>CM050649.1:0-4817500 GCA_027574665.1 Rhynochetos jubatus
ACCACGCCAAATTCCAGCCCAAGAGCAGCCACAATCCAGCCCACATCGAGGAGAATTTCAAGCACAGGGGGCAGAGAAATTCAGACCTCAAACCACGCCAAATTCCAGCCCAAGAGCGGCCACAATCCAGCCCACATCCACGAGAATTTTAAGCACAGTGGGTAGAGAAATTCAGGCCTCAAACCACGCCAAATTCCAGCCCAAGAGCGGGCACAATCCAACCCACATCGAGGAGAATTTCAAGCACAGGGGGCAGAGAAATTCAGCCCTCAAACCACGCCACATTCCAGACCAAGAGCGGCCACAATCCAGCCCACATCGAGGAGAATTTCAAGCACAGTGGGTAGAGAAATTCAGGCCTCAAACCACGCCAAATTCCAGCCCAAGATCGGATGCAATCCAGACCACATCGAGGAGAATTTCAAGCACAGGTGTGAGAGAAATTCAGGCCACAAACCACGCCACATTCCGGACCAAGAGCGGCCACAATCCAGCCCACATCGAGGAGAATTTCAAGCACAGTGGGTAGAGAAATTCAGGCCTCAAACCACGCCAAATTCCAGCCCAAGATCGGACGCAATCCAGACCACATCGAGGAGAATTTCAAGCACAGGTGTGAGAGAAATTCAGGCCTCAAACCACGCCACATTCCGGACCAAGAGCGGCCACAATCCAGCCCACATCCACGAGAATTTTAAGCACAGTGGGTAGAGAAATTCAGGCCTCAAACCACGCCAAATTCCAGCCCAAGATCGGACGCAATCCAGACCACATCGAGGAGAATTTCAAGCACAGGGGGCAGAGAAATTCAGACCTCAAACCACGCCAAATTCCAGCCCAAGAGCGGCCACAATCCAACCCACATCGAGGAGAATTTCAAGCACAGGGGGAAGAGAAATTCAGCCCTCAAACCACGCCACATTCCGGACCAAGAGCGGACACATTCCAGCCCACATCGAGGAGAATTTCAAGCACAGTGGGTAGAGAAATTCAGGCCTCAAACCACACCAAATTCCAGCCCAAGAGCAGCCACAATCCAGCCCACATAGAAGAGAAATTCAAGCACAGGGGGCAGAGAAATTCAGGCCTCAAACCACGCCACATTCCGGACAAAGAGCGGCCACAATCCAGACCACATCGAGGAAAATGTCAAGCACAGGTTTGAGAGAAATTCAGACCTCAAACCACGACAAATTCCGTCCCAAGAGGGGCCACAATCCAGCCCACATCGACGAGACTTTCAAGCACAGGGGGGAGAGAAATTCAGGCCTCAAACCACGCCAAATTCCAGCCCAAGAGCGGACGCAATCCAGCCCACATCGAGGAGAATTTCAAGCACAGGTGTGAGAGAAATTCAGACCTCAAACCACGCCAGGTTCCAGCCCAAGAGCAGCCACAACCCAGCCCACATCGAGGAGAATTTCAAGCACAGGGGGCAGAGAAATTCAGGCCACAAACCACGCCACATTCCGGACCAAGAGCGGCCACAATCCAGCCTACATCGAGGAGAATTTCAAGCACAGTGGGTAGAGAAATTCAGGCCTCAAACCACGCCAAATTCCAGCCCAAGAGCGGCCACAATCCAGCCCATATCGAGGAGAATTTCAAGCACAGGAGGCAGAGAAATTCATACCTCAAACCACGCCCGATTCCAGCCCAAGAGCAGCCACAATCCAGCCCACATCGAAGAGAAATTCAAGCACAGGGGACAGAGAAATTCAGGCCTCAAACCACGCCAAATTCCAGCCCAAGAACGGCCACAATCCAAACCACGTCGAGGAGAATTTCAAGCACAGTGGGTAGAGAAATTCAGGCCTCAAACCACGCCAAATTCCAGCCCAAGATCGGACGCAATCCAGACCACATCGAGGAGAATTTCAAGCACAGGGGCAAAGAAATTCAGACCTCAAACCACGCCACATTCCGGCCCAAGAGCAGCCACATTCCAGCCCACATCGAGGAGAATTTCAAGCACAGTGGGTAGAGAAATTCAGGCCTAAAACCACGCCAAATTCCAGCCCAAGAGCAGCCACAATCCAGCCCACATCGAAGAGAAATTCAAGCACACGGGGCAGAGAAATTCAGGCCTCAAACCACGCCACATTCCGGACAAAAAGCGGCCACAATCCAGACCACATCGAGGAAAATATCAAGCACAGGTGTGAGAGAAATTCAGACCTCAAACCACGCCAAATTCCAGCCCAAGAGCAGCCACAATCCAGCCCACATCGAGGAGAATTTCAAGCACGGGGGACAGAGAAATTCAGGCCTCAAACCACACCAAATTCTGGCCCAAGAGCGGCCACAATCCAGCCCACATCGAGGAGAATGTCAAGCACAGGGGGCAGAGAAATTCAGGCCTCAAACCACGCCACATTCCGTCCCAAGAGCGGACGCAATCCAGCCCACATCGAGGAGAATTTCAAGCACAGTGGGTAGAGAAATTCAGACCTCAAACCACGCCAGATTCCAGCCCAAGAGCAGCCACAATCCAGCCCACATCGAGGAGAATTTCAAGCACAGGTGTGAGAGAAATTCAGGCCTCAAACCACGCCAAATTCCGGACCAAGAGCAGCCACAATCCAGCCCACATCGAGGAGAATTTCAAGCACAGGTGTGAGAGAAATTCAGGCCTCAAACCACGCCAAATTCCAGCCCAAGAGCAGCCACAATCCAGCCCACATCGAGGACAAATTCAAGCAGAGGGGGCAGAGAAATTCAGGCCTCAAACCACGCCAAATTCCGGACCAAGAGCGGCCACAATCCAGCCCACATCGAGGAGAATTTCAAGCACAGGTGTGAGAGAAATTCAGGCCTCAAACCACGCCAAATTCCAGCCCAAGAGCGGCCACAATCCAGCCCACATCGAGGAGAATTTCAACCACAGGGGGCAGAGAAATTCAGGCCTCAAACCACTGCAAATTCCGGCCCTAGAGCAGCCACAATCCAGCCCACATCGAGGAGAATTTCAAGCACAGGGGGCAGAGAAATTCAGACCTCAAACCACGCCAAATTCCAGCCCAAGAGCGGCCACAATCCAACGCACATCGAGGAGAATTTCAAGCACAGGGGGCAGAGAAATTCAGGCCTCAAACCACGCCACATTCCGGACCAAGAGCGGCCACAATCCAGGCCACATCGAGGAGAATTTCAAGCACAGTTGGTAGAGAAATTCAGGCCTCAAACCACGCCAAATTCCAGCCCAAGATCGGACGCAATCCAGACCACATCGAGGAGAATTTCAAGCACAGGGGGCAGAAAAATTCAGACCTCAAACCACGCCAAATTCCAGCCCAAGAGCGGCCACAATCCAACCCACATCGAGGAGAATTTCAAGCACAGGGGGCAGAGAAATTCAGGCCTCAAACCACGCCACATTCCGGACCAAGAGCGGCCACAATCCAGATCACATCGAGGAGAATTTTAAGCACAGTGTGTAGAGAAATTCAGGCCTCAAACCACGCCAAATTCCAGCCCAAGAGCGGACGCAATCCAGACCACATCGAGGAGAATTTCAAGCACAGGTGTGAGAGAAATTCAGGCCACAAACCACGCCACATTCCAGCCCAAGAGCGGCCACAATCCAGCCCACATCGAGGAGAATTTCAAGCACAGTGGGTAGAGAAATTCAGGCCTCAAACCACGCCAAATTTCAGCCCAAGAGCGGCCACAATCCAGACCATATCGAGGAGAATTTCAAGCACAGGAGGCAGAGAAATTCATACCTCAAACCACGCCCGATTCCAGCCCAAGAGCAGCCACAATCCAGCCCACATCGAAGAGAAATTCAAGCACAGGGGGCAGAGAAATTCAGGCCTCAAACCACGCCACATTCCGGACAAAGAGCGGCCACAATCCAGACCACATCGAGGAGAATTTCAAGCACAGGTGTGAGAGAAATTCAGACCTCAAACCACGACAAATTCCGTCCCAAGAGCAGCCACAATCCAGCCGACATGGAGGAGAATTTCAAGCACAGGGGGGAGAGAAATTCAGGTCTCAAACCACACCAAATTCCAGCCCAAGAGCGGCCACAATCCAGCCCACATCGAGGAGAAATTCAAGCACAGGGGGCAGAGAAATTCAGGCCTCAAACCACGCCAAATTCCAGCCGAAGATCGGTCGCAATCCAGACCACATCGAGGAGAATTTCAAGCACAGGGGGCAGAGAAATTCAGGCCTCAATCCACGCCACATTCCGGAACAAGAGCGAACACAATCCAGCCCACATCGAGGAGAATTTCAAGCACAGCGGACAGAGAAATTCAGGCCTCAAACCACACCAAATTCCCGTCAAAGAGCGCCCACAATCCAGCCCACATCGAGGAGAATGTCAAGCACAGGGGGCAGAGAAATTCAGGCCTCAAACCACGCCAAATTCCAGCCCAAGAACGGCCACAATCCAGCCCACATCGAGGAGAAATTCAAGCACAGGTGTGAGAGAAATTCAGGCCTCAAACCACGCCAAATTCCAGCCCAAGATCAGACGCAATCCAGAACACATCGAGGAGAATTTCAAGCACAGGTGTGAGAGAAATTCAGGCCACAAACCACGCCACATTCCGGCCCAAGAGCGGCCACAATCCAGCGCACATCGAGGAGAATTTCAAGCACAGGGGACAGAGAAATTCAGGCCTCAAACCACGCCAAATTCCAGCCCAAGAGCAGCCACAATCCAGCCCACATCGAGGAGAATTTCAAGCACAGGGGGCAGAGAAATTCAGACCTCAAACCACGAAAAATTCCAGCAAAAGATCGGACGCAATCCAGAACACATCGAGGAGAAATTCAAGCACAGGTGTGAGAGAAATTCAGGCCTCAAACCACGCCACATTCCGGACCAAGAGCGGCCGCAATCCAGCCCACATCGAGGAGAATTTCAAGCACAGCGGACAGAGAAATTCAGGCCTCAAACCACACCAAATTCCGGTCCAAGAGCAGCCACAATCCAGCCCACATCGAGGAGAATGTCAAGCACAGGGGGCAGAGAAATTCAGGCCTCAAACCACAACAAATTCCAGCCCAAGAGCGGCCACAATCCAGCCCACATCGAGGAGAATTTCAAGCACAGGTGTGAGAGAAATTCAGACCTCAAACCACGCCATATTCCGTCCCAAGAGCGGCCACAATCCAGACCACATCGAGGAAAATTTCAAGCACAGGTGTGAGAGAAATTCAGACCTCAAACCACGCCAAATCCCGTCCCAAGAACGGCCACAATCCGGCCCACATCGAGGAGAATTTCAAGCACATATGTGAGAGAAATTCAGACCTCAAACCACGCCAGATTCCAGCCCAAGAGCAGCCACAATCCAGCCCACATCGAGGAGAATTTCAAGCAGAGTGGGTAGAGAAATTCAGGCCTCAAACCACGCCAAATTCCAGCCCAAGGGCGGACGCAATCCAGAACACATCGAGGAGAATTTCAAGCACAGGTGTGAGAGAAATTCAGGCCTCAAACCACACCTCATTCCGGAACAAGAGCGGCCACAATCCAGCCCACATCGAGGAGAATTTCAAGCACAGGTGTGAGAGAAATTCAGGCCTCAAACCACGCCAAATTCCAGCCCAAGAGCAGCCACAATCCAGCCCACGTCGAGGAGAATATCAAGCACAGGGGGCAGAGAAATTCAGGCCTCAAACCACGCCAAATTCCAGCCCAAGAGCGGCCGCAATCCAGCCCACATCGAGGAGAATTTCAAGCACAGGGGGCAGAGAAATTCAGGCCTCAAACCACGCCAAATTCCAGCCCAAGAACGGCCACAATCCAGCCCACATCGAGGAGAATTTCAAGCACATGGGGCAGAGAAATTCAGGCCTCAAACCACTCCAAATTCCGTCCCTAGAGCGGACGCAATCCAGACCACGTCGAGGAGAATTTCAAGCACAGGTGTGAGAGAAATTCAGGCCTCAAACCACGCCAGATTCCGGACCAAGAGCGGCCACAATCCAGCCCACATCGAGGAGAATTTCAAGCACAGGTGTGAGAGAAATTCAGACCTCAAACCACGCCACATTCCAGCCCAAGAACGGCCACAATCCAGCCCACATCGAGGAGAATGTCAAGCACAGGGGGCAGAGAAATTCAGGCCTCAAACCACACCAAATTCCAGCCCAAGAGCGGCCACAATCCAGCCCACATCGAGGAGAATTTCAAGCACAGGTGTGAGAGAAATTCAGACCTCAAACCACGCCATATTCCGTCCCAAGAGCGGCCACAATCCAGACCACATCGAGGAAAATTTCAAGCACAGGTGTGAGAGAAATTCAGACCTCAAACCACGCCAAATCCCGTCCCAAGAACGGCCACAATCCGGCCCACATCGAGGAGAATTTCAAGCACATATGTGAGAGAAATTCAGACCTCAAACCACGCCAGATTCCAGCCCAAGAGCAGCCACAATCCAGCCCACATCGAGGAGAATTTCAAGCAGAGTGGGTAGAGAAATTCAGGCCTCAAACCACGCCAAATTCCAGCCCAAGGGCGGACGCAATCCAGAACACATCGAGGAGAATTTCAAGCACAGGTGTGAGAGAAATTCAGGCCTCAAACCACGCCTCATTCCGGAACAAGAGCGGCCACAATCCAGCCCACATCGAGGAGAATTTCAAGCACAGGTGTGAGAGAAATTCAGGCCTCAAACCACGCCAAATTCCAGCCCAAGAGCAGCCACAATCCAGCCCACGTCGAGGAGAATATCAAGCACAGGGGGCAGAGAAATTCAGGCCTCAAACCACGCCAAATTCCACCCCAAGAGCGGACGCAATCCAGACCACATCGAGGAGAATTTCAAGCACAGGGGGCAGAGAAATTCAGACCTCAAACCACGCCAGATTCCAGCCCAAGAGCAGCCACAATCCAGCCCACATCGAGGACAAATTCAAGCACAGGTGTGAGAGAAATTCAGGCCTTAAACCACGCCAAATTCCAGCAGAAGAGATGCCACAATCCAACCCACATCGAGGAGAATTTCAAGCACAGGGGGCAGAGAAATTCAGGCCTCAAACCACTCCAAATTCCGGACCAAGAGCGGCCACAATCCAGCCCACATCGAGGAGAACTTCAAGCACAGGTGTGAGAGAAATTCAGGCCTCAAACCACGCCACATTCCAGACCAAGAACAGCCACAATCCAGCCGACCTCGAGGAGAAATTCAAGGACAGGGGGCAGAGAAATTCAGGCCTCAAACCACGCCAAATTCCAGCCCAAGATCGGACGCAATATAGACCACATCGAGGAGAATTTCAGGCACAGGTGTGAGAGAAATTCAGGCCTCAAACCACGCCAAATTCCAGCCCAAGAGCAGCCACAATCCAGCCCACATCGAGGACAAACTCAAGCAGAGGGGGCAGAGAAATTCAGGCCTCAAACCACGCCACATTCCGGACCAAGATCAGCCACAATCCAGCCCACATCGAGGAGAATTTCAAGCACATATGTGAGAGAAATTCAGACCTCAAACCACGCCAGATTCCAGCCCAAGAGCAGCCACAATCCAGCCCACATCGAGGAGAATTTCAAGCACATATGTGAGAGAAATTCAGACCTCAAACCGCGCCAGATTCCAGCCCAAGAGCAGCCACAATCCAGCCCACATCGAGGAGAATTTCAAGCAGAGTGGGTAGAGAAATTCAGGCCTCAAACCACGCCAAATTCCAGCCCAAGAGCGGACGCAATCCAGAACACATCGAGGAGAATTTCAAGCAAAGGTGTGAGAGAAATTCAGGCCACAAACCACGCCACATTACGGACAAAGAGCGGCCACAATCCAGCCCACATCGAGGAGAATTTGAAGCACAGGTGTGAGAGAAATTCAGGCCTCAAACCACGCCACATTCCAGCCCAAGAGCAGCCACAATCCAGCCCACATCGAGGAGAAATTCAAGCACAGGGGGCAGAGAAATTCAGGCCTCAAACCACGCCAAATTCCAGCCCAAGATCGGACGCAATCCAGACCACATCGAGGAGAATTTCAAGCACATGAGGCAGATAAATTCAGGCCTCAAACCACGCCACATTCCGTCCCTAGAGCGGACGCAATCCAGCCCACATCGAGGAGAATTTCAAGCACAGGTGTGAGAGAAATTCAGGCCTCAAACCACGCCAGATTCCGGACCAAGAGCGGCCACAATCCAGCCCACATCGAGGAGAATTTCAAGCACAGGTGTGAGAGAAATTCAGACCTCAAACCACGCCATATTCCAGCCCAAGAACGGCCACAATCCAGCCCACATGGAGGAGAAATTCAAGCACAGGTGTGAGAGAAATTCAGCCCTCAAACCACGCCAAATTCCAGCCCAAGAGCGGCCACATTCCAGCCCACATCGAGGAGAATTTCAAGCACAGGGGGCAGAGAAATTCAGGCCTCAAACCACGCCAAATTCCAGCCCAAGATCGAACGCAATCCAGACCACATCGAGGAGAATTTCAAGCACAGGGGCAGAGAAATTCAGGCCTCAAACCACGCCACATTCCGGACCAAGAGCGGCCACAATCCAGCCCATATCGAGGAGAAATTCAAGCACAGGTGTGAGAGAAATTCAGGCCTCAAACCACGCCAAATTCCAGCCCAAGAGCGGCAACAATCCAGACCATATCGAGGAGAATTTCAAGCACAGGGGGCAGAGAAATTCAGACCTCAAACCACGCCAGATTCCAGCCCAAGAGCAGCCACAATCCAGACCACATCGAAGAGAAATTCAAGCACAGGGGGCAGAGAAATTCAGGCCTCAAACTACGCCAAATTCCAGCCCAAGAACGGACGCAATCCAGCCCACATCGAGGACAAATTCAAGCACATGGGGCAGAGAAATTCAGGCCTCAAACCACGCCAAATTCCAGCCCAAGAGCAGCCACAATCCAGCCCACATCGAGGAGAATTTCAAGCACAGGTGTGAGAGAAATTCAGGCCTCAAACCACGCCAGATTCCAGTCCAGGAGCAGCCACAATCCAGCCCACATGGAGGACAAATTCAAGCACAGGTGTGAGAGAAATTCAGGCCTCAAACCACGCCAAATTCCAGCCCAAGAGCGGCCACAATCCAGCCCACATCGAGGACAAATTCAAGCACAGGTGGCAGAGAAATTCAGGCCTCAAACCACTCCAAATTCCGGCCCTAGAGCAGCCACAATCCAGCCCACATCGAGGGAGAACTTCAAGCACAGGGGGGAGAGAAATTCAGGCCTCAAACCACGCCAGATTCCAGCCCAAGAACGGCCACAATCCAGCCCACATCGAGGAGAATGTCAAGCACAGGGGGCAGAGAAATTCAGGCCTCAAACCACACCAAATTCCAGCCCAAGAGCGGCCACAATCCAGCCCACATCGAGGAGAATTTCAAGCACAGGTGTGAGAGAAATTCAGACCTCAAACCACGCCATATTCCGTCCCAAGAGCGGCCACAATCCAGACCACATCGAGGAAAATTTCAAGCACAGGTGTGAGAGAAATTCAGACCTCAAACCACGCCAAATCCCGTCCCAAGAACGGCCACAATCCGGCCCACATCGAGGAGAATTTCAAGCACATATGTGAGAGAAATTCAGACCTCAAACCACGCCAGATTCCAGCCCAAGAGCAGCCACAATCCAGCCCACATCGAGGAGAATTTCAAGCAGAGTGGGTAGAGAAATTCAGGCCTCAAACCACGCCAAATTCCAGCCCAAGGGCGGACGCAATCCAGAACACATCGAGGAGAATTTCAAGCACAGGTGTGAGAGAAATTCAGGCCTCAAACCACGCCTCATTCCGGAACAAGAGCGGCCACAATCCAGCCCACATCGAGGAGAATTTCAAGCACAGGTGTGAGAGAAATTCAGGCCTCAAACCACGCCAAATTCCAGCCCAAGAGCAGCCACAATCCAGCCCACGTCGAGGAGAATATCAAGCACAGGGGGCAGAGAAATTCAGGCCTCAAACCACGCCAAATTCCACCCCAAGAGCGGACGCAATCCAGACCACATCGAGGAGAATTTCAAGCACAGGGGGCAGAGAAATTCAGACCTCAAACCACGCCAGATTCCAGCCCAAGAGCAGCCACAATCCAGCCCACATCGAGGACAAATTCAAGCACAGGTGTGAGAGAAATTCAGGCCTTAAACCACGCCAAATTCCAGCAGAAGAGATGCCACAATCCAACCCACATCGAGGAGAATTTCAAGCACAGGGGGCAGAGAAATTCAGGCCTCAAACCACTCCAAATTCCGGACCAAGAGCGGCCACAATCCAGCCCACATCGAGGAGAACTTCAAGCACAGGTGTGAGAGAAATTCAGGCCTCAAACCACGCCACATTCCAGACCAAGAACAGCCACAATCCAGCCGACCTCGAGGAGAAATTCAAGGACAGGGGGCAGAGAAATTCAGGCCTCAAACCACGCCAAATTCCAGCCCAAGATCGGACGCAATATAGACCACATCGAGGAGAATTTCAAGCACAGGTGTGAGAGAAATTCAGGCCTCAAACCACGCCAAATTCCAGCCCAAGAGCAGCCACAATCCAGCCCACATCGAGGACAAACTCAAGCAGAGGGGGCAGAGAAATTCAGGCCTCAAACCACGCCACATTCCGGACCAAGATCAGCCACAATCCAGCCCACATCGAGGAGAATTTCAAGCACATATGTGAGAGAAATTCAGACCTCAAACCACGCCAGATTCCAGCCCAAGAGCAGCCACAATCCAGCCCACATCGAGGAGAATTTCAAGCACATATGTGAGAGAAATTCAGACCTCAAACCGCGCCAGATTCCAGCCCAAGAGCAGCCACAATCCAGCCCACATCGAGGAGAATTTCAAGCAGAGTGGGTAGAGAAATTCAGGCCTCAAACCACGCCAAATTCCAGCCCAAGAGCGGACGCAATCCAGAACACATCGAGGAGAATTTCAAGCACAGGTGTGAGAGAAATTCAGGCCACAAACCACGCCACATTACGGACAAAGAGCGGCCACAATCCAGCCCACATCGAGGAGAATTTGAAGCACAGGTGTGAGAGAAATTCAGGCCTCAAACCACGCCACATTCCAGCCCAAGAGCAGCCACAATCCAGCCCACATCGAGGAGAAATTCAAGCACAGGGGGCAGAGAAATTCAGGCCTAAAACCACGCCAAATTCCAGCCCAAGATCGGACGCAATCCAGACCACATCGAGGAGAATTTCAAGCACATGAGGCAGATAAATTCAGGCCTCAAACCACGCCACATTCCGTCCCTAGAGCGGACGCAATCCAGCCCACATCGAGGAGAATTTCAAGCACAGGTGTGAGAGAAATTCAGGCCTCAAACCACGCCAGATTCCGGACCAAGAGCGGCCACAATCCAGCCCACATCGAGGAGAATTTCAAGCACAGGTGTGAGAGAAATTCAGACCTCAAACCACGCCATATTCCAGCCCAAGAACGGCCACAATCCAGCCCACATGGAGGAGAAATTCAAGCACAGGTGTGAGAGAAATTCAGCCCTCAAACCACGCCAAATTCCAGCCCAAGAGCGGCCACATTCCAGCCCACATCGAGGAGAATTTCAAGCACAGGGGGCAGAGAAATTCAGGCCTCAAACCACGCCAAATTCCAGCCCAAGATCGAACGCAATCCAGACCACATCGAGGAGAATTTCAAGCACAGGGGCAGAGAAATTCAGGCCTCAAACCACGCCACATTCCGGACCAAGAGCGGCCACAATCCAGCCCATATCGAGGAGAAATTCAAGCACAGGTGTGAGAGAAATTCAGGCCTCAAACCACGCCAAATTCCAGCCCAAGAGCGGCAACAATCCAGACCATATCGAGGAGAATTTCAAGCACAGGGGGCAGAGAAATTCAGACCTCAAACCACGCCAGATTCCAGCCCAAGAGCAGCCACAATCCAGACCACATCGAAGAGAAATTCAAGCACAGGGGGCAGAGAAATTCAGGCCTCAAACCACGCCAAATTCCAGCCCAAGAACGGACGCAATCCAGCCCACATCGAGGACAAATTCAAGCACATGGGGCAGAGAAATTCAGGCCTCAAACCACGCCAAATTCCAGCCCAAGAGCAGCCACAATCCAGCCCACATCGAGGAGAATTTCAAGCACAGGTGTGAGAGAAATTCAGGCCTCAAACCACGCCAGATTCCAGTCCAGGAGCAGCCACAATCCAGCCCACATGGAGGACAAATTCAAGCACAGGTGTGAGAGAAATTCAGGCCTCAAACCACGCCAAATTCCAGCCCAAGAGCGGCCACAATCCAGCCCTCATCGAGGACAAATTCAAGCACAGGTGGCAGAGAAATTCAGGCCTCAAACCACTCCAAATTCCGGCCCTAGAGCAGCCACAATCCAGCCCACATCGAGGGAGAACTTCAAGCACAGGGGGGAGAGAAATTCAGGCCTCAAACCACGCCAGATTCCAGCCCAAGATCGGACGCAATCCAGCCCACATCGAGGAGAATTTCAAGCACAGGGGGCAGAGAAATTCAGGCCTCAAACCACTCCAAATTCTGGCCCTAGAGCAGCCACAATCCAGCCCACATCGAAGAGAATTTCAAGCACAGTGCTTAGAGAAATTCAGGCCTCAAACCACGCCAAATTCCAGCCCAAGATCGGACGCAATCCAGACCACATCGAGGAGAATTTCAAGCAGAGGGGGCAGAGAAATTCAGGCCTCAAACCACGCCAAATTCCCGTCAAAGAGCGGCCACAATCCAGCCCATATCGAGGAGAAATTCAAGCACAGGTGTGAGAGAAATTCAGGCCTCAAACCACGCCAAATTCCAGCACAAGAACGGCCACAATCCAACCCAAGTCGAGGAGAATTTCAAGCAAAGGGGGCAGAGAAATTCAGGCCTCAAACTACGCCACATTCCGGACAAAGAGCGGCCACAATCCAGCCCACATGGAAGAGAATTTCAAGCACAGTGGGTAGAGAAATTCAGGCCTCAAACCACGCCAAATTCCAGAACAAGAGCAGCCACAATCCAGCCCACATCGAGGAGAATTTCAAGCACAGGTGTGAGAGAAATTCAGGCCTCAAACCACGCCAAATTCCAGCCCAAGAGCGGCCACAATCCAGCCCACATCGAGGAGAATTTCAAGCACAGGGGTGAGAGAAATTCAGGCCTCAAACCACTCCAAATTCTGGCCATAGAGCAGCCACAATCCAGACCACATCGAGGAGAATTTCAAGCACAGTGGGTAGAGAAATTCAGGCCTCAAACCACGCCAAATTCCAGCCCAAGATCGGACGCAATCCAGAACACATCGAGGAGAATTTCAAGCACAGGGGGCAGAGAATTTCAGGCCTCAAACCACGTCAGATTCCAGCCCAAGAGCAGCCACAATCCAGCCCACATCGAAGAGAAATTCAAGCACAGGGGGCAGAGAAATTCAGGCGTCAAACCACGCCAAATTCCAGCCCAAGAGCAGCCACAATCCAACCCACGTCGAGGAGAATTTCAAGCAGAGGGGGCAGAGAAATTTAGGCCTCAAAGCACGCCATATTCCGGACAAAGAGCGGCCACAATCCAGACCACATCGAGGAGAATTTCAAGCACAGTGAGTAGAGAAATTCAGGCCTCAAACCAATCCAAATTCTGGCCCAAGAGCAGCCACAATCCAGCCCACATGGAAGAGAATTTCAAGCACAGGTGTGAGAGAAATTCAGGCCTCAAACCACGCCAAATTCCAGCACAAGAGCGGCCACAATCCAGCCCACATCGAGGAGAATTTCAAGCACAGGGGTGAGAGAAATTCAGGCCTCAAACCACTCCAAATTCTGGCCATAGAGCAGCCACAATCCAGCCCACATCGAGGAGAATTTCAAGCACAGGTGTGAGAGAAATTCAGGCCTCAAACCACGCCACATTCCAGCCCAAGATCGGAGGCAATCCAGCCCACATCGAGGACAAATTCAAGCACATTGAGCAGAGAAATTCAGGCCTCAAACCACGCCAGATTCCAGCCCAAGAGCAGCCACAATCCAGCCCACATGGAGGACAAATTCAAGCACAGGTGGCAGAGAAATTCAGGCGTCAAACCACGCCAAATTCCAGCCCAAGAGCAGCCACAATCCAGCCCACATCGAGGAGAAATTCAAGCACAGGGGGCAGAGAAATTCAGGCCTCAAACCACGCCAAATTCCAGCCCAAGAGCGGCCACAATCCAGCCCAAATCGAGGAGAAATTCAAGCAAAGGTGTGAGAGCAATTCAGGCCTCAAACCACGCCACATTCCGGACCAAGAGCGGCCACAATCCAGCCCACATCGAGGAGAATTTCAAGCACAGGTGTGAGAGAAATTCAGGAATCAAACCACGCCAAATTCCAGCCCAAGATCGGACGCAATCCAGAACACATCGAGGAGAATTTCAAGCAAAGGTGTGAGAGAAATTCAGGCCTCAAACCACGCCAAATTCCAGCCCAAGAGCGGCCACAATCCAGACCACATCGCGGAGAATGTCAAGCACCGGTGTGAGAGAAATTCAGGCCTCAATCCACGCCATATTCCGGCCCAAGAGCGGCCACATTCCAGCCCATATCGAGGAGAATTTCAAGCACAGGGGGCAGAGAAATTCAGGCCTCATACCACGCCACATTCCGGACAAAGAGCGGCCACAATCCAGACCACATCGAGGAAAATGTCAAGCACAGGGGGCAGAGAAATTCAGGCCTCAAACCACGCCAAATTCCAGCCCACGAGCAGCCACAATCCAGCCCACATGGAAGAGAATTTCAAGCAGAGGTGTGAGAGAAATTCAGGCCTCAAACCACGCCAAATTCCAGCCCAAGAGCGGCCACAATCCAACCCACATCGAGGAGAATTTCAAGCACAGGGGTGAGAGAAATTCAGGCCTCAAACCACGCCAAATTCCAGCCCAAGAGCAGCCACAATCCAGCCCACATGGAAGAGAATTTCAAGCACAGTGGGTAGAGAAATTCAAGCCTCAAACCATGCCAAATTCCAGCCCAAGAGCGGCCACAATCCAGCCCACATGGAAGAGAATTTCAAGCACAGGTGTGAGAGAAATTCAGGCCTCAAACCACGCCACATTCCGGCCCTAGAGCAGCCACAATCCAGCCCACATCGAGGGAGAAATTCAAGCACAGGGGGGAGAGAAATTCAGGCCTGAAACCACGCCAGATTCCAGCCCAAGATCGGACGCAATCCAGCCCACATCGAGGAGAATTTCAAGCACAGGTGGCAGAGAAATTCAGGCCAGAAACCACGCCAGATTCCAGCCCAAGATCGGACGCAATCCAGACCACATCGAGGAGAAATTCAAGCACAGGGGATAGAGAAATTCAGGCCTCAAACCACACCAAATTCCAGCCCAAGAACGGCCACAATCCAGCCCACATCGAGGACAATTTCAAGCACGGGACAGAGAAATTCAGGTCTCAAACCACGCCACATTCCAGACCAAGAGCGGCCACAATCCAGCCCACATCGAGGAGAATTTCAAGCACAGGTGTGAGAGAAATTCAGGCCTCAAACCACGCCAAATTCCAGCCCAAGAGCAGCCACAATCCAGCCCACATCGAGGAGAAATTCAAGCACAGGGGGCAGAGAAATTCAGGCCTCAAACCATGCCAAATTCCAGCCCAAGAGCAGCCACAATCCAGCCCATAACGAGGACAAATTCAAGCACAGGTGGCAGAGAAATTCAGGCCTCAAACCACGCCAAATTCCAGCCCAAGAGCGGCCACAATCCAGCCCACATCGAGGAGAATTTCAAGCACAGTGGGTAGAGAAATTCAGGCCTCAAACCACGCCAAATTCCAGCCCAAGAGCAGCCACAATCCAGCCCACATGGAAGAGAATTTCAAGCACAGGTGGCAGAGAAATTCAGGCCACAAACCACGCCAAATTCCAGCCCAAGAGCGGCCACAATCCAGCCCACATCGAGGAGAATTTCAAGCACAGGGGTGAGAGAAATTCAGGCCTCAAACCACTCCAAATTCCGGCCCTAGAGCAGCCACAATCCAGCCCACATCGAGGAGAATTTCAAGCACAATGTGTAGAGAAATTCAGACCTCAAACCACGCCAGATTCCAGCCCAAGCGCAGCCACAATCCAGCCCACATCGAGGACAAATTCAAGCACAGGGGGAAAGAAATTTAGACCTCAAACCACGCCACATTCCAGCCCAAGATTGACCACAATCCAGAACACATCGAGGAGAATTTCAAGCAAAGGTGTGAGAGAAATTCAGGCCTCAAACCACGCCACATTCCGGACCAAGAGCGGCCACAATCCAGCCCACATCGAGGAGAATTTCAAGCACAGGTGTGAGAGAAATTCAGGCCTCAAACCACACCAAATTCCAGCCCAAGATCGGACGCAATCCAGAACACATCGAGGAGAATTTCAAGCAAAGGTGTGAGAGAAATTCAGGCCTCAAACCACACCACATTCCGGACCAAGAGTGGCCACAATCCAGCCCACATCGAGGAGAATTTCAAGCACAGGGGGCAGAGAAATTCAGGCCTCAAACCACGCCAAATTCCAGCCCAAGAGCGGCCACAATCCAGCCCACATCGAGGAGAATTTCAAGCACAGGGGGCAGAGAATTTCAGGCCTCAAACCATGCCAAATTCCAGCCCAAGAACGGCCACAATCCAGCCCATAACGAGGACAAATTCAAGCACAGGTGGCAGAGAAATTCAGGCCTCAAACCACGCCAAATTCCGGCCCTAGAGCAGCCACAATCCAGCCCACATCGAGGAGAATTTCAAGCACAGTGAGTAGAGAAATTCAGGCCTCAAACCACGCCAAATTCCAGCCCAAGAGCAGCCACAATCCAGCCCACATGGAAGAGAATTTCAAGCACAGGTGTGAGAGAAATTCAGGCCTCAAACCACGCCAAATTCCAGCCCAAGAGCAGCCACAATCCAGCCCACATCGAGGAGAATTTCAAGCACAGGGGTGAGAGAAATTCAGGCCTCAAACCACTCCAAATTCCGGCCCTAGAGCAGCCACAATCCAGCCCACATCGAGGAGAATTTCAAGCAAAGGTGTGAGAGAAATTCAGGCCTCAAACCACGCCACATTCCGGACCAAGAGCGGCCACAATCCAGCCCACATCGAGGAGAATTTCAAGCACAATGTGTAGAGAAATTCAGACCTCAAACCACGCCAGATTCCAGCCCAAGCGCAGCCACAATCCAGCCCACATCGAGGACAAATTCAAGCACAGGGGGAAAGAAATTCAGACCTCAAACCACGCCACATTCCAGCCCAAGATTGACCACAATCCAGAACACATCGAGGAGAATTTCAAGCACAGGGGTGAGAGAAATTCAGGCCTCAAACCACGCCAAATTCCAGCCCAAGAGCAGCCACAATCCAGGCCACATGGAAGAGAATTTCAAGCACAGTGGGTAGAGAAATTCAAGCCTCAAACCATGCCAAATTCCAGCCCAAGAGCGGAAACAATCCAGCCCACATGGAAGAGAATTTCAAGCACAGGTGTGAGAGAAATTCAGGCCTCAAACCACGCCAAATTCCGGCCCTAGAGCAGCCACAATCCAGCCCACATCGAGGGAGAAATTCAAGCACAGGGGGGAGAGAAATTCAGGCCTCAAACCGCGCCAGATTCCAGCCCAAGATCGGACGCAATCCAGCCCACATCGAGGAGAATTTCAAGCACAGGTGGCAGAGAAATTCAGGCCACAAACCACGCCAGATTCCAGCCCAAGATCGGACGCAATCCAGACCACATCGAGGAGAATTTCAAGCACAGGGGGTAGAGAAATTCAGGCCTCAAACCACACCAAATTCCAGCCCAAGAACGGCCACAATCCAGCCCACATCGAGGAGAATTTCAAGCACGGGACAGAGAAATTCAGGCCTCAAACCACGCCACATTCCAGACCAAGAGCGGCCACAATCCAGCCCACATCGAGGAGAATTTCAAGCACAGGTGTGAGAGAAATTCAGGCCTCAAACCACGCCAAATTCCAGCCCAAGAGCAGCCACAATCCAGCCCACATCGAGGAGAAATTCAAGCACAGGGGGCAGAGAAATTCAGGCCTCAAACCATGCCAAATTCCAGCCCAAGAGCAGCCACAATCCAGCCCATAACGAGGACAAATTCAAGCACAGGTGGCAGAGAAATTCAGGCCTCAAACCACGCCAAATTCCAGCCCAAGAGCGGCCACAATCCAGCCCACATCGAGGAGAATTTCAAGCACAGTGGGAAAGAAATTTAGACCTCAAACCACGCCACATTCCAGCCCAAGATTGACCACAATCCAGAACACATCGAGGAGAATTTCAAGCAAAGGTGTGAGAGAAATTCAGGCCTCAAACCACGCCACATTCCAGCCCAAGATCGGACGCAATCCAGAACACATCGAGGAGAATTTCAAGCAAAGGTGTGAGAGAAATTCAGGCCTCAAACCATGCCAAATTCCAGCCCAAGAGCGGCCACAATCCAGCCCACATCGAGGAGAATGTCAAGCACCGGTGTGAGAGAAATTCAGGCCTCAATCCACGCCATATTCCGGCCCAAGAGCGGCCACAATCCAGCCCACATCAAGGAGAATTTCAAGCACAATGGGTAGAGAAATTCAGGCCTCAAACCACGCCACATTCCGGACCAAGAGCGGCCACAATCCAGCCCACATCGAGGAGAATTTGAAGCACAGGTGTGAGAGAAATTCAGGCCTCAAACCACGCCACATTCCAGCCCAAGAGCAGCCACAATAGAGCCCACATCGAGGAGAAATTCAAGCACAGGGGGCAGAGAAATTCAGGCCTCAAACCACTCCAAATTCCGGCCCTAGAGCAGCCACAATCCAGCCCACATCGAGGGAGAAATTCAAGCACAGGGGGGAGAGAAATTCAGGCCTCAAACCACGCCAGATTCCAGCACAAGATCGGACGCAATCCAGCCCACATCGAGGAGAATTTCAAGCACAGGTGGCAGAGAAATTCAGACCTCAAACCACGCCAGATTCCAGCCCAAGATCGGACGCAATCCAGACCACATCGAGGAGATTTTCAAGCACAGGGGGTAGAGAAATTCAGGCCTCATACCACGCCACATTCCGGACAAAGACCGGCCACAATCCAGACCACATCGAGGAAAATGTCAAGCACAGGGGGCAGAGAAATTCAGGCCTCAAACCACGCCAAATTCCAGCCCACGAGCAGCCACAATCCAGCCCACATGGAAGAGAATTTCAAGCACAGGTGTGAGAGAAATTCAGGCCTCAAACCACGCCAAATTCCAGCCCAAGAGCGGCCACAATCCAACCCACATCGAGGAGAATTTCAAGCACAGGGGTGAGAGAAATTCAGGCCTCAAACCACGCCAAATTCCAGCCCAAGAGCAGCCACAATCCAGCCCACATGGAAGAGAATTTCAAGCACAGTGGGTAGAGAAATTCAAGCCTCAAACCATGCCAAATTCCAGCCCAAGAGCGGAAACAATCCAGCCCACATGGAAAAGAATTTCAAGCACAGGTGTGAGAGAAATTCAGGCCTCAAACCACGCCAAATTCCGGCCCTAGAGCAGCCACAATCCAGCCCACATCGAGGGAGAAATTCAAGCACAGGGGGGAGAGAAATTCAGGCCTCAAACCACGCCAGATTCCAGCCCAAGATCGGACGCAATCCAGCCCACATCGAGGAGAATTTCAAGCACAGGTGGCAGAGAAATTCAGGCCACAAACCACGCCAGATTCCAGCCCAAGATCGGACGCAATCCAGACCACATCGAGGAGAATTTCAAGCACAGGGGGTAGAGAAATTCAGGCCTCAAACCACACCAAATTCCAGCCCAAGAACGGCCACAATCCAGCCCACATCGAGGAGAATTTCAAGCACGGGACAGAGAAATTCAGGCCTCAAACCACGCCACATTCCAGACCAAGAGCGGCCACAATCCAGCCCACATCGAGGAGAAATTCAAGCACAGGTGTGAGAGAAATTCAGGCCTCAAACCACGCCAAATTACAGCCCAAGAGCAGCCACAATCCAGCCCACATCGAAGAGAAATTCAAGCACAGGGGGCAGAGAAATTCAGGCCTCAAACCATGCCAAATTCCAGCCCAAGAGCAGCCACAATCCAGCCCATAACGAGGACAAATTCAAGCACAGGTGGCAGAGAAATTCAGGCCTCAAACCACGCCAAATTCCGGCCCAAGAGCGGCCACAATCCAGCCCACATCGAGGAGAATTTCAAGCACAGTGGGTAGAGAAATTCAGGCCTCAAACCACGCCAAATTCCAGCCCAAGAGCAGCCACAATCCAGCCCACATGGAAGAGAATTTCAAGCACAGGTGTGAGAGAAATTCAGGCCTCAAACCACGCCACATTCCAGCCCAAGTTTGACCAAAATCCAGAACACATCGAGCAGAATTTCAAGCAAAGGTGTGAGAGAAATTCAGGCCTCAAACCACGCCACATTCCGGCCCAAGAGCGGCCACAATCCAGCCCACATCGAGGAGAATTTCAAGCACAGGTGTGAGAGAAATTCAGGCCTCAAACCACGCCAAATTCCAGCCCAAGATCGGACGCAATCCAGAACACATCGAGGAGAATTTCAAGCAAAGGTGTGAGAGAAATTCAGGCCACAAACCACGCCAAATTCCAGCCCAAGAGCGGCCACAATCCAGACCACATCGAGGAGAATGTCAAGCACCGGTGTGAGAGAAATTCAGGCCTCAATCCACGCCATATTCTGGCCCAAGAGCGGCCACAATCCAGCCCACATCAAGGAGAATTTCAAGCACAGTGGGTAGAGAAATTCAGACCTCAAACCACGCCAGATTCCAGCCCAAGAGCAGCCACAATCCAGCCCACATCGAGGACAAATTCAAGCACAGGGGGCAGAGAAATTCAGGCCTCAAACCACGCCACATTCCGGCCCAAGAGCGGCCACAATCCAGCCCACATCGCGGAGAAATTCAAGCACAGGTGTGAGAGAAATTCAGATCTCAAACTACGCCAGATTCCAGCCCTAGAGCAGCCACAATCCAGCCCACATCGAGGAGAAATTCAAGCACAGTGGGTAGAGAAATTCAGGCCTCAAACCACGCCAAATTCCAGCACAAGAGCAGCCACAATCCAACCCACATCGAGGAGAATTTCAAGCACAGGTGTGAGAGAAATTCAGGCCTCAAACCACACCAAATTCTGGCCCAAGAGCGGCCACAATCCAGCCCACATCGAGGACAAATTCAAGCACAGGTGTGAGAGAAATTCAGCCCTCAAACCACGCCAAATTCCAGCCCAAGAGCGGCCACAATCCAGCCCACATCGAGGAGAATTTCAAGCACAGGTGTGAGAGAAATTCAGGCCTCAAACCACGCCAAATTCCATCCCAAGAGCGGCCACAATACAGCCCACATCGAGGAGAAATTCAAGCACAGGGGGCAGAGAAATTCAGGCCTCAAACCATGCCAAATTCCAGCCCAAGAGCAGCCACAATCCAGCCCATATCGAGGACAAATTCAAGCACAGGTGGCAGAGAAATTCAGGCCTCAAACCACGCCAAATTCCAGCCCAAGAGCAGCCACAATCCAGCCCAGATCGAGGAGAATTTCAAGCACAATGGGTAGAGAAAATCAGACCTCAAACCACGCCAGATTCCAGCCCAAGCGCAGCCACAATCCAGCCCACATCGAGGACAAATTCAAGCACAGGGGGAAAGAAATTCAGACCTCAAACCACGCCAGATTCCAGCCCAAGATTGACCACAATCCAGAACACATCGAGGAGAATTTCAAGCAAAGGTGTGACAGAAATTCAGGCCTCAAACCACGCCACATTCCGGACCAAGATCGGACGCAATCCAGAACACATCGAGGAGAATTTCAAGCAAAGGTGTGATAGAAATTCAGGCCTCAAACCACGCCACATTCCGGACCTAGAGCGGCCACTATCCAGCCCACATCGAGGAGAATTTCAAGCACAGGTGTGAGAGAAATTCAGGCCTCAAACCACGCCAAATTCCATCGCAAGATCGGCCACAATCCAGCCCACATCGAGGAGAATTTCAAGCACAGTGGGTAGAGAAATTCAGACCTCAAACCACGCCATATTCCAGCCCAAGCGCAGCCACAATCCAGCCCACATCGAGGACAAATTCAATCACAGGGGGAAAGAAATTCAGGCCTCACCCCACGCCAGATTCCAGCCCAAGCGCAACCACAATCCAGCCCACATCGAGGAGAAATTCAAGCACAAGGGGCAGAGAAATTCAGGCCTCAAACCACGCCAAATTCCAGTCCAAGATCGGACGCAATCCAGACCACATCGAGGAGAATTTCAAGCACAGTGGGTAGAGAAATTCAGGCCTCAAACCACGCCAAATTCCAGCCCAAGAGCGGCCACAATCCAGACCACATCGAGGAGAATGTCAAGCACAGGTGTGAGAGAAATTCAGGCCTCAATCCACGCCATATTCCGGCCCAAGATCGGACGCAATCCAGACCACATCGAGGAGAATTTCAAGCACAATGGGTAGAGAAATTCAGACCTCAAACCACGCCAGATTCCAGCCCAAGCGCAGCCACAATCCAGCCCACATCGAGGACAAATTCAAGCACAGGGGGAAAGAAATTCAGACCTCAAACCACGCCAGATTCCAGCCCAAGATTGACCACAATCCAGACCACATCGAGGAGAATTTCAAGCAAAGGTGTGAGAGAAATTCAGGCCTCAAACCACGCCACATTCCGGCCCAAGAGCGGCCACAATCCAGCCCACATCGAGGAGAATTTCAAGCACAGGGGGCAGAGAAATTCAGGCCTCAAACCACGAAAAATTCCAGCAAAAGATCGGACGCAATCCAGAACACATCGAGGAGAAGTTCAAGCAAAGGTGTGAGAGAAATTCAGGCCTCAAACCACGCCAAATTCCAGCCCAAGAGCGGCCACAATCCAGACCACATCGAGGAGAATGTCAAGCACCGGTGTGAGAGAAATTCAGGCCTCAATCCACGCCATATTCCGGCCCAAGAGCGGCCACAATCCATCCCACATCAAGGAGAATTTCAAGCACAATGGGTAGAGAAATTCAGACCTCAAACCACGCCAAATTCCAGCCCAAGAGCGGCCACAATCCAGCCCACATTGAGGAGAATTTCAAGCACAGGTGTGAGAGAAACTCAGGCCTCAAACCACGCCAAATTCCAGCCCAAGAGCGGCCACAATCCAGCCCACATCGAGGACAAATTCAAGCACAGGGGGCAGAGAAATTCAGGCCTCAAACCATGCCAAATTCCAGCCCAAGAGCAGCCACAATCCAGCCCATATCGAGGACAAATTCAAGCACAGGTGGGTAGAGAAATTCAGGCCTCAAACCACGCCAAATTCCAGCCCAAGAGCAGCCACAATCCAGCCCACATCGAGGAGAAATTCAAGCACAGTGGGTAGAGAAATTCAGGCCTCAAACCACGCCAAATTCCAGCCCTAGAGCAGCCACAATCCAGCCCACATCGAGGAGAAATTCAAGCACAGTGGGTAGAGAAATTCAGGCCTCAAACCACGCCAAATTCCAGCACAAGAGCAGCCACAATCCAACCCACATCGAGGAGAATTTCAAGCACAGGGGGCAGAGAAATTCAGGCCTCAAACCACACCAAATTCTGGACCAAGAGCGGCCACAATCCAGCCCACATCGAGGACAAATTCAAGCACAGGTGTGAGAGAAATTCAGGACTCAAACCACGCCAAATTCCAGCCCAAGAGCGGCCACAATCCAGCCCACATCGAGGAGAATTTCAAGCACAGGTGTGAGAGAAATTCAGGCCTCAAACCACGCCAAATTCCATCCCAAGAGCGGCCACAATCCAGCCCACATCGAGGAGAAATTCAAGCACAGGGGGCAGAGAAATTCAGGCCTCAAACCATGCCAAATTCCAGCCCAAGAGCAGCCACAATCCAGCCCATATCGAGGACAAATTCAAGCACAGGTGGCAGAGAAATTCAGGCCTCAAACCACGCCAAATTCCAGCCCAAGAGCAGCCACAATCCAGCCCACATCGAGGAGAATTTCAAGCACAGTGGGTAGAGAAATTCAGGCCTCAAACCACAACAAATTCCAGCCCAAGAGCAGCCACAATCCAGCCCACATGGAAGAGAATTTCAAGCACAGGTGTGAGAGAAATTCAGGCCTCAAACCATGCCAAATTCCAGCCCAAGAGCGGCCACAATCCAGCCCACATCGAGGAGAATTTCAAGCACAGGGGGCAGAGAAATTCAGGCCTCAAACCACGAAAAATTCCAGCAAAAGATCGGACGCAATCCAGAACACATCGAGGAGAATTTCAAGCAAAGGTGTGAGAGAAATTCAGGCCTCAAACCACGCCAAATTCCAGCCCAAGAGCGGCCACAATCCAGCCCACATCGAGGAAAATGTCAAGCACAGGGGGCAGAGAAATTCAGGCCTCAATCCACGCCATATTCCGGCCCAAGAGCAGCCACAATCCAGCCCACATCGAGGAGAAATTCAAGCACAGGGGGCAGAGAAATTCAGGCCTCAAACCACACCAAATTCCAGCCCAAGAGCAGCCACAATCCAGCCCACATCGAGGAGAAATTCAAGCACAGGGGGCAGAGAAATTCAGGCCTCAAACCACGCCAAATTCCATCCCAAGATTGACCACAATCCAGAACACATCGAGGAGAATTTCAAGCAAAGATGTGACAGAAATTCAGGCCTCAAACCACGCCACATTCCGGACCAAGAGCGGCCACAATCCAGCCCACATCGAGGAGAATTTCAAGCACAGGTGTGAGAGAAATTCAGGCCTCAAACCACGCCAAATTCCAGCCCAAGATCGGACGCAATCCAGAACACATCGAGGAGAATTTCAAGCAAAGGTGTGATAGAAATTCAGGCCTCAAACCACGCCACATTCCGGACCTAGAGCGGCCACTATCCAGCCCACATCGATGAGAATTTCAAGCACAGGGGTGAGAGAAATTCAGGCCTCAAACCAATCGAAATTCTGGCCCTAGAGCAGCCACAATCCAGCCCACATCGAGGAGAATTTCAAGCACAATGTGTAGAGAAATTCAGACCTCAAACCACGCCAGATTCCAGCCCAAGAGCAGCCACAATCCAGCCCACATCGAGGACAAATTCAAGCACAGGGGGAAAGAAATTCAGACCTCAAACCACGCCACATTCCAGCCTAAGATTGACCACAATCCTGAACACATCGAGGAGAATTTCAAGCAAAGGTGTGAGAGAAATTCAGGCCTCAAACCACGCCACATTCCGGACCAAGAGCGGCCACAATCCAGCCCACATCGAGGAGAATTTCAAGCACAGGTGTGAGAGAAATTCAGGAATCAAACCACGCCAAATTCCAGCCCAAGATCGGACGCAATCCAGAACACATCAAGGAGAATTTCAAGCAAAGGTGTGAGAGAAATTCAGGCCTCAAACCACGCCAAATTCCAGCCCAAGAGCGGCCACAATCCAGACCACATCGCGGAGAATGTCAAGCACCGGTGTGAGAGAAATTCAGGCCTCAATCCACGCCATATTCCGGCCCAAGAGCGGCCACATTCCAGCCCATATCGAGGAGAATTTCAAGCACAGGGGGCAGAGAAATTCAGGCCTCATACCACGCCACATTCCGGACAAAGAGCGGCCACAATCCAGACCACATCGAGGAAAATGTCAAGCACAGGGGGCAGAGAAATTCAGGCCTCAAACCACGCCAAATTCCAGCCCACGAGCAGCCAAAATCCAGCCCACATGGAAGAGAATTTCAAGCACAGGTGTGAGAGAAATTCAGGCCTCAAACCACGCCAAATTCCAGCCCAAGAGCGGCCACAATCCAACCCACATCGAGGAGAATTTCAAGCACAGTGGGTAGAGAAATTCAGACCTCAAACCACGCCAGATTCCAGCCCAAGAGCAGCCACAATCCAGCCCACATCGAGGAGAAATTCAAGCACAGGGGGCAGAGAAATTCAGGCCTCAAACCACACCAAATTCTGGCCCAAGAGCGGCCACAATCCAGCCCACATCGAGGAGAAATTCAAGCACAGGGGGCAGAGAAATTCAGGCCTCAAACCACGCCAAATTCCAGCCCAAGAGCGGCCACAATCCAGCCCACATTGAGGAGAATTTCAAGCACAGGTGTGAGAGAAATTCAGGCCTCAAACCACGCCAAATTCCATCCCAAGAGCGGCCACAATCCAGCCCACATCGAGGAGAAATTCAAGCACAGGGGGCAGAGAAATTCAGGCCTCAAACCATGCCAAATTCCAGCCCAAGAGCAGCCACAATCCAGCCCATATCGAGGACAAATTCAAGCACAGGTGGCAGAGAAATTCAGGCCTCAAACCACGCCAAATTCCAGCCCAAGAGCAGCCACAATCCAGCCCACATCGAGGAGAAATTCAAGCACAGTGGGTAGAGAAATTGAGGCCTCAAACCACGCCAAATTCCAGCCCTAGAGCAGCCACAATCCAGCCCACATCGAGGAGAAATTCAAGCACAGTGGGTAGAGAAATTCAGGCCTCAAACCACGCCAAATTCCAGCACAAGAGCAGCCACAATCCAACCTACATCGATTAGAATTTCAAGCACAGGGGGCAGAGAAATTCAGGCCTCAAACCACACCAAATTCTGGCCCAAGAGCGGCCACAATCCAGCCCACATCGAGGACAAATTCAAGCACAGGTGTGAGAGAAATTCAGGACTCAAACCACGCCAAATTCCAGCCCAAGAGCAGCCACAATCCAGCCCACATCGAGGAGAATTTCAAGCACAGTGGGTAGAGAAATTCAGGCCTCAAACCACAACAAATTCCAGCCCAAGAGCAGCCACAATCCAGCCCACATGGAAGAGAATTTCAAGCACAGGTGTGAGAGAAATTCAGGCCTCAAACCACGCCAAATTCCAGCCCAATAGCGGCCACAATCCAGCCCACATCGAGGAGAATTTCAAGCACAGGGGGCAGAGAAATTCAGGCCTCAAACCACGAAAAATTCCAGCAAAAGATCGGACGCAATCCAGAACACATCGAGGAGAATTTCAAGCAAAGGTGTGAGAGAAATTCAGGCCTCAAACCACGCCAAATTCCAGCCCAAGAGCGGCCACAATCCAGACCACATCGAGGAGAATGTCAAGCACCGGTGTGAGAGAAATTCAGGCCTCAATCCACGCCATATTCCGGCCCAAGAGCGGCCACAATCCAGCCCACATCAAGGAGAATTTCAAGCACAGTGGGTAGAGAAATTCAGACCTCAAACCACGCCAGATTCCAGCCCAAGAACAGCCACAATCCAGCCCACATCGAGGAGAAATTCAAGCACAGGGGGCAGAGAAATTCAGGCCTCAAACCACACCAAATTCTGGCCCAAGAGCGGCCACAATCCAGCCCACATCGAGGAGAAATTCAAGCACAGGGGGCAGAGAAATTCAGGCCTCAAACCACGCCAAATTCCAGCCCAAGAGCAGCCACAATCCAGCCCACATTGAGGAGAATTTCAAGCACAGGTGTGAGAGAAATTCAGGCCTCAAACCACGCCAAATTCCATCCCAAGATTGACCACAATCCAGAACACATCGAGGAGAATTTCAAGCAAAGGTGTGACAGAAATTCAGGCCTCAAACCACGCCACATTCCGGACCAAGAGCGGCCACAATCCAGCCCACATCGAGGAGAATTTCAAGCACAGGTGTGAGAGAAATTCAGGCCTCAAACCACGCCAAATTCCAGCCCAAGATCGGACGCAATCCAGAACACATCGAGGAGAATTTCAAGCAAAGGTGTGATAGAAATTCAGGCCTCAAACCACGCCACATTCCGGACCTAGAGCGGCCACTATCCAGCCCACATCGAGGAGAATTTCAAGCACAGGGGTGAGAGAAATTCAGGCCTCAAACCAATCGAAATTCCGGCCCTAGAGCAGCCACAATCCAGCCCACATCGAGGAGAATTTCAAGCACAATGTGTAGAGAAATTCAGACCTCAAACCACGCCACATTCCAGCCTAAGATTGACCACAATCCTGAACACATCGAGGAGAATTTCAAGCAAAGGTGTGAGAGAAATTCAGGCCTCAAACCACGCCACATTCCGGACCAAGAGCGGCCACAATCCAGCCCACATCGAGGAGAATTTCAAGCACAGGTGTGAGAGAAATTCAGGAATCAAACCACGCCAAATTCCAGCCCAAGATCGGACGCAATCCAGAACACATCAAGGAGAATTTCAAGCAAAGGTGTGAGAGAAATTCAGGCCTCAAACCACGCCAAATTCCAGCCCAAGAGCGGCCACAATCCAGACCACATCGAGGAGAATGTCAAGCACCGGTGTGAGAGAAATTCAGGCCTCAATCCACGCCATATTCCGGCCCAAGAGCGGCCACATTCCAGCCCATATCGAGGAGAATTACAAGCACAGGGGGCAGAGAAATTCAGGCCTCATACCACGCCACATTCCGGACAAAGAGCGGCCACAATCCAGACCACATCGAGGAAAATGTCAAGCACAGGGGGCAGAGAAATTCAGGCCTCAAACCACGCCAAATTCCAGCCCACGAGCAGCCACAATCCAGCCCACATGGAAGAGAATTTCAAGCACAGGTGTGAGAGAAATTCAGGCCTCAAACCACGCCAAATTCCAGCCCAAGAGCGGGCACAATCCAACCCACATCGAGGAGAATTTCAAGCACAGGGGTGAGAGAAATTCAGGCCTCAAACCACGCCAAATTCCAGCCCAAGAGCAGCCACAATCCAGCCCACATGGAAGAGAATTTCAAGCACAGTGGGTAGAGAAATTCAAGCCTCAAACCATGCCAAATTCCAGCCCAAGAGCGGAAACAATCCAGCCCACATGGAAGAGAATTTCAAGCACAGGTGTGAGAGAAATTCAGGCCTCAAACCACGCCAAATTCCGGCCCTAGAGCAGCCACAATCCAGCCCACATCGAGGGAGAAATTCAAGCACAGGGGGGAGAGAAATTCAGGCCTCAAACCACGCCAGATTCCAGCCCAAGATCGGACGCAATCCAGCCCACATCGAGGAGAATTTCAAGCACAGGTGGCAGAGAAATTCAGGCCACAAACCACGCCATATTCCAGCCCAAGATCGGACGCAATCCAGACCACATCGAGGAGAATTTCAAGCACAGGGGGTAGAGAAATTCAGGCCTCAAACCACACCAAATTCCAGCCCAAGAACGGCCACAATCCAGCCCACATCGAGGAGAATTTCAATCACGGGACAGAGAAATTCAGGCCTCAAACCACGCCACATTCCAGACCAAGAGCGGCCACAATCCAGCCCACATCGAGGAGAATTTCAAGCACAGGTGACAGAGAAATTCAGGCCTCAAACCACGCCAAATTCCAGCCCAAGAGCAGCCACAATCCAGCCCACATCGAGGAGAAATTCAAGCACAGGGGGCAGAGAAATTCAGGCCTCAAACCATGCCAAATTCCAGCCCAAGAGCAGCCACAATCCAGCCCATAACGAGGACAAATTCAAGCACAGGTGGCAGAGAAATTCAGGCCTCAAACCACGCCAAATTCCGGCCCTAGAGCAGCCACAATCCAGCCCACATCGAGGAGAATTTCAAGCACAATGTGTAGAGAAATTCAGACCTCAAACCACGCCAGATTCCAGCCCAAGCGCAGCCACAATCCAGCCCACATCGAGGACAAATTCAAGCACAGGGGGAAAGAAATTTAGACCTCAAACCACGCCACATTCCAGCCCAAGTTTGACCACAATCCAGAACACATCGAGCAGAATTTCAAGCAAAGGTGTGAGAGAAATTCAGGCCTCAAACCACGCCACATTCCGGACCAAGAGCGGCCACAATCCAGCCCACATCGAGGAGAATTTCAAGCACAGGTGTGAGAGAAATTCAGGCCTCAAACCACGCCAAATTCCAGCCCAAGATCGGACGCAATCCAGAACACATCGAGGAGAATTTCAAGCAAAGGTGTGAGAGAAATTCAGGCCTCAAACCACGCCAAATTCCAGCACAAGAGCAGCCACAATCCAACCCACATCGAGGAGAATTTCAAGCACAGGGGGCAGAGAAATTCAGGCCTCAAACCACACCAAATTCTGGCCCAAGAGCGGCCACAATCCAGCCCACATCGAGAACAAATTCAAGCACAGGTGTGAGAGAAATTCAGGCCTCAAACCACGCCAAATTCCAGCCCAAGAGCAGCCACAATCCAGCCCACATCGAGGAGAATTTCAAGCACAGGTGTGAGAGAAATTCAGGCCTCAAACCACGCCAAATTCCATCCCAAGAGCGGCCACAATCCAGCCCACATCGAGGAGAAATTCAAGCACAGGGGGCAGAGAAATTCAGGCCTCAAACCATGCCAAATTCCAGCCCAAGAACAGCCACAATCCAGCCCATATCGAGGACAAATTCAAGCACAGGTGGCAGAGAAATTCAGGCCTCAAACCACGCCAAATTCCAGCCCAAGAGCAGCCACAATCCAGCCCACATCGAGGAGAATTTCAAGCACAGTGGGTAGAGAAATTCAGGCCTCAAACCACAACAAATTCCGGCACTAGAGCAGCCACAATCCAGCCCAGATCGAGGAGAATTTCAAGCACAATGGGTAGAGAAATTCAGACCTCAAACCACGCCAGATTCCAGCCCAAGCGCAGCCACAATCCAGCCCACATCGAGGAAAAATTCAAGCACAGGGGGAAAGAAATTCAGACCTCAAACCACGCCAGATTCCAGCCCAAGATTGACCACAATCCAGAACACATCGAGGAGAATTTCAAGCAAAGGTGTGACAGAAATTCAGGCCTCAAACCACGCCACATTCCGGACCAAGAGCGGCCACAATCCAGCCCACATCGAGGACAAATTCAATCACAAGGGGCAGAGAAATTCAGGCCTCAAACCACGCCAAATTCCAGTCCAAGATCGGACGCAATCCAGACCACATCGAGGAGAATTTCAAGCACAGTGGGTAGAGAAATTCAGGCCTCAAACCACGCCAAATTCCAGCCCAAGAGCGGCCACAATCCAGACCACATCGAGGAGAATGTCAAGCACAGGTGTGAGAGAAATTCAGGCCTCAATCCACGCCATATTCCGGCCCAAGATCGGACGCAATCCAGACCACATCGAGGAGAATTTCAAGCACAATGGGTAGAGAAATTCAGACCTCAAACCACGCCAGATTCCAGCCCAAGCACAGCCACAATCCAGCCCACATCGAGGACAAATTCAAGCACAGGGGGAAAGAAATTCAGACCTCAAACCACGCCAGATTCCAGCCCAAGATTGACCACAATCCAGAACACATTGAGGAGAATTTCAAGCAAAGGTGTGAGAGAAATTCAGGCCTCAAACCACGCCACATTCCGGACCAAGAACGGCCACAATCCAGCCCACATCGAGGAGAATTTCAAGCACAGGGGGCAGAGAAATTCAGGCCTCAAACCACGAAAAATTCCAGCAAAAGATCGGACGCAATCCAGAACACATCGAGGAGAATTTCAAGCAAAGGTGTGAGAGAAATTCAGGCCTCAAACCACGCCAAATTCCAGCCCAAGAGCGGCCACAATCCAGCCCACATCGAGGAGAATGTCAAGCACCGGTGTGAGAGAAATTCAGGCCTCAATCCACGCCATATTCCGGCCCAAGAGCGGCCACAATCCAGCCCACATCAAGGAGAATTTCAAGCACAGTGGGTAGAGAAATTCAGACCTCAAACCACGCCAGATTCCAGCCCAAGAGCAGCCACAATCCAGCCCACATCGAGGAGAAATTCAAGCACAGGGGGCAGAGAAATTCAGGCCTCAAACCACACCAAATTCTGGCCCAAGAGCGGCCACAATCCAGCCCACGTCGAGGAGAAATTCAAGCACAGGGGGCAGAGAAATTCAGGCCTCAAACCACGCCAAATTCCAGCCCAAGAGCGGCCACAATCCAGCCCACATTGAGGAGAATTTCAAGCACAGGTGTGAGAGAAATTCAGGCCTCAAACCACGCCAAATTCCATCCCAAGAGCGGCCACAATCCAGCCCACATCGAGGACAAATTCAAGCACAGGGGGCAGAGAAATTCAGGCCTCAAACCACACCAAATTCCGGCCCAACAGCAGCCACAATCCAGCCCATATCGAGGACAAATTCAAGCACAGGTGGCAGAGAAATTCAGGCCTCAAACCACGCCAAATTCCAGCCCAAGAGCAGCCACAATCCAGCCCATATCGAGGAGAAATTCAAGCACAGTGGGTAGAGAAATTCAGGCCTCAAACCACGCCAAATTCCAGCCCTAGAGCAGCCACAATCCAGCCCACATCGAGGAGAAATTCAAGCACAGTGGGTAGAGAAATTCAGGCCTCAAACCACGCCAAATTCCAGCCCAAGAGCGGCCACAATCCAGACCACATCGAGGAGAATGTCAAGCACCGGTGTGAGAGAAATTCAGGCCTCAATCCACGCCATATTCCGGCCCAAGAGCGGCCACAATCCAGCCCACATCAAGGAGAATTTCAAGCACAGTGGGTAGAGAAATTCAGACCTCAAACCACGCCAGATTCCAGCCCAAGAGCGGCCACAATCCAGCCCACATCGCGGAGAAATTCAAGCACAGGTGTGAGAGAAATTCAGATCTCAAACCACGCCAGATTCCAGCCCTAGAGCAGCCACAATCCAGCCCACATCGAGGAGAAATTCAAGCACAGTGGGTAGAGAAATTCAGGCCTCAAACCACGCCAAATTCCAGCACAAGAGCAGCCACAATCCAACCCACATCGAGGAGAATTTCAAGCACAGGGGGCAGAGAAATTCAGGCCTCAAACCACACCAAATTCTGGCCCAAGAGCGGCCACAATCCAGCCCACATCGAGGACAAATTCAAGCACAGGTGTGAGAGAAATTCAGGCCTCAAACCACGCCAAATTCCAGCCCAAGAGCAGCCACAATCCAGCCCACATCGCGGAGAATTTCAAGCACAGGTGTGAGAGAAATTCAGGCCTCAAACCACGCCAAATTCCATCCCAAGAGCGGCCACAATCCAGCCCACATCGAGGAGAAATTCAAGCACAGGGGGCAGAGAAATTCAGGCCTCAAACCATGCCAAATTCCAGCCCAAGAACAGCCACAATCCAGCCCATATCGAGGACAAATTCAAGCACAGGTGGCAGAGAAATTCAGGCCTCAAACCACGCCAAATTCCAGCCCAAGAGCAGCCACAATCCAGCCCACATCGAGGAGAATTTCAAGCACAGTGGGTAGAGAAATTCAGGCCTCAAACCACAACAAATTCCGGCACTAGAGCAGCCACAATCCAGCCCAGATCGAGGAGAATTTCAAGCACAGGGGTAGAGAAATTCAGACCTCAAACCACGCCAGATTCCAGCCCAAGCGCAGCCACAATCCAGCCCACATCGAGGACAAATTCAAGCACAGGGGTAAAGAAATTCAGACCTCAAACCACGCCAGATTCCAGCCCAAGATTGACCACAATCCAGAACACATCGAGGAGAATTTCAAGCAAAGGTGTGACAGAAATTCAGGCCTCAAACCACGCCACATTCCGGACCAAGAGCGGCCACAATCCAGCCCACATCGAGGAGAATTTCAAGCACAGGTGTGAGAGAAATTCAGGCCTCAAACCACGCCAAATTCCAGCCCAAGATCGGACGCAATCCAGAACACATCGAGGAGAATTTCAAGCAAAGGTGTGATAGAAATTCAGGCCTCAAACCACGCCACATTCCGGACCTAGAGCGGCCACTATCCAGCCCACATCGAGGAGAATTTCAAGCACAGGTGTGAAAGAAATTCAGGCCTCAAACCACGCCAAATTCCAGCCCAAGAGCGGCCACAATCCAGCCCACATCGAGGACAAATTCAATCACAAGGGGCAGAGAAATTCAGGCCTCAAACCACGCCAAATTCCAGTCCAAGATCGGACGCAATCCAGACCACATCGAGGAGAATTTCAAGCACAGTGGGTAGAGAAATTCAGGCCTCAAACCACGCCAAATTCCAGCCCAAGAGCGGCCACAATCCAGACCACATCGAGGAGAATGTCAAGCACAGGGGGCAGAGAAATTCAGGCCTCAATCCACGCCATATTCCGGCCCAAGATCGGACGCAATCCAGCCCACATCGAGGGAGAATTTCAAGCACAATGGGTAGAGAAATTCAGACCTCAAACCACGCCAGATTCCAGCCCAAGCACAGCCACAATCCAGCCCACATCGAGGACAAATTCAAGCACAGGGGGAAAGAAATTCAGACCTCAAACCACGCCAGATTCCAGCCCAAGATTGACCACAATCCAGAACACATCGAGGAGAATTTCAAGCAAAGGTGTGAGAGAAATTCAGGCCTCAAACCACGCCACATTCCGGACCAAGAACGGCCACAATCCATCCCACATCGAGGAGAATTTCAAGCACAGGGGGCAGAGAAATTCAGGCCTCAAACCACGAAAAATTCCAGCAAAAGATCGGACGCAATCCAGAACACATCGAGGAGAATTTCAAGCAAAGGTGTGAGAGAAATTCAGGCCTCAAACCACGCCAAATTCCAGCCCAAGAGCGGCCACAATCCAGACCACATCGAGGAGAATGTCAAGCACGGGTGTGAGAGAAATTCAGGCCTCAATCCACGCCATATTCCGGCCCAAGAGCGGCCACAATCCAGCCCACATCAAGGAGAATTTCAAGCACAGTGGGTAGAGAAATTCAGACCTCAAACCACGCCAGATTCCAGCCCAAGAGCAGCCACAATCCAGCCCACATCGAGGAGAAATTCAAGCACAGGGGGCAGAGAAATTCAGGCCTCAAACCACACCAAATTCTGGCCCAAGAGCGGCCACAATCCAGCCCACGTCGAGGAGAAATTCAAGCACAGGGGGCAGAGAAATTCAGGCCTCAAACCACGCCAAATTCCAGCCCAAGAGCGGCCACAATCCAGCCCACATTGAGGAGAATTTCAAGCACAGGTGTGAGAGAAATTCAGGCCTCAAACCACGCCAAATTCCATCCCAAGAGCGGCCACAATCCAGCCCACATCGAGGACAAATTCAAGCACAGGGGGCAGAGAAATTCAGGCCTCAAACCACACCAAATTCCGGCCCAAGAGCAGCCACAATCCAGCCCATATCGAGGACAAATTCAAGCACAGGTGGCAGAGAAATTCAGGCCTCAAACCACGCCAAATTCCAGCCCAAGAGCAGCCACAATCCAGCCCACATCGAGGAGAAATTCAAGCACAGTGGGTAGAGAAATTCAGGCCTCAAACCACGCCAAATTCCAGCCCTAGAGCAGCCACAATCCAGCCCACATCGAGGAGAAATTCAAGCACAGTGGGTAGAGAAATTCAGGCCTCAAACCACGCCAAATTCCAGCACAAGAGCAGCCACAATCCAACCCACATCGAGGAGAATTTCAAGCACAGGGGGCAGAGAAATTCAGGCCTCAAACCACACCAAATTCTGGCCCAAGAGCGGCCACAATCCAGCCCACATCGAGGACAAATTCAAGCACAGGTGTGAGAGAAATTCAGGACTCAAACCACGCCAAATTCCAGCCCAAGAGCGGCCACAATCCGGCCCACATCGAGGAGAAATTCAAGCACAGGTGTGAGAGAAATTCAGGCCTCAAACCACGCCAAATTCCATCCCAAGAGCGGCCACAATCCAGCCCACATCGAGGAGAATTTCAAGCACAGGGGGCAGAGAAATTCAGGCCTCAAACCACGAAAAATTCCAGCAAAAGATCGGACGCAATCCAGAACACATCGAGGAGAATTTCAAGCACAGCAGTGAGAGAAATTCAGGCCTCAAACCACGCCAAATTCCAGCCCAAGAGCGGCCACAATCCAGCCCACATCGAGGAGAATGTCAAGCACAGGTGTGAGAGAAATTCAGGCCTCAATCCACGCCATATTCCGGCCCAAGAGCGGCCACAATCCAGCCCACATCAAGGAGAATTTCAAGCACAGTGGGTAGAGAAATTCAGACCTCAAACCACGCCAGATTCCAGCCCAAGAGCAGCCACAATCCAGCCCACATCGAGGAGAAATTCAAGCACAGGGGGCAGAGAAATTCAGGCCTCAAACCACACCAAATTCCAGCCCAAGAGCGGCCACAATCCAGCCCACATCGAGGAGAAATTCAAGCACAGGGGGCAGAGAAATTCAGGCCTCAAACCACGCCAAATTCCAGCCCAAGAGCGGCCACAATCCAGCCCACATTGAGGAGAATTTCAAGCACAGGTGTGAGAGAAATTCAGGCCTCAAACCACGCCAAATTCCATCCCAAGAGCGGCCACAATCCAGCCCACATCGAGGACAAATTCAAGCACAGGGGGCAGAGAAATTCAGGCCTCAAACCATGCCAAATTCCAGCCCAAGAGCAGCCACAATCCAGCCCATATCGAGGACAAATTCAAGCACAGGTGGCAGAGAAATTCAGGCCTCAAACCACGCCAAATTCCAGCCCAAGAGCAGCCACAATCCAGCCCACATCGAGGAGAAATTCAAGCACAGTGGGTAGAGAAATTCAGGCCTCAAACCACGCCAAATTCCAGCCCTAGAGCAGCCACAATCCAGCCCACATCGAGGAGAAATTCAAGCACAGTGGGTAGAGAAATTCAGGCCTCAAACCACGCCAAATTCCAGCACAAGAGCAGCCACAATCCAACCCACATCGAGGAGAATTTCAAGCACAGGGGGCAGAGAAATTCAGGCCTCAAACCACACCAAATTCTGGCCCAAGAGCGGCCACAATCCAGCCCACATCGAGGACAAATTCAAGCACAGGTGTGAGAGAAATTCAGGACTCAAACCACGCCAAATTCCAGCCCAAGAGCGGCCACAATCCAGCCCACATCGAGGAGAATTTCAAGCACAGTGGGCAGAGAAATTCAGGCCTCAAACCACAACAAATTCCAGCCCAAGAGCAGCCACAATCCAGCCCACATGGAAGAGAATTTCAAGCACAGGTGTGAGAGAAATTCAGGCCTCAAACCACGCCAAATTCCGGCACTAGAGCAGCCACAATCCAGCCCACATCGAGGAGAATTTCAAGCACAATGGGTAGAGAAATTCAGTCCTCAAACCACGCCAGATTCCAGCCCAAGCGCAGCCACAATCCAACCCACATCGAGGACAAATTCAAGCACAGGGGGAAAGAAATTCAGACCTCAAACCACGCCAGATTCCAGCCCAAGATCGGACGCAATCCAGAACACATCGAGGAGAATTTCAAGCAAAGGTGTGATAGAAATTCAGGCCTCAAACCACGCCACATTCCGGACCTAGAGCGGCCACTATCCAGCCCACATCGAGGAGAAATTCAAGCACAGTGGGTAGAGAAATTCAGGCCTCAAACCACGCCAAATTCCAGCAAAAGAGCAGCCACAATCCAACCCACATCGAGGAGAATTTCAAGCACAGGGGGCAGAGAAATTCAGGCCTCAAACCACGCCAAATTCCAGCCCAAGAGCGGCCACAATCCAGCCCACATCGAGGACAAATTCAAGCACAGGTGTGAGAGAAATTCAGGACTCAAACCACGCCAAATTCCAGCCCAAGAGCGGCCACAATCCAGCCCACATCGAGGAGAATTTCAAGCACAGGTGTGAGAGAAATTCAGGCCTCAAACCACGCCAAATTCCATCCCAAGAGCGGCCACAATCCAGCCCACATCGAGGAGAAATTCAAGCACAGGGGGCAGAGAAATTCAGGCCTCAAACCATGCCAAATTCCAGCCCAAGAGCAGCCACAATCCAGCCCATATCGAGGACAAATTCAAGCACAGGTGGCAGAGAAATTCAGGCCTCAAACCACGCCAAATTCCAGCCCAAGAGCGGCCACAATCCAGCCCACATCGAGGAGAATTTCAAGCACAGTGGGTAGAGAAATTCAGGCCTCAAACCACAACAAATTCCAGCCCAAGAGCAGCCACAATCCAGCCCACATGGAAGAGAATTTCAAGCACAGGTGTGAGAGAAATTCAGGCCTCAAACCACGCCAAATTCCAGCCCAAGAGCGGCCACAATCCAGCCCACATCGAGGAGAATTTCAAGCACAGGTGTGAGAGAAATTCAGGCCTCAAACCACTCCAAATTCCGGCACTAGAGCAGCCACAATCCAGCCCACATCGAGGAGAATTTCAAGCACAATGGGTAGAGAAATTCAGACCTCAAACCACGCCAGATTCCAGCCCAAGCGCAGCCACAATCCAACCCACATCGAGGACAAATTCAAGCACAGGGGGAAAGAAATTCAGACCTCAAACCACGCCAGATTCCAGCCCAAGATTGACCACAATCCAGAACACATCGAGGAGAATTTCAAGCAAAGGTGTGACAGAAATTCAGGCCTCAAACCACGCCACATTCCGGACCAAGAGCGGCCACAATCCAGCCCACATCGAGGAGAATTTCAAGCACAGGTGTGAGAGAAATTCAGGCCTCAAACCACGCCAAATTCCAGCCCAAGATCGGACGCAATCCAGAACACATCGAGGAGAAATTCAAGCACAAGGGGCAGAGAAATTCAGGCCTCAAACCACGCCAAATTCCAGTCCAAGATCGGACGCAATCCAGACCACATCGAGGAGAATTTCAAGCACAGTGGGTAGAGAAATTCAGGCCTCAAACCACGCCAAAATCCAGCCCAAGAGCGGCCACAATCCAGACCACATCGAGGAGAATGTCAAGCACAGGTGTGAGAGAAATTCAGGCCTCAATCCACGCCATATTCCGGCCCAAGATCGGACGCAATCCGGACCACATCGAGGAGAATTTCAAGCACAGGTGTGAGAGAAATTCAGGCCTCAAACCACACCAAATTCCAGCCCAAGAACGGCCACAATCCAGCCCACATCGAGGAGAACTTCAAGCACAGGGGGTAGAGAAATTCAGGCCTCAATCCACGCCATATTCCGGCCCAAGATCGGACGCAATCCAGACCACATCGAGGAGAATTTCAAGCACAGTGGGTAGAGAAATTCAGACCTCAAACCACGCCAGATTCCAGCCCAAGCGCAGCCACAATCCAGCCCACATCGAGGACAAATTCAAGCACAGGGGGAAAGAAATTCAGACCTCAAACCACGCCAGATTCCAGCCCAAGATTGACCACAATCCAGAACACATCGAGGAGAATTTCAAGCAAAGGTGTGAGAGAAATTCAGGCGTCAAACCACGCCACATTCCGGACCAAGAACGGCCACAATCCAGCCCACATCGAGGAGAATTTCAAGCACAGGGGGCAGAGAAATTCAGGCCTCAAACCACGAAAAATTCCAGCAAAAGATCGGACGCAATCCAGAACACATCGAGGAGAATTTCAAGCAAAGGTGTGAGAGAAATTCAGGCCTCAAACCACGCCAAATTCCAGCCCAAGAGCGGCCACAATCCAGACCACATCGAGGAGAATGTCAAGCACCGGTGTGAGAGAAATTCAGGCCTCAATCCACGCCATATTCCGGCCCAAGAGTGGCCACAATCCAGCCCACATCAAGGAGAATTTCAAGCACAGTGGGTAGAGAAATTCAGACCTCAAACCACGCCAGATTCCAGCCCAAGAGCAGCCACAATCCAGCCCACATCGAGGACAAATTCAAGCACAGAGGGCAGAGAAATTCAGGCCTCAGACCACGCCACATTCCGGCCCAAGAGCGGCCACAATCCAGCCCACATCGAGGAGAATTTCAAGCACAGGTGTGAGAGAAATTCAGACCTCAAACCACGCCAGATTCCAGCCCAAGATCGGACGCAATCCAGAACACATCGAGGAGAATTTCAAGCAAAGGTGTGATAGAAATTCAGGCCTCAAACCACGCCACATTCCGGACCTAGAGCGGCCACTATCCAGCCCACATCGAGGAGAAATTCAAGCACAGTGGGTAGAGAAATTCAGGCCTCAAACCACGCCAAATTCCAGCAAAAGAGCAGCCACAATCCAACCCACATCGAGGAGAATTTCAAGCACAGGGGGCAGAGAAATTCAGGCCTCAAACCACGCCAAATTCCAGCCCAAGAGCGGCCACAATCCAGCCCACATCGAGGACAAATTCAAGCACAGGTGTGAGAGAAATTCAGGACTCAAACCACGCCAAATTCCAGCCCAAGAGCGGCCACAATCCAGCCCACATCGAGGAGAATTTCAAGCACAGGTGTGAGAGAAATTCAGGCCTCAAACCACGCCAAATTCCATCCCAAGAGCGGCCACAATCCAGCCCACATCGAGGAGAAATTCAAGCACAGGGGGCAGAGAAATTCAGGCCTCAAACCATGCCAAATTCCAGCCCAAGAGCAGCCACAATCCAGCCCATATCGAGGACAAATTCAAGCACAGGTGGCAGAGAAATTCAGGCCTCAAACCACGCCAAATTCCAGCCCAAGAGCGGCCACAATCCAGCCCACATCGAGGAGAATTTCAAGCACAGTGGGTAGAGAAATTCAGGCCTCAAACCACAACAAATTCCAGCCCAAGAGCAGCCACAATCCAGCCCACATGGAAGAGAATTTCAAGCACAGGTGTGAGAGAAATTCAGGCCTCAAACCACGCCAAATTCCAGCCCAAGAGCGGCCACAATCCAGCCCACATCGAGGAGAATTTCAAGCACAGGTGTGAGAGAAATTCAGGCCTCAAACCACTCCAAATTCCGGCACTAGAGCAGCCACAATCCAGCCCACATCGAGGAGAATTTCAAGCACAATGGGTAGAGAAATTCAGACCTCAAACCACGCCAGATTCCAGCCCAAGCGCAGCCACAATCCAACCCACATCGAGGACAAATTCAAGCACAGGGGGAAAGAAATTCAGACCTCAAACCACGCCAGATTCCAGCCCAAGATTGACCACAATCCAGAACACATCGAGGAGAATTTCAAGCAAAGGTGTGACAGAAATTCAGGCCTCAAACCACGCCACATTCCGGACCAAGAGCGGCCACAATCCAGCCCACATCGAGGAGAATTTCAAGCACAGGTGTGAGAGAAATTCAGGCCTCAAACCACGCCAAATTCCAGCCCAAGATCGGACGCAATCCAGAACACATCGAGGAGAAATTCAAGCACAAGGGGCAGAGAAATTCAGGCCTCAAACCACGCCAAATTCCAGTCCAAGATCGGACGCAATCCAGACCACATCGAGGAGAATTTCAAGCACAGTGGGTAGAGAAATTCAGGCCTCAAACCACGCCAAAATCCAGCCCAAGAGCGGCCACAATCCAGACCACATCGAGGAGAATGTCAAGCACAGGAGGCAGAGAAATTCAGGCCTCAATCCACGCCATATTCCGGCCCAAGATCGGACGCAATCCGGACCACATCGAGGAGAATTTCAAGCACAGGTGTGAGAGAAATTCAGGCCTCAAACCACACCAAATTCCAGCCCAAGAACGGCCACAATCCAGCCCACATCGAGGAGAACTTCAAGCACAGGGGGTAGAGAAATTCAGGCCTCAATCCACGCCATATTCCGGCCCAAGATCGGACGCAATCCAGACCACATCGAGGAGAATTTCAAGCACAGTGGGTAGAGAAATTCAGACCTCAAACCACGCCAGATTCCAGCCCAAGCGCAGCCACAATCCAGCCCACATCGAGGACAAATTCAAGCACAGGGGGAAAGAAATTCAGACCTCAAACCACGCCAGATTCCAGCCCAAGATTGACCACAATCCAGAACACATCGAGGAGAATTTCAAGCAAAGGTGTGAGAGAAATTCAGGCCTCAAACCACGCCACATTCCGGACCAAGAACGGCCACAATCCAGCCCACATCGAGGAGAATTTCAAGCACAGGGGGCAGAGAAATTCAGGCCTCAAACCACGAAAAATTCCAGCAAAAGATCGGACGCAATCCAGAACACATCGAGGAGAATTTCAAGCAAAGGTGTGAGAGAAATTCAGGCCTCAAACCACGCCAAATTCCAGCCCAAGAGCGGCCACAATCCAGACCACATCGAGGAGAATGTCAAGCACCGGTGTGAGAGAAATTCAGGCCTCAATCCACGCCATATTCCGGCCCAAGAGCGGCCACAATCCAGCCCACATCAAGGAGAATTTCAAGCACAGTGGGTAGAGAAATTCAGACCTCAAACCACGCCAGATTCCAGCCCAAGAGCAGCCACAATCCAGCCCACATCGAGGACAAATTCAAGCACAGAGGGCAGAGAAATTCAGGCCTCAGACCACGCCACATTCCGGCCCAAGAGCGGCCACAATCCAGCCCACATCGAGGAGAATTTCAAGCACAGGTGTGAGAGAAATTCAGACCTCAAACCACGCCAGATTCCAGCCCAAGAGCAGCCACAATCCAGCCCACATCGAGGAGAATTTCAAGCACAGGGGGCAGAGAAATTCAGGCCTCAAACCACACCAAATTCTGGCCCAAGAGCGGCCACAATCCAGCCCACATCGAGGAGAATTTCAAGCACAGTGGGTAGAGAAATTCAGGCCTCAAACCACAACAAATTCCAGCCCAAGAGCAGCCACAATCCAGCCCACATGGAAGAGAATTTCAAGCACAGGTGTGAGAGAAATTCAGGCCTCAAACCACGCCAAATTCCAGCCCAAGAGCGGCCACAATCCAGCCCACATCGAGGAGAATTTCAAGCACAGTGGGTAGAGAAATTCAGGCCTCAAACCACGCCAAATTCCAGCCCAAGATCGGCCACAATCCAGCCCACATGGAAGAGAATTTCAAGCACAGGTGTGAGAGAAATTCAGGCCTCAAACCACGCCAAATTCCAGCCCAAGAGCGGCCACAATCCAGCCCACATCGAGGAGAATTTCAAGCACAGGGGTGAGAGAAATTCAGGCCTCAAACCACTCCAAATTCCGGCACTAGAGCAGCCACAATCCAGCCCACATCGAGGAGAATTTCAAGCACAATGGGTAGAGAAATTCAGACCTCAAACCACACCAGATTCCAGCCCAAGCGCAGCCACAATCCAGCCCACATCGAGGACAAATTCAAGCACAGGGGGAAAGAAATTCAGGCCTCAAACCATGCCAGATTCCAGCCCAAGCGCAGCCACAATCCAGCCCACATCGAGGAGAATTTCTAGCACAAGGGGCAGAGAAATTCAGGCCTCAAACCACGCCAAATTCCAGTCCAAGATCGGACGCAATCCAGACCACATCGAGGAGAATTTCAAGCACAGTGGGTAGAGAAATTCAGGCCTCAAACCACGCCAAATTCCAGGCCAAGATCGGCCACAATCCAGACCACATCGAGGAGAATGTCAAGCACAGGTGTGAGAGAAATTCAGGCCTCAAACCACACCAAATTCCGGCCCAAGATCGGACGCAATCCAGACCACATCGAGGAGAATTTCAAGCACAGGGGGTAGAGAAATTCAGGCCTCAAACCACTCCAAATTCCAGCCCAAGAACGGCCACAATCCAGCCCACATCGGGGAGAATTTCAAGCACAGGTGTGAGAGAAATTCAGGCCTCAAACCACGCCAAATTCCATCCCAAGAGCAGCCACAATCCAGCCCACATCGAGGACAAATTCAAGCACAGGTGGCAGAGAAATTCAGGCCTCAAACCATGCCAAATTCCAGCCCAAGAGCAGCCACAATCCAGCCCATATCTAGGACAAATTCAAGCACAGGTGTGAGAGAAATTCAGGCCTCAAACCACGCCAAATTCCAACCCAAGAGCGGACACAATCCAGCCCACATCGAGGAGAATTTCAAGCACAGGTGTGAGAGAAATTCAGGCCTCAAACCACGCCAAATTCCAGCCCAAGAGCAGCCACAATCCAGCCCACATAGAAGAGAATTTCAAGCACATGTGTGAGAGAAATTCAGGCCTCAAACCACGCCAAATTCCAGCCCAAGAGCGGCCACAATCCAGCCCACATCGAGGAGAATTTCAAGCACAGGGGTGAGAGAAATTCAGGCCTCAAACCACTCCAAATTCCGGCCCAAGAGCAGCCACAATCCAGCCCACATCGAGGAGAATTTCAAGCACAATGGGTATAGAAATTCAGACCTCAAACCACGCCAGATTCCAGCCCAAGCGCAGCCACAATCCAGCCCATATCGAGGACAAATTCAAGCACAGGGGGAAAGAAATTCAGACCTCAAACCACGCCAGATTCCAGCCCAAGATTGACCACAATCCAGAACACATCGAGGAGAATTTCAAGCAAAGGTGTGAGAGAAATTCAGGCGTCAAACCACGCCAAATTCCAGCCCAAGAGCGGCCACAATCCAGACCACATCGAGGAGAATGTCAAGCACAGGTGTGAGAGAAATTCAGGCCTCAATCCACGCCATATTCCGGCCCAAGAGCGGCCACAATCCAGCCCACATCGAGGAGAATTTCAAGCACAGTGGGTAGAGAAATTCAGACCTCAAACCACGCCAGATTCCAGCCCAAGAGCAGCCACAATCCAGAACACATCGAGGAGAATTTCAAGCACAGGTGTGAGAGAAATTCAGGCCTCAAACCACGCCAAATTCCAGCCCAAGAGCAGCCACAATCCAGCCCACATGGAAGAGAATTTCAAGCACAGGTGTGAGAGAAATTCAGGCCTCAAACCACGCCAAATTCCAGCCCAAGAGCAGCCACAATCCAGCCCATATCGAGGACAAATTCAAGCACAGGTGTGAGAGAAATTCAGGCCTCAAACCACGCCAAATTCCAACCCAAGAGCGGACACAATCCAGCCCACATCGAGGAGAATTTCAAGCACAGGTGTGAGAGAAATTCAGGCCTCAAACCACGCCAAATTCCAGCCCAAGAGCAGCCACAATCCAGCCCACATAGAAGAGAATTTCAAGCACATGTGAGAGAGAAATTCAGGCCTCAAACCACGCCAAATTCCATCCCAAGAGCAGCCACAATCCAGCCCACATCGAGGACAAATTCAAGCACAGGTGGCAGAGAAATTCAGGCCTCAAACCATGCCAAATTCCAGCCCAAGAGCAGCCACAATCCAGCCCATATCTAGGACAAATTCAAGCACAGGTGTGAGAGAAATTCAGGCCTCAAACCACGCCAAATTCCAACCCAAGAGCGGACACAATCCAGCCCACATCGAGGAGAATTTCAAGCACAGGTGTGAGAGAAATTCAGGCCTCAAACCACGCCAAATTCCAGCCCAAGAGCAGCCACAATCCAGCCCACATAGAAGAGAATTTCAAGCACATGTGTGAGAGAAATTCAGGCCTCAAACCACGCCAAATTCCAGCCCAAGAGCGGCCACAATCCAGCCCACATCGAGGAGAATTTCAAGCACAGGGGTGAGAGAAATTCAGGCCTCAAACCACTCCAAATTCCGGCCCAAGAGCAGCCACAATCCAGCCCACATCGAGGAGAATTTCAAGCACAATGGGTATAGAAATTCAGACCTCAAACCACGCCAGATTCCAGCCCAAGCGCAGCCACAATCCAGCCCATATCGAGGACAAATTCAAGCACAGGGGGAAAGAAATTCAGACCTCAAACCACGCCAGATTCCAGCCCAAGATTGACCACAATCCAGAACACATCGAGGAGAATTTCAAGCAAAGGTGTGAGAGAAATTCAGGCGTCAAACCACGCCAAATTCCAGCCCAAGAGCGGCCACAATCCAGACCACATCGAGGAGAATGTCAAGCACAGGTGTGAGAGAAATTCAGGCCTCAATCCACGCCATATTCCGGCCCAAGAGCGGCCACAATCCAGCCCACATCGAGGAGAATTTCAAGCACAGTGGGTAGAGAAATTCAGACCTCAAACCACGCCAGATTCCAGCCCAAGAGCAGCCACAATCCAGAACACATCGAGGAGAATTTCAAGCACAGGTGTGAGAGAAATTCAGGCCTCAAACCACGCCAAATTCCAGCCCAAGAGCAGCCACAATCCAGCCCACATGGAAGAGAATTTCAAGCACAGGTGTGAGAGAAATTCAGGCCTCAAACCACGCCAAATTCCAGCCCAAGAGCAGCCACAATCCAGCCCATATCGAGGACAAATTCAAGCACAGGTGTGAGAGAAATTCAGGCCTCAAACCACGCCAAATTCCAACCCAAGAGCGGACACAATCCAGCCCACATCGAGGAGAATTTCAAGCACAGGTGTGAGAGAAATTCAGGCCTCAAACCACGCCAAATTCCAGCCCAAGAGCAGCCACAATCCAGCCCACATAGAAGAGAATTTCAAGCACATGTGAGAGAGAAATTCAGGCCTCAAACCACGCCAAATTCCAGCCCAAGAGCGGCCACAATCCAGCCCACATCGAGGAGAATTTCAAGCACAGGGGTGAGAGAAATTCAGGCCTCAAACCACTCCAAATTCCGGCCCAAGAGCAGCCACAATCCAGCCCACATCGAGGAGAATTTCAAGCACAATGGGTATAGAAATTCAGACCTCAAACCACGCCAGATTCCAGCCCAAGCGCAGCCACAATCCAGCCCATATCGAGGACAAATTCAAGCACAGGGGGAAAGAAATTCAGACCTCAAACCACGCCAGATTCCAGCCCAAGATTGACCACAATCCAGAACACATCGAGGAGAATTTCAAGTAAAGGTGTGAGAGAAATTCAGGCCTCAAACCACGCCAAATTCCAGCCCAAGAGCGGCCACAATCCAGCCCACATCGAGGAGAAGTTCAAGCACAGGTGTGAGAGAAATTCAGGCCTCAAACCACGCCACATTCCGGACCAAGAGCGGCCACAATCCAGCCCACATCGAGGAGAATTTCAAGCACAGGTGTGAGAGAAATTCAGGCCTCAAACCACGCCAAATTCCAGCCCAAGATCGGACGCAATCCAGAACACATCGAGGAGAATTTCAAGCTCAGGTGTGATAGAAATTCAGGCCTCAAACCACGCCACATTCCGCACCAAGAGCGGCCACAATCCAGCCCACATCGAGGAGAATTTCAAGCACAGGAGGCAGAGAAATTCAGGCCTCAAACCACGCCAGATTACAGCCCAAGCGCAGCCACAATCCAGCCCACATCGAGGACAAATTCAAGCACAGGGGGAAAGAAATTCAGGCCTCACCCCACGCCAGATTCCAGCCCAAGCGCAGCCACAATCCAGCCCACATCGAGGAGAAATTCAAGCACAAGGGGCAGAGAAATTCAGGCCTCAAACCACACCAAATTCCAGTCCAAGATCGGACGCAATCCAGACCACATCGAGGAGAATTTCAAGCACAGTGGGTAGAGAAATTCAGGCCTCAAACCACGCCAAATTCCAGCCCAAGAGCGGCCACAATCCAGACCACATCGAGGAGAATGTCAAGCACAGGTGTGAGAGAAATTCAGGCCTCAATCCACGCCATATTCCGGCCCAAGAGCGGCCACAATCCAGCCCACATCGAGGAGAATTTCAAGCACAGTGGGTAGAGAAATTCAGACCTCAAACCACGCCAGATTCCAGCCCAAGAGCAGCCACAATCCAGCCCACATCGAGGACAAATTCAAGCACAGGGGGCAGAGAAATTCAGGCCTCAAACCACGCCAAATTCCAGCCCAAGAGCGGCTACAATCCAGCCCACATCAAGGACAAATTCAAGCACAGGGGGCAGAGAAATTCAGGCCTCAAACCACGCCAGATTCCAGCCCAAGAGCAGCCACAATCCAGCCCACATCGAGGAGAAATTCAAGCACAGTGGGTAGAGAAATTCAGGCCTCAAACCACGCCAAATTCCAGCCCAAGAGCAGCCACAATCCAGACCACATCGAGGAGAATTTCAAGCACAGGGGGCAGAGAAATTCAGGCCTCAAACCACGCCACATTCCGGACCAAGAGCGGCCACAATCCAGCCCACATCGAGGAGAATTTCAAGCACAGGTGTGAGAGAAATTCAGGCCTCAAACCACTCCAAATTCCAGCCAAAGAGCGGCCACAATCCAGTCCACATCGAGGGGAATTTCAAGCACAGGAGGCAGAGAAATTCAGACCTAAAACCACGCCAGATTCCAGCCCAAGAGCAGGCACAATCCAGCCCACATCGAGGAGAAATTCAAGCACAGTGGGTAGAGAAATTCAGGCCTCAAACCACGCCAAATTCCAGCCCAAGAGCAGCCACAATCCAGACCACATCGAGGAGAATTTCAAGCACAGGGGGCAGAGAAATTCAGGCCTCAAACCACGCCACATTCCGGACCAAGAGCGGCCACAATCCAGCCCACATCGAGGAGAATTTCAAGCACAGGTGTGAGAGAAATTCAGACCTCAAACCACGCCAAATTCCAGCCCAAGATCGGACGCAATCCAGAACACATCGAGGAGAATTTCAAGCTCAGGTGTGATAGAAATTCAGGCCTCAAACTACGCCACATTCCGCACCAAGAGCGGCCACAATCCAGCCCACATCGTGGAGAATTTCAAGCACAGGTGTGAGAGAAATTCAGGCCTCAAACCACGCCAAATTCCAGCCCAAGAACGGCCACAATCCAGCCCACATCGAGGAGAATTTCAAGCACAGTGGGTAGAGAAATTCAGACCTCAAACCACGCCAGATTACAGCCCAAGCGCAGCCACAATCCAGCCCACATCGAGGACAAATTCAAGCACAGGGGGAAAGAAATTCAGGCCTCACCCCACGCCAGATTCCAGCCCAAGCGCAGCCACAATCCAGCCCACATCGAGGAGAAATTCAAGCACAAGGGGCAGAGAAATTCAGGCCTCAAACCACGCCAAATTCCAGCCCAAGAGCGGCCACAATCCAGACCACATCGAGGAGAATGTCAAGCACAGGTGTGAGAGAAATTCAGGCCTCAATCCACGCCATATTCCGGCCCAAGAGCGGCCACAATCCAGCCCACATTGAGGAGAATTTCAAGCACAGTGGGTAGAGAAATTCAGACCTCAAACCACGCCAGATTCCAGCCCAAGAGCAGCCACAATCCAGCCCACATCGAGGACAAATTCAAGCACAGGGGGCAGAGAAATTCAGGCCTCAAACCACGCCAAATTCCAGCCCAAGAGCGGCTACAATCCAGCCCACATCAAGGACAAATTCAAGCACAGGGGGCAGAGAAATTCAGGCCTCAAACCACGCCAGATTCCAGCCCAAGAGCAGCCACAATCCAGCCCACATCGAGGAGAAATTCAAGCACAGTGGGTAGAGAAATTCAGGCCTCAAACCACGCCAAATTCCAGCCCATGAGCAGCCACAATCCAGACCACATCGAGGAGAATTTCAAGCACAGGGGGCAGAGAAATTCAGGCCTCAAACCACGCCATATTCCGGACCAAGAGCGGCCACAATCCAGCCCACATCGAGGAGAATTTCAAGCACAGGTGTGAGAGAAATTCAGGCCTCAAACCACTCCAAATTCCAGCCAAAGAGCGGCCACAATCCAGTCCACATCGAGGGGAATTTCAAGCACAGGAGGCAGAGAAATTCAGACCTAAAACCACGCCAGATTCCAGCCCAAGAGCAGGCACAATACAGCCCACATCGAGAACAAATTCAAGCACAGGGGGCAGAGAAATTCAGGCCTCAAACCACGCCAAATTCCAGCCCAAGAGCGGCCACAATCCAGCCCACATCGAGGAGAATTTCAAGCACAGGGGGCAGAGAAATTCAGGCCTCAAACCACGCCAAATTCCGGACCAAGAGCGGCCACAATCCAGCCCACATCGAGGAGAATTTCAAGCACAGTGGGTAGAGAAATTCAGACCTCAAACCACGCCAGATTCCAGCACAAGAGCAGCCACAATCCAGCCCACATCGAGGAGAAATTCAAGCACAGATGTGAGAGAAATTCAGACCTCAAATCACGCCAGATTCCAGCCCAAGCGCAGCCACAATCCAGCCCACATCGAGGAGAAATTCAAGCACAAGGGGCAGAGAAATTCAGGCCTCAAACCACGCCAAATTCCAGTCCAAGATCGGACGCATTCCAGACCACATCGAGGAGAATTTCAAGCACAGTGGGTAGAGAAATTCAGACCTCAAACCACGCCAGATTCCAGCACAAGAGCAGCCACAATCCAGACCACATCGAGGAGAATGTCAAGCACAGGTGTGAGAGAAATTCAGACCTCAAACCACGCCAGATTCCAGCCCAAGAGCAGCCACAATCCAGCCCACATCGAGGAGAATTTCGAGCAGAGGGGGCAGAGAAATTCAGACCTCAAACCACGCCAGATTCCAGCCCAAGAGCAGGCACAATACAGCCCACATCGAGAACAAATTCAAGCACAGGGGGCAGAGAAATTCAGACCTCAAACCACGCCAGATTCCAGCCCAAGTGCAGCCACAACCCAGCCCACAACGAGGAGAAATTCAAACACAGGTGTGAGAGAAATTCAGGCCTCAAACCACGCCAAATTCCAGCCCAAGAGCAGCCACAATCCAGCCCACATCGAGGACAAATTCAAGCACAGGGGGCAGAGAAATTCAGGCCTCAAACCATGCCAAATTCCAGCCCAAGAGCAGCCACAATCCAGCCCACATGGAAGAGAATTTCAAGCACAGGGGGCAGAGAAATTCAGGCCTCAAAACACGCCAAATTCCAGCCCAAGAGCGGCCACAATCCAGCCCACATCGAGGAGAATTTCAAGCACAGGGGGCAGAGAAATTCAGGCCTCAAACCACGCCAAATTCCAGCCCAAGAGCGGCCACAATCCAGCCCACATCGAGGAGAAATTCAAGCACAGTGGGTAGGAAATTCAGGCCTCAAACCACGCCAAATTCTGGCCCAAGAGCGGCCACAATCCAGCCCACATCGAGGAGAATTTCAAGCACAGGTGTGAGAGAAATTCAGGCCTCAAACCACGCCACATTCTGGAACAAGAGCGGCCACAATCCAGCCCACATCGAGGAGAATTTCAAGCACAGGTGTGAGAGAAATTCAGGCCTCAAACCACGCCAAATTCCAGCCCAAGAGCGGCCACAATCCAGCCCACATCGAGGAGAATTTCAAGCACAGTGGGTAGAGAAATTCAGGCCTCAAACCACGCCAAATTCCAGCCCAAGATCGGACACAATCCAGAACACATCGAGGAGAATTTCAAGCACAGGTGTGAGAGAAATTCAGGCCTCAAACCACGCCAATTTCCAGCCGAAGAGCGGCCACAATCCAGCCCACATCGAGGAGAATTTCAAGCACAGGGGGCAGAGAAATTCAGGCCTCAAACCACGCCACATTCCGGAACAAGAGCGCCCACAATCCAGCCCACATCGAGGAGAATTTCAAGCACAGTGGGTAGAGAAATTCAGGCCTCAAACCACGCCAAATTCCAGCCCAAGAGCGGCCACAATCCAGCCCACATCGAGGAGAATTTCAAGCACAGGTGTGAGAGAAATTCAGGCCTCAAACCACGCCAATTTCCAGCCGAAGAGCGGCCACAATCCAGCCCACATCGAGGAGAATTTCAAGCACAGGTGTGAGAGAAATTCAGACCTCAAACCATGCAAAATTCCAGCCCAAGAGCGGCCACAATCCAGCCCACATCGAGGAGAATGTCAAGCACAGGGGGCAGAGAAATTCAGGCCTCAAACCACGCCAAATTCCAGCGCAAGAGCGGCCACAATCCAGCCCACATTGACGAGAATTTCAAGCACAGGGGGCAGAGAAATTCAGGCCTCAAACCACGCCAAATTCCAGCCCAAGAGCGGACGCAATCCAGCCCACATCGAGGAGAATTTCAAGCACAGTGGTTAGAGAAATTCAGGCCTCAAACCACGCCAAATTCCAGCCCAAGAGCAGCCACAATCCAGCCCACATCGAGGAGAATTTCAAGCACAGGGGGCAGAGAAATTCAGGCCTCAAACCACGCCAATTTCCAGCCGAAGAGCGGCCACAATCCAGCCCACATCGAGGAGAATTTCAAGCACAGGTGTGAGAGAAATTCAGGCCTCAAACCACGCCACATTCCGGACCAAGAGCGGCCACAATCCAGACCACATCGAGGAGAATTTCAAGCACAGGTGTGAGAGAAATTCAGGCCTCAAACCACGCCAATTTCCAGCCGAAGAGCGGCCACAATCCAGCCCACATCGAGGAGAATTTCAAGCACAGGGGGCAGAGAAATTCAGACCTCAAACCACGCCAGATTCCAGCCCAAGCGCAGCCACAATCCAGCCCACATCGAGGACAATTTCAAGCACAAGGGGCAGAGAAATTCAGGCCTCAAACCACGCCACATTCCGGCCCAAGAGCGGCCACAATCCAGCCCACATCGAGGAGAATTTCAAGCACAGGTGTGAGAGAAATTCAGACCTCAAACCATGCAAAATTCCAGCCCAAGAGCGGCCACAATCCAGCCCACATCGAGGAGAATGTCAAGCACAGGGGGCAGAGAAATTCAGGCCTCAAACCACGCCAAATTCCAGCGCAAGAGCGGCCAGAATCCAGCCCACATTGACTAGAATTTCAAGCACAGGGGGCAGAGAAATTCAGGCCTCAAACCACGCCAAATTCCAGCCCAAGAGCGGACGCAATCCAGCCCACATCGAGGACAAATTCAAGCACATGGAGCAGAGAAATTTAGGCCTCAAACCACGCCACATTCCAGCCCAAGAGCGGCCACTATCCAGCCCACATCGAGGAGAATGTCAAGCACAGGGGGCAGAGAAATTCAGGCCTCAAACCACGCCAAATTCCAGCCCAAGAGCGGCCACAATCCAGCCCACATCGAGGAGAAATTCAAGCACAGGGGGCAGAGAAATTCAGGCCTCAAACCACGCCAAATTCCAGCCCAAGAGCGGCCACAATCCAGCCCACATCGAGGAGAATTTCAAGCACAGGTGTGAGAGAAATTCAAGCCTCAAACCATGCCACATTCCGGACCAAGAGCGGCCACAATCCAGCCCACATCGAGGAGAAATTCAAGCACAGTGGGTAGAGAAATTCAGGCCTCAAACCACACCAAATTCCAGCCCAAGAGCAGCCACAATCCAGCCCACATCGAGGAGAATTTCAAGCACAGGGGCAGAGAAATTCAGGCCTCAAACCACACAAAATTCCAGCCCAAGAGCGGCCACAATCCAGCCCACATCGAGGAGAAATTCAAGCACAGGGGGCAGAGAAATTGAGGCCTCAAACCACGCCAAATTCCAGCCCAAGAACAGCCACAATCCAGCCCATATCGAGGACAAATTCAAGCACAGGTGGCAGAGAAATTCAGGCCTCAAACCACGCCAAATTCCAGCCCAAGAGCGGACGCAATCCAGCCCACATCGAGGACAAATTCAAGCACATGGGGCAGAGAAATTCAGGCCTCAAACCACGCCAAATTCCAGCCCAAGAGCGGCCACAATCCAGCCCACATCGAGGAGAATTTCAAGCACAGTGGGTAGAGAAATTCAGGCCTCAAACCACGCCAAAATTCCAGCCCAAGCGCAGCCACAATCCAGCCCACATCGAGGACAAATTCAAGCACAGGGGGAAAGAAATTCAGGCCTCACCCCACGCCAGATTCCGGCCCAAGAGCGGCTACAATCCAGCCCACATCGAGGAGAAATTCATGCACAAGGGGCAGAGAAATTCAGGCCTCAAACCACGCCAAATTCCAGCCCAAGATCGGACACAATCCAGAACACATCGAGGAGAATTTCAAGCACAGGTGTGAGAGAAATTCAGGCCTCAAACCACGCCACATTCCCGCCCAAGAGCGGCCACAATCCAGCCCACATCGAGGAGAATTTCAAGCACAGTGGGTAGAGAAATTCAGGCCTCAAACCACGCCAAATTCCAGCCCAAGAGCGGCCACAATCCAGCCCACATCGAGGAGAATTTCAAGCACAGGGGGGAGAGAAATTCAGGCCTCAAACCACGCTAATTTCCAGCCGAAGAGCGGCCACAATCCAGCCCACATCGAGGAGAATTTCAAGCACAGGGGGCAGAGAAATTCAGACCTCAAACCACGCCAGATTCCAGCCGAAGAGCGGCCACTATCCAGCCCACATCGAGGAGAATGTCAAGCACAGGGGGCAGAGAAATTCAGGCCTCAAACCACGCCAAATTCCAGCCCAAGAGTGGCCACAATCCAGCCCACATTGAGGAGAATTTCAAGCACAGGTGTGAGAGAAATTCAGACCTCAAACCACGCCAGATTCCAGCCCAAGAGCAGCCACAACCCAGCCCACATCGAGGAGAAATAAAAGCAAAGGTGTGAGAGAAATTCAGGCCTCCAACCACGCCAAATTCCAGCCCAAGAGCAGCCACAATCCAGCCCACATCGAGGAGAATTTCAAGCACAGGTGTGAGAGAAATTCAGGCCTCAAACCACACCAAATTCTGGCCCAAGAGCGGCCACAATCCAGCCCACATCGAGGACAAATTCAAGCACAGTGGGCAGAGAAATTCAGGCCTCAAACCACGCCAAATTCCAGCCCAAGAGCGGCCACAATCCAGCCCACATCGAGGAGAATTTCAAGCACAGTGGGTAGAGAAATTCAGACCTCAAACCACGCCAGATTCCAGCCCATGCGCAGCCACAATCCAGCCCACATCGAGGACAAATTCAAGCACAGGGGGAAAGATATTCAGGCCTCACCCCACGCCAGATTCCAGCCCAAGCGCAGCCACAATCCAGCCCACATCGCGGAGAAATTCATGCACAAGGGGCAGAGAAATTCAGGCCTCAAACCACGCCAAATTCCAGTCCAAGATCGGACGCAATCCAGACCACATCGAGGAGAATTTCAAGCACAGTGGGTAGAGAAATTCAGGACTCAAACCACGCCAAATTCCAGCCCAAGAGCAGCCACAATCCAGACCACATCGAGGAGAATGTCAAGCACAGGTGTGAGAGAAATTCAGGCCTCAATCCACGCCATATTCCGGCCCAAGAGCGGCCACAATCCAGCCCACATCGAGGAGAATTTCAAGCACAGTGGGTAGAGAAATTCAGACCACAAACCACGCCAGATTCCAGCCCAAGAGCAGCCACAATCCAGCCCACATCGAGGACAAATTCAAGCACAGGGGGCAGAGAAATTCAGGCCTCAAACCATGCCAAATTCCGGCTCAAGAGCGGCTACAATCCAGCCCACATCAAGGAGAAATTCAAGCACAGGTGTGAGAGAAATTCAGGCCTCAAACCACGCCAAATTCCAGCCCAATAGCGGCCACAATCCAGCCCACATTGACGAGAATGTCAAGCACAGGGGGCAGAGAAATTCAGGCCTCAAACCATGCCAAATTCCAGCCCAAGAGCGGACGCAATCCAGCCCACATCGAGGACAAATTCAAGCACAGGGGGCAGAGAAATTCAGGCCTCAAACCACGCCAAATTCCAGCCCAAGAGCGGCCACAATCCAGCCCACATTGAGGAGAATTTCAAGCACAGGTGTGAGAGAAATTCAGACCTCAAACCACGCCAGATTCCAGCCCAAGAGCAGCCACAACCCAGCCCACATCGAGGAGAAATAAAAGCAAAGGTGTGAGAGAAATTCAGGCCTCCAACCACGCCAAATTCCAGCCCAAGAGCAGCCACAATCCAGACCACATCGAGGACAAATTCAAGCACAGGGGGCAGAGAAATTCAGGCCTCAAACCACGCCAGATTCCAGCCCAAGAGCAGCCGAAATCCAGCCCACATCAAGGACAAATTCAAGCACAGTGGGCAGAGAAATTCAGGCCTCAAACCACTCCAAATTCCATCCCAAGAGCGGACGCAATCCAACCCACGTCGAGAAGAAATTCAAGCACAGGGGACAGAGAAATTCAGGTCTCAAACCACGCCACATTCCGGCCCAGGAGCGGCCACAATCCAGCCCACATCGAGGAAAATTTCAAGCACAGGTGTGAGAGAAATTCAGGCCTCAAACCACGCCAAATTCCGGCCCAAGAGCAGCCACAATCCAGCCCACATTGAGGAGGATTTCAAGCACAGGTGTGAGAGAAATTCAGGCCTCAAACCACGCCAAATTCCAGCCCAAGATCGGACGCAATCCAGAACATATCGAGGAGAATTTCAAGCAAAGGTGTGATAGAAATTCAGGCCTCAAACCGCGCCACATTCCGGACCAAGAGCGGCCACAATCCAGCCCACATCGAGGAGAATTTCAAGCACAGTGGGTAGAGAAATTCAGACCTCAAACCACGCCAGATTCCAGCCCAAGCGCAGCCACAATCCAGCCCACATCGAGGACAAATTCAAGCACAGGGGGAAAGAAATTCAGGCCTCAAACCACGCCAGATTCCAGCCCAAGCGCAGCCACAATCCAGCCCACATCGAGGAGAAATTCAAGCACAAGGGGCAGAGAAATTCAGGCCTCAAACCACGCCAAATTCCAGTCCAAGATCGGACGCAATCCAGACCACATCGAGGAGAATTTCAAGCACAGTGGGTAGAGAAATTCAGGCCTCAATCCACGCCATATTCCGGCCCAAGAGCGGCCACAATCCAGCCCACATCGAGGAGAATTTCAAGCACAGTGGGCAGAGAAATTCAGACCTCAAACCACGCCAGATTCCAGCCCAAGAGCAGCCACAATCCAGCCCACATCGAGGAGAAATTCAAGCACAGTGGGTAGAGAAATTCAGGCCTCAAACCACGCCAAATTCCAGCCTAAGAGCAGCCACAATCCAGCCCACATCGAGGAGAATTTCAAGCAGAGGGGGCAGAGAAATTCAGGCCTCAAACCACGCCACATTCCGGACCAAGAGCGGCCACAATCCAGCCCACATCGAGGAGAATTTCAAGCACAGGTGTGAGAGAAATTCAGGCCTCAAACCACGCCAAATTCCAGCCCAAGAGCGGCCACAATCCAGTCCACATCGAGGGGAATTTCAAGCACAGGAGGCAGAGAAATTCAGACCTCAAACCACGCCATACTCCAGCCCAAGAGCAGGCACAATACAGCCCACATCGAGAACAAAATCAAGCACAGGGGGCAGAGAAATTCAGGCCTCAAACCACGCCAAATTCCAGCCCAAGAGCGGAGGCAATCCAACCCACGTCGAGAAGAAATTCAAGCACAGGGGACAGAGAAATTCAGGTCTCAAACCACGCCACATTCCGGACAAAGAGCGGCCACAATCCAGACCACATCGAGCAGAATTTCAAGCACAGTGGGTAGAGAAATTCAGGCCTCAAACCATGCCAAATTCCAGCCCAAGAGCAGCCATAATCCAGCCCACATGGAAGAGAATTTCAAGCACAGGTGTGAGAGAAATTCAGGCCTCAAACCACGCCACATTCCGGACCAAGAGCGGCCACAATCCAGCCCACATCGAGGAGAATTTCAAGCACAGGGGGCAGAGAAATTCAGGCCTCAAACCACGCCAGATTCCATCCCAAGAGCGGAGGCAATCCAACCCACGTCGAGAAGAAATTCAAGCACAGGGGACAGAGAAATTCAGGTCTCAAACCACGCCACATTCCGGACAAAGAGCGGCCACAATCCAGACCACATCGAGGAAAATTTCAAGCACAGGTGTGAGAGAAATTCATGCCTCAAACCACGCCAAATTCCAGCCCAAGATCGGACGCAATCCAGCCCACATCGAGGAGAATTTCAAGCACAGGTGTGAGAGAAATTCAGGCCACAAACCACGCCAAATTCCAGCCTAAGAGCGGCCACAATCCAACCCACATCGAGGAGAATTTCAAGCACAGGGGGCAGAGAAATTCAGGCCTCAAACCACTCCAAATTCCAGCCCAAGAGCGGCCACAATCCAGCCCACATCGAGGAGAATTTCAAGCACAGGTGTGAGAGAAATTCAGACCTCAAACCACGCCAGATTCCAGCCCAAGAGCAGCCACAACCCAGCCCACATCGAGGAGAAATTCAAACACAGGTGTGAGAGAAATTCAGGCCTCAAACCACGCCAAATTCCATCCCAAGAGCAGCCACAATCCAGCCCACATCGAGGACAAATTCAAGCACAGGGGGCAGAGAAATTCAGGCCTCAAACCACGCCAAATTCCAGCCCAAGAGCGGCCACAATCCAGCCCACATCAAGGAGAATTTCAAGCACAGGTGTGAGAGAAATTCAAGCCTCAAACCACGCCACATTCCGGACCAAGAGCAGCCACAATCCAGCCCACATCGAGGAGAATTTCAAGCACAGGTGTGAGAGAAATTCAGACCTCAAACCATGAAAAATTCTGGCCCAAGAGCGGCCACAATCCAGCCCACATCAAGGAGAATTTCAAGCACAGTGGGTAGAGAAATTCAGGCCTCAAACCATGCCAAATTCCAGCCCAAGAGCAGCCGTAATCCAGCCCACATGGAAGAGAATTTCAAGCACAGGTGTGAGAGAAATTCAGACCTCAAACCACGCCATACTCCAGCCCAAGAGCAGGCACAATACAGCCCACATCGAGAACAAAATCAAGCACAGGGGGCAGAGAAATTCAGGCCTCAAACCACGCCAAATTCCAGCCCAAGAGCGGAGGCAATCCAACCCACGTCGAGAAGAAATTCAAGCACAGGGGACAGAGAAATTCAGGTCTCAAACCACGCCACATTCCGGACAAAGAGCGGCCACAATCCAGACCACATCGAGCAGAATTTCAAGCACAGTGGGTAGAGAAATTCAGGCCTCAAACCATGCCAAATTCCAGCCCAAGAGCAGCCATAATCCAGCCCACATGGAAGAGAATTTCAAGCACAGGTGTGAGAGAAATTCAGGCCTCAAACCACGCCACATTCCGGACCAAGAGCGGCCACAATCCAGCCCACATCGAGGAGAATTTCAAGCACAGGGGGCAGAGAAATTCAGGCCTCAAACCACGCCAGATTCCATCCCAAGAGCGGAGGCAATCCAACCCACGTCGAGAAGAAATTCAAGCACAGGGGACAGAGAAATTCAGGTCTCAAACCACGCCACATTCCGGACAAAGAGCGGCCACAATCCAGACCACATCGAGGAAAATTTCAAGCACAGGTGTGAGAGAAATTCAGGCCTCAAACCACGCCAAATTCCAGCCCAAGATCGGACGCAATCCAGCCCACATGGAAGAGAATTTCAAGCACAGGTGTGAGAGAAATTCAGGCCACAAACCACGCCAAATTCCAGCCTAAGAGCGGCCACAATCCAACCCACATCGAGGAGAATTTCAAGCACAGGGGGCAGAGAAATTCAGGCCTCAAACCACTCCAAATTCCAGCCCAAGAGCGGCCACAATCCAGCCCACATCGAGGAGAATTTCAAGCACAGGTGTGAGAGAAATTCAGACCTCAAACCACGCCAGATTCCAGCCCAAGAGCAGCCACAACCCAGCCCACATCGAGGAGAAATTCAAACACAGGTGTGAGAGAAATTCAGGCCTCAAACCACGCCAAATTCCAGCCCAAGAGCAGCCACAATCCAGCCCACATCGAGGACAAATTCAAGCACAGGGGGCAGAGAAATTCAGGCCTCAAACCACGCCAAATTCCAGCCCAAGAGCGGCCACAATCCAGCCCACATCGAGGAGAATTTCAAGCACAGGTGTGAGAGAAATTCAAGCCTCAAACCACGCCACATTCCGGACCAAGAGCGGCCACAATCCAGCCCACATCGAGGAGAATTTCAAGCACAGGTGTGAGAGAAATTCAGACCTCAAACCATGAAAAATTCTGGCCAAAGAGCGGCCACAATCCAGCCCACATCAAGGAGAATTTCAAGCACAGTGGGTAGAGAAATTCAGGCCTCAAACCATGCCAAATTCCAGCCCAAGAGCAGCCATAATCCAGCCCACATGGAAGAGAATTTCAAGCACAGGTGTGAGAGAAATTCAGGCCTCAAACCACGCCACATTCCGGACCAAGAGCGGCCACAATCCAGCCCACATCGAGGAGAATTTCAAGCACAGGTGTGAGAAAAATTCAGGCCTCAAACCATGCCAAATTCCAGCCCAAGAGCAGAAACAATCCAGCCCACATGTAAGAGAATTTCAAGCACAGGTGTGAGAGAAATTCAGGCCTCAAACCACGCCACATTCCAGCCCAAGAGCGGCCACAATCCAGCCCATATCGAGGAGAATTTCAAGCACAGGGGGGAGAGAAATTCAGGCCTCAAACCACGCCAAATTCCAGCCCAAGAACAGCCACAATCCAGCCCACATCGAGGAGAATTTCAAGCACAGGTGTGAGAGAAATTCAGGCCTCAAACCACGCCAAATTCCAGCCCAAGAGCGGCCACAATCCAGCCCACATCGAGGAGAATTTCAAGCACAGTGGGTAGAGAAATTCAGGCCTCAAACTACGCCAAATTCCAGCCCAAGATCGGACGCAATCCAGCCCATATAGAGGAGAATTTCAAGCACAGGTGTGAGAGAAATTCTGGCCTCAAACCACGCCACATTCCGGACCAAGAGCGGCCACAATCCAGCCCACATCGACGAGAATTTCAAGCACAGGTGTGAGAGAAATTCAGGCCTCAAACCACGCCACATTCCAGCCCAAGAGCGGCCACAATCCAGCCCACATCGAGGAGAATTTCAAGCACAGGGGGGAGAGAAATTCAGGCCTCAAACCACGAAAAATTCCAGCCCAAGAACAGCCACAATCCAGCCCACATCGAGGAGAATTTCAAGCACAGGTGTGAGAGAAATTCAGGCCTCAAACCACGCCAAATTCCAGCCGAAGAGCGGCCACAATCCAGCCCACATCGAGGAGAATTTCAAGCACAGGGGGCAGAGAAATTCAGACCTCAAACCACGCCAGATTCCAGCCCAAGCGCAGCCACAATCCAGCCCACATCGAGGAAAAATTCAAGCACAAGGGGCAGAGAAATTGAGGCCTCAAACCACGCCACATTCCGGCCCAAGAGCGGCCACAATCCAGCCCACATCGAGGAGAATATCAAGCACAGGTGTGAGAGAAATTCAGACCTCAAACCACGCCACATTCCAGCCCAAGAGCGGCCACAATCCAGCCCACATCGAGGAGAATGTCAAGCACAGGGGGCAGAGAAATTCAGGCCTCAAACCACGCCAAATTCCAGCGCAAGATCGGCCACAATCCAGCCCACATTGACGAGAATTTCAAGCACAGGGGGCAGAGAAATTCAGGCCTCAAACCACGCCAAATTCCAGCCCAAGAGCGGACGCAATCCAGCCCACATCGAGGACAAATTCAAGCACATGGGGCAGAGAAATTCAGGCCTCAAACCACGCCAAATTCCAGCCCAAGAGCGGCCACAATCCAGCCCACATTGAGGAGAATTTCAAGCACAGGTGTGAGAGAAATTCAGACCTCAAACCACGCCAGATTCCAGCCCAAGAGCAGCCACAATCCAGCCCACATCGAGGAGAAATTCAAGCACAGGTTTGAGAGAAATTCAGGCCTCCAACCACGCCAAATTCCAGCCCAAGAGCAGCCACAATCCAGCCCACATCGAGGACAAATTCAAGCACAGGGGGCAGAGAAATTCAGGCCTCAAACCACTCCAAATTCCAGCCCAAGAGCGGCCACAATCCAGCCCACATCGAGGAGAATTTCAAGCAGAGGGGGCAGAGAAATTCAGGCCTCAAACCACGCCACATTCCGGAACAAGAGCGGCCACAATCCAGCCCACATCGAGGAGAATTTCAAGCACAGGTGTGAGAGAAATTCAGGCCTCAAACCACGCCAGATTCCAGCCCAAGAGCAGCCACAATCCAGCCCACATCAAGGACAAATTCAAGCACAGGGGGCAGAGAAATTCAGGCCTCAAACCACGCCAAATTCCATCCCAAGAGCGGACGCAATCCAACCCACATCGAGGAGAATTTCAAGCACAGAGTGCAGAGAAATTCAGGCCTCAAACCACGACAAATTCCTTCCCAAGAGCGGCCACATTCCAGCCCACATCGAGGGGAATTTCAAGCACAGGGGGCAGAGAAATTCAGGCCTCAAACCACGCCAGATTCCAGTCCAAGAGCGGCCACAATCCAACCCACATCGAGGGGAATTTCAAGCACAGGGGGCAGAGAAATTCAGGCCTCAAACCACTCCAACTTCTGGCACAAGAGCGGCCACAATCCAGCCCACATCGAGGAGAATTTCAAGCACAGTGGATAGAGAAATTTAGGCCTCAAACCACGCCAAATTCCAGCCCAAGAGCATATGCAATCCTGCCCACATCGAGGAGAATTTCAAGCACAGGGGGCAGAGAAATTCAGGCCTCAAACCACGCCAAATTCCAGCCCAAGAGCGGCCACAATCCAGCCCACATGGAGGAGAATTTCAAGCACAGGGGGCAGAGAAATTCAGGCCTCAAACCATGCTAAATTCCAGCCCAAGAGCAGCCACAATCCAGCCCACATGGAAGAGAATTTCAAGCACTGGGGGACAGAGAAATTCAGGCCTCAAATCACTCCAACATCTGGCACAGGACCGGCCACAATCCAGCCCACATCGAGGAGAATTTCAAGCACAGGGTGCAGAGAAATTCAGACTTCAAACAACGCCAAATTCTGTCCCAAGAGCGGCCACAATCCAGCCCACATCGAGGACAAATTTCAAGCACAGGGGGCAGAGAAATTCAGGCCTCAAACCACGCCAAATTCCAGCCCAAGAGCGGACGCAATCCAGAACACATCGAGGAGAATGTCAAGCACAGGGGGCAGAGAATTTCAGGCCTCAAACCACGCCAAATTCTGGCCCTACAGCGGCCACAATCCAACCGACATCGAGGAGAATTTCAAGCACAGGTGTGAGAGAAATTCAGGCCTCAAACCACGCCAAATTCCAGCCCAAGAGCATATGCAATCCTGACCACATCGAGGAGAATTTCAAGCACAGGGGTCAGAGAAATTCAGGCCTCAAACCACGCCAAATTCCAGCCCAAGAGTGGCCACAATCCAGCCCACATCGAGGAGAATTTCAAGCACAGGTGTGAGAGAATTTCAGGCCTCAAACCACTTCAAATTCCGGCCCTATAGCGGCCACAATCCAGCCCACATCGAGGAGAATTTCAGGCACAGTGGGTAGAGAAATTCAGGCCTCAAACCACGCCAAATTCCAGCCGAAGAGCAGACGCAATCCAGACCACATCGAGGAGAATTTCAAGCACAGGTGTGAGAGAAATTCAGGCCTCAAACCACGCCACATTCCGGACCAAGAGTGGCCACAATCCAGCCCACATCGAGGAGAAATTCAAGCACAGGTGTGAGAGAAATTCAGGCCTCAAACCATGCCAGATTCCAGCCCAAGAGCAGCCACAATCCAGCCCACATCGAGGACAAATTCAAGCACAGGGGGCAGAGAAATTCAGGCCTAAAACCACGCCAAATTCCGACCCTAGACCGGCCACAATCCAGCCCACATCGAGGAGGATTTCAAGCACAGTGGGTAGAGAAATTCAGGCCTCAAACAACGCCAAATTCCTTCCCAAGAGCGGCCACAATCCAGCCCACATCGAGGAGAATTTCAAGCACAGGTGTGAGAGAAATTCAGGCCTCAAACCACGCCAGATTCCAGCCCAAGAACGGCCACAATCCAGCCCACATCGAGGAGAATTTCAAGCACAGGGGGCAGAGAAATTCAGGCCTCAAACCACACCACATTCCAGCCCAAGAACGACCACAATCCAACCCACATGGAGGAGAATGTCAAGTAGAGGAGACAGAGAAATTCAGGCCTCAAACCACGCCAAATTCCGTCCGAAGAGCGGCCACAATCCAGCCCATATGGAAGAGAATTTCAAGCACAGGGGACAGAGAAATTCAGGCCTCAAACCACGCCACATTCTGGACCAAGAGTGGCCACAATCCAGCCCACATCAAGGAGAATTTCAAGCACAGTGGATAGAAAAATTCAGGCCTCAAACCACGCCAAATTCCGTCCCAAGAGCGGCCACAATCCTGCCCACATCGAGGAGAATTTCAAGCACGGGGGGCAGAGAAATTCAGGCCTCAAACCACGCCAGATTACAGCCCAAGAGCAGCCACAATCCAGCCCACATCGAGGACAAATTCAAGCAGAGGGGGGAGAGAAATTCAGGCCTTAAACCACGCCAAATTCTGGCCCAAGAGCAGCCAAAATCCAGCCCACATTGAGGACAAATTCAAGCACAGGTGTGAGAGAAATTCAGGCCTCAAACCACGCCAAATTCCAGCCCAAGAGCGGCCACAATCCAGACCACATCGAGGAGAATTTCAAGCACAGGTGTGAGAGAAATTCAGGCCTCAAACCACGCCAAATTCCAGCCCAAGAGCAGCCACAATCCAGCCCACATCGAGGACAAATTCAAGCACAGTGGGCAGAGAAATTCAGGCCTCAAACCACGCCAAATTGCGTCCCAAGAACGGCCACAATCCAGCCCATATCGAGGAGAATTTCAAGCACAGTGGGCAGAGAAATTCAGGCCTCAAACCACGCCAAATTCCATCCCAAGATCCCCCACAATCCAGCCCACATGGAAGAGAATTTCAAGCACAGGGACAGAGAAATTCAGGCCTCAAACCACTCCAAATTCTGGCCCTAGAGCGGCCACAATCCAGCCCACATCGAGGAGAATTTCAAGCACAGTTGGTAGAGAAATTCAGGCCTCAAACCACGCCAAATTCCAGCCCAAGAGCAGACGCAATCCAGACCACATCGAGGAGAATTTCAAGCACAGTGGGTAGAGAAATTCAGGCCTCAAACCACGCCAAATTCCAGCCCAAGAGCAGACGCAATCCAGACCACATCGAGGAGAATTTCAAGCACAAGTGTGAGAGAAATTCAGGCCTCAAACCACGCCACATTCCGGACCAAGAATGGCCACAATCCAGCCCACATCGAGGAGAATTTCAAGCACAGGTGTGAGAGAAATTCAGGCCTCAAACCACGCCAAATTCCAGCCGAAGAGCAGACGCAATCCAGACCCGCATCGAGGAGAATTTCAAGCACAAGTGTGAGAGAAATTCAAGCCTCAAACCACGCCACATTCCGGACCAAGAATGGCCACAATCCAGCCCACATCGAGGAGAATTTCAAGCACAGGTGTGAGAGAAATTCAGACCTCAAACCACGCCAAATTCTGGCCCAAGAGCGGCCAAAATACAGCACACATCGAGGAGAATTTCAAGCACAGGGGACAGAGAAATTCAGGCCTCAAACCACGCCAAATTCCAGCCCAAGAGCAGCCACAATCCAGCCCACATGGAAGAGAATTTCAAGCTCAGGGGACAGAGAAATTCAGACCTCAAACCACGCCAAATTCCAGCCCAAGAGCATATGCAATCCAGACCACATCGAGGAGAATTTCAAGCACAGGGGGGCAGAGAAATTCAGGCCTCAAACCACGCCACATTCCGGACCAAGAGCAGCCACAATCCAGCCCACATCGAGGAGAATTTCAAGCACAGGGGGCAGAGAAATTCAGACCTCAAACCACGCCAAATTCCAGCCCAAGAGCAGCCACAATCCAGCCCACATCGAGGACAAATTCAAGCACAGGTGTGAGAGAAATTCAGGCCTCAAACCACGCCAGATTCCAGCCCAAGAACGGCCACAATCCAGCCCACATCGAGGAGAATTTCAAGCACAGGGGGCAGAGAAATTCAGGCCTCAAACCACACCAAATTCCAGCCCAAGAACGACCACAATCCAGACCACATCGAGGAGAATTTCAAGCACAGGGGACAGAGAAATTTAGGCCTCAAACCACGCCACATTCTGGACCAAGAGTGGCCACAATCCAGCCCACATCAAGGAGAATTTCAAGCACAGTGGATAGAAAAATTCAGGCCTCAAACCACGCCAAATTCCGTCCCAAGAGCGGCCACAATCCTGCCCACATCGAGGAGAATTTCAAGCACGGGGGGCAGAGAAATTCAGGCCTCAAACCACGCCAGATTCCAGCCCAAGAGCAGCCACAATCCAGCCCACATCGAGGACAAATTCAAGCAGAGGGGGCAGAGAAATTCAGGCCTTAAACCACGCCAAATTCTGGCCCAAGAGCAGCCAAAATCCAGCCCACATTGAGGAAAAATTCAAGCACAGGTGTGAGAGAAATTCAGGCCGCAAACCACGCCAAATTCCAGCCCAAGAGCGGCCACAATCCAGACCACATCGAGGAGAATTTCAAGCACAGGTGTGAGAGAAATTCAGGCCTCAAACCACGCCAAATTCCAGCCCAAGAGCAGCCACAATCCAGCCCACATCGAGGACAAATTCAAGCACAGTGGGCAGAGAAATTCAGGCCTCAAACCACGCCAAATTGCGTCCCAAGAACGGCCACAATCCAGCCCATATCGAGGAGAATTTCAAGCACAGTGGGCAGAGAAATTCAGGCCTCAAACCACGCCAAATTCCATCCCAAGATCCCCCACAATCCAGCCCACATGGAAGAGAATTTCAAGCACAGGGACAGAGAAATTCAGGACTCAAACCACTCCAAATTCTGGCCCTAGAGCGGCCACAATCCAGCCCACATCGAGGAGAATTTCAAGCACAGTTGGTAGAGAAATTCAGGCCTCAAACCACGCCAAATTCCAGCCCAAGAGCAGACGCAATCCAGACCACATCGAGGAGAATTTCAAGCACAGTGGGTAGAGAAATTCAGGCCTCAAACCACGCCAAATTCCAGCCCAAGAGCAGACGCAATCCAGACCACATCGAGGAGAATTTCAAGCACATATGTGAGAGAAATTCAGGCCTCAAACCACGCCACATTCCGGACCAAGAATGGCCACAATCCAGCCCACATCGAGGAGAATTTCAAGCACAGGTGTGAGAGAAATTCAGGCCTCAAACCACGCCAAATTCCAGCCGAAGAGCAGACGCAATCCAGACCCGCATCGAGGAGAATTTCAAGCACAAGTGTGAGAGAAATTCAGGCCTCAAACCACGCCACATTCCGGACCAAGAATGGCCACAATCCAGCCCACATCGAGGAGAATTTCAAGCACAGGTGTGAGAGAAATTCAGGCCTCAAACCACGCCAAATTCTGGCCCAAGAGCGGCCAAAATACAGCACACATAGAGGAGAATTTTAAGCACAGGGGACAGAGAAATTCAGGCCTCAAACCACGCCAAATTCCAGCCCAAGAGCAGCCACAATCCAGCCCACATGGAAGAGAATTTCAAGCTCAGGGGACAGAGAAATTCAGACCTCAAACCACGCCAAATTCCAGCCCAAGAGCATATGCAATCCAGACCACATCGAGGAGAATTTCAAGCACAGGGGGGCAGAGAAATTCAGGCCTCAAACCACGCCACATTCCGGACCAAGAGCAGCCACAATCCAGCCCACATCGAGGAGAATTTCAAGCACAGGGGGCAGAGAAATTCAGACCTCAAACCACGCCAAATTCTGGCCCAAGAGCAGCCACAATCCAGCCCACATCGAGGACAAATTCAAGCACAGGTGTGAGAGAAATTCAGGCCTCAAACCACGCCAAATTCCAGCCCAAGAGCGGCCACAATCCAGCCCACATGGAGGAGAATTTCAAGCACAGGGGACAGAGAAATTCAGGCCTCAAACCACGCCAAATTCTGGCCCAAGAGCAGCCACAATCCAGCCCACATCGAGGAGAATTTCAAGCACAGGGGGCAGAGAAATTCAGGCCTCAAACCACGCCAAATTTCAGCCCAAGAACGGCCACAATCCAGCCCACATCGAGGAGAATTTCAAGCACAGGTGTGAGAGAAATTGAGGCCTCAAACCACGCCATATTCCAGCCCAAGAACAGCCACAATCCAGCCCACATGGAAGGGAATTTCAAGCTCAGGGGGCAGAGAAATTCAGGCCTCAAACCAATTTAAATTCCGGCCCAAGAGCGGCCACAATCCAGACCACATCGAGGAGAATTTCAAGCACATGGGACAGAGAAATTCAGGCCTCAAACCACGCCAAATTCCAGCCCAAGAGCAGCCACAATCCAGCCCACATCGAGGAGAATTTCAATCACAGTTGATAGAGAAATTTAGGCCTCAAACCACTCCAAATTCCAGCCCAAGAGCATATGCAATCCAGACCACATCGAGGAGAATTTCAATCACAGGGGGCAGAGAAATTCAGGCCTCAAACCACGCCAAATTCCGGACCAAGAGCGGCCACAATCTAGCCCACATCAAGGACAATTTCAAGCACAGGGGGCAGAGAAATTCAGGCCTCAAACCACGCCAAATTCCAGCCCAAGATCGGCCACAATCCAGCCCACATGGAAGAGAATTTCAAGCTCAGGGGGCAGAGAAATTCAGGCCTCAAACCACTCCAAATTCTGGCACAAGAGCGGCCACAATCTAGCCCACATCGAGGAGAATTTCAAGCACAGTGGATAGAGAAATTTAGGCCTCAAACCACGCCAAATTCCAGCCCAAGAGCGGCCACAATCCAGCCCACATCGAGGAGAATTTCAAGCACAGGGGACGGAGAAATTCAGGCCTCAAACCACGCCAAATTCCAGCCCAAGAGCAGCCACAATCCAGCCCACATCGAGGACAAATTCAAGCACAGGGGGCAGAGAAATTCAGGCCTAAAACCACGCCAAATTCCGGCCCTAGACCGGCCACAATCCAGCCCACATCGAGGAGAAATTTCAAGCACAGTGGGTAGAGAAATTCAGGCCTCAAACCAATCCAAATTCTGGCCCAAGATCGGCCACAATCCAGCCCACAACGAGGAGAATTTCAAGCACAGGTGTGAGAGAAATTCAGGCCTCAAACCATGCCAGATTCCAGCCCAAGAACGGCCAAAATACAGCCCACATCGAGGAGAATTTCAAGCACAGGGGGCAGAGAAATTCAGGCCTCAAACAACGCCAAATTCCGTCCCAAGAACGGCCACAATCCAGCCCATATCGAGTAGAATTTCAAGTACAGGGGGCAGAGAAATTCAGACCTCAAACCACGACAAATTCCAGCCCAAGAGCAGCCACAATCCAGCCCACATCGAGGAGAAATTCAAGCACAGGTGTGAGAGAAATTCAGGCCTCAAACCACGCCAAATTCCAGCCCAAGAGCGGCCAAAATACAGCCCACATGGAAGAGAATTTCAAGCTCAGGGGACAGAGAAATTCAGACCTCAAACCACGCCAAATTCCAGCCCAAGAGCATATGCAATCCAGACCACATCGAGGAGAATTTCAAGCACAGGGGGGCAGAGAAATTCAGGCCTCAAACCACGCCACATTCCGGACCAAGAGCAGCCACAATCCAGCCCACATCGAGGAGAATTTCAAGCACAGGGGGCAGAGAAATTCAGACCTCAAACCACGCCAAATTCCAGCCCAAGAGCAGCCACAATCCAGCCCACATCGAGGACAAATTCAAGCACAGGTGTGAGAGAAATTCAGGCCTCAAACCACGCCAAATTCCAGCCCAAGAGCGGCCACAATCCAGCCCACATGGTGGAGAATTTCAAGCACAGGGGACAGAGAAATTCAGACCTCAAACCACGCCAAATTCTGGCCCAAGAGCAGCCACAATCCAGCCCACATCGAGGAGAATGTCAAGCAGAGGGGGCAGAGAAATTCAGGCCTCAAACCACGCCAAATTCCAGCCCAAGAGCGGCCACAATCCAGCCCACATGGAAGAGAATTTCAAGCTCAGGGGACAGAGAAATTCAGGCCTCAAACCACTCCAAATTTCAGCCCAAGAACGGCCACAATCCAGCCCACATCGAGGAGAATTTCAAGCACAGGTGTGAGAGAAATTGAGGCCTCAAACCACGCCAAATTCCAGCCCAAGAGCAGCCACAATCCAGCCCACATCGAGGAGAATTTCAAGCACAGTTGATAGAGAAATTTAGGCCTCAAACCACGCCAAATTCCAGCCCAAGAGCATATGCAATCCAGACCACGTCGAGGAGAATTTCAATCACAGGGGGCAGAGAAATTCAGGCCTCAAACCACGCCACATTCCGGACCAAGAGCGGCCACAATCTAGCCCACATCAAGGACAATTTCAAGCACAGGGGGCAGAGAAATTCAGGCCTCAAACCAATCCAAATTCTGGCCCAAGATCGGCCACAATCCAGCCCACTTGGAAGAGAATTTCAAGCTCAGGGGGCAGAGAAATTCAGGCCTCAAACCACTCCAAATTCTGGCACAAGAGCGGCCACAATCTAGCCCACATCGAGGAGAATTTCAAGCACAGTGGATAGAGAAATTTAGGCCTCAAACCACGCCAAATTCCAGCCCAAGAGCGGCCACAATCCAGCCCACATCGAGGAGAATTTCAAGCACAGGTGGGAGAGAAATTCAGGCCTCAAACCACGCCAAATTCCAGCCCAAGAGCAGCCACAATCCAGCCCACATCGAGGAGAATGTCAAGCACAGGGGGCAGAGAAATTCATGCCTCAAACCACGCCAGATTCCAGCCCAAAAGCAGCCACAATCCAGCCCACATCGAGGACAAATTCAAGCAGAGGGGGGAGAGAAATTCAGGCCTCAAACCACGCCAAATTCCGGCCCAAGAGCAGCCACAATCCAGCCCACATCGAGGACAAATTCAAGCGCAAGTGTGAGACAAATTCAGGCCTCAAACCAGGCCAAATTCCAGACCAAGAGCGGCCACAATCCAGACCACATCGAGGAGAATTTCAAGCACAGGTGTGAGAGAAATTCAGGCCTCAAACCACGACAAATTCCAGCCCAAGAGCAGCCACAATCCAGCCCACATCGAGGACAAATTCAAGCACAGGTGTGAGAGAAATTCAGGCCTCAAACCACTCCAAATTTCAGCCCAAGAACGGCCACAATCCAGCCCACATCGAGGAGAATTTCAAGCACAGGTGTGAGAGAAATTGAGGCCTCAAACCACGCCAAATTCCAGCCCAAGAGCAGCCACAATCCAGCCCACATCGAGGAGAATTTCAATCACAGTTGATAGAGAAATTTAGGCCTCAAACCACTCCAAATTCCAGCCCAAGAGCATATGCAATCCAGACCACATCGAGGAGAATTTCAATCACAGGGGGCAGAGAAATTCAGGCCTCAAACCACGCCAAATTCCGGACCAAGAGCGGCCACAATCTAGCCCACATCAAGGACAATTTCAAGCACAGGGGGCAGAGAAATTCAGGCCTCAAACCACGCCAAATTCCAGCCCAAGATCGGCCACAATCCAGCCCACATGGAAGAGAATTTCAAGCTCAGGGGGCAGAGAAATTCAGGCCTCAAACCACGCCAAATTCCAGCCCAAGAGCAGCCACAATCCAGCCCACATCGAGGACAAATTCAAGCACAGGGGGCAGAGAAATTCAGGCCTAAAACCACGCCAAATTCCGGCCCTAGACCGGCCACAATCCAGCCCACATCGAGGAGAAATTTCAAGCACAGTGGGTAGAGAAATTCAGGCCTCAAACCAATCCAAATTCTGGCCCAAGAGCGGCCACAATCCAGCCCACATCGAGGAGAATTTCAAGCACAGGTGTGAGAGAAATTCAGGCCTCAAACCATGCCAGATTCCAGCCCAAGAACGGCCAAAATACAGCCCACATCGAGGAGAATTTCAAGCACAGGGGGCAGAGAAATTCAGGCCTCAAACAACGCCAAATTCCGTCCCAAGAACGGCCACAATCCAGCCCATATCGAGTAGAATTTCAAGTACAGGGGGCAGAGAAATTCAGACCTCAAACCACGACAAATTCCAGCCCAAGAGCAGCCACAATCCAGCCCACATCGAGGAGAAATTCAAGCACAGGTGTGAGAGAAATTCAGGCCTCAAACCACGCCAAATTCCAGCCCAAGAGCGGCCAAAATACAGCCCACATGGAAGAGAATTTCAAGCTCAGGGGACAGAGAAATTCAGACCTCAAACCACGCCAAATTCCAGCCCAAGAGCATATGCAATCCAGACCACATCGAGGAGAATTTCAAGCACAGGGGGCAGAGAAATTCAGGCCTCAAACCACGCCACATTCCGGACCAAGAGCAGCCACAATCCAGCCCACATCGAGGAGAATTTCAAGCACAGGGGGCAGAGAAATTCAGGCCTCAAACCACGCCAAATTTCAGCCCAAGAACGGCCACAATCCAGCCCACATCGAGGAGAATTTCAAGCACAGGTGTGAGAGAAATTGAGGCCTCAAACCACGCCAAATTCCAGCCCAAGAGCAGCCACAATCCAGCCCACATCGAGGAGAATTTCAAGCACAGTTGATAGAGAAATTTAGGTCTCAAACCACGCCAAATTCCAGCCCAAGAGCATATGCAATCCAGACCACATCGAGGAGAATTTCAATCACAGGGGGCAGAGAAATTCAGGCCTCAAACCACGCCACATTCCGGACCAAGAGCGGCCACAATCTAGCCCACATCAAGGACAATTTCAAGCACAGGGGGCAGAGAAATTCAGGCCTCAAACCACGCCAAATTCCAGCCCAAGATCGGCCACAATCCAGCCCACTTGGAAGAGAATTTCAAGCTCAGGGGGCAGAGAAATTCAGGCCTCAAACCACTCCAAATTCTGGCACAAGAGCGGCCACAATCTAGCCCACATCGAGGAGAATTTCAAGCACAGTGGATAGAGAAATTTAGGCCTCAAACCACGCCAAATTCCAGCCCAAGAGCGGCCACAATCCAGCCCACATCGAGGAGAATTTCAAGCACAGGTGGGAGAGAAATTCAGGCCTCAAACCACGCCAAATTCCAGCCCAAGAGCAGCCACAATCCAGCCCACATCGAGGACAAATTCAAGCACAGGGGGCAGAGAAATTCAGGCCTAAAACCACGCCAAATTCCGGCCCTAGACCGGCCACACTCCAGCCCACATCGAGGAGAATTTCAAGCACAGTGGGTAGAGAAATTCAGGCCTCAAACAACGCCAAATTCTGGCCCAAGAGCGGCCACAATCCAGCCCATATCGAGGAGAATTTCAAGCACAGGTGTGAGAGAAATTCAGGCCTCAAACCATGCCAGATTCCAGCCCAAGAACGGCCACAATCCAGCCCACATCGAGGAGAATTTCAAGCACAGGTGTGAGAGAAATTTAGGCCTCAAACCACTCCAAATTCCGTCCGGAGAGCGGCCACAATCCAGCCCACATCGTGGAGATTTTCAAGCACAGGGGACAGAGAAATTCAGGCCTCAAAACAATCCAAATTCTGGCACAAGAGCGCCCACAATCTAGACCACATCGAGGAGAATTTCAAGCACAGGGGGCAGAGAAATTCAGGCCTCAAACCACGCCATATTCCGGAACAAGAGTGGCCACAATCCAGCCCACATCAAGGAGAATTTCAAGCACAGTGGACAGAAAAATTCAGGCCTCAAACCACGCCAAATTCCGGCCCAAGAGCAGCCACAATCCAGCCCACATCGAGGAGAATGTCAAGCACAGGGGGCAGAGAAATTCATGCCTCAAACCACGCCAGATTCCAGCCCAAAAGCAGCCACAATCCAGCCCACATCGAGGACAAATTCAAGCAGAGGGGGGAGAGAAATTCAGGCCTCAAACCACGCCAAATTCCGGCCCAAGAGCAGCCACAGTCCAGCCCACATCGAGGACAAATTCAAGCGCAAGTGTGAGACAAATTCAGGCCTCAAACCACGCCAAATTCCAGCCCAAGAGCGGCCACAATCCAGCCCACATCGAGGAGAATTTCAAGCACAGGTGTGAGAGAAATTCAGGCCTCAAACCACGACAAATTCCAGCCCAAGAGCAGCCACAATCCAGCCCACATCGAGGACAAATTCAAGCACAGGTGTGAGAGAAATTCAGGCCTCAAACCACGACAAATTCCAGCCCAAGATCGGCCACAATTCAGCCCACATCGAGGAGAATTTCAAGCACAGGAGGCAGAGAAATTCAGGCCTCAAACCACTCCAAATTCCGGCCCACGAGCGGCCACAATCCAGCCCACATCGAGGAGAATTTCAAGCACAGGTGTGAGAGAAATTCAGGCCTCAAACCACGCCAAATTCCAGCCCAAGAGCGGCCGCAATCCAGACCACATCGAGGAGAATTTCAAGCACAGGGGGCAGAGAAATTCAGACCTCAAACAACGTCAAATTCCGTCCCAAGAACGGCCACAATCCAGCCCATATCGAGTAGAATTTCAAGTACAGGGGGCAGAGAAATTCAGACCTCAAACCACGACAAATTCCAGCCCAAGAGCAGCCACAATCCAGCCCACATTGAGGAGAAATTCAAGCACAGGTGTGAGAGAAATTCAGGCCTCAAACCACGCCAAATTCCAGCCCAAGAGCAGCCACAATCCAGCCCACATCGAGGAGAAATTCAAGCACAGGTGTGAGAGAAATTCAGGCCTCAAACCACGCCAAATTCCAGCACAAGAGCAGCCACAATCCAGACCACATCGAGGAGAATTTCAAGCACAGGGGGCAGAGAATTCCAGGCCTCAAACCACGCTAAATTCCAGCCCAAGAGCAACCACAATCCAGCCCACATGGAAGAGAATTTCAAGCACAGGGTGCAGAGAAATTCAGGCCTCAAACCACTCCAAATTCTGGCCCTAGAGCGGCCACAATCCAGCCCACATCGAGGAGAATTTCAAGCACAGTGGATAGAGAAATCCAGGCCTCAAACCACGCCAAATTCCAGCCCAAGAGCAGACGAAATCCAGACCACATCGAGGAGAATTTCAAGCACAGTGGGCAGAGAAATTCAGACATCAAACAACGCCAAATTCCGTCCCAAGAACGGCCACAATCCAGCCCACATTGAGGAGAATTTCAAGCACAGGTGTGAGAGAAATTCAGGCCTCAAACCACGCCAAATTCCAGCCCAAGAGCGGCCACAATCCAGCCCACATAGAAGAGAATTTCAAGCACAGGGGACAGAGAAATTCAGGCCTCAACCAATACAAATTCTGGCACAAGAGCGGCCACAATCCAGACAACATCGAGGAGAATTTCAAGCACAGGTGTGAGAGAAATTCAGGCCGCAAACCACTCCAAATTCTGGCCCAAGAGCGGCTACAATCCAGCCCACATCGAGGAGAATTTCAAGCACAGTGGGTAGAGCAATTCAGGCCTCAAACCACACCAAATTCTGGCCCAGGAGCGGACGCAATCCAGACCACATCGAGGAGAATTTCAGGCATAGGGGGAGAGAAATTCAGGCCTCAAACCACGCCATATTCCAGTCCAAGATTGGCTACAATCCGGCCCACGTCGAGGTAAATTTCAAGCACAGGGGGCAGAGAAATTCAGGCCTCAAACCACGCCAAATTCTTGCCCAAGAACGGCCACAACCAGCCCACATCGAGGACAAATTCAAAGAGAGTGGGCAGAGAAATTCAGGCCTCAAACCACGCCATATTCCGGCCCAAAAGCGGCCACAATCCAGCCCACATCGAGGAGAATGTCAAGCACAGGGGACAGAGAAATTCAGGCCTCAAACCACGCCAAATTCCAGCCCAAGAGCAGCCACAATCCAGCCCACATGGAAGAGAATTTCAAGCTCAGGGGACAGAGAAATTCAGGCCTCAAACCACTCCAACTTCTGGCACAAGAGCGGCCACAATCCAGCCCACATCGAGGAGAATTTCAAGCACAGTGCATAGAGAAATTTAGGCCTCAAACCACGCCAAATTCCAGCCCAAGAGCATATGCAATCCAGACCACATCGAGGAGAATTTCAATCACAGGGGGCAGAGAAATTCAGGCCTCAAACCACGCCACATTCCGGACCAAGAGCGGCCACAATCCAGCCCACATCAAGGACAATTTAAAGCACAGGGGGCAGAGAAATTCAGGCCTCAAACCACGCCAAATTCCAGCCCAAGATCCCCCACAATCCAGCCCACATGGAAGAGAATTTCAAGCTCAGGGGGCAGAGAACTTCAGGCCTCAAACCATGCCAAATTCTGGCACAAGAGCGGCCACAATCCAGCCCACATCGAGGAGAATTTCAAGCACAGTGGATAGAGAAATTTAGGCCTCAAACCACGCCAAATTCCAGCCCAAGATCGGCCACAATCCAGCCCACATCGAGGAGAATTTCAAGCACAGTGGGTAGAGAAATTCAGGCCTCAAACCAATCCAAATTCCAGCCCAAGAGAAGCCACAATCCAGCCCACATCGAGGACAAATTCAAGCACAGGGGGCAGAGAAATTCAGGCCTAAAACCACGCCAAATTCCGGCCCTAGAGCGGCCACAATCCAGCCCACATCGAGGAGAATTTCAAGCACAGTGGGTAGAGAAATTCAGGCCTCAAACAACGCCAAATTCCCGCCCAAGAGCGGCCACAATCCAGCCCACATCGAGGAGAATTTCAAGCACAGGTGTGAGAGAAATTTAGGCCTCAAACCACTCCAAATTCCGTCCGAAGAGCGGCCACAATCCAGCCCACATCGAGGAGAATGTCAAGCACAGGGGACAGAGAAATTCAGGCCTCAAACCAATCCAAATTCTGGCACAAGAGCGCCCACAATCCAGCCCACATCGAGGAGAATTTCAAGCACAGGGGGCAGAGAAATTCAGGCCTCAAACCACGCCACATTCCGGACCAAGAGTGGCCACAATCCAGCCCACATCGAGGAGAATTTCAAGCACAGGTGTGAGAGAAATTTAGGCCTCAAACCACTCCAAATTCCGTCCGAAGAGCGGCCACAATCCAGCCCACATGGAAGAGAATTTCAAGCACAGGGGACAGAGAAATTCAGGCCTCAAACCAATCCAAATTCTGGCACAAGAGCGCCCACAATCCAGACCACATCGAGGAGAATTTCAAGCACAGGGGGCAGAGAAATTCAGGCCTCAAACCACGCCACATTCCGGACCAAGAGTGGCCACAATCCAGCCCACATCAAGGAGAATTTCAAGCACAGGGGGCAGAGAAATTCATGCCTCAAACCACGCCAGATTCCGGCCCAAGAGCAGCCACAATCCAGCCCACATCGAGGACAAATTCAAGCACAGGTGTGAGAGAAATTCAGGCCTCAAACCACGCCAAATTCCAGCCCAAGAGCGGCCACAATCCAGCCCACATCGAGGACAAATTCAAGCACAGAGGGCAGAGAAATTCAGGCCTCAAACCACGCCAAATTGCGTCCCAAGAACGGCCACAATCCAGCCCACATCGAGGAGAATTTCAAGCACAGTGGGCAGAGAAATTCAGGCCTCAAACCACGCCAGATTCCAGCCCAAGAGCAGCCACAATCCAGCCCACATGGAAGAGAATTTCAAGCACAGGTGTGAGAGAAATTCAGGCCTCAAACCACGCCAAATTCTGGCCCTAGAGCGGCCACAATCCAGCCCACATCGAGGAGAATTTCAAGCACAGTTGGTAGAGAAATTCAGGCCTCAAACCACACCAAATTCCAGCCCAAGAGCAGACGCAATCCAGACCACATCGAGGAGAATTTCAAGCACAGGGGACAGAGGAATTCAGGCCTCAAACCAATCCAAATTCTGGCCCAAGAGCGGCCACAATCCAGCCCACATCGAGGAGAATTTCAAGCACAGGGGTCAGAGAATTTCAGGCCTCAAACCACTCCAAATTCCGGCCCTAGAGCGGCCACAATCCAGCCCACATCGAGGAGAATTTCAAGCACACGTGTGAGAGAAATTCAGGCCTCAAACCACGCCAAATTCTGGCCCAAGAGCGGCCAAAATACAGCACACATCGAGGAGAATTTCAAGCACAGGGGACAGAGAAATTCAGACCTCAAACCACGCCAAATTCCAGCCCAAGAGCATATGCAATCCAGACCACATCGAGGAGAATTTCAAGCACAGGTGTGAGAGAAATTGAGGCCTCAAATAACGCCAAATTCCGTAACAAGAACAGCCACAATCCAGCCCACATGGAAGGGAATTTCAAGCTCAGGGGCAGAGAAATTCAGGCCTCAAACCAATCCAAATTCCGGCCCAAGAGCGGCCACAATCCAGCCCACATGGATGAGAATTTCAAGCACAGGGCGCAGAGAAATTCAGGCCTCAAACCACGCCACATTCCGGACCAAGAGTGGCCACAATCCAGCCCACATCGAGGAGAATTTCAAGCACAGGTGTGAGAGAAATTCAGACCTCAAACAACGCCAAATTCCGGCCCAAGAACGGCCACAATCCAGCCCACATCGAGGACAAATTCAAGCGCAGGTGTGAGAGAAATTCAGGCCTCAAACCACGCCAAATTCCGGCCCTAGACCGGCCACAATCCAGCCCACATCGAGGAGAATTTCAAGCACAGGTGTGAGAGAAATTTAGGCCTCAAACCACTCCAAATTCCGTCCGAAGAGCGGCCACAATCCAGCCCACATGGAAGAGAATTTCAAGCACAGGGGACAGAGAAATTCAGGCCTCAAACCAATCCAAATTCTGGCACAAGAGCGCCCACAATCCAGACCACATCGAGGAGAATTCCAAGCACAGGGGGCAGAGAAATTCAGGCCTCAAACCAAGACTAATTCCGTCCCAAGAGTGGCCACAATCCAGACCACATCAAGGAGAATTTCAAGCACAGTGGATAGAAAAATTCAGGCCTCAAACCACGCCAAATTGCAGCCCAAGAGCAGCCACAATCCAGCCCACATCGAGGAGAATGTCAAGCACAGGGGGCAGAGAAATTCATGCCTCAAACCACGCCAGATTCCAGCCCAAGAGCAGCCACAATCCAGCCCACATCGAGGACAAATTCAAGCAGAGGGGGGAGAGAAATTCAGGCCTCAAACCACGCCAAATTCCGGCCCAAGAGCAGCCACAATCCAGCCCACATCGAGGACAAATTCAAGCGCAGGTGTGAGAGAAATTCAGGCCTCAAACCACGCCAAATTCCAGCCCAAGAGCGGCCACAATCCAGACCACATCGAGGAGAATTTCAAGCACAGGTGTGAGAGAAATTCAGGCCTCAAACCACGCCAAATTCCAGCCCAAGAGCAGCCACAATCCAGCCCACATCGAGGAGAATTTCAAGCACAGTGGGCAGAGAAATTCAGGCCTCAAACCACGCCAAATTCCATCCCAAGATCGGCCACAATCCAGCCCACATGGAAGAGAATTTCAAGCACAGGAGACAGAGAAATTCAGACCTCAAACCACGCCAAATTCTGGCCCTAGAGTGGCCACAATCCAGCCCACATCGAGGAGAATTTCAAGCTCAGTGGGTAGAGAAATTCAGGCCTCAAACCACGCCACATTCCAGCCCAAGAGCGGCCACAATCCAGCTCACATGGAAGAGAATTTCAAGCACAGGGGACAGAGAAATTCAGGCCTCAAACCAATCCAAATTCTGGCACAAGAGCGGCCACAATCCAGCTCACATGGAAGAGAATTTCAAGCTCAGGGGACAGAGAAATTCAGGCCTCAAACCACGCCACATTCCAGCCCAAGAGCGGCCACAATCCAGGCCACATCGAGGAGAATTTCAAGCACAGGTGTGAGAGAAATTCAAGCCTCAAACCACGCCAAATTCCGGCCCAAGAGCAGCCACAATCCAGCCCACATCGAGGACAAATTCAAGCACAGGTGTGAGAGAAATTCAGGCCTCAAACCACTCCAAATTCCAGCCCAAGATCGGCCACAATCCAGCCCAGATCGAGGAGAATTTCAAGCACAGGTGTGAGAGAAATTCAGGCCTCAAACCACGCCAAATTCCAGCCCAAGACCAGACGCAATCCAGACCACATCGAGGAGAATTTCAAGAACAGGGGGCAAAGAAATTCAGACCTCAAACAACGCCAAATTCCGTCCCAAGAACGGCCACAATCCAGCCCACATCGAGGAGAATTTCAAGCACAGGAGGCAGAGAAATTCAGGCCTCAAACCACTCCAAATTCCGGCCCTAGAGCGGCCACAATCCAGCCCACATCGAGGAGAATTTCAAGCACAGGTGTGAGAGAAATTCAGGCCTCAAACCACGTCAAATTCCAGCCCATGACCAGACTCAATCCAGACCACATCGAGGAGAATTTCAAGCACAGGGGGCAGAGAAATTCAGACCTCAAACAATGCCAAATTCCGTCCCAAGAACGGCCACAATCCAGCCCACATCGAGGAGAATTTCAAGCACAGGGGGCAGAGAAATTCAGACCTCAAACCACGACAAATTCCAGCCAAAGAGCAGCCACAATCCAGCCCACATCGAGGAGAAATTCAAGCACAGGTGTGAGAGAAATTCAGGCCTCAAACCACGCCAAATTCCAGCACAAGAGCGCCCACAATCCAGACCACATCGAGGAGAATTTCAAGCACAGGGGGCAGAGAATTTCAGGCCTCAAACCACGCTAAATTCCAGCCCAAGAGCGACCACAATCCAGCCCACATGGAAGAGAATTTCAAGCACAGGGGACAGAGAAATTCAGGCCTCAAACCACTCCAAATTCTGGCCCTAGAGCGGCCACAATCCAGCCCACATCGAGGAGAATTTCAAGCACAGTGGATAGAGAAATCCAGGCCTCAAACCACGCCAAATTCCAGCCCAAGAGCAGACGAAATCCAGACCACATCGAGGAGAATTTCAAGCACAGTGGGCAGAGAAATTCAGACCTCAAACAACGCCAAATTCCGTCCCAAGAACGGCCACAATCCAGCCCACATCGAGGAGAATGTCAAGCACAGGGGGCAGAGAAATTCATGCCTCAAACCACGCCAGATTCCAGCCCAAGAGCAGCCACAATCCAGCCCACATCGAGGACAAATTCAAGCAGAGGGGGGAGAGAAATTCAGGCCTCAAACCACGCCAAATTCCGGCCCAAGAGCAGCCACAATCCAGCCCACATCGAGGACAAATTCAAGCGCAGGTGTGAGAGAAATTCAGGCCTCAAACCACGCCAAATTCCAGCCCAAGAGCGGCCACAATCCAGACCACATCGAGGAGAATTTCAAGCACAGGTGTGAGAGAAATTCAGGCCTCAAACCACGCCAAATTCCAGCCCAAGAGCAGCCACAATCCAGCCCACATCGAGGAGAATTTCAAGCACAGTGGGCAGAGAAATTCAGGCCTCAAACCACGCCAAATTCCATCCCAAGATCGGCCACAATCCAGCCCACATGGAAGAGAATTTCAAGCACAGGAGACAGAGAAATTCAGACCTCAAACCACGCCAAATTCTGGCCCTAGAGTGGCCACAATCCAGCCCACATCGAGGAGAATTTCAAGCTGAGTGGGTAGAGAAATTCAGGCCTCAAACCACGCCACATTCCAGCCCAAGAACAGCCACAATCCAGCTCACATGGAAGAGAATTTCAAGCACAGGGGACAGAGAAATTCAGGCCTCAAACCAATCCAAATTCTGGCACAAGAGCGGCCACAATCCAGCTCACATGGAAGAGAATTTCAAGCTCAGGGGACAGAGAAATTCAGGCCTCAAACCACGCCACATTCCGGACCAAGAGTGGCCACAATCCAGGCCACATCGAGGAGAATTTCAAGCACAGGTGTGAGAGAAATTCAAGCCTCAAACCACGCCAAATTCCGGCCCAAGAGCAGCCACAATCCAGCCCACATCGAGGACAAATTCAAGCACAGGTGTGAGAGAAATTCAGGCCTCAAACCACTCCAAATTCCAGCCCAAGATCGGCCACAATCCAGCCCACATCGAGGAGAATTTCAAGCACAGGTGTGAGAGAAATTCAGGCCTCAAACCACGCCAAATTCCAGCCCAAGACCAGACGCAATCCAGACCACATCGAGGAGAATTTCAAGAACAGGGGGCAAAGAAATTCAGACCTCAAACAACGCCAAATTCCGTCCCAAGAACGGCCACAATCCAGCCCACATCGAGGAGAATTTCAAGCACAGGAGGCAGAGAAATTCAGGCCTCAAACCACTCCAAATTCCGGCCCTAGAGCGGCCACAATCCAGCCCACATCGAGGAGAATTTCAAGCACAGGGGGCAGAGAAATTCAGACCTCAAACCACGACAAATTCCAGCCAAAGAGCAGCCACAATCCAGCCCACATCGAGGAGAAATTCAAGCACAGGTGTGAGAGAAATTCAGGCCTCAAACCACGCCAAATTCCAGCACAAGAGCAGCCACAATCCAGACCACATCGAGGAGAATTTCAAGCACAGGGGGCAGAGAATTTCAGGCCTCAAACCACGCTAAATTCCAGCCCAAGAGCGACCACAATCCAGCCCACATGGAAGAGAATTTCAAGCACAGGGGACAGAGAAATTCAGGCCTCAAACCACTCCAAATTCTGGCCCTAGAGCGGCCACAATCCAGCCCACATCGAGGAGAATTTCAAGCACAGTGGATAGAGAAATCCAGGCCTCAAACCACGCCAAATTCCAGCCCAAGAGCAGACGAAATCCAGACCACATCGAGGAGAATTTCAAGCACAGTGGGCAGAGAAATTCAGACCTCAAACAACGCCAAATTCCGTCCCAAGAACGGCCACAATCCAGCCCACATCGAGGAGAATGTCAAGCACAGGGGGCAGAGAAATTCATGCCTCAAACCACGCCAGATTCCAGCCCAAGAGCAGCCACAATCCAGCCCACATCGAGGACAAATTCAAGCAGAGGGGGGAGAGAAATTCAGGCCTCAAACCAAGAAAAATTCCGGCCCAAGAGCAGCCACAATCCAGCCCACATCGAGGACAAATTCAAGCGCAGGTGTGAGAGAAATTCAGGCCTCAAACCACGCCAAATTCCAGCCCAAGAGCGGCCACAATCCAGACCACATCGAGGAGAATTTCAAGCACAGGTGTGAGAGAAATTCAGGCCTCAAACCACGCCAAATTCCAGCCCAAGAGCAGCCACAATCCAGCCCACATCGAGGAGAATTTCAAGCACAGTGGGCAGAGAAATTCAGGCCTCAAACCACGCCAAATTCTGGCCCTAGAGTGGCCACAATCCAGCCCACATCGAGGAGAATTTCAAGCTGAGTGGGTAGAGAAATTCAGGCCTCAAACCACGCCACATTCCAGCCCAAGAACAGCCACAATCCAGCTCACATGGAAGAGAATTTCAAGCACAGGGGACAGAGAAATTCAGGCCTCAAACCAATCCAAATTCTGGCAGAAGAGCGGCCACAATCCAGCTCACATGGAAGAGAATTTCAAGCTCAGGGGACAGAGAAATTCAGGCCTCAAACCACGCCACATTCCGGACCAAGAGTGGCCACAATCCAGGCCACATCGAGGAGAATTTCAAGCACAGGTGTGAGAGAAATTCAAGCCTCAAACCACGCCAAATTCCGGCCCAAGAGCAGCCACAATCCAGCCCACATCGAGGACAAATTCAAGCACAGGTGTGAGAGAAATTCAGGCCTCAAACCACTCCAAATTCCAGCCCAAGATCGGCCACAATCCAGCCCACATCGAGGAGAATTTCAAGCACAGGTGTGAGAGAAATTCAGGCCTCAAACCACGCCAAATTCCAGCCCAAGACCAGACGCAATCCAGACCACATCGAGGAGAATTTCAAGAACAGGGGGCAAAGAAATTCAGACCTCAAACAACGCCAAATTCCGTCCCAAGAACGGCCACAATCCAGCCCACATCGAGGAGAATTTCAAGCACAGGAGGCAGAGAAATTCAGGCCTCAAACCACTCCAAATTCCGGCCCTAGAGCGGCCACAATCCAGCCCACATCGAGGAGAATTTCAAGCACAGGTGTGAGAGAAATTCAGGCCTCAAACCACGCCAAATTCCAGCCCATGACCAGACTCAATCCAGACCACATCGAGGAGAATTTCAAGCACAGGGGGCAGAGAAATTCAGACCTCAAACAACGCCAAATTCCGTCCCAAGAACGGCCACAATCCAGCCCACATCGAGGAGAATTTCAAGCACAGGGGGCAGAGAAATTCAGACCTCAAACCACGACAAATTCCAGCCAAAGAGCAGCCACAATCCAGCCCACATCGAGGAGAAATTCAAGCACAGGTGTGAGAGAAATTCAGGCCTCAAACCACGCCAAATTCCAGCACAAGAGCAGCCACAATCCAGACCACATCGAGGAGAATTTCAAGCACAGGGGGCAGAGAATTTCAGGCCTCAAACCACGCTAAATTCCAGCCCAAGAGCGACCACAATCCAGCCCACATGGAAGAGAATTTCAAGCACAGGGGACAGAGAAATTCAGGCCTCAAACCACTCCAAATTCTGGCCCTAGAGCGGCCACAATCCAGCCCACATCGAGGAGAATTTCAAGCACAGTGGATAGAGAAATCCAGGCCTCAAACCACGCCAAATTCCAGCCCAAGAGCAGACGAAATCCAGACCACATCGAGGAGAATTTCAAGCACAGTGGGCAGAGAAATTCAGACCTCAAACAACGCCAAATTCCGTCCCAAGAACGGCCACAATCCAGCCCACATCGAGGAGAATTTCAAGCTGAGTGGGTAGAGAAATTCAGGCCTCAAACCACGCCACATTCCAGCCCAAGAACAGCCACAATCCAGCTCACATGGAAGAGAATTTCAAGCACAGGGGACAGAGAAATTCAGGCCTCAAACCAATCCAAATTCTGGCACAAGAGCGGCCACAATCCAGCTCACATGGAAGAGAATTTCAAGCTCAGGGGACAGAGAAATTCAGGCCTCAAACCACGCCACATTCCGGACCAAGAGTGGCCACAATCCAGGCCACATCGAGGAGAATTTCAAGCACAGGTGTGAGAGAAATTCAAGCCTCAAACCACGCCAAATTCCGGCCCAAGAGCAGCCACAATCCAGCCCACATCGAGGACAAATTCAAGCACAGGTGTGAGAGAAATTCAGGCCTCAAACCACTCCAAATTCCAGCCCAAGATCGGCCACAATCCAGCCCACATCGAGGAGAATTTCAAGCACAGGTGTGAGAGAAATTCAGGCCTCAAACCACGCCAAATTCCAGCCCAAGAGCGACCACAATCCAGCCCACATGGAAGAGAATTTCAAGCACAGGGGACAGAGAAATTCAGGCCTCAAACCACTCCAAATTCTGGCCCTAGAGCGGCCACAATCCAGCCCACATCGAGGAGAATTTCAAGCACAGTGGATAGAGAAATCCAGGCCTCAAACCACGCCAAATTCCAGCCCAAGAGCAGACGAAATCCAGACCACATCGAGGAGAATTTCAAGCACAGTGGGCAGAGAAATTCAGACCTCAAACAACGCCAAATTCCGTCCCAAGAACGGCCACAATCCAGCCCACATCGAGGAGAATTTCAAGCACAGGTGTGAGAGAAATTCAGGCCTCAAACCAATCCAAATTCTGGCCCAAGAGCGGCCACAATCCAGCCCACATGGAAGAGAATTTCAAGCACAGGGGACAGAGAAATTCAGGCCTCAACCAATACAAATTCTGGCACAAGAGCGGCCACAATCCAGACCACATCGAGGAGAATTTCAAGCACAGGGGGCAGAGAAATTCAGGCCGCAAACCACGCCATATTCCAGCCCAAGATTGGCTACAATCCGGCACACGTCGAGGAAAATTTCAAGCACAGGGGGCAGAGAAATTCAGGCCTCAAACCACGCCAAATTCTGGCCCAAGAACGGCCACAATCCAGCCCACATCGAGGAGAAATTCAAGCACAGGGGACAGAGAAATTCAGGCCTCAAACCACGCCACATTCCGGCCCAAAAGCGGCCACAATCCAGCCCACATCGACGAGAATGTCAAGCACAGGGGACAGAGAAATTCAGGCCTCAAACCACGCCAAATTCCAGCCCAAGAGCAGCCACAATCCAGCCCACATGGAAGAGAATTTCAAGCAGAGGGGGACAGAGAAATTCAGGCCTCAAACCACTCCAACTTCTGGCACAAGAGCGGCCACAATCCAGCCCACATCGAGGAGAATTTCAAGCACAGTGGATAGAGAAATTTAGGCCTCAAACCACGCCAAATTCCAGCCCAAGAGCATATGCAATCCAGCACTCATCGAGGAGAATTTCAATCACAGGTGTGAGAGAAATTCAGACCTCAAACAACGCTAAATTCCGGCCCAAGAACGGCCACAATCCAGCCCACATCGAGGAGAAATTCAAGCACAGGGGACAGAGAAATTCAGGCCTCAAACCACGCCAAATTCCGGCACAAGAGCAGCCACAATCCAGACCACATCGAGGAGAATTTCAAGCACAGGGGGCAGAGAATTTCAGGCCTCAAACCACGCTAAATTCCAGCCCAAGAGCGACCACAATCCAGCCCACATGGAAGAGAATTTCAAGCACAGGGGACAGAGAAATTCAGGCCTCAAACCACTCCAAATTCTGGCCCTAGAGCGGCCACAATCCAGCCCACATCGAGGAGAATTTCAAGCACAGTGGATAGAGAAATCCAGGCCTCAAACCACGCCAAATTCCAGCCCAAGAGCAGACGAAATCCAGACCACATCGAGGAGAATTTCAAGCACAGTGGGCAGAGATATTCAGACCTCAAACCACGCCAAATTCCGTCCCAAGAACGGCCACAATCCAGCCCACATCGAGGAGAATTTCAAGCAGAGGTGTGAGAGAAATTCAGGCCTCAAACCACGCCAAATTCCAGCCCAAGAGCGGCCACAATCCAGCCCACATGGAAGAGAATTTCAAGCACAGGGGACAGAGAAATTCAGGCCTCAACCAATACAAATTCTGGCACAAGAGCGGCCACAATCCAGACCACATCGAGGAGAATTTCAAGCAGAGGGGGCAGAGAAATTCAGGCCGCAAACCACTCCAAATTCTGGCCCAAGAGCGGCCACAATCCAGCCCACATCGAGGAGAATTTCAAGCACAGTGGGTAGAGAAATTCAGGCCTCAAACCACGCCAAATTCCAGCCCAGGAGCGGACGCAATCTAGACCACATCGAGGAGAATTTCAAGCATAGGGGGAGAGAAATTCAGGCCTCAAACCACGCCATATTCCAGCCCAAGATTGGCTACAATCCGGCCCACGTCGAGGAAAATTTCAAGCACAGGGGGGAGAGAAATTCAGGCCTCAAACCACGCCAAATTCTGGCCCAAGAACGGCCACAATCCAGCCCACATCGAGGACAAATTCAAGCAGAGGGGGCAGAGAAATTCAGGCCTCAAACCACGCCAAATTCCAGCCCAAGAGCAGCCACAATCCAGCCCACATGGAAGAGAATTTCAAGCTCAGGGGACAGAGAAATTCAGGCCTCAAACCACTCCAACTTCTGGCACAAGAGCGGCCACAATCCAGCCCACATCGAGGAGAATTTCAAGCACAGTGGATAGAGAAATTTAGGCCTCAAACCACGCCAAATTCCAGCCCAAGAGCAGCCACAATCCAGACCACATCGAGGAGAATTTCAATCACAGGGGGCAGAGAAATTCAGGCCTCAAACCACGCCACATTCCGGACCAAGAGCGGCCACAATCCAGCCCACATCAAGGACAATTTCAAGCACAGGGGGCAGAGAAATTCAGGCCTCAAACCACGCCAAATTCCAGCCCAAGATCGGCCACAATCCAGCCCACATGGAAGAGAATTTCAAGCTCAGGCGGCAGAGAAATTCAGGCCTCAAACCAGGCCATATTCCGGCCCTAGAGCGGCCACAATGCAGCCCACATCGAGGAGAATTTCAAGCACAGTGGATAGAGAAATTTAGGCCTCAAACCACGCCAAATTCCAGCCCAAGAGAGGCCACAATCCAGCCCACATCGAGGAGAATTTCAAGCACAGGGGGCAGAGAAATTCAGGCCTCAAACCACGCCAAATTCCATCCCAAGAGCAGCCACAATCCAGCCCACATCGAGGACAAATTCAAGCACAGGTTGCAGAGAAATTCAGGCCTAAACCCACGCCAAATTCCGGCCCTAGACCGGCCACAATCCAGCCCACATCGAGGAGAATTTCAAGCACAGTGGGTAGAGAAATTCAGGCCTCAAACAACGCCAAATTCTGGCCCAAGAGCGGCCACAATCCAGCCCACATCGAGGAGAATTTCAAGCACACGTGTGAGAGAAATTCAGGCCTCAAACCACTCCAAATTCCGTCCGAAGAGCGGCCACAATCCAGCCCACGTGGAAGAGAATTTCAAGCACAGGGGACAGAGAAATTCAGGCCTCAAACCAATCAAATTCTGGCACAAGAGCGCCCACAATCCAGCCCACATCGAGGAGAATTTCAAGCACAGGTGTGAGAGAAATTCAGGCCTCAAACCACGCCAAATTCCAGCCCAAGAGCAGCCACAATCCAGCCCACATCGAGGACAAATTCAAGCACAGGTGTGAGAGAAATTCAGGCCTCAAACCACTCCAAATTCCAGCCCAAGATCGGCCACAATCCAGCCCACATCGAGGAGAATTTCAAGCACAGGAGGCAGAGAAATTCAGGCCTCAAACCACTCCAAATTCCGGCCCTAGAGCGGCCACAATCCAGCCCACATCGAGGAGAATTTCAAGCACAGGTGTGAGAGAAATTCAGGCCTCAAACCACGCCAAATTCCAGCCCAAGACCAGACGCAATCCAGACCACATCGAGGAGAATTTCAAGCACAGGTGTGAGAGAAATTCAGACCTCAAACAACGCCAAATTCCGTCCTAAGAACGGCCACAATCCAGCCCACATCGAGGAGAATTTCAAGCACAGGTGTGAGAGAAATTCAGGCCTCAAACGACGCCAAATTCCAGCCCAAGAGCAGCCACAATCCAGCCCACATCGAGGAGAAATTCAAGCACAGGTGTGAGAGAAATTCAGGCTTCAAACCACGCCAAATTCCAGCACAAGAGCAGCCACAATCCAGACCACATCGAGGAGAATTTCAAGCACAGGGGGCAGAGAAATTCAGGCCTCAAACCACTCCAAATTCTGGCCCTAGAGCGGCCACAATCCAGCCCACATCGAGGAGAATTTCAAGCACAGTGGATAGAGAAATCCAGGCCTCAAACAACGCCAAATTCCGTCCCAAGAACGGCCACAATCCAGCCCATATCGAGGAGAATTTCAAGCACAGTGGGCAGAGAAATTCAGACCTCAAACAACGCCAAATTCCGTCCCAAGAACGGCCACAATCCAGCCCATATCGAGGAGAATTTCAAGCACAGGTGTGAGAGAAATTCAGGCCTCAAACCACGCCAAATTCCAGCCCAAGAGCGGCCACAATCCAGCCCACATGGAAGAGAATTTCAAGCACAGGGGACAGAGAAATTCAGGCCTCAACCAATACAAATTCTGGCACAAGAGCGGCCACAATCCAGACCACATCGAGGAGAAATTCAAGCACAGGGGACAGAGAAATTCAGGCCTCAAACCACGCCAAATTCCAGCCCAGGAGCGGACGCAATCCAGACCACATCGAGGAGAATTTCAAGCATAGGGGGAGAGAAATTCAGGCCTCAAACCAGGCCATATTCCAGCCCAAGATTGGCTACAATCCGGCCCACGTCGAGGAAAATATCAAGCACAGGTATGAGAGAAATTCAGGCCTCAAACCACGCCAAATTCTGGCCCACGAACGGCCACAATCCAGCCCACATGGAAGAGAATTTCAAGCAGAGGGGGTAGGGAAATTCAGGCCTCAAACCACTCCAAATTCCGGCCCTAGAGCGGCCACAATCCAGCCCACATCGAGGAGAATTTCAAGCACAGGTGTGAGAGAAATTCAGGCCTCAAACCACGCCATGTTCCAGCCCAAGAGCGGCCACAATCCAGACCACATCGAGGAGAATTTCAAGCACAGGGGGCAGAGAAATTCAGGCCTCAAACCACGCCAAATTCCAGCCCAAGAGCAGCAACAATCCAGCCCACATCGAGGACAAATTCTAGCACAGGGGGCAGAGAAATTCAGGCCTCAAACCACGCCAAATTCCAGCCCAAGAACGGCCACAATCCAGCCCACATCGAGGAGAAATTCAAGCATTGGGGGAGAGAAATTCAGGCCTCAAACCACGCCACATTCCGGACCAAGAGTGGCCACAATCCAGCCCACATCGAGGAGAATTTCAAGCACAGGTGTGAGAGAAATTCAGACCTCAAACAACGCCAAATTCCAGCCCAAGAACGGCCACAATCCAGCCCACATCGAGGACAAATTCAAGCAGAGGGGGCAGAGAAATTCAGACCTCAAACCACGCCAGATTCCAGCCCAAGAGCAGCCAAAATCCAGCCCACATCGAGGAGAATTTCAAGCACAGGTGTGAGAGAAATTCAGGCCTCAAACCACGCCAAATTCCAGCCCAAGTGTGGCCACAATCCAACCCACATCGAGGAGAATTTCAAGCACAGGGGGCAGAGAAATTCAGGCCTCAAGCCACGCCATATTCCGGCCCAAGATTGGCCACAATCCAGCCCACATCGAGGAAAATTTCAAGTACAGGAGGCAGAGAAATTCAGACCTCAAACCACGCCACATTCCAGCCCAAGAACAGCCACAATCCAGACCACATCGAGGACAAATTCAAGCACAGGGGGGAGAGAAATTCAGGCCTCAAACCAATTTAAATTCCGGCCCAAGAGCGGCCACAATCCAGCCCACATCGAGGAGAATTTCAAGCACAGGTGTGAGAGAAATTCAGGCCTCAAACCACGCCACATTCCGGACCAAGAGTGGCCACAATCCAGGCCACATCGAGGAGAATTTCAAGCACAGGTGTGAGAGAAATTCAGGCCTCAAACCACGCCAAATTCCAGCCCAAGAACAGCCACAATCCAGCCCACATCGAGGAGAATTTCAAGCACACGTGTGAGAGAAATTCAGGCCTCAAACCACTCCAAATTCCAGCCCAAGAGCATATGCAATCCAGACCACATCGAGGAGAAATTCAAGCACAGGTGTGAGAGAAATTCAGACCTCAAACAACGCCAAATTCCGGCCCAAGAACGGCCACAATCCAGCCCACATCGAGGACAAATTCAAGCAGAGGGGGCAGAGAAATTCAGGCCTCAAACCAATCCAAATTCTGGCCCAAGAGCGGCCACAATCCAGCCCACATCGAGGAGAAATTCAAGCACAGGGGGCAGAGAAATTCAGGCCTCAAACTACGCCAAATTACAGCCCAAGAGCAGACGCAATCCAGACCACATCGAGGAGAATTTCAAGCACAGGGGGCAGAGAAATTCAGACCTCAAACAACGCCAAATTCCGTCCCAAGAACGGCCACAATCCAGCCCACATCGAGGAGAATTTCAAGCACAGGTGTGAGAGAAATTCAGGCCTCAAACCACGCCAAATTCCAGCCCAAGAGCGGCCACAATCCAGCCCACATGGAAGATAATTTCAAGCACAGGGGACAGAGAAATTCAGGCCTCAAACCAATCCAAATTCTGGCCCAAGAGCGGCCACAATCCAGCCCACATCGAGGAGAATTTCAAGCACAGGGGGTAGAGAAATTCAGGCCTCAAACCACGCCAGATTCCAGCCCAAGAGCAGCCACAATCCAGCCCACATCGAGGACAAATTCAAGCACAGGTGGGAGAGAAATTCAGGCCTCAAACCACGCCATATTCTGGCCCAAGAGCGGCCACAATCCAGCCCACATCGAGGAGAATGTCAAGCACAGGGGACAGAGAAATTCAGGCCTCAAACCACACCAAATTCCAGCCCAAGAGCGGCCACAATCCAGCCCACATGGAAGAGAATTTCAAGCTCAGGGGACAGAGAAATTCAGGCCTCAAACCACTCCAACTTCTGGCACAAGAGCAGCCACAATCCAGCCCACATCGAGGAGAATTTCAAGCACAGTGGATAGAGAAATTCAGGCCTCAAACCACGCCAAATTCCAGCCCAAGAGTATATGGAATCCAGACCATATCGAGGAGAAATTCAAGCACAGGGGACAGAGAAATTCAGGCCTCAAACCACGCCAAATCCCGTCCCATGAACGGCCACAATCCAGCCCACATCGAGGACAAATTCAAGCAGAGGCGGCAGAGAAATTCAGGCCTCAAACCACGCCACATTCCGGCCCAAGAGCGGCCACAATCCAGCCCACATCGAGGAGAATTTCAAGCACAGTGGGTAGAGAAATTCAGGCCTCAAACCAATCCAAATTCCGGACCAAGAGTGGCCACCATCCAGCCCACATCTAGGACAAATTCAAGCACAGGGGGCAGAGAAATTCAGGCCTCAAACCACGCCACATTCCGGACCAAGAGCAGCCACAATCCAGCCCACATCGAGGAGAATTTCAAGCACAGGTGTGAGAGAAATTCAGGCCTCAAACCACGCCACATTCCGGACCAAGAGCGGCCACAATCCAGCCCACATCGAGGACAAATTCAAGCAGAGTGTTGAGAGAAATTCAGGCCTCAAACCAATCCAAATTCTGGCCCAAGAGCGGCCACAATCCAGCCCACAGCGAGGAGAATTTCAAGCACAGTGGGTAGAGAAATTCAGACCTCAAACCACGCCAGATTCCAGCCCAAGCGCAGCCACAATCCAGCCCACATCGAGGAGAATTTCAAGCACAGGGGACAGAGAAATTCAGGCCTCAAACCAATCCAAATTCTGGCCCAAGAGCGGCCACAATCCAGACCACATCGAGGAAAATTTCAAGCACAGGTGTGAGAGAAATTCAGACCTCAAACCACGCCAAATTCCGTCCCAAGAGCGGCCACAATCCAGCCCACATCGAGGAGAATTTCAAGCACAGGTGTGAGCGAATTTCAGACCTCAAACAACGCCAAATTCCGGCGCAAGAATGGCCACAATCCAGCCCACATCGAGGAGAATTTCAAGCACAGGGGACAGAGAAATTCAGGCCTCAAACCACGCCAGATTCCAGCCCAAGAGCAGCCACAATCCAGCTCACATCTAGGAGAAATTCAAGCACAGGGGGGAGAGAAATTCAGGCCTCAAACCACGCCAGATTCCGTAACAAGAACAGCCACAATCCAGCCCACATCGAAGAAAATTTCAAGCACAGGGGGCAGAGAAATTCAGGCCTCAAACCAATCCAAATTCTGGCCCAAGAACGGCCACAATCCAGCCAACAACGAGGACAAATTCAAGCAGAGGGGGCAGAGAAATTCAGACCTCAAACCACGCCAGATTCCATCCCAAGAGCAGCCACAATCCAGCCCACATCGAGGAGAAATACAAGCACAGGGGGCAGAGAAATTCAGACCTCAAACTACGCCAAATTCCAGCACAAGAGCGGCCACAATCCAGCCCACATCGAGGAGAATTTCAAGCACAGGTGGCAGAGAAATTCAGGCCTCAAACCACTCCAAATTCCAGCCCAAGAGCGGCCACAATCCAGCCCACATCGAGGAGAATTTCAAGCACAGTGGGTAGAGAAATTCAGGCCTCAAACCACGCCACATACCGGACCAAGAGTGGCCACAATCCAGCCCACATCGAGGAGAATTTCAAGCACAGGTGTGAGAGAAATTCAGGCCTCAAACCACGCCAAATTCCAGCCCAAGAACAGCCACAATCCAGCCCACATCGAGGAGAATTTCAAGCACAGGGGACAGAGAAATTCAGGCCTCAAACCACGCCAAATTCCAGCCCAAGAACAGCCACAATCCAGCCCACATCGAAGAGAATTTCAAGCACAGTGGATAGAGAAATTCAGGCCTCAAACCACGCCAAATTCCAGCCCAAGAGCATATGAAATCCAGACCACATCGAGGAGAAATTCAAGCACAGGGGACAGAGAAATTCAGGCCTCAAACCACTCCAAATTCCGTCCCAAGAGTGGCCACAATCCAGCCCACATCTAGGACAAATTCAAGCACAGGGGGCAGAGAAATTCAGGCCTCAAACCACGCCACATTCCGGCCCAAGAGCGGCCACAATCCAGCCCACATCGAGGACAAATTCAAGCAGAGGGGGCAGAGAAATTCAGGCCTCAAACCACGCCACATTCCGGCCCAAGAGCAGCCAGAATCCAGCCCACATCGAGGAGAATTTCAAGCACAGGTGTGAGAGAAATTCAGGCCTCAAACCACGCCAAATTCCAGCCAAAGAGCGGACGCAATCCAGACCACATCGAGGAGAATTTCAAGCACAGGTGTGAGAGAAATTCAGACCTCAAACCACGCCAAATTCCGTCCCAAGTGCGGCCACAATCCAGCCCACATCGAGGAGAATTTCAAGCAAGGGGGCAGAGAAATTCAGGCCTCAAACCACTCCAAATTCCGACCCTAGAGCGGCCACAATCCAGCCCACATCGAGGAGAATTTCAAGCAGAGTGGGTAGAGAAATTCAGGCCTCAAACCACGCCATATTCCAGGCCAGGAGCGGACGCAATCCAGACCACATCGAGGAGAATTTCAAGCATAGGGGGAGAGAAATTCAGTCCTCAAACCACGCCATATTCCGGCCCAAGAGTGGCCACAATCCAGCCCACATCAAGAAAAATTACAAGCACAAGTGTGAGAGAAATTCAGACCTCAAACTACGCCAAATTCCGTCCCAAGAGCAGCCACAATCCAGCCCACATCGAGGAGAATTTCAAGCACAGGAGGCAGAGAATTTCAGGCCTCAAACCACGCCAGATTCCAGCCCAAGAGCAGCCACAATCCAGACCACATCGAGGAGAATTTCAAGCACAGGGGCAGAGAAATTCAGGCCTCAAACCACGCCAAATTCCAGCCCAAGATTGACAACAATCCAGCCCACATCGAGGAGAATTTCAAGCAGAGGGTTGAGAGAAATTCAGGCCTCAAACCAATCCAAATTCTGGCCCTAGAGCGGCCACAATCCAGCCCACATCGAGGAGAATTTCAAGCACAGTGGGTAGAGAAATTCAGACCTCAAACCACGCCAGATTCCAGCCCAAGCGCAGCCACAATCCAGCCCACATCGAGGAGAATTTCAAGCACAGGGGGCAGAGAAATTCAGGCCTCAAACCACGCCAAATTCCCGACCAAGAGTGGCCACAATCCAGCCCACATCGAGGAGAATTTCAAGCACAGGTGTGAGAGAAATTCAGACCTCAAACAACGCCAAATTCCGGCGCAAGAACGGCCACAATCCAGCCCACATCAAGGAGAATTTCAAGCACAGGGGCAGAGAAATTCAGGCCTCAAACCACGCCAAATTCCAGCCCAAGAGCAGCCACAATCCAGCCCACATCGAGGAGAAATTCAAGCACACGTGTGAGAGAAATTCATGCCTCAAACCACGCAAAATTCCGTAACAAGAACAGCCACAATCCAGCCCACATCGAAGAGAATTTCAAGCACAGGGGGCAGAGAAATTCAGGCCTCAAACCAATCCAAATTCTGGCACAAGAGCGGCCACAATCCAGACCACATCGAGGAGAATTTCAAGCACAGGGGGCAGAGAAATTCAGGCCTCAAACCACGCCAGATTCCAGCCCAAGCGCAGCCACAATCCAGACCACATCGAGGAGAATTTCAAGCACAGGGGCAGAGAAATTCAGGCCTCAAACCACGCCAAATTCCAGCCCAAGAGCAGCCACAATCCAGCCCATATCGAGGAGAATTTCAAGCAGAGGGTTGAGAGAAATTCAGGCCTCAAACCAATCCAAATTCTGGCACAAGAGCGGCCACAATCCTGCCCACATCGAGGAGAATTTCAAGCACAGGGGGCAGAGAAATTCAGGCCTCAAACCACGCCAAATTCGCGACCAAGAGTGGCCACAATCCAGCCCACATCGAGGAGAATTTCAAGCACAGGTGTGAGAGAAATTCAGACCTCAAACAACGCCAAATTCCGGCGCAAGAACGGCCACAATCCAGCCCACATCGAGGAGAATTTCAAGCACAGGGGCAGAGAAATTCAGGCCTCAAACCACGCCAGATTCCAGCCCAAGAGCAGCCACAATCCAGCCCACATCGAGGAGAAATTCAAGCACACGTGTGAGAGAAATTCAGGCCTCAAACCACGCAAAATTCCGTAACAAGAGCAGCCACAATCCAGCCCACATCGAGGAGAATTTCAAACACAAGGGACAGAGAAATTCATGCCTCAAACCAATCCAAATTCTGGCCCAAGAGCGGCCACAATCCAGCCCACATCGAGGAGAATTTCAAGCACTGGGGGCAGAGAAATTCAGGCCTCAAACCACTCCAAATTCCAGCCATAGAGCGGCCACAATCCAGCCCACATCGAGGAGAATTTCAAGCACAGTGGGTAGAGAAATTCAGGCCTCAAACCACGCCACATTCCGGACCAAGAGTGGCCACAATCCAGCCCACATCGAGGAGAATTTCAAGCACAGGTGTGAGAGGAATTCAGACCTCAAACAACGCCAAATTCCATCCCAAGAACGGCCACAATCCAGCCCACATCGAGGAGAATTTCAAGCACAGGTGTGAGAGAAATTCAGGCCTCAAACCACGCCAGATTCCAGCCCAAGAACAGCCACAATCCAGCCCACATCGAAGAGAATTTCAAGCACAGTGGATAGAGAAATTCAGGCCTCAAACCACGCCAAATTCCAGCCCAAGAGCATATGAAATCCAGACCACATCGAGGAGAAATTCAAGCACAGGGGACAGAGAAATTCAGGCCTCAAACCGCGCCAAATCCCGTCCCATGAACGGCCACAATCCAGCCCACATCGAGGACAAATTCAAGCCCATGGGGCAGAGAAATTCAGGCCTCAAACCACGCCACATTCCGGCCCAAGTGCGGCCACAATCCAGCCCACATCGAGGACAAATTCAAGCAGAGGGGGCAGAGAAATTCAGGCCTCAAACCACGCCACCTTCCGGCCCAAGAGCGGCCAAAATCCAGCCCACATCGAGGAGAATTTCAAGTACAGGTGTGAGAGAAATTCAGGCCTCAAACCACGCCAAATTCCAGCCACAGAGCGGACGCAATCCAGACCACATCGAGGAAAATTTCAAGCACAGGTGTGAGAGAAATTCAGGCCTCAAACCACGCCACATTCCAGGCCAGGAGCGGACCCAATCCAGACCACATTGAGGAGAATTTCAAGCATAGGGGGAGAGCAATTCAGTCCTCAAACCACGCCATATTCCGGCCCAAGAGTGGCCACAATCCGGCCCACATCGAGAAAAAATACAAGCACAAGTGTGAGAGAAATTCAGACCTCAAACTACGCCAAATTCCGTCCCAAGAACGGCCACAATCCAGCCCACATCGAGGAGAATTTCAAGCACAGGAGGCAGAGAAATTCAGGGCTCAAACCACGCCAGATTCCAGCCCAAGAGTGGCCACAATCCAGCCCACATCGAGGAGAATTTCAAGCACAGGTGTGAGAGAAATTCAGACCTCAAACAACGCCAAATTCCGGCGCAAGAACGGCCACAATCCAGCCCACATCGAGGAGAATTTCAAGCACAGGGGCAGAGAAATTCAGGCCTCAAACCACTCCAAATTCCAGCCCAAGAGCAGCCACAATCCAGCCCACATCGAGGAGAAATTCAAGCACACGTGTGAGAGAAATTCAGGCCTCAAACCACGCAAAATTCCGTAACAAGAGCAGCCACAATCCAGCCCACATCGAGGAGAATTTCAAACACAAGGGACAGAGAAATTCATGCCTCAAACCAATCCAAATTCTGGCCCAAGAGCGGCCACAATCCAGCCCACATCGAGGAGAATTTCAAGCACTGGGGGCAGAGAAATTCAGGCCTCAAACCACTCCAAATTCCAGCCCTAGAGCGGCCACAATCCAGCCCACATCGAGGAGAATTTCAAGCACAGTGGGTAGAGAAATTCAGGCCTCAAATCACGCCACATTCCGGACCAAGAGTGGCCACAATCCAGCCCACATCAAGGAGAATTTCAAGCACAGGTGTGAGAGGAATTCAGACCTCAAACAACGCCAAATTCCATCCCAAGAACGGCCACAATCCAGCCCACATCGAGGAGAATTTCAAGCACAGGTGTGAGAGAAATTCAGGCCTCAAACCACGCCAGATTCCAGCCCAAGAACAGCCACAATCCAGCCCACATCGAAGAGAATTTCAAGCACAGTGGATAGAGAAATTCAGGCCTCAAACCACGCCAAATTCCAGCCCAAGAGCATATGAAATCCAGACCACATCGAGGAGAAATTCAAGCACAGGGGACAGAGAAATTCAGGCCTCAAACCGCGCCAAATCCCGTCCCATGAACGGCCACAATCCAGCCCACATCGAGGACAAATTCAAGCACATGGGGCAGAGAAATTCAGGCCTCAAACCACGCCAGATTCCAGCCCAAGAGCGGCCACAATCCAGCCCACATCGAGGACAAATTCAAGCAGAGGGGGCAGAGAAATTCAGGCCTCAAACCACGCCACCTTCCGGCCCAAGAGCGGCCAAAATCCAGCCCACATCGAGGAGAATTTCAAGTACAGGTGTGAGAGAAATTCAGGCCTCAAACCACGCCAAATTCCAGCCACAGAGCGGACGCAATCCAGACCACATCGAGGAAAATTTCAAGCACAGGTGTGAGAGAAATTCAGGCCTCAAACCACGCCATATTCCAGGCCAGGAGCGGACACAATCCAGACCACATTGAGGAGAATTTCAAGCATAGGGGGAGAGAAATTCAGTCCTCAAACCACGCCATATTCCGGCCCAAGAGTGGCCACAATCCGGCCCACATCGAGAAAAAATACAAGCACAAGTGTGAGAGAAATTCAGACCTCAAACTACGCCAAATTCCGTCCCAAGAACGGCCACAATCCAGCCCACATCGAGGAGAATTTCAAGCACAGGAGGCAGAGAAATTCAGGGCTCAAACCACGCCAGATTCCAGCCCAAGAGCAGCCACAATCCAGACCACATCGAGGAGAATTTCAAGCACAGGTGTGAGAGAAGTTCAGGCCTCAAACCACACCAAATTCCAGCCCAAGAGCAGCCACAATCCAGCCCACATCGAGGACAAATTCAAGCACAGGGGGGAGAGAAATTCAGGCCTCAAACCAAGACAAATTCCAGCCCAAGAGCGGCCACAATCCAACCCACATGGAAGAGAATTTCAAGGACAGGGGACAGTGAAATTCAGGCCTCAAACCACTTCAAATTCTGGCCCAAGAGCGGCCACAATCCAGCCCACATCGAGGAGAATTTCAAGCACAGGTGTGAGAGAAATTCAGGCCTCAAACCACGCCAAATTCCAGCCCAAGAATGGCCACAATCCAGCCCACATCGAGGAGAATTTCAAGCACAGGAGGCAGAGAAATTCAGGCCTCAAACCACGCCAGATTCCAGCCCAAGAGCAGCCACAATCCAGCCCACATCGAGGAGAATTTCAAGCACAGGGGGCAGAGAAATTCAGGCCTCAAACCACGCCAAATTCCAGCCCAAGAGCAGCCAAAATCCAGCCCACATCGAGGAGAATTTCAAGCACAGGGGGCAGAGAAATTCAGGCCTCAAACCACTCCAAATTCTGGACCAAGAGTGGCCACAATCCAGCCCACATCGAGGAGAATTTCAAGCATAGGGGACAGAGATATTCAGGCCTCAAACAACGCCAAATTCCGTCCCATGAACGGCCACAATCCAGCCCACATCGAGGACAAATTCAAGCAGAGGGGGCAGAGAAATTCAGGCCTCAAACCACGCCAGATTCCAGCCCAAGAACAGCCACAATCCAGCCCACATCGAGGAGAATTTCAAGCACAGGTGTGAGAGAAATTCAGGCCTCAAACCACGCCAAATTCCAGCCCAAGATTGACCACAATCCAGACCACATCGAGGAGAATTTCAAGCACAGGGGGCAGAGAAATTCAGGCCTCAAACCAATCCAAATTCTGGCACAAGAGCGGCCGCAATCCAGACCACATCGAGGAGAATTTCAAGCACAGGGGGCAGAGAAATTCAGGCCTCAAACCACGCCAAAATCCCGACCAAGAGTGGCCACAATCCGGCCCACATCGAGGAGAATTTCAAGCACAGGGGACAGAGAAATTCAGGCCTCAAACCACGCCAGATTCCAGCCCAAGAGCGGCCACAATCCAGCCCACATGGAAGAGAATTTCAAGCACAGGGGGCAGAGAAATTCAGGCCTCAAACCAATCCAAATTCTGGCACAAGAGCGGCCACAATCCAGCCCACATCGAGGAGAATTTCAAGCACAGGTGTGAGAGAAATTCAGGCCTCAAACCACGCCAAATTCTGGCCCAAGATTGGCCACAATCCAGCCCACATCGAGGAGAATTTCAAGCACAGGTGTGAGAGAAATTCAGACCTCAAACAACGCCAAATTGCGTCCCAAAAACGGCCACAATCCAGCCCACATCGAGGACAAATTCAAGCACAGGGGGCAGAGAAATTCAGGCCTCAAACCACGCCAAAAACCGGCCCAAGAGCAGCCACAATCCAGCCCACATCGAGGAGAAATACAAGCACAGGTGTGAGAGAAATTCAGACCTCAAACCACGCCAAATTCCGTCCCAAGAGCGGCCACAATCCAGCCCACATCAACGAGAATTTCAAGCACAGGGGACAGAGAAATTCAGGCCTCAAACCACGCCAAATTCTGGCCCAAGAGCGGCCACAATCCAGCCCACATCGAGGAGAATTTCAAGCACAGTGGGTAGAGAAATTCAGGCCTCAAACCACGCCAAATTCCAGCCCAAGAGCAGACGCAATCCAGACCACATCGAGGAGAATTTCAAGCATAGGGGGAGAGAAATTCAGGCCTCAAACCACGCCATATTCCGGCCCAAGATTGGCCACAATCCGGCCCACATCGAGGAAAATTTCAAGCACAGGTGTGAGAGAAATTCAGACCTCAAACTACGCCAAATTCCGTCCCAAGAGCGACCACAATCCAGCCCACATCGAGGAGAATTTCAAGCAGAGGAGGCAGAGAAATTCAGGCCTCAAACCACGCCACATTCCGGCCCAAAAGCGGCCACAATCCAGCCCACATCGAGGAGAATTTCAAGCACAGGTGTGAGAGAAATTCAGGCCTCAAACCACGCCAAATTCCAGCCCAAGGGCGGACGCAATCCAGACCACATCGAGGAAAATTTCAAGCACAGGTGTGAGAGAAATTCAGACCTCAAACCACGCCAAATTCCGTCCCAAGAGCGGCCACAATCCAGCCCACATCGAGGAGAATTTCAAGCACAGGGGACAGAGAAATTCAGGCCGCGAACCAATCCAAATTCTGGCCCAAGAGCGGCCACAATCCAGCCCACATCGAGGAGAATTTCAAGCACAAGTGTGAGAGAAATTCAGGCCTCAAACCACTCCAAATTCAGGCCCTAGAGCGGCCACAATCCAGCCCACATCGAGGAGAATTTCAAGCACAGTTGGCAGAGAAATTCAGGCCTCAAACCAATCCAAATTCTGGCACAAGAGCGGCCGCAATCCAGACCACATCGAGGAGAATTTCAAGCACAGGGGGCAGAGAAATTCAGGCCTCAAACCACGCCAAAATCCCGACCAAGAGTGGCCACAATCCGGCCCACATCGACGAGAATTTCAAGCACAGTGGGTAGAGAAATTCAGGCCTCAAACCACGCCAGATTCCAGCCCAAGAGCGGCCACAATCCAGCCCACATGGAAGAGAATTTCAAGCACAGGGGGCAGAGAAATTCAGGCCTCAAACCAATCCAAATTCTGGCACAAGAGCGGCCACAATCCAGCCCACATCGAGGAGAATTTCAAGCACAGGTGTGAGAGAAATTCAGGCCTCAAACCACGCCAAATTCTGGCCCAAGATTGGCCACAATCCAGCCCACATCGAGGAGAATTTCAAGCACAGGTGTGAGAGAAATTCAGACCTCAAACAACGCCAAATTGCGTCCCAAAAACGGCCACAATCCAGCCCACATCGAGGACAAATTCAAGCACAGGGGGCAGAGAAATTCAGGCCTCAAACCACGCCAAAAACCGGCCCAAGAGCATATGAAATCCAGACCACATCGAGGAGAAATTCAAGCACAGGGGACAGAGAAATTCAGGCCTCAAACCGCGCCAAATCCCGTCCCATGAACGGCCACAATCCAGCCCACATCGAGGACAAATTCAAGCACATGGGGCAGAGAAATTCAGGCCTCAAACCACGCCAGATTCCAGCCCAAGAGCGGCCACAATCCAGCCCACATCGAGGACAAATTCAAGCAGAGGGGGCAGAGAAATTCAGGCCTCAAACCACGCCACCTTCCGGCCCAAGAGCGGCCAAAATCCAGCCCACATCGAGGAGAATTTCAAGTACAGGTGTGAGAGAAATTCAGGCCTCAAACCACGCCAAATTCCAGCCACAGAGCGGACGCAATCCAGACCACATCGAGGAAAATTTCAAGCACAGGTGTGAGAGAAATTCAGACCTCAAACTACGCCAAATTCCGTCCCAAGAACGGCCACAATCCAGCCCACATCGAGGAGAATTTCAAGCACAGGAGGCAGAGAAATTCAGGGCTCAAACCACGCCAGATTCCAGCCCAAGAGCAGCCACAATCCAGACCACATCGAGGAGAATTTCAAGCACAGGTGTGAGAGAAGTTCAGGCCTCAAACCACACCAAATTCCAGCCCAAGAGCAGCCACAATCCAGCCCACATCGAGGACAAATTCAAGCACAGGGGGGAGAGAAATTCAGGCCTCAAACCAAGACAAATTCCAGCCCAAGAGCGGCCACAATCCAACCCACATGGAAGAGAATTTCAAGGACAGGGGACAGTGAAATTCAGGCCTCAAACCACTTCAAATTCTGGCCCAAGAGCGGCCACAATCCAGCCCACATCGAGGAGAATTTCAAGCACAGGTGTGAGAGAAATTCAGGCCTCAAACCACGCCAGATTCCAGCCCAAGAGCAGCCACAATCCAGCCCACATCGAGGAGAATTTCAAGCACAGGGGGCAGAGAAATTCAGGCCTCAAACCACGCCAAATTCCAGCCCAAGAGCAGCCAAAATCCAGCCCACATCGAGGAGAATTTCAAGCACAGGGGGCAGAGAAATTCAGGCCTCAAACCACTCCAAATTCTGGACCAAGAGTGGCCACAATCCAGCCCACATCGAGGAGAATTTCAAGCATAGGGGACAGAGATATTCAGGCCTCAAACAACGCCAAATTCCGTCCCATGAACGGCCACAATCCAGCCCACATCGAGGACAAATTCAAGCAGAGGGGGCAGAGAAATTCAGGCCTCAAACCACGCCAGATTCCAGCCCAAGAACAGCCACAATCCAGCCCACATCGAGGAGAATTTCAAGCACAGGTGTGAGAGAAATTCAGGCCTCAAACCACGCCAAATTCCAGCCCAAGATTGACCACAATCCAGACCACATCGAGGAGAATTTCAAGCACAGGGGGCAGAGAAATTCAGGCCTCAAACCAATCCAAATTCTGGCACAAGAGCGGCCGCAATCCAGACCACATCGAGGAGAATTTCAAGCACAGGGGGCAGAGAAATTCAGGCCTCAAACCACGCCAAAATCCCGACCAAGAGTGGCCACAATCCGGCCCACATCGAGGAGAATTTCAAGCACAGGGGACAGAGAAATTCAGGCCTCAAACCACGCCAGATTCCAGCCCAAGAGCGGCCACAATCCAGCCCACATGGAAGAGAATTTCAAGCACAGGGGGCAGAGAAATTCAGGCCTCAAACCAATCCAAATTCTGGCACAAGAGCGGCCACAATCCAGCCCACATCGAGGAGAATTTCAAGCACAGGTGTGAGAGAAATTCAGGCCTCAAACCACGCCAAATTCTGGCCCAAGATTGGCCACAATCCAGCCCACATCGAGGAGAATTTCAAGCACAGGTGTGAGAGAAATTCAGACCTCAAACAACGCCAAATTGCGTCCCAAAAACGGCCACAATCCAGCCCACATCGAGGACAAATTCAAGCACAGGGGGCAGAGAAATTCAGGCCTCAAACCACGCCAAAAACCGGCCCAAGAGCAGCCACAATCCAGCCCACATCGAGGAGAAATACAAGCACAGGTGTGAGAGAAATTCAGACCTCAAACCACGCCAAATTCCGTCCCAAGAGCGGCCACAATCCAGCCCACATCAACGAGAATTTCAAGCACAGGGGACAGAGAAATTCAGGCCTCAAACCACGCCAAATTCTGGCCCAAGAGCGGCCACAATCCAGCCCACATCGAGGAGAATTTCAAGCACAGTGGGTAGAGAAATTCAGGCCTCAAACCACGCCAAATTCCAGCCCAAGAGCAGACGCAATCCAGACCACATCGAGGAGAATTTCAAGCATAGGGGGAGAGAAATTCAGGCCTCAAACCACGCCATATTCCGGCCCAAGATTGGCCACAATCCGGCCCACATCGAGGAAAATTTCAAGCACAGGTGTGAGAGAAATTCAGACCTCAAACTACGCCAAATTCCGTCCCAAGAGCGACCACAATCCAGCCCACATCGAGGAGAATTTCAAGCAGAGGAGGCAGAGAAATTCAGGCCTCAAACCACGCCACATTCCGGCCCAAGAGCGGCCACAATCCAGCCCACATCGAGGAGAATTTCAAGCACAGGTGTGAGAGAAATTCAGGCCTCAAACCACGCCAAATTCCAGCCCAAGGGCGGACGCAATCCAGACCACATCGAGGAAAATTTCAAGCACAGGTGTGAGAGAAATTCAGACCTCAAACCACGCCAAATTCCGTCCCAAGAGCGGCCACAATCCAGCCCACATCGAGGAGAATTTCAAGCACAGGGGACAGAGAAATTCAGGCCGCGAACCAATCCAAATTCTGGCCCAAGAGCGGCCACAATCCAGCCCACATCGAGGAGAATTTCAAGCACAAGTGTGAGAGAAATTCAGGCCTCAAACCACTCCAAATTCAGGCCCTAGAGCGGCCACAATCCAGCCCACATCGAGGAGAATTTCAAGCACAGTTGGCAGAGAAATTCAGGCCTCAAACCAATCCAAATTCTGGCACAAGAGCGGCCGCAATCCAGACCACATCGAGGAGAATTTCAAGCACAGGGGGCAGAGAAATTCAGGCCTCAAACCACGCCAAAATCCCGACCAAGAGTGGCCACAATCCGGCCCACATCGACGAGAATTTCAAGCACAGTGGGTAGAGAAATTCAGGCCTCAAACCACGCCAGATTCCAGCCCAAGAGCGGCCACAATCCAGCCCACATGGAAGAGAATTTCAAGCAGAGGGGGCAGAGAAATTCAGGCCTCAAACCAATCCAAATTCTGGCACAAGAGCGGCCACAATCCAGCCCACATCGAGGAGAATTTCAAGCACAGGTGTGAGAGAAATTCAGGCCTCAAACCACGCCAAATTCTGGCCCAAGATTGGCCACAATCCAGCCCACATCGAGGAGAATTTCAAGCACAGGTGTGAGAGAAATTCAGACCTCAAACAACGCCAAATTGCGTCCCAAAAACGGCCACAATCCAGCCCACATCGAGGACAAATTCAAGCACAGGGGGCAGAGAAATTCAGGCCTCAAACCACGCCAAAAACCGGCCCAAGAGCAGCCACAATCCAGCCCACATCGAGGAGAATTTCAAGCACAGGTGTGAGAGAAATTCAGGCCTCAAACCACGCCAAATTCCAGCCCAAGGGCGGACGCAATCCAGACCACATCGAGGAAAATTTCAAGCACAGGTGTGAGAGAAATTCAGACCTCAAACCACGCCAAATTCCGTCCCAAGAGCGGCCACAATCCAGCCCACATCGAGGAGAATTTCAAGCACAGGGGACAGAGAAATTCAGGCCGCGAACCAATCCAAATTCTGGCCCAAGAGCGGCCACAATCCAGCCCACATCGAGGAGAATTTCAAGCACAAGTGTGAGAGAAATTCAGGCCTCAAACCACTCCAAATTCAGGCCCTAGAGCGGCCACAATCCAGCCCACATCGAGGAGAATTTCAAGCACAGTGGGTAGAGAAATTCAGGCCTCAAACCACGCCAAATTCCAGCCCAAGTGCGGACGCAATCCAGACCACATCGAGGAAAATTTCAAGCACAGGTGTGAGAGAAATTCAGACCTCAAACCACGCCAAATTCCGTCCCAAGAACGGCCACAACCCAGCCCACATCGAGGACAAATTCAAGCAGAGGGGGCAGAGAAATTCAGGCCTCAAACCACGCCATATTCCGGCCCAAGATTGGCCACAATCCGGCCCACATCGAGGAAAATTTCAAGCACAAGTGTGAGAGAAATTCAGACCTCAAACTACGCCAAATTCCGTCCCAAGAACGACCACAATCCAGCCCACATCGAGGAGAATGTCAAGCACAGGAGGCAGAGAAATTCAGGCCTCAAACCACGCCATATTCTGGCCCAAGAGCGGCCACAATCCAGCCCACATCGAAGACAAATTCAAGCACAGGGGACAGAGAAATTCAGGCCTCAAACCACAACAAATTCCAGCCAAAGAGTGGCCACAATCCAGCCCACATGGAAGAGAATTTCAAGCACAGTGGGTAGAGAAATTCAGGCCTCAAACCACGCCAAATTGCGTCCCAAGAGCAGCCACAATCCAGCCCACATGAAAGAGAATTTCAAGCTCAGGGGACAGAGAAATTCAGGCCTCAAACCACTCCAACTTGTGGCACAAGAGCGGCCACAATCCAGCCCACATCGTGGAGAATTTCAAGCACAGGTGTGAGAGAAATTCAGGCCTCAAACCACGCCAAATTCCAGCCCAAGAGCATATGAAATCCAGACCACATCGAGGAGAATTTCAAGCACAGGGGACAGAGAAATTCAGGCCTCAAACCACGCCAGATTCCAGCCCAAGAGCAGCCACAATCCAGCCCACATCGAGGAGAAATTCAAGCACAGGGGGGAGAGAAATTCAGGCCTCAAACCACGCCAGATTCCAGCCCAAGAAAGGCCACAATCCAGCCCACATCGAGGTGAAATACAAGCACAGGTGTGAGAGAAATTCAGACCTCAAACCATGCCAAATTCCATCCCAAGAGCGGCCACAATCCAGCCCACATCGAGGAGAATTTCAAGCACAGGGGGCAGAGAAATTCAGGCCTCAAACCAATCCAAATTCTGGCACAAGAGCGGCCACAATCCAGCCCACATCGAGGAGAAATTCAAGCACAGGGGGCAGAGAAATTCAGGCCTCAAACCACTCCAAATTCCAGCCCTAGAGCGGTCACAATCCAGCCCACATCGAGGAGAATTTCAAGCACAGTGGGTAGAGAAATTCAGGCCTCAAACCACTCCAAATTCCGGACCAAGAGTGGTCACAATCCAGCCCACATCGAGGAGAATTTCAAGCACAGGTGTGAGAGAAATTCAGACCTCAAACAACACCAAATTCCGTCCCAAAAACGGCCACAATCCAGCCCACATCGAGGAGAATTTCAAGCACAGGGGACATAGATATTCAGGCCTCAAACCACGCCAAATTCCAGCCCAAGAGCAGCCACAATCCAGCCCACATCGAAGAGAAATTCAAGCACAGGGGACAGAGAAATTCAGGCCTCAAACCACGCCAAATTGCGTCCCAAGAGCAGCCACAATCCAGCCCACATGAAAGAGAATTTCAAGCTCAGGGGACAGAGAAATTCAGGCCTCAAACCACTCCAACTTGTGGCACAAGAGCGGCCACAATCCAGCCCACATCGTGGAGAATTTCAAGCACAGGTGTGAGAGAAATTCAGGCCTCAAACCACGCCAAATTCCAGCCCAAGAGCATATGAAATCCAGACCACATCGAGGAGAATTTCAAGCACAGGGGACAGAGAAATTCAGGCCTCAAACCACGCCAGATTCCAGCCCAAGAGCAGCCACAATCCAGCCCACATCGAGGAGAAATTCAAGCACAGGGGGGAGAGAAATTCAGGCCTCAAACCACGCCAGATTCCAGCCCAAGAAAGGCCACAATCCAGCCCACATCGAGGTGAAATACAAGCACAGGTGTGAGAGAAATTCAGACCTCAAACCATGCCAAATTCCATCCCAAGAGCGGCCACAATCCAGCCCACATCGAGGAGAATTTCAAGCACAGGGGGCAGAGAAATTCAGGCCTCAAACCAATCCAAATTCTGGCACAAGAGCGGCCACAATCCAGCCCACATCGAGGAGAAATTCAAGCACAGGGGGCAGAGAAATTCAGGCCTCAAACCACTCCAAATTCCAGCCCTAGAGCGGTCACAATCCAGCCCACATCGAGGAGAATTTCAAGCACAGTGGGTAGAGAAATTCAGGCCTCAAACCACTCCAAATTCCGGACCAAGAGTGGTCACAATCCAGCCCACATCGAGGAGAATTTCAAGCACAGGTGTGAGAGAAATTCAGACCTCAAACAACACCAAATTCCGTCCCAAAAACGGCCACAATCCAGCCCACATCGAGGAGAATTTCAAGCACAGGGGACATAGATATTCAGGCCTCAAACCACGCCAAATTCCAGCCCAAGAGCAGCCACAATCCAGCCCACATCGAAGAGAAATTCAAGCACAGGGGACAGAGAAATTCAGGCCTCAAACCACGCCAAATCCCATCCCATGAACGGCCACAATCCAGCCCACATCGAGGAGAATTTCAAGCACAGTGGGCAGAGAAATTCAGGCCTCAAACCACGCCAAATTCCGGACCAAGAGCAGATGCAATCCAGACCACATCGAGGAGAATTTCAAGCATAGGGGGAGAGAAATTCAGGCCTCAAACCACGCCATATTCCGGCCCAAGATTGGCCACAATCCGGCCCACATCGAGGAAAATTTCAAGCACAAGTGTGAGAGAAATTCAGACCTCAAACTACGCCAAATTCCGTCCCAAGATCGACCACAATCCAGCCCACATCGAGGAGAATTTCAAGCACAGGAGGCAGAGAAATTCAGGCCTCAAACCACGCCACATTCCGGCCCAAGAGCGGCCACAATCCAGCCCACATCGAGGAGAATTTCAAGCACAGGGGGCAGAGAAATTCAGGCCTCAAACCACGCCAAATTCCAGCCCAAGGGCGGACGCAATCCAGACCACATCGAGGAAAATTTCAAGCACAGGTGTGAGAGAAATTCAGACCTCAAACCACGCCAAATTCCGTCCCAAAAGCGGCCACAATCCAGCCCACATGGAGGAGAATTTCAAGCACAGGGGACAGAGAAATTCAGGCCGCAAACCAATCCAAATTCTGGCCCAAGAGCGGCCACAATCCAGCCCACATCTAGGAGAATTTCAAGCACAGGGGGCAGAGAAATTCAGGCCTCAAACCACTCCAAATTCAGGCCCTAGAGCGGCCACAATCCAGCCCACATCGAGGAGAATTTCAAGCACAGTGGGTAGAGAAATTCAGGCCTCAAGCCACGCCAAATTCCAGCCCAAGAGCGGACGCAATCCAGACCACATCGAGGAAAATTTCAAGCACAGGTGTGAGAGAAATTCAGACCTCAAACCACGCCAAATTCCGTCCCAAGAACGGCCACAATCCAGCCCACATCAAGGACAAATTCAAGCAGAGGGGGCAGAGAAATTCAGGCCTCAAACCACGCCACATTCCGGCCCAAGAGCGGCCAAAAACCCAGCCCACATCGAGGAGAATTTCAAGTACAGGTGTGAGAGAAATTCAGGCCTCAAACCACGCCAAATTCTGGCCCAAGATTGGCCACAATCCAGCCCACATCGAGGAGAATTTCAAGCACAGGTGTGAGAGAAATTCAGACCTCAAACAACGCCAAATTGCGTCCCAAAAACGGCCACAATCCAGCCCACATCGAGGACAAATTCAAGCACAGGGGGCAGAGAAATTCAGGCCTCAAACCACGCCAAAAACCGGCCCAAGAGCAGCCAAAATCCAGCCCACATCGAGGAGAATTTCAAGCACAGGTGTGAGAGAAATTCAGGCCTCAAACCACGCCAAATTCCAGCCCAAGGGCGGACGCAATCCAGACCACATCGAGGAAAATTTCAAGCACAGGTGTGAGAGAAATTCAGACCTCAAACCACGCCAAATTCCGTCCCAAGAGCGGCCACAATCCAGCCCACATCGAGGAGAATTTCAAGCACAGGGGACAGAGAAATTCAGGCCGCGAACCAATCCAAATTCTGGCCCAAGAGCGGCCACAATCCAGCCCACATCGAGGAGAATTTCAAGCACAAGTGTGAGAGAAATTCAGGCCTCAAACCACTCCAAATTCAGGCCCTAGAGCGGCCACAATCCAGCCCACATCGAGGAGAATTTCAAGCACAGTGGGTAGAGAAATTCAGGCCTCAAACCACGCCAAATTCCAGCCCAAGTGCGGACGCAATCCAGACCACATCGAGGAAAATTTCAAGCACAGGTGTGAGAGAAATTCAGACCTCAAACCACGCCAAATTCCGTCCCAAGAACGGCCACAACCCAGCCCACATCGAGGACAAATTCAAGCAGAGGGGGCAGAGAAATTCAGGCCTCAAACCACGCCATATTCCGGCCCAAGATTGGCCACAATCCGGCCCACATCGAGGAAAATTTCAAGCACAAGTGTGAGAGAAATTCAGACCTCAAACTACGCCAAATTCCGTCCCAAGAACGACCACAATCCAGCCCACATCGAGGAGAATGTCAAGCACAGGAGGCAGAGAAATTCAGGCCTCAAACCACGCCATATTCTGGCCCAAGAGCGGCCACAATCCAGCCCACATCGAGGACAAATTCAAGCACAGGGGACAGAGAAATTCAGGCCTCAAACCACAACAAATTCCAGCCAAAGAGTGGCCACAATCCAGCCCACATGGAAGAGAATTTCAAGCACAGTGGGTAGAGAAATTCAGGCCTCAAACCACGCCAAATTGCGTCCCAAGAGCAGCCACAATCCAGCCCACATGAAAGAGAATTTCAAGCTCAGGGGACAGAGAAATTCAGGCCTCAAACCACTCCAACTTGTGGCACAAGAGCGGCCACAATCCAGCCCACATCGTGGAGAATTTCAAGCACAGGTGTGAGAGAAATTCAGGCCTCAAACCACGCCAAATTCCAGCCCAAGAGCATATGAAATCCAGACCACATCGAGGAGAATTTCAAGCACAGGGGACAGAGAAATTCAGGCCTCAAACCACGCCAGATTCCAGCCCAAGAGCAGCCACAATCCAGCCCACATCGAGGAGAAATTCAAGCACAGGGGGGAGAGAAATTCAGGCCTCAAACCACGCCAGATTCCAGCCCAAGAAAGGCCACAATCCAGCCCACATCGAGGAGAAATACAAGCACAGGTGTGAGAGAAATTCAGACCTCAAACCATGCCAAATTCCATCCCAAGAGCGGCCACAATCCAGCCCACATCGAGGAGAATTTCAAGCACAGGGGGCAGAGAAATTCAGGCCTCAAACCAATCCAAATTCTGGCCCAAGAGCGGCCACAATCCAGCCCACATCGAGGAGAATTTCAAGCACAGGGGGCAGAGAAATTCAGGCCTCAAACCACTCCAAATTCCAGCCCTAGAGCGGTCACAATCCAGCCCACATCGAGGAGAATTTCAAGCACAGTGGGTAGAGAAATTCAGGCCTCAAACCACTCCAAATTCCGGACCAAGAGTGGTCACAATCCAGCCCACATCGAGGAGAATTTCAAGCACAGGTGTGAGAGAAATTCAGACCTCAAACAACACCAAATTCCGTCCCAAAAACGGCCACAATCCAGCCCACATCGAGGAGAATTTCAAGCACAGGGGACAGAGATATTCAGGCCTCAAACCACGCCAAATTCCAGCCCAAGAGCAGCCACAATCCAGCCCACATCGAAGAGAAATTCAAGCACAGGGGACAGAGAAATTCAGGCCTCAAACCACGCCAAATCCCATCCCATGAACGGCCACAATCCAGCCCACATCGAGGAGAATTTCAAGCACAGTGGGCAGAGAAATTCAGGCCTCAAACCACACCAAATTCCAGCCCAAGAGCAGATGCAATCCAGACCACATCGAGGAGAATTTCAAGCATAGGGGGAGAGAAATTCAGGCCTCAAACCACGCCATATTCCGGCCCAAGATTGGCCACAATCCGGCCCACATCGAGGAAAATTTCAAGCACAAGTGTGAGAGAAATTCAGACCTCAAACTACGCCAAATTCCGTCCCAAGATCGACCACAATCCAGCCCACATCGAGGAGAATTTCAAGCACAGGAGGCAGAGAAATTCAGGCCTCAAACCACGCCACATTCCGGCCCAAGAGCGGCCACAATCCAGCCCACATCGAGGAGAATTTCAAGCACAGGGGGCAGAGAAATTCAGGCCTCAAACCACGCCAAATTCCAGCCCAAGGGCGGACGCAATCCAGACCACATCGAGGAAAATTTCAAGCACAGGTGTGAGAGAAATTCAGACCTCAAACCACGCCAAATTCCGTCCCAAAAGCGGCCACAATCCAGCCCACATGGAGGAGAATTTCAAGCACAGGGGACAGAGAAATTCAGGCCGCAAACCAATCCAAATTCTGGCCCAAGAGCGGCCACAATCCAGCCCACATCTAGGAGAATTTCAAGCACAGGGGGCAGAGAAATTCAGGCCTCAAACCACTCCAAATTCAGGCCCTAGAGCGGCCACAATCCAGCCCACATCGAGGAGAATTTCAAGCACAGTGGGTAGAGAAATTCAGGCCTCAAGCCACGCCAAATTCCAGCCCAAGAGCGGACGCAATCCAGACCACATCGAGGAAAATTTCAAGCACAGGTGTGAGAGAAATTCAGACCTCAAACCACGCCAAATTCCGTCCCAAGAACGGCCACAATCCAGCCCACATCGAGGACAAATTCAAGCAGAGGGGGCAGAGAAATTCAGGCCTCAAACCACGCCACATTCCGGCCCAAGAGCGGCCAAAAACCCAGCCCACATCGAGGAGAATTTCAAGTACAGGTGTGAGAGAAATTCAGGCCTCAAACCACACCAAATTCCAGCCCAAGAGCAGCCACAATCCAGCCCACATCGAGGACAAATTCAAGCACAGGGGGGAGAGAAATTCAGGCCTCAAACCACTCCAAATTCCAGCCTAGAAGCGGACGCAATCCAGACCACATCGAGGAGAATTTCAAGCACAAGTGTGAGAGAAATTCAGACCTCAAACTACGCCAAATTCCATCCCAAGAACGACCACAATCCAGCCCACATCGAGGAGAATGTCAAGCACAGGAGGCAGAGAATTTCAGGCCTCAAACCACGCCAGATTCCGTCCAAAGAGCAGCTACAATCCAGACCACATCGAGGACAAATTCAAGCACAGGGGGGAGAGAAATTCAGGCCTCAAACCACGCCATATTCTGGCCCAAGAGCGGCCACAATCCAGCCCACATCGAGGACAAATTCAAGCACAGGGGACAGAGAAATTCAGGCCTCAAACCACACCAAATTCCAGCCAAAGAGCGGCCACAATCCAACCCACATGGAAGAGAATTTCAAGCACAGTGGGTAGAGAAATTCAGGCCTCAAACCACGCCAAATTGCGTCCCAAGAGCAGCCACAATCCAGCCCACATGGAAGAGAATTTCAAGCTCAGGGGACAGAGAAATTCAGGCATCAAACCACTCCAACTTGTGGCACAAGAGCAGCCAAAATCCAGCCCACATCGTGGAGAATTTCAAGCACAGGTGTGAGAGAAATTCAGGCCTCAAACCACGCCAAATTCCAGCCCAAGAGCATATGAAATCCAGACCATATCGAGGAGAAATTCAAGCACAGGGGACAGAGAAATTCAGGCCTCAAACCACGCCAAATCCCGTCCCATGAACGGCCACAATCCAGCCCACATCGAGGAGAATTTCAAGCACAGGGGACAGAGAAATTCAGGCCTGAAACCACGCCAGATTCCAGCCCAAGAGCAGCCACAATCCAGCCCACATCGAGGAGAAATAAAAGCACAGGTGTGAGAGAAATTCAGACCTCAAACCACGCCAAATTCCGTCCCAAGACCGGCCACAATCCAGCCCACATCAACGAGAATTTCAAGCACAGGGGGCAGAGAAATTCAGGCCTCAAACCAATCCAAATTCTGGCACAAGAGCGGCCACAATCCAGCCCACATCGAGGAGAATTTCAAGCACAGGTGTGAGAGAAATTCAGGCCTCAAACCACGCCACATTCCGGACCAAGAGTGGCCACAATCCAGCCCACATCGAAGAGAATTTCAAGCACAGGTGTGAGAGAAATTCAGACCTCAAACAACGCCAAATTCCGTCAAAAAAACGGCCACAATCCTGCCCACATCGAGGAGAATTTCAAGCACAGGGGTGAGAGAAATTCACGCCTCAAACCACGCCAGATTCCAGCCCAAGAACAGCCACAATCCAGCCCACATCGAGGAGAATTTCAAGCACAGGGGACAGAGAAATTCAGGCCTCAAACCACGCCAAATTCCAGCCCAAGAGCATATGAAATCCAGACCACATCGAGGAGAAATTCAAGCACAGGGGACAGAGAAATTCAGGCCTCAAACCGCGCCAAATCCCGTCCCATGAACGGCCACAATCCAGCCCACATCGAGGACAAATTCAAGCACATGGGGCAGAGAAATTCAGGCCGCAAACCACGCCACATTCCGGCCCAAGTGCGGCCACAATCCAGCCCACATCGAGGACAAATTCAAGCAGAGGGGGCAGAGAAATTCAGGCCTCAAACCACGCCACCTTCCGGCCCAAGAGCGGCCAAAATCCAGCCCACATCGAGGAGAATTTCAAGTACAGGTGTGAGAGAAATTCAGGCCTCAAACCACGCCAAATTCCAGCCACAGAGCGGACGCAATCCAGACCACATCGAGGAAAATTTCAAGCACAGGTGTGAGAGAAATTCAGGCCTCAAACCACGCCATATTCCAGGCCAGGAGCGGACCCAATCCAGACCACATTGAGGAGAATTTCAAGCATAGGGGGAGAGCAATTCAGTCCTCAAACCACGCCATATTCCGGCCCAAGAGTGGCCACAATCCGGCCCACATCGAGAAAAATTACAAGCACAAGTGTGAGAGAAATTCAGACCTCAAACTACGCCAAATTCCGTCCCAAGAACGGCCACAATCCAGCCCACATCGAGGAGAATTTCAAGCACAGGAGGCAGAGAAATTCAGGGCTCAAACCACGTCAGATTCCAGCCCAAGAGCAGCCACAATCCAGACCACATCGAGGAGAATTTCAAGCACAGGGGGGAGAGAAATTCAGGCCTCAAACCAAGACAAATTCCAGCCCAAGAGCGGCCACAATCCAACCCACATGGAAGAGAATTTCAAGGACAGGGGACAGTGAAATTCAGGCCTCAAACCACTTCAAATTCTGGCCCAAGAGCGGCCACAATCCAGCCCACATCGAGGAGAATTTCAAGCACAGGTGTGAGAGAAATTCAGACCTCAAACAACGACAAATTGCGTCCCAAGAACGGCCACAATCCAGCCCACATCGAGGAGAATTTCAAGCACAGGGGGCAGAGAAATTCAGGCCTCAAACCACGCCAAATTCCAGCCCAAGGGCGGACGCAATCCAGACCACATCGAGGAAAATTTCAAGCACAGGTGTGAGAGAAATTCAGACCTCAAACCACGCCAAATTCCGTCCCAAAAGCGGCCACAATCCAGCCCACATGGAGGAGAATTTCAAGCACAGGGGACAGAGAAATTCAGGCCGCAAACCAATCCAAATTCTGGCCCAAGAGCGGCCACAATCCAGCCCACATCTAGGAGAATTTCAAGCACAGGTGTGAGAGAAATTCAGGCCTCAAGCCACGCCAAATTCCAGCCCAAGAGCGGACGCAATCCAGACCACATCGAGGAAAATTTCAAGCACAGGTGTGAGAGAAATTCAGACCTCAAACCACGCCAAATTCCGTCCCAAGAACGGCCACAATCCAGCCCACATCGAGGACAAATTCAAGCAGAGGGGGCAGAGAAATTCAGGCCTCAAACCACGCCAAATTCCGGCCCAAGAGCGGCCAAAAACCCAGCCCACATCGAGGAGAATTTCAAGTACAGGTGTGAGAGAAATTCAGGCCTCAAACCACACCAAATTCCAGCCTAGAAGCGGACGCAATCCAGACCACATCGAGGAGAATTTCAAGCACAGGAGGCAGAGAAATTCAGGCCTCAAACGACGCCATATTCCGGCCCAAGATTGGCCACAATCCGGCCCACATCGAGGAAAATTTCAAGCACAGGTGTGAGAGAAATTCAGACCTCAAACTACGCCAAATTCCATCCCAAGAACGACCACAATCCAGCCCACATCGAGGAGAATGTCAAGCACAGGAGGCAGAGAATTTCAGGCCTCAAACCACGCCAGATTCCGTCCAAAGAGCAGCTACAATCCAGACCACATCGAGGACAAATTCAAGCACATGGGGGAGAGAAATTCAGGCCTCAAACCACGCCATATTCTGGCCAAAGAGCGGCCACAATCCAGCCCACATCGAGGACAAATTCAAGCACAGGGGACAGAGAAATTCAGGCCTCAAACCACACCAAATTCCAGCCAAAGAGCGGCCACAATCCAACCCACATGGAAGAGAATTTCAAGCACAGAGGGTAGAGAAATTCAGGCCTCAAACCACGCCAAATTGCGTCCCAAGAGCAGCCACAATCCAGCCCACATGGAAGAGAATTTCAAGCTCAGGGGACAGAGAAATTCAGGCATCAAACCACTCCAACTTGTGGCACAAGAGCAGCCACAATCCAGCCCACATCGTGGAGAATTTCAAGCACAGGTGTGAGAGAAATTCAGGCCTCAAACCACGCCAAATTCCAGCCCAAGAGCATATGAAATCCAGACCATATCGAGGAGAAATTCAAGCACAGGGGACAGAGAAATTCAGGCCTCAAACCACGCCAAATCCCGTCCCATGAACGGCCACAATCCAGCCCACATCGAGGAGAATTTCAAGCACAGGGGACAGAGAAATTCAGGCCTGAAACCACGCCAGATTCCAGCCCAAGAGCAGCCACAATCCAGCCCACATCGAGGAGAAATTCAAGCACAGGGGGGAGAGAAATTCAGGCCTCAAACCACGCCAGATTCCAGCCTAAGAAAGGCCACAATCCAGCCCACATCGAGGAGAAATAAAAGCACAGGTGTGAGAGAAATTCAGACCTCAAACCACGCCAAATTCCGTCCCAAGACCGGCCACAATCCAGCCCACATCAACGAGAATTTCAAGCACAGGGGGCAGAGAAATTCAGGCCTCAAACCAATCCAAATTCTGGCACAAGAGCGGCCACAATCCAGCCCACATCGAGGAGAATTTCAAGCACAGGTGTGAGAGAAATTCAGGCCTCAAACCACGCCACATTCCGGACCAAGAGTGGCCACAATCCAGCCCACATCGAAGAGAATTTCAAGCACAGGTGTGAGAGAAATTCAGACCTCAAACAACGCCAAATTCCGTCAAAAAAACGGCCACAATCCAGCCCACATCGAGGAGAATTTCAAGCACAGGTGTGAGAGAAATTCACGCCTCAAACCACGCCAGATTCCAGCCCAAGAACAGCCACAATCCAGCCCACATCGAGGAGAATTTCAAGCACAGGGGACAGAGAAATTCAGGCCTCAAACCACGCCAAATTCCAGCCCAAGAGCATATGAAATCCAGACCACATCGAGGAGAAATTCAAGCACAGGGGACAGAGAAATTCAGGCCTCAAACCGCGCCAAATCCCGTCCCATGAACGGCCACAATCCAGCCCACATCGAGGACAAATTCAAGCACATGGGGCAGAGAAATTCAGGCCTCAAACCACGCCACATTCCGGCCCAAGTGCGGCCACAATCCAGCCCACATCGAGGACAAATTCAAGCAGAGGGGGCAGAGAAATTCAGGCCTCAAACCACGCCACCTTCCGGCCCAAGAGCGGCCAAAATCCAGCCCACATCGAGGAGAATTTCAAGTACAGGTGTGAGAGAAATTCAGGCCTCAAACCACGCCAAATTCCAGCCACAGAGCGGACGCAATCCAGACCACATCGAGGAAAATTTCAAGCACAGGTGTGAGAGAAATTCAGGCCTCAAACCACGCCATATTCCAGGCCAGGAGCGGACCCAATCCAGACCACATTGAGGAGAATTTCAAGCATAGGGGGAGAGCAATTCAGTCCTCAAACCACGCCATATTCCGGCCCAAGAGTGGCCACAATCCGGCCCACATCGAGAAAAATTACAAGCACAAGTGTGAGAGAAATTCAGACCTCAAACTACACCAAATTCCGTCCCAAGAACGGCCACAATCCAGCCCACATCGAGGAGAATTTCAAGCACAGGAGGCAGAGAAATTCAGGGCTCAAACCACGTCAGATTCCAGCCCAAGAGCAGCCACAATCCAGACCACATCGAGGAGAATTTCAAGCACAGGGGGGAGAGAAATTCAGGCCTCAAACCAAGACAAATTCCAGCCCAAGAGCGGCCACAATCCAACCCACATGGAATAGAATTTCAAGGACAGGGGACAGTGAAATTCAGGCCTCAAACCACTTCAAATTCTGGCCCAAGAGCGGCCACAATCCAGCCCATATCGAGGAGAATTTCAAGCACAGGTGTGAGAGAAATTCAGACCTCAAACCACTTCAAATTCTGGCCCAAGAGCGGCCACAATCCAGCCCACATCGAGGAGAATTTCAAGCACAGGTGTGAGAGAAATTCAGACCTCAAACAACGACAAATTGCGTCCCAAGAACGGCCACAATCCAGCCCACATCGAGGAGAATTTCAAGCACAGGGGGCAGAGAAATTCAGGCCTCAAACCAATCCAAATTCTGGCACAAGAGCGGCCGCAATCCAGCCCACATCGAGGAGAATCTCAAGCACAGGGGGCAGAGAAATTCAGGCCTCAAACCACGGCAAAATCCCGACCAAGATTGGCCACAATCCGGCCCACATCGACGAGAATTTCAAGCACAGTGGGTAGAGAAATTCAGGCCTCAAACCACGCCAGATTCCAGCCCAAGAGCGGCCACAATCCAGCCCACATGGAAGAGAATTTCAAGCACAGGTGTGAGAGAAATTCAGGCCTCAAACCAATCCAAATTCTGGCACAAGAACGGCCACAATCCAGCCCACATCAAGGAGAATTTCAAGCACAGGTGTGAGAGAAATTCAGACCTCAAACAACGCCAAATTGCGTCCCAAAAACGGCCACAATCCAGACCACATCGAGGACAAATTCAAGCACAGGGGGCAGAGAAATTCAGACCTCAAACCACGCCAAAATCCGGCCCAAGAGCAGCCACAATCCAGCCCACATCGAGGAGAAATACAAGCACAGGTGTGAGAGAAATTCAGACCTCAAACCACGCCAAATTCCGTCCCAAGAGCGGCCACAATCCAGCCCACATCAACGAGAATTTCAAGCACAGGGGACAGAGAAATTCAGGCCTCAAACCACACCAAATTCTGGCCCAAGAGCAGCCACAATCCAGCCCACATCGAGGAGAATTTCAAGCACAGTGGGTAGAGAAATTCAGGCCTCAAACCACGCCAAATTCCAGCCCAAGAGCAGACGCAATCCAGACCAAATCGAGGAGAATTTCAAGCATAGGGGGAGAGAAATTCAGGCCTCAAACCACGCCATATTCCGGCCCAAGATTGGCCACAATCCGGCCCACATCGAGGAAAATTTCAAGCACAAGTGTGAGAGAAATTCAGACCTCAAACTACGCCAAATTCCGTCCCAAGAACGGCCACAATCCAGCCCACATCGAGGAGAATTTCAAGCACAGGGGACAGAGAAATTCAGGCCGCAAACCAATCCAAATTCTGGCCCAAGAGCGGCCACAATCCAGCCCACATCGAGGAGAATTTCAAGCACAGGGGGCAGAGAAATTCAGGCCTCAAACAACGCCAAATTCAGGCCCTAGAGCGGACGCAATCCAGACCACATCGAGGAGAATTTCAAGCACAGTGGGTAGAGAAATTCAGGCCTCAAACCACGCCAAATTCCAGCCCAAGAGCGGACGCAATCCAGACCACATCGAGGAAAATTTCAAGCACAGGTGTGAGAGAAATTCAGACCTCAAACCACGCCAAATTCTGTCCCAAGAACGGCCACAACCCAGCCCACATCGAGGACAAATTCAAGCAGAGGGGGCAGAGAAATTCAGGCCTCAAACCACGCCATATTCCGGCCCAAGATTGGCCACAATCCGGCCCACATCGAGGAAAATTTCAAGCACAAGTGTGAGAGAAATTCAGACCTCAAACTACGCCAAATTCCGTCCCAAGAACGACCACAATCCAGCCCACATCGAGGAGAATGTCAAGCACAGGAGGCAGAGAAATTCAGGCCTCAAACCACTCCAACTTGTGGCACAAGAGCGGCCACAATCCAGCCAACATCGTGGAGAATTTCAAGCACAGGTGTGAGAGAAATTCAGGCCTCAAACCACGCCAAATTCCAGCCCAAGAGCATATGAAATCCAGACCATATCGAGGAGAAATTCAAGCACAGGGGACAGAGAAATTCAGGCCTCAAACCACGCCAAATCCCGTCCCATGAACGGCCACAATCCAGCCCACATCGAGGAGAAATTCAAGCACATGGGGGAGAGAAATTCAGGCCTCAAACCTCGCCAAATTCCATCCCAAGAGCGGCCGCAATCCAGCCCACATCGAGGAGAATTTCAAGCACAGGGGGCAGAGAAATTCAGGCCTCAAACCAATCCAAATTCTGGCCCAAGAGCGGCCACAATCCAGCCCACATCGAGGAGAATTTCAAGCACAGGGGGCAGAGAAATTCAGGCCTCAAACCACTCCAAATTCCAGCCCTAGAGCGGCCACAATCCAGCCCACATTGAGGAGAATTTCAAGCACAGTGGGTAGAGAAATTCAGGCCTCAAACCACTCCAAATTCCGGACCAAGAGTGGTCACAATCCAGCCCACATCGAGGAGAATTTCAAGCACAGGTGTGAGAGAAATTCAGACCTCAAACAACACCAAATTCCGTCCCAAAAACGGCCACAATCCAGCCCACATCGAGGAGAATTTCAAGCACAGGTGTGAGAGAAATTCAGGCCTCAAACCACGCCAGATTCCAGCCCAAGAACAGCCACAATCCAGCCCACATCGAGGAGAATTTCAAGCACAGGGGACAGAGAAATTCAGGCCTCAAACCACGCCAAATTCCAGCCCAAGAGCAGCCACAATCCAGCCCACATCGAAGAGAAAATCAAGCACAGGGGACAGAGAAATTCAGGCCTCAAACCACGCCAAATCCCATCCCATGAACGGCCACAATCCAGCCCACATCGAGGAGAATTTCAAGCACAGTGGGTAGAGAAATTCAGGCCTCAAACCACGCCAAATTCCAGCCCAAGAGCATATGCAATCCAGACCACATCGAGGAGAATTTCAAGCATAGGGGTAGAGAAATTCAGGCCTCAAACCACGCCATATTCCGGCCCAAGATTGGCCACAATCCGGCCCACATCGAGGAAAATTTCAAGCACAAGTGTGAGAGAAATTCAGACCTCAAACTACGCCAAATTCCGTCCCAAGATCGACCACAATCCAGCCCACATCGAGGAGAATTTCAAGCACAGGAGGCAGAGAAATTCAGGCCTCAAACCGAGCCACATTCCGGCCCAAGAGCGGCCACAATCCAGCCCACATCGAGGAGAATTTCAAGCACAGGGGGCAGAGAAATTCAGGCCTCAAACCACGCCAAATTCCAGCCCAAGGGCGGACGCAATCCAGACCACATCGAGGAAAATTTCAAGCACAGGTGTGAGAGAAATTCAGACCTCAAACCACGCCAAATTCCAGCCCAAGAGCGGCCACAATCCAGCCCACATCGAGGAGAATTTCAAGCACAGGGGACAGAGAAATTCAGGCCGCAAACCAATCCAAATTCTGGCCCAAGAGCGGCCACAATCCAGCCCACATCTACGAGAATTTCAAGCACAGGGGGCAGAGAAATTCAGGCCTCAAACCAATCCAAATTCTGGCCCAAGAGCGGCCACAATCCAGCCCACATCGAGGAGAATTTCAAGCACAGGGGGCAGAGAAATTCAGGCCTCAAACCACGCCAAATTCCCGACCAAGAGTGGCCACAATCCAGCCCACATCGAGGAGAAATTCAAGCACACGTGTGAGAGAAATTCATGCCTCAAGCCACGCAAAATTCCGTAACAAGAACATCCACAATCCAGCCCACATCGAAGAGAATTTCAAGCACAGTGGATAGAGAAATTCAGGCCTCAAACCACGCCAAATTCCAGCCCAAGAGCGGACGCAATCCAGACCACATCGAGGAAAATTTCAAGCACAGGTGTGAGAGAAATTCAGACCTCAAACCACGCCAAATTCCGTCCCAAGAACGGCCACAATCCAGCCCACATCGAGGACAAATTCAAGCACAGGTGTGACAGAAATTCAGGCCTCAAACCACGCCAGATTCCAGCCCAAGAACAGCCACAATCCAGCCCACATCGAGGAGAATTTCAAGCACAGGGGACAGAGAAATTCAGGCCTCAAACCACGCCAAATTCCAGCCCAAGAGCAGCCACAATCCAGCCCACATCGAAGAGAAAATCAAGCACAGGGGACAGAGAAATTCAGGCCTCAAACCACGCCAAATCCCATCCCATGAACGGCCACAATCCAGCCCACATCGAGGAGAATTTCAAGCACAGTGGGTAGAGAAATTCAGGCCTCAAACCACGCCAAATTCCAGCCCAAGAGCATATGCAATCCAGACCACATCGAGGAGAATTTCAAGCATAGGGGTAGACAAATTCAGGCCTCAAACCACGCCATATTCCGGCCCAAGATTGGCCACAATCCGGCCCACATCGAGGAAAATTTCAAGCACAAGTGTGAGAGAAATTCAGACCTCAAACTACGCCAAATTCCGTCCCAAGATCGACCACAATCCAGCCCACATCGAGGAGAATTTCAAGCACAGGAGGCAGAGAAATTCAGGCCTCAAACCACGCCACATTCCGGCCCAAGAGCGGCCACAATCCAGCCCACATCGAGGAGAATTTCAAGCACAGGGGACAGAGAAATTCAGGCCTCAAACCACGCCAAATTCCAGCCCAAGGGCGGACGCAATCCAGACCACATCGAGGAAAATTTCAAGCACAGGTGTGAGAGAAATTCAGACCTCAAACCACGCCAAATTCCAGCCCAAGAGCGGCCACAATCCAGCCCACATCGAGGAGAATTTCAAGCACAGGGGACAGAGAAATTCAGGCCGCAAACCAATCCAAATTCTGGCCCAAGAGCGGCCACAATCCAGCCCACATCTACGAGAATTTCAAGCACAGGGGGCAGAGAAATTCAGGCCTCAAACCAATCCAAATTCTGGCCCAAGAGCGGCCACAATCCAGCCCACATCGAGGAGAATTTCAAGCACAGGGGGCAGAGAAATTCAGGCCTCAAACCACGCCAAATTCCCGACCAAGAGTGGCCACAATCCAGCCCACATCGAGGAGAAATTCAAGCACACGTGTGAGAGAAATTCATGCCTCAAACCACGCAAAATTCCGTAACAAGAACATCCACAATCCAGCCCACATCGAAGAGAATTTCAAGCACAGTGGATAGAGAAATTCAGGCCTCAAACCACGCCAAATTCCAGCCCAAGAGCGGACGCAATCCAGACCACATCGAGGAAAATTTCAAGCACAGGTGTGAGAGAAATTCAGACCTCAAACCACGCCAAATTCCGTCCCAAGAACGGCCACAATCCAGCCCACATCGAGGACAAATTCAAGCACAGGGGGCAGAGAAATTCAGGCCTCAAACCACACCAAATTCCAGCCCAAGAGCGGCCAAAAACCCAGCCCATATCGAGGAGAATTTCAAGTACAGGTGTGAGAGAAATTCAGGCCTCAAACCACACCAAATTCCAGCCCAAGAGCAGCGACAATCCAGCCCACATCGAGGACAAATTCAAGCACAGGGGGGAGAGAAATTCAGGCCTCAAACCAATCCAAATTCCAGCCTAGAAGCGGACGCAATCCAGACCACATCGAGGAGAATTTCAAGCACAGGAGGCAGAGAAATTCAGGCCTCAAACCACGCCATATTCCGGCCCAAGATTGGCCACAATCCGGCCCACATCGAGGAAAATTTCAAGCACAAGTGTGAGAGAAATTCAGACCTCAAACTACGCCAAATTCCGTCCCAAGAACGACCACAATCCAGCCCACATCGAGGAGAATGTCAAGCACAGGAGGCAGAGAATTTCAGGCCTCAAACCACGCCAGATTCCAGCCCAAGAGCAGCCACAATCCAGCCCACATCGAGGACAAATTCAAGCACAGGGGACAGAGAAATTCAGGCCTCAAACCACACCAAATTCCAGCCAAAGAGCGGCCACAATCCAGCCCACATGGAAGAGGATTTCAAGCACAGTGGGTAGAGAAATTCAGGCCTCAAACCACGCCAAATTCTGGCCCAAGAGCAGCCACAATCCAGCCCACATGGAAGAGAATTTCAAGCTCAGGGGACAGAGAAATTCAGGCCTCAAACCACTCCAACTTGTGGCACAAGAGCAGCCACAATCCAGCCCACATCGTGGAGAATTTCAAGCACAGGTGTGAGAGAAATTCAGGCCTCAAACCACGCCAAATTCCAGCCCAAGAGCATATGAAATCCAGACCATATCGAGGAGAAATTCAAGCACAGTGGGTAGAGAAATTCAGGCCTCAAACCACGCCAAATCCCGTCCCATGAACGGCCACAATCCAGCCCACATCGAGGAGAATTTCAAGCACAGGGGACAGAGAAATTCAGGCCTCAAACCACGCCAGATTCCAGCCCAAGAGCAGCCACAATCCAGCCCACATTGAGGAGAAATTCAAGCACAGGGGGGAGAGAAATTCAGGCCTCAAACCACGCCAGATTCCAGCCCAAGAAAGGCCACAATCCAGCCCACATCGAGGAGAAATACAAGCACAGGTGTGAGAGAAATTCAGACCTCAAACCACGCCAAATTCCGTCCCAAGACCGGCCACAATCCAGCCCACATCGAGGAGAATTTCAAGCACAGGGGGCAGAGAAATTCAGGCCTCAAACCAATCCAAATTCTGGCCCAAGAGCGGCCACAATCCAGCCCACATCGTGGAGAATTTCAAGCACAGGGGGCAGAGAAATTCAGGCCTCAAACCACGCCAAATTCCAGCCCTAGAGCGGCCACAATCCAGCCCACATGGAAGAGAATTTCAAGCACAGTGGGTAGAGAAATTCAGGCCTCAAACCACGCCAGATTCCAGCCCAAGAACAGCCACAATCCAGCCCTCATCGAGGACAATTTCAAGCACAGGGGACAGAGAAATTCAGGCCTCAAACCACGCCAAATTCCAGCCCAAGAGCAGCCACAATCCAGCCCACATCGAAGAGAATTTCAAGCACAGTGGATAGAGAAATTCAGGCCTCAAACCACGCCAAATTCCAGCCCAAGAGCATATGAAATCCAGACCACATCGAGGAGAAATTCAAGCACAGGGGACAGAGAAATTCAGGCCTCAAACCACTCCAAATTCCGACCCTAGAGCGGCCACAATCCAGCCCACATGGAGGAGAATTTCAAGCACAGTGGGTAGAGAAATTCAGGCCTCAAACCACGCCATATTCCAGGCCAGGAGCGGACGCAATCCAGACCACATCGAGGAGAATTTCAAGCATAGGGGGAGAGAAATTCAGTCCTCAAACTACGCCAAATTCCGTCCCAAGAACGGCCACAATCCAGCCCACATCGAGGAGAATTTCAAGCACAGGAGGCAGAGAAATTCAGGGCTCAAACCACGCCAGATTCCAGCCCAAGAGCAGCCACAATCCAGACCATATCGAGGAGAATTTCAAGCACAGGTGTGAGAGAAATTCAGGCATCAAACCACACCAAATTCCAGCCCAAGAGCAGCCACAATCCAGCCCACATCGAGGACAAATTCAAGCACAGGGGGGAGAGAAATTCAGGCCTCAAACCAAGACAAATTCCAGCCCAAGAGCGGCCACAATCCAGCCCACATGGAAGAGAATTTCAAGGACAGGGGACAGTGAAATTCAGGCCTCAAACCACTTCAAATTCTGGCCCAAGAGCGGCCACAATCCAGCCCACATCGAGGAGAATTTCAAGCACAGGTGTGAGAGAAATTCAGACCTCAAACCACGCCAAATTGCGTCCCAAGAACGGCCACAATCCAGCCGACATCGAGGAGAATTTCAAGCACAGGAGGCAGAGAAATTCAGGCCTCAAACCACGCCAGATTCCAGCCCAAGAGCAGCCACAATCCAGCCCACATCGAGGAGAATTTCAAGCACAGGGGGCAGAGAAACTCAGGCCTCAAACCACGCCAAATTCCAGCCCAAGAGCAGCCACAATCCAGCCCACATCGAGGAGAATTTCAAGCACAGGAGGCAGAGAAATTCAGGCCTCAAACCACTCCAAATTCCAGCCCAAGAGCATATGCAATCCAGACCACATCGAGGAGAATTTCAAGCACAGGTGTGAGAGATATTCAGACCTCAAACAACGCCAAATTCCGTCCCAAGAACGGCCACAATCCAGCCCACATCGAGGAGAATTTCAAGCACAGGTGTGAGAGAAATTCAGGCCTCAAACCATGCCAGATTCCAGCCCAACAGCAGCCACAATCCAGCCCACATCGAGGAGAATTTCAAGCACAGGGGGCAGAGAAATTCAGGCCTCAAACCACTCCAAATTCCAGCCCTAGAGCGGCCACAATCCAGCCCACATGGAAGAGAATTTCAAGCACAGTGGGTAGAGAAATTCAGGCCTCAAACCACGCCACATTCCGGACCAAGAGTGGCCACAATCCAGCCCACATCGAGGAGAATTTCAAGCACAGGTGTGAGAGAAATTCAGGCCTCAAACCACGCCAGATTCCAGCCCAAGAACAGCCACAATCCAGCCCTCATCGAGGACAATTTCAAGCACAGGGGACAGAGAAATTCAGGCCTCAAACCACGCCAAATTCCAGCCCAAGAGCAGCCACAATCCAGCCCATATCGAAGAGAATTTCAAGCACAGTGGATAGAGAAATTCAGACCTCAAACCACGCCAAATTCCAGCCCAAGAGCGGACGCAATCCAGACCACATCGAGGAAAATTTCAAGCACAGGTGTGAGAGAAATTCAGACCTCAAACCACGCCAAATTCCGTGCCAAGAACGGCCACAATCCAGCCCACATCGAGGACAAATTCAAGCACAGGGGGCAGAGAAATTCAGGCCTCAAACCACGCCACATTCCGGCCCAAGAGCGGCCAAAAACCCAGCCCATATCGAGGAGAATTTCAAGTACAGGTGTGAGAGAAATTCAGGCCTCAAACCACACCAAATTCCAGCCCAAGAGCAGCGACAATCCAGCCCACATCGAGGACAAATTCAAGCACAGGGGGCAGAGAAATTCAGGCCTCAAACCAAGACAAATTCCAGCCCAAGAGCGGCCACAATCCAGCCCACATGGAAGAGAATTTCAATCACAGGGGACAGTGAAATTCAGGCCTCAAACCACTTCAAATTCTGGCCCAAGAGCGGCCACAATCCAGCCCACATCGAGGAGAATTTCAAGCACAGGAGTGAGAGTAATTCAGGCCTCAAACCACGCCAAATTGCGTCCCAAGAGCGGCCACAATCCAGCCCACATCGAGGAGAATTTCAAGCACAGGAGGCAGAGAAATTCAGGCCTCAAACCACTCCAAATTCCAGCCCAAGAGCATATGCAATCCAGACCACATCGAGGAGAATTTCAAGCACAGGTGTGAGAGATATTCAGACCTCAAACAACGCCAAATTCCGTCCCAAGAACGGCCACAATCCAGCCCACATCGAGGAGAATTTCAAGCACAGGTGTGAGAGAAATTCAGGCCTCAAACCATGCCAGATTCCAGCCCAAGAGCAGCCACAATCCAGCCCACATCGAGGAGAATTTCAAGCACAGGGGGCAGAGAAATTTAGGCCTCAAACCACTCCAAATTCCAGCCCTAGAGCGGCCACAATCCAGCCCACATGGAAGAGAATTTCAAGCACAGTGGGTAGAGAAATTCAGGCCTCAAACCGCGCCACATTCCGGACCAAGAGTGGCCACAATCCAGCCCACATCGAGGAGAATTTCAAGCACAGGTGTGAGAGAAATTCAGGCCTCAAACCACGCCAGATTCCAGCCCAAGTACAGCCACAATCCAGCCCTCATCGAGGACAATTTCAAGCACAGGGGACAGAGAAATTCAGGCCTCAAACCACGCCAAATTCCAGCCCAAGAGCAGCCACAATCCAGCCCATATCGAAGAGAATTTCAAGCACAGTGGATAGAGAAATTCAGACCTCAAACCACGCCAAATTCCAGCCCAAGAGCGGACGCAATCCAGACCACATCGAGGAAAATTTCAAGCACAGGTGTGAGAGAAATTCAGACCTCAAACCACGCCAAATTCCGTCCCAAGAACGGCCACAATCCAGCCCACATCGAGGACAAATTCAAGCACAGGGGGCAGAGAAATTCAGGCCTCAAACCACGCCACATTCCGGCCCAAGAGCGGCCAAAAACCCAGCCCATATCGAGGAGAATTTCAAGTACAGGTGTGAGAGAAATTCAGGCCTCAAACCACACCAAATTCCAGCCCAAGAGCAGCGACAATCCAGCCCACATCGAGGACAAATTCAAGCACAGGGGGCAGAGAAATTCAGGCCTCAAACCACTCCAAATTCCAGCCTAGAAGCGGACGCAATCCAGACCACATCGAGGAGAATTTCAAGCACAGGAGGCAGAGAAATTCAGGCCTCAAACCACGCCATATTCCGGCCCAAGATTGGCCACAATCCGGACCACATCGAGGAAAACTTCAAGCACAAGTGTGAGAGAAATTCAGACCTCAAACTACGCCAAATTCCGTCCCAAGAACGACCACAATCCAGCCCACATCGAGGAGAATGTCAAGCACAGGAGGCAGAGAATTTCAGGCCTCAAACCACACCAGATTCCAGCCCAAGAGCAGCCACAATCCAGCCCACATCGAGGACAAATTCAAGCGCAGGGGACAGAGAAATTCAGGCCTCAAACCACACCAAATTCCAGCCAAAGAGCGGCCACAATCCAGCCCACATGGAAGAGGATTTCAAGCACAGTGGGTAGAGAAATTCAGGCCTCAAACCACGCCAAATTCTGGCCCAAGAGCAACCACAATCCAGCCCACATGGAAGAGAATTTCAAGCTCAGGGGACAGAGAAATTCAGGCCTCAAACCACTCCAAATTGTGGCACAAGAGCAGCCACAATCCAGCCCACATCGTGGAGAATTTCAAGCACAGGTGTGAGAGAAATTCAGGCCTCAAACCACGCCAAATTCCAGCCCAAGAGCATATGAAATCCAGACCATATCGAGGAGAAATTCAAGCACAGGTGTGAGAGAAATTCAGGCCTCAAACCACGCCAAATCCCGTCCCATGAACGGCCACAATCCAGCCCACATCGAGGAGAATTTCAAGCACAGGGGACAGAGAAATTCAGGCCTCAAACCACGCCAGATTCCAGCCCAAGAGCAGCCACAATCCAGCCCACATCGAGGAGAAATTCAAGCACAGGTGTGAGAGAAATTCAGGCCTCACACCACGCCAAATTCCAGCCCAAGAAAGGCCACAATCCAGCCCACATCGAGGAGAAATACAAGCACAGGTGTGAGAGAAATTCAGACCTCAAACCACGCCAAATTCCGTCCCAAGACCGGCCACAATCCAGCCCACATCGAGGAGAATTTCAAGCACAGGGGGCAGAGAAATTCAGGCCTCAAACCAATCCAAATTCTGGCCCAAGAGCTGCCACAATCCAGCCCACATGGAAGAGAATTTCAAGCACAGTGGGTAGAGAAATTCAGGCCTCAAACCACGCCACATTCCGGACCAAGAGTGGCCACAATCCAGCCCACATCGAGGAGAATTTCAAGCACAGGTGTGAGAGAAATTCAGGCCTCAAACCAAGCCAGATTCCAGCCCAAGAACAGCCACAATCCAGCCCTCATCGAGGACAATTTCAAGCACAGGGGACAGAGAAATTCAGGCCTCAAACCACGCCAAATTCCAGCCCAAGAGCAGCCACAATCCAGCCCACATCGAGGAGAAATACAAGCACAGGTGTGAGAGAAATTCAGACCTCAAACCACGCCAAATTCCGTCCCAAGAGCGGCCACAATCCAGCCCACATCGAGGAGAATTTCAAGCACAGGGGGCAGAGAAATTCAGGCCTCAAACCAATCCAAATTCTGGCCCAAGAGCGGCCACAATCCAGCCCACATCGTGGAGAATTTCAAGCACAGGGGGCAGAGAAATTCAGGCCTCAAACCAATCCAAATTCTGGCCCAAGAGCGGCCACAATCCAGCCCACATCGTGGAGAATTTCAAGCACAGGGGGCAGAGAAATTCAGGCCTCAAACCACTCCAAATTCCAGCCCTAGAGCGGCCACAATCCAGCCCACATGGAAGAGAATTTCAAGCACAGTGGGTAGAGAAATTCAGGCCTCAAACCACGCCACATTCCGGACCAAGAGTGGCCACAATCCAGCCCACATCGAGGAGAATTTCAAGCACAGGTGTGAGAGAAATTCAGGCCTCAAACCAAGCCAGATTCCAGCCCAAGAACAGCCACAATCCAGCCCTCATCGAGGACAATTTCAAGCACAGGGGACAGAGAAATTCAGGCCTCAAACCACACCAAATTCCAGCCCAAGAGCAGCCACAATCCAGCCCACATCGAAGAGAATTTCAAGCACAGTGGATAGAGAAATTCAGGCCTCAAACCACGCCAAATTCCAGCCCAAGAGCATATGAAATCCAGACCACATCGAGGAGAAATTCAAGCACAGGGGACAGAGAAATTCAGGCCTCAAACCAATCCAAATTCCGACCCTAGAGCGGCCACAATCCAGCCCACATCGAGGAGAATTTCAAGCACAGTGGGTAGAGAAATTCAGGCCTCAAACCACGCCATATTCCAGGCCAGGAGCGGACGCAATCCAGACCACATCGAGGAGAATTTCAAGCATAGGGGGAGAGAAATTCAGTCCTCAAACCACGCCAAATTCCGTCCCAAGAAGGGCCACAATCCAGCCCACATCGAGGAGAATTTCAAGCACAGGAGGCAGAGAAATTCAGGGATCAAACCACGCCAGATTCCAGCCAAAGAGCAGCCACAATCCAGAACATATCGAGGAGAATTTCAAGCACAGGTGTGAGAGAAATTCAGGCCTCAAACCACACCAAATTCCAGCCCAAGAGCAGCCACAATCCAGCCCATATCGAAGAGAATTTCAAGCACAGTGGATAGAGAAATTCAGGCCTCAAACCACGCCAAATTCCGTCCCAAGAAGGGCCACAATCCAGTCCACATCGAGGAGAATTTCAAGCAGAGGGGGCAGAGAAATTCAGGCCGCAAACCAATCCAAATTCTGGCCCAAGAGCGGCCACAATCCAGCCCACATCGAGGAGAATTTCAAGCACAGGGGGCAGAGAAATTCAGGCCTCAAACCACTCCAAATTCAGGCCCTAGAGCGGCCACAATCCAGCCCACATCGAGGAGAATTTCAAGCACAGTGGGTAGAGAAATTCAGGCCTCAAGCCACGCCAAATTCCAGCCCAAGAGCGGACGCAATCCAGACCACATCGAGGAAAATTTCAAGCACAGGTGTGAGAGAAATTCAGACCTCAAACCACGCCAAATTCCGTCCCAAGAGTGGCCACAATCCAGCCCACATCGAGGACAAATTCAAGCACAGGGGGCAGAGAAATTCAGGCCTCAAACCACGCCACATTCCGGCCCAAGAGCGGCCAAAAACCCAGCCCACATCGCGGAGAATTTCAAGTACAGGTGTGAGAGAAATTCAGGCATCAAACCACTCCAAATTCCAGCCTAGAAGCGGACGCAATCCAGACCACATCGAGGAGAATTTCAAGCACAGGAGGCAGAGAAATTCAGGCCTCAAACCACGCCATATTCCGGCCCAAGATTGGCCACAATCCGGCCCACATCGAGGAAAATTTAAAGCACAAGTGTGAGAGAAATTCAGACCTCAAACTACGCCAAATTCCGTCCCAAGAACGACCACAATCCAGCCCACATCGAGGAGAATGTCAAGCACAGGAGGCAGAGAATTTGAGGCCTCAAACCACGCCAGATTCCAGCCCAAGAGCAGCCACAATCCAGCCCACATCGAGGACAAATTCAAGCACAGGGGACAGAGACATTCAGGCCTCAAACCACACCAAATTCCAGCCAAAGAGCGGCCACAATCCAGCCCACATGGAAGAGAATTTCAAGCACAGTGGGTAGAGAAATTCAGGCCTCAAACCACGCCAAATTGCTTCCCAAGAGCAGCCACAATCCAGCCCACATGGAAGAGAATTTCAAGCACAGGGGACAGAGAAATTCAGGCCTCAAACCATTGAAAATCCTGTCCCATGAACGGCCACAATCCAGCCCACATCGAGGAGAATTTCAAGCACAGGGGACAGAGAAATTCAGGCCTCAAACCACGCCAGATTCCAGCCCAAGAGCAGCCACAATCCAGCCCACATCGAGGAGAAATTCAAGCACAGGGGGGAGAGAAATTCAGGCCTCAAACCACGCCAGATTCCAGCCCAAGAACAGCCACAATCCAGCCCACATCGAGGAGAAATACAAGCACAGGTGTGAGAGAAATTCAGACCTCAAACCACGCCAAATTCCATCCCAAGACCGGCCACAATCCAGCCCACATCGAGGAGAATTTCAAGCACAGTGGGTAGAGAAATTCAGGCCTCAAACCACGCCACATTCCGGAACAAGAGTGGCCACAACCTAGCCCACATCGAGGAGAATTTCAAGCACAGGTGTGAGAGAAATTCAGGCCTCAAACCACGCCAGATTCCAGCCCAAGAACAGCCACAATCCAGCCCACATCGAGGAGAATTTCAAGCACAGGGGGCAGAGAAATTCAGGCCTCAAACCACTCCAAATTCCGACCCTAGAGCGGCCACAATCCAGCCCACATCGAGGAGAATTTCAAGCACAGGGGACAGAGAAATTCAGGCCTCAAACCACACCAAATTCCAGCCCAAGAGCAGCCACAATCCAGCCCACATGGAAGAGAATTTCAAGCTCAGGGGACAGAGAAATTCAGGCCTCAAACCACGCCAAATCCCGTCCCATGAACGGCCACAATCCAGCCCACATCGAGGAGAAATTCAAGCAGAGGGGGCAGAGAAATTCAGGCCTCAAACCACGCCAAATTCCAGCCCAAGAGCATATGCAATCCAGACCACATCGAGGAGAATTTCAAGCACAGCAGTGAGAGAAATTCAGGCCTCAAACCACGCCATATTCCGGCCCAAGATTGGCCACAATCCAGTCCACATCGAGGAGAATTTCAAGCAGAGGGGGCAGAGAAATTCAGGCCGCAAACCAATCCAAATTCTGGCCCAAGAGCGGCCACAATCCAGCCCACATCGAGGAGAATTTCAAGCACAGGGGGCAGAGAAATTCAGGCCTCAAACCACTCCAAATTCAGGCCCTAGAGCGGCCACAATCCAGCCCACATCGAGGAGAATTTCAAGCACAGTGGGTAGAGAAATTCAGGCCTCAAGCCACGCCAAATTCCAGCCCAAGAGCGGACGCAATCCAGACCACATCGAGGAAAATTTCAAGCACAGGTGTGAGAGAAATTCAGACCTCAAACCACGCCAAATTCCGTCCCAAGAACGGCCACAATCCAGCCCACATCGAGGACAAATTCAAGCACAGGGGGCAGAGAAATTCAGGCCTCAAACCACGCCACATTCCGGCCCAAGAGCGGCCAAAAACCCAGCCCACATCGCGGAGAATTTCAAGTACAGGTGTGAGAGAAATTCAGGCATCAAACCACACCAAATTCCAGCCCAAGAGCGGCCACAATCCAGCCCACATCGAGGACAAATTCAAGCACAGGGGGGAGAGAAATTCAGGCCTCAAACCACTCCAAATTCCAGCCTAGAAGCGGACGCAATCCAGACCACATCGAGGAGAATTTCAAGCACAGGAGGCAGAGAAATTCAGGCCTCAAACCACGCCATATTCCGGCCCAAGATTGGCCACAATCCGGCCCACATCGAGGAAAATTTAAAGCACAAGTGTGAGAGAAATTCAGACCTCAAACTACGCCAAATTCCGTCCCAAGAACGACCACAATCCAGCCCACATCGAGGAGAATGTCAAGCACAGGAGGCAGAGAATTTGAGGCCTCAAACCACGCCAGATTCCAGCCCAAGAGCAGCCACAATCCAGCCCACATCGAGGACAAATTCAAGCACAGGGGACAGAGACATTCAGGCCTCAAACCACACCAAATTCCAGCCAAAGAGCGGCCACAATCCAGCCCACATGGAAGAGAATTTCAAGCACAGTGGGTAGAGAAATTCAGGCCTCAAACCACGCCAAATTGCTTCCCAAGAGCAGCCACAATCCAGCCCACATGGAAGAGAATTTCAAGCACAGGGGACAGAGAAATTCAGGCCTCAAACCATTGAAAATCCTGTCCCATGAACGGCCACAATCCAGCCCACATCGAGGAGAATTTCAAGCACAGGGGACAGAGAAATTCAGGCCTCAAACCACGCCAGATTCCAGCCCAAGAGCAGCCACAATCCAGCCCACATCGAGGAGAAATTCAAGCACAGGGGACAGAGAAATTCAGGCCTCAAACCACGCCAGATTCCAGCCCAAGAGCAGCCACAACCCAGCCCACATCGAGGAGAAATTCAAGCACAGGGGGGAGAGAAATTCAGGCCTCAAACCACGCCAGATTCCAGCCCAAGAAAGGCCACAATCCAGCCCACATCGAGGAGAAATACAAGCACAGGTGTGAGAGAAATTCAGACCTCAAACCACGCCAAATTCCATCCCAAGACCGGCCACAATCCAGCCCACATCGAGGAGAATTTCAAGCACAGTGGGTAGAGAAATTCAGGCCTCAAACCACGCCACATTCCGGAACAAGAGTGGCCACAACCTAGCCCACATCGAGGAGAATTTCAAGCACAGGTGTGAGAGAAATTCAGGCCTCAAACCACGCCAGATTCCAGCCCAAGAACAGCCACAATCCAGCCCACATCGAGGAGAATTTCAAGCACAGGGGGCAGAGAAATTCAGGCCTCAAACCACTCCAAATTCCGACCCTAGAGCGGCCACAATCCAGCCCACATCGAGGAGAATTTCAAGCACAGTGGGTAGAGAAATTCAGGCCTCAAACCAAGACAAATTCCAACCCAAGAGCGGCCACAATCCATCCCACATGGAAGAGAATTTCAAGGACAGGGGACAGTGAAATTCAGGCCTCAAACCACGCCGAATTCCGTCCCAAGAACAGCCACAATCCAGCCCTCATCGAGGACAATTTCAAGCACAGGGGACAGAGAAATTCAGGCCTCAAACCACGCCAAATTCCAGCCCAAGAGCAGCCACAATCCAGCCCATATCGAAGAGAATTTCAAGCACAGTGGATAGAGAAATTCAGACCTCAAACCACGCCAAATTCCAGCCCAAGAGAGGACGCAATCCAGACCACATCGAGGAAAATTTCAAGCACAGGTGTGAGAGAAATTCAGACCTCAAACCACGCCAAATTCCGTCCCAAGAACGGCCACAATCCAGCCCACATCGAGGACAAATTCAAGCACAGGGGGCAGAGAAATTCAGGCCTCAAACCACGCCACATTCCGGCCCAAGAGCGGCCAAAAACCCAGCCCATATCGAGGAGAATTTCAAGTACAGGTGTGAGAGAAATTCAGGCCTCAAACCACACCAAATTCCAGCCCAAGAGCAGCCACAATCCAGCCCACATCGAGGACAAATTCAAGCACAGGGGGCAGAGAAATTCAGGCCTCAAACCACTCCAAATTCCAGCCTAGAAGCGGACGCAATCCAGACCACATCGAGGAGAATTTCAAGCACAGGAGGCAGAGAAATTCAGGCCTCAAACCACGCCATATTCCGGCCCAAGATTGGCCACAATCCGGACCACATCGAGGAAAATTTCAAGCACAAGTGTGAGAGAAATTCAGACCTCAAACTACGCCAAATTCCGTCCCAAGAACGACCACAATCCAGCCCACATCGAGGAGAATGTCAAGCACAGGAGGCAGAGAATTTCAGGCCTCAAACCACACCAGATTCCAGCCCAAGAGCAGCCACAATCCAGCCCACATCGAGGACAAATTCAAGCGCAGGGGACAGAGAAATTCAGGCCTCAAACCACACCAAATTCCAGCCAAAGAGCGGCCACAATCCAGCCCACATGGAAGAGGATTTCAAGCACAGTGGGTAGAGAAATTCAGGCCTCAAACCACGCCAAATTCTGGCCCAAGAGCAACCACAATCCAGCCCACATGGAAGAGAATTTCAAGCTCAGGGGACAGAGAAATTCAGGCCTCAAACCACTCCAACTTGTGGCACAAGAGCAGCCACAATCCAGCCCACATCGTGGAGAATTTCAAGCACAGGTGTGAGAGAAATTCAGGCCTCAAACCACGCCAAATTCCAGCCCAAGAGCATATGAAATCCAGACCATATCGAGGAGAAATTCAAGCACAGGTGTGAGAGAAATTCAGGCCTCAAACCACGCCAAATCCCGTCCCATGAACGGCCACAATCCAGCCCACATCGAGGAGAATTTCAAGCACAGGGGACAGAGAAATTCAGGCCTCAAACCACGCCAGATTCCAGCCCAAGAGCAGCCACAATCCAGCCCACATCGAGGAGAAATTCAAGCACAGGTGTGAGAGAAATTCAGGCCTCAAACCACGCCAGATTCCAGCCCAAGAAAGGCCACAATCCAGCCCACATCGAGGAGAAATACAAGCACAGGTGTGAGAGAAATTCAGACCTCAAACCACGCCAAATTCCGTCCCAAGACCGGCCACAATCCAGCCCACATCGAGGAGAATTTCAAGCACAGGGGGCAGAGAAATTCAGGCCTCAAACCAATCCAAATTCTGGCCCAAGAGCTGCCACAATCCAGCCCACATGGAAGAGAATTTCAAGCACAGTGGGTAGAGAAATTCAGGCCTCAAACCACGCCACATTCCGGACCAAGAGTGGCCACAATCCAGCCCACATCGAGGAGAATTTCAAGCACAGGTGTGAGAGAAATTCAGGCCTCAAACCAAGCCAGATTCCAGCCCAAGAACAGCCACAATCCAGCCCTCATCGAGGACAATTTCAAGCACAGGGGACAGAGAAATTCAGGCCGCAAACCACGCCAAATTCCAGCCCAAGAGCAGCCACAATCCAGCCCACATCGAGGAGAAATACAAGCACAGGTGTGAGAGAAATTCAGACCTCAAACCACGCCAAATTCCAGCCCAAGACCGGCCACAATCCAGCCCACATCGAGGAGAATTTCAAGCACAGGGGGCAGAGAAATTCAGGCCTCAAACCAATCCAAATTCTGGCCCAAGAGCGGCCACAATCCAGCCCACATCGTGGAGAATTTCAAGCACAGGGGGCAGAGAAATTCAGGCCTCAAACCACTCCAAATTCCAGCCCTAGAGCGGCCACAATCCAGCCCACATGGAAGAGAATTTCAAGCACAGTGGGTAGAGAAATTCAGGCCTCAAACCACGCCACATTCCGGACCAAGAGTGGCCACAATCCAGCCCACATCGAGGAGAATTTCAAGCACAGGTGTGAGAGAAATTCAGGCCTCAAACCAAGCCAGATTCCAGCCCAAGAACAGCCACAATCCAGCCCTCATCGAGGACAATTTCAAGCACAGGGGACAGAGAAATTCAGGCCTCAAACCACGCCAAATTCCAGCCCAAGAGCAGCCACAATCCAGCCCACATCGAAGAGAATTTCAAGCACAGTGGATAGAGAAATTCAGGCCTCAAACCACGCCAAATTCCAGCCCAAGAGCATATGAAATCCAGACCACATCGAGGAGAAATTCAAGCACAGGGGACAGAGAAATTCAGGCCTCAAACCACTCCAAATTCCGACCCTAGAGCGGCCACAATCCAGCCCACATCGAGGAGAATTTCAAGCACAATGGGTAGAGAAATTCAGGCCTCAAACCACGCCATATTCCAGGCCAGGAGCGGACGCAATCCAGACCACATCGAGGAGAATTTCAAGCATAGGGGGAGAGAAATTCAGTCCTCAAACCACGCCAAATTCCGTCCCAAGAACGGCCACAATCCAGCCCACATCGAGGAGAATTTCAAGCACAGGAGGCAGAGAAATTCAGGGCTCAAACCACGCCAGATTCCAGCCCAAGAGCAGCCACAATCCAGCCCACATCGAGGACAAATTCAAGCACAGGGGGGAGAGAAATTCAGGCCTCAAACCAAGACAAATTCCAGCCCAAGAGCGGCCACAATCCAGCCCACATGGAAGAGAATTTCAATCACAGGGGACAGTGAAATTCAGGCCTCAAACCACTTCAAATTCTGGCCCAAGAGCGGCCACAATCCAGCCCACATCGAGGAGAAGTTCAAGCACAGGTGTGAGAGAAATTCAGGCATCAAACCACGCCAAATTGCGTCCCAAGAACGGCCACAATCCAGCCCACATCGAGGAGAATTTCAAGCACAGGAGGCAGAGAAATTCACGCCTCAAACCACGCCAGATTCCAGCCCAAGAGCAGCCACAATCCAGCCCACATCGAGGAGAATTTCAAGCACAGGGGGCAGAGAAACTCAGGCCTCAAACCACGCCAAATTCCAGCCCAAGAGCAGCCACAATCCAGCCCACATCGAGGAGAATTTCAAGCACAGGAGGCAGAGAAATTCAGGCCTCAAACCACTCCAAATTCCAGCCCAAGGGCATATGCAATCCAGACCACATCGAGGAGAATTTCAAGCACAGGTGTGAGAGATATTCAGACCTCAAACAACGCCAAATTCCATCCCAAGAACGGCCACAATCCAGCCCACATCGAGGAGAATTTCAAGCACAGGTGTGAGAGAAATTCAAGCCTCAAACCATGCCAGATTCCAGCCCAAGAGCAGCCACAATCCAGCCCACATCGAGGAGAATTTCAAGCACAGGGGGCAGAGAAATTCAGGCCTCAAACCACGCCAAATTCCAGCCCAAGAACACCCACAATCAAGACCACATCGAGGAGAATTTCAAGCACAGGGGACAGAGAAATTCAGGCCTCAAACCACTCCAAATTCAGGCCCTAGAGCGGCCACAATCCAGCCCACATCGAGGAGAATTTCAAGCACAGTGGGTAGAGAAATTCAGGCCTCAAACCACGCCAAATTCCAGCCCAAGAGAGGACGCAATCCAGACCACATCGAGGAAAATTTCAAGCACAGGTGTGAGAGAAATTCAGACCTCAAACCACGCCAAATTCCGTCCCAAGACCGGCCACAATCCAGCCCACATCGAGGAGAATTTCAAGCACAGGGGGCAGAGAAATTCAGGCCTCAAACCAATCCAAATTCTGGCCCAAGAGCGGCCACAATCCAGCCCACATCGTGGAGAATTTCAAGCACAGGGGGCAGAGAAATTCAGGCCTCAAACCACTCCAAATTCCAGCCCTAGAGCGGCCACAATCCAGCCCACATGGAAGAGAATTTCAAGCACAGTGGGTAGAGAAATTCAGGCCTCAAACCACGCCACATTCCGGACCAAGAGTGGCCACAATCCAGCCCACATCGAGGAGAATTTCAAGCACAGGTGTGAGAGAAATTCAGGCCTCAAACCAAGCCAGATTCCAGCCCAAGATTGGCCACAATCCAGCCCTCATCGAGGACAATTTCAAGCACAGGGGACAGAGAAATTCAGGCCTCAAACCACGCCAAATTCCAGCCCAAGAGCAGCCACAATCCAGCCCACATCGAAGAGAATTTCAAGCACAGTGGATAGAGAAATTCAGGCCTCAAACCACGCCAAATTCCAGCCCAAGAGCATATGAAATCCAGACCACATCGAGGAGAAATTCAAGCACAGGGGACAGAGAAATTCAGGCCTCAAACCACTCCAAATTCCGACCCTAGAGCGGCCACAATCCAGCCCACATCGAGGAGAATTTCAAGCACAGTGGGTAGAGAAATTCAGGCCTCAAACCACGCCATATTCCAGGCCAGGAGCGGACGCAATCCAGACCACATCGAGGAGAATTTCAAGCATAGGGGGAGAGAAATTCAGTCCTCAAACCACGCCAAATTCCGTCCCAAGAACGGCCACAATCCAGCCCACATCGAGGAGAATTTCAAGCACAGGAGGCAGAGAAATTCAGGGCTCAAACCACGCCAGATTCCAGCCCAAGAGCAGCCACAATCCAGCCCACATCGAGGACAAATTCAAGCACAGGGGGGAGAGAAATTCAGGCCTCAAACCAAGACAAATTCCAGCCCAAGAGCGGCCACAATCCAGCCCACATGGAAGAGAATTTCAATCACAGGGGACAGTGAAATTCAGGCCTCAAACCACTTCAAATTCTGGCCCAAGAGCGGCCACAATCCAGCCCACATCGAGGAGAAGTTCAAGCACAGGTGTGAGAGAAATTCAGGCATCAAACCACGCCAAATTGCGTCCCAAGAACGGCCACAATCCAGCCCACATCGAGGAGAATTTCAAGCACAGGAGGCAGAGAAATTCAGGCCTCAAACCACGCCAGATTCCAGCCCAAGAGCAGCCACAATCCAGCCCACATCGAGGAGAATTTCAAGCACAGGGGGCAGAGAAACTCAGGCCTCAAACCACGCCAAATTCCAGCCCAAGAGCAGCCACAATCCAGCCCACATCGAGGAGAATTTCAAGCACAGGAGGCAGAGAAATTCAGGCCTCAAACCACTCCAAATTCCAGCCCAAGGGCATATGCAATCCAGACCACATCGAGGAGAATTTCAAGCACAGGTGTGAGAGATATTCAGACCTCAAACAACGCCAAATTCCATCCCAACAACGGCCACAATCCAGCCCACATCGAGGAGAATTTCAAGCACAGGTGTGAGAGAAATTCAAGCCTCAAACCATGCCAGATTCCAGCCCAAGAGCAGCCACAATCCAGCCCACATCGAGGAGAATTTCAAGCACAGGGGGCAGAGAAATTCAGGCCTCAAACCACGCCAAATTCCAGCCCAAGAACACCCACAATCAAGACCACATCGAGGAGAATTTCAAGCACAGGGGACAGAGTAATTCAGGCCTCAAACCACTCCAAATTCAGGCCCTAGAGCGGCCACAATCCAGCCCACATCGAGGAGAATTTCAAGCACAGTGGGTAGAGAAATTCAGGCCTCAAACCACGCCAAATTCCAGCCCAAGAGAGGACGCAATCCAGACCACATCGAGGAAAATTTCAAGCACAGGTGTGAGAGAAATTCAGACCTCAAACCACGCCAAATTCCGTCCCAAGAACGGCCACAACCCAGCCCACATCGAGGACAAATTCAAGCAGAGGGGGTAGAGAAATTCAGGCCTCAAACCACGCCACATTCCGGCCCAAGAGCGGCCAAAAACCCAGCCCACATCGAGGAGAATTTCAAGTACAGGTGTGAGAGAAATTCCGGCCTCAAACCACACCAAATTCCAGCCTAGAAGCGGACGCAATCCAGACCACATCGAGGAGAATTTCAAGCACAGGAGGCAGAGAAATTCAGGCCTCAAACCACGCCAGATTCCAGCCCAAGAGCAGCCACAATCCAGCCCACATCGAGGACAAATTCAAGCACAGGGTACAGAGAAATTCAGCCCTCAAACCACACCAAATTCCAGCCAAAGAGCGGCCACAATCCAGCCCACATGGAAGAGAATTTCAAGCACAGTGGGTAGAGAAATTCAGGCCTCAAACCACGCCAAATTCCAGCCCAAGAGCATATGAAATCCAGACCATATCGAGGAGAAATTCAAGCACAGGGGACAGAGAAATTCAGGCCTCAAAACACGCCAAATCCCGTCCCATGAACGGCCACAATCCAGCCCACATCGAGGACAAATTCAAGCAGAGGGGGCAGAGAAATTCAGGCCTCAAACCACGCCAGATTCCAGCCCAAGAAAGGCCACAATCCAGCCCACATCGAGGAGAATTTCAAGCACAGGGGGCAGAGAAATTCAGGCCTCAAACCATGCCAAATTCTTGCCCAAGAGCGGCCACAATCCAGCCCACATCGAGGAGAATTTCAAGCACAGGGGGCAGAGAAATTCAGGCCTCAAACCACTCCAAATTCCAGCCCTAGAGCGGCCACAATCCAGCCCACATCGAGGAGAATTTCAAGCACAGTGGGTAGAGAAATTCAGGCCTCAACCCATGCCAATTTCCGGACCAAGAGTGGTCACAATCCAGCCCACATCGAGGAGAATTTCAAGCACAGGTGTGAGAGAAATTCAGACCTCAAACAACGCCAAATTCCGTCCCAAAAACGGCCACAATCCAGCCCACATCGAGGAGAATTTCAAGCACAGGTGTGAGAGAAATTAAGGCCTCAAACCACGCCAGATTCCAGCCCAAGAACAGCCACAATCCAGCCCACATCGAGGAGAATTTCAAGCACAGGTGTGAGAGAAATTCAGGCCTCAAACCACGCCAAATTCCAGCCCAAGAGCAGCCACAATCCAGCCCACATCGAAGAGAAATTCAAGCACAGGGGACAGAGAAATTCAGGCCTCAAACCACGCCAAATCCCATCCCATGAACGGCCACAATCCAGCCCACATCGAGGAGAATTTCAAGCACAGTGGGTAGAGAAATTCAGGCCTCAAACCACGCCAAATTCCAGCCCAAGAGCATATGCAATCCAGACCACATGGAAGAGAATTTCAAGCATAGGGGGAGAGAAATTCAGGCCTCAAACCACGCCATATTCCGGCCCAAGGGCGGACGCAATCCAGCCCACATCGAGGAGAATTTCAAGCACAGGGGGCAGAGAAATTCAGGCCTCAAACCACGCCACATTCCGGACCAAGAGCGGCCACAATTCAGCCCACATCGAGGAGAATTTCAAGCACAGGGGACAGAGAAATTCAGGCCTCAAAGCACTCCAAATTCTGGCCCAAGAGCGGCCACAATCCAGCCCACATCGAGGAGAATTTCAAGCACAGGGGGCAGAGAAATTCAGGCCTCAAACCACTCCAAATTCAGGCCCTAGAGCGGCCACAATCCAGCCCACATCGTGGAGAATTTCAAGCACAGTGGGTAGAGAAATTCAGGCCTCAAGCCACGCCAAATTCCAGCCCAAGAACGGCCACAATCCAGCCCACATCGAGGACAAATTCAAGCAGAGGGGGCAGAGAAATTCAGGCCTCAAACCACGCCATATTCCGGCCCAAGAGCGGCCAAAAACCCAGCCCACATCGAGAAGAAATTCAAGTACAGGTGTGAGAGAAATTCAGGCCTCAAACCACACCAAATTGCAGCCCAAGAGCAGCCACAATCCAGCCCACATCGAGGACAAATTCAAGCACAGGGGGGAGAGAAATTCAGGCCTCAAACCACTCCAAATTCCAGCCTAGAAGCGGACGCAATCCAGACCACATCGAGGAGAATTTCAAGCACAGGAGGCAGAGAAATTCAGGCCTCAAACCACGCCATATTCCGGCCCAAGATTGGCCACAATCCGGCCCACATCGAGGAAAATTTCAAGCACAAGTGTGAGAGAAATTCAGACCTCAAACTACGCCAGATTCCGTCCCAAGAACGACCACAATCCAGCCCACATCGAGGAGAATGTCAAGCACAGGAGGCAGAGAATTTCAGGCCTCAAACCACGCCAAATTCCAGCCCAAGAGCAGCCACAATCCAGCCCACATCGAGGACAAATTCAAGCACAGGGGGGAGAGAAATTCAGGCCTCAAACCACGCCATATTCTGGCCCAAGAGCGGCCACAATCCAGCCCACATCGAGGACAAATTCAAGCACAGGGGACAGAGAAATTCAGGAATCAAACCACACCAAATTCCAGCCAAAGAGCGGCCACAATCCAGCCCACATGGAAGAGAATTTCAAGCACAGTGGGTAGAGAAATTCAGGCCTCAAACAACGCCAAATTGCGTCCCAAGAGCAGCCACAATCCAGCCCACATGGAAGAGAATTTCAAGCTCAGGGGACAGAGAAATTCAGGCCTCAAACCACTCCAGCTTGTGGCACAAGAGCAGCCACAATCCAGCCCACATCGTGGAGAATTTCAAGCACAGGTGTGAGAGAAATTCAGGCCTCAAACCACGCCAAATTCCAGCCCAAGAGCATATGAAATCCAGACCATATCAAGGAGAAATTCAAGCACAGGGGACAGAGAAATTCAGGCCTCAAACCACGCCAAATCCCGTCCCATGAACGGCCACAATCCAGCCCACATCGAGGAGAATTTCAAGCACAGGGGACAGAGAAATTCAGGCCTCAAACCACGCCAGATTCCAGCCCAAGAGCAGCCACAACCCAGCCCACATCGAGGAGAAATTCAAGCACAGTGGGTAGAGAAATTCAGGCCTCAAACAACGCCAAATTCTGGCCCAAGAGTGGCCACAATCCAGCCCACATCGAGGAGAAATACAAGCACAGGTGTGAGAGAAATTCAGACCTCAAACTACGCCAAATTCCGTCCCAAGAGCGGCCACAATCCAGCCCACATCGAGGAGAATTTCAAGCACAGGGGACAGAGAAATTCAGGCCTCAAACCAATCCAAATTCTGGCCCAAGAGCGGCCACAATCCAGCCCACATCGAGGAGAATTTCAAGCACAGGGGACAGAGAAATTCAGGCCTCAAACCACTCCAAATTCCAGCCCTAGAGCGGCCACAATCCAGCCCACATTGAGGAGAATTTCAAGCACAGTGGGTAGAGAAATTCAGGCCTCAAACCACGCCACATTCCGGACCAAGAGTGGCCACAATCCAGCCCACATCGAGGAGAATTTCAAGCACAGGTGTGAGAGAAATTCAGACCTCAAACAACGCCAAATTCCGTCAAAAAGCGGCCACAATCCAGCCCACATCGAGGAGAATTTCAAGCACAGGTGTGAGAGAAATTCAGGCCTCAAACCACGCCAGATTCCAGCCCAAGAAAAGCCACAATCCAGCCCACATCGAGGAGAATTTCAAGCTCAGGGGACAGAGAAATTCAGGCCTCAAACCACACCAAATTCCAGCCCAAGAGCAGCCACAATCCAGCCCACATGGAAGAGAATTTCAAGCTCAGGGGACAGAGAAATTTATGCCTCAAACCACGCCAAATCCCGTCCCATGAACGGCCACAATCCAGCCCACATCGAGGAGAAATTCAAGCAGAGGGGGCAGAGAAATTCAGGCCTCAAACCACGCCAAATTCCAGCCCAAGAGCATATGCAATCCAGACCACATCGAGGAGAATTTCAAGCACAGCAGTGAGAGAAATTCAGGCCTCAAACCACGCCATATTCCGGCCCAAGATTGGCCACAATCCAGTCCACATCGAGGAGAATTTCAAGCAGAGGGGGCAGAGAAATTCAGGCCGCAAACCAATCCAAATTCTGGCCCAAGAGCGGCCACAATCCAGCCCACATCGAGGAGAATTTCAAGCACAGGGGGCAGAGAAATTCAGGCCTCAAACCACTCCAAATTCAGGCCCTAGAGCGGCCACAATCCAGCCCACATCGAGGAGAATTTCAAGCACAGTGGGTAGACAAATTCAGGCCTCAAGCCACGCCAAATTCCAGCCCAAGAGCGGACGCAATCCAGACCACATCGAGGAAAATTTCAAGCACAGGTGTGAGAGAAATTCAGACCTCAAACCACGCCAAATTCCGTCCCAAGAACGGCCACAATCCAGCCCACATCGAGGACAAATTCAAGCACAGGGGGCAGAGAAATTCAGGCCTCAAACCACGCCACATTCCGGCCCAAGAGCGGCCAAAAACCCAGCCCACATCGCGGAGAATTTCAAGTACAGGTGTGAGAGAAATTCAGGCATCAAACCACACCAAATTCCAGCCCAAGAGCGGCCACAATCCAGCCCACATCGAGGACAAATTCAAGCACAGGGGGGAGAGAAATTCAGGCCTCAAACCACTCCAAATTCCAGCCTAGAAGCGGACGCAATCCAGACCACATCGAGGAGAATTTCAAGCACAGGTGGGAGAGAAATTCAGGCCTCAAACCACGCCATATTCCGGCCCAAGATTGGCCACAATCCGGCCCACATCGAGGAAAATTTCAAGCACAAGTGTGAGAGAAATTCAGACCTCAAACTACGCCAAATTCCGTCCCAAGAACGACCACAATCCAGCCCACATCGAGGAGAATGTCAAGCACAGGAGGCAGAGAATTTGAGGCCTCAAACCACGCCAGATTCCAGCCCAAGAGCAGCCACAATCCAGCCCACATCGAGGACAAATTCAAGCACAGGGGACAGAGACATTCAGGCCTCAAACCACACCAAATTCCAGCCAAAGAGCGGCCACAATCCAGCCCACATGGAAGAGAATTTCAAGGACAGGGGACAGTGAAATTCAGGCCTCAAACCACGCCGAATTCCGTCCCAAGAACGGCCACAATCCAGCCCACATCGAGGAGAATTTCAAGCACAGGAGGCAGAGAAATTCAGGGCTCAAACCACGCCAGATTCCAGCCCAAGAGCAGCCACAATCCAGACCACATCGAGGACAAATTCAAGCACAGGGGGGAGAGAAATTCAGGCCTCAAACCAAGACAAATTCCAGCCCAAGAGCGGCCACAATCCAGCCCACATGGAAGAGAATTTCAAGGACAGGGGACAGTGAAATTCAGGCCTCAAACCACTTCAAATTCTGGCCAAAGAGCGGCCACAATCCAGGCCACATCGAGGAGAATTTCAAGCACAGGTGTGAGAGAAATTCAGACCTCAAACCACGCCAATTTCCAGCCCAAGAGCGGCCACAATCCAGCCCACATCGAGGAGAATTTCAAGCACAGGGGACAGAGAAATTCAGGCCTCAAACCACGCCAGATTCCAGCCCAAGAGCAGCCACAATCCAGCCCACATCGAGGAGAAATTCAAGCACAGGGGGGAGAGAAATTCAGGCCTCAAACCACGCCAGATTCCAGCCCAAGAACAGCCACAATCCAGCCCACATAGAGGAGAAATACAAGCACAGGTGTGAGAGAAATTCAGACCTCAAACCACGCCAAATTCCATCCCAAGACCGGCCACAATCCAGCCCACATCGAGGAGAATTTCAAGCACAGTGGGTAGAGAAATTCAGGCCTCAAACCACGCCACATTCCGGACCAAGAGTGGCGACAATCCAGCCCACATCGAGGAGAATTTCAAGCACAGGTGTGAGAGAAATTCAGACCTCAAACAACGCCAAATTCCGTCCCAAAAACGGCCACAATCCAGCCCACATCGAGGAGAATTTCAAGCACAGGTGTGAGAGAAATTCAGGCCTCAAACCACGCCAGATTCCAGCCCAAGAACAGCCACAATCCAGCCCACATCGAGGAGAATTTCAAGCACAGGGGGCAGAGAAATTCAGGCCTCAAACCAAGACAAATTCCAGCCCAAGAGCGGCCACAATCCAGCCCACATGGAAGAGAATTTCAAGGACAGGGGACAGTGAAATTCAGGCCTCAAACCACTTCAAATTCTGGCCCAAGAGCGGCCACAATCCAGCCCACATCGAGGAGAATTTCAAGCACAGGTGTGAGAGAAATTCAGACCTCAAACCACGCCAAATTGCGTCCCAAGAACGGCCACAATCCAGCCCACATCGAGGAGAATTTCAAGCACAGGAGGCAGAGAAATTCAGGCCTCAAACCACGCCAGATTCCAGCCCAAGAGCAGCCACAATCCAGCCCACATCGAGGAGAATTTCAAGCACAGGGGGCAGAGAAACTCAGGCCTCAAACCACGCCAGATTCCAGCCCAAGAGCAGCCACAATCCAGCCCACATCGAGGAGAATTTCAAGCACAGGAGGCAGAGAAATTCAGGCCTCAAACCACTCCAAATTCCAGCCCAAGAGCATATGCAATCCAGACCACATCGAGGAGAATTTCAAGCACAGGGGACAGAGAAATTCAGGCCTCAAACCACGCCAAATTCCCGACCAAGAGTGGCCACAATCCAGCCAACATCGAGTAGAATTTCAAGCACACGTGTGAGAGAAATTCAGGCCTCAAACCACGCCAAATTCCGTCCCAAGAACGGCCACAATCCAGCCCACATGGAAGAGAATTTCAAGCACAGGGGGCAGAGAAATTCAGGCCTCAAACCACGCCAAATTCCCGACCAAGAGTGGCCACAATCCAGCCAACATCGAGTAGAATTTCAAGCACACGTGTGAGAGAAATTCAGGCCTCAAACCACGCCAAATTCCGTCCCAAGAACGGCCAAAATCCAGCCCACATCGAAGAGAATTTCAAGCACAGGTGTGAGAGAAATTCAGACCTCAAACAACGCCAAATTCCAGCCCAAGAACGGCCACAATCCAGCCCACATCGAGGAGAATTTCAAGCAGAGTGGGTAGAGAAATTCAGGCCTCAAACCACGCCATATTCCAGGCCAGGAGCGGACGCAATCCAGACCACATCGAGGAGAATTTCAAGCATAGGGGGAGAGAAATTCAGGCCTCAAACCACGCCAAATTCCAGCCCAAGAGCAGCCACAATCCAGCCCACATCGAGGACAAATTCAAGCACAGGGGGGAGAGAAATTCAGGCCTCAAACCAAGACAAATTCCAGCCCAAGAGCGGCCACAATCCAGCCCACATCGAAGAGAATTTCAAGGACAGGGGACAGTGAAATTCAGGCCTCAAACCACTTCAAATTCTGGCCCAAGAGCGGCCACAATCCAGCCCACATCGAGGAGAATTTCAAGCACAGGTGTGAGAGAAATTCAGACCTCAAACCACGCCAAATTGCGTCCCAAGAACGGCCACAATCCAGCCCACATCGAGGAGAATTTCAAGCACAGGAGGCAGAGAAATTCAGGCCTCAAACCACGCCAGATTCCAGCCCAAGAGCAGCCACAATCCAGCCCACATCGAGGAGAATTTCAAGCACAGGGGACAGAGAACTTCAGGCCTCAAACCACTCCAAATTCCAGCCCAAGAGCGGCCACAATCCAGCCCACATGGAAGAGAATTTCAAGCACAGGGGGCAGAGAAATTCAGGCCTCAAACCACACCAAATTCCAGCCCAAGAGCAGCCACAATCCAGCCCACATGGAAGAGAATTTCAAGCTCAGGGGACAGAGAAATTCAGGCCTCAAACCACGCCAAATCCCGTCCCATGAACGGCCACAATCCAGCCCACATCGAGGAGAAATTCAAGCAGAGGGGGCAGAGAAATTCAGGCCTCAAACCACGCCACATTCCGTCCCAAGAGCGGCCACAATCCAGCCCACATCGAGGAGAATTTCAAGCACAGGTGTGAGAGAAATTCAGGCCTCAAACCATGCCAGATTCCAGCCCAAGAGCAGCCACAATCCAGCCCACATCGAGGAGAATTTCAAGCACAGGTGTGAGAGAAATTCAGGCCTCAAACCACTCCAAATTCCGACCCTAGAGCGGCCACAATCCAGCCCACATCGAGGAGAATTTCAAGCAGAGTGGGTAGAGAAATTCAGGCCTCAAACCACGCCATATTCCAGGCCAGGAGCGGACGCAATCCAGACCACATCGAGGAGAATTTCAAGCATAGGGGGAGAGAAATTCAGGCCTCAAACCACTCCAACTTGTGGCACAAGAGCAGCCACAATCCAGCCCACATCGTGGAGAATTTCAAGCACAGGTGTGAGAGAAATTCAGGCCTCAAACCACGCCAAATTCCAGCCCAAGAGCATATGAAATCCAGACCATATCGAGGAGAAATTCAAGCACAGGGGACAGAGAAATTCAGGCCTCAAACCACGCCAAATCCCGTCCCATGAACGGCCACAATCCAGCCCACATCGAGGAGAATTTCAAGCACAGGGGGGAGAGAAATTCAGGCCTCAAACCACGCCAGATTCCAGCCCAAGAGCAGCCACAACCCAGCCCACATCGAGGAGAAATTCAAGCACAGGGGGGAGAGAAATTCAGGCCTCAAACCACGCCAGATTCCAGCCCAAGAAAGGCCACAATCCAGCCCACATCGAGGAGAAATTCAAGCACAGGGGACAGAGAAATTCAGGCCTCAAACCAATCCAAATTCTTGCCCAAGAGCGGCCACAATCCAGCCCACATCGAGGAGAATTTCAAGCACAGGGGGCAGAGAAATTCAGGCCTCAAACCACTCCAAATTCCAGCCCTAGAGCGGCCACAATCCAGCCCACATCGAGGAGAATTTCAAGCACAGTGGGTAGAGAAATTCAGGCCTCAAACCACTCCAAATTCCGGACCAAGAGTGGTCACAATCCAGCCCACATCGAGGAGAATTTCAAGCACAGGTGTGAGAGAAATTCAGACCTCAAACAACGCCAAATTCCGTCCCAAAAACGGCCACAATCCAGCCCACATCGAGGAGAATTTCAAGCACAGGTGTGAGAGAAATTAAGGCCTCAAACCACGCCAGATTCCAGCCCAAGAACAGCCACAATCCAGCCCACATCGAGGAGAATTTCAAGCACAGGTGTGAGAGAAATTCAGGCCTCAAACCACGCCAAATCCCATCCCATGAACGGCCACAATCCAGCCCACATCGAAGAGAAATTCAAGCACAGTGGGTAGAGAAATTCAGGCCTCAAACCACGCCAAATTCCAGCCCAAGAGCATATGCAATCCAGACCACATCGAGGAGAATTTCAAGCATAGGGGGAGAGAAATTCAGGCCTCAAACCACGCCATATTCCGGCCCAAGGGCGGACGCAATCCAGCCCACATCGAGGAGAATTTCAAGCACAGGGGGCAGAGAAATTCAGGCCTCAAACCACGCCACATTCCGGACCAAGAGCGGCCACAATCCAGCCCACATCGAGGAGAATTTCAAGCACAGGGGACAGAGAAATTCAGGCCGCAAACGACTCCAAATTCTGGCCCAAGAGCGGCCACAATCCAGCCCACATCGAGGAGAATTTCAAGCACAGGGGGCAGAGAAATTCAGGCCTCAAACCACTCCAAATTCAGGCCCTAGAGCGGCCACAATCCAGCCCACATCGTGGAGAATTTCAAGCACAGTGGGTAGAGAAATTCAGGCCTCAAGCCACGCCAAATTCCAGCCCAAGAGCGGACGCAATCCAGACCACATCGAGGAAAATTTCAAGCACAGGTGTGAGAGAAATTCAGACCTCAAACCACGCCAAATTCCGTCCCAAGAACGGCCACAATCCAGCCCACATCGAGGACAAATTCAAGCAGAGGGGGCAGAGAAATTCAGGCCTCAAACCACGCCATATTCCGGCCCAAGAGCGGCCAAAATCCCAGCCCACATCGCGGAGAATTTCAAGTACAGGTGTGAGAGAAATTCAGGCCTCAAACCACACCAAATTGCAGCCCAAGAGCAGCCACAATCCAGCCCACATCGAGGACAAATTCAAGCACAGGGGTGAGAGAAATTCAGGCCTCAAACCACTCCAAATTCCAGCCTAGAAGCAGACGCAATCCAGACCACATCGAGGAGAATTTCAAGCACAGGAGGCAGAGAAATTCAGGCCTCAAACCACGCCATATTCCGGCCCAAGATTGGCCACAATCCGGCCCACATCGAGGAAAATTTCAAGCACAAGTGTGAGAGAAATTCAGACCTCAAACTACGCCAAATTCCGTCCCAAGAACGACCACAATCCAGCCCACATCGAGGAGAATGTCAAGCACAGGAGGCAGAGAATTTCAGGCCTCAAACCACGCCAAATTCCAGCCCAAGAGCAGCCACAATCCAGCCCACATCGAGGACAAATTCAAGCACAGGGGGGAGAGAAATTCAGGCCTCAAACCACGCCATATTCTGGCCCAAGAGCGGCCACAATCCAGCCCACATCGAGGACAAATTCAAGCACAGGGGACAGAGAAATTCAGGAATCCATCCACACCAAATTCCAGCCAAAGAGCGGCCACAATCCAGCCCACATGGAAGAGAATTTCAAGCACAGTGGGTAGAGAAATTCAGGCCTCAAACCACGCCAAATTGCGTCCCAAGAGCAGCCACAATCCAGCCCACATGGAAGAGAATTTCAAGCTCAGGGGACAGAGAAATTCAGGCCTCAAACCACTCCATCTTGTGGCACAAGAGCAGCCACAATCCAGCCCACATCGTCGAGAATTTCAAGCACAGGTGTGAGAGAAATTCAGGCCTCAAACCACGCCAAATTCCAGCCCAAGAGCATATGAAATCCAGACCATATCAAGGAGAAATTCAAGCACAGGGGACAGAGAAATTCAGGCCTCAAACCACGCCAAATCCCGTCCCATGAACGGCCACAATCCAGCCCACATCGAGGAGAATTTCAAGCACAGGGGACAGAGAAATTCAGGCCTCAAACCACGCCAGATTCCAGCCCAAGAGCAGCCACAACCCAGCCCACATCGAGGAGAAATTCAAGCACAGGGGGGAGAGAAATTCAGGCCTCAAACCACGCCAGATTCCAGCCCAAGAAAGGCCACAATCCAGCCCACATCGAGGAGAAATACAAGCACAGGTGTGAGAGAAATTCAGACCTCAAACTACGCCAAATTCCGTCCCAAGAGCGGCCACAATCCAGCCCACATCGAGGAGAATTTCAAGCACAGGGGACAGAGAAATTCAGGCCTCAAACCAATCCAAATTCTGGCCCAAGAGCGGCCACAATCCAGCCCACATCGAGGAGAATTTCAAGCACAGGGGACAGAGAAATTCAGGCCTCAAACCACTCCAAATTCCAGCCCTATAGCGGCCACAATCCAGCCCACATCGAGGAGAATTTCAAGCACAGTGGGTAGAGAAATTCAGGCCTCAAACCACGCCACATTCCGGACCAAGAGTGGCCACAATCCAGCCCACATCGAGGAGAATTTCAAGCACAGGTGTGAGAGAAATTCAGACCTCAAACAACGCCAAATTCCGTCAAAAAAACGGCCACAATCCAGCCCACATCGAGGAGAATTTCAAGCACAGGGGACAGAGAAATTCAGGCCTCAAACCACGCCAAATTCCAGCCCAAGAGCATATGCAATCCAGACCACATCGAGGAGAATTTCAAGCATAGGGGGAGAGAAATTCAGGCCTCAAACCACGCCATATTCCGGCCCAAGATTGGCCACAATCCAGCCCACATCGAGGAGAATTTCAAGCAGAGGGGGCAGAGAAATTCAGGCCGCAAACCAATCCAAATTCTGGCCCAAGAGCGGCCACAATCCAGCCCACATCGAGGAGAATTTCAAGCACAGGGGGCAGAGAAATTCAGGCCTCAAACCACTCCAAATTCAGGCCCTAGAGCGGCCACAATCCAGCCCACATCGAGGAGAATTTCAAGCACAGTGGGTAGAGAAATTCAGGCCTCAAGCCACGCCAAATTCCAGCCCAAGAGCGGACGCAATCCAGACCACATCGAGGAAAATTTCAAGCACAGGTGTGAGAGAAATTCAGACCTCAAACCACGCCAAATTCCGTCCCAAGAACGGCAACAATCCAGCCCACATCGAGGACAAATTCAAGCACAGGGGACAGAGAAATTCAGGCCTCAAACCACGCCACATTCCGGCCCAAGAGCGGCCAAAAACCCAGCCCACATCGAGGAGAATTTCAAGTACAGGTGTGAGAGAAATTCAGGCCTCAAACCACACCAAATTCCAGCCCAAGAGCAGCCACAATCCAGCCCACATCGAGGACAAATTCAAGCACAGGGGGGAGAGAAATTCAGGCCTCAAACCACTCCAAATTCCAGCCTAGAAGCGGACGCAATCCAGACCACATCGAGGAGAATTTCAAGCACAGGAGGCAGAGAAATTCAGGCCTCAAACCACGCCATATTCCGGCCCAAGATTGGCCACAATCCGGCCCACATCGAGGAAAATTTAAAGCACAAGTGTGAGAGAAATTCAGACCTCAAACTACGCCAAATTCCGTCCCAAGAACGACCACAATCCAGCCCACATCGAGGAGAATGTCAAGCACAGGAGGCAGAGAATTTGAGGCCTCAAACCACGCCAGATTCCAGCCCAAGAGCAGCCACAATCCAGCCCACATCGAGGACAAATTCAAGCACAGGGGACAGAGAAATTCAGGCCTCAAACCACACCAAATTCCAGCCAAAGAGCGGCCACAATCCAGCCCACATGGAAGAGAATTTCAAGCACAGTGGGTAGAGAAATTCAGGCCTCAAACCACGCCAAATTGCGTCCCAAGAGCAGCCACAATCCAGCCCACATGGAAGAGAATTTCAAGCACAGGGGACAGAGAAATTCAGGCCTCAAACCACGGAAAATCCCGTCCCATGAACGGCCACAATCCAGCCCACATCGAGGAGAATTTCAAGCACAGGGGACAGAGAAATTCAGGCCTCAAACCACGCCAGATTCCAGCCCAAGAGCAGCCACAATCCAGCCCACATCGAGGAGAAATTCAAGCACAGGGGGGAGAGAAATTCAGGCCTCAATCCACGCCAGATTCCAGCCCAAGAACAGCCACAATCCAGCCTACATCGAGGAGAAATACAAGCACAGGTGTGAGAGAAATTCAGACCTCAAACCACGCCAAATTCCATCCCAAGACCGGCCACAATCCAGCCCACATCGAGGAGAATTTCAAGCACAGTGGGTAGAGAAATTCAGGCCTCAAACCACGCCACATTCCGGACCAAGAGTGGCCACAACCCAGCCCACATCGAGGAGAATTTCAAGCACAGGTGTGAGAGAAATTCAGGCCTCAAACCACGCCAGATTCCAGCCCAAGAACAGCCACAATCCAGCCCACATCGAGGAGAATTTCAAGCACAGGGGGCAGAGAAATTCAGGCCTCAAACCACTCCAAATTCCGACCCTAGAGCGGCCACAATCCAGCCCACATCGAGGAGAATTTCAAGCACAGTGGGTAGAGAAATTCAGGCCTCAAACCAAGACAAATTCCAGCCCAAGAGCGGCCACAATCCAGCCCACATGGAAGAGAATTTCAAGGACAGGGGACAGTGAAATTCAGGCCTCAAACCACGCCGAATTCCGTCCCAAGAACGGCCACAATCCAGCCCACATCGAGGAGAATTTCAAGCACAGGAGGCAGAGAAATTCAGGGCTCAAACCACGCCAGATTCCAGCCCAAGAGCAGCCACAATCCAGACCACATCGAGGACAAATTCAAGCACAGGGGGGAGAGAAATTCAGGCCTCAAACCAAGACAAATTCCAGCCCAAGAGCGGCCACAATCCAGCCCAGATGGAAGAGAATTTCAAGGACAGGGGACAGTGAAATTCAGGCCTCAAACCACTTCAAATTCTGGCCCAAGAGCGGCCACAATCCAGCCCACATGGAAGAGAATTTCAAGCACAGGGGACAGAGAAATTCAGGCCTCAAACCACGCCAGATTCCAGCCCAAGAGCAGCCACAACCCAGCCCACATCGAGGAGAAATTCAAGCACAGGGGGGAGAGAAATTCAGGCCTCAAACCACGCCAGATTCCAGCCCAAGAAAGGCCACAATCCAGCCCACATCGAGGAGAAATACAAGCACAGGTGTGAGAGAAATTCAGACCTCAAACTACGCCAAATTCCGTCCCAAGAGCGGCCACAATCCAGCCCACATCGAGGAGAATTTCAAGCACAGGGGACAGAGAAATTCAGGCCTCAAACCAATCCAAATTCTGGCCCAAGAGCGGCCACAATCCAGCCCACATCGAGGAGAATTTCAAGCACAGGGGACAGAGAAATTCAGGCCTCAAACCACTCCAAATTCCAGCCCTAGAGCGGCCACAATCCAGCCCACATCGAGGAGAATTTCAAGCACAGTGGGTAGAGAAATTCAGGCCTCAAACCACGCCACATTCCGGACCAAGAGTGGCCACAATCCAGCCCACATCGAGGAGAATTTCAAGCACAGGTGTGAGAGAAATTCAGACCTCAAACAACGCCAAATTCCGTCAAAAAAACGGCCACAATCCAGCCCACATCGAGGAGAATTTCAAGCACAGGGGACAGAGAAATTCAGGCCTCAAACCACGCCAAATTCCAGCCCAAGAGCATATGCAATCCAGACCACATCGAGGAGAATTTCAAGCATAGGGGGAGAGAAATTCAGGCCTCAAACCACGCCATATTCCGGCCCAAGATTGGCCACAATCCAGCCCACATCGAGGAGAATTTCAAGCAGAGGGGGCAGAGAAATTCAGGCCGCAAACCAATCCAAATTCTGGCCCAAGAGCGGCCACAATCCAGCCCACATCGAGGAGAATTTCAAGCACAGGGGGCAGAGAAATTCAGGCCTCAAACCACTCCAAATTCAGGCCCTAGAGCGGCCACAATCCAGCCCACATCGAGGAGAATTTCAAGCACAGTGGGTAGAGAAATTCAGGCCTCAAGCCACGCCAAATTCCAGCCCAAGAGCGGACGCAATCCAGACCACATCGAGGAAAATTTCAAGCACAGGTGTGAGAGAAATTCAGACCTCAAACCACGCCAAATTCCGTCCCAAGAACGGCAACAATCCAGCCCACATCGAGGACAAATTCAAGCACAGGGGACAGAGAAATTCAGGCCTCAAACCACGCCACATTCCGGCCCAAGAGCGGCCAAAAACCCAGCCCACATCGAGGAGAATTTCAAGTACAGGTGTGAGAGAAATTCAGGCCTCAAACCACACCAAATTCCAGCCCAAGAGCAGCCACAATCCAGCCCACATCGAGGACAAATTCAAGCACAGGGGGGAGAGAAATTCAGGCCTCAAACCACTCCAAATTCCAGCCTAGAAGCGGACGCAATCCAGACCACATCGAGGAGAATTTCAAGCACAGGGGGCAGAGAAATTCAGGCCTCAAACCACGCCATATTCCGGCCCAAGATTGGCCACAATCCGGCCCACATCGAGGAAAATTTAAAGCACAAGTGTGAGAGAAATTCAGACCTCAAACTACGCCAAATTCCGTCCCAAGAACGACCACAATCCAGCCCACATCGAGGAGAATGTCAAGCACAGGAGGCAGAGAATTTGAGGCCTCAAACCACGCCAGATTCCAGCCCAAGAGCAGCCACAATCCAGCCCACATCGAGGACAAATTCAAGCACAGGGGACAGAGAAATTCAGGCCTCAAACCACACCAAATTCCAGCCAAAGAGCGGCCACAATCCAGCCCACATGGAAGAGAATTTCAAGCACAGTGGGTAGAGAAATTCAGGCCTCAAACCACGCCAAATTGCGTCCCAAGAGCAGCCACAATCCAGCCCACATGGAAGAGAATTTCAAGCACAGGGGGCAGAGAAATTCAGGCCTCAAACCACGGAAAATCCCGTCCCATGAACGGCCACAATCCAGCCCACATCGAGGAGAATTTCAAGCACAGGGGACAGAGAAATTCAGGCCTCAAACCACGCCAGATTCCAGCCCAAGAGCAGCCACAATCCAGCCCACATCGAGGAGAAATTCAAGCACAGGTGTGAGAGAAATTCAGGCCTCAAACCACGCCAGATTCCAGCCCAAGAACAGCCACAATCCAGCCCACATCGAGGAGAATTTCAAGCACAGGGGGCAGAGAAATTCAGGCCTCAAACCACTCCAAATTCCGACCCTAGAGCGGCCACAATCCAGCCCACATCGAGGAGAATTTCAAGCACAGTGGGTAGAGAAATTCAGGCCTCAAACCAAGACAAATTCCAGCCCAAGAGCGGCCACAATCCAGCCCACATGGAAGAGAATTTCAAGGACAGGGGACAGTAAAATTCAGGCCTCAAACCACGCCGAATTCCGTCCCAAGAACGGCCACAATCCAGCCCACATCGAGGAGAATTTCAAGCACAGGAGGCAGAGAAATTCAGGGCTCAAACCACGCCAGATTCCAGCCCAAGAGCAGCCACAATCCAGACCACATCGAGGACAAATTCAAGCACAGGGGGGAGAGAAATTCAGGCCTCAAACCAAGACAAATTCCAGCCCAAGAGCGGCCACAATCCAGCCCACATCGACGAGAATTTCAAGGACAGGGGACAGTGAAATTCAGGCCTCAAACCACTTCAAATTCTGGCCCAAGAGCGGCCACAATCCAGCCCACATGGAAGAGAATTTCAAGCACAGGGGACAGAGAAATTCAGGCCTCAAACCACGCCAGATTCCAGCCCAAGAACAGCCACAATCCAGCCCACATCGAGGAGAAATACAAGCACAGGTGTGAGAGAAATTCAGACCTCAAACCACGCCAAATTCCAGCCCAAGACCGGCCACAATCCAGCCCACATCGAGGAGAATTTCAAGCACAGTGGGTAGAGAAATTCAGGCCTCAAACAACGCCACATTCCGGACCAAGAGTGGCCACAATCCAGCCCACATCGAGGAGAATTTCAAGCACAGGTGTGAGAGAAATTCAGGCCTCAAACCACGCCAGATTCCAGCCCAAGAACAGCCACAATCCAGCCCACATCGAGGAGAATTTCAAGCACAGGGGACAGAGAAATTCAGGCCTCAAACCAAGACAAATTCCAGCCCAAGAGCGGCCACAATCCAGCCCACATGGAAGAGAATTTCAAGGACAGGGGACAGTGAAATTCAGGCCTCAAACCACGCCGAATTCCGTCCCAAGAACGGCCACAATCCAGCCCACATCGAGGAGAATTTCAAGCACAGGTGTGAGAGAAATTCAGGGCTCAAACCACGCCAGATCCCAGCCCAAGAGCAGCCACAATCCAGACCACATCGAGGACAAATTCAAGCACAGGGGGGAGAGAAATTCAGGCCTCAAACCAAGACAAATTCCAGCCCAAGAGCGGCCACAATCCAGCCCACATGGAAGAGAATTTCAAGGACAGGGGACAGTGAAATTCAGGCCTCAAACCACTTCAAATTCTGGCCCAAGAGCGGCCACAATCCAGCCCACATCGAGGAGAATTTCAAGCACAGGTGTGAGAGAAATTCAGACCTCAAACCACGCCAAATTGCGTCCCAAGAACGGCCACAATCCAGCCCACATCGAGGAGAATTTCAAGCACAGGAGGCAGAGAAATTCAGGCCTCAAACCACGCCAGATTCCAGCCCAAGAGCAGCCACAATCCAGCCCACATCGAGGAGAATTTCAAGCACAGGGGGCAGAGAAACTCAGGCCTCAAACCACGCCAGATTCCAGCCCAAGAGCAGCCACAATCCAGCCCACATCGAGGAGAATTTCAAGCACAGGAGGCAGAGAAATTCAGGCCTCAAACCACTCCAAATTCCAGCCCAAGAGCATATGCAATCCAGACCACATCGAGGAGAATTTCAAGCACAGGTGTGAGAGATATTCAGACCTCAAACAACGCCAAATTCCGTCCCAAGAACGGCCACAATCCAGCCCACATCGAGGAGAATTTCAAGCACAGGTGTGAGACAAATTCAGGCCTCAAACCATGCCAGATTCCAGCCCAAGAGCAGCCACAATCCAGCCCACATCGAGGAGAATTTCAAGCACAGGGGGCAGAGATTCAGGCCTCAAACCACGCCAAATTCCAGCCCAAGAACAGCCACTATCCAGACCACATCGAGGAGAATTTCAAGCACAGGGGACAGAGAAATTCAGGCCTCAAACCACGCCAAATTCCCGACCAAGAGTGGCCACAATCCAGCCAACATTGAGTAGAATTTCAAGCACAGGTGTGAGAGAAATTCAGGCCTCAAACCACGCCAAATTCCGTCCCAAGAACGGCCACAATCCAGCCCACATGGAAGAGAATTTCAAGCACAGGGGGCAGAGAAATTCAGGCCTCAAACCACGCCAAATTCCCGACCAAGAGTGGCCACAATCCAGCCAACATCGAGTAGAATTTCAAGCACAGGTGTTAGAGAAATTCAGACCTCAAACCACGCCAAATTCCCGAACAAGAGCAGCCACAATCCAGCCCACATCGAGGACAAATTCAAGCACAGGGGACAGAGAAATTCAGGCCTCAAACCACTCCAAATTCTGGCCCAAGAGCGGCCACAATCCAGCCCACATCGAGGAGAATTTCAAGCACAGGGGGCAGAGAAATTCAGGCCTCAAACCACTCCAATTTCCGACCCTAGAGCGGCCACAATCCAGCCCACATCGAGGAGAATTTCAAGCAGAGTGGGTAGAGAAATTCAGGCCTCAAACCACGCCATATTCCAGGCCAGGAGCGGACGCAATCCAGACCACATCGAGGAGAATTTCAAGCATAGGGGGAGAGAAATTCAGGCCTCAAACCACGCCAAATTCCAGCCCAAGAGCAGCCACAATCCAGCCCACATCGAGGACAAATTCAAGCACAGGGGGGAGAGAAATTCAGGCCTCAAACCAAGACAAATTCCAGCCCAAGAGCGGCCACAATCCAGCCCACATCGAAGAGAATTTCAAGGACAGGGGACAGTGAAATTCAGGCCTCAAACCACTTCAAATTCTGGCCCAAGAGCGGCCACAATCCAGCCCACATCGAGGAGAATTTCAAGCACAGGTGTGAGAGAAATTCAGACCTCAAATAACGCCAAATTGCGTCCCACGAACGGCCACAATCCAGCCCACATCGAGGAGAATTTCAAGCACAGGAGGCAGAGAAATTCAGGCCTCAAACCACGCCAGATTCCAGCCCAAGAGCAGCCACAATCCAGCCCACATCGAGGAGAATTTCAAGCACAGGGGGCAGAGAAATTCAGGCCTCAAACCACGCCAAATTCCAGCCCAAGAGCAGCCACAATCCAGCCCACATCGAGGAGAATTTCAAGCACAGGGGACAGAGAACTTCAGGCCTCAAACCACTCCAAATTCCAGCCCAAGAGCGGCCACAATCCAGCCCACATGGAAGAGAATTTCAAGCACAGTGGGTAGAGAAATTCAGGCCTCAAACCACACCAAATTCCAGCCCAAGAGCAGCCACAATCCAGCCCACATGGAAGAGAATTTCAAGCTCAGGGGACAGAGAAATTCAGGCCTCAAACCACGCCAAATCCCGTCCCATGAACGGCCACAATCCAGCCCACATCGAGGAGAAATTCAAGCAGAGGGGGCAGAGAAATTCAGGCCTCAAACCACGCCACATTCCGTCCCAAGAGCGGCCACAATCCAGCCCACATCGAGGAGAATTTCAAGCACAGGTGTGAGAGAAATTCAGGCCTCAAACCATGCCAAATTCCAGCCCAAGAGCAGCCACAATCCAGCCCACATCGAGGAGAATTTCAAGCACAGGGGACAGAGAAATTCAGGCCTCAAACCACTCCAAATTCCGACCCTAGAGCGGCCACAATCCAGCCCACATCGAGGAGAAATTCAAGCACAGGGGGGAGAGAAATTCAGGCCTCAAACCACGCCAGATTCCAGCCCAAGAGCATATGCAATCCAGACCACATCGAGGAGAATTTCAAGCATAGGGGACAGAGAAATTCAGGCCTCAAACCACGCCAAATCCCGTCCCATGAACGGCCACAATCCAGCCCACATCGAGGAGAATTTCAAGCACAGGTGTGAGAGAAATTCAGGCCTCAAACCACGCCAAATTCCAGCCCAAGAGCATATGAAATCCAGACCATATCGAGGAGAAATTCAAGCACAGGGGACAGAGAAATTCAGGCCTCAAACCACGCCAAATCCCGTCCCATGAACGGCCACAATCCAGCCCACATCGAGGAGAATTTCAAGCACAGGGGGGAGAGAAATTCAGGCCTCAAACCACGCCAGATTCCAGCCCAAGAGCAGCCACAACCCAGCCCACATCGAGGAGAAATTCAAGCACAGGGGGGAGAGAATTTCAGGCCTCAAACCACGCCAGATTCCAGCACAAGAAAGGCCACAATCCAGCCCACATCGAGGAGAAATACAAGCACAGGTGTGAGAGAAATTCAGACCTCAAACCACGCCAAATTCCGTCCCAAGAGCGGCCACAATCCAGCCCACATCGAGGAGAATTTCAAGCACAGGGGACAGAGAAATTCAGGCCTCAAACCACTCCAAATTCAGGCCCTAGAGCGGCCACAATCCAGCCCACATCGAGGAGAATTTCAAGCACAGGGGGCAGAGAAATTCAGGCCTCAAACCACTCCAAATTCCAGCCCTAGAGCGGCCACAATCCAGCCCACATCGAGGAGAATTTCAAGCACAGTGGGTAGAGAAATTCAGGCCTCAAACCACGCCACATTCCGGACCAAGAGTGGCCACAATCAAACCCACATCGAGGAGAATTTCAAGCACAGGTGTGAGAGAAATTCAGACCTCAAACAACGCCAAATTCCGTCAAAAAAACGGCCACAATCCAGCCCACATCGAGGAGAATTTCAAGCACAGGTGTGAGAGAAATTCAGGCCTCAAACCACGCCAGATTCCAGCCCAAGAACAGCCACAATCCAGCCCACATCGAGGAGAATTTCAAGCAGAGGGGACAGAGAAATTCAGGCCTCAAACCACGCCAAATTCCAGCCCAAGAGCATATGAAATCCAGACCACATCGAGGAGAAATTCAAGCACAGGGGACAGAGAAATTCAGGCCTCAAACCACGCCAAATCCCATCCCATGAACGGCCACAATCCAGCCCACATCGAGGAGAATTTCAAGCACAGTGGGTAGAGAAATTCAGGCCTCAAACCACGCCAAATTCCAGCCCAAGAGCATATGCAATCCAGACCACATCGAGGAGAATTTCAAGCATAGGGGGAGAGAAATTCAGGCCTCAAACCACGCCATATTCCGGCCCAAGATTGGCCACAATCCGGCCCACATCGAGGAAAATTTCAAGCACAGGTGTGAGAGAAATTCAGACCTCAAACCACACCAAATTCCAGCCCAAGAGCAGCCACAATCCAGCCCACATCGAGGAAAATTTCAAGCACAGGTGTGAGAGAAATTCAGACCTCAAACCACGCCAAATTCAGGCCCTAGAGCGGCCACAATCCAGCCCACATCGAGGAAAATTTCAAGCACAGGTGTGAGAGAAATTCAGACCTCAAACCACGCCAAATTCCGTCCCAAGAACGGCCACAATCCAGCCCACATCGAGGACAAATTCAAGCACAGGGGACAGAGAAATTCCGGCCTCAAACCACGCCAAATTCCGGACCAAGAGCAGCCAAAAACCCAGCCCACATCGAGGAGAATTTCAAGTACAGGTGTGAGAGAAATTCAGGCCTCAAACCACACCAAATTCCAGCCCAAGAGCAGCCACAATCCAGCCCACATCGAGGAAAATTTCAAGCACAGGTGTGAGAGAAATTCAGACCTCAAACCACGCCAAATTCCGTCCCAAGAACGGCCACAATCCAGCCCACATCGAGGACAAATTCAAGCACAGGGGACAGAGAAATTCAGGCCTCAAACCACGCCAAATTCCGGACCAAGAGCAGCCAAAAACCCAGCCCACATCGAGGAGAATTTCAAGCACAGGAGGCAGAGAAATTCAGGCCTCAAACCACGCCATATTCCGGCCCAAGATTGGCCACAATCCGGCCCACATCGAGGAAAATTTCAAGCACAAGTGTGAGAGAAATTCAGACCTCAAACTACGCCAAATTCCGTCCCAAGAACGACCACAATCCAGCCCACATCGAGGAGAATGTCAAGCACAGGAGGCAGAGAATTTCAGGCCTCAAACCACGCCAGATTCCAGCCCAAGAGCAGCCACAATCCAGCCCACATCGAGGACAAATTCAAGCACAGGGGACAGAGAAATTCAGGCCTCAAACCACTCCAACTTGTGGCACAAGAGCAGCCACAATCCAGCCCACATCGTCGAGAATTTCAAGCACAGTTGTGAGAGAAATTCAGGCCTCAAACCACGCCAAATTCCAGCCCAAGAGCATATGAAATCCAGACCATATCGAGGAGAAATTCAAGCACAGGGGACAGAGAAATTCAGGCCTCAAACCACGCCAAATCCCGTCCCATGAACGGCCACAATCCAGCCCACATCGAGGAGAATTTCAAGCACAGGGGACAGAGAAATTCAGGCCTCAAACCACGCCAGATTCCAGACCAAGAGCAGCCACAATCCAGCCCACATCGAGGAGAAATACAAGCACAGGTGTGAGAGAAATTCAGACCTCAAACCACGCCAAATTCCGTCCCAAGACCGGCCACAATCCAGCCCACATCGAGGAGAATTTCAAGCACAGTGGGTAGAGAAATTCAGGCCTCAAACCACGCCACATTCCGGACCAAGAGTGGCCACAATCCAGCCCACATCGAGGAGAATTTCAAGCACAGGTGTGAGAGAAATTCAGGCCTCAAACCACGCCAGATTCCAGCCCAAGAACAGCCACAATCCAGCCCACATCGAGGAGAATTTCAAGCACAGGGGACAGAGAAATTCAGGCCTCAAACCACGCCAAATTCCAGCCCAAGAGCAGCCACAATCCAGCCCACATCGAAGAGAATTTCAAGCACAGTGGATAGAGAAATTCAGGCCTCAAACCACACCAAATTCCAGCCCAAGAGCATATGAAATCCAGACCACATCGAGGAGAAATTCAAGCACAGGGAACAGAGAAATTCAGGCCTCAAACCACGCCAAATCCCATCCCATGAACGGCCACAATCCAGCCCACATCGAGGACAAATTCAAGCACAGGAGGCAGAGAAATTCAGGCCTCAAACCACGCCACCTTCCGGCCCAAGAGCGGCCAAAATCCAGCCCACATCGAGGAGAATTTCAAGTACAGGTGTGAGAGAAATTCAGGCCTCAAACCACGCCAAATTCCAGCCAAAGAGCGGACGCAATCCAGACCACATCGAGGAAAATTTCAAGCACAGGTGTGAGAGAAATTCAGGCCTCAAACCACGCCAAATTCCGCCCCTAGAGCGGCCACAATCCAGCCCACATCGAGGAGAATTTCAAGCACAGTGGACAGAGAAATTCAGGCCTCAAACCACTCCAAATTCTGGCCCAAGAGCGGCCACAATCCAGCCCACATCGATGAGAATTTCAAGCAGAGGGGGCAGAGAAATTCAGGCCTCAAACCAATCCAAATTCCGACCCTAGAGCGGCCACAATCCAGCCCACATCGAGGAGAATTTCAAGCACAGTGGGTAGAGAAATTCAGGCCTCAAACCACGCCATATTCCAGGGCAGGAGCGGACGCAATCCAGACCACATCGAGGAGAATTTCAAGCATAGGGGGAGAGAAATTCAGTCCTCAAACCACGCCAAATTCCGTCCCAAGAACGGCCACAATCCAGCCCACATCGAGGAGAATTTCAAGCACAGGAGGCAGAGAAATTCAGGGCTCAAACCACGCCAGATTCCAGCCCAAGAGCAACCACAATCCAGACCACATCGAGGACAAATTCAAGCACAGGGGGGAGAGAAATTCAGGCCTCAAACCAAGAAAAATTCCAGCCCAAGAGCGGCCACAATCCAGCCCACATGGAAGAGAATTTCAAGGACAGGTGTGAGAGAAATTCAGACCTCAAACCACGCCAAATTGCGTCCCAAGAACGGCCACAATCCAGCCCACATCGAGGAGAATTTCAAGCACAGGAGGCAGAGAAATTCAGGCCTCAAACCACGCCAGATTCCAGCCCAAGAGCAGCCACAATCCAGCCCACATCGAGGAGAATTTCAAGCACAGGGGGCAGAGAAACTCAGGCCTCAAACCACGCCAAATTCCAGCCCAAGAGCAGCCACAATCCAGCCCACATCGAGGAGAATTTCAAGCACAGGAGGCAGAGAAATTCAGGCCTCAAACCACTCCAAATTCCAGCCCAAGAGCATATGCAATCCAGACCACATCGAGGAGAATTTCAAGCACAGGTGTGAGAGATATTCAGACCTCAAACAACGCCAAATTCCGTCCCAAGAACGGCCACAATCCAGCCCACATCGAGGAGAATTTCAAGCACAGGTGTGAGAGAAATTCAGGCCTCAAACCATGCCAGATTCCAGCCCAAGAGCAGCCACAATCCAGCCCACATCGAGGAGAATTTCAAGCACAGGTATGAGAGAAATTCAGGCCTCAAACCACGCCAAATTCCGTCCCAAGAACGGCCACAATCCAGCCCACATGGAATAGAATTTCAAGCACAGGGGGCAGAGAAATTCAGGCCTCAAACCACGCCAAATTCCCGACCAAGAGTGGCCACAATCCAGCCAACATCGAGTAGAATTTCAAGCACACGTGTGAGAGAAATTCAGGCCTCAAACCACGCCAAATTCCGTCCCAAGAACGGCCAAAATCCAGCCCACATCGAAGAGAATTTCAAGCACAGGTGTGAGAGAAATTCAGACCTTAAACAACGCCAAATTCCGGCCCAAGAACGGCCACAATCCAGCCCACATCGAGGACAAATTCAAGCACAGGGGACAGAGAAATTCAGGCCTCAAACCACTCCAAATTCTGGCCCAAGAGCGGCCACAATCCAGCCCACATCGAGGAGAATTTCAAGCACAGGGGGCAGAGAAATTCAGGCCTCAAACCACTCCAAATTCCGACCCTAGAGCGGCCACAATCCAGCCCACATCGAGGAGAATTTCAAGCAGAGTGGGTAGAGAAATTCAGGCCTCAAACCACGCCATATTCCAGGCCAGCAGCGGACGCAATCCAGACCACATCGAGGAGAATTTCAAGCATAGGGGGAGAGAAATTCAGGCCTCAAACCACGCCAAATTCCAGCCCAAGAGCAGCCACAATCCAGCCCACATCGAGGACAAATTCAAGCAGAGGGGGCAGAGAAATTCAGGCCTCAAACCAAGACAAATTCCAGCCCAAGAGCGGCCACAATCCAGCCCACATCGAAGAGAATTTCAAGGACAGGGGACAGTGAAATTCAGGCCTCAAACCACTTCAAATTCTGGCCCAAGAGCGGCCACAATCCAGCCCACATCGAGGAGAATTTCAAGCACAGGTGTGAGAGAAATTCAGACCTCAAATAACGCCAAATTGCGTCCCAAGAACGGCCACAATCCAGCCCACATCGAGGAGAATTTCAAGCACAGGAGGCAGAGAAATTCAGGCCTCAAACCACGCCAGATTCCAGCCCAAGAGCAGCCACAATCCAGCCCACATCGAGGAGAATTTCAAGCACAGGGGGCAGAGAAATTCAGGCCTCAAACCACGCCAAATTCCAGCCCAAGAGCAGCCACAATCCAGCCCACATCGAGGAGAATTTCAAGCACAGGGGACAGAGAACTTCAGGCCTCAAACCACTCCAAATTCCAGCCCAAGAGCGGCCACAATCCAGCCCACATGGAAGAGAATTTCAAGCACAGTGGGTAGAGAAATTCAGGCCTCAAACCACGCCAAATTCCAGCCCAAGAGCAGCCACAATCCAGCCCACATCGAGGAGAATTTCAAGCACAGGAGGCAGAGAAATTCAGGCCTCAAACCATGCCAGATTCCAGCCCAAGAGCAGCCACAATCCAGCCCACATCGAGGAGAATTTCAAGCACAGGTGTGAGAGAAATTCAGGCCTCAAACCACTCCAAATTCCGACCCTAGAGCGGCCACAATCCAGCCCACATCGAGGAGAATTTCAAGCAGAGTGGGTAGAGAAATTCAGGCCTCAAACCACGCCATATTCCAGGCCAGGAGCGGACGCAATCCAGACCACATCGAGGAGAATTTCAAGCATAGGGGGAGAGAAATTCAGGCCTCAAACCACGCCAAATTCCGTCCCAAGAACGGCCACAATCCAGCCCACATCGAGGAGAATTTCAAGCACAGGAGGCAGAGAAATTCAGGGCTCAAACCACGCCAGATTCCAGCCCAAGAGCAGCCACAATCCAGACCACATCGAGGACAAATTCAAGCACAGGGGGGAGAGAAATTCAGGCCTCAAAACAAGACAAATTCCAGCCCAAGAGCGGCCACAATCCAGCCCACATCGAGGACAAATTCAAGCACAGGGGACAGAGAAATTCAGGCCTCAAACCACACCAAATTCCAGCCAAAGAGCGGCCACAATCCAGCCCACATCGAGGAGAATTTCAAGCACAGGTGTGAGAGATATTCAGACCTCAAACAACGCCAAATTCCGTCCCAAGAACGGCCACAATCCAGACCACATCGAGGAGAATTTCAAGCACAGGGGGCAGAGAAATTCAGGCCTCAAACCACGCCAAATTCCAGCCCAAGAGCGGCCACAATCCAGACCACATCGAGGAGAATTTCAAGCACAGGGGACAGAGAAATTCAGGCCTCAAACCACGCCAAATTCCCGACCAAGAGTGGCCACAATCCAGCCAACATCGAGTAGAATTTCAAGCACAGGTGTGAGAGAAATTCAGGCCTCAAACCACGCCAAATTCCGTCCCAAGAACAGCCACAATCCAGCCCACATGGAAGAGAATTTCAAGCACAGGGGGCAGAGAAATTCAGGCCTCAAACCACGCCAAATTCCCGACCAAGAGTGGCCACAATCCAGCCAACATCGAGTAGAATTTCAAGCACACGTGTGAGAGAAATTCAGGCCTCAAACCACGCCAATTTCCGTCCCAAGAACGGCCAAAATCCAGCCCACATCGAAGAGAATTTCAAGCACAGGTGTGAGAGAAATTCAGACCTCAAACCACGCCAAATTCCGGCCCAAGAACGGCCACAATCCAGCCCACATCGAGGACAAATTCAAGCACAGGTGTGAGAGAAATTCAGGCCTCAAACCACTCCAAATTCTGGCCCAAGAGCGGCCACAATCCAGCCCACATCGAGGAGAATTTCAAGCACAGTGGGCAGAGAAATTCAGGCCTCAAACCACGCCATATTCCAGGCCAGGAGCGGACGCAATCCAGACCACATCGAGGAGAATTTCAAGCATAGGGGGAGAGAAATTCAGGCCTCAAACCACGCCAAATTCCAGCCCAAGAGCAGCCACAATCCAGCCCACATCGAGGACAAATTCAAGCACAGGGGGGAGAGAAATTCAGACCTCAAACCAAGACAAATTCCAGCCCAAGAGCGGCCACAATCCAGCCCACATCGAGGAGAATTTCAAGCACAGGGGACAGTGAAATTCAGGCCTCAAACCACTTCAAATTCTGGCCCAAGAGCGGCCACAATCCAGCCCACATCGAGGAGAATTTCAAGCACAGATGTGAGAGAAATTAAGACCTCAAATAACGCCAAATTGCGTCCCAAGAACGGCCACAATCCAGCCCACATCGAGGAGAATTTCAAGCACAGGAGGCAGAGAAATTCAGGCCTCAAACCACGCCAGATTCCAGCCCAAGAGCAGCCACAATCCAGCCCACATCGAGGAGAATTTCAAGCACAGGGGGCAGAGAAATTCAGGCCTCAAACCACGCCAAATTCCAGCCCAAGAGCAGCCACAATCCAGCCCACATCGAGGAGAATTTCAAGCACAGGGGACAGAGAACTTCAGGCCTCAAACCACTCCAAATTCCAGCCCAAGAGCGGCCACAATCCAGCCCACATGGAAGAGAATTTCAAGCACAGTGGGTAGAGAAATTCAGGCCTCAAACCACGCCAAATTCCAGCCCAAGAGCAGCCACAATCCAGCCCACATGAAAGAGAATTTCAAGCTCAGGGGACAGAGAATTTCAGGCCTCAAACCACGCCAAATCCCGTCCCATGAACGGCCACAATCCAGCCCACATCGAGGAGAAATTCAAGCAGAGGGGGCAGAGAAATTCAGGCCTCAAACCACGCCACATTCCGTCCCAAGAGCGGCCACAATCCAGCCCACATCGAGGAGAATTTCAAGCACAGGTGTGAGAGAAATTCAGGCCTCAAACCATGCCAGATTCCAGCCCAAGAGCAGCCACAATCCAGCCCACATCGAGGAGAAATTCAAGCACAGGTGTGAGAGAAATTCAGGCCTCAAACCACTCCAAATTCCGACCCTAGAGCGGCCACAATCCAGCCCACATCGAGGAGAATTTCAAGCAGAGTGGGTAGAGAAATTCAGGCCTCAAACCACGCCATATTCCAGGCCAGGAGCGGACGCAATCCAGACCACATCGAGGAGAATTTCAAGCATAGGGGGAGAGAAATTCAGGCCTCAAACCACGCCATATTCCAGGCCAGGAGCGGACGCAATCCAGACCACATGGAGGAGAAATTCAAGCAGAGTGGGTAGAGAAATTCAGGCCTCAAACCACGCCATATTCCAGGCCAGGAGCGGACGCAATCCAGACCACATCGAGGAGAATTTCAAGCATAGGGGGAGAGAAATTCAGGCCTCAAACCACGCCAAATTCCGTCCCAAGAACGACCACAATCCAGCCCACATCGAGGAGAATTTCAAGCACAGGAGGCAGAGAAATTCAGGGCTCAAACCACGCCAGATTCCAGCCCAAGAGCAGCCACAATCCAGACCACATCGAGGAGAATTTCAAGCACAGGTGTGAGAGAAATTCAGGCCTCAAACCACACCAAATTCCAGCCCAAGAGCAGCCACAATCCAGCCCACATCGAGGACAAATTCAAGCAGAGGGGGCAGAGAAATTCAGGCCTCAAACCACGCCACATTCCGGCCCAAGAGCGGCCACAATCCAGCCCACATCGAGGAGAATTTCAAGCACAGGTGTGAGAGAAATTCAGGCCTCAAACCATGCCAGATTCCAGCCCAAGAGCAGCCACAATCCAGCCCACATCGAGGAGAATTTCAAGCACAGGGGGCAGAGAAATTCAGGCCTCAAACCAAGACAAATTCCAGCCCAAGAGCGGCCACAATCCAGCCCACATCGAAGAGAATTTCAATCACAGGGGACAGTGAAATTCAGGCCTCAAACCACTTCAAATTCTGGCCCAAGAGCGGCCACAATCCAGCCCACATCGAGGAGAATTTCAAGCACAGATGTGAGAGAAATTAAGACCTCAAATAACGCCAAATTGCGTCCCAAGAACGGCCACAATCCAGCCCACATCGAGGAGAATTTCAAGCACAGGAGGCAGAGAAATTCAGGCCTCAAACCACGCCAGATTCCAGCCCAAGAGCAGCCACAATCCAGCCCACATCGAGGAGAATTTCAAGCACAGGGGGCAGAGAAATTCAGGCCTCAAACCACGCCAAATTCCAGCCCAAGAGCAGCCACAATCCAGCCCACATCGAGGAGAATTTCAAGCACAGGGGACAGAGAACTTCAGGCCTCAAACCACTCCAAATTCCAGCCCAAGAGCGGCCACAATCCAGCCCACATGGAAGAGAATTTCAAGCACAGTGGGTAGAGAAATTCAGGCCTCAAACCACGCCAAATTCCAGCCCAAGAGCAGCCACAATCCAGCCCACATGGAAGAGAATTTCAAGCTCAGGGGACAGAGAATTTCAGGCCTCAAACCACGCCAAATCCCGTCCCATGAACGGCCACAATCCAGCCCACATCGAGGAGAAATTCAAGCAGAGGGGGCAGAGAAATTCAGGCCTCAAACCACGCCACATTCCGTCCCAAGAGCGGCCACAATCCAGCCCACATCGAGGAGAATTTCAAGCACAGGTGTGAGAGAAATTCAGGCCTCAAACCATGCCAGATTCCAGCCCAAGAGCAGCCACAATCCAGCCCACATCGAGGAGAAATTCAAGCACAGGTGTGAGAGAAATTCAGGCCTCAAACCACTCCAAATTCCGACCCTAGAGCGGCCACAATCCAGCCCACATCGAGGAGAATTTCAAGCAGAGTGGGTAGAGAAATTCAGGCCTCAAACCACGCCATATTCCAGGCCAGGAGCGGACGCAATCCAGACCACATCGAGGAGAATTTCAAGCATAGGGGGAGAGAAATTCAGGCCTCAAACCACGCCATATTCCAGGCCAGGAGCGGACGCAATCCAGACCACATGGAGGAGAAATTCAAGCAGAGTGGGTAGAGAAATTCAGGCCTCAAACCACGCCATATTCCAGGCCAGGAGCGGACGCAATCCAGACCACATCGAGGAGAATTTCAAGCATAGGGGGAGAGAAATTCAGGCCTCAAACCACGCCAAATTCCGTCCCAAGAACGACCACAATCCAGCCCACATCGAGGAGAATTTCAAGCACAGGAGGCAGAGAAATTCAGGGCTCAAACCACGCCAGATTCCAGCCCAAGAGCAGCCACAATCCAGACCACATCGAGGAGAATTTCAAGCACAGGTGTGAGAGAAATTCAGGCCTCAAACCACACCAAATTCCAGCCCAAGAGCAGCCACAATCCAGCCCACATCGAGGACAAATTCAAGCAGAGGGGGCAGAGAAATTCAGGCCTCAAACCACGCCACATTCCGGCCCAAGAGCGGCCACAATCCAGCCCACATCGAGGAGAATTTCAAGCACAGGTGTGAGAGAAATTCAGGCCTCAAACCATGCCAGATTCCAGCCCAAGAGCAGCCACAATCCAGCCCACATCGAGGAGAATTTCAAGCACAGGGGGCAGAGAAATTCAGGCCTCAAACCATGCCAGATTCCAGCCCAAGAGCAGCCACAATCCAGCCCACATCGAGGAGAATTTCAAGCACAGGTGTGAGAGAAATTCAGGCCTCAAACCACGCCAAATTCCAGCCCAAGAACAGCCACAATCCAGCCCACATCGAGGAGAATTTCAAGCATAGGGGGCAGAGAAATTCAGGCCTCAAACCAATCCAAATTCTGGCACAAGAGCGGCCACAATCCAGATCACATCGAGGAGAATTTCAAGCACAGGGGGCAGAGAAATTCAGGCCTCAAACCACGCCAAATTCCAGCCCAAGAGTGGCCACAATCCAGCCAACATCGAGTAGAATTTCAAGCACAGGTGTGAGAGAAATTCAGGCCTCAAACCACGCCAAATTCCGTCCCAATAACGGCTACAATCCAGCCCACATGGAAGAGAATTTCAAGCACAGGGGACAGAGAAATTCAGGCCTCAATCCAATCCAAATTCTGGCACAAGAGCGGCCACAATCCAGCCCACATGGAGGAGAATTTCAAGCAAAGGGGGCAGAGAAACTCAGGCCTCAAACCACGCCAAATTCTGGCCCAAGAGCGGCCACAATCCAGCCCACATCGAGGAGAATTTCAAGCACAGGTGTGAGAGAAATTCAGACCTCAAACCACGCCAAATTCCGTCCCAAGAGCGGCCACAATCCAGCCCACATCAACGAGAATTTCAAGCACAGGGGACAGAGAAGTTCAGGCCTCAAACCACGCCATATTCCGGCCCAAGATTGGCCACAATCCGGCCCACATCGAGGAAAATTTCAAGCACAAGTGTGAGAGAAATTCAGACCTCAAACTACGCCAAATTCCGTCCCAAGAACGACCACAATCCAGCCCACATCGAGGAGAATTTCAAGCACAGGAGGCAGAGAAATTCAGGCCTCCAACCACGCTACATTCCGGCCCAAGAGCGGCCACAATCCAGCCCACATCGAGGAGAATTTCAAGCACAGGGGGCAGAGAAATTCAGGCCTCAAACCACGCCAAATTCCAGCCCAAGAGCGGACGCAATCCAACCCACATCGAGGAAAATTTCAAGCACAGGTGTGAGAGAAATTCAGACCTCAAACCACGCCAAATTCCGTCCCAAGAGCGGCCACAATCCAGCCCACATCGAGGAGAATTTCAAGCACAGGGGACAGAGAAATTCAGGCCTCAAACCAATCCAAATTCTGGCCCAAGAGCGGCCACAATCCAGCCCACATCGAGGAGAATTTCAAGCACAGGGGACAGAGAAATTCAGGCCTCAAACCACGCCAGATTCCAGCCCAAGAGCAGCCACAATCCAGACCACATCGAGGAGAATTTCAAGCACAGTTGTGAGAGAAATTCAGGCCTCAAACCACACCAAATTCCAGCCCAAGAGCAGCCACAATCCAGCCCACATCGAGGACAAATTCAAGCACAGGGGACAGTGAAATTCAGGACTCAAACCAAGACAAATTCCAGCCCAAGAGCGGCCACAATCCAGCCCACATCGAGGAGAATTTCAAGGACAGGGGACAGTGAAATTCAGGCCTCAAACCACTTCAAATTCTGGCCCAAGAGCGGCCACAATCCAGCCCACATCGAGGAGAATTGCAAGCACAAATGTGAGAGAAATTAAGACCTCAAATAACGCCAAATTGCGTCCCAAGAACGGCCACAATCCAGCCCACATCGAGGAGAATTTCAAGCACAGGAGGCAGAGAAATTCAGGCCTCAAACCACGCCAGATTCCAGCCCAAGAGCAGCCACAATCCAGCCCACACCGAGGAGAATTTCAAGCACAGTGGGTAGAGAAATTCAGGCCTCAAACCACGCCAAATTCCAGCCCAAGAGCATATGCAATCCAGACCACATCGAGCAGAAATTAAAGCACAGGGGACAGAGAAATTCAGACCTCAAACCACGCCAAATCCCGTCCCATGAACGGCCACAATCCAGCCCACATCGAGGACAAATTCAAGCAGAGGGGGCAGAGAAATTCAGGCCACAAACCACGCCACATTCCGGCCCAAGAGCGGCCACAATCCAGCCCACATCGAGGAGAATTTCAAGCACAGGTGTGAGAGAAATTCAGGCCTCAAACCACGCCAAATTCCAGCACAAGACCAGACGCAATCCAGACCACATCGAGGAGAATTGCAAGCACAGGTGTGAGAGAAATTCAGGCCTCAAACCACGCCAAATTCCAGCCCAAGACCATATGCAATCCAGACCACATCGAGGAGAATTTCAAGCATAGGGGGAGAGAAATTCAGGCCTCAAACCACGCCATATTCCGGCCCAAGATTCGCCACAATCCGGCCCACATCGAGGAAAATTTCAAGCACAAGTGTGAGAGAAATTCAGACCTCAAACTACGCCAAATTCCGTCCCAAGAACGACCACAATCCAGCCCACATCGAGGAGAATTTCAAGCACAGGAGGCAGAGAAATTCAGGCCTCAAACCACGCCACATTCCGGACCAAGAGTGGCCACAATCCAGCCCACATCGAGGAGAATTTCAGTCACAGGTGTGAGAGAAATTCAGACCTAAAACAATGCCAAATTCCGTCCCAAAACCAGCCACAATCCAGCCCACATCGAGGAGAATTTCAAGCACATGTGTGAGAGAAATTCAGGCCTCAAACCACGCCAGATTCCAGCCCAAGAACAGCCACAATCCAGCCCACATCGAGGAGAATTTCAAGCACAGGGGACAGAGAACTTCAGGCCTCAAACCACTCCAAATTCTGGCCCAAGAGCGGCCACAATCCAGCCCACATCGAGGAGAATTTCAAGCACAGGGGACAGAGAAATTCAGGCCTCAAACCACTTCAAATTCTGGCCCAAGAGCGGCCACAATCCAGCCCACATCGAGGAGAATTGCAAGCACAGATGTGAGAGAAATTCAGACCTCAAATAACGCCAAATTGCGTCCCTAGAACGGCCACAATCCAGCCCTCATCGAGGAGAATTTCAAGCACAGGAGGCAGAGAAATTCAGGCCTCAAACCACGCCAGATTCCAGCCCAAGAGCAGCCACAATCCAGCCCACATCGAGGAGAATTTCAAGCACAGTGGGTAGAGAAATTCAGACCTCAAACCACGCCAAATTCCAGCCCAAGAGCAGCCACAATCCAGCCCACATGGAAGAGAATTTCAAGCTCAGGGGACAGAGAAATTCAGGCCTCAAACCACTCCAAATTCTGGCACAAGAGCAGCCACAATCCAGCCCACATCGAGGAGAATTTCAAGCACAGTGGATAGAGAAATTCAGGCCTCAAACCACGCCAAATTCCAGCCCAAGAGCATATGCAATCCAGACCACATCGAGGAGAAATTCAAGCACAGGGGACAGAGAAATTCAGACCTCAAACCACGCCAAATCCCGTCCCATGAACGGCCACAATCCAGCCCACATCGAGGACAAATTCAAGCAGAGTGGGCAGAGAAATTCAGGCCTCAAACCACGCCACATTCCGGCCCAAGAGCGGCCACAATCCAGCCCACATCGAGGAGAATGTCAAGCACAGGTGTGAGAGATATTCAGACCTCAAACAACGCCAAATTCCGTCCCAAGAACGGCCACAATCCAGCCCACATCGAGGAGAATTTCAAGCACAGGTGTGAGAGAAATTCAGGCCTCAAACCATGCCAGATTCCAGCCCAAGAGCAGCCACAATCCAGCCCATATCGAGGAGAATTTCAAGCACAGGTGTGAGAGAAATTCAGGCCTCAAACCACGCCAAATTCCAGCCCAAGACCATATGCAATCCAGACCACATCGAGGAGAATTTCAAGCATAGGGGGAGAGAAATTCAGGCCTCAAACCACGCCATATTCCGGCCCAAGATTGGCCACAATCCGGCCCACATCGAGGAAAATTTCAAGCACAAGTGTGAGAGAAATTCAGACCTCAAACTACGCCAAATTACGTCCCAAGAGCGGCCACAATCCAGCCCACATCGAGGAGAATGTCTAGCACATGGGACAGAGAAATTCAGGCCTCAAACCACGCCACATTCCGGCCCAAGAGTGGCCACAATCCAGCCCACATCGAGGAGAATTTCAAGCACAGGGGACAGAGAAATTCAGGCCTCAAACCAATCCAAATTCTGGCCCAAGAGCGGCCACAATCCAGCCCACATGGAAGAGAATTTCAAGCACAGGGGGCAGAGAAATTCAGGCCTCAAACCAATCCAAATTCCGCCCCTAGAGCGGCCACAATCCAGCCCACATCGAGGAGAATTTCAAGCACAGTGGGTAGAGAAATTCAGGCCTCAAACCACGCCACATTCCGGACCAAGAGTGGCCACAATCCAGCCCACATCGAGGAGAATTTCAAGCACAGTGGGTAGAGAAATTCAGGCCTCAAACCACGCCAAATTCCAGCCCAAGAGCAGCCACAATCCAGCCCACATCGAGGAGAATTTCAAGCTCAGTGGACAGAGAAATTCAGGCCTCAAACCACTCCAAATTCGGGCACAAGAGCAGCCACAATCCAGCCCACAACGAGGAGAAATTCAAGCACAGGGGACAGAGAAATTCAGGCCTCAAACCACGCCAAATCCCGTCCCATGAACGGCCACAATCCAGCCCACATCGAGGACAAATTCAAGCAGAGTGGGCAGAGAAATTCAGGCCTCAAACCACGCCACATTCCAGACCAAGAGCAGCCACAATCCAGCCCACATCGAGGAGAATTTCAAGCACAGGTGTGAGAGAAATTCAGGCCTCAAACCATGCCAGATTCCAGCCCAAGAGCAGCCACAATCCAGCCCACATCGAGGAGAATTTCAAGCACACGTGTGAGAGAAATTCAGGCCTCAAACCACGCCAAATTCCGTCCCAAGAACGGCCACAATCCAGCCCACATGGAAGAGAATTTCAAGCACAGGGGGCAGAGAAATTCAGGCCTCAAACCAATCCAAATTCTGGCACAAGAGCGGCCACAATCCAGCCCACATCAAGGAGAATTTCAAGCACAGGGGGCAGAGAAATTCAGGCCTCAAACCACGCCAAATTCCGTCCCAAGATTGGCCACAATCCAGCCCACATCGAGGAGAATTTCAAGCACAGGTGGGAGAGAAATTCAGACCTCAAACCACGCCAAATTGCGGCCCAAGAACGGCCACAATCCAGCCCACATCGAGGAGAATTTCAAGCAGAGGTGTGAGAGAAATTCAGACCTAAAACAATGCCAAATTCCGTCCCAAAAACAGCCACAATCCAGCCCACATCGAGGAGAATTTCAAGCACAGTGGGGAGAGAAATTCAGGCCTCAAACCACGCCAGATTCCAGCCCAAGAACAGCCACAATCCAGCCCACATCGAGGAGAATTTCAAGCACAGGGGACAGAGAAATTCAGGCCTCAAACAAATCCAAATTCTGGCCCAAGAGCAGCCACAATCCAGCCCACATCGAGGAGAATTTCAAGCACAGGTGTGAGAGAAATTCAGGCCTCAAACCACGCCAGATTCCAGCCCAAGAGCAGCCACAATCCAGACCACATCGAGGAGAATTTCAAGCACAGGTGTGAGAGAAATTCAGGCCTCAAACCACGCCAAATTCCAGCCCAAGAGCAGCCACAATCCAGCCCACATGGAAGAGAATTTCAAGCTCAGGGGACAGAGAAATTCAGGCCTCAAACCACTCCAAATTCCAGCCCAAGAGCATATGCAATCCAGACCATATCGAGGAGAAATTCAAGCACAGGGGACAGAGAAATTCAGACCTCAAACCACGCCAAATCCCGTCCCATGAACGGCCACAATCCAGCCCACATCGAGGACAAATTCATGCAGAGGGGGCAGAGAAATTCAGGCCACAAACCACGCCACATTCCGGCCCAAGAGCGGCCACAATCCAGCCCACATCGAGGAGAATGTCAAGCAGAGGGGGCAGAGAAATTCAGGCCTCAAACCACGCCAAATTCCAGCACAAGACCAGACGCAATCCAGACCACATCGAGGAGAATTTCAAGCACAGGTGTGAAAGAAATTCAGACCTCAAACCACGCCAAATTCCAGCCCAAGACCATATGCAATCCAGACCACATCGAGGAGAATTTCAAGCATAGGGGGAGAGAAATTCAGGCCTCAAACCACGCCATATTCCGGCCCAAGATTCGCCACAATCCAGCCCACATCGAGGAAAATTTCAAGCACAAGTGTGAGAGAAATTCAGACCTCAAACTACGCCAAATTCCGTCCCAAGAACGACCACAATCCAGCCCACATCGAGGAGAATTTCAAGCACAGGAGGCAGAGAAATTCAGGCCTCAAACCACGCCACATTCCGGACCAAGAGTGGCCACAATCCAGCCCACGTCGATGAGAATTTCAAGCACAGTGGGTAGAGAAATTCAGGCCTCAAACCACGCCACATTCCGGACCAAGAGTGGCCACAATCCAGCCCACATCGAGGAGAATTTCAGTCACAGGTGTGAGAGAAATTCAGACCTAAAACAATGCCAAATTCCGTCCCAAAAACAGCCACAATCCAGCCCACATCGAGGAGAATTTCAAGCACAGGTGTGAGAGAAATTCAGGCCTCAAACCACGCCAGATTCCAGCCCAAGAACAGCCACAATCCAGCCCACATCGAGGAGAATTTCAAGCACAGGAGACAGAGAACTTCAGGCCTCAAACCACTCCAAATTCTGGCCCAAGAGCGGCCACAATCCAGCCCACATCGAGGAGAATTTCAAGCACAGGGGACAGAGAAATTCAGGCCTCAAACCACGCCAGATTCCAGACCAAGAGCAGCCACAATCCAGACCACATCGAGGAGAATTTCAAGCACAGGTGTGAGAGAAATTCAGGCCTCAAACCACGCCAAATTCCAGCCCAAGATCAGCCACAATCCAGCCCACATCGAGGACAAATTCAAGCACAGGGGACAGTGAAATTCAGGACTCAAACCAAGACAAATTCCAGCCCAAGAGCGGCCACAATCCAGCCCACATCGACGAGAATTTCAAGGACAGGGGACAGTGAAATTCAGGCCTCAAACCACTTCAAATTCTGGCCCAAGAGCGGCCACAATCCAGCCCACATCGAGGAGAATTGCAAGCACAGATGTGAGAGAAATTCAGACCTCAAATAACGCCAAATTGCGTCCCAAGAACGGCCACAATCCAGCCCTCATCGAGGAGAATTTCAAGCACAGGAGGCAGAGAAATTCAGGCCTCAAACCACGCCAGATTCCAGCCCAAGAGCAGCCACAATCCAGCCCACATCGAGGAGAATTTCAAGCACAGTGGGTAGAGAAATTCAGACCTCAAACCACGCCAAATTCCAGCCCAAGAGCAGCCACAATCCAGCCCACATGGAAGAGAATTTCAAGCTCAGGGGACAGAGAAATTCAGGCCTCAAACCACTCCAAATTCTGGCACAAGAGCAGCCACAATCCAGCCCACATCGAGGAGAATTTCAAGCACAGGTGTGAGAGAAATTCAGGCCTCAAACCACTCCAAATTCCAGCCCAAGAGCGGCCACAATCCAGACCATATCGAGGAGAATTTCAAGCACAGGGGGCAGAGAAATTCAGACCTCAAACCACGCCAGATTCCAGCCCAAGAGCATATGCAATCCAGACAACATCGAGGAGAAATTCAAGCAGAGGGGGCAGAGAAATTCAGGCCTCAAACCACGCCACATTCCGGCCCAAGAGCGGCCACAATCCAGCCCACATCGAGGAGAATGTCAAGCACAGGTGTGAGAGATATTCAGACCTCAAACAACGCCAAATTCCGTCCCAAGAACGGCCACAATCCAGCCCACATCGAGGAGAATTTCAAGCACAGGTGTGAGAGAAATTCAGGCCTCAAACCATGCCAGATTCCAGCCCAAGAGCAGCCACAATCCAGCCCACATCGAGGAGAATTTCAAGCACAGGTGTGAGAGAAATTCAGGCCTCAAACCACACCAAATTCCAGCCCAAGACCATATGCAATCCAGACCACATCGAGGAGAATTTCAAGCATAGGGGGAGAGAAATTCAGGCCTCAAACCACGCCATATTCCGGCCCAAGATTGGCCACAATCCGGCCCACATCGAGGAAAATTTCAAGCACAAGTGTGAGAGAAATTCAGACCTCAAACTACGCCAAATTACGTCCCAAGAGCGGCCACAATCCAGCCCACATCGAGGAGAATGTCAAGCACATGGGACAGAGAAATTCAGGTCTCAAACCACGCCACATTCCGGCCCAAGAGCGGCCACAATCCAGCCCACATCGAGGAGAATTTCAAGCACAGGGGACAGAGAAATTCAGGCCTCAAACCAATCCAAATTCTGGCCCAAGAGCGGCCACAATCCAGCCCACATGGAAGAGAATTTCAAGCACAGGGGACAGAGAAATTCAGGCCTCAAACCAATCCAAATTCCGCCCCTAGAGCGGCCACAATCCAGCCCACATCGAGGAGAATTTCAAGCACAGTGGGTAGAGAAATTCAGGCCTCAAACCACGCCACATTCCGGACCAAGAGTGGCCACAATCCAGCCCACATCGAGGAGAATTTCAAGCACAGTGGGTAGAGAAATTCAGGCCTCAAACCACGCCAAATTCCAGCCCAAGAGCAGCCACAATCCAGCCCACATGGAAGAGAATTTCAAGCTCAGTGGACAGAGAAATTCAGGCCTCAAACCACTCCAAATTCGGGCACAAGAGCAGCCACAATCCAGCCCACAACGAGGAGAAATTCAAGCACAGGGGGCAGAGAAATTCAGGCCTCAAACCACGCCAAATCCCGTCCCATGAACGGCCACAATCCAGCCCACATCGAGGACAAATTCAAGCAGAGGGGGCAGAGAAATTCAGGCCTCAAACCACGCCACATTCCGGCCCAAGAGCGGCCACAATCCAGCCCACATCGAGGAGAATTTCAAGCACAGGTGTGAGAGAAATTCAGGCCTCAAACCATGCCAGATTCCAGCCCAAGAGCAGCCACAATCCAGCCCACATCGAGTAGAATTTCAAGCACACGTGTGAGAGAAATTCAGGCCTCAAACCACGCCAAATTCCGTCCCAAGAACGGCCACAATCCAGCCCACATGGAAGAGAATTTCAAGCACAGGGGGCAGAGAAATTCAGGCCTCAAACCAATCCAAATTCTGGCACAAGAGCGGCCACAATCCAGGCCACATCAAGGAGAATTTCAAGCACAGGTGTGAGAGAAATTCAGGCCTCAAACCACGCCAAATTCTGCCCAAGATTGGCCACAATCCAGCCCACATCGAGGAGAATTTCAAGCACAGGTGGGAGAGAAATTCAGACCTCAAACCACGCCAAATTGCGGCCCAAGAACGGCCACAATCCAGCCCACATCGAGGACAAATTCAAGCAGAGGGGGCAGAGAAATTCAGACCTCAAACCACGCCAAATTCCGGTCCAAGAGCAGCCACAATCCAGCCCACATCGAGGAGAAATACAAGCACAGGTGTGAGAGAAATTCAGACCTCAAACCACTCCAAATTCCGTCCCAAGAGCGGCCACAATCCAGCCCACATCAACGAGAATTTCAAGCACAGGGGACAGAGAAATTCAGGCCTCAAACCACTCCAAATTCTGGCCCAAGAGCGGCCACAATCCAGACCACATCGAGGAGAATTTCAAGCATAGGGGGAGAGAAATTCAGGCCTCAAACCACGCCATATTCCGGCCCAAGATTGGCAACAATCCGGCCCACATCGAGGAAAATTTAAAGCACAAGTGTGAGAGAAATTCAGACCTCAAACTACGCCAAATTCCGTCCCAAGAACGACCACAATCCAGCCCACATCGAGGAGAATTTGAAGCACAGGAGGCAGAGAAATTCAGGCCTCAAACCGAGCCACATTCCGGCCCAAGAGCGGCCACAATCCAGCCCACATCGAGGAGAATTTCAAGCACAGGGGGCAGAGAAATTCAGGCCTCAAACCACGCCAAATTCCAGCCCAAGAGCGGACGCAATCCAGACCACATCGAGGAAAATTTCAAGCACAGGTGTGAGAGAAATTCAGACCTCAAACCACGCCAAATTCCGTCCCAAGAGCTTCCACAATCCAGCCCACATCGAGGAGAATTTCAAGCACAGGGGACAGAGAAATTCAGGCCTCAAACCACGCCAGATTCCAACCCAAGAGTGGCCACAATCCAGCCCACATCGAGGAGAATTTCAAGCACAGGTGTGAGAGAAATTCAGGCCTCAAACCATGCCAGATTCCAGCCCAAGAGCAGCCACAATCCAGCCCACATCGAGGAGAATTTCAAGCATAGGGGGAGAGAAATTCAGGCCTCAAACCACGCCATATTCCGGCCCAAGATTGGCCACAATCCGGCCCACATCGAGGAAAATTTCAAGCACAAGTGTGAGAGAAATTCAGACCTCAAACTACGCCAAATTCCGTCCCAAGAGCGGCCACAATCCAGCCCACATCGAGGACAATGTCAAGCACATGGGACAGAGAAATTCAGGCCTCAAACCACGCCACATTCCGGCCCAAGAGCGGCCACAATCCAGCCCACATCGAGGAGAATTTCAAGCACAGGGGGCAGAGAAATTCAGGCCTCAAACCACTCCAAATTCTGCCCCTAGAGCGGCCACAATCCAGCCCACATCGGGGAGAATTTCAAGCACAGTGGGTAGAGAAATTCAGGCCTCAAACCACGCCACATTCCGGACCAAGAGTGGCCACAATCCAGCCCACATCGAGGAGAATTTCAAGCACAGTGGGTAGAGAAATTCAGGCCTCAAACCACGCCAAATTCCAGCCCAAGAGCAGCCACAATCCAGCCCACATCGAGGAGAAGTTCAAGCACAGGTGGGAGAGAAATTCAGGCCTCAAACCACGCCAAATTGCGGCCCAAGAACGGCCACAATCCAGCCCACATCGAGGACAAATTCAAGCAGAGGGGGCAGAGAAATTCAGACCTCAAACCACGCCAAATTCCGGTCCAAGAGCAGCCACAATCCAGCCCACATCGAGGAGAAATACAAGCACAGGTGTGAGAGAAATTCAGACCTCAAACCACTCCAAATTCCGTCCCAAGAGCGGCCACAATCCAGCCCACATCAACGAGAATTTCAAGCACAGGGGACAGAGAAATTCAGGCCTCAAACCACTCCAAATTCCGGCCCTAGAGCGGCCACAATCCAGCCCACATCGAGGAGAATTTCAAGCAGAGTGGGTAGAGAAATTCAGGCCTCAAACCACGCCACATTCCGGACCAAGAGTGGCCACAATCCAGCCCACATCGAGGAGAATTTCAAGCACAGGTGTGAGAGAAATTCAGGCCTCAAACCACGCCAAATTCCAGCCCAAGTGCGGACGCAATCCAGCCCACATCGAGGAAAATTTCAAGCACAGGTGTGAGAGAAATTCAGACCTCAAACCACGCCATATTCCGTCCCAAGAGCGGCCACAATCCAGCCCACATCGAGGAGAATTTCAAGCACAGGGGACAGAGAAATTCAGGCCTCAAACCACTCCAAATTCTGGCCCAAGAGCGGCCACAATCCAGCCCACATCGAGGACAAATTCAAGCATAGGGGACAGAGAAATTCAGGCCTCAAACCACGCCAAATTCCCGATCAAGAGTGGCCACAATCCAGCCCACATCGAGTAGAATTTCAAGCACACGTGTGAGAGAAATTCAGGCCTCAAACCACGCCAAATTCCGTCCCAAGAACGGCCACAATCCAGCCCACATGGAAGAGAATTTCAAGCACAGGGGGCAGAGAAATTCAGGCCTCAAACCAATCCAAATTCTGGCACAAGAGCGGCCACAATCCAGCCCACATCAAGGAGAAATTCAAGCACAGGGGGCAGAGAAATTCAGGCCTCAAACCACGCCAACTTCTGGCCCAAGATTGGATCGAGGAGAATTTCAAGCACAGGTGTGAGAGAAATTCAGACCTCAAAGAACGCCAAATTGCGGCCCAAGAACGGCCACAATCCAGCCCACATCGAGGACAAATTCAAGCAGAGGGGGCAGAGAAATTCAGACCTCAAACCACGCCAAATTCCGGTCCAAGAGCAGCCACAATCCAGCCCACATCGAGGAGAAATACAAGCACAGGTGTGAGAGAAATTCAGACCTCAAACCACGCCAAATTCCGTCCCAAGAGCGGCCACAATCCAGCCCACATCAACGAGAATTTCAAGCACAGGGGACAGAGAAATTCAGGCCTCAAACCACTCCAAATTCTAGCCCAAGAGCGGCCACAATCCAGCCCACATCGAGGAGAATTTCAAGCACAGTGGGTAGAGAAATTCAGGCCTCAAACCACGCCAAATTCCAGCCCAAAAGCATATGCAATCCAGACCACATCGAGGAGAATTTCAAGCATAGGGGGAGAGAAATTCAGGCCTCAAACCACGCCATATTCCGGCCCAAGATTGGCCACAATCCGGCCCACATCGAGGAAAATTTCAAGCACAAGTGTGAGAGAAATTCAGACCTCAAACTACGCCAAATTCCGGCCCAAGAGCGACCACAATCCAGCCCACATCGAGGAGAATTTGAAGCACAGGAGGCAGAGAAATTCAGGCCTCAAACCGAGCAACATTCCGGCCCAAGAGCGGCCACAATCCAGACCACATCGAGGAGAATTTCAAGCACAGGGGGCAGAGAAATTCAGGCCTCAAACCACGCCAAATTCCAGCCCAAGAGCGGACGCAATCCAGACCACATCGAGGAAAATTTCAAGCACAGGTGTGAGAGAAATTCAGACCTCAAACCACGCCAAATTCCGTCCCAAGAGCGGCCACAATCCAGCCCACATCGAGGAGAATTTCAAGCACAGGGGACAGAGAAATTCAGGCCTCAAACCACGCCAAATTCTGGCCCAAGAGCGGCCACAATCCAGCCCACATCGAGGAGAATTTCAAGCACAGGAGGCAGAGAAATTCAGCCCTCAAACCTCCCCATATTCCGGCCCTAGAGCGGCCACAATCCAGCCCACATCGAGGAGAATTTCAAGCAGAGTGGGTAGAGAAATTCAGGCCTCAAACCACGCCACATTCCGGACCAAGAGTGGCCACAATCTAGCCCACATCGAGGAGAATTTCAAGCACAGGTGTGAGAGAAATTCAGGCCTCAAACCACGCCAAATTCTGGCCCAAGAACGGCCACAATCCAGCCCACAACGAGGAGAATTTCAAGCACACGTGTGAGAGAAATTCAGGCCTCAAACCACGCCAAATTCCGTCCCAAGAACGGCCACAATCCAGCCCACATGGAAGAGAATTTCAAGCACAGGGGGCAGAGAAATTCAGGCCTCAAACCAATCCAAATTCTGGCACAAGAGTGGCCACAATCCAGCCCACATCGAGGAGAAATTCAAGCACAGGGGGCAGAGAAATTCAGGCCTCAAACCACGCCAAATTCTGGCCCAAGAGCGGCCACAATCCCGCCCACATCAACGAGAATTTCAAGCACAGGGGACAGAGAAATTCAGGCCTCAAACCATTCCAAATTCTGGCCCAAGAGCGGCCACAATCCAGCCCACATCGAGGAGAATTTCAAGCACAGTGGGTAGAGAAATTCAGGCCTTAAACCACGCCATATTCTGGCCCAAGATTGGCCACAATCCGGCCCACATCGAGGAAAATTTCTAAGCACAAGTGTGAGAGAAATTCAGACCTCAAAATACGCCAAATTCCGTCCCAAGAACGACCACAATACAGCCCACATCGAGGAGAATTTGAAGCACAGGAGGCAGAGAAATTCAGGCCTCAAACCGAGCCACATTCCGGCCCAAGAGCGGCCACAATCCAGCCCACATCGAGGAGAATTTCAAGCACAGGGGGCAGAGAAATTCAGGCCTCAAACCACGCCAAATTCCAGGCAAGAGCGGACACAATCCAGACCACATCGAGGAAAATTTCAAGCACAGGTGTGAGAGAAATTCAGACCTCAAACCACGCCAAATTCCGTCCCAAGAGCGGCCACAATCCAGCCCACATCGAGGAGAATTTCAAGCACAGGGGACAGAGAAATTCAGGCCTCAAACCACGCCAAATTCTGGCCCAAGAGCGGCCACAATCCAGCCCACATCGAGGAGAATTTCAAGCACAGGGGACAGAGAAATTCAGGCCTCAAACCAATCCAAATTCTGGCCCAAGAGCAGCCACAATCCAGCCCACATCGAGGAGAATTTCAAGCACAGGTGTGAGAGAAATTCAGGCCTCAAACCACGCCAAATCCCGTCCCATGAACGGCCACAATCCAGCCCACATCGAGGACAAATTCAAGCAGAGGGGGCAGAGAAATTCAGGCCTCAAACCACGCCACATACCGGACCAAGAGCGGCCACAATCCAGCCCACATCGAGGAGAATTTCAAGCACAGGGTGCAGAGAAATTCAGGCCTCAAACCACGCCAAATTCCAGCCCAAGAACGGACGCAATCCAGACCACATCGAGGAGAATTTCAAGCACAGGGGGCAGAGAAATTCAGGCCTCAAACCAATCCAAATTCCAGCCCAAGAGCGGTCGCAATCCAGACCACATCGAGGAAAATTTCAAGCACAGGGGACAGAGAAATTCAGACCTCAAACCACGCCAAATTCCGTCCCAAGAGCAGCCACAATCCAGCCCACATAGAGGAGAAGTTCAAGTAAAGGTGTGAGAGAAATTCAGGCCTCAAACCACGCCAAATTCAACCCAAAGAGCCCACGCAATCCAGACCACATCGAGGAAAATTTCAAGCACAGGTGTGAGAGAATTTCAGACCTCAAACCACGCCAAATTCCATCCCAAGAGCGGCCACAATCCAGCCCACATCGAGGAGAATTTCAAGCACAGGGGACAGAGTAATTCAGGCCCCAAATCAATCCAAATTCTGGCCCAAGAGCGGCCACAATCCAGCCCACATCGAGGAGAATTTCAAGCACAGGGGGCAGAGAAATTCAGGCCTCAAACCACTCCAAATTCCAGCCCTAGAGCGGCCACAATCCAGCCCACATCGAGGAAAATTTCAAGCAGAGTGGGTAGAGAAATTCAGGCCTGAAACCACGCCATATTCCAGCCCAGCAGCGGACGCAATCCAGACCACATCGTGGAGAATTTCAAGCATAGGGGGAGAGATATTCAGTCCTCAAACCACGCCATGTTCCGGCCCAAGAGTGGCCACAATCCGGCCCACATCTTGGAGAATGTCAAGCACAGTGGGTAGAGAAATTCAGGCCTCAAACCACGCCAAATTCCGGCCCAAGAGCGACCACAATCCAGCCCACATCGAGGAGAATTTCAAGCTCAGGGGGCAGAGAAATTCAGGCCTCAAACCACGCCAAATTCCAGCCCAAGAGCGGACGCAATCCAGACCACATCGAGGAAAATTTCAAGCACAGGTGTGAGAGAAATTCAGGCCTCAAACCAAGACTAATTCCGTCCCAAGAGTGGCCACAATCCAGCCCACATGGAAGAGAATTTCAAGGACAGGGGGCAGTGAAATTCAGGCCTCAAACCACACCAAATTCCAGCCCAAGAGCAGCCACAATCCAGCCCACATCGAGGAGAATTTCAAGCACAGGGGACAGAGAAATTCAGGCCTCAAACCACTCCAGATTCCAGCCCAAGAACTGCCACAATCCAGCCCACATCGAGGAGAATTTCAAGCACAGTGGATAGAGAAATTCAGGCCTCAAACCACGCCATATTCCGGCCCAAGATTGGCCACAATCCGGCCCACATCGAGGAAAATTTCAAGCACAGTGGATAGAGAAATTCAGACCTCAAACTACGCCAAATTCCGTCCCAAGAGCGACCACAATCCAGCCCACATAGGGGAGAATTTCAGGCACAGGAGGCAGAGAAATTCAGGCCTCAAACCACGCCACATTCCAGCCCAAGAACTGCCACAATCCAGCCCACATCGAGGAGAATTTCAAGCACAGTGGATAGAGAAATTCAGACCTCAAACTACGCCAAATTCCGTCCCAAGAGCGACCACAATCCAGCCCACATAGAGGAGAATTTCAGGCACAGGAGGCAGAGAAATTCAGGCCTCAAACCACGCCACATTCCGGCCCAAGAGCGGCCACAATCCAGCTCACATCGAGGAGAATTTCAAGCACAGGGGGCAGAGAAATTCAGGCCTCAAACCACGCCACATTCCGGCCCAAGAGCGGCCACAATCCAGCTCACATCGAGGAGAATTTCAAGCACAGGGGGCAGAGAAATTCAGGCCTCAAACCACGCCAAATCCCGTCCCAAGAACGACCACAATCCAGCCCACATCGAGGAGAATTTGAAGCACAGGAGGCAGAGAAATTCAGGCCTCAAACCACGCCAAATTCCGGCCCAAGAGTGGCCACAATCCAGCCCATATCGAGGAGAATTTCAAGCACAGGGGGCAGAGAAATTCAGGCCTCAAACCACGCCAAATTCCAGCCCAAGAGCGGACGCAATCCAGACCACATCGAGGAAAATTTCAAGCACAGGTGTGAGAGAAATTCAGACCTCAAAACACGCCATATTCCGGACCAAGAGTGGCCACAATCCAGCCCACATCGAGGAGAATTTCAAGCACAGGTGTGAGAGAAATTCAGACCTCAAACAACGCCAAATTCCGTCCCAAAAGCCGCCACAATCCAGCCCACATCGAGGAGAATTTCAAGCACAGGTGTGAGAGAAATTCACGCCTCAAACCACGCCAGATTCCAGCCCAAGAACAGCCACAATCCAGCCCTTATCGAGGAGAATTTCAAGCACAGGTGTGAGAGAAATTCAGGCCTCAAACCACTCCAAATCCCGTCCCATGAACGGCCACAATCCAGCCCACATCGAGGAGAATTTCAAGCACAGATGTGAGAGAAATTCAGACCTCAAACCACGCCACATTCCGGACCAAGAGCGGCCACAATCCAGCCCACATCGAGGAGAATTTCAAGCACAGGGGGCAGAGAAATTCAGGCCTCAAACCAATCCAAATTCTGGCCCAAGAACAGCCACAATCCAGCCCACATCGAGGAGAATTTCAAGCACAGGGGGCAGAGAAATTCAGGCCTCAAACCAATCCAAATTCTGGCCCAATAGCGGCCACAATCCAGCCCACATCGAGGAGAATTTCAAGCACAGTGGGTAGAGAAATTCAGGCCCCAAACCACGCCACATTCCGGACCAAGAGTGGCCACAATCCAGCCCACATCGAGGAGAATTTCAAGCACAGGTGTGAGAGAAATTCAGACCTCAAACAACGCCAAATTCCGTCCCAAAAACGGCCACAATCCAGCCCACATCGAGGAGAATTTCAAGCACAGGTGTGAGAGAAATTCAGGCCTCAAACCACGCCAGATTCCAGCCCAAGAACAGCCACAATCCAGCCCACATCGAGGAGAATTTCAAGCACAGGTGTGAGAGAAATTCAGGCCTCAAACCACGCCAAATTCCAGCCAAAGAGCGGACGCAATCCAGACCACATCGAGGAAAATTTCAAGCACAGGTGTGAGAGAATTTCAGACCTCAAACCACGCCAAATTCCGTCCCAAGAGCGGCCACAATCCAGCCCACATCGAGGAGAATTTCAAGCACAGGGGACAGAGAAATTCAGGCCTCAAACCACTCCAAATTCTGTCCCAAGAGCGGCCACAATCCAGCCCACATCGAGGAGAATTTCAAGCACAGGGGGCAGAGAAATTCAGGCCTCAAACCACTCCAAATTCCAGCCCTAGAGCGGCCACAATCCAGCCCACATCGAGGAGAATTTCAAGCACAGGTGTGAGAGAAATTCAGGCCTCAAACCAAGACTAATTCCGTCCCAAGAGTGGCCACAATCCAGCCCACATGGAAGAGAATTTCAAGGACAGGGGGCAGTGAAATTCAGGCCTCAAACCACTCCAAATTCTGGCCCAAGAGCGGCCACAATCCAGCCCACATCGAGGAGAATTTCAAGCACAGGGGGGAGAGAAATTCAGGCCTCAAACCACTCCAGATTCCAGCCCAAGAACTGCCACAATCCAGCCCACATCGAGGAGAATTTCAAGCACAGTGGGTAGAGAAATTCAGGCCTCAAACCACGCCAAATTCCAGCCCAAGAGCAGCCACAATCCAGCCCACATGGAAGAGAATTTCAAGCACAGGGGACAGAGAAATTCAGGCCTCAAACCAATCCAAATTCCGGCCCAAGAGCGGCCACAATCCAGACCACATCGAGGAGAATTTCAAGCACAGGTGTGAGAGAAATTCAGACCTCAAACAACGCCAAATTCCGGCCCAAAAACGGCCACAATCCAGCCCACATCGAGGACAAATTCAAGCACAGGTGTGAGAGAAATTCAGGCCTCAAACCACGCCATGTTCCGGCCCAAAAGCGGCCACAATCCAGCCCACATCGAGGAGAATTTCAAGCACAGGGGGCAGAGAAATTCAGGCCTCAAACCAATCCAAATTCTGGCCCAAGAACAGCCACAATCCAGCCCACATCGAGGAGAATTTCAAGCACAGGGGGCAGAGAAATTCAGGCCTCAAAACCACTCCAAATTCCGTCCCTAGAGCGGCCACAATCCAGCCCACATCGAGGAGAATTTCAAGCACAGTGGGTAGAGAAATTCAGGCCCCAAACCACGCCACATTCCGGACCAAGAGTGGCCACAATCCAGCCCACATCGAGGAGAATTTCAAGCACAGGTGTGAGAGAAATTCAGACCTCAAACAACGCCAAATTCCGTCCCAAAAACGGCCACAATCCAGCCCACATCGAGGAGAATTTCAAGCACAGGTGTGAGAGAAATTCAGGCCTCAAACCACGCCACATTCCAGCCCAAGAACAGCCACAATCCAGCCCACATCGAGGAGAATTTCAAGCACAGGTGTGAGAGAAATTCAGGCCTCAAACCACGCCAAATTCCAGCCAAAGAGCGGACGCAATCCAGACCACATCGAGGAAAATTTCAAGCACAGGTGTGAGAGAATTTCAGACCTCAAACCACGCCAAATTCCGTCCCAAGAGCGGCCACAATCCAGCCCACATCGAGGAGAATTTCAAGCACAGGGGACAGAGAAATTCAGGCCTCAAACCACTCCAAATTCTGGCCCAAGAGCGGCCACAATCCAGCCCACATCGAGGAGAATTTCAAGCACAGGGGGCAGAGAAATTCAGGCCTCAAACCACTCCAAATTCCAGCCCTAGAGCGGCCACAATCCAGCCCACATCGAGGAGAATTTCAAGCACAGGTGTGAGAGAAATTCAGGCCTCAAACCAAGACTAATTCCGTCCCAAGAGTGGCCACAATCCAGCCCACATGGAAGAGAATTTCAAGGACAGGGGGCAGTGAAATTCAGGCCTCAAACCACTCCAAATTCTGGCCCAAGAGCGGCCACAATCCAGCCCACATCGAGGAGAATTTCAAGCACAGGGGGGAGAGAAATTCAGGCCTCAAACCACTCCAGATTCCAGCCCAAGAACTGCCACAATCCAGCCCACATCGAGGAGAATTTCAAGCACAGTGGGTAGAGAAATTCAGGCCTCAAACCACGCCAAATTCCAGCCCAAGAGCAGCCACAATCCAGCCCACATGGAAGAGAATTTCAAGCAGAGGGGACAGAGAAATTCAGGCCTCAAACCAATCCAAATTCCGGCCCAAGAGCGGCCACAATCCAGACCACATCGAGGAGAATTTCAAGCACAGGTGTGAGAGAAATTCAGACCTCAAACAACGCCAAATTGCGTCCCAAAAACGGCCACAATCCAGCCCACATCGAGGACAAATTCAAGCACAGGTGTGAGAGAAATTCAGGCCTCAAACCACGCCATGTTCCGGCCCAAAAGCGGCCACAATCCAGCCCACATCGAGGAGAATTTCAAGCACAGGGGGCAGAGAAATTCAGGCCTCAAACCACGCCAAAATCCAGCCCAAGGGCGGACGCAATCCAGACCACATCGAGGAAAATTTCAAGCACAGGTGTGAGAGAAATTCAGACCTCAAACCACGCCAAATTCCGGCCCAAGAGCGGCCACAATCCAGCCCACATCGAGGAGAATTTCAAGCACAGGGGACAGAGAAATTCAGGCCGCAAACCAATCCAAATTCTGGCCCTAGAACGGCCACAATCCAGCCCACATCGAGGAGAATTTCAAGCACAGTGGGTAGAGAAATTCAGGCCTCAAGCCACGCCAAATTCCAGCCCAAGAGCGGACGCAATCCAGCCCACATCGAGGAAAATTTCAAGCACAGGTGTGAGAGAAATTCAGACCTCAAACCACGCCAAATTCCGTCCCAAGAATGGCCACAATCCAGCCCACATCGAGGACAAATTCAAGCAGAGGGGAAAGAGAAATTCAGGCCTCAAACCACGCCACATTCCGGACCAAGAGTGGCCAAAAACCCAGCCCACATCGAGGAGAATTTCAAGTACAGGTGTGAGAGAAATTCAGGCCTCAAACCACACCAAATTCCAGCCCAAGAGCAGCCACAATCCAGCCCACATCGAGGACAAATTCAAGCACAGGGGACAGAGAAATTCAGGCCTCAATCCACACCAAATTCCAGCCAAAGAGCGGCCACAATCCAGCCCACATGGAAGAGAATTTCAAGCACAGTGGGTAGAGAAATTCAGGCATCAAACCACGGCAAATTGCGTCCCAAGAGCAGCCACAATCCAGCCCACATGGAAGAGAATTTCAAGCTCAGGGGACAGAGAAATTCAGGCCTCAAACCACTCCAACTTGTGGCACAAGAGCAGCCACAATCCAGCCCACATCGTGGAGAATTTCAAGCACAGGTGTGAGAGAAATTCAGGCCTCAAACCACGCCAAATTCCAGCCCAAGAGCATATGAAATCCAGACCATATCGAGGAGAAATTCAAGCACAGGGGACAGAGAAATTCAGGCGTCAAACCACGCCAAATCCCGTCCCATGAAAGGCCACAATCCAGCCCACATCGAGGAGAATTTCAAGCACAGGGGACAGAGAAATTCAGGCCTCAAACCACGCCAGATTCCAGCCCAAGAGCAGCCACAATCCAGCCCACATCGAGGAGAAATACAAGCACAGGTGTGAGAGAAATTCAGACCTCAAACCACGCCAAATTCCAGCCCAAGAACAGCCACAATCCAGACCACATCGAGGAGAATTTCAAGCACAGGGGACAGAGAAATTCAGGCCTCAAACCAATCCAAATTCTAGCCCAAGAGCGGCCACAATCCAGCCCACATCGAGGAGAAATTCAAGCACAGGGGACAGAGAAATTCAGGCCTCAAACCACGCCAGATTCCAGCCCAAGAAAGGCCACAATCCAGCCCACATCGAGGAGAAATACAAGCACAGGTGTGAGAGAAATTCAGACCTCAAACCACGCCAAATTCCGTCCCAAGACCGGCCACAATCCAGCCCACATCGAGGAGAATTTCAAGCACAGGGGACAGAGAAATTCAGGCCTCAAACCAATCCAAATTCTGGCCCAAGAGCGGCCACAATCCAGCCCACATCGAGGAGAATTTCAAGCACAGGGGACAGAGCAATTCAGGCCTCAAACCACGCCAAATTCCGGTCCAAGATCAGCCAAAATAAAGCCCACGCCGAGGGGATTTTCAGGCAGAACGGGGCAGAGATATTCAGGCCTCAAACCACGCCAAATTCCAGCCCAAGAGCGGCCACAATCCAGCCCACATCGAGGAGAATGTCAAGCACAGGTTGCAGAGAAATTCAAGCCTCAAACCATGCCAAATTCCGGCTCAAGATCGGCCAAAATAAAGCCCACGTCGAGGAGATTTTCAGGCAGAAGGGGGCAGAGATATTCAGGCCTTAAATCACGCCAGATTCCAGCCCAAGAGCAGCCACAATTCAGCCCATATCGAGGACAAATTCAAGCACAGGTGTGAGAGAAATTCAGGCCTCAAACCACGCCAGATTCCAGCCCAAGAGCAGCCACAATTCAGCCCATATCGAGGACAAATTCAAGCACAGGTGTGAGAGAAATTCAGGCCTCAAACTACGCCACATTCCGGCCCAAGAGCAGCCACAATCAAGACCATATCGAGGAGAATTTCAAGCACAGGGGGGAGAGAAATTCAGACCTCAAACCACGCCAAATTCCGGCACAAAATCGGAAACAATCCAGCCCACATCGAGGAGAATTTCAAGCACCGGTGTGAGAGAAATTCAGGCCTCAAACCACGCCAGATTCCAGCCCAAGAGCAGCCACAATCCAGCCCACATCGAGGAGAAATTCAAGCACAGGTGTGAGAGAAATTCAGGCCTCAAACCACGCCAGATTCCAGCCCAAGAGCAGCCACAATCCAGCCCACATCGAGGAGAAATTCAAGCACAGGTGTGAGAGAAATTCAGGCCTCAAACCACGCCAGATTCCAGTCCAAGAGCAGCCACAATTCAGCCCATATCGAGGACAAATTCAAGCACAGGTGTGAGAGAAATTCAGGCCTCAAACCACACCAGATTCCAGCCCAAGAGCAGCCACAATTCTGCCCATATCGAGGACAAATTCAAGCACAGGTGTGAGAGAAATTCAGGCCTCAAACTACGCCACATTCCAGCCCAAGAGCAGCCACAATCAAGACCATATTGAGGAGAATTTCAAGCACAGGGGGGAGAGAAATTCGAACCTCAAACCACGCCAAATTCCGGCACAAAATCGGCCACAATCCAGCCCACATCGAGGACAAATTCAAGCACCGGTGTGAGAGAAATTCAGGCCTCAAACCACGCCAGATTCCAGCCCAAGATCAGCCACAATCCAGCCCACATCGAGGAGAATTTCAAGCACAGGTGTGAGAGAAATTCAGGCCTCAAACCACGCCTAATTCCAGCCCAAGAGCAGCCACAATCCAGCCCACATTGAGGAGAATTTCAAGCACAGGTGTGAGAGAAATTCAGGCCTCAAACCACGCCAAATTCCGGTCCAAGAGCGGCCACAATCCAGCCCACATCGAGGACAAATTCAAGCACAGGTATGAGAGAAATTCAGACCTCAAACCACGCCAGATTCTGGCCCAAAAGCAGCCACAATCCAGCCCACATCGAGGAGAATTTCAAGCTCTGTGGGTACAGAATTTCAAGTCTCAAACCACGCCAGATTCCAACCCAAGAGCGGCCACAATCCAGCCCACATCGAGGAGAATTTCAAGCACAGGGGACAGAGAAATTCAGGCCTCAAACAACGCCACATTCCCGCCCAAGAGCGGCCACAATCCAGCCCACATCGAGGAGAATTTCAAGCACAGGGGGCAGAGAAATTCAGGCCTCAAACCACGCCAAATTCCAGCCCAAGAGCAGCCACAATCCAGCCCACATCGAGGACAAATTCAAGCACAGGTATGAGAGAAACTCATACCTCAAACCACGCCAAATTCCAGCCCAAGAGCGGCCACAATCCAGCCCACATCGAGGAGAATTTCAAGCACAGGTGTGAGAGAAATTCAGGCCTCAAACCACGCCAGATTCCAGCCCAAGAGCAGCCACAATCCAGCCCACATCGAGGAGAATTTCAAGCTCTGGTGTGAGAGAAATTTAGGCCTCAAACCACACCAGATTCCAGCCCAAGAGCAGCCACAATTCTGCCCACATCGAGGACAAATTCAAGCACAGGTGTGAGAGAAATTCAGGCCTCAAACTACGCCACATTCCGTCCCAAGAGCAGCCACAATCCAGACCATATCGAGGAGAATTTCAAGCAGAGGTATGACAGAAATTCAGACCTCAAACCACGCCAAATTCCGGCACAAGAACGGCCACAATCCAGCCCACATCGAGGAGAATTTCAAGCACAGGTGTGAGAGAAATTCAGACCTCAAACCACGCCAGATTCCAGCCCAAGAGCAGCCACAATCCAGCCCACATCGAGGAGAATTTCAAGCACAGGTGTGAGAGAAATTCAGGCCTCAAACCACGCCAAATTACAGCCCAAGAGCGGCCACAATGCAGCCCACATCGTGGAGAAATTCAATCAGAGGGGGCAGAGAAATTCAGGCCTCAAACCACGCCAAATTCCGGCCCAAGAGCAGCCAAAATAAAGCCCACGCCGAGGAGATTTTCAGGCAGAACGGGGCAGAGAAATTCAGGCCTCAAACCACGCCAAATTCCAGCCCAAGAGCAGCCACAATCCAGACCATATCGAGGAGAATTTCAAGCACAGGTATGAGAGAAATTCATGTCTCAAACCACGCCAAATTCCAGCCCAAGAACGGCCACAATCCAGCCCACATCGAGGAGAATTTCAAGCACAGGTGTGAGAGAAATTCAGGCCTCAAACCACGCCAGATTCCAGCCCAAGAGCAGCCACAATCCAGCCCACATGGAAGAGAATTTCAAGCACAGGTGTGAGAGAAATTCAGGCCTCAAACCACGCCAAATTCCAGCCCAAGAGCGGCCACAATCCAGCCCACATCGAGGAGAATTTCAAGCACAGGGGACAGAGAAATTCAAGCCTCAAACCACGCCAATTTGCAGCCCAAGAGCAGCCACAATCCAGCCCACATCGAGGACAAATTCAAGTACAGGGGGCAGAGAAATTCAGCCCTCAATCCACGCCAAATTCCCGTCCAAGTGCAGCCACAATCCAGCCCACATCGAGGAGAAGGTCAAGCACCGCGGGCAGAGAATTTCAGGCCTCAAACCACGCCAAATTTCAGACTAAGAGCAGCCACAATCAAGACCATATCGAGGAGAATTTCAAGCACAGGGGGGAGAGAAATTCAGGCCTCAATCCACGCCAAATTCCGGCCCAAGAGCGGCCACAATCCAGCCCACATCGAGGAGAATTTCAAGCACAGGGGGCAGAGAAATTCAGGCCTCAAACCACGCCAGATTCCAGCCCAAGATCAGCCACAATCCAGCCCACCTCGAGGAGAATTTCAAGCACAGGTGTGAGAGAAATTCAGGCCTCAAACCACGCCAAATTCCAGCCCAAGATCAGCCACAATCCAGCCCACATCGAGGAGAATTTCAAGCACAGGAGGCAGAGAAATTCAGGCCTCAAACCACGCAAATTTGCAGCCCAAGAACGGCCACAATCCAGCCCACATCGAGGAGAATTTCAAGCACAGGGGACAGAGAAATTCAGGCCTCAAACCACGCCAAATTCCGGTCCAAAAGCGGCCACAATCCAGCCCACATCGAGGACAAATTCAAGCACAGGAGGCAGAGAAATTCAGGCCTCAATCCATGCCAAATTCCGGTCCAAGTGCAGCCACAATCCAGCCCACATCGAGGACAAATTCAAGTACAGGGTGCAGAGAAATTCAGGCCTCAAACCACGCCAGATTCTGGCCCAAAAGCGGCCACAATCCAGCCCACATCGAGGAGAATTTCAAGCACTGTCGGTACAGAATTTCAAGTCTCAAACCACGCCAGATTCCAACCCAAGAGCGGCCACAATCCAGCCCACATCGAGGAGAATTTCAAGCACAGTGGACAGAGATATTCAGGTCTCAAACACGCCAAATTGCAGCCCAGGAGTGGCCACAAACCAACCCACATCGAGGAGAATTTCACGCACAGGGGACAGAGAAATTCAGGCCTCAAACAACGCCACATTCCCGCCCAAGAGCGGCCACAATCCAGCCCACATCGAGGATAATTTCAAGCACAGGGGGCAGAGAATTTCAGGCCTCAAACCACGCCAAATTCCAGCCAAAGAGCAGCCACAATCCAGCCCACGTCGAGGACAAATTCAAGCACAGGTATGAGAGAAATTCAGACCTCAAACCACGCCACATTCCATCCCAAAAATTGCCACAATCCAGCCCACATCGAGGAGAATTTCAAGCACAGGTGTGAGAGAAATTCAGGCCTCAATCCACGCCAAATTCCGGTCCAAGAGCGGCCACAGTCCAGCCCACATCGAGGACAAATTCAAGCACAGGAGGCAGAGAAATTCAGGCCTCAATCCACGCCAAATTCCGGTCCAAGTGCAGCCACAATCCAGCCCACATCGAGGAGAATTTCAAGCACAGAGGGCAGAGAAATTCAGGCCTCAAACCACGCCAAATTCCGGTCCAAAAGTGGCCACAATCCAGCCCACATCGAGGACAAATTCAAGCACAGGAGGCAGAGAAATTCAGGCCTCAATCCATGCCAAATTCCGGTCCAAGTGCAGCCACAATCCAGCCCACATCGAGGACAAATTCAAGTACAGGGTGCAGAGAAATTCAGGCCTCAAACCACTCCAGATTCTGGCCCAAAAGCGGCCACAATCCAGCCCACATCGAGGAGAATTTCAAGCACTGTCGGTACAGAATTTCAAGTCTCAAACCACGCCAGATTCCAACCCAAGAGCGGCCACAATCCAGCCCACATCGAGGAGAATTTCAAGCACAGTGGACAGAGATATTCAGGTCTCAAACACGCCAAATTGCCGCCCAGGAGTGGCCACAAACCAACCCACATCGAGGAGAATTTCACGCACAGGGGACAGAGAAATTCAGGCCTCAAACAACGCCACATTCCCGCCCAAGAGCGGCCACAATCCAGCCCACATCGAGGATAATTTCAAGCACAGGGGGCAGAGAATTTCAGGCCTCAAACCACGCCAAATTCCAGCCCAAGAGCAGCCACAATCCAGCCCACGTCGAGGACAAATTCAAGCACAGGTATGAGAGAAATTCAGACCTCAAACCACGCCACATTCCGTCCCAAAAACGGCCACAATCCAGCCCACATCGAGGAGAATTTCAAGCACAGGTGTGAGAGAAATTCAGGCCTCAAACCACGCCAGATTCCAGCCCAAGAGCAGCCACAATCCAGCCCACATCGAGGAGAAATTCAAGCACAGGTGTGAGAGAAATTCAGGCCTCAAACTACGCCACATTCCGTCCCAAGAGCAGCCACAATCCAGACCATATCGAGGAGAATTTCAAGCACAGGGGGCAGAGATATTCAGGCCTCAAACCACGCCAAATTCCGGCACAAGAACGGCCACAATCCAGCCCACATCTAGGAGAATTTCAAGCACAGGTGTGAGAGAAATTCAGACCTCAAACCACGCCAGATTCCAGCCCAAGAGCAGCCAAAATCCAGCCCACATCGAGGAGAATTTCAAGCACAGGGGACAGAGAAATTCAGGCCTCAATCCACGCCAAATTCCGGTCCAAGAGCGGCCACAGTCCAGCCCACATCGAGGACAAATTCAAGCACAGGAGGCAGAGAAATTCAGGCCTCAATCCACGCCAAATTCCGGTCCAAGTGCAGCCACAATCCAGCCCACATCGAGGAGAATGTCAAGCACCGCGGGCAGAGAATTTCAGGCCTCAAACCACGCCAAATTCTGGCCCAAGAGCAGCCACAATCCAGCCCACATCGAGGACAAATTCAAGCACAGGTGTGAGAGAAATTCAGGCCTCAAACCACGCCAGATTCTGGCCCAAAAGCGGCCACAATCCAGCCCACACCGAGGAGAATTTCAAGCACTGTGGGTACAGAATTTCAAGTCTCAAACCACGCCAGATTCCAACACAAGAGCGACCACAATCCAGCCCACATCGAGGAGAATTTCAAGCACAGTGGACAGAGATATTCAGGCCTCAAACAACGCCACATTCCCGCCCAAGAGCGGCCACAATCCAGCCCACATCGAGGAGAATTTCAAGCACAAGGGGCAGAGAAATTCAGGCCTCAAACCACGCCAAATTCCAGCCCAAGAGCAGCCACAATCCAGCCCACATCGAGGAGAATTTCAAGCACTGTGGGTACAGAATTTCAAGTCTCAATCCACGCCAAATTCCGGTCCAAGAGCGGCCACAATCCAGCCCACATCGAGGAGAATTTCAGGCACAGTGGACAGAGATATTCAGGCCTCAAACAACGCCACATTCCCGCCCAAGAGCGGCCACAATCCAGCCCACATCGAGGAGAATTTCAAGCACAGGGGGCAGAGAAATTCAGGCCTCAAACCACGCCAAATTCCAGCCCAAGAGCAGCCACAATCCAGCCCACATCGAGGAGAATTTCAAGCACAGGTATGAGAGAAATTCAGACCTCAAACCACGCCAAATTCCAGCCCAAAAACGGCCACAATCCAGCCCACATCGAGGAGAATTTCAAGCACAGGTGTGAGAGAAATTCAGGCCTCAAACCACGCCAGATTCCAGCCCAAGAGCAGCCACAATCCAGCCCACATCGAGGAGAATTTCAAGCACAGGGGGCAGAGAAATTCAGGCCTCAAACCACGCCAAATTCCAGCCCAAGAGCGGCCACAATCCAGCCCACATCGAGGAGAATTTCAAGCACAGGGGACAGAGAAATTCAAGCCTCAAACCACGCCAATTTGCAGCCCAAGAGCGGCCACAATCCAGCCCACATCGAGGACAAATTCAAGTACAGGGGGCAGAGAAATTCAGCCCTCAATCCACGCCAAATTCCCGTCCAAGTGCAGCCACAATCCAGCCCACATCGAGGAGAATGTCAAGCACAGGGGACAGAGAAATTCAAGCCTCAAACCACGCCAATTTGCAGCCCAAGAGCGGCCACAATCCAGCCCACATCGAGGACAAATTCAAGCACAGGGGGCAGAGAAATTCAGCCCTCAATCCACGCCAAATTCCCGTCCAAGTGCAGCCACAATCCAGCCCACATCGAGGAGAATGTCAAGCACCGCGGGCAGAGAATTTCAGGCCTCAATCCACGCCAAATTCCGGTCCAAGTGCAGCCACAATCCAGCCCACATCGAGGAGAATGTCAAGCACCGCGGGCAGAGAATTTCAGGCCTCAAACCACGCCAAATTCTGGCCCAAGAGCAGCCACAATCCAGCCCACATCGAGGACAAATTCAAGCACAGGTGTGAGAGAAATTCAGGCCTCAAAACACGCCAGATTCCAGCCCAAGAGCAGCCACAATTCAGCCCATATCGAGGACAAATTCAAGCACAGGTGTGAGAGAAATTCAGGCCTCAAAACACGCCAGATTCCAGCCCAAGAGCAGCCACAATTCAGCCCATATCGAGGACAAATTCAAGCACAGGTGTGAGAGAAATTCAGGCCTCAAACTACGCCACATTCCGTCCCAAGAGCAGCCACAATCCAGACCATATCGAGGAGAATTTCAAGCAGAGGTATGACAGAAATTCAGGCCTCAAACCACGCCAAATTCCAGCACAAGAACGGCCACAATCCAGCCCATATCTAGGAGAATTTCAAGCACAGGTGTGAGAGAAATTCAGACCTCAAACCACGCCAGATTCCAGCCCAAGAGCAGCCAAAATCCAGCCCACATCGAGGAGAATTTCAAGCACAGGTGTGAGAGAAATTCAGGCCTCAAACCACGCCAGATTCCAGCCCAAGAGCAGCCACAATCCAGCCCACATCGAGGAGAATTTCAAGCACAGGGGACAGAGAAATTCAGGCCTCAATCCACGCCAAATTCCGGTCCAAGAGCGGCCACAATCCAGCCCACATCGAGGACAAATTCAAGCACAGGAGGCAGAGAAATTCAGGCCTCAATCCACGCCAAATTCTGGTCCAAGTGCAGCCACAATCCAACCCACATCGAGGAGAATGTCAAGCACCGCGGGCAGAGAATTTCAGGCCTCAAACCACGCCAAATTCTGGCCCAAGAGCAGCCACAATCCAGCCCACATCGAGGACAAATTCAAGCACAGGTGTGAGAGAAATTCAGGCCTCAAACCACGCCAGATTCTGGCCCAAAAGCGGCCACAATCCAGCCCACACCGAGGAGAATTTCAAGCACTGTGGGTACAGAATTTCAAGTCTCAAACCACGCCAGATTCCAACCCAAGAGCAGCCACAATCCAGCCCACATCGAGGAGAATTTCAAGCACAGTGGACAGAGATATTCAGGCCTCAAACAACGCCACATTCCCGCCCAAGAGCGGCCACAATCCAGCCCACATCGAGGAGATTTTCAAGCACAAGGGGCAGAGAAATTCAGGCCTCAAACCACGCCAAATTCCAGCCCAAGAGCAGCCACAATCCAGCCCACATCGAGGACAAATTCAAGCACAGGTATGAGAGAAACTCAGACCTCAAACCACGCCAAATTCCGTCCCAAGAACGGAAACAATCCAGCCCACATCGAGGAGAATTTCAAGCACTGTGGGTACAGAATTTCAAGTCTCAAACCACGCCAGATTCCAACCCAAGAGCGGCCACAATCCAGCCCACATCGAGGAGAAATTCAAGCACAGGTGTGAGAGATATTCAGGCCTCAAACAACGCCACATTCCCGCCCAAGAGCGGCCACAATCCAGCCCACATCGAGGAGAATTTCAAGCACAGGGGGCAGAGAATTTCAGGCCTCAAACCACGCCAAATTCCAGCCCAAGAGCAGCCACAATCCAGCCCACATCGAGGAGAAGTTCAATTACAGGAGTGAGAGAAATTCAGGCCTCAAACCACGCCAAATTCCAGCCCATGAGCAGCCACAATCCAGCCCACATCGAGGAGAAGTTCAATTACAGGAGTGAGAGAAATTCAGGCCTCAAACCACGCCAAATTCCAGCCCAAGAGCAGCCACAATCCAGCCCACATCGAGGAGAATTTCAAGCACAGGTGTGAGAGAAATTCAGGCCTCAAACCACGCCAAATTCCAGCCCAAGAGTGGCCACAATCCAGCCCACATCGAGGAGAATTTCAAGCACAGGGGGCAGAGAAATTCAGGCCTCAAACCACGCCAAATTCCAGCCCAAGAGCGGCCACAATCCAGCCCACATCGAGGAGAATGTCAAGCACATTGTGCAGAGAAATTCAAGCCTCAAACCATGCCAAGTTCCGGCTCAAGATCGGCCAAAATAAAGCCCACGTCGAGGAGATTTTCAGGCAGAAGGGGGCAGAGAAATTCAGGCCTCAAACCACGCCAAATTCCGGCCCAAGAGCGGCCACAATCCAGCCCACATCGAGGAGAATTTCAAGCACAGGACGCAGAGAACTTCAGGCCTAAATCCACGCCAAATTCCAGCCCAAGAGCAGCCACAATCCAGCCCACATCGAGGAGAATGTCAAGCACAGTGGGCGGAGAAATTCAGGCAGAAAACCACGCCAAATTCCAGCCCAAGAGCAGCCACAATCCAGACCATATCGAGGAGAATTTCAAGCACAGGTATGAGAGAAATTCAGACCTCAAACCACGCCAAATTCCGGCACAAGAACGGCCACAATCCAGCCCACATCGAGGAGAATTTCAAGCACAGGTGTGAGAGAAATTCAGGCCTCAAACCACGCCAGATTCCAGCCCAAGAGCAGCCACAATCCAGCCCACATCGAGGAGAATTTCAAGCACTGTGGGTAGAGAATTTCAAGTCTCAAACCACGCCAGATTCCGTCCCAAGAGCGGCCACAATCCAGCCCACGTCGAGGAGAATTTCAAGCACAGGTTGCAGAGAAATTCAGGCCTCAAACCACGCCAAATTGCAGCCCAGGAGTGGCCACAAACCAACCCACATCGAGGAAAATATCAAGCACAGGGGACAGAGAAATTCAGGCCTCAAACCACGCCAAATTCCAGCCCAAGAGCAGCAACAATCCAGCCCACATCGAGGAGAATTTCAAGCACAGCAATGAGAGAAATTCAGGCCTCAATCCACGCCAAATTCCAGCCCAAGAGCAGCCACAATCCAGCCCACATCGAGGACAAATTCAAGCACAGGTATGAGAGAAATTCAGACCTCAAACCACGCCAAATTCCGTCCCAAGAACGGCCACAATCCAGCCCACATCGAGGAGAATTTCAAGCACAGGTGTGAGAGAAATTCAGGCCTCAAACCACGCCAGATTCCAGCCCAAGAGCAGCCACAATCCAGCCCACATCGAGGAGAAATTCAAGCACAGGTGTGAGAGAAATTCAGGCCTCAAACCACGCCAAATTCCAGCCCAAGAGCAGCCACAATTCAGCCCATATCGAGGACAAATTCAAGCACAGGTGTGAGAGAAATTCAGGCCTCAAACCACGCCAGATTCCAGCCCAAGAACAGCCACAGTTCAGCCCACATCGAGGACAAATTCAAGCACAGGTGTGAGAGAAATTCAGGCCTCAAACTACGCCACATTCCGGCCCAAGAGCAGCCACAATCAAGACCATATCGAGGAGAATTTCAAGCACAGGGGGGAGAGAATTTCAGACCTCAAACCACGCCAAATTCCGGCACAAAAACGGCCACAATCCAGCCCACATCGAGGAGAATTTCAAGCACAGGTGTGAGAGAAATTCAGACCTCAAACCACGCCAGATTCCAGCCCAAGAGCAGCCACAATCCAGCCCACCTCGAGGAGAATTTCAAGCACAGGAGGCAGAGAAATTCAGGCCTCAAACCACGCCAATTTGCAGCCCAAGAACGGCCACAATCCAGCCCACATCGAGGAGAATTTCAAGCACAGTGGACAGAGAAATTCAGGCCTCAAACCACGCCAAATTCCGGTCCAAAAGCGGCCACAATCCAGCCCACATCGAGGACAAATTCAAGCAGAGGGGGCAGAGAAATTCAGGCCTCAATCCATGCCAAATTCCGGTCCAAGTGCAGCCACAATCCAGCCCACATCGAGGACAAATTCAAGTACAGGGTGCAGAGAAATTCAGGCCTCAAACCACGCCAGATTCTGGCCCGAAAGCGGCCACAATCCAGCCCACATCGAGGAGAATTTCAAGCACTGTGGGTACAGAATTTCAAGTCTCAAACCACGCCAGATTCCAACCCAAGAGCTGCCACAATCCAGCCCACATCGAGGAGAATTTCAAGCACAGTGGACAGAGATATTGAGGTCTCAAACACGCCAAATTGCAGCCCAGGAGTGGCCACAAACCAACCCACATCGAGGAGAATTTCAAGCACAGGGGACAGAGAAATTCAGGCCTCAAACAACGCCACATTCCCGCCCAAGAGCGGCCACAATCCAGCCCACATCGAGGTGAATTTCAAGCACAGGGGGCAGAGAATTTCAGGCCTCAAACCACGCCAGATTCCAGCCCAAGAGCAGCCACAATCCAGCCCACATCGAGGAGAATTTCAAGCACAGGTGTGAGAAATTCAGGCCTCAAACCACGCCAGATTCCAGCCCAAGAGCAGCCACAATCCAGCCCACATCGAGGAGAATTTCAAGCACAGGTGTGAGAGAAATTCAGGCCTCAAACCACGCCAGATTCCAGCCCAAGAGCAGCCACAAACCAGCCCACATCGAGGACAAATTCAAGCACAGGTATGAGAGAAATTCAGACCTCAAACCACGCCAAATTCCGTCCCAAGAACGGCCACAATCCAGCCCACATCGAGGAGAATTTCAAGCACAGGTGCTAGAGAAATTCAGGCCTCAAACCACGCCAGATTCCAGCCCAAGAGCAGCCACAAACCAGCCCACATCGAGGAGAATTTCAAGCACAGGTGTGAGAGAAATTCAGGCCTCAAACCACGCCAGATTCCAGCCCAAGAGCAGCCACAATCCAGCCCACATCGAGGAGAAATTCAAGCACAGGTGTGAGAGAAATTCAGGCCTCAAACCACGCCAAATTCCAGCCCAAGAGCAGCCACAATTCAGCCCATATCGAGGACAAATTCAAGCACAGGTGTGAGAGAAATTCAGGCCTCAAACCACGCCAGATTCCAGCCCAAGAACAGCCACAGTTCAGCCCACATCGAGGACAAATTCAAGCACAGGTGTGAGAGATATTCAGGCCTCAAACTACGCCACATTCCAGCCCAAGAGCAGCCACAATCAAGACCATATCGAGGAGAATTTCAAGCACAGGGGGGAGAGAAATTCAGACCTCAAACCACGCCAAATTCCGGCACAAAAACGGCCACAATCCAGCCCACATCGAGGAGAATTTCAAGCACAGGTGTGAGAGAAATTCAGGCCTCAAACCACGCCAGATTCCAGCCCAAGAGCAGCCACAATCCAGCCCACATCGAGGAGAAATTCAAGCACAGGTGTGAGAGAAATTCAGGCCTCAAACCACGCCACATTCCGTCCCAAGAGCAGCCACAATCCAGACCATATCGAGGAGAATTTCAAGCAGAGGTATGACAGAAATTCAGGCCTCAAACCACGCCAAATTCCGGCACAAGAACGGCCACAATCCAGCCCACATCGAGGAGAATTTCAAGCACAGGTGTGAGAGAAATTCAGGCCTCAAACCACGCCAGATTCCAGCCCAAGAGCAGCCACAATCCAGCCCACATCGAGGACAAATTCAAGTACAGGGTGCAGAGAAATTCAGGCCTCAAACCACGCCAGATTCTGGCCCAAAAGCGGCCACAATCCAGCCCACATCGAGGAGAATTTCAAGCACTATGGGTACAGAATTTCAAGTCTCAAACCACGCCAGATTCCAACCCAAGAGCTGCCACAATCCAGCCCACATCGAGGAGAATTTCAAGCACAGTGGACAGAGATATTGAGGTCTCAAACACGCCAAATTGCAGCCCAGGAGTGGCCACAAACCAACCCACATCGAGGAGAATTTCAAGCACAGGGGACAGAGAAATTCAGGCCTCAAACAACGCCACATTCCCGCCCAAGAGCGGCCACAATCCAGCCCACATCGAGGAGAATTTCAAGCACAGGGGGCAGAGAATTTCAGGCCTCAAACCACGCCAGATTCCAGCCCAAGAGCAGCCACAATCCAGCCCACATCGAGGAGAATTTCAAGCACAGGTGTGAGAGAAATTCAGGCCTCAAACCACGCCAGATTCCAGCCCAAGAGCAGCCACAATCCAGCCCACATCGAGGAGAATTTCAAGCACAGGTGTGAGAGAAATTCAGGCCTCAAACCACGCCAGATTCCAGCCCAAGAGCAGCCACAATCCAGCCCACATCGAGGACAAATTCAAGCACAGGTATGAGAGAAATTCAGACCCCAAACCACGCCAAATTCCGTCCCAAGAACGGCCACAATCCAGCCCACATCGAGGAGAATTTCAAGCACAGGTGTGAGAGAAATTCAGGCCTCAAACCACGCCAGATTCCAGCCCAAGAGCAGCCACAAACCAGCCCACATCGAGGAGAATTTCAAGCACAGGTGTGAGAGAAATTCAGGCCTCAAACCACGCCAGATTCCAGCCCAAGAGCAGCCACAATCCAGCCCACATCGAGGAGAATTTCAAGCACAGGTGTGAGAGAAATTCAGGCCTCAAACCACGCCAAATTCCAGCCCAAGAGCAGCCACAATTCAGCCCATATCGAGGACAAATTCAAGCACAGGTGTGAGAGAAATTCAGGCCTCAAACCACGCCAGATTCCAGCCCAAGAACAGCCACAGTTCAGCCCACATCGAGGACAAATTCAAGCACAGGTGTGAGAGAAATTCAGGCCTCAAACTACGCCACATTCCGGCCCAAGAGCAGCCACAATCAAGACCATATCGAGGAGAATTTCAAGCACAGGGGGGAGAGAAATTCAGACCTCAAACCACGCCAAATTCCGGCACAAAAACGGCCACAATCCAGCCCACATCGAGGAGAATTTCAAGCACAGGTGTGAGAGAAATTCAGGCCTCAAACCACGCCAGATTCCAGCCCAAGAGCAGCCACAATCCAGCCCACCTCGAGGAGAATTTCAAGCACAGGGAGCAGAGAAATTCAGGCCTCAAACCACGCCAATTTGCAGCCCAAGAGCATCCACAATCCAGCCCACATCGAGGAGAATTTCAAGCACAGTGGACAGAGAAATTCAGGCCTCAAACCACGCCAAATTCCGGTCCAAAAGCGGCCACAATCCAGCCCACATCGAGGACAAATTCAAGCAGAGGGGGCAGAGAAATTCAGGCCTCAATCCATGCCAAATTCCGGTCCAAGTGCAGCCACAATCCAGCCCACATCGAGGACAAATTCAAGTACAGGGTGCAGAGAAATTCAGGCCTCAAACCACGCCAGATTCTGGCCCAAAAGCGGCCACAATCCAGCCCACATCGAGGAGAATTTCAAGCACTGTGGGTACAGAATTTCAAGTCTCAAACCACGCCAGATTCCAACCCAAGAGCTGCCACAATCCAGCCCACATCGAGGAGAATTTCAAGCACAGTGGACAGAGATATTGAGGTCTCAAACACGCCAAATTGCAGCCCAGGAGTGGCCACAAACCAACCCACATCGAGGAGAATTTCAAGCACAGGGGACAGAGAAATTCAGGCCTCAAACAACGCCACATTCCCGCCCAAGAGCGGCCACAATCCAGCCCACATCGAGGAGAATTTCAAGCACAGGGGGCAGAGAATTTCAGGCCTCAAACCACGCCAGATTCCAGCCCAAGAGCAGCCACAATCCAGCCCACATCGAGGAGAATTTCAAGCACAGGTGTGAGAGAAATTCAGGCCTCAAACCACGCCAGATTCCAGCCCAAGAGCAGCCACAATCCAGCCCACATCGAGGAGAATTTCAAGCACAGGTGTGAGAGAAATTCAGGCCTCAAACCACGCCAGATTCCAGCCCAAGAGCAGCCACAATCCAGCCCACATCGAGGACAAATTCAAGCACAGGTATGAGAGAAATTCAGACCTCAAACCACGCCAAATTCCGTCCCAAGAACGGCCACAATCCAGCCCACATCGAGGAGAATTTCAAGCACAGGTGTGAGAGAAATTCAGGCCTCAAACCACGCCAGATTCCAGCCCAAGAGCAGCCACAAACCAGCCCACATCGAGGAGAATCTCAAGCACAGGTGTGAGAGAAATTCAGGCCTCAAACCACGCCAGATTCCAGCCCAAGAGCAGCCACAATCCAGCCCACATCGAGGAGAAATTCAAGCACAGGTGTGAGAGAAATTCAGGCCTCAAACCACGCCAAATTCCAGCCCAAGAGCAGCCACAATTCAGCCCATATCGAGGACAAATTCAAGCACAGGTGTGAGAGAAATTCAGGCCTCAAACCACGCCAGATTCCAGCCCAAGAACAGCCACAGTTCAGCCCACATCGAGGACAAATTCAAGCACAGGTGTGAGAGAAATTCAGGCCTCAAACTACGCCACATTCCGGCCCAAGAGCAGCCACAATCAAGACCATATCGAGGAGAATTTCAAGCACAGGGGGGAGAGAAATTCAGACCTCAAACCACGCCAAATTCCGGCACAAAAACGGCCACAATCCAGCCCACATCGAGGAGAATTTCAAGCACAGGTGTGAGAGAAATTCAGACCTCAAACCACGCCAGATTCCAGCCCAAGAGCAGCCACAATCCAGCCCACCTCGAGGAGAAATTCAAGCACAGGTGTGAGAGAAATTCAGGCCTCAAACTACGCCACATTCCGTCCCAAGAGCAGCCACAATCCAGACCATATCGAGGAGAATTTCAAGCAGAGGTATGACAGAAATTCAGGCCTCAAACCACGCCAAATTCCGGCACAAGAACGGCCACAATCCAGCCCACATCGAGGAGAATTTCAAGCACAGGTGTGAGAGAAATTCAGGCCTCAAACCACGTCAGATTCCAGCCCAAGAGCAGCCACAATCCAGCCCACATCGAGGACAAATTCAAGTACAGGGTGCAGAGAAATTCAGGCCTCAAACCACGCCAGATTCTGGCCGAAAAGCGGCCACAATCCAGCCCACATCGAGGAGAATTTCAAGCACTGTGGGTACAGAATTTCAAGTCTCAAACCACGCCAGATTCCAACCCAAGAGCTGCCACAATCCAGCCCACATCGAGGAGAATTTCAAGCACAGTGGACAGAGATATTGAGGTCTCAAACACGCCAAATTGCAGCCCAGGAGTGGCCACAAACCAACCCACATCGAGGAGAACTTCAAGCACAGGGGACAGAGAAATTCAGGCCTCAAACAACGCCACATTCCCGCCCAAGAGCGGCCACAATCCAGCCCACATCGAGGAGAATTTCAAGCACAGCGGACAGAGAATTTCAGGCCTCAAACCACGCCAAATTCCAGCCCAAGAGCAGCCACAATCCAGCCCACGTCGAGGACAAATTCAAGCACAGGTGTGAGAGAAATTCAGGCCTCAAACCACGCCAGATTCTGGCCCAAAAGCGGCCACAATCCAGCCCACACCGAGGAGAATTTCAAGCACTGTGGGTACAGAATTTCAAGTCTCAAACCACGCCAGATTCCAACCCAAGAGCGGCCACAATCCAGCCCACATCGAGGAGAATTTCAAGCACAGGTGTGAGAGAAATTCAGGCCTCAAACCACGCCAGATTCCAGCCCAAGAGCAGCCACAATCCAGCCCACATCGAGGAGAAATTCAAGCACAGGTGTGAGAGAAATTCAGGCCTCAAACCACGCCAGATTCCAGCCCAAGAGCAGCCACAATTCAGCCCATATCGAGGAGAATTTCAAGCACAGGTGTGAGAGAAATTCAGGCCTCAAACTACGCCACATTCCGTCCCAAGAGCAGCCACAATCCAGACCATATCGAGGAGAATTTCAAGCAGAGGTATGACAGAAATTCAGGCCTCAAACCACGCCAAATTCCGGCCCAAGAGCGGCCACAATCCAGCCCACATCGAGGAGAATTTCAAGCACAGGTGTGAGAGAAATTCAGGCCTCAAACCACGCCAGATTCCAGCCCAAGAGCAGCCACAATCCAGCCCACATCGAGGACAAATTCAAGCACAGGAGGCAGAGAAATTCAGGCCTCAATCCACGCCAAATTCCGGTCCAAGTGCAGCCACAATCCAGCCCACATCGAGGAGAATGTCAAGCACCGCGGGCAGAGAATTTCAGGCCTCAAACCACGCCAAATTCTGGCCCAAGAGCAGCCACAATCCAGCCCACATCGAGGACAAATTCAAGTACAGGGTGCAGAGAAATTCAGGCCTCAAACCACGCCAGATTCTGGCCCAAAAGCAGCCACAATCCAGCCCACACCGAGGAGAATTTCAAGCACTGTGGGTACAGAATTTCAAGTCTCAAACAACGCCACATTCCCGCCCAAGAGCGGCCACAATCCAGCCCACATCGAGGAGAATTTCAAGCACAGGTGTGAGAGAAATTCAGGCCTCAAACCACGCCACATTCCGTCCCAAAAACGGCCACAATCCAGCCCACATCGAGGAGAATTTCAAGCACAGGTGTGAGAGAATTTCAGGCCTCAAACCACGCCAGATTCCAGCCCAAGAGCAGCCACAATCCAGCCCACATCGAGGAGAATTTCAAGCACAGGTGTGAGAGAAATTCAGGCCTCAAACCACGCCAGATTCCAGCCCAAGAGCAGCCACAATCCAGCCCACATCGAGGAGAAATTCAAGCACAGGTGTGAGAGAATTTCAGGCCTCAAACCACGCCAGATTCCAGCCCAAGAGCAGCCACAATTCAGCCCATATCGAGGAGAATTTCAAGCACAGGTGTGAGAGAAATTCAGGCCTCAAACTACGCCACATTCCGTCCCAAGAGCAGCCACAATCCAGACCATATCGAGGAGAATTTCAAGCAGAGGTATGACAGAAATTCAGGCCTCAAACCACGCCAAATTCTGGCACAAGAACGGCCACAATCCAGCCCACATCGAGGAGAATTTCAAGCACAGGTGTGAGAGAAATTCAGGCCTCAAACCACGCCAAATTCCAGCCCAAGAGCGGCCACAATCCAGCCCACATCGAGGAGAATTTCAAGCACAGGGGGTAGAGAAATTCAGTCCTCAAACCACGCCAAATTCCGGCACAAAAACGGCCACAATCCAGCCCACATCGAGGAGAATTTCAAGCACAGGTGTGAGAGAAATTCAGACCTCAAACCACGCCAGATTCCAGCCCAAGAGCAGCCACAATCCAGCCCACCTCGAGGAGAAATTCAAGCACAGGTGTGAGAGAAATTCAGGCCTCAAACTACGCCACATTCCGTCCCAAGAGCAGCCACAATCCAGACCATATCGAGGAGAATTTCAAGCAGAGGTATGACAGAAATTCAGGCCTCAAACCACGCCAAATTCCGGCACAAGAACGGCCACAATCCAGCCCACATCGAGGAGAATTTCAAGCACAGGTGTGAGAGAAATTCAGGCCTCAAACCACGTCAGATTCCAGCCCAAGAGCAGCCACAATCCAGCCCACATCGAGGACAAATTCAAGTACAGGGTGCAGAGAAATTCAGGCCTCAAACCACGCCAGATTCTGGCCGAAAAGCGGCCACAATCCAGCCCACATCGAGGAGAATTTCAAGCACTGTGGGTACAGAATTTCAAGTCTCAAACCACGCCAGATTCCAACCCAAGAGCTGCCACAATCCAGCCCACATCGAGGAGAATTTCAAGCACAGTGGACAGAGATATTGAGGTCTCAAACACGCCAAATTGCAGCCCAGGAGTGGCCACAAACCAACCCACATCGAGGAGAACTTCAAGCACAGGGGACAGAGAAATTCAGGCCTCAAACAACGCCACATTCCCGCCCAAGAGCGGCCACAATCCAGCCCACATCGAGGAGAATTTCAAGCACAGCGGACAGAGAATTTCAGGCCTCAAACCACGCCAAATTCCAGCCCAAGAGCAGCCACAATCCAGCCCACGTCGAGGACAAATTCAAGCACAGGTGTGAGAGAAATTCAGGCCTCAAACCACGCCAGATTCTGGCCCAAAAGCGGCCACAATCCAGCCCACACCGAGGAGAATTTCAAGCACTGTGTGTACAGAATTTCAAGTCTCAAACCACGCCAGATTCCAACCCAAGAGCGGCCACAATCCAGCCCACATCGAGGAGAATTTCAAGCACAGGTGTGAGAGAAATTCAGGCCTCAAACCACGCCAGATTCCAGCCCAAGAGCGGCCACAATCCAGCCCACATCGAGGAGAATTTCAAGCACAGGTGTGAGAGAAATTCAGGCCTCAAACCACGCCAGATTCCAGCCCAAGAGCAGCCACAATCCAGCCCACATCGAGGAGAAATTCAAGCACAGGTGTGAGAGAAATTCAGGCCTCAAACCACGCCAGATTCCAGCCCAAGAGCAGCCACAATTCAGCCCATATCGAGGAGAATTTCAAGCACAGGTGTGAGAGAAATTCAGGCCTCAAACTACGCCACATTCCGTCCCAAGAGCAGCCACAATCCAGACCATATCGAGGAGAATTTCAAGCAGAGGTATGACAGAAATTCAGGCCTCAAACCACGCCAAATTCCGGCCCAAGAGCGGCCACAATCCAGCCCACATCGAGGAGAATTTCAAGCACAGGTGTGAGAGAAATTCAGGCCTCAAACCACGCCAGATTCCAGCCCAAGAGCAGCCACAATCCAGCCCACATCGAGGACAAATTCAAGCACAGGAGGCAGAGAAATTCAGGCCTCAATCCACGCCAAATTCCGGTCCAAGTGCAGCCACAATCCAGCCCACATCGAGGAGAATGTCAAGCACCGCGGGCAGAGAATTTCAGGCCTCAAACCACGCCAAATTCTGGCCCAAGAGCAGCCACAATCCAGCCCACATCGAGGACAAATTCAAGTACAGGGTGCAGAGAAATTCAGGCCTCAAACCACGCCAGATTCTGGCCCAAAAGCAGCCACAATCCAGCCCACACCGAGGAGAATTTCAAGCACTGTGGGTACAGAATTTCAAGTCTCAAACAACGCCACATTCCCGCCCAAGAGCGGCCACAATCCAGCCCACATCGAGGAGAATTTCAAGCACAGGTGTGAGAGAAATTCAGGCCTCAAACCACGCCACATTCCGTCCCAAAAACGGCCACAATCCAGCCCACATCGAGGAGAATTTCAAGCACAGGTGTGAGAGAATTTCAGGCCTCAAACCACGCCAGATTCCAGCCCAAGAGCAGCCACAATCCAGCCCACATCGAGGAGAATTTCAAGCACAGGTGTGAGAGAAATTCAGGCCTCAAACCACGCCAGATTCCAGCCCAAGAGCAGCCACAATCCAGCCCACATCGAGGAGAAATTCAAGCACAGGTGTGAGAGAATTTCAGGCCTCAAACCACGCCAGATTCCAGCCCAAGAGCAGCCACAATTCAGCCCATATCGAGGAGAATTTCAAGCACAGGTGTGAGAGAAATTCAGGCCTCAAACTACGCCACATTCCGTCCCAAGAGCAGCCACAATCCAGACCATATCGAGGAGAATTTCAAGCAGAGGTATGACAGAAATTCAGGCCTCAAACCACGCCAAATTCTGGCACAAGAACGGCCACAATCCAGCCCACATCGAGGAGAATTTCAAGCACAGGTGTGAGAGAAATTCAGGCCTCAAACCACGCCAAATTCCAGCCCAAGAGCGGCCACAATCCAGCCCACATCGAGGAGAATTTCAAGCACAGGGGGTAGAGAAATTCAGTCCTCAAACCACGCCAAATTCCAGCCCAAGAGCAGCCACAATCCAGCCCACATCGAGGACAAATTCAAGCACAGGTATGAGAGAAACTCAGACCTCAAACCACGCCAAATTCCGTCCCAAGAACGGCCACAATCCAGCCCACATCGAGGAGAATTTCAAGCACAGGTGTGAGAGAAATTCAGGCCTCAAACCACGCCAGATTCCAGCCCAAGAGCAGCCACAATCCAGCCCACATCGAGGAGAATTTCAAGCACAGGTGTGAGAGAAATTCAGGCCTCAATCCACGCCAAATTCCGGTCCAAGAGCGGCCACAATCCAGCCCACATCGAGGACAAATTCAAGCACAGGAGGCAGAGAAATTCAGGCCTCAATCCACGCCAAATTCCGGTCCAAGTGCAGATACAATCCACCCCACATCGAGGAGAATGTCAAGCACCGCGGGCAGAGAATTTCAGGCCTCAAACCACGCCAAATTCTGGCCCAAGAGCAGCCACAATCCAGCCCACATCGAGGACAAATTCAAGCACAGGTGTGAGAGAAATTCAGGCCTCAAACCACGCCAGATTCTGGCCCAAAAGCGGCCACAATCCAGCCCACACCGAGGAGAATTTCAAGCACTGTGGGTACAGAATTTCAAGTCTCAAACCACGCCAGATTCCAACCCAAGAGCGGCCACAATCCAGCCCACATCGAGGAGAATTTCAAGCACAGTGGACAGAGATATTCAGGCCTCAAACAACGCCACATTCCCGCCCAAGAGAGGCCACAATCCAGCCCACATCGAGGAGAATTTCAAGCACAGGGGGCAGAGAAATTCAGGCCTCAAACCACGCCAAATTCCAGCCCAAGAGCAGCCACAATCCAGCCCACATCGAGGACAAATTCAAGCACAGGTATGAGAGAAACTCAGACCTCAAACCACGCCAAATTCCGTCCCAAGATCGGCCACAATCCAGCCCACATCGAGGAGAATTTCAAGCACTGTGGGTACAGAATTTGAAGTCTCAAACCACGCCAGATTCCAGCCCAAGAGCGGCCACAATCCAGCCCACATCGAGGAGAATTTCAAGCACAGTGGGTAGAGAAATTCAGGCCTCAAACCACGCCAAATTCCGGTCCAAGTGCAGCCACAATCCAGCCCACATCGAGGAGAATGTCAAGCACCGCGGGCAGAGAATTTCAGGCCTCAAACCACGCCAGATTCCGGTCCAAGAGCGGCCACAATCCAGCCCACATCGAGGACAAATTCAAGCACAGGAGGCAGAGAAATTCAGGCCTCAATCCACGCCAAACTCCGGTCCAAGTGCAGCCACAATCCAGCCCACATCGAGGAGAATGTCAAGCACCGCGGACAGAGAATTTCAGGCCTCAAACCACGCCAGATTCCAGCCCAAGAGCAGCCACAATACAGCCCACATCGAGGACAAATTCAAGTACAGGGGGCAGAGAAATTCAGGCCTCAAACCACGCCACATTCTGGCCCAAAAGCGGCCACAATCCAGCCCAAATCGAGTACAAATTCAAGCACAGGTTTGAGAGAAATTCAGGCCTCAAACTACGCCATATTCCGTCCCAAGAGCAGCCACAATCCAGACCATATCGAGGAGAAATTCAAGCAGAGGTATGACAGAAATTCAGACCTCAAACCACGCCAAATTCTGGCACAAGAACGGCCACAATCCAGCCCACATCTAGGAGAATTTCAAGCACAGGTGTGAGAGAAATTCAGACCTCAAACCACGCCAGATTCCAGCCCAAGAGCGGCCACAATCCAGCCCACATCGAGGAGAATTTCAAGCACAGCAGTGAGAGAAATTCAGGCCTCAAACCACGCCAAATTTCAGTCCAAGAGCGGCCACAATCCAGCCCACATCGTGGAGAATTTCAATCAGAGGGGGCAGAGAAATTCAGGCCTCAAACCACGCCACATTCCGGCCCAAGAGCAGCCACAATCCAGACCATATCGAGGAGAATGTCAAGCACAGGGGGCAGAGAAATTCAGACCTCAAACCACGCCATATTCCGGCCCAAGAGCAGCCATAATCCAGACCATATCGAGGAGAATTTCAAGCAGAGGTATGACAGAAATTCAGGCCTCAAACCACGCCAATTTGCAGCCCAAGAACGGCCACAATCCAGCCCACATCGAGGACAAATTCAAGCACAGGAGGCAGAGAAATTCAGGCCTCAATCCACGCCAAATTCCGGTCCAAGTGCAGCCACAATCCAGCCCACATCGAGGAGAATTTCAAGCACAGGGGGCAGAGAAATTCAGGCCTCAAACCACGCCAAATTCCAGCCCAAGAGCGGCCACAATCCAGCCCACATCGAGGAGAATGTCAAGCACATGGGACAGAGATATTCAGGTCTCAAACACGCCAAATTGCAGCCCAGGAGTGGCCACAAACCAACCCACATCGAGGAGAATTTCAAGCACAGGTATGAGAGAAACTCAGACCTCAAACCACGCCAAATTCCGTCCCAAGAACGGCCACAATCCGGCCCACATCGAGGAGAATTTCAAGCACAGGAGGCAGAGAAATTCCGGCCTCAAACCACGCCAATTTGCAGCCCAAGAACGGCCACAATCCAGCCCACATCGAGGATAATTTCAAGCACAGGGGACAGAGAAATTCAGGCCTCAAACCACGCCAAATTCCGGTCCAAGAGCGGCCACAATCCAGGCGACATTGAGGACAAATTCAAGCACAGGAGGCAGAGAAATTCAGGCCTCAATCCACGCCAAATTCCGGTCAAAGTGCAGCCACCATCCAGCCCACATCGAGGAGAATGTCAAGCACTGTCGGTAGAGAATTTCAAGTCACAAACCACGCCAGATTCCAACCCAAGAGCGGCCACAATCCAGCCCACATCGAGGAGAATTTCAAGCACAGGGGGCAGAGAAATTCAGGCCTCAAACCACGCCAAATTCCAGCCCAAGAGCGGCCACAATCCAGCCCACATCGAGGAGAATGTCAAGCACATGGGACAGAGATATTCAGGTCTCAAACACGCCAAATTACAGCCCAGGAGTGGCCACAAACCAACCCACATCGAGGAGAATTTCAAGCACAGGTATGAGAGAAACTCAGACCTCAAACCACGCCAAATTCCGTCCCAAGAACGGCCACAATCCGGCCCACATCGAGGAGAATTTCAAGCACAGGTGTGAGAGAAATTCAGGAGTCAAACCACGCCAGATTCCAGCCCAAGAGCAGCCACAATCCAGCCCACATCGAGGAGAATTTCAATCAAAGGCGGGAGAGAAATTCAGGCCTCAAACCACGCCAAATTCTGGCCCAAGAGCGGCCACAATCCAGCCCACGTCGAGGAGAATTTCAAGCACAGGTGTCAGAGGAATTCAGGCCTCAAACCACGCCAAATTCCGGTCCAAGAGCGGCCACAATCCAGCCCACATCGAGGACAAATTCAAGCACAGGAGGCAGAGAAATTCAGGCCTCAATCCACGCCAAATTCCGGTCCAAGTGCAGCCACAATCCAGCCCAAATCGAGGAGAATGTCAAGCACCGCGGGCAGAGAATTTCAGGCCTCAAACCACGCCAAATTCTGGCCCAAGAGCAGCCACAATCCAGCCCACATCGAGGACAAATTCAAGCACAGGTGTGAGAGAAATTCAGGCCTCAAACCACGCCAAATTCTGGCCCAAAAGCGGCCACAATCCAGCCCACACCGAGAAGAATTTCAAGCACTGTGGGTACAGAATTTCAAGTCTCAAACCACGCCAGATTCCAACCCAAGAGCGGCCACAATCCAGCCCACATCGAGGAGAATTTCAAGCACAGTGGACAGAGATATTCAGGCCTCAAACAACGCCACATTCCCGCCCAAGAGAGGCCACAATCCAGCCCACATCGAGGAGAATTTCAAGCACAGGGGGCAGAGAAATTCAGGCCTCAAACCACGCCAAATTCCAGCCCAAGAGCAGCCACAATCCAGCCCACATCGAGGACAAATTCAAGCACAGGTATGAGAGAAACTCAGACCTCAAACCACGCCAAATTCCGTCCCAAGATAGGCCACAATCCAGCCCACATCGAGGAGAATTTCAAGCACTGTGGGTACCCAATTTCAAGTCTCAAACCACGCCAGATTCCAACCCAAGAGCGGCCACAATCCAGCCCACATCGAGGAGAATTTCAAGCACAGGTGTGAGAGAAATTCAGGCCTCAAACCACGCCAGATTCCAGCCCAAGAGCAGCCACAATCCAGCCCACATCGAGGAGAATTTCAAGCACAGGTGTGAGAGAAATTCAGGCCTCAAACCACGCCAGATTCCAGCCCAAGAGCAGCCACAATCCAGCCCACATCGAGGAGAAATTCAAGCACAGGTGTGAGAGAAATTCAGGCCTCAAACCACGCCAGATTCCAGCCCAAGCGCAGCCACAATTCAGCCCATAACGTGGACAAATTCAAGCACAGGTGTGAGAGAAATTCAGGCCTCAAACCACTCCAGATTCCAGGCCAAGAGCAGCCACAATTCAGCCCATATCGAGGACAAATTCAAGCACAGGTGTGAGAGAAATTCAGGCCTCAAACTACGCCACATTCCGTCCCAAGAGCAGCCACAATCCAGACCATATCGAGGAGAATTTCAAGCAGAGGTATGACAGAAATTCAGACCTCAAACCACGCCAAATTCCGGCACAAGAACGGCCACAATCCAGCCCACATCGAGGAGAATTTCAAGCACAGGTGTGAGAGAAATTCAGACCTCAAACCACGCCAAATTCCAGCCCAAGAGCAGCCACAATCCACCCCACATCGAGGAGAATTTCAAGCACAGGTGTGAGAGAAATTCAGGCCTCAAACCACGCCAAATTCCAGCCCAAGAGCGGCCACAATCCAGCCCACATCGTGGAGAATTTCAAACAGAGGGGGCAGAGAAATTCAGGCCTCAAACCACGCCACATTCCGGCCCAAGAGCAGCCACAATCAAGACCATATCGAGGAGAATGTCAAGCACAGGGGGCAGAGAAATTCAGGCCTCAAACCACGTCAAATTCCAGCCCAAGAGTGGCCAAAATCCAGCCCACATCTTGGAGAATTTCAAGCACAGGGGGCAGAGAAATTCAGACCTCAAACCACGACACATTCCGGCCCAAGAGCAGCCACAATCTAGACCATATCGAGGAGAATTTCAAGCACAGGGGGGAGAGAAATTCAGACCTCAAACCACGACACATTCCGGCACAAGAACGGCCACAATCCAGCCAACATCGAGGAGAATTTCAAGCACAGGTGTGAGAGAAATTCAGGCCACAAACCACGCCAGATTCCAGCCCAAGAGTGGCCAAAATCCAGCCCACATCTTGGAGAATTTCAAGCACAGGGGGCAGAGAAATTCAGACCTCAAACCACGACACATTCCGGCCCAAGAGCAGCCACAATCTAGACCATATCGAGGGGAATTTCAAGCACAGGGGGGAGAGAAATTCAGACCTCAAACCACGCCAAATTCCGGCACAAGAACGGCCTCAATCCAGCCCACATCGAGGAGAATTTCAAGCACAGTGGGTAGAGAAATTCAGGCCTCAAACCACGCCAAATTCCGGTCCAAGTGCAGCCACAATCCAGCCCACATTGAGGAGAATGTCAAGCACCGCGGGCAGAGAATTTCAGGCCTCAAACCACGCCAGATTCCGGTCCAAGAGCGGCCACAATCCAGCCCACATCGAGGACAAATTCAAGCACAGGAGGCAGAGAAATTCAGGCCTCAATCCACGCCAAACTCCGGTCCAAGTGCAGCCACAATCCAGCCCACATCGAGGAGAATGTCAAGCACCGCGGACAGAGAATTTCTGGCCTCAAACCACGCCAGATTCCAGCCCAAGAGCAGCCACAATACAGCCCACATCGAGGACAAATTCAAGTACAGGGGGCAGAGAAATTCAGGCCTCAAACCACGCCACATTCTGGCCCAAAAGCGGCCACAATCCAGCCCAAATCGAGTACAAATTCAAGCACAGGTTTGAGAGAAATTCAGGCCTCAAACTACGCCATATTCCGTCCCAAGAGCAGCCACAATCCATACCATATCGAGGAGAATTTCAAGCAGAGGTATGACAGAAATTCAGGCCTCAAACCACGCCAATTTGCAGCCCAAGAACGGCCACAATCCAGCCCACATCGAGGACAAATTCAAGCACAGGAGGCAGAGAAATTCAGGCCTCAATCCACGCCAAATTCCACCCAAGAGCGGCCACCATCCAGCCCACATCGAGGAGAACTTCAAGCACAGGGGGGAGAGAAATTCAGGCCTCAAACCACGCCACATTCCGGCCCAAGAGCGGCCACAATCCAGCCCACATCGAGGAGAATTTCAAGCACAGGAGGCAGAGAAATTCCGGCCTCAAACCACGCCAATTTGCAGCCCAAGAACGGCCACAATCCAGCCCACATCGAGGAGAATTTCAAGCACAGGGGACAGAGAAATTCAGGCCTCAAACCACGCCAAATTCCGGTCAAAGTGCAGCCACCATCCAGCCCACATCGAGGAGAATGTCAAGCACTGTCGGTAGAGAATTTCAAGTCACAAACCACGCCAGATTCCAACCAAAGAGCGGCTACAATCCAGCCCACATCGAGGAGAATTTCAAGCACAGGGGGCAGAGAAATTCAGGCCTCAAACCACGCCAAATTCCGGCCCAAGAACGGCCACAATCCAGCCCACATCGAGGAGAATGTCAAGCACAGGGGACAGAGATATTCAGGTCTCAAACACGCCAAATTGCAGCCCAGGAGTGGCCACAAACCAACCCACATCGAGGAGAATTTCAAGCACAGGTATGAGAGAAACTCAGACCCCAAACCACGCCAAATTCCGTCCCAAGAACGGCCACAATCCGGCCCACATCGAGGAGAATTTCAAGCACAGAGGGCAGAGAAATTCAGGCCTCAAACCACGCCAGATTCCAGCCCAAGAGCAGCCACAATCCAGCCCACATCGAGGAGAATTTCAATCAAAGGCGGGAGAGAAATTCAGGCCTCAAACCACGCCAAATTCTGGCCCAAGAGCGGCCACAATCCAGCCCACATCGAGGAGAATTTCAAGCACAGGAGTGAGAGAAATTCAGGCCTCAAACCACGCCAAATTCCACCCCGAGACCGGCCACAATCCAGCCCTCTTGGAAGAGAATTTCAAGCACAGGGGACAGAGAAATTCAGACCTCAAACCACGCCAAATTCCGTCCCAAGAATGGCCACAATCCAGCCCACATCGAGGAGAATTTCAAGCACAGGGGACAGAGAAATTCACGCCTCAAACACGCCAAGTTGCAGACCAAGAGCAGACAAAATCCAGCCCAAATCGAGGAGAAATTCAAGCACAGGGGGCAGAGAAATTCAGGCCTCAAATCACGCCAAATTCCAGCCAAAGGGCGGTCACCATCCAGCCCACATCGAGGAGAATTTCAAGCACAGCAGTGAGAGAAATTTAGGCCTCAAACCACGCCAAATTACAGCCCATGAGCGGCCACAATCCAGCCCACATAGAGGAGAATGTCAAGCACACGGGGCAGAGAAATTCAGGCCTCAAACCACGCAAAATTCCGGCCCAAGAGCGGCCACCATCCAGCCCACATCGACGAGAACTTCAGGCACAGGGGACAGAGAAATTCAGGCCTCAAACCACGCCAAATTCCAGCCCAAGAGCGGCCACAATCCAGCCCACATCGAGGAGAATTTCAAACACAGGATGCAGAGAAATTCAGGCCTCAAACCATGCCAAATTCCGGCGCACGAGCGGCCACAAGCCAGCCCACATCGAGGAGAATTTCAAGCACAGGGGACAGAGAAATTCACGCCTCAAACACGCCAAATTACAGACCAAGAGCGGACAAAATCCAGCCCACATCGAGGAGAATTTCAAGCACAAGGGGCAGAGAAATTCAGGCCTCAAACACGCCAAATTCCAGCCCATGAGCGGCCACAATCCAGCCCACATCGTGGAGAATTTCAAACAGAGGGGGCAGAGAAATTCAGGCCTCAAACCACGCCACATTCCGGCCCAAGAGCAGCCACAATCAAGACCATATCGAGGAGAATGTCAAGCACAGGGGGCAGAGAAATTCAGGCCTCAAACCACGTCAAATTCCAGCCCAAGAGTGGCCAAAATCCAGCCCACATCTTGGAGAATTTCAAGCACAGGGGGCAGAGAAATTCAGACCTCAAACCACGACACATTCCGGCCCAAGAGCAGCCACAATCTAGACCATATCGAGGAGAATTTCAAGCACAGGGGGGAGAGAAATTCAGACCTCAAACCACGACACATTCCGGCACAAGAACGGCCACAATCCAGCCAACATCGAGGAGAATTTCAAGCACAGGTGTGAGAGAAATTCAGGCCACAAACCACGCCAGATTCCAGCCCAAGAGTGGCCAAAATCCAGCCCACATCTTGGAGAATTTCAAGCACAGGGGGCAGAGAAATTCAGACCTCAAACCACGACACATTCCGGCCCAAGAGCAGCCACAATCTAGACCATATCGAGGGGAATTTCAAGCACAGGGGGGAGAGAAATTCAGACCTCAAACCACGCCAAATTCCGGCACAAGAACGGCCACAATCCAGCCCACATCGAGGAGAATTTCAAGCACAGGTGTGAGAGAAATTCAGGCCTCAAACCACGCCAGATTCCAGCCCAAGAGCGGCCACAATCCAGCCCACATCGAGGAGAATTTCAAGCACAGTGGGTAGAGAAATTCAGGCCTCAAACCACGCCAAATTCCGGTCCAAGTGCAGCCACAATCCAGCCCACATTGAGGAGAATGTCAAGCACCGCGGGCAGAGAATTTCAGGCCTCAAACCACGCCAGATTCCGGTCCAAGAGCGGCCACAATCCAGCCCACATCGAGGACAAATTCAAGCACAGGAGGCAGAGAAATTCAGGCCTCAATCCACGCCAAACTCCGGTCCAAGTGCAGCCACAATCCAGCCCACATCGAGGAGAATGTCAAGCACCGCGGACAGAGAATTTCTGGCCTCAAACCACGCCAGATTCCAGCCCAAGAGCAGCCACAATACAGCCCACATCGAGGACAAATTCAAGTACAGGGGGCAGAGAAATTCAGGCCTCAAACCACGCCACATTCTGGCCCAAAAGCGGCCACAATCCAGCCCAAATCGAGTACAAATTCAAGCACAGGTTTGAGAGAAATTCAGGCCTCAAACTACGCCATATTCCGTCCCAAGAGCAGCCACAATCCATACCATATCGAGGAGAATTTCAAGCAGAGGTATGACAGAAATTCAGGCCTCAAACCACGCCAATTTGCAGCCCAAGAACGGCCACAATCCAGCCCACATCGAGGACAAATTCAAGCACAGGAGGCAGAGAAATTCAGGCCTCAATCCACGCCAAATTCCACCCAAGAGCGGCCACCATCCAGCCCACATCGAGGAGAACTTCAAGCACAGGGGGGAGAGAAATTCAGGCCTCAAACCACGCCACATTCCGGCCCAAGAGCGGCCACAATCCAGCCCACATCGAGGAGAATTTCAAGCACAGGAGGCAGAGAAATTCCGGCCTCAAACCACGCCAATTTGCAGCCCAAGAACGGCCACAATCCAGCCCACATCGAGGAGAATTTCAAGCACAGGGGACAGAGAAATTCAGGCCTCAAACCACGCCAAATTCCGGTCAAAGTGCAGCCACCATCCAGCCCACATCGAGGAGAATGTCAAGCACTGTCGGTAGAGAATTTCAAGTCACAAACCACGCCAGATTCCAACCAAAGAGCGGCTACAATCCAGCCCACATCGAGGAGAATTTCAAGCACAGGGGGCAGAGAAATTCAGGCCTCAAACCACGCCAAATTCCGGCCCAAGAACGGCCACAATCCAGCCCACATCGAGGAGAATGTCAAGCACAGGGGACAGAGATATTCAGGTCTCAAACACGCCAAATTGCAGCCCAGGAGTGGCCACAAACCAACCCACATCGAGGAGAATTTCAAGCACAGGTATGAGAGAAACTCAGACCCCAAACCACGCCAAATTCCGTCCCAAGAACGGCCACAATCCGGCCCACATCGAGGAGAATTTCAAGCACAGAGGGCAGAGAAATTCAGGCCTCAAACCACGCCAGATTCCAGCCCAAGAGCAGCCACAATCCAGCCCACATCGAGGAGAATTTCAATCAAAGGCGGGAGAGAAATTCAGGCCTCAAACCACGCCAAATTCTGGCCCAAGAGCGGCCACAATCCAGCCCACATCGAGGAGAATTTCAAGCACAGGTGTCAGAGGAATTCAGGCCTCAAACCACGCCAAATTCCGGCCCAAGAGCGGCCACCATCCAGCCCACATCGAGGAGAATTTCAAGCACAGGAGTGAGAGAAATTCAGGCCTCAAACCACGCCAAATTCCACCCCGAGACCGGCCACAATCCAGCCCTCTTGGAAGAGAATTTCAAGCACAGGGGACAGAGAAATTCAGACCTCAAACCACGCCAAATTCCGTCCCAAGAATGGCCACAATCCAGCCCACATCGAGGAGAATTTCAAGCACAGGGGACAGAGAAATTCACGCCTCAAACACGCCAAGTTGCAGACCAAGAGCAGACAAAATCCAGCCCAAATCGAGGAGAAATTCAAGCACAGGGGGCAGAGAAATTCAGGCCTCAAATCACGCCAAATTCCAGCCAAAGGGCGGTCACCATCCAGCCCACATCGAGGAGAATTTCAAGCACAGGAGTGAGAGAAATTCAGGCCTCAAACCACGCCAAATTCCACCCCGAGACCGGCCACAATCCAGCCCTCTTGGAAGAGAATTTCAAGCACAGGAGTGAGAGAAATTCAGGCCTCAAACCACGCAAAATTCCGGCCCAAGAGCGGCCACCATCCAGCCCACATCGACGAGAACTTCAGGCACAGGGGACAGAGAAATTCAGGCCTCAAACCACGCCAAATTCCAGCCCAAGAGCGGCCACAATCCAGCCCACATCGAGGAGAATTTCAAACACAGGATGCAGAGAAATTCAGGCCTCAAACCATGCCAAATTCCGGCGCACGAGCGGCCACAATCCAGCCCACATCGAGGAGAATTTCAAGCACAGGGGACAGAGAAATTCACGCCTCAAACACGCCAAATTACAGACCAAGAGCGGACAAAATCCAGCCCACATCGAGGAGAATTTCAAGCACAAGGGGCAGAGAAATTCAGGCCTCAAACACGCCAAATTCCAGCCCATGAGCGGCCACAATCCAGCCCACATCGTGGAGAATTTCAAACAGAGGGGGCAGAGAAATTCAGGCCTCAAACCACGCCACATTCCGGCTCAAGAGCAGCCACAATCAAGACCATATCGAGGAGAATGTCAAGCACAGGGGGCAGAGAAATTCAGGCCTCAAACCACGTCAAATTCCAGCCCAAGAGTGGCCAAAATCCAGCCCACATCTTGGAGAATTTCAAGCACAGGGGGCAGAGAAATTCAGACCTCAAACCACGACACATTCCGGCCCAAGAGCAGCCACAATCTAGACCATATCGAGGAGAATTTCAAGCACAGGGGGGAGAGAAATTCAGACCTCAAACCACGACACATTCCGGCACAAGAACGGCCACAATCCAGCCAACATCGAGGAGAATTTCAAGCACAGGTGTGAGAGAAATTCAGGCCACAAACCACGCCAGATTCCAGCCCAAGAGTGGCCAAAATCCAGCCCACATCTTGGAGAATTTCAAGCACAGGGGGCAGAGAAATTCAGACCTCAAACCACGACACATTCCGGCCCAAGAGCAGCCACAATCTAGACCATATCGAGGGGAATTTCAAGCACAGGGGGGAGAGAAATTCAGACCTCAAACCACGCCAAATTCCGGCACAAGAACGGCCACAATCCAGCCCACATCGAGGAGAATTTCAAGCACAGGTGTGAGAGAAATTCAGGCCTCAAACCACGCCAGATTCCAGCCCAAGAGCGGCCACAATCCAGCCCACATCGAGGAGAATTTCAAGCACAGTGGGTAGAGAAATTCAGGCCTCAAACCACGCCAAATTCCGGTCCAAGTGCAGCCACAATCCAGCCCACATTGAGGAGAATGTCAAGCACCGCGGGCAGAGAATTTCAGGCCTCAAACCACGCCAGATTCCGGTCCAAGAGCGGCCACAATCCAGCCCACATCGAGGACAAATTCAAGCACAGGAGGCAGAGAAATTCAGGCCTCAATCCACGCCAAACTCCGGTCCAAGTGCAGCCACAATCCAGCCCACATCGAGGAGAATGTCAAGCACCGCGGACAGAGAATTTCTGGCCTCAAACCACGCCAGATTCCAGCCCAAGAGCAGCCACAATACAGCCCACATCGAGGACAAATTCAAGTACAGGGGGCAGAGAAATTCAGGCCTCAAACCACGCCACATTCTGGCCCAAAAGCGGCCACAATCCAGCCCAAATCGAGTACAAATTCAAGCACAGGTTTGAGAGAAATTCAGGCCTCAAACTACGCCATATTCCGTCCCAAGAGCAGCCACAATCCATACCATATCGAGGAGAATTTCAAGCAGAGGTATGACAGAAATTCAGGCCTCAAACCACGCCAATTTGCAGCCCAAGAACGGCCACAATCCAGCCCACATCGAGGACAAATTCAAGCACAGGAGGCAGAGAAATTCAGGCCTCAATCCACGCCAAATTCCACCCAAGAGCGGCCACCATCCAGCCCACATCGAGGAGAACTTCAAGCACAGGGGGGAGAGAAATTCAGGCCTCAAACCACGCCACATTCCGGCCCAAGAGCGGCCACAATCCAGCCCACATCGAGGAGAATTTCAAGCACAGGAGGCAGAGAAATTCCGGCCTCAAACCACGCCAATTTGCAGCCCAAGAACGGCCACAATCCAGCCCACATCGAGGAGAATTTCAAGCACAGGGGACAGAGAAATTCAGGCCTCAAACCACGCCAAATTCCGGTCAAAGTGCAGCCACCATCCAGCCCACATCGAGGAGAATGTCAAGCACTGTCGGTAGAGAATTTCAAGTCACAAACCACGCCAGATTCCAACCAAAGAGCGGCTACAATCCAGCCCACATCGAGGAGAATTTCAAGCACAGGGGGCAGAGAAATTCAGGCCTCAAACCACGCCAAATTCCGGCCCAAGAACGGCCACAATCCAGCCCACATCGAGGAGAATGTCAAGCACAGGGGACAGAGATATTCAGGTCTCAAACACGCCAAATTGCAGCCCAGGAGTGGCCACAAACCAACCCACATCGAGGAGAATTTCAAGCACAGGTATGAGAGAAACTCAGACCCCAAACCACGCCAAATTCCGTCCCAAGAACGGCCACAATCCGGCCCACATCGAGGAGAATTTCAAGCACAGAGGGCAGAGAAATTCAGGCCTCAAACCACGCCAGATTCCAGCCCAAGAGCAGCCACAATCCAGCCCACATCGAGGAGAATTTCAATCAAAGGCGGGAGAGAAATTCAGGCCTCAAACCACGCCAAATTCTGGCCCAAGAGCGGCCACAATCCAGCCCACATCGAGGAGAATTTCAAGCACAGGTGTCAGAGGAATTCAGGCCTCAAACCACGCCAAATTCCGGCCCAAGAGCGGCCACCATCCAGCCCACATCGAGGAGAATTTCAAGCACAGGAGTGAGAGAAATTCAGGCCTCAAACCACGCCAAATTCCACCCCGAGACCGGCCACAATCCAGCCCTCTTGGAAGAGAATTTCAAGCACAGGGGACAGAGAAATTCAGACCTCAAACCACGCCAAATTCCGTCCCAAGAATGGCCACAATCCAGCCCACATCGAGGAGAATTTCAAGCACAGGGGACAGAGAAATTCACGCCTCAAACACGCCAAGTTGCAGACCAAGAGCAGACAAAATCCAGCCCAAATCGAGGAGAAATTCAAGCACAGGGGGCAGAGAAATTCAGGCCTCAAATCACGCCAAATTCCAGCCAAAGGGCGGTCACCATCCAGCCCACATCGAGGAGAATTTCAAGCACAGCAGTGAGAGAAATTTAGGCCTCAAACCACGCCAAATTACAGCCCATGAGCGGCCACAATCCAGCCCACATAGAGGAGAATGTCAAGCACACGGGGCAGAGAAATTCAGGCCTCAAACCACGCCAAATTCCAGCCCAAGAGCGGCCACAATCCAGCCCACATCGAGGAGAATTTCAAACACAGGATGCAGAGAAATTCAGGCCTCAAACCATGCCAAATTCCGGCGCACGAGCGGCCACAATCCAGCCCACATCGAGGAGAATGTCAAGCACAGGGGACAGAGAAATTCACGCCTCAAACACGCCAAATTACAGACCAAGAGCGGACAAAATCCAGCCCACATCGAGGAGAATTTCAAGCACAAGGGGCAGAGAAATTCAGGCCTCAAACACGCCAAATTCCAGCCCATGAGCGGCCACAATCCAGCCCACATCGAGGAGAATTTCAAGCACAGGGGGCAGAGAAATTCAGACCTCAAACCACGCCAAATTCTGGACCAAGAGCGGCCACCATCCAGCCCACATCGAGGAGAATTTCAAGCACAAGGGGCAGAGAAATTCAGACCTCAAACCACGCCAAATTCCGGCCCAAGAGCAGCCACAATCCAGCCCACATCGAGGAGAATTTCAAGCACAGGAGTGAGAGATATTCAGGCCTCAAACCACGCCAAATTCCAGCCCAAGAGCGGCCACCATCCAGCCCACATCGAGGAGAATTTCAAGCAGAGGAGTGAGAGAAATTCAGGCCTCAAATCACGCCAAACTCCAGCCCAAGAGCAACCACAATCCAGCCCACCTCGAGGAGAATTTCAAGCACAGGGGGCAGAGAAATTCAGGCCTCAAACCACGCCAAATTCCGGCGCACGACAGGCAACAGTCCAGCCCACATCGAGGAGAATTTCAAACACAGGAGGCAGAGAAATTCAGGTCTCAAACCACGCCAAATTCCGGCGCACGAACCGCCACAATCCATCCCACATCGAGGAGAATTTCAAGCACAGGGGACAGAGAAATTCAGGCCTCGAACCACACCAGATTCCAGCCCAAGAGCGGCCACAATCCAGCCCACATCGACGAGAACTTCAAGCACAGGTGTGAGAGAAATTCAGGCCTCAAACCACGCCACATTCCGGTCCAAGAGCGGCCACAATCCAGCCCACATCGAGGAGAATTTCAAACACAGGAGTCAGAGAAATTCAGGTCTCAAACCACGCCAAATTCCGGCGCACGAGCGGCCACAATCCGGCACACATCGAGGAGAATTTCAAACTGAGGAGGCAGAGAAATTCAGGTCTCAAACCATGCCAAATTCCGGCGCACGAGCGGCCACAATGCAGCCCACATCGAGGAGGATTTCAAGCACAGGGGACAGAGAAATTCACGCCTCAAACACTCCAAATTGCAGACCAAGATCGGAAAAATCCAGCCCACATCGAGGAGAATTTCAAGCACAGGTGTGAGAGAAATTCAGGCCTCAAACCACGCCAGATTCCAGCCCAAGAGCAGCCACAATCCAGCCCACATCGAGGAGAACTTCAAGCACAGGTGTGAGAGAAATTCAGGCCTCAAACCACGCCAGATTCCAGCCCAAGAGCGGCCACAATCCAGCCCACATCGAGGAGAATTTCAAGCACAGTGGGTAGAGAAATTCAGGCCTCAAACCACGCCAAATTCCGTCCCAAGAACGGCCACAATCCAGCCCACATGGAAGAGAATTTCAAGCACAGGGGGCAGAGAAATTCAGGCCTCAAACCACGCCAGATTCCGGTCCAAGAGCGGCCACAATCCAGAACACATCGAGGAGAATGTCAAGCACCGCGGGTAGAGAATTTCAGGCCTCAAACCACGCCAGATTCCGGTCCAAGAGCGGCCACAATCCAGAACACATCGAGGACAAATTCAAGCACAGGAGGCAGAGAAATTCAGGCCTCAATCCACGCCAAACTCCGGTCAAAGTGCAGCCACAATCCAGCCCACATCGAGGAGAATGTCAAGCACCGCGGACAGAGAATTTCAGGCCTCAAACCACGCCAGATTCCAGCCCAAGAGCAGCCACAATACAGCCCACATCGAGGACAAATTCAAGTACAGGGGGCAGAGAAATTCACGCCTCAAACCACGCCAGATTCTGGCCCAAAAGCGGCCACAATCCAGCCCAAATCGAGGACAAATTCAAGCACAGGTGTGAGAGAAATTCAGGCCTCAAACTACGCCATATTCCGTCCCAAGAGCAGCCACAATCCAGACCATATCGAGGAGAATTTCAAGCAGAGGTATGACAGAAATTCAGACCTCAAACCACGCCAAATTCTGGCACAAGAACGGCCACAATCCAGCCCACATCTAGGAGAATTTCAAGCACAGGTGTGAGAGAAATTCAGACCTCAAACCACGCCAGATTCCAGCCGAAGAGCAGCCACAATCCAGCCCACATCGAGGAGAATTTCAAGCACAGCAGTGAGAGAAATTCAGGCCTCAAACCACGCCAAATTTCAGTCCAAGAGCGGCCACAATCCAGCCCACATCTTGGAGAATTTCAATCAGAGGGGGCAGAGAAATTCAGGCCTCAAACCACGCCACATTCCGGCCCAAGAGCAGCCACAATCCAGACCATATCGAGGAGAATGTCAAGCACAGGGGGCAGAGAAATTCAGACCTCAAACCACGCCATATTCCGGCCCAAGAGCAGCCACAATCCAGACCATATCGAGGAGAATTTCAAGCAGAGGTATGACAGAAATTCAGGCCTCAAACCACGCCAATTTGCAGCCCAAGAACGGCCACAATCCAGCCCACATCGAGGACAAATTCAAGCACAGGAGGCAGAGAAATTCAGGCCTCAATCCACGCCAAATTCCAGCCCAAGAGCGGCCACCATCCAGCCCATATCGAGGATAACTTCAAGCACAGGGGGGAGAGAAATTCAGGCCTCAAACCACGCCAAATTCCAGCCCAAGAGCGGTCACAATCCAGCCCACATCGAGGAGAATTTCAAGCAGAGGGGGCAGAGAAATTCCGGCCTCAAACCACGCCAATTTGCAGCCCAAGAACGGCCACAATCCAGCCCACATCGAGGAGAATTTCAAGCACAGGGGACAGAGAAATTCAGGCCTCAAACCACGCCAAATTCCGGTCAAAGTGCAGCCACCATCCAGCCCACATCGAGGAGAATGTCAAGCACTGTCGGTAGAGAATTTCAAGTCACAAACCACGCCAGATTCCAACCAAAGAGCGGCCACAATCCAGCCCACATCGAGGAGAATTTCAAGCACAGGGGGCAGAGAAATTCAGGCCTCAAACCACGCCAAATTCCAGCCCAAGAGCGGCCACAATCCAGCCCACATCGAGGAGAATGTCAAGCACAGGGGACAGAGATATTCAGGTCTCAAACACGCCAAATTGCAGCCCAGGAGTGGCCACAAACCAACCCACATCGAGGAGAATTTCAAGCACAGGTATGAGAGAAACTCAGACCCCAAACCACGCCAAATTCCGTCCCAAGAACGGCCACAATCTGGCCCACATCGAGGAGAATTTCAAGCACAGGGGGCAGAGAAATTCAGACCTCAAACCACGCCAGATTCCAGCCCAAGAGCAGCCACAATCCAGCCCACATCGAGGAGAATTTCAATCAAAGGCGGGAGAGAAATTCAGGCCTCAAACCACGCCAAATTCCGGCCCAAGAGCGGCCACAATCCAGCCCACATCGAGGAGAATTTCAAGCACAGGTGTCAGAGGAATTCAGGCCTCAAACCACGCCAGATTCCAGCCCAAGAGCAGCCACCATCCAGCCCACATCGAGGAGAATTTCAAGCACAGGAGTGAGAGAAATTCAGGCCTCAAACCACGCCAAATTCCACCCCGAGACCGGCCACAATCCAGCCCTCTTGGAAGAGAATTTCAAGCACAGGGGACAGAGAAATTCAGACCTCAAACCACGCCAAATTCCGTCCCAAGAATGGCCACAATCCAGCCCACATCGAGGAGAATTTCAAGCACAGGGGACAGAGAAATTCACGCCTCAAACACGCCAAGTTGCAGACCAAGAGCAGACAAAATCCAGCCCACATCGAGGAGAAATTCAAGCACAGGGGGCAGAGAAATTCAGGCCTCAAACCACGCCAAATTCCAGCCAAAGAGCGGTCACCATCCAGCCCACATCGAGGAGAATTTCAAGCACAGCAGTGAGAGAAATTTAGGCCTCAAACCACGCCAAATTACAGCCCATGAGCGGCCACAATCCAGCCCACATAGAGGAGAATGTCAAGCACACGGGGCAGAGAAATTCAGGCCTCAAACCACACCAGATTCCGGCCCAAAAGCAGCCACCGTCCAGCCCACATCGACGAGAATTTCCAGCACAGGAGTGAGAGAAATTCAGGCCTCAAACCACGCAAAATTCCGGCCCAAGAGCGGCCACCATCCAGCCCACATCGACGAGAACTTCAGGCACAGGGGACAGAGAAATTCAGGCCTCAAACCACGCCAAATTCCAGCCCAAGAGCGGCCACAATCCAGCCCACATCGAGGAGAATTTCAAACACAGGATGCAGAGAAATTCAGGCCTCAAACCATGCCAAATTCCGGCGCACGAGCGGCCACAATCCAGCCCACATCGAGGAGAATTTCAAGCACAGGGGACAGAGAAATTCACGCCTCAAACACGCCAAATTACAGAACAAGAGCGGACAAAATCCAGCCCACATCGAGGAGAATTTCAAGCACAAGGGGCAGAGAAATTCAGGCCTCAAACACGCCAAATTCCAGCCCATGAGCGGCCACAATCCAGCCCACATCGAGGAGAATTTCAAGCACAGGGGGCAGAGAAATTCAGACCTCAAACCACGCCAAATTCTGGACCAAGAGCGGCCACCATCCAGCCCACATCGAGGAGAATTTCAAGCACAAGGGGCAGAGAAATTCAGACCTCAAACCACGCCAAATTCCGGCCCAAGAGCAGCCACAATCCAGCCCACATCGAGGAGAATTTCAAGCACAGGAGTGAGAGATATTCAGGCCTCAAACCACGCCAAATTCCAGCCCAAGAGCGGCCACCATCCAGCCCACATCGAGGAGAACTTCAAGCACAGGCGGGAGAGAAATTCAGGCCTCAAACCACACCAAATTCCGGCCCAAGAGGTGCCACAATCCAGCCCACATCGAGGAGAATTTCAAGCAGAGGAGTGAGAGAAATTCAGACCTCAAATCACGCCAAACTCCAGCCCAAGAGCAACCACAATCCAGCCCACCTCGAGGAGAATTTCAAGCACAGGGGGCAGAGAAATTCAGGCCTCAAACCACGCCAAATTCCGTCGCACGACAGGCAACAGTCCAGCCCACATCGAGGAGAATTTCAAACACAGGAGGCAGAGAAATTCAGGTCTCAAACCACGCCAAATTCCGGCGCACGAACCGCCACAATCCATCCCACATCGAGGAGAATTTCAAGCACAGGGGGCAGAGAAATTCAGGCCTCGAACCACACCAGATTCCGGCCCAAGAGCGGCCACAATCCAGCCCACATTGAGGAGAATTTCAAGCACAGGGTGCAGAGAAATTCAGGCCTCAAACCCCGCCAGATTCCGGCCCAAGAACAGCCACAATCCAGCCCACATCGATGAGAATTTCAATCAAAGGTGGGAGCGAAATTCAGGCCTCAAACCACGCCAAATTCCGGTCCAAGAGCGGCCACAATCCAGCCCACATCGAGGAGAATTTCAAACACAGGAGGCAGAGAAATTCAGGTCTCAAACGATGCCAAATTCCGGCGCACGAGCGGCCACAATCCAGCCCACATCGAGGAGAATTTCAAGCACAGGGGACAGAGAAATTCACGCCTCATACACGCCAAATTACAGACCAAAAGAGGAAAAATCCAGCCCACATCGAGGAGAATTTCAAGCACAGTTGTGAGAGAAATTCAGGCCTCAAACCACGCCAAATTCCGGCCCAAGAGCGGCCACAATCCAGCCCACATCGAGGAGAATTTCAAACACAGGAGGCAGAGAGATTCAGGCCTCAAACCACGCCAAATTCCAGCCAAAGAGCAGCCACAATCAAGCCCACATCGAGGAGAATTTCAAGCACAGGGGGCAGAGAAATTCAGACCTCAAACCATGCCAAATTCTGGCCCAAGAGCGGTCACAATCCAGCCCACATCGAGGAGAATTTCAAGCACAGGTTGCAGAGAAATTCAGGCCTCAAACCACACCAAATTCCGGCCCAAGAGCGGCCAAAATCCAGCCCACATCGAGGAGAATTTCAAGCACAGGGGGCAGAGAAATTCAGGCCTCAAACCACGCCAAATTCCGGCCCAAGAGCGGCCAAAATCCAGCCCACATCGAGGAGAATTTCAAGCACAGGGGGCAGAGAAATTCAGGCCTCAAACCACGCCAAATTCTGGCCCAAGAGCGGCCACCATCCAGCCCACATCGAGGAGAATTTCAAGCACAGGTGGGAGAGAAATTCAGGCCTCAAACCACGCCAAACTCCACCCCGAGACCGGCCACAATCCAGCCCTCTTACAAGAGAATTTCAAGCACAGGGGACAGAGAAATTCACGCCTCATACACGCCAAATTGCAGACCAGGAGCGGAAAAATCCAGCCCAAATCGTGGAGAATTTCAAGCACAGGGGGCAGAGAAATTCAGGCCTCAAACCATGACAAATTCCAGGCAAGAGCGGCCACAATCCAGCCCACATCGAGGAAAATTTCAAACACAGGGGGCAGAGAGATTCAGGCCTCAAACCACGCCAAATTCCAGCGCAAGAGCGGCCGCAATCCAGCCCGCATCGAGGAGAATTTCAAGCACAGGGGGCAGAGAAATTCAGGCCTCAAACCACGCCAAATTCCGACCAAAGAGCGGCCACCATCCAGCCCACATCGAGGAGAATTTCAAGCAGAGGGGGCAGAGAAATTCAGGCCTCAAACCACGCCAAATTCCGGCCCAAGAGCGGCCACAATCCAGCCCACATCGAGGAGAATTTCAAGCACAGGGGGCAGAGAAAGTCAGGTCTCAAACCATGCCAAATTCCGGCGCACGAGCGGCCACAATCCAGCCCACATCGAGGAGAATTTCAAACACAGGAGGCAGAGAAATTCAGGTCTCAAACCATGCCAAATTCCGGCGCACGAGCAGCCACAATCCAGCCCACATCGAGGAGAATTTCAAGCACAGGGGACAGAGAAATTCACGCCTCAAACACGCCAAATTGCAGACCAAGAGCGGACAAAATCCAGCCCACATCGAGGAGAATTTCAAGCACAGGGGGCAGAGAAATTCAGGCCTCAAACCACGCCAAATTCTGGCCCAAGAGCGGCCACCATCCAGCCCACATCGAGGAGAATTTCAAGCACAGGTGGGAGAGAAATTCAGGCCTCAAACCACGCCAAACTCCACCCCGAGACCGGCCACAATCCAGCCCTCTTACAAGAGAATTTCAAGCACAGGGGACAGAGAAATTCACGCCTCATACACGCCAAATTGCAGACCAGGAGCGGAAAAATCCAGCCCACATCGAGGAGAATTTCAAGCAGAGGGGGCAGAGAAATTCAGGCCTCAAACCACGCCAAATTCCGGCCCAAGAGCGGCCACAATCCAGCCCACATCGAGGAGAATTTCAAGCACAGGGGGCAGAGAAAGTCAGGTCTCAAACCATGCCAAATTCCGGCGCACGAGCGGCCACAATCCAGCCCACATCGAGGAGAATTTCAAACACAGGAGGCAGAGAAATTCAGGTCTCAAACCATGCCAAATTCCGGCGCACGAGCAGCCACAATCCAGCCCACATCGAGGAGAATTTCAAGCACAGGGGACAGAGAAATTCACGCCTCAAACACGCCAAATTGCAGACCAAGAGCGGACAAAATCCAGCCCACATCGAGGAGAATTTCAAGCACAGGGGGCAGAGAAATTCAGGCCTCAAACCACGCCAAATTCTGGCCCAAGAGCGGCCACCATCCAGCCCACATCGAGGAGAATTTCAAGCACAGGTGGGAGAGAAATTCAGGCCTCAAACCACGCCAAACTCCACCCCGAGACCGGCCACAATCCAGCCCTCTTACAAGAGAATTTCAAGCACAGGGGACAGAGAAATTCACGCCTCATACACGCCAAATTGCAGACCAGGAGCGGAAAAATCCAGCCCAAATCGAGGAGAATTTCAAGCACAGGGGGCAGAGAAATTCAGGCCTCAAACCATGACAAATTCCAGGCAAGAGCGGCCACAATCCAGCCCACATCGAGGAAAATTTCAAACACAGGGGGCAGAGAGATTCAGGCCTCAAACCACGCCAAATTCCAGCGCAAGAGCGGCCGCAATCCAGCCCGCATCGAGGAGAATTTCAAGCACAGGGGGCAGAGAAATTCAGGCCTCAAACCACGCCAAATTCCGACCAAAGAGCGGCCACCATCCAGCCCACATCGAGGAGAATTTCAAGCAGAGGGGGCAGAGAAATTCAGGCCTCAAACCACGCCAAATTCCGGCCCAAGAGCGGCCACAATCCAGCCCACATCGAGGAGAATTTCAAGCACAGGGGGCAGAGAAATTCAGGCCTCAAACCACGCCAAATTCCAGCCAAAGAGCGGTCACCATCCAGCCCATATCGAGGAGAATTTCAAGCACAGCAGTGAGAGAAATTTAGGCCTCAAACCACGCCAAATTCCAGCCCATGAGCGGCCACAATCCAGCCCACATCGAGGAGAATGTCAAGCACAGGGGGCAGAGAAATTCAGGCCTCAAACCACACCAGATTCCGGCCCAAAAGCAGCCACCATCCAGCCCACATCGACGAGAATTTCCAGCACAGGAGTGAGAGAAATTCAGGCCTCAAACCACGCCAAATTCCAGCCCAAGAGCGGCCACAATCCAGCCCATATCGAGGAGAATTTCAAGCACAGGGGGCAGAGAAATTCAGGCCTCAAACCACGCCAAATTCCGGCCCAAGAGCGGCCACCATCCAGCCCACATCGAGGAGAATTTCAAGCACAGGTGTGAGAGAAATTCAGGCCTCAAACCACACCAAATTCCGGCCCAAGAGCGGCCACAATCCAGCCCATATCGAGGAGAATTTCAAGCACAGGGGGCAGAGAAATTCAGGCCTCAAACCACGCCAAATTCCGGCCCAAGAGCGGCCACCATCCAGCCCACATCGAGGAGAATTTCAAGCACAGGGAGCAGAGAAATTCAGGCCTCAAACCACGCCAAACTCCACCCCGAGACCGGCCAAAATCCATCCCTCTTACAAGAGAATTTCAAGCACCGGGGACAGAGAAATTCAGGCCTCAAACCACGCCAAATTGCGGTCCAAGAGCGGCCACAATCCAGCCCACATCGAGGAGAATTTCAAACACAGGAGGCAGAGAAATTCAGGTCTCAAACCATGCCAAATTCCGGCGCACAAGCGGCCACAATCCAGCCCACATCGAGGAGAATTTCAAGCACAGGGGACAGAGAAATTCACGCCTCATACACGCCAAATTGCAGACCAGGAGCGGAAAAATCCAGCCCAAATCGAGGAGAATTTCAAGCACAGGGGGCAGAGCAATTCAGGCCTCAAACCATGACAAATTCCAGCCAAGAGCGGCCACAATCCAGCCCACATCGAGGAGAATTTCAAACACAGGGGGCAGAGAGATTCAGGCCTCAAACCACGCCAAATTCCAGCCCAAGAGCGGCCGCAATCCAGCCCACATCGAGGAGAATTTCAAGCACAGGGGGCAGAGAAATTCAGGCCTCAAACCACGCCAAATTCCGGCCCAAGAGCGGCCACCATCCAGCCCACATCGAGGAGAATTTCAAGCACAGCAGTGAGAGAAATTCAGGCCTCAAACCACGCCAAATTCCGGCCCAAGGGCGGCCACAATCCAGCCCACATCGAGGAGAATTTCAAGCACAGGGGGCAGAGAAAGTCAGGTCTCAAACCATGCCAAATTCCGGCGCACGAGCGGCCACAATCCAGCCCACATCGAGGAGAATTTCAAACACAGGAGGCAGAGAAATTCAGGTCTCAAACCACGCCAAATTCCAGCCAAAGAACGGTCACCATCCAGCCCACATCGAGGAGAATTTCAAGCACAGCAGTGAGAGAAATTTAGGCCTCAAACCACGCCAAATTCCAGCCCATGAGCGGCCACAATCCAGCCCACATCGAGGAGAATGTCAAGCACAGGGGGCAGAGAAATTCAGGCCTCAAACCACACCAGATTCCGGCCCAAAAGCAGCCACCATCCAGCCCACATCGACGAGAATTTCAAGCACAGGGGATAGAGAAATTCAGGCCTCAAACCACACCAAATTCCGTCCCAAGAGCGGCCACCATCCAGCCCACATCGACGAGAAATTCAGGCACAGGGGACAGAGAAATTCAGGCCTCAAACCACGCCAAATTCCAGCCCAAGAGCGGCCACAATCCAGCCCACATCGAGGAGAATTTCAAACACAGGATGCAGAGAAATTCAGACCTCAAACCACGCCAAATTCCGTCCCAAGACCGGCCACAATCCAGCCCACATCGAGGAGAATTTCAAGCACAGGGGACAGAGAAATTCACGCCTCAAACACGCCAAATTACAAACCAAGAGCGGCCACAATCCAGCCCTCATCGAGGAGAATTTCAAGCACAGGGGGTAGAGAAATTAAGACCTCAAACCACGCCAAATTCTGGACCAAGAGCGGTCACAATCCAGCCCACATCGAGGAGAATTTCAAGCACAGGGGGCAGAGAAATTCAGGCCTCAAACCACGCCAAATTCCAGCAAAAGAGCAGTCACCATCCAGCCCACATCGAGGAGAATTTCAAGCACAGCAGTGAGAGACATTTAGGCCTCAAACCACACCAAATTCCGGCCCAAGAGCGGCCACAATCCAGCCCATATCGAGGAGAATTTCAAGAACACGGGGCAGAGAAATTCAGGCCTCAAACCACGCCAAATTCCGGCCCAAGAGCGGCCACCATCCAGCCCACATCGAGGAGAATTTCAAGCACAGGTGGGAGAGAAATTCAGGTCTCAAACCATGCCAAATTCTGGTCCAAGAGCGGCCACAATCCAGTCCACATCGAGGAGAATTTCAAACACAGGAGGCAGAGAAATTCAGGTCTCAAACCATGCCAAATTCCGGCGCACGAGCGGCCACAATCCAGCCCACATCGAGGAGAATTTCAAGCACAGGGGACAGAGAAATTCACGCCTCTTACACGCCAAATTGCAGACCAGGAGCGGAAAAATCCAGCCCAAATCGAGGAGAATTTCAAGCACAGGGGGCAGAGAAATTCAGGCCTCAAACCATGACAAATTCCAGCCAAGAGCGGCCACAATCCAGCCCACATCGAGGAGAATTTCAAACACAGGGGGCAGAGAGATTCAGGCCTCAAACCACGCCAAATTCCAGCGCAAGAGCGGCCGCAATCCAGCCCGCATCGAGGAGAATTTCAAGCACGGGGTGCAGAGAAATTCAGGCCTCAAACCACGCCAAATTCCGACCAAAGAGCGGCCACCATCCAGCCCACATCGAGGAGAATTTCAAGCAGAGGGGGCAGAGAAATTCAGGCCTCAAACCACGCCAAATTCCGGCCCAAGAGCGGCCACAATCCAGCCCACATCGAGGAGAATTTCAAGCACAGGGGGCAGAGAAAGTCAGGTCTCAAACCATGCCAAATTCCGGCGCACGAGCGGCCACAATCCAGCCCACATCGAGGAGAATTTCAAGCACAGGAGGCAGAGAAATTCAGGTCTCAAACCATGCCAAATTCCGGCGCACGAGCAGCTACAATCCAGCCCACATCGAGGAGAATTTCAAGCACAGGGGACAGAGAAATTCACGCCTCAAACACGCCAAATTGCAGACCAAGAGCGGACAAAATCCAGCCCACATCGAGGAGAATTTCAAGCACAGGGGGCAGAGAAATTCAGGCCTCAAACCACGCCAAATTCCAGCCAAAGAGCGGCCACAATCCAGCCCACATCGAGGAGAATGTCAAGCACAGGGGGCAGAGAAATTCAGGCCTCAAACCACACCAGATTCCGGCCCAAAAGCAGCCACCATCCAGCCCACATCGACGAGAATTTCCAGCACAGGAGTGAGAGAAATTCAGGCCTCAAAAAACGCCAAATTCCAGCCCACGAGCGGCCACAATCCAGCCCACATCGAGGAGAATTTCAAGCACAGGGGGCAGAGAAATTAAGACCTCAAACCACGCCAAATTCTGGACCAAGAGCGGACAAAATCCAGCCCACATCGAGGAGAATTTCAAGCACAGGGGGCAGAGAAATTCAGGCCTCAAACCACGCCAAATTCCAGCCAAAGAGCGGTCACCATCCAGCCCACATCGAGGAGAATTTCAAGCACAGCAGTGAGAGAAATTTAGGCCTCAAACCACACCAAATTCCGGCCCAAGAGCGGCCACCATCCAGCCCACATCGAGGAGAATTTCAAGCACAGGGGGCAAAGAAATTCAGGCATCAAACACGCCAAATTCCAGCCCATGAGCGGCCACAATCCAGCCCATATCGAGGAGAATTTCAAACACAGGGGGCAGAGAAATTCAGACCTCAAACCACGCCAAATTCTGGACCAAGAGCGGCCGCAATCCAGCCCACATCGAGGAGAATTTCAAGCACAGGGGGCAGAGAAATTCAGGCCTCAAACCACGCCAAATTCCGGCCAAAGAGCGGCCACCATCCAGCCCACATCGAGGAGAATTTCAAGCACAGGAGTGAGAGAAATTCAGGCCTCAAACCACGCCAAATTCCGGCCCAAGGGCGGCCACAATCCAGCCCACATCGAGGAGAATGTCAAGCACAGGGGGCAGAGAAAGTCAGGTCTCAAACCATGCCAAATTCCGGCGCACGAGCGGCCACAATCCAGCCCACATCGAGGAGAATTTCAAACACAGGAGGCAGAGAAATTCAGGTCTCAAACCATGCCAAATTCCGGCGCACGAGCAGCCACAATCCAACACACATCGAGGAGAATTTCAAGCACAGGGGGCAGAGAAAGTCAGGTCTCAAACCATGCCAAATTCCGGCGCACGAGCGGCCACAATCCAGCCCACATCGAGGAGAATTTCAAGCACAGGGGACAGAGAAATTCAGGCCTCAAACCACGCCAAATTCCAGCCAAAGAACGGTCACCATCCAGCCCACATCGAGGAGAATTTCAAGCACAGCAGTGAGAGAAATTTAGGCCTCAAACCACGCCAAATTCCAGCCCATGAGCGGCCACAATCCAGCCCACATCGAGGAGAATGTCAAGCACAGGGGGCAGAGAAATTCAGGCCTCAAACCACACCAGATTCCGGCCCAAAAGCAGCCACCATCCAGCCCACATCGACGAGAATTTCAAGCACAGGGGATAGAGAAATTCAGGCCTCAAACCACACCAAATTCCGGCCCAAGAGCGGCCACCATCCAGCCCATATCGACGAGAACTTCAGGCACAGGGGACAGAGAAATTCAGGCCTCAAACCACGCCAAATTCCAGCCCAAGAGCGGCCACAATCCAGCCCACATCGAGGAGAATTTCAAACACAGGATGCAGAGAAATTCAGACCTCAAACCACGCCAAATTCCGTCCCAAGAGCGGCCACAATCCAGCCCACATCGAGGAGAATTTCAAGCACAGGGGACAGAGAAATTCACGCCTCAAACACGCCAAATTACAAACCAAGAGCGGACAAAATCCAGCCCACATCGAGGAGAATTTCAAGCACAGGGGGCAAAGAAATTCAGGCCTCAAACCACGCCAAATTCCAGCCAAAGAGCGGTCACCATCCAGCCCACATCGAGGAGAATTTCAAGCACAGGGGGCAGAGAAATTAAGACCTCAAACCACGCCAAATTCTGGACCAAGAGCGGTCACAATCCAGCCCACATCGAGGAGAATTTCAAGCACAGGGGGCAGAGAAATTCAGGCCTCAAACCACGCCAAATTCCAGCCAAAGAGCGGTCACCATCCAGCCCACATCGAGGAGAATTTCAAGCACAGCAGTGAGAGAAATTTAGGCCTCAAACCACACCAAATTCCGGCCCAAGAGCGGCCACAATCCAGCCCATATCGAGGAGAATTTCAAGAACACGGGGCAGAGAAATTCAGGCCTCAAACCACGCCAAATTCCGGCCCAAGAGCGGCCACCATCCAGCCCACATCGAGGAGAATTTCAAGCACAGGTGGGAGAGAAATTCAGGCCTCAAACCACGCCAAACTCCACCCCGAGACCGGCCACAATCCAGCCCTCTTACAAGAGAATTTCAAGCACAGGGGACAGAGAAATTCAGGCCTCAAACCACGCCAAATTCTGGTCCAAGAGCGGCCACAATCCAGTCCACATCGAGGAGAATTTCAAACACAGGAGGCAGAGAAATTCAGGTCTCAAACCATGCCAAATTCCGGCGCACGAGCAGCTACAATCCAGCCCACAACGAGGAGAATTTCAAGCACAGGAGGCAGAGAAATTCAGGTCTCAAACCATGCCAAATTCCGGCGCACGAGCAGCTACAATCCAGCCCACATCGAGGAGAATTTCAAGCACAGGGGACAGAGAAATTCACGCCTCAAACACGCCAAATTGCAGACCAAGAGCGGACAAAATCCAGCCCACATCGAGGAGAATTTCAAGCACAGGGGACAGAGAACTTCAGGCCTCAAACCACGCCAAATTCCAGCCAAAGAGCGGTCACCATCCAGCCCACATCGAGGAGAATTTCAAGCACAGCAGTGAGAGAAATTTAGGCCTCAAACCACGCCAAATTCCAGCCCATGAGCGGCCACAATCCAGCCCACATCGAGGAGAATGTCAAGCACAGGGGGCAAAGAAATTCAGGCATCAAACACGCCAAATTCCAGCCCATGAGCGGCCACAATCCAGCCCATATCGAGGAGAATTTCAAACACAAGGGGCAGAGAAATTCAGACCTCAAACCACGCCAAATTCTGGACCAAGAGCGGTCACAATCCAGCCCACATCGAGGAGAATTTCAAGCACAGGGGGCAGAGAAATTAAGACCTCAAACCACGCCAAATTCTGGACCAAGAGCGGTCACAATCCAGCCCACATCGAGGAGAATTTCAAGCACAGGGGGCAGAGAAATTCAGGCCTCAAACCACGCCAAATTCCAGCCAAAGAGCGGTCACCATCCAGCCCACATCGAGGAGAATTTCAAGCACAGCAGTGAGAGAAATTTAGGCCTCAAACCACACCAAATTCCGGCCCAAGAGCGGCCACAATCCAGCCCATATCGAGGAGAATTTCAAGAACACGGGGCAGAGAAATTCAGGCCTCAAACCACGCCAAATTCCGGCCCAAGAGCGGCCACCATCCAGCCCACATCGAGGAGAATTTCAAGCACAGGTGGGAGAGAAATTCAGGCCTCAAACCACGCCAAACTCCACCCCGAGACCGGCCACAATCCAGCCCTCTTACAAGAGAATTTCAAGCACAGGGGACAGAGAAATTCAGGCCTCAAACCACGCCAAATTCTGGTCCAAGAGCGGCCACAATCCAGTCCACATCGAGGAGAATTTCAAACACAGGAAGCAGAGAAATTCAGGTCTCAAACCATGCCAAATTCCGGCGCACAAGCGGCCACAGTCCAGCCCACATCGAGGAGAATTTCAAGCACAGGGGACAGAGAAATTCACGCCTCATACACGCCAAATTGCAGACCAGGAGCGGAAAAATCCAGCCCAAATCGAGGAGAATTTCAAGCACAGGGGGCAGAGAAATTCAGGCCTCAAACCACGCCAAATTCCGACCAAAGAGCGGCCACCATCCAGCCCACATCGAGGAGAATTTCAAGCAGAGGGGGCAGAGAAATTCAGGCCTCAAACCACGCCAAATTCCGGCCCAAGAGCGGCCACAATCCAGCCCACATCGAGGAGAATTTCAAGCACAGGGGGCAGAGAAAGTCAGGTCTCAAACCATGCCAAATTCCGGCGCACGAGCGGCCACAATCCAGCCCACATCGAGGAGAATTTCAAGCACAGGAGTGAGAGAAATTCAGGCCTCAAACCACGCCAAATTCCGGCCCAAGAGCGGTCACCATCCAGCCCACATCGAGGAGAATTTCAAGCACAGCAGTGAGAGAAATTTAGGCCTCAAACCACGCCAAATTCCAGCCCATGAGCGGCCACAATCCAGCCCACATCGAGGAGAATGTCAAGCACAGGGGGCAGAGAAATTCAGGCCTCAAACCACACCAGATTCCGGCCCAAAAGCAGCCACCATCCAGCCCACATCGACGAGAATTTCCAGCACAGGAGTGAGAGAAATTCAGGCCTCAAACCACGCCAAATTCCAGCCCAAGAGCGGCCACAATCCAGCCCACATCGAGGAGAATTTCAAACACAGGAGGCAGAGAAATTCAGGCCTCAAACCATGAAAAATTCCGGCGCACGAGCGGCCACAATCCAGCCCACATCGAGGAGAATTTCAAGCACAGGTGTGAGAGAAATTCAGGCATCAAACACGCCAAATTCCAGCCCATGAGCGGCCACAATCCAGCCCATATCGAGGAGAATTTCAAACACAGGGGGCAGAGAAATTCAGACCTCAAACCACGCCAAATTCTGGACCAAGAGCGGTCACAATCCAGCCCACATCGAGGAGAATTTCAAGCACAAGGGGCAGAGAAATTCAGGCCTCAAACCACGCCAAATTCCGGCCCAAGAGCGGCCACAATCCAGCCCACATCGAGGAGAATTTCAAGCAGAGGAGTGAGAGATATTCAGGCCTCAAACCACGCCAAATTCCAGCCCAAGAGCGGCCACCATCCAGCCCACATCGAGGAGAACTTCAAGCACAGGGGACAGAGAAATTCACGCCTCATACACGCCAAATTCCAGCCAAAGAGCAGCCACAATCCAGCCCACATCGAGGAGAATTTCAAGCACAGGTGGGAGAGAAATTCAGGCCTCAAACCACGCCAAACTCCACCCCGAGACCGGCCAAAATCCAGCCCTCTTACAAGAGAATTTCAAGCACAGGGGACAGAGAAATTCAGGTCTCAAACCATGCCAAATTCCGGCGCACGAGCGGCCACAATCCAGCCCACATCGAGGAGAATTTCAAGCACAGGGGACAGAGAAATTCACGCCTCATACACGCCAAATTGCAGACCAGGAGCGGAAAAATCCAGCCCAAATCGAGGAGAATTTCAAGCACAGGGGGCATAGAAATTCAGGCCTCAAACCATGACAAATTCCAGCCAAGAGCGGCCACAATCCAGCCCACATCGAGGAGAATTTCAAGCACAGGGGACAGAGAAATTCACGCCTCAAACACGCCAAATTGCAGACCAAGAGCGGACAAAATCCAGCCCACATCGAGGAGAATTTCAAGCACATGGGGCAGAGAAATTCAGGCCTCAAACCACGCCAAATTCCAGCCAAAGAACGGTCACCATCCAGCCCACATCGAGGAGAATTTCAAGCACAGCAGTGAGAGAAATTTAGGCCTCAAACCACGCCAAATTCCAGCCCATGAGCGGCCACAATCCAGCCCACATCGAGGAGAATGTCAAGCACAGGGGGCAGAGAAATTCAGGCCTCAAACCACACCAGATTCCGGCCCAAAAGCAGCCACCATCCAGCCCACATCGACGAGAATTTCAAGCACAGGGGATAGAGAAATTCAGGCCTCAAACCACACCAAATTCCGGCCCAAGAGCGGCCACCATCCAGCCCATATCGACGAGAACTTCAGGCACAGGGGACAGAGAAATTCAGGCCTCAAACCACGCCAAATTCCAGCCCAAGAGCGGCCACAATCCAGCCCACATCGAGGAGAATTTCAAACACAGGATGCAGAGAAATTCAGGCCTCAAACCATGAAAAATTCCGGCGCACGAGCGGCCACAATCCAGCCCACATCGAGGAGAATTTCAAGCACAGGGGACAGAGAATTTCACGCCTCAAACACGCCAAATTACAAACCAAGAGCGGACAAAATCCAGCCCACATCGAGGAGAATTTCAAGCACAGGGGGCAAAGAAATTCAGGCCTCAAACACGCCAAATTCCAGCCCATGAGCGGCCACAATCCAGCCCACATCGAGGAGAATTTCAAGCACAAGGGGCAGAGAAATTCAGGCCTCAAACCACGCCAGATTCCAGCCCAAGAGCAGCCACAATCCAGCCCACATCGAGGAGAATTTCAAGCAGAGGAGTGAGAGATATTCAGGCCTCAAACCACGCCAAATTCCAGCCCAAGAGCGGCCACCATCCAGCCCACATCGAGGAGAACTTCAAGCACAGGGGGGAGAGAAATTCAGGCCTCAAACCATGACAAATTCCAGGCAAGAGCGGCCACAATCCAGCCCACATCGAGGAGAATTTCAAGCACAGGGGGCAGAGAGATTCAGGCCTCAAACCACGCCAAATTCCAGCCCAAGAGCGGCCGCAATCCAGCCCACATCGAGGAGAATTTCAAGCACAGGGGGCAGAGAAATTCAGGCCTCAAACCATGCCAAATTCCGGCGCACGAGCGGCCACAATCCAGCCCACATCGAGGAGAATTTCAAACACAGGAAGCAGAGAAATTCAGGTCTCAAACCATGCCAAATTCCGGCGCACTAGCAGCCACAATCCAGCCCACATCGAGGAGAATTTCAAGCACAGGGGACAGAGAAATTCACGCCTCAAACACGCCAAATTGCAGACCAAGAGCGGACAAAATCCAGCCCACATCGAGGAGAATTTCAAGCACAGGGGGCAGAGAAATTCAGGCCTCAAACCACGCCAAATTCCAGCCAAAGAGCGGTCACCATCCAGCCCACATCGAGGAGAATTTCAAGCACAGCAGTGAGAGAAATTTAGGCCTCAAACCACGCCAAATTCGAGCCCATGAGCGGCCACAATCCAGCCCACATCGAGGAGAATGTCAAGCACAGGGGGCAGAGAAATTCAGGCCTCAAACCACACCAGATTCCGGCCCAAAAGCGGCCACCATCCAGCCCACATCGACGAGAACTTCAGGCACAGGGGACAGAGAAATTCGGGCCTCAAACCACGCCAAATTCCAGCCCAAGAGCGGCCACCATCCAGCCCACATCGAGGAGAATTTCAAACACAGGATGCAGAGAAATTCAGGCCTCAAACCATGAAAATTTCCGGCGCACGAGCGGCCACAATCCAGCCCACATCGAGGAGAATTTCAAGCACAAGGGGCAGAGAAATTCAGGCCTCAAACCACGCCAAATTCCGGCCCAAGAGCGGCCACAATCCAGCCCACATCGAGGAGAACTTCAAGCACAGGGGGGAGAGAAATTCAGGCCTCAAACCACGCCAAATTCCGGCCCAAGAGCGGCCACAATCCAGCCCACATCGAGGAGAATTTCAAGCAGAGGAGTGAGAGAAATTCAGGCCTCAAATCACGCCAAATTCCAGCCCAAGAGCGGCCACAATCCAGCCCACATCGAGGAGAATTTCAAGCAGAGGGGGCAGAGAAATTCAGGCCTCTAACCATGCCAAATTCCAGCCCAAGGTTGGCCACAATCCAGCCCACATCGAGGAGAATTTCAAGCAGAAAGGGCAGAGAAATTCAGGCCTCAAACCACGCTAAATTCCAGGCAAGAGCGGTCACAATCCAGCCCACATCGAGGAGAATTTCAAACACAGGAGGCAGAGAGATTCAGACCTCAAACCACGCCAAATTCTGTCCCAAGAGCGGTCACAATCCAGCCCACATCGAGGAGAATGTAAAGCACAGGGAGCAGAGAAATTCAGGCCTCAAACCACGCCAAATTCCGGCCCAAGAGCGGCCACAATCGAGCCCACATCGAGGAGAATTTCAAGCACAGGGGGCAGAGAAATTCAGGCCTCAAACCACGCCAAATTCCAGGCAAGAGCAGCCACAATCCAGCCCACATCGAGGAGAATTTCAAGCACAGGGGGCAGAGAAATTCAGGCCTCAAACCATGCCACATTCCAGCCCAAGAGCAGCCACAATCCAGCCAACATCGAGGAGAATTTCAAGCAGAGGAGTGAGAGAAATTCAGGCCACAAACCACGCAAAATTCCGGCCCAAGAGCGGCCACAATCCAGCCCACATCGACGAGAATTACAAACACAGGTTGCAGAGAAATTCAGGCCTCAAACCACGCCAAATTCCACCCCGAGACCGGCCACAATCCAGCCCTCTTACAAGAGAATTTCAAGCACAGAGGACAGAGAAATTCAGGCCTCAAACCACGCCAAATTCCGGTCCAAGAGCGGCCACAATCCAGCCCACATCGAGGAGAATTTCAAACACAGGAGGCAGAGAAATTCAGGTCTCAAACCATGCCAAATTCCGGCGCACGAGCGGCCACAATCCAGCCCACATCGAGGAGAATTTCAAGCACAGGGGACAGAGAAATTCACGCCTCATACACGCCAAATTGCAGACCAGGAGCGGAAAAATCCAGCACAAATCGAGGAGAATTTCAAACACAGGGGGCAGAGAAATTCAGGCCTCAAACCATGACAAATTCCAGGCAAGAGCGGCCACAATCCAGCCCACATCGAGGAGAATTTCAAGCACAGGGGGCAGAGAAATTCAGGCCTCAAACCACGTCAAATTCCGGCCCAAGAGCAGCCACAATCCAGCCCACATCAAAGAGAATTTCAACCACAGGGGGCAGAGAAATTCACGCCTCAAACCACGCCAAATTCCGGCCCAAGAGCAGCCACAGTCCAGCCCACATCAAAGAGAATTTCAAGCACAGGGGGCAGAGAAATTCAGGCCTCAACCGCGCCAAATTGCAGACCCAGAGCGGCCACAATCCAGCCCACATCGAGGAGAATTTCAAGCACAGGTTGCAGAGAAATTCAGGCCTCAAACCACGCCAAATTCTGGACCAAGAGCGGTCACAATCCAGCCCACATCGAGGAGAATTTCAAGCACAAGGGGCAGAGAAATTCAGGCCTCAAACCACGCCAAATTCCGGCCCAAGAGCGGCCACCATCCAGCCCACATCGAGGAGAATTTCAGGCAGAGGAGTGAGAGAAATTCAGGCCGAAAACCACGCCAAATTCCAGCCCAAGAGCAACCACAATCCAGCGCACCTCGAGGAGAATTTCAAGCACAGGGGGCAGAGAAATTCAGGCCTCAAACCACGCCAAATTCCGGCGCACGACAGGCAACAGTCCAGCCCACATCGAGGAGAATTTCAAACACAGGAGGCAGAGAAATTCAGGTCTCAAACCACGCCAAATTCCGGCGCACGAACAGCCACAATCCATACCACATCGAGGAGAATTACAAACACAGGGGGCAGAGAAATTCAGGCCTCAAACCACGCCAGATTCCGGCCCAAGAGCGGCCACAATCCAGCCCACATCGAGGAGAATGTAAAGCACAGGGAGTAGAGAAATTCAGGCCTCAAACCACGCCAAATTCCGGCCCAAGAGCGGCCACAATCCAGCCCACATCGAGGATAATTTCAAGCACAGGGGGCAGAGAAATTCAGGCCTCAAACCACACCAAATTCCAGGCAAGAGCAGCCACAATCCAGCCCACATCGAGGAGAATTTCAAGCACAGGGGGCAGAGCAATTCAGGCCTCAAACCACGCCACATTCCAGCCCAAGAGCGGCCACAATCCAGCCAACATCGAGGAGAATTTCAAGCAGAGGAGTGAGAGAAATTCAGGCCACAAACCACGCCAAATTCCGGCCCAAGAGCAGCCACAATCCAGCCCACATCAAAGAGAATTTCAAGCACATGGGGCAGAGTATTTCAGGCCTCAAACCATGCCAAATTCCAGCCCAAGAGCGGCCACAATCCAGCCCACATCGAGGAGAATGTAAAGCACAGGGAGTAGAGAAATTCAGGCCTCAAACCACGCCAAATTCCGACCCTAGAGCGGCCACAATCCAGCCCACATCGAGGAGAATTTCAAGCACAGGGGGCAGAGAAATTCAGGCCTCAAACCACGCCAAATTCCAGCCCAAGAGCGGTCACAATCCAGCCCACATCGAGGAGAATTTCAAGCAGAGGGGGCAGAGAAATTCAGGCCTCAAACCATGCCAAATTCCAGCCCAAGGTTGGCCACAATCCAGCCCACATCGAGGAGAATTTCAAGCAGAAGGGGCAGAGAAATTCAGGCCTCAAACCACGCTAAATTCCAGGCAAGAGCGGTCACAATCCAGCCCACATCGAGGAGAATGTAAAGCACAGGGAGCAGAGAAATTCAGGCCTCAAACCACGCCAAATTCCGGCCCAAGAGCGGCCACAATCCAGCCCACATCGAGGAGAATTTCAAGCACAGGGGGCAGAGAAATTCAGGCCTCAAACCACGCCAAATTCCGGCGCACGACAGGCAACAGTCCAGCCCACATCGAGGAGAATTTCAAACACAGGTGTGAGAGAAATTCAGGTCTCAAACCACGCCAAATTCCGGCGCACGAGCAGCCACAATCCATCCCACATCGAGGAGAATTTCAAGCACAGGGGACAGAGAAACTCATGCCTCAAACACGCAAAATTGCAGACCAAGGGCTGCCAAAATCCAGCCCACATCGAGGAGAAATTCAAGCACAGGTTGCAGAGAAATTCAGGCCTCAAACGACGCCAAATTCCAGCCCAAGAGCGGCCACAATCCAGCCCACATCGAGGAGAATTTCAAGCACAGCAGTGAGAGAAATTCAGGCCTCAAACCATGCCAAATTCCAGCCCAAGGTTGGCCACAATCCAGCCCACATCGAGGAGACTTTCAAGCAGAAGGGGGAGAGAAATTCAGGCCTCAAAAACCACGCTAAATTCCAGGCAAGAGCGGTCACAATCCAGCCCACATCGAGGAGAATTTCAAGCACAGGGGGCAGAGAAATTCAGGCCTCAAACCACGCCAAATTCCGGCCCAAGAGCGGCCACAATCCAGCCCACATCGAGGAGAATTTCAAGCACAGGGGGCAGAGAAATTCAGGCCTCAAACCACGCCAAATTCCAGGCAAGAGCAGCCACAATCCAGCCCACATCGAGGAGAATTTCAAGCACAGGGGGCAGAGAAATTCAGGCCTCAAACCACGCCAAATTCCGTCCCAAGAGCGGCCACAATCCAGCCCACATCGAGGAGAATTTCAAGCACAGGGGGCAGAGAAATTCAAGTCTCAAACCACGCCAAATTCCGGCCCAAGAGCGGCCACAATCCAGCCCACATCGAGGAGAATTTCAAGCAGAGGAGTGAGAGAAATTCAGGCCACAAACCACGCTAAATTTCAGTCCAAGAGCGGTCACAATCCAGCCCACATCGAGGAGAATTTCAAGCAGAGGGGGCAGAGAAATTCAGGCCTCAAACCACGCCAAATTCCGGCCCAAGAGCAGCCACAATCCAGCCCACATCAAAGAGAATTTCAAGCACAGGGGGCAGAGAAATTCAGGCCTCAAACCATGCCAAATTGCAGACCCAGAGCGGCCACAATCCAGCCCACATCGAGGAGAATTTCAAGCACAGGGGGCAGAGAAATTCAGGCCTCAAACCATGCCAAATTCCAGCCCAAGAGCGGCCACAATCCTGCCCACATCGAGGAGAATTTCAAGCACAGGTGTGAGAGAAATTCAGGCCTCAAACCACGCCAAATTCCAGCCCAAGAGCGGCCACAATCCAGCCCACATTGAGGAGAATTTAAATCAAAGGCGGGAGAGAAATTCAGGACTCAAACTACGCCAAATTTTGGCCCAAGAGCAGCCACTATCCAGCCCACATCGAGGAGAATTTCAAGCACAGGTGTCAGAGGAATTCAGGCCTCAAACCACGCCAAATTCCGGCCCAAGAGCGGCCACCATCCAGCCCACATCGAGGAGAATTTCAAGCACAGGTGGGAGAGAAATTCAGGCCTCAAACCACGCCAAATTCCAGCCCAAGAGCGGCCACAATCCAGCCCACATCGAGGAGAATTTCAATCAGAGGAGGCAGAGAAATTCAGACCTCAAACCACGCCAAATTCTGGCCCAAGAGTGGCCACAATCCAGCCCACATCGAGGAGAATTTCAAGCACAAGGGGCAGAGAAATTCAGGCCTCAAACCACGCCAAATTCCGGCCCAAGAGCGGCCACAATCCAGCCCACATCGACGATAATTTCAAGCACAGGAGTGAGAGTAATTCAGGCCTCAAACCGTGCCAGATTCCAGCCCAAGGTTGCCCACAATCCAGCCCACATCGAGGAGAATTTCAAGCAGAGGGGGCAGAGAAATTCAGGCCTCAAACCATGCCAGATTCCAGCCCAAGGTTGCCCACAATCCAGCCCACATCGAGGAGAATTTCAAGCACAGGTGTGAGAGAAATTCAGGCCTCAAACCACACCAAATTCCAGCCCAAGAGCGGCCACAATCCAGCCCACATCGAGGAGAATTTCAAGCACAGGTGTGAGAGAAATTCAGGCCTCAAACCACACCAAATTCCAGCTCAAGAGCGGCCACAATCCAGCTCACATCGAGGAGAATTTCAAGCACAGCAGTGAGAGAAATTCAGGCCTCAAGCCACACCAAATTCCAGCCCAAGGTTGGCTACAATCCAGCCCACATCGAGGAGAATTTCAAGCACAGGGGGCAGAGAAATTCAGGCCGCAACCCATGCCAATTTCTGGCCCAAGAGCGACCACAATCCAGCCCACATCGAGGAGAATTTCAAGCACAGGGGGCAGAGAAATGCAGGCCGAAAACCACTCCAAATTCCGGCCCAAGAGTGGCCACAATCCAGCCCAAATCGAGGAGAATTTCAAGCACAGGGGGCAGAGATATTCAGGCCTCAAACCACGCCAAATTAAAGCCCAAGTGCGATCGCAATCCAGCCCACACCGAGGAGAATTTCAAGCTCAGTGTGCAGAGAAATTCAGGCCTGAAACCAGACCAAATTCCGACCAAAGAGCGGCCACAATCCAGCCCACATCGACGAGAATTTCAAGCACAGGGGACAGAGAAATTCAAGTCTCAAACTACACCAAATTCCGGCCCAAGAGCGGCCACAATCCAGCCCACATCGACGAGAATTTCAAGCACAGGGGACAGAGAAATTCAAGTCTCAAACTACACCAAATTCCGGCCCAAGAGCGGCCACAATCCAGCCCACATCGACGAGAATTTCAAGCACAGGGGACAGAGAAATTCAAGTCTCAAACTACACCAAATTCCGGCCCAAGAGCGGCCACAATCCAGCCCACATCGAGGAGAATTTCAAGCACAGGGGGCAGAGAAATTCAGGCCTCAAACCACACCAAATTCCAGCCCAAGAGCGGCCACAATCCAGCCCACATCGAGGAGAATTTCAAGCACAGGGGGCAGAGAAATTCAGGCCTCAAACCACGCCAAATTCCGGCCCAAGAGTGGCCACAATCCAGCCCACATCGAGGAGAATTTCAAGCACAGGTTGCAGAGAAATTCAGGCCTCAAACCATGCCAAATTCCAGGCCTAGAGCGGCCACAATCCAGCCCACATCGAGGAGAATTTCAAGCACAGCAGTGAGAGAAATTCAGGCCTCAAGCCACACCAAATTCCAGCCCAAGGTTGGCTACAATCCAGCCCACATCGAGGAGAATTTCAAGCACAGATGGCAGAGAAATTCAGGCCTCAAACCACACCAAATTCCAGCCCAAGAGCGGCCACAATCCAGCCCACATCGAGGAGAATATCAAGCACATGGGCCAGAGAAATTCAGGCCTCAACCCATGCCAAATTCCGGCCCAAGAGCGACCACAATCCTGCCCACATCGAGGAGAATTTCAAGCACAGGAGGCAGAGAAATTCAGGCCGAAAACCACGCCAAATTCCGGCCCAAGAGCGACCACCATCCAACCCACATCGAGGAGAATTTCAAGCACAGGGGGCAGAGAAATTCAGGCCTCAAACCACGCCAATTTCCAGCCCAAGAGCGGCCACCATCCAGCCCACATCGAGGAGAATTTCAAGCACAGGGGGCAGAGAAATACAGGTCTCAAACCACGACAAATTCCAGCCCAAGAGCGGCCACCATCCAGCCCACATCGAGGAGAATTTCAAGCTCAGGGGGCAGAGAAATTCAGACCTCAAACCACGCTAAATTTTACTCCAAGAGCGGTCACAATCCAGCCCACATCGAGGAGAATTTCAAGCACAGGGGGCAGAGAAATTCAGGCCTCAAACCACGCCAAATTCCGGCCCAAGAGCGGCCACAATCCAGCCCACATCGAGGAGAATTTCAAGCACAGGAGTGAGAGAAATTCAGTCCTCAAACCACGCCCAAATCCAGCCCAAGAGCAGAGACAATCCAGCCCACATCGAGGAGAATTTCAAGCACAGGGGGCAGAGAAATTCAGGCCTCAAACCACGCCAAATTCCAGCCCAAGACCTGCCACAATCCAGCCCACATCGAGGAGAATTTCAAGCAGAGGAGTGAGAGAAATTCAGGCCGAAAACCACGCCAAATTCCGGCACAAGATCGGCCACCATCCAGCCCACATCGAGGAGAATTTCAAGCACAGGGGGCAGAGAAATTCAGGCCTCAAACCACGCCAGATTCCAATCCAAGATCAACCACAATCCAGCCCACATGGAGGAGAATTTCAAGCACAGGGGGCAGAGAAATTCAGGCCTCAAACACGTCAAATAGCCTCACAACAGCGGCCACAATCCAGCCCACATCGAGGAGAATTTCAAGCACAGGGGGCAGAGAAATTCAGGCCTCAAACACGCCAAATAGCCTCACAGCAGCGGCCACAATCCAGCCCACATCGAGGAGAATTTCAAGCACAGGGGGCAGAGAAATTCAGGCCTCAAACACGCCAAATAGCCTCACAACAGCGGCCACAATCCAGCCCACATCGAGGAGAATTTCAAGCACAGGGGGCAGAGTAATTCAGGCCTCAAACCACGCCACATGCCGGACCAAGAGCGGCCACAATCCAGCCCACATCGAGGAGAATTTCAAGCACAGGGGACAGAGAAACTCATGCCTCAAACACGCAAAATTGCAGACCAAGGGCTGCCAAAATCCAGCCCACATCGAGGAGAAATTCAAGCACAGGTTGCAGAGAAATTCAGGCCTCAAACGACGCCAAATTCCAGCCCAAGAGCGGCCACAATCCAGCCCACATCGAGGAGAATTTCAAGCACAGGTTGCAGACAAATTCAGGCCTCAAACCATGCCAAATTCCAGCCCAAGGTTGGCCACAATCCAGCCCACATCGAGGAGAATTTCAAGCAGAAGGGGGAGAGAAATTCAGGCCTCAAAAACCACGCTAAATTCCAGGCAAGAGCGGTCACAATCCAGCCCACATCGAGGAGAATGTAAAGCACAGGGAGCAGAGAAATTCAGGCCTCAAACCACGCCAAATTCCGGCCCAAGAGCGGCCACAATCCAGCCCACATCGAGGAGAATTTCAAGCACAGGGGGCAGAGAAATTCAGGCCTCAAACCACGCCAAATTCCAGGCAAGAGCAGCCACAATCCAGCCCACATCGAGGAGAATTTCAAGCACAGGGGGCAGAGAAATTCAGGCCTCAAACCACACCAAATTCCGGCCCAAGAGCGGCCACAATCCAGCCCACATCGAGGAGAATTTCAAGCACAGGGGGCAGAGAAATTCAGGCCTCAACCCATGCCAAATTCCGGCCCAAGAGCAGCCACAATCCAGCCCACATCAAAGAGAATTTCAAGCACAGGGGGCAGAGAAATTCAGGCCTCAAACCACGCCAAATTGCAGACCCAGAGCGGCCACCATCCAGCCCACATCGAGGAGAATTTCAAGCACAGGTGGGAGAGAAATTCAGGCCTCAAACCACGCCAAATTCCAGCCCAAGAGCGGCCACAATCCAGCCCACATCGAGGAGAATTTCAATCAGAGGTGGCAGAGAAATTCAGACCTCAAACCACGCCAAATTCTGGCCCAAGAGCGGTCACAATCCAGCCCACATCGAGGAGAATTTCAAGCACAAGGGGCAGAGAAATTCAGGCCTCAATCCACGCCAAATTCCGGCCCAAGAGCGGCCACAATCCAGCCCACATCGACGATAATTTCAAGCACAGGAGTGAGAGTAATTCAGGCCTCAAACCATGCCAGATTCCAGCCCGAGGTTGCCCACAATCCAGCCCACATCGAGGAGAATTTCTAGCAGAGGGGGCAGAGAAATTCAGGCCTCAAACCATGCCAGATTCCAGCCCAAGGTTGCCCACAATCCAGCCCACATCGAGGAGAATTTCAAGCACAGGTGTGAGAGAAATTCAGGCCTCAAACCACACCAAATTCCAGCCCAAGAGCGGCCACAATCCAGCCCACATCGAGGAGAATTTCAAGCACAGGTGTGAGAGAAATTCAGGCCTCAAACCACACCAAATTCCAGCTCAAGAGCGGCCACAATCCAGCCGACATCGAGGAGAATTTCAAGCACAGCAGTGAGAGAAATTCAGGCCTCAAGCCACACCAAATTCCAGCCCAAGATTGGCTACAATCCAGCCCACATCGAGGAGAATTTCAAGCACAGGGGGCAGAGAAATTCAGGCCGCAACCCATGCCAATTTCTGGCCCAAGAGCGACCACAATCCAGCCCACATCGAGGAGAATTTCAAGCACAGGGGGCAGAGAAATGCAGGCCGAAAACCACTCCAAATTCCGGCCCAAGAGTGGCCACAATCCAGCCCAAATCGAGGAGAATTTCAAGCACAGGGGGCAGAGATATTCAGGCCTCAAACCACGCCAAATTAAAGCCCAAGTGCGATCGCAATCCAGCCCACACCGAGGAGAATTTCAAGCTCAGTGTGCAGAGAAATTCAGGCCTGAAACCACGCCAAATTCCGACCAAAGAGCGGCCACAATCCAGCCCACATCGACGAGAATTTCAAGCACAGGGGACAGAGAAATTCAGGTCTCAAACTACACCAAATTCCGGCCCAAGAGCGGCCACAATCCAGCCCACATCGACGAGAATTTCAAGCACAGGGGACAGAGAAATTCAAGTCTCAAACTACACCAAATTCCGGCCCAAGAGCGGCCACAATCCAGCCCACATCGACGAGAATTTCAAGCACAGGGGACAGAGAAATTCAAGTCTCAAACTACACCAAATTCCGGCCCAAGAGCGGCCACAATCCAGCCCACATCGAGGAGAATTTCAAGCACAGGGGGCAGAGAAATTCAGGCCTCAAACCACACCAAATTCCAGCCCAAGAGCGGCCACAATCCAGCCCACATCGAGGAGAATTTCAAGCAGAGGGGGCAGAGAAATTCAGGCCTCAAACCATGCCAAATTCCGGCCCAAGGTTGGCCACAATCCAGCCCACATCGAGGAGAATTTCAAGCACAGCAGTGAGAGAAATTCAGGCCTCAAGCCACACCAAATTCCAGCCCAAGGTTGGCTACAATCCAGCCCACATCGAGGAGAATTTCAAGCACAGAGGGCAGAGAAATTCAGGCCTCAAACCACACCAAATTCCAGCCCAAGAGCGGCCACAATCCAGCCCACATCGAGGAGAATATCAAGCACATGGGGCAGAGAAATTCAGGCCTCAACCCATGCCAAATTCCGGCCCAAGAGCGACCACAATCCAGCCCACATCGAGGAGAATTTCAAGCACAGGAGGCAGAGAAATTCAGGCCGAAAACCACGCCAAATTCCGGCCCAAGAGCGACCACCATCCAACCCACATCGAGGAGAATTTCAAGCACAGGTGTGAGAGAAATTCAGGCCTCAAACCACACCAATTTCCAGCCCAAGAGCGACCACAATCCAGCCCACATCGAGGAGAATTTCAAGCACAGGGGGCAGAGAAATACAGGTCTCAAACCACGCCAAATTCCTTCCCAAGAGCGGCCACCATCCAGCCCACATCGAGGAGAATTTCAAGCTCAGGGGGCAGAGAAATTCAGACCTCAAACCACGCCAAATTTTACTCCAAGAGCGGTCACAATCCAGCCCACATCGAGGAGAATTTCAAGCACAGGAGTGAGAGAAATTCAGGCCTCAAACCACGCCCAAATTCCAGCCCAAGAGCAGCCACAATCCAGCCCACATCAAGGAGAATTTCAAGCACAGGGGGCAGAGAAATTCAGGCCTCAAACCACGCCAAATTCCAGCCCAAGACCTGCCACAATCCAGCCCACATCGAGGAGAATTTCAAGCAGAGGAGTGAGAGAAATTCAGGCCTCAAACCACGCCAAATTCCAGCCCAAGAACGGCCACAATCCAGGCCACATCGAGGAGAATTTCAAGCACAGCTTGCAGAGAAATTCAGGCCGAAAACCACGCCAAATTCCGGCCCAAGATCGGCCACCATCCAGCCCACATCGAGGAGAATTTCAAGCACAGGGGGCAGAGAAACTCAGGCCTCAAACCACGCCAGATTCCAATCCAAGATCGACCACAATCCAGCCCACATGGAGGAGAATTTCAAGCACAGGGGGCAGAGAAATTCAGGCCTCAAACACGTCAAATAGCCTCACAACAGCGGCCACAATCCAGCCCACATCGAGGAGAATTTCAAGCACAGGGGGCAGAGAAATTCAGGCCTCAAACACGCCAAATAGCCTCACAACAGCGGCCACAATCCAGCCCACATCGAGGAGAATTTCAAGCACAGGGGGCAGAGAAATTCAGGCCTCAAACACGCCAAATAGCCTCACAAAAGCGGCCACAATCCAGCCCACATCGAGGAGAATTTCAAGCACAGGGGGCAGAGTAATTCAGGCCTCAAAGCACGCCACATGCCGGACCAAGAGCGGCCACAATCCAGCACACATCGAGGAGAATTTCAAGCAGAGGAGTGAGAGAAATTCAGGCCTCAAATCACGCCAAATTCCAGCCCAAGAGTGGCCACAATCCAGCCCACATTGAGGAGAATTTCAATCAGAGGTGGCAGAGAAATTCAGACCTCAAACCACACCAAATTCTGGCCCAAGAGCGGTCACAATCCATCCCACATCGAGGAGAATTTCAAGCACAAGGGGCAGAGAAATTCAGGCCTCAAACCACGCCAAATTCCGGCCCAAGAGCGGCCACAATCCAGCCCACATCGACGATAATTTCAAGCACAGGAGTGAGAGTAATTCAGGCCTCAAACCATGCCAGATTCCAGCCCAAGGTTGCCCACAATCCAGCCCACATCGAGGAGAATTTCAAGCACAGGTGTGAGAGAAATTCAGGCCTCAAACCACACCAAATTCCAGCCCAAGAGCGGCCACAATCCAGCCCACATCGAGGAGAATTTCAAGCACAGGTGTGAGAGAAATTCAGGCCTCAAACGACGCCAAATTCCAGCCCAAGAGCGGCCACAATCCAGCCCACATCGAGGAGAATTTCAAGCACAGCAGTGAGAGAAATTCAGGCCTCAAGCCACACCAAATTCCAGCCCAAGGTTGGCTACAATCTAGCCCACATCGAGGAGAATTTCAAGCACAGAGGGCAGAGAAATTCAGGCCTCAACCCATGCCAATTTCCGGCCCAAGAGCGACCACAATCCAGCCCACTTGGAAGAGAATTTCAAGCACAGAGGACAGAGAAATTCAGGCCTCAAACACGCCAAATAGCCTCACAAGAGCGGCCACAATCCAGCCCACATCGAGGAGAATTTCAAACACAGGGGGCAGAGATATTCAGGCCTCAAACCACGCCAAATTAAAGCCCAAGTGCGATCGCAATCCAGCCCACACCGAGGAGAATTTCAAGCTCAGTGTGCAGAGAAATTCAGGCCTGAAACCACGCCAAATTCCGGCCAAAGAGCGGCCACAATCCAGCCAACATCGACGAGAATTTCAAGCACAGGGGACAGAGAAATTCAAGTCTCAAACTACACCAAATTCCGGCCCAAGAGCGGCCACAATCCAGCCCACATCAACGAGAATTTCAAGCACAGGGGACAGAGAAATTCAAGTCTCAAAATACACCAAATTCCGGCCCAAGAGCGGCCACAATCCAGCCCACATCGACGAGAATTTCAAGCACAGGGGACAGAGAAATTCAAGTCTCAAACTACACCAAATTCCGGCCCATGAGCGGCCACAATCCAGCCCACATCGAGGAGAATTTCAAGCACAGGGGGCAGAGAAATTCAGGCCTCAACCCATGCCAATTTCCGGCCCAAGAGCGACCACAATCCAGCCCACTTGGAAGAGAATTTCAAGCACAGAGGACAGAGAAATTCAGGCCTCAAACCACGCCATATTCCGGCCCAAGAGCAGCCACAATCAAGACCATATCGAGGAGAATTTCAAGCACAGGGGGCAGAGAAATTCAGGCCTCAAACCACGCCAAATTCCGGCCCAAGAGTGGCCACAATCCAGCCCACATCGAGGAGAATTTCAAGCACAGGTTGCAGAGAAATTCAGGCCTCAAACCATGCCAAATTCCAGGCCAAGAGCGGCCACAATCCAGCCCACATCGAGGAGAATTTCAAGCAGAGGGGGCAGAGAAATTCAGGCCTCAAACCATGCCAAATTCCGGCCCAAGGTTGGCCACAATCCAGCCCACATCGAGGAGAATTTCAAGCACAGCAGAGAGAGAAATTCAGGCCTCAAGCCACACCAAATTCCAGCCCAAGGTTGGCTACAATCCAGCCCACATCGAGGAGAATTTCAAGCACAGAAGGCAGAGAAATTCAGGCCTCAAACCATGCCAAATTCCAGCCCAAGAGCGGCCACAATCCAGCCCACATCGAGGAGAATATCAAGCACATGGGGCAGAGAAATTCAGGCCTCAACCCATGCCAAATTCCGGCACAAGAGCGACCACAATCCTGCCCACATCGAGGAGAATTTCAAGCACAAGTGGCAGAGAAATTCAGGCCGAAAACCACGCCAATTTCCAGCCCAAGAGCGGCCACCATCCAGCCGACATCGAGGAGAATTTCAAGCACAGGAGTGAGAGAAATTCAGGCCTCAAACCACGCCAAATTCCAGCCCAAGACAGCCACAATCCAGCCCACATCGAGGAGAATTTCAAGCACAGGGGGCAGAGAAATTCAGGCCTCAAACCACGCTAAATTTTACTCCAAGAGCGGTCACAATCCAGCCCACATCGAGGAGAATTTCAAGCACAGGGGGCAGAGAAATTCAGGCCTCAAACCACGCCAAATTCCGGCCCAAGAGCTGCCACAATCCAGCCCACATCGAGGAGAATTTCAAGCACAGGAGTGAGAGAAATTCAGGCCTCAAACCACGCCCAAATCCAGCCCAAGAGCAGCCACAATCCAGCCCACATCAAGGAGAATTTCAAGCACAGGGGGCAGAGAAATTCAGGCCTCAAACCACGCCAAATTCCAGCCCAAGACCTGCCACAATCCAGCCCACATCGACGAGAATTTCAAGCAGAGGAGTGAGAGAAATTCAGGCCTCAAACCACGCCAGATTCCAATCCAAGATCGACCACAATCCAGCCCACATGGAGGAGAATTTCAAGCAAAGAGGGCAGAGAAATTCAGACCTCAAACACGCCAAATAGCCTCACAACAGCGGCCACAATCCAGCCCACATCGAGGAGAATTTCAAGCACAGGGGGCAGAGAAATTCAGGCCTCAAACACGCCAAATAGCCTCACAACAGCGGCCACAATGCAGCCCACATCGAGGAGAACTTCAAGCAGAGTTGTGAGAGAAATTCAGGCCTCAAACCACGCCAAATTCCGGCCCAAGAATGGCCACAATCCAGCCCACATCGAGGAGAATTTCAAGCACAGCAGTGAGAGAAATTCAGGCCTCAAGCCACACCAAATTCCAGCCCAAGGTTGGCTACAATCCAGCCCACATCGTAGAGAAATTCAAGCACAGGGGGCAGAGAAATACAGGCCTCAAACCACGCCAAATTCCGGCCCAAGAGCGACCACAATCCAAACAACATCGAGGAGAATTTCAAGCACAGGGGGCAGAGAAATTCAGGCTTCAAAACACGCCAAATTCCAGCCCAAGAGCGGCCACAATCCAGCCCACTTGGAAGAGAATTTCAAGCTCAGTGGACAGAGAAATTCAGGCCTCAAACACGGCAAATAGCCTCACAACAGCGGCCACAATCCAGCCCACATCGAGGAGAATTTCAAGCACAGAGGGCAGAGAAATTCAGGCCTCAACCCATGCCAATTTCCGGCCCAAGAGCGACCACAATCCAGCCCACTTGGAAGAGAATTTCAAGCACAGAGGGCAGAGAAATTCAGGCCTCAAACACGCCAAATAGCCTCACAACAGCGGCCACAATCCAGCCCACATCGAGGAGAATTTCAAGCACAGGGGGCAGAGAAATTCAGGCCTCAAACACGCCAAATAGCCTCACAACAGCGGCCACAATCCAGCCCACATCGAGGAGAATTTCAAGCAGAGGAGTGAGAGAAATTCAGGCCTCAAATCACGCCAAATTCCAGCCCAAGAGTGGCCACAATCCAGCCCACATTGAGGAGAATTTCAAGCACAGGGGGCAGAGAAATTCAGGCTGCAACCCATGCCAAATTCTGGCCCAAGAGCGGCCACAATCCAGCCCACATCGAGGAGAATTTCACGCACAGGGAGCAGAGAAATTCAGGCCTCAAGCCACACCAAATTCCAGCCCAAGGTTGGCTACAATCCAGCCCACATCGTAGAGAAATTCAAGCACAGGGGGCAGAGAAATACAGGCCTCAAACCACGCCAAATTCCAGCCCAAGATCGGCCACAATCCAAACAACATCGAGGACAATTACAAACACAGGGGGCAGAGAAATTCAGGCTTCAAACCACGCCAAATTCCAGCCCAAGAGCGGCCACAATCCAGACCACTTGGAAGAGAATTTGAAGCTCAGTGGACAGAGAAATTCAGGCCTCAAACACGTCAAATAGCCTCACAACAGCGGCCACAATCCAGCCCACATCGAGGAGAATTTCAAGCACAGGGGGCAGAGAAATTCAGGCCTCAACCCATGCCAATTTCCGGCCCAAGAGCGACCACAATCCAGCCCACTTGGAAGAGAATTTCAAGCACAGAGGACAGAGAAATTCAGGCCTCAAACACGCCAAATAGCCTCACAAGAGCGGCCACAATCCAGCCCACATCGAGGAGAATTTCAAGCACAGGGGGCAGAGAAATTCAGGCCTCAAACCACGCAAAATTCCGTCCCAAGAGCGGCCACCATCCAGCCGACATCGAGGAGAATTTCAAGCACAGGAGTGAGAGAAATTCAGGCCTCAAACCACGCCCAATTCCAGCCCAAGGTTGGTCACAATCCAGCCCACATCGAGGAGAATTTCAAGCACAGGGGGCAGAGAAATTCAGGCCTCCAACCACGCCAAATTCCAGACCAAGAGCGGCCACAATCCAGCCCACATCGAGGAGAATTTCAAGCAGAGGAGTGAGAGAAATTCAGGCCTCAAACCACGCCAAATTCCAGCCCAAGAGCGGCCACAATCCAGCCCACATCGAGGAGAATTTCAAGCACAGGGGGCAGAGAAATTCAAGTCTCAAACCACACCAAATTCCCACCCAATAGCGGCCACAATCCAGGCCACATCGAGGAGAATTTCAAGCACAGGTTGCAGAGAAATTCAGGCCGAAAACCACGCCAAATTCCGGCCCAAGATCGGCCACCATCCAGCCCACATGGAGGAGAATTTCAAGCACAGGGGGCAGAGAAATTCAGGCCTCAAACCACGCCAAATTCCAGCCCAAGATCGGCCACAATCCAGGCCACATCGAGGAGAATTTCAAGCACAGTTTGCAGAGAAATTCAGGCCGAAAACCACGCCAAATTCCAGCCCAAGAGCGGCCACAATCCAGCCCACATCGAGGAGAATTTCAAGCACAGAGGACAGAGAAATTCAGGCCTCAAACACGCCAAATAGCCTCACAACAACGGCCACAATCCAGCCCACATCGAGGAGAATTTCAAGCACAGGGGGCAGAGAAATTCAGGCCTCAAACCATGCCAAATTCCGGCCCAAGAGCGGCCACAATCCAGCCCACATCGAGGAGAATTTCAAGCACAGGGGGCAGAGATATTCAGGCCTCAAACCACGACAAATTCCAGCCCAAGTGCGTACGCAATCCAGCCCACATCGAGGAGAATTTCAAACACAGGGGGCAGAGAAATTCAGGCCTCAAACCACGCCAAATTCCGGCCCAAGAGCAGCCAGAATCCAGCCCACATCGAGGAGAATTTCAAGCACAGTTGTGAGAGAAATTCAGGCCTCAAACCACGCCAAATTTCAGTTCAAGAGTGGCCACAATCCAGCACACATCAAGGAGAATTTCAAGCACAGGGGGCAGAGAAATTCAGGCCTCAAACCACGCCAAATTCCGGCCCAAGAGCAGCCACAATCCAGCCCACATCGAGGAGAATTTCAAGCAGAGGAGTGAGAGAAATTCAGGCCTCAAATCACGCCAAATTCCAGCCCAAGAGCGGCCACAATCCAGCCCACATCGAGGAGAATTTCAAGCACAAGGGGCAGAGAAATTCAGGCCTCAATCCACGCTAAATTTCAGTCTAAGAGCAGCCACAATCCAGCCCACATCGAGGAGAATTTCAAGCACAGGTTGCAGAGATATTCAGGCCTCAAACCACGCCAAATTCCGGCCCAAGAGCGGCCACAATCCAGCCCACATCGAGGAGAATTTCAAGCACAGGTTGCAGAGAAATTCAGGCCTCAAACTACTCCAGATTCCGGCCCAAGAGCGGCCACAATCCAGCCCACATCGAGGAGAATTTCAAGCACAGGTTGCAGAGAAATTCAGGCCTCAAACTACGCCAGATTCCGGCCCAAGAGCGGCCACAATCCAGCCCACATCGAGGAGAATTTCAAGCACAGGTTGCAGAGAAATTCAGGCCTCAAACCACGCCAAATTCCAGCCCAAGGTTGGCCACAATCCAGCCCACATCGAGGAGAATTTCAAGCACAGGGGGCAGAGAAATTCAGGCCTCAAACCACGCCAAATTCCAGCCCAAGGTTGGCCACAATCCAGCCCACATCGAGGAGAATTTCAAGCACAGGGGGCAGAGAAATTCAGGCCTCAAACCACGCCAAATTCCGGCCCAAGAGCGGCCACAATCCAGCCCACATCGAGGAGAATTTCAAGCACAGGTTGCAGAGAAATTCAGGCCTCAAGCCACACCAAATTCCAGCCCAATATTGGCTACAATCCAGCCCACATCGAGGAGAATGTCAAGCACAGGGGGCAGAGAAATTCAGGCCTCAAACCACGCCAAATTCCGGTTCAAGAGCGGCCACCATCCAGCCGACATCGAGGAGAATTTCAAGCACAGGAATGAGAGAAACTCAGGCCTCAAACCACCCCCAATTCCAGCCCAAGAGCAGCCACAATCCAGCCCACATCGAGGAGAATTTCAAGCACAGGGGGCAGATAAATTCAGGCCTCATACACGCCAAATTCCAGCCCAAGAGCGGCCACAATCCAGCCCACATCGAGGAGAATTTCAAGCACAGGGGGCAGAGAAATTCAAGTCTCAAACCACACCAAATTCCGGCCCAAGAACGGACACAATCCAGCCCACTTGGAAGAGAATTTCAAGCACAGAGGACAGAGAAATTCAGGCCTCAAACACGCCAAATAGCCTCAAAACAGCGGCCACAATCCAGCCCACATAGAGGAGAATTTCAAGCACAGGGGGCAGAGAAATTCAGGCCTCAAACCACGCCAAATTCTGGCCCAAGAGCGGCCAGCATCCAGCCGACATCGTGGAGAATTTCAAGCACAGGAATGAAAGAAATTCAGGCCTCAAACCATGCCCAATTGCAGCCCAAGAACGGCCACAATCCAGCCCACATCGAGGAGAATTTCAAGCACAGGAGGCAGAGAAATTCAGGCCTCAAACCACGCCAAATTCCGGCCCAAGAGCGGCCACAATCCAGCCCACATCGACGAGAATTTCAAGCACAGGGGGCAGAGAAATTCAGGCCTCAAACCACGCCAAATTCCGGCCCAAGAGCGACCACAATCCAGCCCACATCGAGGAGAATTGCCAGCAGAGGAGTGAGAGAAATTCAGGCCTCAAATCACGCCAAATTCCAGCCCAAGAGCAGCCACAATCCAGCCCACATCGAGGAGAATTTCAAGCACAGGGGGCAGAGAAATTCAAGTCTCAAACCACACCAAATTCCGGACCAAGAGCGGCCACAATCCAGCCCACATCGAGGAGAATTTCAAACAGAGGTTGCAGAGAAATTCAGGCCTCAAACCACGCCAAATTCCGGCCCAAGAACGGCCACAATCCAGCCCACATCGAGGAGAATTTCAAGCACAGAGGACAGAGAAATTCAGGCCTCAAACCACGCCAAATAGCCTCACAACAGCGGCCACAATCCAGCCCACATCGAGGAGAATTTCAAGCACAGGGGACAGAGAAATTCTGGCCACAGAAGATGCCAAATTCTATCCCAAGAGGAGTCACAATCCAGCCCACATCGACGAGAAATTCAAGCATAGGGGGCAGAGAAATTCAGGCCTCCAACCACTCCAAATTCCGGCCCAAGAATGGCCACAATCCAGCCCACATCGAGGAGAATTTCAAGCACAGGGGACAGAGAAATTCAGGCCTCAAACCACGCCAAATTCCGGCCCAAGAGCGGCCACAATCCAGCCCACATCGAGGAGAATTTCAAACACAGGAGGCAGAGAGATTCAGGCCTCAAACCACGCCAAATTAAAGCCAAAGAGCGGCCACAATCCAGCCCACATCGAGGAGAATTTCAAGCACAGGGGGCAGAGAAATTCAGACCTCAAACCACACCAAATTCCGGCCCAAGAGCGGTCACAATCCAGCCCACATCGAGGAGAATTTCAAGCACAGGTGTGAGAGAAATTCAGGCCTCAAATCACGCCAAATTCCGGCCCAAGAGCGGCCACCATCCAGCCCACATCGAGGAGAATTTCTAGCACAGGTGGGAGAGAAATTCAGGCCTCAAACCACACCAAACTCCACCCCGAGACCGGCCACAATCCATCCCTCTTACAAGAGAATTTCAAGCACAGGGGACAGAGAAATTCAGGCCTCAAACCACGCCAAATTCCGGTCCAAGAGCGGCCACAATCCAGTCCACATCGAGGAGAATTTCAAGCACAGGGGACAGAGAAATTCACGCCTCATACACGCCAAATTGCAGACCAGGAGCGGAAAAATCCAGCCCAAATCGAGGAGAATTTCAAACACAGGGGGCAGAGAAATTCAGGCCTCAAACCATGACAAATTCCAGGCAAGAGCGGCCACAATCCAGCCCACATCGAGGAGAATTTCAAACACTGGGGGCAGAGAGATTCAGGCCTCAAACCACGCCAAATTCCAGCCCAAGAGCGGCCGCAATCCAGCCCACATCGAGGAGAATTTCAAGCACAGGAGGCAGAGAAATTCAGGTCTCAAACCATGCCAAATTCCGGCGCACGAGCAGCCACAATCCAGCCCACATCGAGGAGAATTTCAAGCACAGGGGACAGAGAAATTCACGCCTCAAACACGCCAAATTGCAGACCAAGAGCGGTCAAAATCCAGCCCACATCAAGGAGAATTTCAAGCACAGGGGGCAGAGAAATTCAGGCCTCAAACCATGCCAGATTCCAGCCCAAGGTTGCCCACAATCCAGCCCACATCGAGGAGAATTTCAAGCACAGCAGTGAGAGAAATTCAGGCCTCAAACCACACCAAATTCCAGCCCAAGAGCGGCCACAATCCAGCCCACATCGAGGAGAATTTCAAGCACAGGGGGCAGAGAAATTCAGACCTCAAACCACACCAAATTCCAGCCCAAGAGCGGCCACAATCCAGCCCACATCGAGGAGAATTTCAAGCACAGCAGTGAGAGAAATTCAGGCCTCAAGCCACACCAAATTCCAGCCCAAGGTTGGCTACAATCCAGCCCACATCGAGGAGAATGTCAAGCACAGGGGGCAGAGAAATTCAGGCCTCAAACCACGCCAAATTCCGGCCCAAGAGCGGCCACAATCCAGCCCACATCGAGGAGAATTTCAAGCAGAGGAGTGAGAGAAATTCAGGCCTCAAATCACGCCAAATTCCAGCCCAAGAGCAGCCACAATCCAGCCCACATCGAGGAGAATTTCAAGCACAGGGGGCAGAGAAATTCATGTCTCAAACCACACCAAATACCGGACCAAGAGCGGCCACAATCCAGCCCACATCGAGGAGAATTTCAAGCACAGGTTGCAGAGAAATTCAGGCCTCAAACCACGCCAAATTCCGGCCCAAGAACGGCCACAATCCAGCCCACATCGAGGAGAATTTCAATCACAGAGGGCAGAGAAATTCAGGCGTCAACCCATGCCAAATTCCAGCCCAAGAGCAACCACAATCCAGCCCACATCAAGGACAATTTCAAGCACAGGAGGCAGAGAAATTCAGGCCTCAACCCATGCCAAATTCCGGCCCAAGAGCGGCCACAATCCAGCCCACACCGTGGAGAATTTCAAGCACAGCAGTGAGAGAAATTCAGGCCTCAAGCCACACCAAATTCCAGCCCAAGGTTGGCTACAATCCAGCCCACATCGAGGAGAATTTCAAGCACAGGTTGCAGAGAAATTCAGGCCTCAAACCACGCCAAATTCCGGCCCAAGAACGGCCACAATCCAGCCCACATCGAGGAGAATTTCAATCACAGAGGGCAGAGAAATTCAGGCGTCAACCCATGCCAAATTCCAGCCCAAGAGCAACCACAATCCAGCCCACATCAAGGACAATTTCAAGCACAGGGGTCAGAGAAATTCAGGCCTCAACCCATGCCAAATTCCGGCCCAAGAGCGGCCACAATCCAGCCCACATCGAGGAGAATTTCAAGCACAGGTGTGAGAGAAATTCAGGCCTCAAGCCACACCAAATTCCAGCCCAAGGTTGGCTACAATCCAGCCCACATCGAGGAGAATTTCAAGCACAGGGGGCAGAGAAATTCAGGCCTCAAACCACGCCAATTTCCAGCCCATGATCGGCCACAATCCAGCCCACATCGAGGAGAAGTTTAAGCACAGGGGGCAGAGAAATTCAGGCTTCAAACCTCGCCAAATTCCAGCCCAAGAGCGGCCACAATCCAGCCCACTTGGAAGAGAATTTCAAGCACAGAGGACAGAGAAATTCAGGCCTCAAACCACGCCAAATAGCCTCACAACAGCGGCCACAATCCAGCCCAAATCGAGGAGAATTTCAAGCACAGGGGACAGAGAAATTCTGGCCTCAAACCATGCCAAATTCCGGCCCAAGAGCAGCCAGAATCCAGCCCACATCGAGGAGACTTTCAAGCACAGTTGTGAGAGAAATTCAGGCCTCAAACCACGCCAAATTCCGGCCCAAGAATGGCGACAATCCAGCCCACATCGAGGAGAATTTCAAGCACAGGTGTGAGAGAAATTCAGGCCTCAAACCACGCCAAATTCCGGCCCAAGAGCGGCCACAATCCAGCCCACATCGAGGAGAATTTCAAGCACAGCAGTGAGAGAAATTCAGGCCTCAAACCACACCAAATTCCAGCCCAAGGTTGGCTACAATCCAGCCCACATCGAGGAGAATGTCAAGCACAGGGGGCAGAGAAATTCAGGCCTCAAACCACGCCAAATTCCAGCCCAAGAGCGGCCACAATCCAGCCCACATCGAGGAGAATTTCAAGCACAGGAGGCAGAGAAATTCAGGTCTCAAAACATGCCAAATTCCGGCGCACGAGCAGCCACAATCCAGCCCACATCGAGGAGAATTTCAAGCTCAGTGGACAGAGAAATTCACGCCTCAAACACGCCAAATTGCAGACCAAGAGCGGTCAAAATCCAGCCCACATCGAGGAGAATTTCAAGCACAGCAGTGAGAGAAATTCAGGCCTCAAACCACACCAAATTCCAGCCCAAGAGCGGCCACAATCCAGCCCACATCGAGGAGAATTTCAAGCACAGGGGGCAGAGAAATTCAGACCTCAAACCACACCAAATTCCAGCCCAAGAGCGGCCACAATCCAGCCCACATCGAGGAGAATTTCAAGCACAGCAGTGAGAGAAATTCAGGCCTCAAGCCACACCAAATTCCAGCCCAAGGTTGGCTACAATCCAGCCCACATCGAGGAGAATGTCAAGCACAGGGGGCAGAGAAATTCAGGCCTCAAACCACGCCAAATTCCGGCCCAAGAGCGGCCACAATCCAGCCCACATCGAGGAGAATTTCAAGCAGAGGAGTGAGAGAAATTCAGGCCTCAAATCACGCCAAATTCCAGCCCAAGAGCAGCCACAATCCAGCCCACATCGAGGAGAATTTCAAGCACAGGGGGCAGAGAAATTCATGTCTCAAACCACACCAAATTCCGGACCAAGAGCGGCCACAATCCAGCCCACATCGAGGAGAATTTCAAGCACAGGTTGGAGAGAAATTCAGGCCTCAAACCACGCCAAATTCCGGCCCAAGAACGGCCACAATCCAGCCCACATCGAGGAGAATTTCAATCACAGAGGGCAGAGAAATTCAGGCGTCAACCCATGCCAAATTCCAGCCCAAGAGCAACCACAATCCAGCCCACATCAAGGACAATTTCAAGCACAGGAGGCAGAGAAATTCAGGCCTCAACCCATGCCAAATTCCGGCCCAAGAGCGGCCACAATCCAGCCCACACCGTGGAGAATTTCAAGCACAGCAGTGAGAGAAATTCAGGCCTCAAGCCACACCAAATTCCAGCCCAAGGTTGGCTACAATCCAGCCCACATCGAGGAGAATTTCAAGCACAGGTTGCAGAGAAATTCAGGCCTCAAACCACGCCAAATTCCGGCCCAAGAACGGCCACAATCCAGCCCACATCGAGGAGAATTTCAAGCACAGGGGGCAGAGAAATTCAAGTCTCAAACCACACCAAATTCCGGCCCAAGAACGGACACAATCCAGCCCACTTGGAAGAGAATTTCAAGCACAGAGGACAGAGAAATTCAGGCCTCAAACACGCCAAATAGCCTCAAAACAGCGGCCACAATCCAGCCCACATAGAGGAGAATTTCAAGCACAGGGGGCAGAGAAATTCAGGCCTCAAACCACGCCAAATTCTGGCCCAAGAGCGGCCAGCATCCAGCCGACATCGTGGAGAATTTCAAGCACAGGAATGAAAGAAATTCAGGCCTCAAACCACGCCCAATTGCAGCCCAAGAACGGCCACAATCCAGCCCACATCGAGGAGAAATTCAAGCACAGGAGGCAGAGAAATTCAGGCCTCAAACCACGCCAAATTCCGGCCCAAGAGCGGCCACAATCCAGCCCACATCGACGAGAATTTCAAGCACAGGGGGCAGAGAAATTCAGGCCTCAAACCACGCCAAATTCCGGCCCAAGAGCGACCACAATCCAGCCCACATCGAGGAGAATTTCCAGCAGAGGAGTGAGAGAAATTCAGGCCTCAAATCACGCCAAATTCCAGCCCAAGAGCAGCCACAATCCAGCCCACATCGAGGAGAATTTCAAGCACAGGGGGCAGAGAAATTCAAGTCTCAAACCACACCAAATTCCGGACCAAGAGCGGCCACAATCCAGCCCACATCGAGGAGAATTTCAAACAGAGGTTGCAGAGAAATTCAGGCCTCAAACCACGCCAAATTCCGGCCCAAGAACGGCCACAATCCAGCCCACATCGAGGAGAATTTCAAGCACAGAGGACAGAGAAATTCAGGCCTCAAACCACGCCAAATAGCCTCACAACAGCGGCCACAATCCAGCCCACATCGAGGAGAATTTCAAGCACAGGGGACAGAGAAATTCTGGCCACAGAAGATGCCAAATTCTATCCCAAGAGGAGTCACAATCCAGCCCACATCGACGAGAAATTCAAGCATAGGGGGCAGAGAAATTCAGGCCTCAAACCACGCCAAATTCCGGCCCAAGAGCGGCCACAATCCAGCCCACATCGAGGAGAATTTCAAACACAGGAGGCAGAGAGATTCAGGCCTCAAACCACGCCAAATTAAAGCCAAAGAGCAGCCACAATCCAGCCCACATCGAGGAGAATTTCAAGCACAGGGGGCAGAGAAATTCAGACCTCAAACCACACCAAATTCCGGCCCAAGAGCGGTCACAATCCAGCCCACATCGAGGAGAATTTCAAGCACAGGTGTGAGAGAAATTCAGGCCTCAAATCACGCCAAATTCCGGCCCAAGAGCGGCCACCATCCAGCCCACATCGAGGAGAATTTCTAGCACAGGTGGGAGAGAAATTCAGGCCTCAAACCACACCAAACTCCACCCCGAGACCGGCCACAATCCATCCCTCTTACAAGAGAATTTCAAGCACAGGGGACAGAGAAATTCAGGCCTCAAACCACGCCAAATTCCGGTCCAAGAGCGGCCACAATCCAGTCCACATCGAGGAGAATTTCAAGCACAGGGGACAGAGAAATTCACGCCTCATACACGCCAAATTGCAGACCAGGAGCGGAAAAATCCAGCCCAAATCGAGGAGAATTTCAAACACAGGGGGCAGAGAAATTCAGGCCTCAAACCATGACAAATTCCAGGCAAGAGCGGCCACAATCCAGCCCACATCGAGGAGAATTTCAAACACTGGGGGCAGAGAGATTCAGGCCTCAAACCACGCCAAATTCCAGCCCAAGAGCGGCCGCAATCCAGCCCACATCGAGGAGAATTTCAAGCACAGGAGGCAGAGAAATTCAGGTCTCAAACCATGCCAAATTCCGGCGCACGAGCAGCCACAATCCAGCCCACATCGAGGAGAATTTCAAGCACAGGGGACAGAGAAATTCACGCCTCAAACACGCCAAATTGCAGACCAAGAGCGGTCAAAATCCAGCCCACATCAAGGAGAATTTCAAGCACAGGGGGCAGAGAAATTCAGGCCTCAAACCATGCCAGATTCCAGCCCAAGGTTGCCCACAATCCAGCCCACATCGAGGAGAATTTCAAGCACAGCAGTGAGAGAAATTCAGGCCTCAAACCACACCAAATTCCAGCCCAAGAGCGGCCACAATCCAGCCCACATCGAGGAGAATTTCAAGCACAGGGGGCAGAGAAATTCAGACCTCAAACCACACCAAATTCCAGCCCAAGAGCGGCCACAATCCAGCCCACATCGAGGAGAATTTCAAGCACAGCAGTGAGAGAAATTCAGGCCTCAAGCCACACCAAATTCCAGCCCAAGGTTGGCTACAATCCAGCCCACATCGAGGAGAATGTCAAGCACAGGGGGCAGAGAAATTCAGGCCTCAAACCACGCCAAATTCCGGCCCAAGAGCGGCCACAATCCAGCCCACATCGAGGAGAATTTCAAGCAGAGGAGTGAGAGAAATTCAGGCCTCAAATCACGCCAAATTCCAGCCCAAGAGCAGCCACAATCCAGCCCACATCGAGGAGAATTTCAAGCACAGGGGGCAGAGAAATTCATGTCTCAAACCACACCAAATACCGGACCAAGAGCGGCCACAATCCAGCCCACATCGAGGAGAATTTCATGCACAGGTTGCAGAGAAATTCAGGCCTCAAACCACGCCAAATTCCGGCCCAAGAACGGCCACAATCCAGCCCACATCGAGGAGAATTTCAATCACAGAGGGCAGAGAAATTCAGGCGTCAACCCATGCCAAATTCCAGCCCAAGAGCAACCACAATCCAGCCCACATCAAGGACAATTTCAAGCACAGGAGGCAGAGAAATTCAGGCCTCAACCCATGCCAAATTCCGGCCCAAGAGCGGCCACAATCCAGCCCACACCGTGGAGAATTTCAAGCACAGCAGTGAGAGAAATTCAGGCCTCAAGCCACACCAAATTCCAGCCCAAGGTTGGCTACAATCCAGCCCACATCGAGGAGAATTTCAAGCACAGGTTGCAGAGAAATTCAGGCCTCAAACCACGCCAAATTCCGGCCCAAGAACGGCCACAATCCAGCCCACATCGAGGAGAATTTCAATCACAGAGGGCAGAGAAATTCAGGCGTCAACCCATGCCAAATTCCAGCCCAAGAGCAACCACAATCCAGCCCACATCAAGGACAATTTCAAGCACAGGGGTCAGAGAAATTCAGGCCTCAACCCATGCCAAATTCCGGCCCAAGAGCGGCCACAATCCAGCCCACATCGAGGAGAATTTCAAGCACAGGTGTGAGAGAAATTCAGGCCTCAAGCCACACCAAATTCCAGCCCAAGGTTGGCTACAATCCAGCCCACATCGAGGAGAATTTCAAGCACAGGGGGCAGAGAAATTCAGGCCTCAAACCACGCCAATTTCCAGCCCATGATCGGCCACAATCCAGCCCACATCGAGGAGAAGTTTAAGCACAGGGGGCAGAGAAATTCAGGCTTCAAACCTCGCCAAATTCCAGCCCAAGAGCGGCCACAATCCAGCCCACTTGGAAGAGAATTTCAAGCACAGAGGACAGAGAAATTCAGGCCTCAAACCACGCCAAATAGCCTCACAACAGCGGCCACAATCCAGCCCAAATCGAGGAGAATTTCAAGCACAGGGGACAGAGAAATTCTGGCCTCAAACCATGCCAAATTCCGGCCCAAGAGCAGCCAGAATCCAGCCCACATCGAGGAGACTTTCAAGCACAGTTGTGAGAGAAATTCAGGCCTCAAACCACACCAAATTCCGGCCCAAGAATGGCGACAATCCAGCCCACATCGAGGAGAATTTCAAGCACAGGTGTGAGAGAAATTCAGGCCTCAAACCACGCCAAATTCCGGCCCAAGAGCGGCCACAATCCAGCCCACATCGAGGAGAATTTCAAGCACAGCAGTGAGAGAAATTCAGGCCTCAAGCCACACCAAATTCCAGCCCAAGGTTGGCTACAATCCAGCCCACATCGAGGAGAATGTCAAGCACAGGGGGCAGAGAAATTCAGGCCTCAAACCACGCCAAATTCCAGCCCAAGAGCGGCCACAATCCAGCCCACATCGAGGAGAATTTCAAGCACAGGAGGCAGAGAAATTCAGGTCTCAAAACATGCCAAATTCCGGCGCACGAGCAGCCACAATCCAGCCCACATCGAGGAGAATTTCAAGCTCAGTGGACAGAGAAATTCACGCCTCAAACACGCCAAATTGCAGACCAAGAGCGGTCAAAATCCAGCCCACATCGAGGAGAATTTCAAGCACAGCAGTGAGAGAAATTCAGGCCTCAAACCACACCAAATTCCAGCCAAAGAGCGGCCACAATCCAGCCCACATCGAGGAGAATTTCAAGCACAGGGGGCAGAGAAATTCAGACCTCAAACCACACCAAATTCCAGCCCAAGAGCGGCCACAATCCAGCCCACATCGAGGAGAATTTCAAGCACAGCAGTGAGAGAAATTCAGGCCTCAAGCCACACCAAATTCCAGCCCAAGGTTGGCTACAATCCAGCCCACATCGAGGAGAATGTCAAGCACAGGGGGCAGAGAAATTCAGGCCTCAAACCACGCCAAATTCCGGCCCAAGAGCGGCCACAATCCAGCCCACATCGAGGAGAATTTCAAGCAGAGGAGTGAGAGAAATTCAGGCCTCAAATCACGCCAAATTCCAGCCCAAGAGCAGCCACAATCCAGCCCACATCGAGGAGAATTTCAAGCACAGGGGGCAGAGAAATTCATGTCTCAAACCACACCAAATTCCGGACCAAGAGCGGCCACAATCCAGCCCACATCGAGGAGAATTTCAAGCACAGGTTGCAGAGAAATTCAGGCCTCAAACCACGCCAAATTCCGGCCCAAGAACGGCCACAATCCAGCCCACATCGAGGAGAATTTCAATCACAGAGGGCAGAGAAATTCAGGCGTCAACCCATGCCAAATTCCAGCCCAAGAGCAACCACAATCCAGCCCACATCAAGGACAATTTCAAGCACAGGAGGCAGAGAAATTCAGGCCTCAACCCATGCCAAATTCCGGCCCAAGAGCGGCCACAATCCAGCCCACATCGAGGAGAATTTCAAGCACAGAGGACAGAGAAATTCTGGCCACAGAAGATGCCAAATTCTATCCCAAGAGGAGTCACAATCCAGCCCACATCGACGAGAAATTCAAGCATAGGGGGCAGAGAAATTCAGGCCTCAAACCACGCCAAATAGCCTCACAACAGCGGCCACAATCCAGCCCACATCGAGGAGAATTTCAAGCACAGGGGACAGAGAAATTCTGGCCACAGAAGATGCCAAATTCTATCCCAAGAGGAGTCACAATCCAGCCCACATCGACGAGAAATTCAAGCATAGGGGGCAGAGAAATTCAGGCCTCAAACCACGCCAAATTCCGGCCCAAGAGCGGCCACAATCCAGCCCACATCGAGGAGAATTTCAAACACAGGAGGCAGAGAGATTCAGGCCTCAAACCACGCCAAATTAAAGCCAAAGAGCAGCCACAATCCAGCCCACATCGAGGAGAATTTCAAGCACAGGGGGCAGAGAAATTCAGACCTCAAACCACACCAAATTCCGGCCCAAGAGCGGTCACAATCCAGCCCACATCGAGGAGAATTTCAAGCACAGGTGTGAGAGAAATTCAGGCCTCAAATCACGCCAAATTCCGGCCCAAGAGCGGCCACCATCCAGCCCACATCGAGGAGAATTTCTAGCACAGGTGGGAGAGAAATTCAGGCCTCAAACCACACCAAACTCCACCCCGAGACCGGCCACAATCCATCCCTCTTACAAGAGAATTTCAAGCACAGGGGACAGAGAAATTCAGGCCTCAAACCACGCCAAATTCCGGTCCAAGAGCGGCCACAATCCAGTCCACATCGAGGAGAATTTCAAGCACAGGGGACAGAGAAATTCACGCCTCATACACGCCAAATTGCAGACCAGGAGCGGAAAAATCCAGCCCAAATCGAGGAGAATTTCAAACACAGGGGGCAGAGAAATTCAGGCCTCAAACCATGACAAATTCCAGGCAAGAGCGGCCACAATCCAGCCCACATCGAGGAGAATTTCAAACACTGGGGGCAGAGAGATTCAGGCCTCAAACCACGCCAAATTCCAGCCCAAGAGCGGCCGCAATCCAGCCCACATCGAGGAGAATTTCAAGCACAGGAGGCAGAGAAATTCAGGTCTCAAACCATGCCAAATTCCGGCGCACGAGCAGCCACAATCCAGCCCACATCGAGGAGAATTTCAAGCACAGGGGACAGAGAAATTCACGCCTCAAACACGCCAAATTGCAGACCAAGAGCGGTCAAAATCCAGCCCACATCAAGGAGAATTTCAAGCACAGGGGGCAGAGAAATTCAGGCCTCAAACCATGCCAGATTCCAGCCCAAGGTTGCCCACAATCCAGCCCACATCGAGGAGAATTTCAAGCACAGCAGTGAGAGAAATTCAGGCCTCAAACCACACCAAATTCCAGCCCAAGAGCGGCCACAATCCAGCCCACATCGAGGAGAATTTCAAGCACAGGGGGCAGAGAAATTCAGACCTCAAACCACACCAAATTCCAGCCCAAGAGCGGCCACAATCCAGCCCACATCGAGGAGAATTTCAAGCACAGCAGTGAGAGAAATTCAGGCCTCAAGCCACACCAAATTCCAGCCCAAGGTTGGCTACAATCCAGCCCACATCGAGGAGAATGTCAAGCACAGGGGGCAGAGAAATTCAGGCCTCAAACCACGCCAAATTCCGGCCCAAGAGCGGCCACAATCCAGCCCACATCGAGGAGAATTTCAAGCAGAGGAGTGAGAGAAATTCAGGCCTCAAATCACGCCAAATTCCAGCCCAAGAGCAGCCACAATCCAGCCCACATCGAGGAGAATTTCAAGCACAGGGGGCAGAGAAATTCATGTCTCAAACCACACCAAATACCGGACCAAGAGCGGCCACAATCCAGCCCACATCGAGGAGAATTTCATGCACAGGTTGCAGAGAAATTCAGGCCTCAAACCACGCCAAATTCCGGCCCAAGAACGGCCACAATCCAGCCCACATCGAGGAGAATTTCAATCACAGAGGGCAGAGAAATTCAGGCGTCAACCCATGCCAAATTCCAGCCCAAGAGCAACCACAATCCAGCCCACATCAAGGACAATTTCAAGCACAGGAGGCAGAGAAATTCAGGCCTCAACCCATGCCAAATTCCGGCCCAAGAGCGGCCACAATCCAGCCCACACCGTGGAGAATTTCAAGCACAGCAGTGAGAGAAATTCAGGCCTCAAGCCACACCAAATTCCAGCCCAAGGTTGGCTACAATCCAGCCCACATCGAGGAGAATTTCAAGCACAGGTTGCAGAGAAATTCAGGCCTCAAACCACGCCAAATTCCGGCCCAAGAACGGCCACAATCCAGCCCACATCGAGGAGAATTTCAATCACAGAGGGCAGAGAAATTCAGGCGTCAACCCATGCCAAATTCCAGCCCAAGAGCAACCACAATCCAGCCCACATCAAGGACAATTTCAAGCACAGGGGTCAGAGAAATTCAGGCCTCAACCCATGCCAAATTCCGGCCCAAGAGCGGCCACAATCCAGCCCACATCGAGGAGAATTTCAAGCACAGGTGTGAGAGAAATTCAGGCCTCAAGCCACACCAAATTCCAGCCCAAGGTTGGCTACAATCCAGCCCACATCGAGGAGAATTTCAAGCACAGGGGGCAGAGAAATTCAGGCCTCAAACCACGCCAATTTCCAGCCCATGATCGGCCACAATCCAGCCCACATCGAGGAGAAGTTTAAGCACAGGGGGCAGAGAAATTCAGGCTTCAAACCTCGCCAAATTCCAGCCCAAGAGCGGCCACAATCCAGCCCACTTGGAAGAGAATTTCAAGCACAGAGGACAGAGAAATTCAGGCCTCAAACCACGCCAAATAGCCTCACAACAGCGGCCACAATCCAGCCCAAATCGAGGAGAATTTCAAGCACAGGGGACAGAGAAATTCTGGCCTCAAACCATGCCAAATTCCGGCCCAAGAGCAGCCAGAATCCAGCCCACATCGAGGAGACTTTCAAGCACAGTTGTGAGAGAAATTCAGGCCTCAAACCACACCAAATTCCGGCCCAAGAATGGCGACAATCCAGCCCACATCGAGGAGAATTTCAAGCACAGGTGTGAGAGAAATTCAGGCCTCAAACCACGCCAAATTCCGGCCCAAGAGCGGCCACAATCCAGCCCACATCGAGGAGAATTTCAAGCACAGCAGTGAGAGAAATTCAGGCCTCAAGCCACACCAAATTCCAGCCCAAGGTTGGCTACAATCCAGCCCACATCGAGGAGAATGTCAAGCACAGGGGGCAGAGAAATTCAGGCCTCAAACCACGCCAAATTCCAGCCCAAGAGCGGCCACAATCCAGCCCACATCGAGGAGAATTTCAAGCACAGGAGGCAGAGAAATTCAGGTCTCAAAACATGCCAAATTCCGGCGCACGAGCAGCCACAATCCAGCCCACATCGAGGAGAATTTCAAGCTCAGTGGACAGAGAAATTCACGCCTCAAACACGCCAAATTGCAGACCAAGAGCGGTCAAAATCCAGCCCACATCGAGGAGAATTTCAAGCACAGCAGTGAGAGAAATTCAGGCCTCAAACCACACCAAATTCCAGCCAAAGAGCGGCCACAATCCAGCCCACATCGAGGAGAATTTCAAGCACAGGGGGCAGAGAAATTCAGACCTCAAACCACACCAAATTCCAGCCCAAGAGCGGCCACAATCCAGCCCACATCGAGGAGAATTTCAAGCACAGCAGTGAGAGAAATTCAGGCCTCAAGCCACACCAAATTCCAGCCCAAGGTTGGCTACAATCCAGCCCACATCGAGGAGAATGTCAAGCACAGGGGGCAGAGAAATTCAGGCCTCAAACCACGCCAAATTCCGGCCCAAGAGCGGCCACAATCCAGCCCACATCGAGGAGAATTTCAAGCAGAGGAGTGAGAGAAATTCAGGCCTCAAATCACGCCAAATTCCAGCCCAAGAGCAGCCACAATCCAGCCCACATCGAGGAGAATTTCAAGCACAGGGGGCAGAGAAATTCATGTCTCAAACCACACCAAATTCCGGACCAAGAGCGGCCACAATCCAGCCCACATCGAGGAGAATTTCAAGCACAGGTTGCAGAGAAATTCAGGCCTCAAACCACGCCAAATTCCGGCCCAAGAACGGCCACAATCCAGCCCACATCGAGGAGAATTTCAATCACAGAGGGCAGAGAAATTCAGGCGTCAACCCATGCCAAATTCCAGCCCAAGAGCAACCACAATCCAGCCCACATCAAGGACAATTTCAAGCACAGGAGGCAGAGAAATTCAGGCCTCAACCCATGCCAAATTCCGGCCCAAGAGCGGCCACAATCCAGCCCACACCGTGGAGAATTTCAAGCACAGCAGTGAGAGAAATTCAGGCCTCAAGCCACACCAAATTCCAGCCCAAGGTTGGCTACAATCCAGCCCACATCGAGGAGAATTTCAAGCACAGGTGTGAGAGAAATTCAGGCCTCAAACCACGCCAAATTCCGGCCCAAGAACGGCCACAATCCAGCCCACATCGAGGAGAATTTCAATCACAGAGGGCAGAGAAATTCAGGCGTCAACCCATGCCAAATTCCAGCCCAAGAGCAACCACAATCCAGCCCACATCAAGGACAATTTCAAGCACAGGGGTCAGAGAAATTCAGGCCTCAACCCATGCCAAATTCCGGCCCAAGAGCGGCCACAATCCAGCCCACATCGAGGAGAATTTCAAGCACAGGTGTGAGAGAAATTCAGGCCTCAAGCCACACCAAATTCCAGCCCAAGGTTGGCTACAATCCAGCCCACATGGAGGAGAATTTCAAGCACAGGGGGCAGAGAAATTCAGGCCTCAAACCACGCCAATTTCCAGCCCATGATCGGCCACAATCCAGCCCACATCGAGGAGAAGTTTAAGCACAGGGGGCAGAGAAATTCAGGCTTCAAACCTCGCCAAATTCCAGCCCAAGAGCGGCCACAATCCAGCCCACTTGGAAGAGAATTTCAAGCACAGAGGACAGAGAAATTCAGGCCTCAAACCACGCCAAATAGCCTCACAACAGCGGCCACAATCCAGCCCAAATCGAGGAGAATTTCAAGCACAGGGGACAGAGAAATTCTGGCCTCAAACCATGCCAAATTCCGGCCCAAGAGCAGCCGGAATCCAGCCCACATCGAGGAGACTTTCAAGCACAGTTGTGAGAGAAATTCAGGCCTCAAACCACGCCAAATTCCGGCCCAAGAATGGCGACAATCCAGCCCACATCGAGGAGAATTTCAAGCACAGGTGTGAGAGAAATTCAGGCCTCAAACCACGCCAAATTCCGGCCCAAGAGCGGCCACAATCCAGCCCACATCGAGGAGAATTTCAAGCACAGCAGTGAGAGAAATTCAGGCCTCAAGCCACACCAAATTCCAGCCCAAGGTTGGCTACAATCCAGCCCACATCGAGGAGAATGTCAAGCACAGGTTGCAGAGAAATTCAGGCCTCAAACCACGCCAAATTCCAGCCCAAGAGCGGCCACAATCCAGCCCACATCGAGGAGAATTTCAAGCTCAGGGGGCAGAGAAATTCAAGTCTCAAACCACACCAAATTCCGGCCCAAGAGCGGCCACAATCCAGGCCACATCGAGGAGAATTTCAAGCACAGGTTGCAGAGAAATTCAGGCCTCAAATCACGCCAAATTCCAGCCCACGAGCAGCCACAATCCAGCCCACATCGAGGAGAATTTCAAGCTCAGGGGGCAGAGAAATTCAAGTCTCAAACCACACCAAATTCCGGCCCAAGAGCGGCCACAATCCAGGCCACATCGAGGAGAATTTCAAGCACAGGTTGCAGAGAAATTCAGGCCTCAAACCACGCCAAATTCCGGCCCAAGAGCGGCCACCATCCAGCCCACATCGAGGAGAATTTCAAGCACAGGGGGCAGAGTAATTCAGGCCTCAAACCACGCCGGATTCCAATCCAAGAGCGACCACAATCCAGCCCACATGGAGGAGAATTTCAAGCACAGGGGGCAGAGAAATTCAGGCCTCAAACCACGCCAAATTCCAGCCCTAGAACAGACACAATCCAGCCCACTTGGAAGAGAATTTCAAGCACAGAGGACAGAGAAATTCAGGCCTCAAACCACGCCAAATTCCGGCCCAAGAGCGACCACAATCCAGCCCACTTGGAAGAGAATTTCAAGCACAGAGGACAGAGAAATTCAGGCCTCAAACACGCCAAATAGCCTCACAACAGCGGCCACAATCCAGCCCACATCGAGGAGAATTTCAAGCACAGGGGGCAGAGAAATTCAGGCCTCAAACCACGCCAATTTCCGGCCCAAGAGCGACCACAATCCAGCCCACTTGGAAGAGAATTTCAAGCACAGAGGACAGAGAAATTCAGGCCTCAAACACGCCAAATAGCCTCACAAGAGCGGCCACAATCCAGCCCACATCGAGGAGAATTTCAAGCACAGGAGGCAGAGAAATTCAGGCCTCAAGCCACACCAAATTCCGGCCCAAGGTTGGCTACAATCCAGCCCACATCGTAGAGAAATTCAAGCACAGGGGGCAGAGAAATACAGGCCTCAAACCACGCCAAATTCCGGCCCAAGATCGGCCACAATCCAAACAACATCGAGGAGAATTTCAAGCACAGAGGGCAGAGAAATTCAGGCCTCAACCCATGCCAATTTCCGGCCCAAGAGCGACCACAATCCAGCCCACTTGGAAGAGAATTTCAAGCACAGAGGACAGAGAAATTCAGGCCTCAAACACGCCAAATAGCCTCAAAAGAGCGGCCACAATCCAGCCCACATCGAGGAGAATTTCAAGCACTGGGGGCAGAGAAATGCAGGCCGAAAACCACTCCAAATTCCGGCCCAAGATTGGCCACAATCCAGCCCACATCGACGAGAATTTCAAGCACAGGGGGCAGAGATATTCAGGCCTCAAACCACGCCAAATTCCAGCCAAAGTGCGACCGCAATCCAGACCACATTAAGGAGAATTTCAAGCACAGATGGCAGAGAAATTCAGGCCGCAACCCATGCCAAATTCCGGCCCAAGAGCGGCCACAATCCAGCCCACATCGAGGAGAATTTCAAGCACAGGGAGCAGAGAAATTCAGGCCTCAAGCCACACCAAATTCCAGCCCAAGGTTGGCTACATTCCAGCCCACATCGTAGAGAAATTCAAGCACAGGGGGCAGAGAAATACAGGCCTCAAACCACGCCAAATTCCGGCCCAAGATCGGCTACAATCCAAACAACATCGTGTAGAATTACAAGCACAGGGGGCAGAGAAATTCAGGCTTCAAACCACGCCAAATTCCAGCCCAAGAGCGGCCACAATCCAGCCCACATGGAAGAGAATTTCAAGCTCAGTGAACAGAGAAATTCAGGCCTCAAACACGTCAAATAGCCTCACAACAGCGGCCACAATCCAGCCCACATCGAGGAGAATTTCAAGCACAGAGGACAGAGAAATTCAGGCCTCAAACACGCCAAATAGCCTCACAACAGCGGCCACAATCCAGCCCACATCGAGGAGAATTTCAAGCACAGAGGACAGAGAAATTCAGGCCTCAAACACGCCAAATAGCCTCACAAGAGCGGCCACAATCCAGCCCACATCGAGGAGAATTTCAAGCACAGGTGTGAGAGAAATTCAGGCCTCAAACCACGCCAAATTCCAGCCCAAGAGCGGCCACCATCCAGCTGACATCGAGGAGAATTTCAAGCACAGGGGGCAGAGAAATTCAGGCCTCAAACCACGCAAAATTCCGTCCCAAGAGCGGCCACCATCCAGCCGACATCGAGGAGAATTTCAAGCACAGGAGTGAGAGAAATTCAGGCCTCAAACCACGCCCAATTCCAGCCCAAGGTTGGTCACAATCCAGCCCACATCGAGAAGAATTTCAAGCACAGGGGGCAGAGAAATTCAGGCCTCAAACCACGCCAAATTCCAGCCCAAGAGCAGCCACAATCCAGCCCACATCGAGGAGAATTTCAAGCAGAGGAGTGAGAGAAATTCAGGCCTCAAACCACGCCAAATTCCAGCCCAAGAGCGGCCACAATCCAGCCCACATCGAGGAGAATTTCAAGCACAGGGGGCAGAGAAATTCAAGTCTCAAACCACACCAAATTCCCACCCAATAGCGGCCACAATCCAGGCCACATCGAGGAGAATTTCAAGCACAGGTTGCAGAGAAATTCAGGCCTCAAGCCACGCCAAATTCCGGCCCAAGATCGGCCACAATCCAGCCCACATGGAGGAGAATTTCAAGCACAGGTTGCAGAGAAATTCAGGCCTCAAACCACGCCAAATTCCAGCCCAAGATCGGCCACAATCCAGGCCACATCGAGGAGAATTTCAAGCACAGTTTGCAGAGAAATTCAGGCCGAAAACCACGCCAAATTCCAGCCCAAGAGCGGCCACAATCCAGCCCACATCGAGGAGAATTTCAAGCACAGAGGACAGAGAAATTCAGGCCTCAAACACGCCAAATAGCCTCACAACAACGGCCAGAATCCAGCCCACATCGAGGAGAATTTCAAACACAGGGGGCAGAGAAATTCAGGCCTCAACCCATGCCAAATTCCGGCCCAAGAGCGGCCACAATCCAGCCCATATCGAGGAGAATTTCAAGCACAAGGGGCAGAGATATTCAGGCCTCAAACCACGACAAATTCCAGCCCAAGTGCGTCCGCAATCCAGCCCACATCGAGGAGAATTTCAAACACAGGGGGCAGAGAAATTCTGGCCTCAAACCATGCCAAATTCTATCCCAAGAGGAGTCACAATCCAGCCCACATCGACGAGAAATTCAAGCATAGGGGGCAGAGAAATTCAGGCCTCAAACCACGCCAAATTCCGTCCCAAGAGCAGCCAGAATCCAGCCCACATCGAGGAGAATTTCAAGCACAGTTGTGAGAGAAATTCAGGCCTCAAACCACGCCAAATTTCAGTTCAAGAGTGGCCACAATCCAGCACACATCGAGGAGAATTTCAAGCACAGTGGGCAGAGAAATTCAGGCCGAAAACCACGCCAAATTCCGGCCCAAGAGCAGCCACAATCCAGCCCACATCGAGGAGAATTTCAAGCAGAGGAGTGAGAGAAATTCAGGCCTCAAATCACGCCAAATTCCAGCCCAAGAGCGGCCACAATCCAGCCCACATCGAGGAGAATTTCAAGCACAGTTGTTAGAGAAATTCAGGCCTCAAACCACGCCAAATTCCGGCCCAAGAGCAGCCACAATCCAGCACACATCGAGGAGAATTTCAAGCAAAGGTTGCAGAGATATTCAGGCCTCAAACCACGCCAAATTCCGGCCCAAGAGCGGCCACAATCCAGCCCACATCGAGGAGAATTTCAAGCACAGGTTGCAGAGAAATTCAGGCCTCAAACCACGCCAAATTCCGGCGCAAGAGCAGCCACAATCCAGCACACATCGAGGAGAATTTCAAGCAAAGGTTGCAGAGATATTCAGGCCTCAAACCACGCCAAATTCCGGCCCAAGATCGGCTACAATCCAAACAACATCGTGTAGAATTACAAGCACAGGGGGCAGAGAAATTCAGGCTTCAAACCACGCCAAATTCCAGCCCAAGAGCGGCCACAATCCAGCCCACATGGAAGAGAATTTCAAGCTCAGTGAACAGAGAAATTCAGGCCTCAAACACGTCAAATAGCCTCACAACAGCGGCCACAATCCAGCCCACATCGAGGAGAATTTCAAGCACAGAGGACAGAGAAATTCAGGCCTCAAACACGCCAAATAGCCTCACAAGAGCGGCCACAATCCAGCCCACATCGAGGAGAATTTCAAGCACAGGTGTGAGAGAAATTCAGGCCTCAAACCACGCCAAATTCCAGCCCAAGAGCGGCCACCATCCAGCTGACATCGAGGAGAATTTCAAGCACAGGGGGCAGAGAAATTCAGGCCTCAAACCACGCAAAATTCCGTCCCAAGAGCGGCCACCATCCAGCCGACATCGAGGAGAATTTCAAGCACAGGAGTGAGAGAAATTCAGGCCTCAAACCACGCCCAATTCCAGCCCAAGGTTGGTCACAATCCAGCCCACATCGAGAAGAATTTCAAGCACAGGGGGCAGAGAAATTCAGGCCTCAAACCACGCCAAATTCCAGCCCAAGAGCAGCCACAATCCAGCCCACATCGAGGAGAATTTCAAGCAGAGGAGTGAGAGAAATTCAGGCCTCAAACCACGCCAAATTCCAGCCCAAGAGCGGCCACAATCCAGCCCACATCGAGGAGAATTTCAAGCACAGGGGGCAGAGAAATTCAAGTCTCAAACCACACCAAATTCCCACCCAATAGCGGCCACAATCCAGGCCACATCGAGGAGAATTTCAAGCACAGGTTGCAGAGAAATTCAGGCCTCAAGCCACGCCAAATTCCGGCCCAAGATCGGCCACAATCCAGCCCACATGGAGGAGAATTTCAAGCACAGGTTGCAGAGAAATTCAGGCCTCAAACCACGCCAAATTCCAGCCCAAGATCGGCCACAATCCAGGCCACATCGAGGAGAATTTCAAGCACAGTTTGCAGAGTAATTCAGGCCGAAAACCACGCCAAATTCCAGCCCAAGAGCGGCCACAATCCAGCCCACATCGAGGAGAATTTCAAGCACAGAGGACAGAGAAATTCAGGCCTCAAACACGCCAAATAGCCTCACAACAACGGCCAGAATCCAGCCCACATCGAGGAGAATTTCAAACACAGGGGGCAGAGAAATTCAGGCCTCAACCCATGCCAAATTCCGGCCCAAGAGCGGCCACAATCCAGCCCATATCGAGGAGAATTTCAAGCACAAGGGGCAGAGATATTCAGGCCTCAAACCACGACAAATTCCAGCCCAAGTGCGTCCGCAATCCAGCCCACATCGAGGAGAATTTCAAACACAGGGGGCAGAGAAATTCTGGCCTCAAACCATGCCAAATTCTATCCCAAGAGGAGTCACAATCCAGCCCACATCGACGAGAAATTCAAGCATAGGGGGCAGAGAAATTCAGGCCTCAAACCACGCCAAATTCCGTCCCAAGAGCAGCCAGAATCCAGCCCACATCGAGGAGAATTTCAAGCACAGTTGTGAGAGAAATTCAGGCCTCAAACCACGCCAAATTTCAGTTCAAGAGTGGCCACAATCCAGCACACATCGAGGAGAATTTCAATCACAGGGGGCAGAGAAATTCAGGCCGAAAACCACGCCAAATTCCGGCCCAAGAGCAGCCACAATCCAGCCCACATCGAGGAGAATTTCAAGCAGAGGAGTGAGAGAAATTCAGGCCTCAAATCACGCCAAATTCCAGCCCAAGAGCGGCCACAATCCAGCCCACATCGAGGAGAATTTCAAGCACAGTTGTTAGAGAAATTCAGGCCTCAAACCACGCCAAATTCCGGCCCAAGAGCAGCCACAATCCAGCACACATCGAGGAGAATTTCAAGCAAAGGTTGCAGAGATATTCAGGCCTCAAACCACGCCAAATTCCGGCCCAAGAGCGGCCACAATCCAGCCCACATCGAGGAGAATTTCAAGCACAGGTTGCAGAGAAATTCAGGCCTCAAACCACGCCAAATTCCGGCCCAAGAGCGGCCACAATCCAGCCCACATCGAGGAGAATTTCAATCACAGGGGGCAGAGAAATTCAGGCCTCAAACCACGCCAAATTCCAGCCCAAGAGCAGCCACAATCCAGCCCACATCGAGGAGAATTTCAAGCACAGGGGGCAGAGAAATTCAGGCCTCAAACCATGCCAAATTCCAGCCCAAGGTTGGCCACAATCCAGCCCACATCGAGGAGAATTTCAAGCACAGGGGGCAGAGAAATTCAGGCCTCAAACCACGCCAAATTCCGGCCCAAGAGCGGCCACAATCCAGCCCACATCGAGGAGAATTTCAAGCACAGGTTGCAGAGAAATTCAGGTCTCAAACCATGCCAAATTCCGGCGCACGAGCAGCCAAAATCCAGCCCACATCGAGGAGAATTTCAAGCACAGGGGACAGAGAAATTCACGCCTCAAACACGCCAAATTGCAGACCAAGAGCTGCCAAAATCCAGCCCACATCGAGGAGAATGTCAAGCACAGGGGGCAGAGAAATTCAGGCCTCAAACCACGCCAAATACCAGCCCAAGAGCGGCCACAATCCAGCCCACATCGAGGAGAATGTCAAGCACAGGGGGCAGAGAAATTCAGGCCTCAAACCACGCCAAATTCCAGCCCAAGAGCGGCCACAATCCAGCCCACATCGAGGAGAATTTCAAGCACAGGTTGCAGAGAAATTCAGGCCTCAAATCACGCCAAATTCCAGCCAAAGAGCAGCCACAATCCAGCCCACATCGAGGAGAATGTCAAGCACAGGGGGCAGAGAAATTCAAGTCTCAAACCACACCAAATTCCGGCCCAAGAGCGGCCACAATCCAGGCCACATCGAGGAGAATTTCAAGCACAGGTTGCAGAGAAATTCAGGCCGAAAACCACGCCAAATTCCGGCCCAAGATCGGCCACCATCCAGCCCACATCGAGGAGAATTTCAAGCACAGGGGGCAGAGAAATTCAGGCCTCAAACCACACCAGATTCCAATCCAAGAGCGACCACAATCCAGCCCACATGGAGGAGAATTTCAAGCACAGGGGGCAGAGAAATTCAGGCCTCAAACCACGCCAAATTCCAGCTCAAGAACAGACACAATCCAGCCCACTTGGAAGAGAATTTCAAGCACAGAGGACAGAGAAATTCAGGCCTCAAACACGCCAAATAGCCTCACAACAGCGGCCACAATCCAGCCCACATCGAGGAGAATTTCAAGCACAGTGGGCAGAGAAATTCAGGCCTCAAACCACGCCAAATTCTGGCCCAAGAGCGGCCACCATCCAGCCGACATCGAGGAGAATTTCAAGCACAGGAATGAAAGAAATTCAGGCCTCAAACCACGCCCAATTCCAGCCCAAGAACGACCACAATCCAGCCCAAATCGAGGAGAATTTCAAGCACAGGAGGCAGAGAAATTCAGGCCTCAAACCACGCCAAATTCCGGCCCAAGAGCGGCCACAATCCAGCCCACATCGACGAGAATTTCAAGCACAGGGGGCAGAGAAATTCAGGCCTCAAACCACGCCAAATTCCGGCCCAAGAGCAGCCACAATCCAGCCCACATCGAGGAGAATTTCAAGCACAGGGGGCAGAGAAATTCAAGTCTCAAACCACACCAAATTCCGGACCAAGAGTGGCCACAATCCAGCCCACATCGAGGAGAATTTCAAGCACAGGGGGCAGAGAAATTCAGGCCTCAAACCACGCTAAATTCCGGCCAAAGAGCGACCACAATCCAGCCCACATCGAGGAGAATTTCAAGCACAGGGGGCAGAGAAATTCAGGCCTCAAACCATGCCAAATTCCAGCCCAAGGTTGGCCACAATCCAGCCCACATCGAGGAGAATTTCAAGCACAGGGGGCAGAGAAATTCAGGCCTCAAACCACGCCAAATTCCGGCCCAAGAGCGGCCACAATCCAGCCCACATCGAGGAGAATTTCAAGCACAGGTTGCAGAGAAATTCAGGTCTCAAACCATGCCAAATTCCGGCGCACGAGCAGCCAAAATCCAGCCCACATCGAGGAGAATTTCAAGCACAGGGGACAGAGAAATTCACGCCTCAAACACGCCAAATTGCACACTAAGAGCTGCCAAAATCCAGCCCACATCGAGGAGAATTTCAAGCACAGGGGGCAGAGAAATTCAGGCCTCAAACCATGCCAGATTCCAGCCCAAGGTTACCCACAATCCAGCCCACATCGAGGAGAATTTCAAGCACAGGTGTCAGAGAAATTCAGGCCTCAAACCACACCAAATTCCAGCCCAAGAGCGGCCACAATCCAGCCCACATCGAGGAGAATTTCAAGCACAGGGGGCAGAGAAATTCAGACCTCAAACCACACCAAATTCCAGACCAAGAGCGGCCACAATCCAGCCCACATCGAGGAGAATTTCAAGCACAGCAGTGAGAGAAATTCAGGCCTCAAGCCACACCAAATTCCAGCCCAAGGTTGGCTACAATCCAGCCCACATCGAGGAGAATGTCAAGCACAGGGGGCAGAGAAATTCAGGCCTCAAACCACGCCAAATTCCAGCCCAAGAGCGGCCACAATCCAGCCCACATCGAGGAGAATTTCAAGCACAGGTTGCAGAGAAATTCAGGCCTCAAATCACGCCAAATTCCAGCCCAAGAGCAGCCACAATCCAGCCCACATCGAGGAGAATTTCAAGCTCAGGGGGCAGAGAAATTCAAGTCTCAAACCACACCAAATTCCGGCCCAAGATCGGCCACCATCCAGCCCACATCGAGGAGAATTTCAAGCACAGGGGGCAGAGAAATTCAGGCCTCAAACCACGTCATATTCCAATCCAAGAGCGACCACAATCCAGCCCACATGGAGGAGAATTTCAAGCACAGAAGACAGAGAAATTCAGGCCTCAAACACGCCAAATAGCCTCACAACAGCGGCCACAATCCAGCCCACATCGAGGAGAATTTCAAGCACAGGGGGCAGAGAAATTCAGGCCTCAAACCACGCCAAATTCCGGCCCAAGAGCGGCCACAATCCAGCCCACATCGACGAGAATTTCAAGCACAGGGGGCAGAGAAATTCAGGCCTCAAACCACGCCAAATTCCGGCCCAAGAGCAGCCACAATCCAGCCCACATCGAGGAGAATTTCAAGCACAGGGGGCAGAGAAATTCAAGTCTCAAACCACACCAAATTCCGGACCAAGAGCGGCCACAATCCAGCCCACATCGAGGAGAATTTCAAACACAGGGGGCAGAGAAATTCAGGCCTCAAACCACGCCAAATTCCAGCCCAAGAGCAACCACAATCCAACCCACATCAAGGACAATTTCAAGCACAGGGGGCAGAGAAATTCAGGCCTCCACCCATGCCAAATTCCGGCCCAAGAGCGGCCACAATCAAGCCCACATCGAGGAGAATTTCAAGCACAGCAGTGAGAGAAATTCAGGCCTCAAGCCACACCAAATTCCAGCCCAAGGTTGGCTACAATCCAGCCCACATCGAGGAGAATTTCAAGCACAGGGGGCAGAGAAATTCAGGCCTCAAACCACGCCAAATTACAGCCCATGATCGGCCACAATCCAGCCCACATCGAGGAGAATTTCAAGAACAGGGGGCAGAGAAATTCAGGCTTCAAACCTCGCCAAATTCCGGCCCAAGAGCGGCCACAATCCAGCCCACATCGAGGAGAATTTCAAGCACAGGGAGCAGAGAAATTCAGGCCTCAAACCACACCAAATTCCGGCCCAAGAGCGGCCACAATCCAGCCCACATCGAGGAGAATTTCAAGAACACGAGGCAGAGAAATTCAGGCCTCAAACCACGCCAAATTCCGGCCCAAGAGCGGCCACCATCCAGCCCACATCGAGGAGAATTTCAAGCACAGGTGGGAGAGAAATTCAGGCCTCAAACCACGCCAAACTCCACCCCGAGACCGGCCACAATCCAGCCCTCTTACAAGAGAATTTCAAGCACAGGGGACAGAGAAATTCAGGCCTCAAACCACGCCAAATTCCGGTCCAAGAGCGGCCACAATCCAGCCAACATCGAGGAGAATTTCAAGCACAGGGGACAGAGAAATTCACGCCTCATACACGCCAAATTGCAGACCAGGAGCGGAAAAATCCAGCCCAAATCGAGGAGAATTTCAAGCACAGGGGGCAGAGAAATTCAGGCCTCAAACCACGCCAAATTCTGGCCCAAGAGCGGCCACCATCCAGCTGACATCGAGGAGAATTTCAAGCACAGGAATGAAAGAAATTCAGGCCTCAAACCACGCCCAATTCCAGCCCAAGAACGACCACAATCCAGCCCTCTTACAAGAGAATTTCAAGCACAGGAGGCAGAGAAATTCAGGCCTCAAACCACGCCAAATTCCGGCCCAAGAGCGGCCACAATCCAGCCCACATCGAGGAGAATTTCAAGCACAGGGGGCAGAGAAATTCAGGCCTCAAACCACGCCAAATTCCGGCCCAAGAGCGGCCACCATCCAGCCCACATCGAGGAGAATTTCAAGCACAGGTGGGAGAGAAATTCAGGCCTCAAATCACGCCAAATTCCAGCCCAAGAGCAGCCACAATCCAGCCCACATCGAGGAGAATTTCAAGCACAGGGGGCAGAGAAATTCAAGTCTCAAACCACACCAAATTCCGGACCAAGAGCGGCCACAATCCAGCCCACATCGAGGAGAATTTCAAGCACAGGTTGCAGAGAAATTCAGGCCTCAAACCACGCCAAATTCCGGCCAAAGAGCGACCACAATCCAGCCCACATCGAGGAGAATTTCAAGCAGAGAGGGCAGAGAAATTCAGGCGTCAACCCATGCCAAATTCCAGCCCAAGAGCAACCACAATCCAGCCCACATCAAGGACAATTTCAAGCACAGGGGGCAGAGAAATTCAGGCCTCCAACCACTCCAAATTCCGGCCCAAGAGCAGCCAGAATCCAGCCCACATCGAGGAGACTTTCAAGCACAGTTGTGAGAGAAATTCAGGCCTCAAACCACGCCAAATTCCGGCCCAAGAATGGCGACAATCCAGCCCACATCGAGGAGAATTTCAAGCACAGGTGTGAGAGAAATTCAGGCCTCAAACCACGCCAAATTCCGGCCCAAGAGCGGCCACAATCCAGCCCACATCGAGGAGAATTTCAAACACAGGAGGCAGAGAGATTCAGGCCTCAACCCACGCCAAATTCCAGCCCAAGAGCAGCCACAATCCAGCCCACATCGAGGAGAATTTCAAGCACAGGGGGCAGAGAAATTCAGGCTTCAAACCTCGCCAAATTCCAGCCCAAGAGCGGCCACAATCCAGCCCACTTGGAAGAGAATTTCAAGCACAGAGGACAGAGAAATTCAGGCCTCAAACCACGCCAAATAGCCTCACAACAGCGGCCACAATCCAGCCCAAATCGAGGAGAATTTCAAGCACAGGGGACAGAGAAATTCAGGCCTCAAACCACGCCAAATTCCAGCCCAAGAGCAGCCACAATCCAGCCCACATCGAGGAGAATTTCAAGCACAGGGGGCAGAGAAATTCAGACCTCAAACCATGCCAAATTCCGGCCCAAGAGCGGCCACAATCCAGCCCACATCGAGGAGAATTTCAAGCACAGGGAGCAGAGAAATTCAGGCCTCAAACCACACCAAATTCCGGCCCAAGAGCGGCCACAATCCAGCCCACATCGAGGAGAATTTCAAGAACACGAGGCAGAGAAATTCAGGCCTCAAACCACGCCAAATTCCGGCCCAAGAGCGGCCACCATCCAGCCCACATCGAGGAGAATTTCAAGCACAGGTGGGAGAGAAATTCAGGCCTCAAACCACGCCAAACTCCACCCCGAGACCGGCCACAATCCAGCCCTCTTACAAGAGAATTTCAAGCACAGGGGACAGAGAAATTCAGGCCTCAAACCACGCCAAATTCCGGTCCAAGAGCGGCCACAATCCAGCCCACATCGAGGAGAATTTCAAGCACAGGGGACAGAGAAATTCACGCCTCATACACGCCAAATTTCAGACCAGGAGCGGAAAAATCCAGCCCAAATCGAGGAGAATTTCAAGCACAGGGGGCAGAGAAATTCAGGCCTCAAACCACGCCAAATTCTGGCCCAAGAGCGGCCACCATCCAGCCGACATCGAGGAGAATTTCAAGCACAGGAATGAAAGAAATTCAGGCCTCAAACCACGCCCAATTCCAGCCCAAGAACGACCACAATCCAGCCCTCTTACAAGAGAATTTCAAGCACAGGAGGCAGAGAAATTCAGGCCTCAAACCACGCCAAATTCCGGCCCAAGAGCGGCCACAATCCAGCCCACATCGAGGAGAATTTCAAGCACAGGGGGCAGAGAAATTCAGGCCTCAAACCACGCCAAATTCCGGCCCAAGAGCGGCCACCATCCAGCCCACATCGAGGAGAATTTCAAGCACAGGGGGCAGAGAAATTCAAGTCTCAAACCACACCAAATTCCGGACCAAGAGCGGCCACAATCCAGCCCACATCGAGGAGAATTTCAAGCACAGGTTGCAGAGAAATTCAGGCCTCAAACCACGCCAAATTCCGGCCAAAGAGCGACCACAATCCAGCCCACATCGAGGAGAATTTCAAGCACAGGGGGCAGAGAAATTCAGGCCTCAAACCACGCCAAATTCCGGCCCAAGAGCGGCCACCATCCAGCCCACATCGAGGAGAATTTCAAGCACAGGGGGCAGAGAAATTCAAGTCTCAAACCACACCAAATTCCGGACCAAGAGCGGCCACAATCCAGCCCACATCGAGGAGAATTTCAAGCACAGGTTGCAGAGAAATTCAGGCCTCAAACCACGCCAAATTCCGGCCAAAGAGCGACCACAATCCAGCCCACATCGAGGAGAATTTCAAGCACAGAGGGCAGAGAAATTCAGGCGTCAACCCATGCCAAATTCCAGCCCAAGAGCAACCACAATCCAGCCCACATCAAGGACAATTTCAAGCACAGGGGGCAGAGAAATTCAGGCCTCCAACCACTCCAAATTCCGGCCCAAGAGCAGCCAGAATCCAGCCCACATCGAGGAGACTTTCAAGCACAGTTGTGAGAGAACTTCAGGCCTCAAACCACGCCAAATTCCGGCCCAAGAATGGCCACAATCCAGCCCACATCGAGGAGAATTTCAAGCACAGGTGTGAGAGAAATTCAGGCCTCAAACCACGCCAAATTCCGGCCCAAGAGCGGCCACAATCCAGCCCACATCGAGGAGAATTTCAAACACAGGAGGCAGAGAGATTCAGGCCTCAAACCACGCCAAATTCCAGCCCAAGAGCAGCCACAATCCAGCCCACATCGAGGAGAATTTCAAGCACAGGGGGCAGAGAAATTCAGGCTTCAAACCTCGCCTAATTGCAGCCCAAGAGCGGCCACAATAAAGCCCACTTGGAAGAGAATTTCAAGCACAGAGGACAGAGAAATTCAGGCCTCAAACCACGCCAAATAGCCTCACAACAGCGGCCACAATCCAGCCCAAATCGAGGAGAATTTCAAGCACAGGGGACAGAGAAATTCTGGCCTCAAACCATGCCAAATTCTATCCCAAGAGGAGTCACAATCCAGCCCACATCGACGAGAAATTCAAGCACAGGGGGCAGAGAAATTCAGGCCTCAAACCACACCAAATTCCGGCCCAAGAGCGGCCACAATCCAGCCCACATCGAGGAGAATTTCAAGAACACGAGGCAGAGAAATTCAGGCCTCAAACCACGCCAAATTCCGGCCCAAGAGCGGCCACCATCCAGCCCACATCGAGGAGAATTTCAAGCACAGGGGACAGAGAAATTCACGCCTCATACATGCCAAATTGTAGACCAGGAGCGGAAAAATCCAGCCCAAATCGAGGAGAATTTCAAACACAGGGGGCAGAGAGATTCAGGCCTCAAACCACGCCAAATTCCAGCCCAAGAGCGGCCACAATCCAGCCCACATCGAGGAGAATTTCAAGCACAGGTGTCAGAGAAGTTCAGGCCTCAAATCACGCCAAATTCCAGCCCAAGAGCAGCCACAATCCAGCCCACATGGAGGAGAATTTCAAGCACAGGGGGCAGAGAAATTCAAGTCTCAAACCACACCAAATTCCGGACCAAGAGCGGCCACAATCCAGGCCACATCGAGGAGAATTTCAAGCACAGGTTGCAGAGAAATTCAGGCATCACACCACGCCAAATTCCGGCCCAAGAACGGCCACAATCCAGCCCACATCGAGGAGAAATTCAAACACAGGTTGCAGAGAAATTCAGGCGTCAACCCATGCCAAATTCCAGCCCAAGAGCAACCACAATCCAGCCCACATCAAGGACAATTTCAAGCACAGGGGGCAGAGAAATTCAGGCCTCAACCCATGCCAAATTCCGGCCCAAGAGCGGCCACAATCCAGCCCACATCGAGGAGAATTTCAAGCACAGCAGTGAGAGAAATTCAGGCCTCAAGCCACACCAAATTCCAGCGCAAGGTTGGCTACAATCCAGCCCACATCGAGGAGAATTTCAAGCAGAGCAGTGAGAGAAATCCAGGCCTCAAGCCACATCAAATTCCAGCCCAAGGTTGGCTACAATCCAGCCCACATCGAGGAGAATTTCAAGCACAGGGGGCAGAGAAATTCAGGCCTCAAACCACGCCAAATTACAGCCCATGATCGGCCACAATCCAGCCCACATCGAGGAGAATTTCAAGCACAGGGGGCAGAGAAATTCAGGCTTCAAACCTCGCCAAATTCCAGCCCAAGAGCGGCCACAATCCAGCCCACTTGGAAGAGAATTTCAAGCACAGGTGTGAGAGAAATTCAGGCCTCAAACCACGCCAAATAGCCTCACAACAGCGGCCACAATCCAGCCCAAATCGAGGAGAATTTCAAACACAGGAGGCAGAGAGATTCAGGCCTCAAACCACGCCAAATTCCAGCCCAAGAGCAACCACAATCCAGCCCACATCAAGGACAATTTCAAGCACAGGGGACAGAGAAATTCTGACCTCAAACCATGCCAAATTCTATCCCAAGAGGAGTCACAATCCAGCCCACATCGACGAGAAATTCAAGCATAGGGGGCAGAGAAATTCAGGCCTCCAACCACTCTAAATTCCGGCCCAAGAGCAGCCAGAATCCAGCCCACATCGAGGAGACTTTCAAGCAGAGTTGTGAGAGAAATTCAGGCCTCAAACCACGCCAAATTCCGGCCCAAGAATGGCCACAATCCAGCCCACATCGAGGAGAATTTCAAGCACAGGTGTGAGAGAAATTCAGGCCTCAAACCACGCCAAATTCCGGCCCACGAGCGGCCACAATCCAGCCCACATCGAGGAGAATTTCAAACACAGGAGGCAGAGAGATTCAGGCCTCAAACCACGCCAAATTCCAGCCAAAGAGCAGCCACAATCCAGCCCACATCGAGGAGAATTTCAAGCACAGGGGGCAGAGAAATTCAGACCTCAAACCATGCCAAATTCCGGCCCAAGAGCGGCCACAATCCAGGCTACATCGAGGAGAATTTCAAGCACAGGGAGCAGAGAAATTCAGGCCTCAAACCACACCAAATTCCGGCCCAAGAGCGGCCACAATCCAGCCCACATCGAGGAGAATTTCAAGCACAGATGGGAGAGAAATTCAGGCCTCAAACCACGCCAAACTCCACCCCGAGAGCAGCCACAATCCAGCCCTCTTACAAGAGAATTTCAAGCACAGGGGACAGAGAAATTCAGGCCTCAAACCACGCCAAATTCCGGTCCAAGAGCGGCCACAATCCAGCCCACATCGAGGAGAATTTCAAGCACAGGGGACAGAGAAATTCACGCCTCATACACGCCAAATTGCAGACCAGGAGAGGAAAAATCCAGCCCAAATCGAGGAGAATTTCAAGCTCAGGGGGCAGAGAAATTCAAGTCTCAAACCACACCAAATTCCGGCCCAAGAGCGGCCACAATCCAGGCCACATCGAGGAGAATTTCAAGCACAGGTTGCAGAGAAATTCAGGCCGAAAACCACGCCAAATTCCGGCCCAAGATCGGCCACCATCCAGCCCACATCGAGGAGAATTTCAAGCACAGGGGGCAGAGAAATTCAGGCCTCAAACCACGCCAGATTCCAATCCAAGAGCGACCACAATCCAGCCCACATGGAGGAGAATTTCAAGCACAGGGGGCAGAGAAATTCAGGCCTCAAACCACGCCAAATTCCAGCTCAAGAACGGACACAATCCAGCCCACTTGGAAGAGAATTTCAAGCACAGAGGACAGAGAAATTCAGGCCTCAAACACGCCAAATAGCCTCACAACAGCGGCCACAATCCAGCCCACATCGAGGAGAATTTCAAGCACAGGGGGCAGAGAAATTCAGGCCTCAAACCACGCCAAATTCTGGCCCAAGAGCGGCCACCATCCAGCCGACATCGAGGAGAATTTCAAGCACAGGAATGAAAGAAATTCAGGCCTCAAACCACGCCCAATTCCAGCCCAAGAACGACCACAATCCAGCCCACATCGAGGAGAATTTCAAGCACAGGAGGCAGAGAAATTCAGGCCTCAAACCACGCCAAATTCTGGCCCAAGAGCGGCCACAATCCAGCCCACATCGACGAGAATTTCAAGCACAGGGGGCAGAGAAATTCAGGCCTCAAACCACGCCAAATTCCAGCCCAAGAGCAGCCACAATCCAGCCCACATCGAGGAGAATTTCAAGCACAGGTGGGAGAGAAATTCAGGCCTCAAACCACGCCAAACTCCACCCCGAGACCGGCCACAATCCAGCCCTCTTACAAGAGAATTTCAAGCACAGGGGACAGAGAAATTCAGGCCTCAAACCACGCCAAATTCCGGTCCAAGAGCGGCCACAATCCAGCCCACATCGAGGAGAATTTCAAGCACAGGGGACAGAGAAATTCACGCCTCATACACGCCAAATTGCAGACCAGGAGCGGAAAAATCCAGCCCACATCGAGGAGAATTTCAAACACAGGGGGCAGAGAAATTCAGGCCTCAAACCATGACAAATTCCAGGCAAGAGCGGCCACAATCCAGCCCACATCGAGGAGAATTTCAAGCACAGGGGGCAGAGAGATTCAGGCCTCAAACCACGCCAAATTCCAGCCCAAGAGCGGCCACAATCCAGCCCACATCGAGGAGAATTTCAAGCAGAGGAGTGAGAGAAATTCAGGCCTCAAATCACGCCAAATTCCAGCCCAAGAGCAGCCACAATCCAGCCCACATGGAGGAGAATTTCAAGCACAGGGGGCAGAGAAATTCAAGTCTCAAACCACACCAAATTCCGGACCAAGAGCGGCCACAATCCAGCCCACATCGAGGAGAATTTCAAGCACAGGTGTGAGAGAAATTCAGGCATCACACCACGCCAAATTCCGGCCCAAGAACGGCCACAATCCAGCCCACATCGAGGAGAAATTCAAACACAGAGGGCAGAGAAATTCAGGCGTCAACCCATGCCAAATTCCAGCCCAAGAGCAACCACAATCCAGCCCACATCAAGGACAATTTCAAGCACAGGGGGCAGAGAAATTCAGGCCTCAACCCATGCCAAATTCCGGCCCAAGAGCGGCCACAATCCAGCCCACATCGAGGAGAATTTCAAGCACAGCAGTGAGAGAAATTCAGGCCTCAAGCCACACCAAATTCCAGCGCAAGGTTGGCTACAATCCAGCCCACATCGAGGAGAATTTCAAGCACAGCAGTGAGAGAAATTCAGGCCTCAAGCCACATCAAATTCCAGCCCATGATCGGCCACAATCCAGCCCACATCGAGGAGAATTTCAAGCACAGGGGGCAGAGAAATTCAGGCTTCAAACCTCGCCAAATTCCAGCCCAAGAGCGGCCACAATCCAGCCCACTTGGAAGAGAATTTCAAGCACAGAGGACAGAGAAATTCAGGCCTCAAACCACGCCAAATAGCCTCACAACAGCGGCCACAATCCAGCCCAAATCGAGGAGAATTTCAAACACAGGAGGCAGAGAGATTCAGGCCTCAAACCACGCCAAATTCCAGCCCAAGAGCAACCACAATCCAGCCCACATCAAGGACAATTTCAAGCACAGGGGACAGAGAAATTCTGACCTCAAACCATGCCAAATTCTATCCCAAGAGGAGTCACAATCTAGCCCACATCGACGAGAAATTCAAGCATAGGGGGCAGAGAAATTCAGGCCTCCAACCACTCTAAATTCCGGCCCAAGAGCAGCCAGAATCCAGCCCACATCGAGGAGACTTTCAAGCACAGTTGTGAGAGAAATTCAGGCCTCAAACCACGCCAAATTCCGGACCAAGAATGGCCACAATCCAGCCCACATCGAGGAGAATTTCAAGCACAGGTGTGAGAGAAATTCAGGCCTCAAACCACGCCAAATTCCGGCCCACGAGCGGCCACAATCCAGCCCACATCGAGGAGAATTTCAAACACAGGAGGCAGAGAGATTCAGGCCTCAAACCATGCCAAATTCCAGCCCAAGAGCGGCCACAATCCAGCCCACATCGAGGAGAATTTCAAGCAGAGGAGTGAGAGAAATTCAGGCCTCAAATCACGCCAAATTCCAGCCCAAGAGCAGCCACAATCCAGCCCACATCGAGGAGAATTTCAAGCACAGGGGGCAGAGAAATTCATGTCTCAAACCACACCAAATACCGGACCAAGAGCGGCCACAATCCAGCCCACATCGAGGAGAATTTCAAGCACAGGTTGGAGAGAAATTCAGGCCTCAAACCACGCCAAATTCCGGCCCAAGAACGGCCACAATCCAGCCCACATCGAGGAGAATTTCAATCACAGAGGGCAGAGAAATTCAGGCGTCAACCCATGCCAAATTCCAGCCCAAGAGCAACCACAATCCAGCCCACATCAAGGACAATTTCAAGCACAGGAGGCAGAGAAATTCAGGCCTCAACCCATGCCAAATTCCGGCCCAAGAGCGGCCACAATCCAGCCCACACCGTGGAGAATTTCAAGCACAGCAGTGAGAGAAATTCAGGCCTCAAGCCACACCAAATTCCAGCCCAAGGTTGGCTACAATCCAGCCCACATCGAGGAGAATTTCAAGCACAGGTTGCAGAGAAATTCAGGCCTCAAACCACGCCAAATTCCGGCCCAAGAACGGCCACAATCCAGCCCACATCGAGGAGAATTTCAATCACAGAGGGCAGAGAAATTCAGGCGTCAACCCATGCCAAATTCCAGCCCAAGAGCAACCACAATCCAGCCCACATCAAGGACAATTTCAAGCACAGGGGGCAGAGAAATTCAGGCCTCAACCCATGCCAAATTCCGGCCCAAGAGCGGCCACAATCCAGCCCACATCGAGGAGAATTTCAAGCACAGCAGTGAGAGAAATTCAGGCCTCAAGCCACACCAAATTCCAGCCCAAGGTTGGCTACAATCCAGCCCACATCGAGGAGAATTTCAAGCACAGGGGGCAGAGAAATTCAGGCCTCAAACCACGCCAATTTCCAGCCCATGATCGGCCACAATCCAGCCCACATCGAGGAGAAGTTTAAGCACAGGGGGCAGAGAAATTCAGGCTTCAAACCTCGCCAAATTCCAGCCCAAGAGCGGCCACAATCCAGCCCACTTGGAAGAGAATTTCAAGCACAGAGGACAGAGAAATTCAGGCCTCAAACCACGCCAAATAGCCTCACAACAGCGGCCACAATCCAGCCCAAATCGAGGAGAATTTCAAGCACAGGGGACAGAGAAATTCTGGCCTCAAACCATGCCAAATTCTATCCCAAGAGGAGTCACAATCCAGCCCACATCGACGAGAAATTCAAGCATAGGTGGCAGAGAAATTCAGGCCTCCAACCACTCCAAATTCCAGCCCAAGAGCAGCCAGAATCCAGCCCACATCGAGGAGACTTTCAAGCACAGTTGTGAGAGAAATTCAGGCCTCAAACCACGCCAAATTCCGGCCCAAGAATGGCGACAATCCAGCCCACATCGAGGAGAATTTCAAGCACAGGTGTGAGAGAAATTCAGGCCTCAAACCACGCCAAATTCCGGCCCAAGAGCGGCCACAATCCAGCCCACATCGACGAGAATTTCAAGCACAGCAGTGAGAGAAATTCAGGCCTCAAGCCACACCAAATTCCAGCCCAAGGTTGGCTACAATCCAGCCCACATCGAGGAGAATGTCAAGCACAGGGGGCAGAGAAATTCAGGCCTCAAACCACGCCAAATTCCAGCCCAAGAGCGGCCACAATCCAGCCCACATCGAGGAGAATTTCAAGCTCAGGGGGCAGAGAAATTCAAGTCTCAAACCACACCAAATTCCGGCCCAAGAGCGGCCACAATCCAGGCCACATCGAGGAGAATTTCAAGCACAGGTTGCAGAGAAATTCAGGCCTCAAATCACGCCAAATTCCAGCCCAAGAGCAGCCACAATCCAGCCCACATCGAGGAGAATTTCAAGCTCAGGGGGCAGAGAAATTCAAGTCTCAAACCACACCAAATTCCGGCCCAAGAGCGGCCACAATCCAGGCCACATCGAGGAGAATTTCAAGCACAGGTTGCAGAGAAATTCAGGCCTCAAACCACGCCAAATTCCGGCCTAAGAGCGGCCACCATCCAGCCCACATCGAGGAGAATTTCAAGCACAGGGGGCAGAGAAATTCAGGCCTCAAACCACGCCGGATTCCAATCCAAGAGCGACCACAATCCAGCCCACATGGAGGAGAATTTCAAGCACAGGGGGCAGAGAAATTCAGGCCTCAAACCACGCCAAATTCCAGCCCTAGAACAGACACAATCCAGCCCACTTGGAAGAGAATTTCAAGCACAGAGGACAGAGAAATTCAGGCCTCAAACCACGCCAAATTCCGGCCCAAGAGCGACCACAATCCAGCCCACTTGGAAGAGAATTTCAAGCACAGAGGACAGAGAAATTCAGGCCTCAAACACGCCAAATAGCCTCACAACAGCGGCCACAATCCAGCCCACATCGAGGAGAATTTCAAGCACAGGGGGCAGAGAAATTCAGGCCTCAAACCACGCCAATTTCCGGCCCAAGAGCGACCACAATCCAGCCCACTTGGAAGAGAATTTCAAGCACAGAGGACAGAGAAATTCAGGCCTCAAACACGCCAAATAGCCTCACAAGAGCGGCCACAATCCAGCCCACATCGAGGAGAATTTCAAGCACAGGGGGCAGAGAAATTCAGGCCTCAAGCCACACCAAATTCCGGCCCAAGGTTGGCTACAATCCAGCCCACATCGTAGAGAAATTCAAGCACAGGGGGCAGAGAAATACAGGCCTCAAACCACGCCAAATTCCGGCCCAAGATCGGCCACAATCCAAACAACATCGAGGAGAATTTCAAGCACAGAGGGCAGAGAAAATCAGGCCTCAACCCATGCCAATTTCCGGCCCAAGAGCGACCACAATCCAGCCCACTTGGAAGAGAATTTCAAGCACAGAGGACAGAGAAATTCAGGCCTCAAACACGCCAAATAGCCTCACAAGAGCGGCCACAATCCAGCCCACATCGAGGAGAATTTCAAGCACTGGGGGCAGAGAAATGCAGGCCGAAAACCACTCCAAATTCCGGCCCAAGATTGGCCACAATCCAGCCCACATCGACGAGAATTTCAAGCACAGGGGGCAGAGATATTCAGGCCTCAAACCACGCCAAATTCCAGCCAAAGTGCGACCGCAATCCAGACCACATCAAGGAGAATTTCAAGCACAGATGGCAGAGAAATTCAGGCCGCAACCCATGCCAAATTCCGGCCCAAGAGCGGCCACAATCCAGCCCACATCGAGGAGAATTTCAAGCACAGGGAGCAGACAAATTCAGGCCTCAAGCCACACCAAATTCCAGCCCAAGGTTGACTACAATCCAGCCCACATCGTAGAGAAATTCAAGCACAGGGGGCAGAGAAATACAGGCCTCAAACCACGCCAAATTCCGGCCCAAGATCGGCTACAATCCAAACAACATCGAGTAGAATTACAAGCACAGGGGGCAGAGAAATTCAGGCTTCAAACCACGCCAAATTCCAGCCCAAGAGCGGCCACAATCCAGCCCACTTGGAAGAGAATTTCAAGCTCAGTGAACAGAGAAATTCAGGCCTCAAACACGTCAAATAGCCTCACAACAGCGGCCACAATCCAGCCCACATCGAGGAGAATTTCAAGCACAGAGGACAGAGAAATTCAGGCCTCAAACACGCCAAATAGCCTCACAAGAGCGGCCACAATCCAGCCCACATCGAGGAGAATTTCAAGCACAGAGGACAGAGAAATTCAGGCCTCAAACACGCCAAATAGCCTCACAAAGCGGCCACAATCCAGCCCACATCGAGGAGAATTTCAAGCACAGGGGGCAGAGAAATTAAGGCCTCAAACCACGCCAAATTCCAGCCCAAGAGCGGCCACCATCCAGCTGACATCGAGGAGAATTTCAAGCACAGGGGGCAGAGAAATTCAGGCCTCAAACCACGCAAAATTCCGTCCCAAGAGCGGCCACCATCCAGCCGACATCGAGGAGAATTTCAAGCACAGGAGTGAGAGAAATTCAGGCCTCAAACCACGCCCAATTCCAGCCCAAGGTTGGTCACAATCCAGCCCACATCGAGAAGAATTTCAAGCACAGGGGGCAGAGAAATTCAGGCCTCAAACCACGCCAAATTCCAGCCCAAGAGCAGCCACAATCCAGCCCACATCGAGGAGAATTTCAAGCACAGGTGTGAGAGAAATTCAGGCCTCAAACCACGCCAAATTCCAGCCCAAGAGCGGCCACAATCCAGCCCACATCGAGGAGAATTTCAAGCACAGGGGGCAGAGAAATTCAAGTCTCAAACCACACCAAATTCCCACCCAATAGCGGCCACAATCCAGGCCACATCGAGGAGAATTTCAAGCACAGGTTGCAGAGAAATTCAGGCCTCAAGCCACGCCAAATTCCGGCCCAAGATCGGCCACAATCCAGCCCACATGGAGGAGAATTTCAAGCACAGGTTGCAGAGAAATTCAGGCCGAAAACCACGCCAAATTCCAGCCCAAGAGCGGCCACAATCCAGCCCACATCGAGGAGAATTTCAAGCACAGAGGACAGAGAAATTCAGGCCTCAAACACGCCAAATAGCCTCACAACAACAGCCAGAATCCAGCCCACATCGAGGAGAATTTCAAGCACAGGGGGCAGAGAAATTCAGGCCTCAACCCATGCCAAATTCCGGCCCAAGAGCAGCCACAATCCAGCCCACATCGAGGAGAATTTCAAGCACAAGAGGCAGAGATATTCAGGCCTCAAACCACGACAAATTCCAGCCCAAGTGCGTCCGCAATCCAGCCCACATCGAGGAGAATTTCAAACACAGGGGGCAGAGAAATTCTGGCCTCAAACCATGCCAAATTCTATCCCAAGAGGAGTCACAATCCAGCCCACATCGACGAGAAATTCAAGCATAGGGGGCAGAGAAATTCAGGCCTCAAACCACGCCAAATTCCGGCCCAAGAGCAGCCAGAATCCAGCCCACATCGAGGAGAATTTCAAGCACAGTTGTGAGAGAAATTCAGGCCTCAAACTACGCCAAATTTCAGTTCAAGAGTGGCCACAATCCAGCACACATCGAGGAGAATTTCAATCACAGGGGGCAGAGAAATTCAGGCCGAAAACCACGCCAAATTCCGGCCCAAGAGCAGCCACAATCCAGCCCACATCGAGGAGAATTTCAAGCAGAGGAGTGAGAGAAATTCAGGCCTCAAATCACGCCAAATTCCAGCCCAAGAGCGGCCACAATCCAGCCCACATCGAGGAGAATTTCAAGCACAGTTTTTAGAGAAATTCAGGCCTCAATCCACGCTAAATTTCAGTCTAAGAGCAGCCACAATCCAGCACACATCGAGGAGAATTTCAAGCAAAGGTTGCAGAGATATTCAGGCCTCAAACCACGCCAAATTCCGGCCCAAGAGCGGCCACAATCCAGCCCACATCGAGGAGAATTTCAAGCACAGGTTGCAGAGAAATTCAGGCCTCAAACCACGCCAAATTCCGGCCCAAGAGCGGCCACAATCCAGCCCACATCGAGGAGAATTTCAAGCACAGGTTGCAGAGAAATTCAGGCCTCAAACTACACCAGATTCCGGCCCAAGAGCGGCCACAATCCAGCCCACATCGAGGAGAATTTCAAGCACAGGTTGCAGAGAAATTCAGGCCTCAAACCACGCCAAATTCCAGCCCAAGAGCAGCCACAATCCAGCCCACATCGAGGAGAATTTCAAGCACAGGTTGCAGAGAAATTCAGGCCTCAAACCATGCCAAATTCCAGCCCAAGGTTGGCCACAATCCAGCCCACATCGAGGAGAATTTCAAGCACAGGGGGCAGAGAAATTCAGGCCTCAAGCCACACCAAATTCCAGCCCAAGGTTGGCTACAATCCAGCCCACATCGAGGAGAATGTCAAGCACAGGGGGCAGAGAAATTCAGGCCTCAAACCACGCCAAATACCAGCCCAAGAGCAGCCACAATCCAGCCCACATCGAGGAGAATTTCAAGCACAGGGGGCAGAGAAATTCAAGTCTCAAACCACACCAAATTCCGGCCCAAGAGCGGCCACAATCCAGGCCACATCGAGGAGAATTTCAAGCACAGGTTGCAGAGAAATTCAGGCCGAAAACCACGCCAAATTCCGGCCCAAGATCGGCCACCATCCAGCCCACATCGAGGAGAATTTCAAGCACAGGGGGCAGAGAAATTCAGGCCTCAAACCACGCCAGATTCCAATCCAAGAGCGACCACAATCCAGCCCACATGGAGGAGAATTTCAAGCACAGGGGGCAGAGAAATTCAGGCCTCAAACCACGCCAAATTCCAGCTCAAGAACAGACACAATCCAGCCCACTTGGAAGAGAATTTCAAGCACAGAGGACAGAGAAATTCAGGCCTCAAACACGCCAAATAGCCTCACAACAGCGGCCACAATCCAGCCCACATCGAGGAGAATTTCAAGCACAGGGGGCAGAGAAATTCAGGCCTCAAACCACGCCAAATTCTGGCCCAAGAGCGGCCACCATCCAGCCGACATCGAGGAGAATTTCAAGCACAGGAATGAAAGAAATTCAGGCCTCAAACCACGCCCAATTCCAGCCCAAGAACGACCACAATCCAGCCCAAATCGAGGAGAATTTCAAGCACAGGAGGCAGAGAAATTCAGGCCTCAAACCACGCCAAATTCCGGCCCAAGAGCGGCCACAATCCAGCCCACATCGACGAGAATTTCAAGCACAGGGGGCAGAGAAATTCAGGCCTCAAACCACGCCAAATTCCGGCCCAAGAGCAGCCACAATCCAGCCCACATCGAGGAGAATTTCAAGCACAGGGGGCAGAGAAATTCAAGTCTCAAACCACACCAAATTCCGGACCAAGAGTGGCCACAATCCAGCCCACATCGAGGAGAATTTCAAGCACAGGTTGCAGAGAAATTCAGGCCTCAAACCACGCCAAATTCCGGCCAAAGAGCGACCACAATCCAGCCCACATCGAGGAGAATTTCAAGCACGGGGGCAGAGAAATTCAGGCCTCAAACCATGCCAAATTCCAGCCCAAGGTTGGCCACAATCCAGCCCACATCGAGGAGAATTTCAAGCACAGGGGGCAGAGAAATTCAGGCCTCAAACCACGCCAAATTCCGGCCCAAGAGCGGCCACAATCCAGCCCACATCGAGGAGAATTTCAAGCACAGGTTGCAGAGAAATTCAGGTCTCAAACCATGCCAAATTCCGGCGCACGAGCAGCCAAAATCCAGCCCACATCGAGGAGAATTTCAAGCACAGGGGACAGAGAAATTCACGCCTCAAACACGCCAAATTGCAGACTAAGAGCTGCCAAAATCCAGCCCACATCGAGGAGAATTTCAAGCACAGGGGGCAGAGAAATTCAGGCCTCAAACCATGCCAGATTCCAGCCCAAGGTTACCCACAATCCAGCCCACATCGAGGAGAATTTCAAGCACAGGTGTCAGAGAAATTCAGGCCTCAAACCACACCAAATTCCAGCCCAAGAGCGGCCACAATCCAGCCCACATCGAGGAGAATTTCAAGCACAGGGGGCAGAGAAATTCAGACCTCAAACCACACCAAATTCCAGACCAAGAGCGGCCACAATCCAGCCCACATCGAGGAGAATTTCAAGCACAGCAGTGAGAGAAATTCAGGCCTCAAACCACACCAAATTCCAGCCCAAGGTTGGCTACAATCCAGCCCACATCGAGGAGAATGTCAAGCACAGGGGGCAGAGAAATTCAGGCCTCAAACCACGCCAAATTCCAGCCCAAGAGCGGCCACAATCCAGCCCACATCGAGGAGAATTTCAAGCACAGGTTGCAGAGAAATTCAGGCCTCAAATCACGCCAAATTCCAGCCCAAGAGCAGCCACAATCCAGCCCACATCGAGGAGAATTTCAAGCTCAGGGGGCAGAGAAATTCAAGTCTCAAACCACACCAAATTCCGGCCCAAGATCGGCCACCATCCAGCCCACATCGAGGAGAATTTCAAGCACAGGGGGCAGAGAAATTCAGGCCTCAAACCACGTCATATTCCAATCCAAGAGCGACCACAATCCAGCCCACATGGAGGAGAATTTCAAGCACAGGGGGCAGAGAAATTCAGGCCTCAAACCACGCCAAATTCCAGCTCAAGAACGGACACAATCCAGCCCACTTGGAAGAGAATTTCAAGCACAGAGGACAGAGAAATTCAGGCCTCAAACACGCCAAATAGCCTCACAACAGCGGCCACAATCCAGCCCACATCGAGGAGAATTTCAAGCACAGGGGGCAGAGAAATTCAGGCCTCAAACCACGCCAAATTCTGGCCCAAGAGCGGCCACCATCCAGCCGACATCGAGGAGAATTTCAAGCACAGGAATGAAAGAAATTCAGGCCTCAAACCACGCCCAATTCCAGCCCAAGAACGACCACAATCCAGCCCAAATCGAGGAGAATTTCAAGCACAGGGGACAGAGAAATTCAGGCCTCAAACCACGCCAAATTCCGGCCCAAGAGCGGCCACAATCCAGCCCACATCGACGAGAATTTCAAGCACAGGGGACAGAGAAATTCAGGCCTCAAACCACGCCAAATTCCGGCCCAAGAGCGGCCACAATCCAGCCCACATCGAGGAGAATTTCAAGCACAGGGGGCAGAGAAATTCAAGTCTCAAACCACACCAAATTCCGGACCAAGAGCGGCCACAATCCAGCCCACATCGAGGAGAATTTCAAGCACAGGTTGCAGAGAAATTCAGGCCTCAAACCACGCCAAATTCCGGCCAAAGAGCGACCACAATCCAGCCCACATCGAGGAGAATTTCAAGCACAGGGGGCAGAGAAATTCAGGCCTCAAACCACGCCAAATTCCAGCCCAAGAGCAACCACAATCCAACCCACATCAAGGACAATTTCAAGCACAGGGGGCAGAGAAATTCAGGCCTCAACCCATGCCAAATTCCGGCCCAAGAGCGGCCACAATCAAGCCCACATCGAGGAGAATTTCAAGCACAGCAGTGAGAGAAATTCAGGCCTCAAGCCACACCAAATTCCAGCCCAAGGTTGGCTACAATCCAGCCCACATAGAGGAGAATTTCAAGCACAGGGGGCAGAGAAATTCAGGCCTCAAACCACGCCAAATTACAGCCCATGATCGGCCACAATCCAGCCCACATCGAGGAGAATTTCAAGAACAGGGGGCAGAGAAATTCAGGCTTCAAACCTCGCCAAATTCCAGCCCAAGAGCGGCCACAATCCAGCCCACTTGGAAGAGAATTTCAAGCACAGAGGACAGAGAAATTCAGGCCTCAAACCACGCCAAATAGCCTCACAACAGCGGCCACAATCCAGCCCAAATCGAGGAGAATTTCAAGCACAGGGGACAGAGAAATTCTGGCCTCAAACCATGCCAAATTCTATCCCAAGAGGATTCACAATCCAGCCCACATCGACGAGAAATTCAAGCATAGGGGGCAGAGAAATTCAGGCCTCCAACCACTCCAAATTCCGGCCCAAGAGCAGCCAGAATCCAGCCCACATCGAGGAGACTTTCAAGCACAGTTGTGAGAGAAATTCAGGCCTCACACCACGCCAAATTCCGGCCCAAGAATGGCCACAATCCAGCCCACATCGAGGAGAATTTCAAGCACAGGTGTGAGAGAAATTCAGGCCTCAAACCACGCCAAATTCCGGCCCAAGAGCGGCCACAATCCAGCCCACATCGAGGAGAATTTCAAACACAGGAGGCAGAGAGATTCAGGCCTCAAACCACGCCAAATTCCAGCCCAAGAGCAGCCACAATCCAGCCCACATCGAGGAGAATTTCAAGCACAGGGGGCAGAGAAATTCAGACCTCAAACCATGCCAAATTCCGGCCCAAGAGCGGCCACAATCCAGCCCACATCGAGGAGAATTTCAAGCACAGGGAGCAGAGAAATTCAGGCCTCAAACCACACCAAATTCCGGCCCAAGAGCGGCCACAATCCAGCCCACATCGAGGAGAATTTCAAGAACACGAGGCAGAGAAATTCAGGCCTCAAACCACACCAAATTCCGGCCCAAGAGCGGCCACCATCCAGCCCACATCGAGGAGAATTTCAAGCACAGGTGGGAGAGAAATTCAGGCCTCAAACCACGCCAAACTCCACCCCGAGACCGGCCACAATCCAGCCCTCTTACAAGAGAATTTCAAGCACAGGGGACAGAGAAATTCAGGCCTCAAACCACGCCAAATTCCGGTCCAAGAGCGGCCACAATCCAGCCCACATCGAGGAGAATTTCAAGCACAGGGGACAGAGAAATTCACGCCTCATACACGCCAAATTTCAGACCAGGAGCGGAAAAATCCAGCCCAAATCGAGGAGAATTTCAAGCACAGGGGGCAGAGAAATTCAGGCCTCAAACCACGCCAAATTCTGGCCCAAGAGCGGCCACCATCCAGCTGACATCGAGGAGAATTTCAAGCACAGGAATGAAAGAAATTCAGGCCTCAAACCACGCCCAATTCCAGCCCAAGAACGACCACAATCCAGCCCTCTTACAAGAGAATTTCAAGCACAGGAGGCAGAGAAATTCAGGCCTCAAACCACGCCAAATTCCGGCCCAAGAGCGGCCACAATCCAGCCCACATCGAGGAGAATTTCAAGCACAGGGGGCAGAGAAATTCAGGAATCAAACCACGCCAAATTCCGGCCCAAGAGCGGCCACCATCCAGCCCACATCGAGGAGAATTTCAAGCACAGGGGACAGAGAAATTCAGGCCTCAAATCACGCCAAATTCCAGCCCAAGAGCAGCCACAATCCAGCCCACATCGAGGAGAATTTCAAGCACAGGGGGCAGAGAAATTCAAGTCTCAAACCACACCAAATTCCGGCCAAAGAGCGACCACAATCCAGCCCACATCGAGGAGAATTTCAAGCACAGAGGGCAGAGAAATTCAGGCGTCAACCCATGCCAAATTCCAGCCCAAGAGCAACCACAATCCAGCCCACATCAAGGACAATTTCAAGCACAGGGGGCAGAGAAATTCAGGCCTCCAACCACTCCAAATTCCGGCCCAAGAGCAGCCAGAATCCAGCCCACATCGAGGAGAATTTCAAGCACAGTTGTGAGAGAAATTCAGGCCTCCAACCACTCTAAATTCCGGCCCAAGAGCAGCCAGAATCCAGCCCACATCGAGGAGACTTTCAAGCAGAGTTGTGAGAGAAATTCAGGCCTCAAACCACGCCAAATTCCGGCCCAAGAGCGCCCACAATCCAGCCCACATCGAGGAGAATTTCAAACACAGGAGGCAGAGAGATTCAGGCCTCAAACCACGCCAAATTCCAGCCCAAGAGCAGCCACAATCCAGCCCACATCGAGGAGAATTTCAAGCACAGGGGGCAGAGAAATTCAGGCTTCAAACCTCGCCAAATTCCAGCCCAAGAGCGGCCACAATCCAGCCCACTTGGAAGAGAATTTCAAGCACAGAGGACAGAGAAATTCAGGCCTCAAACCACGCCAAATAGCCTCACAACAGCGGCCACAATCCAGCCCAAATCGAGGAGAATTTCAAGCACAGGGGACAGAGAAATTCAGGCCTCAAACCACGCCAAATTCCAGCCCAAGAGCAGCCACAATCCAGCCCACATCGAGGAGAATTTCAAGCACAGGGGGCAGAGAAATTCAGACCTCAAACCATGCCAAATTCCGGCCCAAGAGCGGCCACAATCCAGCCCACATCGAGGAGAATTTCAAGCACAGGGAGCAGAGAAATTCAGGCCTCAAACCACACCAAATTCCGGCCCAAGAGCGGCCACAATCCAGCCCACATCGAGGAGAATTTCAAGAACACGAGGCAGAGAAATTCAGGCCTCAAACCACGCCAAATTCCGGCCCAAGAGCGGCCACCATCCAGCCCACATCGAGGAGAATTTCAAGCACAGGTGGGAGAGAAATTCAGGCCTCAAACCACGCCAAATTCCGGTCCAAGAGCGGCCACAATCCAGCCCACATCGAGGAGAATTTCAAGCACAGGGGACAGAGAAATTCACGCCTCATACACGCCAAATTGCAGACCAGGAGCGGAAAAATCCAGCCCAAATCGAGGAGAATTTCAAGCACAGGGGGCAGAGAAATTCAGGCCTCAAACCACGCCAAATTCTTGCCCAAGAGCGGCCACCATCCAGCCGACATCGAGGAGAATTTCAAGCACAGAAATGAAAGAAATTCAGGCCTCAAACCACGCCCAATTCCAGCCCAAGAACGACCACAATCCAGCCCTCTTACAAGAGAATTTCAAGCACAGGAGGCAGAGAAATTCAGGCCTCAAACCACGCCAAATTCCGGCCCAGGAGCGGCCACAATCCAGCCCACATCGAGGAGAATTTCAAGCACAGGGGGCAGAGAAATTCAGGCCTCAAACCACGCCAAATTCCGGCCCAAGAGCGGCCACCATCCAGCCCACATCGAGGAGAATTTCAAGCACAGGTGGGAGAGAAATTCAGGCCTCAAATCACGCCAAATTCCAGCCCAAGAGCAGCCACAATCCAGCCCACATCGAGGAGAATTTCAAGCACAGGGGGTAGAGAAATTCAAGTCTCAAACCACACCAAATTCCGGACCAAGAGCGGCCACAATCCAGCCCACATCGAGGAGAATTTCAAGCACAGGTTGCAGAGAAATTCAGGCCTCAAACCACGCCAAATTCCGGCCAAAGAGCGACCACAATCCAGCCCACATCGAGGAGAATTTCAAGCACAGAGGGCAGAGAAATTCAGGCGTCAACCCATGCCAAATTCCAGCCCAAGAGCAACCACAATCCAGCCCACATCAAGGACAATTTCAAGCACAGGGGGCAGAGAAATTCAGGCCTCCAACCACTCCAAATTCCGGCCCAAGAGCAGCCAGAATCCAGCCCACATCGAGGAGACTTTCAAGCACAGTTGTGAGAGAAATTCAGGCCTCAAACCACGCCAGATTCCGGCCCAAGAGCGGCCACAATCCAGCCCACATCGAGGAGAATTTCAAACACAGGAGGCAGAGAGATTCAGGCCTCAAACCACGCCAAATTCCAGCCCAAGAGCAGCCACAATCCAGCCCACATCGAGGAGAATTTCAAGCACAGGGAGCAGAGAAATTCAGGCCTCAAACCACACCAAATTCCGGCCCAAGAGCGGCCACAATCCAGCCCACATCGAGGAGAATTTCAAGAACACGAGGCAGAGAAATTCAGGCCTCAAACCACGCCAAATTCCGGCCCAAGAGCGGCCACCATCCAGCCCACATCGAGGAGAATTTCAAGCACAGGTGGGAGAGAAATTCAGGCCTCAAACCACGCCAAACTCCACCCCGAGACCGGCCACAATCCAGCCCTCTTACAAGAGAATTTCAAGCACAGGGGACAGAGAAATTCAGGCCTCAAACCACGCCAAATTCCGGTCCAAGAGCGGCCACAATCCAGCCCACATCGAGGAGAATTTCAAGCACAGGGGACAGAGAAATTCACGCCTCATACACGCCAAATTGCAGACCAGGAGCGGAAAAATCAAGCCCAAATCGAGGAGAATTTCAAACACAGGGGGCAGAGAAATTCAGGCCTCAAACCATGACAAATTCCAGGCAAGAGCGGCCACAATCCAGCCCACATCGAGGAGAATTTCAAGCACAGGGGGCAGAGAGATTCAGGCCTCAAACCACGCCAAATTCCAGCCCAAGAGCAGGAACAATCCAGCCCACATGGAGGAGAATTTCAAGCACAGGGGGCAGAGAAATTCAAGTCTCAAACCACACCAAATTCCGGACCAAGAACGGCCACAATCCAGCCCACATCGAGGAGAATTTCAAGCACAGGTGTGAGAGAAATTCAGGCATCACACCACGCCAAATTCCGGCCCAAGAACGGCCACAATCCAGCCCACATCGAGGAGAAATTCAAACACAGAGGGCAGAGAAATTCAGGCGTCAACCCATGCCAAATTCCAGCCCAAGAGCAACCACAATCCAGCCCACATCAAGGACAATTTCAAGCACAGGGGGCAGAGAAATTCAGGCCTCAACCCATGCCAAATTCCGGCCCAAGAGCGGCCACAATCCAGCCCACATCGAGGAGAATTTCAAGCACAGCAGTGAGAGAAATTCAGGCCTCAAGCCACACCAAATTCCAGCGCAAGGTTGGCTACAATCCAGCCCACATCGAGGAGAATTTCAAGCAGAGCAGTGAGAGAAATTCAGGCCTCAAGCCACATCAAATTCCAGCCCAAGGTTGGCTACAATCCAGCCCACATCGAGGAGAATTTCAAGCACAGGTGGGAGAGAAATTCAGGCCTCAAACCACGCCAAATTACAGCCCATGATCGGCCACAATCCAGCCCACATCGAGGAGAATTTCAAGCACAGGGGGCAGAGAAATTCAGGCTTCAAACCTCGCCAAATTCCAGCCCAAGAGCGGCCACAATCCAGCCCACTTGGAAGAGAATTTCAAGCACAGAGGACAGAGAAATTCAGGCCTCAAACCACGCCAAATAGCCTCACAACAGCGGCCACAATCCAGCCCAAATCGAGGAGAATTTCAAACACAGGAGGCAGAGAGATTCAGGCCTCAAACCACGCCAAATTCCAGCCCAAGAGCAACCACAATCCAGCCCACATCAAGGACAATTTCAAGCACAGGGGACAGAGAAATTCTGACCTCAAACCATGCCAAATTCTATCCCAAGAGGAGTCACAATCCAGCCCACATCGACGAGAAATTCAAGCATAGGGGGCAGAGAAATTCAGGCCTCCAACCACTCTAAATTCCGGCCCAAGAGCAGCCAGAATCCAGCCCACATCGAGGAGACTTTCAAGCAGAGTTGTGAGAGAAATTCAGGCCTCAAACCACGCCAAATTCCGGCCCAAGAATGGCCACAATCCAGCCCACATCGAGGAGAATTTCAAGCACAGGTGTGAGAGAAATTCAGGCCTCAAACCACGCCAAATTCCGGCCCACGAGCGGCCACAATCCAGCCCACATCGAGGAGAATTTCAAACACAGGAGGCAGAGAGATTCAGGCCTCAAACCACGCCAAATTCCAGCCAAAGAGCAGCCACAATCCATCCCACATCGAGGAGAATTTCAAGCACAGGGGGCAGAGAAATTCAGACCTCAAACCATGCCAAATTCCGGCCCAAGAGCGGCCACAATCCAGGCCACATCGAGGAGAATTTCAAGCACAGGGAGCAGAGAAATTCAGGCCTCAAACCACACCAAATTCCGGACCAAGAGCGGCCACAATCCAGCCCACATCGAGGAGAATTTCAAGCACAGGTGGGAGAGAAATTCAGGCCTCAAACCACGCCAAACTCCACCCCGAGAGCGGCCACAATCCAGCCCTCTTACAAGAGAATTTCAAGCACAGGGGACAGAGAAATTCAGGCCTCAAACCACGCCAAATTCCGGTCCAAGAGCGGCCACAATCCAGCCCACATCGAGGAGAATTTCAAGCACAGGGGACAGAGAAATTCACGCCTCATACACGCCAAATTGCAGACCAGGAGAGGAAAAATCCAGCCCAAATCGAGGAGAATTTCAAGCTCAGGGGGCAGAGAAATTCAAGTCTCAAACCACACCAAATTCCGGCCCAAGAGCGGCCACAATCCAGGCCACATCGAGGAGAATTTCAAGCACAGGTTGCAGAGAAATTCAGGCCGAAAACCACGCCAAATTCCGGCCCAAGATCGGCCACCATCCAGCCCACATCGAGGAGAATTTCAAGCACAGGGGGCAGAGAAATTCAGGCCTCAAACCACGCCAGATTCCAATCCAAGAGCGACCACAATCCAGCCCACATGGAGGAGAATTTCAAGCACAGGGGGCAGAGAAATTCAGGCCTCAAACCACGCCAAATTCCAGCTCACGAACGGACACAATCCAGCCCACTTGGAAGAGAATTTCAAGCACAGAGGACAGAGAAATTCAGGCCTCAAACACGCCAAATAGCCTCACAAGAGCGGCCACAATCCAGCCCACATCGAGGAGAATTTCAAGCACAGGGGGCAGAGAAATTCAGGCCTCAAACCACGCCAAATTCTGGCCCAAGAGCGGCCACCATCCAGCCGACATCGAGGAGAATTTCAAGCACAGGAATGAAAGAAATTCAGGCCTCAAACCACGCCCAATTCCAGCCCAAGAACGACCACAATCCAGCCCACATCGAGGAGAATTTCAAGCACAGGAGGCAGAGAAATTCAGGCCTCAAACCACGCCAAATTCTGGCCCAAGAGCGGCCACAATCCAGCCCACATCGACGAGAATTTCAAGCACAGGGGGCAGAGAAATTCAGGCCTCAAACCACGCCAAATTCCAGCCCAAGAGCAGCCACAATCCAGCCCACATCGAGGAGAATTTCAAGCACAGGTGGGAGAGAAATTCAGGCCTCAAACCACGCCAAACTCCACCCCGAGACCGGCCACAATCCAGCCCTCTTACAAGAGAATTTCAAGCACAGGGGACAGAGAAATTCAGGCCTCAAACCACGCCAAATTCCGGTCCAAGAGCGGCCACAATCCAGCCCACATCGAGGAGAATTTCAAGCACAGGGGACAGAGAAATTCACGCCTCATACACGCCAAATTGCAGACCAGGAGCGGAAAAATCCAGCCCACATCGAGGAGAATTTCAAACACAGGGGGCAGAGAAATTCAGGCCTCAAACCATGACAAATTCCAGGCAAGAGCGGCCACAATCCAGCCCACATCGAGGAGAATTTCAAGCACAGGGGGCAGAGAGATTCAGGCCTCAAACCACGCCAAATTCCAGCCCAAGAGCGGCCACAATCCAGCCCACATCGAGGAGAAATTCAAACACAGAGGGCAGAGAAATTCAGGCGTCAACCCATGCCAAATTCCAGCCCAAGAGCAACCACAATCCAGCCCACATCAAGGACAATTTCAAGCACAGGGGGCAGAGAAATTCAGGCCTCAACCCATGCCAAATTCCGGCCCAAGAGCGGCCACAATCCAGCCCACATCGAGGAGAATTTCAAGCACAGCAGTGAGAGAAATTCAGGCCTCAAGCCACACCAAATTCCAGCGCAAGGTTGGCTACAATCCAGCCCACATCGAGGAGAATTTCAAGCACAGCAGTGAGAGAAATTCAGGCCTCAAGCCACATCAAATTCCAGCCCATGATCGGCCACAATCCAGCCCACATCGAGGAGAATTTCAAGCACAGGGGGCAGAGAAATTCAGGCTTCAAACCTCGCCAAATTCCAGCCCAAGAGCGGCCACAATCCAGCCCACTTGGAAGAGAATTTCAAGCACAGAGGACAGAGAAATTCAGGCCTCAAACCACGCCAAATAGCCTCACAACAGCGGCCACAATCCAGCCCAAATCGAGGAGAATTTCAAACACAGGAGGCAGAGAGATTCAGGCCTCAAACCACGCCAAATTCCAGCCCAAGAGCAACCACAATCCAGCCCACATCAAGGACAATTTCAAGCACAGGGGACAGAGAAATTCTGACCTCAAACCATGCCAAATTCTATCCCAAGAGGAGTCACAATCCAGCCCACATCGACGAGAAATTCAAGCATAGGGGGCAGAGAAATTCAGGCCTCCAACCACTCTAAATTCCGGCCCAAGAGCAGCCAGAATCCAGCCCACATCGAGGAGACTTTCAAGCAGAGTTGTGAGAGAAATTCAGGCCTCAAACCACGCCAAATTCCGGCCCAAGAATGGCCACAATCCAGCCCACATCGAGGAGAATTTCAAGCACAGGTGTGAGAGAAATTCAGGCCTCAAACCACGCCAAATTCCGGCCCACGAGCGGCCACAATCCAGCCCACATCGAGGAGAATTTCAAACACAGGAGGCAGAGAAATTCAGGCCTCAAACCACGCCAAATTCCGGCCCAAGAATGGCCACAATCCAGCCCACATCGAGGAGAATTTCAAGCACAGGTGTGAGAGAAATTCAGGCCTCAAACCACGCCAAATTCCGGCCCACGAGCGGCCACAATCCAGCCCACATCGAGGAGAATTTCAAACACAGGAGGCAGAGAGATTCAGGCCTCAAACCACGCCAAATTCCAGCCAAAGAGCAGCCACAATCCATCCCACATCGAGGAGAATTTCAAGCACAGGGGGCAGAGAAATTCAGACCTCAAACCATGCCAAATTCCGGCCCAAGAGCGGCCACAATCCAGGCCACATCGAGGAGAATTTCAAGCACAGGGAGCAGAGAAATTCAGGCCTCAAACCACACCAAATTCCGGCCCAAGAGCGGCCACAATCCAGCCCACATCGAGGAGAATTTCAAGCACAGGTGGGAGAGAAATTCAGGCCTCAAACCACGCCAAACTCCACCCCGAGAGCGGCCACAATCCAGCCCTCTTACAAGAGAATTTCAAGCACAGGGGACAGAGAAATTCAGGCCTCAAACCACGCCAAATTCCGGTCCAAGAGCGGCCACAATCCAGCCCACATCGAGGAGAATTTCAAGCACAGGGGACAGAGAAATTCACGCCTCATACACGCCAAATTGCAGACCAGGAGAGGAAAAATCCAGCCCAAATCGAGGAGAATTTCAAGCTCAGGGGGCAGAGAAATTCAAGTCTCAAACCACACCAAATTCCGGCCCAAGAGCGGCCACAATCCAGGCCACATCGAGGAGAATTTCAAGCACAGGTTGCAGAGAAATTCAGGCCGAAAACCACGCCAAATTCCGGCCCAAGATCGGCCACCATCCAGCCCACATCGAGGAGAATTTCAAGCACAGGGGGCAGAGAAATTCAGGCCTCAAACCACGCCAGATTCCAATCCAAGAGCGACCACAATCCAGCCCACATGGAGGAGAATTTCAAGCACAGGGGGCAGAGAAATTCAGGCCTCAAACCACGCCAAATTCCAGCTCACGAACGGACACAATCCAGCCCACTTGGAAGAGAATTTCAAGCACAGAGGACAGAGAAATTCAGGCCTCAAACACGCCAAATAGCCTCACAACAGCGGCCACAATCCAGCCCACATCGAGGAGAATTTCAAGCACAGGGGGCAGAGAAATTCAGGCCTCAAACCACGCCAAATTCTGGCCCAAGAGCGGCCACCATCCAGCCGACATCGAGGAGAATTTCAAGCACAGGAATGAAAGAAATTCAGGCCTCAAACCACGCCCAATTCCAGCCCAAGAGCGGCCACAATCCAGCCCACATCGACGAGAATTTCAAGCACAGGGGGCAGAGAAATTCAGGCCTCAAACCACGCCAAATTCCGGCCCAAGAGCAGCCACAATCCAGCCCACATCGAGGAGAATTTCAAGCACAGGGGGCAGAGAAATTCAAGTCTCAAACCACAATAAATTCCGGACCAAGAGCGGCCACAATCCAGCCCACATCGAGGAGAATTTCAAGCACAGGTTGCAGAGAAATTCAGGCCTCAAACCACGCCAAATTCCGGCCAAAGAGCGACCACAATCCAGCCCACATCGAGGAGAATTTCAAGCACAGGGGGCAGAGAAATTCAGGCCTCAAACCACGCCAAATTCCAGCCCAAGAGCAACCACAATCCAGCCCACATCAAGGACAATTTCAAGCACAGGGGGCAGAGAAATTCAGGCCTCAACCCATGCCAAATTCCGGCCCAAGAGCGGCCACAATCCAGCCCACATCGAGGAGAATTTCAAGCACAGCAGTGAGAGAAATTCAGGCCTCAAGCCACACCAAATTCCAGCCCAAGGTTGGCTACAATCCAGCCCACATCGAGGAGAATTTCAAGCACAGGGGGCAGAGAAATTCAGGCCTCAAACCACGCCAAATTACAGCCCATGATCGGCCACAATCCAGCCCACATCGAGGAGAATTTCAAGAACAGGGGGCAGAGAAATTCAGGCTTCAAACCTCGCCAAATTCCAGCCCAAGAGCGGCCACAATCCAGCCCACTTGGAAGAGAATTTCAAGCACAGAGGACAGAGAAATTCAGGCCTCAAACCACGCCAAATACCCTCACAACTGCGGCCACAATCCAGCCCAAATCGAGGAGAATTTCAAGCACAGGGGACAGAGAAATTCTGGCCTCAAACCATGCCAAATTCTATCCCAAGAGGATTCACAATCCAGCCCACATCGACGAGAAATTCAAGCATAGGGGGCAGAGAAATTCAGGCCTCCAACCACTCCAAATTCCGGCCCAAGAGCAGCCAGAATCCAGCCCACATCGAGGAGACTTTCAAGCACAGTTGTGAGAGAAATTCAGGCCTCAAACCACGCCAAATTCCGGCCCAAGAATGGCCACAATCCAGCCCACATCGAGGAGAATTTCAAGCACAGGTGTGAGAGAAATTCAGGCCTCAAACCACGCCAAATTCCGGCCCAAGAGCGGCCACAATCCAGCCCACATCGAGGAGAATTTCAAACACAGGAGGCAGAGAGATTCAGGCCTCAACCCATGCCAAATTCCGGCCCAAGAGCGGCCACAATCCAGCCCACATCGAGGAGAATTTCAAGCACAGGGGGCAGAGAAATTCAGGCCTCAAACCACGCCAAATTACAGCCCACGATCGGCCACAATCCAGCCCACATCGAGGAGAATTTCAAGCACAGGGGGCAGAGAAATTCAGGCTTCAAACCTCGCCAAATTCCAGCCCAAGAGCGGCCACAATCCAGCCCACTTGGAAGAGAATTTCAAGCACAGGAATGAAAGAAATTCAGGCCTCAAACCACGCCCAATTCCAGCCCAAGAACGACCACAATCCAGCCCACATCGAGGAGAATTTCAAGCACAGGAGGCAGAGAAATTCAGGCCTCAAACCACGCCAAATTCTGGCCCAAGAGCGGCCACAATCCAGCCCACATCGACGAGAATTTCAAGCACAGGGGGCAGAGAAATTCAGGCCTCAAACCACGCCAAATTCCGGCCCAAGAGCAGCCACAATCCAGCCCACATCGAGGAGAATTTCAAGCACAGGAGGCAGAGAAATTCAGGCCTCAAACCACGCCAAACTCCAGCCCAAGAGCGGCCACAATCCAGCCCACATCGAGGAGAATTTCAAGCACAGGGGGCAGAGAAATTCAAGTCTCAAACCACACCAAATTCCGGACCAAGAGCGGCCACAATCCAGCCCACATCGAGGAGAATTTCAAGCACAGGTTGCAGAGAAATTCAGGCCTCAAACCACGCCAAATTCCGGCCAAAGAGCGACCACAATCCAGCCCACATCGAGGAGAATTTCAAGCACAGGGGGCAGAGAAATTCAGGCCTCAAACCACGCCAAATTCCAGCCCAAGAGCAACCACAATCCAGCCCACATCAAGGACAATTTCAAGCACAGGGGGCAGAGAAATTCAGGCCTCAACCCATGCCAAATTCCGGCCCAAGAGCGGCCACAATCCAGCCCACATCGAGGAGAATTTCAAGCACAGCAGTGAGAGAAATTCAGGCCTCAAGCCACACCAAATTCCAGCCCAAGGTTGGCTACAATCCAGCCCACATCGAGGAGAATTTCAAGCACAGGGGGCAGAGAAATTCAGGCCTCAAACCACGCCAAATTACAGCCCATGATCGGCCACAATCCAGCCCACATCGAGGAGAATTTCAAGAACAGGGGGCAGAGAAATTCAGGCTTCAAACCTCGCCAAATTCCAGCCCAAGTGCGGCCACAATCCAGCCCACATCGAGGAGAATTTCAAGCACAGGGAGCAGAGAAATTCAGGCCTCAAACCACACCAAATTCCGGCCCAAGAGCGGCCACAATCCAGCCCACATCGAGGAGAATTTCAAGAACACGAGGCAGAGAAATTCAGGCCTCAAACCACGCAAAATTCCGGCCCAAGAGCGGCCACCATCCAGCCCACATCGAGGAGAATTTCAAGCACAGGTGGGAGAGAAATTCAGGCCTCAAACCACGCCAAACTCCACCCCGAGACCGGCCACAATCCAGCCCTCTTACAAGAGAATTTCAAGCACAGGGGACAGAGAAATTCAGGCCTCAAACCACGCCAAATTCCGGTCCAAGAGCGGCCACAATCCAGCCCACATCGAGGAGAATTTCAAGCACAGGGGACAGAGAAATTCACGCCTCATACACGCCAAATTGCAGACCAGGAGCGGAAAAATCCAGCCCAAATCGAGGAGAATTTCAAGCACAGGGGGCAGAGAAATTCAGGCCTCAAACCACGCCAAATTCTGGCCCAAGAGCGGCCACCATCCAGCCGACATCGAGGAGAATTTCAAGCACAGGAATGAAAGAAATTCAGGCCTCAAACCACGCCCAATTCCAGCCCAAGAACGACCACAATCCAGCCCTCTTACAAGAGAATTTCAAGCACAGGAGGCAGAGAAATTCAGGCCTCAAACCACGCCAAATTCCGGCCCAAGAGCGGCCACAATCCAGCCCACATCGACGAGAATTTCAAGCACAGGGGGCAGAGAAATTCAGGCCTCAAACCACGCCAAATTCCGGCCCAAGAGCGGCCACCATCCAGCCCACATCGAGGAGAATTTCAAGCACAGGTGGGAGAGAAATTCAGGCCTCAAATCACGCCAAATTCCAGCCCAAGAGCGGCCACAATCCAGCCCACATCGAGGAGAATTTCAAGCACAGGGGGCAGAGAAATTCAAGTCTCAAACCACACCAAATTCCGGACCAAGAGCGGCCACAATCCAGCCCACATCGAGGAGAATTTCAAGCACAGGTTGCAGAGAAATTCAGGCCTCAAACCACGCCAAATTCCGGCCAAAGAGCGACCACAATCCAGCCCACATCGAGGAGAATTTCAAGCACAGAGGGCAGAGAAATTCAGGCGTCAACCCATGCCAAATTCCAGCCCAAGAGCAACCACAATCCAGCCCACATCAAGGACAATTTCAAGCACAGGGGGCAGAGAAATTCAGGCCTCAACCCATGCCAAATTCCGGCCCAAGAGCGGCCACAATCCAGCCCACATCGAGGAGAATTTCAAGCACAGCAGTGAGAGAAATTCAGGCCTCAAGCCACACCAAATTCCAGCCCAAGGTTGGCTACAATCCAGCCCACATCGAGGAGAATTTCAAGCACAGGGGGCAGAGAAATTCAGGCCTCAAACCACGCCAAATTCCAGCCCAAGAGCAGCCACAATCCAGCCCACATCGAGGAGAATTTCAAGCACAGGGGGCAGAGAAATTCAGGCTTCAAACCTCGCCAAATTCCAGCCCAAGAGCGGCCACAATCCAGCCCACTTGGAAGAGAATTTCAAGCACAGAGGACAGAGAAATTCAGGCCTCAAACCACGCCAAATAGCCTCACAACAGCGGCCACAATCCAGGCCACATCGAGGAGAATTTCAAGCACAGGGGGCGGAGAAATTCAGGCCTCCAACCACTCCAAATTCCGGCCCAAGAGCAGCCAGAATCCAGCCCACATCGAGGAGACTTTCAAGCACAGTTGTGAGAGAAATTCAGGCCTCAAACCACGCCAAATTCCGGCCCAAGAATGGCCACAATCCAGCCCACATCGAGGAGAATTTCAAGCACAGGTGTGAGAGAAATTCAGGCCTCAAACCACGCCAAATTCCGGCCCAAGAGCGGCCACAATCCAGCCCACATCGAGGAGAATTTCAAACACAGGAGGCAGAGAGATTCAGGCCTCAAACCACGCCAAATTCCAGCCCAAGAGCAGCCACAATCCAGCCCACATCGAGGAGAATTTCAAGCACAGGGAGCAGAGAAATTCAGGCCTCAAACCACACCAAATTCCGGCCCAAGAGCGGCCACCATCCAGCCCACATCGAGGAGAATTTCAAGCACAGGTGGGAGAGAAATTCAGGCCTCAAACCACGCCAAACTCCACCCCGAGACCGGCCACAATCCAGCCCTCTTACAAGAGAATTTCAAGCACAGGGGACAGAGAAATTCAGGCCTCAAACCACGCCAAATTCCGGTCCAAGAGCGGCCACAATCCAGCCCACATCGAGGAGAATTTCAAGCACAGGGGACAGAGTAATTCTCGCCTCATACACGCCAAATTGCAGACCAGGAGCGGAAAAATCCAGCCCAAATCGAGGAGAATTTCAAACACAGGGGGCAGAGAAATTCAGGCCTCAAACCATGACAAATTCCAGGCAAGAGCGGCCACAATCCAGCCCACATCGAGGAGAATTTCAAGCACAGGGGGCAGAGAGATTCAGGCCTCAAACCACGCCAAATTCCAGCCCAAGAGCGGCCACAATCCAGCCCACATCGAGGAGAATTTCAAGCAGAGGAGTGAGAGAAATTCAGGCCTCAAATCACGCCAAATTCCAGCCCAAGAGCAGCCACAATCCAGCCCACATGGAGGAGAATTTCAAGCACAGGGGGCAGAGAAATTCAAGTCTCAAACCACACCAAATTCCGGACCAAGAGCGGCCACAATCCAGCCCACATCGAGGAGAAATTCAAGCACAGGTTGCAGAGAAATTCAGGCATCACACCACGCCAAATTCCGGCCCAAGAACGGCCACAATCCAGCCCACATCGAGGAGAATTTCAAACACAGAGGGCAGAGAAATTCAGGCGTCAACCCATGCCAAATTCCAGCCCAAGAGCAACCACAATCCAGCCCACATCAAGGACAATTTCAAGCACAGGGGGCAGAGAAATTCAGGCCTCAACCCATGCCAAATTCCGGCCCAAGAGCGGCCACAATCCAGCCCACATCGAGGAGAATTTCAAGCACAGCACTGAGAGAAATTCAGGCCTCAAGCCACACCAAATTCCAGCGCAAGGTTGGCTACAATCCAGCCCACATCGAGGAGAATTTCAAGCACAGCAGTGAGAGAAATTCAGGCCTCAAGCCACATCAAATTCCAGCCCAAGGTTGGCTACAATCCACCCCACATCGAGGAGAATTTCAAGCACAGAGGACAGAGAAATTCAGGCCTCAAACCACGCCAAATAGCCTCACAACAGCGGCCACAATCCAGCCCAAATCGAGGAGAATTTCAAACACAGGAGGCAGAGAGATTCAGGCCTCAAACCACGCCAAATTCCAGCCCAAGAGCAACCACAATCCAGCCCACATCAAGGACAATTTCAAGCACAGGGGACAGAGAAATTCTGACCTCAAACCATGCCAAATTCTATCCCAAGAGGAGTCACAATCCAGCCCACATCGACGAGAAATTCAAGCATAAGGGGCAGAGAAATTCAGGCCTCAAACCACGCCAAATTCCGGCCCAAGAATGGCCACAATCCAGCCCACATCGAGGAGAATTTCAAGCACAGGTGTGAGAGAAATTCAGGCCTCAAACCACGCCAAATTCCGGCCCACGAGCGGCCACAATCCAGCCCACATCGAGGAGAATTTCAAACACAGGAGGCAGAGAGATTCAGGCCTCAAACCACGCCAAATTCCAGCCAAAGAGCAGCCACAATCCATCCCACATCGAGGAGAATTTCAAGCACAGGGGGCAGAGAAATTCAGACCTCAAACCATGCCAAATTCCGGCCCAAGAGCGGCCACCATCCAGGCCACATCGAGGAGAATTTCAAGCACAGGGAGCAGAGAAATTCAGGCCTCAAACCACACCAAATTCCGGCCCAAGAGCGGCCACAATCCAGCCCACATCGAGGAGAATTTCAAGCACAGGTGGGAGAGAAATTCAGGCCTCAAACCACGCCAAACTCCACCCCGAGAGCGGCCACAATCCAGCCCTCTTACAAGAGAATTTCAAGCACAGGGGACAGAGAAATTCAGGCCTCAAACCACGCCAAATTCCGGTCCAAGAGCGGCCACAATCCAGCCCACATCGAGGAGAATTTCAAGCACAGGGGACAGAGAAATTCACGCCTCATACACGCCAAATTGCAGACCAGGAGCGGAAAAATCCAGCCCAAATCGAGGAGAATTTCAAACACAGGGGGCAGAGAAATTCAGGCCTCAAACCATGACAAATTCCAGGCAAGAGCGGCCACAATCCAGCCCACATCGAGGAGAATTTCAAACACAGGGGGCAGAGAGATTCAGGCCTCAAACCACGCCAAATTCCAGCCCAAGAGCGGCCACAATCCAGCCCACATCGAGGAGAATTTCAAGCACAGGGGGCAGAGAAATTCAGGCCTCAAACCACGCCAAATTCCGGCCAAAGAGCGGCCACCATCCAGCCCACATCGAGGAGAATTTCAAGCACAGGAGTGAGAGAAATTCAGGCCTCAAACCACGCCAAATTCCGACCCAAGAGCGGCCACAATCCAGCCCACATCGAGGAGAATTTCAAGCACAGGGGACAGAGAAATTCAGGCCTCAAACCACGCCAAATTCCGGCCCAAGAGCGGCCACAATCCAGCCCACATCGAGGAGAATTTCAAGCACAGGGGACAGAGAAATTCAGGCCTCAAACCACGCCAAATTCCGGCCCAAGAGCGGCCACAATCCAGCCCACATCGAGGAGAATGTCAAGCACAGGGGGCAGAGAAATTCAGGCCTCAAACCACACCAGATTCCGGCCCAAAAGCAGCCACCATCCAGCCCACATCGACGAGAATTTCCAGCACAGGAGTGAGAGAAATTCAGGCCTCAAACCACGCCAAATTCCAGCCCAAGAGCAACCACAATCCAGCCCACATCGAGGACAATTTCAAGCACAGGGGGCAGAGAAATTCAGGCCTCAACCCATGCCAAATTCCGGCCCAAGAGCGGCCACAATCCAGCCCACATCGAGGAGAATTTCAAGCACAGCAGTGAGAGAAATTCAGGCCTCAAGCCACACCAAATTCCAGCGCAAGGTTGGCTACAATCCAGCCCACATCGAGGAGAATTTCAAGCACAGGTGTGAGAGAAATTCAGGCCTCAAACCACATCAAATTCCAGCGCAAGGTTGGCTACAATCCAGCCCACATCGAGGAGAATTTCAAGCACAGGGGGCAGAGAAATTCAGGCCTCAAACCACGCCAAATTACAGCCCATGATCGGCCACAATCCAGCCCACATCGAGGAGAATTTCAAGCACAGGGGGCAGAGAAATTCAGGCTTCAAACCTCGCCAAATTCCAGCCCAAGAGCGGCCACAATCCAGCCCACTTTGAAGAGAATTTCAAGCACAGAGGACAGAGAAATTCAGGCCTCAAACCACGCCAAATAGCCTCACAACAGCAGCCACAATCCAGCCCAAATCGAGGAGAATTTCAAACACAGGAGGCAGAGAGATTCAGGCCTCAAACCACGCCAAATTCCAGCCCAAGAGCAACCACAATCCAGCCCACATCAAGGACAATTTCAAGCACAGGGGACAGAGAAATTCTGACCTCAAACCATGCCAAATTCTATCCCAAGAGGAGTCACAATCCAGCCCACATCGACGAGAAATTCAAGCATAGGGGGCAGAGAAATTCAGGCCTCCAACCACTCTAAATTCCGGCCCAAGAGCAGCCAGAATCCAGCCCACATCGAGGAGACCTTCAAGCAGAGTTGTGAGAGAAATTCAGGCCTCAAACCACGCCAAATTCCGGCCCAAGAATGGCCACAATCCAGCCCACATCGAGGAGAATTTCAAGCATAGGGGGCAGAGAAATTCAGGCCTCAAACACGCCAAATTCCAGCCCATGAGCGGCCACAATCCAGCCCACATCGCGGAGAATTTCAAGCACAGGTGTGAGAGAAATTCAGGCCTCAAACCACGCCAAATTCCGGCCCACGAGCGGCCACAATCCAGCCCACATCGAGGAGAATTTCAAACACAGGAGGCAGAGAGATTCAGGCCTCAAACCACGCCAAATTCCAGCCAAAGAGCAGCCACAATCCATCCCACATCGAGGAGAATTTCAAGCACAGGGGGCAGAGAAATTCAGACCTCAAACCATGCCAAATTCCGGCCCAAGAGCGGCCACAATCCAGGCCACATCGAGGAGAATTTCAAGCACAGGGAGCAGAGAAATTCAGGCCTCAAACCACGCCAAATTCCGGCCCAAGAGCGGCCACAATCCAGCCCACATCGAGGAGAATTTCAAGCACAGGTGGGAGAGAAATTCAGGCCTCAAACCACGCCAAACTCCACCCCGAGGGCGGCCACAATCCAGCCCTCTTACAAGAGAATTTCAAGCACAGGGGACAGAGAAATTCAGGCCTCAAACCACGCCAATTTCCGGTCCAAGAGCGGCCACAATCCAGCCCACATCGAGGAGAATTTCAAGCACAGGGGACAGAGAAATTCACGCCTCATACACGCCAAATTGCAGACCAGGAGCGGAAAAATCCAGCCCAAATCGAGGAGAATTTCAAACACAGGGGGCAGAGAAATTCAGGCCTCAAACCATGACAAATTCCAGGCAAGAGCGGCCACAATCCAGCCCACATCGAGGAGAATTTCAAACACAGGGGGCAGAGAGATTCAGGCCTCAAACTACGCCAAATTCCAGCCCAAGAGCGGCCGCAATCCAGCCCACATCGAGGAGAATTTCAAGCACAGGGGGCAGAGAAATTCAGGCCTCAAACCACGCCAAATTCCGGCCAAAGAGCGGCCACCATCCAGCCCACATCGAGGAGAATTTCAAGCACAGGAGTGAGAGAAATTCAGGCCTCAAACCACGCCAAATTCCGGCCCAAGAGCGGCCACAATCCAGCCCACATCGAGGAGAAATTCAAGCACAGGGGACAGAGAAATTCAGGCCTCAAACCACGCCAAATTCCGGCCCAAGAGCGGCCACAATCCAGCCCACATCGAGGAGAATTTCAAGCACAGCAGTGAGAGAAATTCAGGCCTCAAACCACGCCAAATTCCGGCCCAAGAGCGGCCACAATCCAGCCCACATCGAGGAGAATGTCAAGCACAGGGGGCAGAGAAATTCAGGCCTCAAACCACACCAGATTCCGGCCCAAAAGCAGCCACCATCCAGCCCACATCGACGAGAATTTCCAGCACAGGAGTGAGAGAAATTCAGGCCTCAAACCACGCCAAATTCCGGCCCAAGAGCGGACACCATCCAGCCCACATCGACGAGAACTTCAGGCACAGGGGACAGAGAAATTCAGGCCTCAAACCACGCCAAATTCCAGCCCAAGAGCGACCACAATCCAGCCCACATCGAGGAGAAATTCAAGCACAGGGGGCAGAGAAATTCAGGCCTCAAACCATGCCAAATTCCGGCCCAAGAGCAGCCACAATCCAGCCCACATCAAAGAGAATTTCAAGCACAGGGGGCAGAGAAATTCAGGCCTCAAACCGCGAAAATTGCAGAACCAGAGCGGCCACAATCCAGCCCACATCGAGGAGAATTTCAAGCACAGGGGGCAGAGAAATTCAGGCCTCAAACCACGCCACATTCCAGCCCAAGAGCGGCCACAATCCAGCCCACATCGAGGAGAATTTCAAGCACAGATGGCAGAGAAATTCAGGCCTCAAACCACGCCAAATTCCAGCCCAAGAGCGGCCACAATCCAGCCCACATCGAGGAGAATTTCAAGCACAGGGGGCAGAGAAATTCAGGCCTCAAACCACGCCAAATTCCAGCCCAAGGCTGCCCACAATCCAGCCCACATCGAGGAGAATTTCAAGCACAGCAGTGAGAGAAATTCAGGCCTCAAGCCACACCAAATTCCAGCCCAAGGTTGGCTACAATCCAGCCCACATCGAGGAGAATTTCAAGCACAGGGGGCAGAGAAATTCAGGCCTCAACCCTTGCCAATTTCCGGCCCAAGAGCGACCACAATCCAGCCCACTTGGAAGAGAATTTCAAGCACAGAGGACAGAGAAATTCAGGCCTCAAACACGCCAAATAGCCTCACAAGAGCGGCCACAATCCAGCCCACATCGAGGAGAATTTCAAGCACAGGGGGCAGAGAAATGCAGGCCGAAAACCACTCCAAATTCCGGCCCAAGAGTGGCCACAATCAGCCCACATCGAGGAGAATTTCAAGCACAGGGGGCAGAGATATTCAGGCCTCAAACCACGCCAAATTAAAGCCCAAGTGCGATCGCAATCCAGCCCACACCGAGGAGAGTTTCAAGCACAGTGTGCAGAGAAATTCAGGCCTCAAACCACGCCAAATTCCGGCCCAAGAGCGGCCACAATCCAGCCCACATCGAGGAGAATTTCAAGCAGAGGAGTGAGAGAAATTCAGGCCTCAAATCACGCCAAATTCCAGCCCAAGAGCAACCACAATCCAGCCCACCTCGAGGAGAATTTCAAGCACAGGGGGCAGAGAAATTCAGGCCTCAAACCACGCCAAATTCCGGCGCACGACAGGCAACAGTCCAGCCCACATCGAGGAGAATTTCAAACACAGGAGGCAGAGAAATTCAGGTCTCAAACCACGCCAAATTCCGGCGCACGACCAGCCACAATCCATCCAATATCGAGGAGAATTTCAAGCACAGGGGACAGAGAAGCTCATGCCTCAAACACGCAATATTGCAGACCAAGAGCTGCCAAAATCCAGCCCACATCGAGGAGAAATTCAAGCACAGGTTGCAGAGAAATTCAGGCCTCAAACCACGCCAAATTCCGGCCCAAGAGCGGCCACAATCCAGCCCACATCGAGGAGAATTTCAAGCACAGCAGTGAGAGAAATTCAGGCCTCAAGCCACACCAAATTCCAGCCCATGAGCGGCCACAATCCAGCCCACATCGAGGAGAATATCAAGCACAGGGGGCAGAGAAATTCAGGCCTCAAACCACACCAGATTCCGGCCCAAAAGCAGCCACCATCCAGCCCACATCGACGAGAATTTCCAGCACAGGAGTGAGAGAAATTCAGGCCTCAAACCACGCCAAATTCCGGCCCAAGTGCGGCCACCATCCAGCCCACATCGACGAGAACTTCAGGCACAGGGGACAGAGAAATTCAGGCCTCAAACCACGCCAAATTCCAGCCCAAGAGCGGCCACAATCCAGCCCACATCGAGGAGAATTTCAAACACAGGGGACAGAGAAATTCACGCCTCAAACCACGCCAAATTACAGACCAAGAGCGGACAAAATCCAGCCCACATCGAGGAGAATTTCAAGCACAAGGGGCAAAGAAATTCAGGCCTCAAACACGCCAAATTCCAGCCCATGAGCGGCCACAATCCAGCCCACATCGAGGAGAATTTCAAGCAGAGGTGTGAGAGATATTCAGGCCTCAAACCACGCCAAATTCCAGCCCAAGAGCGGCCACCATCCAGCCCACATCGAGGAGAACTTCAAGCACAGGGGGGAGAGAAATTCAGTCCTCAAACCAAGCCAAATTCCGGCACAAGAGCGGCCACAATCCAGCCCACATCGAGGAGAATTTCAAGCAGAGGAGTGAGAGAAATTCAGGCCTCAAACGACGCCAAATTCCAGCCCAAGTCGGCCACAATCCAGCGCACCTCGAGGAGAATTTCAAGCACAGGGGGCAGAGAAATTCAGGCCTCAAACCACGCCAAATTCTGGCGCACGACAGGCAACAGTCCAGCCCACATCGAGGAGAATTTCAAACACAGGAGGCAGAGAAATTCAGGTCTCATCCACGCCAAATTGCAGACCAAGAGCTGCCAAAATCCAGCCCACATCGAGGAGAAATTCAAGCACAGGTTGCAGAGAAATTCAGGCCTCAAACCACGCCAAATTCCAGCCCAAGAGCGGCCACAATCCAGCCCACATTGAGGAGAATTTCAAGCACAGGGGACAGAGAAATTCAGGCCTCAAACCACGCCAAATTACAGACCAAGAGCGGACAAAATCCAGCCCACATCGAGGAGAATTTCAAGCAGAAGGGGCAGAGAAATTCAGGCCTCCAACCACGCTAAATTCCAGGCAAGAGCGGTCACAATCCAGCCCACATCGAGGAGAATTTCAAACACAGGAGGCAGAGAGATTCAGACCTCAAACCACGCCAAATTCCAGCCCAAGAGCGGTCACAATCCAGCCCACATCGAGGAGAATTTCAAGCACAGGGAGCAGAGAAATTCAGGCCTCAAACCACGCCAAATTCCGGCCCAAGAGCGGCCACAATCCAGCCCACTTGGAAGAGAATTTCAAGCACAGAGGACAGAGAAATTCAGGCCTCAAACACGCCAAATAGCCTCACAAGAGCGGCCACAATCCAGCCCACATCGAGGAGAATTTCAAGCACAGGGGGCAGAGAAATGCAGGCCGAAAACCACTCCAAATTCCGGCCCAAGAGTGGCCACAATCCAGCCCACATCGAGGAGAATTTCAAGCACAGGGGGCAGAGATATTCAGGCCTCAAACCACGCCAAATTAAAGCCCAAGTGCGATCGCAATCCAGCCCACACCGAGGAGAATTTCAAGCACAGTGTGCAGAGAAATTCAGGCCTGAAACCACGCCAAATTCCGCCTCAGGAGCGGCCACAATCCAGCCCACATCGAGGAGAATTTCAAGCAGAGGAGTGAGAGAAATTCAGGCCTCAAACCACGCCAAATTCCAGGCAAGAGCAGCCACAATCCAGCCCACATCGAGGAGAATTTCAAGCACAGGGGGCAGAGAAATTCAGGCCTCAAACCACGCCAAATTCCAGCCCAAGAGCGGCCACAATCCAGCCCACATCGAGGAGAATTTCAAGCACAGGGGGCAGAGAAATTCAGGCCTCAAACCACGCCAAATTCCGGCCCAAGAGCGGCCACAATCCAGCCCACATCGAGGAGAATTTCAAGCAGAGGAGTGAGAGAAATTCAGGCCACAAAGCATGCCAAATTCTATCCCAAGAGGAGTCACAATCCAGCCCACATCGAGGAGAATTTCAAGCAGAGTGGGCAGAGAAATTCAGGCCTCAAACCACGCCAAATTCCGGCCCAAGAGCAGCCACAATCCAGCCCACATCAAAGAGAATTTCAAGCACAGGGGGCAGAGAAATTCAGGCCTCAAACCGCGCCAAATTGCAGACCCAGAGCAGCCACAATCCAGCCCACATCGAGGAGAATTTCAAGCACAGTGGGCAGAGAAATTCAGGCCTCAAACCATGCCAAATTCCAGCCCAAGAGCGGCCACAATCCTGCCCACATCGAGGAGAATTTCAAGCACAGGTGTGAGAGAAATTCAGGCCTCAAACCACGCCATATTCCAGCCCAAGAGCGGCCACAATCCAGCCCACATCGAGGAGAATTTCAAGCACAGGGGGCAGAGAAATTCAGGCCTCGAACCACGCCAAATTCCGGCCCAAGAGCGGCCACAATCCAGACCACATCGAGGAGAATTTCAAGCACAGGTGGGAGAGAAATTCAGGCCTCAAACCACGCCAGATTCCAGCCCAAGAGCGGCCACAATCCAGCCCACATCGAGGAGAATTTCAATCAGAGGTGGCAGAGAAATTCAGGCCTCAAACCACGCCAAATTCTGGCCCATGAGCGGTCACAATCCAGCCCACATCGAGGAGAATGTAAAGCACAGGGAGCAGAGAAATTCAGGCCTCAAACCACACCAAATTCCGGCCCAAGAGCGGCCACAATCCAGCCCACATCGAGGAGAATTTCAAACACAGGAGGCAGAGAAATTCAGGTCTCAAACGACGCCAAATTCCAGCCCAAGAGCGGCCACAATCCAGCCCACATCGAGGAGAAATTCAAGCACAGGTTGCAGAGAAATTCAGGCCTCAAACCACGCCAAATTCCAGCCCAAGAGCGGCCACAATCCAGCCCACATCGAAGAGAATTTCAAGCACAGGGGGCAGAGAAATTCAGGCCTCAAACCACGCCAAATTCCAGGGAAGAGCAGCCACAATCCAGCCCACATCGAGGAGAATTTCAAGCACAGGGGGCAGAGAAATTCAGGCCTCAAACCACGCCAAATTCCAGCCCAAGAGTGGCCACAATCCAGCCCACATCGAGGAGAATTTCAAGCACAGGGGGCAGAGAAATTCAAGTCTCAAACCACGCCAAATTCCGGCCCAAGAGCAGCCACAATCCAGCCCACATCGAGGAGAATTTCAAGCAGAGGAGTGAGAGACATTCAGGCCACAAACCATGCCAAATTCTATCCCAAGAGGAGTCACAATCCAGCCCACATCGAGGAGAATTTCAAGCAGAGTGGGCAGAGAAATTCAGGCCTCAAACCACGCCAAATTCCGGCCCAAGAGCAGCCACAATCCAGCCCACATCAAAGAGAATTTCAAGCACAGGGGGCAGAGAAATTCAGGCCTCAAACCGCGCCAAATTGCAGACCCAGAGCAGCCACAATCCAGCCCACATCGAGGAGAATTTCAAGCACAGTGGGCAGAGAAATTCAGGCCTCAAACCATGCCAAATTCCAGCCCAAGAGCGGCCACAATCCTGCCCACATCGAGGAGAATTTCAAGCACAGGTGTGAGAGAAATTCAGGCCTCAAACCACGCCAAATTCCAGCCCAAGAGCGACCACAATCCAGCCCACATCGAGGAGAATTTCAATCAAAGGCGGGAGAGAAATTCAGGCCTCAAACCACGCCAAATTCTGGCCCAAGAGCGGCCACTATCCAGCCCACATAGAGGAGAATTTCAAGCACAGGGGGCAGAGGAATTCAGGCCTCAAACCACGCCAAATTCCGGCCCAAGAGCGGCCACAATCCAGACCACATCGAGGAGAATTTCAAGCACAGGTGGGAGAGAAATTCAGGCCTCAAACCACGCCAGATTCCAGCCCAAGAGCGGCCACAATCCAGCCCACATCGAGGAGAATTTCAATCAGAGGTGGCAGAGAAATTCAGGCCTCAAACCACGCCAAATTCTGGCCCATGAGCGGTCACAATCCAGCCCACATCGAGGAGAATGTAAAGCACAGCGAGCAGAGAAATTCAGGCCTCAAACCACACCAAATTCCGGCCCAAGAGCGGCCACAATCCAGCCCACATCGAGGAGAATTTCAAGCACAAGGGGCAGAGAAATTCAGGCCTCAAACCACGCCAAATTCCGGCCTAAGGTTGCCCACAATCCAGCCCACATCGACGATAATTTCAAGCACAGGAGTGAGAGTAATTCAGGCCTCAAACCATGCCAGATTCCAGCCCAAGGTTGCCCACAATCCAGCCCACATCGAGGAGAATTTCAAGCAGAGGGGGCAGAGAAATTCAGGCCTCAAACCATGCCAGATTCCAGCCCAAGGTTGCCCACAATCCAGCCCACATCGAGGAGAATTTCAAGCACAGGTGTGAGAGAAATTCAGTCCTCATACCACACAAAATTCCAGCCCAAGATCGGCCACAATCCAGCCCACATCGAGGAGAATTTCAAGCACAGGGGGCAGAGAAATTCAGACCTCAAACCACACCAAATTGCAGCCCAAGAGCGGCCACAATCCAGCCCACATCGAGGAGAATTTCAAGCACAGCAGTGAGAGAAATTCAGGCCTCAAGCCACACCAAATTCCAGCCCAAGGTTGGCTACAATCCAGCCCACATCGAGGAGAATTTCAAGCACAGGGGGCAGAGAAATTCAGGCCTCAACCCATGCCAATTTCCAGCCCAAGAGCGACAACAATCCAGCCCACTTGGAAGAGAATTTCAAGCACAGAGGACAGAGAAATTCAGGCCTCAAACACGCCAAATAGCCTCACAATAGAGGTCACAATCCAGCCCACATCGAGGAGAATGTAAAGCACAGGGAGCAGAGAAATTCAGGCCTCAAACCACACCAAATTCCGGCCCAAGAGCGGCCACAATCCAGCCCACATCGAGGAGAATTTCAAGCACAAGGGGCAGAGAAATTCAGGCCTCAAACCACGCCAAATTCCGGCCCAAGAGCGGCCACAATCCAGCCCACATCGACGATAATTTCAAGCACAGGAGTGAGAGTAATTCAGGCCTCAAACCATGCCAGATTCCAGCCCAAGGTTGCCCACAATCCAGCCCACATCGAGGAGAATTTCAAGCAGAGGGGGCAGAGAAATTCAGGCCTCAAACCATGCCAGATTCCAGCCCAAGGTTGCCCACAATCCAGCCCACATCGAGGAGAATTTCAAGCACAGGTGTGAGAGAAATTCAGTCCTCATACCACACAAAATTCCAGCCCAAGAGCGGCCACAATCCAGCCCACATCGAGGAGAATTTCAAGCACAGGGGGCAGAGAAATTCAGACCTCAAACCACACCAAATTGCAGCCCAAGAGCGGCCACAATCCAGCCCACATCGAGGAGAATTTCAAGCACAGCAGTGAGAGAAATTCAGGCCTCAAGCCACACCAAATTCCAGCCCAAGGTTGGCTACAATCCAGCCCACATCGACGAGAATTTCAAGCACAGGTGTGAGAGAAATTCAAGTCTCAAACTACACCAAATTCCGGCCCAAGAGCGGCCACAATCCAGCCCACATCGACGAGAATTTCAAGCACAGGGGACAGAGAAATTCAAGTCTCAAACTACACCAAATTCCAGCCCAAGAGCGGCCACAATCCAGCCCACATCGACGAGAATTTCAAGCACAGGGGACAGAGAAATTCAAGTCTCAAACTACACCAAATTCCGGCCCAAGAGCGGCCACAATCCAGCCCATATCGAGGAGAATTTCAAGCACAGGTTGCAGAGAAATTCAGGCCTCAAACCACGCCAAATTCCAGCCCAAGAGCGGCCACAATCCAGCCCACATCGAGGAGAATTTCAAGCACAGGGGGCAGAGAAATTCAGGTCTCAAACCACACCAAATTCCAGCCCAAGAGCGGCCACAATCCAGCCCACATCTAGGAGAATTTCAAGCACAGGGGGCAGAGAAATTCAGGCCTCAACCCATGCCAATTTCCGGCCCAAGAGCGACCACAATCCAGCCCACTTGGAAGAGAATTTCAAGCACAGAGGACAGAGAAATTCAGGCCTCAAACCACGCCATATTCCGGCCCAAGAGCAGCCACAATCAAGACCATATCGAGGAGAATTTCAAGCACAGGGGGCAGAGAAATTCAGGCCTCAAACCACGCCAAATTCCGGCCCAAGAGTGGCCACAATCCAGCCCACATCGAGGAGAATTTCAAGCACAGGTTGCAGAGAAATTCAGGCCTCAAACCATGCCAAATTCCAGCCCAAGAGCGACCACAATCCAGCCCACATCGAGGAGAATTTCAAGCAGAGGGGGCAGAGAAATTCAGGCCTCAAACCATGCCAAATTCCGGCCCAAGGTTGGCCACAATCCAGCCCACATCGAGGAGAATTTCAAGCACAGCAGTGAGAGAAATTCAGGCCTCAAGCCACACCAAATTCCAGCCCAAGGTTGGCTAAAATCCAGCCCACATCGAGGAGAACTTCAAGCACAGAGGGCAGAGAAATTCAGGCCTCAAACCACACCAAATTCCAGCCCAAGAGCGGCCACAATCCAGCCCACATCGAGGAGAATGTCAAGCACATGGGGCAGAGAAATTCAGGCCTCAACCCATGCCAAATTCCGGCCCAAGAGCGACCACAATCCAGCCCACATCGAGGAGAATTTCAAGCACAGGAGGCAGAGAAATTCAGGCCTCAAACCACGCCAAATTCCGGCCCAAGAGCTGCCACAATCCAGCCCACATCGAGGAGAATTTCAAGCACAGGAGTGAGAGAAATTCAGGCCTCAAACCACGCCCAAATCCAGCCCAAGAGCAGCCACAATCCAGCCCACATCGAGGAGAATTTCAAGCACAGGGGGCAGAGAAATTCAGGCCTCAAACCACGCCAAATTCCAGCCCAAGAGCTGCCACAATCCAGCCCACATCGAGGAGAATTTCAAGCAGAGGAGTGAGAGAAATTCAGGCCTCAAATCACGCCAAATTGCAGCCCAAGAGCGGTCACAATCCAGCCCACATCGAGGAGAATTTCAAGCACAGAGGGCAGAGAAATTCAGACCTCAAACCACGCCAAATTCCGGCCCAAGAGCGGCCACAATCCAGCCCATATCAAGGAGAATTTCAAGCACAGGTGTTAGAGAAATTCAGGCCTCAAACCACGCCAAATTCCAGCCCAAGAGCGGCCACAATCCAGGCCACATCGAGGAGAATTTCAAGCACAGGTTGCAGAGAAATTCAGGCCGAAAACCACGCCAAATTCCGGCCCAAGATCGGCCACCATCCAGCCCACATCGAGGAGAATTTCAAGCACAGCAGTGAGAGAAATTCAGGCCTCAAACCACGCCAGATTCCAATCCAAGATCGACCACAATCCAGCCCACATGGAAGAGAATTTCAAGCACAGGGGGCAGAGAAATTCAGGCCTCAAACACGCCAAATAGCCTCACAACAGCGGCCACAATCCAGCCCACATCGAGGAGAATTTCAAGCACAGGGGGCAGAGAAATTCAGGCCTCAAACACGCCAAATAGCCTCACAACAGCGGCCACAATCCAGCCCACATCGAGGAGAATTTCAAGCACAGGGGGCAGAGTAATTCAGGCCTCAAACCACGCCACATGCCGGACCAAGAGCGGCCACAATCCAGCCCACATCGAGGAGAATTTCAAGCAGAGGAGTGAGAGAAATTCAGGCCTCAAATCACGCCAAATTCCAGCCCAAGAGTGGCCACAATCCAGCCCACATTGAGGAGAATTTCAAGCACAGGGGGCAGAGAAATTCAGGCCGCAACCCATGCCAAATTCCGGCCCAAGAGCGGCCACAATCCAGCCCACATCGAGGAGAATTTCAAGCACAGAGGGCAGAGAAATTCAGACCTCAAACCACGCCAAATTCCGGCCCAAGCGCGGCCACAATCCAGCCCATATCAAGGAGAATTTCAAGCACAGGTGTTAGAGAAATTCAGGCCTCAAACCACGCCAAATTCCAGCCCAAGAGCGGCCACAATCCAGCCCACATCGAGGAGAATTTCAAGCACAGGTTGCAGAGAAATTCAGGCCGAAAACCACGCCAAATTCCGGCCCAAGATCGGCCACCATCCAGCCCACATCGAGGAGAATGTCAAGCACAGCAGTGAGAGAAATTCAGGCCTCAAACCACGCCAGATTCCAATCCAAGATCGACCACAATCCAGCCCACATGGAGGAGAATTTCAAGCACAGGGGGCAGAGAAATTCAGGCCTCAAACACGCCAAATAGCCTCACAACAGCGGCCACAATCCAGCCCACATGGAGGAGAATTTCAAGCACAGGGGGCAGAGAAATTCAGGCCTCAAACATGCCAAATAGCCTCACAACAGCGGCCACAATCCAGCCCACATCGAGGAGAATTTCAAGCACAGGGGGCAGAGAAATTCAGGCCTCAAACACGCCAAATAGCCTCACAACAGCGGCCACAATCCAGCCCACATCGAGGAGAATTTCAAGCACAGGGGGCAGAGTAATTCAGGCCTCAAACCACGCCACATGCCGGACCAAGAGCGGCCACAATCCAGCCCACATCGAGGAGAATTTCAAGCAGAGGAGTGAGAGAAATTCAGGCCTCAAATCACGCCAAATTCCAGCCCAAGAGTGGCCACAATCCAGCCCACATTGAGGAGAATTTCAAGCACAGGGGGCAGAGAAATTCAGGCCTCAAACACGCCAAATAGCCTCACAACAGCGGCCACAATCCAGCCCACATCGAGGAGAATTTCAAGCACAGCAGAGAGAGAAATTCAGGCCTCAAGCCACACCAAATTCCAGCCCAAGGTTGGCTACAATCCAGCCCACATCGTAGAGAAATTCAAGCACAGGGGGCAGAGAAATTCAGGCCTCAAACCACGCCAAATTCCGGCCCAAGAGCGGCCACAATCCAGCCCACATCGACGATAATTTCAAGCACAGGAGTGAGAGTAATTCAGGCCTCAAACCATGCCAGATTCCAGCCAAAGGTTGCCCACAATCCAGCCCACATCGAGGAGAATTTCAAGCAGAGGGGGCAGAGAAATTCAGGCCTCAAACCATGCCAGATTCCAGCCCAAGGTTGCCCACAATCCAGCCCACATCGAGGAGAATTTCAAGCACAGGTGTGAGAGAAATTCAGGCCTCAAACCACACAAAATTCCAGCCCAAGAGCGGCCACAATCCAGCCCACATCGAGGAGAATTTCAAGCACAGGGGGCAGAGAAATTCAGACCTCAAACCACACCAAATTCCAGCCCAAGAGCGGCCACAATCCAGCCCACATCGAGGAGAATTTCAAGCACAGCAGTGAGAGAAATTCAGGCCTCAAGCCACACCAAATTCCAGCCCAAGGTTGGCTACAATCCAGCCCACATCGAGGAGAATTTCAAGCACAGGGGGCAGAGAAATTCAGGCCTCAACCCATGCCAATTTCCGGCCCAAGAGCGACCACAATCCAGCCCACTTGGAAGAGAATTTCAAGCACAGAGGACAGAGAAATTCAGGCCTCAAACACGCCAAATAGCCTCACAAGAGCGGCCACCATCCAGCCCACATCGAGGAGAATTTCAAGCACAGGGGGCAGAGAAATGCAGGCCGAAAACCACTCCAAATTCCGGCCCAAGAGTGGCCACAATCCAGCCCACATCGAGGAGAATTTCAAGCACAGGGGGCAGAGATATTCAGGTCTCAAACCACGCCAAATTAAAGCCCAAGTGCAATCGCAATCCAGCCCACACCGAGGAGAATTTCAAGCTCAGTGTGCAGAGAAATTCAGGCCTGAAACCACGCCAAATTCCGGCCAAAGAGCGGCCACAATCCAGCCCACATCGACGAGAATTTCAAGCACAGGGGACAGAGAAATTCAAGTCTCAAACTACACCAAATTCCGGCCCAAGAGCGGCCACAATCCAGCCCATATCGAGGAGAATTTCAAGCACAGGTTGCAGAGAAATTCAGGCTTCAAACCACGCCAAATTCCAGCCCAAGAGCGGCCACAATCCAGCCCACATCGAGGAGAATTTCAAGCACAGGGGGCAGAGAAATTCAGGCCTCAAACCACACCAAATTCCAGCCCAAGAGCGGCCACAATCCAGCCCACATCGAGGAGAATTTCAAGCACAGGGGACAGAGAAATTCAAGTCTCAAACTACACCAAATTCCGGCCCAAGAGCGGCCACAATCCAGCCCACATCGACGAGAATTTCAAGCACAGGGGACAGAGAAATTCAAGTCTCAAACTACACTAAAATTCCGGCCCAAGAGCGGCCACAATCCAGCCCATATCGAGGAGAATTTCAAGCACAGGTTGCAGAGAAATTCAGGCCTCAAACCACGCCAAATTCCAGCCCAAGAGCGGCCACAATCCAGCCCACATCGAGGAGAATTTCAAGCACAGGGGACAGAGAAATTCAGGCCTCAAACCACACCAAATTCCAGCCCAAGAGCGGCCACAATCCAGCCCACATCGAGGAGAATTTCAAGCACAGGGGGCAGAGAAATTCAGGCCTCAAGCCACACCAAATTCCAGCCCAAGGTTGGCTACAATCTAGCCCACATCGAGGAGAATTTCAAGCACAGGGGGCAGAGAAATTCAGGCCTCAACCCATGCCAATTTCCGGCCCAAGAGCGACCACAATCCAGCCCACTTGGAAGAGAATTTCAAGCACAGAGGACAGAGAAATTCAGGCCTCGAACCACGCCATATTCCGGCCCAAGAGCAGCCACAATCCAGCCCACATCGAGGAGAATTTCAAGCACAGGTTGCAGAGAAATTCAGGCCTCAAACCATGCCAAATTCCAGCCCAAGAGCGGCCACAATCCAGCCCACATCGAGGAGAATTTCAAGCAGAGGGGGCAGAGAAATTCAGGCCTCAAACCATGCCAAATTCCGGCCCAAGGTTGGCCACAATCCAGCCCACATCGAGGAGAATTTCAAGCACAGCAGAGAGAGAAATTCAGGCCTCAAGCCACACCAAATTCCAGCCCAAGGTTGGCTACAATCCAGCCCACATCGAGGAGAATTTCAAGCACAGAGGGCAGAGAAATTCAGGCCTCAAACCACACCAAATTCCGGCCCAAGAGCAGCCACAATCCAGCCCACATCGAGGAGAATATCAAGCACATGGGGCAGAGAAATTCAGGCCTCAACCCATGCCAAATTCCGGCCCAAGAGCGACCACAATCCAGCCCACATCGAGGAGAATTTCAAGCACAGGAGGCAGAGAAATTCAGGCCGAAAACCACGCCAAATTCCGGCCCAAGAGCGACCACCATCCAACCCACATCGAGGAGAATTTCAAGCACAGGGGGCAGAGAAATTCAGGCCTCAAGCCACACCAAATTCCAGCCCAAGGTTGGCTACAATCTAGCCCACATCGAGGAGAATTTCAAGCACAGGGGGCAGAGAAATTCAGGCCTCAAACCACGCCAAATTCCTTCCCAAGAGCGGCCACCATCCAGCCGACATCGAGGAGAATTTCAAGCACAGGAGTGAGAGAAATTCAGGCCTCAAACCACGCCCAATTCCAGCCCAAGACAGCCACAATCCAGCCCACATCGAGGAGAATTTCAAGCTCAGGGGGCAGAGAAATTCAGGCCTCAAACCACGCTAAATTTTACTCCAAGAGCGGCCACAATCCAGCCCACATCGAGGAGAATTTCAAGCACAGGGGGCAGAGAAATGCAGGCCGAAAACCACTCCAAATTCCGGCCCAAGAGTGGCCACAATCCAGCCCACATCGAGGAGAATTTCAAGCACAGGGGGCAGAGATATTCAGGTCTCAAACCACGCCAAATTAAAGCCCAAGTGCAATCGCAATCCAGCCCACACCGAGGAGAATTTCAAGCTCAGTGTGCAGAGAAATTCAGGCCTGAAACCACGCCAAATTCCGGCCAAAGAGCGGCCACAATCCAGCCCACATCGACGAGAATTTCAAGCACAGGGGACAGAGAAATTCAAGTCTCAAACTACACCAAATTCCGGCCCAAGAGCGGCCACAATCCAGCCCATATCGAGGAGAATTTCAAGCACAGGTTGCAGAGAAATTCAGGCTTCAAACCACGCCAAATTCCAGGCCAAGATCGGCCACAATCCAGCCCACATCGAGGAGAATTTCAAGCACAGGGGGCAGAGAAATTCAGGCCTCAAACCACACCAAATTCCAGACCAAGAGCGGCCACAATCCAGCCCACATCGAGGAGAATTTCAAGCACATGGGACAGAGAAATTCAAGTCTCAAACTACACCAAATTCCGGCCCAAGAGCGGCCACAATCCAGCCCACATCGACGAGAATTTCAAGCACAGGGGACAGAGAAATTCAAGTCTCAAACTACACCAAATTCCGGCCCAAGAGCGGCCACAATCCAGCCCATATCGAGGAGAATTTCAAGCACAGGTTGCAGAGAAATTCAGGCCTCAAACCACGCCAAATTCCAGCCCAAGAGCGGCCACAATCCAGCCCACATCGAGGAGAATTTCAAGCACAGGGGACAGAGAAATTCAGGCCTCAAACCACACCAAATTCCAGCCCAAGAGCGGCCACAATCCAGCCCACATCGAGGAGAATTTCAAGCACAGGGGGCAGAGAAATTCAGGCCTCAAGCCACACCAAATTCCAGCCCAAGGTTGGCTACAATCTAGCCCACATCGAGGAGAATTTCAAGCACAGGGGGCAGAGAAATTCAGGCCTCAAACCATGCCAATTTCCGGCCCAAGAGCGACCACAATCCAGCCCACTTGGAAGAGAATTTCAAGCACAGAGGACAGAGAAATTCAGGCCTCGAACCACGCCATATTCCGGCCCAAGAGCAGCCACAATCCAGCCCACATCGAGGAGAATTTCAAGCACAGGTTGCAGAGAAATTCAGGCCTCAAACCATGCCAAATTCCAGCCCAAGAGCGGCCACAATCCAGCCCACATCGAGGAGAATTTCAAGCAGAGGGGGCAGAGAAATTCAGGCCTCAAACCATGCCAAATTCCGGCCCAAGGTTGGCCACAATCCAGCCCACATCGAGGAGAATTTCAAGCACAGCAGAGAGAGAAATTCAGGCCTCAAGCCACACCAAATTCCAGCCCAAGGTTGGCTACAATCCAGCCCACATCGAGGAGAATTTCAAGCACAGAGGGCAGAGAAATTCAGGCCTCAAACCACACCAAATTCCGGCCCAAGAGCGGCCACAATCCAGCCCACATCGAGGAGAATGTCAAGCACATGGGGCAGAGAAATTCAGGCCTCAACCCATGCCAAATTCCGGCCCAAGAGCGACCACAATCCAGCCCACATCGAGGAGAATTTCGAGCACAGGAGGCAGAGAAATTCAGGCCGAAAACCACGCCAAATTCCGGCCCAAGAGCGACCACCATCCAACCCACATCGAGGAGAATTTCAAGCACAGGGGGCAGAGAAATTCAGGCCTCAAACCACGCCAATTTCCAGCCCAAGAGCGGCCAGCATCCAGCCCACATCGAGGAGAATTTCAAGCACAGGGGGCAGAGAAATACAGGCCTCAAACCACGCCAAATTCCTTCCCAAGAGCGGCCACCATCCAGCCGACATCGAGGAGAATTTCAAGCACAGGAGTGAGAGAAATTCAGGCCTCAAACCACGCCCAATTCCAGCCCAAGAGCTGCCACAATCCAGCCCACATCGAGGAGAATTTCAAGCACAGGAGTGAGAGAAATTCAGGCCTCAAACCACGCCCAAATCCAGCCCAAGAGCAGCCACAATCCAGCCCACATCGAGAAGAATTTCAAGCAGAGGAGTGAGAGAAATTCAGGCCTCAAATCACGCCAAATTGCAGCCCAAGAGCGGTCACAATCCAGCCCACATCGAGGAGAATTTCAAGCACAGGTTGCAGAGAAATTCATGCCGAAAACCACGCCAAATTCCGGCCCAAGAGCGGCCACCATCCAGCCCACATCGAGGAGAATTTCAAGTACAAGGGGCAGAGAAATTCAGGCCTCAAACCACGCCAGATTCCAATCCAAGATCGACCACAATCCAGCCCACATGGAGGAGAATTTCAAGCACAGGGGGCAGAGAAATTCAGGCCTCAAACACGCCAAATAGCCTCACAACAGCGGCCACAATCCAGCCCACATCGAGGAGAATTTCAAGCACAGGGGGCAGAGAAATTCAGGCCTCAAACACGCCAAATAGCCTCACAACAGCGGCCACAATCCAGCCCACATCGAGGAGAATTTCAAGCACAGGGGGCAGAGAAATTCAGGCCTCAAACCACGCCAAATTCCGGCCCAAGAACGGCCACAATCCAGCCCACATCGAGGAGAATTTCAAGCACAGGGGGCAGAGAAATTCAGGCCTCAAACACGCCAAATAGCCTCACAGCAGCGGCCACAATCCAGCCCACATCGAGGAGAATTTCAAGCACAGGGGGCAGAGTAATTCAGGCCTCAAACCACGCCACATGCCGGACCAAGAGCGGCCACAATCCAGCCCACATCGAGGAGAATTTCAAGCAGAGGAGTGAAAGAAATTCAGGCCTCAAATCACGCCAAATTCCAGCCCAAGAGTGGCCACAATCCAGCCCACATTGAGGAGAATTTCAAGCACAGGGGCAGAGAAATTCAGGCCGCAACCCATGCCAAATTCCGGCCCAAGAGCGGCCACAATCCAGCCCACATCGAGGAGAATTTCAAGCACAGGGAGCAGAGAAATTCAGGCCTCAAGCCACACCAAATTCCAGCCCAAGGTTGGCTACAATCCAGCCCACATCGTAGAGAAATTCAAGCACAGGGGGCAGAGAAATACAGGCCTCAAACCACGCCAAATTCCGGCCCAAGATCGGCCACAATCCAAACAACATCGAGGAGAATTTCAAGCACAGGGGGCAGAGAAATTCAGGCTTCAAACCACGCCAAATTCCAGCCCAAGAGTGGCCACAATCCAGCCCACTTGGAAGAGAATTTCAAGCTCAGTGGACAGAGAAATTCCGGCCTCAAACACAGCAAATAGCCTCACAACAGCGGCCACAATCCAGCCCACATCGAGGAGAATTTCAAGCACAGAGGGCAGAGAAATTCAGGCCTCAACCCATGCCAATTTCCGGCCCAAGAGCGACCACAATCCAGCCCACTTGGAAGAGAATTTCAAGCTCAGTGGACAGAGAAATTCAGGCCTCAAACACGCCAAATAGCCTCACAACAGCGGCCACAATCCAGCCCACATCGGGGAGAATTTCAAGCACAGGGGGCAGAGAAATTCAGGCCTCAAACACGCCAAATATCCTCACAACAGCGGCCACAATCCAGCCCACATCGAGGAGAATTTCAAGCACAGGGGGCAGAGAAATTCAGGCCTCAAACACGCCAAATAGCCTCACAACAGCGGCCACAATCCAGCCCACATCGAGGAGAATTTCAAGCACAGGGGGCAGAGTAATTCAGGACTCAAACCAGGCCACATGCCGGACCAAGAGCGGCCACAATCCAGCCCACATCGAGGAGAATTTCAAGCAGAGGAGTGAGAGAAATTCAGGCCTCAAATCACGCCAAATTCCAGCCCAAGAGTGGCCAGAATCCAGCCCACATCGTAGAGAAATTCAAGCACAGGGGGCAGAGAAATACAGGCCTCAAACCACGCCAAATTCCGGCCCAAGATCGGCCACAATCCAAACAACATCGAGGAGAATTTCAAGCACAGGGGGCAGAGAAATTCAGACTTCAAACCACGCCAAATTCCAGCCCAAGAGCGGCCACAATCCAGCCCCCTTGGAAGAGAATTTCAAGCTCAGTGGACAGAGAAATTCAGGCCTCAAACACGGCAAATAGCCTCACAACAGCGGCCACAATCCAGCCCACATCGAGGAGAATTTCAAGCACAGAGGGCAGAGAAATTCAGGCCTCAACCCATGCCAATTTCCGGCCCAAGAGCGACCACAATCCAGCCCACTTGGAAGAGAATTGCAAGCACAGAGGACAGAGAAATTCAGGCCTCAAACCACGCCAAATTCCAGCCAAAGTGCGACCGCAATCCAGACCACATCAAGGAGAATTTCAAGCACAGGGGGCAGAGAAATTCAGGCCTCAAACACGCCAAATAGCCTCACAACAGCGGCCACAATCCAGCCCACATCGAGGAGAATTTCAAGCACAGGGGGCAGAGAAATTCAGGCCTCAAACACGCCAAATAGCCTCACAACAGCGGCCACAATCCAGCCCACATCGAGGAGAATTTCAAGCACAGGGGGCAGAGTAATTCAGGCCTCAAACCACGCCACATGCCGGACCAAGAGCGGCCACAATCCAGCCCACATCGAGGAGAATTTCAAGCAGAGGAGTGAGAGAAATTCAGGCCTCAAATCACGCCAAATTCCAGCCCAAGAGTGGCCACAATCCAGCCCACATTGAGGAGAATTTCAAGCACAGGGGGCAGAGAAATTCAGGCCGCAACCCATGCCAAATTCCAGCCCAAGAGCGGCCACAATCCAGCCCACATCGAGGAGAATTTCAAGCACAGGGAGCAGAGAAATTCAGGCCTCAAGCCACACCAAATTCCAGCCCAAGGTTGGCTACAATCCAGCCCACATCGTAGAGAAATTCAAGCACAGGGGGCAGAGAAATTCAGGCCTCAAACCACGCCAAATTCCGGCCCAAGAGCGGCCACAATCCAGCCCACATCGACGATAATTTCAAGCACAGGAGTGAGAGTAATTCAGGCCTCAAACCATGCCAGATTCCAGCCAAAGGTTGCCCACAATCCAGCCCACATCGAGGAGAATTTCAAGCAGAGGGGGCAGAGAAATTCAGGCCTCAAACCATGCCAGATTCCAGCCCAAGGTTGCCAACAATCCAGCCCACATCGAGGAGAATTTCAAGCACAGGTGTGAGAGAAATTCAGGCCTCAAACCACACAAAATTCCAGCCCAAGAGCGGCCACAATCCAGCCCACATCGAGGAGAATTTCAAGCACAGGGGGCAGAGAAATTCAGACCTCAAACCACACCAAATTCCAGCCCAAGAGCGGCCACAATCCAGCCCACATCGAGGAGAATTTCAAGCACAGCAGTGAGAGAAATTCAGGCCTCAAGCCACACCAAATTCCAGCCCAAGGTTGGCTACAATCCAGCCCACATCGAGGAGAATTTCAAGCACAGGGGGCAGAGAAATTCAGGCCTCAACCCATGCCAATTTCCGGCCCAAGAGCGACCACAATCCAGCCCACTTGGAAGAGAATTTCAAGCACAGAGGACAGAGAAATTCAGGCCTCAAACACGCCAAATAGCCTCACAAGAGCGGCCACAATCCAGCCCACATCGAGGAGAATTTCAAGCACAGGGGGCAGAGAAATGCAGGCCGAAAACCACTCCAAATTCCGGCCCAAGAGTGGCCACAATCCAGCCCACATCGAGGAGAATTTCAAGCACAGGGGGCACAGATATTCAGGCCTCAAACCACGCCAAATTAAAGCCCAAGTGCAATCGCAATCCAGCCCACACCGAGGAGAATTTCAAGCTCAGTGTGCAGAGAAATTCAGGCCTGAAACCACGCCAAATTCCGGCCAAAGAGCGGCCACAATCCAGCCCACATCGACGAGAATTTCAAGCACAGGGGACAGAGAAATTCAAGTCTCAAACAGCACCAAATTCCGGCCCAAGAGCGGCCACAATCCAGCCCATATCGAGGAGAATTTCAAGCACAGGTTGCAGAGAAATTCAGGCCTCAAACCACGCCAAATTCCAGCCCAAGAGCGGCCACAATCCAGCCCACATCGAGGAGAATTTCAAGCACAGGGGGCAGAGAAATTCAGGCCTCAAACCACGCCAAATTCCAGCCCAAGAGCGGCCACAATCCAGCCCACATCGAGGAGAATTTCAAGCACAGGGGACAGAGAAATTCAAGTCTCAAACTACACCAAATTCCGGCCCAAGAGCGGCCACAATCCAGCCCACATCGACGAGAATTTCAAGCACAGGGGACAGAGAAATTCAAGTCTCAAACTACACCAAATTCCGGCCCAAGAGCGGCCACAATCCAGCCCATATCGAGGAGAATTTCAAGCACAGGTTGCAGAGAAATTCAGGCCTCAAACCACGCCAAATTCCAGCCCAAGAGCGGCCACAATCCAGCCCACATCGAGGAGAATTTCAAGCACAGGGGGCAGAGAAATTCAGGCCTCAAGCCACACCAAATTCCAGCCCAAGGTTGGCTACAATCTAGCCCACATCGAGGAGAATTTCAAGCACAGGGGGCAGAGAAATTCAGGCCTCAACCCATGCCAATTTCCGGCCCAAGAGCGACCACAATCCAGCCCACTTGGAAGAGAATTTCAAGCACAGAGGACAGAGAAATTCAGGCCTCGAACCACGCCATATTCCGGCCCAAGAGCAGCCACAATCCAGCCCACATCGAGGAGAATTTCAAGCACAGGGGGCAGAGAAATTCAGGCCTCAAACCATGCCAAATTCCAGCCAAAGAGCGGCCACAATCCAGCCCACATCGAGGAGAATTTCAAGCAGAGGGGGCAGAGAAATTCAGGCCTCAACCCATGCCAAATTCCGGCCCAAGAGCGACCACAATCCAGCCCACATCGAGGAGAATTTCAAGCACAGCAGAGAGAGAAATTCAGGCCTCAAGCCACACCAAATTCCAGCCCAAGGTTGGCTACAATCCAGCCCACATCGAGGAGAATTTCAAGCACAGAGGGCAGAGAAATTCAGGCCTCAAACCACACCAAATTCCGGCCCAAGAGCGGCCACAATCCAGCCCACATCGAGGAGAATGTCAAGCACATGGGGCAGAGAAATTCAGGCCTCAACCCATGCCAAATTCCGGCCCAAGAGCGACCACAATCCAGCCCACATCGAGGAGAATTTCAAGCACAGGAGGCAGAGAAATTCAGGCCGAAAACCACGCCAAATTCCGGCCCAAGAGCGACCACCATCCAACCCACATCGAGGAGAATTTCAAGCACAGGGGGCAGAGAAATTCAGGCCTCAAACCACGCCAATTTCCAGCCCAAGAGCGGCCAGCATCCAGCCCACATCGAGGAGAATTTCAAGCACAGGTGGCAGAGAAATACAGGCCTCAAACCACGCCAAATTCCTTCCCAAGAGCGGCCACCATCCAGCCGACATCGAGGAGAATTTCAAGCACAGGAGTGAGAGAAATTCAGGCCTCAAACCACGCCCAATTCCAGCCCAAGACAGCCACAATCCAGCCCACATCGAGGAGAATTTCAAGCTCAGGGGGCAGAGAAATTCAGGCCTCAAACCACGCTAAATTTTACTCCAAGAGCGGTCACAATCCAGCCCACATCGAGGAGAATTTCAAGCACAGGGGGCAGAGAAATTCAGGCCTCAAACCACGCCAAATTCCAGCCCAAGAGCTGCCACAATCCAGCCCACATCGAGGAGAATTTCAAGCACAGGAGTGAGAGAAATTCAGGCCTCAAACAACGCCCAAATCCAGCCCAAGAGCTGCCACAATCAAGACCACATCGAGGAGAATTTCAAGCACAGGGGGCAGAGAAATTCAGGCCTCAAACCACGCCAAATTCCAGCCCAAGAGCTGCCACAATCCAGCCCACATCGAGGAGAATTTCAAGCAGAGGAGTGAGAGAAATTCAGGCCTCAAATCACGCCAAATTGCAGCCCAAGAGCGGTCACAATCCAGCCCACATCGAGGAGAATTTCAAGCACAGGTTGCAGAGAAATTCAGGCCGAAAACCACGCCAAATTCCAGCCCAAGATCGGCCACCATCCAGCCCACATCGAGGAGAATTTCAAGTACAAGGGGCAGAGAAATTCAGGCCTCAAACCACGCCAGATTCCAATCCAAGATCGACCACAATCCAGCCCACATGGAGGAGAATTTCAAGCACAGGGGGCAGAGAAATTCAGGCCTCAAACACGCCAAATAGCCTCACAACAGCGGCCACAATCCAGCCCACATCGAGGAGAATTTCAAGCACAGGGGGCAGAGAAATTCAGGCCTCAAACACGCCAAATAGCCTCACAACAGCGGCCACAATCCAGCCCACATCAAGGAGAATTTCAAGCACAGGGGGCAGAGAAATTCAGGCCTCAAACACGCCAAATAGCCTCACAACAGCGGCCACAATCCAGCCCACATCGAGGAGAATTTCAAGCACAGGGGGCAGAGAAATTCAGGCCTCAAACACGCCAAATAGCCTCACAACAGCGGCCACAATCCAGCCGACATCGAGGAGAATTTCAAGCACAGGGAGCAGAGAAATTCAGGCCTCAAGCCACACCAAATTCCAGCCCAAGGTTGGCTACAATCCAGCCCACATCGTAGAGAAATTCAAGCACAGGGGGCAGAGAAATACAGGCCTCAAACCACGCCAAATTCCGGCCCAAGATCGGCCACAATCCAAACAACATCGAGGAGAATTTCAAGCACAGGGGGCAGAGAAATTCAGGCTTCAAACCACGCCAAATTCCAGCCCAAGAGTGGCCACAATCCAGCCCACTTGGAAGAGAATTTCAAGCTCAGTGGACAGAGAAATTCCGGCCTCAAACACGGCAAATAGCCTCACAACAGCGGCCACAATCCAGCCCACATCGAGGAGAATTTCAAGCACAGAGGGCAGAGAAATTCAGGCCTCAACCCATGCCAATTTCCGGCCCAAGAGCGACCACAATCCAGCCCACTTGGAAGAGAATTTCAAGCACAGAGGACAGAGAAATTCAGGCCTCAAACACGCCAAATAGCCTCACAACAGCGGCCACAATCCAGCCCACATCGAGGAGAATTTCAAGCACAGGGGGCAGAGAAATTCAGGCCTCAAACACGCCAAATATCCTCACAACAGCGGCCACAATCCAGCCCACATCGAGGAGAATTTCAAGCACAGGGGGCAGAGAAATTCAGGCCTCAAACACGCCAAATAGCCTCACAACAGCGGCCACAATCCAGCCCACATCGAGGAGAATTTCAAGCACAGGGGGCAGAGTAATTCAGGACTCAAACCACGCCACATGCCGGACCAAGAGCGGCCACAATCCAGCCCACATCGAGGAGAATTTCAAGCAGAGGAGTGAGAGAAATTCAGGCCTCAAATCACGCCAAATTCCAGCCCAAGAGTGGCCACAATCCAGCCCACATCGTAGAGAAATTCAAGCACAGGGGGCAGAGAAATACAGGCCTCAAACCACGCCAAATTCCGGCCCAAGATCGGCCACAATCCAAACAACATCGAGGAGAATTTCAAGCACAGGGGGCAGAGAAATTCAGGCTTCAAACCACGCCAAATTCCAGCCCAAGAGCGGCCACAATCCAGCCCACTTGGAAGAGAATTTCAAGCTCAGTGTACAGAGAAATTCAGGCCTCAAACACGGCAAATACCCTCACAACAGCGGCCACAATCCAGCCCACATCGAGGAGAATTTCAAGCACAGAGGGCAGAGAAATTCAGGCCTCAACCCATGCCAATTTCCGGCCCAAGAGCGACCACAATCCAGCCCACTTGGAAGAGAATTTCAAGCACAGAGGACAGAGAAATTCAGGCCTCAAACACGCCAAATAGCCTCACAAGAGCGGCCACAATCCAGCCCACATCGAGGAGAATTTCAAGCACTGGGGGCAGAGAAATGCAGGCCGAAAACCACTCCAAATTCCGGCCCAAGAGTGGCCACAATCCAGCCCACATCGAGGAGAATTTCAAGCACAGGGGGCAGAGATATTCAGGCCTCAAACCACGCCAAATTCCAGCCAAAGTGCGACCGCAATCCAGACCACATCAAGGAGAATTTCAAGCACAGGGGGCAGAGAAATTCAGGCCTCAAACACGCCAAATAGCCTCACAACAGCGGCCACAATCCAGCCCACATGGAGGAGAATTTCAAGCACAGGGGGCAGAGATATTCAGGCCTCAAACACGCCAAATAGCCTCACAACAGCGGCCACAATCCAGCCCACATCGAGGAGAACTTCAAGCACAGGGGGCAGAGTAATTCAGGACTCAAACCACGCCACATGCCGGACCAAGAGCGGCCACAATCCAGCCCACATCGAGGAGAATTTCAAGCAGAGGAGTGAGAGAAATTCAGGCCTCAAATCACGCCAAATTCCAGCCCAAGAGTGGCCACAATCCAGCCCACATTGAGGAGAATTTCAAGCAAAGGGGGCAGAGAAATTCAGGCCTCAACCCATGCCAAATTCCGGCCCAAGAGCGGCCACAATCCAGCCCACATCGAGGAGAATTTCAAGCACAGGGAGCAGAGAAATTCAGGCCTCAAGCCACACCAAATTCCAGCCCAAGGTTGGCTACAATCCAGCCCACATCGTAGAGAAATTCAAGCACAGGGGGCAGAGAAATACAGGCCTCAAACCACGCCAAATTCCGGCCCATGATCGGCCACAATCCAAACAACATCGAGGAGAATTTCAAGCACAGGGGGCAGAGAAATTCAGGCTTCAAACCACGCCAAATTCCAGCCCAAGAGCGGCCACAATCCAGCCCACTTGGAAGAGAATTTCAAGCTCAGTGGACAGAGAAATTCAGGCCTCAAACACGGCAAATAGCCTCACAACAGCGGACACAATCCAGCCCACATCGAGGAGAATTTCAAGCACAGAGGGCAGAGAAATTCAGGCCTCAACCCATGCCAATTTCCGGCCCAAGAGCGACCACAATCCAGCCCACTTGGAAGAGAATTTCAAGCACAGAGGACAGAGAAATTCAGGCCTCAAACACGCCAAATAGCCTCACAAGAGCGGCCACAATCCAGCCCACATCGAGGAGAATTTCAAGCACTGGGGGCAGAGAAATGCAGGCCGAAAACCACTCCAAATTCCGGCCCAAGAGTGGCCACAATCCAGCCCACATTGAGGAGAATTTCAAGCACAGGGGGCAGAGAAATTCAGGCTTCAAACCACGCCAAATTCCAGCCCAAGAGCGGCCACAATCCAGCCCACATCGAGGAGAATTTCAAGCACAGAGGACAGAGAAATTCAGGCCTCAAACACGCCAAATAGCCTCACAAGAGCGGCCACAATCCAGCCCATATCGAGGAGAATTTCAAGCACAGGGGGCAGAGAAATGCAGGCCGAAAACCACTCCAAATTCCGGCCCAAGAGTGGCCACAATCCAGCCCACATCGAGGAGAACTTCAAGCACAGGGGGCAGAGAAATTCCGGCTTCAAACCACGCCAAATTCCAGCCCAAGAGCGACCACAATCCAGCCCACTTGGAAGAGAATTTCAAGCTCAGTGGACAGAGAAATTCCGGCCTCAAACACGGCAAATAGCCTCACAACAGCAGCCACAATCCAGCCCACATCGAGGAGAATTTCAAGCACAGGGGGCAGAGAAATTCAGGCCTCAAACACGCCAAATAGCCTCACAACAGCGGCCACAATCCAGCCCACATCGAGGAGAATTTCAAGCACAGGGGGCAGAGAAATTCAGGCCTCAAACACGCCAAATAGCCTCACAACAGCGGCCACAATCCAGCCCACATCGAGGAGAACTTCAAGCACAGGGGGCAGAGTAATTCAGGACTCAAACCACGCCACATGCCGGACCAAGAGCTGCCACAATCCAGCCCACATCGAGGAGAATTTCAAGCAGAGGAGTGAGAGAAATTCAGGCCTCAAATCACGCCAAATTCCAGCCAAAGTGCGGCCACAATCCAGCCCACATCGAGGAGAATTTCAAGCAAAGGGGGCAGAGAAATTCAGGCCTCAACCCATGCCAAATTCAGGCCCAAGAGCGGCCACAATCCAGCCCACATCGAGGAGAATTTCAAGCACAGGGAGCAGAGAAATTCAGGCCTCAAGCCACACCAAATTCCAGCCCAAGATTGGCTACAATCCAGCCCACATCGTAGAGAAATTCAAGCACAGGGGGCAGAGAAATACAGGCCTCAAACCACGCCAAATTCCGGCCCATGATCGGCCACAATCCAAACAACATCGAGGAGAATTTCAAGCACAGGGGGCAGAGAAATTCAGGCCTCAAACCACGCCAAATTCCAGCCCAAGAGCGGCCACAATCCAGCCCACTTGGAAGAGAATTTCAAGCTCAGTGGACAGAGAAATTCAGGCCTCAAACACGGCAAATAACCTCACAACAGCGTCCACAATCCAGCCCACATCGAGGAGAATTTCAAGCACAGAGGGCAGAGAAATTCAGGCCTCAACCCATGCCAATTTCCGGCCCAAGGGCGGCCACAATCCAGCCCACATTGAGGAGAATTTCAAGCACAGGGGGCAGAGAAATTCAGGCTTCAAACCACGCCAAATTCCAGCCCAAGAGCGGCCACAATCCAGCCCACATCGAGGAGAATTTCAAGCACAGAGGACAGAGAAATTCAGGCCTCAAACACGCCAAATAGCCTCACAAGAGCGGCCACCATCCAGCCCACATCGAGGAGAATTTCAAGCACAGGGGGCAGAGAAATTCAGGCCTCAAACCACGCCAAATTCCAGCCCAAGAGCGGCCACCATCCAGCTGACATCGAGGAGAATTTCAAGCACAGGGGGCAGAGAAATTCAGGCCTCAAACCACGCAAAATTCCGTCCCAAGAGCGGCCACCATCCAGCCGACATCGAGGAGAATTTCAAGCACAGGAGTGAGAGAAATTCAGGCCTCAAACCACGCCCAATTCCAGCCCAAGGTTGGCCACAATCCAGCCCACATGGAGGAGAATTTCAAGCACAGGGGACAGAGAAATTCAGGCCTCAAACCACGCCAAATTCCAGCCCAAGAGCGGCCACAATCCAGCCCACATCGAGGAGAATTTCAAGCAGAGGAGTGAGAGAAATTCAGGCCTCAAACCACGCCAAATTCCAGCCCAAGAGCGGCCACAATCCAGCCCACATCGAGGAGAATTTCAAGCACAGGGAGCAGAGAAATTCAGGCCGAAAACCACGCCAAATTCCAGCCCAAGAGCGGCCACCATCCAGCCCACATGGAGGAGAATTTCAAGCACAGGGGGCAGAGAAATTCAGGCCTCAAACCACGTCAAATTCCAGCCCAAGAGCGGCCACAATCCAGCCCACTTGGAAGACAATTTCAAGCACAGGGGGCAGAGAAATTCAGGCTTCAAACCACGCCAAATTCCCGCCCAAGAGCGGCCACAATCCAGCCCACATCGAGGAGAATTTCAAGCACAGAGGACAGAGAAATTCAGGCCTCAAACACGCCAAATAGCCTCACAACAACGGCCACAATCCAGCCCACATCAAGGAGAATTTCAAGAACAGGGGGCAGAGAAATTCAGGCCTCAAACCACGCCAGATTACGGCCCAAGAGCGGCCACAATCCAGCCCACATCGAGGAGAATTTCTAGCACAGGTTGCAGAGAAATTCAGGCCTCAAACCACACCAAATTCCAGCCCAAGTTTGGCCACAATCCAGCCCACATCGAGGAGAATTTCAAGCACAGGGGGCAGAGAAGTTCAGGCCTCAAACCATGCCAAATTCCAGCCCAAGGTTGGCCACAATCCAGCCCACATCGAGGAGAATTTCAAGCACAGCAGTGAGAGAAATTCAGGCCTCAAGCCACACCAAATTCCAGCCCAAGGTTGGCTACAATCCAGCCCACATCGAGGAGAATTTCAAGCACAGGGGGCAGAGAAATTCAGGCCTCAAACCACGCAAAATTCCGTCCCAAGAGCGGCCACCATCCAGCCGACATCGAGGAGAATTTCAAGCACAGGAGTGAGAGAAATTCAGGCCTCAAACCACGCCCAATTCCAGCCCAAGGTTGGCCACAATCCAGCCCACATGGAGGAGAATTTCAAGCACAGGGGACAGAGAAATTCAGGCCTCAAACCACGCCAAATTCCAGCCCAAGAGCGGCCACAATCCAGCCCACATCGAGGAGAATTTCAAGCAGAGGAGTGAGAGAAATTCAGGCCTCAAACCACGCCAAATTCCAGCCCAAGAGCGGCCACAATCCAGCCCACATCGAGGAGAATTTCAAGCACAGGGAGCAGAGAAATTCAGGCCGAAAACCACGCCAAATTCCAGCCCAAGAGCGGCCACCATCCAGCCCACATGGAGGAGAATTTCAAGCACAGGGGGCAGAGAAATTCAGGCCTCAAACCACGTCAAATTCCAGCCCAAGAGCGGCCACAATCCAGCCCACTTGGAAGACAATTTCAAGCACAGGGGGCAGAGAAATTCAGGCTTCAAACCACGCCAAATTCCCGCCCAAGAGCGGCCACAATCCAGCCCACATCGAGGAGAATTTCAAGCACAGAGGACAGAGAAATTCAGGCCTCAAACACGCCAAATAGCCTCACAACAACGGCCACAATCCAGCCCACATCAAGCAGAATTTCAAGAACAGGGGGCAGAGAAATTCAGGCCTCAAACCACGCCAGATTACGGCCCAAGAGCGGCCACAATCCAGCCCACATCGAGGAGAATTTCTAGCACAGGTTGCAGAGAAATTCAGGCCTCAAACCACACCAAATTCCAGCCCAAGTTTGGCCACAATCCAGCCCACATCGAGGAGAATTTCAAGCACAGGGGGCAGAGAAGTTCAGGCCTCAAACCATGCCAAATTCCAGCCCAAGGTTGGCCACAATCCAGCCCACATCGAGGAGAATTTCAAGCACAGCAGTGAGAGAAATTCAGGCCTCAAGCCACACCAAATTCCAGCCCAAGGTTGGCTACAATCCAGCCCACATCGAGGAGAATGTCAAGCACATGGGGCAGAGAAATTCAGGCCTCAAACCACGCCAAATTCCGGCCCAAGAGCGGCCACCATCCAGCCGACATCGAGGAGAATTTCAAGCACAGGGGGCAGAGAAATTCAGGCCTCAAACCACGCCCAATTCCAGCCCAAGAGCAGCCACAATCCAGCCCACATCGAGGAGAATTTCAAGCACAGGGGGCAGAGAAATTCAGACCTCAAACCACGCCAAATTCCGGCCCAAGAGCGGCCACAATCCAGCCCATATCAAGGAGAATTTCAAGCACAGGTTGCAGAGAAATTCAGGCCGAAAACCACGCCAAATTCTGGCCCAAGATCGGCCACAATCCAGCCCACATCGAGGAGAATTTCAAGCACAGGGGGCAGAGAAATTCAGGCCTCAAACCACGCCAGATTCCAATCCAAGATCGACCACAATCCAGCCCACATGGAGGAGAATTTCAAGCACAGGGGGCAGAGAAATTCAGGCCTCAAACACGCCAAATAGCCTCACAACAGCGGCCACAATCCAGCCCACATCGAGGAGAATTTCAAGCACAGGGGGCAGAGTAATTCAGGCCTCAAACCACGCCACATGCCGGCCCAAGAGCAGCCACAATCCAGCCCACATCGAGGAGAATTTCAAGCAAAGGGGGCAGAGAAATTCAGGCCTCAACCCATGCCAAATTCCGGCCCAAGAGCGGCCACAATCCAGCCCACATCGAGGAGAATTTCAAGCACAGGGAGCAGAGAAATTCAGGCCTCAAGCCACACCAAATTCCAGCCCAAGGTTGGCTACAATCCAGCCCACATCGTAGAGAAATTCAAGCACAGGGGGCAGAGAAATACAGGCCTCAAACCACGCCAAATTCCGGCCCATGATCGGCCACAATCCAAACAACATCGAGGAGAATTTCAAGCACAGGGGGCAGAGAAATTCAGGCTTCAAACCACGCCAAATTCCAGCCCAAGAGCGGCCACAATCCAGCCCCCTTGGAAGAGAATTTCAAGCTCAGTGGACAGAGAAATTCAGGCCTCAAACACGCCAAATAGCCTCACAACAGCGGCCACAATCCAGCCCACATCGAGGAGAATTTCAAGCACAGAGGGCAGAGAAATTCAGGCCTCAACCCATGCCAATTTCCGGCCCAAGGGCGGCCACAATCCAGCCCACATTGAGGAGAATTTCAAGCACAGGGGGCAGAGAAATTCAGGCTTCAAACCACGCCAAATTCCAGCCCAAGAGCGGCCACAATCCAGCCCACATCGAGGAGAATTTCAAGCACAGAGGACAGAGAAATTCAGGCCTCAAACACGCCAAATAGCCTCACAAGAGCGGCCACCATCCAGCCCACATCGAGGAGAATTTCAAGCACAGGGGGCAGAGAAATTCAGGCCTCAAACCACGCCAAATTCCAGCCCAAGAGCGGCCACCATCCAGCCGACATCGAGGAGAATTTCAAGCACAGGGGGCAGAGAAATTCAGGCCTCAAACCACGCAAAATTCCGTCCCAAGAGCGGCCACCATCCAGCCGACATCGAGGAGAATTTCAAGCACAGGAGTGAGAGAAATTCAGGCCTCAAACCACGCCCAATTCCAGCCCAAGGTTGGCCACAATCCAGCCCACATCGAGGAGAATTTCAAGCACAGAGGACAGAGAAATTCAGGCCTCAAACCACGCCAAATTCCAGCCCAAGAGCGGCCACAATCCAGCCCACATCGAGGAGAATTTCAAGCAGAGGAGTGAGAGAAATTCAGGCCTCAAACCACGCCAAATTCCAGCCCAAGAGCGGCCACAATCCAGCCCACATCGAGGAGAATTTCAAGCACAAGGGGCAGAGAAATTCAAGTCTCAAACCACACCAAATTCCCACCCAAGAGCGGCTACAATCCAGGCCACATCGAGGAGAATTTCAAGCACAGGGAGCAGAGAAATTCAGGCCGAAAACCACGCCAAATTCCAGCCCAAGAGCGGCCACCATCCAGCCCACATGGAGGAGAATTTCAAGCACAGGAGTGAGAGAAATTCAGGCCTCAAACCACGCCCAATTCCAGCCCAAGGTTGGCCACAATCCAGCCCACATCGAGGAGAATTTCAAGCACAGAGGACAGAGAAATTCAGGCCTCAAACCACGCCAAATTCCAGCCCAAGAGCGGCCACAATCCAGCCCACATCGAGGAGAATTTCAAGCAGAGGAGTGAGAGAAATTCAGGCCTCAAACCACGCCAAATTCCAGCCCAAGAGCGGCCACAATCCAGCCCACATCGAGGAGAATTTCAAGCACAAGGGGCAGAGAAATTCAAGTCTCAAACCACACCAAATTCCCACCCAAGAGCGGCTACAATCCAGGCCACATCGAGGAGAATTTCAAGCACAGGGAGCAGAGAAATTCAGGCCGAAAACCACGCCAAATTCCAGCCCAAGAGCGGCCACCATCCAGCCCACATGGAGGAGAATTTCAAGCACAGGGGGCAGAGAAATTCAGGCCTCAAACCACGCCAAATTCCAGCCCAAGATCGGCCACAATCCAGGCCACATCGAGGAGAATTTCAAGCACAGGTTGCAGAGAAATTCAGGCCTCAAACCACGCCAAATTCTGGCCCAAGATCGGCCACAATCCAGCCCACATCGAGGAGAATTTCAAGCACAGGGGGCAGAGAAATTCAGGCCTCAAACCACGCCAGATTCCAATCCAAGATCGACCACAATCCAGCCCACATGGAGGAGAATTTCAAGCACAGGGGGCAGAGAAATTCAGGCCTCAAACACGCCAAATAGCCTCACAACAGCGGCCACAATCCAGCCAACATCGAGGAGAATTTCAAGCACAGGGGGCAGAGAAATTCAGGCCTCAAACACGCCAAATAGCCTCACAACAGCGGCCACAATCCAGCCCACATCGAGGAGAATTTCAAGCACAGGGGGCAGAGTAATTCAGGCCTCAAACCACGCCACATGCCGGCCCAAGAGCGGCCACAATCCAGCCCACATCGAGGAGAATTTCAAGCAAAGGGGGCAGAGAAATTCAGGCCTCAACCCATGCCAAATTCCGGCCCAAGAGCGGCCACAATCCAGCCCACATCGAGGAGAATTTCAAGCACAGGGAGCAGAGAAATTCAGGCCTCAAGCCACACCAAATTCCAGCCCAAGGTTGGCTACAATCCAGCCCACATCGTAGAGAAATTCAAGCACAGGGGGCAGAGAAATACAGGCCTCAAACCACGCCAAATTCCGGCCCATGATCGGCCACAATCCAAACAACATCGAGGAGAATTTCAAGCACAGGGGGCAGAGAAATTCAGGCTTCAAACCACGCCAAATTCCAGCCCAAGAGCGGCCACAATCCAGCCCCCTTGGAAGAGAATTTCAAGCTCAGTGGACAGAGAAATTCAGGCCTCAAACACGGCAAATAGCCTCACAACAGCGGCCACAATCCAGCCCACATCGAGGAGAATTTCAAGCACAGAGGGCAGAGAAATTCAGGCCTCAACCCATGCCAATTTCCGGCCCAAGGGCGGCCACATTCCAGCCCACATTGAGGAGAATTTCAAACACAGGGGACAGAGAAATTCAGGCTTCAAACCACGCCAAATTCCAGCCCAAGAACGGCCACAATCCAGCCCACATCGAGGAGAATTTCAAGCACAGAGGACAGAGAAATTCAGGCCTCAAACACGCCAAATAGCCTCACAAGAGCGGCCACCATCCAGCCCACATCGTAGAGAATTTCAAGCACAGGGGGCAGAGAAATTCAGGCCTCAAACCACGCCAAATTCCAGCCCAAGAGCGGCCACCATCCAGCCGACATCGAGGAGAATTTCAAGCACAGGGGGCAGAGAAATTCATTCCTCAAACCACGCAAAATTCCGTCCCAAGAGCGGCCACCATCCAGCCGACATCGAGGAGAATTTCAAGCACAGGAGTGAGAGAAATTCAGGCCTCAAACCACGCCCAATTCCAGCCCAAGGTTGGCCACAATCCAGCCCACATCGAGGAGAATTTCAAGCACAGAGGACAGAGAAATTCAGGCCTCAAACCACGCCAAATTCCAGCCCAAGAGCGGCCACAATCCAGCCCACATCGAGGAGAATTTCAAGCAGAGGAGTGAGAGAAATTCAGGCCGAAAACCACGCCAAATTCCAGCCCAAGAGCGGCCACAATCCAGCCCACATCGAGGAGAATTTCAAGCACAAGGGGCAGAGAAATTCAAGTCTCAAACCACACCAAATTCCCACCCAAGAGCGGCTACAATCCAGGCCACATCGAGGAGAATTTCAAGCACAGGGAGCAGAGAAATTCAGGCCGAAAACCACGCCAAATTCCAGCCCAAGAGCGGCCACCATCCAGCCCACATGGAGGAGAATTTCAAGCACAGGGGGCAGAGAAATTCAGGCCTCAAACCACGCCAAATTCCAGCCCAAGAGCGGCCACAATCCAGCCCACTTGGAAGACAATTTCAAGCACAGGGGGCAGAGAAATTCAGGCTTCAAACCACGCCAAATTCCCGCCCAAGAGCGGCCACAATCCAGCCCACATCGAGGAGAATTTCAAGCACAGAGGACAGAGAAATTCAGGCCTCAAACACGCCAAATAGCCTCACAACAACGGCCACAATCCAGCCCACATCAAGGAGAATTTCAAGCACAGGGGGCAGAGAAATTCAGGCCTCAAACACGCCAAATAGCCTCACAACAACGGCCACAATCCAGCCCACATCGAGGAGAATTTCAAGCACAGTTGTTAGAGAAATTCAGGCCTCAATCCACGCTAAATTTCAGCCTAAGAGCGGCCACAATCCAGCACACATCGAGGAGAATTTCAAGCACAGGGGGCAGAGATATTCAGGCCTCAAACCACGCCAAATTCCGGCCCAAGAGCGGCCACAATCCAGCCCACATCGAGGAGTATTTCAAGCACAGGTTGCAGAGAAATTCAGGCCTCAAACTACGCCAGATTCCGGCCCAAGAGCGGCCACAATCCAGCCCACATCGAGGAGAATTTCTAGCACAGGTTGCAGAGAAATTCAGGCCTCACACCACACCAAATTCCAGCCCAAGTTTGGCCACAATCCAGCCCACATCGAGGAGAATTTCAAGCACAGGGGGCAGAGAAGTTCAGGCCTCAAACCATGCCAAATTCCAGCCCAGGGTTGGCCACAATCCAGCCCACATCGAGGAGAATTTCAAGCACAGCAGTGAGAGAAATTCAGGCCTCAAGCCACACCAAATTCCAGCCCAAGGTTGGCTACAATCCAGCCCACATCGAGGAGAATGTCAAGCACAGGGGGCAGAGAAATTCAGGCCTCAAACCACGCCAAATTCCGGCCCAAGAGCGGCCACCATCCAGCCGACATCGAGGAGAATTTCAAGCACAGGGGGCAGAGAAATTCAGGCCTCAAACCACGCCCAATTCCAGCCCAAGAGCAGCCACAATCCAGCCCACATCGAGGAGAATTTCAAGCACAGGGGGCAGAGAAATTCAGACCTCAAACCACGCCAAATTCCGGCCCAAGAGCGGCCACAATCCAGCCCATATCAAGGAGAATTTCAAGCACAGGTGTGAGAGAAATTCAGGCCCAAACCACGCCAAATTCCAGCCCAAGAGCGGCCACAATCCAGGCCACATCGAGGAGAATTTCAAGCACAGGGGGCAGAGAAATTCAGGCCTCAAACCACGCCAGATTCCAATCCAAGATCGACCACAATCCAGCCCACATGGAGGAGAATTTCAAGCACAGGGGGCAGAGAAATTCAGGCCTCAAACACGCCAAATAGCCTCACAACAGCGGCCACAATCCAGCCAACATCGAGGAGAATTTCAAGCACAGGGGGCAGAGAAATTCAGGCCTCAAACACGCCAAATAGCCTCACAACAGCGGCCACAATCCAGCCCACATTGAGGAGAATTTCAAGCACAGGGGGCAGAGAAATTCAGGCCTCAAACACGCCAAATAGCCTCACAACAGCGGCCACAATCCAGCCCACATCGAGGAGAATTTCAAGCACAGGGGGCAGAGTAATTCAGGCCTCAAACCACGCCACATGCCGGACCAAGAGCGGCCACAATCCAGCCCACATCGAGGAGAATTTCAAGCAAAGGGGGCAGAGAAATTCAGGCCTCAACCCATGCCAAATTCCGGCCCAAGAGCGGCCACAATCCAGCCCACATCGAGGAGAATTTCAAGCACAGGGAGCAGAGAAATTCAGGCCTCAAGCCACACCAAATTCCAGCCCAAGGTTGGCTACAATCCAGCCCACATCGTAGAGAAATTCAAGCACAGGGGGCAGAGAAATACAGGCCTCAAACCACGCCAAATTCCGGCCCATGATCGGCCACAATCCAAACAACATCTAGGAGAATTTCAAGCACAGGGGGCAGAGAAATTCAGGCCTCAAACCACGCCAGATTCCAATCCAAGATCGACCACAATCCAGCCCACATGGAGGAGAATTTCAAGCACAGGGGGCAGAGAAATTCAGGCCTCAAACACGCCAAATAGCCTCACAACAGCGGCCACAATCCAGCCAACATCGAGGAGAATTTCAAGCACAGGGGGCAGAGAAATTCAGGCCTCAAACACGCCAAATAGCCTCACAACAGCGGCCACAATCCAGCCCACATTGAGGAGAATTTCAAGCACAGGGGGCAGAGAAATTCAGGCCTCAAACCACTCCAAATAGCCTCACAACAGCGGCCACAATCCAGCCCACATCGAGGAGAATTTCAAGCACAGGGGGCAGAGTAATTCAGGCCTCAAACCACGCCACATGCCGGACCAAGAGCGGCCACAATCCAGCCCACATCGAGGAGAATTTCAAGCAGAGGAGTGAGAGAAATTCAGGCCTCAACCCATGCCAAATTCCGGCCCAAGAGCGGCCACAATCCAGCCCACATCGAGGAGAATTTCAAGCACAGGGAGCAGAGAAATTCAGGCCTCAAGCCACACCAAATTCCAGCCCAAGGTTGGCTACAATCCAGCCCACATCGTAGAGAAATTCAAGCACAGGGGGCAGAGAAATACAGGCCTCAAACCACGCCAAATTCCGGCCCATGATCGGCCACAATCCAAACAACATCGAGGAGAATTTCAAGCACAGGGGGCAGAGAAATTCAGGCTTCAAACCACGCCAAATTCCAGCCCAAGAGCGGCCACAATCCAGCCCCCTTGGAAGAGAATTTCAAGCTCAGTGGACAGAGAAATTCAGGCCTCAAACACGGCAAATAGCCTCACAACAGCGGCCACAATCCAGCCCACATCGAGGAGAATTTCAAGCACAGAGGGCAGAGAAATTCAGGCCTCAACCCATGCCAATTTCCGGCCCAAGGGCGGCCACAATCCAGCCCACATTGAGGAGAATTTCAAGCACAGGGGGCAGAGAAATTCAGGCTTCAAACCACGCCAAATTCCAGCCCAAGAGCGGCCACAATCCAGCCCCCTTGGAAGAGAATTTCAAGCTCAGTGGACAGAGAAATTCAGGCCTCAAACACGGCAAATAGCCTCACAACAGCGGCCACAATCCAGCCCACATCGAGGAGAATTTCAAGCACAGAGGGCAGAGAAATTCAGGCCTCAACCCATGCCAATTTCCGGCCCAATGGCGGCCACAATCCAGCCCACATCGAGGAGAATTTCAAGCACAGAGGACAGAGAAATTCAGGCCTCAAACACGCCAAATAGCCTCACAAGAGCGGCCACCATCCAGCCCACATCGAGGAGAAATTCAAGCACAGGGGGCAGAGAAATTCAGGCCTCAAACCACGCCAAATTCCAGCCCAAGAGCGGCCACCATCCAGCCGATATCGAGGAGAATTTCAAGCACAGGGGGCAGAGAAATTCAGGCCTCAAACCACGCAAAATTCCGGCCCAAGAGCGGCCACCATCCAGCCGACATCGAGGAGAATTTCAAGCACAGGAGTGAGAGAAATTCAGGCCTCAAACCACGCCCAATTCCAGCCCAAGGTTGGCCACAATCCAGCCCACATCGAGGAGAATTTCAAGCACAGAGGACAGAGAAATTCAGGCCTCAAACCACGCCAAATTCCAGCCCAAGAGCGGCCACAATCCAGCCCACTTGGAAGAGAATTTCAAGCTCAGTGGACAGAGAAATTCAGGCCTCAAACACGGCAAATAGCCTCACAACAGCGGCCACAATCCAGCCCACATCGAGGAGAATTTCAAGCACAGACGGCAGAGAAATTCAGGCCTCAACCCATGCCAATTTCCGGCCCAAGGGCGGCCACAATCCAGCCCACATTGAGGAGAATTTCAAACACAGGGGGCAGAGAAATTCAGGCTTCAAACCACGCCAAATTCCAGCCCAAGAGCGGCCACAATCCAGCCCACATCGAGGAGAATTTCAAGCACAGAGGACAGAGAAATTCAGGCCTCAAACACGCCAAATAGCCTCACAAGAGCGGCCACCATCCAGCCCACATCGAGGAGAATTTCAAGCACAGGGGGCAGAGAAATTCAGGCCTCAAACCACGCCAAATTCCAGCCCAAGAGCGGCCACCATCCAGCCGACATCGAGGAGAATTTCAAGCACAGGGGGCAGAGAAATTCAGGCCTCAAACCACGCAAAATTCCGTCCCAAGAGCGGCCACCATCCAGCCGACATCGAGGAGAATTTCAAGCACAGGAGTGAGAGAAATTCAGGCCTCAAACCACGCCCAATTCCAGCCCAAGGCTGGCCACAATCCAGCCCACATCGAGGAGAATTTCAAGCACAGAGGACAGAGAAATTCAGGCCTCAAACCACGCCAAATTCCAGCCCAAGAGCGGCCACAATCCAGCCCACATCGAGGAGAATTTCAAGCAGAGGAGTGAGAGAAATTCAGGCCTCAAACCACGCCAAATTCCAGCCCAAGAGCGGCCACAATCCAGCCCACATCGAGGAGAATTTCAAGCACAGGGGGCAGAGAAATTCAAGTCTCAAACCACACCAAATTCCCACCCAAGAGCGGCTACAATCCAGGCCACATCGAGGAGAATTTCAAGCACAGGGAGCAGAGAAATTCAGGCCGAAAACCACGCCAAATTCCAGCCCAAGAGCGGCCACCATCCAGCCCACATGGAGGAGAATTTCAAGCACAGGGGGCAGAGAAATTCAGGCCTCAAACCACGTCAAATTCCAGCCCAAGAGCGGCCACAATCCAGCCCACTTGGAAGACAATTTCAAGCACAGGGGGCAGAGAAATTCAGGCTTCAAACCACGCCAAATTCCCGCCCAAGAGCGGCCACAATCCAGCCCACATCGAGGAGAATTTCAAGCACAGAGGACAGAGAAATTCAGGCCTCAAACACGCCAAATAGCCTCACAACAACGGCCACAATCCAGCCCACATCAAGGAGAATTTCAAGCACAGGGGGCAGAGAAATTCAGGCCTCAAACCACGCCAGATTCCAGCCCAAGAGCAGCCACAATCCAGCACACATCGAGGAGAATTTCAAGCACAGGGGACAGAGAAATTCAGGCCTCAAACCACGACAAATTCCAGCCCAAGTGCGGCCGCAATCCAGCCCACATCGAGGAGAATTTCAAGCACAGTTGTTAGAGGAATTCAGGCCTCAATCCACGCTAAATTTCAGCCTAAGAGCGGCCACAATCCAGCACACATCGAGGAGAATTTCAAGCACAGGGGGCAGAGATATTCAGGCCTCAAACCACGCCAAATTCCGGCCCAAGAGCGGCCACAATCCAGCCCACATCGAGGAGTATTTCAAGCACAGGTTGCAGAGAAATTCAGGCCTCAAACTACGCCAGATTCCGGCCCAAGAGCGGCCACAATCCAGCCCACATCGAGGAGAATTTCTAGCACAGGTTGCAGAGAAATTCAGGCCTCAAACCACACCAAATTCCGGCCCAAGTTTGGCCACAATCCAGCCCACATCGAGGAGAATTTCAAGCACAGGGGGCAGAGAAGTTCAGGCCTCAAACCATGCCAAATTCCAGCCCAAGGTTGGCCACAATCCAGCCCACATCGAGGAGAATTTCAAGCACAGCAGTGAGAGAAATTCAGGCCTCAAGCCACACCAAATTCCAGCCCAAGGTTGGCTACAATCCAGCCCACATCGAGGAGAATGTCAAGCACAGGGGGCAGAGAAATTCAGGCCTCAAACCACGCCAAATTCCGGCCCAAGAGCGGCCACCATCCAGCCGACATCGAGGAGAATTTCAAGCACAGGGGGCAGAGAAATTCAGGCCTCAAACCACGCCCAATTCCAGCCCAAGAGCAGCCACAATCCAGCCCACATCGAGGAGAATTTCAAGCACAGGGGGCAGAGAAATTCAGACCTCAAACCACGCCAAATTCCGGCCCAAGAGCGGCCACAATCCAGCCCATATCAAGGAGAATTTCAAGCACAGGTGTGAGAGAAATTCAGGCCCAAACCACGCCAAATTCCAGCCCAAGAGCGGCCACAATCCAGGCCACATCGAGGAGAATTTCAAGCACAGGTTGCAGAGAAATTCAGGCCGAAAACCACGCCAAATTCTGGCCCAAGATCGGCCACAATCCAGCCCACATCGAGGAGAATTTCAAGCACAGGGGGCAGAGAAATTCAGGCCTCAAACCACGCCAGATTCCAATCCAAGATCGACCACAATCCAGCCCACATGGAGGAGAATTTCAAGCACAGGGGGCAGAGAAATTCAGGCCTCAAACACGCCAAATAGCCTCACAACAGCGGCCACAATCCAGCCAACATCGAGGAGAATTTCAAGCACAGGGGGCAGAGAAATTCAGGCCTCAAACACGCCAAATAGCCTCACAACAGCGGCCACAATCCAGCCCACATTGAGGAGAATTTCAAGCACAGGGGGCAGAGAAATTCAGGCCTCAAACACGCCAAATAGCCTCACAACAGCGGCCACAATCCAGCCCACATCGAGGAGAATTTCAAGCACAGGGGGCAGAGTAATTCAGGCCTCAAACCACGCCACATACCGGACCAAGAGCGGCCACAATCCAGCCCACATCGAGGAGAATTTCAAGCAAAGGGGGCAGAGAAATTCAGGCCTCAACCCATGCCAAATTCCGGCCCAAGAGCGGCCACAATCCAGCCCACATCGAGGAGAATTTCAAGCACAGGGAGCAGAGAAATTCAGGCCTCAAGCCACACCAAATTCCAGCCCAAGGTTGGCTACAATCCAGCCCACATCGTAGAGAAATTCAAGCACAGGGGGCAGAGAAATACAGGCCTCAAACCACGCCAAATTCCGGCCCATGATCGGCCACAATCCAAACAACATCGAGGAGAATTTCAAGCACAGGGGGCAGAGAAATTCAGGCTTCAAACCACGCCAAATTCCAGCCCAAGAGCGGCCACAATCCAGCCCCCTTGGAAGAGAATTTCAATCTCAGTGGACAGAGAAATTCAGGCCTCAAACACGGCAAATAGCCTCACAACAGCGGCCACAATCCAGCCCACATCGAGGAGAATTTCAAGCACAGAGGGCAGAGAAATTCAGGCCTCAACCCATGCCAATTTCCGGCCCAAGGGCGGCCACAATCCAGCCCACATTGAGGAGAATTTCAAGCACAGGGGGCAGAGAAATTCAGGCTTCAAACCACGCCAAATTCCAGCCCAAGAGCGGCCACAATCCAGCCCACATCGAGGAGAATTTCAAGCACAGAGGACAGAGAAATTCAGGCCTCAAACACGCCAAATAGCCGCACAAGAGCGGCCACCATCCAGCCCACATCGAGGAGAATTTCAAGCACAGGGGGCAGAGAAATTCAGGCCTCAAACCACGCCAAATTCCAGCCCAAGAGCGGCCACCATCCAGCCGACATCGAGGAGAATTTCAAGCACAGGGGGCAGAGAAATTCAGGCCTCAAACCACGCAAAATTCCGTCCCAAGAGCGGCCACCATCCAGCCGACATCGAGGAGAATTTCAAGCACAGGAGTGAGAGAAATTCAGGCCTCAAACCACGCCCAATTCCAGCCCAAGGTTGGCCACAATCCAGCCCACATCGAGGAGAATTTCAAGCACAGAGGACAGAGAAATTCAGGCCTCAAACCACGCCAAATTCCAGCCCAAGAGCGGCCACAATCCAGCCCACATCGAGGAGAATTTCAAGCAGAGGAGTGAGAGAAATTCAGGCCTCAAACCACGCCAAATTCCAGCCCAAGAGCGGCCACAATCCAGCCCACATCGAGGAGAATTTCAAGCACAGGGGGCAGAGAAATTCAAGTCTCAAACCACACCAAATTCCCACCCAAGAGCGGCTACAATCCAGGCCACATGGAGGAGAATTTCAAGCACAGGGAGCAGAGAAATTCAGGCCGAAAACCACGCCAAATTCCAGCCCAAGAGCGGCCACCATCCAGCCCACATGGAGGAGAATTTCAAGCACAGGGGGCAGAGAAATTCAGGCCTCAAACCACGTCAAATTCCAGCCCAAGAGCGGCCACAATCCAGCCCACTTGGAAGACAATTTCAAGCACAGTGGGCAGAGAAATTCAGGCTTCAAACCACGCCAAATTCCCGCCCAAGAGCGGCCACAATCCAGCCCACATCGAGGAGAATTTCAAGCACAGAGGACAGAGAAATTCAGGCCTCAAACACGCCAAATAGCCTCACAACAACGGCCACAATCCAGCCCACATCAAGGAGAATTTCAAGCACAGGGGGCAGAGAAATTCAGGCCTCAAACCACGCCAGATTCCAGCCTAAGAGCAGCTACAATCCAGCACACATCGAGGAGAATTTCAAGCACAGGGGACAGAGAAATTCAGGCCTCAATCCACGACAAATTCCAGCCCAAGTGCGGCCGCAATCCAGCCCACATCGAGGAGAATTTCAAGCACAGTTGTTAGAGAAATTCAGGCCTCAATCCACGCTAAATTTCAGCCTAAGAGCGGCCACAATCCAGCACACATCGAGGAGAATTTCAAGCACAGGGGGCAGAGATATTCAGGCCTCAAACCACGCCAAATTCCGGCCCAAGAGCGGCCACAATCCAGCCCACATCGAGGAGAATTTCAAGCACAGGTTGCAGAGAAATTCAGGCCTCAAACTACGCCAGATTCCGGCCCAAGAGCGGCCACAATCCAGCCCACATCGAGGAGAATTTCTAGCACAGGTTGCAGAGAAATTCAGGCCTCAAACCACACCAAATTCCAGCCCAAGTTTGGCCACAATCCAGCCCACATCGAGGAGAATTTCAAGCACAGGGGGCAGAGAAATTCAGGCCTCAAACCATGCCAAATTCCAGCCCAAGGTTGGCCACAATCCAGCCCACATCGAGGAGAATTTCAAGCACAGCAGTGAGAGAAATTCAGGCCTCAAGCCACACCAAATTCCAGCCCAAGGTTGGCTACAATCCAGCCCACATCGAGGAGAATGTCAAGCACAGGGGGCAGAGAAATTCAGGCCTCAAACCACGCCAAATTCCAGCCCAAGAGCGGCCACAATCCAGCCCACATCGAGGAGAATTTCAAGCAGAGGAGTGAGAGAAATTCAGGCCTCAAACCACGCCAAATTCCAGCCCAAGAGCGGCCACAATCCAGCCCACATCGAGGAGAATTTCAAGCACAGGGGGCAGAGAAATTCAAGTCTCAAACCACACCAAATTCCCACCCAAGAGCGGCTACAATCCAGGCCACATCGAGGAGAATTTCAAGCACAGGGAGCAGAGAAATTCAGGCCGAAAACCACGCCAAATTCCAGCCCAAGAGCGGCCACCATCCAGCCCACATGGAGGAGAATTTCAAGCACAGGGGGCAGAGAAATTCAGGCCTCAAACCACGTCAAATTCCAGCCCAAGAGCGGCCACAATCCAGCCCACTTGGAAGACAATTTCAAGCACAGGGGGCAGAGAAATTCAGGCTTCAAACCACGCCAAATTCCCGCCCAAGAGCGGCCACAATCCAGCCCACATCGAGGAGAATTTCAAGCACAGAGGACAGAGAAATTCAGGCCTCAAACACGCCAAATAGCCTCACAACAACGGCCACAATCCAGCCCACATCAAGGAGAATTTCAAGCACAGGGGGCAGAGAAATTCAGGCCTCAAACCACGCCAAATTCTGGCCCAAGATCGGCCACAATCCAGCCCACATCCAGGAGAATTTCAAGCACAGGGGGACAGAGAAATTCAGGCCTCAAACCACGACAAATTCCAGCCCAAGTGCGGCCGCAATCCAGCCCACATCGAGGAGAATTTCAAGCACAGTTGTTAGAGAAATTCAGGCCTCAATCCACGCTAAATTTCAGCCTAAGAGCGGCCACAATCCAGCACACATCGAGGAGAATTTCAAGCACAGGGGGCAGAGATATTCAGGCCTCAAACCACGCCAAATTCCGGCCCAAGAGCGGCCACAATCCAGCCCACATCGAGGAGAATTTCAAGCACAGGTTGCAGAGAAATTCAGGCCTCAAACTACGCCAGATTCCGGCCCAAGAGCGGCCACAATCCAGCCCACATCGAGGAGAATTTCTAGCACAGGTTGCAGAGAAATTCAGGCCTCAAACCACACCAAATTCCAGCCCAAGTTTGGCCACAATCCAGCCCACATCGAGGAGAATTTCAAGCACAGGGGGCAGAGAAATTCAGGCCTCAAACCATGCCAAATTCCAGCCCAAGGTTGGCCACAATCCAGCCCACATCGAGGAGAATTTCAAGCACAGCAGTGAGAGAAATTCAGGCCTCAAGCCACACCAAATTCCAGCCCAAGGTTGGCTACAATCCAGCCCACATCGAGGAGAATGTCAAGCACAGGGGGCAGAGAAATTCAGGCCTCAAACCACGCCAAATTCCAGCCCAAGAGCGGCCACAATCCAGCCCACATCGAGGAGAATTTCAAGCAGAGGAGTGAGAGAAATTCAGGCCTCAAACCATGCCAAATTCCAGCCCAAGAGCGGCCACAATCCAGCCCACATCGAGGAGAATTTCAAGCACAGGGGGCAGAGAAATTCAAGTCTCAAACCACACCAAATTCCCACCCAAGAGCGGCTACAATCCAGGCCACATCGAGGAGAATTTCAAGCACAGGGAGCAGAGAAATTCAGGCCGAAAACCACGCCAAATTCCAGCCCAAGAGCGGCCACCATCCAGCCCACATGGAGGAGAATTTCAAGCACAGGGGGCAGAGAAATTCAGGCCTCAAACCACGTCAAATTCCAGCCCAAGAGCGGCCACAATCCAGCCCACTTGGAAGACAATTTCAAGCACAGGGGGCAGAGAAATTCAGGCTTCAAACCACGCCAAATTCCCGCCCAAGAGCGGCCACAATCCAGCCCACATCGAGGAGAATTTCAAGCACAGAGGACAGAGAAATTCAGGCCTCAAACCACGCCAGATTCCAGCCCAAGAGCAGCCACAATCCAGCACACATCGAGGAGAATTTCAAGCACAGGGGACAGAGAAATTCAGGCCTCAAACCACGACAAATTCCAGCCCAAGTGCGGCCGCAATCCAGCCCACATCGAGGAGAATTTCAAGCACAGTTGTTAGAGAAATTCAGGCCTCAATCCACGCTAAATTTCAGCCTAAGAGCGGCCACAATCCAGCACACATCGAGGAGAATTTCAAGCACAGGGGGCAGAGATATTCAGGCCTCAAACCACGCCAAATTCCGGCCCAAGAGCGGCCACAATCCAGCCCACATCGAGGAGAATTTCAAGCACAGGTTGCAGAGAAATTCAGGCCTCAAACTACGCCAGATTCCGGCCCAAGAGCGGCCACATTCCAGCCCACATCGAGGAGAATTTCTAGCACTGGTTACAGAGAAATTCAGGCCTCAAACCACACCAAATTCCAGCCCAAGTTTGGCCACAATCCAGCCCACATCGAGGAGAATTTCAAGCACAGGGGGCAGAGAAATTCAGGCCTCAAACCATGCCAAATTCCAGCCCAAGGTTGGCCACAATCCAGCCCACATCGAGGAGAATTTCAAGCACAGCAGTGAGAGAAATTCAGGCCTCAAGCCACACCAAATTCCAGCCCAAGGTTGGCTACAATCCAGCCCACATCGAGGAGAATGTCAAGCACAGGGGGCAGAGAAATTCAGGCCTCAAACCACGCCAAATTCCGGCCCAAGAGCGGCCACCATCCAGCCGACATCGAGGAGAATTTCAAGCACAGGGGGCAGAGAAATTCAGGCCTCAAACCACGCCCAATTCCAGCCCAAGAGCAGCCACAATCCAGCCCACATCGAGGAGAATTTCAAGCACAGGGGGCAGAGAAATTCAGGCCTCAAACCACGCCAGATTCCAATCCAAGATCGACCACAATCCAGCCCACATGGAGGAGAATTTCAAGCACAGGGGGCAGAGAAATTCAGGCCTCAAACACGCCAAATAGCCTCACAACAGCGGCCACAATCCAGCCCACATCGAGGAGAATTTCAAGCACAGGGGGCAGAGTAATTCAGGCCTCAAAACACGCCACATGCCGGACCAAGAGCGGCCACAATCCAGCCCACATCGAGGAGAATTTCAAGCAGAGGAGTGAGAGAAATTCAGGCCTCAAATCACGCCAAATTCCAGCCCAAGAGTGGCCACAATCCAGCCCACATTGAGGAGAATTTCAAGCACAGGGGGCAGAGAAATTCAGGCCGCAACCCATGCCAAATTCCCGCCCAAGAGCGGCCACAATCCAGCCCACATCAAGGAGAATTTCAAGCACAGGGAGCAGAGAAATTCAGGCCTCAAGCCACACCAAATTCCAGCCCAAGGTTGGCTACAATCCAGCCCACATCGTAGAGAAATTCAAGCACAGGGGGCAGAGAAATACAGGCCTCAAACCACGCCAAATTCCGGCCCAAGATCGGCCACAATCCAAACAACATCGAGGAGAATTTCAAGCACAGGGGGCAGAGAAATTCAGGCTTCAAACCACGCCAAATTCCAGCCCAAGAGCGGCCACAATCCAGCCCACTTGGAAGAGAATTTCAAGCTCAGTGGACAGAGAAATTCAGGCCTCAAACACTGCAAATAGCCTCACAACATCGGCCACAATCCAGCCCACATCGAGGAGAATTTCAAGCACAGCAGTGAGAGAAATTCAGGCCTCAAATCACTCCAAATTCCAGCCCAAGAGCGACCACAATCCAGCCCACATCGAGGAGAATTTCAAGCACAGTTGTTAGAGAAATTCAGGCCTCAATCCACGCTAAATTTCAGTCTAAGAGCGGCCACAATCCAGCACACATCGAGGAGAATTTCAAGCACAGGGGGCAGAGATATTCAGGCCTCAAACCACGCCAAATTCCGGCCCAAGAGAGGCCACAATCCAGCCCACATCGAGGATAATTTCCACCACAGGTTGCAGAGAAATTCAGGCCTCAAACTAAGCCAGATTCCGCCCCAAGAGCGGCCACAATCCAGCCCACATCGAGGAGAATTTCAAGCACAGGTTGCAGAGAAATTCAGGCCTCAAACCACACCAAATTCCAGGCAAGGTTGGCCACAATCCAGCCCACATCGAGGAGAATTTCAAGCACAGGGGGCAGAGAAATTCAGGCCTCAAACCACGCCAAATTCCGGTCCAAGAGCGGCCACAATCCAGCCCACATCGAGGAGAATTTCAAGCACAGCAGTGAGAGAAATTCAGGCCTCAAGCCACAACAAATTCCAGCCCAAGGTTGGCTACAATCCAGCCCACATCGAGGAGAATGTCAAGCACAGGGGGCAGAGAAATTCAGGCCTCAAACCACGCCAAATTCCACCCCAAGAGCGGCCACCATCCAGCCGACATCGAGGAGAATTTCAAGCACAGGAATGAGAGAAATTCAGGCCTCAAACCACGCCCAATTCCAGCCCAAGAGCAGCCACAATCCAGCCCACATCGAGGAGAATGTCAAGCACAGGGGGCAGAGAAATTCAGGCCTCAAACCACGCCAAATTCCAGCCCAAGAGCGGCCACAATCCAGCCCACATCGAGGAGAATTTCAAGCAGAGGAGTGAGAGAAATTCAGGCCTCAAATCACGCCAAATTCCAGCCCAAGAGCAGCAACAATCCAGCCCACATCGAGGAGAATTTCAAGCTCCGGGGGCAGAGAAATTCAAGTCTCAAACCACGCCAAATTCCGGCCCAAGAGCGGCCACAATCCAGGCCACATCGAGGAGAATTTCAAGCACAGGTTGCAGAGAAATTCAGGCCGAAAACCACGCCAAATTCCGGCCCAAGATCGGCCACCATCCAGCCCACATGGAGGAGAATTTCAAGCAGAGGAGTGAGAGAAATTCAGGCCTCAAATCACGCCAAATTCCAGCCCAAGAACGGACACAATCCAGCCCACTTGGAAGAGAATTTCAAGCACCGAGGACAGAGAAATTCAGGCCTCAAACATGCCAAATAGCCTCACAACAGCGGCCACAATCCAGCCCACATCGAGGAGAATTTCAAGCACAGCAGTGAGAGAAATTCAGGCCTCAAGCCACACCAAATTCCAGCCCAAGGTTGGCTACAATCCAGCACATATCGAGGAGAATGTCAAGCACAGGGGGCAGAGAAATTCAGGCCTCAAACCACGCCAAATTCCGGCCCAAGAGCGGCCACCATCCAGCCGACATCGAGGAGAATTTCAAGCACAGGAATGAGAGAAATTCAGGCCTCAAACCACGCCCAATTCCAGCCCAAGAGCAGCCACAATCCAGCCCACATCGAGGAGAATTTCAAGCACAGGGGGCAGAGAAATTCAGACCTCAAACCACGCCAAATTCCGGCCCAAGAGCGGCCACAATCCAGCCCATATCAAGGAGAATTTCAAGCACAGGTGTGAGAGAAATTCAGGCCTCAAACCACAACAAATTCCAGCCCAAGAGCGGCCACAATCCAGGCCACATCGAGGAGAATTTCAAGCACAGGTTGCAGAGAAATTCAGGCCGAAAACCACGCCAAATTCCATCCCAAGATCGGCCACCATCCAGCCCACATCGAGGAGAATTTCAAGCACAGGGGGCAGAGAAATTCAGGCCTCAAACCGCGCCAGATTCCAATCCAAGATCGACCACAATCCAGCCCACATGGAGGAGAACTTCAAGCACAGGGGGCAGAGAAATTCAGGCCTCAAACACGCCAAATAGCCTCACAACAGCGGCCACAATCCAGCCCACATGGAGGAGAATTTCAAGCACAGGGGGCAGAGAAATTCAGGCCTCAAACACGCCAAATAGCCTCACAGCAGCGGTCACAATCCAGCCCATATCGAGGAGAATTTCAAGCACAGCAGTGAGAGAAATTCAGGCCTCAAATCACGCCAAATTCCAGCCCAAGAGCGGCCACAATCCAGCCCACATCGAGGAGAATTTCAAGCACAGTTGTTAGAGAAATTCAGGCCTCAATCCACGCTAAATTTCAGTCTAAGAGCGGCCACAATCCAGCACACATCGAGGAGAATTTCAAGCACAGGGGGCAGAGATATTCAGGCCTCAAACCACGCCAAATTCGGGCCCAAGAGTGGCCACAATCCAGCCCACATCGAGGAGAATTTCAAGCACAGGTTGCAGAGAAATTCAGGCCTCAAACTACGCCAGATTCCGGCCCAAGAGCGGCCACAATCCAGCCCACATCGAGGAGAATTTCAAGCACAGGTTGCAGAGAAATTCAGGCCTCAAACCACACCAAATTCCAGGCAAGGTTGGCCACAATCCAGCCCACATCGAGGAGAATTTCAAGCACAGGGGGCAGAGAAATTCAGGCCTCAAACCATGCCAAATTCCCGCCCAAGGTTGGCCACAATCCAGCCCACATCGAGGAGAATTTCAAGCACAGGGGGCAGAGAAATTCAGGCCTCAAACCACGCCAAATTCCGGCCCAAGAGCGGCCACAATCCAGCCCACATCGAGGAGAATTTCAAGCACAGCAGTGAGAGAAATTCAGGCCTCAAGCCACAACAAATTCCAGCCCAAGGTTGGCTACAATCCAGCCCACATCGAGGAGAATGTCAAGCACAGGTGGCAGAGAAATTCAGGCCTCAAACCACGCCAAATTCCGGCCCAAGAGCGGCGACCATCCAGCCGACATCGAGGAGAATTTCAAGGACAGGAATGAGAGAAATTCAGGCCTCAAACCACGCCCAATTCCAGCCCAAGAGCAGCCACAATCCAGCCCACATCGAGGAGAATTTCAAGCAGAGGAGTGAGAGAAATTCAGGCCTCAAATCACGCCAAATAGCCTCACAACAGCGGCCACAATCCAGCCCACATCGAGGAGAATTTCAAGCACAGAGGGCAGAGAAATTCAGGCGTCAACCCATGCCAATTTCCAGCCCAAGAGCAACCACAATCCAGCCCACATCAAGGACAATTTCAAGCACAGGGGGCAGAGAAATTCAGGCCTCAACCCATGCCAAATTCCGGCCCAAGAGCGGCCACAATCCAGCCCACATCGAGGAGAATTTCAAGCACAGCAGTGAGAGAAATTCAGGCCTGAAGCCACACCAAATTCCAGCCCAAGGTTGGTTACAATCCAGCCCACATCGAGGAGAATTTCAAGCACAGGGGGCAGAGAAATTCAGGCCTCAAACCACGCCAAATTCCGGCCCAAGATCGGCCACAATCCAGCCCACATCGAGGAGAATTTCAAGCACAGGGGGCAGAGAAATTCAGGCTTCAAACCTCGCCAAATTCCGGCCCAAGAGCGGCCACAATCCAGCCCACTTGGAAGAGAATTTCAAGCACAGAGGACAGAGAAATTCAGGCCTCAAACCAAGCCAAATAGCCTCACAACAGCGGCCACAATCCAGCCCAAATCGACGAGAAATTCAAGCATAGGGGGCAGAGAAATTCAGGTCTCAAACCACGCCAAATTCCAGCCCAAGAGCAGCCAGAATCCAGCCCACATCGAGGAGAATTTCAAGCAGAGTTGTGAGAGAAATTCAGGACTCAAACACGCCAAATAGCCTCACAACAGCGGCCACAATCCAGCCCACATCGACGAGAATTTCAAGCACAGGGGGCAGAGAAATTCAGGCCTCAAACCACGCCAAATTCCGGCCCAAGAGCAGCCACAATCCAGCCCACATCGAGGAGAATTTCAAGCACAGGTTGCAGAGAAATTCAGGCCTCAAACCACGCCAAATTCCGGCCCAAGAGCGGCCACAATCCAGCCCACATCGAGGAGAATTTCAAGCACAGAGGGCAGAGAAATTCAGACCTCAAACCACGCCAAATTCCAGCCCAAGAGCGGCCACAATCCAGCCCACATCGAGGAGAATTTCAAGCACAGCAGTGAGAGAAATTCAGGCCTCAAACCACGCCCAATTCCGGCCCAAGAGCGGCCACAATCCAGCCCACATCGAGGAGAATTTCAAGCACAGGGGGCAGAGAAATTGAGGCCGAAAACCACGCCAAATTCCGGCCCAAGAGCGGACACCATCCAGCCCACATCGAGGAGAATTTCAAGCAGAGGAGTGAGAGAAATTCAGGCCTCAAATCACGCCAAATTCCAGCCCAAGAGTGGCCACAATCCAGCCCACATTGAGGAGAATTTCAAGCACAGAGGGAAGAGAAATTCAGGCGTCAACCCATGCCAAATTCCAGCCCAAGAGCGACCACAATCCAGCCCACATCGTAGAGAAATTCAAGCACAGCAGTGAGAGAAATTCAGGCCTCAAGCCACACCAAATTCCAGCCCAAGTTTGGCTACAATCCAGCCCACATCGTAGAGAATTTCAAGCACAGGGGGCAGAGAAATTCAGGCCTCAACCCATGCCAAATTCCGGCCCAAGAGCGGCCACAATCCAGCCCACATCGAGGAGAATTTCAAGCACGGGGGGCAGAGATATTCAGGCCTCAAACCACGACAAATTCCAGCCCAAGTGCGGCCGCAATCCAGCCCACATCGAGGAGAATTTCAAACACAGGGGGCAGAGAAATTCTGGCCTCAAACCATGCCAAATTCTATCCCAAGAGGAGTCACAATCCAGCCCACATCGACGAGAAATTCAAGCATAGGGGGCAGAGAAATTCAGGCGTCAACCCATGCCAATTTCCAGCCCAAGAGCAACCACAATCCAGCCCACATCAAGGACAATTTCAAGCACAGGGGGCAGAGAAATTCAGGCCTCAACCCATGCCAAATTCCGGCCCAAGAGCGGCCACAATCCAGCCCACATCGAGGAGAATTTCAAGCACAGCAGTGAGAGAAATTCAGGCCTGAAGCCACACCAAATTCCAGCCCAAGGTTGGTTACAATCCAGCCCACATCGAGGAGAATTTCAAGCACAGGGGGCAGAGAAATTCAGGCCTCAAACCACGCCAAATTCCGGCCCAAGATCGGCCACAATCCAGCCCACATCGAGGAGAATTTCAAGCACAGGGGGCAGAGAAATTCAGGCTTCAAACCTCGCCAAATTCCGGCCCAAGAGCGGCCACAATCCAGCCCACTTGGAAGAGAATTTCAAGCACAGAGGACAGAGAAATTCAGGCCTCAAACCAAGCCAAATAGCCTCACAACAGCGGCCACAATCCAGCCCAAATCGACGAGAAATTCAAGCATAGGGGGCAGAGAAATTCAGGTCTCAAACCACGCCAGATTCCGGCCCAAGAGCAGCCAGAATCCAGCCCACATCGAGGAGAATTTCAAGCAGAGTTGTGAGAGAAATTCAGGCCTCAAACACGCCAAATAGCCTCACAACAGCGGCCACAATCCAGCCCACATCGACGAGAATTTCAAACACAGGGGGCAGAGAAATTCAGGCCTCAAACCACGCCAAATTCCGGCCCAAGAGCGGCCACAATCCAGCCCACATCGAGGAGAATTTCAAGCACAGGTTGCAGAGAAATTCAGGCCTCAAACCACGCCAAATTCCGGCCCAAGAGCGGCCACAATCCAGCCCACATCGAGGAGAATTTCAAGCACAGAGGGCAGAGAAATTCAGACCTCAAACCACGCCAAATTCCAGCCCAAGAGCGGCCACAATCCAGCCCACATCGAGGAGAATTTCAAGCACAGCAGTGAGAGAAATTCAGGCCTCAAACCACGCCCAATTCCGGCCCAAGAGCGGCCACAATCCAGCCCACATCGAGGAGAATTTCAAGCACAGGGGGCAGAGAAATTGAGGCCGAAAACCACGCCAAATTCCGGCCCAAGAGCGGCCACAATCCAGCCCACATCGAGGAGAATTTCAAGCAGAGGAGTGAGAGAAATTCAGGCCTCAAATCACGCCAAATTCCAGCCCAAGAGTGGCCACAATCCAGCCCACATTGAGGAGAATTTCAAGCACAGAGGGAAGAGAAATTCAGGCGTCAACCCATGCCAAATTCCAGCCCAAGAGCGACCACAATCCAGCCCACATCGTAGAGAAATTCAAGCACAGCAGTGAGAGAAATTCAGGCCTCAAGCCACACCAAATTCCAGCCCAAGTTTGGCTACAATCCAGCCCACATCGTAGAGAATTTCAAGCACAGGGGGCAGAGAAATTCAAGCCTCAACCCATGCCAAATTCCGGCCCAAGAGCGGCCACAATCCAGCCCACATCGAGGAGAATTTCAAGCACGGGGGGCAGAGATATTCAGGCCTCAAACCACGACAAATTCCAGCCCAAGTGCGGCCGCAATCCAGCCCACATCGAGGAGAATTTCAAACACAGGGGGCAGAGAAATTCTGGCCTCAAACCATGCCAAATTCTATCCCAAGAGGAGTCACAATCCAGCACACATCGAGGAGAATTTCAAGCAGAGGGGGGAGAGAAATTCAGGCCTCAAACCACGCTAAATTTCAGTTCAAGAGCGGCCACAATCCAGCACACATCGAGGAGAATTTCAAGCAGAGGGGGGAGAGAAATTCAGGCCTCAAACCATGCCAAATTCCAGCCCAAGGTTGGCCACAATCCAGCCCACATCGAGGAGAATTTCAAGCACAGTGGGCAGAGAAATTCAGGCCTCAAACCACACCAAATTCCAGCCCAAGAGCGGCCACAATCCAGCCCACATCGAGGAGAATTTCAAGCACAGCAGTGAGAGAAATTCAGGCCTCAAGCCACACCAAATTCCAGCCCAAGGTTGGCTACAATCCAGCCCACATCGAGGAGAATTTCAAGCACACGGGGCAGAGAAATTCAGGCCTCAAACACGCCAAATAGCCTCACAACAACGGCCACAATCCAGCCCACATCGAGGAGAATTTCAAGCACGGTTGCAGAGAAATTCAGGCCTCAAACCATGCCAAATTCCAGCCCAAGAGCGGCCACAATCCAGCCCACATCGAGGAGAATTTCAATCAAAGCTGGGAGAGAAATTCAGGCCTCAAACCATGCCAAATTCCAGCCCAAGAGCGGCCACTCACCAGCCCACATCGAGGAGAATGTCAAGCACATGGGGCAGAGAAATTCAGGCCTCAAACCACGCCAAATTCCGGCCCAAGAGCGGACATAATCCAGCCCACATTGAGGAGAATTTCAAGCACAGGGGGCAGAGAAATTCAGGCCTTAAAACCACGCCAATTACAGCCCAAGAGCGACCACAATCCAGCCCACATTTAGGAGAATTTCAAGCACAGTTGTTAGAGAAATTCAGGACTCAATCCACGCTAAATTTCAGTCTAAGAGCGGCCACAATCCAGCACACATCGAGGAGAATTTCAAGCAGAGGGTCAGAGAAATTCAGGCCTCAAACCATGCCAAATTCCAGCCCAAGGTTGGCCACAATCCAGCCCACATCGAGGAGAATTTCAAGCACAGGGGGCACAGAAATTCAGGCCTCAAACCACGCCAAATTCCAGCCCAAGAGCGGCCACAATCCAGCCCACATCGAGGAGAATTTCAAGCACAGCAGTGAGAGAAATTCAGGCCTCAAGCCACACCAAATTCCAGCCCAAGGTTGGCTACAATCCAGAACACATCGAGGAGAATTTCAAGCACAGGTGGCAGAGAAATTCAGGCCTCAAACCACGCCAAATTCCGGCCCAAGAGCGGCCACCATCCAGCCGACATCGAGGAGAATTTCAAGCACAGGAATGAGAGAAATTCAGGCCTCAAACCACGCGCAATTCCAGCCCAAGAGCAGCCACAATCCAGCCCACATCGAGGAGAATTTCAAGCACAGGGGGCAGAGAAATTCAGGCCTCAAACCACGCCAAATTCCGGCCCAAGATCGGCCACAATCCAGCCCACATCGAGGAGAATTTCAACCAGAGGAGTGGGAGAAATTCAGGCCTCAAATCACGACAAATTCCAGCCCAAGAGCAGCCACAATCCAGCCAACATCGAGGAGAATTTCAAGCACAGTGGGCAGAGAAATACAAGTCTCAAACCACACCAAATTCCGGCCCAAGAGCGGCCACAATCCAGGCCACATAGAGGAGAATTTCAAGCACAGGGGGCAGAGAAATTCAGGCCGAAAACCACGCCAAATTCCGGCCCTAGATCGGCCACAATCCAGCCCACATCGAGGAGAATTGCAAGCACAGGGTGCAGAGAAATTCAGGCTTCAAACCTCGCCAAATTCCAGCCCAAGAGCAGCCACAATCCAGGCCACTTGGAAGAGAATTTCAAGCACAGAGGACAGAGAAATTCAGGCCTCAAACCACGCCAAATAGCCTCACAACAGCGGCCACAATCCAGCCCAAATCGAGGAGAATTTCAAGCTCAGGGGACAGAGAAATTCAGGCCTCCAACCACGCCAAATTCCAGCCCAAGAGCGGCCACAATCCAGCCCACATCGAGGAGAATTTCAAGCACAGTTGTGAGAGAAATTCAGGCCTCAAACCACGCTAAATTTCAGTTCAAGAGCGGCCACAATCCAGCCCACATCGAGGAGAATTTCAAGCAGAAGAGTGAGAGAAATTCAGGCCTCAATTCACGCCAAATTCCAGCCCAAGAGCAGCCACAATCCAGCCCACATCGAGGAGAATTTCAAGCACAGGGGGCAGAGAAATTCAAGTCTCAAACCACACCAAATTCCGGACCAAGAGCGGCCACAATCCAGCCCACATCGAGGAGAATTTAAAGCACAGGGGGCAGAGAAATTCAGGCCTCAAACCACGTCAAATTCCAGCCCAAGAACGGCCACCATCCAGCCCACTTGGAAGAGAATTTCAAGCACAGAGGACAGAGAAATTCAGGCCACAAACACGCCAAATAGCCTCACAACAGCGGCCACAATCCAGCCCGCATCGAGGAGAATTTCAAGCACAGGGGCCAGAGAAATTCAGGCCGAAAACCACGCCAAATTCCGGCGCAAGAGCGGCCACAATCCAGCCCACATCGAGGAGAATTTCAAGCAGAGGAGTGAGAGAAATTCAGGCCTCAAATCACGCCAAATTCCAGCCCAACAGTGGCCACAATCCAGCCCACATTGAGGAGAATTACAAGCACAGGGGGCAGAGAAATTCAGGCGTCAACCCATGCCAAATTCCAGCCCAAGAGCAACCACAATCCAGCCCACATCAGGGACAATTTCAAGCACAGGGGGCAGAGAAATGCAGGCCTCAAACCACGCCAAATTCCAGCCCAAGTGCGACCGCAATCCAGACCACATCGAGGAGAATTTCAAGCACAGGGATCAGAGAAATTCAGGCCTCAAACCACGCCAAATTCCGGCCCAAGTTGGCCACAATCCAGCCCACACCGAGGAGAATTTCAAGCACAGTGTGCAGAGAAATTCAGGCCTCAAACCACGCCAAATTCCGGCCAAAGAGCAGCCACAATCCAGCCCACATCGATGAGAATTTCAAGCACAGGGTACTGAGAAATTCAAGTCTCAAACTACACCAAATTCCGGCCCAAGAGCGGCCACAATCCAGCCCACATCGAGGAGAATTTCAAGCACAGGTTGCAGAGAAATTCAGGCCTCAAACCACGCCAAATTCCGGCCCAGAGCGGCCACAATCCAGCCCACATCGAGGAGAATTTCAAGCACAGGTTGCAGAGAAATTCAGGCCTCAAACCATGCCAAATTCCAGCCCAAGAGCGGCCACAATCCAGCCCACATCGAGGAGAATTTCAATCAGAGAGGGCAGAGAAATTCAGGCCTCAAACCACGCCAAATTCCAGCCCAAGAGCGGCCACAATCCAGCACACATCGAGGAGAATTTCAAGCACAGGTGTGAGAGAAATTCAGGCCTCAAGCCACACCCAATTCCGGCCCAAGAGCGGCCACAATCCAGCCCACATCGAGGAGAATGTCAAGCACAGGGGGCAGAGAAATTCAGGCCTCAAACCATGCCAAATTCCAGCCCAAGAGCGGACATAATCCAGCCCACATTGAGGAGAATTTCAAGCACAGGGGGCAGAGAAATTCGGGCCTTAAAACCACGCAAATTACAGCCCAAGAGCGGCCACAATCCAGCCCACATCGAGGAGAATTTCAAGCACAGGAGTGAGAGAAATTCAGGCCTCAAACCACGACAAATTCCGGCCCAAGAGCGGCCACCATCCAGCCGACATCGAGGAGAATTTCAAGCACAGGGGGCAGAGAAATTCAGGCCTCAAACCACGCCAAATTCCGGCCCAAGAGCGGCCACAATCCAGCCCACATCGAGGAGAATTTCAAGCACAGGTGTGAGAGAAATTCAGGCCTCAAACCACGCCAAATTCCAGCCCAAGAGCGGCCACCATCCAGCCGCCATCGAGAAGAATTTCAAGCCGAGGGGGCAGAGAAATTCAGGCCTCAAACCACGCAAAATTCCGGCCCAAGAGCGGCCACCATCCAGGCCACATCGAGGAGAATTTCAAGCACAGTTTGCAGAGAAATTCAGGCCGAAAACCACGCCAAATTCCAGCCCAAGATCGGCCACCATCCAGCCCACATCGAGGAGAATGTCAAGCACAGGGGGCAGACAATATCAAGCCCCAAACCACAACAAATTCCAGCCCAAGAGCGGCCACAATCCAGCCCACTTGGAAGAGAATTTCAAGCACAGAGGACAGAGAAATTCAGGCCTCAAACACACCAAATAGCCTCACAAGAGCTGCCACAATCCAGCCCACATCGAGGAGAATTTCAAGCAGAGGAGTGAGAGAAATTCAGGCCTCAAATCACGCCAAATTCCAGCCCAAGAGTGGCCACAATCCAGCCCACATTGAGGAGAATTTCAAGCACAGAGGGCAGAGAAATTCAGGCGTCAACCCATGCCAAATTCCAGCCCAAGAGCGACCACAATCCAGCCCACATCAAGGAGAATTTCAAGCACAGGGGGCAGAGAAATTCAGGCCTCAACCCATGCCAAATTCCGGCCCAAGAGCGACCACAATCCAGCCCACATCGAGGAGAATTTCAAGCACAGCAGTGAGAGAAATTCAGGCTTCAAACCACGCCAAATTCCAGCCCAAGAGCGACCACAATCCAGCCCACTTGGAAGAGAATTTCAAGCACAGAGGACAGAGAAATTCAGGCCTCAAACACGCCAAATAGCCTCACAACAACGGCCACAATCCAGCCCACATCGAGGAGAATTTCATGCACTGGGGGCAGAGAAATTCAGGCCTCAACCCATGCCAAATTCCGGCCCAAGAGCGGCCACAATCCAGCCCACATCGAGGAGAATTTCAAGCACAGGGGACAGAGAAATTCAGGCTTCAAACCACGCCAAATTCCGGCCCAAGAGCGGCCACAATCCAGCCCACATCGAGGAGAATTTCAAGCACAGGGGGCAGAGATATTCAGGCCTCAAACCACGCCAAATTCCAGCCCAAGAGCGGCCACAATCCAGCCCACATCGAGGAGAATTTCAAGCACAGGGGGCAGAGAAATTCTGGCCTCAAACCATGCCAAATTCTATCCCAAGAGGAGTCACAATCCAGCCCACATCGACGAGAAATTCAAGCATAGGGGGCAGAGAAATTCAGGCCTCAAACCACGCCAAATTCCGGCCCAAGAGCAGCCAGAATCCAGCCCACATCGAGGAGAATTTCAAGCACAGTTGTGAGAGAAATTCAGGCCTCAAACCACGCTAAATTTCAGTTCAAGAGCAGCCACAATCCAGCACACATCGAGGAGAATTTCAAGCACAGGGGGCAGAGAAATTCAGGCCGAAAACCACGCCAAATTCCAGCCCAAGAGCAGCCACAATCCAGCCCACATCGAGGAGAATTTCAAGCCGAGGGGGCAGAGATATTCAGGCCTCAAACCACGAAAAATTCCAGCCCAAGTGCGGCCGCAATCCAGCCCACACCGAGGAGAATTTCAAGCACAGGGGGCAGAGAAATTCAGGCCTCAAACCACGCCAAATTCCGGCCCAAGAGCGGCCACAATCCAGCCCACATCGAGGAGAATTTCAAGCACAGGGGGCAGAGTAATTCAGACCTCAAACCACGCCAAATTCCGGCGCACGAGCGGCCACAATCCAGCCCACATCGAGGAAAATTTCAAGCACAGGTTGCAGAGAAATGCAAGCCTTAAAACATGACAAATTGCAGCCCAAGAGCAGCCACAATCCAGCCCACATCGAGGAGAATTTCAAGCACAGGGGCAGAGAAATTCAGGCCTCAAACCACGCCAAATTCCAGCGCAAGGTTGGCTACAATCCAGCCCACATTGAGGAGAATGTCAAGCACAGTGGGCAGAGAAATTCAGGACTCAAACCACGCCAAATTCCGGCCCAAAAACGGCCACAATCCAGCCCACATCCAGGAGAAATTCAAGCACAGAGGGCAGAGAAATTCAGGCGTCAACCCATGCCAAATTCCAGCCCAAGAGCAACCACAATCCAGCCCACATCAAACACAATTTCAAGCACAGGGGGCAGAGAAATTCAGGCCTCAACCCATGCCCAATTCCGGCCCAAGAGCGGCCACAATCCAGCCCACATCGAGGAGAATTTCAAGCACAGCAGTGAGAGAAATTCAGGCCTCAAGCCACACCAAATTCCAGGCCAAGGTTGGCTACAATCCAGCCCACATTGTAGAGAATTTCAAGCACAGGGGACAGAGAAATTCAGGCCTCAAACCACGCCAAATAGCCTCACAACAGCGGCCACAATCCAGCCCACATCGAGGAGAATTTCAAGCACAGGGGACAGAGAAATTCAGGCCTCAAACAACGACAAATTCCAGCCAAAGTTCGGCCGCAATCCAGCCCACATCGAGGAGAATTTCAAACACAGGGGGCAGAGAAATTCTGGCCTCAAACCATACCAAATTCTATCCCAAGAGGAGTCACAATCCAGCCCACATCGACGAGAAATTCAAGCATAAGGGGCAGAGAAATTCAGGCCTCAAACCACGCCAAATTTCAGTTCAAGAGCGGCCACAATCCAGCACACATCGAGGAGAATTTCAAGCACAGGGGGCAGAGATATTCAGGCCGAAAACCACGAAAAATTCCAGACCAAGTACAGCCGCAATCCAGCCCACATCGAGGAGAATTTCAAGCACAGAGGGCAGAGAAATTCAGACGTCAACCCATGCCAAATTCCGGCCCAAGAGCGACCACAATCCAGCCCACATCGAGGAGAATTTCAAGCACAGGGGGCAGAGAAATTCAGGCCTCAACCCATGCCAAATTCCGGCCCAAGAGCAACCACAATCCAGCCCACCTGGAAGAGAATTTCAAGCACAGGGGGCAGAGATATTCAGACCTCAAACCACGCCAAATTCCAGCCCAAGTGCGACCGCATTCCAGACCACATTGAGGAGAATTTCAAGCATGGTGGGCAGAGAAATTCAGACCTCAAACCACTCCAAATTCCAGCCCAAGAGCAGCCACAATCCAGACCACATCGAGGAGAATTTCAAGCACAGGGGACAGAGAAATTCAGACCTCAATCCATGCCAAATTCCAGCCCAAGAGCGGACACAATCCAGCCCACATCGAGGAGAATTTCAAGCAGAGCAGTGAGAGAAATTCAGGCCTCAAGCCACATCAAATTCCAGCCCAAGGTTGGCTACAATCCAGCCCACATCGTAGAGAAATTCAAGCACAGGTTGCAGAGAAATTCAGGCCTCAAACCACGCCAGATTCCAGCCCAAGAGCAGCCACAATCCAGCCCACATCAAGGAGAATTTCAAGCACAGGGGGCAGAGAAATTCAGGCCTCAAACCACGCCAAATTCCAGGACAAGAGCGGCCAAAATCCAGCCCACATCGAGGAGAATTTCAAGCACAGGGAGCAGAGAAATTCAGGCCTCAAACCACGCCAAATTCCAGCCCAATGTTGGATACAATCCAGCCCACATCGAGGAGAATTTCAAGCACAGGAGGCAGAGAAATTCAGACCTGAAACCACACCAAATTCCGGCCCAAGAGCGGCCACAATCCAGCCCACATCGAGGAGAATTTCAAGCACAGGGGACAGAGAAATTCAGACCTCAAACCACGCCAAATTCCAGCCCAAGAGCGGACACAATCCAGCCCACATCGACGAGAATTTCAAGCACAGGGAGCAGAGAAATTCAAGTCTCAAACTACATCTAATTCCGGCCCAAGAGCGGCCACAATCCAGCCCACATTGAGGAGAATTTCAAGCACAGGTTGCAGAGAAATTCAGGCCTCAAACCACGCCAATTCCAGCCCAAGAGCAGTCACAATCCAGCCCACATCGAGGAGAATTTCAAGCACAGGTTGCACAGAAATTGAGGCCTCAAACCACGCCAAATTCCAGCCCAAGGTTGGATACAATCCAGCACACATCGAGGAGAATTTCAAGCACAGTGGGCAGAGATATTCAGACTTCAAACCACGCCAAATTCCGGCCCAAGACTGGCCACAATCCAGCCCACATCGAGGAGAATTTCAAGCACAGTTGTTAGAGAAATTCAGGCCTCAAGCCACACCAAATTCCAGCCCAAGGTTGGCTACAATCCAGCCCACATCGTAGAGAATTTCAAGCACAGGTTGCAGAGAAATTCAGGCCTCAAACCACGCCAGATTCCAGCCCAAGAGCGGCCACAATCCAGCCCACATCAAGGAGAATTTCAAGCACAGCAGTGAGAGAAATTCAGGCCTCAAACCACGCCAAATTCCAGGCCAAGATCGGCCAAAATCCAGGCCACATCGAGGAGAATTTCAAGCACAGGGAGCAGAGAAATTCAGGCCTCAAACCACGCCAAATTCCAGCCCAATGTTGGATACAATCCAGCCCACATCGAGGAGAATTTCAAGCACAGGAGGCAGAGAAATTCAGGCCTCAAGCCACACCAAATTCCAGCCCAAGGTTGGCTACAATCCAGGCCACATCGAGGAGAATTTCAAGCACAGGTTACAGAAAAATTCAGGCCTCAAACCACGCCAAAATCCAGCCCAACAGCGGCCACAATCCAGCCCACATCGAGGAGAAATTCAAGCACAGGAGGCAGAGAAATTCAGGCCTCAACCCATGCCAAATTCCAGCCCAAGAGCAGCCACAATCCAGACCACATCGAGGAGAATTTCAAGCACAGGGATCAGAGAAATTCAGGCCTCAAACCACACCAAATTCCAGCCCAAGGTTGGCTACAATCCAGCCCACATCGAGGAGAATTTCAAGCACAGGGGACAGAGAAATTCAGGCCTCAAACCACGCCAAATTGCAGCCCAAGAGCGGCCGCAATCCAGCCCACATCGAGGAGAATTTCTAGCACAGGGGGCAGAGAAATTCAGGCCTCAACCCATGCCAAATTCCAGCCCAAGAGCGGCCGCAATCCAGCCCACATAGAGGAGAATTTCAAGCACAGGGGGCAGAGAAATTCAGGCCTCAACCCATGCCAAATTCCAGCCCAAGAGCGACCATAATCCAGCCCACATCGAGGAGAATTTCAAGCACAGGGGGCAGAGAAATTCAGGACTCAACCCATGCCAAATTCCAGCCCAAGAGCGACCACAATCCAGCCCACATCGAGGAGAATTTCAAGCACAGGGGGAATAGAAATTCAGGCCTCAAACCACACCAAATTCCAGCCCAAGAGCGGCCACAATCCAGCCCACATCGAGAAGAATTTCAAGCACAGGGGGCAGAGAAATTCAAGTCTCAAACTACACCAAATTCCTGCCCAAGAGTGGCCACAATCCAGCCCACATCGAGGAGAATTTCAAGCACAGGTTGCAGAGAAATTCAGGCCTCAAACCACGCCAAATTCCAGCCCAAGAGCGGCCACAATCCAGCCCACATCGAGGAGAATTTCAAGCACAGGGAGCAGAGAAATTCAGGCCTCAAACCACGCCAAATTCCAGCCCAAGGTTGGATACAATCCAGCCCACATCGAGGAGAATTTCAATCAAAGATGGGAGAGAAATTCAGGCCTCAACCCATGCCAAATTCCGGCCCAAGAGCAGCCACAATCCAGCCCACATCGAGGAGAATTTCAAGCACAGGTTGCAGAGAAATTCAGGCCTCAAACCACGCCAAAATCCAGCCCAAGAGCGGCCACAATCCAGCCCACATCGAGGAGAATTTCAAGCACAGGGGGCAGAGAAATTCAGGCCTCAAACCACGCAAATTTCGGCCCAAGAACGGCCACAATCCAGCCCACTTGGAAGAGAATTTCAAGCACAGAGGACAGAGAAATTCAAGCCTCAAAACATGACAAATTGCACCCAAGAGCAGCCACAATCCAGCCCACATTGAGGAGAATGTCAAGCACAGTGGGCAGAGAAATTCAGGCCTCAAACCACGCAAATTTCGGCCCAAGAACGGCCACAATCCAGCCCACTTGGAAGAGAATTTCAAGCACAGAGGACAGAGAAATTCAAGCCTCAAAACATGACAAATTGCACCCAAGAGCAGCCACAATCCAGCCCACATTGAGGAGAATGTCAAGCACAGTGGGCAGAGAAATTCAGGACTCAAACCACGCCAAATTCCGGCCCAAAAACGGCCACAATCCAGCCCACATCCAGGAGAAATTCAAGCACAGAGGGCAGAGAAATTCAGGCGTCAACCCATGCCAAATTCCAGCCCAAGAGCAACCACAATCCAGCCCACATCAAAGACAATTTCAAGCACAGGGGGCAGAGAAATTCAGGCCTCAACCCATGCCCAATTCCGGCCCAAGCGCGGCCACAATCCAGCCCACATCGAGGAGAATTTCAAGCACAGCAGTGAGAGAAATTCAGGCCTCAAGCCACACCAAATTCCAGCCCAAGGTTGGCTACAATCCAGCCCACATTGTAGAGAATTTCAAGCACAGGGGACAGAGAAATTCAGGCCTCAAACCACGCCAAATAGCCTCACAACAGCGGCCACAATCCAGCCCACATCGAGGAGAATTTCAAGCACAGGGGACAGAGAAATTCAGGCCTCAAACAACGACAAATTCCAGCCAAAGTGCGGCCGCAATCCAGCCCACATCGAGGAGAATTTCAAACACAGGGGGCAGAGAAATTCTGGCCTCAAACCATACCAAATTCTATCCCAAGAGGAGTCACAATCCAGCCCACATCGACGAGAAATTCAAGCATAGGGGGCAGAGAAATTCAGGCCTCAAACCACGCCAAATTTCAGTTCAAGAGCGGCCACAATCCAGCACACATCGAGGAGAATTTCAAGCACAGGGGGCAGAGATATTCAGGCCTAAAACCACGAAAAATTCCAGACCAAGTACGGCCGCAATCCAGCCCACATCGAGGAGAATTTCAAGCACAGAGGGCAGAGAAATTCAGACGTCAACCCATGCCAAATTCCGGCCCAAGAGCGACCACAATCCAGCCCACATCGAGGAGAATTTCAAGCACAGGGGGCAGAGAAATTCAGGCCTCAACCCATGCCAAATTCCGGCCCAAGAGCAACCACAATCCAGCCCACCTGGAAGAGAATTTCAAGCACAGGGGGCAGAGATATTCAGACCTCAAACCACGCGAAATTCCGGCCCAAGGTTGGCCACAATCCAGCCCACACCGAGGAGAAATTCAAGCACAAGGGACAGAGAAATTCAGACCTCAAACCACTCCAAATTCCAGCCCAAGAGCAGCCACAATCCAGACCACATCGAGGAGAATTTCAAGCAGAGGGATCAGAGAAATTCAGGCCTCAAACCACGCCAAATTCCGGCCCAAGAGCGGCCACAATCCAGCCCACATCGAGGAGAATTTCAAGCACAGGGGACAGAGAAATTCAGACCTCAATCCATGCCAAATTCCAGCCCAAGAGCGGACACAATCCAGCCCACATCGAGGAGAATTTCAAGCAGAGCAGTGAGAGAAATTCAGGCCTCAAGCCACATCAAATTCCAGCCCAAGGTTGGCTACAATCCAGCCCACATCGTAGAGAAATTCAAGCACAGGTTGCAGAGAAATTCAGGCCTCAAACCACGCCAGATTCCAGCCCAAGAGCAGCCACAATCCAGCCCACATCAAGGAGAATTTCAAGCACAGGGGGCAGAGAAATTCAGGCCTCAAACCACGCCAAATTCCAGGACAAGAGCGGCCAAAATCCAGCCCACATCGAGGAGAATTTCAAGCACAGGGAGCAGAGAAATTCAGGCCTCAAACCACGCCAAATTCCAGCCCAATGTTGGATACAATCCAGCCCACATCGAGGAGAATTTCAAGCACAGGAGGCAGAGAAATTCAGACCTGAAACCACACCAAATTCCGGCCCAAGAGCGGCCACAATCCAGCCCACATCGAGGAGAATTTCAAGCACAGGGGACAGAGAAATTCAGACCTCAAACCACGCCAAATTCCAGCCCAAGAGCGGACACAATCCAGCCCACATCGACGAGAATTTCAAGCACAGGGAGCAGAGAAATTCAAGTCTCAAACTACATCTAATTCCGGCCCAAGAGCGGCCACAATCCAGCCCACATTGAGGAGAATTTCAAGCACAGGTTGCAGAGAAATTCAGGCCTCAAACCACGCCAATTCCAGCCCAAGAGCAGTCACAATCCAGCCCACATCGAGGAGAATTTCAAGCACAGGTTGCACAGAAATTGAGGCCTCAAACCACGCCAAATTCCAGCCCAAGGTTGGATACAATCCAGCACACATCGAGGAGAATTTCAAGCACAGTGGGCAGAGATATTCAGACTTCAAACCACGCCAAATTCCGGCCCAAGACTGGCCACAATCCAGCCCACATCGAGGAGAATTTCAAGCACAGTTGTTAGAGAAATTCAGGCCTCAAGCCACACCAAATTCCAGCCCAAGGTTGGATACAATCCAGCCCACATCGTAGAGAATTTCAAGCACAGGTTGCAGAGAAATTCAGGCCTCAAACCACGCCAGATTCCAGCCCAAGAGCGGCCACAATCCAGCCCACATCAAGGAGAATTTCAAGCACAGCAGTGAGAGAAATTCAGGCCTCAAACCACGCCAAATTCCAGCCCAAGAGCGGCCAAAATCCAGCCCACATCGAGGAGAATTTCAAGCACAGGGAGCAGAGAAATTCAGGCCTCAAACCACGCCAAATTCCAGCCCAATGTTGGATACAATCCAGCCCACATCGAGGAGAATTTCAAGCACAGGAGGCAGAGAAATTCAGGCCTCAAGCCACACCAAATTCCAGCCCAAGATTGGCTACAATCCAGGCCACATCGAGGAGAAATTCAAGCACAGGTTACAGAAAAATTCAGGCCTCAAACCACGCCAAAATCCAGCCCAACAGCGGCCACAATCCAGCCCACATAGAGGAGAAATTCAAGCACAGGGGGCAGAGAAATTCAGGCCTCAAACCACGGCAAATTCCAGGCAAGAGCGACCACCATCCACCCCACATCGAGGAGAATTTCAAGCAGAGGAGTGAGAGAAATTCAGGCCTCAAACCACGCCAAATTGCAGCCCAAGAGTGGCCGCCATCCAGCCCACATCGAGGAGAATTTCAAGCACAGGGGGCAGAGAAATTCAGGCCTCAAACACGCCAAATTCCAGCCCAAAAACGGCCACAATCCAGCCCACGTCTACAAGAAGCTCAAGCACAGGGGGCAGAGAAATTCAGGCCTCAAACCACGCCAAATAGCCTCACATGAACGGCCACAATCCAGCCCACATCGACGATAATTTCAAGCACAGGGGGCAGAGAAATTCAGGCCTCAACCCATGCCAAATTCCAGCCCAAGAGCAGCCACAATCCAGACCACATCGAGGAGAATTTCAAGCACAGGGGGCAGAGAAATTCAGGCCTCAAACCACACCAAATTCCAGCCCAAGGTTGTCTACAATCCAGCCCACATCGAGGAGAATTTCAAGCACAGGGGACAGAGAAATTCAGGCCTCAAACCACACCAAATTCCAGCCCAAGAGCGGCCGCCATACAGCCCACATAGAGGAGAATTTCAAGCACAGGGGGCAGAGAAATTCAGGCCTCAAACCATGCCGAATTCCAGCCCAAGAACGACCATAATCCAGCCCACATCGAGGAGAATTTCAAGCACAGGGGGCAGAGAAATTCAGGACTCAACCCATGCCAAATTCCAGCCCAAGAGCGACCACAATCCAGCCCACATCGAGGAGAATTTCAAGCACAGGGGGAATAGAAATTCAGGCCTCAAACCACGCCAAATTCCAGCCCAAGAACGGCCACAATCCAGCCCACATCGACGAGAATTTCAAGCACAGGGGGCAGAGAAATTCAAGTCTCAAACTACACCAAATTCCTGCCCAAGAGTGGCCACAATCCAGCCCACATCGAGGAGAATTTCAAGCACAGGTTGCAGAGAAATTCAGGCCTCAAACCACGCCAAATTCCAGCCCAAGAGCGGCCACAATCCAGCCCACATCGAGGAGAATTTCAAGCACAGGGAGCAGAGAAATTCAGGCCTCAAACCACGCCAAATTCCAGCCCAAGGTTGGATACAATCCAGCCCACATCGAGGAGAATTTCAATCAAAGATTGGAGAGAAATTCAGGCCTCAACCCATGCCAAATTCCGGCCCAAGAGCAGCCACAATCCAGCCCACATCGAGGAGAATTTCAAGCACAGGTTGCAGAGAAATTCAGGCCTCAAACCACGCCAAAATCCAGCCCAAGAGCGGCCACAATCCAGCCCACATCGAGGAGAATTTCAAGCACAGGGGGCAGAGAAATTCAGGCCTCAAACCACGCAAATTCCGGCCCAAGAACGGCCACAATCCAGCCCACTTGGAAGAGAATTTCAAGCACAGAGGACAGAGAAATTCAAGCCTCAAAACATGACAAATTGCACCCAAGAGCAGCCACAATCCAGCCCACATCAAGGAGAAGTTCAAGCACAAGGGTCAGAGAAATTCAGTTCTCAAACCACGCCAAATTCCGGCCCAAGAGCACCCACAATCCACCCCACATGGAAGAGAATTTCAAGCACAAGGGGCAGAGAAATTCAGTTCTCAAACCACGCCAAATTCCGGCCCAAGAGCGGCCACAATCCAGCCCACATCGAGGAGAATGTCAAGCACAGGAGGCAGAGAAATTCAGGCCTCAAACCACGCCAAATTCCGGCCCAAGAGAGGCCACCACCCAGCCCACATCGAGGAGAATTTCAAGCACAGGAGTGAGAGAAATTCAGGCCTCAACCCATGTCAACTTCCGGCCCAATATTGGCCACAATCCAGCCCACTTGGAAGAGAATTTCAAGCACAGAGGACAGAGAAATTCAGGCATCAAACACGCCAAATAGCCTCACAAGAGCAGCCACAATCCAGCCCACATGGAGGAGAATTTCAAGCACAGGGGGCAGAGATATTCAGGCCTCAAACCACGCCAAATTCCAGCCCAAGTGCGACCGCAATCCCGACCACATTGAGGAGAATTTCAGGCATGGTGGGCAGAGAAATTCAGACCTCAAACCACTCCAAATTCCAGCCTGAGAGCAGCCACAATCCAGACCACATCGAGGAGAATTTCAAGCACAGGGATCAGAGAAATTCAGACCTCAAACCACGCCAAATTCTGGCCCAATGTTGGCCACCATCCAGCCCACACCGAGGAGACTTTCAAGCACAGGGGGCAGAGATATTCAGGCCGCAAACCACGCCAAATTCCGGCCAAAGAGCGGCCACAATCCAGCCCATATCAAGGAGAATTTCAAGCAGAGGGGGCAGAGAAATTCAGGCCTCAACCCATGCCAAATTCCGGCCCAAGAGCGGCCACAATCCAGCCCACATCGAGGAGAATTTCAAGCACAGGTTGCAGAGAAATTCAAGTCTCAAACCACGCCAGATTCCGGCCCAAGAGCGACCACAATCCAGCCCACATCGAGGAGAATTTCAAGCACAGGTTGCAGAGAAATTCAAGTCTCAAACCACGCCAAATTCCGGCCCAAGAGCAACCACAATGCAGCCCACATCGAGGAGAATGTCAAGCACATTGGGCAGAGAAATTCAGGCCTCTAACGATGCCAAATTCCAGCCCAAGAGCGGCCATAATCCAGCCCACATGGAAGAGAATTTCAAGCACAGGGGGCAGAGAAATTCAGGCCTTAAAACCACGCAAATTCCAGCCCAAGATCGGCCACCATCCAGCCCACATCAAGGACAATTTCAAGCACAGTGGGCAGAGAAATTCAGGCCTCAAACCACGCCAAATTCCAGCTCAAGAGCCACCACAATCCAGCCCACTTGGAAGAGAATTTCAAGCACAGAGGACAGAGAAATTCAGGCCTCAAACACGACAAATAGCCTCACAACAGCGGCCACAAACCAGCCCACACCGAGGAGAATTTCAAGCACAGGGGGCAGAGAAATTCAGGCCTCAAACCACGCCAAATTCTGGCTCAAGACTGGCCACAATCCAGCCCACAGAGGAGAATTTCAAGCAGAGGAGTGAGAGAAATTCAGGCCTCAAATCACACCAAATTCCAGCCCAAGAGCGGCCACAATCCAGCCCACATCGAGGAGAATTTCAAGCACAGAGGGCAGAGAAATTCAGGCCTCAAACCACACCAAATTCCGGCCCAAGAGCGGCCACAATCCAGCCCACATCAAGGAGAATTTCAAGCACAGGGGGCAGAGAAATTCAGGCCTCAACCCATGCCAAATTCCGGCCCAAGAGCGACCACAATCCAGCCCACATCGAGGAGAATTTCTAGCACAGGGGGCAGAGAAATTCAGGCCTCAAACGACGCCAAATTCCAGCCCAAGAGCGGCCATAATAAAGCCCACATGGAAGAGAATTTCAAGCACAGGGGGCAGAGAAATTCAGGCCTTAAAGCCACGCAAATTGCAGCCCAAGAGCGACCACAATCCAGCGCACATCGAGGAGAATTTCAAGCACAGGGGGCAGAGAAATTCAGGCGGAAAACCACGCCAAATTCCGGCCCAAGATCGGCCACAATCCAGCCCATATCGAGGAGAATTTCAAGCACAGGTTGCAGAGAAATTCAGGCCTCAACCCATGCCAAATGCCAGCCCAAGAGCAGCCACAATCCAGCCCACATCGAGGAGAATTTCAAGCACAGGAGGCAGAGAAATTCAGGCCTCAAACACGCCAAATATCCTCACAAGAGCTGCCACAATCCAGCCCATATCGAGGAGAATTTCAAGCACAGGGGGCAGAGAAATTCAGGCCTTAAAGCCACGCAAATTCCGGCCCAAGAGCGGTGAAAATCCAGCCCACATCGAGGAGAAGTTCAAGCACAGGGGGCAGAGAAATTCAGGCCTCAAACCACGCCAAATTCCGGCCCAAGAGCGGCCACAATCCAGCCCACATCGAGGAGAATTTCAAGCACATGTTGCAGAGAATTTCAGGCGTCAACACATGCCAAATTCCAGCCCAAGAGCGACCACAATCCAGCCCACATCAAGGAGAATTTCAAGCACAGGGGGCAGAGAAATTCAGGCCTCAAACCACGCCAAATTCCGGCCCAAGGTTGGCCACAATCCAGCCCACACCGATTAGAATTTCAAGCACAGGAGACAGAGAAATTCAGGCCTCAAACCACGCCAAATTCCGGCCCAAGGTTGGCCACAATCCAGCCCACACGGAGGAGAATTTCAAGCACAGGAGACAGAGAAATTCAGGACTCAAACCACGCCAAATTCCGGCCAAAGAGCGGCCACAATCCAGCCCACATCGACGAGAATTTCAAGCACAGGTGGCAGAGAAATTCAAGTCTCAAACTACACCAAATTCCGGCCCAAGAGTGGCCACAATCCAGCCCACATCGAGGAGAATGTCAAGCACATGGGGCAGAGAAATTCAGGCCTCAAACGATGCCAAATTCCAGCCCAAGAGCGGCCACAATCCAGCCCACATTGAGGAGAATTTCAAGCACAGAGGGCAGAGAAATTCAGGCCTCAACCCATGCCAAATTCCAGCCCAAGAGCGACCACAATCCAGCCCACATCGAGGAGAATTTCAAGCACAGGAGTGAGAGAAATTCAGGCCTCAAACCACGCCAAATTCCCGCCCAAGAGCAGCCACAATCCAGCCGATATCGAGTAGAATTTCAAGCACAGGGGGCAGAGAAATTCAGGCCTCAAACCACGCCAAATTCCGTCCCAAGAGCGGCCACAATCCAGCCCACATCGAGGAGAATTTCAAGCAGAGGAGTGAGAGAAATTCAAGCCTCAAATCACGCCAAATTGCAGCCCAAGAGCGGTCACAATCCAGCCCACATCGAGGAGAATTTCAAGCACAGGGGGCAGAGAAATTCAGGCCTCAAACCACGCCAAATTCCAGCCCAAGAACAGCAACAATCCAGCCCACATCGAGGAGAATTTCAAGCAGAGGGGGCAGAGAAATTCAAGTCTCAAGCCACACCAAATTCCGGCCCAAGAGCGACCGCCATCCAGCCCACATCGAGGAGAATTTCAAGCACAGGGATCAGAGAAATTCAGGCCTCAAACCACGCCAAATTCCAAAACAAGAGCGGCCACAATCCAACAAACATGGAGGAGAATTTCAAGCAGAAGGGGGCAGAGAAATTCAGGCCTCAAACCACACCAAATTCCGGCTCAAGAGCGGCCGCCATCTAGCCCACATCGAGGAGAAATTCAAGCACAGGGGGCAGAGAAATTCAGGCCTTAAAACCACGCAAATTCCAGCCCAAGAGCGGCCATCATCCAGCCCACATCGAGGAGAATTTCAAGCACAGGGGGCAGAGAAATTCAGGCCTCAAACCACGCCAAATTCCAGCCCAAGATCGGCCGCCATCCAGGCCACATCGAGGAGAATTTCAAACACAGGGGGCAGAGAAATTCAGGCCTCAAACCACGCCAAATTCCAGCCCAAGAACGGCCACAATCCAGCCCACATCGAGGAGAATTTCAAGCAGAGGAGTGAGAGAAATTCAGGCCTCAAATCACGCCAAATTCCAGCCCAAGAGCGGCCACAATCCAGCCCACATCGAGGAGAATTTCAAACACAGGAGGGAGAGAAATTCAGGCCTCAACCCACGCTAAATTACGGCCAAAGAGCGGTCACAATCCAGCCCACATCGAGGAGAATTTCAAGCAGAGGGGACAGAGATATTCAGGCCTTAAAACCACGCAAATTCCAGCCCAAGAGCAGCCACAATCCAGCACACATCGAGGAGAATTTCAAGCACACGGGGCAGAGAAGTTCAGGCCTCAACCCATGCCAAATTTCGGCCCAAGAGCGGCCACAATCCAGCCCACATCGAGGAGACTTTCAAGCACAGGGGGCAGTGAAATTCAGGCCTCAACCCATGCCAAATTCCGGCCCAAGAGCGACCACAATCGAGCCCAATTCGATGAGAATTTCAAGAACAGGGAGCAGTGAAATTCAGGCCTCAACCCATGCCAAATTCCTGCCCAAGAGCGACCACAATCGAGCCCACATCGAGGATAATTTCCAGCACAGGGGGCAGAGAAATTCAGACCTCAACCCATGCCAAATTCCGGCCCAAGAGCGACCACAATCGAGCCCACATCAAGGAGAATTTCAAGCACAGGGGGCAGAGAAATTCAGGCCTCAACCCATGCCAAATTCCGGCCCAAGAGGGACCACAATCCAGCCCACATCGAGGAGAATTTCAAGCACAGGGGGCAGAGAAATTCAGGCCTCAACCCATGCCAAATTCCGGCCCAAGGGCGACCACAATCCAGCCCACATCGAGGAGAATTTCAAGCACAGGGGGCAGAGAAATTCAGACCTCAAACCACGCCAAATTACAGCCCAAGATCAGTAACAATCCAGCCCACATCGAGGAGAATTTCAAGCACAGGGGGCAGAGAAATTCAAGTCTCAAACCACACCAAATTCCGGCCCAAGAGCAGCCACAATCCAGCCCACATAGAGGAGAATTTCAAGCACAGGTTGCAGAGAAATTCAGGCCTCAAGCCCCGCCAAATTCCGGCCCAAGGTTGGAAACAATCCAGCCCACATCGAGGAGAATTTCAAGCACAGGGGGCAGAGAAATTCAAGTCTCAAACCACACCAAATTCCGGCCCAAGAGTAGCCACAATCCAGCCCACATAGAGGAGAATTTCAAGCACAGGGGACAGAGAAATTCAGGCCTCAAGCCCCGCCAAATTCCGGCACAAGGTTGGCCACAATCCAGCCCACATCGAGGAGAATTTCAAGCACAGGGGGCAGAGAAATTCAGGCCTCAAACCACGCCAAATTCCGGCCCAAGAGTGGCCACAATCCAGACAACATCGAGGAGAATTTCAAGCACAGGAGGCAGTGAAGTTCAGGCCTTAACCCATGCCAAATTCCGGCCCAAGAGCGGCCACAATCCAGCCCACATCGAGGAGAATTTCAAGCACAGGGATCAGAGAAATTCAGGCCTCAAACCACGCCAAATTCCAGCCCAAGAACGGCCACAATCCAGCCCACTTGGAGGAGAATTTCAAGCACGGTGCGCAGAGAAATTCAGGCCTTAAAACCACGACAAATTCCTGCCCAAGAGCGGCCACAATCCAGCCCACATCGAGGAGAATTTCAAGCACAGGGGGCAGAGAAATTCAGGCCTTAAAACCACGCAAATTCCAGCCCAAGAGCGGCCACCATCCAGCCCACATCGAGGAGAATTTCAAGCCGAGGGGGCAGAGAAATTCAGGCCTCAAACCACGCCAAATTCCAGCCCAAGAGCGGCCGCCATCCAGCCCACATCTAGGAGAAATTCAAGCACAGGGGGCAGAGAAATTCAGGCCTCAAACCACGCCAAATTCCAGCCCAAGAGCGACCGCCATCCAGCCCACATCGAGGAGAATTTCAAGCACAGGGGACAGAGAAATTCAGGCCTCCAACCACGCCAAATTCCGGCCCAAGATCGGCCGCCATCCAGCCCACAACGAGGAGAATTTCAAGCACAGGGGACAGAGAAATTCAGGCCTCAAACCACGCCAAATTCCAGCCCAAGATCGGCCACAATCCAGCCCACATCGAGGAGAATTTCAAGCAGAGGAGTGAGAGAAATTCAGGCCTCAAATCACTCCAAATTCCAGCCCAAGAGAGGCCACAATCCAGCCCACATCGAGGAGAATTTCAAACACAGGGGGCAGAGAAATTTAGGCCTCAATCCACGCTAAATTCCGGCCCAAGAGCGGTCACAATCCAGCCCACATCGAGGAGAATTTCAAGCAGAGGGGACAGAGATATTCAGGCTTTAAAACCACGCCAATTCCAGCCCAAGAGCAGCCACAATCCAGCCCACATAGACAAGAATTTCAAGCACAGGGGACAGAGATATTCAGGCCTTAAAACCACGCAAATTCCAGCCCAAGAGCGGCCACCATCCAGCCCACATCGAGGAGAATTTCAAGCCGAGGGGGCAGAGAAATTCAGGCCCCAAACCACGCCAAATTCCAGCCCAAGAGCGGCCGCCATCCAGCCCACATCGAGGAGAATTTCAAGCACATGGGACAGAGATATTCAGGATTTAAAACCACGCAAATTCCGGCCCAAGAGCGGCCACAATCCAGCCCACATCGAGGAGAATTTCAAGCACAGAGGGCAGAGAAGTTCAGGCCTCAACCCATGCGAAATTCCGGCCCAAGAGCGACCAAAATCCAGACCACATCGAGGAGAATTTCAAGCACAGGGGGCAGTGAAATTCAGGCCTCAACCCACGCCAAAATCCGGCCCAAGAGCGACCACAATCCAGCCCACATCGAGGAGAATTTCAAGCACAGGGTTCAGTGAAATTCAGGCCTCAAACCACGCCAAATTCCGGCCCAAGATCGGCCACAATCCAGCCCACATCGAGGAGAATTTCAAGCAGAGGAGTGAGAGAAATTCAGGATTCAAATCACGCCAAATTCCAGCCCAAGAGCGGCCACAATCCAGCCCACATCGAGGAGAATTTCACGCACAGGGGGCAGTGAAATTCAGGCCTCAACCCATGCCAAATTCCGGCCCAAGAGCGACCACAATCCAGCCCACATCGAGGAGAATTTCACGCACAGGGGACAGAGAAATTCAGGCCTCAAACCACGCCAAATTCCGTCCCAAGATCGGCCACAATCCAGCCCACATCGAGGAGAATTTCAAGCACAGGGGTCAGTGAAATTCAGGCCTCAACCCACGCCAAATTCCGACCCAAGAGCGACCACAATCCAGCCCACATCGAGGAGAATTTCAAACACAGGCGGCAGAGAAATTCAGGCCTCAACCCACGCTAAATTACGGCCCAAGAGCTGTCACAATCCAGCCCACATCGAGGAGAATTTCAAGCACAGGGGGCAGAGAAATTCAGGCATTAAAACCACGCCAATTCCAGCCCAAGAGCAGCCACAATCCAGCCCACATAGACAAGAATTTCAAGCACAGGGGACAGAGATATTCAGGCCTTAAAACCACGCAAATTCCAGCCCAAGAGCGGCCACCATCCAGCCCACATCGAGGATAATTTCAAGCCGAGGGGGCAGAGAAATTCAGGCCCCAAACCACGCCAAATTCCAGCCCAAGAGCGGCCGCCATCCAGCCCACATCTAGGAGAATTTCAAGCACAGGGGGCAGAGAAATTCAGGCCTCAAACCACGCCAAATTCCAGCCCAAGAGCGACCGCCATCCAGCCCACATCGAGGAGAATTTCAAGCACAGGGGACAGAGAAATTCAGGCCTCCAACCACGCCAAATTCCGGCCCAAGATCGGCCGCCATCCAGCCCACAACGAGGAGAATTTCAAGCACAGGGGACAGAGAAATTCAGGCCTCAAACCACGCCAAATTCCAGCCCAAGATCGGCCACAATCCAGCCCACATCGAGGAGAATTTCAAGCAGAGGAGTGAGAGAAATTCAGGCCTCAAATCACTCCAAATTCCAGCCCAAGAGAGGCCACAATCCAGCCCACATCGAGGAGAATTTCAAACACAGGGCGCATGAGAAATTTAGGCCTCAATCCACGCTAAATTACGGCCCAAGAGCTGTCACAATCCAGCCCACATCGAGGAGAATTTCAAGCAGACGGGACAGAGATATTCAGGCATAAAACCACGCCAATTCCAGCCCAAGAGCAGCCACAATCCAGCCCACATAGACAAGAATTTCAAGCACAGGGGACAGAGATATTCAGGCCTTAAAACCACGCAAATTCCAGCCCAAGAGCAGCCACAATCCAGCCCACATCGAGGAGAATTTCAAGCACAGGGGACAGAGATATTCAGGATTTAAAACCACGCAAATTCCGGCCCAAGAGCGGCCACAATCCAGCCCACATCGAGGAGAATTTCAAGCACAGAGGGCAGAGAAATTCAGGCCTCAACCCATGCCAAATTTCGGCCCAAGAGCGACCACAATCCAGCCCACATCGAGGAGAATTTCAAGCACAGGGTTCAGTGAAATTCAGGCCTCAACCCACGCCAAATTCCAGCCCAAGATCGGCCGCCATCCAGCCCACAACGAGGAGAATTTCAAGCACAGGGGACAGAGAAATTCAGGCCTCAAACCACGCCAAATTCCGGCCCAAGATCGGCCACAATCCAGCCCACATCGAGGAGAATTTCAAGCAGAGGAGTGAGAGAAATTCAGGCCTCAAATCACGCCAAATTCCAGCCCAAGAGCGGCCACAATCCAGCCCACATCGAGGAGAATTTCACGCACAGGGGGCAGTGAAATTCAGGCCTCAACCCATGCCAAATTCCAGCCCAAGAGCGACCACAATCCAGCCCACATCGAGGAGAATTTCACGCACAGGGGACAAAGAAATTCAGGCCTCAAACCACGCCAAATTCCGTCCCAAGATCGGCCACAATCCAGCCCACATCGAGGAGAATTTCAAACACAGGGGGCAGAGAAATTCAGGCCTCAACGCACGCTAAATTACGCCCCAAGAGCGGTCACAATCCAGCCCACATCGAGGAGAATTTCAAGCAGAGGGGACAGAGATATTCAGGCCTTAAAACCACGCAAATTCCAGCCCAAGAGCAGCCACAATCCAGCCCACATAGACGAGAATTTCAAGCACAGGGGACAGAGATATTCAGGCCTTAAAACCACGCAAATTCCGGCCCAAGAGCGGCCACAATCCAGCCCACATCGAGGAGAATTTCAAGCAGAGGAGTGAGAGAAATTCAGGCCTCAAATCACGCCAAATTCCAGCCCAAGAGCGGCCACAATCCAGCCCACATCGAGGAGAATTTCACGCACAGGGGGCAGTGAAATTCAGGCCTCAACCCATGCCAAATTCCGGCCCAAGAGCGACCACAATCCAGCCCACATCGAGGAGACTTTCAAGCACAGGGGGCAGTGAAATTCAGGCCTCAAACCATGCCAAATTCCACCACAAGAGCGACCACAATCCAGCCCACATCGAGGAGAATTTCAAGCACAGGGGACAGAGAAATTCAGGCCTCAACCCATGCCAAATTCCGGCCCAAGAGCGACCACAATCCAGCCCACATCGAGGAGAATTTCAAGCACAGGGGTCAGAGAAATTCAGGCCTCAACCCATGCCAAATTCCGGCCCAAGAGCGACCACAATCCAGCCCACATCGAGGAGAATTTCAAGCACAGGGGGCAGAGAAATACAGGCCTCAACCCATGCCAAATTCCGGCCCAAGAGCGACCACAATCCAGCCCACATCGAGGAGAATTTCAAGCACAGGGGGCAGAGAAATTCAGGCCTCAAACCACGCCAAATTCCAGCCCAAGAACGGCCACAATCCAGCCCACTTGGAGGAGAATTTCAAGCACAGGGGGCAGAGAAATTCAGGCCTTAAAACCACGCAAATTCCAGCCCAAGAGCGGCCACAATCCAGCCCACATCGAGGAGAATTTCAAGCACAGGGGGCAGAGAAATTCAGGCATTAAAACCACGCAAATTCCAGCCCAAGAGCGGCCACCATCCACCCACATCGAGGAGAATTTCAAGCCGAGGTGGCAGAGAAATTCAGGCCTCAAACCACGCCAATTTCCAGCCCAAGAGCGACCGCCATCCAGCCCACATCGAGGAGAATTTCAAGCACAGGGGACAGAGAAATTCAGGCCTCAAACCACGCCAAATTCCGTCCCAAGATCGGCCACCATCCAGCCCACATCGAGGAGAATTTCAAGCACAGGGGGCAGTGAAATTCAGGCCTCAACCCACGCCAAATTCCGGCCCAAGAGCGACCACAATCCAGCCCACATCGAGGAGGATTTCAAACACAGGGGGCAGAGAAATTCAGGCCTCAAACCACGCTAAATTACGGCCCAAGAGCGGTCACAATCCAGCCCACATCGAGGAGAATTTCAAGCAGAGGGGACAGAGATATTCAGGCCTTAAAACCACGCAAATTCCAGCCCAAGAGCGGCCACAATCCAGCCCACATCGAGGAGAATTTCAAGCAGAGGGGACAGAGATATTCAGGCCTTAAAACCACGCAGATTCCAGCCCAAGAGCAGCCACAATCCAGCCCACATCGAGGAGAATTTCAAACACAGGGGGCAGAGAAATTCAGGCCTCAACCCACGCTAAATTACGCCCCAAGAGCGGTCACAATCCAGCCCACATCGAGGAGAATTTCAAGCAGAGGGGACAGAGATATTCAGGCCTTAAAACCACGCAAATTCCAGCCCAAGAGCAGCCACAATCCAGCCCACATAGACGAGAATTTCAAGCACAGGGGACAGAGATATTCAGGCCTTAAAACCACGCAAATTCCGGCCCAAGAGCGGCCACAATCCAGCCCACATCGAGGAGAATTTCAAGCAGAGGAGTGAGAGAAATTCAGGCCTCAAATCACGCCAAATTCCAGCCCAAGAGCGGCCACAATCCAGCCCACATCGAGGAGAATTTCACGCACAGGGGGCAGTGAAATTCAGGCCTCAACCCATGCCAAATTCCGGCCCAAGAGCGACCACAATCCAGCCCACATCGAGGAGACTTTCAAGCACAGGGGGCAGTGAAATTCAGGCCTCAAACCATGCCAAATTCCACCACAAGAGCGACCACAATCCAGCCCACATCGAGGAGAATTTCAAGCACAGGGGACAGAGAAATTCAGGCCTCAACCCATGCCAAATTCCGGCCCAAGAGCGACCACAATCCAGCCCACATCGAGGAGAATTTCAAGCACAGGGGTCAGAGAAATTCAGGCCTCAACCCATGCCAAATTCCGGCCCAAGAGCGACCACAATCCAGCCCACATCGAGGAGAATTTCAAGCACAGGGGGCAGAGAAATACAGGCCTCAACCCATGCCAAATTCCGGCCCAAGAGCGACCACAATCCAGCCCACATCGAGGAGAATTTCAAGCACAGGGGGCAGAGAAATTCAGGCCTCCAACCACGCCAAATTCCAGCCCAAGAACGGCCACAATCCAGCCCACTTGGAGGAGAATTTCAAGCACAGGGGGCAGAGAAATTCAGGCCTTAAAACCACGCAAATTCCAGCCCAAGAGCGGCCACAATCCAGCCCACATCGAGGAGAATTTCAAGCACAGGGGGCAGAGAAATTCAGGCATTAAAACCACGCAAATTCCAGCCCAAGAGCGGCCACCATCCACCCACATCGAGGAGAATTTCAAGCCGAGGTGGCAGAGAAATTCAGGCCTCAAACCACGCCAATTTCCAGCCCAAGAGCGACCGCCATCCAGCGCACATCGAGGAGAATTTCAAGCACAGGGGACAGAGAAATTCAGGCCTCAAACCACGCCAAATTCCGTCCCAAGATCGGCCACCATCCAGCCCACATCGAGGAGAATTTCAAGCACAGGGGGCAGTGAAATTCAGGCCTCAACCCACGCCAAATTCCGGCCCAAGAGCGACCACAATCCAGCCCACATCGAGGAGGATTTCAAACACAGGGGGCAGAGAAATTCAGGCCTCAAACCACGCTAAATTACGGCCCAAGAGCGGTCACAATCCAGCCCACATCGAGGAGAATTTCAAGCAGAGGGGACAGAGATATTCAGGCCTTAAAACCACGCAAATTCCAGCCCAAGAGCGGCCACAATCCAGCCCACATCGAGGAGAATTTCAAGCAGAGGGGACAGAGATATTCAGGCCTTAAAACCACGCAGATTCCAGCCCAAGAGCAGCCACAATCCAGCCCACATCGACGAGAATTTCAAGCACAGGGGACAGAGATATTCAGGATTTAAAACCACGCAAATTCCGGCCCAAGAGCAGCCACAATCCAGCCCACATCGAGGAGAATTTCAAGCACAGAGGGCAGAGAAATTCAGGCCTCAACCCATGCCAAATTTCGGCCCAAGAGCGACCACAATCCAGCCCACATCGAGGAGAATTTCAAGCACACAGGGCAGAGAAGTTCAGGCCTCAACCCATGCCAAATTCCGGCCCAAGAGCGACCACAATCCAGCCCACATCGAGGAGAATTTCAAGCACAGGGGGCAGTGAAATTCAGGCCTCAACCCACGCCAAATTCCGGCCCAAGAGCGACCACAATCCAGCCCACATCGAGGAGAATTTCAAGCACAGGGGGCAGTGAAATTCATGCCTCAACCCACGCCAAATTCCGGCCCAAGAGCGACCACAATCCAGCCCACATCGAGGAGAATTTCAAGCACAGGAGTCAGTGAAATTCAGGCCTCAACCCACGCCAAATTCCAGCCCAAGATCGGCCGCCATCCAGCCCACATCAAGGAGAATTTCAAGCACAGGGGACAGAGAAATTCAGGCCTCAAACCACGCCAAATTCCGGCCCAAGAGCGACCACAATCCAGCCCACATCGAGGAGAATTTCAAGCACAGGGGGCAGATAAATTCAGGCCTCAACCCATGCCAAATTCCGGCCCAAGAGCGACCACAATCCAGCCCACATCGAGGAGAATTTCAAGCACAGGGGGCAGAGAAATACAGGCCTCAACCCATTCCAAATTCCGGCCCAAGAGCGACCACAATCCAGCCCACATCGAGGAGAATTTCAAGCACAGGGGGCAGAGAAATTCAGGCCTCAACCCATGCCAAATTCCAGCCCAAGAACGGCCACAATCCAGCCCACTTGGAGGAGAATTTCAAGCACAGGGGGCAGAGAAATTCAGGCCTTAAAACCACGCAAATTCCAGCCCAAGAGCGGCCACAATCCAGCCCACATCGAGGAGAATTTCAAGCACAGGAGGCAGAGAAATTCAGGCCTTAAAACCACGCAAATTCCAGCCCAAGAGCGGCCACCATCCAGCCCACATCGAGGAGAATTTCAAGCCGAGGGGGCAGAGAAATTCAGGCCTCAAACCAGGCCAAATTCCAGCCCAAGAGCGACCGCCATCCAGCCCACATCGAGGAGAATTTCAAGCACAGGGGACAGAGAAATTCAGGCCTTAAAACCACGCAAAATCCAGCCCAAGAGCAGACACAATCCAGCCCACATAGACGAGAATTTCAAGCACAGGGGACAGAGATATTCAGGCCTTAAAACCACGCAAATTCCAGCCCAAGAGCAGCCACAATCCAGCCCACATAGACGAGAATTTCAAGCACAGGGGACAGAGATATTCAGGCCTTAAAACCACGCAAATTCCAGCCCAAGAGCAGCCACAATCCAGCCCACATCGAGGAGAATTTCAAGCACAGGGGGCAGTGAAATTCAGGCCTCAACCCACGCCAAATTCCGGCCCAAGAGCGACCACAATCCAGCCCACATCGAGGAGGATTTCAAACACAGGGGGCAGAGAAATTCAGGCCTCAACCCACGCTAAATTACGGCCCAAGAGCGGTCACAATCCAGCCCACATCGAGGAGAATTTCAAGCAGAGGGGACAGAGATATTCAGGCCTTAAAACCACGCAAATTCCAGCCCAAGAGCAGCCACAATCCAGCCCACATAGACGAGAATTTCAAGCACAGGGGACAGAGATATTCAGGCCTTAAAACCACGCAAATTCCAGCCCAAGAGCAGCCACAATCCAGCCCACATCGAGGAGAATTTCAAGCACAGGGGACAGAGATATTCAGGATTTAAAACCACGCAAATTCCGGCCCAAGAGCGGCCACAATCCAGCCCACATCGAGGAGAATTTCAAGCACAGAGGGCAGAGAAATTCAGGCCTCAACCCATGCCAAATTTCGGCCCAAGAGCGACCACAATCCAGCCCAAATAGAGGAGAATTTCAAGCACACAGGGCAGAGAAGTTCAGGCCTCAACCCATGCCAAATTCCGGCCCAAGAGCGACCACAATCCAGCCCACAACGAGGAGAATTTCAAGCACAGGTGACAGAGAAATTCAGGCCTCAAACCACGCCAAATTCCGGCCCAAGAGCGACCACAATCCAGCCCACATCGAGGAGAATTTCAAGCACAGGGGGCAGAGAAATTCAGGCCTTAACCCATGCCAAATTCCGGCCCAAGAGCGACCACAATCCAGCCCACATCGAGGAGAATTTCAAGCACAGGGGGCAGAGAAATACAGGCCTCAACCCATGCCAAATTCCGGCCCAAGAGCGACCACAATCCAGCCCACATCGAGGAGAATTTCAAGCACAGGGGTCAGAGAAATTCAGGCCTCAAACCACGCCAAATTCCAGCCCAAGAACGGCCACAATCCAGCCCACATCGAGGAGAATTTCAAGCACAGGGGGCAGAGAAATTCAGGCCTTAAAACCACGGAAATTCCAGCCCAAGAGCGGCCACAATACAGCCCACATCGAGGAGAATTTCAAGCACAGGGGACAGAGAAATTCAGGCCTTAAAACCACGCAAATTCCAGCCCAAGAGCAGCCACAATCCAGCCCACATCGAGGAGAATTTCAAGCACAGGGGACAGAGATATTCAGGCCTTAAAACCACGCAAATTCCAGCCCAAGAGAAGCCACAATCCAGCCCACATCGAGGAGAATTTCAAGCACAGGGGACAGAGATATTCAGGCCTTAAAACCACGCAAATTCCAGCCCAAGAGCAGCCACAATCCAGCCCACATCGAGGAGAATTTCAAGCACAGGGGACAGAGATATTCAGGATTTAAACCCACGCAAATTCCGGCCCAAGAGCGGCCACAATCCAGCCCACATCGAGGAGAATTTCAAGCACAGAGGGCAGAGAAATTCAGGCCTCAAACCACGCCAAATTTCGGCCCAAGATCGGCCACAATCCAGCCCACATCGAGGAGAATTTCAAGCAGAGGAGTGAGAGAAATTCAGGCCTCAAATCACGCCAAATTCCAGCCCAAGAGCGGCCACAATCCAGCCCACATCGAGGAGAATTTCACGCATAGGGGGCAGTGAAATTCAGGCCTCAACCCATGCCAAATTCCGGCCCAAGATCGGTCACAATCCAGCCCACATCGAGGAGAATTTCAAACACAGGGGACAGAGAAATTCAGGCCTCAACCCACGCCAAATTCCAGCCCAAGAGCGACCACAATCCAGCCCACATCGAGGAGGATTTTAAACACAGGGGACAGAGAAATTCAGGCCTCAACCCACGCTAAATTACAGCCCAAGAGCGGTCACAATCCAGCCCACATCGAGGAGAATTTCAAGCAGAGGGGACAGAGAGATTCAGGCCTTAAAACCACGCAAATTCCAGCCCAAGAGCAGCCACAATCCAGCCCACATAGACGAGAATTTCAAGCACAGGGGACAGAGATATTCAGGCCTTAAAACCACGCAAATTCCAGCCCAAGAGCAGCCACAATCCAGCCCACATCGAGGAGAATTTCAAGCACAGGGGAGAGAGATATTCAGGATTTAAAACCACGCAAATTCCGGACCAAGAGCGGCCACAATCCAGCCCACATCGAGGAGAATTTCAAGCACAGAGGGCAGAGAAATTCAGGCCTCAACCCATGCCAAATTTCGGCCCAAGAGCGACCACAATCCAGCCCACATCGAGGAGAATTTCAAGCACAGAGGGCAGAGAAATTCAGGCCTCAACCCATGCCAAATTTCGGCCCAAGAGCGACCACAATCCAGCCCACATCGAGGAGAATTTCAAGCACACAGGGCAGAGAAGTTCAGGCCTCAACCCATGCCAAATTCCGGCCCAAGAGCGACCACAATCCAGCCCACATCGAGGAGAATTTCAAGCACAGGGGGCAGTGAAATTCAGGCCTCAAACCACGCCAAATTCCGGCCCAAGAGCGACCACAATCCAGCCCACATCGAGGAGAATTTCAAGCACAGGAGTCAGTGAAATTCAGGCCTCAACCCACGCCAAATTCCAGCCCAAGATCGGCCGCCATCCAGCCCACAACGAGGAGAATTTCAAGCACAGGGGACAGAGAAATTCAGGCCTCAAACCACGCCAAATTCCAGCCCAAGAGCGACCACAATCCAGCCCACATCGAGGAGAATTTCAAGCACAGGGGGCAGAGAAATACAGGCCTCAACCCATGCCAAATTCCGGCCCAAGAGCGACCACAATCCAGCCCACATCGAGGAGAATTTCAAGCACAGGGGACAGAGAAATTCAGGCCTCAAACCACGCCAAATTCCAGCCCAAGAACGGCCACAATCCAGCCCACTTGGAGGAGAATTTCAAGCACAGGGGGCAGAGAAATTCAGGCCTTAAAACCACGCAAATTCCAGCCCAAGAGCGGCCACAATACAGCCCACATAGAGTAGAATTTCAAGCACAGGGGGCAGAGATATTCAGGCCTTAAAACCACGCAAATTCCAGCCCAAGAGCAGCCACAATCCAGCCCACATCGAGGAGAATTTCAAGCACAGGGTGCAGTGAAATTCAGGCCTCAACCCACGCCAAATTCCGGCCCAAGAGCGACCACAATCCAGCCCACATCGAGGAGGATTTCAAACACAGGGGGCAGAGAAATTCAGGCCTCAAACCACGCTAAATTACGGCCCAAGAGCGGTCACAATCCAGCCCACATCGAGGAGAATTTCAAGCAGAGGGGACAGAGATATTCAGGCCTTAAAACCACGCAAATTCCAGCCCAAGAGCAGCCACAATCCAGCTCACATCGAGGAGAATTTCAAGCACAGGGGACAGAGATATTCAGGCCTTAAAACCACGCAAATTCCAGCCCAAGAGCAGCCACAATCCAGCCCACATCGAGGAGAATTTCAAGCACAGGGGACAGAGATATTCAGGCCTTAAAACCACGCAAATTCCAGCCCAAGAGCAGCCACAATCCAGCCCACATCGAGGAGAATTTCAAGCACAGGGGACAGAGATATTCAGGCCTTAAAACCACGCAAATTCCAGCCCAAGAGCAGCCACAGTCCAGCCCACATCGAGGAGAATTTCAAGCACAGAGGGCAGAGAAATTCAGGCCTCAAACCACGCCAAATTTCGGCCCAAGATCGGCCACAATCCAGCCCACTTCGAGGAGAATTTCAAGCAGAGGAGTGAGAGAAATTCAGGCCTCAAATCACGCCAAATTCCAGCCCAAGAGCAGCCACAATCCAGCCCACATCGAGGAGAATTTCACGCACAGTGTGCAGTGAAATTCAGGCCTCAACCCATGCCAAATTCCGGCCCAAGAGCGACCACAATCCAGCCCACATCGAGGAGAATTTCAAACACAGGGGGCAGAGAAATTCAGGCCTCAAACCACGCCAAATTCCGTCCCAAGAGCGACCACAATCCAGCCCACATCGAGGAGAATTTCAAACACAGGGGGCAGAGAAATTCAGGCCTCAAACCACGCCAAATTCCGTCCCAAGATCGTCCACAATCCAGCCCACATCGAGGAGAATTTCAAGCACTGTGGGCAGTGAAATTCAGGCCTCAACCCACGCCAAATTCCGGCCCAAGAGCGACCACAATCCAGCCCACATCGAGGAGGATTTCAAGCACAGGGGACAGAGAAATTCAGGCCTCAAACCACGCCAAATTCCAGCCCAAGAACGGCCACAATCCAGCCCACTTGGAGGAGAATTTCAAGCACAGGGGGCAGAGAAATTCAGGCCTTAAAACCACGCAAATTCCAGCCCAAGAGCGGCCACAATACAGCCCACATAGAGGAGAATTTCAAGCACAGGGGGCAGAGATATTCAGGCCTTAAAACCACGCAAATTCCAGCCCAAGAGCAGCCACAATCCAGCCCACATAGAGGAGAATTTCAAGCACAGGGTGCAGTGAAATTCAGGCCTCAACCCACGCCAAATTCCGGCCCAAGAGCGACCACAATCCAGCCCACATCGAGGAGGATTTCAAACACAGGGGGCAGAGAAATTCAGGCCTCAACCCACGCTAAATTACGGCCCAAGAGCGGTCACAATCCAGCCCACATCGAGGAGAATTTCAAGCAGAGGGGACAGAGATATTCAGGCCTTAAAACCACGCAAATTCCAGCCCAAGAGCAGCCACAATCCAGCACACATCGAGGAGAATTTCAAGCACAGGGGACAGAGATATTCAGGCCTTAAAACCACGCAAATTCCAGCCCAAGAGCAGCCACAATCCAGCCCACATCGAGGAGAATTTCAAGCACAGGGGACAGAGATATTCAGGCCTTAAAACCACGCAAATTCCAGCCCAAGAGCAGCCACAATCCAGCCCACATCGAGGAGAATTTCAAGCACAGGGGACAGAGATATTCAGGCCTTAAAACCACGCAAATTCCAGCCCAAGAGCAGCCACAATCCAGCCCACATCGAGGAGAATTTCAAGCACAGGGGACAGAGATATTCAGGCCTTAAAACCACGCAAATTCCAGCCCAAGAGCAGCCACAGTCCAGCCCACATCGACGAGAATTTCAAGCACAGAGGGCAGAGAAATTCAGGCCTCAAACCACGCCAAATTTCGGCCCCAGATCAGCCACAATCCAGCCCACTTCGAGGAGAATTTCAAGCAGAGGAGTGAGAGAAATTCAGGCCTCAAATCACGCCAAATTCCAGCCCAAGAGCAGCCACAATCCAGCCCACATCGAGGAGAATTTCACGCACAGGGGGCAGTGAAATTCAGGCCTCAACCCATGCCAAATTCCGGCCCAAGAGCGACCACAATCCAGCCCACATCGAGGAGAATTTCAAACACAGGGGGCAGAGAAATTCAGGCCTCAAACCACGCCAAATTCCGTCCCAAGATCGTCCACAATCCAGCCCACATCGAGGAGAATTTCAAGCACTGTGGGCAGTGAAATTCAGGCCTCAACCCACGCCAAATTCCGGCCCAAGAGCGACCACAATCCAGCCCACATCGAGGAGAATTTCAAGCAGAGGGGACAGAGAAATTCAGGCCTCAACCCATGCCAAATTCCGGCCCAAGAGCGACCACAATCCAGCCCACATCGAGGAGAATTTCAAGCACAGAGGGCAGAGAAATTCAGGCCTCAACCCATGCCAAATTCCGGCCCAAGAGCGACCACAATCCAGCCCACATCGAGGAGAATTTCAAGCACAGGGGGCAGAGAAAAACAGGCCTCAACCCATGCCAAATTCCGGCCCAAGAGCGACCACAATCCAGCCCACATCGAGGAGAATTTCAAGCACAGGGGACAGAGAAATTCAGGCCTCAAACCACGCCAAATTCCAGCCCAAGAACGGCCACAATCCAGCCCACTTGGAGGAGAATTTCAAGCACAGGGGGCAGAGAAGTTCAGGCCTTAAAACCACGCAAATTCCAGCCCAAGAGCGGCCACAATCCAGCCCACATCGAGGAGAATTTCAAGCACAGGGGGCAGTGAAATTCAGGCCTCAACCCACGCCAAATTCCGGCCCAAGAGCGACCACAATCCAGCCCACATCGAGGAGGATTTCAAACACAGGGGACAGAGAAATTCAGGCCTCAACCCACGCTAAATTACAGCCCAAGAGCGGTCACAATCCAGCCCACATCGAGGAGAATTTCAAGCAGAGGGGACAGAGATATTGAGGCCTTAAAACCACGCAAATTCCAGCCCAAGAGCAGCCACATTCCAGCCCACATAGACGAGAATTTCAAGCACAGGGGACAGAGATATTCAGGCCTTAAAACCACGCAAATTCCAGCCCAAGAGCAGCCACATTCCAGCCCACATCGAGGAGAATTTCAAGCACAGGGGACAGAGATATTCAGGATTTAAAACCACGCAAATTTCGGCCCAAGAGCGACCACAATCCAGCCCACATCGAGGAGAATTTCAAGCACACAGGGCAGAGAAGTTCAGGCCTCAACCCATGCCAAATTCCGGCCCAAGAGCGACCACAATCCAGCCCACATCGAGGAGAATTTCAAGCACAGGGGGCAGTGAAATTCAGGCCTCAACCCACGCCAAATTCCAGCCCAAGGTCGGCCGCCATCCAGCCCACAACGAGGAGAATTTCAAGCACAGGGGACAGAGAAATTCAGGCCTCAAACCACGCCAAATTCCAGCCCAAGAGCGACCACAATCCAGCCCACATCGAGGAGAATTTCAAGCACAGGGGGCAGAGAAATACAGGCCTCAACCCATGCCAAATTCCGGCCCAAGAGCGACCACAATCCAGCCCACATCGAGGAGAATTTCAAGCACAGGGGACAGAGAAATTCAGGCCTCAAACCACGCCAAATTCCAGCCCAAGAACGGCCACAATCCAGCCCACTTGGAGGAGAATTTCAAGCACAGGGGGCAGAGAAATTCAGGCCTTAAAACCACGCAAATTCCAGCCCAAGAGCGGCCACAATACAGCCCACATAGAGGAGAATTTCAAGCACAGGGGGCAGAGATATTCAGGCCTTAAAACCACGCAAATTCCAGCCCAAGAGCAGCCACAATCCAGCCCACATCGAGGAGAATTTCAAGCACAGGGTGCAGTGAAATTCAGGCCTCAACCCACGCCAAATTCCGGCCCAAGAGCGACCACAATCCAGCCCACATCGAGGAGGATTTCAAACACAGGGGGCAGAGAAATTCAGGCCTCAACCCACGCTAAATTACGGCCCAAGAGCGGTCACAATCCAGCCCACATCGAGGAGAATTTCAAGCAGAGGGGACAGAGATATTCAGGCCTTAAAACCACGCAAATTCCAGCCCAAGAGCAGCCACAATCCAGCCCACATAGACGAGAATTTCAAGCACAGGGGACAGAGATATTCAGGCCTTAAAACCACGCAAATTCCAGCCCAAGAGCAGCCACAATCCAGCCCACATCGAGGAGAATTTCAAGCACAGGGGACAGAGATATTCAGGCCTTAAAACCACGCAAATTCCAGCCCAAGAGCAGCCACAATCCAGCCCACATCGAGGAGAATTTCAAGCACAGGGGACAGAGATATTCAGGCCTTAAAACCACGCAAATTCCAGCCCAAGAGCAGCCACAATCCAGCCCACATCGAGGAGAATTTCAAGCACAGGGGACAGAGATATTCAGGCCTTAAAACCACGCAAATTCCAGCCCAAGAGCAGCCACAGTCCAGCCCACATCGAGGAGAATTTCAAGCACAGAGGGCAGAGAAATTCAGGCCTCAAACCACGCCAAATTTCGGCCCCAGATCGGCCACAATCCAGCCCACTTCGAGGAGAATTTCAAGCAGAGGAGTGAGAGAAATTCAGGCCTCAAATCACGCCAAATTCCAGCCCAAGAGCAGCCACAATCCAGCCCACATCGAGGAGAATTTCACGCACAGGGGGCAGTGAAATTCAGGCCTCAACCCATGCCAAATTCCGGCCCAAGAGCGACCACAATCCAGCCCACATCGAGGAGAATTTCAAGCACAGGGGGCAGAGAAATTCAGACCTCAAACCACGCCAAATTCCGTCCCAAGATCGTCCACAATCCAGCCCACATCGAGGAGAATTTCAAGCACTGTGGGCAGTGAAATTCAGGCCTCAACCCACGCCAAATTCCGGCCCAAGAGCGACCACAATCCAGCCCACATCGAGGAGAATTTCAAGCAGAGGGGACAGAGAAATTCAGGCCTCAACCCATGCCAAATTCCGGCCCAAGAGCGACCACAATCCAGCCCACATCGAGGAGAATTTCAAGCACAGGGGGCAGAGAAATTCAGGCCTCAACCCATGCCAAATTCCGGCCCAAGAGCGACCACAATCCAGCCCACATCGAGGAGAATTTCAAGCACAGGGGGCAGAGAAAAACAGGCCTCAACCCATGCCAAATTCCGGCCCAAGAGCGACCACAATCCAGCCCACATCGAGGAGAATTTCAAGCACAGGGGACAGAGAAATTCAGGCCTCAAACCACGCCAAATTCCAGCCCAAGAACGGCCACAATCCAGCCCACTTGGAGGAGAATTTCAAGCACAGGGGGCAGAGAAGTTCAGGCCTTAAAACCACGCAAATTCCAGCCCAAGAGCGGCCACAATCCAGCCCACATCGAGGAGAATTTCAAGCACAGGGGGCAGTGAAATTCAGGCCTCAACCCACGCCAAATTCCGGCCCAAGAGCGACCACAATCCAGCCCACATCGAGGAGGATTTCAAACACAGGGGACAGAGAAATTCAGGCCTCAACCCACGCTAAATTACAGCCCAAGAGCGGTCACAATCCAGCCCACATCGAGGAGAATTTCAAGCAGAGGGGACAGAGATATTGAGGCCTCAAACCACGCCAAATTCCAGCCCAAGAACAGCCACAATCCAGCCCACTTGGAGGAGAATTTCAAGCACAGGGGGCAGAGAAATTCAGGCCTTAAAACCACGCAAATTCCAGCCCAAGAGCGGCCACAATCCAGCCCACATCGAGGAGAATTTCAAGCACAGGGGGCAGTGAAATTCAGGCCTCAACCCACGCCAAATTCCGGCCCAAGAGCGACCACAATCCAGCCCACATCGAGGAGGATTTCAAACACAGGGGACAGAGAAATTCAGGCCTCAACCCACGCTAAATTACAGCCCAAGAGCGGTCACAATCCAGCCCACATCGAGGAGAATTTCAAGCAGAGGGGACAGAGATATTGAGGCCTTAAAACCACGCAAATTCCAGCCCAAGAGCAGCCACATTCCAGCCCACATAGACGAGAATTTCAAGCACAGGGGACAGAGATATTCAGGCCTTAAAACCACGCAAATTCCAGCCCAAGAGCAGCCACATTCCAGCCCACATCGAGGAGAATTTCAAGCACAGGGGACAGAGATATTCAGGATTTAAAACCACGCAAATTCCGGCCCAAGAGCGGCCACAATCCAGCCCACATCGAGGAGAATTTCAAGCACAGAGGGCAGAGAAATTCAGGCCTCAACCCACGCCAAATTTCGGCCCAAGAGCGACCACAATCCAGCCCACATCGAGGAGAATTTCAAGCACACAGGGCAGAGAAGTTCAGGCCTCAACCCATGCCAAATTCCGGCCCAAGAGCGACCACAATCCAGCCCACATCGAGGAGAATTTCAAGCACAGGGGGCAGTGAAATTCAGGCCTCAACCCACGCCAAATTCCGGCCCAAGAGCGACCACAATCCAGCCCACATCGAGGAGAATTTCAGGCACAGGAGTCAGTGAAATTCAGGCCTCAACCCACGCCAAATTCCAGCCCAAGATCGGCCGCCATCCAGCCCACAACGAGGAGAATTTCAAGCACAGGGAACAGAGAAATTCAGGCCTCAAACCACGCCAAATTCCGGCCCAAGAGCGACCACAATCCAGCCCACATCGAGGAGAATTTCAAGCACAGGGGGCAGAGAAATTCAGGCCTCAAACCACGCCAAATTCCAGCCCAAGAACGGCCACAATCCAGCCCACTTGGAGGAGAATTTCAAGCACAGGGGGCAGAGAAATTCAGGCCTTAAAACCACGCAAATTCCAGCCCAAGAGCGGCCACAATCCAGCCCACATCGAGGAGAATTTCAAGCACAGGAGGCATAGAAATTCAGGCCTTAAAACCACGCAAATTCCAGCCCAAGAGCGGCCACCATCCAGCCCACATCGAGGAGAATTTCAAGCCGAGGGGGCAGAGAAATTCAGGCCTCAAACCACGCCAAATTCCAGCCCAAGAGCAGCCACAATCCAGCCCACATCGAGGAGAATTTCAAGCACAGGGGGCAGAGAAATTCAGGCCTTAAAACCACGCAAATTCCAGCCCAAGAGCAGCCACAATCCAGCCCACATAGACGAGAATTTCAAGCACAGGGGACAGAGATATTCAGGCCTTAAAACCACGCCAAATTCCAGCCCAAGAGCAGCCACAATCCAGCCCACATCGAGGAGAATTTCAAGCACAGGGGGCAGTGAAATTCAGGCCTCAACCCACGCCAAATTCCGGCCCAAGAGCGACCACATTCCAGCCCACATCGAGGAGGATTTCAAACACAGGGGGCAGAGAAATTCAGGCCTCAACCCACGCTAAATTACGGCCCAAGAGCGGTCACAATCCAGCCCACATCGAGGAGAATTTCAAGCAGAGGGGACAGAGATATTCAGGCCTTAAAACCACGCAAATTCCAGCCGAAGAGCAGCCACAATCCAGCCCACATAGACGAGAATTTCAAGCACAGGGGACAGAGATATTCAGGCCTTAAAACCACGCAAATTCCAGCCCAAGAGCAGCCACAATCCAGCCCACATCGAGGAGAATTTCAAGCACAGGGGACAGAGATATTCAGGCCTTAAAACCACGCAAATTCCAGCCCAAGAGCAGCCACAATCCAGCCCACATCGAGGAGAATTTCAAGCACAGGGGACAGAGATATTCAGGATTTAAAACCACGCAAATTCCGGCCCAAGAGCGGCCACAATCCAGCCCACATCGAGGAGAATTTCAAGCACAGAGGGCAGAGAAATTCAGGCCTCAAACCACGCCAAATTTCGGCCCAAGATCGGCCACAATCCAGCCCACATCGAGGAGAATTTCAAGCAGAGGAGTGAGAGAAATTCAGGCCTCAAATCACGCCAAATTCCAGCCCAAGAGCGGCCACAATCCAGCCCACATCGAGGAGAATTTCAAGCACAGTGGGCAGGGAAATTCAGGCCTCAACCCACGCCAAATTCCGACCCAAGAGCGACCACAATCCAGCCCACATCGAGGAGAATTTCAAACACAGGGGGCAGAGAAATTCAGGCCTCAACCCACGCTAAATTACGGCCCAAGAGCGGTCACAATCCAGCCCACATAGACGAGAATTTCAAGCAGAGGGGACAGAGATATTCAGGCCTTAAAACCACGCAAATTCCATCCCAAGAGCAGCCACAATCCAGCCCACATCGAGGAGAATTTCAAGCACAGGGGACAGAGATATTCAGGCCTTAAACCACGCAAATTCCAGCCCAAGAGCAGCCACAATCCAGCCCACATCGAGGAGAATTTCAAGCACAGGGGACAGAGATATTCAGGATTTAAAACCACGCAAATTCCGGCCCAAGAGCGGCCACAATCCAGCCCACATCGAGGAGAATTTCAAGCAGAGGAGTGAGAGAAATTCAGGCCTCAAATCACGCCAAATTCTGGCCCAAGTTCGGCCACAATCCAGCCCACATCGAGGAGAATTTCAAGCACAGGGGGCAGTGAAATTCAGGCCTCAACCCATGCCAAATTCCACCACAAGAGCGACCACAATCCAGCCCACATAGACGAGAATTTCAAGCACAGGGGGCAGAGATATTCAGGCCTTAAAACCACGCAAATTCCAGCCCAAGAGCAGCCACAATCCAGCCCACATAGACGAGAATTTCAAGCACAGGGGACAGAGATATTCAGGCCTTAAAACCACGCAAATTCCAGCCCAAGAGCAGCCACAATCCAGCCCACATCGAGGAGAATTTCAAGCACAGGGGGCAGTGAAATTCAGGCCTCAACCCACGCCAAATTCCGGCCCAAGAGCGACCACAATCCAGCCCACATCGAGGAGGATTTCAAACACAGGGGACAGAGAAATTCAGGCCTCAACCCACGCTAAATTACAGCCCAAGAGCGGTCACAATCCAGCCCACATCGAGGAGAATTTCAAGCAGGGGGGACAGAGATATTCAGGCCTTAAAACCACGCAAATTCCAGCCCAAGAGCAGCCACAATCCAGCCCACATAGACGAGAATTTCAAGCACAGGGGACAGAGATATTCAGGCCTTAAAACCACGCAAATTCCAGCCCAAGAGCAGCCACAATCCAGCCCACATCGAGGAGAATTTCAAGCACAGGGGAGAGAGATATTCAGGACTTAAAACCACGCAAATTCCGGCCCAAGAGCGGCCACAATCCAGCCCACATGGAAGAGAATTTCAAGCACAGAGGGCAGAGAAATTCAGGCCTCAACCCATGCCAAATTTCGGCCCAAGAGCGACCACAATCCAGCCCACATCGAGGAGAATTTCAAGCACAGGGGGCAGAGAAATTCAGGCCTCAACCCATGCCAAATTTCGGCCCAAGAGCGACCACAATCCAGCCCACATCGAGGAGAATTTCAAGCACACAGGGCAGAGAAGTTCAGGCCTCAACCCACGCCAAATTCCGGCCCAAGAGCGACCACAATCCAGCCCACATCGAGGAGAATTTCAAGCACAGGGGGCAGTGAAATTCAGGCCTCAAACCACGCCAAATTCCGGCCCAAGAGCGACCACAATCCAGCCCACATCGCGGAGAATTTCAAGCACAGGAGTCAGTGAAATTCAGGCCTCAACCCACGCCAAATTCCAGCCCAAGATCGGCCGCCATCCAGCCCACAACGAGGAGAATTTCAAGCACAGGGGACAGAGAAATTCAGGCCTCAAACCACGCCAAATTCCAGCCCAAGAGCGACCACAATCCAGCCCACATCGAGGAGAATTTCAAGCACAGGGGGCAGAGAAATACAGGCCTCAACCCATGCCAAATTCCGGCCCAAGAGCGACCACAATCCAGCCCACATCGAGGAGAATTTCAAGCACAGGGGACAGAGAAATTCAGGCCTCAAACCACGCCAAATTCCAGCCCAAGAACGGCCACAATCCAGCCCACTTGGAGGAGAATTTCAAGCACAGGGGGCAGAGAAATTCAGGCCTTAAAACCACGCAAATTCCAGCCCAAGAGCGGCCACAATACAGCCCACATAGAGGAGAATTTCAAGCACAGGGGACAGAGATATTCAGGCCTTAAAACCACGCAAATTCCAGCCCAAGAGCAGCCACAATCCAGCCCACATCGAGGAGAATTTCAAGCACAGGGTGCAGTGAAATTCAGGCCTCAACCCACGCCAAATTCCGGCCCAAGAGCGACCACAATCCAGCCCACATCGAGGAGGATTTCAAACACAGGGGGCAGAGAAATTCAGGCCTCAACCCACGCTAAATTACGGCCCAAGAGCGGTCACAATCCAGCCCACATCGAGGAGAATTTCAAGCAGAGGGGACAGAGATATTCAGGCCTTAAAACCACGCAAATTCCAGCCCAAGAGCAGCCACAATCCAGCACACATCGAGGAGAATTTCAAGCACAGGGGACAGAGATATTCAGGCCTTAAAACCACGCAAATTCCAGCCCAAGAGCAGCCACAATCCAGCCCACATCGAGGAGAATTTCAAGCACAGGGGACAGAGATATTCAGGCCTTAAAACCACGCAAATTCCAGCCCAAGAGCTGCCACAATCCAGCCCACATCGAGGAGAATTTCAAGCACAGGGGACAGAGATATTCAGGCCTTAAAACCACGCAAATTCCAGCCCAAGAGCTGCCACAATCCAGCCCACATCGAGGAGAATTTCAAGCACAGGGGACAGAGATATTCAGGATTTAAAACCACGCAAATTCCGGCCCAAGAGCGGCCACAATCCAGCCCACATCGAGGAGAATTTCAAGCACAGAGGGCAGAGAAATTCAGGCCTCAAACCACGCCAAATTTCGGCCCAAGATCGGCCACAATCCAGCCCACATCGAGGAGAATTTCAAGCAGAGGAGTGAGAGAAATTCAGGCCTCAAATCACGCCAAATTCCAGCCCAAGAGCAGCCACAATCCAGCCCACATCGAGGAGAATTTCACGCACAGGGGGCAGTGAAATTCAGGCCTCAACCCATGCCAAATTCCGGCCCAAGAGCGACCACAATCCAGCCCAAATCGAGGAGAATTTCAAACACAGGGGGCAGAGAAATTCAGGCCTCAAACCACGCCAAATTCCGTCCCACGATCGGCCACAATCCAGCCCACATCGAGGAGAATTTCAAGCACTGTGGGCAGTGAAATTCAGGCCTCAACCCACGCCAAATTCCGACCCAAGAGCGACCACAATCCAGCCCACATCGAGGAGAATTTCAAGCAGAGGGGACAGAGAAATTCAGGCCTCAACCCATGCCAAATTCCGGCCCAAGAGCGACCACAATCCAGCCCACATCGAGGAGAATTTCAAGCACAGGGGGCAGAGAAATTCAGGCCTCAACCCATGCCAAATTCCGGCCCAAGAGCGACCACAATCCAGCCCACATCGAGGAGAATTTCAAGCACAGGGGACAGAGAAATTCAGGCCTTAAAACCACGCCCAATTGCAGCCCAAGAGCGGCCACAATCCAGCCCACTTGGAGGAGAATTTCAAGCACAGGGGGCAGAGAAATTCAGGCCTTAAAACCACGCAAATTCCAGCCCAAGAGCGGCCACAATCCAGCCCACATCGACGAGAATTTCAAGCACAGGGGGCAGTGAAATTCAGGCCTCAACCCACGCCAAATTCCGGCCCAAGAGCGACCACAATCCAGCCCACATCGAGGAGGATTTCAAACACAGGGGACAGAGAAATTCAGGCCTCAACCCACGCTAAATTACAGCCCAAGAGCGGTCACAATCCAGCCCACATCGAGGAGAATTTCAAGCAGAGGGGACAGAGATATTGAGGCCTTAAAACCACGCAAATTCCAGCCCAAGAGCAGCCACATTCCAGCCCACATAGACGAGAATTTCAAGCACAGGGGACAGAGATATTCAGGCCTTAAAACCACGCAAATTCCAGCCCAAGAGCAGCCACAATCCAGCCCACATCGAGGAGAATTTCAAGCACAGGGGACAGAGATATTCAGGCCTTAAAACCACGCAAATTCCGGCCCAAGAGCGGCCACAATCCAGCCCACATCGAGGAGAATTTCAAGCACAGAGGGCAGAGAAATTCAGGCCTCAACCCACGCCAAATTTCGGCCCAAGAGCGACCACAATCCAGCCCACATCGAGGAGAATTTCAAGCACACAGGGCAGAGAAGTTCAGGCCTCAACCCATGCCAAATTCCGGCCCAAGAGCGACCACAATCCAGCCCACATCGAGGAGAATTTCAAGCACAGGGGGCAGTGAAATTCAGGCCTCAACGCACGCCAAATTCCGGCCCAAGAGCGACCACAATCCAGCCCACATCGAGGAGAATTTCAAGCACAGGAGTCAGTGAAATTCAGGCCTCAACCCACGCCAAATTCCAGCCCAAGATCGGCCGCCATCCAGCCCACAACGAGGAGAATTTCAAGCACAGGGAACAGAGAAATTCAGGCCTCAACCCACGCCAAATTCCGGCCCAAGAGCGACCACAATCCAGCCCACATCGAGGAGAATTTCAAGCACAGGGGGCAGAGAAATTCAGGCCTCAACCCATGCCAAATTCCGGCCCAAGAGCGACCACAATCCAGCCCACATCGAGGAGAATTTCAAGCACAGGGGGCAGAGAAATTCAGGCCTCAAACCACGCCAAATTCCAGCCCAAGAACGGCCACAATCCAGCCCACATCGAGGAGAATTTCAAGCACAGGGGGCAGAGAAATTCAGGCCTTAAAACCACGCAAATTCCAGCCCAAGAGCGGCCACAATCCAGCCCACATCGAGGAGAATTTCAAGCACAGGAGGCAGAGAAATTCAGGCCTTAAAACCACGCAAATTCCAGCCCAAGAGCGGCCACCATCCAGCCCACATCGAGGAGAATTTCAAGCCGAGGGGGCAGAGAAATTCAGGCCTCAAACCACGCCAAATTCCAGCCCAAGAGCAGCCACAATCCAGCCCACATCGAGGAGAATTTCAAGCACAGGGGACAGAGAAATTCAGGGCTTAAAACCACGCAAATTCCAGCCCAAGAGCAGCCACAATCCAGCCCACATAGACGAGAATTTCAAGCACAGGGGACAGAGATATTCAGGCCTTAAAACCACGCAAATTCCAGCCCAAGAGCAGCCACAATCCAGCCCACATAGACGAGAATTTCAAGCACAGGGGACAGAGATATTCAGGCCTTAAAACCACGCAAATTCCAGCCCAAGAGCAGCCACAATCCAGCCCACATCGAGGAGAATTTCAAGCACAGGGGGCAGTGAAATTCAGGCCTCAACCCACGCCAAATTCCGGCCCAAGAGCGGTCACAATCCAGCCCACATCGAGGAGAATTTCAAGCAGAGGAGACAGAGATATTCAGGCCTTAAAACCACGCAAATTCCAGCCCAAGAGCAGCCACAATCCAGCCCACATCGAGGAGAATTTCAAGCACAGGGGACAGAGATATTCAGGCCTTAAAACCACGCAAATTCCAGCCCAAGAGCAGCCACAATCCAGCCCACATCGAGGAGAATTTCAAGCACAGGGGACAGAGATATTCAGGATTTAAAACCACGCAAATTCCGGCCCAAGAGCGGCCACAATCCACCCCACATTGAGGAGAATTTCAAGCACAGAGGGCAGAGAAATTCAGGCCTCAAACCACGCCAAATTTCGGCCCAAGATCGGCCACAATCCAGCCCACATCGAGGAGAATTTCAAGCAGAGGAGTGAGAGAAATTCAGGCCTCAAATCACGCCAAATTCCAGCCCAAGAGCGGCCACACTCCAGCCCACATCGAGGAGAATTTCAAGCACAGGAGTCAGTGAAATTCAGGCCTCAACCCACGCCAAATTCCAGCCCAAGAGCGACCACAATCCAGCCCACATCGAGGAGAATTTCACGCACAGGGGACAGAGAAATTCAGGCCTCAACCCACGCCAAATTCCGACCCAAGAGCGACCACAATCCAGCCCACATCGAGGAGAAATTCAAGCACAGGGGGCAGAGAAATTCAGGCCTCAACCCACGCTAAATTCCGGCCCAAGAGCGGTCACAATCCAGCCCACATCGAGGAGAATTTCAAGCAGAGGGGACAGAGATATTCAGGCCTTAAAACCACGCAAATTCCAGCCCAAGAGCAGCCACAATCCAGCCCACATCGAGGAGAATTTCAAGCACAGGGGACAGAGATATTCAGGCCTTAAAACCACGCAAATTCCAGCCCAAGATCAGCCACAATCCAGCCCACATCGAGGAGAATTTCAAGCACAGGGGGCAGAGATATTCAGGATTTAAAACCACGCAAATTCCGGCGCACGAGCGGCCACAATCCAGCCCACATCGAGGAGAATTTCAAGCAGAGGAGTGAGAGAAATTCAGGCCTCAAATCACGCCAAATTCCAGCCCAAGATCGGCCACAATCCAGCCCACATCGAGGAGAATTTCACGCACAGGGGGCAGTGAAATTCAGGCCTCAACCCATGCCAAATTCCGGCCCAAGAGCGACCACAATCCAGCCCACATCGAGGAGACTTTCAAGCACAGGGGGCAGTGAAATTCAGGCCTCAACCCATGCCAAATTCCGGCCCAAGAGCGACCACAATCCAGCCCACATCGAGGGGAATTTCAAGCACAGGGGGCAGTGAAATTCAGGCCTCAACCCACGCCAAATTCCGGCCCAAGAGCGACCACAATCCAGCCCACATCGAGGAGGATTTCAAACACAGGGGGCAGAGAAATTCAGGCCTCAACCCACGCTAAATTACGGCCCAAGATCGGTCACAATCCAGCCCACATCGAGGAGAATTTCAAGCAGAGGGGACAGAGATATTCAGGCCTTAAAACCACGCAAATTCCAGCCCAAGAGCAGCCACAATCCAGCCCACATCGAGGAGAATTTCAAGCACAGGGGACAGAGATATTCAGGATTTAAAACCACGCAAATTCCGGCCCAAGAGTGGCCACAATCCAGCCCACATCGAGGAGAATTTCAAGCACAGAGGGCAGAGAAATTCAGGCCTCAACCCACGCTAAATTACGGCCCAAGAGCGACCACAATCCAGTCCACATCGAGGAGAATTTCAAGCACACAGGACAGAGAAGTTCAGGCCTCAACCCATGCCAAATTCCGGCCCAAGAGCGACCACAATCCAGCCCACATCGAGGAGAATTTCAAGCACAGGGGGCAGTGAAATTCAGGCCTCAACCCACGCCAAATTCCGGCCCAAGAGCGACCACAATCCAGCCCACATCGAGGAGAATTTCAAGCACAGGAGTCAGTGAAATTCAGGCCTCAACCCACGCCAAATTCCAGCCCAAGATCGGCCGCCATCCAGCCCACAACGAGGAGAATTTCAAGCACAGGGGGCAGAGAAATTCAGGCCTCAAACCCACGCCAAATTCCGGCCCAAGAGCGACCACAATCCAGCCCATATCGAGGAGAATTTCAAGCACAGGGGACAGAGAAATTCAGGCCTCAACCCATGCCAAATTCCAGCCCAAGAGCGACCACAATCCAGCCCACATCGAGGAGAATTTCAAGCACAGGCGGCAGAGAAATACAGGCCTCAACCCATGCCAAATTCCGGCCCAAGAGCGACCACAATCCAGCCCACATCGAGGAGAATTTCAAGCACAGAGGGCAGAGAAATTCAGGCCTCAAACCAAGCCAAATTCCAGCCCAAGAACGGCCACAATCCAGCCCACTTGGAGGAGAATTTCAAGCACAGGGGGCAGAGAAATTCAGGCCTTAAAACCACGCCAAATTCCAGCCCAAGAGCGGCCACAATCCAGCCCACATCGAGGAGAATTCCAAGCACAGGAGGCAGAGAAATTCAGGCCTTAAAACCACGCAAATTCCAGCCCAAGAGCGGCCACCATCCAGCCCACATCGAGGAGAATTTCAAGCCGAGGGGGCAGAGAAATTCAGGCCTCAAACCACGCCAAATTCCAGCCCAAGAGCGACCGCCATCCAGCCCACATCGAGGAGAATTTCAAGCACAGGGGACAGAGAAATTCAGGCCTTAAAACCACGCAAATTCCAGCCCAAGAGCAGCCACAATCCAGCCCACATAGACGAGAATTTCAAGCACAGGGGGCAGAGAAATTCAGGCCTTAAAACCACGCAAATTCCAGCCCAAGAGCAGCCACAATCCAGCCCACATAGACGAGAATTTCAAGCACAGGGGACAGAGATATTCAGGATTTAAAACCACGCAAATTCCGGCCCAAGAGCGGCCACAATCCAGCCCACATAGAGGAGAATTTCAAGCAGAGGAGTGAGAGAAATTCAGGCCTCAAATCACGCCAAATTCCAGCCCAAGATCGGAAACAATCCAGCCCAAATCGAGGAGAATTTCACGCACAGGGGGCAGTGACATTCAGGCCTCAACCCATGCCAAATTCCGGCCCAAGAGCGATCACAATCCAGCCCACATCGAGGAGAATTTCAAGCACAGGGGGCAGTGAAATTCAGGCCTCAACCCATGCCAAATTCCGGCCCAAGAGCAACCACAATCCAGCCCACATCGAGGAGAATTTCAAGCACAGGGGGCAGAGAAATTCAGGCCTCAACCCATGCCAAATTCCGGCCCAAGAGCGACCACAATCCAGCCCACATCGAGGAGAATTTCAAGCACAGGGGGCAGAGAAATACAGGCCTCAACCCATGCCAAATTCCGTCCCAAGATCGGCCACAATCCAGCCCATATCGAGGAGAATTTCAAGCACAGGGGGCAGTGAAATTCAGGCCTCAACCCACGCCAAATTCCGGCCCAAGAGCGACCACAATCCAGCCCACATCGAGGAGGATTTCAAACACAGGGGGCAGAGAAATTCAGGCCTCAACCCACGCCAAATTCCAGCCCAAGAGCGGTCACAATCCAGCCCACATCGAGGAGAATTTCAAGCAGAGGGGACAGAGATATTCAGGCCTTAAAACCACGCAAATTCCAGCCCAAGAGCAGCCACAATCCAGCCCACATAGACGAGAATTTCAAGCACAGGGGACAGAGATATTCAGGCCTTCAAACCACGCAAATTCCAGCCCAAGAGCAGCCACAATCCAGCCCACATCGAGGAGAATTTCAAGCACAGAGGGAAGAGAAATTCAGGCCTCAACCCATGATAATTTCGGCCCAAGAGCGACCACAATCCAGCCCACATCGAGGAGAATTTCAAGCACACAGGGCAGAGAAGTTCAGGCCTCAACCCATGCCAAATTCCGGCCCAAGAGCGACCACAATCCAGCCCACATCGAGGAGAATTTCAAGCACAGGGGGCAGTGAAATTCAGGCCTCAACCCACGCCAAATTCCGGCCCAAGAGCGACCACAATCCAGCCCACATCGAGGAGAATTTCAAGCACAGGGGGCAGAGAAATTCAGGCCTCAAACCACGCCAAATTCCAGCCCAAGAACGGCCACAATCCAGCCCACTTGGAGGAGAATTTCAAGCACAGGGGGCAGAGAAATTCAGGCCTTAAAACCACGCCAAATTCCAGCCCAAGAGCGGCCACAATCCAGCCCACATCGAGGAGAATTTCAAGCACAGGAGGCAGAGAAATTCAGGCCTCAAACCACGCCAAATTCCAGCCCAAGAGCGGCCACCATCCAGCCCACATCGAGGAGAATTTCAAGCCGAGGGGGCAGAGAAATTCAGGCCTCAAACCATACCAAATTCCGGCCCAAGAGCGACCACAATCCAGCCCACATCGAGGATAATTTCAAGCACAGGGGACAGAGATATTCAGGCCTTAAAACCACGCAAATTCCAGCCCAAGAGCAGCCACAATCCAGCCCACATAGACGAGAATTTCAAGCACAGGGGACAGAGATATTCAGGCCTTAAAACCACGCAAATTCCAGCCCAAGAGCAGCCACAATCCAGCCCACATCGAGGAGAATTTCAAGCAGAGGGGGCAGTGAAATTCAGGCCTCAACCCACGCCAAATTCCGGCCCAAGAGTCACCACAATCCAGCCCACATCGAGGAGGATTTCAAACACAGGGGGCAGAGAAATTCAGGCCTCAACCCACGCTAAATTACGGCCCAAGAGCGGTCACAATCCAGCCCACATGGAGGAGAATTTCAAGCAGAGGGGACAGAGATATTCAGGATTTAAAACCACGCAAATTCCGGCCCAAGAGCGGCCACAATCCACCCCACATTGAGGAGAATTTCAAGCACAGAGGGCAGAGAAATTCAGGCCTCAAACCACGCCAAATTTCGGCCCAAGATCGGCCACAATCCAGCCCACATCGAGGAGAATTTCAAGCAGAGGAGTGAGAGAAATTCAGGCCTCAAATCACGCCAAATTCCAGCCCAAGAGCGGCCACACTCCAGCCCACATCGAGGAGAATTTCAAGCACAGGAGTCAGTGAAATTCAGGCCTCAACCCACGCCAAATTCCAGCCCAAGAGCGACCACAATCCAGCCCACATCGAGGAGAATTTCAAGCACAGGGGGCAGAGAAATTCAGGCCTCAACCCACGCTAAATTCCGGCCCAAGAGCGGTCACAATCCAGCCCACATCGAGGAGAATTTCAAGCAGAGGGGACAGAGATATTCAGGCCTTAAAACCACGCAAATTCCAGCCCAAGAGCAGCCACAATCCAGCCCACATCGAGGAGAATTTCAAGCACAGGGGACAGAGATATTCAGGCCTTAAAACCACGCAAATTCCAGCCCAAGATCAGCCACAATCCAGCCCACATCGAGGAGAATTTCAAGCACAGGGGGCAGAGATATTCAGGATTTAAAACCACGCAAATTCCGGCGCACGAGCGGCCACAATCCAGCCCACATCGAGGAGAATTTCAAGCAGAGGAGTGAGAGAAATTCAGGCCTCAAATCACGCCAAATTCCAGCCCAAGATCGGCCACAATCCAGCCCACATCGAGGAGAATTTCACGCACAGGGGGCAGTGAAATTCAGGCCTCAACCCATGCCAAATTCCGGCCCAAGAGCGACCACAATCCAGCCCACATCGAGGAGACTTTCAAGCACAGGGGGCAGTGAAATTCAGGCCTCAACCCATGCCAAATTCCGGCCCAAGAGCGACCACAATCCAGCCCACATCGAGGGGAATTTCAAGCACAGGGGGCAGTGAAATTCAGGCCTCAACCCACGCCAAATTCCGGCCCAAGAGCGACCACAATCCAGCCCACATCGAGGAGGATTTCAAACACAGGGGGCAGAGAAATTCAGGCCTCAACCCACGCTAAATTACGGCCCAAGATCGGTCACAATCCAGCCCACATCGAGGAGAATTTCAAGCAGAGGGGACAGAGATATTCAGGCCTTAAAACCACGCAAATTCCAGCCCAAGAGCAGCCACAATCCAGCCCACATCGAGGAGAATTTCAAGCACAGGGGACAGAGATATTCAGGATTTAAAACCACGCAAATTCCGGCCCAAGAGTGGCCACAATCCAGCCCACATCGAGGAGAATTTCAAGCACAGAGGGCAGAGAAATTCAGGCCTCAACCCACGCTAAATTACGGCCCAAGAGCGACCACAATCCAGTCCACATCGAGGAGAATTTCAAGCACAGGGGGCAGTGAAATTCAGGCCTCAACCCACGCCAAATTCCGGCCCAAGAGCGACCACAATCCAGCCCACATCGAGGAGAATTTCAAGCACAGGAGTCAGTGAAATTCAGGCCTCAACCCACGCCAAATTCCAGCCCAAGATCGGCCGCCATCCAGCCCACAACGAGGAGAATTTCAAGCACAGGGGGCAGAGAAATTCAGGCCTCAAACCCACGCCAAATTCCGGCCCAAGAGCGACCACAATCCAGCCCATATCGAGGAGAATTTCAAGCACAGGGGACAGAGAAATTCAGGCCTCAACCCATGCCAAATTCCAGCCCAAGAGCGACCACAATCCAGCCCACATCGAGGAGAATTTCAAGCACAGGCGGCAGAGAAATACAGGCCTCAACCCATGCCAAATTCCGGCCCAAGAGCGACCACAATCCAGCCCACATCGAGGAGAATTTCAAGCACAGAGGGCAGAGAAATTCAGGCCTCAAACCAAGCCAAATTCCAGCCCAAGAACGGCCACAATCCAGCCCACTTGGAGGAGAATTTCAAGCACAGGGGGCAGAGAAATTCAGGCCTTAAAACCACGCCAAATTCCAGCCCAAGAGCGGCCACAATCCAGCCCACATCGAGGAGAATTCCAAGCACAGGAGGCAGAGAAATTCAGGCCTTAAAACCACGCAAATTCCAGCCCAAGAGCGGCCACCATCCAGCCCACATCGAGGAGAATTTCAAGCCGAGGGGGCAGAGAAATTCAGGCCTCAAACCACGCCAAATTCCAGCCCAAGAGCGACCGCCATCCAGCCCACATCGAGGAGAATTTCAAGCACAGGGGACAGAGAAATTCAGGCCTTAAAACCACGCAAATTCCAGCCCAAGAGCAGCCACAATCCAGCCCACATAGACGAGAATTTCAAGCACAGGGGGCAGAGAAATTCAGGCCTTAAAACCACGCAAATTCCAGCCCAAGAGCAGCCACAATCCAGCCCACATAGACGAGAATTTCAAGCACAGGGGACAGAGATATTCAGGATTTAAAACCACGCAAATTCCGGCCCAAGAGCGGCCACAATCCAGCCCACATAGAGGAGAATTTCAAGCAGAGGAGTGAGAGAAATTCAGGCCTCAAATCACGCCAAATTCCAGCCCAAGATCGGCCACAATCCAGCCCAAATCGAGGAGAATTTCACGCACAGGGGGCAGTGAAATTCAGGCCTCAACCCATGCCAAATTCCGGCCCAAGAGCGATCACAATCCAGCCCACATCGAGGAGAATTTCAAGCACAGGGGGCAGTGAAATTCAGGCCTCAACCCATGCCAAATTCCGGCCCAAGAGCAACCACAATCCAGCCCACATCGAGGAGAATTTCAAGCACAGGGGGCAGAGAAATTCAGGCCTCAACCCATGCCAAATTCCGGCCCAAGAGCGACCACAATCCAGCCCACATCGAGGAGAATTTCAAGCACAGGGGGCAGAGAAATACAGGCCTCAACCCATGCCAAATTCCGTCCCAAGATCGGCCACAATCCAGCCCATATCGAGGAGAATTTCAAGCACAGGGGGCAGTGAAATTCAGGCCTCAACCCACGCCAAATTCCGGCCCAAGAGCGACCACAATCCAGCCCACATCGAGGAGGATTTCAAACACAGGGGGCAGAGAAATTCAGGCCTCAACCCACGCCAAATTCCAGCCCAAGAGCGGTCACAATCCAGCCCACATCGAGGAGAATTTCAAGCAGAGGGGACAGAGATATTCAGGCCTTAAAACCACGCAAATTCCAGCCCAAGAGCAGCCACAATCCAGCCCACATAGACGAGAATTTCAAGCACAGGGGACAGAGATATTCAGGCCTTCAAACCACGCAAATTCCAGCCCAAGAGCAGCCACAATCCAGCCCACATCGAGGAGAATTTCAAGCACAGAGGGAAGAGAAATTCAGGCCTCAACCCATGATAATTTCGGCCCAAGAGCGACCACAATCCAGCCCACATCGAGGAGAATTTCAAGCACACAGGGCAGAGAAGTTCAGGCCTCAACCCATGCCAAATTCCGGCCCAAGAGCGACCACAATCCAGCCCACATCGAGGAGAATTTCAAGCACAGGGGGCAGTGAAATTCAGGCCTCAACCCACGCCAAATTCCGGCCCAAGAGCGACCACAATCCAGCCCACATCGAGGAGAATTTCAAGCACAGGGGGCAGAGAAATTCAGGCCTCAAACCACGCCAAATTCCAGCCCAAGAACGGCCACAATCCAGCCCACTTGGAGGAGAATTTCAAGCACAGGGGGCAGAGAAATTCAGGCCTTAAAACCACGCCAAATTCCAGCCCAAGAGCGGCCACAATCCAGCCCACATCGAGGAGAATTTCAAGCACAGGAGGCAGAGAAATTCAGGCCTTAAAACCACGCAAATTCCAGCCCAAGAGCGGCCACCATCCAGCCCACATCGAGGAGAATTTCAAGCCGAGGGGGCAGAGAAATTCAGGCCTCAAACCATACCAAATTCCGGCCCAAGAGCGACCACAATCCAGCCCACATCGAGGATAATTTCAAGCAGAGGGGACAGAGATATTCAGGCCTTAAAACCACGCAAATTCCAGCCCAAGAGCAGCCACAATCCAGCCCACATAGACGAGAATTTCAAGCACAGGGGACAGAGATATTCAGGCCTTCAAACCACGCAAATTCCAGCCCAAGAGCAGCCACAATCCAGCCCACATCGAGGAGAATTTCAAGCAGAGGGGGCAGTGAAATTCAGGCCTCAACCCACGCCAAATTCCGGCCCAAGAGTCACCACAATCCAGCCCACATCGAGGAGGATTTCAAACACAGGGGGCAGAGAAATTCAGGCCTCAACCCACGCTAAATTACGGCCCAAGAGCGGTCACAATCCAGCCCACATCGAGGAGAATTTCAAGCAGAGGGGACAGAGATATTCAGGCCTTAAAACCACGCAAATTCCAGCCCAAGAGCAGCCACAATCCAGCCCACATAGACGAGAATTTCAAGCACAGGGGACAGAGATATTCAGGCCTCAACCCATGCCAAATTTCGGCCCAAGAGCGGCCACAATCCAGCCCACATCGAGGAGAATTTCAAGCCGAGGGGGCAGAGAAATTCAGGCCTCAAACCACGCCAAATTCCAGCCCAAGAGCGACCGCCATCCAGCCCACATCGAGGAGAATTTCAAGCACAGGGGGCAGAGAAATTCAGGCCTCAAACCATACCAAATTCCGGCCCAAGAGCGACCACAATCCAGCCCACATCGAGGAGAATTTCAAGCACAGGGGACAGAGATATTCAGGCCTTAAAACCACGCAAATTCCAGCCCAAGAGCAGCCACAATCCAGCCCACATAGACGAGAATTTCAAGCACAGGGGACAGAGATATTCAGGCCTTAAAACCACGCAAATTCCAGCCCAAGAGCAGCCACAATCCAGCCCACATCGAGGAGAATTTCAAGCAGAGGGGGCAGTGAAATTCAGGCCTCAACCCACGCCAAATTCCGGCCCAAGAGTGACCACAATCCAGCCCACATCGAGGAGGATTTCAAACACAGGGGGCAGAGAAATTCAGGCCTCAACCCACGCTAAATTACGGCCCAAGAGCGGTCACAATCCAGCCCACATAGACGAGAATTTCAAGCAGAGGGGACAGAGATATTCAGGCCTTAAAACCACGCAAATTCCAGCCCAAGAGCAGCCACAATCCAGCCCACATAGACGAGAATTTCAAACACAGGGGACAGAGATATTCAGGCCTCAACCCATGCCAAATTTCGGCCCAAGAGCGGCCACAATCCAGCCCACATCGAGGAGAATTTCAAGCACAGGGGGCAGTGAAATTCAGGCCTCAACCCACGCCAAATTCCGGCCCAAGAGCGACCACAATCCAGCCCACATCAAGGAGAATTTCAAGCACAGGGGGCAGTGAAATTCAGGCCTCAACCCACGCCAAATTCCGGCCCAAGAGCGATCACAATCCAGCCCACATCGAGGAGAATTTCAAGCACAGGAGGCAGTGAAATTCAGGCCTCAAACCACGCCAAATTCCAGCCCAAGATCGGCCGCCATCCAGCCCACATCGAGGAGAATTTCAAGCACAGGGGACAGAGAAATTCAGGCCTCAAACCACGCAAATTCCAGCCCAAGAACGGCCACAATCCAGCCCACTTGGAGGAGAATTTCAAGCACAGGGGGCAGAGAAATTCAGGCCTTAAAACCACGCAAATTCCAGCCCAAGAGCGGCCACAATCCAGCCCACATCAAGGAGAATTTCAAGCACAGGAGGCAGAGAAATTCAGGCCTTAAAACCACGCAAATTCCAGCCCAAGGGCGGCCACCATCCAGCCCACATCGAGGAGAATTTCAAGCCGAGGGGGCAGAGAAATTCAGGCCTCAAACCACGCCAAATTCCAGCCCAAGAGCGACCGCCATCCAGCCCACATCGAGGAGAATTTCAAGCACAGGGGACAGAGAAATTCAGGCCTTAAAACCACGCAAATTCCAGCCCAAGAGCAGCCACAATCCAGCCCACATAGACGAGAATTTCAAGCACAGGGGACAGAGATATTCAGGCCTTAAAACCACGCAAATTCCAGCCCAAGAGCAGCCACAATCCAGCCCACCTAGACGAGAATTTCAAGCAGAGGGGACAGAGATATTCAGGCCTTAAAACCACGCAAATTCCAGCCCAAGAGCAGCCACAATCCAGCCCACATCGAGGAGAATTTCAAGCACAGGGGGCAGTGAAATTCAGGCCTCAACCCACGCCAAATTCCGGCCCAAGAGCGACCACAATCCAGCCCACATCGAGGAGGATTTCAAACACAGGGGGCAGAGAAATTCAGGCCTCAACCCACGCTAAATTACGGCCCAAGAGCGGTCACAATCCAGCCCACATCGAGGAGAATTTCAAGCAGAGGGGACAGAGATATTCAGGCCTTAAAACCACGCAAATTCCAGCCCAAGAGCAGCCACAATCCAGCCCACATAGACGAGAATTTCAAGCACAGGGGACAGAGATATTCAGGCCTTAAAACCACGCAAATTCCAGCCCAAGAGCAGCCACAATCCAGCCCACATCGAGGAGAATTTCAAGCCGAGGGGACAGAGAAATTCAGGCCTCAAACCACGCCAAATTCCGGCCTCAAACCACGCCAAATTCCGGCCCAAGAGCGACCACAATCCAGCCCACATCGAGGAGAATTTCAAGCACAGGGGGCAGAGAAATTCAGGCCTCAACCCATGCCAAATTCCGGCCCAAGAGCGACCACAATCCAGCCCACATCGAGGAGAATTTCAAGCACAGGTGTAAGAGAAATTCAGGCCTCAACCCATGCCAAATTCCGGCCCAAGAGCGACCACCATCCAGCCCACATCGAGGAGAATTTCAAGCACAGGGGGCAGAGAAATACAGGCCTCAACGCATGCCAAATTCCGTCCCAAGATCGGCCACAATCCAGCCCACTTGGAGGAGAATTTCAAGCAGAGGGGGCAGAGAAATTCAGGCCTTAAAACCACGCAAATTCCAGCCCAAGAGCGGCCACAATCCAGCCCACATCGAGGAGAATTTCAAGCACAGGAGGCAGAGAAATTCAGGCCTTAAAACCACGCAAATTCCAGCCCAAGAGCGGCCACCATCCAGCCCACATCGAGGAGAATTTCAAGCCGAGGGGGCAGAGAAATTCAGGCCTCAAACCACGCCAAATTCCAGCCCAAGAGCGACCGCCATCCAGCCCACATAGACGAGAATTTCAAGCACAGGGGACAGAGATATTCAGGCCTTAAAACCACGCAAATTCCAGCCCAAGAGCAGCCACAATCCAGCCCACCTAGACGAGAATTTCAAGCACAGGGGACAGAGATATTCAGGCCTTAAAACCACGCAAATTCCAGCCCAAGAGCAGCCACAATCCAGCCCACATCGAGGAGAATTTCAAGCACAGGGGGCAGTGAAATTCAGGCCTCAACCCACGCCAAATTCCGGCCCAAGAGCGACCACAATCCAGCCCACATCGAGGAGGATTTCAAACACAGGGGGCAGAGAAATTCAGGCCTCAACCCACGCTAAATTACGGCCCAAGAGCGGTCACAATCCAGCCCACATCGAGGAGAATTTCAAGCAGAGGGGACAGAGATATTCAGGCCTTAATACCACGCAAATTCCTGCCCAAGAGCAGCCACAATCCAGCCCACATAGACGAGAATTTCAAGCACAGGGGACAGAGATATTCAGGCCTTAAAACCACGCAAATTCCAGCCCAAGAGCAGCCACAATCCAGCCCACATCGAGGAGAATTTCAAGCCGAAAGGACAGAGAAATTCAGGCCTCAAACCACGCCAAATTCCGGCCCAAGAGCGACCACAATCCAGCCCACATCGAGGAGAATTTCAAGCACAGAGGGCAGAGAAATTCAGGCCTCAACCCATGCCAAATTCCGGCCCAAGAGCGACCACAATCCAGCCCACATCGAGGAGAATTTCAAGCACAGGTGTAAGAGAAATTCAGGCCTCAACCCATGCCAAATTCCGGCCCAAGAGCGACCACCATCCAGCCCACATCGAGGAGAATTTCAAGCACAGGGGGCAGAGAAATACAGGCCTCAACCCATGCCAAATTCCGTCCCAAGATCGACCACAATCCAGCCCACATCGAGGAGAATTTCAAGCACAGGGGGCAGAGAAATTCAGGCCTCAAACCACGCCAAATTCCAGCCCAAGAACGGCCACAATCCAGCCCACTTGGAGGAGAATTTCAAGCACAGGGGGCAGAGAAATTCAGGCCTTAAAACCACGCAAATTCCAGCCCAAGAGCGGCCACAATCCAGAACACATCGAGGAGAATTTCAAGCACAGGAGGCAGAGAAATTCAGGCCTTAAAACCACGCAAATTCCAGCCCAAGAGCGGCCACCATCCAGCCCACATCTAGGAGAATTTCAAGCCGAGGGGGCAGAGAAATTCAGGCCTCAAACCACGCCAAATTCCAGCCCAAGAGCGACCGCCATCCAGCCCACATCGAGGAGAATTTCAAGCAGAGGGGACAGAGAAATTCAGGCCTTAAAACCACGCAAATTCCAGCCCAAGAGCAGCCACAATCCAGCCCACATAGACGAGAATTTCAAGCACAGGGGACAGAGATATTCAGGCCTTAAAACCACGCAAATTCCAGCCCAAGAGCAGCCACAATCCAGCCCACATCGAGGAGAATTTCAAGCACAGGGGGCAGTGAAATTCAGGCCTCAACCCACGCCAAATTCCGGCCCAAGAGCGACCACAATCCAGACCACATCGAGGAGGTTTTCAAACACAGGGGGCAGAGAAATTCAGGCCTCAAACCACGCCAAATTCCAGCCCAAGAGCGACCGCCATCCAGCCCACATCGAGGAGAATTTCAAGCACAGGGGACAGAGAAATTCAGGCCTTAAAACCACGCAAATTCCAGCCCAAGAGCAGCCACAATCCAGCCCACATCGACGAGAATTTCAAGCACAGGGGACAGAGATATTCAGGCCTTAAAACCACGCAAATTCCAGCCCAAGAGCAGCCACAATCCAGCCCACATCGAGGAGAAATTCAAGCACAGAGGGCAGAGAAATTCAGGCCTCAACCCATGCCAAATTTCGGCCCAAGAGCGACCACAATCCAGCCCACATCGAGGAGAATTTCAAGCACAGGGGGCAGAGAAATTCAGGCCTCAAACCATGCCAAATTCCAGCCCAAGAACGGCCACAATCCAGCCCACATCGAGGAGAATTTCAAGCAGAGGAGTGAGAGAAATTCAGGCCTCAAATCACGCCAAATTCCAGCCCAAGACAGGCCACAATCCAGCCCACATCGAGGAGAATTTCACGCACAGGGGGCAGTGAAATTCAGGCCTCAACCCATGCCAAATTCCGGCCCAAGAGCGACCACAATCCAGCCCACATCGAGGAGAATTTCACGCACAGGGTACAGAGAAATTCAGGCCTCAAACCACGCCAAATTCCGTCCCAAGATCGGCCACAATCCAGCCCACATCGAGGAGAATTTCAAGCACAGAGGGCAGAGAAATTCAGGCCTCAACCCACGCCAAATTCCGGCCCAAGAGCGACCACAATCCAGCCCACATCGAGGAGAATTTCAAACACAGGGGGCAGAGAAATTCAGGCCTCAACCCACACTAAATTACGGCCCAAGAGCGGTCACAATCCAGCCCACATCGAGGAGAATTTCAAGCAGAGGGGACAGAGATATTCAGGCCTTAAAACCACGCAAATTCCCGCCCAAGAGCAGCCACAATCCAGCCCACATAGACGAGAATTTCAAGCACAGGGGACAGAGATATTCAGGCCTTAAAACCACGCAAATTCCAGCCCAAGAGCAGCCACAATCCAGCCCACATCGAGGAGAATTTCAAGCACAGAGGGCAGTGAAATTCAGGCCTCAACCCATGCCAAATTTCGGCCCAAGAGCGACCACAATCCAGCCCACATAGACGAGAATTTCAAGCACAGGGGGCAGAGAAATTCAGGCCTCAACCCATGCCAAATTTCGGCCCAAGAGCGACCACAATCCAGCCCACATCGAGGAGAATTTCAAGCACAGGAGGCAGAGAAATTCAGGCCTTAAAACCACGCAAATTCCAGCCCAAGAGCGGCCACCATCCAGCCCACATCGAGGAGAATTTCAAGCCGAGGGGGCAGAGAAATTCAGGCCTCAAACCACGCCAAATTCCAGCCCAAGAGCGACCGCCATCCAGCCCACATCGAGGAGAATTTCAAGCACAGGGGACAGAGAAATTCAGGCCTTAAAACCACGCAAATTCCATCCCAAGAGCAGCCACAATCCAGCCCACATAGACGAGAATTTCAAGCACAGGGGACAGAGATATTCAGGCCTTAAAACCACGCAAATTCCAGCCCAAGAGCAGCCACAATCCAGCCCACATAGACGAGAATTTCAAGCACAGGGGACAGAGATATTCAGGCCTTAAAACCACGCAAATTCCAGCCCAAGAGCAGCCACAATCCAGCCCACATAGACGAGAATTTCAAGCACAGGGGGCAGAGATATTCAGGCCTTAAAACCACGCAAATTCCAGCCCAAGAGCAGCCACAATCCAGCCCACATCGAGGAGAATTTCAAGCACAGGGGGCAGTGAAATTCAGGCCTCAACCCACGCCAAATTCCGGCCCAAGAGCGACCACAATCCAGCCCACATCGAGGAGAATTTCAAGCACAGGAGGCAGAGAAATTCAGGCCTTAAAACCACGCAAATTCCAGCCCAAGAGCGGCCACCATCCAGCCCACATCGAGGAGAATTTCAAGCCGAGGGGGCAGAGAAATTCAGGCCTCAAACCACGCCAAATTCCAGCCCAAGAGCGACCGCCATCCAGCCCACATCGAGGAGAATTTCAAGCACAGGGGACAGAGAAATTCAGGCCTTAAAACCACGCAAATTCCATCCCAAGAGCAGCCACAATCCAGCCCACATAGACGAGAATTTCAAGCACAGGGGACAGAGATATTCAGGCCTTAAAACCACGCAAATTCCAGCCCAAGAGCAGCCACAATCCAGCCCACATAGACGAGAATTTCAAGCACAGGGGACAGAGATATTCAGGCCTTAAAACCACGCAAATTCCAGCCCAAGAGCAGCCACAATCCAGCCCACATAGACGAGAATTTCAAGCACAGGGGGCAGAGATATTCAGGCCTTAAAACCACGCAAATTCCAGCCCAAGAGCAGCCACAATCCAGCCCACATCGAGGAGAATTTCAAGCACAGGAGGCAGTGAAATTCAGGCCTCAACCCACGCCAAATTCCGGCCCAAGAGCGACCACAATCCAGCCCACATCGAGGAGAATTTCAAGCACAGGAGGCAGAGAAATTCAGGCCTTAAAACCACGCCAATTCCAGCCCAAGAGCGGCCACCATCCAGCCCACATCGAGGAGAATTTCAAGCCGAGGGGGCAGAGAAATTCAGGCCTCAAACCACGCCAAATTCCAGCCCAAGAGCGACCGCCATCCAGCCCACATCGAGGAGAATTTCAAGCACAGGGGACAGAGAAATTCAGGCCTTAAAACCACGCAAATTCCATCCCAAGAGCAGCCACAATCCAGCCCACATAGACGAGAATTTCAAGCACAGGGGGCAGAGATATTCAGGCCTTAAACCACGCAAATTCCAGCCCAAGAGCAGCCACAATCCAGCCCACATCGAGGAGAATTTCAAGCACAGGGGGCAGTGAAATTCAGGCCTCAACCCAAGCCAAATTCCGGCCCAAGAGCGACCACAATCCAGCCCACATCGAGGAGGATTTCAAACACAGGGGGCAGAGAAATTCAGGCCTCAACCCACGCTAAATTACGGCCCAAGAGCGGTCACAATCCAGCCCACATCGAGGAGAATATCAAGCAGAGGGGGCAGAGAAATTCAGGCCTCAAACCACGCCAAATTCCAGCCCAAGAGCGACCGCCTTCCAGCCCACATCGAGGAGAATTTCAAGCACAGGGGACAGAGATATTCAGGCCTTAAAACCACGCAAATTCCAGCCCAAGAGCAGCCACAATCCAGCCCACATAGACGAGAATTTCAAGCACAGGGGACAGAGATATTCAGGCCTTAAAACCACGCAAATTCCTGCCCAAGAGCAGCCACAATCCAGCCCACATCGACTAGAATTTCAAGCACAGGGGACAGAGATATTCAGGCCTTAAAACCACGCAAATTCCAGCCCAAGAGCAGCCACAATCCAGCCCACATCGAGGAGAATTTCAAGCACAGAGGGCAGAGAAATTCAGGCCTCAACCCATGCCAAATTTCGGCCCAAGAGCGACCACAATCCAGCCCACATCGAGGAGAATTTCAAGCACAGGGGGCAGAGAAATTCAGGCCTCAAACCACGCCAAATTCCGGCCCAAGAACGGCCACAATCCAGCCCACATCGAGGAGAATTTCAAGCAGAGGAGTGAGAGAAATTCAGGCCTCAAATCACGCCAAATTCCAGCCCAAGAGCGGCCACAATCCAGCCCAAATCGAGGAGAATTTCACGCACAGGGGGCAGTGAAATTCAGGCCTCAACCCATGCCAAATTCCGGCCCAAGAGCGACCACAATCCAGCCCACATCGAGGAGAATTTCAAGCACAGGGGGCAGTGAAATTCAGGCCTCAACCCACGCCAAATTCCAGCCCAAGAGCGACCACAATCCAGCCCACATCGAGGAGAATTTCAAACACAGGGGGCAGAGAAATTCAGGCCTCAACCCACGCTAAATTACGGCCCAAGAGCGGTCACAATCCAGCCCACATCGAGGAGAATTTCAAGCACAGGGGACAGAGATATTCAGGCCTTAAAACCACGCAAATTCCAGCCCAAGAGCAGCCACAATCCAGCCCACATAGACGAGAATTTCAAGCACAGGGGACAGAGATATTCAGGCCTTAAAACCACGCAAATTCCAGCCCAAGAGCAGCCACAATCCAGCCCACATAGACGAGAATTTCAAGCACAGGGGACAGAGATATTCAGGCCTTAAAACCACGCAAATTCCAGCCCAAGAGCAGCCACAATCCAGCCCACATCGAGGAGAATTTCAAGCACAGGTGGCAGTGAAATTCAGGCCTCATCCCACGCCAAATTCCGTCCCAAGAGCGACCACAATCCAGCCCACATCGAGGAGGATTTCAAACACAGGGGGCAGAGAAATTCAGGCCTCAAACCACGCTAAATTACGGCCCAAGAGCGGTCACAATCCAGCCCACATCGAGGAGAATTTCAAGCAGAGGGGGCAGAGAAATTCAGGCCTCAAACCACGCCAAATTCCAGCCCAAGAGCGACCGCCATCCAGCCCACATCGAGGAGAATTTCAAGCACAGGACACAGAGAAGTTCAGGCCTTAAAACCACGCAAATTCCAGCCCAAGAGCAGCCACAATCCAGCCCACATAGACGAGAATTTCAAGCACAGGGGACAGAGATATTCAGGCCTTAAAACCACGCAAATTCCAGCCCAAGAGCAGCCACAATCCAGCCCACATCGACTAGAATTTCAAGCACAGGGGACAGAGATATTCAGGCCTTAAAACCACGCAAATTCCAGCCCAAGAGCAGCCACAATCCAGCCCACATCGAGGAGAATTTCAAGCACAGAGGGCAGAGAAATTCAGGCCTCAACCCATGCCAAATTTCGGCCCAAGAGCGACCACAATCCAGCCCACATCGAGGAGAATTTCAAGCACAGGGGGCAGAGAAATTCAGGCCTCAAACCACGCCAAATTCCGGCCCAAGAACGGCCACAATCCAGCCCACATCGAGGAGAATTTCAAGCAGAGGAGTGAGAGAAATTCAGGCCTCAAATCACGCCAAATTCCAGCCCAAGAGCGGCCACAATCCAGCCCACATCGAGGAGAATTTCACGCACAGGGGGCAGTGAAATTCAGGCCTCAACCCATGCCAAATTCCGGCCCAAGAGCGACCACAATCCAGCCCACATCGAGGAGAATTTCAAGCACAGGGGGCAGTGAAATTCAGGCCTCAACCCACGCCAAATTCCGGACCAAGAGCGACCACAATCCAGCCCACATCGAGGAGAATTTCAAACACAGGGGGCAGAGAAATTCAGGCCTCAACCCACGCTAAATTACGGCCCAAGAGCGGTCACAATCCAGCCCACATCGAGGAGAATTTCAAGCAGAGGAAACAGAGATATTCAGGCCTTTAAAACCACGCAAATTCCAGCCAAAGAGCAGCCACAATCCAGCCCACATAGACGAGAATTTCAAGCACAGGGGACAGAGATATTCAGGCCTTAAAACCACGCAAATTCCAGCCCAAGAGCAGCCACAATCCAGCCCACATCGAGGAGAATTTCAAGCACAGAGGGCAGTGAAATTCAGGCCTCATCCCATGCCAAATTCCGGCCCTAGAGCAACCACAATCCAGCCCACATCGAGGAGAATTTCAAGCACACAGGGCAGAGAAGTTCAGGCCTCAACCCATGCCAAATTCCGGCCCAAGAGCGGTCACAATCCAGCCCACATCGAGGAGAATTTCAAGCAGAGGGGACAGAGATATTCAGGCCTTAAAACCACGCAAATTCCAGCCCAAGAGCAGCCACAATCCAGCCCACATCGAGGAGAATTTCAAGCACAGGGGACAGAGATATTCAGGATTTAAAACCACGCAAATTCCCGCACAAGAGCGGCCACAATCCAGCCCACATCGAGGAGAATTTCAAGCACACGGGGCAGAGAAGTTCAGGCCTCAACCCATGCCAAATTTCGGCCCAAGAGCGACCACAATCGAGCCCACATCGAGGAGAATTTCAAGCACAGGGGGCAGTGAAATTCAGGCCTCAACCCATGCCAAATTCCGGCCCAAGAGCGACAACAATCAAGCCCACATCGAGGAGAAATTCAAGCACAGGTGTGAGAGAAATTCAGGCCTCAACCCATGCCAAATTCCGGCCCAAGAGCGACCACAATCCAGCCCACATCGAGGAGAATTTCAAGCACAGGGGGCAGAGAAATTCAGGCCTCAAACCACGCCAAATTACAGCACAAGGTTGGCTAAAATCCAGCCCACATCGAGGATAATTTCAAGCACAGGGGGCAGAGAAATTCAGTCCTCAAACCATGCCAAATAGCCTGACAAGGGCGGCCACAATCCAGCCCACATCGAGGACAATTTCAAGCACAGGTGTGAGAGAAATTCAGGCCTCAACCCATGCCAAATTCCGGCCCAAGAGCAGCCACAATCCAGCCCACATCGAGGAGAATTTCAAGCACAGGGGACAGAGATATTCAGGATTTAAAACCACGCAAATTCCGGCCCAAGAGCGGCCACAATCCAGCCCACATCGAGCAGAATTTCAAGCACAGAGGACAGAGAAATTCAGGCCTCAACCCATGCCAAATTTCGGCCCAAGAGCGACCACAATCCAGCCCACATCGAGGAGAATTTCAAGCACACAGGGCAGAGAAGTTCAGGCCTCAACCCATGCCAAATTCCGGCCCACGAGCGACCACAATCCAGCCCACATCGAGGAGAATTTCAAGCACAGGGGGCAGTGAAATTCAGGCCTCAAACCACGCCAAATTCCAGCCCAAGAGCGACCACAATCCAGCCCACATAGAGGGGAATTTCAAGCACAGGGGTCAGTGAAATTCAGGCCTCAACCCACGCCAAATTCCAGCCCAAGATCGGCCGCCATCCAGCCCACAACGAGGAGAATTTCAAGCACAGGGGTCAGTGAAATTCAGGCCTCAACCCACGCCAAATTCCGGCCCAAGATCGGCCACAATCCAGCCCACATAGACGAGAATTTCAAGCAGAGGAGTGAGAGAAATTCAGGCCTTAAATCACGCCAAATTCCAGCCCAAGAGCGACCACAATCCAGCCCACATCGAGGAGAATTTCAAGCACAGGGGACAGAGAAATTCAGGCCTCAAACCACGCCAAATTCCAGCCCAAGAGCGGCCACAATCCAGCCCATATTGAGGAGAATTTCACTAACAAGGGGCAGTGAAATTCAGGCCTCAACCCATGCCAAATTCCGGCCCAAGAGCGGCCACAATCCAGCCCACATCGAGGAGACTTTCAAGCACAGGGGGCAGTGAAATTCAGGCCTCAAACCAAGCCAAATTCCGGCCCAAGAGCGGCCACAATCCAGCCCACATCTAGGAGACTTTCAAGCACAGGGGGCAGAGAAATTCAGGCCTCAACCCATGCCAAATTCCGGCCCAAGAGCGACCACAATCCAGCCCACATCGAGGAGAATTTCAAGCACAGGGGGCAGAGAAATTCAGGCCTCAACCCATGTCAAATTCCGGCCCAAGAGCGACCACAATCCAGCCCACATCAAGGAGAATTTCAAGCACAGGGGGCAGAGAAATACAGGCCTCAACCCATGCCAAATTCCGGCCCAAGAGCGACCACAATCCAGCCCACATCGAGGAGAATTTCAAGCACAGGGGGCAGAGAAATTCAGGCCTCAAACCACACCAAATTCCGGCCCAAGAGCGGCCACAATCCAGCCCACATCGAGGAGAATTTCAAGCAGAGGAGTGAGAGAAATTCAGGCCTCAACCCACGCTAAATTTCCTCCGAAGAGCGGCCACAATCCAGCCCACACCGAGGAGAATTTCAAGCACAGGGGACAGGGATATTCAGGCCTTAAAACCACGCAAATTCCAGCCCAAGAGCAGCCACAATCCAGCCCACATCGAGGAGAATTTCTAGCACAGGGGACAGAGATATTCAGGCCTTAAAACCACGCAAATTCCGGCCCAAGAGCGGCCACAATCCAGCCCACATCGAGCAGAATTTCAAGCACAGAGGACAGAGAAATTCAGGCCTCAACCCATGCCAAATTTCGGCCCAAGAGCAGCCACAATCCAGCCCACATCGAGGAGAATTTCAAGCACAGGGGGCAGTGAAATTCAGGCCTCAAACCACGCCAAATTCCAGCCCAAGAGCGACAACAATCCAGCCCACATCGAGGGGAATTTCAAGCACAGGGGTCAGTGAAATTCAGGCCTCAACCCACGCCAAATTCCAGGCCAAGATTGGCCGCCATCCAGCCCACATCGAGGAGAATTTCAAGCACAGGGGGCAGTGAAATTCAGGCCTCAACCCACGCCAAATTCCGGCCCAAGATCGGCCACAATCCAGCCCACATCGAGGAGAATTTCAAGCAGAGGAGTGAGAGAAATTCAGGCCTCAAATCACGCCAAATTCCAGCCCAAGAGCGACCACAATCCAGCCCACATCGAGGAGAATTTCACGCACAGGGGACAGAGAAATTCAGGCCTCAAACCACGCCAAATTGCAGCCCAAGATCGGCCACAATCCAGCCCACATCGAGGAGAATTTCAAACACAGTGGGCAGAGAAATTCAGGCCTCAAACCACGCTAAATTTCGGCCCAAGAGCGGTCACAATCCAGCCCACATCGAGGAGAATTTCAAACACAGGGGGCAGAGAAATTCAGGCCTCAACCCACGCTAAATTACGGCCCAAGAGCGGTCACATTACAGCCCACATCGAGGAGAATTTCAAGCAGAGGGGACAGAGAAATTCAGGCCTTAAAACCACGCAAATTCCAGCCCAAGAGCAGCCACAATCCAGCCCACATAGACGAGAATTTCAAGCACAGGGGACAGAGATATTCAGGCCTTAAAACCACGCAAATTCCAGCCCAAGAGCAGCCACAATCCAGCCCACATAGACGAGAATTTCAAGCACAGGGGACAGAGATATTCAGGCCTTAAAACCACGCAAATTCCAGCCCAAGAGCAGCCACAATCCAGCCCACATCGAGGAGAATTTCAAGCACAGGGGACAGAGATATTCAGGTCTTAAAACCACGCAAATTCCAGCCCAAGAGCAGCCACAATCCAGCCCACATAGACGAGAATTTCAAGCACAGGGGGCAGAGAAATTCAGGCCTCAACCCATGCCAAATTTCGGCCCAAGAGTGACCACAATCCAGCCCACATCGAGGAGAATTTCAAGCACAGGGGGCAGTGAAATTCAGGCCTCAAACCACGCCAAATTCCAGCCCAAGAGCGACAACAATCCAGCCCACATCGAGGGGAATTTCAAGCACAGGGGTCAGTGAAATTCAGGCCTCAACCCACGCCAAATTCCAGGCCAAGATCGGCCGCCATCCAGCCCACATCGAGGAGAATTTCAAGCACAGGGGGCAGTGAAATTCAGGCCTCAACCCACGCCAAATTCCGGCCCAAGATCGGCCACAATCCAGCCCACATCGAGGAGAATTTCAAGCAGAGGAGTGAGAGAAATTCAGGCCTCAAATCACGCCAAATTCCAGCCCAAGAGCGACCACAATCCAGCCCACATCGAGGAGAATTTCACGCACAGGGGACAGAGAAATTCAGGCCTCAAACCACGCCAAATTGCAGCCCAAGATCGGCCACAATCCAGCCCACATCGAGGAGAATTTCAAACACAGTGGGCAGAGAAATTCAGGCCTCAAACCACGCTAAATTTCGGCCCAAGAGCGGTCACAATCCAGCCCACATCGAGGAGAATTTCAAACACAGGGGGCAGAGAAATTCAGGCCTCAACCCACGCTAAATTACGGCCCAAGAGCGGTCACATTACAGCCCACATCGAGGAGAATTTCAAGCAGAGGGGACAGAGATATTCAGGCCTTAAAACCACGCAAATTCCAGCCCAAGAGCAGCCACAATCCAGCCCACATAGACGAGAATTTCAAGCACAGGGGACAGAGATATTCAGGCCTTAAAACCACGCAAATTCCAGCCCAAGAGCAGCCACAATCCAGCCCACATAGACGAGAATTTCAAGCACAGGGGACAGAGATATTCAGGCCTTAAAACCACGCAAATTCCAGCCCAAGAGCAGCCACAATCCAGCCCACATCGAGGAGAATTTCAAGCACAGGGGACAGAGATATTCAGGCCTTAAAACCACGCAAATTCCAGCCCAAGAGCAGCCACAATCCAGCCCACATAGACGAGAATTTCAAGCACAGGGGGCAGAGAAATTCAGGCCTCAACCCATGCCAAATTTCGGCCCAAGAGCGACCACAATCCAGCCCACATCGAGGAGAATTTCAAGCACACAGGGCAGAGAAGTTCAGGCCTCAACCCATGCCAAATTCCGGCCCAAGAGCGACCACAATCCAGCCCACATCGAGGAGAATTTCAAGCACAGGGGGCAGTGAAATTCAGGCCTCAAACCACGACAAATTCCAGCCCAATATCGGCCGCCATCCAGCCCACAACGAGGAGAATTTCAAGCACAGGGGACAGAGATATTCAGGCCTTAAAACCACGCAAATTCCAGCCCAAGAGCAGCCACAATCCAGCCCACATAGACGAGAATTTCAAGCACAGGGGACAGAGATATTCAGGCCTTAAAACCACGCAAATTCCAGCCCAAGAGCAGCCACAATCCAGCCCACATCGAGGAGAATTTCAAGCACAGGGGACAGAGATATTCAGGCCTTAAAACCACGCAAATTCCAGCCCAAGAGCAGCCACAATCCAGCCCACATAGACGAGAATTTCAAGCACAGGGGGCAGAGAAATTCAGGCCTCAACCCATGCCAAATTTCGGCCCAAGAGCGACCACAATCCAGCCCACATCGAGGAGAATTTCAAGCACACAGGGCAGAGAAGTTCAGGCCTCAACCCATGCCAAATTCCGGCCCAAGAGCGACCACAATCCAGCCCACATCGAGGAGAATTTCAAGCACAGGGGGCAGTGAAATTCAGGCCTCAAACCACGACAAATTCCAGCCCAATATCGGCCGCCATCCAGCCCACAACGAGGAGAATTTCAAGCACAGGGGACAGAGAAATTCAGGCCTCAAATCACGCCAAATTCCAGCCCAAGAGCGGCCACAATCCAGCCCACATTGAGGAGAATTTCACTCACAGGGGGCAGTGAAATTCAGGCCTCAACCCATGCCAAATTCCGGCCCAAGAGCGACCACAATCCAGCCCACATCGAGGAGACTTTCAAGCACAGGGGGCAGTGAAATTCAGGCCTCAAACCACGCCAAATTCCGGCCCAAGAGCGACCACAATCCAGCCCACATCGTGGAGACTTTCAAGCACAGGGGGCAGAGAAATTCAGGCCTCAACCCATGCCAAATTCCAGCCCAAGAGCGACCACAATCCAGCCCACATCGAGGAGAATTTCAAGCACAGAGGGCAGAGAAATTCAGGCCTCAACCCATGCCAAATTCCGGCCCAAGAGCGACCACAATCCAGCCCACATCGAGGAGAATTTCAAGCACAGGGGGCAGAGAAATACAGGCCTCAACCCATGCCAAATTCCGGCCCAAGAGCGGCCACAATCCAGCCCACATCGAGGAGAATTTCAAGCAGAGGAGTGAGAGAAATTCAGGCCTCAACCCACGTTAAATTTCCTCCCAAGAGCGGCCACAATCCAGCCCACATCGAGGAGAAATTCAAGCACAGGGGACAGGGATATTCAGGCCTTAAAACCACGCAAATTCCAGCCCAAGAGCGGCCACAATCCAGACAACATCGAGGAGTATTTCAAGCACAGGGGACAGAGAAATTCAGGACTCAACACATGCCAAATTCCGGCCCAAGAGCAGCCACAATCCAGCCCACATCGAGGAGAATTTCCAGCACAGGGGACAGAGAAATTCAGGCCTCAACCCACGCCAAATTCCGGCCCAAGATCGGCCACAATCCAGCCCACATCGAGGAGAATTTCAAGCACAGGGGGCAGTGAAATTCAGGCCTCAACCCACGCCAAATTCCGGCCCAAGAGCGACCACAATCCAGCCCACATCGAGGAGAATTTCAAACACAGGGGGCAGAGAAATTCAGGCCTCAACCCACGCTAAATTACGGCCCAAGAGCGACCACAATCCAGCCCACATCGAGGAGAATTTCAAGCACAGGGGTCAGTGAAATTCAGGCCTCAACCAACGCCAAATTCCAGCCCAAGATCGGCCGCCATCCAGCCAACAACGAGGAGAATTTCAAGCACAGGGGACAGAGAAATTCAGGCCTCAAACCACGCCAAATTCCGTCCCAAGATCGGCCACAATCCAGCCCACATCGAGGAGAATTTCAAGCAGAGGAGTGAGAGAAATTCAGGCCTCAAATCACGCCAAATTCCAGCCCAAGATCGGCCACAATCCAGCCCACATGGAGGAGAATTTCAAGCAGAGGGGACAGAGATATTCAGGCCTTAAAACCACGCAAATTCCAGCCCAAGAGCAGCCACAATCCAGCCCACATCGAGGAGAATTTCAAGCACAGGGGACAGAGATATTCAGGCCTTAAAACCACGCAAATTCCAGCCCAAGAGCGGCCACAATCCAGCCCACATCGAGGAGAATTTCAAGCACAGAGGGCAGAGAAATTCAGGCCTCAACCCATGCCAAATTTCGGCCCAAGAGCGACCACAATCCAGCCCACATCGAGGAGAATTTCAAGCACAGGGGGCAGTGAAATTCAGGCCTCAACCCACGCCAAATTCCGGCCCAAGAGCGACCACAATCCAGCCCACATCGAGGAGAATTTCAAGCACAGGGGTCAGTGAAATTCAGGCCTCAACCGACGCCAAATTCCAGGCCAAGATCGGCCGCCATCCAGCCCACAACGAGGAGAATTTCAAGCACAGGGGACAGAGAAATTCAGGCCTCAAACCACGCCAAATTCCGGCCCAAGATCGGCCACAATCCAGCCCACATCGCGGAGACTTTCAAGCACAGGGGGCAGAGAAATTCAGGCCTCAACCCATGCCAAATTCCGGCCCAAGAGCGGTCATAATCCAGCCCACATCGAGGAGAATTTCAAGCAGAGGGGACAGAGATATTCAGGCCTTAAAACCACGCAAATTCCAGCCCAAGAGCAGCCACAATCCAGCCCGCATAGACGAGAATTTCAAGAACAGGGGACAGAGATATTCAGGCCTTAAAACCACGCAAATTCCAGCCCAAGAGCAGCCACAATCCAGCCCACATAGACGAGAATTTCAAGCACAGGGGACAGAGATATTCAGGATTTAAAACCACGCAAATTCCGGCCCAAGTTCGGCCACAATCCAGCCCACATCGAGGAGAATTTCAAGCACAGAGGGCAGAGAAATTCAGGCCTCAACCCATGCCAAATTTCGGCCCAAGAGCGACCACAATCCAGCCCACATCGAGGAGAATTTCAAGCACAGGGTTCAGTGAAATTCAGGCCTCAACCCACGCCAAATTCCAGCCCAAGAGCAGCCACAATCCAGCCCACATAGACGAGAATTTCAAGCACAGGGGACAGAGAAATTCAGGCCTCAAACCACGCCAAATTCCGGCCCAAGATCGGCCACAATCCAGCCCACATCGAGGATAATTTCAAGCAGAGGGGACAGAGAAATTCAGGCCTCAAATCACGCCAAATTCCAGCCCAAGAGCGGCCACAATCCAGCCCACATCGAGGAGACTTTCAAGCACAGGAGGCAGAGAAATACAGGCCTCAACCCATGCCACATTCCAGCCCAAGAGCGACCACAATCCAGCCCACATCGAGGAGAATTTCAAGCACAGGGGGCAGAGAAATTCAGGCCTCAAACCACGCCAATTCCGGCCCAAGAGCGGCCACAATCCAGCCCACATCGAGGAGAATTTCAAGCAGAGGAGTGAGAGAAATTCAGGCCTCAACCCACACCAAATTACCTCCCAAGAGCGGCCACAATCCAGCCCACATCGAGGAGAATTTCAAGCACAGGGGACAGAGATATTCAGGCCTTAAAACCACGCAAATTCCAGCCCAAGAGCAGCCACAATCCAGACAACATCGAGGAGAATTTCAAGCACAGGGGACAGAGAAATTCAGGCCTCAAACCACGCCAAATTCCAGCCCAAGAGCGGCCACAATCCAGCCCACATCGAGGAGAATTTCAAGCACAGGGAACAGAGATATTCAGGCCTTAAAACCACGCAAATTCCAGCCCAAGAGCAGCCACAATCCAGACAACATCGAGGAGAATTTCAAGCACAGGGGACAGAGAAATTCAGGCCTCAAACCATGCCAAATTCCAGCCCAAGAGCGGCCACAATCCAGCCCACATCGAGGAGAATTTCAAGCACAGGAGGCAGAGAAGTTCAGGCCTCAACCCATGCCGAATTCCGGCCCAAGAACGACCACAATCCAGCCCACATCGAGGAGAATTTCAAGCACAGGGGGCAGAGAAATTCAGGCCTCAACCCACGCTAAATTACAGCCCAAGAGCGGCCACAATCCAGCCCACTTGGAGGAGAATTTCAAGCACAGGGGACAGAGAAATTCAGGCATTAAAACCACGCAAATTCCAGCCCAAGAGCAGCCACAATCCAGCCCACATCGAGGAGAATTTCAAGCACAGGGGGCAGAGAAATTCAGGCCTTAAAACCACGCAAATTCCAGCCCAAGAGCGGCCACCATCCAGCCCACATCGAGGAGAATTTCAAGCACAGGGGGCAGAGAAATTCAGGCCTTAAAACCACGCAAATTCCAGCCCAAGAGCGGCCACCATCCAGCCCACATCGAGGAGAATTTCAAGCACAGGGGGCAGTGAAATTCAGGCCTCAACCCATGCCAAATTCCGGCCCAAGAGCGACCACAATCCAGCCCACATCGAGGAGAATTTCAAACACAGGGGGCAGAGAATTTCAGGCCTCAACCCACGCTAAATTACGGCCCAAGAGCGGTCACAATCCAGCCCACATCGAGGAGAATTTCAAGCAGAGGGGACAGAGATATTCAGGCCTTAAAACCACGCAAATTCCAGCCCAAGAGCAGCCACAATCCAGCCCACATAGACGACAATTTCAAGCACAGGGGACAGAGATATTCAGGATTTAAAACCACGTAAATTCCATCCCAAGAGCGGCCACCATCCAGCCCACATCGAGGAGAATTTCAAGCACAGGGGGCAGAGAAATTCAGGCCTCAACCCACTCCAAATTCCGGCCCAAGAGCGGCCACAATCCAGCCCACATCGAGGAGAATTTCAAGCAGAGGGACAGACAAATTCAGGCCTCAACCCATGCCAAATTCCGGCCCAAGAGCGACCACAATCCAGCCCACATCGAGGAGACTTTCATGCACAGGGGGCAGTGAAATTCAGGCCTCAACCCATGCCAAATTCCGGCCCAAGAGCGACCACAATCCAGCCCACATCGAGGAGAATTTCAAGCACAGTGTGCAGAGAAATTCAGGCCTCAACCCATGCCAAATTCCGGCCCAAGAGCGACCACAATCCAGCCCACATCGAGGAGAATTTCAAGCACAGGGGGCAGAGAAATTCAGGCCTCAACCCATGCCAAATTCCGGCCCAAGAGCGACCACAATCCAGCCCACATCGAGGAGAAATTCAAGCACAGGGGGCAGAGAAATACAGGCCTCAACCCATGCCAAATTCCGGCCCAAGATCGACCACAATCCAGCGCACATCGAGGAGAATTTCAAGCACAGGGGGCAGAGAAATACAGGCCTCAACCCATGCCAAATTCCGGCCCAAGAGCGACCAAAATCCAGCCCACATCGAGGAGAATTTCAAGCACAGGTGTGAGAGAAATTCACGTCTCAAACCAGGCCAAATTCCAGCCCAAGAGCGGCCACAATCCAGCCCACATCGAGGAGAATTTCAAGCACAGGGGGCAGAGAATTTCAGGCCTCAAACCACACCAAATTACAGCCCAAGATCAGTAACAATCCAGCCCACATCGAGGAGAATTTCAAGCACAGGGGGCAGAGAAAATCAAGTCTCAAACCACACCAAATTCCGGCCCAAGAGCGGCCACAATCCAACCCACATCGAGGAGAATTTCAAGCACAGGGGGCAGAGAAATACAGGCCTCAACCCATGCCAAATTCCGGCCCAAGAGCGACCACAATCCAGCCCACATCGAGGAGAATTTCAAGCACAGGGGACAGAGAAATTAAGGCCTTAAAACCACGCAAATTCCGGCCCAAGAGCGACCACAATCCAGCCCACATCGAGGAGAATTTCAAGCACAGGGTGCAGAGAAATTCAGGCCTCAAACCACGCCAAATTCCAACCCAAAAACAGCCACAATCCAGCCCACATCGAGGAGAATTTCAAGAACAGTGGGTAGAGAAATTCAGGCCTCAAACACGCCAAATAGCCTCACAAGAGCGGCCACAATCCAGCCCACATCGAGGAGAATTTCAAGCACAGGGGGCAGAGAAATTCGGCCCCAAACCACGCCAAGTTCCGGCCCAAGAGCGACCACAATCCAGACCACATCGAGGAGAATTTCAAGCACAGGGGGCAGAGAAATTCGGCCTCAACCCACGCCAAATTCCGGCCCAAGAGCGACCACAATCCAGCCCACATCGAGGAGTATTTCAAGCACAGGGGACAGAGAAATTCAGGCCGATAACCTCTCCAAATTCCGGCCCAAGAGCGGCCACAATCCAGCCCACATCGAGGAGAATTTCAAGCACAGGGGACAGAGAAATTCAAGCCTCAAAACATGACAAATTCCGGCCCAAGAGCGACCACAATCCAGCCCACATCGAGGAGAATTTCAAGCACAGGAGGCAGAGAAATTCAAGCCTCAAACCACGCCAAATTCCAACCCAAGAGCGACCACTATCCAACCCACATCGAGGAGAATTTCAAGCAGAGGAGTGAAGCAAATTCAGGCCTCAAACCACGCCAATTTCCGGCCCAAGAGCGGCCACCATCCAGCCCACATCGAGGAGAATTTCAAGCAGAGGAGTGAGAGAAATTCAGGCCTCAAACCACGCCAAATTCCGGCCCAAGAGCGGCCACAATCCAGCCCACATCGAGAAGAATGTCAAGCACAGGGGGCAGAGAAATTCAGGCCTCAAACCACGCCAAATTCCAGCCCAAGAGTGGCCACCATCCAGCCCACATCGAGGAGAATTTCAAGCACAGGGGGCAGAGAAATTCAGGCCTCAAACCACGCCAAATTCCGGCCCAAGAGCGGCCGCCATCCAACCCACATCGAGGAGAATTACAAGCCGAGGGGGCAGAGAAATTCAGGCCTCAAACCACACCAAATTCCGGCCCAAGAGCGGCCACAATCCAGCCCACATCGAGGAGAATTTCAAGCAGAGGAGTGAGAGAAATTCAGGCCTCAAATCACGCCAAATGGCAGACCAAGAGCGGCCACAATCCAGCCCACATCGAGGAGAATTTCAAGCACAGCAGTGAGAGAAATTCAGGACTCAAGCCACACCAAATTCCAGGCAAATGTTGTCTACAATCCAGCCCACATGGAGGAGAATTTCAAGCACAGGGGGCAGAGAAATTCAGGCCTTAAAACCACGCAAATTCCAGCCCGAGAGCGGCCACAATCCAGCCCACATCGAGGAGAATTTCAAGCCGAGGGGGCAGAGAAATTCAGGCCTCCAACCACGCCAAATTCCACCCAAGAGCGGCCGCCATCCAGCCCACATCGAGGAGAATTTCAAGCCGAGGGGGCAGAGAAATTCAGGTCTCCAACCACGCCAAATTCCAGCCCAACAGCGGAGGCCATCCAGCCCACATCGAGGAGAATTTCAAGCCGAGGGGGCAGAGAAATTCAGGCCTCAAACCACGCCAAATTCCGGCCCAAGAGCGGCCACAATCCAGCCCACATCGAGGAGAATTTCAAGCACAGCAGTGAGAGAAATTCAGGCCTCAAGCCACACCAAATTCGAGGCAAAGGTTGGCTACAATCCAGCCCACATGGAAGAGAATTTCAAGCCGAGGGGGCAGAGAAATTCAGGCCTTAAAACCACGCAAATTCCAGCCCAAGAGCGGCCACCATCCAGCCCATATGGAGGAGAATTTCAAGCCGAGGGGGCAGAGAAATTCAGGCCTCAAACCACGCCAAATTCCAGCCCAAGATCGTCCGCCATCCAGCCCACATCGAGGAGAATTTCAAGCACAGGGGGCAGAGAAATTCAGGCCTCAAACCACACCAAATTGCAGCCCAAGAGCGGCCGCCATCCAGCCCACATCGAGGAGAATTTCAAGCACAGGGGGCAGAGAAATTCAGGCCTCAAACCACGCCAAATTCCAGCCCAAGAGCGACCACAATCCAGCCCACATCGAGGAGAATTTCAAGCACAGGGGGCAGAGAAATTCAGGCGTCCAACCACGCCAAATTCCGGCCCAAGAGCGGCCGCCATCCAGCCCACATCGAGGAGAATGTCAAGCACAGGGGGCAGAGAAATTCAGGCCTCAACCCATACCAAATTCCGGCCCAAGAGCGACCACAATCCAGCCCACATCGAGGAGAATTTCAAGCACAGGGGACAGAGATATTCAGGCCTTAAAACCACGCAAATTCCGGCCCAAGAGCAGCCACAATCCAGCCCACATCGAGGAGAATTTCAAGCACAGAGGGCAGAGAAATTCAGGCCTCAACCCATGCCAAATTCCGGCCCAAGAGCGACCACAATCCAGCCCACATCGAGGAGAATTTCAAGCACACGGGGCAGAGAAGTTCAGGCCTCAACCCATGCCAAATTCCGGCCCAAGAGCGACCACAATCCAGCCCACATCGAGGAGAATTTCAAGCACACGGGGCAGAGAAGTTCAGGCCTCAACCCATGCCAAATTCCGGCCCAAGAGCGACCACAATCCAGCCCACATCGAGGAGAATTTCAAGCACAGGGGGCAGAGAAATTCAAGCCTCAAACCACACCAAATTCCGGCCCAAGAGCGACCACCATCCAACCACATCGAGGAGAATTTCAAGCAGAGGAGTGAAGGAAATTCAGGCCTCAAACCACGCCAAATTCCGGCCCAAGAGCGGCCACCATCCAGCCGATATCGAGGAGAATTTCAAGCACAGGGATCAGAGAAATTCAGGCCTCAAACCACGCCAAATTCCAGCCCAAGAGCGGCCGCCATCCAGCCCACATCGAGGAGAATTTCAAGCACAGGGGGCAGAGAAATTCAGGCCTCAAACCACACCAAATTCCGGCCCAATAGCGGCCACCATCCAGCCCACATCGAGGAGAATTTCAAGCACAGGGGGCAGAGAAATTCAGGCCTCAAACCACGCCAAATTCCGGCCCAAGAGCAGCCGCCATCCAGCCCACATCGAGGAGAATTTCAAGCACAGGGGGCAGAGAAATTCAGGCCTCAAATCACGCCAAATTCCAGCCCAAGAGTAGTAACAATCCAGCCCACATCGAGGAGAATTTCAAGCCGAGGGGGCAGAGAAATTCAGGCCTCCAACCACGCCAAATTCCAGCCCAAGAGCGGTCGCCATCCAGCCCACATCGAGGAGAATTTCAAGCACAGGGGGCAGAGAAATTCAGGCCTCAAACCACGCCAAATTCCGGCACAAGAGCGGCCGCCATCCAGCCCACATCGAGGAGAATTTCAAGCACAGGGGACAGAGAAATTCAGGCCTCAAACCACGCCACATTCCGGCCCAAGAGCAGCCACAATCCAGCCCACATCGAGGAGAATTTCAAGCACAGCAGTGAGAGAAATTCAGGCCTCAAGCCACACCAAATTCGAGGCAAAGGTTGGCTACAATCCAGCCCACATCAAGGAGAATTTCAAGCCGAGGGGGCAGAGAAATTCAGGCCTCCAACCACGCCAAATTCCACCCCAAGAGCGGCCGCCATCCAGCCCACATCGAGGAGAATTTCAAGCACAGGGGGCAGAGAAATTCAAGTCTCAAACCACACCAAATTCCGGCCCAAGAGCGGCCACAACCTAGCCCACATCGAGGAGAATTTCAAGCACAGGTTGCAGAGAAATTCAGGCCTCAAACCACGCCAAATTCCGGCCCAAGGTTGGCCACAATCCAGCCCACATCGAGGAGAATTTCAAGCACAGGGGGCAGAGAAATTCAGGCCTCAAACCACGCCAAATTCCGGCCCAAGAGCAGCCACAATCCAGCCCACATCGAGGAGAATTTCAAGCACAGCAGGGAGAGAAATTCAGGCCTCAAGCCACACCAAATTCGATGCAAATGTTGGCTACAATCCAGCCCACATCGAGGAGAATTTCAAGCCGAGGGGGCAGAGAAATTCAGGCCTTAAAACCACGCAAATTCCAGCCCAAGAGCGGCCACCATCCAGCCCACATCGAGGAGAATTTCAAGCCGAGGGGGCAGAGAAATTCAGGCCTCAAACCACGCCAAATTCCAGCCCAAGAGCGGCCGCCATCCAGCCCACATCGAGGAGAATTTCAAGCCGAGGGGGCAGAGAAATTCAGGCCTCAAACCACGCCAAATTCCAGCCCAAGAGCGGCCACAATCCAGCCCACATCGAGGAGAATTTCAAGCACAGGGGGCAGAGAAATTCAGGCCTCAAACCACGCCAAATTCCGGCCCAAGAGCGGCCACAAACCAGCCCACATCGAGGAGAATTTCAAGCAAACCAGTGAGAGAAATTCAGGCCTCAAATCACGCCAAATTCCGGCCCAAGAGCGGCCACAATCCAGCCCACATCGAGGAGAATTTCAAACACAGGGGGCAGAGAAATTCAGGCCTCAAAACACGCTAAATTCCGGCCCAAGAGCGGCCACAATCCAGCCCACATCGAGGAGAATTTCAAGCAGAGAGGGCAGAGAAATTCAGGCCTTCAAACCATGCAAATTCCAGCCCAAGAGCGGCCACAATCCAGCCCACATCGAGGAGAATTTCAAGCACAGAGGGCAGAGAAGTTCAGGCCTCAACCCATGCCAAATTCCGGCCCAAGAGCGACCAAAATCCAGCCCACATCAAGGAGAATTTCAAGCACACGGGGCAGAGAAGTTCAGGCCTCAACCCATGCCAAATTCCGGCCCAAGAGCGACCACAATCGAGCCCACATCGAGGAGAATTTCAAGCACAGGGGGCAGTGAAATTCAGGCCTCAACCCACGCCAAATTCCGGCCCAAGAGGGACAACAATCGAGCCCACATCGAGGAGAATTTCAAGCACAGGGGGCAGAGAAATTCAGGCCTCAAAACACGCCAAATTCCAGCACAAGAGCGGCCAAAATCCAGCCCACATCGAGGAGAATTTCAAGCACAGGGGACAGAGAAATTCAGGCCTCAAACCACGCCAAATTCCGGCCCAAGAGCGGCCACAATACAGCCCACATCGAGGAGAATTTCAAACACAGGGGACCGAGAAATTCAGGCCTTAAAACCACACAAACTCGAGCCCAAGAGCGGCCACAATCCAGCCCACATCGAGGAGAATTTCAAGCCGAGGGGGCAGAGAAATTCAGGCCTTAAAACCACGCAAATTCCAGCCCAAGAGCGGCCACCATCCAGCCCACATCGAGGAGAATTTCAAGCCGAGGAGGCAGAGAAATTCAGGCCTCAAACCACGCCAAATTCCAGCCCAAGAGCGGCCGCCATCCAGCCCACATCGAGGAGAATTTCAAGCCGAGGGGGCAGAGAAATTCAGGCCTCAAACCACGCCAAATTCCAGCCCAAGAGCGGCCACAATCCAGCCCACATCGAGGAGAATTTCAAGCAGAGTTTGCAGAGAAATTCAGGCCTCAAACCACGCCAAATTCCGGCCCAAGAGCGGCCACAAACCAGCCCACATCGAGGAGAATTTCAAGCAAAGCAGTGAGAGAAATTCAGGCCTCAAATCACGCCAAATTCCGGCCCAAGAGCGGCCACAATCCAGCCCACATCGAGGAGAATTTCAAGCAGAGAGGGCAGAGAAGTTCAGGCCTCAACCCATGCCAAATTCCGGCCCAAGAGCGACCAAAATCCAGCCCACATCAAGGAGAATTTCAAGCACAGGGGGCAGAGAAGTTCAGGCCTCAACCCATGCCAAATTCCGGCCCAAGAGCGACCACAATCGAGCCCACATCGAGGAGAATTTCAAGCAGAGGGGGCAGTGAAATTCAGGCATCAACCCATGCCAAATTCCGGCCCAAGAGGGACAACAATCGAGCCCACATCGAGGAGAATTTCAAGCACAGGGGGCAGAGAAATTCATGCCGAAAACCACTCCAATTTCCGCCACAAGAGCGGCCAAAATCCAGCCCACATCGAGGAGAATTTCAAGCACAGGGGACAGAGAAATTCAGGCCTCAAACCACGCCAAATTCCGGCCCAAGAGCGGCCACAATACAGCCCACATCGAGGAGAATTTCAAACACAGGGGACAGAGAAATTCAGGCCTTAAAACCACACAAACTCGAGCCCAAGAGCGGCCACAATCCAGCCCACATCGAGGAGAATTTCAAGCACAGGGGGCAGAGAAATTCAGGCCTCAAACCACGCAAATTCCGTCCCAAGAACTGCCACAATCCAGCCCACGTGGAAGAGAATTTCAAGCACAGAGGACAGAGAAATTCAGGCCTCAAACACGCCTAATAGCCTCACAAGAGCGGCCACAATCCAGCACACATCGAGGAGTATTTCAAGCACACGGGGCAGAGAAGTTCAGGCCTCAACCCATGCCAAATTCCGGCCCAAGAGTGACCAAAATCCAGCCCACATCGAGGAGAATTTCAAGCACACGGGGCAGAGAAGTTCAGGCCTCAACCCATGCCAAATTCCGGCCCAAGAGCCACCACAATCGAGCCCACATCGAGGAGAATTTCAAGCACAGGGGGCAGTGAAATTCAGGCCTCAACCCATGCCAAATTCCGGCCCAAGAGCGACAACAATCAAGCCCACATCGAGGAGAATTTCAAGCACAGGGTGCAGTGAAATTCAGGCCTCAACCCATGCCAAATTCCGGCCCAAGAGCGACCACAATCGAGCCCACATCGAGGATAATTTCCAGCACAGGGGGCAGAGAAATTCAGACATCAACCCATGCCAAATTCCGGCCCAAGAGCGGCCACATTCCGGCCCACATCGAGGAGAATTTCAAGCAGAGGGGGCAGAGAAATTCAGGCCTCAAACCACTCCAATTTCCGCCACAAGAGCGGCCAAAATCCAGCCCACATCGAGGAGAATTTCAAGCACAGGGGACAGAGAAATTCAGGCCTCAAACCACGCCAAATTCCGGCCCAAGAGCAGCCACAATCCAGCCCACATCGAGGAGAATTTCAAGCACAGGATGCAGAGATATTCAGGCCTCAAACCACACCAAATTCCGGCCAAGAGCGGCCACATTACAGCCCACATCGAGGAGACTGTCAAGCACAGCAGTGAGAGAAATTCAGGCCTCAAACGATGACAAATTCCAGCCCAAGAGCGGCCACAATCCAGCCCACATGGAAGAGAATTTCAAACACAGGGGACAGAGAAATTCAGGGCTTAAAACCACGCAAACTCGAGCCCAAGATCGGCCACAATCCAGCCCACATCGAGGAGAATTTCAAGCACAGGGGACAGAGAAATTCAGGCCTCAAACCACGCAAATTCCGCCCCAAGAACGGCCACAATCCAGCCCACTTGGAAGAGAATTTCAAGCACAGAGGACAGAGAAATTCAGGCCTCAAACACGCCAAATAGCCTCACAAGACGGCCACAATCCAGCCCACATCGAGGAGAATTTCAAGCACAGGGGACAGAGAAATTCAGGCCGAAAACCACTCCAAATTCCGGCCCAAGAGCGGCCACAATCCAGCCCACATCGAGGAGAATTTCAAGCACAGGGGACAGAGAAATTCAGGCCTCAAACCACGCCAAATTCCGGCCCAAGAGCAGCCACAATCCAGCCCACATCGAGGAGAATTTCAAGCACAGGATGCAGAGAAATTCAGGCCTCAAACCACGCCAAATTCCAGCCAAGAGCGGCCACAATACAGCCCACATCGAGGAGACTGTCAAGCACAGCAGTGAGAGAAATTCAGGCCTCAAACGATGACAAATTCCAGCCCAAGAGCGGCCACAATCCAGCCCACATGGAAGAGAATTTCAAACACAGGGGACAGAGAAATTCAGGCCTTAAAACCACACAAACTCGAGCCCAAGAGCGGCCACAATCCAGCCCACGTGGAAGAGAATTTCAAGCACAGAGGACAGAGAAATTCAGGCCTCAAACACGCCTAATAGCCTCACAAGAGCAGCCACAATCCAGGCCACATCGAGGAGAATTTCAAGCACACGGGGCAGAGAAGTTCAGGCCTCAACCCATGCCAAATTCCGGCCCAAGAGCGACCACAATCGAGCCCACATCGAGGAGAATTTCCAGCACAGGGGGCAGAGAAATTCAAGCCTCAACCCATGCCAAATTCCGGACCAAGAGCGACAACAATCAAGCCCACATCGAGGAGAATTTCAAGCACAGGGGGCAGTGAAATTCAGGCCTCAACCCATGCCAAATTCTGGCCCAAGAGCGACCACAATCGAGCCCATATCGAGGATAATTTCCAGCACAGGGGGCAGAGAAATTCAGACATCAACCCATGCCAAATTCCGGACCAAGAGCGGCCACAATCCAGCCCACATCGAGGAGAATTTCAAGCACAGGGGGCAGAGAAATTCATGCCGAAAACCACTCCAATTTCCGCCACAAGAGCGGCCAAAATCCAGCCCACATCGAGGAGAATTTCAAGCACAGGGGACAGAGAAATTCAGGCCTCAAACCACGCCAAATTCCGGCCCAAGAGCAGCCACAATCCAGCCCACATCGAGGAGAATTTCAAGCACAGGATGCAGAGAAATTCAGGCCTCAAACCACACCAAATTCCGGCCAAGAGCGGCCACATTACAGCCCACATGGAGGAGAATTTCAAGCACAGGTGTGAGAGATATTCAGGCCTTTAAACCATGCAAATTCCAGCCCAAGAGCGGCCACAATCCAGCACACATTGAGGAGAATTTCAAGCACAGAGGGCAGAGAAATTCAGGGCTTAAAACCACGCAAACTCGAGCCCAAGAGCGGCCACAATCCAGCACACATTGAGGAGAATTTCAAGCACAGAGGGCAGAGAAATTCAGGGCTTAAAACCACGCAAATTCCAGCCCAAGAGCGGCCACAATCCAGCCCACATGGAAGAGAATTTCAAACACAGGGGACAGAGAAATTCAGGGTTTAAAACCACGCAAACTCGAGCCCAAGAGCGGCCACAATCCAGCCCACATCGAGGAGAATTTCAAGCAGAGGGGGCAGAGAAATTCAGGCCTCAAACCACGCAAATTCCGCCCCAAGAATGGCCACAATCCAGCCCACTTGGAAGAGAATTTCAAGCACAGGGGACAGAGAAATTCAGGCCTCAAACATGCCAAATAGCCTCACAAGAGCGGCCACAATCCAGCCCACATCGAGGAGAATTTCAAGCACAGGGGGCAGAGAAATTCAGGCCGAAAACCACTCCAAATTCCGGCCCAAGAGCGGCCACAATCCAGCCCACATCGAGGAGAATTTCAAGCACAGGGGGTAGAGAAATTCAAGTCTCAAAACATGACAAATTGCAGCCCAAGAGCAGCCACAATCCTGCCCACACCGAGGAGAATTTCAAGCACAGGGGGCAGAGAAATTCAGGCCTCAAACCACGCCAAATTCCGGCCCAAGAGCGGCCGCCATCCAGCCCACATTGAGGAGAATTTCAAGCACAGGTGTGAGAGATATTCAGGCCTTTAAACCACGCAAATTCCAGCCCAAGAGCGGCCACAATCCAGCCCACATTGAGGAGAATTTCAAGCACAGAGGGCAGAGAAATTCAGGCCTCAACCCATGCCAAATTCCGGCCCAAGAGCGACCACAATCCAGCCCACATGGAAGAGAATTTCAAGCACACGGGGAAGAGAAGTTCAGGCCTCAACCCATGCCAAATTCCGGCCCAAGAGCCACAACAATCCAGCCTACATCGAGGAGAATTTCAAGCACAGGGGGCAGTGAAATTCAGGCCTCAAACCACGCCAAATTCCGACCCAAGAGCGACCACCATCCAACCCACATCGAGGAGAAATTCAAGCAGAAGAGTGAAGGAAATTCAGGCCTCAAACCACGCCAAATTCCGGCCCAAGAGTGGCCATAATCCAGCCCACATCGAGGAGAATTTCAAGCACAGGGGACAGAGATATTCAGGCCTTAAAACCACGCAAATTCCGGCCCAAGAGCGACCACAATCCAGCCCACATCGAGGAGAATTTCAAGCACAGGGGACAGAGATATTCAGGCCTTAAAACCACGCAAATTCCGGCCCAAGAGCGGCCACAATCCAGCCCACATCGAGGAGAATTTCAAGCAGAGGAGTGAGAGAAGTTCAGGCCTCAACCCATGCCAAATTCCGGCACAAGAGCGACCACAATCCAGCCCACATCGAGGAGAACTTCAAGCAGAGGAGTGAGAGAAATTCAGGCCTCAAACCACGCCAAATTCCAGCCCAAGAGCGGTCACAATCCGGCCCACATCGAGGAGAATTTCAAGCAGAGGTTGCAGAGAAATTCAGGCCTCAAACCACGCCAAATTACAGCCCAAGAGCAGTAACAATCCAGCCCACATCGAGGAGAATTTCAAGCAGAGAGGGCAGAGAAATTCAGGCCTTCAAACCATGCAAATTCCAGCCCAAGAGCGGCCACAATCCAGCCCACATCGAGGAGAATTTCAAGCACAGAGGGCAGAGAAGTTCAGGCCTCAACCCATGCCAAATTCCGGCCCAAGAGCGACCAAAATCCAGCCCACATCAAGGAGAATTTCAAGCACACGGGGCAGAGAAGTTCAGGCCTCAACCCATGCCAAATTCCGGCCCAAGAACGACCACAATCGAGCCCACATCGAGGAGAATTTCAAGCACAGGGGGCAGTGAAATTCAGGCCTCAACCCATGCCAAATTCCGGCCCAAGAGCGACAACAATCGAGCCCACATCGAGGAGAATTTCAAGCACATGGGGCAGAGAAGTTCAGGCCTCAACCCATGCCAAATTCCGGCCCAAGAGCGACCACAATCCAGCCCACATCGAGGAGAATTTCAAGCACATGGGGCAGAGAAGTTCAGGCCTCAAACCACACCAAATTCCAGCCAAGAGCGGCCACAATACCGCCCACATCGAGGAGACTGTCAAGCACAGCAGTGAGAGAAATTCAGGCCTCAAACGATGACAAATTCCAGCCCAAGAGCGGCCACAATCCAGCCCACATGGAAGAGAATTTCAAACAAAGGGGACAGAGAAATTCAGGCCTTAAAACCACACAAACTCGAGCCCAAGAGCGGCCACAATCCAGCCCACATCGAGGAGAATGTCAAGCACAGGGTGCAGAGAAATTCAGGCCTCAAACCACGCAAATTCCGGCCCAAGAGCAGCCACAATCCAGGCCACATCGAGGAGAATTTCAAGCACACGGGGCAGAGAAGTTCAGGCCTCAACCCATGCCAAATTCCGGCCCAAGAGCCACCACAATCGAGCCCACATCGAGGATAATTTCCAACACAGGGGGCAGAGAAATTCAGACATCAACCCATGCCAAATTCCGGCCCAAGAGCGGCCACAATCCAGCCCACATCGAGGAGAATTTCAAGCAGAGGGGGCAGAGAAATTCGTGCCGAAAACCACTCCAATTTCCGCCACAAGAGCAGCCAAAATCCAGCCCACATCGAGGAGAATTTCAAGCACAGGCGACAGAGAAATTCAGGCCTCAAACCACGCCAAATTCCGGCCCAAGAGCAGCCACAATCCAGCCCACATCGAGGAGAATTTCAAGCACAGGATGCAGAGAAATTCAGGCCTCAAACCACGCCAAATTCCAGCCAAGAGCGGCCACAATACAGCCCACATCGAGGAGACTGTCAAGCACAGCAGTGAGAGAAATTCAGGCCTCAACCCATGACAAATTCCAGCCCAAGAGCGGCCACAATCCAGCCCACATGGAAGAGAATTTCAAACACAGGGGACAGAGAAATTCAGGGTTTAAAACCACGCAAACTCGACCCCAAGAGCGGCCACAATCCAGCCCACATCGAGGAGAATTTCAAGCACAGGGGGCAGAGAAATTCAGGCCTCAAACCACGCAAATTCCGGCCCAAGAACTGCCACAATCCAGCCCACGTGGAAGAGAATTTCAAGCACAAAGGACAGAGAAATTCAGGCCTCAAACACGCCTAATAGCCTCACAAGAGCGGCCACAATCCAGCCCACATCGAGGAGAATTTCAAGCACACGGGGCAGAGAAGTTCAGGCCTCAACCCATGCCAAATTCCGGCCCAAGAGCGACCAAAATCCAGCCCACATCGAGGAGAATTTCAAGCACACGGGGCAGAGAAGTTCAGGCCTCAACCCATGCCAAATTCCGGCCCAAGAGCGGCCACAATCCAGCCCACATCGAGGAGAATTTCAAGCACAGGGGGCAGAGAAATTCGTGCCGAAAACCACTCCAGTTTCCGCCACAAGAGCGGCCAAAATCCAGCCCACATCGAGGAGAATGTCAAGCACAGGAGTGAGAGAAATTCAGACCTCAAACCACACCCAATTCCGGCCCAAGAGCAGCCACAATCCAGCCCACATGGAGGAGAATTTCAAGCACAGGAGGCAGAGAAATTCAGGCCTCAAGCCACACCAAATTCCAGCCCAAGGTTGGCTACAATCCAGCCCACATCGTGGAGAATTTCAAGCACAGGGGGCAGAGAAATTCAGGCCTCAAACCACGCCAAATTCCAGCCCAAAAGCAGCCACAATCCAGCCCACATCGAGGAGAATTTCAAGCACAGGGGGCAGAGAAATTCAGGCCTCAAACCACGCCAAATTACAGCCCAAAAGCATCCACAATCCAGCCCACATCGAGGAGAATTTCAAGCACAGGGGGCAGAGAAATTCAGGCCTCAAACCACGCCAAATTCCGGCCCAAGAGCTGCCACAATCCAGCCCACATCGAGGAGAATTTCAAGCACAGGATTGAGAGAAATTCAGGCCGTAAACCATGCAAAATTCCGGCCCAAGATCGGCCACCATCCAGCCCACATCGAGGAGAATTTCAAGCACAGAGGACAGAGAAATTCAGTCCTCAAACCATGCCAAATTCCGGCCCAAGAGCAGCCACAATCCAGCCCATATCAAGGAGAATTTCAAGCACAGGTGTGAGAGAAATTCAGGCCTCAAACCACGCCAAATTCCAGCCCAAGAGCGGCCACAATCCAGCCCACATCGAGGAGAATTTCAAGCACAGCGGGCAGAAAAATTCAGGCCTCAAACCACGCCAAATTCCAGCCCAAGTGAGGCCGAAATCCAGACCAAATCGGAAAAAATTTCAAGCATGATGTGCAGAGAAATTCAGGCCTCAAACCACTCCAAATTCCAGCCCAAGAGCAGCCACAATCCAGCCCAAATAGAGGAGAATTTCAAGCATGGTGGGCAGAGAAATTCAGGCCTCAAACCACTCCAAATTCCAGCCCAATAGCAGCCACATTCCAGCCCACATCTACGATAATTTCACGCACAGGTGTCAGAGAAATTCATGCCGAAATCCACTCCAATTTCCGGCACAAGAGCAGCCAAAATCCAGCCCACATCGAGGAGAATTTCAAGCACAGGGGGCAGAAAAATTCAGGTCTCAAACCACGCCAAATTCCAGCCCAAGAGCGGCCGCAATCCAGCCCACATGGAGGAGAATTTCAAGCACAGGACGCAGAGAACTTCAGGCCTAAATCCACGTCAAATTCCAGCCCAAGAGCGGCCACAATCCAGCCCACATCGGGGAGAATTTCAAGCACAGGAGTGAAGAAATTCCGGCCTCAAACCACGCCAAATTCCAGCCCAGGAGCGGCTACAATCCAGCCCACCTCGAGGAGAATTTCAATCAAAGCTGGGAGAGAAATTCAAGTCTCAAACCACGCCAAGTTCTGGCCAAAGAGCGGCCACAATCCAGCCCACATGGAAGAGAATTTCAAGCACAGGGGGCAGAGAAATTCAGGCCTCAAACCACGCCAAATTCCGGCCAAAGAGCGGCCACAATCCAGCCCACATGGAAGAAAATTTCAAGCACAGGGGGCAGAGAAATTCAGGCCTCAAACCACGCCAAATTCCGGCCCAAGAGCGACCGCCATCCAGCCCACATCGAGGAGAATTTCAAGCACAGGGGTGAGAGAAATTCAGGCCTCAAACCACGCCAAATTGCAGACCAAGAGCGGCCACAATCCAGCCCACATCGACGAGAATTTCAAGCACAGGGGGCAGAGAAATTCAGGCCTCAAACCACGCCAAATTCCGACCCAAGAGCGGCCAAAATAAAGCACACGTCGAGGAGATTTTCAGGCAGAAGGGGGCAGAGATATTCATTCCTCAAATCACGCCAAATTCCAGCCCAAGAGCGGCCACAATCCAGCCCACATCGAGGAGAATTTCAAGCACAGGGGGCAGAGAAATTCAGGCCTCAAACCACGCCAAATTCCACCTCAAGGTTGGCTACAATCCAGCCCACATCGAGGAGAAGTTCTATTACAGGAGTGAGACAAATTCAGGCCTCAAACCACACCAAATTCCGGCCAAAGAGCGGCAACAATCCAGCCCACATCGAAGAGAATGTCAAGCACAGGGGGCAGAGAAATTCAGGCCTCAAACCACGCCAAATTCCGGCCAAAGAGCGGCAACAATCCAGCCCACATCGAAGAGAATGTCAAGCACAGGGGGCAGAGAAATTCAGGCCTCAAACCACACCAAATTCCGGCCCAAGAGCGGCCACAATCCAGCCCACATCGAGGAGAATTTCAAGCACAGTGTGCCGAGAAATTCAGGCCTCAAACCACGCCAAATTACAGCCCAAGATCGGTCAGAAACCAGCCCACATCGAGGAGAATTTCAAGCACAAGGGGCAGAGAAATTCATGCCGAACACCACTCCAAATTCAGGCACAAGTGCGGCCGCAATCCAGCCCACATGGAGGAGAATTTCAAGCACAGGACGCAGAGAACTTCAGGCCTAAATCCACGCCAAATTCCAGCCCAAGAGCGGCCACAATCCAGCCCACATCGGGGAGAATTTCAAGCACAGGGGGCAGAGAAATTCAGCCCTCAAACCACGCCAAATTCCGACCCAAGAGCGGCCAAAATAAAGCACACGTCGAGGAGAATTTCAAGCACAGAGGGCAGAGAAATTCAGGCCTCAAACCATGCCAAATTCCAGCCCAAGAGCAGCCACAATCCAGCCCACATCGAGGAGAATTTCAAGCACAGGAGTGAGAGAAATTCAGGCCTCAAACCACGCCAAATTGCAGACCAAGAGCAGCCACAATCCAGCCCACATCTACGAGAATTTCAAGCACAGGGGGCAGAGAAATTCAGGCCTCAAACCACGCCAAATTCCGACCCAAGAGCGGCCAAAATAAAGCACACGTCGAGGAGATTTTCAGGCAGAAGGGGGCAGAGAAATTCAGGCTTCAAACCACGCCAGATTCCGGCCCAAGGTTGGCTACAATCCAGCCCACATCGAGGAGAATTTCAAGCACAGGGGACAGAGAAATTCAGGCCTCAAACCACGTCAAATTCCAGCCCGAGAGCGGCCATAATCCAGCCCACATGGAAGAGAATGTGAAGCACAGGGGACAGAGAAATTCAGGCCTCAAACCACGTCAAATTCCAGCCCGAGAGCGGCCACAATCCAGCCCACATGGAAGAGAATGTCAAGCACAGGGGACAGAGAAATTCAGGCCTCAAACCACGTCAAATTCCAGCCCGAGAGCGGCCATAATCCAGCCCACATCGAAGAGAATGTCAAGCACAGGGGACAGAGAAATTCAGGCCTCAAACCACGCCAAATTCCAGCCCAAGAGCGGCCACAATCCAGCACACATCGAGGAGAAAGTCAAGCACAGGGGGCAGAGAAATTCAGGCCTCCAACCACGCCAAATTGCAGCCCAAGAGCGGCCACAATCCAGCCCACATCGAGGAGAATTTCAAGCACAGGAGGCAGAGAAGTTTAGGCCTCAAACCACGACAAACTGCAGCCCAAGAGCGGCCACAATCCAGACCACATCGAGGAGAATTTCAAGCACAGGGGGCAGAGAAATTCAGGCCTCAAACCACGCCAAATTCCAGCCCAAGAGCAGCCACAATCCAGCCCACATCGAGGAGAATTTCAAGCACAGGGGTACAGAAATTCAGGCCTCAAACCACGCCAAATTCCAGCCCAAGAGCGGCCACAATCCAGCCCACATCGAGGAGAATTTCAAGCACAGGGGTACAGAAATTCAGGCCTCAAACCACGCCAAATTGCAGCCCAAGAGCGGCCACAATCCAGACCACATCGAGGAGAAGTTCAATTACAGGAGTGAGAGAAATTCAGGCTTCAAACCACGCCAAATTCCAGCCCAAGAGCGGCCACCATCCAGCCCACATCAAGGAGAATTTCAAGCACAGTTGGGAGAGAAATTCAGGCCTCAAACCATGCCAAATTGCAGCCCAAGAGCAGCCACAATCCAGCCCACATAGAGGATAATTTCCAGCACAGGGGGCAGAGCAATTCAGGCCTCAAACCACGCCAAATTCCGGCCCAAGAGCGGCCACAATCCAGCCCACGCCGAGGAGATTTTCAGGCAAAAGGGGGCAGAGATACTCAGGCCTCAAACCGCGAAAATACCAACACAAGAGCCGTCAGAATCCAACCCACATCGAAGAGAATGTCAAGCACACGGGGCAGAGATATTCAGGCCTCAAACCACGCCAAATTCCAGCCCAAGAGCGGCCACAATCCAGCCCACGTCGAGGAGAATTTCAAGCACACGGGGCAGAGAAATTCAGGCCTCAAACCACGCCAAATTCCAGCCCAAGAGCAGCCACAATCCAGCCCCCATCGAGGAGAATGTCAAGCACAGGGTGCAGAGAAATTCAAGCCTCAAACCATGCCAAATTCCGGCTCAAGATCGGCCAAAATAAAGCCCACATCGAGGAGATTTTCAGGCAGAAGGGGGCAGAGATATTCAGGCCTCAAACCACGCCAAGTTCTGGCCCAAGAGCAGCCACTATCCAACCCACATGGAAGAGAATTTCAAGCACAGGGAGCAGAGAAATTCAGGCCTCAAACCCCGTCAAATTCCAGCCCGAGAGCGGCCATAATCCAGCCCACATCGAGGAGAATTTCAAGCACAAGGAGCAGAGAAATTCAGGCCTCAAACCATGCCAAATTCCAGCCCAAGAGCGGCCACAATCCAGACCACATCGAGGAGAATTTCAAGCACAGGGGGCAGAGAAATTCAGGCCTCCAACCACGCCAAATTCCAGCCCAAGAGCAGCCACAATCCAGCCCACATCGAGGAGAATTTCAAGCACAGGGGTAGAGAAATTCAGGCCTCAAACCACGCCAAATTCCAGCCCAAGAGCGGCCACAATCCAGCCAACATCGAGGAGAATTTCAAACACAGGAGTGAGAGAAATTCAGGCCTCAAACCACGCCAAATTGCAGACCAAGAGCAACCAAAATCCAGCCCACATAGAGGATAATATCCTAGCACAGGGGGCAGAGATATTCAGGCCTCATATCATGCCAAATTCCAGCCCAAGAGCAGCCACAATCCAGCCCACATCGAGGAGAATTTCAAGCACAGGGGACAGAGAAATTCAGGCCTCAAACCACGCCAAATTCCAGCCCAAGAGCAGCCACAATCCAGCCCACACCAAGGAGAATTTCAAGCACAGGGGGCAGAGAAATTCAGGCCTCAAACCACGCCAAATTCCAGCCCAAGAGCGGCCACAATAAAGCCCATGTCGAGGAGATTTTCAAGCACAAGTGGGCAGAGATATTCAGGCCTCAAACCACGCCAAATACCAACACAAGAACCGTCAGAATCCAACCCACATCGAAGAGAATGTCACGCACACAGGGCAGAGATATTCAGGCCTCAAACCACGCCAAATTCCAGCCCAAGAGCGGCTGCCATCCAGACCACATCGAGGAGAATTTCAAGCACAGGGGGCAGAGAAATTCGGGCTGGAATTTGGCGTGGTTTGAAGCCTAAGAGCGGCCACAATCCAGCCCACATCAAGGAGAAATTCAAGCACAGGGGGCAAAGAAATTCAGGCCTCAAACCACGCCAAATTCCAGCCCAAGAGCGGCCACAATCCAGCCCACATCGAGGAGAATTTCAAGCAGAGGGGGCAGAGAAATTCAAGTCTCAAACCACACCAAATTCCGGCCCAAGAGCGGCCACAATCCAGCCCACATCGAGGAGAATTTCAAGCACAGGTTGCAGAGAAATTCAGGCCTCCAACCACGCCAAATTCCGGCCCAAGGTTGGCCACAATCCAGCCCACATCGAGGAGAATTTCAAGCACAGGTTGCAGAGAAATTCAGGCCTCCAACCACGCCAAATTCCGGCCCAAGGTTGGCCACAATCCAGCCCACATCGAGGAGAATTTCAAGCACAGGGGGCAGAGAAATTCAGGCCTCAAACCACGCCAAATTCCGGCCCAAGGTTGGCCACAATCCAGCCCACATCGAGGAGAATTTCAAGCACAGCAGTGAGAGAAATTCAGGCCTCAAGCCACACCAAATTCGAGGCAAAGGTTGGCTACAATCCAGCCCACATGGAGGAGAATTTCAAGTCGAGGGGGCAGAGAAATTCAGGCCTCCAACCACGCCAAATTCCAGCCCAAGAGCGGCCGCCATCCAGCCCACATCGAGGAGAATTTCAAGCACAGGGGACAGAGAAATTCAGGCCTTAAACCACGCCAAATTCCAGCCCAAGAGCAGCCACCATCCAGCCCATATGGAGGAGACTTTCAAGCCGAGGGGGCAGAGAAATTCAGGCCTCAAACCACGCCAAATTCCAGCCCAAGAGCGGCTGCCATCCAGACCACATCGAGGAGAATTTCAAGCACAGGGGGCAGAGAAATTCAGGCCTCAAACCACGCCAAATTCCAGCCCAAGAGCGGCCGCCATCCAGCCCACATCGAGGAGAATTTCAAGCACACGGGGCAGAGAAGTTCAGGCCTCAACCCATGCCTAATTCCAGCCCAAGAGCGACCACAATCCAGCCCACATGGAAGAGAATTTCAAGCACACGGGGAAGAGAAGTTCAGGCCTCAACCCATGCCAAATTCCGACCCAAGAGCGACCACTATCCAACCCACATCGAGGAGAATTTCAAGCAGAGGAGTGAAGGAAATTCAGGCCTCAAACCACGCCAAATTCCGGCCCAAGAGCGGCCACAATCCAGCCCACATGGAAGAGAATTTCAAGCACACGGGGAAGAGAAGTTCAGGCCTCAACCCATGCCAAATTCCGACCCAAGAGCGACCACTATCCAACCCACATCGAGGAGAATTTCAAGCAGAGGAGTGAAGGAAATTCAGGCCTCAAACCACGCCAAATTCCGGCCCAAGAGCGGCCACAATCCAGCCCACATCGAGGAGAATTTCAAGCACAGGGGTCAGAGAAATTCAGGCCTCAAACCACGCCAAATTCCACCCCAAGATCGGCCGCCATCCAGCCCACATCGAGGAGAATTTCAAGCACAGGGGGCAGAGAAATTCAGGCCTCAAACCACACCAAATTCCAGCCCAAGAGCGGCCGCCATCCAGCCCACATCGAGGAGAATTTCAAGCACAGGGGGCAGAGAAATTCAGGCCTCAAACCACGCCAAATTCCGGCCCAAGAGCGTCCGCCCTCCAGCCCACATCGAGGAGAATTTCAAGCACAGGGGGCAGAGAAATTCAGGCCTCAAACCACACCAAATTCTGGCCCAAGAGCGGCCACAATCCAGACCACATCGAGGAGAATTTCAAGCAGAGGAGTGAGAGAAATTCAGGCCTCAAATCACGCCAAATTCCAGCCCAAGAGCAGTAACAATCCAGCCCACATCGAGGAGAATTTCATGCAGAGTTTGCAGAGAAATTCAGGCCTCAAACCACGCCAAATTCCGGCCCAAGAGCGGCCACAATCCAGCCCACATCGAGGAGAATTTCAAGCACAGCATTGAGAGAAATTCAGGCCTCAAATCACTCCAAATTCCGGCCCAAGAGCGGCCACAATCCAGCCCACATCGAGGAGAATTTCAAGCACAGGGGACAGAGATATTCAGGCCTTAATACCACGCAAATTCCGGCCCAAGAGCGGCCACAATCCAGCCCACATCGAGGAGAATTTCAAGCACAGGGGGCAGAGAATTTCAGGCCTCAAACCCATGCAAAATTCCGGCCCAAGAGCGACCACAATCCAGCCCACATCGAGGAGAATTTCAAGCACAGGGGGTAGAGAAATTCAGGCCTTAAAACCACGCAAATTCCAGACCAAGAGAGGCCACAATCCAGCCCACATCGAGGAGAATTTCAAGCACAGGGGGCAGAGAAATTCAGGCCTCAAACCACGCCAAATTCCGGCCCAAGGTTGGAAACAATCCAGCCCACACCGAGGAGAATTTCAAGCACAGGGGGCAGAGAAATTCAGGCCTCCAACCACGCCAAATTTCGGCCAAAGAGCGGCCACAATCCAGGCCACATCGAGGAGAATTTCAAGCACAGGGGGCAGAGAAATTCAGGCCTCCAACCACGCCAAATTCCAGCCCAAGAGCGGCCACAATCCAGCCTACATCGAGGAGAATTTCAAGCACAGGGGGCAGAGAAATTCAGGCCTCAAACCACGCCAGATTCCGGCCCAAGGTTGGCTACAATCCAGCCAACATCGAGGAGAATTTCAAGCTCAGGGGACAGAGAAATTCAGGCCTCAAACCACGTCAAATTCCAGGCGAGAGCGGCCATAATCCAGCCCACATGGAAGAGAATGTCAAGCACAGGGGACAGAGAAATTCAGGCCTCAAACCACGTCAAATTCCAGCCCGAGAGCGGCCACAATCCAGCCCACATGGAAGAGAATATCAAGCACAGGGGACAGAGAAATTCAGGCCTCAAACCACGTCAAATTCCAGCCCAAGAGCGGCCACAATCCAGCCCACATCGAGGAGAATTTCAAGCACAGTGGGCAGAGAAATTCATGCCGAAAACCACTCCAAATTCCGCCACAAGAGCGGCCAAAATCCAGCCCAAATCGAGGAGAATTTCAAGCACAGGGGACAGAGAAATTCAGGCCTCAAACCACGCCAAATTCCGGCCCAAGAGCAGCCACAATCCAGCCCACATCGAGGAGAATTTCAAGCACAGGATGCAGAGAAATTCAGGCCTCAAACCACACCAAATTCCGGCCAAGAGCGGCCACAATACAGCCCACATCGAGGAGACTGTCAAGCACAGCAGTGAGAGAAATTCAGGCCTCAAACGATGACAAATTCCAGCCCAAGAGCGGCCACAATCCAGCCCACATCGAGGAGAATTTCAAGCAGAGGTGACAGAGATATTCAGGAATTAAAACCATGCAAATTCCGGCCCAAGAGCGGCCACAATCCAGCCCACATCGAGGAGAATTTCAAGCACAGGGGACAGAGATATTCAGGCCTTAAAACCACGCAAAATCCGGCCCAAGAGCGGCCACAATCCAGCCCACATCGAGGAGAATTTCAAGCACAGGGGACAGAGATATTCAGGCCTTAATACCACGCAAATTCCGGCCCAAGAGCGGCCACAATCCAGCCCACATCGAGGAGAATTTCAAGCACAGGGGCAGAGAAATTCAGACCTCAACCCATGCCAAATTCCGGCCCAAGAGCGGCCACAATCCAGCCCACATCGAGGAGAATTTCAAGCACAGGGGGCAGAGAATTTCAGGCCTCAACCCATGCCAAATTCCGGCCCAAGAGCGACCACAATCCAGCCCACATCGAAGAGAATTTCAAGCAGAGGAGTGAGAGAAGTTCAGGCCTCAACCCATGCCAAATTCCAGCCCAAGGTTGGCTACAATTCAGCCCACATGGAGGAGAATTTCAAGCACAGGGGGCAGAGAAATTCAGGCCTTAAAACCACGCAAATTCCAGACCAAGAGAGGCCACAATCCAGCCCACATGGAGGAGAATTTCAAGCACAGGGGGCAGACAAATTCAGGCCTCAAACACGCCAAATTCCGGCCCAAGAGCGGCCACAATCCAGCCCACATCGAGGAGAATTTCAAGCACAGGGGGTAGAGAAATTCAAGTCTCAAAACATGACAAATTGCAGCCCAAGAGCAGCCACAATCCTGCCCACATCTAGGAGAATTTCAAGCACAGGGGGCAGAGAAATTCAGGCCTCAAACCACGCCAAATTCCGGCCCAAGGTTGGAAACAATCCAGCCCACACCGAGGAGAATTTCAAGCACAGGGGGCAGAGAAATTCAGGCCTCCAACCACGCCAAATTTCGGCCAAAGAGCGGCCACAATCCAGGCCACATCGAGGAGAATTTCAAGCACAGGGGGCAGAGAAATTCAGGCCTCCAACCACGCCAAATTCCAGCCCAAGAGCGGCCACAATCCAGCCTACATCGAGGAGAATTTCAAGCACAGGGGGCAGAGAAATTCAGGCCTCAAACCACGCCAGATTCCGGCTCAAGGTTGGCTACAATCCAGCCCACATCGAGGAGAATTTCAAGCTTAGGGGACAGACAAATTCAGGCCTCAAACCACGTCAAATTCCAGGCGAGAGCGGCCATAATCCAGCCCACATGGAAGAGAATATCAAGCACAGGGGACAGAGAAATTCAGGCCTCAAACCACGTCAAATTCCAGCCCAAGAGCGGCCACAATCCAGCCCACATCGAGGAGAATTTCAAGCACAGTGGGCAGAGAAATTCATGCCGAAAACCACTCCAAATTCCGCCACAAGAGCGGCCAAAATCCAGCCCAAATCGAGGAGAATTTCAAGCACAGGGGACAGAGAAATTCAGGCCTCAAACCACGCCAAATTCCGGCCCAAGAGCAGCCACAATCCAGCCCATATCGAGGAGAATTTCAAGCACAGGGGACAGAGAAATTCAGGCCTCAAACCACACCAAATTCCAGCCCAGGACCGGCCACAATCCAGCCCACATCGAGGAGAATTTCAAGCACAGGATGCAGAGAAATTCAGGCCTCAAACCACACCAAATTCCGGCCAAGAGCGGCCACAATACAGCCCACATCGAGGAGACTGTCAAGCACAGCAGTGAGAGAAATTCAGGCCTCAAACGATGACAAATTCCAGCCGAAGAGCGGCCACAATCCAGCCCACATGGAAGAGAATTTCAAACACAGGGGACAGAGAAATTCAGGCCTTAAAACCACGCAAACTCGAGCCCAAGTGCGGCCACAATCCAGTCCACATCGAGGAGAATTTCAAGCACAGGGGGCAGAGAAATTCAGGCCTCAAACCACGCAAATTCCGGCCCAAGAACGGCCACAATCCAGCCCACTTGGAAGAGAATTTCAAGCACAGAGGACAGAGAAATTCAGGCCTCAAACACGCCAAATAGCCTCACAAGAGCGGCCACAATCCAGCCCACATCGAGGAGAATTTCAAGCACAGGGGGCAGAGAAATTCAGGCCTCCAACCACGCCAAATTCCGGCCCAAGAGCGGCCACAATCCAGCCCACATCGAGGAGAATTTCAAGCACAGGGGGTAGAGAAATTCAAGTCTCAAAACATGACAAATTGCAGCCCAAGAGCAGCCACAATCCTGCCCACATCAAGGAGAATTTCAAGCACAGGGGGCAGAGAAATTCAGGCCTCAAACCACGCCAAATTCCGGCCCAAGGATGGAAACAATCCAGCCCACACCGAGGAGAATTTCAAGCACAGGGGGCAGAGAAATTCAGGCCTCCAACCACGCCAAATTCCGGCCCAAGAGCGGCCACAATCCAGGCCACATCGAGGAGAATTTCAAGCACAGGGGGCAGAGAAATTCAGGCCTCCAACCACGCCTAATTCCAGCCCAAGAGCGGCCACAATCCAGCCCACATCGAGGAGAATTTCAAGCACAGGGGGCAGAGAAATTCAGGCCTCAAACCACGCCAGATTCCGGCCCAAGGTTGGCTACAATCCAGCCCACATCGAGGAGAATTTCAAGCTCAGGGGACAGAGAAATTCAGGCCTCAAACCACGTCAAATTCCAGCCCGAGAGCGGCCATAATCCAGCCCACATGGAAGAGAATTTCAAGCACATGGGACAGAGAAATTCAGGCCTCAAACCACGTCAAATTCCAGCCCGAGAGCGGCCACAATCCAGCCCACATGGAAGAGAATATCAAGCACAGGGGACAGAGAAATTCAGGCCTCAAACCACGTCAAATTCCAGCCCAAGAGCGGCCACAATCCAGCCCACATGGAAGAGAATGTCAAGCACAGGGGACAGAGAAATTCAGGCCTCAAACCACGCCAAATTCCAGCCCAAGAGCGGCCACAATCCAGCCCACATCGAGGAGAATTTCAAGCACAGGGGGCAGAGAAATTCAGGCCTCAAACCACACCAAATTCCAGCCCAAGAGCGGCCGCCATCCAGCCCACATCGAGGAGAATTTCAAGCACAGGGGGCAGAGAAATTCAGGCCTCAAACCACGCCAAATTCCGGCCCAAGAGCGTCCGCCCTCCAGCCCACATCGAGGAGAATTTCAAGCACAGGGGGCAGAGAAATTCAGGCCTCAAACCACACCAAATTCTGGCCCAAGAGCGGCCACAATCCAGACCACATCGAGGAGAATTTCAAGCAGAGGAGTGAGAGAAATTCAGGCCTCAAATCACGCCAAATTCCAGCCCAAGAGCAGTAACAATCCAGCCCACATCGAGGAGAATTTCATGCAGAGTTTGCAGAGAAATTCAGGCCTCAAACCACGCCAAATTCCGGCCCAAGAGCGGCCACAATCCAGCCCACATCGAGGAGAATTTCAAGCACAGCATTGAGAGAAATTCAGGCCTCAAATCACGCCAAATTCCGGCCCAAGAGCGGCCACAATCCAGCCCACATCGAGGAGAATTTCAAGCACAGGGGACAGAGATATTCAGGCCTTAATACCACGCAAATTCCGGCCCAAGAGCGGCCACAATCCAGCCCACATCGAGGAGAATTTCAAGCACAGGGGGCAGAGAATTTCAGGCCTCAACCCATGCAAAATTCCGGCCCAAGAGCGACCACAATCCAGCCCACATCGAGGAGAATTTCAAGCACAGGGGGTAGAGAAATTCAGGCCTTAAAACCACGCAAATTCCAGACCAAGAGAGGCCACAATCCAGCCCACATCGAGGAGAATTTCAAGCACAGGGGGCAGAGAAATTCAGGCCTCAAACCACGCCAAATTCCGGCCCAAGGTTGGAAACAATCCAGCCCACACCGAGGAGAATTTCAAGCACAGGGGGCAGAGAAATTCAGGCCTCCAACCACGCCAAATTTCGGCCAAAAAGCGGCCACAATCCAGGCCACATCGAGGAGAATTTCAAGCACAGGGGGCAGAGAAATTCAGGCCTCCAACCACGCCAAATTCCAGCCCAAGAGCGGCCACAATCCAGCCTACATCGAGGAGAATTTCAAGCACAGGGGGCAGAGAAATTCAGGCCTCAAACCACGCCAGATTCCGGCCCAAGGTTGGCTACAATCCAGCCAACATCGAGGAGAATTTCAAGCTCAGGGGACAGAGAAATTCAGGCCTCAAACCACGTCAAATTCCAGGCGAGAGCGGCCATAATCCAGCCCACATGGAAGAGAATGTCAAGCACAGGGGACAGAGAAATTCAGGCCTCAAACCACGTCAAATTCCAGCCCGAGAGCGGCCACAATCCAGCCCACATGGAAGAGAATATCAAGCACAGGGGACAGAGAAATTCAGGCCTCAAACCACGTCAAATTCCAGCCCAAGAGCGGCCACAATCCAGCCCACATCGAGGAGAATTTCAAGCACAGGGGACAGAGAAATTCATGCCGAAAACCACTCCAAATTCCGCCACAAGAGCGGCCAAAATCCAGCCCAAATCGAGGAGAATTTCAAGCACAGGGGACAGAGAAATTCAGGCCTCAAACCACGCCAAATTCCGGCCCAAGAGCAGCCACAATCCAGCCCACATCGAGGAGAATTTCAAGCACAGGATGCAGAGAAATTCAGGCCTCAAACCACACCAAATTCCGGCCAAGAGCGGCCACAATACAGCCCACATCGAGGAGACTGTCAAGCACAGCAGTGAGAGAAATTCAGGCCTCAAACGATGACAAATTCCAGCCCAAGAGCGGCCACAATCCAGCCCACATCGAGGAGAATTTCAAGCAGAGGTGACAGAGATATTCAGGAATTAAAACCATGCAAATTCCGGCCCAAGAGCGGCCACAATCCAGCCCACATCGAGGAGAATTTCAAGCACAGGGGACAGAGATATTCAGGCCTTAAAACCACGCAAAATCCGGCCCAAGAGCGGCCACAATCCAGCCCACATCGAGGAGAATTTCAAGCACAGGGGACAGAGATATTCAGGCCTTAATACCACGCAAATTCCGGCCCAAGAGCGGCCACAATCCAGCCCACATCGAGGAGAATTTCAAGCACAGGGGCAGAGAAATTCAGACCTCAACCCATGCCAAATTCCGGCCCAAGAGCGGCCACAATCCAGCCCACATCGAGGAGAATTTCAAGCACAGGGGGCAGAGAATTTCAGGCCTCAACCCATGCCAAATTCCGGCCCAAGAGCGACCACAATCCAGCCCACATCGAAGAGAATTTCAAGCAGAGGAGTGAGAGAAGTTCAGGCCTCAAACCATGCCAAATTCCAGCCCAAGGTTGGCTACAATTCAGCCCACATGGAGGAGAATTTCAAGCACAGGGGGCAGAGAAATTCAGGCCTTAAAACCACGCAAATTCCAGACCAAGAGAGGCCACAATCCAGCCCACATGGAGGAGAATTTCAAGCACAGGGGGCAGACAAATTCAGGCCTCAAACACGCCAAATTCCGGCCCAAGAGCGGCCACAATCCAGCCCACATCGAGGAGAATTTCAAGCACAGGGGGTAGAGAAATTCAAGTCTCAAAACATGACAAATTGCAGCCCAAGAGCAGCCACAATCCTGCCCACATCTAGGAGAATTTCAAGCACAGGGGGCAGAGAAATTCAGGCCTCAAACCACGCCAAATTCCGGCCCAAGGTTGGAAACAATCCAGCCCACACCGAGGAGAATTTCAAGCACAGGGGGCAGAGAAATTCAGGCCTCCAACCACGCCAAATTTCGGCCAAAGAGCGGCCACAATCCAGGCCACATCGAGGAGAATTTCAAGCACAGGGGGCAGAGAAATTCAGGCCTCCAACCACGCCAAATTCCAGCCCAAGAGCGGCCACAATCCAGCCTACATCGAGGAGAATTTCAAGCACAGGGGGCAGAGAAATTCAGGCCTCAAACCACGCCAGATTCCGGCTCAAGGTTGGCTACAATCCAGCCCACATCGAGGAGAATTTCAAGCTTAGGGGACAGACAAATTCAGGCCTCAAACCACGTCAAATTCCAGGCGAGAGCGGCCATAATCCAGCCCACATGGAAGAGAATATCAAGCACAGGGGACAGAGAAATTCAGGCCTCAAACCACGTCAAATTCCAGCCCAAGAGCGGCCACAATCCAGCCCACATCGAGGAGAATTTCAAGCACAGTGGGCAGAGAAATTCATGCCGAAAACCACTCCAAATTCCGCCACAAGAGCGGCCAAAATCCAGCCCACATCGAGGAGAATTTCAAGCACAGGGGACAGAGAAATTCAGGCCTCAAACCACACCAAATTCCAGCCCAGGACGGGCCACAATCCAGCCCACATCGAGGAGAATTTCAAGCACAGGATGCAGAGAAATTCAGGCCTCAAACCACACCAAATTCCGGCCAAGAGCGGCCACAATACAGCCCACATCGAGGAGACTGTCAAGCACAGCAGTGAGAGAAATTCAGGCCTCAAACGATGACAAATTCCAGCCGAAGAGCGGCCACAATCCAGCCCACATGGAAGAGAATTTCAAACACAGGGGACAGAGAAATTCAGGCCTTAAAACCACGCAAACTCGAGCCCAAGTGCGGCCACAATCCAGTCCACATCGAGGAGAATTTCAAGCACAGGGGGCAGAGAAATTCAGGCCTCAAACCACGCAAATTCCGGCCCAAGAACGGCCACAATCCAGCCCACTTGGAAGAGAATTTCAAGCACAGAGGACAGAGAAATTCAGGCCTCAAACACGCCAAATAGCCTCACAAGAGCGGCCACAATCCAGCCCACATCGAGGAGAATTTCAAGCACAGGGGGCAGAGAAATTCAGGCCTCCAACCACGCCAAATTCCGGCCCAAGAGCGGCCACAATCCAGCCCACATCGAGGAGAATTTCAAGCACAGGGGGTAGAGAAATTCAAGTCTCAAAACATGACAAATTGCAGCCCAAGAGCAGCCACAATCCTGCCCACATCAAGGAGAATTTCAAGCACAGGGGGCAGAGAAATTCAGGCCTCAAACCACGCCAAATTCCGGCCCAAGGATGGAAACAATCCAGCCCACACCGAGGAGAATTTCAAGCACAGGGGGCAGAGAAATTCAGGCCTCCAACCACGCCAAATTCCGGCCCAAGAGCGGCCACAATCCAGGCCACATCGAGGAGAATTTCAAGCACAGGTGTGAGAGAAATTCAGGCCTCCAACCACGCCAAATTCCAGCCCAAGAGCGGCCACAATCCAGCCCACATCGAGGAGAATTTCAAGCACAGGGGGCAGAGAAATTCAGGCCTCAAACCACGCCAGATTCCGGCCCAAGGTTGGCTACAATCCAGCCCACATCGAGGAGAATTTCAAGCTCAGGGGACAGAGAAATTCAGGCCTCAAACCACGTCAAATTCCAGCCCGAGAGCGGCCATAATCCAGCCCACATGGAAGAGAATTTCAAGCACATGGGACAGAGAAATTCAGGCCTCAAACCACGTCAAATTCCAGCCCGAGAGCGGCCACAATCCAGCCCACATGGAAGAGAATATCAAGCACAGGGGACAGAGAAATTCAGGCCTCAAACCACGTCAAATTCCAGCCCAAGAGCGGCCACAATCCAGCCCACATCGAGGAGAATTTCAAGCACAGGGGGCAGAGAAATTCAGGCCTCAAACCACGCCAAATTCCAGCCCAAGAGCGGCCACAATCCAGCCCACATCGAGGAGAATTTCAAGCAGAGGGGGCAGAGACATTCAGGCCTCAAGCCATGCCAAAATCCAGCCCAAGTGTGGCCACAGTCCAGCCCACATCGAGGAGAATTTCAAGCACAGGGGGCAGAGAAATTCAGGCCTCCAACCACGCCAAATTTCAGCCCAAGAGCGGCCACAATCCAGCCCACATCGAGGAGAATTTCAAGCACAGGAGGCAGAGAAATTTAGGCCTCAAACCACGCCAAACTGCAGCCCAAGAGCGGCCACAATCCAGACCACATCGAGGAGAATATCAAGCAGAGGGGGCAGAGAAATTCAAGCCTCAAACCACGCCAAATTCCAGCCCAAGATCAGCCACAATCCAGCCCACATCGAGGAGAATTTCAAGCACAGGGGTACAGAAATTCAGGCCTCAAACCACGCCAAATTTCAGCCCAAGAGCGGACACAATCCAGCCCACATCGAGGAGAATTTCAAGCACAGGGGTACAGAAATTCAGGCCTCAAACCACGCCAAATTGCAGCCCAAGAGCGGCCACAATCCAGCCCACATCGAGGAGAAGTTCAGTTACAGGAGTGAGAGAAATTCAGACCTCAAACCATGCCAGAATCCAGCCCAAGAGCGGCCACAATCCAGCCCACATCGAGGAGAATTTCAAGCAGAGGGGGCAGAGAAATTCAAGTCTCAAACCACACCAAATTCCGGCCCAAGAGCGGCCACAATCCAGCCCACATCGAGGAGAATTTCAAGCACAGGTTGCAGAGAAATTCAGGCCTCAAACCACGCCAAATTCCGGCCCAAGAGCGGCCACAATCCAGCCAACATCGAGGAGAATTTCAAGCACAGCAGTGAGAGAAATTCAGGCCTCAAGCCACACCAAATTCGAGGCAAAGGTTGGCTACAATCCAGCCCACATGGAGGAGAATTTCAAGCCGAGGGGGCAGAGAAATTCAGGCCTCCAACCACGACAAATTCCAGCCCAAGAGCGGCCGCCATCCAGCCCACATCGAGGAGAATTTCAAGCCGAGGGGGCAGAGAAATTCAGGCCTCCAACCACGCCAAATTCAAGCCCAAGAGCGGCTGCCATCCAGCCCACATCGAGGAGAATTTCAAGCCGAGGGGACAGAGAAATTCAGGCCTCCAACCACGCCAAATTCCAGCCCAAGAGCGGCCACGATCCAGCCCACATCGAGGAGAATTTCAAGCACAGGGGGCAGAGAAATTCAGGCCTCCAACCACGCCAATTTCCGGCCCAAGAGCGGCCGCCATCCAGCCCACATCGAGGAGAATTTCAAGCACAGGGGACAGAGAAATTCAGGCCTCAAACCACGCCAAATTCCGGCCCAAGAGCGGCCACAATCCAGGCCACATCGAGGAGAATTTCAAGCACAGGAGGCAGAGAAATTCAGGCCTCAAACCACGCCAGAATCCAGCCCAAGGTTGGCTACAATCCAGCCCACATCGAGGAGAATTTCAAGCACAAGGGGCAGAGAAATTCAGGCCTCAAACCACGCCAAATTCCAGCCCAAGAGCGGTCACAATCCATCTCACATCGAGGAGAATTTCAAGCACAGGGGGCAGAGAAATTCAGACCGCAAACCACACCAAATTGCAGCCCAAGAGCGGCCACAATCCAGGCCACATCGAGGAGAATTTCAAGCACAGGAGGCAGAGAAATTCAGGCCTCAAACCACGCCAGAATCCAGCCCAAGGTTGGCTACAATCCAGCCCACATCGAGGAGAATTTCAAGCACAAGGGGCAGAGAAATTCAGGCCTCAAACCACGTCAAATTCCAGCCCGAGAGCAGCCATAATCCAGCCCACATAGAAGAGAATTTCAAGCACAGGGAGCAGAGAAATTCAGGCCTCAAACCATGCCAAATTCCAGCCCAAGAGCGGCCACAATCCAGACCACATCGAGGAGAATTTCAAGCACAGGGGGCAGAGAAATTCAGGCCTCCAACCACGCCAAATTCCAGCCCAAGAGCAACCACAATCCAGCCCACATCAAGGACAATTTCAAGCACAGGGGGCAGAGAAATTCAGGCCTCAACCCATGCCAAATTCCGGCCCAAGAGCGGCCACAATCCAGCCCACATCGAGGAGAATTTCAAGCACAGCAGTGAGAGAAATTCAGGCCTCAAGCCACACCAAATTCGAGGCAAAGGTTGGCTACAATCCAGCCCACATGGAAGAGAATTTCAAGCTGAGGGGGCAGAGAACTTCAGGCCTCAAACCACGCCAAATTCCGGCCCAAGAGCGGCCACCATCCAGCCCACATCCAGGAGAATTTCAAGCACAGGGGTCAGAGAAATTCAGGCCTCAAACCACGCCAAATTTCAGCCCAAGAGCGACCACAATCCAGCCCACATCGAGGAGAATTTCAAGCACAGGGGGCAGAGAAATTCAGGCCTCAAACCACGCCAAATTCCGGCCCAAGAGCGGCCGCCATCCAGCCCACATCGAGGGGAATTTCAAGCCGAGGGGGCAGAGAAATTCAGGCCTCAAACCACACCAAATTCCAGCCCAGGAGCGGCCGCCATCCAGCCCACATCGAGGAGAATTTCAAGCACAGGGGGCAGAGAAATTCAGGCCTCAAACCACGCCAAATTGCAGCCCAAGAGCGGCCACAATCCAGCCCACATCGAGGAGAATTTCAAGCACAGAGGGCAGAGAAATTCAGGCCTCAAGCCATGCCAAATTCCGGCACAAGAGCGACCACAATCCAGCCCACATCGAGGAGAATTTCAAGCACACGGGGCAGAGAAGTTCAGGCCTCAACCCATGCCTAATTCCGGCCCAAGAGCCACCACAATCCAGCCCACATCGAGGAGAATTTCAAGCACAAGGGGCAGAGAAATTCAGGCCTCAAACCACGCCAAATTCCGGCCCAAGAGCGACCACAATCCAGCCTACATCGAGGAGAATTTCAAGCACAGGGGGCAGTGAAATTCAGGCCTCAACCCATGCCAAATTCCGGCCCAAGAGCGACCACAATCCAGCCCACATCGAGGAGAATTTCAAGCAGAGGGGGCAGAGAAATTCAGGCCTCAAACCACGCCAAATTCCAGCCCAAGAGCGGCCGCCCTCCAGCCCACATCGAGGAGAATTTCAAGCACAGGGGGCAGAGAAATTCAGGCCTCAAACCACGCCAAATTCCAGCCCAAGAGCGGCCGCCATCCAGCCCACATCGAGGAGAATTTCAAGCACAGGGGGAAGAGAAATTCAGGCCTCAAACCACGCCAAATTCCGGCCCAAGAGCGGCCGCCATCGAGCCCACATCGAGGAGAATTTCAAGCACACAGGGGGCAGAGAAATTCAGGCCTCAAACCACACCAAATTCCGGCCCAAGAGCGGCCACAATCCAGACCACATCGAGGAGAATTTCAAGCAGAGGAGTGAGAGAAATTCAGGCCTCAAATCACGCCAAATTCCAGCCCAAGAGCGGTCACAATCCAGCCCACATCGAGGAGAATTTCCAGCACAGGGGCAGAGAAATTCAGGCCTCAAACCACGCCAAATTACAGCCCAAGAGCAGTAACAATCCAGCCCACATCGAGGAGAATTTCATGCAGAGTTTGCAGAGAAATTCAGGCCTCAAACCACGCCAAATTCCGGCCCAAGAGCAGCCACAATCCAGCCCACATCGAGGAGAATTTCAAGCACAGCAGTGAGAGAAATTCAGGCCTCAAATCACGCCAAATTCCGGCCCAAGAGCGGCCACAATCCAGCCCACATCGAGGAGAATTTCAAGCACAGCAGTGAGAGAAATTCAGGCCTCAAATCACGCCAAATTCCGGCCCAAGAGCGGCCACAATCCAGCCCACATCGAGGAGAATTTCAAGCACAGGTGACAGAGATATTCAGGCCTTAAAACCACGCAAATTCCGGCCCAAGAGCGGCCACAATCCAGCCCACATCGAGGAGAATTTCAAGTACAAGGGGCAGAGAAATTCAGGCCTCAACCCATGCCAAATTCCGGCCCAAGAGCGACCACAATCCAGCCCACATCGAGGAGAATTTCAAGCAGAGGAGTGAGAGAAGTTCAGGCCTCAACCCATGCCAAATTCCGGCCCAAGAGCGACCACAATCCAGCCCACATCCAGGAGAATTTCAAGCACAGGAGTGAGAGAAATTCAGGCCTCAAACCACGCCAAATTGCAGCCCAAGAGCGGTCACAATGCAGCCCACATCGAGGAGAATTTCAAGCACAGGGGGCAGAGAAATTCATTCCTCAAACCACGCCAAATTACAGCCCAAGAGCGGCCACAATCCAGCCCACATCGAGGAGAATTTCAAGCAGAGGGGGCAGAGAAATTCAAGTCTCAAACCACACCAAATTCCGGCCAAAGAGCAGCCACAATCCAGCCCACATCGAGGAGAATTTCAAGCACAGTGGGCAGAGAAATTCAGGCCTCAAAGCACGCCAAATTCCGGCCCAAGAGCGGCCACAATCCAGCCCACAAGGAAGAGAATTTCAAGCACAGCAGTGAGAGAAATTCAGGCCTCAAGTCACACCAAATTCCAGCCCAAGAGCTCCCGCCATCCAGCCCACATCGAGGAGAATTTCAAGCACAGGGGGCAGAGAAATTCAGGCCTCAAACCATGACAAATTCCAGCACAAGAGCAGCCGCCATCCAGCCCACATCGAGGAGAATTTCAAGCACAGGGGGCAGAGAAATTCAGGCCTCAAATCACACCAAATTCCGGCCCAAGAGCGGCCACAATCCAGCCCACATCGAGGAGAATTTCAAGCAGAGGAGTGAGAGAAATTCAGGCCTCAAATCACGCCAAATTCCAGCCCAAGAATGGTCACAATCCAGCCCACATCGAGGAGAATTTCAAGCACAGGGGGCAGAGAAATTCAGGCCTCAAACCACGCCAAATTCCAGCCCAAGAGCAGCCACAATCCAGCCCACATCGAGGAGAATTTCAAGCAGAGTTTGCAGAGAAATTCAGGCCTCAAACCACGCCAAATTCCGGCCCAAGATCGGCCACAATCGAGCCCACATCGAGGAGAATTTCAAGCACAGCAGTGAGAGAAATTCAGGCCTCAACCCATGCCAAATTCCGGCCCAAGAGCGGCCACAATCCAGCCCACATCGAGGAGAATTTCAAGCACAGGGGGCAGAGAAATTCAGGCCTCAACCCATGCCAAATTCCGGCACAAGAGCGGCCACAATCCAGCCCACATGGAGGAGAATTTCAAGCACAGGGGGCAGAGAAATTCAGGCCTCCAACCACGCCAAATTTCGGCCCAAGAGCGGCCGCCATCCACCCCACATCGAGGAGAATTTCAAGCACAGGGGGCAGAGAAATTCAGGCCTCCAACCACGTCAAATTCCGGCCCAAGATCGGCCGCCATCCAGCCCACATCGAGGAGAATTTCAAGCACAGGGGGCAGAGAAATTCAGGCCTCAACGCATGCCAAATTCCGGCCCAAGATCGACCACAATCCAGCCCACATCGAGGAGAATTTCAAGCACAGAGGGCAGAGAAATTCAGGCCTCAACCCATGACAAATTCCGGCCCAAGAGCGACCACAATCCAGCCCACATCGAGGAGAATTTCAGGCACAGGGGGCAGAGAAATACAGGCCTCAAACCACGCCAAATTCCGGCCCAAGAGTGACCACAATCCAGCCCAAATCGAGGAGAATTTCAAGCATAGGAGGCAGAGAAATTCAGGCCTCAAGCCACACCAAATTCCAGCCCAAGGTTGGCTACAATCCAGCCCACATCGTGGAGAATTTCAAGCACAGGGGGCAGAGAAATTCAGGCCTCAAAGCACGCCAAATTCCAGCCCAAAAGCAGCCACAATCCAGCCCACATCGAGGAGAATTTCAAGCACAGGGGGCAGAGAAATTCAGGCCTCAAACCACGCCAAATTACAGCACAAGGTTGGCTAAAATCCAGCCCACATCGAGGATAATTTCAAGCACAGGGGGCAGAGAAATTCAGTCCTCAAACCATGCCAAATAGCCTGACAAGGGCGGCCACAATCCAGCCCACATCGAGGACAATTTCAAGCACAGGATTGAGAGAAATTCAGGCCGTAAACCATGCAAAATTCCGGCCCAAGAGCGGCCACCATCCAGCCCACATCGAGGAGAATTTCAAGCACAGAGGACAGAGAAATTCAGTCCTCAAACCATGCCAAATAGCCTCACAAGAGCAGCCACAATCCAGCCCACATCGAGGAGAATTTCAAGCACAGGTGTGAGAGAAATTCAGGCCTCAAACCACGCCAAATTCCAGCCCAACAGCGACCACAATCCAGCCCACACCGTGGAGAATTTCAAGCACAGGGGGCAGAGAAATTCAGGCCTCAAACCATACCAAATTCCGGCTCAAGAGCGACCACAATCCAGCCCACATCGAGGAGAATTTCAAGCACAGGGGGCAGAGAAATTCAGGCCTCAAACCATGCCAAATTCCAGCCCAAGAGCGGCCACAATCCAGCCCACATCGAGGAGAATTTCAAGCACAGGGGCAGAGAAATTCAGGCCTCCAGCCACACCAAATTCCGGCCCAAGGTTGGCTACAATCCATCCCACATCGAGGAGAATTTTAAGCACAGCAGTGAGAGAAATTCAGACCTCAAACCACGACAAATTCCGGCCCTAGAGCGGCCATAATCCAGCCCACATCGACGAGAATTTCAAGCACAGGGGGCAGAGAAATTCAGGCCTCAAACCACGCCAAATTCCAGCCCAGGAGCGGCTACAATCCAGCCCACCTCGAGGAGAATTTCAAGCACACGGGGCAGAGAAATTCAGGCCTCAAACCACGCCAAGTTCTGGCCCAAGAGCAGCCACTATCCAACCCACATCGAGGAGAATTTCAAGCACACGGGGCAGAGAAATTCAGGCCTCAAACCACGCCAAATTCCGGCCAAAGCGCGGCCACAATCCAGCCCACATGGAAGAGAATTTCAAGCACAGGGGGCAGAGAAATTCAGGCCTCAAACCACGCCAAATTCCGGCCCAAGAGCGACCGCCATCCAGCCCATATCGAGGAGAATTTCAAGCACAGGAGTGAGAGAAATTCAGGCCTCAAACCACGCCAAATTGCAGACCAAGAGCAACCAAAATCCAGCCCACATAGAGGATAATTTCAAGCACAGGGGGCAGAGAAATTCAGGCCTCAAACCACGCCAAATTCCGACCCAAGAGCGGCCAAAATAAAGACCACATCGAGGAGAATATCAAGCACAGGGGGCAGAGAATTTCAGGCCTCAAACCACACCAAATTGCAGCCCAAGAGCGGCCACAATCCAGGCCACATCGAGGAGAATTTCAAGCACAGGAGGCAGAGAAATTCAGGCCTCAAACCACGCCAGATTCCATCCCAAGGTTGGCTACAATCCAGCCCACATCGAGGAGAATTTCAAGCACAGGGGACAGAGAAATTCAGGCCTCAAACCACGTCAAATTCCAGCCCGAGAGCGGCCACAATCCAGACCACATCGAGGAGAATTTCAAGCACAGGGGGCAGAGAAATTAAGGCCTCAAACCACGCCAAATTCCAGCCCAAGAGCAGCCACAATCCAGCCCACATCGAGGAGAATATCAAGCACAGGGGTACAGAAATTCAGGCCTCAAACCACGCCAAATTCCAGCCCAAGAGCGGCCACAATCCAGCCCACATCGAGGAGAATTTCAATCAAAGGCGGGAGAGAAATTCAGGCCTCAAACCACGCCAAATTCCAACCCAATAGCGGCCACCATCCAGCCCACATCAAGGAGAATTTCAAGCACAGGAGGCAGAGAAATTCAGGCCTCAAACCACTCCAAATTGCAGCCCAAGAGCAGCCACAATCCAGCCCACATAGAGGATAATTTCCAGCACAGGGGGCAGAGCAATTCAGGCCTCAAACCACGCCAAATTCCGGCCCAAGAGCAGCCAAAATAAAGCCCACATCGAGGAGATTTTCAGGCAGAACGGGGCAGAGATATTCAGGCCTCAAACCGCGAAAATACCAACACAAGAGCCATCAGAATCCAACCCACATCGAAGAGAATGTCAAGCACACGGGGCAGAGATATTCAGGCCTCATACCACGCCAAATTGCAGCCCAAGAGCAGCCACAATCCAGCCCACGTCGAGGAGAATTTCAAGCACAGGGGGCAGAGAAATTCAGGCCTCAAACCACGCCAAATTGCAGCCCAAGAGCGACCACAATCCAGCCCACATCGAGGAGAATATCAAGCACAGGGTGCAGAGAAATTCAGGCCTCAAACCACGCCAAATTTCGGCCAAAGAGCGGCCACAATCCAGCCCACATGGACGAGAATTTCAAGCACAGGGGGCAGAGAAATTCAAGTCTCAATCTACACCAAATTCCGGCCCAAGAGCGGCCACAATCCAGCCCACATCGAGGAGAATTTCAAGCACAGGGGGCAGAGAAATTCAGGCCTCAAACCACACCAAATTCCAGCCCAAGAGCGGCCACAATCCAGCCCACATCGAGGAGAATTTCAAGCACAGGGGGCAGAGAAATTCAGACCTCAAACGATGCCAAATTCCAGCCCAAGAGCGGCCATAATCCAGCCCACATGGATGAGAATTTCAAGCACAGGGGGCAGAGAAATTCAGGCCTCAAGCCACACCAAATTCCAGCCCAAGGTTGGCTACAATCCAGCCCACATCGTGGAGAATTTCAAGCACAGAGGGCAGAGAAATTCAGGCCTCAACCCATGCCAAATTCCTACCAAAGAGCGACCACAATCCCGCCCACATCGAGGAGAATTTCAAGCACAGGGGGCAGAGAAATTCAGGCCTCAACGCATGCCAAATTCCGGCCCAAGATCGACCACAATCCAGCCCACATCGAGGAGAATTTCAAGCACAGAGGGCAGAGAAATTCAGGCCTCAACCCATGACAAATTCCGGCCCAAGAGCGACCACAATCCAGCCCACATCGAGGAGAATTTCAGGCACAGGGGGCAGAGAAATACAGGCCTCAAACCATGCCAAATTCCGGCCCAAGAGTGACCACAATCCAGCCCAAATCGAGGAGAATTTCAAGCATAGGAGGCAGAGAAATTCAGGCCTCAAACCACACCAAATTCCAGCCCAAGGTTGGCTACAATCCAGCCCACATCGTGGAGAATTTCAAGCACAGGGGGCAGAGAAATTCAGGCCTCAAAGCACGCCAAATTACAGCACAAGGTTGGCTAAAATCCAGCCCACATCGAGGATAATTTCAAGCACAGGGGGCAGAGAAATTCAGTCCTCAAACCATGCCAAATAGCCTCACAAGAGCGGCCACAATCCAGCCCACATCGAGGAGAATTTCAAGCACAGGATTGAGAGAAATTCAGGCCGTAAACCATGCAAAATTCCGGCCCAAGAGCGGCCACCATCCAGCCCACATCGAGGAGAATTTCAAGCACAGAGGACAGAGAAATTCAGTCCTCAAACCATGCCAAACAGCCTCACAAGAGCAGCCACAATATAGCCCACATCGAGGAGAATTTCAAGCACAGGTGTGAGAGAAATTCAGGCCTCAAACCACGCCAAATTCCAGCCCAACAGCGACCACAATCCAGCCCACACCGTGGAGAATTTCAAGCACAGGGGGCAGAGAAATTCAGGCCTCAAACCATACCAAATTCCGGCTCAAGAGCGACCACAATCCAGCCCACATCGAGGAGAATTTCAAGCACAGGGGGCAGAGAAATTCAGGCCTCAAACCATGCCAAATTCCAGCCCAAGAGCGGCCACAATCCAGCCCACATCAAGGAGAATTTCAAGCACAGGGGCAGAGAAATTCAGGCCTCCAGCCACACCAAATTCCGGCCCAAGGTTGGCTACAATCCATCCCACATCGAGGAGAATTTTAAGCACAGCAGTGAGAGAAATTCAGACCTCAAACTACGACAAATTCCGGCCCAGGAGCGGCCATAATCCAGCCCACATCGACGAGAATTTCAAGCACAGGGGGCAGAGAAATTCAGGCCTCAAACCACGCCAAATTCCAGCCCAGGAGCGGCTACAATCCAGCCCACCTCGAGGAGAATTTCAATCAAAGTTGGGAGAGAAATTCAGGCCTCAAACCACGCCAAGTTCTGGCCCAAGAGCAGCCACTATCCAACCCACATCGAGGAGAATTTCAAGCACACGGGGCAGAGAAATTCAGGCCTCAAACCACGCCACATTCCGGCCAAAGCGCGGCCACAATCCAGCCCACATGGAAGAGAATTTCAAGCACAGGGGGCAGAGAAATTCAGGCCTCAAACCACGCCAAATTCCGGCCCAAGAGCGACCGCCATCCAGCCCATATCGAGGAGAATTTCAAGCACAGGAGTGAGAGAAATTCAGGCCTCAAACCACGCCAAATTGCAGACCAAGAGCAACCAAAATCCAGCCCACATAGAGGATAATTTCAAGCACAGGGGGCAGAGAAATTCAGGCCTCAAACCACGCCAAATTCCGACCCAAGAGCGGCCAAAATAAAGCCCACATCGAGGAGAATATCAAGCACAGGGGGCAGAGAATTTCAGGCCTCAAACCACACCAAATTGCAGCCCAAGAGCGGCCACAATCCAGGCCACATCGAGGAGAATTTCAAGCACAGGGGACAGAGAAATTCTGGCCTCAAACCACGCCAGATTCCATCCCAAGGTTGGCTACAATCCAGCCCACATCGAGGAGAATTTCAAGCACAGGGGACAGAGAAATTCAGGCCTCAAACCACGCCCAATTCCAGCCCAAGAGCGGCCACAATCCAGACCACATCGAGGAGAATTTCAAGCACAGGGGGCAGAGAAATTCAGGCCTCAAACCACGCCAAATTCCAGCCCAAGAGCAGCCACAATCCAGCCCACATCGAGGAGAATTTCAAGCACAGGGGTACAGAAATTCAGGCCTCAAACCACGCCAAATTCCGGCCCAAGAGCGGCCACAATCCAGCCCACATCGAGGAGAATTTCAATTACAGGAGTGAGAGAAATTCAGGCCTCAAACCACGCCAAATTCCAGCCCAAGAGCGGCCACAATCCAGCCCACATCGAGGAGAATTTCAATCAAAGGCGGGAGAGAAATTCAGGCCTCAAACCACGCCAAATTCCAACCCAATAGCGGCCACCATCCAGCCCACATCAAGGAGAATTTCAAGCACAGGAGGCAGAGAAATTCAGGCCTCAAACCACTCCAAATTGCAGCCCAAGAGCAGCCACAATCCAGCCCACATAGAGGATAATTTCCAGCACAGGGGGCAGAGCAATTCAGGCCTCAAACCACGCCAAATTCCGGCCCAAGAGCAGCCAAAATAAAGCCCACACCGAGGAGATTTTCAGGCAGAACGGGGCAGAGATATTCAGGCCTCAAACCGCGAAAATACCAACACAAGAGCCGTCAGAATCCAACCCACATCGAAGAGAATGTCAAGCACACGGGGCAGAGATATTCAGGCCTCATACCACGCCAAATTGCAGCCCAAGAGCAGCCACAATCCAGCCCACGTCGAGGAGAATTTCAAGCACAGGGGGCAGAGAAATTCAGGCCTCAAACCACGCCAAATTCCAGCCCAAGAGCGACCACAATCCAGCCCACATCGAGGAGAATATCAAGCACAGGGTGCAGAGAAATTCAAGCCTCAAACCATGCCAAATTCCGGCTCAAGATCGGCCAAAATAAAGCCCACGTCGAGGAGATTTTCAGGCAGAAGGGGGCAGAGATATTCAGGCCTCAAACCACGCCAAGTTCTGGCCCAAGAGCAGCCGCTATCCAACCCACATGGAAGAGAATTTCAAGCACAGGGAGCAGAGAAATTCAGGCCTCAAACCACGCCAAATTCCAGCCCGAGAGCAGCCATAATCCAGCCCACATCGAGGAGAATTTCAAGCACAGGGAGCAGAGAAATTCAGGCCTCAAACCATGCCAAATTGCAGACCAAGAGCAACCAAAATCCAGCCCACATAGAGGATAATATCCAGCACAGGGGGCAGAGATATTCAGGCCTCATATCACGCCAAATTCCAGCCCAAGAGCAGCCACAATCCAGCCCACATCGAGGAGAATTTCAAGCACAGGGGGCAGAGAAATTCAGGCCTCCAACCACGCCAAATTCCAGCCCAAGAGCGGCCACAATAAAGCCCATGTCGAGGAGAATTTCAAGCACAGGGGGCAGAGAAATTCAGACCTCAAACCACGCCAAATACCAACACAAGAGTCGTCAGAATCCAACCCACATCGAAGAGAATGTCACGCACACAGGGCAGAGATACTCAGGCCTCAATCCACGCCAAATTCCAGCCCAAGAGCGGCCACAATCCAGCCCACATCGAGGAGAATATCAAGCACAGCACTGAGAGAAATTCAGGCCTCAAACCACACCAAATTCCGACCAAAGAGTGGCCACAATCCAGCCCACATCGAGGAAAATTTCAAGCACAGGGGGCAGTGAAATTCAGGCCTCAAACCACATCCAATTCCGGCCCAAGAGAGGCCACAATCCAGCCCACATCGAGGAGAATTTCAAGCATAGGAGTGAGAGAAATTCAGGCTGTAAACCATGCAAAATTCCGGCCCAAGAGCGGCAACAATCCAGCCCACATCGAGGAGAATTTTAAGCACAGGGGGCAGAGAAATTCAGGCCTCAAACCACGCCAAATTCCAGCCCAAGAGCGGTCACAATCCATCTCACATCGAGGAGAATTTCAAGCACAGGGGGCAGAGAAATTCAGACCTCAAACCACGCCAAATTCCAGCCCAAGAGCGGCCACAATCCAGCCCACATCGAGGACAATGTCAAGCACAGGAGGCAGAGAAGTTCAGGCCTCAAACCACGCCAAATTCCAGCCCAAGAGCGGCCACAATCCAGGCCACATCGAGGAGAATTTCAAGCACAGGAGGCAGAGAAATTCAGGCCTCAAACCACGCCAGATTCCGGCCCAAGGTTGGCTACAATCCAGCCCACATCGAGGAGAATTTCAAGCACAAGGGGCAGAGAAATTCAGGCCTCAAACCACGTCAAATTCCAGCCCGAGAGCGGCCATAATCCAGCCCACATGGAAGAGAATTTCAAGCTCAGGGAGCAGAGAAATTCAGGCCTCAAACCACGCCAAATTCCAGCCCAAGAGTGACCACAATCCAGCCCAAATCGAGGAGAATTTCAAGCATAGGAGGCAGAGAAATTCAGGCCTCAAGCCACACCATATTCCAGCCCAAGGTTGGCTACAATCCAGCCCACATCGTGGAGAATTTCAAGCACAGGGGGCAGAGAAATTCAGGCCTCAAAGCACGCCAAATTCCAGCCCAAGAGCGGCCACAATCCAGCCCACATCGAGGAGAATTTCAAGCACAGGGGGCAGAGAAATTCAGGCCTCAAACCACGCCAAATTACAGCACAAGGTTGGCTAAAATCCAGCCCACATCGAGGATAATTTCAAGCACAGGGGGCAGAGAAATTCAGTCCTCAAACCATGCCAAATAGCCTCACAAGAGCGGCCAAAATCCAGCCCACATCGAGGAGAATTTCAAGCACAGGATTGAGAGAAATTCAGGCCGTAAACCATGCAAAATTCCGGCCCAAGAGCGGCCACCATCCAGCCCACATCGAGGAGAATTTCAAGCACAGAGGACAGAGAAATTCAGTCCTCAAACCATGCCAAATAGCCTCACAAGAGCAGCCACAATCCAGCCCACATCGAGGAGAATTTCAAGCACAGGTGTGAGAGAAATTCAGGCCTCAAACCACGCCAAATTCCAGCCCAACAGCGACCACAATCCAGCCCACACCGTGGAGAATTTCAAGCACAGGGGGCAGAGAAATTCAGGCCTCAAACCATACCAAATTCCGGCTCAAGAGCGACCACAATCCAGCCCACATCGAGGAGAATTTCAAGCACAGGGGGCAGAGAAATTCAGGCCTCAAACCATGCCAAATTCCAGCCCAAGAGCGGCCACAATCCAGCCCACATCGAGGAGAATTTCAAGCACAGTACTGAGAGAAATTCAGGCCTCCAGCCACACCAAATTCCGGCCCAAGGTTGGCTACAATCCATCCCACATCGAGGAGAATTTTAAGCACAGCAGTGAGAGAAATTCAGACCTCAAACCACGACAAATTCCAGCCCTAGAGCGGCCATAATCCAGCCCACATCGACGAGAATTTCAAGCACAGGGGGCAGAGAAATTCAGGCCTCAAACCACGCCAAATTCCAGCCCAGGAGCGGCTACAATCCAGCCCACCTCGAGGAGAATTTCAATCAAAGTTGGGAGAGAAATTCAGGCCTCAAACCACGCCAAGTTCTGGCCCAAGAGCAGCCACTATCCAACCCACATCGAGGAGAATTTCAAGCACACGGGGCAGAGAAATTCAGGCCTCAAACCACGCCAAATTCCGGCCAAAGCGCGGCCACAATCCAGCCCACATGGAAGAGAATTTCAAGCACAGGGGGCAGAGCAATTCAGGCCTCAAACCACGCCAAATTCCGGCCCAAGAGCAGCCAAAATAAAGCCCACACCGAGGAGATTTTCAGGCAGAACGGGGCAGAGATATTCAGGCCTCAAACCGCGAAAATACCAACACAAGAGCCGTCAGAATCCAACCCACATCGAAGAGAATGTCAAGCACACGGGGCAGAGATATTCAGGCCTCATACCACGCCAAATTGCAGCCCAAGAGCAGCCACAATCCAGCCCACGTCGAGGAGAATTTCAAGCACAGGGGGCAGAGAAATTCAGGCCTCAAACCACGCCAAATTGCAGCCCAAGAGCGACCACAATCCAGCCCACATCGAGGAGAATATCAAGCACAGGGTGCAGAGAAATTCATGCCTCAAACCATGCCAAATTCCGGCTCAAGATCGGCCAAAATAAAGCCCACGTCGAGGAGATTTTCAGGCAGAAGGGGGCAGAGATATTCAGGCCTCAAACCACGCCAAGTTCTGGCCCAAGAGCAGCCGCTATCCAACCCACATGGAAGAGAATTTCAAGCACAGGGAGCAGAGAAATTCAGGCCTCAAACCACGCCAAATTCCAGCCCGAGAACAGCCATAATCCAGCCCACATCGAGGAGAATTTCAAGCACAGGGAGCAGAGAAATTCAGGCCTCAAACCATGCCAAATTGCAGACCAAGAGCAACCAAAATCCAGCCCACATAGAGGATAATATCCAGCACAGGGGGCAGAGATATTCAGGCCTCATATCACGCCAAATTCCAGCCAAGAGCAGCCACAATCCAGCCCACATCGAGGAGAATTTCAAGCACAGGGGGCAGAGAAATTCAGGCCTCAAACCACGCCAAATTCCAGCCCAAGAGCGGCCACAATAAAGCCCATGTCGAGGAGAATTTCAAGCACAGGGGGCAGAGAAATTCAGACCTCAAACCACGCCAAATACCAACACAAGAGCCGTCAGAATCCAACCCACATCGAAGAGAATGTCACGCACACAGGGCAGAGATACTCAGGCCTCAATCCACGCCAAATTCCAGCCCAAGAGCGGCCACAATCCAGCCCACATCGAGGAGAATATCAAGCACAGCACTGAGAGAAACTCAGGCCTCAAACCACACCAAATTCCGACCAAAGAGTGGCCACAATCCAGCCCACATCGAGGAAAATTTCAAGCACAGGGGGCAGTGAAATTCAGGCCTCAAACCACATCCAATTCCGGCCCAAGAGAGGCCACAATCCAGCCCACATCGAGGAGAATTTCAAGCATAGGAGTGAGAGAAATTCAGGCTGTAAACCATGCAAAATTCCGGCCCAAGAGCGGCAACAATCCAGCCCACATCGAGGAGAATTTTAAGCACAGGGGGCAGAGAAATTCAGACCTCAAACCACGCCAAATTCCAGCCCAAGAGCGGTCACAATCCATCTCACATCGAGGAGAATTTCAAGCACAGGGGGCAGAGAAATTCAGACCTCAAACCACGCCAAATTCCAGCCCAAGAGCGGCCACAATCCAGCCCACATCGAGGACAATGTCAAGCACAGGAGGCAGAGAAGTTCAGGCCTCAAACCACGCCAAATTGCAGCCCAAGAGCGGCCACAATCCAGGCCACATCGAGGAGAATTTCAAGCACAGGAGGCAGAGAAATTCAGGCCTCAAACCACGCCAGATTCCGGCCCAAGGTTGGCTACAATCCAGCCCACATCGAGGAGAATTTCAAGCACAAGGGGCAGAGAAATTCAGGCCTCAAACCACGTCAAATTCCAGCCCGAGAGCGGCCATAATCCAGCCCACATGGAAGAGAATTTCAAGCACAGGGGGCAGAGAAATTCAGGCCTCCAGCCACGCCAAATTCCAGCCCAAGAGCGGCCACAATCCAGCCCACATCGAGGAGAAAATCAAGCACAGGGGGCAGAGAAATTCAGGCCTCAAGCCATGCCAAAATCCAGCCTATGTGTGGCCACAGTCCAGCCCACATCGAGGAGAATTTCAAGCACAGGGGGCAGAGAAATTCAGGCCTCAAACCACACCAAATTCCAGCCCAACAGCGGCCACAATCCAGTCCACATGGAAGAGAATTTCAAGCACAGGGGGCAGATAAATTCGGGCTGGAATTTGGTGTGGTTTGAAGCCTAAGAGCAGCCACAATCCAGCCCACATCAAGGAGAACTTCAAGCACAGGCTGCAAAGAAATTCAGGCGTCAAACCACGCCAAATTCCAGCCCGAGAGCGGCCATAATCCAGCCCACATGGAAGAGAATATCAAGCACAGGGGACAGAGAAATTCAGGCCTCAAACCACGCCAAATACCAACCCAAGAGCGGCAACAATCCAGCCCACATCGAGGAGAAAGTCAAGCACAGGAGGCAGAGAAATTCAGGCCTCCAACCACGCCAAATTGCAGCCCAAGAGCGGCCACAATCCAGCCCACATCGAGGAGAATTTCAAGCACAGGAGGCAGAGAAATTCAGGCCTCAAACCACGCCAAATTCCGGCCCAAGAGCGGCCACAATCCAGCCCACATCGAGGAGAATTTCAAGCAGAGGGGGCAGAGAAATTCAGGCCTCAAACCACGCCAAATTGCAGCCCAAGAGCGGCCACTATCCAGCCCACATCGAGGAGAATTTCAAGCACAGGGGACAGAGAAATTCAGGCCTCCAACCACGCCAAATTCCAGCCCAAGAGCGGCCACAGTCCAGCCCACATCGAGGAGAAGTTCAATTACAGGAATGAGAGAAATGCAGGCCTCAAACCACACCAAATTCCAGCCCAAGAGCAGCCACAATCCAGCCCACATCGAGGAGAATTTCAAGCACAGGGGGCAGAGAAATTCAGGCCTCAAATCACGCCTAATTGCAGCCCAAGAGCGGCCACTATCCAGCCCACATCGAGGAGAATTTCAAGCACAGGGGTAGAGAAATTCAGGACTCCAACCACGCCAAATTCCAGCCCAAGAGCGGCCACAATCCAGCCCACATCGAGGAGAAGTTCAATTACAGGAGTGAGAGAAATTCAGGCCTCAAACCACGCCAGATTCCGGCCCAAGGTTGGCTACAATCCAGCCCACATCGAGGAGAATTTCAATCAAAGGCGGGAGAGAAATTCAGGCCTCAAACCACGCCAAATTCCAACCCAATAGCGGCCACCATCCAGCCCACATCAAGGAGAATTTCAAGCACAGAAGGCAGAGAAATTCAGGCCTCAAACCGCGAAAATACCAACACAAGAGCCGTCAGAATCCAACCCACATCGAAGAGAATGTCAAGCACACGGGGCAGAGATATTCAGGCCTCATACCACGCCAAATTGCAGCCCAAGAGCAGCCACAATCCAGCCCACGTCGAGGAGAATTTCAAGCACAGGGGGCAGAGAAATTCAGGCCTCAAACCACGCCAAATTCCAGCCCGAGAGCGGCCATAATCCAGCCCACATGGAAGAGAATTTCAAGCACAGGGAACAGAGAAATTCAGGCCTCAAACAACGCCAAATTCCAGCCCAAGAGCAGCCATAATCCAGACCACATCGAGGAGAATTTCAAGCACAGGGGGCAGACAAATTCAGGCCTCAAACCACGCCAAATTCCAGCCCAAGAGCGGCCACTATCCAGCCCACATCGAGGAGAAGTTCAATTACAGGAGTGAGAGAAATTCAGGCCTCAAACCACGCTAAATTCCAGCCCAAGAGCGGCCACAATCCAGCCCACATCGAGGAGAATTTCAAGCACAGGAGGCAGAGAAATTTAGGCCTCAAACCACGCCAAATTCCGGCCCAAGAGCGGTCACAATCCAGCCCACATCGAGGAGAAAGTCAAGCACAGGGGGCAGAGAAATTCAGGTCTCAAGCCATGCCAAAATCCAGCCCAAGTGTGGCCACAGTCCAGCCCACATCGAGGAGAATTTCAAGCACAGGGGGCAGAGAAATTCAGGCCAAAAACCACGCCAAATTCCAGCCCAAGAGCGGCCACACTCCAGCCCACATCGAGGAGAATTTCAAGCACAGGAGGCAGAGAAATTCAGGCCTCAAACCACGCCAAATTCCAGCCCAAGATCGGCCACAATCCAGCCCACATCGAGGAGAATTTCAAGCACAGGGGACAGAGAAATTCAGGCCTCCAACCACGCCAAATTGCAGCCCAAGATCGGCCACTATCCAGCCCACATCGCGGAGAATTACAAGCACAGGGGCAGAGAAATTCAGGCCTCCAACCACGCCAAATTCCAGCCCAAGAGCGGCCACAATCCAGTCCACATCGAGGAGAATTTCAAGCACAGGGACAGAGAAATTCAGGCCTCCAAGCACGCCAAATTCCAGCCCAAGAGAGGCCACAATCCAGCCCACATCGAGGAGAATTTCAAGCACAGGGGGCAGAGAAATTCAGGCCTCAAACCACGCCAGATTCCGGCCCAAGGTTGGCTACAATCCAGCCCACATCGAGGAGAATTTCAAGCACAGGGGGCAGAGAAATTCAGGCCTCAAACCACGTCAAATTCCAGCCCGAGACCGGCCACAATCCAGCCCACATGGATGAGAATGTCAAGCACAGGGGACAGAGAAATTCAGGCCTCAAACCACGTCAAATTCCAGCCCAAGAGCGGCCATAATCCAGCCCACATGGAAGAGAATGTCAAGCACAGGGGACAGAGAAATTCAGGCCTCAAACCACGCCAAATACCAACCCAAGAGCGGCAACAATCCAGCCCACATCGAGGAGAAAGTCAAGCACAGGGGACAGAGAAATTCAGGCCTCAAACCACGCGAGATTCCGGCCCAAGGTTGGCTACAATCCAGCCCACATCGAGGAGAATTTCAAGCACAAGGGGCAGAGAAATTCAGGCCTCAAACCACGCCAAATTCCATCCCAAGAGCAGCCACAATCCAGCCCACATCGAGGAGAAGTTCAATTACAGGAGTGAGAGAAATTCAGGCCTCAAACCACGCCAAATTCCAGCCCAAGAGCGGCCACAATCCAGCCCACATCGAGGAGAATTTCAAGCAGAGGGGGCAGATAAATTCAGTCCTCCAACCACGCCAAATTGCAGCCCAAGAGCGGCCACAATCCAGGCCACATCGAGGAGAATTTCAAGCACAGGAGGCAGAGAAATTCAGGCCTCAAACCACGCCAAATTCCGGCCCAAGAGCGGCCACAATCCAGCCCACATCGAGGAGAATTTCAAGCAGAGGGGGCAGAGAAATTCAGGCCTCAAACCACGCCAAATTGCAGCCCAAGAGCGGCCACTATCCAGCCCACATCGAGGAGAATTTCAAGCACAGGGGTAGAGAAATTCAGGCCTCCAACCACGCCAAATTGCAGCCCAAGAGCGGCCACAATCCAGGCCACATCGAGGAGAATTTCAAGCACAGGAGGCAGAGAAATTCAGGCCTCAAACCACGCCAAATTCCGACCCAAGAGCGGCCACAATCCAGCCCACATCGAGGAGAAAGTCAAGCACAGGGGACAGAGAAATTCAGGCCTCAAACCACGCGAGATTCCGGCCCAAGGTTGGCTACAATCCAGCCCACATCGAGGAGAATTTCAAGCACAGGGTGCAGAGAAATTCAGGCCTCAAACCACGCGAGATTCCGGCCCAAGGTTGGCTACAATCCAGCCCACATCGAGGAGAATTTCAAGCACAGGGGGCAGAGAAATTCAGGCCTCCAACCACGCCAAATTGCAGCCCAATAGCGGCCACAATCCAGCCCACATCGAGGAGAATTTCAAGCACAGGAGGCAGAGAAATTCAGGCCTCAAACCACGCCAAATTCCGGCCCAAGAGCGGCCACAATCCAGCCCACATCGAGGAGAATTTCAAGCAGAGGGGGCAGAGAAATTCAGGCCTCAAACCACGCCAAATTCCAGCCCAAGAGCGGCCACAATCCAGCCCACATCGAGGAGAATTTCAAGCACAGGGGTAGAGAAATTCAGGCCTCCAACCACGCCAAATTCCAGCCCAAGAGCGGCCACAGTCCAGCCCACATCGAGGAGAAGTTCAATTACAGGAATGAGAGAAATGCAGGCCTCAAACCACACCAAATTCCAGCCCAAGAGCAGCCACAATCCAGCCCACATCGAGGAGAATTTCAAGCAGAGGGGGCAGAGAAATTCAGGCCTCAAATCACGCCTAATTGCAGCCCAAGAGCGGCCACTATCCAGCCCACATGGAGGAGAATTTCAAGCACAGTGTGCAGAGAAATTCAGGCCTCAAACCATGCAAAATTCCAGCCCAAGAGCAGCCACAATAAAGCCCACGTCGAGGAGATTTTCAGGCAGAAGGGGGCGGAGATATTCAGGCCTCAAACCACGCCAAATTCCAGCCCAAGTGCGGCCACAATCCAGCCCACATCGAGGAGAATTTCAAGCACAGGGGGCAGAGAAATTCAGGCCTCAAACCACGCCAAATTCCAGCCCAAGAGCTGCCACAATCCAGGCCACATCGAGGAGAATTTCAAGCACAGGGGGCAGAGAAATTCAGGCCTCAAACCACGCCAGATTCCGGCCCAAGGTTGGCCACAATCCAGCCCACATCGAGGAGAATTTCAAGCACAGGGGGCAGAGAAATTCAGGCCTCCAACCACGCCAAATTGCAGCCCGAGAGCGGCCACAATCCAGACCACGTCGAGGAGAATGTCAAGCACAGGGGACAGAGAAATTCAGGCCTCAAACCACGTCACATTCCACCCCAAGAGCGGCCATAATCCAGCCCACATAGAGGATAATTTCCAGCACAGGGGGCAGAGCAATTCAGGCCTCAAACCACGCCAAATTCCGGCCCAAGAGCAGCCAAAATAAAGCCCACGCAGCGGAGATTTTCAGGCAGAACGGGGCAGACATATTCAGGCCTCAAACTGCGAAAATACCAACACAAGAGCCGTCAGAATCCAACCCACATCGAAGAGAATGTCAAGCACACGGGGCAGAGATATTCAGGCCTCAAACCACGCCAAATTCCAGCCCAAAAGCGGCCACAATCCAGCCCACGTCGAGGAGACTTTCAAGCACAGGGGGCAGAGAAATTCAGGCCTCAAACCACGCCAAATTCCAGCCCAAGAACAGCCACAATCCAGCCCACATCGAGGAGAATGTCAAGCACAGGGTGCAGAGAAATTCAAGCCTCAAACCATGCCAAATTCCGGCTCAAGATCGGCCAAAATAAAGCCCACGTCGAGGAGATTTTCAGGCAGAAGGGGGCAGAGAAATTCAGGCCTCAAACCACGCCAAATTCCGGCCCAAGAGCGGCCACAATCCAGCCCACATCGAGGAAAATTTCAAGCACAGGAGTGAGAGATATTCAGGCCTCAAACCACGCCAAATACCAACACAAGAGCCGTCAGAATCCAACCCACATCGAAGAGAATGTCAAGCACAGGGGGCAGAGAATTTCAGGCCTCAAACCACACCAAATTGCAGCCCAAGAGCGGCCACTATCCAGGCCACATCGAGGAGAATTTCAAGCAGAGGAGGCAGAGAAATTCAGGCCTCAAACCACGACAGATTCAGGCCCAAGGATGGCTACAATCGAGCCCACATCGAGGAGAATTTCAAGCACAGGGGGCAGAGAAATTCAGGCCTCAAACCACGCCAGATTCCAGCCCGAGAGCGGCCATAATCCAGCCCACATGGAAGAGAATGTCAAGCACAGGGGACAGAGAAATTCAGGCCTCAAACCACGCCAAATACCAACCCAAGAGCAGCCACAATCCAGCCCACATGGAAGAGAATGTCAAGGACAGGGGACAGAGAAATTCAGGCCTCAAACCACGCCAGATTCCAGCCCAAGAGCGGCCACAATCCAGCCCACATCGAGGAGAATTTCAAGCAGAGGGGGCAGAGAAATTCAGGCCTCAAACCACGCCAAATTCCGGCCCAAGAGTGGCCACAATCCAGCCCACATGGAGGAGAATTTCAAGCACAGTGTGCAGAGAAATTCAGGCCTCCAACCATGCCAAATTCAATCCCAAGAGCAGCCACAATCCAGCCCACAACGAGGAGAATGTCAAGCACAGGGGGCAGAGAAATTCAGGTCTCACACCACGCCAGATTCCGGCCCAAGAGCAGCCACAATCCAGGCCACATCGAGAAGAATTTCAAGCACAGGAGGCAGAGAAATTCAGGCCTCAAACCACGCCAAATTCCAGCCCAAGAGTGGCCACAATCCAGCCCACATGGAGGAGAATTTCAAGCACAGTGTGCAGAGAAATTCAGGCCTCCAACCACGCAAAATTCCGGCCCAAGAGAGGCCACAATCCAGCCCACATCGAGGAGAATGTCAAGCAGAGGGCAGAGAAATTCAGGCCTCCAACCACGCCAAATTGCAGCCCAAGAGCGGCCACAATCCAGCCCACATCGAAGAGAATTTCAAGCACAGGGGGCAGAGAAATTCAGTCCTCAAACCACGCCAAATACCAACCCAAGAGCGGCCACAATTCAGCCCACATGGAAGAGAATGTTAAGCACAGGGGACAGAGAAGTTCAGGCCTCAAACCACGCCAAATACCAACCCAAGAGCGGCCACAATCCAGCCCACATCGAGGAGAATTTCAAGCACAGGAGGCAGAGAAATTCAGGCCTCAAACCACGCCAGATTCCGGCCCAAGGTTGTCTACAATCCAGCCCACATCGAGGAGAATTTCAAGCACAGGGGACAGAGAAATTCAGGCCTCAAACAACGCCAAATTCCAGCCCGAGAGCAGCCATAATCCAGCCCACATCGAGGAGAATGTCAAGCACAGGGGACAGAGAAATTCAGGCCTCAAACCATGCCAAAATCCAGCCCAAGAGCGGCCACAATCCAGCCCACATCGAGGAGAATTTCAAGCACAAGAGGCAGAGAAGTTCAGGCCTCAAACCACGCCAAATACCAACCCAAGAACGGCCACAATCCAGCCCACATGGAAGAGAATGTTAAGCACAGGGGACAGAGAAATTCAGGCCTCAAACCAAGCCAAATACCAACCCAAGAGCAGCCAGAATCCCGCCCACATCAAGGAGAACTTCAAGCACAGTAGTGAGAGAAATTCAGGCCTCAAACCACGCCAAATTCCAGCCCAAGAACCGTCACAATCCAGCCCACATCGAGGAGAATTTCAAGCACAGGGGGCAGAGAAATTCAGGCCTCCAACCACGCCAAATTACAGCACAAGAGCGGCCACAATCCAGCCCACATCGAGGAGAATTTCAAGCACAGCACTGAGAGAAATTCAGGCCTCCAACCACGCCAAATTCCAGCCCAAGAGCGGCCACAATCCAGCCCACATCGAGGAGAATTTCAAGCACAGTGTGCAGAGAAATTCAGGCCTCCAACCACGCAAAATTCCGGCCCAAGAGTGGCCACAATCCAGCCCACATGGAGGAGAATTTCAAGCACAGTGTGCAGAGAAATTCAGGCCTCCAACCATGCCAAATTCCAGCCCAAGAGCAGCCACAATCCAGCCCACAACGAGGAGAATGTCAAGCACAGGGGGCAGAGAAATACAGGCCTCAACCCATGCCAAATTCCGGCCCAAGAGCGACCACAATCCAGCCCACATCGAGGAGAATTTCAAGCACAGCACTGAGAGAAATACAGGCCTCAACCCATGCCAAATTCCGGCCCAAGAGCGACCACAATCCAGCGCACATCGAGGAGAATGTCAAGCAGAGGGCAGAGAAATTCAGGCCTCCAACCACGCAAAATTCCGGCCCAAGAGAGGCCACAATCCAGCCCACATCGAGGAGAATGTCAAGCAGAGGGCAGAGAAATTCAGGCCTCCAACCACGCCAAATTGCAGCCCAAGAGCGGCCACAATCCAGCCCACATCGAAGAGAATTTCAAGCACAGGGGGCAGAGAAATTCAGTCCTCAAACCACGCCAAATACCAACCCAAGAGCGGCCACAATTCAGCCCACATGGAAGAGAATGTTAAGCACAGGGGACAGAGAAGTTCAGGCCTCAAACCACGCCAAATACCAACCCAAGAGCGGCCACAATCCAGCCCACATCGAGGAGAATTTCAAGCACAGGAGGCAGAGAAATTCAGGCCTCAAACCACGCCAGATTCCGGCCCAAGGTTGTCTACAATCCAGCCCACATCGAGGAGAATTTCAAGCACAGGGGACAGAGAAATTCAGGCCTCAAACAACGCCAAATTCCAGCCCGAGAGCAGCCATAATCCAGCCCACATCGAGGAGAATGTCAAGCACAGGGGACAGAGAAATTCAGGCCTCAAACCATGCCAAAATCCAGCCCAAGAGCGGCCACAATCCAGCCCACATCGAGGAGAATTTCAAGCACAAGAGGCAGAGAAGTTCAGGCCTCAAACCACGCCAAATACCAACCCAAGAACGGCCACAATCCAGCCCACATGGAAGAGAATGTTAAGCACAGGGGACAGAGAAATTCAGGCCTCAAACCAAGCCAAATACCAACCCAAGAGCAGCCAGAATCCCGCCCACATCAAGGAGAACTTCAAGCACAGTAGTGAGAGAAATTCAGGCCTCAAACCACGCCAAATTCCAGCCCAAGAACCGTCACAATCCAGCCCACATCGAGGAGAATTTCAAGCACAGGGGGCAGAGAAATTCAGGCCTCCAACCACGCCAAATTACAGCACAAGAGCGGCCACAATCCAGCCCACATCGAGGAGAATTTCAAGCACAGCACTGAGAGAAATTCAGGCCTCCAACCACGCCAAATTCCAGCCCAAGAGCGGCCACAATCCAGCCCACATCGAGGAGAATTTCAAGCACAGTGTGCAGAGAAATTCAGGCCTCCAACCACGCAAAATTCCGGCCCAAGAGTGGCCACAATCCAGCCCACATGGAGGAGAATTTCAAGCACAGTGTGCAGAGAAATTCAGGCCTCCAACCATGCCAAATTCCAGCCCAAGAGCAGCCACAATCCAGCCCACAACGAGGAGAATGTCAAGCACAGGGGGCAGAGAAATACAGGCCTCAACCCATGCCAAATTCCGGCCCAAGAGCGACCACAATCCAGCCCACATCGAGGAGAATTTCAAGCACAGCACTGAGAGAAATACAGGCCTCAACCCATGCCAAATTCCGGCCCAAGAGCGACCACAATCCAGCGCACATCGAGGAGAATGTCAAGCAGAGGGCAGAGAAATTCAGGCCTCCAACCACGCCAAATTGCAGCCCAAGAGCGGCCACAATCCAGCCCACATCGAAGAGAATGTCAAGCACAGGGGGCAGAGAAATTCAGTCCTCAAACCATGCAAAATTCCAGCCCAAGAGCAGCCACAATAAAGCCCACGTCGAGGAGATTTTCAGGCAGAAGGGGGCGGAGATATTCAGGCCTCAAACCACGCCAAATTCCAGCCCAAGTGCGGCCACAATCCAGCCCACTTGGAGGAGAATTTCAAGCACAGGGGGCAGAGAAATTCAGGCCTCAAACAACGTCAAATTCCAGCCCGAGAGCAGCCATAATCCAGCCCACATGGAAGAGAATATCAAGCACAGGGGACAGAGAAATTCAGGCCTCAAACCACGTCAAATTCCAGCCCGAGAGCAGCCATAATCCAGCCCACATGGAAGAGAATTTCAAGCACAGGGGACAGAGAAATTCAGGCCTCAAACAACGTCAAATTCCAGCCCAAGAGCGGCCACAATCCAGCCCACATCGAGGAGAATTTCAAGCACAGGGGGCAGAGAAATTCAGGCCTCAAACAACGTCAAATTCCAGCCCGAGAGCAGCCATAATCCAGCCCACATGGAAGAGAATATCATGCACAGGGGACAGAGAAATTCAGGCCTCAAACAACGTCAAATTCCAGCCCGAGAGCAGCCATAATCCAGCCCACATGGAAGAGAATATCAAGCACAGGTGTGAGAGAAATTCAGGCCTCAAACCATGACAAATTCCAGCCCAAGAGCGGCCACAATCCAGCCCACATCGAGGAGAATTTCAAGCACAGGAGGCAGAGAAGTTCAGGCCTCAAACCACGCCAAATACCAACCCAAGAGCGGCCACAATTCAGCCCACATGGAAGAGAATGTTAAGCACAGGGGACAGAGAAATTCAGGCCTCAAACCACGCCAAATACCAACCCAAGAGCGGCCACAATCCAGCCCACGTCGAGGAGAATTTCAAGCACAGGAGGCAGAGAAATTCAGGCCTCAAACCACGCCAGATTCCGGCCCAAGGTTGGCTACAATCCAGCCCACATCGAGGAGAATTTCAAGCACAGGGGACAGAGAAATTCAGGCCTCAAACAATGCCAAATTCCAGCCCGAGAGCAGCCATAATCCAGCCCACATCGAGGAGAATGTCAAGCACAGGGGACAGAGAAATTCAGGCCTCAAACCATGCCAAAATCCAGCCCAAGAGCGGCCACAATCCAGCCCACATCGAGGAGAATTTCAAGCACAAGAGGCAGAGAAGTTCAGGCCTCAAACCACGCCAAATACCAACCCAAGAACGGCCACAATCCAGCCCACAAGGAAGAGAATGTTAAGCACAGGGGACAGAGAAATTCAGGCCTCAAACCAAGCCAAATACCAACCCAAGAGCGGCCACAATCCAGCCGACATCGAGGAGAATTTCAAGCACAGGGGGCAGAGAAATTCAGGCCTCCAACCACGCCAAATTACAGCACAAGAGCGGCCACAATCCAGCCCACATCGAGGAGAATTTCAAGCACAGGGGGCAGAGAAATTCAGGCCTCCAACCACGCCAAATTCCAGCCCAAGAGCGGCCACAATCCAGCCCACATCGAGGAGAATATCAAGCAGAGGGCAGAGAAATTCAGGCCTCCAACCACGCCAAATTGCAGCCCAAGAGAGGCCACAATCCAGCCCACATCGAAGAGAATGTCAAGCACAGGGGGCAGAGAAATTCAGTCCTCAAACCATGCAAAATTCCAGCCCAAGAGCAGCCACAATAAAGCCCACGTCGAGGAGAATTTCAGGCAGAAGGGGGCGGAGATATTCAGGCCTCAAACCACGCCAAATTCCAGCCCAAGTGCGGCCACAATCCAGCACACATCGAGGAGAATTTCAAGCACAGGGGGCAGAGAAATTCAGGCCTCAAACCACGCCAAATTCCAGCCCAAGAGCTGCCACAATCCAGGCCACATCGAGGAGAATTTCAAGCACAGGGGGCAGAGAAATTCAGGCCTCAAACCACGCCAGATTCCGGCCCAAGGTTGGCTACAATCCAGCCCACATCGAGGAGAATTTCAAGCACAGGGGACAGAGAAATTCAGGCCTCAAACAACGTCAAATTCCAGCCCGAGAGCAGCCATAATCCAGCCCACATGGAAGAGAATATCAAGCACAGGGGACAGAGAAATTCAGGCCTCAAACCACGTCAAATTCCAGCCCGAGAGCAGCCATAATCCAGCCCACATGGAAGAGAATTTCAAGCACAGGGGACAGAGAAATTCAGGCCTCAAACAACGTCAAATTCCAGCCCAAGAGCGGCCACAATCCAGCCCACATCGAGGAGAATTTCAAGCACAGGGGGCAGAGAAATTCAGGCCTCAAACAACGTCAAATTCCAGCCCGAGAGCAGCCATAATCCAGCCCACATCGAGGAGAATATCATGCACAGGGGACAGAGAAATTCAGGCCTCAAACAACGTCAAATTCCAGCCCGAGAGCAGCCATAATCCAGCCCACATGGAAGAGAATATCAAGCACAGGTGTGAGAGAAATTCAGGCTTCAAACCATGACAAATTCCAGCCCAAGAGCGGCCACAATCCAGCCCACATCGAGGAGAATTTCAAGCACAGGAGGCAGAGAAGTTCAGGCCTCAAACCACGCCAAATACCAACCCAAGAGCGGCCACAATTCAGCCCACATGGAAGAGAATGTTAAGCACAGGGGACAGAGAAATTCAGGCCTCAAACCACGCCAAATACCAACCCAAGAGCGGCCACAATCCAGCCCACATCGAGGAGAATTTCAAGCACAGGAGGCAGAGAAATTCAGGCCTCAAACCACGCCAGATTCCGGCCCAAGGTTGGCTACAATCCAGCCCACATCGAGGAGAATTTCAAGCACAGGGGACAGAGAAATTCAGGCCTCAAACAACGCCAAATTCCAGCCCGAGAGCAGCCATAATCCAGCCCACATCGAGGAGAATGTCAAGCACAGGGGACAGAGAAATTCAGGCCTCAAACCATGCCAAAATCCAGCCCAAGAGCGGCCACAATCCAGCCCACATCGAGGAGAATTTCAAGCACAAGAGGCAGAGAAGTTCAGGCCTCAAACCACGCCAAATACCAACCCAAGAACAGCCACAATCCAGCCCACATGGAAGAGAATGTTAAGCACAGGGGACAGAGAAATTCAGGCCTCAAACCAAGCCAAATACCAACCCAAGAGCAGCCACAATCCCGCCCACATCAAGGAGAACTTCAAGCAGAGTAGTGAGAGAAATTCAGGCCTCAAACCACGCCAAATTCCAGCCCAAGACCTGTCACAATCCAGCCGACATCGAGGAGAATTTCAAGCACAGGGGGCAGAGAAATTCAGGCCTCCAACCACGCCAAATTACAGCACAAGAGCGGCCACAATCCAGCCCACATCGAGGAGAATTTCAAGCACAGGGGGCAGAGAAATTCAGGCCTCCAACCACGCCAAATTCCGGCCCAAGAGTGGCCACAATCCAGCCCACATGGAGGAGAATTTCAAGCACAGTGTGCAGAGAAATTCAGGCCTCCAACCATGCCAAATTCCAGCCCAAGAGCAGCCACAATCCAGCCCACAACGAGGAGAATTTCAAGCACAGGGGTAGAGAAATTCGGGCTGGAATTTCGCGTGGTTTGAAGACTAAGAGTGGCCACAATCCAGCCCACATCAAGGAGAATTTCAAGCACAGGAGGCAGAGAAATTCAAGCCTCAAACCACGCCAAATTCCAGCCCAAGAGCAGCCAAAATCCAGCCCACCTCGAGGAGAATATCAAGCACAGGGGGCAGAGAAATTCAGGTCTCACACCACGCCAAATTCCGGCCCAAGAGCAGCCACAATCCAGGCCACATCGAGAAGAGTTTCAAGCACAGGAGGCAGAGAAATTCAGGCCTCAAACCACGCCAAATTCCAGCCCAAGAGTGGCCACAATCCAGCCCACATGGAGGAGAATTTCAAGCACAGTGTGCAGAGAAATTCAGGCCTCCAACCACGCAAAATTCCGGCCCAAGAGAGGCCACAATCCAGCGCACATCGAGGAGAATGTCAAGCAGAGGGCAGAGAAATTCAGGCCTCCAACCACGCCAAATTGCAGCCCAAGAGCGGCCACAATCCAGCCCACATCGAAGAGAATGTCAAGCACGGGGGGCAGAGAAATTCAGGCCTCAAACCACGCCAGATTCCGGCCCAAGGTTGGCTACAATCCAGCCCACATGGAAGAGAATTTCAAGCACAGGGGACAGAGAAATTCAGGCCTCAAACAACGTCAAATTCCAGCCCGAGAGCAGCCATAATCCAGCCCACATGGAAGAGAATATCAAGCACAGGGGACAGAGAAATTCAGGCCTCAAACCACGTCAAATTCCAGCCCGAGAGCAGCCATAATCCAGCCCACATGGAAGAGAATATCAAGCACAGGGGGCAGAGAAATTCAGGCCTCAAACCATGAAAAATTCCAGCCCAAGAGCGGCCACAATCCAGCCCACATCGAGGAGAATTTCAAGCACAGGAGGCAGAGAAGTTCAGGCCTCAAACCACGCCAAATTCCGGCCCAAGAGCGGCCACAATCCAGCCCACATGGAAGAGAATGTTAAGCACAGGGGACAGAGAAATTCAGGCCTCAAACCACGCCAAATACCAACCCAAGAGCGGCCACAATCCAGCCCACATCGAGGAGAATTTCAAGCACAGGAGGCAGAGAAATTCAGGCCTCAAACCACGCCAGATTCCGGCCCAAGATTGGCTACAATCCAGCCCACATCGAGGAGAATTTCAAGCAAAGGGGACAGAGAAATTCAGGCCTCAAACAACGTCAAATTCCAGCCCGAGAGCAGCCATAATCCAGCCCACATGGAAGAGAATGTCAAGCACAGGGGACAGAGAAATTCAGGCATCAAACCACGCCAAATACCAACCCAAGAGCGGCCACAATCCAGCCCACATCGAGGAGAATTTCAAGCACAGGAGGCAGAGAAATTCAAGCCTCAAACCACGCCAGATTCCGGCCAAGATCGGCCACAATCCAGCCCACATCGAGGAGAATATCAACCACAGGGGGCAGAGAAATTCAGGCCTCAAACCACGCCAAATTCCAGCCCAAGAGTGGCCACAATCCAGCCCACATGGAGGAGAATTTCAAGCACAGTACTGAGAGAAATTCAGGCCTCCAACCACGCAAAATTCCGGCCCAAGAGCGGCCACAATCCAGCCCACATCGAGGAGAATTTCAAGCAAAGGGGGCAGAGAAATTCAGGCCTCAACCCATGCCAAATTCCGGCCCAAGAGCGGCCACAATCCAGCCCACATGGAAGAGAATGTTAAGCACAGGGGACAGAGAAATTCAGGCCTCAAACCACACCAAATTCCAGCCCAAGAGCGGCCACAATCCAGCCCACATCGAGGAGAATGTCAAGCAGATGGCAGAGAAATTCAGGCCTCCAACCACGCCAAATTCCAGCCCAAGAGCGGCCACAATCCCGCCCACATCGAAGAGAATGTCAAGCACAGGTGGCAGAGAAATTCAGTCCTCAAACCATGCAAAATTCCAGCCCAAGAGCAGCCACAATAAAGCCCACGTCGAGGAGATTTTCAGGCAGAAGGGGGCGGAGATATTCAGGCCTCAAACCACGCCAAATTCCAGCCCAAGTGCGGCCACAATCCAGCCCACATCGAGGAGAATTTCAAGCACAGGGGGCAGAGAAATTCAGGCCTCAAACCATACCAAATTCCGGCCCAAGAGCGACCACAATCCAGCCCACATCGAGGAGAATTTCAAGCACAGGGGGCAGAGAAATTCAGGCCTCCAACCACGCCAAATTGCAGCCCAAGAGAAGCCACAATCCAGCCCACATCGAGGAGAATTTCAAGCACAGGGGGCAGAGAAATTCAGGCCTCCAACCATGCCAAATTCCAGCCCAAGGGCAGCCACAATCCAGCCCACAACGAGGAGAATTTCAAGCACAGGGGTAGAGAAATTCAGGCCTCAAACCACGCCAAATTCCGGCCCAAGAGCGGCCACAATCCAGCCCACATCGAGGAGAATGTCAAGCAGAGGGCAGAGAAATTCAGGCCTCAAACCACGCCAAATTCCAGCCCAGCAGAGGCCACAATCCAGCCCACATCGAGGAGAATTTCAAGCACAGGAGGCAGAGAAATTCAGGCCTCAAACCACGCCAAATTCCAGCCCAAGAGCAGCCACAATCCAGCCCACATCGAGGAGAAGTTCAAGCACAGGAGGCAGAGAAATTCAGGCCTCAAACCACACCAAATTGCAGCCCAAGAGCAGTGACAATCCAGCCCACATCGAAGAGAATTTCAAGCACAGGGGGCAGAGACATTCAGGCCTCAAACCACACCAAATACCAACCCAAGAACAGCCACAATCCAGCCCACATCGAGGAGATTTTCAAGCAGAAGTGGGCAGAGATATTCAGGCCTCAAACCACGCCAAATTCCCGCCCAAGAGCGGCCACAATCCAGCCCACATCGAGGAGAATTTCAAGCACAGGGGGCAGAGAAATTCAGGCCTCAAGCCACTCCAAATTCCAGCCCAAGAGCGGCCACAATCCAGCCCACATCGAGGAGAATTTCAAGCACAGGGGGCAAAGAAATTCAGGCCTCAAACCACGCCAAATTCCAGCCCAAGAGCGGCCACAATCCAGCCCACATCGAGGAGAATTTCAAGCACAGGGGTAGAGAAATTCAGGCCTCAAACCACGCCAAATTCCGGCCCAAGAGCGGCCACAATCCAGCCCACATCGAAGAGAATGTCAAGCAGAGGGCAGAGAAATTCAGGCCTCAAACCACGCCAAATTCCGGCCCAAGAGCAGCCACAATCCAGCCCACATCGAGGAGAATTTCAAGCACAGGGGGCAGAGAAATTCAGGCCTCCAACCACGCCAAATTGCAGCCCAAGAGCAGCCACAATCCAGCCCACATCGACGAGAATTTCAAGCACAGGGGGCAGAGAAATTCAGGCCTCAAACCACGCCAAATTCCACCTCAAGGTTGGCTACAATCCAGCCCACATAGAGGAGAATGTCAAGCACAGGTGTGAGAGAAATTCAGGCCTCAAACCACACCAAATTGCAGCCCAAGAGCAGTGACAATCCAGCCCACATTGAGGAGAATTTCAAGCACAGGGGGCAGAGATATTCAGGCCTCAAACCACGCCAAATTCCGGCTCAATATCGGCCAACATAAAGCCCACGTCGAGGAGATTTTCAGGCACAAGGGGGCAGAGATATTCAGGCCTCAAATCACGCCAAATTCCAGCCCAAGAGCGGCCACAATCCAGCCCACATCGAGGAGAATTTCAAGCACAGGGGGCAGAGAAATTCAGGATTCAAACCACGCCAAATTGCAGCCCAAGAGCGGCCACAGTCCAGCCCACACCGAGGAGAATTTCAAGCACAGGGGGCAGAGAAATTCAGGCCTCAAGCCACTCCAAATTCCAGCCCAGGAGCGGCCACAATCCAGCCCACATCGAGGAGAATTTCAAGCACAGTGTGCAGAAAAATTCAGGCCTCAAGCCACTCCAAATTCCAGCCCAAGAGCGGCCACAATCCAGCCCACATCGAGGAGAAGTTCAAGCAGAGGGGGCAGATAAATTCAGTCCTCCAACCACGCCAAATTGCAGCCCAAGAGCGGCCACAATCCAGGCCACATCGAGGAGAATTTCAAGCACAGGAGGCAGAGAAATTCAGGCCTCAAACCACACCAAATTCCGGCCCAAGAGCGGCCGCAATCCAGCCCACATGGAGGAGAATTTCAAGCACAGTGTGCAGAGAAATTCAGGCCTCAAACCATACCAAATTCCGGCCCAAGAGCGACCACAATCCAGCCCACATCGAGGAGAATTTCAAGCACAGGGGGCAGAGAAATTCAGGCCTCAAACCATACCAAATTCCGGCCCAAGAGCGACCACAATCCAGCCCACATCGAGGAGAATTTCAAGCACAGGGGGCAGAGAAATTCAGGCCTCCAACCACGCCAAATTGCAGCCCAAGAGCAGCCACAATCCAGCCCACAACGAGGAGAATTTCAAGCACAGGGGTAGAGAAATTCAGGCCTCAAACCACGCCAAATTCTGGCCCAAGAGCGACCACAATCCAGCCCACATCGAGGAGAATGTCAAGCAGAGGGCAGAGCAATTCAGGCCTCAAACCACGCCAAATTCCAGCCCAGCAGCGGCCACAATCCAGCCCACATCGAGGCGAATTTCAAGCACAGGAGGCAGAGAAATTCAGGCCTCAAACCACGCCAAATTCCAGCCCAAGAGCGGCCACAATCCAGCCCACATCAAGGAGAAGTTCAATTACAGGAGTAAGAGAAATTCAGGCCTCAAACCACACCAAATTGCAGCCCAAGAGCAGTGACGATCCAGAACACATCGAAGAGAATTTCAAGCACAGGGGGCAGAGACATTCAGGCCTCAAACCACGCCAAATACCAACCCAAAAGCCGTCAGAATCCAGACCACATCGAAGAGAATATCAAGCACAGGGGGTAGAGAAATTCAGTCCTCAAACCATGCAAAATTCCAGTCCAAGAACAGCCACAATCCAGCCCACATCGAGGAGATTTTCAAGCAGAAGTGGGCAGAGATATTCAGGCCTCAACCCACGCCAAATTCCGGCCCAAGAGCGGCCACAATCCAGCCCACATCGAGGAGAATGGCAAGCACAGGGGGCAGAGAAATTCAGGCCTCAAACCACGCCAGATTCCAGCCCAAGAGCGGCCACAATCCAGCCCACATCGAGGAGAATTTAAAGCACAGTGTGCAGAGAAATTCAGGCCTCCAACCACGCCAAATTCCAGCCCAAGAGCAGCCACAATCCAGCCCACATCGAGGAGAATTTCAAGCACAGGGGGCAGAGAAATTCAGGCCTCAAGCCACTCCAAATTCCAGCCCAAGAGCGGCCACAATCCAGCCCACATCGAGGAGAATTTCAAGCACAGGGGGCAAAGAAATTCAGGCCTCAAACCACGCCAAATTCCAGCCCAAGAGCAGCCACAATCCAGCCCACATCGAGGAGAATTTCAAGCACAGGGGTAGAGAAATTCAGGCCTCAAACCACGCCAAATTCCGGCCCAAGAGCGGCCACAATCCAGCCCACATCGAAGAGAATGTCAAGCAGAGGGCAGAGAAATTCAGGCCTCAAACCACGCCAAATTCCGGCCCAAGAGCAGCCACAATCCAGCCCACATGGAGGAGAATTTCAAGCACAGGAGGCAGAGAAATTCAGGCCTCAAACCACGCCAAATTCCGGCCCAAGAGCGGCCACAATCCAGCCCACATCGAGGAGAATTTCAAGCACAGGGGGCAGAGAAATTCAGGCCTCCAACCACGCCAAATTGCAGCCCAAGAGCAGCCACAATCCAGCCCACATCGACGAGAATTTCAAGCACAGTGTGCAGAGAAATTCAGGCCTCAAACCACGCCAGAATCCAGCCCAAGGTTGGCCACAATCCAGCCCACCTAGAGGAGAATTTCAAGCACAGGGGGCAGAGAAATTCAGGTCTCACACCACGCCAGATTCCGGCCCAAGAGCGGCCACAATCCAGCCCACATGGAAGAGAATTTCAAGCACAGGGGGAAGAGAAATTCGGGCTGGAATTTGGCGTGGTTGAAGCCTAAGAGTTGCCACAATCCAGCCCACATCGAGGAGAATGTCAAGCACAAGAGGCAGAGAAATTCAGACCTCAAACCACGTCAAATTCTGGCCCAAGAGCGGCCACCATCCAGCCCACATCGAGGAGAATGTCAAGCACAAGAGGCAGAGAAATTCAGGCCTCAACCCATGCCAAATTCCAGCCCAAGAGCGGCCACAATCCAGCCCACATCGAGGAGAATTTCAAGCACAGGGGGAAGAGAAATTCGGGCTGGAATTTGGCGTGGTTGAAGCCTAAGAGTTGCCACAATCCAGCCCACATCGAGGAGAATGTCAAGCACAAGAGGCAGAGAAATTCAGACCTCAAACCACGTCAAATTCTGGCCCAAGAGCGGCCACCATCCAGCCCACATCGAGGAGAATGTCAAGCACAAGAGGCAGAGAAATTCAGACCTCAAACCACGTCAAATTCTGGCCCAAGAACGGCCACAATCCAGCCCACACCGAGGAGAATTTCAAGTACAGGGGTAGAGAAATTCAGGCCTCAAACCACAAAAAATTCCAGCCCAAGAGCGGCCACAATCGAGCCCACAACGAGGAGAACTTCAAGCACAGGGGGCAAAGAAATTCATGCCAAAACCCACGCCAAATTCCAGCTCAAGGTTGGCTACAATGCAGCCCACATCGAGGAGAATTTCAAGCACAGTAGTGAGAGAAATTCAGGCCTCAAACGACGCCAAATTCCAGCCCAAGTGCGGCCAAAATCAGGCCCACATGGAAGAGAATTTCAAGCACATTGTGCAGAGAAATTCAGGCCTCAAACCACGCCAGATTCCAGCCCAAGAGCGGCCACAATCCAGCCCACATCGAGAAGAATTTCAAGCAAAAGAGGCAGAGAAATTCAGGCCTCAACCCACGCCAAATTCCAGCCCAAGAGCGGCCATAATCAGGCCCACATGGAAGAGAATTTCAAGCACAGGGGGCAGAGAAATTCAGGCCTCAAACCACGCCAAATTCCAGCCCAATAGCAGCCACAATCCAGACCACATGGAAGAGAATTTCAAGCACAGTGTGCAGAGAAATTCAGGCCTCAAACCACTCCAAATTCCGGCCCAAGAGCGGCCACAATCCAGCCCACATCGAGGAGAATTTCAAGCACAGGGGGCAGAGAAATTCAGACCTCCAACCACGCCAAATTGCAGCCCAAGAGCGGCCACAATCCAGCCCACATCGACGAGAATTTCAAGCACAGGGGGCAGAGAAATTCAGGCCTCCAACCACGCCAAATTCCAGCCCAAGAGCGGCCACAATCCAGCCCACATCGAGGAGAATTTCAAGCACAGTGTGCAGAGAAATTCAGGACTCCAACCACGCCAAATTCCAGCCCAAGAGCGGCCACAATCCAGCCCACATCGAGGAGAAATTCAAGTACAGTTGTGAGAGAAATTCAGGCCTCAAACCACGCCAAATTCCAGCCCAAGAGCGGCCACAATCCAGCCCACATCGAGGAGAATTTCAAGCACAGGGGGCAGAGAAATTCAGGCCTCCAACCACGTCAAATTCCAGCCCAAGAGCGGCCACAATCCAGCCCACATCGAGGAGAATTTCAAGCACAGTGTGCAGAGAAATTCAGGACTCCAACCACGCCAAATTCCAGCCCAAGAGCGGCCACAATCCAGCCCACATCGAGGAGAAATTCAAGTACAGTTGTGAGAGAAATTCAGGCCTCAAACCACGCCAAATTCCAGCCCAAGAGCGGCCACAATCCAGCCCACATCGAGGAGAATTTCAAGCACAGGGGGCAGAGAAATTCAGGCCTCAAACCACATCAAGTTCCAGCCCAAAAGCGGCCACAATCCAGACCACATCGAGGAGAACTTCAAGCACAGGGGGCAAAGAAATTCAGGCCAAAAACCACGCCACATTCCAGCTCAAGGTTGGCTACAAGCCAGCCCACATCGAGGAGAATATCAAGCACAGTACTGAGAGAAATTCAGGCCTCAAACCACGCCAAATTGCAGCCCAAGAGCGGACAGAATCCAGCCCACATGGAAGAGAATTTCAAGCACAGTGTGCAGAGAAATTCAGGCCTCAAACCACGCCAAATTCCAGCCCAAGAGCAGCTACAATCCAGCCCACATGGAAGAGAATTTCACGCAGAATGTGCAGAGAAATTCAGGCCTCAAACCACGCCAAATTCCAGCCCAAGAGCGGCCACAATCCAGCCCACATGGAAGAGAATTTCAAGCACAGTGTGCAGAGAAATTCAGGCCTCAAACCACACCAAATTCCAGCCCAAGAGCGGCCACAATCCAGACCACATCGAGGAGAATTTCAAGCACAGGGGGCAGATAATTTCAGGCCCCAAACCACGCCAGAATCCAGCCCAAGGTTGGCCACAATCCAGCCCACCTCGAGGAGAATTTCAAGCACAGGGGGCAGAGAAATTCAGGTCTCACACCACGCCAGATTCCGGCCCAAGAGCAGCCACAATCCAGCCCACATCGAGGAGAATTTCAAGCACAGGGGGCAGAGAAATTCAGGCCTCAAACCACGCCAAATTCCACCTCAAGGTTGGCTACAATCCAGCCCACATAGAGGAGAATGTCAAGCACAGGTGTGAGAGAAATTCAGGCCTCAAACGATGCCAAATTCCAGCCCAAGAGCCGCCACAATCCAGCCCACAAGGAAGAGAATTTCAAGCACAGGGGGCAGAGAAATTCAGGCCTCAAACCACGCCAGATTCCAGCCCAAGAGCGGCCACAATCCAGCCCACAAGAAAGAGAATTTCAAGCACAGGGGGCAGAGAAATTCAGGCCTCAAACCACGCCAGATTCCAGCCCAAGAGCGGCCACAATCCAGCCCACAAGGAAGAGAATTTCAAGCACAGGGGGCAGAGAAATTCAGGCCTCAAACCACGCCAGATTCCGGCCCAAGAGCGACCACAATCCAGCCCACATCGAGGAGAATTTCAAGCACAGCACTGAGAGAAATTCAGGTCTCAAACCACGCCAAATTCCCGCCCAAGAGCAGCCACAATCCATCCCACATCGAGGAGAATTTCAAGCACAGGGGGCAGAGAAATTCAGGCCTCAAACCATGCCAAATTCCAGCCGAAGATCGGCCACAATCCAGCCCACATGGAAGAGAATTTCAAGCACAGGGGGCAGAGAAATTCGGGCTGGAATTTGGCGTGGTTTGAAGCCTAAGAGTTGCCACAATCCAGCCCACATCAAGGAGAAGTTCAATTACAGGAGTGAGAGAAATTCAGGCCTCAAACCACACCAAATTGCAGCACAAGAGCAGCCACAATCCAGCCCACATGGAAGAGAATGTCAAGCACAGGGGGCAGAGATATTCAGGCCTCAAACCACACCAAATACCAACCCAAGAGCAGTCAGAATCCAGCCCACATCAAGGAGAACTTCAAGCACAGGGGGCAGAGAAATTCAGTCCTCAAACCATGCAAAATTCCAGCCCAAGAGCAGCCACAATAAAGCCCACGTCGAGGAGATTTTCAGGCAGAAGGGGGCAGAGATAAACAGGCCTCAAACCACGCCAAATTCCAGCCCAAGAGGAGCCATAATAAAGCCCACGTCGAGGAGATTTTCAGGCAGAAGGGGGCAGAGATATTCAGGCCTCAAACCACGCCAAATTCCCGCCCAAGAGCAGCCACAATCCATCCCACATCGAGGAGAATTTCAAGCACAGGGGGCAGAGAAATTCAGGCCTCAAACCATGCCAAATTCCAGCCGAAGATCGGCCACAATCCAGCCCACATGGAAGAGAATTTCAAGCACAGGGGGCAGAGAAATTCGGGCTGGAATTTGGCGTGGTTTGAAGCCTAAGAGTTGCCACAATCCAGCCCACATCAAGGAGAAGTTCAATTACAGGAGTGAGAGAAATTCAGGCCTCAAACCACACCAAATTGCAGCACAAGAGCGGCCACAATCCAGCCCACATGGAAGAGAATGTCAAGCACAGGGGGCAGAGATATTCAGGCCTCAAACCACACCAAATACCAACCCAAGAGCAGTCAGAATCCAGCCCACATCAAGGAGAACTTCAAGCACAGGGGGCAGAGAAATTCAGTCCTCAAACCATGCAAAATTCCAGCCCAAGAGCAGCCACAATAAAGCCCACGTCGAGGAGATTTTCAGGCAGAAGGGGGCAGAGATAAACAGGCCTCAAACCACGCCAAATTCCAGCCCAAGAGGAGCCATAATAAAGCCCACGTCGAGGAGATTTTCAGGCAGAAGGGGGCAGAGATATTCAGGCCTCAAACCACGCCAAATTCCAGCCCAAGAGCAGCCACAATCCAGCCCACGTCGAGGAGAATGTCAAGCACAGGGTGGAGAGAAATTCAGGCCTCAAACCACGCCAAATTCGGGCCCAAGAGCGGCCACAATCCAGCCCACACCGAGGAGAATTTCAAGCACAGGGGGCAGACAAATTCAGGCCTCAAACCACGCCAAATTCCGGCCCAAGAGCGGCCACAATCCAGCCCACACCGAGGAGAATTTCAAGCACAGGGGTAGAGAAATTCAGGCCTCAAACCACAAAAAATTCCGGCCCAAGAGCGGCCACAATCCAGCCCACAACAAAGAGAATTTCAAGCACAGTGTGCAGAGAAATTCAGGCCTCAAACCACGCCACATTCCAGCCCAAGAACGGCCACAATCCAGCCCACATCGAGGAGAATTTCAAGCACAGGGGGCAGAGAAATTCAGACCTCCAACCACGCCACATTCCGGCCCAAGAGCGGCCACAATCCAGCCCACATCGAGGAGAATTTCAAGCACAGCACTGAGAGAAATTCAGGCCTCCAACTACGCCAAATTGCAGCCCAAGAACGGCCACAATCCAGCCCACATCGAGGAGAATTTCAAGCACAGTGTGCAGAGAAGTTCAGGCCTCCAACCACGCCAAATTCCAGCCCAAGAGCGGCCACAATCCAGACCACATGGAGGAGAATTTCAAGCACTGGAGTCAGAGAAATTCAGGCCTCAAACCACGCCAAATTCCAGCCCAATATCGGCCACAATCCAGCCCACATGGAAGAGAATTTCAAGCACAGTGTGCAGAGAAATTCAGGCCTCCAACCACGCCAAATTCCGGCCCAAAGGTGCCACAATCCAGCCCACATCGAGGAGAACTTCAAGCACAGGGGGCAAAGAAATTCAGGCCAAAAACCACGCCAAATTCCAGCCCAAGAGCGGCCACAATCCAGCCCACATCGAGGAGAATTTCAAGCACAGGGGGCAGAAAAATTCAGGCCTCAAACCACGCCAAATTCCAGCTCAAGGTTGGCTACAAGCCAGCCCACATCGAGGAGAATTTCAAGCACAGTACTGAGAGAAATTCAGGCCTCAAACCCACGCCAAATTGCAGCCCAAGAGCGGCCACAATCCAGCCCACATGGAAGAGAATTTCAAGCACAGTGTGCAGAGAAATTCAGGCCTCAAACCACGCCAAATTCCAGCCCAAGAGCGGCTACAATCCAGCACACATGGAAGAGAATTTCACGCAGAATGTGCAGAGAAATTCAGGCCTCAAACCACGCCAAATTCCAGCCCAAGAGCGGCCACAATCCAGCCCACATGGAAGAGAATTTCAAGCACAGTGTGCAGAGAAATTCAGGCCTCAAACCACACCAAATTCCAGCCCAAGAGCGGCCACAATCCAGACCACATCGAGGAGAATTTCAAGCACAGGGGGCAGAGAAATTCAGGCCCCAAACCACGCCAGAATCCAGCCCAAGGTTGGCCACAATCCAGCCCACATCGAGGAGAATTTCAAGCACAGGGGGCAGAGAAATTCAGGTCCCACACCACGCCAGATTCCGGCCCAAGAAGCGGCCACAATCCAGCCCACATCGAGAAGAATTTCAAACACAGGGAGCAGAGAAATTCAGGCCTCAAACCACGCCAAATTCCAGCCCAATATCGGCCACAATCCAGCCCACATGGAAGAGAATATCAAGCACAGTGTGCAGAGAAATTCAGGCCTCCAACCACGCCAAATTGCAGCCCAAGAGCAGCCACAATCCAGCCCACATCGAGGAGAATTTCAAGCACAGGGGGCAGAGAAATTCAGGTCCCACACCACGCCAGATTCCGGCCCAAGAGCGGCCACAATCCAGCCCACATGGAAGAGAATTTCACGCACAGGTGGCAGAGAAATTCAGGCCTCAAACCACGCCAAATTCCAGCCCAAGAGCGGCCACAATCCAGCCCACATCGAGGAGAATTTCAAGCACAGCACTGAGAGAAATTCAGGTCTCAAACCATGCCAAATTCCCGCCCAAGAGCAGCCACAATCCAGCCCACATCGAGGAGAATTTCAAGCACAGGGGACAGAGAAATTCGGGCTGGAATTTGGCGTGGTTTGAAGCCTAAGAGTTGCCACAATCCAGCCGACATCAAGGAGAACTTCAAGCACAGGGGGCAAAGAAATTGATGCCGAAAACCACGCCAAATTCCCGCCCAAGTGCGGCCAAAATCCAGCCCACATCGAGGAGAATTTCAAGCACAGTGTGCAGAGAAATTCAGGCCTCCAACCACGCCAAATTCCGGCCCAAAAGTGCCACAATCCAGCCCACATCGAGAAGAATTTCAAGCACAGTGTGCAGAGAAATTCAGGCCCCCAACCACGCCAAATTCCGGCCCAAGAGCGGTCACAATCCAGCCCACATCGAGGAGAATTTCAAGCACAGTGTGCAGAGAAGTTCAGGCCTCCAACCACGCCAAATTGCAGCCCAAGAGCAGCCACAATCCAGCCCACATCGAGGAGAATTTCAAGCACAGTGTGCAGAGAAATTCAGGACTCCAACCACGCCAAATTCCAGACCAAGAACGGCCACAATCCAGCCCACATCGAGAAGAATTTCAAGCACTGGAGTCAGAGAAATTCAGGCCTCAAACCACACCAAATTCCAGCCCAATATCGGCCACAATCCAGCCCACATGGAAGAGAATTTCAAGCACATTGTGCAGAGAAATTCAGGCCTCCAACCACGCCAAATTCCGGCCCAAAGGTGCCACAATCCAGCCCACATCGAGGAGAATTTCAAGCACAGTACTGAGAGAAATTCAGGCCTCAAACCACGCCAAATTGCAGCCCAAGAGCGGCCACAATCCAGCCCACATGGAAGAGAATTTCAAGCACAGTGTGCAGAGAAATTCAGGCCTCAAACCACGCCAAATTCCAGCCCAAGAGCGGCTACAATCCAGCCCACATGGAAGAGAATTTCACGCAGAATGTGCAGAGAAATTCAGGCCTCAAACCACGCCAAATTCCAGCCCAAGAGCGGCCACAATCCAGCCCACATCGAGGAGAATTTCAAGCACAGTGTGCAGAGAAATTCAGGCCTCAAACCACACCAATTTCCAGCCCAAGGTTGGCCACAATCCAGCCCACCTCGAGGAGAATTTCAAGCACAGGTGTGAGAGAAATTCAGGCCTCAAACGACGCCAAATTCCGGCCCAAGAGCAGCCACAATAAAGCCCACACCGAGGAGAATTTCAAGCACAGGGGTAGAGAAATTCAGGCCTCAAACCACAAAAAATTCCGGCCCAAGAGCGGCCACAATCCAGCCCACATCGAGGAGAATTTCAAGCACAGGGGGCAGAGAAATTCAGGCCTCAAACCACGCCACATTCCAGCCCAAGAGCGGCCACAATCCAGCCCACATCGAGGAGAATTTCAAGCACAGGGGGCAGAGAAATTCAGACCTCCAACCACGCCACATTCCGGCCCAAGAGCGGCCACAATCCAGCCCACATCGAGGAGAATTTCAAGCACAGCACTGAGAGAAATTCAGGCCTCCAACCACGCCAAATTGCAGCCCAAGAGCGGCCACAATCCAGCCCACATCGAGGAGAATTTCAAGCACAGGGGGCAGAGAAATTCAGGCCTCAAACCACACCAAATTCCAGCCCAAGAGCGGCCACAATCCAGCCCACATCGAGGAGAATTTCAAGCACAGTGTGCAGAGAAATTCAGGCCTCCAACCACGCCAAATTCCGGCCCAAAAGTGCCACAATCCAGCCCACATCGAGAAGAATTTCAAGCACAGTGTGCAGAGAAATTCAGGCCTCCAACCACGCCAAATTCCGGCCCAAGGGCGGTCACAATCCAGCCCACATCGAGGAGAATTTCAAGCACAGTGTGCAGAGAAGTTCAGGCCTCCAACCACGCCAAATTGCAGCCCAAGAGCGGCCACAATCCAGCCCACATCGAGGAGAATTTCAAGCACAGTGTGCAGAGAAATTCAGGACTCCAAACACGCCAAATTCCAGACCAAGAACAGCCACAATCCAGCCCACATCGAGGAGAATTTCAAGCACAGGGGGCAGAGAAATTCAGGCCTCAAACCACGCCAGATTCCAGCCCAAGAGCGGCCACAATCCAGACCACATGGAGGAGAATTTCAAGCACAGGGGGCAGAGAAATTCAGGCCTCCAACCACGCCACATTCCAGCCCAAGAGCGGCCACAATCCAGCCCACATCGAGGAGAATTTCAAGCACAGGGGGCAGAGAAATTCAGGCCTCAAACCACGCCAGATTCCAGCCCAAGAGCGGCCACAATCCAGCCCACCTCGAGGAGAATTTCAAGCAGAGGGGGCAGAGAAATTGAGGTCTCACACCACGCCAGATTCCGGCCCAAGAAGCGGCCGCAATCCAGCCCACATCGAGGAGAATTTCAAGCACTGGAGTCAGAGAAATTCAGGCCTCCAACCACGCCAAATTCCGGCCCAAAGGTGCCACAATCCAGCCCACATCGAGGAGAACTTCAAGCACAGGGGGCAAAGAAATTCAGGCCAAAAACCACGCCAAATTCCAGCCCAAGAGCAGCCACAATCCAGCCCACATAGAGGAGAATTTCAAGCACAGGGGGCAGAAAATTTCAGGCCTCAAACCACGCCAAATTCCAGCTCAAGGTTGGCTACAAGCCAGCCCACATCGAGGAGAATTTCAAGCACAGTACTGAGAGAAATTCAGGCCTCAAACCACGCCAAATTGCAGCCCAAGAGCCGCCACAATCCAGCCCACATGGAAGAGAATTTCACGCACAGGTGGCAGAGAAATTCAGGCCTCAAACCACGCCAAATTCCCGCCCAAGAGCAGCCACAATCCAGCCCACATCGAGGAGAATTTCAAGCACAGGGGGCAGAGAAATTCAGGCCTCAAACCACGCCAAATTCCACCTCAAGGTTGGCTACAATCCAGCCCACATAGAGGAGAATGTCAAGCACAGGTGTGAGAGAAATTCAGGCCTCAAACCACGCCAAATTCCAGCCCAAGATCGGCCACAATCCAGCCCACAAGGAAGAGAATTTCAAGCACAGGGGGCAGAGAAATTCAGGCCTCAAACCACGCCAGATTCCAGCCCAAGAGCGGCCACAATCCAGCCCACAAGGAAGAGAATTTCAAGCACAGGGGGCAGAGAAATTCAGGCCTCAAACCACGCCAGATTCCAGCCCAAGAGCGGCCATAATCCAGCCCACAAGGAAGAGAATTTCAAGCACAGGGGGCAGAGAAATTCAAGCCTCAAACCACGCCAGATTCCAGCCCAAGACCGGCCACAATCCAGCCCACAAGGAAGAGAATTTCAAGCACAGGGGGCAGAGAAATTCAGGCCTCAAACCACGCCAGATTCCAGCCCAAGAGCGACCACAATCCAGCCCACATCGAGGAGAATTTCAAGCACAGGGGACAGACAAATTCAGGCCTCAAACCAAGCCAAATTCCAGCCCAAGATCGGCCACAATCCAGCCACATGGAAGAGAATTTCAAGCACAGGGGGCAGAGAAATTCGGGCTGGAATTTGGCGTGGTTTGAAGCCTAAGAGTTGCCACAATCCAGCCCACATCAAGGAGAACTTCAAGCACAGGGGGCAAAGAAATTGATGCCGAAAACCACGCCAAATTCCCGCCCAAGAGCGGCCAAAATCCAGCCCACATCGAGGAGAATTTCAAGCACAGTGTGCAGAGAAATTCAGGCCTCCAACCACGCCAAATTCCGGCTCAAGAGCGGTCACAATCCAGCCCACATCGAGGAGAATTTCAAGCACAGTGTGCAGAGAAGTTCAGGACTCCAACCACGCCAAATTCCAGACCAAGAACGGCCACAATCCAGCCCACATCGAGGAGAATTTCAAGCACAGGGGGCAGAGAAATTCAGGCCTCAAACCACGCCAAATTCCAGCCCAATATCGTCCACAATCCAGCCCACATGGAAGAGAATGTCAAGCACAGTGTGCAGAGAAATTCAGGCCTCCAACCACGCCAAATTCCGGCCCAAAGGTGCCACAATCCAGCCCACATCGAGGAGAACTTCAAGCACAGGGGGCAAAGAAATTCAGGCCAAAAACCACGCCAAATTGCAGCCCAAGAGCGGCCACAATCCAGCCCACATCGAGGAGAATTTCAAGCACAGGGGGCAGAGAAATTCAGGCCTCAAACCACGCCAAATTGCAGCCCAAGAGCGGCCACAATCCAGCCCACATGGAAGAGAATTTCAAGCACAGTGTGCAGAGAAATTCAGGCCTCAAACCACGCCAAATTCCAGCCCAAGAGCGGCTACAATCCAGCCCACATGGAAGAGAATTTCACGCAGAATGTGCAGAGAAATTCAGGCCTCAAACCACGCCAAATTCCAGCCCAAGAGCGGCCACAATCCAGCCCACATGAAAGAGAATTTCAAGCACAGTGTGCAGAGAAATTCAGGCCTCAAACCACACCAAATTCCAGCCCAAGAGCGGCCACAATCCAGACCACATCGAGGAGAATTTCAAGCACAGGGGGCAGAGAAATTCAGGCCCCAAACCACGCCAGAATCCAGCCCAAGGTTGGCCACAATCCAGCCCACATCGACGAGAATTTCAAGCACAGGGGGCAGAGAAATTCAGGTCTCACACCACGCCAGATTCCGGCCCAAGAGCGGCCACAATCCAGCCCACCTGGAAGAGAATTTCACGCACAGGTGGCAGAGAAATTCAGGCCTCAAGCCAAGCCAAATTCCAGCCCAAGAGCGGCCACAATCCAGCCCACATCGAGGAGAATTTCAAGCACAGCACTGAGAGAAATTCAGGTCTCAAACCACGCCAAATTCCAGCCCAAGAGCAGCCACAATCCAGCCCACATCGAGGAGAATTTCAAGCACAGGGGGCAGAGAAATTCAGGCCTCAAACCACGCCAAATTCCACCTCAAGGTTGGCTACAATCCAGCCCACATAGAGGAGAATGTCAAGCACAGGTGTGAGAGAAATTCAGGTCTCAAACCACGCCAAATTCCAGCCCAAGAGCGGCCACAATCCAGCCCACACCGAGGAGAATTTCAAGCACAGGGGTAGAGAAATTCAGGCCTCAAACCACAAAAAATTCCGGCCCAAGAGCGGCCACAATCCAGCCCACATCGAGGAGAATTTCAAGCACAGCACTGAGAGAAATTCAGGCCTCCAACCACGCCAAATTCCAGCCCAAGAGCGGCCACAATCCAGCCCACATCGAGGAGAATTTCAAGCACAGGGGACAGAGAAATTCAGGCCTCCAACCACGCCAAATTGCAGCCCAAGAGCGGCCACAATCCAGCCCACATCGACGAGAATTTCAAGCACAGGGGCAGAGAAATTCAGGCCTCCAACCACGCCAAATTCCAGACCAAGAACGGCCACAATCCAGCCCACATCGACGAGAATTTCATGCACAGTGTGCAGAGAAATTCAGGCCTCCAACCACGCCAAATTGCAGCCCAAGTGCGGCCACAATCCAGCCCATATCGAGGAGAATTTCAAGCACAGGAGGCAGAGAAATTCAGGACTCCAACCACGCCAAATTCCAGCCCAAGAGCGGCCACAATCCAGCCCACATCGAGGAGAATTTCAAGCACAGGTGTGAGAGAAATTCAGGCCTCAAACCACGCCAAATTCCAGCCCAAGAGCGGCCACAATCCAGCCCACATCGAGGAGAATTTCAAGCACAGGTGTGAGAGAAATTCAGGCCTCAAACCACGCCAAATTCCAGCCCAAGAGCGGCCACAATCCAGCCCACATCGAGGAGAATTTCAAGCACAGGGGGCAGAGAAATTCAGGCCTCAAACCACACCAAATTCCAGCCCAAGAGCGGCCACAATCCAGACCACATCGAGGAGAATTTCAAGCACAGTGTGCAGAGAAATTCAGGCCTCAAACCACGCCAAGTTCCAGCTCAAGTTTGGCTACAAGCCAGCCCACATCGAGGAGAATTTCAAGCACAGTACTGAGAGAAATTCAGGCCTCCAACCACGCCAAATCCCAGACCAAGAGCGGCCACAATCCAGCCCACATGGAAGAGAATTTCAAGCACAGTGTGCAGAGAAATTCAGGCCTCAAACCACGCCAGATTGCAGCCCAAGAGCAGCCACAATCCAGCCCACATCGAGGAGAATTTCAAGCACAGGGGGCAGAGAAATTCAGGCCTCCAACCACGCCAAATTGCAGCCCAAGAGCAGCCACAATCCAGCCCACATCGAGGAGAATTTCAAGCACAGGGGGCAGAGAAATTCAGGCCTCCAACCACACCAAATTCCGGCCCAAGAGCGGCCAAAATCCAGCCCACATCGAGGAGAATTTCAAGCACAGGGGGCAGAGAAATTCAGGACTCAAACCACGTCAAATTCCGGCCCAATAGCCCCCACAATCCAGCCCACATCGAGGAGAATGGCAAGCACAGGGGGCAGAGATATTCAGGCCTCAAACCACACCAAATTCCAGCCTAAGAGCAGCCACAATCCAGCCCACATCGAGGAGAATTTCAAGCACAGGGGGCAGAGAATTTCAGGCCTCAAACCACACCAAATTCCAGCCCAAGAGCGGCCACAATCCAGCCCACATCGAGGAGAATTTCAAGCACAGGGGGCAGAGAAATTCAGGCCTCAAACCACGCCATATTCCAGCCCAAGAGTGGCCACTATCCAGCCCACATCGAGGAGAATTTCAAGCACAGGGGGCAGAGAAATTCAGGCCTCAATCCACTCCAAATTCCAGCTCAAGGTTGGCTACAATCCAGCCCACATCGAGGAGAATTTCAAGCACAGTACTGAGAGAAATTCAGGCCTCAAACCACGCCAAATTGCAGCCCAAGAGCGGCCACAATCCAGCCCACATGGAAGAGAATTTCAAGCACAGTGTGCAGAGAAATTCAGGCCTCAAACCACGCCAAATTCCAGCCCAAGAGCGGCTACAATCCAGCCCACATGGAAGAGAATTTCACGCAGAATGTGCAGAGAAATTCAGGCCTCAAACCACGCCAAATTCCAGCCCAAGAGCGGCCACAATCCAGCCCACATGAAAGAGAATTTCAAGCACAGTGTGCAGAGAAATTCAGGCCTCAAACCACACCAAATTCCAGCCCAAGAGCGGCCACAATCCAGACCACATCGAGGAGAATTTCAAGCACAGGGGGCAGAGAAATTCAGGCCCCAAACCACGCCAGAATCCAGCCCAAGGTTGGCCACAATCCAGCCCACATCGACGAGAATTTCAAGCACAGGGGGCAGAGAAATTCAGGTCTCACACCACGCCAGATTCCGGCCCAAGAGCGACCACAATCCAGCCCACATGGAAGAGAATTTCACGCACAGGTGGCAGAGAAATTCAGGCCTCAAGCCAAGCCAAATTCCAGCCCAAGAGCGGCCACAATCCAGCCCACATCGAGGAGAATTTCAAGCACAGCACTGAGAGAAATTCAGGTCTCAAACCACGCCAAATTCCAGCCCAAGAGCAGCCACAATCCAGCCCACATCGAGGAGAATTTCAAGCACAGGGGGCAGAGAAATTCAGGCCTCAAACCACGCCAAATTCCACCTCAAGGTTGGCTACAATCCAGCCCACATAGAGGAGAATGTCAAGCACAGGTGTGAGAGAAATTCAGGCCTCAAACGACGCCAAATTCCAGCCCAAGAGCAGCCACAATAAAGCCCACGTCGAGGAGATTTTCAGGCAGAAGGGGGCAGAGATATTCAGGCCTCAAACCACGCCAAATTCCAGCCCAAGAGCAGCCACAATCCAGCCCACGTCGAGGAGAATGTCAAGCACAGGGTGCAGAGAAATTCAAGCCTCAAACCATGCCAAATTTCGGCCCAAGAGCGCCCAAAATAAAGCCCACGTCGAGGAGATTTTCAGGCAGAAGGGGGCAGAGATATTCAGGCCTCAAATCACGCCAAATTCCAGCCCAAGAGCGGCCACAATCCAGCCCACATCGAGGAGAATTTCAAGCACAGGGGGCAGACAAATTCAGGCCTCAAACCACGCCAAATTTGGGCCCAAGAGCGGCCACAATCCAGCCCACACCGAGGAGAATTTCAAGCACAGGGGTAGAGAAATTCAGGCCTCAAACCACAAAAAATTCCGGCCCAAGAGCGGCCACAATCCAGCCCACATCGAGGAGAATTTCAAGCACAGCACTGAGAGAAATTCAGGCCTCCAACCACACCAAATTGCAGCCCAAGAGCGGCCACAATCCAGCCCACATCGAGGAGAATTTCAAGCACAGGGGGCAGAGAAATTCAGGCCTCAAACCACACCAAATTCCGGCCCAGGAGCGGCCACAATCCAGCCCACATCGAGGAGAATTTCAAGCACAGTGTGCAGAGAAATTCAGGCCTCAAACCACACCAGATTCCGGCCCAAAAGTGCCACAATCCAGCCCACATCGAGAAGAATTTCAAGCACAGGGAGCAGAGAAATTCAGGCCTCCAACCACGCCAAATTCCGGCCCAAGAGCGGTCACAATCCAGCCCACATCGAGGAGAACTTCAAGCAGAGGGGGCAAAGAAATTCATGCCAAAAACCACTCAAAATTCCAGCCCAAGGTTGGCCACAATCCAGCCCACATCGAGGAGAATTTCAAGCACAGGGGACAGAGAAATTCAGGCCTCCAACCACACCAAATTGCAGCCCAAGAGCGGCCACAATCCAGCCCACATCGACGAGAATTTCAAGCACAGGGGCAGAGAAATTCAGGCCTCCAACCATGCCAAATTGCAGCCCAAGAGCAGCCACAATCCAGCCCACATCGAGGAGAATTTCAAGCAGAGGGGGCAGAGAAATTCAGGCCTCCAACCACACCAAATTCCGGCCCAAGAGCGGCCAAAATCCAGCCCACATCGAGGAGAATTTCAAGCACAGGGGGCAGAGAAATTCAGGACTCAAACCACGTCAAATTCCGGCCCAATAGCCCCCACAATCCAGCCCACATCGAGGAGAATGGCAAGCACAGGGGGCAGAGATATTCAGGCCTCAAACCACACCAAATTCCAGCCTAAGAGCAGCCACAATCCAGCCCACATCGAGGAGAATTTCAAGCACAGGGGGCAGAGAAATTCAGGCCTCCAACCACGCCAAATTCCAGCCCAAGAGCGGCCACAATCCAGCCCACATCGAGGAGAATTTCAAGCACAGGGGGCAGAAAAATTCAGGCCTCAAACCACGCCAAAGTCCAGCTCAAGGTTGGCTACAAGCCAGCCCACATCGAGGAGAATTTCAAGCACAGTACTGAGAGAAATTCAGGCCTCAAACCACGCCAAATTCCAGCCCAAGAGCGGCCACAATCCAGCCCATATGGAAGAGAATTTCAAGCACAGTGTGCAGAGAAATTCAGGCCTCAAACCACGCCAAATTCCAGCCCAAGAGCGGCTACAATCCAGCCCACATGGAAGAGAATTTCACGCAGAATGTGCAGAGAAATTCAGGCCTCAAACCACGCCAAATTCCAGCCCAAGAGCGGCCACAATCCAGCCCACATGGAAGAGAATTTCAAGCACAGTGTGCAGAGAAATTCAGGCCTCAAACCACGCCAGATTCCAGCCCAAGAGCGGCCACAATCCAGCCCACATCGAGGAGAATGGCAAGCACAGGGGGCAGAGAAATTCAGGCCTCCAACCACGCCAAATTGCAGCCCAAGAGCAGCCACAATCCAGCCCACATCGAGGAGAATTTCAAGCACAGGGGGAAGAGAAATTCGGGCTGGAATTTGGCGTGGTTGAAGCCTAAGAGTTGCCACAATCCAGCCCACATCGAGGAGAATGTCAAGCACAAGAGGCAGAGAAATTCAGACCTCAAACCACGTCAAATTCTGGCCCAAGAGCGGCCACCATCCAGCCCACATCGAGGAGAATGTCAAGCACAGGGGACAGAGAAATTCAGACCTCAAACCACGTCAAATTCCAGCCCAAGAGCGGCCACAATCCAGACCACATCGAGGAGAATTTCAAGCACAGGGGGCAGAGAAATTCAGGCCCCAAACCACGCCAGAATCCAGCCCAAGGTTGGCCACAATCCAGCCCACATCGACGAGAATTTCAAGCACAGGGGGCAGAGAAATTCAGGTCTCACACCACGCCAGATTCCGGCCCAAGAGCGACCACAATCCAGCCCACATGGAAGAGAATTTCACGCACAGGTGGCAGAGAAATTCAGGCCTCAAGCCAAGCCAAATTCCAGCCCAAGAGCGGCCACAATCCAGCCCACATCGAGGAGAATTTCAAGCACAGCACTGAGAGAAATTCAGGTCTCAAACCACGCCAAATTCCAGCCCAAGAGCAGCCACAATCCAGCCCACATCGAGGAGAATTTCAAGCACAGGGGGCAGAGAAATTCAGGCCTCAAACCACGCCAAATTCCACCTCAAGGTTGGCTACAATCCAGCCCACATAGAGGAGAATGTCAAGCACAGGTGTGAGAGAAATTCAGGCCTCAAACGACGCCAAATTCCAGCCCAAGAGCAGCCACAATAAAGCCCACGTCGAGGAGATTTTCAGGCAGAAGGGGGCAGAGATATTCAGGCCTCAAACCACACCAAATTCCAGCCCAAGAGCAGCCACAATCCAGCCCACGTCGAGGAGAATGTCAAGCACAGGGTGCAGAGAAATTCAAGCCTCAAACCATGCCAAATTTCGGCCCAAGAGCGCCCAAAATAAAGCCCACGTCGAGGAGATTTTCAGGCAGAAGGGGGCAGAGATATTCAGGCCTCAAATCACGCCAAATTCCAGCCCAAGAGCGGCCACAATCCAGCCCACATCGAGGAGAATTTCAAGCACAGGGGGCAGACAAATTCAGGCCTCAAACCACGCCAAATTTGGGCCCAAGAGCGGCCACAATCCAGCCCACACCGAGGAGAATTTCAAGCACAGGGGTAGAGAAATTCAGGCCTCAAACCACAAAAAATTCCGGCCCAAGAGCGGCCACAATCCAGCCCACATCGAGGAGAATTTCAAGCACAGCACTGAGAGAAATTCAGGCCTCCAACCACACCAAATTGCAGCCCAAGAGCGGCCACAATCCAGCCCACATCGAGGAGAATTTCAAGCACAGGGGGCAGAGAAATTCAGGCCTCAAACCACACCAAATTCCGGCCCAGGAGCGGCCACAATCCAGCCCACATCGAGGAGAATTTCAAGCACAGTGTGCAGAGAAATTCAGGCCTCAAACCACACCAGATTCCGGCCCAAAAGTGCCACAATCCAGCCCACATCGAGAAGAATTTCAAGCACAGGGAGCAGAGAAATTCAGGCCTCCAACCACGCCAAATTCCGGCCCAAGAGCGGTCACAATCCAGCCCACATCGAGGAGAACTTCAAGCAGAGGGGGCAAAGAAATTCATGCCAAAAACCACTCAAAATTCCAGCCCAAGAGCGGCCACAATCCAGCCCACATCGAGGAGAATTTCAAGCACAGGGGACAGAGAAATTCAGGCCTCCAACCACACCAAATTGCAGCCCAAGAGCGGCCACAATCCAGCCCACATCGACGAGAATTTCAAGCACAGGGGCAGAGAAATTCAGGCCTCCAACCATGCCAAATTCCAGACCAAGAACGGCCACAATCCAGCCCACATCGACGAGAATTTCATGCACAGTGTGCAGAGAAATTCAGGCCTCCAACCACGCCAAATTGCAGCCCAAGTGCGGCCACAATCCAGCCCATATCGAGGAGAATTTCAAGCACAGGAGGCAGAGAAATTCAGGACTCCAACCACGCCAAATTCCAGCCCAAGAGCGGCCACAATCCAGCCCACATCGAGGAGAATTTCAAGCACAGGTGTGAGAGAAATTCAGGCCTCAAACCACGCCAAATTCCAGCCCAAGAGCGGCCACAATCCAGCCCACATCGAGGAGAATTTCAAGCACAGTGTGCAGAGAAATTCAGGCCTCAAACCACACCAAATTCCAGCCCAAGAGCGGCCACAATCCAGCCCACATCGAGGAGAATTTCAAGCACAGTGTGCAGAGAAATTCAGGCCTCAAACCACGCCAAGTTCCAGCTCAAGTTTGGCTACAAGCCAGCCCACATCGAGGAGAATTTCAAGCACAGTACTGAGAGAAATTCAGGCCTCCAACCACGCCAAATCCCAGACCAAGAGCGGCCACAATCCAGCCCACATGGAAGAGAATTTCAAGCACAGTGTGCAGAGAAATTCAGGCCTCAAACCACGCCAGATTCCAGCCCAAGAGCGGCCACAATCCAGCCCACATCGAGGAGAATTTCAAGCACAGGGGGCAGAGAAATTCAGGCCTCCAACCACGCCAAATTGCAGCCCAAGAGCAGCCACAATCCAGCCCACATCGAGGAGAATTTCAAGCAGAGGGGGCAGAGAAATTCAGGCCTCCAACCACACCAAATTCCGGCCCAAGAGCGGCCAAAATCCAGCCCACATCGAGGAGAATTTCAAGCACAGGGGGCAGAGAAATTCAGGACTCAAACCACGTCAAATTCCGGCCCAATAGCCCCCACAATCCAGCCCACATCGAGGAGAATGGCAAGCACAGGGGGCAGAGATATTCAGGCCTCAAACCACACCAAATTCCAGCCTAAGAGCAGCCACAATCCAGCCCACATCGAGGAGAATTTCAAGCACAGGGGGCAGAGAAATTCAGGCCTCCAACCACGCCAAATTCCAGCCCAAGAGCGGCCACAATCCAGCCCACATCGAGGAGAATTTCAAGCACAGGGGGCAGAAAAATTCAGGCCTCAAACCACGCCAAAGTCCAGCTCAAGGTTGGCTACAAGCCAGCCCACATCGAGGAGAATTTCAAGCACAGTACTGAGAGAAATTCAGGCCTCAAACCACGCCAAATTCCAGCCCAAGAGCGGCCACAATCCAGCCCACATGGAAGAGAATTTCAAGCACAGTGTGCAGAGAAATTCAGGCCTCAAACCACGCCAAATTCCAGCCCAAGAGCGGCTACAATCCAGCCCACATGGAAGAGAATTTCACGCAGAATATGCAGAGAAATTCAGGCCTCAAACCACGCCAAATTCCAGCCCAAGAGCGGCCACAATCCAGCCCACATGGAAGAGAATTTCAAGCACAGTGTGCAGAGAAATTCAGGCCTCAAACCACGCCAGATTCCAGCCCAAGAGCGGCCACAATCCAGCCCACATCGAGGAGAATGGCAAGCACAGGGGGCAGAGAAATTCAGGCCTCCAACCACGCCAAATTGCAGCCCAAGAGCAGCCACAATCCAGCCCACATCGAGGAGAATTTCAAGCACAGGGGGAAGAGAAATTCGGGCTGGAATTTGGCGTGGTTGAAGCCTAAGAGTTGCCACAATCCAGCCCACATCGAGGAGAATGTCAAGCACAAGAGGCAGAGAAATTCAGACCTCAAACCACGTCAAATTCTGGCCCAAGAGCGGCCACCATCCAGCCCACATCGAGGAGAATGTCAAGCACAGGGGACAGAGAAATTCAGACCTCAAACCACGTCAAATTCTAGCCCAAGAGCGGCCACAATCCAGCCCACACCGAGGAGAATTTCAAGCACAGGGGTAGAGAAATTCAGGCCTCAAACCACAAAAAATTCCGGCCCAAGAGCGGCCACAATCCAGCCCACAACGATGAGGACTTCAAGCACAGGGGGCAAAGAAATTCATGCCAAAACCCACGCCAAATTCCAGCCCAAGAGCTGCCACAATCCAGCCCACATCGAGGAGAATTTCAAGCACAGTGTGCAGAGAAATTCAGGCCTCCAACCACGCCACATCCCGGCCCAAAAGTGCCACAATCCAGCCCACATCGAGAAGAATTTCAAGCACAGGAGGCAGAGAAATTCAGGCCTCCAACCACGCCAAATTGCAGCCCAAGAGCGGCCACATTCCAGCCCACATCGAGGAGAATTTCAAGCAGAGGGGACAGAGAAATTCAGGCCTCCAACCACGTCAAATTCCAGCCCAAGAGCGGCCACAATCCAGCCCACATCGAGGAGAATTTCAAGCACAGGGGGCAGAGAAATTCAGGCCTCCAACCACACCAAATTCCAGACCAAGAACGGCCACAATCCAGCCCACATCGAGGAGAATTTCAAGTACAGTTGTGAGAGAAATTCAGGCCTCAAACCACGCCAAATTCCAGCCCAAGATCGGCCACAATCCAGCCCACATCGAGGAGAATTTCAAGCACAGGGAGCAGAGAAATTCAGGCCTCAAACCACGCCAAATTCCAGCCCAAGAGCGGCCACAATCCAGCCCACATCGAGGAATATTTCAAGCACAGGGGGCAGAGAAATTCAGGCCTCAAACGACGCCAAATTCCAGCCCAAGAGCGGCCACAATCCAGCCCACATTGAAGAGAATTTCAAGCACAGTGTGCAGAGAAATTCAGGCCTCAAACCACGCCAGAATCCAGCCCAAGGTTGGCCACAATACAGCCCACCTCGAGGAGAATTTCAAGCACAGGGGGCAGAGAAATTCAGGTCTCACACCACGCCAGATTCCGGCCCAAGAGCGGCCACAATCCAGCCCACACCGAGGAGAATTTCAAGCACAGGGGTAGAGAAATTCAGGCCTCAAACCACAAAAAATTCCGGCCCAAGAGCGGCCACAATCCAGCCCACAACGAGGAGAACTTCAAGGACAGGGGGCAAAGAAATTCATGCCAAAACCCACGCCAAATTCCAGCTCAAGGTTGGCTACAATCCAGCCGACATCGAGGAGATTTTCAAGCACAGTAGTGAGAGAAATTCAGGCCTCAAAAGACGCCAAATTCCAGCCCAAGAGCGGCCAAACTCAGGCCCACATGGAAGAGAATTTCAAGCACAGTGTGCAGAGAAATTCAGGCCTCCAACCACGCCACATCCCGGCCCAAAAGTGCCACAATCCAGCCCACATCGAGAAGAATTTCAAGCACAGGAGGCAGAGAAATTCAGGCCTCCAACCACGCCAAATTCCGGCCCAAGAGCGGTCACAATCCAGCCCACATCGAGGAGAACTTCAAGCACAGGGGGCAAAGAAATTCATGCCAAAAACCACGCCAAATTCCAGCCCAAGAGCGGCCACAATCCAGCCCACATCGAGGAGAATTTCAAGCACAGGGGGCAGAGAAATTCAGGCCTCCAACCACGCCAAATTGCAGCCCAAGAGCGGCCACATTCCAGCCCACATCGAGGAGAATTTCAAGTACAGTTGTGAGAGAAATTCAGGCCTCAAACCACGCCAAATTCCAGCCCAAGATCGGCCACAATCCAGCCCACATCGAGGAGAATTTCAAGCACAGGGGGCAGAGAAATTCAGGCCTCAAACCACGCCAAATTCCAGCCCAAGAGCGGCCACAATCCAGCCCACATCGAGGAATATTTCAAGCACAGGGGGCAGAGAAATTCAGGCCTCAAACCACGCCAAATTCCAGCCCAAGAGCGGCCACAATCCAGCCCACGTTGAAGAGAATTTCAAGCACAGTGTGCAGAGAAATTCAGGCCTCAAACCACGCCAGAATCCAGCCCAAGGTTGGCCACAATCCAGCCCACCTCGAGGAGAATTTCAAGCACAGGGGGCAGAGAAATTCAGGACTCACACCACGCCAGATTCCGGCCCAAGAGCGGCCACAATCCAGCCCACATCGAGGAGAATTTCAAGCACAGCACTGAGAGAAATTCAGGTCTCAAACCACGCCAAATTCCCGCCCAAGAGCAGCCACAATCCAGCCCACATCGAGGAGAATTTCAAGCACAGGGGGCAGAGAAATTCAGACCTCAAACCACGTCAAATTCTGGCCCAAGAGCGGCCACAATCCAGCCCACACCGAGGAGAATTTCAAGCACAGGGGTAGAGAAATTCAGGCCTCAAACCACAAAAAATTCCGGCCCAAGAGCGGCCACAATCCAGCCCACAACGAGGAGAACTTCAAGGACAGGGGGCAAAGAAATTCATGCCAAAACTCACGCCAAATTCCAGCTCAAGGTTGGCTACAATCCAGCCCACATCGAGGAGATTTTCAAGCACAGTAGTGAGAGAAATTCAGGCCTCAAACGACGCCAAATTCCAGCCCAAGAACGGCCAAACTCAGGCCCACATGGAAGAGAATTTCGAGCACATTGTGCAGAGAAATTCAGGCCTCAAACCACGCCACATCCCGGCCCAAAAGTGCCACAATCCAGCCCACATCGAGGAGATTTTCAGGCAGAAGGGGGCAGAGATATTCAGGTCTCAAATCACGCCAAATTCCAGCCCAAGAGCGGCCACAATCCAGCCCACATCGAGGAGAATTTCAAGCACAGGGGGCAGACAAATTCAGGCCTTAAACCACGCCAAATTCGGGCCCAAGAGCGGCCACAATCCAGCCCACACCGAGGAGAATTTCAAGCACAGGGGGCAGACAAATTCAGGCCTCAAACCATGCCAAATTCCGGCCCAAGAGCGGCCACAATCCAGCCCACACCGAGGAGAATTTCAAGCACAGGGGTAGAGAAATTCAGGCCTCAAACCACAAAAAGTTCCGGCCCAAGAGCGGCCACAATCCAGCCCACAACGAGGAGAATTTCAAGCACAGTGTGCAGAGAAATTCAGGCCTCAAACTACGCCAGATTCCAGCCCAAGAGCGGACACAATCCAGCCCACATCGAGGAGAATTTCAAGCACAGGGGGCAGAGAAATTCAGACCTCCAACCACGCCACATTCCGGCCCAAGAGCGGTCACAATCCAGCCCACATCGAGGAGAACTTCAAGCACAGGGGGCAAAGAAATTCATGCCAAAAACCACTCCAAATTCCAGCCCAAGAGCGGCCACAATCCAGCCCACATCGAGGAGAATTTCAAGCACAGGGGACAGAGAAATTCAGGCCTCCAACCACGCCAAATTCCAGCCCAAGAGCGGCCACAATCCAGACCACATCGAGGAATATTTCAAGCACAGGGGGCAGAGAAATTCAGGCCTCAAACCACGCCAGATTCCAGCCCAAGAGCGGCCACAATCCAGCCCACCTCGAGGAGATTTTCAAGCAGAGGGGGCAGAGAAATTCAGGTCTCACACCACGCCAGATTCCGGCCCAAGAAGCGGCCGCAATCCAGCCCACATCGAGAAGAATTTCAAGCACTGGAGTCAGAGAAATTCAGGCCTCAAACCACGCCAAATTCCAGCCCAATATCGGCCACAATCCAGCCCACATGGAAGAGAATTTCAAGCACAGTGTGCAGAGAAATTCAGGCCTCCAACCACGCCAAATTCCGGCCCAAAGGTGCCACAATCCAGCCCAGATCGAGGAGAACTTCAAGCACAGGGGGCAGAAAAATTCAGGCCTTAAACCACGCCAAATTCCAGCTCAAGGTTGGCTACAAGCCAGCCCACATCGAGGAGAATTTCAAGCACAGGAGTGAGAGAAATTCAGGCCTCAAACCACGCCAAATTCCAGCCCAAGAGCGGCCACAATCCAGCCCACATGGAAGAGAATTTCAAGCACAGTGTGCAGAGAAATTCAGGCCTCAAACCACGCCAAATTCCAGCCCAAGAGCGGCCACAATCCAGCCCACATGGAAGAGAATTTCAAGCACAGTGTGCAGAGAAATTCAGGCCTCAAACCACGCCAGATTCCAGCCCAAGAGCGGCCACAATCCAGCCCACATCGAGGAGAATTTAAAGCACAGTGTGCAGAGAAATTCAGGCCTCCAACCACGCCAAATTGCAGCCCAAGAGCAGCCACAATCCAGCCCACATCGAGGAGAATTTCAAGCACAGGGGGCAGAGAAATTCAGGCTTCCAACCACGCCAAATTCCGGCCCAAGAGCGGCCAAAATCCAGCCCACATCAAGGAGAATTTCAAGCACAGGGGGCAGAGAAATTCAGGCCTCAAACCACGTCAAATTCCGGCCCAAGACCCCCACAAACCAGCCCACATCGAGGAGAATGGCAAGCACAGGGGGCAGAGAAATTCAGGCCTCAAACCACGCCAGATTCCAGCCCAAGAGCGGCCACAATCCAGCCCACATCGAGGAGAATTTAAAGCACAGTGTGCAGAGAAATTCAGGCCTCCAACCACGCCAAATTCCAGCCCAAGAGCAGCCACAATCCAGGCCACATCGAGGAGAATTTCAAGCACAGGGGGCAGAGAAATTCAGGCCTCCAACCACGTCAAATTCCGGCCCAAGAGCGGCCAAAATCCAGCCCACATGGAGGAGAATTTCAAGCACAGGGGGCAGAGAAATTCAGGCCTCAAACCACGTCAAATTCCGGCCCAAGAGCCCCCACAATCCAGCCCACATCGAGGAGAATGGCAAGCACAGGGGGCAGAGATATTCAGGCCTCAAACCACACCAAATTCCAGCCCAAGAGCAGCCACAATAAAGCCCACGTCGAGGAGATTTTCAGGCAGAAGGGGGCAGAGATATTCAGGCCTCAAACCACACCAAATTCCAGCTCAAGGTTGGCTACAATCCAGCCCACATCGAGGAGAATTTCAAGCACAGGGGGCAGAGAAATTCAGGCCTCAAACCACGCCAAATTCCAGCCCAAGAGCGGCCACAATCCAGCCCACATCGAGGAGAATTTCACGCACAGTGTGCAGAGAAATTCAGGCCTCAAACCACGCCACATTCCGGCCCAAGAGCGGCCACAATCCAGCCCACATGGAAGAGAATTTCACGCACAGGGGGCAGACAAATTCAGGCCTCCAACCACGCCAAATTCCAGCCCAAGAGCGGCCACAATCCAGCCCACATCGAGGAGAATTTCAAGCACAGGAGTGAGAGAAATTCAGGCATGAAAAAACACCAAATTGCAGCCCAAGAGCGGTCACAATCCAGCCCACATGGAAGAGAATGTCAAGCACAGGGGGCAGAAAAATTCAGTCCTCAAATCATGCAAAATTCCAGCCCAAGAACAGCCACAATAAAGCCCACGTCGAGGAGATTTTCAGGCAGAAGGGGGCAGAGATATTCAGGCCTCAAACCACACCAAATTCCGGCCCAAGAGCGGTCACGATCCAGCCCACATCGAGGAGAACTTCAAGCACAGGGGGCAGAGAAATTCAGACCTCAAACCACGCCAGATTCCAGCCCAAGGTTGGCCACAATCCAGCCCACATCGAGGAGAATTTCAAGCACAGGGGGCAGAGAAATTCAGGCCTCAAACCACGCCAAATTCCAGCCCAAGATCGGCCACAATGCAGCCCACATCGAGGAGAATTTCAAGCACAGGGGGCAGAGAAATTCAGGCCTCAAACCACACCAAATTCCAGCTCAAGGTTGGCTACAATCCAGCCCACATCGAGGAGAATTTCAAGCACAGGAGTGAGAGAAATTCAGGCCTCAAACCACGCCAAATTCCAGCCCAAGAGCGGCAACAATCCAGCCCACATGGAAGAGAATTTCAAGCACAGGGGGCAGAGAAATTCAGGCCTCCAACCACGCCAAATTCCGGCCCAAGAGCGGCCACAATCCAGCCCACATCGAGGAGAATTTCAAGCACAGGTTGCAGAGAAATTCAGGCCTCCAACCACGCCAAATTCCAGCCCAAGAGCGGCCACAATCCAGCCCACATCGAGGAGAATTTCAAGCACAGGGGGCAGAGAAATTCAGGCCTCAAACCACACCAAATTCCAGCTCAAGGTTGGCTACAATCCAGCCCACATCGAGGAGAATTTCAAGCACAGGAATGAGAGAAATTCAGGCCTCAAACCACGCCAAATTCCAGCCCAAGAGCGGCCACAATGCAGCCCACATCGAGGAGAATTTCAAGCACAGGGGGCAGAGAAATTCAGGCATCAAACCACGCCAAATTCCAGCCCAAGATCAGCCACAATCCAGCCCACATTGAGGAGAATTTCAGTTACAGGAGTGAGAGAAATTCAGGCCTCAAACGACGCCAAATTCCGGCCCAAGAGCGGCCACAATCCAGCCCACATGGAAGAGAATTTCACGCACAGTGTGCAGAGAAATTCAGGCCTCAAACCACGCCAAATTCCGGCCCAAGAGCGGCCACAATCCAGCCCACATGGGAGAGAATTTCAAGCACAGGTGTGAGAGAAATTCAGGCCTCAAACCACGCCAAATTCCGGCCCAAGAGCGGCCACAATCCAGCCCACATGGGAGAGAATTTCAAGCACAGGTGTGAGAGAAATTCAGGCCTCAAACCACGCCAAATTCCGGCCCAAGAGCGGCCACAATCCAGCCCACATCGAGGAGAATTTCAAGCACAGGGGGCAGAGAAATTCAGGCCTCAAACCACGCCAAATTCCAGCCCAAGAGCAGCCACAATCCAGCCCACATTGAGGAGAATTTCAGTTACAGGAGTGAGAGAAATTCAGGCATCAAAAAACACCAAATTGCAGCCCAAGAGCGGTCACAATCCAGCCCACATCGAGGAGAATGTCAAGCACAGGGGGCAGAGAAATTCAGACCTCAAACCACACCAAATTGCAGCCCAAGGTTGGCCACAATCCAGCCCACATCGAGGAGAATGTCAAGCACAGGGGGCAGAGAAATTCAGACCTCAAACCACACCAAATTGCAGCCCAAGGTTGGCCACAATCCAGCCCACATCGAGGAGAATTTCAAGCACAGGGGGCAGAGAAATTCAGGCCTCAAACCACGCCAAATTCCAGCCCAAGAGCGGCCACAATCCAGCCCACATCGAGGAGAATTTCAAGCACAGTGTGCAGAGAAATTCAGGCCTCAAACCACGCCACATTCCGGCCCAAGAGCGGCCACAATCCAGCCCACATGGAAGAGAATTTCACGCACAGGGGGCAGACAAATTCAGGCCTCCAACCACGCCAAATTCCAGCCCAAGAGCGGTCACAATCCAGCCCACATCGAAGAGAATGTCAAGCACAGGGGGCAGAGAAATTCAGTCCTCAAATCATGCAAAATTCCAGCCCAAGAACAGCCACAATAAAGCCCACGTCGAGGAGATTTTCAAGCAGAAGGGGGCAGAGATATTCAGGCCTCAAACCACGCCATATTCCAGCCCAAGAACAGCCACAATAAAGCCCACGTCGAGGAGATTTTCAGGCAGAAGGGGGCAGAGATATTCAGGCCTCAAACCACACCAAATTCCAGCCCAAGAGCAGCCACAATAAAGCCCACGTCGAGGAGATTTTCAGGCAGAAGGGGGCAGAGATATTCAGGCCTCAAACCACACCAAATTCCAGCCCAAGAGCAGCCACAATAAAGCCCACGTCGAGGAGATTTTCAGGCAGAAGGGGGCAGAGATATTCAGGCCTCAAACCACACCAAATTCCAGCCCAAGAGCACCACAATAAAGCCCACGTCGAGGAGATTTTCAGGCAGAAGGGGGCAGAGATATTCAGGCCTCAAATCACGCCAAATTCCAGCCCAAGAGCGGCCACGATCCAGCCCACATCAAGGAGAATTGCAAGCACAGGTGACAGAGAAATTCAGGCCTCAAACCACACCAAATTCCGGCCCAAGAGCGGCCACAATCCAGCCCACATTGAGGAGAATTTCAGTTACAGGAGTGAGAGAAATTCAGGCATCAAAAAACACCAAATTGCAGCCCAAGAGCGGTCACAATCCAGCCCACATCGAGGAGAATTTCAAGCACAGGGGGCAGAGAAATTCAGGCCTCAAACCACACCAAATTGCAGCCCAAGGATGGCCACAATCCAGCCCACATCAAGGAGAATTTCAAGCACAGGGGGCACAGAAATTCAGGCCTCAAACCACGCCAAATTCCAGCCCAAGAGCGGCCACAATCCAGCCCACATCAAGGAGAATTTCAAGCACAGGGGACAGAGAAATTCAGGCTTCAAACCACGCCAAATTCCGGCCCAAGAGCAGCCACAATCCAGCCCACATCGAGGAGAATTTCAAGCACAGGGGGCAGAGATATTCAGGCCTCAAACCACGCCAAATTCCGGCCCAAGAGCGGCCACAATCCAGCCCACATGGAAGAGAATTTCACGCACAGTGTGCAGAGAAATTCAGGCCTCAAAACACGCCAAATTCCGGCCCAAGAGCGGCCACAATCCAGCCCACATGGGAGAGAATTTCAAGCACAGGGGGCAGAGAAATTCAGGCCTCAAACCACGCCAAATTCCGGACCAAGAGCGGCCACAATCCAGCCCACATCGAGGAGAATTTCAAGCACAAGTTGCAGAGAAATTCAGGCCTCCAACCACGCCAAATTCGAGCCCAAGAGCGGCCACAATCCAGCCCACATCGAGGAGAATTTCAAGCACAGGGGGCAGAGAAATTCAGGCCTCAAACCACGCCAAATTCCAGCCCAAGAGCAGCCACAATGCAGACCACATTGAGGAGAATTTCAGTTACAGGAGTGAGAGAAATTCAGGCATCAAAAAACACCAAATTGCAGCCCAAGAGCCGTCACAATCCAGCCCACATCGAGGAGAATGTCAAGCACAGGGGGCAGAGAAATTCAGACCTCAAACCACACCAAATTGCAGCCCAAGGTTGGCCACAATCCAGCCCACATCGAGGAGAATTTCAAGCACAGGGGGCAGAGAAATTCAGGCCTCAAACCACGCCAAATTCCAGCCCAAGAGCGGCCACAATCCAGCCCACATCGAGGAGAATTTCAAGCACAGTGTGCAGAGAAATTCAGGCCTCAAACCACGCCACATTCCAGCCCAAGAGCGGCCACAATCCAGACCACATCGAGGAGAATTTCAAGCACAGTGTGCAGAGAAATTCAGGCCTCAAACCACGCCACATTCCAGCCCAAGAACAGCCACAATAAAGCCCACGTCGAGGAGATTTTCAAGCAGAAGGGGGCAGAGATATTCAGGCCTCAAACCACGCCATATTCCAGCCCAAGAACAGCCACAATAAAGCCCACGTCGAGGAGATTTTCAGGCAGAATGGGGCAGAGATATTCAGGCCTCAAACCACACCAAATTCCAGCCCAAGAGCAGCCACAATAAAGCCCACGTCGAGGAGATTTTCAGGCAGAAGGGGGCAGAGATATTCAGGCCTCAAACCACACCAAATTCCAGCCCAAGAGCAGCCACAATAAAGCCCACGTCGAGGAGATTTTCAGGCAGAAGGGGGCAGAGATATTCAGGCCTCAAACCACACCAAATTCCAGCCCAAGAGCAGCCACAATCAAGCCCACGTCGAGGAGATTTTCAGGCAGAAGGGGGCAGAGATATTCAGGCCTCAAACCACGCCAAATTCCAGCCCAAGAGCGGCCACGATCCAGCCCACATAGAGGAGAATTGCAAGCACAGGTGACAGAAATTCAGGCATCAAAAAACACCAAATTGCAGCCCAAGAGCAGTCACAATCCAGCCCACATCGAGGAGAATTTCAAGCACATGGGGCAGAGAAATTCAGACCTCAAACCACGCCAAATTCCGGCCCAAGAGCGGCCACAATCCAGCCCACATCGAGGAGAATTTCAAGCACAGGAGTGAGAGAAATTCAGGCCTCAAACCACGCCAAATTCCAGCCCAAGAGCGGCCACAATCCAGCCGACATGGAAGAGAATTTCACGCACAGGGGGCAGACAAATTCAGGCCTCAAATCATGCAAAATTCCAGCCCAAGAACAGCCACAATAAAGCCCACATCGAGGAGATTTTCAGGCAGAAGGGGGCAGAGATATTCTGGCCTCAAACCACGCCATATTCCAGCCCAAGAGCAGCCACAATAAAGCCCACGTCGAGGAGATTTTCAGGCAGAAGGGGGCAGAGATATTCAGGCCTCAAACCACACCAAATTCCAGCCCAAGAGCAGCCACAATAAAGCCCACGTCGAGGAGATTTTCAGGCAGAAGGGGGCAGAGATATTCAGGCCTCAAACCACACCAAATTCCAGCAAAAGAGCAGCCACAATAAAGCCCACGTCGAGGAGATTTTCAGGCAGAAGGGGGCAGAGATATTCAGGCCTCAAACCACACCAAATTCCAGCCCAAGAGCAGCCACAATAAAGCCCACGTCGAGGAGATTTTCAGGCAGAAGGGGGCAGAGATATTCAGGCCTCAAATCACGCCAAATTCCGGCCCAAGATCGGCCACGATCCAGCCCACATAGAGGAGAATTTCAAGCACAGGTGACAGAGAAATTCAGGCCTCAAACCACGCCAAATTCCGGCCCAAGAGCGGCCACGATCCAGGACACATCGAGGAGAACTTCAAGCACAGGGGGCAGAGAAATTCAGACCTCAAACCACGCCAGATTCCAGCCGAAGGTTGGCTACAATCCAGCCCACATCGAGGAGAATTTCAAGCACAGGAGTGAGAGAAATTCAGGCCTCCAACCACACCAAATTCCAGCCCAAGATCGGCCACAATCCAGCCCACATCGAGGAGAATTTCAAGCACAGGTTGCAGAGAAATTCAGGCCGAAAACCACGCCAAATTCCAGCCCAAGAGCGGCCACAATCCAGCCCACATCGAGGAGAATTTCAAGCACAGTGTGCAGAGAAATTCAGGCCTCAAACCATGCCAAATTCCAGCTCAAGGTTGGCTACAATCCAGCCCACATCGAGGAGAATTTCAAGCACAGGAGTGAGAGAAATTCAGGCCTCAAACCACGCCAAATTCCAGCCCATGAGCGGCCACAATCCAGCCCACATCGAGGAGAATTTCCAGCACAAGGGGCAGAGAAATTCAGGCCTCAAACCACGCCAAATTCCAGCCCAAGAGCGGCCACAATCCAGCCCACATCGAGGAGAATTTCAAGCACAGGGGGCAGAGAAATTCAGGCCTCAAACCACGCCAAATTCCAGCCCAAGAGCAGCCACAATTCAGCCCACATCGAGGAGAATTTCAATTACAGGAGTGAGAGAAATTCAGGCATCAAAAAACACCAAATTGCAGCCCAAGTGCGGTCACAATCCAGCTCACATCGAAGAGAATGTCAAGCACAGGGGGCAGAGAAGTTCAGTCCTCAAATCATGCAAAATTCCAGCCCAAGAGCAGCCACAATAAAGCCCACATCGAGGAGAATTTCAAGCACAGGGGGAAGAGAAATTCAGGCCTCAAACCACGCCAAATTCCAGCTCAAGGTTGGCTATAATCCAACCCACATCGAGGAGAATTTCAACCGCACGAGTGAGAGAAATTCAGGCCTCAAACGACGCCAAATTCCAGCCCAAGAGCGGCCACAATCCAGCCCACATCGAGGAGAATTTCACGCACAGTGTGCAGAGAAATTCAGGCCTCAAACCATGCCACATTCCGGCCCAAGAGCGGCCACAATCCAGCCCACATGGTATAGAATTTCACGCACAGGGGGCAGACAAATTCAGGCCTCCAACCACGCCAAATTCCAGCCCAAGAGCGGCCACAATCGAGCCCACATCGAGGAGAATTTCAAGCACAGGAGTGAGAGAAATTCAGGCATCAAAAAACACCAAATTGCAGCCCAAGAGCGGTCACAATCCAGCCCACATCGAAGAGAATTTCAAGCACAGGTGACAGAGAAATTCAGGCCTCAAACCACACCAAATTCCAGCCCAAGAGCGGCCACGATCCAGCCCACATCGAGGAGAACTTCAAGCACAGGGGGCAGAGAAATTCAGACCTCAAACCACGCCAGATTCCAGCCCAAGGTTGGCCACAATCCAGCCCACATCGAGGAGAATTTCAAGCACAGTGTGCAGAGAAATTCAGGCCTCAAACCACACCAAATTCCAGCTCAAGGTTGGCTACAATCCAGCCCACATCGAGGAGAATTTCAAGCACAGGGGGCAGAGAAATTCAGTCCTCAAACCACGCCAAATTCCGGCCCAGGAGCGGCCACAATCCAGCCCACATGGAAGAGAATTTCAAGCACAGGGGGCAGAGAAATTCAGGCCTCAAACCACGCCAAATTCCGTCCCAAGAGCGGCCACAATCCAGCCCACATCGAGGAGAAGTTCAAGCACAGGGTGCAGAGAAATTCAGGCCTCCAACCACGCCAAATTCCAGCCCAAGAGCGGCCACAATCCAGCCCACATCGAGGAGAATTTCAAGCAGAGGGGGCAGAGAAATTCAGGCCTCAAACCACACCAAATTCCAGCCCAAGAGCGGCCACGATCCAGCCCACATCGAGGAGAACTTCAAGCACAGGGGGCAGAGAAATTCAGACCTCAAACCGCGCCAAATACCAGCCCAAGAGCGGCCACAATGCAGACCACATCGAGGAGAATTTCAAGCACAGGGGGCAGAGAAATTCAGGCCTCAAACCACACCAAATTCCAGCTGAAGGTTGGCTACAATCCAGCCCACATCGAGGAGAATTTCAAGCACAGGGGGCAGAGAAATTCAGTCCTCAAACCACGCCAAATTCCGGCCCAGGAGCGGCCACAATCCAGCCCACATGGAAGAGAATTTCAAGCACAGGGGGCAGAGAAATTCAGGCCTCAAACCACAACAAATTCCGTCCCAAGAGCGGCCACAATCCAGCCCACATCGAGGAGAAGTTCAAGCACAGGGTGCAGAGAAATTCAGGCCTCCAACCACGCCAAATCCCAGCCCAAGAGCGGCCACAATCCAGCCCACATCGAGGAGAATGTCAAGCACAGGGGACAGAGAAATTCAGGCCTCAAACCACGCCAAATTCCAGCTGAAGGTTGGCTACAATCCAGCCCACATCGAGGAGAATTTCAAGCACAGGTTGCAGAGAAATTCAGGCCTCCAACCACGCCAAATTCCAGCTCAAGGTTGGCCACAATACAGCCCACATCGAGGAGAATTTCAAGCACAGGGGGCAGAGAAATTCAGGCCTCAAACCACGCCAAATTCCAGCCCAAGAGCAGCCACAATCCAGCCCACATTGAGGAGAATTTCAGTTACAGGAGTGAGAGAAATTCAGGCATCAAATACACCAAATTGCAGCCCAAGAGCGGTCACAATCCAGCCCACATCGAGGAAAAAGTCAAGCACAGGGGGCAGAGAAATTCAGACCTCAAACCACACCAAATTGCAGCCCAAGGTTGGCCACAATCCAGCCCACATCGAGGAGAATTTCTTGCACAGGGGGCAGAGAAATTCAGGCCTCAAACCACGCCAAATTCCAGCCCAAGAGCGGCCACAATCCAGACCACATCGAGGAGAATTTCAAGCACAGGAGTGAGAGGAATTCAGGCCTCAACCACGCCAAATTCCAGACCAAGAGCGGCCACAATCCAGCCCACATGGAAGAGAATTTCACACACAGTGTGCAGAGAAATTCAGGCCTCAAACCACGCCAGATTCCAGCTCAAGGTTGGCTACAATCCAGCCCACATCGAGGAGAATTTCAAGCACAGGAGTGAGAGAAATTCAGGCCTCAAACCACGCCAAATTCCAGCCCAAGAGCGGCAACAATCCAGCCCACATGGAAGAGAATTTCAAGCACAGGGGGCAGAGAAATTCAGGCATCAAACCACGCCAAATTCCAGCCCAAGAGCAGCCACAATCCAGCCCACATTGAGGAGAATTTCACGCACAGTGTGCAGAGAAATTCAGGCCTCAAACCACGCCAAATTCCGGCCCAAGAGCGGCCACAATCCAGCCCACATGGGAGAGAATTTCAAGCACAGGGGGCAGAGAAATTCAGGCCTCAAACCACGCCAAATTCCGGCCCAAGAGCGGCCACAATCCAGCCCACATCGAGGAGAATTTCAAGCACAGGTTGCAGAGAAATTCAGGCCTCCAATCACGCCAAATTCGAGCCCAAGAGCAGCCACAATCCAGCCCACATGGGAGAGAATTTCAAGCACAGGTGTGAGAGAAATTCAGGCCTCAAACCACGCCAAATTCCATCCCAAGAGCAGCCACAATCCAGCCCACATCGAGGAGAATTTCAGTTACAGGAGTGAGAGAAATTCAGGCCTCAAACCACGCCAAATTCCGGCCCAAGAGCGGCCACAATCCAGCCCACATGGAAGAGAATTTCACGCACAGTGTGCAGAGAAATTCAGGCCTCAAACCACGCCAAATTCCGGCCCAAGAGCGGCCACAATCCAGCCCACATGGGAGAGAATTTCAAGCACAGGTGTGAGAGAAATTCAGGCCTCAAACCACGCCAAATTCCGGCCCAAGAGCGGCCACAATCCAGCCCACATCGAGGAGAATTTCAAGCACAGGGGGCAGAGAAATTCAGGCCTCAAACCACGCCAAATTCCAGCCCAAGAGCAGCCACAATCCAGCCCACATTGAGGAGAATTTCAGTTACAGGAGTGAGAGAAATTCAGGCATCAAAAAACACCAAATTGCAGCCCAAGAGCGGTCACAATCCAGCCCACATCGAGGAGAATGTCAAGCACAGGGGGCAGAGAAATTCAGACCTCAAACCACACCAAATTGCAGCCCAAGGTTGGCCACAATCCAGCCCACATCGAGGAGAATTTCAAGCACAGGGGGCAGAGAAATTCAGGCCTCAAACCACGCCAAATTCCAGCCCAAGAGCGGCCACAATCCAGCCCACATCGAGGAGAATTTCAAGCACAGTGTGCAGAGAAATTCAGGCCTCAAACCACGCCACATTCCGGCCCAAGAGCGGCCACAATCCAGCCCACATGGAAGAGAATTTCACGCACAGGGGGCAGACAAATTCGGGCCTCCAACCACGCCAAATTCCAGCCCAAGAGCGGTCACAATCCAGCCCACATCGAAGAGAATGTCAAGCACAGGGGGCAGAGAAATTCAGTCCTCAAATCATGCAAAATTCCAGCCCAAGAACAGCCACAATAAAGCCCACGTCGAGGAGATTTTCAAGCAGAAGGGGGCAGAGATATTCAGGCCTCAAACCACGCCATATTCCAGCCCAAGAACAGCCACAATAAAGCCCACGTCGAGGAGATTTTCAGGCAGAAGGAGGCAGAGATATTCAGGCCTCAAACCACACCAAATTCCAGCCCAAGAGCAGCCACAATAAAGCCCACGTCGAGGAGATTTTCAGGCAGAAGGGGGCAGAGATATTCAGGCCTCAAACCACACCAAATTCCAGCCCAAGAGCACTACAATAAAGCCCACGTCGAGGAGATTTTCAGGCAGAAGGGGGCAGAGATATTCAGGCCTCAAATCACGCCAAATTCCAGCCCAAGAGCGGCCACGATCCAGCCCACATAGAGGAGAATTTCAGTTACAGGAGTGAGAGAAATTCAGGCATCAAAAAACACCAAATTGCAGCCCAAGAGCGGTCACAATCCAGCCCACATCGAGGAGAATTTCAAGCACAGGGGGCAGAGAAATTCAGGCCTCAAACCACACCAAATTGCAGCCCAAGGATGGCCACAATCCAGCCCACATCAAGGAGAATTTCAAGCACAGGGGGCACAGAAATTCAGGCCTCAAACCACGCCAAATTCCAGCCCAAGAGCGGCCACAATCCAGCCCACATCAAGGAGAATTTCAAGCACAGGGGACAGAGAAATTCAGGCTTCAAACCACGCCAAATTCCAGCCCAAGAGCGGCCACAATCCAGCCCACATCGAGGAGAATTTCAAGCACAGGGGGCAGAGATATTCAGGCCTCAAACCACGCCAAATTCCGGCCCAAGAGCGGCCACAATCCAGCCCACATGGAAGAGAATTTCACGCACAGTGTGCAGAGAAATTCAGGCCTCAAACCACGCCAAATTCCGGCCCAAGAGCGGCCACAATCCACCCCACATGGGAGAGAATTTCAAGCACAGGGGGCAGAGAAATTCAGGCCTCAACCCATGCCAAATTCCGGCCCAAGAGCGACCACAATCCAGCCCACATCGAGGAGAATTTCAAGCACAGGTTGCAGAGAAATTCAGGCCTCCAACCACGCCAAATTCGAGCCCAAGAGCGGCCACAATCCAGCCCACATCGAGGAGAATTTCAAGCACAGGGGGCAGAGAAATTCAGGCCTCAAACCACGCCAAATTCCAGCCCAAGAGCAGCCACAATCCAGCCCACATTGAGGAGAATTTCAGTTACAGCAGTGAGAGAAATTCAGGCATCAAAAAACACCAAATTGCAGCCCAAGAGCGGTCACAATCCAGCCCACATCGAGGAGAATGTCAAGCACAGGGGGCAGAGAAATTCAGACCTCAAACCACACCAAATTGCAGCCCAAGGTTGGCCACAATCCAGCCCACATCGAGGAGAATTTCAAGCACAGGGGGCAGAGAAATTCAGGCCTCAAACCACGCCAAATTCCAGCCCAAGAGCGGCCACAATCCAGCCCACATCGAGGAGAATTTCGAGCACAGTGTGCAGAGAAATTCAGGCCTCAAACCACGCCACATTCCAGCCCAAGAGCGGCCACAATCCAGACCACATCGAGGAGAATTTCAAGCACAGTGTGCAGAGAAATTCAGGCCTCAAACCACGCCACATTCCAGCCCAAGAACAGCCACAATAAAGCCCACGTCGAGGAGATTTTCAAGCAGAAGGGGGCAGAGATATTCAGGCCTCAAACCACGCCATATTCCAGCCCAAGAACAGCCACAATAAAGCCCACGTCGAGGAGATTTTCAGGCAGAATGGGGCAGAGATATTCAGGCCTCAAACCACACCAAATTCCAGCCCAAGAGCAGCCACAATAAAGCCCACGTCGAGGAGATTTTCAGGCAGAAGGGGGCAGAGATATTCAGGCCTCAAACCACACCAAATTCCAGCCCAAGAGCAGCCACAATAAAGCCCACGTCGAGGAGATTTTCAGGCAGAAGGGGGCAGAGATATTCAGGCCTCAAACCACACCAAATTCCAGCCCAAGAGCAGCCACAATCAAGCCCACGTCGAGGAGATTTTCAGGCAGAAGGGGGCAGAGATATTCAGGCCTCAAATCACGCCAAATTCCAGCAAAAGAGCGGCCACGATCCAGCCCACATAGAGGAGAATTTCAAGCACAGGTGACAGAAATTCAGGCATCAAAAAACACCAAATTGCAGCCCAAGAGCGGCCACAATCCAGCCCACATCGAGGAGAATTTCAAGCACATGGGGCAGAGAAATTCAGACCTCAAACCACACCAAATTGCAGCCCAAGGATGGCCACAATCCAGCCCACATCGAGGAGAATTTCAAGCACAGGGGGCACAGAAATTCAGGCCTCAAACCACGCCAAATTCCAGCCCAAGAGCGGCCACAATCCAGCCCACATCAAGGAGAATTTCAAGCACAGGGGGCAGAGAAATTCAGGCCTCAAACCACGCCAAATTCCGGCCCAAGAGCGGCCACAATCCAGCCCACATCGAGGAGAATTTCAAGCACAGGAGTGAGAGAAATTCAAGCCTCAAACCACGCCAAATTCCAGCCCAAGAGCGGCCACAATCCAGCCGACATGGAAGAGAATTTCACGCACAGTGTGCAGAGAAATTCAGGCCTCAAACCACGCCAAATTCCGGCCCAAGAGCGGCCACAATCCAGCCCACATGGAAGAGAATTTCACGCACAGTGTGCAGAGAAATTCAGGCCTCAAACCACGCCAAATTCCAGCTCAAGGTTGGCTACAATCCAGCCCACATCGAGGAGAATTTCAAGCACAGGAATGAGAGAAATTCAGGCCTCAAACCACACCAAATTCCAGCCCAAGAGCGGCCACAATCCAGCCCACATCGAGGAGAATTTCAAGCACAAGGGGCAGAGAAATTCAGGCCTCAAACCACGCCAAATTCCAGCCCAAGAGCAGCCACAATCCAGCCCACATCGAGGAGAATTTCAATTACAGGAGTGAGAGAAATTCAGGCATTAAAAAACACCAAATTGCAGCCCAAGTGCGGTCACAATGCAGCCCACATCGAAGAGAATGTCAAGCACAGGGGGCAGAGAAATTCAGTCCTCAAATCATGCAAAATTCCAGCCCAAGAGCAGCCACAATAAAGCCCACATCGAGGAGAATTTCAAGCACAGGGGGCAGAGAAATTCAGACCTCAAACCACGCCAGAATCCAGCCCAAGGTTGGCCACAATCCAGCCCACATCGAGGAGAATTTCAAGCACAGGGGGCAGAGAAATTCAGGCGTCAAACCAGGCCAAATTCCGGCCCAAGAGCGGCCACAATCCAGACCACATCGAGGAGAATTTCAAGCACAGGGGGCAGAGAAATTCAGGCCTCAAACCACGCCAAATTCCAGCTCAAGGTTGGCTACAATCCAACCCACATCTAGGAGAATTTCAAGCACAGGGGGCAGAGAAATTCAGGCCTCAAACCAGGCCAAATTCCGGCCCAAGAGCGGCCACAATCCAGCCCACATGGAAGAGAATTTCACGCACAGGGGGCAGACAAATTCAGGCCTCAAATCATGCAAAATTCCAGCCCAAGAACAGCCACAATAAAGCCCACGTCGAGGAGATTTTCAGGCAGAAGGGGGCAGAGATATTCTGGCCTCAAACCACGCCATATTCCAGCCCAAGAGCAGCCACAATAAAGCCCACGTCGAGGAGATTTTCAGGCAGAAGGGGGCAGAGATATTCAGGCCTCAAACCACACCAAATTCCAGCCCAAGAGCAGCCACAATAAAGCCCACGTCGAGGAGATTTTCACGCAGAAGGGGGCAGAGATATTCAGGCCTCAAACCACACCAAATTCCAGCAAAAGAGCAGCCACAATAAAGCCCACGTCGAGGAGATTTTCAGGCAGAAGGGGGCAGAGATATTCAGGCCTCAAACCACACCAAATTCCAGCCCAAGAGCAGCCACAATAAAGCCCACGTCGAGGAGATTTTCAGGCAGAAGGGGGCAGAGATATTCAGGCCTCAAATCACGCCAAATTCCGGCCCAAGAGCGGCCACGATCCAGCCCACATAGAGGAGAATTTCAAGCACAGGTGACAGAGAAATTCAGGCCTCAAACCACGCCAAATTCCGGCCCAAGAGCGGCCACGATCCAGGACACATCGAGGAGAATTTCAAGCACAGGTTGCAGAGAAATTCAGGCCGAAAACCACGCCAAATTCCAGCCCAAGAGCGGCCACAATCCAGCCCACATCGAGGAGAATTTCAAGCACAGGGGGCAGAGAAATTCAGGCCTCAAACCATGCCAAATTCCAGCTCAAGGTTGGCTACAATCCAGCCCACATCGAGGAGAATTTCAAGCACAGGAGTGAGAGAAATTCAGGCCTCAAACCACGCCAAATTCCAGCCCATGAGCGGCCACAATCCAGCCCACATCGAGGAGAATTTCCAGCACAGGGGGCAGAGAAATTCAGGCCTCAAACCACGCCAAATTCCAGCCCAAGAGCAGCCACAATTCAGCCCACATCGAGGAGAATTTCAAGCACAGGGGGCAGAGAAATTCAGGCCTCAAACCACGCCAAATTCCAGCCCAAGAGCAGCCACAATTCAGCCCACATCGAGGAGAATTTCAATTACAGGAGTGAGAGAAATTCAGGCATCAAAAAACACCAAATTGCAGCCCAAGTGCGGTCACAATCCAGCCCACATCGAAGAGAATGTCAAGCACAGGGGGCAGAGAAATTCAGTCCTCAAATCATGCAAAATTCCAGCCCAAGAGCAGCCACAATAAAGCCCACATCGAGGAGAATTTCAAGCACAGGGGGAAGAGAAATTCAGGCCTCAAACCACGCCAAATTCCAGCTCAAGTTTGGCTATAATCCAACCCACATCGAGGAGAATTTCAACCGCACGAGTGAGAGAAATTCAGGCCTCAAACGACGCCAAATTCCAGCCCAAGAGCGGCCACAATCCAGCCCACATCGAGGAGAATTTCACGCACAGTGTGCAGAGAAATTCAGGCCTCAAACCATGCCACATTCCGGCCCAAGAGCGGCCACAATCCAGCCCACATGGTATAGAATTTCACGCACAGGGGGCAGACAAATTCAGGCCTCCAACCACGCCAAATTCCAGCCCAAGAGCGGCCACAATCGAGCCCACATCGAGGAGAATTTCAAGCACAGGAGTGAGAGAAATTCAGGCATCAAAAAACACCAAATTGCAGCCCAAGAGCGGTCACAATCCAGCCCACATCGAAGAGAATGTCAAGCACAGGGGGCAGAGAAATTCAGTCCTCAAATCATGCAAAATTCCAGCCCAAGAACAGCCACAATAAAGCCCACGTCGAGGAGATTTTCAAGCAGAAGGGGGCAGAGATATTCAGGCCTCAAACCACGCCATATTCCAGCCCAAGAACAGCCACAATAAAGCCCACGTCGAGGAGATTTTCAGGCAGAAGGGGGCAGAGATATTCAGGCCTCAAACCACACCAAATTCCGGTACAAGAGCAGCCACAATAAAGCCCACATCGAGGAGATTTTCAGGCAGAAGGGGGCAGAGATATTCAGGCCTCAAATCACACCAAATTCCAGCCCAAGAGCAGCCACAATCCAGCCCACATAGAGGAGAATTTCAAGCACAGGTGACAGAGAAATTCAGGCCTCAAACCACACCAAATTCCAGCCCAAGAGCGGCCACCATCCAGCCCACATCGAGGAGAACTTCAAGCACAGGGGGCAGAGAAATTCAGACCTCAAACCGCGCCAAATACCAGCCCAAGAGCGGCCACAATGCAGACCACATCGAGGAGAATTTCAAGCACAGGGGGCAGAGAAATTCAGGCCTCAAACCACACCAAATTCCAGCTGAAGGTTGGCTACAATCCAGCCCACATCGAGGAGAATTTCAAGCACAGGGGGCAGAGAAATTCAGTCCTCAAACCACGCCAAATTCCGGCCCAGGAGCGGCCACAATCCAGCCCACATGGAAGAGAATTTCAAGCACAGGGGGCAGAGAAATTCAGGCCTCAAACCACGCCAAATTCCGTCCCAAGAGCGGCCACAATCCAGCCCACATCGAGGAGAAGTTCAAGCACAGGGTGCAGAGAAATTCAGGCCTCCAACCACGCCAAATCCCAGCCCAAGAGCGGCCAAAATCCAGCCCACATCGAGGAGAATTTCAAGCACAGGGGGCAGAGAAATTCAGGCCTCAAACCACGCCAAATTCCAGCCCAAGAGCAGCCACAATCCAGCCCACATTGAGGAGAATTTCAGTTACAGGAGTGAGAGAAATTCAGGCATCAAATACACCAAATTGCAGCCCAAGAGCGGTCACAATCCAGCCCACATCGAGGAAAAAGTCAAGCACAGGGGGCAGAGAAATTCAGACCTCAAACCACACCAAATTGCAGCCCAAGGTTGGCCACAATCCAGCCCACATCGAGGAGAATTTCAAGCACAGGGGGCAGAGAAATTCAGTCCTCAAACCACGCCAAATTCCGGCCCAGGAGCGGCCACAATCCAGCCCACATGGAAGAGAATTTCAAGCACAGGGGGCAGAGAAATTCAGGCCTCAAACCACGCCAAATTCCGTCCCAAGAGCGGCCACAATCCAGCCCACATCGAGGAGAAGTTCAAGCACAGGGTGCAGAGAAATTCAGGCCTCCAACCACGCCAAATCCCAGCCCAAGAGCGGCCACAATCCAGCCCACATCGAGGAGAATGTCAAGCACAGGGGACAGAGAAATTCAGGCCTCAAACCACGCCAAATTCCAGCCCAAGAGCAGCCACAATCCAGCCCACATTGAGGAGAATTTCAGTTACAGGAGTGAGAGAAATTCAGGCATCAAATACACCAAATTGCAGCCCAAGAGCGGTCACAATCCAGCCCACAACGAGGAAAAAGTCAAGCACAGGGGGCAGAGAAATTCAGACCTCAAACCACACCAAATTGCAGCCCAAGGTTGGCCACAATCCAGCCCACATCGAGGAGAATTTCAAGCACAGGGGGCAGAGAAATTCAGGCCTCAAACCACGCCAAATTCCAGCCCAAGAGCGGCCACAATCCAGACCACATCGAGGAGAATTTCAAGCACAGGAGTGAGAGGAATTCAGGCCTCAACCACGCCAAATTCCAGCCCAAGAGCGGCCACAATCCAGCCCACATGGAAGAGAATTTCACACACAGTGTGCAGAGAAATTCAGGCCTCAAACCACGCCAAATTCCGGCCCAAGAGCGGCCACAATCCAGCCCACATGGAAGAGAATTTCACGCACAGTATGCAGAGAAATTCAGGCCTCCAACCACGCCAAATTCCAGCCCAAGAGCGGCCACAATCCAGACCACATCGAGGAGAATTTCAAGCACAGGAGTGAGAGAAATTCAGGCCCCAAACCACGCCAAATTCCAGTCCAAGTGCGGCTACAATCCAGCCCACATCGAGGAGAATTTCCAGCACAGGGGGCAGAGAAATTCAGGCCTCAAACCACGCCAAATTCCAGCCCAAGAGCGGCCACAATCCAGCCCACATCGAGGAGAATTTCAAGCACAGGGGGCAGAGAAATTCAGGCCTCAAACCACGCCAAATTCCAGCCCAAGAGCAGCCACAATCCAGCCCACATCGAGGAGAACTTCAGTTACAGGAGTGAGAGAAATTCAGGCATCAAAAAACACCAAATTGCAGCCCAAGTGCTGTCACAATCCAGCCCACATCGAAGAGAATGTCAAGCACAGGGGGCAGAGAAATTCAGTCCTCAAATCATGCAAAATTCCAGCCCAAGAGCAGCCACAATAAAGCCCACGTCGAGGAGATTTTCAGGCAGAAGGGGGCAGAGATATTCAGGCCTCAAACCACACCAAATTCCAGCTCAAGGTTGGCCACAATCCAACCCACATCGAGGAGAATATCAACCGCAGCAGTGAGATAAATTCAGGCCTCAAACGACGCCAAATTCCAGCCCAAGAGCGGCCACAATCCAGCCCACATCGAGGAGAATTTCACGCACAGGGGGCAGACAAATTCAGGCCTCCAACCACGCCAAATTCCAGCCGAAGACCGGCCACAATCCAGCCCACATCGAGGAGAATTTCAAGCACAGGGGTAGAGAAATTCAGGCCTCAAACCACGCCAAATTCCAGCCCAAGAGCAGCCACAATAAAGCCCAGGTCGAGGAGATTTTCAGGCAGAAGGGGGCAGAGATATTCAGGCCTCAAACCACACCAAATTCCAGCCCAAGAGCAGCCACAATAAAGCCCACGTCGAGGAGATTTTCAGGCAGAAGGGGGCAGAGATATTCAGGCCTCAAACCACACCAAATTCAAGCCCAAGAGCAGCCACAATAAAGCCCACGTCGAGGAGATTTTCAGGCAGAAGGGGGCAGAGATATTCAGGCCTCAAACCACACCAAATTCAAGCCCAAGAGCAGCCACAATAAAGCCCACGTCGAGGAGATTTTCAGGCAGAAGGGGTCAGAGATATTCAGGCCTCAAATCACGCCAAATTACAGCCCAAAAGCGGCCACAATCCAGCCCACATAGAGGAGAATTTCAAGCACAGGTGACAGAGAAATTCAGGCCTCAAACCACACCAAATTCCAGCCCAAGAGCGGCCACAATCCAGCCCACATTGAGGAGAATTTCAGTTACAGGAGTCAGAGAAATTCAGGCATCAAAAAACACCAAATTGCAGCCCAAGAGCGGTCACAATCCAGCCCACATCGAGGAGAATTTCAAGCACAGGGGGCAGAGAAATTCAGGCCTCTAACCACGCCAAATTCCAGCTGAAGGTTGGATACAATCCAGCCCACATCGAGGAGAATTTCAAGCACAGTGTGCAGAGAAATTCAGGCCTCAAACCACGCCAAATTCCAGCCCAAGAGCGGCCACAATCCAGCCCACATCGACGAGAATTTCACGCACAGTGTGCAGAGAAATTCAGGCCTCAAACCACGCCAAATTCCGGCCCAAGAGCGGCCACAATCCAGCCCACATGGAAGAGAATTTCAAGCACAGGAGTGAGAGAAATTCAGGCCTCAAACCACGCCAAATTCCAGCCCAAGAGCGGCCACAATCCAGCCCACATCGAGGAGAATTTCAAGCACAGGGGGCAGAGAAATTCAGGCCTCAAACCACGCCAAATTCCGGCCCAAGAGCGGCCACAATCCAGACCACATCGAGGAGAATTTCAAGCACAGGGGGCAGAGAAATTCAGGCCTCAAACCACGCCAAATTCCAGCTCAAGGTTGGCTACAATCCAACCCACATCGAGGAGAATTTCAACCGCAGGAGTGAGAGAAATTCAGGCCTCAAACGACGCCAAATTCCAGCCCAAGAGCGGCCACAATCCAGCCCACATCAAGGAGAATTTCACGCACAGTGTGCAGAGAAATTCAGGCCTCAAACCACGCCACATTCCGGCCCAAGAGCGGCCACAATCCAGCCCACATCGAAGAGAATTTCACGCACAGGGGGCAGACAAATTCAGGCCTCCAACCACGCCAAATTCCAGCCGAAGAGCGGCCACAATCCAGCCCACATCGAGGAGAATTTCAAGCACAGGAGTGAGAGAAATTCAGGCATCAAAAAACACCAAACTGCAGCCCAAGTGCGATCACAATCCAGCCCACATCGAAGAGAATGTCAAGCACAGGGGGCAGAGAAATTCAGTCCTCAAATCATGCAAAATTCCAGCCCAAGAGCAGCCACAATAAAGCCCACATCGAGGAGAATTTCAAGCACAGGGGGCAGAGAAATTCAGACCTCCAACCACGCCAAATTCCGACCCAAGAGCGGCCACAATCCAGACCACATCGAGGAGAATTTCAAGCACAGCACTGAGAGAAATTCAGGCCTCCAACCACGCCAAATTCCAGCTCAAGGTTGGCTACAATCCAACCCACATCGAGGAGAATTTCAACCGCAGGAGTGAGAGAAATTCAGGCCTCAAACGAAGCCAAATTCCAGACCAAGAGCGGCCACAATCCAGCCCACATGGAAGAGAATTTCACGCACAGGGGGCAGACAAATTCAGGCCTCCAACCACGCCAAATTCCAGCCGAAGAGCGGCCACAATAAAGCCCACGTCGAGGAGATTTTCAGGCAGAAGGGGGCAGAGATATTCAGGCCTCAAATCACGCCTAATTCCAGCCCAAGAGCGGCCACGATCCAGCCCACATAGAGGAGAATTTCAAGCACAGGTGACAGAGAAATTCAGGCCTCAAACCACGCCAAATTCCAGCCCAAGATCGGCCACAATCCAGCCCACATGGAAGAGAATTTCAAGCACAGGGGGCAGAGAAATTCAGGCCTCAAACCACGCCAGATTCCAGCCCAAGGTTGGCCACAATCCAGCCCACATCGAGGAGAATTTCAAGCACAGGGGGCAGAGAAATTCAGGCCTCAAACCACGCCAAATTCCAGCCCAAGAGCGGCCACAATGCAGACCACATCGAGGAGAATTTCAAGCACAGGGGGCAGAGAAATTCAGGCCTCCAACCATGCCAAATTCCAGCCCAAGAGCGGCCACAATCCAGCCCACATCGAGGAGAATTTCAAGCACAGCACTGAGAGAAATTCAGGCCTCCAACCACGTCAAATTGCAGCCCAAGAGCGGCCACAATCCAGCCCACATGGAAGAGAATGTCAAGCACAGGGGGCAGAGAAATTCAGGCCTCAAACCACGCCAGAATCCAGCCCGAGAGCGGCCACAATAAAGCCCACCTCGAGGAGAATTTCAAGCACAGTTTGCAGAGAAATTCAGACCTCAAACCACGCCAAATTCCAGCCCAAGAGCGGCCACAATCCAGCCCACATCGAGGAGAATTTCAAGCACAGGGGGCAGAGAAATTCAGGCCTCTAACCACACCAAATTCCAGCCCAAGAGCAGCCACAATAAAGCCCACGTCGAGGAGATTTTCAGGCAGAAGGGGGCAGAGATATTCAGGCCTCAAATCACGCCAAATTCCAGCCCAAGAGTGGCCACGATCCAGCCCACATAGAGGAGAATTTCAAGCAGAGGGACAGAGAAATTCAGGCCTCAAACCACACCAACTTCCTGCCCGAGAGCAGCCACAATCCAGCCCACATCGAGGAGAATTTCAAGCACAGGGGGCAGAGAAATTCAGACCTCAAACCACGCCAGATTCCAGCCCAAGTGCGGCCACAATGCAGACCACATCGAGGAGCATTTCAAGCACAGGAGTGAGAGAAATTCAGGCCTCAAACCACGCCAAATTCCAGCCCAAGAGCGGCCACAATCCAGCCCACATGGAAGAGAATTTCAAGCACAGTTTGCAGAGAAATTCAGGCCTCAAACCACGCCACATTCCGGCCCAAGAGCGGCCACAATCCAGCCCACATCGAGGAGAATTTCAAGCAGAGGGGGCAGAGAAATTCAGGCCTCAAACCATAACAAATTCCACCCCAAGTGCGGCCGCAATCCAGACCACTTCGAGGAGAAATTCAAACAGAGGGCCTGAGAACTTCATGCCTAAAACCACGCCAAATTCCAGCCCAAGAGCGGCCACAATCCAGCCCACATTGAGGAGAATTTCAAGCACAGGGGGCAGAGAAATTCAGGCCTCAAACCACGCCAAATTCCGGCCCGTAACCGGCCACATTCCAGCCCACATCGAGGAGAATATCAAGCACAGGGGGCAGACAAAATGAAGCCCCAAACCGCGAAAAATTCCAGCCCAAGAGCGACCACAATCCAGCCCACATCGAGGAGAATTTCAAGCACAGGGGGCAGAGAAATTCAGGAATCCAACCATGCCAAATTGCAGCACAAGAGCCGCCACAATGCAGCCCACATGGAAGAGAATTTCAAGCACAGGGGGCAGAGAAATTCAGGCCTCAAACCACAACAAATTCCAGCCCAAGAGTGACCACAATCCAGCACACATCGAGGAGAATTTCAAGCACAGGACGCAGAGAACTTAATGCCTAAAACCACGCCAAATTCCAGCCCAAGAGCGGCCAAAATCCAGCCCACATCGAGGAGAATTTCAAGCAGAGGGGGCAGAGAAATTCAGGCCTCAAACCACACCAACTTCCAGCCCAAGAGCAGCCACAATCCAGCCCACATCGAGGAGAATTTCAAGCACAGGGGGCAGAGAAATTCAGGCCTCCAACCACGCCAAATTCCGGCCCAATGTTGGCCACCATCCAGCCCACATCGAGGAGAATTTCAAGCACAGCAGTGAGAGAAATTCAGGCCTCAAACACGCCAAATTCCAGCCCAAGAGCAGCCACAATCCAGCCCACATCGAGGAGAATTTCAAGCACAGCAGTGAGAGAAATTCAGGCCTCAAACACGCCAAATTCCAGCCCAGGAGCGGCCACAATCCAGCCCACATCGAGGAGAATTTCAATCAAAGCTGGGAGAGAAATTCAGCCCTCAAACCACGCCAAGTTCTGGCCCAAGAGCAGCCACTATCCAGCCCACATGGAGGAGAATTTCAAGCACAGGGGGCAGAAAACTTCAGGCCTCAAACCACGCCAAATTCCGGCCCAAGAGAACCCACAATCCAGCCCACACCGAGGAGAATTTCAAGCACAGGGGGCAGAGAAATTCAGGCTTCAAACCACGCCAAGTTTCAGTCCAAGAGTGGTCACAATCCAGCCCACCTCGAGAAAAATTACAATCAAAGCTGGGAGAGAAATTCAGGCCTCAAACCACGCCAAATTCCGGCCCAAGAGCGGCCACAATCCAGCCCACATCGAGGAGAATGTCAAGCACAGAGGGCAGAGAAATTCAGTCCTCAAACCACGCCAACTTCCAGCCCGAGAGCAGCCACAATCCAGCCCACATCGAGGAGAATTTCAAGCACAGGGGGCAGAGAAATTCAGGCCTCCAACCACGCCAAATTCCGGCCCAATGTTGGCCACCATCCAGCCCACATCGAGGAGAATTTCAAGCACAGCAGTGAGAGAAATTCAGGCCTCAAACACGCCAAATTCCAGCCCAAGAGCAGCCACAATCCAGCCCACATCGAGGAGAATTTCAAGCACAGCAGTGAGAGAAATTCAGGCCTCAAACACACCAAATTCCAGCCCAGGAGCGGCCACAATCCAGCCCACATCGAGGAGAATTTCAATCAAAGCTGGGAGAGAAATTCAGCCCTCAAACCACGCCAAGTTCTGGCCCAAGAGCAGCCACTATCCAGCCCACATGGAGGAGAATTTCAAGCACAGGGGGCAGAAAACTTCAGGCCTCAAACCACGCCAAATTCCGGCCCAAGAGAACCCACAATCCAGCCCACACCGAGGAGAATTTCAAGCACAGGGGGCAGAGAAATTCAGGCTTCAAACCACGCCAAGTTTCAGTCCAAGAGTGGTCACAATCCAGCCCACCTCGAGAAAAATTACAATCAAAGCTGGGAGAGAAATTCAGGCCTCAAACCACGCCAAATTCCGGCCCAAGAGCGGCCACAATCCAGCCCACATCGAGGAGAATGTCAAGCACAGAGGGCAGAGAAATTCAGTCCTCAAACCACGCCAAATTCCAGCCCATGACCGGCCACATTCCAGCCCACATCGAGGAGAATGTCAAGCACAGGGGGCAGACAAAATGAAGCCCCAAACCGCGACAAATTCCAGCCCAAGAGCGGCCACAATCCAGCCCACATCGACGAGAATTTCAAGCACAGGGGGCAGAGAAATTCAGGCCTCAAACCACGCCAAATTCCGGCCCAAGAGCGGCCACAATCCAGCCCACATTGAGGAGAATTTCAAGCACAGGGGGCAGAGAAATTCAGGCCTCAAACCACGCCAAATTCCGGCCCAAGAGCGGCCACAATCCAGCCAACATCGAGGAGAATGTCAAGCACAGAGGGCAGAGAAATTCAGTCCTCAAACCACGCCAAATTCCAGCCCGTGACCGGCCACATTCCAGCCCACATCGAGGAGAATTTCAAGCACAGGGGGCAGACAAAATGAAGCCCCAAACCGCGACAAATTCCAGCCCAAGAGCGGCCACAATCCAGCCCACATGGAAGAGAATTTCAAGCACAGGGGGCAGAGAAATTCAGGCCTCAAACCACGCCAAATTCCAGCCCAAGAGCTGCCACAATCCAGCCCAGGTCGAGGAGATTTTCAGGCAGAAGGGGGCAGAGATATTCAGGCCTCAAACCACACCAAATTCCAGCCCAAGAGCAGCCACAATCCAGCCCACGTCGAGGAGATTTTCAGGCAGAAGGGGGCAGAGATATTCAGGCCTCAAACCACACCAAATTCAAGCCCAAGAGCAGCCACAATAAAGCCCACGTCGAGGAGATTTTCAGGCAGAAGGGGTCAGAGATATTCAGGCCTCAAATCACGCCAAATTACAGCCCAAAAGCGGCCACAATCCAGCCCACATAGAGGAGAATTTCAAGCACAGGTGACAGAGAAATTCAGGCCTCAAACCACACCAAATTCCAGCCCAAGAGCGGCCACAATCCAGCCCACATTGAGGAGAATTTCAGTTACAGGAGTGAGAGAAATTCAGGCATCAAAAAACACCAAATTGCAGCCCAAGAGCGGTCACAATCCAGCCCACATCGAGGAGAATTTCAAGCACAGGGGGCAGAGAAATTCAGTCCTCAAATCATGCAAAATTCCAGCCCAAGAGCAGACACAATAAAGCCCACATCGAGGAGAATTTCAAGCACAGGGGGCAGAGAAATTCAGACCTCCAACCACGCCAAATTCCGACCCAAGAGCGGCCACAATCCAGACCACATCGAGGAGAATTTCAAGCACAGCACTGAGAGAAATTCAGGCCTCCAACCACGCCAAATTCCAGCTCAAGGTTGGCTACAATCCAACCCACATCGAGGAGAATTTCAACCGCAGGAGTGAGAGAAATTCAGGCCTCAAACGAAGCCAAATTCCAGACCAAGAGCGGCCACAATCCAGCCCACATCGAGGAGAATTTCAAGCACAGGGGGCAGAGAAATTCAGGCCTCAAACCACGCCAAATTCCAGCCCAAGAGCGGCCACAATGCAGACCACATCGAGGAGAATTTCAAGCACAGGGGGCAGAGAAATTCAGGCCTCCAACCATGCCAAATTCCAGCCCAAGAGCGGCCACAATCCAGCCCACATCGAGGAGAATTTCAAGCACAGCACTGAGAGAAATTCAGGCCTCCAACCACGTCAAATTGCAGCCCAAGAGCGGCCACAATCCAGCCCACATGGAAGAGAATGTCAAGCACAGGGGGCAGAGAAATTCAGGCCTCAAACCACGCCAAATTCCAGCCCGAGAGCGGCCACAAGAAAGCCCACCTCGAGGAGAATTTCAAGCACAGTTTGCAGAGAAATTCAGACCTCAAACCACGCCAAATTCCAGCCCAAGAGCGGCCACAATCCAGCCCACATCGAGGAGAATTTCAAGCACAGGGGGCAGAGAAATTCAGGCCTCAAACCACACCAAATTCCAGCCCAAGAGCAGCCACAATAAAGCCCACGTCGAGGAGATTTTCAGGCAGAAGGGGGCAGAGATATTCAGGCCTCAAATCACGCCAAATTCCAGCCCAAGAGTGGCCACGATCCAGCCCACATAGAGGAGAATTTCAAGCAGAGGGACAGAGAAATTCAGGCCTCAAACCACACCAACTTCCTGCCCGAGAGCAGCCACAATCCAGCCCACATCGAGGAGAATTTCAAGCACAGGGGGCAGAGAAATTCAGACCTCAAACCACGCCAGATTCCAGCCCAAGTGCGGCCACAATCCAGCCCACATCGAGGAGAATTTCAAGCACAGGGTGTAGAGAAATTCAGGCCTCAAACCACGCCAAATTCCAGCCCAAGAGCGGCCACAATGCAGACCACATCGAGGAGCATTTCAAGCACAGGAGTGAGAGAAATTCAGGCCTCAAACCACGCCAAATTCCAGCCCAAGAGCGGCCACAATCCAGCCCACATGGAAGAGAATTTCACGCACAGTTTGCAGAGAAATTCAGGCCTCAAACCACGCCACATTCCGGCCCAAGAGCGGCCACAATCCAGCCCACATCGAGGAGAATTTCAAGCAGAGGGGGCAGAGAAATTCAGGCCTCAAACCATAACAAATTCCACCCCAAGTGCGGCCGCAATCCAGACCACTTCGAGGAGAAATTCAAACAGAGGGCCTGAGAACTTCATGCCTAAAACCACGCCAAATTCCAGCCCAAGAGCGGCCACAATCCAGCCCACATTGAGGAGAATTTCAAGCACAGGGGGCAGAGAAATTCAGGCCTCAAACCACGCCAAATTCCGGCCCGTAACCGGCCACATTCCAGCCCACATCGAGGAGAATATCAAGCACAGGGGGCAGACAAAATGAAGCCCCAAACCGCGAAAAATTCCAGCCCAAGAGCGACCACAATCCAGCCCACATCGAGGAGAATTTCAAGCACAGGGGGCAGAGAAATTCAGGAATCCAACCATGCCAAATTGCAGCACAAGAGCCGCCACAATGCAGCCCACATGGAAGAGAATTTCAAGCACAGGGGGCAGAGAAATTCAGGCCTCAAACCACAACAAATTCCAGCCCAAGAGTGACCACAATCCAGCACACATCGAGGAGAATTTCAAGCACAGGACGCAGAGAACTTAATGCCTAAAACCACGCCAAATTCCAGCCCAAGAGCGGCCAAAATCCAGCCCACATCGAGGAGAATTTCAAGCAGAGGGGGCAGAGAAATTCAGGCCTCAAACCACACCAACTTCCAGCCCGAGAGCAGCCACAATCCAGCCCACATCGAGGAGAATTTCAAGCACAGGGGGCAGAGAAATTCAGGCCTCCAACCACGCCAAATTCCGGCCCAATGTTGGCCACCATCCAGCCCACATCGAGGAGAATTTCAAGCACAGCAGTGAGAGAAATTCAGGCCTCAAACACGCCAAATTCCAGCCCAAGAGCAGCCACAATCCAGCCCACATCGAGGAGAATTTCAAGCACAGCAGTGAGAGAAATTCAGGCCTCAAACACGCCAAATTCCAGCCCAGGAGCGGCCACAATCCAGCCCACATCGAGGAGAATTTCAATCAAAGCTGGGAGAGAAATTCAGCCCTCAAACCACGCCAAGTTCTGGCCCAAGAGCAGCCACTATCCAGCCCACATGGAGGAGAATTTCAAGCACAGGGGGCAGAAAACTTCAGGCCTCAAACCACGCCAAATTCCAGCCCAAGAGAACCCACAATCCAGCCCACACCGAGGAGAATTTCAAGCACAGGGGGCAGAGAAATTCAGGCTTCAAACCACGCCAAGTTTCAGTCCAAGAGTGGTCACAATCCAGCCCACCTCGAGAAAAATTAAAATCAAAGCTGGGAGAGAAATTCAGGCCTCAAACCACGCCAAATTCCGGCCCAAGAGCGGCCACAATCCAGCCCACATCGAGGATAATGTCAAGCACAGAGGGCAGAGAAATTCAGTCCTCAAACCACGCCAACTTCCAGCCCGAGAGCAGCCACAATCCAGCCCACATCGAGGAGAATTTCAAGCACAGGGGGCAGAGAAATTCAGGCCTCCAACCACGCCAAATTCCGGCCCAATGTTGGCCACCATCCAGCCCACATCGAGGAGAATTTCAAGCACAGCAGTGAGAGAAATTCAGGCCTCAAACACGCCAAATTCCAGCCCAAGAGCAGCCACAATCCAGCCCACATCGAGGAGAATTTCAAGCACAGCAGTGAGAGAAATTCAGGCCTCAAACACGCCAAATTCCAGCCCAGGAGCGGCCACAATCCAGCCCACATCGAGGAGAATTTCAATCAAAGCTGGGAGAGAAATTCAGCCCTCAAACCACGCCAAGTTCTGGCCCAAGAGCAGCCACTATCCAGCCCACATGGAGGAGAATTTCAAGCACAGGGGGCAGAAAACTTCAGGCCTCAAACCACGCCAAATTCCGGCCCAAGAGAACCCACAATCCAGCCCACACCGAGGAGAATTTCAAGCACAGGGGGCAGAGAAATTCAGGCTTCAAACCACGCCAAGTTTCAGTCCAAGAGTGGTCACAATCCAGCCCACCTCGAGAAAAATTACAATCAAAGCTGGGAGAGAAATTCAGGCCTCAAACCACGCCAAATTCCGGCCCAAGAGCGGCCACAATCCAGCCCACATCGAGGAGAATGTCAAGCACAGAGGGCAGAGAAATTCAGTCCTCAAACCACGCCAAATTCCAGCCCATGACCGGCCACATTCCAGCCCACATCGAGGAGAATGTCAAGCACAGGGGGCAGACAAAATGAAGCCCCAAACCGCGACAAATTCCAGCCTAAGAGCGGCCACAATCCAGCCCACATCGACGAGAATTTCAAGCACAGGGGGCAGAGAAATTCAGGCCTCAAACCACGCCAAATTCCGGCCCAAGAGCGGCCACAATCCAGCCCACATTGAGGAGAATTTCAAGCACAGGGGGCAGAGAAATTCAGGCCTCAAACCACGCCAAATTCCGGCCCAAGTGCGGCCACAATCCAGCCAACATCGAGGAGAATGTCAAGCACAGAGGGCAGAGAAATTCAGTCCTCAAACCACGCCAAATTCCAGCCCGTAACCGGCCACATTCCAGCCCACATCGAGGAGAATATCAAGCACAGGGGGCAGACAAAATGAAGCCCCAAACCGCGAAAAATTCCAGCCCAAGAGCGACCACCATCCAGCCCAGATTGAGGAGCATTTCAAGCACAGGAGTGAGAGAAATTCAGGCCTCAAACCACGCCAAATTGCAGCCCAAGAGCAGCCACAATCCAACCCACATCGAGGAGAATTTCAGGCACAGGGGGCAGAGAAATTCAGGCCTCAAACCGCGCCAAATTCCAGCCCAAGAGCGGCCAAAATAAAGCCCACATCGAGGAGATGTTCAGGCAGAAGGGGGCAGAGATATTCAGGCCTCAAATCACGCCAAATTCCGGCCCAAGAGCGGCCACAATCCAGCCCACATCGAGGAGAATTTCAAGCACAGGGGGCAGAGAAATTCAGGCCTCAACCCACGCCGAATTCCGGCCCAAGAGCGACCAAAATCCAGCCCACATCAAGCAGAAATTCAAGCACAGGGTGCAGAGAAATTCATGCCGAAAACCACTCCAAATTCAGGCACAAGAGCGGCCACAATCCAGCCAACATCGAGGAGAATTTCAAGCACAGGGAGCAGAGAAATTCAGGCCTCAAACCAACCCAAATTCCAGCCCAAGTGCGGCCGCAATCCAGACCACTTCGAGGAGAATTTCAAGCACAGGGCCTGAGAACTTCATGCCTAAAACCACGCCAAATTCCAGCCCAAGATCGGCCACAATCCAGCCCACATCGAGGAGAATTTCAAGCACAGGAGTGAGAGAAATTCAGGCCTCAAACCATGCTAAATTCCGGCCCAAGAGAACCCACAATCCAGCCCACATCGAGGAGAATGTCAAGCACAAGGTGCAGAGAAATTCAGACCTCAAACCACGCCAAATTCCGGCCCAAGAGAACCCACAATCCAGCCCACACCGAGCAGAATTTCAAGCACAAGGTGCAGAGAAATTCAGGCTTCAAACCACGCCAAATTTCAGTCCAAGAGTGGTCACAATCCAGCCCACCTCAGGAAATATTACAATCAAAGCTGGGAGAGAAATTCAGGCCTCAAACCACGCCAAATTCCGGCCCAAGAGCGGCCACAATCCAGCCAACATCGAGGAGAATGTCAAGCACAGAGGGCAGAGAAATTCAGTCCTCAAACCACGCCAAATTCCAGCCCGTGACCGGCCACATTCCAGCCCACATCGAGGAGAATTTCAAGCACAGGGGGCAGACAAAATGAAGCCCCAAACCGCGACAAATTCCAGCCCAAGAGCGGCCATAATCCAGCCCACATGGAAGAGAATTTCAAGCACAGGGGGCAGAGAAATTCAGGCCTCAAACCACGCCAAATTCCAGCCCAAGAGCTGCCACAATCCAGCCCACAAGGAAGAGAATTTCAAGCACAGTGTGCAGAGAAATTCAGGCCTCAAACCACGCCAAATTCCGGCCCAAGAGCGGCCACAATCCAGCCAACATCGAGGAGAATGTCAAGCACAGAGGGCAGAGAAATTCAGTCCTCAAACCACAAAAAATTCCAGCCCGTAACCGGCCACATTCCAGCCCACATCGAGGAGAATGTCAAGCACAGGGGGCAGACAAAATGAAGCCCCAAACCACAACAAATTCCAGCCCAAGAGCGGCCACAATCCAGCCCACATCGAGGAGAATTTCAAGCACAGGACGCAGAGAACTTAATGCCTAAAACCACGCCAAATTCCAGCCCAAGAGCGGCCTAAATCCAGCCCACATCGAGGAGAATTTCAAGCACAGGGGGCAGAGAAATTCAGGCCTCAAACCACACCAAATTGCAGCCCAAGAGCGGCCACATTCCAGCCCACATGGAAGAGAATTTCAAGCACAGGGGGCAGAGAAATTCAGGCCTCCAACCACGCCAAATTCCAGCCCAAGAGCGGCCACAATCCAGCCCACATCGAGGAGAATTTCAAGCACAAGGCTCAGAGAAATTCAGGCCTCCAACCACGCCAAATTCCAGCCCAAGAGCGGCCACAATCCAGCCCACATCGAGGAGAATTTCAAGCACAGGGGGCAGAGTAATTCAGGATTCCAACCATGCCAAATTCTGGCCCAAGAGCGGCCACAATCCAGCCCACATCGAGGAGAATTTCAAGCACAGGGGGCAGAGTAATTCAGGATTCCAACCATTCCAAATTCTGGCACAAGAGCGGCCACAATCCAGCCCACATCGAGGAGAATTTCAAGCACAGGGGGCAGAGTAATTCAGGATTCCAACCATTCCAAATTCTGGCACAAGAGCGGCCACAATCCAGCCCACATCGAGGAGAATTTCAAGCACAGGGGGCAGAGAAATTCAGGCCTCAAACCACAACAAATTCCAGCCCAAGAGCGGCCACAATCCAGCACACATCGAGGAGAATTTCAAGCACAGGACGCAGAGAACTTAATGCCTAAAACCACGCCAAATTCCAGCCCGAGAGCAGCCACAATCCAGCCCACATCGAGGAGAATTTCAAGCACAGGGGGCGGAGAAATTCAGGCCTCAAACACGCCAAATTCCAGCCCAGGAGCGGCCACAATCCAGCCCACATGGAGGAGAATTTCAAGCACAGGGGGCAGACAAAATGAAGCCCCAAACCGCGACAAATTCCAGCCCAAGTGCGGCCACATTATAGCCCACATGGAAGAGAATTTCAAGCACAGTGTGCAGAGAAATTCAGGCCTCAAACCACGCCAAATTCCAGCCCATGAGCTGCCACAATCCAGCCCACATGGAAGAGAATTTCAAGCACAGTGTGCAGAGAAATTCAGGCCTCAAACCACGCCAAATTCCAGCCCAAGAGCGGCCACAATCCAGCCCACATTGAGGAGAATTTCAAGCACAGGGGGCAGAGAAATTCAGGCCTCCAACCACGCCAAATTCCAGCCCAAGAGCGGCCACAATCCAGCCAACATCGAGGAGAATGTCAAGCACAGAGGGCAGAGAAATTCAGTCCTCAAACCACGCCAAATTCCAGCCCGTAATTGGCCACATTCCAGCCCACATCGAGGAGAATGTCAAGCACAGGGGGCAGACAAAATGAAGCCCCAAACCACAACAAATTCCAGCCCAAGAGCAGCCACAATCCAGCCCACATCGAGGAGAATTTCAAGCACAGCAGTGAGAGAAATTCAGGCCTCAAACACGCCAAATTCCAGCCCAGGAGCGGCCACAATCCAGCCCACATCGAGGAGAATTTCAAGCACAGCAGTGAGAGAAATTCAGGCCTCAAACACGCCAAATTCCAGCCCAAGAGAACCCACAATCCAGCCCACATCGAGGAGAATGTCAAGCACAAGGTGCAGAGAAATTCAGACCTCAAACCACGCCAAATTCCGGCCCAAGAGAACCCACAATCCAGCCCACACCGAGCAGAATTTCAAGCACAAGGTGCAGAGAAATTCAGGCTTCAAACCACGCCAAATTTCAGTCCAAGAGTGGTCACAATCCAGCCCACCTCAGGAAATATTACAATCAAAGCTGGGAGAGAAATTCAGGCCTCAAACCACGCCAAATTCCGGCCCAAGAGCGGCCACAATCCAGCCAACATCGAGGAGAATGTCAAGCACAGAGGGCAGAGAAATTCAGTCCTCAAACCACGCCAAATTCCAGCCCGTGACCGGCCACATTCCAGCCCACATCGAGGAGAATTTCAAGCACAGGGGGCAGACAAAATGAAGCCCCAAACCGCGACAAATTCCAGCCCAAGAGCGGCCATAATCCAGCCCACATGGAAGAGAATTTCAAGCACAGGGGGCAGAGAAATTCAGGCCTCAAACCACGCCAAATTCCAGCCCAAGAGCTGCCACAATCCAGCCCACAAGGAAGAGAATTTCAAGCACAGTGTGCAGAGAAATTCAGGCCTCAAACCACGCCAAATTCCGGCCCAAGAGCGGCCACAATCCAGCCAACATCGAGGAGAATGTCAAGCACAGAGGGCAGAGAAATTCAGTCCTCAAACCACAAAAAATTCCAGCCCGTAACCGGCCACATTCCAGCCCACATCGAGGAGAATGTCAAGCACAGGGGGCAGACAAAATGAAGCCCCAAACCACAACAAATTCCAGCCCAAGAGCGGCCACAATCCAGCCCACATCGAGGAGAATTTCAAGCACAGGACGCAGAGAACTTAATGCCTAAAACCACGCCAAATTCCAGCCCAAGAGCGGCCTAAATCCAGCCCACATCGAGGAGAATTTCAAGCACAGGGGGCAGAGAAATTCAGGCCTCAAACCACACCAAATTGCAGCCCAAGAGCGGCCACATTCCAGCCCACATGGAAGAGAATTTCAAGCACAGGGGGCAGAGAAATTCAGGCCTCCAACCACGCCAAATTCCAGCCCAAGAGCGGCCACAATCCAGCCCACATCGAGGAGAATTTCAAGCACAGGGGGCAGAGAAATTCAGGCCTCCAACCACGCCAAATTCCAGCCCAAGAGCGGCCACAATCCAGCCCACATCGAGGAGAATTTCAAGCACAGGGGGCAGAGTAATTCAGGATTCCAACCATGCCAAATTCTGGCCCAAGAGCGGCCACAATCCAGCCCACATCGAGGAGAATTTCAAGCACAGGGGGCAGAGTAATTCAGGATTCCAACCATTCCAAATTCTGGCACAAGAGCGGCCACAATCCAGCCCACATCGAGGAGAATTTCAAGCACAGGGGGCAGAGTAATTCAGGATTCCAACCATTCCAAATTCTGGCACAAGAGCGGCCACAATCCAGCCCACATCGAGGAGAATTTCAAGCACAGGGGGCAGAGAAATTCAGGCCTCAAACCACAACAAATTCCAGCCCAAGAGCGGCCACAATCCAGCACACATCGAGGAGAATTTCAAGCACAGGACGCAGAGAACTTAATGCCTAAAACCACGCCAAATTCCAGCCCGAGAGCAGCCACAATCCAGCCCACATCGAGGAGAATTTCAAGCACAGGGGGCGGAGAAATTCAGGCCTCAAACACGCCAAATTCCAGCCCAGGAGCGGCCACAATCCAGCCCACATGGAGGAGAATTTCAAGCACAGGGGGCAGACAAAATGAAGCCCCAAACCGCGACAAATTCCAGCCCAAGTGCGGCCACATTATAGCCCACATGGAAGAGAATTTCAAGCACAGTGTGCAGAGAAATTCAGGCCTCAAACCACGCCAAATTCCAGCCCATGAGCTGCCACAATCCAGCCCACATGGAAGAGAATTTCAAGCACAGTGTGCAGAGAAATTCAGGCCTCAAACCACGCCAAATTCCAGCCCAAGAGCGGCCACAATCCAGCCCACATTGAGGAGAATTTCAAGCACAGGGGGCAGAGAAATTCAGGCCTCCAACCACGCCAAATTCCAGCCCAAGAGCGGCCACAATCCAGCCAACATCGAGGAGAATGTCAAGCACAGAGGGCAGAGAAATTCAGTCCTCAAACCACGCCAAATTCCAGCCCGTAATTGGCCACATTCCAGCCCACATCGAGGAGAATGTCAAGCACAGGGGGCAGACAAAATGAAGCCCCAAACCACAACAAATTCCAGCCCAAGAGCAGCCACAATCCAGCCCACATCGAGGAGAATTTCAAGCACAGCAGTGAGAGAAATTCAGGCCTCAAACACGCCAAATTCCAGCCCAGGAGCGGCCACAATCCAGCCCACATCGAGGAGAATTTCAAGCACAGCAGTGAGAGAAATTCAGGCCTCAAACACGCCAAATTCCAGCCCAGGAGCGGCCACAATCCAGCCCACATCGAGGAGAATTTCAATCAAAGCTGGGAGAGAAATTCAGGCCTCAAACCACGCCAAATTCCGGCCCAAGAGCAGCCACAATCCAGCCAACATCGAGGAGAAAGTCAAGCACAGAGGGCAGAGAAATTCAGTCCTCAAACCACGCCAAATTCCAGCCCGTGACCGGCCACATTCCAGCCCACATCGAGGAGAATGTCAAGCACAGGGGGCAGACAAAATGAAGCCCCAAAACGCGACAAATTCCAGCCCAAGAGCGGCCACAATCCATCCCACATGGAAGAGAATTTCAAGCACAGTGTGCAGAGAAATTCAGGCCTCAAACTACGCCAAATTCCAGCCCAAGAGCGGCCACAATCCCGCCCACATCGAGGAGAATTTCAAGCACAGCGTGCAGAGAAATTCAGGCCTCAAACCACGCCAAATTCCGGCCCAAGAGCGGCTACAATCCAGCCCACATGGAAGAGAATTTCAAGCACAGTGTGCAGAGAAATTCAGGCCTCAAACCACGCCAAATTCCAGCCCAAGAGCCGCCACAATCCAGCCCACATCGAGGAGAATTTCAAGCACAGGGGGCAGAGAACTTAATGCCTAAAACCACGCCAAATTCCAGCCCAAGAGCGGCCAAAATCCAGCCCACATCGAGGAGAATGTCAAGAACAGGGGGCAGAGAAATTCAGGCCTCAAACCACGCCAAATTCCAGCCCAAGAGCGGCCAGAATCCAGCCCACATCGAGGAGAATTTCAAGCACAGGACGCAGAGAACTTAATGCCTAAAACCATGCCAAATTCCAGCCCAAGAGCGGCCACAATCCAGCCCACATCGAGGAGAATGTCAAGCACAGGGGGCAGAGAAATTCAGGCTTCAAACCACGCCAAATTGCAGCCCAAGAGCGGCCACAATCCAGCCCACATCGAGGAGAATTTCAAGCACAGGACGCAGAGAACTTAATGTCTAAAACCACGCCAAATTCCAGCCCAAGAGCGGCCAAAATCCAGCCCACATCAAGGAGAATTTCAAGCACAGCAGTGAGAGAAATTCATGCCTCAAACACGCCAAATTCCAGCCCAGGAGCGGCCAAAATCCAGCCCACATCGAGGAGAAGTTCAATTACAGGAGTGAGAGAAATTCATGCCTCAAACACGCCAAAATCCAGCCCACATGGAGGAGAATTTCAAGCACAGGGGGCAGAGAAATTCAGTCCTCAAACCACGCCAAATTCCGGCCCAGGAGCGGCCACAATCCAGCAAACATTGAGGAGAATGTCAAGCACAGGGGGCAGAGAAATTCAGACCTCAAACCACGCCAAATTCCGGCCCAAGAGCGGCCACAATCCAGCCCACTTGGAGGAGAATTTCAAGCACAGGGGGCAGAGAAATTCAGGCCTCAAACCACGCCAAATTCCAGCCCAAGAGCGGCCACAATCCAGCCCACATAGAGGAGAATTTCAAGCACAGGGGGCAGAGAAATTCAGGCCTCAAACCACGCCAAATTCCGGCCCAACGGCGGCCACAATCCAGCCCACATCGAGGAGAATTTCAAGCACAGGGGGCAGAGAAATTGAGACCTCAAACCACGCCAAATTCCGGCCCAAGAGCGGCCACAATCCAGCCCACATCGTGGAGAATTTCAAGCACAGGGGGCAGAGAAATTGAGACCTCAAACCACGCCAAATTCCGGCCCAAGAGCGGCCACAATCCAGCCCACATCGAGGAGAATTTCAAGCACAGGGGGCAGAGAAATTCAGACCTCAAACCACGCCAAATTCCGGCCCAAGAGCGGCCACAATCCAGCCCACATCGAGGAGAATTTCAAGCACAGGGGGCAGAGAAATTCAGGCCTCAAACCACGCCAAATTCCAGCCCAAGAGCAGCCACCATCCAGAACACATTGAGGAGAATTTCAAGCACAGGGGGCAGAGAAATTCAGGCCTTAAACCACGACAAATTCCAGCCCAGGAGCGACCACAATCCAGCCCACCTCGAGGAGAATTTCAAGCACAGGGGGCAGAGAAATTCAGGCCTCAAACCACGCCAAATTCCGGCCCAAGAGCGGCCACATTCCAGCCCACATCGAGGAGAATGTCAAGCACAGGGTGCAGAGAAATTCATGCCGAAAACCACTCCGAATTCCGGACCAAGAGCGGCCACAATCCAGCCCACATCGAGGAGAATTTCAAGCACAGGGGGCAGACAATATCAAGCCCCAAACCACAACAAATTCCAGCCCAAGAACCGTCACAATCCAGCCCACATCCAGGAGAATGTCAAGCACAGGGGACAGAGAAATTCAGGCCTCAAACCACGCCAAATTCCAGCCCAAGAGCGGCCACAATCCAGCCCACATCGAGGAGAATATCAAGCACAGGGGGCAGACAATATCAAGCCCCAAACCACAACAAATTCCAGCCCAAGAGCAGCCACCATCCAGAACACATTGAGGAGAATTTCAAGCACAGGGGGCAGAGAAATTCAGGCCTTAAACCACGACAAATTCCAGCCCAGGAGCGACCACAATCCAGCCCACCTCGAGGAGAATTTCAAGCACAGGGGGCAGAGAAATTCAGGCCTCCAACGACGCCAAATTCCAGCCCAAGAGCGGCCACAATCCAGCCCACATCGAGGAGAATTTCAAGCACAAGAGGCAGAGAAATTCAGACCTCAAACCACGTCAAATTCTGGCCCAAGAGCGGCCACCATCCAGCCCACATCGAGGAGAATGTCAAGCACAAGAGGCAGAGAAATTCAGACCTCAAACCACGTCAAATTCTGGCCCAAGAGCGGCCACCATCCAGCCCACATCGAGGAGAATGTCAAGAACAAGAGGCAGAGAAATTCAGACCTCAAACCACGTCAAATTCTGGCCCAAGAGCGGCCACCATCCAGCCCACATCGAGGAGAATGTCAAGCACAAGAGGTAGAGAAATTCAGACCTCAAACCACGTCAAATTCCGGCCCAAGAGCGGCCACAATCCAGCCCACATCGAGGAGAATTTCAAGCACAGGGGGCAGAGAAATTCAGGCCTCCAACCACGCCAAATTCCAGCCCAAGAGCGGCCACAATCCAGCCCACATCGAGGAGAATTTCAAGCACAGGGGGCAGAGAAATTCAGGCCTCAAACCACGCCAAATTCCAGCCCAAGAGCGGCCACCATCCAGCCCACATCGAGGAGAATGTCAAGCACAGGAGGCAGAGAAGTTCAGGCCTCAAACCACGCCAAATTCCGGCCCAAGAGCGGCCACCATCCAGCCCACATTGAGGAGAATGTCATGCACAGGAGGCAGAGAAGTTCAGGCCTCAAACCACGCCAAATTCCGGCCCAAGAGCGGCCACCATCCAGCCCACATCGAGGAGAATTTCAAGCACAGGGGACAGAGAAATTCAGACCTCAAACCACGCCAAATTCCGGCCCAAGAGCCGTCACCATCCAGCCCAAATCGAGGAGAATGTCAAGCACAGGGGGCAGAGAAATTCAGACCTCAAACCACGCCAAATTCCGGCCCAAGAGCCGTCACCATCCAGCCCAAATCGAGGAGAATGTCAAGCACAGGGGGCAGAGAAATTCAGGCCTCAAACCATGACAAATTCTGGCCCAAGAGCGGCCACCATCCAGCCCACATCGAGGAGAATGTCAAGCACAAGAGGCAGAGAAGTTCAGGCCTCAAACCACGCCAAATTCCAGCCCAAGAGCGGCCACCATCCAGCCCACATCGAGGAGAATTTCAAGCACAGTGGACAGAGTGATTCAGGATTCCAACCATGCCAAATTGCAGCCCAAGAGCGGCCACAATCCAGCCCACATCGAGGAGAATTTCAAGCACAGGGGGCAGAGAAATTCAGGTCTCAAACCACAACAAATTCCAGCACAATAGCGGCCACAATCCAGCACACATCGAGGAGAATTTCAAGCACAGGACGCAGAGAACTTAATGCCTAAAACCACGCCAAATTCCAGCCCGAGAGCAGCCACAATCCAGCCCACATCGAGGAGAATTTCAAGCACAGGGGGCAGAGAAATTCAGGCCTCAAACCACGCCAAATTCCAGCCCAAGAGCGGCCACAATCCAGCCACATCGAGGAGAATTTCAAGCACAGGGGGCAGAGAAATTCAGGCCTCAAACCACGCCAAATTCCGGCCCAAGTTTGGCCACCATCCAGCCACATCGAGGAGAATTTCAAGCACAGGGGGCAGAGAAATTCAGGCCTCAAACACGCCAAATTCCAGCCCAGGAGCGGCCACAATCCAGCCCACATCGAGGAGAATTTCAAGCACAGCAGTGAGAGAAATTCAGGCCTCAAACACGGCAAATTCCAGCCCAGGAGCGGCCACAATCCAGCCCACATCGAGGAGAATTTCAAGCACAGCAGTGAGAGAAATTCAGGCCTCAAACACGGCAAATTCCAGCCCAGGAGCGGCCACAATCCAGCCCACATCGAGGAGAATTTCAAGCACAGCAGTGAGAGAAATTCAGGCCTCAAACACGCCAAATTCCAGCCCAGGAGCGGCCACAATCCAGCCCACATCGAGGAGAATTTCAAGCACAGCAGTGAGAGAAATTCAGGCCTCAAACACGCCAAATTCCAGCCCAGGAGCGGCCACAATCCAGCCCACATCGAGGAGAATTTCAATCAAAGCTGGGAGAGAAATTCAGGCCTCAAACCACGCCAAATTCCGGCCCAAGAGCGGCCACAATCCAGCCAACATCGAGGAGAATGTCAAGCACAGGGGGCAGACAAAATGAAGCCCCAAAACGCGACAAATTCCAGCCCAAGAGCGGCCACAATCCATCCCACATGGAAGAGAATTTCAAGCACAGTGTGCAGAGAAATTCAGGCCTCAAACTACGCCAAATTCCAGCCCAAGAGCGGCCACAATCCCGCCCACATCGAGGAGAATTTCAAGCACAGCGTGCAGAGAAATTCAGGCCTCAAACCACGCCAAATTCCGGCCCAAGAGCGGCTACAATCCAGCCCACATGGAAGAGAATTTCAAGCACAGTGTGCAGAGAAATTCAGGCCTCAAACCACGCCAAATTCCAGCCCAAGAGCCGCCACAATCCAGCCCACATCGAGGAGAATTTCAAGCACAAGGGGCAGAGAACTTAATGCCTAAAACCATGCCAAATTCCAGCCCAAGAGCGGCCACAATCCAGCCCACATCGAGGAGAATGTCAAGCACAGGGGGCAGAGAAATTCAGGCCTCAAACCACGCCAAATTGCAGCCCAAGAGCGGCCACAATCCAGCCCACATCGAGGAGAATTTCAAGCACAGGACGCAGAGAAATTCAGGCCTGCAACCATGCCAAATTCCGGCCCAAGAGCGGCCACAATCCAGCCCACATCGAGGAGAATTTCAAGCACAGGACGCAGAGAACTTAATGTCTAAAACCACGCCAAATTCCAGCCCAAGAGCGGCCAAAATCCAGCCCACATCAAGGAGAATTTCAAGCACAGCAGTGAGAGAAATTCATGCCTCAAACACGCCAAATTCCAGCCCAGGAGCGGCCAAAATCCAGCCCACATCGAGGAGAAGTTCAATTACAGGAGTGAGAGAAATTCATGCCTCAAACACGCCAAAATCCAGCCCACATGGAGGAGAATTTCAAGCACAGGGGGCAGAGAAATTCAGTCCTCAAACCACGCCAAATTCCGGCCCAGGAGCGGCCACAATCCAGCAAACATTGAGGAGAATGTCAAGCACAGGGGGCAGAGAAATTCAGACCTCAAACCACGCCAAATTCCGGCCCAAGAGCGGCCACAATCCAGCCCACTTGGAGGAGAATTTCAAGCACAGGGGGCAGAGAAATTCAGGCCTCAAACCACGCCAAATTCCAGCCCAAGAGCGGCCACAATCCAGCCCACATAGAGGAGAATTTCAAGCACAGGGGGCAGAGAAATTCAGACCTCAAACCACGCCAAATTCCGGCCCAACAGCGGCCACAATCCAGCCCACATCGAGGAGAATTTCAAGCACAGGGGGCAGAGAAATTGAGACCTCAAACCACGCCAAATTCCGGCCCAAGAGCGGCCACAATCCAGCCCACATCGTGGAGAATTTCAAGCACAGGGGGCAGAGAAATTGAGACCTCAAACCACGCCAAATTCCGGCCCAAGAGCAGCCACAATCCAGCCCACATCGAGGAGAATTTCAAGCACAGGGGGCAGAGAAATTCAGACCTCAAACCACGCCAAATTCCGGCCCAAGAGCGGCCACAATCCAGCCCAAATCGAGGAGAATTTCAAGCACAGGGGGCAGAGAAATTCAGGCCTCAAACCACGCCAAATTCCAGCCCGAGAGCAGCCACCATCCAGAACACATTGAGGAGAATTTCAAGCACAGGGGGCAGAGAAATTCAGGCCTTAAACCACGACAAATTCCAGCCCAGGAGCGACCACAATCCAGCCCACCTCGAGGAGAATTTCAAGCACAGGGGGCAGAGAAATTCAGGCCTCAAACCACGCCAAATTCCGGCCCAAGAGCGGCCACATTCCAGCCCACATCGAGGAGAATGTCAAGCACAGGGTGCAGAGAAATTCATGCCGAAAACCACTCCGAATTCCGGACCAAGAGCGGCCACAATCCAGCCCACATCGAGGAGAATTTCAAGCACAGGGGGCAGACAATATCAAGCCCCAAACCACAACAAATTCCAGCCCAAGAACCGTCACAATCCAGCCCACATCCAGGAGAATGTCAAGCACAGGGGACAGAGAAATTCAGGCCTCAAACCACGCCAAATTCCAGCCCAAGAGCGGCCACAATCCAGCCCACATCGAGGAGAATATCAAGCACAGGGGGCAGACAATATCAAGCCCCAAACCACAACAAATTCCAGCCCAAGAGCAGCCACCATCCAGAACACATTGAGGAGAATTTCAAGCACAGGGGGCAGAGAAATTCAGGCCTTAAACCACGACAAATTCCAGCCCAGGAGCGACCACAATCCAGCCCACCTCGAGGAGAATTTCAAGCACAGGGGGCAGAGAAATTCAGGCCTCAAACCACGCCAAATTCCAGCCCAAGAGCGGCCACAATCCAGCCCACATCGAGGAGAATTTCAAGCACAAGAGGCAGAGAAATTCAGACCTCAAACCACGTCAAATTCTGGCCCAAGAGCGGCCACCATCCAGCCCACATCGAGGAGAATGTCAAGCACAAGAGGCAGAGAAATTCAGACCTCAAACCACGTCAAATTCTGGCCCAAGAGCGGCCACCATCCAGCCCACATCGAGGAGAATGTCAAGAACAAGAGGCAGAGAAATTCAGACCTCAAACCACGTCAAATTCTGGCCCAAGAGCGGCCACCATCCAGCCCACATCGAGGAGAATGTCAAGAACAAGAGGCAGAGAAATTCAGACCTCAAACCACGTCAAATTCTGGCCCAAGAGCGGCCACCATCCAGCCCACATCGAGGAGAATGTCAAGCACAAGAGGCAGAGAAATTCAGACCTCAAACCACGTCAAATTCCGGCCCAAGAGCGGCCACCATCCAGCCCACATCGAGGAGAATTTCAAGCACAGGGGGCAGAGAAATTCAGGCCTCCAACCACGCCAAATTCCAGCACAAGAGCGGCCACAATCCAGCCCACATCGAGGAGAATTTCAAGCACAGGGGGCAGAGAAATTCAGGCCTCAAACCACGCCAAATTCCGGCCCAAGAGCGGCCACCATCCAGCCCACATCGAGGAGAATGTCAAGCACAGGAGGCAGAGAAGTTCAAGCCTCAAACCACGCCAAATTCCGGCCCAAGAGCGGCCACCATCCAGCCCACATTGAGGAGAATGTCATGCACAGGAGGCAGAGAAGTTCAGGCCTCAAACCACGCCAAATTCCGGCCCAAGAGCGGCCACCATCCAGCCCACATCGAGGAGAATTTCAAGCACAGGGGGCAGAGAAATTCAGACCTCAAACCACGCCAAATTCCCGCCCAAGAGCCGTCACCATCCAGCCCAAATCGAGGAGAATGTCAAGCACAGGGGGCAGAGAAATTCAGACCTCAAACCACGCCAAATTCCGGCCCAAGAGCCGTCACCATCCAGCCCACATCGAGGAGAATGTCAAGCACAGGGGGCAGAGAAATTCAGGCCTCAAACCATGACAAATTCCAGCCCAAGAGCGGCCACCATCCAGCCCACATCGAGGAGAATGTCAAGCACAAGAGGCAGAGAAATTCAGACCTCAAACCACGTCAAATTCCGGCCCAAGAGCGGCCACAATCCAGCCCACATCGAGGAGAATGTCATGCACAGGAGGCAGAGAAGTTCAGGCCTCAAACCACGCCAAATTCCGGCCCAAGAGCGGCCACCATCCAGCCCACATCGAGGAGAATTTCAAGCACAGGGGGCAGAGAAATTCAGACCTCAAACCACGCCAAATTCCGGCCCAAGAGCCGTCACCATCCAGCCCAAATCGAGGAGAATGTCAAGAACAGGGGGCAGAGAAATTCAGACCTCAAACCACGCCAAATTCCGGCCCAAGAGCCGTCACCATCCAGCCCAAATCGAGGAGAATGTCAAGCACAAGAGGCAGAGAAATTCAGACCTCAAACCACGTCAAATTCCGGCCCAAGAGCGGCCACAATCCAGCCCACATCGAGGAGAATTTCAAGCATAGGACGCAGAGAAGTTCAGGCCTCAAACCACGCCAAGTTCCAGCCCAAGAGCGGCCACCATCCAGCCCACATCGAGGAGAATGTCAAGCACAGGACACAGAGAAGTTCAGGCCTCAAACCACGCCAAATTCCGGCCCAAGAGCGGCCACCATCCAGCCCACATCGAGGAGAATGTCAAGCACAGGACACAGAGAAGTTCAGGCCTCAAACCACGCCAAATTCCGGCCCAAGAGCAGACACAATCCAGCCCACATCGAGGAGAATTTCAAGCACAGGGGGCAGAGAAATTCAGACCTCAAACCACGCCAAATTCCGGCCCAAGAGCTGTCACAATCCAGCATACATCGAGGAGAATTTCAAGCACAGGGGGCAGAGAAATTCAGGCCTCAAACCACGCCAAATTGCAGCCCAAGAGCGGCCACAATCCAGCCCACATCGAGGAGAATTTCAAGCACAGGGGGCAGAGAAATTCAGACCTCAAACCACGCCAAATTCCGGCCCAAGAGCGGCCACAATCCAGCCCACATCGAGGAGAATTTCAAGCACAGGGGGCAGAGAAATTCAGACCTCAAACCACGCCAAATTCCGGCCCAAGAGCAGCCACAATCCAGCCCACATCCAGGAGAACGTCAAGCACAGGGTGCAGAGAAATTCATGCCGAAAACCACTCCGAATTCCGGACCAAGAGCGGCCACAATCCAGCCCACATCGAGGAGAATTTCAAGCACAGGGGGCAGACAATATCAAGCCCGAAACCACTCCAAATTCCAGCCCAAGAACCGTCACAATCCAGCCCACATCCAGGAGAATGTCAAGCACAGGGGGCAGAGAAATTCAGGCCTCAAACCACGCCAAATTCCAGCCCAAGTGCGGCCACAATCCAGCCCACATCGAGGAGAATGTCAAGCACAGGGGGCAGACAATATCAAGCCCCAAACCACAACAAATTCCAGCCCAAGAGCAGCCACAATCCAGCCCACATCGAGGAGAATTTCAAGCACAGAGGGCAGAGAAATTCAGGCCTCAAACCACACCAAATTCCGGCCCAAGAGCGGCCACAATCCAGCCCACATCCAGGAGAATTTCAAGCACAGGGGGCAGAGAAATTCAGGCCTCAAACCACACCAGATTCCAGCCCAGGAGCGGTCACACTCCAGCCCACATCGAGGAGAATTTCAAGCACAGGGGGCAGAGAAATTCAGACCTCAAACCACGCCAAATTCCGGCCCAAGCGCGGCCACAATACAGCCCACATCGAGGAGAATTTCAAGCACAGGAGTGAGAGAAATTCAGGCCGTAAACCATGCAAAATTCCGGCCCAAGAGCGGCCACCATCCAGCCCACATCGAGGAGAATTTCAAGCACAGGGGGCAGAGAAATTCAGGCCTCAAACCACAACAAATTCCAGCCCAAGAGCAGCCACAATCCAGCCCATATCGAGGAGAATTTCAAGCACAGGACGCAGAGAAATTCAGGCCTCAAACCACGCAAAATTCCAGCCCAAGAGCGGCCACAATCCAGCCCACATCGAGGAGAATTTCAAGCACAGGGGGCAGAGAAATTCAGGCTTCAAACCACGCCAAATTCCAGCCCAAGAGCGGCCAAAATCCAGCCCACATCGAGGAGAATGTCAAGCACAGGGGGCAGAGAAATTCAGGCCTCAAACCACGCCAAATTCCAGCCCAAGAGCGGCCACAATAGAGCCCACATGGAAGAGAATGTCAAGCACAGGGGGCAGAGAAATTCAGTCCTCAAACCATGCCAAATTCCGGCCCAAGAGCAGCCACAATCCAGCCCACATAGAGGATAATTTCCACCACAGGGGGCAGAGAAATTCAGGCCTCAAACCACGCCAAATTCCAGCCCAAGCGCGGCCACAATCCAGCCCACATCGAGGAGAATTTCAAGCACAGGGGGCAGACAATATCAAGCCCCAAACCACGCCAAATTCCAGCCCAAGAACCGTCACAATCCAGCCCACATCCAGGAGAATGTCAAGCACAGGGGGCAGAGAAATTCAGGCCTCACACCACACCAAATTCCAGCCCAAGAGCGGCCACAATCCAGCCCACACCAAGGAGAACTTCAAGCACAGGGGGCAGAGAAATTCAGACCTCAAACCACGCCAAATTCCAGCCCAAGTGCGGCCACAATCCAGCCCACATCGAGGAGAATGTCAAGCACAGGGGGCAGACAATATCAAGCCCCAAACCACAACAAATTCCAGCCCAAGATCGGCCACAATCCAGCCCACATAGAGGATAATTTCCACCACAGGGGGCAGAGAAATTCAGGCCTCAAACCATGACAAATTCCGGCCCAAGAGCGGCCACCATCCAGCCCACATCGAGGAGAATGTCAAGCACAAGAGGCAGAGAAATTCAGACCTCAAACCACGCCAAGTTCCAGCCCAAGAGCGGCCACCATCCAGCCCACATCGAGGAGAATGTCAAGCACAGGACACAGAGAAGTTCAGGCCTCAAACCACGCCAAATTCCGGCCCAAGAGCGGCCACCATCCAGCCCACATCGAGGAGAATGTCAAGCACAGGACACAGAGAAGTTCAGGCCTCAAACCACGCCAAATTCCGGCCCAAGAGCAGACACAATCCAGCCCACATCGAGGAGAATTTCAAGCACAGGGGGCAGAGAAATTCAGACCTCAAACCACGCCAAATTCCGGCCCAAGAGCGGTCACAATCCAGCATACATCGAGGAGAATTTCAAGCACAGGGGGCAGAGAAATTCAGGCCTCAAACCACGCCAAATTGCAGCCCAAGAGCGGCCACAATCCAGCCCACATCGAGGAGAATTTCAAGCACAGGGGGCAGAGAAATTCAGACCTCAAACCACGCCAAATTCCGGCCCAAGAGCGGCCAAAATCCAGCCCACATCGAGGAGAATTTCAAGCACAGGGGGCAGAGAAATTCAGACCTCAAACCACGCCAAATTCCGGCCCAAGAGCAGCCACAATCCAGCCCACATCCAGGAGAACGTCAAGCACAGGGTGCAGAGAAATTCATGCCGAAAACCACTCCGAATTCCGGACCAAGAGCGGCCACAATCCAGCCCACATCGAGGAGAATTTCAAGCACAGGGGGCAGACAATATCAAGCCCGAAACCACTCCATATTCCAGCCCAAGAACCGTCACAATCCAGCCCACATCCAGGAGAATGTCAAGCACAGGGGGCAGAGAAATTCAGGCCTCAAACCACGCCAAATTCCAGCCCAAGTGCGGCCACAATCCAGCCCACATCGAGGAGAATGTCAAGCACAGGGGGCAGACAATATCAAGCCCCAAACCACAACAAATTCCAGCCCAAGAGCAGCCACAATCCAGCCCACATCGAGGAGAATTTCAAGCACAGAGGGCAGAGAAATTCAGGCCTCAAACCACACCAAATTCCGGCCCAAGAGCGGTCACAATCCAGCCCACATCGAGGAGAATTTCAAGCACAGGGGGCAGAGAAATTCAGGCCTCAAACCACACCAGATTCCAGCCCAGGAGCGGTCACACTCCAGCCCACATCGAGGAGAATTTCAAGCACAGGGGGCAGAGAAATTCAGACCTCAAACCACGCCAAATTCCGGCCCAAGCGCGGCCACAATACAGCCCACATCGAGGAGAATTTCAAGCACAGGAGTGAGAGAAATTCAGGCCGTAAACCATGCAAAATTCCGGCCCAAGAGCGGCCACCATCCAGCCCACATCGAGGAGAATTTCAAGCACAGGGGGCAGAGAAATTCAGGCCTCAAACCACAACAAATTCCAGCCCAAGAGCGGCCACAATCCAGCCCATATCGAGGAGAATTTCAAGCACAGGACGCAGAGAAATTCAGGCCTCAAACCACGCAAAATTCCAGCCCAAGAGCGGCCACAATCCAGCCCACATCGAGGAGAATTTCAAGCACAGGGGGCAGAGAAATTCAGGCTTCAAACCACGCCAAATTCCAGCCCAAGAGCGGCCAAAATCCAGCCCACATCGAGGAGAATGTCAAGCACAGGGGGCAGAGAAATTCAGGCCTCAAACCACGCCAAATTCCAGCCCAAGAGCGGCCACAATCCAGCCCACATGGAAGAGAATGTCAAGCACAGGGGGCAGAGAAATTCAGTCCTCAAACCATGCCAAATTCCGGCCCAAGAGCAGCCACAATCCAGCCCACATAGAGGATAATTTCCACCACAGGGGGCAGAGAAATTCAGGCCTCAAACCACGCCAAATTCCAGCCCAAGCGCGGCCACAATCCAGCCCACATCGAGGAGAATTTCAAGCACAGGGGGCAGACAATATCAAGCCCCAAACCACGCCAAATTCCAGCCCAAGAACCGTCACAATCCAGCCCACATCCAGGAGAATGTCAAGCACAGGGGGCAGAGAAATTCAGGCCTCACACCACGCCAAATTCCAGCCCAAGAGCGGCCACAATCCAGCCCACACCAAGGAGAACTTCAAGCACAGGGGGCAGAGAAATTCAGACCTCAAACCACGCCAAATTCCAGCCCAAGTGCGGCCACAATCCAGCCCACATCGAGGAGAATGTCAAGCACAGGGGGCAGACAATATCAAGCCCCAAACCACAACAAATTCCAGCCCAAGAGCGGCCACAATCCAGCCCACATAGAGGATAATTTCCACCACAGGGGGCAGAGAAATTCAGGCCTCAAACCATGACAAATTCCAGCCCAAGAGCGGCCACCATCCAGCCCACATCGAGGAGAATGTCAAGCACAGGACACAGAGAAGTTCAGGCCTCAAACCACGCCAAATTCCGGCCCAAGAGCGGCCACAATCCAGCCCACATCGAGGAGAATGTCAAGCACAGGAGGCAGAGAAGTTCAGGCCTCAATCCACGCCAAATTCCGGCCCAAGAGCGGCCACCATCCAGCCCACATTGAGGAGAATGTCATGCACAGGAGGCAGAGAAGTTCAGGCCTCAAACCACGCCAAATTCCGGCCCAAGAGCGGCCACCATCCAGCCCACATCGAGGAGAATTTCAAGCACAGGGGGCAGAGAAATTCAGACCTCAAACCACGCCAAATTCCGGCCCAAGAGCCGTCACCATCCAGCCCAAATCGAGGAGAATGTCACGCACAGGGGGCAGAGAAATTCAGACCTCAAACCACGCCAAATTCCGGCCCAAGAGCCGTCACCATCCAGCCCAAATCGAGGAGAATGTCAAGCACAGGGGGCAGAGAAATTCAGACCTCAAACCACGCCAAATTCCGGCCCAAGAGCCGTCACCATCCAGCCCAAATCGAGGAGAATGTCAAGCACAGGGGGCAGAGAAATTCAGGCCTCAAACCATGACAAATTCTGGCCCAAGAGCGGCCACCATCCAGCCCACATCGAGGAGAATGTCAAGCACAAGAGGCAGAGAAATTCAGACCTCAAACCACGTCAAATTCCGGCCCAAGAGCGGCCACAATCCAGCCCACATCGAGGAGAATTTCAAGCATAGGACGCAGAGAAGTTCAGGCCTCAAACCACGCCAAATTCCAGCCCAAGAGCGGCCACCATCCAGCCCACATCGAGGAGAATGTCAAGCACAGGACACAGAGAAGTTCAGGCCTCAAACCACGCCAAATTCCGGCCCAAGAGCGGCCACCATCCAGCCCACATCGAGGAGAATGTCAAGCACAGGAGGCAGAGAAGTTCAGGCCTCAATCCACGCCAAATTCCGGCCCAAGAGCGGCCACCATCCAGCCCACATTGAGGAGAATGTCATGCACAGGAGGCAGAGAAGTTCAGGCCTCAAACCACGCCAAATTCCGGCCCAAGAGCGGCCACCATCCAGCCCACATCGAGGAGAATTTCAAGCACAGGGGGCAGAGAAATTCAGACCTCAAACCACGCCAAATTCCGGCCCAAGAGCCGTCACCATCCAGCCCAAATCGAGGAGAATGTCAAGCACAGGGGGCAGAGAAATTCAGGCCTCAAACCATGACAAATTCTGGCCCAAGAGCGGCCACCATCCAGCCCAAATCGAGGAGAATGTCAAGCACAGGGGGCAGAGAAATTCAGACCTCAAACCACGTCAAATTCCGGCCCAAGAGCGGCCACAATCCAGCCCACATCGAGGAGAATTTCAAGCATAGGACGCAGAGAAGTTCAGGCCTCAAACCACGCCAAATTCCAGCCCAAGAGCGGCCACCATCCAGCCCACATCGAGGAGAATGTCAAGCACAGGACACAGAGAAGTTCAGGCCTCAAACCACGCCAAATTCCGGCCCAAGAGCGGCCACCATCCAGCCCACATCGAGGAGAATGTCAAGCACAGGACACAGAGAAGTTCAGGCCTCAAACCACGCCAAATTCCGGCCCAAGAGCAGACACAATCCAGCCCACATCGAGGAGAATTTCAAGCACAGGGGGCAGAGAATTTCAGACCTCAAACCACGCCAAATTCCGGCCCAAGAGCGGTCACAATCCAGCCCACATCGAGGAGAATTTCAAGCACAGGGGGCAGAGAAATTCAGGCCTCAAACCACGCCAAATTGCAGCCCAAGAGCGGCCACAATCCAGCCCACATCGAGGAGAATTTCAAGCACAGGGGGCAGAGAAATTCAGACCTCAAACCACGCCAAATTCCGGCCCAAGAGCGGCCAAAATCCAGCCCACATCGAGGAGAATTTCAAGCACAGGGGGCAGAGAAATTCAGACCTCAAACCACGCCAAATTCCGGCCCAAGAGCAGCCACAATCCAGCCCACATCCAGGAGAACGTCAAGCACAGGGTGCAGAGAAATTCATGCCGAAAACCACTCCGAATTCCGGACCAAGAGCGGCCACAATCCAGCCCACATCGAGGAGAATTTCAAGCACAGGGGGCAGACAATATCAAGCCCGAAACCACTCCAAATTCCAGCCCAAGAACCGTCACAATCCAGCCCACATCCAGGAGAATGTCAAGCACAGGGGGCAGAGAAATTCAGGCCTCAAACCACGCCAAATTCCAGCACAAGAGCGGCCACAATCCAGCCCATATCCAGGAGAATTTCAAGCACAGGGGGCAGACAATATCAAGCCCCAAACCACAACAAATTCCAGCCCAAGAGCAGCCACAATCCAGCCCACATCGAGGAGAATTTCAAGCACAGAGGGCAGAGAAATTCAGGCCTCAAACCACACCAAATTCCGGCCCAAGAGCGGCCACAATCCAGCCCACATCCAGGAGAATTTCAAGCACAGGGGGCAGAGAAATTCAGGCCTCAAACCACACCAGATTCCAGCCCAGGAGCGGTCACACTCCAGCCCACATCGAGGAGAATTTCAAGCACAGGGGGCAGAGAAATTCAGACCTCAAACCACGCCAAATTCCGGCCCAAGCGCGGCCACAATACAGCCCACATCGAGGAGGATTTCAAGCACAGGAGTGAGAGAAATTCAGGCCGTAAACCATGCAAAATTCCGGCCCAAGAGCGGCCACCATCCAGCCCACATCGAGGAGAATTTCAAGCACAGGGGGCAGAGAAATTCAGGCCTCAAACCACAACAAATTCCAGCCCAAGAGCGGCCACAATCCAGCCCATATCGAGGAGAATTTCAAGCACAGGACGCAGAGAAATTCAGGCCTCAAACCACGCAAAATTCCAGCCCAAGAGCGGCCACAATCCAGCCCACATCGAGGAGAATTTCAAGCACAGGACGCAGAGAAATTCAGGCTTCAAACCACGCCAAATTCCAGCCCAAGAGCGGCCAAAATCCAGCCCACATCGAGGAGAATGTCAAGCACAGGGGGCAGAGAAATTCAGGCCTCAAACCACGCCAAATTCCAGCCCAAGAGCGGCCACAATCCAGCCCACATGGAAGAGAATGTCAAGCACAGGGGGCAGAGAAATTCAGTCCTCAAACCATGCCAAATTCCGGCCCAAGAGCAGCCACAATCCAGCCCACATAGAGGATAATTTCCACCACAGGGGGCAGAGAAATTCAGGCCTCAAACCACGCCAAACTCCAGCCGAAGCGCGGCCACAATCCAGCCCACATCGAGGAGAATTTCAAGCACAGGGGGCAGACAATATCAAGCCCCAAACCACGCCAAATTCCAGCCCAAGAACCGTCACAATCCAGCCCACATCCAGGAGAATGTCAAGCACAGGGGGCAGAGAAATTCAGGCCTCACACCACGCCAAATTCCAGCCCAAGAGCGGCCACAATCCAGCCCACACCAAGGAGAACTTCAAGCACAGGGGGCAGAGAAATTCAGACCTCAAACCACGCCAAATTCCAGCCCAAGTGCGGCCACAATCCAGCCCACATCGAGGACAATGTCAAGCACAGGGGGCAGACAATATCAAGCCCCAAACCACAACAAATTCCAGCCCAAGAGCGGCCACAATCCAGCCCACATAGAGGATAATTTCCACCACAGGGGGCAGAGAAATTCAGGCCTCAAACCACGCCAAATTCCGGCCCAAGTGCGGCCACAATCCAGCCCACATCGAGGAGAATGTCAAGCACAGGTGTGAGAGAAATTCAGTCCTGAAACCATGCCAAATTCCGGCCCAAGAGCAGCCACAATCCAGCCCACATGGAAGAGAATTTCAAGCACAGGGGACAGAGAAATTCAGGCATCAAACCATGCCAATTACCGGCCCCCGAGCGGCCACCATCCAGCCCAACTCATCGAGAATTTCAGTCAAAGGTGGGAGAGAAATTCAGGCCTCAAACCACGCCAAGTTCCGGCCCAAGAGCGGCAACAATCCAGCCCACATCGAGGAGAATGTCAAACACAGGGGGCAGAGAAATTCAGTCCTCAAACCACGCCAAATTCCCGCCCGCGACTGGCCACATTCCAGCCCACATCGAGGAGAATTTCAAGCACAGGGGGCAGAAAAAATCAAGCCCCAAACCACGCCAAATTGCAGCCCAAGAGCGGCCACAATCCAGCCCACATCGAGGAGAATTTCAAGCACAGGGGGCAGAGAAATTCAGGCCTCCAACCACGCCAAATTCCAGCACAAGAGCGGCCACAATCCAGCCCATATCCAGGAGAATTTCAAGCACAGGGGGCAGAGAAATTCAGGCCTCCAACCACGCCAAATTGCAGCCCAAGAGCGGCCACAATCCAGCCCACATCGAGGAGAATTTCAAGCACAGCACTGAGAGAAATTCAGGCCTCCAACCACGCCAAATTCCAGCCCAAGAGCGCCCACAATCCAGCCCACATCGAGGAGAATTTCAAGCACAGGGGGCAGAGAAATTCAGGCCTCAAACCACGCCAAATTCCGGCCCAAGAGCGGCCACAATCCAGCCCACATCGAGGAGAATTTCAAGCACAGGGGGCAGAGAAATTCAGGCCTCAAACGACGCCAAATTCCGACCCAAGAGCGGCCAAAATAAAACCCACATCGAGGAGATTTTCTGGCAGAAGGGGGCAGAGATATTCAGGCCTCAAACCACGCCAAATACCAACCCAAGAGCGGCCACAATCCAGCCCACGTCGAGGAGATTTTCAAGAACAGGGGGCACAGAAATTCAGGCCTCCAACCACGCCAAATTCTTGCCCAAGAGCAGCCACAATCCAGCCCACATCGAGGAGAAATTCAAGCACAGGGGGCAGAGAAATTCCAGCCTCCAACCACGCCAAATTCCAGCCCAAGAGCGGCCACAATCCAGCCCACATCGAGGAGAATTTCAAGTACAGTTGTGAGAGAAATTCAGGCCTCCAACCACGCCAAATTGCAGGCCAAGAGCGGCCACAATCCAGCCCACATCGAGGAGAATTTCAAGCACAGGGGGCAGAGAAATTCAGGCCTCCAACCACGCCAAATTGCAGCCCAAGAGCGGCCACAATCCAGCCCACATAGAGGATAATTTCCACCACAGGGGGCAGAGAAATTCAGGCCTCAAACCACGCCAAATTCCGGCCCAAGTGCGGCCACAATCCAGCCCACATCGAGGAGAATGTCAAGCACAGGTGTGAGAGAAATTCAGTCCTGAAACCATGCCAAAATGCAGCCCAAGAGCAGCCACAATCCAGCCCACATGGAAGAGAATTTCAAGCACAGGGGACAGAGAAATTCAGGCATCAAACCATGCCAATTACCGGCCCCCGAGCGGCCACCATCCAGCCCACCTCATCGAGAATTTCAGTCAAAGGTGGGAGAGAAATTCAGGCCTCAAACCACGCCAAGTTCCGGCCCAAGAGCGGCAACAATCCAGCCCACATCGAGGAGAATGTCAAACACAGGGGGCAGAGAAATTCAGTCCTCAAACCACGCCAAATTCCCGCCCGCGACTGGCCACATTCCAGCCCACATCGAGGAGAATTTCAAGCACAGGGGGCAGAAAAAATCAAGCCCCAAACCACGCCAAATTGCAGCCCAAGAGCGGCCACAATCCAGCCCACATCGAGGAGAATTTCAAGCACAGGGGGCAGAGAAATTCAGGCCTCCAACCACGCCAAATTCCAGCACAAGAGCGGCCACAATCCAGCCCATATCCAGGAGAATTTCAAGCACAGGGGGCAGAGAAATTCAGGCCTCCAACCACGCCAAATTGCAGCCCAAGAGCGGCCACAATCCAGCCCACATCGAGGAGAATTTCAAGCACAGCACTGAGAGAAATTCAGGCCTCCAACCACGCCAAATTCCAGCCCAAGAGCGCCCACAATCCAGCCCACATCGAGGAGAATTTCAAGCACAGGGGGCAGAGAAATTCAGGCCTCAAACCACGCCAAATTCCGGCCCAAGAGCGGCCACAATCCAGCCCACATCGAGGAGAATTTCAAGCACAGGGGGCAGAGAAATTCAGGCCTCAAACCGCGCCAAATTCCGACCCAAGAGCGGCCAAAATAAAACCCACATCGAGGAGATTTTCTGGCAGAAGGGGGCAGAGATATTCAGGCCTCAAACCACGCCAAATACCAACCCAAGAGCGGCCACAATCCAGCCCACGTCGAGGAGATTTTCAAGAACAGGGGGCACAGAAATTCAGGCCTCCAACCACGCCAAATTCTTGCCCAAGAGCAGCCACAATCCAGCCCACATCGAGGAGAAATTCAAGCACAGGGGGCAGAGAAATTCCAGCCTCCAACCACGCCAAATTCCAGCCCAAGAGCGGCCACAATCCAGCCCACATCGAGGAGAATTTCAAGTACAGTTGTGAGAGAAATTCAGGCCTCCAACCACGCCAAATTGCAGGCCAAGAGCGGCCACAATCCAGCCCACATCGAGGAGAATTTCAAGCACAGGGGGCAGAGAAATTCAGGCCTCCAACCACGCCAAATTGCAGCCCAAGAGCGGCCACAATCCAGCCCACATCGAGGAGAATTTCAAGCACAGGGGGCACAGATATTCAGGCCTCAAACCACGCCAAATACCAACCCAAGAGCGGCCACAATCCAGCCCACGTCGAGGAGATTTTCAAGAACAGGGGGCACAGAAATTCAGGCCTCCAACCACGCCAAATTCTTGCCCAAGAGCAGCCACAATCCAGCCCACATCGAGGAGAAATTCAAGCACAGGGGGCAGAGAAATTCCAGCCTCCAACCACGCCAAATTCCAGCCCAAGAGCGGCCACAATCCAGCCCACATCGAGGAGAATTTCAAGTACAGTTGTGAGAGAAATTCAGGCCTCCAACCACGCCAAATTGCAGGCCAAGAGCGGCCACAATCCAGCCCACATCGAGGAGAATTTCAAGCACAGGGGGCAGAGAAATTCAGGCCTCCAACCACGCCAAATTGCAGCCCAAGAGCGGCCACAATCCAGCCCACATAGAGGATAATTTCCACCACAGGGGGCAGAGAAATTCAGGCCTCAAACCACGCCAAATTCCGGCCCAAGTGCGGCCACAATCCAGCCCACATCGAGGAGAATGTCAAGCACAGGTGTGAGAGAAATTCAGTCCTGAAACCATGCCAAAATGCAGCCCAAGAGCAGCCACAATCCAGCCCACATGGAAGAGAATTTCAAGCACAGGGGACAGAGAAATTCAGGCATCAAACCATGCCAATTACCGGCCCCCGAGCGGCCACCATCCAGCCCACCTCATCGAGAATTTCAGTCAAAGGTGGGAGAGAAATTCAGGCCTCAAACCACGCCAAGTTCCGGCCCAAGAGCGGCAACAATCCAGCCCACATCGAGGAGAATGTCAAACACAGGGGGCAGAGAAATTCAGTCCTCAAACCACGCCAAATTCCCGCCCGCGACTGGCCACATTCCAGCCCACATCGAGGAGAATTTCAAGCACAGGGGGCAGAAAAAATCAAGCCCCAAACCACGCCAAATTGCAGCCCAAGAGCGGCCACAATCCAGCCCACATCGAGGAGAATTTCAAGCACAGGGGGCAGAGAAATTCAGGCCTCCAACCACGCCAAATTCCAGCACAAGAGCGGCCACAATCCAGCCCATATCCAGGAGAATTTCAAGCACAGGGGGCAGAGAAATTCAGGCCTCCAACCACGCCAAATTGCAGCCCAAGAGCGGCCACAATCCAGCCCACATCGAGGAGAATTTCAAGCACAGCACTGAGAGAAATTCAGGCCTCCAACCACGCCAAATTCCAGCCCAAGAGCGCCCACAATCCAGCCCACATCGAGGAGAATTTCAAGCACAGGGGGCAGAGAAATTCAGGCCTCAAACCACGCCAAATTCCGGCCCAAGAGCGGCCACAATCCAGCCCACATCGAGGAGAATTTCAAGCACAGGGGGCAGAGAAATTCAGGCCTCAAACCGCGCCAAATTCCGACCCAAGAGCGGCCAAAATAAAACCCACATCGAGGAGATTTTCTGGCAGAAGGGGGCAGAGATATTCAGGCCTCAAACCACGCCAAATACCAACCCAAGAGCGGCCACAATCCAGCCCACGTCGAGGAGATTTTCAAGAACAGGGGGCACAGAAATTCAGGCCTCCAACCACGCCAAATTCTTGCCCAAGAGCAGCCACAATCCAGCCCACATCGAGGAGAAATTCAAGCACAGGGGGCAGAGAAATTCCAGCCTCCAACCACGCCAAATTCCAGCCCAAGAGCGGCCACAATCCAGCCCACATCGAGGAGAATTTCAAGTACAGTTGTGAGAGAAATTCAGGCCTCCAACCACGCCAAATTGCAGGCCAAGAGCGGCCACAATCCAGCCCACATCGAGGAGAATTTCAAGCACAGGGGGCAGAGAAATTCAGGCCTCCAACCACGCCAAATTGCAGCCCAAGAGCGGCCACAATCCAGCCCACATCGAGGAGAATTTCAAGCACAGGGGGCACAGATATTCAGGCCTCAAACCACGCCAAATACCAACCCAAGAGCGGCCACAATCCAGCCCACGTCGAGGAGATTTTCAAGAACAGGGGGCACAGAAATTCAGGCCTCCAACCACGCCAAATTCTTGCCCAAGAGCAGCCACAATCCAGCCCACATCGAGGAGAAATTCAAGCACAGGGGGCAGAGAAATTCCAGCCTCCAACCACGCCAAATTCCAGCCCAAGAGCGGCCACAATCCAGCCCACATCGAGGAGAATTTCAAGTACAGTTGTGAGAGAAATTCAGGCCTCCAACCACGCCAAATTGCAGGCCAAGAGCGGCCACAATCCAGCCCACATCGAGGAGAATTTCAAGCACAGGGGGCAGAGAAATTCAGGCCTCCAACCACGCCAAATTGCAGCCCAAGAGCGGCCACAATCCAGCCCACATAGAGGATAATTTCCACCACAGGGGGCAGAGAAATTCAGGCCTCAAACCACGCCAAATTCCGGCCCAAGTGCGGCCACAATCCAGCCCACATCGAGGAGAATGTCAAGCACAGGTGTGAGAGAAATTCAGTCCTGAAACCATGCCAAAATGCAGCCCAAGAGCAGCCACAATCCAGCCCACATGGAAGAGAATTTCAAGCACAGGGGACAGAGAAATTCAGGCATCAAACCATGCCAATTACCGGCCCCCGAGCGGCCACCATCCAGCCCACCTCATCGAGAATTTCAGTCAAAGGTGGGAGAGAAATTCAGGCCTCAAACCACGCCAAGTTCCGGCCCAAGAGCGGCAACAATCCAGCCCACATCGAGGAGAATGTCAAACACAGGGGGCAGAGAAATTCAGTCCTCAAACCACGCCAAATTCCCGCCCGCGACTGGCCACATTCCAGCCCACATCGAGGAGAATTTCAAGCACAGGGGGCAGAAAAAATCAAGCCCCAAACCACGCCAAATTGCAGCCCAAGAGCGGCCACAATCCAGCCCACATCGAGGAGAATTTCAAGCACAGGGGGCAGAGAAATTCAGGCCTCCAACCACGCCAAATTCCAGCACAAGAGCGGCCACAATCCAGCCCATATCCAGGAGAATTTCAAGCACAGGGGGCAGAGAAATTCAGGCCTCCAACCACGCCAAATTGCAGCCCAAGAGCGGCCACAATCCAGCCCACATCGAGGAGAATTTCAAGCACAGCACTGAGAGAAATTCAGGCCTCCAACCACGCCAAATTCCAGCCCAAGAGCGCCCACAATCCAGCCCACATCGAGGAGAATTTCAAGCACAGGGGGCAGAGAAATTCAGGCCTCAAACCACGCCAAATTCCGGCCCAAGAGCGGCCACAATCCAGCCCACATCGAGGAGAATTTCAAGCACAGGGGGCAGAGAAATTCAGGCCTCAAACCGCGCCAAATTCCGACCCAAGAGCGGCCAAAATAAAACCCACATCGAGGAGATTTTCTGGCAGAAGGGGGCAGAGATATTCAGGCCTCAAACCACGCCAAATACCAACCCAAGAGCGGCCACAATCCAGCCCACGTCGAGGAGATTTTCAAGAACAGGGGGCACAGAAATTCAGGCCTCCAACCACGCCAAATTCTTGCCCAAGAGCAGCCACAATCCAGCCCACATCGAGGAGAAATTCAAGCACAGGGGGCAGAGAAATTCCAGCCTCCAACCACGCCAAATTCCAGCCCAAGAGCGGCCACAATCCAGCCCACATCGAGGAGAATTTCAAGTACAGTTGTGAGAGAAATTCAGGCCTCCAACCACGCCAAATTGCAGGCCAAGAGCGGCCACAATCCAGCCCACATCGAGGAGAATTTCAAGCACAGGGGGCAGAGAAATTCAGGCCTCCAACCACGCCAAATTGCAGCCCAAGAGCGGCCACAATCCAGCCCACATCGAGGAGAATTTCAAGCACAGGGGGCACAGATATTCAGGCCTCCAACCACGCCAAATTCCAGCCCAAGAGCTACCACAATCCAGTCCACATCGAGGAGAATTTCAAGAACAGGGGGCAGAGAAATTCAGGCCTCCAACCACGCCAAATTCTTGCCCAAGAGCAGCCACAATCCAGCCCACATCGAGGAGAAATTCAAGCACAGGGGGCAGAGAAATTCCAGCCTCCAACCACGCCAAATTCCAGCCCAAGAGCGGCCACAATCCAGCCCACATCGAGGAGAATTTCAAGTACAGTTGTGAGAGAAATTCAGGCCTCCAACCACGCCAAATTGCAGGCCAAGAGCGGCCACAATCCAGCCCACATCGAGGAGAATTTCAAGCACAGGGGGCAGAGAAATTCAGGCCTCCAACCACGCCAAATTGCAGCCCAAGAGCGGCCACAATCCAGCCCACATCGAGGAGAATTTCAAGCACAGGGGGCAGAGAAATTCAGGCCTCCAACCACGCCAAATTCCGGCCCAAGAGCAGCCACAATCCAGCCCACATCGAGGAGATTTTTAGGCAGAAGGGGGCAGAGAAATTCAGGCCTCCAACCACGCCAAATTGCAGCCCAAGAGCGGCCACAATCCAGCCCACATAGAGGATAATTTCCACCACAGGGGGCAGAGAAATTCAGGCCTCAAACCACGCCAAATTCCGGCCCAAGTGCGGCCACAATCCAGCCCACATCGAGGAGAATGTCAAGCACAGGTGTGAGAGAAATTCAGTCCTGAAACCATGCCAAAATGCAGCCCAAGAGCAGCCACAATCCAGCCCACATGGAAGAGAATTTCAAGCACAGGGGACAGAGAAATTCAGGCATCAAACCATGCCAATTACCGGCCCCCGAGCGGCCACCATCCAGCCCACCTCATCGAGAATTTCAGTCAAAGGTGGGAGAGAAATTCAGGCCTCAAACCACGCCAAGTTCCGGCCCAAGAGCGGCAACAATCCAGCCCACATCGAGGAGAATGTCAAACACAGGGGGCAGAGAAATTCAGTCCTCAAACCACGCCAAATTCCCGCCCGCGACTGGCCACATTCCAGCCCACATCGAGGAGAATTTCAAGCACAGGGGGCAGAGAAATTCAGGCCTCCAACCACGCCAAATTCCAGCACAAGAGCGGCCACAATCCAGCCCATATCCAGGAGAATTTCAAGCACAGGGGGCAGAGAAATTCAGGCCTCCAACCACGCCAAATTGCAGCCCAAGAGCGGCCACAATCCAGCCCACATCGAGGAGAATTTCAAGCACAGCACTGAGAGAAATTCAGGCCTCCAACCACGCCAAATTCCAGCCCAAGAGCGCCCACAATCCAGCCCACATCGAGGAGAATTTCAAGCACAGGGGGCAGAGAAATTCAGGCCTCAAACCACGCCAAATTCCGGCCCAAGAGCGGCCACAATCCAGCCCACATCGAGGAGAATTTCAAGCACAGGGGGCAGAGAAATTCAGGCCTCAAACCGCGCCAAATTCCGACCCAAGAGCGGCCAAAATAAAACCCACATCGAGGAGATTTTCTGGCAGAAGGGGGCAGAGATATTCAGGCCTCAAACCACGCCAAATACCAACCCAAGAGCGGCCACAATCCAGCCCACGTCGAGGAGATTTTCAAGAACAGGGGGCACAGAAATTCAGGCCTCCAACCACGCCAAATTCTTGCCCAAGAGCAGCCACAATCCAGCCCACATCGAGGAGAAATTCAAGCACAGGGGGCAGAGAAATTCCAGCCTCCAACCACGCCAAATTCCAGCCCAAGAGCGGCCACAATCCAGCCCACATCGAGGAGAATTTCAAGTACAGTTGTGAGAGAAATTCAGGCCTCCAACCACGCCAAATTGCAGGCCAAGAGCGGCCACAATCCAGCCCACATCGAGGAGAATTTCAAGCACAGCACTGAGAGAAATTCAGGCCTCCAACCACGCCAAATTGCAGCCCAAGAGCGGCCACAATCCAGCCCACATCGAGGAGAATTTCAAGCACAGGGGGCACAGATATTCAGGCCTCCAACCACGCCAAATTCCAGCCCAAGAGCTACCACAATCCAGTCCACATCGAGGAGAATTTCAAGAACAGGGGGCAGAGAAATTCAGGCCTCCAACCACGCCAAATTCTTGCCCAAGAGCAGCCACAATCCAGCCCACATCGAGGAGAAATTCAAGCACAGGGGGCAGAGAAATTCCAGCCTCCAACCACGCCAAATTCCAGCCCAAGAGCGGCCACAATCCAGCCCACATCGAGGAGAATTTCAAGTACAGTTGTGAGAGAAATTCAGGCCTCCAACCACGCCAAATTGCAGGCCAAGAGCGGCCACAATCCAGCCCACATCGAGGAGAATTTCAAGCACAGGGGGCAGAGAAATTCAGGCCTCTAACCACGCCAAATTGCAGCCCAAGAGCGGCCACAATCCAGCCCACATCGAGGAGAATTTCAAGCACAGGGGGCAGAGAAATTCAGGCCTCCAACCACGCCAAATTCCGGCCCAAGAGCAGCCACAATCCAGCCCACATCGAGGAGATTTTTAGGCAGAAGGGGGCAGAGATATTCAGGCCTCAAATCACGCCAAATTCCGACTCAAGAGCGGCCACAATCCAGCCCACATCGAGGAGAATTTCAAGCACAGGGGGCAGAGAAATTCAGGCCTCAAACCACGCCAAATTCCAGCCCAAGAGCAGCCACAATCCAGCCCACATCGAGGAGAATGTCAAGCACACAGGGCAGAGAAATTCAGACCTCAAACCACGCCAAATTCCAGCCCAAGAGCGGCCACAATCCAGCCCACATCGAGGAGAATTTCAAGCACAGGGGGCAGAGAAATTCAGACCTCAAACCACGCCAAATTCCAGCCCAAGAGCGGCCACAATCCAGCCCACATCGAGGAGAATTTCAAGCACAGGGGGCAGAGAAATTCAGGCCTCAAACCACGCCAAATTCCAGCCCAAGAGCAGCCACCATCCAGAACACATCGAGGAGAATTTCAAGCACAGGGGGCAGAGAAATTCAGGCCTCAAACCACGCCAAATTCCATCCCAGGAGCGACCACAATCCAGCCCACCTCGAGGAGAATTTCAAGCACAGGGGGCAGAGAAATTCAGGCCTCAAACCACGCCAAATTCCGGCCCAAGAGCGGCCACATTCCAGCCCACATCGAGGAGAATGTCAAGCACAGGGTGCAGAGACATTCATGCCGAAAACCACTCCGAATTCCGGACCAAGAGTGGCCACAATCCAGCCCACATCGAGGAGTATTTCAAGCACAGGGGGCAGACAATATCAAGCCCCAAACCACAACAAATTCCAGCCCAAGAACCGTCACAATCCAGCCCACATCCAGGAGAACTTCAAGCACAGGGGGCAGAAAATTCAGGCCTCAAACCACGCCAAATTCCAGCCCAAGAGCGGCCACAATCCAGCCCACACCAAGGAGAACTTCAAGCACAGGAGGCAGACAATATCAAGCCCCAAACCACAACAAATTCCAGCCCAAGAACCGTCACAATCCAGCCCACATCCAGGAGAATGTCAAGCACAGGGGGCAGAGAAATTCAGACCTCAAACCACGCCAAATTCCGGCCCAAGAGCGGCCACAATCCAGCCCACATCGAGGAGAATGTCAAGCACAGGGGGCAGAAAATATCAAGCCCCAAACCACAACAAATTCCAGCCCAAGAGTGGCCACAATCCAGCCCACATCGAGGAGAATTTCAAGCACAGGGGGCAGAGAAATTCAGGCCTCAAACCACGCCAAATTCCGGCCCAAGAGCGGCCACAACCCAGCCCACATCGAGGAGAATTTCAAGCACAGCAGTGAGAGAAATTCAGGCCTCAAACACGCCAAATTCCAGAACAGGAGCGGCCACAATCCAGCCCACATCGAGGAGAATTTCAAGCACAGGGGGCAGAGAAATTCAGGCCTCCAACCACGCCAAATTCCAGGCCAGGAGCACCCAAAATCCAGCCCACATGGAGGAGAATTTCAAGCACAGGGGGCAGAGAAATTCAGTCCTCAAACCACGCCAAATTCCGGCCCAAGAGCGGCCACAATCCAGCCCACATCGAGGAGAATTTCAAGCACAGGAGGCACAGAAATTCAGACCTCAAACCACGCCAAATTGCAGCCCAAGAGCGGCCACAATCCAGCCCACATCGAGGAGAACTTCAAGCACAGGGGGCAGAGAAATTCAGACCTCAAACCACGCCAAATTCCGGCCCAAGAGCGGCCACAATCCAGCCCACATCGAGGAGAATTTCAAGCAGAGGGGGCAGAGAAATTCAGACCTCAAACCACGCCAAATTCCGGCCCAAGAGCAGCCACAATCCAGCCCACTTCGAGGAGAATTTCAAGCACAGGGGGCAGAGAAATTCAGGCCTCAAACCACGCCAAATTCCGGCCCAAGAGCGGCCACAATCCAGCCCACATCGAGGAGAATTTCAAGCACAGGGGGCAGAGAAATTCAGGCCTCAAAACACGCCAAATTCCGGCCCAAGAGCGGCCACAATCCAGCCCACACCAAGGAGAATTTCAAGCACAGGGGGCAGAGAAATTCAGGCCTCAAACCACGCCAAATTCCAGCACAAGAGCGGCCACAATCCAGCCCACATCGAGGAGAATGTCAAGCACAGGGGGCAGAAAATATCAAGCCCCAAACCACAACAAATTCCAGCCCAAGAGTGGCCACAATCCAGCCCACATCGAGGAGAATTTCAAGCACAGGGGGCAGAGAAATTCAGGCCTCAAACCACGCCAAATTCCGGCCCAAGAGCGGCCACAACCCAGCCCACATCGAGGAGAATTTCAAGCACAGCAGTGAGAGAAATTCAGGCCTCAAACACGCCAAATTCCAGAACAGGAGCGGCCACAATCCAGCCCACATCGAGGAGAATTTCAAGCACAGGGGGCAGAGAAATTCAGGCCTCCAACCACGCCAAATTCCAGGCCAGGGGCACCCAAAATCCAGCCCACATGGAGGAGAATTTCAAGCACAGGGGGCAGAGAAATTCAGTCCTCAAACCACGCCAAATTCCAGCCCAAGAGCGGCCACAATCCAGCCCACATCGAGGAGAATTTCAAGCACAGGGGGCAGAGAAATTCAGACCTCAAACCACGCCAAATTGCAGCCTAAGAGCGGCCACAATCCAGCCCACATCGAGGAGAACTTCAAGCACAGGGGGCAGAGAAATTCAGACCTCAAACCACGCCAAATTCCGGCCCAAGAGCGGCCACAATCCAGCCCACATCGAGGAGAATTTCAAGCAGAGGGGGCAGAGAAATTCAGACCTCAAACCACGCCAAATTCCGGCCCAAGAGCAGCCACAATCCAGCCCACTTCGAGGAGAATTTCAAGCACAGGGGGCAGAGAAATTCAGGCCTCAAACCACGCCAAATTCCGGCCCAAGAGCGGCCACAATCCAGCCCACATCGAGGAGAATTTCAAGCACAGGGGGCAGAGAAATTCAGGCCTCAAAACACGCCAAATTCCGGCCCAAGAGCGGCCACAATCCAGCCCACACCAAGGAGAATTTCAAGCACAGGGGGCAGAGAAATTCAGGCCTCAAACCACGCCAAATTCCAGCACAAGAGCGGCCACAATCCAGCCCACATCCAGGAGAATGTCAAGCACAGGGGGCAGAGAAATTCAGGCCTCAAACCACACCAAATTCCGGCCCAAGAGCGGCCACAATCCAGCCCACATCGAGGAGAATTTCAAGCACAGGGGGCAGAGAAATTCAGACCTCAAACCACGCCAAATTCCGGCCCAGGAGCGGCCACAATCCAGCCAACATTGAGGAGAATGTCAAGCACAGGGGGCAGAGAAATTCAGTCCTCAAACCACGCCAAATTCCGTTCCGTGACCAGCCACATTCCAGCCCACATCGAGGAGAATTTCAAGCACAGGGGGCAGAGAAATTCAGGCCTCCAACCACGCCAAATTCCAGCTCAAGAGTGGCCACAATCCAGCCCACATCGAGGAGAAATTCAAGCACAGGGGACAGAGAAATTCAGGCTTCAAACCACGCCAAATTCCAGCCCGTGACCAGCCACATTCCAGCCCACATCGAGGAGAATGTCAAGCACAGGGGGCAGAGAAATTCAGACCTCAAACCACGTCAAATTCTGGCCCAAGAGCGGCCACCATCCAGCCCACATCGAGGAGAATGTCAAGCACAAGAGGCAGAGAAATTCAGACCTCAAACCACGTCAAATTCCGGCCCAAGAGCGGCCACAATCCAGCCCACATCGAGGAGAACTTCAAGCACAGGGGGCAGAGAAATTCAGGCCTCAAACCACGCCAAATTCCAGCCCAAGAGCGGCCACCATCCAGCCCACATCGAGGAGAATGTCAAGCACAGGAGGCAGAGAAGTTCAGGCCTCAAACCACGCCAAATTCCGGCCCAAGAGCAGCCACCATCCAGCCCACATCGAGGAGAATATCAAGCACAGGAGGCAGAGAAGTTCAGGCCTCAAACCACGCCAAATTCCGGCCCAAGAGCGGCCACAATCCAGCCCACATCGAGGAGAATTTCAAGCACAGGGGGCAGAGAAATTCAGACCTCAAACCACGCCAAATTGCAGCCCAAGAGCGGCCACCATCCAGCCCACATCGAGGAGAACTTCAAGCACAGGGGGCAGAGAAATTCAGACCTCAAACCACGCCAAATTCCGGCCCAAGAGCGGCCACAATCCAGCCCACATCGAGGAGAATGTCAAGCACAGGGGGCAGCGAAATTCATGCCAAAAACCACTCCGAATTCCGGACCAAGAGCGGCCACAATCCAGCCCACATCGAGGAGAATTTCAAGCACAGGGGGCAGACAATATCAAGCACCAAACCACAACAAATTCCGGCCCAAGAACCGTCACAATCCAGCCCACATCCAGGAGAATGTCAAGCACAGGGGGCAGAGAAATTCAGGCCTCAAACCACGCCAAATTCCGGCCCAAGAGCGGCCACAATCCAGCCCACATCGAGGAGAATTTCAAGCACAGGGGGCAGAGAAATTCAGACCTCAAACCACGCCAAATTCCGGCCCAGGAGCGGCCACAATCCAGCCAACATTGAGGAGAATGTCAAGCACAGGGGGCAGAGAAATTCAGTCCTCAAACCACGCCAAATTCCAGCCCGTGACCAGCCACATTCCAGCCCACATCGAGGAGAATTTCAAGCACAGGGGGCAGAGAAATTCAGGCCTCCAACCACGCCAAATTCCAGCTCAAGAGTGGCCACAATCCAGCCCACATCGAGGAGAAATTCAAGCACAGGGGACAGAGAAATTCAGGCTTCAAACCACGCCAAATTCCAGCCCGTGACCAGCCACATTCCAGCCCACATCGAGGAGAATGTCAAGCACAGGGGGCAGAGAAATTCAGACCTCAAACCACGTCAAATTCTGGCCCAAGAGCGGCCACCATCCAGCCCACATCGAGGAGAATGTCAAGCACAAGAGGCAGAGAAATTCAGACCTCAAACCACGTCAAATTCCGGCCCAAGAGCGGCCACAATCCAGCCCACATCGAGGAGAATTTCAAGCACAGGGGGCAGAGAAATTCAGGCCTCAAACCACGCCAAATTCCAGCCCAAGAGCGGCCACCATCCAGCCCACATCGAGGAGAATGTCAAGCACAGGAGGCAGAGAAGTTCAGGCCTCAAACCACGCCAAATTCCGGCCCAAGAGCAGCCACCATCCAGCCCACATCGAGGAGAATGTCAAGCACAGGAGGCAGAGAAGTTCAGGCCTCAAACCACGCCAAATTCCGGCCCAAGAGCGGCCACAATCCAGCCCACATCGAGGAGAATTTCAAGCACAGGGGGCAGAGAAATTCAGACCTCAAACCACGCCAAATTGCAGCCCAAGAGCGGCCACCATCCAGCCCACATCGAGGAGAACTTCAAGCACAGGGGGCAGAGAAATTCAGACCTCAAACCACGCCAAATTCCGGCCCAAGAGCGGCCACAATCCAGCCCACATCGAGGAGAATGTCAAGCACAGGGTGCAGCGAAATTCATGCCAAAAACCACTCCGAATTCCGGACCAAGAGCGGCCACAATCCAGCCCACATCGAGGAGAATTTCAAGCACAGGGGGCAGACAATATCAAGCACCAAACCACAACAAATTCCGGCCCAAGAACCGTCACAATCCAGCCCACATCCAGGAGAATGTCAAGCACAGGGGGCAGAGAAATTCAGGCCTCAAACCACGCCAAATTCCAGCCCAAGAGCGGCCACAATCCAGCCCACACCAAGGAGAACTTCAAGCACAGGGGGCAGAGAAATTCAGACCTCAAACCACGCCAAATTCCAGCCCAAGTGCGGCCACAATCCAGCCCACATCGAGGAGAATGTCAAGCACAGGGGGCAGACAATATCAAGCCCCAAACCACAACAAATTCCAGCCCAAGAGCAGCCACAATCCAGCCCACAAGGAAGAGAATTTCAAGCACAGGGGGCAGAGAAATTCAGGCTTCAAACCACGCCAAATTCCAGCCCAAGAGCAGCCACCATCCAGAACACATCGAGGAGAATTTCAAGCACAGGGGGCAGAGAAATTCATGACGAAAACCACTCCAAATTCCGGCCCAAGAGCGGCCACAATCCAGCCCACATCGAGGAGAACTTCAAGCACAGGGGGCAGAGACATTCAGGCCTCCAACCACGCCAAATTCCAGCTCAAGAGTGGCCACCATCCAGCCCATATCGAGGAGAAATTCAAGCACAGGGGACAGAGAAATTCAGGCTTCAAACCACGCCAAATTCCAGCCCGTGACCAGCCACATTCCAGCCCACATCGAGGCGAATGTCAAGCACAGGGGGCAGAGAAATTCAGTCCTCAAACCACGCCAAATTCCGGCCCAGGAGCGGCCACAATCCAGCCAACATCGAGGAGAATGTCAAGCACAGAGGGCAGACAAATTCAGTCCTCAAACCACGCCAAATTCCAGCCCGTGACCAGCCACATTCCAGCCCACATCGAGGAGAATGTCAAGCACAGGGGGCAGACAATATCAAGCCCCAAAACACGCCAAATTCCGGCCAAAGAGCGGCCACCATCCAGCCCACATCGAGGAGAATGTCAAGCACAAGAGGCAGAGAAATTCAGACCTCAAACCACGTCAAATTCTGGCCCAAGAGCGGCCACCATCCAGCCCACATCGAGGAGAATGTCAAGCACAAGAGGCAGAGAAATTCAGACCTTAAACCACGTCAAATTCCGGCCCAAGAGCGGCCACCATCCAGCCCACATCGAGGAGAATTTCAAGCACAGGGGGCAGAGAAATTCAGGCCTCAAACCACGCCAAATTCCAGCCCAAGAGCGGCCACCATCCAGCCCACATCGAGGAGAATGTCAAGCACAGGAGGCAGTGAAGTTCAGGCCTCAAACCACGCCAAATTCCGGCCCAAGAGCAGCCACCATCCAGCCCACATCGAGGAGAATGTCAAGCACAGGGGGCAGAGAAATTCAGGCCTCAAACCACGCCAAATTCCGGCCCAAGAGCGGCCACCATCCAGCCCACATCGAGGAGAAGTTCAAGCACAGGAGGCAGAGAAGTTCAGGCCTCAAACCACGCCAAATTCCGGCCCAAGAGCGGCCACAATCCAGCCCACATCGAGGAGAATTTCAAGCACAGGGGGCAGAGAAATTCAGGCCTCAAACCACGCCAAATTCCGGCCCAAGAGCGGCCACAATCCAGCCCACTTGGAGGAGAATTTCAAGCACAGGGGGCAGAGAAATTCAGGCCTCAAACCACGCCAAATTCCGGCCCAAGAGCGGCCACAATCCAGCCCACACCAAGGAGAATTTCAAGCACAGGGGGCAGAGAAATTCAGGCCTCAAACCACGCCAAATTCCAGCACAAGAGCGGCCACAATCCAGCCCACATCCAGGAGAAAGTCAAGCACAGTGGGTAGAGAAATTCAGGCCTCAAACCACGCCAAATTCCGGCCCAAGAGCGGTCACAATCCAGCCCACATCGAGGAGAGTTTCAAGCACAGGGGGCAGAGAAATTCAGGCCTCAAACCACGCCAAATTCCAGCCCAAGGGCGGCCACAATCCAGCCCACACCAAGGAGAACTTCAAGCACAGGGGGCAGAGAATTTCAGACTTCAAACCACGCCAAATTCCAGCCCAAGTGCGGCCACAATCCAGCCCACATCGAGGAGAATGTCAAGCACAGGGGGCAGACAATATCAAGCCCCAAACCACAACAAATTCCAGCCCAAGAGCGGCCACAATCCAGCCCACATCGAGGAGAATTTCAAGCACAGGGGGCAGAGAAATTCAGACCTCAAACCACGCCAAATTCCGGCCCAAGCGCGGCCACAATACAACCCACATCGAGGAGAATTTCAAGCACAGGAGTGAGAGAAATTCAGGCCGTAAACTACGCAAAATTCCGGCCCAAGTGCGGCCACCATCCAGCCCACATTGAGGAGAATTTCAAGCACAGGGGGCAGAGAAATTCAGGCCTCAAACCACACAAAATTCCGGCCCAAGAGCGGCCACCATCCAGCCCACATCGAGGAGAATTTCAAGCACAGGGGGCAGAGAAATTCAGGCCTCAAACCACGCCAAATTCCTGCCCAAGAGCAGCCACAATCCAGCCCACATGGAGCAGAATTTCAAGCACAGGGGGCAGAGAAATTCAGGCCCCAAACCACACCAGATTCCAGCCCAGGAGCGGTCACACTCCAGCCCACATCGAGGAGAATTTCAAGCACAGGGGGCAGAGAAATTCAGACCTCAAACCACACCAAATTCCGGCCCAAGCGCGGCCACAATACAACCCACATTGAGGAGAATTTCAAGCACAGGAGTGAGAGAAATTCAGGCCGTAAACCATGCAAAATTCCGGCCCAAGAGCGGCCACCATCCAGCCCACATCGAGGAGAACTTCAAGCACAGGGGACAGAGAAATTCAGGCCTCAAACCACGCCAAATTGCAGCCCAAGAGCGGCCACAATCCAGAACACATCGAGGAGAATTTCAAGCACAGGGGGCAGAGAAATTCAGGCCTCAAACCACGCAAAATTCCAGCCCAAGAGCGGCCACAATCCAGCCCACATCGAGGAGAATTTCAAGCACAGTGTGCAGAGAAATTCAGGCCTCAAACCACTCCAATTTCTGGCCCAAGAGCGGCCACATTCCAGCCCACATCGAGGAGAATTTCAAGCACAGGGGGCAGAGAAATTCAGGCCTCAAACCACGCCAAATTCCGGCCCAAGAGCGGCCACAATCCAGCCCACATCGAGCAGAATTTCAAGCACAGTGGGCAGGGAAATTCAGGCTTCAAACCACGCCAAATTGCAGCCCAAGAGCAGCCACAATCCAGCCCACATCGAGGAGAATTTCAAGCACAGGGGGCAGACAATATCAAGCCACAAACCACACCAGATTCCAGACCAAGAACCATCACAATCCAGTCCACACCCAGGAGAATATCAAGCACAGGGGGCAGAGAAATTCAGGCCTCAAACCACACCAAATTCCAGCCCAAGAGCTGTCACAATGCAGCCCACATCAAGGAGAATTTCAAGCACAAGGCTCAGAGAAATTCAGGCCTCAAACGACGCCAAATTCCAGCCCAAGAACGGCCACAATCCAGCCCACATCGAGGAGAATTTCAAGCACAGGGGTAGAGAAATTCAGGCCTCAAACCATGCCAAATTCCAGCCCAAGAGCAGCCACAATCCAGCCCACATGGAAGAGAATTTCAAGCACTGGGGTAGAGAAATTCAGGCCTCAAACCACGCCAAATTCCAGCCCAAGAGCGGCCACAATCCAGCCCACTTGGAGGAGAATTTCAAGCACAGGGGGCAGAGAAATTCAGGCCTCCAACCACACCAAATTGCAGCCCAAGAGCGGCCACAATCCAGCCCACATCGAGGAGAATTTCAAGCACAAGAGGCAAACAAATTCATGCTGAAAACCACTCCAATTTCCGGCCCAAGAGCGGCCACAATCCAGCCCACATCGAGGAGAAATTCAAGCACAGGGGACAGAGAAATTCAGGCCTCAAACCACGCCAAATTCCGGCCCAAGAGCGGCCACAATCCAGCCCACATCGAGGAGAATTTCAAGCACAGGGGGCAGAGAAATTCAGGCCTCAAACCACACCCAATTCCGGCCCAAGTGCGGCCACAATCCAGCCCACATCGAGGAGAATGTCAAGCACAGGGGGCAGACAATATCAAGCCCCAAACCACAACAAATTCCAGCCCAAGAGCGGCCACAATCCAGCCCACATCGAGGAGAATTTCACGTACAAGGGGCAGAGAAATTCAGGCCTCAAACCACTCCAATTTCCGGCCCAAGGGCGGCCACAATCCAGCCCACATCGAGGAGAATTTCAAGCACAGGGGGCAGAGAAATTCAGGCCTCAAACCACACCAAATTGCAGCCCAAGAGCGGCCACAATCCAGCCCACATCGAGGAGAAGTTCAAGCACAGGAGGCAGAGAAATTCAGACCTCAAACCACACCAAATTGCAGCCCAAGAGCGGCCACAATCCAGCCCACATCGAGGAGAATTTCAAGCACAGGGGGCAGAGAAATTCAGGCCTCAAACCACGCAAGATTCCAGCCCAAGAGTGGCCACAACCCAGCCCACATCGAGGAGAATTTCAAGCACAAGGCTCAGAGAAATTCAGGCCTCAAACGACGCCAAATTCCAGTCCAAGAGCGGCCACAATCCAGCCCACATCGAGGAGAATTTCAAACGCAGGGGACACAGAAATTCAGGCCTCAAACCACACCAAATTGCAGCCCAAGAGCGGCCACAATCCAGCCCACATCGAGGAGAATTTCAAGCACAGGGGGCAGAGAAATTCAGGCCTCAAACCACGCCAAATTCCAGCCCAAGAGCTGTCACAATGCAGCCCACATCAAGGAGAATTTCAAGCACAAGGCTCAGAGAAATTCAGGCCTCAAACGACGCCAAATTCCAGCCCAAGAACGGCCACCATCCAGCCCACATCGAGGAGAATTTCAAGCACAGGTGGCAGAGAAATTCAGGCCTCAAACCATGCCAAATTCCAGCCCAAGAGCAGCCACAATCCTGCCCACATGGAAGAGAATTTCAAGCACAGCGGTAGAGAAATTCAGGCCTCAAACCACGCCAAATTCCAGCCCAAGAGCGGCCACAATCCAGCCCACATCGAGGAGAATTTCAAGCACAGGGGGCAGAGAAATTCAGGCCTCCAACCACACCAAATTGCAGCCCAAGAGCGGCCACAATCCAGCCCACATCGAGGAGAATTTCAAGCACAAGAGGCAAACAAATTCATGCTGAAAACCACTCCAATTTCCGGCCCAAGAGCGGCCACAATCCAGCCCACATCGAGGAGAATTTCAAGCACAGGGAGCAGAGAAATTCAGACCTCAAACCACGCCAAATTCCAGCCCAAGAGCGGCCACAATCCAGCCCACATCGAGGAGAATTTCAAGCACAGGGGGCAGAGAAATTCAGACCTCAAACCACGCCAAATTCCGGCCCAAGAGCGGCCACAATCCAGCCCACATCGAGGAGAATTTCAAGCACAAGGCTCAGAGAAATTCAGGCCTCAAACCACGCCAAATTCCAGCCCAAGAGCGGCCACAATCCAGCCCACATCGAGGAGAATTTCAAGCACAGGGGGCAGAGAAATACAGGCCTCCAACCACGCCAAATTGCAGCCCAAGAGCGGCCACAATCCAGCCCACATCGAGGAGAATTTCAAGCACAGGGGGCAGAGAAATTCAGGCCTCAAACCACACCAAATTGCAGCCCAAGAGCGGCCGCAATCCAGCCCACATCGAGGAGAAATTCAAACACAGGGAGCAGAGAAATTCATGCTGAAAACCACTCCAATTTCCGGCCCAAGAGCGGCCACAATCCAGCCCACATCGAGGAGAATTTCAAGCACAGGGGGCAGTGAAATTCATGCCTCAAACCACGCCAAATTCCAGCCCAAGTGCGGCCACAATCCAGCCCACATCGAGGAGAATGTCAAGCACAGGGGGCAGACAATATCAAGCCCCAAACCACGCCAAATTCCGGCCCAAGAGCGGCCACAATCCAGCCCACATCGAGGAGAATTTCAAGTACAAGGGGCAGAGAAATTCAGGACTCAAACCACTCAAATTTCCGGCCCACGAGCGGCCACAATCCAGCCCACATCGAGGAGAATTTCAAGCACAGGGGGCAGAGAAATTCAGGCCTCAAACCACACCAAATTGCAGCCCAAGAGCGGCCACAATCCAGCCCACATCGAGGAGAATTTCAAGCACAGGGGGCAGAGAAATTCAGGCCTCAAACCACGCCAAATTCCAGCCCAAGAGCTGTCACAATGCAGCCCACATCAAGGAGAATTTCAAGCACAAGGCTCAGAGAAATTCAGGCCTCAAACGACGCCAAATTCCAGCCCAAGAACGGTCACCATCCTGCCCACATCGAGGAGAATTTCAAGCACAGGGGTAGAGAAATTCAGGCCTCAAACCATGCCAAATTCCAGCCCAAGAGCAGCCACAATCCAGCCCACATGGAAGAGAATTTCAAGCACAGGGGTAGAGAAATTCAGGCCTCAAACCACGCCAAATTCCAGCCCAAGAGCGGCCACAATCCAGCCCACATAGAGGAGAATTTCAAGAACAGGGGGCAGAGAAATTCAGGCCTCCAACCACACCAAATTGCAGCCCAAGAGCGGCCACAATCCAGCCCACATCGAGGAGAATTTCAAGCACAAGAGGCAAACAAATTCATGCTGAAAACCACTCCAATTTCCGGCCCAAGAGCGGCCACAATCCAGCCCACATCGAGGAGAATTTCAAGCACAGGGGGCAGAGAAGTTCAGGCCTCAACCCATGCCAAATTCCGGCCCAAGAGCGACCACAATCCAGCCCATATCGAGGAGAATTTCAAGTACACGTGGCAGTGAAATTCATGCCTCAAACCACGCCAAATTCCAGCCCAAGTGCGGCCACAATCCAGCCCACATCGAGGAGAATGTCAAGCACAGGGGGCAGACAATATCAAGCCCCAAACCACAACAAATTCCAGCCCAAGAGCGGCCACAATCCAGCCCACATCGAGGAGAATTTCAAGCACAAGGCTCAGAGAAATTCAGGCCTCAAACCACGCCAAATTCCAGCCCAAGAGCGGCCACAATCCAGCCCACATCGAGGAGAATTTCAAGCACAGGGGGCAGAGAAATTCAGGCCTCAAACCACGCCAAATTCCAGCCCAAGAGCGGCCACAATCCAGCCCACATCGAGGAGAATTTCAAGCACAGGGGGCAGAGAAATTCAGGCCTCAAACCACACCAAATTGCAGCCCAAGAGCGGCCACAATCCAGCCCACATCGAGGAGAATTTCAAGCACAGGGGGCAGAGAAATTCATGCTGAAAACCACTCCAAATTCCGGCCCAAGAGCAGCCACAATCCAGCCCACATCGAGGAGAATTTCAAGCACAAGGCTCAGAGAAATTCAGGCCTCAAACCACGCCAAATTCCAGCCCAAGAGCGGCCACAATCCAGCCCACATCGAGGAGAATTTCAAGCACAGGGGGCAGAGAAATTCAGGCCTCAAACCACACCAAATTGCAGCCCAAGAGCGGCCACAATCCAGCCCACATCGAGGAGAATTTCAAGCACAGGGGGCAGAGAAATTCAGGCCTCAAACCACGCCAAATTCCAGCCCAAGAGCTGTCACAATGCAGCCCACATCAAGGAGAATTTCAAGCACAAGGCTCAGAGAAATTCAGGCCTCAAACGACGCCAAATTCCAGCCCAAGAACGGCCACCATCCAGCCCACATCGAGGAGAATTTCAAGCACAGGGGTAGAGAAATTCAGGCCTCAAACCATGCCAAATTCCAGCCCAAGAGCAGCCACAATCCAGCCCACATGGAAGAGAATTTCAAGCACAGGGGTAGAGAAATTCAGGCCTCAAACCACGCCAAATTCCAGCCCAAGAGCGGCCACAATCCAGCCCACATCGAGGAGAATTTCAAGCACAGGGGGCAGAGAAATTCAGGCCTCCAACCACACCAAATTGCAGCCCAAGAGCGGCCACAATCCAGCCCACATCGAGGAGAATTTCAAGCACAAGAGGCAAACAAATTCATGCTGAAAACCACTCCAATTTCCGGCCCAAGAGCGGCCACCATCCAGCCCACATGGAGGAGAATTTCAAGCACAGGGAGCAGAGAAATTCAGGCCTCAAACGACGCCAAATTCCAGCCCAAGAGTGGCCACAATCCAGACCACATCGAGGAGAATTTCAAACACAGGGAGCAGAGAAATTCATGCTGAAAACCACTCCAATTTCCGGCCCAAGAGCGGCCACAATCCAGCCCACATCGAGGAGAATTTCAAGCACAGGGGGCAGTGAAATTCATGCCTCAAAACACGCCAAATTCCAGCCCAAGTGCGGCCACAATCCAGCCCACATCGAGGAGAATGTCAAGCACAGGGGGCAGACAATATCAAGCCCCAAACCACGCCAAATTCCGGCCCAAGAGCGGCCACAATCCAGCCCACATCGAGGAGAATTTCAAGTACAAGGGGCAGAGAAATTCAGGCCTCAAACCACTCCAAATTCCAGCCCAAGAGCGGCCACAATCCAGCCCACATCGAGGAGAATTTCAAGCACAGGGGGCAGAGAAATTCAGGCCTCAAACCACACCAAATTGCAGCCCAAGACCGGCCACAATCCAGCCCACACCGAGGAGAATTTCAAGCAGAGGGGGCAGAGAAATTCAGGCCTCAAACCACACCATATTGCAGCCCAAGAGCGGCCACAATCCAGCCCACATCGAGGATAAGTTCAAGCACAGGAGGCAGAGAAATTCAGGCCTCAAACCACACCAAATTGCAGCCCAAGAGCGGCCACAATCCAGCCCACATCGAGGAGAATTTCAAGCACAGGGGGCAGAGAAATTCAGGCCTCAAACCACGCAAGATTCCAGCCCAAGAGTGGCCACAATCCAGCCCACATCGAGGAGAATTTCAAGCACAAGGCTCAGAGAAATTCAGGCCTCAAATGACGCCAAATTCCAGTCCAAGAGCGGCCACAATCCAGCCCACATCGAGGAGAATTTCAAGCGCAGGAGACACAGAAATTCAGGTCTCAAACCACACCAAATTGCAGCCCAAGAGCAGCCACAATCCAGCCCACATCGAGGAGAATTTCAAGCACAGGGGGCAGAGAAATTCAGGCCTCAAACCACGCCAAATTCCAGCCCAAGAGCTGTCACAATGCAGCCCACATCAAGGAGAATTTCAAGCACAAGGCTCAGAGAAATTCAGGCCTCAAACGACGCCAAATTCCAGCCCAAGAGCGGCCACCATCCAGCCCACATCGAGGAGAATTTCAAGCACAGGGGGCAGAGAAATTCAGGCCTCAAACCATGCCAAATTCCAGCCCAAGACCAGCCACAATCCAGCCCACATGGAAGAGAATTTCAAGCACAGGGGTAGAGAAATTCAGGCCTCAAACCACGCCAAATTCCAGCCCAAGAGCGGCCACAATCCAGCCCACATCGAGGAGAATTTCAAGAACAGGGGGCAGAGAAATTCAGGCCTCCAACCACACCAAATTGCAGCCCAAGAGCGGCCACAATCCAGCCCACATCGAGGAGAATTTCAAGCACAGGGAGCAGAGAAATTCAGACCTCAAACCACGCCAAATTCCAGCCCAAGAGCGGCCACAATCCAGCCCACATCGAGGAGAATTTCAAGCACAGGGGGCAGAGAAATTCAGACCTCAAACCACGCCAAATTCCGGCCCAAGAGCGGCCACAATCCAGCCCACATCGAGGAGAATTTCAAGCACAGGGGGCAGAGAAATTCAGGCCTCAAACCACACCCAATTCCGGCCCTAGAGCGGCCACAATCCAGCCCACATCGAGGAGAATTTCAAGCACAAGGCTAAGAGAAATTCAGGCCTCAAACCACGCCAAATTCCAGCCCAAGAGCGGCATCAATCCAGCCCACATCGAGGAGAATTTCAAGCACAAGGCTCAGAGAAATTCAGGCCTCAAACGACGCCAAATTCCAGCCCAAGAGTGGCCACAATCCAGACCACATCGAGGAGAATTTCAAACACAGGGAGCAGAGAAATTCATGCTGAAAACCACTCCAATTTCCGGCCCAAGAGCGGCCACAATCCAGCCCACATCGAGGAGAATTTCAAGCACAGGGGGCAGTGAAATTCATGCCTCAAAACACGCCAAATTCCAGCCCAAGTGCGGCCACAATCCAGCCCACATCGAGGAGAATTTCAAGTACAAGGGGCAGAGAAATTCAGGCCTCAAACCACTCCAATTTCCGGCCCAGGAGCGGCCACAATCCAGCCCACATCGAGGAGAATTTCAAGCACAGGGGGCAGACAATATCAAGCCCCAAACCACGCCAAATTCCGGCCCAAGAGCGGCCACAATCCAGCCCACATCGAGGAGAATTTCAAGTACAAGGGGCAGAGAAATTCAGGCCTCAAACCACTCCAATTTCCGGCCCAGGAGCGGCCACAATCCAGCCCACATCGAGGAGAATTTCAAGCACAGGGGGCAGAGAAATTCAGGCCTCAAACCACACCAAATTGCAGCCCAAGAGCGGCCACAATCCAGCCCACATCGAGGAGAATTTCAAGCACAGGGGGCAGAGAAATTCAGGCCTCAAACCACGCCAAATTCCAGCCCAAGAGCTGTCACAATGCAGCCCACATCAAGGAGAATTTCAAGCACAAGGCTCAGAGAAATTCAGGCCTCAAACGACGCCAAATTCCAGCCCAAGAACGGCCACCATCCAGCCCACATCGAGGAGAATTTCAAGCACAGGGGTAGAGAAATTCAGGCCTCAAACCATGCCAAATTCCAGCCCAAGAGCAGCCACAATCCAGCCCACATGGAAGAGAATTTCAAGCACAGGGGTAGAGAAATTCAGGCCTCAAACCACGCCAAATTCCAGCCCAAGAGCGGCCACAATCCAGCCCACATCGAGGAGAATTTCAAGAACAGGGGGCAGAGAAATTCAGGCCTCCAACCACACCAAATTGCAGCCCAAGAGCGGCCACAATCCAGCCCACATCGAGGAGAATTTCAAGCACAAGAGGCAAAAAAATTCATGCTGAAAACCACTCCAATTTCCGGCCCAAGAGCGGCCACAATCCAGCCCACATCGAGGAGAATTTCAAGCACAGGGGGCAGAGAAGTTCAGGCCTCAACCCATGCCAAATTCCGGCCCAAGAGCGACCACAATCCAGCCCATATCGAGGAGAATTTCAAGTACACGTGGCAGTGAAATTCATGCCTCAAACCACGCCAAATTCCAGCCCAAGTGCGGCCACAATCCAGCCCACATTGAGGAGAATGTCAAGCACAGGGGGCAGACAATATCAAGCCCCAAACCACAACAAATTCCAGCCCAAGAGCGGCCACAATCCAGCCCACATCGAGGAGAATTTCAAGCACAAGGCTCAGAGAAATTCAGGCCTCAAACCACGCCAAATTCCAGCCCAAGAGCGGCCACAATCCAGCCCACATCGAGGAGAATTTCAAGCACAGGGGGCAGAGAAATACAGGCCTCCAACCACGCCAAATTGCAGCCCAAGAGCGGCCACAATCCAGCCCACATCGAGGAGAAATTCAAACACAGGGAGCAGAGAAATTCATGCTGAAAACCACTCCAATTTCCGGCCCAAGAGCGGCCACAATCCAGCCCACATCGAGGAGAATTTCAAGCACAGGGGGCAGTGAAATTCATGCCTCAAACCACGCCAAATTCCAGCCCAAGTGCGGCCACAATCCAGCCCACATCGAGGAGAATGTCAAGCACAGGGGGCAGACAATATCAAGCCCCAAACCACGCCAAATTCCGGCCCAAGAGCGGCCACAATCCAGCCCACATCGAGGAGAATTTCAAGTACAAGGGGCAGAGAAATTCAGGCCTCAAACCACTCAAATTTCCGGCCCACGAGCGGCCACAATCCAGCCCACATCGAGGAGAATTTCAAGCACAGGGGGCAGAGAAATTCAGGCCTCAAACCACACCAAATTGCAGCCCAAGAGCGGCCACAATCCAGCCCACATCGAGGAGAATTTCAAGCACAGGGGGCAGAGAAATTCAGGCCTCAAACCACGCCAAATTCCAGCCCAAGAGCTGTCACAATGCAGCCCACATCAAGGAGAATTTCAAGCACAAGGCTCAGAGAAATTCAGGCCTCAAACCACGCCAAATTCCAGCCCAAGAGCGGCCACAATCCAGCCCACATCGAGGAGAATTTCAAGAACAGGGGGCAGAGAAATTCAGGCCTCCAACCACACCAAATTGCAGCCCAAGAGCGGCCACAATCCAGCCCACATCGAGGAGAATTTCAAGCACAAGAGGCAAACAAATTCATGCTGAAAACCACTCCAATTTCCGGCCCAAGAGCGGCCACAATCCAGCCCACATCGAGGAGAATTTCAAGCACAGGGGGCAGAGAAGTTCAGGCCTCAACCCATGCCAAATTCCGGCCCAAGAGCGACCACAATCCAGCCCATATCGAGGAGAATTTCAAGTACACGTGGCAGTGAAATTCATGCCTCAAACCACGCCAAATTCCAGCCCAAGTGCGGCCACAATCCAGCCCACATCGAGGAGAATGTCAAGCACAGGGGGCAGACAATATCAAGCCCCAAACCACAACAAATTCCAGCCCAAGAGCGGCCACAATCCAGCCCACATCGAGGAGAATTTCAAGCACAAGGCTCAGAGAAATTCAGGCCTCAAACCACGCCAAATTCCAGCCCAAGAGCGGCCACAATCCAGCCCACATCGAGGAGAATTTCAAGCACAGGGGGCAGAGAAATTCAGGCCTCAAACCACGCCAAATTCCAGCCCAAGAGCGGCCACAATCCAGCCCACATCGAGGAGAATTTCAAGCACAGGGGGCAGAGAAATTCAGGCCTCAAACCACACCAAATTGCAGCCCAAGAGCGGCCACAATCCAGCCCACATCGAGGAGAATTTCAAGCACAGGGGGCAGAGAAATTCATGCTGAAAACCACTCCAAATTCCGGCCCAAGAGCAGCCACAATCCAGCCCACATCGAGGAGAATTTCAAGCACAAGGCTCAGAGAAATTCAGGCCTCAAACCACGCCAAATTCCAGCCCAAGAGCGGCCACAATCCAGCCCACATCGAGGAGAATTTCAAGCACAGGGGGCAGAGAAATTCAGGCCTCAAACCACACCAAATTGCAGCCCAAGAGCGGCCACAATCCAGCCCACATCGAGGAGAATTTCAAGCACAGGGGGCAGAGAAATTCAGGCCTCAAACCACGCCAAATTCCAGCCCAAGAGCTGTCACAATGCAGCCCACATCAAGGAGAATTTCAAGCACAAGGCTCAGAGAAATTCAGGCCTCAAACGACGCCAAATTCCAGCCCAAGAACGGCCACCATCCAGCCCACATCGAGGAGAATTTCAAGCACAGGGGTAGAGAAATTCAGGCCTCAAACCATGCCAAATTCCAGCCCAAGAGCAGCCACAATCCAGCCCACATGGAAGAGAATTTCAAGCACAGGGGTAGAGAAATTCAGGCCTCAAACCACGCCAAATTCCAGCCCAAGAGCGGCCACAATCCAGCCCACATCGAGGAGAATTTCAAGAACAGGGGGCAGAGAAATTCAGGCCTCCAACCACACCAAATTGCAGCCCAAGAGCGGCCACAATCCAGCCCACATCGAGGAGAATTTCAAGCACAAGAGGCAAACAAATTCATGCTGAAAACCACTCCAATTTCCGGCCCAAGAGCGGCCACAATCCAGCCCACATCGAGGAGAATTTCAAGCACAGGGGGCAGAGAAGTTCAGGCCTCAACCCATGCCAAATTCCGGCCCAAGAGCGACCACAATCCAGCCCATATCGAGGAGAATTTCAAGTACACGTGGCAGTGAAATTCATGCCTCAAACCACGCCAAATTCCAGCCCAAGTGCGGCCACAATCCAGCCCACATCGAGGAGAATGTCAAGCACAGGGGGCAGACAATATCAAGCCCCAAACCACAACAAATTCCAGCCCAAGAGCGGCCACAATCCAGCCCACATCGAGGAGAATTTCAAGCACAAGGCTCAGAGAAATTCAGGCCTCAAACCACGCCAAATTCCAGCCCAAGAGCGGCCACAATCCAGCCCACATCGAGGAGAATTTCAAGCACAGGGGGCAGAGAAATTCAGGCCTCAAACCACGCCAAATTCCAGCCCAAGAGCGGCCACAATCCAGCCCACTTCGAGGAGAATTTCAAGCACAGGGGGCAGAGAAATTCAGGCCTCAAACCACACCAAATTGCAGCCCAAGAGCGGCCACAATCCAGCCCACATCGAGGAGAATTTCAAGCAGAGGGGGCAGAGAAATTCAGGCCTCAAACCACGCAAGATTCCAGCCCAAGAGTGGCCACAATCCAGCCCACATCGAGGAGAATTTCAAGCACAAGGCTCAGAGAAATTCAGGCCTCAAACGACGCCAAATTCCAGTCCAAGAGCGGCCACAATCCAGCCCACATCGAGGAGAATTTCAAGCGCAGGGGACACAGAAATTCAGGCCTCAAACCACACCAAATTGCAGCCCAAGAGCAGCCACAATCCAGCCCACATCGAGGAGAATTTCAAGCACAGGGGGCAGAGAAATTCAGGCCTCAAACCACGCCAAATTCCAGCCCAACAGCTGTCACAATGCAGCCCACATCAAGGAGAATTTCAAGCACAAGGCTCAGAGAAATTCAGGCCTCAAACGACGCCAAATTCCAGCCCAAGAACGGCCACCATCCAGCCCACATGGAGGAGAATTTCAAGCACAGGGAGCAGAGAAATTCAGGCCTCAAACGACGCCAAATTCCAGCCCAAGAGTGGCCACAATCCAGACCACATCGAGGAGAATTTCAAACACAGGGAGCAGAGAAATTCATGCTGAAAACCACTCCAATTTCCGGCCCAAGAGCGGCCACAATCCAGCCCACATCGAGGAGAATTTCAAGCACAGGGGGCAGTGAAATTCATGCCTCAAAACACGCCAAATTCCAGCCCAAGTGCGGCCACAATCCAGCCCACATCGAGGAGAATGTCAAGCACAGGGGGCAGACAATATCAAGCCCCAAACCACGCCAAATTCCGGCCCAAGAGCGGCCACAATCCAGCCCACATCGAGGAGAATTTCAAGTACAAGGGGCAGAGAAATTCAGGCCTCAAACCACTCCAAATTCCAGCCCAAGAGCGGCCACAATCCAGCCCACATCGAGGAGAATTTCAAGCACAGGGGGCAGAGAAATTCAGGCCTCAAACCACACCAAATTGCAGCCCAAGACCGGCCACAATCCAGCCCACACCGAGGAGAATTTCAAGCAGAGGGGGCAGAGAAATTCAGGCCTCAAACCACACCATATTGCAGCCCAAGAGCGGCCACAATCCAGCCCACATCGAGGATAAGTTCAAGCACAGGAGGCAGAGAAATTCAGGCCTCAAACCACACCAAATTGCAGCCCAAGAGCGGCCACAATCCAGCCCACATCGAGGAGAATTTCAAGCACAGGGGGCAGAGAAATTCAGGCCTCAAACCACGCAAGATTCCAGCCCAAGAGTGGCCACAATCCAGCCCACATCGAGGAGAATTTCAAGCACAAGGCTCAGAGAAATTCAGGCCTCAAATGACGCCAAATTCCAGTCCAAGAGCGGCCACAATCCAGCCCACATCGAGGAGAATTTCAAGCGCAGGAGACACAGAAATTCAGGTCTCAAACCACACCAAATTGCAGCCCAAGAGCAGCCACAATCCAGCCCACATCGAGGAGAATTTCAAGCACAGGGGGCAGAGAAATTCAGGCCTCAAACCACGCCAAATTCCAGCCCAAGAGCTGTCACAATGCAGCCCACATCAAGGAGAATTTCAAGCACAAGGCTCAGAGAAATTCAGGCCTCAAACGACGCCAAATTCCAGCCCAAGAGCGGCCACCATCCAGCCCACATCGAGGAGAATTTCAAGCACAGGGGGCAGAGAAATTCAGGCCTCAAACCATGCCAAATTCCAGCCCAAGACCAGCCACAATCCAGCCCACATGGAAGAGAATTTCAAGCACAGGGGTAGAGAAATTCAGGCCTCAAACCACGCCAAATTCCAGCCCAAGAGCGGCCACAATCCAGCCCACATCGAGGAGAATTTCAAGAACAGGGGGCAGAGAAATTCAGGCCTCCAACCACACCAAATTGCAGCCCAAGAGCGGCCACAATCCAGCCCACATCGAGGAGAATTTCAAGCACAAGAGACGAACAAATTCATGCTGAAAACCACTCCAATTTCCGGCCCAAGAGCGGCCACAATCCAGCCCACATCGAGGAGAATTTCAAGCACAGGGAGCAGAGAAATTCAGACCTCAAACCACACCAGATTCCAGCCCAAGAGCGGCCACAATCCAGCCCACATCGAGGAGAATTTCAAGCACAGGGGGCAGAGAAATTCAGGCCTCAAACCACGCCAAATACCGGCCCAAGAGCGGCCACAATCCAGCCCACATCGAGGAGAATTTCAAGCACAGGGGGCAGAGAAATTCAAGCCTCAAACCACACCCAATTCCGGCCCTAGAGCGGCCACAATCCAGCCCACATCGAGGAGAATTTCAAGCACAAGGCTAAGAGAAATTCAGGCCTCAAACCACGCCAAATTCCAGCCCAAGAGCACCCACAATCCAGCCCACATCGAGGAGAATTTCAAACACAAGGCTCAGAGAAATTCAGGCCTCAAACGACACCAAATTGCAGCCCAAGAGTGGCCACAATCCAGCCCACATCGAGGAGAATTTCAAACACAGGGAGCAGAGAAATTCATGCTGAAAACCACTCCAATTTCCGGCCCAAGAGCGGCCACAATCCAGCCCACATCGAGGAGAATTTCAAGCACAGGGGGCAGAGAAGTTCAGGCCTCAACCCATGCCAAATTCCGGCCCAAGAGCGACCACAATCCAGCCCACATCGAGGAGAATTTCAAGTACAAGGGGCAGAGAAATTCAGGCCTCTAACCACACCAAATTGCAGCCCAAGAGCGGCCACAATCCAGCCCACATCGAGGACAAATTCAAGCACAGGGGGCAGAGAAATTCAGGCCTCAAACCACACCAAATTGCAGCCCAACAGCGGCCACAATCCAGCGCACATCGAGGAGAATTTCAAGCACAGGGGGCAGAGAAATTCAGGCATCAAACCACACCAAATTCCGGCCCAAGAGCGGCCACAATCCAGCCCACATGGAGGAGAATTTCAAGCACAGGTGTGAGAGAAATTCAGACCTCAAACCACGCCATGTTCCAGCCCAAGAGCGGCCACAATCCAGCCCACATGGAGGAGAATTTCAAGCACAGGGGGCAGAGAAATTCAGGCCTCAAACCACACCAGATTCCAGCCCAGGAGCGGTCACACTCCAGCCCACATCGAGGAGAATTTCAAGCACAGGGGGCAGAGAAATTCAGACCTCAAACCACACCAAGTTCCAGCCCAAGAGCGGCCACAATCCAGCCCACATCGAGGAGAATTTCAAGCACAGGGGGCAGAGAAATTCAGGCCTCAAACCACACTGAATTCCGGCCCAAGAGCGGCCACAATCCAGCCCACATCGAGGAGAATTTCAAGCACAGGGGGCAGAGAAATTCAGGCCTCAAACCACGCCAAATTCCAGCCCAAGAGCGGCCACAATCCAGCCCACATCTAGGAGAATTTCAAGCACAGGGGGCAGAGAAATTCAGGCCTCAAACCACACCAAATTCCAGCCCAAGAGCGGCCACAATCCAGCCCACATCGAGGAGAATTTCAAGCACAAGGGGCAGAGAAATTCAGGCCTCAAACCACGCCAAATTCCAGCCCAAGAGTGGCCACAATCCAGCCCACATCGAGGAGAATTTCAAGCACAGGGGGCAGAGAAATTCAGGCCTCAAACCACACCAAATTGCAGCCCAAGAGCGGCCACAATCCAGCCCACATCGAGGAGAATTTCAAGCACAGGGGGCAGAGAAATTCAGGCCTCAAACCACGCCAAATTCCAGCCCAAGAGCTGTCACAATCCAGCCCACATCAAGGAGAATTTCAAGCACAAGGCTCAGAGAAATTCAGGCCTCAAACGACGCCAAATTCCAGCCCAAGAACGGCCACCATCCAGCCCACATCGAGGAGAATTTCAAGCACAGGGGTAGAGAAATTCAGGCCTCAAACCATGCCAAATTCCAGCCCAAGAGCAGCCACAATCCAGCCCACATGGAAGAGAATTTCAAGCACAGGGGTAGAGAAATTCAGGCCTCAAACCACGCCAAATTGCAGCCCAAGAGCGGCCACAATCCAGCCCACATCGAGGAGAATTTCAAGCACAAGAGGCAAACAAATTCATGCTGAAAACCACTCCAATTTCCGGCCCAAGAGCGGCCACAATCCAGCCCACATCGAGGAGAATTTCAAGCACAGGGAGCAGAGAAATTCAGACCTCAAACCACGCCAAATTCCAGCCCAAGAGCGGCCACAATCCAGCCAACATCGAGGAGAATTTCAAGCACAGGGGGCAGAGAAATTCAGGCCTCAAACCACGCCAAATACCGGCCCAAGAGCGGCCACAATCCAGCCCACATCGAGCAGAATTTCAAGCACAGGGGGCAGAGAAATTCAAGCCTCAAACCACACCCAATTCCGGCCCTAGAGCGGCCACAATCCAGCCCACATCGAGGAGAATTTCAAGCACAAGGCTAAGAGAAATTCAGGCCTCAAACCACGCCAAATTCCAGCCCAAGAGCGCCCACAATCCAGCCCACATCGAGGAGAATTTCAAACACAAGGCTCAGAGAAATTCAGGCCTCAAACGACGCCAAATTCCAGCCCAAGAGTGGCCACAATCCAGCCCACATCGAGGAGAATTTCAAACACAGGGAGCAGAGAAATTCATGCTGAAAACCACTCCAATTTCCGGCCCAAGAGCGGCCACAATCCAGCCCACATCGAGGAGAATTTCAAGCACAGGGGGCAGAGAAGTTCAGGCCTCAACCCATGCCAAATTCCGGCCCAAGAGCGACCACAATCCAGCCCACATCGAGGAGAATGTCAAGTACACGTGGCAGTGAAATTCATGCCTCAAACCACGCCAAATTCCAGCCCAAGAGCGGCCACAATCCAGCCCACATCGAGGAGAATGTCAAGCACAGGGGGCAGAAAATATCAAGCCCCAAACCACAACAAATTCCAGCCCAAGAGCAGCCACAATCCAGCCCACATCGAGGAGAATTTCAAGTACAAGGGGCAGAGAAATTCAGGCCTCAAACCACACCAAATTGCAGCCCAAGAGCGGCCACAATCCAGCCCACATCGAGGAGAATTTCAAGCACAGGAGGCAGAGAAATTCAGGCCTCAAACCACACCAAATTGCAGCCCAACAGCGGCCACAATCCAGCGCACATCGAGGAGAATTTCAAGCACAGGGGGCAGAGAAATTCAGGCATCAAACCACACCAAATTCCGGCCCAAGAGCGGCCACAATCCAGCCCACATCGAGGAGAATTTCAAGCACAGGTGTGAGAGAAATTCAGACCTCAAACTACGCCATGTTCCAGCCCAAGAGCGGCCACAATCCAGCCCACATCGAGGAGAATTTCAAGCACAAGGCTAAGAGAAATTCAGGCCTCAAACGACGCCAAATTCCAGCCCAAGAGCGGTCACAATCCAGCCCACATCGAGGAGAATTTCAAGCACAGGGGGCAGAGAAATTCAGGCCTCAAACCACACCAAATTGCAGCCCAAGAGCAGCCACAATCCAGCCCACATCGAGGAGAATTTCAAGCACAGGGGGCAGAGAAATTCAGGCCTCAAACCACACCAGATTCCAGCCCAAGACCGGTCACAATCCAGCCCACATCGAGGAGAATTTCAAGCACAGGGGGCAGAGAAATTCAGGCCTCAAACCACTCCAATTTCCGGCCCAAGAGCGGCCACAATCCAGCCCACATCGAGGAGAATTTCAAGCACAGGGGGCAGAGAAATTCAGGCCTCAAACCACGCCAAATTCCAGCCCAAGAGCTGTCACAATCCAGCCCACATCAAGGAGAATTTCAAGCACAAGGCTCAGAGAAATTCAGGCCTCAAACGACGCCAAATTCCAGCCCAAGAACGGCCACCATCCAGCCCATATCGAGGAGAATTTCAAGCACAGGGGTAGAGAAATTCAGGCCTCAAACCATGCCAAATTCCAGCCCAAGAGCAGCCACAATCCAGCCCACATGGAAGAGAATTTCAAGCACAGGGGTAGAGAAATTCAGGCCTCAAACCACGCCAAATTCCAGCCCAAGAGCGGCCACAATCCAGCCCACATCGAGGAGAATTTCAAGAACAGGGGGCAGAGAAATTCAGGCCTCCAACCACACCAAATTGCAGCCCAAGAGCGGCCACAATCCAGCCCACATCGAGGAGAATTTCAAGCACAAGAGGCAAACAAATTCATGCTGAAAACCACTCCAATTTCCGGCCCAAGAGCGGCCACAATCCAGCCCACATCGAGGAGAATTTCAAGCACAGGGAGCAGAGAAATTCAGACCTCAAACCACGCCAAATTCCAGCCCAAGAGCGGCCACAATCCAGCCAACATCGAGGAGAATTTCAAGCACAGGGGGCAGAGAAATTCAGGCCTCAAACCACGCCAAATACCGGCCCAAGAGCGGCCACAATCCAGCCCACATCGAGCAGAATTTCAAGCACAGGGGGCAGAGAAATTCAAGCCTCAAACCACACCCAATTCCGGCCCTAGAGCGGCCACAATCCAGCCCACATCGAGGAGAATTTCAAGCACAAGGCTAAGAGAAATTCAGGCCTCAAACCACGCCAAATTCCAGCCCAAGAGCGCCCACAATCCAGCCCACATCGAGGAGAATTTCAAACACAAGGCTCAGAGAAATTCAGGCCTCAAACGACGCCAAATTCCAGCCCAAGAGTGGCCACAATCCAGACCACATCGAGGAGAATTTCAAACACAGGGAGCAGAGAAATTCATGCTGAAAACCACTCCAATTTCCGGCCCAAGAGCGGCCACAATCCAGCCCACATCGAGGAGAATTTCAAGCACAGGGGGCAGAGAAGTTCAGGCCTCAACCCATGCCAAATTCCGGCCCAAGAGCGACCACAATCCAGCCCACATCGAGGAGAATTTCAAGTACACGTGGCAGTGAAATTCATGCCTCAAACCACGCCAAATTCCAGCCCAAGAGCGGCCACAATCCAGCCCACATCGAGGAGAATGTCAAGCACAGGGGGCAGACAATATCAAGCCCCAAACCACAACAAATTCCAGCCCAAGAGCGGCCACAATCCAGCCCACATCGAGGAGAATTTCAAGTACAAGGGGCAGAGAAATTCAGGCCTCAAACCACACCAAATTGCAGCCCAAGAGCGGCCACAATCCAGCCCACATCGAGGAGAATATCAAGCACAGGAGGCAGAGAAATTCAGGCCTCAAACCACACCAAATTGCAGCCCAACAGCGGCCACAATCCAGCGCACATCGAGGAGAATTTCAAGCACAGGGGGCAGAGAAATTCAGGCATCAAACCACGCCAAATTCCGGCCCAAGAGCGGCCACAATCCAGCCCACATCGAGGAGAATTTCAAGCACAGGTGTGAGAGAAATTCAGACCTCAAACTACGCCATGTTCCAGCCCAAGAGCGGCCACAATCCAGCCCACATGGAGGAGAATTTCAAGCACAGGGGGCAGAGAAATTCAGGCCTCAAACCACACCAGATTCCAGCCCAGGAGCGGTCACACTCCAGCCCACATCGAGGAGAATTTCAAGCACAGGGGGCAGAGAAATTCAGACCTCAAACCACGCCAAATTCCAGCCCAAGAGCGGCCACAATCCAGCCCACATCGAGGAGAATTTCAAGCACAGGGGGCAGAGAAATTCAGGCCTCAAACCACACCGAATTCCGGCCCAAGAGCAGCCACAATCCAGCCCACATCGAGGAGAATTTCAAGCACAGGGGGCAGAGAAATTCAGGCCTCAAACCACGCCAAATTCCAGCCCAAGAGCGGCCACAATCCAGCCCACATCTAGGAGAATTTCAAGCACAGGGGGCAGAGAAATTCAGGCCTCAAACCACGCCAAATTCCAGCCCAAGAGCGGCCACAATCCAGCCCACATCGAGGAGAATTTCAAGCACAAGAGGCAGAGAAATTCAGGCCTCAAACCACGCCAAATTCCAGCCCAAGAGCGGCCACAATCCAGCCCACATCGAGGAGAATTTCAAGCACAGGGGGCAGAGAAATTCAGGCCTCAAACCACACCAAATTGCAGCCCAAGACCGGCCACAATCCAGCCCACATCGAGGAGAATTTCAAGCACAGGGGGCAGAGAAATTCATGCTGAAAACCACTCCAAATTCCGGCCCAAGAGCAGCCACAATCCAGCCCACATCGAGGAGAATTTCAAGCACAGGAGTGAGAGAAATTCACGTCTCAAACCAGGCCAAATTCCAGCCCAAGAGCGGCCACAATCCAGCCCACATCGAGGAGAATTTCAAGCACAGGGGGCAGAGAAATTCAGGCCTCAAACCACACCAAATTGCAGCCCAAGAGCGGCCACAATCCAGCCCACATCGAGGAGAATTTCAAGCACAGGGGGCAGAGAAATTCAGGCCTCAAACCACGCAAGATTCCAGCCCAAGAGTGGCCACAATCCAGCCCACATCGAGGAGAATTTCAAGCACAAGGCTCAGAGAAATTCAGGCCTCAAACGACGCCAAATTCCAGTCCAAGAGCGGCCACAATCCAGCCCATATCGAAGAGAATTTCAAGCGCAGGGGACACAGAAATTCAGGCCTCAAACCACACCAAATTGCAGCCCAAGAGCGGCCACAATCCAGCCCACATCGAGGAGAATTTCAAGCACAAGAGGCAAACAAATTCATGCTGAAAACCACTCCAATTTCCGGCCCAAGAGCGGCCACAATCCAGCCCACATCGAGGAGAATTTCAAGCACAGGGGACAGAGAAATTCAGACCTCAAACCACGCCAAATTCCAGCCCAAGAGCGGCCACAATCCAGCCCACATCGAGGAGAATTTCAAGCACAGGGGGCAGAGAAATTCAGGCCTCAAACCACGCCAAATACCGGCCCAAGAGCGCCCACAATCCAGCCCACATCGAGGAGAATTTCAAACACAAGGCTCAGAGAAATTCAGGCCTCAAACCACGCCAAATTCCAGCCCAAGAGTGGCCACAATCCAGCCCACATCGAGGAGAATTTCAAACACAGGGAGCAGAGAAATTCATGCTGAAAACCACTCCAATTTCCGGCCCAAGAGCGGCCACAATCCAGCCCACATCGAGGAGAATTTCAAGCACAGGGGGCAGAGAAGTTCAGGCCTCAACCCATGCCAAATTCCGGCCCAAGAGCGACCACAATCCAGCCCACATCGAGGAGAATTTCAAGTACACGTGGCAGTGAAATTCATGCCTCAAACCACGCCATGTTCCGGCCCAAGTGCGGCCACAATCCAGCCCACATCGAGGAGAATGTCAAGCACAGGGGGCAGACAATATCAAGCCCCAAACCACAACAAATTCCAGCCCAAGAGCGGCCACAATCCAGCACACATCGAGGAGAATTTCAAGTACAAGGGGCAGAGAAATTCAGGCCTCAAACCACACCAAATTGCAGCCCAAGAGCGGCCACAATCCAGCCCACATCGAGGAGAATTTCAAGCACAGGAGGCAGAGAAATTCAGGCCTCAAACCACACCAAATTGCAGCCCAACAGCGGCCACAATCCAGCGCACATCGAGGAGAATTTCAAGCACAGGGGGCAGAGAAATTCAGGCATCAAACCACACCAAATTCCGGCCCAAGAGCGGCCACAATCCAGCCCACATGGAGGAGAATTTCAAGCACAGGTGTGAGAGAAATTCAGACCTCAAACCACGCCATGTTCCAGCCCAAGAGCGGCCACAATCCAGCCCACATGGAGGAGAATTTCAAGCACAGGGGGCAGAGAAATTCAGACCTCAAACCACGCCATGTTCCAGCCCAAGAGCGGCCACAATCCAGCCCACATGGAGGAGAATTTCAAGCACAGGGGGCAGAGAAATTCAGGCCTCAAACCACACCAGATTCCAGCCCAGGAGCGGTCACACTCCAGCCCACATCGAGGAGAATTTCAAGCACAGGGGGCAGAGAAATTCAGACCTCAAACCACGCCAAATTCCAGCCCAAGAGCGGCCACAATCCAGCCCACATCGAGGAGAATTTCAAGCACAGGGGGCAGAGAAATTCAGGCCTCAAACCACACCGAATTCCGGCCCAAGAGCGGCCACAATCCAGCCCACATCGAGGAGAATTTCAAGCACAGGGGGCAGAGAAATTCAGGCCTCAAACCACGCCAAATTCCAGCCCAAGAGCGGCCACAATCCAGCCCACATCTAGGAGAATTTCAAGCACAGGGGGCAGAGAAATTCAGGCCTCAAACCACACCAAATTCCAGCCCAAGAGCGGCCACAATCCAGCCCACATCGAGGAGAATTTCAAGCACAAGGGGCAGAGCAATTCAGGCCTCAAACCACGCCAAATTCCAGCCCAAGAGTGGCCACAATCCAGCCCACATCGAGAAGAATTTCAAGCACAAGAGGCAGAGAAATTCAGGCCTCAAACCACGCCAAATTGCAGCCCAAGAGCGGCCACAATCCAGCCCACATCGAGGAGAATTTCAAGCACAGGGGGCAGAGAAATTCATGCTGAAAACCACTCCAAATTCCGGCCCAAGAGCAGCCACAATCCAGCCCACATCGAGGAGAATTTCAAGCACAAGGCTAAGAGAAATTCAGGCCTCAAACGACGCCAAATTCCAGCCCAAGAGCGGTCACAATCCAGCCCACATCGAGGAGAATTTCAAGCACAGGGGGCAGAGAAATTCAGGCCTCAAACCACACCAAATTGCAGCCCAAGAGCAGCCACAATCCAGCCCACATCGAGGAGAATTTCAAGCACAGGGAGTAGAGAAATTCAGGCCTCAAACCATACCAAATTGCAGCCCAAGAACCGTCACAATCCAGCCCACATCAAGGAGAATTTCAAGCAGAGGGAGTAGAGAAATTCAGGCCTCAAACGACGCCAAATTGCAGCCCAAGAACCGTCACAATCCAGCCCACATGGAAGAGAATTTCAAGCACAGGGGGCAGAGAAATTCAGGCCTCAAACCACGCCAAATTCCGGCCCAAGAGCGGCCACAATCCAGCCCACATCGAGCAGAATTTCAAGCACAGGGGGCAGAGAAATTCAGGCCTCAAACCACACCAGATTCCAGCCCAGGAGCGGTCACACTCCAGCCCACATCGAGGAGAATTTCAAGCACAGGGGGCAGAGAAATTCAGACCTCAAACCACGCCAAATTGCAGCCCAAGAGCAGCCACCATCCAGAACACATTGAGGAGAATTTCAAGCACAGGTGGCAGAGAAATTCAGGCCTCAAACCACGCCAAATTGCAGCCCAAGAGCTGTCACAATCCAGCCCACATTGAGGAGAATTTCAAGCACAGGTGGCAGAGAAATTCAGGCCTCAAACCACGCCAAATTGCAGCCCAAGAGCTGTCACAATCCAGCCCACATCGAGGAGAATTTCAAGCACAGGTGTGAGAGAAATTCAGACCTCAAACCACACCAAATTCCAGCCCAAGGGCGGCCACAATCCAGCCCACATCGAGGAGAATTTCAAGCACAGGGGGCAGAGAAATTCAGGCCTCAAACCACGCCAAATTGCAGCCCAAGAGCGGCCACAATCCAGCCCACATCGAGGAGAATTTCAAGCACAGGGGGCAGAGAAATTCAGGCCTCAAACCACACCAAATTGCAGCCCAAGAACCGTCACAATCCAGCCCACATCAAGGAGAATTTCAAGCAGAGGGAGTAGAGAAATTCAGGCCTCAAACGACGCCAAATTGCAGCCCAAGAACCGTCACAATCCAGCCCACATGGAAGAGAATTTCAAGCACAGGGGGCAGAGAAATTCAGGCCTCAAACCACGCCAAATTCCGGCCCAAGAGCGGCCACAATCCAGCCCACATCGAGCAGAATTTCAAGCACAGGGGGCAGAGAAATTCAGGCCTCAAACCACACCAGATTCCAGCCCAGGAGCGGTCACACTCCAGCCCACATCGAGGAGAATTTCAAGCACAGGGGGCAGAGAAATTCAGACCTCAAACCACGCCAAATTGCAGCCCAAGAGCAGCCACCATCCAGAACACATTGAGGAGAATTTCAAGCACAGGTGGCAGAGAAATTCAGGCCTCAAACCACACCAAATTGCAGCCCAAGAGCTGTCACAATCCAGCCCACATCGAGGAGAATTTCAAGCACAGGTGTGAGAGAAATTCAGACCTCAAACCACACCAAATTCCAGCCCAAGGGCGCCCACAATCCAGCCCACATCGAGGAGAATTTCAAGCACAGGGGGCAGAGAAATTCAGGCCTCAAACCACACCAGATTCCAGCCCAAGAGCGGCCACAATCCAGCCCACATCGAGGAGAATTTCAAGCACAGGGGGCAGAGAAATTCATGCTGAAAACCACTCCAATTTCCGGCCCAAGAGCGGCCACAATCCAGCCCACATCGAGGAGAATTTCAAGCACAGGGGGCAGAGAAGTTCAGGCCTCAACCCATGCCAAATTCTGGCCCAAGAGCGACCACAATCCAGCCCACATCGAGGAGAATTTCAAGTACAGGTGGCAGTGAAATTCATGCCTCAAACCACGCCAAATTGCAGCCCAAGAGCTGTCACAATCCAGCCCACATCGAGGAGAATTTCAAGCACAAGGCTCAGAGAAATTCAGGCCTCAAACCACGCCAAATTCCAGCCCAGGAGCGGCCACAATCCAGCCCTCATCGAGGAGAATTTCAAGCACAAGAGGCAGAGAAATTCAGGCCTCAAACCACGCCAAATTCCAGCCCAAGAGCGGCCACAATCCAGCCCACATCGAGGAGAATTTCAAGCACAGGGGGCAGAGAAATTCAGGCCTCAAACCACACCAAATTGCAGCCCAAGAGCGGCCACAATCCAGCCCACATCGAGGAGAATTTCAAGCACAGGGGGCAGAGAAATTCATGCTGAAAACCAGTCCAATTTCCGGCCCAAGAGCGGCCACAATCCAGCCCACATCGAGGAGAATTTCAAGCACAAGGCTAAGAGAAATTCAGGCCTCAAACCACGCCAAATTCCAGCCCAAGAGCGGCCACAATCCAGCCCACATCGAGGAGAATTTCAAGCACAGGGGGCAGAGAAATTCAGGCCTCAAACCACACCAAATTCCAGCCCAAGAGCGGCCACAATCCAGCCCACATCGAGGAGAATGTCAAGCACAAGGCTCAGAGAAATTCAGGCCTCAAACCACACCAAATTGCAGCCCAAGAACCGTCACAATCCAGCCCACATCAAGGAGAATTTCAAGCAGAGGGAGTAGAGAAATTCAGGCCTCAAACGACGCCAAATTGCAGCCCAAGAACCGTCACAATCCAGCCCACATGGAAGAGAATTTCAAGCACAGGGGGCAGAGAAATTCAGGCCTCAAACCACGCCAAATTCCGGCCCAAGAGCGGCCACAATCCAGCCCACATCGAGCAGAATTTCAAGCACAGGGGGCAGAGAAATTCAGGCCTCAAACCACACCAGATTCCAGCCCAGGAGCGGTCACACTCCAGCCCACATCGAGGAGAATTTCAAGCACAGGGGGCAGAGAAATTCAGACCTCAAACCACGCCAAATTGCAGCCCAAGAGCAGCCACCATCCAGAACACATTGAGGAGAATTTCAAGCACAGGTGGCAGAGAAATTCAGGCCTCAAACCACACCAAATTGCAGCCCAAGAGCTGTCACAATCCAGCCCACATCGAGGAGAATTTCAAGCACAGGTGTGAGAGAAATTCAGACCTCAAACCACACCAAATTCCAGCCCAAGGGCGCCCACAATCCAGCCCACATCGAGGAGAATTTCAAGCACAGGGGGCAGAGAAATTCAGGCCTCAAACCACACCAGATTCCAGCCCAAGAGCGGCCACAATCCAGCCCACATCGAGGAGAATTTCAAGCACAGGGGGCAGAGAAATTCATGCTGAAAACCACTCCAATTTCCGGCCCAAGAGCGGCCACAATCCAGCCCACATCGAGGAGAATTTCAAGCACAGGGGGCAGAGAAGTTCAGGCCTCAACCCATGCCAAATTCTGGCCCAAGAGCGACCACAATCCAGCCCACATCGAGGAGAATTTCAAGTACAGGTGGCAGTGAAATTCATGCCTCAAACCACGCCAAATTGCAGCCCAAGAGCTGTCACAATCCAGCCCACATCGAGGAGAATTTCAAGCACAAGGCTCAGAGAAATTCAGGCCTCAAACCACGCCAAATTCCAGCCCAGGAGCGGCCACAATCCAGCCCTCATCGAGGAGAATTTCAAGCACAAGAGGCAGAGAAATTCAGGCCTCAAACCACGCCAAATTCCAGCCCAAGAGCGGCCACAATCCAGCCCACATCGAGGAGAATTTCAAGCACAGGGGGCAGAGAAATTCAGGCCTCAAACCACACCAAATTGCAGCCCAAGAGCGGCCACAATCCAGCCCACATCGAGGAGAATTTCAAGCACAGGGGGCAGAGAAATTCATGCCTCAAACCACGCCAAATTGCAGCCCAAGAGCTGTCACAATCCAGCCCACATCGAGGAGAATTTCAAGCACAAGGCTCAGAGAAATTCAGGCCTCAAACCACGCCAAATTCCAGCCCAGGAGCGGCCACAATCCAGCCCACATCGAGGAGAATTTCAAGCACAAGGCTAAGAGAAATTCAGGCCTCAAACCACGCCAAATTCCAGCCCAAGAGCGGCCACAATCCAGCCCACATCGAGGAGAATTTCAAGCACAGGGGGCAGAGAAATTCAGGCCTCAAACCACACCAAATTCCAGCCCAAGAGCGGCCACAATCCAGCCCACATCGAGGAGAATGTCAAGCACAAGGCTCAGAGAAATTCAGGCCTCAAACCACACCAAATTGCAGCCCAAGAACCGTCACAATCCAGCCCACATCAAGGAGAATTTCAAGCAGAGGGAGTAGAGAAATTCAGGCCTCAAACGACGCCAAATTGCAGCCCAAGAACCGTCACAATCCAGCCCACATGGAAGAGAATTTCAAGCACAGGGGGCAGAGAAATTCAGGCCTCAAACCACGCCAAATTCCGGCCCAAGAGCGGCCACAATCCAGCCCACATCGAGCAGAATTTCAAGCACAGGGGGCAGAGAAATTCAGGCCTCAAACCACACCAGATTCCAGCCCAGGAGCGGTCACACTCCAGCCCACATCGAGGAGAATTTCAAGCACAGGGGGCAGAGAAATTCAGACCTCAAACCACGCCAAATTGCAGCCCAAGAGCAGCCACCATCCAGAACACATTGAGGAGAATTTCAAGCACAGGTGGCAGAGAAATTCAGGCCTCAAACCACACCAAATTGCAGCCCAAGAGCTGTCACAATCCAGCCCACATCGAGGAGAATTTCAAGCACAGGTGTGAGAGAAATTCAGACCTCAAACCACACCAAATTCCAGCCCAAGGGCGCCCACAATCCAGCCCACATCGAGGAGAATTTCAAGCACAGGGGGCAGAGAAATTCAGGCCTCAAACCACACCAGATTCCAGCCCAAGAGCGGCCACAATCCAGCCCACATCGAGGAGAATTTCAAGCACAAGGCTAAGAGAAATTCAGGCCTCAAACCACGCCAAATTCCAGCCCAAGAGCGGCCACAATCCAGCCCACATCGAGGAGAATTTCAAGCACAGGGGGCAGAGAAATTCAGGCCTCAAACCACACCAAATTCCAGCCCAAGAGCGGCCACAATCCAGCCCACATCGAGGAGAATTTCAAGCACAAGGCTCAGAGAAATTCAGGCCTCAAACCACGCCAAATTCCAGCCCAGGAGCGGCCACAATCCAGCCCACATCGAGGAGAATTTCAAGCACAAGAGGCAGAGAAATTCAGGCCTCAAACCACGCCAAATTGCAGCCCAAGAACCGTCACAATCCAGCCCACATCAAGGAGAATTTCAAGCACAGGGAGTAGAGAAATTCAGGCCTCAAACGACGCCAAATTCCGGCCCAAGAACCGTCACAATCCAGCCCACATGGAAGAGAATTTCAAGCACAGGGGGCAGAGAAATTCAGGCCTCAAACCACGCCAGATTCCAGCCAAAGAGTGGCCACAATCCAGCCCACATAGAGGAGAAATTCAAGCACAGGGGACAGAGAAATTCAGGCCTCAAACCAGGCCACATTCCGGCCCAAGACCGGCCACAATCCAGCCCACATCGAGCAGAATTTCAAGCACAGGGGGCAGAGAAATTCAGGCCTCAAACCACACCAGATTCCAGCCCAAGAGCGACCACACTCCAGCCCACATCGGGGAGAATTTCAAGCACAGGGGGCAGAGAAATTCAGACCTCAAACCACGCCAAATTGCAGCCCAAGAGCAGCCACCATCCAGAACACATCGAGGAGAATTTCAAGCACAGGGGGCAGAGAAATTCAGGCCTCAAACCACGCCAAATTGCAGCCCAAGAGCTGTCACAATCCAGCCCACATCGAGGAGAATTTCAACCACAGGTGTGAGAGAAATTCAGACCTCAAACCACGCCAAATTCCAGTCCAAGAGCGGCCACAATCCAGCCCACATCGAGGAGAATTTCAAGCACAGGGGGCAGAGAAATTCAGGCCTCAAACCACGCCAAATTGCAGCCCAAGAGCGGCCACAATCCAGCCCACATCGAGGAGAATTTCAAGCACAGGGGGCAGAGAAATTCAGGCCTCAAACCACACCCAATTCCAGCCCAAGAGCGGCCACAATCCAGCCCACATCGAGGAGAATTTCAAGCACAGGGGGCAGAGAAATTCAGGCCTCAAACCACGCCAAATTCCAGCCCAAGAGCGGCCACAATCCAGCCCACATCGAGGAGAATTTCAAGCACAGGGGGCAGAGAAATTCAGGCCTCAAACGACACCAAATTCCAGCCCAAGAGCAGCCACAATCCAGCCCACATCGAGGAGAATTTCAAGCACAAGGCTCAGAGAAATTCAGGCCTCAAACCACGCCAAATTCCAGCCCAAGAGCGCCCACAATCCAGCCCACATCGAGGAGAATGTCAAGCACAAGGCTCAGAGAAATTCAGGCCTCAAACCACGCCAAATTGCAGCCCAAGAGCAGCCACAATCCAGCCCACATCGAGGAGAATTTCAAGCACAGGGGGCAGAGAAATTCAGGCCTCAAACCACACCAAATTGCAGCCCAAGAGCGGCCACCATCCAGCCCACATCGAGGAGAATTTCAAGCACAGGAGGCAGAGAAATTCAGGCCTCAAACCACGCCAAATTGCAGCCCAAGAGCAGCCACAATCCAGCCCACATCGAGGAGAATGTCAAGCACAAGGCTCAGAGAAATTCAGACCTCAAACCACGCCAAATTCCAGCCCAAGGGCGGCCACAATCCAGCCCACATCGAGGAGAATTTCAAGCACAGGGGGCAGAGAAATTCAGGCCTCAAACCACGCCAAATTGCAGCCCAAGAGCTGTCACAATCCAGCCCACATCGAGGAGAATTTCAAGCACAGGTGTGAGAGAAATTCAGACCTCAAACCACACCAAATTCCAGCCCAAGGGCAGCCACAATCCAGCCCACATCGAGGAGAATTTCAAGCACAGGGGGCAGAGAAATTCAGGCCTCAAACCACGCCAAATTCCAGCCCAAGAGCGGCCACAATCCAGCCCACATCGAGGAGAATTTCAAGCACAGGGGGCAGAGAAATTCAGGCCTCAAACCACACCCAATTCCAGCCCAAGAGCGGCCACAATCCAGCCCACATCGAGGAGAATTTCAAGCACAGGGGGCAGAGAAATTCAGGCCTCAAACCGCGCCAAATTCCAGCCCAAGAGCGGCCACAATCCAGCCCACATCGAGGAGAATTTCAAGCACAGGGGGCAGAGAAATTCAGGCCTCAAACGACACCAAATTCCAGCCCAAGAGCGGCCACAATCCAGCCCACATCGAGGAGAATTTCAAGCACAAGGCTCAGAGAAATTCAGGCCTCAAACCACGCCACATTGCAGCCCAAGAGCGGCCACAATCCAGCCCACATCGAGGAGAATGTCAAGCACAAGGCTCAGAGAAATTCAGGCCTCAAACCACGCCAAATTGCAGCCCAAGAGCAGCCACAATCCAGCCCTCATCGAGGAGAATTTCAAGCACAAGAGGCAGAGAAATTCATGCTGAAAACCACTCCTATTTCCAGCCCAAGAACGGCCACAATCCAGCCCACATCGAGGAGAATTTCAAGCACAAGGCTAAGAGAAATTCAGGCCTCAAACGACGCCAAATTCCAGCCCAAGAGCGGCCACAATCCAGCCCACATCGAGGAGAATTTCAAGCACAGGGGGCAAAGAAATTCATGCTGAAAACCACTCCAATTTCCGGCCCAAGAGCGGCCACAATCCAGCCCACATCGAGGAGAATTTCAAGCACAAGGGGCAGAGAAATTCAGGCCTCAAACCACACCAAATTGCAGCCCAAGAGCGGCCACAATCCAGCCCACATCGAGGAGAATTTCAAGCACAGGGGGCAGAGAAATTCTTGCTGAAAACCACTCCAATTTCCGGCCCAAGAGCGGCCACAATCCAGCCCACATCGAGCAGAATTTCAAGCACAGGGGGCAGAGAAATTCAGGCCTCAAACCACACCAGATTCCAGCCCAGGAGCGGTCACACTCCAGCCCACATCGAGGAGAATTTCACGCACAGGGGGCAGAGAAATTCAGGCCTCAAACCACGCCAAATTCCAGCCCAAGAGCGGCCACAATCCAGACCACATCGAGGAGAATTTCAAGCACAGGGGGCAGAGAAATTCAGGCCTCAAACCACACCAAATTCCAGCCCAAGAGCGGCCACAGTCCAGCCCACATCGAGGAGAATTTCAAGCACAGGTGTGAGAGAAATTCAGGCCTCAAACCAGGAGTAATTCCAGCCTGAAACGAGGCTCAAGTCCAGGAGAAATTCCAGTCCAAGTACAGGAGATAGTCCACCTGAACTCCAGGAGAAATTTGGGCCCAAGTCCAGAAGAAATTACAGCCTAAATGCAGTACAAGTGGAGGAGAAATTTGGGCCCAGCTCCAGGAGAAATTCCAGCCTCAAATGCCGCCCAAGTCGAGGAGGAATTCAGGCACAAGGGCAGCCAAAATCCAGCCCACATCCAGGAGAAATTCAAGAACAGGTCTAAGAGAAATTCAGGCCTAAATCCAGGAGTAATTTTAGCATAAATCCAGCCCACGTCCAGGAAATATTCAGCCCCAAGCCCAACAGACATTCCAGCCCACGTGCATGAGAAATTCAGGCCCAAGTCCTGGAGAAAATCCAACCTAAACTGCAGCCCAAGTCCAGGAATTAATCCTGCCCATGAGCAGCCAAAATCCAGTCCAATTTCAGCAGATAGTCCACCTGAACTCCAGGATAAAATTAGGCCCAAATCCAGGTTAAATTCCAGCCCAAGAACAGCCAAAATCCAGCCCACATCCAGGAGAATTTCAAGAACAGGACCTAGAGAAATTCAGGCCTCAAACCAGGAGTAATTCCAGCCTAAAATGAGGCCCCAGGTCCAGGAGAAATGCAAGCCGAAAGTCAAGAGAAATTCAGGCCTAGATCCAGGAGCAATTCCAGCATCAATCCAGCCCATGTCCAGGAGAAATTCAGCCCCAAGCCCAATAAAAATTCCAGCCCACGTGAAGGAGAAATTCCAGTCCAAGTCCAGGACAAAATCCAGGCTAAAATGCAGCCTCAGTCCTGGAGAAATTCCAGCCCAAGAGCAGCCAAAATGCAGCCCACACCCCAGAGAAATTCAAGAAGAGGGCCAAGATGTGTCCCTCAGATCTCTCCTGTGCTGGGGCCTTGGATTCCCACACCTTTCTACACTCCGCCAAAGAGAAATCAACCTGCGGCTGGGTCCACCGCGGGCCCCACAACGGACCAACGCTTTATGCCTAAGGAATTGGGGACAGGAGCACAACCTGTGGAGTCTGGGCTTTGAACTGGTGCTGCCCCCAAGTTTTACACAAAGTCCCTTCACACTATTCCCATCTGGCCCACGGTCACATCACACCATTCCCCAGCGGGACCCGACTCTCCATCCATCAGCACAGCAACTCCAGCAAAGGGTTAACACAGTTCCCGGCATGCAGCTGCACGCACACGCTGCCCCCGCCAGAGACAGAAATGGCCGTGGAGATACGCATCTTGCTAGGAAGGTACCTTGCTAGGAAGGTACCTTGCTAGGAAGGTACCTTGCTAGGAAGGTACCTTGCTAGGAAGGTACCTTGCTAGGAAGGTACCTTGCTAGGAAGGTTCAAACATCCCTGGAGCCCGGTGCAAGCCTTCCCTTCGCATGTCAGTGCGTCTGTCAACGGGAGCAGAGCTGAGCCTCCAGGAGGGTTTTCAGCCCAGGCCATGTCGACTGCTCTCTCCTTTCCCAGACTGGGGGGTGTGGAACTCTGAGCGCCGTCCCACTCCAAGGGAGATGCTGGGTGCAGCCCCTGCAGACCAGGAGAAAGCAAGGGTCAGCCGTGGAGCCTCCCTCTATTTAGAGAGTCACGAGATAATTGACTTCAGGCCTAAGGAATCTCCCAGCCTGGCCTTAATTGGGGCAGGCTCTTGTTGGCATTCCCAGCTGGTGCTGATCTCCCCAGACTGCCATAAGGTTCAGGGCTGGCAGGGGAAGTCTTAGTTCCCTCTCATGCCTAACTGAAATGAGGAAACGTCATGAGGCCCGCTGAATTGGGCCTAAATTTCATAGGGACTTGGGACTGAATTTCGCCTGAATTCTGGCCCAAATTTCCCCTGTAGCAGAGCCCGAATTTCTCCTCAACGTGCCCTCCAATTTCTCTTGAACTCTGGCCGAAACTTTTCCTGCATGTGACCTCCAATTTCTCCTGCGCCGAGTCCCACATTTCACCTGCGCTGGACCGCCAGATTCCCCTGGAAGTGACCTCGAATTTGGCCTGCAATGTGGCCTGGATATCTCCTGCTTTAAGGCACGCCCCCTCGCAGTTGAAGGCACGCCCCCTCGCCACTGAAGCCAGGAGAAATTACAGCTCAAATGTAACAGAAATTTCAGTCCAAGTCCAGGAGATAGTCCACTCGAACTCCAGGAGAAATTCAATCTTAAGTCCAGGAGAAATTCCAGCATAAATCCAGCCCATTTCCAGGAGAAATTCAGCCCCAAGCCCAACAGAAATTCCAGCCCACATGCAGGAGAAATTCAGGCCCAAGTCCAGGAGAAAATCCACCCTAAAATGCAGCCCCAGTGCAGGAGAAATTCCAGCTCAAGAGCAGCCAAAATCCAGTCCAAACTCAGGAGATAGTCCAGCCGAACTCCAGGAGAAAATTAGGCCTAAGTCCTGGAGACATTCCAGCCCAAGAGCAACCTAAATCCAGCCCACATCCAGGAGAAATTCAAGAACAGGGCCTAGAGAAATTCAGGCCTCAAACCAGGAGTAATTCCAGCCTAAAATGAGGCCCAAGTCCAGGAGAAAGTTCAGCATAACTCCAGCACATCTGCAGGAGAAATTCAGTCCCAAGCCCAATAGAAATTCCAGCCCAAGTCCAGGAGAAATTCCAGCCCAAAATGCAGCCCAAGTCCAGCCCACATCAAGTAGAATTTCAAGAACAGGGCCTAGAGAAATTCAGGCCTCAAACCAGGAGTATTTCCAGCCTAAAATGAGGCCCCAGATCCAGGAGAAATTCAAGCCGAAAGCCAAGAGAAATTCAGGCCTAAATCCAGGAGTAATTCCAGCATAAATCCAGCCCCTGTACAGGAGAAATTCAGCCCCAATCCCAATAAAAATTCCACCCAAAGTGCAGGAGAAATCCAGTCCAATTTCAGGAGATATTCCAGGACAAATTCCAGCCCAAAATGCAGGCCAGGTCCAGGACAAATTCCAGCCCAAGAGCAGCCAAAGTCCAGCCCATATCGAGGAGAATTTCAAGAACAGGGCCTAGAGAAATTCAGGCTTCAAACCAGGAGTAATTCCAGCCTAAAATGAGGCCCACGTCCAGGAGAAGTTTCAGCATAACTCCAGCCCATGTCCAGGAGAAATTCAAGCCCAAGTCCAGGACGAAATCCAGCCTAAAATGCTGCCCCAGTCCAGGATAAAATCCAGCCTAAAATGCAGTCAAAATCCAGTCCAATTTCAGGAGAAAGTCCACCCAAACTCCAGGAGAAAAATAGGCCTAAGACCTGGAGAAATTCCAGCCCAAAATGCAGGCCAGGTCCAGGAGAAATTCCAGCCCAAAATGCAGCTTATGTCAGGCCCACATCCAGGAGAATTTCAAGAACAGGGCCTAGAGAAATTCAGGCCTCAATCCAGGAGTAATTCCAGCCTAAAGTGAGGCCCAAGTCCAGGAGAAATTCCAGCATAAATCCAGCCCATGTCCAGGAGAAATTCAGCCCCAAGCCCAATAGATATTAAAGCCCACGTGCAGGAGAAATTCAGGCCCAAGTCCAGGAGAAAATCCGTCATAAAATGTAGCCCAAGTCCAGGAGAAATTTTAGCCCAAAAGCAGCCAAAATCCATTCCAATTTGAGGAGATAGTCCACCCAAACTCCAGGAGAAAAATAGGCCTAAGTCCAGGAGAAATTCCAACCCAAAATGCAGGCCAGGTCCAGGAGAAATTCCAGCCCAAAATGCAGGCCACGTCCAGGAGAAATTCCAGCCCAAAATGCAGGCCACATCCAGGAGAAATTCTAGAACAAGAGCAGCAAAATCCAGCCCACAACGAGGAGAATTTCAAGAACAGGGCCTAGAGAAATTCAGGCCTCAAACCAGGAGTAATTCCAGCCTAAAGTCAGGCCCAAGTCCAGGAGAAATTCCAGCATAACTCCAGCCAACATCCAGGAGAAATTCAGTCCCAAGCCCAATGGAAATTCTATCCCAAGTGCAGGAGAAATTCAGGCCCAAGTCCAGGAGAAAATCCAGCCTAAAATGCAGCCCATGTGCAGGAATAAATCCTAGCCAAGAGCAGCCAAAATCCATTCCAATTTGAGGAGATAATCCACCCAAACTCCAGGAGAAAATTAGGACTAATTCCAGGAGAAAATCCAGCCTAAAATGCAGCCCAAGTCCAGGAGAAAATCCAGCCTAAAAATGCAGCCCAAGTCCAGGAGAAATTCCAGCCTCAAATGCAGCCCAAGTCCAGGAGAAATTTTAGCCCAAGAGTGGCCAAAATCCAGTCCAATTTCAGGAGATAGTAGAGCCCAACTCCAGGAGAAAAATAGGCCTAAGTCCAGGAGAAATTCTGGCCTAAAATGAGGCCCCAGGTCCAGGAGAAATGCAAGCCCAAGAGCAGCCAAACTCCAGCCAACAACAAGTAGAATTTCAAGAACAGGGCCTAGAGAAATTAAGGCCTCAAACCAGGAGTAATTCCAGCCTAAAATTCAGGCCCAAGTCCAGGAGAAAGTTAGGCCCAAGAGCAGCCAAAATCCAGTCCAATTTCAGGAGATAGTCCACCCAAACTCCAGGAGAAATTTGGGCCCAAGTCCAGGAGATAATAGAATCTAAATCCAGTCCAAGCGCAGGAGAAATTCAGTCCCAGCTCCAAGAGAAAGTCAAGCCGAAAGCCAAGAGAAATTCAGCCCCAAGCCCAATATAAATTCCAGCCCACATGGAGGAGAAATTCAGGCCCAAGTCCAGGAGAAAATCCAGCCTAAAATGCAGCCCCAGTCCAGGAGAAATTCAGGCCCAAAAGCAGCCAAAATCCAGTCCAGTTTCAGGAGATCATCCACCCAAACTCCAGGAGAAAAATAGGCCTAAGTCCAGGAGAAATTCCAACCCAAAATGCAGGCCAGGTCCAGGAGAAATTCCAGCCCAAAATGCAGGCCACGTCCAGGAGAAATTCTAGAACAAGAGCAGCAAAATCCAGCCCACAACGAGGAGAATTTCAAGAACAGGGCCTAGAGAAATTCAGGCCTCAAACCAGGAGTAATTCCAGCCTAAAGTCAGGCCCAAGTCCAGGAGAAATTCCAGCATAACTCCAGCCAACATCCAGGAGAAATTCAGTCCCAAGCCCAATGGAAATTCTATCCCAAGTGCAGGAGAAATTCAGGCCCAAGTCCAGGAGAAAATCCAGCCTAAAATGCAGCCCATGTGCAGGAATAAATCCTAGCCAAGAGCAGCCAAAATCCATTCCAATTTGAGGAGATAGTTCACCCAAACTCCAGGAGAAAATTAGAACTAATTCCAGGAGAAAATCCAGCCTAAAATGCAGCCCAAGTCCAGGAGAAAATCCAGCCTAAAAATGCAGCCCAAGTCCAGGAGAAATTCCAGCCTCAAATGCAGCCCAAGTCCAGGAGAAATTTTAGCCCAAGAGTGGCCAAAATCCAGTCCAATTTCAGGAGATAGTAGAGCCCAACTCCAGGAGAAAAATAGGCCTAAGTCCAGGAGAAATTCTGGCCTAAAATGAGGCCCCAGGTCCAGGAGAAATGCAAGCCCAAGAGCAGCCAAACTCCAGCCAACAACAAGTAGAATTTCAAGAACAGGGCCTAGAGAAATTAAGGCCTCAAACCAGGAGTAATTCCAGCCTAAAATTCAGGCCCAAGTCCAGGAGAAAGTTAGGCCCAAGAGCAGCCAAAATCCAGTCCAATTTCAGGAGATAGTTCACCCAAACTCCAGGAGAAATTTGGGCCCAAGTCCAGGAGATAATAGAATCTAAATCCAGTCCAAGCGCAGGAGAAATTCAGTCCCAGCTCCAAGAGAAAGTCAAGCCGAAAGCCAAGAGAAATTCAGCCCCAAGCCCAATATAAATTCCAGCCCACATGCAGGAGAAATGCAGCCCCAGTCCAGGAGAAATTCAGGCCCAAAAGCAGCCAAAATCCAGTCCAATTTCAGGAGATAGTCCACACAAACTCCAGGAGAAAATTAGGCCTACGTCCAGGAGACATTCCAGCACAAAATGCAGGCCAGGTCCAGGAGAAATTCCAGCCCAAGAGCAGCCAAAGTCCAGCCCACATCGAGGAGAATTTCAAGAACAGGGGGCAGAGAAATTCAGGCCTCAAACCACGCCACATTGCAGCCCAAGAGCGGCCACAATCCAGCCCACATCGAGGAGAATTTCAAGCACAAGGCTCAGAGAAATTCAGGCCTCAAACCACGCCAAATTCCAGCCCAAGAGCGGCCACAATCCAGCCCACATCGAGGAGAATTTCAAGCACAAGGCTCAGAGAAATTCAGGCCTCAAACCACGCCAAATTCCAGCCCAAGAGCGGCCACAATCCAGCCCACATCGAGGAGAATTTCAAGCACAGGGGGCAGAGAAATTCAGGCCTCAAACCACGCCCAATTCCAGCCCAAGAGCGGCCGCAATCCAGCCCACATCGAGGAGAATTTCAAACACAGGGGGCAGAGAAATTCTTGCTGAAAACCACTCCAATTTCCGGCCCAAGAGCGGCCACAATCCAGCCCACATCGAGGAGAATTTCAAGCACAGGGGGCAGAGAAATTCAGACCTCAAACCACGCCAAATTCCGGCCCAAGAGCAGCCACAATCCAGCCCACATCAAGTAGAATTTCAAGAACAGGGCCTAGAGAAATTCAGGCCTCAAACCAGGAGTATTTCCAGCCTAAAATGAGGCCCCAGATCCAGGAGAAATTCAAGCCGAAAGCCAAGAGAAATTCAGGCCTAAATCCAGGAGTAATTCCAGCATAAATCCAGCCCCTGTACAGGAGAAATTCAGCCCCAATCCCAATAAAAATTCCACCCAAAGTGCAGGAGAAATCCAGTCCAATTTCAGGAGATATTCCAGGACAAATTCCAGCCCAAAATGCAGGCCAGGTCCAGGACAAATTCCAGCCCAAGAGCAGCCAAAGTCCAGCCCATATCGAGGAGAATTTCAAGAACAGGGCCTAGAGAAATTCAGGCTTCAAACCAGGAGTAATTCCAGCCTAAAATGAGGCCCACGTCCAGGAGAAGTTTCAGCATAACTCCAGCCCATGTCCAGGAGAAATTCAAGCCCAAGTCCAGGACGAAATCCAGCCTAAAATGCTGCCCCAGTCCAGGATAAAATCCAGCCTAAAATGCAGTCAAAATCCAGTCCAATTTCAGGAGAAAGTCCACCCAAACTCCAGGAGAAAAATAGGCCTAAGACCTGGAGAAATTCCAGCCCAAAATGCAGGCCAGGTCCAGGAGAAATTCCAGCCCAAAATGCAGCTTATGTCAGGCCCACATCCAGGAGAATTTCAAGAACAGGGCCTAGAGAAATTCAGGCCTCAATCCAGGAGTAATTCCAGCCTAAAATGAGGCCCAAGTCCAGGAGAAATTCCAGCCCAAAATGCAGGCCAGGTCCACGAGAAATTCCAGCCCAAAATGCAGGCCAGGTCAAGGAGAAATTCTAGAACAAGAGCAGCCAAAATCCAGTCCAGTTTCAGGAGATAGTCCACCCAAACTCCAGGAGAAATTTGGGCCCAAGTCCAGGAGATAATAGAGTCTAAATCCAGTCCAAGCGAAGGAGATATTCAGTCCCAGATCCAAGAGAAATTCAAGCCAAAAGCCAAGAGAAATTCAGGCCTAAATCGAGGAGTAATTCCAGCATCAATACAGCCCAAGTCCAGGAGAAATTCAGGCCCAAGCCCAATAGAAATTCCAGCCCACATGCAGGAGAAATTCAGGTCCAAGTCCAGGAGAAATTCCAGCCTAAAATGCAGCCCAAGTCCAGGAGAAAATGCAGGCTAAAATGCAGCCCAAGTCCAGGAGAAATTCCAGCATAACTGGAGCCCATGTCCAGGAGAAATTCAACCCCAAGCCCAATAGAAATTCCATCCCAAGTGCAGGATAAATTCAGGCCCAAGTCCAGGAGAAAATCCAGGCTAAAATGCAGCCTCAGTCCTGGAGAAATTCCAGTCCAAGAGCAGATAAGATCCAGCCCATATCCAGGAGAATTTCAAGAACAGGGCTAAGAGAAATTCAGGCCCCAAACCAGGAGTAATTCCAGTCAAAAACGTGGCCCAAGTCCAGGAGAAATTCCAGCATAAATCCAGCCCATATCCAGGATAAATTCAGTCCCAAGCCCAACAGAAAGTCCAACCCACATGCAGGAGAAATTCAGGCCCAAGTCGAGGAGAAAATCCAGCCTAACATGCAGCCCCAGTCCAGGAGAAATTCAGGCCCAAAAGCAGCCAAAATCCAGTCCAATTTGAGGAAATAGTCCACCCAAACTCCAGGAGAAAATTAGGCCTAAGTCCCAGAGAAATTCCAGCCCAAAATGCAGGCCAGGTTCAGGAGAAATTCTAGAACAAGAGCAGCCAAAATCCAGCCCACATCCAGGAGAATTTCAAGAACAGGGCCTAGAGATATTCAGGCCTCAAACCAGGAGTAATTCCAGCCTAAAGTGAGGCCCAAGTCCAGGAGAAATTCCAGCATAAATCCAGCCCATGTCCAGGAGAAATTCAGCCCCAAGCCCAATAGATATTAAAGCCCACGTGCAGGAGAAATTCAGGCCCAAGTCCAGGAGAAAATCCGTCATAAAATGTAGCCCAAGTCCAGGAGAAATTTTAGCCCAAAAGCAGCCAAAATCCATTCCAATTTGAGGAGATAGTCCACCCAAACTCCAGGAGAAAAATAGGCCTAAGTCCAGGAGAAATTCCAACCCAAAATGCAGGCCAGGTCCAGGAGAAATTCCAGCCCAAAATGCAGGCCACGTCCAGGAGAAATTCCAGCCCAAAATGCAGGCCACGTCCAGGAGAAATTCTAGAACAAGAGCAGCAAAATCCAGCCCACAACGAGGAGAATTTCAAGAACAGGGCCTAGAGAAATTCAGGCCTCAAACCAGGAGTAATTCCAGCCTAAAGTCAGGCCCAAGTCCAGGAGAAATTCCAGCATAACTCCAGCCAACATCCAGGAGAAATTCAGTCCCAAGCCCAATGGAAATTCTATCCCAAGTGCAGGAGAAATTCAGGCCCAAGTCCAGGAGAAAATCCAGCCTAAAATGCAGCCCATGTGCAGGAATAAATCCTAGCCAAGAGCAGCCAAAATCCATTCCAATTTGAGGAGATAATCCACCCAAACTCCAGGAGAAAATTAGGACTAATTCCAGGAGAAAATCCAGCCTAAAATGCAGCCCAAGTCCAGGAGAAAATCCAGCCTAAAAATGCAGCCCAAGTCCAGGAGAAATTCCAGCCTCAAATGCAGCCCAAGTCCAGGAGAAATTTTAGCCCAAGAGTGGCCAAAATCCAGTCCAATTTCAGGAGATAGTAGAGCCCAACTCCAGGAGAAAAATAGGCCTAAGTCCAGGAGAAATTCTGGCCTAAAATGAGGCCCCAGGTCCAGGAGAAATGCAAGCCCAAGAGCAGCCAAACTCCAGCCAACAACAAGTAGAATTTCAAGAACAGGGCCTAGAGAAATTAAGGCCTCAAACCAGGAGTAATTCCAGCCTAAAATTCAGGCCCAAGTCCAGGAGAAAGTTAGGCCCAAGAGCAGCCAAAATCCAGTCCAATTTCAGGAGATAGTTCACCCAAACTCCAGGAGAAATTTGGGCCCAAGTCCAGGAGATAATAGAATCTAAATCCAGTCCAAGCGCAGGAGAAATTCAGTCCCAGCTCCAAGAGAAAGTCAAGCCGAAAGCCAAGAGAAATTCAGCCCCAAGCCCAATATAAATTCCAGCCCACATGCAGGAGAAATGCAGCCCCAGTCCAGGAGAAATTCAGGCCCAAAAGCAGCCAAAATCCAGTCCAATTTCAGGAGATAGTCCACACAAACTCCAGGAGAAAATTAGGCCTACGTCCAGGAGACATTCCAGCACAAAATGCAGGCCAGGTCCAGGAGAAATTCCAGCCCAAGAGCAGCCAAAGTCCAGCCCACATCGAGGAGAATTTCAAGAACAGGGGGCAGAGAAATTCAGGCCTCAAACCACGCCACATTGCAGCCCAAGAGCGGCCACAATCCAGCCCACATCGAGGAGAATTTCAAGCACAAGGCTCAGAGAAATTCAGGCCTCAAACCACGCCAAATTCCAGCCCAAGAGCGGCCACAATCCAGCCCACATCGAGGAGAATTTCAAGCACAAGGCTCAGAGAAATTCAGGCCTCAAACCACGCCAAATTCCAGCCCAAGATCGGCCACAATCCAGCCCACATCGAGGAGAATTTCAAGCACAGGGGGCAGAGAAATTCAGGCCTCAAACCACGCCCAATTCCAGCCCAAGAGCGGCCGCAATCCAGCCCACATCGAGGAGAATTTCAAACACAGGGGGCAGAGAAATTCTTGCTGAAAACCACTCCAATTTCCGGCCCAAGAGCGGCCACAATCCAGCCCACATCGAGGAGAATTTCAAGCACAGGGGGCAGAGAAATTCAGACCTCAAACCACGCCAAATTCCGGCCCAAGAGCAGCCACAATCCAGCCCACATCAAGTAGAATTTCAAGAACAGGGCCTAGAGAAATTCAGGCCTCAAACCAGGAGTATTTCCAGCCTAAAATGAGGCCCCAGATCCAGGAGAAATTCAAGCCGAAAGCCAAGAGAAATTCAGGCCTAAATCCAGGAGTAATTCCAGCATAAATCCAGCCCCTGTACAGGAGAAATTCAGCCCCAATCCCAATAAAAATTCCACCCAAAGTGCAGGAGAAATCCAGTCCAATTTCAGGAGATATTCCAGGACAAATTCCAGCCCAAAATGCAGGCCAGGTCCAGGACAAATTCCAGCCCAAGAGCAGCCAAAGTCCAGCCCATATCGAGGAGAATTTCAAGAACAGGGCCTAGAGAAATTCAGGCTTCAAACCAGGAGTAATTCCAGCCTAAAATGAGGCCCACGTCCAGGAGAAGTTTCAGCATAACTCCAGCCCATGTCCAGGAGAAATTCAAGCCCAAGTCCAGGACGAAATCCAGCCTAAAATGCTGCCCCAGTCCAGGATAAAATCCAGCCTAAAATGCAGTCAAAATCCAGTCCAATTTCAGGAGAAAGTCCACCCAAACTCCAGGAGAAAAATAGGCCTAAGACCTGGAGAAATTCCAGCCCAAAATGCAGGCCAGGTCCAGGAGAAATTCCAGCCCAAAATGCAGCTTATGTCAGGCCCACATCCAGGAGAATTTCAAGAACAGGGCCTAGAGAAATTCAGGCCTCAATCCAGGAGTAATTCCAGCCTAAAATGAGGCCCAAGTCCAGGAGAAATTCCAGCCCAAAATGCAGGCCAGGTCCACGAGAAATTCCAGCCCAAAATGCAGGCCAGGTCAAGGAGAAATTCTAGAACAAGAGCAGCCAAAATCCAGTCCAGTTTCAGGAGATAGTCCACCCAAACTCCAGGAGAAATTTGGGCCCAAGTCCAGGAGATAATAGAGTCTAAATCCAGTCCAAGCGAAGGAGATATTCAGTCCCAGATCCAAGAGAAATTCAAGCCAAAAGCCAAGAGAAATTCAGGCCTAAATCGAGGAGTAATTCCAGCATCAATACAGCCCAAGTCCAGGAGAAATTCAGGCCCAAGCCCAATAGAAATTCCAGCCCACATGCAGGAGAAATTCAGGTCCAAGTCCAGGAGAAATTCCAGCCTAAAATGCAGCCCAAGTCCAGGAGAAAATGCAGGCTAAAATGCAGCCCAAGTCCAGGAGAAATTCCAGCATAACTGGAGCCCATGTCCAGGAGAAATTCAACCCCAAGCCCAATAGAAATTCCATCCCAAGTGCAGGATAAATTCAGGCCCAAGTCCAGGAGAAAATCCAGGCTAAAATGCAGCCTCAGTCCTGGAGAAATTCCAGTCCAAGAGCAGATAAGATCCAGCCCATATCCAGGAGAATTTCAAGAACAGGGCTAAGAGAAATTCAGGCCCCAAACCAGGAGTAATTCCAGTCAAAAACGTGGCCCAAGTCCAGGAGAAATTCCAGCATAAATCCAGCCCATATCCAGGATAAATTCAGTCCCAAGCCCAACAGAAAGTCCAACCCACATGCAGGAGAAATTCAGGCCCAAGTCGAGGAGAAAATCCAGCCTAACATGCAGCCCCAGTCCAGGAGAAATTCAGGCCCAAAAGCAGCCAAAATCCAGTCCAATTTGAGGAAATAGTCCACCCAAACTCCAGGAGAAAATTAGGCCTAAGTCCCAGAGAAATTCCAGCCCAAAATGCAGGCCAGGTTCAGGAGAAATTCTAGAACAAGAGCAGCCAAAATCCAGCCCACATCCAGGAGAATTTCAAGAACAGGGCCTAGAGATATTCAGGCCTCAAACCAGGAGTAATTCCAGCCTAAAGTGAGGCCCAAGTCCAGGAGAAATTCCAGCATAAATCCAGCCCATGTCCAGGAGAAATTCAGCCCCAAGCCCAATAGATATTAAAGCCCACGTGCAGGAGAAATTCAGGCCCAAGTCCAGGAGAAAATCCGTCATAAAATGTAGCCCAAGTCCAGGAGAAATTTTAGCCCAAAAGCAGCCAAAATCCATTCCAATTTGAGGAGATAGTCCACCCAAACTCCAGGAGAAAAATAGGCCTAAGTCCAGGAGAAATTCCAACCCAAAATGCAGGCCAGGTCCAGGAGAAATTCCAGCCCAAAATGCAGGCCACGTCCAGGAGAAATTCCAGCCCAAAATGCAGGCCACGTCCAGGAGAAATTCTAGAACAAGAGCAGCAAAATCCAGCCCACAACGAGGAGAATTTCAAGAACAGGGCCTAGAGAAATTCAGGCCTCAAACCAGGAGTAATTCCAGCCTAAAGTCAGGCCCAAGTCCAGGAGAAATTCCAGCATAACTCCAGCCAACATCCAGGAGAAATTCAGTCCCAAGCCCAATGGAAATTCTATCCCAAGTGCAGGAGAAATTCAGGCCCAAGTCCAGGAGAAAATCCAGCCTAAAATGCAGCCCATGTGCAGGAATAAATCCTAGCCAAGAGCAGCCAAAATCCATTCCAATTTGAGGAGATAATCCACCCAAACTCCAGGAGAAAATTAGGACTAATTCCAGGAGAAAATCCAGCCTAAAATGCAGCCCAAGTCCAGGAGAAAATCCAGCCTAAAAATGCAGCCCAAGTCCAGGAGAAATTCCAGCCTCAAATGCAGCCCAAGTCCAGGAGAAATTTTAGCCCAAGAGTGGCCAAAATCCAGTCCAATTTCAGGAGATAGTAGAGCCCAACTCCAGGAGAAAAATAGGCCTAAGTCCAGGAGAAATTCTGGCCTAAAATGAGGCCCCAGGTCCAGGAGAAATGCAAGCCCAAGAGCAGCCAAACTCCAGCCAACAACAAGTAGAATTTCAAGAACAGGGCCTAGAGAAATTAAGGCCTCAAACCAGGAGTAATTCCAGCCTAAAATTCAGGCCCAAGTCCAGGAGAAAGTTAGGCCCAAGAGCAGCCAAAATCCAGTCCAATTTCAGGAGATAGTTCACCCAAACTCCAGGAGAAATTTGGGCCCAAGTCCAGGAGATAATAGAATCTAAATCCAGTCCAAGCGCAGGAGAAATTCAGTCCCAGCTCCAAGAGAAAGTCAAGCCGAAAGCCAAGAGAAATTCAGCCCCAAGCCCAATATAAATTCCAGCCCACATGCAGGAGAAATGCAGCCCCAGTCCAGGAGAAATTCAGGCCCAAAAGCAGCCAAAATCCAGTCCAATTTCAGGAGATAGTCCACACAAACTCCAGGAGAAAATTAGGCCTACGTCCAGGAGACATTCCAGCACAAAATGCAGGCCAGGTCCAGGAGAAATTCCAGCCCAAGAGCAGCCAAAGTCCAGCCCACATCGAGGAGAATTTCAAGAACAGGGGGCAGAGAAATTCAGGCCTCAAACCACGCCACATTGCAGCCCAAGAGCGGCCACAATCCAGCCCACATCGAGGAGAATTTCAAGCACAAGGCTCAGAGAAATTCAGGCCTCAAACCACGCCAAATTCCAGCCCAAGAGCGGCCACAATCCAGCCCACATCGAGGAGAATTTCAAGCACAGGGGGCAGAGAAATTCAGGCCTCAAACCACGCCCAATTCCAGCCCAAGAGCGGCCGCAATCCAGCCCACATCGAGGAGAATTTCAAACACAGGGGGCAGAGAAATTCTTGCTGAAAACCACTCCAATTTCCGGCCCAAGAGCGGCCACAATCCAGCCCACATCGAGGAGAATTTCAAGCACAGGGGGCAGAGAAATTCAGACCTCAAACCACGCCAAATTCCGGCCCAAGAGCAGCCACAATCCAGCCCACATCAAGTAGAATTTCAAGAACAGGGCCTAGAGAAATTCAGGCCTCAAACCAGGAGTATTTCCAGCCTAAAATGAGGCCCCAGATCCAGGAGAAATTCAAGCCGAAAGCCAAGAGAAATTCAGGCCTAAATCCAGGAGTAATTCCAGCATAAATCCAGCCCCTGTACAGGAGAAATTCAGCCCCAATCCCAATAAAAATTCCACCCAAAGTGCAGGAGAAATCCAGTCCAATTTCAGGAGATATTCCAGGACAAATTCCAGCCCAAAATGCAGGCCAGGTCCAGGACAAATTCCAGCCCAAGAGCAGCCAAAGTCCAGCCCATATCGAGGAGAATTTCAAGAACAGGGCCTAGAGAAATTCAGGCTTCAAACCAGGAGTAATTCCAGCCTAAAATGAGGCCCACGTCCAGGAGAAGTTTCAGCATAACTCCAGCCCATGTCCAGGAGAAATTCAAGCCCAAGTCCAGGACGAAATCCAGCCTAAAATGCTGCCCCAGTCCAGGATAAAATCCAGCCTAAAATGCAGTCAAAATCCAGTCCAATTTCAGGAGAAAGTCCACCCAAACTCCAGGAGAAAAATAGGCCTAAGACCTGGAGAAATTCCAGCCCAAAATGCAGGCCAGGTCCAGGAGAAATTCCAGCCCAAAATGCAGCTTATGTCAGGCCCACATCCAGGAGAATTTCAAGAACAGGGCCTAGAGAAATTCAGGCCTCAATCCAGGAGTAATTCCAGCCTAAAATGAGGCCCAAGTCCAGGAGAAATTCCAGCCCAAAATGCAGGCCAGGTCCACGAGAAATTCCAGCCCAAAATGCAGGCCAGGTCAAGGAGAAATTCTAGAACAAGAGCAGCCAAAATCCAGTCCAGTTTCAGGAGATAGTCCACCCAAACTCCAGGAGAAATTTGGGCCCAAGTCCAGGAGATAATAGAGTCTAAATCCAGTCCAAGCGAAGGAGATATTCAGTCCCAGATCCAAGAGAAATTCAAGCCAAAAGCCAAGAGAAATTCAGGCCTAAATCGAGGAGTAATTCCAGCATCAATACAGCCCAAGTCCAGGAGAAATTCAGGCCCAAGCCCAATAGAAATTCCAGCCCACATGCAGGAGAAATTCAGGTCCAAGTCCAGGAGAAATTCCAGCCTAAAATGCAGCCCAAGTCCAGGAGAAAATGCAGGCTAAAATGCAGCCCAAGTCCAGGAGAAATTCCAGCATAACTGGAGCCCATGTCCAGGAGAAATTCAACCCCAAGCCCAATAGAAATTCCATCCCAAGTGCAGGATAAATTCAGGCCCAAGTCCAGGAGAAAATCCAGGCTAAAATGCAGCCTCAGTCCTGGAGAAATTCCAGTCCAAGAGCAGATAAGATCCAGCCCATATCCAGGAGAATTTCAAGAACAGGGCTAAGAGAAATTCAGGCCCCAAACCAGGAGTAATTCCAGTCAAAAACGTGGCCCAAGTCCAGGAGAAATTCCAGCATAAATCCAGCCCATATCCAGGATAAATTCAGTCCCAAGCCCAACAGAAAGTCCAACCCACATGCAGGAGAAATTCAGGCCCAAGTCGAGGAGAAAATCCAGCCTAACATGCAGCCCCAGTCCAGGAGAAATTCAGGCCCAAAAGCAGCCAAAATCCAGTCCAATTTGAGGAAATAGTCCACCCAAACTCCAGGAGAAAATTAGGCCTAAGTCCCAGAGAAATTCCAGCCCAAAATGCAGGCCAGGTTCAGGAGAAATTCTAGAACAAGAGCAGCCAAAATCCAGCCCACATCCAGGAGAATTTCAAGAACAGGGCCTAGAGATATTCAGGCCTCAAACCAGGAGTAATTCCAGCCTAAAGTGAGGCCCAAGTCCAGGAGAAATTCCAGCATAAATCCAGCCCATGTCCAGGAGAAATTCAGCCCCAAGCCCAATAGATATTAAAGCCCACGTGCAGGAGAAATTCAGGCCCAAGTCCAGGAGAAAATCCGTCATAAAATGTAGCCCAAGTCCAGGAGAAATTTTAGCCCAAAAGCAGCCAAAATCCATTCCAATTTGAGGAGATAGTCCACCCAAACTCCAGGAGAAAAATAGGCCTAAGTCCAGGAGAAATTCCAACCCAAAATGCAGGCCAGGTCCAGGAGAAATTCCAGCCCAAAATGCAGGCCACGTCCAGGAGAAATTCCAGCCCAAAATGCAGGCCACATCCAGGAGAAATTCTAGAACAAGAGCAGCAAAATCCAGCCCACAACGAGGAGAATTTCAAGAACAGGGCCTAGAGAAATTCAGGCCTCAAACCAGGAGTAATTCCAGCCTAAAGTCAGGCCCAAGTCCAGGAGAAATTCCAGCATAACTCCAGCCAACATCCAGGAGAAATTCAGTCCCAAGCCCAATGGAAATTCTATCCCAAGTGCAGGAGAAATTCAGGCCCAAGTCCAGGAGAAAATCCAGCCTAAAATGCAGCCCATGTGCAGGAATAAATCCTAGCCAAGAGCAGCCAAAATCCATTCCAATTTGAGGAGATAATCCACCCAAACTCCAGGAGAAAATTAGGACTAATTCCAGGAGAAAATCCAGCCTAAAATGCAGCCCAAGTCCAGGAGAAAATCCAGCCTAAAAATGCAGCCCAAGTCCAGGAGAAATTCCAGCCTCAAATGCAGCCCAAGTCCAGGAGAAATTTTAGCCCAAGAGTGGCCAAAATCCAGTCCAATTTCAGGAGATAGTAGAGCCCAACTCCAGGAGAAAAATAGGCCTAAGTCCAGGAGAAATTCTGGCCTAAAATGAGGCCCCAGGTCCAGGAGAAATGCAAGCCCAAGAGCAGCCAAACTCCAGCCAACAACAAGTAGAATTTCAAGAACAGGGCCTAGAGAAATTAAGGCCTCAAACCAGGAGTAATTCCAGCCTAAAATTCAGGCCCAAGTCCAGGAGAAAGTTAGGCCCAAGAGCAGCCAAAATCCAGTCCAATTTCAGGAGATAGTTCACCCAAACTCCAGGAGAAATTTGGGCCCAAGTCCAGGAGATAATAGAATCTAAATCCAGTCCAAGCGCAGGAGAAATTCAGTCCCAGCTCCAAGAGAAAGTCAAGCCGAAAGCCAAGAGAAATTCAGCCCCAAGCCCAATATAAATTCCAGCCCACATGCAGGAGAAATGCAGCCCCAGTCCAGGAGAAATTCAGGCCCAAAAGCAGCCAAAATCCAGTCCAATTTCAGGAGATAGTCCACACAAACTCCAGGAGAAAATTAGGCCTACGTCCAGGAGACATTCCAGCACAAAATGCAGGCCAGGTCCAGGAGAAATTCCAGCCCAAGAGCAGCCAAAGTCCAGCCCACATCGAGGAGAATTTCAAGAACAGGGGGCAGAGAAATTCAGGCCTCAAACCACGCCACATTGCAGCCCAAGAGCGGCCACAATCCAGCCCACATCGAGGAGAATTTCAAGCACAAGGCTCAGAGAAATTCAGGCCTCAAACCACGCCAAATTCCAGCCCAAGAGCGGCCACAATCCAGCCCACATCGAGGAGAATTTCAAGCACAAGGCTCAGAGAAATTCAGGCCTCAAACCACGCCAAATTCCAGCCCAAGAGCGGCCACAATCCAGCCCACATCGAGGAGAATTTCAAGCACAGGGGGCAGAGAAATTCAGGCCTCAAACCACGCCCAATTCCAGCCCAAGAGCGGCCGCAATCCAGCCCACATCGAGGAGAATTTCAAACACAGGGGGCAGAGAAATTCTTGCTGAAAACCACTCCAATTTCCGGCCCAAGAGCGGCCACAATCCAGCCCACATCGAGGAGAATTTCAAGCACAGGGGGCAGAGAAATTCAGACCTCAAACCACGCCAAATTCCGGCCCAAGAGCAGCCACAATCCAGCCCACATCAAGTAGAATTTCAAGAACAGGGCCTAGAGAAATTCAGGCCTCAAACCAGGAGTATTTCCAGCCTAAAATGAGGCCCCAGATCCAGGAGAAATTCAAGCCGAAAGCCAAGAGAAATTCAGGCCTAAATCCAGGAGTAATTCCAGCATAAATCCAGCCCCTGTACAGGAGAAATTCAGCCCCAATCCCAATAAAAATTCCACCCAAAGTGCAGGAGAAATCCAGTCCAATTTCAGGAGATATTCCAGGACAAATTCCAGCCCAAAATGCAGGCCAGGTCCAGGACAAATTCCAGCCCAAGAGCAGCCAAAGTCCAGCCCATATCGAGGAGAATTTCAAGAACAGGGCCTAGAGAAATTCAGGCTTCAAACCAGGAGTAATTCCAGCCTAAAATGAGGCCCACGTCCAGGAGAAGTTTCAGCATAACTCCAGCCCATGTCCAGGAGAAATTCAAGCCCAAGTCCAGGACGAAATCCAGCCTAAAATGCTGCCCCAGTCCAGGATAAAATCCAGCCTAAAATGCAGTCAAAATCCAGTCCAATTTCAGGAGAAAGTCCACCCAAACTCCAGGAGAAAAATAGGCCTAAGACCTGGAGAAATTCCAGCCCAAAATGCAGGCCAGGTCCAGGAGAAATTCCAGCCCAAAATGCAGCTTATGTCAGGCCCACATCCAGGAGAATTTCAAGAACAGGGCCTAGAGAAATTCAGGCCTCAATCCAGGAGTAATTCCAGCCTAAAATGAGGCCCAAGTCCAGGAGAAATTCCAGCCCAAAATGCAGGCCAGGTCCACGAGAAATTCCAGCCCAAAATGCAGGCCAGGTCAAGGAGAAATTCTAGAACAAGAGCAGCCAAAATCCAGTCCAGTTTCAGGAGATAGTCCACCCAAACTCCAGGAGAAATTTGGGCCCAAGTCCAGGAGATAATAGAGTCTAAATCCAGTCCAAGCGAAGGAGATATTCAGTCCCAGATCCAAGAGAAATTCAAGCCAAAAGCCAAGAGAAATTCAGGCCTAAATCGAGGAGTAATTCCAGCATCAATACAGCCCAAGTCCAGGAGAAATTCAGGCCCAAGCCCAATAGAAATTCCAGCCCACATGCAGGAGAAATTCAGGTCCAAGTCCAGGAGAAATTCCAGCCTAAAATGCAGCCCAAGTCCAGGAGAAAATGCAGGCTAAAATGCAGCCCAAGTCCAGGAGAAATTCCAGCATAACTGGAGCCCATGTCCAGGAGAAATTCAACCCCAAGCCCAATAGAAATTCCATCCCAAGTGCAGGATAAATTCAGGCCCAAGTCCAGGAGAAAATCCAGGCTAAAATGCAGCCTCAGTCCTGGAGAAATTCCAGTCCAAGAGCAGATAAGATCCAGCCCATATCCAGGAGAATTTCAAGAACAGGGCTAAGAGAAATTCAGGCCCCAAACCAGGAGTAATTCCAGTCAAAAACGTGGCCCAAGTCCAGGAGAAATTCCAGCATAAATCCAGCCCATATCCAGGATAAATTCAGTCCCAAGCCCAACAGAAAGTCCAACCCACATGCAGGAGAAATTCAGGCCCAAGTCGAGGAGAAAATCCAGCCTAACATGCAGCCCCAGTCCAGGAGAAATTCAGGCCCAAAAGCAGCCAAAATCCAGTCCAATTTGAGGAAATAGTCCACCCAAACTCCAGGAGAAAATTAGGCCTAAGTCCCAGAGAAATTCCAGCCCAAAATGCAGGCCAGGTTCAGGAGAAATTCTAGAACAAGAGCAGCCAAAATCCAGCCCACATCCAGGAGAATTTCAAGAACAGGGCCTAGAGATATTCAGGCCTCAAACCAGGAGTAATTCCAGCCTAAAGTGAGGCCCAAGTCCAGGAGAAATTCCAGCATAAATCCAGCCCATGTCCAGGAGAAATTCAGCCCCAAGCCCAATAGATATTAAAGCCCACGTGCAGGAGAAATTCAGGCCCAAGTCCAGGAGAAAATCCGTCATAAAATGTAGCCCAAGTCCAGGAGAAATTTTAGCCCAAAAGCAGCCAAAATCCATTCCAATTTGAGGAGATAGTCCACCCAAACTCCAGGAGAAAAATAGGCCTAAGTCCAGGAGAAATTCCAACCCAAAATGCAGGCCAGGTCCAGGAGAAATTCCAGCCCAAAATGCAGGCCACGTCCAGGAGAAATTCCAGCCCAAAATGCAGGCCACGTCCAGGAGAAATTCTAGAACAAGAGCAGCAAAATCCAGCCCACAACGAGGAGAATTTCAAGAACAGGGCCTAGAGAAATTCAGGCCTCAAACCAGGAGTAATTCCAGCCTAAAGTCAGGCCCAAGTCCAGGAGAAATTCCAGCATAACTCCAGCCAACATCCAGGAGAAATTCAGTCCCAAGCCCAATGGAAATTCTATCCCAAGTGCAGGAGAAATTCAGGCCCAAGTCCAGGAGAAAATCCAGCCTAAAATGCAGCCCATGTGCAGGAATAAATCCTAGCCAAGAGCAGCCAAAATCCATTCCAATTTGAGGAGATAATCCACCCAAACTCCAGGAGAAAATTAGGACTAATTCCAGGAGAAAATCCAGCCTAAAATGCAGCCCAAGTCCAGGAGAAAATCCAGCCTAAAAATGCAGCCCAAGTCCAGGAGAAATTCCAGCCTCAAATGCAGCCCAAGTCCAGGAGAAATTTTAGCCCAAGAGTGGCCAAAATCCAGTCCAATTTCAGGAGATAGTAGAGCCCAACTCCAGGAGAAAAATAGGCCTAAGTCCAGGAGAAATTCTGGCCTAAAATGAGGCCCCAGGTCCAGGAGAAATGCAAGCCCAAGAGCAGCCAAACTCCAGCCAACAACAAGTAGAATTTCAAGAACAGGGCCTAGAGAAATTAAGGCCTCAAACCAGGAGTAATTCCAGCCTAAAATTCAGGCCCAAGTCCAGGAGAAAGTTAGGCCCAAGAGCAGCCAAAATCCAGTCCAATTTCAGGAGATAGTTCACCCAAACTCCAGGAGAAATTTGGGCCCAAGTCCAGGAGATAATAGAATCTAAATCCAGTCCAAGCGCAGGAGAAATTCAGTCCCAGCTCCAAGAGAAAGTCAAGCCGAAAGCCAAGAGAAATTCAGCCCCAAGCCCAATATAAATTCCAGCCCACATGCAGGAGAAATGCAGCCCCAGTCCAGGAGAAATTCAGGCCCAAAAGCAGCCAAAATCCAGTCCAATTTCAGGAGATAGTCCACACAAACTCCAGGAGAAAATTAGGCCTACGTCCAGGAGACATTCCAGCACAAAATGCAGGCCAGGTCCAGGAGAAATTCCAGCCCAAGAGCAGCCAAAGTCCAGCCCACATCGAGGAGAATTTCAAGAACAGGGGGCAGAGAAATTCAGGCCTCAAACCACGCCACATTGCAGCCCAAGAGCGGCCACAATCCAGCCCACATCGAGGAGAATTTCAAGCACAAGGCTCAGAGAAATTCAGGCCTCAAACCACGCCAAATTCCAGCCCAAGAGCGGCCACAATCCAGCCCACATCGAGGAGAATTTCAAGCACAAGGCTCAGAGAAATTCAGGCCTCAAACTACGCCAAATTGCAGCCCAAGAGCGGCCACAATCCAGCCCACATCGAGGAGAATTTCAAGCACAAGAGGCAAAGAAATTCATGCTGAAAACCACTCCAATTTCCGGCCCAAGAGCGGCCACAATCCAGCCCACATCGAGGAGAATTTCAAGCACAGGGGGCAGAGAAATTCAGACCTCAAACCACACCAAATTCCGGCCCAAGAGCAGCCACAATCCAGCCCACATCAAGTAGAATTTCAAGAACAGGGCCTAGAGAAATTCAGGCCTCAAACCAGGAGTATTTCCAGCCTAAAATGAGGCCCCAGATCCAGGAGAAATTCAAGCCGAAAGCCAAGAGAAATTCAGGCCTAAATCCAGGAGTAATTCCAGCATAAATCCAGCCCCTGTACAGGAGAAATTCAGCCCCAATCCCAATAAAAATTCCACCCAAAGTGCAGGAGAAATCCAGTCCAATTTCAGGAGATATTCCAGGACAAATTCCAGCCCAAAATGCGGGCCAGGTCCAGGACAAATTCCAGCCCAAGAGCAGCCAAAGTCCAGCCCATATCGAGGAGAATTTCAAGAACAGGGCCTAGAGAAATTCAGGCTTCAAACCAGGAGTAATTCCAGCCTAAAATGAGGCCCACGTCCAGGAGAAGTTTCAGCATAACTCCAGCCCATGTCCAGGAGAAATTCAAGCCCAAGTCCAGGACGAAATCCAGCCTAAAATGCTGCCCCAGTCCAGGATAAAATCCAGCCTAAAATGCAGTCAAAATCCAGTCCAATTTCAGGAGAAAGTCCACCCAAACTCCAGGAGAAAAATAGGCCTAAGACCTGGAGAAATTCCAGCCCAAAATGCAGGCCAGGTCCAGGAGAAATTCCAGCCCAAAATGCAGCTTATGTCAGGCCCACATCCAGGAGAATTTCAAGAACAGGGCCTAGAGAAATTCAGGCCTCAATCCAGGAGTAATTCCAGCCTAAAATGAGGCCCAAGTCCAGGAGAAATTCCAGCCCAAAATGCAGGCCAGGTCCACGAGAAATTCCAGCCCAAAATGCAGGCCAGGTCAAGGAGAAATTCTAGAACAAGAGCAGCCAAAATCCAGTCCAGTTTCAGGAGATAGTCCACCCAAACTCCAGGAGAAATTTGGGCCCAAGTCCAGGAGATAATAGAGTCTAAATCCAGTCCAAGCGAAGGAGATATTCAGTCCCAGATCCAAGAGAAATTCAAGCCAAAAGCCAAGAGAAATTCAGGCCTAAATCGAGGAGTAATTCCAGCATCAATACAGCCCAAGTCCAGGAGAAATTCAGGCCCAAGCCCAATAGAAATTCCAGCCCACATGCAGGAGAAATTCAGGTCCAAGTCCAGGAGAAATTCCAGCCTAAAATGCAGCCCAAGTCCAGGAGAAAATGCAGGCTAAAATGCAGCCCAAGTCCAGGAGAAATTCCAGCATAACTGGAGCCCATGTCCAGGAGAAATTCAACCCCAAGCCCAATAGAAATTCCATCCCAAGTGCAGGATAAATTCAGGCCCAAGTCCAGGAGAAAATCCAGGCTAAAATGCAGCCTCAGTCCTGGAGAAATTCCAGTCCAAGAGCAGATAAGATCCAGCCCATATCCAGGAGAATTTCAAGAACAGGGCTAAGAGAAATTCAGGCCCCAAACCAGGAGTAATTCCAGTCAAAAACGTGGCCCAAGTCCAGGAGAAATTCCAGCATAAATCCAGCCCATATCCAGGATAAATTCAGTCCCAAGCCCAACAGAAAGTCCAACCCACATGCAGGAGAAATTCAGGCCCAAGTCGAGGAGAAAATCCAGCCTAACATGCAGCCCCAGTCCAGGAGAAATTCAGGCCCAAAAGCAGCCAAAATCCAGTCCAATTTGAGGAAATAGTCCACCCAAACTCCAGGAGAAAATTAGGCCTAAGTCCCAGAGAAATTCCAGCCCAAAATGCAGGCCAGGTTCAGGAGAAATTCTAGAACAAGAGCAGCCAAAATCCAGCCCACATCCAGGAGAATTTCAAGAACAGGGCCTAGAGATATTCAGGCCTCAAACCAGGAGTAATTCCAGCCTAAAGTGAGGCCCAAGTCCAGGAGAAATTCCAGCATAAATCCAGCCCATGTCCAGGAGAAATTCAGCCCCAAGCCCAATAGATATTAAAGCCCACGTGCAGGAGAAATTCAGGCCCAAGTCCAGGAGAAAATCCGTCATAAAATGTAGCCCAAGTCCAGGAGAAATTTTAGCCCAAAAGCAGCCAAAATCCATTCCAATTTGAGGAGATAGTCCACCCAAACTCCAGGAGAAAAATAGGCCTAAGTCCAGGAGAAATTCCAACCCAAAATGCAGGCCAGGTCCAGGAGAAATTCCAGCCCAAAATGCAGGCCACGTCCAGGAGAAATTCCAGCCCAAAATGCAGGCCACATCCAGGAGAAATTCTAGAACAAGAGCAGCAAAATCCAGCCCACAACGAGGAGAATTTCAAGAACAGGGCCTAGAGAAATTCAGGCCTCAAACCAGGAGTAATTCCAGCCTAAAGTCAGGCCCAAGTCCAGGAGAAATTCCAGCATAACTCCAGCCAACATCCAGGAGAAATTCAGTCCCAAGCCCAATGGAAATTCTATCCCAAGTGCAGGAGAAATTCAGGCCCAAGTCCAGGAGAAAATCCAGCCTAAAATGCAGCCCATGTGCAGGAATAAATCCTAGCCAAGAGCAGCCAAAATCCATTCCAATTTGAGGAGATAATCCACCCAAACTCCAGGAGAAAATTAGGACTAATTCCAGGAGAAAATCCAGCCTAAAATGCAGCCCAAGTCCAGGAGAAAATCCAGCCTAAAAATGCAGCCCAAGTCCAGGAGAAATTCCAGCCTCAAATGCAGCCCAAGTCCAGGAGAAATTTTAGCCCAAGAGTGGCCAAAATCCAGTCCAATTTCAGGAGATAGTAGAGCCCAACTCCAGGAGAAAAATAGGCCTAAGTCCAGGAGAAATTCTGGCCTAAAATGAGGCCCCAGGTCCAGGAGAAATGCAAGCCCAAGAGCAGCCAAACTCCAGCCAACAACAAGTAGAATTTCAAGAACAGGGCCTAGAGAAATTAAGGCCTCAAACCAGGAGTAATTCCAGCCTAAAATTCAGGCCCAAGTCCAGGAGAAAGTTAGGCCCAAGAGCAGCCAAAATCCAGTCCAATTTCAGGAGATAGTTCACCCAAACTCCAGGAGAAATTTGGGCCCAAGTCCAGGAGATAATAGAATCTAAATCCAGTCCAAGCGCAGGAGAAATTCAGTCCCAGCTCCAAGAGAAAGTCAAGCCGAAAGCCAAGAGAAATTCAGCCCCAAGCCCAATATAAATTCCAGCCCACATGCAGGAGAAATGCAGCCCCAGTCCAGGAGAAATTCAGGCCCAAAAGCAGCCAAAATCCAGTCCAATTTCAGGAGATAGTCCACACAAACTCCAGGAGAAAATTAGGCCTACGTCCAGGAGACATTCCAGCACAAAATGCAGGCCAGGTCCAGGAGAAATTCCAGCCCAAGAGCAGCCAAAGTCCAGCCCACATCGAGGAGAATTTCAAGAACAGGGGGCAGAGAAATTCAGGCCTCAAACCACGCCACATTGCAGCCCAAGAGCGGCCACAATCCAGCCCACATCGAGGAGAATTTCAAGCACAAGGCTCAGAGAAATTCAGGCCTCAAACCACGCCAAATTCCAGCCCAAGAGCGGCCACAATCCAGCCCACATCGAGGAGAATTTCAAGCACAGGGGGCAGAGAAATTCAGGCCTCAAACCACGCCCAATTCCAGCCCAAGAGCGGCCGCAATCCAGCCCACATCGAGGAGAATTTCAAACACAGGGGGCAGAGAAATTCTTGCTGAAAACCACTCCAATTTCCGGCCCAAGAGCGGCCACAATCCAGCCCACATCGAGGAGAATTTCAAGCACAGGGGGCAGAGAAATTCAGACCTCAAACCACGCCAAATTCCGGCCCAAGAGCAGCCACAATCCAGCCCACATCAAGTAGAATTTCAAGAACAGGGCCTAGAGAAATTCAGGCCTCAAACCAGGAGTATTTCCAGCCTAAAATGAGGCCCCAGATCCAGGAGAAATTCAAGCCGAAAGCCAAGAGAAATTCAGGCCTAAATCCAGGAGTAATTCCAGCATAAATCCAGCCCCTGTACAGGAGAAATTCAGCCCCAATCCCAATAAAAATTCCACCCAAAGTGCAGGAGAAATCCAGTCCAATTTCAGGAGATATTCCAGGACAAATTCCAGCCCAAAATGCAGGCCAGGTCCAGGACAAATTCCAGCCCAAGAGCAGCCAAAGTCCAGCCCATATCGAGGAGAATTTCAAGAACAGGGCCTAGAGAAATTCAGGCTTCAAACCAGGAGTAATTCCAGCCTAAAATGAGGCCCACGTCCAGGAGAAGTTTCAGCATAACTCCAGCCCATGTCCAGGAGAAATTCAAGCCCAAGTCCAGGACGAAATCCAGCCTAAAATGCTGCCCCAGTCCAGGATAAAATCCAGCCTAAAATGCAGTCAAAATCCAGTCCAATTTCAGGAGAAAGTCCACCCAAACTCCAGGAGAAAAATAGGCCTAAGACCTGGAGAAATTCCAGCCCAAAATGCAGGCCAGGTCCAGGAGAAATTCCAGCCCAAAATGCAGCTTATGTCAGGCCCACATCCAGGAGAATTTCAAGAACAGGGCCTAGAGAAATTCAGGCCTCAATCCAGGAGTAATTCCAGCCTAAAATGAGGCCCAAGTCCAGGAGAAATTCCAGCCCAAAATGCAGGCCAGGTCCACGAGAAATTCCAGCCCAAAATGCAGGCCAGGTCAAGGAGAAATTCTAGAACAAGAGCAGCCAAAATCCAGTCCAGTTTCAGGAGATAGTCCACCCAAACTCCAGGAGAAATTTGGGCCCAAGTCCAGGAGATAATAGAGTCTAAATCCAGTCCAAGCGAAGGAGATATTCAGTCCCAGATCCAAGAGAAATTCAAGCCAAAAGCCAAGAGAAATTCAGGCCTAAATCGAGGAGTAATTCCAGCATCAATACAGCCCAAGTCCAGGAGAAATTCAGGCCCAAGCCCAATAGAAATTCCAGCCCACATGCAGGAGAAATTCAGGTCCAAGTCCAGGAGAAATTCCAGCCTAAAATGCAGCCCAAGTCCAGGAGAAAATGCAGGCTAAAATGCAGCCCAAGTCCAGGAGAAATTCCAGCATAACTGGAGCCCATGTCCAGGAGAAATTCAACCCCAAGCCCAATAGAAATTCCATCCCAAGTGCAGGATAAATTCAGGCCCAAGTCCAGGAGAAAATCCAGGCTAAAATGCAGCCTCAGTCCTGGAGAAATTCCAGTCCAAGAGCAGATAAGATCCAGCCCATATCCAGGAGAATTTCAAGAACAGGGCTAAGAGAAATTCAGGCCCCAAACCAGGAGTAATTCCAGTCAAAAACGAGGCCCAAGTCCAGGAGAAATTCCAGCATAAATCCAGCCCATATCCAGGATAAATTCAGTCCCAAGCCCAACAGAAAGTCCAACCCACATGCAGGAGAAATTCAGGCCCAAGTCGAGGAGAAAATCCAGCCTAAAATGCAGCCCCAGTCCAGGAGAAATTCAGGCCCAAAAGCAGCCAAAATCCAGTCCAATTTGAGGAGATAGTCCACCCAAACTCCAGGAGAAATTTGGGCCCAAGTCCAGGAGATAATAGAATCTAAATCCAGTCCAAGCGCAGGAGAAATTCAGTCCCAGCTCCAAGAGAAAGTCAAGCCGAAAGCCAAGAGAAATTCAGCCCCAAGCCCAATATAAATTCCAGCCCACATGGAGGAGAAATTCAGGCCCAAGTCCAGGAGAAAATCCAGCCTAAAATGCAGCCCCAGTCCAGGAGAAATTCAGGCCCAAAAGCAGCCAAAATCCAGTCCAGTTTCAGGAGATCATCCACCCAAACTCCAGGAGAAAAATAGGCCTAAGTCCAGGAGAAATTCCAACCCAAAATGCAGGCCAGGTCCAGGAGAAATTCCAGCCCAAAATGCAGGCCACGTCCAGGAGAAATTCTAGAACAAGAGCAGCAAAATCCAGCCCACAACGAGGAGAATTTCAAGAACAGGGCCTAGAGAAATTCAGGCCTCAAACCAGGAGTAATTCCAGCCTAAAGTCAGGCCCAAGTCCAGGAGAAATTCCAGCATAACTCCAGCCAACATCCAGGAGAAATTCAGTCCCAAGCCCAATGGAAATTCTATCCCAAGTGCAGGAGAAATTCAGGCCCAAGTCCAGGAGAAAATCCAGCCTAAAATGCAGCCCATGTGCAGGAATAAATCCTAGCCAAGAGCAGCCAAAATCCATTCCAATTTGAGGAGATAGTTCACCCAAACTCCAGGAGAAAATTAGAACTAATTCCAGGAGAAAATCCAGCCTAAAATGCAGCCCAAGTCCAGGAGAAAATCCAGCCTAAAAATGCAGCCCAAGTCCAGGAGAAATTCCAGCCTCAAATGCAGCCCAAGTCCAGGAGAAATTTTAGCCCAAGAGTGGCCAAAATCCAGTCCAATTTCAGGAGATAGTAGAGCCCAACTCCAGGAGAAAAATAGGCCTAAGTCCAGGAGAAATTCTGGCCTAAAATGAGGCCCCAGGTCCAGGAGAAATGCAAGCCCAAGAGCAGCCAAACTCCAGCCAACAACAAGTAGAATTTCAAGAACAGGGCCTAGAGAAATTAAGGCCTCAAACCAGGAGTAATTCCAGCCTAAAATTCAGGCCCAAGTCCAGGAGAAAGTTAGGCCCAAGAGCAGCCAAAATCCAGTCCAATTTCAGGAGATAGTCCACCCAAACTCCAGGAGAAATTTGGGCCCAAGTCCAGGAGATAATAGAATCTAAATCCAGTCCAAGCGCAGGAGAAATTCAGTCCCAGCTCCAAGAGAAAGTCAAGCCGAAAGCCAAGAGAAATTCAGCCCCAAGCCCAATATAAATTCCAGCCCACATGCAGGAGAAATGCAGCCCCAGTCCAGGAGAAATTCAGGCCCAAAAGCAGCCAAAATCCAGTCCAATTTCAGGAGATAGTCCACACAAACTCCAGGAGAAAATTAGGCCTACGTCCAGGAGACATTCCAGCACAAAATGCAGGCCAGGTCCAGGAGAAATTCCAGCCCAAGAGCAGCCAAAGTCCAGCCCACATCGAGGAGAATTTCAAGAACAGGGGGCAGAGAAATTCAGGCCTCAAACCACGCCACATTGCAGCCCAAGAGCGGCCACAATCCAGCCCACATCGAGGAGAATTTCAAGCACAAGGCTCAGAGAAATTCAGGCCTCAAACCACGCCAAATTCCAGCCCAAGAGCGGCCACAATCCAGCCCACATCGAGGAGAATTTCAAGCACAGGGGGCAGAGAAATTCAGGCCTCAAACCACGCCCAATTCCAGCCCAAGAGCGGCCGCAATCCAGCCCACATCGAGGAGAATTTCAAACACAGGGGGCAGAGAAATTCTTGCTGAAAACCACTCCAATTTCCGGCCCAAGAGCGGCCACAATCCAGCCCACATCGAGGAGAATTTCAAGCACAGGGGGCAGAGAAATTCAGACCTCAAACCACGCCAAATTCCGGCCCAAGAGCAGCCACAATCCAGCCCACATCAAGTAGAATTTCAAGAACAGGGCCTAGAGAAATTCAGGCCTCAAACCAGGAGTATTTCCAGCCTAAAATGAGGCCCCAGATCCAGGAGAAATTCAAGCCGAAAGCCAAGAGAAATTCAGGCCTAAATCCAGGAGTAATTCCAGCATAAATCCAGCCCCTGTACAGGAGAAATTCAGCCCCAATCCCAATAAAAATTCCACCCAAAGTGCAGGAGAAATCCAGTCCAATTTCAGGAGATATTCCAGGACAAATTCCAGCCCAAAATGCGGGCCAGGTCCAGGACAAATTCCAGCCCAAGAGCAGCCAAAGTCCAGCCCATATCGAGGAGAATTTCAAGAACAGGGCCTAGAGAAATTCAGGCTTCAAACCAGGAGTAATTCCAGCCTAAAATGAGGCCCACGTCCAGGAGAAGTTTCAGCATAACTCCAGCCCATGTCCAGGAGAAATTCAAGCCCAAGTCCAGGACGAAATCCAGCCTAAAATGCTGCCCCAGTCCAGGATAAAATCCAGCCTAAAATGCAGTCAAAATCCAGTCCAATTTCAGGAGAAAGTCCACCCAAACTCCAGGAGAAAAATAGGCCTAAGACCTGGAGAAATTCCAGCCCAAAATGCAGGCCAGGTCCAGGAGAAATTCCAGCCCAAAATGCAGCTTATGTCAGGCCCACATCCAGGAGAATTTCAAGAACAGGGCCTAGAGAAATTCAGGCCTCAATCCAGGAGTAATTCCAGCCTAAAATGAGGCCCAAGTCCAGGAGAAATTCCAGCCCAAAATGCAGGCCAGGTCCACGAGAAATTCCAGCCCAAAATGCAGGCCAGGTCAAGGAGAAATTCTAGAACAAGAGCAGCCAAAATCCAGTCCAGTTTCAGGAGATAGTCCACCCAAACTCCAGGAGAAATTTGGGCCCAAGTCCAGGAGATAATAGAGTCTAAATCCAGTCCAAGCGAAGGAGATATTCAGTCCCAGATCCAAGAGAAATTCAAGCCAAAAGCCAAGAGAAATTCAGGCCTAAATCGAGGAGTAATTCCAGCATCAATACAGCCCAAGTCCAGGAGAAATTCAGGCCCAAGCCCAATAGAAATTCCAGCCCACATTCAGGAGAAATTCAGGTCCAAGTCCAGGAGAAATTCCAGCCTAAAATGCAGCCCAAGTCCAGGAGAAAATGCAGGCTAAAATGCAGCCCAAGTCCAGGAGAAATTCCAGCATAACTGGAGCCCATGTCCAGGAGAAATTCAACCCCAAGCCCAATAGAAATTCCATCCCAAGTGCAGGATAAATTCAGGCCCAAGTCCAGGAGAAAATCCAGGCTAAAATGCAGCCTCAGTCCTGGAGAAATTCCAGTCCAAGAGCAGATAAGATCCAGCCCATATCCAGGAGAATTTCAAGAACAGGGCTAAGAGAAATTCAGGCCCCAAACCAGGAGTAATTCCAGTCAAAAACGTGGCCCAAGTCCAGGAGAAATTCCAACATAAATCCAGCCCATATCCAGGATAAATTCAGTCCCAAGCCCAACAGAAAGTCCAACCCACATGCAGGAGAAATTCAGGCCCAAGTCGAGGAGAAAATCCAGCCTAACATGCAGCCCCAGTCCAGGAGAAATTCAGGCCCAAAAGCAGCCAAAATCCAGTCCAATTTCAGGAAATAGTCCACCCAAACTCCAGGAGAAAATTAGGCCTAAGTCCCAGAGAAATTCCAGCCCAAAATGCAGGCCAGGTTCAGGAGAAATTCTAGAACAAGAGCAGCCAAAATCCAGCCCACATCCAGGAGAATTTCAAGAACAGGGCCTAGAGATATTCAGGCCTCAAACCAGGAGTAATTCCAGCCTAAAGTGAGGCCCAAGTCCAGGAGAAATTCCAGCATAAATCCAGCCCATGTCCAGGAGAAATTCAGCCCCAAGCCCAATAGATATTAAAGCCCACGTGCAGGAGAAATTCAGGCCCAAGTCCAGGAGAAAATCCGTCATAAAATGTAGCCCAAGTCCAGGAGAAATTTTAGCCCAAAAGCAGCCAAAATCCATTCCAATTTGAGGAGATAGTCCACCCAAACTCCAGGAGAAAAATAGGCCTAAGTCCAGGAGAAATTCCAACCCAAAATGCAGGCCAGGTCCAGGAGAAATTCCAGCCCAAAATGCAGGCCACGTCCAGGAGAAATTCCAGCCCAAAATGCAGGCCACATCCAGGAGAAATTCTAGAACAAGAGCAGCAAAATCCAGCCCACAACGAGGAGAATTTCAAGAACAGGGCCTAGAGAAATTCAGGCCTCAAACCAGGAGTAATTCCAGCCTAAAGTCAGGCCCAAGTCCAGGAGAAATTCCAGCATAACTCCAGCCAACATCCAGGAGAAATTCAGTCCCAAGCCCAATGGAAATTCTATCCCAAGTGCAGGAGAAATTCAGGCCCAAGTCCAGGAGAAAATCCAGCCTAAAATGCAGCCCATGTGCAGGAATAAATCCTAGCCAAGAGCAGCCAAAATCCATTCCAATTTGAGGAGATAATCCACCCAAACTCCAGGAGAAAATTAGGACTAATTCCAGGAGAAAATCCAGCCTAAAATGCAGCCCAAGTCCAGGAGAAAATCCAGCCTAAAAATGCAGCCCAAGTCCAGGAGAAATTCCAGCCTCAAATGCAGCCCAAGTCCAGGAGAAATTTTAGCCCAAGAGTGGCCAAAATCCAGTCCAATTTCAGGAGATAGTAGAGCCCAACTCCAGGAGAAAAATAGGCCTAAGTCCAGGAGAAATTCTGGCCTAAAATGAGGCCCCAGGTCCAGGAGAAATGCAAGCCCAAGAGCAGCCAAACTCCAGCCAACAACAAGTAGAATTTCAAGAACAGGGCCTAGAGAAATTAAGGCCTCAAACCAGGAGTAATTCCAGCCTAAAATTCAGGCCCAAGTCCAGGAGAAAGTTAGGCCCAAGAGCAGCCAAAATCCAGTCCAATTTCAGGAGATAGTTCACCCAAACTCCAGGAGAAATTTGGGCCCAAGTCCAGGAGATAATAGAATCTAAATCCAGTCCAAGCGCAGGAGAAATTCAGTCCCAGCTCCAAGAGAAAGTCAAGCCGAAAGCCAAGAGAAATTCAGCCCCAAGCCCAATATAAATTCCAGCCCACATGCAGGAGAAATGCAGCCCCAGTCCAGGAGAAATTCAGGCCCAAAAGCAGCCAAAATCCAGTCCAATTTCAGGAGATAGTCCACACAAACTCCAGGAGAAAATTAGGCCTACGTCCAGGAGACATTCCAGCACAAAATGCAGGCCAGGTCCAGGAGAAATTCCAGCCCAAGAGCAGCCAAAGTCCAGCCCACATCGAGGAGAATTTCAAGAACAGGGGGCAGAGAAATTCAGGCCTCAAACCACGCCACATTGCAGCCCAAGAGCGGCCACAATCCAGCCCACATCGAGGAGAATTTCAAGCACAAGGCTCAGAGAAATTCAGGCCTCAAACCACGCCAAATTCCAGCCCAAGAGCGGCCACAATCCAGCCCACATCGAGGAGAATTTCAAGCACAGGGGGCAGAGAAATTCAGGCCTCAAACCACGCCCAATTCCAGCCCAAGAGCGGCCGCAATCCAGCCCACATCGAGGAGAATTTCAAACACAGGGGGCAGAGAAATTCTTGCTGAAAACCACTCCAATTTCCGGCCCAAGAGCGGCCACAATCCAGCCCACATCGAGGAGAATTTCAAGCACAGGGGGCAGAGAAATTCAGACCTCAAACCACGCCAAATTCCGGCCCAAGAGCAGCCACAATCCAGCCCACATCAAGTAGAATTTCAAGAACAGGGCCTAGAGAAATTCAGGCCTCAAACCAGGAGTATTTCCAGCCTAAAATGAGGCCCCAGATCCAGGAGAAATTCAAGCCGAAAGCCAAGAGAAATTCAGGCCTAAATCCAGGAGTAATTCCAGCATAAATCCAGCCCCTGTACAGGAGAAATTCAGCCCCAATCCCAATAAAAATTCCACCCAAAGTGCAGGAGAAATCCAGTCCAATTTCAGGAGATATTCCAGGACAAATTCCAGCCCAAAATGCAGGCCAGGTCCAGGACAAATTCCAGCCCAAGAGCAGCCAAAGTCCAGCCCATATCGAGGAGAATTTCAAGAACAGGGCCTAGAGAAATTCAGGCTTCAAACCAGGAGTAATTCCAGCCTAAAATGAGGCCCACGTCCAGGAGAAGTTTCAGCATAACTCCAGCCCATGTCCAGGAGAAATTCAAGCCCAAGTCCAGGACGAAATCCAGCCTAAAATGCTGCCCCAGTCCAGGATAAAATCCAGCCTAAAATGCAGTCAAAATCCAGTCCAATTTCAGGAGAAAGTCCACCCAAACTCCAGGAGAAAAATAGGCCTAAGACCTGGAGAAATTCCAGCCCAAAATGCAGGCCAGGTCCAGGAGAAATTCCAGCCCAAAATGCAGCTTATGTCAGGCCCACATCCAGGAGAATTTCAAGAACAGGGCCTAGAGAAATTCAGGCCTCAATCCAGGAGTAATTCCAGCCTAAAATGAGGCCCAAGTCCAGGAGAAATTCCAGCCCAAAATGCAGGCCAGGTCCACGAGAAATTCCAGCCCAAAATGCAGGCCAGGTCAAGGAGAAATTCTAGAACAAGAGCAGCCAAAATCCAGTCCAGTTTCAGGAGATAGTCCACCCAAACTCCAGGAGAAATTTGGGCCCAAGTCCAGGAGATAATAGAGTCTAAATCCAGTCCAAGCGAAGGAGATATTCAGTCCCAGATCCAAGAGAAATTCAAGCCAAAAGCCAAGAGAAATTCAGGCCTAAATCGAGGAGTAATTCCAGCATCAATACAGCCCAAGTCCAGGAGAAATTCAGGCCCAAGCCCAATAGAAATTCCAGCCCACATGCAGGAGAAATTCAGGTCCAAGTCCAGGAGAAATTCCAGCCTAAAATGCAGCCCAAGTCCAGGAGAAAATGCAGGCTAAAATGCAGCCCAAGTCCAGGAGAAATTCCAGCATAACTGGAGCCCATGTCCAGGAGAAATTCAACCCCAAGCCCAATAGAAATTCCATCCCAAGTGCAGGATAAATTCAGGCCCAAGTCCAGGAGAAAATCCAGGCTAAAATGCAGCCTCAGTCCTGGAGAAATTCCAGTCCAAGAGCAGATAAGATCCAGCCCATATCCAGGAGAATTTCAAGAACAGGGCTAAGAGAAATTCAGGCCCCAAACCAGGAGTAATTCCAGTCAAAAACGAGGCCCAAGTCCAGGAGAAATTCCAGCATAAATCCAGCCCATATCCAGGATAAATTCAGTCCCAAGCCCAACAGAAAGTCCAACCCACATGCAGGAGAAATTCAGGCCCAAGTCGAGGAGAAAATCCAGCCTAAAATGCAGCCCCAGTCCAGGAGAAATTCAGGCCCAAAAGCAGCCAAAATCCAGTCCAATTTGAGGAGATAGTCCACCCAAACTCCAGGAGAAATTTGGGCCCAAGTCCAGGAGATAATAGAATCTAAATCCAGTCCAAGCGCAGGAGAAATTCAGTCCCAGCTCCAAGAGAAAGTCAAGCCGAAAGCCAAGAGAAATTCAGCCCCAAGCCCAATATAAATTCCAGCCCACATGGAGGAGAAATTCAGGCCCAAGTCCAGGAGAAAATCCAGCCTAAAATGCAGCCCCAGTCCAGGAGAAATTCAGGCCCAAAAGCAGCCAAAATCCAGTCCAGTTTCAGGAGATCATCCACCCAAACTCCAGGAGAAAAATAGGCCTAAGTCCAGGAGAAATTCCAACCCAAAATGCAGGCCAGGTCCAGGAGAAATTCCAGCCCAAAATGCAGGCCACGTCCAGGAGAAATTCTAGAACAAGAGCAGCAAAATCCAGCCCACAACGAGGAGAATTTCAAGAACAGGGCCTAGAGAAATTCAGGCCTCAAACCAGGAGTAATTCCAGCCTAAAGTCAGGCCCAAGTCCAGGAGAAATTCCAGCATAACTCCAGCCAACATCCAGGAGAAATTCAGTCCCAAGCCCAATGGAAATTCTATCCCAAGTGCAGGAGAAATTCAGGCCCAAGTCCAGGAGAAAATCCAGCCTAAAATGCAGCCCATGTGCAGGAATAAATCCTAGCCAAGAGCAGCCAAAATCCATTCCAATTTGAGGAGATAGTTCACCCAAACTCCAGGAGAAAATTAGAACTAATTCCAGGAGAAAATCCAGCCTAAAATGCAGCCCAAGTCCAGGAGAAAATCCAGCCTAAAAATGCAGCCCAAGTCCAGGAGAAATTCCAGCCTCAAATGCAGCCCAAGTCCAGGAGAAATTTTAGCCCAAGAGTGGCCAAAATCCAGTCCAATTTCAGGAGATAGTAGAGCCCAACTCCAGGAGAAAAATAGGCCTAAGTCCAGGAGAAATTCTGGCCTAAAATGAGGCCCCAGGTCCAGGAGAAATGCAAGCCCAAGAGCAGCCAAACTCCAGCCAACAACAAGTAGAATTTCAAGAACAGGGCCTAGAGAAATTAAGGCCTCAAACCAGGAGTAATTCCAGCCTAAAATTCAGGCCCAAGTCCAGGAGAAAGTTAGGCCCAAGAGCAGCCAAAATCCAGTCCAATTTCAGGAGATAGTCCACCCAAACTCCAGGAGAAATTTGGGCCCAAGTCCAGGAGATAATAGAATCTAAATCCAGTCCAAGCGCAGGAGAAATTCAGTCCCAGCTCCAAGAGAAAGTCAAGCCGAAAGCCAAGAGAAATTCAGCCCCAAGCCCAATATAAATTCCAGCCCACATGCAGGAGAAATGCAGCCCCAGTCCAGGAGAAATTCAGGCCCAAAAGCAGCCAAAATCCAGTCCAATTTCAGGAGATAGTCCACACAAACTCCAGGAGAAAATTAGGCCTACGTCCAGGAGACATTCCAGCACAAAATGCAGGCCAGGTCCAGGAGAAATTCCAGCCCAAGAGCAGCCAAAGTCCAGCCCACATCGAGGAGAATTTCAAGAACAGGGGGCAGAGAAATTCAGGCCTCAAACCACGCCACATTGCAGCCCAAGAGCGGCCACAATCCAGCCCACATCGAGGAGAATTTCAAGCACAAGGCTCAGAGAAATTCAGGCCTCAAACCACGCCAAATTCCAGCCCAAGAGCGCCCACAATCCAGCCCACATCGAGGAGAATTTCAAGCACAGGGGGCAGAGAAATTCAGGCCTCAAACCACGCCCAATTCCAGCCCAAGAGCGGCCGCAATCCAGCCCACATCGAGGAGAATTTCAAACACAGGGGGCAGAGAAATTCTTGCTGAAAACCACTCCAATTTCCGGCCCAAGAGCGGCCACAATCCAGCCCACATCGAGGAGAATTTCAAGCACAGGGGGCAGAGAAATTCAGACCTCAAACCACGCCAAATTCCGGCCCAAGAGCAGCCACAATCCAGCCCACATCAAGTAGAATTTCAAGAACAGGGCCTAGAGAAATTCAGGCCTCAAACCAGGAGTATTTCCAGCCTAAAATGAGGCCCCAGATCCAGGAGAAATTCAAGCCGAAAGCCAAGAGAAATTCAGGCCTAAATCCAGGAGTAATTCCAGCATAAATCCAGCCCCTGTACAGGAGAAATTCAGCCCCAATCCCAATAAAAATTCCACCCAAAGTGCAGGAGAAATCCAGTCCAATTTCAGGAGATATTCCAGGACAAATTCCAGCCCAAAATGCAGGCCAGGTCCAGGACAAATTCCAGCCCAAGAGCAGCCAAAGTCCAGCCCATATCGAGGAGAATTTCAAGAACAGGGCCTAGAGAAATTCAGGCTTCAAACCAGGAGTAATTCCAGCCTAAAATGAGGCCCACGTCCAGGAGAAGTTTCAGCATAACTCCAGCCCATGTCCAGGAGAAATTCAAGCCCAAGTCCAGGACGAAATCCAGCCTAAAATGCTGCCCCAGTCCAGGATAAAATCCAGCCTAAAATGCAGTCAAAATCCAGTCCAATTTCAGGAGAAAGTCCACCCAAACTCCAGGAGAAAAATAGGCCTAAGACCTGGAGAAATTCCAGCCCAAAATGCAGGCCAGGTCCAGGAGAAATTCCAGCCCAAAATGCAGCTTATGTCAGGCCCACATCCAGGAGAATTTCAAGAACAGGGCCTAGAGAAATTCAGGCCTCAATCCAGGAGTAATTCCAGCCTAAAATGAGGCCCAAGTCCAGGAGAAATTCCAGCCCAAAATGCAGGCCAGGTCCACGAGAAATTCCAGCCCAAAATGCAGGCCAGGTCAAGGAGAAATTCTAGAACAAGAGCAGCCAAAATCCAGTCCAGTTTCAGGAGATAGTCCACCCAAACTCCAGGAGAAATTTGGGCCCAAGTCCAGGAGATAATAGAGTCTAAATCCAGTCCAAGCGAAGGAGATATTCAGTCCCAGATCCAAGAGAAATTCAAGCCAAAAGCCAAGAGAAATTCAGGCCTAAATCGAGGAGTAATTCCAGCATCAATACAGCCCAAGTCCAGGAGAAATTCAGGCCCAAGCCCAATAGAAATTCCAGCCCACATGCAGGAGAAATTCAGGTCCAAGTCCAGGAGAAATTCCAGCCTAAAATGCAGCCCAAGTCCAGGAGAAAATGCAGGCTAAAATGCAGCCCAAGTCCAGGAGAAATTCCAGCATAACTGGAGCCCATGTCCAGGAGAAATTCAACCCCAAGCCCAATAGAAATTCCATCCCAAGTGCAGGATAAATTCAGGCCCAAGTCCAGGAGAAAATCCAGGCTAAAATGCAGCCTCAGTCCTGGAGAAATTCCAGTCCAAGAGCAGATAAGATCCAGCCCATATCCAGGAGAATTTCAAGAACAGGGCTAAGAGAAATTCAGGCCCCAAACCAGGAGTAATTCCAGTCAAAAACGAGGCCCAAGTCCAGGAGAAATTCCAGCATAAATCCAGCCCATATCCAGGATAAATTCAGTCCCAAGCCCAACAGAAAGTCCAACCCACATGCAGGAGAAATTCAGGCCCAAGTCGAGGAGAAAATCCAGCCCAAAATGCAGCCCCAGTCCAGGAGAAATTCAGGCCCAAAAGCAGCCAAAATCCAGTCCAATTTGAGGAGATAGTCCACCCAAACTCCAGGAGAAATTTGGGCCCAAGTCCAGGAGATAATAGAATCTAAATCCAGTCCAAGCGCAGGAGAAATTCAGTCCCAGCTCCAAGAGAAAGTCAAGCCGAAAGCCAAGAGAAATTCAGCCCCAAGCCCAATATAAATTCCAGCCCACATGGAGGAGAAATTCAGGCCCAAGTCCAGGAGAAAATCCAGCCTAAAATGCAGCCCCAGTCCAGGAGAAATTCAGGCCCAAAAGCAGCCAAAATCCAGTCCAGTTTCAGGAGATCATCCACCCAAACTCCAGGAGAAAAATAGGCCTAAGTCCAGGAGAAATTCCAACCCAAAATGCAGGCCAGGTCCAGGAGAAATTCCAGCCCAAAATGCAGGCCACGTCCAGGAGAAATTCTAGAACAAGAGCAGCAAAATCCAGCCCACAACGAGGAGAATTTCAAGAACAGGGCCTAGAGAAATTCAGGCCTCAAACCAGGAGTAATTCCAGCCTAAAGTCAGGCCCAAGTCCAGGAGAAATTCCAGCATAACTCCAGCCAACATCCAGGAGAAATTCAGTCCCAAGCCCAATGGAAATTCTATCCCAAGTGCAGGAGAAATTCAGGCCCAAGTCCAGGAGAAAATCCAGCCTAAAATGCAGCCCATGTGCAGGAATAAATCCTAGCCAAGAGCAGCCAAAATCCATTCCAATTTGAGGAGATAGTTCACCCAAACTCCAGGAGAAAATTAGAACTAATTCCAGGAGAAAATCCAGCCTAAAATGCAGCCCAAGTCCAGGAGAAAATCCAGCCTAAAAATGCAGCCCAAGTCCAGGAGAAATTCCAGCCTCAAATGCAGCCCAAGTCCAGGAGAAATTTTAGCCCAAGAGTGGCCAAAATCCAGTCCAATTTCAGGAGATAGTAGAGCCCAACTCCAGGAGAAAAATAGGCCTAAGTCCAGGAGAAATTCTGGCCTAAAATGAGGCCCCAGGTCCAGGAGAAATGCAAGCCCAAGAGCAGCCAAACTCCAGCCAACAACAAGTAGAATTTCAAGAACAGGGCCTAGAGAAATTAAGGCCTCAAACCAGGAGTAATTCCAGCCTAAAATTCAGGCCCAAGTCCAGGAGAAAGTTAGGCCCAAGAGCAGCCAAAATCCAGTCCAATTTCAGGAGATAGTCCACCCAAACTCCAGGAGAAATTTGGGCCCAAGTCCAGGAGATAATAGAATCTAAATCCAGTCCAAGCGCAGGAGAAATTCAGTCCCAGCTCCAAGAGAAAGTCAAGCCGAAAGCCAAGAGAAATTCAGCCCCAAGCCCAATATAAATTCCAGCCCACATGCAGGAGAAATGCAGCCCCAGTCCAGGAGAAATTCAGGCCCAAAAGCAGCCAAAATCCAGTCCAATTTCAGGAGATAGTCCACACAAACTCCAGGAGAAAATTAGGCCTACGTCCAGGAGACATTCCAGCACAAAATGCAGGCCAGGTCCAGGAGAAATTCCAGCCCAAGAGCAGCCAAAGTCCAGCCCACATCGAGGAGAATTTCAAGAACAGGGCCTAGAGAAATTCAGGCCTCAAACCAGGAGTAATTCCAGCCTAAAATGAGGCCCCAGGTCCAGGAGAAATTCAAGCTACAAGGCAAGAGAAATTCAAGCCTAAATCCAGGAGTAATTCCAGCATAAATCCAGCCCATGTCCAGGAGAAATTCAGCCCCAAGCCCAATAGAAATTCCAGCCCACGTGCAGGAGAAATTCAGGCCCAAGTCCTGGAGAAAATCCAGCCTAAAATGCAGCCCAAGTACAGGAGAAATTTTAGCCCAAGAGAGCCAAAATCCCGTCCAACTTCAGCAGAAAGTCCACCTGAACTCCAGGAGAAAATTAGACCTAAGTCCAGGTCAATTTCCAGCCCAAAATGCAGGCTACGTCCAGGAGAATTTCCAGCCCAAGAGCAGCCAAAATCCAGCCAACATCCAGGAGAATTTCAAGAAGAGGGCCTAGAGAAATTCAGGCCTCAGACCAGCAGTAATTCCAGCCTAAAATGAGGCCCAAGTCCAGGAGAAATTCCAGCATAACTCCAGCCCATGTCCAGGAGAAATTCAGTCCCAAACCCAATACAATCTCCAGACCACATGCAGGAGAAATTCAGGCCCAAGTCCAGGAGAAAATCCAGCCTAAAATGCAGCCCAAGTCAAGCCCACATCAGGGAGAATTTCAAGAAGAGGGCCTAGAGAACTTCAGGCCTCAAACCAGGAGTAATTCCAGCCTAAAATGAGGTCCAAGTCCAGGAGAAAATCCAGCCTAAAATGCAGCCCAAGTACAGGAGAAATTGCGGCCCAAACCCAATAGAAATTCCAGCCCACGTGCAGGAGAAATTCAGGCCCAAGTCCAGGAGAAAATCCAGCCTAAAATGCAGTCCAAGTTAAGCCCACATCGAGGAGAATTTCAAGAACAGGGCCTAGAGAAATTCAGCCCTCAGACCAGCAGTAATTCCAGGCTAAAATGAGGCCCAAGTCCAGGAGAAATTCCAGCATAAATCCAGCCCATGTCCAGGAGAAATTCAGTCCCAAACCCAATAGAAATTCCAGACAACATGCAGGAGAAATTCAGGCCCAAGTCCAGGAGAAAATCCAGCCCAAAATGCAGCACAAGTCCAGGAGAAATTTTAGCCCAAGAGCAGCCAAAATCCAGTCCAATTTCAGGAGATCATCCACCTGAACTCCAGGAGAAAAATAGGTCTAAGTCCTGGAGACATTCCAGCTTAAAATGCAGGCCAGGTCCAGGAGAAATTCCAGCCCAAGAGCAGCCAGCATCCAGCCCACATCCAGGAGAATTTCAAGAACAGGGCCTAGAGAAATTCAGGCCTCAAACCAGGAGTAATTCCAGCCTAAAATGAGGCCCCAGGTCCAGGAGAAATTCAAGCTCCAAGCCAAGAGATATTCAAGCCTAAATCCAGGAGTAATTCCAACATCAATCCAGCCCCTGTCCAGGAGAAATTCAGCCCCAAGCCCAACAGAAATTCCAGCCCACGTGCAGGAGAAATTCAGGCCCAAGTCCAGGAGAAAATCCAGCCTAAAATGCAGCCCAAGTGCAGGAATAAATCCTAGCCAAGAGCAGCCAAAATCCATTCCAATTTGAGGAGATAATCCACCCAAATTCCAGGAGAAAATTAGGACTAATTCCAGGAGAAAATCCAGCCAAAAATGCAGCCCAAGTCCAGGAGAAAATCCAGCCTAAAATTCAGGCCCAAGTCCAGGAGAAATTCCAGCCTCAAATGCAGGCCAGGTGCAGGGGAAATTCCAGAACAAGAGCAGCCAAAATTCAGCCCACAACGAGGAGAATTTCAAGAACAGGGCCTAGAGAAATTAAGGCCTCAAACCAGGAGTAATTCCAGACTAAAAAGCGGCCCAAGTCCAGGAGAAACTCAAGAACAGGGCCAAGAGAAATTCACACCTCAAACCAGGATTAAATCCAGCCTAAAATGAGGCCCAAGTCCAGTAGAAATTCAGGCCCAAGAGCAGGCAATATCCAGTCCAATTTCACGATATAGTCCACCCGAACTCCAGGAGAAATGGGGGCTAAAGTCCAGGAGAAATTGAGGCCAAGTCTAGGAGAAATTGCGGCCCAAAATGAGGCCCAAGTACAGGAGAAATTCCAGCCCAAAATGCAGGCCAGGTACAGGAGAATTTCCAGCCCAAGAGCAGCCAAAATCCAGCCAAAATCCAGGAGAATTTCAAGAACAGGGCCAAGAGAAATTCAGGCCTCAGACCAGCAGTAATTCCAGCCTAAAATGAGGCCCAATTACAGGAGAAATTCCAGCCCAAGTGCCGCAGAAATTCCAGTCCAAGTCTAGTAGATAGTCTACCCGAACTCCAGGAGAAATGGGGGCCAAAGTCCAGGAGAAATTGTGGCCAAGTCTAGGAGAAATTGTGGCCAAGGCCAGACGAAATTCCAGCCCCAGTGCCGCAGAAATTCCAGTCCATGTCCAGGAGATATTCCACCTGAACTCCAGGAGAAATTCAGGCCCAAGTCCAATAGAAATTCCAGCCCACGTGCAGGAGAAATTCAGACCCAAGCCTCTCCTGACTTAAGCCATGCCCCCTCACCCCTTAAGCCACTCCCCCAGCAGAAATGCCAAATCAAGAAGTAAGTCCAGCCTAAAGAGCAGCCCAACTCATGGAGAAATTCCAGCCTACGTGCAGCAGAAATTCCAGTCCAAATCCAGGAGCTATTCCACCTGACTTCCAGGACAAATTCCAGCCCAAGTCCAGGATAATTTCAAGCCGAAGGCCAAGAGAATGTCAGGCCTAAATCCAGGAGGACTTCCAGCCCACGTCCAGGAGAAATTCAACCCCAAGCCCATTAGAAATTGCAGCCCACGTGCAGGAGAAATTCAGGCCCCAATCCAGTCAAAATTGCAGCCCAAAATGCAGCCCAAGTCCAGGAGAAATTCCAGCCCAAGTGCCGCAGAAATTCCAGTCCAAGTCCAGGAGATAGCTCAACCGAACTCCAGGAGAAATTTGGGCCCAGCTCCAGGAGAAATTACAGCCTAAAATGCAGCCCAAGTCCAGGAGATAGTCCACCTGAACTACAGGAGAAATGTGGGCCAAAGTCCAGGAGAAATTGCAGACAAGTCCCGGAGAAATTCCAGGCCAAGTGCAGCAGAAATTCCAGTCCACGTACAGGAGATAATCCACCTGAACTCCAGGAGAAATGTGGGCCAAAGTCCAGGAGAAATTACAGCCTAAAATGCAGCCCAAGTCCAGGAGAAATTCAGCCCCAAGGGCAGCCAAATCCAGCCCACATCCTGGAGAAATTCAAGAACAGGGGCAAGAGAAATTCAGACCTCAAACCACGAGTAATTCCAGCCTAAAATGAGGCCCTAGGTCCAGGAGAAATTCCAGCCCAAGTGCAGCAGAAATTCCAGTCCAAATCCAGGAGATATTCCACCTGAACTCCAGGAGAAATTCAGGCCCAAGTCCAGTCAAAATTACAGCCCAAAATGCAGCCCAAGTCCAGGAGAAATTCCAGCCCAAAATGAGGCCCAAGTCCAGGAGAAATTCCAGCCCAAGTGCTGCAGAAATCCCAGTCCAAATCCAGGAGACAGTCCACACAAACTCCAGGAGAAATATGGGCCAAAGTCCAGGAGAAATTCCAGACCAAATGCCGCAGAAATTCCAGTCCAAGTCCAGGAGATAGTCCACCCAAAATCCAGGAGAAATTTGGGCCCAAATCCAGGAGAAATTCCAGCCTAAAATGCAGCCCAAGTCCACGAGATAGTCCACCCGAACTCCAGGAGAAATTTGGGCCCAAATCCAGGAGAAATTCCAGCCTAAAATGCAGCCCAAGTCCAGGAGATAGTCCACCCGAACTCCAGGAGAAATGTGGGCCAAAGTCCAGGAGAAATTACGCACACGTCCAGGAGAAATTCCAGCCCAAGTGCCACAGAAATTCCAGTCCAAGTCCAGGAGATAGTCCACCCAAACTCCAGGAGAAATGTGGGCCAAAGTCCAGGAGAAATTACAGCCTAAATGCAGTCCAAGTGGAGGAGAAATTTGGGCCCAGCTCCAGGACAAATTCCAGCCTCAAATGCAGCCCAAGTCCAGGAGAAATTCAGGCAAAAGGGCAGCCAAATCCAGCCCACATCCAGGAGAAATTCAAGAACAGGGCCTAGAGAAATTCAGGCCTCAAACCACGAGTAATTCCAGGCTAAAGTTAGGAACAAGTCCAGGAGAAATTCCAGCATAACTCCAGTCCATGTCCAGGAGAAATTCAGTCCCAAGCCCAATAGAAATTCCAGCCCACGTGCAGGAGAATTCCAGACCCAAGCCTCTCCTGACTTAAGCCACACCACCTCACCCCTTAAGCCACGCCCCCAGCAGAAATGCTAAATCAAGGAGTAAGTCCAGCCTAAAGAGCAGCCCAACTCATGGAGAAATTCCAGCCTACGTGCAGCAGAAATTCCAGTCCAAATCCAGGAGCTATTCCACCTGGCTTCCAGGACAAATTCCAGCCCAAGTCCAGGACAATTTCAAGCCGAAGGCCAAGAGAAAGTCAGGCCTAAATCCAGGAGGACTTCCAGCCCACGTCCAGGAGAAATTCAGCCCCAAGAACAATAGAAATTGCAGCCCACGTGCAGGAGAAATTCAGCCCCAAGTCCAGGAGAAATTACAGCCCAAAATGAGGCCCAAATCCAGGAGAAAGTCCAGCCCAAGTGCAGCAGAACTTGCAGCCCAAGTCCCAGAGATAATCCACCCGAACTCTACGAGAAATGTGGGCCCAAGACCAGGAGAAATTCGGGGCCAAGCCTAGGAGAAATTGCAGCCCAAAAGGAGGACCAAGTCCAGTCAAAATTCCAGCCCAAAATGAGGCCCAAGTCCAGGGGAAATTGCAGCCCAATTGCCACAGAAATCCCAGTTGAAGTCCAGGAGATAGTCCACCCGAACTCCAGGAGAAATTTGGGCCCAAGACTAGGAGAAATTCTGGGGCCACCTCTAGGAGAAATTCCAGCCCAAGTGCCGCAGAAATTCCAGTCCAAGTCCAGGAGATAGTCTACCCAAACTCCAGGAGAAATGGGGGGCAAATTCCAGCAGAAATTACAGCCTAAATGCAGTCCAAGTGGAGGAGAAATTTGGGCCCAGCTCCAGGAGAAATTCCAGCCTCAAATGCAGCCCATGACCAGGAGAAATTCAGGTCGAAGGGCAGCCAAAATCCAGCCCACATCCAGGAGAAATTCAAGAACAGCGCCAAGAGAAATTCAGACCTGAAACCACGAGTAATTCCAGCCTAAAATGAGGCCCAAGTCCTGGAGAAATTCCAGCCCAAGTGCAGCAGAAATTCCAGTCCAAATCCAGGAGATACGCCACCTGAACTCCAGGAGAAATTCAGGCCCATGTCCAATAGAAATTCCAGCCCACGTGCAGGAGAAATTCAGGCCCAAGTCCAGTCAAAATTGCAGCCTAAAATGCAGCCCAATTCCAGGAGAAATTCCAGCCCAGGTCTCTCCTGACTTAAGCCACGCCCCCTCACCCCTTAAGCCACGCCCCCAGCAGAAATGCCAAATCCATGCCAAGTCAAGAAGTAAGTCCAGCCTAAAGAGCAGCCCAACTCATGGAGAAATTCCAGCCTACGTGCAGCAGAAATTCCAGTCCAAATCCAGGAGCTATTCCACCTGACTTCCAGGACAAATTCCAGCCCAAGTCCAGGACAATTTCAAGCCGAAGGCCAAGAGAAAGTCAGGCCTAAATCCAGGAGGACTTCCAGCCCACGTGCACGAGAAATTCAGGCCCAAGTCCAGTCAAAATTGCAGCCTAAAATGCAGCCCGAGTCCAGGAGAAATTCCAGCCCAAAATGAGGCCCAAGTCCAGGAGAAATTCCAGCCCAAGTGCTGCAGAAATTCCAGTCCAAGTCCAGGAGATAGTGCACCCGAACTCCAGGAGAAATGTGGGCCCAAGACCAGGAGAAATTCGGGGTCAAGTCCAGGAGAAATTGTGGCCAATTCTAGGAAAAATACCAGTCAAAGTGCAGCAGAAATTCCAGTCCAAATCCAGGAGATAGTCCACCCGAACTCCAGGAGAAATGGGCGCCAAAGTCCAGGAGAAATTGCGGCAAAGTCCAGGAGAAATTCCAGCCCAAGTGCAGCAAAAATTCCAGTCCAAGTCCAGGAGATAGTCCACCCAAACTCCAGGAGAAATGGGCGCCAAAGTCCAGGAGAAATTCAGGTCTAAAGGCAGCCAAATCCAGCCCACATCCAGGAGAAATTCAAGAACAGGGACAAGAGAAATTCAGACCTCAAACCAGGAGTAATTCCAGCCTAAAATGAGTCCCACGTCCAGGAGAAATTCCAGCCCAAGTGCAGCAGAAATTCCAGTCCAAAGCCAGGAGATATTCCACCTGAACTCCAGGAGAAATTCAGGCCCAAGTCCAGTCAAAATTGCAGCCTAAAATGCAGCCCAATTCCAGGAGAAATTCCAGCCCAGGTCTCTCCTGATTTAAGCCACGCCCCCTCGTCCCTTAAGCCACGCCCCCAGCAGAAATGCCAAGTCCATGAAAAGTCAAGAAGTAAGTCCAGCCTAAAGAGCAGCCCAACTCATGGAGAAATTCCAGCCCCAGTGCCGCAGAAATTCCAGTCCAAGTCCATCAGATACTCCACCCGAACTCCAGGAGAAATGGGGGCGAAAGTGCAAGAGAAATTGCGGCAAAGTCTGTTGCCCTTGCAAGGTGTGGCGACCTGGTTCAGGAACGGCACGGCAACCCACCCCGGGCGGCTTGGGCCGTCAGCTCACAGACACCAATGTGGTGGACGGCAAATGGCGTTTATTGGTGTGTAACACCGCGTTATATGGCTTAGGTTTGTCACGTCACTTCCGTCTGCTTACATTGCAAACTACGCGCTACTGGCTGTCAGGGGAGGGTCCCTGTCTTTCCGTACAGCACGAAATCTTCCGGCCGCCAGATCCTAACTACCTACAAAGTCCAGGAGAAATTCCAGGCCAACTGCAGCAGAAATTCCAGCCCAAGTCCAGCAGATAGTCCACCCAACCTCCAGGAGATATTTGGGCCCAACTCCAGGAGAAATTCCAGCCTAAAATGCAGCCCAAACTCCAGCAGAAATTGCAACCCAAGTCCAGGAGAAATTCAGGTCCAAGGGCAGCCAAATCCAGCCCACATCCTGGAGAAATTCAAGAACAGGGCCAAGAGAAATTCAGACCTCAAACCAGGAGTAATTCCAGCCAAAAATGAGGCCCAAGTCCAGGAGAAATTCCAGCCCAAGTGCAGCAGAAATTCCAGTCCAAAGCCAGGAGATATTCCACCTGAACTCCAGGAGAAATTCAGGCCCAAGTCCACTCAAAATTGCAGCCTAAAATCCAGCCCAATTCCACGAGAAATTCCAGCCCAGGTCTCTCCTGACTTAAGCCACGCCCCAGCAGAAATGCCAAGACAAGGAGTAAGTCCAGCCTAAAGAGCAGCCCAACTCATGGAGAAATTCCAGCCTACATGCAGCAGAAATTCCAGTCCAAATCCAGGAGCTATTCCACCTGACTTCCAGGACAAATTCCAGCCCAAGTCCAGGAGAAATTCAGCCCCAAGTCCAGTCAAAATTGCAGCCCAAAATGCAGCCCAAGTCCAGGAGAAATTCCAGCCCAAGTGCAGCAGAAATTCCAGTCCAAAGCCAGGAGATATTCCACCTGAACTCCAGGAGAAATTCAGGCCCAAGTCCAAGAGGAATTCCAGCATCAAATGCAGCCCAAGTCCAGGAGAAATTCCAGCCCAGGTCTCTCCTGACTTAAGCCAAAACCCCTCACCCCTTAAGCCACGCCCCCAGCAGAAATGTCAAGTCCATGCCAAATCAAGGAGTAAGTCCAGCCTAAAGAGCAGCCCAACTCACGGAGAAATTCCAGCCTACGTGCAGCAGAAATTCCAGTCCAAATCCAGGAGCTATTCCACCTGACTTCCAGGACAAATTCCAGCCCACGTGCAGGAGAAATTCCAGTCCAAGTCCAGCAGATAGTCCACCCAACCTCCAGGAGATATTTGGGCCCAACTCCAGGAGAAATTCCAGCCTAAAATGCAGCCCAAGTCCAGGAGAAATTCAAGCCCAAGGGCAGCCAAAATCCCGCCCACATGCAGGAGAAATTCAAGAACCGGGCCAAGGGAAATTCGGGCCTCACTCCAAGAGTACTTCCAGCCTAAAATGAGGCCCAAATCCAGGCGAAATTCCAGCCTAAAATGCAGCTCAAGTAGAGGAGAAATTTGGGCCCAGGTCCAGGAGATATTCCAGCCTCAAATGCAGCCCAAGTCCAGGAGAACTTCCAGCCCAAGTGCAGCAGAAATTCCAGTCCAAGTCCAGGAGATAGTGCACACAAACTCCAGGAGAAATGCGGGCCAAATTCCAGGAGAAATTCGGGGCCAAGTCCAGGAGAAATTGCAGCCCAAGTTCAGGAGAAATTCCAGCCCAAGTGCCGCAGAAATTCCAGTCCAAGTCCAGGAGATAGTCCACCCAAACTCCAGGAGAAATGCGGGCCAAAGTCCAGGAGAAATTTCAGCCTCAAATGCAGCCCAAGTCCAGGAGAAGTTCAGGTCCAAGGGCAGCCAAATCCAGCCCACATCCTGGAGAAATTCAAGAACAGGGCCAAGAGAAATTCAGACCTCAAACCACGAGTAATTCCAGCCTAAAATGAGACCCTAGGTCCAGGAGAAATTCCAGCCCAAGTGCAGCAGAAATTCCAGTCCAAATCCAGGAGATATTCCACCTGAACACCAGGAGAAATTCTAGCCCAAGTGCAGCAGAAATTCCAGTCCAAGTCCAGGAGATAGTCCACCCAAACTCCAGGAGATATTTGGGCCCAACTCCAGGAGAAATTCCAGCCTCAAATGCAGCCCAAGTCCAGGAGATAGTCCACCTGAACTACAGGAGAAATGTGGGCCAAAGTCCAGGAGAAATTGCAGACAAGTCCCGGAGAAATTCCAGGCCAAGTGCAGCAGAAATTCCAGTCCACGTACAGGAGATAATCCACCTGAACTCCAGGAGAAATGTGGGCCAAAGTCCAGGAGAATTTACAGCCAAAATGTAGTCCAAGTGGAGGAGAAATTTGGGCCCAGCTCCAGGAGAAATTCCAGCCTCAAATGCAGCCCAAGTCCAGGAGAAATTCAGCCCCAAGGGCAGCCAAATCCAGCCCACATCCTGGAGAAATTCAAGAACAGGGGCAAGAGAAATTCAGACCTCAAACCACGAGTAATTCCAGCCTAAAATGAGGCCCTAGGTCCAGGAGAAATTCCAGCCCAAGTGCAGCAGAAATTCCAGTCCAAATCCAGGAGCTATTCCACCTGACTTCCAGGACAAATTCCAGCCCAAGTCCAGGACAATTTCAAGCCGAAGGCCAAGAGAAAGTCAGGCCTAAATCCAGGAGGACTTCCAGCCCAGGTGCACGAGAAATTCAGGCCCAAGTCCAGTCAAAATTGCAGCCTAAAATGCAGCCCTAGTCCAGGAGAAATTCCAGCCCAAAATGAGGCCCAAGTCCAGGAGAAATTCCAGCCCAAGTGCTGCAGAAATTCCAGTCCAAGTCCAGGAGATAGTGCACCCGAACTCCAGGAGAAATGTGGGCCCAAGACCAGGAGAAATTCGGGGTCAAGTCCAGGAGAAATTGTGGCCAATTCTAGGAAAAATACCAGTCAAAGTGCAGCAGAAATTCCAGTCCAAATCCAGGAGATAGTCCACCCGAACTCCAGGAGAAATGGGCGCCAAAGTCCAGGAGAAATTGCGGCAAAGTCCAGGAGAAATTCCAGCCCAAGTGCAGCAAAAATTCCAGTCCAAGTCCAGGAGATAGTCCACCCAAACTCCAGGAGAAATGGGCGCCAAAGTCCAGGAGAAATTCAGGTCTAAAGGCAGCCAAATCCAGCCCACATCCAGGAGAAATTCAAGAACAGGGACAAGAGAAATTCAGACCTCAAACCAGGAGTAATTCCAGCCTAAAATGAGTCCCACGTCCAGGAGAAATTCCAGCCCAAGTGCAGCAGAAATTCCAGTCCAAAGCCAGGAGATATTCCACCTGAACTCCAGGAGAAATTCAGGCCCAAGTCCAGTCAAAATTGCAGCCTAAAATGCAGCCCAATTCCAGGAGAAATTCCAGCCCAGGTCTCTCCTGATTTAAGCCACGCCCCCTCGTCCCTTAAGCCACGCCCCCAGCAGAAATGCCAAGTCCATGAAAAGTCAAGAAGTAAGTCCAGCCTAAAGAGCAGCCCAACTCATGGAGAAATTCCAGCCCCAGTGCCGCAGAAATTCCAGTCCAAGTCCATCAGATACTCCACCCGAACTCCAGGAGAAATGGGGGCGAAAGTGCAGGAGAAATTGCGGCAAAGTCTGTTGCCCTTGCAAGGTGTGGCGACCTGGTTCAGGAACGGCACGGCAACCCACCCCGGGCGGCTTGGGCCGTCAGCTCACAGACACCAATGTGGTGGACGGCAAATGGCGTTTATTGGTGTGTAACACCGCGTTATATGGCTTAGGTTTGTCACGTCACTTCCGTCTGCTTACATTGCAAACTACGCGCTACTGGCTGTCAGGGGAGGGTCCCTGTCTTTCCGTACAGCACGAAATCTTCCGGCCGCCAGATCCTAACTACCTACAAAGTCCAGGAGAAATTCCAGGCCAACTGCAGCAGAAATTCCAGCCCAAGTCCAGCAGATAGTCCACCCAACCTCCAGGAGATATTTGGGCCCAACTCCAGGAGAAATTCCAGCCTAAAATGCAGCCCAAACTCCAGCAGAAATTGCAACCCAAGTCCAGGAGAAATTCAGGTCCAAGGGCAGCCAAATCCAGCCCACATCCTGGAGAAATTCAAGAACAGGGCCAAGAGAAATTCAGACCTCAAACCAGGAGTAATTCCAGCCAAAAATGAGGCCCAAGTCCAGGAGAAATTCCAGCCCAAGTGCAGCAGAAATTCCAGTCCAAAGCCAGGAGATATTCCACCTGAACTCCAGGAGAAATTCAGGCCCAAGTCCACTCAAAATTGCAGCCTAAAATCCAGCCCAATTCCACGAGAAATTCCAGCCCAGGTCTCTCCTGACTTAAGCCACGCCCCAGCAGAAATGCCAAGACAAGGAGTAAGTCCAGCCTAAAGAGCAGCCCAACTCATGGAGAAATTCCAGCCTACATGCAGCAGAAATTCCAGTCCAAATCCAGGAGCTATTCCACCTGACTTCCAGGACAAATTCCAGCCCAAGTCCAGGAGAAATTCAGCCCCAAGTCCAGTCAAAATTGCAGCCCAAAATGCAGCCCAAGTCCAGGAGAAATTCCAGCCCAAGTGCAGCAGAAATTCCAGTCCAAAGCCAGGAGATATTCCACCTGAACTCCAGGAGAAATTCAGGCCCAAGTCCAAGAGGAATTCCAGCATCAAATGCAGCCCAAGTCCAGGAGAAATTCCAGCCCAGGTCTCTCCTGACTTAAGCCAAAACCCCTCACCCCTTAAGCCACGCCCCCAGCAGAAATGTCAAGTCCATGCCAAATCAAGGAGTAAGTCCAGCCTAAAGAGCAGCCCAACTCACGGAGAAATTCCAGCCTACGTGCAGCAGAAATTCCAGTCCAAATCCAGGAGCTATTCCACCTGACTTCCAGGACAAATTCCAGCCCACGTGCAGGAGAAATTCCAGTCCAAGTCCAGCAGATAGTCCACCCAACCTCCAGGAGATATTTGGGCCCAACTCCAGGAGAAATTCCAGCCTAAAATGCAGCCCAAGTCCAGGAGAAATTCAAGCCCAAGGGCAGCCAAAATCCCGCCCACATGCAGGAGAAATTCAAGAACCGGGCCAAGGGAAATTCGGGCCTCACTCCAAGAGTACTTCCAGCCTAAAATGAGGCCCAAATCCAGGCGAAATTCCAGCCTAAAATGCAGCTCAAGTAGAGGAGAAATTTGGGCCCAGGTCCAGGAGATATTCCAGCCTCAAATGCAGCCCAAGTCCAGGAGAACTTCCAGCCCAAGTGCAGCAGAAATTCCAGTCCAAGTCCAGGAGATAGTGCACACAAACTCCAGGAGAAATGCGGGCCAAATTCCAGGAGAAATTCGGGGCCAAGTCCAGGAGAAATTGCAGCCCAAGTTCAGGAGAAATTCCAGCCCAAGTGCCGCAGAAATTCCAGTCCAAGTCCAGGAGATAGTCCACCCAAACTCCAGGAGAAATGCGGGCCAAAGTCCAGGAGAAATTTCAGCCTCAAATGCAGCCCAAGTCCAGGAGAAGTTCAGGTCCAAGGGCAGCCAAATCCAGCCCACATCCTGGAGAAATTCAAGAACAGGGCCAAGAGAAATTCAGACCTCAAACCACGAGTAATTCCAGCCTAAAATGAGACCCTAGGTCCAGGAGAAATTCCAGCCCAAGTGCAGCAGAAATTCCAGTCCAAATCCAGGAGATATTCCACCTGAACACCAGGAGAAATTCTAGCCCAAGTGCAGCAGAAATTCCAGTCCAAGTCCAGGAGATAGTCCACCCAAACTCCAGGAGATATTTGGGCCCAACTCCAGGAGAAATTCCAGCCTCAAATGCAGCCCAAGTCCAGGAGATAGTCCACCTGAACTACAGGAGAAATGTGGGCCAAAGTCCAGGAGAAATTGCAGACAAGTCCCGGAGAAATTCCAGGCCAAGTGCAGCAGAAATTCCAGTCCACGTACAGGAGATAATCCACCTGAACTCCAGGAGAAATGTGGGCCAAAGTCCAGGAGAATTTACAGCCAAAATGTAGTCCAAGTGGAGGAGAAATTTGGGCCCAGCTCCAGGAGAAATTCCAGCCTCAAATGCAGCCCAAGTCCAGGAGAAATTCAGGTCTAAAGGCAGCCAAATCCAGCCCACATCCTGGAGAAATTCAAGAACAGGGACAAGAGAAATTCAGACCTCAAACCAGGAGTAATTCCAGCCTAAAATGAGTCCCACGTCCAGGAGAAATTCCAGCCCAAGTGCAGCAGAAATTCCAGTCCAAAGCCAGGAGATATTCCACCTGAACTCCAGGAGAAATTCAGGCCCAAGTCCAGTCAAAATTGCAGCCTAAAATGCAGCCCAATTCCAGGAGAAATTCCAGCCCAGGTCTCTCCTGATTTAAGCCACGCCCCCTCGTCCCTTAAGCCACGCCCCCAGCAGAAATGCCAAGTCCATGAAAAGTCAAGAAGTAAGTCCAGCCTAAAGAGCAGCCCAACTCATGGAGAAATTCCAGCCCCAGTGCCGCAGAAATTCCAGTCCAAGTCCATCAGATACTCCACCCGAACTCCAGGAGAAATGGGGGCGAAAGTGCAGGAGAAATTGCGGCAAAGTCTGTTGCCCTTGCAAGGTGTGGCGACCTGGTTCAGGAACGGCACGGCAACCCACCCCGGGCGGGTTGGGCCATCAGCTCACAGACACCAATGTGGTGGACGGCAAATGGCGTTTATTGGTGTGTAACACCGCGTTATATGGCTTAGGTTTGTCACGTCACTTCCGTCTGCTTACATTGCAAACTACGCGCTACTGGCTGTCAGGGGAGGGTCCCTGTCTTTCCGTACAGCACGAAATCTTCCGGCCGCCAGATCCTAACTACCTACAAAGTCCAGGAGAAATTCCAGGCCAACTGCAGCAGAAATTCCAGCCCAAGTCCAGCAGATAGTCCACCCAACCTCCAGGAGATATTTGGGCCCAACTCCAGGAGAAATTCCAGCCTAAAATGCAGCCCAAACTCCAGGAGAAATGTGGGCCCAAGACCAGGAGAAATGGGGGCCAAATTCCAGCAGAAATTGCAACCCAAGTCCAGGAGAAATTCAGGTCCAAGGGCAGCCAAATCCAGCCCACATCCTGGAGAAATTCAAGAACAGGGGCAAGAGAAATTCAGACCTCAAACCACGAGTAATTCCAGCCTAAAAAGAGGCCCTAGGTCCAGGAGAAATTCCAGCCCAAGTGCAGCAGAAATTCCAGTCCAAATCCAGGAGATATTCCACCTGAACTCCAGGAGAAATTCAGGCCCAAGTCCAGTCAAAATTGCAGCCCAAAATGCAGCCCAAGTCCAGGAGAAATTCCAGCCCAAAATGAGGCCCAAGTCCAGGAGAAATTCCAGCCGAAGTGCTGCAGAAATCCCAGTCCAAATCCAGGAGATAGTCCACACAAACTCCAGGAGAAATATGGGCCAAAGTCCAGGAGAAATTCCAGACCAAATGCCGCAGAAATTCCAGTCCAAGTCCAGGAGATAGTCCACCCAAAATCCAGGAGAAATTTGGGCCCAAATCCAGGAGAAATTCCAGCCTAAAATGCAGCCCAAGTCCAGGAGATAGTCCACCCGAACTCCAGGAGAAATTTGGGCCCAAATCCAGGAGAAATTCCAGCCTAAAATGCAGCCCAAGTCCAGGAGATAGTCCACCCGAACTCCAGGAGAAATGTGGGCCAAAGTCCAGGAGAAATTACAGCCTAAATGCAGTCCAAGTGGAGGAGAAATTTGGGCCCAGCTCCAGGACAAATTCCAGCCTCAAATGCAGCCCAAGTCCAGGAGAAATTCAGGCAAAAGGGCAGCCAAATCCAGCCCACATCCAGGAGAAATTCAAGAACAGGGCCTAGAGAAATTCAGGCCTCAAACCACGAGTAATTCCAGGCTAAAGTTAGGAACAAGTCCAGGAGAAATTCCAGCATAACTCCAGTCCATGTCCAGGAGAAGTTCAGTCCCAAGCCCAATAGAAATTCCAGCCCACGTGCAGGAGAATTCCAGACCCAAGCCTCTCCTGACTTAAGCCACTCCACCTCACCCCTTAAGCCACGCCCCCAGCAGAAATGCTAAATCAAGGAGTAAGTCCAGCCTAAAGAGCAGCCCAACTCATGGAGAAATTCCAGCCTACGTGCAGCAGAAATTCCAGTCCAAATCCAGGAGCTATTCCACCTGGCTTCCAGGACAAATTCCAGCCCAAGTCCAGGACAATTTCAAGCCGAAGGCCAAGAGAAAGTCAGGCCTAAATCCAGGAGGACTTCCAGCCCACGTCCAGGAGAAATTCAGCCCCAAGAACAATAGAAATTGCAGCCCACGTGCAGGAGAAATTCAGCCCCAAGTCCAGGAGAAATTACAGCCCAAAATGAGGCCCAAATCCAGGAGAAAGTCCAGCCCAAGTGCAGCAGAACTTGCAGCCCAAGTCCCAGAGATAATCCACCCGAACTCTACGAGAAATGTGGGCCCAAGACCAGGAGAAATTCGGGGCCAAGCCTAGGAGAAATTGCAGCCCAAAAGGAGGACCAAGTCCAGTCAAAATTCCAGCCCAAAATGAGGCCCAAGTCCAGGGGAAATTGCAGCCCAATTGCCACAGAAATCCCAGTTGAAGTCCAGGAGATAGTCCACCCGAACTCCAGGAGAAATTTGGGCCCAAGACTAGGAGAAATTCTGGGGCCACCTCTAGGAGAAATTCCAGCCCAAGTGCAGCAGAAATTCCAGTCCAAGTCCAGGAGATAGTCCACCCAAACTCCAGGAGAAATGGGGGGCAAATTCCAGCAGAAATTACAGCCTAAATGCAGTCCAAGTGGAGGAGAAATTTGGGCCCAGCTCCAGGAGAAATTCCAGCCTCAAATGCAGCCCATGACCAGGAGAAATTCAGGTCGAAGGGCAGCCAAAATCCAGCCCACATCCAGGAGAAATTCAAGAACAGCGCCAAGAGAAATTCAGACCTGAAACCACTAGTAATTCCAGCCTAAAATGAGGCCCAAGTCCTGGAGAAATTCCAGCCCAAGTGCAGCAGAAATTCCAGTCCAAATCCAGGAGATACGCCACCTGAACTCCAGGAGAAATTCAGGCCCATGTCCAATAGAAATTCCAGCCCACGTGCAGGAGAAATTCAGGCCCAAGTCCAGTCAAAATTGCAGCCTAAAATGCAGCCCAATTCCAGGAGAAATTCCAGCCCAGGTCTCTCCTGACTTAAGCCACGCCCCCTCACCCCTTAAGCCACGCCCCCAGCAGAAATGCCAAATCCATGCCAAGTCAAGAAGTAAGTCCAGCCTAAAGAGCAGCCCAACTCATGGAGAAATTCCAGCCTACGTGCAGCAGAAATTCCAGTCCAAATCCAGGAGCTATTCCACCTGACTTCCAGGACAAATTCCAGCCCAAGTCCAGGACAATTTCAAGCCGAAGGCCAAGAGAAAGTCAGGCCTAAATCCAGGAGGACTTCCAGCCCAAGTGCACGAGAAATTCAGGCCCAAGTCCAGTCAAAATTGCAGCCTAAAATGCAGCCCGAGTCCAGGAGAAATTCCAGCCCAAAATGAGGCCCAAGTCCAGGAGAAATTCCAGCCCAAGTGCTGCAGAAATTCCAGTCCAAGTCCAGGAGATAGTGCACCCGAACTCCAGGAGAAATGTGGGCCCAAGACCAGGAGAAATTCGGGGTCAAGTCCAGGAGAAATTGTGGCCAATTCTAGGAAAAATACCAGTCAAAGTGCAGCAGAAATTCCAGTCCAAATCCAGGAGATAGTCCACCCGAACTCCAGGAGAAATGGGCACCAAAGTCCAGGAGAAATTGCGGCAAAGTCCAGGAGAAATTCCAGCCCAAGTGCAGCAAAAATTCCAGTCCAAGTCCAGGAGATAGTCCACCCAAACTCCAGGAGAAATGGGCGCCAAAGTCCAGGAGAAATTCAGGTCTAAAGGCAGCCAAATCCAGCCCATATCCTGGAGAAATTCAAGAACAGGGACAAGAGAAATTCAGACCTCAAACCAGGAGTAATTCCAGCCTAAAATGAGTCCCACGTCCAGGAGAAATTCTAGCCCAAGTGCAGCAGAAATTCCAGTCCAAAGCCAGGAGATATTCCACCTGAACTCCAGGAGAAATTCAGGCCCACGTCCAGTCAAAATTGCAGCCTAAAATGCAGCCCAATTCCAGGAGAAATTCCAGCCCAGGTCTCTCCTGATTTAAGCCACGCCCCCTCGTCCCTTAAGCCACGCCCCCAGCAGAAATGCCAAGTCCATGAAAAGTCAAGAAGTAAGTCCAGCCTAAAGAGCAGCCCAACTCATGGAGAAATTCCAGCCCCAGTGCCGCAGAAATTCCAGTCCAAGTCCATCAGATACTCCACCCGAACTCCAGGAGAAATGGGGGCGAAAGTGCAGGAGAAATTGCGGCAAAGTCTGTTGCCCTTGCAAGGTGTGGCGACCTGGTTCAGGAACGGCACGGCAACCCACCCCGGGCGGGTTGGGCCATCAGCTCACAGACACCAATGTGGTGGACGGCAAATGGCGTTTATTGGTGTGTAACACCGCGTTATATGGCTTAGGTTTGTCACGTCACTTCCGTCTGCTTACATTGCAAACTACGCGCTACTGGCTGTCAGGGGAGGGTCCCTGTCTTTCCGTACAGCACGAAATCTTCCGGCCGCCAGATCCTAACTACCTACAAAGTCCAGGAGAAATTCCAGGCCAACTGCAGCAGAAATTCCAGCCCAAGTCCAGCAGATAGTCCACCCAACCTCCAGGAGATATTTGGGCCCAACTCCAGGAGAAATTCCAGCCTAAAATGCAGCCCAAACTCCAGGAGAAATGTGGGCCCAAGACCAGGAGAAATGGGGGCCAAATTCCAGCAGAAATTGCAACCCAAGTCCAGGAGAAATTCAGGTCCAAGGGCAGCCAAATCCAGCCCACATCCTGGAGAAATTCAAGAACAGGGCCAAGAGAAATTCAGACCTCAAACCAGGAGTAATTCCAGCCAAAAATGAGGCCCAAGTCCAGGAGAAATTCCAGCCCAAGTGCAGCAGAAATTCCAGTCCAAAGCCAGGAGATATTCCACCTGAACTCCAGGAGAAATTCAGGCCCAAGTCCACTCAAAATTGCAGCCTAAAATCCAGCCCAATTCCACGAGAAATTCCAGCCCAGGTCTCTCCTGACTTAAGCCACGCCCCAGCAGAAATGCCAAGACAAGGAGTAAGTCCAGCCTAAAGAGCAGCCCAACTCATGGAGAAATTCCAGCCTACATGCAGCAGAAATTCCAGTCCAAATCCAGGAGCTATTCCACCTGACTTCCAGGACAAATTCCAGCCCAAGTCCAGGAGAAATTCAGCCCCAAGTCCAGTCAAAATTGCAGCCCAAAATGCAGCCCAAGTCCAGGAGAAATTCCAGCCCAAGTGCAGCAGAAATTCCAGTCCAAAGCCAGGAGATATTCCACCTGAACTCCAGGAGAAATTCAGGCCCAAGTCCAAGAGGAATTCCAGCATTAAATGCAGCCCAAGTCCAGGAGAAATTCCAGCCCAGGTCTCTCCTGACTTAAGCCAAAACCCCTCACCCCTTAAGCCACGCCCCCAGCAGAAATGTCAAGTCCATGCCAAATCAAGGAGTAAGTCCAGCCTAAAGAGCAGCCCAACTCATGGAGAAATTCCAGCCTACGTGCAGCAGAAATTCCAGTCCAAATCCAGGAGCTATTCCACCTGACTTCCAGGACAAATTCCAGCCCACGTGCAGGAGAAATTCCAGTCCAAGTCCAGCAGATAGTCCACCCAACCTCCAGGAGATATTTGGGCCCAACTCCAGGAGAAATTCCAGCCTAAAATGCAGCCCAAGTCCAGGAGAAATTCAAGCCCAAGGGCAGCCAAAATCCCGCCCACATGCAGGAGAAATTCAAGAACCGGGCCAAGGGAAATTCGGGCCTCACTCCAAGAGTACTTCCAGCCTAAAATGAGGCCCAAATCCAGGAGAAATTCCAGCCTAAAATGCAGCTCAAGTAGAGGAGAAATTTGGGCCCAGGTCCAGGAGATATTCCAGCCTCAAATGCAGCCCAAGTCCAGGAGAACTTCCAGCCCAAGTGCAGCAGAAATTCCAGTCCAAGTCCAGGAGATAGTCCACCCAAACTCCAGGATAAATGCGGGCCAAAGTCCAGGAGAAATTCCAGCCTCAAATGCAGCCCAAGTCCAGGAGAAGTTCAGGTCCAAGGGCAGCCAAATCCAGCCCACATCCTGGAGAAATTCAAGAACAGGGCCAAGAGAAATTCAGACCTCAAACCACGAGTAATTCCAACCTAAAATGAGACCCTAGGTCCAGGAGAAATTCCAGCCCAAGTGCCGCAGAAATTCCAGTCCAAATCCAGGAGATATTCCACCTGAACACCAGGAGATATTCAGGCCCAAGTCCAGTCAAAATTGCAGCCCAAAATGCAGCCCAAGTCCAGGAGAAATTCTAGCCCAAGTGCCGCAGAAATTCCAGCCCAAGTGCAGCAGACATTCCAGTCCAAATGCAGGAGCTATTCCACCTGACTTCCAGGACAAATTCCAGCTCAAATCCAGTCAAAATTGCAGCCTAAAATGCAGCCCAAGTCCAGGAGAAATTCCAGCCAAAAATGAGGCCCAAGTCCAGGAGAAATTCCAGCCCAAGTTCTGCAGAAATCCCAGTCCAAATCCAGGAGATAATCCACCCAAACTCCAGGAGAAATATGGGCCAAATTCAAGGAGAAATTCCAGCCCAAGTGCCACAGAAATTCCAGCCCAAGTCCAGGAGATAGTCCACCCGAACTCCAGGAGAAATGTGGGCCAAAGTCCAGGAGAAATTGCAGACAAGTCCAGGAGAAATTCCAGCCCAAGTGCTGCAGAAATCCCAGTCCAAATCCAGGAGTTAGTCCACCCAAACTCCAGGAGAAATGCGGGCCAAAGTCCATGAGAAACTACAGCCTAAATCCAGTCCAAGGTGAGGAGAAATTTGGGCCCAGCTCCAGGAGAAATTCCAGCCCAAAATGCAACCCAAGTCCAGGAGAAATTCCAGCCCAAGTGCCGCAGAAATTCCAGCCCAAGTCCAGCAGATACTCCACCCGAACTCCAGGAGAAATGCAGGCCAAAGTCCATGAGAAATTACAGCCTAAATCCAGTCCAAGGTGAGGAGCAATTTGGGCCCAGCTCCAGGGGAAATTCCAGCCTCAAATGCAGCCCAAGTCCAGGAGATAGTCCACCCGAACTCAAGGAGAAATGTGGGCCAAAGTCCAGGAGAAATTGCCGACAAGTCCAGGAGAAATTCCAGCCCAAGTGCTGCAGAAATTCCAGTCCAAGTCCAGGAGATAGTGCACCCGAACTCCAGGAGAAATGTGGGCCCAAGACCAGGAGAAATTCGGGGTCAAGTCCAGGAGAAATTGTGGCCTATTCTAGGAAAAATACCAGTCAAAGTGCAGCAGAAATTCCAGTCCAAATCCAGGAGATAGTCCACCCGAACTCCAGGAGAAATGGGCACCAAAGTCCAGGAGAAATTGCGGCAAAGTCCAGGAGAAATTCCAGCCCAAGTGCAGCAAAAATTCCAGTCCAAGTCCAGGAGATAGTCCACCCAAACTCCAGGAGAAATGGGCGCCAAAGTCCAGGAGAAATTCAGGTCTAAAGGCAGCCAAATCCAGCCCACATCCTGGAGAAATTCAAGAACAGGGACAAGAGAAATTCAGACCTCAAACCAGGAGTAATTCCAGCCTAAAATGAGTCCCACGTCCAGGAGAAATTCCAGCCCAAGTGCAGCAGAAATTCCAGTCCAAAGCCAGGAGATATTCCACCTGAACTCCAGGAGAAATTCAGGCCCACGTCCAGTCAAAATTGCAGCCTAAAATGCAGCCCAATTCCAGGAGAAATTCCAGCCCAGGTCTCTCCTGATTTAAGCCACGCCCCCTCGTCCCTTAAGCCACGCCCCCAGCAGAAATGCCAAGTCCATGAAAAGTCAAGAAGTAAGTCCAGCCTAAAGAGCAGCCCAACTCATGGAGAAATTCCAGCCCCAGTGCCGCAGAAATTCCAGTCCAAGTCCATCAGATACTCCACCCGAACTCCAGGAGAAATGGGGGCGAAAGTGCAGGAGAAATTGCGGCAAAGTCTGTTGCCCTTGCAAGGTGTGGCGACCTGGTTCAGGAACGGCACGGCAACCCACCCCGGGCGGGTTGGGCCATCAGCTCACAGACACCAATGTGGTGGACGGCAAATGGCGTTTATTGGTGTGTAACACCGCGTTATATGGCTTAGGTTTGTCACGTCACTTCCGTCTGCTTACATTGCAAACTACGCGCTACTGGCTGTCAGGGGAGGGTCCCTGTCTTTCCGTACAGCACGAAATCTTCCGGCCGCCAGATCCTAACTACCTACAAAGTCCAGGAGAAATTCCAGGCCAACTGCAGCAGAAATTCCAGCCCAAGTCCAGCAGATAGTCCACCCAACCTCCAGGAGATATTTGGGCCCAACTCCAGGAGAAATTCCAGCCTAAAATGCAGCCCAAACTCCAGGAGAAATGTGGGCCCAAGACCAGGAGAAATGGGGGCCAAATTCCAGCAGAAATTGCAACCCAAGTCCAGGAGAAATTCAGGTCCAAGGGCAGCCAAATCCAGCCCACATCCTGGAGAAATTCAAGAACAGGGCCAAGAGAAATTCAGACCTCAAACCAGGAGTAATTCCAGCCAAAAATGAGGCCCAAGTCCAGGAGAAATTCCAGCCCAAGTGCAGCAGAAATTCCAGTCCAAAGCCAGGAGATATTCCACCTGAACTCCAGGAGAAATTCAGGCCCAAGTCCACTCAAAATTGCAGCCTAAAATCCAGCCCAATTCCACGAGAAATTCCAGCCCAGGTCTCTCCTGACTTAAGCCACGCCCCAGCAGAAATGCCAAGACAAGGAGTAAGTCCAGCCTAAAGAGCAGCCCAACTCATGGAGAAATTCCAGCCTACATGCAGCAGAAATTCCAGTCCAAATCCAGGAGCTATTCCACCTGACTTCCAGGACAAATTCCAGCCCAAGTCCAGGAGAAATTCAGCCCCAAGTCCAGTCAAAATTGCAGCCCAAAATGCAGCCCAAGTCCAGGAGAAATTCCAGCCCAAGTGCAGCAGAAATTCCAGTCCAAAGCCAGGAGATATTCCACCTGAACTCCAGGAGAAATTCAGGCCCAAGTCCAAGAGGAATTCCAGCATTAAATGCAGCCCAAGTCCAGGAGAAATTCCAGCCCAGGTCTCTCCTGACTTAAGCCAAAACCCCTCACCCCTTAAGCCACGCCCCCAGCAGAAATGTCAAGTCCATGCCAAATCAAGGAGTAAGTCCAGCCTAAAGAGCAGCCCAACTCATGGAGAAATTCCAGCCTACGTGCAGCAGAAATTCCAGTCCAAATCCAGGAGCTATTCCACCTGACTTCCAGGACAAATTCCAGCCCACGTGCAGGAGAAATTCCAGTCCAAGTCCAGCAGATAGTCCACCCAACCTCCAGGAGATATTTGGGCCCAACTCCAGGAGAAATTCCAGCCTAAAATGCAGCCCAAGTCCAGGAGAAATTCAAGCCCAAGGGCAGCCAAAATCCCGCCCACATGCAGGAGAAATTCAAGAACCGGGCCAAGGGAAATTCGGGCCTCACTCCAAGAGTACTTCCAGCCTAAAATGAGGCCCAAATCCAGGAGAAATTCCAGCCTAAAATGCAGCTCAAGTAGAGGAGAAATTTGGGCCCAGGTCCAGGAGATATTCCAGCCTCAAATGCAGCCCAAGTCCAGGAGAACTTCCAGCCCAAGTGCAGCAGAAATTCCAGTCCAAGTCCAGGAGATAGTCCACCCAAACTCCAGGAGAAATGCGGGCCAAAGTCCAGGAGAAATTCCAGCCTCAAATGCAGCCCAAGTCCAGGAGAAGTTCAGGTCCAAGGGCAGCCAAATCCAGCCCACATCCTGGAGAAATTCAAGAACAGGGCCAAGAGAAATTCAGACCTCAAACCACGAGTAATTCCAACCTAAAATGAGACCCTAGGTCCAGGAGAAATTCCAGCCCAAGTGCCGCAGAAATTCCAGTCCAAATCCAGGAGATATTCCACCTGAACACCAGGAGATATTCAGGCCCAAGTCCAGTCAAAATTGCAGCCCAAAATGCAGCCCAAGTCCAGGAGAAACTCTAGCCCAAGTGCCGCAGAAATTCCAGCCCAAGTGCAGCAGACATTCCAGTCCAAATGCAGGAGCTATTCCACCTGACTTCCAGGACAAATTCCAGCTCAAATCCAGTCAAAATTGCAGCCTAAAATGCAGCCCAAGTCCAGGAGAAATTCCAGCCAAAAATGAGGCCCAAGTCCAGGAGAAATTCCAGCCCAAGTTCTGCAGAAATCCCAGTCCAAATCCAGGAGATAATCCACCCAAACTCCAGGAGAAATATGGGCCAAATTCAAGGAGAAATTCCAGCCCAAGTGCCACAGAAATTCCAGCCCAAGTCCAGGAGATAATCCACCTGAACTCCAGGAGAAATGTGGGCCAAAGTCCAGGAGAAATTCCAGCCTCAAATGCAGCCCAAGTCCAGGAGAAATTCAAGAACAGGGCCAAGAGAAATTCACACATCAAACCAGGATTAATTCCAGCCTAAAATGAGACCCTAGGTCCAGAAGAAATTCCAGCCCAAGTGCAGCAGAAATTCCAGTCCAAAGCCAGGAGATATTCCACCTGAAATCCAGGAGAAATTCAGGCCCAAGTCCACTCAAAATTGCAGCCTAAAATGCAGCCCAATTCCAGGAGAAATTCCAGCCCAGGTCTCTCCTGACTTAAGCCAAAACCCCTCGCCCCTTAAGCCACGCCCCCAGCAGAAAGGTCAAGTCCATGCCAAATCAAGGAGTAAGTCCAGCCTAAAGAGCAGCCCAACTCATGGAGAAATTCCAGCCTACGTGCAGCAGAAATTCCAGTCCAAATCCAGGAGCTATTCCACCTGACTTCCAGGACAAATTCCAGCCCACATGCAGGAGAAATTCAGCCCTAAGTCCAGTCAAAATTGCAGCCCAAAATGCAGCCCAAGTCCAGGAGAAATTCCAGCCCAAGTGCCGCAGAACTTCCAGTCCAAGTCCAGGAGATAGTCCACCCAAACTCCAGGAGATATTTGGGCCCAACTCCAGGAGAAATTCCAGCCTCAAATGCAGCCCAAGTCCAGGAGAAATTCCAGCCCAAGTGCCGCAGAAATTCCAGCCCAATTCCAGCAGATACTCCACCCGAACTCCAGGAGAAATGCGGGCCAAAGTCCACGAGAAATTACAGCCTAAATCCAGTCCAAGGTGAGGAGTAATTTGGGCCCAGCTCCAGGACAAATTCCAGCCTCAAATGCAGCCCAAGTCCAGGAGAAATTCAGCCCCAAGGGCAGCCAAATCCAGCCCACATCCTGGAGAAATTCAAGAACAGGGGCAAGAGAAATTCACACCTCAAACCAGGAGTAATTCCAGCCTAAAATGAGGCCCAAGTCCAGGAGAAATTCCAGCCCAAGTGCCGCAGAAATTCCAGTCCAAGTCCAGGAGATATTTCAACCGAACTCCAGGAGAAATTTGGGCCCAGCTCCAGGAGAAATTACAGCCTAAAATGCAGCCCAAGTCCAGGAGATAGTCCACCCGAACTCCAGGAGAAATGTGGGCCAAAGTCCAGGAGAAATTGCAGACAAGTCCAGGAGAAATTCCAGCCCAAGTGCTGCAGAAATCCCAGTCCAAATCCAGGAGTTAGTCCACCCAAACTCCAGGAGAAATGCGGGCCAAACTCCAGGAGAAACTACAGCCTAAATCCAGTCCAAGGTGAGGAGAAATTTGGGCCCAGCTCCAGGAGAAATTCCAGCCCAAAATGCAACCCAAGTCCAGGAGAAATTCCAGCCCAAGTGCCGCAGAAATTCCAGCCCAAGTCCAGCAGATACTCCACCCGAACTCCAGGAGAAATGCGGGCCAAAGTCCATGAGAAATTACAGCCTAAATCCAGTCCAAGGTGAGGAGCAATTTGGGCCCAGCTCCAGGGGAAATTCCAGCCTCAAATGCAGCACAAGTCCAGGAGATAGTCCACCCGAACTCAAGGAGAAATGTGGGCCAAAGTCCAGGAGAAATTGCCGACAAGTCCAGGAGAAATTCCAGGCCAAGTGCAGCAGAAATTCCAGTCCACGTACAGGAGATAATCCACCTGAACTCCAGGAGAAATGTGCGCCAAAGTCCAGGAGAAATTGCAGCCGAAATCCAGTCGAAGTGGAAGAGAAATTTGGGCCCAGCTCCAGGAGAAATTCCAGCCTCAAATGCAGCCCAAGTCCAGGAGAAATTCAGCCCCAAGGGCAGCCAAATCCAGCCCACATCCTGGAGAAATTCAAGAACAGGGGCAAGAGAAATTCACACCTCAAACCAGAAGTAATTCCAGCCTAAAATGAGGCCCAAGTCCAGGAGAAATTCCAGCCCAAGTGCAGCAGAAATTTAGGCCCAAGTCCAGTCAAAATTGCAGCCAAAATCCAGCCCAATTCCAGGAGAAATTCCAGCCGAAAATGAAGCCCAAGTCCAGGAGAAATTCCAGCCCAAGTGCCGCAGAAATTCTAGTCCAAGTCCAGGAGATACTCCACCCGAACTCCAGGAGAAATGCGGGCCAAACTCCAGGAGAAATTCCAGCCCAAGTGCAGCCCAAGTCCAGGAGATAGTCCACCCGAACTACAGGAGAAATGTGGGCCAAAGTCCAGGAGAAATTGCAGACAAGTCCCGGAGAAATTCCAGGCCAAGTGCAGCAGAAATTCCAGTCCACGTACAGGAGATAATCCACCTGAACTCCAGGAGAAATGTGGGCCAAAGTCCAGGAGAAATTACAGCCGAAATCCAGTCCAAGTGGAGGAGAAATTTGGGCCCAGCTCCAGGAGAAATTCCAGCCTCAAATGCAGCCCAAGTCCAGGAGAAATTCAGCCCCAAGGGCAGCCAAATCCAGCCCACATACTGGAGAAATTCAAGAACAGGGCCAAGAGAAATTCAGACCTCAAACCACGAGTAATTCCAGCCTAAAATGAGACCCTAGGTCCAGGAGAAATTCCAGCCCAAGTGCAGCAGAAATTCCAGTCCAAATGCAGGAGCTATTCCACTTGACTTCCAGGAAAAATTCTAGCCCAAGTCCAGTCAAAATTGCAGCCCAAAATGCAGCCCAAGTCCAGGAGAAATTCCAGCCCAAAATGAGGCCCAAGTCCAGGAGAAATTCCAGCCGAAGTGCTGCAGAAATCCCAGTCCAAATCCAGGAGATAGTCCACCCAAACTCCAGGAGAAATATGGGCCAAAGTCAAGGAGAAATTCCAGCCCAAGTGCCACAGAAATTCCAGTCCAAGTCCAGGAGATAGTCCACCCAAAATCCAGGAGAAATTTGGGCCCAAATCCAGGAGAAATTCCAGCCTCAAATGCAGCCCAAGTCCAGGAGAAATTCCAGCCCAAGTGCCGCAGAAATTCCAGTCCAAGTCCAGGAGATAGTCCACCCGAACTCCAGGATAAATTTGGGCCCAAATCCAGGAGAAATTCCAGCCTAAAATGCAGCCCAAGTCCAGGAGATAGTCCACCCGAACTCCAGGAGAAATGTGGGCCAAAGTCCAGGAGAAATTACGCACAAGTCCAGGAGAAATTCCAGGCCAAGTGCAGCAGAAATTCCAGTCCAAGTGCAGGAGATAATCCACCTGAACTCCAGGAGAAATGTGGGCCAAAGTCCAGGAGAAATTCCAGCCTCAAATGCAGCCCACGTCCAGGAGAAATTCAAGAACAGGGCCAAGAGAAATTCACACCTCAAACCAGGATTAATTCCAGCCTAAAATGAGACCCTAAGTCCAGGAGAAATTCCAGCCCAAGTGCAGCAGAAATTCCAGTCCAAAGCCAGGAGATATTCCACCTGAACTCCAGGAGAAATTCAGGCCCAAGTCCACTCAAAATTGCAGCCTAAAATGCAGCCCAATTCCAGGAGAAATTCCAGCCCAGGTCTCTCCTGACTTAAGCCAAAACCCCTCGCCCCTTAAGCCACGCCCCCAGCAGAAATGCCAAGTCCATGCCAAATCAAGGAGTAAGTCCAGCCTAAAGAGCAGCCCAACTCACGGAGAAATTCCAGCCTACGTGCAGCAGAAATTCCAGTCCAAATCCAGGAGCTATTCCACCTGACTTCCAGGACAAATTCCAGCCCACATGCAGGAGAAATTCAGCCCTAAGTCCAGTCAAAATTGCAGCCCAAAATGCAGCCCAAGTCCAGGAGAAATTCCAGCCCAAGTGCCACAGAAATTCCAGCCCAAGTCCAGCAGATACTCCACCCGAACTCCAGGAGAAATGCGGGCCAAAGTCCACGAGAAATTATAGCCTAAATCCAGTCCAAGGTGAGGAGTAATTTGGGCCCAGCTCCAGGAGAAATTCCAGCCTCAAATGCAGCCCAAGTCCAGGAGAAATTCAGCCCCAAGGGCAGCCAAATCCAGCCCACATCCTGGAGAAATTCAAGAACAGGGGCAAGAGAAATTCACACCTCAAACCAGGAGTAATTCCAGCCTAAAATGCAGCCCAAGTCCAGGAGATAGTCCACCCGAACTACAGGAGAATTGTGGGCCAAAGTCCAGGAGAAATTGCAGACAAGTCCAGGAGAAATTCCAGGCCAAGTGCAGCAGAAATTCCAGTCCACGTACAGGAGATAATCCACCTGAACTCCAGGAGAAATGTGCGCCAAAGTCCAGGAGAAATTACAGCCAAAATATAGTAAAAGTGGAGGAGAAATTTGGGCCCAGCTCCAGGAGAAATTCCAGCCTCAAATGCAGCCCAAGTCCAGGAGAAATTCAGGTCCAAGGGCAGCCAAATCCAGCCCACATCCTGGAGAAATTCAAGAACAGGGGCAAGAGAAATTCAGACCTCAAACCACGAGTAATTCCAGCCAAAAATGAGACCCTAGGTCCAGGAGAAATTCCAGCCCAAGTGCTGCAGAAATCCCAGTCCAAATCCAGGAGATAGTCCACCCAAACTCCAGGAGAAGTATGGGCCAAAGTCCAGGAGAAATTCCAGCCCAAGTGCCGCAGAAATTCCAGTCCAAGTCCAGGAGATAGTCCACCTGAACTCCAGGAGAAATTTGGGCCCAAATCCAGGAGAAATTCCAGCCTCAAATGCAGCCCAAGTCCAGGAGATAGTCCACCCGAACTCCATGAGAAATGTGGGCCAAAGTCCAGGAGAAATTACGCACAAGTCCAGGAGAAATTCCAGCCCAAGTGCAGCAGAAATTGCAGTCCAAAGCCAGGAGATATTCCACCTGAACTCCAGGAGAAATTCAGGCCAAAGTCCAGGAGAAATTCCAGCCTCAAATGCAGCCCAATTCCAGGAGAAATTCCATCCCAGGTCTCTCCTGACTTAAGAAAAAAACACTCGCCCCTTAAGCCACGCCCCCAGCAGAAATGCCAAGTCCATGCCAAATCAAGGAGTAAGTCTAGCCTAAAGAGCAGCCCAATTCATGGAGAAATTCCAGCCTACGTGCAGCAGAAATTCCAGTCCAAAGCCAGGAGCTATTCCACCTGACTTCCAGGACAAATTCCAGCCCACGTGCAGGAGAAATTCAGCCCTAAGTCCAGTCAAAATTGCAGCCCAAAATGCAGCCCAAGTCCAGGAGAAATTCCAGCCCAAGTGCCGCAGAACTTCCAGTCCAAGTCCAGGAGGTAGTCCACCCAAACTCCAGGAGAAATGCGGGCCAAATTCCAGGAGAAATTACAGCCTAAATCCAGTCCAAGGTGAGGAGAAATTTGGGCCCAGCTCCGGGAGAAATTCCATCCCAAAATGCAGCCCAAGTCCAGGAGAAATTCCAGCCCAAGTGCCGCAGAAATTCCAGTCCAAATCCAGGAGGTAGTCCACCCAAACTCCAGGAGAAATGCGGGCCAAATTCCAGGAGAAGCTACAGCCTAAATCCAGTCCAAGGTGAGGAGAAATTTGGGCCCAGCTCCAGGAGAAATTCCAGCCCAAAATGCAGCCCAAGTCCAGGAGAAATTCCAGCCCAAGTGCCGCAGAAATTCCAGTCCAAGTCCAGGAGATAGTCCACCCAAACTCCAGGAGATATTTGGGCCCAACTCCAGGAGAAATTCCAGCCTCAAATGCAGCCCAAGTCCAGGAGAAATTCCAGCCCAAGTGCAGCAGAAATTCCAGCCCAACTCCAGCAAATACTCCACCCAAACTCCAGGAGAAATGTGGGCCAAAGTCCAGGAGAAATTACAGCCGAAATATAGTCCACGTGGAGGAGAAATTTGGACCCAGCTCCAGGAGAAGGTCCAGCCTCAAATGCAGCCCAAGTCCAGGAGAAATTCAGGTCCAAGGGCAGCCAAATCCAGCCCACATCCTGGAGAAATTCAAGAACAGGGCCAAGAGAAATTCAGACCTCAAACCAGAAGTAATTCCAGCCTAAAATGAGGCCCGAGTCCAGGAGAAATTCCAGCCCAAGTGCAGCAGAAATTCCAGTCCAAATCCAGGAGATATTCCACCTGAACTCCAGGAGAAATTCAGGCCCAAGTCCATTAGAAATTCCAGCCCACGTGCAGGAGAAATTCAGGCCCCAAGTCCAGTCAAAATTGCAGCCCAAAATGCAGCCCAAGTCCAGGAGAAATTCCAGCCCAAGTGCCGCAGAAATTCCAGTCCAAGTCCAGGAGATATTTCAACCGAACTCCAGGAGAAATTTGGGCCCAGCTCCAGGAGAAATTACAGCCTAAAATGCAGCCCAAATCCAGGAGATAGTCCACCCGAACTCAAGGAGAAATGTGGGCCTAAGTCCAGGAGAAATTGCAGACAAGTCCAGGAGAAATTCCAGGCCAAGTGCAGCAGAAATTCCAGTCCACGTACAGGAGATAATCCACCTGAACTCCAGGAGAAATGTGGGCCAAAGTCCAGGAGAAATTACAGCCGAAATGTAGTCCAAGGTGAGGAGTAATTTGGGCCAAGCTCCATGAGAAATTCCAGCCTCAAATGCAGCCCACATCCTGGAGAAATTCAAGAACAGGGCCAAGAGAAATTCAGACCTTAAACCACGAGTAATTCCAGCCTAAAATGAGACCCTAGGTCCAGGAGAAATTCCAGCCCAAGTGCAGCAGAAATTCCAGTCCAAATCTAGGAGATATTCCACCTGAACTCCAGGAGTAATTCAGGCCCAAGTCCAATAGAAATTCCAGCCCACGTGCAGGAGAAATTCAGACCCAAGCCTCTCCTGACTTAAGCCATGCCCCCTCACCCCTTAAGCCACTCCCCCAGCAGAAATGCCAAGTCCATGCCAAGTCAAGAAGTAAGTCCAGCCTAAAGAGCAGCCCAACTCATGGAGAAATTCCAGCCTATGTGCAGCAGAAATTCCAGTCCAAATGCAAGAGCTATTCCACCTGACTTCCAGGACAAATTCCAGCCCACGTGCAGGAGAAATTCAAGCCAAAGTGCCGCAGAAATTCCAGTCCAAGTCCAGGAGATATTTCAACCGAACTCCAGGAGGAATTTGGGCCCAGCTCCAGGAGAAATTACAGCCTAAAATGCAGCCCAAGTCCAGGAGATAGTCCACCCGAACTACAGGAGAAATGTGGGCCAAAGTCCAGGAGAAATTGCAGACAAGTCCCGGAGAAATTCCAGGCCAAGTGCAGCAGAAATTCCAGTCCACGTACAGGAGATAATCCACCTGAACTCCAGGAGAAATGTGGGCCAAAGTCCAGGAGAAATTACAGCCGAAATCCAGTCCAAGTGGAGGAGAAATTTGGGCCCAGCTCCAGGAGAAATTCCAGCCTCAAATGCAGCCCAAGTCCAGGAGAAATTCAGCCCCAAGGGCAGCCAAATCCAGCCCACATCCTGGAGAAATTCAAGAACAGGGGCAAGAGAAATTCAGACCTCAAACCACGAGTAATTCCAGCCAAAAATGAGACCCTAGGTCCAGGAGAAATTCCAGCCCAAGTGCAGCAGAAATTCCAGTCCAAATGCAGGAGCTATTCCACCTGACTTCCAGGACAAATTCCAGCCCAAGTCCAGTCAAAATTGCAGCCTAAAATGCAGCCCAAGTCCAGGAGAAATTCCAGCCCAAAATGAGGCCCAAGTCCAGGAGAAATTCCAGCCCAAGTGCTGCAGAAATCCCAGTCCAAATCCAGGAGATAGTCCACCCAAACTCCAGGAGAAGTATGGGCCAAAGTCCAGGAGAAATTCCAGCCCAAGTGCCGCAGAAATTCCAGTCCAAGTCCAGGAGATAGTCCACCTGAACTCCAGGAGAAATTTGGGCCCAAATCCAGGAGAAATTCCAGCCTCAAATGCAGCCCAAGTCCAGGAGATAGTCCACCCGAACTCCATGAGAAATGTGGGCCAAAGTCCAGGAGAAATTACGCACAAGTCCAGGAGAAATTCCAGCCCAAGTGCAGCAGAAATTGCAGTCCAAAGCCAGGAGATATTCCACCTGAACTCCAGGAGAAAGGTGGGCCAAAGTCCAGGAGAAATTCCAGCCTCAAATGCAGCCCAAGTCCAGGAGAAATTCCATCCCAGGTCTCTCCTGACTTAAGACAAAAACACTCGCCCCTTAAGCCACGCCCCCAGCAGAAATGCCAAGTCCATGCCAAATCAAGGAGTAAGTCTAGCCTAAAGAGCAGCCCAATTCATGGAGAAATTCCAGCCTACGTGCAGCAGAAATTCCAGTCCAAAGCCAGGAGCTATTCCACCTGACTTCCAGGACAAATTCCAGCCCACGTGCAGGAGAAATTCAGCCCTAAGTCCAGTCAAAATTGCAGCCCAAAATGCAGCCCAAGTCCAGGAGAAATTCCAGCCCAAGTGCCGCAGAACTTCCAGTCCAAGTCCAGGAGGTAGTCCACCCAAACTCCAGGAGAAATGCGGGCCAAATTCCAGGAGAAATTACAGCCTAAATCCAGTCCAAGGTGAGGAGAAATTTGGGCCCAGCTCCGGGAGAAATTCCATCCCAAAATGCAGCCCAAGTCCAGGAGAAATTCCAGCCCAAGTGCCGCAGAAATTCCAGTCCAAATCCAGGAGGTAGTCCACCCAAACTCCAGGAGAAATGCGGGCCAAATTCCAGGAGAAGCTACAGCCTAAATCCAGTCCAAGGTGAGGAGAAATTTGGGCCCAGCTCCGGGAGAAATTCCATCCCAAAATGCAGCCCAAGTCCAGGAGAAATTCCAGCCCAAGTGCCGCAGAAATTCCAGTCCAAATCCAGGAGGTAGTCCACCCAAACTCCAGGAGAAATGCGGGCCAAATTCCAGGAGAAGCTACAGCCTAAATCCAGTCCAAGGTGAGGAGAAATTTGGGCCCAGCTCCAGGAGAAATTCCAGCCCAAAATGCAGCCCAAGTCCAGGAGAAATTCCAGCCCAAGTGCCGCAGAAATTCCAGTCCAAGTCCAGGAGATAGTCCACCCAAACTCCAGGAGATATTTGGGCCCAACTCCAGGAGAAATTCCAGCCTCAAATGCAGCCCAAGTCCAGGAGAAATTCCAGCCCAAGTGCAGCAGAAATTCCAGCCCAACTCCAGCAGATACTCCACCCAAACTCCAGGAGAAATGTGGGCCAAAGTCCAGGAGAAATTACAGCCGAAATATAGTCCACGTGGAGGAGAAATTTGGACCCAGCTCCAGGAGAAGTTCCAGCCTCAAATGCAGCCCAAGTCCAGGAGAAATTCAGCCCCAAGGGCAGCCAAATCCAGCCCACATCCTGGAGAAATTCAAGAACAGGACCAAGAGAAATTCAGACCTCAAACCACGAGTAATTCCAGCCTAAAATGAGGCCCGAGTCCAGGAGAAATTCCAGCCCAAGTGCAGCAGAAATTCCAGTCCAAATCCAGGAGATATTCCACCTGAACTCCAGGAGAAATTCAGGCCCAAGTCCATTAGAAATTCCAGCCCACGTGCAGGAGAAATTCAGGCCCCAAGTCCAGTCAAAATTGCAGCCCAAAATGCAGCCCAAGTCCAGGAGAAATTCCAGCCCAAGTGCCGCAGAAATTCCAGTCCAAGTCCAGGAGATATTTCAACCGAACTCCAGGAGAAATTTCGGCCCAGCTCCAGGAGAAATTACAGCCTAAAATGCAGCCCAAATCCAGGAGATAGTCCACCCGAACTCAAGGAGAAATGTGGGCCTAAGTCCAGGAGAAATTGCAGACAAGTCCAGGAGAAATTCCAGGCCAAGTGCCGCAGAAATTCCAGTCCACGTACAGGAGATAATCCACCTGAACTCCAGGAGAAATGTGGGCCAAAGTCCAGGAGAAATTACAGCCGAAATGTAGTCCAAGGTGAGGAGTAATTTGGGCCCAGCTCCAGGAGAAATTCCAGCCTCAAATGCAGCCCACATCCTGGAGAAATTCAAGAACAGGGCCAAGAGAAATTCAGACCTTAAACCACGAGTAATTCCAGCCTAAAATGAGACCCTAGGTCCAGGAGAAATTCCAGCCCAAGTGCAGCAGAAATTCCAGTCCAAATCTAGGAGATATTCCACCTGAACTCCAGGAGTAATTCAGGCCCAAGTCCAATAGAAATTCCAGCCCACGTGCAGGAGAAATTCAGACCCAAGCCTCTCCTGACTTAAGCCATGCCCCCTCACCCCTTAAGCCACTCCCCCAGAAGAAATGCCAAGTCCATGCCAAGTCAAGAAGTAAGTCCAGCCTAAAGAGCAGCCCAACTCATGGAGAAATTCCAGCCTATGTGCAGCAGAAATTCCAGTCCAAATCCAGGATCTATTCCACCTGACTTCCAGGACAAATTCCAGCCCACGTGCAGGAGAAATTCAAGCCAAAGTGCCGCAGAAATTCCAGTCCAAGTCCAGGAGATATTTCAACCGAACTCCAGGAGGAATTTGGGCCCAGCTCCAGGAGAAATTACAGCCTAAAATGCAGCCCAAGTCCAGGAGATAGTCCACCCGAACTACAGGAGAAATGTGGGCCAAATTCCAGGAGAAATTGCAGACAAGTCCAGGAGAAATTCCAGGCCAAGTGCAGCAGAAATTCCAGCCCAAGTCCAGGAGATAATCCACCTGAACTCCAGGAGAAATGTGGGCCAAAGTCCAGGAGAAATTACAGCCGAAATGTAGTCCAAGTGGAGGAGAAATTTGGGCCCAGCTCCAGGAGAAATTCCAGCCTCAAATGCAGCCCAAGTCCAGGAGAAATTCAGCCCCAAGGGCAGCCAAATCCAGCCCACATCCTGGAGAAATTCAAGAACAGGGGCAAGAGAAATTCACACCTCAAACCAGGAGTAATTCCAGCCTAAAATGAGGCCCTAGGTCCAGGAGAAATTCCAGCCCAAGTGCAGCAGAAATTCCAGTAAAAATCCAGGAGATATTCCACCTAAACTCCAGGAGAAATTCAGGCCCAAGTCCAGTCAAAATTGCAGCCTAAAATGCAGCCCAAGTCAGGAGAAATTCCAGCCCAAAATGAGGCCCAAGTCCAGGAGAAATTCCAGCCCAAGTGCCGCAGAAATTCCAGTCCAAGTCCAGGAGATAGTCCACCCGAACTCCAGGAGAAATTTGGGCCCAGCTCCAGGAGAAATTACAGCCTCAAATGCAGCCCAAGTCCAGGAGATAGTCCACCCGAACTCCAGGAGAAATGTGGGCCAAAGTCCAGGAGAAATTCCAGCCTCAAATGCAGCCCAAGTCCAGGAGAAACTCAAGAACAGGGCCAAGAGAAATTCACACCTCAAACCAGGAGTAATTCCAGCCTAAAATGAGGCCCAAGTCCAGGAGAAATTCCAGCCCAAGTGCAGCAGAAATTCCAGTCCGAATCCAGCAAATAATCCACTTGAACTCCAGGAGAAATGGGGGCCAAAGTCCAGGAGAAATTGCAGACAAGTCCAGGAGAAATTTAGGCCCAAGTCCAGTCAAAATTGCAGCCAAAATCCAGCCCAATTCCAGGAGAAATTCCAGCCGAAAATGAGGCCCAAGTCCAGGAGAAATTCCAGACCAAGTGCCACAGAAATTCCTGTCCAAGTCCAGGAGATAGTCCACCCAAACTCCAGGAGAAATGTGGGCCAAAGTCCACAAGAAATTACAGCCGAAATATAGTCCAAGTGGAGGAGAAATTTGGGCCCAGCTACAGGAGAAATTCCAGCCTCCAATGTAGCCCAAGTCCAGGAGAAATTCAGCCCCAAGGGCAGCCAAATCCAGCCCACATCCTGGAGAAATTCAAGAACAGGACCAAGAGAAATTCAGACCTCAAACCACGAGTAATTCCAGCCTAAAATGAGGCCCAAGTCCAGGAGAAATTCCAGCCCAAGTGCAGCAGAAATTCCAATCCAAATCCAGGAGATATTCCACCTGAACTCCAGGAGAAATTCAACCCCAAGCCCATTAGAAATTCCAGCCCACGTGCAGGAGAAATTCAGGCCCCAAGTCCAGTCAAAATTGCAGCCCAAAATGCAGCCCAAGTCCTGGAGAAATTCCAGCCCAAGTCCAGGAGAAATTCCAGTCCAAGTCCAGGAGATATTTCAACCGAACTCCAGGAGAAATTTGGGCCCAGCTCCAGGAGAAATTACAGCCTAAAATGCAGCCCAAGTCCAGGAGATAGTCCACCCGAACTACAGGAGAAATGTGGGCCAAAGTCCAGGAGAAATTGCAGACAAGTCCCGGAGAAATTCCAGGCCAAGTGCAGCAGAAATTCCAGTCCACGTACAGGAGATAATCCACCCGAACTCCAGGAGAAATGTGGGCCAAAGTCCAGGAGAAATTCCAGCCAAAATGCAGTCCAAATGGAGGAGAAATTTGGGCCCAGCTCCAGGAGAAATTCCAGCCTCAAATGCAGCCCAAGTCCAGGAGAAATTCAGCCCCAAGGGCAGCCAAATCCAGCCCACATCCTGGAGAAATTCAAGAACAGGGCCAAGAGAAATTCAGACCTCAAACCAGGAGTAATTCCAGCCTAAAATGAGGCCCACATCCAGGAGAAATTCCAGCCCAAGTGCAGCAGAAATTCCAGTCCAAATCGAGGAGATATTCCACCTAAACTCCAGGAGAAATTCAGGCCCAAGTCCAGTCAAAATTGCAGCCTAAAATGCAGCCCAAGTCAGGAGAAATTCCAGCCCAAAATGAGGCCCAAGTCCAGGAGAAATTCCAGCTCAAGTGCTGCAGAAATCCCAGTCCAAATCCAGGAGATAGTCCACCCAAACTCCAGGAGAAATGTGGGCCAAAGTCCAAGAGAAATTACAGCCTCAAATGCAGCCCAAGTCCAGGAGATAGTCCACCCGAACTCCAGGAGAAATGTGGGCCAAAGTCCAGGAGAAATTACGCACAAGTCCAGGAGAAATTCCAGCCCAAGTGCCGCAGAAATTCCAGTCCAAGTCCAGGAGATAGTCCACCCGAACTCCAGGAGAAATGTGGGCCAAAGTCCAGGAGAAATTCCAGCCTCAAATGCAGCCCAAGTCCAGGAGAAACTCAAGAACAGGGCCAAGAGAAATTCACACCTCAAACCAGGATTAATTCCACCCTAAAATGAGGCCCACGTCCAGGAGAAATTCCAGCCCAAGTGCAGCAGAAATTCCAGTCCAAAGCCAGGAGATATTCCACCTGAACTCCAGGAGAAATGTGGGCCAAAGTCCAAGAGAAATTCCAGCCTCAAATGCAGCCCAAGTCCAGGAGAAATTCCAGCCCAAGTGCAGCAGAAATTCCAGTCCAAATCCAGGAGATATTCCACCTGAACTCCAGGAGAAATTCAGGCCCAAGTCCAATAGAAATTCCAGCCCACGTGCAGGAGAAATTCAGACCCAAGCCTCTCCTGACTTAAGCCATGCCCCCTCACCCCTTAAGCCACTCCCCCAGAAGAAATGCCAAGTCCATGCCAAGTCAAGAAGTAAGTCCAGCCTAAAGAGCAGCCCAACTCATGGAGAAATTCCAGCCTATGTGCAGCAGAAATTCCAGTCCAAATCCAGGAGCTATTCCACCTGACTTCCAGGACAAATTCCAGCCCACGTGCAGGAGAAATTCCAGCCCAAGTGCCGCAGAAATTCCAGTCCAAGTCCAGGAGATATTTCAACTGAACTCCAGGAGGAATTTCGGCCCAGCTCCAGGAGAAATTACAGCCTAAAATGCAGCCCAAGTCCAGGAGATAGTCCACCCGAACTCCAGGAGAAATGTGGGCCAAAGTCCAGGAGAAATTGCAGACAAGTCCCGGAGAAATTCCAGGCCAAGTGCTGCAGAAATTCCAGTCCACGTACAGGAGATAATCCACCTGAACTCCAGGAGAAATGTGGGCCAAAGTCCAGGAGAAATTCCAGCCGAAATGTAGTCCAAGTGGAGGAGAAATTTGGGCCCAGCTCCAGGAGAAATTCCAGCCTCAAATGCAGCCCAAGTCCAGGAGAAATTCAGGTCCAAGGGCAGCCAAATCCAGCCCACATCCAGGAGAAATTCAAGAACAGGGCCAAGAGAAATTCAGACCTCAAACCAGGAGTAATTCCAGCCAAAAATGAGACCCTAGGTCCAGGAGAAATTCCAGCCCAAGTGCAGCAGAAATTCCAGTCCAAATCCAGGAGATATTCCACCTGACTTCCAGGACAAATTCCAGCCCAGGTGCAGGAGAAATTCAGCCCTAAGTCCAGTCAAAGTTGCAGCCCAAAATGCAGCCCAAGTCCAGGAGAAATTCCAGCCCAAAATGAGGCCGAAGTCCAGGAGAAATTCCAGCCCAAGTGCAGCAGAAATTCCAGTCCAAAGCCAGGAGATATTCCACCTGAACTCCAGGAGAAATTCCAGCCCAGGTCTCTCCTGACTTAAGCCAAAACCCCTCGCCCCTTAAGCCACGCCCCCGGCAGAAAGGTCAAGTCCATGCCAAATCAAGGAGTAAGTCCAGCCTAAAGAGCAGCCCAACTCATGGAGAAATTCCAGCCCACGTGCAGCAGAAATTCCAGTCCAAATCCGGGAGCTATTCCACCTGACTTCCAGGACAAATTCCAGCCCACGTGCAGGAGAAATTCAGCCCTAAGTCCAGTCAAAATTGCAGCCCAAAATGCAGCCCAAGTCCAGGAGAAATTCCAGCCCAAGTGCCGCAGAAATTCCAGTCCACATCCAGGAGGTAGTCCACCCAAACTCCAGGAGAAATGCGGGCCAAATTCCAGGAGAAACTACAGCCTAAATCCAGTCCAAGGTGAGGAGAAATTTGGGCCCAGCTCCAGGAGAAATTCCAGCCCAAAATGCAGCCCAAGTCCAGGAGAAATTCAGGCAAAAGGGCAGCCAAATCCAGCCCATATCCAGGAGAAATTCAAGAACAGGGCCAAGAGAAATTCACACCTCAAACCAGGAGTAATTACAGCCTAAAATGAGGCCCAAGTCCAGGACAAATTCCAGCCCACGTGCAGGAGAAATTCAAGCCAAAGTGCCGCAGAAATTCCAGTCCAAGTCCAGGAGATATTTCAACCGAACTCCAGGAGGAATTTGGGCCCAGCTCCAGGAGAAATTCCAGCCTCAAATGCAGCCCAAGTCCAGGAGAAATTCAGCCCCAAGGGCAGCCAAATCCAGCCCACATCCTGGAGAAATTCAAGAACAGGGCCAAGAGAAATTCAGACCTCAAACCAGGAGTAATTCCAGCCTAAAATGAGGCCCTAGGTCCAGGAGAAATTCCAGCCCAAGTGCAGCAGAAATTCCAGTAAAAATCCAGGAGATATTCCACCTAAACTCCAGGAGAAATTCAGGCCCAAGTCCAGTCAAAATTGCAGCCTAAAATGCAGCCCAAGTCAGGAGAAATTCCAGCCCAAAATGAGGCCCAAGTCCAGGAGAAATTCCAGCCCAAGTGCCGCAGAAATTCCAGTCCAAGTCCAGGAGATAGTCCACCCGAACTCCAGGAGAAATTTGGGCCCAGCTCCAGGAGAAATTACAGCCTCAAATGCAGCCCAAGTCCAGGAGATAGTCCACCCGAACTCCAGGAGAAATGTAGGCCAAAGTCCAGGAGAAATTACGCACAAGTCCAGGAGAAATTCCAGCCCAAGTGCAGCAGAAATTCCAGTCCAAGTACAGGAGATAATCCACCTGAACTCCAGGAGAAATGTGGGCCAAAGTCCAGGAGAAATTCCAGCCTCAAATGCAGCCCAAGTCCAGGAGAAACTCAAGAACAGGGGCAAGAGAAATTCACACCTCAAACCAGGAGTAATTCCAGCCTAAAATGAGGCCCAAGTCCAGGAGAAATTCCAGCCCAAGTGCAGCAGAAATTCCAGTCCGAATCCAGCAGATAATCCACTTGAACTCCAGGAGAAATGGGGGCCAAAGTCCAGGAGAAATTGCAGACAAGTCCAGGAGAAATTTAGGCCCAAGTCCAGTCAAAATTCCAGCCAAAATCCAGCCCAATTCCAGGAGAAATTCCAGCCGAAAATGAGGCCCAAGTCCAGGAGAAATTCCAGACCAAGTGCCACAGAAATTCCAGTCCAAGTCCAGGAGATAGTCCACCTGAACTCCAGGAGAAATGTGCGCCAAAGTCCAGGAGAAATTACAGCCGAAATATAGTCCAAGTGGAGGAGAAATTTGGGCCCAGCTCCAGGAGAAATTCCAGCCTCAAATGCAGCCCAAGTCCAGCAGAAATTCAGCCCCAAGGGCAGCCAAATCCAGCCCATATCCTGGAGAAATTCAAGAACAAGACCAAGAGAAATTCACACCTCAAACCACGAGTAATTCCAGCCTAAAATGAGGCCCAAGTCCAGGAGAAATTCCAGCCCAAGTGCAGCAGAAATTCCAGTCCAAATCCAGGAGATATTCCACCTGAACTCCAGGAGAAATTCAAGCCCAAGCCCATTAGAAATTCCAGCCCACGTGCAGGAGAAATTCAGCCCCAAGTCCAGTCAAAATTGCAGCCCAAAATGCAGCCCAAGTCCAGGAGAAATTCCAGCCCAAGTCCAGGAGAAATTCCAGTCCAAGTCCAGGAGATATTTCAACCGAACTCCAGGAGAAATTTGGGCCCAGCTCCAGGAGAAATTCCAGCCTAAAATGCAGCCCAAGTCCAGGAGATAGTCCACCCGAACTCCAGGAGAAATGTGGGCCAAAGTCCAGGAGAAATTGCAGACAAGTCCAGGAGAAATCGCAGACAAGTCCAGGAGAAATCCCAGGCCAAGTGCAGCAGAAATTCCAGTCCACGTACAGGAGATAATCCACCTGAACTCCAGGAGAAATGTGGGCCAAAGTCCAGGAGAAATTACAGCCGAAATCCAGTCCAAGTGGAGGAGAAATTTGGGCCCAGCTCCAGGAGAAATTCCAGCCTCAAATGCAGCCCAAGTCCAGGAGAAATGCAGCCCCAAGGGCAGCCAAATCCAGCCCACATCCTGGAGAAATTCAAGAACAGGGCCAAGAGAAATTCAGACCTCAAACCAGGAGTAATTCCAGCCTAAAATGAGACCCTAGGTCCAGGAGAAATTCCAGCCCAAGTGCAGCAGAAATTCCAGTAAAAATCCCGGAGATATTCCACCTAAACTCCAGGAGAAATTCAGGCCCAAGTCCAGTCAAAATTGCAGCCCAAAATGCAGCCCAAGTCAGGAGAAATTCCAGCCCAAAATGAGGCCCAAGTCCAGGAGAAATTCCAGCCCAAGTGCTGCAGAAATCCCAGTCCAAATCCAGGAGATAGTCCACCCAAACTCCAGGAGAAATGTGGGCCAAAGTCCAAGAGAAATTACAGCCTCAAATGCAGCCCAAGTCCAGGAGATAGTCCACCCGAACTCCAGGAGAAATGTGGGCCAAAGTCCAGGAGAAATTCCAGCCTCAAATGCAGCCCAAGTCCAGGAGAAATTCAAGAACAGGGCCAAGAGAAATTCACACCTCAAACCAGGATTAATTCCAGCCTAAAATGAGGCCCACGTCCGGGAGAAATTCCAGCCCAAGTGCAGCAGAAATTCCAGTCCAAAGCCAGGAGATATTCCACCTGAACTCCAGGAGAAATGTGGGCCAAAGTCCAAGAGAAATTCCAGCCTCAAATGCAGCCCAAGTCCAGGAGAAATTCCAGCCCAAGTGCCGCAGAAATTCCAGTCCAAATCCAGGAGATATTCCACCTGAACTCCAGGAGAAATTCAGGCCCAAGTCCAATAGAAATTCCAGCCCACGTGCAGGAGAAATTCAGACCCAAGCCTCTCCTGACTTAAGCCATGCCCCCTCACCCCTTATGCCACTCCCCCAGAAGAAATGCCAAGTCCATGCCAAGTCAAGAAGTAAGTCCAGCCTAAAGAGCAGCCCAACTCATGGAGAAATTCCAGCCTATGTGCAGCAGAAATTCCAGTCCAAATCCAGGAGCTATTCCACCTGACTTCCAGGACAAATTCCAGCCCACGTGCAGGAGAAATTCCAGCCCAAGTGCCGCAGAAATTCCAGTCCAAGTCCAGGAGATATTTCAACTGAACTCCAGGAGGAATTTGGGCCCAGCTCCAGGAGAAATTACAGCCTAAAATGCAGCCCAAGTCCAGGAGATAGTCCACCCGAACTCCAGGAGAAATGTGGGCCAAAGTCCAGGAGAAATTGCAGACAAGTCCCGGAGAAATTCCAGGCCAAGTGCAGCAGAAATTCCAGTCCACGTACAGGAGATAATCCACCTGAACTCCAGGAGAAATGTGGGCCAAAGTCCAGGAGAAATTACAGCCGAAATCCAGTCCAAGTGGAGGAGAAATTTGGGCCCAGCTCCAGGACAAATTCCAGCCTAAATGCAGACCAAGTCCAGGAGAAATTCAGGTCCAAGGGCAGCCAAATCCAGCCCACATCCTGGAGAAATTCAAGAACAGGGCCAAGAGAAATTCAGACCTCAAGCCACGAGTAATTCCAGCCAAAAATGAGACCCTAGGTCCAGGAGAAATTCCAGCCCAAGTGCAGCAGAAATTCCAGTCCAAATCCAGGAGATATTCCACCTGACTTCCAGGACAAATTCCAGCCCAGGTGCAGGAGAAATTCAGCCCTAAGTCCAGTCAAAGTTGCAGCCCAAAATGCAGCCCAAGTCCAGGAGAAATTCCAGCCCAAAATGAGGCCGAAGTCCGGGAGAAATTCCAGCCCAAGTGCTGCAGAAATTCCAGTCCAAAGCCAGGAGATATTCCACCTGAACTCCAGGAGAAATTCAGGCCCAAGTCCACTCAAAATTGCAGCCTAAAATGCAGCCCAAGTCCAGGAGAAATTCCAGCCCAGGTCTCTCCTGACTTAAGCCAAAACCCCTTGCCCCTTAAGCCACGCCCCCAGCAGAAAGGTCAAGTCCATGCCAAATCAAGGAGTAAGTCCAGCCTAAAGAGCAGCCCAACTCATGGAGAAATTCCAGCCCACGTGCAGCAGAAATTCCAGTCCAAATCCGGGAGCTATTCCACCTGACTTCCAGGACAAATTCCAGGCCACGTGCAGGAGAAATTCAGCCCTAAGTCCAGTCAAAATTGCAGCCCAAAATGCAGCCCAAGTCCAGAAGAAATTCCAGCCCAAGTGCCGCAGAAATTCCAGTCCACATCCAGGAGGTAGTCCACCCAAACTCCAGGAGAAATGCGGGCCAAATTCCAGGAGAAACTACAGCCTAAATCCAGTCCAAGGTGAGGAGAAATTTGGGCCCAGCTCCAGGAGAAATTCCAGCCTCAAATGCAGCCCAAGTCCAGGAGAAATTCAGGTCCAAGGGCAGCCAAATCCAGCCCACATCCTGGAGAAATTCAAGAACAGGGCCAAGAGAAATTCACACCACAAACCAGGAGTAATTACAGCCTAAAATGAGGCCCAAGTCCAGGAAAAATTCCAGCCCAAGTGCAGCAGAAATTCCAGTCCGAATCCAGCAGATAATCCACTTGAACTCCAGGAGAAATGGGGGCCAAAGTCCAGGAGAAATTCCAGCCCAAGTGCAGCAGAAATTTAGGCCCAAGTCCAGTGAAAATTGCAGCCAAAATCCAGCCCAATTCCAGGAGAAATTACAGCCTAAAATGCAGCCCAAGTCCAGGAGATAGTCCACCCGAACTACAGGAGAAATGTGGGCCAAAGTCCAGGAGAAATTACGGACAAGTCCAGGAGAAATTCCAGCCTCAAATGCAGCCCAAGTCCAGGAGAAATTCAAGAACAGGGCCAAGAGAAATTCAGACCTCAAACCAGGAGTCATTCCAGCCTAAAATGAGACCCTAGGTCCAGGAGAAATTCCAGACCAAGTGCAGCAGAAATTCCAGTCCAAAGCCAGGAGATATTCCACCTGAACTCCAGGAGAAATTCAGGCCCCAAGTCCACTCAAAATTGCAGCCTAAAATGCAGCCCAAGTCCAGGAGAAATTCCAGCCCAAGTGCCGCAGAAATTCCAACCCAAGTCCAGCAGATACTCCACCCGAACTCCAGGAGAAATTGCGGACAAGTCCAGGAGAAATTCCAGGCCAAGTACAGCAGAAATTCCAGTCCACGTACAGGAGATAATCCACCTGAACTCCAGGAGAAATGTGGGCCAAAGTCCAGGAGAAATTACAGCCAAAATGTAGTCCAAGTGGAGGAGAAATTTGGGCCCAGCTCCAGGAGAAATTCCAGCCTCAAATGCAGCCCAAGTCCAGGAGAAATTCAGCCCCAAGGGCAGCCAAATCCAGCCCACATCCTGGAGAAATTCAAGAACAGGGCCAAGAGAAATTCAGACCTCAAACCACGAGTAATTCCAGCCTAAAATGAGGCCCTAGGTCCAGGAGAAATTCCAGCCCAAGTGCAGCAGAAATTCCAGTCCAAAGCCAGGAGATATTCCACCTAAACTTCAGGAGAAATTCAGGCCCAAGTCCAATCAAAATTGCAGCCTAAAATGCAGCCCAAGTCAGGAGAAATTCCAGCCCAAAATGAGGCCCAAGTCCACAGAAATTCCAGCCCAAGTGCTACAGAAATCCCAGTCCAAATCCAGGAGATAGTCCACCCAAACTCCAGGAGAAATATGGGCCAAAGTCAAGGAAAAATTCCAGCCCAAGTGCAGCAGAAATTCCAGTCCAAATCCAGGATCTATTCCACCTGACTTCCAGGACAAATTCCAGCCCAAGTCCAGGACAATTTCAAGCCAAAGGCCAAGAGAAACTCAGGCCTAAATCCAGGAGGACTTCCAGCCCACGCCCAGGAGAAATTCTACCTCAAGCCCATTAGAAATTCCAGCCCACGTGCAGGAGAAATTCAGGCCCCAAGTCCAGTCAAAATTGCAGCCCAAAATGCAGCCCAAGTCCAGGAGAAATTCCAGCCCAAGTGCCGCAGAAATTCCAGTCCAAGTCCAGGAGATATTTCAACCGAAATCCAGGAGAAATTTGGGCCCAGCTCCAGGAGAAATTACAGCCTAAAATGCAGCCCAAGTCCAGGAGATAGTCCACCCGAACTCCAGGAGAAATTTGGGCCCAGCTCCAGGAGAAATTACAGCCTCAAATGCAGCCCAAGTCCAGGAGATAGTCCACCCGAACTCCAGGAGAAATGTGGGCCAAAGTCCAGGAGAAATTACGCACAAGTCCAGGAGAAATTCCAGCCCAAGTGCCGCAGAAATTCCAGTCCAAGTCCAGGAGATAATCCACCCAAACTCCAGGAGAAATGTGGGCCAATGTCCAGGAGAAATTCCAGACTCAAATGCAGCCCAAGTCCAGGAGAAACTCAAGAACAGGGCCAAGAGAAATTCACACCTCAAACCAGGATTAATTCCAGCCTAAAATGAGGCCCACATCCACGAGAAATTCCAGCCCAAGTGCAGCAGAAATTCCAGTCCAAATGCAGGAGCTATTCCACCTGACTTCCAGGACAAATTCCAGCCCACGTGCAGGAGAAATTCAGCCCTAAGTCCAGTCAAAATTGCAGCCCAAAATGCAGCCCAAGTCCACGAGAAATTCCAGCCCAGGTCTCTCCTGACTTAAGCCAAAACCCCTCGCCCCTTAAGCCACGCCCCCAGCAGAAAGGTCAAGTCCATGCCAAATCAAGGAGTAAGTCCAGCCTAAAGAGCAGCCCAACTCATGGAGAAATTCCAGCCTACGTGCAGCAGAAATTCCAGTCCACATCCAGGAGCTATTCCACCTGACTTCCAGGACAAATTCCAGCCCACGTGCAGGAGAAATTCAGCCCTAAGTCCAGTCAAAATTGCAGCCCAAAATGCAGCCCAAGTCCAGGAGAAATTCCAACCCAAAATGAGGCCCAAGTCCAGGAGAAATTCAGGCCCAAGTGCTGCAGAATTCCCAGTCCAAATCCAGGAGATAGTCCACCCAAACTCCAGGAGAAATGTGGGCCAAAGTCCAGGAGAAATTCCAGGCCAAGTGCCGCAGAAATTCCAGTCCAAGTCCAGGAGATAGTCCACCCAAACTCCAGGAGATATTTGGGCCCAACTCCAGGAGAAATTCCAGCCCAAGGGCAGCCAAATCCAGCCCACATCCAGGAGAAATTCAAGAACAGGGCCAAGAGAAATTCAGACCTCAAACCAGGAGTAATTCCAGCCTAACATGAGGCCCTAGGTCCAGGAGAAATTCCAGCCCAAGTGCAGCAGAAATTTAGGCCCAAGTCCAGTCAAAGTTGCAGCCAAAATCCAGCCCAAGTCCAGGAGAAATTCCAGCCCAAGTGCCACAGAAATTCCAGTCCAAGTCCAGGAGATAGTCCACCCGAACTCCAGGAGAAATGTGGGCCAAAGTCCAGGAGAAATTCCAGCCGAAATATAGTCCAAGTGGAGGAGAAATTTGGGCCCAGCTCCAGGACAAATTCCAGCCTCAAATGCAGCCCAAGTCCAGGAGAAATTCAGGCCCAAGGGCAGCCAAATCCAGCCCACATCCAGGAGAAATTCAAGAACAGGGCCAAGAGAAATTTAGACCTCAAACCACGAGTAATTCCAGCCAAAAATGAGACCCTAGGTCCAGGAGAAATTCCAGCCCAAGTGCAGCAGAAATTCCAGTCCAAATCCAGGAGCTATTCCACCTGACTTCCAGGACAAATTCCAGCCCAAGTCCAGGACAATTTCAAGCCGAAGGCCAAGAGAAAGTCAGGCCTAAATCCAGGAGGACTTCCAGCCCACGTCCAGGAGAAATTCTACCCCAAGCCCATTAGAAATTCCAGCCCACGTGCAGGAGAAATTCAGGCCCCAAGTCCAGTCAAAATTGCAGCCCAAAATGCAGCCCAAGTCCAGGAGAAATTCCAGCCCAAGTGCCACAGAAATTCCAGTCCAAGTCCAGGAGATATTTCAACCGAACTCCAGGAGGAATTTGGGCCCAGCTCCAGGAGAAATTACTGCCTAAAATGCAGCCCAAGTCCAGGAGATAGTCCACCCGAACTCCAGGAGAAATGTGGGCCAAAGTCCAGGAGAAATTGCAGACAAGTCCAGGAGAAATTCCAGCCCAAGTGCAGCAGAAATTCCAGTCCACGTACAGGAGATAATCCACCTGAACTCCAGGAGAAATGTGGGCCAAAGTCCAGGAGAAATTACAGCCGAAATGTAGTCCAAGGTGAGGAGTAATTTGGGCCCAGCTCCAGGAGAAATTCCAGCCTCAAATGCAGCCCAAGTCCAGGAGAAATTCAAGAACAGGGCCAAGAGAAATTCAGACCTCAAACCAGGAGTAATTCCAGCCTAAAATGAGGCCCTAGGTCCGGGAGAAATTCCAGCCTACGTGCAGCAGAAATTCAAGTCCAAATCCAGGAGATATTCCACCTGAACTCCAGGAGAATTTCAGGCCCAAGTCCAATAGAAATTCCAGCCCACGTGCAGGAGAAATTCAGACCCAAGCCTCTCCTGACTTAAGCCATGCCCCCTCACCCCTTAAGCCACTCCCCCAGCAGAAATGCCAAGTCCATGCCAAGTCAAGAAGTAAGTCCAGCCTAAAGAGCAGCCCAACTCATGGAGAAATTCCAGCCTACGTGCAGCAGAAATTCCAGTCCAAATCCAGGAGCTATTCCACCTGACTTCCAGGACAAATTCCAGCCCACGTGCAGGAGAAATTCAAGCCAAAGTGCGGCAGAAATTCCAGTCCAAGTCCAGGAGATATTTCAACTGAACTCCAGGAGGAATTTGGGCCCAGCTCCAGGAGAAATTACAGCCTAAAATGCAGCCCAAGTCCAGGAGATAGTCCACCCGAACTCCAGGAGAAATGTGGGCCAAAGTCCAGGAGAAATTCCAGCCGAAATGTAGTCCAAGTGGAGGAGAAATTTGGGCCCAGCTCCAGGAGAAATTCCAGCCTCAAATGCAGCCCAAGTCCAGGAGAAATTCAGCGCCAAGGGCAGCCAAATCCAGCCCACATCCAGGAGAAATTCAAGAACAGGGCCAAGAGAAATTCAGACCTCAAACCACGAGTAATTCCAGCCTAAAATGAGGCCCTAGGTCCAGGAGAAATTCCAGCCTACGTGCAGCAGAAATTCAAGTCCAAATCCAGGAGATATTCCACCTGACTTCCAGGACAAATTCCAGCCCATGTGCAGGAGAAATTCAGCCCTAAGTCCAGTCAAAGTTGCAGCCCAAAATGCAGCCCAAGTCCAGGAGAAATTCCAGCCCAAAATGAGGCCCAAGTCCAGGAGAAATTCAGGCCCAAGTGCTGCAGAAATCCCAGTCCAAATCCAGGAGATAGTCCACCCAAACTCCAGGAGAAATATGGGCCAAAGTCCAGGAGAAATTCCAGCCCAAGTGCCGCAGAAATTCCAGTCCAAGTCCAGGAGATACTCCACCCAAACTCCAGGAGAAATTTGGGCCCAACTCCAGGAGAAATTCCAGCCTCAAATGCAGCCCAAGTCCAGGAGAAATTCCAGCCCAAGTGCCGCAGAAATTTCAGCCCAAGTCCAGCAGATACTCCACCCGAACTCCAGGAGAAATGCGGGCCAAAGTCCAGGAGAAATTACAGTCGAAATCCAGTCCAAGGTGAGGAGTAATTTGGGCCCAGCTCCAGCAGAAATTCCAGCCTCAAATGCAGCCCAAGTCCAGGAGAAATTCAGCCCCAAGGGCAGCCAAATCCAGCCCACATCCTGGAGAAATTCAAGAACAGGGCCAAGAGAAATTCAGACCTCAAACCACGAGTAATTCCAGCCTAAAATGAGGCCCTAGGTCCAGGAGAAATTCCAGCCCAAGTGCAGCAGAAATCCCAGTCCAAATCCAGGAGCTATTCCACCTGACTTCCAGGACAAATTCCAGCCCACGTGCAGGAGTAATTCAGCCCTAAGTCCAGTCAAAGTTGCAGCACAAAATGCAGCCCTAAGTCCAGTCAAAATTGCAGCCTAAAATGCAGCCCAAATCCAGGAGATTGTCCACCCGAACTCAAGGAGAAATGTGGGCCAAAGTCCAGGAGAAATTGCAGACAAGTCCAGGAGAAATTCCAGGCCAAGTGCAGCAGAAATTCCAGTCCACGTACAGGAGATAATCCACCTGAACTCCAGGAGAAATGTGGGCCAAAGTCCAGGAGAAATTACAGCCGAAATCCAGTCCAAGTGGAGGAGAAATTTGGGCCCAGCTCCAGGAGAAATTCCAGCCTCAAATGCAGCCCAAGTCCAGGAGAAATTCAGCCCCAAGGGCAGCCAAATCCAGCCCACATCCTGGAGAAATTCAAGAACAGGGCCAAGAGAAATTCAGACCTCAAACCACGAGTAATTCCAGCCTAAAATGAGGCCCTAGGTCCAGGAGAAATTCCAGCCTACGTGCAGCAGAAATTCAAGTCCAAATCCAGGAGATATTCCACCTGACTTCCAGGACAAATTCCAGCCCATGTGCAGGAGAAATTCAGCCCTAAGTCCAGTCAAAGTTGCAGCCCAAAATGCAGCCCAAGTCCAGGAGAAATTCCAGCCCAAAATGAGGCCCAAGTCCAGGAGAAATTCAGGCCCAAGTGCTGCAGAAATCCCAGTCCAAATCCAGGAGATAGTCCACCCAAACTCCAGGAGAAATATGGGCCAAAGTCCAGGAGAAATTCCAGCCCAAGTGCCGCAGAAATTCCAGTCCAAGTCCAGGAGATACTCCACCCAAACTCCAGGAGAAATTTGGGCCCAACTCCAGGAGAAATTCCAGCCTCAAATGCAGCCCAAGTCCAGGAGAAATTCCAGCCCAAGTGCCGCAGAAATTTCAGCCCAAGTCCAGCAGATACTCCACCCGAACTCCAGGAGAAATGCGGGCCAAAGTCCAGGAGAAATTACAGTCGAAATCCAGTCCAAGGTGAGGAGTAATTTGGGCCCAGCTCCAGGAGAAATTCCAGCCTCAAATGCAGCCCAAGTCCAGGAGAAATTCAGCCCCAAGGGCAGCCAAATCCAGCCCACATCCTGGAGAAATTCAAGAACAGGGCCAAGAGAAATTCAGACCTCAAACCACGAGTAATTCCAGCCTAAAATGAGGCCCTAGGTCCAGGAGAAATTCCAGCCCAAGTGCAGCAGAAATCCCAGTCCAAATCCAGGAGCTATTCCACCTGACTTCCAGGACAAATTCCAGCCCACGTGCAGGAGTAATTCAGCCCTAAGTCCAGTCAAAGTTGCAGCCCAAAATGCAGCCCTAAGTCCAGTCAAAATTGCAGCCTAAAATGCAGCCCAAGTCCAGGAGATTGTCCACCCGAACTCAAGGAGAAATGTGGGCCAAAGTCCAGGAGAAATTGCAGACAAGTCCAGGAGAAATTCCAGCCTCAAATGCAGCCCAAGTCCAGGAGAAATTCCAGCCTACGTGCAGCAGAAATTCAAGTCCAAATATAGGAGATATTCCATCTGACTTCCAGGACAAATTCCAGCCCATGTGCAGGAGAAATTCAGCCCTAAGTCCAGTCAAAGTTGCAGCCCAAAATGCAGCCCAAGTCCAGGAGAAATTCCAGCCCAAAATGAGGCCCAAGTCCAGGAGAAATTCCAGCCCAAGTGCAGCAGAAATTCCAGTCCAAGTCCAGGAGATATTTCAACCGAACTCCAGGAGAAATTTGGGCCCAGCTCCAGGAGAAATTACAGCCTAAAATGCAGCCCAAGTCCAGGAGATAGTCCACCCGAACTCCAGGAGAAATGTGGGCCAAAGTCCAGGAGAAATTGCAGACAAGTCCAGGAGAAATTCCAGGCCAAGTGCCGCAGAAATTCCAGTCCACGTACAGGAGATAATCCACCTGAACTCCAGGAGAAATGTGGGCCAAAGTCCAGGAGAAATTACAGCCGAAATCCAGTCCAAGTGGAGGAGAAATTTGGGCCCAGCTCCAGGAGAAATTCCAGCCTCAAATGCAGACCAAGTCCAGGAGAAATTCAGCCCCAAGGGCAGCCAAATCCAGCCCACATCCAGGAGAAATTCTAGAACAGGGCCAAGAGAAATTCAGACCTCAAACCACGAGTAATTCCAGCCTAAAATGAGACCCTAGGTCCAGGAGAAATTCCAGCCCAAGTGCAGCAGAAATTTCGGCCCAAGTCCAGTCAAAATTGCAGCCAAAATCCAGCCCAATTCCAGGAGAAATTCCAGCCGAAAATGAGGCCCAAGTCCAGGAGAAATTCCAGCCCAAGTGCAGCAGAAATTCCAGTCCACGTACAGGAGATAATCCACCCAAACTCCAGGAGAAATATGGGCCAAAGTCCAGGAGAAATTCCAGCCCAAGTGCCGCAGAAATTCCAGTCCAAGTCCAGGAGATACTCCACCCAAACTCCAGGAGAAATTTGGGCCCAACTCCAGGAGAAATTCCAGCCTCAAATGCAGCCCAAGTCCAGGAGAAATTCCAGCCCAAGTGCCGCAGAAATTTCAGCCCAAGTCCAGCAGATACTCCACCCGAACTCCAGGAGAAATGCGGGCCAAAGTCCACGAGAAATTACAGTCGAAATCCAGTCCAAGGTGAGGAGTAATTTGGGCCCAGCTCCAGCAGAAATTCCAGCCTCAAATGCAGCCCAAGTCCAGGAGAAATTCAGCCCCAAGGGCAGCCAAATCCAGCCCACATCCTGGAGAAATTCAAGAACAGGGCCAAGAGAAATTCAGACCTCAAACCACGAGTAATTCCAGCCTAAAATGAGGCCCTAGGTCCAGGAGAAATTCCAGCCCAAGTGCAGCAGAAATCCCAGTCCAAATCCAGGAGCTATTCCACCTGACTTCCAGGACAAATTCCAGCCCACGTGCAGGAGTAATTCAGCCCTAAGTCCAGTCAAAGTTGCAGCCCAAAATGCAGCCCTAAGTCCAGTCAAAATTGCAGCCTAAAATGCAGCCCAAGTCCAGGAGATAGTCCACCCGAACTCAAGGAGAAATGTGGGCCAAAGTCCAGGAGAAATTGCAGACAAGTCCAGGAGAAATTCCAGCCCAAGTGCAGCAGAAATTCCAGTCCACGTACAGGAGATAATCCACCTGAACTCCAGGAGAAATGTGGGCCAAAGTCCAGGAGAAATTACAGCCGAAATCCAGTCCAAGTGGAGGAGAAATTTGGGCCCAGCTCCAGGAGAAATTCCAGCCTCAAATGCAGCCCAAGTCCAGGAGAAATTCAGGTCCAAGGGCAGCCAAATCCAGCCCACATCCTGGAGAAATTCAAGAACAGGGCCAAGAGAAATTCACACCTCAAACCAGGAGTAATTCCAGCCTAAAATGAGGCCCTAGGTCCAGGAGAAATTCCAGCCTACGTGCAGCAGAAATTCAAGTCCAAATCCAGGAGATATTCCACCTGACTTCCAGGACAAATTCCAGCCCATGTGCAGGAGAAATTCAGCCCTAAGTCCAGTCAAAGTTGCAGCCCAAAATGCAGCCCAAGTCCAGGAGAAATTCCAGCCCAAAATGAGGCCCAAGTCCAGGAGAAATTCAGGCCCAAGTGCTGCAGAAATCCCAGTCCAAATCCAGGAGATAGTCCACCCAAACTCCAGGAGAAATATGGGCCAAAGTCCAGGAGAAATTCCAGCCCAAGTGCCGCAGAAATTCCAGTCCAAGTCCAGGAGATACTCCACCCAAACTCCAGGAGAAATTTGGGCCCAACTCCAGGAGAAATTCCAGCCTCAAATGCAGCCCAAGTCCAGGAGAAATTCCAGCCCAAGTGCCGCAGAAATTTCAGCCCAAGTCCAGCAGATACTCCACCCGAACTCCAGGAGAAATGCGGGCCAAAGTCCAGGAGAAATTACAGTCGAAATCCAGTCCAAGGTGAGGAGTAATTTGGGCCCAGCTCCAGGAGAAATTCCAGCCTCAAATGCAGCCCAAGTCCAGGAGAAATTCAGCCCCAAGGGCAGCCAAATCCAGCCCACATCCTGGAGAAATTCAAGAACAGGGCCAAGAGAAATTCAGACCTCAAACCACGAGTAATTCCAGCCTAAAATGAGGCCCTAGGTCCAGGAGAAATTCCAGCCCAAGTGCAGCAGAAATCCCAGTCCAAATCCAGGAGCTATTCCACCTGACTTCCAGGACAAATTCCAGCCCACGTGCAGGAGTAATTCAGCCCTAAGTCCAGTCAAAGTTGCAGCCCAAAATGCAGCCCTAAGTCCAGTCAAAATTGCAGCCTAAAATGCAGCCCAAGTCCAGGAGATTGTCCACCCGAACTCAAGGAGAAATGTGGGCCAAAGTCCAGGAGAAATTGCAGACAAGTCCAGGAGAAATTCCAGCCTCAAATGCAGCCCAAGTCCAGGAGAAATTCCAGCCTACGTGCAGCAGAAATTCAAGTCCAAATATAGGAGATATTCCATCTGACTTCCAGGACAAATTCCAGCCCATGTGCAGGAGAAATTCAGCCCTAAGTCCAGTCAAAGTTGCAGCCCAAAATGCAGCCCAAGTCCAGGAGAAATTCCAGCCCAAAATGAGGCCCAAGTCCAGGAGAAATTCCAGCCCAAGTGCAGCAGAAATTCCAGTCCAAGTCCAGGAGATATTTCAACCGAACTCCAGGAGAAATTTGGGCCCAGCTCCAGGAGAAATTACAGCCTAAAATGCAGCCCAAGTCCAGGAGATAGTCCACCCGAACTCCAGGAGAAATGTGGGCCAAAGTCCAGGAGAAATTGCAGACAAGTCCAGGAGAAATTCCAGGCCAAGTGCCGCAGAAATTCCAGTCCACGTACAGGAGATAATCCACCTGAACTCCAGGAGAAATGTGGGCCAAAGTCCAGGAGAAATTACAGCCGAAATCCAGTCCAAGTGGAGGAGAAATTTGGGCCCAGCTCCAGGAGAAATTCCAGCCTCAAATGCAGACCAAGTCCAGGAGAAATTCAGCCCCAAGGGCAGCCAAATCCAGCCCACATCCAGGAGAAATTCTAGAACAGGGCCAAGAGAAATTCAGACCTCAAACCACGAGTAATTCCAGCCTAAAATGAGACCCTAGGTCCAGGAGAAATTCCAGCCCAAGTGCAGCAGAAATTTCGGCCCAAGTCCAGTCAAAATTGCAGCCAAAATCCAGCCCAATTCCAGGAGAAATTCCAGCCGAAAATGAGGCCCAAGTCCAGGAGAAATTCCAGCCCAAGTGCAGCAGAAATTCCAGTCCACGTACAGGAGATAATCCACCCAAACTCCAGGAGAAATATGGGCCAAAGTCCAGGAGAAATTCCAGCCCAAGTGCCGCAGAAATTCCAGTCCAAGTCCAGGAGATACTCCACCCAAACTCCAGGAGAAATTTGGGCCCAACTCCAGGAGAAATTCCAGCCTCAAATGCAGCCCAAGTCCAGGAGAAATTCCAGCCCAAGTGCCGCAGAAATTTCAGCCCAAGTCCAGCAGATACTCCACCCGAACTCCAGGAGAAATGCGGGCCAAAGTCCACGAGAAATTACAGTCGAAATCCAGTCCAAGGTGAGGAGTAATTTGGGCCCAGCTCCAGGAGAAATTCCAGCCTCAAATGCAGCCCAAGTCCAGGAGAAATTCAAGAACAGGGCCAAGAGAAATTCAGACCTCAAACCAGGAGTAATTCCAGCCTAAAATGAGGCCCTAGGTCCGGGAGAAATTCCAGCCTACGTGCAGCAGAAATTCAAGTCCAAATCCAGGAGATATTCCACCTGAACTCCAGGAGAATTTCAGGCCCAAGTCCAATAGAAATTCCAGCCCACGTGCAGGAGAAATTCAGACCCAAGCCTCTCCTGACTTAAGCCATGCCCCCTCACCCCTTAAGCCACTCCCCCAGCAGAAATGCCAAGTCCATGCCAAGTCAAGAAGTAAGTCCAGCCTAAAGAGCAGCCCAACTCATGGAGAAATTCCAGCCTACGTGCAGCAGAAATTCCAGTCCAAATCCAGGAGCTATTCCACCTGACTTCCAGGACAAATTCCAGCCCACGTGCAGGAGAAATTCAAGCCAAAGTGCGGCAGAAATTCCAGTCCAAGTCCAGGAGATATTTCAACTGAACTCCAGGAGGAATTTGGGCCCAGCTCCAGGAGAAATTACAGCCTAAAATGCAGCCCAAGTCCAGGAGATAGTCCACCCGAACTCCAGGAGAAATGTGGGCCAAAGTCCAGGAGAAATTCCAGCCGAAATGTAGTCCAAGTGGAGGAGAAATTTGGGCCCAGCTCCAGGAGAAATTCCAGCCTCAAATGCAGCCCAAGTCCAGGAGAAATTCAGCGCCAAGGGCAGCCAAATCCAGCCCACATCCAGGAGAAATTCAAGAACAGGGCCAAGAGAAATTCAGACCTCAAACCACGAGTAATTCCAGCCTAAAATGAGGCCCTAGGTCCAGGAGAAATTCCAGCCTACGTGCAGCAGAAATTCAAGTCCAAATCCAGGAGATATTCCACCTGACTTCCAGGACAAATTCCAGCCCATGTGCAGGAGAAATTCAGCCCTAAGTCCAGTCAAAGTTGCAGCCCAAAATGCAGCCCAAGTCCAGGAGAAATTCCAGCCCAAAATGAGGCCCAAGTCCAGGAGAAATTCAGGCCCAAGTGCTGCAGAAATCCCAGTCCAAATCCAGGAGATAGTCCACCCAAACTCCAGGAGAAATATGGGCCAAAGTCCAGGAGAAATTCCAGCCCAAGTGCCGCAGAAATTCCAGTCCAAGTCCAGGAGATACTCCACCCAAACTCCAGGAGAAATTTGGGCCCAACTCCAGGAGAAATTCCAGCCTCAAATGCAGCCCAAGTCCAGGAGAAATTCCAGCCCAAGTGCCGCAGAAATTTCAGCCCAAGTCCAGCAGATACTCCACCCGAACTCCAGGAGAAATGCGGGCCAAAGTCCAGGAGAAATTACAGTCGAAATCCAGTCCAAGGTGAGGAGTAATTTGGGCCCAGCTCCAGCAGAAATTCCAGCCTCAAATGCAGCCCAAGTCCAGGAGAAATTCAGCCCCAAGGGCAGCCAAATCCAGCCCACATCCTGGAGAAATTCAAGAACAGGGCCAAGAGAAATTCAGACCTCAAACCACGAGTAATTCCAGCCTAAAATGAGGCCCTAGGTCCAGGAGAAATTCCAGCCCAAGTGCAGCAGAAATCCCAGTCCAAATCCAGGAGCTATTCCACCTGACTTCCAGGACAAATTCCAGCCCACGTGCAGGAGTAATTCAGCCCTAAGTCCAGTCAAAGTTGCAGCACAAAATGCAGCCCTAAGTCCAGTCAAAATTGCAGCCTAAAATGCAGCCCAAATCCAGGAGATTGTCCACCCGAACTCAAGGAGAAATGTGGGCCAAAGTCCAGGAGAAATTGCAGACAAGTCCAGGAGAAATTCCAGGCCAAGTGCAGCAGAAATTCCAGTCCACGTACAGGAGATAATCCACCTGAACTCCAGGAGAAATGTGGGCCAAAGTCCAGGAGAAATTACAGCCGAAATCCAGTCCAAGTGGAGGAGAAATTTGGGCCCAGCTCCAGGAGAAATTCCAGCCTCAAATGCAGCCCAAGTCCAGGAGAAATTCAGCCCCAAGGGCAGCCAAATCCAGCCCACATCCTGGAGAAATTCAAGAACAGGGCCAAGAGAAATTCAGACCTCAAACCACGAGTAATTCCAGCCTAAAATGAGGCCCTAGGTCCAGGAGAAATTCCAGCCTACGTGCAGCAGAAATTCAAGTCCAAATCCAGGAGATATTCCACCTGACTTCCAGGACAAATTCCAGCCCATGTGCAGGAGAAATTCAGCCCTAAGTCCAGTCAAAGTTGCAGCCCAAAATGCAGCCCAAGTCCAGGAGAAATTCCAGCCCAAAATGAGGCCCAAGTCCAGGAGAAATTCAGGCCCAAGTGCTGCAGAAATCCCAGTCCAAATCCAGGAGATAGTCCACCCAAACTCCAGGAGAAATATGGGCCAAAGTCCAGGAGAAATTCCAGCCCAAGTGCCGCAGAAATTCCAGTCCAAGTCCAGGAGATACTCCACCCAAACTCCAGGAGAAATTTGGGCCCAACTCCAGGAGAAATTCCAGCCTCAAATGCAGCCCAAGTCCAGGAGAAATTCCAGCCCAAGTGCCGCAGAAATTTCAGCCCAAGTCCAGCAGATACTCCACCCGAACTCCAGGAGAAATGCGGGCCAAAGTCCAGGAGAAATTACAGTCGAAATCCAGTCCAAGGTGAGGAGTAATTTGGGCCCAGCTCCAGGAGAAATTCCAGCCTCAAATGCAGCCCAAGTCCAGGAGAAATTCAGCCCCAAGGGCAGCCAAATCCAGCCCACATCCTGGAGAAATTCAAGAACAGGGCCAAGAGAAATTCAGACCTCAAACCACGAGTAATTCCAGCCTAAAATGAGGCCCTAGGTCCAGGAGAAATTCCAGCCCAAGTGCAGCAGAAATCCCAGTCCAAATCCAGGAGCTATTCCACCTGACTTCCAGGACAAATTCCAGCCCACGTGCAGGAGTAATTCAGCCCTAAGTCCAGTCAAAGTTGCAGCCCAAAATGCAGCCCTAAGTCCAGTCAAAATTGCAGCCTAAAATGCAGCCCAAGTCCAGGAGATTGTCCACCCGAACTCAAGGAGAAATGTGGGCCAAAGTCCAGGAGAAATTGCAGACAAGTCCAGGAGAAATTCCAGCCTCAAATGCAGCCCAAGTCCAGGAGAAATTCCAGCCTACGTGCAGCAGAAATTCAAGTCCAAATATAGGAGATATTCCATCTGACTTCCAGGACAAATTCCAGCCCATGTGCAGGAGAAATTCAGCCCTAAGTCCAGTCAAAGTTGCAGCCCAAAATGCAGCCCAAGTCCAGGAGAAATTCCAGCCCAAAATGAGGCCCAAGTCCAGGAGAAATTCCAGCCCAAGTGCAGCAGAAATTCCAGTCCAAGTCCAGGAGATATTTCAACCGAACTCCAGGAGAAATTTGGGCCCAGCTCCAGGAGAAATTACAGCCTAAAATGCAGCCCAAGTCCAGGAGATAGTCCACCCGAACTCCAGGAGAAATGTGGGCCAAAGTCCAGGAGAAATTGCAGACAAGTCCAGGAGAAATTCCAGGCCAAGTGCCGCAGAAATTCCAGTCCACGTACAGGAGATAATCCACCTGAACTCCAGGAGAAATGTGGGCCAAAGTCCAGGAGAAATTACAGCCGAAATCCAGTCCAAGTGGAGGAGAAATTTGGGCCCAGCTCCAGGAGAAATTCCAGCCTCAAATGCAGACCAAGTCCAGGAGAAATTCAGCCCCAAGGGCAGCCAAATCCAGCCCACATCCAGGAGAAATTCTAGAACAGGGCCAAGAGAAATTCAGACCTCAAACCACGAGTAATTCCAGCCTAAAATGAGACCCTAGGTCCAGGAGAAATTCCAGCCCAAGTGCAGCAGAAATTTCGGCCCAAGTCCAGTCAAAATTGCAGCCAAAATCCAGCCCAATTCCAGGAGAAATTCCAGCCGAAAATGAGGCCCAAGTCCAGGAGAAATTCCAGCCCAAGTGCAGCAGAAATTCCAGTCCACGTACAGGAGATAATCCACCCAAACTCCAGGAGAAATATGGGCCAAAGTCCAGGAGAAATTCCAGCCCAAGTGCCGCAGAAATTCCAGTCCAAGTCCAGGAGATACTCCACCCAAACTCCAGGAGAAATTTGGGCCCAACTCCAGGAGAAATTCCAGCCTCAAATGCAGCCCAAGTCCAGGAGAAATTCCAGCCCAAGTGCCGCAGAAATTTCAGCCCAAGTCCAGCAGATACTCCACCCGAACTCCAGGAGAAATGCGGGCCAAAGTCCACGAGAAATTACAGTCGAAATCCAGTCCAAGGTGAGGAGTAATTTGGGCCCAGCTCCAGCAGAAATTCCAGCCTCAAATGCAGCCCAAGTCCAGGAGAAATTCAGCCCCAAGGGCAGCCAAATCCAGCCCACATCCTGGAGAAATTCAAGAACAGGGCCAAGAGAAATTCAGACCTCAAACCACGAGTAATTCCAGCCTAAAATGAGGCCCTAGGTCCAGGAGAAATTCCAGCCCAAGTGCAGCAGAAATCCCAGTCCAAATCCAGGAGCTATTCCACCTGACTTCCAGGACAAATTCCAGCCCACGTGCAGGAGTAATTCAGCCCTAAGTCCAGTCAAAGTTGCAGCCCAAAATGCAGCCCTAAGTCCAGTCAAAATTGCAGCCTAAAATGCAGCCCAAGTCCAGGAGATAGTCCACCCGAACTCAAGGAGAAATGTGGGCCAAAGTCCAGGAGAAATTGCAGACAAGTCCAGGAGAAATTCCAGCCCAAGTGCAGCAGAAATTCCAGTCCACGTACAGGAGATAATCCACCTGAACTCCAGGAGAAATGTGGGCCAAAGTCCAGGAGAAATTACAGCCGAAATCCAGTCCAAGTGGAGGAGAAATTTGGGCCCAGCTCCAGGAGAAATTCCAGCCTCAAATGCAGCCCAAGTCCAGGAGAAATTCAGGACCAAGGGCAGCCAAATCCAGCCCACATCCTGGAGAAATTCAAGAACAGGGCCAAGAGAAATTCACACCTCAAACCAGGAGTAATTCCAGCCTAAAATGAGGCCCTAGGTCCAGGAGAAATTCCAGCCTACGTGCAGCAGAAATTCAAGTCCAAATCCAGGAGATATTCCACCTGACTTCCAGGACAAATTCCAGCCCATGTGCAGGAGAAATTCAGCCCTAAGTCCAGTCAAAGTTGCAGCCCAAAATGCAGCCCAAGTCCAGGAGAAATTCCAGCCCAAAATGAGGCCCAAGTCCAGGAGAAATTCAGGCCCAAGTGCTGCAGAAATCCCAGTCCAAATCCAGGAGATAGTCCACCCAAACTCCAGGAGAAATATGGGCCAAAGTCCAGGAGAAATTCCAGCCCAAGTGCCGCAGAAATTCCAGTCCAAGTCCAGGAGATACTCCACCCAAACTCCAGGAGAAATTTGGGCCCAACTCCAGGAGAAATTCCAGCCTCAAATGCAGCCCAAGTCCAGGAGAAATTCCAGCCCAAGTGCCGCAGAAATTTCAGCCCAAGTCCAGCAGATACTCCACCCGAACTCCAGGAGAAATGCGGGCCAAAGTCCAGGAGAAATTACAGTCGAAATCCAGTCCAAGGTGAGGAGTAATTTGGGCCCAGCTCCAGGAGAAATTCCAGCCTCAAATGCAGCCCAAGTCCAGGAGAAATTCAGCCCCAAGGGCAGCCAAATCCAGCCCACATCCTGGAGAAATTCAAGAACAGGGCCAAGAGAAATTCAGACCTCAAACCACGAGTAATTCCAGCCTAAAATGAGGCCCTAGGTCCAGGAGAAATTCCAGCCCAAGTGCAGCAGAAATCCCAGTCCAAATCCAGGAGCTATTCCACCTGACTTCCAGGACAAATTCCAGCCCACGTGCAGGAGTAATTCAGCCCTAAGTCCAGTCAAAGTTGCAGCCCAAAATGCAGCCCTAAGTCCAGTCAAAATTGCAGCCTAAAATGCAGCCCAAGTCCAGGAGATTGTCCACCCGAACTCAAGGAGAAATGTGGGCCAAAGTCCAGGAGAAATTGCAGACAAGTCCAGGAGAAATTCCAGCCTCAAATGCAGCCCAAGTCCAGGAGAAATTCCAGCCTACGTGCAGCAGAAATTCAAGTCCAAATATAGGAGATATTCCATCTGACTTCCAGGACAAATTCCAGCCCATGTGCAGGAGAAATTCAGCCCTAAGTCCAGTCAAAGTTGCAGCCCAAAATGCAGCCCAAGTCCAGGAGAAATTCCAGCCCAAAATGAGGCCCAAGTCCAGGAGAAATTCCAGCCCAAGTGCAGCAGAAATTCCAGTCCAAGTCCAGGAGATATTTCAACCGAACTCCAGGAGAAATTTGGGCCCAGCTCCAGGAGAAATTACAGCCTAAAATGCAGCCCAAGTCCAGGAGATAGTCCACCCGAACTCCAGGAGAAATGTGGGCCAAAGTCCAGGAGAAATTGCAGACAAGTCCAGGAGAAATTCCAGGCCAAGTGCCGCAGAAATTCCAGTCCACGTACAGGAGATAATCCACCTGAACTCCAGGAGAAATGTGGGCCAAAGTCCAGGAGAAATTACAGCCGAAATCCAGTCCAAGTGGAGGAGAAATTTGGGCCCAGCTCCAGGAGAAATTCCAGCCTCAAATGCAGACCAAGTCCAGGAGAAATTCAGCCCCAAGGGCAGCCAAATCCAGCCCACATCCAGGAGAAATTCTAGAACAGGGCCAAGAGAAATTCAGACCTCAAACCACGAGTAATTCCAGCCTAAAATGAGACCCTAGGTCCAGGAGAAATTCCAGCCCAAGTGCAGCAGAAATTTCGGCCCAAGTCCAGTCAAAATTGCAGCCAAAATCCAGCCCAATTCCAGGAGAAATTCCAGCCGAAAATGAGGCCCAAGTCCAGGAGAAATTCCAGCCCAAGTGCAGCAGAAATTCCAGTCCACGTACAGGAGATAATCCACCCAAACTCCAGGAGAAATATGGGCCAAAGTCCAGGAGAAATTCCAGCCCAAGTGCCGCAGAAATTCCAGTCCAAGTCCAGGAGATACTCCACCCAAACTCCAGGAGAAATTTGGGCCCAACTCCAGGAGAAATTCCAGCCTCAAATGCAGCCCAAGTCCAGGAGAAATTCCAGCCCAAGTGCCGCAGAAATTTCAGCCCAAGTCCAGCAGATACTCCACCCGAACTCCAGGAGAAATGCGGGCCAAAGTCCACGAGAAATTACAGTCGAAATCCAGTCCAAGGTGAGGAGTAATTTGGGCCCAGCTCCAGCAGAAATTCCAGCCTCAAATGCAGCCCAAGTCCAGGAGAAATTCAGCCCCAAGGGCAGCCAAATCCAGCCCACATCCTGGAGAAATTCAAGAACAGGGCCAAGAGAAATTCAGACCTCAAACCACGAGTAATTCCAGCCTAAAATGAGGCCCTAGGTCCAGGAGAAATTCCAGCCCAAGTGCAGCAGAAATCCCAGTCCAAATCCAGGAGCTATTCCACCTGACTTCCAGGACAAATTCCAGCCCACGTGCAGGAGTAATTCAGCCCTAAGTCCAGTCAAAGTTGCAGCCCAAAATGCAGCCCTAAGTCCAGTCAAAATTGCAGCCTAAAATGCAGCCCAAGTCCAGGAGATAGTCCACCCGAACTCAAGGAGAAATGTGGGCCAAAGTCCAGGAGAAATTGCAGACAAGTCCAGGAGAAATTCCAGCCCAAGTGCAGCAGAAATTCCAGTCCACGTACAGGAGATAATCCACCTGAACTCCAGGAGAAATGTGGGCCAAAGTCCAGGAGAAATTACAGCCGAAATCCAGTCCAAGTGGAGGAGAAATTTGGGCCCAGCTCCAGGAGAAATTCCAGCCTCAAATGCAGCCCAAGTCCAGGAGAAATTCAGGACCAAGGGCAGCCAAATCCAGCCCACATCCTGGAGAAATTCAAGAACAGGGCCAAGAGAAATTCACACCTCAAACCAGGAGTAATTCCAGCCTAAAATGAGGCCCTAGGTCCAGGAGAAATTCCAGCCTACGTGCAGCAGAAATTCAAGTCCAAATCTAGGAGATATTCCACCTGACTTCCAGGACAAATTCCAGCCCACGTGCAGGAGAAATTCAGCCCTAAGTCCAGTCAAAGTTGCAGCCCAAAATGCAGCCCAAGTCCAGGAGAAATTCCAGCCCAAAATGAGGCCCAAGTCCAGGAGAAATTCAGGCCCAAGTGCTGCAGAAATCCCAGTCCAAATCCAGGAGATAGTCCACCCAAACTCCAGGAGAAATATGGGCCAAAGTCCAGGAGAAATTCCAGCCAAAGTGCCGCAGAAATTCCAGTCCAAGTCCAGGAGATAGTCCACCCAAACTCCAGGAGAAATTTGGGCCCAACTCCAGGAGAAATTCCAGCCTCAAATGCAGCCCAAGTCCAGGAGAAATTCCAGCCCAAGTGCCGCAGAAATTTCAGCCCAAGTCCAGCAGATACTCCACCCGAACTCCAGGAGAAATGCGGGCCAAAGTCCAGGAGAAATTACAGTCGAAATCCAGTCCAAGGTGAGGAGTAATTTGGGCCCAGCTCCAGGAGAAATTCCAGCCTCAAATGCAGCCCAAGTCCAGGAGAAATTCAGCCCCAAGGGCAGCCAAATCCAGCCCACATCCAGGAGAAATTCAAGAACAGGGCCAAGAGAAATTCAGACCTCAAACCACGAGTAATTCCAGCCTAAAATGAGGCCCTAGGTCCAGGAGAAATTCCAGCCCAAGTGCAGCAGAAATCCCAGTCCAAATCCAGGAGCTATTCCACCTGACTTCCAGGACAAATTCCAGCCCACGTGCAGGAGTAATTCAGCCCTAAGTCCAGTCAAAGTTGCAGCCCAAAATGCAGCCCTAAGTCTAGTCAAAATTGCAGCCTAAAATGCAGCCCAAGTCCAGGAGATTGTCCACCCGAACTCAAGGAGAAATGTGGGCCAAAGTCCAGGAGAAATTGCAGACAAGTCCAGGAGAAATTCCAGCCCAAGTGCAGCAGAAATTCCAGTCCAAGTCCAGGAGATAATCCACCTGAACTCCAGGACAAATTCAGGCCCAAGTCCAAGAGAAGTTCCACCCTCAAATGCAGCCCAAGTCCAGGAGAAATTCCAGCCCAGGTCTCTCCTGACTTAAGCCAAAACCCCTCGCCCCTTAAGCCACGCCCCCAGCAGAAATGTCAAGTCCATGCCAAATCAAGGAGTAAGTCCAGCCTAAAGAGCAGCCCAACTCATGGAGAAATCCCAGCCTACGTGCAGCAGAAATTCCAGTCCAAATCCGGGGGATATTCCACCTGACTTCCAGGACAAATTCCAGCCCACGTGCAGGAGAAATTCAGCCCTAAGTCCAGTCAAAATTGCAGCCCAAAATGCAGCCCAAGTCCAGGAGAAATTCCAGCCCAAGTGCAGCAGAAATTCCAGTCCAAGTCCAGGAGATATTTCAACCGAACTCCAGGAGAAATTTGGGCCCAGCTCCAGGAGAAATTACAGCCTAAAATGCAGCCCAAGTCCAGGAGATAGTCCACCCAAACTCCAGGAGAAATGTGGGCCAAAGTCCAGGAGAAATTGCAGACAAGTCCCGGAGAAATTCCAGGCCAAGTGCCGCAGAAATTCCAGTCCACGTACAGGAGATAATCCACCTGAACTCCAGGAGAAATGTGGGCCAAAGTCCAGGAGAAATTACAGTCGAAATCCAGTCCAAGGTGAGGAGAAATTTGGGCCCAGCTCCAGGAGAAATTCCAGCCTCAAATGCAGCCCAAGTCCAGGAGAATTTCAGGTACAAAGGCAGCCAAATCCAGCCCACATCCTGGAGAAATTCAAGAACAGGGACAAGAGAAATTTAGACCTCAAACCACGAGTAATTCCAGCCTAAAATGAGACCCTAGGTCCAGGAGAAATTCCAGCCCAAGTGCAGCAGAAATTCCAGTCCAAATCCAGGAGATATTCCACCTGAACTCCAGGAGAAATTCAGGCCCAAGTCCAATAGAAATTCCAGCCCAAGTCCAGGAGAAATTCAGACCCAAGCCTCTCCTGACTTAAGCCATGCCCCCTCACCCCTTAAGCCACTCCCCCAGCAGAAATGCCAAGTCCATGCCAAGTCAAGAAGTAAGTCCGGCCTAAAGAGCAGCCCAACTCATGGAGAAATTCCAGCCTACGTGCAGCAGAAATTCCAGTCCAAATCCAGGAGCTATTCCACCTGACTTCCAGGACAAATTCCAGCCCATGTCCAGGACAATTTCAAGCCGAAGGCCAAGAGAAAGTCAGGCCTAAATCCAGGAGGACTTCCAGCCCAAGTCCAGGAGAAATTCAACCCCAAGTCCATTAGAAATTCCAGCCCACGTGCAGGAGAAATTCAGGCCCCAAGTCCAGTCAAAATTGCAGCCCAAAATGCAGCCCAAGTCCAGGAGAAATTCCAGCCCAAGTGCCGCAGAAATTCCAGTCCAAGTCCAGGAGATATTTCAACCGAACTCCAGGAGAAATTTGGGCCCAGCTCCAGGAGAAATTACAGCCTAAAATGCAGCCCAAGTCCAGGAGATAGTCCACCCGAACTCCAGGAGAAATGTGGGCCAAAGTCCAGGAGAAATTGCAGACAAGTCCCGGAGAAATTCCAGGCCAAGTGCTGCAGAAATTCCAGTCCACGTACAGGAGATAATCCACCTGAACTCCAGGAGAAATGTGGGCCAAAGTCCAGGAGAAATTACAGCCGAAATCCAGTCCAAGTGGAGGAGAAATTTGGGCCCAGCTCCAGGAGAAATTCCAGCCTCAAATGCAGCCCAAGTCCAGGAGAAATTCAGGTCCAAGGGCAGCCAAATCCAGCCCACATCCTGGAGAAATTCAAGAACAGGGACAAGAGAAATTCAGACCTCAAACCACGAGTAATTCCAGCCTAAAATGAGACCCTAGGTCCAGGAGAAATTCCAGCCCAAGTGCAGCAGAAATTTAGGCCCAAGTCCAGTCAAAATTGCAGCCAAAATCCAGCCCAATTCCAGGAGAAATTCCAGCCGAAAATGAGGCCCAAGTCCAGGAGAAATTCCAGCCCAAAATGAGGCCCAAGTCCAGGAGAAATTCCAGCCCAAGTGCAGCAGAAATTCCAGTCCACGTACAGGAGATAATCCACCCGAACTCCAGGAGAAATGTGGGCCAAAGTCCAGGAGAAATTACAGCCGAAATATAGTCCAAGTGGAGGAGAAATTTGGGCCCAGCTCCAGGAGAAATTCCAGCCTCAAATGCAGCCCAAGTCCAGGAGAAATTCAGGACCAAGGGCAGCCAAATCCAGCCCACATCCTGGAGAAATTCAAGAACAGGGACAAGAGAAATTTAGACCTCAAACCACGAGTAATTCCAGCCTAAAATGAGACCCTAGGTCCAGGAGAAATTCCAGCCCAAGTGCAGCAGAAATTCCAGTCCAAATCCAGGAGATATTCCACCTGAACTCCAGGAGAAATTCAGGCCCAAGTCCAATAGAAATTCCAGCCCACGTGCAGGAGAAATTCAGACCCAAGCCTCTCCTGACTTAAGCCATGCCCCCTCACCCCTTAAGCCACTCCCCCAGCAGAAATGCCAAGTCCATGCCAAGTCAAGAAGTAAGTCCAGCCTAAAGAGCAGCCCAACTCATGGAGAAATTCCAGCCTACGTGCAGCAGAAATTCCAGTCCAAATCCAGGAGCTATTCCACCTGACTTCCAGGACAAATTCCAGCCCACGTGCAGGACAATTTCAAGCCGAAGGCCAAGAGAAAGTCAGGCCTAAATCCAGGAGGACTTCCAGCCCACGTCCAGGAGAAATTCAACCCCAAGCCCATTAGAAATTCCAGCCCACCTGCAGGAGAAATTCAGGCCCCAACTCCAGTCAAAATTGCAGCCCAAAATGCAGCCCAAGTCCAGGAGAAATTCCAGCCCAAGTGCCGCAGAAATTCCAGTCCAAGTCCAGGAGATATTTCAACCGAACTCCAGGAGAAATTTGGGCCCAGCTCCAGGAGAAATTCCAGCCTCAAATGCAGCCCAAGTCCAGGAGATAATCCACCCGAACTCCAGGAGAAATGTGGGCCAAAGTCCAGGAGAAATTCCAGCCCAAGTGCAGCAGAAATTCCAGTCCAAAGCCAGGAGATATTCCACCTGAACTCCAGGAGAAATTCAGGCCCAAGTCCAATAGAAATTCCAGCCCACGTGCAGGAGAAATTCAGACCCAAGCCTCTCCTGACTTAAGCCATGCCCCCTCACCCCTTAAGCCACTCCCCCAGAAGAAATGCCAAGTCCATGCCAAGTCAAGAAGTAAGTCCAGCCTAAAGAGCAGCCCAACTCATGGAGAAATTCCAGCCTACGTGCAGCAGAAATTCCAGTCCAAATCCAGGAGCTATTCCAGCTGACTTCCAGGACAAATTCCAGCCCACGTCCAGGAGAAATTCAACCCCAAGCCCATTAGAAATTCCAGCCCACGTGCAGGAGAAATTCAGGCCCCAAGTCCAGTCAAAATTGCAGCCCAAAATGCAGCCCAAGTCCAGGAGAAATTCCAGCCCAAGTGCCGCAGAAATTCCAGTCCAAGTCCAGGAGATATTTCAACCGAACTCCAGGAGAAATTTGGGCCCAGCTCCAGGAGAAATTACAGCCTAAAATGCAGCCCAAGTCCAGGAGATAGTCCACCCGAACTCCAGGAGAAATGTGGGCCAAAGTCCAGGAGAAATTGCAGACAAGTCCCGGAGAAATTCCAGGCCAAGTGCTGCAGAAATTCCAGTCCACGTACAGGAGATAATCCACCTGAACTCCAGGAGAAATGTGGGCCAAAGTCCAGGAGAAATTACAGCCGAAATCCAGTCCAAGTGGAGGAGAAATTTGGGCCCAGCTCCAGGAGAAATTCCAGCCTCAAATGCAGCCCAAGTCCAGGAGAAATTCAGGTCCAAGGGCAGCCAAATCCAGCCCACATCCTGGAGAAATTCAAGAACAGGGACAAGAGAAATTCAGACCTCAAACCACGAGTAATTCCAGCCTAAAATGAGACCCTAGGTCCAGGAGAAATTCCAGCCCAAGTGCAGCAGAAATTTAGGCCCAAGTCCAGTCAAAATTGCAGCCAAAATCCAGCCCAATTCCAGGAGAAATTCCAGCCGAAAATGAGGCCCAAGTCCAGGAGAAATTCCAGCCCAAGTGCAGCAGAAATTCCAGTCCACGTACAGGAGATAATCCACCCGAACTCCAGGAGAAATGTGGGCCAAAGTCCAGGAGAAATTACAGCCGAAATCCAGTCCAAGTGGAGGAGAAATTTGGGCCCAGCTCCAGGAGAAATTCCAGCCTCAAATGCAGCCCAAGTCCAGGAGAAATTCAGGACCAAGGGCAGCCAAATCCAGCCCACATCCTGGAGAAATTCAAGAACAGGGACAAGAGAAATTCACACCACAAACCAGGAGTAATTACAGCCTAAAATGAGGCCCAAGTCCAGGAAAAATTCCAGCCCAAGTGCAGCAGAAATTCCAGTCCAAATCCAGGAGATATTCCACCTGAACTCCAGGAGAAATTCAGGCCCAAGTCCAATAGAAATTCCAGCCCACGTGCAGGAGAAATTCAGACCCAAGCCTCTCCTGACTTAAGCCATGCCCCCTCACCCCTTAAGCCACTCCCCCAGCAGAAATGCCAAGTCCATGCCAAGTCAAGAAGTAAGTCCAGCCTAAAGAGCAGCCCAACTCATGGAGAAATTCCAGCCTAAGTGCAGCAGAAATTCCAGTCCAAATCCAGGAGCTATTCCACCTGACTTCCAGGACAAATTCCAGCCCAAGTCCAGGACAATTTCAAGCCAAAGGCCAAGAGAAAGTCAGGCCTAAATCCAGGAGGACTTCCAGCCCACGTCCAGGAGAAATTCAACCCCAAGCCCATTAGAAATTCCAGCCCACGTGCAGGAGAAATTCAGGCCCCAAGTCCAGTCAAAATTGCAGCCCAAAATGCAGCCCAAGTCCAGGAGAAATTCCAGCCCAAGTCCAGGAGAAATTCCAGTCCAAGTCCAGGAGATATTTCAACCGAACTCCAGGAGAAATTTGGGCCCAGCTCCAGGAGAAATTACAGCCTAAAATGCAGCCCAAGTCCAGGAGATAGTCCACCCGAACTCCAGGAGAAATGTGGGCCAAAGTCCAGGAGAAATTGCAGACAAGTCCCGGAGAAATTCCAGGCCAAGTGCAGCAGAAATTCCAGTCCACGTACAGGAGATAATCCACCTGAACTCCAGGAGAAATGTGGGCCAAAGTCCAGGAGAAATTACAGCCGAAATCCAGTCCAAGTGGAGGAGAAATTTGGGCCCAGCTCCAGGAGAAATTCCAGCCTCAAATGCAGCCCAAGTCCAGGAGAAATTCAGCCCCAAGGGCAGCCAAATCCAGCCCACATCCTGGAGAAATTCAAGAACAGGGCCAAGAGAAATTCAGACCTCAAACCACGAGTAATTCCAGCCTAAAATGAGACCCTAGGTCCAGGAGAAATTCCAGCCCAAGTGCAGCAGAAATTTAGGCCCAAGTCCAGTCAAAATTGCAGCCAAAATCCAGCCCAATTCCAGGAGAAATTCCAGCCTCAAATGAGGCCCAAGTCCAGGAGAAATTCCAGCCCAAGTGCAGCAGAAATTCCAGTCCACGTACAGGAGATAATCCACCCGAACTCCAGGAGAAATGTGGGCCAAAGTCCAGGAGAAATTACAGCCGAAATATAGTCCAAGTGGAGGAGAAATTTGGGCCCAGCTCCAGGAGAAATTCCAGCCTCAAATGCAGCCCAAGTCCAGGAGAAATTCAGGACCAAGGGCAGCCAAATCCAGCCCACATCCTGGAGAAATTCAAGAACAGGGACAAGAGAAATTTAGACCTCAAACCACGAGTAATTCCAGCCTAAAATGAGACCCTAGGTCCAGGAGAAATTCCAGCCCAAGTGCAGCAGAAATTCCAGTCCAAATCCAGGAGATATTCCACCTGAACTCCAGGAGAAATTCAGGCCCAAGTCCAATAGAAATTCCAGCCCACGTGCAGGAGAAATTCAGACCCAAGCCTCTCCTGACTTAAGCCATGCCCCCTCACCCCTTAAGCCACTCCCCCAGCAGAAATGCCAAGTCCATGCCAAGTCAAGAAGTAAGTCCAGCCTAAAGAGCAGCCCAACTCATGGAGAAATTCCAGCCTAAGTGCAGCAGAAATTCCAGTCCAAATCCAGGAGCTATTCCACCTGACTTCCAGGACAAATTCCAGCCCAAGTCCAGGACAATTTCAAGCCGAAGGCCAAGAGAAAGTCAGGCCTAAATCCAGGAGGACTTCCAGCCCACGTCCAGGAGAAATTCAACCCCAAGCCCATTAGAAATTCCAGCCCACGTGCAGGAGAAATTCAGGCCCCAAGTCCAGTCAAAATTGCAGCCCAAAATGCAGCCCAAGTCCAGGAGAAATTCCAGCCCAAGTCCAGGAGAAATTCCAGTCCAAGTCCAGGAGATATTTCAACCGAACTCCAGGAGAAATTTGGGCCCAGCTCCAGGAGAAATTACAGCCTAAAATGCAGCCCAAGTCCAGGAGATAGTCCACCCGAACTCCAGGAGAAATGTGGGCCAAAGTCCAGGAGAAATTGCAGACAAGTCCCGGAGAAATTCCAGGCCAAGTGCAGCAGAAATTCCAGTCCACGTACAGGAGATAATCCACCTGAACTCCAGGAGAAATGTGGGCCAAAGTCCAGGAGAAATTACAGCCGAAATCCAGTCCAAGTGGAGGAGAAATTTGGGCCCAGCTCCAGGAGAAATTCCAGCCTCAAATGCAGCCCAAGTCCAGGAGAAATTCAGCCCCAAGGGCAGCCAAATCCAGCCCACATCCTGGAGAAATTCAAGAACAGGGCCAAGAGAAATTCAGACCTCAAACCACGAGTAATTCCAGCCTAAAATGAGACCCTAGGTCCAGGAGAAATTCCAGCCCAAGTGCAGCAGAAATTTAGGCCCAAGTCCAGTCAAAATTGCAGCCAAAATCCAGCCCAATTCCAGGAGAAATTCCAGCCTCAAATGAGGCCCAAGTCCAGGAGAAATTCCAGCCCAAGTGCAGCAGAAATTCCAGTCCACGTACAGGAGATAATCCACCCGAACTCCAGGAGAAATGTGGGCCAAAGTCCAGGAGAAATTACAGCCGAAATATAGTCCAAGTGGAGGAGAAATTTGGGCCCAGCTCCAGGAGAAATTCCAGCCTCAAATGCAGCCCAAGTCCAGAAGAAATTCAGGACCAAGGGCAGCCAAATCCAGCCCACATCCTGGAGAAATTCAAGAACAGGGACAAGAGAAATTTAGACCTCAAACCACGAGTAATTCCAGCCTAAAATGAGACCCTAGGTCCAGGAGAAATTCCAGCCCAAGTGCAGCAGAAATTCCAGTCCAAATCCAGGAGATATTCCACCTGAACTCCAGGAGAAATTCAGGCCCAAGTCCAGGAGAAATTCCAGCCCACGTGCAGGAGAAATTCAGACCCAAGCCTCTCCTGACTTAAGCCATGCCCCCTCACCCCTTAAGCCACTCCCCCAGCAGAAATGCCAAGTCCATGCCAAGTCAAGAAGTAAGTCCAGCCTAAAGAGCAGCCCAACTCATGGAGAAATTCCAGCCTACGTGCAGCAGAAATTCCAGTCCAAATCCAGGAGCTATTCCACCTGACTTCCAGGACAAATTCCAGCCCAAGTCCAGGACAATTTCAAGCCGAAGGCCAAGAGAAAGTCAGGCCTAAATCCAGGAGGACTTCCAGCCCACGTCCAGGAGAAATTCAACCCCAAGCCCATTAGAAATTCCAGCCCACGTGCAGGAGAAATTCAGGCCCCAAGTCCAGTCAAAATTGCAGCCCAAAATGCAGCCCAAGTCCAGGAGAAATTCCAGCCCAAGTGCCGCAGAAATTCCAGTCCAAGTCCAGGAGATATTTCAACCGAACTCCAGGAGAAATTTGGGCCCAGCTCCAGGAGAAATTACAGCCTAAAATGCAGCCCAAGTCCAGGAGATAGTCCACCCGAACTCCAGGAGAAATGTGGGCCAAAGTCCAGGAGAAATTGCAGACAAGTCCCGGAGAAATTCCAGGCCAAGTGCAGCAGAAATTCCAGTCCACGTACAGGAGATAATCCACCTGAACTCCAGGAGAAATGTGGGCCAAAGTCCAGGAGAAATTACAGCCGAAATCCAGTCCAAGTGGAGGAGAAATTTGGGCCCAGCTCCAGGAGAAATTCCAGCCTCAAATGCAGCCCAAGTCCAGGAGAAATTCAGGTCCAAGGGCAGCCAAATCCAGCCCACATCCTGGAGAAATTCAAGAACAGGGCCAAGAGAAATTCAGACCTCAAACCACGAGTAATTCCAGCCTAAAATGAGACCCTAGGTCCAGGAGAAATTCCAGCCCAAGTGCAGCAGAAATTTAGGCCCAAGTCCAGTCAAAATTGCAGCCAAAATCCAGCCCAATTCCAGGAGAAATTCCAGCCTCAAATGAGGCCCAAGTCCAGGAGAAATTCCAGCCCAAGTGCAGCAGAAATTCCAGTCCACGTACAGGAGATAATCCACCCGAACTCCAGGAGAAATGTGGGCCAAAGTCCAGGAGAAATTACAGCCGAAATATAGTCCAAGTGGAGGAGAAATTTGGGCCCAGCTCCAGGAGAAATTCCAGCCTCAAATGCAGCCCAAGTCCAGGAGAAATTCAGGACCAAGGGCAGCCAAATCCAGCCCACATCCTGGAGAAATTCAAGAACAGGGACAAGAGAAATTTAGACCTCAAACCACGAGTAATTCCAGCCTAAAATGAGACCCTAGGTCCAGGAGAAATTCCAGCCCAAGTGCAGCAGAAATTCCAGTCCAAATCCAGGAGATATTCCACCTGAACTCCAGGAGAAATTCAGGCCCAAGTCCAGGAGAAATTCCAGCCCACGTGCAGGAGAAATTCAGACCCAAGCCTCTCCTGACTTAAGCCATGCCCCCTCACCCCTTAAGCCACTCCCCCAGCAGAAATGCCAAGTCCATGCCAAGTCAAGAAGTAAGTCCAGCCTAAAGAGCAGCCCAACTCATGGAGAAATTCCAGCCTACGTGCAGCAGAAATTCCAGTCCAAATCCAGGAGCTATTCCACCTGACTTCCAGGACAAATTCCAGCCCAAGTCCAGGACAATTTCAAGCCGAAGGCCAAGAGAAAGTCAGGCCTAAATCCAGGAGGACTTCCAGCCCACGTCCAGGAGAAATTCAACCCCAAGCCCATTAGAAATTCCAGCCCACGTGCAGGAGAAATTCAGGCCCCAAGTCCAGTCAAAATTGCAGCCCAAAATGCAGCCCAAGTCCAGGAGAAATTCCAGCCCAAGTGCCGCAGAAATTCCAGTCCAAGTCCAGGAGATATTTCAACCGAACTCCAGGAGAAATTTGGGCCCAGCTCCAGGAGAAATTACAGCCTAAAATGCAGCCCAAGTCCAGGAGATAGTCCACCCGAACTCCAGGAGAAATGTGGGCCAAAGTCCAGGAGAAATTACAGCCGAAATCCAGTCCAAGTGGAGGAGAAATTTGGGCCCAGCTCCAGGAGAAATTCCAGCCTCAAATGCAGCCCAAGTCCAGGAGAAATTCAGCCCCAAGGGCAGCCAAATCCAGCCCACATCCTGGAGAAATTCAAGAACAGGGCCAAGAGAAATTCAGACCTCAAACCACGAGTAATTCCAGCCTAAAATGAGACCCTAGGTCCAGGAGAAATTCCAGCCCAAGTGCAGCAGAAATTTAGGCCCAAGTCCAGTCAAAATTGCAGCCAAAATCCAGCCCAATTCCAGGAGAAATTCCAGCCGAAAATGAGGCCCAAGTCCAGGAGAAATTCCAGCCCAAGTGCAGCAGAAATTCCAGTCCACGTACAGGAGATAATCCACCCGAACTCCAGGAGAAATGTGGGCCAAAGTCCAGGAGAAATTACAGCCGAAATATAGTCCAAGTGGAGGAGAAATTTGGGCCCAGCTCCAGGAGAAATTCCAGCCTCAAATGCAGCCCAAGTCCAGGAGAAATTCAGTCCCAAGGGCAGCCAAATCCAGCCCACATCCTGGAGAAATTCAAGAACAGGGACAAGAGAAATTTAGACCTCAAACCACGAGTAATTCCAGCCTAAAATGAGACCCTAGGTCCAGGAGAAATTCCAGCCCAAGTGCAGCAGAAATTCCAGTCCAAATCCAGGAGATATTCCACCTGAACTCCAGGAGAAATTCAGGCCCAAGTCCAATAGAAATTCCAGCCCACGTGCAGGAGAAATTCAGACCCAAGACTCTCCTGACTTAAGCCATGCCCCCTCACCCCTTAAGCCACTCCCCCAGCAGAAATGCCAAGTCCATGCCAAGTCAAGAAGTAAGTCCAGCCTAAAGAGCAGCCCAACTCATGGAGAAATTCCAGCCTACGTGCAGCAGAAATTCCAGTCCAAATCCAGGAGCTATTCCACCTGACTTCCAGGACAAATTCCAGCCCAAGTCCAGGACAATTTCAAGCCGAAGGCCAAGAGAAAGTCAGGCCTAAATCCAGGAGGACTTCCAGCCCACGTCCAGGAGAAATTCAACCCCAAGCCCATTAGAAATTCCAGCCCACGTGCAGGAGAAATTCAGGCCCCAAGTCCAGTCAAAATTGCAGCCCAAAATGCAGCCCAAGTCCAGGAGAAATTCCAGCCCAAGTGCCGCAGAAATTCCAGTCCAAGTCCAGGAGATATTTCAACCGAACTCCAGGAGAAATTTGGGCCCAGCTCCAGGAGAAATTACAGCCTAAAATGCAGCCCAAGTCCAGGAGATAGTCCACCCGAACTCCAGGAGAAATGTGGGCCAAAGTCCAGGAGAAATTGCAGACAAGTCCCGGAGAAATTCCAGGCCAAGTGCAGCAGAAATTCCAGTCCACGTACAGGAGATAATCCACCTGAACTCCAGGAGAAATGTGGGCCAAAGTCCAGGAGAAATTACAGCCGAAATCCAGTCCAAGTGGAGGAGAAATTTGGGCCCAGCTCCAGGAGAAATTCCAGCCTCAAATGCAGCCCAAGTCCAGGAGAAATTCAGCCCCAAGGGCAGCCAAATCCAGCCCACATCCAGGAGAAATTCAAGAACAGGGGCAAGAGAAATTCACACCTCAAACCAGGAGTAATTCCAGCCTAAAATGAGACCCTAGGTCCAGGAGAAATTCCAGCCCAAGTGCAGCAGAAATTCCAGTCCAAATCCAGGAGATATTCCACCTGAACTCCAGGAGAAATTCAGGCCCAAGTCCAATAGAAATTCCAGCCCACGTGCAGGAGAAATTCAGACCCAAGCCTCTCCTGACTTAAGCCATGCCCCCTCACCCCTTAAGCCACTCCCCCAGCAGAAATGCCAAGTCCATGCCAAGTCAAGAAGTAAGTCCAGCCTAAAGAGCAGCCCAACTCATGGAGAAATTCCAGCCTACGTGCAGCAGAAATTCCAGTCCAAATCCAGGAGCTATTCCACCTGACTTCCAGGACAAATTCCAGCCCAAGTCCAGGACAATTTCAAGCCGAAGGCCAAGAGAAAGTCAGGCCTAAATCCAGGAGGACTTCCAGCCCACGTCCAGGAGAAATTCAACCCCAAGCCCATTAGAAATTCCAGCCCACGTGCAGGAGAAATTCAGGCCCCAAGTCCAGTCAAAATTGCAGCCCAAAATGCAGCCCAAGTCCAGGAGAAATTCCAGCCCAAGTGCCGCAGAAATTCCAATCCAAGTCCAGGAGATATTTCAACCGAACTCCAGGAGAAATTTGGGCCCAGCTCCAGGAGAAATTACAGCCTAAAATGCAGCCCAAGTCCAGGAGATAGTCCACCCGAACTCCAGGAGAAATGTGGGCCAAAGTCCAGGAGAAATTACAGCCGAAATCCAGTCCAAGTGGAGGAGAAATTTGGGCCCAGCTCCAGGAGAAATTCCAGCCTCAAATGCAGCCCAAGTCCAGGAGAAATTCAGCCCCAAGGGCAGCCAAATCCAGCCCACATCCAGGAGAAATTCAAGAACAGGGCCAAGAGAAATTCAGACCTCAAACCACGAGTAATTCCAGCCTAAAATGAGACCCTAGGTCCAGGAGAAATTCCAGCCCAAGTGCAGCAGAAATTTAGGCCCAAGTCCAGTCAAAATTGCAGCCAAAATCCAGCCCAATTCCAGGAGAAATTCCAGCCGAAAATGAGGCCCAAGTCCAGGAGAAATTCCAGCCCAAGTGCAGCAGAAATTCCAGTCCACGTACAGGAGATAATCCACCCGAACTCCAGGAGAAATGTGGGCCAAAGTCCAGGAGAAATTACAGCCGAAATATAGTCCAAGTGGAGGAGAAATTTGGGCCCAGCTCCAGGAGAAATTCCAGCCTCAAATGCAGCCCAAGTCCAGGAGAAATTCAGTCCCAAGGGCAGCCAAATCCAGCCCACATCCTGGAGAAATTCAAGAACAGGGACAAGAGAAATTTAGACCTCAAACCACGAGTAATTCCAGCCTAAAATGAGACCCTAGGTCCAGGAGAAATTCCAGCCCAAGTGCAGCAGAAATTCCAGTCCAAATCCAGGAGATATTCCACCTGAACTCCAGGAGAAATTCAGGCCCAAGTCCAATAGAAATTCCAGCCCACGTGCAGGAGAAATTCAGACCCAAGACTCTCCTGACTTAAGCCATGCCCCCTCACCCCTTAAGCCACTCCCCCAGCAGAAATGCCAAGTCCATGCCAAGTCAAGAAGTAAGTCCAGCCTAAAGAGCAGCCCAACTCATGGAGAAATTCCAGCCTACGTGCAGCAGAAATTCCAGTCCAAATCCAGGAGCTATTCCACCTGACTTCCAGGACAAATTCCAGCCCAAGTCCAGGACAATTTCAAGCCGAAGGCCAAGAGAAAGTCAGGCCTAAATCCAGGAGGACTTCCAGCCCACGTCCAGGAGAAATTCAACCCCAAGCCCATTAGAAATTCCAGCCCACGTGCAGGAGAAATTCAGGCCCCAAGTCCAGTCAAAATTGCAGCCCAAAATGCAGCCCAAGTCCAGGAGAAATTCCAGCCCAAGTGCCGCAGAAATTCCAGTCCAAGTCCAGGAGATATTTCAACCGAACTCCAGGAGAAATTTGGGCCCAGCTCCAGGAGAAATTACAGCCTAAAATGCAGCCCAAGTCCAGGAGATAGTCCACCCGAACTCCAGGAGAAATGTGGGCCAAAGTCCAGGAGAAATTGCAGACAAGTCCCGGAGAAATTCCAGGCCAAGTGCAGCAGAAATTCCAGTCCACGTACAGGAGATAATCCACCTGAACTCCAGGAGAAATGTGGGCCAAAGTCCAGGAGAAATTACAGCCGAAATCCAGTCCAAGTGGAGGAGAAATTTGGGCCCAGCTCCAGGAGAAATTCCAGCCTCAAATGCAGCCCAAGTCCAGGAGAAATTCAGGTCCAAGGGCAGCCAAATCCAGCCCACATCCAGGAGAAATTCAAGAACAGGGCCAAGAGAAATTCAGACCTCAAACCAAGAGTAATTCCAGCCTAAAATGAGACCCTAGGTCCAGGAGAAATTCCAGCCCAAGTGCAGCAGAAATTTAGGCCCAAGTCCAGTCAAAATTGCAGCCAAAATCCAGCCCAATTCCAGGAGAAATTCCAGCCTCAAATGAGGCCCAAGTCCAGGAGAAATTCCAGCCCAAGTGCAGCAGAAATTCCAGTCCACGTACAGGAGATAATCCACCCGAACTCCAGGAGAAATGTGGGCCAAAGTCCAGGAGAAATTACAGCCGAAATATAGTCCAAGTGGAGGAGAAATTTGGGCCCAGCTCCAGGAGAAATTCCAGCCTCAAATGCAGCCCAAGTCCAGGAGAAATTCAGGACCAAGGGCAGCCAAATCCAGCCCACATCCTGGAGAAATTCAAGAACAGGGACAAGAGAAATTTAGACCTCAAACCACGAGTAATTCCAGCCTAAAATGAGACCCTAGGTCCAGGAGAAATTCCAGCCCAAGTGCAGCAGAAATTCCAGTCCAAATCCAGGAGATATTCCACCTGAACTCCAGGAGAAATTCAGGCCCAAGTCCAATAGAAATTCCAGCCCACGTGCAGGAGAAATTCAGACCCAAGCCTCTCCTGACTTAAGCCATGCCCCCTCACCCCTTAAGCCACTCCCCCAGAAGAAATGCCAAGTCCATGCCAAGTCAAGAAGTAAGTCCAGCCTAAAGAGCAGCCCAACTCATGGAGAAATTCCAGCCTACGTGCAGCAGAAATTCCAGTCCAAATCCAGGAGCTATTCCACCTGACTTCCAGGACAAATTCCAGCCCAAGTCCAGGACAATTTCAAGCCGAAGGCCAAGAGAAAGTCAGGCCTAAATCCAGGAGGACTTCCAGCCCAAGTCCAGGAGAAATTCAACCCCAAGCCCATTAGAAATTCCAGCCCACGTGCAGGAGAAATTCAGGCCCCAAGTCCAGTCAAAATTGCAGCCCAAAATGCAGCCCAAGTCCAGGAGAAATTCCAGCCCAAGTGCCGCAGAAATTCCAGTCCAAGTCCAGGAGATATTTCAACCGAACTCCAGGAGAAATTTGGGCCCAGCTCCAGGAGAAATTACAGCCTAAAATGCAGCCCAAGTCCAGGAGATAGTCCACCCGAACTCCAGGAGAAATATGGGCCAAAGTCCAGGAGAAATTGCAGACAAGTCCCGGAGAAATTCCAGGCCAAGTGCAGCAGAAATTCCAGTCCACGTACAGGAGATAATCCACCTGAACTCCAGGAGAAATGTGGGCCAAAGTCCAGGAGAAATTACAGCCGAAATCCAGTCCAAGTGGAGGAGAAATTTGGGCCCAGCTCCAGGAGAAATTCCAGCCTCAAATGCAGCCCAAGTCCAGGAGAAATTCAGCCCCAAGGGCAGCCAAATCCAGCCCACATCCAGGAGAAATTCAAGAACAGGGCCAAGAGAAATTCAGACCTCAAACCACGAGTAATTCCAGCCTAAAATGAGACCCTAGGTCCAGGAGAAATTCCAGCCCAAGTGCAGCAGAAATTTAGGCCCAAGTCCAGTCAAAATTGCAGCCAACATCCAGCCCAATTCCAGGAGAAATTCCAGCCGAAAATGAGGCCCAAGTCCAGGAGAAATTCCAGCCCAAGTGCAGCAGAAATTCCAGTCCACGTACAGGAGATAATCCACCCGAACTCCAGGAGAAATGTGGGCCAAAGTCCAGGAGAAATTACAGCCGAAATATAGTCCAAGTGGAGGAGAAATTTGGGCCCAGCTCCAGGAGAAATTCCAGCCTCAAATGCAGCCCAAGTCCAGGAGAAATTCAGGACCAAGGGCAGCCAAATCCAGCCCACATCCTGGAGAAATTCAAGAACAGGACCAAGAGAAATTCAGACCTCAAACCACGAGTAATTCCAGCCTAAAATGAGGCCCAAGTCCAGGAGAAATTCCAGCCCAAGTGCAGTAGAAATTCCAGTCCAAATGGAGGAGATATTCGACCTGAACTCCAGGAGAAATGTGGGACAAAGTCCAGGAGAAATTCCAGCCTCAAATGCAGCCCAAGTCCAGGAGAAATTCAAGAACAGGGCCAAGAGAAATTCACACCTCAAACCAGGATTAATTCCAGCCTAAAATGAGGCCCACGTCCAGGAGAAATTCCAGCCCAAGTGCAGCAGAAATTCCAGTCCAAAGCCAGGAGATATTCTACCTGAACTCCAGGAGAAATTCAGGCCAAAGTTCACTCAAAATTTCAGCCTAAAATGCAGCCCAATTCCAGGAGAAATTCCAGCCCAGTTCTCTCCTGACTTAAGCCAAAACCCCTCGCCCTTTTAGCCACGCCCCCAGCAGAAATGCCAAGTCCATGCCAAGTCAGGAAGTAGGTCCAGCCTAAAGAGCAGCCCAACTCATGGAGAAATTCCAGCCTAAGTGCAGCAGAAATTCCAGTCCAAATCCAGGAGCTATTCCACCTGACTTCCAGGACAAATTCCAGCCCACGTGCAGGAGAAATTCAGCCCTAAGTCCAGTCAAAATTCCAGCCCAAAATGCAGCCCAAGTCCAGGAGAAATTCCAGCCCAAGTGCAGCAGAACTTCCAGTCCAAGTCCAGGAGATAGTCCACCCAAACTCCAGGAGAAATGTGGGCCAAAGTCCAGGAGAAATTGCAGACAAGTCCAGGAGAAATTCCAGGCCAAGTGCAGCAGAAATTCCAGTCCGAATCCAGCAGATAATCCACTTGAACTCCAGGAGAAATGGGGGCCAAAATCCAGGAGAAATTACAGCCCAAGTGCAGCAGAAATTTAGGCCCAAGTCCAGTCAAAATTGCAGCCAAAATCCAGCCCAATTCCAGGAGAAATTCCAGCCCAAGTGCCACAGAAATTCCAGTCCAAGTCCAGGAGATAGTCCACCCGAACTCCAGGAGAAATGTGGGCCAAAGTCCCGGAGAAATTACAGCCGAAATATAGTCCAAGTGGAGGAGAAATTTGGGCCCAGCTCCAGGAGAAATTCCAGCCTCAAATGCAGCCCAAGTCCAGGAGAAATTCAGGTCCAAGGGCAAACAAATCCAGCCCACATCCTGGAGAAATTCAAGAACAGGGACAAGAGAAATTCAGACCTCAAACCACGAGTAATTCCAGCCTAAAATGAGACCCTAGGTCCAGGAGAAATTCCAGCCCAAGTGCAGCAGAAATTCCAGTCCAAATCCAGGAGATATTCCACCTGAACTCCAGCAGAAATTCAACCACAAGCCCATTAGAAATTCCAGCCCACGTGCAGGAGAAATTCAGGCCCAAGTCCAGTCAAAATTGCAGCCTAAAATGCAGCCCAAGTCCAGGAGAAATTCCAGCCCAAAATGAGGCCCAAGTCCAGGAGAAATTCCAGCCCAAGTGCTGCAGAAATCCCAGTCCAAATCCAGGAGATAGTCCACCCAAACTCCAGGAGAAATATGGGCCAAAGTGCAGGAGAAATTCCAGCCCAAGTGCAGCAGAAATTCCAGTCCAAATGCAGGAGATATTCCACCTGAACTCCAGGAGAAATTCAGGCCCAACTCCAGTCAAAATTGCAGCCTAAAATGCAGCCCAAGTCCAGGAGAAATTCCAGCCCAAGTGTTGCAGAAATCCCAGTCCAAATCCAGGAGATAGTCCACCCAAACTCCAGGAGAAATATGGGCCAAAGTCCAGGAGAAATTCCAGTCCAAGTCCAGGAGATAGTCCACCCGAACTCCAGAAGAAATATGGGCCAAAGTCCAGGAGAAATTCCAGCCTCAAATGCAGCCCAAGTCCAGGAGAAATTCAAGAACAGGGCCAAGAGAAATTCACACCTCAAACCAGGAGTAATTCCAGCCTAAAATGCGGCCCTATGTCCAGGAGAAATTCCAGCCCAAGTGCTGCAGGAATCCCAGTCCAAATCCAGGAGATAGTCCACCCAAACTCCAGGAGAAATGTGGGCCAAAGTCCAGGAGAAATTACAGCCTAAAATGCAGCCCAAGTCCAGGAGATAGTCCACCCGAACTCCAGGAGAAACCTGGGCCAAAGTCCAGGAGAAATTACGCACAAGTCCAGGAGAAATTCCAGCCCAAGTGCAGCAGAAATTCCAGTCCACGTACAGGAGATATTCCACCTGAACTCCAGGAGAAATTCAGGCCCAAGTCCAATAGAAATTCCAGCCCACGTGCAGGAGAAATTCAGACCCAAGCCTCTCCTGACTTAAGCCATGCCCCCTCACCCCTTAAGCCACTCCCCCAGCAGAAATGCCAAGTCCATGCCAAGTCAAGAAGTAAGTCCAGCCTAAAGAGCAGCCCAACTCATGGAGAAATTCCAGCCTACGTGCAGCAGAAATTCCAGTCCAAATCCAGGAGCTATTCCACCTGACTTCCAGGACAAATTCCAGCCCACGTGCAGGAGAAATTCAGCCCTAAGTCCAGTCAAAATTGCAGCCCAAAATGCAGCCCAAGTCCAGGAGAAATTCCAGCCCAAGTGCCGCAGAAATTCCAGTCCACATCCAGGAGGTAGTCCACCCAAACTCCAGGAGAAATGCGGGCCAAATTCCAGGAGAAACTACAGCCTAAATACAGTCCAAGGTGAGGAGTAATTTGGGCCCAGCTCCAGGAGACATTCCAGCCTCAAATGCAGCCCAAGTCCAGGAGAAATTCCAGCCCAAGTGCCACAGAAATTCCAGTACAAGTCCAGGAGATATTTCAACCGAACTCCAGGAGAAATGTGGGCCAAAGTCCAGGAGAAATTACAGCCGAAATCCAGTCTAAGGTGAGGAGTAATTTGGGCCCAGCTCCAGGAGACGTTCCAGCCTCAAATGCAGCCCAAGTCCAGGAGAAATTCCAGCCCAAGTGCCGCAGAAATTCCAGTCCAAGTCCAGGAGATATTTCAACCGAACTCCAGGAGAAATTTGGGCCCAGCTCCAGGAGAAATTCCAGCCTCAAATGCAGCCCAAGTCCAGGAGATAATCCACCCGAACTCCAGGAGAAATGTGGGCCAAATTCCAGGAGAAATTCCAGCCCAAGTGCAGCAGAAATTCCAGTCCAAAGCCAGGAGATATTCCACCTGAACTCCAGGAGAAATTCAGGCCCAAGTCCAATAGAAATTCCAGCCCACGTGCAGGAGAAATTCAGACCCAAGCCTCTCCTGACTTAAGCCATGCCCCCTCACCCCTTAAGCCACTCCCCCAGCAGAAATGCCAAGTCCATGCCAAGTCAAGAAGTAAGTCCAGCCTAAAGAGCAGCCCAACTCATGGAGAAATTCCAGCCTACGTGCAGCAGAAATTCCAGTCCAAATCCAGGAGCTATTCCACCTGAATTCCAGGACAAATTCCAGCCCACGTGCAGGAGAAATTCAGCCCTAAGTCCAGTCAAAATTCCAGCCCAAAATGCAGCCCAAGTCCAGGAGAAATTCCAGCCCAAGTGCAGCAGAAATTCCAGTCCAAGTCCAGGAGATAGTCCACCCAAACTCCAGGAGAAATGTGGGCCAAAGTCCAGGAGAAATTCCAGCCGAAATCCAGTCCAAGTGGAGGAGAAATTTGGGTCCAGCTCCAGGAGAAATTCCAGCCTCAAATGCAGCCCAAGTCCAGGAGATAATCCACCCGAACTCCAGGAGAAATGTGGGCCAAAGTCCAGGAGAAATTCCAGCCCAAGTGCAGCAGAAATTCCAGTCCAAATCCAGGAGATATTCCACCTGAACTCCAGGAGAAATTCAGGCCCAAGTCCAATAGAAATTCCAGCCCACGTGCAGGAGAAATTCAGACCCAAGCCTCTCCTGACTTAAGCCATGCCCCCTCACCCCTTAAGCCACTCCCCCAGCAGAAATGCCAAGTCCATGCCAAGTCAAGAAGTAAGTCCAGCCTAAAGAGCAGCCCAACTCATGGAGAAATTCCAGCCTACGTGCAGCAGAAATTCCAGTCCAAATCCAGGAGCTATTCCACCTGACTTCCAGGACAAATTCCAGCCCACGTGCAGGAGAAATTCAGCCCTAAGTCCAGTCAAAATTCCAGCCCAAAATGCAGCCCAAGTCCAGGAGAAATTCCAGCCCAAGTGCAGCAGAAATTCCAGTCCAAGTCCAGGAGATAGTCCACCCAAACTCCAGGAGAAATGTGGGCCAAAGTCCAGGAGAAATTCCAGCCGAAATCCAGTCTAAGTGGAGGAGAAATTTGGGTCCAGCTCCAGGAGAAATTCCAGCCTCAAATGCAGCCCAAGTCCAGGGGAAATTCAGGTCCAAGGGCAGCCAAATCCAGCCCACATCCAGGAGAAATTCAAGAACATGGCCAAGAGAAATTCAGACCTCAAACCAGGAGTAATTCCACCCTAAAATGAGGCCCTAGGTGCAGGAGAAATTCCAGCCCAAGTGCAGCAGAAATTCCAGTCCAAAGCCAGGAGATATTCCACCTGAACTCCAGGAGAAATTCAGGCCCCAAGTCCACTCAAAATTGCAGCCTAAAATGCAGCCCAAGTCCAGGAGAAATTCCAGCCCAAAATGAGGCCCAAGTCCAGGAGAAATTCCAGCCCACGTGCAGGAGAAATTCAGCCCTAAGTCCAGTCAAAATTCCAGCCCAAAATGCAGCCCAAGTCCAGGAGAAATTCCAGCCCAAGTGCCGCAGAACTTCCAGTCCAAGTCCAGGAGATAGTCCACAAAACTCCAGGAGAAATGTGGGCCAAAGTCGAAGAGAAATTCCAGCCTCAAATGCAGCCCACGTCCAGGAGAAATTCAAGAACAGGGCCAAGAGAAATTCACACCTCAAACCAGGAGTAATTCCAGCCTAAAATGAGGCCCAAGTCCAGGAGAAATTGCAGCCCAAGTGCCGCAGAAATTCCAGCCCAAGTCCAGCAGATACTCCACCCGAACTCCAGGAGAAATGCGGGCCAAAATCTAGGGGAAATTCTAGCCGAAATCCAGTCCAAGGGGAAGAGAAATTTGGGCCCAGCTCCAGGAGAAATTCCAGCCTCAAATGCAGCCCATGTCCAGGAGAAATTCAGGCCCAAGGGCAGCCAAATCCAGCCCACATCCAGGAGAAATTCAAGAACAGGGCCAAGAGAAATTCAGACCTCAAACCAGGAGTAATTCCAGCCTAAAATGAGGCCCTAGGTCCAGGAGAAATTCCAGCCCAAGCGCAGCAGAAATTCCAGTCCAAAGCCAGGAGATATTCCACCTGAACTCCAGGAGAAATTCAGGCCCAAGTCCAGTCAAAATTGCAGCCTAAAATGCAGCCCAAGTCCAGGAGAAATTCCAGCCCAAAATGAGGCCCAAGTCCAGGAGAAATTCCAGCCCAAGTGCTGCAGAAATCCCAGTCCAAATCCAGGAGATAGTCCACCCAAACTCCAGGAGAAATATGGGCCAAAGTCCAGGAGAAATTCCAGCCCAAGTGCCGCAGAAATTCCAGTCCAAGTCCAGGAGATAGTCCACCCGAACTCCAGGAGAAATTTGGGCCCAACTCCAGGAGAAATTACGGACAAGTCCAGGAGAAATTCCAGGCCAAGTGCAGCAGAAATTCCAGTCCAAATCCAGGAGATATTCCACCTGAACTCCAGGAGAAATTCAGGCCCAAGTCCAGTCAAAATTGCAGCCTAAAATGCAGCCCAAGTCCAGGAGAAATTCCAGCCCAAGTGTTGCAGAAATCCCAGTCCAAATCCAGGAGATAGTCCACCCAAACTCCAGGAGAAATATGGGCCAAAGTCCAGGAGAAATTCCAGTCCAAGTCCAGGAGATAGTCCACCCGAACTCCAGAAGAAATGTGGGCCACAGTCCAGGAGAAATTCCAGCCTCAAATGCAGCCCAAGTCCAGGAGAAATTCAAGAACAGGGCCAAGATTAAATTCACACCTCAAACCAGGAGTAATTCCAGCCTAAAATGCGGCCCTAGGTCCAGGAGAAATTCCAGCCCAAGTGCTGCAGAAATCCCAGTCCAAATCCAGGAGATAGTCCACCCAAACTCCAGGAGAAATGTGGGCCAAAGTCCAGGAGAAATTACAGCCTAAAATGCAGCCCAAGTCCAGGAGATAATCCACCCGAACTCCAGGAGAAATGTGGGACAAAGTCCAGGAGAAATTACGCACAAGTCCAGGAGAAATTCCAGCCCAAGTGCAGCAGAAATTCCAGTCCAAATCCAGGAGATATTCCACCTGAACTCCAGGAGAAATTCAGGCCCAAGTCCAATAGAAATTCCAGCCCACGTGCAGGAGAAATTCAGACCCAAGCCTCTCCTGACTTAAGCCATGCCCCCTCACCCCTTAAGCCACTCCCCCAGCAGAAATGCCAAGTCCATGCCAAGTCAAGAATTAAGTCCAGCCTAAAGAGCAGCCCAACTCATGGAGAAATTCCAGCCTACGTGCAGCAGAAATTCCAGTCCAAATCCAGGAGCTATTCCACCTGACTTCCAGGACAAATTCCAGCCCACGTGCAGGAGAAATTCAGCCCTAAGTCCAGTCAAAATTCCAGCCCAAAATGCAGCCCAAGTCCAGGAGAAATTCCAGCCCAAGTGCCGCAGAAATTCCAGTCCAAGTCCAGGAGATAGTCCACCGAACTCCAGGAGAAATGTGGGCCAAAGTCCAGGAGAAATTCCAGCCTCAAATGCAGCCCACGTCCAGGAGAAATTCAAGAACAGGGCCAAGAGAAATTCACACCTCAAACCAGGAGTCATTCCAGCCTAAAATGAGGCCCACGTCCAGGAGAAATTCCAGCCCAAGTGCAGCAGAAATTCCAGTCCAAAGCCAGGAGATATTCCACCTGAACTCCAGGAGAAATTCAGGCCAAAGTTCACTCAAAATTTCAGCCTAAAATGCAGCCCAATTCCAGGAGAAATTCCAGCCCAGGTCTCTCCTGACTTAAGCCAAAACCCCTCGCCCTTTTAGCCACGCCCCCAGCAGAAATGCCAAATCCATGCCAAGTCAAGAAGTAAGTCCAGCCTAAAGAGCAGCCCAACTCATGGAGAAATTCCAGCCTACGTGCAGCAGAAATTCCAGTCCAAATCCAGGAGCTATTCCACCTGACTTCCAGGACAAATTCCAGCCCACGTGCAGGAGAAATTCAGCCCTAAGTCCAGTCAAAATTGCAGCCCAAAATGCAGCCCAAGTCCAGGAGAAATTCCAGCCCAAGTGCCGCAGAACTTCCAGTCCAAGTCCAGGAGATAGTCCACAAAACTCCAGGAGAAATGTGGGCCAAAGTCGAGGAGAAATTCCAGCCTCAAATGCAGCCCACGTCCAGGAGAAATTCAAGAACAGGGCCAAGAGAAATTCACACCTCAAACCAGGAGTAATTCCAGCCTAAAATGAGGCCCAAGTCCAGGAGAAATTCCAGCCCAAGTGCCGCAGAAATTCCAGCCCAAGTCCAGCAGATACTCCACCCGAACTCCAGGAGAAATGCGGGCCAAAGTCCAGGGGAAATTCCAGCCGAAATCCAGTCCAAGTGGAAGAGAAATTTGGGCCCAGCTGCAGGAGAAATTCCAGCCTCAAATGCAGCCCAAGTCCAGGAGAAATTCAGCCCCAAGGGCAGCCAAATCCAGCCCACATCCTGGAGAAATTCAAGAACAGGGCCAAGAGAAATTCAGACCTCAAACCAGGAGTAATTCCAGCCTAAAATGAGGCCCTAGGTCCAGGAGAAATTCCAGCCCAAGTGCAGCAGAAATTCCAGTCCAAAGCCAGTAGATATTCCACCTGAACTCCAGGAGAAATTCAGGCCCAAGTCCAGTCAAAATTGCAGCCTAAAATGCAGCCCAAGTCCAGGAGAAATTCCAGCCCAAAATGAGGCCCAAGTCCAGGAGAAATTCCAGCCCAAGTGCAGTAGAAATTCCAGTCCAAGTCCAGGAGATAGTCCACCGAACTCCAGGAGAAATGTGGGCCAAAGTCCAGGAGAAATTCCAGCCTCAAATGCAGCCCACGTCCAGGAGAAATTCAAGAACAGGGCCAAGAGAAATTCACACCTCAAACCAGGAGTCATTCCAGCCTAAAATGAGGCCCACGTCCAGGAGAAATTCCAGCCCAAGTGCAGCAGAAATTCCAGTCCAAAGCCAGGAGATATTCCACCTGAACTCCAGGAGAAATTCAGGCCAAAGTTCACTCAAAATTTCAGCCTAAAATGCAGCCCAATTCCAGGAGAAATTCCAGCCCAGGTCTCTCCTGACTTAAGCCAAAACCCCTCGCCCTTTTAGCCACGCCCCCAGCAGAAATGCCAAATCCATGCCAAGTCAAGAAGTAAGTCCAGCCTAAAGAGCAGCCCAACTCATGGAGAAATTCCAGCCTACGTGCAGCAGAAATTCCAGTCCAAATCCAGGAGCTATTCCACCTGACTTCCAGGACAAATTCCAGCCCACGTGCAGGAGAAATTCAGCCCTAAGTCCAGTCAAAATTGCAGCCCAAAATGCAGCCCAAGTCCAGGAGAAATTCCAGCCCAAGTGCCGCAGAACTTCCAGTCCAAGTCCAGGAGATAGTCCACAAAACTCCAGGAGAAATGTGGGCCAAAGTCGAGGAGAAATTCCAGCCTCAAATGCAGCCCACGTCCAGGAGAAATTCAAGAACAGGGCCAAGAGAAATTCACACCTCAAACCAGGAGTAATTCCAGCCTAAAATGAGGCCCAAGTCCAGGAGAAATTCCAGCCCAAGTGCCGCAGAAATTCCAGCCCAAGTCCAGCAGATACTCCACCCGAACTCCAGGAGAAATGCGGGCCAAAGTCCAGGGGAAATTCCAGCCGAAATCCAGTCCAAGTGGAAGAGAAATTTGGGCCCAGCTCCAGGAGAAATTCCAGCCTCAAATGCAGCCCAAGTCCAGGAGAAATTCAGGTCCAAGCGCAGCCAAATCCAGCCCACATCCTGGAGAAATTCAAGAACAGGGCCAAGAGAAATTCAGACCTCAAACCAGGAGTAATTCCAGCCTAAAATGAGGCCCTAGGTCCAGGAGAAATTCCAGCCCAAGTGCAGCAGAAATTCCAGTCCAAAGCCAGGAGATATTCCACCTGAACTCCAGGAGAAATTCAGGCCCAAGTCCAGTCAAAATTGCAGCCTAAAATGCAGCCCAAGTCCAGGAGAAATTCCAGCCCAAAATGAGGCCCAAGTCCAGGAGAAATTCCAGCCCAAGTGCTGCAGAAATCCCAGTCCAAATCCAGGAGATAGTCCACCCAAACTCCAGGAGAAATATGGGCCAAAGTCCAGGAGAAATTCCAGCCCAAGTGCCGCAGAAATTCCAGTCCAAGTCCAGGAGATAGTCCACCCAAACTCCAGGAGAAATGTGGGCCAAAGTCCAGGAGAAATTACAGCTTAAAATGCAGCCCAAGTCCAGGAGATAATCCACCCGAACTCCAGGAGAAATGTGGGACAAAGTCCAGGAGAAATTACGCACAAGTCCAGGAGAAATTCCAGCCCAAGTGCAGCAGAAATTCCAGTCCAAATCCAGGAGATATTCCACCTGAACTCCAGGAGAAATTCAGACCCAAGCCTCTCCTGACTTAAGCCATGCCCCCTCACCCCTTAAGCCACTCCCCCAGCAGAAATGCCAAGTCCATGCCAAGTCAAGAAGTAAGTCCAGCCTAAAGAGCAGCCCAACTCATGGAGAAATTCCAGCCTACGTGCAGCAGAAATTCCAGTCCAAATCCAGGAGCTATTCCACCTGACTTCCAGGACAAATTCCAGCCCACGTGCAGGAGAAATTCAGCCCTAAGTCCAGTCAAAATTCCAGCCCAAAATGCAGCCCAAGTCCAGGAGAAATTCCAGCCCAAGTGCCGCAGAAATTCCAGTCCAAGTCCAGGAGATAGTCCACCCAAACTCCAGGAGAAATGCGGGCCAAAGTCCAGGAGAAATTCCAGCCTAAATTGCAGCCCACGTCCAGGAGAAATTCAAGAACAGGGCCAAGAGAAATTCACACCTCAAACCAGGAGTAATTCCAGCCTAAAATGAGGCCCAAGTCCAGGAGAAATTGCAGCCCAAGTGCCGCAGAAATTCCAGCCCAAGTCCAGCAGATACTCCACCCGAACTCCAGGAGAAATGCGGGCCAAAGTCCAGGAGAAATTACAGCCGAAATCCAGTCTAAGGTGAGGAGTAATTTGGGCCCAGCTCCAGGAGACATTCCAGCCTCAAATGCAGCCCAAGTCCAGGAGAAATTCCAGCCCAAGTGCCGCAGAAATTCCAGTCCAAGTCCAGGAGATAGTTCAACCGAACTCCAGGAGAAATTCCAGCCCAAGTGCAGCAGAAATTACAGCCTAAAATGCAGCCCAAGTCCAGGAGATAGTCCACCCGAACTCCAGGAGAAATGTGGGCCAAAGTCCAGGAGAAATTGCAGACAAGTCCAGGAGAAATTCCAGGCCAAGTGCAGCAGAAATTCCAGTCCACGTACAGGAGATAATCCACCTGAAATCCAGGAGAAATGTGCGCCAAAGTCCAGGAGAAATTCCAGCCGAAATGTAGTCTAAATGGAGGAGAAATTTGGGCCCAGCTCCAGGAGAAATTCCAGCCTCAAATGCAGCCCAAGTCCAGGAGAAATTCAGGTCCAAGGGCAGCCAAATCCAGCCCACATCCTGGAGAAATTCAAGAACAGGGCCAAGAGAAATTCAGACCTCAAACCAGGAGTAATTCCAGCCTAAAATGAGGCCCTAGGTCCAGGAGAAATTCCAGCCCAAGTGCCGCAGAAATCCCAGTCCAAATCCAGGAGATAGTCCACCCAAACTCCAGGAGAAATATGGGCCAAAGTCCAGGAGAAATTCCAGCCCAAGTGCCACAGAAATTCCAGTCCAAGTCCAGGAGATAGTCCACCCAAACTCCAGGAGAAATGTGGGCCAAAGTCCAGGAGAAATTACAGCCTAAAATGCAGCCCAAGTCCAGGAGATAGTCCACCCGAACTCCAGGAGAAATGTGGGGCAAAGTCCAGGAGAAATTACGCACAAGTCCAGGAGAAATTCCAGCCTACGTGCAGCAGAAATTCCAGTCCAAATCCAGGAGCTATTCCACCTGACTTCCAGGACAAATTCCAGCCCAAGTCCACGACAATTTCAAGCAAAATGCCATGAGAATGTCAGGCCTAAATCCAGGAGGACTTCCAGCGCACGTCCAGGAGAAATTCAACCCCAAGCCCATTAGAAATTCCAGCCCACGTGCAGGAGAAATTCAGGCCCCAAGTCCAGTCAAAACTGCAGCCCAAAATGCAGCCCAAGTCCAGGAGAAATTCCAGCCCAAGTGCCGCAGAAATTCCAGTCCAAATCCAGGAGATATTCCACCTGAACTCCAGGAGAAATGCGGGCCCAAGTCCAGTCAAAATTGCAGCCTAAAATGAAGCCCAAGTCCAGGAGAAATTCCAGCCCAAAATGAGGCCCAAGTCCAGGAGAAATTCCAGCCCAAGTGCCGCAGAAATTCCAGTCCAAGTCCAGGAGATAGTCCACCCAAACTCCAGGAGATATTTGGGCCCAACTCCACGGGAAATTCCAGCCTCAAATGCAGCCCAAGTCCAGGAGAAATTCAGGCCCAAGGGCAGCCAAATCCAGCCCACATCCTGGAGAAATTCAAGAACAGGGGCAAGAGAAATTCACACCTCAAACCAGGAGTAATTCCAGCCTAAAATGAGGCCCTAGGTCCAGGAGAAATTCCAGCCCAAGTGCAGCAGAAATTCCAGTCCGAATCCAGCAGATAATCCACTTGAACTCCAGGAGAAATGGGGGCCAAAGTCCAGGAGAAATTCCAGCCCAAGTGTCGCAGAAATTCCAGTCCAAATCCAGGAGATATTCCACCTGAACTCCAGAAGAAATGTGGGCCACAGTCCAGGAGAAATTCCAGCCTCAAATGCAGCCCAAGTCCAGGAGAAATTCAAGAACAGGGCCAAGATTAAATTCACACCTCAAACCAGGAGTAATTCCAGCCTAAAATGCGGCCCTAGGTCCAGGAGAAATTCCAGCCCAAGTGCTGCAGAAATCCCAGTCCAAATCCAGGAGATAGTCCACCCAAACTCCAGGAGAAATATGGGCCAAAGTCCAGGAGAAATTCCAGCCCAAGTGCCACAGAAATTCCAGTCCAAGTCCAGGAGATAGTCCACCCAAACTAAAGGAGAAATGTGGGCCAAAGTCCAGGAGAAATTACAGCCTAAAATGCAGCCCAAGTCCAGGAGATAGTCCACCCGAACTCCAGGATAAATGTGGGACAAAGTCCAGGAGAAATTACGCACAAGTCCAGGAGAAATTCCAGCCCAAGTGCAGCAGAAATTCCAGTCCAAATCCAGGAGATATTCCACCTGAACTCCAGGAGAAATTCAGGCCCAAGTCCAATAGAAATTCCAGCCCACGTGCAGGAGAAATTCAGACCCAAGCCTCTCCTGACTTAAGCCATGCCCCCTCACCCCTTAAGCCACTCCCCCAGCAGAAATGCCAAGTCCATGCCAAGTCAAGAAGTAAGTCCAGCCTAAAGAGCAGCCCAACTCATGGAGAAATTCCAGCCTACGTGCAGCAGAAATTCCAGTCCAAATCCAGGAGCTATTCCACCTGACTTCCAGGACAAATTCCAGCCCACGTGCAGGAGAAATTCAGCCCTAAGTCCAGTCAAAATTCCAGCCCAAAATGCAGCCCAAGTCCAGGAGAAATTCCAGCCCAAGTGCCGCAGAAATTCCAGTCCAAGTCCAGGAGATAGTCCACCCAAACTCCAGGAGAAATGCGGGCCAAAGTCCAGGAGAAATTCCAGCCTAAAATGCAGCCCACGTCCAGGAGAAATTCAAGAACAGGGCCAAGAGAAATTCACACCTCAAACCAGGAGTAATTCCAGCCTAAAATGAGACCCAAGTCCAGGAGAAATTGCAGCCCACGTGCCGCAGAAATTCCAGCCCAAGTCCAGCAGATACTCCACCCGAACTCCAGGAGAAATGCGGGCCAAAGTCCAGGAGAAATTACAGCCGAAATCCAGTCTAAGGTGAGGAGTAATTTGGGCCCAGCTCCAGGAGACATTCCAGCCTCAAATGCAGCCCAAGTCCAGGAGATAGTCCACCCGAACTCCAGGAGAAATGTGGGCCAAAGTCCAGGAGAAATTGCAGACAAGTCCAGGAGAAATTCCAGGCCAAGTGCAGCAGAAATTCCAGTCCACGTACAGGAGATAATCCACCTGAAATCCAGGAGAAATGTGCGCCAAAGTCCAGGAGAAATTCCAGCCGAAATGTAGTCCAAATGAGGGAGAAATTTGGGTCCAGCTCCAGGAGAAATTCCAGCCTCAAATGCAGCCCAAGTCCAGGAGAAATTCAGGTCCAAGGGCAGCCAAATCCAGCCCACATCCTGGAGAAATTCAAGAACATGGCCAAGAGAAATTCAGACCTCAAACCAGGAGTAATTCCACCCTAAAATGAGGCCCTAGGTGCAGGAGAAATTCCAGCCTCAAATGCAGCAGAAATTCCAGTCCAAATCCAGGAGATATTCCACCTGAACTCCAGGAGAAATTCAGGCCCAAGTCCAGTCAAAATTGCAGCCTAAAATGCAGCCCAAGTCCAGGAGAAATTCCAGCCCAAAATGAGGCCCAAGTCCAGGAGAAATTCCAGCCCAAGTGCCGCAGAAATTCCAGTCCAAGTCCAGGAGATAGTCCACAAAACTCCAGGAGAAATGTGGGCCAAAGTCCAGGAGAAATTCCAGCCTCAAATGCAGCCCACGTCCAGGAGAAATTCAAGAACAGGGCCAAGAGAAATTCACACCTCAAACCAGGAGTCATTCCAGCCTAAAATGAGGCCCACGTCCAGGAGAAATTCCAGCCCAAGTGCAGCAGAAATTCCAGTCCAAAGCCAGGAGATATTCCACCTGAACTCCAGGAGAAATTCAGGCCCAAGTCCACTCAAAATTGCAGCCTAAAATGCAGCCCAAGTCCAGGAGAAATTCCAGCCCAGGTCTCTCCTGACTTAAGCCAAAACCCCTCGCCCTTTTAGCCACGCCCCCAGCAGAAATGCCAAGTCCATGCCAAATCAAGGAGTAAGTCCAGCCTAAAGAGCAGCCCAACTCATGGAGAAATTCCAGCCTACGTGCAGCAGAAATTCCAGTCCAAATCCAGGAGCTATTCCACCTGACTTCCAGGACAAATTCCAGCCCACGTGCAGGAGAAATTCAGCCCTAAGTCCAGTCAAAATTCCAGCCCAAAATGCAGCCCAAGTCCAGGAGAAATTCCAGCCCAAGTGCCACAGAACTTCCAGTCCAAGTCCAGGAGATAGTCCACAAAACTCCAGGAGAAATGTGGGCCAAAGTCGAGGAGAAATTCCAGCCTAAAATGCAGCCCACGTCCAGGAGAAATTCAAGAACAGGGCCAAGAGAAATTCACACCTCAAACCAGGAGTAATTCCAGCCTAAAATGAGGCCCAAGTCCAGGAGAAATTGCAGCCCAACTGCCGCAGAAATTCCAGCCCAAGTCCAGCAGATACTCCACCCGAACTCCAGGAGAAATGCGGGCCAAAATCCAGGGAAAATTCCAGCCGAAATCCAGTCCAAGTGGAAGAGAAATTTGGGCCCAGCTCCAGGAGAAATTCCAGCCTCAAATGCAGCCCAAGTCCAGGAGAAATTCAGGCCCAAGGGCAGCCAAATCCAGCCCACATCCTGGAGAAATTCAAGAACAGGGCCAAGAGAAATTCAGACCTCAAACCAGGAGTAATTCCAGCCTAAAATGAGGCCCTAGGTCCAGGAGAAATTCCAGCCCAAGTGCAGCAGAAATTCCAGTCCAAAGCCAGTAGATATTCCACCTGAACTCCAGGAGAAATTCAGGCCCAAGTCCAGTCAAAATTGCAGCCTAAAATGCAGCCCAATTCCAGGAGAAATTCCAGCCCAAAATGAGGCCCAAGTCCAGGAGAAATTCCAGCCCAAGTGCAGTAGAAATTCCAGTCCAAGTCCAGGAGATAGTCCACCGAACTCCAGGAGAAATGTGGGCCAAAGTCCAGGAGAAATTCCAGCCTCAAATGCAGCCCACGTCCAGGAGAAATTCAAGAACAGGGCCAAGAGAAATTCACACCTCAAACCAGGAGTCATTCCAGCCTAAAATGAGGCCCACGTCCAGGAGAAATTCCAGCCCAAGTGCAGCAGAAATTCCAGTCCAAAGCCAGGAGATATTCCACCTGAACTCCAGGAGAAATTCAGGCCCAAGTCCACTCAAAATTGCAGCCTAAAATGCAGCCCAAGTCCAGGAGAAATTCCAGCCCAGGTCTCTCCTGACTTAAGCCAAAACCCCTCGCCCTTTTAGCCACGCCCCCAGCAGAAATGCCAAGTCCATGCCAAGTCAAGAAGTAAGTCCAGCCTAAAGAGCAGCCCAACTCATGGAGAAATTCCAGCCTACGTGCAGCAGAAATTCCAGTCCAAATCCAGGAGCTATTCCACCTGACTTCCAGGACAAATTCCAGCCCACGTGCAGGAGAAATTCAGCCCTAAGTCCAGTCAAAATTCCAGCCCAAAATGCAGCCCAAGTCCAGGAGAAATTCCAGCCCAAGTGCCACAGAACTTCCAGTCCAAGTCCAGGAGATAGTCCACAAAACTCCAGGAGAAATGTGGGCCAAAGTCGAGGAGAAATTCCAGCCTAAAATGCAGCCCACGTCCAGGAGAAATTCAAGAACAGGGCCAAGAGAAATTCACACCTCAAACCAGGAGTAATTCCAGCCTAAAATGAGGCCCAAGTCCAGGAGAAATTGCAGCCCAACTGCCGCAGAAATTCCAGCCCAAGTCCAGCAGATACTCCACCCGAACTCCAGGAGAAATGCGGGCCAAAATCCAGGGAAAATTCCAGCCGAAATCCAGTCCAAGTGGAAGAGAAATTTGGGCCCAGCTCCAGGAGAAATTCCATCCTCAAATGCAGCCCAAGTCCAGGAGAAATTCAGGCCCAAGGGCAGCCAAATCCAGCCCACATCCTGGAGAAATTCAAGAACAGGGCCAAGAGAAATTCAGACCTCAAACCAGGAGTAATTCCAGCCTAAAATGAGGCCCTAGGTCCAGGAGAAATTCCAGCCCAAGTGCAGCAGAAATTCCAGTCCAAAGCCAGTAGATATTCCACCTGAACTCCAGGAGAAATTCAGGCCCAAGTCCAGTCAAAATTGCAGCCTAAAATGCAGCCCAATTCCAGGAGAAATTCCAGCCCAAAATGAGGCCCAAGTCCAGGAGAAATTCCAGCCCAAGTGCAGTAGAAATTCCAGTCCAAGTCCAGGAGATAGTCCACCGAACTCCAGGAGAAATGTGGGCCAAAGTCCAGGAGAAATTCCAGCCTCAAATGCAGCCCACGTCCAGGAGAAATTCAAGAACAGGGCCAAGAGAAATTCACACCTCAAACCAGGAGTCATTCCAGCCTAAAATGAGGCCCACGTCCAGGAGAAATTCCAGCCCAAGTGCAGCAGAAATTCCAGTCCAAAGCCAGGAGATATTCCACCTGAACTCCAGGAGAAATTCAGGCCAAAGTTCACTCAAAATTTCAGCCTAAAATGCAGCCCAATTCCAGGAGAAATTCCAGCCCAGGTCTCTCCTGACTTAAGCCAAAACCCCTCGCCCTTTTAGCCACGCCCCCAGCAGAAATGCCAAATCCATGCCAAGTCAAGAAGTAAGTCCAGCCTAAAGAGCAGCCCAACTCATGGAGAAATTCCAGCCTACGTGCAGCAGAAATTCCAGTCCAAATCCAGGAGCTATTCCACCTGACTTCCAGGACAAATTCCAGCCCACGTGCAGGAGAAATTCAGCCCTAAGTCCAGTCAAAATTCCAGCCCAAAATGCAGCCCAAGTCCAGGAGAAATTCCAGCCCAAGTGCCGCAGAACTTCCAGTCCAAGTCCAGGAGATAGTCCACAAAACTCCAGGAGAAATGTGGGCCAAAGTCGAGGAGAAATTCCAGCCTCAAATGCAGCCCACGTCCAGGAGAAATTCAAGAACAGGGCCAAGAGAAATTCACACCTCAAACCAGGAGTAATTCCAGCCTAAAATGAGGCCCAAGTCCAGGAGAAATTCCAGCCCAAGTGCCGCAGAAATTCCAGCCCAAGTCCAGCAGATACTCCACCCGAACTCCAGGAGAAATGCGGGCCAAAGTCCAGGGGAAATTCCAGCCGAAATCCAGTCCAAGTGGAAGAGAAATTTGGGCCCAGCTCCAGGAGAAATTCCAGCCTCAAATGCAGCCCCAGTCCAGGAGAAATTCAGGTCCAAGCGCAGCCAAATCCAGCCCACATCCAGGAGAAATTCAAGAACAGGGCCAAGAGAAATTCAGACCTCAAACCAGGAGTAATTCCAGCCTAAAATGAGGCCCTAGATCCAGGAGAAATTCCAGCCCAAGTGCAGCAGAAATTCCAGTCCAAAGCCAGGAGATATTCCACCTGAACTCCAGGAGAAATTCAGGCCCAAGTCCAGTCAAAATTGCAGCCTAAAATGCAGCCCAAGTCCAGGAGAAATTCCAGCCCAAAATGAGGCCCAAGTCCAGGAGAAATTCCAGCCCAAGTGCTGCAGAAATCCCAGTCCAAGTCCAGGAGATAGTCCACCCAAACTCCAGGAGAAATGTGGGCCAAAGTCCAGGAGAAATTACAGCCTAAAATGCAGCCCAAGTCCAGGAGATAATCCACCCGAACTCCAGGAGAAATGTGGGACAAAGTCCAGGAGAAATTACGCACAAGTCCAGGAGAAATTCCAGCCCAAGTGCAGCAGAAATTCCAGTCCAAATCCAGGAGATATTCCACCTGAACTCCAGGAGAAATTCAGACCCAAGCCTCTCCTGACTTAAGCCATGCCCCCTCACCCCTTAAGCCACTCCCCCAGCAGAAATGCCAAGTCCATGCCAAGTCAAGAAGTAAGTCCAGCCTAAAGAGCAGCCCAACTCATGGAGAAATTCCAGCCTACGTGCAGCAGAAATTCCAGTCCAAATCCAGGAGCTATTCCACCTGACTTCCAGGACAAATTCCAGCCCACGTGCAGGAGAAATTCAGCCCTAAGTCCAGTCAAAATTCCAGCCCAAAATGCAGCCCAAGTCCAGGAGAAATTCCAGCCCAAGTGCCGCAGAAATTCCAGTCCAAGTCCAGGAGATAGTCCACCCAAACTCCAGGAGAAATGCGGGCCAAAGTCCAGGAGAAATTCCAGCCTAAATTGCAGCCCACGTCCAGGAGAAATTCAAGAACAGGGCCAAGAGAAATTCACACCTCAAACCAGGAGTAATTCCAGCCTAAAATGAGGCCCAAGTCCAGGAGAAATTGCAGCCCAAGTGCCGCAGAAATTCCAGCCCAAGTCCAGCAGATACTCCACCCGAACTCCAGGAGAAATGCGGGCCAAAGTCCAGGAGAAATTACAGCCGAAATCCAGTCTAAGGTGAGGAGTAATTTGGGCCCAGCTCCAGGAGACATTCCAGCCTCAAATGCAGCCCAAGTCCAGGAGAAATTCCAGCCCAAGTGCCGCAGAAATTCCAGTCCAAGTCCAGGAGATAGTTCAACCGAACTCCAGGAGAAATTCCAGCCCAAGTGCAGCAGAAATTACAGCCTAAAATGCAGCCCAAGTCCAGGAGATAGTCCACCCGAACTCCAGGAGAAATGTGGGCCAAAGTCCAGGAGAAATTGCAGACAAGTCCAGGAGAAATTCCAGGCCAAGTGCAGCAGAAATTCCAGTCCACGTACAGGAGATAATCCACCTGAAATCCAGGAGAAATGTGCGCCAAAGTCCAGGAGAAATTCCAGCCGAAATGTAGTCCAAATGGAGGAGAAATTTGGGCCCAGCTCCAGGAGAAATTCCAGCCTCAAATGCAGCCCAAGTCCAGGAGAAATTCAGCCCCAAGGGCAGCCAAATCCAGCCCACATCCTGGAGAAATTCAAGAACAGGGCCAAGAGAAATTCAGACCTCAAACCAGGACTAATTCCAGCCTAAAATGAGGCCCTAGGTCCAGGAGAAATTCCAGCCCAAGTGCCGCAGAAATCCCAGTCCAAATCCAGGAGATAGTCCACCCAAACTCCAGGAGAAATATGGGCCAAATTCCAGGAGAAATTACAGCCTAAAATGCAGCCCAAGTCCAGGAGACAGTCCACCCGAACTCCAGGAGAAATGTGGGACAAAGTCCAGGAGAAATTACGCACAAGTCCAGGAGAAATTCCAGCCCAAGTGCAGCAGAAATCCCAGTCCAAATCCAGGAGATAGTCCACCTGAACTCCAGGAGAAATATGGGCCAAAGTCCAGGAGAAATTCCAGCCCAAGTGCCACAGAAATTCCAGTCCAAGTCCAGGAGATAGTCCACCCAAACTCCAGGAGAAATGTGGGCCAAAGTCCAGGAGAAATTACAGCCTAAAATGCAGCCCAAGACCAGGAGATAGTCCACCCGAACTCCAGGAGAAATGTGGGACAAAGTCCAGGAGAAATTACGCACAAGTCCAGGAGAAATTCCAGCCCAAGTGCAGCAGAAATTCCAGTCCAAATCCAGGAGCTATTCCACCTGACTTCCAGGACAAATTCCAGCCCAAGTCCACGACAATTTCAAGCAAAATGCCATGAGAATGTCAGGCCTAAATCCAGGAGGACTTCCAGCGCACGTCCAGGAGAAATTCAACCCCAAGCCCATTAGAAATTCCAGCCCACGTGCAGGAGAAATTCAGGCCCCAAGTCCAGTCAAAACTGCAGCCCAAAATGCAGCCCAAGTCCAGGAGAAATTCCAGCCCAAGTGCCGCAGAAATTCCAGTCCAAATCCAGGAGATATTCCACCTGAACTCCAGGAGAAATTCAGGCCCAAGTCCAGTCAAAATTGCAGCCTAAAATGAAGCCCAAGTCCAGGAGAAATTCCAGCCCAAAATGAGGCCCAAGTCCAGGAGAAATTCCAGCCCAAGTGCCGCAGAAATTCCAGTCCAAGTCCAGGAGATAGTCCACCCAAACTCCAGGAGATATTTGGGCCCAACTCCACGGGAAATTCCAGCCTCAAATGCAGCCCAAGTCCAGGAGAAATTCAGGCCCAAGGGCAGCCAAATCCAGCCCACATCCTGGAGAAATTCAAGAACAGGGGCAAGAGAAATTCACACCTCAAACCAGGAGTAATTCCAGCCTAAAATGAGGCCCAAGTCCAGGAGAAATTCCAGCCCAAGTGCAGCAGAAATTCCAGTCCGAATCCAGCAGATAATCCACTTGAACTCCAGGAGAAATGGGGGCCAAAGTCCAGGAGAAATTCCAGCCCAAGTGTCGCAGAAATTCCAGTCCAAATCCAGGAGATATTCCACCTGAAATCCAGGAGAAATTTGGGCCCAAATCCAGGAGAAATTCCAGCCTAAAATGCAGCCCAAGTCCAGGAGATAGTCCACCCGAACTCTAGGAGAAAATTGGGCCCAAGACTAGGAGAAATTCTGGGGCCACGTCTAGGAGAAATTCCAGCCCAAGTGCAGCAGAAATTCCAGTCCAAGTCCAGGAGATAGTCCACCCAAACTCCAGGAGAAATGGGGGCCAAAATCCAGGAGAAATTACAGCCTAAATGCAGTACAAGTGGAGGAGAAATTTGGGCCCAGCTCCAGGAGAAATTCCAGCCTCAAATGCAGCCCATGGCCAGGAGAAATTCAGGTCCAAGGGCAGCCAAAATCCAGCCCACATCCAGGACAAATTCAAGAACAGCGCCAAGCGAAATTCAGACCTCAAACCAGGAGTAATTCCAGCCTAAAATGAGGCCCAAGTCCTGGAGAAATTCCAGGCCAAGTGCAGCAGAAATTCCAGTCCAAATCCAGGAGATAATCCACCTGAACTCCAGGAGAAATGTGGGCCAAAGTCCAGGAAAAATTCCAGCCTCAAATGCAGCCCACGTCCAGGAGAAATTCAAGAAGAAGAGGGCCAAGAGAAATTCACACCTCAAACCAGGATTAATTCCAGCCTAAAATGAGGCCCACGTCCAGGAGAAATTCCAGCCCAAGTGCAGCAGAAATTCCAGTCCAAAGCCAGGAGATATTCCACCTGAACTCCAGGAGAAATTCAGGCCCAAGTCCACTCAAAATTGCAGCCTAAAATGCAGCCCAATTCCAGGAGAAATTCCAGCCCAAGTCTCTCCTGACTTAAGCCAAACCCCCTCGCCCCTTAAGCCACGCCCCCAGCAAAAATGTCAAGTCCATGCCAAATCAAGGAGTAAGTCCAGCCTAAAGAGCAGCCCAACTCATGGAGAAATTCCAGCCTACGTGCAGCAGAAATTCCAGTCCAAATCCAGGAGCTATTCCACCTGACTTCCAGGACAAATTCCAGCCCACGTGCAGGAGAAATTCAGCCCTAAGTCCAGTCAAAATTGCAGCCCAAAATGCAGCCCAAGTCCAGGAGAAATTCCAGTCCAAGTGCCGCAGAAATTCCAGTCCAAGTCCAGGAGATATTCCACCTGAACTCCAGGAGAAATTCAGGCCTAAGTCCAGTCAAAATTGCAGCCCAAAATGAGGCCCAAGTCCAGGAGAAATTCCAGCCCAAGTGTTGCAGAAATCCCAGTCCAAATCCAGGAGATAGTCCACCCAAACTCCAGGAGAAATATGGGCCAAAGTCCAGGAGAAATTACAGCCCAAGTCCAGAAGATAGTCCACCCGAACTCCAGGAGAAATTTGGGCCCAGCTCCAGGAGAAATTACAGCCTCAAATGCAGCCCAAGTCCAGGAGAAATTCAGGTCCAAGGGCAGCCAAATCCAGCCCACATCCTGGAGAAATTCAAGAACAGGGCCAAGAGAAATTCAGACCTCAAACCAGGAGTCATTCCAGCCTAAAATGAGGCCCAAGTCCAGGAGAAATTCCAGCCCAAGTGCAGCAGAAATTCCAGTCCAAAGCCAGGAGATATTCCACCTGAACTCCAGGAGAAATTCAGGCCCAAGTCCAATAGAAATTCCAGCCCACGTGCAGGAGAAATTCAGACCCAAGACTCTCCTGACTTAAGCCATGCCCCCTCACCCCTTAAGCCACTCCCCCAGCAGAAATGCCAAGTCCATGCCAAGTCAAGAAGTAAGTCCAGCCTAAAGAGCAGCCCAACTCATGGAGAAATTCCAGCCTACGTGCAGCAGAAATTCCAGTCCAAATCCAGGAGCTATTCCACCTGACTTCCAGGACAAATTCCAGCCCACGTGCAGGAGAAATTCAGCCCTAAGTCCAGTCAAAATTCCAGCCCAAAATGCAGCCCAAGTCCAGGAGAAATTCCAGCCCAAGTGCCGCAGAAATTCCAGTCCAAGTCCAGGAGATAGTCCACCCAAACTCCAGGAGAAATGCGGGCCAAAGTCCAGGAGAAATTCCAGCCTAAATTGCAGCCCACGTCCAGGAGAAATTCAAGAACAGGGCCAAGAGAAATTCACACCTCAAACCAGGAGTAATTCCAGCCTAAAATGAGGCCCAAGTCCAGGAGAAATTGCAGCCCAAGTGCCGCAGAAATTCCAGCCCAAGTCCAGCAGATACTCCACCCGAACTCCAGGAGAAATGCGGGCCAAAGTCCAGGAGAAATTACAGCCGAAATCCAGTCTAAGGTGAGGAGTAATTTGGGCCCAGCTCCAGGAGACATTCCAGCCTCAAATGCAGCCCAAGTCCAGGAGAAATTCCAGCCCAAGTGCCGCAGAAATTCCAGTCCAAGTCCAGGAGATATTTCAACCGAACTCCAGGAGAAATTTGGGCCCAGCTCCAGGAGAAATTACAGCCTAAAATGCAGCCCAAGTCCAAGAGATAGTCCACCCGAACTCCAGGAGAAATGTGGGCCAAAGTCCAGGAGAAATTGCAGACAAGTCCCGGAGAAATTCCAGGCCAAGTGCAGCAGAAATTCCAGTCCACGTACAGGAGATAATCCACCTGAAATCCAGGAGAAATGTGCGCCAAAGTCCAGGAGAAATTCCAGCCGAAATGTAGTCCAAATGGAGGAGAAATTTGGGCCCAGCTCCAGGAGAAATTCCAGCCTCAAATGCAGCCCAAGTCCAGGAGAAATTCAGGCCCAAGGGCAGCCAAATCCAGCCCACATCCTGGAGAAATTCAAGAACAGGGCCAAGAGAAATTCAGACCTCAAACCAGGAGTAATTCCAGCCTAAAATGAGGCCCTAGGTCCAGGAGAAATTCCAGCCCAAGTGCCGCAGAAATCCCAGTCCAAATCCAGGAGATAGTCCACCCAAACTCCAGGAGAAATATGGGCCAAATTCCAGGAGAAATTACAGCCTAAAATGCAGCCCAAGTCCAGGAGACAGTCCACCCGAACTCCAGGAGAAATGTGGGACAAAGTCCAGGAGAAATTACGCACAAGTCCAGGAGAAATTCCAGCCCAAGTGCAGCAGAAAACCCAGTCCAAATCCAGGAGATAGTCCACCCGAACTCCAGGAGAAATATGGGCCAAAGTCCAGGAGAAATTACAGCCTAAAATGCAGCCCAAGTCCAGGAGATAGTCCACCCGAACTCCAGGAGAAATGTGGGACAAAGTCCAGGAGAAATTCCAGCCCAAGTGCAGCAGAAATTCCAGTCCAAATCCAGGAGCTATTCCACCTGACTTCCAGGACAAATTCCAGCCCAAGTCCAGGACAATTTCAAGCAAAAGGCCAAGAGAATATCAGGCCTAAATCCAGGAGGACTTCCAGCCCACGTCCAGGAGAAATTCAACCCCAAGCCCATTAGAAATTCCAGCCCACGTGCAGGAGAAATTCAGGCCCCAAGTCCAGTCAAAACTGCAGCCCAAAATGCAGCCCAAGTCCAGGAGAAATTCCAGCCCAAGTGCCACAGAAATTCCAGTCCAAGTCCAGGAGATATTTCAACCGAACTCCAGGAGGAATTTGGGCCCAGCTCCAGGAGAAATTACAGCCTAAAATGCAGCCCAAGTCCAGGAGATAGTCCACCCGAACTCCAGGAGAAATGTGGGCCAAAGTCCAGGAGAAATTGCAGACAAGTCCAGGAGAAATTCCAGCCCAAGTGCCACAGAAATTCCAGTCCACGTACAGGAGATAATCCACCTGAACTCCAGGAGAAATGTGCGCCAAAGTCCAGGAGAAATTCCAGCCGAAATCCAGTCCAAGTGGAAGAGAATTTTGGGCCCAGCTCCAGGAGAAATTCCAGCCTCAAATGCAGCCCAAGTCCAGGAGAAATTCAGGACCAAGGGCAGCCAAATCCAGCCCACATCCTGGAGAAATTCAAGAACAGGGCCAAGAGAAATTCAGACCTCAAACCACGAGTAATTCCAGCCTAAAATGAGGCCCTAGGTCCAGGAGAAATTCCAGCCCAAGTGCAGCAGAAATTCCAGTCCAAATCCAGGAGATATTCCACCTGAACTCCAGGAGAAATTCAGGCCCAAGTCCAGTCAAAATTGCAGCCTAAAATGCAGCCCAAGTCCAGGAGAAATTCCAGCCCAAAATGAGGCCCAAGTCCAGGAGAAATTCCAGCCCAAGTGCTGCAGAAATCCCAGTCCAAGTCCAGGAGATAGTCCACCCGAAATCCAGGAGAAATGTGGGCCAAATTCCAGGAGAAATTACGGACAAATCCAGGAGAAATTACAGCCTAAAATGCAGCCCAAGTCCAGGAGATAGTCCACCCGAACTCAAGGAGAAATGTGGGCCAAAGTCCAGACTAAAATTAGGAACAAGTCCAGGAGAAATTCCAGCATAACTCCAGTCCATGTCCAGGAGAAATTCAGTCCCAAGCCCAATAGAAATTCCAGCCCACGTGCAGAATTCCAGACCCAAGCCTCTCCTGACTATAAGCCACACCACCTCACCCCTTAAGCCACGCCCCAAGCAGAAATGCTAAATCAAGGAGTAAGTCCAGCCTAAAGAGCAGCCCAACTCATGGAGAAATTCCAGCCTACGTGCAGCAGAAATTCCAGTCCAAATCCAGGAGCTATTCCACCTGACTTCCAGGACAAATTCCAGCCCACGTGCAGGAGAAATTCAGCCCTAAGTCCAGTCAAAATTGCAGCCCAAAATGCAGCCCAAGTCCAGGAGAAATTCCAGCCCAAGTGCCGCAGAAATTCCAGTCCAAGTCCAGGAGATAGTCCACCCAAACTCCAGGAGATATTTGGGCCCAACTCCAGGAGAAATTCCAGCCTCAAATGCAGCCCAAGTCCAGGAGAAATTCCAGCCCAAGTGCAGCAGAAATTCCAGCCCAAGTCCAGCAGATACTCCACCCGAACTCCAGGAGAAATGGGGGCCAAAGTCCACGAGAAATTACAGCCTAAATCCAGTCCAAGGTGAGGAGTAATTTGGGCCCAGCTCCAGGAGAAATTCCAGCCTCAAATGCAGCCCAAGTCCAGGAGAAATTCAGGCCCAAGGGCAGCCAAATCCAGCCCACATCCTGGAGAAATTCAAGAACAGGGGCAAGAGAAATTCACACCTCAAACCAGGAGTAATTCCAGCCTAAAATGAGGCCCAAGTCCAGGAGAAATTCCAGCCCAAGTGCAGCAGAAATTCCAGTCCGAATCCAGCAGATAATCCACTTGAACTCCAGGAGAAATGGGGGCCAAAGTCCATTAGAAATTCCAGCCCAAGTGTCGCAGAAATTCCAGTCCAAATCCAGGAGATATTCCACCTGAACTCCAGGAGAAATTTGGGCCCAAATCCAGGAGAAATTCCAGCCTAAAATGCAGCCCAAGTCCAGGATGTAGTCCACCCGAACTCTAGGAGAAATTTGGGCCCAAGACTAGGAGAAATTCTGGGGCCACGTCTAGGAGAAATTCCAGCCCAAGTGCAGCAGAAATTCCAGTCCAAGTCCAGGAGATAGTCCACCCAAACTCCAGGAGAAATGGGGGCCAAAATCCAGGAGAAATTCCAGCCCAAGTCCAGAAGATAGTCCACCCGAACTCCAGGAGAAATTTGGGCCCAGCTCCAGGAGAAATTACAGCCTAAAATGCAGCCCAAGTCCAGGAGATAGTCCACCCGAACTCTAGGAGAAATTTGGGCCCAAGACTAGGAGAAATTCTGGGGCCACGTCTAGGAGAAATTCCAGCCCAAGTGCAGCAGAAATTCCAGTCCAAGTCCAGGAGATAGTCCACCCAAACTCCAGGAGAAATGGGGGCCAAAATCCAGGAGAAATTACAGCCTAAATGCAGTACAAGTGGAGGAGAAATTTGGGCCCAGCTCCAGGAGAAATTCCAGCCTCAAATGCAGCCCATGGCCAGGAGAAATTCAGGTCCAAGGGCAGCCAAAATCCAGCCCACATCCAGGACAAATTCAAGAACAGCGCCAAGCGAAATTCAGACCTCAAACCAGGAGTAATTCCAGCCTAAAATGAGGCCCAAGTCCTGGAGAAATTCCAGGCCAAGTGCAGCAGAAATTCCAGTCCAAATCCAGGAGATAATCCACCTGAACTCGCGGCAGAAATGTGGGCCAAAGTCCAGGAGAAATTCCAGCCTCAAATGCAGCCCACGTCCAGGAGAAATTCAAGAAGAAGAGGGCCAAGAGAAATTCACACCTCAAACCAGGATTAATTCCAGCCTAAAATGAGGCCCAAGTCCAGGAGAAATTCCAGCCCAAGTGCAGCAGAAATTCCAGTCCAAATCCAGGAGCTATTCCACCCGACTTCCAGGACAAATTCCAGCCCACGTGCAGGAGTAATTCAGCCCTATGTCCAGTCAAAATTGCAGCCCAAAATGCAGCCCAAGTCCAGGAGAAATTCCAGCCCAAGTGCCGCAGAAATTCCAGTCCAAGTCCAGGAGATAGTCCACCCAAACTCCAGGAGATATTTGGGCCCAACTCCAGGAGAAATTCCAGCCTCAAATGCAGCCCAAGTCCAGGAGAAATTCCAGCCCAAGTGCAGCAGAAATTCCAGCCCAAGTCCAGCAGATACTCCACCCGAACTCCAGGAGAAATGTGGGCCAAAGTCCACGAGAAATTACAGCCTAAATCCAGTCCAAGATGAGGAGAAATTTGGGCCCAGCTCCAGGAGAAATTCCAGCCTCAAATGCAGCCCAAGTCCAGGAGAAATTCAGGACCAAGGGCAGCCAAATCCAGCCCACATCCTGGAGAAATTCAAGAACAGGGCCAAGAGAAATTCAGACCTCAAACCACGAGTAATTCCAGCCTAAAATGAGGCCCTAGGTCCAGGAGAAATTCCAGCCCAAGTGCAGCAGAAATTCCAGTCCAAATCCAGGAGATATTCCACCTGAACTCCAGGAGAAATTCAGGCCCAAGTCCAGTCAAAATTGCAGCCTAAAATGCAGCCCAAGTCCAGGAGAAATTCCAGCCCAAAATGAGGACCAAGTCCAGGAGAAATTCCAGCCCAAGTGCTGCAGAAATCCCAGTCCAAGTCCAGGAGATAGTCCACCCGAACTCCAGGAGAAATGTGGGCCAAATTCCAGGAGAAATTACGGACAAATCCAGGAGAAATTACAGCCTAAAATGCAGCCCAAGTCCAGGAGATAGTCCACCCGAACTCAAGGAGAAATGTGGGCCAAAGTCCAGACTAAAATTAGGAACAAGTCCAGGAGAAATTCCAGCATAACTCCAGTCCATGTCCAGGAGAAATTCAGTCCCAAGCCCAATAGAAATTCCAGCACACGTGCAGAATTCCAGACCCAAGCCTCTCCTGACTATAAGCCACACCACCTCACCCCTTAAGCCACGCCCCAAGCAGAAATGCTAAATCAAGGAGTAAGTCCAGCCTAAAGAGCAGCCCAACTCATGGAGAAATTCCAGCCTACGTGCAGCAGAAATTCCAGTCCAAATCCAGGAGCTATTCCACCTGACTTCCAGGACAAATTCCAGCCCACGTGCAAGAGAAATTCAGCCCTAAGTCCAGTCAAAATTGCAGCCCAAAATGCAGCCAAAGTCCAGGAGAAATTCTAGACCAAGTGCCGCAGAAATTCCAGTCCAAGTCCAGGAGATAGTCCACCCAAACTCCAGGAGATATTTGGGCCCAACTCCAGGAGAAATTCCAGCCTCAAATGCAGCCCAAGTCCAGGAGAAATTCCAGCCCAAGTGCAGCAGAAATTCCAGCCCAAGTCCAGCAGATACTCCACCCGAACTCCAGGAGATATGCGGGCCAAAGTCCACGAGAAATTACAGCCTAAATCCAGTCCAAGGTGAGGAGTAATTTGGGCCCAGCTCCAGGAGAAATTTCAGCCTCAAATGCAGCCCAAGTCCAGGAGAAATTCAGGTCCAAGGGCAGCCAAATCCAGCCCACATCCAGGAGAAATTCAAGAACAGGGCCAAGAGAAATTCAGACCTCAAACCACGAGTAATTCCAGCCTAAAATGAGACCCTAGGTCCAGGAGAAATTCCAGCCCAAGTGCAGCAGAAATTCAGGCCCAAGTCCAGTCAAAATTGCAGCCAAAATCCAGCCCAACTCCAGGAGAAATTCCAGCCCAAAATGAGACCCTAGGTCCAGGAGAAATTCCAGCCCAAGTGCAGCAGAAATTCCAGTCCAAGTCCAGGAGATAGTCCACCCAAACTCCAGGAGAAATATGGGCCAAAGTCCAGGAGAAATTACAGCCGAAATGTAGTCCAAGTGGAGGAGAAATTTGGGCCCAGCTCCAGGAGAAATTCCAGCCTCAAATGCAGCCCAAGTCCAGGAGAAATTCAGGTCCAAGGGCAGCCAAATCCAGCCCACATCCTGGAGAAATTCAAGAACAGGGCCAAGAGAAATTCAGACCTCAAACCAGGAGTCATTCCAGCCTAAAATGAGGCCCACGTCCAGGAGAAATTCCAGCCCAAGTGCAGCAGAAATTCCAGTCCAAAGCCAGGAGATATTCCACCTGAACTCCAGGAGAAATTCAGGCCCAAGTCCAATAGAAATTCCAGCCCACGTGCAGGAGAAATTCAGACCCAAGCCTCTCCTGACTTAAGCCATGCCCCCTCACCCCTTAAGCCACTCCCCCAGCAGAAATGCCAAGTCCATGCCAAGTCAAGAAGTAAGTCCAGCCTAAAGAGCAGCCCAACTCATGGAGAAATTCCAGCCTACGTGCAGCAGAAATTCCAGTCCAAATCCAGGAGCTATTCCACCTGACTTCCAGGACAAATTCCAGCCCAAGTCCAGGAGAAATTCAAGCCGAAGGCCAAGAGAAAGTCAGGCCTAAATCCAGGAGGACTTCCAGCCCACGTCCAGGAGAAATTCAACCCCAAGCCCTTTAGAAATTCCAGCCCACGTGCAGGAGAAATTCAGGCCCCAAGTCCAGTCAAAATTGCAGCCCAAAATGCAGCCCAAGTCCAGGAGAAATTCCAGCCCAAGTCCAGGAGATATTTCAACCGAACTCCAGGAGAAATTTGGGCCCAGCTCCAGGAGAAATTACAGCCTAAAATGCAGCCCAAGTCCAGGAGATAGTCCACCCGAACTCTAGGAGAAATGTAGGCCAAAGTCCAGGAGAAATTGCAGACAAGTCCAGGAGAAATTCCAGCCCAAGTGCAGCAGAAATTCCAGTCCGAATCCAGCAGATAATCCACTTGAACTCCAGGAGAAATGGGGGCCAAAGTCCAGGAGAAATTCCAGCCCAAATGCCACAGAAATTCCAGTCCAAGTCCAGGAGATAGTCCACCCGAACTCCAGGAGAAATGTGGGCCCAGCTCCAGGAGAAATTCCAGCCTCAAATGCAGCCCAATTCCAGGAGAAATTCAGGCCCAAGGGCAGCCAAATCCAGCCCACATCCTGGAGAAATTCAAGAACAGGGCCAAGAGAAATTCAGACCTCAAACCAGGAGTAATTCCAGCCTAAAATGAGGCCCTAGGTCCAGGAGAAATTCCAGCCCAAGTGCAGCAGAAATTCCAGTCCAAATCCAGGAGATATTCCACCTGAACTCCAGGAGAAATTCAGGCCCAAGTCCAGTCAAAATTGCAGCCTAAAATGCAGCCCAAGTCCAGGAGAAATTCCAGCCCAAGTGCTGCAGAAATCCCAGTCCAAATCCAGGAGATAGTCCACCCAAACTCCAGGAGAAATATGGGCCAAAGTCCAGGAGAAATTCCAGTCCAAGTCCAGGAGATAGTCCACCCGAACTCCAGAAGAAATGTGGGCCCAAATCCAGGAGAAATTCCAACCTAAAATGCAGCCCAAGTCCAGGAGATAGTCCACCTGAACTCCAGGAGAAATGTGGGCCAAATTCCAGGAGAAATTACGGACAAGTCCAGGAGAAATTCCAGCCCAAAATGAGGACCAAGTCCAGGAGATAGTCCACCCGAACTCCAGGAGAAATGTGGGCCCAAATCCAGGAGAAATTCCAACCTAAAATGCAGCCCAAGTCCAGGAGATAGTCCACCCGAACTCCAGGAGAAATGTGGGCCAAATTCCAGGAGAAATTACGGACAAATCCAGGAGAAATTACAGCCTAAAATGCAGCCCAAGTCCAGGAGATAGTCCACCCGAACTCCAGGAGAAATGTGGGCCAAAGTCCAGACTAAAATTAGGAACAAGTCCAGGAGAAATTCCAGCATAACTCCAGTCCATGTCCAGGAGAAATTCAGTCCCAAGCCCAATAGAAATTCCAGCCCACGTGCAGAATTCCAGACCCAAGCCTCTCCTGACTATAAGCCACACCACCTCACCCCTTAAGCCACGCCCCAAGCAGAAATGCTAAATCAAGAAGTCCAGCCTAAAGAGCAGCCCAACTCATGGAGAAATTCCAGCCTACGTGCAGCAGAAATTCCAGTCCAAATCCAGGAGCTATTCCACCTGACTTCCAGGACAAATTCCAGCCCACGTGCAAGAGAAATTCAGCCCTAAGTCCAGTCAAAATTGCAGCCCAAAATGCAGCCAAAGTCCAGGAGAAATTCTAGACCAAGTGCCGCAGAAATTCCAGTCCAAGTCCAGGAGATAGTCCACCCAAACTCCAGGAGATATTTGGGCCCAACTCCAGGAGAAATTCCAGCCTCAAATGCAGCCCAAGTCCAGGAGAAATTCCAGCCCAAGTGCAGCAGAAATTCCAGCCCAAGTCCAGCAGATACTCCACCCGAACTCCAGGAGATATGCGGGCCAAAGTCCACGAGAAATTACAGCCTAAATCCAGTCCAAGGTGAGGAGTAATTTGGGCCCAGCTCCAGGAGAAATTTCAGCCTCAAATGCAGCCCAAGTCCAGGAGAAATTCAGGTCCAAGGGCAGCCAAATCCAGCCCACATCCAGGAGAAATTCAAGAACAGGGCCAAGAGAAATTCAGACCTCAAACCACGAGTAATTCCAGCCTAAAATGAGACCCTAGGTCCAGGAGAAATTCCAGCCCAAGTGCAGCAGAAATTCAGGCCCAAGTCCAGTCAAAATTGCAGCCAAAATCCAGCCCAACTCCAGGAGAAATTCCAGCCCAAAATGAGACCCTAGGTCCAGGAGAAATTCCAGCCCAAGTGCAGCAGAAATTCCAGTCCAAGTCCAGGAGATAGTCCACCCAAACTCCAGGAGAAATATGGGCCAAAGTCCAGGAGAAATTACAGCCGAAATGTAGTCCAAGTGGAGGAGAAATTTGGGCCCAGCTCCAGGAGAAATTCCAGCCTCAAATGCAGCCCAAGTCCAGGAGAAATTCAGGTCCAAGGGCAGCCAAATCCAGCCCACATCCTGGAGAAATTCAAGAACAGGGCCAAGAGAAATTCAGACCTCAAACCAGGAGTCATTCCAGCCTAAAATGAGGCCCAAGTCCAGGAGAAATTCCAGCCCAAGTGCAGCAGAAATTCCAGTCCAAAGCCAGGAGATATTCCACCTGAACTCCAGGAGAAATTCAGGCCCAAGTCCAATAGAAATTCCAGCCCACGTGCAGGAGAAATTCAGACCCAAGCCTCTCCTGACTTAAGCCATGCCCCCTCACCCCTTAAGCCACTCCCCCAGCAGAAATGCCAAGTCCATGCCAAGTCAAGAAGTAAGTCCAGCCTAAAGAGCAGCCCAACTCATGGAGAAATTCCAGCCTACGTGCAGCAGAAATTCCAGTCCAAATCCAGGAGCTATTCCACCTGACTTCCAGGACAAATTCCAGCCCAAGTCCAGGAGAAATTCAAGCCGAAGGCCAAGAGAAAGTCAGGCCTAAATCCAGGAGGACTTCCAGCCCACGTCCAGGAGAAATTCAACCCCAAGCCCTTTAGAAATTCCAGCCCACGTGCAGGAGAAATTCAGGCCCCAAGTCCAGTCAAAATTGCAGCCCAAAATGCAGCCCAAGTCCAGGAGAAATTCCAGCCCAAGTCCAGGAGATATTTCAACCGAACTCCAGGAGAAATTTGGGCCCAGCTCCAGGAGAAATTACAGCCTAAAATGCAGCCCAAGTCCAGGAGATAGTCCACCCGAACTCTAGGAGAAATGTAGGCCAAAGTCCAGGAGAAATTGCAGACAAGTCCAGGAGAAATTCCAGCCCAAGTGCAGCAGAAATTCCAGTCCGAATCCAGCAGATAATCCACTTGAACTCCAGGAGAAATGGGGGCCAAAGTCCAGGAGAAATTCCAGCCCAAATGCCACAGAAATTCCAGTCCAAGTCCAGGAGATAGTCCACCCGAACTCCAGGAGAAATGTGGGCCCAGCTCCAGGAGAAATTCCAGCCTCAAATGCAGCCCAATTCCAGGAGAAATTCAGGCCCAAGGGCAGCCAAATCCAGCCCACATCCTGGAGAAATTCAAGAACAGGGCCAAGAGAAATTCAGACCTCAAACCAGGAGTAATTCCAGCCTAAAATGAGGCCCTAGGTCCAGGAGAAATTCCAGCCCAAGTGCAGCAGAAATTCCAGTCCAAAGCCAGGAGATATTCCACCTGAACTCCAGGAGAAATTCAGGCCCAAGTCCAGTCAAAATTGCAGCCTAAAATGCAGCCCAAGTCCAGGAGAAATTCCAGCCCAAGTGCTGCAGAAATCCCAGTCCAAATCCAGGAGATAGTCCACCCAAACTCCAGGAGAAATATGGGCCAAAGTCCAGGAGAAATTCCAGTCCAAGTCCAGGAGATAGTCCACCCGAACTCCAGGAGAAATGTGGGCCAAATTCCAGGAGAAATTACGGACAAATCCAGGAGAAATTACAGCCTAAAATGCAGCCCAAGTCCAGGAGATAGTCCACCCGAACTCAAGGAGAAATGTGGGCCAAAGTCCAGTCTAAAATTAGGAACAAGTCCAGGAGAAATTCCAGCATAACTCCAGTCCATGTCCAGGAGAAATTCAGTCCCAAGCCCAATAGAAATTCCAGCCCACGTGCAGAATTCCAGACCCAAGCCTCTCCTGACTATAAGCCACACCACCTCACCCCTTAAGCCACGCCCCAAGCAGAAATGCTAAATCAAGGAGTAAGTCCAGCCTAAAGAGCAGCCCAACTCATGGAGAAATTCCAGCCTACGTGCAGCAGAAATTCCAGTCCAAATCCAGGAGCTATTCCACCTGACTTCCAGGACAAATTCCAGCCCACGTGCAAGAGAAATTCAGCCCTAAGTCCAGTCAAAATTGCAGCCCAAAATGCAGCCAAAGTCCAGGAGAAATTCTAGACCAAGTGCCGCAGAAATTCCAGTCCAAGTCCAGGAGATAGTCCACCCAAACTCCAGGAGATATTTGGGCCCAACTCCAGGAGAAATTCCAGCCTCAAATGCAGCCCAAGTCCAGGAGAAATTCCAGCCCAAGTGCAGCAGAAATTCCAGCCCAAGTCCAGCAGATACTCCACCCGAACTCCAGGAGATATGCGGGCCAAAGTCCACGAGAAATTACAGCCTAAATCCAGTCCAAGGTGAGGAGTAATTTGGGCCCAGCTCCAGGAGAAATTTCAGCCTCAAATGCAGCCCAAGTCCAGGAGAAATTCAGGTCCAAGGGCAGCCAAATCCAGCCCACATCCAGGAGAAATTCAAGAACAGGGCCAAGAGAAATTCAGACCTCAAACCACGAGTAATTCCAGCCTAAAATGAGACCCTAGGTCCAGGAGAAATTCCAGCCCAAGTGCAGCAGAAATTCAGGCCCAAGTCCAGTCAAAATTGCAGCCAAAATCCAGCCCAACTCCAGGAGAAATTCCAGCCCAAAATGAGACCCTAGGTCCAGGAGAAATTCCAGCCCAAGTGCAGCAGAAATTCCAGTCCAAGTCCAGGAGATAGTCCACCCAAACTCCAGGAGAAATATGGGCCAAAGTCCAGGAGAAATTACAGCCGAAATGTAGTCCAAGTGGAGGAGAAATTTGGGCCCAGCTCCAGGAGAAATTCCAGCCTCAAATGCAGCCCAAGTCCAGGAGAAATTCAGGTCCAAGGGCAGCCAAATCCAGCCCACATCCTGGAGAAATTCAAGAACAGGGCCAAGAGAAATTCAGACCTCAAACCAGGAGTCATTCCAGCCTAAAATGAGGCCCAAGTCCAGGAGAAATTCCAGCCCAAGTGCAGCAGAAATTCCAGTCCAAAGCCAGGAGATATTCCACCTGAACTCCAGGAGAAATTCAGGCCCAAGTCCAATAGAAATTCCAGCCCACGTGCAGGAGAAATTCAGACCCAAGCCTCTCCTGACTTAAGCCATGCCCCCTCACCCCTTAAGCCACTCCCCCAGCAGAAATGCCAAGTCCATGCCAAGTCAAGAAGTAAGTCCAGCCTAAAGAGCAGCCCAACTCATGGAGAAATTCCAGCCTACGTGCAGCAGAAATTCCAGTCCAAATCCAGGAGCTATTCCACCTGACTTCCAGGACAAATTCCAGCCCAAGTCCAGGAGAAATTCAAGCCGAAGGCCAAGAGAAAGTCAGGCCTAAATCCAGGAGGACTTCCAGCCCACGTCCAGGAGAAATTCAACCGCAAGCCCTTTAGAAATTCCAGCCCACGTGCAGGAGAAATTCAGGCCCCAAGTCCAGTCAAAATTGCAGCCCAAAATGCAGCCCAAGTCCAGGAGAAATTCCAGCCCAAGTCCAGGAGATATTTCAACCGAACTCCAGGAGAAATTTGGGCCCAGCTCCAGGAGAAATTACAGCCTAAAATGCAGCCCAAGTCCAGGAGATAGTCCACCCGAACTCTAGGAGAAATGTAGGCCAAAGTCCAGGAGAAATTGCAGACAAGTCCAGGAGAAATTCCAGCCCAAGTGCAGCAGAAATTCCAGTCCGAATCCAGCAGATAATCCACTTGAACTCCAGGAGAAATGGGGGCCAAAGTCCAGGAGAAATTCCAGCCCAAATGCCACAGAAATTCCAGTCCAAGTCCAGGAGATAGTCCACCCGAACTCCAGGAGAAATGTGGGCCCAGCTCCAGGAGAAATTCCAGCCTCAAATGCAGCCCAATTCCAGGAGAAATTCAGGCCCAAGGGCAGCCAAATCCAGCCCACATCCTGGAGAAATTCAAGAACAGGGCCAAGAGAAATTCAGACCTCAAACCAGGAGTAATTCCAGCCTAAAATGAGGCCCTAGGTCCAGGAGAAATTCCAGCCCAAGTGCAGCAGAAATTCCAGTCCAAATCCAGGAGATATTCCACCTGAACTCCAGGAGAAATTCAGGCCCAAGTCCAGTCAAAATTGCAGCCTAAAATGCAGCCCAAGTCCAGGAGAAATTCCAGCCCAAGTGCTGCAGAAATCCCAGTCCAAATCCAGGAGATAGTCCACCCAAACTCCAGGAGAAATATGGGCCAAAGTCCAGGAGAAATTCCAGTCCAAGTCCAGGAGATAGTCCACCCGAACTCCAGAAGAAATGTGGGCCCAAATCCAGGAGAAATTCCAACCTAAAATGCAGCCCAAGTCCAGGAGATAGTCCACCTGAACTCCAGGAGAAATGTGGGCCAAATTCCAGGAGAAATTACGGACAAGTCCAGGAGAAATTCCAGCCCAAAATGAGGACCAAGTCCAGGAGATAGTCCACCCGAACTCCAGGAGAAATGTGGGCCCAAATCCAGGAGAAATTCCAACCTAAAATGCAGCCCAAGTCCAGGAGATAGTCCACCCGAACTCCAGGAGAAATGTGGGCCAAATTCCAGGAGAAATTACGGACAAATCCAGGAGAAATTACAGCCTAAAATGCAGCCCAAGTCCAGGAGATAGTCCACCCGAACTCAAGGAGAAATGTGGGCCAAAGTCCAGACTAAAATTAGGAACAAGTCCAGGAGAAATTCCAGCATAACTCCAGTCCATGTCCAGGAGAAATTCAGTCCCAAGCCCAATAGAAATTCCAGCCCACGTGCAGAATTCCAGACCCAAGCCTCTCCTGACTATAAGCCACACCACCTCACCCCTTAAGCCACGCCCCAAGCAGAAATGCTAAATCAAGGAGTAAGTCCAGCCTAAAGAGCAGCCCAACTCATGGAGAAATTCCAGCCTACGTGCAGCAGAAATTCCAGTCCAAATCCAGGAGCTATTCCACCTGACTTCCAGGACAAATTCCAGCCCACGTGCAGGAGAAATTCAGCCCTAAGTCCAGTCAAAATTGCAGCCCAAAATGCAGCCAAAGTCCAGGAGAAATTCTAGACCAAGTGCCGCAGAAATTCCAGTCCAAGTCCAGGAGATAGTCCACCCAAACTCCAGGAGATATTTGGGCCCAACTCCAGGAGAAATTCCAGCCTCAAATGCAGCCCAAGTCCAGGAGAAATTCCAGCCCAAGTGCAGCAGAAATTCCAGCCCAAGTCCAGCAGATACTCCACCCGAACTCCAGGAGATATGCGGGCCAAAGTCCACGAGAAATTACAGCCTAAATCCAGTCCAAGGTGAGGAGTAATTTGGGCCCAGCTCCAGGACAAATTCCAGCCTCAAATGCAGCCCAAGTCCAGGAGAAATTCAGGTCCAAGGGCAGCCAAATCCAGCCCACATCCAGGAGAAATTCAAGAACAGGGCCAAGAGAAATTCAGACCTCAAACCACGAGTAATTCCAGCCTAAAATGAGACCCTAGGTCCAGGAGAAATTCCAGCCCAAGTGCAGCAGAAATTCAGGCCCAAGTCCAGTCAAAATTGCAGCCAAAATCCAGCCCAACTCCAGGAGAAATTCCAGCCCAAAATGAGACCCTAGGTCCAGGAGAAATTCCAGCCCAAGTGCAGCAGAAATTCCAGTCCAAGTCCAGGAGATAGTCCACCCAAACTCCAGGAGAAATATGGGCCAAAGTCCAGGAGAAATTACAGCCGAAATGTAGTCCAAGTGGAGGAGAAATTTGGGCCCAGCTCCAGGAGAAATTCCAGCCTCAAATGCAGCCCAAGTCCAGGAGAAATTCAGCCCCAAGGGCAGCCAAATCCAGCCCACATCCTGGAGAAATTCAAGAACAGGGCCAAGAGAAATTCAGACCTCAAACCAGGAGTCATTCCAGCCTAAAATGAGGCCCAAGTCCAGGAGAAATTCCAGCCCAAGTGCAGCAGAAATTCCAGTCCAAAGCCAGGAGATATTCCACCTGAACTCCAGGAGAAATTCAGGCCCAAGTCCAATAGAAATTCCAGCCCACGTGCAGGAGAAATTCAGACCCAAGCCTCTCCTGACTTAAGCCATGCCCCCTCACCCCTTAAGCCACTCCCCCAGCAGAAATGCCAAGTCCATGCCAAGTCAAGAAGTAAGTCCAGCCTAAAGAGCAGCCCAACTCATGGAGAAATTCCAGCCTACGTGCAGCAGAAATTCCAGTCCAAATCCAGGAGCTATTCCACCTGACTTCCAGGACAAATTCCAGCCCAAGTCCAGGAGAAATTCAAGCCGAAGGCCAAGAGAAAGTCAGGCCTAAATCCAGGAGGACTTCCAGCCCACGTCCAGGAGAAATTCAACCCCAAGCCCTTTAGAAATTCCAGCCCACGTGCAGGAGAAATTCAGGCCCCAAGTCCAGTCAAAATTGCAGCCCAAAATGCAGCCCAAGTCCAGGAGAAATTCCAGCCCAAGTCCAGGAGATATTTCAACCGAACTCCAGGAGAAATTTGGGCCCAGCTCCAGGAGAAATTACAGCCTAAAATGCAGCCCAAGTCCAGGAGATAGTCCACCCGAACTCTAGGAGAAATGTAGGCCAAAGTCCAGGAGAAATTGCAGACAAGTCCAGGAGAAATTCCAGCCCAAGTGCAGCAGAAATTCCAGTCCGAATCCAGCAGATAATCCACTTGAACTCCAGGAGAAATGGGGGCCAAAGTCCAGGAGAAATTCCAGCCCAAATGCCACAGAAATTCCAGTCCAAGTCCAGGAGATAGTCCACCCGAACTCCAGGAGAAATGTGGGCCCAGCTCCAGGAGAAATTCCAGCCTCAAATGCAGCCCAATTCCAGGAGAAATTCAGGCCCAAGGGCAGCCAAATCCAGCCCACATCCTGGAGAAATTCAAGAACAGGGCCAAGAGAAATTCAGACCTCAAACCAGGAGTAATTCCAGCCTAAAATGAGGCCCTAGGTCCAGGAGAAATTCCAGCCCAAGTGCAGCAGAAATTCCAGTCCAAAGCCAGGAGATATTCCACCTGAACTCCAGGAGAAATTCAGGCCCAAGTCCAGTCAAAATTGCAGCCTAAAATGCAGCCCAAGTCCAGGAGAAATTCCAGCCCAAGTGCTGCAGAAATCCCAGTCCAAATCCAGGAGATAGTCCACCCAAACTCCAGGAGAAATATGGGCCAAAGTCCAGGAGAAATTCCAGTCCAAGTCCAGGAGATAGTCCACCCGAACTCCAGAAGAAATGTGGGCCCAAATCCAGGAGAAATTCCAACCTAAAATGCAGCCCAAGTCCAGGAGATAGTCCACCTGAACTCCAGGAGAAATGTGGGCCAAATTCCAGGAGAAATTACGGACAAGTCCAGGAGAAATTCCAGCCCAAAATGAGGACCAAGTCCAGGAGATAGTCCACCCGAACTCCAGGAGAAATGTGGGCCCAAATCCAGGAGAAATTCCAACCTAAAATGCAGCCCAAGTCCAGGAGATAGTCCACCCGAACTCCAGGAGAAATGTGGGCCAAATTCCAGGAGAAATTACGGACAAATCCAGGAGAAATTACAGCCTAAAATGCAGCCCAAGTCCAGGAGATAGTCCACCCGAACTCAAGGAGAAATGTGGGCCAAAGTCCAGACTAAAATTAGGAACAAGTCCAGGAGAAATTCCAGCATAACTCCAGTCCATGTCCAGGAGAAATTCAGTCCCAAGCCCAATAGAAATTCCAGCCCACGTGCAGAATTCCAGACCCAAGCCACTCCTGATTTAAGCCACACCACCTCACCCCTTAAGCCACGCCCCAAGCAGAAATGCTAAATCAAGGAGTAAGTCCAGCCTAAAGAGCAGCCCAACTCATGGAGAAATTCCAGCCTACGTGCAGCAGAAATTCCAGTCCAAATCCAGGAGCTATTCCACCTGACTTCCAGGACAAATTCCAGCCCACGTGCAGGAGAAATTCAGCCCTAAGTCCAGTCAAAATTGCAGCCCAAAATGCAGCCAAAGTCCAGGAGAAATTCTAGACCAAGTGCCGCAGAAATTCCAGTCCAAGTCCAGGAGATAGTCCACCCAAACTCCAGGAGATATTTGGGCCCAACTCCAGGAGAAATTCCAGCCTCAAATGCAGCCCAAGTCCAGGAGAAATTCCAGCCCAAGTGCAGCAGAAATTCCAGTCCAATTCCAGGAGATAGTCCACCCAAACTCCAGGAGAAATATGGGCCAAAGTCCAGGAGAAATTACAGCCGAAATGTAGTCCAAGTGGAGGAGAAATTTGGGCCCAGCTCCAGGAGAAATTCCAGCCTCAAATGCAGCCCAAGTCCAGGAGAAATTCAGGTCCAAGGGCAGCCAAATCCAGCCCACATCCTGGAGAAATTCAAGAACAGGGCCAAGAGAAATTCAGACCTCAAACCAGGAGTCATTCCAGCCTAAAATGAGGCCCACGTCCAGGAGAAATTCCAGCCCAAGTGCAGCAGAAATTCCAGTCCAAAGCCAGGAGATATTCCACCTGAACTCCAGGAGAAATTCAGGCCCAAGTCCAATAGAAATTCCAGCCCACGTGCAGGAGAAATTCAGACCCAAGCCTCTCCTGACTTAAGCCATGCCCCCTCACCCCTTAAGCCACTCCCCCAGCAGAAATGCCAAGTCCATGCCAAGTCAAGAAGTAAGTCCAGCCTAAAGAGCAGCCCAACTCATGGAGAAATTCCAGCCTACGTGCAGCAGAAATTCCAGTCCAAATCCAGGAGCTATTCCACCTGACTTCCAGGACAAATTCCAGCCCAAGTCCAGGAGAATTTCAAGCCAAAGGCCAAGAGAAAGTCAGGCCTAAATCCAGGAGGACTTCCAGCCCACGTCCAGGAGAAATTCAACCCCAAGCCCTTTAGAAATTCCAGCCCACGTGCAGGAGAAATTCAGGCCCCAAGTCCAGTCAAAATTGCAGCCCAAAATGCAGCCCAAGTCCAGGAGAAATTCCAGTCCAAGTCCAGGAGATATTTCAACCGAACTCCAGGAGAAATTTGGGCCCAGCTCCAGGAGAAATTACAGCCAAAATCCAGCCCAATTCCAGGAGAAATTCCAGCCGGAAATGAGGCCCAAGTCCAGGAGAAATTCCAGCCCAAATGCCACAGAAATTCCAGTCCAAGTCCAGGGGATAGTCCACCCGAACTCCAGGAGAAATGTGGGCCCAGCTCCAGGAGAAATTCCAGCCTCAAATGCAGCCCAAGTCCAGGAGAAATTCAGGTCCAAGGGCAGCCAAATCCAGCCCACATCCTGGAGAAATTCAAGAACAGGGCCAAGAGAAATTCAGACCTCAAACCAGGAGTAATTCCAGCCTAAAATGAGGCCCTAGGTCCAGGAGAAATTCCAGCCCAAGTGCAGCAGAAATTCCAGTCCAAATCGAGGAGATATTCCACCTGAACTCCAGGAGAAATTCAGGCCCAAGTCCAGTCAAAATTCCAGCCCAAAATGAGGCCCAAGTCCAGGAGGAATTCCAGCCGAAGTGCTGCAGAAATCCCAGTCCAAATCCAGGAGATAGTCCACCCAAACTCCAGGAGAAATATGAGCCAAAGTCCAGGAGAAATTCCAGCCCAAGTGCCGCAGAAATTCCAGTCCAAGTCCAGGAGATAGTCCACCCAAACTCCAGGAGAAATTTGGGCCCAAATCCAGGAGAAATTCCAGCCCAGAATGCAGCCCAAGTCCAGGAGATAGTCCACCCGAACTCCAGGAGAAATATGGGCCAAAGTCCAGGAGAAATTCCAGTCCAAGTCCAGGAGATAGTCCACCCGAACTCCAGAAGAAATGTGGGCCCAAATCCAGGAGAAATTCCAACCTAAAATGCAGCCCAAGTCCAGGAGATAGTCCACCTGAACTCCAGGAGAAATGTGGGCCAAATTCCAGGAGAAATTACGGACAAGTCCAGGAGAAATTCCAGCCCAAAATGAGGACCAAGTCCAGGAGATAGTCCACCCGAACTCCAGGAGAAATGTGGGCCCAAATCCAGGAGAAATTCCAACCTAAAATGCAGCCCAAGTCCAGGAGATAGTCCACCCGAACTCCAGGAGAAATGTGGGCCAAATTCCAGGAGAAATTACGGACAAATCCAGGAGAAATTACAGCCTAAAATGCAGCCCAAGTCCAGGAGATAGTCCACCCGAACTCAAGGAGAAATGTGGGCCAAAGTCCAGACTAAAATTAGGAACAAGTCCAGGAGAAATTCCAGCATAACTCCAGTCCATGTCCAGGAGAAATTCAGTCCCAAGCCCAATAGAAATTCCAGCCCACGTGCAGAATTCCAGACCCAAGCCACTCCTGATTTAAGCCACACCACCTCACCCCTTAAGCCACGCCCCAAGCAGAAATGCTAAATCAAGGAGTAAGTCCAGCCTAAAGAGCAGCCCAACTCATGGAGAAATTCCAGCCTACGTGCAGCAGAAATTCCAGTCCAAATCCAGGAGCTATTCCACCTGACTTCCAGGACAAATTCCAGCCCACATGCAGGAGAAATTCAGCCCTAAGTCCAGTCAAAATTGCAGCCCAAAATGCAGCCAAAGTCCAGGAGAAATTCTAGACCAAGTGCCGCAGAAATTCCAGTCCAAGTCCAGGAGATAGTCCACCCAAACTCCAGGAGATATTTGGGCCCAACTCCAGGAGAAATTCCAGCCTCAAATGCAGCCCAAGTCCAGGAGAAATTCCAGCCCAAGTGCAGCAGAAATTCCAGTCCAAGTCCAGGAGATAGTCCACCCAAACTCCAGGAGAAATATGGGCCAAAGTCCAGGAGAAATTACAGCCGAAATGTAGTCCAAGTGGAGGAGAAATTTGGGCCCAGCTCCAGGAGAAATTCCAGCCTCAAATGCAGCCCAAGTCCAGGAGAAATTCAGGTCCAAGGGCAGCCAAATCCAGCCCACATCCTGGAGAAATTCAAGAACAGGGCCAAGAGAAATTCAGACCTCAAACCAGGAGTCATTCCAGCCTAAAATGAGGCCCACGTCCAGGAGAAATTCCAGCCCAAGTGCAGCAGAAATTCCAGTCCAAAGCCAGGAGATATTCCACCTGAACTCCAGGAGAAATTCAGGCCCAAGTCCAATAGAAATTCCAGCCCACGTGCAGGAGAAATTCAGACCCAAGACTCTCCTGACTTAAGCCATGCCCCCTCACCCCTTAAGCCACTCCCCCAGCAGAAATGCCAAGTCCATGCCAAGTCAAGAAGTAAGTCCAGCCTAAAGAGCAGCCCAACTCATGGAGAAATTCCAGCCTACGTGCAGCAGAAATTCCAGTCCAAATCCAGGAGCTATTCCACCTGACTTCCAGGACAAATTCCAGCCCAAGTCCAGGAGAATTTCAAGCCAAAGGCCAAGAGAAAGTCAGGCCTAAATCCAGGAGGACTTCCAGCCCACGTCCAGGAGAAATTCAACCCCAAGCCCTTTAGAAATTCCAGCCCACGTGCAGGAGAAATTCAGGCCCCAAGTCCAGTCAAAATTGCAGCCCAAAATGCAGCCCAAGTCCAGGAGAAATTCCAGTCCAAGTCCAGGAGATATTTCAACCGAACTCCAGGAGAAATTTGGGCCCAGCTCCAGGAGAAATTACAGCCAAAATCCAGCCCAATTCCAGGAGAAATTCCAGCCGAAAATGAGGCCCAAGTCCAGGAGAAATTCCAGCCCAAATGCCACAGAAATTCCAGTCCAAGTCCAGGAGATAGTCCACCCGAACTCCAGGAGAAATGTGGGCCCAGCTCCAGGAGAAATTCCAGCCTCAAATGCAGCCCAAGTCCAGGAGAAATTCAGGTCCAAGGGCAGCCAAATCCAGCCCACATCCTGGAGAAATTCAAGAACAGGGCCAAGAGAAATTCAGACCTCAAACCAGGAGTAATTCCAGCCCAAAATGAGGCCCAAGTCCAGGAGGAATTCCAGCCGAAGTGCTGCAGAAATCCCAGTCCAAATCCAGGAGATAGTCCACCCAAACTCCAGGAGAAATATGAGCCAAAGTCCAGGAGAAATTCCAGCCCAAGTGCCGCAGAAATTCCAGTCCAAGTCCAGGAGATAGTCCACCCAAACTCCAGGAGAAATTTGGGCCCAAATCCAGGAGAAATTCCAGCCCAGAATGCAGCCCAAGTCCAGGAGATAGTCCACCCGAACTCCAGGAGAAATATGGGCCAAAGTCCAGGAGAAATTCCAGTCCAAGTCCAGGAGATAGTCCACCCGAACTCCAGAAGAAATGTGGGCCCAAATCCAGGAGAAATTCCAACCTAAAATGCAGCCCAAGTCCAGGAGATAGTCCACCTGAACTCCAGGAGAAATGTGGGCCAAATTCCAGGAGAAATTACGGACAAGTCCAGGAGAAATTCCAGCCCAAAATGAGGACCAAGTCCAGGAGATAGTCCACCCGAACTCCAGGAGAAATGTGGGCCCAAATCCAGGAGAAATTCCAACCTAAAATGCAGCCCAAGTCCAGGAGATAGTCCACCCGAACTCCAGGAGAAATGTGGGCCAAATTCCAGGAGAAATTACGGACAAATCCAGGAGAAATTACAGCCTAAAATGCAGCCCAAGTCCAGGAGATAGTCCACCCGAACTCAAGGAGAAATGTGGGCCAAAGTCCAGACTAAAATTAGGAACAAGTCCAGGAGAAATTCCAGCATAACTCCAGTCCATGTCCAGGAGAAATTCAGTCCCAAGCCCAATAGAAATTCCAGCCCACGTGCAGAATTCCAGACCCAAGCCACTCCTGATTTAAGCCACACCACCTCACCCCTTAAGCCACGCCCCAAGCAGAAATGCTAAATCAAGGAGTAAGTCCAGCCTAAAGAGCAGCCCAACTCATGGAGAAATTCCAGCCTACGTGCAGCAGAAATTCCAGTCCAAATCCAGGAGCTATTCCACCTGACTTCCAGGACAAATTCCAGCCCACATGCAGGAGAAATTCAGCCCTAAGTCCAGTCAAAATTGCAGCCCAAAATGCAGCCAAAGTCCAGGAGAAATTCTAGACCAAGTGCCGCAGAAATTCCAGTCCAAGTCCAGGAGATAGTCCACCCAAACTCCAGGAGATATTTGGGCCCAACTCCAGGAGAAATTCCAGCCTCAAATGCAGCCCAAGTCCAGGAGAAATTCCAGCCCAAGTGCAGCAGAAATTCCAGTCCAAGTCCAGGAGATAGTCCACCCAAACTCCAGGAGAAATATGGGCCAAAGTCCAGGAGAAATTACAGCCGAAATGTAGTCCAAGTGGAGGAGAAATTTGGGCCCAGCTCCAGGAGAAATTCCAGCCTCAAATGCAGCCCAAGTCCAGGAGAAATTCAGGTCCAAGGGCAGCCAAATCCAGCCCACATCCTGGAGAAATTCAAGAACAGGGCCAAGAGAAATTCAGACCTCAAACCAGGAGTCATTCCAGCCTAAAATGAGGCCCACGTCCAGGAGAAATTCCAGCCCAAGTGCAGCAGAAATTCCAGTCCAAAGCCAGGAGATATTCCACCTGAACTCCAGGAGAAATTCAGGCCCAAGTCCAATAGAAATTCCAGCCCACGTGCAGGAGAAATTCAGACCCAAGACTCTCCTGACTTAAGCCATGCCCCCTCACCCCTTAAGCCACTCCCCCAGCAGAAATGCCAAGTCCATGCCAAGTCAAGAAGTAAGTCCAGCCTAAAGAGCAGCCCAACTCATGGAGAAATTCCAGCCTACGTGCAGCAGAAATTCCAGTCCAAATCCAGGAGCTATTCCACCTGACTTCCAGGACAAATTCCAGCCCAAGTCCAGGAGAATTTCAAGCCAAAGGCCAAGAGAAAGTCAGGCCTAAATCCAGGAGGACTTCCAGCCCACGTCCAGGAGAAATTCAACCCCAAGCCCTTTAGAAATTCCAGCCCACGTGCAGGAGAAATTCAGGCCCCAAGTCCAGTCAAAATTGCAGCCCAAAATGCAGCCCAAGTCCAGGAGAAATTCCAGTCCAAGTCCAGGAGATATTTCAACCGAACTCCAGGAGAAATTTGGGCCCAGCTCCAGGAGAAATTACAGCCAAAATCCAGCCCAATTCCAGGAGAAATTCCAGCCGAAAATGAGGCCCAAGTCCAGGAGAAATTCCAGCCCAAATGCCACAGAAATTCCAGTCCAAGTCCAGGAGATAGTCCACCCGAACTCCAGGAGAAATGTGGGCCCAGCTCCAGGAGAAATTCCAGCCTCAAATGCAGCCCAAGTCCAGGAGAAATTCAGGTCCAAGGGCAGCCAAATCCAGCCCACATCCTGGAGAAATTCAAGAACAGGGCCAAGAGAAATTCAGACCTCAAACCAGGAGTAATTCCAGCCCAAAATGAGGCCCAAGTCCAGGAGGAATTCCAGCCGAAGTGCTGCAGAAATCCCAGTCCAAATCCAGGAGATAGTCCACCCAAACTCCAGGAGAAATATGAGCCAAAGTCCAGGAGAAATTCCAGCCCAAGTGCCGCAGAAATTCCAGTCCAAGTCCAGGAGATAGTCCACCCAAACTCCAGGAGAAATTTGGGCCCAAATCCAGGAGAAATTCCAGCCCAGAATGCAGCCCAAGTCCAGGAGATAGTCCACCCGAACTCCAGGAGAAATATGGGCCAAAGTCCAGGAGAAATTCCAGTCCAAGTCCAGGAGATAGTCCACCCGAACTCCAGAAGAAATGTGGGCCCAAATCCAGGAGAAATTCCAACCTAAAATGCAGCCCAAGTCCAGGAGATAGTCCACCTGAACTCCAGGAGAAATGTGGGCCAAATTCCAGGAGAAATTACGGACAAGTCCAGGAGAAATTCCAGCCCAAAATGAGGACCAAGTCCAGGAGATAGTCCACCCGAACTCCAGGAGAAATGTGGGCCCAAATCCAGGAGAAATTCCAACCTAAAATGCAGCCCAAGTCCAGGAGATAGTCCACCCGAACTCCAGGAGAAATGTGGGCCAAATTCCAGGAGAAATTACGGACAAATCCAGGAGAAATTACAGCCTAAAATGCAGCCCAAGTCCAGGAGATAGTCCACCCGAACTCAAGGAGAAATGTGGGCCAAAGTCCAGACTAAAATTAGGAACAAGTCCAGGAGAAATTCCAGCATAACTCCAGTCCATGTCCAGGAGAAATTCAGTCCCAAGCCCAATAGAAATTCCAGCCCACGTGCAGAATTCCAGACCCAAGCCACTCCTGATTTAAGCCACACCACCTCACCCCTTAAGCCACGCCCCAAGCAGAAATGCTAAATCAAGGAGTAAGTCCAGCCTAAAGAGCAGCCCAACTCATGGAGAAATTCCAGCCTACGTGCAGCAGAAATTCCAGTCCAAATCCAGGAGCTATTCCACCTGACTTCCAGGACAAATTCCAGCCCACATGCAGGAGAAATTCAGCCCTAAGTCCAGTCAAAATTGCAGCCCAAAATGCAGCCAAAGTCCAGGAGAAATTCTAGACCAAGTGCCGCAGAAATTCCAGTCCAAGTCCAGGAGATAGTCCACCCAAACTCCAGGAGATATTTGGGCCCAACTCCAGGAGAAATTCCAGCCTCAAATGCAGCCCAAGTCCAGGAGAAATTCCAGCCCAAGTGCAGCAGAAATTCCAGTCCAAGTCCAGGAGATAGTCCACCCAAACTCCAGGAGAAATATGGGCCAAAGTCCAGGAGAAATTACAGCCGAAATGTAGTCCAAGTGGAGGAGAAATTTGGGCCCAGCTCCAGGAGAAATTCCAGCCTCAAATGCAGCCCAAGTCCAGGAGAAATTCAGGTCCAAGGGCAGCCAAATCCAGCCCACATCCTGGAGAAATTCAAGAACAGGGCCAAGAGAAATTCAGACCTCAAACCAGGAGTCATTCCAGCCTAAAATGAGGCCCACGTCCAGGAGAAATTCCAGCCCAAGTGCAGCAGAAATTCCAGTCCAAAGCCAGGAGATATTCCACCTGAACTCCAGGAGAAATTCAGGCCCAAGTCCAATAGAAATTCCAGCCCACGTGCAGGAGAAATTCAGACCCAAGACTCTCCTGACTTAAGCCATGCCCCCTCACCCCTTAAGCCACTCCCCCAGCAGAAATGCCAAGTCCATGCCAAGTCAAGAAGTAAGTCCAGCCTAAAGAGCAGCCCAACTCATGGAGAAATTCCAGCCTACGTGCAGCAGAAATTCCAGTCCAAATCCAGGAGCTATTCCACCTGACTTCCAGGACAAATTCCAGCCCAAGTCCAGGAGAATTTCAAGCCAAAGGCCAAGAGAAAGTCAGGCCTAAATCCAGGAGGACTTCCAGCCCACGTCCAGGAGAAATTCAACCCCAAGCCCTTTAGAAATTCCAGCCCACGTGCAGGAGAAATTCAGGCCCCAAGTCCAGTCAAAATTGCAGCCCAAAATGCAGCCCAAGTCCAGGAGAAATTCCAGTCCAAGTCCAGGAGATATTTCAACCGAACTCCAGGAGAAATTTGGGCCCAGCTCCAGGAGAAATTACAGCCAAAATCCAGCCCAATTCCAGGAGAAATTCCAGCCGAAAATGAGGCCCAAGTCCAGGAGAAATTCCAGCCCAAATGCCACAGAAATTCCAGTCCAAGTCCAGGAGATAGTCCACCCGAACTCCAGGAGAAATGTGGGCCCAGCTCCAGGAGAAATTCCAGCCTCAAATGCAGCCCAAGTCCAGGAGAAATTCAGGTCCAAGGGCAGCCAAATCCAGCCCACATCCTGGAGAAATTCAAGAACAGGGCCAAGAGAAATTCAGACCTCAAACCAGGAGTAATTCCAGCCTAAAATGAGGCCCTAGGTCCAGGAGAAATTCCAGCCCAAGTGCTGCAGAAATCCCAGTCCAAATCCAGGAGATAGTCCACCCAAACTCCAGGAGAAATATGAGCCAAAGTCCAGGAGAAATTCCAGCCCAAGTGCCGCAGAAATTCCAGTCCAAGTCCAGGAGATAGTCCACCCAAACTCCAGGAGAAATTTGGGCCCAAATCCAGGAGAAATTCCAGCCCAGAATGCAGCCCAAGTCCAGGAGATAGTCCACCCGAACTCCAGGAGAAATATGGGCCAAAGTCCAGGAGAAATTCCAGTCCAAGTCCAGGAGATAGTCCACCCGAACTCCAGAAGAAATGTGGGCCCAAATCCAGGAGAAATTCCAACCTAAAATGCAGCCCAAGTCCAGGAGATAGTCCACCTGAACTCCAGGAGAAATGTGGGCCAAATTCCAGGAGAAATTACGGACAAGTCCAGGAGAAATTCCAGCCCAAAATGAGGACCAAGTCCAGGAGATAGTCCACCCGAACTCCAGGAGAAATGTGGGCCCAAATCCAGGAGAAATTCCAACCTAAAATGCAGCCCAAGTCCAGGAGATAGTCCACCCGAACTCCAGGAGAAATGTGGGCCAAATTCCAGGAGAAATTACGGACAAATCCAGGAGAAATTACAGCCTAAAATGCAGCCCAAGTCCAGGAGATAGTCCACCCAAACTCAAGGAGAAATGTGGGCCAAAGTCCAGACTAAAATTAGGAACAAGTCCAGGAGAAATTCCAGCATAACTCCAGTCCATGTCCAGGAGAAATTCAGTCCCAAGCCCAATAGAAATTCCAGCCCACGTGCAGAATTCCAGACCCAAGCCACTCCTGATTTAAGCCACACCACCTCACCCCTTAAGCCACGCCCCAAGCAGAAATGCTAAATCAAGGAGTAAGTCCAGCCTAAAGAGCAGCCCAACTCATGGAGAAATTCCAGCCTACGTGCAGCAGAAATTCCAGTCCAAATCCAGGAGCTATTCCACCTGACTTCCAGGACAAATTCCAGCCCACATGCAGGAGAAATTCAGCCCTAAGTCCAGTCAAAATTGCAGCCCAAAATGCAGCCAAAGTCCAGGAGAAATTCTAGACCAAGTGCCGCAGAAATTCCAGTCCAAGTCCAGGAGATAGTCCACCCAAACTCCAGGAGATATTTGGGCCCAACTCCAGGAGAAATTCCAGCCTCAAATGCAGCCCAAGTCCAGGAGAAATTCCAGCCCAAGTGCAGCAGAAATTCCAGTCCAAGTCCAGGAGATAGTCCACCCAAACTCCAGGAGAAATATGGGCCAAAGTCCAGGAGAAATTACAGCCGAAATGTAGTCCAAGTGGAGGAGAAATTTGGGCCCAGCTCCAGGAGAAATTCCAGCCTCAAATGCAGCCCAAGTCCAGGAGAAATTCAGGTCCAAGGGCAGCCAAATCCAGCCCACATCCTGGAGAAATTCAAGAACAGGGCCAAGAGAAATTCAGACCTCAAACCAGGAGTCATTCCAGCCTAAAATGAGGCCCACGTCCAGGAGAAATTCCAGCCCAAGTGCAGCAGAAATTCCAGTCCAAAGCCAGGAGATATTCCACCTGAACTCCAGGAGAAATTCAGGCCCAAGTCCAATAGAAATTCCAGCCCACGTGCAGGAGAAATTCAGACCCAAGACTCTCCTGACTTAAGCCATGCCCCCTCACCCCTTAAGCCACTCCCCCAGCAGAAATGCCAAGTCCATGCCAAGTCAAGAAGTAAGTCCAGCCTAAAGAGCAGCCCAACTCATGGAGAAATTCCAGCCTACGTGCAGCAGAAATTCCAGTCCAAATCCAGGAGCTATTCCACCTGACTTCCAGGACAAATTCCAGCCCAAGTCCAGGAGAATTTCAAGCCAAAGGCCAAGAGAAAGTCAGGCCTAAATCCAGGAGGACTTCCAGCCCACGTCCAGGAGAAATTCAACCCCAAGCCCTTTAGAAATTCCAGCCCACGTGCAGGAGAAATTCAGGCCCCAAGTCCAGTCAAAATTGCAGCCCAAAATGCAGCCCAAGTCCAGGAGAAATTCCAGTCCAAGTCCAGGAGATATTTCAACCGAACTCCAGGAGAAATTTGGGCCCAGCTCCAGGAGAAATTACAGCCAAAATCCAGCCCAATTCCAGGAGAAATTCCAGCCGAAAATGAGGCCCAAGTCCAGGAGAAATTCCAGCCCAAATGCCACAGAAATTCCAGTCCAAGTCCAGGAGATAGTCCACCCGAACTCCAGGAGAAATGTGGGCCCAGGTCCAGGAGAAATTCCAGCCTCAAATGCAGCCCAAGTCCAGGAGAAATTCAGGTCCAAGGGCAGCCAAATCCAGCCCACATCCTGGAGAAATTCAAGAACAGGGCCAAGAGAAATTCAGACCTCAAACCAGGAGTAATTCCAGCCTAAAATGAGGCCCTAGGTCCAGGAGAAATTCCAGCCCAAGTGCAGCAGAAATTCCAGTCCAAATCGAGGAGATATTCCACCTGAACTCCAGGAGAAATTCAGGCACAAGTCCAGTCAAAATTCCAGCCCAAAATGAGGCCCAAGTCCAGGAGGAATTCCAGCCGAAGTGCTGCAGAAATCCCAGTCCAAATCCAGGAGATAGTCCACCCAAACTCCAGGAGAAATATGAGCCAAAGTCCAGGAGAAATTCCAGCCCAAGTGCCGCAGAAATTCCAGTCCAAGTCCAGGAGATAGTCCACCCAAACTCCAGGAGAAATTTGGGCCCAAATCCAGGAGAAATTCCAGCCCAGAATGCAGCCCAAGTCCAGGAGATAGTCCACCCGAACTCCAGGAGAAATGTGGGCCAAAGTCCAGGAGAAATTACGCACAAGTCCAGGAGAAATTCCAGGCCATGTGCAGCAGAAATTCCAGTCCAAAGCCAGGAGATATTCCACCTGAACTCCAGGAGAAATTCCAGCCCAAGTCCACTCAAAATTGCAGCCTAAAATGCAGCCCAATTCCAGGAGAAATTCCAGCCCAGGTCTCTCCTGACTTAAGCCAAAACCCCTCGCCCCTTAAGCCACTCCCCCAGCAGAAATGCCAAGTCCATGCCAAGTCAAGAAGTAAATCCAGCCTAAAGAGCAGCCCAACTCATGGAGAAATTCCAGCCTACGTGCAGCAGAAATTCCAGTCCAAATCCAGGAGCTATTCCACCTGACTTCCAGGACAAATTCCAGCCCAAGTCCAGGAGAATTTCAAGCCAAAGGCCAAGAGAAATTCAGGCCTAAATCCAGGAGGACTTCCAGCCCACGTCCAGGAGAAATTCAGCCCCAACCCCAATAGAAATTCCAGCCCACGTGCAGGGGAAATTCAGCCCCAAGTCCAGTCAAAATTGCAGCCCAAAATGCAGCCCAAGTCCAGGAGAAATTCCAGCCCAAGTGCAGCAGAAATTGCAGTCCAAATCCAGGAGATATTCCACCCGAACTCCAGGAGAAATGCGGGCCAAAGTCCACGAGAAATTACAGCCTAAATCCAGTCCAAGGTGAGGAGAAATTTGGGCCCAGCTCCAGGAGAAATTCCAGCCCAAGTGCAGCAGAAATTCCAGTCCAAGTCCAGGAGATAGTCCACCCAAACTCCAGGAGAAATGTGGGCCGAAGTCCAGGAGAAATTACAGCCTAAAATGCAGCCCAAGTCCAGGAGATAGTCCACCCGAACTCCAGGATAAATGTTTGACAAAGTCCAGGAGAAATTACGCACAAGTCCAGGAGAAATTCCAGCCCAAGTGCAGCAGAAATTCCAGTCCAAATCCAGGAGATATTCCACCTGAACTCCAGGAGAAATTCAGGCCCAAGTCCAATAGAAATTCCAGCCCACGTGCAGGAGAAATTCAGACCCAAGACTCTCCTGACTTAAGCCATGCCCCCTCACCCCTTAAGCCACTCCCCCAGCAGAAATGCCAAGTCCATGCCAAGTCAAGAAGTAAGTCCAGCCTAAAGAGCAGCCCAACTCATGGAGAAATTCCAGCCTACGTGCAGCAGAAATTCCAGTCCAAATCCAGGAGCTATTCCACCTGACTTCCAGGACAAATTCCAGCCCAAGTCCAGGAGAAATTCAAGCCGAAGGCCAAGAGAAAGTCAGGCCTAAGTGCAGGAGGACTTCCAGCCCACGTCCAGGAGAAATTCAGCCCCAAGTCCAGTCAAAATTGCAGCCCAAAATGAGGCCCAAGTCCAGGAGAAATTCCAGCCCACGTGCTGCAGAAATCCCAGTCCAAGTCCAGGAGATATTCCACCCGAACTCCAGGAGAAATATGGGCCAAAGTCCAGGAGAAATTCCAGCCCAAGTGCGGCAGAAATTCCAGTCCATGTCCAGGAGATATTCCACCTGAATTCCAGGAGAAATTCCAGCCCACGTCCAGGAGAAATTCGGGCCCAGGTCCAGGTGAAATTCAAGCCCAGGTCCAGGAGATAGTCCAGCCCAACTCCAGGAGAATTGTGGGCCCAAGACCAGGAGAAATTCACGCCCAAGTCCAGGAGAAATTGTGGCCAAGTCTAGGAGCAATTCCAGTCAAATTGCAGCAGAAATTCCAGTCCAAATCCAGGAGATATTTCACCTGAATCCCAGGAGAAATTCGGGTCCACGTCCAGGAGAAATTCCAGCCTAAATGCAGCCCAAGTCCAGGAGAAATTCAGGCCCAAGGGCAGCCAAATCCAGCCCACATCCTGGAGAAATTCAAGAACAGGGCCAAGAGAAATTCACACCTCAAACCAGGACTAATTCCAACCTAAAATGAGGCCCAAGTCCAGGAGAAATTCCAGCCCACGTCCAGGAGAAATTCGGGCCCAGGTCCAGGTGAAATTCAAGCCCAGGTCCAGGAGAATTTCAAGCCAAAGGCCAAGAGAAAGTCAGGCCTAAATCCAGGAGGACTTCCAGCCCAAGTCCAGGAGAAATTCAACCCCAAGCCCATTAGAAATTCCAGCCCACGTGCAGGAGAAATTCAGGCCCCAAGTCCAGTCAAAATTGCAGCCCAAAATGCAGCCCAAGTCCAGGAGAAATTCCAGCCCAAGTCCAGGAGATATTTCAACCGAACTCCAGGAGAAATTTGGGCCCAGCTCCAGGGGAAATTACAGCCTAAAATGCAGCCCAAGTCCAGGAGATAGTCCACCCGAACTACAGGACAAATGTAGGCCAAAGTCCAGGAGAAATTGCAGACAAGTCCAGGAGAAATTCCAGGCCAAGTGCAGCAGAAATTCCAGTCCGAATCCAGCAGATAATCCACTTGAACTCCAGGAGAAATGGGGGCCAAAGTCCAGGAGAAATTACAGCCCAAGTGCAGCAGAAATTTAGGCCCAAGTCCAGTCAAAATTGCAGCCAAAATCCAGCCCAATTCCAGGAGAAATTCCAGCCGAAAATGAGGCCCAAGTCCAGGAGAAATTCCAGCCCAAATGCCACAGAAATTCCAGTCCAAGTCCAGGAGATAGTCCACCCAAACTCCAGGAGAAATATGGGCCAAAGTCCAGGAGAAATTCCAGCCCAAGTGCCACAGAAATTCCAGTCCAAGTCCAGGAGATAATCCACCCAAACTCCAGGAGAAATGTGGGCCAAAGTCCAGGAGAAATTACAGCCTAAAATGCAGCCCAAGTCCAGGAGATAGTCCACCCGAACTCCAGGAGAAACCTGGGCCAAAGTCCAGGAGAAATTACGCACAAGTCCAGGAGAAATTCCAGCCCAAGTGCAGCAGAAATTCCAGTCCAAATCCAGGAGATATTCCACCTGAACTCCAGGAGAAATTCAGGCCCAAGTCCAATAGAAATTCCAGCCCACGTGCAGGAGAAATTCAGACCCAAGACTCTCCTGACTTAAGCCATGCCCCCTCACCCCTTAAGCCACTCCCCCAGCAGAAATGCCAAGTCCATGCCAAGTCAAGAAGTAAGTCCAGCCTAAAGAGCAGCCCAACTCATGGAGAAATTCCAGCCTACGTGCAGCAGAAATTCCAGTCCAAATCCAGGAGCTATTCCACCTGACTTCCAGGACAAATTCCAGCCCAAGTCCAGGAGAAATTCAAGCCGAAGGCCAAGAGAAAGTCAGGCCTAAGTGCAGGAGGACTTCCAGCCCACGTCCAGGAGAAATTCAGCCCCAAGTCCAGTCAAAAATGCAGCCCAAAATGAGGCCCAAGTCCAGGAGAAATTCCAGCCCACGTGCTGCAGAAATCCCAGTCCAAGTCCAGGAGATATTCCACCCGAACTCCAGGAGAAATATGGGCCAAAGTCCAGGAGAAATTCCAGCCGAAATGTAGTCCAAGTGGAGGAGAAATTTGGGCCCAGCTCCAGGAGAAATTCCAGCCTCAAATGCAGCCCAAGTCCAGGAGAAATTCAGGTCCAAGGGCAGCCAAATCCAGCCCACATCCTGGAGAAATTCAAGAACAGGGCCAAGAGAAATTCAGACCTCAAACCAGGAGTCATTCCAGCCTAAAATGAGGCCCACGTCCAGGAGAAATTCCAGCCCAAGTGCAGCAGAAATTCCAGTCCAAAGCCAGGAGATATTCCACCTGAACTCCAGGAGAAATTCAGGCCCAAGTCCAATAGAAATTCCAGCCCACGTGCAGGAGAAATTCAGACCCAAGACTCTCCTGACTTAAGCCATGCCCCCTCACCCCTTAAGCCACTCCCCCAGCAGAAATGCCAAGTCCATGCCAAGTCAAGAAGTAAGTCCAGCCTAAAGAGCAGCCCAACTCATGGAGAAATTCCAGCCTACGTGCAGCAGAAATTCCAGTCCAAATCCAGGAGCTATTCCACCTGACTTCCAGGACAAATTCCAGCCCAAGTCCAGGAGAATTTCAAGCCAAAGGCCAAGAGAAAGTCAGGCCTAAATCCAGGAGGACTTCCAGCCCACGTCCAGGAGAAATTCAACCCCAAGCCCTTTAGAAATTCCAGCCCACGTGCAGGAGAAATTCAGGCCCCAAGTCCAGTCAAAATTGCAGCCCAAAATGCAGCCCAAGTCCAGGAGAAATTCCAGTCCAAGTCCAGGAGATATTTCAACCGAACTCCAGGAGAAATTTGGGCCCAGCTCCAGGAGAAATTACAGCCAAAATCCAGCCCAATTCCAGGAGAAATTCCAGCCGAAAATGAGGCCCAAGTCCAGGAGAAATTCCAGCCCAAATGCCACAGAAATTCCAGTCCAAGTCCAGGAGATAGTCCACCCGAACTCCAGGAGAAATGTGGGCCCAGCTCCAGGAGAAATTCCAGCCTCAAATGCAGCCCAAGTCCAGGAGAAATTCAGGTCCAAGGGCAGCCAAATCCAGCCCACATCCTGGAGAAATTCAAGAACAGGGCCAAGAGAAATTCAGACCTCAAACCAGGAGTAATTCCAGCCTAAAATGAGGCCCTAGGTCCAGGAGAAATTCCAGCCCAAGTGCAGCAGAAATTCCAGTCCAAATCGAGGAGATATTCCACCTGAACTCCAGGAGAAATTCAGGCCCAAGTCCAGTCAAAATTCCAGCCCAAAATGAGGCCCAAGTCCAGGAGGAATTCCAGCCGAAGTGCTGCAGAAATCCCAGTCCAAATCCAGGAGATAGTCCACCCAAACTCCAGGAGAAATATGAGCCAAAGTCCAGGAGAAATTCCAGCCCAAGTGCCGCAGAAATTCCAGTCCAAGTCCAGGAGATAGTCCACCCAAACTCCAGGAGAAATTTGGGCCCAAATCCAGGAGAAATTCCAGCCCAGAATGCAGCCCAAGTCCAGGAGATAGTCCACCCGAACTCCAGGAGAAATATGGGCCAAAGTCCAGGAGAAATTCCAGTCCAAGTCCAGGAGATAGTCCACCCGAACTCCAGAAGAAATGTGGGCCCAAATCCAGGAGAAATTCCAACCTAAAATGCAGCCCAAGTCCAGGAGATAGTCCACCTGAACTCCAGGAGAAATGTGGGCCAAATTCCAGGAGAAATTACGGACAAGTCCAGGAGAAATTCCAGCCCAAAATGAGGACCAAGTCCAGGAGATAGTCCACCCGAACTCCAGGAGAAATGTGGGCCCAAATCCAGGAGAAATTCCAACCTAAAATGCAGCCCAAGTCCAGGAGATAGTCCACCCGAACTCCAGGAGAAATGTGGGCCAAATTCCAGGAGAAATTACGGACAAATCCAGGAGAAATTACAGCCTAAAATGCAGCCCAAGTCCAGGAGATAGTCCACCCGAACTCAAGGAGAAATGTGGGCCAAAGTCCAGACTAAAATTAGGAACAAGTCCAGGAGAAATTCCAGCATAACTCCAGTCCATGTCCAGGAGAAATTCAGTCCCAAGCCCAATAGAAATTCCAGCCCACGTGCAGAATTCCAGACCCAAGCCACTCCTGATTTAAGCCACACCACCTCACCCCTTAAGCCACGCCCCAAGCAGAAATGCTAAATCAAGGAGTAAGTCCAGCCTAAAGAGCAGCCCAACTCATGGAGAAATTCCAGCCTACGTGCAGCAGAAATTCCAGTCCAAATCCAGGAGCTATTCCACCTGACTTCCAGGACAAATTCCAGCCCACATGCAGGAGAAATTCAGCCCTAAGTCCAGTCAAAATTGCAGCCCAAAATGCAGCCAAAGTCCAGGAGAAATTCTAGACCAAGTGCCGCAGAAATTCCAGTCCAAGTCCAGGAGATAGTCCACCCAAACTCCAGGAGATATTTGGGCCCAACTCCAGGAGAAATTCCAGCCTCAAATGCAGCCCAAGTCCAGGAGAAATTCCAGCCCAAGTGCAGCAGAAATTCCAGTCCAAGTCCAGGAGATAGTCCACCCAAACTCCAGGAGAAATATGGGCCAAAGTCCAGGAGAAATTACAGCCGAAATGTAGTCCAAGTGGAGGAGAAATTTGGGCCCAGCTCCAGGAGAAATTCCAGCCTCAAATGCAGCCCAAGTCCAGGAGAAATTCAGGTCCAAGGGCAGCCAAATCCAGCCCACATCCTGGAGAAATTCAAGAACAGGGCCAAGAGAAATTCAGACCTCAAACCAGGAGTCATTCCAGCCTAAAATGAGGCCCACGTCCAGGAGAAATTCCAGCCCAAGTGCAGCAGAAATTCCAGTCCAAAGCCAGGAGATATTCCACCTGAACTCCAGGAGAAATTCAGGCCCAAGTCCAATAGAAATTCCAGCCCACGTGCAGGAGAAATTCAGACCCAAGACTCTCCTGACTTAAGCCATGCCCCCTCACCCCTTAAGCCACTCCCCCAGCAGAAATGCCAAGTCCATGCCAAGTCAAGAAGTAAGTCCAGCCTAAAGAGCAGCCCAACTCATGGAGAAATTCCAGCCTACGTGCAGCAGAAATTCCAGTCCAAATCCAGGAGCTATTCCACCTGACTTCCAGGACAAATTCCAGCCCAAGTCCAGGAGAATTTCAAGCCAAAGGCCAAGAGAAAGTCAGGCCTAAATCCAGGAGGACTTCCAGCCCACGTCCAGGAGAAATTCAACCCCAAGCCCTTTAGAAATTCGAGCCCACGTGCAGGAGAAATTCAGGCCCCAAGTCCAGTCAAAATTGCAGCCCAAAATGCAGCCCAAGTCCAGGAGAAATTCCAGTCCAAGTCCAGGAGATATTTCAACCGAACTCCAGGAGAAATTTGGGCCCAGCTCCAGGAGAAATTACAGCCAAAATCCAGCCCAATTCCAGGAGAAATTCCAGCCGAAAATGAGGCCCAAGTCCAGGAGAAATTCCAGCCCAAATGCCACAGAAATTCCAGTCCAAGTCCAGGAGATAGTCCACCCGAACTCCAGGAGAAATGTGGGCCCAGCTCCAGGAGAAATTCCAGCCTCAAATGCAGCCCAAGTCCAGGAGAAATTCAGGTCCAAGGGCAGCCAAATCCAGCCCACATCCTGGAGAAATTCAAGAACAGGGCCAAGAGAAATTCAGACCTCAAACCAGGAGTAATTCCAGCCTAAAATGAGGCCCTAGGTCCAGGAGAAATTCCAGCCCAAGTGCAGCAGAAATTCCAGTCCAAATCGAGGAGATATTCCACCTGAACTCCAGGAGAAATTCAGGCCCAAGTCCAGTCAAAATTCCAGCCCAAAATGAGGCCCAAGTCCAGGAGGAATTCCAGCCGAAGTGCTGCAGAAATCCCAGTCCAAATCCAGGAGATAGTCCACCCAAACTCCAGGAGAAATATGAGCCAAAGTCCAGGAGAAATTCCAGCCCAAGTGCCGCAGAAATTCCAGTCCAAGTCCAGGAGATAGTCCACCCAAACTCCAGGAGAAATTTGGGCCCAAATCCAGGAGAAATTCCAGCCCAGAATGCAGCCCAAGTCCAGGAGATAGTCCACCCGAACTCCAGGAGAAATGTGGGCCAAAGTCCAGGAGAAATTACGCACAAGTCCAGGAGAAATTCCAGGCCATGTGCAGCAGAAATTCCAGTCCAAAGCCAGGAGATATTCCACCTGAACTCCAGGAGAAATTCCAGCCCAAGTCCACTCAAAATTGCAGCCTAAAATGCAGCCCAATTCCAGGAGAAATTCCAGCCCAGGTCTCTCCTGACTTAAGCCAAAACCCCTCGCCCCTTAAGCCACTCCCCCAGCAGAAATGCCAAGTCCATGCCAAGTCAAGAAGTAAATCCAGCCTAAAGAGCAGCCCAACTCATGGAGAAATTCCAGCCTACGTGCAGCAGAAATTCCAGTCCAAATCCAGGAGCTATTCCACCTGACTTCCAGGACAAATTCCAGCCCAAGTCCAGGACAATTTCAAGCCAAAGGCCAAGAGAAATTCAGGCCTAAATCCAGGAGGACTTCCAGCCCACGTCCAGGAGAAATTCAGCCCCAACCCCAATAGAAATTCCAGCCCACGTGCAGGGGAAATTCAGCCCCAAGTCCAGTCAAAATTGCAGCCCAAAATGCAGCCCAAGTCCAGGAGAAATTCCAGCCCAAGTGCAGCAGAAATTGCAGTCCAAATCCAGGAGATATTCCACCCGAACTCCAGGAGAAATGCGGGCCAAAGTCCAGGAGAAATTACAGCCTAAATCCAGTCCAAGGTGAGGAGAAATTTGGGCCCAGCTCCAGGAGAAATTCCAGCCCAAGTGCAGCAGAAATTCCAGTCCAAGTCCAGGAGATAGTCCACCCAAACTCCAGGAGAAATGTGGGCCGAAGTCCAGGAGAAATTACAGCCTAAAATGCAGCCCAAGTCCAGGAGATAGTCCACCCGAACTCCAGGATAAATGTTTGACAAAGTCCAGGAGAAATTACGCACAAGTCCAGGAGAAATTCCAGCCCAAGTGCAGCAGAAATTCCAGTCCAAAGCCAGGAGATATTCCACCTGAACTCCAGGAGAAATTCAGGCCCAAGTCCAATAGAAATTCCAGCCCACGTGCAGGAGAAATTCAGACCCAAGACTCTCCTGACTTAAGCCATGCCCCCTCACCCCTTAAGCCACTCCCCCAGCAGAAATGCCAAGTCCATGCCAAGTCAAGAAGTAAGTCCAGCCTAAAGAGCAGCCCAACTCATGGAGAAATTCCAGCCTACGTGCAGCAGAAATTCCAGTCCAAATCCAGGAGCTATTCCACCTGACTTCCAGGACAAATTCCAGCCCAAGTCCAGGAGAAATTCAAGCCGAAGGCCAAGAGAAAGTCAGGCCTAAGTGCAGGAGGACTTCCAGCCCACGTCCAGGAGAAATTCAGCCCCAAGTCCAGTCAAAATTGCAGCCCAAAATGAGGCCCAAGTCCAGGAGAAATTCGGGCCCAGGTCCAGGTGAAATTCAAGCCCAGGTCCAGGAGATAGTCCAGCCCAACTCCAGGAGAATTGTGGGCCCAAGACCAGGAGAAATTCACGCCCAAGTCCAGGAGAAATTGTGGCCAAGTCTAGGAGCAATTCCAGTCAAATTGCAGCAGAAATTCCAGTCCAAATCCAGGAGATATTTCACCTGAATCCCAGGAGAAATTCGGGTCCACGTCCAGGAGAAATTCCAGCCTAAATGCAGCCCAAGTCCAGGAGAAATTCAGGCCCAAGGGCAGCCAAATCCAGCCCACATCCTGGAGAAATTCAAGAACAGGGCCAAGAGAAATTCACACCTCAAACCAGGACTAATTCCAACCTAAAATGAGGCCCAAGTCCAGGAGAAATTCCAGCCCACGTCCAGGAGAAATTCGGGCCCAGGTCCAGGTGAAATTCAAGCCCAGGTCCAGGAGAATTTCAAGCCAAAGGCCAAGAGAAAGTCAGGCCTAAATCCAGGAGGACTTCCAGCCCAAGTCCAGGAGAAATTCAACCCCAAGCCCATTAGAAATTCCAGCCCACGTGCAGGAGAAATTCAGGCCCCAAGTCCAGTCAAAATTGCAGCCCAAAATGCAGCCCAAGTCCAGGAGAAATTCCAGCCCAAGTCCAGGAGATATTTCAACCGAACTCCAGGAGAAATTTGGGCCCAGCTCCAGGGGAAATTACAGCCTAAAATGCAGCCCAAGTCCAGGAGATAGTCCACCCGAACTACAGGACAAATGTAGGCCAAAGTCCAGGAGAAATTGCAGACAAGTCCAGGAGAAATTCCAGGCCAAGTGCAGCAGAAATTCCAGTCCGAATCCAGCAGATAATCCACTTGAACTCCAGGAGAAATGGGGGCCAAAGTCCAGGAGAAATTACAGCCCAAGTGCAGCAGAAATTTAGGCCCAAGTCCAGTCAAAATTGCAGCCAAAATCCAGCCCAATTCCAGGAGAAATTCCAGCCGAAAATGAGGCCCAAGTCCAGGAGAAATTCCAGCCCAAATGCCACAGAAATTCCAGTCCAAGTCCAGGAGATAGTCCACCCAAACTCCAGGAGAAATATGGGCCAAAGTCCAGGAGAAATTCCAGCCCAAGTGCCACAGAAATTCCAGTCCAAGTCCAGGAGATAATCCACCCAAACTCCAGGAGAAATGTGGGCCAAAGTCCAGGAGAAATTACAGCCTAAAATGCAGCCCAAGTCCAGGAGATAGTCCACCCGAACTCCAGGAGAAACCTGGGCCAAAGTCCAGGAGAAATTACGCACAAGTCCAGGAGAAATTCCAGCCCAAGTGCAGCAGAAATTCCAGTCCAAATCCAGGAGATATTCCACCTGAACTCCAGGAGAAATTCAGGCCCAAGTCCAATAGAAATTCCAGCCCACGTGCAGGAGAAATTCAGACCCAAGACTCTCCTGACTTAAGCCATGCCCCCTCACCCCTTAAGCCACTCCCCCAGCAGAAATGCCAAGTCCATGCCAAGTCAAGAAGTAAGTCCAGCCTAAAGAGCAGCCCAACTCATGGAGAAATTCCAGCCTACGTGCAGCAGAAATTCCAGTCCAAATCCAGGAGCTATTCCACCTGACTTCCAGGACAAATTCCAGCCCAAGTCCAGGAGAAATTCAAGCCGAAGGCCAAGAGAAAGTCAGGCCTAAGTGCAGGAGGACTTCCAGCCCACGTCCAGGAGAAATTCAGCCCCAAGTCCAGTCAAAAATGCAGCCCAAAATGAGGCCCAAGTCCAGGAGAAATTCCAGCCCACGTGCTGCAGAAATCCCAGTCCAAGTCCAGGAGATATTCCACCCGAACTCCTGGAGAAATATGGGCCAAAGTCCAGGAGAAATTCCAGCCGAAATGTAGTCCAAGTGGAGGAGAAATTTGGGCCCAGCTCCAGGAGAAATTCCAGCCTCAAATGCAGCCCAAGTCCAGGAGAAATTCAGGTCCAAGGGCAGCCAAATCCAGCCCACATCCTGGAGAAATTCAAGAACAGGGCCAAGAGAAATTCAGACCTCAAACCAGGAGTCATTCCAGCCTAAAATGAGGCCCACGTCCAGGAGAAATTCCAGCCCAAGTGCAGCAGAAATTCCAGTCCAAAGCCAGGAGATATTCCACCTGAACTCCAGGAGAAATTCAGGCCCAAGTCCAATAGAAATTCCAGCCCACGTGCAGGAGAAATTCAGACCCAAGACTCTCCTGACTTAAGCCATGCCCCCTCACCCCTTAAGCCACTCCCCCAGCAGAAATGCCAAGTCCATGCCAAGTCAAGAAGTAAGTCCAGCCTAAAGAGCAGCCCAACTCATGGAGAAATTCCAGCCTACGTGCAGCAGAAATTCCAGTCCAAATCCAGGAGCTATTCCACCTGACTTCCAGGACAAATTCCAGCCCAAGTCCAGGAGAATTTCAAGCCAAAGGCCAAGAGAAAGTCAGGCCTAAATCCAGGAGGACTTCCAGCCCACGTCCAGGAGAAATTCAACCCCAAGCCCTTTAGAAATTCCAGCCCACGTGCAGGAGAAATTCAGGCCCCAAGTCCAGTCAAAATTGCAGCCCAAAATGCAGCCCAAGTCCAGGAGAAATTCCAGTCCAAGTCCAGGAGATATTTCAACCGAACTCCAGGAGAAATTTGGGCCCAGCTCCAGGAGAAATTACAGCCAAAATCCAGCCCAATTCCAGGAGAAATTCCAGCCGAAAATGAGGCCCAAGTCCAGGAGAAATTCCAGCCCAAATGCCACAGAAATTCCAGTCCAAGTCCAGGAGATAGTCCACCCGAACTCCAGGAGAAATGTGGGCCCAGCTCCAGGAGAAATTCCAGCCTCAAATGCAGCCCAAGTCCAGGAGAAATTCAGGTCCAAGGGCAGCCAAATCCAGCCCACATCCTGGAGAAATTCAAGAACAGGGCCAAGAGAAATTCAGACCTCAAACCAGGAGTAATTCCAGCCTAAAATGAGGCCCTAGGTCCAGGAGAAATTCCAGCCCAAGTGCAGCAGAAATTCCAGTCCAAATCGAGGAGATATTCCACCTGAACTCCAGGAGAAATTCAGGCCCAAGTCCAGTCAAAATTCCAGCCCAAAATGAGGCCCAAGTCCAGGAGGAATTCCAGCCGAAGTGCTGCAGAAATCCCAGTCCAAATCCAGGAGATAGTCCACCCAAACTCCAGGAGAAATATGAGCCAAAGTCCAGGAGAAATTCCAGCCCAAGTGCCGCAGAAATTCCAGTCCAAGTCCAGGAGATAGTCCACCCAAACTCCAGGAGAAATTTGGGCCCAAATCCAGGAGAAATTCCAGCCCAGAATGCAGCCCAAGTCCAGGAGATAGTCCACCCGAACTCCAGGAGAAATATGGGCCAAAGTCCAGGAGAAATTCCAGTCCAAGTCCAGGAGATAGTCCACCCGAACTCCAGAAGAAATGTGGGCCCAAATCCAGGAGAAATTCCAACCTAAAATGCAGCCCAAGTCCAGGAGATAGTCCACCTGAACTCCAGGAGAAATGTGGGCCAAATTCCAGGAGAAATTACGGACAAGTCCAGGAGAAATTCCAGCCCAAAATGAGGACCAAGTCCAGGAGATAGTCCACCCGAACTCCAGGAGAAATGTGGGCCCAAATCCAGGAGAAATTCCAACCTAAAATGCAGCCCAAGTCCAGGAGATAGTCCACCCGAACTCCAGGAGAAATGTGGGCCAAATTCCAGGAGAAATTACGGACAAATCCAGGAGAAATTACAGCCTAAAATGCAGCCCAAGTCCAGGAGATAGTCCACCCGAACTCAAGGAGAAATGTGGGCCAAAGTCCAGACTAAAATTAGGAACAAGTCCAGGAGAAATTCCAGCATAACTCCAGTCCATGTCCAGGAGAAATTCAGTCCCAAGCCCAATAGAAATTCCAGCCCACGTGCAGAATTCCAGACCCAAGCCACTCCTGATTTAAGCCACACCACCTCACCCCTTAAGCCACGCCCCAAGCAGAAATGCTAAATCAAGGAGTAAGTCCAGCCTAAAGAGCAGCCCAACTCATGGAGAAATTCCAGCCTACGTGCAGCAGAAATTCCAGTCCAAATCCAGGAGCTATTCCACCTGACTTCCAGGACAAATTCCAGCCCACATGCAGGAGAAATTCAGCCCTAAGTCCAGTCAAAATTGCAGCCCAAAATGCAGCCAAAGTCCAGGAGAAATTCTAGACCAAGTGCCGCAGAAATTCCAGTCCAAGTCCAGGAGATAGTCCACCCAAACTCCAGGAGATATTTGGGCCCAACTCCAGGAGAAATTCCAGCCTCAAATGCAGCCCAAGTCCAGGAGAAATTCCAGCCCAAGTGCAGCAGAAATTCCAGTCCAAGTCCAGGAGATAGTCCACCCAAACTCCAGGAGAAATATGGGCCAAAGTCCAGGAGAAATTACAGCCGAAATGTAGTCCAAGTGGAGGAGAAATTTGGGCCCAGCTCCAGGAGAAATTCCAGCCTCAAATGCAGCCCAAGTCCAGGAGAAATTCAGGTCCAAGGGCAGCCAAATCCAGCCCACATCCTGGAGAAATTCAAGAACAGGGCCAAGAGAAATTCAGACCTCAAACCAGGAGTCATTCCAGCCTAAAATGAGGCCCACGTCCAGGAGAAATTCCAGCCCAAGTGCAGCAGAAATTCCAGTCCAAATCCAGGAGATATTCCACCTGAACTCCAGGAGAAATTCAGGCCCAAGTCCAATAGAAATTCCAGCCCACGTGCAGGAGAAATTCAGACCCAAGACTCTCCTGACTTAAGCCATGCCCCCTCACCCCTTAAGCCACTCCCCCAGCAGAAATGCCAAGTCCATGCCAAGTCAAGAAGTAAGTCCAGCCTAAAGAGCAGCCCAACTCATGGAGAAATTCCAGCCTACGTGCAGCAGAAATTCCAGTCCAAATCCAGGAGCTATTCCACCTGACTTCCAGGACAAATTCCAGCCCAAGTCCAGGAGAATTTCAAGCCAAAGGCCAAGAGAAAGTCAGGCCTAAATCCAGGAGGACTTCCAGCCCACGTCCAGGAGAAATTCAACCCCAAGCCCTTTAGAAATTCCAGCCCACGTGCAGGAGAAATTCAGGCCCCAAGTCCAGTCAAAATTGCAGCCCAAAATGCAGCCCAAGTCCAGGAGAAATTCCAGTCCAAGTCCAGGAGATATTTCAACCGAACTCCAGGAGAAATTTGGGCCCAGCTCCAGGAGAAATTACAGCCAAAATCCAGCCCAATTCCAGGAGAAATTCCAGCCGAAAATGAGGCCCAAGTCCAGGAGAAATTCCAGCCCAAATGCCACAGAAATTCCAGTCCAAGTCCAGGAGATAGTCCACCCGAACTCCAGGAGAAATGTGGGCCCAGCTCCAGGAGAAATTCCAGCCTCAAATGCAGCCCAAGTCCAGGAGAAATTCAGGTCCAAGGGCAGCCAAATCCAGCCCACATCCTGGAGAAATTCAAGAACAGGGCCAAGAGAAATTCAGACCTCAAACCAGGAGTAATTCCAGCCTAAAATGAGGCCCTAGGTCCAGGAGAAATTCCAGCCCAAGTGCAGCAGAAATTCCAGTCCAAATCGAGGAGATATTCCACCTGAACTCCAGGAGAAATTCAGGCCCAAGTCCAGTCAAAATTCCAGCCCAAAATGAGGCCCAAGTCCAGGAGGAATTCCAGCCGAAGTGCTGCAGAAATCCCAGTCCAAATCCAGGAGATAGTCCACCCAAACTCCAGGAGAAATATGAGCCAAAGTCCAGGAGAAATTCCAGCCCAAGTGCCGCAGAAATTCCAGTCCAAGTCCAGGAGATAGTCCACCCAAACTCCAGGAGAAATTTGGGCCCAAATCCAGGAGAAATTCCAGCCCAGAATGCAGCCCAAGTCCAGGAGATAGTCCACCCGAACTCCAGGAGAAATGTGGGCCAAAGTCCAGGAGAAATTACGCACAAGTCCAGGAGAAATTCCAGGCCATGTGCAGCAGAAATTCCAGTCCAAAGCCAGGAGATATTCCACCTGAACTCCAGGAGAAATTCCAGCCCAAGTCCACTCAAAATTGCAGCCTAAAATGCAGCCCAATTCCAGGAGAAATTCCAGCCCAGGTCTCTCCTGACTTAAGCCAAAACCCCTCGCCCCTTAAGCCACTCCCCCAGCAGAAATGCCAAGTCCATGCCAAGTCAAGAAGTAAGTCCAGCCTAAAGAGCAGCCCAACTCATGGAGAAATTCCAGCCTACGTGCAGCAGAAATTCCAGTCCAAATCCAGGAGCTATTCCACCTGACTTCCAGGACAAATTCCAGCCCAAGTCCAGGAGAATTTCAAGCCAAAGGCCAAGAGAAATTCAGGCCTAAATCCAGGAGGACTTCCAGCCCACGTCCAGGAGAAATTCAGCCCCAACCCCAATAGAAATTCCAGCCCACGTGCAGGGGAAATTCAGCCCCAAGTCCAGTCAAAATTGCAGCCCAAAATGCAGCCCAAGTCCAGGAGAAATTCCAGCCCAAGTGCAGCAGAAATTGCAGTCCAAATCCAGGAGATATTCCACCCGAACTCCAGGAGAAATGCGGGCCAAAGTCCAGGAGAAATTACAGCCTAAATCCAGTCCAAGGTGAGGAGAAATTTGGGCCCAGCTCCAGGAGAAATTCCAGCCCAAGTGCAGCAGAAATTCCAGTCCAAGTCCAGGAGATAGTCCACCCAAACTCCAGGAGAAATGTGGGCCGAAGTCCAGGAGAAATTACAGCCTAAAATGCAGCCCAAGTCCAGGAGATAGTCCACCCGAACTCCAGGATAAATGTTTGACAAAGTCCAGGAGAAATTACGCACAAGTCCAGGAGAAATTCCAGCCCAAGTGCAGCAGAAATTCCAGTCCAAATCCAGGAGATATTCCACCTGAACTCCAGGAGAAATTCAGGCCCAAGTCCAATAGAAATTCCAGCCCACGTGCAGGAGAAATTCAGACCCAAGACTCTCCTGACTTAAGCCATGCCCCCTCACCCCTTAAGCCACTCCCCCAGCAGAAATGCCAAGTCCATGCCAAGTCAAGAAGTAAGTCCAGCCTAAAGAGCAGCCCAACTCATGGAGAAATTCCAGCCTACGTGCAGCAGAAATTCCAGTCCAAATCCAGGAGCTATTCCACCTGACTTCCAGGACAAATTCCAGCCCAAGTCCAGGAGAAATTCAAGCCGAAGGCCAAGAGAAAGTCAGGCCTAAGTGCAGGAGGACTTCCAGCCCACGTCCAGGAGAAATTCAGCCCCAAGTCCAGTCAAAATTGCAGCCCAAAATGAGGCCCAAGTCCAGGAGAAATTCCAGCCCACGTGCTGCAGAAATCCCAGTCCAAGTCCAGGAGATATTCCACCCGAACTCCAGGAGAAATATGGGCCAAAGTCCAGGAGAAATTCCAGCCCAAGTGCGGCAGAAATTCCAGTCCATGTCCAGGAGATATTCCACCTGAATTCCAGGAGAAATTCCAGCCCACGTCCAGGAGAAATTCGGGCCCAGGTCCAGGTGAAATTCAAGCCCAGGTCCAGGAGATAGTCCAGCCCAACTCCAGGAGAATTGTGGGCCCAAGACCAGGAGAAATTCACGCCCAAGTCCAGGAGAAATTGTGGCCAAGTCTAGGAGCAATTCCAGTCAAATTGCAGCAGAAATTCCAGTCCAAATCCAGGAGATATTTCACCTGAATCCCAGGAGAAATTCGGGTCCACGTCCAGGAGAAATTCCAGCCTAAATGCAGCCCAAGTCCAGGAGAAATTCAGGCCCAAGGGCAGCCAAATCCAGCCCACATCCTGGAGAAATTCAAGAACAGGGCCAAGAGAAATTCACACCTCAAACCAGGACTAATTCCAACCTAAAATGAGGCCCAAGTCCAGGAGAAATTCCAGCCCACGTCCAGGAGAAATTCGGGCCCAGGTCCAGGTGAAATTCAAGCCCAGGTCCAGGAGAATTTCAAGCCAAAGGCCAAGAGAAAGTCAGGCCTAAATCCAGGAGGACTTCCAGCCCAAGTCCAGGAGAAATTCAACCCCAAGCCCATTAGAAATTCCAGCCCACGTGCAGGAGAAATTCAGGCCCCAAGTCCAGTCAAAATTGCAGCCCAAAATGCAGCCCAAGTCCAGGAGAAATTCCAGCCCAAGTCCAGGAGATATTTCAACCGAACTCCAGGAGAAATTTGGGCCCAGCTCCAGGGGAAATTACAGCCTAAAATGCAGCCCAAGTCCAGGAGATAGTCCACCCGAACTACAGGACAAATGTAGGCCAAAGTCCAGGAGAAATTGCAGACAAGTCCAGGAGAAATTCCAGGCCAAGTGCAGCAGAAATTCCAGTCCGAATCCAGCAGATAATCCACTTGAACTCCAGGAGAAATGGGGGCCAAAGTCCAGGAGAAATTACAGCCCAAGTGCAGCAGAAATTTAGGCCCAAGTCCAGTCAAAATTGCAGCCAAAATCCAGCCCAATTCCAGGAGAAATTCCAGCCGAAAATGAGGCCCAAGTCCAGGAGAAATTCCAGCCCAAATGCCACAGAAATTCCAGTCCAAGTCCAGGAGATAGTCCACCCAAACTCCAGGAGAAATATGGGCCAAAGTCCAGGAGAAATTCCAGCCCAAGTGCCACAGAAATTCCAGTCCAAGTCCAGGAGATAATCCACCCAAACTCCAGGAGAAATGTGGGCCAAAGTCCAGGAGAAATTACAGCCTAAAATGCAGCCCAAGTCCAGGAGATAGTCCACCCGAACTCCAGGAGAAACCTGGGCCAAAGTCCAGGAGAAATTACGCACAAGTCCAGGAGAAATTCCAGCCCAAGTGCAGCAGAAATTCCAGTCCAAAGCCAGGAGATATTCCACCTGAACTCCAGGAGAAATTCAGGCCCAAGTCCAATAGAAATTCCAGCCCACGTGCAGGAGAAATTCAGACCCAAGACTCTCCTGACTTAAGCCATGCCCCCTCACCCCTTAAGCCACTCCCCCAGCAGAAATGCCAAGTCCATGCCAAGTCAAGAAGTAAGTCCAGCCTAAAGAGCAGCCCAACTCATGGAGAAATTCCAGCCTACGTGCAGCAGAAATTCCAGTCCAAATCCAGGAGCTATTCCACCTGACTTCCAGGACAAATTCCAGCCCAAGTCCAGGAGAAATTCAAGCCGAAGGCCAAGAGAAAGTCAGGCCTAAGTGCAGGAGGACTTCCAGCCCACGTCCAGGAGAAATTCAGCCCCAAGTCCAGTCAAAATTGCAGCCCAAAATGAGGCCCAAGTCCAGGAGAAATTCCAGCCCACGTGCTGCAGAAATCCCAGTCCAAGTCCAGGAGATATTCCACCCGAACTCCAGGAGAAATATGGGCCAAAGTCCAGGAGAAATTCCAGCCCAAGTGCGGCAGAAATTCCAGTCCAAGTCCAGGAGATATTCCACCTGAATTCCAGGAGAAATTCCAGCCCACGTCCAGGAGAAATTCGGGCCCAGGTCCAGGTGAAATTCAAGCCCAGGTCCAGGAGATAGTCCAGCCCAACTCCAGGAGAATTGTGGGCCCAAGACCAGGAGAAATTCACGCCCAAGTCCAGGAGAAATTGTGGCCAAGTCTAGGAGCAATTCCAGTCAAATTGCAGCAGAAATTCCAGTCCAAATCCAGGAGATATTTCACCTGAATCCCAGGAGAAATTCGGGTCCACGTCCAGGAGAAATTCCAGCCTAAATGCAGCCCAAGTCCAGGAGAAATTCAGGCCCAAGGGCAGCCAAATCCAGCCCACATCCTGGAGAAATTCAAGAACAGGGCCAAGAGAAATTCACACCTCAAACCAGGACTAATTCCAACCTAAAATGAGGCCCAAGTCCAGGAGAAATTCCAGCCCACGTCCAGGAGAAATTCGGGCCCAGGTCCAGGTGAAATTCAAGCCCAGGTCCAGGAGAATTTCAAGCCAAAGGCCAAGAGAAAGTCAGGCCTAAATCCAGGAGGACTTCCAGCCCAAGTCCAGGAGAAATTCAACCCCAAGCCCATTAGAAATTCCAGCCCACGTGCAGGAGAAATTCAGGCCCCAAGTCCAGTCAAAATTGCAGCCCAAAATGCAGCCCAAGTCCAGGAGAAATTCCAGTCCAAGTCCAGGAGATATTTCAACCGAACTCCAGGAGAAATTTGGGCCCAGCTCCAGGGGAAATTACAGCCTAAAATGCAGCCCAAGTCCAGGAGATAGTCCACCCGAACTACAGGACAAATGTAGGCCAAAATCCAGGAGAAATTGCAGACAAGTCCAGGAGAAATTCCAGGCCAAGTGCAGCAGAAATTCCAGTCCGAATCCAGCAGATAATCCACTTGAACTCCAGGAGAAATGGGGGCCAAAGTCCAGGAGAAATTACAGCCCAAGTGCAGCAGAAATTTAGGCCCAAGTCCAGTCAAAATTGCAGCCAAAATCCAGCCCAATTCCAGGAGAAATTCCAGCCGAAAATGAGGCCCAAGTCCAGGAGAAATTCCAGCCCAAATGCCACAGAAATTCCAGTCCAAGTCCAGGAGATAGTCCACCCGAACTCCAGGAGAAATGTGGGCCCAGCTCCAGGAGAAATTCCAGCCTCAAATGCAGCCCAAGTCCAGGAGAAATTCAGGTCCAAGGGCAGCCAAATCCAGCCCACATCCTGGAGAAATTCAAGAACAGGGCCAAGAGAAATTCAGACCTCAAACCAGGAGTAATTCCAGCCTAAAATGAGGCCCTAGGTCCAGGAGAAATTCCAGCCCAAGTGCAGCAGAAATTCCAGTCCAAATCCAGGAGATATTCCACCTGAACTCCAGGAGAAATTCAGGCCCAAGTCCAGTCAAAATTGCAGCCCAAAATGAGGCCCAAGTCCAGGAGAAATTCCAGCCGAAGTGCTGCAGATATCCCAGTCCAAATCCAGGAGATAGTCCACCCAAACTCCAGGAGAAATATGAGCCAAAGTCCAGGAGAAATTCCAGCCCAAGTGCCGCAGAAATTCCAGTCCAAGTCCAGGAGATAGTCCACCCGAACTCCAGGAGAAATTTGGGCCCAACTCCAGGAGAAATTCCAGCCTAAAATGCAGCCCAAGTCCTGGAGATAGTCCACCCGAACTCCAGGAGAAATGTGGGCCAAAGTCCAGGAGAAATTACGCACAAGTCCAGGAGAAATTCCAGCCCAAGTGCAGCAGAAATTCCAGTCCAAGTCCAGGAGATAATCCACCTGAAATCCAGGAGAAATTTTGGCCCAAGTCCAGGAGAAACTCAAGAACAGGGCCAAGAGAAATTCACACCTCAAACCAGGATTAAATCCAGCCTAAAATGAGGCCCACGTCCAGGAGAAATTCCAGCCCAAGTGCAGCAGAAATTCCAGTCCAAAGCCAGGAGATATTCCACCTGACTTCCAGGACAAATTCCAGCCCAATTCCAGGAGAATTTCAAGCCAAAGACCAAGAGAAAGTCAGGCCTAAATCCAGGAGGACTTCCAGCCCACGTCCAGGAGAAATTCAGCCCCAACCCCAATAGAAATTCCAGCCCACGTGCAGGGGAAATTCAGCCCCAAGTCCAGTCAAAATTGCAGCCCAAAATGCAGCCCAAGTCCAGGAGAAATTCCAGCCCAAGTGCCGCAGAAATTGCAGTCCAAATCCAGGAGATATTCCACCCGAACTCCAGGAGAAATGCGGGCCAAAGTCCAGGAGAAATTACAGCCTAAATCCAGTCCAAGGTGAGGAGAAATTTGGGCCCAGCTCCAGGAGAAATTCCAGCCCAAAATGCAGCCCAAGTCCAGGAGAAATTCCAGCCCAAGTGCCGCAGAAATTCCAGTCCAAGTCCAGGAGATAGTCCACCCACACTCCAGGAGAAATGTGGGCCAAAGTCCAGGAGAAATTACAGCCTAAAATGCAGCCCAAGTCCAGGAGATAGTCCACCCGAACTCCAGGATAAATGTTTGACAAAGTCCAGGAGAAATTACGCACAAGTCCAGGAGAAATTCCAGCCCAAGTGCAGCAGAAATTCCAGTCCAAAGCCAGGAGATATTCCACCTGAACTCCAGGAGAAATTCAGGCCCAAGTCCAATAGAAATTCCAGCCCACGTGCAGGAGAAATTCAGACCCAAGTCTCTCCTGACTATAAGCCATGCCCCCTCACCCCTTAAGCCACTCCCCCAGCAGAAATGCCAAGTCCATGCCAAGTCAAGAAGTAAGTCCAGCCTAAAGAGCAGCCCAACTCATGGAGAAATTCCAGCCTACGTGCAGCAGAAATTCCAGTCCAAATCCAGGAGCTATTCCACCTGACTTCCAGGACAAATTCCAGCCCAAGTCCAGGAGAAATTCAAGCCGAAGGCCAAGAGAAAGTCAGGCCTAAGTGCAGGAGGACTTCCAGCCCACGTCCAGGAGAAATTCAGGCCCCAAGTCCAGGAGAAATTGCAGCCCAAAATGAGGCCCAAGTCCAGGAGAAATTCCAGCCCAAGTGCTGCAGAAATCCCAGTCCAAGTCCAGGAGATAGTCCACCCGAACTCCAGGAGAAATATGGGCCAAAGTCCAGGAGAAATTCCAGCCCAAGTGCCGCAGAAATTCCAGTCCAAGACCAGGAGATAGTCCACCCGAACTCCAGGAGAAATTTTGGCCCAAGTCCAGGAGAAATTCAAGCCCAAGGGCAACCAAAATCCAGCCCACGTCCAGGTGAAATTCAAGAACCGGGCCAAGGGAAATTCAGGCCTCAGTCCAGGAGTAATTTCAGCCTAAAATGAGGCCCAAGTCCAGGAGAAGTTCCAGCCCAAGTGCAGCAGAAATTCCAGTCCATGTCCGGGAGATATTCCACCTGAATTCCAGGAGAAATCTGGGCCCAAGACCAGGAGAAATTCACGCCCAAGTCCAGGAGAAATTGCGGCCAAGTCTAGGAGCAATTCCAGTCCAAATCCAGGAGATATTCCACCTGAATTCCAGGAGAAATTCCAGCCCACATCCAGCAGAAATTCGGGCCCAGGTCCAGGTGAAATTTCAGTCCAAGCCCAAGAGAAATTCAGACCTCAAACCAGGAGTAATTCCAGCATAAATCCAGCCCCTGTCCAGGAGAAATTCAGGCCCAAGTTCAATAGAAATTCCATCCCATGTGCAGTAGAAATTCAGGCCCACATCCAGGAGAAATTCAGGACCAAGTTTGGGAATGATTTTATAAAAACACACCATGGAACCAGAGCAACCAGAGGCCATGAAAAGCCAAAGATGAAAAGGATCTTGCAAGCAAGGATCCTCGGACCGTGACTTCAAGCAGTCACTTGCTGTACTTGGCTGATCATGTACTCTGCTCTAGGGACATGCACCTGGTTATAAAAGATAAACAAGTGAAACATAAGCACATACACAAATCCTGGTTTGTATCCTGCTTTGCCTGCAATATGTCATGTAGTTGAAACATTGTCAATGTCGTAGATCCATTAACGATTAACAGCTGCTGTATACTAAACCCAATAAATACGAAGGGGCTGGGGCTGGAAGGTACTCTTGATTCTTGAAATCTTGAGTCCACCATCTCCCCTCATAGAAACTTCATCCCTCCTGTCCGTCTCTCCTTTCGGGTCTATGAACCATCAACAACAAGTGGCGCCCAAACAGGGACCTGAAGGAAGACGCAAATATGACAAGGATGCAGGCAGAGTGGGACCGAAAGACAATTTGGAGCTCCTTGGTAATTTGCATTTTCAGGAAACAGAGGGAGGCGGTGTCATGGGGAATTTCCCATCCTCGGAAAGTCAGTATATACAATTATTACGAAATTGCTTAAGACATCCGGGCTAGAAGTGAAATAAAGTACATTTAGAGAATTGTTTTTCTATATTAGAAAGCATTGTTACTGGTTTAATGCCAATAATCGAGTTCAATTGAACTTAAGAATATGGGAGCAGGTCATTAGGGCTTTGCGAAGAGCTCATCAAAACGGGGACACAATCCTTACCACGGTCTGGTCCTTACGTAACCTTGTTTCACTTGCATTGCAACCCTTACAAACTGATTCAGACTGCGTAACGCCGGTGAACCGACCAGACCCGAAATCGAAACCTTATGACTCAGAACATGAGGCAGCTAAGCCGAATCGGCTTGATACTCAGGAATATGAGACTGCAGATGATATTCCAAAACGCCCTCTCCCTCCATTACCGAAGAAAATCTCTTCACCTAAACCTGTTCCATCTGCAAACAATGGTTCTGGTATTAGCGATTATCATTTAAATCCTCTATTTGATAATACTGACTCAGAGAATGAGGAACTCGTTAAAAGACTTTCCTTTTCTACATGGCACAACCCCACATATCTGCAGCTACTAACACAAATACGCAATCTAGCTGGAAAAATAGATGACATTTCAAAAGAGAATCCCGTCAGCCAAAAGTCAAAAATTGACTTCGGAACACTGGCTCCCACGGCACCTCCTCTACCCCCGTACGAGGATTCAATGCCAGTGGGAAAAACAGTTGTCCAGCAACCATTACCTGTCACTGCTAAAATGATACAACAAGCAAGTCAGGAGGGAGGATTGGAGTACTTTACCTCACATGCTCCATCTGTCCCTTTGAATATTTTTCCTGTAACAATACGACAAATGCCGGGAAATAATGAATTTCCACAGGGATATGTGCAATTTGAACACGCCCCTATAGATTTTAAAACAATGAAAGATTTAAAACAAGCCATTGTATCTTATGGAATGCACTCCACTTATGCTAAAGGGGTGCTCTCAGGCATAGCCACTGCCCATCGTCTAATACCTTTTGACTGGGAGGCTATAACGAGAACAGTATTGGAGGCAGGACAATATTTGCAATTCAGAACTTGGTGGGTCGATGAAGCGGTGGACATGGAATGGATTAACAGTACCCAACAAGTCCAAATTACCGCTGACCAATTATTAGGGAGAGGACAATGGGTAGGCATCCAGCAACAAATGCAATATGATGATGCAACAATAGTACAGGTTCGACTGTGTTGCTTAAAAGCATGGGACAAGGTAGAAGTGTCAGGAAAAAATGACAAATCTTTCACAAAAATCATTCAATCATCTGGAGAAAGATACTGCGATTTTCTCTCTCGCCTAAAAGCGGCTATCGATCGAGCTATTTCTCAACCTGAAGTTTGAGATATACTGTTACAGACATTAGCGTTTGAAAATGCAAACACTGAATGCCAGAAAGCGTTAAGACCATTACGTGCTCAGCGAGCACCTCTAGATGAACATCTGCGAGCCTGTAGGGACATAGGCTCTCCAACTTTCCAAGCTAATTTATTAGCACAAGCGTTAAGAAAGTCTAATTCAGCTGTGATTTGTTACAATTGTGGAAAAAAAGGACATCTGCGTAAAGATTGTAAATGGCCTACTTCCAAGTGCATGAAAGGGTCTAGTGCCCCTGAGAAAAAATTACCTAGTGAACTTTGCAGGCGTTGTGGGAAAGGGAAATATTGGACTAATGAATGTCGGTCAGTATTTGATAAAAATGGGAATCCTTTGTCGGGAAACTCCCGAGTGGGCCCAGCTTGGGGCCCTTGAGCAAACAATACGAGCTATCAACAGTTCCCCGTCAGCAATGGTCAGCAACATGCAGCACTCAATCAGAGCAACAATCCATTTCTAGCCTCTCACACGCTACCAGAGGCAGCACAGCATTAGATATCCCTTTACCTCAAAACATTTTCTGACAGCCTGACATGGACGTTTATCAAGTTAAAACAGGCATTCATGGACCTTTGCCAGCTGGAACGGTCGGCCTGTTGACTGGACGTAGTAGCCTTACGAGCCAGGGTGTTTTTACTCACTTAGGCGTAATTGATTCTGACTATGCCGGAGAAATCGTGCTGTTGATGACAACACAAAAGCCTGTTTCTTTGGACAAGGGCCAAAGAGTAGCACAACTGCTCTTATTACCTTATGTAAAAGGAAAACGAGCACCAACAAAAAGAGAAGGAGGATTGGGAAGCACCGTAACACACATATTCTGGCAGGCTATAATTGGAGATGATCGTCCATGAGTGGTAGTAAACACTGCCGGTCATAAAATCGCTGTCTTAGTGGACACAGGTGCTGATGTATCTGTTATAGCACTGCAAGACTGGCCGCAGAGTTTACCCTCGAAAAATTCAGATGGACAATGCTCCAGCTTACGTGTCGGCAAAATTACAGTCCTTTTTATCTCAGTGGCAAACTGAACATGTTACAGGAATTGCGTATAATCCTCAAGGACAAGCAATTATTGAACGGGCTAATCAGACCTTGAAAACAATGCTTAAAAAACAAAAGGGGGGAGATGAGCGTGTGTTCTCCCCTAGACAGGCGCTGCAACGAGCTTTGTTTACTTTAAACTTTTGCAACGCCAGAGCAGACGGCACTACAGCTGCTGACCGTCGTTGGATTAAACAGGCTTCATCAGATCTGAAACAACCCATTTGGTACAAAGATATTCTCTCCGGAGAATGGTTAAAAGGAGAATTGTTAAAATGGGGGCGAGGTTTTGCTTATATTTCCACAGGTCAGGAAAAACAGTGGATTCCTGCATGACAGATAAAACCTCACCATGAGTAAAAGACCTCGTTTTGACACTGATGGCGCAGCTGTGTGGATGAAGCAACTACCTCTGGGAAAGACGGTTCAGAGACGTCCACTGCCAAACACTCGAAGGGCTGAAGTGCCAACGTGGGGTCAGATCAAACAACTTACATATGAAGGTCAACAAACAGTAATACGTGCTGGGCAACCAATGAATGCTGAAAATTTATTTTTGGCCATGCTTGCAATAATATCTCAGGTAAGTATGGCATCGGGAAATTATACTTACTGGGCATATATTCCCAACCCCTCACTCAATCGAGTAGTACATTGGTTTGATGATGTTGTACCTATTTATATTAACAACACTAGTTGGCTTCCCGGCCCTTACGATTTCTGGGGACCTCTAAAACCAATGGAAGAAGGAACTATTATTCCAAATTATGAAGTAGGATCTGAAAATATATCTATTTGTATAGGAAAAGGGGATCATTGTCTAAAACCCCAAACACACCCATGGCTTTCAATCATTCGGAATCGTACCAAGGCAGGAGGAAAAACTGTCTTCTTTATTCTGGCCGGAAGTGGATTCCGTGGAAATTTTAGCAATAACACTCAATTAGCCCTATCTCCCCCCGTACCACCCCTATGGTGTCACACATTTTGGAATGGGTACATTGGGAACGATGTAGAGGAGAAGTTGCGCGGGTATTGGTTAATCCTTCCCATGGGAGCATCATTGATTGGAGCCCTATGGGCTCTGCCCACATTAAAGGTCAAGGAGGTGATTTACGGTGTCATCAGGGAAACGCATCGATTTATTCTGATACACATCACAATGATTCCATCGTATGGCATGGAGGAGGAATGTCCCCTCCAAGTCCGAGGATGGACGGAGGGGCCATTCAGATACACTTATGGAAATTGATAACAGCATTAAGAAGCATGTCCGCCTGGCAAGGACATATCACTGTGACAGCAAAAAATACACACTTTGAATTTAAAAGGAATGAATCACACTTCATATCTGCCTGTGTGCGGTTACCTTATTTACTAATGACTGGAAATGTAATCTGGAATGAAACAGAGCGTATCATATCTTGTATCAATTGTTCCTTTTATACATGTGTCAGTTCCTCTGTAAAATTTAATATGTCCGCACATAGCTTGTATGTATTAAAAGCCAGAACTGCTGCATGGATTCCAGTCCAAATGACCCGACCTTGGCAAGACTCTCCTTCAACATTCATCCTGCAGCATCTTGTAGAAACCATGAGAAGAAGGATGAAGAGAATGATAGGGTTCATCATTGCGATTGTAATGGGTATCATTGCCATAACTGCTACAGCCGCTACCGCAAGTGTTGCCCTTCATCAGAGTATAAAATCTGTGGAATTTGTCCAGAAATGGCATGAGAATTTGGAACGTCTGTGGACATCTCGACGAACTATTGATACCCAGTTAAATACTAGATTAACTGACATTGAATCAGCAATTGTCATGTTGGGTGATCAAATTGTAAGCCTTCAAAAGCAACTGACCTTGAAATGTGACTGGAATATTAGCACCTTTTGTGTTACACCTGTGCCATGGAATCAAACTCATTTTGCATGGGAAAAGGTGAAAAGGCATTTAATGAATCATGGTAATGTTACTGCTGAAATAATCAATTTGCAAGCTCATATTAGAGAAACATTCAATGAACAATTAACAAAGCTCTCTGGAACAGATTTGCTATCATCTATTGCGGAAGTGGTCCCTAACCTTAATCCTTTTAAGCAAATAAAAGCTATCGGGGGGGGCTACATTGATATTCTGCTGTATATTAATTCTTTTGTTTATCCTTTTGTGTTTAGCCTGGAGACACCAAAACTACCAAAAACGAATAGATAACAATCGCTCAGCTTTTTTTTCACTTATGTTACACAAGTTGGCTCAAAAACAAAAAAGGGGAAATGTGGGAATGATTGTATAAAAGCACACCATGGAACCAGAGCAACCAGAGGCCATGAAAAGCCAAAGATGAAAAGGATCTTGTAAGCAAGGATCCTTGGACCGTGACTTCAAGCAGTCACTTGCTGTACTTGGCTGATCATGTACTCTGCTCTAGGGACATGCACCTGGTTATAAAACAAGTAAAACATAAGCACATACACAAATCCTGTTTTGTATCCTGCTTTGCCTGCAATATGTCATGTAGTTGAAACATTGTCAATGTCGTAGATCCATTAACGATTAACAGCTGCTGTACACTAAACCCAATAAATACGAAGGGGCTGGGGCTGGAAGGTACTCTTGATTCTTGAAATCTTGAGTCCACCGTCTCCCCTCGTAGAAACTTCATCCCTCCTGTCTGTCTCTCCTTTCGGGTCTATGAACCATCGACAACACTTCATAATAAAAGCAATTGGTATTTTGGTGGGTGAATGAGTAAGATTTCATGAGCTCGTTCTCAAGTAAGCAGAGGCTGTCACCTAACCAAATACAGCATACCTGCCTATAATGCAAAAGAAAATGGGAAGATTTAAGTGATTGCCAGCACTGGTTGGAACGCCAGATTTAGAAAAGAAGACACTAGGATGTATTTGCCAGGAAATGGGCAAGGAATCTGGAATTCTCACAGTCAATTTGACTTTTGGTTACGAGGTTGGGATCTATTCTATTATATCTGCATGGCAAACCTCAATGGATGCCACAGAAATAACATTGTTTATTTTACTACAGTGCTAGGTGAGTGTAATCATGGACCTGTACCACAGACAACAGCACTTTCACAAATGAAAGATGGAGGGAAGTGATGTTGGCCAGCTGGAGATAAAGGCTGATAAAAATGAGAAATGGTCGAGTGGAAATAGGGTATGAAGTGAAGACAAATAGTTTGTATTTAAAAAGATGGTGGAGCAGGTGTCAGTGGGAGGAACTTATAACAAGGGTTACATGGTGATTCAAAGAGCTTAGGAAACTGATCCTTGCAGGAGCACTCTGATCAGTTGTGAATGTGGTAAAACTATTTGCTGAAGAAATGAGAAAGAAAAAAAGGTAGAGAAATCGAAGATGCAATTAAGAAACATGACATGATCAGATCCCAAATGGGAATATGCTTGGTGATGGGTAGGAAAATAGAAATTGCGAGGCAGTGACAAAGAAAACATTTAGATATAATTCAAAGAACTAGAAAGAGACACAAATAAAACCAACATTGCCTTAATTATCAGCTTGTATAATAGCCGGATGAGGATAGTGCTTGGGGAGGTGAAGGAAGGAAACAGGGCTGGAGACTAGATAGGAGCAGACAGACTTTTAGAGATGGGGGTGTATTTTGACTTGGCCAAAATGCAGGATATCTAAAATAATGGCCGATGTACAAGTGGTTTTTGAGAAATGGTAGTTCGGTTTGTTTGGTGGTCACTTTGTTTGGAGATAATGTGCAAAGAGGGAAAGGAATTGATTAGGAGATTTTTAGAATGTGTCCTCCTTGCCTGAAGGGGAGTTTCAGTTCTTGAGTCCAGGTGGAGAAGCTCTTCCTAAGGACATGTTTGAACGATTGATTAGAGAAGGAGGAAATCAGGAGATGTGACAGTTTATGTCATGTGTCACCTACAGTATTGGGCTGTGATCTCATTTTACTTCAGTTCAAAAGACCAGAATGGGAAAGGAGATGAAAGTATTAATATTTCAACAGCCAATCAATCATTTGTTACACTAGTGGAAGCTAGAGGTGATGAAAGACAGAATTCAAAGCTATCCTGTAAGAGGGGCAGGAGGATTTCTTACTTCTAAGACTTGTCATTTGTCAGTCTATCATTGTGGAGGAGAGTATTCTGAGGGACAAGTGGATGTGGAAAGGTAGGTCTCTTTCTATATTTCTTAACGAAAAATGTGTGACATTTATTTTTTAAGAGAAACAATGATTATAAGATGGAGAGGAAGATTGGGGGGGGTATGTGGAGGAAAGTGGGAAAGGGTGGAAATTCAATTCCTACTCATCTGTCCATCTTCCTCATTCCTGGAAATTCTAGAGCCACCACCTATTCCGGGCCCCGCAGCCACCTCCTGACCCTCCAGCCCTCCCGGACCAGCTGCAGGATCCCAGCAGGACTGGGGGTCCTCGGCTGAACCCCCACACCCCTCAGCCGCCGAGCAGGAGAGTGGGAGGCAGCAGCCGGCTGCAATAAAGGGTGTTGTTCAGACAAGTGTCTGCGTGAGGTGGCCCTGGGTCCGGATTCTCCCATCGTGCCCAAAGCGGGGTCGGCAGCATCTCTCATCCTGCGGCCACGTGTCTGTGGGGGAGCTGAAAACAGTCCACCACCACCCGCAACCCCCCGAGTCTGTCCCGGCCCCATTCTACAGCCTTCCCCCTGACACCCTCTGGCCTCCACGAGCCCCAGTGGCCCCTGCCAGGGGCGCTTGTGGCCCCAAAGGGGGTCTGGGGGATTGGGGCGGTGCAGCAGGATGATGATGCTCAGGTGGCGCTGAAGGCTGTGGGAAACAGGGATTCCTGCGGGAAGGGCAGCAGCAGAACATGGCTTAATGCCAAAAGCCAATCCCATTCCAGTCCCTGCTTTGGGGTCCCTTATCCCGAGGGATGAGCATCAGCAAGCTGGTTTCCTTATCTGCAGTGGAGAGACCCTCTTCTGCCACCTCCTTCTCCCCCTCCCAGTGCTGGAAGAGGAAGGCACCAACCCTGCTGCTGCCGGGCTCGGGGCAGCGGGTGCTTCCTGGCTCCGGAGCAAAGCACCCCTAATCTGCCCCAACCTTGGGTGGGAGGGGACACACACCTCCTGCCAGCTCCGTGGCTTGGGCCCACGGAGTCCTTGGGCCCGCTCTGCCACTCTTCCCCTTGCCATGGTCTGGGAGAGCCCCGCTGTGTGCTGAGACCGAGCGCAAGTTGTGCCAAGAAAAAGCTGATGGAATCGCAATAGGATTCTCTCAGGAAAGGTGTTCCTAAGGCAGTGGATTCTGAAGACCCACAGATCTGTAACACGCACGGACGCTGCAGCGGTGTGATGGTGCCCAGCGAGTGGAGCACTTGCGGTGGAGAACCCCCAGTGCTGCCCCAGCGCTGCCATAAAGAATTCCTGCTTAGCACTGACAAACTGTGCTGTGGAGACAAGTGTCTTGGTTTCAGCGCAGCCACCTTCTGGGGAAAAAAAATTCTTTTTTTACATTTCCTTTTTAAAAAAATTCATAAATACCTTTCCCTGGAAAAGGTTCGCTGGCACGTGTATCTCTGCCATATTTCAGCATCAACACAGAGGCCCCAAACCAGAAAAACAGAATACAAACAAGTGAAACCCATCACTCGTAAAGATTTAGAACAAATGGGTATAAACATCTAGACCTATCTATCCCCAAAGCCCCCCCCAGAGACACGGCCCTTGCTTGCTGGCCTAGGGACCCCCCACCCCCCCATAAAAAGCAGTCTGGTGGGCTTGGAATGCTGACAGGCCTCTTAGTAGAGGGCTAAGCAGATTGGCTGAAGGCTTGTCTGCTGCTGCGGCACCCACCTGCACGGGGAGGCGGGTAGAAATGCCTGTTTTCATCACGGACCTTGGCGAAGAGGAAGCAGCAACGGCAACGTCAAGACATCCCGGGCCACATTCCCAGCACAAACTCCCCTGCCCTGAGCCACCACAGTTCTTTTGCCTCCCGGCCTAATCCAGCCACACTTGGCAGGAGCAAAGGGCTTCAGGCTAGGATTTGCCAACCAATGGGACGCTTTGGGGCACCGCTCCTTGCCTAGAGATTGGGGCCGTGAGGCCTTGGATCATGCAGAGCACTGGGAGAAACCGGCCAGACCCAGCACCCCCGGAGGTCCAGCCCCACCAGCCTGCCCATGCCTTGCCCACGCCTGACCCACAGCCAGGGACTGTGTCCGCTCCTCGGAGCGCCGAGAGGCTCCATCTCTCCTTTTCCTTCTGCCCCCAGTCCCAGCCCTTGCTGTTGCTCTATCACGGTGCTGATGTGCTGTTTCTGAAGCAATGGGGCTCTGTGCCATCCTATGGACCTGGCAGCTTTCCCTGCGAGCCCTGAGTGCTTTGTAGAAAGCCTGACCAGAGCCTGGGTGTAGCCCTAGAGTTCCTGAGCCTGCGGCTCCGCTCGTTCCTGGAGCTGAGGCTTCGGATCCCTCACCAGAGGGTTAGAGCTTCTTGCCTCAGTGCAGCTTGTGTCCATCCTTTAAGCTCTCTTTCAGTGCCATCCTCCCAGCTTGGAAAAGAAGAACACACAGAGAGCACTCTCTGGGCTTTGGTTTTAATGCCTGAAGGAGGGTTTCTCCTGTCATTTAAAAGCAGCAAGGCCTCTGTTGTGCTTCCCGCTTGCTCGCCCTCCTCCTTTCTTGGGAATTGTCTTGGAGCGCCTCAGCAGAGGCGGGAGATGTCAGTGCTCTGACTGTGTGATGGCTTGTGAGGGAAAAGAAGCTCTTGCTGATTGTTTTTGTAAGTATTTGATGGTTCAAAGCTTTTTCCCGCTCCGGGAATACTTCCTCGGGCGCTTTGGCAGGGTGTGTACCTGCCCTGCTTTTTCCCTGCTCACAGGGCTCTTGGCCTTGGAGCGAGATGCTCGAAATCTGTGTGCCTGTTGTCAGCGGCAGCCTCGCGCCACTGCCGCATCTGAGGGAGACAGTCAAACCTGTCGTGCTTTTGACAGCTTAAGGACAACTGGAGGGGCTCGCGGGCTGGGGCTCGCCTCCTCCTGGGCAGTCGGCAGGCTGTGCGAGTGGCGGGCATCGTCCCTCGGCACACGGCTCCGTCCTCGGCAGGCCCAGCTCAGCCCGCAAGCGAGCACCGTCTCCCTGGGCACGGGCTGCCTTCGGCTGCTCCAGAATGTGGCCTGTGGCCGGTCGACGCCGTCGCCTAGCAACGGGAGATGCTATGCCGTCATAGACCCCGACCCGTGGGCAGCGGGGACAGCCAATGGGCATTGGGGAGCGGCGGGTGGTGGCCAATGAGGGTAGGAGCGAGATGGGGGGTCCTGAGCAGGGTGGACAAGAGCCTGTCCTCTTCAGTGTGGGGGCCAGGCCCCTGTTTTGGGGTGTCTCTGCCTGGGCCCGTGGGCTGGGGGGACGGGGCTAACCCTGCCCTTTGCCCCCAGGTACTGCCACCTCCCTGGAGCACAGGCCCAGCTCCACCAAGAGCCTACACCTGTCCCGGGCCCCACAGCTCCTCCCGCCCCTCCAGCCCTCCCAGACCAGCTGCAGGATCCCAGCAGGACTGGGGGTCCTCGGCTGAACCCCCACACCCCTCAGCCGCCGAGCAGGAGAGTGGGAGGCAGCAGCCGGCTGCAATAAAGGGTGTTGTTCAGACAAGTGTCTGCATGGGATGGCCCTGGGTCGGGATTCTCCCATCATGCCCAAAGCGGGGTCGGCAGCATCCCTCGTCCTGCAGCCATGTGTCTGCGGGGGAGCTGAAAACAGTCCACCACCCCCCGCAACCCCCCGAGTCTGTCCCGGTCCCTTTTTGCTGCCTTCCAAGCCCGCGGAGCACTTGCGGTGGAGAATCCCCAGCGCTGCAATAAATTCCCACTTAGCAGCAGGAAACTGTGCGCCCCCCCCCCCCCCAACCCTGCCCCTAGACGTGGGCCGTGCTTGCTGGCCTCGGGACCCCCACCCCCCCTTTAAAAGCAGTCTGCGTGGGCTTGGAACAGTGACAGGCCTCTTAGCAGAGGGCTGCCACACTGCTCCAGTCATTCCAATCCAGGAGCAAAGGGATGTTCTCCAACTCATCCACGCTGAGGGCGTCGAGCTTTGTCCCTTCATCACGGTGGAGCCCCAGGAAAGAAGTGGCCCTCAGGGCTTTCTCCCAGTCCAGGTCAGTGTGGCTGGACTCGGTGAGGACCTGCCCCTGCTCCTGTCCCTGGACAGCATCCACCTGGTGCCCGTGTACCGTCAGGTCCAGGTTGCGTGGTACAGGGCTGCCTGGAGGCGCGAACTTCACACCCTCAAAAACAGACAAGTCTATATCCAGGCTGGCGTTGAGGATGGAGTCCCAGCCAAAGGCCCCTTGCAGCGACATCAGGTCGTCCTCTTCCTCCTAAGATGATGAAGGGCCTGGAGCACCTTCTGTCTGAGGAAAGGCTGGGAGAGCTGGGGCTGTTCAGCTGCGAGAAGAGGAGGCTGAGGGGGATCTGATCAATGCTTATCAATATCTGAAGGGTGGGTGTCAGGAGGATGGGGCCTGGCTCTGCTCAGTGGGGTCCAGTGACAGGACGAGGGGCAATGGCCATCAACTGGAAACAGAAGGTTCAGCCTGAACGTGAGGAAACCCTTCTTCCCTGTGAGGGTGACAGAGCCCTGGGACAGGCTGCCCAGAGAGGGGGGAGTCTCCTTCCCTGGAGACTTTCCAAAGCCGCCTGGACTTGTTCCTGTGTGATCTGCTCTGGGTGATCCTGCTCTGGCAGTGGGTTGGACTAGATGATCTCTAGAGGTCCCTGCCAACCCCTGACGCTCTGAATCTGTGGGTCGGCCGGGCCTGCTGCTGGGTCAGCAAGGGCGTGTTGGAAAGCCGAGGTGCCTTGGCCCTGTGTTTGGGTGAGGGCAGCTTGCGATTTTGCCCTGCTTTGCCACCTGCTGGACTCCACTGGTGCTCGCCGGTCATTGCTTCAAACATTTCCAGCAACGTCTGTGACTCTTTGTTGACGCTGAGGATGTTCTTGACGGTGCAAACGGGAGCCACTGGGCTGGCAATGCCCTGGGTGCTTGCTGGATTCTTTTGGTGAAGGCCAGGATTGAAAACCTTCTTTATTAAAAAAAAAGAAACACATTTAATGAAAAACATGGCGATTATCGAGCCATGAGTTTGCAGGAGAAAGCCAACTCGCTGGCTGGGGCAGGCTTGGGGTGATGGCAGGGGAAGGGGGGACACTGGGATCAGGTGGCAGTCCTGGCTATTGAAATGTTTCATGGTCTTTCAAAGCTGTCTCTGAGGGTTCAGCGTGAAATCCATCCCCAGGGCTGCGAAGCTGCTGTTTGGCTGGCTGGCTCAAGGCTAAGCAAGGCAGAACTCTCACAGCTGCGCCTCGGTGCTGCGCCTCGGTGTGAGGCGTCCTGTGGTGGTTCACCAGCACCCCAAGGGTGTCCCTCAGCTCTCAAGTAACTCCAGTGTTTCTTTTTTGGGCCATTTGCTGAAGAAATGTTGCTGTTGTGATGGGCTTCCCCTCCCCTCCCTGCTGCCCCTGGGTGACAGCAGGGCCTTTCTGCTCCCCTCAGCGCGGTCTGCCCTGGGGGCAGAGGGGCGGTGGCAGAGGAGCGGTGGCAGAGATGGCGAGGAGTAGCCCAAGGCGAGGGAAGAGCCCATCGTGCTGGGGCTGTGGGGATGTTTCCAGTCAGGCCCCGTGCGAGACAGCCCCGTTGCTATGGCAGCGGGGGGGCCTTGCTGAGCGCGGCGCTGCACGGCCTCCGGGGCGGGCGGGCCGGCCTTCGGCACAGCTGGTGAGACACGGGCCCGGGGACCCCTGGTTCCCCCGTGGGTGGGTAGTGGGAGCCATCTGGGGGGAGGGAGGGGGAAGCTGTCCAACGCCTGGGTTCCCCAAGCGTGCCTGGTGGGGCTGGCTCAGGGAGGCAGGGGTGGCTCCAGCCGAGGCCCGCGCTCCCTGGCCTCGTTTCTCGCTCGCTGTGTAAAGCGGGCATTCTTCGCTCCCAGCTGCGCTCTGCAGGCGGGCAGCCCCGCTGGGGCCGATGCCCAACAAGGAGATGGACGTCAGCAACTTGGAAGTGCTGGAAAAATGCGGCAGTTTCGCTCGCTACTTCAGGGCTGCGGCAGAGGAGAGCAGGAAGCCCCGCTGGTGGAAGATGTCCCGGCAGCACACTAACCCCACGCCAGGTATGCGCAGAAGAAGCGGCACTGCCCGGGGTTTTGCCGCAGGAGGTCGGGGAAGCTGTTGGCGGGGTCACAGGTTTGCCCCCAGACCTGCCCTGCAAAGAGCTGGTGAGTTGCTCTTGGTTGAGATGAGCTTGGCCCCTTTCCCATGTAGAAGCCAGCGGTGCACAGGTGTCTTCAGGGAAGCGGATGGCAGGTTTCTGGAAGGAGGGAGGCTGGCCAGGACCTGCCAAAAGATGTGGGGTGAGGAAGTGCTTCCTTGGAAGCCCAGTAGTTTCAGAGGAAGCAGCCCAGGAACCAGAGCTGTGGACGTGCAGCAGGTAACAGAGTTTGGCTGCACAGCAGCTGCAGAGCCCGGAGCCGCCTGCCAGCTGGCAAAGCCCTGGGTCTGGGGGTGCAGTGAGCTGGGGGAGGAGCGGGGAAGGGGAACATGGAGGGGCAGAGGTGGTAGAATTGAGTCTCTGGTGTCTTGCGGTTTGCGTCACCTTTACACACTCTCATGTTTTGCAGGGGTTTTGTGGTTGGGTATTGCAATATTCAGATTTTTTTCACGTACGTAATTTTTTTTTTTACCCCTCTCTGAAGAGCCAAAGGTCATCATCAGCCTGCCGCATGATAAGCTGCTGTGGGCAAAGGAAATCAAGGAAAGAAAAAAAGTCCTGAGGGAGAACCGCCAGAATGCCGAGATGGAAAGAGCAGCGCGACTCCGGACTGGTCCATACTGCCCCCCCCCCCCTCTCCCCCCCATCCCGGCTGTTCCGGGACCCCCCTGCCGTTCTGCATCCAGCTCTGGGGCCCCCAACAGCAGAAGGACATTGACCTGTTGGAGCGAGTCCAGAGGAGGCCACGGAGATGCTCCGAGGGCTGGAGCCCCTCTGCCATGGGGACAGGCTGGGAGTTGGGGGTGTTCAGCCTGGAGAAGGGAAGGCTCCGGGGAGACCTCAGAGCCCCTTCCAGTGCCTGGGGGGGCGCTACAAGGAAGCTGGGGGGGACTTTTTATAAGGGCCTGTAGTGACATAGGACAAGGGGTAACGGGTTTAAATTGAAAGTGGGGAGATTGAGATTGGACAGCAGGGAAAGATTCTTCCTGGAGAGGGTGGGAGGCCCTGGGACAGGTTGCCCAGAGAAGCTGTGGATGCCCCATCCCTGGAAGTGTCCAAGGCCAGGCTGGATGAGGCTTGGAGCAACCTGGTCTGGTGGAGGGTGTCCCTGCCCACAGCAGGGGGTTGGGACTGGACAATCTTCAAGGTCCCTTCCAACCCAAACTGTCCTGTGACTCTGTGTGTTCAGGGCTTCTCCTGGGGGGTCCTGGACCCAGCCTGCATTCTTGTCCTGCTGCCCGGGAAGGGCTGGAGGGCTGTGCTGTGTGGAGCTGTAATCCCCCAGTGCCCAGCCACTGGCTGGCACCTCCTGCTTGTCCCGGTGCCTGGGTGTCCGCGAAGGAGGACTGTGATTACTGCTCCCCAGTTAAACTCCAAGGCAGGGCTTTAAAGCCCAGTGGGGCTGCTTATTTGTGCCAAAGCCATCCTTGTGTCTGAGCAAAACCCCCACTCCCAGGGTGTCCTCGGGCACCCGGCTCCTCCCGAGGTCCCGTGGGGAAACGGGACAATCCTGCTCCTGCATTCAGCCCTCCCTGCTCGGCTGCCGGCCCGGCGGGGGGCGGTGTGTGTGTTGCAGCCGTGGGGCAGCACGCACACCCCGAGCTCCTGCGAGCTCCGGCGGGAGCAGAGCCGCAGCCCCGGGCGAGGCCTACATTCCCCATCGCCCCGCCGAGGGCAGGGCCGGGTGGAGCCAGGGCCGGCGGCCTCCACGCACAGGCTGCGGGCGCGAGCAGGGCGCGTGCGAGCACTGTTTGGTTTCCGTTGGGAGCCTGTGGCAAGAGCCGGTCCCGTTCAGTGCCCAAAGAGACGCGGTTTCCTTCCCTCCTGCCCAGGCGCAGGCCCCACGGGGTGTTTCCCAGGCGTTGGGCAGAGCAGGAGCGCCCCCTCCTTGGGCTCTGGGCTGGAGCCAGCACCCGTGGGGCAGGGCGGGTGGGATTTGCCCCCTCCCAGGGTGTTTTGCAGAGCGATTCCCCGGGTGTCAGTGTGACGTTCCCCGCGGATGCTGCTGCAGAAGGTGCAGCCTGTTTTGGAGGGGTGGGGGGGGAAGTTTCTCAGGCTCTGAGTCCCGTTTAGAGTGGCCTGGAGAGGTGGGAACATCCGAGCAGGGGGGCCCCGAGCAGGAGAGGGGAGTTTGGTTAAGAGCCACCGGGGAAATCCTCCTCTCCCCACAGGCAGGAGGTTGGTGTGGGAGTGGTCGGCAGGGTCAGATCCCCCGCGGCGTGAAGCTGGAGGTCGGGTGAAGCTGTCAGTTGACTTGCTGGAGCAGAGGAAGGCTGGGATCCTGCCATGGTGAGTGCGGCCCGGTCCGGCCAGGCCTGAGAAATGCAAATGGGATGCTCTGGCAGCCCTCTTTGGAGGCAGGAGTGATGCCGAGGGCTGGAGGCTCTGCTAGGGGCAAGCAGCCGGTGGGGGCTGTGCTCACTGCTGTCTCAAAAGCTGTCAATGCCTCTGTGGTGCCCCTGTGCTCCACATGCCGTTTCCCAGACGCTGTGGGCGGGAGGGGGGTTTGCTGTTCCTCCAGGGATTCTCTGGAGAGCCCTGCCGCCGGCTTTAGCATTTTGAGAAAGGCCAGGTCAGACTCGCTTCGTTTTCTAACGAGGGACTTTGTCTGTCTCCGTAGGCTACAAAAGCCAAGAAGAGTTTAAAAGGTATGTACACTCGTGTGCTTTCCTCTCGCTGTCTCTAGGTGCTTTGGTCCGCTGGGATCGTGTGTTCCACAGAAGGGGGGACGCTGGGATCAGGTGGCAGTCCTGGCTACTGAAATGTTTCATGGTCTGAAAGGTGCAGTTGGATGCATCGTGTTATTCCTGAGCCAGAGTTACTCACCTGCCTCTCACATCCAGTGGATTTCCTTACTGGGGCCCTCTCTTCCTTCCATGTGGCTTTCCCAAATCCAGCAGAGGATGTGTGCGTTTAATTGCGTTACTCCCCTCGCCCGCTCCCTAACTGCTTGTTTAGCCGGGGACATCGGGAAAATGTGCAGAGGCGCCAGCACTGTCTTGGGAGAGCGAGGCTGGTTCCTAATGCCCGCGCAGGGAGAGCACGCGTTCTGCAGTGGTGAGCAGGGCTGCTGTCGGGCTCTCGGTCCGCAGGGGAAGGTGGCTAATGCCAAAGGGTCATAGGGTGCCCTCAGGCAGCCTGGGAGCATTTGCACCGTGGCTGTAACTCAGTTGTGTTCCGACATGGACTGATTCCCAACGGAGTCCCGCTTCCCAGCCACGCTGAGGGGGCACGTTGCTCCCGGGTTTCTGAGGAAGATGTTTCCAGCCGTGTTTTCCCAGACACAGTGATCCCAGTGGGAACTGCAGAGGGGGGAGGAGGAGGAGGAGGAGGAGAAGGGCTGGTGTCTTAGCTGTTGGCTGCTCCTCTGGGTGCTGACTCCAGGCTTCCTGTCTGAACAGAGAAGGAAGAGGGTTGGCACGAGGAGGATTTTGTCTTCAGAACGTACCAGCCCACGGTGGCCTCCCTGCCCAGGGCCCAGCTGACGAGAAGGCAGCCTGCGAGGTAGGGATCTCTGCGTGTGCCCGTAGCTCCAGCCACGCCGCCCCTGTGGAGGAGCAGGCTGGGTCCCTGGGCCCCGGGCAGGCAGGTAGGCGACCGCTTCTCCTTGCAGCGGGTTCTCGGCCGAGAACAGCAGCGAGCCAAAGCCAGAGCCCCAGTCCAAACCTCCTCCTCCGGCCAGCCGGAGCTCTGGGCAGAGCGGCAGGGCTGGAAGCGACTGGCTGGGCCTGAAAGATGATTTTATGGAATCGGAGCTGTCATCTCCAGTGAAGGCCAGGCCCACAGGGAGCCACCCCAGCCCGAGTGCAGCCAGGCAGCCCAGCCCTGCCAGCCAGCAGCCGGCCGCCAAGGAGGCAGCGACTAAACCCGACCCACGGGAGGAGGAGGACTGATGGACAACTGCCTTGGCTCGCAAGAAAGCCCAAGCCCAGGCAAAGACCCAGGAGAGAAATGCCAAGCCCTCGGAGGTCCCAGGTGAAGGGCTGGATCTCCGCTCTCCCATCAGGTAAAGGCACGGTTGATAGCCACAGTGCTTCCCACTGCTCCACGCGTAGCTGCTCCAGCAGGACCTCTCAGAAACCCTTGGCTCAGATGTAAGAAGTTGGTTTTAAGCACTCTCTTGTCTCAGGTTGGGGTAGTAATGCAGGGCTTTCTCCCACTGATGCAGCCCACGATCCCATCCCACCTCTGGGCTCTCCTTCCAGTTGTGGCCAAGATTGCCCCAGGTCTCACAGAGCTGTCCTGCATCAGCACACTCCCACACGCTCCCTCTGCGCTCCTCGTTCCTGCCTTCGTTCCCCTTCCTTCCCCCTAGTTCCAGGCAAATCACCTTCTCCAGCTGAGTTTGCAGAGAGCCAGGTTCAGACTTGTGCCATGTGGAGGGGACTCAGAAGGGAATTGCAGACAATTCGTGTACCGTGGGCAGTAATCAGCCTGTGCCGATTTTGAGCTGAAGGGTATCTCAATTCCGTTGCTTACCCCTCTCTTTCCCGTGGCTTTTAACCTCTTCCGCCTCCAGAAGTCCATCAGATCTTCCCAGAAACAGGGGACAAGGATCCTCCCGGAGACACACGGCACCGCGCTTCCTCCAGCAGCCGTCGAAAGCCCCGTGCAGAGCACACTCGCGGGAAATGACGGATGAGCCGTGGCAGAGGGAGGGAACACAGCACGTTAACAGCATTAAGACTGAGTTTTCAGACATCAGACTGGCACTTGATAAACTCGTTACAATCCCAGCAATTAATCTGAGGAGGTTTAAAACTGCCATGTTGGCGTTTCCTGGGCTGGAAAGGCCCACAGCAACAGAACCCAGAAATAGCAACGTAAACAGGGAGAAAGGAGTAAAGAGTGAGCGAGCTTCCTCTGCAGTCACAGGGACTGAAATCATTTCAGTGTCATGAAAACTGAGATCCCTCCGTACCCCTGGGCACGTCGAGCTTCCGCTTGCAGCGGGACACAGAAGCTCACAAAGGCAGCGTCTAATGAGCCTTCAGGTGGGGGCAGCGGGCCTTGTTCTCTGCAAACGGGAAGGAATCCCGGAGACAAGTGATTTTAGCTCGGCTGATAAGCAGTACTTGTCCCTGCATCTGACTGGGAAGGAAACAAACAGGTTGGTACCGACCTTTGCCCGCGCAGCTGAATTGGTGTCCTGTGTCTTCAGTTTGATCCTTCCTGCCGGAGCGCCTCCCTCACGGGAAGGTCGCGTGGGTCCGCTGAAGATGTTCCTGTCCCCAAGGAGATGTTCTCTCGCAGCTCCACGGCTGCAGCGTTTCCCTGGGGACTGCGTGCCTGGACACACAGCTCCAGGCTCCCTTCAGTGTCCGGGCTGTGCCGGGTCTCCTGTCCTGCCGTTCCTCAGCTCTGGAGCTCTCTTCCAGCCGGTGTGCGCCAGGGAATGGGACACTGTCTGTGGGAACACGCTGGGCCAGGCCTGGGGTGATGAGCGGTGGGGCACAGGCCGGCCCTGGAGACCTCCGGCCGGAAACATCTTCCCCAGGCACAGCTGCCAAGACGGGGAGTCCCGAGAGCCTTCTGCTGGAATTTCGGGCTGGCACATGCCCCAGCTGCTGGCCCGGCCCAGGTTTCAACAGCTCCTGCCGCCTGGCTCTAGCGGGGCCGGCATCGGCGTCGTCTCTTGGGGGGCTGGGAAGAGTCCAGGGAGCTGCCGGCCCTCCTCCGGTGGGCTCGCCGTGGCCTGGCAGGTGAGCAGTGCCTGCCACGGGCGGAAGTGGAGGGACCCGTGTCCTCCTGCTGCTCTTCCTGCTCTTCCTGCTCCCCGCGGGCGGGAGCGGGGGCGCTGGGGGGGCTGCTGGCACCCCCATGGAGAGCAGCGCTGGAGGTGCTGGGGGGCTCCTCTTCCTCAGCTGCAGCGGGGCTGACGGAGGGAGCTGGGCCAGGGTTGGGAGACCCTCCTCGGGAGGCAGCAGGATGGGGGGCAGCCGTGGGGCTGCCCTCCTGCTCCGTGGCACCGAGGCCGTCCTCGAGGGCCAGGAGTTGGTGGGCCTCCCTGCCGCAGCGTTGCACGGGGTCGTCGATGAGGCGGCGGGCGAAGGTCGCGGCGCCATCGTCCAGGGCCTCATGCAGCAGGCGTGCCAGGACCCCTTCGTCCAGCCCAAAGAGGCCCAGGACGGACAGGATGACGCCCTGCATCACGCCTGCCATCGAGGGCTCTGCAAAGACCTGCCCCAGCTGCTGCTGCAGCCAGGGCAGAAAGGGCTCGAGGAGGGCTGGGTGGTCGGTGAACAGGTCGGCCCAGGTGTCGGGCCGGAGGCCACCTGGAAGAGCCCGGAGCAGCGAGTCCACGGCCAGAGCCTGGGGGGAGACGGGGCGAGGGGGGCTCTGGGGGGCTGGAGGGGGCTGGGGGCTGGGGTGCTTCTCCTGCCTGGCATGGTCCAGCCGCCACCAGTGCCGGCCCCGAGGGGCCGATGACGACCTCCTGGAAGTCGTGGTCCCCCCACACCAAGTGCAGGATGGATTGCACTCCCCTCTTGCAGAGGGGGCACTCAGGCTTGCTGCAAGCCCAGCGCAGGATGCAGGCGAAGCAGAAGCGGTGGAGGCACAGCATGACGAGGGCGGCGTTGTCCCAGGTGTCCAGGCACGCTGGGCAGCGGCTGCCTGGCTTCATGTCCATGCTGGCCACCTGCTGCGCTGGGCTGGGGGGAGCTGGGGGGGTGAAGCGCTCCCTCTCTTGGGCGCTGCAGCAGGCGGTGTCCTGCTGGAGAACGGAGAGAGGCCACAGGCACTGGCTGGCCTGGGGAGGGCTGGCAGGAATGGGCAGGTCCCTCCGGCAGGGAACCTGCCAGCTGCCCCGGGGGGAGGTTCCCCCTCCCAGCTCACCTCTGCTGCTGCCAGTCAGTCACCTCGGGGCTGCCCCGGCTGCCTGGAGCTGGCGGGGCCGGGGAAAGCGCTGGCGCTGCTGCGAGCTCGCCAAGTGTTGCCTCTCAGCTGGGCACTGGAGCACCGAGGGCTCTCTCAGCACTGCAGCCTGGCCAACGGCTCGGCTCGAGGGGGCCAACGGCTGAGCTGGGTGGGCTCAGAGCCGGTGCCGGGTTTTGGTCTTCCTGAGCTAACGGGCCACTCCCGGTTATTGCAATAAAGGGGGAGTCCCCGGGGCACATCCCTGGGGGGTCCCTCAATCTACAGCAGGATGCAGCCCCCTGTATCTGACTTTCCTGGACACAAGAGACCCTCCTCATTTCCCCGCTGGCAGAGGCACTCAGGACATTCCTGCAGTTATGGCCACACCAGGTATCATGCCTATGATGTTGGCTGTCCAAATCCCAATCATTCCTTTGTTTCTCCCTCTCTCCTTCGATCTGGGATGGCAGCGTCTCCAAGGGCCTGCCAGGCTTAAATCGTGAGTGATATCCAATTCATATCCAAAAATCAGTACCATGAACCCACGTTTACACATCAGAGCAGTAATCCAGCCCCGTAACTGTGTTCCAGTCGAGCAAAGCCTAACTTCCAAAGGAGCAAAGGATCACAGCCCAGACAGGGACTGGAATCCCTCTGGACCCAGGCGTTACCCAGCCCTCCCTCGTCCCACAGAGCTATCTAGAGGGGACTCGAGCTGCCACGGTACCTCTTTAGCCCAAGCCCGCTCAGCTTCTAGCTGTGTCCAACGGGACGGCAACCAGAAAACCAAAACCAACTTTCCCAGGCCCACTGCCGGTGACCAGACCTGCCAGGGGGACCTGGGAACGTGCACGGCTTCACAGGAGGCTTTGGCAGTGAATCCGCAATTCCTGATCCCCAGTCAGCGCTGGCAGGAACACCACTTTTGTGTCTTTACAAAAGAACCTGAGCCCACGCAGTCAAAGTAGGAGAAAAGGGGGCTGTGCCCCCCTGTAGATGGAGAGACCCCGCAGGAATGTGTCCCGTGGACTCTCCCTCTATTCAAATAAAGTTTTATTCTTATTTTTCACAGGCCTCCTCTGTCTCCTTTGTGAACACTGACTCCTGGTCGTGCCATTTTCCATACCAATGGAGGTTCGTCCAGGATCCTTCCACCTTCCAGGGACGTTGGGCGATGGACGGGACTGATGGCGCACCTCGCCGATAGTTGGGCGATCCCCTTCGAGGTCCGCTGGCCCTGGACGACTGATGGGGTACCCGAGACTGTTTGGAGACAGACGAGTAGCGGGCCAGGGGAATCTGTGAGGGGTGACCAGAGGGAGAAGGGTAAGTAAGCAGGCAGTGGGCCTGGGAATCCTGGTTTTGGTAACAGGCAGCGGGCCTGGAAACACAGGTTCCAAGAAACGCTCTCAGCTCTTGTTTCGATTGGGGAACCCCGCCAGCCCCCAAAAGTTTAGGAGGTGCGTTGCCATTGCTGTGGAATCCTCCTTGTCACTTGCTGCCAGCAGGTTGTCACCTACGTGCTGCAGCAAGGTGATGCTTCCAGGCATCTTTTGCCAGGCTTCTAATCTTTTGGCTCATCGATTTCCAAGGATTGTGGGGCTGTTCTTAAACCCTTGCGCTGACAGGGCCCAGCCCAGCCCTCAGCATCATCATGTCCAGTCTGTGCTTTTTCAGGGTGATGAGCAAACTTCAGCCAAACCCATCGTGGCTCAGCCCTGTGGCCAGACACTTCTGCACAGCCAGGGGTTGTTTTTGTCATGTTCTGGGGAAAAAGGCGAATGCAGGCAGCAGCAGTTTCAGCGTGGGTGGACTCGTGCTGCATCCGTGTGCTGGCTTCACCTTATCTGTGCAGAGCACAGCATCACAGAATGGGCTGGGAGTAAGGTTTCTGCTTCCATGAACCCCTTTTGCTGCCTCGGGCTGTAGGAAGCAGGTTCTTCCTCGTACACTGTCCTGCTCTTCCTAACTTGTGCCTTTCCTCGGCCTCGGTTTGTTTTCCATCCTCTTCTTTCTGTGAACAGCCAAAGAGAAACACCTGCAGCTGGGCAAAGTGGGTCTGAATCCACAGGGTTGACCCCAAATTCCCCAGTGGAACAATTTTCCCTTAGAGCCTGCCTCTTTGACTCAAATCCCTGTCAATGGAAAGAAAGGGGTTTGAAGGCAGTGCCGTTTCCCATTGACTGGAAATGCCTTACGTAAATGTTTCCGGCACGGGGCCAGGCCGCTCCACGAGCTCCATATGGGATGATACTCGCGACCATGCCCGTGGAAGAGCCCCCGCTCTGTTGGGAGATGTGGCTGGGATTGACAGATGAAGGAACTGCCGTGGCTGGATGGATTTTCAGCAGAAAAGGAAATGGTTCCAGGTGCGCAGGAACGGTTCCTTCCAGCCAACTGATGCTTTTTGTTTCCACCTCGGTGTTATTTCAGCTTTAAACATGGTAAACAATGTGATTTCTAAGTGGCATAATACCAGTGCTTTTGACATGCAACCCTTTCCCCTCACCCAGGCCCCTGCAATCAACCAGTGCTCTTCTCACTGGTCTGCTGGACCCATGCCCATTACACCAGCTACCTCACATCAGTTTCGCTCACTTCTTCAGCTCTTCACCGGCTCCTCCTCATACCAGCTCCCTCAGTGAGGGTTCTCCTGCTTCCTCATGGCGGGATCTTTAAGACCCTCTTGTGTTATCAAGGGTTATAAGATGGGGCGTCCCACCATGCTCTACATGTGCTAGAACAATCGCCCTGTATGGGTTACCCCTCCTACCATTCACGTCGTACCTGCATCCCCTGTAAACCAGTCAGTGCTGGGATCCTGGGTTCTGTGGAATCCAGCCAGCACTGGATCTCTATGGCTGCTGAGCCCACGTGATTAGACTTTGAAAACGCAGCACTTCCAGACTATTTGAAAACACAGCACTATGAGATAGCTGTGTGACAAGTCACTCTCTGTTGTCCCTGCTCCTCTAAATTACTCCTTCATATCCATAATTAAGATAATTGCCATATTGCTAAACACGTAGTGAGGAATGCAGCACTACTGCAGACTTCTGATGCATAGCTTCATGTCTGAAATAGACATAACTACAGGCTTGCCTAATGCCTCCACCTTCCCTGACCTAGTTCAGTTTTCACCGAATGGCTCAGATTATCACAAAGTACACACAGGAACAGAAGTCCCAACCATAAACTTCACTGTTCTTGAGGGATCTCAAAGACCTCTGTTGTTCGCTAGTGTCTTCGAACAGAAATGCTCTCTCTGATGCAGTATTCTCTTTGAACAGCCTCCTAAACAGCAACGAAGGGGCAGGAGGCTTTGCGTCATTAAAGGCCCTGTATTGGGTGGTTGTTGAGCATACGGTGCACAGCAACTTCCTAAAAAGACATATTACAGAAAAGGTCAGTAGCAGCAATATTTATTTCAGTTGTGAAATTCTGCAACAGAATGGAAAATGGATTTGAGAAATCTAAAAATTGTCTCAGATGTGACATGGATAATTAACAAGACAGTTGTTTTAGAGGAATGCCCTTTCCCCACTAACGCCCAGTGCAGCAGAACAATCCAGTAGCAGCTGGACTGGCATTCCTGGGCTTTAAATATTGCTGACTTTCTTCAATAAAGATGTGTTGTGTATGTGTCTGCTGTTTTTTTCATCCCATAGGACATGCAAGCCCATTTGAAAGCTTGTGGAGATTGAAGGCACGGACCCCAGCATGATGTGCACCAAGCGAGTTTGTTTATTGTTTGACAGCGTGGGTTTTTATAGACAGATTCAGTAATTTTCCACAGTCTAAACCCCTCCCAGCGTTTTGCAAAAGCTGAGGCTGATAACTGTAACTTTTGTAAGCTTGGCTCTGCAGTGCCTTACAGTGAGCTTATCAAGCTCGTGACTTGAGCCCCTTTGGTGTCAACATCCTGGTCCTGTATTTTTAATTCCTCACGTGTCTTGTGAGAACAAGACCTTCAGGTCCTTGTGTGGTTCGTGGGAACCTGTTCATGAGAACCTGACCTGTCCAGCTGGTCTGCAACAAAAGCTTTTGTCTCTAACCAGAAGAACTAGAAATATTTTTGTCTTTCGATGCAGGCTTTGATTCTGTTGCACTTTCTAGTTATCAGCAGATGGAAAGTGAAATTAAATCAAATATTTGGAAATGTATTGTAAATTGGGAGCTCACATCTGCAAATACCCAATAGATAGATTTTGAAAACATGATGTGTTGGTCTTACAAATGGTCATTGATTCCTCTTTCTGGGAGATAGATATGAATCTTTAAAATAAAGTTCTGGAATCATATACATAATTTTGTTTAATGTGGAAATGATTTAATGAGAAGTGGATAGAATTTGTTACACAAGAATATAAGGGCTGAAAGAAGAGATAGTGAATGAAACTGTTTAAAAAAAAAAAAAGACCAAGGAGTCTGGTTGATGTGCATCACCAGAGGGCAAGTTAAGCTTAGATTATCCCTGATATTACATTAAGCTGAGCTCAGGCTCATTCTCCCCATCTCAAATCCTGGGGGGGAACTCGCCCCCACAATGGTGTATCCCAGGATGGGCTCTCTGCAGAGTTCTGCACACTAGTGCCTGTCTGAGTAGCTCACTTGCTCGACCCCCACAGGATCCACCATTTTTTCACAAATGTAGAATTTGAAGTTGGCACACCGTGCAGTGTCTATGTTTGCATCACTAAGCCACGCACAATCCAGGAAAGGACTTGAACTCACTCATTGGACCTGAAACCTGTGGAAAAAGAGCAGAGATATTCATCATCCCACAGAAAACGTCACAGGCTGATATAACAGTCCCTGACTGCGCTACCCATTTGATTCACCATAGCAGACAGTCTCTCTAATAGGGGCTTCCCTAGGTTGATAAGTGAGTGAGTGATGGGTAAACTGCCTTCTGGCGAGAAGGTGAGGGGAAAAAGTGATTACTGAGTGGCAATTAGAGGTTGCTGCTTCTGGCTCATAACAAATGCACATGGGTGTGGACCGCTCCTACGTGTGTAGTGACTTACAGATCCGGGGAGAAAGCTGGTCCATCCTCCCACAGCCAGGGCCCCTCAGTCCCACTGCGATACAGCCCAATCCAGAAAGAGTCGTAACGGTAAAACTGTGCTGATCGCATTATGAAGTCTTGTACAGAAATAAATGCAATGCCTCTGAAATACATCCCTCCTTCACTCATAATGGCCTATGGTTTGGAAAAGGAGAGAGCTAAATGAAAGTGAGCTGCTCACAGCTGCCCATAACACTTTGTTCTGCAAGTGAATCTGGGCAGTGCCTCCTGCTCCTGGCAGTCAGCGCTCTTTTGGAGATAAGGAAAATTAACCTGCTGAGAGCTTTCAGTAGCTCTCAGATAAAAAAAGACAATTAACTGAAGCCTGCACATTAGCTGGGTAATGGGTATAGGATAATGACTTCCTTCCAACACCCCGGTTGCATAAGTCAGGCAGGAAAAGGCCTTTGCGTCATTTGCTATCATTGTACACAGGAAATTCAAAATACAGACAATAAAACCACAGTTTTAAAGATATAACCCCATTGCCATTAAGGGTCTGGGTAAAAATTCCTTCACAGTTAAGAGCTCTTCTGGCTGTGCTTTGTGTGCTGCTTCATCTACAACTTAGGTGTCAGAAAAAGAGGTGTATCCTCTTCTGCTCTCGTGAGAGAAGAGGCCAGGGAGCAGGCCAGGACAGCAAGATTTCTAGTTGTGGAGATCAAGAAGCTGAAGGCCAGTCTTCTGATGATTGCTAAGTAGTTTGCTCAGGAAGACAACACAAGAGTTGCCAACCTGTACAAGCTCAGTCATATTTGCCCTGAGAGGGGATCAGGATCTAGATGTAGACTCCAGCTGATGTGTCTCCGTTAAGTCCGATGAAGTCAATAGAAATGCATCAGGGATAGTACAGCCACAGTCCAGGTAGAGGGGCTCCAAAAAGGGCATGGGCAGTTTTGCCACTTGGTCCAGCACATGCATGCCTTAGAATATTGCACCAGTGAAAGGATGGAGAGGCTGTTCAGGCCACAATAAAATGCAGAGTGTATAATTAGAGAGAGAGTGTAAAAAAATCTTTACCAGCTCTTCCTTACTCTCTGTCTTAAGAAGTCTGGACTCCAGAGCAGAGCACTGAGCCTTGCTTTCTTGTCAAGTTTTCCATTCCTTTGAAAAATGGTAGCAGTTCTCCCCATACTGTAGCCAGTTCTCAGGACAAGGAATACATTTACGGTCTACAAAACAAAAGATGATGAGGTTTGTCAGTCTCTAGTAGTCCAGCAGATCCCTGTAGGATCACTAAAGCAGTGCATGGTCTATCTATTACAGAGGAGCAACAATTCCTCCTTCATTCTGCAGTTAAATTCACATCTACATTAGACAATTAATAAACCCAGTTGCTAGAAAACCAGAAAAAAGCATTTTAAATGAAAATCAGAAGAACATATAATAAAGATTTTTTGAATCCGACCAGAAAACCTGGAGGGTGTTAGTAAAACACAAATAGCGGGAACTTTGGAAGGCTGAGCCATGTCCACAGACACATAGGTCTAGTCATATGGGTACGTCTCCAGTCATGTGAACTTACTTTTATCTGCTTGTTAACATCAGTGCCAGCTCTTCCCCGCTGTATGCTTTACAACGCAATTTGTACGTTAACGTTTCTGGTAGCATTTCATACCTGCTGTGGATCCAGCGCGCAGACATTAGGTAGCAGTGGCCAGCCACAGTGAAAGATAATGAACCCATTGCTGTGAGAGATAATACCTTTCTGACAGCTGTACTTTGACTCTTTTCTGCCACATTATTCTGTTAGCTGCCTGTTGGCACCCCGAGTAATACTGAAGCCAGAAAGAACCCCAGATGTTGGATTTTTTCGCTCTTGAAACATTTCAGGAACTCTGTTTCTAACTGGAAACTGAAATAACCACAAGCAGCAAAAAATATTTGGGACATTTCTGGCAACTGGGTCCCAGTTATTGGGTGAATCATACTCGTTGCTCTGTAGTTCACATGATCATTTCTTATTGTAACAAACCAGTGATAGCTGGGAATGCCAGGACTTGATGCTGGATGGAAATAGCAGAGAACAAGACACTTGATTCTTTCAAGTAGCTTCTGGTTTGTGCTAAATTCAAATGTAGACATTTACAAGGATAATAACCTTGCCACTGTCTCACATGACATTAATTTATTATGATTCTCCTCCCTCCATTATATGATAATCTAGCATATTCAGCTCACTTACCATTAAAATTTCATACCACTTTGACACAAGAAAAATAAAAAACCCTCAGCAATCTGTAAACTGTTAAAGACATTGATTAAAACCCCATTTGGTAGAAAGCAGCAGTTTCTCCACTGCTGCATCCACTGCTGAATAACAGAATGAAGCTCTCTTGAAGAGTCAAAGCATTCCAGACAATTAAAGCCAGTAGGAATTTTCCATCAAAAGTTTTTTTACTATAATTCACTGAAACTGACTGTGAAAGAGAGAATTATATCAATGAATTTATCTATTAGAAGCGAATTTTTATTTAAAAAAAAGGTGTCATCATCATGCTATTTTCTGATTAAAGTGTTTGGCTTAGGTTATAAAACAGCTCCATTGCAAAAATTCAATAAACATACTTCAAAAAGATTAATACTTACAAAGTTATATAAATGGAAATTCATCCTTTTGATTGACTCGGTTAAAATTATTTTTTAAATTAAATAATTCAGTGCAATTTTAGAGATTTTGTTTTTTCCTTGCAACATAGTTGATAGAAAAAATCAACCTGTGGTTAACCCTAATGTGATGGAATCACCGTTGTCCCACCACGTACCTCTGGAGATGGCAAGTTGCTTTACAGTCTCTGTCAAGTTCAAATTCTGAGCCTGGAGGTGTTCTAGCTGCTGGTTGAGGCTTCCCACAATTGCCTTTTGCAAGGTGAAGTTTTCATCCCTTTCATGCACAAGCTGGCAGAGCAGGATGACTTGAATCACAGAGAAATGAGAATGAAATTGCCCCTTTAATATTAAAGCTGAACTGTTCAATGCAACCTGAACAAGCTTACCAAAGATGCGCACACTTCCCTGTGACTGGATATATTTGACCTACGTATAGTTTGTGCACACCTATGAGCAAGACAGACTACATCCCAAACTCAAAGACTGAGAGACATCTGGAGTGGGTAAGATCTACCTGTAAGGGACACTTTTTTGCAACCTTAGTCCCCTAGGCTAATCCTTTTCCTTAACTAATTTGCTAGACTTCTAGTTGTTCATACGGAGCTCTGAGCACACCTTCTGTAACCATGCTTACACCTGGCAGCCAAGATTCCTGCAGCTGCCACTGAACTTAGGCAGAAGACCCCAAGCACCACTGTAGTCAGCTGCCAACAGGAAGGACGTGGGGAATCTGGGATAGACAAAAAGAAAGCAAGCTGCAAGAACAGGAACTTCCCATGTTTGTATCTGCAGCTCCTACATTGCACAAGACAGCGTGACTGCCCAGTGAATTGCAGAGTTTCACACTAGTGTGTGGTATTACATTATGAAAATTGATTTTTAAGTAAAATAGGTATTTGTCCATCTATTCCTTCCTTTGAGAGAAAATTTATTTTTTCCTAGCTTTTGCTTCATTCTGTTAGTCAGATTTAAATGAGTAGAACTGAAAGACTTTTGCAAGGTCCCTTAGGCAGATTACTTCACTAACATTCAGGACCTGATGTTTAATGTCTAACTGGAACATGTTTATTTTTACTTAACTGAACCCCACAACCTTTGTTATATCTCTCCTCTCAAATCAAAACAGTTTTTCCACGTTCTGCACCCTTCCATTCTTTCTATTGTCCTACCTTTTTTCTTTTCTCTCTTCAATTTTTTTTGAAGATTTGAGTCCAAAGGTTCACAGAAGCCAGATGCTTCTTGGTAGGTGACGTTGTCCTCTGAGAGACACAAAATATGTTCTCCCAGGTGAGAGTTTGACTTGGAGAGAACTACCTCCACCCCCTCCAGCACCACCCCTACCTTTCGCTCTGGCAGTCTGGAGCTCCTGGTCCTGGGATTTTTCAAGTGCCATGAACCTCAGGTCTGCGTATGTCCCTTCTTCATTTGTCATTTCTGGCAAGGCTACAGGACAATTCGAAAGTTTGGTTGAACCCACAGGAGAAACAGGGATAAGGTTCTGGCTGGGATCAAACCAACCGTCAGTGTCATCAGGAGCAGAGTGACTCATGCAAACGTCAGAAGGGTTTTTTAGCTCATACAAACAATTTTGGAACACAGTGATGCTGGGGGTTGTTTACATGCAGCAGAGTCCCGGAATAGTATTTGAATCTCCTGCATGTGCAAAAAGGCAGTGGGTCACAGAAATCTCACAGTTCTCAGTCTCTGGAACAGATGCATAGTTACCCAGTTTAGGGGTACATCCTTTCTGTAGAAAGAAAAAGAAGGAAGCGAAGAGATGAAGAGGAAAGGAAGAGATGAAGAGGAAATTACATTAAATTTGGATTAAGTCTAAACAAATTCCTTGAAGATTTTCAGCAGCAGGGGAGGTTGTTTCTTGGCTTTGTTATACAGTGATTAATATTCAGTAAATACAGCCAGAAGGGCTGCTCCATCTCTCAAGTGGCACGGGAGGACTGGGGGTAAAATGAAGTGAGAAACATCCTGATCCCCTCTGCTTACTGCTTGTAAGCACACCAAGCTTGGCCTGACGGTGCAGCACATTGATTTCTCACAGTCACTGCCCGTTCCTAGGACACAAAGAAATGAGCCCAGGATTTCCAGCTGCCATTCCAGGTATGTCTGCACTGTAAAAGGGAATGAGTTGAAGAAATCTGCTGAACAACTGAGAGTCTGGGTAGAAAATTCATGTACCAGAGTATGATGCTGTGTTCCTGGACTGTCAGGAGCACCTGCACCGTGCTCTCTTGAACTCTGAGCACTAGGAATAAGATAGAGAAACTTAACTGGTCCTACAATTCCTGGTGTTTCTAGGTCTGCTGGAAAAATGACAGGAATGAGATCTGAGTTTTCAGTTTTATTTCATACGGCTCCACTGCAGGCAGCCCAAGAACTGGTGATCTGACCAGCTGTTAACTCGGGAACAAGGACGACCACCAAGCACCGTGTCTCACTGGGGGCTTTGCCAGCCCCAGGCTGCTGGAGATCGAAGCTCCCTGGGTACAGGGCAGAAGGCATTCCCAGACTTTTATCTTACAGTGGAAAAATTGAGCGCAGTGACTTAGGCTTCAGCATCTGGGCAAACACATATAGACAAATAAATGTTCATTTCCACGAGTGCCTTACCCTGGCTCCAGTGAGCTTCTGCTTTTGAATCCTCAGTCACGTTTTCTGTAAAGGGGAAGTAACAACCCTTATGTCTTCAGTGGGAAGAACATGAAATGTGGGAGGGAAGCGTTCTGTTTATTTATGCACAGTTTATTAAAAAATGATCTGGTTTTGTTTTACAAGCAAGGGAGCCCTTTTGGATTATCATTATCACCATGCTAGATTATCATACTACACCTGTATCAGGGATCCCAGTGAGCCCCAAATTTGGTCTCATATTTTACATTTCTAAATGCCCATGGGGAAGTGTTGGGTATGACTAATCAAGCTGCCTCCAGTGGAATACTCCTTTGAAGAGTAACAGGGAACAAGCAGCAATTTCTCAACAACTTCTAAGAGCAGTACAATGACAGTTTTTCAGCTCATTAACAAGCTTTACTCCAAGTTATGATCATGCTATCTGGGAAATAAAAGTTAAAAGACACTTGAGATGCATCCCTTGATACACCCAGAACAGGGAAGCACAGAGGACAGAAGTATTTTTCTGTCAATACCACAATCTGTTTTCTCTGTCATCCAAGGAAGGATATGTTCAAAACACAGTTTACTGTGGAATGGAGCCTTAGATTTTAAACTGTCACAAAGAACAGGAAAAAGTGAATGTTGGGATATTTTTGTTTGGTTTAGCAGTTCTGTTCTTACAGAAATGTCTGTTTAGTTTTTGAAAACATTTTGAAAGGTGGCAAGGAGGAAATACGTACTCACTCCAATATGACATAAAACAAATAAAAATAAAATATTAAGTTAATTGAGGCAAAATACCAGGAGAATGTGGAGAATGTGCTGGGTTTAGTCAGGAAAGAGTAAACTCTCTTCACAGTGACTGGCATGAAGCTGGGTTTCTGCATTTACCCTGAGAAAAGTACTGATAAAGTTCTTTTCTGCTGGTGCTGGGGAGTGCTTGCACCAAATTCAAGGTCTTTCTCAGATTCTGATGCTGCAGCTGCGTCCCCAGCTCACTACAGGCAGTGTGGGGGGACACACAGTTCAGACAGCCAACCCAAACTGACTGGAGGAGTATTTCATTCCATAGGACATCATGTTCAGTACATAAGCAGGGAGTGGACTGGGGGACCATCACTCTTTCCACTCTTTCCACACTTTTGCTGGCTCCGTAGCTCTTCTGTTAGCTCCTTAACTCCTTCACTAACTCCTTTGTTAGCTGCTTTGCTAACTCCTTTGCTGGCTCATTTGTGTGTTGGTGGGTTGGTTGGCTTTCCCAGTCATGCTCGGACCCTGCTGCAATAGTTCTCGGGCTCCGGCTCTCAGGCTCCAGCTCTCAGGCTCCCTGGGACTCACTCTCACTTTTTGGGACCTGGCTGTTCATCAGTCAGTGGGCAGTAAGCAACCAGATCATATGCTTTATTTTCTGTTACTTTAATTACTTAGTAGTAGTAGTATTTTTATATGTTCATTTATATAGATATGTATATATTATTAATTTATATTCAATTAGAGAATAATTCTTATCTCAATTTTACAAGCTTCCTTGTCTTTTTCCTCTGATTCCGCTGGAGGATGGTGGGTAGGAGGTGTGAGACTGGCTTCATGGTATTTTGCTGGCCAGAGTTAAACCACCACAGAGAAATATAAACCATTGTTGAATGACAAACTAACAGGGCCATAGATGTATTACTGGAAGCTCAGTATTAATGGCAATGACACAGAGATAGAGAAAGAATGATAAATAAGTTTCAGTAAGAATGAGTTACATGTTTTTGGAGGTGCCACTGTTTCAAGTCACATTCTTGCTTTTTCTTCAGAGAAATCTTTTATCACTTTATCTGATGTTTCTTCAGTTTGATCAGTCTAGAATTTGGAATTCTCATGAGACTGAGTATCAGTTAAAAATCAAATTATAATCTATTAGATTATCCCACTGATAATAAAAGCCTCTGAAAAACACTGGTAATTTGCACTTCATTTCCACGCTGAATCCCACCAGTTTTAAAAGTACATACAAGAAAGGCTATTTTACAGTTCTTCTGGGTCTTTTCTTCTAAAATTCTTACAATTTAAGGAAAAAGAGACAAAAAGAATATTGTGCAATCCCCCAGTAAATACAAAGCAAATAGCTCATGTTTCTGTGTTTCTTATTTGTCCACCAGGACTCAGAAACATTCTTCCAGTACTAGACCAGGACAGATAGATAAGGAAGCTCATGATAAGGCATATTTATACCGTACCACTAGTTTTATACTTAGAGAATGGTAAATGTTTTTTAGCCTGCCTTGGGAGAATACATTATGTTCATGAATCCATTGGTTCTGCTCTGCAACTCTAATATGCATCACCAAGGCTAATGATTCACCAGTTTAATGTGAATGCGTTGGGACTGCAACATGGGGCAACAAGTTTCTCTAGTTTCTATCCTGCCCTTAACATATATTTATGCACCAGTCCCAGGTGGTTTGCAAACACAAATAGTAACACATTACTGCGGAGTATTTTTTCTGTCTCAGCTATTCAAAAGAGAAGGAGAAAGTGAACACAATTACATGCATGTAATAACACTCTGAATAGCCACCAGCAGTAACAGAAATCTAAAGCAGTTCCACAGGAGAGAGAAAGTTAGCGCGTGGATGAATCAAATCTAATTTAACCAGCTGCGGGACAAATATGAGAATCAACACGTATTCCCTGGGGTACAAAGTGTTTGGGGGTCTTGGCTGCTTATGTAGGAATTTCAGGGGATGGGACCTGTGAGTAAGCAGGCCACCAGCTGCTGGACTGACACAGCAGGAGGCTACCAGGTAAGAGAGGTGGTAGCATAGCCTTAAAATGGAGATACAAGAGGTGTTGCATATGCACAGATACGTGTATGTATATGTTCGTTTGTATACATGTACATATAACTGTATATACAAAACGTTATATGCTTTCACTTCAGCAGGAGCATCTCGCTTGTGACATGCGCTCTGGCTGCTGATCATACAGCTAAAGTCAATGTGTTGGATCCAAAGAGGTAGGAGAGTGTGAATGCAGAAGAAAAGGTATTGGAGGAGGGAGAGGAATCTGAACTCCATTTAAACAGGTCAGTAACATGACCTTCAACCCATCTCCCTCAGGGTAGGGGCGGGGTGAGGAATAACTGGGAATGGACAAACTCAGAGACCCTTTCTGTTCACAGAAGGGAAGAGTCAGGTCTTGCAGGGACCTCATGATGCCCTTCACTGAACTAGTTCAACATCTAAAGTAGGAACTCACAGCCACTGCTTTTCTCCTGATCTGACTGGAAGGCTTTAGAGACCCCTTCAAAAAAGGGAGAGAAGCAGGTCAAGAGAATAACAAAAGGAGACAGGCAGGAACAAGCAGGAAGTGTCAGGGACAACAAGGGAGAGAAAGCAAAAACTTAAAGGGCAGAGAAGGACAGACCCAGAGGAAAACAGAAAGAGGTAGGGCGGGAAAAAGATTGGATTCAGAACACAAGGAATCTCCTTCTCCTGGTCATTGGACAGATGAGGACAAACTGAAACTAGAAAGGACAAGAAGACATCAAGCAGCTTGAGACAACAAGAGGACACAGAACCACCCTACAGGGATGCATAGCCCAGTCATGACCTTCTTTGCTTTAGGGTGTTGCTTATGGGTAAGTCACATCTCAGGTTCCTTTTTATGGGGTCTCTGCTCAGTTGTGGAGTTACCTTGGAAAGATGGAGGGGCATTAGCAACTGATAGTCACAATTATCTCCCTGACGTTAGAAAGAACTGGCATACAAAAGGCAGATGCACACAGGATAATATTTCCTGTTATTACAAGGATTGTAATGCAGAGGTCAGAGCACCCAAGGCAAAGGAAAGAGAAGAGTAGAACTGGTGGAGAGACAGAGCAGAATTTAATTCAGTGTGCTTATAATATGAAGCAGGAGATTTAAATATTCTTAATATTTGAGCGTGGAGAAGGATCTACATCTGTATCATGGCACAGCTTTCGGTGGGGAACGGGAAATCTGTGCTGAGGGTGAAACTAAGTTGGGGTCTGTGCTGGGAACAGTGCTAGGTAGGATTTTAATGATTATGGGAAGTTAATGCAGTTGGTATCGCAGTAACTTCAAATCTACAGTAGAATATGCAATGGAAACAGCGAAAGATATGTAAACAGTAAGTTCTTACTGTAGGAGATTCAGGCTGGTGGTAGTAGTCCAGGTAACAGAGACAAAAGTTGCATATGACAAATGCCTAATTCACTCAAGCTGTGTCTTGTTTGTTTTTCTCCTTCTAGTTCCCCCAAGCGAGAGGTGAGGAAAGTTGTCTCAACACTGAACTGTGAGTATTTGAAAATCTTGCACTCTTTTAAGAAGACAATGAAGGATAAAGGCACTAGTAAGACATCAGTGTTATGATGTGGTGGCTGACATTTTCCAGAAAAGCTTAATTAATTGGGACTATTGAAAACTCACATAAAATTTCCATTGCTTTGAATGTGAAGTGTATTAATTACTGTTTTTACTGATCAGCATAACTAATCATGCAGAACTGTTCCTCTTACCTGTTTGGGTAACTGCAATAGTTAAGAGCTTTCTGGTGTGATTCTGATTGACTGCGATTATGAATTTGGAATTGACCCTGCCTTGAAAACAGGTTTAAAATATACTGCTTTGGTGAATATTACTCTTGGTGATGTCATTTGTAAAACAGCAGAAATAATATTCTGACAAAACAGACAAAACAAATGTGAATGCAGATCCATAAGGTTTGCAGGGACCTGGGCAGGCACAAATATTGGGAGAACAGTAAAGAGAGAAAGCCAAACAGAAGGGAAACTCATATAACATGGTGATTTATGAGGTTGGACAACTGTATCTGCCATGAAGCACTGTGAGTTTCTCATTATTGTGCCATTTAAAAGCTGGACAGTAAGTGAGAAGCATGAGGGAAGCTGCAAGAGGGATCTTTCCATTTATTTGGTATTCTGTGGCTAACTATTTCTTGTACTCCTTCTCCTCAGCTGTTCAGGTACAGAGTGGGACCGTTTGTGGTATATCTGGTAAGATGGCATACGTTTACACTAAATATCTGCATCTCTGGAAAATTCCAGTAGCAAAGAGTAGGATTAAATGTGACCCACTTAAATGGGATGCCAGTGCCCGTTTTCTCTTGGGATGCTCTAATGCTCCACAATAGCAAGACAACCCCTTAATTATCACATCGTCTTTAACAAACGTTGACTTGCCAGCCTCCTTTTTTATATTTTTATTCCACTTAGTCATGAATTTAGTCAGATGAATATTATTAATAAAGCATTCATAGCACAGTATGCCTTTTAAAAGTCCCATTTTTAAAGTAATTTAAGACTGATTCCTTAGTAATTTTCACCAGGATGAGATTTAAAAGGATGGTAGTTATTGGAAGTCTAGAAGGCTGCATTCATAAGAGTATAGCCAGCAAACTGAGGGAAATTATTTTTCCTCTCTGCTTGTCACTCATGAGGACACATATGGAATACCTAGTCCAATTTTGGTGCCCCAGTACAAAAGAGATGTTGACAAAGCAAGTCCACCGGAGAGCCAGTAAAGTGCTCAGGAGTCCAGAGGACAGGATATATGAGGAGGCACTGAAAAGACCAGGTTTGTTCCATTTGGAGGAGACTAAGTGGGCAACCTAACTGCAGTTTTCCACTACCTAAGGTGAATCTTGAAATAAGATAGAGCCAGAGCCCTTTCAGAGGTGCCCAGCGGAAGGACCTGAGGTGACTGGCCAAGCTGAATACACGGAAATTCTAGTTGTGAAGGAAAAGAATGTTTCTCCTGAGGATGGTGCAGCACTAGAACAGGTGTCTGGAAGGGATACGGGATCTCCATCCCTGGAGACTGGCCCCAGATTACTTTAGCTTTGAGGTTAGCCTTGCTTCAAGCAGGGAGAGACACTAAGAGGTCTCCTGCAAATTCTTTCTGTCCTCTCCCTTTCCAGGCTGGTGGCGGTGATCGGTGGGCTGCTGCTCCTGTGTGGCCTGGTTTCCACCTGCGTGAGGTGCTGTTTTCATTGCCGTCAGACAGGGGAGGAGTCGGGTCCTCAGCCCTACGAGGTCACAGTCATTGCTTTTGATCATGACAGCACCCTCCAGAGCACCATTACCTGTGAGTTGGATTTGACTGATGGAGGCGGGGGTGAGACCCTGAAGCGCGGGGCTGCGCTGCAAAAAGTCCAGGCTGCGGCACGCCGAGGCTGACAGAGGGAAGTTCAGGGTAGGATGTAGGGAAAGCAGTGTCTGTACATAGTACAAATTAAGGTCCTCACCAGTGTAGCAAATACAGACAGATGTTGAATCAGCTGAGAGATGTATTTGGGTAGAATTAGGACAGCAACGGGCTTTGGTGGCATTTGAGGCAGGAGTCGTGGTGGGATGTTGCTGACTGGGTTTCACAATCACCTGTTTTAGAAAAGGATGAAGGGGCAGGGAAAGGGAAACATTCAGGCTGTGGGGAGAGAAAAGCCTGTGTGCTGCAAATATACTTCACCTCCCCTAATCTCACGGTGCTTTCAGGGTCAGACAAACAGCTGCTGTCTCCTCCCTTTCAGCTCTCCATTCTGTGTTTGGGCCTGCTGCCAGGAGGATATTAGCAGTGGCGCACTCCCATAACGCTGCGCAGGGAACACCACCCCTCTCAGCATCAGACACTCCTCCAGTCTACGAAGAAGCTCTGCAGATGAGCAGATTCACGGTCGCCAATGCAGGGCAGAAAGCGCCAGACCTGGATCCAGTGCCAGAGGAAAAAATGCAGGCATCTGTTGAGGGCAAGGATGCACAGGCAGCCCTCCCAGGACACTAGTGCGTGTTTTTACTGAATGGCAAATAATACAGAATAGTTATGTGCAGAGACTAATTCTTCTGAGCGCGGTTAGGAATATCAAGTTAATTTCCCTAGTCTAATGAGTAAGAGGAAAAAAGAGATTCAAATTCCAAATATTTTCAAATCCAGCATATTGGATGGCTCCCTTTGACACCCCCTTGAGGTAATTGGCCATTGGCATACCCCGTGTCCATGTATCACATACACGTGTCACTAGTATCACCGTTTGCATGAATAAGCAGGTGGCAGGGTCCAGATGCTGAGCCATTTTGCAGCCTAGTGACCTGCAGGGAGACTGCAGAGGCTGGCTCATTCTTTCTGCTTGCCTCCAGGCTAAGTATCCTGGGGGTGACAGAGAGGTTTTCACAACAGGAAGAGCAAAGACATGTGAGAAGCTCTTAATACCCAATAATCATACCAAACTTCTGGAAAGTGTAAACCAGGCTGTCCCTGTCCTTAGCAAGGATGTTCAAACCGGACGATCTTTAACGTCCCTTCCAACCCAAACCATTCTGTGATTCTATGAAAAATGCCCTACAGGATATATAGAACGAAGACAGTCTGATTCTGAATAGGATAAATAATAGCAATTCTGAAATCGTCACAAGCTCTTATATTTGAACCAAAAAATATGATGTGTGCATAACAGAGCAAGCAAAGGGAGGAGCAAGAACACTACCGCTGAAATAAAGCTCGATCATATTTTAGTCATGTTCATATTGTATCACTTATTAATTATTCTTAATGCTTCTGTCAAAAGTAGATCAAATTAAATAAGACTATTTAAAATATTGAAGACATTTCTCAGATAGAAATAATTTGTGAATCTTTCTTGATTGATAAATGTTGAATCATCCAGAAATATTAATCAAACTGTTTGGATGAAAAGAAGTACGGACCATCTGTAAAATGTTTTCTTGGGACTAGGTGCTCACGAGAAGGTGGCTGCTGAACTACATCAGCATTGTCTCTGCCCTAGGCTCAGCAACTGAAAACATTAAAGCAGAAGGACATCAAATATCAAATGAACTGCATGTACATGTTAAAGTTGATATCAATGCACAGGTCATGGATATCACATTTTTCTGAAGTGCCTGCATGGCCCTTCATGCTGGAGTATCCAAATTCTCATTGTCCTTAATATGGTGATATTCTTTCCTCTTAAATACAGAAAACATGGTTATTTTGTAGATAAGGACCAGGTCCTCAAATATGTTTAGGAAGATAACTGCTATTGAGATTACAGCCATGAAGAATTATAGAGGAGGATGATAAGATAACTTCAGGGACAGTGTAAAGCCGAATTAAACAAAAAAACATATCTTGGATGATGTCCCAGTCCTTGCCCAGTCACAGGAATTTTGTACCGAAGGGAATTTAATGAGGGTCTTGATTTTCCAAGGTCAAAACCTAATTGCCTAGTCATTACCTAACTGTACCATTAATGAGTGATAAACTGGAATGGAATAAATAAACAAGTGACATATAAGGTTATGTCTCTTCTGCTATACAGCATGCTTGAAATAACAATAACTGTTTGTGGAACATCCACTGGATTGACCTATTTCATCAGTCGCTCTCTGAAGCCCAGTACAAGTCTGACTTCAACAAGCTGCAGAACGTTTCCTGGAAGGCACTTGTTTACTCCACAGTAAAAGCCTGAAGCGAGCAGAGAGCTCTGGATCTGCTGAACATGCGTCAAGCCCAGAAACTTCCTGGAAGCCTTCCCAATCCTTTCCAGAGGGAACATGCCATTCCTCCGCTGCCTCCGCCCCTCTCCTCCTGCCTAGGAGCCCCGGGCTGTGCGGGTACTTAACGCTAGATGGCATCCCTGCTCCACAGGGCAGCAATCCTGCCTAGCAACAGTAATACGGATACGAACTGCTGACACCTACAGAGTAACACGCATTGGAAAACAAATAAAAGGTTCTGTCAGTCGTTAATTAATGTTAGGGTTTGTTCAGCTGGTGTGTACAGCCGCTGGTGTCAAGTTGGCTGCATCGGAGTCCCCATTGTCTGCAGAGCGCTCCAATATCCTGCACAACAAGGGAAAGATTACCACCAAAAGCAATTCTCTTCAATTATGAATAATGAAGTATCTGCATCCAAAGAGCCCCATGCACTTTACAGACTTCAGCCATGTTGTCAAGCTGCCTACGTGTCAGACAAGCCATAGTATTCCATTTGTAGATGGGGAAAATGATGTATGAAGTACTGAAGATAACTGTATCATAACCAGGTCACTGACCCTCGGCTCGGTTTCAGCTCGCTTGTTCACTCAACCCTTGACCCAACACTGCAAAGGGTGGGACCTGAGCAAGCACAGGGCAAGTGATAATCCAAGGAGAAAGAGTCAGTCTCCACGGGCTACCTTTAGCCTGCACAGGGAGTAATTCAGGCTGGAACCGCATGAGGGGAACAACAGTACATCTGACACTGCATGCCGCAGAGGAGTGGTTCACACCACCCTAGCATTCTCCTAGAAGCTGGGGTGCTTCGGAAAGACTGGTCTTCAAAAACACCCCACTGGCCCCGCTGTTGTGTTGCTTCATTGTTTTCACAGGACAGTAACAATGATACCCATCCCCAACAGGCCACTCCAAACCTTTGTCGGAGCAAAGGGATATCAGATGTTATTTTTGTCCTTCTCTGCTGCTTTTCAGCACACAACTAGGTGGTTTCCTTCCTTCTCCTCTAACATCACTAGTAGGCATTTAAACAACTTGAGTTGAGGCTGGGCCATGCAATCAGTTTAGGAGGAAAGAGCAGCTTTTTTTGTAAAAAACAAGAAGCTGTAGAAAACTGAGCAGTGAGGCAGCAGTTCAGCATAGACAATACAGAGCCATTTCCTAGAGGAAAGGAAAACATCCACACAATTAGCCATTGTTTGCTGGGAGTGACTAACCCAGGGCCAATGTGCCCCTACTGGCTCTGAGGCTGCTATAGATCCAGTGTCAAGTGAAACTGGTGACCAGTCACGAGTGATGCAGGAGAGACACCAGGCAAGGACTGTGCCATGGATGGACACAGAATCATACAATCTTTTAGGTTAGAAAAGGTCTTTAAGATTATCAAGTCCACGGCCAAGTCCACCACTAAACCATGTCCTTCAGAACCTCATCCACACGTCTCGTCTCTTAAGTACCTCCCGGGATGGCGACTCATCCACTTCCCTGGGCAGCCTCTTCCAGTGCCTGACAACCCTTTCAGTGAACAATTTTTTCCTAATATCCAGTCTGAACCTCCCCTGATGGAACTTGAGGCCATTTCCTCTTGTCCTATCACTTGTCACTTGGGAGAAGAGACCAACATCCACCTCCCTGCAACCTCCTTTCAGGTAGTTGTAGAGGGCAATCAGGTCTCCCCTGAGCCTCCTCCAGGCTGAACACCCCCAGTTCCCTCAGCTGCTCCTCAGAGGAATTGTGCTCCAGACCCTTCCCCATCTTGCCCTGGTCACTAAAAATGACATCAAACAGAGCAAAATCACAAATGACTTCCAGTAAACCCTCTGTGGTTTAATCACTATTCAGACTGTCAAGTAGTTTTCTGACAAGAGAGGCTTTGATAAGCTGAATCCACACTAAATATAAAAAATAATGAAGTCAGCCTATGGAGGCACAAATGGAATAAGTGCCCAAGGGGAGGTACTAATGAAAGAAATATCCGAGGGAGACCAGACCTGAACAGGGGGTTGCCAAGGGACATCCACCTAGGTGACACCTCCAAGAAACACAGGGCAAATAATGGATATTTTTACCATTCATTCACAGAGTTTTAGGCAGTGAGCTACCTAAGCCAGCTCCATTTCATCGCAGTGCATCACAGAGCTCCTAGCAGTGCCCCTGGAGCACTGTGTAGTATAGCACAGGCTGCAAACCCTGGTCCCAGATTCTGGGCAAATATTTTTATCTCCTGTTTCTATGGCTACAGCATTGGCAACGCTGGGGGAATCCCTTTTAGAGTGAGCCTCTGCCTACATGAGCTGCAAACACAGCAGCACACTAGCTGTTCTGATACACTCAGTTAAGGAAGAATACATTGTTTTGACACTCTGTGGAGGACCAGTTTGTGCTGGCAGTCCAGGATAGGAAAATTAGTCAACCCCATTTCCAGTTCTTCCCGCTAGCACACGGATCCAGAATGTGGGGTTGGTCACATGCTCATGGGTTGACATTTTAATAAGAACTTTAAGTCAGATGATTAGCTGTTTGTCACTGCTTTTGCATGTATCATCTTCCTGCCTGTTGTTGTGCCAGTGACGTTATTATTATTGAGCTGGAGGAGAGGGCTGGGAATTCAGTGCCTGATGGGGAGGAAGCAGGGAAGTGGGACGAGCAAGGCTTGTGGCTGCATATCCAAGGCTGCACCATTAGGACAGGAAGAGTTCAGTAAGGAGATTTATGATCCTCATTTGGGATTTTCAGGGGAAGAAGTCGTCACCCAGCAATGCTCCCACAGGCCATGTCTTTGCACCAGACCAGGGAAGAACCCTGAAACTCCTCTGTGATTTGTCTACAGAAATTCAAATTAGATTCTAGTTCAGATACCTTGCGCCTAGTCCTGGAGATGGAAACATCTGATTTACAGGACAACAGGAGTTTGAGATCAGTCTGTTAAAACTGCCAGAGCTGTTGGTGCCCTGGGTGAAACAGGCTAGAAAATTTCCTCTCCTTTGTCCTTGAGGAAGAGACATCTACGTCCCTACAGACCTTCAATACGATTCAGCAACTGCTATGCTGCAGGCAGTTGGGAAGCAAGGAGGCCAAACGCAGGTATTATAGAAGAGTTCAATGACATGAAACCACAATTTTCCCCACGTCTAAACCCTGTGATTCCTTCAGTCCAGGCTATTCGCTATGGTACTGCACTAAAATAATGCCTTCCTTCTGACTCATCTGTCTGACAGTCCCTGCAACCATGGGGAAGACGGACAGAAATAAGTTGATGATGCTTCCTGTACAAACCTTGTGCACATGAACGCGTAAAGGTTGAGACACACTGGTCAGTGCCGTTCCCAGTGTGGGCTGCCCTAGCCTTAAGAGATTTGGACATGCCCCTGTTGGAGCTGACCATGGAGCTGTGCAGGAGCTCACACTATACCATACTTAGCAGTAAAAGCTTAAACATGAAAGCACCTGCCAGAGTTCTTGGGAGCACACTTTGGCCATCCAAAAGTAGATGTCATGCTTCAGGTGAGAAAAATCCCACCCCGACACGCCTATTCATCGCCGTTGGCCATACAGGCAGTTTAGCGTGCCAGGCTCAGCTGGACATGCCTACATTGTAAGAGCAGGTGAGACTTCAGCCCCAGGCACATTTACACGCCTGTGCCAGGCAAGATTACCTGGCAGCTGCCACCACCTGTAACGAAGTAAACGTGTTTCCTCCATCTCTCATCTACTTAGGTTCAAGATGAGAGATCACAGTGCACCAGGGCTTGGAGAGGGAGCATTACCACAAGGCCCCTGAGTTCAAGAAGCAGCGTGCTATTGAGTGCAAAGGTGGGTGCTGGCCACTATACGAAATGGTTCTCCACAAGGTAGAGGGCACAAGCCAACCCCCTGGATCTGCTGAAAAGATTTGTGATAGGCTCTTCGTACCCTTGGTGTGGGCATGAATGCCACCCTGCAGGCAGCTCAAGTGCCTATCAGTATGGGGGGATAAAGCCACCAGTCCTATGAGTTTCTTTGGGCAGCCTAAAGGATTTATATGAGTATTTCCAGAAAAAGACCAGGGCTTTATGTTCACCTGATCCCGTTATCATAAAGAACCAGCCAGCTTGCTCTTCAATTTCTTCAAGATTCAAGCTGACTCTTTGCTAGAGTGGATTTTTTACATTCTACCTACACTGTAGAAGCAGAGTGCCAGCAAAAGAGTCACGATGTGTTGTCCTACCCTTGTTCATTCTGAGCCATCGTACTTGGTTAAATCAGATGTCGGAGACCTGGGTCCTCTCACCTCTGCCGCTGGCGTGGGCTTGCAGAGTCACCTTACGCATCTGGGACAGTCTGCTGTCCCATGCAGCCCCTAACATAGCAACTAGCACCTCCTTGGAAAAGTGCTGCTTCCCTGGATGATAATTATTTGATAACACTCCCTCATTCATTGTCCCCACGGTGGTAGCAATTAATTTTTGCGCTGATTTGAACACATTAATACTTTATGCATTAATACCTTCTCTTTTGCTGGTCAGTAAGTAACTGTGAGCCCAACTACTCCCAGAAAAAACCCAAAGACGTTCCAGGTATGTATCAGATGAGTAACTGGGCTAAAATTGGCCGGCTATTTTGGCTTGTTTGCAGACAGTTCCCTTTAACTGTCTGCTGTTTGTAGTGTACATCTGGTCTGGCACATTACGTGACACACTTTCTGTCCCCTGTTCAACCGAGATGTATAAACAGGGGGATAACCCAGCTCCAACTGCGACAGGGACGGCCACGAAATGCAGCTGGTTTTTTGGACTCGCACCTCACAGCCACTTAGAGGAAAGGTCAGGCTCGTTCTCTCCGTCGTGGCCAAGCGGAGGCAGAGGCAGTCGGTCCCCTCACGGGGACGGCAAACCCTGCCCCCGCCCCGGATCCTGCTCCCACGCACGGAGCAAACCCTGCGGCCGCCCCAGATGCTCGTGCTTTGTTGAAATCCCTGAGTCACGCAGGGTTGCTCAGCCGTGTGTTTGGTTTGCTGCCTTACCAAAAACAGGGGCATTCTTTCCAAATTTGTGTTTACTGCGGCGCAATAAATCAACGTACAAACAAAGTCTTGGAGCACCCTGGGCTGGTGGAGGGTGTCCCTGCCCACGGCAGGGGGTGGGACTGGGTGGGCTTTGAGGTCCCTGCCAACCCAAACCGGCCTGTGATTCTGTGAGAGATACTCGACCCTGCACGGCGGAGAGGAGGGGGCACATGTGAGGTCGCCCCCCGTCACGTGCGGGCTGGAAGATGGGATGGGACACCCCTTCTTGTCCCAGCCCTGATGCGTGAAGAGCCTTTGCTCTCCCTCCCCGACCCCCCACCCCCCCCCCCGAGCGGCGTGGTCCCGAACGCCGCCCCCAACCCCCGAGAGCCCGCCGGCACCGCGGGGGCGGGGCGGAGAGGGGGAGTCGCGTGTATGTGCCTCCCCGTGACGTCACGGCTCCCGTTCGCCGGCGGCGGCTGCTGCGCCCGCGCCACTCGGCTCGGCTGGGCTCGGCACGGCACTGCTCGGCTCGGCTCGGCTCGGCTCGGCTCGGCTCGGCTCGGCTCGGCTCGGCACGGCGCGGCACTGCTCGGCTCGGGGCTGCGCTCCGCTGCGCTGGTGGGGGCGTCCGGGGGTCGCTGGGTCCGGCGGCGGGGGAGGGAAGGCGACAGGCCGGCAGCATGAAGTTCCAGTACAAGGAAGACCACCCGTTCGAGTACAGGAAAAAAGAAGGGGAGAAAATCAGGAAGAAATACCCCGACAGAGTCCCTGTGAGTGTGGGGTGCGGGGCAGCGGCGGCGGGCGCTGCTGGCCCGGCCTGCCCGGCAGACCCGGCCCCGCCGCCTTGGTGTCCTTGCCGGCCGTCGTCTTGCTTTATTTTTTAAGGCAAGAGAACCCAGATTGGTAAAGATGCTTTGTGGTCTTGGTGGTCGCATTCAAATGCCGGGCTCTCCGCAAAGCTGCGGCTGTTTACTGTGGGCAGGTCTGCATTCGTGGGTGGGTGCGGGCTGGCGCACATCCATCCTCCCGCAGTCACTCCACGGCGAGGATGCTGCTGGTCTCCTGGCAGCCTGCGTGCGTGGGCTTGGGGGGCGGGGAAGAAGCTTACCGCCAGCTCCGTAAAAATGGAGAACAATGGGTGGTTAACCGGGACTTCTTCACAGAAACAAGGTCTGTGTTGCTGGCATCTGATATTCTCCATGTTCATTGCGCTCTCGTGGCCTGTATTTTCGATATGGTCTTGCTCTGTTCTTTTCCTTTGCATGGGAGAAAAATAGTACTTCTCAGTCTTTCTGCCCTCCTGTTTAATCATCCTGTGGAAAAAACATCACTTGGAAAACAAGGTCATCTTTTAGATAAACTTCGCGTCCTTATCCTTAGGTCCCTTTGGAGTGCCTGTGGAAAACTCCCAGCTTTATAATTACTAATAATAATTGGAAAAAAAAAAAAAAAGATAAATTAATTGTGGGGTTTTTTTGGTGGTGGGTTTTTTTTTTGTCTCCTTTCTAATGAACGTCTGGCAAATGTTCTTTCTTTCATCCCCACTGGAGATGTCTGTCCTAGATTTACTGCCCAGGAGTACCACATGCAAAATAACTTGGACTCCCCCGTAAGTCTAAGGACAAGAGGGAACAGTGACACCATGTTTTCCCTGCAGGCTAACACCGTTTTTTATTTAGGGAGTGGACCTGAACTGGACTTGCAAAAATCTTTGGAAGTCAGTATTTGGGAGCATTGGTGGGCCGTTGTTTTTGGGACCCCTGGCGCAGCACTGCCCAGTCAGTGGTGAGATGTGTGTGGATCTGTGCTTTAAGATGAGCACTGCAGAGGGCTCCTGTAGGTCAGGAGGGAGACAAGCTGTAAACAGGGGATTAGCCTGGCAGATTGTACAGCAGATCACGACAGATGCATCTGGAAGAGCTGTGTGGATTCCCCCGGACCAGACCCAGCCTGGCAGGAGATAAAAGAGGTTAAGATAGGGGGCATCAGCAGATCTTTATGTAGAAAGCCAGGACCAGAATGACAAGGGGTGCTGTAGGTAAGGATAATGACGCATGGCAAGGCCCAGGTGTGAATTGTCAGGGGTAGCCTGTTGTCAGAACTGCATATGGAGCAAAGGAGCGCAGCAGATACCTGTTCTTTACACTGCTTCTGTCTCTGCCCTTCCTGACAGCAGGATCCTTGAAGATGACATCCGTTCGGCTGCTTACACTGCAGTGCCCTGATCTCAGCATTCAGCTGAGATTATAACGTTGGCACGGTCCCACACTACTACAGTCGCCACCCAGCAACAACAGACATACAGAAAATCTGTATCTGAATGTTGGATTTTCTTTGTAGGTTGGTTTGTGTGTGTGAAGTGCTTCAGAAGAGATACCTGTGTTATCAGGCAACTGACTAGAGTTGATATTAGCAGGGCACCTCCATTCCTCCCCTGCTCTTTGGAAGAGGGAGATCTCTCTTTAAGCTCAGTGATGATCTGATTTAAACCTTTCCTAGGGGCTTAGAAGACTCAACATTTTTGCTCCTTCCTCATAGGCATGACTTCTTTTATTATTAAATGACCAAGACGTACAAGCCACCCTTTTGAATCAGGGTGGTCACATCAGTGCTGCTAGCTAGCCGTTCTGCCTGTCAGTAGTTTTGGAAATGGGAGGCAGGAACTAAAGGTTCCCCTCCACTGCAATTTACTGTGTTAGATATTGCCTTGTTGGATGCGCAGCTAAATGAGCCAAGTGCTGTTGCTGTTCAGCCTGCACCATCAGTGAGACTGGGGAACTGCCCTTCCTTCACAGCACTTAGCAACTGTCTCATGTACAGACACGCAGCTTCTACCACAAAGTGTCTGAAAGCTTGAATACCTTGTACTAATTGATGTGCTCAAAGTTCCTGAAGTAGCAGAGACGATCATATTTCTATTTTAAAAATAAACTTAGAATTTTCAGGGGCTTTGGCTGTTTTGGCAACATCCAGATGGGACACAGTGAAGAGATATCCAAGCTAGCTCCGGTACCATGCTTTGCAGGTAATCACTCGGGTCTACAAGGGGTCAAGTTAGTGCGGCAGTTTGTCCAGGCTAAGTACACCAAGCTCATCGTCGTAACTTTTTTCCTGTGTTTGCCTGATGTAACACAATTTTACTTCCAAAGGAGGCTTAGTCCACAGCAGTTCATCCTTTTCTGGTATACAACAGATACAGTTGCTGAATTGGGTTGCCGAAGAGCTAAGGGAGCATGAAGCTCTTAGAAATTAGCCCCACAGTGTCTCAGAGTATTTACAATTGTAGGGTCTAACAGAATTTAAAAGTCGAGGAGGTTCAGAAAATCCAGCTTCTTGTTGAGACGGCCAAAATGGCTTCTTGCAGAACAGCAAGCCACATAGATTGGATCACATAATATATCTCTTAGCAGTTCAAAAATGCATGTCAAAAAAAACCCCAGGCCTAAAACAAACAAAAAACCACAAACCAAATAATTCCATGGAAACATACCTCTAGCCTTTGGAAAGGTTTCCAAGGCTTTTCATGAAAGATTAGGTCGCTTTGCAATACTTCCTGCTTCTGAAGTAAACATTTTGCATAGCTCTGGTAAGAAAAATTTTCCTGTAGCAGTGGATCTCCTGGTCTGTTTGACCTTAAAGCTGCTGAATTTCATTTTTCTACATTGTAATGGCATTAGAATATAATGAGGATTAGTATTTTGTGCCAGAGGTCTCTCTCTCTGGGTCCATTTGCCCAGATGGTAGATGGGTTTGCTTTATTAGATATTTATAGGAATAAGGAAATATCCATAACTATATGAGGTAGGGAAAATAACCTTAAGGGGTAAGAATTTCAGAGCAGAAGAAACTTACTGAAGATCTGGGGATTATAAAAAGAATACCTTCCCCAATGGGCTGTAGTTTCTTGTTAATTCTTTGCTTCATCCTAGAGCACTTGGCATTGTTGAATGTAGAAATTGGGATGTGGGACTACTGGAAGTAGGGCTGATTTTGTGCCAGGCAGTTTGGAACTGTAACCTGGAAACAGTTAAGTTTTACTTGTGATAACTTCTTGCATTCATGTACTAGTCTCCTGGCAGCTCCCTCATACAAAATTAACCTGCATTGAGACCATCAAGGTGACCTGATTTTTTTTTTTCCTCAGCTATTATGGTTTATTTGTATGTTTGTACTGGTCTCCTCCTTTTACTCACTGTGCTTATTGCTGCAGTCCTGGGAGCCCAGCACAGCTATTGCCAGTGATTTTAAGTCTTCTTCTCACCTCTCTGTTCTTTAATGTTGTATATTTGTTAGAGATTTTTAAAAAATTCTAAGGGCCTGGTAGCACCATCTCTCTCAAAGGATAATACCTTTTTCCACTGATACTCATGGTTTGTTTCTTGCTTTCTCTCTCTCAGGTAATTGTGGAAAAAGCACCCAAAGCCAGAGTACCTGACCTAGACAAAAGGAAGTATCTTGTGCCTTCTGACCTCACAGGTAACAAAGTCTGCCTCCTTTCTTCCTGATTTTCAGTGAGAAGGACTCAGAAGTGCTTTTTGCTCTACGATCAGCACCAAGAAAATATCCAGGCAGTCTCAACATCTTCTTATTATCACAGTTTACCTGGCTGTCCTTGTTATATTTATGTACCTTACATCCTGAAGTACAACATGCAGAATTCTCTGAGATCTTCTGAGGCATCCCACTGACTTAGCTAATGTGCATGTGTCACTGCAGACTTCTAGCCATGATAAAAACAACTGAATTGTGTATCATAGGCAGTGGTATAATCATCAGACAATGATGACCTAGCTGCAGAGTTGCCAGAGGCTGGATCCTTGTTGCAGGAAGAGCCAAGTTCTCAAAATAGTTCCATTGTTTTGTTTTCCAGCCCTGTGGTTGGAGTCATGGCTACAAACTTCCTTTACTGAATGGTCATGGCCCTTTTGTGTGTGATTACATTTGTTTTCATTTGAAAACACGAATGAGTTAAAGAAACAGCATGCCTTTTTTTTGCAGTATAAAATGGATTGCGGAATACTTTCTTGTGCAACATAGCTCAAGCAAACAGTAAGGAATTTCTTGTCAGGAATTTGTTTGCAGGAGTGATATGACCATTTACACTGAGGCTAAACTGTGTAAGTTGTCTTTATAGGATTTAAAGGTTAAGATAGTTAGAGGTCTTCCTACCAGTCCCTTCAGTACAGCATTTCATAGCATAGTATGTGGAGTGTGGATTTAGAGGATACATGGCCTGAAGCACGTAGCTGAGAAACCGCCAGCTCCAAGTGGATTGACTGGTCGTGTGGTTACAATCATGAAGTTACTGCTTTCTTTCCTGCATTGTTCGTTTTCCCCCGCTTCTTCCATGCAGTGTGTGACTTCTACCACCAAAAGAAAACAACCGGGGTTAGGGTAAAAAAAAAAAAAGTTTCTTTCTGCATCTGAGAAATTCTCCTCTCTTCCTCTTCAGTTGGCCAGTTCTACTTCTTAATCCGAAAGCGGATCCACCTGAGGCCAGAAGATGCCCTGTTCTTCTTTGTCAATAATACCATCCCTCCCACCAGTGCTACCATGGGCCAGCTGTATGAGGTAAGGCTGTGGCCCATCTCTTTCTCCTTCTGTTGGAGTGTCCAGAACAATGCACATCCTCCTGGAAGGACAGCTGAGCACTACTCAACTGTCAGTGGGTGCAGCTTTGTCACAGATGCCTGAACATGAGCCCACCTGGGCTGGTCCGTCATCTGTTTAGGAAAGTTCTGTTCTGCAGTTATAAAGAGGAGCCCAGGGAGCCTCCACATTTTAATTGCTTGTTTGCTAGTTGAAAGGGTTGTTGTATCAAGTGGCAAATAGCAGTCCCACCAGTGATGTGCTAGTCCTACTGCTTTAACAAAGTATTGAAAAAAACACTTTTATTATTGGTATTTCAGAGGAAGGATTGTGTCTGGGGCAGGGGGAGCGGAACATATGCACTAGCTTTCTTGTTTACACAAAAGAAATTTCCTTTTAGCTGGTGAAAGAACACAGTATCACAGGGCAACCAACTGTCTATAAATACGTTGTCAAGAAACGCTTACTCTTTGCTGAGGATTACTTTTTCATAGCTTGTAGTGTATCCGTGAGGACCTTGTAGGACACTGTGAACATTGCTGCCCAGAATTTCTACTGAGCAGTGTTATTTGATCGACCTTACAGGCGTATTCTGTGCCCGTCAGAGGAGTGTTCCTCAGTTATATAGCCATTACGTCATGGCTGGTTTGCAGCCTGGATTGATTTCTCCTTCTGCTGTGTTAGTGTGTTTTAACAGGAGAGCTCCAGTATGGAGCTGTGAGCCTTGTTTGACCTGTCACTTTTCAACAGTAACTGGGCAATGTGTGTGATGAAGACAATAGATTAACACACACAGGGAATTTTCCAAATCTGGACATGTAGGAGGAAGGTATGTCTCACTGTCCAGAGTGGAGATCAGGACTCTCTTCCTGGCGCTCTAAAAACTTTATTTGTGTCAGTGTGATCACTTAACATCTCTGCTTTACTGCCCATACGTAAAACAGGACTAGAAATACAGCCACTTGTCAAAAAGTCTTCTAAAAAAACGACAAATATAACCAAATCTATCAAATACTGAAGAATTTAGAGGTGATCTTTGACTTGTTAAGCTCTTCCAAGTCTCTCCTCTCGATCTTAAGGCCATACCAGTGCTGAGATCCTGACGCACAGCCTGCAACAGACAGAACTGTTTCTGTTGCATGTTTGCAGCACACTCTGGCTGTGGCTTTTCCAGTAAATTCACTGTGTCCAGAAATGTGCCACGCGTGAAGTAAAGCTGCGGGCAGAGAGGAGGTTGCTATACACTCTTTGGTATGAGGCAGTGAAGCTGTTGATGCAAAGCAGGAGAAACAGTGAAGGAGAGGTTATGCCCTCTGGTTGGTACGAAGATTTCTTGGTTGGGCTTTTCCACATGTAGTGAGTTACAGGGCTTTGGTTTTTCATTTGCTACTTTCTCCCTTTCTCCCCTTGCAGGATAACCACGAGGAGGACTATTTTCTCTATGTGGCCTACAGCGATGAGAGCGTCTATGGCAAGTGAGCAACAGCCCCCTAGGCATGCAGGCGAGATGGACTGATGGAATGGACTGGGGGGGGGGTGTTGGAGAGGAGGAAGGGGGATGCCTGAGAAGAGGGGAAGAGAACTGTAAGTGAACCACATGCACAATGCCATCACCTTCCATGCATTAATTATAACCATTATTTTTTAAATTGAGGGGAGGGAGGGTAAAGGGTTCAGCATATGAGAGGTTGAACTAAAAGACTAACAAGGGGTTCTGTGCTGATAGATGGGGAGACTCCACTGTTTGTAGTTCTTTTCTTGCCACAGCTGGAATTAGTTAGCCAGTACGGAGACTGCTAGACAAGCCAGTGTGGTGGAGCTCCAGGAGAGTGACTGGGTATGATGGCCATTTTTGTGTAATCCTTTACTTGGATGAAGAAGGCATGCTGTGTATTGTACACTGACCTTGTCACGCCTTGTCCATGGCATGGGCTGCACTCCTGTGAGCATTCAGTGAGCTGTGAAATACTTCACTCTGCCCAAACAAGGCTGTCCTGCACTGACAGTCACTCCAGCTGCTGCCTGTGAAGCGTTCCAAGAGTACTCTGTTTCCCATCACTTCCATCAGTATTAGAAGGGCTAACTTTGAGGGCTGGGAACTCCTCAGCTGTGAGACATGAAAGCTGGGGAAAAGAAGGAATGAATTTTTTTTCTCCTATGTTGCTTTAATTGCAAGCACTGGACAGAAAAATTTGAGATGACCCTTTTGTTCTTTTCAGTGAAGCCAGCTGATAAACCCATAAGTATAGGGCTAGAAAGGGCATCAAGAGAATGACTAGTACACTCCAGCTCTGAGACAGGACTGACTGTACCAGATGTCCACCATGGCTGCTCATCCAGCTTGTTCTTGGTGAACTTCACTAAGGCTGCTGAGATGGTCTGTTCCAGTTCCTAGCTAAAACTGCGAGAGAGCTTTTCTTGCTACCTAACTTCAGCCTCCCTTGCTGTGCGTTCAGCCAACTAACTACTTGTTATTGGCGAACACAGAAAATTATGCATCAGTGTACCAATCTTCGGCAAATTTGAAGGTGGCAGAAGCCTTGTGGGTTTAGCCTTCGCTTCCATGTCTCATTCCTGTACAGCTCTCGCACCACATGCACAAGCAGAAGGAATCGGTCACTCCCATGTGTGTTTTGCTGGGTTTTTGTGATTGGACAACAGAGCCGCTCTTCACCACAAGTGAGATGCTTTTAGACTTGAAGAGGAACAGGAATAGATTCTCCATAGATTTTTTTTAAATTTACTTTATTTTAAGCCAGTGTTGTTCTTAGAATGGCGCCAGATAGATGTTGTCCTGTGCAAGCCTTACACTGTCATGCCAAAGCATTTTCTTCTCAGTGGTACAAACAACAGATTTTCCCATAACTGCCATAACTCTGATGAAGAGGGTGGGGTTTGGGGAGTGAGCTTTCAGGAAAATTCTGGGGTTTTATCTAAAAATCAGAGAACTGGGCCTGAATTACTGGAAACTTTCCTACATTTAAGGGAGGACCTTAATGGACCAAGAAGGACGATGAAGACAGGCAGCTTCCAAAATAAGCTGACGGTGTTTACTCTGTTTACATGAAGTTAGATCCCAGTTCTCTGCATTCCTCAGGAATGAGAAATCAAGATGAGCGCTCCTCTTATTGTGGGACACAGGAAATGAGGTTTCAGCCTTCTCTGACTGTTGTTCCACAGAGGTACATGAGGCAGAAGAGCTGGCTGGGAGTGTCAAGTGGGAGTCACTGTCAGAACTGTGTGAAGGTCAGGGAGGCAGTATAGTGGGGCAGGAGGGTCACTGCTGGCGTGGTATGGAAAGTAGCGAAGAATGGATGAGAAGGGAAGATGCGTAAAGGATGTAGGCAGAGTAGTTGTAACAGGCAGACAGAAAATGAGGGAACAAAGGATGAAATGGGTGGGTTAGTATCCCCAGTTTTTCATTCTGAACTTCAGGTTTGCTGTTCCATCGTGTGTTCATCTGCAATAAATGCGTATGCATGAGTTGTACCTACTGCCAACTTGGATAACCAGTTTCTGCCTGCAGTGCTCAGTCTTCTTTTTGTGGCCCACTCTCCTCCAATTATCAGGGTCTTTTCACATCCTTTGGGTGCAAATCTGCATCAATCTATTTTTTTAGGAAGTTCTGAATCTTCTGAAGGAGAGAACAGACCCAGGAGGCTTTCTAGGGTGAAAGACAAGATGCAGGCAGATGGTGTACGTCTCTCTCTGCTGTCACACTTGCTCACGTGTGAGCTGCCAAGCACATGATTGTGTGTTGTCTCAAATTGAGCCCATGCTCAGGCACACTTAGGGGAGAAAGAGTTGGCATCTGGGGTGCTTGGTTTTGTGTTCAGACCTCCCCTCCCTTCCCGTTGCTGAGTTTATAAGTGACATGTGTGGGACTAATCTCAGCCATGTGTTCCATGTAGAGTTTACAGTTTTAGTTATTTTATGGTTCCTTTAACTGGATTGTGGCATTTACTTCTGTTTTTGCGCTAGTCCGGTATTGTACGAGGTAATGATGGTAATTCTTTTTTGTGTTGATTAGCTGCAGGTTCGTGTAAAATAAAGTTCATATTACTTGAGCTAAATCAACCAATCAATAAAGACGCATTTGAAAATCATGGGCTTGGTCCAAAATGGGTGACTAGCATTTCTCCACAGTGTGGGTTTGTAAACAAAGGGGCAGCTTTGCCAGAACTTCTTGCTGATACCTTTTTTCCAGAATCCCAGATTTTCTCTGTCCTGTCTACCAGAACAAGTCACATCTCTCTTTTTTTGTGCTTATGTTGTCACAGTCACCTACCCAGCTGTGTTTTCCCATGCCATGGATGTGAACTTTAATTAGACCTGGATGATGTGAGAAGGTCTTGAGGAGCACGATGGATGCACTGAGGCATACCTCCCATTTTAAGGCTCTGAGCATTCCTAGCCAGCTGATGGGGGTCTGAGGACACCACCAGCTCTGACTGTCCCTGCCCCAGCCCTCCAGGGCCACCCTTCACCTTGCCCATGGCCCAGGACCCCATGTCATGCCCCAGTGACACTGCAGTAGGGCTGTTCTCCAGCTCCCACAGCCCTGCCCTGCCCAGCCATCAACCTTGCCAAGCTGGTCCCACAGGGCCCAGCCTCACTCTGTCCCCACAGCCCTGCCATCACTGGATCTGACCCTAACCTGCAGATGGGATACCCATCTTCATCCACCTCATCACCATGATGAGCCTTATGGTTGGGGCTTGTGGCTGGGCCTGGCAACCATCCCTGGGCCTGCCCTGACCCCCCTGTTGTATGCTCTAGGATCGGCCTCATAGTGCTGTGTCGGCCATGTCCTTCAGGGAACCACTATCCATCACTGTCGCCTGACAGCTTAGGCTGAAGTGGGACTCCCAGCCATGAGCAGAGGGTGTGGGGAGGCCCTAAGGAGGCCGTTTGGTGCCTCAGGACCCTCTAAAGAAAAGCAGAAATACGGAAATCTGGGGCTCGTGTAAAAGTAAGCCTGCAGTGATGGCAGATCTAGGCTGCTTTTCCTTGCAGATATTTGTGCGCTGGGAGGGAAGGAGCCCTGCTGGGAGACCAGCAGGCGCCATTTGCTCAGTGCTAAAACTCTGCTTCAGACATGGGCAGCACATGAGGAGGAAAGGGATGTGTACTGTCATCCAGGGAAGTGGCCAGATACATGCTTCTTCTACCTCCTCCTTCCTCCTTGTCACCTGCGGGTTTGTACAGCACAAGCAGGCCGTGCTGATACAGAGGACAAGCAACTGTTAGCTCTCTCCCTGCCATGCACTGAGCAAGGAAGTTTCTTGAAGCACTGAAGTCAAGAGTTAATGACACTGAAACTCAAGGGATAGAACTTGCTAGGCCTGATGGGTCTTCTCCTCCCCACCGCATACAGGGTGGGCTTTTGTTGCTAGTACTGAGGGAGAGGCAGTAATTCATCTTGCACTGTGTAAACTGATGGCTCATATCCGCCATCATGACTAAAACAACTTCCCCCTGTGTGGCAGAAGGATTCTGTGACTCCAGACAGATGAGCAGAGATCAGCTAAAAGTTTACACTGTCAGCTGAAATAACTTGAGTTTCAGCTTCATAGTGCATGTTTTGCAGTCTGGGTTATGGTATTGTCTGCTGGCTCAAGCGGAAAACCACTATGGAGCTGCATCTGAACATGCAGGCCTCTCCCACTCCCCCTCTCACCCCTTTCTGAGGAAAACGGTGCACCAGTGGTATTTGTATGCCTTGCACCCGCCCTGCTGCTCTCCATGTGTGTGTCAGTGCCATCGTTGAGAGAAACAGCAGGCAGGTGCATTTTTCTGAATGTGATTTGCCTGCTGTGTATGTGAAATATTTGCCTGTGCTGGAAGGTTGTCACCTTTATTCTGCAGGTTATGGATGTGGGATTGGAGCAAGGCCTGAAGAAAACTAGGGGTGCAGCTGGTTAAGAAAGGTTAAGTAATTAATACACTGCCTTGGTCGCTATCACTGCACTGGAGATCCTTTCTCCAGTCACCCTGATGCTTCCTTTGGAGGAAAGCATTCTCCTGGAGCAGAGTACCTGAGGAAGAAGATGGCCTGGAGCATTAGGGCCTCACGACATTGCCATGAAGTATATCTGGGCTAACATAACAGGTCCCAAATTATGCTAAAAACTGATGCATTCACTTCCATAAAACAGTTATGTCTGAGATGAAAGAAACACTGATTAGAACAGAAACATGACTACCAGAGGGAGAAACTCCAGCTCATTTCCTCTCACTCAATCTTGCATAAATACTCGCCCAGGATGAGCCACAGAGTGTGACTAGAGAGCTTGTTGCTGGCAGGGCACACTCAGGACTGACCCGGGCAGAGTATGGCTGACCGTGACCAGCAGCTGCCCCAGCCTGCGCTGGCAATCTTTAGGAGGATGTTGCAAGTCCCATGGCATTTGTATTCCTGGAAGCTTACATAAGTCCCAAAGCACAGCTCATATCTGGATATACATGTGTTATAGGAATTAGTTAATATTCTCCTGAAAAGCTGGGATCTTGCAGTACTTTTCTGTAGAGTAAGGGTCTGATTCTCCCTGATTCTGTACTCTGGCCAATGTCATCTGGATGCTGTATTGTTCTTTGAGAATTAAAAGATTATTAATAAATGCTATGTGGAAGCAGCAGGAGAACATAAAGAACCTAATTTTTAAGTAAGGGCATTGCTAGAACTTCACTAAAATTGAATATTCTGGATTATTAGCCAAAGGAAAACTGATCTGATTCATCTCCTGTCCACTTTTTTCCCCCATAGCTTAGAGGAGTCTTCTAGGACCCTGTTGTGTTGTTTTGCCACAATCCCTCTGATAATCTGAGCAGTCTCCTGCGGTGTCCACACACTGCTCAAGAACCTAGAGAGCTTTCAGGTGCTAGCAGTCCCTGTTACCTGTAGCAGGACATTCTCCTAGCCCTTGGATTACCTTACCATCCTTGAGCCAATTCATGTAACCTTTTCAGTCAGCATTCCTCCTCATCTACTATCTTGCTACTTGACCCTTTTGGAACAGTATTCCATGTAGTGGCATGCCTTTAGGTAGGTGAATGTAAATCCCTAGTGTTTGCAGATGGTGTAACTTCTTGCTGTATATTGAGGGAAAAGCATCCCCGTTCAGTGTTCCCAGCATGTGCAACATGTATTTGGCAAATCTCACAACTCCCACCAAATCTGTACCGTTTCCTTCCTGCTGAAAAATCTGGCTTTGCTTTCCCAGATATGATGTCTTCTGCCAGATCTGAATGTTCCCAAAGGACTGATGGAGCTATCTAGAAGCACACAGGATCTGCAGAGGGTGGCAACTGCCTGGGGAACTTAAGAGTGTCTCCTAACACGTCAGGGAGATCAGGAGTTGAGGGTATACAACCTTGTCCAAACATAGAGTCCTCCTCCTTGAAGTAAACCCTTTTCTTCAATCTGTAGCTGAGACTGTCTCTGCCTCTCCTTTCTTCCAGTATACTTCCAGTATTCCTCCAGTAACACCTGCCCTTTTCCCGCTCAGGGTGCAGTGAGATTAGCAGGAACAGAAAGCTTTCCTTACCCTTTGATGTCATTACCTGCCCAGCCACCTTCTCTCTCACAAGAGATGACAGAGGGCTGAGATGTGCCCTCGTCCATCAGCATCAACTACCTCTATTACCTGGTGTTAGAAGACAACGCTGTTGCCAAATGTACAGTCAGCAGGGCCGGAAATGCATCGCATCAAATAGTCGAAGTTATTGCCTGTCATTCTCACCACAAATACACACCTGTGCACACACCACCTTGACCACACACAAGTGCAGGCTGTGTCTTCCACCTTAGGCTGGACGTATCGCTTCGTGCTCACCCCAGACAAAATGCACCTCTCCCGCTACGCCTTGCACCGCATTAAACACACATACAACTTCATGTGCTGCACTGGCCACATCGTGAATATCACCGTGTCAAAACCCGCACGCCTCCTGTGCCGAGCCGTGTATCGCAGCAAGTATGTAAAACATACCAGTCTGACTGGGTTCACCTGAAGCGCATACAAGCAGAAGGGAGAGAGTGATAGACACTGCACACATCATAGAGTATGGTTCAAGCCCCCACACAGCTAGCATGTAGCATGCACACACCAAATTTGAGGCTTTACAGGCCTGAAGTACAGCCGCTCTGGCAAGTATAGTGTATATAGGCAATCAAGAAAGAAATTCCTGTGCATACGGACTTTCACCCAGCCCTTAGGATGGTGGACAGACATACACTGTGCGCTAACATGTATTCAGCACAAGTGGAGCCAACAGTGGTGTGGCAAAAATGGCCACTGAGGAGCGGAAATCAATAGGGAAACACTGGATGAGAAAAATGCGCAGGGTAATACACAGTCACGGGCTTCAGGTGGTTACAGAAAAGTTTGCAAGGGTAGAACCGAGAGGAGGAGGATCCTGGAGTGCTCAAAAGTTACTGCAGTCTACAGCCACTAAATTGCCTCTTTTCTGTGGAGTACAAATGGTGCCAACAAAGCATCAGGTGACAGGAAACCATGAGGAAGGGAGCCCACTACTTGCAGTCAAATTTCAGAGGTGCAAAACCAGTAGTCCCTCTTCCTCTATCCTTTCAAACTGAAAGTGAAAATTAGAATGTGGAAAAGCAGGACCCTTCTGACTGGGATTGGATAGGGACACGTAAGGTCAAATCATACCTGATAAATTTGGTGACTGCCTACAACAGGGTTACATCATTGATGCACAAGGGAAGAGCAACTGGCATTATCTACCTGGACTTGTGCAAAGCCTTTGACACTGTCCCACACGACATCCTTGTCTCTAAATTGTAGAGGCATGGATTTGAGGGGTGGATTACTCAGTGGATAAGGAATTGTCTGGGTGGTTGCACTCAGAAAGTTGTGGTCAACGGCTCGATGTCTGAGTGGAGAGCAGTGATGAGTGGTGTTCCTCAGGGATCGGTACTGGGACTGGCACATCTTTGTCGGCAACATGGATGGTGGGATTGAGTGCACCCTCAGCAAGTTTGCTGATGACACCGAGCTGTGTGCTGCGGTCAACACGCTGGAGGGAAGGGATGGCATCCAGAGGGACCTGGACAGGCTGGAGAGGTGGGACCGTGCCAACCTCATGGAGTTCAACAAGGCCAAGGGCCAGGTCCTGCACCTGGGTCAGGGCAATCCCAGCACAAGGACAGGCTGGGAGGAGAATGGATCGAGAGCAGCCCTGAGGAGAAGGACTTGGGGGTACTGGGGGATGAGAAGCTGGACATGAGCCGGCCGTGTGCGCTGGCAACCCAGAAAGCCAACCAGATCCTGGGCTGTATCAGAAGCGTGGCCAGCAGGGTGAGGGAGGGGACTCACCTCTCTACTCTGCTCTCGTGAGACCCCACCTGGAGTACTGCATCCAGCTCTGAGGCCCATAACATAAGAAGGATATCGACCAGTTGGAGTGAGTCAGAAGATGCTCCAAGGGCTGGAGCCCCTCTGCCATGGGGACAGGCTGGGAGAGTTGGGGATGTTCAGCCTGGAGAAGAGAAGGCTCTAGGAAGACCTTATAAGCAGCCTTCTAGTACCTGGAGGGGGCCTACAAGGAAGCTGGAGGGGAACATTCTGCAAGAGGAAGGAGTGACAGGACAAGGGGTAATGGGTTTAAATTGAAGGAGGGGAGATTTAGATGAGCTATAAGGAAGAAATACTTTATGATGAGGGTGGGGAGGCACTGGGACAGGCTGCCCAGAGAAGCTGTGGATGCCCCATCCCTGGGAGTGTCCAAGGCCAGGCTGGATGAGGCTTGGAGCAACCTGGGCTAGTGGAAGGTGTCCCTGCCCATGGCAGGGGGGTTGGAACTGGATGACCTTTAAGGTCCCTTCCAACCCAAACCGTTCCATGCTTCTATGATTCTATGTAGTCCTTTTGTGCATAATCATTACAGTAGCTGTCTGAGCTCCCTACCACCATTGTGCTGTCTCAGTGCTATCAATTAACCTCTTTGACAGTGGGTAGGCAGAGATATGGATGAAAAGATTTTGCCTGACATCACACAGGAAATCTGTGGCAGGGCAAGGGAGTGAACAGTTATCACAGGGACGGTCCTTCACTTTCTTAAGAGGTATTCTGAGCCCACAGGCAAAATAAGCAGATAGTTAAAGGAGTGGTATCACCATGCAGATAGCAAGGGCAATAGAATCAATCATTTAGGAAAGAACAACTAGAATACAGTGGGCAAAACAAGCCTTTTAGAGTGAAAACCAAGAAAGGCAGGAGTTAAGTTGCAATGCACTATGTAAGGATGTATATAAAAATTCTGGAGATGCTAATGCAGATTAGCATCTGAAATAAGTGGTTTTTTCATTTTACTGCAGTTGTTCAGATGTAATTTTGGAATATTTCAGGTCTCACAGACAGTTCATGTGTTCCAAGAGACATACAACCGAAAATGAACAGTGACAAGTCTGATCATATTTCATTAGTTTGTATCTTATTACTTCACAGTTATATAACAAGTTGTATATGACAGTCCTTTCAAAAACACTGATCTATTCAGCCTCTCAGCAGCCTTGTGGGGTAACTCTCACTGTCTCCAGCCTGCTGCTGGGGAAATTGAGGCACAGAGATGCGGACTGCCTAGCCTCATGGCCACACAATGAGCAGAAGCAGTTAGAGAACAAGTCCTGTCTTCCTGATCTCTAGCACCTCTAATAACGTGATTATAATCGTTTGCACAGTAAAATTTGAAAGGTGGATTCTGTATATTCATATTATCTTTCATCAGTGAAAGAAACCCTTTATCATCTTTGGGAACACAGCATTGTAACATTCTGATGTTGTGCTAATCATGGACTAGAACAGCTCTGATATCTTTGCAACAAAGATACCAGCAACAAGAAGGTAGCACCTATTCTTGACATCCTGCCAAGAAAACACTGCTGAATTGTCTTTGAGCAACAGCTGTCTTCAAAGCTCATTGATACATTTATCAGTGCCTTCTTTCTCTGGAACAAAAAACCAAACCACTGTGCAAGCCTGGGGAAAAAAATGTGCATTTTCTTCTTGTCATTTGCATTTGTTGGACTTTCTAGCAACTTACAAGTATTTAGTATCTGCTCTTCTATTTCATTATGAACGTGAGTCATAAAATTTGCAAAAGGTTTCAAGTGATTTAGAATCCTAAATGTTATTTTGAAAGAATTTAGACATTTAGCTCTAGATCTTCAGGACTGAATTCCCACTCACTTTTGAAAGCACTGAAATAAAGAGAACACTGTAGCCACAGGCTTTCGGTGATATGTTGTTTTGTAGTATTTTTAAAGACATAGTCACATGACGAAGCAGAAAGAAATCTGGATGGTTTTGAAACAATATAGACACCTGTGGTTGTCTAAATAAAAATCAGACATAAGACACTTTTGGAAATGTTATCCTCTTGGGACAGCATTTCCTGGCTGGGGAAAAAAAAAAGGGGGGGGCATTTTAAAATCCACATTTGCTGTGGATGTCCTGGAGATGAGTGTTAGAGTGTTTTACTATTAGAGAATATTGTCATCCACCATCTTGGCCTCAGAAGATGAGAAAGCACTTGTCCAGTGGTAGAGACTGAAGGCCTTACGGCTACCTAATAAAATGGAGAAGTGACATGCAGTTAAGATCACTGCAGTGACTGAGATATTTTTGCTTCTTAGAAAAGGTTTCAGCTAATTTTGTCCCTTAGGATGTCCTGTAAGAAAACTGCATTTCCCCAAGTGAACCACAGGGAAAAATACCTATTATTAAAACATCAGCTATTCCAGAAGGCAGAAAAAAGTGTATATTTGGACCAACTTCTGAGCTCCAGAAAAAACACAAAGCTGCTAAGGCACATAATTCATATTTTACCATATCCTTATAGTCTATTTTAGCACGTTCTTTTACTATAATAGTCTCATATTTTTCCAGAAAGCAGAAAACACATGCAAGTAGTACATGCCAGTACATACATGTGCTGTAGTGCACTGCCACTTCCCCTCCTGACTCGGATGTTGCAGGTCAGTGGCTCCCACAGCATGGACATTTTCTCCTCTTTCTGCAGTTTTTGGGTTATCCACATACCTTCTCCTTGAAGGTACCTCCCTGCAAAGGATTCCTGCTCAGGCCCTGCCTCCCAGCGAGGATCTGCACACGCCGTCTGGTCTAGCAGCGTATTCTTAAACAAGACCATAAGGGAACAATTCTAAAAGGGAAGTAAGCTGTAGTGGGCAATTCAGGTTGTGGTACCCACAAGAAAAGAACGCTACTCCCTGACTTAAGATCTAAGATGTATTTACTAAGGGAGATGGTATTAGCAAGTGGCTGGCAGTTACTAGCTATGAAACTCACACACGGACTCTGCAGAACGTACCTTCCTCAACCGAAAACTCCTTTACGACTGTGGGTGGCACCATGGATTCAGGGTAACAACACTGTACTGAGCGTAATTAATTGACAGGGTTTCTGTAACACGGGGCTGCGGGGCTGCCCTGTGTGGGAGGGGGCAGTGAGCTGACCCATGCTAGTCACGGTTACTTTCAGCTAACTCTGAAATGGGTGTGAACAGCCCGTGGCGCTCCAGAAACCTCAGCCAGTCAGAAGACCCATGGCAGAGTACATGGCACCCCTGCTCAAACAGATTTGAGAAAGAGCAGCACCCACAAAGGGGAGGAGATACGTGAGGGACACATGGAAGAAGACGTTGCTGGTGACGTGGCTGCAGACGCACCCTTGGAAGGAGAGGCTCCGTGCTAGACCAGAGACACGCCTGAGGGACTGTGGCTTGTGGAGAACCCATGCCAGAGCACGGACACCCCCAAAGGGACTGCAGCCTGTGGGTGGCTTACACTAGAGCAGAGGAAAATGAGTAAAAAGCATGGATTGGCAGAGAGAAAACATTATGTGCCAACCTCACCCTCCTGCACTGCCCATTGCATCCCTGAAGGGATTGAGAGAAGCTGTAACGCACGGCAAAAACGAGGGAAGTTGGGACCAGGAAGGGGTGGGAGTGATGTTTGACTGAAGTTGAGCTGGGGGAAAGAGGTGGAAAGGTGTTTCCCTAAATATTTGTTTAATCATTTATGTTTTCTTTTTTTTTTCTCAATATCCAGATCAGTAATCCAGAGTTTGTGCTAGCTGGCAATAAATTAAATTAAATAAAATTCCCTGAGTCGAGACTGCTTTGGCCACGAGAAGTACACTTTCTCCAGCCATTAAAATTGTCCAAGACCTGCCTGGTGGCCCAGCTTTTACAAGCAGCAGTTCCAGCTCAAACCCAGCCTTCTGTATGATGCTGTACATCTGAGGATGTATTTCCTTACACCAGTGACAGCTGTTTTCACTATTTATTGCTCCCTGAGATGGCCAGTAAGTCACCAATTACCTCAATTCAGGTTAGCCCGGGCTGCTTTAGCTTTCTCCATACATAAAGCCAACCAATGGTCTTTTCTGGGGCCACTGATGTGTTTTAAAGTTGTTAGGAGTTCCTCTGTGTTTCCTGTTTCTGTCGCATATATGACTGTTGGGAACAGGGCAAATGTAGTTCAGAGTTTTGGGTGAGTTCTCCCCCTAACTGCTCTTTGTGTTTTCCTTGGTTTTCCCTGTACATACCAGAATCGTCTGAATTGTTAAGGCTGGCAAAGCAGTCCAGGTCTCATTTCGTCTGAGTGATAGTTTGGGGCAAGCGTCACCACATGACAAGCCCAGTCTCCATTTCCAAAGGATCACAAAGTAATCTGAAGAGATTGATACTAAAATGGTCATCCTGCTTACGGAAAGGCAGCTCTTCTTTGAGCTGCAGGAACAAGCAGATCAGTGTCGTGGCAGAAAAAGCAGAACACCATCAGGTCTCTGAAGCAGTACGTGGGGGGATTCTGTCTGCTAGAACTGTGTCAGCACTTTCATAGACCCATCCACTTCCAGAAAAACTGAACATAATTTACAGTTGTTCACAATCTTAGTTTGAAAATTATTTTCTGTCCCAATTTCGCATGTTTTTTGATTGGAAATACGAAACAAGTAAGCCATGCATAGTGTGGGAGTTTTAGAAGCAGGAAAATGGAAGGCTAAATTATATAATGAAAAAACAGAAAAATTATGTATGCTGGCTACAATTTGGGGATAGTGTGTTTTCTAGGGAGTTTTGTACAGCCCCTTAAAAGAGACGGGGTGAACTACTCTAAGGCAGCATGATACAGAAACCTCCCAGCTATTCCCCTTTTCCACTGTCAGACAACTGTTATCATAAGCATTTCTATAAAAAACTCACATTTCAGTCAAATATGTAAAACATCCACTGCTTATGTAAGATACTTACTTGTTTGCCTGATGGGGTGTAGGAGTTGTGAATCTACAAACTGTAGAACAGAGATCATAAAGTCATCCAATGGCACAGAATAAATAATGTTAGTCCAGGACCCAAGACCCCGACATTACGTAGGATTTTCTGCTATGAAGTTTAGAGGCTGTAACCAAAACTTGACTCTCCTAGGATTACAGTGTAAATAGCTTAATCCTTCCAGCTAGGTGACAGTGACGGTATCTAATGAACTCCCCTGGAGCACTAAGTATCAATGAGTCTCTAAAGGATAGGAAAGAGCATCAGAGGAGACATACAGGACTCACACTGGAAGAAAAATATTAGACGCTTGATACTGCTTTCATTGGCACTACTGAAGAGCTTCGGATTGGTTTCGGTGAGAGCAGACTCCGCATCTGCCAGCGGAGACAAGGCTCCGCTCTAGGCTGTAGCACTGAGGTTGGTAGAGTTGCACAGAGGCAACTGACAGGAACATCTTGCCTTGTCTGTAAGCCTTGTCTCCTTCTCTGGCATAAGAACAACTAATGTGATAAAATTCAGGTTTCCTTTATGTTAAAGACCATTCTAAGCTACTTTTTTTTCTTCTTCCCCTGGAGACTGTCACACTTTTTAAACATAATCAAATACATTTGCTTCAAAATACTCAGGAATCTCTTCTGACAGACCTGTGCATTATTAGTAAATATTATTCAGTTTAATTTTTGTACAAGGAAATATTAATAGGTTTCATAGAGATCTCATTTCACTACAATTTGCAAACAAAACCAGAACAACAGAATTAATTGGCAGGTCTGACTCGCCTGTGTACATTGTTTGAAGACAACAGACAAGACTCTGGTCAAGGAGTAATAAGATATTTAAAGGGTATGATTTGAGCTTTCTGCTGAATAAGATGAAGAAAACCAAAAAGGAATTAATGAAAAATACCAAAATACAAGTCTGCAGAAATATTATGTTTATTTGCAGGTTTATTTCAAATAAATTACTAGTTAATTACTGTTATTTTAAAGGTTCAAAGTGCTAAGAACTGCCAGGCCTGGCAGAATGGTGTTCGGTCGCATCTGCTCCTGTAGGAGTTGGATAAGGCAGGATTATTTTACACACATGATATTTTCTTCTTCATTCTGACATAGCTGGATAAAATAACACCTACTTTCAGAAGTTCTCAGCTGAAAATCAACCTGACAGTTCTACCCCAAACCAGAAACATGAGTAGTGGAATAAGTAGATATTTTGCCCATCCGATACCCAAAATGCTATGTTTCCAAGTAGAAAACCTGTTCCTCTCCAAGTTTCACTGAAAAAATTCCTTTCTTCTTTTCTGGGAGTCAAAATGAACCCAAGAAAGCTTTGTGGTGTTTGTCTGCAGGCCTGAATTAATGCTTTGGCCCGTGGATGGTGCTGCCCTTCTTCACTTCCCAGTTCAGGCATCATCATACATGTCAGGCTGGTGAGGTGATTAATACTGGATTTTAGACTGGATAGATCCCACCTGGGGACAGCCAGCTTGAAAGAACATAAAGCAAGGTTGCTGCCTCTTTGATTTCGTGCTGTTGGTGGACCCAGCTGGGAAATGATGCAAGATCCAGAAAGGAAGCTGCGAACCGGATGGAAAAATGTTCTGATTGAACTGATACTTCATGACAGGTCTTGCTGGCCAGCAAGGCAGCAGATATGAGACACTTGGCTGGGTCTGACATATGTCTCCATGTCAGGGTGTTCACAGCCCTCAAAACTGCAGCGTTGAAAACCACTAAAAAATACATCAGATTATTAACAGATGACTGTTAACAGCACCTCAGACCATGCCCCCCTACATCTCCAAGCAGCTACCCCTTCAGTGGCCATGCCTGCACAGCATTAACTGTCACAGGTGGTCCAAAGAAGTCAGCACACAGTGAAAAATTGTCTTCTGCCTTTGTGATTAATATTATTAAACAAAACAGACTGCAGTTACCAGTTCTTAAGAAATAATTAGATTATCCAAACGTGGGGTTTTTTTCTTTTTTCCCCTCCGGGTTTATTTCTTCCTGAAACTACACAGCAGGAACGCTTCAAATTATATCAAATACCGTAAGAAAAATTCAGTCCCTTTTAGGCATTTAACACGCTGCAGGCAGCACAGAGCAGAAAGCTAACAAGGCTTCCACCAGGTCAGTCACTGAGACTGTCAGATGGCATAATGATTGAATGGGTGTTGTCAAAAAATATCAGGGTTTAGATGTCAGTCTTGCAAAATTACAAATAGCAACCAATTGTGTGATAGACTAATTTCCCATCTCCTAGAGATCCGTGGCAGCACAATTCTTGTAACAATAGCACTCATGTAACTGCTTTAGAAAACGTGTACGAAATTTGTATAAATCCTCTTTTGTGGCCCACCCTCCCCTGGGTTATGAACACCTTTTCTCAGATTAGCACCATCTTTCTTACACCGCTACCTTCTTAAAATGCTCTTTGATCTCTGTACTCCCTGAAGCACTGGAGACTGAGGTTCATATACTATTTCTCAGCACAGCCATGACCTTTCCCTGTCCCATCCCTCCAACAAAGAACGGAGCAGCTCAGCAATGCACACTGCCTTTAAGAGAAGGCTGTACTGAAAGATCGGGTTTTGTCTTAGAATGCGTAAACAGTGGTTTTCATTCCAGAGCCCAAATAATTTCCCACGGCTCCAGTGCTGTCAGTATGCTTTGTGGATCTAACAGTTGATTATGGAAAAGCCACAAGGGATACAAGCTATGGAACTAACCCAAACCCTTCACTCTCATTTCTCAGACACTACGGGGAGAACAGGGTACAAATTTCACGTGCTGAAGAAAGACTTGTTTATTTGTGAGGTGCTATCATACATATCAAACAGGAGAGTGCTCCTCCAAGGATGAAAAAACACACAGATGAGAAGAATTTACATGCCAAGAATCCTGCTTGATTTTCCTCACATTCTGTTAGGAAAAAATACAGAAAACAACAATATTTATCAAAAGGTATTCAAAGGACCTCTGCTGGTTTTCTCACACTGTTAATTTTTGCAGCTCAGAGTGAATAGCTATTAAAGAAAACTAGTGACCACAAAGGACTAACACTTCCAAAGTGTTTATTAGTTCCTTCTGAACTTCCTGTGCTTTTAAAGTAAACTCCTTGTGTACCCATATAATAAGCATGGCCACAGCAGAGTTCTCTGGTTGGAGACTGACTTGCAGTGTGCAGTGTAGGGCTGAAGCTGCTGTTTATTTCTTTACTGTAAGGCACAAAAAATCCTGGAAGATTGCTGTGATGGCCGCTGAAAATTTTTGAATCCTTCCAAGTCAATCAAGATGGGTGTTTCACAAAGCAGAGGGGCTAAAACTACTGTAGGATTTTTTTTCTCTGCTATGTCATATCTTTTAGTATTATTCTTGGTAGTATGATTTTCTCTACCTCACGGATGATCAGTTTGCCTTAGAAACACTTTGTTCATGAATATGAGCTAGTCCTTAACGTATAGCCAAAGGAATAAAGGTCTTCTGTTCTGAAAGCTGCCTCGAGTCCTATGTCATCCTGTTGTATTTGAAATCTGAAATTTAAATACTTTAAATACATCTGTCGTGGTTTAGGCCCAGCTGGCAACGAAGCACCCCTTTCATTGTTCACTTTTCTAATCTTACTATAAAAGGCACATAAAGAAGTGGTCCCTCATTTGCTTTTCTGGGTACCCATAGTTGTCTTGGAGTTTATCGGGATTCAGCATGGAAGGGGCAGACGGGTGAGCCATACCAGGCTCTGCTCCATCACAGAGGTCTGTATACAATAGACAAAAAGTAAGGTAGATGATACACTTTATATTCTCCTGAGAGAAAGCCCATGAACCGTAGTTGCTGCTGTACTTTGTCAGGCAGGAACACATCTCAGTATTGCTTCAGAGCCCTGAAAAATGGGGGCTAATAGACAAAGAGGTGAGGCTTAGCCTAAGGAAGAACTCATGGCAGTTGTACTGGAAGCTCAGGAAGCCAGAGATAAGGACAAGGACCATATGATTAACACTGTCCTGACTACTCAAAATTCTGTTATAAAAGCCTTTGTCTGCCCAAGCCTTGAGAGAGAACGCTCTTCCTTCATTCTGGAAGAGAATATGCCCAAAGGCATCCATGTCCCAAAGCAGGCTCTGTAAAAGCACAAAATAACAAACAAGGAGAAGTTAACCTTGAAAACAAAAACTCAGATTTCACTTGCTGAAGGGCCTAAAGTCTCCTCTGAGTGCTTTACCCTGTCAGACTGGTCCTTTCCTGGTCCAGTTCTGCAGTTTTTTCAGTGATTCCCTGTATTAAGTAAGCAATCAGCACCTGCAGACCCCAGAAGGCGTGAGGCTGTGCTAGGGGTCTGCACCCAGAGCAGATCACCTTGCTCTGCTCTGGTTTCAGGGTTCCCCCTCGCTGCGTGATTCCCTGCCTGCCTCAGCCCACCTTAGGGAAGCTGAGCATGTCCAGCCAGCTGTGGGGAAGGTGCCACCCCCCCTCTCCTCAGTGGGGTCCCCTTGCCTAAGCATGCTGCAGCGGGGGGCGGGGGGGTGACAGCAGAGTCTCTCTTATCCTTCTGTCTCTGTTATCTGACTATGTGTCTTACCTTTCTCTCCTGTGATCTACGGCCCTTCAGCATATCACCAAAGGAGACTGCACATCGTACAGCATTGGTGTATGTAGCTTTGGGACATAAAAAGGCATTGGAGAGATTTCTAGACTCCCTGCTACTCTGTGGTAATACCAAGCTTGTCTGAGAGCTCCAGACATCCTGAAAGAAGAATTCCTTTTTCAAACAAATACCCCTTTGACATACAGAAATCTCATTATGGTTCCTTTCAGGTGTTCATTTATCCCTCTGGCAATGCCTAAGCTTCCAGCCCTACATGGTATGTTGCACCTTCCAACAGCCTGTGTGTCCTCGCCTTCGTGAAGTCAGCGCACACCAGGGTCAGCGGTGTTGCATACCTTTCTCATCTCCTCGGGTTGCTGAGGTGGGATAGTGACTTGGTACAATGCCCCAGATACCATCATCTGTGATGCGACTGATGATCCCCACGTTTCCCCCACGGAGAGATTTCACCGCTTCTCCCTTCTCAGAGAGAAGCCACTTTTATAAAACTCTTCCAAAGGTCCTAGCTACAGGAGGTGTAGGAAAAGTAATACCAGTTATATTTATGTAATAATTTATATGGCAGTGATAGCAATTCTACACTGTACCAGGGTAAAGGGCTTATGATCTCTGAAAGCACCTAGAAATCTCTGACTCCAGGGGAAAATTAGTCGCCTATATACCTAAACGGATTTTAGTCAGAATTTCTTGAAGAATTATTTGCTTTCTTATTAGACTACGGATGTCAGCTGGCTGCAGAAAAATATCTCAGAATAAATGATGCAGTCCTGTGTCAACACTGAATTCAGATTATTGGAAGATGAAGTAATGATGTCAGAATAAAGTCAAGCGGAGTTTAGGAGAGAAAACCCAGGGTTTTGGCCATAGGCAGGCACCTCCACTGACCACCCTTGGGTGAGAGACAGCCTTTTCTTCCCCCTGGGTTAAACAGTGGGGAGCTGAGAGATCATCACAGGGTGTCCAGGGAGAAGACAGCTATCCAGCACCCTCCTTTCCTCTGCACAGCCTTTGAGGCTCACCTGCAAGATGCAAAGCAACCTCACCTTCTTGCAAACCTCTGGCAGGATTTGTCAGACTGACCAAAACCTCCCGCAGGCTGGGCTGCTGATGGGTGTCATCTGCATTGGTCTCACGGGTGTGAAAAATCATCTTCCGGATTGGCATTGCAGCAAAATGAGTAACCTAAACCAATCTGCAGTTTTACAAAACTGTCATTTTTAACCCATTAACTTCTGAGTACGGAGTTGGCAAAGTTATTATTTCAATACCAGGGCAATGTAAATACAAGGGTTGCGTTCTCTTTACGTGGGGACATCTGATGTTGCTGTATTTATTTTGAATAGCAGACGGCACCATTTAGACTTCCAAGTTGGTAGAGAAGACTCACGTTAACTGCTGTAAATTTTCACAGGGTTTTCCATGACTTGCTGCTATGCTGGAGCTACCCTGTGGGGTTTTTTTGCTTATGGAATAAGGTTCCCTAAACTGGCACTCATGGTTCCACTATGCAGCCAGTGCACATTTCAGGTTGAGGTTGATTACACAAATTCCAGAAGGCAAAGCATTAAATGTTTTGATATAGTTTATAAATACTTTCAAAGGTATGAAGCTTTCTTTAAAAGCTCCACAGAACGGTGTTTGAGTGCCTGCTCTGAATTCTAATCCTGGATTTATTCCTAATGTAAACAACTTACAGCAGAACCGGTGGTTCTTTATTAGTCATTAAAAGGGTTTGACCAAAACATCTGTTATTGCTAATCCAGTAAATGATTCTAAGGAAATTGTTGGTGTGGGTTTTGGTTTTGTTTTTGTTTTTTCCTGATATGTTCTATAATATGAACGTAGATGAAACGGAATAATAGAATATTAAAATACTGAATCACTTATTCTAGAGTGGCTTTTCATCCAGTCATCAGTGTTCAGAAGATAGAGTTCTGTTCTAGCAAACTTTAAAGATATCTTGTTTTTAATTGGCATACACTGTCTGACAAGATGGTGTCTGAAGAGCTTGAAAAACACACAGATTTTTCTGCCTTCAACTGAACACTTGGGCATGTGTTGTCAAAAATCCTACTGCAAGCTCCCATTTGTTTCGCTACGTTTGGCGTTAGGTTTCATTCCGTGCTCTTCAATACACAGGATCTCCCTGGTGATAACTATTTACTGAATCTGAATTAAATGTACATTGAACAGATTATTTCTGCACTAAGCATTTACACTATAGCAAACGCTAATTAGTTATTAGGTGTAAGCAATTTTATCGTTTTTTCATCCTTGACATAATTTGTAAAAATTATTGTCTCCCTTGTTGTGGGAGACACCTCATGAACCTATATTAGGTCACTGCATTTCTCACTCCCATAGGTTAGTGCTGGGGCTGGTATCTTCCTAGATGTTGTTCAAAACATATCTCGATGCCCTGGACTCCATATTGGGTTAAAGCACTCGTAGTATAACCCCTTCTATTGATGGCATTGCAAGGGCACTCTCGGTTGTTTTTGAAAGGTAATGCCAACTGGGATGTGTTCCTGAGGACTGGAAGAAAGCAAATGCCTTCAAGAAAGGCAAGAAGAAGAATGCGGACATCTACAGGGCAGTCAGCCTCACATCAACCTCTGGGAAGATGTTGGAGTCATTCCCAGATACATGGAAGGTCAAGAAGATGATCAGGAGTCAACATAGATTTATATATAGGTCTACATAAATCCTGAATCCAGTATCTGAAAAACCTGGGGGCCAGAGATCGGGAATTTAAACCTATGACCGCACACAGCACTGGGAAATCGGCAGTGCACAATAGCCGCAGGGCAACACTGATCCCAAGGGAACGGATTTGAGCATGTGAGGATTTTTTTGGTTCTCATTTCTGTCTTTGGGGTTTATATGACAACATTTCAGTCTCAAAGCTCCAGCACTACCACCAGCACTACTGACAGCTCGTGACTCAGCAGGACAACGAAAACAGCAGCAATAATACAACCCCAATTTTTAACAATCATAGGGCCTATCAGTATCTTCCTCTCTGTTTGCCAACACAGCGCAGTCGCACAGCCAGGTAAAGGAGAGCAACAAGTGAGTTTCCAGTGCAGATCAGCAGAAGGCTTCAAGAACAGCAGGCTGGTATTGGCAACTGCCAACCCACAACCCCGCAAGCTGTTGTACAATCATGGCATTCAAAAATGAGAAAGAAAAGCGTGCAGGGCAGAGAGCAGTAAATTAAAGCTCTGACTGTAAAGACACATGGAAAAGGGGATTGCCTTTGTTATGGATACCAACTTGGTATGGACATGCCACCTGGGAATAAAGAGGTAGGGTTTGTGAGGTATAGAGATGTTGAGCCAGGTGATTAGGTTGGAGTGCTTTTTGCATAAACAGGAATAAGGGAGACAGTCAGTGTCAGTACAAACTAAGGCATGATGAAAATTTAACATTCTTTAAAATACTTGTGAAGAATGGAGGATAAGAATCATTTACCACTCTTGCATAAATTTAAATGAGCCTTCCGATTTTTGAACATCAAAAGGGTGCTAACCTGGCAACAGCAACTGTTTTGTCATCTCAAGCATCCTGGGTGATATGGTAGAACTTCAGTTTTGTCAGTAAAGAACAGCTATCTCGCTGTAGCAAACACACTTCTTCCAGATAATTCCAATAACTTACCTTGTGACTGCTTAGGGGCATGAAATTAGCAACATAATCATCAGTATTTTAAGATATACCGTCATGAAGTACCACCGGAGTGTAACTAAAATGTCACCACGGTCATCCTGCCAGGTAGTTAAACTGTTGTTGCACAGCGTAGGAATTGGGGTGACTGTAGCCTTCTTGTCAGAAAACTTGGAATGGTATCTCTCTGTCCACAGCATTCCATGGGAAGAAGTGCTGGGTGAGGGATATGGTGGAACTTCCTTAGGGGGAGAGCTGTTCTGGAGGAAACACAGGGCATAGAACAGACAGACAATCCAGAGTTTGCTCCACCCGTGGAACAGACATCCCCTTCGGGGCAGGGCGGTGCACTTGAACCACAGCTGAGGGCACCTTCGCGGGTGGGCCTTAGGACAAAGGGGCTATAAGATGAGCCTGCTTAATAGCCACAGTTGTAGCTTGTTCTCTGCAACAGGAGATGCTCTTCTGCAGTGTTCTTGCAAGGAAAGTATTTTCCCCCCTGCCCTCTTGACTCTGTTCCTGCCACCAGCTCCTTTGTGCCTGTTTATCAATCACCCAATGCAATAAACTCTGATATTTGGGAGGAAAACATAAAAAGTCACAACTGAAGAAATTATTAGAAGCAACCCATGTTTATGGTCATCTCAGCAGGGTAACAGGTTACTCCTTCACACCGAGGTACACAGCAGTGTAACACTGGGAGCCATGCTCCCATTTTCTCCAGGTACAAACTTAAACCAAACAAGAATATAGGCTAGAAGGTACCTCTGGATATCATCTGATCCAACCACTTGCAAAAGCAGGCCAACTTCAAACTTCACAGCTAGCTTTCAGCCTTGGTGCATGTCACGAGTGTTTATAAGAGAGAGGAATTAACCCAGAGCTTGCATGAGCCCACAGATTACAATCCCATCTCTCCCTAGGATTTCTGATGCATTCCAGCGGCAGTCAGTGCTCAAGTATCTGAAAATGACTGAGAGAGACTTAGAGAAATACCTCCTTCCCCTTCTCTAGCCCTGTGCTGGCCACCTGTCACTAGCCAGTAGCTGCGAATCATGCACCGCCAGCGCGAGCCTGAGCGGAGCCAGGAGCAGCACCGCGGCAGGTGCCACAGCAGCAAGCAGCACAGCCGAGCACACTCTCGGAGAAGCTTCCTGAGCCACCTTCACAGGGATCAAGCCTTAGCACAGCTCTCCAAAGGACACTTCCTAACGCAAGGCCCACGGAGGTCACTGAAGAGATCTCTCGCAGATCCGTGGTGTAAGGACTTCGCAGCTGGAATCATGGATGGCAGCTTTCCGCGGAGTGGTGCAGTTCCGCACAGGGCTGTTGGACAGGACCCTGCGGGAGACGCAGGCGGAGCATGTGAACTGTGGGACGTTAAAGAGGGATCCCCGCTTTGGGAGGGGGAAGAACACCTCCCAGCTTTGGAGGTAGGAGACTACGCAGCTGGATTTCATGACCTCGTGTCAGGGGAAACCCGTCCAGGTTTCAGATACAGACCACAGGAGGTCTGGCAGTGGGGCTTGCTATGCCCGAGCTCACCATGAGACTTTCGGTAAGTCAGATCTCGTTCTGGCTTCTTCATTTCCCATCAATAAGGAGAGAAAAGTCCTGCTCCACAAGGGATTTATTGCTGTTCCACCTGGAGACCTTGGTACAGAAGGTATCGAGTATTCCCGTTTAAGCCTGTTTTACAGCTATGTGGAAGGTGAAAGCCTCTCCGTCCTTAAGGTTATCCAGTCAAGGACTCTTTCAATACAAAGGGGACAACGAGGACATGAGTAAACAGAAATCCAGAGACACAAACGGAACACCAAAAGTCTCCAGCCACTAACCAATGGGCCATCGGGAGAGTCCAGGCAGAGCTTTGGAGAGGCCCAGCCTGGGCTTTGCGATGGATAAGAAGGGGGCAACAAGAGGAACAGCAGGATTTGGGATATTTGAAGGGGACCTGTGGGACTGTGCAAAACTTGCTGAGGAACATTTAGCTGAAGGGGGTGAACAGAGAGGAGGGGATGGGTCATATGTGAGCAGTTGATGGCTGTAAGCGCTTGTCTGACCCAGCCCTGCACCTGGTCACCTCTCACTGGAGTCAGAGGGGGGAGCAGGACCCTGAACGGTGGTGCCAGGTGCTGGACTGGGTAAGAGTCTCAGCCCAGCCCCTGGGCTGGGACCAGTGTGTGTGTCCCAGCCAAAGCTGCTGGGTGGAGCAGAGTGAGTGAAGGGTTCAGCACTGGGGCTGGACAGAACCGTGGGTCACAGCCTATGGACTGGCTATGCAAGTGCAATTCCCAGCAAGCTCCAAGCTGCGCCTGACAGTGAGCAGGGGGCCCTGGGCCTGGGAAGGGGTATCAGGTGGGCAGAGGGTCTGTACTGATATCTGGGGGGTTCCTGGAAATGTGGGGTGGCTGTGAGATAAGTGTGTGAGTTTGTGAGTCTGCTTGCTAGCAAGCACTGGGGTGGATGCCCTGATGAGTTGGGCACCTGTGGGGTGGATAAGAGGGGCTGTGATCTCAGCAGGGGTGTCAGATGGAGAGGTGCTGCGCTGGCACTCACGAGTCCATGATATTAAATATGCTGTCATCTGTAACCACATTATGTGGTTCAATTCTTTTACAGACACAAGGCATTGGCTGTGGTGTCCCTTCCCTGTTCAGGACTGCATCTGCATTGCTCCCAAGGCAGTGTTGTGAGTGTGTGTTGAGGCAAGGGACAGAAGTTGACATGGAGAAATGATAAGTAGCATCATAATGAATAATAAATACAAATAAATTAAGACAACTCTTCCAAGTCCCTTCCAACCCAAACCATTCTCTGATTCTATGAAACAGCCTCAAGTTGTGCCAGGGGAATGTTTAGCTTGGATATTAGGAAAAATTTCTTCACAGCAAGGGTTGTCAGGCGTTGGAACAGGCTGCCCAGGGAAATGGTTGAGTCACCATCCCTGGAGGCATTCAAAAGATGTGTAGACATGGTGCTTAGCGTTAGGTTAACGGTTGGACTCGACGAACTCAGGGGTCTTTTTGAACCTAAATGTTTTGATGTTTCTGTGACTCTACGATTCTCTAACTACATACATAGTATTTCAGGTTACTAGAAACATCAGTAATAAAGCAAACTTACCAATAATGTAACAGCAAATATACTTATGACAGGTTTCTTATATGTAAAGGTATGTTCATAATATTACCAGCACAAAGCACATCAAACTGATGCAAGAAGTGGGACGCCAAATCTATCCCACAAGTGGAACCAAATCAAGCCAACCCCAGAACTGGACCCAGAAGTGGGACCAATGAAATAACAGAGAGAGGCTCACTGCAAAGATGATCCACATCATAATGTTGGGAGTCTGCCAGGCATCCCTAGGAATGGCCCAGTAATTTGTCTAGGAGATCTCATAGAAAAGTTCCTGCAGGGAGTTCAACTTCCTTAGGAAAAGGAAAACTATGTGCAGCACAAGAAGTTTGCAGAGACAGAGGATCCATTTTAGGACAAAAATAAGTAATTTCTCTATCACAGAGACATAATTGGGTATAGGACATCACCACCTGGAGCAGCCAATAGAGGCAGCTAATTTCTGTTTCACTTGGGGTAGCCAATAGATTATGATGTTCTCTCTGACAAATATTTATTTTTCCAGACCGTTTTCCTGTTCTTGCAGCTAGAACAGCCAATGGCAATTACTGAGTCTTACTTTCTCAGGGTGTTTTCCACTCTTTTCCAGACTATTTTTCACCTTTCCAGATGCTAACTTGCTGCTACAGTCCTTGGCTTTGCTCCTACCAATGGTATCTCAGGCTGTTTCCAATTTCTAGGTACTCAGCGGTACTTCAAAGATGCCAGCTGTACTTCTCAAGGATACTGCTGGTTCCCAGGCCTCATTCCCAGCCTGGCAGGCATTGTCTCTGTTGGTTTTTCAGCAGACATCTCCTTCTGTTTAGTATTTTTCCCCTTATGAACACGCTGCCTTTATGACTCTTCCTATCAAGGAAGAAACTTGCATTTCTGAGAGGAGTCTGAGACTTGCAGTGTGGTTCGGTGCAACCAGCTCTAAACCCTGAAGCTGGTTGTGAAACTTCCCCAAGACATTTTTGCAGGATTGTCTCCGTTGTAACAGAACTTGAAACCCAAGGTTTCCTGGGTTCAGAGCTGAGCTGGGACAGCAGGAGTGGGAGGGAGACCGATTTCCAGAGTTGTGGTCTGCTAGACTGTCTCCTATGCCAGGTCATCCAACACCTAGATTTTCTTTATTGTTTCTTAAACACTGGGTTTGGATTAGAGACCTGAACCCAGATGTGGTTGCCCTTGCCACAGTAATGTGTTTTTATACATATGTATGAATGAAAAAACCTGGTGAGTGTTTGGTTTGCATTTCTTGTCTTGCATGCAGTGTGTGCTTCAGGCTGGGCAAAAACCAACATGGGTGTTAAGCATCACACAGGAACCTCTCTTGGCACGCAGCAGCTTATAAAATCACTGAAGTGCAACACAGTGAATAAACGTGGTCCTGACTGCGACTGTTCTCAGTGATGCACCTGCTGCCTTCAAGCCTCTGCTTGTTTTGACATATTGTTACCAATTCCAAAATCTTGCAGAGAAGCTTCTGTAAAACCCTAACTACTCAAGTTTTTAATCCCTGCATGTTGCATAAATCATCATGGTCTGCAAGTAATTTGCAGTCTTCTCAAGGCCAGGTGTGTGTATGTGATGGAGAAACAGCTGGTCATCATGAATCTTCAAAATGTGCTCACCACTCAGCTGCAGGCAGAAGCCCTGTAAATACCAGTCTTGATGGGTGAAGTTCTGTCTGTCTTCCCAGGATTTTCTGTTCACCATTTTAGGATTTTCCTTTCTCTCATTTTGTTTTTGGTGATGAACTTGCAGTAACCACAACCACTCTCTGCCGATCATTAATGTGAGCATTAGGATGTGGAGTACCTTTGTCCACAGAAAGACACAAGTGGGAATACCATATATTCTTGCCTGGTGGAAAAGCATACCTGTGATGGCACGGCCAAAACTCCACGCCCTGAGTGAACCAAAGCAACCCTCTCATTATTTCATCACTTACATTTTCCTAGACCTGTCCTCTGGAGAAGAAAACAGAAGATAAGATTGAGGGTCAGAGATGGTCAACTGGTGCAGCAAGCAGACTACAGCCCTGGTCAGCATACCACCACAGATAGGTTGCAGGCAGGAGATAACGGCAGGACTATCAGCCTGCTGCTGTCAGGTACACAACAAACACTGAGCAACACCACTTCCAACAAAACCAGTTGTGCCAGTCTAAACAACAAGCCTGGACAGAAGGCAATCACCAGGCATCACAACGCCCTTGTTTCCACGAACAGGGCTTTATTGCGGGGCCCAGCTTTGGCCAAAGTGACACCAACCATTGCTGGAAAGATAAATTTGGTGCTGTTTACATCATTCGTAACCACCACTCAGACCTGCTTCCAGTGTGCTTGTGCTCCAGCCATCCTCCCTGGCACCGTCACCAGGAACCCCGGTTACAGGTCAGGATGCCAGTGAAGGCGAGTGCTTTGGCCAGTGTGAGGTAACTTGGCAGCTTTACCTCTGGAGTGAAAGCAGGCTGGTACCAGCAACACGATAACCTACACTGAGAATACTGTGGTGCCTGGCCAAGAATAAACCGTCAGCTGTGGGATTATTTTTCTAATTTAATTTCTTCTTAGTTCACAGACTTCCTCAGGACAGAGCTCTTTCAAACGCTTTTGTCCTTACCTTTCCCGTGTAAAGCAGCTCAACGAGTAATCCTATCGCTGCACTGTAGCCACACAACTTCAGAGGAGCCCTGAGTCAGAAGACACATACAGCTCCTCTCAGTGAGGAGGTAGTTACCGTGTTTGCATTCAGCAGCTCCTGCAAACAAAAGTTGGTTTAATTGACACGGATCACACTAGCACCTCTTCCTAGCCTGAACACTCTGGGAGGAGTTAGTCATATCATAGCAAATGTTGCCCTGAAGACAAAATATTTTAACACACACTAGCACAGACGCAGCAGCCAGTTGTTAACAACTAAGAACCTAGAGGGAGCATTTTCCGTATAACATCCTTGTTTGAGATTACCACGAAGAACAATACCAACGCAGGTACTGCTCTACAATCTCAGACCAGGCAACCGTGCTCAAAATCACTGATTTTTGAACAAATTCTACATGGTCTTAGCTTTATTACTCTACCGCACTGGCTGGCTCTTCCAGGTACTATTCTGACATATTAACTTCTCCCTGGGCACTGCACTGAAGTGCTCTAGATGTCATTCCAGGAGGGAATGTATCTTCCAGAGCATACATGGATTGTGTTATTAACGAAGAACTAGAGGAAGAATGTCTGCAGTGACCGACAGCAGGAAGAAGGGCACAGCATGGGTCTCATGGTAGAGCCTGGTCTTCTGCTGGCATCTTAATGTGAACAGCATGTGAACAACAAGCTTCCCGGTAGGCACATCCATCTCCTTCTGAGGGTACTGGATGTAGGCAAGGGTCGTCCTATGGCAGCAAGAAGATAGAGCAGCTTCTTCCTCTGCCATGAACATCACATCGACTTCTGTAATCCTACCTATGCTCTTCACTTCTTCTTTAACGGTTCTTTTGCTCTTAAACCCTGGATGCTGACATCTTTACTTCTACCAAAAACGGCTCCAAGAAGAAAAAATACCAATTTATTCTGGACAGAAATCATTCCTTCACCACTCTGCACCAATTCAAATTCTAATCTAAGCAGGATTATAATGTTTCATAACATGACTTGGTGGTGGTGTGGCAGCTTGAGCCCAGCACAATTAAACACTGCTGCCTGGCACAATTAAACACTTCTTCCTCACACTACAGGTCTGCTATAAATTTTCTATAGTCAGAAGTAGTTATGTAAGTGAAGCCAAGGGTAAAGAAGGTAAGGACAGGGTGAAGCAAGTGGGTTTGGTTGTAAAAGATTTTTGTGCTTACCAAGTTAATCCATACATGGCAAAAAGACAAGTTTCCTATTTGCCTTTTTTTCTTTTTTAAAAAATTAATACTTTGAGATGGAAATTCAGCCTCAAGGTTGAACAGATATTTGGAGTGATTTCTGTGGATGCAGCGTACTGGGGGATAAAGCAGACGGTGCTTAGGGGCAGCGTTCGTGAAGCTGGCCAAGGGCCAGGAACCTGGAGAAACAAGGGGCTGTGTATCTGTGCACAGACTGAGACACTCCCCACGCACGCTTCCATGTCTGATGAGGTACCAGCTGCAAATACCATGGTAGAGGCGTTTTCAATACACAGAAAGAAATCTCTATCACAGAACATCTGAAAAGCATCCAGCACTGCTACATGAAACAGCAGCAGGGAAGAAGAGGTTTCAGCTTAATTAACACCCAGCTAGTCACCTGCCAGGGAAGGCTAAACCACCCCACTCACACTCCATGGTCTGCAAGCTCACACGGTCTTACAAGCTCAGAAACAAGTCCAGGACGAACTTTAAATCTGTGTCCCCAACAGGAACTGGAAAAACAGCCGTGCTGGGTAAGAAACATTTATCAATCCCAAGGCGTATGTAAGAAGGAAGATCTCTGAATTGTGAGTGTCGTGAGACAGCTGGACTCCAGAAATATTTGCTGTAGCTTTAAAGGAGACTGTATGGGATGCAGGATGTACAGACAGGTGTCTTCCTTACTATGATCTAAGACTTCAAGACCGTGTTACCTTAGTTGATATGGTGTTTCACATGCCCATTGCATCCATGCCAAGTTGGCTCTAGAAGTACAAAAACATGCAGAAGGAAACACTGGTTGCACTTTCCACACTGCACTTCTTCAACGACTGTTTACTGGCTGGGCACCTACAGCTCAACAACAGGGCAGGGAACGCGCAAACCAACAACCACTGGACTCAGTTTTAAAGAGGCTCTAAAACCAGCTACACAGCACAGCGAGATTTCAGTTTGGTTTTCCAAACAATTATTCACAACTGAAGCGTACCCCATCACTTAGAGCAAGGCAGGCTAGGTCAGATGCCATTCCACCACTGATTGGGCCACCAAGAGTGGACAGTAATTTGCAATAGGGGACCGTACTAAATTATCCACACTCCTCACAGGAGCAGCAAAGCCATGGTGGGTAAAACAGGACAGCATTCTCTGACTCCAGTGTATCACTTGGCCTGAAAAAATAGGTATTTGTTGTCGTCACCTTGCGAAAGTCCAGTCACGGACTATACTAGGCATGTTTCCTGGCTGGTTTTGCTTTCTGGGTATGTTCTGTACATGAGCCATCATCGAAAGTCCTTGGATTACCAGCGAGCTATATGAAATCCCGCTGTTTTGCTGGGTATTGAATCACGTCATTACATTCCACAGGCTTGCTCACGCCAGGCAAAATAAAGAGTTACTGTATTTTCGTGTGTGATACTAAAGCAAGAATGGTTTTGATACAGTGCTCACACCACTGTTGCTGAAAGTCAGTGACGGCAGCCCAGGCTAGCTTGCTACATACACACAGGAGATTCTTGGACATGAGTTCTGCCGAAGAGAACTGCAAGAAAAAGAGGGATGAAAACAAAATTCCAAGGGCAAAATCAGCGTAATCAAAAATACCCAGAGGGACAGACAGCACCCAATTTCCACAGGAGATGGAATTTGAGATAAAAATATTACAATCTTAAACAATTTACAATAAGAAAACCAAGGAAACATTCATTAATGTTTGGAAAAAAATTGCTGGATAGAAGGTGCTAAGCCACAAAAGAGTCAGATGTTTTCATGTACATCACCAAACCAGCAGTTTAGAGTTTTGCACATGGGTTATCAGTTTCACACTCTGGGTAGAAACCTACCAGTAGCCCAAAGAGTTGCTTAGGAAAGAGCTCCACCGAATCAGTATGTATGTAGGATAACCCAGAACGAGAAGCAGGAGTATCTCAGTTCTTACAGCAGTTCAAGTGTGGCAAGCTCCATCTGAAGGCTGACAGCGTGTTACAAGACAGCACAGACCCTACCGTTACCTGAAATGTATGAATCAACGGCACGTGGAGTTGGTTTAGTTGCACTCAGATGCACAGTTACGCCTAAGCAAAACCAGATGTACAGTCAAGTCCTCCTCTTGCATCACAGCATTAATTCTTAATTTCTAGGCGGTCTACCTTAGAGGGCAGTTGCGGCCAGACCAGTCAGCCCTGCCACACAAACGGCCGCAGCAGCTGTAGGGAGACAGGGCAAACGCCGTAGCCTGTGGGACAGGTCTGGGCTTTGTCACGTCGCCGCCTGTTTCTTATGTCAGAAATGCTGCAGCATCCTCTATGAACCTGCGTGAAGTAAAAGCACCCGTAACCCTGTAACGAGGGGTTTTTTGTCATCCATTTGGTCCGACATCTAAGAAACGTGCCCTGCCTTAGGGAGAGCGCCCGCTGCCGTGAAGCACGGCTGATCCGTAGGCTACCGCTGCAGAGCACCTCTGACAGCAAGGGCTGCCCCAGTGAAGGCAAATACAACACAAAACACACAGGGTGATGGCAGCAGCAGAAAGCAAACCAGATCTGGAATGCTGATGAAGAGTTGGAAATCAGCTCTCAAGGTGACCGAGCTTGTGATTTCTGGCTGCAACATGCTTTGTGTGAAGCTATGCTGACGTGGGAGCAGAAGAGCAACACCTCTCCTGTACAACACAAAGCTACAGGAGTAAAATACACCTTACAGAAGTGGATGACTCTGGGAACTGCTTAAAAGCAAGGCAAGAGCCCCAGGCTGCCTCCTCCTTTTGTCATAGGTATAAAGACACATAAAAGCATTCTATAAATATGAGACTAACTAATGTGAAAAAAATAGCACTGTTATGTGTCTTGGATAGTTTGGGGAGGGTTGGGGTTCTTTCCAATTGTCACTATTTCTTGATAATGCAGTACCTGCTATAAATAAAACCACAAGCTGCAGGTGGTAGCCTAAACAAATGCATGCCCACATCCTCGTGATGAAACCACGAGCCTCAAAAAAAGCAATTCTGTGACCACAGAAGAGCAAGCAAGAGCACTGCAGCATTCTGTGTGCTTAAATGGGGATCCCTTGCTATGTGCCCACTGTAGCACCAAAAAAAGATTTATGGAGGCCGAGAGGGTTCAAAAAGACTTAAAAAGCTAATGGCTCGTCATGGTTCCAGGAAATCTCAAGCATGGCAAAGCCAAACCACACCATGAATATTTAGGATCTGTGCAGCCGTCTGCTGCCACTTTTTGGACCATAATCTTTTTTTTCTTTCTGCCTGCACTGGACAGAACTTCCTCATCCTGAGGAGAGCTGCTGGTGCTAATTCAGTCTCTCACTGAAAAGGTGACCTAATGGCTGAGCAAGGCAGGTAGCAGAGATAAGCTGTTATCTGTAACGAAAGACATGCTACATCTACATTTGAGAATGACAGCGAAACAACCCAGTTTCCAGGTCTCCGACCCTGCATAGGCAGGTCCATTGAATGCTGGTCAGACAGATGAATACAATTTACATGCTGTGGTGCAAACTGCTCCTTCCTCAACCTGTCAGAAGTGAGGCCAGGCAAACTCACCCTCAAGTGAGCAGTGGAGCGAGGCAAGATAGCCCTTGTTGACCCTGACACTCGCTGTCTCTCAGCAGACCTAATCTGCTCAGGCACAGGGTCTCACTGTCATGGCTTCAAAAATACAGGAGACAGCAATGCAACAGCTGTCTTGGTTCTCTGCTTTTGCCCCAGACAGAGGAAATCTCTCATGTTCTAGAAGAGTTACACCCCAAGCCTTCGGCATCACCTCGCAGAGAGTGGTAGGCTTGTTTCAAAGAAACAGCAAACTCATGCTTTCGGTGATGGCGAATTGTCAGAAGTGTTGCACATCGAGAGGTACAGTCCGGGTGCTACGTCCATCCCGTGAGTTCTGCAGGAACTGTAGCTCCTTTGCTTCACACAAAGTCAGGGGCGACTGACCGACCTATGCAGGTGGTCCTGCCGTCCTGGAGTAGATTTCAACATAATAATTAAAAGTCAGCATTTCTAATGGGAACGAGTTATTCCAATTAAACAAACAAAAGATAATCTCTCACTGAAAATCCACACTTCTCCATAAAACAACAAAAATTTTCACCAAGCATCCAGTGGTTTCCCTAAGGAGAAATTCATGCATGAGCCTACGCTGATCCTAACAATTTAGACCCACGCATGAACGGGGACCGCGATGTGGGAAAGATTTCTATGTAGACTGCTTTAATTAGCATGAAGCGTAGTTAAACTAGGTGTCATGGTTTAACCTCGGCTGGCAATCAGGTACCATGCAGCCGCTCACTCACCTCCCCTCTCCTCCAGCGGAGGAGGAGAATCGGAGGAAAAGACAAGGAAGCTTGTGGGTTGAGAGAAGAACAACTTAATAATCGAATATAAATTAATATGACAGTGATAATAATAATAGTAATAATGGTAACAATACTACTAAGTAATTAAAATACTAGAAAATAAAACAAATTATACAATTGCTGATCACCCGCCAACCAATACACGGCCAGGTCCTGAGTAGCAAGAGTCACAGACAGAGATTCCAAGAGACAGAGCCCAAGAGTGATGGCAGCAGAGTCCATGTAAGTCCCACGAGCAACAGCACAACCAAGAAAGCCAACCAACCCACCAACTCACCAACAAGCGAGCAAGCTATCAAGCTAATAAGCAAGCAAACTAACAAGTGAGCGAGCAAATGAGCTTTGGCTCCCGGCCCACTCCCTGCTTATGTACTGAGTGTGACACTCAATGGAAGTAAACGCTCCTCCGGTCAGTTTGGGTCGGCTGTCTGAACCGTGTGTCCCCCTCCACTTCTTGTAGCGAGACAGCTGGGAACGCAGCTGCAGCATCAGAAGCTGAGAAAGACCCTGAGTTTGGTGTAAGCACTCCCCAGCACCAGCTAACAAACACCTTATCAGCAGTTTTCTCAGGGCAGACCCAAAAGAGAGCCTCACACCAGCTACTGTGAAGAAAATTAACTCTGTCCTGACTAAAACCCGCACACTAGGGTAACTCCACATGTATATTTCCTTTTATGCCACTCTAAAACTTAATACGATGTAGATTCAGTCGCTTCCAAACCTATATAAGGTAACCTGTGGAAAAGGCAGTCAAACCAGACTAAGGATGCTCACACTGAGAATCAAGCCATTTTATTGAAAGGAAATTAAACTTAGACCTTATCATATAGCAGGAAAATAGTCTTTCTGTGGGCAAATTCACAAGCAGGGTCTCGGCACAGATTTGCTCTCAGGTGAAACTCAAGCAGATCTTTTGTTAGAGGCTGTGAGGTGCTCAGCATCCCGAATTCCCATGGATTCCCTTGATCAGAGCTTTGATAACAGAAACAAAATACGAGGACTCATGTAAACCAGAACACTGCTTTCTGCGATGTAACAAGAAAGGGAGCTTTGAGAACAGTGATGCACTTGTCACATTCGCCTCTCTGTTTAACCAAGCTCCCTATGAGCCACTGTGCGTTTGTCATCAGGTCTGCAGCAGCACTTCGGATGCTTTTCACGGTTCTGAGGTTGTATTACGCGTCTGAAACGCACCCACCTTTCACTGGCAAGACGTTTGAGAATATCCCATTCTTGGGTGGGAGGTATGAACCAAGAAAATGCCTTTTAATGAACAGTTTATTCACCAAAAAAGATCAGCTGACTGGTAACTGTGACTTTGGCTTCAGTTTACCAGGGAGCTTTGAACCTGTTTTCAAGTGAGGGAAAAAGAAGAGGCTGCTACTTTACGCACCTGTCTTAGCATTTTGAAAAAGAGGTGTTTGGATTCTTCGAGCCAGGTTTACACCAAGTGGTTAAGGACATTGCTGTGGTGATTAGCCAACACCGTAAGAAAGGCCAGAGAGCTAACCGAGCACTCTTCCACGGAGTGTGCAATCTTGCGGTAGACAGTGGCAGTGCGTGTACTGTACGAACGAACATTACTTTTATTTCTGGACAGAAACATAGTTTCTTATAAAGCCTACCTGATACAGGAAAAACACCTACTCCATTCATGTTATTTTGCATTTAAAAGAGACAGGTTCTTAACATTGTCCTTGGAAGAAGACTAATATATTTTGATTGAAAACAGAATCTAAGCTCCTTCTTGCAGCTACATATGTTTGACATCTAAAACGATGGTTGGAGACTCCCTTTAGGGGAAATATTTCCCATTAGAATAGCCATCATTTAGCTTTTTTCACGTTTTCAGCTTTGCATTCTACATGGCTAACACGTATGATTTTGGCCTTTCAGGGTCTGCTGCAGGCCTGCAGCTTGTTCTGAAATTATCAGGGGTTCAGCTACGTGAAAGACTGAAACCTAATGAATCCAAGTGACTGCAGTTAGCCTTCTGTGGGTTGCTATGCCCTTCAGCTTCAAACACATACAGGGGTCATGCTAGTTAGAGAATACGGGGCGAACATCGAATCCACACAGAACAGTAAAAATATTCCTTTAATGTGCATGTCTTATTTTTTGCAAGAACCTTTAGTGCTGAAGGTGCCAAAATAATTAGAGAAATAAACATTAAGGCGCTGTCAACTCAGAAACCACAAACAGTAGAAGGCAGATGATAGAAAATGTGTTTCACAGACAGATTTTGGTTATTTTGAAATGAAAGAAAAATATTAGCAACTTCAAGATATATGTAACGTGTTTAAAAGCCAAAGGGATCCCTCCCAACATACACACCTCCTCCTGGGCTTGCGAAGCGTCTAGAAAGGGCAAACCAAAGAGACTTCTCCTTTAGCGACACATGAGTATCGTGTCTTCGGTCACTAGACTGTGCACATCGACACCAGCAACGTTAGCATAGAATTCAGGCACCACTAGCTCAGGCACCTGCAGCACTGCATGGTCATTGCTGGTCTTCACAGCTGCTTGTAGGGACCGGATCAGGCCTGACGGAGAAGGCCGGCTCATTGCATTCCACTGCCAGCAGGACTTCATGATGCTGTACCTGTAAGATGAAGAAGTAGGGAGGTGCTGGGAATGAGAAGCAGCAACACAAAGTTTTACTACAGTCAAGTCATTTCATATTTAAAACGTCTAAAGACCTCCTCTTTCTCTGCTTTACATAATTTTATTTAATTGACCCTTTGAAGTCTGCAATCACATAATAACGTGTGGGGACAAAGGTGTGCAGTTGTTTGCTATCATCTTCCCCATGGATGCTTTGTTCATTTCAGGGAGAATCCCACAACTTAGAGGAGAAAGATTACTCCAGAACAGTCCTTCACTTTCCAGGGAAGCAATGCAGCAACAAAGCACAAGGGCAGACAAGGAAACAGAAACAGGAGCCACTTTCAAAAACAGAAAAGAGAGGTTTTGGCAATAAAGGTTTCATGCAACAAAATCCAGTAACGAGACGTGACAGACACATGAGACCAAGTCTCCTCAGCTAACAGGTTACTGTTAGCACAGTCTAGGCTTAGAGCTCTTCTGTACAATCTGGTTTTGTATGTCTGACTTTCATTTAGCTCTGCAGTTCTCCGGTTCAAATGTCCATAAAGCAAGCGGCTTACATGGCTGGCTGGCAGCTGGACGGCTGCTTCATAATGTTCTGTCTCTGCAGGTATGGTAAGATGTCAGAAGGTGGCACCTCAGGATATGGTGGAGCACCTGGAAGGGCAAAAGGAATCCCACAGTAGAAAAACTATAAGGTAACGGTTGCAGATAGCAGCTTCTCTGTAAAAATGCCTTCCTTCTCTACCAAAATCCATGTTTTTCCTACCACAATTCACACTGACAGAAAGTCTAAAATGAATTGTCGAGACTTTCCAAGTTGGAAAAAAAACCAGGATGCATATTGAAATGGCCCAATTTTTCATTCTGAAATGTAAGGTCTTGTTTATTTTCTGTTTCTTTACATATATTCTTATTATCATTAAATCTTCTTACCTAATGTAATCATTTCATACAGTAGAATCCCAAAAGACCATCTGCAAGAAAAGAAAACAAAGCCATGTTAAGTTTCCCTTCTAGCTAGTTTAGACACATACAAACAACTAGGCATGGCCTGCAGAAATGAGAAGAGAAGGTATGAGCCATAAACCGGAGCGCGACTCTGACACTAGGTATGCCTTATTGTGAACTTCAGAACATGAAATGATACATAAAGGAGCGAAAGAGCCAAGCCCAACAGACAGATGAACTTCTAGTCCGAAAATTAAATCATACATGTCTGCCTTGATGCTGGGGGGTTTCCTCAGGAGCCGCTCTGGTGCCTGCCACTTGACTGGCACAATGTGTGTGACTGAGTTGGCACCATATGTGTGAGTTTCATAGGCCAGACCCAAGCCACAGAGTTTAGCAGTGAAGTTGCGCTGAAGGAGGACATTCCTGGCAGCAATGTCGCCATGGAACAACTTCTTCTGTTCAAGGTAAGCCTGGAAAGTTGGAAAAGAAAGAGACCATGTTAATTTTAAAAGGAATTTTGATTGATAGAAACTTAGTCTGTGCCTTTCAACCACTGTGCTGGGTTCAGTCAGGAAAGGGTTAACTCCCTTTACTGTGGTTGCTAGGGAGCTGTGTTCCTGGATGCTAAGAGAAGTATGGATAAGTTCTTGGCTGGCGTGGGCCTGCACTGAATTCAAGGTCTTTCTCCACTTCTGACACTGCAGCTGCGTTCCCAGCTCTCGCTGTCTCACGAGCAGCGTAGGGGACACAGTCCAGATAACTGACCCAAACTGACCAAGGAAGTATTTCATTCCATGGTACATCATGTTTCAGGGTTTAGGCAGGGAGGGGGTCCAGGAGCCATTACTCTCTCCCTTACTCCCTTGCTCGTTTACTCCCTGGCACTCGCTAACCCTCCCCCTGACTCCCGGGTTAGCTGCTTTGCTCACTCCTGTGCTGGCTCACTCCTGAGGGGGTTGGTGGGTTTGTTTAGTGTTCCCGGTTGTGCTGTCGCTGAGAGGGTTCACTCAGAGTCTGCTGCGACAGCTCTCGGGCTCCGGCCCTCGGGCTGCAGCCCTCGGGCTGTGGCTCTCAGGCTCTCCGGGTCTGACTGTCACCACTCAACATCTGGGTGTGCATTGGTCAGTGGATGGTAAGAAACTGTATCATATTGTATTATATTGTACCATATGTTTTATTTTCTGCTATTTTAATTATTATTAGTAGTAGTACCTGTATATATTGATTTAGATTTAATTAGCAAATAGTTCTTATCTCAATTTACGAGCTTCCTTATTTCTTTTTCCTCCGATTCTTCCTCTCCACTGGAGGAGGGGAGGGGGATTTGTGAGAGCGGCTTCGTGGTATTTTGCTAGCCGGAGTTAAATCACGACCATGCTGCAGAACAGAGGTGTACGCTCACCAAAACGATGTAGGCATATTTAGCTCAGTTTAACAAAACACATCGTCAGTGCTTAGGCCAAGGAGACTTGTGTTACAAACAAGCAATAAAATAAAAATGCAGCGATCGTGGGCAGACTTACCAGAGCTGCTGCAACTTGCTGTCCAACTTCATACACTTGCCTCTCAGTGAGGTCATAGGGGATACCATCCATTGTCATTACATCCTAGAGACAAAAGAGCAGACCTTGGATCAAACAAATGTCATAGCTGTAGCGTCGTGGGGAATGCCTCCTTCTAACCTAATAAAATGAGTACTCGCCAATCTCATGCCTCCCCAGTTGATTTCAGAATTGGCCACAAATTGACTGAAATATGTTATATTTCACATGGATGGGTGATATGGATGGATGGATGGATGGATGGATGGATGGATGGATGGATGGATGGATGGATGGATGGATGGATGGATGGACAGACGGACGGGTGGAGTGCTGGGTAAGACAAGTACACTAGAGACAACTGGTGAGTAAACTGAAAGGTGGACAAGAGATTAATAGTTTACACAGAAATGGGCAGAATGACAGTGGAGAATAACAACTCATAGAGATGAATGAAAGATAAATTAGAATGATGAATAGAAAAGCACATTTATATCATACAAATGGTTATCTGGTATGAGACCAGCAGTCCATCTCTCTTACTACCCTGCCTGTAACAGTGACCCTAGGTGGATATCTAGATGGGAGAAATAAGGTAAGCACACAATGCTTTCCCTGTACTGTTTTCCAGCCCCACACATATTTGCAACTTAAGGCGTTCCTGACGTGGTTATGGTTTCAACATGTTCAGTAACCTTTGAAATTTTGTTTTCCATGAATGTAGTCACTCTTGTCTTGAACCAACGTAAGGTTTCAATATCCACAGCAGTCAGTGCCAAGGAATTCCATTAGTCAACTGCCATGAAGAAGCACCTCTGTTTGTTTGCTCTGAACCTGGCACCTACCAGCTTTATTTGCTACCACCTTGTGCTTCCGCTGCTCAAGACAGAAAGCAATCTCTCTGTATTTAGTGTTCCAGATGTAGGAGATGATTGATGTATTTATATAGTGACGTAGCAGAGTTTTGTTTCTATGCCTTTCTTAATAATGCCTAATATTTGATTTCTTTTTTGGCTTGAGTTAGTATTTTCATTGGACTGTATGTTTTCATAGATTCATAGATTCATTTAGGTTGGAAAAGACCCTTAAGCTCATCAAGTCCAACCCTTAAGCTAACACTGCCAAGGCCACCACTAAACCATGTCCCTGAGCTCCATGTCTACAGGTCTTTCAAATGCCCTCAGGGATGGTGACTCAACCACTTCCCTGGGCAGCCGGTTCCAGTGCTTGATAACCCTTTCAGGGAAGAAATTCTCCCTAATATCTAATCTAAACCTCCCTTGGTGCAACTTGAGGCCGTTTGCTCTTGTCCTGTCACTTGTTACTTGGGAAAATAAACCAGCACCCGCCTCACTACAATCTCCTTTCAGGGAGCTGTAGAGAGGGATCAGGTCTCCCCTCAGACTCCTTCAGGCTGAACAATCCCAGCTCCCTCAGCCGCTCATGTGATCAGTCCTACGATTTCACTCCTCATCAGCAAGGGACAGACATGAGACCATCATTACATATGTGAAGCTAGGATTGTTTTTCTCCATGTGCATCATTTTGCTCTTAACTATGCTGAATTTCATCTGTTCTTTTTATTGTCCAGTCCCTCAGTCTTGGAGAATCCTTCTGCAATGCCTCAAGGACAGCCCTTGCCTGTACTGGCTGGTATAATTGGAAACCTTCATCACCTCACTATCATTCCCTTTTCTGGGTTATTGATACACGCAACAAACCTAGGTCATGGGTGACCTCCTTCTGTGCAACTACCAACCTTTCACTTTTAAGCTCTGTTTCCTGTCATTTAATTAATTAGTTATCATTCAATTACCTCCCCGGTGTCCTAAGAGCTCTCTTTTCTTAAAAGCATTGAGTGGGACATTATTTAAAACTTTATAAAACATCAGGTAGCTGTATCAACGCTCACTCCAATGGTCTGCAAAGCAGGACTTTTTTTTTATAAAAGTATGTCAACCTCTCCACACTCTATAATATATCCAAGACATCCACCAATTCCATCCCAGCTTAGACTTGTGTAGAACTTCTTCGGGGAATGGAAATAGTTTAGACTGATATAAATAGATGCATGGAGAGATGAAAAGAATCATCTATGACTAACGGACAATGACCTATGAATAGACACGTACCTAAGAAATTTAAGAAGATATTCCATCATCCCTTCTTTTGACTCACCTTCCGACATGTCCACAGAAATGTCAACAGGTCACCAAGAGTCACGTCTTCCATGATCATATAAAGTGGGAGCTGGTCTACACAGCATCCAACCATTTCAACCAGGTTCTCATGATGGCCAAGATTTTGATGAAATTTAATCCTTCCCAGGAAATCTTTTACTTCCTGGACACTAGCCAGGTCTGAAAGAACAACAACAAAAACGACACAAACCAAAACCAAACAACAAACAAAAAAACTCAAGTGGAGGCAGGAAAACACCGAGTGGGTATCCTTTAAAATGAGCACGAATGGCAACTTACTTTAGTCCTGCCAAGACACTCCTACCGAAACACCGCTCTGACTAGCTAACATCCTACTGAACACAGCTTGTTCTTGCCCAGTAATGACCGCAAAGCTCTGCCCAGCTTTGACAGACGTGTACTAAAGGGGATCCTGGCCACGTGCCTTACCTCGTAATGCTTTCAGTACTACAGTCTTAGTCTTCCCAGGGCTCCCAGTTTCAAGTTGTGCTCTGTAGATGCTCCTACAGTGGCCACGTTTTATCAGCTGCAAGGTGCCTGGTGAAATCTTCTCTCGTGATATCTCCACTTCTTTCAGAATCAAGGACGCAGAACTTAGCAGGCTCTCCACAGATGTCTCACTCAGCTGGATATAACGGTTCTCTGTTGAGCTGGATTCCTGCTGATTCTTGTCATTCACTGACAAAAACAAATACACGTGATGCGCAAAGCCAGACAGGTGAGCTCTTGTGGTAGGTGGCAGTGCCCATCCTTCTACCCTCCTTGATCTTTGCTCCACACTGTTTTGGAAATCAGGACAAAGTAAGGAACTGTTATTGTACCTGACTTGATACAATGGCCCTTGGAGAGGTGAGGAATTTATCTCACACTTTCTTTGACAAAAAGGCAGAACAAGTCTGGAGACCTCTACTGTATTTAACTATGTAAACTTTCTAGATAAGATGCATTTGTACTTGATTCACATGTGCTGAAGTAAGGACTATTTTCTTTTATCGCTAGCTACCAGTTGTCAGGGTGTTCTCACAAAAGCCTTGCCTTTGTTCTCAATTATTTCCCTTTATATAGGCTGAAGAGGCTTTTTCCTCTATCCAAAAAAAAAAAAAAAAATCCATTCAAAACTAGTTTTTAATTTCCACAACAGCAAGATGCGTTTGTGGTACCAACAAACCTTTCCCCACCCCTCATCAGTCCCTCTTCTATTTCCTGTTGTCCCCATAGGAAATTAATTGTCTTAGATGACAGTACGGAAAAAGGATTAACTAGGTGTGATCTGTATCAAAACAACCGTCATTCATAACTACCCCAGGGAAACTCCTTGCAGGAGCACCCAGAAGGCTGTTGCACACTTTGCAGCTCTCAAGTGATGTTACCACAGCGTGTTGCTTTAGGGTTTCTCAGATTCCACTACTACTACTGCAACTGGGTAAGTCAGGGTTCCCAGTTTTTCTAACGCTCACTGGATTGCTGAATACCACTCAGGCTCTTCATAAATGCCACTGCATAACAGCTCAAGCAATGGGGAAATGGAATTGACTTTTGGACACTGAAGCCATCGCTCTGTCCTCTGGTTGAAAAACATACTTTTACCTTGGTGTGCAGATGATGGTGATTGCTCCTGCTTTGCTCGCAAGCCTCGACAGTGGAGCCAAAGGATCACAGTTAGCGTGATGACAAAAAAACCCACAAGCAGAACTGGGACAACAATCACTTCAGTCTGATATTCACGCACCACTATTAGCAGAAAAAGAAAATGGGAAGCCAAGGAATAAGTAGCACTGCCTCATGCGTACTGGTTCTGTATAACAAAGTAGTAATAAACCATTTCAGTGCCTTTCAACCCTAAAAGCACGTGTGTCTATCCTCTGCTCCTTGGAATAGCAACTGAACGCTGATTGTGCTGCAATCCTATTTTTCAAGGGTGCCGAGTATCTAAACTGCATGAAACCATGGGACTCCTGCACCTAAGGTCACTTATTTAGATGCCGTAATACAGAGGCTAAGGATTATAGCCAAGTGTACATCGACCAGTGAGACAGAGCCAGTTTTGGCAGAGAGACAGGAGGGAGACAGGAAGGGCTGGATGTTGCTGTGCCATCACAAATACGTGTGCAATTACAGGTTCAGATCCTGCCCTTAAAATTATGGGGAGCGTAACACAGCGTGGTCACCTGGTTTGGATTGGATCAGAAGACACTGCAATTAACCAAGATGTTGCCGGTAACTAACTCTCTTAGGTCCCCAGATTCGGAGGTGGTGTTATTTTTGCAGAGGTCAAGACCACATTTCAGTTCCCAAAGATGACAGAAAGACATGAAATCAAAATCTCACATGACTGGTCCCTAGAGAAGCAGCAGGTCCGTTTTATGACCATATTATGTCTCATTCGAAACAGATATAGTCTAAAATGGCTAAAATTATGTTAGATGAATCCCACCACGAAAGCTACATCCCCTTACAAGTTTCCATCTTGAGACACAATGCAGGAAGAGCTCAGTCAAATCCTTCTATGTGGAATGGGATGCAGGTGGAGGAAAGGGCTTGGCTCACTTTTTAGCAAAGCTGGCATTCCTGCTCAGCATGTGAAAGCTTATTACCTAAAGGACTCTGTGAATCTTACCACATAGCTTGTCATTGCTGTTGCATTCCAGTAGCATGCGTGTGACTCTCTTCACATTCCCTGCCATGCGGAATGACAAGCAAGTGGCTCTCCAACCTCTGTCTTCTGCACAGACACAAAGAATATGAATGAAATTTATCAGTCACGAGGACGGATGACTTATGAAGCAACAAGTGAGCTGAATATGGAGTTTTCTACCCCTTACGATCAGTGGTTGTGTGAAGAAACAGCACTGGGACTTCAAGGCGTAGAGAATGGTACAGGACATACATTATCAAATCCCATGAACGATACACTGGACCACCAGAGAGAATTTAAGATTAAACCTGCTCTACAGTGCTTCACAAGCAATTGGGTACCTCTAGGCCTAAAGGATGGCATAAGCACAAAAATCCACAGCCATGAACTTAATTATATTTAAAGAATAGCTAATACAGCTACTACACCTCTAGCTAACACGATGCTTAGATGCCACAATGGCTCAGCCTTTTATCTCCTGGTCCATAACAAATGAATGGAGCAGCAGCATGCACACTAAAAGTCTGTCTTCTTGACCACAGCCCCTGCCACAACTCACACTGTTGCTCCACGAAGACAAGGATAAACGAAGCCTTGTCACTAGGGCTCTCTGGTACTGAGTCCTTAACACTGCCAGGTCTATAAATAATCTGAAGCACAACATCTGGAACTCTTCTGCATTTGTAGTTGAAAATGCAGAGCCTGTGCTAGCATGCACCTTTCCAGCTGTAATTTCAGCTACCATTAATCCCTTAGCATTTGCAAGCATCTGTCTGCAAAGCCTTCTGGTTGTGTGTGTCATGTACAACCCGATTCAGACAGGGCTAGAATCACCAGCGTATGCCAGCGTCTTTCTGTTCTACGCATCCCTGTTACAGAATTTCAGCTGTTCTGCATTACAGAGGGAGATTACCCCTGTAGGAATCTGTTTTTCAGTTCAAACCGGTGTACGTCTTTGTCTCTGGAGAGAACACACAGGCATTTTGAAAGATGCCCCACTGCTACACTGAGTATGCTATCTTTACTGAGGATTGAAGTAATGAAACAGGCATAGACTGAGGTGCTGCGGTGATTGACATCAGAAGAGGACCTGGACTACTATTTCTAAATGGCAAAAATCGATGTGGTGAATAGTGATGACTGACAGAAAGGCACGGCATGTACATTTAGCCACAGTTTCGTATAAACATTGCCAAAAAATGAAGACTTAGTAGCTTCACAAACAGTAACACCTAGAACATTTTATAGGCATTGGGACTTTTGTCCTGTAAGTACTTTATTTTCAGCTATGAGTTAGAGGCAATTAATGTCAATGGCACATGTTAATGATAATATATGGCATTCTTACTGATATTAGTATGGTTTGATGGGAGTTAGGGATGGATGAAACATTCAACGGAGTTTGTTCTCATACTTAAAATTCATATGTGAAATTATACTTTATCTGTTACACAACAGAGGCGGCAGAAAGAGGGAAATAGGTCTGCACTTTAAGATATCACAAAAAGTCCGTTTCATTTTTTAATTTCCTTTGATTCTTAATATGCTAGCAAATTCATCTCTTTGCAGGGTGTGGCTACAACATGAATCCAGTCAAAGGAGCAATAACACAACCATAACACCAAGCTTTTCAGGTACACTGAACACAAGCACACTATGTCAACCTACCCTGGCTGTAACACACACACACACACAAACACACAGGTATCATAAAAGGAACAGTCCTGGATTCTTTCACTCCCAGATACAGACAGATACGAACGACACGTATGAACAGACCTGACAGCATCACAGGAAAATCGGCTTTAGAACCATCAGCCAGCAATCATGTTGCATCATCTGAGTCATAAGGAGTGCAAGCTCCATCCTAACGTTAGCTAGTTTCTTTGTTTTGAGCTTCAGATGCTCACTAGAATGCACATGTACATTTAAACAATATGCACGCACAGGGACATATAAGCACACACCTACCAACTTGTACTGATGCAGAAACACTCATACAGCCGTAAAGAGCCATGGAAAAAACCTCTGACACAGCAACCATGTCTACAGTGGTCCTCTTCCTGTAAAAAAGGTTCCTACCTACTCCTTTACACGCCGTCCACCAGCGATGCCAGTGGGTGGCACCCATGTTTTCTAACTATACTCAGGGCAGAGCTATGGGATTCAGAAATTAAAACACTGGCAATCATTGCTGCTTTATTTGCCCTGGCACTCCCATTTGTTGTTGTTGCTCATGGAGCCGCACCACATGTTACCACTGGAAAAGTTCGATTAAAGTCCATTTACACTCTATGTCTCTATCCTTCTGCAAAACTCAGAAAACGGAAGTTGCACTTAAGACGACAGTTCTGAAGTGCCTTTCAGTGCTACTTTCCAGGCCGAGACCTCAGTCTCCCACTGAGGTCTTTCTGCAGCTTACTTGTCTAACAGTAACAATACTGCAGCTCCCACATCTCCATCCTCACAGAAGAGTGGGAACTCACAAACCCACAGATTTATACATTTAGAAATTATTTCTTGCAGGGGACGCTTGGCGGTTATGTGGAACGAACACCTTCAGCGTACAGGTGCGTACTCACCACAGAGCCCAGAGCATACTGGCCGTACTCCAATACTTGCTCTATTATATGAAGATAGTTTTCCAGTACCATGACAGGATAAGGGGGACAAAATATACCTTGAGAGGTTTAAAACCTGCACCTCACTGGCATTCTGACTTCCCTCGCCTGTGTGTTACGCTGTACCAAGACCAGTGCTGTCTAGATCATGAGCACAGAAGAACACATCCTGTATTGCTTCCATTTAGAATTTGCATTGGAAAATTTGTGTAAATGACAGCTTATTCCACTGGGGTTTTATTACTCTTCTGCATACACTGAAATCCACTCACTGGAATTCACTTCTCTTTATTCTTTACTTCCAAAATCAGATTTGCTTCAACAGTCTGCTCTCCTTGCCTGGGCCTATTTAATCTTTCAGAACATTCTGATTTCCTCCTCCTTCAGTTGAAACTCAGTATTTTCGTTGTTTACAGAAAACACAGAACTTTCCCTTTTCTCTTGGACACGGATTGTTTCTCATTGGGTCCTCTACTGGGCAGCACATCAATGTGACAACACCTTATTTAAGACGACTAGTTGGCAGCGCAATACAACAACCAAACACGACAGGCAATGAGAACAGTACTAGGCCACTCTTCCTTCCGAATACCAAGGATCAAGGGTGGCATCTTCCCACTCGATTTCAGACCCCAAAGGCCTTCTTGAAAGACACCTTCTCTTTGATGACAGCGACCAGAAAGCAAATGAGCTCTTCCAGAGTAACAGCTTCTCAACACTGTGGACTGAACGGGAACAACAAGGGGCTCTGAAGGTATTTGTAAATGAGTTTTGAAAAGGTATTTGTATCCCTGACTAGGGCTCAGGAGGGAACGGGTTTTCCATTAAACAGATTTGGAGAGATGTAGGATCTCTTGCTGAGGCAGAGGGAAGTTAGTATGAATCCGTGGAGATACAGTGGCCTGGAGGGCACTACACAGCACCAAGCAGACTGCAACGACAACGGCAGTCTGTCTTTGACTGTCACCTGAACCCAAAGCCCCGTGCCCGAGCTAAGCGTGCAATGAAGACCATGGTATCTACAAGTGGCAGAAGTGGCTGATCTCAGACAATGACAGACACAAGGCAAAACCGTAGCAGAAGCTACGTTAGCGCCAACAGCATTTGCAAACTGCTACCAGCAAACTGCTGGGTGAACTCCGTGTGGTGCAGCAGTTTCACAGCCTGGCAACAGTGCCAGGTCAACTGGCCCCCCTGCCAGCCCTACACCGACTCTTACTGACCCCCTGTGCACGTTTCCCAACAGGATGAACGCTGGGGAAAAGGGGTGTTTTGCTCTCAGCCATGTCTGTGCCCCAAGCTGACCTGCTGCCCTGACAACTCAGACAAAGCACAGCGCAGGGACAGAACTAAGTAGGTAAAAGACGGCAGGTGCAGGGGCTGCTTAAACTAGTTTGGGAAGCCCCAGTACTGAATGTGAATATGGTTATGTGAATGCAGCTGAGATGGATTAAGTCCTCACCAATGCCAAAAGAAGGGAGTATCTCTTCCCCCTTTCACTCCTTGTTTCACTCCCCGGTGTGCAATGGATCGCTGGGTAAACTCATTCAAACCACAAAGCTAGCAAGAAAATTAACATCTCTTTTGTCATCTCCTGACATTTTAGTGAGTGGTATTAGTTCACCAAGAAAGTCAACAAGTGTCAGCGCAGACTCGAGGGAGTGGCAGGAGCACACATCCAGCAGCAGGAACAGGGAGAATAGATCTCCTGCTACCCCGGGTAGTGAACGGCTAACTTGTCTAAAGCCGTGTTGTGAAACCAATCCCTGTGTCAGCACAGCCCCACAGGCCCTGTGTGCCAGCATAAGCCCTGCTAGGGTTTTTCCAGCCCCCTGTCATTCATTGCCATATGTTTACTGTCCACTTAGTGTTAGCACAAGCACTCACATGGCCATGTGGTGAACTGGATCGGGAAGATGGTCTGCCCGAACATCACCAATGATCTTGCATTTTATGGACTTAGATTTCTCATCGGGCTCAATCTATGCTATTGAAAGTGCAAGGGCTTAAAAGTCAAAAACTCTGAGTGACAGACATTGTGGTGAAGGCTGACAAGAAAGAGAAATATGAAGTCTTACATGTCCGTGGAATATATGGGAGCAGGCAGCTGGAGAACCGCACGCACAGAACCTGCCTGCTGCCATGTTCAGGAGAATAAGATTTTGTACATATTCACGGTACATACACAGTTTTGCCAGTGACTATGTCTTGACTTGGGAACTAACATCAGTTCCCAACGTCAGTGCAGATGTGTAAATCCCTGAGTACTGATTAGCTAGTCTGCCTAAAGAAAGAGCTGATTAAATTAATGAAATATGATAAAAATAAAGGCTAAGTTCCATCTGGAGCTTCACTCGACCTTTTAAACTATGCCGTGAGCTGATACACAAGTTAATGTAGTTATTTTTCCAGACTTCCTGGCCTGCATTAACTGCACACCACTTTGTTACAAAAATATTCTTGCAGGTCTGTTTTCACGCACGGATTGCGAGAACCAACAGCAATATGACCCCATGCACGCAGAGAACAGCTGAGTAACTCACTTCAGTCCAGCATACTGCCTGCCTGATAAAAGACCAAACCATGACACCTTCCATTTCATGCCTTACAGTGGCAGAACCACACTCTGCAGCTCTTCGAGTCACCATTCCGGTACTGCCTTCATTATTTTCCTCCTCTTTTACACGAGCTTTGGACACGGCCACCGGTCGAGGCTTAGACAAGCATTACGTACAAGCACACTGCCCTGGCTGTGCAGCTCAAAGCGAGGGGAGCCATCCGGAGCTGCAGGAACCAGGATGGCAGTGAAATCACGAGCTCAGGACAGCTGAACGGTTGTGGACGCTGGATGTGAGAGAACAGGGAGAAGGAAAGCACCACGTAAAAGCAAACAGTGGAACAGAGATTGCTTTCCCTGCAATAGCTACTGTTTTACTACAGCAGTGTCCAAAACAAATAAAAACCAAGTCCCACAGGTCTCCAGCCTAACAACTTGATGCTATAAGAACGTACTTCTGCAGAAAGCTGTGTAGTTGTTAGACTACGTATCCTGTCTCTTCTGCCTTCAGCAGACCTCAGCGACTATTTCCAATGGCTTGGCAGATCACAACATCTTTGCAAGGGTTCCCTGGTCCATCAAGTGAACTCATCTCTCACCATAAGGCACCCACGGGCTATCAAGCAGCATCTCCAACTGCACAGAACGGGAAATTCTGACCGGTTAACCCAGGTTATAATATACCAGAACCACCCCACTCCTGTGCTGAACAAGGGTTACTGATAATAACCTGGGGCTTCCTGTACTGGCTGTAACAGTGGCTCAGCTATAAAGATTTGGTGCTCCAAGTCGCTGCACCAGCAGTAACACCCCATAACAAAACAAAGCCTTTCAAAAAGTCACATACAGTGACTCAAGACTTTCTATTGGTCCAAAATTAAAACATCAAACCTAGGGTAGCTGGTACGGAAGCCTGTTAAAGGAATGAAAGAAAATTAGACTGACCACTTCTGAAGTCCCAGACCATGGAGGAAACAGCAAATAATTAGGTTTGAGCAGGTGAATTAGGGCAAACTTGGCTCCTTTTCAAGGCAGCAGAAAAAACAGGCAGTCAGCAGTCACTACTGCATGAAGAAGTGTGAGTCAGGAGGACTCTGCACTGCTGTGCTTTTATGCTAACAAGGTTGGTCCAAACTAGCACCGTATCAGTGGAGATACGCAAGCTCTCATGGGGCTATTTTGCTTAAACTCAGACCAGCTCACAAAAACTAATTTATTTGTGCAGTGTGAGGAAGCCTGAGTATAGAAGTGTGAAATGGTACAGAAACTGAATGGTAAGACAAAAATATTCTTTTCTAATGCAAGACACGGGCTACTATAGTTTCTGAAAAAGTAATGTATATCTTAATCACACTCCCCCTGAATTCAGGTCACAAAAAGTTATTCCTCACAGGTAATCTGCAAAATAAAAGTTAAAAGAATAAAAAAGAGTGAGGAATATATTGACCTGAAGCCTTATTGAGTAAGCTGTTTGGAATATGAAAAGTCTAGAGGCCGAATGCTCAACAGCACACTCTTACCTACGAGTTCTTTTTGTGCCGTCTTGAAAATGCCGGCCATTCCGTCTTTTTCTTACTGACTGAACTCTGATTTTAGTGCTAGCTGCCTGTATCAAACTCCAGCACAAACTTGATACAGATATTGTGAAAAATCGTGACAACAAGAGCTGTGACAGGTCTTCAGAAGCGTGAAGTTTTTCGAAGAACCGTGTATCCCTGTAGCTCTTGTTGTAAAAAACAGTGTGATAAGAACACTGCATGATACGACACTGCTGCATAACGGCTAAAGAAACGTAATGAATCTACTTTCATAAATGCACAGCCACAAGGAAACCGAGCTGACGCTGTGCACACAACTTCAGCTTCACAATTTCCCAACTTCTGGATGCTTCCCAGTGCATTTAACATTGATTTTGGTTATAATTTAATCAGCAGCTCATGCACTCACACACAGACACACGTAAACAGAAAAACCTAGGTATCTGCACGACACTGGATTAGTTAGCTTCCTTAAAATCGAGCAACGGTGCAGATGTCAAATGCTAATTACTTCTGAATCTAGCCCTAGGCATGTGTTACTTAACCAAACACTGTACATGTTTATACACACATGCACAGCACCACCCTGCATTGTTTCCGTGAAGTGAGACTGATTCTATACAAAATGCGTTCCCTTTGTTATTTTCTCCCAGTTTAAAATGCACCTAGAAGTTACTCCATTTAAATCAACCTGCGTGTAGAGGACATCTCTCTTTTTTTTCCCAAACCTCAATACCATCATGATCACAGAAATTTATTACCATGAGTAACTTTAATATGAGCAGTAAGTGCATGCACAGATACACGTACATACACACTCCATGGTACAGCTACATCCTACTTCAGATCACGTTCATGTTAATAAATGTCTTTTTAAGAAATTAAACATTCATTAGCCAATCTTCCAGCAGCGTTTTCTCTCACTTACCCGAATTACACCACTTCTCTTGCCCCGCGGCAGTCTTTTCCTGAAGCTCGCCTGCTGCCGTTTCCCAGTTCGTCTGAGGCCACTCCTGATAATGCTGATAGTTACCTTGTGCGGCTGCAATCCTTATGACAAAGTTCCTCCTCACTGATCTTCCCACCCGACCTGCCCAGCTTCAATTCTTTACTCCTCAAGGTCTTCCCAGCCGTCTCTCCGTGGAGATCTCGTGAGCGGATGCCCAACGCTCAAGCTGGCAGGTAGGCACACGCTTGTGGAACGGGTCCGTGTGGGTTCCACGCCCCTGCTGCTCACCCGCAGATGACAGAGACAGGCAAAGCAGAGAGTCCTCGGGCAGAGACCTGGAGTGTAATTTGAAAGGCAGGCAAACACAGATCAAGAGCGATGGCCTAACGTAGCAAAAAGAAATCATACGCTTCAGATTGCAGGTTTACACTCAGAAAAAACGGGTGCTTGGAACAGAGAAATTGTACAAAGCCCCTGAGACTCCAGACACTGAAAGCACTTTCTATCAGGAACACGATCGGCAAATGGAGAAAGAGAGAAAAGGTAAATAACACCAAAACATGCTGCAACAGACACCAGCAACGGAGCCTTTTTCCGTGCTCCGCCTTGCTCGTTCGTGACCGTCCTGCTCGGTCTGTCCATGCTTTCTGCCAGCATTTTCCAGCCCTGCCGGCAGCTCTGCCCTGCTCCTGTCCAGCCTGGAGCTCCCACGCAGCCCTGGCCATGACCTTCACTTATAAACACCCTTCAAAACCCACCCCGAGCTCCCCACCCAGACTGGATAATAGTCTTGAACTCGCCCCATGACCTTTTCTTGCTGTGATGCCCTTGGGGTCACCAACGCACTCTGCAGGCGGCCTCACTCCTGGTTAGATGAGCCTGTGCAAGGTTATTTGCTTACCTTCTCCATACCAGCGGGAGGCAGGTGTACTGCAAGAGGAAAAAACGTGAGACCTATCGTTGGGAGACAAAGTTCATTTCACAGTCAACAACGCTATGCAGGTGGCTTTGGGAAGAGAGGGAGGAAGATACGATCTCTGCCAACTGTTTGAGCAAAACTTACCTATTTAACACTTTGGTGCTACATAATTCTGTTGTGGGAAAATTTTAGTTGCAGTAGAGGCAATAGCTTTAGTTACTGACACACAATAGTTAATTTATCCACCAGACAACGCATATCAATGCATTTCTACACCAGTGCAGTCCAAGCCTCTCTCTGGGATTATTCTTCCACCTGGCATTTACTGCACAGGTGTGCAAAAAGGAGTGGGTTTCTTCATCGCTTGGTCTCTCTACAGAGAGTGGCAGAATTAGGCAAAATAGTGTAAAATAGCTTTGTTACGTGGCGTTTCATCCCCTGAGAAACCAGGAGAGAGAACATCTAGACCACATTTTCTGGAGTTGGAACGATCACAGCAGCTGCAGTAGGCTGACTCTGGTTTCAGCTTTCCTTTTATTCTGGTACCAACTTGCATTGACTCTTCCCAGCATTTTCTCCACGAAGGAGCAAAGGATCTGTCCAATACCCCATTACCCACGAAAAGGTGGTGAAAATGCAAAGGGCAGTTCTTTGTATAAACAAGTTCTTTACTGAAACGTGGTACTTTCCACAGGCACCTTCCCCTAGGGTACCTGGGGGAACCTAATCAGGCTCTGGTTAAAAAATATAATTGACAATCTTCCTCCTTTTGCTCTTCCTTTCACAGTTTCTACAGCCCCCAACTGTAGAAGGGAGAGTGGGAAAGGCAAAGGGTTAATATTCAAGGCATGCATATGCAAAACCAGCAACTGCTGTTGCTGCTTTCAGTTTCCCCAGTCGATCCTGGGAGTTGTGCTCCCAGTCGGACTGGTTGGAGTAGATATTTTAATGGTTCAGGCCTCCAACTATGTAATCTTCCTCACTGATCCACAACCCCCACAACCCCCCTCACGCAATACTTGATGATAAACTGACCCTTTGGTCAAGCCCACAGGGGTTGAAAGGCTCAGTACCTGTTCTTGTGTTTCTGCAAGCCAGCCATTCATCCCTGACCGGGGTAAGACTCAGCACGGATGATTCAGAAGGGAAAGAAGAATTCCCAATTCTCTGTTTTGCCTCATGAGCTCTGTTTCTCCTGATGGCAGACCTTCTGACTATCTATTTTAGATTTTCCTTGAAAATGGTAGTTCTAGTGGAATTTTCAGTTCATGCCTGCAGTTTTTGTTCTTTAGATTTCCCAAAAGAACAAAGGCTAGGAGAAGCTAGCATTATATGAAAAGAAAAAAAAAAGAAGTAAAAAGAGCTTCTCCTTATAAAAATTAAGTTACTGAGGCATTATACATCAATCATCTTCATCTAGTTCAAGGTCCAATAATTTGCCAGCGCTTCCTGTATTTGGTGTTAATAACAGTCTTTCCCCCCACTTTCCTGCCAAATCAGACCTTATGATTCTCAACTGTTGTCTTAAACCTAAGTGGGAGTTTCATTTGCACAGTGCCATGCAGCCACTGGTGTGGTCAGCCCTCCCTCCTCAAAGCAGATGCTCAGGAAAGACCCTGAGGGTTGGTTAGATGCTGTAAGTGGGCTACCGGACAGTTTTGCCCTTTGGTTTCTTTGGCAGATTTTCCAGGCCCAGAAGCTGGAATTCCTTTGACACAGCTGAAAAACCAAGTTAAGGTCATAGCTACCCTAGGTTCTCTACAGTAACACAAGGTCATAAGAACCTCGGCAAGCAATACAAGTACTGAAATCGTCTCTCCCTACAGAGGTCGCAGGTATAAAGGGTAAACTAGCTCCTGATTTACACGTCTCGGTCAAATGGCAGAAGCTAGATATTACTTGGGCTAAATTCCACTGTCTTCTTCAAAGAAATAACTTCCCTGAGCAGGAGCTCTTTGGGCTCCCCAAATGAGTACTTACCCACTACCACTTACCACTTAGCCTAACTTGGTGACTTAGCCACAGCCTCTCCCAGAATTCCAGGGCGGACAGATAACTGACAGTAAGCTAGGTGCAGCACGGATCACATGCGTTCAGTTCTGCTCTGTCTAGTTCCCATGTGCTTTTGTCCTGAGCAACCAACATCCTGAGCACAACATGGATGCATGTTCCTCTGTTACTTTTACCTTTTCTCTTTCAGTTTCTTATCTTCTTTTTGCTAAATATATAAATTTTCCTTCTAAGTTCCCATTCTTTGCCCCTACATTTTTACACTGCTCACATTTTCCAGTAAGCACCCAACAGCTCCTCTTGGCAAAACCTAGAAGCTGGTGAAGAGAGCTATGGTGACCTAAACACCCAGCCTCAGTATGGAATAAATTGCAGGACTTCACACATAAAGAAGCAAAGGAGCAAGCTATCCCCTGGAAAGGATCCCCACAGAGAATTTACGAGACGTAGAATGTACGTATCCCCAAGAGCTGTAACACTGTTAGTATGCAAGAACTGTTCTACCTAATAATACTATTTTTTACACCTGTGATTCACTGTGTTCTAAAGGATAGTAGAGAATAAGCACAAATAAATCCAGACACGTAGTAACAAAACATGCCATTGTCACTGGAAATTGAACCTAGTGCATTTATGCCGTAGCAAGGTGGCTGCTAAACTGCTGGAATTACATGTACAAACACCTATTTCCTGCCCAGGTTTTCACAAAGTAATGAAACAGTATTAAAAAGCAACACCACTAGAAAGAAAATCAACCTCCTAACCACATACACAGACGCACAGCAGGAGGCAGCACCCGGGAGCCAGCTCAAAGGCACCGAATTTAGGAGCTGGGGTTACTGTGCCACCTCAAACCGAGGGGCCATCAGCCTGCTCCCGTGAGGCAGGCAGCTAGCAGCAAGACCGCCCAGGGAAACGGAAGACACTGCCCTTAACAACACCCCCAGCCTCCAGCAGCCTGCGGTTCCAGAGTTTATTTAGCCAAATATAACTTCTTTGTATGAAGAAGTTATATTTGGCTAAATAAATATAATATATATAAAGCTCAACTGCTTTTGCACCCCTGCAGAACTTCAGTGACACCACGCCCTGTGATAAATTCTGCAGCATTCATACATCTTGGGTCAACAAGACGGATTGCCATCTTCAGACCAGCTACTCGGCTGGCAGTGAAATGAGTGGTGATAGCAAGAAATGAGAAAGTTTCATGCATGATGAAGATACTAATTCACAGACTCACAGAGTGGTGGGGGTTGGCAGGGCCCTCTAGAGATCATCCAGTCCAACCCCCCTGCCAGAGCAGGATCACCCAGAGCAGATCACACAGGAACAAGCCCAGGTGGCTTTGGAAAGGCTCCAGGGAAGGAGACTCCCCCCTCTCTGGGCAGCCTGTCCCAGGGCTCTGTCACCCTCACAGGGAAGAAGGGTTTCCTCACGTTCAGGCTGAACCTTCTGTTTGCCAGTTGATGGCCATTGCCCCCAGTCCTGTCACTGGACACCCCTGAGCAGAGCCTGGCCCCATCCTCCTGACACCCACCCTTTAGATATTGATCAGCATTGATCAGATCCCCCTCAGCCTCCTCTTCTCCAGCTGAACAGCCCCAGCTCTCTCAGCCTTCCCTCACATGGAAGGTGCTCCAGGCCCTTCCCCATCTCAGTGTCCCTGCGCTGGGCCCTCTCCAGCAGCTCCTTGTCCCTCTGGAGCTGAGGAGCCCAGAACTGGACACAGCACTCCAGGGGAGGCCTCCCCAGCGCAGAGCAGAGGGGGAGGAGAACTTCCCTCGACCTGCTGGCCACTCTCTTACTCTCAATCATTTAAAAACAGCCGAAGTTTGTGCGGATGAAAAAGGAGAACAAGAGGCAGCCCAAACCATTTAAGGCTTGCATATTGATCTGGGACATTATTTCAGGCATCAGCAATTCAAAGAAGGGACGTGGTTCTCATCCTGCTGTACACCAGATAATTCCGAGTATCAGCGAACTTCGAGTCTGTTCGCTGAGTCATCAGAAAATTTCAAATCCTTCTTTGCCTCATACTGCAAACACCTCTGATTTTTTGTTTTGTTTTAATGAAGATCACAGAATCACAGAATGGTTTGGGTTGGAAGGAACCTTAAAGCCCATCCGGTTCCAACCCCCCTGCCATGGGCAGGGACACCCTCCACTAGACCAGGTTGCTCCAAGCCTCATCCAGCCTGGCCTTGGACACTCCCAGGGATGGGGCATCCACAGCTTCTCTGGGCAACCTGTCCCAGTGCTCCCCACCCTCTCCGGGAAGAATTTCTTCCTGACATCCGATCTGAATCTCCCTCTTTCCACTGAAAGCCATTGTCCCTTGTCCCGTCGATGCAGACCCCGGCCTGCGGTCTGCACCATCCAGGAGCGGGGGCGGCGACCACCCAGAAAAGGCGCCACCCGGCTTGGGGCTCCAGGCTAACTTCGGGGTTCCTTTGAGCAGCAACTCCCGAAACGCCGGCAGCCCGCCGTGACTTAGGGCAGGCAGGAAAGGAGGGTGAGGGGAGACCCCGCACCCGGCTAACCTAAGGGCGCCATTCAGCCTGGGGAGGGGGGACGGGGACTGGGGGCATCCGTGGGGGCCGTAAGCAGCGGGACGGGGTTACCTCCTGTGGTCCAGCCTCCGGGGAAGGGCAACTACGCACCGCGGCAGGCTGTGCTACCGCCCGGGACCGGCTGCGGATGCGCTGGAAGGAGAGGACTGTGGGACACGAAGCCGGGCTACAGGCCGGGCCCAGGGCTGCGGCGCGGGCGGCAAGCCCGTGCCTTTCCTCTGCCTGTCCCTTGGCCGCCCGACTCCCTCACCCAAGTACCTGTTTTCGTGAAACACAAAATTAATCGAACTCGTGAGCTCGGGGGCAGAGTGAGCGGGCAGGGACGAGGACTGAGCGGGTGGGTTTTTGTGTCCCGTTCCCGCCCGCTCCTCTCTCCACCCCCGCTAGGCGGAGCGGTTGGCGGCGGCAGGAGAGCGGGAGGGTGAAGGGCTCGGCGGGGCGGCCCGGACGGACAGACGGACCCCCCGCCTGGGCAGGGCGGGCCGGACGGACAGACGGACCCTCCGCCTCGGTAGGGCGGCCCGGCCGGACAGACGGACCCCCCGCCTGGGCAGGGCGGCCCGGCCGGACAGACGGACCCCCCGCCTCGGCGGAGCTGGCCGGCCGGACAGACGGACCCCCCGCCTGGGCAGGGCGGCCCGGCCGGACAGACGGACCCCCCGCCTGGGCGGGGCTGGCCGGCCGGACAGACGGACCCCCTGCCTCGGTAGGGCGGCCCGGCCGGACAGACGGACCCCCCGCCTCGGTAGGGCGGCCCGGACGGACCGACGGACCCCCCGCCTGGGCGGGGCAGGGCCTGCCCCGCGGGAGGGCGGTGCGGGCGGCCTCGGGCTCGGCCTGCCCATCCCCGGCGCTGCGGGCCGTGCCGCTGGAGGGTCAGAGCGAGCCTGAGGTGTGGCACGAGGGGTTCGGGCCTTCCGAGGTCCCTGGGTTCGGCGGCCCGCAGTTCCCGAACGGACCTGGTTGTGTGCAGAGACCCTGGGACGCCCGGCGTCTGGATGAGGCCTGGCCGTGCTTCAGGCCGCCGTAGAGCCGTCACCAACCCCGGCGCTCCTTCCATTGAGTGTCGGCAGTAAGAAACGGCAATAAAAACCCCGCTGGTTGAGAAATCATACCTAAAAAAAGCAAGCTGACAGCATCTCAGCCTTGGCAGGCCGCTGGCTGCCTGTCCGCCCCCCGCGAAGCGCTCCCAGCCACTCTAGGGAGCTAGAGGCAAGGCAGCGCGCCACGCTCGGGATTAATACCAAGGTCCCACGTGCTTCTGCCCCCAATATTTTCACTTCCTGAGATTTTCCTATCTACAACCTCAGCGGAGGTCAGTAAACCGTAAGCGGTTAGCTGCTTACGTGGTGACAGAGCGCGGTGTACGCGGTTAGCCGGCCATAGGATACGCGTGTGAAACCACAGAACCACCGGACGGTTTGGGCTGGACGGGACCTTAAAGATCATCCAGTTCCAACCCCCCTGCCACGGGCAGGGACACCCTCCCAGTTCTCTCAGCCTTGCTTCATAGGAGAGGTGCTCCAGCCCGCTGAATCTGGATACAGCCGGGGGTTTTATGGCTAACTTTGAAAATGAGGAATTGCCCTACATCAGAGTGTTTGGGAGAAAAACTGGAAGACAACTGTAACGGGATAACACATAAAACTTTCTAAGGAAGCGTTCGACACCACAGCGATCATCGTTATTGCTGATACCAAAATGTTCATTTGGCACAAACACAGCATATTTGAGTGTGATTCTACTTAAATTCATTACAAAATGGGTTGAAAATAGCATGCAGCGTGCAGGTGGTGGCCATAAACTTTGAGGTCAGATTCTTACTGAATTCACGTGTAAATTGAATATTTTTATATATATATATATATATATGTGTATGGGTGTTTTTTTTTTTAATTTATCGCAATGTTACTTTCTCTCAGCTGTGAAAATCATCTCACTTCAAAGTAAAATAAAGGATGACATTCCTGTTTACTCTGTAGATGGCTGAATCACACCCTCAGGAAGTGGACCATGATAACTTGGTAAAGATGGTGGAGGACCTGAACAGGGACTTAGAAAAACATTTGGAGGAAATGGAAAAACTAACAGGTACAGGTCTTTCTTAAGAACCATATGGATATAGTATAGTATATTTATATAGTACAGTATATTGTTATATTGTATTATATGTATTATATAGCATATCGTATAGTTACTATACATATTCTATATTTATGTATACTATATAAATACTATATTTATATAGTAAATAGTATATTTATAGTATATAAAGTGAGATCTGTTTCTGAAAAATGGTGGGATACATAGTGTCTGTCAGGTCAGTGCATGACATGTTTAATTCCCCAGATAGAATAAAGATGTCTGGGCAAATTTAATCTTAGTCCTTTATGGATGGACTACATATTTCTCTCCCTATGCTGCAAAAATTCTATCAGAATCTGTGTGCAACCGGCAAGTATCGATGGAAACTGTTAATTATTTGTAATTAAACACAATTTATGAGTGCCATTGAGAAAGTCCATTTATGGTAAAACAAAAAAGAAGGTATGCAGCACGTGCTAAAACTCTTTGCTTTATCAGATAGTCGTTAGTTCAAAACTAATTTAATTATTAAAGTTGCTCTTAAACCCTTTCATCTCTGTGCTGCAGCCTCCTTCATCTTAGTCCTTCTCGCCCCACACGAGCCAGACTGTAACTGTTCTGGAGGGAGTACGGGGTTCATCTATTTTAAAACAGTCTGTTGATGTCTTTCTGATTGTTGTAATTTGTAAGTAACTGTGCCCATCTCCCTTTTGTATTCGACACCAGCATACTCCCCTTCTGAAGAATTTTTAGACATTTTTGACAAAGTAATGCTGGACAGTCCTTTGTTTAGTCTGCAGTGTTACTGCGGGCAGTTTCCACTTGATTTTACAGCAGGCCTTCTCTGATGCAAGGCCTGGACTGATACACGATCTGGACTTTAATATAAATATAAACTTTACTTGTTTATTGAACCAGCCATTGCTTCCGTTTGGCCACAATTCCTGGCTGAGTCGTGTCTGTGGGGTCTGTAGTGCAGGTGACCTGGATGGCGTACGACATGGTAGTCACGCGTACCAACCCCGACCTGGCCAACTCCCTGAGGCGTCTGGAAGGCGCCTTCCTGAGCTGCAAAGAAGAGATGGAGAAGAAATGGCAAGAGGTGCCAAGTGAATCTAGAGGTGAAGAGCAAACAAATGAATAAATTGCATTCAGTAATGCTGGCAGAACTACATCCCTTGGAAAATCGCTCCAGTCTTTGTTTTCCAGCTGGGAAGGTTTCACAGGCACTGTGTAAAACGGATTAGCTTCCATCTCACTAAGAACTACATATGTCTGTACAGCTATGGAAGTATCTTAAAGAGATTACGCTTACATGTAGTTATATAGTTGAAGGCGGACGGTAACAAGGTGGTTGTTTTTATTATGCTCATCAGTAATCCTTGTAGTGTGCGTGCGTACCCAACTTCCATGCTTTCCCCGTGTTTCTTCCTGGAAGATCACGTGCACCTTATTGTCCACAGACGTGGGATTCTTTGACACCTGAACCAACCGGGGGGAGGGGAGCAGGAACAATGGACCATCGCAGGGGTACTGCACCAGCACATGCCTTTCCAGGAAAACCGAATAACTGCTTTTTTTTCCCAAATGCAAAGCAGGTGAAATGCTGGATTTGTAGATAGATCGGGTTAGTTCGATGTGCCGTTGATAAGTAGGTGTTCACAGTTACACATTTTGTTATTCAGATGGCTCACGTGTTGTAGTTTCATTTTGTGTCCTTGTATTTTTTAACCCTTTCTTTGGATTGGTTTTCTCAGAAAAACTGTTCTCAAACCCTCTGAATGTAGCCTGTCTCATTTAACAAACCACTTTACCACTACAGACTGCTGTGTGTGTGATGTAGCCCGTGGGATTGCTGCAGGAACCAAATCAAACATGTTCTAAAGCACGCTTTTGCGCAGTAGGAACACGGGGAGAATACTTTAAAAGGAAGATAAGAAAAAAAAAAAATCACTTTTGTACTCAAGATGTGGATGAAGAGCACTGCCCTGGGGTGTACATAAATGCCTGTTTTATCCCAGATGGAAGTTGGCGCAGGTTTTGAGAAGGAACTTCCCTTCTGCTAAAATCAGCCTCTTTTAATTAGAGCATATGCTCCGTGCAGCGCGAGCATCTCCATCTCCTTCGACGAAGCACTTGGTGACTTACATCACATCTCAGTGATCCGTCAAAAGTTGGCTCAGTTTTATACCTGCTCCAAGCGGGTTCTTCGTTGATCCAGTTCAGACTCTGTCTTTATCCTGCTGAAGTGAAAACTATGGAAGGAATTTAATTTCTTTTTCTTTCGTTTTTGTCTTTTTTTTCCTCATTGCTACCAAGGGTTGCCAGGGGCACGAATGGTTAAGAGCATGAACTTTGAATCCTACTGTTGACTTTCCAGCAGCTAGGTCTTCATTCAAGCCAAGGTCTTCTAACAGCTTATGTAGGAACCGAGTTTTGTGACCTTTTGGCCGTAAAGTGCCCAGTACAGACCGACCGCACATTTTCCAGGAAGTCCCTTGTACACGTAGACATTTAAATGCGGCGGCGCGTGTTAAAAAAAGGGTTTTTTCAATCCAGGAACCCCACAGAGAACAGAGAACACTGCTCCAAACCAACGCTGCCAAAAAATATGTCTCGTAATGAATTACACGTGGCACTCAGTGAAGCGCTATCTGCTGTGTAAAGCTGAGTCCTGCTTCCTGTGCTTGGAAGGCTACAGTAAGCGAGCCCGTCAGCGCCCTGGGCTTCCCCAGCGCCACGGGCCGTGATCGGCGCGTGGCTCCAAGAGGAGGCGCCTGGTAACTTTCATTCCAGTCCTCGTCACTTCACAACCCTTCCCAGTTTTGGAAAATGGGGGTTTTTTCTGCGTAACGCCTCAGGCAGAAGGCCTTACAGCAGCACCATTAAGAGCACCTCAATTTGCTCCTCACCAGAAAGCAGACAAACCGTCGGGCACCAGCGCAGCCCCAGGGACGGGCACTCCGCTGCTCACCCCGCCGCGAGGGAACAGAATGAGCCTGCGGGAGGGGCGCTGGGGACACCTCTGAGTTCCTGTCATCTCTGCCACCCTGGAAGCTCGCGCAGCCACGAGCGCCTGACGGTGACGAGCAGTAGGGACTGAAGTCGGGAAAGGAGAACCGTAGGTTGCGCCTGGGAGCGGAGCGTGTACTCTCCCCGGCTGGGTAGCCTGGGCCCGCCGCTTCCTCCTGGGATTCTCTTCCCAGCGGCGTGAGGTTAACCCGGAGAGCAAGGGACACACGTTGGCACCAAGACCAGCGTGTGCTCCTGGGAACGCTGAGCTGCAAGATCGTTGTACTTTGCTGTCATGGTTTAACTCTGGCTAGCAAAATACCACGAAGCCGCTCTCACAAATCCCCTCCCCTCCTCCAGTGGAGGGGAAGAGTCGGAGGAAAAAGAATATGCAGCAGATTCCAAGCGAACCTTATCACCAATAACACGGCCAGAAAACTCAAAACAACCCACCGGCTCCCACAGGAATGAGCCAGCACAGGAGCTGGCAAAGCGGCTAACGCAGGAGGGTGGGCAAGTGCCCGGAGAGACGAGCAAGGGAGTAAGGGAGAGAGAGAGAAGGGCAGAGTAATGGCTACCGGACCCTCTTCCCCACCCCAAGAGACCGGAACATGACGGACTATGGGATGAAATACTGCCTTGGTCAGTCTGGGTCAGCTACAGTATCCGAAGCGGACAAAAGACCTTGAGTCCAGTACAGGCCATCCCCAGCACCAGCTGGGGCCTTATCAATGGTTTCACTTACTGTCCAGCAACAGAGTTCCCTGGCAACCAGAGTCAAGGGAGTTAGCCCTGTCCTGACTGAACCCAGCACATCTGGGTCTCTTTTAGTTTTCACACCGGGGATCAGCGCATGGGGACTGTGCGTTTTGCTTCACGCATCTCGCCATCACCCCGTTCAGCCCAGCCAGGTTGCTTTGGGCCACCAGCAGAACCCAGCCAGCCGGCACACCACACCCCGACTGCCTGTCACAGGCTGCGTCACGCGCGCCGCCGGTAGCGCCTGTGCGGCAACAGCCCCGTCTGGTGCTCGCCAGACTTCACCGCTACGGTGCCGCAGGCTGCGGGGACGGCGTCCCCGGCACCCACGATCTCTGCAACGCAGAGCGTCAGCGGGTTTAGCTCGGTTCGCTCAGCGACCCCCAGCCGCGGCCTGAGCCGGCACAGCAGTTACTGGGAGGCGCTCCCCGAGCTGGGTGTGAGGCACGGCGCGCTCCTGCAGAACAAGTTGGCAGCGGTGCATCGCCCACCCGAACGCCCAAACACCGCAGTACGGAATTCCGGGTTCTTAGTTACTCATCGCTTTCCCTCTGGTCAGTAACGCTAAACAAGCGAGTCACAAATCAGTTGCAATGCTTGGGTGGTTGCGTTTTGGTTTGGTTGAGGGTCTGGGGTGGTTTTGAATGCAAACACAGGGACAGTTACTGGAATCGGTGTTCACGCTGGTTCACGTGGCATTAATAGACTTGCCGAGACTTATTTCCACAGCTTGATACCAGCTGCAGTCAGGAAGGGCGCGAAGCCAAGCAAAGAGGTTACAGACTCAACCCTCAGACGCTTATTAAGGGTCGTAGATGCTCTGGTGTTCAACAGGGCAACATTTTTACTGTCCTCCTCTCGACAGAAGCTACTGACCTGAGTTACGTACCTCACCTGCCTACAAGGCGAGAGTCGCGTGGCCGAGAGCAAACTACCCCGGAGCCATCAGCCCGAGTCAGGTCAAAAACCCCTGCAACAGCACAGCTCGGAGCACACTCCCTTTTGGAACGCAAACATCTACCTTCCCGGTAAAACAGCTGTGCAGGGGGTCCTGCGGCCCCTTTTTGCCTAGCAGCGCAGGTACTGTTGCACTCATCAGAGCTGCTGGGATGCTCCGGCACTGCTGAGAGCTTGCACGAACCAGGGAACAGATTTAGCCAAGAGGCCAACATGCAGACACCCAGAAATTCCGCTGTCTGACACTGTGCCCCGCTCTCCAGTGTAACGCACCTGAGAAGGGGCTGTGCACGTTTCACACGTCCACCCCAGCATCTCCATCCTTGGCAGAACAGGGCTTAGAGTTTGGTTTAAAACATTTCATTCAGTTCTTGATCCTTACAGACCCAATTCAGGTTACCTCAGCCACATTCAAGAAGAGAACCCATAGTACCTGTTCTACACGTTGGTTTAAATTGCTTCAAAGGTTTCAGTCCAGATCCCCGCAGCAACTTTTCCCCAAAACGTGCATGGAAGGATTATGGAACCTGTAACAGCTGTACTTACACACACTAGGATTTAAATAACGTTCTTTTTACTGGCGTTCTTAACAGAAGCAAAGAGCTAATTGAAAACTAAGGGGGTGACGAGCATTCCTTGAGTTACAGGGCAAGGACTGTACCACCTATCAGCATGAAAAGGGGCAGTGCCCCTTCTGTGTAAATTCTAACATCAGTTAGCACTGCCTCCTCCCTGCTTCTGCACCACTGTACAATACATCTGTATTTTTCCAACAAAAATATAGTATTTTTCTCATTTGTATGTGTGCGGTGGGCTGACGAGTCTGGGGGCAGGTGCCCACCAAGCTGCTCTGGCACTCCCCTCTGCGGCTGGGCAGCAGAGAGAAATGACAATGACAGGCTGGTGGCTGGAGATAAGGACAGGGAGAGAGCACTCAGCAGTTACCATCACAGGCAAAACAGACTCAGCTTGGGGAACACATGCATTTAATTCAGCACCAATCAAATCAGAGTGAAAGGGAACTAAAACCAAATCTTAAACCACCTTCCCCCCACCCCTCCCTTCTTCCTGGGCTCAAATTCACTCCAGCTTTTCTCTACCTCCTACCCCCGAGTGGCAGAGGGAGACGGGGAACAGGGGCTGAGGTCAGTTTATCCCATCTTCTCTGTGCTCAGAGGGAGGACTGCTCACACTCTGCCCCTGCTCCAGCCTGGGTCCCCCCCCCGGGGCCACAAGTCCTGCCAGCACACCTGCTCCAGCCTGAGCTCCTCTCTCCACAGGGCCACAGCTCCTGCCAGGAGCCTGCTCCAGCACGGGCTGCCCACGGGGTCACAGCCCGCTTTGGGGATCCCCCTGCTCCAGTGTGGGGTCCTCCCTGGGCTGCAGAAGGACAGCTGGCCTCACCATGGCCTTCACCACCGGCTGCCAGGGAATCTTTGCTCCGGTTACAAGGTTTTGAAGTGATGTGTAGTTTTACACATAGATTAAGTTCTGCTGGTAACTAGAAAATTCCCTCTGGCTCCTCAGAAAGTCAGATAATGAACACAGAGGACACGAGGCATCTTCTCATTTACAGAAACCAGACTAATTAAGGCACGTGGAGATAACTAGTTACAGCAGGTTAATTTAGTGGCTGTTTAAGCTGTTGTGCCACATTTGGGCTGCCACCCTGAGGCAGTGAAATTGCTGGGATTTCACACGCAGCTCGTTATATACACCCGTGCTACATTACACAGAACATTTTTAAGGAAGAAGGGTAAGATTTAGAACCTATTAAAAACTGTTAGCAGCACTCAGAGTCATGAACAAAAACCTGAGTATCGTGCAAAGCAAGTGAGAACAACAGGCTAGACCAACACGCTGAGCAGTACCCACAGAAGAGCGCACCTAAGCCTCTGCAAACACGAGTCTTGCAGGCACACTGTACAAAGCGTAGTTGGACCCTTACCACCTACCTGCTGTTACCCAGTATGTTAAAACAGCACAAGTTTGACCTTGAGGTGCAGCTGAAGTAGAGTTCTAGGCTGACACTAACAGAAGCTGCTGATCTAAGCCTGCACGGAGCCTCGCACATCTAACCCACGCTCCTGTCCTCCTGAGAACAGGTCTCTTTCTGTACCACAGACACATGCTTCATGACCAATCATCCTTATAATTCCTAATTAATTCTAAGGACCTACGTAAGTCACAATCTACAAGTCAAAACTCCAGGCTGATAGCCAAGCGTTGAAGAGCGATGCATTTTGACAGTAGTCAGGAAGTAGGATGAAGCTCTGAACTCAGTGACAGCTTTCTGTACGTCTTTCCTACCACATTTTAAAACCTTAAGATATTAGAAGTAATTATGGGACTCATCAGCTGGTGGTATTACATCATCAGGATCAACTTTCTGCTCAGTGCATCACCGTCGCTCCAAGACTCAAGATCAAATCGCAGCTGCATTGCTCCGCTACCGTCAGCAGCGCAAAACAGGGGGTTCAAGGTGCTACTGGTTTGACGTGGCCTCCAGAACTTTCACCTCCTTCCCGCACGAACGAGGATCCCACTGCCGCTTGGTATGCGCGGCTGTTTCCCCCCGCCCAAGTATACTCGGAGCGCACGCTTTTCAGACTCACAGTGATGCTACAGGCCAGCCGGTTCTGCAAACAGCCAGAGCAGCAGGAAGGATAGCGATGTCTAAGGCCGCGGCTTCGAACTCGGGAACTACAGACTTTATAAAAAGCCACAACAAATACCTGAGTGTCAGACTTTCCATCCTCATCGGAAATTCCCACAGATCTACACACCGAGGGGTCCGAAAACCCCCGCTGCAGCATTATTAGGGTTATTACAACCCTTGCTAGCCAGCTCGCGTCCAAGCTCCCTACAGCGTCCGCGGGGGAGCCTCAAGCACGCCCCCCTTGCACCAAAGCAGCACGCAAGCAGCTTGCCCTACGGGCTGCGACACGGCGCTCTACGCGGCACGGACTTGACTTCCGAAGTTTTTCCAACTGCAGCACAAAGGCTGCTTCGCTCCCGAGGCATTCGCTTTACCTGCGTACGGTCCGCCCCGGGAAGGGCTGCACGTGGATGTCACGCTGTCCGGTGCGAGTTCACAAGGACGCACGTTTCCCTGAAACCCGTGCGTGTCTTCTCACTGCCAGGTTATTATATTCAAACGAAACAAGGGCACAGCCCAAGACCAGCAGATCTTTCTTCTTCCCTTCTTCATCTTCCTCCAAAGACCACGTCAGAGGGAATATTTTTGCAGCTAAGTAACAGCAACCTTTGCAAGCAAAAGGTCTGGTTACAGCCAGGCAGGGCACTATGAAAACACTGTGAAACGATTACATGATGGAAGTGTAACCCACTCCCAGCACAAGCCGTAAGTGACCAAGAAAGGGAAGAAGGCTGGAAGGAGAGAATGAACACAGCACAAAACCAACGGCTCCAAGTATAAAAGCACGTTAGCTACTCAGCAAATTCAAAATCCTAGCAGCTAAGGGTCTTAAAAACAGCCAAACCAACACAAACTAAGCACTCACCAGGAGTTCTGCTTAAGGCAAATAACCCTCAGCCTTATTTACAGGTAGACAAGCACCACGGTTAAAGAGAACTGACCCTAGTCACTGAGCACCAATTTTCTATTCCTTTAGCCAAAGTTCAGCTCGCAAGAGCTCGAGCAGCCTGGTAAGGGAACAAGTTATACCCTGCCCAAGGCATCTGAAGTGTGATTCTACTAAGTGCTTTAGACGTGCTGCAGTTGAGCCTCTATTTTCCATAAGCAGGAATTCAGGGATGAAGGGGTTTCGTCAGTCACAAGCTTCTGTTTCATGCAAAAACTATTCTTGTTACAAAGGTAGGACTGAGGGAACAGAACTAGATGCTAGGACCCTACGTGCATCTCTCCCTCCATTTCTCCTTTCATAAAATTAAGATGGCTCGTTAGGTACTTTTGTTCAACTGTCTCAATGCAACCTAAATATTTTGAGAGATTTAAGAAAATTCTCTTTGGCCTGTCAAACCTTAACTGAAGAAAAACACGTAGTTCTGAACCACTGGAGGCAGTTCAAGTAGTTTTTACGACAGATCCTGCAGCAACGTTTCAGTATTTATGAGCATCTCACATCTGTTTACATTACGATGAAGCTGCCAACCTCTCCCCAGTCTGCCTGAAACCGATTTAGTTCTGAACCTGCAGCCTGCTAAGGATTATCCTGCTTAAGAATTTTTAAATAACATACGTTATTTATGTTTTCCTCACCTTATTAAATTTTATTGTGTGTCAAAACAGCCACGTTCTTCATCTTCCAAGGCAAGAGGTTAGACTACCTCTGTGTCCATCTTGCCACGTTTCCCAGCCTACAGCTTACCAGAGTCAGTGCAGCAGCTCAGTCCCAGCAGCCCTGGCATCCACGCGCTTTCCGAACTGCTGGGTGAGCGACCAGCGCTGCGACGGCAGGTTACGCTACATGAGTCTGCGGTGAATGCGGCAGCGCGGGTACTCTGGGAAGCCAGCAGCATCCTGCTCCCCGAACCCAGCCTGGACCTTTCACTTCGCACCTTGTTACACGTTCCTAGTTCATTGCAAAAGCAAGCAGAAAAATCCCGGTGCAACTCAGGCACCGCTGAACTTCCCCCTGCCAAGGCAAGGGCAGAGCGCAAGGGCCACTCCTCACCTGCCCACAGGCTGGAGACAAAGTGCTTTGGAGCACAATTATCCCCCATGCTCCCCCCTCCTTCTCAGTTCCTGAGGAGTAACATGAGAAACCATCTCCAGCGAACCTCGTGGGATTTTTAATTATTAATAGTGTGCAGGAACAGGGAAAACAGAGGAGACAGGGAGAGAAAGTACCTGCCAAGCACCTTTCTACTCCAGTTTAGTCCTGGGTGCTGTGGGACCGCGTTGCTCCAGACCGACGGAGTTTACGTGAAGTAGAGGCCGGGTGAAGATCGCACAGAGCGGAAAGAGCGTATTTGCCTCCTTAAAACCCCTATCTGAGGTTTGGATAACAGCGATGCAGGAACGTGAGAAGCGCTGGAGTAGAGCACGAAGGACACAAGATAACTGAAGAAACATGCCCATATTCAACAGCTGGAAGCAGACTGGTAACACTTGCAAGACATCCACATCTTAGGGAGGAACATTAGCCACACACGTTAAGACTGTTCTTTGCTCATTACCAGGAAGATGGCACGGGTACGAAGCTTTTACTGGTTTCAAGTAAAGACAAGTGGAGAGGCTAATACAACGTGCTGCCAGTATCTGGAACAGAAGCTGGAATAAAGCGGCGGTTACTAAGCGCACGGTGTCTCCCTGAGCAGTAGAGGCTCAAAGCTTGGATTTCACAGCTTTCGGAACTCAGAAGCCCAGCAAAGAGATGGGGAAGATATCCAGTAACCCACTGCAAATCCCTCAAACCCCTGCCACAAGGTGGTAAGAGAAAAACCCTACCATTAACAGTGTGTGAGCCAGAGAAGCAGAGAGCGTGGTCCAAGTCGCAGCTCTGTTGTACAATTTCTTTGCAGAAGTTGTTTTGGATTGAAGCAGGTCCACCCGACCCAGTCATCCCACTGCGCTTCTGCCATCCAGCATGGTTTTAGATACATACATCAGCACTCGTTGCAGAGGCAGCTCTCAGTTTCACATATAAAAGCTGAAGCGGCAAGATTAAAATACTGAGTTATTTCAAAGGTAAACGTGAACACACACACAAGAACCGTTTATTTTGGTAGTTGAAGTCACTTTTATTTGTGAGGAACGTCACCCATGCTGCAGTTTCAAATAGATCTTACCAAGGAAAGCGGAAGTTTCTCCTCCCCGTGTCCTGCAGTGACCAGGACTGGCACAGAAAAAAAAAAATAAACTCATCACACCTGGGAGGTTTAGCACCAGCATCCAATAATAAAAAGCATTGATTTCAATTTCAGTTCTTTGGTTGGGTTTTTTCCCTTTTCAGTTTGATACCGAAAGAAAAATGGAAAAATTCAATACTAGCAAAACAGTGAAGTTCTAAAAATAAAAAAAAACCAAAAAACCCCACAGTTGCTGTTGAAACTGGGGAGGTTGCTCTTTCTGAATCTCGCTCTCTTGTTTTCTCTTCAGGCATCGATCTTGCAGGCGTTCCCTGGATCTCAGCTGCTGGTAATATTTTTTTCTTTTAAAGTTCCAATGTTTTGAATCTTTGTTTTCATCATCACGTTGACAATTTATTGCTTGAGTGTTTCTTTGGTGTTACTTTTCAGTTGTGTTTTTAGACACCTGTTGAAGGGCCAAATTGAAAAAAAAAAAAGAGGCAGTTTAAGTTTCGTTTTCCTGTTGAAGAGGTAGGATGTCAGGTGGAGGAATTATGACAACAGACAGGATAAGATAAGCCAGTCATGCACATCTGCAAACACAGTATTTTCCTAAAGCAGAATATTACCAAGTCTTCAGCAGACGCTCTTGCTACACAGACTAGCTCGATCTTCCTGCAACGTCAGGTCAACAAAGCCAAGTGTGGTTTGTGACAAACAGAGGCGGAAGGAGAGAAAGCAGCAAACAGCTCCCTGGTTGGCCTGTACAGCACTCCCAGGAGTTATCACCAAAACCTTGTCACACATAAGGGGACGTGGTCAGAGTCCAAGTCCTAGAAGGACACACAGTGCTGCTTCAGCTGCAGAACGAGACCCATCTCTATTCCGTACTTACCTGAGGGATGGTAAAGGTGCCTGGGGAGCCGGACATTACTCAGCACCACTCTGCTCGGTCACTGGAGCAGGATTTTCAGCAGGTGTTTCAGTCACCTTTGTCTGAGATACAATAAACTGTTACAGGCAAAGACTGGCCTCCAGACCCTTCCCCTGTTTAGTGGTAGGGCCAGTGTAACGCTGACTTTAAAACAATCAAAGATTAATCCTCACTTTAAAACAATCAAAGATTAATCCTCACTTTAAAACAATCAAAGATTAATCCTCACTTTAAAACAATCAAAGATTAATCCTCACTTTAAAACAATCAAAGATTAATCCTCACTTTAAAACAATCAAAGATTAATCCTCACTTTAAAACAATCAAAGATTAATCCTCACTTTAAAACAATCAAAGATTAATCCTCACTTTAAAACAATCAAAGATTAATCCTCAGAACATACAGAAATACCCTAAAGTTTAAATATTACACAGCAGATCCTGCCAGGGGACCACCTCCGTTAGATACAGAATGAGAAAGTCTTTACTCATTAAGCCAAAATTTGCGTTTGCAAACAGTCCCCCAAAATGATCTTGTTCAACCAGTTCAGGAAATGGATCTGAAGCTTTCGGAGTCCACCTCTCACACTATATACAGACTGAAGGTTTAAGGATGGAAAATGTGACTGTTTCTTGCTACTTTAACTGGAATCAGACTGTAACAAATATTTTTAAGAACTATCCAGAAGCAGTCCCTATTCCACTTCTGGCTCCACTTAAAATAAGCTGCTTGTTTTCCAAGAAGTTCACACGAAACAGGCAATGAAACCAGCTACTTCCAACCATCAGCACTTTGGACTTGGCCTCCAGACTCCTCCAGCACCCTAACGATGCACTCGTTAGACCCCCCACAGGGCAGGAGCCTTGAGCGTTCATTCACCCCAGCAAATCCCATGCTCTGCCGTATTTTGCCAGGACCGCGCTTACCTCTTTCCCGTCCTGAGCCGGAGCACTGGGTGGGCGCGGTCGACGCCGGTAGTTGTACGGGCGCCTGTACCCACGCCGAAGCGGCTGCTGACTCATAGCATTGGCCTCGTGGTGGTTCTCTTTGTTTTCAGCCTCTCCAGCCACTGGGGCAGGGCGTGGACGCGGGGGCCCTCTGAAGATGGTGAGAAATACGTACGAAGTATGAGAAGCCCAAGAAAGTTAAACTACTGCAATTTTAGCCCAGCGAAAAGCTCCCTAACCAAGTACCACCCTCAACAATTCTGAGCGCTGGCAACTCCCTCTGGAGGGCAGCTGTCAGGTAAGCGGAAGGGAAAGACCTGTCTCATTGCGTGAGACACGCAACCCGAGTGTCTTCACTGCTGAAGCTACATCCGCGTATTCTGCTGTCTGTCCTACAAGAGGTAGTTAGCCCGTGTGAATTGCTAGATGGAAGGGAAGAAACAAGCCAGCAGTGGCCACACAGGCTGACTCTGCCGAGTTAGCCTTGCACTAGCTACATACCAGCCCAGCCCCATTCATAATTAATGGTGCGATCCCTGGGAATTGCAATTCCACGGGTAAGTCACTCCTGGATCTTCCCTCTTTGCTTTATGTTGCCCTTCTAGACCACATAAGCAAGCACAGCATGTCTCCCAGTCAGGCGAGTTGGACCTCATTAAACACCAACATGTTAACGGCACGGGGGGACACACATACTGCAGTCTACAACTGTGCTCCACGGCTTCCTCAAGGCGGGCAGTGGAGGGGGAGTGCTGGTCTCCTCTCTCTGGTGACCAGAAATAGGACAAGAGGAAGTGGAAGGAAGCTGTGTCGGTGAAGTTCCGACTGGACATTAGCAACAGGTTCTTCACTGGGAGGGTGACCAGTCACTGGAACAGACTGCCCAGGGAAGTGAACACAGCATCAAGCCTGTCAGAGCTCAAGGAGCACCTGGACAACACTCTGAATTTTATGGCTTAGTTTTAAGTAGTCCTGCAAGAAACGGGGAGTTGGACTTGATAATCCTCATGGGTCTCTTTCAACTTACAATATTCCAATTCTACAAGCTATTAAGTCCATGATCCTGAAGTATGCAAGAACATTTCATCCCATTTCCAGCACAAAGTAAGTTTATAAACTGTCAAAACACAGCTGAAAGTGATGCCAAAGTCACTGCCGACTATCTTGCTGGCTTAGCTAATCAACAGCTAGAGTCCCAGAAGCCAATTAATCTCTTCCAAAGGAATCCAACAGAAAAGCACCAGCATCTCTGGATTTAGTGCATGTCAACTCAAGCAATGCCTACCTGTTAACTCACAGAAACGGTCCACACTTACACTGGATACCATAAGCCATTACACCTCTTACAAGGAAGAAGTGCCTCAGAAATACGTAAGTTCCCATTAACAACAGGCAAATTATCCAGTTTGTGATTCACCCTTACGACATGCATAAGCTCGGGTGCCTCACTGTACTTGGTGTGGTGCTATTCCTGCCTGCCCAATGCAAGTGAAGACTTTGAGGAATAAAATTTATTCAGCTCAGATCCCTACAAGCAGCAGCATCGATATTATCCCATTTCCCACAATCCTACATGAGAGCCAGCTTTAACACAAACATTCACACATAGGAAAGCTCCAAGTAGAGGTGGAAGGCTTGTCGTTCTAGACCCAGCATCCAGGATGGATCAATTCTGCATCCAACAGGCAGCCATTGCAATTAAGGACAATCTTGCTATTCCTACAAAATTCAGCTTCTTGTGCTCTAGCACTGTTATTTACCTCTTGCTGGCTGATTTTGAGCAAACGTGCCTATGAATTACATCCATTCCATAGTTCAGCTCTCTAAACTCAGTGTTGGAACTTGACCTCTTAAGACAGTTGACAGAAAGATGAAGATCAACTGAATGAATGGTAGACTAATGCAAATCAAGTCCTTGAGAACAGAACCATGGAATAGTTTGGGTCATAAGGGAACTTTAAAGGTCACCTGGTCTACCCCGCTCACCATGGACAGGGGTATCAACTAGATCGGGTTGCTTCGAGCCCCATCCAATCTGATTTTGAATGCTTCCAGGAACGAGGCATCTGCCACCTCTCTTGGCAACCCTTTCCAGAGTTTCACCACTCTCACAGTAAAATATTTCTTCCCTGTATCTAGTCTACGCCTGCTGTATTTTAGCTGAAAACCATTACCCTTAGTTCTGTCGCAACAGGCCCTGCTAACAGGTTTATCCCCATCTCTTCTCATGACCCCCTTGAAGCACTGAAAGGCTGCAGTAAGGTATCCTTGTAGCCTGCCCTTCCCCAGGCTGAACAATCCAAACTCTCTCAGCCTTTCTTCAAAGGAGAGGTGTTTCATCCCTCTGACCATTTTTATGGCACTATTCTGGACCTGCTTCAACAGGTCCATGTCCTTCCTGTGCTGAGGGCCTCAGAGCTGGATGCAGTACTCCAGGTGGGGTCTCACCAGAGCAGAGGGGCAGAATCACTTCACTCAGCCTGCTGGCCACACTGCTTTTGATGCAGGCCAGGATATAGCTGGCCTGAGCTGTAAGCACACATGGCTGGCTCGTGTCCAGCTCTTCATTCACCAGTACCCCAAGTCCTTCTTGGCAGGGCTAATTTCAATCCCTTCATCCCCCAGACTGTACTGACACCAGGGATTGCCCTCACTCAGGCGCATGACCCTGCACTTAGCACATATGAACCTTATGAGGTTCAACAAGGCCCACTTAAGCTTGCTCAGGTCTCTCTGGATGGCATCCCCTCCCTCAGGCACGTCAGCCACACCACTCAGCTTGGTGCCATCTGCAGACCGCCCGAGGCTGCACTTGATCCCGCTGTCCATCACTGGTGAAGACACTACACAGTACAGGTCCCAGTATGACCCCTGAGGGACAACACTTGTCACCAATCTCCATCTGGACACTGAGCCACTGACCACTATCCTCTGGATGCAGCCATCCAGCCAACTCCTCATCCACCAAACAGTTCACCCATGAAATCCAACTCCCTTCAATTTAGAGAAAAGGATGTTGCGGAGGACCATGTCGCAGTGCTTTACGAAGGACACCAGTGAAAGTAATCCAGTGTTTTACTTAACTTGTCACTCATTCTCCAAGATAAAACAGGTCACGAGCCAAGAATCTGAATGAGCTTTTCCACTTAAAGGAATTCAGATTAAAAGAAGCGAGGCAACATCTCAAAAGGTATGACAGTCAGAGGCTGACTATTTCACACTGATATTTTTAACTATACTCAATTCCTCAGCTATGGAATTGTTCCCTCAGTGTAGGGGCTGGAAGCTGCAGTGTTCCTATCAGAACTAAGGCTGGAAAACGAAGAAAATCCTGTACTGGCCGGTTTAAGGTATGACTAACAGATGACTCAGCAGCTTACTCCGCATATCCCGTTGGAAAGAATTAGTACTCATGTGAACTCCCAAGGATCTTTACTCAGAATGGCCCGCTCGGTCTTCAAGTGTCCATTTATCCCAGTTCTACAGATCCCTAGGGAAAATAAAGGCAAGGAAACCCACTTCCTAAATAGCCTCCCAGCCTCCAATTGGTTTCCACACCGGGGATTTCCTGAGCCAGATCGGTTGCCTAGTTAGAGCTAGCACAATGGTGTTCTCTTCTAGTCATCTGACCCATCGCACGGAAGCTCGTGCAAGCTTTTAACTTCACCAGCACCCCGTGACAAAAAGCTCCAGCAATGTGCTGCGTGCTTCACAACCGAGTCAGCAACCTGAACACGAGTCAGCAGTGCGCCACTGCAGCCAAGGCAAACTGCATCCCTGGCCCTGTCCAGAGGCATTATGAGTGCAGAGAGAGATGTGAACATCCCACTCTCCTCAGCACTTATCAGGCCACTCCTGGGGAACTGTGCCCAGTTCTAGCTCCCACAGTTGGAAAAGGAGACAGAACAGATACAGCCAAAGGACAGCCGTGATGATCACAGGGCTGGAGAAACTGCCCGATGAGGAAAGGCTTGGTCTTTTATTCCTGGAGAAGAAAAGGCTTAGGGGAGAACTCACCACAGTATTCCACTACTTAAAGGGCAGCTACAAGAGGACAGAGGCTCTCTCTTCACAAGGAGCCACACTGAGAAGACGAGGGGCGACAGATCCAAGTTGCACCAGGACAGGTTTGTCTTGATACAAGAAAGATTTACAGTGAGAACAATAATTTCCTGCAATAGCCTCCTCAGGAATATGGTAGAATCACCCATCACTGGAAGTTTAGGATGTGATTGGACAGGGTGCTAAATAATCTCATCTAAACTCTTTCCCACAAAACGTTCAGCCAGATGATGTTTCTGAGGTCACTTCCACTCTGTGCTGTTCAGCGGTTCTATAGCCTCCCTTTGTTTTTCAGCATATTTCCCACTTCATTTGAAGGCTCCTCAGTGTATTATTTTCCCAGAAGAAAAGGCAGAAACAGTTTCATCTGTCCTTTCCATGCCACTCAGGCCTCCGAGGCATCTTCATTTGCCTCCTCTTCCAGTCTCAGAGTCCTCAGTCACTTCCACTCTTCACACCTGTTCCTCCTCAGTCATTTTGGTGAGTTTTATCTTACTATTCTACAAACTCCCCAGTCTCTTTAGCATGCCCTTTCTCCAAAAGTTGTAGCAAGAATAACTAATGCTCCTATTTTCTTACCTTCTCTTTTAGGAGCCCTGAAGGAACCTAAAATTCAAGCCCTGACTGACAGCAGGACCCTGCACTAGCACAGGATACTACAAGGTAACTCCAATGCTGCCATATAATCTAATGGCCTGTAGGAGACAGGACACACCTGCAGGTTTTCCTCTGTACCTACAAGCAGCACCAGTGCACAGAACCAATGCCCAAGTCACACGAGACCGAGCTGGATGCGCACAAGCTACTAAGTCCAGCGCCAAGCTGCTAACAGCTGTGGGCCGTCTGCGGTACCCAAGAAAAATTACAAAGCACACCCTGCCTCTGCAGATGGTGGGCCTAGCGGTCCCAGATCAATTGGAATCTAGAATCTGAACCTGTCTAGGAAAGCAGGAGAGTTCAGCTCAAGAGACATGGACCCACCAACTCATTTCGGTGTGTTGTCAATTGTGAGAAGTAACAGGATGCAAAGTATCCTCCACTCTTTCTTGACTTATTCCTAGCTCCAAGCAATATATAAGCACACCTAAGTACAGGGACATCGTTTCCTTACTCCTGTGGCTCACCTTTCTCCTAGTCATTCAAACACTTCTCCCTGTCCTTACCACCCGCATGCACACTAGTGCTAGGGAACACAGCTTTCTGCTTCTAACGAAGCCTGCATGGATCACAAAAGCATCCACACGTAACGATGAGCAAAGAAAATGGTACAAACCTGCGATAGCGGGGACGATAGGTAGGATTCCTATGGACTTGCTGATGAAGTTGTCCTCCTTCTGTGACCCCATCCTTGACTTCTCCCTCACCACCCTACAACCAAAAGAACACAGAAGACCGAATCAAAGATGAAGTCCTATTTCACTGGCAGTATATTAACTATAAAGCCCAATAATCTAAACACAAGTTCAAAGAAACAGTAAATCAGTACAGACACACCAGCATACTAGGCAAATTAAAAAAGTAGATACTCGGGAAGTTTTAATTTGGGCAAAGATAAAACCAGGAGAGAACAAGAGCCAACAAAGCTGCCCCTGCTCCTCACAGGCCTGGTGAGGCCTCCTCCCTGTCTGCCAACAAAAGCAGAGAACCTAACAGCCCTCTCCAGTGCATACAAAGGTATATTTTGAGATAGGACGTTACATTCTGAGCAGGAAATGTGTTATGGAAAGGCAGCTGTTGATCAGGACACTTCTCAATTTGGAAAGCTAACTAAAAATTGCCACAGACTGCTTTCTGGCCTCACTGTACAAAGGCCCACTCCACAGAGAACTCCCACAAAAGCATCAGGAAATTTAAGGACAAAAAAAAAACCCAACCCCACACCCTACTACATCTACTCCATCATGTCAAATACTCTTCTACACACTATTTTCCACCCTTCAGAGATGCAGCGTTATCTCTCCCCTTTAGCTGTTAATTGATAAAGCTGTATTGCAGCTTGGTTTTTTAACTGTCAGCCATGAGTAGTGTCTGTTCTATAAAAAAAATTTACCATTCCCATTACACTACCCTTCCCTTTAGAAGAAGTAATTGAACAAGAGACAGACTTCTGTTTCCACATCTTCTGGATCTGATCCAGCAGGAACCAAAAGCTTCCTGACAGCCTTCAGTAGTCTACACTAAGTTTGACAGGTCTTCTTCCAATTTTACACAGCTATTTTAACCCAGCACCATCCTATTTTGCTCAGTTTTTAACTGTCAGTCTCAGGAAACTGCATGGGCCACGAACTTCTCGGCTAAGTTAACATGACGACTGGCATTTAGAAAGGCTGGAGTGTTGTAGGTTGTAACAAGAAATCTTGGGGGATTTAATGGACCTGAGTGATCAGCCTGGACAAGCTTCTCTCACTGCAGTAAAATACCCTCCAGATGCATTAACAATTTCAGGTTTCCACAAAGCAGAGACACGGCCAAAAGGCAGCTGGCATCTTTCACACAGTACCTAGAAACAGCTATACCAGTTACTCTTAACAATATGACAGGGTCAGCTGCTGAGGCGAGCAGAGAGAAATAAGAATTCAATTCAAAAAAGCCACCAAAACAGAATCATAACTAACATTATCTATTTTGTTCTCTCATGTATAAAACTGATCAACATAACTAAATACCAGAAGGAACCCGCTTCGCACTAGCGGAACTGTGAGGTGGGCACAAGTGCCTCAGACAGTAAGGCGAAACAGCACTGCGTGGCAATAGTGCTTCCGAGGCATCGGGACCTGCCTGCTACGTAGCAAGCACCTACTGCTGCTCCTGCGCTCCTCCTCACACGAAGGCCAGCAAAGCACAGAAACAGGAGAGAGAGAGGCAAGACACGAAGGGAAGATGCAAAACTAAACCGATCCTGAACGTGTTACAGCACAATCCCCCTTTCTCTTCTCCAGGATTTCTGAGCGCGGACACGTGGAATCGGCACTCAGTTCTAGCACTGCAATTCCCAGAAATACGGCACCATGAAGGCCTAGTAGGTATTGTCTGAGGGACGACGTGCCAGAAGCTAACAAAGCATCAACCAACCTAATTGTAGGGAGGGGCACACAACATTTTTTATCAATCAAAGAGCTGTGAATGTGATGCTGATTTGTCAAGTGCTATAGAAAAGCTTTAAAAGGTAGTACTGTATTTCTACATGTTTTCAATGGCACAGCCCAAGGCCACTCCTCCCTACAGAGGGCTGCACTGGAATCTCAGATGAAAGACTGTTTCCTGTAGTGATGGAAAGAATGACTAACCCGATCACGGAATTGTTCTGGTTGGAAAACACCTTTAAGATCCACAACAACCACCAACCTAACACTGCCAAGTCTACCCTAAACCATGTCCCTAAGCGAGACACCAACTCAGCTCTTAAATACGCCCAGGGAGGGTGACTCAACCACTTCCCTGGGCAGCCTGTTCCAATGCCCTGACAGCCCTTTCAGTGAAGAAGTTTTTCCTAATATCCAATGTGAACCCCCCCCGGCACAACTTGAGGCTGTTTCCTCTTGCTCTATCACTTGTCACTCTGGAGAAGAGACCAACACGCACCTCACTACAACCTCCTTCCAGGGCTAGGGTTATCACAGAGAGCGATAAGGTCACCCCGAGCCTCCTCTTCTCCAGGCTAAACAACCCCAGTTTCCTCAGATGCTCCTCATAAGGCTCGTGCTCTAGACCCTTCCCCAGCTCCATTCCCTTCTCTGGACACACTCTAGCATCAGTATGTCCTTGATGTCCTTCCTGTAGTGAGGGGCCCAAAACTGACCACAGTACTTGAAGTGCGGCCTCACCAGTACCCAGTACAGGGGCACAGTCACTGCCCTGCTCCTGCTGACCACACTGTTCCTGATGCAGGCCAGGATACCATTGGCCTTCCTGGCCACGCTTCTGGCTTCTACTTGGACGCTGTCGACAAACACCCCCAGGTCCTTTTCCACCACGCAGCTTTCCAGCCCCCCGTCCCCAAGCCTGTAGCCTTGCACAGGGTGGTTGTGGCCCAAGTACAGGACCCGGCACTTGGCCTTACTGAACCTCATACAGTTGAGGAAGCATTACTCAAAAACAATGTAAACATTCCCATAGTCATCTTGACCTAAATGTTGCTAGGTCAGTATTTTAAATGTGTGTGGCTTAAACGATCAGTTGAAAACAGACCAGCAAAGCAACTGAATTGCTTAGCCCAGAAGCCCTAATAATTGCCTGCATCTTCTAGAGGATCATAAAAATGCAATTAACACATTACATTAGTATCAGTGTCAGCTGATCCAGGTCTACTGGCCAGAAGTATGGCTGCAGAATAAAATAATTCTGCTGTCAGAAGTTACTGAAACAGATGCGATTTGACCAGAAAACAGGACCTGAGCTGTGAGCTCTTATTTCCCTGTACTGACAGTAAGCATATTAGACAGCTTTGTTTGTACTGTTAAGAGCACCACACCTTATCTAGCACACGCAGGGTCCTGTTCCCTCAATCTCCTCCACAGGAACCTTTGATCTCAGTGTAGAATCTTCCAACAAAACATTAGGTCATCCTAAAGGACAAACGAATGAAGCTGGCCTGCTGCACTCCGCATTTTCCTCTGAAGAAAACCAAAACAGAGGTGTTTGCAATGGCACTTCATGCAATTCTCCATGAAGTTCTTGCACAGATTTCTCTAACCCTAAAAAGGTACAAAATTTTATTGCTGTTCCCCAAATAAATGTTTTGTAAGCATTAACTGTAACGAGCTTTTTACCCATCTGCTTCCCTTAATGTCTTCTTCACTTGTGCTTACGTCTCTTCTGATCAGTCTCTATTTTTCCTGTAACGCTATTCATGTTTTCACGTCTCCTCTCTACAACAAACAGCCTATACAACAGCTCTCAAACTATTTCCCTTATTTTCTGGCTCACTGGTATAGAGGCTTCTTCTGTAAGTAACGCACACAGTGTTTAGCTGAGGGCGTTATCAGTTCAAGGTTATCCCATGACCTGTACCAGCTTTCTGACTACACCTCCACACCATGCCTGCTGTCAGACAGATTAGCAGAGACCACAGCCTCTTTCCTGTAGTGGATACAATTAAGGAACTTCTGATATAAACCAGTGCTTCTACTTTCCACAGGAAACTCTCTGCCATCCAGCTGTAGTTCCACTGGGGTTGGTTAAACACCTCAGATTCCTCAAAGTTCTCTTCACTCCTGAGAAATTCACACAGTGTGTCCAAGAACGCACCCAGTAAGCTAACACAGAGAGCACAGACGTCTGAGCTGGCATGGCAAAGGACAGCATCTTTAGGTTACCTAAAACCATGTCAGTGAGGAGACAGAAATCAACTCTGCTCTGAGGCTGGACAGGAGTTGCTAGCTGACATCAGCTAGAAGTTCTCGAAACCTAGAGGGTACCATGTTAAAAGTCACCTCAACAAGCTGAACACTCTCCCCCCGCGTTTCCACAAGAGGGAAGGAAACGGGTTTCCACAGGAGTTGCCTGCGGCTGAGTAAATATCCTTTTAGCAATCACAGCCCCAAGAGCGTTATACCACCACCAACTCAACCTTCTCCCAGAAACACCCTGCAGGACAGTTAGAGAGAATTCCTCAGGTAGACAGGCACAACCTTCGACACACCTGCTAACGGGACCAAACGGAATACCACGTGCATACTGCTATGGCTCTCAGACATCACGACCTCTCTTTCCCCCTTACACACATGGGGATGGAAGGGCCAGAAGAGGCCTTATCAAAGGACAAGGATAGTCTAGAAAAGCATCCAGATGCAGTAGACATGCAGTTCCAATGTGAATGTTAAGCGATCCAAGTGAAAAATCTCCAAAAGGAAATGCTGACAGATTCCCCTAAGGATTCACTCCACTTTCAACTGACCTATGAAAGCCAGCACACAAGGGACGGCAAGAACATCTGAACAAGTTCGGTTTCACTAACCTACACGAGGACAAGTTCAGGGACAGTCCCTGCACAGGCTTCCTTAAACTGGAGCCTTGACCTGTTCAGGCAACAAACAGGTAAGTGGGTAGGTAAGAAGGCCCAGCAGAACTGGCTGCCCCTCAGACTAGCTCAGAACACTAGAAGGGTCCACTGCAGCATGCGGAAAGCTGAGCAATCCTAGCAGAACATCAATTTTGGCTGCACAAGGAACTTCTGATGGAGCTCAGATCTGAAAAGAAAGTATCACTCAAGTCTTAAACATACAGGTCTGTCAGAATACACAGGATAGATTCAAGAGTGCTGCAGAAGCTGGCTAATGTCACTGCCTGGCCAGTAGCATCTTTGGAAGGTCACAGGAACCATGGAGTCCACCTTGTTACCTGTTAGAGGGGCATGCTAACAGAAAGGCACTATAAGGTCTTCATCATCCTTGGAAGAAACAGAACGTACTCTAAATTTTAACCAATGACACTAAACCCAGAGGAGCAGTCGATGCATCAATGGGCAGGCCTGACGTTCAGAGGCTACTCAACAAGCTGAAGAGTATCAGCAACAAACCTCACGAGAACGGGAAACAAACACATCCTGGTTAACGTCCCTTTGTAAAGTATCATTTACACATTTTATAGGCTGCAATTCTTCCAGAATCAACGGTCCGAGAGAAAGCACAGTATGCTTTCAGTTATGAAGTGTGACTAGTGCCTGATGTCTTACAAAACCTCTCACAAGAGCTACAGTCTGGTACCCACACCAAAACAGTTTGGGAACTCACACATAACCAAGCCAAAGGATAACAGGGATATCCTCATTTGTTTCTCTTGTGTACATCTTTAAGCACTGGGATCTAATGTGTCAGTGTCACATGCAAACCAGATTTTGAGCTGCCCGAGTTTGCATTAGACATCCAAGAGAGCATTTCCCAGCATGAGTACCCCAAGACTGGATGTTCCCCATGTCCAAGATGGGTCTCACATTATCACGCTTCAGGCAGAAGGAAACAGCTGCTTTCCACACTCAGCAGTACACAGGACTGTCTAAACTTATTTAAACCCCAAAGCAGCTCCCAGACAACATCAATACCACCAACTAAAGCATTCACTCCCAAGGCAGACAGTTGACAGAAATTTTAACCTCAGGAGGGCAGAAGGAAACAGAATCAATAGTGGAAAGTAGCTGGTTGATGAGCTAACAGATAAAACCAGAAACCTCAAAAAGCTGAACAAAACCAAGTAACCTAGTTCTTTGCCACTTGGCATGCAAGTATTGCCACAGAAACGAAGACAGCCTGAGTAGGAAGCACTCATCAGTTACCAGCACCAACTTCTAGCAGGCTCCAAGGGACTCAAAGACCATCTTTCATGTATTTAAGGCTCAGGGGTGTCCAGCAGGATTAAGAGAAGAGACCTCATGATAGTTAGTCTAAACAGCTAGGCTTTAAGGCAAGATCTGACAACCCCCAGTTCGCCTCCATGCTGCCAACTACGTAAAACAAGATGAGAAGGGAGTTATGTTGATTGGGTAGAGACTTCCACCAGGGCTCTCATATTGGATCATTCACACATTCCTACAGGTGATGATCCCAGACTCAATGATGAAAGCAAAGGATCAAGCCTGGAGTATATTCCAGTTTGGTGGATTGTTCTAGAAACCAATATAGCACAAGCACGATGTGGATAGGTGTAGTAACTACTAGAACTACAGCCATGTACCTCATTACTTCTCCCTCTGCAAAAACCTGCAGGGACATTGCTTAGGCAGGCTTGCAGGTGTTATGAAGAGTGGTGCGTAGCTCGTTTAAAGAAAAAAAATGCATTACCTTCACACTGTAGGTGGAGGCCCATGAAGAGATGATACATGAAGGTTTCAACTAGTTGGTCCAACTGCTACCATGTCGTGTAAAAATTATGAACTTTTAAACTCATCTGTTTTTCCAAGTAACCCTTCCAAATTATGACTATATTACGTGGGGTAACGTGAATACTTCCCCTTGCTTCAGGTAAAGGGCATGGTGTACCACTTAAGTATCTCACCCTTTTGCATTTCCTTTTCAAACAAATGGATACCTTAACACAATGCTTTTAACGAGGATGGATGAAACAAAGGACCTGGATGCTTTTAACACAATTCTAGAAAGACATTCCAAGGAAGGGCCTACAGCACATCCAATAGTAGAAAATGTCAGTATCGACACCAATGATGAACCTGCACTTTCCTCCCCTGCACTTAGGAGGAAGGAGTAGTCTGAAATACAGCTCGTGCTCTGCATATGATGGAGCTGTCACGTCTTAACCGAGATCTTCAGTTGTTTCAGTACAAGTGGGTGTGAAAGAATTAAACCCCTTGTCTGCAGTGAAGATAACGATTTTGGCATACGGCATGCATGGAAAAGCTAGCACTTCCAGCTGATTTCTAAAAAAGTCAGTTACACTGTTCTGGTAGGAACCCAGAATATTACTGAGTAACACTCACAACTTGGGTGAGCATTGACAGTTTACTGTACATCAGTGCTAAACCTGTATTTCCCTCTCAAAGAGATCAGAGGACTCCTGAGGAGGCAGGATGACCACGACTAAAGAAATCAAACTTACACTTCGAGGAGGTCCACGGCGTCGGCCAAAATAGCCACGTCGATAGCGGCGCCGGTCTGCAGCATAGCGGCTGCCTTCTACAGGGACTCCATCTGGACCAGTGACATTAGCTGCTTCTGCACCCTAAAAGGCCAAAAGAAAGTTAGCCAAGGTGGTGCAAGAAAACAACCTAGTACAGGGAGGAAGGGAAGGGAGAAGATGCAAACAAGCCTCCTTCCTGTTTCATCAGTTCCAAGCCAGAGATCCCTTCCTCCCAAGCAGTGCAAAAGCGGGTAGGTCATTCTCGACCCTGTAACTCATGAGTAACTGTTGTGTTACGGCCCTATCAGCCAGGCTGAGTTCAGAGGAAAAAGGGAAGAAGAAAGAAGTAACTAAAGACAAAAACCCCCTACCCACACAAAATCAAGAAGAGCTCAGAAAACTCAAGAAATATGTTTGAGAAAGCAGAAATACAAAGAACTTGAAGGTTCTTATCAGTTGTTAAACTACCAGACTCCAAGACAAATTCTTCAGGGCAATACAAGCATCAGTTAATGCTTATGGGGTAGACTACAAGGTTCAAAAAAAGTAAAAATTATAGATTCTAGATGCACCAAGATACAGTAAAAGTAGAGTTTTGACACGTATCTAGCAACACTTCTTAATGAAGCCTTTAAAAACAGATCTGCCACAGAAAAACTTTAAGAATGCCACCCACCACAGGGATTAACACATTAGACAAGAACACCAGATATATACCTAAGGCTCTGTGTCACTCCCCACTACAGCGATATTAACTCTGTTGGACCACACCCTTAAATCTCCATAATCTCTCACCTTCTCTCCCTCCACCACATCAAATTCTACAGTTTCTCCATCACCAACACTGCGCAGGTATTTCCGTGGGTTGTTTTTCTTTATCGCTGTCTTTAAAGAAAGAAGATACAGAAAAACATTAGTTTATCTTACACATTCACAGCCCTACGCATGGAAGGGAAGGACAGTATTCTTCTGCTACAATCCTAATTCTACATACCAGCCTGTCAGCTACAGATGCCTCTCACTCCATGGAGTATTTCTAGGATTCCACAAAAGGCAGTTAGCAACAGAAAGCCACTATCTGTTCATTACGTAAGGGTTCACGAACTGGAAAATGCCAGGGGAGAAAAACCAACAAGACACGCACCAAACCACGCACTATAGAGGCCAATCTAGGACCCAGGTTTTTATAGTGAAGTTCTCCTAAAGACCAATTCACTTGCAGTTGTTGCCAGCACATGGGAACTACAGTCATTCACTCAACAACAGCCCAAAAATATTTCCTGCTGAAGGAAAAAGTTCTAATCAGTTTAACGTTGAGCTTGGCCAGTTTAGGAAAAAGCATCCCTATTACTGCTGAATACAGTCCCCATTGTGTTTTAGGCACTAAGCCAGCATGTCCTTTTAGCCCTACATCTAGCCACACCTTTCCCTTTACCCTGCAACATCCCTGGACAGCTTAAGGAAGAATGCAAGAATGCACATGTTATTGCTACCAAAACATAAACAATCAAGAGCAGGTTTGGGGTTTTTTATAGAAGAAGAGAACGAGCTGCTCAAGTGAATTTTGTTAACTGCTTTACAAAGCAGAGACTCCCACCATCAGCTGAGACATCCTTGTTCACTTTATGCTGACCTATTAGTGTAACTGACTTCTTCAGAAATCAGCTGGAAGTGCTAGCTTTTCCATACATGCCATATGCCAAAATCATTATCTTCACTGCAGACAAGGGGTTTAGTTCTTTCACACCCACTTGTACTGAAACAACTGAAGATCTCGGTTAAGACGTGACAGCTCCATCATATGCAGAGCACGAGCTGTATTTCAGACTACTCCTTCCTCCTAAGCGCAGGGTGGAAAGGACAACCACATTTCTTTTCAGCAGAGGGTGTACTTAAGATTAATGAAGCTCCTCAAACATCCTCCAAGAAGGGTAATGGAAGATAAATTCACCAGGATTCCACACATTCTGTTCCAGCTTTAGCAACAGAAACTTCAACATGCAGCTTTGTAATTGCATGACCTGCCAGTAGGAGACAGAGGCTGCCGGCAGTAAGCTAAGGTTTGTTTTATAACGGCAACCAGGAACAATTTTGAGGAAGTCCTAGAATTCAGGGAAGAAACTATACTGCTTTACTACATCAGCTGCAGGTAAACATTGCTCAAATCAGCCTCCAACAAGCCTAAGCTAGATGAAGACTTTTACTCAGGGTATCCAGAGGGGGGAGAGAGCACTATTGTCCCTATTACTATTCAGCAGCATCCTGAAGGCTCCAAATTCTTTGACTGAAGACAGATGTTTTGTGTTAACACAGACAGCACTCAACAATTAAGACAGAGCCCTTCCTTTCCCAAGGGGACACTGATGAACAGCTACAAGTCTTCAGAGCTAGTTCAGTATTTTGTCAGGAAGAGTTCTTTCCATATCCTCATGATATCACTACATCATGTGCACATTCAGCGTTGTCACAGCAACAGCCAAAATGTGTTACACCGGTTACTGGTGCACATACACCAGGCTGTGCACAATAAATACCATCCAGTGAAGAACAATAAAGTCCTGTGCAGTGGAAGAGCTTGACTCCTCCTCACTGCCTGTTGATTCAAACTGTGCCCAGTTAAACTGGATTTCTCTGGTTACTGACACTTTGAAGGGTGTTAAACTGGAAGACCCTCCCTCCTCAGAGACACTCCACCCACAAGGTAGGTTGATCACTACTCGCACCACAGTGCCCCAGGCAGCACCTTTCGCAGCCAACCAGACAAGGACGCAAGCAAGACAAAAGGAGGTGAGGAATTGTCCTTCCCCAAAACACCGCCTGGATCCCCTGCAAGACAAAGGGTTAATTCAAAGCAAGCCATGCATGCCCTAAAGAGAAAAGCATTTTAATCTGTACTAGGTTTATAAATAGCACCCAATGGCCAGACACCAAGCATTAACCCCCATTCCAATCACGAGATCGGCCTGTTCCCTCCCCACTGTGGATGCGTGCTGGGGCAGCAGGGAGGAGGCTGGATCTATTCAACTAGGTCAGCCTTACTCTGAAGGGATTAGGCATGTAATCCAGCCCCTCCCGGGACAGGCGCGGGGAGGAGGGGCAGAACTGGCACTAACTGAGGAGCAGGAGCTCCCAGCAGGATGTTTGCTTACGCTGTGGATTTGCTTGTCTGCCGGCCCTGCAGAGCCAAACTCTGGAGGAAGCTCTGGGCAGAAAGTCCCAGGCTGTGGTAGTGAGCACATTCACTTACGGGAACAGCTCAGGATGGAAGAGCTGAGGAACACCTGCCCCCAGCCAACCCAGGCCAGAGCTGGAAGCGTTACTCTGCCACACACAACCTGCCAACAGGGTTAATCAGATGCAAGCTTGCACATGATGTGCTACTTCTCAAACGTCAAGCCAGTCTGGCTCAGTACTCATCTCCCGTGCCTGAAGTAGTAAGTTACAAACACACCAGGTTACATCCGGGTGAATAATCCCCACAGGCAAAGTAGACAAAACAATACAGACAGTACTAGCTTGCTGTGGGCCTTCACTGTTTGGGTCTCTGCAGGCTGACTTCCCAAGCGGCGTAACAACCGATCCATGTTATCTCTGTCATCAACGCTGCCGCCACTTCCCAGCATACCTTCTCACAGGTCTCAAGAGAGACCTCATTTGTCCTCAAGGTAGTTTTACAGTGCTGCCTGTCCAGAACATATTTCTGCTACTAGAACTCTTCCCGCGTTCCTTCTGGACACGTTCCCACTGGGCCACAGAGGGAGCATCTGCATCAGCATGCACACAGCGCACTTCGTTAAGGAAGGAGCATTCATTAAGGTGACCGTTAGAAACTGGTGCGTGCACTGACAGCTCTTGCTCCCAGCCCAACAGCCGAACTGGGCACTGCGTACTGCGCACGCTTTGACATCTTCACTCGTTAGGCACGAGGCTGTCTCCCTCACAGATTCCTCTGGCTTAGGGGTAACAGGTCTAAACCTAAATGAACTCTTGATGTTGACCAGCACGTTTAACACAACTACACACGCACAGAGTTACCCTCTGCAACCAACCCCGAGCACAGGTTACCTTTGATGGAAACACTGCCATTATGCCAGAGAAAGCTCGTGCTTTTAAGAATCACGTGGGCCTGCAGACATCTCATACGGAACAAGCTCTAGGGGCAGCATTTCATTTTTTGGGGAATTAAAAACGTCTCAGTGCAAAACCAGATCTAAGCCAACTAATCAGTTTATATCAGCATGGAGACAGCATCCTCTGTCTTCCCATTAGTCGCCTGTGACCTGAAAGTCACAGTATAAACTTAGAACAGCCCACCGACACTTCAAGGCAAGTTAACCAATGACAAGCCGCTGGGCAAACCCTCTCTGCTTGGGCACACTTGGCACACGGCCTTCCTCTTCTGCCTAAGAGCAGCTGCCTCACACAGCAACAGCTGACGGCCACCCAGGCTGGTAAAGAGCCAAACTAGATCACTTTCCCTCCAATACCAGTGAGGGCAGAGAGAAAAGACCTGCGAGTGAGGAGGGTAGGAAGAAACAGAAGACACAAGGTGCATGAGAAAATGGCAACTGGGGCAGTAGGGGGGTAAGGGCAGACTGTAAGCAACAAGGTATTTACAAAACAGGGAAGGGACAAACAAACAAAGCAAAACCACGCTAAAAAACCCACCAAACTTTGTGTGCTCAAATCAGAGGGACAGAAGAAAGTATGAAGGGTTCTAATACCTCCTGCTAGAGTTATACCTCCAGAGGGAAGAAAACATACCCCAGTATTCCTCCGTGAAAGTTTCACCATACACATCCATTCAAGGTATCCGGCAAATATTCTAGGAAGCCAGGAAATTGGGTGGCAGTTGCAGGAAGCTGCATTACAAACCTACCACAGTGCACATCTCAAAGTGCAATTCCCGCTCTCTTACCTGATGCACAAACACGTCTTCTTTGGTATCATTTCTGCAAGAAGAAAGGGAGACGTCGTAAGAGTTTAGACTAAGACTTAAACAGAAAACCCTCACTTCAAGTGAAACCCTCCTTCCCCCAGCCCGTAGTACAACCCCTAGATTCCACACATCCTGTGTAAGTCTGTGCTACCGAGACCCTGCTCTGAAGTTCCAGGGTCATATGCTTGAAAGCAGAAAGGACTCCCCACCCTTCAGACAGGGGGATGTTTTCTAATCTTCCGGGCAAAAGTTCAATATTTTGTTTTGACACAGGGCAGAGTTAATGACTGGACTTGCCTTTCACTATTCCACCTCCCCTCAGAAGAATTCCACAGGGCTGCAACCTGAGCTGTAATCCCAGAGGTCAAGCAAGACTGTCAACAGGACTGGCCACAGCTGTTAACAGAGCTCTCCTTTCAGCGAAACTCAAAGCAACCGTGTGTAAGAGGTGTTAGGAGAGTCCGTCGGAGGGGCACCCAGACATAAACATGGGGTTGTCTGGATCAGGCCAGCCAGTTCAGGCTTCTGCATGCCAAACGTGAAGACACATTTGAGACCCTGATTCTCTACTCCCATACTACAGGACGAGCCCAGAGCCTGCTGTCTGAGCACTCAATTCCTTCTCTGTACAGGGAGCAGGTGGGTCAAAGAGTCTGTGAAGGTAACGCATAATCCAAAACTTGTCATGGCCAACTGAGGTAACACGAGACCAGTTTAGAAGAAAGCTAAGAAGTTACACCACCACATCCAGCTGAAGGATCGCACATCAACTGCTGTGGGAGCCTTTAAGTACTTCCTAATCCAAGCTTACATCACACTGGATAGCAGTCTCTAGGGACTGGGATTAATATTGTACCAGAACTGGCTTTAGATCCGTGAAACAGGGCTCGTTCCCCCCTTTCTACAGCGTACAACTTACCCAAATCTACCTGCTGTGTGGCACCCCAAGGACTTTCAGGACAAAGTAACCTGCCAGGTACGTCCTTTGCAAAACAAGCGATCGCCATGCGGAAGCTTCGTTTTTCATGAAGCACACAAGACATTTAAGCCCCTCAAACCACATGGTTACTTCAGCCTTCAAGGCCAAAGTTATCTCTAGCAACTTGAAGTGTGGTTCTCGTGCACTTAGGGTTGGAGTGTGATGAGTGTCCCTTACAGCTATTTGGATTATCAATGCCCTTCAGTGGTTTGATCATTTTCAGACCAGAAGAGAAAGAAAGATACAAAGAATCTGGAATACCTTAGTTAGATGATGTCAGAGAATCTCAGTGGGTATTTAGAGTAGGTATTTTGGCCTATCAGTTAACACTTGAATTGTTATCCAAAAGCATTTCCCCCTCATCCTCCCACCTTACTTGCACTTTTTTAAAAGCCAGGCAGTCATGACAGAACATACAGCTCGTTAAAGGCGCAGTACAGGTAAGCACTAGAAACAAGTAACAGGCCAAATCTGTAATGAGTCGGACCCTCTCTGTTTTCTCCCCATACACACAATCTTCGATTAAGGATAAGGAGGGGGAGGGGAAATCCCCTGAGATAACATAGTTTTTTGAATGCCTGCCCAATCTGGCTATGGGCCACGTGAACTTGTAGTCAGGCCTTCAGGCCCCTGCTGAAATTACTAATGCATGGCATGTTATCTGTACCGTGAGTCTCAGTCCAGCGTAGATACGACTATCATAATGTAAACATACCTATTGATAAAGCCGTATCCATTTCTGACATTGAACCACTTGACTGTGCCAAGAACTTTGGTGGCTGAAAAGAAAAAGTTAAAGAAGTTACTCTAAAACATAATGAAGCACAAGAACATTACAAAAACATTCCTTAATACCTTCACATGAAGTCACAACCAGACCTACTCTGCTCCCTAAACACTCAAGATGATGGTACATCTCCAACTTCAGCCTATACTAATGCGGTGGCAGGAAGCAGGGCTTTCACTTCTGTTATTCAGCCAAGAGTTCACCTCATAGCACCTATAATGAGACCCAGCTCTATTTTCAGAACTGACCATCCATGCCTTTTTTTTTTTTTATTTCTTATCCCAGAATTGAGCAGTGAAGCTGAAAATCCCACTGCCATTCATCAGTTCTCTTTAGCTTATCAGCTAGACACGAAAGACAGCTGAAGAAAGCTGTTTAGAAGTCCTCTCCTTCACTCAAGCTACCCTTTCTTCCTTGCAAGACAGAAGTGGCCAAAGCAGCACGCAACTCTCTCGAGTGGAAAGGCAGCACATCCTTATTTTGGACACGCTCTTTCTTGCATTATCAACATCGCTCTAACCCCATGTGAACCCACGTGAGGTTGGTGGATTTGTTCTGGGGTTTTTGTGGAGGTTTTCTGTTTGTTTGGTTTACTATTCCTACTTTTAGAGATCTTCTGTGATTTACCGGTGACAAACTGACCAACCTTATGTTCCAAGGCTTCTAAGACCAAGACAAGCTCCTGTCTCAGCACCAAAACAGCAACTTTCTTAGAAGCCATATTGCAATGTCTTATAGGATCTGGCAAAACCTGTTCCTCCAACATACAGGTACGTGTGGGAGGAACTCAACAGCAGTGAAGGTAGTTCAAACTCTCCTTCCCTCTCAGCGACTGGGTGGAGACCACAAACTTGTGCTTTTCAAACCTGCAGGAAAGGGAGAATTTTGGGCTCTAGACTTCAGCAGATGTTACTTATTACATAGCATGACCACAACTGCCTAAGCAACTCGGCAGTACTTACTTGAAAAGGGTTAAGTCACCTACAGATGCCTGCTTGTTAGAACCCTTACGTGCATTTGGCGGGTGGGAGGAACCCGAGGCAATTAAAAGGAAAACAGCCTACAGACGATCTCCAGTTCAGAAGTCCAAGCCAGTCTGCTAGAGGCAAGAACACACTGCAGATTCTTACCTCCACCTGTCCTACACATGCATTCGTCCCTAAACATCCACTAGGAGACGACAGCCAGGCAGATCTTTGGCCTCAGTCTCGCCATTCTTGCGTACCCCTCTGACAGAGACAGTAACTTCTCCCCCCCCGAATACAGCAGGAATGCTTGCTGATGGCAGACCACGGTAGCACTGTTGCTGTTACTGAAGATAACAACAGGCCATGTTTCATTGCACATTTACAAGCGAAGGTTTTGGTCACCTTTAATACAATTTTTTAGCAGGAAATGTTCATATTTAGAAGAAGTAAAACCATGTTAAGACCATGATAGTTGGTAGAGCACTTTTCTCTAATCGGTACAGCACCCATTCCCAAGACTCCTTGTTTACAGAGATTAAAAACCCTAAGTTACACTACCTAGCACTGATTCATAGAACGGTTTGGGTTGAAAGGGACCTTAAAGCCCATCCAGTTCCAACCCCCCTGCCATGGGCAGGGACACCCTCCACTAGCCCAGATTGCTCCAAGCCTCATCCAGCCTGGCCTTGGACACTCCCAGGGATGGGGCATCCACAGCTTCTCTGGGCAACCTGTCCCAGGGCCTCCCCACCCCCTCCGGGAAGAATTTCTTCCTGATATCCAATCTAAACCTCCCCACTTTCAATTTAAACACTTGTCCTGTCACTACAGGCCCTTGTAAAAAGTCCCCCCCCCAGCTTCCTTGCAGGACCCTTCAGGTACTGGAAGGTGCTATAAGGTCTCCCTGGAGCCTTCTCTTCTCCAGGCTGAAGAAGCCCAACTCTCTCAGCCTTTTTTCATAGCAGAGCTGCTCCAACACTCTGATCATCTTCGTGGCCTCCTCTGGACTCGCTCCAACCAGTCAATATCCTTCTGATGTCGGGGGCTCCACAGCTGGATGCAGCACTCCAGGTGGGGTCTCACAAGAGCAGAGCAGACAGGGAGAATCCCCTCCCTCACCCTGCTGGCCACACTCCTCCTCATACCGCTCAGGACATGATTCAGTGACAATAACAGTCAAATCCATCAACATTTATAGCTATGCTTTTAGTTCCATGGGGACATCACTAAGCACAGACACTTGTTGCTACCACGAAGGCCCTGGCTACATTCAAGAGCTCGCTGCACTAACACGAGTCGATGGGGGGTCAGAAACAGGTGCCAGCGACACCTGCGTATAGATGTGCCTTGACCGATTACTGATAAACTGGGTAATGTAACAGGGGAAACTCACACAGATCACGGAATGGTTTGGGTTGGAAGGGACCTTCAAAGATCATCTAGTTCCAACCCCCCTGCCATGGGCAGGGACACCCTCCACTAGCCCAGGTTGCTCCAAGCCTCATCCAGCCTGGCCTTGGACACTCCCAGGGATGGGGCACCCACAGCTTCTCTGGGCAACCTGTCCCTGTGCTCCCCACCCTCTCCAGGAAGAAATTCTTCCAGACATCCGATCTGAATCTCCCCGCTTTCAATCTAAACCCATTATCCCTTGTCCTGTCACTACAGGCCCTCGTAAAAAGTCCCCCCAGCTTCCTTGTAGGCCCCATTCAGGTACTGGAAGGTGCTCTAAGGTGTCCCCGGGGCCTTCTCTTTGCTAGAACCCTTCCTACCTCAGCTCCAGAGAAATCTTTTACCTGGCTCCTCTATCCGCTGCAGTAAGACCTCAACCTCGCCCTTCAGAAGGGAGGATGCCGTCTTTCCGCTGCGAGGCCCGGGACTCTCCACACCCTGCCAGCCTCTACTGACCTCTTAGAGTCAGGAACAGCAGAGCCCTGCTTCCACTGCAGATGCAAGTCCTGCCCTTTTCAACAGGTCGATGCTATTCAACCACCGTGACAAAAACCACACTGGTTACGCGCAGGGCTCGGCGCAGGGCCGGCAGCTTGACATTTCACTTTGTTTCTAGCGATCAAGTAGGAACTAAACCCAAAAGCCACTAATCCCACGGGCATTATTAAAGCAGCGTTCTTCATAGGGCAGAAAACTTGTGCAAAGGCCTTGAGATCAAAGGGGGGACACACGGCGTTTGCCAGCAACCGCTTTCCAGGGGAGATGCCCCCGCAGGGCGCGAAGCCGGCGGCAGGTGCCGGGAAACCCGTCAACATGGCTGCACTTCCACGCACCATCCCCGCCCGGCCCCGCAGAAGCGCCCGGGGCCACCCCCTGCGGCTCCGGTCGCTTCTCCGGGGCCGGCCGGGGCAGCGGCCGCCGCCGCGCACAGGTGCTCCCGCCCAACTTGGAGCCGGAGGCCCGGCCGAGCGCCGCTCGTCTCCCCCCGGCCCCGGGAGCGGGAGGAGGAGGCACGGCCGCCCGCCCCGGGCGCAACCTGACTCACAGCCCCGCGGGAGGTGGGGGGACCGGACACGGGGCAAGCCGGGCCGGGCCCCGGGCGGCCGCCATGTGCCTCTCCCCCCGCCCAGCTCCCGCCGCAGGTGCCCCGGGAAGTTCGAGGGAGCCCAGTGCTCACCCAGCACTTTCTTCTCCGTCTCGGCCACGGCAGCTGTGGCGGCGGCGGCACCGGAGGCCGCCTCACCAGCAGCCGCGCCCGGTGCGGCGGCGCTGACGGGGCTCTTGGGCTTGACGTCCGGGACGGCGGGCGACGGCGGCGCGGGGGCTCCGGCCGCGGCGGCGGTCGCGGTGGTGGTGGTGGTTGAGGTGGTGGTGGTGGTGGCGGCGGCGGGCGCCGAGCTGGCGGTGCTGGTCTCCGCCGCCTCGCTCATGGTGCCTGGCGAGAGGGCGGGCGGTGGGTGCGCGGCAGCGGCGGTGGCGACCGTCCCTCGGGCCCGCGCTGGGTCTTACTGCCCCCAAAATGGCCCCGCCGAAGTTTTAACACAGTCAGCGGGGCCCGCTGCCGGGGCTCGCGCCGCCTCATTAGCATTTAAAGGGGCCGCGCCGACACCGAGTGGGGTGCGGCTCCTCCGCGTGCGGCACGGAACGGCGCGGCGCGGCCGCCTGCGCTCCGGCCCTTTGCGCGGGTGTATACGCGGCCGCGTGTGTACACCCGAGTGTGCGGACGCGCGTGGGGCGTGCGCGTGCCCGCGGCGTGGAGCCCAGCGCCTCCTGCGCACGCACGTCCCCCGTCCGCGTCCGCACCGGCGGAACCCCGCGCACCGGCCGCGGGTGCGCGGAGTTGTGTACGCACGCGGAGGCGCGGCGGCCGTGGGAGCCGGGAGCGGCGGAACCGTCGGCCGGGACCCGCGGGTGGGGTGGGTCCGCGCTGGCCCTCGCCGGCCCGCGGCGGGGCGGGTGACGCCGTGGCCGGTCCGCGCCCCGGGACGTGCGGCCGGGTGGTGGGCACGAGCGCGTGTGCGCTGCGGGGCGGCGCGCGTGGGTGCGGCTCGGTGTGGGGGGGGGGGGGCGCAGCAACGTGGTGGCGAGTGGAGACGTGTGGGGCACGGCCGTGCTGGTGAGCGCGGGTGCGTACGCACTTGGCGGCCGCTCCTCTTGCTGTCCCGGGCGCTTCTCGCTGGTGGCTCTTCTCCCACGCTGTCCTCCAGCTCGCAGCCCCCGACATCTAGTTCTGCCGCCTGCTGTCCCGCTGCTGCCTCGTTGCCTTGGCGCTGCCCTTACTTGCCGTCCTCCTGCCTCTTATTTTTTTTTTTTTTTTTCCTGTCCTCCCCCCAGTTTTCGACCAGCCACGCAGGGCATCCTCTCAGCGGTGGGTATGCCCTCCTTCGCACGCTGTATTGGGTTTGTGTGGCAAGGGTTTATTAGCGGGGGGCTGCAGGGGTGGCTTCTGTGAGAAGCTGCTAGAAGCCCCCCCCCCCCCCGCGTCCGATGGAGCCCATGCCAGTAGCTCCAACGCGGGGCAGCCCCTGGCCAAGGCCAAGCCCGTCAGCTGCAGTGGTAGTGCCTCTGGGGTAACATGGCTAAGAAGGGAGATAAAAACGGGAGCGAGTGGTTTTTGCAGAGTAAGAGGGAGAGCAAGATGGGAGAGCAACAGCTCTGCAGGCACCAAGGTCAGTGGAGAAGGCGGGGGAGGATGTGCTCCAGGCACCACGGGGGAGATACCCCGGCAGCCTGTGGAGCAGACCACGCCAAGGCAGGTTGTCCTGCTGTCCGTGGGGGTCCACAGCGGAGCACAGATCCACCTGCAGCCCAGGGAGGACCCCGTGTTGGAGCAGGGGGTGCCCAAAGAGGCTGTGACCCCGTGGGTAGCCCGCACGGGAGCAGGCTTCTGGCAGGAGCTGTGGCCTCGTGGAGAGAGAAGCCCAGGCTGGGGCAGGTTTGCTGGCAGGACTTGTGGCCCTGGGAGGGCTGAGGATGGCGCAGGCTGCTCTGGAAGGATGGCAGCCTGTGGGAGGGTCCCACTAGAGCAGTTTGTGGAGAGCTGTAGTCCTTAGGAAGGACGCTTGTTGGAGAAGTTCCTGGAGGACTGTCTCCTGGCGGGGGGGGATGACCCAGGCTGGAGCAGGGGCAGAGTGTGAGCAGTCCTCCCTCTGAGCGCAGAGAAGATGGGATAAACTGACCTCAGCCCCTGTTCCCCGTCTCCCTCTGCCACTCGGGGGTAGGAGGTAGAGAAAAGCTGGAGTGAATTTGAGCCCAGGAAGAAGGGAGGGGTGGGGGGAAGGTGGTTTAAGATTTGGTTTTAGTCCCCTTTCACTCTGATTTGATTGGTGCTGAATTAAATGCATGTGTTCCCCAAGCTGAGTCTGTTTTGCCTGTGATGGTAACTGCTGAGTGCTCTCTCCCTGTCCTTATCTCCAGCCACCAGCCTGTCATTGTCGTTTCTCTCCGCTGCCCAGCCGCAGAGGGGAGTGCCAGAGCAGCTTGGTGGGCACCTGCCCCCAGACTCGTCAACCCACCGCACACACTAGCACCCCATCCCAGACCCACCACATCAGTTTTCTTAATCGCCGTGTGTCTATCATTCCCTCTGAGGTGAGGGCCGGAATGGAAGTTTTGTGCACCAGGCCTTATTGAAGTTTTGCTTGGCTTCTCTGTATTCCTGAACACTCAGAATGCTTCACGTCCGCCTCGTTTTTCGCTTTGTACCCTCTTCTGATCGCCACTTCTCCACAATTCCTTCGCAGTTCTCACAACACAAATGAAGGTCTTCGGAGGGCATCCCTTCCTGAACATCCCTCTGGCAAGCCATGCCCACATCAGCTGGAAAGCAGCCTCGGGTGACATGTTCTCTGGGAAAGCATGCCTTAAACCGCACGAGGTCTCATCTACTGAAACTCCTTGAACCTAGGTTTGGCAGACGTCAGAGCTAAATCAAAAAGATGCTGCAATGCTGTGGAGCAGACCCTCCCAAAGCTGAAAACAGACTAAGACGTTGCAACTCTAGAACCACTGAGCTGTTTTGAAATTCAAAATACTTTCGGTGCATTCAGAATTCAGTGTTTCCATCCACACAGGCATCGCTGCTCCCAATTCAATTACTTACCCCACTTTCTAGATCCTGGATGGAAATTATTATTACAATTCTCATTGCACACCACTGCTCACATAAGAAACAAATATTTTTTGTCCCACGGTTTTTAATCCTCCACTCTAAGTCAAATGCGTTATCAAAATTCAGTCAGGCGTACACTTGAGTCATCAAATTTGTTTTAAATGTTAATAATTTTTCTCCCACAAGTAAATTTTAGAGTTTTGTTGAAAAGCCCATTCAACAAAAAAATAAAGCATCCAACCTGTGGAAATGTACCATGCTTATTCCATGCCTTTGTAGAGAATTGGCGATGCTTTCCTCGATTTTTTTCAATTATTTGAATAATGAGAAAATGTGAGAAATATAGAGTAGACAATTGGTAATACATTTCCTTTGTTTCAGTATTCATTCTCTTCAAAAACTATGTTGGAAGAAATTAATCCACCAACTTGGGTAATAAAAAACTGTAACTGTTGCGTGTGGAGACTAGTTTCTGCATCTACATTTTCTGACTACTTCAGATCAACTAGCTGTAAATGGCTATTTTATAAAAATAAGATCAGTACAAGATCACGACGCTATTGAGGTTGGAAGGGACCACTGGAAGTCATCTGGTCCAACTCCCCTGCCCAAGCAGAGCCACCTAGAGCCAGTTGTCCAGGACCATGTCCAGATGGCTTTTGAATATCCCCAAGGAGGGAGACTCCACAACCCCTCTCTCTTTATTGGTGAATAAGGAGCTGGCTGGATGGTCATACTCAGAGAGTTGTGGTCAACGGCTCGATGTCTGAGTGGAGACCAGTGATGAGCGGCGTTCCTCAGGGATTGGTATTGGGACTGGTATGGTTTAACATCTTTGTCAGCCACATGGATGGTGGGATTGAGTGCACCCTCAGCAAGTCTGTTGATGACACCAAGCTGTGTGGTGCGGTCGACACGCTGGAGGCAAGGGATGGCATCCAGAGGGACGGGGACAGGCTGGAGAGGTGGGACCGTGCCAACCTCATGGAGTTCAACAAGGCCAAGGGCCAGGTCCTGCACCTGGGTCAGGGCAATCCCAGCACAAGGACAGGCTGGGTGGAGAATGGATTGAGAGTAGCCCTGAGGAGAAGGAGTTGGGGGTACTGGGGGATGAGAAGCTGGACATGAGCCGGCCGTGTGCGCTGGCAGCCCAGAAAGCCAACCGTATCCTGGGCTGTATCAGAAGCGTGGCCAGCAGGGTGAGGGAAGGGACCCACCTCTCTACTCTGCTCTCGTGACACCACACCTGGAGTACTGCGTCCAGCTCTGGGGCCCCCAACATCAGAAGGATATCGACCAGTTGGAGTGAGTCAGAAGATGCTCCAAAGGTTGGAGCACCTGGGACAGGCTGGGAGAACTGGGCTTGTTCAGTCTGGAGAAGAGAAGGCTCCAGGGAGACTTTATAGCACCTTCCAATACCTGAAGGGGGCCTACAAGGAAGTTGGAGGGGGCACTTTTTACAAGGGCCTGTAGCAACAGGACAAGGGGTAACGGGTCTAAATTGAAAGTGGGGAGATTTAGATTAGATATCTGGAAGAAATTCTTCCCGGAGAGGGTGGGGAGGCACCGGGACAGGTTGCCCAGAGAAGCTGTGGATGCCCCATCCCTGGAAGTGTCCAAGACCAGACTGGATGAGGCTTGGAGCAACCTGGTCTAGTGGAAGGTGTCCCTGCCCATGTCAGGAGGGTTGGAACTTTAAGGTCCCTTCCAACTCAAACCATTCTGTGATTCTATGATTCTAAGATTCTGTGTTGAACAGGATTGGACCCAGTATTGACTCCTGGGACAGAGCACCAGTTACTGGCCTCCAACTAGACTTTGTGCCACTGATTGCCACCCTCTGGGTCCATCTGTTTAGCCAGTTTTCAATCCACCTCATCCAGCCCACAGTTCAGCAGCTTCTCTGTGAGGATCTTATGGGAGATGGTGTTGAAAGCCTTACTGAAGGCCAGGTAGATGATATCCACGGTTTCCACACTTCTCTACCAAGCTAGCCATTTCATCACATAAGTTTATCAGATTGGTCAAGCATGATTTCCCCTTGGTGAATCCATGCTTGCTACTCCCAGTCACCTTGTCCTTCATGTGCCTGAAAATGGTTTCCAGAATTAGTTGCTCCATCACTTTCCTGCAGATCAAAGTGAGGCTGACCAGCATGTAGTTCCCTGGATCCTCCTTCCTGCCCTTACTGAAGACAGGAGTGTAATTTGCTTTCTTCTGAGTCCTCAGGCACTTCTCCCAGTTGCCATGATCAATCAAACAATATGGAGAGTTACCTCACAGTGCCATCTGCCAGCTCCCTCAGCAATTGTGGGTGCATCCCATCAGGGCCCATGGACTTACACATGTCCAGTTTTCTGAGGTATTCCCTGACCCAATCCTCTTCCACCAAGGATACATCTTCCTTGCTCTAGCCTTTCCCTCTGGTCTATGGAACCTGGGATTCCCGAAGGCTGGTCCTGCTAGTAAAGGCGAGGCAAGCAAGGCATTCAGTACCTCAGCCTTTTCCATGTCCTCTGTCACCAGGTCCACCATCTCCTTCAGCAGTGGGCCCACATTTCCCCTAGTCTTTCCTTTGTCACCCATGTACTTGTAGAAGTGCCCCCTTGTTGCCTTTGACACCTCTCACCAGATTAAATTCCAGTTTAGGCCCTGGTTTTCCCATTTTCATCCCTGCATGCTCAGGCAGTGTCTCGGTTACGCATCCTTGCTTCCACCCTCTGCACGCTTCCTTTTTAGGTTTGAGTGGGCTTTCCTTTTTGTGGGCCAGGAGCCCTTAGTTCATCCACACAGTTCTCCTCTCATTTTTTCCCTGAGTTCCTGCTTCTCAGGATGGACAACTCTTGAGCTTGGAGGAGGTGGCTGCTGAATATCAATCAGTTTTCTTGGGCCCATCATTATTCCAGAGCCTTATCCCATGGGACTTTTCAGAGCAAATCTTTGAAGAGGCCAAAATCTGGTCTCTCTCCAGGGCTGTGAGCTTGTATTTTGCCCTGGTCCCTTCTCTCAGGATCTCCACCATCTCATCATCACTGCAGCAAAGGCTGCCTTCAGCTTTCACACCCCCAGTGAGCCCTTCCTTGTCTGTCTGTATGCAGTCCAACAGAGCATCTGTCCTCATTCACTTGGGTCAGCAAGTTGTCGTCAGTGCTCTCCAGGACTAAAGTCTGCCATGGGGACCAGCGCCTGGGAACGTAAGGCTGTTCCTGTCTGTCTGTACAGGGTCTCATCTGCTTGTTCTTCCTGGTCAGGTAGCTTGTAGCAGACACCCATTACAATGTCACCCACACTGCTCTGCTCTTTAATCCTTGTGTTGGCTCATCATGCATCCCCTGGTGCAGCTGCAGGCACTCCAGCTGCTCTCTCACATAATGGGCTGCTCAGCCTGTCTTTCCTAAGGAGCCTGTATTGCAACACTCCAGTCATAGCAGTCAACACGCTCCCGTGATGCCTGTGAGACCGCAGCCCTGCAACTGCACACACATCTTCATCGCACCATGTTCAATCCCCACGCTGCGAGCATTGATGCACAGGCACTTCAGAGAGGCACCCTGGCATGCTCATTTCCCTGAAAAAGGTCTGTTTTTCAATTCCATAATGTTGCCTTGTTAGCACTTCCTTGCTTACGTGCAAATGCTTGAGTTTAGCTTAAGCTCAATTAGTTGATTTTGCGTTTCCTTTTCTTCACATCTCCCCAGCAGATGAGTCACTTTTTCACAGGGCTGCTGGGGCTCTCCCTCACACATCATTCCGAGTTTAAAGCCCTTCTTACCAGGTCAGCAGCCATCCTGCTGGCAAAGATGCCTTCGTCCTGCCTCGTGAGGTGGATCCCGTCTCTCCCAAGCGGATGTGGATTCTCAAACAAGGTCCCATGGTCATAGAAACCAAAACCCTGTTGCTGACACCGGCTCCTCAACCAGTTGACACACAATTATCTCCTCTTCCTCCTAGCTGCCTTTCCCCTCACCAGCTGGGCTGTGAAGAACGCTACTCAGGCCCCCATGCCCTGACCGTCACCCACAGAAGAAACACAGTTTGCAGAAGATGCTTTTGTGTGTGTGTGTGTCTAAAAATTTCTAGAAATTTCTAAAAACATTCTCATGCCTCTCCTAATTAATAGATCCATAGCACACCAACAGCATCCTTCTGACGTTGCAGGTGGTGGAAATATACATCTAACACACTGCTTAATTTGCTCGTAACTTGGCCAAACTGTGATAGCTTGGACTCAAATTTGCACTTCTCGTTTGAAAAGTTCAGTAAAAGATACTCCGTCCTGACAATGAGATGAGGGGAAAATACCTTGTTTTCCCTTATTTGAATTTGGTTTGGGACTTGGCTTATTCGGTTACAGTGACTCTGTGCTTTTGAACCCAACGTTCTGAGGGCAGAAGCCAAGAAAAAACAGTGGCTGAGAGAGTTCAGAGAGGCCTGGCGATGGGTGTTTCATAGCCCTCTCATCTGCATGCCCTGTGCTTTGCCTGCTGCTCTGCTGGCTCCCCAGGTGGAAGGAGCCCAAGCCGATGCCCCAGACAGCCAGACCTGGCTCTCACTTGCATTAGTCAGAGTGGCCCTGTGTGGGACAAAAGCACATTCCCCATCCGGGGGTTTATGGCTGGTTTACTTTTGGAAGGGAACTGAAACCCATTTGATGAAAGACGGTAAAGCTGCAAGCGAGGAAAGGTTAAGAAATACCAGGAATGAGGTTACTTGTAAGCCTGGAGTTCAGCCCTGTTAAATGTAGGGGTAATTATATATTTCTAAATTAGATGATCACATATTCCTCTTCCCACAGTATCCTGCCTTTTTTCCACAAATCAGCTGTTTTTCGATAGTCCCTTTCATCCTGGTCACTTGATGTGCGGCTCAAGCTATTATTTAATGCACACTATATAACCATCAGACTAGATGGAGAATTATTAATTGCCCTTTTTTCCTTGGGGAACCTGTGGGGCTCTTAGTGTTCTGTACCCGTGGATCACAAACATTGATGAACGTATTTTACCCCGTATCATGTGCAAACAGCTGAGATTATCATCTCCATTCTGGGAATGGGGAACAGAGGCAGAAAGAGATGCTACTGTTTTCAAGTATCTGCTGATTCTGGGTAGCTGCCTTGCACATACATGCGTTTCTTTTCCAGGGAACTTGCTGGTTTTACAAGTCGGGTAGGATGTGAGGTGCTTGCATGAGGCTGGGACATGTGGCAGGGAAGCATGGGAGCTATTTTATGGGGCTATTTTATGTCCCTGGCTTCTGGGGAGGTTTCTCCTGCAGATGCTGAGTGAGAGGGGATGTCTCACTGCGGCATCGGGTCGGCAGCCTAGCCTCCTTGGAAGGGTTGGGTTGGAACCCCGCGTTATCTTGCTGTTTCCCAGCAGCGAGCATAGGTTGTCGTTCATCACGTCCTGTGAATTTCTCTCCTTCAGGGACTAATCCCTACCATGCTCTGTGTGGGAGCCCAGGCACTCGGCTCTGTCTTTGGAGTCCTGACAATCCTAGCCGCTGGTGTCCTGTGATAACCTGAAAACCTGTGCTTCTATTTCTTTGTGCAGAACCTGCTTACTCCGTGCTGGCTGTGGAAAAGAGCTTGAAATGTACTGCTAAGTCTTAAACACTGAAAGACAGATCAGAAGAGCTAAAATTCATCATTGCTCCAAAAATTTAATGATTTTAAACCAACCCCAGTGAATTTGGAGTGCTGGGAATTGGCAAGAGTATGCCCTAAGAGTTCTAGATCATATAGGTGGAGTCTCGTTGATGATTTGCGGATATGAATACCATTTTCTACTTAAAAAGTAGCTCTTAAGGGGCTTTAGGTTCTACTAAGAAATCTGAGGGGAAAGCCAGGATTTCTGAAGATTTTATAGGGTGGATGATGTGCAAGGTGGCTGCGTTCACCTGTGTGTAACAGGACACACTGATCCAATAAGCTAGTTCAAAGAGCAGATTGAGCTAATAGGTTGTGTAATTAGAAAACGTGGTGTTCACTGAAGCAAAAATATTTTGCAGATAAAAATCAATTTCTGCTATTGTATTTCTTGGAAAAAATGAGGTAACACCTTCCAATAAAGTAGGAAAGTTCTATTTCAGCAATTGAAGAAACTAACATTTCAATACAGCATTTCCAAATAATTTCAGGTACTGAAATTATTTTAAGTGATACAGAAATAATGTTGAAACATTCTTGTTTCCTTTAAACAGTATTTTTCTGAGGATATATTTTATAAAATACACCTAGAAATATTGCTCTCTCTTTGGAGAGACATTTAAAGGTCCAGAATTTCTTTTAAAATAGAAAACCCTGGTCTCCCCAGGTCTAGCTGGACAAGTAGGAGACTTATTGGGCCTTCTCCCTGAATTTAAACCATAAATTATTCAAATTAGAAATGCTACTTTAGTGTGCTTTGATACACACCCTGGCTTAATTGGGACCTTACCATCACTGCAGCTGGTGCCTGTGTTGACATTGCCGTAAAATCGATAATACAATGATCTACCACAGGCAGGTCATTTAAACTCTCTACTTACCTTCCTTATTGAAAAAATGAAGTCATAACCTGTATTTTTAAAAGCAAGTTTAAAAAGCCAGATCATAAACTAAAAACTGTAGCACTTGATCCACCGTCAGTGGAAAAATGGGCTTGGAATTTAGTCCTAAGTGTATGGATGGATCTAAAATGTGGAGGATTGATTCATCTTCATTTCTTCTACACTGAGTTTTGTACTGTCAACAGCTACTTCTCACGTAACATTTTTCATATTGGACTGAGAGCAGTTTTACAAAATCCAGCAAGTTGTTGGGGTTTTTGGTTGCTTTTTTTGTGTGTGGGGGTTTTTTTTTGGGGTGTGGGGGGGTTGGTTTTCTGTGGGTTTTTTTGGAAGGCTTTTAAGAAAAAACAACTTACATTGACTTTAATGGAAAGTATTGATAGTCTTGCAAATCCGTTAATCTAGAAGGAATCAAAGCGGTTTATAAATTAAATATCTGCAGGGTGCAGCAGTCGAACGTGAAATGGGGCTCCACCAACCTCTGCTCCGGCTCACCTCCTCCCTCCTTTCCTCACCGACCTTGGTGTCTGCCTTGTTTCTCACATCCCACTCCTCTTTCTGCTCCAACTTCCACAGCAGCGGGGTTTTTTCCCCTCCTAAATATATTATCACAGCGGCGCTGCCACCATCACTGATGGGGTCAGCCATGGCCAGAGGTGGCTCCGATGTGGAGCTGGGGAAGCTCCCAGCAGAAGCTGTCCCTGTAGTCACCCCGCCCCACTACCAAAATCTCGCTACCCAAGCCCAACACAAACGTGAATTGAGATCACATTCATTAATAATTTTAGGCAAAATTAAATTAGCAAAATACTTCAGAATCGTCACAGAATCCGTGCGAACACGTTAAAACGAGTATGTAGGTAGTCTGCATGCAGTGCACCTGCTTCAGCAGGGCAAAGAAGAGCAATCCATCCCAAAATAACTTGACATTATTTTAATCTTGGCATTAGCCCAGGAAGTGTTGGATCTTAGGACTGCCGTGTTCTGCCACACAGAGACTGTATTTCAAACTTGGTCAAGTACCTGAAAATCATTGTTTAGAAGCCATTTTGGACCATTCCAGATGGAAATACTTAAAAGGACCATTGATGATTTCTGTCAGGATTTGTATGTTGTCAGAGATGGAAAAACATATCTGTGAGATATGAAAAACCTGATTTCATGTTCACAGGTAGCCAGATAATCAACGTTATTTTGCTCATAAGGTTTTCTGTATTTTACAGTTGTGCATTTGCCTCATGTCGCCTTAACCCATCGTGAGACAGTGCAAGAGACCTTGGCACAACGTGCAGCGTGATGCTGAGCCAGGACACTGAGTTGTCAAAAGACTTGAGCTTGAGAAGAAGCTGCTCCTGCTGGAGACTGAGAATTTCTTTGCTAAGAGATGAAGGAGATGAACGGTGGTCAATGAAGGAAAAATTGCTGTAGGTTGGCATCTGTAAAGTTCTGAACAGACCACGAGTGTGTCAAAAGCCGGGCAGCTGACTAGGCTTTTTTTTGCGTATTACTGTCTTACCGTACAAATACGACTTTTAATGAAGAAAATGAGAAAAGAGTTTAGCGTGCGCTTACTAGAGCCGTTCTTGGTCTTGCTTTGTGGCTGGGGAGCCTCTGCCAACTCACTGCCTGGCTCAGCGTCCTGCCGCACCTCCTGCAGAAGTGGGGTCAGCCCTCTCCGTTCCTCTTCTCCGGATGCTCCCTTGTATCGCTGACCCAGCCAAGGCTTCTTGTGGTAAATTATTGGTTAAGGTGACATAAAGCAAATGCACAATAGGTGGTGTTATTCTAATGGAGTATGAAGTTTATCTGGAAGGACCTTATCAAGATAAGGAATTAGCTCACTGGAGCACTGAGTTGTGTAGTGGCAGTCACACAGGCCTGCTTCCAGACCTTTGTTTATTTACCATTTTAGAAAGACTGGATGACAGCCAGCTGCTGGCTCTGTGAGAAGGCAAAGGAACAAAATGTCGACACTGGCAAAGGACTCCGAATGTTGTGATTTGTGTTATAGTGGCAAACACGTATAGAGCACAGTCCCTAAATTTCAACTCAGAAAACCATTCCTCAGTTACATACACACACCACAAACCGCACATTCACAGAGTTGACGTATGACACAGAGACTACACACACAGAGAATGCTATACCCAGCACACCTTGGGTCACAGGTGAATGCACTACAGAACAAAAACTCAGCTTGGCAGAACCCCTCATCATCCCCCCTGCCTGGCGAAGGAAGACAAGGGTGAACCGAATGGCCACCAGAGATCTACGGAGCGCCTCGATCGTACAAAGGTGGGAAGCTGCAGATCAAACCCTGGGCAGAGGCTCGGTGAGAGCAGCTCAGCTCAGCACAGCAGTGAGCAGGGTCTAGGTGAGAAATGAGCGGAGAGCTGCAGAACACACTGCACTCCCTAGGGGACACAAGAACAATCCCCTTGTGTCCTCCAGCGCCTCTCTTGGAAATGGCCTTTCCCTTGCATTTCACGGTCATTTCGGAAGTCATGAGCATTGACTGCCTTTGTAAGCTTTTCTACAGTGATAGTCTTCGTATCTCTCTGGAAAAGAGAATGGCAGTAAGGATCAGGGGGGTATGAGTGAGAAAGTGTAACAGGAATGTAAACTGACCTCTGGCATCAAGTAAACAGTAGAGTTCTCCAGCCAGGAGTATCCTCGGCCCATGCGCTTTGTAGAAAGTGCTTTATATGTAACTGCTGCACCAAGATGAAGAATGCTGTGACATCTGCCAACAGCACTGGATTCTCCTTTTGCCTTGTGAACTGCAGACCGCAGCGGTAATAAATTCCTTCTCCACTCCCGAGTATGCCACCAGCTTTTTTTCTTTCTTGTCCTCAGGGAGTTTCGTGGAGGAAGTATGTGTCAAAGCAGACTTGGACGCTGTGATTCAGTTCTGAAATCTGGGGCCTGCTCTTCCGAAACAGGCTGTCTCCATTTTCTCTAGGCCTGGTCCCAGTAACTGGAACGCAGCATATGACTGCACGTACCTCCAGGGAGAACGGGTTGGGAGATAGATTGGGCATCGTCAGTTCAAGGGTTTATGGCATGTTATTAAAGATTTTTTGAAGTTTAGAAGTAGCAAGTGAAGAGGGGAATTGTCTGAGCCAGTGCAATAGGTTTATAATCAGGAGAAAAAGCACTGGAATAAAGAAAAATTATCCTGGCCCGTGGGGTGGGTATCTGCAAGGCAGGTGGCAACTCTGTTCCTGGCAGAAGGAGACATGCTGATAGCTAAGTGGTTCAATACTTTGTTCATCAGAACATGTGCCAGGGTCCACGAGGGTGCCAAAAATCCCCTTTAATTTAAAGCTAAGTTGCATTAAAGCAAACAAGAGCTCCAAAGAATAGACTGTAGAGAAGAATCCCGCTCTGCCAAGTAAGAAGAGAAGTGTCTAAGGTAGGATCTAACACGGTAACTTTGCACTAGGCATTTATGGGACCCTGTGCAATGTGTATGCTCCAGGAATGCCTCCTGACTGCATTGCGACATGAGCTAAATGCTGCTGGACTCACACGAGCTCCCAGCAGACTGGCAGCCCAAGACAGGAAGAGTGCTTTTCTGAGAGCTGTGTTGCACCAACATGGTAGAGTCTGGATTTGGAACTTGCTCTCCTGTTCTGTTCTGACACCAGGAGCACTGGTGTGTTCAGCTGGGGTTTTCTAATGCAATAGGGGAGAAGAAGAAATCCATCAAGGGTCAAACATAATCGTCATCATCATAATAAACATCTGTCCAAACTTGCTTCCCTTTATCAAAGGGAAAAAAGGCAAAAATCAAAGCATTGACCTTTTCTGAATGATTTCTACTTGACTTAATGCCTATCTGGTCATTTACAAGACACCAATTAAAGATTTACAGCATTACCTGAAGAGGTAGAGTAGGGCCGATTTCCTGAAGCAATAAAACCAGCCAATACCTCAATGCTGTTACTGCCCGACAGCACATACAAAGAGCATCACACCACAGGGTTGTCCAAGGAGACAGTTGCTTTCCTTCACCTGAGCGACCTTCAAGGTGTTTCTTGGAGCCATTTTGCTAGTCCTGGCTGAAGATTAGGTGTCTGGTTTAGCCCCTGTTAGCAACTGAGCACCACACAGACTCTCACTCACCTCCCGTCTCCCCCAGTGGGATGGGGGAGAGAATTGAGGGACAAAGGTAAGAGAACTTGTGGGTTGAGATAAGAACAGTTTAATGATTGAAAATAAATTAAATACAATAATGATACTAATAATAACAACATGTAATGAAAAATACTACTACTAATAGTAATGATAAGAATCTGTAATGAAGTAAAAAGGGAAAAAAGAAAAGGAAAAAAAAAGGTACAACTGTTTGCCATCGGTCAACCAACACCCAGCCAGTTCCTGAACAGTGATTGCCCCTCTCTGCCATCTCCCCCAACTCATATACCAAGCGTGATGTTTGATGGCATGAAATGTCAGTTTGGTCAGCTGCCCGGGCTGTGTCACAGGGGCAGTATGAGAAACTGAAGAAGTCTAAGGACTTTTATTATTATTATTAAAGTTAAGTTTAATATAAACATTGCTTGACAACAACCAAGCCATCAATGTGTTGTCAACATTTTTCTCAGCACAAATTCAAAACATAGCCTCACACTGAAAACATCAGTGTGCTATCAACATTCTTCTCAGCTCAAATCCAAAACACAGCCTCATAGCAGCTACTCTGAAAAAACTAACTCTATCCCAGTCAAAACCAGCATGTTAGGCCACAAAACTGTAGTGCTCTGAGACTGACTTTACAGATGCATTTTGGCCTCTTTTATAAAGTCCTGTTTTAAATTAAACCTTAGGAGTGTCATGGGTTGTTTGGTTTGGGGTTTTTTTCCAAACAAAAGCCTTGCTTCAAGATAAAAAATCAAAATTCTTTGTTTTCAAAGTGCTGAAATGCAACATTTGGCTCTTCTCGGTTATTGTCTTCTTTCTTTAGCCAAGACTTCTCTGCAGACACAGCCTGAGCTTGCCATCAGGGAAGTACGGCGTTTCCCAGTTCATCCCAAAAGCCGTCCCCGTGGCTCCCTCGTCGAAGGCTGCTGTTCCACGAGGCACAAGGTGCTGCACGCTGCATGAGGGACCTTCTGACTGACACAATCCTGCTCTCCTGCCCAAAGCTTGGGGGTGAATTCCAGCCATCCTCACGGACATGAGAGACTTTCCCCTTCACCCCACCCCCTGCCAGAAGATGCACAGCGGTGACGGAACGCACCTTCCCCTGAACACGGGTCGCATTCAGCACTCTCTGAGGTAACAGAAGGCGAGCCAGTTCGTATTAAAGCAAATCCCGTTCCCCTGCTCTACACAGCTCATCCTTCTCCTGACTTCTTCCCAGGAATCTCTGGACTCATGTGGAAGTCCTGCGAGGCGTCCTCCCAGGCCAGCCGGACCAATGGACTTATGGAGCGGCAAGGCAACGCCGGGCGCCGGCTGGGCCGGAGCCAGCAGACGGCAGTGCGTGGTGGGCAATGGCGGGGTAGGCCGCGGCGTGGGCAGCGCGGGAGCTGCCACCGCCCCCCGCGAGCTGCCCTGGGGGCCCACCTCCTGCCGTTCTCCTTAGGTCCTGTGGACCTGCAGGAAATGCCAGCATACCTGTACATACCGGCAAAGTGAATTTCCGTGTTCATGTTTTAACCCCCCAAACAAGATTCCCTAAAGGAGTCTTGCAAGCGCGGTGCCCGTTTCAGAGTTGGGATGGCGCACAAGCTGCTGAGAGTTGGCTCCCGCTCACCGAAGGCCCCGTGGGTACCATGCCGCTGCGTTCGTACCCAGTGGTGGGAATGACCCAGCAGTTCATGGCAGAAGGGAACTACAGCCAGCTGACATGGAGATGGCCAGCTGAAGTAACCCGGAGTCTGTTTGTCCACAGAATATCTGGTCAGTGTCTGGGTTAGCAAGTTGAATATGGCAAAGAAAAACCATCTCAGGACGTTGAGTGAGTGGTCAAAGCCCAGGCTGTGCATTTCATTACAAAGCAAAACCTTGTGCAGCAGAATACTGTGCAGTCCTGCACTGAGCGGAATGACACACTCAGCGTTGTGGCCTGCGGCAGTGCTGATACCACTCTGCAACAACTGAGCGTGTCCCACCTTGACGTTAAGGGATGTGACCCTCATCTGTCATGCTGCGAGGGATGGAACTTGGGAGCATAAGACTGGAGGGAGTCCTGGGACCCTGACTTTGCATGTATCAACATCATGTCGGCTCTTTAGGAAATGCGTTAAACTCAATCCCAAAACTACTTTGTTGTTCTCCTCTTCCCCCTCCCCCCTAAAATACCCTCTGATTATCCCTTGTATTATCCCGTAGTTGTATGCTGCACTCTGTTCCAGCCATGACGTATACCATAATTCTACAAACTACATATTAATAGTACTAGTGGTAGTATTATTTTAATTACATATTCTGAGTAGTAATATTAGCGTTATTAGTATTGTTAGTATTATTGGTATCATTATTTTATTTCATTTATTGTCAGTTATTAAATTACTCTTATCTCAACCCACGAGTTTCCTTGTCCTTTCCTCCGATTCTCCTTCCCATCCCACTGGGGGAGGGGCAAGTCAGCGAGCTGCCGTGCGGGGCTTGGTTGCTGGCTGGTGTTAAACCACAACACTGCAATCAACATAAGCACAATTGCTAGTATAGAGATATATATAATACAGGGTTAATATAATTAATGCAATTAAAATACATTAAAAAGTCTGCATGTAAATAACAAAATGCTCAGTTCGTATTAGAAGCAGGTTGACGTTTTTCACAGAAAATGGCCTCTGACAAGTGAAAAAATAATTCAAAGTTCTTCAAAATCTAAAACTATTTCAGCAGGTAAAACTTTGCAAAGAAACTTTCTCAATGAAAACAGAAGCATTAATACCACTGGAACATTTTCTCCGGGGAAAGTTGCTTAATCACAAGCTATATGTAACATCTAGAGGAAATAGCATCGTTAGCTGAGTCACCAGCAACCACAGAGACTCCTGGATTTTATATTCTGGGCATGTCCCTGCTGAGAGTGAGAGATTCCCCATGTCATGGCCCTAAGAGGGTTTAAATTAAATCAACCTCACACACATCGTGCGGGGCTGAGCTTAACCTTTTGGCTTCTGCCTGATACCCTAGAGGGATACGTATCCTCTGAAGACACGTCATCAAGACCGTTTGGTAAATCCCAATTAGTTTGAATTTCTCCTTGAAACATACTATTGTTCCCTTTCTCCTCCTTTTCACAACTGTCACCGTGTTAGAAACACAGAAAAGCCTATGTGGGATGAAGGTCAGCTGGTCCTGCTCCCTGCTTAGAGCAGCGGTAACTTCAAAGCCTCATAAAGCCGCTCAGATTTTCTTGTAGGGCTGAGAAATCTCATGCAATCCTGTAACGAGGGCAACTGAAAGGCTCATCAAATGGCAAGGAAATTCTTTTTCATGGCGTCTCTTTAAGCTGGAGCCGAAGGCATTCAGTGACGCACTGTGAATAATACAGGGATGTGGCCCCTGTTGCAGACTCTGTAAAGAGCTAGTATGAACTTCGCATGCGATTCCCATTCCTGCTACGTGTAAAGTGTGACTATCGCTTTGCATGGTGCTCATATAACACGTCAGTCGCTGTGTATAAAGCACCGAGATACCCGGGCAGGAATTTACCACCAGTAGTGACTTGTCTGCTGTTTAATGACACGCTGGCTGTTCCCTGCTTCTGTTCACCGTCTGGTGGGAAGGTGGCTTTACCTTGTGATATAAAAATGCCTGGATCACAGGCCTCGAACAGGCCTGAATCACAGGCCTTGAGCCAAAGTTGACTTCTGAGTGAATCTCCTGACCAGCGTCATATCAGTACGGGAAGTGTCTGTGGGAATACCCACCGATCACTGGTGGAATGTGTGTGCTCGTTAGCAGAGGATGAAGCTTAGATAACATCTAATCATTAGGAGGATGAAACATCTATGTAGAGACAGACTACCAAGGCCGTACAGCCAGATGTCCAGCCTCGTCTGAGCCAAACAGATACAGATGCCTGCCAGGACAGGTTCTCCAAATCCTCGCTGCGACCGGGGCTCCCCAGCTGATGTGCGGGTCTGGATGATGGTGAAGTATTAGGGTGATGGATCTTTCTTAATCGCTATTAGTAACTTTATGTAGCAACGATAGATGCGTTACCTTGCTTATGCTGCCTGCTGGTTTAGGCTGTAGTGCATCAGTTTCCCTTTTCAACTTTAACTTGGTGTCTGTGTTCTTTCTGCCAACCCTGTCAATTAGCAAAACACCTTGCCAGGTGCTTTCTGAAGGTAACTTTGGGGATCAGCAGTCCTCTGGAGGAGTGTTAAAAGCGGATGCCAGATTAAGACATGAATCATGGAAAACTCCTACAGAGCTGGGCTACAAGGTTTGCACTCGAGTAGGATCTGCCTGGGGAAGCAATACCTGGGACAAGGATTTTGACTGCATGTTTAATCCTAGCCTTAAGGTTCTGTAAGTGGCTGCACAGCGTCACACAATGCACATTGAAACCTTTCGGTTTCAATCTACATTTATGCATAAACTGAGTAAAAATACTTCTTCACTTTCTGTAGACACAGAGCCATTGAGGTCTTCTGACTCTGCAGGCAGCCGGATTCGTTGTCCCGGGGTAACGTACGAAAGCCAGACTGTTTCTGACTAGGGAAGGGGAACGGGGATGGGAACAGGAGAGCTGGAAGGGAAAGGTGCGGGAGAGAGCCCGGCAGGGGTGTACTTCCTCACCCTGAGGAGGATGGCATCTGATTCTCACTAGCACAATCCTCCTCGAAGCAGCTCCCAAGAGCACCCTCAGGTACTGCAGCAGCTAGCCTGGTCTTCCTGTGCTGCAGCACGGGCACAAGCCTTGGCCATTGCTACTCCTACGCACACAGTAACGGTGTCGGCAGGATCCAGAGACAGTAAAGGCTTCTTTCCCGTATTTTTACTTTAGTGCTTGCCTGCTGTAAAGGCTGATTTCAGCGTGACTGGTGAGCAGCAAGGCATTGCATTCCTATGGGTGAGGGAGGTCTCTACACAGGGGTACAGGACCCTCTCCCCAGTATACAGCCCTTCCAGTACAGGATTCATGGATAGCAAGGCTGCTCCTCCAGTGAGCTCCGGCAAGCGGGGTAGGAGCTGGCGAAACAGCGTGTTGGGAGACTTCAATGACCAGCTTTAGCCAGATGCTCCTTGGCGCTTCTTCCGAGAGCACAAATCCCAGGGACCTCTGGGAAGGTTGATGCTCCCCTGGGGTTGCAATTCTCCATAGGAGTTTATTATGTCACAATATTTTCATCAAGATTTACACTTTCACTTAGAAAAAGTGTTGTCGTGGTTTCTAAAGGTTCTCTTTGAAAAGAAGACAGGGATCACATGAAGAACCATCCTTGATTTCTGGAAAGTCAGCATGGATGGTTCAGTTGCCTGTACTTTCGATGTACCTACGATGATCTGCTGTTTCTGAGACAGCTTCAGGGGACTGGCAGGTGTCGCACAGGATCGCCAGGAGACCTTCCCCCTTCTGGGGAGGCCCCTGAAGGCTAGAAGGAAGACCTAGGTCATACAAGACGGATTTAGATGTCCATGTTTAGGCATCCCACCAGTAAACTCTCTGTTACCAAATGCCTTTCCCATTCTGTCAGGAGAAGGTCTTCAGAAATCATTTTTTTCAGAAATGATCGATTTGGCAGTATTTCAAGCCCAGTACTGGGACCTGTTGCCGCTTCTAGCCTCTGTCTGGCTTCAGCTAGGCAGCACACCTGACTGTTAGTTGTCACGGCCTCTCTGGCCACCATGGGGAAGTCAAGTTCAGATGGCCACCTAGTGGACTGAGGGACGGGCTGTGAGCCTGGGTGTTTATTGCTCCATATCTGGGGTACCTGCAGGAACCCCACTAACTGCTCTGGGCTGTCTGACCCTTTGCTGCAGCCATGACCTGGACCCTTGTGCCTGAGATGAAGCAGGTAAGCTCTCAGTGATTCAGGCAGGTAGGAGCTAGAGGCTGGAAACAGGGGAGAGTAGGAATGGCAGAAGAACTTCCCTCCGTGTGAATACCAGGCAATGGTCTGTTTGGTAACTACCACGCCCTGCTATGTCCTAGAGCTATTTTTACCTGATGACAGTTGTGTGCTGACTCATCCCAGTGCTCAGCTTCTGACACGCCTATGACACACCAGCAAAATGTCCGCCCATGCTCATGCTTCATCTCTAAACCCACTGTTCTCCTGCCTATACAGCAGCAGTGCTTTAAAGCACGAGAGTTGCATCGCAAGCTTTCTTTTTAACAAGACCCAATGACGTGCACGTACCCTGTCATCGCAGCGCAGTGGTACTACCCATCAGCTCCTTAGATGATTAGGACGTGCTTACATATTCTTAAAATTACAGTCTATGTGGGCAATGCCGTTATCTTCTGGAAGAGGTGGACTTCTGTAGCAGAGCCGATACGGTCCTAAGCCAGAGCTCATCAACAGCAGGTCGCAGCAGTAACTTCAGGTTTGTGAACTGAAAGTCTCAGCGTTAGGAACAGCAACTGAGCTGAGAGGAAAATACCTCACAGAGCCTGAGAGCGACTTGGCAACGTTATCTCACACTCAGTAAAGTCACACTCAAACTGTCTTCCCGCTACTAGCTCTGTCAGTGCAGAGTTCCTCCCTCCTGAGCCTGATTCACTCTCATTTAAAAAGGCTTACAACGTGGTGGGCTTCCTACATACACTGTAAATTGCCCAACCTGACATTCCTGAGTGTCAGAACTGATCAGACTTGGTTCAAAGGTTGGTTCAAATATCTCTATTCCCTGAGATACAATTTTGCTTGTTAGTTATGCTTGGTTTCTTTAGATGACGGCATCACCAAAGAAACTGTTACGGGTCTGCTTCCACTGACAAATTCTTCTGACTCCGATTTCTTTCTATTGCTGTTATCCGCTAGTACCTGCTATCACTGTTACACAGCTTGTTTTGTGTGGTCTTAGAGATGTTCTCTTCCTGCAACTATGGCCTCCAAGTATAAACAGGAAATAACTGACTGTTTCACCCCCAGTCACCTTCTGTGTGATAGACCATCTTCTTCAGTGCTCAGCTACTTTCTGTTGTCTTCGCTGATTCCCGCAAGAAACACTGAAACTAGAGTCAGGATCAGTCAAACACCCTGCTTACCACCCTCTTCACTTCGCATGGGCAGTGTTGGCATACAAACGTGCCGCTGGCTTAATCAGGATCGGTCCTACCCTGTAAAACGATGCTTCTGAGAGTGCCAAATACCAGCTCCACCTGGTGGTCCAAACTAATGAATTGAAAGGAGAAGGATTGATCTTAGGAGATCACATTAGAAAACCATTTCCTTGGGAATGATTCCCCGTATTTTTTTCAGTTTTAACACTTTTTCCCTGTTAATGAAGAGGCTTAGTGGATGCAGCCATACCTCTTCCCACTGAGAAGAGATACAAGCATTTCACTGTCAAGGACAGCTAGGAATATTCTACTTGAGCTCCAAATCAGACATGGTTTCTGCATCACGTGCTATCTTCCCTAACAACAGCATAAAAGAATGGACGCAAAACCAACTGGCAAGCTTCTGTTTTCCTTCATTTACCCTTATTCTGAAAGCTCTGAAATGAGCTGCATCTTTTGGGAAGGAGAAACATGATTTACTGCTTAAAGAGGTTCAGTCCAGGTCACTGGCATTTCATGAGCTTCTTCACCTTGTGGTCACTTGAACAACAGGTCTCTGGGCTGCAACAGCAAAGCCTGTGCTTTGCCCTCCTCTGTCCCTGCAGAGGACACCCACATGGCCTTCCTTACAGGTCTCCCACATGAATCCCTCCAGGCCGCAAAACCACACGTGGCATCCAGAAGCGTTCTCACCTGAGGAGTCTGTATTCAACACGGGGGAGGTCCAGCACCCGTCTCGCAATCCCTTGTTCCACAATCTTCCTTCCTCCATTTCAACCGCGTCCCGTGGAGGTGATGGAGACTAAGAAGTAGACCACAAGTGCTGTGGAAATGCCCGCTACGCAGCGTGTAAAACCTTGCTCTCACCGCATAGTTGTACAGTCCGGAAGGAGCCGTATGAGGATGCTCTGGTGAGCAGTTTGCCCTCTTGAGCATCATGGGATATTCATAAGGTGCCTATTTAAAATAAAGCTGTAGATAGAAAAAAAAAAAAAACCCCAACTCCCAAACTATTAAAAAGCTCTGAATTTAAAGAACATTTTCCAAGTTGCGTGTTTACATGATGTTGTGGATGAACCCACACAATACTGGCAGCAAGGTGCCAGCTTTGTAGTCACCAGAAACTCTGTTTTGCCCCAAATGAGTATAGAACCGTTTGCTACTCAGCCACTTCTGCCAGGGGCTGAAGGGAGTTCGATGCATTTTTCCATTGCTCTCTGCTGACAGGCAAAGAGACAGCACAGACTGGTTTTCTTCTGTAATTCAGATATACCCATCTAATCAAGCGCAAGGGGAGGCTCACTGTTCCACAGCACAGGGAACAACTGGGCACCACCATCCCACAGCCAGACGGGGACTGAAAACCAGGAGCTGAAAACATCCTAAATTTAGTTTAAAAGAAATCGTTACTGCCCTGCCCTAGGTAGCCTTCAGTGGTCTTACCGCTCACATACCCCTTTCTTTACGCTAACCATACTTCCCAGCTCGTGTCAGCCATGAGGAAAAGGTTTGCTGTACCTAAAACCACTGCTTTTTCAGGCCACGGTTTCAAACACTCTGCTGGACGAGAGACCTCTGAGGGGAGTCTCTGAAAAACACCTTCACTTCTGTTCTTGGGCTGAAACTGGTGCCTTCAGTTTCTGCGCCACTACGGGAAGGAGGCTAAGTAAGCACACAGCCAGTGGAGGGCAGCAGCAGCTGCGCCTTAACACCATCAGCCAAAAACTGACTTGAAAAATCCTTAGAATTTGCAGTTCAGCCCCAGACACTGAAAAATAGGAGAGTGAATGTTTATTTTAAAAACTGGTTATGTTTCTAATTTACGAGCAAACATGGTAGTAACAGGTTTCAAGTACAGAGGGAGATCAATCTAGCAAAAATACTAATAAAGACAGGCACCTGAGTGCCAGAAAACTTTTGGCATCCGACAGAAAATGAGATTTGCAACTACAATAACAAATGTCAGTAAAGCCATCAGCCTTGGGAGAACAGATCCAAGGTCATGTCAGTTACAAAACCACACATTCTGAGCAGTCTTGGACATAACTACAGTAAATTCAGTTAACTTTCAGGAAGACCTGCATAGAGCAGGTACAAGGGAATTAACGCCATCAATTAACATGATTAAATACTTCAAAAGCATCATGGATATTGTCAAAAACAATCAGGGAAAAACTCAAGGAAAATATCTCAAAAATACTCTCTCCCATTTTTTTCCTTCCTTAAGTCCAGGAGACCAAGCAAAGCAGTAAAGTAGAAATTTAAGCAGTAAGCAATACCACAAAAAAAGTTGAAAACCTGTCCAAGCAAGCAAAGTAGAAAAGAACACACACTTTGGCAAATAGGTTACAAGACCACAATTAAAATCTGGAGGGAGAAAAATTCAGGAAAACCTTTCCCATGAAGGCACAGAAATGACCTGAGGAGGTAAGCTTAAAGCTTTAGAGTCAGGGATCCTATCTGAGGCTCTACAGGGCCAACTGATGATCCTTTTAAAAAGGAAACATTCAAAAAAACGACAAAAACATGGCAAAATAAGGCAAAGAAACTCCCAGCCTTTATTGTGGAGAAGGTTAAGGACATTCTTACATCAGGACTCTTCATAATGAAGGATGCAGCAAAAGACCTGCCTCAAACTGAAGTATTAGTCGATGAGATTTTAATACAATGTCAGGAGAAGGGCAAACATGGCTTTTAGGGACTATCATGGCGCATCAGTGTGCTGGAACTCTGTACATAGGCAAGGGTGATCTGATTTACATAATGTTTTCGAATGTTTTTAAATGTTTACAAGGAAATCTCTTGGAGTATCCCGAAGAAAAGAAAAATGAAATTAAAAAGGTAATTTTCTGTATTATTGTCTAGTTAAGAATAAGAAATAAAGGTGAGATGCACATCATTCATTTCCCAAAGGATGGAAGTGACCACTTATGTCCTAAGTGGAACTTTGCTACAGCACGTTTTGTTTCACTGCTTGTGCACAATCCTGAAGAAGGGGTACAGGGAAGGGCACACAATCTACTGATACCACATTGCTTAGGATCATAAAACCAAAACCAGGCTGTGAAGAGTTAAGAAATACTAGACAATGAATCAGCAGATATTCACTCATTCTTTAATGTAAAAATACAGAGATGCACATGATGAAAACCAATCATGCACACACAGACTGATCAGCTCTGAACTAGCTGTGCCCACCTGGAAAAAAGATACCGGTCTAAACACACCTGTAGGGACAGGACAGGACACTTCAGTTAGCCTTTCTAGAATACGTGAATTCACCACGTGGCAAGGCCAAAATAAACAAGAGCGGGAACTTTTTCAGTGCTGTTAAATTAAATTGTCAAACAGGTGGTTACAGGATGTTATACAACCCCAAGACTTAACATTTACACAAGAGAATTACAGATATTCCTGAAAATTCCTTGAAGGATTAGTAGGCACTGATATGCAAATCTTGATACGGAAAGCCACTAATTAGCAGACAGCTGGGAGGTAGGAGCAGAGGTAGTATAAGCGCATAGTTGCCCCAACCTTATGTTCTCCCCCAGCAGGTAGATGTACTATCTGTTCTTCTACACAGACTGCTAAAGTGCATTGCCACTGATAGATAAGGACCAGTTGAGTGACAACACAGCCCAAAATGAGGAGTGTCATCACCAGCTTGGACCAGAAAAGCGCCCTGTGCAAAAGAGGCTTTTGCTAAGATTTAGTTAAATCCTATCCAAGTTGATGACAGCGTATTTGTAAAGCAGTTGGGCCCTACTTTTAGAGAGGGACAGCGAGACCATGTGAAAGCGTAAATTTTAGCAATGTTTACATCGCAGATTCAGGGGGCATTTTTGGCCATTGGTGCATTCCAAACCCAGCCAGCAGATGTGCCACAGAACCTGTGACAGCCTTGACTCACAGCCATGATCGCCATGCACTGTAGCAGCACCCTGGCATCTTAAAAGATTTCACTGCCTTCTGCCACACTCCATCAGCCTACTCACTCCTCCTTTACTATTCCTAAAGAGGATGTGTCATGGCTTAACTCCGGCTAGCAAAACACCGCGAAGCCGCTCTCACAAATCCCCCTCCCCTCCTCCAGTGGAGGGGAAGAATCGGAGGAAAAAGAAATCAGGAAGCTCATGAAATTGAGATAAGAACTATTTACTAATTAAATCTAAATTAATATATACAAATACTGCTAATAATAAATAACTGAAATACCAGAAAATAAAATGTATGATACAATGTGATACAATTTCTCGCCACCCACTGACCAAGGCACAGCCAGGTGCTGAGCAGTGAGAGTCAGACCCAGAGAGACCGAGAGCCGCAGCCCGAGAGCGATTGCAGCCCGAGAGCCACAGCCCGAGGGCCGGAGCCTGAGCGCTGTCGCAGCAGACTCTGAGTGAACCCTCTCAGCGACAGCACAACCGGGAACACTAAACAACCCACCAACCCCCTCCGGAGTGAGCCAGCACAGGAGTGAGCAAAGCTGCTAACCCGGGAGTCAGGGGGAGGGTTAGCGAGTGCCAGGGAGTAAACGAGCAAGGGAGTAAGGGAGAGAGTAACGGCTCCCAGCCCCCCTCCTCACCTGAGCCCCGAGCATGGCGTGCTGTGGAATGAAATACTGCCTTGGTCAGCTGGGGTCAGCTGTCTGAGCTGTGTGTCCCTGCACTGCCTGCAGCGACAGCGAGAGCTGGGAACGCAGCTGCAGGGTCAGAAGTGGAGAAAGACCTTGAATTCAGTGCAGGCATTGCCCAGCGCCAGCTGAGACCACCTCAGTACTTCCCTCAGCACCCAGGAGCAGCTCCCTAGCAGCCACGGTACAGAGTTAACTCTTTCCTGACTGAACCCAGCCCAGGATGAAATGCTCTTAGGGCTTAAAAACCCTACTTTTGCAGGCTACAGCCCCAAAGACTCTCTCTTGTGTGTAATCTCTTTTGGTCCTTTTGCTATCTACAACCACAATTCAGTTCCTCTTCCCGTAGCTTTCAGCCTGGGATGGAGGCTAGGAATTGATAGCAAAGTAAGCCACAGTAGAAAACAAGCCAAATGGGGCACTGAAGACAGGTCAGGCAACGCTCTTCAGAGTCCCAACACATTTAACCTGTGTCTGGGGAGCTGAAGCAGTCACTGGTTTTGTGGCTTCAGCCAAAGCTGCAGCTTTCCATCCCCATTCCTCTCTGACCTGCCAAGCAGGTCAGGGAAAGAACGACACACTGAAAAAATGAAGCTGTTTTCTGAGGGCTTTTCACAAGTGATTCTTGTTTTGGTTTTGCTAGTTTATTTTATTTCAAATTTGGGGCTTTGTATGGTCCATTTTGTTGCTCTTCAAGAATCAGCAGGAATATCTCCAGCCCACCAGAGACTGTCGTCACACCTAGCAGGGATCCAGACAGAGCTGCTTTTTCTGCTCGCAGGGAATTTGACGTCTGAGCCCAGCCGAGCAGCCAGGGTCCTCTATCTCTCGGTCCTCTAACTAAAGAATAAAATTAAGGCACAGCAGCATGGCAGGGCAAACACCGATGCTGATTTATTCAGTCTGGATTCTAACAACATGAAAACACAGAGAGGATTCAAATCAAATTTTACAGAAGGAGTTCTACCCTACAAAACCAATACTGTACTTTAGGAATCAAACGTTCCTGCGATGAAACTGAAAATCGCCAGCTGACAACCAGGATTCTTCACCCTGTGCATCTCTTTCTATATGGGAAAAGAAGGAAACCGTTAAGATACCAAATCATGAGGTCCTGGGGTATCTCCCAACTGCCCCAGCATGATGTAACACGAAGGGACTGATGGGAGACACTACGGGTACCTGCTAGTCCCCTTTGCTTTGCTATCTCCTAACAAAGGTTCTTTCAAAAAATGCGCATGTAACATGCACAGTTGTTCGCTTGCAAAAGCTGTTCACAAAAATCATTCACTTACAAGGCTGATCATTTCCTCCAGCATTTTCCTTGCCACAGGTGGATCCGTCTGTAACAAGACAGCAGAAGGGTCACGCTGCTGGGCATCACCGCCCCCACACACACAGAGTGAAGGCAGGAGTGCAGCCTCAGGCCTTGATCTGCCAAGCAAGACACAGCGATGCCCAAAGGGGTTGGCACAGATCAGGGCAGTCGCGAGAGAACACCAAAGGGGAAGCATAAACATAGGATGCTCTGGAAGAGCCCAGGCTGCCTTTTCGACTAAAAGGGTTCATTACCTGAAAAAGCAGCCATGTCAACAAGCCATCCTAGGTAATTTTAACCCACCCAAAGACACCTCTGATTATGCTTTTCTTTCAATCCAAATAAATCACCCTCAGAAGAAGACTTCACACTAGATTTTAAAATGATTTAGAACCAGTTCCTGATCTAGACATGGGGCAGACTGAGCCCAGTCTCTAATGAGCCAGGACCCAGGTATGAACTCGAGGTAACAACTTCTGCCCTTCCTCACACACACACAACTAAGAAACTTGTAGCTGTGGAGAAAGTTGCTTTTTTTTTTAAAATCAGGCAACAGACCACTGTGATCTGGGGTCTCCAAGTTGCTCAAGACCCTGAAGCATACAGATCAGGTAACACCTGCTGCAGACGAGCAGAAAAATTGGAAAAAAAAAGGAACAGAAAGGAAAACTCACGTGGACCCCCAGTCACAGATCCTTCACTGGTGTGGTGCTCAACTGCTGGCACAAGAGAAAGATATTTAATAAAAAAGACAAACAAAACCCCCAGACCAGTAAAGCCTTTTATAACAAAATAATCCACGGTGTGTTTGGTCTTTTTCTTTCCCAACTTTACATGAGGTACCCAAAAGGTTATCCAGAAGCCAGGCAGCAGTGGTAACTGGCACACGGCATGGACCGCCTGGCACTGGCATGCAGGACCCAATGCCTCTCCACCCATGCTCTGTTTGCAGGAAGAAGGTGGATGCAGGTACCGCATCCTATAATGGTGAAATCAGGAATTCTGGACTTGCTGTGCATTGGCTTCCTCTCTTGCAACGTACTTTCTTCTCTGGAGATAACCCCTGTCTTAACTGTTGATGCTTTAGGGCTGGTTTTATTGTCCTGAATTCAGATCAGAATCCTAGCACAGCCAGGGATACGTGCCGTTAAGACAACTGCTTATTATTTATATTACCAGAATATCTGCACACGCTCATGAACCACAGGACTATTTTACTAGGCACTATTGTTTAATATCACAGCAAAAATACCCATCCTTGCCATGTTTTCCTCAGACAAGATTTACAGGCAAAAACTACTGCTTGATGCTCCTCCCTTAGTGTGAAGAAATTTCTGAGGATTTAAAAAAGTCCCCTCAATCACAAGCTCCCTCTCCAACATTTTCACACTTAGAGTTCTTTAGAATGTGCCTGGAAAAATGGATTTTACACACAGTGTAATAAAGACACCAACAAACATCACCATTTATAAGCTAAATGAAAATAAGGAGGAAACTTCTTACATGTTCTCTTCTGCACATACTGCTCAGTGAAGATGACGCTGGGCTCACCTACAGAAAAAGAAAAATCAGTACACTATAGAAACGCACGTTTCACATCCTTTTCAGCAAAACCCTTTGTAAATATCCTCTGTGGGGAGTGTAGGGCCGGCTGCACTACGCAGAGGAAGAAGAAGGAGCAAGCTAGCTGAGTTTCCTGCACACCACACCCCCCTCCCCGGCAATAGCAGTAACCGGTAACAGTTTTTCATTCAGAGCTGGCTGGTTATCACATACGTAAAACAGACCCTGCTATTTTTGCCGCCTTAAAATAAGTGCCCACAGATACCTTTCCTTTCGCTTATGTTTGATATACATAACCTGTGTCTGCTGCACGCTTGAAGAATTTACGACAAGAATAAAAACGAGCAAGACACTGCCAACACAACAGCCAAAACCGAAAAACGTGACAAATGAAAAGGGTATTTGGTACTGTTAAACAGTGATTTCCTTGCATTTATTTCATTTTGATACTACATTTACAGCTGGAGAAAGGAAATGGATAAAAACTTAGCTATTTCCCCAATTTCCAGCGTAACATAGCATCCAAAAAATAACTACCTTGTTTGAGAAATTTTCTGACTAAACTAGGAGACCAGATGTGAAATTTTGAATATTTTCAGAACGATGACAAAGGCCATAAACAATAAACCCCCCCAGTCCTTCTGCCTGTCATTATACTTCTCAAAGGAATAGGCTAAGAAGCCAATATCCAGACAATGACCGGAACGTTTTTGTCTCTCTACATGCCATCACACACTGAGAGGGTAACTGTGGGGCCGTCAGCTGACGAAATTTGCAGGCAGAAGAGTAGAAGAAACAGTTTTCCCTGGACTTACCAGTCATGTAGTCTTCCTCTGTAACAGAGTCGTACTCAACTATTTAGAAATATTAATATAATTATTAAAAATAGCATCTTTTAACAGGCAAGGCTTTAGAAGAAACCTCAGCCTGTGAGAAACACACTGAGGTTCAAGTTTCATTCTGTGGAAGAACCACTCAAAGCAGATGTAGACATGAAAGAGGAAAACAAAGGGTTCCTGATCCACCCAGCCCTGCCCCGCATCGCCCCAACCCCTCTGGAAATCCATGCTGCCAGGGAAAGAGTATTACATCTTTTACTTGTTACCAAGCAAACTTAAAAGGAACATTGCTGGTCGGAGCTAAACCCCTCAGATTTCTCAGTGCTTTTTGCCAATTGTACAAGCGCTGTGTGACAAGGCAGGGAGGCTGTGCTCCGGCTGCTCTTCTCCAGGCACACATCCCACCAGAAGGCGATCGCTTCCCACACCACGCAAAAGAAGCAGTGAGCACACTGACCAACTGCGAGCAGTTTGAATTTCCCCTGGATTTGGGGATCCAGGATATGAAAGAAGTTTTGGGGTTGTGTGACACAAGCACAAACGCAAAAGCAAGGGCAGGAGAGCCATAGTTAAGGGCCAGATGAGCAGGATTTGTGGAGACTGAACGAAACCACAGATTAACATGAACTCTACGAAGCAGAAGAGAAACCACTGAAGCATCAAGGCAATGGAAGAGCTGAATTCAGAGCTATTTTTGTTGGTTTGGCAATTTTCCAAGTTTAATGTGTTACACGTGAAATCTTGTGTCCTAGTGGGGTGCTTTTTTAATCAGATGTTGAAAAGAAGATAACCAGGGGCAGAGGATGCCACAGTAAGGGAGGGACAGCTGGCAGGACAGAGGGAGTATACGTCAAGACTGGAGGGATACTGGCAGTATTATTACAGGAAGAAGATTTAACAGGAATAAGGCCTTCAGAGGACTCTGGTGGTAAAAGGAGAAAGGAATCTGAAGAGCATTAATCAGTAACTTGTGTTGAAGCTGTCTTTCCCACAGTTTTCTGGTATGAAAACACAGCTTGGGGTCCCAAAGCCAAATCTACACACCTTTAACAGGCTGGGTGTCTCTGTCTTTAGCCCCTGCAACCTCCCACACAAAGGGAGATAGAGCCTTTCACACAGAAATCACGAGGATACGTATCACAGTAACAAGAGCTAGGTACACTAAAAGCAGCAAGACAAACTTACTGTATTCACTCCTCCTGCCTCTGCTTCCACTGGTGGTCACTTCATCTGCAGCAATGAATGCAAGAGCATACATTTAGGCCAGCCATGCTCTACTAGACGCCCTCCAACACCTACAAACCATTAGGCACATGTGGCCAGCTGCTGTGTGCCTAAGGAACAAGCTCAAAACATCTGGGCTACTGGGAAAATATGACATCCAAGAGATCCTCCACTGCATCGCAGCAATGCCAGTTTATGATGTAAGCTCTTACCTCTGCAACAGGCTTTTCTGCACCAGAAAATGTTCAGTTTTCAGTTGCAACAACTGAATTTGAGATATTATGCTGTGAGCCCAGGCCAGAGAACTGATCCAAATGGGGCAAAAAATAAGGGAAAAGGAAAGCTGGAGCTGATGCTCCAAAAACCACTCAAGAGGTTTAAGTTACCAGACACAGGCTAATGGCTAACAGGTAGTCCCGTTCTGAAAACAGAAGGGTCTTGTGCAGCACACCAAAATACAAAATAAAACATGAAAGAAATACTCAATTGGCAGATATTCACTGAACTTATCTTCATTTGGGTCAAAGATAAGTTCAGCTAGGCAAAAAGAAAACATTACAAATACATGTTACTAGGTAGAACCGTTGATGACTGTTGTTCTTTTACACAGGATACCTTTTTCTTAAAAATGCTTTAAAACCATCTGTTAAGGGGACATTTCAGCGTAACATGCCGTTTCAGACCAACCTGCCATCACACCAAAAGCCAGAAGGGAACAACTGCTGCAGGCTGGAGATAAACCGTGTCAGCACAGCGATGTAGAGTATTACAAACCCCCTAAAACTGACCTGGGATGTACTGAAATGTGTAAATAAAGCTGGGGGGCGGGGAGCCTGGGCTGGGCTAGTGACCTTATTTTAGGATCGTTGGGCTGAATGATGCATATATTCTTCACTTTTTAATACCTCATTTCCAAACCGAACTAATAAAGTCATTGAAAGCTTTGAAGTCATTTTGCTTAGACCGTCAGCAAACAGAAAAACAGGCTTACCCTTCTTGAAAAAGACTCAATTATTGTTTTGACTTCTAATGATTGATCGGATCGAGATAACAGATACCAAGGGTAAGAAGGCTTTTGAAGAAAAGAAGGTTGACACTAATTCACCTGTTGCCTGTCCAGCTGAGTCTTCATTGCGAAAGGCGATGTTTAGGAAAGCTAATTAAAGAAAACGAGTTACGGTCTTTCTAGTCACGTGCACTTGCCAGTGTTAGTCAAAGAGCAAAACATGAAATAAAAAGACCAAAACTTCACAAAAAGGCTTCTCCCTATTGCTCTATTTCCTTATACTTTATTTTTTTCCTAACAATTTCTCTAATGCAGTCATTGACAATGAACATAATAGATAGAGACACAGCTGCAGGAAGCTCCTTGCTCTTTTCCCGTGTAGATTTGGAGAAAGTCTTTAATAAAAATGTCTTATTTCTAAAAAAATGAGCAATGTCTAGGTGGACAGCTGAACCGTAACAGTGTCATCTCTAAAAGAACAAATTGTCCGACATTCTGGAAGATGCAGAGCAGAGTTAGCTTAAGCCAAAGGAACAGGTAATATAATTACCTATAGCAAACCACCAGTAGGCAAATTTTCCTAAGAAAAAGGTAGGAGCAGCATTATCAGAGGAATGCGTGTTGCCACTAACGAACATGTTACGTGAAAGGAATGGAATTGCTGGAGAATAATTAGGACAGCTCAGCTACGGCCTCACTCCTTTTCTTCCTGTACTTGTTTCTTCTACAGAAGAGCTGAAATGCAGGTTCAACAAAACCAGCTTTCATTAAAGATCTGTAAGACCTGTTGGAAAACTGGAAAAAAGGGTCTTTTGTTCAACACCTCACTTTTTTGATAGTGGAAATTCATTATTCCTAAGCGCAAGATTTTAACACCCTTTTTCCAAAGAGGGAAAAGATCCATCATCTCATAGCTGTGCTCTTCCTTTAATATCACTAACACTGGGATATTTCAGAGGCATTAGCACGCTTCCATGGGATACCATGTTTCTAGAAAATTAACTAATTTCATAATTAATCTGGAAACTCACCAAATATCTTTGTTATTCCTTCCTCAGTAAAATATTGGGTGAAACCTGGTGAAACAAAGGAACAGGAAGACTCAAAAGCAGCTGGAAACATTTTAGAAAAAACCAATTACTACATTTATCTTAATTACATCTATCAGACATTTCATACTTGTCATGTCTAGCAAGTACTAAATGAGATGAAATTAACAAAGGGAAATTTTGCCTATGAACATATTTCTTAAGAGTTAGTGTCTAGTGACAGCATTCCTCTTGAAAGTGGTGTGGTTTACGTTACTCAAGTCTTTTGATCGAGACTAAGTGGCATTGTCCGTTGTATGAACTAACCCTGCAAGGACGACAGCAGGGTCAAACCACATGTAATCAAATCTCTTACACATCCAATTTCTAGAATATCGTGTTGCTTCTTTTGGGCATTTTTAAAGACTTTTAATTACACTGGATACAAACCTGACCTAATTTAAAACCTTAAACAAAGTAAAACAAGACTCAGCACGTCTAGGGTGTTACTTCCATTATATAAGAAGAAATCCAGACTACGCTCTTGAGATGCAGTTGAGACCTGGAGCCAATTTCAATGTCAGATAGAAGGTAGTGAAGCCCAAGCAAGATCTAGAAAGGAAAAGAAGTCAAGAAATTCCTTGGATGGATCTAGGCATAAAGAACGGGTGTTGCTGTGGAAGATTTCTGTGCATGCGTGCCCATCCTGCTCAGCTGGCTCCTGTTCGTGAATGCTCACACAGTACCGCGAAAACATTAAGGCCAACGTTTAAATGAAAAATGTTTGCTGGCTTCAGCTTTTCTGTTTGGGGCTCAGATTGAGATAATTAAAACATGTGACCACTTTTCACTTGCCACAATTAACATACAGACTGTAATGTACTTGGAATATTTCTACAGGAAATGTGGTTCCATATATTAAAAAAGTAATATTGTATTTTATGAATTTACATGTGACTACATCATAGCAGTATATTTGTTTTCCTCAGCAAGTCAGTTCCTTCTCTGCAGTCACAGTTTTAGCTGCTGACTTCAGTAATCAGTATTTGTTTCAACCCTTACTGGATTACAAAGCAGACAGCCATTGGCTAGAGCCCTGGTGTGAATCTGGGAAATGTGCTCCAGGGCCTGTTTTGTCACTATATTCCTGTCTGATTTTTCTCAGGATATAAAGCCTTTGTGTGTATCAGTATCCATGTGCAAAATGAGTGTTGATAAATCTATTAAAAATTGTGTGACAGTGATGGGCATCAGAGAGGGAGCTGCATCTCATTTCTTTGAAGAACATTTTTAGAATCATAGAATACTTTAGGTTGGAAAAGACCTTATGATCATTGAGTCCATTAACCTAACACTACCAAGCCCATCACTAAACCATGTCCTTCAGAACCACATCTACACATCTTATAAATGCCTCCAGGGATGGTGACTCCATCACTTCCCTGGGCAGCCTATTCCAGTGCTTGACAACCCTTTCTGTGAAGAAAATCTTCCTAATATCCCATCTAAACCTCCCCTGGCACAACCTGAGGCCATTTCCTCTCATCCTATTGTTTGTCACCTGAGAGAAGAGACCAACACCCTCCTCTCTGCACCCTCCTTTCAGGGAGCTGTAGAGAGCAATCAGGTCTCCCCTCAGCCTCTTCTCCAGGCTGAACACCCCCAGCTCCCTCAGCTGCTCCTCACAGGACTTGTGCTCCAGACCCTTCCCCAGCTTGTTGCCCTTCTCTGGACACGCTCCAGCCCCTCAGTGTCTTTCTTGCAGTGAGGGGCCCAAAACTGACCCCAGGATTCGAGGTGCGGCCTCACCAGTGCCCAGCACAGGGGCACAATCACTTCCCTAGTCCTGCTGACCACGCTATTCCCAATACAAGCCAGGATGCTACTGGCCACCTGGGCACACGCTGGCTCATATTCGGGTGCTGCTGACCAACACCCCCAGGTCCTTTTCCCCTGGGCAGCTTTCCAGCCCCTCGTCCCCAAGCCTGTAGCGCTGCACGGGGTTGTTGTGGCCCAAGTGCAGGACCCGGCACTTGGCCTTGTTGAATCTCTCACAATTGGCCCTGAGTCATCGATCCAGCCTGTCCAGATCCCTCTGCAGAGCCTTCCTACCCTCCAGCAGATCAACACTCCTGCCCAACGTGGTGTCATTTCTTTCATTCTGTTAAGAATCAGTTCTGAAATTTCTGTTAATAATATCCACTCAAATTCATTGAAATATAGGCCCTAGGGACTGACATACGCTAGAAAGCAGTTCAGCAACCAGTTGTCCCCATTTTTAGAGTTGATTTTCATGGTAGGAAGTTTACGCTCCTTAAGAAGGGGTTTTGATCAGCGTCACGTAAGCCAGCGTGCGATACCGCAATAAACCACACCTCCGCACGGCTCCCTAGGAGCTCCTGGTCTGGATGACCACTCGCTCTGTGGATAACTCACCTGTAGCTTCCGTGGTTGTTCTCTCCGGGTAAGAACCTGTGATACCTGAGGGCGATAATCATGAGAAATAATTGAAACCTCTTGTATGTGCAGAGGACATGAAATACTTCCTGAACGTTTTGATCTCCGCCGCAAACAGCGTGCGTCTGAGTAACGCAGCACGCCCCGCTGTCTGCGAAGACCTTCAGCTGTGGGTCCCCAGGGGTTGTCTCGGTCTCCAGAGGTCGCAGGCGCAGCTGCATTGTCCATCATGGCTTCCCAACAGCACCCCAGGTGCCTGCACTTGCCTTGCCATAGAAACGCCGAGCGATTTGGGTCTGACGGGCCCGTTAAGGCCCATCCGGTTCCAACCCCCCTGCCACGAGCAGGGACACCCTCCGCTAGGTCCAGCCTGACCTTGCTCGGAGCTGCCTTCAGCACCTGGCACGGGCGTGGGTTTCATCAACGAAAGAAAGTTGATGAGCGACTGCGACGTTTACAGCCGCTGAGGGAGGGCCGGCATCCCAGCACGCACGTGAAGGCTGGGATGCGGGGGCGCCCCGACGGCGGACACGGTCCGGGGCGGTGAGACCCCTCCAGCACCGGCTGCCGGGGGTAAAGCTGCGCTACCCGAGCCAAACCCGCCAGGCTGGATGGAGAGCACGCCCTCGCCCGGCCCCACCGCCGAGGCGGCCAGGCCGGGGCTGCCCCGAGCCGTGCGGACCGGGACCCCGGAGCGGCCGTGCCGCCGCGGCCCACCCGCAGGGACGGCCCCGGTTACCTGGTGCCGCGGAGGAGAGCGCCAGCAGCGAGGCCAGCCAGGCCAGGAGGAGCAGGCCGGCCCGCCCCATGCTTCGCGCCGGGATGCCGGCGGGGAGCGGCGCCGCCGCTACTTGAGGAGCGGCCGGGGGGGGGGGCCGGGGGGCAGGGCCGGGCTGGAGCCTTGGGGCCACCCGCAAGCGCATTATTCCTGCATTTCTGGCGAATTCCCGGCCCGCGGAGGCGTAGCCCCCTCGGGGGGCGGGGGTCGGTCCCTTGTGAAACGGGGGAGAGGCGAGAGCCGGGTTTCACCGGCGGGGTTTCACCGGCGGGTGTCCCTGCCGCGCGGGGCTGATGCGGTTCGGGGGCGCCGGGGGTGGTCCTGCCGCTGGCATCTCCAGCTGCATCTCCCTGGAGGCACGGGCGGGGGTCTGCGCCCCGCAGCGTCAGACGCGGTTCGACACGTTTCCCATAACCCCAGTTTGGGAGGAAGTGGGGATTTTCTGGGGTTTTCCTTTTCGATTGTTTTGGGGTTAGTAATTCTTTAGAGCGGTATTATACCGGCCTGAAATGAAACTTGCTTTTTTTTGTTGTTTTCCAGAGGAAAAGGAAGAAACCGCAGTTCTGGGCTTCTTTCCCGTTCCTTTTGAAGAGCCTGCCTGGATCATCCAGATTTGATCCTCTTGCCTTTATGTTGGTGAGCGTTTCCTTGGAATTGCTCGTGATGGTTCTGTGATTCTGTGGCTGCCTTCCCAAACACCTCGGGGGTCATCTGCTGTCGTGTGACGGGACCCCCTATCAGACATCCGTGAGTCCGCACAGGTGGGCACCTTCAGAGAACTGCCTTCTGTTCCTCCTCATCAGGCACGAGCTCTCTCTGACTTGGGAAAATCAACTGCTAGAAATTAAGTGACTTAATTAACAGCAAAACATGCTTTTAGGCATGGCAGACTTGTGTCTGCGTGAGACACCAAGTGGTTATCAACATGCTCTTAGTAAAGGTTAGATACTCTTTAGCAGGCACCTTTTCCTGGTCTCGGCCCGGTGAGGTGACAGCTGCGTGGTCTTTAATACCGGTAAGGAGCCGTACAGCGTGAAGCACAAGGACCTATTTCCTGGGACAGCGTTTAAGCACGTGCTTTTTTTGCAGCTGTGAGAGGTTAGATAGCGACTCATCTGGCGCCAAGTCCAGTAGTACAATGTGGAACCCCCCCCGTATTTGTAACAGGTTTCAAACAGCGCAAGGTAAGGATATTCCGATGCGGCGCTAAAAGACCTCAGAGCCGATGTGCTGTGATGCCAAAGCCTGGTCTCGGTTCCTTTGCTCACCAGACAGTCTCTCCTTGCTCTGTAACGGGCTGCAAGAATTATTTGCTTAACTCTTAGGGAAAGAAACAAATCCCCAAAACCCTGGATTAACCACACAGAAATCCTGAAGAGCTTTCACGGAAATTCAGAACAAGGAGACAGCAATATCTGCAGATGAATATGGCTTCAACTGGAACCCGGTAGACCCTGTGCAAACCCTCTTGTGGGATACCACGAAGTCCCCAGCATAGCCTCTGTAAGGGGGTGCTCGGGCTTCAGCCAGTGTGCCCCGTGGAGATTTAAAAGGTGAGCAATCTAGGGTTTTAGATGAGATTCTGAGCTGACGTGGTGGCCTTGGCCCTCAGCCTTTGTCATGTAACTGATGCAGTCCCAAAGAGAAAGCAGTGGGGGAAAAAAAGAAAAATCCTGTGGGGAAAAAGGAGATGAAACTACGAATGGAGAATTAAACACAGTGGAAATGCATGTTTCCTAACCCCCAGTGAGCTTCCTTACTGCAACCACTTCTTGAGTAGCTAGATCTCACTCTCTTCCTTGTCAACTGCCACCTTCTTGCCATGTTTCTTACCACTAACCTAGCACCCCTGTTCTCCTGTGCTTCTCACACACCACTGATTACTTCATGTTATCCTCACCTTGCCCTTTCTTCTGTTGCCCATCTGATATTCCCACCCCCTTGCTAAATGTCCAGTCTCATGCCTGTGTCTTGGGCTAATTTCTGGCTTTATGGGCTGTATCTTTATGCTGAAGAGGGGAGAATTAGGGTAAGCCTAATAAAAAGAGAAGAGGCTGAGTAGCAAGCTCGGTAAAACAGACATGCCACAAACCGGTCTCTCCGCAAAACCTGACGGAAGAAGGGGATTATATTACTCCTGTTGGTCCTGCACGTTACACCAGGTGTTTGGCTGTGTATGAACTCCTCGCTCATTCCACTCCTTCCTGCTGCAGGGCAGGGACGCAGTCTGACCTGTGCTCACGGGCTTGCCTCTGCCGCTGGTTGTTATCCTGGAAAACACCAGTAGCATTTCTGAGCTGAAAGAGGAAAGCGTCGCACTTCGGCAGTCCCAGCATCCCCGGGTTGTGGTAGGCAGGGCGGGCTCGCCTTCTTCACCACGGTACATTTTATACGGTTGTGCAGGTCTTCATCTTCCTCGGTGCTGCATGACTATCCAACCCAAGTTATCACCGAGGTTAAAAATAAGAAACAAGGGAAGGTGAAGAGGCTTCTGTGCAAGTCTCCACTCTCAGGCCAAGGGACTGTGAAGTGCCCTGACAGCTCAGGACAAACCTCACATCCCCACGCATATTTTTGACATGTCAGTTTTTCAGGCACAGGCATTTGCTGGAAAGGGAAATGGTGACCAAGGGGGTCTCCGTTTTGGAGAATGCTCAATGACATGGACATTCTTAAAACATTGTTATTATTGTACTTTTTCTCTCAGTGCACTGATCCACTTTGTCTCGGGTGGAAGTAGATTCCTACTCTAATAGTCCTTCCACGCTGCAGAGAAGCTCCGGGCTTTTTAAAAATTCTGTTAAATTGCAAATGAAAACATGGGAACTTCAACCTCTTCCCCTGCAAAACCATGTAGAGCTTAACCATACGGGCTGAACTGTGTTGTTTTCAATCAGTTGTCACCAACAACGGAAGCCCTGCTGTCCAAACTTCTGCCCTCAGTGACGTGACTCACCGTCAGCAGGATCTGAGCACGGGGGCAACCGTCGTTCTGTAATCCGCTGCATGAAGCACGAAAGGTAGTAGCCTCCAGCTCTCCCTCTTCCAGCTCGGCAGACTCCGAAGGGTGAGCGTGGTTGAAAAGCTGTTGATGGTTGACCACTCTAGCTTGTCATTCTGATACACACAGAAAAGCTGAAAAATAAGCCTGTTACTGTATGATCATTCTCCATGATTGTTCGCACTCTAAAAAATGGTGACGATGATCATCACAGGCAAGAGGAGTACAGCAGACTCCACAGCGGTCTTTTACTAATGCTCGATGCGCTTCTGTTCGCGAAGGCAAATGCCCTTCACGTGGAGGCTTGGATTTTCCTTTCACCCAAATGAAACGATGGCCATCCACTTACACTGGTGCATTTGTGCAACGCGCTAGAGGGAGGGAGAGGAAAGATAAGAGTGAAAAAGGGTATTGCACGGTGAAGTTTGGGTATCTATTTTAGAGGTAACCAAGATACACAGGCTAGGTGCAGAACTGCGATACAGATACTACTCGGTGCCAGAGATAAAAGGGTGCTGCTTGCGTTGCACATTCAGGCAGAGCTCCCTTTAGCACACAGAGGGCTGGACGCTCTTGGATGGTCTTATAAGGTCCCTTGTGGTCTTGCTTTTCAACATCCCCATAAAGAACTAAAATGTAAAAATAGGAACAAGTTAAAATAAACCCACATCTTCGTTTGTAGCGAAAGTAAGTATTTTGAGGAAGCCCAATGCATTTTTGCCCCAAATGCTTTTTAACATAAGATGTAATCATTCGGTGCTTTATTCTCCCTGATGCAAACTGGAGACTGTAATAATGGAATTTTCTCCGAAGCACAGTTTCTTTTTTTTTTTTTTTTTGCATAGTTCTTATTCCACACTCTCCGAAAAGCTCTGGGGTAGGGTGTGTGTGACTGAGGGGTGGTTGACTACTGAAACCACCCCATCTTTTGCTAAGTTCTAAATATCCTAATGAGTCTACTGGGGAAAAGGAGTTGAGCAGAGGATGTTTTGGCCTCCTTGTCTCTCTTTTGGTACACTGTTAGAGAAAAGCTGTAAGAAAGGGCTAGGAAGAAGCAGGTTTAACTTACTGTACGGTTGCCCACTGGGCTGCAAGCCCAGTTGACCATTGGTTTGTAACCTAAATTCCCTGCTTGCTTCTCCACAAAGGTCTTCTTAGTTTTCCAGATTCCAACACACCGTATTACCCTGGAGAAACAAAATGGGATGGGAAGATTTGTGTGCAAGTGTTTACAACGTACAAAATGAGGTGATATTTCTTCCCCATAACATTGTTCTCATGAATCTTGGTTCAGCTCCTAATTCATTTGGGATTACAGAATGAAGCATAGCAAAATCGTATGATGCTCTGGTTTACTTCTTCATCCTCTAGCACATCTGTGGGATCTAGGAGCACATGTTGGTTTTCCTCACCTTTGTGTCAAAACCACATTTGGAAACATTAGGGTTAAAAGCACTAGGAGACCATCTGCCTCCTCCCGCCTCTCGAGGAGCACAGTAACATACAAGACAGTGCATGCTTTATTTGCAAGGGGGCATCACCTTGAATTTGCACCCCCAGAGGTAGGAGGTTCCTTACTGCAATTAGGAAAATGGACTGTTGAAAGACATACACACCCACAGTATTGGTCCCGAGCTCCTCCTGTGTAAAAAGTTCATCTGCACGGACCAGAACTGTAACACTGTGATGACAGAGCTCAGAAAATTTCCTTTGAGTTCAGGGCCAGTCCAGGCCTCAGGGGTCAGAGGTGGTTTTCTGTTCAGTACAGGCAGAGGGTGGCTTAGATTCACCAGAAATGGCAAGAAGCGAAACAGAGCTAGATGTATTTGAGACATTTTTCAGTATTTGAATGCTATTATTTAATTCAGGAAGAAAACCTAAGTGTGATGAGTAAGGCATGTAGGTCTTTCTGCCTCTTGTCCATCGCTGAGCACGCTGTACGTCAACAGTCTAGTCATGCTAACGACTAATGATAATATTGCAGTCACTGAATTTGCTGTTGCGGGAATGCAGGCAACACCTTCTTGGCAGCTTTGAAGAAAAAAAGGGTTCTAGGCAAAATCTCTCCCCTGAAATATCAACAAACTTAAAAACGTGCTAAGGGCTAACTACTCATCTCGCCTGCCTCGCAGGAAGGTTGCCTGTATAGGCTGGAGGGTCCAGGTATGCGGACAGGCAGTTAGCTGCTCTGTTTCCAAGGCAGTAAACTAAGGTATGTCCTGTCATTTAGGAGGAACTGTGTGAGATTTATCATTGCAAGACACCTCTGAAGTCCAGGAAGGGTTGGGGTGAGTCTTTGGCTTATTGATAAACAGCAGCACATCTCTCCAGCACGTGCACACCAAATACCTGGGCGCAGGCAAGCAAGCTCTATGAAAAAGTGCAAAATGAACCAATACGTATCACAGGAGTTCCTTCACGTTCACCGCTCAGGTCCTAACCAGATCCTTAGTCTCCTAAGCACTTCCACTGGAACACCTGCTGGAATGCACCAGGGCTCCCCTGCTGCCCAAGCAGCCAAAGAGGGTGCACAGCTGTCTCCTGTGTTCCGCCCACACAGAGGCAGGACACAACTGAAATCAGATCTCCTGGCTTTGCTCTGGGTTGACTTCCTCCATAGGCACGTAGAGAGCTTTTTCGAACCAACTTCTCACACTGGTGATGACACCAGCTATTAGCCAGAACAGCATTTCTGTTGCTTGCTATGTAAGTAGAACTTCGTTAGCAATTTCCCTCAGGAATTGATGCAGTGGTGGGACTTGCTAGGCAGAGCCTAAACATTGAGTGTTACACTAGCCTGGAATTTGTCTATCTAGGGACGAAGGTGTATAGGGTTGAAAAGGTGAACAATGGTACCTCCTTCTTCAAATGAGCTCCTGTCCCTCCTGTTCCTGCACTGCAGCCTTTACAGAGGTGTGCAGATTTCCACAGAAAATGGTTTGAAGCTACCCCTAGTTTAGGATTTTTGTTGTTCTTTTTACATTTTTATATTCGCCTTCATCAAGGTCCCAAAATGTTTGTTCTAGCCTGTGAAGTTTAGTCAAGGCCATCCTTTTGCATTCTTTTAATTATCTCCTTCAATCTTTATACATGCATTACTGTGTCCAGGAATAAAAAGGATGGTGCTTATCAGCCAAGTCTGAGAGAAAGGCTGGAAGGCCAGGAAAAAAAAAAGGCCAAGCCAGAACTGCAGGAATGATTGTCATTCATAGCTCGCGGATGCGCCTGAAGCCAGAGGGAGAGAGAATGCAATGTAAGGCGTCAGGAAAGCTCCAGAGAAAAGGAAAGGGACAAGAAACCAAGCACAGATACATCTCCGTCGTGTCAGATTTACAGTCACGTATGGTATTTCAGATGTCATGTAATATGTATAATATCATATACAACCAATGACCAGGCAACCTTGTTTTGACAATTCAGTAACAGGTAGGGCACTTTCATCTCAAACTGTGTCCCTTTACATTTGAGAGCGGGAAGGTGTGAGAGCATGAAACGTGCAAGGAGAGAGGAATTTTGTTTGCCCGTATCCTTATTATTGTTAGGATGAGGCACCATCGCAAGCTGTCCCCGAGAGCAACCAGGCTGACCGAGCAGGGAGCTGATCAGCTGGGGCGGCTCCACTGGCCAAGGACTAGCTGGAGCCCAGGAGGGATCCACAGGAGCCTGATGCACATCTGTCTGTCTGTCATCCATGGCTTTCTGTCTGCAGAGAGCCATTGGCCGGGAAATGCTTTCCATTCTAGAGATGCTAAATAGATTGTAAACATCGACAAACTCCCCCAAAATCAGTAAACACAATTATACTGTCTACCTGCAGAGCATAAAATTCAGATTCAGGTGTGTTAAACTTGTCTTAAATACTACAGTGCATCGCCAGAACCACAGGCCAGTGTCCTGAATTCCCAGTAACCAGAAAAACCCCCAGTCACTTTGGTTTTAGTTAACAACATCTCATTTTAACCTGAGTACTTGCCCTCCTTCAGAATTACCGAGCAGCACATGCGTGCTTCTTACCCAATTGCCTACAGAATGCGAATAGTTGCCTTGCAGATGCTAGGGCCTGCCGCTGAAATTCCCAGAGACCTGCCTGCAGCAACTGGAGACCTGCTTATCTGCAATCCCTGTCTTAACGTCAGTGGTGATTTCCAGTTGCTTCTAAAATGTGCTTCCCCTTGCTGCGTTTGCAGGCACAGCTTCTGGGTGCATGTGCCTTCAGCTCAGGTACTGGTTCTGAGTGAAGACGCTCTTCTTGCCAGGAGGGTCTAAGGACCCCTGCTGCTGCATGTCTCTTTTCAATAACCTGCTGTTACTGACCCAGTTATATATGCAAAACCACAAACCCAGTTTAGCTCTCATTCTGTGGAATGAGAAAACTCTGTGGAATTTTTCTTGCTTCTGGAGTTATTTAAAAAAACTGGAGCTATTTAGTTTGGGCTGGCAATTTCATTTGGTTGTAGGGGTTATCTGAGAGTCTGATGTTAAAGACAACTATCTTCAGAATCTTCCAGCTAAATTCAGATCAGATTAGTCAACACAACAACATGCAGGTCCATTTCAGATGTCACCTGCCATCTCTTCTTTATCATCTCTGTTTTTAAACATTTATTTCTTCACTGGTATTTAAAGGCCTGGATTTATCCCAGAGCACCTGGCAAACAAAAGGATGATCTCAAGAAAAACGTAGCCATTTTCTTCTATTATTCCTTTGGTGTTCCGTTCGGTGGGGCAGGGATTCTGTCTTTAGACCATACTTACCAGAGCAGCATCCTGCTTCACGACAGCAGCTCAGAGGGGTTACAGTCATACAAATGTTATTTTTCATCTAATCTGACTAAGAGAAGAACAAACACCAGAATATCAAGTGCTTTACTAAATCTCTTCATTGATTTGTGGTGCATATACTGTAAAAATGTGGCACATTATTATCAACAGCAACAACATGGCTTAATAAGCTTAGATACAGAAAACAATTCTAGAAGTAATTGCTATACAGACACCTCCTACTCAAGGTCTGCGAAACATTGATATCAGCCTGCCCCAAAGGAGTTATAACTGATGAGAACAGAAAATAATACAAAACCAGACAGCAAAATAATAATTACAAACAAATGCATTTGACCCGGGGTGGCTTAGTACCAGTGGAGGGCTCTGATCTACACAGATTCACAGAGTGGTGGGGGTTGGAAGGGGCCTCTAGAGATCATCCAGTCCAACCCCCCTGCCAGAGCAGGATCACCCAGAGCAGATCACACAGGAACAAGCCCAGGCGGCTTTGGAAAGGCTCCGAAGAAGGAGACCCCACCACGTCTCTGGGCAGCCTGTCCCAGGGCTCTGTTACTGGAGCGCTGGAACTGAACTGAATTATCCTGGAACTGAAGCTACAGCATTTGGGAAAAAAAAGAAAAACAAATACAAAACTAATGACTACCTCAAGGCATAAATGACATATTGCATCCCTGTGAGATACTCTTCTGGACAAGCAGATCAGAATAATTTTATTCAAGCCAATGGGGAGATGAGGCTGAGACTTTTCTACTAAACAAGTACAGTTTCTTGCACCTTCAATACCTGTTCATACAAAAGGCTGGCAGGAGAAGAAAAATCACATCCAACCCGGGGCTTCATAAAAAAATTCAGTGCAACCTTTCTCTTTCCCTGTTTTATTCACAAATTTTTGCACTTGCACATACAGAATCAAAAAGCTTATCCATATTGCAAATTATTGCAAGATCAAGTCAGGTGTGAATTAAAAGTGATGTCTCAAACCAGTCCCCCTGGTCATTTGTGTCATCTAGACAAGACCCAAATCCAACTTCTGCTACAGCAGCTTGAGCCTGTGCCTTGGTGCACACACGGACATGACTGGATGGTTGCTGGTGTTCCAGGATTAAGCAAATTCCAAACAAAAGTGATGATGTATGTTTTATCCATATACTGAGAGGTTAGAGGTTTAATGGAGATCCTGGAAGACATAACTGGAGGGTGATCAGACATGGCATGTCTTCTTTCATAAAGGTCTCTTCGGGGAAAAGAGTGTGGAAGTAAACAAGCAGTATGTCTTGTTTTGTTGAGGAAGCAAAGCCTTCGCGAGTTACCTGCAAACGAGAAAGATGAAAGCTAATAGAAGTAGAGTATCTTGCTGAGGTTGAACCTCCTGTGAGTGTCCTATGAGTAAAGAGAGGGCACCTCTACGCCACAAGGAGCATGGCGAGACGTGCCGTGCCTCGGGATGGAGGGTGGTGTGCTGCTCAGTGACAGGGACACTGGTTCTGGCACAGGATGAGACATGGTGTCTTCATCACGGCCAGTGACAGCCGCCAGCGAGAGGGATCTGAAGGAGCAGTTAAACACGCTTTGTGGCTCTACAGGAAGCAGAAGTTGTCGATGAGGAGGTTTTCTCGGGAGGGCTGTTCGCTCCCATCCCTAGTCCAAATCAGACAACGCTCCTCCTGGTTTCTTTCAAATCCCAGACGGAACGCCACAGCTGGTTTGCCTCCTGTCACTTCACCAGTCACTGTCAAACTCCAGCTGCAGCCAGCCGTGTGCTTGTTTCGCATCGTGGCAGGCTCGTGGGGTTATTTCACTCCACAGCTCAGACCTATGATGAAGTAAGTGACGAATTTTCTTGGAGTAAAAGCAGCATAACCTAATAGTTGCCCTGGCAGGCACTTCTGCGGAAGCTGCTGGGCATTTAGACGCGCTCCGTTAAGTAAGTGTGGCATCAGCTTCAGGGACTGACGTTTCCTAGCGTAACTCAATTGCTGGCTGGTTGAATCTGTGACAGCAACTTCAGCGTTTGGTTTGGGACTCTTCCCTGCACCCACCTCCTCTGAGAAACGCAGTTTTTTGTGTGAAAACACAAACACGGCTCAAAATGACTTACCTTGTACATCAGCTGGATGGCAGTGTCCGCCACCTCAGCGGCTGTGACATTTCACTGCCACGAGGATGACAGCGATGAGCAGGATGGTTGCAGTGAAGTACAGAGCGACGGCAACGTAGTACCAGCGTGAGTTCTCCAAGCAGATGGCTGCTGAAGAGACAAGGCAGAGGGGTCTCACATCCTGCCAGCAGCAAGCAACCAGGATCCCATACAAATGACAGTAGAGCTCCTAACCTTTTTGGGGCTGGCGGGGTGCAAGGTGCCCTGGAAAAAGGCACAGTGCATTTTTCCATTTCTTGGAACGTCAGGATGGTGTCGCCGATGGATAATGAATTTTGGACTCACTGCCAAACCCTTGGATGAAGCCGTGCAAGGGGAAGGAAACCTCCATGCTTGGACTCAGGAGTGCAGAGATGCGTTTACAAAATTGAAGCAAACCTTAATGAGTGCTCTGGCTCTAGGGCTCCTGAATTCAGAAAAACCATTTGAACTGTTTGTTCATGAAAGACTACATATTACCTGGAAGCGTTGGCCCAGAGACCAGGATCGTGGAACAGACCCGTCGGGGACTTTTCAAACGATGAGGCAGTGTCAGCAAAGGATGGCCAGCATGTCTCCGAGCAGTGTCGGCTACAGTACTGCCTATCCAAGAGGCCCAAAAATTGATGCTTAGGCAAAAGGTAACTTTATTTGTGCTCCATGCAGTTATAGCAGTCCTAGATCAAAAAGGACACCGGCTGTCACCAAGCTGGATGCCGAAATGTCCAGTCATTCTCTTGGAACAAGACCATGTGGGGCTGGAAGTAACCATGATCCTGAATCCAGCGACCTTTCTGACCCTGGTGGAGGAGAGCTAGCCCACAGCTGTTTGCAAATGATGGAGCAGACATGCTCCAGCAGAGCTGACTTGAAAGACATGCCAGTTTAAAATGCGAACTGGGACATGTTTGTGGATGGTAGCAGCTTTATGCAGGATGGAACGCGGAATGCCTGGTACAAGAACTAGGCAAGTAACTCGGCGTTGTGTCCTACATGTGTCCAATCAAAGCCCAGTATTGGGGACAAATTAGAAGGGATACTGAAACAGAAAAAGGCCCTGATAGTTGGACAGGACCTTGCACAGCTGTACAGCTTGAACGGGGATTCCAAAGTTTCCTATTACCCAGACTTTGGAAAATCAAGTAGTGCTAGAGAATTTGACCTGGCAAGTAGAGACTTCGTCAAAGGCCGCTCAAAAAGGGTTCCAAATTATTAATAAACAGGTCAAAGCTGACACTAAAGTGACTTTACAGAAGCCTTGGACTTGCTCCTAGTTAAAGAACAAAGGGGGGTGTGAACATCTAAAGTTAGACAAAGAACAGTGCTGTATTCACATCCCAAACATCGCTGACAACAATTGCAAGTGCAATTGAGTCAAAATGAGAAAAGTAGCAGAAGACAGCAGAGAGATCAGGGACGCAGCAGGAAGTAATTGGCCCAACAAAATCCTTCAAGGATTGAGTGGATATCCTCTAAAAGGATGGTTACCTGCATTTTTAGGAGGCATAATCTATGTGGTTATGATTATAGCTATCATAGGGATGTGCATATGTTGTACAAAGAGAACCATCAAAAAGAATACACGGAAGTAGTGAGAAAATCTTACTACTTTCAGAGAGGGGAATTGTTACGGGGCCGACGTTCTTTGAGTTAGGCTGACAGGCTGAAGTGTCAAAGGTTAACTCTTAGAACAACATAGCAGTCGAGATGTTCTTGTCCTTTGTGTTAGACTGCCAGTGTCAGTCTAACTCCTAAAATAATATAGCTGTTGAGATGTCTTTCTGCGTTAAGCCGTTTAGAGGACATTCTGTTTTTCACGATGTGCTGGTTTTGATGATATTCTGTTTTTCACTGTGTTCTATTTTGGTGATATTTTGTTAGGATAAGCTGTTTTGACTTTATTCTGTTTTTCATTATGTTAAGCTGTTTTGGACAATGTTTTTTGATGATGTTTTTAGATGTCAAGCTGCATGGATGATGCTCTGCGTGGACGATACTCTGTCTCTCGCTGCGTTAACCTGTTTTGACAATACCCTGTTTTTCAACGTGTTTCTCTGCGCCCATTGCTGAGGAAGGTTTGATAACAAGAGGTGGGCCCCTTGCTTATCAGGAGCAGGAGGGTACATGCATTTGGTACCTTAGCAGTGTCCTTGTAAGCTGAGAAGGGTTTTTGTAGATTGGTAGTTGTTTAAAAATTTTGTCCTTTTTGTGTATTTTGCTCATTAAACGCTTATTATAATACTAAAAATCACACCCATAGGTCAAGAAGACCCTTGCCCAGGAGAAGACACTTCCCTTGAGCATGTATATTAGTGCAAGCAACGTGTCAGCAATATTATAATTGTATAACCAATCATTGTAAAGGGGGTGGACTGGAAAATGACTCGTCCTGAATGTTTTGTGTATCAATATAGCACAAAGAACCCTGCTTAGTGTGCATGTAGGAGGAGGTATCCCCCATGTACCCAGCGCTGCAATAAACCAAAGTCAGTTTTCTAAAATGTCATTTGGTTTAGAGAGTTTTCGTTACTTTTCGGTAACATGACCACAGGCAGGAGCAAGGTAACTTTTGTTCCGAGTTAAGGTAGTACGCAAAACCGTTGTAGCTAGGTCTTCAGCAGGAGCGTGTTACGCTGTGTGCTCTAGATCTAGCATCCGTGGAAAGTGAAGATCAAGTTTATGAGGGTATCCTCGGTGTGCTGCAGATGCAACTGAAGACTTTTTGGAGTTTTTTCAGCTAAATGTACCTGTAGGAGCTAGATCTTGCTTTAGAAATTATTTTCTTAACCAAAATTCAAATGCCTGAAAACTGGAAATCTGTGGGTCCTAGCTTTTTATTTATTAAGCGTTAAACAAAAGTCTACCTATTCCTGTATGTATATAGGTTTATATGAATATAGACCTTTATATATATATATAGACCTGGAGTTCTGTGTCCAGCTGTGGAGCCCTCAGCATAAGAAGGATTTAAACCAGTTGGAACGAGTCCAGAGGAGGCCACGAAGATGCTCAGAGGGCTGGAGCCCCTCTGCTATGAAGAAAGGCTGAGAGAATTGGGCTTGTTCAGCCTGGAGAAGGCTCCGGGGAGATCTTATTGTAGCCTTCCAGTACCTGAAGGGGGCTACAAGGAAGCTGGGGGGGTGCTTTTTACAAGGGCCTGTAGTGACAGGACAAGGGGTAACGGGTTTTACCTGAAAGTGGGGAGGTTTAGATTGGATATCAGGAAGAAGTTCTTCCCGGAGAGGGTGGTGAGGCACTGGGACAGGTTGCCCAGAGAAGCTGTGGATGCCCCATCCCTGGAAGTGTTCCAGGCCAGGCTGGATGAGGCTTGGAGCAACCTGGTCTGGTGGAGGGTGTCCCTGCCCATGGCAGGGGGTTGGAACCGGATGATCTTTAAGGTCCCTTCCAACCCAAACCGTTCTGTGATTCTATACCTTTGAAGACCCATGAGGAAATACTGATGTTCATATACAGGATTTAAACAAAGACTGTATAGATAATTTGAAATTCTAGAGGCTCTTTTTCCAGATTATCATCCTTTTTAAGCACAAGAAACACATGTTTAATTAGTCATTAAATCCCTGCCTCCATCACGTCCTGCTCCAACTGTAATCCTGTCCAGGACCTCTGTGTTCTTTTGATCCTCATTCCTTAACACTTTCCAAGCTGATCTGCGTGGGAAAAATACCCCAGTGTAAACCAGAATTAGGACAAACATGTGGTTTTAAAGAACTTTGAGTGTAGAATGTGAAGAGACAGAGCTCACTTTTAGCATTTATCTGTATATGGTGTATATGCATTTTGATATGACTAGAATAAAGGTCTGAAAACCTGGAAATACGGACAAATAGGCAGAATCAGAGAAAGAAGGAAGTGAGGGCTGGGGTATAAAAGGCAGCCAACAGACAGATGGGCCAATGGTGATACATCAAAACTGCATTATTGAGAATATTGTTGATGCTGCAGTCCAACCCCAGTTTTACTGGCGTCAGAGGGCGTTTACATGAAGCCAGTAAATTGGTTTTGCCTTTGTAACAGCAGGACTGAGATCTCCATTTGGCCCACTTTCTTGTCTGCCTGACTACCACTCTTAGTTAGAAAGACCATCTGAAGCTTTCAGTTTCTTTCTCCTTGTGGTAAGGCCAAGTAAAGCCACTAATGGAAACATTTGTTCTCACTTAGCAATTTCTGCCGCTAACATTTTTTCTATAAATACCTTATTTGTTATTACGCATCGCACAATTGCAATGTATTCTTTCCGTCTCTTCGTCATTTTCACCTCATACAAGAGAGTTAAAGCTCGTATCCAATATATTATTTCACTTTGCAAAACAAAATTAACTTTCGGGGCTGGTTACGCAGTTTTAGTAAGTAATGTATGGTACGTTTTTCACTTACAGTAGACACAAGTTATCTGAACTTGTCAAATTACTGTTCAGAACCTAAAGTTTGCTCCCTGGCCTTTACTTTCTAAAAATGACTCGGTTTCTGTGCTTTAAATACTACTGCTGACCTGTTCGTTCACACCGCGTGCGTTTGGAAATGAAAAACGATATACATAAAGCGTTGCTAAAAAGAATAGAAGAGTTTGTGAGTGTCTCCACTACAAAATACATTTTAACCATGTGGTCTGAGCACCCCCTCAGGAGTGGGTAGTGGGGCAAAGTGGATTGAAATTACTTGCAGCAAAGATGGGAAGTGATACTGTCCCATACCCTGGGAAAATGTGCTATTTACCTGCATGGATGGGGAGTTGCTGTGCTTTGTGCGATCTGCTCACTAGAGGCACAGAACGGCAGTTTGTCCTGTTGCCAGGTCCTGGTCCTCCAGTGGACTGCGCTGCCTGCATGGTGCACATTCATTTGCTTCTGGGGTCCTTCTGGGATGAACTAATGGGTCCCTTCTCAGAAGAAAGCTGGTCGTGTTTCAGAGAACCATTCCCTTCCAACAGGGCAGACACAGGCAGTGCCAAATTGTACTCCTTCTGCCCAGAAATGTCTCCCAGCAGCATCCCCAAAGGACATCCCATGGTCTACATGAGACCCCTTATACTTTTCCAGCAGGATATTGCAATGTGTTCTGTGTCATGCTTTAAAAAGGAAAGGTACTTTGGCGAGGTGCAACACAACCTTTTAAATTCAAGCATTTCTGAACCAGAGCACCACAACCAAACAATTCTCATGGGGCCCGAAGGAGGTTAGCAGCCAGGGGCTACCCTGTGCAGAAGAGTGGGTTTGCTCCAGAGATGCTTGCACTGAGGAGCCCAGACACAAACCCATCTGCACCGACAGGCCCTGGGGCCACCCTTTTCTCCCAGTTGTGATCCATACCAGCAGCACAGGCGTAAGCCAAAGGCTTGCTGACTGACCCCCCGAGTCACCCTAAGGCAAGGAAATCCTCACAGGCTTTAGCTGGGGCTGAGGGATGAGTTTAGCCTAATGTAAACCTTGAAAACACCAGCAGAATTCAGGCACCCCCAGGGAAAACCAGCAGCTGGGAAAGGTTTGGAAGGTCTTTTAATTTGCCTCGATCATATCAACATCTCTCTGGGCATCTAGCTGTAAGCAACTCTTCCGCCTGGCATAAATGTGTGTTTATGGTGGTATACGAAGAGATACAAAGGTAATGAGGACACGTGACGTGTCCTGCAGTGTGGCAGTACCTGTGTGTATGGCCTTGGGTGCACTATCAGGTCTGTCAGATGTCCACTCCACATTCACATCAGCATATGTGATTTGATCACCTGTAGAGACAAAATCAGAGACCCTGCCTGAGGTCAGCCCTTGCCATTCTCATTGCATCCAGCACCCTGCAGCATCAGACCTTCCCTGAGAAAATGGGAAGAGCAAGAACAGTCGAGAAGTTGTTTCCTTATTGGGTTTTTTTTTCTGATAAGACTTGCATGTCGCTAAATGAATTTGCCGGAAAGAAATTATTAGAAACGTTCATGCAAATAATTGTCCCATTGTGCAGTTTTTCAAAGAAATACAAAAAATGTTATTCAGTTACTAGATTTTAGAAAACTTGAAAGAACTCTCTAGGTGACTAGGTTATCACACCCTGCGCTACTCTATTATTAATTCTACTTTTTTCCTTATTGTTCCGTACCTTATACACACATGTATACATTCTGCCAGTCTTTAAGCAGAAGTTAATCAATGGCAACACTTTTGGATAATTTTTTTTTTTCTGTTTACTTGTTAATAAACTTTTTCTTCCTTGTGAATTCAGATCTTGTACATGGGTACGAAGCATCCCCATTTTCTGCTGTTTCTTCTTTCACAAAGAGGAGCACAGCTCCTGTGGGAGCAAAACTATGCAAGGGCTTAGAGGAGACACAAGGTACTTTTCAACCACTTATGAATTAAACATAATTTTTAAAAATTCAGAGTGAACAACTAGGTGTACAAAATGATGCAAAATATAACCATACTGTTTTCATTTCATCTGCAGGTTTTTTCCCTCAAGTTCATGTTGAAGTATTTAAAAGAGGTTTTCATTAATGATTGGTAAACACCACTGAAGACAGAGCACAGATTTTCAGTACAAACCATTAATTCAACGTCCTTGCAAGGCGTGGAAAGGAAAGCCCGTGTGCAGTTAATTCTCAGCCAGAACAGTCCAAAAGTGGTTTCCCCTGCCCCCCAGTCCTGTTATTAGTCACAGAAGACACAAACTTGGGGACACAAGACTTAACAATAAGCTAATATATGACCATCCTCATCTGCCAGCAGAGGTCTCCCCTCTCTTACACCAGGACTCACACTTTCCATGCCTCAGAACCATGGAAAGCAAAGGAAGCTTTCCCTACTCAAGGCAGAGCTGGCATGCCTGCTGAAACTGCAGCAGTCTTCATCTCTGCTGAGACACCCACTACGCCAGGCTTGGAAATCCCTATTTCACAATCCAAGGCGACAGATCAGGCCTTTCTCTCACTGTGGAAGTTTTTGCTGTTTGTTGCAATGAGGTTTAGGAACCACAGGGAACCATGCATCTCCCTCCAGTCACCACTTTCTGCTCTGTTTCCTCCAGGTGTTAACTTGTCATGCTCCTTCCCAACTGTTTTCCCTTTTGTCAGCTGCTCATCAGGATGTAGATCTTCTCAGACCGTTTTTAGGGTTTATTTTGCAAAATAAGCTCCTCTATGCTTGATCTGACTGCCTTTACATACATCAGGAAGAAGTCTGTCAGGTGCTCATGCCTCAGATCATGCACCTCTTCCCTCCAAAAACTACCTAGCATTTCCAGACTGCTTGGAAATATTAATCTACGTAAATTAGATCAGACTAAGACACGGCTGCGCTGAAAGAACTGCTTTCTATGACAGGGAAACGTGTTTTCCAGGCGCAAAAGGATTGCCTGTTGCTACGCATGGAGCCTGTGGCAAGGGCATCTCCACAGCAGTCACGTTAGGGGAGAGATCAGCACACATACTGGGACTGCTGGAAACCTCCCCATCCCCTACCTGCTTGTCAGTCAGTAGAAAACCCTCACATGCTCTGGTAACCACTAGCATTGTTGTGACACTCATGGTTGCAACCACTACAAAAAAATGTTTTCACCATGTGTTACGAGATTTTTACAACCAATAGCATAAAAAACGTTATCAGGGTGGGTTTTCCCCAATGCTGTGGGACTGCCTGGCAAACTGTTTCCCTGTCCTCCCAGCCTTCTAGGAGAGAACTTCCGTCTGCTGCGCTATCAGGAGTGCTTGATCAGCTGGGTGGATTCGATAACAGTAATGCAAGCTGGGCTTGAAAAGGGAATTGGTAAGGAGCATTCAGCAGCAGCCAGTTTCCCGAGAAAATTTGCTGGGATTGCTTTGCTTTAACAAGATCTGATCGTTCCTCTCCTTATCTTTGGAGGCCTTGGCTACACTTATCTGTTAGGTATGGATGCTTACACCGACCCTCTGCATAACAGAAGAGATCTGCTTCGCTGTCACCGTAAAAGCATTGCATCCTTTGGCTATCATCTAATTCAGTGGCCAGTGCTAGGTGTAAAGCTCCAGGAAGGTGAAGAAGATGTTTAGCTACCTGACCTCTATTACCCCTTCGAACTGCATCGCTTTGGCAGTGCTTTCAAATTCATATACGTACGCCCAGAAAACATCTCACTGCCCAAATCAGCAATACTGTGCAATCAGAAAAGCTCAGGGGAAGAGGTGTAAGCAGGAAGATGACTGTAGGTGTAATGAGGTGGTGAACTGCCCTGTGACACAGGTTCTTCTCCATTGTGTCATACTAAATCCGCAGAGGAACTGTCAGAGTAGGAAGGAGAGGGAAAGCGGTGAGGGACGGGACGCGCCTGACTGACCCCAGCAGTTTTCGGTAGGTGTGGCGGTGGAACACGGAAGAAGCCGTGTGTTGATATCAACTGCAACACCGTGCCTTGTAGGTTGCCTGCTCTGCACGTTTTGCCTCATTTCTCGGGAGCTGCTTTCATCAGATTTACTTGCTGATAGTATATGAAATGATGGATTTTTTTCTTCAGGGAAACCAAACCCATTCTTCTCTGAAGTGCTATGGGAAAGACAAGTAAATGCAAACTTCAGCAATGCAAAATGCCTGATAAGCCCAGGAACGTGGACCATTTGCTGTATCCACCCACATGCAAAAGCTCAAGGATGCAGTGCAGGTGAGGAGGGGGGCCGAGGAGAGAGAAGTGCGGTATGGACCAGCCAGGGAATGGGCAGAGTGGCCATGGGGAAGCAGACCAAACTTAGAGCTATGTGACGAGGGGAGACAGCACAAACTTCAAAATCTGCAACTCAAAAAATGCTCAGTATGAACCCCTTTTTTTTGATGGCCTAGGCTGTTATTCCTGTCTCACAGGAGCGACTTTGGCTTTCTCCCAGTCTTGCTGTATCACTCACCTAATGTAAAACACGCATGGAGTGAGACCCCAACTGCTTCCTTTGAACTTTCTCAGGGAGGTGGGTCATAGCTAACCCAACTGCTCTGAACTCCCCGTAGCGCGGCAAATACCAAGCCAAGAAAAGCAGCCTCCTAAGGGGGCCAGAGCTGCCGAGATCTGCACTAGACTTACGAAAAATGTTGACTCTAAACCATTTTTTAGCACCAAGCATCATGGAAATAGATATATAAAAGAACACACAAAAACATTAATTCCAGAGGTAGGTGTTTTTCACTATATCTCCCTAGGACACACTGACGGTATTAACGGGCGGCACACGCAAGATTGATTTAAAGTGTTTCTTCATGCAAGACGTTAGAATCAGCCTGTAGATTCATTTAGGATGTTACTCAAGTAAATCATTCATTAGGACGCCAAGAGGGATGCAAGATTTGCAGAAGTCACAAGAATATTGGTATTAGAGCTGAAAAGATTTTTCAGAAATATTGTGGCAGGGTATTATGACACCATGCTGTCACGTGCAAGAGAAAACATTTTGCCTGAAATCTGATTACTTAATTAGCATCGTAATTGGTCATCAAAATATTTTAGGCACCGTCTTTCCAAGCACCTCAAACTGTCAACTTTCTGAAGTATACTAGAGTGCTCTCAGGGTGACTTAGAGCAGCAATTTCTAAGCAGAATTCACGTTAAGTGTATTAAAAGCATTGTGAAAGTGCTTAAAACTATAAAATATAACTGGAAATGTAAAGGGTCGTCTGAGGTGAGGAAACAAAAACCAGTTATGTGGAACAGAATTTTACGCTCTCAAATTTTGAAATGTTTCGTACAGATGGTTGTACTGGGCATGGGTGTGCACCCCCAATAACAACATACGGGGCAGTTCTACACTGGGGTACCAAAGATTGTCCCGGCAACGCAGCTGTTCTATGGTGAACTGATCACACAAGCTAAGGGGCAAACTGAGTTAACACAAGAAAGGCAAAGACACCATATCCTTATGGATGCTTTTAGTACTGTGTCCCAAATAATTTTTATGGAATGAATGTTGCTTTGCTAGCAGATTCAGGACACATTTTTCTTTCATACCGTGACCTCTGAATATTATAATTTTAAATAAATTTTCCATGTTTAATTGTCTTATAATGAGCAAAGATCTAATTTTTGATCAGAATTTAAAAAATTGAACGTGATACTTTTATTTTAAAAACACAAATTATTTCCTACTTACATCCATTAATAGCTATCTTTCACACTTCATTTCTTGAAAATAGATTTTTTATGTAATGCAGTTTTATAGCTGAAGACATCAGTAGGTCATACACAAATTGTAGGACTAAGAGTTTTCAAAATTATAGAAACTTCTATTGATTCTTGACTTGTATTTTTCTCAACATAGAACTTGTAGAAGAGAAAGAGAAAGAGAGAGAGAGAGAGAGAAAGAGAAAGAAAGAAAGAAAGAAAGAAAGAAAGAAAGAAAGAAAGAAAGAAAGAAAGAAAGAAAGAAAGAAAGAAAGAAAGAAAGAAAGAAAGAAAGAAAGAAAGAAAGAAAGAAAGAAAGAAAGAAAGAAAGAAAGAAAGAAAGAAAGAAAGAAAGAAAGAAAGAAAGAAAGAAAGAAAGAAAGAAAGAAAGAAAGAAAGAAAGAAAGAAAGAAAGAAAGAAAGAAAGAAAGAAAGAAAGAAAGAAAGAAAGAAAGAAAGAAAGAAAGAAAGAAAGAAAGAAAGAAAGAAAGAAAGAAAGAAAGAGAAAGAAAGAAAGAAAGAAAGAAAGAAAGATAAAGAAAGAAAGACCTATCATTTTATAACTTAAAAATATTTCATTTGTCTAAGAAAATTAATCAAATTAAAATGTAAAATGTAAATGTACTTGAGGAGAGAGAAGTCCACTCAGTGTCATCAGGGCACTGTAACTGCCAATGAGTTTCCAGTAATCTCTATTAATAGCTTCAGTATCTGATCATTGAGGTGTTTCAGGAACAACACAGTCATACTACTGAAATCCAGAATGGGATTTTAAAGGTTATCCTTTACTTTTGCTAGAATTCAGTATTTCTTCTATTAATAAACATGAATTTGCCAAGCAAATATATATAACTATTAATATCCACGTCTTTGTAGTAAAAATGCTTTCAACATGACTTCAGCCACTTACGAATGCTTCGACTTAAGACAGAGTGAAAGTTTTAAGAACATATCACTGAGCAAAGGAAAAGTGATATTAAGATGGCCATTTTTTTTACCTGTATCTGGAGTTTGTGAAGTAAAACGCACTCTTTCCACCTGCGACACCTCTGCATAAACCACCTCACTCGCCATTTTGAAAAGATGCTTTCAGGTCTGCAATCAAAATGGACTCAACTGAAGAAGTAGTAGCCTGTATAACATCCTTTCTGCCCTCTCCCCACCCATCACACCACATTAGGTCAAAAGAAATGTTTAGATGTCTGTAAAACGGAAGGAAACTAGGTACTTTTTTTTTCTTTCAAATGTAAATTCTCACCTTGTAGCTTTTGATAAACAGTTCTTAATTCTTAACCCCTTCTGTTGGGGTCCTATTAAAAACAGCATAGTGTTGATTTTTATCAACTTTCTCATAAATTGGGACCTTCAGCCCACACACAATTCTAATTTGGAACCTGAGCTTGCCACATGCTGAGTATGTACATATCCTTCTCAAACCAACTGGACACTAAAACGTATTTCAAGTCAAAGGATTTATCATGGTGGTAGGTCAAGAAATGCAATATTTTGCCTTCTTGGGACCAGTCATGGAAGAAGGATGATCACTTTGGCTTTTTCAGCTTAAATCATTAAACTCCTTCGAGCATGGGCTGTCACAATACTGGTAACTAAAAAGCTCTGTATAGTGCCCTCTTCTTTCAGGGCAACGTTTGAGGAGGGATAATTTCCTGCTGTCTGTCCTACCTGCTAAGGCCAAGCTCTTTATGCAGCATGCCAAACCATATACTTTGAACAGAGAAAGAGGAAAGGTTACGGCAAAGGCAAAGCGTATTGACTTTTTTATTCTACTGCAATGATCTGGAATAAATATAAACCACTCAGCCATACTGGAGTGCTGAAAACTGCCAAGTTCAAACCAGAAACACAATGATACCCATAGAGATGAATTCCTAGAAAGAGAAAAGGAAAAAAAAAAAAAAAAAGAAGGCAGAAACCCAGCCATTTCAGAGACAAAAAGAAGAAACTGGATGTCCCTAGATGAGATGTACGTATGCTGTAGGGACAGCATTACAACAGTACTGGGACATGGTGCAACTGCTTCTTGTTTGAAGGCTCTTTAGGAAAATGTTGTACACCTGCCTCAATAGGTACATGTGCATTTAATGTATGTGTAAATGAAACATCTAATGCCATGGTAACACAGAGTAAGTTTTCAATGTCTTTATTAACTGTGCCAGAGAAGGAGCCCGTGCTCCCCAGGCCTCCAGCTGCCTGCTGGCACTCTAGGCATGCCTACATCATTCAAGGACAACCCCCCTGGAGGCACCTGGATGTATGCACTCTGTATATGAGTTGGTACGACTGCATCCCACAGGCCTCTCCAGCATCTGCTATATGAACAACTCACCCATGCCATGCACAAACACCGCCGTGCCACCCTCCATGCTCCTCATCTGGGTGCTACAAACTGCACAAGGCCACGAGCTCTGCCCAGCACTCACAGCAAATACACGAACTCTGCCCTTGCTCGTGCTATGCAGTAGCACATCAGTGCTTAGGACTGGTCTGACATGTGGTCCAGGCGGTAGGATGTTTGCAGGTGAGTTTGCATTTGGTGCCGTGCCATCCTTGAGCAGCCTGTAGGGAATGGAAGAATTTGCTTGGTAAGGGTACTTTTAGTAGCTCTGGCCCATCATGAGCAGCCCAGTTCATGCTCATGATTCAGGACAGTCTTCCTTTGTAGACAGGAGGTTTCAGGCAAGGGAGACAAGCACCATCAGGTCAACCTGCATTATTTCACGTGCCTGGGAAATCAAGTGGTGGAGTGGTCACAGTGCAAGCACTTGCAGGACGGTCCCGTCCATCTGCAGCAGCTCAGGCACTGCAAGAACAGAGCACACACCTCCCCCTGGTGCCTCCTTCACCTAGTCTGTCTTGTCGGGACACATTCAGTGACCATTCCTCTGACCTGTCAGGAGAAGATGCTAGGACTGTGGAGGTAAACATTTCTCTCTACTAATTGGAAAGTAAAAGGAGGGAAACAATTTAGATTTAGACACCTGCCCTTAGGCACCTAAATGAGCAAGCAGAAGATCTCAGGCTTAAAGAATTTCTGTCCAAAGGAACATAGAATCATGGAACGGTTTGGGTTGGAAGGGACCTTAAAAATCATCTAGTTTCAACTCCCTTCCAGTTCCAACATCCTCCCCTTCCCTTAGCAGACAGGTGATGATTCAATTGAAAAAGACATTTGCTGCCTGGCTTTGTTTGCAGCCAAGATGTTCTGAGACAGATTCTTTACTTCAGCAAAATGACGTGAGGAAGGGGTTTGTATTGACACTTTGGCACTAAACTGTGCCCTCAGTGTCGCTGATGCAAAGCTAGACTAAATTTTTTTTTTTTTGTAGCATCCAAGGCTTTTGCAGACACATGGGGGAAGGAGGAAAGAGGCTCTGGAGGCACAGAAGCAAGTGATGCTTGATCACTGTTTTCTAAAATCATTTTGTCAGTGGAGTTGGGGCGAGCATGTAAAGATATACCTAGCACTAGAAGGGTATTTCAAAGGTTTGGAGGAGGTCTTTTTCCCTCTTACATTAACCCTTTGCATTTTAACAACACAAAATGGTCACTAGATGTCCCTACTGCACCACAAAAATATATCAGAAATGCTATTGAGTTTAAACTGAAGAAAATGTTACATGCTTGTATGTAGCCTATATAGCATTGCATAAAATAACCTGTGAGAGATAGCCGGAGCGTGAAGGAGAAGGAAGCCTGGAAGATAAAAAAGTAGACGGGATGGATATTGGTTACAAACTCACAAATCACAGAAAACTTAGCAGTAAGCTTTTCCTAACAGAGACCAACAGAGTAAAGTGGTTTAGATATACTGGGAAATAACTACACCCCTCTAACTGAACTGCAAGTTTAAGCAGTTTAAATCAATCCTGATGGGGAGGACCGGAGTGTGGGGGAAATGGGGAGCCAGTATTGTGGACAGACGTGCAATAGCCATATCCTATGATCAGTGGGGATGGTAGCTGTTGAAGTCCAAGGTACATGGACTCTCAATGAAAAGCAGAGACCCAAAGCATCACAGGAAGAAACTCCTGGGAGTATTTATTGGCATATTTACAAGGCAATTTACTGAGACAGCAAAATGGACTTTGAGCACTTCATGGTGACTCATACTCAAACTGGACTTTTGACAGGTGGTGGGAAATAGGTCCGTACCCTGGCAGTCAGAACCCTCCACACAGTTCCTCACAAAACACTTCCCCTGCTGTTCTTGCGCTTTCTTGGGGAACGACTTTAGGGAGCAAAGATATATAGAATACTCTGTTCCAGTTTCTGCCTCTCATCTATTTCTTTCCCTCCGAAGAAGTATATCTTCTGGATAAATACCAAGTGCATTTATGGCAATTTGCAATTTCTTCTTCCCATTTCTTTGAAGATCAATTTGCCAGACTCTTCGTCTTCCCTGGAAGCTTCTCTGAGCTTAGTGCGGTATTCTGTTTCCAGACTAGAACATTTTCCTATCTTAAAGGGCCTTTCTTCTGGTTCACATTTTTAAGGACAGTAACCGCCCTTTGTAAATCGTGTCTCTTAGGAAGCAGTCGTGAAGATATCCGCTGAATCTGAGAGTGACCAGGCAGGAACCAACCACAGATCTTCCAGGTGCGCCTCCCATGCCCCCACTGCCCATTTTCAGGGCATCACACCAAGGATTTTAACAGATTAACCCAGGGTGCTATGCTATTTATCTCTAGTGCATCTGTCCCATGGGCTGTTAAAATACCCGAGCCCTTACAAGACACTGGATAAAACAGCCGTGCTGGAGACAAGAAAAGCTTTTTTCCCCTGCACAGGCAAACAGATAAACACCACAGCACCTCACTTTTGCTGCTCTAGAACCCTTTCCATGCTACATATACATCTCTCTCCCCTTCTAAGTCCAGTTGACTTCCTCAGCCCTCCAAAACAACAGTTGTGCATGATTCAGCCCAGGAGCTTTCCTATTGCAATCACTCATCCACAGAAGTTTTGGGTAGTAGCAGTCACGTTTCCAGGTGAGCGCAGAAGGATAGAGGAGAATATTTGTAATCTGTCCCACTCTATATGCCCCTTAACACCAGTGCCATTTGGTAGAAGACCTAGTCATCATCTGCCTTTCAGATTTATACAGCTCCCATTTATATCCGTCGCCGCGATCAGCCTCCTGAGCCGAACCGTCCCCGCGGCAGTTCAGCAGAGCGGCAAAAACTCGGCGTACGGGGTTGTTGTGGTTGGGTTTATTTATTTATTTATTTATTTATTTATTTTCCCTGAAGCTGGGGAACACGAGGCAAGCGGAGAAACCCCCCCCACCGAGCCGGCATCTCTTGCGAGAGCTGCGGGCAAAGAGTGAGCGGAGCCGCAGCCTCAGCGGGCTATTTGAAAGGCCTCAGGAGCGCAGGGATCTTTGCTCCTGGTCACCCATCAAGGTTGAACAAAGGGAGCTTGGTGAGTCACCTGGGAGTACTGAGGCAGTTGAGTCACTCTGGCAGGAAGAGCCATGGTTGCAACCCGCCCAAAAGCTGGTGGCAAAAGAAATGTGGCAACCCAGACATACGTCCCACGTAAACATGTCGGTGCCCAGGCTCTCGGCTGCAGGCAGTGCTGAAGCCTCTCACATGGAATAGAGGACAGCAGGGACAACGCCTGTGTTGGCAGCGAGCAGGTAAATGATCTGCTCAGCCTGCTGGCTGAGCTGAAAGAGGAGGTGGAAAGGCTGAGGACTATAAGAGAGTGTGAGAGGGAGATGGGCTGGTGGACTCAGACCCTCCCACCCCTGAGGGAAAGGCAACAGCATCCCCATGAAGCACAGGATTCCCCTGGCCTCTTGCCACTGGGTAAGAGGAGAGGACCTAAAAGACAGGGGGAATGGAAACAGGTCCCTCCTCGGGGAGGCAGGCAAACCTCCTGCCAGCCTCCCTTGCCTCCCCAGTTACTGCTCCTCAACAGGTATGGGGCTCTGGAAACTGAGGGCCAGGCGAATGAGGATGGAAACAAAGGACAATCTGGGGAGACATCCAGGGTGAGTCAGTCACCCGCGCACCTTAGGGCTAGTTCAATCAAGAAAAAAAGGAGGGTACTTGTGGTAGGTGATTCCCTTCTGAGGGAAACTGAGGGCCCCATATGTCAACCGGACCGAATCCCTCCACAGGGAAGTCTGCTGCCTCCCTGGCACCCAAGTCAGGGATATTAGTAGGAAACTCCCTGGTCTGGTGCAGCCCTCAGACTACTGCCAGCTTTTGGTCATCCAAGCCGGTAGTGATGAGATCACAGAAAGAAGTCCAAAAGCGATTAAAAAGGACTGCAGGTCATTAGGGAGATTGGTTGCAGGATCGGGAGCACAGGTAATGTTTTCCTCGATCCCTTCAGTGGCAGGGAATTACACTGAAAGAAACAGGAGAACACATCTGATGATTAACACATGGCTGAGAGGCTGGTGCCACCAACAGAATTTTGGGGGTTTTGATCACGGGGAGTCTACTGGCAAGAGATGGGGTTCAGCTGTCTCAAAGGGGAAAAAGGATCCTCGCGCATGAATTGGCAGGGCTCGTAGAAAGGGCTTTAAACTAGATTTGAAGGGGGAAGGGGATGTCTCTAGGCCGGCCAGAGAGAAGCCTGTGTGCAGCATGCCGGTGCGGGTGGGACGGTGTGCAGGGAAGGCCGTTCAATCTGCTGTCTCAGTTGAGGTGGGGGATGGTGATGCATCCGCCTTGGGAATAAATCAGGTCAACCAGGCTTGGCACCAAGGCACCCACCACCAAAGACGATGATGAAAAGGCAGACAGTGCTGGGACTGTGTATGACAAGGGTATACCCTGCTCTCCCCCAGGAAAACCTGCACGCTTGGCCACCTCTCTGAAATGCCTCTCCGAAATTGCACGCAGGATGGGGAACAAGCAGGAGGAATTAGAGATCTGCGTGCGCTCTCAGGACCACGATCTCATTGCAGTTACTGAGACGTGGTGGGACAGCTCACGACTGGAATGCTGTCACGGACGGCTGTCCTTTTTAGGAAAGATGGGTCAGTAAGGAGGAGGTGGAGTTGCTCTGTATGTGGGAGAGCAACTGGAACGCATCAAGCTTTCCCTGGGGGTGGATGAAGAGCAAGTTGAATGCTTGTGGGTAAGGATCAAAGGGCAGACTAATATGGGAGGCACTGTTGTGGGTGTTTACTACAGGCCACCTGATCAGGATGAGGAAGCTGATGAGGCCTTCTACAGGCAGCTGGAAGTAGCCTCACAATCACAGGCTCTGGTTGTCATGGGGAGCTTCAATTACCCTGACATTCGCTGGAAAAGCTGCACAGCCAGGCGTGCGCAGTCCAGGAGGTTCCTCCAGTGCACTGACAATAACTTCTTGATGCAGATGGTGGAGGAGCCGACAAGGAGAGGGGTAGTGCTGGACCTTGTACGGATGAACAAGGAGGGACTGTCGAGGATGTGAAGGTAGGGGGTAACCTTGGATGTAGTGGCCATGAGATGGTGGAGTTCAGAATCATGTGCAGCAGGCAGAGCCACAAGCAGAGTCACTACCTTCGACTTCAGAAGGGCTGACTTTGGCCTCTTCAAGGACCTGCTTGGAGAAGTCCTGTGGGATAGGGCTCTAGATGGTAGGGGGGCCCAAGAAAGCTGGTTAATATTCCAGCACCATTTCCTCCAAGCTCAAGACCGGAGCATTGTGGAAAGTAAGAAATCAAGTAAGAGAGCTGGGAGACCTGCATGGATGAGCAGGGAGTTAATCAATAGACTTAAGTGGAAAGAGGAAGTGTATAGAACATGGAAGAATGGGCTGACCACTCAGGAGGAATACAAAAATGTTGTCAGAGGATGTAGGGATGCGATAAGGAAAGCTACGGCCTCCTTAGGACTGAATCTGGCAAGGGAGGTCAAGGACAAGAAGAAAGGCTTTTTCAAGTAAATTGGAGGAAAAAAGAAGACCAGAGGAAATGTTGGCCCACTGCTGAATGGAGTGGGTGCCCTGGTGACTGAGGATATGGAGAAGGCAGAGTTACTGAATGCCACCTTTGCCTTGGTCTTTACTGCTAAGACCAGCCCTCAGGAGTCCCTGAGCTTGAAAACCACAGAGGAAGTCATGGGAAAGGAAGGTTTTGCCTCAGTTGAAGAGGATTGGGTTAGAGATCAATTAAGCAAACTGAACATCCACAAATCCCTGGGCCCTGATGGGAGGCACCCACGAGTGCTGAGGGAGCTGGCGGAAGTCATTGCTAGGCCACTCTCCATAATCTTTGAAAAGGTCTGGAGAACAGGAGAGGTGCCTGAGGACTGGAGGAAAGCCAATGTTACTCCAATCTTCAAAAAAGGCAAGAAGGAGGACCCAGGCAACTATAGACCGGTCAGCCTCACCTCCATTCCTGGAAAGATCATGGAACAACTTGTTCTTGGTGCCATCTCAAAGCCTGTTGAGGAAAGGAAGCTAATCATGAGTAGTCAGCATGGATTCAACAACAGGAAGTCATGCTTGACCAATCTGACAGCTTTTTATGACGGCATCACTAGATGGATGGACAAAGGGAAGGCAGTGGACGTGGTCTACTTTGACTTCAGCAAACCTTCTGACACGGTCTCCCATGGCACCCTCATAGGCAAGCTTAGAAAGTGTGGACTGGACCATTGGGTGGTGAGGTGGGTTGGGAACTGGCTGGAGGAAAGAGCTCAGAGAGTTGTGGTCAATGGGGCAGAGTCTAGTTGGAGGCCTGTGGCCAGTGGCGTCCCCCAGGGGTCAGTGCTGGGTCCAGCACTATTCAATATATTCAACAATGACCTGGAGGAAGGGCTAGAACATACTCTCAGCAAGTTTGCTGATGATACCAAACTGGGAGGAGTGGCTGCCATGCCAGAAGACCGTGCTGCCATCAGCGTGACCTGGACAGGCTGGAGAGCTGGGCGGGGAGAAACCGAATGCAATTCAGTAAGGGCAAGTGTAAAGTGCTGCATTTGGGGAAGAACAACCCCATGTTCCACTACAGGTTGGGGGCTGTTCTCTTGGAGGGCAGCTCTGGGGAGAAGGACCTTGGAGTCCTGGTGGACAACAGGAAGATCATGAGAGAACAGTGTGCCCTTGTGGTCAAGAAGGCCAATGGCATCCTGGGATGCATTAAGAAGAGGGTGGCCAGCAGGTCAAGGGAAGTTATCCTCCCCCTCTGCTCTGCGCTGGGGAGGCCTCCCCTGGAGTGCTGTGTCCAGTTTTGGGCTCCTCAGCTCCAGAAGGACAAGGAGCTACTGGAGAGGGCCCAGCGCAGGGACACCGAGATGGGGAAGGGCCTGGAGCACCTTCCATGTGAGGGAAGGTGAGAGAGCTGGGGCTGTTCAGCTGGAGAAGAGGAGGCTGAGGGGGATCTGATCAATGCTGATCAATATCTAAAGGGTGGGTGTCAGGAGGATGGGGCCAGGCTCTGCTCAGGGGTGTCCAGTGACAGGACTGGGAGCAATGGCCATAAACTGGAAAACAGAAGGTTCAACCTGAACGTGAGGAAACCCTTCTTCCCTGTGAGGGTGACAGAGCCCTGGGACAGGCTGCCCAGAGAGGGGGGAGTCTCCTTCCCTGGAGACTTTCCAAAGCCGCCTGGGCTTGTTCCTGTGTGATCTGTTCTGGGTGATCCTGCTCTGGCAGGGGCTTGGACTAGATGATCTCTAGAGGCCCCTTCCAACTCCTAACACTGTGAATCTGTGTGAATATCCTTGTACATTACATACCAATAACATTTGAAAACCCCAGGGAAAAAGAAGGGGAGGGAAGTCAAAACACCTTATGGAATCCCATCTCTTTACCACAAATACAAACTGAAAGTTCTCAGACAAAAAAATCACTGAGCTACACAGAAAACAGGAAAACCCACATCATTAGGTTTACTATAAATTGCATTTTCAGTAAGACCTTCACGACCATCTAACAATGCTTTTAGCTGTCCTGACAATTACGTTTTGCAATTGTGAGGAGTTCTCAAGGAAGGTATCCATTGCCATGTCCTCCAGCAGTTTCGACAATGAAACTGTATGACAAAGAAGCAATCTTTTTCTTTGCCGTGGCTGTTGTATCATCACTACTGCCACTTCTTAACGAATTATTTCTTTCACACGGAGTCACTGTTACTCGCCATATTGCTTCACCTGGAAAAGTTTGGATATGATCGTTGCCGCCCTCGTGGACCTCCACCCGCAAGGACTTTCAGTATTCTGAATTCCAGGTTCTCGTGGAGAAAGCCTCTGTATTTGCACAGCCAGCTGCCCCCTGTTAAAAGCTTGTCTTGGGATCAAAGTGACCAATGGTGCAGAGCCAGTTCCTGAGTGATGAGCACCTTCTGGTAGAGATGAAGGCTGAATCTATATGGCCACAGTCTCCATCATTCGCTATATTGACATGAAATCTGAAAAAAGCAAGACAAAAGTAAAAATTAGAGCAGAACTTTGGTCTAAAAATTAGAAGACCTATTTCTTATTTTTTGTAAAACTGGGTCTTTAAGACTATGGAGGACAAAGTAGAGAACGATTTACACTGAGCCCTGCTTCTCACGGGAGGATCAGAATTCATGTGCACGTGAAACATGCCGTGAAGCTCTGGTGTACCTTCTATTAAAGCAAGCTGCTTGGGTCCCCACAGATACGTGCCACGTGTACCTGTACTTCACAGTCTACCACGCGTTGTGAGCACAAAAGGCAAAATTCTCCAGAGCAGGAGAGAGAGGATCCTGTGGCAGCAGTTCACCTCCAGTACAGACTGGGGCCCTGCCACCTCTTCCCGCAGGTTTGGCTGAGCCTCTGCAAATACACAGGATGTGGCGGCAAAGAAAGCCGGTCTCCGGGCTATGGCAAAAGCATGCATTCTGAGACTCAACCCCCCAGCCCGGTGACCTTCCAACATGGGCACTTCAGCTGGCCTTGGGAGACCTTGTCTATACCGGCTAAGTGTTGAACCCTGTAAGACCAACTGGGCAAGCCAATTCAATTTATTATGTCTAACATTGGTAACTCTTCCTAATAAGGCAAATGTTATCCATCTTATATAGCAGGATTGCACAGAAATAAGTGACTAGGCATAATCTAACAGCTGCTATACGACCACACGAAGAAGCAGGCAATGATTCTCCTTCGCTGCTTCTCCGGGGTCATAACCAAGTCTATTATCATAGTATTAGCATTTTTACAGCCGTATGACAGCCCTCATTTGGTAAGATACTCCAGTTTATCTACAGTGGAATAGGTAACACAGAGCAACTTTTCTACTTGGCCCAAAAAACTACTGACCCTCATCCTGCATAGTATATTTGAAAGAAAACTCACAAGTTTGTGTCAGACGACCCTCCCTTCACCCAGAAGAACTTGTTTCCTTTCCTGCGCAGCCCAACCCAGAAGTCTGTTATGTGCATTCGATACATCATAAAGTTCTACAAAAAACACAGAATAAAATGACCTATGGCTATTAGATTTTTTTGATTACGATTATATAGCTTTTTGTATAAAAACTGCATAAACTACATCACAGAATATATAATGGTGGACTTTCCCCGCCCCCCCGGAGGGTCACTGATGTTTTACTGCTAAATTTAATCAGATGAAATACTAAAGCAAGCCCTTCTTCCACTATTAATAGTCAACGACGGCCCAGCTATTTAGCTGTTAGCAATGCGAGAGCGTTACTGTTTACATCCACCTATACCCTGCCCCAACCCACCACTAAAAACATCCACACATCCTACTAGAAATACCCTATCACCTTACACAATAGTCAGTTAGTGCAATGGCTTCACTGTGTCACCAGGAGAATGGTGTTTCAGTACAAGGACATATATTTAGTGGGGACACAGTGCCTGCCGCGGCACAGGTTGCCTTGACTCTTAGGTCACCATAATTTCTTGGATGTCAGCTGCATTGTGTCGCGCATTTAAACCCCCCCAACTTACCAATTTTCACACTTTTACTCTTCACGCTCATCGTATCGTGTGAGTTCGTTCTGTTTTCTGACCATCAGTTAGGGCTACATAAACCCAAACTCCAGGACACTCAACGGCACACACACAGAGTTTACCAGCTGCAGTATGACTAAAACAAAGCCTTCCTCGATTCTTTCCTTATGATCCTATAATCACCTCTGAAAACACACTTGCTCTAGTGCTATTTTCCTTTTTTTTTTTTTTTTTTAGCCGTACAGAACATCCTGAATTGGTAGGATGCTCCAGTAAAAAGAAAAATTGTCTGAAAACAACAAAAAACACAGGTAGAACACGCTGCACGAACCAGCTGTTTTCAATACTCTGAGTCCCAGCATCACATAACCACAGCCAGTCTTCCCCTTTTGCGGAAACCGAGAAATTGACAGTTCTGCACAGAACTAACACCACATTTTTGTTCCTCAGTTGGCCACTAAACCATTTGTTATGCTGAAGAAAGCAGTCTTTTAAAGAACTGTGTCCTTCAAGAGTATCAAGAAGATAAAACACATATAGATGTGCACCAGTGGTCTGTAAACTCAAGATTAGTTCAGTGTGGGAATTGCTGTCGACTGTACTTTTGGGTACCCTGGAGAGGGAATGAATGTCAAGAAGGTGTGAGGGGAGAGGACAGGATAAATTGCCTAAATTAAAATGCACACCTAAATTGCCAGTTTAAAAAAAAATAATCACACTGTCTTTATTAGTAAGTAGGAGTCACAACTCCATTTTTATATTCTTTCAGACTTCACTTTTCATTTATACATGGTTTGTCTTTTAAATTTGTGAAATCGGCAATAACAGAACTGAAAAAATCTGTAGGTTGTACCGACTTGCAAGTCTGCTACACAGTATGCTGGGTTTCAAGTTATACAAGGGAACAAGTGACGCAGTTACAGACCTAACACCGAACGCACGGCACTGGACACCTTACCAGCTCTTGGCGGCTGTCAATCACTGCAAGGGAAGCTCCACAGTTAGAACAGGACTCCTGGCTGGCATTCCAATCTGCCACAGCTCCTGAATGATAGCCACACTTCTTGCAGTACAGCCGGTCATTAGGGCAGGGCTCCACGTGTGGGAATTTAGGTGGATCTTTTGTTCAAATGAAGAAACGAAGAGAACATCACTTAACTCATCGTTACGTATTTAAAATACAATTGTATACACATTTACAAATTCTGGACCTGCTGCCTCCAGCCCACAAACAGCTTCAACCAAATTAAGATGGAAATGGGTGAACATAATACAATTGTGCTCAGTCTCAGTTTTTTTCCAGTTATACCAGCTACAGCGCGTCCAGTAATCCTGGATTACATGCTCACATGCTGGGTATGTGCCAGCAAACAGACTCTGGCATGTTCAAGTGCAAAGCTACACTGGAGACACCACGGGTGGGAACATCTGGACAGAAGGCCATCTCTGACAAAGAGCGCAAACACAGACAATCGATATCTATCATGACACAGCCAAAATTTGACCCTGAACAGGCTCTGGTTCAATGCGCTCAGCTGTAAAAATAACTACAGGCCAGAGCCAAGTCAAGAAGTCAGTACTGCTTCCATCAATAACTCCGCTTATGGCTTGGTCAGTCCTCAGTGTTCTGCCATGCAGCAGTACACTGAAATCCTGCAGGAAATTAAAAAAATTAAACCAGTTTAATGCTACCAGAAACAATTAAGGACAAGCCACAAGACAATTCAGTTTCCCTTTCCTTTTTCTGGATTCTAATCCAACAGCAGCCATGACAGTGTGTGTGGGAGAGCTGAAAACCGGTGCCAACACCTCTTACACCTCAGCAGTGAAGGGACAGCACCATGAAAGAGAGGGGGTGAATTTCTCTTTCCAGAACTAGGACCGTTACTACAAACGCACTCGCTTGAGGTAAGCCATGGTAAAACAACAGCAGCAGTGGTGACGGTTCCCGCGATCCTTCCCCAGAAAGAGGTGTGAACACGTACCTAAGGAGATAACGAAGTGTTAGTGCACGCCGGGGAATAAAGCACGTGTAAGCGGCTGAAGGCTCAGGTCAGAAAACCCCACGCGGAGACACATCAGCTTCACGAAGGTTTTCCAAACACTTGCATCTACCCCAGGAACGGCTGCGTGCTGCTGGGCTTCGGTCGCTTCGGAAACGACAGGCCTTTCAAAGGCCTCAAATTCCCAAATCCCACAGAACACTGTCCCCCCGAGGGCTTCAAGCCCACGGTACGGCCCCGGGCGGGCGCTTCCCCATGCTGCAGGCCCGCTGGCTCCCTGACCCACCCCGCTCCCGCCACTGCACGGGCCGGGGCCCCGCCGCAGCCCCGGCTCCTCCCGGCCCGGCCCGGCCCGCCTGGCACACCTGGCGGCGCTTGGCGTGTCCAGGGAGTCGCCACCGTCCCGAGAAGCCGTTCTCCCTTCGGCATCACCGACTCCATCAGCGGCATCGGCCCCAGCAGCGCTGCCGGCCGGCGGGCAGCGGCGGACCCGCGCGGCAGCTGGGCCAACAGCCGGGCCAGCACGGGGCCAGCAGCCGGGCCAGCACGGGGCCAGCAGCCGGGCCAGCAGCCGGGCCAGCAGCGGGTCGGCGGAGAACCGCCGCCGGAGCCGGCGCCGCCGCAGCTCATCCCGGCGCCAGAACGGGGGCAGCCGGCCCTCGCCACCACCTGCCGCCGCCGCGGGACGGAAGCTCGCCGTCACTTTCGGTTTGCCCTCGGCGGCGCGCTGGAGGGGAGCAGGGTCCCGGCTCCGACAGCTGCCGGGGGATAGTGCGGGTAAGGGGCTGGTGGGGACCGGGGCGGCGGGTCCGGGAAGGGCCAAGCGGGCGCGAAGCAGCGGGCCGGCGGCGGCCAAGGCCGGGGTCGTGCGGGCAGGAGCCGCCGCTGCCCCGCCCGCAGCGCCGGGAGAACGCGGGGTGCTGCTCCGGCGGGGGCTCAGGCCGGGGGCCCGCACGCACCCCGCGCCCCAGCCGAGGCCGAAGGGGTGGCGGGGCTGGAGAGGCGAGAGTGTGGGAGGTGAGAGGGTGTCCTGCACCTGCCCGGGCCGCTGGCTCATCGTGCGGCCCAGGACGAACCGGCCCCCCTGGGCTTCCGCTTAAGGAGGAGGTTCGTGGCGAAGGGCGAGAGCAAATTTCTTTGCCTGAGGAAGGCCTCGGAAATGCAAGCGTTTGTTGCCGCTCAGTGAAAACTTACTGACCTCTAGGCCGAGTGTTTTTCCTTCAAAACCTTCTCCGAAAGGCTTTCACCAGCACCTTGTGTCAGAGGGGGGCAACCCCCCAGCACCCCAGCTGGCGGGGATGCCCACTCTTCCCTCCCGCGCACCGAGGCGGTGGAATAGGCTTGTTGTTCCCTAGCGTGGGTGAGAAGGGTCAGGAGAAACTCCTCCGTGGTGGGAGCCAAACCCAGTGCGTTTTCAGCACGGTCATGGTGCGTGGCACGCGCGTGGGAGGGAGGAGGACTGGCCCGCGAGCAAGCATACATTCATGCACCCGACAGTGAACATCCAGGCGCTGGCACGGACCAAGCTTCCTGGGATGTGTTTGCGGAAACCAGTTCCAAGCCTTAGCTTCTTTCTGCCTCTGTAGGGTGGACCAAGCACGAGCAGAGTCTGATTCTTAGAGATATTTAGGTAATGAGAACAAACTCGTTACCATTAGGAATGTGTGAGTTGAGGAGGCCTTTTAGGCACGTGGTAATTAACAATAATAACGGTAATGAAAGTAAAGATGTTGAAGCCTCTTCTGAAAACGAGTGTGGGTGTTTCTGCTGTTACAACCTAACTCGTGAAGAAGAATTAGCACTTCTGCCCTGACACAATAATGTTTATAGCTGCGTATTCTTATCTGAGTGACTTTTGCTGTTAAATTTGTGTAATGGTAAGCAGGATTTAGCAAAACTGCGAGGAAAACATCGCTTGTTGGAGTGAGCACAAGAAGGGTTGTGCTGGGTTCAGTCAGGAAAGGGTTAACTCCCTTTACTGCGGTTACTAGGAAGTTGCTAAGAAAAACACTGATAAGGCCTCAGCTGGTGCTGGGGAGGGCCTGCACTAAATTCAAGGTCTTTTGTCCGCTTCCGGTACTGTAGCTGACCCAGACTGACCAGGGAAGTATTTCATCCCATAGTACGTCATGTTCCGGTCTCTTGGGCGGGGAGGGGGTCTGGTAGCCTTTGCTGTTTCTCTTTCTCTCTTCCCCCCTTGCTCATCTACTCCCAGGCACTTGCTCACCCTCCTGCGTCAGCTGCTTTGCTCACTCCTGTGCTATCTTGTGGGAGTTGGTGGGTTGTTTAGAGTTCACGGCCGTGCTTCCGCTGAGAGGGTTCCTTCGGAATCTGGTGCGTTAGGTCCCGGCCTGCGGCTCTCGGGGCTGCGGCTCTCGGGCTGCGATCGCTCTCGGGCTGTGGTTCTTGGGCTCTGTGGGTCTGATTTTCATCCCTCAACATCTGGGTGTGCATTGGTCAGTGGATGGTGGGGAATTGTATCATATTGTATGTATTGTACCATATGTTTTATTTTCTACTATTTTAATTATTTAGTATTAGTAGTACCTGTATATATTGATTTAGATTTAATTAGTAAATAGTTCTTATCTCAGTTTTACGAGCTTCCTTATTTCTTTTTCCTCCGATTCTTCCCCTCCACGGGAGGAAGGGAGAGGGGATTTTGTGAGAGTGGCTTCGTGGTATTTTGCTAGCCAGAGTAAACCACAACAAGGGTACGGTGTAGGAGGGTACAGTGTAGCTATAGAGAAACCTCCTTGTGGCTACCAGGTTCAACCTCCCTTGAGAAGTTGCCTGAACTTCTCGCATGCAGGCAAGACTACTTTAAAGGACATAGTGGTGGTGAAGGGGAAAGCTCTGGGTTTTGTGGCCTTTCCCTCCTGCCTTGATAGGCCACATCCCTTTCCTGTCACTTTGTTTCCATCTGCTCTGTCCTTCCCTCTCCCACCATTACAGTCCTCATTCCCCATCACCCTTCTCCCTGGGAAGTGGGCTTTCTCCCATACCACCTCCTCATTTCAGGGGCCTCAGATATGTTGCACCAGATCCTTATTTTCCATTTGTTTCCTCATTTCTCCATTCACCCTGTCCTCATGGCCTCAGGTATAGGCAATAACTAAGGCAGCTTTGGGGTTTCTGCCATTTCCACTCGTTCAGAGACAGGGGAAGCACTCGTTAATCACAACTTTTTGCTTATTTTCTCAGCTGTAGATGGAGTCTGAAGATGAACAGAAAGCTGAAATCATCCACTTGTCACAAGTACCTGTTGGGAAAATAGCCTCCAGTAATGCCAAACTAAATGCCAAACAAGAAGTGATGGTTCGTTCATGGGTGCGAAGGACAAGAAGGCGCTGTAAAGAACGGTTGCTGCAGTCAAAATGTAAGATTTTTTTTCTCTGGTGTTAGGTAAGACGCTTTCCTGCAGGAAGGGTGAATTCTAGCTTCACATCTAGTTTCAGGTCCCCTGGCTTGGACAAGACAAAACCTGGCAGTTTACTTCTAGGCAAAGCTGTAGACACAGAAATTAAGGTAACAGTTTGTGTTTGATCCAGGTTAATCTCTTTTGTGTGAAAATGGGCATTTTCCCTTTCCCAGGTAGTTTACCTGTATGAAATAGCCTTGAATAAGATGTAGAAAGTGAAGCCAGACCTCATTAGAGAAGATAGGTTATGCCTTTGCAACAGGTGAGCTTGCATATATGCATTGACATTTGCGTGCGAAGGAGAGCTTGTGGCAAAGTACGTTTGATTCAAGACTCTGGCCATGCTCTGAACCTCAGCCTTTAACGTTTGAATGGCAGGAGAACACCTTCCTGTTTTCCAAACGTGGATGTATCTCAGTTTGAGTCAGTGATGGCCAGCGGTTCTCGCCTCCAGAGATTATTGCTGTGGGTCTGCAAAACACAGAGTAGATGATGAACTCGGCACTAGAAGGCTTAAATTTGCTATACAGGCCTGAAATACAGTGTGAGCCTAAGTACTAACATACACTAAACCGTTTCTGATCCTCTTTTTCACAGTCCGCTGTCTACGTTTTGGGATTCTGCTGATAGTGGTCATCACTGCAGTTGGTAAGCTCTTGGAACGTTTTCCATCTGAGATATGTTTCCTCTGACTGCTGCGCCCCAGGATCACAGCAGTCAAGTGCACCAACATTACTACTGCCCTGCCTGCAAGTCACAAAACCTAGGGCGTCCATCACTATTTCAGTTGGTTTGGTGTCATTATAAGATTGGATAACGTCCAGGAAGGATTTAAAAGGAGAGAGAATTCTCCCTACAGATAAAATCCTGTCAGCTGTAAACTTTTTTTTTTTTTCTTTTTGCTGCATCCTTACTAGTCTTAAGAGTGTAGCTTCTTGCCTGGCCATGCATGTGGTGAATATATGTCTTGTCTGTGCTTGTCACCAGTAACTTACCTGATGATACCAGCTAGTGCACTGAGTCAGCATCGCATCTCCAGACTGCTCATACACCTGGTCTTCAGGGCTTCTTTGTTGTCACACATAGAAGACAACTACGTGGTACAGCTAGCTTATCTTCTCACAAATAGCCTTCTGGGGTCATTCTGCCTTCTTGTTTTTAAAAACCTGCTTGTGTTACATGCTGTGTTTTTAAGAAGTCAGGCCTACCTCCTACTGGCGCAGCAGAGGCTGGATGTGCTCCCACGGTCCCGTGCAGAACTCTTCTGTAGGGGCAAAGGCTGTGCTGCCTGCAGCATTACCTGAGGTACCCAAGACACTGGGTGCACGCGCATCGCCGTGGAGCCTCCAAAGCTCTGTCTGCACAGAGAGCTTTTGAATCTCTGCGTTAAATACGCTGCGGTCTGCCCCCTGCAACAGCGTGAGGTACAGTAGTGAGGTCTCCTGCCCGTACATGGAAACAAATGGGGGATGACAGTGACATCTGTCCCTGTTTTTCTTTGCTTTGTTAGGCTTTTATTTATACGGAAGCAGTCACATTTTCTGGGAGGGGGTGAGGGAAGTGCTCACAGGTGACTTGCTAAGGGGTCTCCAACTACATGTAGCAAAGAATAGCTGATTAGAAAGGAAAAGAAGGCAATCGTGGCAACAGCCGGCAGCAGACTCTGGGAGATGAATTCACTTGCTGCAAGCCTCTCCACTTGCATAACGGCCAGTTACGTTCATTTCAGTATTAGCCATCTCTAAGATTAAGCAGTGGAAAAGTGCACTTTGGGTGCAGAGGGTCTGGATTCGATGGCGGCAGGATGACCCAGGAAGTACGCTTTAAACACTCTGTGAGCCTCAATGTGTTACAAAAGACACTGTGCTGCACAGAAAAGGTGACTGTAACCATTCAGTAACAATCAGGGCAGATTATTTTTGCTTGGAAAATAAATGTAAATGCAGATTAATTCTCTTAATTGCAAGAAGTTAAACTCGGCATGGAAACAAAACCTGCCAGTGAGTCCTATCACCCTCACAGAACTACTGTGAGAGAAAGAAGATGAAGAGAGGGCATGAAAACATGCTGGGGAACAACTCCAATGAACCATTCTCCAAACCATTATCTCCAAACAGTAATACTTTTTACCTCGTCATTAACAGGCAAATTTCAGTAATATCATATCAACACGTAATTCACTCATCTTCACACAGATTTATCAAACGCTTAAAGGTCTGATACAGAACAAAGCAACTTGTCTTCATGAAATATCTCGCTCGTTGTAGATATTCAAGCAACTTTGTGACTTAAAATGAATCAATAAATTAACGATATGAGGTTTATTACCCTATTAGTGGATTTAAAATGTGCTGAGTGTAAATCGTCAGTGCCTAATTCTCTAAAACACGAGAGCGTTTTCCAAACCCTGCTTATTTTCTACGGCTTGTAATACTGGTCTGCAGCCCCTAACGCTCCAATTTCTCAGCTGAAGACAGTGCCTGAAAGCACCCTTGCCCTTCCCTTTGGCTTCTCTTCCGGCTTCTGGTGTGACACTGGCTTTCAAAAAATCTGCATTTTATGTTGACTTAAACTGATGAATGCTAACATTTTACCAGGTAGAAATTTTGTCCTCTCTTTTCTTTTGTAGTTTTAACAGCTGGGTTGTGTCTCCATGGAAATAATCATTCCGAACCGTGCCCCACTGAGTGGATAGGTTACAAAAAGAAATGTTACTTCATCTCAGAGGAGGAAAAAAACTGGACATCTAGTCGGACCTTCTGCGCTAAGAAGGAATCCTTGCTGGCCATTTTTGAAAACCAGGAAGAAATGGTAATGGGGAAGCAACAACAGAACAGAACACGACTTCTGTGTCTCTCTCTTTCCTTGGCAAAGCTTTCTCTTTTCCTTTATTTTTTTTTTCCATGCAATACCTGTCCTTTAAGTCTTTATAAAATAAGTAAGTTGTGTGGATTCATGTGGTGGGAAGTAAGTACCTGCGTTGTCGCTGTAAGTAGCTGGCTGGCTGCAGCAAATGCACCAGCAGTACCAGCTGCCCCACACTGCTTTTTGCCTGGATTTGACTTGAACGCCTGGGAAAAGCTCTTTGTAGGAATCAGTTTGCCTGCTTTTATTTTTCTGTCCTATGGACGTTCATCTTCAAAGCAGGTATAATCTATCCAACTTCCTGTACCAACAAATAAATGGATACTTTTGGTTCCAAACATATAAAACCGTTTCTCAGCATAGTGGAAATTCTCCGTCTTTATCTGCTTGCGTCTGGTTTTAGATATGCCTTAATGCCTCTTAGAGATGCATGCTCATAGCAGTGCTGGGAATACGTTCCCACGGAAGCTAGTTTGGACATATTTTCATGTTAATAAGTTTATTAAAACACTTTGATTTGCCTGTGTTACGATCCAGTTGCACTGAGTTGGTGAATGCTAGTGACGTCATACTGCTGCACGCTACTAAAGCTATAATATGCTTTTACAGATCTGCTGTCTTTTGAGTACTGTCAGTGAGAAATCAGTTTCATCAAAAAGCTAGTTTTTCGATAGATTGGCACTTGAGCTTTCCTGGTACTGTGATTGTTGAACAGAGGTCAAAAGGCTACTTTGACGGTTGGCTGGGGCATATCAGTAGTGCAGCAGAGAGTGAAATGGAGGAAACCTCAGTGAAATGACACAGATTAAGTCACATCTGAATGTGACTTGAGCTAATAACTTTTTACAGCAACAAGAATGTCAACAATGAGAAAGACGCAGGGCCTGGTTCTTACTTCGTGTCTTGGTCCCTTACTGAATGAGTTCTCTTATTTTATCCCATCATCAGACCCCTTTCTTTGCCAATAATTCTGACCATATTTGCCAGCTTGTCCCCTCCTCTGCACTGCTGCCCTGTGAATGCTCACCTCTTACCAAATTTGTAGCTGTCTCTCTTCATTATTTGTCTAAAAGCTTCACTTCTAATTTGATGTGTGTCATACTCAGCTGATAATGGGTGATTTAAACTGCTACTTAAAAAGGTGTATACCTGCGAACCGTAAACACAGTTGATGAAAGAAGAACACAGGAATGCTGACATCGGTCTGCCGGGTCAGAGTAGTGCTCTGTGGTCTGTCTGGTCTCCAGCACTGGATGGTGTGAGCCACACCAGAAGGAATCACACGGGAAACTAGAAGTGGCGTTGGGACAATTCAGAGACAGTCTCTTCTGAACTGGATTGAATGGAAGTTGCTAGGGGAGGGTGGAGGAGTGGAAAGGTTCACACTCTCCATGTCTACTGCAGTCAATGCTGACAGCTAGTATTTATCTCATTTTTAAGTTCACTGAGTCTAACAACCGCTTGTTGCAGGGAGTTCTGTAATATTAACTTATTGCAAGTACTTTTTATGTTATCTTCCATCAGTCTTCGCTGTGTTTGATACGGGGTGTTTCAATAGCAGTGAACTGTCTATTATGCTTTTTATCTATATCCACAGATAAAAAACTTTAAATTACTTAAGTAATAATTGGGAAGTTCCCATATGGCAGTCGGAAAAGCCAGAAATGCTTGTGTGGACCAGCCTGTTTAGACCAAGCTGCGTATGTGGAGATTGGTGAACACGTATAGACAGACACAATCAATACATGGTGTTTAGGCACTTTGGTGTGCAGTGATCAGTAATAGTTTTTAAGGGTATAGAGCTGAATAACTTCACTGAAGTTTGTGATACTGTAAAGGTCAATTCAAAGGCAGAATTAGGCTCTTATCACTCAAAGGAATGCTTATGAAAGTGTTCTGGGTGACAGGATGATGAGCAAGTCCTCAAAAGTCACAGAGAAATGTGCTGCTCGTTTTGAAAACTCACGTTGACGAAAATGCTTTTTTATTTTTTTTTTTTTTTAAAGCAATCTTTAGCCAGGCGTTTGAAAATAGATGACTCCTGGATTGGATTACGCAAGAGAGGCGAAAGTTTCTACTGGGAGAATGGTATTGCCTTCAGGCTGGACTCGTAAGTTCCTTGTGATTGTCTAACGTGTACTTCAGCAAATGTACGTTGGTAAGTTAGGGTTTACGATACAGTGCTATTTCTAGCAGGATTCTTCTTTTTCTGTGGCTTATAACTACAGCTTTGAAAATGAACCCTTTGCAGTTATTACTGATCTGATTCCAATAACATCAGTGTTGAGAAGTCCCTGATCCGAGAAGGATTTTTGGTAGCTCCGCACATGAAGGTAATGTTACTGATCATCCCTATTTACATTAATTTATACATATTTTTCACTGCATAGTATAGGCATTCCAGTCTCTTTCCAGATCCTCAGAATTTTTGGTTTCCAGCATGATCCTTTGTGCTCCTCTTCCTGAACACACAATATCTAGCAAATGTGCAGCATTTTTTAGGGATGAAAGAGAATGAAGTGACAGGCATGAAGGAATATTCATCTTCACATGGATTAAGCAGCTTCACAACAAAAATCATATCTGCTTTAGCGAATTTATCACAACCTGCAGACAATTTTCCCCCTGTTTATATTAGAAAGCGTGTGGACTATAACAGCTCTGCATTGGGCCCATCAAACATCAGTTCCCTTTCTCTTGCTCTCTGCAGCTTTTATGACCTCAGTAATTCTAGGCAGGCTGTATCATAAACTGTCTTTTATCTCTTCTCCTGTTGTTGTATGGTACCTGGTATGGACTATTCATGGAAACAGAGGTTTGTGCAACACAGCGTGAGCGAAGCAGGCTTTTCTGACGTAACTTGCCACTGACCTTGCTTTTAGCAGCTGAAACTACCATATCACAAGGGACCAAAGCTGACTGGAAACTACTTCAGCAGAAGTTTTGTTTTATAGCAGGCTAAAATATTTGTCTCAGGAGTAGAAATTATTCAGTAATCACTGTTTTCTTCCTGTATTTTTTTAAGGTTCCAGATGCGGAATCACTCTGAGTGTGCCTACCTGGATGCCTTCACTATTTCTACATCAGCATGCTCTTTGCCCAGGCGCTGGATCTGTATCCAACTTCCCTAAAGGGATGGTTTAGATCTTGATGTTGACAGTTAAGACATATCCATTGTACAGTCACTTTAGAAAGATGGTAGGCCTGCTGCAACCATGCTGTCTCCGACCATCTGGAAGCCTAAATCAGAGAGAAGAGTTTTTGTTTTGGCTATCAAAAGGTGCTTCCAAGTCCTAGGACATGAGAGGAATTTGCTTGGTCCAGTTTACATATCCAGCATAACAGGATTATTCGTGGACAATTGCATTATGTGCACATCTGGTGCCCAGTAATCTGAGGAAATGGGCAAGTTTTGCACTCCTGGAAGCACTGTTTTGTCTGTGCAAAACATCTCCTGCTGCTGGAAAGAGCGTGATGTTTACTGTTCACAAAGTGCAGGGAAAAATTGTTGTGAGCAGACAGCGTGTCAGGCTGGGATGTGAGAGCTGCCACTGTTTGCTGGTGCCCGTCTGCTGAAGCTTCCCGGCACAACCTCTCAGCTGCTCCATTCCTGGGGGCACGTGAAGGTCTACGTGAGCTTCTCACCATTGTGCTGCGTGGCAGAAATCTCCAGCAGACAAGTAGAGCAGACAGCTGGGAGCAGTACCTTGCCTCAGCGAGATCTGCTGGAATTTCTGTTGGAGCCTTCAGCTGGCTGGTAACTGAAAGGACAGCAGCAGAGGGTTGTGCATTTCACTGACAGTCGTAGAATTATTTAGGTTGGAAAAGACCTTTAAAACCATAAAGTCCAAAGTAATTCATGTAGCAGCCTGGTAAGAAAATCCTGTAAAATGACCTATACATACGTGGTGCTAAAGGTGACAGACTCTGTCACTGAACTACTTTTTGAGATGCTGTGCGTAGGGACACTAGTGCTGAATCAGGTCGCACTGGTGCCAGCTTCACACCCAAGTGCTTCTAAAGCCAGCTGCACTAGGGTAATCGCTGCTTTACACTGGTGCCAATGGAGTCAGAACTCCTACTCCGCACTTCAACAGCTCTGTAGGTCATTATGACCTATACAAGTAATTTATTTCGATACAAACAGAATACTAAGAGGAATGTGTTGAGTCTCAAGGACTTGGATTGTGGAAAACTCCCTTACTGAGTTCCTGGGAAGGGGCTGTTTGAGAGAAGAGGAGGAGAAGAAGGAGGTATAACAGCTCAGGGTTCTTCGCTGCTGTAACTTGGACATTCCCTCCGGGAGTCTGAGACAAAAAAGGTAACAAAGAACTGCCTTGAATTAATTGTACTTGAGTACAACTGCACATTTGGGATGTGTTTTGGGTTTGTCTATGTCGGCATTTTTCAGGAACCATTTTTATTGTTAAACAAAAGGTTTGACTTGAGACTAGCAGTTTTCCGGCTTTCGTGCCGGTCAGTGATACTTGCACACAGACAGTCTCCTTCAGCTTGTTCTAAAGTCAGTGTTCAGGATCAGGTGCTGAGGAGGTAAAATACGTGTACGCAGAAAGCTGCGGAGGGAGGGAATTATCCCAGTGGGACTGGTACAGCGACAGGGATGCGCTCACAAGGCAGTGGTAAATAAACAGGCCTTGCAATACCGGATTCAAACCGTTCTGAACAGAGGTGGGAAGGCCTAGATGTCTGGTCATGGGCAATGCCTTTAAGTGCAACAGAATTGTCATTTTTCTCGTAGGTTCATTTGTAAGTTGCATAAGAACTCGCCAAACAGATCTCTTCCTTCTTGCAAATATCCCGGTTTCAGCTATTTTCCAGCCATGGATGGTAAACCTAAAAACCAGAAGACATTCCCGAGAGAGGTCAGTCTCAAAGCCAGCAGTCATTCCTATGAAGTCTTTAGTCTCCACTTCTGTTCAGAGGTTGTTGGACATCAAGATGCTAATATTTGTGCCCACATTTGAATTTTATGTCTCCGAAATTACGGATCCCCTTCTCTTTAGGGCAAGGGGAATGTCTCCACCTGTCACGTTAAAAGGATAAAGTAATTTGTCAGCAAATAACTTGCATTCCAGCTTGTCCTCAGATATCGGGGGCTGGGGGTGACTGGGCTTAGATTCTGAGTGATACCCAGTTCGGCACTATTAGTCCAGCCACGTTCAGTGTGGCTGAACTGTCACGATTCCAGATTCACTAATAGCACACTGCACTCCCGTCTAGTCGCGTTACCACGCGGCCTGTAAAGAGCTGGCAGTGCCCGATGAGAGAACTCTGCAGCAGGGTACGCACAAGGAAAGACAGGTTCTTACGGGTTGCCGGCGATAGTGCACCTTCTGCAAAAGCACGTGCACGTATTGAGACTGTGAGTGATGCAGCGCGTAGAATCTAGTCACATAAAACTGCCTGAGTGACAGAGCAGCGTAAAATAACTATATAAGGATTTCTCAGTTTCCTAGGAAAATGCTTAAGAGTTTAAATCTCACCCAAGATGTCCCTATGAGGAGGGGGGAAGAGAGGCTCAGCCCACCAGCTAATCCCAGGAGTCAGGCAGTCTGTGATGGGATCTTCCCTGACCTCTTCACAGTGGCGTCTTCCCTCACATCCCCTTTTCTTAAGCCATTTTTATATTACTTTCTGTCTTCAAGGTGGAGCTCGAGTGACTCCAGTCATACACACCTTTACCTTTGATTGATGTAAAATTCTCCTGCTTCACTTTTGAAGGCATAGATTAAGAAAATTCAGAGCGCACCCTCGGCGTGGGGTGGTCGCGCCTCGAAGGCAGGTAGCTTTCGGGATGGAGGTGTGTTTTGGTATTATAATGACATTACAATGAGCAAAGTTCACACAAAGGACAGAATTTTGTCAAAAACCGAGAGACTGTTGGCCCAGGGTGGCAAATATGCGGCTTATCAGTTGGTAGCACCACTACGTTCCCATCTCTGCAATGATTCACAGCGCCTGGCCGCAGAATCTTCACCCCACTCCACCCCCCGTGCTGCTGCCCAGGCAGTGTTGTTCAGGGAACCACCACGGAGGGGATTTCTTGCATGCCAGCTGCAACTGCACTCCACCCTGAAAGCCCCTTCCATACCATGCCTTTCCTTAAGGTGGGAACAATGCCGGGCCTTTCATATAAGTTTAGTTTAAGTCACCCCCAGTAATTATTCCACACCACCATGCATGCGTTCTGCAGCACCTTGTAACAGGTACAGTACCATAGTGTTACTAGGAGTAGTACTGCAGTGGGAGCGTATGAATCCAGAGTGATTGACAGAAATTACACCTCCGCCTGTTACAGAAAGGTGATCGGAGAGCACGGTCCACAGCAAAATCACTGGCATTTCCCAAACCCACCAATTTTGCAGCTTACAGAGGCTCGCTGATTTGAGTTTCTGTCAGTCAGAATCAAAGTTTGTGTGCTGCTGAAACAAGAACAAAGTGCCTCTGTCCCCGCGAGAGCGTTTTCACCACGTGAATTATAAATTCTCAGTGGCAAATGAAAGTAAAGCCACTTCCAGAAGAGTATTAATACTTGGAATAAGGAAGAAGACACCGAGAGATGACTACTTAAGCATCCAGGGTTCTTTTAAATTGTATTTTTTTCCGGTATTCTGAATCCTGTATATCCTATATCCCACCTTATAATTGGTACCCTATCTAAATTCTAAATCTCTGTTCCTGAGCTTTCTGTAGTCTGTCTCCTCCGAACCTCACGACCAGCAAGTGTAAAGGCAGAAAAGTGGCCTGCTTCTGGAAAGCAGGAAGTGATGTTTTGTATTTTGGGGATGAGAGGAGAGATTAGCAATGGGAGGGGTTGGAAGGGGGAAGGCAAAGCACTGGTTTATGCACTATGGTCCAACCAACCGACAGGGTCAGTGGACTGTAGAAGCAGGTGCTTTATCCTTGGAGAAGACAAAGAACAACTGTTAGATATTTCCTTCCATGTGTTAAAGATTTTTCCCCAGACCCAGCGGGTGGCTCTAGGTATGCCTTTTATTGAATCACAACTCAGCGCTGGGCCACCCCCTCAGCGAGTGGCAAATGGCCCAAGATCTCGCACAGGTTTTGTACCGTTACAGAAGGTCCAAAGTCTCTGTGTATTTCCACTCGGCCTTTCAGTCCCCAAATTCATCGTTTATCACAGACCATCCCAATCCCCTGTCCCAGCTGCATTCTCCTGTTCTGGTTCCAGTCCTTGTTCAGTTTCAGGGTCTCTTCGGGTCGCCGTCTCCGGAATCGCTCTTCTGCCCTTCCTGCCTTGCACCATTCTGAGAGAGACCTCGAGATGTACCATTGTGGGTTTACCTTTTGTCTGGCAAAGCACCTGTGCTTAATTAATTAACCACTCTTTGTTGAAACTGTCTCTGCACGATGAGCTTGCGTGGGTTTGAAACCAGCCTTGGGTGGGTCTGTGCCAGGAGCAGGTTGAGAACAAACATTCTGGGCCTGCTGAGCAGCATTTCTGCACTTTTACATGACCCCAAACCTCACATCTAAACCTGCCCTGGAGACACGGAAAGATTCCTTTACACATGACTAGGTGAAAGAAGGGGTGGGAATGGAAACAGAGACCATGTGGCTGTAACCTGGACTTCAGTAGAGCCTTTGGCACGGTCTCCCACAGCATCTCCTAAGGAAGCTGGCAGCTCATGGCTTAGACAGGTGGACTCTTTGCTGGGTTAAAAACTGGCTGGAGGGCAGAGCACAGAGGGTTGTGGTGAATGAAGTCTGGTTGGTGGCCAGTCACAAGTGGTGGCCCCCAGGGCTCAGTCCTGGGGCCAGTCTTGTTTAACGTATTTATCAATGGCCAGGATGAGGGGACTGAGTGCTCCCTCAGTCAGTTTGCGGAGGACACTAAGCTGGGTGGAAGTGTTGATCTGCTGGAGGGTAGGAGAGCCCAGCAGAGGGACCTGGACAGGTTGGATCCATGGGCTGAGGTCAGTTGGATGAGGTTCAACAAGGCCAAATGCTGAGTCCTGCATTCAAGTCACAACAATTCCTGGCAGTGCTACAGGCCTGGGGACGAGTGGCTGGAAAGCTGTCAGGCAGAAAAGGACCTGGGGGTGTTGGTTGATGGGGGCTGAATATGAATCAGCGTGTGCCCAGGTGGCCGAGAAGGCCAACGGCATCCTGGGAAGTATCAGGAACTGTGTGGTCAGCAGGAGCAGGGCAGTGACTGTGCCCCTGTACTGGGCACTGGTGAGGCCGCACCTCGAGTCCTGTGTTCAGCTTTGGGTCCCTCACTACAGGAAGGACACAGAGACGCTGCAGCGTGTCCAGAGAAGGGAACGGAGCTGGGGAAGGGTCTGGAGAACAAGTCTGATGAGGAGCGGCTGAGGGAGCTGGGGGGGTTCAGCCTGGAGAAGGGGAGGCTGAGGGGAGGCCTGATGGCCCTCTACAGCTCCCTGAAAGGAGGTTGTGGGGAGGGGGGTGCTGGTCTGTTCTCCCAGGTAACTGGTGACAGCACAAGAGGAAATGGCCTCAAGTTGCATCGGGGGAGGTTTAAATTAGATATTGGGAAAAACTTCTTCACTGACAGAGTGCTCAGGCACTGGAACAGGCTGCCCAGGGAAGTGGTGGAGTCACCATCCCTGGAGGTGTTCAAGGAACGTGCAGACGTGGGGCTTGAGGACATGGTCTAGTGGGTGTGGGAGTGTTGGGTTGATGATTGGACTGGATGATCTTATGGGTCTTTTCCAACCTTAGTGATTCTGTGGTTTTGTGATTTAGACATAGGCTGGTTCAAAGGGCTCGCAGGCAGAATACCCTTATTGAATCACTGCAGATGTAAATTAAAATTAGTAGGAAAAACAGAGCAGATGTGAGGAAAAAGTAATGAATGGTGGGGTTTAATTTTATCTGTATGCAGAGGTGGCTGGGAAGCTGATAAAATACAATTGTCTCGATTTTCTTGTGGCATTAGATGGGCTTGATTTTTCATGGATTAATAAAAGGAAAATGACATATCAGTCATTTTCCCATAATCCACTCCCCTAGCTCATCAACTGGGGCCAAGGAGGCTGAAACCATGAAGATGAATGTCCCGTACAATCCATGTGCATATGGAGCTGAGACTGGCCTGGAAAGAGATGGTCTTAATCAGATGGAAGTGATGTACACTCCATGAAACCATCAGTGCCATCCTGTGGTTCAGTGGACTCTGAAGTGTGACAAGCATCAGGGACACCGTGACAGGGGACAAGGGAGTCAGCAAGAGGCAGTTAGGAGAAACGAAGGATTGGGATCAGGGTGGGACATACTGTTGCATACAGCAATGAATTTTGCACTGATAAAGGATGAGCAGCTGCCCTGCCTACCCACCCAGCATCTGAGAGGCTCTGAGGGAAGATTCATCCCAGGCATTTTAGTATGGGATACTTGGTCCTTGGAGGGTCTGGCTTTTCACTGCTGCTTTTAGAGGAAGCCTACACAGAAAAATTTGGCTACATGCCTACATCTACTGGCACTTCTGATGTTAAGTGAGATAAATGTAACTGTTGTCTGATGAATTCCCACTTTCTGAGAAGCTGTCCTGTCTCACTGAAATCCTGATAGTAACCACTGCGTTTAGTTTATCTTGCAACTGCTTATGTCACATGCAATAATCCTATTTCTGCTAGCACAGACTGAAAACTCTCCAGAAAGCGTGGTTCTAGGGACCCACCAGACCTGAAGGGTTTGGGGTTCAGAAGCTGCAGTGACTGTAGAAGCCAGCAGTGCTCCATGTCTGGGGAGTGATGTTCTCAAACCTGAACAGGGTGAACATCACAGCTCCTCCTCCTCGACAAGGCAGGTTTGCAGGGCTCGCAGCCTGTGTCGTTCAGAGAGGGGAAGAGGAGGTGGCGGAGAAGAAGCTCTCTCATGCGTGGCACCACAGCAGCCAGGCAACTAGCCCGTCTCGCTGCATTACACGGTGATGTGGTGGCTGCTGGGGCAGTGCTCTGACAAAAGCAGCTGCAGGAGATTTTCCCCATTTCAGGGCTGAGGGGTATTTTACACCCACAAAGACCTTTCTTCTTTCCCTTGTTGACCTCAGTATCTCTGGGAGGGTCCCTAGAGAGACCCCTGACAGTCCCCTAGAGGGAGGTTTAACGTGTAGTGAAGGAACAAATACACGTGTGAGAACTATGCCTGTGGTCTGATTCTCCAACTTCCTATCCCCTTTGTAGGGTTTCCTGCAGTAACCAGGACAGCATCAGCTGAAAACAGATTGTGGGTTAAAAAACTCGTGCTGACTGTGACATGGTCACATTTCTAACCCTGACTCCCAAGGCTTCACCTCCAACTTCGTACCAAAGCATCTACCAGCCAGCGTCGATACAGCTGGAAGGCAGTGGCTGTGACAGGCTGTGCTCATCTCGGCCCTGGCAAGGGGAGAACAGAAACTGCCCATATGTAGACACTACCTCCACTTCCTGCAGCAACCGTTTTCACATTGCTTGGGGATTTAAAGGTTGCTGAAACCACAGTGGTATTTGCTGGTCGCACAAATCAGGTCATCTGCTAGCTTCCTCGGACAGTATATTTGCACTGTTTTTCTTAAAATCATCCACCAGTAAGAGCATGGCTCCTGGATGGGGACTTACTTCCCAGGAAACAACAGCTTTGCAAGGAGTTGCTTAGGAAATGTAACGCATTACACCAGGCTACTTTGCAGAAGGCAAAGTTGTGATGGAGATTGCAAAAGCAATCCGAAGGCGGAGTAAGAGGCTTTACGGAAAAGAGGGTGTCAGCCTCTGGCTGCTTCTGACCTGACAAGATCTGCTTTAGTTGCTAGCAGACCACAATGGGTCTGCACTTGTGAGCCCAAGGCCACGAAAGCATCCGTGACCCCACAAGGACTGCTCTGGGGAGTAGTAATTTGACACATTTGCAAAATTTGCTCCTGTTTTTCTTCTGACTGTATGAGAACATCTCATTCTATTAACGCATCTCTACTGTCCTTTGATCTGTATCATAAAATCTGTAGGTAGCTTCCTGCTGCTTTGCGCGGTGTCAGTGCCTCTTACAGGAATTTTGATACTCATTTACATGAAATCTTGAAGTAGGATTTTGAGAAATGTGGGTTTAATACATGTTGCACTGTAACAACGTTCACAATACCATTAAAACGTCTGCAGAAATAATTACTACAAGGCAGACTTAAATGAGTTTGTTTTCCCAACACATCTGAGTGATAGCAAACCACCCAGATCTGCTAAAACGTGGTTATTTTTAGGCATATCTGTCAGACATAAATCCCAAATATTGCAAAAAGTCTCCACCAATTGTGTAATCAGAAACGCTGAGTTCTTGTGGCTCAGGATTTTCAGTTTTATAGTTTATGGGAGACATCATTGACCTAGCAGAACATTTCAGTCTAGAACTCAGCCTGGCTTTGTAGCTAGGAGAACGAAATAGGGCACCTGTTGTCGATGGTTCATAGACCCGAAAGGAGAGACAGACAGGAGGGATGAAGTTTCTGTGAGGGGAGACGGTGGACTCAAGATTTCAAGAATCAAGAGTACCTTCCAGCCCCAGCCCCTTCGTATTTATTGGGTTTAGTATACAGCAGCTGTTAATCGTTAATGGATCTACGACATTGACATTGTTTCCACTACATGACATATTGCAGGCAAAGCAGGATACAAACCAGGATTTGTGTATGTGCTTATGTTTCACTTGTTTATCTTTTATAACCAGGTGCATGTCCCTAGAGCAGAGTACATGATCAGCCAAGTACAGCAAGTGACTGCTTGAAGTCACGGTCCGAGGATCCTTGCTTGCAAGATCCTTTTCATCTTTGGCTTTCCATGGCCTCTGGTTGCTCTGGTTCCATGGTGTGCTTTTATACAATCATTCCCACAGACACCAGAAGGATTTACTCAAAGTAACAGGAGATTGTGACCGCCAGTTCCCATCTCTGCCCAGCGACGCTGAACAGCTACAGCTCTTCCTGATCTGAAAGACGACACTAGAAGGCCATCAGTGTGAGCACTGTCGCAGAGCTTTGCTCAGCTTCTCTGCACTGTGCTTTAAACTGAATGGCTATCTGTGCTGCTGCCTTGCTCAAGCCACAGAAGTTGTGGAGCACCCCAGTTCCTAGAGAAGAGAAAACTCCAGCTGTGCCTTTTACTTCAGGGCTCAGACGAATGCTTTGTTTGTGGCTGCACCTTTGTGGCTTCCCTGCCCTTCCTATCACCTGACAATGCCATCTCACTCACGCTTCCCAGAAAGACCCTAAGGTAATCTGCCACAGAGCAGAACTGGGAAACGTAGGCAGCCTGAACCCACTGGCACAGCATGGCCACATGTAGCTCACCTTGGGCTTCAGACTGTTCGTGAAGCCTGCCAGTCCAACTGCCAGCTAAGACAGATTGTGCTGGCTTAGTTCCCAGCATAATCACAAAGAAAATACGTAGTCTGATGAGGAAAATGTAAGCAAGATCTATCTTGTTTGCTCTTTGTCCAAAGCTAGACCTGAAGAAACTTCGCTCAAGTGCTGAGGCTTCTTCTCTCTGTAGGCTGCTCCACTCTACAAAGCATCGCGTGTGACACGCAAGGGTCCCTCTCTTCAAAAACACCAAGAGCAGGTGTTTTTGCATCAACAAAACATCAGCATCTAATTGCGGCCTCAGCCTCCCGAATCACACCAGGAATCTCAGCTCCCCAGCTGGAAAGATGCATAGAGATTTAACAGTTTGCAGTCAGCATTTAGGAGAGGGAAGCGCATAACTAACCAGAAGTTGCGTCCCATCATTGATCTGAAGCTTCAGACCGCTATGAAAACACAGCAACAGTGCGTCTGCACGTTAACTGTTACCAAAACCAGAAGAAACACGTTACTGTTCAGAGAAATGTGCGGTGTAGGCTGGTAGCCTCAAAAGAGGAACGCTGAGACTGTCTTACAGAGGGCCTGACACAAACTGGATTCCATCATGACCAATTAAATGAGGCACAAATTCAGTATAGGCAGTATATTCTCCGATAGCTGACAATTCATGCGTGCTGCCAGTGGTCCTATGAAGCCAAAAAAGAAGTTATGATTTTAAGCATCCTTTTCATTTCCCTTAAGTCAATTTGGCCAGATCTAGGAGCACTTGTTATCCACCCTTAAGTATTTCTTAATATAATTGCCGAATTTCGAAGGCTACGTGCAAACATCATAAGCCCATTAACAAAATTATATTTATAATGGAAAGTTATTAGAAACCTTAGTAGAGGATTTGTGAATGCTTTATTCTGCATGTTAGCCGCAGTAACACCTATGCTGGGCAGCTCACTTGCGTTTGTGGTGGTGGTGGTAATATGAAAAGGCAACACACTTGTCCGAGACTTCAGCTAATGACCAAAGCCAATTGAATTAGGAGTGAAAAAGGGCAATTTTGGAAGGGTCCGTGGGAAGTTCACTTTCTGAAATAGTTATTTCCCGTCCAGCTCTATGAGACATATTTTTGAATAGTTTTGCATAGGGGAAATCTCTTAGCCCCTAACTCGGTAAGATGTTTAATGCAATACCAAGGGTTAGGCAGCAAACTTGTTGAATTGCAAACCTTGGATTTGCTGAGAATTTCTGCGCCGGGAAAATTTTGCTTTCAATAAAAAGTCAGTATGCTGTAGTAACTTTTTAGTGCATGACTGTCCAAGTTTGAGCTGGGATAGCCTTATTTTTCTTCCTAATAGCTGGTCTAGTGCTGTGGTTTGGATTTAATATGAGAATAATGTTGATAACACCCTGATGTTTTCAGTCATTGCCATGTAATTGCAGTGCTTATACTATACCAAGGACTTTCCAACTTTCCATGCTCTGCCAGTGAGGAGATGCACAAGCAGCTGGGACAGCGCACAGCCAGGACAGCTGACCCAGACTGGCCAAAGGGACAGTCATAGGCTCACAAAATGGTTTGGGTTGGAAGGGAACTTAGAAATCATCTAGTTCCAGCCCCCCTGCCATGGGCAGGGACACCCTCCACTAGCCCAGGTTGCTCCAAGCCTCATCCAGCCTGGCCTTGGACACTGCCAGGGATGGGGCACCCAACAGCTTCTCTGGGCAACCTGTCCCAGTGCTCCCCACCCTCTCCGGGAAGAACTTTTTCCTGATACGTAATCTAACCCTGATACCTAATTCCATACCATATAATGTCATACTCATTGTATAAAACTGGAGTTGTCCAGGGGGCAGAAATCGCTGCTTAGAGACAGGCTGTTGATCACTGCGTGGTGAGCAATTGTTGCATTGTGCATCACTTGGTTTTGTATATTCCATTATTATTATTATTACTATATTATTGTTATTATTTCCTCTTCCTTTTCTACCCTATTAAACTATTTTTATCTCAACCCACAATTTTTCTTTCCAGTTCTCTCCCCAAGCCCACCTGGGAAGGGGGTGGCGAGCAAGCTGCTCTGTGGTGCTTAGCTGGGGCTGGGGCTGGGGCTAAACCACCATTAGCCAAATATCATTCATTGGGCATAAGAATAAGTTTGTGAACATTTTAATACCAAACGAAGGAGCATTTTAATTCCAGGCTGAGATGACTGCTACTGGCTGCCTCTGCTAGAGGCTGACATGCAGAAAGATCAGAGCTGACAACACTGAGAGCTTGAGGGGTTTGCTTCTCTTTCTTACAAAAAACTGTGAAAGTGTACAAAAGCTTTTAACCAGCCAGTGTTGAGCAATTTGCACATAGAAGTTTAGATAGTTTTACATTAAGCTTGCCCTCAGCGCCTTAATGCAGGTCTCTTGGGTGTATGTGTACTTCTACATAATTACACACTGCTGTCTGTATACAAAGTAGTGCAGGTAACATTTCCTCCCTTCATTATTTTCTGAAAAAAACTGCGACTGGATATATTGGCTCATTACAGAGAAATGCTCTATTGGTAATTATAAATAGAATTTAAATTCTGAGCTACTATGAACCTAATCATTAAAACATCAATAATATTTATTTTTTGATAATACAAAAACCTAACCAAATAGGAACATTCTGCCAAGCATCTTGAATCATCCTAATCCTATTTACAACTTAATGGGGTAGAATCTTTTTCCTTGTGTACTATGCAGCATGTCCATTTGTTTATTCTTCTTTCTTTTCGATGTAATGCCACACTGACTTGAAGTATGTTGCTGTCCCAGTCTCTAAGAGCTGGAACAATAGTCCTCAAGCAGCTCACAACTTTCTGATGAAGAAGAAACATGATGATGGAGAAAAAAAAATTCTTTCATCTTCACTGCTGAAGTTTCATTTATGCAAATTAAGGAGTCATTATTAGCCCAAAGTCAAAGTGGTCTGCTTCTCTGTTTGATGTCAAGGAATATCTGCTTGATCTCCCTGAGCACTCCCTGGGAGCTCGGTCCAGGCAACTCACATCCCTGTTCTCCCTTGGCTGATGTTTGTCTCTCCAGTTTCCAAGGGGTCACCCTGGCTGCAGCCTGTCATTGCTCTTGCTGTAAGTCCTATGGCCGTGGGCAATTTAAAAAAAAAACCCAACTGTTAGCTATTGCAACTACAGCTACATGTTTTGCATACAAATTTTTTATTTATTAAAAAATATAACCATGTGATAAATGGAACAAGAAAGGGATGAGAAAGCAGGCAAGAAGCCATGAAGACTCAGAAGACTTCTACAGTAGTAGGTAATAGGAGATAAAAATTAATATAATTAATATATATTATACAGCTGTAATGTCATCCAAACTGATTTAATGAACACTTTACTTGAAAAGAAGGGTCAAGCTAATACCCTACCCTCACAGACAGTATTCATTCTGCTTTTATATGGAATTTCCCTGCAAAAGAGAAGGGATTTTAAAATCAGATTCTTCTTTTGCAAGTATAGTGGGTATAGTGGGAAAGCACAGAGTAGATAATGTTTAAAAAAAAAAGTGTGCTTTCATTATGGAAAAAAACTATCCTGTATTAAGAGTTGTGGACTCAGGAACACCTTACAGCAAGTCAGTACCTTGGAGCGCACGCACAAAAAAGATAGATTGAGATAAAAAGCATGATTATAACCCCAAAGGTCTGGACTGGGATATTGTTTCGTTGTTTTCCTGGTGGTGACCAGAATACTATCAGAGCAGGTCTATAACTTTTTGTTTTAGAAGATGGTGTAGGCAGTGGGTTTTGGACCATTTTGTAAATGGACCAATTGAGACAGAAATCTGAAAGTTGATACAATGTCCATTTTTGTACTGAAGCTGTTATCAGAAATAGTCATGATCAGATACCTGATCCGTATCAGATTATTAGAAGCAGTCATGTCTTTTCAAGCCAAAACTGATGACCACTAAAATCTCATGCTGTGGAGATTTTCATTTGCAGCAAGAATGTAATTGAAATGTTGGAGTTCAGAATTATTCTTCAAGAAATTCCCTTGAATGTGTGAGACATGATTTCCCTCTAAATATCTTTCACTAATGAACATGTTTAGCCACATGATGGCAAATTCTTTTCTTATTTGAATCTGGGGGTTTGGGTGGGTTTTTTCCCAAGTATAATGATCAGATTTACTGATTGGAATCACTCCAGATCTCCTTTGAAACCCTTAAAAACTAGACTCACCTTCTGACACCTGGAATTACCTAAGCAAATTGCATACCACTCTTTGCAGCTTGGCTGTCTGTTTGCTGAGTTCCTTTAGAAGTCACGGATTGATGCCGTCTGACCTTAGGCATTTGGGCTGATTAATTTTGCCAGTTTGTTTCATAACCTCTTGCACTGGCCTTCTGAATTGACGCACAGTCTGTCATGTGTCTCCCATGAAGAAGGTTCTAGTATGGGAATCTCTCCAAGCTCCTCCCCAGTAGATACACATGTAAAACAGCACTGATTTTTTCTGTTTTCCCCTACTACTGTGTGCCCTTACCTCTAAGCTGATCTTCTATTGCCTTACTGGCCTTTTGTTCCCTGCTCCTGAAGAAGATGGGGTGGGATGGTGGTGTCATTATTATTATTTTCCTTGCAAGGTTCTCCTCAGTCTCTTGTTTTGCTTTATTGTGCTTTCATATTCAGCTCTATAGAATTTATGGTCCTCTCCTTTTGCTTCATTTCAACACCTGCCTTTTTGTAGGTTGGCTTCTTGCTGCTCATAGCCTTTCTTGCCTGGTAGTTCAGCTCTCCCAGCATCCCCTGGATCTAACATCTTGGTAAAAGGAATACAAATATCCTTCCAAAATAAAGAAAAACCCAAGTGTTTTGACTTGGATTCACAACACCATGTTGCTAAGAAAGGATGCTTGTTTGTCTTTCCCAGAATTTAAACTAAAAGCTCTTGTTTTCAGTTAGAAGCATGTATTGGACTTTACAAAAGAAATGGAAATTACATAGGATTTTATATATGCATGTGAGTGGCTTTGAAGTTTTCTTTCTGCTGAAATAGAATGTGAAGTGTGAAGTCTGTTTGAGAAACAAGAAGTAGGATGAAAGAAAGACAAAGCCAGTTCTCAGAGCAAGCAAAAAGAACTAAGTTTGAGATCTTGTAGAATATTACGCACATCAACTCTAAGTACACACTTATTCAAAAAATTCCGTGTGGACCCTCACGTATAGATGTTAGCCTGCCTACATTTTCCTGGGTTGCTCCCCTGGCTTGGTGTTTGGAGCCAAGTTGCGTGCTTCATCCTTCTACTGAGGCAGTGACCTACATTTTCAAGGCTTGTGACTGGTTAGATGATTGCAGTGGCTTGATTTTGACTGGCTGCCGGACACCCACCCAGCTGCTCCCTCATTCTCTCTCCTCAGCAGGACATGGCAGAAAATAAGATAACAAAGCTTGTGGGTCGTGATAAAGGCAGAGAGATCACTTGTCAGTTCCCATCATGAACAGAACAGACCTGACTTGCTCCCCTGCTCCAGCATTGATCCTCCATGGGCTGCAGACCTTGAGGATAAACCTGCTGCAGCGTGGGTCCTCTAAGTACCACACATCCACTGTGGGGATGGTTGCAAGGCAATCTAAGTGTGTTAAGTGAATCAAGGCTTGTTTGGAGCTTTCATGTTTTTTAGCTGACCTGCTGTTGCATCCGGTGAACACAAAAGCTATAGCTTAGAGCATGTAAACCATTCCAGGGTGGTTCTAAAAACGGTTAAAAACTCTATATTCAAACTTTGCCATCCAAGCACCGCCTGAGAAAACGATTCAGAAAACTGGTAACACTGCAAGTTTGTCTGCTCTGGGTGCAGGATAGTTACTTAGCATTGTGATGACGCGTGGAAAGCACTAACACCTGTAGAAACAGAATATATTTGTTGGTGACTCAGCACCTTTTGTTTCACACTGGTCTATCAGGCTCAATTAGTATGTTTGTGCTTGAAAGACTTCTCTGGAGATGACTTTTTTCCAGTATGTGATTATACTGCGTACAGCTTGACCCTGGCCTTCAGGCACTCACCACAGCATAAAAGCTGAGGTAAAATTACTTTGGTTTAAGTGACCATTCCTAATAATCAGAGGGGTTTTGTCTCAGAAAACAGTGAATAATTTCTGTCTAGTGCTCTGGGTGCATTCATATACCCCCAAACTGAGATAAGTGTTTGGGACGCTAAGTGTTTAATTGCATACTACAGCCCATGACGCGATGATCTGTGTCTCCATGATGTGTCACCGCTACCTGGGCACATTTAAAGGAGAAGCCAGGGTGTAGGCCTGACCCAAAGAAAACGTTGGTGAAACCTGGTGAATTTGTCAGCAGTCAGAAATTATAAGCATTTTGAAGAAAAATCAAATTTGTACCAAATTTTCAATTTCCAGAAAGAAATATTCCAAACTAGCACTTAAAAGGTCACCAAGAACTTGCCAGAACACCCAACTTCTTCTTTTTTTTTTTTTTTTTTTTCTGGAAAAGACCTTGCACAGTAATTTAAAAGTAAACAACTCTTTGCTGATACACAAAGCACAGACTTAACCTTTGGAAGTGCAACAGAAACGTTGCCAACTGCAAGGTTTGAAGAGATCTGCTGCAGGTGTTCCATGCCACACAAGTCTCCATTTAAAGAAAAGCATTCAGTTGCTCAGATCCAGGAACAGTCTGGAGGGTCTGGAGTTTGTCAGAGAAAGACACAGGAAAAGCAAAAGAAGAGAGAAAGAGTTCACTTGTGCAGTTTACGCTGTTCCCTTTCATAGTCCTGCTGCTGCGTGGCTTCAGCTGAAAGCACAAATGGCCACCTGCTGCCCCCTTCCTGTTTATCACGCAGCATTTCCCATAACCTGGTTTGACACTAACAGGCAAACAGTCTCAGCAGGAAGAAGTGATAGAAAGACCCTGAGATGGAGAATGAAGAGGGTTACACAGTGCTTGATTTCAAGGCGAGGAAGAGAAGCTCCAATGCAGGTAAGCATATGAGCATTTAGGCTAGGCCTTCAGACGTGTTCTGCAAACAGCAAATCCCTCCAGCTCTATTTGCATTATCGTAGAAAACCCAAATCTGCCATAATTTTATTTGGTGTTACTGAACTTGCCAAAGCTGCCAGTGATGTATGGCAGTATACAGAGAAATGAGACAGAGAGTAGGTAACACGCAGTACTGGTAGTAGCACTGGGCTTGGAGTGCTGGTGCTGACTGCCCAAGTACGAAGTGGAGACTAGGAGATAGAGGCATATGAGGAAAACATGAGGCAGTAGTTGTCAGCAAGTTTGGCAGCGGTTAATGGCTCATTAGCCATTTAAATTTTCTACTATTTTGTTTTGGTTGGTTGGTTTGGTTTGGTTTCAGGAGTCACAGCTATGAAAGAATTTAAGAATAATTTAAATGCAAACCGTAAAACAGTATCTTACAGTCTCATGAGCTTTTTCAACAACTTTGGGGTTTTTTTCAAGGCTCAGCTATGATGGTCAGTTACTGAGAAATCCTGGTTGTACATTTATGGAAGTCCAATTTTAGTAGGAAAAAAAAAAAAAAGCCAGAGCCAACTTCAGTTACTCAGTATGGCAGGATAAATTGTGTGTAATTTTATTGCTGTAGATTGTGCCAGTTTGTCTATTATTACAACAAATCAGCGAAGCGCCTGTTCCCAACTGGGTAAAAGCACAGAACCAGCAAAACAGGAAAAAAAAAAAAATCAGTAAACCGATCATAAAAGCCGCTGTTTATTTAGCTAAGAACTTTTAATGGTCTTTGAAATATTCGTCCAAGTGCACACAAACATTTCTGTAATGGAGTACACTGAGTATTTCCGTTTAACAGAGGCAGAAAGTCAGGTAAAGCGTCTGTGGCACACATGCAGTGTATGTGACCACAGATACGTAGTGTGTGACCACAGTCACGCAAAGCACACAGTGACAGTGCTTTCTCTTCGTTGTCTACCTGCGTGATGGGATAACGTGACGCGACAGGGCAGCAGAAAGGTAAGCAACCGAAGAGAACAGTGCTTTCATTGAGCTCGTTGAACAAGGCACCGCAGGCTGAGTCTCTGCTTGCAGTGGAAGGTGGGTGAGCTAGCTTCGGGCCAGCCCCGCGCTAGTCATGGTACATGATGCTATATGGAGTAGCAGGAGTGCATTCACTGCCGCGGTTAGAAGTGGTGGCAGTGCCCCGTTAGCATAATCTCGTGCAACAGCCGCGCCAGTTCACATCATAGTACAGAAGAAACACATCAGTGCAGAGCTCCCCTTCTCCCTCGCAGTCCCATCCGGCCTTGCCTGTGGTGCAAGCTGCAAAGCTGTCTCGAGCAGCCGGGCAAACAGAGCCGTCAGCCCACGATGCGTCGTCGGTTCTGCGGTATTGCTGCTACCAGAGCTCACCCTGGGTAGGTGAGGGCTAATCGGAGTGTTTACACAAGTCACCGTTACTGTTCTGTTTGCAGTCTAACTCTTGTGCAAAGCACGGCGAAGATTAGACTCCAGATTGATTGCCTTTTTATGTCAAAATCGCTGCATAATTAAGGCTTCTCCCCCACAAAAAGGTGGTGGGATCAGTAGCCCGGCAGAAGTGCATCTACACCAACGCATGCAGCGTGGGCAGCAAACAGGAGGAGGTTGAGGCTCACAGTGGGAAACTATGGTATAGTTGCCATCATGGAAACACGGTGGGATGACCCGCAGAACTGGGGTGCCACACTGGGTGGCTATAAACTCTTCAGAAGGGATAGGCAAGGAGGGCGAGGCAGCGGGGTAGCCCTGTATGTTAGGGAGTGTTTTGATCATCTACAGCTTAATGACGGGGATGACAGGGTTGAGTGTTTATGGTAAGTATTGGGGGGAAGGTCAACAAAGCAGATATCGTGGTGGGAGTCTGTTACAGACCACCCAACCAGGATGAAGAGGCAGAGCAAAATCTTCTGTAAGCAGCTGGGAGAAGTCTAAGAGTTGCTGGTCCTTGTTCTTATAGAGGAACTTCAACTTACCTGATGTCTGAAGGAAATACAATACAGCAGAGAGGGAAGAGTCTTGCACAATCCCAAAGCATGTGGGAGATAACTTCCTGACACAGCTGGTGAGCAAGTCAACCACAGAAGGCAACCTGTAGTTTGCGAACAGAGAAGGACTGGTGGGGGATGTGAAGGCGGGAGGCCATCTTGGGCATAGCAATCATAAAATGATAGAGTTTTTGATCCATGGAGGAGTAAGGAGGGGGGTCAGCAGAACTGCCACCTTGGACTTCCAGGGGGCAGACTTTGGCCTGTTTAGAACCCTGGCAGACAGGGTCCCTTGGGAGGCAGTCCTGAAGGGCCAAGGAGTCCAGGAAGGCTGGGCATTCTTCCAGATGAAATCTTCAAGGCACGGGAGCAGGCCATCCCCTGCTGGAAGATGAGTCAGCGGGAAAGAAGACCCGCTTGGCTGAAAAGAGAGCTTTGGCTGGAACTCAGGAAAAAAGGAAAGTTTATGAGTTCTGGAAGAAACAATAGGCATCTCAGGAGGACTACAAGGATGTTTCATGAGGTTATGCAGGGAGAAAAGTAAAAGGGCCAAAGTCCAACTAGGACTCAACCTGGCTACTACAGTAAAAGACAAAAATGGTTCTATAAATACATTAGCAACAAAAGGAGTCCTACGGAGAATTTCCATCCTTTATTGGATGCAGGGGGAAACATAGTGGCAAAGGATGAGAAAAAGGCTGAGGTACTTAATGCCTTCTTTTCCTCTGTCTTCAATAGAAATACCAGCTGTTCTCTGGGTACCCAGTTCCCTGAGCTGGAAGACAGGAGAGCAGAATGAAGCCACCATAATCCAAGGGCAAATGTTTAGCAACCTGCTACACCACTTAGACACACACACAAGTCTATGGGGCTGGATGGAATCCACCCAAAGGTGCTGAGGGAGCTGGAGGAAGTGCTCAGCAAGCCACCTTCAATGATTTATTGGCAGTCCCAGTTAACCAGGAAGGTCACAGCTGACTGGAGGTTTGCAAATGTGACGCCCATCTACAAGAAGGGCCGGAAGGAGGATCTGGGGAACTACAGCCTGGCCTTGGTGTCAGGGAAGGGAACAGATCATCTTGAGTGCTATCACACAGCACGTACAGGACAATCAGTCAGTCACACCCAGTCACCATGGGTTTATGAAAGTCAGTTACTGCTTGACTAACCTGATCTCCTTCTATGACCTGGTGAATGAGGGGAAGGCTGTGGATGTTGTCTACCTGGACTTTAGTAAAGCCTTTGACACTGTTTCCCACAGCATTGTCCTGGAGAAACTAGCTGTTCATGTCTTGGATGGGTGCACTCTTCACTGGGTGAAAAATGGCTGGGTGGCTGGGCCCAAAGCGTGGTGGTGAATGGAGTTCAATCCATTTGGCAGCCGATCACAAGCGGTGTTCCCCAGGGCTCAGTGACGGGGCCAGTCCTCTTTAATAACGTTATCGATGATCTGGACAAAGGGATCGAGTGCACCCACAGTCAGTTTGCGGCTGACACCAAGTTGGGCAGGAATGTTGGTCTGCCTGAGGGTAGGAAGGCTCTGCAGAGGAATTTGGACAGGCTGGACTGATGGGCCAAGGCCACTGGGTGAGGGTCAACAAGGCCAAGCACCAGGTCCTGCACTTGTGTCACAACAATCCCAGGCAATGCTACAGGCTGGGGGACAAGGGGCTGGGAAGCTGCCTCACAGAACAGGAACCGGGAGTGTCAGCAGCAGCTGAATAAGAGCTGGCAGTGCACCCAGGTGGCCAAGAAGGCCAATAGCATCTTGGCCTGTATCAGGGTAGGGTGGTCAGCAGGAGCAGGGCAGTGATTGTGCCCCTGTGCTGGGCACTGGTGAGGCCGCACCTCGAATCCTGGGGTCAGTTTTGGGCCCCTCACTGCAAGAAAGACACTGAGGGGCTGGAGCGTGTCCAGAGAAGGGAACGGAGCTGGGGAAGGGTCTGGAGCACAAGTCCTGTGAGGAGTGGCTGAATTTAGCCTAGAGAAAAGGAGGCTGTGGGGAGACCTTATTGCTTTCTACAACTACCTGAAAGGATGTTGGTGTTTGTCTCTTCTCCCAACTGACAAGTGATAGGACAAGAGGAAACAGAGTCAACTTGTGCCAGGGGAGGTTAGACTGAATATGAGGAAAATTTTCTTCACTGAAAGGGTTGTCAGGCACTGGAACAGGCTGCGCGGGGAAGTGGCTGAGTCACCATCCCTGGGGGTATTTAAAAGACATGGTGCTCAGGGACAGGGTTTCGTGGTGGGCTTGGCAGTGTTAGCTTAAGGTTTGGACGTGATGATCTTCAAGGTCTTTTCAAACATAAATGATTTTAAGGAAAACACACACGGATGCTTAACCACAATGTGTTGCATAGCCAGTGAAAAGTCCTGCAATCTGTTTACATATATTTGCCATCTAAATAAGGTGACAATATAAAAAACAGTTGGGATTAGCTGGTTGAATATTTAAAATGACTAGTCACAGATACAGCATTGCCCAAGTAAGTATGATTGAGCAGAAAAATGAGGAAAAACAAGGTTTGATCTCTGTGCAAAATGATGGCAGCTAGAAACCACACATGAAATGGAAGTGCTAGTGGAAATGAGTTTAACATGTAGCACAAAGTTCAAGTCATTTAATTATTTGAAATACAGCTCCATGCATTAAATTTTTGAAATAATAGTGTAGAAGCAGAGAACTTTTCAAACAGCTGATTCACATCTGTTCTGGACCACCAGTATTTGAAATGTAATGGCTTTTAAAGGATACTTCCGTGGGGTACTTTCTGATTTTATATAACATTTGACACCCTGTTTTCTCTTCCAAGAGGGAAATGGAAGATTGTCCTTCTGTTACTCTCTAACTTTATTCCTGGGCCCCAAATCAAGGGAGGTTTGCATGTAAAATCTTTTTTAAGTTTGGACAAAATGAACGGTGGTCCATCTAGAAGAAAGTTCACAAAGATTTTCGTGCAAACACGAATGTTAGAAAGCTAGGAGAAAAATTAACACGACGTTTCCTGCATATCTGGGTGTCCTGGTCCCAGGCAGGGATGAGCTGTTCTCCTAGGACAATCTATAAGATTTTTGTTTCGTTACATAATACATCAAGCTGCGTGGTCACTGTACCCAGTACCAGTGACGCTGGGAGCGGGCCGGGGGGAAGCCTGCAGAGTCTGGACCCGGGAGGTGTGTGTGGGGCTTCCCCCGAGGTTCCTGCCGGCAGCGCAGTCTTTCGCTGGCAGTGCATTTTTTTTCTCTTTGGGCATCCGGTCTTTGTCTGGCGGTTAGCCGACAGCGTCTTTTGCCAGGCAGATTGCTCTGGGAAGGGGCAGTTGAGGGTTTTCTTTTCCCCCGGCTCGGGGATCCCAAGGTCAGGGAGGAGGTTTTTCTCCTTGGGGCTTTGGATTTATTTTTGCCTTGCCATTCTGGAACCTGGCTGTGTCCGTCCATGGGTGGTGAGATCCTGTATCATTTGTTCTATATTTCTATTCTTTTAATTACTTATTAGCAATAACATTGTTAGTAACTCCATAAGTTTCATTTATGTAATGAAATAGTTCTTATCTCAACTTCTACGAGCCTCCCTTGTTTTTTTCCTCTGACCCTTCCTCACTGGGAGTGTGGGGGGGTGGAGTGGTAGAGCAACTGGTGGTGCTTAATTGCCCGACAGGGCTAAACCATGACATTGGTCAACTTCTAACTGTTCTCCTTACTCCAAGGGATCCTTTGAGGCATCACAGAACATCTTTCATGCCTCAGTTATTGTGAAGATCTTTGTTTTCTTGCAGCCTACAGTACTTGTATCACTACCCCTTCCAAGAGCACACTGACCAGCTGCTGGACTGCAGCAGAGGGCTCCTGAGATAGTGAGCTGAAGTGACACAGAAGGAGAGGCTGAGAGAATTGGTTTTGTGCAGCCCTAAGAAGAGAAGGCTGAAGGGAGTCTTACTCCTCTTTTAAGCTACCAAACGGGAGTGTGTAGGGAAGACGTAACCAACTCTTCTTGAAGGTGCACATTGAAAGACACAAGTTGAAACATGGAAAATTATAATTTGACACATGACAATTATGTTTCTTACTGTGGTGGTGGTGACACACTAGGACAGGAGGCCAGAAAGGCTGTGGAACCCCCATCCTTGGAGATATTTAGAAATTGCCTTGAGAACCCTGCTGTAACCTGGGCCACCTTAGGCAGGAGTGGGGACTAGATGGCCCCCTGAGATTCCTTTCAGACTACATCATTCTGTGATTCTATGTCAAGATATGTAGAAATCCTGAAATACGATGAGCGAGCAAAGACAGCAGTGGGTTTCATTAGTAAGTGGGCTGGCAGGAGAGTGACAGTCCTATAAGAATAAATTTTAGGATTGTTAGGTAATATTGAGAAGATTTACCATGACGGTGTATTTCCAGATTTCTCTGATTCTAATGAAAAGTAATTTTCTTTGAGTTACTAGGACGTTTGGTTTTGCACCTCTATTCACTGACATTAATCTAGCATCCAGTCTCTAAAGAAGTCCTGTTTAATGCGCTGCTACTTAATTTTTTTAATATTTTGTAGTAATTTTCCAGTTGGAATTGTCTGAACGTCAAGGACTCAAAAAAAAAAAAACCTCCAAATTAAAATGTGGCCTTTGACTTGGCATCCAGGGTACAGGTGATAAAACCAGTGGGTCCTGGATTTATAGGACTAATTACTAACCTTCAGAGAAGCTACTGGTCCTTTCTTGACTGATAGTGTTAGTATTCATAGCCCTAGAACCTCGTTTCAGGTATTACATGTTATGTACAACTCTTTCTTTGCAACTGTTAGAAAATTCAGTTCTTCTTGCTCTTCCACCAAGTTTGTGAGGTCTTCTTCAGCAATGTTTGTGGGTGCTGTGAAGTCTAACAGTCTTCATGATATCTGCAAGTGACATTGGCCCGCTATGAAGAAGCACGGACTGTTCAGTAGCTGCGCCACTCAGCGCCTGAAATGAAGTGGCAAATGGTGCACACGGCATGAGAGTTCAAGCCCCCCAAAATGTTTTCAGGAACAGAAGTTTGTTAGGTGCAAGAATCACTTGATATGCAGGAGGCAACTAGAAGGAAAAAGCAACTGTGGCAGAGCACATGGCAGAACGGAAGTGTTGGAAATTCTGCCTGTAAGATGTCTACAGAAACTCAGATTTGTGTCGCGTGTGGGTTGCATCTCATGTTGTGTTTGTAAACCCCTCTTATTTCTTGCAGAACATCCTTCTAAATCTTCAGGCTTGTGGTATCTCGCTGCTGTCTCAGGATTTGTGAACGTTGTATTTTTGGGAGCTGTGATCACATTAATTCAGCAATGTGAGTGACCAAGTGAAATGTTTTCCTTTGATTCCTGTCAATGAATGGTTTGCTTCCGTATGTGTCAATGAAACGGTCAGGTATTAATCCTTAACTTGACAAACCCTTAACTTAACAAACTGTTTTGATAAGGTGGCAGGACTACTCATGGTTTCTACTATCGTGTTTCTAATGAAGGTGGGAGGGTGTCACTGGCATTTTGGGGTTGTGGATCTGAAGGTCAGTGGCTTTCAGAGGACCGGTTCATATTTAATGTGTCTGAAGAGGACTGGAGTCTTTCCCACTTCCCCCACACCCCCACCCCCAGTCTTAGATTGCCTACTCCAAAACAGAATAAACCACCAAGGTTTCTAACCAAAGGATCCATGCATCCCTCAGTTTGGAAAAACTCTCCTAGCAGCGAAATAAAAGTCTGTGCCTCTGTGTTTATAAACGTGGATTTTGCACAGAATTTGTGCATAAGCGCGGGGTCACTGCCAGCATTGATCATGTGCATACAGAGCTTACCCATCCTGCAGGTGTGTGCCCTTATCCCTGAGTATCTAAACTTAGACATCAGAGAAAAATGGTTGCAGTTTCCCTAGCCAAGCAAGTTGAAAAAGTTTTTAGGTTGCCATCAACCCATTCTTTTCTGAAATAAGGTCAATACCAGTTTCAGGAACTGGAAAATCAGAGGCACAATCATGTTATTTGAAAGACAACTGTTGCATACCGAGTTGTCAAAAGCTTGATAACAATGGACTCTACACCGTCTTTCTGAAGTCACGTCTTTGTTACCTCATGTGTTTGTTTAAAGTATGTGATTTGGGGGTTCAACTCTCCACCTACCATTTACAGGAGAGCTGGAAGGACAAACGAGCAATCCGAGTTTCCATTTAAATCTCCTACTGTTATCCGTGGAAAAATACTATGGAATTTCTATACAGTTCCCTTGTGAGCTTTGCCTTGAATTGCTGGAGATTCTTTTCCAGGTGACTTGCTGTCAAGTGGTGCGTGGAAGTCCAGAGAAAATCTTTCTGAAATTGACAGTGTCTTTGAGAAAGATCTTCATGAAAGCAGCTTACTGACTACGTTGAAGGAAAGTTTATGCATGCATACAAATGGTAAGGAAATAACGGCTCGCTCATAGTAACATGAAGCTCTTGAAAAGATTAATATAAAAATAAACACTTGCACAAAGGAACAGACCTTTCAGATACCAGAAGCAGCATGTTTATATTGATTAAGATGTATAAAATAATCTGTTTTAGAGTTCTATCCTTGAAAATTTTAGCTTAAGCAAAAAGGAAAGGTGAAGCGGTGTTACTGAAGGTGCATTATTTCTCTGTGGATGCCATTGAATTGTACGACTCACAGTGATTTCAGTGGGAAGCTTTCAGCTGGGAATTTATCCTCAATTGTTATGTAAAATATTTAGTACAATTATCTAGAGTTCTGAAATATTTAAAGGTACAGAGTGAACCCTAATAAAAGAATTACTACGCTTATTACTACTGTAAAGCAGGGACAATGTGCTTTCATAAATGAGCTATGCCATAGCAATTTGTGCCCCGCTCCTGGCTGAAAGCTTCTTATGCTCTTATTCAAAAGTCCCATAAAAAGCAAGAGCCAATGGTAATGAGATCAGTTGTTAAAAAAAAAAAAAAGAAAAACAACAAAAAAAACCAAAAAGAAGTGAGAAAATCCCTTCACCCCAAACTCTCCACAGCCTCCAGATGTGAACTCTGCCCCATTGGCTGGAAGCTGCATTACGGGAGGTGTTATTTCTACTCAGAAACTCGTGACACCTGGGAAAATAGTAGAATGTATTGCGCAGCAAAAAAATCCAAGCTGCTGATTATAGAGAATGAGACAGAAATGGTAAGCTTGTAAGGCACTCTGTGGTTAAAATATTCTTTTTACTTACACTTTGTGACTCCACATATCAAACTGCAGCTTTCCCTGTAGTTTTAGAAGCCATTTCTAATCCAGATATGCTCATAAAAGGTATTGTCAGTGCTAAGTGCACTGATGATTGGCTTCTGTACGTTAAGAAAAATTGGTGTCCAAAAGACCAGTAGCAACTGTTTCGTTTAACTAGATGCAAAGATATGCTTAGAGATTATCTCCAGCAGGAGGCAGCTGGTCTTTGAAGGGCTCTTGCATGTCTTATTCCAAATCAAACCTGTTGGGAACGTAGCTGTCATCAAGGCTGTTGCCTTTCTTTTGGGGAGTGAAGATGTTTATATTTTGTAGATTTTTAAATGCCAGTACCAGGTCTGTAGCAATAGGAAGAACAGTTCTGTGGACCAAATCCTAACCTGTAGAGTGTCTCTTCTGTGTTACTGATTTTGCTTAAAGGTGGCCAGGTTTAGACAGTCACTTCTAGAGAACCCAGGACAGTAAGATGGCAAAATGATCACCTCCCTTCCACGTTGGGGCGGGGGTCGGGGGGAGATGCAGGAAGAGGAGACAGCTTCAGCCACAGGAGATGATAGAATTCAGATCCTGTAATTCAGATCAGCCTGATCTTCATCTAAAATGTGCTAGTGGAATGGGCCTGAGGCCAGCAAGGAGACAAAAGTTAGCTCCTTGGTTGCATCATTTACCATCATTAGCCACAGTACTGGGTATAGCTGAGAATATGAACTAATTTCCATATGGGTTTTTTTCTTCTCGATTTGTTGGAAACATCATCTGGAATCTTTGGACACGAGAACCTTGATGTTTTTAAAATATTAATTACCACCATAAAATGGCGCTGGAGTTTTATGAAGTGCCATTATTATGACAGTTCAAAGACATCTCTCTCTCTAGGATTTCCTAAACAAACTGAAGGATAAAGACGTTGGCTTTGTTTGGACTGGATTAAGTTTTCATGAGGAGGAAGAAAGATGGGTATGGCTCAATGATCCCAAACATCCAGGGCACAGGTAAATTAATTCTGGGGTGGATCTGCGCTGCCTTCCGTGATGTGTTCTCCACGTGCTGTGCCTGGGCTGTTCGGCCATTAGACTGTGAGAAAGTAGCTGTAAGATATTAGGACCCGTAGACCATTTAGGCAGCTCAGTCTATTCTGATTTTTGTAAGTACAGAATTCTGATCAAAACATGCAGTTGAAGAGTGAAATTCCTTGAGAATTCTCTGAAAAAGAACGAATTTTATTAGGAGGTGTTTATACTGTGTAAGCTTTTTACTTCCATGCTACTACATAAGTAAGGAAACAGAAAGGGTCAAGTCTACTAAACAAACAAAACTTGTCTGTATGTCAGGGAATCAAAAGAATGACAGCATAAAGACAAAAAATCCAGTCTTTGTCGTTTCACTCTTTGTATAGGCAGATATTTCCAATGGTCTTCATGTCTGTGTATTGTTTGGCTCTTGCAGTTTTAGAATAAAAGGAAGGAAGAAAGAAGAAAAATGTGCTGCCTATAAGTTGACAGAAATGCATGCTGATAACTGCCACTCCTTATACAAGTGGATTTGCAAGAAGGCGGCAGCCCTTCTGGGTATCTAGGATATTGCAGAGTGAAAGTGAGTAGTGTCTTTGAAGGTTTACACCACTTTGCACAGAGTAGGATATCTGATGTAAAATTAAATGGAAATTGCTGACCAGAATTGTGGTGAAACAATGCATTGTGATTATATTTATGATTAAAATCCAGGAATATTTCAACCTTGTGTCTCTTCTTTTCAGGATGAAATGATAAAATCTATGTGTCTTTGTGCATGCAGATGCACTGCCCCTTAGAGCTCTTAAGCAGCTTATTAACTTCAGGCAGCTTACTAACTGTAAGTAGCTTATAAAGTCTGAGTTGTGTAAACCACAGGTAAAATTAGGTGTTTTGGTTTTTGGTTTTTTATTTTATTTTTACCAGCCTGGCAAAAGGTTGCTACTTACTTCATGTGAAGAGGAGATGATCAGTGCTACTCATTTAAATGAGCGTTCCAATCTCACCACTGGAGATCCAGTATGGGAAGGCAGCATAGCTCCACACAAGAAAATGTCAAGATCCAATATTTTTTCCAGAAAGTCCAATTTCATGTACATTATTCAGTGTTACAGAACTTGGCATCTGAAAAACACATAAATACCTCTTCATTTCGGATGTGAGATTTAACAGCCTGACGTGATGTCTTTGTTCTATTAGCATGCTAGAATGCAAAATCATGTTAATGGGGCTAAAGGGCTATAAACCTCCTTTTGTAAGTCCACTTCACAGGCACTTTTTACCAGTCAGAAACGGATGTTGCAACTCTCTGAAGTCTCAAGGCTACTGATCAGGACAGGGCAGCAGAACTGAGAGACATTTGTTCTTTTCTGCCTGGTCTTACCTTGAGACTACTTGTACAGGTCTGAGAGCTCTTCATTGTTATGTATAACCATAACATACTAAATATTTGATTTTTATAGCTAAGAAAAATCAGTGTAATGATTAAAATGAAAACTCTAGGATATAAAGCCAAGTTCCAAAGTCTTCTAGTTGAGGAAGATCACTCTGAGAGGCACCTGTACCAGGACTTGTACACTGCATTTTGGGCTGTGGTAGCCATGTGGGTTACTTGGTGGTTCGTTTGGTGTACAGTAACTGCTCCCTTTGCAGCTTTTGTACCACTTTTTTTGTTGGACTTCAGATGTGAGAGTGGGGTGTCTTTCTGGCAATTGTCTGAAAAGAAGTGTTGAAAACTGCTTGACAGTTCCTAAAGACATTGAGCCTAACCTAGCAATTGCAGTGATTCCTGTGAGTTGAGTGTTGCTTCCATAAGTATGATGTAATTAAAACCACATCCTTCAGCAGAAATTGCTTTACACACACCTCTGTTATCAAATAAGTTATACACAGCAAGATAATTTTCAATAATCTGCGGGCGTTTGATGGAGACACAATTCCAGTGGTGTAATGCGCTTCTGACATTATCTGGTTAGCTCCTTGGTAACAAAAAATATTTTTCAGAAAATTGGTACGTGGTTGTACGTCATACTCGCAGGTAGTTTTTGATATCTCTGCAATTGCACAACTCCTGGTTTCCACCATGAGCTGTTTTCCATCTAGCCCAGAGCATCCACTTTTACCTAGCTGGTTCATACCTCTGGCATCATACATAACACTGCACAAACATGTGGTCTGCGCAGTCCCAGTGGTGCAAATGTTCATTTAATAGCATACGTTCTAAAATACAATTATCGTTGTAATTATTCCTATACTTAATTGATTAAACTTTGCTTTTTGTAGCACTTAAAACTCCATTTTATAAATACACATAATCACATCCATGTACGTTTATGTTACACATAAAAACATCACGTATTAGTGATCGTGATCACTGTTATTAATGGCAGGTATGTATATCCTCATCGAGAGAAACGGGGGTTTTCTTGCTTGAAGATGGGAACACCTTACAATTGGTTCCATTTCCCCCCCATTATTCATAGATGAATGAGTCGATCCTGATTTTTAACTTCAGCCATGGACATTGACTAAAACCCCACTGTATTGTACCTTTTCCATTTCATATGTACATATACAACAATAAAAAGAAAGCAAAACCGTCTAAACCAACCTGTAAGTAGCCATGCCCTTAGGGATGAAACAGATTACTTGTTCTTCTGTACTAGTCTTTTTTATCCTTCCCTGCTTTTCCACGTGCAAGGTCCATACAACACTGGACACTCTTACTAACACCCTCCCTTTCCCGATTTGTAGCTGTGTTTAACACCTTCGGGCTAGGCCGTACACAACAACTGTTCACATGCAACCTGGTCCTAAGCTGAGGCTTGTCTGCCTCGGTTGTTTTGAAGACTATGGGCGGAGGCTGACAACCTTCTCCATGCCAAATACATTTCTACTATTAGATTTGGCTTGTGCTAATACGTATAATACAACACGATGTATCCACTTATAATGATAATCTACTAGTGCGAAGGTTGCATCTATATCAGCTCTTCTATCAGTCTACCCAGAAGCTGTAGCAGATGCTCAAGAGGAATTCTCTTGGTCATTCATGGTTCAGCTAGTATTAGCATCTTACTTCAGAAGATACATAGATGTTCTGTTTAAAGGATCTGCTTTTGGGGCCAAGACTCTTAATTGTTCTGTGATCTGATGGTCAGTAATACTTATTTCTTCCCTAACAACTCCGTCTGGCTCTGGCTGTGCATTTTTCCTTTTCCTTCTGTTAGTCCACCTCCTGTTTTTACAATAACCCAGGTAGTGATGATACAGGTTTCACTTTGAATACTAGCAGCACTTCAGCATCAGGAGCTTATGGACTTTTAGCCTTCTACTTCTCCGTGGAAGGGTCACTACCTTGATCAATCCATTAACCTCCATCCCCCAAATCAGGGTCAGCATGAGAGAGTGCTTTGGCAAGAGCTGTGTCCATGCCTAGCTTTGCACATAATGTTGCTCTACAGCTTCAATTCCTTCTGGAGTTTTACTTCCTCGGTGTTTTAACTTCACAGACCCCTGTTTCAGAACTTAATTTCTCACCTTTGCTTTTGAAGTCTGAATTTCTAGCCTACGATCTAGCCTGATCACTAGGTGTCACTAACCACATTGTCCATATGCTGTCTCACCTGGTCTCTTTACAGCAAAGTTTTGGCATTAACACATTAAAGTTGGCAAACCCTTGGCCGATATGTCTGTTAGGAAAATTGGGCTCTGAGGGCTTGAGGAACCACATTCCCCAACTCCAACAGTTCTTATAAAATAGAGATGGAGTCTAAGCAAGATGCTTGCCAGGACCGCAGGAACACACATCAGCTGCGTTCCAGGTCTTCTGTGATCACTGGAGGCTGCCATTCACAGAAAGGCCTTAACAGAAAAGTTGCTCAGAGTCTTTGTGACACTCAGAGTCTTGTTACAGTCAAAAAGGAAATGCACACCTGTCGTGGTTTAACTCCGGCTAGCAAAACACCGCAAAGCCGCTCTCACAAATCCCCCTCCCCTCCTCCCGTGGAGGGGAAGAGTCGGAGGAAAAAGAAATCAGGAAGCTCGTAAAATTGAGATAAGAACTATTTACTAATTAAATCTATATTAATATATACAAATACTGCTAATAATAAATAATTAAAATACTAGAAAATAAAACGTATGATACAATGTGATACAATTTCTCTCCACCCACTGACCAAGGCACACCCAGGTGCTGAGCAGTGAGAGTCAGACCCAGAGAGACCGAGAGCCACAGCCCGAGAGCGATCGCAGCCCGAGAGCCACAGCCCGAGGGCTGGAGCCTGAGCGCTGTCGCAGCAGATTCAGAACAAACCCTCTCAGCGACAGCACAACCGGGAACACTAAACAACCCACCAACCCCCTCCGGAGTGAGCCAGCACAGGAGTGAGCAAAGCTGCTAACCCGGGAGTCAGGGGGAGGGTTAGCGAGTGCCAGGGAGTAAACGAGCAAGGGAGTAAGGGAGAGAGTAACGGCTCCCGGACCCCCTCCTCACCTGAGCCCCGAGCATGACATACTATGGAATGAAATATTGCCTTGGTCAGGTGGGGTCAGCTGTCTGAGCTGTGTGTCCCTGCACTGCCTGCAGCGACAGCGAGAGCTGGGAACACAGCTGCAGGGTCAGAAGCGGAGAAAGACCTTGAATTCAGTGCAGGCATTGCCCAGCGCCAGCTGAGACCACCTCAGCACTTCCCTCAGCACCCAGGAGCAGCTCCCTAGCAGGCACGGTACAGAGAGTTAACTCTTTCCTGACTGAACCCAGCACAACACCTTATATGCAAAGTCAAGAAGTCATTGTTTGGCTAGCTAAAGCTGTAATAGTCTAATCAGAATAAAACAAATTATTAGACCAGTTATAATAATACTACACAGTCCAAATTATCAGAAAAAGCATAATTAATAATACATTAATATTGCTGACATATACTTCCTAATAGAGCTTTTCCATCACTGCAATGCCTTGCAATTCCTACTTGTCTTCCATGAGAAACTTAAGAGAGGGTGTGTGGAGCCATCAACTGGTGTCCACCAAGCTGTTTCTCAGGAGGGGAATGTTGTTGGTGGAGATGATAGGTTTTTTCCTTCTCATTCTTGGGTCAAATTGGAACCAAGAATGGAACTGCACTTTGGTTCCTACCATAGTTGGCTTAGTTGCTCTTTTTTTCAGTGGTTCCTAACTAAAGTTTGACTACCTCTGACTGTCTTGGTTAAAGATATACAATAACCTCTGTAGCCTCATTGTATGGTGTGAATGTTTGTTGCTACGTAACAGCATAGGTCACCTACACCTTCGGGGTGTATGGTATTCACAGAGATGAGAACCAAGTTAGGAATTGCTCCCTGTCCACTTGGCAGCTGCGGTCACGGCTGAAACAAGCTGAAACAAGTGCAGACAGAGCCTTGACTGAATGACCTCTCACTTCTCTTAACAATGTGAAAATCGTCTGAACTGGGCTACAGGGCTGCCTCGTGGTTCTTTCCCATGTCCTCTCACAGCCTTTCTGCAGAACAGTGCATAGGCCTTTCCTGTGGATGTAATCTGGATATTGCGTGGATGTCAACGGAAAGTGGCTCATCCCAAGGCACATGGACAATTTTAACCTGACTGCTTGCACCTGCTATTTCTACATCCTGTGCCTTAACCTCTTCAGTGCCTTTCAGCTGTTTCTGTGAAATACAAATTCATCAGTATTTTTAAGTGTGGTGCCAACTGACTGGTATATGTGCAAAGTGAAAAAATAGTTTTATGAGGATAACCAGCCAAGCCTGGACAGCTCAGCAGCTTCTTTGCTTCCACTGCTGTGCTAATTTTGCAGGCTAATTTAACAGGCACAAATATGCACAATGAAACAGGTTGAATAAATGTGCTGTAGCCAGACGGAAAGGTGTTGCCTGACAACAGAAACATTCATGTAGCTAACCAAATATTGTTGTTGAAGGTGCAAAATAAACAAGCTAAATGACAGTTTATCACCTCAGGGTGTGGGTTGTTCCTATTATAGACTTTTGATCACATCAAGTACACATTACTCCAAACAGAAATGAAACCAGAAGAATGTGAAACAACTTTCCCATACATGTGGGGTAATTGAGATCTCTCTGACCACTAGATTTTTAGGCTGCAACCACAAAGGCAGGCTAAGGAGCCTTGGATCTTTATGGCTCCATCATTTTTGCCGTACCTCGCTGTAAAACACCATGCGCTTTCTCCCTGGTCATCAGTTTCTAGCTCAGCCTTCTAGTTCATCGTAAACTGTTAGTCTGGTAGCTTGCTAGATTTGTTCCTCTGAGAAGCGTTACGCTGTGTTTTTGCAGGGAGCTAACCTTGCTTAGAAAACTAACCAAGATCCAGGCTTTACTGCTGAAACTTCTCCAGGGGCTGAGGTCAGCCCCCCCCCTCCCTGTACGGTGCCACCCCAGGCAGTGTGCTGCAGTTCTGCTGACTTTGACTCCCAGGAGCTGAGAACGGGGCCACTACCTCATGTTGCATGTGGTAAGGTCATGTATTATATTCTTCGTCTTCAAGACATCTTGATCACCATTCATATTCTGGGGGTTAAGCTGTTTCCTTCTGTTAGATCAAAAAAAAATTACTTAAACATTATATAGAATATTATGAAAAATATGAATGGCATGTTCTGCTTAATGGATCCCTACCACACTAGTCTTTATAAAAAATTCTATAAAGACTGAATCACGTTGTCCAGTTCCCACAGAACTACTCAAGTGAAAGCTGGGAACAAATCCCTCAGCTTCGTGTAAGTTGGTCCCAGCACGAACAAGCAGTGGTGCTCTACAGAGCTGTAACTGAAAGTATTAGATTCTGAATTCTGAAATTATATGTTCAAGAAAACTTCGTTCATGATTGTGTTTCTGCCTCCTGGGGAAAAATGTAAAGATGTCGCACACTTGTCATTGTAAAGAAGTAACACTAGAGAGCACTGGAAGTTTTGCGGAAGGAAGTGTCCGTTGTACTTTCATTCGCTTGTTGAACTGGGCTGAAAAACAAGTAGCAGGTAAGGGCTGGAAACCCCCAAAAGGGACGTCCTGGTCTGATCTCAGCCATATGCCTCTGTGCTCCTTTAAACTTCCAGAGGAAAAAGACAAAAAATTACAGATTCATAAAACCATCAAATAAATCAGGGAAGAAGAGACCTCTGGAAGTCTCCAGCCCAAGCTCCTGCGCATAGCAGGGCTAACTTCAGAAGTAGAAGATGTCACTCAGGGCAGCTCCCTTGTCCTTGTGGGCTTTAGCCATGGGTGGTGGTCAGACAGCCCCTCTGGGCACCTGTTCCAATGCTGCACCGCTCTCATAAAGGAAGAAATTGTTCCTTCTGCAGCACTGCAGCTTGTGCCCGTTGCCTGTTTTGCACATCTGAGAAGAGTCTGCCTCCAACTTCTGTATAACCCTCTCCCCATTAAGTGGTGGACAGTGACACACTAGACCCTCTTCCCCTTAATAGTCCCTTCTCCAGGCTGTCCGGACCCTGATCTTGCCACCCCCTCACCACAGCATTGGCTCTCCCACTGGGTTTGCACCAGATTTTCAACACCTCTCTTGTAACAGGATGCTGAAAAGGAAACATGGTACTCCAGATGTAGCTTCATTACTGTGTTGAACAAAGTGAAATAAGCATTTGATAGCTATGGGGTTTCTTGTCAGTGCAGCCCTTCCTTATGCAGGTGTCTTTCCACTGCGGAGAACACGTCACTTGCTTTCTGTTTTCAGACATGTAGTCACAGGCTTTTTCTGTGTCCTGGCATTTGCTATAGGCTTCTATTATGTGTTACATATGTATAAATACTTCTGTACTCCTTCTAAGAGATTCTTTTAAACACTAATAGCCCATTGCCTGGTTTGCTGGTGCAGAGCCATCCTAACATGACAGTCAGATCTCGCCTCAGTTCCAGATCTCTGCCCTAGCAATTGCAACGCATCCAGAGATTCTTGCGGAGGGAGGAATGCTCATCTGTCCTAGCTTGGAATTTCCATCGCAAACTGATTCTGTCTTGGTAGCTGATGGAGAGAGAGTCAGTTCCAGGGGCCTCCTTATCTCAGACACCAAATTAGACTGTGGTAAATCTCCTGGACTGCCTGGCTGGTTTCACTTAACTGCAGGAGGCATTAAGACAGTTACTCTAACCAAGGCTTCACTCAGATTGCTAGACTTCGGTGAGCTGCTCCCATACAGTCTCGCTCATTGCTGTAGTTTGGGGAAGGTTGACATATATACCACTGACACAGTACATATATTGTGATTCAACAATGTTTTTACTGCTTATAGATACATTTGTCCTTATCATCTGCAGGTATTAGGAATATTAACTTAAATATAGCTCAGTGGCAAATCTAAAATGTTTGTAAAGCTGCACAGTGGATATTAATTCCACTGTCTTCTGGAGTAATTGTAAGCTTTGCATGATCTAGCCACCTTTTGGCCATTTAATCCACACAATTTATCAGGGTTTTAGAAGAGCTTTGCTTCTAATTTCATAAGCAGAAAGAAAATTGCCAAAAGCACTGTGACAGTAAATAAATACATTAATGGCCGAGGAATGTCTCACTCTACACACGAATGCATTTGCAGAAATAGCTCTGGAATACAGGGGAAGAAGGAAACTGATGTGTCTGGATACAGGCCTCACGATCTGTGAAGCAACAACCTGCAAATACAAGATGTACCTGTATCAGCCTGGCCTACTGAACAGGGTGCTGGGCAGAGTCGGAAGTGCTGAGCAGTCTTCCCGCCTCTGCCCCTGGCCTGCTGGGTGAGCTTTGGCAAGTCCTTTTACTTTCGCCCTCCCGCCTCAGTCCTGGGAATAGTGACATGCCCTTCTTTCCTCTGTGCTCTCAGATCCACAGGTTAAAATGCTACTCAGAAGTTAATGCTTGCTCGTACACGAGGGTAAGACGCAAGAGCTCTATCCAGCCCGAAGGAAGGCAGGATACGTCTGTGTAGCAGGACAGAGCACATTGCAGCAGGCCTGACAAAGGGCTTTCAGCCTATGGGCGCACATGCTGCAGTACCGTACTGTGCTGTAGGGACACATCCGGCACACCGCGTTGCAGCGTATTTGCATTGAACCAGGACGTGCTCATTCAACCACAGCGCTGTGGTGATGCTCTACCTGTGATCTGCAACTGCACCAGCACCTCTGCAATGTCTCACCCTGCAGGGACTGGAGTCCAGAGCACTAGATGCTGTTGTGTAGACGTACGGTGTGCAGAGAAGTACACCACATCGTTTCCCCACCAGCCAAGTCACAGAGATGGAGGTTCCAGAAGAGCGGAACATAGCTTATAACATCACCAAGCGCATGCTACCTATGGAAGGGGTCCCAGCAGAATCACTGCTTCAATGCTTTGGAAGAAAACCAGCTGTTATGTGAGAGTGCAGGAAAGGAGAGAAGGCAATATGGCAGTACGCCGGAAGGGGTGTTCACTGGCTCCTTCCTGACATGCCATCACAAAATTGATCAGAAGACTGAGCGTATTCTCTCACTCCTGTTCACCTTGCCACTGTTTAGCATGGAAAAATGCATCCAAGGGAATGCCTGTCACTCAGAATAAGGGATCTGCACAGCAACATCTTGGGGAATAAACCTGAAGTTTACAGAGGGTTGACATGCCCCAAAACACACATAACCCTGCATAGAGAAGAAACCCACCTCATAGGCTTCTAACCCTGTTTGCTTCCCACCTACTCCAAGTCCCACCTGCTGAACATGAAGCTTACTGGCATGGAAATATTCAGCTTGCAATCTGCAGGAACAGCTGGTTCACTGAACCCTTTCTCCTTTTTTTTTTTTTTTTCTTCATTTTCATGGGTTTGCTCTTTTTAGACAACATCTTTTTCCTGCAGTGTGGGATAACAGTGCACAGACTTTCATGTATGGTATGAAGTGTCTTTGCTTGTAGCCCTAGTTCCGATCATGTCCTCTGAGTGCTGCTCTTGCACCACATGGTACAGGCTGTGCTGTGACACAGGATTTCAGATTGAAACCCAAAGTGGGGATATACTCAAGGGATTCACTCAGTTTAGCTCGGAATTCTCTGAGTTGCAGCTCAGCCTCCAGAAAGTGGAAAGGTCCTATTTGTTCTCAGAGCAGCAGCTCGAGTTCTTCGAGATGTGCACCACGAGGCAGCTGGAGCCTTGGGCTGAGCTGCCTGTTCTGTGGCAGGAGGTGCTGAATTCTGCTTTGCAGCCCACATCGCTGTTTTCAAGTCTACTTCTGCCTTCGCACGCAACGAGGGACACACTGTCCCACCCACAGACGGCGCGTCATCTGCAGTTGTTATCACAGTTACGCTGTGCGTGACTAGACCTGGTAGCTGTGCTAACACCGGAGCATTACTAAGCAACGTTACCCGGGCATGACGGTTAGAAATGGAGACTGTGCAATCAGGAGCACGTCAAGATGGGGAAGAACGTGAGCTCGCGTTCATTTGGCTGCCTCAATAGAGCCACTGAAGCTCCAGACTGCCAAACTCTACATGATGTGCAGGGGGATCCTAGACAGCAACCCCTAGTAGCTTGCCCTGAGGCAGCAGATGCTGCAATTAAGTCTGAACCAACAGACATTTCTGTGCCCTTGAGTCTGAAAACTCAAGGCTAAAATCCTCCCCATCTGGCCCCCGATACGTGGCTGACGCAGCCAGCCCTGCTGTTTGCTGGCCTCAGCAGGGTTTGGGTACTAAGCTAAGCATATTAACCAGGTGCATGGGAGCCAAGAAGAGGGTAAGGCAAGGCTCTGCCTGGTGAATCCAAAACACACGAGTTGATGGTGGATCCTGGGTTAAACCACATGGATGGCCAACCAAGATTACAGTTTGTAAAGAAGCATTCTGATATTTGGGTGATGTTTTTCCCCAGGAGTAGCAAACCAAAAGACTATGACATCTGGGTGTAAAAACATGACAGTGAGGGCATGACTAGGCTGAACCAGGCTCTGCTTCTGAAGCATTTATTCTGCAAAATACAGCAGTAGACAGCAGCACGTTGTCACAAGCAAAAGGTGTGTTCAGTTTCTGGAGATGTTAATATGATAAAAGTGCATCTGCAACACTGTCTAAACAAATCAGATGAACTCTGTTTAGTGGAATTTACAAGAAATACCAACAATTTTAAGACACTGGGATGTATCCAGAGCAGCGTGGCCAGCAGTTCAAGGGAAGACATTCTCCACCTCTACTCTGTTCTTGTGAGACCCCACCTGGAGTTCTGCATCCAGCTCTGGGTCCCCCAACATCAGAAGGATATCGACCGGTTGGAACAAGTCCAGAGGAGGCCATGAAGATGATCAGAGTGTTGGAGCAGCTCTGCCATGGAGGGACTGGGATAGTTGGGGTTGTTCAGCCTGGAGAAGAGAAGGCTTCGGGGACGTCTTACTGCACCTTCCAGTACCTGAAGGGGCTGCAAGAAAACTGGAGGGGGACATTTTACAAGGGCCTGTAGTGACAGGACAAGGGGTAACGGGTTTAAATTGAAAGTGGGGAGATTTAGATTGGATATCAGGAAGAAATTCTTCCCGGAGAGGGTGGGGAGGCCCTGGGACAGGTTGCCCAGAGAAGCTGTGGATGCCCCATCCCTGGGAGTGTCCAAGGCCAGGCTGGATGAGGCTTGGAGCTACCTGGGCTAGTGGAGGGTGTCCCTGCCCATGGCAGGGGGGTTGGAACTAGATGGTCTTTAAGGTCCCTTCCAAGCCTTTTATGATGCTATGACTCATGGCACATAGTGAAAGAGGCTTGCTTTATAAAATGTAACGTTAGCCTGTTAGTGTGTCTGCAGTATTCTGTTAGATAACATACAAGAAGAGGTTACGGGGAAGCAGAGGCAGGCTCTTCCCTAAGGGGCACAGCAAAAGGACAAGAAGCGATGTCTACAAGTTCTGCCTTTGTGAGAATGGTGCAGCCCTGCAGTTGATGCCCAGAGAGGGCATGGGCTCTGTGTCCATGGACACTTCTAAAACCTGTCTGGACAAAGCCCTGAGCAACCTGATCTATCTGTGAATCAGCCCTGCTTAGAGCAGAAGTTGGACTAGAGGCCTCCAGAGGCCACTTCATCCCCAGATGACTCCATGGTCCTGTGACATGGTGGCTGGCAATGCTACTTAGCCCTGGAGATGTGACTTGTTGATCTGAGTGGAACTGCCATCCCTAGACACGTGGGCAGGAAAGACGGGGCTTTCCATTGTCTTTATGAGCAGTGCGTAATTTTGCTGACAAATATCTCGGTTCTGCAATGGCCTTTTCCTACAACAATCTAGGCTTTTTCTTCTCAAAGTGCTATTGGCCCTGAGAGATCAATGGCTCAGACTTGGTGACCCACATCTGGGTATTCATAAATCAAGCTAGAATTCAAAATAAAGGCAAATAAAATAATGAAAATACTTGCAGAGCTAAAATTATTAACACTTATCAAATGAAAATTCTGTAGCAGTGCAGTATCAGTTTTAAAAGTAGGGGAAAAAAAATCATAGTTTTCCAGTAGGATAGAAAGAATTCAAGAAAAATGCTTTGCAAAGGCTTCTACTCACCTATTCCTTCTAGAAATTAAAATTCACCTTCCTTTTCATTATCAATCCTAACAGTGAGCACAACATGTAGACTTCAAATGGAAAATGAGAACCACTTATGGCTCTTCAGTAAATTTGCTCTGGAAAATAACTGCATGCATTCGTTATTTTCTTCAGGCAATTGCGAACCTGCTAGGTCACAAAGGATGTAATTTGCCTGGTCTGCACTGCACATTTACTGAGACTGCTCCTGCGTCTGAAAATGTGTTTTTCAGAGATGAGGAGAGACATGTTCCCTTAAAATGATTTTTTTCCACTAGCTCAAAAAGACCCATGCTTACCTGACTATACGTAGTTACATCTTGATGGGTTTGAATCATTTAGGAGAGAGTGATGTAAGAAAAGACTGCTTAGGTGTATATGCAGTGATGGAAAGAAACACTGAGAGTTCCAGCACCCCTTTGGCCTTCTAGCTTTCCTTCATGTACTGAAGTTTTTAAAAAAAGCTTAATAAGGAAAGTGGGTTTTTGTTTGGGTGTGGTTTTTTTTTTTTCTTTTCCATTTCAGAGCCTCAATATCCTGCTGTAAAGGTTGGTGAGAAGTTCAGGGGGAAGCAATGGAAACTGATTCTATCAGAGGACAAGGGTTTTGCTTTGTGTTAGGATCAGTCATATGGCTGGTATGTAGGTTGCCATGAAACAAACCTCGTCGGTAGCCAGTTAACAGTGTCCACATCTGCCTAGTGATCGTTTTGTGGCTGATGACAGAGCAACTAGAATTTAGACATGTTGCGTATCAATTGTACCTGAGCGGCACTTCTGAGTAATCTGTTCCATGACTATCAAAGGTTCATTTTATTTTTCCCTAAACCTTTTTGTTTCTGCACTTAATGCTGTTACCAACGTTGAAAGTAAGAAAGGAAAAGATCAGTAATATAAGATCGCAGAAGCAAGCTTTTCTTCATTTTAAACTAGATTGTTGTCGGTCCCATTGAATGTAACCGAAAAGGCACATAGGCTGTGCCGTAGAATGGAAACGCTGTTTTCAGCTGACCATGTATGGTGTAGAGCCTATCCGTGTCGAGCTCTGAAGGCATTTTTTAAGTGGGAATAAAGCACAAAACAAATCACACACCTCTTTTAGAAGAAAATGTCAGAACTGTGCGTGCATGGGACTTCTTGTCTGTGTGTTCTGAAATATGTTTTTGTGTTTCAGAAGTGCTGTAAGTTTCATTTCAAATCTGTGGAGCTTTTGGTGTGTGGTTTGTTGGGGGTTTTTTGGCTTTGTTTTTGGGCTTTTGTTGTTGGTTGTTTTCTTTCCCCCCAAAATGAGAAGACAAAACCACTGTCATCAAAATATCCTGTAGCAAACACATGGGTCATGAACAAGGAGTTAAAAGCCACTCAGACTTTCTGCCTATGGAGTTGCTGGGTGAAGCAGGGGATAGCTCAAGCAACTTAGGAACTGCAGCTCCGGGCCTCCTAACATTCTTTTAAAAGGTCATATTACTTTTTGTTTCATTTGGACTTAAATTTAATGCATCATTACTATAATCTCAATTCAGTTGTTAAATCATTATAGTACTTGGTGGGTGGAAGAGGTTAGAATTTGAGATACATCTTTATGCCTTTAACTCTGGTTGCAGTTACATTAGCCCCAAACGGTCTTACACTGATATATATCTTGTTTATCTTCCTTTTAGGTGAATCAGCTAGGTAAGATCATGCACACGAGCATAATACATGCACAACACAGGTCATACTGCTTTCTCATGAGAACCAGCAAAGCTCTTGTACTTGTGTAAGTTAATTTTTTAGCTATTCCTTAGAAACTTTGCCAAAATAGAATTTAAATATTAATAATTAATAATTAATATAAATAATGGGGTTTAACTTTTGGGTCGCCCTGTATTCTGAAGGGCAAAAGATCACAAAAGAAGAAAAAGAATGGTGAAAATAATAGGCTGAAAATAGGCTTTGAAGCTGTATTGAAAGAAGTAACTTCCTTCCTTTTTTCTGTTTCTCAGCCTTCCTCAGAGCCATATAACAGCATATGTATACTTCTGGAGGCAGGCAAAGCTAATACAGGATGCAACCCACCGTATTAAATCAGCTTTTTCCATAACTCACAGGGACTTGCTCATCAATGGCAGATGATACCATGTATGCAGACGTGGCGATGCTACCCAGGGAAAGACCGCACGTTCCTTCTCGGACATCAGTTCCAGGTAAAACATCTAGTCAGTTTGGGGATGTACACTGTTTTCTCTTGTGTGCTGGCTCTCTTGTTTGTTTTTAAAATTGTTACTGGATAATACGAGAAGAATGCTGTAAACTGCTGCATGCAGAAGTCATGGGAAGGGTGAAAAGTTGCAAATGGTAGAAAAGATCCTCATGACATCCAAATCAGCAAAGCTACTCTTCAGACAGTTTTACTATGGAGTATTGTCTCAGTTCTGGCCTGTTGTTTTCAATAACGGAATGAGAAAAAGATAAAATTGTTCATTTTTGAATAATAAGCTTTTTTTTTTTTTATATAAACAACATGATCAAAAACCTGCTAGCATATGCTTCACCAAATTACTATCCAGTCCAAAAATCAGATCGATGCATTTTATGATGTCTTCATGGAAAAGGAGTAGTAAATTAACTAGACATCAGAACAAAGTGATGGTTGAGAGTGCAGTCAGCCACTGAAGGAAATACTGACTTGTAAAACCCTCCTGATCTTCCTCTTAATTTTCCAGCAGTGATTTTCCCAGAATGACATTATCAATCAGTGATCACTTCATGTACTTATAAAAATAGATAAAAGGTTAAGTCAATATTCAGGGTAAGGAGATTATTTAGAACTTATTTTTTAAGAAATAAAATTTCCACTACTTGGAAAAAATATAATTCATTCATGACAACGTTTTGTCAAAATTCTGGATTACAGCTAGTATGAATGACAGCGTCTCACTATGAGCAAATAGGAAATGCTTGTGGTCAGAGTAAGATGATGCTTTCATGCTTTCAAGGTTCATTATCAATTAATGTATTTAATTACTTAAGAAGACAACATTGTGTAACGAACACTTTTAGATGTTGTTCTACTTACAATGCAAATTATTAGGGATGATGGTGCTCTGAATGCACATGCTTAAATAACGGAAAAAAACAATATTTTTATATTTTTACAAAACTTTCATGTAAAATATAAAAATGAGTTCACTTTATTATGTATCTAACAGAAAATACTACCTGCACTCTATGGTCATGCATCCATAGGTGTCGTTTGTAGCGCTGCGACCTGCACAACACAAAGCACAGAGGGTTTGCCTAGAATTTTACCCACTTTCTAAGGTGATATAATTTATTTGCAAAGGGAGCTAGGCATCGAATCTTGATATGAAGACATCCAAAACTGTCTGTTGTTCATGCTGTCCAAGGGAAAAGCTTGAGTTCGAATAGGCTAGGCTTTAATTTCCAGTGAAAGTTCTCATTAACATCTAGATAGCTCTTGTTAAAGCTTTGTCTAACAGATTTTAGCGCACAGTATTTTCTCACGTGAAGTTACTGGCCACAGTAATCAATTTCCCAGTGTCTTTTTGCCTTTAAATCTTTCACCTGAATTAACTTTCTGAAGAAATCTAATGGTGTCTGTGGATGTTTTTCTGTTCATTCTCCTTCCCATCTCTTAAGAAATATGGGTACCAGAGATGCACCCATTATTACTACAAGTCTCAGCTATGCTGTCTCAGTCATACAAAGACAAAAAACTCTTAAATAATCTTTACTTCTGTGTCCATAGCTACAAGTATCACCTTGCCCCACCCTTATAACTGGCTGTACTCCAGCACAGTTTGTTTGACTGGGCTTGAACGTACACGGCTGTCATTATGTCTGTATTTACTTAGTCTGTTGTTAACCTTTCTGTTATTTCCAGATTTGATTAGCAATTATCTTTCTACTTTGATACAAAAGGAAAAAGCACCAAATAGTATTAATCAATAATGGTCCTCATATCAGTATAGAACATGCTAGAACATCTTCCTGATGATGACTATTTCTCTGTCAAAGTGAGGGTGGCAGGTCCATGGTGATGGGACTCTCTGGGACAAGCATCACAAGGTCTCCCTTTGGCACTATCCTGACTCTGTGTCACATTGAAATGTCCACTGGAGGATACAAGCATCCCTCCCTTTGCCAGATTTTATGCTGGTCTTGCTCTTGGCCAGGGATGTCTGACTGCCTTGCAGAAAAAGGAGTGGATAGGCATGAGGGAAAGCACTGCATGGTTAAAATTCACCACGGAGAAAGGAGAGTTGGGTTTAAGAACCACTGCAAGCTCGGCAGATGAATGCTTTGAGTGGCAGATTCCCAGGCTTTCGGCAAGACTTCAAATCACTAGGCTATGGGAAAGCGGAACATGCCCACCTCCTCCTGGCTGCACTTTGTGCAAGTTCCAGACTACCAGGTGCAATTCACTGGAGTACTGAACACCCCACGGGTGAGGGGCGTAGCTTATTTGCCCTGCTAAAGTATTGCTGCTGTCAGGAATGGGTACGCATGAAAGATACACGTGTGGGGAGCTGAACTTCTGCCAGGGTTCTCTAGTAGTTGAGTAGGTGTTTCAAATATGTCAAATCTGGATGTGAGAGTGAAAGTCTCTTTATAGATCCAATGCTCACCTCTCTTTTTTTTTTTTTTTTTTTTTTAGCTTTTCTTTATCCATGGGAATGCGATTTGGTCTGGTCAAATTATGCAGAGTTTCTTGGAGTTCTCCCAAATAATGTTCTTATCTCAAAGCCTACTCAATGTACTTTATGAGGATACAGAGAAAGACACAAAAAATCACCATTGGCACAGTTCCTAAGAATGTATAAGTTTGCAAACTATTGAGGAAAGCTGAGTCACTGAAAATTATTGGGATAAACTTGATAGACCGGACAAACTGTGTTATATGATGTTTAACACGATATACCAATAAAAAATTACTGCAGCGGTAAGTTTGGGAAGTTGCACCCAGAAAAGTGATTGAAATGGATTTGGTTTGACCGTGTTCCAACTGGAAAGTCAACATCAAGTTGTTACACACTCAGTTGTACTTCAGCTGTCAGTCAGGTGCCCTGAATTAAAAGGATGTGGTGATTCTTGGATGTTCTAGCAGGGCATGTTGAGAAGGAGTTTATAGGTGGTACTGTCTGTGCACATGCCTTGGTGAGCTAGCAGGTGCTATTATGGTGTATGCACTTCAAAACAGATGTTTGAAAGAAAAAAAGTGTTCCAAAAACACAAGCAAGGGTAAATACAGCCTCAAAATCCATTTTCTAATAAAAGACTCAGACATTTTTCACTTTCTAGTTTACTCAAGAATAGTTAGGGTCACCTGATTATGGTTCATAAATGACTACATAGAAGACCTTTCCTCTAGCAGAAAAACATACTAAGAAGAGTTCAACTCCATCATCAAACTATCCTACAAGTAGTTGTAGGCTGCTATTAGTTTGCCCCTTATGTTCTTGTTCCCCTCCTTAGCCTCCTTGGCTCCTCCAGGTCCTGACCATCTTACTATCCATGCTCTGCTGGACCCTTTCCAGCAGAGAGGGTCCTCCCCAGTGACCCCTGAACTGGATGGTACACGTCTCGACACAATGTTCCAGGTGTGGTTGCAGCAGCAGCAAGTGGAGCAGCACATCAAGTTCCCCTCCTTTGCAGGCCAGGGGTCTCACAGCACAGCCCTGCCTGCAGTTTGTATGAGCTGGGATGATGAGGGTGCGCTGTGGGCTCACGTTTAACCTGGTGTCCAGTTGATTGCAAGAGCTCGATGACTGGAAAGCCTGAATCTTTGGAGTGAATGACCTGAACTCCCTATCTCCACATTCACCAAGTGGAAGCTTCCAGTAAATAGAGATGTCTCTCTGTGCTTGACAATTTGCATATAGAAATGAAGTGAAATTTCAGTTTTAGTAAGTGTCAGAGATCACCTAGTACCAGGGCTCCTCATTGCTAAACTAGGTAAGGATGTGTAAGTAACTGACAAGACTGAGATTACACGGCATTTTAAAACCACTTGCTGACTGCTGAGGACTTCACATTCAAATGGTCATGCACCAGTACACGCTGCAATAGAAGTAAACCTTTTCTTTTAATACTCAGTTGGCACAGAGAACAGGGTTGTTTGTTTTTTTCCTACAGTCTGAACGGTATTCTTTAAAGGAATTGATCTTTATTTGAGAAGGAAAATAATACAGAGATAATAGTAATAGTACCAGACTTTCTAAAGGATGTATTTTAGAAGTGTCTCCATTTATAAGGCTAGTACATGTAAAAGTTTGAAGTCCTGGTTGTTCTTCTCTGAAATATATTCACATTCTAAGAAAAAGAAACCAAAACAACTTCCTATGAGCATTCCCTTTTGAGAACAGTTACTTATCTATACAGTTAGATATAATTTACAAATTTTCTGTAGTTCCCTGAACAATGAACTGTAACAAAGCAAACAGCATAGTAGATCGTGTTCTCTTTAGAGAACACCTTACCTGTATGAACATAGAAAATCTTACCTGTACGAATAAACCTGTACAACCTCTCCACACTTCAGCAATTCTCATATCAAATGCTACCTCATTTTAGCCTAATAAGACTCTCTTCTTCTGCCCAAGTTCTTCCCTGACCAGTGAGATTGTACACCACGCAACTTGCTTGCTTCGTTTCAAAAACCCCAGTGATCGCAAACGGAGGTTGTAGCACAGAAGCTTATTCTTGATAAAATTGAACCTTTTGTGGAGAGAAGGTCAGACTCCCGAAGGTCCAAATATCTTCCATAAAACTAGTCAGTAGCTCTACAAAATGCCCAGCTAATGCAAAAAAGAAAACATGTTCAATAAAGGATACGTGTGCATCTATTTTAAGGACTATTTTAAGGACATTGTTTTGTTTCGGCAATGTGTATCTGGAAAGGGATGTCTTCAACCATCAGGTCCATCCCTCTGCTACAGGTATCATGGTATCTTGGCATAAACACTCACAGGTCAGGAATGCTCCAAAGAATCGCCTTGCTGCAGAAGCATTCCTCTGAGTGGCAGTTTTCCCTTTTGAGGTGTCCCTGCTCCATGAAGCAATCACAGCTCTGGTGCCCTTTAAGCCCCTCTAGTACTTCCCGTGGTGGCTGGGGATGTTTGCTGGGGATAGCGCCCAGGTCTTACCCATCCTTCAGTCTGTCTGCCTGCTGCTCTAGCCACACAGGACCCAAGAAGTTCAGGCAAAGATTATGAAGGAGGCTTGTAGTTACTTCCTGACAGCAGCAGGAAATAAGTCATCATCTCGCATGTTTTTACTTTCAAGAAAAAAAGAGAGCTGAACTAGCAGCTCTGGAAACACACGTCCCTTTTGCTACATACTCAATCTTCTATGGAATTCTTTTTTGTTTCTCCGCTTAATGGCTTGCACAACCACAAACGTCAGCGTTTCCCTGCTCCTTACAGGAAACACAATCACGTACGCTGAGCTGCGCGTGAAGCCGAAACCCAAAAGAAGCAGCAGACCAGAGACTTCCGCTTCTGGTAGTGTGCTATTGTGTTTAGTTGTTGGTTACTAATTATAGATTTAGTCTTTCCTATTACCCAACCACAAAACCTGTTATCAAGAGTCTTTATATACAATCTCTCCATAAAGAACGGATTTAGTATTTCATAGTTTGGGGTTTTTTTACTGTTTTCTCAGGTTGTACACTTTCCTTGTAAAAATAATATTGAAAGAGGTTTTTAACATAATTTTTAAAAATGCCTTTGTGCCCTACATTGAAAATTTAGCAAAGGAAAGTAAAATTACACATTTTTAGGAGCCCTCCTAAAGGGACACATTTGGCTTTGGAAGTAGCATACACTCAGGCCTTTGTTTGCCGTTGGTGCAGTGATAATTGCCACCTTCTCTGTACTGAAGGGAAAGTGCCGGAGCAGAACTCAGTGAGCTGAAAGGGAACATTACAAAACACATCTCAGGCATCTGGGGAATGGGACACTTCCTCATCTCACATTGGCAGAAAAAAGCAGTTACGAAAGCACAGCTCTGTAGCTTGTGGACATGACACCTTGACCCCAAATTTCCTTGGGTCCTGCCTTTTCCTGAGTGTTTCGCTCTCACAAGCTGATAAATGCCAAAAACCTGGGGAGCTGCTTGGTCAGAGGCAGTTCACTGTGCCGTGGTGTCAGTATGGGATTTTTTGGCCTTGTCTGTGATTCAGGTGAGTTACCTTTCAGCCACATGACAGGCACTTTAACACTGGAGAGACTAACCAGAGGGGAGGAACACACCACAGACCATCCCTGATGCTTTCCCTGGGTTGCTCTTCAGGGTGTTGCAGGGTGTGGATGGGTAGGTGGGAGGAGGCAATGCTTGAAAGAATTAAAGGAGAAAGAGAATTCTTAATGGAATGATTATTTGAAATTCACTTGCTCTATGTGACAAAATGATTCACTTTTACTCGCATGTATGCAAAAGTTATGCAAAGTAAAATATTCCCACATACTTCAGACAGCAGACTGATTTGAGGCAGATGATTTCTCTGTTGTTTCCACATAAGAAACTGACATACATAAAGACAGTATTAATTTTAATAGTGCAAAGACCTTTAGCTGCTCTTCCTCCTGCCTCCCTCCAGGCTGCCAACGTGGGCACTCAGCCTGGTTCTACGTGGCGCTGGTCCTGGGTGTCCTTGTGCTGGTCCTGATGGGCGTCATAGCCGTACTAGCTGAGCAATGTGAGTAGACCCTACCATCTGCTTCATCTCTTAATTGCTGACCTGTTTAAACCTCACAAGCAGAGTAATGCCAAAAGAAAAATTCCCTTAGTGTGGCATTAAAAGATGTCAAGTTACACACCAATACAGGAAAATGAATGTGGCATTCCAAAGGGAACATTTGCTACCTGTCATCTAAAATACCTAGCCCAGAGGAAGGGGAGTTGATGTGGTCTATCTTGTCATCAGTGATACGGAAAGGCTGTAGAAGCAGATTTCAAATTGTTACGACAATCAAAACATTTGGCCTTCCTGACTTACAATTTAAAGGTTGTGTCCATTGTGCTACTTTTAGACCATTTCACTTAATTACTTTGTAGGTTTGAGACTTCAGATCATCTCATGAAATCTGACTTCCCTGGTACTAGTAATATCGTAATACAAAGCGTGCTGCAGTTATACAGGAATTGTTCCAGAGAAGTTATTCATTTCCTAAGAGAAAACAGTCTTGAAAAACTTCAGAAAAAATAAGTAGCTACCGACCCTCCCTAAAATTTCACCAAAGTATTGTGTATTCTTTATATAAGATCTGTCAAAAATGACAAACTTACTTTCTTTCCCTGTACCGCCCATAATATTCAGCAGCTACACCCTTTGCCAGACAGTTACACTCACAGCGTAACTGAGGTTGTATACGTCCCCAGCGTGTACACACACTCATCCCCACATTCACCGTGTGACGGTGGATACACAGAATACGTCATTGACCCTGTTGTTAACCATAATCTCTTTTCCTTTTTTCTTGTTCAAGTTTTGAAGGGCAGAGCAGGAAAATCGGAAAGTTCATCCCAGTATGATTTAAATAGCACTGGTGATCACATTTCTTCGGAGAAAACTGTCTCCGTGGTGCTCCTGAAATGGCTCATAGAGGAACTGTGCGACAGCGGGCAGGGTGACGGAACTTCAGTCTTTTCACAGCAGAGGGGACGTGTTGTGTGCACATTTCTGTTGCCTGCGTTCCCATTTGTATGACACCCTGCCATTTATGGCGAGTCACTGGTACTACCCAGGGAGCGTGGCGGTTCTGCATAGAAGTGGTGCCAGGAACTAGCATTTTAATGAGAAAAGTTTTGCTCCTCTTTTGGCATGAACAGTTTCTGGTACTCTCTTTGCATTTCTTTCTGCCAGGAGCTGCTGTCAGAAATGCCACAGATCGCAGATCCTCCCCTTGTCCCGGGCAACACTTTCAAGACAATAATTGTTTGCAAAGAGTGGGAGGGAATTTAGCTTTCCTATTCTTAGGCAAGAACAGGCAGGGGAAGACCTTCCCATTTTTTTTTTTTATTGTGGATCTCTTTTTTTCTTGGCAAATATTAATGCTTTTTTAAGGACTGATTGTAATTTTAAAATTACAAATTCAAAACATTCGAGGAAGCCAAGACAGTAAATGTGGGGGACGTTCCCCCCAGATGCTCTGTGTGAAATGGGAAGTAGACCTGGGAATATTAGCATTCCCCTTACTTAACGCAGTTCCTTCTCCAGCTCCATGGCCATAGCGTGATCGTCACTGAAGCAGGTGTGCTTTCCGGTCGCATCCCGTGTCAAATCCGCACACCCCACGTCACACCACAGTGTCTCTTCACAAGGGCAGCGTGTGGGAGGAAGAGAAGTGTCTAGGCAGCCCTCAAGGTCCTTCCGGTGCTCTCCACTGGGGAGGTGCACAGGGAGGTGGGGAGCCAGGCGCCGTGCAGTGGGAGCGTAGAAGCGCGTACCACCACAGCAAGGGAGTGGGAAGCTGAGGAGAGGAGTGGCACCCGAGTTTTCAAACCCCTCTCCACACTCAATGAACACGTGCGTGGGATTGGGCACCGGCCGCTTTTGCACCGGTCAGGTGCATGAGCATAAAACACTGCAAGGCAACTGGAACCCGTCACGGTACAAGCTAAAGGTTCCCTCTCTCCACCCACAGGAACAACATGCGAGTTGTGTCCTCCAGGGTGGCAGCTCCACAGGGCAAGATGTTACTACTTCTCTGAGGAGGCTGTAAGCTGGAATGACAGCCGAAGAAACTGTCTGGCCAGGAAATCCCAGCTGCTTGTCATTGAAGATGAAAAGGAGATGGTGAGTGTTGCAGCACCCCTAAGGTTGTGTGACAGGCAGCTGCCTTAGCAAGACATCTCACCGAGGCAACCTGTCCCGGTTGTCAGGTGTGCATGCAGGCAAGCAAGAGCCCCATCAAGTGCAGACCACCTGACTCTCCACACACAGGAGCTTGTTTCGAGTGTCAACCGGGTAGAGACAAAGAGGAGAAGCACAAGAGATGCAAGTGTGGAAGCCAGAGCATTTTTGACCAGGAGGAGGAAGTGCTGGAGACTTCCCACCCATTTCCACTACTTGGCTCTGGGAAGAGAGGTCTGATTCCACCACAAAATGGAAATTCAAATAGCTAAACCTGCTTCCCATTTTCCTTTAGGAAAATGAATAGCAAGGTATCACAGAATGGCTCTTCTGAGAAACTCATCATTCCCTGAGGAACAGGCTTTGAAGCCCCGATCATTTGGATGAGTAGCCTCACTGAGGGTTTTTCTGACAGCTGACAGGAAGCCAGGGAGCCCGAGTGCCAGCCTGAATCAAAACTGTGGCTGGTCACACATGCGTGTGGGCCATTGTAATGGGCTGCTTTGCCGTGGCTGAATCCCTGCCCGCGCTTTCCATGTGACGGACTGCATGAAAAGCTGTGCGTGAGACAGGACGGTGACCTGAACACAGCAGAAAAGCTCTGCTGTTGGGTAACATGCTTCTACTTGTTCCACAGGAATTTATCGACAATAAAGAGAAGGATACCAAATACATCTGGATTGGGTCGAAGAACCAAGACATGGATCTTCATGGACAATGGAATTCAGCTGAAGATCCCACAGTGAAAGAAAACAGGTGATGAATTGTGGGGAGAGGGTGTCTTTGGCAACAGCAAAGGTATGGTACTCTGCATGGAAATACAACTCTGGATCCAGGCTAATTTCTCAAAGGACAGATCTAGTCCTACAGCCTCAGGCACCTATTCAGGGTCTATTTCAAGGCCAGTTCCAGGTTCCTACTGGGCACCTTTAGAAACAGGGTTTTTTCTGCCTCCAAGACCAACCACAGTCATAGTTCATGTATGTGTTACTGCAGAGGGACATTAATACACACTTCTCCCACTGAAATCACTGTCAACAAACTTTCTCACTTTACAGACCATGTGTTGACTGCCTCCATGGAATGTGACGCCTGTCACATAGTCCAGGTCCTCAGATCCATGCAGCTGAAGGCTCCTTCCCCCCCTCTTACCACTGCAGTTCAGCATCACGGCTGCATGTGGAGGATTTGTCATCCTTCTGACACTAATGTTCCTGAGCACCCATCCCTCAGCAGCCAGCAGTCCCTGCTGCGGCAGACCACCCCAGCTACGCCCGGCTGTTGAGGAATGGTGCTCCAGTGGGTTACCAAACGGGCATCACCCAACCCCCTCACTCAGGGTATTATCAATATTTTTAGCCAGTACTGAATCTGAAGTTGACAACTCATTGCACTCTTTTATTCTCTCACCAGAAGAGCCGTAACTAGAACTGAGACTGACAAGAACTGCGCTGTTTACAGAAGAAAAAACATCATCCAAGAAGACAACTGCCAGACCTCAAAAAAGTGGATCTGTAAGAAGAATGCAACTTTATTGGTGCTCTGAGCCAAACTGTCAGACAACAGGAAGAGCTTTTGGTCAGAAGACCCATTTTACTGATAAAACAATGCGATGTAAATAATTTTTCGAGACTTGCACAGAAATTTGCCTTTCACTGTTCTGTGCCCTGTAAGATTTTGTCTGATGCAACCAGGGAGCTCAGAAGCTGGCAGGTATCAGTGTGAAGGTCACACAACAGGACTGCAGGTCAGCACGTGTGTGTTTGGGGGTGCCGAGCCTTCCCACGGACTGATGGCAGCAGCTGCCTCTAGGAAAGGGCAGAAGAGAAGAGGGACTCGTGGGGATGAGCACAAGAACTGCGTGCTGTGCAGGCCAGGTGCCATCTGCGGGGGCTGAAGGCTGTGTGGGAGCCCACTGCTGTCACACGTATCCGTCAGGCAGCCACTGCTGAGCTGAGGCACTTTTTATTTGGGTTTCAATATCTTAGTGCTTTCTGAAGTTTGTGGGTTTTTTCCGTACAGTCTAACTGCAACTTGCAGAAGCCACTTGAGGGCTGGGAAAAATGCATTTATTAGACATTGTCTTCTATTTATTCAGAGCTGACATGCACAGCTACTGGGTCTACAGACACCAGGCCAAGCACAGAGTGACTCGTAACACTTGTAGTTGACAAGCTGATGGCTCCCATCTTCTGATGCTGAACCTTGGGATCGGAAAGGAAGCTCTTAACTAGGGAAGGGGCTTGAACCGTAAGACAACATTGCAGTGCGAGGAAATGAAGATGAGAGCCTGCCTTTCCACCTACACTTTGCCCCTTTACATTGCAAATTCTTTCACATGGAACCAGAGTGCCTGGAAGGTACTGAAGCTCGAGGCTGGTGAAATTAATGCCTGTGGATGCACTCAATAGTACATTACTTGGGCATTCTAGTGTCATAGATACATGCTATTTCTGGATCTAGTATACAAAAATACTAAGAACAGACTGATTTAGTGCCTTTAACACAGTCATGCATTTGAAAAAACCCACAACAAATGTCATGTATTTATTCTTCAGAAATCAGAGAAGTGATTTGTTTCAGCTGTTAGAAACACCTTAGTCTAACAAAGGTAGTAACTCCTCTAGATTTGTAGGTAGCATGTGTCTTTGAAATCAGTGACTAAATGCCAGGCAAATGTTTGCACCATTGTTGAGGTATTTCCAGCGACTGTGTTGGAACAGTGGGGGAATCAAACAACATGTAAACAGGGAAATTTAAAGGATAGAAGGGACAATGGAAGCGGAGATGTAATAATAATATTTTCCTCCTGTTTGCAAATCATGTGCCTCTCTTGGGTATTTCCAGGGCCCTGAGTGCTAATATGCCTTAGGGGTCTTCATCAGCCGAGTGTCCTCACCACCTTACCTGCTAAGACTCTCTGGGTCTTCGGCCTGAGCTCTGTCAAAGATATACCTACCTTCAGCTCTGTCCCATCTCCTGGATAGGACATATGAGTCTTATCTACATGACAGGTTGGACAATTCAACTGGTAACTGAACCAACTTTTTGAGTACAGTATCAAACACTTCTGATGCAGAAACTACAATTCAGAAAGCTCAGAGGTTTAGTCCCCTTTCTAAACTGAATCTCCAGCCTCATATTCTCAAGACTGTGGGGCAAGGCAGCTGAGGAACTCTCATACTTACAGGACTGCAGCTATGGAACAAAATGCTCGCAAGCAAGACGGTAACACCAGCAGACCAACGCTCCTTCATCTACAGACACTGAGGACAGAGATGCCAGGACGGCAGTAGGGGCGAATGAGCGAGAGTTGCAGAGGCGTGATCTGCGAAGAGACACCAAACATGTATGTGATGGAGTCTGCTGTGTTCCACAGCCACAGCACAATGGCTCTTCAGAAGGACTTTAGGGCTGCAAATCAAAAAGTGAACCAGCGTGTTCACTGAACCACGTTCAGTGTGGCTGACTTCCTTTCAAACAGAAAAAACCCCACAGATTGATTTTAGAAAACGCAGCAGCAGACTCATTTGAAAGACTGCTGTTGATCTCGTCAAAAAAATAACAACAGAAAAATCCCCCAAACTCAGTGCAGCACGTATGTGGGGAAGAGGACTGGTTTGTTCATTCTAGACTGAGAAGCAAAGGCAAGGAAAGAGTCTGAAATGAATAAGACATATATATCTGTTATATATGCTTTACACATATACACATATATAGACAGATATTCCCCCTTGAGAAAATCTAACTTCAGGGTACTTGAAGCACACCCTTCTCTGTGCATTGGAGACGACTGCTGAATTTCTGGTTTTATGTCAGACGTTTCTTGAGCCATGCTGAATTCAACAAGAAAAACTTAAAACTCCTGAGCTGGCTTCTCTCAAATAGGTTGCGGTGTTTACGTTTTAACAATATTCATGAAACATTCGATATTTCAGCATCTTATTGCTAATGGAATTAAATACGTTTTTGCCGGGCCTTACTGAAGCCAGTGCCTACATTTTAACCAGTTGCTAAATCTGGAGTAATTCCACCGATTTAAAAAAAAAAGAAGGAAAAAAAATGGCCATTTCTGTGAAGTATTTCATTAAGCCCCACTCTGTACAAAACACTTGCAGCCTGACCCTTCATTTCTTAGCATGACAAACTTTTGATACAGAAGAAGATGCTCACTGCACCCACGGAGAGTCAGATTACAAAAGAGCTTTCATTATAAACTACCGTGCTCACAGTTTCTTCAAAACCCCCTTTAAGAACCAAAATTTCCTATTTTTGGACTCTATCTAGAGATCACACCGATGGAAAAAAAAAAAGTAAGAGCAATGTTATTTTGCACTTAAAGGAAAAATTCAGGTAAATCAGCTCATGGTATGTGAATACTCCTTATCCCTTACGATTTCTACTAAGTTTGTGAAAGGTATCTCTAGCGTGCCCCTAATGCAAATACCTGGAAAATTTTGCAGGAGTGAACTGTGGAAAATACCATGTGAAGTACTTCAGCATTTCAGTTTAACGCTTGTTCAAAGGCTGACACATTCTGAAGCTGTCAGAAGTGTTAGAAAGTGAAATGCATTCTTCTGTGGGACAAATGTCTCATGTCAACCCCAACTTTATTATTGAAGATCTTATCACATTCAAAACTTGAAAACGTTATTTTGCTTCAGTCTGGTGTTTGGTTTGTTTTTTTTTTTTCCCCAAATGGTGCTTGACCTGAAAAATACTTTTAGTAGCACAGTATTAAAAACACAAACCACTGTAATTCAGAGACTCTGTAAAGATATTTATTGAGTATCTTTTCAGGACTATTGCACATACCGTATCCTTCAGAGCTAGTTAATTCAAAAACATTGCAGACCCTCCCCCCAGCTAGTTACATATAAATTAACATAGATTATTAGGCTGTTCGTACTGTAGAGTCCCGTTACGGTGCCTATAAAGAATACAAGCAGTTTTAAAAAGTGTTGTCCAGCAAAATTAGTGATCATATATAAATAAACATCTTAAAGTCCCAAGTTAACAACACCCATACCACATGGTCCTGTTACATTAAAGCCCTGTTGTCACAGAAAATAATGAAGGCATAAACAAGACAATGAACGAGACTAGACAGCAATTGAATTTGCCTAAAAAAAAAGCCAGTGAAGGCAAAAATAATTACAAATGGGACAAAAATACCACTCCAAATAACCTGTCAAACACGGTATAATCTTACATTCTTAAAAAATGAGAAGACACAATTACCTTCCCTCCCTGGAACGACACTGCCCTCCAGTGGCTACTCCAAAAATGGCTCCACGTGCTTCAAGAACCCCTGTGGAGTCCACGGTCCTCTCTGTGGCATCCAGATCACAAGAAAACCAATTTTCCAGATTTTATTCCGAGCAGAGAAGTATTTTTCCCTGTTATACACGTGAATTCCCTATTCCTCCTTCTCTAGAAATATGACGGGAACAGTCCCTCCAGGAAAATAAGCTACTTTTTGCTCCATCATGGTCAAACGTGACTTAATTTTCAGGGTACCGGCTAGACATGAGCGGGCAGAGTGCAGCAGGATCGTGCCCTACCTCCGCTGAGGTTCACAGCAGTTCAACAGCACTGGATCTTGCTGCTGGAAATAACACACACACAAAGTACCACTGGCTGGGAAGACTCACGTGCCGACAGGCACAGGACAGGAGGAAACCACCGAGAAACATCCTTTGCTGTTAATTCTCTTTATTCTCTACCCATGATTTTGCCTATTTGCACTGAGGACTGGTTCTAACTTAAAAACATTAATGCCTGCAGCTTGCCTATTGCTTTTTCAGTTCAAAAAGTTATTCCCCATCAGTGCAGATCCTCAGGTAAATAAATATTCTGACTTCTTTCTCGGAGATAAGTGCTGCGGGAAGGCGAATTGTAGATGCGGTACAGCTACATAAATCCCAATGATAATACTGTCAAGCTATTTTAACGAGATTAATGTAAAATAACAGCAAGAAAACACTGAAGGTAATGCAGTCGCACAAGATGTACCCCATCAAACCGGGAGAGGGATCCCCACAATGATCATGCCTAGAACAACAGTGCTCATTTCTGTGTCACCCTGTATCTGAGAGGCACTGGCAGACCTTCAGGCAAGGACCCACTTTACAATTCATCCCTGCACACAGAGCTTGGCTGAGGGAAAAGCAGAAGAGTTACCTCCAACTGTATACCAAAAGGGAAAAGAAAGAGCAGGTGCCTAGGATCCTGCAAGAGAAGAGTTAATGGAAGAAATACTGATGACAGTAGTCCCTAGAAAAACAGGGCAAGGAAATGATGCTGAATGACATTTAAATGACAACATTAAAAAAAGGAGGGTCCCTCCATGGGCGGAGAATTCTGGCAACCAGAAAAGTGATCCACCTCCAGGCAGGAGCTAAGATGCGTTCCCAGGTCCCACAGCACAGACATAGCCCATGCAGACATCATATCAGAGCGCTAAGTGTCAGGGGTGGTGGCTTCGTCCACCTTTATGTTGCTAAGCTAATATTCAAGCTACAGACCCACTTCCTGGTTAAATAACATCCAGAAGCTGAGACTCCTTTTGACTCGAGATAGGCACAGTTTCCAGAGCCTTTTACTTCAATCCTGTAAGGGAGAATGAAAGACACAATTACTTAGAGACCCACGATCAAATAATGCAATAGAGCAAAGGGAACTACGGGGATCACAGGTTCTCTTTGTACAAAGCCTGATTTACCAGTCAAGGTATTGTAGGAGGATGATAAATTGTGCTTTGAAGAGAACACCACAAAGATTGTCTCTTTCTAATGGGACCAGGCCCCCAGAATACAAAATCTAGGACCTGCAGTACTGCATCTTGTCTAACGGCTGTTTAATGGGAAATACGCCCTTAGAGCAAAGACTGGAACTCAGGCTTGCCCTTCTCAAGGATGCTTTGATATCAAAACTGGCTCCACCGTTGACTTCCACATCCTTCTACACAGCTAAAACATTCCAGCGGAAGCTGTGAAACAAATGCCTTTCTCATTTATCACCTCATACAGGCGATTAAAGGAAGATCAGGGAAAATGTGGGCCCTCTACAGAAGGACACGGGAGAGCTGGTTTCCCAGGATATGGAGAAGGCCAAGGTGTTCAATGATTTTCCCTCGGTCTTCACTGGCAAGGGTGCAAGCCATACCACCCAAGTCACAGAAGGCAAAGACAGGGATTGGGAGAATGGAGAGTCACCCATGGTTAGAGAGGATCAGGTTTGGAAGCACCTGAAGAACCTGAAGGTGCACAAGTCCATGGGACCTGATGGAATACATCTGCGGGTCCTGAAAGAACCAGTGGATGAGGTTGCGAAACCTCTATCCATCACATTCGAGAAGTCGTGGTGGTCTGGTGAAGCTCCCACTGACTGGAAAAAGGGAAATATAACCCCCATCTTTAAAAAACAGAAAAAAAAAAAGGAGGAACCAGGGAACTACAGGCCAGTCGGTCTCCCCTCTGTGCCTGGCAAGACCATGGAGCAGATCCTCCTGGAAACCATGCTAAACACATGGAAAACGAGGAGGGGATTGGTGACAGCCAACATGGCTTCACCAAGGGCAGAGCGTGCCTGACAAATACGGTGGCCTTCTACAGTGGGGTCACGACCTTGGTGGATAAAGGATGGGCAACTGATGTCATCTACCTGGACTTGTGCAAAGCCTTTGACACTGCCCCACACAACATCCTTGTCTCTAAACTGGAGAGACATGGATTTGACGGATGGACCACTTGGTGGATAAGGAACTGGCTGGCTGGTCACACTCAGAGAGTGGTGGTCAATGGCTCAGTGTCTGAGTGGAGACCAGTGATGTGCGATGTTCCTCAGGGGTCGGGATTGGGACCAGGGCTGTTAACATCTTTGTCAGTGACATGGACGGTGGGATAGAGTGCACCCTCAACAAGTTTACTGATTACACCAAGCTGTGATGTGGTGACACGCTGGAGGGAAGGGATGGCATCCAGAGGGACCTTGACAGGCTGGAGAGGTGGGACCGTGCCAACCTCATGGAGTTCAACAAGGCCAAGGGCCAGGTCCTGCACCTGGGTCGGGGCAATTCCAGCACAAGGACAGGCTGGGAGGAGAATGGATGGAGAGCAGCCGGGAGGAGAAGGACTTGGGGGTACTGGGGGATGAAAAGCTGGACATGAACCAGCTGTGTGCGCTGGCAGCCCAGAAAGTCAGCTAGACCTGGGCTGTATCCAGGGAAACGTGGCCAGCAGGTTGAGGGAGGGGATTCTCTCCCTCTACTCCACTCTCAGCTGGAGTGCTGTGTCCAGCTCTGAGGCCCCCAACATCAGAAGGATATCGACCGGTTGGAACAAGTCCAGAGGAGGCCATGAAGATGATCAGGGGGCTGGAGCCCCTCTGCCATGGGGACAGGCTGAGAGAATTGGGCTTGTTCAGCCTGGAGAAGAGAAGGCTCCAGGGAGATCTTATTGCACCTTCCAGTACCTGAATGGGCCGACAAGAAAGCTGAGGGGGACATTTTACAAGGGCCTGTAGTGACAGGACAAGGGGTAATGGGTTTAAATTGAAAGTGGGGAGATTGAAATTAGATATTAGGAAAAAGTTCTTCCTGGAGAGAGTGGGGAGGCACTGGGACAGGTTGCCCAGAGAAGCTGTGGATGCCCCATCCCTGGAAGTGTCCAAGGCCAGGCTGGACGAGGCTTGTAGCAACCTGGTCTAGTGGAGGGTGTCCTGCCCATGGCAGGGGGGCTGGAACCAGATGACCTTTGAGGTCCCTTCCAACCCAAACCGTTCTATGATTCTCTGATTCATTTCCCTCTTCCTCAGAACCGAACACGGCATTATGGTTACGGGGGTGGTGGAAAACAGGAAGTGTACCTAAGTTTCCACAGGCTGGATGACCCTCTTTAAGAGGTTAGGGTCTCCTTCGCCAACTGTTTTCAAGCAAAGCATTACAGAGTTCTGGGAATAGGTCAACCAAACTAATATGGTCTCTGGAAGAGCCAGGAGACAAATCCCCACCACCATTAACATGACTTTAATAGCAACTGAGCTTAGACTTCAAGGTGTACAACCTTCTAAAGACTAGACGAGCAGTTTGAGGCACACACGGAAGCAGAATGTAAAGAACTTCACCAATGAAAATGAAAGCACCAGTCAATGTCTATTAAAGTCAGGGTATAAGCAGGAGTGGGAAGGACTTGAGAAGCCTACGTTCTGCTCACATCTCACATAAAGTCTCTACCAGATCAATCCCTCAAGTCTTCTCACATAAAAAGTGGAAAATCTAAATACTGTTAATTTCAGACTTGTGAAATCTCAATGCTTATTACTGTCACTGGTAATTCCACCAACTCCTGCTTGCAGCTGCTCCAGCACAAGAAGCAGCAGCCTCTGAGAAGGGACAACTGTTGGAAGGTGGCACAAACCGCCCCACACCTGACACCAGTGGGACAGAAAATAGGGCCATGACCACAGAGTAGATCACGCAACATGTATTCACAGCTTCACCTGTTCCTCCAGCAGCCTTTTCTGTAGGCACATGCCATAAAAAGTATTAAAACATCTCTTAGAAGCGTCCCAAATATCTTTGCTATAAACCTCACGTAAGCTGCATACAGGTTTGGACTTGAGCAAAATATAATCTGTAATGAGGACTTTGTGTTATTGTAACTTCCATTCCTCCCCTGTTGCTATGGCATCTTGGTGGTCTCTTGTTTAACATTCACTCTGCAACACTTTCTGTTACCACAAGCTCCTGTCTCTTGTTGCTTCTAAACATTACAAATTTATCTCCAAACTTTCACCCATGTCAGTTCTAACAATGCAATGTAAAATCTTTGTTGTATTCCATGCCCTTTCCCTCATCATCCCTTCAACTTCATCACAGATACTTCTTCCAAGTCACTGTCTATACCTGCAGCAGTTATCCTCTTACTCCCCTACGATCTAGTATCACCAGCAAAGAACCTCAACGTCGACTTACAGTTTATTGTCTAATGCTTTCCCATTAACCCAAAAGAACTCTTCATTTCTTTTGTAGAGTCCAATCCACGGGTCTTGCTTTGTTATCTTCACCATAAAACTCTGTAGGAGTAAAACCAAAGAAAAGAGAAAAGAAGTTTTGCATGTTCGGTCCAGTTTTCAAAATACAAAGTCTTTGATCAAGGGCTAGAAAGCAAACCAATGACCTTGCCTTTCTCCCAGAATAAACATTAAAGATTAAATCTACAGAGTACTACAGCATTTGGATCTTGCGTAACCCACGTAACTGAAACAGAACTTCCAACTCGATCAGAAATTAAATGGATTTATTGCGGGACAGGATCGCTGCCCACTCAGATATCGCAGTGACAGAAATGCCGACGGCAAGAACACAAGTATACCACCGGACATTAAGAACGGCTGTGGAACTGCAAGCGCATCATCTCATTGTCTCTCCACTAGGTTTCCGAAGAACGATGTACACGTCCGCAGCTAATGCACTTCCCCATTGCTGATGTGTCTTCGTCACACTGACTTTTTATTACCAGCTAGCAAGACTTCGTGGAAGATATTTTAGAAATCAGCCAAGGAAGACCATTGCCACAGTGTGTGCAACAGGGCTGACATCTGCAGTTATGCCCGTTATACTCGTGTCTGTGATAGGGTTGACTGACCTAGAGACAGGCTGTTTCAAAATATCAAGGTTTTAACAAATAGGGCAGAATATATTCTCCTAGGCCTTTGTGCCGGGTTGAATCCTTCCTAACCTTGCAGTGCAATACAGAAAACACGCTCCAAGCTGCGGTTAGGATAACTATCTCCTACCCTAGAGGTCAGGAGACTAACACGTGTACCATGTTAGGTTGTCATTAACCTATCTTGCTAAGAGAGGGCCGTTGTCTAAGAAAACGTAAATGAGATACCACAGTGCTTACCCTGATAGCCGCCTTCAACCTGAGTATTTACGGCCGTGAGCAGCATCTAACTGAACTCGCGTAAGCCTCCTGTAAGACATCAACTACTGAAACTGCTGTCGGCAGGGAGAGGAGGCACGCAGCTTTCTGCGAGCTGTGACTTGCTATGGTCTTTACATCAGCTTTCAAACCATTCATCTTAAGAGGCTGGAGGAACACACTGGCTCGTAGGGCAGTTCCCGAGAAGTGAGATGGGTGAAACCAGGACACCCCATTTGCTCTCTTACCAGTTCCTGAAGATTTTCGATCACCAGGAGGGAAGCGTTGTGCAAAGAGCAGAAGTTCTGACTGGTATTCCAGTTGGCTTCATGCTCCGAAAGGTAGTAGCATTTCCCCTGGAAATACAGCCAACCCGACTGACAGAGTTCCAGGGAAGGACAGGCAGGAAGATCTTTGGCCAGAGAACTGTTTACTGCAAAAAGACAAGTAACAATCCACCTATTTCTTCCAACTAGGAAATGTTTCTGGAGCTTTTTAACATGCTTTATGACTGCACCACGTAAAATCCCTGAAGTCTAACCACGGCATTATTACTCCTGCCAGCAGAAATAATTACTGTAAACTATCGTAAACCCTGATGGTTGCTGACATACCTCTAAAGTGATGGTCAGGGGCAGGTTGGTAGAAGTACTTGAGAAAGTGGTAAAAACGCATCCTCCAAGGACTCTTCCACAACTTAAACATTCCTGACAACTATAGTTTTTCAAGTGTTGCTTCCTTGCAGGCGAATTAGTAGCTTTGTTTATTATAGTGCCAGCTTTTGAAGAACTATGGACTGGTTGCAAAGAACAATATTCCATTTGTTGCTTGTTTCCTTGAACTCGGATTAACACCAACAGTAAGGTTGTAAACCTCAATTCCAGAAGTACATTAAGACTAAACTGAGCACTCCTTAACACCACTGCAGGTAGTGGAGTGATTTCTCCAGCACTAGACCCCAATTTTAAACAGTGTGTTGTGAAACATCTGTTTACCCTTGAGATAAGTTCTGAATAAACCTTTCGACGTTTTAAGGGACTTCTGACCACCTAAAACTCCGCTAATTTTTAAGGCTAATTATATTTTCTTTTTAAATGATTTACACTTACCAAACTGAATGCACAAAATCAAAATGACAGCAGCAGTAAGGACTCCAGCAACACCTCGCCATAACCAGATATTTGAGAACAGACCTGAAAAAAGATATGTCAGGAGTTTAAAATAAAACCAGTTAAGGAGGAGTAGGACCCAGGACCCATGAAGCTGTTCCAAAAGAACAGCTGTCGGTCTCCACGGAGAGCAGGCTGGAAGCACAGCTGAGGACAAGGAAGTGTACGACATTAAGTTTGTCATCACACAGCTACTTAGCCAACAAGAACGCTGAATTTTAACTGCATCATCAAGAACTTAACCTAATAGTGAGGTAGTTCCCTATATTCCAAAGGGAGTGAAAAAGGAAGAAACGAGCATGGAACAAATGAGAGCGTACGTCTGACGTTGACCTGATGCCTAAACATGGCACAGGTAAGAGAACTAAGTCACCAGCTCTGGAGTCCAAAACTGCTCCAGAGGAACACTGCAGTGAAAATAGTTGATTGCTGCTGATTGATTACTGCTTCTATAATTATCCACCTCTGCGAATGGTAACACGAACATCCGGACAATACCGTATTGTGCGCCGACTGGACGTGGCTCGATTTTTCAGTCTCATCCTGGGCACCTGGCCAGCGTTCCGGGTGGGATTGATAACGGGAGCATAACAGTCTGCAAGCTCACAGGGTTCGTGCCAAAAAGCCTGATGTGTTTGTTACTTGCTATAAAGCAGGAGCCCCTCGGGCTGACTCCTGAAGCCTCACCTATGGGTGGACGCACCACGTAGGACCTTCCCAATTCCTGCAGTTTCCCAGAGGCCAGCTGCCGAGGGGCTTCCCAGCTGATCTGTGAACCCTGATGATGGTGTTGAGGTGGTGATTAGTGATGTACCCTTTTCTTAATCACTGTCTTGCCTTACAGTAATGAGCTGGTGCATCGCTATCCTGCTTGTCTTTCCTTTCTAACAACTGGTGCATCGTTATTCTGCTTTTCCTTTCTTTCTGGTTATGAGCTGTATGTGCTAAAGCATACTGACCTTTACATATTAAGCTGGAGCCCGTGTTTTCACTTGGCATCCCGCCATTCAGCAGGACAAACGTCCAGACATCCCCCAGGGGGCTGCCCGGACGGGCTCCTGCCCCTGCGAGGAGCCACCGCCCGCACAAGATGAAAGATGAGCCCCACGGGACGGCCTGCACGGCGCTGCCCCCCAGCCGGCCCCACGCCCGCCGCAGACCACCCCATGCCCGGCGCCCCCGGGCACTGCTGGGGCGGGTCCTGCAGGCCGGAGCCAGGCGCCGTCGGCCGGCCCGCAGCCCAGGGCTGCGGCGGGTGGCCGGCGAACCCCGGCGGCGGGACCTCCGCGGGAGCAGCCCCTCCGCGCCCGGCGGACGCCCACCGGCTGGCCTCCGCCCGGGGGATGCCAGCAGCCCGACGGCTCCCGGGACGCCGCGGAGCAGCAGTCGCCGCTCCCAGCCCCACGGCTCCGCTCCCTCTCTCCGGCGGGGTCTCCCGGCTACTCGCCCGGCCGCGGGACCCCCCGCGGCGTCGCCCCAGGCCCCCCCCTCCCTTCGACCCCTCACCTTGGCGGGTCCTCATCCCCGGCTCCGGGGGGCCGCTACCGCCGCCCCCTCGGCGTCCCATGGGCGCGGAGCGGCTGCCCCGCCGGGTGGGGAGATCACGGGGCCGGAACTGCTGGAGCGGCCGGCCTCGGGGGTGGGGGCAGGCGGGGTCCGACCACCGAGATCCGCTTCCCCAGCCCTGGCCCCGGCAGCGGGGAGCGTGGGGAGGGGCCGGACGGTGCTGGGGACATCGTCACGGTGCGTGGGGCCGGTGCCAAGCGCACCGCTGCGGGACAGGGAAGGGGAGCGGGAAGTGGCTTAAGGAGAACTTGGCGTGCGCCGGTCCGCGCTGCGGTTCTCTGACATCAGCAAATTCGGGACTGGGAGGGACCTACCGGAAAGGCCAAGGGCCGTTCCTGCCTTTGCAGCCGGTGGCCCGCAAAAACTCGAGCCCTTTGGAAAACCTGGCCAGCGATTTGCCTCACCCCTGAAGCCTGATGCTTGCGGCTTGCCAGCGGTAGGGATGGAGGTGTAAAGAAGTTGGAGCATCGCTTGCAAGACAGGGCCACGCGTACCGGGAGGGTTGGTACGCACCTTTCACCTGGTGCGTTACGCGCAATACCTGGACTACTTACAACAGATCTTGGCTGTGTCGCACGCTCAAGCAGCCAGAGGAACGCGCCTCTCACCAAGGTGAAGGCTCTGCGTGAGGCTGACGAATTCGGTGACGGTTTATCCCAAAGAAGCATCTGTACCGGAGGAGAAAACCTTAAACAGAAACCCGTGAGATGCAGGGTTACACTCCATGCTTTCATTTCAGTCTCCAACTACTTTGAATTGTCAAGGATTTTGAGCAGCAGTGAGTTGCTGAAAGTTATCTCCAGCTGTTTGTATTTACAGGTAATAAAGAACCATATAAACTTTATACTTCCCTAAGTACTAATTGACTTGCAGCTGATTTCAGTCTTTGCCTACAGCAGATGCTCGCTTAAGCAATGGGCTGGGAGAGCTGGACAGGCCAGCATGGCCGGGATGACAGGAAGAAAGGCAAAAGGGTGAAGAAGAATCCAAAAGGTATGTGCAAACAAGGCTTAAAGTCCAGTGGCTTCAGGGAAGTTAGGAAACCGAAGATTTCCAGGAGAGGAAGAATGGGACAGGGAAGAGGTGATGGGTCCAGAGAGCACAAGCTGTAGACACTTAAAGAAGTTTTGCGAGACCAGAGTCCAGAGGGGCAGAGAATGTGAGTGGGGTGTGGAATTAGGACAGTAGGGAGGTTCATACAGAGCAGATGTTGCATACAAGGAGACAGTGGAACAAGAATTTATGAATAGCTGTTATTTTAAGAACGGGTTATTCAGCATTTCTTCACTCTGAAGAAGTGGTTTGCTCTCTTGCCATTCCATCCTACCTGTCATTGAGGTCAAAAATATCTTGCTGTGGCTTATAACTGCAGAGCATTCATGGATACTCTGTTCACACTTAGGCACTAATAGGGAAGATACTTCTGAGAGTTGCAGGCCATTCTCCAGGCTGATGGAAAAACCTGAGAACCTGTAACACCTTCAGTTGTGACTCATCTGATGATCCAAAACTACTATAGTTATAAACCCAAGTGGTTATAAATAAGTCACTTGACCTTTACTTTCCCAGATCAGTTTGGCTAAGACACCTTCAGACTGAAGAGTAAGCAGGTTGCTGCTGCTGTCGAGGATGTGGGATTTGACAGACTCCCACCACCTGAGCTTAATGCTTCAGAGAAGGAGGGCTGCTGCCAAACTACCAGTGGACTACTGCAGGTTTTGCACCGAGTGTTCAGGCTGATGATGAGGAAAGTTCATCCTCGCACCCGAGCAGTGTAAAAGGGATAATTTTCCAACCCACCCTCAGTTGCTGGCTTGCCTTTCTTGTGCCTTACCAGCTCAAAGCATAGGGGTGAAGGTAAGTCTGCAAATTCCTCTGCACAGGTAACTCCCATGGACATCACTGAAGGCTGTTGAGGTGCTAAGGAAAGCTGTTCAGTAAAGGGGAATGTTTACTTTTGCAGCAAAAAAAAATGTCTCCCATAAGGTACAGCAAGGGCCATACATTCATTTTTAACCTGCATATTTGGTTTCATGAAATGTTCCCACATTTTATAAAATAAGGATTGGAAAAGAAGATAGGAATTTCTTAAAGGAAATAAACAAAAGACAAAAATACTCTCCAGTCAGAGTCACTAGAAAATGGCTTTAAAACATTGCCATGATGTAGGGAGAAAATGCAAGCATTCTAAATAAAAAGCATGGCGTTTTCCAAAACAAATTGTTTTCTCTGGGGAAAAAAAAAAAAAGACTGCAATACTGGGAGTCTCATGGGATTGACTCATAAAGTTACAGCTGGATTCTGTGATGCCATTCCCCGCTCACCACTATCACAAGTAACCTTTGGTTACCTTTTATCACCCACTAACATGCTACTCTAGCTTTCCTGAAGACCTGCGTTCATGTTACGCAAGGAGTAATCACTGCATGTCAGAAATTCAGAGGCAGAGAATACGTGTAGGGAACATCTGCACCATGGTGACAGCAGCATACTGCAGAGATGCCCGAGTTCAACTGCCGCTGAACAGCTCCCACACCAGTACCAGTCTCGCTCTGATGGCACAGCCTGAGGTGAACTAACCCTGCTCTTGGTTAATTTGCCACTTTATCTCCAGCTGCCGTCCCGGGCAATAGAAGACTATTAGTGGGTTCAAAATCTTAAGTCATACCTTGAGGCATTTGTACCCCAAACAAGACACTGATATTTTGGGGTGCTCTGGAAACTTTTGTGAAGTCTATGTGTGAGATCAGACAAGTGTTAGTCTCCTAAGGTCCCACTGAACTGGGCCAATCTATTTATTAGAAAAGGAGATGAATTAATAGTTTCTTTTTGCATTTTTAAAGCTAGTAGCCCTCCATCGATCCTCTTGTGCAGCAAAAAGCACTGGTTATTTGTAATGTTTGGATTGTGCTCCCCCGAAGCCTCCTGATCTCAGTATGCCTCTGTACCGTAGGAATACTGCCAGGACATGAGAATGAAGAAGGTTTTGCTACTTGCTTACTGTTCCTGAAGTTTATTTTTCATTAGTCCTGTGTCCAGCTGAACAAAAATACACTTCTTTCTTAATAGTTATAAAATTTTTACTGTTCTAGTGCCTGTTACTTTTTGAGGTGATATGTTTTCGGATGATATTGAGAGGTACCTGCAGTTTCCAAAGTGAAGTTGTTGGACTGGAAAGGCAAGTGCATTTGCGTATCTTTAAGCTGCAAACATGTCTGCTGCATAACATGAAACTAGCCAGATGACTGAAAATAACGTGTGAAATATCCATGTTTTAGACAATAAAATGAAAGAAAAAAGTGAAAGGTGGATGTAGCAGAAGCAATGGTGAAGGGCTTTATGGGACATCACGTGTGCTTAGTAGTTTTGAACATTAAAGAAGTCAGTCTCCTTTAGAAAGTATTTAACAAAAGTATTAGATTGTATTTATTTACTGCAGAAGTTCAGTCAGTGTTTGAGAAGTACTAAGCGTTTATGAAGTTCTGTGTTGCGAATGGTGCGTACGTCAGACAACTAGGTCATTTACACCAAAAAAAGCTCAGCCATTCAGCTACAACAGTCCTGCAAAACGTTTGTTTTTTGGAATGTTTTGGAACAGGAGGCACAAGGGAAGGGAATCCAGCTGTGTTATCAGCTGTGTTTGTCTTTTTGGTGAGGCTAGTGTTCACTAGGATTGCTTTTTAATTGTTTGTGGCCCTTGTGCGTTGGGATTATGTTGTAGGAGACATAGCCCGCATGTTCAAGAACTGACAGGTCTAACCCTGAAAATGACCTGGGGTAAGATTGAAATAAGTAGGGAGGGTTGGAATATGGAGGAGAAAGCACCGCAGCGTTGTGAGGACATGGAAACAATCAACACTAGTAAACTGAATTAAACAGATAAAAATACAAAAATAAGCATGACAGGGAGATTAAGGCAGAAACCTCAGATGATATAAAGAAGCTTATTTGGCTTTATCTTCAGAAGCTGATTGTCTGGCCATCAATAACGATTAGTAGCTCTACTTCCTGTAAATGTTATCTTCCAGAAAAGTACAGAATTTCTTTGTATAATACGCGATTCGCCATAGAGCAAACATCGCTTTTAACACCTTGAAAAGTCACTCACCGTTTGAAGTCTCTGCAGCCACAAAACAAAAGAAAAGGTTCCAAGAAAGTCCAGTCGTAGATTCGAGTCTGGTGTCATCATGTGCTCTGTACGGGTCGCAGGCGTCAGAAGTTTCTCCCCAAAATGTCGGCAGGCTGTGTATCTGCACCAGGAAGCTCTTAGAGGCCAGAACCGACATGAGACCGTGCATCATCAGCTAGAGCCCTCCGCTGCCTCTACTGACAGGCCCATTCTCTATCAAAGAGGCGAAGAAAAAAGGGCGCGCGGCGATCACCTGTGACTTTTGAAGTGGTGAGTCATCCTGACATGGGCCTGACGGCGCTGCTCGGCTCTGTTTCCTCTTCAGCATCCTGTGCGCTTGTGTCGAGGCTGCAGCCGGTGGAGCCCAGCACCATCCATCAAAGGCGTAAATAGCATTTGGTCTGTTCAAAAAGGTTTCTTTTCCTAATCTGTATCGGTTTAACAGCTTTTCTTCCCAGCGTTGCCGGCTGTAGCCCTGGAGGCACTGTGGCAAGGAGTACTGTCCTCCGTGGCGGACCAAAGCAAGGGGAGGATGTGGTATGAGGCATGCAGTAAGAGGCCTGCGTGGGCTAGTAGGTCTGCAGAGAGGTCAGACCATCTCATGGTATGATGAGTATGTGCTGAGGAGGAAACCAGTATGACACTGATTTATGAGAGCACTGTAGTATTGTCAGTGCTGTCCTTCACCGTATTTTTTGTGTCCTATAATCCTGCTTGCTGTTTGGACAGCAGATCTACATTGGCAGTACATCGTCGCTGAACCGTCTGCCTGGCAGTGAAGTCCTTTCCTTGCACTGAGAGATTCATCATGTAGAACCATGTTATTATTTTGTTCCCATACACAATAGTGCTTTAACTTCTTTTTTTTTTTTTTTTTTACATAAAATGTCACTTGTCATTGCGAGGACTATTGACGTGTCTTGTTTAGGCATCTGCATTTCTTCGCTATCTGTTGAAGTCCTTGAAACCCAAATAATCCAGGGTAGCCTGAAAATTTTGCTTCCACCACAGATAATATTCAATTAATATTAAATATTTTAGCAATATAAACAAGTTAGGTGTGGTGGTGGATTAGGCATATTATAGAACTGAAAGTAATCCTTAGTCTGTAAATACTAAAAATCACAGTGAGATGGGGAAAAATCGTCAGTGTGCATGACATACATGGGTACTACTTGTCCGATTTCTGTTTAACATACTTCTGCTCAATGAGAGTGACTGATGAGGTGGGGAATAATTGGTGCCAGTGGTTTGGAAAGAAGGCATAGCTATAAAACTATAGATCTGTTTCACACTGAGGTCCTAGACAAGATTATATATGGTAAACAGAGCAACATGTATCTCTGCCAGGAAGAGCTTGCAGTCTGAATAGGAATGGTCCGCATAAGGCCAGAGAGAGAAGTGAGTGTTACCCACATATCATGGGTGGGAATCAATGAGGCTGCAGTCCTCATGGACACACAGAGAATCTATAAGCAGCAGAAAGAAAGGACGAGACTCAATCTTCTGTGTCATCCTTCCTGTCACAAGATAAATGTTAATAATCAGATGTCTGAATGAAAAGGAAACTGTAGAACAAGTTGTTCCAAGTATATTTATTGCTGAAGGTCTGCGATCTCACAGTCTGCAAGTCATTTGAATACTTTTTCCTCTTTTAATATGAAAGTGCAGTTTAAAGATATTTGAAGTTCTAGTTTTAGGATGTTAAACAAAAACTTCCCTGATTTTAAGGCAACAATGAAGTCAACAGAGACAAATGATTTTTGAGCTGCCTTCATCTCATATCCTAATGTTTTTGAGTATTCTAAAGCAATCCAAAAGACTATGTAAAAGAGGGAAAGTAAGAAATTAACTAAATGACAACAAATTGTTCTTCCAATTCTGTAAGGACAGAGTAATACCATCTGTTGTTACCTGTTTTCCTAACTAAAAAAATAAGGGGGGGTGGGGGCGGTGGGAAGGGATCAAGAAAGGCAGTCACAAGGCAGCGTAGGGCATGTGCTTGGAGAGGACTCCACGTCATCCTTCCTCCTTTCAGTGTGTCTGTTCGGGGTATGATGGAAAAGGGCAGCAGCTGCCACGCTGTGGGTGGCATCCTTGTGTCATTGTGGTCCACGGCTCTCGCTGTGCAGGACAGTGGGGAGCACAGTGTAGGCCCAGATGGGGGTGGACACGTGGCTTGCGGCACTAACCTGGCAGTCGCTGTGGTTATGGTGAGGTTGTGGTGGTGACAGCAGCTCTGCTGCTTCTGGTTCTGCTCGTGCAGGGAGGATGGTAGGTACCAGGAAATGAGCTGTCTAGGAGCGGGAGTGCATGCTCCTGCTACTGTAGCACTCGCATATCCCACTTACTGAATTGCAGAAAGCGTGGAGGTCCGGTCCTTCTGCCTTTCCTGGCCACCATCCCTACTGCTTATTTCCATCCATAATAAAAGTAAATGCTGCCTCCTGCTTAAAAAAATGGGGAAGGAGCAAGAAAGAAAGAGAACATGGAGAGAAAACTATTGCTTGCATAAGAAAAAAGATAAAAACTAAGTGAGGACAAGAACCAGAGGGTTGAAAATAAGGAACTACAGGAGAACCCGGCAGAGAACCCCACACTGCACCTTTTGGTCTGTGAAAGCACCCTAAGAGCAAGCAGACATTGCCCATAGTTGCTCCCCCCTGAGACATAGTAGGGTGAGAGAACAGAAACAGCCCCCACTTTTGTCAGGATCCTGCAACAGCTTTCCTCCTGATAGAAGGCCACCTTGTCCAGGACAGGAGGAGCTTAGAGCCATACTCATTTCTGTACACATTTCCAGGAGCCAATGGTAATAAATGATGCCATTTTCTACCAGGAACCAGCAGGGACAAGCCAGCTTCTAGCAAAAGTGACCCTCGTCTTCATCACCCGCAGGGCTGCTCAGCATGATCTTAAGTGCCGATGTTCACAACTACATTTGCTCCCAACAGCACTCTGTGCTGGCTTCCTCTTTGGATCACCCCCTGAGGCCCGCATGGCTTTGAGGGCTTTCCTCTTTTCTAGCACGTTGTCAGTACTCTGCATCACGCTAGAAGCCATCAGCTTTGGAGAACCTCCTTGAAGCAGCAGAAAGCTCTGCAGGTTTTGTATCCTGGACAGTGATTGTGGAGAGGTTGATGTGCACTGTGGAGGTGGGGGGCTTGCCCCCCTGCCTGCTGCATGAGGCGTTGGAGTGCCAGCAGTCGCCAGAACGGGAGTTGCTCATGCCTATCCTGAATGAGCATCATCCAGGTTTAAAACCAGAGCAAGAGCGTCCAGGCATAAAGCTGCACAGAAGGACTGTCCCTGTTGACAGTAAATACTAATACCACACAGTGTGTAAAACAATTTGAAATGCCTTTTACCCTGGCAACCCTGAACTACACTGCTGCAATTTTGGCGTTGTTTCTATATTCTGAGTTCTTAATGAGGAGTCAACCTATAATATGTTTCCACTAGCAAACAACTGTGGAATTGCCACAGCAAATGTCACTTTCCAATTACATTAGGGCTTATGCATGAGTAAAAATGTCCTTTTCTGCCCCTGTGAAGAAAGAGCTTCTGAGTAGCTGGTGTTTGGAGCTGGGCCATGAAGAGAGCTGCACACACTATTCTAGCAGCATGTGCATCCTTCTTGGAGTACAGCTGTTGCTGTTATTGGTTGTTGCTATACTATTGATTGTTACTAGACTATTGAATGCTGATAGTAATTTGTAAAAGCTTGAGATCTATATATTCGCCTTCTTAGCCATAGGTATACTTGCTACAGGTGGTTTTTTGTGGTACTTTACTTGCTAGTGGCAGTTTGTGTGGTATTTGTGGTAATCTGTAAGAAACCAGAGAAATTTAGAGGATAAAAGCCTCCATGTCCCTGTGTATTACAGACTACTGGGAACTCATGGTTGTGATCTCCACACACCGCAGGCTGGGTAGCCCTTTGGACTGAGACAAGGTGTCAGCTCACAGGTATGCCACAAGTTACTGAAACTATAAAGAAAAGTCTTCAGTATCTCAAAATCTGGAGCAGGCTGCTCCAGAGCCTGGAGCTGTTGAGTTGCAGCTGCCTGCATGGAAGGGAGGACCTGCTGCGGTAAACCTCACGGTGGGGACGGGGATGATGGAGTTGACTTTGTTCTACCTTGGCTTTGTTGGTAGGGAAACCACCAAACCTCATCAAATCAAAAACGTGCAAAACCACACTGAACCGAGACGACTAGTTCATGGTGAGGTGTTGCAGTGATGCACACTTACAGTTCAGGACCTTGTTCCTGTAAGGCTCTGTGTGTCTGAGAGAGGCTTGTTGTGACATGGGTGGAACTGGTGTGACCTCCAGTATGGCTTCTCAGTTCCCAGTAAAGGCTCCCTCCACAGCTCTCACTCTCCTGGGACTGGCTGAGAGCTGAGACACTGTTCCTCCATGCAGTTATAGCTGCTGGCACAAAAGTTTTTGGGACAGAGTTATCCTGTAATGTAAATCTCATAATGAAATAAGTGCGTGGTGTGGACAGGGAGCTTTTGGGTTTACAAATTAGTTTTACAGAATCCCTTCAGTCTGTATTTATTGTAGCAACTAATCATGGCCTTAGACATGCAATGCTGAGCAGAGACAGGTATTTTAGAGAGCCCTTGGGTAGAGGAGGAAACAACAGAAATAACAGAACCTTTCCCAATCCTTTATTGAAGATGTTAATATTATAAGGAGTATTTTCCCACCTGTTTAATATCTGACCATCTCAGATGTCTGGTGGCTGTGGTCTGCTTGTCTGACTGTCCTGACTGAAAATTCCTGTGCGCTCTCTCCTATGACATTACACAATGAATCGCTAAGGACTCCAGAGGGCTCTGGCTGAAATAAGTCGGTGTTTTTTCTGACTCAAGTTTCCTGAAACTGAGTCACCAGATTGCCCATGCAGCAAAAATGGCCCACCACATACTGGGCTGGATTAGCAAGACCACAGCCACCCAGCTGAGGGAAGTGATGGCTCCTCTTTGTTCAACCCTTTTGAGACCACACTGGGAGTACTGTATCACATTTGGGATGCCCCAGAATAAGAGAGCAGCTGGCACTCTGGAGTGAGCCTAGTAGAGGGGTAGAGTGCTGAAGCAGATAGCGTACAAGGAGGGGCTTTGGGACCTAGGTTTGCTCAGGGTTGAGAAGGCTGTCTAAAACTATATAATAGAGTTTGGAGAAGACAGGGTGGGACTGTTCTCAAAGATGCACGTTTAAAGGACAACAGGCAATGGACACAAGTTGGAAGATGGGAAATTCCAGCTTCATAAAAGGAAAAAAAAAATGTTTTACCGTGAACACAGTAAGGAACAGATACCTGAAGAGATTGTGGAGTCTCCATCCTTGGAGATACGCAAAACCTGACTGGACATGACCCTGAGCAAACTGCTTTAACTGGACTTGCTTTCAGCAGGAGGATCACTGGAGACCTTCAGAAGAGCCTGTGACTTAGATGACTCTGTAAGGCTTTGAAGGATCCTACTCAGTAGCTTTGTGTACTTGTAACACATTTAGTTTCTGTAAAGCAGGCAGTTGCACCAAGAATTTCTTCCTTTGTTTCCTATTTAGGTTCACACATAACTTCAGTTGTTCCAGTTTCATAAACTCTGAGTAAGCTTGAACCCATACCTTTGGCATAGACTTCCTTACTTAATTTTGTTGTCAATAGCCATAGCATCTTGTCTTCTGTGGGATGATTTTGTGAATCACTGACACTGTCAGGACTGTCATCTCATTAGAACATTAGAAATCAGTTATCCGAGAGTGGATAGTGCTTTTAGGCCTTTGGGTCTACAGAGTGCTGGCTATAGATCCCCAGGGTCATCTTCCTCTTATTTGCACTTCCATAGTGTCGTCCCCAATTAACCTGCCTTGCTGTAGGCTTCGCCACATAGCGCTCAGCTGAAAATAGAATGAGGTAGCTGGAAAAATAACTGTTGCCCTGTTTCACAGGTTTTGATTCCCTGATTTGAGTCAGACTGGAAAATAAGTAGTACTTATGACACAAGAACATGGCCATGCAGCTGAGGAGGATGGGGAGGGTGGAGAACTGTTTAAACTTTCATAAGGAGCACTACCTAGAAGGTATAACCAGAGCTGCAGGGTATGGTTCTGCCATATATGTGAGTCAAAATGCCAACTCACCATCACCAGAAATGTGTCACCCCCTTTCTAGCCACCTGCATGTGGTTCTCTCTCTTCCCCCATTGCTCTTTCTCTGTCACTCATCTGACTGAACTATAAACTCGTGCAGCATGTTAACACAGGAAAAGAAACACACTGCTTTCTTCTGAGTCAGTTCCCAGAGGCGGTCAGCTGAATTGTCCCATGTGTAGTCGGGTAGGAAGGAGAACTGTCTTGAGATAAGTGGTAAGAGGAGAAGACATAGGATGAGTGCATAGATCTCCACTTTTTGGCATCTGTGACCTGTTAAAATTAGCATGCGTCCTATTGTGAAACCTTATTATAAGCCACTTCACTTAGTTTCACATGTTAACCTTTGTTTAAGCGAGGATATTGGGAAGGGAAAAAACCTGTGTTAAAGAATGAGTAGGATTCTCCTGCCCATTCATTCAATGTAATCTCGAGTTGTTTCTTACACCTCCTTTTACACCAGTTATTCCGAAGGCAGGTGTTGCTCTGAGTTTTGATGCATGAAAGGGGTAAATAAACATGATGCTGATGTGTCATTGCCTGGCATCAAGCTATGGTTGGATCTATATGTTAAAAGGTTGTGTCTAGATCACCCGGGGACATCCAGGTCCAAGGGAGGAATTGTCTCAGTCCTGGTGTCACAAAGCTAAGGTGGTTCTTTTCATACTGTTCAGTATTTGCGGGAGAGACGGAGTACATGTCCAAAGCATGCTTCATTTTTCCTGGAAGCTTTCATGAAAGGTTTGCTTCCAGGGAATTCAGTGCAACTCCACTGCATTTTGTTTCCATGCTCCTCCATGTCTTGTCATTCTACTGACACCTCCTGGCTTTGTTTCATTTAGTGTTTTTCTTAATCTAGATGTGCTCATAGACAGCATTTATGTGCCCGTCCTGCTTCCTCCCACTTAACTGGCCGTGGAGCTCAGTATTACCGACTCCTGCCCCTTAAAGGTCCAGGATGTGTGTCAAGTGGAGGCGGAAGGTCACCCCTAGGAACATTGCACTGAGAAGTAAGTGATGGATCCACCTGCTTTACCCCCTTGCTTGGATGTGAGAGTATCATCAGGTGAGATTAGCAGAGAAGTGGCATTTCTTAGGAGTTACTGCTACTGTAGCTGATACATACGTGCAAAAACCTGAACAGAAGAGCAGGGATGGAAGATACAGCCACAGTGGTCTGTACCTCATCCCTCCTTTGCAGTACTGGTGTGGAGAATGGCTTGTTTGGGATCAGGCAGTGACTGTTAGAGTGGAAGATTGTGCAACAATCTAGGGGAGAGAAAATAGAAGGAAAGGCTCATGGGTCAAGACAAGGGCTGGGAGGGATCACTCACCAGTTGTGGTCATGGGCAAAACAGACTCAATGTGGGGAAGAAAAATCAATTTCATTAGTTACCAATCAAATCGGATTAGGACAATTAGGCATAAAACCATGTCTTAAAAACAGCTTCCCCTCACCCCCCTCTTCTTCCCAGGCTCAGCTTTGCTCCCAATTCTTCCACCTCTTCCCCATCAGCAGTGCAGGGGGGCAAGGAATGAGGGTTGTGGTCAGTCCACCACACGTTGTTTCTGCTGCTCCTTCCTCCTCGGAGAGGGGACAACTCCTCAGACTCTCGCCCTCCTCCAGCATGGGGTCCATCCCATGGGAGAAAGTCCTCCATGAACTTCTCCAACGTGAGCCTTTCCCACAGGCTGCAGTTCTTCACGAACTGCTCTGGCATGGGTCCCTTCCGTGGGGTGCCGTCGTTCAGGAGCAGCCTGCTGCAGCATGGGCTTCCCAGAGTCAGGGACTCCTTCAGGCACAGCTGCCTGCTCCAGCGTGGGGTCCTCTCCAGGCTGCAGGGGGGTCTCTGCTCCACCCTGACCCTGCATGGCTGCAGGGCACAGCCTGCCCTCTCACACAGGTTGCCAGGGAACCTCTGCTCCGCGCATCTCCTCCTTGCCTTCCCTGAAGGACCTCCGTGTCTGCCCTGCCTCTCTCACACCCCACTCCTCTCTCCACCACAGGTTCCGCAGCAGGTTTTTTCCCCTCTCAAATATGTTATCACAGTGATGCTACCACCGTCGCTGACTTGGCTTGGCTGTGGCCAGAGGTGGGTCTGATTTGGAGCTGGGGAGGCTTCTAGCAACTTCACACAAGGTAAGTAGCTTCCTGTAACCCTTCCCCGCTACCAAAACCCCACCACACAAACCTGACAGGGCACTGTGGATCTGAAACTACTCCTGACTTGTGAATGTGTACCTCCACATGTGTTGGTGATACCAGATGAAGGAATATGGCCACTGTTCTTAAATTAAAACTCAGATGTTGTATTAAACTCCCCTTGTCAACAATACTACAGAAATCCTAGAGTTTGTCCATCAAGTAAACAGAATAAAATGGGAAACAGTAGGTGCTGTGTCACAGACCTGTTCTCATCCTGCTTTGATTTCAAGAACTGGTTTTTGTTACTGTATGAATATGTTGGGAAGGCAGGCTCTCCTACTCAAGCCTGGCAAGTGTCTCCTTCCCTGGGACAAGAGGAAGTGATACAGGATGACAAGGAAAGCAGGGCATGAAGAGGGATTAAGGAAGGATCACACTTGACAGACAAAAAAATAATACTCTCTCTGAGATGGAGGCAAAGTAGCGAGGGCAGAAATACACAGCCAGACACTGTGAGTGGAAGAGAGAGAACTGCATATAACCAGAAAAAAACTCAAAACCCTAGAAGAAGGCTCTTCTCTTAGAAGCTCTCAGCCAAGCCACAGAAAGTGAAGCACCAAGTGTGAACATTCAGAAATGCAGGTAGCGTGGTGTCTAATGTCAGCCAGGAGTTTGGTCTCATGTTGGAGGAACAATGCCTTGTGGTTACAGTCTAAGCAGATCAAATAGGTGAAGGTGCAGGCAACATTAACTGTCATTTGGTGGCAACTTTGGGAAAACGTTGCAATTGTGGGGAAGGGTGAACTAAGTGAGGTAGAAGCACAGAAGGTGTTGAGTTGCTGTGAATCCTTTCCCTGTCTTGTCAAACAGCTGTTTGCAGAGCCTGCAGGCTGCCTGGCTGCTCTCTGCAGTCCTTCCTCTGGGCAAAAGAGGAAAGAAGAAACTGTCCTGCTGCCTCAGACTGGGGCAAATTCTTCTGTGCAGCACAGGTTCTCAAGGAACTGAAGAGTGAAATAAGAGGGGAACCCCTCTGTCCTACACTTTCTCTCTTACTTGTCAAAAGTGATAATTGTGTTTGCTCCATCCTGTTGGGGTTCTACATCCTGTCACAACTGAAACTCTTCGCCTGTTTTTTTTCCCCCGGTTCCAGGTTCACCGGGAGTAATACTGGGCCTCCCTTAAATTTCACTCCCTTGTGTAGTACTGAGGATAGTTCCTCATTATCAGCTTGCCTCCCTGGAAAAGAAAATGTCCAACAGGAGAATCAAAATACAAAGTCACACAAAGTAGTTGGTTTTGGTAATGCCATGTAAAGAAGGCCTTTGCTCATCCACTAACTCCCAAGAACGTTCACATTCAGTAAAATCAGTAGAAGAGATTATTCATCTGAGGACAAGAAGTCATTGTCTTCTGTAATCAGGGTCAGTCAGAACTACAGAGTGGAGAAAGCACAAAGGAAAAACAGCAAGAAGGAGACAGCCAGGTGAAGAAGATCTTGGAAACATGGGGCAGTATAGTGGAGCAACAAAGACAACTGCAGGAGAACCTGACTAAGATTTCAGCTATTTAGAGGAGAACAAGAAGGTAGCAAAACCCCTCCTTGGTCTCCAGAAGGGAACATGAACTGGCACAAAAGATATACCTAGCATTTGTGCCTGTGTCACCAAAAAGTGGATCTAAAGTGAGGTAGAAGAGCAAGTACCTGGAGAAGTGAGAGGCCATCCACTGTTCTCATTTTGTCTGGTTGTAGCAAAATAATTGTGACAGGAATTCCTTTTTCTAAACTGGCCCATCAAAGCACAGACCACTGTTTGTTAAGGGTGTTTTAAAACTAAGGCTAGTTACATGTTTTCTTGAATTATGAAAAAATATATGGAGAGCTCCTTTTGTGTTCTTTTTTTTTTTTCTTTCTAGGTTTGCATTTTGATTGGAGAAATTAAAACAAAAAGCCTCTGCATGTAGTAGGTATATGTTTTGATGTGGCCACACCAAGAAAACACAAACTAAGTGAAAGTTTTGGACACACTGACCTAATCGTTCTTTCTCAAAATATTTCTGAGCTGTAGTGGTTTAAGATAGCTTAGAAATGGGGAGTGATTTTGGGAAATGTGGAGCCATCGCCACAGCTCCTACCCATCAGTGCGAGTCATGCATCCATAAGTAGTTTAGTACGGTCCTAGTGCCTTGTCACTGTTGGGTGTCTGCTCTTAGAGAAGTTTCTGTCTCGGCTTCAGAGCAGCTCTAACATGTACTGCTCTCTTTCTTTGGTGTTACAGGACTTGACCTCGTAGGCTTTCAGGGTTCTCCATAGCTCACTGCCAGCGCTGGCAGGTGGAGTGTGCATTGCCCTAGGGAGCCAGGTTCGCAGGATACAGTACAGATTCCCTGAGCATGAAGTGATACCACTTGTAAAACATGCTGACTTCAGTGTAGAGGGGGACCATGTTGACTCCAGAATGTAACAGCTCTAGGCATAGCCTGCCACAGTTACCAGCCAATATAGTTTTTCTCTTGCAGCTCAAGATAAGGGCACCCCCCTCCTTTATCTGTTTCCTTTTTGTCCGAGTGAACCGACTCAAGGCAGGGGAACTTAGCGTTGCACCCGTGATTGCTGTTCTGGTGTGACTTTCAGACGTCACTTCAGCCGCGGCTTCGCAAAGTCTAGCGTCAGCAAGCATGTTGCCGCTGTTGTGAATGGCCCAAGTGCTAGACGGCTGTGTGTGTGACTTCAGCGGGGCTGCTCCAGCGATCAAGACGCTTGAGAGCTCGTTGTTTGAAGAACTTGGAACGCTTTCATCCTTGTAATTTGTTTTCAGTGCTAGCAAATCAGTGGCATCTGTTAATGGGGTAGTTATGCCTTTATTCAGTTTTCATTCCTCTAGGGGTGGGAAATTCTCTGTTCCTTTTTGCATTAGCAATATCGTGTTTCTTTCAAACAATTAAAAATGTGTTTCATGACTTACAGGTTGTTGCACAGATCACTTACGCACTGTTCGATAAACCCCTTGTTCAAAGCATGACTGAGTTTCTTTTTCACCGTGTTGAACGGCTCACAGGGAATGAGCGAGACTGTGTGTATTCCAGGTCCCCGCACTGTGAGCTTTAGGGAAAGGTAGTAGATGTGGTGTGTCCATCTGTACGATGTGATATAAATTAGAAAAGTACGGAGACTGTATCCTGGTGTGCGAGAACGTGGAACTGTGCACTCTTCGTGGAATAATCTCTTTAATAAAGTGTACCATAATTGTGCTAGGCAATGAATAGAGCTCGTAATGGGGAAGAATTGATTCGTGTGGGATGGCGTGTTTGCATGCCTCTGTTTTGCTAAAGATATATATCATACTATGTTCTGGAATAAAAAATAGAAGCATGCACGACCTCAAAATGTATTAAGATAAAGCCAGGAAATGCTAACACTTGCTGAAATGCTTTTGAAAGTTTTGATCCATTTTACTGTACATCGATGAATCAGTGGTCTTATCACTGGAAACTTTTTAACACAATCTTGCCTCTTGTGTTCAGAAATTGTTAAGTTCTTGTTTTACAAGGACCTATTTTGTCTAGATTTTATCATTCTGTGTAATCTACTTTCACATCAGTATGAGCTCAGACTCATTTATTGACTAGAAAGCTTCTTGACTCATATTGTGGTCATTGTAAAGAAGACCTGAATGAAGCCAAAGCACAGAACCATATGATTTTTATTCCATTTGATGTAAATTCTTCACTGAAATTCAGTGGCAAAGTAGAGCGTAGCTATAGACAGGGACAGGAACAGCGTTTGCCAAACCTTCAGATTGGTCTTCAGTGACTGAATTGGTCCAAAATACAAAAAAGCTTCTGTCTTTACCATAAAGTACTGATGTGTTCAGTCATACAAAAGATTGTCTGTCTATATCTCTGACCAACTGTGGTTGGGACAGACAGGCAAGTGGCAGCCCAGCTGAGGAGCTGTAACTCAGCACAAGGAGCTTCTGTGAAATGGCACAGAATCTGCACCACAGAAGAAAGGTAATTCTTTTTGGGCCCATTTTCTGGTAAGGATGGAAGACAGAAAGCTGGTCTTTACCTTGGATAAATGAAGAAGTAAAGGAGAAAGCGAGATGATTTGGATCTGGCTTCAATTAGATGTGCTAGTAACCCCTGCCAAACTGCTTATCAAAAGCAAAGGTGATCTCCCTGCTCAGTGCTGTTTCTCTGTGATGATGTTCCATCGCACAGTTCAGTAGCAAGTGTGTACTTCCCAAGGTCTGATTTTCTCTAGCAACTAAAAAATGGAAAAACAATGTTCTATTGAGTCTTGCCATTAATTCACTTCAACATAAAAGTGTATGACTCCATGAAAATTCAGTTTCATTTTGAAAGTGTTCTCCTCAAATGTAGAACTGCTGTACATGAGTGCATGTACTGTGTGTACGATGTATTGCAGTGCACTGAGTAAATGTGTGCTTACGTTTTTCTGCCAGTAAGGCTTAGAGTTGCATCAGTTATGTAACTCCGGCTGAAAATAAGAGCAACCACACAAACTATATTTGTTGGTCTATAAGGATGGTTTTTCAAGTAAGGAGTGATAATTCTGTTTCCTGCTAAAATGATCAAGGATGCTAAAAATGTTGAAGCAGAACCACTAAAAAGAAAAGACTTAAAAAGCATTGGCTGTCAGCAAATCACTTAGTAGTAGTGAGAGCTGCATCTGGGTGCAGTCCCGTAGCAGCAAGCAAGACTTGTCTGAATGGTGGGTACCCTTGAGCAGACTACCCTGAGTGCTTGCACCTGCATGTCAGACGCCTGCCTTACTCTAGCTGTTGCGATATGCCCTCTCTCCTCTGCCCCATCCCCATTTCTCCACCTTACAGTGGCGTGTCTCTTCTGTGTGTAGTGACTTTTTCTTCCTCTTCTAGTCATGTAACGAAGAATTATCCCTTGTGCTAAGTCCCCTCCCAGTGTGATGGAGACAGCCTTGTCAGGCTGCTCCTTCAGAGCTGCTCTTCCTACCTCTTCGTCTCCACGCATCCGTCCTGGGACCCCACCAAGGTCTGGGACTGGCCTGCTCACCTACGTCCCCAACAATTGACCAAGCTAGCCTCCACTCCACCAGGAAAAGGAGCATGGGCAGGTGGATCCTGGCCACTGTAGGGCCTTCTCCTCCTTGTCTATCTGCTTGGGCACCTGGGCACCTTTTGCTGTGCCCCTCCTCTTGCCACCTGCGTTCAAGCTGACTCCTTAACCCCTTCTTGTGGTTGCCCGCCCCAGCTAGTCGTTCATTCTCCTTGTGTTTCTTTCTCTGTTGGCACTGGGGGGACATGGGACGTTGGCCAGAGCTGGGATACAGTGTGAGGCTGGGAGGACAAGGACCTTCCCACAAGGCTGGGTGGAGAAACACACATTACCCTCAGCCATGGTGTGATGATGCTTTCCAGAAGAAGCTAAGAGAGCGGAGATCCACCGTGGGCAGGGCCTGAACTTTACAAACCAGGAAGGCATCAAATACTTGTTTCTTGCCAAATGCCCTCCCCTTCTGTCACTCTCTTTCTGAGACTAAGGCTCCTCCTTCCCAGCAGGGAAGTTAAAGGCACTGAAGCCCTCCTGTCTCACCTCTTCCTAGGCAGTGAGTAAATGCTTTTCTCCTCCTTGCTGTGCTGCTCTCCTTTGTGCAGTGGTCATAATGCCCCACTCCCAGCACCAAAAGGCCATGGTAGGGGAGGTAGAGAAAACAACAATGGCTGTTGCTCAGGCTTCTGGTCTCTCTGCTGGTACTGACAGCTCTGGTTAATTTTGGTTTCAGGTTCTTGTGTGAGCCCAGCAGAGGGGAATTCCTTTCGGAGGTGGAGGAGGAGGAGGAGGATGGGAAGAAGAGGAGCTGCAATCAGCTGGCAAAGGGGGGATGTGGAGGCTGGAGTTGTCAAGAGAACACCCTGTGCCACTCCTGCAGTACTCAGCAAGCTGCCATGTAGCTAGTTTAGGTGCTGGGCTTTCCAGCACCGGGTGAGATGAGAATATTTGGCAGCAGAAGGACAGTTTGACAACCTTAATTTTTTTTGCTATCATAAAGCAAAGTTGCTTGAAATTTTGCATGCCAGACAAGTAATATTTTCTAAGACTTATGAGGCCTTGGATGATACAGGGAGCAATATAGAGTGGCAGCCTTACTATGCCTTGTTGTCCAGGGGGAACAAGCACATTGAGTTTTGGAAAGGTCATTGCATTCTCCCTACAGTCTCCCCAGTGTGGATGGACCACTTCAGAGAGTTTTTCACACCAAGAACAAAAGCCTCCACAGTGATTACAGCTGGCTCTTACAAGAGGCTCCAAGGCAATCTGTTTGCTTCCTTCTTATCTTGCATAGCTTGGCTGAAATGAGGGACGGACCATCTGAGAAGGTTCAGGGCACCTTCTGGTAGAGTGTGGAGAGCTGTCTGAAGAAGGCTGCTGCACTTAAGGTACTAACTCTGCTGCTTGCTTCTCTGTGTTGATAATATCAAAAGCAGTGAACAATATTCTGTGCATTAAATACCAAGTAGATTATATTGATATTGATCCTAAGGAGCTTTGCTGTGGCAAATGGTTGAATAGAATATATAGTTACTTATAATTGCTATTGTAATTTATTTAAAATTCTAGCTAGATGAAAAACATTTGCTCCCAGAAAAAATTCCTCTGGGTTAAATTAGAAGTATGAATCAGTGTTCACCAGTGTGACTGAAGTTTCCAGCTTGGAGTTGAGTTGAAGCAAGGGCCTAAGCCAGATGTCTGATAACCCAAGTCCTGAACTCAGAGTGTCACCATTATCAGTGTGTCTGTGAATGCAACACACAAGTGTATACCGTAGCCTGAGAAGACAAGCACGGACAGGCAAAATGGCATGCCTTTGGCAGGCAGAACAGTTTGCAAAATTATGCATTTTATTCCTACCTGTTCTTACGGAGTATGATTTCATCATTTGTGCTTTTGTGGTTTGGTTTTGCCGCAAGGAGTGATGGATTTCAAAGAGGAAATTAAACCCATTTCAGATAAATGTATTAGTGAGACCAGTTCTGCATTATCTGCAGTAGCAGGAATGACACATATTCAGGGACCACGGGTGCTTCCTCAACTGCCTGCACTGGCAGCCCATGAGACTCACCACATCTCTGTCAGTTATAATAACACCAATTCAGCCTGGGCAAGGAACCTTACCCAGATCCTAGAAGCCAAGATTCCTAAGCAGAGGGTCTGTTGTCATGAGAGGGACTTTATAGCAGGTGAAACAGTAATTGAAAACATGGTTGAGGCCATTCAAGGAAGCCAGAAAATTGTCTTAGTCCTCACCCTTGACTTTGTCCAGAGCAGGTGGTGTCTTATGGAAGCCAATCTTTCTGTCTTCCAAAACTGTTTAGAAAGGAAGCCCATGAGCCCCATCATGTTGGTACCCTGGTTTTTGCTGCTGCACCTCACCAGTTTGACATATTGACACCAGTGATATCCACTTTTTGGATAAAGTTATCAAGGTCATTTGCATTCCCAACCATGAGATGAAGAATGCCACCACGGTTCCTTACAGCCCTCCATCCCTTCACAATGGGAAATCCCTCCTGGCCCTACCTGCAGTGGATGATCAAGTCTTTTCAACATGGAGAGGAGGCACATTCAGTGAGGCACTGCCTGACCAGCTCAAGATAGTCTGTGGAGATACTGAGATCTACAGTAAGGCCATCCAGATGATTGATGAAGTGTTATCTAGGGCATCAACTTGTTCATCAGTCAGTACTTGGGGATATCAGCTTGCCTGTTAAGAAGCTTACATTTGATGACTGCCATCTTCTTATTCGCTCTGTTAGACCAGGACCCTGTTGACTCCTTTAAAACTTTCCATGGCTACATTATGGTCTTTGCAACTTTGTCTACATTTCTGCTTTTGTTAACTGTGCCTAAAACTACAAAATCAAATCAGCTGATAAGAAACTTCTGGAGATGTCCCAGGTTGCTGGTGAGGCCAGTTCATTGCAGATAAAGAATTCCCTGATGGTTATGATTCCTGAGTGAAGCTCCAGTTAGTTTACATGTCCCTTGCAGGCTGCAGAAAGCACTTCTTGGAGAATTTCAGAGAGGCATAACCCTCTGCCAAAGAGATGTGCCACCAAGCCTTGCACTATTTCTCCTCTGATTATGCCTGTTGTGTAGCCAAGAGGCACTTCCAGTTCTCCTGGACCACACCAGGGCACTGACCCTGGTTACTGTCTCCAAACCTGATGCTGACCATGGCTTCCTGGCTTGACATCTTGTCTTAGTCTCATATGTACCTGGCAGCTCTGGCTTTCTCTGGTGGTCCAGACTCTGGGCTGAACCTGACAGTGATCACCAGTCCTGCCCTGCTTGCCTCACCAGGGCTGTGTAGGAGTGAGCCCTTCCCTGCTGGTGAGGCCACTGTCTCCACCATCCACGTTATCCTGTGTGGCTCCTCGCTCCTCTTCCCTTAGGACAAATCTGGCCCTCGCTGTGCCTGGACACTGTTTGTCAAAAAAGGGGATCTTCAGTTTCCTTGCCCTTCCCTCTTCCTCTCCTTATCACTTTTTCTTCTTTCTGAGTCTTATTCAAACTAGTTTTTATCAGAAATTCCTCTTATCAAGTAGTGAGAAGACTTCTGGTTTCATTGGCCTGTTCATCTTTGGGAAGACACTATCACTGCATAGTTATCACTGTACTCTCAAGGTGTAGTCCAGACTGGCTGCCAAAACCATACAGACCTTAGATTTTGATAACCCTCGTGACTGGACTGAGGCAATGCAGGTATTCTCTTGGTCTTACATGGTGTCCACTGTGAGCTGGCTCTAACTTTTAGTTTTGTATAAAAACCTACATATGTAGGTAACAACCTGAGCCTGTCACAGAATCATGGAATGGTTTGGGTTGGAAGGGACCTCAAAGACTGTCAAGTTCCAACCCCCTGCCATGGGCAGGGACACCCTCCACTAGCCCAGGTTGCTCCAAGCCTCATCCAGCCTGGCCTTGGACACTGCCAGGGATGGGGCACCCACAGCTACTCTGGGCAACCTGTCCCAGGGCCTCCCCACCCTCTCTGTGAAGAAGAGCTCTTACCCAAATGTTAAAATCATGTACCTTATGCTTTGTTCTCCTGTGCCACCTGGGGCTTCTTAAGAGTAACAAGATGTGGCTAAGTCCTGTCTTTCCAGCCTGCACCAGTCCTGGGACACTGCGAGAGCCCTGCAAATCATCACAGGTCTTTCCCGCCAAAACACAAGGCTGTCACACTGTAGTGAAGTCTCTAAGCAGCTCAGACAATCGATCAACACTGAAGACTGAGAGAGAGCTGGAAAAGTTAAATGAAGACCAGCAATTGGGTGGTGAGCACTGGAGCAGGAGCCTCAGTACAATCCAAGCCAATGTGGTTAAAATATCCTGCAATCTGACAATAGCTTATGGGATCTAATATGAACTCTAGTTATTGCTCCAATGCAGATTGTTCTAGTTCTGGTAAATTTATCATAACTTTCATGACCATTGACGTTTTCCTTATCTTTCTAGCTCCTGGAAACAGCTGAATGTGTAAGAATTCATCATCTGTTTTTTCAAAAGGAAGCGCCTAGCTCCTGTCTTTGGAGAAAAGCAATCCAAAAATAACCTCCATGTAATTCAGTGTTGAGAATCAGAATAACTGAAGTCAAAATCAAGTAGTATTATTTTAACAAAAAATGTGTCACTCAGCCCCTTGGGAACCCACGCTGTTTGGTCCCAGCAACATGGCAAGGGACACGGACGTGTCTGACAGCAAGCGATGCTTGTTAGCAACTTCAATAGAGAAGCTATGGAGGGCATGACAGCCTGGGCAGCTCTTTGGTATCCCTGTTCACAGCTGCTTTTGTCTATTTATGCCCTGGCCAACAGAAAATGTTGAAGGGAGGAAAGACTGTGCCACAAGCATGCTCAGCCGGGCACGGGGAAAGATGCTTCTGGCATGTGAGGTAGGGGTTCTGCAGGATATCAGCAACTAGAAGGACATTCGAGTGGGGGCAGAGAAGAGCTGCGCAGTTTCATCTTGACAGTTTTCTGTCATTTTCTAGTCAGTTAGAAGCTGATGTTGGAACACAGAAAGGTATGGCAGGCATTGCTGGGCTGACAGTAGGTTGGAGGAAAGGAAGGTGCTATGGGTGGGAATGGCTTGTTCATAATTCCCTTCTGTTTGTCTTTCGTCTCCATCTGGGGTCAGCGTCATACATTTGCACTAGTAAAGGTTGGTTTTAGGGATTCAAAAAGCCCTCTGGGATGCATATGATAAGGGAAAAGTGCAGACTGATCTATTCTGAAGCTTTAGAGGTGGATCTCTGCACAACAAAAGCCTCTGCACATCAGGCACTCTGTGCCTTTCCGAGCTGCCCTGGGGTTTCCAGGTTAGGATAGTGATCAGTGACTGTGGGGTGCTTGCTTTGGTATTGCCGATGTGTATTCATTTAGGAGCTCTTTACCTCACCTAGTCAGCCGTTTTAGACTGTGGAAGTAAACAATGTTGGATTCCCTCTAGACTTCATGATGAAAAATCAAATGGCTTGTGTTGCTACTCTTGTTTTGAACGGGGAGTGGTGGATGGTTTTGTTTGTTTAGTTTTCGAACTAGAAACGCTAGAAGAGTAAAATCTGGTCTAAGGAGATTCCACCAAAGTTCACCATGTTGGTCGTGGCATTGAAGAGCAGGGGCCTGTTCTGTCCCCAGAGAATTGGGTTGGCAAAATGCAGAACTGAACAGACTTCTCCATTCTTTCTGTTAAATACATGCAAATGAAAATGGCAAATTAAATTATTTGAAGTCAGAATTAAAATCACTTTCAACTTCAGTTATTGTGGGTTTGTTTCCATGCATCTTCCAATATCACACAGACTTCCAAGAAGACTGGGAGGACAACGCCTAAATTTCTGATGAAAAACACCCTTATATATGTGCACAGAGTGTTTCTATATAATGAAAACCTAAATCTATCCAAATTCATAAATAAGGAAAAAAAAGGTAACCTTTCTTCTCTGATTCCCTTTTCCTTTTCAACCTGTGAATCATCCTTCGTTAACAACTTAATGATAAGAGCTCTTTAAGAGTCCATTGCTTTTACTTAGGAAGATTTCCACAGAGCATGGTGGAAAGGACTGGAGTAAATCAGAAAGAAGACATGAAAAAGAAAGGGAAGAGAGGGTTAGTACCCTTAGCATACTCTGTTGCTTCTGTTTTTATACGGCCAGTTCAGCATACTTTAAGATAAAAAAATACATGAGTTACTATATAACCTCTGAGTTCTTCACGGTCTCATGGCATGAAACACTCGAGGAAAGGATACTGCACAAATAAACCTATGAACAGCAAAGAACTCCCATTTTAGTGCAAGCTCTAGGAGAAAGATGCAGTCACTGCCCAGCCTCAGAAATTTTCTGGCAGAAGAGGAAAAATTAGAAGAAACTTTGTTGTTGAAGGGAACAAAAGTAGAACCTCCAAAGTAGCTGGAAAATCACAAAAGCTCTAATATATCTCATGGGTAATTTTCTGCTGAAGCCTGTTGTACAAGAGCAGGAATTTATGATCTGTCCGCACAGATATTATTTAGATAAATATGCTTGATTTTTACCTATGTTTCTATGCAATATGATTTTATATTTTTCTTTAAGTAAGTCCTTAATTCCTCTAGATTTTAGTGATTTTTCATAGTGAATGATAGTGAGTAACAACGACCATTAATTTTAGAAGTCTTAAATTTGGTGTGTCCCTCTTCTAAAGAGCAGCTTTAAAAAGATGTGAGCAGCCCTGAAAACTCTTTTTGTACAAGGTGCACAAAGTTGCTGGCCACAAATGCTTGAATGACTGCAGCGTGTCAGAGCAGCTGCTGAGCGTTACTGACATGCTGGCACCATTCAGTAGCATGCAAATGTGCCGTGTGGAGAGGACACTATTTGTAGATCATTTGCAAGATATCCTAGATCAGTAGGCAAAAGCAATTTGAATGCATATGTGGTGTTTCCTTGGCTGATTATTAGGCTTACAGAGCTGATACAAGACTCCTTTTTTCTTAGCTACTCCAAGTACTGACGTATCCGTGTGTTATTTTCCATAGTTTATTGTTTAGCTCTGTAATACCTGATACTGCATATACAAATGTGAAATGGAGGACCCCCTGTGTGGTCCTGGCTAGGGATGTGATAAATATGATATATTTGGGTTTAGAAAACATATCCCATGCATAGGGTAAAATGTCTTCCATATTGAAGTTTTGGGTCTACTGCAGAGAAGAGGGGCTGAGCGCTGCCCTAGTACTAAAATGCCAGTATGTACACCTTCTTCTTGTCTGTAAAATTCTACATTACTGGCTCACCGCACCATTCATTTAAGGAGTTATGGGAATGTATAAAGAAACCAATTCATTATTATATGCTGACGTCCATCCTTTTCGTTGAACTTAATTTAGAGGATACCTCAGGTAAGAAACACAGCAGTCTGACTCCTTACCCTCCCAATCTTCTTGAGTATCTACAATGCAAACAAACAGGTTGAATTAGTTGGCACTTAATTCTGCAATCATGATCATGACCAAAAATGATCCAGTTTCCATGTTAAAGTTTTGGTTTACTTTCTCCTATTATGGATCCTACATTGGCACAATAACGTTCTTGTTTCTTTATCACCTTGATGTGAGAGCCCTTTTTCAGTGAGGGAGAGTTTCAAAAAGCCAGCCATACCTTCAAGGTACATCCCATTTACTGCGTGACCCTGGTCCTCGTCTGCTGAACTTTGCACAGGGCAAGCGTTGTGGGCATTTGGCTGGTAAGGAGGTCTGCTGCCAAAGAAATGCCACCAGAAGAAGGGGCAATGCAAGTGCAGAGGGACGCGTTTGCTGCGAAGGAATGTTCTGCCTGAGGAGATTTTCATTCGATCTTGCATAATGTCTTTTCACAGCTGGGGCTTCCTTTTTCTGTGCTAGATAAGACTGCATGGGGGCAGAGGGATGTGGAAGGAAACTGCTTATTTCTGTGGCAGGCTGAAAACCAGGAAATGGTTGGAATTTACATGCTAGGTTAGAAATGTCTTTTGAAGCAAAGAGAATAACTGTGATGACTGAGTCCATTTGCATGGGACTGTCCTTCCACAGTGATTCACACCCCCAGAGATTCCTCTTCTCTAACCCCGGAGATGAAGTAAGGTGCCACACAGAAACCCACGCTGCGAGGGAGAAGTGGCTGTGGGAAGGCAGGCACGGCGCACCAGTCAGGGTGTTAGTGTCAGCGGTTGGAGTTCATAAAATGAGTCTGAGGGGTCATCCAGTGTGAGCACAGCTGAGGTGGCCTGATGACATCCTAGTGGAGATGGTCCCCAGGGAAATATGATAAGCACCGTGCGTTGCCTGCCTAGGGCAGAGCAGTAGCTCTTCCCAAGCTCACTGTGACGCTGTGGGTAGTCAGTATCTTCTCTTGGATAAGAAGGGTTAGTGCCCCGCAAACATTTGCTCATATCTGTATTTTCCTTACAGATACTATAAACACTCTTTTCTAGGTATCAGTGACGAGGCTTGTGTTCAGTTGCAGAGATACACACTTCATGTTGTTACAGATAAGGTGTTTTTTCTTTCAGAATGGTAGCAGTATGTCTCATCTCTACTGGAAATATTAATCCAATACATGTTAGGAGTGCACTACTTTTTTTTCACATCTTTGCTACACTGATGGCTCTTTGTCACTCAGCACTCACTGGGGTGCACAGGTCTTTTGTAATTTCCGACTGCTAAACTCCCAGATCAACTCTTGTTATTAGTCTCTGCCACTGCACTTTCTCCTGTTTCATTTTATGCAGTTTCTTTTCACAGAACCACAGAATGGTTTGGGTTGGAAGGGACCTTAAAGATCATCTAGTTCCACCCCCCCTGCCATGGGCAGGGACACCCTCCACCAGACCAGGTTGCTCCAAGCCTCATCCAGCCTGGCCTTGGACACTGCCAGGGATGGGGTACCCACAGCTTCTCTGGGCAACCTGTCCCAGTGCCTCCCCACCCTCTTTGGGAAGGATTTCTTCCTGATATCTAATCTAAATCTCCCAGCTTTCAGTTTAAACCCGTTACCCCTTGTCCTGTCACTACAGACCCTTGTAAAAAGCACACACACCTCCCCCCAGCTTTCTTGTAGGCCCCCTTCAGGTACTGGAAGGTGCTATAAGGTCTCCCCAAAGCCTTCTCTTCTCCAGGCTGAACAAGCCCAATTCTCTCAGCCTTTCTTCAAAGGAGAGGGGCTCCAGCCCTCTGAGCATCTTCATGGCCTCCTCTGGACTTGTTCCAACTGGTTAATATCCTTCTTAAGCTGAGGGCTCCACAGCTGGATGCAGCACTCCAGGTGGGGTTTCACGAGAGCAGAGGGGGAGAATCCCCTCCCTCACCCTGCTGGCCACACTTCTCCTGGTACAGCCCAGGTCTGGTTGGCTTTCTGGGCTGCCAGCGCACACAGCCAGCTCATTTTCAGCTTCTCATCCACCAGTCCTCAGGTCACACAGCTCCTACTGTCTTAGACTTGGATCTTCACCCATTTTGATATCGTCGACCAGTTTCTTGTTATTCAGACATAATTCAGACATGGGGTTATTTATGTCACTTCAGACATTACTAGCCATTTTGCAACAAGGCCACTACTGCATGTATTAGATATGATACTTTCTTCCAAAAAGTGTGTTAATAATTTCCCGTGTGGAACCCTAGTTAAATGTTTTCATAAAATACTATTTTCAGATGAGTCAGCCATCTCAGAGAAAGCTGGGCAGGAGGAGCTACACTTGGGAACAAATTCACGTTGGTTTTTTCCTCCCATTGACCTCTGTGATTTTTATTCCCTTTTCCTTAAAAATTTGCTTGAACACTGCCTGTGTTACTGGGCTGAGTATACCAGCCTGCAGTTAGCCTAGATACAAGGAACAGACAATACCTCTCAGAGATGGTATTTGAGGAGCTAACTGGTCTCTTGTCCATAGCCACCAGTGATCCTCCAGAAGCCCTGTGACAGAATAAATCTCATCTGACAGCAACTGGAAGGTGCTGTTTCTTTGTCAAGGCTGCATCTATGCTTTACTGGCCTTTAGGAGAAGGCTGGGTGCTTTAGAGTCAGTGAAGGAAACAGGAATGATCAGTTACCACAGAGTTACGGTATTTACCACCAGCGTTACCACCAGTTGGCAGAGGCTTGTGACTCGGAAGGGTCCTCTGGGATCACAGATGCCTCCATGTTACTTGTGTCTCATATCAAACGTCGCTAGTTAAACGGCATTAATTATACCTAGTTTTCTGTAATAAATACTTCCAAACTTGTAAAAATAAATGGAATAACGAGCAGGCCCATTCATGCTCTGAACCTGCCTCCCACATCCAAGGGAAATGGATGCTGTTCTTACGCAGTGAAACTGCATTGAAAACGTTCTTGGTTTCTCAAGATCCATTGCTTAACTAGATACAAGTGGGTTTTGCAGATTTTTCTTCTATAAAGATAATGGTGTCACTGCCATTTTTCTAAATTTAATTTGCATGATTCAGTCAGCATCTGGCCTTGTACAAGAGTCCTGCTGAACTGGCCAAGGGGCTTACATAGGAAAGGTTCAGCATAGCTTCATCTCAGCCACCGGCATCGTATCCAACTTCTTCACTCATCCTGTGCCCACGCTGTACAGACAAGGCACAGGCATCTTCAGCGTTCACGAAACAGGTCTGTGTCACTCAATAATCCAGTGCTCATGAGGGAAGAAAATCCGCCCAGCGCAGTAAGTCAGGAAATGGATGAACAACGTGTACAGCAGACAGACCGCGTAGCGTGGAAATGATACCTGCTTTGCTGAGTGTTGCTGGCGTAAAGTAATACTGTGCTATTTGCAGGGCTCCAAGTGTAGCTGAATCAAAGTTTCTGAGGGAAAATTAATATTTTTTTAGTTGATCTGACCTCTAATTCAGCACTAATACATACCGTAATTTCATTTTTATACTGCGACAATTCTCTCAGAGGATAACTTTTGTGTCAACATTTTTTCCATTTGCATGCTAGATCAAAGTCCTCTATAGGCCCTTCTGAAATGTTCATTACAAATTCTTGTGTTGTCTGGATATTGTGTTGTCCTTTTGCTTGTCTGGTAAAATACCGCGTGTTTTAGAATCGTGACTCTTAGCAATTATTATAGAATAATTAAGGAGCAAATAGAAAGTATTTAATTTGCCTATATGCTCTTTGCCATGCTCTAGCATGTAATGTTTCAGCAGGGTTAGTCTGTGGGCTGCTTTTCCTTAACACTGTCACTGCGTATCACGGCTACAAAACTGAATTCAACAAGCAGGACATCTGCTTTGGAAAACTGAATTTCTCTTGTCCTTTCCACTGCTCTCTTCAGTGAAGATGGCAGTCAGGGAGCCAGCTGGGTTGTCCAAAAGCCTTTCATTATATCCCATTGTGACATTCTTGTTGAAGAAATTTCATCTGCATGAAACAGGATGAAATCCTGTTGCGGATTTATGAGACATGAGAGATGGTTGGCATATTTCACTTAACTGTAAAGCATCTCTAAAAGTGTTGTGAAAGGCTGTGAGTTGCTGTTAAATGACTTGGAAAAGATGATGAGCAGGAAGTGGGAAAATAATTTACATCTGAAAACTCATTTTTGAGATCAAGTAAAGCATGTTAGTATGACAATTGCTACCCTCAAGTCTGTGGTACAGCGGCAAGTTTCTACAGGCACCCACCCTATCATCAGTTAAAAAGATGGACTCCTAAGCACATTAAGAACATGACAAAATACTGAGTCCTGTGTTATTGGTTATTCCAGTACTAAGTTTCCTGTTGTGTCATTTTCTGTTTGGACCTCAATTACAACAACAAAAGACAAAGGGTGTGTAGAGCAACTGCTTTCTCAGCAAACTCCATGTTTTTCTTGAGAACTACAGCTAAACCCCACTGTTCTGTAAGTTCACTTTATTCTCCCAGCAGATTCCTGCACAGTCGAAATAATTTTTTTTTCCAGTATGTGCCTGGTGGTTGAATCTTCAAATTTTGTCCCAGCTCTCATAATTCTCCCTTTTGATGATATTTTACATTTTATGCTCCTTTTCACTGTCATCTTGCAGAATATATTCCTATGTGTAAAAAAAAAGGACTGTGGGACTCACATCTCCTTGAAAACTGAGCATTTGTCATACTTGTTTGTTGCTATGCTGTTTCCTTTTCGGTTTGAAAATGTGCTGTGTTGTTTTCCAAAGTAATTTCTGCCACAGTCGAAAGCTTTTGCCTTATCTTAGTGTCCTTTCATTTCTTTAAAGCCTCACTCCCTAAAAGTGTACAGCGGTACCACTCAGAGAAAAACACCACAGGTAGTTTAAAACACATCCACAGTCTCCATCTCTAGCATCTTGATGACACCAGAAGTGAGATTTAGTTTCAGTTTCTGATTAGCACCTAACTGCTTAATCTCCAGCTGGATTTCCCTTCAATGCCTTCACTGGGGTATTTTTGTCATAAAGCTGTTTTTCCTAGCAAACCATGCTGAAACATTCAAAAGTGAAAGGAAAACTATGTTTCCAAATATATGGTCCTTAATTATGTTGGGTTTTTTTTTCTTTGCACTCTGGGGTTGTGTAGTTCTCTAATAAGATAAATGCATGTATATAAATGTCCACAAAGTCTGGAAGCTATATAAAGGACTAGCTTCATCTTTTTTTGGAGCTGAAACACCTCAAAAAAGAAGTTTCACACATTTTTAGGCCTTTATAATGCTGAAGGTTTTAAAACTTTAATCACACAGGCATAGCTACTCTACAGTCACTATACAGCTCATGAAGAAAAGAGAATATGCTTTACAAGTAGAAGCTACCTGATATCATATCTGCATTAGAGAGTAGATATAAGTAGATATAACACCGGCCAATCTGGATCAAGAAAATATCACACCAGTACAAAATTGCTGTACTAATTGCAATACAGATTTCATGTGCCGGTTTAATTGTAAGAAGCATGGTGAGCACACTTCCCTAGGGCCACTTTTGCGTTGTGACTACCCTGGATTCACCTGATTAGTCCCTTCAAGCAGCCGCAATGTACCTGAGGAGGTTTTGCTTGAAACACACTGGGATATGGGTCTATGAACGTAGGACAAGCTCTGAGGAACACCCCTTGGAGCTGTCCCTCAGTCGCAAGTTCTTCTTGGTGATGGTCACTGATGGAGCCTGCCATGTGTCTAGGACGTGCCCTGACACTCTCCAGCCTGACCTATCCGAAGGAGTGTCAGCCTATTGCCCAACTGCAGAAGGAATTAAAACCAGCCTTGTAATTCTCTGCAGGCACCAACCACAGAAGCTCTGAGAGGTTAGTTTGGATTGGTTTGGGATTCCCCGTCCTTGACATCAGGATGACACCCTGGCCAAGTCAGAGTTAATGTGAAATGTTCTGCCTTTTCCTTGCAGTGGGCATGCCAAAAGATAATCAAAGAACCCCAAACCGTAAACATAAGGTTTATGTGAAAACGAAGATAACAATATCAGAAAAAGATAACTGTGAACAGAGGATGCGCAGAGGCAGGGTAAATCACTTGACATCAAACTTCCTCCCTTATCAGAGATTTCCTTGTAAGCAGTGTTTGCTCTTTAGTCCTCTGACTTTCTGTCGCCTTCTGGGTTTGATGGACTTCCTGTAGTTCCACGGTGGCCTTAGGACAGCTTCCCCCTTTCTGTCACCACTGATGCACAGCCACTTGGACCTGCTGCTTGCTGAAGGGTCCAAACTCCCCCTGGGTCCTGTGTCTCCCGTGGAATAGATATTCCTCTGCCCCTTGCCTTCAGTAGAGCCCACCTGATCAAAGTGCAGCAGCTGGAATCTGAAAACAAAAGGGCAGCCCTCCTCCAGCCTGCTCAGTAATACAGTACAGAACCCTCTCCCGCCCCATCCAGTAAGCTGAGTACAAATAAATACCCCCTCCGGCACAGCTTCCTTCTGAAATAGCAGTGGAGATTCAGGTTTCCGCCAGTGAGATTGTCCTGTTACAGCTACGTATTCTGCCTGTTCTTCGGTGATTAAGGGTCACTGGGAGAACTGCAAATATGCTTCAAAAGGGTCTGGATGAATGAGGGCAGTGAGAAGTATTGTGTGCGTAAGGGACAGCCAAATGTGTTTTTAAGTCAGAATGAGAGAGGGATTTGTGTATGATTCCATTTTCACTACCCTTTGCCACAACATTCTGAGTAGAAATTATCCGATTAAGCAAAAACTTTTTTTCCCCAATAAGAAATCATGACGTCACTATCACTTCATCAAGGAATTCACAGAGCTTTCTCCATCCTGCAGGTGAAGGAGAGAACCGTGAATGGCACCGTTTTAAGGAGGAATGATTCTGCCTCAGAGGACATGCCTGGTAAGAGTCCTCAGAGTCACGAAAGCACAGGGTCCCGAGAGCCACTGAAGCGCAAGCTTTGGTGATATTCACCGTTTGCAGGTCACATCTCAGCTCTTCTGGTACCACCTGTTCCTGGTGTTGACTCTAACTTTTCTGTGCTGGCAAAACCTCCATGCATGATTTTTCTCCTTTGGTCGTTATCCAAGAAAAACAAGACAGTCCACTGTGTTGTCATTCTCTGTAGTTCACTCTCATACTTCTCACCAGCCTCTTCATGGGTAACTCTGGTTGGTATTTGACTATTTTCTGTCCAGCTAAGCTAGTATTTTGACTTTGTTTTTCAGGCTTTGGTGGTCTCTACTGCTCTTCATCCTGTGCCCTTCCCCAGCAGGGCTAGGTCTAAGCCTGACCTCACCTACACAGGACTAGTGGTGATTTTGTGCACAAAGCTGTGGTGTAGGATCATTTCCCTTTCGGTGAATCCCATTTTAGCCCCACAGAGTCTGGTATCCAGTGTGGTTTTTAACAGAGAGAGACTTTTGTAGAGTAAGGGTTATATACACACATTCGACTTTGCCCCCTTCAGTCATATCTATGACACACAGCAATGAGTGTGGTTGCGCTTTTCTACAGGATCCAAAATATAAATACGTGTTAACCTACCCTTGTGGCTGCAGGGAAGGCCAGTGCATGGCAAGGCTTAGAAGTGTCTCCTCGTGCGCAAGCAGGACTGTGAATGTATGGATATATACGTGTGTCTGTGAGGGAGAGGAACCGTTGATGATCACACTTATCACCAAGGATGGATTCATATCACTGAACACTGGCTGCCTGAAAGTCAGGCAAGTAGTAGTAGCAAGTCACCCAGCTTCCTAATGTGTAAAAATGCAGGCTCCTTTAGAGGGGGATCCATCCAGTCTCCAACACCCATCTGGAGAAACAATGTGCTAAGCTTGGCGAGGTGTCCAGATGGAGCCTGTAGGAGTCCCTTTGACTAGAGGTTTAGGCAGCTAAAGGTGAGACAAATCCCATCCACCATTCGTACAGGAAACTGGGGATGACATTCCTGCCTGAACCTCTTTTGCAGCCCTCCTTCTGCCTTTCTAAATAGTTGCAGCTTTTTCACACATATTTTGTGTTGTCGGGGATCCATCGCAAGGTGCAGTTTGTACTTTGGTGTGACCAATGACCGTGCAGAAATAGTTACAGTTCCCTTCTATAGTAAACCTGCACAGGGAGAAAAAGTCAGATTTAGTTGCATTCCAGACCTAGCTGAGTGCAGTGTGGTCAATATCACTTCCATGAAAGATGGAGTGGCACCTGGCCTTGCTGCTAATTAACGTCAGCAGAATTAGAAGCTGCCTTGTTGGAGCCTCCCTTCCATTTCTGAATTTTCTTCCCCAGACCTCAGTGAAGGTATATGGGCTTTGCTTTCCCATCCAGAGACCTTCCCCTTTTTTCGGTAGTCTCCATTCAATAGTGCTGACATCACACTCTCTCTTGTACCTGCCTGGTATATCCTCCCTTTCTCCACTGAACTCCATTTAGTCAGGTTTCTCCTTCCCCTCCAGAACTAACAGCTGTGTCCTCTCTTGCCATCCTGATGTGACATGCCTGTGCTCCCACGACTAATTTATGGGTTCCCTTTTAACCTGTCACAGGGATGTGCTGAAGCTCCTGAATCTCAAGGAGTCGGGTTGTTACATATTGCAGTCCCTGATCTCGTTTGTACTCCCTGTTGTTAGCTCTGGGTTTGGGTTGGTTTTGGTTTGGGGTTTTTTGGGGGATTGGGTTTTTTTGTTTGGTTGGAGGGGGTTTTTTCATTTTTTCCGTGCTATTTCCAGGTGGTGCATCACAGTGACTTGCTGGAATAAGCTTACATGCCACTGCTATGTTCCACGTTGTTAAACCACTTCCACTTCTCCTCACTCGTAGAGTATTTGAGACCAAGTAAGTAGTAATGACCATTTGATTTTGAAGTAAGATAATCCTAGAAAGGAAACAATGATAATACATTAAAACTACGTTTTCTTCACCAGAGGTACACAGAAAACTTAGTACTAAATAACCAACACAGAGAGAACAGCGTGCATCCAGCCACACCATCTCTTTCCACAGAGGCTGAATTTTTCTGTTTTTAATTAATATCTCATCTCTCTTCCTGGAGCTTCTTAGGAATAGACTAAATAGAAAATACACCTGTGATACCATTGCAACTTAATTATTGTAGTTAGCCAGGTGTGACGCTACCTGGAGACACTTTTCTATTGATTGTGATGGGAAAGCCTTTTCAGTTTTCGTGACGGCAATGGCTGTCACAAATAAGTATCTGTTTGACTTTCTTGGTCGTGGTTTGTGTGCTAAATCTCTTTAAAACGTAAGTCAAGTAGGCAGAGCTTGCTCCTCCCCATGGGAACATGCCTGGAAAAAGAAGCTTCCGGGTTCAAGATGTCAAGAACCAAGATGCATCTTATTGTGAAGGTGTTTGCTACCATACAGAGGTGCTTGGTGTATGCAGCTAGCAGTAGGTTATAGACCTCCAAAGACATCTGACATGAGAAGACACAAGTATAACCCATTAGTCCTTTGGCACACAGGTCAGACAACCCTAGAACCAGCCCCATGAATTTAGATCTCACCAGTTCTTCCTGGTTTTCAATTATCACCAGGTCTGAATTCATGTCAGCACATTCTTTACGGGACATGTTCCAGTCTTTTACTTCACTGTTTTCAAAAAAGTAGTAGCATTTCTTCCCATTCTTTTCCCAAGATGTGGGGCAGCCTGCAGGAGGGAAAAACAGGTGTGGAAAAATCCACGTTCACACTACTGGAAGGATCATTACAAAAGAAAGTAAGACCATAAGTTACAGCCAAAAAAGCCCCTGTGTGGTCTTGCACAGGTACCAGACCACGAAGGATCCCTGCCAATCTCTGTAGCTAATACCAGCCCAAGAATCACTAGGCATGAGTCAGAGAAGTGGAATCACAGATAACATTATCCAGCCTTTTAAAGTCTTTGCTCAGGAGATGAAGAGAAATGGTCGGGGAAAAAAGCAGCTTTCAGTTTTCAAGAGTCCTATTTGGCTGCTGCAAAATACAGCAGTAGTGATGCTACCGAATGAAAGAACTTTTCTCTCCACTTCCAGGCACGGTACCGGGAGGAACAGAGAACAGGACCTGGAAAGGGTAGTATGATTCAGGGAGACAGGGACTGCGTGATATAGTTTAGTTGGTTGTCCAGCAGCTCCTAAACAGAAAAAGGGAATTGCACCTAGTTAAGATGCTAAGAATGAAGGGGTATTTGAAAAGCAGTAGGAGCACATTGATCCATCATGCTCACTACAGTTCTGTGATATCAAAGAAACTGTTAAATTCATGTCCATTCACTTAGGCACAGGCTCCTCTGCACCAGCATGAGAATGCAGTGCTGACCAAGCACTACTTTTAAAGAAGATGAAAATGTGAAGCATCTCTGGCCTTGGGAGCTCATCCTATGAGCGTACAGGATAAGGTTGTTTATCCCTGAGATGTCAAACTTCTTGTTTGGTTGGTTTTCTTCTGAACAAAATCCGTACCTGTCCCCCCTTAAAAGGCAATCTAACAGGCTTCTGGAAACTAACTTTTGAAAGACAGAGGATTGCTTACCTAATACCCCTTCATCAGTGGTGGCGAGTGGTTTTGAGTCGGGTGGGCTGCTTGCATTTGGATAGTCTAGAAATAAGAACAAAATTTCTGCTTTGAATGGCTGACCATTTTTCCACACACTGTTAGAGTTCTTCTGGACCTCTTTGACCCCCACCATCACCCACCCAGAATGCCGACTCCTCACCTTTTTCCTCCTTCATTGAAAAAAACCCCACCTGTAGTACCACACTGTGGAGCAGAGCTCCGAAGAGCCCAACTCTGAAACTTAAAAAATGCTCCGCACATGTTCAGAGCAGTGGTAAATGTAGTATATAATATGCATGTAACTATAACAACGAAAAACAAGAGCCGTCTTTCAGATGTCAGCGCTCAAGCCAATCTGGTTTTGGTTAAGTGTGCTCCCCCCACAGCTTGAAGCTGTGGTCACTGTCTTCTCCTACCCCGAAACAACTGCAGTAACATATTCGGCAGAGCACACCTGGGCCCCAGCTGGAGCCTGGTCTAACCGTGTTGCTCCCACAGACCAAAATGAGACAACAGTGTTCATTTTAGGTTTTATTGCACATATCCAGGCTGAAATAGCCTTGATTTTCCTCTTTCCTCTGACACAGTGGTTGTGAAGGATTTGTGCTCCTTGGGAGGCTTCTGATTCCCAGAAAAAGGAACCATGGAGGAAGGCTTACAAATTTATTTTTATTACCTGATGACTAGACTGCATGAATTTATCACCTAAAAAAAGGAAAAAATTACTTCTGACAGGGTGAAGAAAGTCACTGAGGCCTCAGACGAACTAAACTTAGTTTACTAGAGAATCTCATGTGATTTTTATGTATTTTTCATGTCTACTCAGGGCTTTGGTTTTATCAGTTTAGAAGTTCCGAGAGTTTAGGTTCTGTTGAAAGTATAGAATTCAGGGATCACTCACAGCTAACACGCTAAAGGAGGATATATTCTTCCAGCTGACTCCATGGAGCAGACAGAAAATCTTGATATTCTCCCAGTTTCTCTGCTCAGCAAAACTCAGCTCTGAAGACACAGCTGCCTGTGCCATGAATTCTTAGTTCAGCTGACTGGGAGTTACTAAATTGTCTATAATAAAGTTTAAGAATGCATTTTTGCGGTTATTGAGAGTCAAAAAATGAAGGGATGAATAATAACAGTAAAGAAACATGAAACTAAAAATTTTATACTTGAAACCAGGATTGATAAATTCCGTTTAAAGATGAATATATAAATTGAGGAAAAAAGATTGAATTAAAGGAAGTTCTAAGAAACTTGTACCAGAACGGCATGGAGCATGAAAGGACTGACATCTCTGCAGACTTCATACTAGAGGCAAATCATAAAAGAAGCAGAATATTAAAGGAAGAACTTTGTTTACAAGCAGTAAGCTCAAGAACAAGATGAGGGAAAAGAATTGGAATGGCAGTTGGATTAGGTGGCACCTAATCTGTTCTGAACATTGGAAATAGACAGCGAAAGGATGGATTACTAGCCCAAAGCACACTTACAGATGTATACTTCCAGATGCAAGACCCTACAGGGCAGTAGGAATGATACCTTGGAAGGAGTTCAGCGCACCAGAATTTAGTCATAACTATGACAACAAGAAGTAACTGTTGAGTTTGAGAGATGAGTGCCTCTGTCAGAGAGAATCCATTTTTGCCTTGTACCCACCCCTGACAAAACCAACTTATTTTATCATAAATGTAGCATCTCTTCTTCCAATACATTCTCTGTCACGAATTTTTATTGACAAAACACCTGAGGAGCATTTGTGCCCTGACTGAATATCTGATTCCAGTAAGATATTCCATTTTCAGAAAATGCTGCACAAGTCAATTATTTTCTCAAGAAAAAAAGAATACTGGCAAGACAAAGGTTTTCAGGAAAGGGAATGCCTTTCGCTAGACACACTTCTGCCTGTTGTGAGAAACAACCTGACCAACCTTTAACATGTGGGGATTTCTTCTACCAACTCCACCTCAGAGAGTTCTTCATAGGCAAAATGAAACAACATTTAGCCCCATGATGTTCATAAAGAGAATATAGATTTTTTTTTTTTTTTTGTCTAGCAACTACAAATACTTCTAATGGCTGAAATACTCCCTCAACTACTAAATTATATGGTTCAGTAGAATACTCAACATTTGAAATAATTAACCAATACATGCTTGTCTTATACAACATATCACTTCTCCCCACATATCTTGTGTCACTTTTACCTATAGACCATCAAGGTTTCAGAAACCCTACTGCCAAAAATGTCCAGAAGGATTTCAAGGACCACCAGAGTCTCTGAACCGAGCAGTGACAAAAATGAATCTCAAGTTTAGTAAAAAGGACAGTGAGTGATGAAAGGAAATAAGTATGAAATAACAGTATTATTTTTTGAAATTATTATACTTGCTTTTCCAGAAAACAGAGCCACTTGACCAAGTTCCTCTGTTCTGTAATTTTTCTCAGGGGTCCCAGCGTCTGAAGGGACCTAGGATTTTCTATACTGTCCTCTCTTTCTTTATAGCATTAGCTCTAACAAATAGCATTTTGAGCAATACCCTACAGAGTCTGAGTGCTTTTCTTTTTTTTTTTTAACTGGAATCATAATAAGCTGACATCACCTGGTGCACAACAGTTGTCAAACGACTCACAAATTGCTGAAGTATGAATTAGAGATGCCACTGCAGAGTTCAAAAAAACACTGCCTAGGAAGTCCTACGAATGTACATTTCTGTCCTGACAGCAAACAGGAGCTAGAATTTTGGAGCTGTTTGTTAGAAAAAGGTTTCACTGTCGCACCTAAAACCAAGTGCTGGCAGTGTATTACGCTGGTTTTACGTTTACAGCTCAGAGATCAAAGGCGATCAATAAAAGTCCAATTTTGCAGCAAATAATTGTATGATTTGCCCTGTTCCTTTTAGGGATTAACTTCCAAATGGGTGTAGGAGAAGCTGGGTCTTAGATATCACTATAAAGAAAGAAAAACCAAGGAAAGATGTATGCCTGACCTTTTGAAAACAAGAGTTCTTAAAGCTCTGGTGTGTAGAATTACATCCAAACCTATGTGCATTCTAAAGTGCGCCTTACATTTTGTAGAGTATTAAAACAGAATTGTGGTGGAAATAACGAAGTTAAAGCGGAGGACTAAGAATTTGAAGAAGCAACCACGTTTGAAGAGGGGGAGACAGAGTTTGTTCTTCAGGAAAAGTTCTCAGAAGCATGATATGAACACGTATCAGGACCGTTTCATTTTAGAAGATGAAAAAGCTGGGGTTTACATATAGCATAAGCCTGAGGGTGGAAGCTTGAAGTACTGGTTGTAAAGATGCCCTGAAGTCCCTCATATATGATAGTTACCAAATACTGGTCCTAAATCTACCTAACAATTACAAAGCAATTATTTCTGTGAAAAATTAGAGGTGAATGCATACTGGCACACGTTACAAGACCGAACGAACACCATCCTGCTGACATTCCTACTGGATGGAAATCAATTTACAACACATGAATGGTGGGTCAAGATTTTCTCTTGAAATATTGGTGCCTTTAACTCTGAAATCTTCCTGAGAGATTCAGACAGCAGCATTACTGGAAATGGTTCAAAGGCACCAAAATCTAACAAAGCAACAATGTGTTATTTTCTAATTGGAGCAACTTAACACTGAATTTTACTGGGTTTGTTATGTGCTAATTGGGAACATCAAGCCTTTATTTGCCTTTTACTGAATCCCTAGAACAACAAAGAAAAATAAACCAGAAAAATCAGTTTGAAATCAGATGTTTTGCATGCATATATACATTCATATGCATGTATCTGGAGGCTAGAGATCAGCTCCCGGTTTCAGAAAACAGGGAAACTTAGTTCATATGAAGGAGCATTCGGAACAAAGTCAGACCTGTCTGTTCTTGGAAGACCAGCTCATGAACTGCAGGGCCAGTTTTTTACTTGCAAGCAGATCAATTTTCTCTCAAGAAAAAAGAAAATAATATGATACTACTAAAATTCTTAAACATTTCTGATCAGGTTCCACTGAGTAAAATGGTTGTCATTTTCATGAACAGAAATGGAAAATGCTTTCTGGCCTGCAGAGCTCTTGTATGATGAGCTATATCAAGAGGTGAGTTTTATTCATTAAAACAAGCTGGTTTTCAACAAGAGTAAATTTGGCAAAACCAAACATATGGAAAACTGAAATATAAAATTAAATTAAATAAATTTTAAAATAAATAAATAAGATAAAATTAAATTAATATAAAATTAAAACTTAGAAATGAAACAGTCCAAATGGCAACAGTTTTCATTTGGAGTACAAATGAAAACTCTATGCTATTGAAATTTAAAAGTAACTTGATCTAGATCTCAAGTTTCTTAGGACTATTCTTTCAGTTCACTGAGGCAGGACTGAACCCAACAAAGTAACTGTAACTGAAGCCAGATCTGAATTAGACTAATGATTCCTCATTCAGCTCCTGGTTCAAAGCGCTATGAAATGCTGGTATTTTCATCTTGTGGTGTGTTGCTTTGTTTTGTTTGCTTACTTTTGCCCTTCCTGTAGTATTTTACATTTTTTAAAGGTCAGACTACTGTCAGGCATCTGTTCCTTATTTTTCGGCTTGAAAAAGAAAAACCAATTACTTCCCCAACCGTATTTTTTTAAGTTCCGTGGATCAAAGGTTTTGGCATGTCTTCACGACAATTTTTTCCAAGTGCATGTCTGAGTAGGTGGCAAACTCCGGGACCTGAGAGTGACTGACTGTGGAAACCTCTTATGCTTGCTCAGCTATCAAAGAATGAAAAGAAACAAGCAACCACATCTGAAATTTAAAAGTTATTCCTTGAAAATATTCAAACAAAAGTACCACATGGCTCTATAAAATTTGTTTTTTTCTAATGGAGACAAGAATGCTTTCTTTCTAAAAAATATATCTTTTTGTGTAGTTCAAAGATGAACTTGGTGATATATATGCAGAGACCTAGTACTAGACTTTTATTTGAGTAAGGTGCAAACAAATTCCTTTAAGCTGTGACTTAGCTAACTCTTTCAAATGAGATTTTATTCGTATTTATTTAAAGATTCTTGGTGTTATGGACATCGTGGGGATGTGACACAAGATCATTGCCTTGAAATATTCTCACAGATAGCAAACATAATACTAATAGGCATTATCTAATCTTGACTTGTTTCTTCAAAACATTTGCATAATAAATACTTCTTATTTGAACACTGTCAGTTTTTAAATTGGGTTTTGGCTTTTTTCTTTTGAAATTTTAAACTTTCAAACCGCTCAACTCTTACGGATTCCTTCTCGTGGCCACTGGCTAAAAACTACTGTCCTGTACTTTCAAACCATCCTTCTGTTTTTACTGGGTTTGGATGTCATGACTTAGATCCCAGTCAAGGGGTGGGAGTCACAAATAAATTGCAGTTATTACACTTTTACCAGGACTCACACGTGAGTATCAGACACACTGCTAAGACCAGGAGGATTATCACAGCCACCGATACAGCGACACCTGTTCTGAAGAGACAGGTTTTACCTGCAGATAGACAGAAAACATAAAGATTAGGAGAACAACTGGGAAGGGAATCCTTTGTCTTCATTTAACGGTGCTCTTCTCAGGCTCACACTGGGACAACCCTTTGAGTTAGGCAAAGTTCTTCAGTGCTGTCCCTTCTGGTGTTTGTTCTTGTGACAGGTAAGTTGTGGACACTTTGTTTTATTCCCTGACAGATATTCAACTTGAACCCTTCTGCCACTGCATAGAACACGTTGTTGAATTCTGCTGCGCTTGATACCACAGTTAAACGCTCACTGGGATCCTTATCTGCCCTCTCAAAATACTGTGAAAGCAAAACCCAATCAACCTACCAGACAAAGGTTCTGACGTGTTATATTCGCTAACAAAGCAGATTTTTCAGAGGAGTTGAATTGTCTCCTCTTTCTGTTTCGATTGTTATGTATGGACTTTGGTTCAGGATTTACCTCAAGGGGACCCTGGCAATATTAATTAGTCTGCCAGTTCAGTGGATACTGGCCGGGTGCTGCAGAGCACAAGCAGAGGATGTGCAGTTCAGTGATTGACTGGACTCACCAGGCACTGAATTAAAAGGTAAAGGAGAGCCTTTCCATCTTTTCCTGCTTCACCTATCTGCCAGAGTATTTACTTACCCCTTCTGCCGTCTTTGAAATTTATGGTGTCTGTGTGACAACTCGGATCTGAAAAACAAAATTGAGGTTTCACTGATATTAACCCTGCTCTGTCAACAGTTTTAGATAAATGAGAAAGCCATCCTGAATCTTCCTCCTAACTGCAGTTAATATCTGTTTTGCTCTGTCTGGTTAACCTCATTTTCACACCTACTTGTGCATTTGTGAGAAAGCTGTAGACATCAAATGAAGAAAATAATAGAACGTGTCACAAACCCTGGGAGATTAAAGATTATATATATTAAAAATACCAATGAGACAGAAAATAACTTGGGAAGGAAAACACACATGTGTGCATGCTGGGGTCACTCAGGAAAGAGTTAACTCTGTACCGTGGCTGCTAGGGAGCTGTTCCTGGGTGCTGAGGGAAGTACTGAGGTGGTCTCAGCTGGCGCTGGGCAATGCCTGCACTGAATTCAAGGTCTTTCTCCGCTTCTGACCCTGCAGCTGCGTTCCCAGCTCTCGCTGTCGCTGCAGGCAGTGCAGGGACACACAGCTCAGGCAGCTGACCCCACCTGACCGAGGGAGTATTTCATTCCACAGTACGTCATGCTCGGGGCTCAGGTGAGGAGGGGGGCTGGGAGCCGTTACTCTCTCCCTTACTCCCTTGCTCGTTTACTCCCTGGCACTCGCTAACCCTCCCCCTGACTCCTGGGTTAGCAGCTTTGCTCACTCCTGTGCTGGCTCACTCCTGAGGGGGTTGGTGGGTTGTTTAGTGTTCCCGGTTGTGCTGTCGCTGAGAGGGTTCGCTCAGAGTCTGCTGCGACAGCTCTTGGTCCCTGGCCCTCGGGCTGTGGCTCTCAGGCTGCGGCTCTCAGTCTCTCTGGGTCTGACTCTCACTGCTCAGCACCTGGCTGTGCCTTGGTCAGTGGGTGGTGAGCTTCGTGGTATTTTGCTAGCCGGAGTTAAACCATGAGAGTGTGTTTTCAAGCACATGTATTTCAACCACATTCTGTCCTCGGGCACATCAAGAGAAGGTACCTTGCATTGTAGGCTATCCAGGAAGCATTCAGAAGATAAGGCCATAGTAAAGAAGCTAAATTAATCCCTTGTCTCAGGATTGGCAGGGTAGGAACTGGGTATGTCTCCCATCTCAGTGGAAGTTCCTTGTGAGGAGCCACATAAAATGGAAGGCATATGGCCCAAATAAAAACCAGGTACAGCAACAAATTCCAAGAGACCTCAGGTACGAGGCAGCTGGATTACTAATGCGATTTTGCGGTCATTCTCTTAAAGCTACCTTTCCACCCATGGACTAGAACGTAACAGATCTAATATAAATTAAAAATAAAAAGGTTTAGGGAAGATCTGTGAACTTCAGGCCCGCTGTCCTGACAACACAGGCACAAAACCACTTGGGTTGGAAGTGACCTTTTCAGGTCACCTAGTCTGGCTTGCCTGCTCAAGCAGAGTTGACTACAACAAGTTGTCCAGGACCATGCACAGACGGGTTTTGAGTATCTCCAAGGATGGAGACTCTACAACCTCTCAGAGCAAACTGTTCCACTGTTTGATCACCCTCACAGTAAAAAAGTGTTCCAGTGTGTTCTGATGCTATATCTAGTGAGAGCTATAACAAAGCATGGAATTAGTGAACAACTGCATAAATGTAACCAAGCTGGAAGATTCAGTAGGACTTTTCTGAAATGAAGCCCTTACTACAAGTTTTTATTTCTCTGGTCAACTGCCACGTGAATAAGTGATTTGATTAAGTTTCAAATGGCTTTCAACAATGTCCATCAGCAAAGACTTGTGAAAGAGCAAATGTGCCATGGGAAAGAGGGAAGGTCCTGGCATAGATGAATAATTGATTGAAAGCTGGGGAGCAGAGGGAAGGATTCAGTCATTAGTTCTTGCAGTGGAAGAAAGCCACCAATAGGGTTTTCCAGAGGCCTGTGCTGGGATGGCTGCTGCCCAACAGGTTCCTAAACAACCTGGAACAGGGGGTGTACAGTGCTGTGAAGATAGTTGCCAGTGACATACGGTTATCCACGGGGGCACAGATAGAAGTAGACTGTGCAGAATTCCAGGAAGACCTTGACAGAGTGAGCGACTGGGCAGCACAACAGCATTGTGAGATTCACTGCAAATAGATATTCAGGGACCTGCATAGAGCTTGGGATCCACAGTCCCAACTTCCCTTAGAAAAGGATGGGCTCTGAGGTGGCCTGCGAGTGGGTTCTTTGGTTCTGTGAAAACAGCAGATCAGTGCTCCATAGTGGTCAAAAAATCAAGTCATGCATTAGGAATTATTCAGAAGGGAAACAAAAATCAGGGGTGTTTTGTCTGCCACATGGTTTTATAAGTCCATGAGTCACCCTTACCTTCAATGGTGCATGCTTTTCTACTACCCCTATTTCAAAAAGCGTATAGGAAAAACGTTCAGAGAAGGGAAGAAGTAAATGATGCTGTAGGCTAGAGTTCTGCAGCATTGAAAAGAGGTGACTTAGAGGCTCTGCCCGACTCATTTAAAATCCCAAGTGTCAAGGAGACCTTGGACAGGTTTTGGCTGCTTTCAGGGAACATCAGCTGAAGCTAATAGGAGGCCAGCTCAGAGTAAAAAATTGCAGATGGTTCTTCGTGCAGTGTCAAAAAAACTATAGATCCCCTTATCAGAGGGTGTTATAGAAATCAGGGCTGTGTATGGAACCAAGGGGAGATTGGTCAAGTTTATAGAAGAGAAATCCACTGAGGATACATAAATATAAACACATCTGTCTCAGTAGGTCCCTGAGTAGTTGCATGCATGTGAAAGTATTACAGGGAAGCATCGTACACTCTTCTTATTAACCCGTAGTCATTTACTTATGCCTGCTGTTGGAGACAGAAGGATGGGGTAGATGTCTGGCCCAAAATATCCTTGTGTTCCTGTGCCAGTGAAGCCAACAAGTATTCAGTTGCCTATAACACATCGACTGGCCCTGCTTTGGCTGTATAAAGCAGACAACTGTATCTTCCTGTGTCCCGTACAGTGTTGTATCACCGCATGTTTAGAAATCAAGGAACAGACTCTTCTCCTCTCATTGTTTAAATTTATATCATTCCATCAGACAGCTAAAAACTCATTGGATGATGTGTAACTAGCTTCAGCATTTGTGTCTAGGGGTTGCACTTTCATTTCTGCATATGTAGTACCCCCACAAAAATAACAGAGGAAGTTGAGAAACAACATAAATGGAACAAAAATGACTGAAATGGTGAGAAATGCTAAACACATGACAGCAGCTGATTTGTGTGACCGTGTTTAACTTTGCCCAAATAATATTCTTTTACATTGCATTCACACCTTAGAGGACCTGCTGCGGGCAGAAATAGATCTGGTTTACCTTCAGTGCAGACAATAACAGAGCAGGCGTGGGTTGCATGGCACATGCATTTTAAATCTAAACAGAAGTGGAGAAAAACGTCTAAGGTTGTCTGATGGCCTTATTCAATACATATCCATATGTGAGTGGTGAGAATGGCTACAATATCAAAGCAAACCTGAAAAATGCAGACCATGCTAAATTTGAATGTATTACTAGTTAACACAGTGAGAAAAGTGAAAAATATTGTAACATCTGCAGATTATAAATGTGAATGAATATGGAAGAAAGCATGTGGGAAAGGAATACAGGGAAGGGACACATAAAAAGTGCATAAAAAGTAAGAAATATGATGTTGCAGTTCTGCAAAACAAAGTCATCCTGTTCTACAGCGCTGACCCCCTTTGTTTCTATCACCATACACAGTTAATGTCTTTGATGAGCTTAAGGGCATTCTTCTGGCTTATGGAATTTATTTGATTCCTTTTGAAAACTGCATTTGATCCAGGGAATCCACTATCAAAGAGAAAATAGCCAACTGGAGGAAAAAGAGTTCAGAAGCCAGTGTTTGAGCTCTTTTCTGTAAGATATGCACCAGCACTGGGAAATACTGTGCATAAATAAAGTGAACACATAAAAGAAAAGAGTTGATCGGTGTTTTCCAGAAATGCACAAGCATAGAAACATAAAAACGTTATAAAAATGGTATAAAAGCTGTAAGTAAGAGTACATGGATTGAATTATAAGGAAAATAGAACTTTTAATCAGATGATAGCATCTATTGTGGGTGCCTACCAATTTAGCCATGAAATAATCTGTTTAAAGTGGTGATAGAACACTGTCTCCTGGGGAATTGGAAACTCCAGCCATCTGAAGATAGATGCCAAGGTACCACACTTTATGCAAAAGACAAGCATAGAATGGCGAGAAATAGAAACTACTATTTCTGTCAAAGAGTAAAGTTAAAAGGAAAGGGAAGAAAGAAGAAAATGAAACTCAAAGTGAATGAATTCTGTTATTTTAGGGTGCAATTTTATGCAGAGGAAGCAAAACCAGTGAAATATTGTTTGTAATAATTCTTAGTGCATTAAAGAAAGATAATTTAGGTTAGAATTTTGCCACATCGTTTATACTGAATTAAAATAAATCTGTCCTTGAAACATTTTAGGCTTGATTTATTAAAGTAGTAGTTTGTACAGACAAACTTTTCGGGGAGGAAAAACCCCTGAAGCAACACCTACTATGCTCAGCAAGTAGAAACAGTCTATGCACAAGGCTGCTTTGAACAACAGAAACATCAACCAATCAATCTCCTGATCCGTTTGCTGCAGGAATCAGTCTGATGCATGACAGCATGCCTGGTTCAGGACCAGGTGATGTTCAGCTGTGGAATAATCTCCTGAACTGATAAAAACTACCGCGTATCACACAAGAAACTCTTCCTCACGCTCGCACCTTAACAAATGTAAAGGAGACCTCGTAACAGTCCCCTTTATTTCTGTAAAAAAAATTATGTGGACAACCCATCTGTGCATTTTTCTCAGCTCTGCCCCCCACATTTCTTTTGTCCTTTTTTCAGCTTTGGTGCTCCATGCCAGTCTTTCAGAATGTATGGTAGGAAGGCTGAAGAACACGAGGAAAGCTCAGTGCAGACCGATTGACCTACCTTGGACATCTGTGACCTTCTGCAGTCTGTGCGTGTTTGATTCAGTGAAATTCAAGTCAGCGTAAACGAGATCATCTGACATTCTTGCTCCCCCTTCTTTATTTCCCTCCCTGCCGCTTCTGAAATGGTACTCTTAGCACTCTCCCCTCTCTAACCTTCAGAAGGAAGTTCTTTCGTCTTCCTGTCATACATAAACTCGTTATGAGCAGGGAAGCCTACTTCTAATTAATCTTTCGATAGTAGCACGCTACATGTGAGGTTGTGGCATCAATGTGGTCTCCGTTGCTGGGAAGTGGTTTCTGGCACCAGGAAATGCTCGTGTGGGTATTGTTCACGCGGTGCCTGTAGACATACTGTACTCCTGACTGTGTTGATCTATTTGCGGCCAGCTGCGTCTGCAGCCAGAGTGTGTGTGTTTGGGTGGTGTGGGGGGTGTCTACGTCTTTGGATTTTGCCCCCCAGCCTCAGCACTGGCTGGGCCTGGAAAAGGAGAAAGTGGCAATCTCACATCTAGCAGTCCTGGAGAGGATTAATCCCCTGGATCCCACCGTCCACTGGAGCTGATTATCCTTAGCAGCCTCTTGGCTATGTTTTGAGGGATGTTAGACTTCCGCTCTGGAGTTTCCTTCTTGACCTGAGATACAGCACCCCATCCTCCCAGCCTAGTACCCACCTCGCTGCACCACTGCCACGGCTGTGGTAGGACAAAGGCCTCTTGCAAGTGGTGGAGCAGACTCCCTTGGGAAGTCACTACATCCTTTGGGGTTTGTTTACTTTCACTGAGATGGGATGAATGGGCATCTGACCCATGGTTCTGACATGCTTACACAGCTCTGCAAATGCTCTTGGGCCAAATCTTGGGTGTATTCTGAGCAGTTCTATTGGACTAGATATCCATTTTGCGACACGCAGAAACGGAAGCTAAGGTGGCACCCTGCACCCAATGGCTTTTGAACAATATGAAAACCCAAAGTGGGAAAGATCAAGAAAGATTTCACATGGCTTTCCCCATACTCACTTCATCAGTCTGTCTGGAATTGCGAAGGCCATAAGATCTGTAGGATTCTGCTCCAGGAGGAATGAAATGCACAGGGAAAGCGGAGATGCCTCTTTGCAGAACCCCTGCATCATATTTCAGTGGCTCTGGCGTATAGTAGATTCATACCCCTGAACGCACCAGGAGTACGACTCACACCTGTAAAAGAAGAATGATCGTTCCTTCAGCAACGACTCAGAAACATTAGACGTGGGGCCTGAAGCAGCAACACATACAGTGTCTCTTTCCCAGTCACAGGTTGGGAACAGGCACAGGTTAACAGGAAGGCCTGCTCATAGGCTCAGACAATTCCCATAGGATCACTCCACACTTGTTTCCTCTTCTGCAAACACCATGTTGGCATTCTTCATAAGGACTGTCATGCTGGAGGTCACGGTAAAAGCATGAGGTGGTGTTATTAGGCGCTCAGAACTTGATCCTGACCCTTGGATACAGCTGTTTCTCCTGCAGCCATTCTGTACCTTCCCACTCTGCTCCTTTTTCCCATGACGTCCACATTCCCCTGACGTTTTCCCTAGCGCTCCCGCTATATCACAGCAGGAAGATGTGCTCAGCTATTTTGATGGCAAGGTGCCCATAATCTGAGCAGGTATAACTGTGTTTCTGAAGTTCCCAAATGGGAGCCCAGCCCAGTTGACTCTTACGGTCCTGAAGGCTGCACTGAGCAGCGTGTGAAAGGATTTATTGCAGAAGCTCCTTTCTGACAGGCACGTAGATGAGGTCTGAGACTTCCATCCTGAAGGTGTTTGTCAGACAGCTGCCCACCATTACCCACCTGGTAACAAGACAAAATTGCTGTCATGGGTTTCTAGTCGGACATACTGAGGGTCCCAAGGTGTCCGTATGGAAATGGCAGGTTCATCTGGAAAAAGAGGAAGAGGAGGAATAAAGTTATATGGATTAGCTAGTTTATAACACTTCTCAGTTTTTTCTTGATTGAAAACTTGCAAAAAGGAAATTTTAATTTTCTCACGTTTCTGAATATTTATTTACACGTCGTTAGAAATCAACATGTGGGAAATTCTGCCAGTTCCATTTGTTTTCCTTCTGGACTGGAAGAAGGAAGAATTTTCAAAATTTATTTTTTGTTTATGATTGGTTTATTTTTTTATTTTTATAGTATATTTAATGGGAAATAGTTACAGCATGTGTACTGGCAGCAAATTTCATATCAGTATTGGCAGTGGATAATACAAAATCTGAATAAAATTAGTATAAGGGTTTGGTATAGAACTTATCTCTTTCCTCTCTCTGTCCCCACGTACATGCATACCACAGAAATACAAAACACGTTTTGCTTTGAAAGGCACGGGATAGATGCTAAATTTGCTCAGCGCTGACTCCTAACTAGGCTACTCGGCAAGAAGCACCAATTCCACTGAACTTCTAATTTTACTGTGCTGAAAAAGACACAGAGCCAGTAGGAAAAAGAGGCAGAAAGTAGGTGCACGTTTTTCTGTTGGGCAAGAGTAGCACAAGGAGAATTTTGTGAAATTAATGGCAACGTTATCTACAGGTCAGAGTGAAAGCCGTTGTGTGTGACATACACCACCTGTTTAGTGCAGGTGTGACGATAACTTGCACACATACACAGAATACCGACAGCTACGAAGAAATTGCCAGCATCACCGGATGCAGCAGAAGCAGAGTCGAGTGGGGAATGAGGAAACTTGCCCAGCCCCTTCGGCCCTGCAGGACTGCGGTGTCTTACTGGACAAGCTGACAACAGGGGTACTACTGTTGATGACAAGGAATGGGGGAGGGAGTGGGCCCTGCAGACTCACCTCTCCTCCAAGAACCCAGCCCACAAGCACCTGAGGGAACAGGGCAAAATCTGAGTTGAGTCCGTAGCAGCCACCTGTGTTACCACAGGCGTAAACAAGACTATGATGAGCCAGGGTTAGGTTGTGGGATGTTACTTCAGGTAACAAGAGAAAGAGTGAAAAAAGTTATTTTCAACCCTAAAATATTTATTTCTCGGGCAACCAGAAAAAGCAGTTAACCACAGCTTAGGCAAACGGATGCACAAAATGGATGGCAAACTGGATGATGATTTATCTACTCATTTTGATATGCACCCAGCAGTGTCCATTTTTCCCGAAAGGTTTTGCATCTTCCTCTCAAGCCTACCCCCTTAATCAGAATCACAGGGGTGTCTATTTGACCTGTTATGCTGGGCAGTGTGGTTCCAGACTAGGAACGTAAAGAGTTTACCTCACAAACCGTTTTGTTGGCTGCAAAGCAAGGTAAGGGATTTTGATCTCAGGGTCACTATCATCCACTGCTCCCTCAGTTGTGCCAAAACTACTATAAAGACAGTTTAAAATAAGCCTTGCAAATAACCTGTATCTGTTCATTAACCACTGAACTTTTCACCAGCACTGATGAGATCAGGCCTCAGATTGCTGGTGTTACCACAAGAACTGGCTAAAACACCTGAGTTTGTTGTGTGGGATGCCCCGTCAAACTCTTCTTTTTTTCCAGTCCATGCGAACTCTTCCTCATGAAATGCTACCTTACATAATTGCAGTGGAACATCTGTTTTTAAACCTTCAAAGAAGTTATCTTAATTTGAGAAGTCAGCTAGGCTTGCTTTGGAAAGTACCTGCTTCTTTTATTTGCTCTTCTTTTTTTTTTTTGCATATTCTGTCTTGAAAACAGGACTGCAAAACCATTATTTTATACATATATTCTTAGCAATTTCCAAGGACAAAAGCGAAAGTCCTTTCAAAAGCAGAGAATTCTGAAGGCTCCCTTTGCTGTCAAAGATACCAATAGGTAGGGTGGCCTGAGCTCACTACAGAGATATCAGGCTTGTGTTAAGGTTTCTTCAGGTGTGATGTGCGTAAAGACAAAGGTACTTCCAGAACTAGAAACAAGTCAGAGCTTATCTCCACACAAGCCAGAAAAATTAGCTCGTTCATCCTAATGGCAGTGAAGGACAGATGGAATTCTCCTAAGTTTATTGCAAAATGCTGTAAAAGGCAGACTTGCACACGTGATTGAAGGAGCAAGACTCCTGTCCTGGTTTTCCCCCAGTAACACAGCCCGCAAGTTTACCTTGTAGACGCGGTGTTTCTGCTCGACCGTGGGCGGTGGGATAAAAGCACCAGCACGCTTGGTTTCTTCAACTGGAACAACAAACTGGAAAAGAAACAGACACGCGAGTCACCTGAAGGTTCCCGTGGCCACTCAGAAACGTGCACAGGGAATTGGAGAAGACAAAGGGAGGCAGTGCAAGGAGAATGAGACCCAGAACTGAAGGGGGCAGGAAGGATGACGCATTTAGCAAGCAACTGCTTGGGTTGTGATAACAGTGAGTGAGATGAGGAGACTGCATTCTGGTGGAGGGCAAATACATGGCAGCTCCACCAGGTCTTAAATTATTTTTATTTCTTTTTGTGTATGTGGTTGGTTGGTTGGTTTAATTGTTTTTCCCAAAAAAGGGAATTGCATTACTAATTTGCCTATTGTAACATGAACTGAGCACAGGAAACATCTGTCCAGATCATCAACATTTTTAATTGCTGTTTTTCTGGAGTCACAAGCACAGCATGATAGCACTAATCCCACAGATCTTTACATTAAAAAGTGCCCCTCTTTACTATGGAATACTGCCCACGCTGATTAGCAGATTCTGCTTCATCTTGAGTGACTGCTGAGTGTGTGGGCCGATGCTGTTTAAGGAGGGAAAGTGTTAATGCAATACCAACTCTGAGCTGGTAACTTTGGAATCCATTGGATAAGGATGGTGCATGTACCACAAAGTGATGCTGATGAGGGGCTCCAGCTCTCCTGGTAAATTCTCATATATGACACTGAGATGACGCTTAAGTTAACACTGGAGGCAGCACACACACTATTGTGTATTGCATTTTCTGAGCTCTTAGCCAGACTTAACACAGAGCATTTAAATGTATACCCATTGTTTCTCTCCTCTGTGATATGGTGTATTTCCCAGGAAACTAAGTTGGGAATCAGTAAACCACTTCAGAATATTACAGATATTTGTATATGGGTCTGTATGGATGGAACAATAGCCCTGTATTCATAAATGCCTGAGTTAATACACGAATTGCAATTCAGTAGCACTACAGCCCGTGCTTGGCTCCTTAAACTCTAGTCAAGGGAACTGGCTACACCTTACATCATTTTCCTAAGAAGTAAGCCCTTTGACTTCCACACAACAAGCCTTCCCTACTCACTTCATTCCCACTCTTGTCAGCTCTATTTGCATGTTTCCGAGATCAGTCACGTCCATGTCTCAACCTGCGCAAGCCAAGTGTCCGTAATGGTCAGGAACAACTTAGCAAAGAAAGGAAAATCTTTTAAAATGTCAGTTAAGGCTGTCATCCAATACTTACACTGTCCAGCCTCAGGTCATAGGTGAAGAATATTCTGGGTTCTGTTGAGTAAGATAGGTCTCTGTACCTCACCAGTAAAAGAGATTTGAAAAACCTTTGGCCTTTAAAGATTTGACTGTGTCATCGGTGCCAAATGCAGTAACGAGGCGTGCCGTGTCCATCTGTAACGGGAGTGTTTCATTGGAAAATCTCCTTCAGTACTTCCCATCAGCCACACACAGGTATTCACCCTCAATCGTATGCCTTCTGCCACTGCACGTGTATTAAAATGCAATCCACATACTAACCATGTGCAATTAAAACTCACCTAAAATAATATAACTGTGTGTAGCTGGTACATACCCAGACACTCAGACGACGTGTCGGAACACGCAGCACGAAGTGAGCAGTGTAACACAAGATTTGTCTTTTCCAGACAGACACAATGGGTTTTTTTTCCCCAAAGAGAGGGTGCGAACTAGAAGAGACACAAGGACAGCTTGTACCCACTGTCATTTCTCTGACACTATTAAACCACTCACGGATTTAAAGTGCTGATATGTGAAATGAAAGAAAGCTGAAAAAAAAAGGTTGTTATGGATTTGGTAAAGATTTCAGAACCTGCACCACTTCGTGTTTAAATGTTTAGTACTGAGTATCTAGATATTGTTGTAGCGGCGGGATCTGTACAACGATGCTTAAGATCAGTTTTTCAGATCTTAGCACATCCTAGGGCAGGCACATGCTGGTTATTTACCTGTATATACCGCTAATGCACTGGGGGCAATTTTGGCAAAGAAGTACTAAGAGGCTTACACAAAAAGCTAACAAAACTGTAGTCCCCTGGTTCCCCATCAGCGGGTTACCGTTGACCATGACATGCCTGGATCTGCCCCGTCGTGTAAGAACAGGAGGAGTCGTACAACTCTGGAGGCTCTTCCCATTCAGAATGAGATAATATTTCTTTCAATGGTCATTAAGAAGCTTTGGGAAAAAACCCACCACCTTTGTGAGAACAAGCCTTTTTGACTAGTTTTTCACCCATTGGACATTACTCAGACAACGACTTTGTTACGGTTGTTAGTAAAGAGGAAAATGAAAACAAAACCCAAGGATGTGTGTGAGAGAGGGTTAGAAGGAAGAATGCGAATAGCAAACCCCACTTAAATTCCATTTACAGTAACTAGCATATTTTTCCTTCAAACTGTGTGTTCTACAGGTTCAGTGAATGTGATATACAGCCTACTGAGCAAACGTGGAGATTTGTTGTCAGTAACGTGTTTACTTACTGGAATGTCTCCAGACCCAAATGATTAGGAGAGACCTTCTAAGATGCAAAAGAGTTGAAAAAAACTAAAACTTTTGTGGGACCAAAATTATTTTCTAGCATAAACAGTTTCAGCTACCAATACAGAAAAACATTGAAAATGTTGAATATATCTTCTGAAAATAATGGAATGTTTAATAATTTTGAGACCAAACACTTCCATTTTTCCTTTCAGGATCTTATTTTAGGAGAAATTAAATGCTTTGGGTTTACCCCAATTCACTTTTTAAAAAAATCATTATTAAAAAATAAAGAACAAGCATTTTTTCCTAAATTGATCAGAATTTTTTTCCCTGAAGTCATTCACAGAAAAAAAATTCCTGTCTTGAGTCACAATCACAAAAAGATTTCAAAACTGGGTATTACAAAAGCGGTTTTGCAACTGACTAAAAAAAAAAACTAAGGATAGCTACCTCACCACCTCCAAAGTTCACCCGTTTCAGGCAAGCACCAAGACATATTTAATGCAAAACACATTTTACTGTTGTGTGAAAAGGGAACTGAAAACAGCTGAACTAAATGAAACCACTGTGACTGCCCAACACTTCATAGTGTAAACTCTTTTTATATCTGGTTAACAGGAAACTGCCTGTTTCTCTTTTATTATTAAAACAGAACAAACCAAACCAGGACAAAAAGCCACCCTGGTTTTTTATTTAGGATCCTCAGTTGCATTTTCTTACGCTAAACTGCAGCTGTTTTAACATAAGGCATCTATCCGTAGTGGTTGCCTTTACAGACAATGGGAAAAACAGCGAGTTCCAAGGATGTCCTATCCTATTCCTAAGAGAGGTATTTCAGACTATAAGGAAGAAGCAACCTTTGGAGATGAACACATGTCTACTTACTACAGAGGAAACCAAGTAAACGAACCTTTGAAGAGCTTCAGTGAAGGAAAACATGAACGTTTCACATCTCACACCTGGCTGAACTGACCTCTGGTTTGGGTGAATCACTCCCAGCAGCCCTTTCTAGCTTCAGGGCAGGTGATTGCTTCACTCACATCCAATTGGTTCCAGCTGTGGTTTTGACTTGCAGATGGGATCGGTTTGTTTGCCTAGACAACATCATCTAGTGCTACCTGGGATACCAGGCATGATACAGGGACCTGCAGAAGAGCTGGGCTCTTGTGGGCTGTTACAGAGGCCATCCAACTAAGCATCTCAAATGGACTCACACATCTCTCCTTAGCCAGTGCAGCCCCTGTGCTTTCGAGACAATATAACTGGAGCATGACCCTTGGCAAATGGGTATGCCGTGGAAGGTTTTTTCAAGTTACAGAGAAGTAGACGCTGCCATTTGGGAAGACACCTCCTATCACAGTGTCAGATCCACGCAACTCCCCGTGAGGGCTGAATCCAAATGCCACCCAGACAGCTGTATTGACCTGCAGCTCAAATGTCATCATCTCCCGTTCATCATGGTCCCCGCAGAGGCAGACCATGTTTGAAGGCTCCAGGAGAAACGCAGCAATGAAGGTGCAGGCTGACCAGAACAAAAGGATGAGAGGAACAAGAGGAAAAGCCTACCCTTGATTCTTGAGAACTGCCTTCATCAGCAGGACCACTGCAGTTTCTGAGTCTTGCCAATACCTTGGGGAGCTATTCTGCTGCAAGGGACCCAGTTTATATGGGGCTGGCCTGTTGCCACAAAGGAGGAGTGGAAAACGGCTGTTCTGTTACCATAATTAGGAGTTTCGGAGTGAACTTCCAGACCCATTTTCAGTGATTGGAAGCAGGTATTCTTTATTGCAGCGCTGGGCGCACCAGGGTTATTTCCTCCTAGTGTGCTCGCCTAGCCCTTCTATCAAGTAGTTCATATGCAATCAAAGTATACATATTCATTAAGCTTCCCGGAAATACACTGCATATTCATAAAATTTCCTGGAACTAACCATCATATTTAAATTTAACTTATGCATGCGTGTTAAAGTGCACAGGTGGTCGCCCGGTGGGTGGTCATGTGAGGAAGTAAGTAGCCTTCATCACGGGGTCCTCTTCTTTACCTTAACTTAAATACTCGTTCTGCGGATGCTTGAATCCCTATTGCACAATATGTAACCACAAAGTCTGTTCAGCTCCAGTTAGAACTTATCAACCTATTCTTTCTTTGAACGACCTGTTCTCCTTTTCCCTTACATGGTTTATCCATAAATATCGTAACTACCCACCCATTATTCGAGCCAGGTTAGTATTAACATAGAAAACAAAAGGGCTAACCTAAAGAACGAAGGGATTTTTCAAAAGATGGAGTTTAGGGTGGTATCAGTTCTGTATCCAAGTTAACGTGTAGGAAAGATCAGCTCTTCACCTAACACGTCCTGGCACCCTGCCTCAGTAGGCCTTCCCGTATACATATTAAAACATTTTTAAGTGCTGTTTTGTACTACACAACCACAAAATACCAACAACATGTCTACCTCCTACCCAGTACTCCTCAGAGTGGGTGAGTGCTGGCTCTCCTCAACAAGGACAAGAGGATTTGTGGTTTCTTTTGTGAAATACATAATACACTGCCAACATTTGAAATCACCTCTGCTCCAGAGAGGCTCAAGACACTGTTCCAGGGGCCTCTGTAGTCAGGCCTGAGGGATATGGTAATACAACGTGAGTATTTCAAGGCTAGGACAGCACAGGGGTATCAAAACTGGGGCACTTCAGCCCCTCTGTGCAGACTTAATGATGAAACAGGGAGGGAAAATGGGAAGGGAATCTGCACAGCTGCATTAGCGTGCTTTGCAGAGCTGCTGGTGTGAGACATTTTCACTATTGCTAGTTCTCCACTCTTTTAACCAGAGAATCCCTTTCTCACATGGAGAGGAGTGTGGGATTAGGGGATGCAGCTGAGACACTGCTGGAAGACACGACTGTCCTGAGATTACAAAGTGGGATGGCTTAGCTGTGTGACAGATTAGAACAGCATGGTCTCTTGGATGGAGCAGGATGTGGTGTTTGCATACCACTGCTGAGGGGTCTGGGAGAGAGATTCAGGAACAGGAACATACCACGGACTGGCAGTGAGCAACATGCCAAAGAAGACCATAAAATTACAGATTACCTGAGTAGAGGGAAGAAGATAAAAACCTCTTCCTTTAAAAAACCTAATAGAGGAGCCAAGTGTGAAAAGAATCAGAAACATGGGGTGCAGTGGCACCTCTGAGGATGTGCCTCAGGCAGCAGACAGAGCAAGAAGAGGAAAGCAGTGACGTTCCACTGAGGTTTCTCTTTGGGGATTCCGGTGATGTACAACAAACTCGGGAGATGAAGAAGAATGACAGTGCTGTGATGAGTACTGTTTTGAAACGGTCCTGAAGGTTGCACTGCTGAAACCCTTTGCTAGCAGCACACACATCCCTGACACACAGCCAATCCTAACCCCCGCGTCTCCCCGGCTCAACAACTCCCTGGTGCGGTGCAGGGATAAGGTTCCCGTTACGACCAGTTGAAGCAACGTCAGTATTTCATTTCACAACTTTTGTCCTTCTGTTGAGATTATTTAACACCTCTACTTGTTCAATTTTAAACAAAATACTCCATTGTTTCGGAAACACGAAAAGATGTGCAAACTTCATCTCAACACAAGCTGCCAAAATTGGAACTCCAGTCAAAGGGATTTATTTAGGCTGCCTTCATGATCAGTGACAGAGGGAGCCTAATTTAGGTCAAACAATTATTTTTTAAGTTACTTAAGAGCCATGGAGTGAATCCAAAATGCAGCATTTCTATGCCTCTGAAATGCCCATGCCTTCTTTCCATTTTTTTAGCACAAACTTAATCGCTTGTTTTGATACATTTAGTTCTAACCAGCCCAAACTGAAGCTTTCTGTGAAAAACCTCAAAATCTTGCTGATGATTAGCTGAGACTTTCAGGGCAAAGATTAATCGGAGAGAGACGTGCCTGGGTGTAAGGAGTTCTACACACATAGAGATGCGTACCTGTGCGTAAGGCGTCAGCGGAGCCCTGAATTAGGACACCTAATTCCGTTGCCAATGCCATTTGAGATGCCCACTTGTATTTCACCTGGCCTCACCTGCTGCTCCAGGAGGCATGGATTTCCTGCCATACGTGTCAGCTCTGTTTGGATATCTTCAGGCAACAGGCCATCTAAAATAGCTATTCATGCATACGTTAAGACGACAGTTCCATGCACGTAGGGACAATAACGAATCTGGACAACAGATACGTATGTCCTCAAAATGAGGTATTAATGAGGGAGAAAGGCAGCACTTTAAAAGCAGCCAGTTCTACCAGTGTTCATGTGTAAGGGTAGTTAAAGGAGCCTGCTTCTAACAACGTTGGCACTTCTGCTGTGATAGGTGATAGGAATTAGATGAAATATTGCTGTTTAAAATGGTTTAAACTACCATTTTCTGACTTTATCCTTCATTCTATCGTGGTGTTGAGCACCACTGCTCCTTTTACTCTTTCTGTTTGGTTTTTTAGGGGCCTGTGGAAATATGCTACGTGCTGTTTTAGAGGAAAGTAGTGGAAAGACCTCCTAGACAGTAAAGGCAGCAGTAGTGAAAGCAATAGAGTTGCTTGCTTATTTTTCAGATGAAATATTTTTCTCCAAAAATATGGATTTACTGAAACCACTGATTTTTGCATAGACATACTACACTACCAATAATTCATCAGGGAAGGCTTTCAGTTCCAAGTAGAATTAGGGATTGCAAAAAAAAAAAGAGAAAAAGAAACAACTGCCCAAATGAGCTAACAATAAAGGACATTCGGTAGGTTGATGTACAGCTTCTGGACCATGTGTTGTGGTATTTAGTGCCAGGCTGGAAGCTGAATCGTGTATCTGAAGTCAGTTCACACTCAACAGAGTATCTGCTGTTTTGGCACTGGTTCATCACCCTCGTTTAAAAGGTCTTATCTGTATTACCCAAGGGAACACAGAAGTATGATGTCAATGAAAGGCAGGTAAAAGGATAGTGGCAAAGGGAATTCCCTGAGTGAAAGAAGGTTGCAAGCATCGGCAAGGAGCTGGAGGTGTCAGCGAGGGAATTGAGGTTTGGAACACCTCAGTGTTACAGTAAGTGCAGGCAGCTCAACTCTGTTGTGGTGAATGGAGATAAATCCTGTTGGCAGCCGGCCACAAGTGGTGTTCCCCAGGGCTCAGTACTGGGGCCAGTCCTCTTTAATGTCAATGATCCGGACAAAGGGATTGAGCGCACCCGCAGTCAGTTTGCTGATGACACCAAGTTGGGTGGGACTGTCGATCTGCTGGAGGGTAGGAAGGCTCTGCAGAGGAGTCTGGAAAAGCTGGATCAATGGGCCAAGACCAACTGTATGAGGTTCAACAAGGCCAAGTGCCAGCTCCTGCACTTGGGCCACAACAACCCCCTGCAGCGCTACAGACTTGGGGACGAGGGGCTGGAAAGCTGCCCAGGGGAAAAGGACCTGGGGGTGTTGGTCAGCAGCACCCGAATATGAGCCAGCGTGTGCCCAGGTGGCCAGTAGCATCCTGGCTTGTATCGGGAATAGCGTGGTCAGCAGGACTAGGGAAGTGACTGTGCCCCTGTGCTGGGCACTGGTGAGGCCACACCTCGAATCCTGGGGTCAGTTTTGGGCCCCTCACTGCAAGAAAGACACTGAGGGGCTGGAGCGTGTCCAGAGAAGGGCAATAAAGCTGGTGAAGGGTCTGGAGCACAACCCCTGTGAGGAGCAGCTGAGGAAGCTGGGGGTGTTCAGCCTGGAGAAGAGGCTGAGGGGAGACCTGATCGCTCTCTACAGCTCCCTGAAAGGAGGGTGCAGAGAGGAGGGTGTTGGTCTCTTCTCTCAGGTGACAAACAATAGGATGAGAGGAAATGGCCTCAGGTTGTGCCAGGGGAGGTTTAGATGGGATATTAGGAACATTTTCTTCACAGAAAGGGTTGTCAGGCACTGGAACAGGCTGCCCAGGGAAGTGATGGAGTCACCATCCCTGGAGGCATTTAAAAGACATGGTGCTCAGGGACATGGTTTAGTGGTGGGCTTGGCAGTGCTAGGGTAAGGCTTGGACCTGATGATCTTAAAGGTCTTTTCCAACCCAAACAATTCTATGATTCTGTGATTTTAGACTGCTAGGCTTTGACATGTGTTGCACAATACTGTATCACACTGAGACGGGTGACAGTCCCTCCTAAGACACTGCATGATATGTTATTGTATCACGCTTACTATTTGAGGTAAAAAAAACCAGCACGTTTAAGAATGACTGGGGACTGATACCCCAACAGATAATCTAGCAGTATGTCAACTTGAACCTTTGGTAGCCAGGCTAAAAATATCCTTGCATTCAGCACCACACATCACCGTACTTTTTTGACAGTCTTGCTTTTCCATGTTTGGATCCATCCCAGATCCTCTAGGTTTCAAAAAGCTGTAGGCTTTGTGAAAGATGGTGCCAATCTGACTTACCTGTTGCCACACATCTGCAGAACAGCTTCTACAGATCACATGTGGGCTCTTATGTGGGAATCAGAGGAGATACGGGCTCCTCACTGAGTAAAACATGCAATCCTGAAGGAAAGTGCTGGCAGAGATTTTTTCATGAGCATGGCAAGATACATCACTTTTGCTTATACATAATTTCTCAGCTATTCACTGCTATTGGCTTGTTTTCCCATTGCAGTCTTACACAAATACTCCCATTCCTGCAGTCGTCCCACGGCAGCAGGGAAAAGCCCTCTCTCTCTCTTCACAGGCTGAAAAGCTTGGACGCTCAGAACAAAACTCTGAGGATAGAGAGGGGATCATTCTCTTTATGTTAAGTCGTTTTCTGAGCGGGCTAGGAGGGAAGGAGACAGTACAAGGGCATGTGAAGGATATTTAAGGAAGGGGAAACTTGTAGGACTATAGACCTTTGCCCCCTTCCTCTTCCCAAGCCAAGGGGTGACAGAAGCACAGTTGAAGGCAGGGCCATCATAGGTTGTGGATAAAGGTCTGGAATGGACATGAACAGTGTCTACATAGTCATTTTGCTAAAAAACTTGTCTTTTGAACGCTACGAGCACTGGGAAGGATGGATGGTCAAAGGTGCTCAGTTCCCAGGCTGACAAATTGCCTTTTGCTGTCTCACATAAAATCGGCGGGCACGCGCGTACCTATAGCCACAGAAATCCATGCCTGCTAGTGAACCCTTGCACTGCAGTAATCAGGAGGGTCCCTACGTGTGAAGGCCACAGGCCTGGGCAGGCAGCAACACCACAGGTTCATTTCTAGCAGGAGGATCACGAAAGGAAGAGAAGAGGGGTCTGAGCAGTGCGTTGACTGGAAATGGGCATGGAATGGTGACAGCGGAAAGCGTCCCGTGCCACGCGAGTCCAGCCATGCCCCAGGAAGCAGGAACCCGTCTAACTCCCACACACAGAGGATCCCACCAAAGAAACTCTTAATTATTGTCGCTAGCAGAAGCAACGATTCAGTCAACGGTCAGCCTTTTGGATACGAAGAACGGGCAGTTTTAATGTGCTTTAATGGTAAAGAGTGATTGTAACAACTTTTTATGCAATTATTGTTCCTGTACAGTCCAGTTCCCTGTGTGCACTCTGCATCCCGTCCATCCCATACAGCGCAGTGCCATGTGGATACTGGTGCTGATACAAAGAAGCTCCAATCAAGTGAAAGACAATACTGGGTGTTTTGCTGGAAGCAATTCTTGGTGCTTTGTCTATGCCCTACTCCTGTGAAACAAATGATTAGTTCTCACAGCATGCTGCTTTCTTGCTGCTACAGAGCTAAAGAACATAATCTACATTTCTAAATCTGCTAAGAAGGTGTGACAATGGTTTCCATTGAGTGCTTCACTATAAGAAAGAGGGAGATAGAGGAGAAAAGTGAAGATGCTGGCCTTGATTTCTCTTATTTTTTTATCCCGAAGTAAATCCAGTAATCCTATCCATGAATTATTCCTGATTTACACGGATGCAAGAGAAAGGATTCAGATTCTTTGATCAATGCATTTATTCTCTTAGCTCCAGGAAAATCTAAATTCACAAGTCTATTATAACATCAAGAATAAGCTACTCTCCAACTCTACAGTCTCTATTTTATTGCTGCTGGTTGCGAAGGTTCTCTGATCACTACAAGGATGTAGATGAGGACAAGGAATGGATTTCAAGTTCTCCTTTGCTTGCCTGGACTATTTCAGGGCAAAATGAACATTAAATATACTTACAATGTGCACAGCCCATGTACAGACAGACAGAGCTTATATTCCTGAGTACAAGTAATGCCTACAAAATATACCAGATATGCAACTGAACCAATCGTCACTTGTGCTGTGTATTACTTAATTGGGGGGGGGAAAAGAGAATTTTTTGGAATAGCTGTTTCACCACTGTGTTCTGCTTGATCATTTTTTACAGGTTTTCCCAACGTTTGGGTCTCCAAATGTTTCTCTAGAATAACATGTTTCCCTGTGTTCTGCACATCATTTTCTGTTGTGCCTGGGGAGGGCACAGTGGGAGTCAGTCTTTCAGCCCGCTCACTTTTCACTTTGTCAGCCGTATCTTTCCAGATATTTTCTGTAATGATAAATAAATAAAATTATAGGGTAAGATTGCAGACTCGTGGCAGCAGATAAACACATGATCATTGCAAATTCACAAAAAATCAGTTGAATATTTCCTCTGGGATCTTACAACGAACACTGATGCACTCTTCTGCGCAGAAAGAGAAGTGCACTATGGAGTGGTGTCAGATGCCATAACTACTTTGCTGTCAGTAGGAAAAAGATCTTTCTGTGTGAACCTTCAGTATTGCCAGTCAACTTGCTGACAGCCAGTACAAAACAGAAGTAATGGGTTTCTACAGAAGTGAGAAATTGGAGCTCTATCCACCTGTTCCACTGACCATCCATTATCTGTGCACTGTGTGCTATCACCTTACTTCAGACAGACGGAATTAAATATCAAGAAATACCAAACACTGATATACATGCACTTAGTTCTAGCACATCCTTACGAATATTCTCTTTTTCCTTCTCTGGTGTAGGAAAAGAGCCATCACTCAGCTTACTTGAAGTCTGTGGTTTTTGTTTTGCTCTGTATATTTTTGGTTCCTGGATCCACGCATGCTTCATTGCTTCATCAGGAGTCATGCGCAGGGCAGGTTCCCACCTTAGATCCATGGTAGACAAACAGTTATTTCAGGGTAGCTCTAACTGAAAGTCAGTTTAAGTCAAAAGATTCAGTATTGTCTCCTGAAAGTCATGTCACAAAGACATTTTCAAAACAAAAGAATTTTAACTGAAAACAAGGAAAAATCTTACATGATCTTCTCCATCCTTCTAAACGTATTTACTTCAGCACTGTGTGCTTTGCTGATGAAACCCTCTGCAGCACCAAACCATTGTTAAAGTCAAAAATACGCAGTTCACAGTTTTATTAGGGTAGGGATCCTATGGAATATTTGTTTCAAGGTTGTCCAGTTCTGTCCATATAAGCTCCAAGAAAGGGAACACAAATGAGACATAAGGTAATTAAAACATATGTCTTCCCGAATTTAACTGCACCTGAAACTACTGTAGAGATTTAGTTTCAACAAAACCCATGTAAGATGTTATTATGGAAATGAAAGGTGATTTTTTTTTTTTTTCCAAAATCTCTGTGCTGACTTTACCCTCTCACTGAGTTCATTCACTCAGTTCTCACATCCACAAACTCACAAGTACCGAGTGTTCAAGCTAAGACCACCTGAGTGTCACACTGAAGGCAAGGGTTGTCAGTTACTGATTCCTCATCACATCTCTGGGCTTCACTTGATTGGTGATGATGGACTAGTCTTTAGACAGGAATTTTACATCCTTTAGGAGTCCCCTGCTGTTTGGGCATGGCTCTTCACATCAGAACCTTGCTGACTTCAGTCTCCATAGACATTAGGCCAGGTAGGCTCTGTTTTTCCTTGTATTTTGGAACATATGTTTGTTTTCCTTTTGGTCTAACAAGAAAACGAATGGCATATGTGATATTCTGCAACCCTGATGCCACGCAAGAGCTGTGAGGTGTGAGATTTTCCCTGCCTGTGGTCTCACCAGAGCGCAGGCTTCCTGGTTGTGTCACAAACAACACGCTCCCCAGTTTCACAGGTGGGAGCAGCATCCTTCCTTACTAATACACGCCATTCTTTCCAGCCCTGTTCCGCTGTTTCTTCCAGTGCTAAAAAACACACCCATGTGCACCTGTACTGCACTCACATCGATCCTAATAGTTCTGTTACTAATCTCTCGATCAGTTGGAGGCTGTTTTGTTCTGATTTGTCTAATCTTCATGCTGATCAGAACTGTACAGAAATAATGCAGGAAAACAGATTCTTGGCATCACAAGAGCTGAGGGAATATTGTTTTGATCTGATGTTTTCATCTGCAAAACAGGTGTATACAAGTTGAACAAAACTATTTGTGAACTCACGGCAAATGAATCGGGCTGCTTTGGACAGACACACATTGGCAACTGAAAATACCAAAACAATTATTTTTGTCTCAAAAAGACTTCTCATTTCAAACCTTACTTCATACCTTTGAAAACTGAAACAATCCCAACATATAACCTTTTTTTTTTCCTGTGTGACCTGAAATGACTTTGCTTACATGGATTTTTTTGTTTCACTGAAATTATTTTCTAAATGTTCTGATGGAGCCAGCAAACCGAAATGGATCAACAACTCACACAGATTTAGCAAACAGAGAACATCAAAAGCAACCCTCTTGTGAAACAGAGAAGGATGGTTTGGTTGGTTTTTTTAAATGTAACCACAAGTTAGGATGGATTTCTTTACGAAAGTACTACTAAACTAGAAAGAAACTAATAGTCAGTGCTAGAAGACACAAAATATTAGCCTTGCATAAGATACAGGTAACACTGGAAAAGGTGTGGGACCAGCCTCTGCTGCCATTACACAGTACAAATTAAGATCCAAGCTCACCCTGAAAGCCTTACTGCAAGAGGTTAGTGTTTAAGGCAACCAGACAAAAGTTTGTTCCTGTATGCTCAGTCTTTAAGTCTGATGGATGAGTAAAACCTCATTAGTAACCATTTCCAAAGCAAAAAGACCCATTAGTAAAATGACACCATATATCAGCAAGGTCCATGGAGTCCGATCCTCTCAAATGCTTAGTTACCTGACCGCCTTGGAAAAGACACGCGGTTATGTTCGATCCATGAGCTACTTCGCTTCTCCCACGGTACTTCATTTATGAAAAAGCCCCATTCACTTTGTGGTAACAGATGATACGCTGGTGACGCTAAATCCTGTCGCTCTTCCCGCACACAAACACACACAGTTAGCCACTGACACTCACCATGGCGTGGTTCACTATCAGTACAGGTTGCCCCAAGAGGCCCTTTGGAGATACTCAGGACCCAACTGGACAAGGTCCTGAGCAACCTGCTTCAAGTTTGTTCTGCTTTGAGGGTGAGGATGGACTGGATGACTTCAGAGGTCCCTTCCAAGCTAAATTTTCCTGCGGTACCAGCTAAAACGTTCTTGGCACATTTCTACCTTCCGTGGAGACTGTTAACAATTACGTGTTATTTGCATTTAGCAGCTTGCAAAAATGTGCAAATCATCAATTTCCTTTAAGAGAACAGCTGTGGACCACTTGTCATCCTAGATATTCAGTAGCAAAATCCTGGAGTAAAGTCAACAGTTTATCCTAGAAATGACGGGATCCGAGACTCTTCTCACATTCTGAGCTCCGGTGATCTATAAAAATCTATTCCAATCAAGACAATTGAAAAATACGGTCTACCAAATAACTTTAAATGTGCAATGTGACTGTGGCCAGTGAAAAATAAGTATGATCTTCTTTCTATGATAAGAAAAAGGGCTTAAATCAACATACAAACTATACGGTAATTGTCCGGTAACTGTGCTAAAGAATTCTTCACGCTAACTGCCACAGTCAAGAAGGAGGAAGAAAACACCACCATTGATTCTGGGGTTAAGACATGGCTGAATGTACTTCGCCTTCCTATCTTCTGCTAAGGAGAAGTCATATGGTGTATCAAAACTAAAAAGAGTCTAATAAGGCCAAGTGCAAGCTAACAAGGCCAAGGGCAAGGTCCTGCACCTGGGTCAGGGCAATCCCAGCACAAGGACAGGCTGGGTGGAGAATGGATGGAGAGCAGCCCTGAGGAGAAGGACTTGGGGGTGCTCGGGGATGAAAAGCTGGACATGAGCCAGCTGTGTGCGCTGGCAGCCCAGAAAGCCAACTGTATCCTGGGCTGTATCAGGAGAAATGTGGCCAGCAGGGTGAGGGAGGGGATTCTCCCCCTCTGCTCTGCTCTGTAAGACCCCACCTGGAGTGTCGTGTCCAGCTGTGGAGCCCTCAGCATCAGAAGGACATAGACGGGTTGGAACAAGTCCAGAGGAGGCCACAAAGACTCTCAAAGGGCTGGAACACCTCTGCCATGAAGAAAGGCTGAGAGAATTGGGTTTGTTCAGCCTGGAGAAGAGAAGGCTTCAGGGAGATCTTATTGCAACCTTCCAGTGCCTGAATGGGGCTACAAGAAAGCTGGGGGGAGCTTTTTATAAGGGTCTGGAGTGACAGGACAAGGGGTAACGGCGTTAAATTGAGTGTGGGGAGATTCAGATTGGATATCTGGAAGAAATTCTTCCTGGAGAGGGTGGGGGGCACTGGGACAGGTTGCCCAGAGAAGCTGTGGATGCCCCATCCCTGGGAGTGTCCAAGGCCAGGCTGGATGAGGCTTGGAGCAACCTGGGCTAGTGGAGGGTGTCCCTGCCCATGGCAGGGGGGTTGGAACTGGATGATCTTTGAAGGTCCCTTCCAACCCAAACCATAGTCTATAGTCTCACCCAAGGTAACACGCACACAAAGAGCAACATCTTTATGAACAGATATTCAAAGAAGTGGAACTGTTTTCACACACACACCACAGTGTATCACCTGATTGCCATTTCCAAGGCCTAGTACAGGAAATATAGTCAAGACATTCAAGGCAGCCAAGGCAGCTCCAAATATAACTCCTGCTGGAGAAATTGGAAGATTTTCTTCCCACCACGGCGGGAATTAGATTTAAGAACAAAACCAAACTTTGATCTCCAGATATGCACTGCCTTGGGACAGTGCATTACCATTATCTATGTTATCCAAATGAACCTTTATCTCAGATAAAACAGGAAGAATGTAATGCAAAGGCCTCTATGGGTAAAAAAAATTGCTTTTAGAGTTTGGTCTCCAGCATCAGAAGATGAAGATCCACTTTTAGGTATGACGATATCAGTTTTCCTTTGCACCTTGGACTAATCCCATATAGTCTTTTTGTGCAACAATTTCTCCCTGTAATAAGCTGTGAATAACAGTAGCTATCCAAATGCTACTGTGAAGAAAAAACAAAAACAAACACAGAAAACCCAAAAACCAAGAACCAGTTAAACAAAAAACCCAAACCAAACCCAAATCAAAACCCAAAACACCCCACCAAAAAAAACCCCAAGCGATACAAAGATTTTAAAGGCACAAGAGAAGGAAAACAAAGTCAGAAGTAGCCTGCTGCATATAAGTCAAAACTGAACTCACATTAGACATCCTTTCAGAAAGTCCAAGAAACCAGCATCATGGGTTTTCAGCACTGTGCTTAGATCCTTGGAGTCGGGGCACCTCTTCTTTCCCTTGCTGTTCGTTATGGATTTAGGAAAACCTTTGGAATCTTGAAAAAAAAAAAAAAATGCTCAAAAATAAGTTAAAAGTCCTTACCACATCTTTAAGAGATTGCAAAAACAGTACCCACATCCATCCCACTAACTCTGTATTTGCCCTGTTGGATTGGTACTCTGCCAGCATTGTGGCAAACGATGTCGGTTACATCCTAGAGACTGCATCCTACACAGTGGTTCTTTGTTCATTTTGTGTAACTTTCAAAACCAAATTATACCCAGAGGGATGAACCTAATCCCAGTGCCCACTGTGTTCCTTTCAGCAGTAACATTTTAAGGAGTAAAAGTAGAATGGATTTCCCAATCCCTGCCTTATCACCTTGGCAACGAGAGGCCCATAAGACATGAAGAGCACAATACCAGGTTCATTTGTAGGGCTCATCTTAGTTACCCTTTTTCTTCTCCTCAATACCTCTTCCTGAAAGAAATTTTGTCAGCTAAGAAACAGCTAAGGTTCAGTGACCCTACTCTCTAGCAATGCCGTTAACGAGGGATTCGCCAGCAGGGAGGAATCCAGCAAGAACAATCAGAAGCAGTTACCAAAGAACGTGCGCTTCCTTGACGCAGCCTGGATAAAATCAGCTGGTGGAAGACCCAGTACCTTCAAACACAGAAAATGAATTCATGGAGTTACTCCTCGTTTCACAAACATACATAACAACCATTAGGAGAGATGTGGTTCACACTCCCTTTGAAAAGGAGTTGAATGATACAATTCATTGTGAAATGTCTACAAACCATTTCCTCTTGCGCCATTTATTGTGGAAGGAATGAAGGGAGTCCTTAGAGCTGTCTGCACACAGAAAATGGGATATTATAAAGGATGACACTGGGATCTTCACTGCTACAGGAGACTCTAAGAACAAGCGCCTCAGTTAATGACACGTCTAGGAGGCCACACAGAGAGATGCTGTCTGAAAAATCTTGTACAAACTCACATGGCACTAGAAGGATCAGAACTTGGGGCTGAGTTCAACATCAGTTTGGAGTTTAGTGATTGTTATGGAGTAACTCAGTAACTTGTTTTCATGGGTCTGTTTTGCACCTCTTCTAACACTTGCAGTGGGTAGGTGATCTGAGGTAGATGTCACAGTACATTCCCAAAACTGACAAGAGTTACAGCCGCAGTCACAAAGTTGACAGAGCCCAACCCCTTGGCAGGGGCAGACAGGATAAGAAGGGGCAACGTCCACAAACTGTGGCTTGAGAAGTTCAGGGTGACTATTAGGAAAAACTTTTTCACCAGGGCAGTAGAGCAGCAGTTGAGCAGGTCACCCAGAGAGTTTCTACTCAAGTCTTTGAGGTTTTCAAGATTTGCCTGACAAAGACACAGCTGACTAACCAAACGCTAGCAAAAATACCTCTCCTAGCAGGAGATCCAATTCAACCAACACGTATTTGATTTCTAAGAGCAGATGAGCCTGTTACAATTGGATTGCTTTTCCTTCCCCTTAGATACGCTTCTTCTGTTCTAACCTCTATGTACAAATTCTGACCAGGTTATCATATGTTTCCTTCAGAAGCAAGACAGTGAGTGTACAAAGCAGCATTCCGTACATGAAGTGGACATAACAGTTTTGCATTAGAGCCCATCCTTTCAAAGAGCCCTTTGTCTGTAACATACGTCCCCCTAAAAGGCCAGCCCATACACAAATTTATTTCAGTATCTCTTGACATTCCTCTCTGTTGCTGGCAGTGTAGTTTATCAAATGAGCGTGCACTTTGAAAGACAATCCTAAAAGTTACCTCCATGATGCAGGCAAGTTGGTCAACTTCATCTTCCCCTGGAAACAGTGGGTAGCCAGTGTAAAGCTCAGCCATGATACAGCCTAAGCTCCACATATCAACAGCCATAGCATAAGGATGACCAAGAATCACTTCAGGTGAGCGATAAAAACGGCTCTGAACATAGGTGTACACTGTATCAAAACAGAAAATGAGACAAGAAGCAAAATAGCATTAATGGGACAGAAATGTGGATTCCAGATGTCACAGAAAAGTGAAATATATGTTCAGGCATTATCTATCTACCCTATTCATTATCTGCCCTTATGAGATGGTTAACACCGGCTCTGAATTTTTCTTTCTAATTTCAACCTAAAATCAATGGTTGATATGCTTTCCACTGTTCCATTTGGAAATGGTTCTTCAACAAGTTTTACTGAAAGAAATTATTCTACTGATGCTGTGATTCAGCTTACTTCACATTTATTTTCCTATTTGGAGGTCTTCTCCTTGCATCAATTACCAGTTGTTCACTATCACAGCCTTGTACTGTAGGAAATACTGGTTTCACTGACACCTAGGAAGCATCTCCTACTGCCTTCTCATTTCCCCATTACAGCCCCACAGCAGATGTCAAAAGATCTCATTCCAAGACCCAAACTCATCAAAGTGAGCAGACTAATTCTTTTACTGCTTGTCAGTCAGACAACTGAACACAATTACAGCTCTGCTATTTTCTTAATCCTATCTCTCCAGTGATCACTTTGTTTATATTTCTGTACTTCTTTGCACCCCTACACAATCAACATCTTTCTGGAAGAAAAGTGCCGCACAATATGTGATTTCAGCAAATCCATGCAGTTCAGGAGTACTGTGGTGGCAATCTGTGCCCTTATGCATTTGACCAACAGCATAATTGTTGTCTGCTTTTTCTCGTTCTTGTCACAAACCAATAGCTGACCTTTTGCTTTACACTCTCTAATCCTGTACCACTTGGTGGGTTGTACCAATTCTTGTTTCAGCTGACAGTCTCCTCAGTCAGGCTCCATCTTTTCTTCCACTTGTTTTGTGTTTCAGTTTGTATCCACAAATATTTTAGGATGCATCCCAGATTACTTTCTACTCAGACAAAAGCAAACAAACCTAAAATGATCCCACACTCCTAGAAAAATGGGATGTAAATCTAATGATCTGAATCCCAAAACACAGATGAACAGATTTGGCTCAGCTTAAATATCAATCTTTCAGAGGAAAAATATAAGCTATTTAAGATTAGTTTTGTTTTTCTAAGCTAATAAAATGCAGTGCAGGTTTCTTACTTGGGTTTTGGTTTTTGTTGTTGCATTTTGGGGTTTTTTTAACAGGTTATGTTTTCATTCCTGATGATGATATCATCCTTGAGTTACAATATGTCTCTTAATTATTAATATTAAAATTAATTACAAATGTTAAGATTCATTATTAGGTGAATTTTTATACATTCATTTCTCCTTTATAAATTTTGGGTTTGTTATCTCCTGCACATTCTACTTATATCTTTGATAGAAAAAAAAGAAAAACAACAACTGAACTTAGACTTTCTAAACTAAAAGCATAGTTTTCATTCCCCTTGTTGTACTAATCCAAAAAGTACCAATTATAATGTCACTATCCTGCTGAAAAAGGCTCTCTGGACCTGAGAAACTCCCTGTTAAGTTAAATATTGGGATTATCATCATAGGCCTATTTCAGCTAACCACTCTTGCAAATGCAAGTCTGATTTCAGCAGGAGTAGAGGAGCTGATCAGGCCTGGGACAATGAAAAAGTATGGTAATAGCTTACTTGTCTCCTGCCAGTATTTGTTCCACCACCAGTAGCTGAGCATAGGTCACTATATTAGCTCAATAAAAGAAATTGGTTTTCCACATTATTTAAAATTAAGAAAGCTTATTAAGAAAATTACATCAACTTGACTTTTCTGCAAACCTCTTTGGTGTTCATAGCAGCTTGATCCAAAATCGATAACTTTAACTGAACCTTGGCCTTTGTGGTATAATAGTATGTTCTCCTAAAGAGGGGAAAAAAAAACCAACACAGTGGAAAAAAAGGGGTTTAACAGCACATTATGTTAGTGAACACTTTGGAAAATAAGCAAGGCATAAAACATTGGGTTTACACTTCTTTGCCTAGTCAGAGCTTCAAACTACAACTTCCTTGGGAATGTATATGCTACCATGAGTAGGCATCCAATAACGTGCAGTGAACGGAAGCGGAGGGCAGGTTTGCAAAGGTACCCAGTTGGAAGGTTAACTAGACACGGACACTAGTCCCTCACATACAGTCCACTGCAGCGTGTGGTGCTGTCAAGGGACCAGCCTGTGAGAATGCTTGCCGTGTGAGCAGAGTGAGCTCCCCAAAATTCACTGTGGTTAATCTAGTGAAAGGCAAACTGCATCTGGTTGCATGCTGTGCTGAACTAAGCAGAACCATCCTTTTGTGCCATAGAAAGCTCCTGCCCCACGAACGATTCGTACTCTACAGCTCTTCACTGCTTTCACCTTTCTCCAGACTCTCCGTAAGCACAACTCTCACCACCTCAGAACAAGGCAATGCAGAGATCCCAAGGTAGCGAGGAACGGAAACGGTAGGTTTCTATGGATATTAGCTGGGTGCAGATGGGTAACAGCACTGTGTGCCTATAATTTCAGCTTGAGAAGTGATTCTTAAACAGCTAGCTCATGAGTATTTTCACTGATGAGTAAATACAGCCTATTAGCTCTCTTCTGCAGCGTTGAATTTTATCCTCATTAAAAATGTATCTAAATCAAGGATTTCCTTTGATTTCCTTCCTGATCATACAGTCTTCTCCACTTCTCAGCAGAAGGATGGCTAACTTCTCAACAAGTTTTAAAGTGATTACACATCAGAACTTTGAAGTACTGAGCATTTCTCAGGTTACAGCCAAATAATGACAAAGTAGTTTACTGGGTAATTAGTGGACTCGTAGGGAAATACTGTGTGTGACGGGGGGAGAATCTGCTACTGATGAAAGCCAGGGCAAGGACTGACTTCCACTACCCAGATGCTCCTGGTGCTGCTATGGGAAGACGCATCCTCTCTCCGCTGCTAGCTATCCCTTCATGCTCATGGAAGGACTCTGTAACACTGAATCCCTCACGATGCAAGGGAGCTGATTACCTGCAACACCAGGTCCTGGGGGCAGTGACTACCTAGCATGAAGTCCAGAGAAACTCCATACGCTACCTTATGTTGAGAAATATCATAGGAGGAAGGAGGAATAACAGATGTGAGTTTCAGGCAGCATAAATCAATTCAAGAAACTGTAAAACTGTAGAATGAGAACACAACTTCTCCTTCAGCTAACTCACTAAATGTTCACCAGTATGTTGGTCTGTTTAAATACAGACTACACTCACTGATCTTGCCAACATCATTCCTTGTCAATGGCTGCCTGGAAACAGATTTCCCCTTGGGTTAATTGTTTCTGACTGATTAAGATATTTCAGTTATCTTGCAAGCCTCACTTCTCACTGGAAATTCATCTGGCAAGGATGATGGCAAGTCAATGGGTGCAGACAGTACGTGATTCTTCAGATTTCTGGGACAAGATACATTAAGCAAAGTGAGAGCAGAATTTCATCCTTAGCATTTTTACTTGAGAGCTGATTTTTTAATTTATTTATTGGTTCATTTGCAATTTTGAAAAAGAAATCAGGAGAAACGTTCACCTGAAATGAAAACAGAATTCAAATACTTTCAAAATCTCAGAAAATTGCAAAAATTTAAGACTGGGGCTTAAGGAGAATGGAAGTGTTCCAGCTAGCATGAATGTTTAGCAGACATAGCAGCAGGAACTGGACCACAGATGTTCCTCCTGAAACACGTGAGCACACTAAATACTGTACTATAGAATTGGTTTGTCATTTACTAGGCTACTGAATTTTATAGTAATGCACATGAAATTAAATAAACTAAACAGGATAACCTGAAACAGGCTGTCTTGTGAATATCTCCTCGCATCATAATGTCCCTCATATTGAAATACTTAATTTCACAAGCACTATTTTCTTCCTCTAAACCAAAATTCACTCTCTGGATTTGATTCATATTTGCACACATTTTGGCAACCAGGTAATCTCGTATAATACTGAATAATATAATGAATTGAATCAACTGAAATAATTACTCAACTCTAATACAAATACTATAACTTTTGTACAAATACCCTACTGGGTTTTAAGGATTCTTCTGAGAGTTCCTCTTGATCAATAAAAAATGGATGAAGCTAATGTATTTTGTACAGAACAACAGGTTATGAAATGACTGTACTTACAGGCTTCAGATCACAGTGAATGATTCTTTCCTGGTAGAGCACTTGTAAACATCTCAACACACACTGAGTGAAGTGTCGGATTAAAGACAAACTGAAACCTTGAAAATTGTTCTTTTTGATCAGCTCATACAAATTTATTCTGCAGGGATTGTGGGGGTGGAAGAACAAAACAGAAAGCAGAAAAGAGGTTAGGCAACTTATTTCTAAAGGCATGATTAGTTTACAGTGCATTAAGAGAGCCTTAACCTGTCTTCCTACGTGAGGGAGGACTCATGCAGAAGAAAATGAGCGAGCTGCCCTCCTCCCGGAGAATGCTGTTCCACGTGTAATATGCACAAACATCTCCCTGAGCCTCCACATCTGAAGAAGACATCATGTCGTTGGACTGGCTGGCTGACTAAACCGAGTGCTATGTTATGCAGCTGTGCTGTTTTTCACCAAGAACAACTATCATTCAGGAACTGAGGGAAATAAATTTTCTTCAGTTTTCTTTCATTCTCATTTGTGTTTGCTTTGGCACACTGTGTAAATCCTTTTTTTCTGAGAAGTCTTTAATCAGCAGAAAATCATTCCAGAGAAATAGCCCCATAAATTCCGGTCTTGTTGGGTTTTTATATTCCTCCTGTCACCACCGCAGTTCTTTCCAGTAGTGCGTAAGTGATGTTGCTAGCTTCTGCCAAGTGTGGCTAGCAACATATGAATGCTGCCATGAGACCCTGAGGGTACCAGCAGTCCCAATTGCCCTGGGGTTCCCCCCACATGCCCATGGCCCAGTACCCCATGTCATCCCCTCAAGGTCATCAGTCCCTGTCCCCGCGACACCATGCAGGGCCAGTCTCCAGCTCCCCACAACCCTGGCATGGACCCTGCCAAGCCAGGCCTACCCACAGGCCCATGTCCTGGCCCAGTCTTGGTTCATCCTTGTACCCAGGGCTGAGGCTGCCAGTTTGATGCCCTGATTACAAGGATGCTGATGAATAAAATGGTCTGACTTCCCTAAAACATCTCAGAAATTCCTCCTAAGACGTGTCCCGTGGAATACACGCACAGGAAACAAGAAACAGCTATACCTTTTAATTATTCGGTATTATTCATATCTAGACACCCTAAACTTTACAGTCCTGGTTTCATTGTTTTACTCCTTTCCCCTTAGTTCTTTCACGGAAGAAGAATTCAACACACAGCACAGATAATAAAGGATGGATCATGTCATTTTCTGTGTAAGATCTGAATGGGGCCCTTTTCAGATCACCTTAGGCAGCAAAGACTCAAGTTATGCAGCCTGTATTTAGAGAGTATTACTTTCTGGTAACAAGAGAAGCACATTCTTCCAGTGAAGGGATAAAATTAAAGCTTGTAAGGCACAAGATCTGTAATGCTCCTTAGGATTCATGTAAAGGAAAATATACTTCACCCCAGCAGTTCAAAGGAAATACAGAAGTGATTGCGAAAGTAGAAGTATTCCTTCATGTGGATGATATTGTGAGTATCGTCCTTGTCCTTCTTCAGAAGAGCGTCAAGGATCTTCACTTCTACCAAAGCCTGGCTGTGAAATCTGAAATAACACGATATGTCACCATTAACTCAATCTAAGTATATTGCAATACAGATGCTACAAATACCACAGTCTTACTGTAAACTCAACATGTGGGACAATGAGCAAAAATTACCAATCATCACCCCTGCTAACTACAGTAATTAATTCATTCTGTTTGTTTCCTAGTCTAAATATACTGGCCTTGTATAGCATTTAAGAGCACTTATTTTGACTTGTCTGAAAAAAAATATTTAAACAGTCTCAAATAAACATCCAGAGTAAAATCCTACTGCTTTCAGTGTCCATAGGAATGCTTCTGTTTATTGGAACAGGCCATATTTCACACCTACCACAGTCAGTTTTGAAAAGCATCTTTACACGTAGTGCTCACTGAGGGGAAAACTAAACAGCTACAGCTCTGCTGCTGTAGCTGACAGCATTGTTCTCATCTTGCTTCAGTAACTCTGGTTCAAGCTAAACTCAACTGAAGATTTGTAACCAGTCACATAACAAGAAGAGATTGCTTAGGATCACACTGTAGAATTTTTCATGCTGAAATGAGTGACTGGAGCCTCCCAGCATAACCCTGAGGTCGTGGAGTCTTGAGGGAAATGTAGGCTCTTGGCTTTCAGTCATGAAGGGCTGGTTACCTGTGCTGTGCATTAACTGTCACAGATACAGAGACCTCCTTGTAAGTCTGGAAAAACTATGCCTGCTGTCACAGGCTGTGTCTCCACTGGGTCCAGGCCAGTTCTGAGTCCCTGACGTCACCTTCCTTCATTCTGTTCTCCCAGTGTTGAACGAAAGCCTGAGGTACAGGGGGTTTGATTTTGCTTTGTTCACGTTAGCCCAGATTGTCACTGCATACATAACAAAAAGTTGATTGTACTGATTTGAAGCCAACAGATGTCTCACCTTTTCTTATTCCTTATTATTTTCAATGCCACTAATTCATTGGTTTTATGATCCAAGCATTTAGCCACCTGCCCAAATGACCCTTTCCCAATCACCTCCAACACTTCATATCGGTATGCAATATGGTCATGTAAAACCTTCAAAAGAAAACAAATAGTTCAGACCCAGACAGTACAGTAAAAATCAGGCTTCAAAGAAGGTCAGGTGTGTGTGAGTTTACTGTGGATGAAAGATGCTGGACTGGTAGCAAGTGAAATCTACATTAAACAATGGCAACAGAGAAAATTACAAGTGCACGTTTCATTAATCCACCAACCTTGCATCAATCCTGAATGAGACACAAAGTGGGCCTTTCTTTAGGATTCTCTTCTGAGCTTTAAGGTGATTGGTACTGATATTTTCACTGTGGGAATATTTATCCTCTAGAAATAACATTTATCTTACATAGATTACTTAAGAGTTGGCAGACAGTCACTACAAACTTACTGAGCTGAAAATTAATAGCATAATTTTTCCACTTACCTTTAAGTAGGAACCATGCTCATCATCGTAACAATTATTATTCTGCGTTTCAGGCAAACCTTCTATCTTTTTAGCTTCCAGCCCAAGAAACCATAGCTCTGTATAATTGAAAATTTCTTTTTGCTCATAGACTGTTAACTGGTTTCTAAAATTTTTCAAGGCTTCTAAATCGGGGAAAAAAAATAATGTAAGACCAAAAATCAATAAAATGACAGAAACCTGATGGCAGATTGCTTTTACAATGGAACTTTCTACAGCAGAGCATGCCATTTTGAGCAGTAGGCTGAGCAGCTGACTGTTAGAGGTCCATTCCAACCAACATTTCTATGATTCTACAACGCTGGCAATCTGTGCAAATTGATGTTTTTTTCCTGACTTACACAATTATATTCAACAAAGCGTTCATCACCTGTCAGCAAGACTTTTAAGAGAGCTTAGGTAAAGATTATTTGAATTCTGAGTGATTATGTACCGAGATGTTTTCGAAGACCCCACCTCTAGTCTCTCTGTTTTAGCAAGCTTCATAGCTTACTTAAGAAAATGGTATGTTTTTATTGATTTGATTGTCAGGTTTATAAAATGGTAGTAAACTTTATTTAACCAAAGCTTTCAAGTACTTGTTTTTCTGATAGAAAATGTCAAGTTCAGATGTACGATATTAAGGATTAAATGGGGCCCAAATCTGCTCTTCTCCTAGTTCCGATTCTTCCTGCGTAGAAACATTTCAGGTATGCTCACACCTCCTCTTAGATCACTTAACTGTAGATAAATAATCAGACAGCAGCATTGCAAATCAGCGTGCTCTCTAGGCACACGCACGCGTGTTTGGTCAACTGGCACATCTTTATCCACTAGCTCAAGGATACTAAATCATTTCAAAGCAACAGGCCACATATTTTTTTCTCCTAGACTCCTTCTAAAAATAGATTAACTCTGCCAGAAACTTTCTAGAACTGAGAACTCCCAAAATTCCATTTAGCCCACGCAGATAAAATGTGACACAGCTACAAGCAAGTGGGAAGAGTGTTTTATCCCTGTAACAGAATATTGCTATATGACCTGCCACAAGTCTTAGACAAATACACATTCCTTTGTACGATGCATACTTTTCTCATTTATGTATTTGTGTTATTCCATTCATTCTCCTTTTGCATACATCCCCAAGCAGGATTTTTAGAAATGACTGAGCCCATCCATATTCCTTTCCTCTAAATTGTTTGTTAAATATTTCAGTGACCATTTAGCATGGGACCTCTGGTCACCGAGTATCCTGACTGCACACACTCTCTGTCTGTGCAGGCAGCCTGTCACTCCAGACTTTTTAGCATGCTCTGTTATATTCTACCTGAAGCTGTCATAGGCAGTTTGACACCAATACTGGTGCTTTCCAGTTCCGATGTTTTCATCTGGGCTCTGGCATCACTTTCAGGAAAACTGTCCAGAAGGTTAAATTGGGAAAACTTGCCTTGAGTTCTGTTTTCCTGCTAAAGAAAAAAAAAAAAAAAGGTAAATTTTGTTTTCAGGCATTTTCATGAACATTCAGCTGATCTGCAATTATATAAACATATACAAAAATACATTAAGAAATGTTACATCCCCAAAGAAAAAGCTGAAACATATTTATTTTGGATTCGTTGAGTGATCTCTATGTCAGTTTTGTGCTGAGACAGAATAAGCATGCTCAGGGACTAGAACACTCTACTTACCCAGAGAATAAATGTGGATAACGCTAGAGGCTGTTAGACCATGGAAAGATAAATCTCTAAAAAAGAGAAGGAAGTTCAGTCTTCCAGGTTCATTCAATACATGGGCACTGGTTTTCCACAAATGCTAGAAGCTGCCACGGTTTGATTAAACTGCAGTAATGAGCTAGGGTAGAATCTGAGTATGGCCTTCCTAGTACAAAAGGGCAGGAAGGGTAGTATAACAGGTATCCATCCACCTTGGATGACCTTCTGTAAGGGCACACTTGCTGGAGAGTTGTGCTAGGATTCCTGCAATTGCTTGTGCAGCCCACAGGACTGCAGGGACACCAGCTTGGGTCTGCACACATACACATTGATAACTGCATGAACGGGGAATGAACGGAGCCGTGTGAGTGCAGAAGCACTTGAAGGAACAAACTGCAATAGAAGTTACATACAGATGTCACCTATATCAGCAGGTCATCAAGGTCCCAGCACATGTCAGTTCTCAGGGCTCCCAGAATGGGAAAACAAAGCACAGACTACAGGATCAACCTACGCAGACATGATGGAATGTTGGAGATAAAAGAGCGTCAGATAAGGAGGCAGAATACAGTGTGCTCTGGGATAAGGGTGTGAGGTGTGGGAACCCAGATCATGTTCTCCTCAATCCCTTCATTGAGGGGAAAAGACTCAGCTGGAGACAATGCATCCAGTGGATCAATACCTGGCTGAAGCTATAGAGCTACGACTTCCACAAACATAGGATGAGGAACAAGAACTGCAGCATAGAAATAGAATTCACGAAGCAAGGTGACAGTGTCTGCAAACAGCTTCGCTAACCTACTGAGAACAGGTTTTAATTAGGTACTTTAGTGAAGAGTCATCATAAACTAAAGGCCTTGGTACTCATGGGGTAATTCAGTCACATCAGTACCTGCTGAAGTGGCAAAAACATTCTGGGAGGTTTCTGGACTGTGATCTTAATGCAGGTGATCTGAGATGCCCTACTGGACCTGCTAGTCACATACAAGGAACAATTGGTTGAGGATGTGAAGGTCAAGGGAAGGGCAGCTTTGGCTGCCGTCCCCATTGTAGCATGTAAAATCCACAGGGAACTGAGTGAACCAACCAGTAGAACTACAAACCCCGATCTTCAGGAATGCAACTTTCGGCTTGTTCAGGGAACCTCTCACCACAAATCTATGGTAGACTGCCCTGTAGGGCAAAGGAAATCATGAGAGCTCATTGATCATAGAATCACAGAACGGTTTGGGTTGGAAGGGACCTTCAAAGATCATCCAGTTCCAACCACCCTGCCATGGGCAGGGACACCCTCCACTAGCCCAGGTTGCTCCCAGCCTCATCCAGCCTCGCCTTGGACACTCCCAGGGATGGGGCATCCACAGCTTCTCTGGGCAACCTGTCCCAGGGCCTCACCACGCTCTCCATGAAGAATTTCTTCCTGATATCCAATCTAAATCTCCCCGCTTTCAGTTTAAACCCATTACCCCTTTTTCTGTCACTACAGACCCTTGTAAAAAGTCCCCCCCAGCTTTCTTGTATCATAGAATCATAGAACCATAGATTGTAGGCTCCCTTCAGGCACTGGAAGGGGCTCTAAGGTCTCCCGGAATCCTCCTCCAGGCTGAACACCTCCAACTCTCCCAGTCTGCCCCCATCAGGTGCTCCAGCCCTCTGATCATCTTTGTGGCCTCCTCTAGTCCCACTCCAACCAGTCAATATCCTTCTGATGTTGAGGGCCCCAGAGCTGGATGCAGAACTCCAGGTGGGGTCTCACAAGAGCAGAGTAGAGGGGGAGAATCCCCTCCCTCACCCTGCTGGCCACGCTGCTCTGGATACAACCCAGGATACAAACAGCTTTCTGGGCTGCCAGCGCACACGGCCGGCTCATGTCCAGCTTTTCATCCCCCAGTACCCCCAGGTCCTTCTCCTCAGGGCTGCTCTCGATCCATTCCCCACCCAGCCTGTCCTTGTGCTTGGGATTGCCCTGACCCAGGTGCAGGACCTTGCCCTTGGCCTTGTTGAACTCCATGAGGTTGGCACGGTCCCACCTCTCCAGCCTGTCAAGGTCCCTCTGGATGCCATCCCTTCCCTCCAGCGTGTCACTGCACCACATAGTTCGGCGTCATCATCAAACTTTCTGAGGGTGCACTCGATCCCACCGTCCGTGACACTGACAAAGACGTTAAACTTCTTCAAAGTCAATCTCCTTAAAGCACATGAATAGTGCATTCCAACATGCAGAAAGTTGAGCAAACTGCTGAAGGACAGCATGGATGAAAAGGGAAGGTCTGACCAGGCACAAACACAGTAAGGAGCTCAAACGAGGTGGAGGCAGGGGCGGGTTATCTGTGATACATGCAAGAGACGCTACCTGAACATGAAGGAACTGAAGCTAGCAAGGAATATGAAAGTCAATAAGAACAGTTTCTATAAGTACATCACCAGCAAAAAAGGAAGGCTAAGGGAAATGTGAACCCACTGCCCAGTGGAATTTGGGACCTAGTGACCAAGGATTTGGAAAAGCCCAAGGTATTCAATGCTTTTCATTGATAAGTTTTGCCCTCAGGAATCCCAGTTCCCTGACTCTAAAAGTAACATTTGTGTAAAGCATTACCTGCAATTGAGGAAGACAGTTAGGGACCACCTATGGTCATACTTAAATCTGCTGGACCAGATGGGATGCACCCAAGAGGGTGTGGAAGGAGCTGGCCAATGCAATTGCAAGGCAGCTCACTGTCATCTTTAGAAGTCGATGGCAACCAGGAGCAGTTACTGACCACTTGCAAAAAGCAAACATCACACCTACCTTCCAAAAGGATGAGAAAGTGACTTCAGGGAACTGCAGACTGGTCAGCCTTACCTCAGTCCCTGGGAAGGCTATGGAACAATTCCTCTTGGAAGCCATTTACAACCAAATGAAAGACAAGAGGCTGATGTGGAACAGCCAATATGGATTTGCCAACATAAGCTGTGATCAAATGGTGCCTGAACAACTTTACTGCCTTCTCTGATGAAGTGATTGGCTTGGAAAATGAGAGGAAAGCAGTGGATATTGTGTACCTTGACTCCAGCAAAGCCTGTGACATCTCCCACAGTATGCTTGTAGCCCAAACACTGAGGTATGAACTGGTTAAACAGGTCATGAGTGGAAAATTGGGTGGATGGTCAGGTTCCAAGGACTGTGATCAGTGGCAATTTATTACTAGTGGCATCCCTCAGGGATCAGTACTAAGGCCAGTACAACTTAGTGTCTTTATTAATGACCTGAACAGTGCAGGACTTCACCCGCCCAAATCTGCAGGCTGTAACAGGGCTGCTACCCGAACGGACTTCAGCAGGCTGGTAAAATGGGCTATGGGTACACTCCTGAAGTTGAACAAAGACACATGCCAAGTCCTGCACCTGGAACACAATATACCCATGCAACAGGCCAGGCTGGGAGGCAACTGAAAGGATGCAGCTTTGCAGGGAAGGGTCTGACAACATCCTGAACAGGAGGTAGCAATGTGCCCTTGTAGCAAAGGTCAAACACATACCTAGGCTGTATCAGCAAGAAGAGAGCCAGCAGGGTGAGAGAAGTAATCTCCCCCCCCCCCCCCCCCCCCCCAGTTCAGCATTTGTGAGGCCACACTGGGAGTACTTTGTCTAGTCTGTGGTTTCCCAGCACAAGAAAGACAGTGAGCAACTGGAGCAAATTCAGGGAAGAGGACAGGGGACAGTCAGGAGCACATGATGTACAAGGAGAGGCTGCAGGAAATCAACTTGTTGAACCTGCAGAAGAGGAAACTTCCAGAGTGATCTTATTGCTGTCTGGTTACTTGTCAGGATGGTGAGTGAAGCCAGACTCTGAGCAGAGGTGCATGGTCCTAGGACCAGACGGGTAAGTGGCTAATGGAAACAAGTTACAACACAGGAAATGCTGATTAGATACCAGGAATAAGAGGGGGGTTTTACCACGAGAGTGGTTTGCTATCGCCAAGAGGCTGTTCAGAACACAGCTGGTCAAGGCCCCAAGCAACCTGTTCCAAGTCTGCACTGCTTGTAGTGAGAGGATGGGCGAGATATCTTCCAGAGGCCCCATCCAACCTAAATTGTTTCCTAATTTATTTATAATTTCTCATCCTTTGAGAAAGTTCTGATGACTCACAGAAGTGGAACAGGATGGAGACAAAAAAGGTCAGTCTCCCTCAGTGTCAGAAGGGTACAAAAGCCATAATTCAATAGTCAGCACATGGTTGCCAAGACAAGAAGAACTCAGGTGATGTGATATGGACTAACCAGTGGGCAAACCTAGCCCATCATGTCCTTGCAAGAAGTCTTGGCTTGTACCACTTGGATACATGCATCTTGTTCTTGTGAGTTTGGGGTTAAGAATGTGTTAGCGTGAGTGAAAATGGGTTTGCTTTAAAATTAAATTATCTTCCAATACTTGCATCTAACCTTGCTACTGTTTTTGCAGTATTAACTGCTACAAAGTCAGGGCAACCAGGTATGAGGGGCACCACTTCAACAGCTCAAGCACAGGTCTGTGCTGACACAGGTCAGTCCTACTGCTATCCTGCTGCAACCCCAGCCTGAGACCTCCACGCTGTCCCCATTCCAATACATGCTCCCTCAATTCAGCAACACGGTGTTACTTCTAAGGGAGAGTAAACAAAGACGGTCTCCAAAACAGACAGCACATAATCATGCTTTCCAGTTTGAAATGTTTGTTGCCCCCTGGCATTCTAAGCCAGGCAAAAGGCTTTCTGATTGGTGCTTGTGCAGCTTCTTACAGAAGTCCATAAATTTCATTTAAAGAATAAAAACACCCATATAAAATGCTTGGCTCCAATCTTTTGACAGAAAATAAAATGGAGGGATGGTGCTTTTTCAGAGGCAGAGCTTAATCATTGGCTTTCATACGAGCTGAGTGCAGATTTGACTTACGAAGGCCACAGAATTAAGCTTTAAGAAAATCTAAATTATTTTGGAGACTAACCCACTCCACCTCATCACTCGTGTTAGTTCGCATCTTGTAGCTTTGCCCAACGATGCACCTCTCCCAACCAAATTAAATTATCTGTGGTAGTAGCAAGCTGCCAATTTAAAAGTCAAAGTATTTGAGAAGATTTTTGGCTCCCTAAAGAAAACGCATTAGGTGGGGGCTTTCAGTGCCAGAGATCTGAAAAGACTTCATCTTGGAGTCCCGTGGAGCCTGCCAGGTCTCTCAGTAAAGACACTCCAGTAAAGCAGAAAGGTGAAAAGCGGAGTGATCAGAGTAGCGGTGGTGGGTAGTGCGGGTCCCTGATCTGCGGGGAGAGAAGCAGCAAAGGAAGAAGGGTACAGGCAGCGGATGGACACAGGTCCTGCGAGAAAGAAGCAATGCCAGAACTGAAGATGGCTTCAGAAGCTTCCTGTGGGTTAGGTGTCCATTAAAATATCTGGAGATGTACATAACCATGCTGGTAAGTAATCTGTCTATTAGACTGTTCATAGTTCTTTTTTTTTTTTTTCCTTTTTCTCTTTAACCGTGGCAGAAAACAGAAACCGATGCAAACTCTGACACTAACTTATTTCTCTCTTCCCACACACAAACACACTTGGCGACACTTCTCCACTAACACTCTCTTAGCAGTTCTTAGACAGAAGCTGATTAACCAGGCAAGCACAAGATGTCCAAGGGCTTTACAACCCACCTGCAGAGAGCGTAGGACATGCTGCAAGCTCTTACTTGTTACCTGGGGCAGGCTGCTTCCAAGGGGGGGATGGTTTGCAGTGTTTGCGACCAAGCCATGCTGTGCCTGCCCTTCCAGGTGTGGGAGGGAAAGAACACCGTGACTGGCTTTCTAGTTAGAAAGCGTAAGTATTACGTAACGACCTAGCAAGCAATTCCGTGTAAGGGCTTCGAAAAACGGAGGGATGTAAAAGCTTGGGAAACGTGTACGGTTCATTTCTGACACCTAACGGCGAAGGGGAAAAGAGCGGACACTGTCCGGCAGCACCCGGTGGTGGTAATGGGCAGAGGAAGTTGTCCAGGCAACCGGGCGGCCTGGCACATTTTAGGGCATGAAAGTTTCCCCACAAGAGCATCTGCATCCAGCACCAGAGCAGTGGCTTCTTCAGCCGGAAAAGGGCGTTGGACTTGCCGTTCCAGGCAGCAGGGCTCCCTTGAGTGGGGAAAACAAAGCACATGTAGGGTAATAAGCAGGTATGAAGGGTAAATGGCAGGCAACATCGTTAGCTATTCCCAGTGGTGGAAGAGAAACCGGGACTTGACTGCTGCACCAGACCGGAGACGGCAAGAGGGTCTTCCCGGCACTGGTTCCTCCGTATCTCCTTCCCCCTCATTTCCCACAGAGTTCGCTCTGACCAGGGCCCTTTGTTGCACTCCTCATTAGTGAGGAAAAGGCAAGCTCTGTGCAAACTTCACTGAAAAATAAATCCTTCTACTCATTGGAGAACTCCAGGATTATCAGTCCTTCCTTCAGTCTTCTCCTATCTGTTATTTGCAAAACATGTATATACCACTCATTCTTTAAATTCAGCTATTTAAGGACGTGGGTTTATGTCTGGACCTCTAAAACTCTTGGATAGCTGAAGCGAGAGAAATCACACTCCTCAAAAAAGAAAAGTTTAGAGGTATATTATTTCTTTGGCCAATAGTAACAAAAATATTGGAAATGGTTCTGAAATACATCAACTGTGTGCTATCAAATACAGAACAGGGTCCAGAGAGTTAAAGCTACAGCCCATATAAGCCTGTGAAATTTGGTCATCGAGGAAACAGAAACATGTCCATCAAGCTTTTGGCAACAAAGAAGTTGGGTGTTTTTTTCATAAAGCAAAGAAACAAAGCTCTTGATCCAACCAACCCGAATGAATACATTTTCTTTTGCAATACTATCGACAAGTCTTTAAAACCTTAGAACTGAGATTTCAGCAGACTTTTCATGAAAACTTCAAGAAATAAAAGTGTCCGGGCAAAAGTAATGCCTGAAATGCTACTTAACAGCCAGCAAACCCAAAATACTGACAGGCACTTGGGACAGTCATATAGCTATGGGGGAAAAGGAAGAGGGCAGGAATGAAGGACTCCTCTCTGCTCAGGTTCATTTCTTATAAGGGGTCTCTTAGAAAACAAGCATTCAGGTATTTTTTTAGGCCAGCTGAACAGTCACGTACCTGGTGGAAGACGGTGTTAGATCCCAGACGATCTCTGTCTTGAAGAGCCAGCTGAGACTGAGAAAATGCATCCACATGGGGAGACTGCCAACATGAAATGATACTTTAATAAAAACCGTTCTGGAGACAATTCTGAAATGTCTGTATGGTTTCTGCGTTTCTTTATGGCAATGCCTGTGCCTGTGAGAGGACCACAAAAGCTGCTGAAAATGTGCTAGGCTCTGGCAATTCCTCTCCCAGCCGAACAGCTGCTTCGTGGGCAGCTGCAGAGACAGCTTGCTTTGCTCTCAGTGTGCTTGATATGCCCATGGGGGTATATCTGTTCAGAGGGGAAGGGGGGGGGGGCTTTGCCATCCCTAAATATGTACTCGAAAGCAGTGAGCATGCTTGCAAGGACAGCTTTAAACTGCCTCACAAGATAGATTGTGAGCCCATCCATTCTTAGCAGCAACGTTAAACCGATTCAACTTGTGGTACAGATTTTACAAAAACACAAATCAATGTTTAATTTTACTGAGATATAGAAAAAAATCCATTGGTTCCAATGGACAGATAATATTAGCAACAAATTCTAAAAAACGGGGAAAACACTAAGCATCTCATAATTTTTAAGATCCTACTAGTGCTTTCAGCATTTTTTATAAAGATGAACGTGGTAAGTAGTACTGTACGTTTCTGCCCAATGACAGACCGTAGTGAATTGCAGAAATCTTTACAATAATTTCGATACTGAAAACTCCATGGCTACAGCAGCTTGGAGCTCTGCTGTATAATCTGCAGTGAACCTCGCTGAGTTTGGTCAAGTGTGCTGCCCTGCCCCTGGTCCCTGAGAAACAACGTCATTCCACTCACAGTCTAAAAACCCCTCTTTACCCGAGCAGACACAGCAGTTCCACTACAGAAGTTCTGAAGTGGTAGAGCAGCAATATTTTCTCTAGTAGAAGAGGAACTTGGAGGCATGAGCGGGGAACTTCGATTTAGAGTTTCAAGATAGTAAATTTGCAGCCAAAATTATGTTGTGGATGTGAGCTGCAGATTAAAAATATTTAAATAAAGCAGCACGGTATTCTTTTTTATTTGTTTTTCACCAGGGCTTCCATGGCCTGTGCCTGACACACAGTCTTACACGGGCAGAGAACCTGAGGATGGTAAAGTGCACTCTAAAATTCCTTCTAGCCTGGCCAGTGCCAGTATCAGTGGCAGAGGATCACTTTTTAAAAGCCTTTGTCACACACGTCAGTTGGTCCGCGCTAAAATACGTCTCCATACTGCGTGGGTATGCTTAATGTGTTTTGTACTGGCTAGTGCTGTAAAACATGATGCAGCCTGATCACGCTGAAGGGCCCCCCTCTGAGCCTGAAAGGAGAGGGGACAACTCAGATCAGATTAGACCGCTGCATCTGCCTCCATACACTGCATATATATAAATATGTGTGTGTGTGTGTGTGTGTGTAGGATCTGTGGTGGGTGAGGGAAGCCTGTATACAAACTGACCCATGCACTGACCCTGGTATACCCAGGGCACATCAGCCTTGCTACACGGATGCAGGTCAAGCTGAAGATACATGTACGGCGGGTCTGACACACCGCGCTCTCTAAGTACGGTGTAGGTGCTGTGGGACCCCCATCCGTGGAGAGGAGGTTAGGTTAGAGACCTCTAGAAGACCCTTCCAAACTAAATACGGAGAGCAAACTCTATGTACAAATCACCTGATCACACGAAGGAAATGCTGCCCTTTGACGCGCGCGTTCGACTGTTTCACTGCCAGCCATGAAGACACCCCTAAAGCTGGGCAGACCAGCTGAAAACTGCCCTTCGGAAAACTGTGCTGTTAGTGCCCAGGGCCGGTATTTCCTCTTTCTTCTCCTTTGAAAAGTCAATGAGAGAAACAAAACAAACAAAAAAAAGCAAAAGACCCTTCCGCACGCTTAAAGGGCAAACTTCAGATTCAGACAAAGCGGAGAACAGCAGCTCTGGGTTTAGCCTCATTATGCTAATTGGAACAGTTTGAGAGAAAAGGTCATGGATGAGCAGAGGAGAATATTAGGAGAGGGAAAGGTCTTTACAGGACATAGTAATTCCCATTTTTGGAACTAGAGATCAGCTGGCCAGGACAAGGAATTACGCGCTCTAAATCCAGAACATCCCCAGAGCCACCACAACGAACGCTCCCAGAAGAGAACCACTGGACTATTGCATCCTACGTGTGAATGTCCTAGAGCATGACATACTTTGCCCAGTGCACGCCATCTCCTTGTGGTCACCATCTTCCCGTGCAAATTTACATGGTTGATCTATAGAAAATCCACGGCCATAATGGTTTTTACAGACAAACACTTTACATGCAAACTATGTATCCTGCGTTTCGAGGGAGAATTGCATTTGTTATGAAAAAGAGTCTGGGATCCACATTCATAACACTAATAGATGTATCAACCCAAGTCTTCATAGGACTCTAAATTTTAGTGCATGTTACACTTCTTCCCACACCTCATCTATACTTTACCGCCTACTAGATTTATTTTTCAGTTTCTGGAGCTCATGAAAATATTGCACTTGATTTAGAGAGAATTTCTTAAATGCTTTGTGCTTTTCTAACTACAAGCCAATGTAAGGTCATGATTTTAGAGCAAAACAGCTATCACTGAAAACCAAAGAAAGAGTGGACTTCACACACCTGCACAGACTGCAGAGTCTTCACACCAAAATGGCATTTTATTTCTTAGTATTGCTTCTAACAGGCTATGCAGTGATGTCTGTATTACCAAATATAAAGTTCAAAATATATTGTATTTACTAATAGAGCATGAACAACTCACAAAACGTCTTTAAATCTCAGCAAAAGCTAAGGAAGCAGGTGAGCGAGCACCAAAATACGCTGGCAGAATTCAGAATCCATGTAATTTTCATTCGCCAGGGAAAGACTGGCAACATTTTGAGAACATGCCTTTTATGCTGCAAAAGAGAAATCAGTTTATCAGGCCAGGGCTACGCCTTTTTTAAGCATGGAAATTTGTGATTCTCTTTGTCTGCCTTTCTCAAAATCTAGTTATTAAGGGTTTATAGTTCTTCAGCACTCTCTGGGCAATTTATTCAAAACACCTTAAAATCAATAACCGACCAACCTTCGTAACATTCCCCCAAACAGGTAAATAGAATAACCTTTTACCACGGGGAAAAACTGATCTGTGCCTACAGCAGTCCTGCCAGTGAGGGAATGGGAAGCAGGTGGATCCATCAGTTAGGCCACATCAGTGGCTTATTTGATGGTCTTGGTCCAGGTGACCCATCAGCTGCTGCTCAAGCAAAATCCTGTACGTCTGGTGTGGGATCTACAGCTGAGCTGTCGTGACTGGTTTCATTCTGGCAGACGCACTCTAAAGAAACGCACTTTGCAGCAACTGTTACTATTCCACTCCGTTTCACTCCTGGATGTCCTACTGCTCCAGCACCTGGCCTGTCCTACAGCTTCAATATTGCACTTCAATCCCAAACTATCATCCCCCCCTATTCCAGCTCTTCGAATCACGTATTAGTGGTCGTTACCTTGCTAATCCCAATTATTACTCAAGAAACAAAACAATGCCCTCGGGCACTACCTAGTCTGCAGTCACAGGTAGTTTTAGGTACTGAGCATACAGAATTCTACAACATCAGAAACTGTGACACATTTACATAATTCCTCAAACGTCAGCTTATTTTTTTCAGTTCTGAGTTGACCACAGAAATCAAAAATGCGTTAGAATTCTAGACATTATAAAACACACATCTATATAAAATACAGACTCCGTTGTCTCCTCATTTAAATGGGCACTTTCTTCTCTCCGCCCTCTACCAAAACTGAATCAGGTCTGCAGAATACTTAGAGAGAATGCAACGCAGGCGTTAAATCACGCAATATATTAACGAGCTGGAGCGCATGCACTTTCATTCACTCAAAATACAGAAGGAACATAAACATTTTCCCCACCTTGTCAACTATTTCCGTCAGCATAACTGCAAGAGCCGTTAACTGCAGGACAGAGGTTGATTATTCCAGTCGGCGAATGCATTTCAGGAAGCCCCCCGTCATCTAGTCAGAGCATAGCAAGACCAGTTTCACATACACAGTACCCTGAGCAGAAAAAGATGGATACCCCTCTGCTTGGCTTCAGATTTAAATTTTCATCCCGGAAATATGCCAGTGACTATTAGCTGCTCTAGTATTCTTTTGGTGGCCATCTGTTCCCTTTCTCAGCCCCCCTTCTAGCCAAATATAATTTTCCATATTTATCATGGCAAGTCAGTAATAAGGACGACAAATATAACAGGATTGGCTGTTCTCCTTGCCATCTCAGTCTGTTCTTTCTCACTGAGCTCATGTGCTTGTGAAACCAAAAAACACTTGAACATGTATTTTTTAAAAATTTGTCACAGCAACCTTGCTGTACAGCAAGAAATATCTATTCACCAAGGCTGCCAGCCTGGGAAATGAAAATCGATTAATGCCTCAAGGGCTGGTTTCTCACTGGAGGTTATGTGTCCTTTACTGGGCACCAAGCTGTGGCACCTTGGTCTGTGGTTCTTGTTGGCAGCAGTGCAGAGATGCTCTGCCCTGTGAGGTAACGAGGCTCCCATTTTGGCGTGGATGGCGAGACAGAGCTTGGCTGCCATCCTGCCTTTGCTTTTCCTCTTTTGGGTGTTGTGCATGTGTGACGGAGCACCGATGGAGGCGTCCCTATCCCCCACCATCTTAGGGGAATATCTAAAATCAAAAATACATTGTGCTCTCCTCCTTCATACAGCCAAAGAATGGCATGTTCCCTGCTGGTCTTAAATCTGTCGACAGCTCAGAATAGTTCTGCTTTCACTCAGAATCCAGGGTTTTCAAAGAAGAAATGCATGCTCCCCCAGAGAAGCTATTCTAGAATGCTGCCACTTTTGCTGGTGCTCCTGGAATGAGCACCACTTTCACAGGGAGGCCAAAGGACAAACAGCTAGTCTTTAGCGTTCATGGTGGTCCACGCCATTCCCTTGCCTAATATAATTGCTGAAGTGCACCATCCTCAAAGGCACATCAGTCCCATTTCCATCACTCCCGCTTCTCCATTCTTCCAAGCTTGGTAACTCTCTCTTCAACAAATCCTCCCCATATTACACCCCACATACAAGAGAATCTTCTCACTCTTCAGCCAAATAACCACACAGACTGTCATGCCAGCAGGGCAGGTTCAGCCCTGGGAATGCACAGAGGTGTCATGCGCTGGAACACAAATCAAAGCACAAACTGTTGTGCTTTAACTCCAGCCAGCAAAATACCATGAAGCCACCCTCACACCTCCCCCCGGCTCCTCCCGCAGAGGGGGAGAATCGGAGGAAACAGCCAAGGAAGCTCATAAAATTGAGGTAAGAACTATTTACTAACTGAATCTAAATGAATAAATATATATATGAAAATGAATACATACAAATACTACTAAGTAATTAAAATAATAGAAAACAAAACATACGGTACAATTGCTCGCCGCCTGCTGACCGACACACAGCCAAGTCCACAGCAGTGACAGTCAGAGCCCCAGAGACCGAGAGCCGGAGCCCGACAGCGATCGCAGCAGGGTCTGAGTGACCCCAGGAGAAACAGCATGGCCAGAAAAACTAACAGACCCACCAACTCACTCACAAATGAGCCAGCAAAGGAGTTAGCAAAGCAACAACGGAGTTAGAGAAGGAGCAAAAAGAGAGTTACAGAGTGTGACGGCTCCCCAGCCCACTCTGTGCTTATGTACCGAGCAAGACTTACTATGGGATGAAATGCTCCTCCGGTCAGTTTGGGTCGGCTGTCTGAACTGTGTTCCCACTGCTTGTAGTGAGAAAGCTGGGGATGCAGCTGCAGTATCAGAAGCTGGGAAAGCCCTTGAATTTGGTGCCAGCGCTCCCCAGCACCAGCAGAAAAGGCACCTTGTCAGTACTTTTCTCAGGGCAACTCCAGAAACCCAGCTTCATGCCAGCCACTGTGAAGAGAGTTAACTCTCTCCTGACTGAAACCAGCACGATGCACCAATTGTATTTAAGTTAAATCACAAACATACATAGACAAAGGAGAATGTGCAAGCACATACAGGTAGTTTACACACCAAGCCTCCTCCCCCACAGGTATATTAAGCATTTCTGAGCGATTCTCACCAACGTTCACAAGGAGGGATTTAAGTAATCTGGTGTGTGGCGTATATTCTACCTGTGAAAACACAGATCTGTGACACTGGAAATGATCAGTGCAGGCCACTGCCGGCATCACATTTATGTGCTACATATAGATGAGGAAGGACTGCAGTCACTACTGGCACTTGCTAATAGCACTCAGTGTTCTTCTTTCAACCAGTACGTGAGGTGGGGTACATGGCAGAAAGCTGCACGCTGCATTCCCTCTGGTTTGTTCTTTTAATTAGAAGATTCATAACACAACTTCACACAGCTCCACAACCCTCTGGGCCATACCTTTCCATCTCGGGTTTTGACTCTTGTTGAGACACTGCTAACAGTCTCAGGACAGCCTACACAGAAAGGAGCGAAGGACAGATCTGACCATGCATTCACCTGCCCCCACTTAAGAAGATGGTATTTTACTTTACTTTCTTTGATTTATTTCTGTCCTTTGTTATGCTTTCTACTCTCTTCATTTTATTGTAAGCATATTCAAATTTGCTGTGCTAAGTCATGCAGGAATAAATACAATCTTTAGGATGATTCTTTTCTCATACCTGAATAGGACCAACTAAATTCTACCGACACAAGAAACTGCATAAAGATTTCTCCTACATTTCTCAATGATACTCCCAAAGCAAGAGAAACCTGTCAGGATTCCTACTAAGTTTCAGTCATGATACACTGAAGTAAAAAGCAGTGCATAAAATATTTCAGTCATAAGTTAAAAAGCAGTTTTGTTACGTTTGAAGGAAATATTTATGGTATTTGTAACTAATTTTTTAAAAAGTACTGGTTTCTGAAAAATATTTAATGAAAGGAGGTAAGTGCAACGGCAGATACATTCCTCGTGGGTGTGATCACTGTGATCATCACATAGACAAAACCTTAACTACAAATGTATTAAGTTTGGCAACATCTCTGAAGTGGAATAGTATTAGAGTTTGTGCTGGTTTTCACTGGGATAGAGTTCATTTTCTTCATAGCAGCTGGTATGGGGCTATGATTTGGATTTGTGCCGGAAACAGTGTTGATAGCACAGGGGTGTTTTAGTTACTGCTGAGCAGTGCTTGCACAGAGTCAAGGCCCTTTCTGCTCCTCACCCCACCGGCGAGTGGGCTGGGGGTGCACAAGGAGTTGGGAGGGGACACAGTTGGGACAGCTGACCCCAACTGATCAAAGGGATATTCCACACCATATGGTGTCATGCTCAGCATATAAAGCTGGGGAAAGAAGAAGGAAGGAGGGGATGCTTGGAGTGATGGCATTTGTCTTCCCATGTAAGATATCCATTATGCCTGGTGGAGCCCTGCTTTCCTGGGGATGGCTGAACACCTGCCTGCTGATGGGAAGTGGGGAAGGGATTCCTTACTTTGCTTGGCTTGTGTGTGCAGCATGTGCATTCCCTATTAAACTCTCTATCTCAACACCCAACTTTTCTCACTTTTACCCTTCTGATTCTGTCCCCCATCCCACTGGAAGGGGGGTGAGCGGGCCCCTGTGTGGTTCCCAGTTGCCAGCTGGAGTTAAACCATGACAGAGGTAAAGGAAATTAAAGAACTTCTCCTGCAAAGGAACAGGCATTCTGGAGCAGGTAGAGAATTCATTCCATCTTGTCTAAATATTCAAGGTAAGCATGTTTCCCTGCGAAGCACCCCCATCTTTTCCTTGGTTTGGCTTGAGAAGGATGCAAATAATGTAGACTAGCTATCCCAAATTTTTATATCCCTATAATTAGATTAATTCTACTCTTTACACTGTTCATTGTGCTCCTGCACTCCAGTCCCCCTGATCTGAGCGAGGGCAAAAGATACAGAGGAACAACGAACTGAACACTCTCCTCAGCCCTGTGCTGTGGCACACATACAGGCTTGACCAGTGCCGTGCAGGAAGTCAAACGCTGCCACTGCAGTCCACAGCAGGAATACCCAAAGTCCCTACAGAATAACGTGAGTGGAGTCACCAGAAAACTTCTTAAATCACTCCTGTTCTATTTGTGGTAATAAAGCATATGAACCATGTCAGTAAGACTGTTGCAAAATCACTGCAAAGGGAATGGGTGATTGAAGGTTTTTGCGTACATTTAATTGTGTGTTCATCACCCAATGAACCAGTTAGTCCAAGTCTGCTGGAAATGGAAAAGCCAGTCAGACAGTTTATGACTCCTTTAGAACGTGTCTTCCACAGAAGAGTGCAAAAGCTTGAGGTATGATGAAATAGTTTCCAACATTTAAATTATTTGCTATCAGGTTGGCTCTTCAAAGCTTATTAACAATTCCTGTCATGGTTAGGATCTGCTCTTTCTCTTAGCAAACAAGAAAATCAAATTAATATTGCTGTTCAGTTCCAAAAGGGTTCAAAAGCTACCTAAGAGTCATGAATGCAATTTTACATAGGAGGCATTGTGCAGCTAAGGGTGTCATTACCATAACCTTGGGATATAATTCCTAACATCTGAGCGAGGGTCCACGACTGAATTCAAAGAGAATTGAGTACACGGGGATTTTCCAAATGACCCTTTAACTGTACGAAGCCACCAGGACCCTAGCCACATCATGATTTCTAGGAAACAGACTAGGCAAACAAAGGATGTAGCCTAGAAATCAGTGCTCAAGCAGGTTTTGCTAAAGCATCAATCTGTTCTCGTGACTGTTCCAAGAACAGAAAATACGGTTATTCCTGGACTCACAAAATGAAGAGGAATCACATGAGAAGGCGGAATTGGACACGGACCCAGCGAGCTGATTTAAATCGAGTGGGGTCAACGTAGCTCTAGATATGTTGAAAAGTCATAGGCAAAAAGAGATGATAGGGAAATAAGATCATTATCATGATGGAAATGAATTTTCAACATCCCTGTCAAGCCCCGAAAAGCCTTGCAAGGTCTTCCTTTCAAGAAAGACCTCCGGTTGTTTTTACCAATCTGCAGGACAAACTCGGGAAATGTCTGTGCTACCTCTGCGGTGACTGGAAGCGGAAGCTGGAGAGGCTAGTCCAGAAGAATCAAGGCCTCTCAGTCGTTGCGTAGCTCATAACCGCTCTCGCTAAATACTTTCCCAAATACTATAAACCTCAGAGAAGCACCTGTACATTCAGACGGCTTCCTAATTAATACCATGTGGGGAGGAAAACCAGGGGCAGCATTTCACAACCCCATTATGCAAGAGGGGTTATGCTAGTACAAAGTTGGTAGCACATCAATGAACGACCCCTCCCATTGATTTTTCAGTAGAAGGGCAGTTTAAACACAATGATCACGTTAGGTTTAAATTTAGGAACATGCATTTTAAAAAGGCAGAACTTTTGATTTCAGATTCACGCAACTCACTGGGATTTCTATACAACACCTTTTTTTTCTCCAGAATAAAAACCAGACCGGCTGTCTACAATATACATACAGTTTAAATAAACCACAAAGCCTCTCCTGTAAACCAAAAGGTCAATCAGAAATCTTTTGCAGAACCCTAGGATTCTACAAACTGCTCATTTGCTCACTTACGCAGAAAGCTGCAAGGCACTCCTTAGCCTGTAAGCAGCGCTTAACTTTGTGGCATTGACAATGTCACTGTTCCCATTGAAAGTGTCGTTTTAATTCCCCTCCTCCAAACAAATTTAAATGATGATTCATCGAATAAAAATATTGTATGGAATTGATGGTACGACTGATCGAACTACCCTCCTTCGGTTTTCTAATAGCTACTTCCCATTCCTCACAAAGGGTATGTCATAACCTAATACAAACACTTGTACATCAAACGACAAACACAAAACCCAACCACTATTACCTGAGGCTGAATTCTTCTAATCCTTCTCATCTGTAAACACGAGTTTTGGAAGAAGCTGAAGGCACAGCAGCTCTCGCTGCTTCTTTCTTTCCCCATGATGACAGAGCTCCATGTTTTAAATCTGTCCCCATTAGGTTGTTGTCCTGTAATTTAAACCTGGCACTACTGTTCATCCAACCCAACCCCGCCACACCGGCGGCCCCCCATGGATAACAGCATCGGCTGAACGCCGATTTTTACGGATGAGCTCGCTGGAACCAGATCACACGTTGTTTTACCGCTGTTCCACAGCAGTAAATATAAACCAACACAAACTGAACCGTGAGCAGTAGCACGTTTGCTGACGCGCTACGAAATCTCTGAGGACTTGGCGCCAGCACAAGTTCGTCAATTAGGCTCCGCGTGATTGCAAAACCGTCCCCTGAGGCACCACAAGGTGCACCATTTGCTTTCCTCTCTTCTGTGGGGTGGTTTTTTTCCCTTTCCAGAGGCACAGCCGTAGCTACAGCTCTCCTGCCATAACCCGGAACGGCCTAATGAAGGTAATTCAAAGGTGTTTGAATTAGCAGTGCGAATCCAGTGTCCCCAGGCGGGTCACTCGCAGCTTCCTCTTAGCCCTCCAAACCACTTCCAGTCTTGGAATGACTGTTCCTGGGTAGCCCTGTCGCTGCCTAAATTTTAACCCTCTATGCGCTCTGTCAGCCTTTTAGACGTTCCAGGGCCTGCGGCCGCTGGGCGGGCGAGAACCGGAGCGCGGCCAGAGCCCTTCCCGGGGCCGAAGGGCGGCGCCGGGCCGCGCTGAGTCAGGGCGCTGCGGTGCTGCCCCCCGCCGGCCGCCCCCCGCCCGGGCTGGCGGGTCGTTCTCGCTTGGGCGGCCGCCGCCAGGCCGGTGCTGCCCTCCGCTCCGCCAGGCCCGGGCACCGGCTGCCGCCGGCTGGCCGCGCTGCAGGTGGGGCGGGAGGAGAGGCCCGGTGTCGGCAGGTCGGGGAGCGCCGGCCATCCCGGGGGGAGGAGGCGGCGGGCGCAGCTGCCTTCTGCGGGGCCGGGGGGCTCGCCGTGCGGGGCTGTTCCTGCGAGAAGGGCTTTCCGCGGAAGCCGGGGGAGGCTGTCCGGCGGTGGCAGCCTCCGCGCCTGCTGGCGGGAGTCGCCTGCCCGGGGGTGCTCCAGCAGCCGGCCGGGCTCCGCTGCCGGGCCGCGGCTGATGTACCGGGGGCTGTTCCCCTTTGTGCTCCCGGCGCCTGGAGCCGGGAAGTGCATTTGCTGTGCCCAGAGGAGAGGCGCTGGCGGTTCACAGGCGCCGTCCCGAGGTGTTTTGGGGCTCCTTCTCCGCTGGGCAGGCTGCACGCCGGCACTTCGCTGCCAGCCGTGCCCGCCCCAGGCGCCTTCTGCCCGCAGGGATTTTCTCCCCAGGGCCTTGCGGGATTCGCTTTCGGGCCGCGGGGCTCCACTCGCAGCCACCCGCCGCCGCCTGTGTGCCGGGGAGGCGTCTTTCTTCTTTCGTAAATAGTTTTGTACTACACACACCAATCTTCTTTAAATTTTATTTTTAAAGACCAAACCCAGACCCCATCAGACCCACAGTTTCCTTAAGCTGCTGGAAATTCCAGGCAAAAGGGATTTCCAGCAGCATTTCCCTCTGTCCCAGCCCCTGCGGACTCCAGCACTGCCTAACAGGCTTGCAGAGCTTTTTTCTGTTCGTTATAAATGGCTTTTTCCCTCCGTGGCTGTGTGAGGGCTGTAACTTTGGTTTTAACCGAACATACCCTCTGTCCCCGCTCCCCCAGCGATGAAGATGCTCAGTACGCCTCGTGTGACCTTGGGGTCTGCACGGAAATTGCTATTTTATTTGGTGGGGCCTTTAGTCGGGACCTCGTGAACGTGCGCTTGGAAGTGCTACCGCCGGAACTCAGGCGCGCGCGGGAATAGTGTCAGAGGAACCAGATGTGCTGGACTTTTTTGCTTGATACCTGTTTGTCTTGGTATCTAAACTTCCCAAGTGTTTTGCAGCCTTTTAATTCTCCAGGAACCTGACGCTATGGAGAGAAGCTCCGTGCTGTATTGATTCTTCTCGAGAGCTGCACCCAGAGTCAGGCTCTGACCATGGATCCCTGGGAGAAAAGGAATGTTGATCCCCAAACTTGAACGAAGCGCTTCTGGCAAGAGGAAGATAGGAGGCATCAACTGGATCTGGAAGAGAACGGTAGAGGAGCAAACTTTCTTTTCACCTGAAATTGAAGACAAACCTCCTGCATCACGTCTGAGGAGGAAAGCGACAATTGCAGGTGACGTTCAGGGTGAAGAGTTTGAGCTGATGCTGTGGGAAGTGCTGGCACGAAGGGCAAGTGTCTCTCAGGTCTGTCTAGGATGGATGCTTTGAACCTGTGCATCTTCCTGTCTGCTGGAGGAGGGACTCGGAATGTAGGATCATTTTTTTCATTTGGTTCTTTGTTTCAAACACGTCTTTGAGCTCCCAGCGGCCTTTGAGCACGTGGCGCCAAGGCAGAGAGGCGGGGATGGCGACAACCGGAGCAGTTGTCTGGTAAGCAGCACTGGCAGTGATGGAGCCCCTCTCTCCTCTCAGTCCCAGCCCTGTTGGCCTGGCAGGGGCATGGCTGTGTCCCTGCGGGCAGGATGGCGATGGGGCCGCTGTGCTCAGCCAGCCCCAGGTGCCGAGGGGGATGCGGGTCAGTGACCGTTTGTGGTGGGGCCCAAGAGGATCTTCCCGCAGCCCCTGCCCTCAGCTGGGAGCCCCCGGGGGGCTGAGCCGTGGGTCCGGCAGTGCTGGGCGACGGCGGGAAGAAGGGACGGGGCCGCCGAGGGGGACGGCGGGGCTGGGGCGTGAACCGGCGCTGGGGGGATGCGACCCGAGCGGGCAGCGCGTGGCGAGACGCGCACGTGCTGGACAGTGCCCGGCCAGGCCTCGCGCGGCGGCCGTTGGAGCCGAGCGGTTACGGAGCGTCCTGGTGCCGTGGCCATGGAGGAGCAGCAGCGGCAGCTGGCCGCTGCCCTCGGCCCCAGCAGCTGCCCGGCCCAGCTGTGGCTGCTGCTGACCAGCCCGCACGGCCGCTCCGTCCGCGGGGATGCCCGCGACCAGCGGCTGCTCATCTCCCAGCCGCTCTGGGGGCGGCTGCCCGGAGGTAAAGCACAGAGGAACCCTCGTGCCCCTGGGCCCTGTGTGTTTGGAGACAGTGAAAATCCCACAGCAGCTGCCGCGTGTCCAGCTGTGAGAACACAGCCTGGTCCTGCACCACGGACACGGGAGCAATGCTGGGGAGCCTCGGCTGCTCCTGCTGCCTTTCCCAGCCTGGGAAAACTGCTTTCCCTAATGCTTCTGTCACGGTTTTGTACCCCCAGCAGGGCTGCTGCCCCCAGGGCACTTTCCACAACCTTGCCAACCAGGCGGTTTCCTTCCTGCCCACTACCTACCCACCGCATCCCAGGAGGACAGTAACGTACCCACACAGGTTTACATCAGGCTCCACTTCCTTCCAGAACACTACAGGATTCTCTTGGGTTGCTTCCAGGGCACCAGGCTTCTCCTCATGCCTTGGCTGGAGGGAAGGGATGGCATCCAGAGGGACCTGGACAGGCTGGGGAGGTGGGACTGTGCCAACCTCATGGAGTTCAACAAGGCCAAGGGCCAGGTCCTGCACCTGGGTCGGGGCAATCCCAGCACAAGGACAGGCTGGGTGGAGAATGGATGGAGAGCAGCCGGGAGGAGAAGGACTTGGGGGTACTGGGGGATGAAAAGCTGGAGAAGAGCCAGCAGTGTGTGCTGGCAGCCCAGAAAGCCAACCAGATCCTGGGTTGGATCCAGAGCCGCGTGGCCAGCAGGTTGAGGGAGGGGATTCTCCCCCTGCGTCCAGCTCTGGGACCCCCAACAGCAGAAGGACACGGACCTGTTGGAGCGAGTCCAGAGGAGGCCACAAAGATGGTCCGTGGGCTGGAGCCCCTCTGCCATAGGGACAGGCTGGGAGAGTTGGGGGTGTTCAGCCTGGAGGAGAGAAGGCTGCGGGGAAACCTTGCAGTGCCTGGGGGGGCTACAAGGAAGCTGGGGGGGAGACTTTTCACAAAGGCAGGGAGTGACAGGACAAGGGGTAACAGGTTTAAACTGAAAGAGGGAGATTGAGATTGGACATCAGGAAGAAATCCTTCCCAGAGAGGGTGGGGAGGCACTGGGACAGGTTGCCCAGAGAAGCTGTGGGTGCCCCATCCCTGGGAGTGTCCAAGGCCAGGCTGGATGAGGCTTGGAGCAACCTGGTCTGGTGGAGGGTGTCCCTGCCCATGGCAGGGGAGTTGGAACTGGATGGGCTTTAAGGTCCCTTCCAACCCAAACCATTCTGTGGTCCTGTGATTCTTCAACTTTCCAAATGCAGGCGCTGCCTTTCCGACACTCCGGACTTCCACGGAGGTCAGCTACACCGTCCGGATGGTCTTCTCTCTTTTGCCTCTGGATCAATGGCCTCACAAGACCAACACTTCCCTTCCAAAGGTATGCTTTCCCGATTTCCTAAAAGATAGTAAATGGAGAGCAATTCCTTACAGGAGAAGGGTTGGTACGTTCAGCCCCAGCATCGGCCTCTGAGCCGCAGTGAAGTCCTGTCCTAGACTGGTGCAGATTTTGGCCTTTGATGAGTGGATTTTATTCCACTCCTACTCCTAAGAAATAATTTAATTCCTTCTCTAAAGTGGAAAGACAACATTTCTGTAACACTTGACCAAGAAAAATTCCCAAGCAGAAACATGCGGCTCCATGAGAAGTTCTGCATCACACAGCTCAGTCAGGCTGTTTGAGGTACATCCGTCATCACGGATGCAGGTGGTGGGAACAAGGAGAGCACTGGGATTCTGCTGGCTCATCCCTTACTGCTGGTTTGATAACGGACAGCAAAGCTCGGACTGGGAGCTCATGTTCCCTCACTCTCTATATTCCCGTGTTCTGCTTCCATGGTTTGCTCCACGTGACATTTTCCATGGAAGAGCCAGAGTTTCAGTTTGTTTGTTTGTTTTAAGGAGAAGATGAGTGTGGAATGTGAATCCAGCGTGTCTGAGGCAGGAAGTGATCCCATGGACGTTCCTGTAGAAGAGACCAATTCATGGAGAAAACTGGGATGGAGGAAAAGACGACTTATTTCCGAGGACGGCAGCTCCCCTGGTAAGAAGAGGTTCTGCGTTTGTTTGAGATGGCCCAGACAGCTGCTCTGGAGCTGTCACAGAGCGGGGAGAGGGGAACAGCTCCGTTGGTGCTGTAGTGTCAGCCCCGCACAGAGGTACGAGTGCTCCGTGTTCTGCCAAGGGAAACGTGCTGGGACTGACTGTCACTCAGGATTCCCTGTTCTTCCCACATCTCCAGCCTCCCTGCAAGAAGAGGCACATCCTGACCGATCAGTAGAGTGAGGACACCCCACAGCCTCTTTGGATCATTTCAGCTGTGTTTAAAAAAAAATAAATTCTATTTCTTTCTCTTGTGTTTTAGTGCACCGGTGTCAGTAAGAGTCCCAGGCCTCTGGGACAAGGGGGACACTGGGCACGGACCTGCAGCTGGGGAAGGGGCGGCGAGCCTCCCCAGCAGTGGGACCCAGCAGTGGGAGGGTGGCCTGCCCGGCGCAGCACACGCCGGGTACGCTTGGGCAGTTGTGACAGTGCTGCCTGTGCTGCTGGGCGTGACTTGGAGCCCACTCCTGCCTGGCAGGTGTCGATGCTGCCCTGCGGACGGACGGCAGGTTGTGGGTGGGTGTGGATGGCCGCGCGGTACCACCTGCATGTTAAAACCATGCTGCAAAATACAGTTTGGGTTACTCCCACCTCAGGCAAAGGCAAACCCATCCGTGGGGTTGCTTTTGCTCAAGGACCTGAATGCACTTGGTGGGCAATGAGAGAAGATGGGGAAGTCCACCGTGTTTTCTTTCTTTCTCTCCTCTCGGATTGGCTTGCTGCTTTGGAATCTGGCTGTGTCGGTCCACGGGGGGGGAGATCCTGCATCCTATTTTCTATTGGTTTAATTACTTATTAGCAGTAGTATTGTTAGTAGCACTGTAAGTTTCATTTATATAATTAAATAGTTCTTACCTCAACTTTTACAAGCTTCCCTTGGGATTTGGGTTTTTTTCTTTCTTCCTGGAAGAGGTTTCCTTGTCTGGAAACACTCCCTCCAGCTGCCAAAGGGGGACAGTTGGCATGAGCTCAAGCAGCAGCCTTTCTCCTCAGAAGTGAGTTGTCGCTCGGTTATCAAGATGACAGCACTCACCTGCACCCCAACAATATCTCCGGTGTGATGCCGCTTGAGGAGAGCCCACTCGGACTGGCCCTGCGGCAGGTTTGTGCACACAGCCAACACTCCACAGGCGAGGAAGGAGGCGATGCTCTCACCCCAGGAGAGCACCGTGCAGTACACACACACCACCAGCCCCAGCCTCCCCTCTCCTTGCAGATCATCTGCCCGCTCACTGACAGCTCAGCCCCCACCCTCCTTCCCGTGCAAGGGGCTGCAGCTTCTCTTGGCTCTCACCCCCCCAAGGACAACACCGTGGCCCCAAGAGCTCACCTTCCTGCACCCTTCCCCTCCTGACTGTCACACGGTCCCCAGGCAGCTCTGTCCCCTGCCTGCCTCTCACCCCGCGGGGTCTCTTCTCTCTCCCCAAGCACAATCTCAGCCGCTTGACAAGTTCACCAGAGACAGCAGCCCCCGACCAAACTCTCACTGCTCACCTTCTTCCTCTCACACGACCGCAGATTTACAGTTCCTTCGTCTGTCACCGGGCCCACTGCTTGGAGGGAGGGAGCCTCCTCGCCACCCGTGGGGCCGGGACTCTGCGAGGCGTCTGGTTTGGAATCTTCTTGCTCCAGTAGCACAGGACATTGGGGGCCGTCTCCCAGGCCCTCCCGGGGTGTTGTGCAGTTGGATCCCTCTTGCTCCCCTCTAGAGCACCCCGTGGCTTTGCCTCCGTTCCCACCCCTGCCGTGGGGCTTGGCCTGACCACGGAGGCACTCGTCAGCCTTCCTGAAGCTGAACTCCAGCTGGTACTGGAGGTCCTTGGAGAGATTGTTCCTCACCAGCGCCTTCCCCTCCCACTGCTTGGCCAAGGCCGTGCTGATAACGGCCATCCCCGAGGTGGGCCTGGGCAAAACGGCAGGTGACGCTGTAAATGCACTTGCCAAAGGTTTCGAAGAGCACGCGGCTGCGCCCCAGGTCCGCCGGCTTCGCAGACATGTACTCGCCGACGTCATGAAGGAACCGGCACCGCGGGCCGAAGCAGCGCTTCTCCGCACGCCCCTTAAAACACTCAAGAGGAGGTTAAAACCTCTGCCCTCCGCGTGCCTCCCGGGCATGCTGGTACCTTCTAGCACGAGCGAGGTGAGAGGGGCCAGAACTGCTCTGAGCACCCATCACTCCCCAGGTGACATCGGGTGCCCCAGGAAACGCCCCCAGGAAGCTGACGGCTGGAGCGTGCCACAGCAGAGCAGCAATATACTCACCTGAGGGGACACTTCAGCACTACCACTTCAGGGATGCCGGGAATTTACTTGTCCTTTACGGGGGTTGTCCTGTGACGTGGCCTGTAGCCAACACAAAACTGACTCCAGAGCTGAGGTGCTGCCACACGTTCCCGGTGGCGGCATTAACGAGGCTGTCCTGCTGGCGCAGGGAGCGAGGGCTGCGGAAGTTCAGGCTCCAAACCAAAGTGACGTGTCCAGTGTTGGATGCGCGGGGTGAGACGGCGCACACTGACCTCTGCTCCCTCCGCCGAAACTGCCACGTCCTCGCCACGCATTTGGGACACTCATTCCCGCCTCTTCCCTGGTCCCTGTGTGCCGGGAACAGCGTGTGCCTCGTGGGTGATCCTTGGAGTCTGGGACCGCTGTTCGTGCGCCTCGAGCGAGAATCTTGTAGCAGAATCTCTGCAGCCACAATCTCCCCGAATCTCTGATTCCAGAGGGACGAGAGGCCTCGCTTTCCGCGTGTCCGTGAGTCCTGCAGGGACCCTTCTGTGCTGGCTCCCCGCCAAAGGGCTGCTTCCCCTGGGGAAGGGGACAGTGGAGTCCCCCCCCATCCCCACCATTGCCCACACCGCTGGTGGTGACTCGTCCCAGCGGGCGGCTCGGTGCCCTTTGGGGCTCGACGGCTCGACCTGGGGCTCAGCGGAGCTTTGGCAGTTCCTGGGTGCGGTTTCCCGTTGCCCCCTGCCCCACCCCCACCTCCCAGAGAGGCACGGAGAGGTTCTGGAAGAAGGGCTTTTAATGGCAAAACACAAAGGGACAAGACTGTTTAAACCTACTGTAACACCCCGCTTCTCCCCCACCCCCGCTGCCCCCATGTACATCCCAGCCCCGCTGTGGGCCTACGCCCCCCCTGCCAGCCCCGTGCTGCCTGCCAGAGCCCCGCACTCGCTGGGAGGCTCTGCCAAGGTGCCCTTCCCCAGCTCCTTCCCCTTTTCTTCCCCCGCTCCTCTGCCGTGGCCAGCAGGGACAGTGGCAGGTCCATCGCCGTATCCCCACATGGCTCCAGGAGCTCCATGACAAAGATGTGGGTTTCCTCGGAGTTTGGGAAGGCATCAGGGGTCTCGGGGACACTGCCGGCAGGGGTAAGCATCTCCTCTGGCAGCGACAGCGAGTCTATGTTGCAGTGGGAGATCCCTGCACCCGTGTCACCAAGGTCCCCAGGGATGGGGCTGCTGCCGGGAGTGTCCTGGTTGAGCCTCTCCTTTTCCAGGGTGGAAGTTATGACCTTTAGTGCCTCTTCAAGAAAGTCCATCTCAGAAACCTCCAGGTCAGCTTCCAGGACCCACACACCCTGGTTTTCCAGGGCAGCACAAGGGCTGGACGAGATGTCGCTGCCCTGGGGGATGTTGCTCCCCAAGGGGGATGTTGCTGTCCGGGCGTGTCTCCTCGGCATTGCCTGTGCCAGAGATGTTGGACTGCCCCTCCGTGTGCTGCGTGCTGGGACTACAAGACGGCAACACCAGGGGGACTGTGTCCACCACTCTCCCCTCCCCGCCGGTGTCACCAGGGTCCCCAGCCACAGGGACACTGCCCGGACTATCCTGGCTGACCCCCAGCACAACCCGGGAGCAGCCAAAGAGCCTTAGGACCTCTTGGAGCAGCTCCTCCTCAGACACGTCGAGGTCTCCAAGGCCTTGGCTGTCTGGGGCAGCAATGGGGCTGGGGGGGGGAGGTCTTTGCCTGGGGGGGTGATGCTGCCCGGAGGTGCCCCTGTGGCGGTGGCTGGGTCAGGGATGTTGATCCGTGCTGCCGGCCCCTTGATGTGCTGGGAGCTGGGGCTGGACTTTGGCCACAGCAGCTGGGTTGGGGCCACTGCTCTGCCCTGACGGTTTGGGGGTGCCAGATGTTGTGGTGGTCTATGGGGGGTCACCAGGGCTAGGGGCGTCCCGTAGCTCCCGGGGACCCACAGGGTAGCAGGCGGCAGAGGAGTGGCACCATGGCCCAGCGTAGCGGTGGCCAGTGGCAGCAGGATGGTGCCCGTCCCCAGCATGTGGAAGACCCGGAGGTTGAAGAGGCAGCTGCACAGAGCCCTCTGCAGACCTGTGTGGGTGAGAGGGAGCCATGCTGGGCTGGGGGCACCCTCCAGGGGCACCCTCTGCCAAACCAGCCCCGATGGCCAAAGTCTCGCAGCTCTGTGCCCCGCACGTGGGCAGATTGTGGTCAGGGCGCTCCCCGCAGGGTGGGTCGGTGCTGTAAATTGGGGAGGGAGCTGGCTTCCCTGAGGTGGAACGGGAGATGTGCTCCTACCTCTTTGGGAAATTCCCTGGGAATTGGGTTTAGCAGGCAGGCATCACCCAGGTGGGGGCACGGACTCTCATCTGTGCTTGCTGCACCCCTGTGCCGTATGTGCCGGGGACGGGGGTGCTGGGGATGCTGAAAGTGCCCGGGGTCGGGGTGCCAGAGTGGAAAGGGCTGCCATACCTGATGGTGGTGCCAGGGGGACCTGGGGTACCACCCCCGCGCAGGTGCCCAGGCTGTGGGGAAGGGCTGCCACTGCCCGGGCAGTGGGCACAGGTTGGCTGAGCCTGGAAGAGAGGCAGGAGCAACAGCCAGCACTCACCTTGGCTCTTGCCCTTGAGAGCATCCCCGGGCTGCAGGGGTCAGGGACAGTCCCTGCCTCGGGGGTAGAAGGTTTTGGGGAGCACAAAAGTCTGGTGGAGCTGTGGCACAGGGGGGCGCGGGGGCCGCGGAGTGGGAGCTGCTGTGGTGGCTGCGCCATGGTGCCTTCTGGCTGCTGGTTGCCAAGGACTCTCTGGGGTGTCCCAGGAGGGAATGTGGGGCCTCCCTGTGTTCCGTCCTGCTCCAAGAGTCTGCCCAGCCCCTGCAGGCAGGGAAAGGGTTAAGGGAGGCTGGGAACATCCCAGAGAACAGCCCAAATTAACTGCATTTTGCGACAAATAACTCCTGACTTTCTTCGCTCAGAGGAATGCAGAAAAAGGCGTCTTCTAAATGCAATACCGTGACCCCCCCTGTTCATCAGAAAGTGCAATGAGCCATGTGTAAGGGTTTGCAACTGCTGGATGTATGTCCTGAGCAATCCGGTTCATTGCCCTCAGGTTCTGAACTAGCCTATGTGATTTTCCGTATTACATTTAGACTCACACTCTTTCAGGATCCCAAACTCCGGGAAATTTGGTATAATTGGTAACAGTCCTATCTTAGTTTCTGCCGCGATGGGGTGTTGTTTTCATTCTAACTGGGAACGACCCAGGTTTGAGGTCAATCGCAATGGGTCTTGCCTCTTTTGATTTCTCTGGGACCTTCCCGGCCCATACCATGGGAATTACCACACCCTCTACTTCACGTGGGATGGCACCAGGAGTAGAAATCAGAGAGTCCAGTAACAAAAGAGCTGAAGCCTGGACGTATTTAGATGCCGGTACTAAAACCTCAACCTCACCATTACGAAATTTAATTTCAGTGTCACATTTCACTGCAAAACCCTTCCAATTCAAGTTTGAGGTGAAATTGGCAGATATAGGAATTGGTGTGTTACCCATTCCTTTCCCATTTTAAACCTTAGCGGGTTGAAAAATCGGCCATACCTCGGGTTTTCCTGTCTCGCCCACAATTCTCACTGTATCGTGACCCAAAGGATAATTATTAGTATTCAAAACAGAAAACGATGCCCCAGTGTCTATTAAACACTCTATCCCAGTTCCTTCCCCCAGCTTAATGTGGACAGGGGTTCTGCTGGGGAAGATCTCCCTGGTCCCCATCACTCATCCAATCCCGCTATTAACACTGGATTCCAAGCATTACCGTTCCTCATCTGAGAACATTCTCTTTTCCAGTGTCCCTCTCGCTTACAGTATGCACATTGATTCTCTCCCAGCAGGGACCCAACTCCTGGTTGCCTTCCTCTACCACCCCCTTGAGTTATTCCTCGTCCGCGACCAACTCCTTCTTGTCCTATCAAATCCTCTTTCCTTGTATTTCCCCCCCAGGCGCATTACCAAGATATTTCCAGTGTTTTAAAACACATCCTAGTGGCGATTTCCGAGGAATATTACCAAGGGCCAGTGTTCCTGTTCCCATCTTAAACATAAAAAGCAAACACACTACCCAAGACCAGTTTCCTTTCAAATGACGATAAAAACGTTCAACAATTATCACACCGACAAATTTACACAGACTGTTACCACAGTCACTCCAAACACACAAATAAACTCCATCCCACAAAAGCGGGGACTCTAACCCCATTAACGGTACCAACGTCAGGGACTCTAACCCCTTACGGTGGGGACTCCAACCCCTTATGTGGCCGCCTTAGCCCAACCCCGCGCAGCTTTCACGACGTACGGGCATGCAGTTCCAGGTAAAAGAATAATAAAGAATGCCTTTCAAATCTTGCCAGTGGTTCTTGGCTAATGAGCCCAAGTCTCCCTGAGAATTCTCGGCGGCAGCTGGAGTTCCCATGATCCCGCGTCCATTGAGTCTCAGAAGCGAAGTCCCTCCTGGGTCGCCAAATTGCTACCAAAAACCGGGAATAAAACCAACCTCCTTAACACTAATGCAGTATTAAGAAGCAGGCATTCTTTATTGCAGCACTGGAGCGATTCTCAAAAGATGAAGTTGATTAATTGATGTGATTCTCAAAAGATGGTTAAAGTGGTACCAGTTTATTATTGCTGTTCTGCTGCCAGTTACCACCCTTGCAGTCCTGTTATTGGGAAGGATGGGATGAACAGTCTCCTCTGTGGATTTTTTAATGTTTAATCATAATACGGTCAGTTCTGCAAGAGGTAGTAAAAAAGCTTGGACAGCAGCTCTGCAAAAGGACAGATTTCAGCCAAAAAAAACCCAGGCACGCAAGCAAACCAAAATGGAAAGCTGCAATGTGATATGAAACAAGGCATCACAAACTTGGGAAATTCCATTTTCCCAGAAATACCTTTCCTGAATGACTTCAGCCAAGCTTGAAGACAGCTGGCCAGAAATCAGGAATTATGTTTCTGTTTCCTGAAAAGCATTGGTCTGATGAGATGTTTTCATTCTGACTCACAACACAAACAGGGTCCCTCCTCCTCCCCTTCCCTCCCAGTCTCACTGGCTCCCCTGAAACAACTGATAGCCTGTGGCATGCAGCTGGGATGCCACAAAGTCAGGTTTAAAAACTTGAGTCTCACCCACAAGTGGTGACCCAATTCATCTCCTTTTCAGCCTGGAGAACCATTCACAAAATAAATTTAAAAAAAAAACAAAAAAATATTGAAAAGCAAAACTTTTCACAGAAACCTTTTGGTTCTTTCCAAGCAACCTTTCCCTATGAAGGCCAAACAATCCTGGCCAGCTCAGCTCTCATCTTGCACACACTGCTGTGTCTCCAAGATAGAAACTGACTGAAAGGGCTGCAGAAACAGATTGTCCTTAACTGAGGAGAACAACAGCTAGGACTAAGCACACACGGGTGGGATTTACGTCCCGACAGCTTCATTTTCAGAAGGCTGAGGCTTTTCTTAAACACAGTGTTGGACTCTGCTGCTGTAGCCAGCCAGCACTGTTCCTACCATTTCTTCTCCTGCTGTCCCCCACCCCTACTGTCTGTCACTGCCACTACGGCCGGAGACCACAGTTCCCTGGGGTGAGTCTCTGAGTTTTAAATGAGGTGTGAGCACTGTGAAAGCCAAAGGGACTGCTGGTCTGGTTAGTATCCAAGGCACACTGAAAATAGTATGGATATTCAACATGATATTGTGGGAAAGTCCTCTTGCCCTCAACAGTGAATGGCCCTGAACCCCTAAGCCTCTCTGTGCTATAGCCACAGAATCTTCACTCTGTTGGTGCTAATGGATACTCCTACCTCCTCTAGTCTGAAATCCTGTCATCTTTACCATCAGGCAGGAAAGCGTTACCTATGAGGCATGTGTGGCAGCACACTAGATAAGTGGATAGGGCTTTCTTCTGAGACACAACCTATTTTGACACAAATAAAGAGCATCTGCACGCACGTAAACACTGAAACACCTCATTTCATACAGCCTGCTTGATTCCCTGCAGGAGCTCGGCCACGTACCCTCACAGCTGACATCCTACAGATTAAGATCTTAGCTGAAGGACAGGAAATTTCTGCCAGTTGTGACCTTTATCATACAGATGTCTGTCTAGCGGAAACTCTAATGCATGAGTCACCTGCAGCACAGGTAACAAAAACATTGTCGTGGTCAAACATTGTCGTGGTTTAACTTCGGCTAGCAAAATACCACGAAGCCGCTCTCACAAATCCCACTCCCCTCCTCCAGTGGAGGGGAAGAATCAGAGGAAAAAGAAATAAGGAAGCTTGTAAATTGAGATAAGAACTATTTACTAATTAAATCTAAATCAATGTATACAGGTACTACTGCTAATAATAATTAAAATAATAGAAAATGAAACATATAGTACAATATATACAATATGATACAATATGATCCAATTTCCCACCATCCACTGACCAATGCACACCCAGATGTTGAGGGATGAAAATCAGACCCCGAGAGCCCGAGACCCACAGCCCGAAAGCGATCGCAGCCCGAGAGCCGCGGCCTGAAGGCCGGAGCCCGGGAGCCTACGCAGCAGATTCCGAGCAAACCTTATCACGGATAACACGGCCAGAAAAGTCAAAACAACCCACCGGCTCCCACACGAAGGAGCCAGCACAGGAGTTGGCAAAGCGGCTAACGCAGGAGGGTTAGCAAGTGCCCGGAGAGACGAGCAAGGGAGTAAGGGAGAGAGAGAGAAGGGAAGAGCAATGGCTACCGGACCCTCTTCCCCACCCAAAGAGACCGGAACATGACGTACTATGGGATGAAATACTGCCTTGGTCAGTCTGGGTCAGCTACAGTATCCGAAGCGGACAAAAGACCTTGAGCCCAGTACAGGCCATCCCCAGCACCAGCTGAGGCCTTATCAATGGTTTCACTTACTGTCCAGCAACAGAGTTCCCTGGCAACCACAGTCAAGGGAGTTAGCCCTTTCCTGACTGAACCCAGCACAGCACCCATGAAGAATTTGAATAGCCTGCAGCAAAGCCAGGAGCTGGTAAGTGTGTCACGTGGGAAGAAACAAAAGCAGAGAGTCTCAGCTATCGCTGAGAGCAGAACAACTTGAGTCAACACCTCTGCAAGATGTCTAGTGGCACACTCAGTCTCTCCTTTGCATGTCACCCTAGAAAGGATGCTAGTCCCTCCCTCTGTGCGAACAAGCAAAGATGTGCATTTTGCAACAACTAAACTAGACCCATCTTGCAGCGAGTTAAGTTGATGCCAATGCAAATACCAGTTTATAGAGGTTGTGTCTGGGACTTGCTGCCTGCAACAGAAACCGTGGCCAAAACGTAGGTGCAGGCGAGTGCTGTGAGCCTGGAGAATTAAAATCAAGCAGGGGAAGAGCAGAAAGGTATGTGAACCGTTGTGGGGCGTGGGGTGGGGGAAGCTATATTCTGAAGTTTTTAGTTTGGATGCAAAATGAGTAAGTAGAGTTTCCCGGATTTATGTGCTGCCACTGCATATCTTGTTCAGGTTCACAACACTCTGTAGATGTCTTGTGAAGGTACCTGAAACTGTCCTCTCAGGAATAGCCTTCAGGAGCTAATCCTGTTATGAATGAATAGGCAAAACAAGAGGAGAATAAAGGAAGAAAGCTTCACGCCACTCCGTTCCCCAGATCTTACCCATGTGAGAGTGGTGGACCGTGCTATGAGAGAAAACACACAGCACTTCCCTTTCCGAGGAGAGGGACTTTTTCATCTGGGTGATGTTCCCCCATTTGTCCTGTCCCTCGGCTGCAGCTCAGCTTTTGTTTTGAGGCCTGGAAAGAGTTTTTTGTGTGCAGGAAAAGAGGCCTAAGTTTGTAAAACACCTCAACAGTCCAAGCCTGTCACTGGATGAACGGAGCAGTCGTTACGGAGGTGAGTGTCCAACAGTGCCTTGCTCCCATGTTCACAGCAAGTCAGCGGTCACCGGCCCACAGGAGGAATTCCTCACGGGAGGAATTTCTCAGTTGCTGAGGCAGGGAGTAGTTTTCCTTCCTGAAGCTGCCAGTTTGAGATCTCCTGGAGACTGTCACTGAGAGACGGAATGAAGGGAGGCAGGACAAGCGCTTCCAGCATACCTGTGACCTGTCTCAAAAGGCGCTGGGCATCCAGGGCGAGCCCTGCAGCCACTGCCACTTCCTACCACCTTGCCCCGCTTGGGAGGGGCAGTAGTTAGGGCGGTAAGCTACCCCGTCTCACATCACTACCCCTGCCTTGTCCAGCCCTTCTCCCCCCCACGGGAGATGGCCAGCTCCCTGTCTCCTGGTCGGCTTTACTTCTAGCCGCCGCCTACCTCACTTGCCATATACCCAGCGACGACGGCGACGGGGCTAACAACGCCCTCGCCATCCCGGAGGCTCCGAGGGCGCTGGGCAGCCCGGCGGGCAGACATCTCCCACGCACCGCTTGGCTCAGCGGGACGGCGGCGGCAGCAGGGAGAAGGGAGAAGGGGCCGGGAGCCTCCCCTGCAGCTCCCGCGGCTGCCTGCTGCCCCGCAGCGGCCGCCTGAGGGTGAAGCTGGGGAGAGGCGGAGGGACTCCCCTGCCCCAGCCACCCCAATTCAGTCTTTCCGCGACTTGTCCCAGAAACCTGCAGTCCCAGGCCGGGGGATGTTCTGGCATCCTAAAAGTGGCCCGTCTGCAAAACGTTGGCCTCGGGGTCCTTCTCCACCCCTTCCCCATCCCTGTGTCGCAGGACCGGCTCTGCCTCTCACCAGGGCACCGTGCGTGGACGGGCTCCAAGCCGCGGGGCTGGTCTGCGGCCGGGGTTGCACCTCCTCCTCTTCACGTGTGGGATGGGGCTGACCGCTCAAAGCCCCTGTCGTGGTTTAACTCCGGCTAGCAAAATACCACGAAGCCGCTCTCACAAATCCCCCTCCCCTCCTCCCGTGGAGGGGAAGAGTTGGAGGAAAAAGAAATCAGGAAGCTCGTAAAATTGAGATAACTATTTGCTAATTAAATCTAAATCAATGTATACAGGTACTACTAATAATAATAATTAAAATAGTAGAAAATGAAATATATAGTACAATATATACAATATGATCCAATTTCCCACCATCCACTGACCAATGCACACCCAGATGTTGAGGGATGAAAATCAGACGCCGAGAGCCCGAGACCCACAGCCCGAGAGCGATCGCAGCCCGAGAGCCGCGGCCTGAAGGCCGGAGCCTGGGAGCCTACGCAGCAGATTCTGAGCAAACCTTATCACTGATAACACGGCCAGAAAACTCAAAACAACCCACCAGCTCCCACACGAAGGAGCCAGCACAGGAGCTGGCAAAGCGGCTAACGCAGGAGGGTTGGCAAGTGCCCGGAGAGACGAGCAAGGGAGTGAGGGAGAGAGAGAGAAGGGCAGAGCGATGGCTACCGGACCCTCTTCCCCACCCCAAGAGACCGGAACATGACGTACTATGGGATGAAATACTGCCTTGGTCAGTCTGGGTCAGCTACAGTATCCAAAGCGGACAAAAGACCTTGAGTCCAGTACAGGCCATCCCCAGCACCAGCTGGGGCCTTATCAATGGTTTCACTTACTGTCCAGCAACAGAGTTCCCTGGCAACCAGAGTAAAGGGAGTTAGCCCTGTCCTGACTGAACCCAGCACAGCCCCCAACGAGCTGCTTACACGGGTCAATGCAGTTATTTGGACTACTGTGAACTGACCCCCCTCTGCCTGAAACGGCATTCCTGCGGAGGTTGGAGGGGATGCGTAATGCCGCAGTGCCCCAGCCCAGGTAAGGCGAGGATGCCCCGCTCCCCGGGCCAGCAGCACAGGGCAGCAGCACTCAAGGGAAGTGCTGAAACTTTCTGAAGCTGTCTTTCGGGATTCAGGGAGTAGCCAACTTCCACACTGCCCTCCTGGCAGGGGGCATCCATCCCAGCAAAGGTCTGTGGGAGGAGCTGTCTTGTTCATGACAAACCCAAACAGCCTCCTGCCCAGTTCTGCGCAGTGCACGCGGCCGGGGCACTGCAAGCACAAGTGTCACGCCCTGCATGCTCTTTCCCTGAACACAAACAGCAATCTGGACAGGAGGCACTGCCGGAGTGTGATCCTCAGGCCAGATCGTCACCTGTCCTCAGGCTAAGAGTGTGTGATGTCAAAAACACGAGTCACCTGATGCTTGGATCACCAGGGTGAGACCTGTTTGTGGGAAGCCATTAATTAGGACTACATGTTCCTTTTGTCAGCTATACTGAGGGGATGATGTTGTGTTATTTTCAATCCTTCCCCTAACCTGATAATTTACATCATCCCAAACCAGGTCATGGGCAGATCATTTTGCCACAGAACTACCCAGTGTAACTGCATTGCACTTGCCTGCGGTTTGGACACCACTCCTTCAGGTCACTGCCAGAGTATCTAACCAGCATCTCAGCTAGGTTTTGTAGGTTCTTCACTTCAAACTGTCCAAACTCCATCGTTATCCATAACGAAGCCACAGAGTTAAGTGCTGGCTTGGAGATGTGCTCTAAAATCACAGTCCCTGTAAGGAGGCAAGATCTTTCCCTGACATGAAAAGCTGTGTAGAATGGAATCTGCTGATGAACATGGGTTTGTAACGGACTCAGCACAGTAGGATGATGGAGATTGCTCAGTTAGCCTGGACATTTATTGTATTCACCGCTGGATCACACCAGGTGACCAGTTATCCTTCATCTGACAACTCATACAAAGAGAAACTCTCCTCCCCAACAGCAAAACAAACGTTGGCAGCTTCCAATGTCGATTGAGTACAGCACAAGAACAGGACTGGGGAGTGTTTCCCCCAGCCCTGTTAACCAGCTTTTCTTTGTATCTGACCCATGTTTTCTAACTGACACTGCCCGCTACTTACCAAACTGCCCACTGGATGGTCTCTTCCATGTGCCCAGTGGACTCAGACCAGCATATAGAAATTCTTTTAGGGCTCTGAAGTCAACAGCTGGCATCTACTCACATCAGCAATTCCACTTTACTGATACAGGACAGCTCTCTAACCCTGTGAAAATCTAGTCTAAGCAGGAGGCAGAGTTGTCTCGGGGGTCATAGTAAGGCTGTGCTACAAGATACCCCAGTCTCATCGCTTTGCTTTCCAAGTAGAAGGTGCGCTTCTCCAATATACACATCAAATAAAACCAGTTGTGAGCATGTTCTGAGAAAGCCCCAAACCCAGCCTGCTAACCCAAAGTGAAATCCTCCACAAGTGCAGTTCTCTCCCTGTGGAGAGGATGAGAAAGAGGCAAAGAAAGAACTGCATGTGATAGATATGAGTCAGGGCACTAAATACTCTACAAGAAAATCCTCAGACATCATGACGAAGGCAGTCTAGGAACCGAGACAGAATAGACTGGTTTTCTCTCTTTTTCTTTTTCCTCCCCTCTTACTACTAACCGTGGCCCACTTTTTGCTCACAGTGTCCAGCTGTATTTTTTTGTCCAGGAATGCATGTATTGCTACATTTAAATAAAATATCAGATTATGCAGTCAGGTACTCTGCCATAAGCACAGAAAAATTTCAAACCTTAGTGCCACGCAAGCCAATGTAAAGCTGTCTTGTCTGTCGTGGGACCAGAATCCCTGGCTGCTGGGCAGTTCTCTGTTACACAGAGGGAAGAGAAATCAGCACCTAGCCCACGGGATTAATTCCCTCTCTTTTGGCCTTAACTTTGGGAGGTTGAAAACAGACGTTCGTGTGTTTCACCACAGGGGATGTTTTAAAGCTAGAAAGACAGCGTTACACAGAATAGCCTGATTCTGAGCGTTCTCTTTTCATCCCGTTTCCTAGTGCTACAGCAGATTGCTGTTAAGCGGGCTGCCCTAAGCCCCCGGCATCTTTGGGTGCTCCAAGCGGCTCACTCAAGCCACTGGAATGTGGTCACATGAAGGACACATGCAGGCGACAGGCACTGACCGGTGTCAGCTATTCTCTGGGGATCAAATCACTGAAGAGGAGTGCAACAGGAGCTGGCCTTCCTCACTAGGCTGTGCTGGGGACCGTGCTGTTCAACAGCCTGCTCCGGCTGTAGAGCCTTGACCCCATCCTGGGTGCAGCTGGTGGACAGATCAGAGATCAGACCTCCAGCTGGGGGCAGCACATGGGTTCGCAGAGCAGGTGGGTACCGACACAAACTGAAATCTTCAGTGGTTTTTGTCAACATGCTGTCTGTGAACTGCAGTGGCTGAGGAGAGATGAACTACATCCGGATTGTCCATTTGTGCTGCAGAGGTGGGGAAGTCTGGTGGGTACAGTAGGTGAAGAGAGACTGCTGAGGTGTTAGCATGTCCGAAGACCCTGCTGCATCACGTGCATCTTTGCACCAAAGCCATGCAACACTCTGCAAGGGTACTTTGCATCTGCAGGCATTTTGACGCTATTATTAGGCTGTTTACAACTAGAGTAAAGCAACATAGTCGTGAGTGGGGTTAAGAAGGTGTTCTCAAGCCTGTCTTATCCCCAGGGTTTGCATGGAGGACACAACTGGGATTAGAAATGGATTTTTTAACAAGATGTTGTTCCCAACACAGAGAGATGTAGCTGCTCCTCCTCCTTCATGACTAAGCTGTGCTGGGGAAGCATTTTTATTTTGCCACAGCAGAGTCTGAGGGTCTGGGTTTTTCCTGACCTTGCAGCCTGGGAAGAGATGCAGCCTATAACAGTCTCTTTGATTTTTCTTCACTGCCTCAAAAGATGTGCTTTTACAACCTAATATGATCTGGTTCTCCATGAACAATCTAAAGGAGAGGGAATACAGATAATTTTTACCTTTACACCACTAGCTATACTCCCCTCCTGAGCCTTCACCCTTCACTGGATTCAATTCCTAGACAAATTACACCCAGTTAAAAAAGCTACAGCCTCTCACTGTCCAGTCTCTGCTTTGTTTCTTTTTCTTTCCATCTCCGCCAAGTCGGTCATTTCAATATTGTTAGACAAAAGCAGGTAAATCTTTTTCTTCCGTCAGCCCCAGACAACATCCACTTGCAGATCCCATTCCACAGCCCCGGGTTTCGCCAACTCTACCATTCAGATGTAGAGCAGGTGCCAGCCAAGGAGCTACGCACTAACACTTGCTAATCCGCTCATGAATGCATGTGCAAGAGCCAGCCTTCCAGAAAAGGAGAGGGTGTATGGGTGGGGGTAAGGGCCAGGAAAGTGGGAATCCCTGTCTCAACCCCCCCGACAGGTTTGAAAGATGAGCACCCTTCTCCCTAATCCCTGCCTCCCCCGTAATTAGACGCTTGCCTCACAGGTGATCTGCTCTTAGGGGGACTTTCTGGGTCTTAAAAAAGCCAGATGGCACAGATTGGGCACAGTGACCTGTCTGAAATGTACGTGCTGACTTGGAAGAGCTTGGCTGGTGGGATGCGTTAGCAGCACCTGCAGACTGCATGCCCACTTATGACCCGCGCAAGTGTAATTACAGTAATCCACTTGGCACATGATCCTTATTAGTTCTGGTTTGATATTCATTAACGAAGGTGAAATACGTGGGATCAGCCTCAGATAGATGTGGAAGAAAGCAGGTGCCACAACACACGGTGAATTCAAGAGAGCCTTCACGTACAAAATCCAGTTACGACTTCAGTGCCCTGCTATAACCAAAGGCTCTGGCAGCCATGAATTTTGCAGACACTTTTCCCCCTGGGTGAGTTGTAGGAAAACGTCCCCATCCGCATGGGGAAGATGAGCAAAGAAAAAGAAGAGCTGAGGAAAAAAGAGCTTCTGTTTCACTTCGAAGTTCCTAAGTGGTGTGTGTCTGGGGAACAAAAGGCAAACTGCCTGATACAGAGCATCCTTAGCGTCCTTTCTGGGGAGAGAGCTCATGTTTTGATGGCCTTTGTACGCTGAGAAACACAGGATTTACTATTCCCCTGTGGTGGTGGAAACAGCAGAAAGCTTTTGAACACAGCTAAGTCTATGCGGTTTGCTTTTAATAAGGGGACATCTAAATGAGCCTGCAGGATCAACCACACTATGACTAAAGAGGAGAGGGGAGAATTTGAGCAGAGAGGATGCTTGGGAGGTTTTTGCAAATGTGCACAGTCTCTCCGTGTTCCCCAGGACTTTGCACAATCCTGGCTCCAAGCTGCACTGCTCACAGGTCTTCCCTTGGGGAGACTATTCCGTATTCCAGATGATGACCACTGGACAGGGAATGCTTCTTTGAGATGAATACTTAAAGCTATAGCGCTTGAGCATCATGTGTGTGGCAGACATGGATGAAGCACAGGTCAAGAAGGAAAGAACAGACCCCTCAAAGGCTAGAAATGTGGGTTGACTCACTAGCCTGCCTCCCACCTGCTTTTGACACTTGGCTTTCCTGCCCTTTCAGGGAGCCTCTTGGTTTTGTGCCATGGCTCCCCCTGTCTCAGTCTGCCTCTCCTGCTAACAAAAGACCACATCATCCAGTAATTCTCAGGTGATTGAGAGACTGAGTTGTTAATGGGAGGGAAAAGATTTGTCCTTTTCTCGACCTGCTCCCTTGAAAAGTCGAGAGAAAGGAAAACTGTATTTTAACATGAATGAGGGACTAATTTTTGTTATTCTTTCTTGACCACCTTCCTTCCACAAACATGGCATCCGGGGTCCAGACTGTGAGCCGTGACCACCCTACAGGGGGTAGACTGTCCGGAGCCAAGTGCTGGGCAAGTAGAGGGCTGCTGGGCACAGGAGCATTCTCACACGCCTTACTTGAGGAGCAGGATGACATAGCGCTACTCAGTGACGCTTCACAGTATTCAGCAAAACACAGATGAGCCAGGTTTGAGTTAGCTGCAAGAGAACACATAATCTACACAAAATTTTGAGACAACCTCTGCCACTATAATATTAAGTTGCTGATGAAAATGAGTTTAACGGTGCTCTGAGGCAGGATCCCGTTGCATTTCTGACCCAGCGGTATGAGCACCAGAGCTGGATTCACAGGATCAGCCAGCTGCTGCTTCCTCAGCTCCAGTCTAGGTAAACTGGTGTGTTTGCAGCACTACAGCCCAAGGCTGAGCCCCAGCCCTCGGAAGGCAGTGACCCTGCTGACACTAACAGGGGATGCCTTGTAGGGGGAACTTAATCGGGTGAAAACACCTTCCAGGCATGGTCCTGCCTCACTTGTGCTTAGGCCAAGGGGCCAAGACTTTTACACCTGAGCTTCTACCTCTGCTGTCGAAGGACTATGGAAAGGGCCTGTAAGGGCAACCAGTGAGTGGTTACATTCACTTCCATACACTTCACGAGCCACTTTATGCTTACCCACCTGACTAATGTTCCATAGTATTAGGAACGTAATTAACTGAGAACTGCGAAAGAGAGGTCGCCACAGCATGAAGGGAGACTGGGACACAACCTTAGGCCAAAACCCCCAGATCGTTGGTGCTAATGGCCTTGTTGAGAACAGGACTAGATTAGATCTGAACTGTGCTGCTGTTGCGGCTGAAAACAGTTCCAAAAGAAACACGAGTGGATACTTGCACCTGCTCCTCGTTCCCGGCAGGTATTTTTTAAAACACATCATCTCTAGACATTAATGGGCAGTACCTCCAGTTTGCAGGCTGATGGTGACACGGGGCAGATGTCCTAGCACCCTGGGGAGCCTCTCAAACATCTACATCTTGCTTCCCACAGCACCCTCTGTATGCCTGATTGACTACTGGATTCACCTTCCCAATATGTTTTTACATGTATCATTTATTTGGGGGGAAATAACTGGATTTCGTTTCCTGAAGAAATTCTGACTTGAAGCGGTATGGTTTGATACACTCACGCAAGTCTTGTTTCTCTCACAAAGACATAAAAAAGATACGTTTGGTCACCTGACTAGAGGTATGGTTGCAGAGAGAACGAATTATCCTCACTGGAAGGGGATATATGGAAAACAAAAGAGATTTGGTGGTTAAACCGTAAGAGCAAAGAGAACGGAAGAGAAGTGGGATGAGAAAATCAAAGTATGAACAAAGGAAAAAAAGCAAAGCTGGAGGGGCAATGGGATCAGTTCCATGCGCATCACAGAGCTGCCTCTGGGACGGAGTTTGACCTAGACCTGAAAACGGATCTGTGCATGAAAACTGCCATCTACGAGCAATTCTGCCGCGTTTCCAAACGCGCGCACACACGAAACTGCTCCAAGGGAGGATTTACCGGCGGAGGCGGTGTTCCTCCGGCTGTAAAACGCTTAATCCCCTCTGCCGCTGGTGGCCCTGGCGAGCCGTGTCGCCTTCCGATGATTCGGGGGTTCCTTCAGCCTGGGAGGCGGCCGGCAACACCTCCGGTAGACCTTCAGCACGGGCGGCAGGGTCGCCGGGCGGCAGGGTCGCCGGGCGGCAGGGTCGCCGGGCGGCAGGGTCGCCGGGCGGCAGGGTCGCCGGGCGGCAGGGTGCCCGGGTGGCAGGATGGCAGGGTGGCAGGGTGCCCGAGCGGCAGGGTGGCAGGGTGCCCGGGTGGCAGGGTTGCGGGGTGGCAGGGTTGCGGGGTGGCAGGGTCGCCGGGCGGCAGGGTGCCCGAGCGGCAGGGTGCCCGGGCGGCAAGGTCGCCGGGCGGCAGGGTGCCCGGGCGGCGGGGTGGCAGGGTGGCGGGGTGGCGGGGTGCCCGGGTGGCAGGGTGCCCTTGCCGACAGCACGGTATCAGCACAGAAAACTATCTTGCCAGCTGCGCGCTGCAGAGGCAGACGCAGGGCGACCCTTAAGCTGTCAATGCCGAGGGACAACCAAACACATGGGTTTTGGCTAGTAATCGTAACACACCACCTCCACCACCGACCCGGCGACCCTGTGTTTTTCTCCGCCTTCGCAGCGGGATGGTTTTGGTGGCAGCACGCGTGTCCCGGGGCAGCCCTGTCCGCAGTGGACCGTGGGGCCCGGCAGCCCTCGCTCCCACAACGGGGAGCACGATCGCTTGGCGTCGGGTGGGCAACCTTTTCCCTGCGTGCGTTAGCGGGGCTGATGGCAACAAGCAAGCGACCTGGCCCCAAACCCACAGCCCGGGGCCGCGAGGGCAGGGGGAGCACCCGCGGCGGTGGGCAGCGCCCCCCCCCCCCCCCCCGCTGGCAGTGCCTGCTCCGGGGCGGGCAGCGGGTTCTGGCTCTAGCTCTGCTCTACCTCTTCATCCCTCTCACCCGACTATAATCACTTTCCCCCGCGTTCCTAATCGTCTATCCACCGGCTCCTGTGCAGATTCTAACGGAGAAACGAAATCGCCGTTAATTAGGAGGTGATCAAAGGTGGGCCCGACAGGGACCCCCCCGGGCAAGCAGCACTGCAGCGTTCCCTTGCGGCGCTGGGCTCAGGGCACCAGCTGGGGCTCGTTTCTCATCATGACTCAGGAGGGGAGGGGGAAATATATGGAAGTCAAGGCAGGTTCCCCTCCGTCACCTCGGGAAGATTTTTTTTTTAGCAGTGCAACGGGTTAGTAGGTACTCCCCTGCCTTTGTATACAGGTAAGTGCCCGTGTCCTCTTTCCTTGCAGTGGGGAGATGCGTTTGCTTTGTCACATGCACTCGTTTGTACTACTTCGAGGTAGTTTTCCAGGTTTTCTAACTCCCGGGCTGTGAGATGGTTACAGTAAGTGTTTAATTTCCTTAGAGGAAGCAGTAATAGGGATTTTTTTGAGAGGGAGGGAAGGAGTTTGTCTTCCCCAAGCAGAATGTAGACTCTCTCTTCAAATACTTCATATTTATAAGGCTCTTACAGCTGTACTGCTCTCTTTTCCCTTTGGAATCTGACCTTGTGATTCCCATCTCTCCCCAGTGTATAGCAAAAATAAACTTTTTTTTTGAAGCTATCACTTCTTTCGAAAAGAAGAAAAAAGAATGGCCGAGGAAAGAGGCTTACAAAAGACGAAGTGCTGTTTCTCTGTGCCCCTGCCAACCAGGCTTGCTTGTCTCAGCCTTGGGCTAGCCGCTGGAGCAGCAGCTTGTCTGCCTCGGAGCCCTCTTTCCTGCACCGCAGGCACTGCTCTGCCGCGCCGTCGCCGCTGTCCCCGCTTGCGGGGCGGGGGGGGGGTCCCTTATCTGTTCCCAGCGATGGGTGCGATCTGCAATGCAGACGCGCAGGGACTCCGCGTGCCCCGGGGCAGGCCCTGTGTTCCCCACCATTCTCCGTGGTTGGGTGGGGACCGGTGAGGAGGCGGAGGTGGGGAGAAAGAGTGTTAAATGTTGGGGGGGGGGGTGGGGGGGTGGTGTCTGCCAAGCCCTGTCCGACTCACCAGGCGGCTCTTGCTCAGGTCTTTTGCACCCGAGGGGGAAACGAGGCCCTTTCCTCCCACCCCCACGGGGAGGGGTGTGCTGGCAGCAACGGCCTGACCCCCACGGAAGCACCTCGGAGCCAAGTTGGGAAGCGGAGCCTGTTATCCCAGCCCTCCCCCACCCCCTGAATACCCCCGAAGTCCCTCCCCTCCAATCAACTGACTTTTAACATGATAATGGCTATGACAATCCCTTCTAGCCAAGGCCGGGCTGCGAAGGCCATAAAGCATCCCCCCACCCCCTCTAATGGGGTACCAGCCAGCAGCCTTCAAGGTCAGCTCGCCGCCTGCTCGGGGCTGGGGGTCCCGGCCCAGCCATGAATGCCCACCTGGCCATGCCGCCCTACCTGCCCTACCCCGGCGCGGTGAGGTGTGGGGACTACTGCTGGCTCTCCTCAGGGAGCATGGACAGCGTGCTGGCCGAGGAGGCTCCGGCGGCGGACGCCTTCCCCTTCCCCGCAGCGGCGAAGACGCTCAGCCACCCAGGTACGCCCGCCCGTCCGGCTGACCCCGAGGAAGCGATCGGGCCGCCCTCGGCTTGCGGGGTGGGTGGCTGGTTGTGTCTCTTGTGTCACTCCTGCCCCGGGAGTGGGGGGTGATGCCGGTGCTCCCCCCGCCCTGGCAAGGGTGCGACGGACGCTGCTCGCCCGGCTGCCCAGCTGGGAGCGGCGGCGGGCGCGGCTGCCACCTGCTCCAACGCGGGCTCTGGGTCCGGGCGGGACGGGACAGAGGGGCGAGCAGAGAGGGGTCTCGGCTCCGCTGCCCCCAGGGTGGCTGTTTCCACTTCTCCGTGCGGCGTTGCCTTGCCCGCGACTGCGGAGCCCCTGCAAGTCCCCAGGGCATCGCAAGCTTAAATTTTTCCGAGAAGCTGGACTTCGAGTCTTCTCCGCCTGACTCTGCTCACCCCGGTTCTCTCTTCTCCTCAGATGTCTCTCCGGCTTCCTCTAGCTCTGGGACATTCATCCAGTACACCCCCGACTCTGCCACTAGCCCCACCGCGGAGCACCCGTCTTCCCACCCCTCTTTGCAGAAGGTCAAGGAGGAAGAGGAGGGTGTGATGAAGAAGGCCAAGAGCCGCACGGCTTTCTCCCAGCAGCAGCTGCAAGCGCTGCACCAGCGGTTCCAGAGCCAGAAGTACCTCAGCCCCCAGCAGATCCGGGAGCTGGGTGCTACCCTGGGGCTCACCTACAAGCAGGTGAACATCTTGCTCGGAGCAGCCGACTCGCATCCCTGGTGTGAAGTGATCTTGCGAGCAACCTTTTTTGTGGTTTTGCTTTTTTTTTTTTTTTCCCTAGACCCCAGAGATGCGTTTCGTCTGTGTTCTTGTTGATGCCGTCGCTCATGTGAGAGAGCGGACGGTGTGAAAACTTACGACTCGGTCTTCCTCTTACGTTTGGTTCCAGCGCTGCCCACCCACCCCGTGGGGGTGTTGGAAAGCGTATCCCGAGCAGGGCTATGCGGTCAGGGTACCGTTGTGCGTGGACACGTGTTGTCTCTGTACAGGAGCAGTCGGACGCTGCTACTCGTGTCTGACTGAAGGAGCGACTGGCTCCTGGGCCAACACTGATCTTGGTGCAGCGGGAAGAGGCTGCTGAGCTGCTTTTCTGCAGTTGTCTTGGCCTGTCTTTCAGGTGGATTTTTTTTTTTTGCTGTCGTGAAAGTTTCCATGGTGGTCTGAGGGGCTAGTTCTGATGCTTCTCTGTGATTCGGTGGCTACTTAGGTCTGCTGTATGTTGGTGGCTGTTGAAATTATGTACACTATTAAAAGTCAAGCAGAAACTACATTGTAGTAGAAGGCAAAACATCTGTAGGATGTGTAGTAAGCTCTGAGAATGAATTTCTAATGTTCTGTGTCTTTTCCTCATCACTTCCAGGTGAAAACATGGTTTCAGAATCAACGGATGAAATTTAAACGTTTCCAGAAGGAGAGCCACTGGGCGGGAAAAGGGTTGTATCTGCCACAGGTGAGAATTCTGCTTTCTCCCATCACCACAGTCATGGTTCCTGTAGTCTGTGGGGAGAAGTGAAACTGGTCCGACTTGCTAACTCGAGCACCGGACTTGTATTACCAAGCCTGTTGTGTATTTGCATTTATTTTAAGCCTACCCTGACAACCAAAAGAGCTTTGTTTCCAGTCCGCTTATCTCACGGTTGGGACTAGACAGAAAACAAAATAGCCGAAGAGGGCCAACAAGGGTAATCATGCTGTTTTTCTCCTCAGCATGGTGCTCCCAGACTTGTTGAGATGGAGATTACTAATTCAAGATGTTGCCATCTCTGCTATTACTAGTCTATAATGAGGACAATGAATACACAAAAGACACTATTGTTTAGCTTAGGGTAGGGGGCGGGGGAGACAAGATGACCCATTCGAAAGAATGGGCACAGTTGGTGTGGTATTGCTGAACAGACTTCTCCCTCTCTCCTAGAATGTGTTCCATCAGGCTGCATACCTGGATATAGCCCCCACGTTTCACCAGGGCTTCCCTGTGGGTTCCAGCAGAAACCTTCAGGGTGTGACCAGTGTGCACCAGGCTTACAGCAGTGGACAGACTTACGGGAATGGGCAGAGCCTGTGCTCCTTCATGGCTGCGGAGGATGAGGGGCTCTTCGGAAAAGGGGGGACAAGCTGTAATACCCAGCAAGCCATGGGTTTGTTAAGCCAGCAGATGAACTTCTATCACAGCTACCCTGCTGACACGGATTATAGCAGCCTGGAGTCAGAAGACGCCTATGGTTTCCAGAGCACCTCTGACAGTGTCACACAGTTTTCAAGCTCTCCCCTACGGTATCAGTACCAGACACCTTGGCATCCCCTGGGGACCCAGAGTGGTTATGAGTCTTGGGTCTGAGTATTTTCTCCCTCCTCCTGTTTTCTCTCATGGAGTTTCTAGGGTCTTCATTCAGGCATCCAGTCTCTGTTCCTTTCTCTTGTTCCTCCTCCCCTAATCCCGTTTTAACCGCTGGTGGGGCTCAGCACCCTTCTGCCTTGGGCTATTTTTCTGTTTTGCAGCATCTGCCAGTAGGAAACCCTTGGCCAAGGGTGCTTTGTGTGCAGATGGATGAAACCTCTTTCATGGAGGGGAAATGTGCAATGCCACAACCAGGAGCAGCAGAGGTGGTAAAGGTGGTTTGTTTTTGGGTTTTGGTTTTTTTTTTTTTTTCTGTCCCAAGCCTCACCTTCCTCTGCTGCCTCTTTGATCTCTGATCCTTGCCCTGTGCCTTGTAGCAGGGCTTGCTGGAGAAGAAAACCCTTGTACTTCAGGATATTTCTGTTAGAAATACCCTGTTGTAGCCCAGAATATTTCTTGCTGTCTTGCCTGTTCTGTTGCTACCTCAGCTAACTGCTAATAGGTTCTTAATCTACATCCTCTTCTCCCTCACTGAAAAGCTAAACGAAAGTCATCTGATTTTGGATGACTTCACCCAGTTACTTTCAGCAACTCCTCCTGAAGGGGTCAGCACCTGCTTACCCCATGCCTGCAGCCCTCCTGCCTACCTACTGCAGTTGAGAGCAGAGGGGAGAGAATGGGGTAGAGCCTGTATCTCACCGGAAACTTCCTCTGTGGTTTCCAAAGCTGCTAACTTATTCAGAACGGTGTCTCCGGGACTGTCCCTACCCAGTTTAGATCTTGCCTTTCTACATCTCTCTGCTGAGAGACTGTTGGCTTGTCTCAACCCGCAAAATGCAGCGGGGGGGTAACCCAAAGTGCTGGTTTTTGGGAGTGTGAGAAGTGGCTGTGTGTAGTCATCTTTGGAGTGGTGAGAACAGTGCTTATCTGTACATGAGGATTCCCTAGCACTTCACAAACACGGCACCATTACAGTGCTGCTTTCTCTGGGGTAGAGGCAGGCAGCTAGGTAAAGGACTCAGTTATTTTAAAGGTGATGTTTAATGTCATTTATTCTGGAACCCAGATGCTGTCGAGACACTGGGGGGCAAAATCTGGTTGCGTCCCAGTTATCCAAGGGGCTAGAACAGGATGGTTCCCCACTTTTGTCTAATTCCAGTTTTAAGTGTAAGCTAGTAGGATTTTCATCCCTTCCCCAGGGCTTAGTTGGATCTCTTATGTATTATTCTAATGAAAAGGGCACTGGCTGCCTCATCTGAAAACCTAAGCTCTGGGGAAGCAAGAAGTTTAGAGGACCTAGTTAGACAAAATGATGAAAATGTCAATTAAAATTGTTGGTTTCTTAAAAAAAAAAAAAGGCAACAAAAAAAACCCCAACCCTGAATCATCCCTTCCAGTATGAAGAAACTGGAAGTTAGCTTCAACCTATGTGAAAATTACTTTTTTACAAGGTGTGGAATTGCAGAGTATAGTCTGCACTGCCCAAGAATACAAAATGGGCAAGCTGGCAGGAGTAAATGGGATGGTAAAAGCATAAACATTTCTGTGGCAGTTCTCTGTTGTTCGTGCACAGTTTTTATTTACTGCAACCCTGTCCTCAAATGTCTGCACGGAGGTTGTATGTCAGAGTTAAAGTTTTACTGCGAAGGAGGCAAACACTTGTTGTTCCAGAATAATTTCTTACTGTGCTTTCTTGCAGTGACGTTAAGCATGTTTTATGTTATGTGCATGTTGTCTTTTATTGCTTTGTTTCTGCTTAATGTTCTTACAAACTTGTTTGGATTGAGAATAAAATTATTTTAATGTTGAAACGGTGGTGCTGGCTTGCATCAGAACAGCCTGTGATAAGAATTGTTACTCTGCATGGGGTAGACCAGCAGTACTGAGGAAAAAAGTAACCCTGCTGTGTTCTTTCCAGAAGTAGGATCAAGCAACTGTTTAAAGGGAGTAGGTTGCAGAAGTCCATCCCTCTTGTTTTTGAGATGCAGGTGTGTTGCCTGGTGCAAGCTTGTGCGTAAGTAACAATCCTGCTGCCAGCCCTGAAACAAATGCATTTCTTTCCCTGCCTTGCCACAGAACTTAACAGATGGGAGCAACATTTAAAGGGTACTGAACATGCAAGACAGACATTGGGACTGACACAGTACATCAGTAGCCACCGATTCAGAGGCTCTGAACCTTTCTGCACAGTGAGCTTGGGTTCATCAGAGCCTTGCTTTCCTTGTATAGCTCTTCCTTGGAACACCTGTGCAACTTGCATGTAGCCGAGGGCTGCAGGTGTCTGTGGAGAACAGTGTGAATGGAACAAGGCAGCTGCCTGTCTGTATTCAGTGGCTGATGCTACGGAACCGAGTTCCTGTTAATAGCCACAGTTTAAACTAGAAAACCAACCTTTTTAGGTTTAATCCCAGGATTCTTGAAATGCACTACACCACCAAAGCTTTTCATCTGCCTGAAAGGGGTGTGTTTTAATAGGTGCCTTCAGCACAATTAGCTAAATTGTCAGCTGGCTGCTCAGGCTCAAACTGCCACAGGTCACTGGCTGACCAGAATCTGCTTGTTGTGGGTGTGAAAGCATGTCTGCTTTCCTCTTACAGTACTGTAATGCTCTATTTCCAAGATTACAAAACATCCTTTTTCATCTGGACTTGTCTCATGTCCTGACATCAGGTTGGATGAATTCTGGCTACTGCTATAGCTCTGGTATTAATTTCAATGATACCCCTTAGGAAAAAAATACCCAAAGCTAAACCATAAAAGTCCTGGATACTAAAGCCCTGCCTTTCAACTTAAAAAAAAAAAAAGGCAAGCTGCTAATTTTCTACTTTTTTTTTTTTTAATTAAGATGACAACTTAAGCTCTAAAGAAATACACAAGGTGTGCAGGTCTTTGTAGAATGATTGCAGAGGATAGTTGCTACAGATTACCTGTGTTGCTTGGATGTGTTTCTCTTCCACCTTTCTGCCACAAGGGTAAGGAGGTAGCCAGAGCTCTGCTGGAAGATATCCTGCAGAAACAGATGTTATTGCTGAAGTAAGCCTGGGACTGAGATGGCCTGCTCTGATGCTGTGGTTTGTGTTACTGCATTTCCTGTGGAACATGCAGAAATGGAGTGCTCCGTCCTGTGTGTGTTACTCCCCTGGTTGCTCAGCCCAGGGTGCATGCAGGTTTGGCAAGTACATGTAGTTGTATGGATGTAGATGGAATATGAGGAGTGGCTGTTGTTGGAATTTTGGCAAGTGGGCTGGAAAGGACCGCTAGTAGCTTAAGACAACTTTCTAGACACTGTGGAATGAAGTGGGACTCTAGCTTTCCACAGTGCTGAAGATCTCTTAGCTTGACATGCCTGAGTCATACCCCCATGTGAAACAGTTGCACAGGTAATTGCAGCACTATTACCAAAACTGGTGGAGGTGTAACTAATCCCTTCAGGCTTTACTTCTAAAAGGGTTTATATTGGTTCCTCAGAGGAAGTGAGTGCCTGTTGGCAAAAGCCCTTTCTGCTGGGATATGTGTACTACATCCCTTTTAGGACTGCTGGTTCTTGTGACTGATTTCTGTGTGCTGTGAACACGATTTGCCTTGCCGGTAAATCTTCTAGGGTCAAGCTGTAAGCTCATATGGAGCTCTTCATATGTGTTTTAGCTTGTGGGCATACACTGCACTTTCCACAGTACCTCTGCAGTGTCAGCACTCCAGTTTGTCAACGCTGCGGATGTAGCTTGGGTGGTGCAGAGAATCCCACCCAAACAGAAGAAATTAGATCTAGTGCAAACTGTACGGACCGGGGTTTATCCTTTAGTTTACTCGGTTCCAGCCTTTGCTCTGTCCCATAGGCAAAAAAAAAAAAAAAGGCAAGTAGGGTGGTGCGAGCAACCTCATTCCTCGCTCTTCGTGTCAACGTGTCCTGCAGCAACGTTTTGCAAGCTACATGCTTCTGAGTGGCCCGTGAGCTCACAACCCCAGTTGCCTCTCCGTTGCAGATAAAAGGCATGGTCTGTGCTTTAACAGGCTCTTCCCTGCAGGCATGTGTAAGCACTATATTTGGTTATCTAACTATAGCACGTGACTCAAATGCTGAGCTAACGGGGGTTTGGAAATTTTCAGTAAAGCGTTGCCACGCCTCTTGCTTGGCCCATCGGCAGTGGCCAGCAGCATCTTGGCTGATACTGAGCAGTCAAGAGGCATAAAGGACCCAACATCATGGCACTGTTCTTAGAGGGGGGGAAAAAAAAAAAGCTTTCCTTTCCTGTGAAGGCCAGGTTATCCTTTATGCTGTCCAAAGTCATCTCAATCTCTTTCATAACCAGGCTAGAACTAATTTCCCACATTTAGTGGAAGTCCATCTGCTCACAGACAGGGTGTGTCTCTAGGAGCTGGCTTGTGTCTGAATCACTAAATCTTTTACAAATTGGGACTGCTGCTTTGGGTGAGCCTCAGGAGCCATCCAAGTCATTGCTAGGTACTAGGAAAGACCAGACAAGAAAGCAAGTCCCTTTCTGGCTGGCAGCGCCTGAGGGACTGCCTGTAACAGGAGCTGCATTCCTGCTGGTATCACACAGAGCATTGGGCATACAGCTCCTGATACAGCAGGTATCAATGAACTGCCTTCCTGGAAGTTGCTTACTTGCCTCTTGGAATTGATGCAGGCTTTCGGTCTCCAGAACCATCTGTGACAATAAGGTCTGTCTTTGAATGATGGCCTCTGAAAAATTTTATGGGTCTCTCGAGGAACCTGCGAGATTTGGTAGTGTTAGCACAGCTTTGCTGAAGGTGAATAGGAGGGAGATCACAACTGTTGCTCTTGTAGCCAGCATCCTTCTGCAAGCCAGTCCCAGAGACCTCACAGCAAGATCCTGCCAGTCCTAAAGAATCCCTGAAGGAACAGGGAATGACAGGTGACTCCTTTTCCAGAGAATTATTAGTGAGGAGCAGTCACAAACTCAACTTTTTCACCTACAGCAGCCTTTGATGGGGTGGCATGGAAAGGTTTCAGATGACATCAGGTTAGTAGCAGCACTGTTGGCTCCAAAGGAGCTGAAAAAACTCCTTGTAAGCATGAGAGCCCTGACAGTTGCTGCTATTTTAGTCAACCTCCAGATGTTAACTAGGACCTTTTCAATTAAGCTAACTCAATCAATCCCCACCCCTCCGGTTGTGCAGTGGTTGCAAGAACATATCTTTCCCCAGCTGAGGCGCTTGTTGGGTGTAGGACAGGTGTGTGGGGAGCGTGACTTAAAATGGATCTCCAAAATTATATGACTTAAGAGATCTGCCATCCAAAAGGCCTTGTTTTTTCCCAAATCATGCTGGCTGTCCAATTTACTGTACACATCTATAAATAGCATAGCTGGACAACCAAAGGGTCGAAGAGTGGGAACAAACAGCTGTGAGGCACAGGAACATAAACCAGCTTTGTCAATAGAAGACCGTGCCTCTGCTTACTACAGTCGCAGACACTAATTGCCTTCATTTTATGCTGCTGTTTTTTAAAACCATGACAGCTACTTCATTGCATTAAGATAAATTCATTGTCATCATCAGAACGATAGAGAACTGGGGCCCTGTTATTAAGTATACTTTGATACACAGATTTGGTTTTAGGTGCTTAGATACTTATATAGTGTTAAGTTTAGAAATAATGGGATCTCTATGTTTTAGCTAGTCCCAATATTAAATATTGCTGGGTAGGGGAAATACTTGTGGTGTGTGGAAGTTACTCACCTGGTCCGTTGACGCTAGGTATCTGGCAATGCCAAGAGTCATTAAGCTGATGCACTAATAACACAGAAAATTCTGTTTATAGTTTCAGAGTCAAATCAGTAAGAACAATGGCATACAGTTGCTGTGGCTATTTATGCTCCGTCTGGATTTCACATTGCAGTGCTCTATTACAGTGGAAAAAAGATACAGAAAAATACATAACCTTAAAAAACCATTTTATTCTTTGCCAAACTGAATGCACTGTTAGGTTTTCTTGAGGGAAGGCAGAGAAAGATACAGACTAGAACAAAGGGCTTATCATTTTGATACTTGTACAATCATCTTACCAACCGTTCTGCACGCCACCTGTCACATTTCCCTTCGCTAGACACTTCAATTCTTGTGGCCGACCTACAGAACTGGTGGTCTAACAATCAGATGGATGCCTGGTGTAGGACAGTAACTTCTCCACCTTCAGTGAAAGGTATGCGACCAGCACCTCTCCATACCACCCATGGCTTCGTGTGTTATGTATACACAACTGTACAGTGATACGTACAAATGAGACCCCCAAAGGAGTTGCCTTCTCTGAGACAAGTTACGAGAACCATACTTCAGAAGATCCAGGGGATAACCTAGGTAGCCAGATCTTGGGTTTTGCTATAAGGGAACACATTGTCTGTGCCAGTAAAGAAATGGGGGGTGTGGGGGTGTGTGTACATACATGGGCAAACAGGTATCCACATGTCTGTGCATCTATGCATGTTTGCAGTCACGTATTTGGATGCCAAAACAGGTTCTAGCTACATGATGCCCCTGTGTCAGAGAGCAGACGAATAAAAAAGGGAGAGATGAGAACAAGATTTGCTTTCTGGATGCCCAAGTACCCCACATCCACAGCGCTTAGGAATGATAGAGATGGTGGCCGGCAGTTGTTGGGAAAGGAGCCCCCATGGTGGCCGAGTGGTGCAAGTTACAGCTGTCACCTGTCTTTGTGCTGGGATATTCCACAGGACAGCTGTGGTAAAAGTCTACTTTATGCTGGGCAATGAAGCCCACTGTCTGCTGGACGCTGCAGGTGGCCCCACCTTTGGCAAAGACTCCTCCATCCTCGCTGGTCACAATTGTGTAAGCGTTCTGCCCTGCTCCGTAGTGCTGACAGTGGGGGGGCACGGATTGGATGTTGCTGGTGGTGGTGAGCGGGTAGCCCTGGTGAAATTTGGGGTGCACATCCAGGTAAGTACTTGGCTGGAAGCCGCTCTGAAAGGGAAAGAGAGTTCATCAGAACCAGCTTCTCCACTGGTGTCCACTGGCCTGACACATACTGGGGCTCTGCTCCTGCACATTTCATGTTGTCTCTTGATCAACAGCAATGGAATGGGAGGGCAAGAAGAACCATATCCATCCCCATAGCTCAGGGGTCAATACACAGTCATATATATGTATATGTACGAGGAAAACAGCTGTGCTCTGGAAGCATTTTAGTGGCATGGTCAGCCCATTGCTAGGCTACCCGCAGAACAGGGAGAGCTGTGCCAAGTCTGTGCATCTGTGCCGAGCAAACCGGAAGGTGGCGTACGCTCATATGCTTAAATTGCCCCCATGAAGGAAATATATCACAGGACTTATCTGCCCAGACAGAAGGATCGTGCTGAGCCATGTGCTCTGTTCTTACTTGCATGAGGCACTGAGCCCGTTCAGTCCACAGGTTATGCTTTTGGCACCTTTTCAGCTTCATCCTCCGGTTCTGGAACCAAGTCTTCACCTGGGTGGGGAGGGGAGAGCAGAGAAAACATCAGCAAAGGACAGGAAAGAGCAAATTTTATCAGATTCTCGGGCAGCAAAGGTGACCAGATGGCATAGATACTTGGGCAGCAGCAGATAAAGGCCTTTAAGAGCTCCCTGGGGTTGTTGCCAAGGGGAGATGTCTGTCTAGCAGCCTCAGCAGGTGGCCAGTAAATCTGCATGGTGGGGGGAGGGAGCAGGATTATGTCCACGGGACAGTTATAGCTGTGACAAATTGACTCATATCAATCATGGAGACGAATTACTGGTGCAAATTAGACCCACCAGGTCTCTACAACCCCCCTGAGTTACGGGCAAAGTTCTGAGAGAGTCCTTCTGCACGCTTGTTATCCGAGAAGGGATAGACTTGCTCTTTTTACTCAGCAGTTCCTAAACTCAGAGCTCCTTGCTGGGGTGAATTCCAAAGCCGTTTTCCCCCAGGGCTGTGCCTGCACTGTGAGAGAAGCCTTTGCAGGGATGTGTATTGAAGGAAAGAGCTCCCACTGGTCTTAGTCCTGACAGAACCAGTTCAGCATGTGTGGGAATATGCGTGCCCCTCCAACACATATATAACTCTTTCAATCCCGGGGCATCCAGGCTGTCACGCCCAGCTCTGAGATCCAAATTCACGGCAGATTTTGGCCTGGTAACTGCAAGAACTTGTGCCCCATTGCCCAACCCCCTCTTCAGGAAGGCATCATTTGAGCCAGCCCAACCTACCCAGAGATAGCAGAGACCCTGAAGGGTTGCAGCGTATAAACCTACATGGAGCAGATGCCAAGCAGCCGGGCAGTGCCGTGTGGGTTGTTATTAGATATTGGACAAGATCAGCACTGGGAAACGTTAGCAACAGCTTCCAGCACGTTGCAGCCCTGGGATTCAGAGAACTGATGCATGCCAGGGTTCACCATGGTCTGGAAAAAGTCTGTGAAGAGCTGTCAGGCTCAGAGCAGAGGCTGTTTGTGGCAAACAACATATTCATCGCTGTGTTTACAATTCTACTACGTGTTGGCAACAGTACCCATAACTGACCCCGCACTGGGGAGACCCCAGTGAGGTGCCACTACTCTCCTGTCTCCCCGGAAGTGCTTATGATCTCTGATCATGAATAGGGACAGCAACTGTTAGCTGGCACCTTTGCCTCTACTCTCTGCTGGGGACTCGTCTTTCCATCCTGTCACTGCCTTATGTCCCTATTCAGCTGCTGTGTGACAGATATACCATGGGTCAAAGCCTCCATGTTCACCTGCTTGTAGGTGAGCCCCAGGGTAGCACCCAGCTCCCGGATCTGCTGGGGGCTGAGGTACTTCTGGCTCTGGAACCGCTGGTGCAGCGTTTGCAGCTGCTCCTTGGAGAAAGCCGTGCGGCTCTTGGCCTTCTTCACCCCCTCCATGCCACCTTCTCTGCCCTTCTGAGACTTCGCCGTGGACTGTGGGGACAAGGATGCCGAATGTGGACTGGTGGCTGAATCTGGTGTGAATTGGCTGAAATGCCCAGAACTGGACGAAGCTGGGGATACTTCTGGAAATAAAGAAGACAATAGAAAAAGGTACACAAGACACAACGCACAGCTGTATGGGTATGAGCATGCTCCCTGCCTGCTGTAGAGCTCCTTGCCTGCCAGACAGGGCCTCTCTTGAAGCAAAGGTCTGAGTCACCCTCCTTCTTTCATGGATCTGTGAGCGCAGACAAGCCCACTGTCAGTGAAAAGCTTCTCAGCTCAGACTTCTGGGATGCCTATGGTTCCCTTCGTCAAGGGGGAAAACTCAGGTCAGAGAGAGAACGGTGCACATCATTGGCTCGTGGTCTTACTGTCCCCCTCCAAAAGGCCCTGGTCATATTTTGGTCTCAGTGTGGTGTCAAGAGGCCTGGTGATGACTGCAAACATAGCTGTGAGTGGTGACTGGGTTGCCTGAAGTTGTCTGCCCAGCAATCTCAAGGCACTTGATATACAGTGGCAAAGCAACCTCCTCCAACCAGGGTGTTACGGTGGGGCAGAGCCGTTGGAATTTACAGTGACAGGCAGCAGGTGGAGAACATCAGTCAGGCCTTGGATATTGGCTCACTCCTGACTTCTATCAATAGAGGGACCTATTTGGCTAAAAGGAGCTTCTGGCAAAAGAAGGAAAGAGAGAAATTTGATATGGAAGTGTGGAAGGAGAGAGGAAAGGTGGATGTGTGGAAGAGGTGAAAAGAACCAGTAGTCCTGTACCAGGGACATGGGGGACAGGATTCAAGAGTGCAGAGGAAGGTGCCCAAGCCCCTTCTCATTTGTCTTAAGGGGTCTCTGTTGAGGACAACTTTGAGATAAAGATCTAAAGGAAAAACTTCCTAAACAGCCTGGGCTACCAGTCAAGACAAAAGCTGCCAAGATGCAATGTCATTCAGGCTGCCTGAAAAGTAAAATGCTAACAAAAGATATTACCCCAGCACCTCTCTGTCAGGCACCTGGTTGCTGGAGTCTGTGAGAAGGTGAGCCCTTCTCAGGCTAGCCCTGACTGAAGGACTGCAATGCCAGTCTCTCCCCTTCCCCATAACTGCAATGATAAATCTGTCCATCCCTCCTTCCTCCGGCTACTCCTTTGCAAATCCTTCTCCTCCTACTGACTTTTCAGGAGAAAGGGGGTGCAGTGAGTGAGTCAGTGCCATTTTCAGTACACACCATCTGACTACTGAGCCCAACCAATAGCTCCCTATCTTCTTTCTTGAAAGCTGTGCCCACTGAGACACCCTCCTCAACCTCCCAAACATATGTCCAGTGCAAAGTACAGATGCCCTCCAGAGGCATGGGCCTCCCTCCACCCTACCAAACCCTTCCTTCTGTCCTCAGCTGAGAGGCTACTACTCAATCACTCAAAAGTCTTGAGGTGTTGCTGGGCCTCAGAAGAGTGGCCATGTCTGTGACATCTTTTCCCTTGTAACCCTCCTGACGAGGCACAAGCTGTCTTTGTGGTACCTGCCACTCTAGGGTTGTCTGCTCTTTGTGGGCCTGCTCTTGGCCATTTCCTACCCCTAGGAGCCAATAACGTGGAGCACAGGCTTTGTGAAGAGGCAGGTGTGTAGTGGGGCATGTTTCCAGTGCTGGGGATCAGGGCCATGAGGATTACAAAGCAGAGTGTTTGCAGAGGGGTGTTAAGTCTATATACGAAGTCCACTGGGGGCATGAATGAATCAATCTGCCTGCTGCCCTTGTGGAGCAGGCAGCATGCAGAGGCCTTTCTCCAAACCACATGGCAAGTAGCCACTAGTCGCTCTGCCTGAGCCTGTAGCTCTCTATAGCATCTGACAGCTTGGAACCAGCACTTTGAAAGGTTGCTCTCCTCCCTCCCCTCCCATCCGTTAACCTTAGGTGAGCTGGGCAAAGACCTGCTTTCATTAGGTATTCGTTGCCACTCACTAGAGTGGAAGAGGAATGGCAAGAACAAAAAATGCCATTGCTGTGGGGCCTGGGACTTTCTGCAAAGAGGGAAAGGCAATGCAACAAGAGCACGGAAAGGAGACGAAAATAGAGAGAGGAATTGAGCAAACTAAAAGAAACAGAGAGAAACAACACTGGATTAAAAGGGAGCAGATTTCCCAGCACAGTGATTCAGAGAATGCTCAAGTTTAACGACCACATGAAGGACATTAGGAGTTTGTAAAGGGATAAGGGATGCCACGAGCAGAATTACCTTAAGGATTCGTTTCTCCCCATAGCACACATGACAGAATTTGGCTAAAAGGAGGCCCAGGCATTCTTGCCCCAAGAACTTCCACGAGGCTGTGTGGTCCCACTGCCTTTCAGCCTGGAGTACAGACCTGCCAGTGCCTGGACTCCCACAGGCCCTGTTGAGGTTTAGGAAACCAGTTCAGTCACCAAAGAGAAGCAGCATGGAAGGGTAAGGTAACAGCCCAAGGTCACCCATCCTCCTCACCTACCACATCACACTGTGCCCAGCTCACACATGAGTAAACCAAGGCGGGGAGAGAGAAAAATCTACTAAAGGTCATTAAGCGAGTGGCTGACCTGGGAGAACAGGTATCCTGGGGACAGCTCTAGGACTTAGCTGAAATGCCTTACCTGCCATCTGCCTCTTCCCTCCTGCCTCCGGACACTGACTGTCACTGGTGGCTCCCGCTGGCCCAGCTGAAGCGGGGGCATGTGCCGCTGCCTCCCCCGCAGAGTTCCAGTAAAACTCCAGGTACCCCATACCAGTCCCACTGGGGTAAGCCTGGTAGGGGGGCAGAGCCAAGTGCGCACACATGGGGGCAGACGAAGGGGTGGTTCCCCCACCGCCTAATAGATGCCACCCTCACCTGGGGAAAGGTCTGACCAGGCAGCTGAGGCAGCCCCGAAGTGTAAGTTACTTTTATAGCTGGCTATGCCCTGCCCGGGACTGCAGTATTCACCAGCATCTGCTCCTTGGGGCTCTTTGTCATGTTAAAGAGGCTGATTGGTGGGGTGGGGACAGAGAGAGGGTGGGAGAAAAAGACACACATGGCATCAGGGCTAAAATATGTCCCCTCTGAATTCTTCCCATTCTGCAGGTTCCTCAGTCGTGCCTGATCAGGGGTCTGATCCAGAGCCCCAGGAAATCTCCTGCTTGCTTCTTCGGGCTCAGCTCAAATCATCCTGTTATGAAATAGTCCTGTGAGCGCAGGTGTGCGGCAGGAGACACCTTGTGTCGCACCAACACCCCCACAAGACGCACACGCACACACCCTCCCGACCTGGCAGCGTTTCCCGCTCTTGGTGAAGACGTCAGAGGTGGAACAAGGGGGGAAAACAAGTAAGGATCAGACCTGGGGGCTAGAATCTGTGTGTTTTGAAACTGAGAAGGAATTGCCTTCACACAGGCATTTGAGGGACCCAGCTGAAAATGTGTCTGGCCCGTGTTCCACATGTCCATGTCAGAGCAAACTCGGAAACTACGGTAACAGCGGGTCAAGTCACGTCCAATGCCAGATTTCATTTTACAGAATAGACTCACAAATCACAGCTGGCTGGTATACAGGGGCACAGTCATCAGAGACCTTTTCACTATGGAGGTAGGAAAAGATTTAGTGCAGGTGAGGTCCACAGCTAACAGATCTGCGCCCTCCATGGCCTTTCGAAGGAACTTTTCATTTGCGTAGTCTTGGCTGTGGGCTTTGCCAGGCTGTTCCAGGCTGGCTGGAATGAAGAAGATGAAGAGTTTCCTTTGAGGCAGAGTTAATTGATGTTTGCTGACATATTGGCCAGCCAAGGGGAACAGGTACCTGCAGACCTGTTCATTAAATAATTAGAGGTAAGTGAGTGAGCCACAGAATTCAGCTATGGGCCTGCAGGGTAGTCTGCTCTATGGGCTTGCCCCAGCCCCTTCCCCTCAGGAAGTTAACTCGGCCTGTGTTTAGGAAGATTTTAGTAGTTTGATCTCGAGAGACATTGCAAGTCTGTGGCTAATGTCTCTATTTCTCAACGCACAGACAAAAGTTAATTCAAATATTAATGAGTTAATTAATTGTCATGTTAATTAATTAACTATCAAGAGTTAATTCAAATATTTCATGCTAGAACTGGTCCTGCCTTGGCACCAGGACACGTGTATGTCTCAGAAACCCAGAACTGAGGGTGCAGTTCCACAGAAGTGTAAAATTATTTAATCTGGACTGCCTCTGCTCCCCCCAGTGCCTTCGTTCTCCACAGGTGCTTGTTGCTTGCTGTTCCCAAACCCGTGCTAGCACCCAGTACTTGCCCCGCAGGCCGGAGAGGGGAACCTGTTTCTAGTCACGGATTTCCTGCCTGTAGAGCGGGGGCCAACTTGAGAGCGTTCTGAGATCCCTGCACGGAAAGCCAAAAGGAATGACAGGACTGGCCTGTGATTGAACCTGAAAATCAATGCAGCTGCTCTTGAGCAAACCATTCAACTCACTAGCCACATCACAGCATGATGATGCTGCCTTGGGACCTTCCACTCTCCCATGAGGTGCAGGCTGTAGGGAACTAAGGGCCTCTTTAACCCTGACATTCAGTGTTATGTTTTCTGTTTGCATGAAACACTTTTCTATGCCTATAAACTGCAGGCACTGACACCTCTGCATAAGAGAGCTTTAAATAGGAAATTCACTTGAAAACCTTAAGGGAAGAAAGGGGTTTTGAGAGCATCTGCCCTGATAGAATCCCAAGAACATCCTGAATATGGCAATTACTCTGCAGCAGCCTCTACATGGTGGTTTTGACTCGTGCCTCATTTTTGAATCATTCCACGTCTCAGAGCTGTAGTGCCACAAGGGCTCACATCACTGTTCCTCTTATCTGCTCTCAGGCCCTAGCAAATGAAGCAAAAGGCGAGGCACCAATGACGTGAGCAGTACAGAGCTTGGGACCCCACTGGCCAGCTCCGGTGCCAGCCAGTCGAGAAGAATGGCATGTGCTCCTTCCTATTCGTGTCTGGCCTGTTACCATACGTTGGTGTTCAAGATTTCTAACTGGCCTTAGGTGCAGTTAGAAAATTAAAACAAGGTAGCAGACCTGGAGAATATCAACATATCTTTTAAGACCATTTAATCTGAAGATCTGGCAGAAAACATGGGTGATCCTCCCCCTCTACTCTGCTTTCGTGGGACCCCACCTGGAGTGCTGCATCCAGCTCTGGGGCCACCAACATAGGAAGGATATTGACCGGCTGGAGCGAGTCCAGAGGAGGCCACGAAGATGCTCCGAGGGCTGGAGCCCCTCTGCCATGGGGACAGGCTGAGAGAATTGGGCTTGTTCAGCCTGGAGAAAAGAAGGCTCTGGGGAGACCTTATAGCACCTTCCAGTGCCTGAAGGGGCTACAAGAAAGCTGGGGAGGGGTCTTTTTAGAAGGGCCTGTAGTGACAGGACAAGGGGTAACGGGTTTAAACTGAAAGAGGTGGGGAGGCCCTGGGACAGGTTCCCAGAGAAGCTGTGGATGCCCCATCCCTGGGAGTGTCCAAGGCCAGGCTGGATGAGGCTTGGAGCAACCTGGTCTAGTGGAGGGTGTCCCTGCCCATGGCAGGGGCTTGGGACTGGATGGTCTTTAAGGTCCCTTCCAACCCAAACCGTTCTGTGATTCTGTGGGTGGGTGGCAGTGGGTATCTGTGTACTTGTTGGGAGTCCCTCTGGCTGAGCAATTTACACTTGATTTCAGATTCTGCTGAAGGTGTCAGATCTTTCTTGCAGAGGGCCCAGAGGCCACAATAAACAAGCATAGTCACCTGCACTACAAAGTCGCTCTGGGCAGAAGCAGGGGAGGAGGGTGGTGCTGCCCCTGGGAGCAGAGCCACCCGCCCAACTGGACCAGTGAGTGGGGCAGCACAGAGGGAGTCACCTCCCCGGGGGCAGGAAGGGGACCCAGAGGCAGAGAAGCTGAAGGAACATCAGGACCACACCTACACTCACACCCCTGCTGTGGTTTCAGGGCAGCCCCCACCTCTCACCTCTCATAGAGCAGCTTATCTCCCCCTCACAGCACTTGGTGCAGCCTGTGGGGTAAGAAGCAGCTCCTGAAAACCAGCACTTCAGGCAGCTGACAGATGTGTCCTGGCATCAAACTGAGTCAGACCCTGGTTGGTTTGGTATTGTGTGATTCCAGGCTGGGCCCAAATACTCACTATTATTTCACAATGATGTCCACAAAAGCCTTCCCAGGCTCATGCTCTTGGCTCAGAGCACTTTCTAGTCTATTAAACAGCCTTTACCTACTCATCTGTACCGTGAAGGTGAAAGCACATTCCAATAAAACGAGGCTGAGTGCTTCACAGACGTGTTAGTAGCACGATCTTTCAGCAGCAGCTAAGTTCTTTGCTTTCTCTGAGGTGGCACTTAACTTCACAGCAGTCACAGCAATGAAACAGTAGCCTGTAAAGGTCTGGGTGTCCTCCATAAAAGCAGTGAGTTAGTGTGCTGGTTTTAGCCAGGACAGAGTTAATTTTCATCGCAGGAGCTGGTATGAGGCTCTGATTTGGATTTGCCCTGAGAAGAGCACTGATAAGGTATTTTTAGTTGGTTCTAAGGAGCGCTTGCACCAATTTAAGGAATTTTTTGGCTTCTGCTACTGCCCCTGTGTTCCCAACTTTCTCGCTATAGGCAGTGTAGGGGACATACAGTTCAGACAGCTGACCCAAACTGACCAAAGGAGTGTTTCATTCCATAGTACCTCATGCTAGGTACATACGCCAGGAGTGGGCTGGGGAACCAGAGTTTTCACTGTTTGGTCGTCCGTTCGTGCATTCGTGAGTGAGCTGGTGGGTCAGTTGGCTTTCTCAGTCATGCTCTCGCTTGGACTCAGCTGCCATCACTCTCAGGCTCAGGCTCTCGGGCTCTCTGGCTCTGACTGGCTACTGGGGACCTGGCTGTGTGTCGATTGGTGGGTCATGAGCAGTTGTATGTTCCATTATTTTATTATGTATTATTAGTATTGTTAATATTCTTAGCATCACTATTTTATTCATTTATATTCAATCATTAGATTGTTCTTATCTCAATCCACAAGCTTCCTTGTCTTTTTTCCTCCGATTCTCCTCCACTGGGGGAGGGGGGGAGGTGAGTGAGCGGCTGTGTGGTACTTAATATCTAGCAGGTTAAACCACAACAGGTAAGAAAACTAGTGGTTAGAGACACCAGGAGGAAAGAGGAGAAGTGCTCATTCTCTGTCCCCGAGCCCTCCATGCTGTGGTTGTAGCTCATGTTGACTTGCCCAGGATAGCCACAAAAGAGTGAATGCAGGTGCTGCTGACAGGGTAACTCCAGTGACGTGGAAGGCGGGAGGGGCTGAAATTTGAAAACTGGGCTGAGATTATGGACAGCATTCAGAAGGTAGAGAACATGCTCATGGAAATGGTTTCTGTAACCAGGTCCTTTCACTGGCACAGGCCCTGCGGTTGTGGCAACCTGATTTGCTTATAACAATCCGTGCCTAGCAGTGTTTGGTCGCTGCTCGAATGTCTCCTACACCTTTCATAGGTGATCTCAGCAGAATCATCAATCCAGGCAACAGCTTTTGATCTGTTTGGAGGCTATTTTTTTTTTTTTGCTTCTGCTTTTCACTGAGATTTTATGTAATAAATTAACTTTCAGACCTCTTGATTTGGCAGTTGCTGCTCTTTTCTCCCAAAAAAGGAATCAGACAAGCTCAGATCTGGACAAAGACACTGGATGGACCTGGCTCTGAGATGTCTGTGTTCTGGCTGAGTGTCCCACGACAGCTGACAAAGAAGGCTTGACGTGGACAGCGTGGTTGCAACAGAACAAGAAGTGAAAGTTAAAGCTGACAGCATCCTGAACAGACTCAGATGTTCAGTCACAGCTTGAGCCCTTGTGGCTCACGTCTTCTTGGTGTAGGTCTGCCCAACAGCCTCTTCAGGGAAGATACAGCGGATGCCACCAGCAGGAGTGTCGTTACGTCTGCGTTCCTGTTTGGTTGACAGAGCTGTGGCAGTTTGGGCTGCAAGAGTTTAGAACTCCTTATTGCTACCACTATCCCAGGAAAACACCACGTTTCTTGGAGGCTTGGCCCCACCAAGCCCTCTTGGGGGGGTGTGGGGAGTACCTCTCCCCAGAGGTACTCACTTTCTGTTAGCAGCAGGTGAGCACCTGGCAACCCTCCAGAGGCTTTCTGGGCCATACCGTTGCTTTTTGCGACTAGCAATATTGGTAAAGAAGCGGTTTTTTCTGTCCAGGTTAGCTTTTTAAAAATGTTCGCTTTTCAGTCCTTGAACTTGCTGAACAAGGCTTTCGGTTAAGTATTCGAAGATAGTTAATGCAGTTGTTTTAAGAAAAAGGCTTTGTTGGTCTTGGTTTATAGTGTTTCTCCTTTCTCTGAAGCCTTAAACAAACGCCCTGCTTTGAAGATTGGCACGGGCTTTGTGATTAGCACTGACAGTAATGCCTTCATCTACAGACATTTTTCAAAGCCAAAAAAATGGAAAAGAACGATAGGAAGCAAAGCAGCTAAAATATTCCCACATTACAGCTTTCCCACTCTCTCCCACTTTTAACCACTTAGTTCAACATGTTAATACTTTAATTGTAACTTGAAATTTACCTCTTAAAACACCGTATTATTCTCCAAAGACTTTCATTTTGGGTGACTGATTATTTCCACACTTTTTCTTTGCTTTCTGTGAGACTGTGCTGCAATCTGGCCAGATCCATGAGTTTGCCTGTTCTCACAGTCGCCTTGTCATCCCTGAAAATGAGCCTGTACCAGAAAAGGAGTTTTTTTCCCCCCTAACACTTACTGTTTTGCTGTACTGAGGATAGGCAGTGTAAAGGAAATGATTTAAAAAAATCATAAACATGCTAATTTTTTTTTTTTTAAGTGTGTCATGCTGGGCTGAAAAATTCTGAAAGGGGTAAAATATATTCCCAGTGAAGTAATATAACCAAGTTTCCATTGGGTGATCGAAAAGAAAAAGGATTCCCTTTCTCTTAGGCTATTCTGGGCTTAGAGCTAAACAGGGTCAGAGCTGGTACTTCACTGTACAGAGCAGTCATCCAGAGCCACAGAAAAAGTAGGGTAAGATCTCCCAGTGCTGGAAGATGTAAGGGGACCTATGGTAACACCTACGTGAAAAAGACTGGGGGAAGGGCTAGGAAGGCTGCAAACCTTAAATAACATTCACCAGTAGTTCTTAGCTGACTTCCATTTTTTCATTCTGTAAATGTAATTTAGGGGTCAACTTCCCACGTTAAGTGGTTTTGGTTCTTGTAGGAAAGGAATAGTCTGGAGAGGCCCCTTCTCTAAAATTATTCAGAGTAACAAAAGCCCAATTTATTTTGCTCTTCAAAATTTTTCAGTAAAATCAAGAAAAGGTAAAAGCGAAGACCTGTGCCACATACACACACATACGTATGTATTTAAATCCTCCCTCTTTCTCTGTCCCTCTTTTCTTTTTTTATTCTGGCTAGTGGAAAAAAATGTAAGTAAAAGTTTCAAGAAATGAATGGACTCTGTTTCCAACAAAGCAGTTTAGGACAAGCTGGTGAACACTATCATGAGATGGATTTTTCTGTTTCTGTATCCTTCCTGAAGTCCTTCACACTGTGAGGCCCTCCAAGGGAAGTGTAATTTGACCCTGATGCCAAGAGGAAGGTGAAATTGGAAGAAAAGAGCATTGTCAGCACTCCCACAGTCTCTTGGCTCTCATCTTTAGGATTTTACTTCTCTGGTCTGCTAAAAAAAGTGATCAGAGTAGGCAGAAGAGAAGGCCCCAGACAGTGTCACCATGTCTACCGCTTTTAGCCTTATTCCAACATCTCTTGAAATGCAGTGGATAATTCCTCTCCTCTCACACATGCTTCACGAAACTTTTTCAGTCCACCTTCTGTCCCCTGACTTCATGTTTAAAAGGCATCTGTGGTTACTGGCCAAAGCAATTTCTTTGGCTATATGGCTACAACCTTACGGGCAGTGTGCAGGTACAGCAAATTCTCAGCCAGCCTGATGCTGCTGTGCGTTCCCCACTTCCTAAAGTGCCTGTCCACACCATGTGTTGTGCCACCAGCAGAAAGTGGTGCGAGAGTCCAACAACAGGGAAGGAAAGTGCCCTTTCCTCCTTCCTTGGTCGTCCTTTCCCTGTTCAGTGTGTGTTTGTCTGTGAAGAAAGAAGTTTGCGTATAAAGTAACAGTAAGGCTATGCTCCAGGACCATTCCCCTAGAATCATGGATCTTAACTGCGGTATATTTTCTCCTTAAAAATAAAAGGGATGTGGGAATTTGTAATGGTTACATTTTTTTTAGTACTTGAACGGTTTTCCCTTCTTTTTAACAAAAAATCTGAAGATTTTAAAGGGTGGTTCTTGCCATGGCACCAAGCTGTCTAAGGTCTTGGCATCTCAAATCATGTTTACCCGTTTGGTGTAATGCAGAGCGAGCTTTGTAATCGAACTGTGTACATAGAGAGGATTCTCTCTTGCCACTGGAAACCCCACTTGAGATATCGTCCCTGTGTGACACCCCAACCTCCCAACTTGTTCCTAGACAAATCTTCCAAAGAATCCCCACTTCAGCCCAGTTAGCAAAACCGTGTGTCTCCACGGCCCCTCTTCCAGATCAGCTGTCAATACCTGGGAATCCATCCCACTCATCCAGGCCTTTGACCAAGACATTTGGGGTAGGCTAGGCTAAAGCTAGGTTTTCCATGCTCCTCTCAGGGTTTTCACTCGTCCTGCTTCATGACCCCTGGATCGGGGCACAGTCTCATGAATGAGTGAAAGGATCCTCAATATCTTGTGGGCACGTGGAAGGGAAATCTGCCCACAGAACGAGGCAGGAAGACGAGGAAACTGTGTTGGGACACCTCTGTGGGTTTATAAGATGCAGAGAGAGCAGGGTGACAGATTTTGGCAAGTGGAAGAGGCAGTTAGAGGTTTCTCAGTTATATTAAATGCAGACAAAGGCTGTCTTAAGGGGCTTACAAGCCCTGGAGTGTCAAACCTTACCGATTCTTTGATATATCTAAGAGTGGGAGAAGAATGCAGTGTGCTCCTTTTCCAGTCACCAGCTCTGGTATCTGGTATTCCACCAGCCGAAATGTGCCAGGAATTAAGTCTCCCTAGACAAACAGAGATAACATAGCAGAGCTCTGATCAAGGGACTTATATCAAAGGAGCAAATCTCTCAGCCCCGGGGATGAATCATCAGAGCAGTTTATTCTAACCTTTTCTTCTCCTTTCAAGTATCAGGTTCAATTGCAGCAACAGCAGCACAAAAGGCTTCGTCATTCTAGGTGCTGCAAGGACAGGGAAAACACAACCAGGAGGAATGGAATTCACAGGTGATACAAGGCTGGGAGGGTGTTGCAAATACCACAGAGAACAAAGAAGTAATGCAAAAGGAACCTATCTCGCTTGGGCAGGGGGGAAGAAGGAAAGATGGGGGCTAGTCATGCACCTGGGGAGAGAGAATCCCAAGGGGAGAGATGTAGAAAGCCCAGCATGGGGAAGGAAAAAAAAAAAAAACAGGCAAAAGAGATGCATATTTGCCAGCTAAGGCACACCAAATTTGAGCAACAGCAATACTGTTTTGCAGGCATGCAAGCACTTGACATAAATCCGTACAATCTCATTTTCATGGATGGGGAAACTGAGGCACCACATGGTCGCAGTAAAGGGCCTGTTATTGTGCAGCACTGGCCACACCTTGACTGTCAATGCAGAAACTTTTGTCTTAGAGCTAAAGGGCAGTATTATGCACAGTTACGGTGAGATTATGCAAAGAAAGTTACATTATGGTTTGTGTGCCCTGTGATATGAGGGGGAAGATGGGTAGAGGGAGGCCCCAAGGAAGAGCAGCAGGCACAGCAGTGTTATAAAACACACTTTGCCTCTGCCAAGCAAGTATCAAAACACAATTGCATCGTCTCATCCGCTCTGCTTCTCAGCGATCTGTGGATGTAATCTCTGTTTACAGCTAGGGGGAAATCTGTCTGGCCTGAAGGTTTTCACGCTGCCAGCTCCACTCAGGCTGACCTTCCCACAAACCAGGTGAGGACAGGTGGAAAGGGCTGAGCTGGCAGACACAGTGCCAGAGACAGGGCCGTGATTAAAGTCAATAAGGTTGTGTGTCACTTCAGCTCTGCCAGGTCTTCACAATCACCTTGCCTGTATACCAGCCCGCTCTGGAATAGAGACAAGCTGGATGGCCAAGCCAGATCTGGTCCTCTGCCTCATCACCATCCAATTACAATAACTGGACAGTTATGTCAGGTGATCCTCCAGCAGACGTCACCTGGGCATCAGTCACATCCTTGCTGGATCTTAATAAGCAATGTTCTAGTGGAAGGTGTCCCATGGCAGAAGGGTTGGAACTAGATGATCTTTAAGGTCCCTTCAAACCCAAACCATTCTGACTCTATGAATGTTGTTAATGGGTCTGGCTCCCCCCTGTGAGCTGTGTTAGCTCTGCAGGAAAAACAGGAACAAGACTGCCAACACTGTACAAAAATCAGTTGAAGACTGAAGCCTGTAGCTCTGGCTGCACACCAGGAGCCACAGAAGCGCTGCTGAACCATAGTCTGTCTGCTCTGGCTCTTAGGCTGGGGGGTGGGAAGAGGTTGTGTTTTGTGAGGTGGTGGTATGGCATTCGTGTTCCAGGGTAGTCCTGTGCTTTGGCATGTCACGATTTACCTCTTTGAGCTATCAGTTGCCCTAAAAAATTGTTAATGAGAAATACATAGCAGATGAATCTAAGCTTTGCAAGTAGATTTGGGAGTTGATGCCAATCAATCAATCTATACGGACTGTTTGCTAAGGGTGAGGCACCTGGGAAACATACATACATACTGCTGGTATGTTGACACATAACCAGACGTGTTTCCACGCTACAGCCAGGGTAACACGGAGTCAGCACCCTCCAGTAAGGCTGCACTTGACATCTTGTGTTTCTCTCTAAGCACTGTGCTCTAGCAGGAATGAGAGGCCTCGGGAGCAAGGAATCAATTCATGACCCAAAGGTAGTCGGTTTGGGGCGGTAATGTTAACTCTTTGGGAAGACAGCACAGAGCGTGCAAGGCTGGTGGCCTGTGGAAATCTGAGCATGAAAAAAAGCAGGACAGAGTTTCAAAAGGTTGTGGTATTCTTTTGGAATACAGGTGAAGAAATCGCTTTTCTCACAGCAGAAGAGGTGTGTGGCAAAACTTGTCGAGGCTCACCATACAAAGTAGAGCCCTTGGGTTCCTCCTGGCCCCATGCGTGGGGGCTTTACCGAAGCGGTGCCTGAGGAGCTGGGGGCTGCAGAACCACCTGGGTGGTACGGCCACACAATCGTTGGCAGGGCTGCCACTGCACCTCAATCTCCAGTGTCATCTCTGCCAGACATTTCCTTCTCCAGCACAGTAGAAGCCTGATATCATAAGGTGACCTTGCACTGGGGAGGGCTTGAAGTACGCATATGGCAGTAGGAGCATCCACTGGGCCGTGGTTCCTGTCAGAGAGGCCTTTGGATTGGATTTATGCTCAGCAGGTCCCCCTGTGTCATGCAGAGTTTGTGATGGGATTAATGCAAGTTTAGTCACTGCCCAGGGTAATGATGTGCCTCAAACGCCCGCGTCCATACCCTTGCCCAAAGCCTTGCCCACGGGGCTATACGTCTTGAAGAAAACCTGAGGCAGGGCAAGGACAGCAACATAAAGCACAGCTTAAAGAATGGCTTTTTAGGGGGAGATGAGGAAGAACAAAGGGGAAACAGAGAAGTGGGGGAGAGCAGGAAGAATGGGCTGAAACAGGAAATTCAGAGAAAATCCTAAAAGTGTGAAGGAGTGTTAACGCTAGGTCACCATCAACTCTGCATACAGGCAGACCCTGCAACATATGTCACGAGGCAGAAGGAGCTACAGGAGAACTGAAATGGGACCATCAGAAAGCACTTGGAAAATGGCATGTGGTAGAAGAAAGGACCAAGTGAGGTCCAGGGACACAAGAAAACCCTTGACGGGTGAGCGACAGCTCAGAGCTGGTCAGGTAAATGCCAGCCCGTTTCCATCCACACTTTCAGCCTGCCCATCCCTGCCTTTTCTAAAGCTGGCAGATGTCCGCCTGGTGAAAGTGGGCAGTGATCACCCCAAAAGTGTATTGGTTCCCAGTTCTGGGCATGCACAAGTAGGTCAGGAGACAGATATATCCGAGAGTCTGTGACGAGCAAGAAGAGCCACTATGAGCTGGAAGGAGGAGAGAAAGTTAGTAAAATTCTAATTACTTCCAAGGCCCCTGGAGATCATGGGAAGGAGAGGAAGGGCCCTGTTTCTGCAAGGAGCATGCATCATGTTCAGCTTGTAGTGACTCTGGTGGTGCTTGTGGAGTTGGAGAAAAGACCCTGCTCCACTCAATGGAAAGAGAGCATCCAGCACCTTCACTATGCTGTTAACCCCTTTTTCGTGGTAGCTGGGTCTCTGATGAAGACAGATAGCTTAAGACAGTGTTAGCAAGGAGCATGTGGTCTTTTCAACACTGGTAATAGAGGCTTCCACATGGAAAGACACGACCTCAAGTCTCTGGCTGCTGGTGGAAGACAGTTTGGCACTGCATTACACTCTTCCTGCAAGTCACCATGTACGTGAGAGGCAAAGTGCAGGCTTGGCAGCAACTGTGGCCCCCTTGCCACAGAGAACCTCCAAGGTGTGATGTGGGAGCTAGGTCACCATGAAAGTGGGTGAAAACCTTGATTCTCTCTGCTGCAAATCTGGGCATGTATGCATGGCTGTGTGATTCAGGTTTTGTCTTACTTTCCCCTGCAGGAGAAAGAAGGATGGAGATCTGCAAGACGTGATCAAGGCCCTGAGAAGGCCTCCCTGGAGCTGGCTAGGTGTGTGGACACTGCTTCTTTTCACTACACTGCTGGAGAGACAAAAGCATACTGTATGTGTGCAACCAAAGTGCTCACACCCAGAAACCACGCATCAGATACTCTGACAACTTTAGGCTAGCTGGGTCAGCTGTATTTTCATGCTCACCAGTTCTTCCTGTCCATGGCACTTAATGGGTCTATCAGTTTCCCCTGAGCCCTTTATGCTGGTAGCTCTGAATGGTAGCTGACAAAATTCCAGCAGTTGATGCTGTGTGAAAAGTGTGTGTTTTAATCGTATTTCTCGTTGGGTTCATGTGAAAAATCTCATTCTGCATACAATCAGGCATCCTAATTTCTAGTCTGCAGTATGTGAGTAGCTTTGTGCAGAAGTTGATTGATTGCTCATATCTTGTGGGGCAGGATCTATGCCTGCATGGATGCAATCTAGCCTACATGGATGGTAAGACACAGTCTTGGCGGTGTTGCTGTCATAACCCAGTGAAAATACAGCTATGGTGTGCTTAGTGGAAATCTTCAAAGTCCGCTCATCATCTCCTGCCATACCCAGCTTCCTTACGGGTGATGGTTATTAAAACTTGACAGTGCTGAATGTATCAAGTACAGTTTCTGTGGGAACAGGAGGCAACTACATGGCTGAAGAACTACGCTGTGATGTGGCTGGAGATCGGACCAGGACAGGTCCTTTAGGAAAGCCCCAGTTAAAAAGAACCACAGCCAAGAAACGTCACGCCTGTGTGCAGAAACCCAGTGAGAAAGACATGGAAAGACCCAGACAGGATTTCTCCCTCCAGCAGTGACAGCCAACCTGAGTGTAGCTCTGCACTTTGATTTGAAGATGTCAGAATTTAATTTAGATGGGCATGACCTTTGCTCACCCACTTCCCTAGGTCCATGATTTTGTCCATGAGCATACCCAGGTGCAAGGAAGGGAAGGAGTTGGCTCAAGATGACTCAGCCGGTCAGCAGCAGAAGGAAATGGAAGCTCGCCAGCTCAAAGCCCCTGCTCTGACCAGGAGATGGCACTGCCAGCTTTTCTGGCTGAAGCTGGGGAGCTTTTTGTACAACTACAAAGCGTGACCAGCAGTTCCAGTTTCACCCCTGCATATCAAGCACCAACCCATAAGACCAGGGTGATCCACCTTGTTCTGTTTGCCAAACTCACCTTGACTGTGCCCTCTTCCAATGAGGTTGCTCTGGTCAAAAGCCCAGAGAAAAAATGGCATACTTGCACATCCAAAATACACAGCCACTACTCCTCTCCCTATCTATACGTCAAGCCTCTTCCCTGCCCCTGTTTTCCCCTGCCTCTCATCTCAGACCTGTCAGAAGCAGTGCATTAACACACTGCACAGCAAGTGCCGTGTTGTGTCATGTTGCTGTGTGCTTTTAACCAGCAGGCTCAGCGCTGCGCGTGCATATTCAATATATTTGCAAGCACACTGGTGTTTCTCCAGCCTCCTCGTCAACTGCTGTCAAGTTCTCCTTTATCCACAGAATAAAGAGGCCCAGAGCACATCTAGTGAGTCCTGTTTCTAGCTGCTGAAATAAGGCTGGCCTTCAGTACGTACACACCTTACTCCAAAGCTCCGTGTTTCCTTCATCATTTCCACCACCTCAGTATGCTTGGCAGCCAGCTCTTTGTACCCACAGAGCATTGTTGGATGGGCGTGAAAGAACAGCTTTGGATGGGGCATGGTGACAAGAAGACAAAGACTGCTGGGCAACAGCAATTGCTGAGCTGCACATTCTTGGAGGGTGTAAGCTAGAGTTCATCCACCTGTGGAGGAGGAAGGCAGAAGCACTGCTTGGGTACTGAAGGACAAAAGCAGAAGAGCCTCTCAGAGCCCAGCTGAAGCAAAAACTTGCATGGGATAGGATGGGGGACAAGAGGGATTCTGTAATTATCCTGGTAGCCAGACCAGGGGAAATACAGATCTGCTGAGGAATGAGGGACAAACTAGTGATGGATGTCTCAGCCTTCGAAGAGGCTGTGGTACTCAAACATTCCTTGCAACAGTCTGTAGAAGCAAAGCCTGCTCCCAGATCTCCAAATATATCATCATGGTTTGGAAAGTTGGGGGACAGCCAGGCATAGGGCAGCAATAGGTTCGGTACTACTTAGGGACACTGGATATATACCACAATGCATGGGACTGGATAGGATGCACTTCAGAGGTGCTGAGATACATCTGAAGCTGCTGAAAGAATTGCCTGAGGTGACAATTACGAGGCTGCAGTCTTTGTCACCCCCGACAGCTGTGAAAAGGGCAACATTGTGCCCAACTGTATGAAAAGCAAGCAGGATGACTCAGGGAACTCCAGTCCAGCCATCCTTACCTCAGTACTAGGTTCTCCTGGCACCCAGTGCCAAACGTGCAGGGATAAGAATGTAACGAGGAAAGGTCAGTACTGACTTACTAAGGGCAAACTGGCTGCCTTTTAAAAAAGAAAGGGCTGGAGACATGGAGTAGGGGAGAGTGGTGATGTACTTTGACTTGAGTTACATTGTAGGTACTGTCTGTCGCAGTAGGGAGCGGGAGATAGGGCAGCAAACCACTGCTCAGCATACTGGGCAATGGGAAGATGTAAGATATCCCAGTGAAGGAGACTCTTCCTAAGTCCATGCTGGTGACCTGGTGACATGACATTGCCTAAGGAGTGCCCTGGGCAACCCATCACACTCTTCAACATCCTAATGCAGGGTAGAATACAGCAGAAAGACTAAAAGTGTAGCACCTACACCAGCTGATTGTCCATTAAAATATTCTGTAGCACGGAAGGTCGAACTGGAGGCAATGGGAAAGCTAGGTAGACTATCCAAACCATAACCAACTGCCCAAATATTAGCAGATTTGTCCCAGCCTTTTAATGAGCAATATCCGGAAATGGAAGAAGCATCCCACATCTATTGCCACCACATACTTCTGATGTTCTGCTGATGTGGATCCACTAAATCTTGTTTTTCTTGAGCTCATAATTTGTAGGGATGCACTTGTCCATGAAATATTTGTCAGCTTCATGAAGCCAGAGGATATGCCAATGGAGAATTCCTAACCAGGGACACAGAGGGAGGAAGAAAGGCTTCACACTAGCTTCAGCCCATTCATACTGGTCGCGGGCTATTGCTTAAGAAAAAATCTAACAGTGCATCTACCTAGGCACAAGCTTCTGGGCCAACGAGCCTGTTCTTGTACAGTGCTAGCCATGGTGGAACAGCCAGCAGGATGCTTCCGTGCAGAAGGCAGAAACGAAGATAGCAGGCCATACAGGTTTTTATGTGTACCGGGGAATGGAACAGGCTGGAACAATATTGGAAGAGGTGGGTCAGACACTGTGAGGTAGAAGGGCAAAGGGCAGCATGCCAATATCTCCAGGTTTAGTATGGATCTGGAATGGCCGGAGATAGGACCCCATAGTAGCTACTGGTCCTTCTCTGACCCATGTGACAGGGTGCTGAAGCAAGGCGTTGTTGTTTCCCTGCAGCACAGAAACTCTGCTCAGATTTCTGTCCCAGTATACTGAGAATGAGGAACTGGCATTAAAGGCACAGACAGAAGATGTGGAGAAGAGGGAGCTTATGGCTCCCAGTTTTAGGGTGCTCAAGGTGGAATGGAAACCCCAGGTAGCAGGACTATTTTGGAGGAACAGTTGATTGAAAAAGGCAAACAGGGAGAAAGAGACAGCACAGTGATGACAAAATCTTCTCCAATGTTGAGACTTCCCCACAATTCGCTCATAAAGCTCCATCACCTGTCCCTCTTCAGTTTCCCTTCCAGCAATACCATTTTTCTCCATGATCAGCACAGATCTAGCTGCTAAGAACTCATGTCCAGTCCCTCCTTAACCCCTGAGACACTGCTCCCTCTCTGCCCATGAGGCTACTTGTCACACCACAACCATCTGCAGCGCTGAACCCTAACAGTGCAGTACTGGCGCTGAGGCTGGGAGGGATGGTAATGGGCCCAATGCAGCCGGTCTGCGTGTCTTTCAGTGTGACTGATTCCTGTTTACTCGTCTGCTTCCTCCAAAAGGATATCCGTACCTCTCAGTCTGTGGAATTCTGTAAGAAAAGAGATGACAGTTCTGAGGTTTTTATACTTGCCTGTCAAGGTTTCAACGTGAATCAGGGGGGAAGAGGGGGATGTAAATTCAGAGGATGTTATTTCAAAAACTGGGAGAGACAGAAAGTCTGGTTTAAACACAGAAACACATTCTATCCCAACTACTTTGACCTGCACTATTAATACCCTACATGGAGCAAGTAATCAAGCATGCTGTGTGTGTGCAACCAATGTGTTCACACCCACAAACCACACATCAGATATATTTTTATCTCAGAAGAAAGGCCTGGCCTCTAATAACAGTCTAAACTGGGGTTTGCCCTGCTAGTGGGAAGCCACTTCAAACATGATTTTCATGGCTGTGCTCACAAACCTTCCTGGGAGCACCCAGTTCTCAGAGGCTGGGAGCAGGGCACACGTCACCTTTGGCTCCCAGACTTTCCCAGTCACCTGGCACCCCCTGCAGCCCTTTGCACTGGCGCTAGGGACAGTACCACCGCCTTCCCTTGTGTCCCTCTTGCACCAGCTTGCCCTTCCATGCCAGGCAACATGAAGGTGATGATGGAGCACGAGCTGTGCTGTGCCTTCACAGTGTCCTGCAAGCGGAGGCACTGCACGAGCAAACACACTCAGTGTCTGCGAATCTGGTGCGAATTGAGTACATTTGGGTGTGGCCATTCCTGTGTCCCTTTTGACCTTCAGTCCAGCAGGGCTTACAGGGAACTGAGGTTTCTCCTGCCTGCTCTCTTGCCTTAGTTCAGGTTGCGGTGGCTGGTTCTGGCTACCAAGAGCTCTCAGTGTTTCCAGGCAGGAGTCCCACCTTGTCCTTTTCCCAACCCTCCCAGCAGAGCTGAGTCCTTTAAGGCTTCCCGTGAACTTTTTTCTCTGTCTCTACTTTTAAAGTGTTACTATTTTGGCTTTACCCTTCCTTCAGCAGAAGAAAATGCTCCCTCCTCAGCTCATTTACTTAACAAATGGTTAAGTCCCAGCCAATGAAAAAAACGGAAACTATCTTTTCGTGGGCCGCTCTGCACTAAACCTTTGCTAAATCTTAATTTCTAGCCAGCCTAGCATCTGTGCTTTGGCTGCTCTGTGCTCACACAGTCAGGAAGTGGGCTTTCTGTACCCAAGGAAAAATGTATCTCTCCGTTTACTTCTACTTCGTTTTTCTTGCTTTCTTACTTTTTTTTTGGCTTCAATTGCACTTGGTAAAAGAAATCAGACCTGCTCTCAAAGCGAAATTGCCCCAGACACTGTGTTTGGACACACCGAGGCCTTCCACTAACCCAATGCTTTTAACTTTTCTGTTTTCTTGCAACCATTACAGCATACACGGGTATCCACGAGCTGCGTATGGTCACTGTGAATATTATTCTTGCGTCAGAAAGAGAAAAAAGTCAGGCAGTAAAGGTGGTGTGACGCTGCTCCATCAATCCTGGAAGCTTTTGTCTGTGGCATGAAATAAGGGAGCTGAAAAGTGTTTCTTCCGAGACTTCTGCACTGGCAGTTTCTCTGAGATGACTGAGCCCCTGCAGATTTCAGTGCAGCGGTGGTTATCTGTCCAAACTGGGCTTTGCTGGCATTTGCCTTTGTCAGGTTGTTAGTCAGGACCTTTTCTTGCATTACCTAATGCAGTTAGGAATATGTCTTTATAGACAGGCTGCTTCTGATATGCTACTCTGATAGCTTTAGGCTAGCTGAGTCAGATGTATCTTTCATGCTCATCATTTTCCCCTGGCTGTGGCACTTAAAAGGTACCTTTAATGCCCTTCTGCAAGCAAGCATGACCCTAGCTTTGTGGGCCAAGAGATGAGGTCTCAGCGCTAGGAAGGCTGTGGCTCTGAAATAGCTACGTGTTTCAGCTGCCACGGTTCCCGTGGTCATTCAGGGTAGAGAGTACGCCCCTATTTACCTTCCCCTGAGGAACAGATGACCTCTCACCTGTGAGTCATAAGGTACCAGAATCTTATGAGGCTTGTTGTTATTTTGCATGCAGCTCAGGGCCCATAATTTGGTGCTGTGGCTGTTACCTTTCTGCCATACGTTCTCTTCTGTCTTCCTCCGTCTCTCACCTGCTTCTGTCAAAGTTCACACTTCTCTTTCTCAGGCCCCATTCCACCTTCTCAAACTTACGAATGCCTCATCCTCCTTCCAGATCTCAGAGGTTTTTTAGCTTGCATCTCATTCCCCCTTTCATTGGAGGTCAGCAACACACCGTTCTCTTTTTACTGATCGCTTCAATACTCATAATCATCACTGATCCCCTCTGTATTCAGCCTCCTACAGGCTCCTCTGTACATCCTAAACTTCTCCAGCCACGCTGCTGCATCAGTATCCCTCTGCGCCTTCACCACTGCTCACACGTTTCTTCACCTCCTGGCTCTGCATCCCTGTGCCTGCTCAGGGCAAGATTATTCTGGTGACTCCGTCCTAAACCATGTGGCCTGTTGGGGTCATAGACTTGCATCACAGACGAGACTCAAAGCAGAGCTATGCGGTTAAGACGTGTCGCTGAGAGCTTTGATCCGTATCAGAGAGAACACCTCAAAAGAAATGAGCCAAGCACTGGGGAACAAAGATAGTCCAGACCCCGAAGTGTTTCATATACGAGTCGAAAACAAGATAATATGCAGTCTGTGAGACAATAGCTGCCGGTGACGGGAACATAAAGAAAGTAACAAACATCTGAGTTTGTTCATGATGGAGAAGCAAATTTGTTGATGGAAGGCAAATCTGTTCATGATGGAGAACAGCATGAAACAGAGACCAGAGCAGAAAGGTTGGGTGATGTTTGATCAGGTTGATCCCTGCATGAATGACCCGTTACTTGTTCAGTACCCGATCTGCTCTGGTCTTACATGGCAAGTAACAGTGACTGGTGCAACAGTGTGACTGCCTTACACAAATCCATGTGACCATTTGCTAAACAAAAATGGTTGTGCAACGCGAGCAGAAAACAGACTTAGCAGGTCAGTCATGTGTCTCTCAGACATGCTGAGGCTCTGTGTCACGAAGAAGGAAAAGACAATTCTTCCACACACTGTGTGTCTTAGTGGGGTTTAGCATCGAAACAAGGTTTAACACAGCAAGTGAACTGTTTTAAAAGTTAGCCTGCCTCTGCTAGATATGGCATAATTCTAAGTAGCACAAATTAAATTGTCCTAGGAATATATATTTTAGGAAACAAAACCATTTTCTTTCCTTGACTAAGCAAGCCTAATATCCCTAAGTACCGTCTCTTCCCAGGAGCATACTGTGAAGATAACCGTCTCTTGTTTGGTAACTCACATTGTCAAGACAGAGCCAGGCTAAAGCGTAAGCGTGACAGATCAGAGCTGTGTACCCCAGGTTTTCCAGTAAGCACCTCATTGTCTTCAAAGAGTCCTCAAAGCGAAGAAAATCTTGGAACTGCGTCTTTGGTCTTGTCTGCAGAAAGCCTGAAAAATACAGTCAGAGGTGTAAATTTTCTGTGCAACTCAACGTACATTTGATCTAACTGCTGGTGGGACCTTTCTCGTTATGGGTACGACAGGAGAAAAAGTTGTAGTGAGCCATCTTCTGCTGCTGCTCCATCACGCTCCCACCACAATAGCATCAGCAGCGCTCACACCATCATTCCTCTCAAACGCAGCTGATGTCCCCCACCAACCTAGCAAATGTCCCTTCTTTGAGTAGCCCTCAAAGAAGAGCTTAGTAGCTTTGCTTGGACAGAAGCCTGCAGCACTGATTTGGTTCTCACCTGAGTACCTTCCCGAGGAAGCATCTCCATAGGGTCCGCAGCTGCAGAGATGTCAGGAACTTGAAAAGAGCACAAAACCAGATGTCAAGATTCGTGCACAGAGCATGAAGCAGTCACATCTACCTCCGATAAAATGTTGGGTTGTGGCGTTTTTCCGCATTTCTTCTCACAGAAATTAATTGCATTTCGTGTCTGGTACAGAAAAGTGTTCATCAGAAATAACACATGCAGGAAGCAATAAACATTGGCAGTGATGCTGTGACACTCCATCATTCTCCAGGCCGTAAACCAGCACTGAAACCTTGGAGGCGGCTGATGTCACTTTTGACCCTTCAGATCTTCTCTAGCCTACTCAGCATTGGTTTCTCTCCTAGCAGTGGTCTCCAAAGATCTAGTTACTCATACACATAACAGGGCCCTCTGGTTCCACAGGCAGGTCAAGTGTTTCTATGCCACTTAGGATTTTTCCAGTGGTAACATCTCTGCCAACGACTACTCAGATGGAGAATGCACCGGAACAGAGATAGAATCCAGAGTGGCCCTGACCTAGCATTGCTACCACTAGTGTGACACCTGAGAAGGTGTCAAGAACCTCACAGGTTTTGTAACATAGGCTGTTTGGCAAAGAGAGAGGAAGTGGTGAATGGAGGGTAGTTCCTCCGGGACTTCTGATTGTTCACTTCCTTATCACATTCTCCTTCTGTGCTCCCCTGCTGCCTTCCCCCCTTCCATACCTGGTCCAGTTAGGGATGGGATGCAGAGACTTGGAGTGATCTGCTTCCTACCAGAGTAAACGTAAGAGGTAGGAATATTAGCAGGCCAAAAGTCCGCTGTAGTGAAACCTTAATCTCACCCACTGGGGCTAGCTTGATTTTCAGAGGCCTATCCAACGCTTTGAAGGTCTCCACGGTGCCCCTCACACACAAGCCAGAAGAAAGCTCTGTGGGCAGTATCAAAAACATACCTGTCCATACCTCTGTCACCCCTGTCAGTTGAATGACATCTTTGGGGGGGGATTGGGGTGGCCGTAAGAAGGGCCTACACACTCACCTCAACGTGATGAACAATGTCAGCTGAAAATAACCCACGTTCATGCATTCAAACCGCTTAATTGCAAATAGCTTTCCCTTTTGAAGCTTCCTTACAATTTCCAGAACTAAAATAACCACATCAGACTCATTCCCTGACAAAAGTTTATCACTAAGAACTACACAACGCGTTAATTTAGGGCTCAGTGAATCACGTGCTTTGTCCCTCTCAGTTCCCATTTTAACAAGAAAACGGAAGTTTGCTCTAGATTTACAAATTTGGATGGCTGGGTTTGGGGTTTTTTCAGCTCAGCCAGAATCGCAAAACAATCCTACACAGCTTAGCCCAGAGGACTCCCAGCTCTTAGGTGTCACATAGCAGACTTTGCCGAACAAACACAGGCATCAGGAACACACTGGAGTCAGTGACGTCAGGTTTCTAAAAAGCCTGTACTGGTTCCGTGTTAAGGCTGAGCTTTTTCAGACTTTACATTACACCCTACTGTCTCCTGGTTACGTGGTGCGGGTGGCTGCCTCTCAAGTTGTATTAACCTGATTCTTCTTCTCGGGTACTTCGGGTTCTGCCATCTTTTCCTTCCCCTCACTTCCCTCCATCCTGTTATTGATAAATGCTGGTAAAGGATTTTGGTGCAAACTAAAGGATTTGGGCAAGCAAGAGCCAGAGAAAACTCCTAAGGAATAGCAGTAAGGGGATTTATTAAGGTGGTAACATGGAAGCTGACAGAAATCGTCATTTCCACTAGAATAAAACAGCAAATCCAGCACGCTTGGATAGGTTGCAGGGCACAAAACTGGGACAGTCCAGGGCATAGTCACGGGTTGTGGTAAAGGAGTAAGAAACGGAAAACCTACAGGGTAAAGGGAAAATCCAAACCAGATACTTAGTTCTATAGTTTTTATTTTAAAAACAGGAAACAACCACATTAATAAGCATATAAAACCCATCCAAAATATTGACAATGCTCTCAACAGAAAAAGAAGATAACAAAAGATACCATGTGCGAAAGACCTACACATTTCAATCCAAGCCAACACACATCTCTGATGCAAAGTATGGAATACTCTTATGCACAGCTGTAGGGAGCGTTTTCTAACACAGATGCCCATCTAGAAATACGATGTCTGGAAGCGCTGGAGGGCCAGAGGACACAAATCTGCGTAACTGAGTCAAAATATGAAAGTTGGGAAACAAGTCATGTGCAGTACTTCTGAGAATAAATATCTGGCACGGCAGCCCGATAGAAAGCGAGGGAAACCTGGATGCAATAGGATTGCATTGGGCAAAGCTGGAGTATTTCAAATGAAGTCACAGAGTATTTCACAGCAGTAAATTTTACAGATCTTTGCAACTGTTTCTCATTAGGGAAGGTCAAAACGTCATCACTCTGGTTACTGAAAATGCCAGATACACCCCCAGAATATACACTAACGAGAACTCACTCTGACCTGCTCTGAAGCAGAACATTGCCAAGAAAGCCTGGGCTATCCATGCAACAATTTTGCCGTCACTCCTGTTGTTCTGAGCCTTTCTTCCTGTCACCCACCTTGGAAACTGTGGCCTTGCCTTCCTTCTAGGATATCCAGCAATGAACTCCAGCATGAGTGTGCAGGTAGATCAGGTCTGATCAAGTCTGAAAATGCAGATGGTCTTAGAGCACAAATTCAAATTGGACCTACCTTTAGATAGCTTGTGTAGGTCCGGACAGTCACAGACCTGCAGCCTCCCTCAACAAAGCGCCGCAGCCAGTAAAGCCGAACTCCCGCACCCCGACTGCAAGCATACCTACCGCAGGCGTTGCCTTCTGCCTTCTCGAACTGTGCTAGCTGGGCAGCAGCTCGGGTAGGTGCGTACGTACTCTCCGTCACCCAGCAGCATGACACGCAGGGAGACCAGTGTTTACTGACGTACAATTACTGTCTGCCATACACCCCTTTTATCAGAGGCAGTGTTAGAGCTGCCCATGTCTACACAGCACGCTGCACACTGATGAGCGTGACAGCACTATGCCCGCATTCCAGAGAGGACACACTGGGCACAAACATCTGGCCTACGAACACCCACACACTGAGCAACTGCAGACCTTTCCCACTGCTAAGCTCCAGCAGCTCTGGTCTCTAGTCCTACATCTCAACTTTCATGAGCTTACGCATGCCATAACTGACCATGCCTGTATCCAGAAGGATCAAGCTACACACCTCTGTCTAATATATATATATAATTGCTAAGAAAATACAGCTTTGGAAAATAATTTCTATCCTCGCACACCTTTAAGTAACAATCTACAAATTTCATACTCCCTGACCTATTAGAATACAGCAGAGAAGCCAAACAAAAAAAAAACCCAACCCCAAAATTAAGGAAAGGCAGGAAAAGTTACCTCCCGGTTTGCAATCACCACCCTCAGTCATCCCGTACAATGCTTAACCATGACTGAAACCAAGCTAACACCCATTTGCTGCAATACCACGCTTTCCAATCAGCACTTAGGAACAACGTTTAAAATTGCCACCTAAAAAAATCCCAAGAAACAGATTTTGGTGGACAGACACGCTCTTCTCACTAGTATGCAATTCTCTGCATTTCCTTCCAGAGTCCACAAATTACAGAGAGGTGATGTGCATAACTGGCTCTGTTCTACATACCGTCCAAAACGCCCACTCTCTAGTACCACACTTCTCCTTTACAGTCTTATTGCACCTCAAGTCTACAGCATCTTTTGTTAATAGCCATTTCTCTTAAATAGCTTCAATTTATCTGTACATTTTTGTACACCATTAAAAAAATAAATATTTACAAAGTGACATACAAATAAATAAACTTAAGTAAAAGTATGCTTTCAGTCTGTCCATACAAAAAAAAAAAAAAAATAAAAGAGCTGGAAAAAATATGCATGTAACTTGGTCCCCTTTTTCCTGAGGCTGAAAAAAAGTGCACACTGGAGAGGAAAAGAAACCCAAGGAGATGGCTTTTTGGTAGGCATGTTAAATTCCAGTGTAACACTGCACACACACAAAATAGACTCAAAGGGCTGGGGACTTTAGTGGGTCACTTCAGCTCACTACAAAAATAGTAATTAGATTCAAATACGTAACCGTCACTGTGTGCATAAGTATGTTAACCCCAAATAGCAATTATGGGCAAGAAAAGCAAAACCACTGCCAGCTCTTCCCTGTTCTCCTGATGTTTGAGAGAGAAGATGAGATTATTTTTGCAAGTGCCAGGTGCCTTCCAGTACTTGAAAGTGGGATCACCCATATCAGATTCGCTTAACGCCTGGCAGCATGGGGGAGTACGTGGGTGCAAAGAAGAAAATAGCAGCAACTGAGGGGGGTAAAAAATGTCCCAGTTCTCATGGTTTTCTTTGCTCATTCCTTTAATGACTCTTTAAGCACGTAAGAGTCAAAGAAAGGGTGTGTCATGAATCTTAGGCAACTTCTTTGTCAGGTTGTATGCTGTTCAGCTCCACCATGGGGTTCTTCTCTACAGGTGATGTGGGGCTGGCTTCTGCTCGTCCTTCAAAGCCCCTGGAGATATCTTCAAAAGTCCTGCCCTTGGTCTCCGGCACTTTGAAGAAGGTGAAGACAAAGAAGATGACCAGGAACACAAGGAAGATGAGGAAGACATAGGGCCCACATAGTTTCTGCAGGGAGGACAAAAACAGGTGGTTTTAATTTGAAAAGCTCATAAATCTAAATGGTCATTTGCTGTTGACAGGTCAAAATCTAACACCCTTCTCCAACAAGGCCCTTTACTGACTTTTTCCTCAACACAGCGTTTTTTAAAAAGAAATCAAGTTCCTGGGGGCTTCTGAAATGCTTTAAAAGTTCCTGGGGGTTACCAAAATTGAGGCCTTTAAAAGGAAAGCCCCAATGTGCTAATTAAGATGGCTCTTGCAACTGTTTGTAAGCCACAAGCAGTTAAGACAACAGAATACAAGACGAGCCACAACACTCTTAACCTTCAGTCAGAGCACTGAATCAGGGACCTCTGGAAGGCTGACCAGCCCTCTGCTCAAAGCAGGGACAACTTCAGGGAGAGATCAGGTTGACAAGGGTCAGCCAGTCACGTTCTGAAGCCTCCAAGGATGCAACGCTGCTGCAGTGCTCCCACAGTGCTCTGCAAACCGGGTTCTTACCTCTGCATAGGGAAAGAGCATTCCCACCAAGAAGTTAGAGGTCCAGTTGGAACAACCAGCCACTGCCATGGCTGCAGGCCGTGGGCCCTGGCTGAAGAGTTCTGCCACAATGAACCAGGGGATAGGGCCAGGGCCAATCTCAAAGAGAGCCACAAAGCCGAAAGTGGCGACAATGCTGATGTATCTAATCCACACCACAACGTCCTGCAAGGGAACAAAACGCGATCAGCTGCAATTTGAGGCAAGCAAGACACAGCACACTGCCATCTCCAGCGTCACAACTTTCTCAGCTGCACTGGGAACACTGCGGCACAGTTTCCGCAGCTAGAAAGTTGCGCGCTCCATCGCGCGCTCAGCTCTAGCCCCAGCTGTGCCTGCCTACAGGGCAGAGTTGCAGGGCAAGGCACATGTATAGCCTTGTAGGTCCCCTGCTGGGGTCAGGCCGGACGAGACCACTAATCACTCACCTTCAGAGCTAAAGCAATGGTCATGAGAACAGCACAAACAGCCATGCCGCCCAAACCAACTAAATGGAGGGTCCTGCGCCCTGCACGCTCCACCAGGAACAGCTGGAAACATGGCAGAAGGAGAAAAAAAATCCATTAGTTCATCAACAAGAGCAGAAGAGGCTCCCTTGCACAGTGCGCCCTGCACCTTTCTTTTTATCTGCCTGCAGCCCCCTCAGCGCCAAGCAGTCACCTCGGCGCAGGTCAGCAGGCTGCTCCACCCTCAGCATAGGTTCCTCCTCTCTGGTTCTTGCTGCTGCTTTCCCTCATCAGTCTTTTCCCCTACGCACTCCTTTTCACCCTCCCTTTCTTCTGAAGGGATAACAATACCTCATTCTCCCCATCCCTCCTCCCGCAATGCTTTTCAGGCATTTTTTTAATTGCTCTTAAAGGCCATTGCCTAGCCCAACGCTTTGCCACAGCCCAACCTCGCCTTCAGTCACATCTCCCAAAAAAGCCCAGGCAGATCGGTCACTTCTCACCGTAAGGCCCTGTTCCACTTACCGACACAACAGTGAAGACTGTGTTTACCACGCCAGCTCCAATAGTGGCATACACAGGTTGTGTGATACCAGCTCGTTCAAAAATCCCTGTAGAATAGTAGAATACCTGGGAAGAGAAACAAGAGTAGTCATGATTCCAGTGTTTAAGAGCATGTCCCTCATTCTCCGCCTAATGGCTTGTAGGCCCCAACAGGGAGTTTTCCAAGAAGCAATCTACCCTATAAAATGGCATGCTTCCAGTCAAGGTGCAAGACTGCAATGTCATGCCAGGGTGTATGGGGCGGGCAGCAGGGGGGGAGCATAAGCCAACATAACCTCCACCTTCCATCTTAGCAATCTCTGCTTTATTACAAAACAGTGACCTCCAGTCAAGCTGCAAAGAGGCTTCTGGAAGCACGGTTTTCTCAACATCAGTGGCAAACGCAAGTGTAGTGAGAGACCCAACAGACAGGACAGGAAGATAACTCACAGCATTGATGCCCGAGAGCTGTTGGGAAAGCTGCAGCATGATGGCAATGATAATGGCTTGGCGATAGCTTGGAGAACGGAAGAGTTCTGGCACAGTTGCTTTCTTTTCCTGGGACATTTTAGCACTCTCCTCTTTCATCTCCAGGATGTCTTGAGACACATCTTGTGTACCACGGAGCTTCTGGAGAACTGGAAGGAGGAATCAAAAAACACCAGGTATAATACACCCACAGCCAGTAGGTTCCCCCTGCACCCCACTCTGCTCTTTCAGGGAGGGCACACTGGAAAGACTGGATCACCCGGCCCGGCAGTGTTTGGGCCTGTTGCAGAGGAAAGACAGCCTTTACGTGCAGCCTTTGTGCATCTGTTCAGTGGTCAGGGTGCCTTGATCAGCACGGAAACTAAGCCTAGGTCCTGCTCATGTGGCTTGATCACCAAACCCACAATATATCCCCAATTCTGTTCAGACACTTGCCAGAGCTTACTCCAGCCCTCAGCAGCAGGAGAGGGATACACCCTCCAAACACCTTGTTAAACGTCAGCCTATTTCCTGCCTTTCAGGAGGAGCTGACAGACCTGCAACAGCCGGCCCTGCTACATCGCACCAGGCCAGGTGCCACTCCTCACCTCTTCATCCCATCTCAAATCTGTTTGGATGCCAGGTTTCTAGACCTGGTGCTCTCTGGGAGTCACCCTGATGCACCATCAGCTCCAGAGTCAGTCCTGGCCTCCCACTCAGGTTCAGTGCAGGCTGAGAGCCAGAATACAGCCCTGCTCCTTCAGAGGTGAGTTCTTACCTGCCTGTGCTCTTTCTTCCTCCATCTTGTTGATCAATAGAAAACGGGGGCTCTCAGGGCAGAAAAGAAGAGCCACACACTGCAGGATTGCTGGGAGGATTGTGAACCCCAAAAGCAGTGGCCAAAGTGTTTCAGTCCCCATGATTGCTTCCAGGCCAAAGATCTACACAAGGAATTAGAGAGGAATTAGAGAGAGGAATACTCTGATTCCTCATCCCCAGACCAGAGAGTACGACAGGACCACATACCACACCTGACAACAAGTGTGGCCCACCTCACCCTCCCCCAGCCCCTCTTTCCCCTGAGGGCAGGATCAGGTTATGTCAAGCCTACCTGGGCCACCAGGATGCCCACAACAATGCCCAGCTGGTTGAGGGTGCCAAAGGCTCCACGGAGGCTGGTGGGCGAGACCTCACTGATGTACATGGGCACAAAGCCAGTGCAGAGACCACAGAAGAGACCAATAATGAAGCGGCCAATAATCAACATCTCCACCGCCTTTGCCATCTTAGAGAAGGCCATGAGAGTGCCACCAACAAAGGCCAAGATGTTCACCAGTATCATGGAGTTCCTCCTGCCAGGGTAAAGATGCCAAGACTGAGCTGTCAATAAACTGGCAATACAGTGGAAAACAACACACTGGGAGAGGGGTAAACCTACCCATGACCTCCCATCTTAGGGATGGGACTAGAACAAAGTAATTTCCATTCAGCTCCTGCCTTGGCCTGCAACCCTTTCTTTCTGCAGTTCACAAATACTTGCTTCCTGCCCAGCCTCCTCCTCCCTTCCTCCAACCTCTGCTCTCTTCCCCCCCAACACTCCACTGGAGAAGGGAAAAATTCTCTAACATCTTGGATCCCTCTTCCCAACTTACCTGCCAAATCGGTTGACGAACAGACTGACCGAGAAGGAGCCGATCATGCCTCCTACTGAGAAGATGGCCACAGAAAGGGACCACAGAGAGGTGAGAAGCTCTGGGGAGACAACCTCACCACTCCGTTCTGACAGGGTTCTGTTGAAGAACCTCTGGATGATCTGTAAGAGAAGCCAGGCGGGGACAGGTTTACAATCCAGTGGCAGGCGTTTTGCACTGGGGAGAGGGGAGAACTTCTGAGGCCTTACTTCTGTTTTCATGGAAGCAAGCAGCAAGGATAGACCCTAAACATGCAGTAGGCAGCAGTAAGTCACACAAGGGGATGATGAGGGTGTAGAAAGAGAAACTTCCACTGAGAAGTGCAGTAGACACGCAGCGGTATGACGAGGGCAATTACTTCGCTGAGCACGAGGGGGTGGGCCAGCATTTATTAAGGAAAACTGGGTTATTTTCTGAATGTTTCTGCTGTGAGTCACCCCTGGTACTTGGGAGGGGGTGTGAGACAGCTGGGAGAGAGGGAGCAAGTAAACATGACCAGAGAATGGAAGGGACAATTTCTAGCAAAATACCAGATTTCTGGCAGCAGGGACAGGCTTTCTGGGATGGAAATAGTTTAAGAGAGACAGAAAGTTTCACTGAGGTAAGCTTGAAAAACTGCAGCATTATATAAAACAATCCTTCTTGCCCTGTGGGGATGTGATAGGGTTGTGTTGCTATTTCTGAGGCACGCTTTTTGATAATGAGGGAAATTCTGCAAGGGCCGAGGGGGACATGGCCTCAGAATGTCTCTGATCCCAGCAGATGGCAGTAGGATATTAGCTAGGGAGGACCCCTGCCGGCCCCACCCCCACCCCAAAGTGATGTGACATCTATTCCCGGAGACAGGGTGGATGTGGTACTGGTGACTCAGTTCCTGAGAGAGAGGAAACATCTCATAGTTACAAGAAAACCGCATTTCTTGTTTTCTTAATCTCTTTTCTTTCTTAGGCTACAGTCATGAGATGACTCGGTCAGAGTGCCCTAATCACAACCCTTTTACAAGCACTGAATCGACACTTAACACAAGAAACGCATAAACAAATTAAAAAAGAAGCCTGAGATGGTCCTTGAGATAAACTACAGCAACTGTATTCCCTACCAACCCTCAACTGTTTTCTGCATGTTGCTCTCCACATGCTTTCTGCCGTGGCTGGTTTATTCTGACTCAAAACTGAAGTGGCTCACGTTGCTTCATGCACCAGATATAAACGTACCAGGAAACGGCAGATGGAACCCTCCTGCCCCATCTGCACTTCTAATTAAGAGAATTAACCTCTCTCCTTGCTCTCTTTTCCCCAAAACTTAGCACTTCCTTTCCACTGTGGTAGTTAAGAGGGCGTTTTGAACGTCCTCCTGACTTCATAAACCAGAACCAACTTCTTAGCTGCTTGGGAGAGAGCTCCTCTCCTTTCTAGACCTTCTGTTTTCCCACCAGCCCCTCACTCATACCATTTCCCCTACCCATTCTCCCCCTCACCTTCTCAGGAGCATTGATGACACCCGTGTTGTACCCAAACTGGAGAGATCCAATGGCAGCAACGGAAACAGCATAGATAAGGGGTGCTGTAATTTTCTGTGGAAAGAGAGAGAAAACAATCCTTCAGTTAAGTTGGTTATTCATGTTTTCTACACAACTTCAGTTTCTCTTCAGCGTAAGTGGTAGCTGCAGCTCATAGGTGCCAAGTACAAGTGTGCTGAGGGCAAGGAATGGGCTTTTATCCAGCAAGGTTTGGTACCAGTAACAGAGACCCTGGAAAGGGTGATGCAACCGTACAGCAGGAATAAGTTCCCTGACTAGACGAGCCTGTCAGGACCTCCCCTTTATTATCTCCTGACCTTCATCAACTATTCTCAGCTCATTAGTAATGAATACACTGGCTGCATTAGTGGCTGTTATTTTGGGTTGATCTGCTTTACAGAAAAGCTTTTGCTGATCTCTGGCATGTCATCAAACAAGGGTCTAACTCTTCCCTGTGCCAAATGAAGAGTTCCCATAAACTGAATCTCAGATCTGCCCATGAACTATACTGTCAGTCACTCCTAACCGTTAAAACACGCACTCTTCAGCAACGCTTTTCCCAGGCTAGAGCTTCCCAAGTCTGCCCCAGGGCACCTGGCACAGCAGCCCGCTTCACAGAGGCGGGTGCTGCCAACCTTCCCATTTATTTTTCTTGAAGCTGTGGCAATACTTGGCATTTTTAATGAAACACAGTCCCCAGCATTTGAGTATACGTGAATCTCTATTCAAATAGAAAAACTGCTGAGCCCTCAGAGCCATAGAAGAATCCTGACAGTCGAACCCCAGACATCCCACAGACTGAGAAGTTTAAGAGTCAGTGAAAAACATCTGACATTTTCTATGTTTTTAAAGCTTGTGGCATTTAAGCTAGCTCTGTGTTAGGGAGGCAGATGAGTCAGGATTTGGCACTCAGACAGCCAGTGCTGGAGTTGGCACAATTTAGAAAGATCATGCTTCTGTCTCAGGAGGAATTGAGATAGCCCCTTTCCCAAGGCTTTCCAGTTATTGTCCCGATGCTGACAGAGATATATTCCGTGGGGCCTATACAGTAGGGTCCTCCAGTCTCTCATTTTATTGGCAGAAATATGGGGCAGCCTCAGGAGCCACTGGATCCTGGAGTTGAGCCATAATCTTCTGCCAGTGCTCGTACCACCTTCGCCAGTCTTTCAAGCCAAAACATGTAGGTGTTTCTGGCCTGTACAACTCAGAGCTACCAGTTAGGCCCCAGTAAACAAACTGGGGAAATTACTCTCAGGCATACTTTCTCCCACCTACATCATGTAAATGTCTCAGGCTGAGCTCTCTTCCTGCTGAGGTTAGCAACGGAGGCTTCTTGCAGGGCGCAGATCATGCCCAAGGTAGCATTCACACCTGAACAGCCCCATGGGCAGTCTAGGCCTTCTCCCTACCACCCTATAAATGCTCCCCTCATTTTTGGTGTAAGAAAAGATGGCACAGAACCACAAGGCCACAGCCTTTCAAAGCACCCGGACGCCTGTAAAAGGGGATTAAGACATTTTAGCACTTTTAGGACTCCAGGCCAGGTCATCCCTAGTCAGCAGATACAACAAAGCTGAGGACAAAAGGCAGCTCTCCACATTTTTCAATACAGTGACTCAACACAAAAGTATCTTTCCCCTCAGGGCTCTGCTTTGTTATGGCTTACAGTGGTCACAGCTGACCTTTTCCTTCTAGGTGCAGCAAGGACCACAGGGTACCCGGTTTGTGGGTACCCCTCACCTACGTGGTACACACGTAAGCTGTAAGGAGATTAGTTTTTCTACCCTCTTTCATACTGCCTTCTCCTGCCTGTTGTCTGCTACTCATCTCCTACCCAGTCTCACACCACCTAGACATCACATGGCCCCCAGCGGGCCAGACCATGTATGGATCATTTGTTACGCCAGAAGTGCCTCACTTCCCCAAAGGCAAACAGGGAGCTCAGGAACCGTACAGCTACACTCACCCTATCCAAAGGCTCAATGCTGAGGTCTATACACCACCAAGGAATTCAAGCCACCACCCCTCCCTCCGACCGCAGGCGTCAGCAGCACTCGTTATCCAGGAGATGCTCCGCACCAGCCCCCCCCCCATCACTGCCTGTAACCTCAGAGCGGTTCAACTTGTTGAACCCAGCTACAGCGCCCTCCTCTGAGCGACCTTGACCAGGCGCTTCCCCTTCCCCGTCTTCTCACAGTGCTCATCTCCCACCAATGTCGGGGCGAAGGCCTCGGGCTCCCCCGATTGCGCTGTTCCTACGTAACCGTGATCTCCCGGCATCCTGCGCCGGGTTCGGCTGGGTATCAGCTGGGTATCCGCCGCCTCCCCTCCCCATGCCTGCCCGATCTGCCCCCCGACCCGTCAACTCCCGGGGTGCACGCATCACTCCCAGCTGCAGGTGAGCTACGGTACCCACCCAGGCTGTCCCCTGCTCTCCAACGGAGAAACGGGGACAGGATATACTTTACTTCCCTCCTGAGATTTAAAGGTACCTTTATTATAAGCTGCACGACCACCAGCGAAATGCTTTTAAGAGTAACCCCCCTTTTAGCACTACGAACCCCGGGACAAACGAGTGCTGCCCTGCCAGCAAAATAAGCCTTGCGATCAATACGATAAAATACGGTTCGCACCAGGCCACAAGCACCGGAAAAAAAAAAAAAAAAAAAGGAAAATAAAAAGGTCTATCGCGATCTGCACAGACACCCCCCAACTGTGTGCCTCCCACCCCTCCCCCGCGGACCGGGCTTTTCCCGAACCACCCGCTGACGGGCCGCAGCCGCGTCCTCTCGGCACCACCGCCGCATCCATCTTCGCCACGAGCAACAGACACCCGGCGGCAGAGGATAACGAGGCGGCGATGAATCCCGGCCACTCGCCAGTCGCGACCACACCGCCCCACCCCGGCCCACCGACGAGGCGCCCGGTCATCCCAGCGGCGGCCGCCCGCCGGCGACCCCCTCGCACTGGCCGCAGCGCTACCGGCAGCCGGGCCGGGAGAGGGGCATGGAAATCCGTGCTCGCTCCCTCCCTACCTTTTTGGCATCCATCGCCGGCGGCGAACGGCAAGCGACTGACCGGCGGCGAACGGTCGGCGGCGAACGGCTCCGCACCTAACGGACCCCGCGAGGAGGAGGAGGCGGCGGCTGCACTCCGCGACCACCCTCAACGCCCGTGGATTTATAGCCTCTGCTAGGGGAGGGGCTGATGGGCGGGGCGTGGGGGGGGCTGCGCTCCGTCCCGTCTTTACCAAAAATCACCCCCCCCCCCCCGACCAAACCCACCGAAACAGTGCTCTGAGCTCACACCGCTGGCTGACACAAAAGTGACATCAGCGGCCTTCCGGCAGCGTGCGTGGCGTGCCGAGCAGCCGGCCTGCCATGGTGCGGGTGCCCGCCCCTCGGGCTCCGCGTACCCGCATCCTGGGCTCCGCGCACCCGCTGCCGCGCTCCGGGCGCCCGCCCCTCGGGCTCCGCGCACCCGCCCCTCGGGCTCCACGCACCCGCACCCCGGGCTCCGCGCACCCGCTGCCGCGCTCCGGGCGCCCGCCCCTCGGGCTCCGCGCACCCGCACGCCGGGCTCCGCGCACCCGCTGCCGTAGCCACGCAGATGGTAGCTAATGGGAGAACGCGGGTGCTTTGCTCGAAAGGAGCTGAGCGAGAGGAAGGGGGTCGCCAACGCTGCAGCTCCCACAGCGAGGCAGGCAGCGCAGAGCGCACCGACAGCCGCACCGACAGCGCGGGCAGGCGCCTGCGTCACACGCTGGGCCCTGTGCCTGCGCCTCCAGCTGCCCAGAGGATGAGGCGCACTTCTGGATAACTTGGTTTAGGAGTGGTTTTTTTTTTTTTGCTTTGTTTTGGTTGGTTGGTTGCGTTTTTGTTTGGTTTTGGGGTTTTTTGGGGGGTTGGTTTTGGTTTTTGTTTTTTTTTTTAAATATATTTTTCCTACGAAGCTAAAATCTAGGGGGAGGAGCCAGAGTTGTGACCCTGCATCTGCGTTTAGTCCCAGCCTTGTACCCTTCCCACCGAACCGCGCTGCTGTGCTTCAGACTCGCTGTCCATCCCTCAGGTCAAAAATGCCGGACTCCTCCAGGAGAGTACCGAAGAGCTGTGCTTTGAAACTCGGGCAAAACCACTGTCAAGCGGTACAAATTTTCACTGAATGAAGAATATGCCAAGCGTTTTCACTCAAGCAAACAGCTACGGCTCTGGGTCTGGGGGCGTGGGCACGGCGAGAAAACTGATTTGTGCTTTTTTTTTTTTTTTTTTTCGTTTAGGAGCATCTCGGAATTTAGGACCAGCCATGACTTTCGTCACCAGATTCTGGGGAACTCGACCGATTACATTTTAATTTCACTTCTGCTATTTATTTGGCATGATTATCTGACCACCCGTAAGCGGAAATTAGCAGGTCAGATGGGGTGATGCTCACTCACTCCCTTCATGGGTGTTCATGCGGTGGTGTTAGAATATCCCCAACGGGAGCGGTTGGGCGGAAGGGCAAGGGAAGCCTGCACCATCCTTTCTGAGGCTGTGTGATAAAAGCTGGCCCGAACACCCACAAAGGAGCACAGCGAGACACTGCAGGAGGAGGATCCCACATGACACCCTGCCCCAGCTACTCCCAGGCCCATCGGAGGAGCCATCAGCATATCCAAAGCTGCATTTTCACACTCCCAGGGGAGCACGGGGGGGGGGGGGCACAATGGCAGGTGGGAACCCAAATTAAGGACACGGAGGAAGGGACTGCCTGCCTGGGCTCGCCCCTCCCAGGGCTGTCCCGGGAGACCCATCAGCCCCATTGTCCAGGTGTGAAACCCGTGACGCGGAGCCAAGGGGCTCGGTAGCACCTTTCAGGCGGAGGGCGAGGGAGGGCGCTGCCTACGGGGGCACCAGGCGTGTTACAGCATGCAGGAGAGCATTTCGGGATCGCACGGGAGCTACCGTGGGATGTTTAGGGGAGGAGTCGAAGGGAGGAAAGGGAGGGATGAGGGGAAAAAGGGAACAGGTCCATGTAAACTGTTGACTGGCCAGTATGCTTCTGCGGCCTTGCCCCGCGCTTCACCAGCACCGTCTGTCCTACCTTGTTATTACATCCTAAGTCTTTCTGGGGTGAAGCGCTCTCTGTTTGGGGTGGTGTGTATGGGGGTCTGAGCGCCAGGTCCCAGGAGCCCATGTGCCCGTGGTGCAGCGAATGTGGGGGTGCAGGTGAGGGTGCGAACACCAGTGAAGATCCAGCCAGATCAGCCGGCAAACAGGTGAAGTAGCCTGGGAGCCAGGGGCTGTCTGTAAGGGTGGAGCTGCCTGATCAGAGGGACTGGGACAGTCCCAGCCAGCTGCCAGAAAGGTCACGGAGTCTGGGGGTTTATAGGGGTGAGCCCCACTGACGTCTGTGTCTTCTGAGGGCAAGGCCATGGCAGGTTGGCTACTGGAGGACGAGGAGTCCTGACCAGCCGTGCGCGTGTGTATGATGTGAGTGATGGGGTCTGTACCGGCAACAGGAGAGGGGCTTGGGGCCTCATACGCCCAGATGTCAGCAACTGGGAGACCAGGATCCAGGGGCAGACTGTCTGAGTTCAGCTCCTGGAAGGATCCACCTTATACATGCATATATGTATGTGTATTTCCCACTGCTGGACCTCCATTCTGCTCAGCCTGGGAGGGGAACAGGATGAGGTCATCAGTGCTGTTAGTGTAAATGCTGTGTGTGTCTGTGCAGATGTGTGTGGCAGCCATGTACACGTGGTGTAGATGTGTGTTTCTGTGCATGTGCCTGTAGGGAATACATGCTCAGCCTTGCTACTGGTTGCACCTGGGAGCAAGGAGCTGTGGCAGCTTTGCCTCTATCAGCCTGCCAGATCCGGTCCTAATTCCCTACCACTCTTTGTTTCACTAATCTTGGCTCACATTTATTTTTCTTTTTCCTAGTTTATTTTCCATTTGTTTGCAAGCATAGCAGACTCCACCTTGAATCTGATCACCCAGCTACCTCAAACCCTGGCATTAGCTCTGGAAATACTCATTTACTGGTCAGTGTGTGAAGTTGCCATATTTGGGGAAGCTCTAAGCATCTCCAGATTTCAGAGGCAATCCAAACTGTGCAAAGCATTCTTCTGAAAGGGCCTCATTCCTAGTTTATTCTTGACCCACATGACTGTTTCAAGTGCTGAACAATCCAAACTTCAAGATTAGATTAAGTACATACGTAGCTAGAAGTCCAATTTAGAAGCAGTAAGAGTTCAGCTGAAAATCGAATCTCTAACACATGATGCAGAACACAGTGGGTGGCACTTCCTTATCTTTACACAGCTGGTGGAGTAAACAGCAGTAAGAAAGAGACCCATACTCAAAATGCATCATCAAACCCCAAATTTCCCTAAGGAACGTAGGGAAAATACCCCACCCTCCCATTTCACTTAGTTTTGCCCCAGTCTGCATCCATCTGTTGGTGCTCAAATATTTAAATTTGAACTTTGCATCACAGCCTGTTCCTCCTAACTATCAGTTTTGTTTGTGTTGTAGGACACACACCCACCTCCCACATCAGATAACGCTTCTGAAGACCAGCTGTTGGGGGAAGTACCTGCTTAGCAGAGCCATCTGATCCCGCACCAACTAAAACTATCCACCTAGTCTTTCGGTGAATATAACGCTCGTGTTACACAAGGTGTATTAACTGCACTAGGATGGAGGCCCACTGCAAGTGGCCAGGCGGACATAAGATTTCTAGGGACCAGCCAAGCAGAACTGGGCCCAAGTAGAACATGATGCCAATGAACATTTTATTTCCAGGGAACTTTTACATTTTCAGAGGAAAGCTGTTTTAATCAACGAATGCCTATTTAGCATTAAGCAAGAACCCAAACAATGGCCAAGCCTGTTCTTATCTTAATTTATGCCAGAGGCTGGAGCTGGCAAGTGACCCCACAGAAAGAAACACCTTACTCTGGCTTTTTGAGAACATGGGAGCTCCAAGAGGCATAGTTCTCTGGCAAACACATTTCATATACACAAGAGCTTGGCTCAAGGGACCAATGGGGAGAAGGTACGAGAAACCGAGTGCTAAAAAAATATATTTTTGATCTCGTGCAATCCCAGAGACTGATCAACAACGACTGATCAACCACAGAGCGATGACACTCCGCCGTTCAAGCTCCTGGCAGTCTGTACTTCACCTTACACTAGCTGCTTGGTCATATCTGCCCAACTTTCAGTTCAGTGGTGCTGCCCCACAGCTCTTCCCAGTGCTCTCTCTGTGTCCTCCAAGTTTAGTGAATCCTTTTTCATGTTTCTTATTATTTTGCCTGGAGGACAAATTCTTCAGAGATAAGAGGAGCAGGGAAAAGGAGGATTATTATGCAGTGTTTGCCTTGAGAGATGATTTTGTGCTTTTCTGTTTGTTGTGTTTACAACAAAAGAGCATTCAGAACAAAGGAGAGAGAATGAGAGCCAGCATGGGCCAGATGCTTCCCCCACAAGCGGTGAGTAACTTGATTGTTGAGAGGAGCTGAGAAGGAGTAGGGAAAAGGAGGAAAGATAAAAGAGAAAAACAAGATGATGGGTGGGGAGTAGGTTGGCCCCTAGGCAACAGGAGGTTAAGAGAGTGAGAAGGGAAGTGATGGAGAGGCAGAAGGCAAAAACAAAAATAAAAGGCATAATGAGGCAAAAAAAGAAAGCACTGAAACAGATTAGAAGGGCAAAGCAGAGGAATAAAAAAGGAAGGGAAAGACAGCAGCAAAGTAGCAGAGGAAAAGGGGTAACAGGTGAAGAGAGAGAAAAGATGAACACACAGAGCAGTACAGGAGGAAATTGCAGAATTACCCAAGTGGGAGAGCACAGACACAGCACTGGAGAGATCATGGCATGAAACTAAAGTCACCTTTAACCTCTGCCCTCTACCACGGTGAAATGTAGATGGGAGCTAATGGCTCTGAAAACTTTCATAATTAACCTAGTTGATTAATCAAATCACTGAGATCAAACATTTTAATAATTTAACGCTTGCAAAGGGAAGTAAGCTTTGTAAAAAAAAAGAAAAAAGTTCTGCAGAAACCAACATGCTGGAGAGTGAAGCATGAGCAGCAGCATATTAAAATTCTGTTTCCTGTATGACAGTGCTATGTGAGAGACGTGACAACCCCCAGAAAGTCACCTAAGGTTTCTTAGTCCCACTTCCTATAACACTTCAGGCCTTGTCCCCTTCTTTTGCTCTGAATGGAAAAAGACCGCTGCCCCGCATCTAGGCCACGAGCCTATTTTTTTCTGATTGATATTGCCTGGGCAGCCAGGGGAACGATATATCTGTGCATTTGCCTTTTTCTTGTGCTATTTATCTTGTTTTAGTGTAAGGTTGGTCCACATCTAAGAACAGCAATAACGAAGTACATGCATGTGACTCACAGAGAATGCTGTAAATACAGTGTTTCCATAAGCAACTGCCCTTCTTACGATTTATCTCAGTGTCTGCCTCCTTTTCTCTGGAATGTACAGGCAATCGGTGAACTACATCCAAAAGTATGCCCCAAAGCCCACGTCCCAGTCCCAGACTGGGATGCTTTTAGGGGGTGGAGGCACCAGCAGAGCTGTGCCGGGAGCTCACGCATGAGCTAGCAGTGGGCAGCAGGGCAGGAGTGAGAAGTTTTGGCCAAAGTATCTGTGGTAAAGGTTTTTATATCAGCTACTGCATCTCGATGTGGTTTTCTCCACCCTGAGCAAGAAACTGAATATGAAGGACAACGTAAAAAACCAACCTGGCTAATGAAGTTCAATTTAAAACCATCAGCGTAAGTAGAGAAAAAAAAAAAATGTACCGAGGAGTAAATTCACAAGGAGAATTTCCTAGAAAAGTCCTGAACAGCAGCAGAGCAATAGGAAAACACAGTCAGTTCAGGAGAGTGTTTGGGCTGGGGGTCAGTTCATGAAGAGGTCTGGAGAGGAATAGAAGGTATGGGATAGGGGGAATTAGGGTTGCCATTCATCTGAGACCTCAGATGACCCTTCCCTGCCCTTTTTGAGGGCTGAACGGCACACACACAAGGAGTGGATTGTTTTTTGATGAATCTTCACAAAACTAACCTTTACTTCATCTTTCTTGAGAAAATACTAGTCCCAGATGGAAAAAAAAATGTTATTTCTTAAGAAGAGAAAATAATTTTCCTCTGGAAGTCTAAAAAATAATCCCTCTTCGGTACGTGCAGGGCACTGTGCCAGCCCGATGAAAGGATGATAGGAAACTTGACAATGTTCTCTAGCTGCTCAACCAGCCGCAGTGTTTCAGTCACACAGATACCGGTCAGAAAGCATAGGCTTCCTCACAGCAGCATTTTACGTCTAGCCTGGTCAATTCAGCACCCGTGCCATAGGTGCTGGGGCATGCTGCCTGATGGCACATGGAGCCAGTCTGAGCCTGCACACCATGGCATGGGGTGGAGGTGTTTCACCAGTGTAAGCTACCTTATCTCATGTCCCCATTTAAGCATACTTCTCACACCCCAATATCAGTAAAACTACACGCACAGCCAGCACTTACACATACAGTACGCAGAGTTGAACCCACCCACGATACATACACACTCCCCAGCAAATACACACATTAGACATACATTGATACAGCAGCTCAGACTCAGACACAGAAATACGCTGACACATCCCCGGGCACCAGCAGAGCTGTGGATTCATGCACACCGCTTCTGAAGGCGTTTCTCATTGAGCTACATTCTGCTCCCAGGTACCTGGCCCGAACCATTTTCCAGCAATAGTATGAAGGGTTGTAGCCTGGGGTGGGGGAGGCAGCAGAGACTGTGTAAATGGCTCACTGAGGTCCTATGCAATTGCAGCAGCAGCATTCACCGGAAAGAAACAAAGCCCCTGGCTGACCCACATCCACTCTCATCGCTCACTGTTGTAATCTAAAATTAGCTGCTGTTGTTGAGCTGGAAACAGGCAGCAGGATTCGAGCCTCTCCCTACGCAGGCTTGTTTCACCTCGTGGGCCAACAACAGTTAAACCAGTCTAGCACGCAGGGATTTGTCACTCCGCTCCCAGCTGGAGATGCTCTGAGCTGCCCTGTGGCAGTGCTTCCCTCTCCCCCTCCACGTACAGCCCCCCATACTTGCTCCCAGCTGGAGATGCTCTGAGCTGCCCTGTGGCAGTGCTTCCCTCTCCCCCTCCACGTACAGCCCCCCATACTCGCTCCCAGCTGGAGATGCTCTGAGCTGCCCTGTGGCAGTGCTTCCCTCTCCCCCTCCACGTACAGCCCCCCATACTCGCTCCCAGCTGGAGATGCTCTGAGCTGCCCTGTGGCAGTGCTTCCCTCTCCCTCTCCACGTACAGCCCCCCATACTCGCTCCCAGCTGGAGATGCTCTGAGCTGCCCTGTGGCAGTGCTTCCCTCTCCCCCTCCACGTACAGCCCCCCATACTCGCTCCCAGCTGGAGATGCTCTGAGCTGCCCTGTGGCAGTGCTTCCCTCTCCCTCTCCACGTACAGCCCCCCATACTTGCTCCCAGCTGGAGATGCTCTGAGCTGCCCTGTGGCAGTGCTTCCCTCTCTCCCCCCACGTACAGCCCCCCATACTTGCTCCCTAGTAGCAAGGAGCACAAGGACCAGCCGTTGCAGGCTGAGAAAGAAGGCAATATGTGCAGAGTACTCCAAAACACTGCACAACACTCCTGTGCTGAGATCCAGGCAGAGAAGATGAGGAAAGATGGGATTACACCCATCTTTAGGAAGAGGTGCCGTATGCGGCGACTCCTGCTCTGCACTGCCAGCAGGCTCAGCTGCCAGAAAGGGAGCGGGAGGGATCTCAGCATGCAGCCTCATCATCCCATCCTGGAAGTTCTGCCTCACTGTCTTGGAAGTGGGGTGCCAGCAAGCAAGGGTGGGCATCTCCCCTAGGCCAGGTCCTCATTTTATACAGACTTTTCAGGGGAAGACCTTGCATTTCCTGATTCACATGCTGTCTCTTCCCCAGTCCCCTTCCTCACCCTCCAGTGATGCTCATGCAAACCCGTCTGTCTGCCTCTTGCGTTGTTCCCTCTGGGTGCTCCACACACCCTTCATCCTCCCCCAGGATCATTTCCGCACCCTTTCAGAGCTTACTTCCACTCCTACACACATGTGTATCTGCTTGCCCATGGCCCTTCTCATCTTTCTGAAAACTAGAGTGGTCACACTCAGCTAGCCTAGCTGGGTGAGGATGCTGTGTACACGGCCGCTCAGGTGTGCTTCTGTGGGCAGGGGGAGGATTCTCTGGGGCTTGTATTACACTTGCATTTCTATATAAAACGTTTTATTTAAAACGAGTAACTTTATGTTCTGATGCATACATAGGTATGTAGTGTGTGCCATTGCTTGCCCGTACAAATAGTAGCATGTCTACTAGTGCATGAATTCATAATATTAAAATGTGTACATGTTTATTACTTTATGTCCATATGTATGCACATACTTTTGTTTCTGAGCTTACATTTAAATATCTAAAGATATTTGCACACATGCTACTTCATACATAGGAAGGTAAACTACACACAATATACAGCTGTATTGTTGTTTGTGTTTGCCTATCTGTGCTTGCTTGCGTTCATGTATCTACTACGTTTGTTTATAGAAATGCATTTCTGTGTACCAGTATTCACCCGTTCCCTATTTGAAGGCCTGTATTTTTATTGTTCATTTCTACTGGGCATAGTTTGTCCAAAAGCAAACACTGACTTCCACATTCACGTTACCAAAAATAAAAGCAAAATAAAATTCTACGCGGAAATTTTTGTAGGTAGTGGAGGAGGGTTTTTTCTTAGTATTTTATTGTGCAAAAAATATCACTCTTTGCAGTGATAAGGCCTCAAAACCCGGAAAAAGAGAAAGCTTGAACAGTAAAGAGTTTTGTTGAAAGCATTAAGAAACTTAACACTACTGACCAAATCCTCAAAAGAAATCTACTTTTCCAGCAAGATGTGAAGGGCAATACTTTTAATGTTTTACATCACCATTTGCAACAGGGTAGGCCACAACTGCTGTTCTGCACAGCTACCCTTTGCTTTATACTTACATGCAAGGAGAGGCCCTTCTGGTAACTCCCAGCAGAGGTTATGTGGAAACTGCGCAGAATCCATGACTGCTCTGTCCCAGGCCTCTCCCAGAGAAAGCTTTGGAAACTGGAGAGGTCACAGTTCTGGCTGCACGGCTCCCTCCTTCCAATCCACGTCACCCCAGTGACAGTCCTCCCCCCAAAATATTTTGTTTGCTCCAAAACAGCTCCCACTGTGGCCTCGGTTCCCTGTAAGGAACAGGCCAGCTGCTGAGAGGTCAGGGACTCCTTTGCGAATAGGATTAGATGGTTTAAACATCTTCTGAAGCTTCTTGGATCTGAGTTCCCTGGCGATATGACACATCGTGGGACTGCTGTGAGGAAATGGGCTCAGCACTGCTCTGAGGCTTTTGGCACCTGATAGCAACAGCTTCATGAAGCATCTATACCACTTGTTCCAACAGGGACTTCACTCTTGGAGGAATTTCTTCAAGGCTAATGGTACAGGTATGTGTCACACAGAAATCACCACTACAGTTCACTCTGACCCTGCTGTGGTCTGACTGGGCAGACAGGCAGTGGGCAGCGGGGATGAGTTCCAGGTAGGGCTGAGGTGGTGTTCACAAGGAAAGCAATCACACGTCTTTCCAGGAGGGTAAGTGCTTGGCCTCAGCTCAGTGCTTCTGCACAGATTTGTTCCAGTTTAATTGACCAGGTGGGAACAGGGTGCACCTTGTTTGAAAGAGATTATATTCCTGAATTAGCTCTCCTGCCAAGTCTGTTATCGCTCTGCAAACAATGTGAGTACGGGGAAATGGACCTGGGAAAGCAGAGACTGGATGCATGAGGAAGAGTGTAGATTCCTCTGTTGATGATACAGATAAGTAGAGCTGGCCATTCCCCAGCTCAGAAATTAAACTGAAGAAATGAGATGGCAGGTCTAGGGTAGGAAGGAGCTATAGTGCAGGGGCTACATGCTGGTCAGTCCATGAACCCCTGGCTACTGAGAGAGCTACAACAGTGCTAATGAGGGTGCATACAGAGGGAAACCTCTGTATGGCACAGGGAAAGACTGTGGGATCCATCCAGTCTTTAAACCTGGTCTCTTCAGCCAGTGGTCTTCTCCCCACTAAGCAGCATTTTTAAACCTCAGTAGCTCCACTGCTACAAAACCCTGCCCTAGGCAGGTCCAGACACTATGTTCCCAGTGGCTGGGTGCCTTGACTTTGGCACGTTACATAACCCTCCTCTAGCCAGCTCTTGGCCTTCTCCCTGGCAGGCCACCTCTTTTCTTTTTCTCTTCTTTCTCTAAGTATCTTTCCATCCCTTTTTTTCCCTGTTGCTACGTCTGTTTCGAGCAATGCCCATCTCTCTGCACACTCCCCTTGGCATGTGCTTCCTCTTCGCCCTGCTACTCATCAGTGCCTCCTCCTTCCCCCCATCACCCACCATTTTTCACCGCCTGCGCCTCCCCATTCCCCTCCCAGCCTCTGCCGCTGTACTTCCCTCACTTCAGTCCCAAAGGCCCTTGGGAAAGGATGCTGTGGTCACCAAAGGCTTAAAAGCATAAGTGGGGGTGGGGAGCTGCCCTCCTTTGCCCTTGATGAGTGCCATCAGCCTTTTGGGAGACGTGGCTGGAGGGGGCTGGGCTGCATCCTCCTGCGGCCTCTCACGTCCTCAGAAGGCAGGGTGAGCGCGGTAGCCCTGGTAGCAGCTGCGCCAGGGCCAGGCTGGGGGGGGGGGAGCCAGGTAAAGCAGGCTTTTTGGCAGACACAGCCACATGTGGAAGCCTCAAAAACGTGAGGATTGAAGGGTGTTGGTATGGTGAATGACTGCTGCTTTTTTTTAGACAGCTGGAGCACATGCAGTGTCGTTATCCTTGTGCTCAGCCGCTCCTCAGGGACGCTGAACACTGGCCTGTGTTCCTCGAGGCTGCAGCCAGGCCCTTTGTCTTTGCCCCGCTGGGTGACCCTCTCCAGACCCACCCAGGCATGCCCGTACATATGTGCATATGCCAGCCCTGCAATTCCCAAGCAGTTGCATTTCTAAAGGAGTACATATCTCACAGCAGTCAGTCTGAGGACATCCTCCCTGGGAAAGGGAATCTCCTGGGCCGTGGAGAGACTGAAGGGCCTTAATGAGACTTTGCAGAAGTTAAGAGCAAGGAGCAGACATCTCCCGTTGAGGCGCCCACACGCGCTCCGCTCAGAAATACTGTAGGAGACTGCAGGGGGTAAAAATAAAAGGAATGCCCAAACCAAAGAGGACCTGGCTGAGTGAGACCGAGCATGGGAACTCAGGTGTGATGTCAGTGACTCTGCCTTTGAGGCAAACATCCACAGCTGAAGGACTGCTGGGTTATTCCTGCTTCTGGTACAGCCAGTTGGAACCAGACACAGAATAGAGCAGTGTCTTGCCAGATCCTCAGTCTTCAAGGGGCTCGCAGAACAGTGTCAGGTGCTTCAAAATATGTCACTAATTGCACAGCCCCCCTCTCCATCCATGAGGCATGTATGCATACACACCGCTTCTGCAGCACTCCAGGATCTGGACACCTCACAGCCTTGATTTTTCACAGCACCCCACTGAGAGGAGAGCCTTTTTCACATGCAGAACTGAGGGTCAAAGTAGACCCCAGACTGAGATGCCACAACGCTGAGTGCTGCAGTGTAAGCACTTTCTCAGTCCCTTAATCGGGAAGACTGGAAGGAGAGATGAATATTGCTACTATGGATCCAAAAAGCCAGCCCCCAGGGGAGCTGTATTGCAAAACACCACGGGGGGGAAAACGGTAAAGCCCAGCACCCTCCAGCCTACGTGCTGTACCCCAGCACTGCTGGGAGGTGTCTCCCTTCAGAGGGGACCTGCAACCTGTGCCTGTCTGAACCTGCACTCACCCCTCTCTTCTCTTCTATAAAACCCAGCTACTAGAGAGCCTGCCGTTTCTCTCCGTTAACAGAGTAGCTCTATGGTCAGTGCAACACCCCAGAACATGAGACCTGTATTCAGCTTCTCCCTTACGAGACCCTTTTTCCATGTTTTCAGACGTGGTGTTCATGGATCCACAAGCTGCTGTTGGAGGACAAAGCCACTCACCATGCTGCTCTGAATGCCTAGTTGTTAGGTCTCACACCTACACGTGGTAGTCCTGAAAATATACAGAGGCTCTGCCTAATAAATTAAAATATGCTCATGGTGAAAAAATGACTGGAGCAGAGGCTAGAAGCCAAGATCGCTCTGTACCTATGCCAGGTAAGGTAGGAATCAGGCTACCTCATGCCTTATACACAGTGCATCCTTAATTAGTCGTTGCGTGGGGATGTGTTCCGCTGCCTGACCCAGAATTCGCAATCACTAACAGCTTAGGGCCTCCACCACTCCAGTTGCCCTCAGTGGTGAGAAGGGCTTTCCAAGGAAGCCGTTTCACAAACACACACTCATCACCACTGCATGTCACGTTGCAGCTGATCTAGTAGGGATGGAAACACTATTTTCAGGAATAGAGCTGTGACAGAAATTTGCTTCCAGTATGCGACAGCCACCGAACGTGTTTTTTGGGGAATATGTTTTTCAGGTGCAGTTGCCTAAACGCTGCCTATATCCCCCTTCGCGCTCTTAAGCCCCCGTACTGAAGTCTGTCTTAAATAACGAGCGCTACACTAGCTGTTTGTAGAACAAACAGCTGAACAAAGGGCGGGTGAACTACGACACACACGTTGATGTGGGCCTGGGAACCTCTCTCATGGAAGGATGTTGTGTGCGTAGGTGGTGGTAGGTTACAGCCTGGTTAGGCCTACCTCTGAACTCCAGCCAGCGTCCTGGCGCTACAGCCACTGCAGCACTCCTTTTCTCCAAAGTTCACTCTCATCTGGCGGTGTAGATCTTCTCGTGGGAACACAGCGCCTGAGACAGAGAAACGGAAAAAGGGACGAAGAAGAATTGAAGAAAAAAATAAGAGAAGGAAATACCTCTTACAGAAAATGAAGGGCAGGGAAAAAAGGCAAGAAAAAACAAGATGCAGGTTAAGACAATGTAAGAAGGGAATAGGTGTGCAAAGTAAGTATATTTATGAAAGAAAGGCTAAGAACATAATAAAAATGAAGAAAAGGAGAAGTAGAAACAGACAGCTGATCTAGAAATATATTTCTTTCTAGGGGGCGACATCCTTCTGACTTTCAGAAAGTAACGGGGTACAAGTTGCACGACAGCGTACGGGAAGGATGTTCTTGCTGCATTTTTGTGTGAAGTGAAGCAATTAGTGCTGCACTAAGCAATGGGGACACAACATTTGCAGGATTCCTCCACCGCCTGCAGAAGGATCTTCTTTCGGTTGAAAGTCCACTACTTCAGCAATTCCGTAATTGCCAGGTCTTCAAAGTTTCTCTTGGTCAAAAAATATCTCCTGCACTATCCCTGACGTTAGGTGCAGGCTCTGTGCTGCTTTGTGTCACAAAGGTGCAGGGCACCACAACCATTCAGCCTAACCTATGCCAAGAGTTCAGGTTTCCCTGGAAATTTCGGACCCTGAGCCAAACCACCTTTAACAGGCCCAAAGACTTATCAGATAACACATTCTTCAGCCTTTCAGAAGAATCACTGGATCAGAGACAGAGGACAATGTGCTAGTCACATGAGACCCTAAATCCTGAACTGACCTAAAAATGCAGTGAAGCTCAAAACTCCATAAATAACATTTATCAGCAACTGATTCCTAACCAAGTGTTGATGCAGGATTTCTGGGAACACCTTAAACTGTGGGGTGAAATGTAGTAGTAAAATACATGTCTGACCACTGTTGCCATTATCTGAGATAAACAGGTGTTCACACAGCAGACACAAGCCTCCCTGAATCCCGTCCTGTGCCAGGCTCAGTGTAATATCTAGAATTACTTCCCCATGGCAGCCACTACCCTGATCCTTCCAGAGTTTACCCCACAGAGTTCAGAATATTGCAGAAACCAACAAGTGAAACTACTGATGACATGATCTTCAGAGCCTGGAGCCAGCTGCAGATGGATTAATAGGACTAATGGGTTCTCCTAAAGGGTCCATCTTAAATTAGGATGACACTGTAGAAAGCACTGTACGTAAACAGTATGAGATAGCCATGCCCTGAAGACCTATCTCAACACCTACATACCTAAGGGAAAAGAATTGTATTAACTCTGTTTTGCTGATATGGGAACCCGGCATGTAGCAATCACATGGTTTGACCCAAGAGAAAATCTGTGATGGAGCCATAAACCATACCCAATATCCAGGGACCCAGACCAGTGCTTCACCAGCTAGGCAATCCACGATCTTCCTCTGGACTAAAAGCAGACATGACGATGTGTACCAGGTGGCTAGTAGGACTGTTACACAGAGCCACTACAAATGCTGTATTTTCAATGTGCTTTGTGTTCTTTCTAGATTTCATGCTCCTCTACTTACTTGAAGCCTCTGGCACCAAAGAATAATTTTCTGGGAGACAAGAAAGGGTAGTTATGGATCATAAACCCTCGCTTGCCTGCCGGGAATGTGCACAGCCGATGCTATCAGGGGAACCTACACGTGTCAGATTCTGTCCATCTAGCCCAGACCAGGAACAAGAAAATTACCTTTAGAGTTGTACTCCAAATTTTGGTGCTTAGATGACAGGGAAACTGATGTTCCAGTAGAACACTCGCCCTAAACAGGAAAGAAAACCAAAGCCACTCACTAGATGGTTTTATGCACAAAAGGAAGCTGGGGTACAGCCCTTGGGTTATTGCTGCACTGAACATGGAAGTATTGTCATCACCACCTATGTGAGCGCAAACACACTGCTACGTTATACTGCTGCTCAGTACTATGACATTGTTGGTAGGACACAACCCGGTCAGAGAGGTCCAGACTAACGCTGAAGAATACCTAGCAAAAAAGCAACCTATTGTTGCAGCCCTATGGCCTGTTGTCCACAAAGGGACCTTCAAAAGGCTAAACGAAACTTGTAGTGCAATAAAGACCTGCTGTGACCCTAGTCACAGAGAATCAACATGACATGCTCAAATACCGTACATCTTTTTCTGTCTCTAGTTTTGGCTCCCTAATCACCTAACTTCTGGACCTGATGTAAACTGCTGTGCTGAAGCAGGTTTATACGAGTTCAGTGCACTCCATGGAGATCAGCTGTCTCCTCCCGCCAGGCATCAGGTGTGGACACTGAACCTGCCCAGACCCTTCCGTCGGTCAGTTTTCAAGGCAGGGAGGTCAGTGTGGGTCCTCTGCTTTCTAGTACAAAACAGGCTACAGAGATCCAGAGAGAGATGTGGTTGACAAGCATGCATGGCTGTCAGGCAATAAAATCATTTCCATGTTCCCCAGCAGACTCCAGCCTTTCCTGTTCCACTCTGCTTTCCCTCCCCTGTCACACGCTCAGCTGTGACTCATCTTTCAACTCCCACCAAACCAATGTGTCTGAGGAACCTCAGCGGAGTAACTCTGCAGGCAGAATTCCTGATACGGGGAGATTTTCTCTTCCAAATTCCCATCTGAGGCTGACTTGTAAGGCAGATATGCTATTGCCTACGATCCACTGCAAGTTCCCATAATGAAACAGCTTATCCTCCTCTTTTGTTGCCTCTGTACCCCTTCTGACATCCTTTAAGCAGGTAGGCACAATCAGAATAGGAACAGGTGCATACATACACAAGAGCTGGGGGCATGTTAAGCAGTGGGAATAGGACACATGGAGCACATACGGATTTTATCCATGGAGGGGAGGATCTTACAATTGCCCTGACTTCACTCTGGCTCTTCCCCGGCTGGAAAGATGCTGCAACATCTGATAGCAATCAATAGCATCCAAGTATTGTGTTATGCCCCACTCTGTGTTCACTGTATCCCCACCTTCCCTGAAGCTTTGGAGCCCCACCAGAGCTGCCCCACTTTGTCACCTACCACTGGGAATCTGTCAGCCTCCACCAACGTGAAATTAAGATGGACTCACAGCAGTTTAAGTGACAGTAAATTTAACTCCCTTTCAAAGAGAATGTATGTCACCTATCCCACCCACTGCACAAGTTGTGTGAACACAAGTTATTACAACCTGAAAAACTGGAGGGAGACTAAACACAGCAATCCAACACAGACAAGCCTGTGTCTGCTCACCCCAGGTACCACCTCTGTCATTCCTTACAACTGCTCTCCCACAAGCCTCTTTCCCTTGGGGGCCCTCTGCGTGCTCCTTGTGTGCACACCCACCCAAGTAATCTTCATGCATGAGCCCTTACCATTAGAAATCTTTGTCCTCGCCACCTGCCCTGTGACATTTTCTTCACTGCCTGCCTAATTCACTGAAATGCAATCACCCTCCCACTTTCTAAGCACTTTTCCTCAGGGCAACACCTCCTGCTCTGGAGACTGTGATACTGGCATCACACACATACCACCACGCCGCTCCGGCTTCCAGCCTCAGATGACCTGGCTTGACCTCCAGCCCCCACATAGCCTACCAGCCTCACCTGCCTTCACGGAGGAAAACAGGAAACTGAAAGGCAGCACAGCAAAAGGAAGAGCTACAATCCAGTCAGCACGGTAGCTGTACCGCCAGGCTCTGCAACCCTTTGCATCCAGGGGATCTTCTCTCATTCTGAAGAACAGAGGGGCTAATCTCTTTATACTTGTCCCCTAAGCAAGCCACCATTTGCTGCCCTGCCACCAGCACTGACCAAATAGGACTGCTTGTCCTGGTGAATAGAAGGCCAAGGGAACCAGGATATGGGTGCGCTGAAGACTGTAAACCAAGAGTTCAGCACTGCTGGGTCTCAGATCCAATCCGTGATCAGAGCTTCAGGACCTCCTCTCCTTTGCCCTTCCAGTTGTTCCTTACTTCCTTTCCCCTCACCTTACTATCCTTTTGCCCCTCTCACCTCCAAAAGGCTGGGGCAGAGGTGTTGCTGAGGGCATCTCACTGTCACAGTGACAAACTAAACACGCCAGCACTGACCAGCGATCCCAGACAGACACAGGGTCTGCAAGGTCCCTTGGCTTTGCTGTCCTTTTCCTGCTCCCACAGAGAGGCTGGAGGGACAAAGACACAGACCCTGTGGGGCCTGGCTGGCCCCTGACGCTTGAACAAGCTGCAGCAGTTCCCTGGTCCCTCTAGGCTCCTACAGGGCACAGGGCAATCCATCTCACCTCACCCACCCGTTTCTATGAAAACCTGGAGGTACCACCAGGCACTTCCTTCCAGGTTGTCTTCCAGGCACAGCTGAAGGACCCAGGTGTCCTCCTGTGTTCCACCTGGGACAAGGACTCTGCCTTTAGGTATACAATTATGACTACTTCAGGGTTACCGCAGCTCAAGAATTTTGTAAAAGGCTGACAGGTTCCCTTTTTTCTGATGAGGAGTGTTGCTATCTGTGACCATGCCGAAACATTCTGAGTTCTCCCATCACGGGCCAAATAAGCACAGAGAATGTTCCTGATTCTTCTGTTGTGTATTGGATCATTTTAGGCTTTTTATCTGCATTTGTTGAGGTATAAGTCACAAATGGGAAGCGTAAACAAATCCCTCTTGTAGTTTTTCCTGTGAGTCACAGTCATACAAATCAGCCTGTTTCACGATGAAGGGTTATTTTGATAGTTATATGATCTCTTTGATACTCATGTTGTTTCAAAGTTCTATGCTTTGTTCAGACTAAAGACGGCTTTGGCTGCAGGATACTTATTACTGATTGAGGTAATTTTTATTGTCTATAAAAACAGATGTAGGCATAGCCATAGCAGAATAATTACCCCAGCAAGAGGAATACTAGTTTATTTCTCCTCATTAACAAGTATGGCTAGATTCAGTGACAGCATGAGCCGTTGTAAGGAAGGCCTTAGAACAGGGCATCTTCTTGGGAATATTAATATCTCTGCAGACAAAGTCAGCCTTGATTTGTCATTATGTCCTTTACTCAGAACACCATGTTAAGGGCTGACTTAGAACTACCACTACAGCAGCAACTAATATTCTCAATAGTTTACAAAGGTCAGAGTTATTTAATGCCTTTGCCACATGACAAGGGTCAGTCATGCCAGACCTGGAAATAGACTTCAAGCCTTCCAATTTTGTAATCCCATTATCGCCTGCTCCCCACCTCCACAGCAAATGGAATTCCTAGCCCTTCTTCTGTTCTCTTCCACAGTAGCATCTCTGCAGCCAAAGCTCCAAGAAGAGTAATCTGATGGGAATGTGCAACTGGATTCTCCAGCCTCCCCCTCTCACCACATGCTCATGCGTCTGCCCCATACTCGCTCTCTAGGACAGGTCCCCCTTCACCCCCAGGATTCCCTGCTGTGCTCTGTAACCACCACTGCCTTCCTTCTCTTGCATATTACACGTCTCCCTTGCCTTTGCAATAGTTATCTTATGCATCATCTCTTTGCCATCTTCTTTCTCATTTCCAGCCTTATCTTTTTTCCAGCATCCCCCTCCTCCTCTCCTTCTCAGGCTTAATCTAGACTGATTTTAAGGTGTGATGTTAGCCACACAGGATAATCTGGTCACTGAACCAGTCTGACGTGGACACAGTAGACTGGCTTTACGTTGCGTTAAATGGATCAAATTAGAACCCAAGAGGTGTGCTTTAAATCCTGAGGTACGAAATCAGTGTTTCTTTGCATATCTTCAAGTTTTTATCAGTTTCTGACATCCTTCCCAAGAGACTCTCCTCCTTTTTGGTTCTGCTCATCACCTTTTGGAACCCATCTCTTTTTCGTCCCTTTCTGTCCCGAAGAGGTTCCTCCTTCATCACCCTGAAGATGCAAGTCTTGTTTTCCTCTTCAGACTCAGCTACCCACAAAGTATTGTTTTACTCACTCTCAGGCAAATCACATGGCTTTTCTCATTTAGATACTTCTCCTTTGCATGCGTTTATGTTAATATGTGCTTGCTTCTAATTCCAAGTTTATCACTCCTGCTTCAAAGAAGACGGTTTGGGTGTTTTGTGGGTTTGGGTGGGTTTTTTTTTTTTTTTTGTTTATTTTAGAAGAATAAAGAACTTATTTTCCATCTTAGATATGGATAAGGTGAGGCCAGGATCTGGGAGGACTGTCACTAGTCATACAGGAAGGCAGAGAGGGAACAGAGGAGAGACTAGAAAACAAGGCTGGACTGAAAGCATGAAGGCAAAAGGTTACAGATAGGGCTGAGTAACAGCTAACATCAAGAACTATGAGGAGCCTGATTCCATCTTCCCAGTGGTTCCTCTGGCACCCAGGAGAGGGCAGGTGGTAGCAAAAACCAGAGTGCATAATGGAAGCCAACCTACTCCAGCACCCCCTTCTGCTAGCCAGTGCCCGGGGACACCCCACAGGGTGAGGTCTGCTAGGGACAGGGCGGTCTGGATTGCTCCGGATTGCTCTGAGAGTCCACAGGTCCCCGATGAGCGCCCAAACTATCTCTGTGAGCCAAAACACAGCGTTCCTGTTTGAGGCTGAAGATGGCTGAATTACTGGGGGAACTTCAGCGAAATTCCAGCTATTTATTTTGTGTTACTCATTCAACTTTAAGGTCAATTAGTAGGTCTTCTATGTCTTTAAACAAACACTAATATAACTGCAACACTCCTGTCTCCTTGTGGCCGAATTTTCCTCCAGCGGCCTGGATTTTCTTTCCTCACTGCTGTGAAGAGGGCAGAAGCTACAAGAAAATGATAAACAGCTAGCCCTAAAAGGCCAGATCATTTACAAAACGGCATGACGGCACATGTATCCATGATGTACTATGGGTAATGTTAAATAGCAGGAAAAAGAGTTGTTTTGCTGTATCCTTTTGTACTTAAAGAAATCCTGATGCATGATCTCGGTTTAAGTGGCATAAAGAGCTTCTTGTCCTGCTCCCCAGATGTGCACTGACCTGTAAGATTTCCTACAGCTTTTCTGTTGACGGTGCAATGCAAAAGGCACCATTATTTGGCTAAAACAGAAATCTTGCTGTTTTGTTGCAGGGGCTCTGCAATGGGCATCATGTCTGTTGCATCTTCTTGAAGAGAGTTTCTGGATTTCCTTCCTGTGCTGTAGGACTGCAGGCCAAGTCCCATTTTTCTTAAGGTTCCCAGCTCTGGATCTATTTGCAACTTAAAATTTGCTTTACCTTGCTTTTAGCTACAAGTTTCAGATGGGTTTTCTGAGATACCTAAATCTTAGTAAGTATTCATTTCAACACATGCTCACTCCCCGAACGTCCCACCTGTGGCTGCGTCCCACTGTCCTCTCTGGCACCCATCACGTGGCTTCCCAGCTGCCCTCCCAGCAATTCCACCCCGCTGCCTCTCCTCACCCCAGCTCTCCCATCCACTCCTTTTTTTTTTTCCCCTGCAACTTCACCAATCCTTCCTTCCTTCCTTCCTTCCTTTCCTTCCTTCCTTCCTTCCTTCCTTCCTTTCCTTTCCTTTCCTTCCTTTCCTTCCTTTCCTCCCTCCCTCCCTCCTTCCTTCCCTCCCTCCCTCCTTCCTTCCCTCCCTCCTTCCTTCCTTCCTTCCCTCCCTCCCTCCCTCCTTCCCTCCTTCCTTCCTTCCCTCCTTCCCTCCCTCCTTCCCTCCTTTTTTCTCTGGATGACTGTAACGCTGCCGGGACGTGGCAGACGAGCTGCCCCTCTCCAAATCAGCCGCATTAGCTGTGTTCACTACAGGGAAACCCTCTTTCCCCAGCCCACCTCTGCCAATCCTGGACGAGAGGGCCATTTTTAGGCACTCAGTTTCCTGCCATCATTTAGCTGCCTGATGCTGTTTGCTTCTGAGCTGGGGCCCCGCGCCCGGCCTGGGCAGGCCGAGAGGTGCGCCGTGATGGACCCAAACAGTGATTTAGAATGGCAAAATGTGCCCGTTGCCCCTGGAAACCGGCTCTCCCGCTACTCTCAGGCAGGAGTTGCTAAGCAATGCTCTTGTGTTTGTGGGGGAGCAGAGCTAAGATCTCGCAGCACTTCGCTTAGGAGTGACCGGTTGCAAAACAGGGCAGGGACAGGCAAACCTACTTGCCGCTTAGTGCCGAAGGCCACGGAGGGGATGGCTGATGTATTGCCCGTGTCTGACTGACAGCTAGTTGCTTGCCAGAGACAGTAAGTGGATGGGATGGAGGGAAGAGCAAACCTGTTCCCATGGCAACGGTGTTTGAGTCATCTGAGGTCAAAACGATGACTGAGGCTGCCAGAGAAAATTAATTTTGATGTAAGAACAAATCCCACAGCAATGACAGCGTGACTCAGTCTGACAGCTCTGGGTGCCTGAGCAGCCCTGCGCCCCCCTTCCCCCCCCCAAACTGGACTGCATTGCTCCCTGCTACCGTGCTCTCCCAAAGCCTGATCATCTGATCTCAATGCCTGTCCTGAACTCACCCCGAGCTGTTCTTGTTTCTGGGGCACGGAGAACACATCTGCATAGGCAGCAGAGGTTGACTGCAGTGCGGGCTCACACATCAGCGCTCCTCTCCATCACGAGCCCACGGCAGGCCGCAGAGCTGGCTGCACCAACCCGCCACCCGTCAGGGAGGGCTCAGCTCGCCAGTCGCCACTCCTCCACTGTCCTCACGCACCCGACTTCATAAAAAGACAATGTATACCTGTCTGGTGACAATAAAATCACCTTGGCTTGGGGTTTTTTTGCAGACCTGCAAACCTTCCCGCCCGGAAAGCAGCTGGAATTGAGCAGTCTCTGCAGAGTCCTGCTGCGCTGAAATGGGTTTCTGTTGCCATCTGGTGGCACCTGGAAATGTGCTATAAATACCAAGATCCACCCCCCACCGCCCCCGCTACCCTTGTTCTGCTCCATTTATTCCACAGGCCTTTACTCTGGCCACAGCGGTTTCCTCACTTTAGCAGGGAGCGGGTGAGAGTGTTAATGCTATTAGATTATTCATTGTTTAATCTAACCTAGATTCCAGGTTATACCCGTCTTTGCCAGGCTTCTCCACGGTTTTCTTGACTATTCCACTGTAGTCAAGACTCCCTCCTAACCTCCGAAGCCTGCAGTTTAGCTCACCCTAAATTAGAAACCTTCGCTCGTGCCCCAAGAGCTGCTGAATGAGTTACCCACTGTAAAACTACCAACCCTATCCGCCTGCTGCGGAAACCTCCTTACAGGATCGCAGCCCTGCTTAGGGAGGAACACACAAACCGCCAGCCAGCCTCAGGCTCCTCCTCTGCCTAGGCCAGGGCCGCACTGCTGGCTCCTCACGGCAGGCAGAGATCTCACGTCAGATGGTTTGCCCTGACACGCTCCTTTTGCGCGCACTATCGCAGCTTCTGCTGGAGCCTGGCTTAAACTGCAGCACAAGAGTTTCTGCAGGCAGCCACAAACTCACCCTCTTGTCATCTTATTATTTAAGCAGAGAATAATTCCCTTCCCGTTACCCCAACGGCTGCATGGGTAATTCCGAAGCAGGGCATTTGCTCCCGCTTTACCAGTCGCGCACCCCCTGTGAATACCCCACTCTGGTGTTCCCAGAGGCAGCGCTGGCTCATGGTATCTTGTCATTCCCAGTAACTCAGCGGATGAAATCCCAGGAGCAGCCAGCCACACTCCAGCTCCGTGCAGACGTTGGCGCTCCGGCATCACCAGATGGTGAAACTATCACCTGTGGAAGTGCCACAGCTCCTTCCCGAGTCCCGTCTCCGAGCTGAACCTTCCCTTGCCACACAAAACTACTGAGGACCACCGACGTGGTTTTGGTACTGTTCACCTGTGTCACGGGTTGTTTCCTGACCCAGCCTGCTCTGTGTGCTGTTGATGGTGTCACGAGGGCCCAAACAAGCTCCCCACTGCCAAAGGCGAGGCATTTCTTTTGACGGTTTATGTAGACCCCAGGGAGGGGGCAGTCAGCAGAAGCTGCAATCATAACATTAAAGCAGAGGGACTGCGAGGGGACGTTTGGCAGTACTGTGACCCTCAGTGTGGTCCCAGGAAGCCACCCTGCAATGCAGCATCCCACTTCCAGCAGGGGCTGATTGGAAAAGTCCTGTTGTAGCTGTAAACATTCTTTGCCTTAGGTAATTTATTTTTTATTCTCTACCTCAGTACTGACATCCACTGGCAAGACAGGAAGGCCGAGTGTTTGACGGGTTCGGAACTGGCAGTGATTCTCTCACTCAGCTCTCTGCAGCTGGATGTTTCTGCTTCATGTCCAGTCCGATTACAACCATTACCTGAGGCCACAGAGCAGAGACTGGATGTTTGCCACCACGCTGCTGAAGGCAGCGGGGGGACAGATGGTGGTCCCCAGCCATTAAAACACCTGATTCTACAGACATCACAAACCTGGGCAGTCCAAGACACCCCACTGACCTGTCAGCTCTGCTCCGAAATGAGGTACCCTCATCCCACGACAATATGATGGCAATGGGTCCCATGGATGTGAAAGACACAGGAGTCTCTATAAACTTCATAAACACGGGATTTTGTTAAGAATATTAATGGGTTTTTTTACAACTTAGGCCAGGGGTGGGTCTTCATTTACTCCAGACTATTTTGTGACAGATTCTGTGGTTACACAACCACACTAGTAAATGAAACGGTGGCTGGGAGTGTTCTGCAGCACTGAAATTTGATGTTTCAGGTTTTGTTAGCAGCCAACCAGCAATCTTCAAACAGTTCTGTTCACGGTTTAGGAGCCTCCACATGGTAAGGAATGGTCCAGAAGGAAGGCTGCGTGCAGCCAGACTGTTAGGGAGGGTAAGAGAGTTTAACAGTGTGGCCACTCCATGCCCATTAGCCTCAGAGACAGAGGAGTCTTGTTTAATTTACTACCACTGAGTCAGCCTTTCTCTCTGAGTGGACACTGAGCTGATTTGAAAACACTTTATTGACTTTCCATACTTTCCCAATTTAGACTCCCTGCATGGTACCAAAACGGTTTGGTGCAAGAAACTAATGCAGTTTTGGTCCGAAGCCATCTTTCACTAGTGTCTCTCTGCATGTAATGCTTGAACCACTATGATGACAGAGCCAAGCTTATCGGGTTTTTTTAACTTCCACTGCCTTTAGAAAATTAGAGCTTGTTGCTGGTTTTCAGAATCCAGGTCACTGGAAACACTGGTTAATAGGTCAAATGCATTGCCCCACCACAGAGTCGTGCTTTACCACACAACTTCCATCGATTTGATCCAAAGACCCTACCAGAGCTAAAGCCAATACTGCTTTGAAACAAACCCAGGTTACGCCGTGTATTGGGTCTGGCGGAGATGGAGTTAATTTCCCCCCCCCCAGTGTTGTGCTTTGTATTAGCCACAAAGGTATTGATAACACACCAGTGTTTTGGCTGCTGGAGAGAGCAGTGTTCCCACAGCGTCAAGGCTGTCTCTCCAACACTACCCCTCTCTTTCCCCCAGTAGTCTGTGGCTGGGCCAGACCTTGGGAGGGGCCATAGCCAGGACAGCTCACTCAACTGACCAAAGGGCTATTCCATACCATGTCTGCTCAGCAATAAAAGCTAAGAGAAAGGAGGAAGAAGGGTGGGAGGCATTCATTATTTACATGCGTCTTCAAGAGCAACCACTATGCATAACGCTTTGTATTCCTTTCCTTCCAGGTGTGGCCTTTGCTTTCGCTTTATTAAGCTGCCTTTATCTTGACCCACAAGATTTCTTTTTTTCCTATCTTATTTTCTCCCCCACACCATTCTGTGGAGGATGGGAGTGACAGAGCGGCTTGGTGGGCACCTGGTGTCCCTCCAAGGTCAACCCACCAAACCGAAAATACTTAACAGAGGGTTCACATGTTCCCTGAATTTCATCTACAGTTCTTTCTGAGCTGAAAGGGAGAGCTTCCTTAAGTCCTGCACTGCCTGTCAAGAACTGGGCTATACAAGCACCTCTTTCACCGCTTCCTGAGCTACTAGCTTGCACATGGCAAAAATCACAACGAAGCTGGGGTTGGGGAAGCACAGAAGTTTTAAATCCAATAGGAAACAAATGGTAGGTAAGTCTTCCAGGCCAGAACTGATCATTTTGAGTATGTGGTTACTCATCTTGCTGACAGTAATTCTTCCAGAGGCTGCAGGCTCCCTTAGCTCTAAATATTTTGCATCACCGCTAAGTGCATGTCCTAACTGCAGCACTGCCATTTTAAGCAATCCAGAGCAGAACTGATGCCTCGTACCGACTCTCAGGAAGGGCTAAGGATGATTCATGTTAAGAGAGCAAAGCTCACAGATTGAACCATGGCTACTGGTGTTCAGGCACTCTGCAGATGTTTATCATCACTTTGCTACCAAGTTACCAAGTAATCTTTCTCCCTGACTGTATTTTCAGGACAGCAGCCATTCAAAAATCATTTGAAAACCTTACACAGGCCTTTGTAAATATTTTTTTTCCCCCTTCTATTCATCCTTTGTCTCCTCACATGTTTGAGACAAAAATCTTCCGATTATGCACAGGAACACAGTTATCCCAGCTCTTCGTTCCTTGGACAGAAGAGCACCTGATGCTGACTGTTCCTATAAACCAACAACTTCAGAACATAATTAGCAATACTGTCCAAAAATCCTGCAGGTAATTAGGTCTGTGGCTGGCCAACGGTAACACCACTTGAAGGAGTATGTTGTGCTTTCGAATGTAGACTGATCAGAAAGCTTTAACAGTTCAGAGAAGAAACAGAATTAAGTCTCCTTAAGGGCTGTTTCCTTTTCCTGTTTCCACTCTACCACCTCAGGCTGAGTGGAAGAGTAGGGCAGGAGATGCCTGTCCATGAAAAGAAATGTCAGTCAGTCCCTTTCTCGAGCTCTGCATCTTAATTTTAAATTCAGTTATGTTTCAGTGTGACGCACACACCTTTGGGACATCCTTCGCTCCGGTCTTGCCTGGGCATCAGTCACCTACCAGTTAATTCAGTGCCCTCGGCCCAGATGTTCCCCCAGCTCATGTGTGTATTGTCACTGACGACAGCTCTAGGCACACCGAGAGCCACATCAGCGTCCAGTTCTTTCTGAAAGCTCGCGAAGTATTTGGCTCAAGCACTTCTTTCGGCCGTGAATTCACCAGTGTGATCTCACGATACAGAAAAGCGTTTCCCCATTGTCACTCCCCAGTTCCATCGAATGGTCCCTCTGTTCTCATATTATGATACGGGAAGAACACAAGCTCTCAAGTCTGTTTTTCCTACTCCAGTAATGATTTTGTAAACTATCCGTCTACTTTTGTATTTCTCCACTCCAACACAGCCACCTCAGTTTTTCTAACCTCTCAAGAGTTTTCATGAGACTTAATTGTTCGTGTCACCGTTTCCTGAAATCTCCTCTTTACAGGCAGACTTGTGTGTCCTCCACAGAGCATTCAGACAAGATTGTCCACACTGGTGCTGAAATCCCGTGCCTGTGACAACTACAGAGTTAATTTAAACCACAGAAGGGGTAATATCAGCCCTTGCCATTGCACTGTTGACACTCATTTCAACTACTGTTGTGCTGCCCCGTTTAGGTCTAACGGAAGTATTCTAGAGAGCTCTCCAATGCAGCTACTCTGAAATACTTTGTCTTCTGAAGAAGTTGCTGCTTCACTCTTCACTTTTCCCTCCTCTTTCCAGATAAATAATAAACAAACACAACAAAGGACACAGACTTTAAGACTTTAACTTTTAACCTTTTGCCATGAGAAAAATTGTTTAATTCCATCCCTTGCCTGCTGCTTATAGGACAGTTCTTGTTCAAAGACAATTGTTCTTGTCTTACAACTAATAATGCCTACAATTATTTAACGTTCTTGTTAGCACAATTTAGGGAAGGCCATTTTGGAAAGTCCCTACTTAATTCTGCATTTTTTCCCCCTACTTTTCAGCCTAACTTTGGCCACTCCATACCTACTTGTTCTTAAACTAGTAGCACCCTTCCAATTAAAAGCTCCTTTCCCTATCTGTTGCTTACCGTCAGGTGTTTTTCTGGCCAGCCATCAGATCCCTTTCCAGTCTCCATTTTACTGGGCAAGGTTTTAAGCCGAAGTTTTGGTGACAGGATCTTCATTCTCCAGAAAATCCTAGAAGCCATTCTTACACCTGTTTCAGTTTCAACCTTTACTAAGAATGAATGATTAGAATTATTCTCAATATTCTACATGAAAATCTTTTAAAATAGAAAACTCTCTTGATACTTTCCTAGATCCTGTTTACCTTTCAGCAGTCTATGGTGTGTCATCAGCCAATACTTGAAGACGCTTTTCCTCCTCTCTCATTTCCAGTCCATGAGTTCCCAGGCTGGGGGTGGGGGAAGAAAACGTTATTAGTCCCTATATTCACGGCACTACATTTTGCATACCTGAATCTAATCCAGGACTTCATTTCATCTAAACCCCAGAGGTCTTTCAGTATTCGTTTATAACATCCATCCTGATCATTCTATCTTTGTGCCATCAGCAAATTTACTCCAAATGCTCTTTTATTTATGCCAAGGCCATGAATTCAAATACGAAACAAGATAAGGCCTCAGAGTGACCTACATTAGTAATCACTTTTCCCTGTCAAGATTCTTAGTGGAGCAGTCTCAAAGGCCTTCTGAAAATCTCTCAGATTAAATGTTTCTCTTTTATTAACTTCTTCCAGTTGTTTTGACCTATTTTTAATTACCACTCAGATGTCAAGAAACATCCCCTGCTTCATCCCTAGCACCCTTTTTTTCCTAACTGTGAGTACAGTCTGTGTCGTCTCCAGTGATGCTCTGGTACTACGGCAGCTTTCTGTAAGAGACCACCTACTTCCCTAGCTCAAGAAGACACGATGTCCAACCCTTTCTCGCTCTAAGTTCTCTGGAATTCTTGGAGATATGCCAGTATTATGCTTTAAAATTATTAGTTTGGTCCAACATTTCTCCTTAGGAGATCTCAATCTCCAAAAGCTGCTTCACTGTAGAAAACAATGTAAAAAACAAGGCCGTAAAAGCTTCCTACATGCTCACATCTGAAGGCGGATATGAAAAAGCAAGGTTTTTCTTGATTGTTCTCTTTAACCTCCCCTGATCCAACACATCCACTAATTCTTTCCCAGGCTTCCTGGTTCTCACACCCTGGAAGACTCTTATTTATGCTTTCATTCATTTCATTGTTTGCTCTGCTACTCCCTGTTCTAGCTTCTCTCCTAATCATTACACGCTGCAAACTGAGGCTTCTCCCTACTGTCAGTTTTGAGCAACTTCTTGCATGACTCCCAGTTTCTCAGAAATTAGAACTTAAGCCACGCGGGTATCCTATTTTCCATTTGATCCACAGGAACGATTGTCACCTGTGACTATTATTATTGCTGATATCGTAGGTATCTGCAGCATTTGTGAGGATTTTAATCTGTACCGATGACTGCTTCTCAGTCAGACCACAACAGCATGAACTGCTCATTAGTTTGAGCTGTTGCTACCAAACTCTACATCCCACCTGCATTTCCACACCATCTGCTTCTGAAGGGGTAGGCAGACTGCTCATCAGACTTACTGTGCTTCAGTGTCCGTGAAGTGCAGTGGCCCTTCGAAAACTGACTTGAGATGGTTCTACATTTCCTGTTTCACAGCAACTTCTGTCCGCACTCAGAGGCAGACAGAGCTTTCCGAGCTGCCAGTCCTGCGATGAGGCCACAGTTTCTTTCCCTGGCACAGCTGACTAACGTGAAGACCCAAACTTTGATGCACAAAACAGGGCTTTCCTTTAAGGCCAGCTACCAACTGATACTTTGGTTTGTTCACCATAGCGATCTGAAACCTAGAATACAATTTTGTCAGTTCAGTACAGGAAGGAGCAGTATCCAGCTTCCTCTCTCCGAGCTATTTTAATTCTGCAGGGCTAACAAGCAAGAGAATCAGTAAATATTATTTCAGCCCGCCACGTCAGAAGATTAATCAGAACGCGCTCAAGCACCTTAACTGCTGAGCAAGAAGGTACCTTTTCATGTACGTCTTTTCAGCAGAGAATCACTTGATAACTTCGCTGCGCTCTGTATTGAGCCTACAGTAACACGTGTTACAGCACCGCTGTGAGCTCCACGCTATCAGTTTGAACAGAAGCTCCAGAACAAGACTCCTACGTACGATTTCCCCCCACCAATCTGCCTATAAGACGTCATTCCCGGAGGCCCATTCATCGCAGCCACAAGGAACCCATAGGAAGGGCTGGGGCACACCAAGCACGTCACGTTTAGAACATTTTCCCCAGCTTGTGGGAGATCTGGAGCCCAACTCCTGCCTCCTCGCGTCACAGTCAGGACACACAATTTGGTATTTTGCAGTATTCGTCATTTTGTATCTCCCCGGTATCTCACGTATACTGACCGAACGTCCTGAATACCAGGGTTTATAAACCACCTATTTTTGTCTCTCTGAATATTTCATCACTCACAGAGGAAAAGCTTCCAGAAAAAAAAAAAAAAAAAGCCTTTAAAAAGCAACTGCCTCCAATTCTCCAAAGCTGGGTAGCAAGAGCATTTACCTAAGATACACCGGCACCTCTCTCTTTCAAATAGGGTGCTCAACCTCGAGCAGACGCAGAAGAAGCCATCTCCTTCCGCTTGTGAGTCTTGGGAATGAGCCCTGCTCTACTCTGGTACCTACTATGCCTGTCTGAAAGATCCAGGCAAAAGCAGGTGACCTGACCTTTCGTATAAAGCTATGAGAAGAATCAAAGTCCCTCGCAGGATCTAAAAAACCAAGAACTCCTGTAGGGTTCCTGAAAATAAGAGGCCAAGTAGAGGAGAAAGACTTTAATTTTGTCCCTGCAGAGGGAAAGGTCATGGTACAAACTAAAGATACAAAAGGCATAAAAGAACCAGAATGAAAAGATACATTACTAATGCACCAATTAGGGGTGCAGCTTCAGTTAGAACTTGCGCCTTATCAGTCATCGAAGAACCTAATTATGAGATCAGAACTGACGCGGAACTGGGCTTTGTTAGCTCTGCAAGTCACAGAACTACCTGCTTCAAAGCACACTGAAGTGCAGCTGCAGCCTGAAAAATGACTACCACGACTACACGCGATGGCACGGAGCCCGCACAGTCAGGCTTGGAGGAAACAAAGAGCAAACCATCAGTCACGAAGAAATAAAGGGTAGGACTCTCTTTCTTTTGAAAAAGACTTTCTGTATTGAAAGCACAGCCAGCGTTCCCGTCTTAGACTTCTGAAGGGTTCAGAGAAGGGCTCACATGGTTGCTGGTCCTCTTTGAAACAGGGGTGAGCCCATGGCACAGACAGGACAGTCCGCGTAGAAAGCACGCTTCTGCGGGTGCTGAGAGACAGGAGGACTTCTGTCCACCCGTAATATTCCACGCTCTTTCCCAGGGACTAAAAACCCTGAAGCTGGGCTGATTCAAGTCTTTAACGTAACCTGGCAGGGTTCCACCGGCACATTCCTTTAGCAGCCACAGTCCTACCAGGTAAAGCACGCTCCATTACAGAGAGCCTGGGTGGTTGTTTAGGTGGGAAAAGGATGCGTTTGACCCTGTGAATTCAGCCACAGCTGCTGAGCGAGCCCCTCAGTTCAATTCAGTGGCTTTTTTACAGCGGCACGAAAGGAAGAGGGATACTCTGTTCCCCCCCCGTTTCACCACCACAACCCACACAAGCGCCGCAGGCTACGCCCTAACTGATCACAAAGCACGGGGAGCCCAGCACGCGTCCGAAGGCCTGGCAACCGGGAAGGGCCCCGCTCCACTCGCCAACGCCACAGATGCACCGCAGGCGCCGCTGCGAGAGACAACATGGAGCCGCTCCCTGCCATTTTGCAAGCGCCGCTTCCCACGCGTGGCGGGGGGGTGGGGGGGCTCTCCCGCACAGCTCCAGCTTCGAGGGGAAGACCCGGCCGCAGCCCGGGAGACCCAGCACGGCGACAGGGCCGGCAGCTCGGCGCTGCCTTCCCGGGCCCGCCCACGCACGCCAACCGCCCCGCTCCAGCAGGCCTAGCGCGGGAGGTGTCCCCGCGCCACCCTCACGGCCGCCGGCCGCGCCGTGACATGACGCCACACGACGTACGCGGCTGCAAGCGCACGGCCGGCCCCCGCCCCCGCGGCGCAGCAGGACGACGACACCCGCCGCAGGCCCCGGCTGTACCCGGAAGGCGTCGGCCCCGGACAGGAAGCAGCCCCCCCCTACTGCTGGGGCCCACTTCCCGCGCCCCGCTCCAGCCACCCCGCGCGGCCCTTTGTGACTCATTTGACTGACACGTGGGAGCGACCAATGGGAGCTACCTCTCCCTTCCCGTCCGGCCCACCTTCTCTCGGGCCTCGGCCAATCGGAAAGGCAAATGCTCTCTCGTCACTACCGTCATTTGATGGATGGATGCAGAAGCCAACCAGAGTGTGGGCTGCGGGCTGGCCCTGCCCCCGCCTCCCGCCAATGGGCGCTGCGGAAGGAGGCCACTGGCGGGAGCGGGGGGGAAGGAAGGAGCGCGCCAGGCGCCCTCGCCGACCCGTCGCCGCCAGCCGCGGGGCCGCCGTCCAAACGCCCCTGCCCGGGGGCAGCGCCCCCGCACGCCCTGGGCTTCTCCCGCTGCCTGCGGGCGGGGGCAGCCCCGGCGGAGCGTCCCCGCCGCCGCTCCGCAGCCCGCCACACGTTCCCAGGCTGGATGCGACACGGGGCGGGGAGGAGCTGCCCGGCCGCTGCGTGCGGGGGCTCCTCGCGCTCTTAAGGTGGCTCGGCGCAGCGGGTGACGCGGGCCCGTTGCCCCGCGCTGCCTTGCCCGCCCGGCCGCGGCCTCTGCCCGGGGTGCGGGATGGCTGTCCTGCGCACGGAGGGGGCGAAGCCCTGCCGCGGCGGCCGATACCGGGGCAGGCCGGAGCTGCCTGGTGTGAGGGCGGTGTCCGGGGAGAGGCCGGCGGCTTCAGTGCCTCAGCGGGGCTGCCGGGGTGTGGGGGGGGGGCGTGGGGAGAGGGACCCGCGTTGCCGTCAGGGAGATGGGGGCGGCTGGAAGAGGAGGCCGTTCCTGGCTTTGTGTAGCGGGAATAAGAGCCGGCGGCACTGAGGCTCCTACCGCGGGGCCGGGGGGGGCTGCCACACCGAGGGAGCGGCAGCTGGAGGCGCAGTGTCTGCCGTCACGGGTGTCTGAGGCTGGGCCAGCCGACGCGTCCGCACGCTTGTCCGACCTTTGAAACTTCCCGAGCTCCCGGCAGGTCCAGCTGGCGCTGGTGGAGACGTACCATACACAGCCTTTCTTGCGGCCAAGATTCTGAACACCTATTTAAAGCGCCCGGCATTAAACCGCCGGTTTTAACCTTTGGATTGTGTAACGCGCCCTGCAACGCGGGGCTACCCTGAAAAGGGGGTAGATGTGTCATTTCCGTGTGGTGCTCTGCGAGATGATTCGGCGGACATAGCGAGCAACTGTATATATAGATATTTACACACAAATACATCAAAGCAAGATTTTTGTGGGTAAGGTTTGGGGGAAAAAACCCCAGAAACAAACCAATCACCAAACCCTTCTCGGAGAGAAAAATATGTTAGGATACCTGTGTGTTACACTGGGTTAGTGAGGTGCTTGTTTATTACTAGTTGCAAATGGAAGGAACCGTCCTTCAGCCAGGATGTGGAAGAGAATTCCTTCCTGAATAAGTTTCAACGTCTTAACTGCCAAAAACCAAAGCCACCTCCTACACTTTCCTGGATACCAGAAGCCCCAGCTGCCCGCTACCCATCTGTCAAAATTTATAGCTTTCCCTAGACAAATATTAACAATTCAGTCATGCGCAAAGACAGTGGCATCTTTAAAAACTGGGAGAAGCATAAAATACATGGGATGTAATGTAAAAATAAGTGATGTGGTGACTAGTTTACTTTTTTCCCCATGTTTCCATCTGTTAGCCCCTATCTTCTACTCAGCTCGCAAAGGCTTTTGGGATGTCTTTTTGTTCTCTGAATGCTAGATGCGATAATGGGATCAGGATCCATCCACTTCTCCCTGTTTCTGCAACAGAGTCTTTGGCCTGCCTCCCATGGGCTTTTTTTTTTGTGTTGGATGGCATTTTTGTATTTATGTTCTTTCAAGCAGCGAAGTTACGTAGTATCTTTTTGTCTATAAAAAGCAGAGACTATTTCAAACATCAGTTTGGGGGAGAGGATCCTGTAAACCCACAAGAAAAATAAGTGAGGAGCACACATTGGATGCCTGGCACGTGTGGAGTCCAACCACAGTTTTCTAACACCTCTGCAGTTGGCTACAGATCAGACAACTCCCAGACACCACCCGTCAGCGCCTCCCAGCGCAATGATGCTTCTGACTTGTCTCTCACTAGAGTTAAGAGGAGCCTGTGCACAGTATGGACACAAATTCTAGCTAGAGGGGAGCTGGAGAACTTGGTGGGGCAATAGCAGGCAGACCCAAAGACCACCTAGCTCAAAAAGAAGTCCAAGGAGAGGCAGAAAGCCAAGGGAACTGGAGCTAAGATGTGTACTCGGGACTGGAGCGAGGCTGGGGGAAAGGACAGAGCTCTACAGTGGCCTGTGGAGGTGGGAGGGAAAGAGATGGGTGTTGCCCCTTGGTAAGGATTAGAAACACTGTAACGGGATATTAATTATATGAGAAAAGGGGCAGGAAACCCTCCTTGACAGAGTGAAGAACAGGGGGAAGAGCTATGGCCAGAGCTGCTGGCACAGCAGCAGAAGAAAGTGTTGGTGTGTGAGAAGAGGACGCAGAGCATCCTGAAAGGATGGAGGTTGAGTGTTCGTTGTTGTGACTTCCCTGGGCCGAAGGCATGGGACTTTGGTACAGCTTTTCATCTGCGGAAGGAACAGAAGGAGTCACTGCTACAGTAAACTAAGCCTTGAAAAGGCAGCAAGTGTTACAACACTCCCTCTACTATCAGAACAATTTCTTTATTATAGTTCCCAGAAGAAAAAGGGGATTTACTCAGAAAATGCCATTTTCTCCCAGCATGTACCCTATTCTTTACTCCAAGCTTCACAGCAGCGTTGCCATTTGGAGTGATCCAAATGTGAAAGTCCCCACAGGAAGAAGAGAGATCAGATACAGGGGGTCTTTCAGATAACTAGGGTAGGGACCCCAGGGGAGGCTGTTTCGTGGTTGTGCGTTTCAGATTTCCGTGTAGAAGTGGCCTGCCTGACACTGGCCTCAGCGGCCGGGTGATCCCAGGCAGCGCCTGTGCTTACGCACGTTTTTGAGCATTTGATCTATTTACTGCACAATCCCCTTCAGTAACGTAAAATAGTGGACGTCTGCCTTGGTCTGCACCCCTGAGGCCAGTCTTGCGACACTGCCATGAGAGTCCCAGTTTTCAGTCAACTGGGTGAAAGTGGGACCGCGCTGTATGTAATCCACGGGGCTTTCTATATGGTTTTGGCTGGTTGCAACACGTCGGAGAGGTAGCAATGAGACTTCTAATGGGGTTGTAGCGGAAAACAGCCCTTCAGATCTGGGATGTTACTGCGATGGGTTGTTAACAAATCCAAGGCATGAGGTAAGATTACCGGGGATGGAGAACTGATTTTTTCCGGGGGGTGGGAGAAGACTGAGCATCCCGCCAGGCCCAGACGGCCGTTTGGGAGCACTGTCCCGCAGGCGGGATGGGGAGCGCCTTGGGGCTGGAGGAGGTGATTGCCGGGTGGGTGAGCGGCTGTTGCAGGGGTGGTCCAACAGCGGCCATCGCCAGCTGGAGAGAGGGCAAGACGCTGCTGCTGGCAGCAGCCTGAGGGGCGAGGGCCCCCCCCCCCCCCGGCCGGCAGCTGTCGCCGGGGTGAACCGAACCCCTGGGCCGGGGGCAGGGGTGCTGGGGAAGGCCACGGACCCGGGTGGCCCCGACGGGCAGGCAGGCGCCCCGGGCAGAGCCCAGGTCTCCCTGCACCGGGTAGAGCGGGCGCAGCCCCCGCGGAGCGGCCGCCGCTACCCCAGCTCGGTGCCTCCTTAACCCGGGAAGGCGGGGGCGGCCACGGCCGAGGGGAGCCGGGGGAGGCGGAGCGGAGGCCGGGGAGGAGCCGGGGCCTGCAGTGGAGCCGCAGGCCGGAGCAGCCGGAGCAGCAGCCGCGGGAGCGGCGGGGCCTGGAGAGACTCAGCGCCGCCCAGCCGGGGCCCCCCGCACCGGAGCCTGGGGAGCCCGCCGGGGACGAAGCCGAGGCCCGGCGGAAGGCGGCGGAGGCGGCTGCTGAGCCCCGCGCAGGCCCGTGATCCGCCGCGGCCTCCCGTGGTAGCCGGGCCCGGGCAAGAGGAGCTGGGGCCTGGGGGGAAGGCAGGGACAGCCTCCGGGCGGCCGGGGTGGGGGGACACCCCCGTAAGCCTGCCGGGGTGGGGAGGAGGCCCTGCCCGCCGCCCCATCCGCAGCCGTGAGGGGACACCCCGTTAGGCACCGGCGGGGGGGACGCTTCGGCGGCGCCTTGCCGCCCCCGCCTCGCTGGCAGGCCGGGGCGCACCCGCCTGCTAGCCCCCTTCCCCGCAGCTGGTGGAGGAGCTTAACAGTTGCCCCCTTCCCCGCTGACGCGCCAAGGGTGGGCAGAGGCCTTTGGCACCGAGCCCTGGTAACGATTTAGGAGCAGGTTGTTCTTTCCGTGCTGTGGAATAGAGCTTCCTGGGGCTCCCTCCATATCTGTTTCGGGGGAGGCGTCCTCAGACCCCAGTTTCTGAGGGTTGTGAGAATAACCCTCACCACCCGCTCCCCCCGCTGCTGAGGAAATTCCTCCCCCGAGCAGAGGAGACGGGCCTTCCTCAGCTCTTGCCCCGACCAGATACTAACGGGAGTCTTCGCAGAAGAAACCCCGTGTGCCCAAGAGAGGCAGTCCCAACGACAGAAATAAGCAGGAGCTCCAGATACTTACCTAGTAATTTAAATTATTTACATCTGCTCAGCAGGCAGCAGAGAAAGCAAAACAAGGGGGAGAAAGCAGTGGCAGATTTAGACATTCTTCTCCCTTTCCCAGTTTTTCTTAACCACTGGAGATAAAGGTAATTTCCAGTGCTAACCTCATCCTCCTTCATCCCAAGGAAGATCTCTCATCCCTTAATCCCAAGAGGGTTTTCTTCAGATATCCTGTGCAAGGGAAGAAGATACACCTCCCAGTTAGAGGGAAAGGAAAAGGCAGATTTTGCTGATAATATCCACAGGGATAGCAAGATTTTTTCCAGAGGGATTTGCCTGCCCTTAAGGACAAGGTGCACCCAGAAGAAAGAGAAGGGAGATTTACAGGTAGGGAGTTTGGGGAAATTGATCTCTGAAATAATCTGACAGTCGGTGAAACGGCTGTCTCCCAGGGGAACACCCCTTTAGTAGTTAGCTGCCGAAAGGGAGAATCTCCATCCTGGGATAAAAGCAGCAGTTTTAGGGGACTGACAATCCCAAACAGATTGTTTTAATACTCAAGATCCTGATTTCATCCACAATCCCTTCGCCATCAAAAGATTTCTTGAAGAAGCTCTTGGAGTAGTTGACAGCAATCCTCTGAGGATGGGTCTCGGGGAAGGAGCGTGAAGGGCAGCACTTCAGAAACCAGCACTGAAGATAACCCACCTTCCTGCAGAAAATCTTCCAGGGTGAGTGACCACATTACATCACCTCTATTCCTAGCTGTCCTTCTCTTTCACCTTCTGCCCTTGTTTCCCACATCTCTTCTCTTACTGCATCTGCTTTCCTTTTATTCTTTTCTCTCTTTTTGTTTCTGAACCTCTCCCCAGCCGCCTTTTTTTTTTTTCCCCTCTTTCTCCATCTCTCATTGAGCTCCCTTACCTGCTATATGGAATTGACCTGATTCTTCCCCTCGCTATTTTGTCTGTGGGAGACCTTAACCCTGTTTAATTGTAAGAAATGTCTCTGCCCTTTCTCTTCTACTTTCTTCTACTTTCTTCTACTGGTGTATTCATCCTAGGCTCAGCCTTTATCATCACTGCTGTGCAAGTAACTTCTGTCATTTAGGGATCATTGAGAAGGATAATACTGACCGAAAAAGTTTTGAGGAGACAAGAGCAGTGATTTGTAGTGCTGGTGTCCAAGGATACACCTGTGGGGTTGCAGTTGGTCTCCATGTGGCTCCTAACTGTGGGAATAAAACTGTCATAGGATGCAGACCTCACTGCACGTGGGAGCTGAACGTTCAGATCCCAGTGCCGGTACTCTGTGTGTCCTAACGCACCTAGGGCCCATGGGATGGATTCTGGAAGAGTGCCCTTGAGAGTGGGTTCTGTGGTGCTCAGAGGCCTGGGAATGAAAGTCATGACGGTGCTGGTGGAACCTGCTCTGAAAGCCAAAAGAAGCGATTCTGTTGCCACCGGTCTTCATCTGTGTTTTATGCTGTGTGCAGGGGGCTAAGACTGTGAATCCTAATGCTGGAGCCATGGTGAGCAAGCTGGCTGCTTTTTGTAAATGAGGCAGTTCATTTCAGTCACTAATTAGTATTCTGACACTAATGTAGTGATTTCCTGAGAAATTAAGTCCGAGGGAGACTTCATCTCAGATGAAACCAACGCGGTTTCCCATAGCAGAAGAATCATGCCTGAGGTTATCTCACCTGAGATATTCCTGTTTCTGTTCTCTAGTGTGAGGAAATCCAAGACCAAAGGCCAGGCCAGGAGCCCTTCTGGAATCCATCTGGGAGCACAGTGGTTAACAGCCGGTCTCTGAAGAAGGAATTCCTTGGTGTAATTTGCTAGTGAGATCAGACAAAAGGTGCCAGGTCCTTCCAAAGCGATTCCCCATTTTGGCAGAGAATTTTGACAGTTAGCCGTAGCTTCAGAAGGTGCCTCTTTCTAAGGGAAGGCTGAAGGCTGAAGCATGCATATGTTCTGGGGGTACTGCTAGATGCCCTCCTACCTGTTGCCCTCTAGTTATGCAATCAGCCTGTTTTGAGTGTAGCTGTGTTATCTAGCACGAGGGAGGAGATAGCTGAGGCGTTTTGGCCTTTGTACATTCAAGGGGGTAAGTGACTTTTCATGCTCTTGAATTTACCTTGCGCTGCCCCCTTTCTCGCAGTAATGACTTGACATTTTTCAAGTGCTTTTGGCTCTGATGCATGCCAGGATGCTTTACAGAATATATGTTTTGCTTTCCCACAACAGTGATCTTTCTGTGCATGAAACAGGGTTTTTTTTCTTCATTATTAATGATAAAGATTACACTTTTGTATTTGTTGCCTCAGCTTTAAATATTAATGACAGCCATACAGGGCTGAAAGTCGTGTGCTGTAGGGTAACTGTTATTTCCTTGTTAACCGCTGGCAGGGCATTCAGTGCCGACTCGGACACGCAAAATAAAGACGATCTCTGCTCTGAAGATCTTGTAGTCTAAAACACAGCTGTACAAAAGCTAGGACATACAGATAAATTGAAGGAAGGGCATAATTCTTAGAGACCGTAGCTCTTTGGTATGATCCGTGGTATTTACATCACGTGTGTATCACAGGTGAAAATGCAGCTTCCTCTGAGGTGGAATACTGCAGCTGTTCCGCACCATTTATTTTATACGAAAGTGTCCGTAAAAGAAGAAGGGAGAGTATTATTTGTGTTCAGAAAAGCGCGAGGTACGTTATAGACACATTTAAATGGAAGTGTTACGTCTTTAAGAGTTTACGTTAAGAAGGTTAAATCCAAACACCTAAGATTAGACTTTATAACCACGTTTAGGTACCCAAGTCAATAGCGTAATTCTTGTAAATGCCCAGGAACGTAGAGCTGACTTCTCAGCAGAAGCAGTGAAGTCTTCAGTATTTGAGCAAAGAGACTGAATTGTGCGTGTGTGGTTGTAAATTTAAATGTGGACATTCACGCTTCCAAACGTTGACTTTTTAAGTTGAAGCCGTCAGATCCTGTCCTATGGGCGCTCCAACTCCCGTTTGAGCACCAAGTGTGGGGCGTTTTTCAGGTCAAGCCTTTAAGTAAAATGAAATGGGAAGGTCAGGAGAGTTGTGGGAAAATGATTACTGAAAGATCGTGAGGTTATATTAATGGTTGTGTTCTGTAAGCTCTTGGGTTTTATCTTGAAATCTGGTTCTGTAGGCGAGTTTCTGGGATGGAATAAGTCAGAAAAGTTGGAATGAAATAAAATAGTTTGAGGAGTTCGAATACAAGTTCCCAGTCCAAGACAGGGTTGTGATTACTGTAGTATTTCTCCCCGCCTGCCCCCCCCCAAATACATCTGCATGCTGGTGTCTCTGGAGAGGTTCTTTCTTACTGCAGGGGTACAGCTATCTTTGCTCCTCCCCTAAATTTCACCTGACTTTCATACAGCGAGAGGTTCAGTCTGCATCGCAGTTTGGATCTTCGGCCCTTTCCGTCACGTATCAGAAAGGAGGTGTGATTAATGGCAACTGTGATAGGGACAGCTGTCCCTCAAGAGCAGGGCTGACCTGATTATCTCATTTTACACAGCTGTAAGACGGGAACTACGTTTTGGTCGTTAGCAACCAAAAGATGAAATGCTTTTGGATTTGGACTCATGTTTGCGTTTGCTTCTCCCAACCTTGGGTGGAATTGTACCCGCTCGCTTGTCACACAGAACGCTCCGGGTTTTGTAGTACTCTGTGTGCAGAATCTGTTGCTGAGTGGTGCTTCAGAATTGAAACTTTACAAAATATTGTTTCTAGCGTTTTCGGTCTGGAAGACCACTTTGAAAAGATGAGCAGTGCCTAGATCAACGGACAGCCTAACATAGTATGTCCTAAATGTTTGAACTCTTCAGCTGTGTTAAGTCGGAAGCCTAAAGAGAAGCATTTCAACCTCTGCGTTGCTGGCTGTTGCACATCATGTTATTTTAGCAAGACTATCCGGTTGATGTGTTCAACCCCAAATGCTTATCATCTTGGCAGTAGTCAGTATTGCTGCTTGCTGGCTATTCTGGATTTGTTTCCTCCTTCCTTCCAAGCGATATGCGACGAGCTTCAAAATCCGTAACGCGTTTCTGGCCTGTATGTTTTCACTTTTAAAGGCAGCCTGTGTATTACTGGGAGAGCAAGCGTGCTGCACTATGTGGTCACCATTCATTAATGAAATAAAAATGTAACATACTGGGAATGTTTCAAAACTCGGAGACCTCACAGCAGAGTTTAGGACAGATTTAATGTTGTGCCCTGTGGTGCTTTGCCAAGATTTGGGCTAGACTGTTGTTTTAGCCTTTTGTCACTGGCCTGTCCCATCCTCTACCCCATCCTATTCTGAACCTTGGAGCTGGTGTCTTAAAGGTAGACAGCGCTCGGATTTCGCTAGGTCCTGACCTTTCTGAACCCTTTCCTGAATGCTGTCCTGGGCTTCCTAGCGTAGTGTCGCTCACAGTCGGGTTCCTCTCCTGCACCTTTAAGGCCCAGCGTGTTTCCACCCCGCCTACTTCTTTACTGTCATTTCCTCCTACACCTCACTCCTCCTCCCTGTTCTCTCTGTACTGCTCTTTGCATCTCATTTTTCCTGCTGTCCCTTTGGCATTCTGTCCTGTGGTCCTGTCAGCATAAAACGCTGCTTCTGTCTGCATCAAGCAAGCATCCCTCCTCTCCTCTCTAGAACTCTTCACTGGCAGGAAACCTTTCTTACTGCATCTCACTGGCCCCGCTCTTACTTCACGCCTGCATTTGGCTTTCATTAGGTTTTATCTTGGGCATGTGTACTGATTTTTGTCTGAGGTTATGTCAAGAAACCTGTTCTGTTTTACTCCTCTGCAACTAGCCAGTTCTGCTAGGCCGGGGAATGGTGCTTCGTCTCCGTAACGTGCTTCGTTCTCCCACCTGCCCTTCTCCTCTGCCTGCTTCCCCTCCTCACGACTAGCTGGATTTTAGTTGGTTAGAATGAAAAGCTATTGCATTATGTTCTCTGGTTCCTTCCGGCGCTTCGGGATTTGGGGTTTGAGAATTGGGGTGAACAATTCATGCAAGGCCCAGTACCTCATTCCTCATCTTTCTGAGCGGGTCAGTTTACTTGATGTGAAGTCAAGAAATGAGGGAATGTGTATTCTTTTTTGGCCCTTCTTTGCGTGTGAGGGAGACTTGGTAATGAGGGAGAGGGGGAGATGATGAGTGAGAGCTTGTATACCTCGAGGAAAAAAATATTTGCTTTTTTTTTTTATATGATTAGCAATTCAAATTCTGTTTATGCTCTCTGCTGTATAAAGACTGTGGCTGATTATAGCAGAAATATGTAATTACTGTTAAAAGTTCGGATCTGAATAATTGGGAAGGAATCTGAACTTTTTGTGGTTACAAATTAAAGGAGGAAAGTTTCTGAATTCTCAGTTTCCCCACAAAAAACTATTGTTAAGTAAAACCAAAACAATTCTCCCTCCCCATTAAGAACTTGCAGAGAAAAATAAACAAGCTGCTAAAATAGTTACCTCTGAAATTGCCTTTCTCTCTACCTGAGCAAAGCAGACAAAGTCTGAATGTAGAGAACCGGTCTGGGTTTCAGGAGACGTGTGTTCTCTGCCCGGTTCTGCTACTCCTTTGCTGGCTGACCTCGGGCCGTGTGCTTCTCCATGCATGGCTTCCCATGTATCCTGAAATAGGTTATTGATCCTTTATAAGGGTTTCAAAGTATGAGGGTGAAAAACACTTCACACAGGTGGGCTGGTCTTGCTGTTGATTGCCTTAATTACAACAACTCTCAACCTCCATACGCTGCTTTTTGTGGTACGAAGGAACAGTGAAAGCATGATGCCCCTATTAATTTGTGTTTCGTGGAAGGACCTGTGACTCCAAAACTGGAAGATCCTGTCTCATGCCTGTAACCTAGAACTGTTTTTTAAGTTGACTTAAGTATAGATATTCTGACTCCCTTGAAGCTTCTCCTGAGTTCTCTAATGACCTTTTCTTGGCCAGGTCTCAGGGTCTCTATTCCATCTTCATCCTTCTTGGCTTCCCTGCTGTTTTTGACACTTGATCATGCCCAGTCTTGAAATCTTGTCCTCCCTTGACTTTTGTGTCAGTATTTTCCTGGTTTCTCTCCTACTGTTCTGTAATTCTTTCAGTAGCTTCTGCACTAAGCTATTTACCTTCCTCCATTTATTTTTTTTGGAAGTTAGACACAAAGACGCCCCTCTGGTATCCTCTCTCTGCTTTTCTTTACCTCCTTCATGCCAGTTATACTAAATTATGCAACTTGGCATACTACCTTAACATCTTTTTTGAATGATTTGCTGCAAGTTTAAGACCGCTGTGGCCAAGGTGGATCTCCAGAAAGCTTCTTTGAGATTTCCCTTTGTTTCCTGCTTTAGCCTGTTGCAAGCCTCCACAGTTGGGCCTATAACATGGGTTTTCTCACGTTCTTCTTGCTCTGCGCGTATAGGGTAGGGGCTCATCTTCCAGTGTCATGGCCTGAATCTCCTGCTGCTTCTTTCTTAGATTCTTTGGGAAACCCTCACGCTTTCTCCTTCATGTACCTTCTCTGTTGCTGCTAGCTGTTCTTGCTGGCCTCTGACAATTGTTACCTTCTTGTCTTGTTAAAAACACAATTACTGAAGCTGTCTGTTGGCATGTTTCCTCAACATGTTGCTACCTCCTTGACAAGCCTCTTTGTTGGCTATCATCCACCACATAAGGTTCCAGCTTCTTGTACTCACTCCAATGGGCCTTCACGTTTATGTTTCTCCCCTCTCTGTCACTGTCTCGTACTGTCCTTCGCTCTGCCAACAACACAAGCGTGACATTGTGCTTTTCCGTTTCTTGCATGAGCATCTCTTCACATTCTTCCTCAGCTGACTCATACCTTTCTACGTGTAGGAAAGTTGCCAGCCAGCAGAGGCCAGACGTACTGGAAGCTATTAAATTGCATATTTGAAAATTATTCAGAAGGTCTACTGATACTCAGAGGTGGTTGTCTTATTGCATGTACTCTTCTCTCCCTGGCTTCTTTTGTAAAGAAGGATGATTACAAAAGTACGTAAAGATCGTAAGCAAAGACACAACAACTCAAAGACTAGGAAGGTCAGGGTGGGAGCAGAATAATATTTACTTGCAAGGTGCAAGTATGCAGCTGTGTCGAGAAAGAGGCTTCTTTCAGTATCTTTAAGAAAATGAACAAGAAATTTAACCCGTGAAAGATACACAAAATGGACCATTTTACGAGTAGGATGCAGAAAACCGAGTCGCAGTACTAGCAGTTTAAGCCAGAAGAAACTGTTAATGGGCGTGTGGTCCTGAATCCTCTTGACCTTCAAGCTTGGTACAAATCTTTCCCAGTTGTGAGCCTGAGTAGGGATTGCCAGGTGGTTTCTCTCCTGGAAGACAGTTCAGCCAACTTAGTTCAGACTACCAGCTGAAAGAATGGTGAAAAGGAGTTATGGTAAAACAGCGGTTGAGACCTGATTTATGAGCATCACGCAGTATTGCTTGATAATTCTTACCTTTTTCCAACTTCAATTTCTGCTGCGCTTTGCTTCCAAACTCCTCCGTAACAGGCTTTTCTGCAGCGCTTTGGTAGTCTTAACTCCGGGAGCATCTGCTGTATGTGCACTTTGGCCACGTGGCATCCGACTAATCTGCACCTGATACCGATTTCCTTACTTTCTGTGAATTCAGTACATCGTTCTTGCTAGGGCTTGGTACCCATTTCCGAAAGTGGGATGCAATGGCTTGTGACTTGTTCCAGCAGCTATTGCAGAGTTCCTATTGACTCATCTGTTTTCAGTGGTTCAGCCTTTGGCGAACAGGTTCTGACCACTTGCAGTCGGATTTTCATTTTCACTGTGCCTGACTGGCATTCATCTAGCCCTGGGAGCTCTCTTACGTAGAAGCTTTGTAGTGTTATTGTTGTTAAACTGTAAGGTTAACCGATTTTTCACCGCTAGGCCCATGTACAGAATACAGTTTTAATGTATAAGTGCATGTTACATTCTTTTAACCTGGGATTCTGTATCTGTCTTTGTAACCACGCAGAGATGTTCCGAGCGAGATACTCTGCATGCTAATCTACTGCTGATGTTGTCTCTCATTTCAGAGGCGATCTGGGCATCCTTGGTGTTTGCATATCCTGTACTGAAGGCTTACTACTGGATGTGATTCTGATAGGCAGCTACAATTGCCATCCTTCTCTTCAATCTGGGGGCTCCCACAAATCTGTGGGAAATACCTTCTCTTGGATACGGTTTCTCTACCACAGACTTTCTGGTTTCCATGGGAAAATTTCATTCCAGATATGTGCTCATAAATTCGAATTACTCCAAATCCAGTACCTTTCTCAGTGCAAGAGTCATTGTTCTCTTAATATTCTTAAAGCAAATGCCAAAGACTTCTCTTGCCTGCCTTGGCGTATGTTTAGAATTACAGCTCCTACTTCCAGGGGTCAAATACTGTGTAGTGGTACTGAGGGTGGAGGGATGCTGTGGAGACCTTTCTGCTGCCGTGACGTATTTTCATTGTGCCGCTCAAGTGCTTGGGTTACTTTTGCTTCAAATCTGTTATTGGGGGGGTTGTCATGGGACGTTTGGCTTATTATTAGAATGAATCTTTTATCGTAGTCTTATTACAAAGAAAACAATTCTCAGTTTGACCGTATTTTAGGCATACCAGTATTTTCAGTATCGTTTGACGTTCCTTTCGACAGGTGTTACGTGTTTCCCCGCTTTCCCTTATGCAGCACCGTAAACAGGCTGATCTTAACGTTGAACGCGGCTGTCTGAGGGGGTCTCCGCAATGTCCGTGTGATATTTCTCAATGCGTTTTTGGTTCGGATTTGATTAAACAAAAATGTGAGGCGTTGGTGTTATTAAAATCTGGCAAGACGCTAGCTGTGCTTTATCCTGGCCTTTCAGGCCTGTACAGGTACTGTTTCCCTTAACATGAGGACCTTGGCTGTAAGGACATCTGTTGATAAGCTGAAATAAGCAGGTGAGGTTTTGTAAACTATACCATTTTGTCACTTTCATACAAAGCTAATACGTAATCGCTTTTGGACTTGGATCCTGATACGCTTCCAGCATGGGGGTTTTGGTGACTTTGTAATTCCCGCAAGACTTCATGCTTCGTGGGTCCCAAGAACGCGTGCGCAGTCGGTGCCGTTCATTCGCTAAATTCACAATACCGAATCATCCTTGCACGCGAAGGAGTTTTGCGCAGGGATTCGGAGTCCGGCCCCGGTGAGACGGGCAGGCTGAGACTGTGGCAGTTCACATGCTGTGTGCTCTTCGCTGACCCTAACTTCCTTGGGCTGAACTCTTTTTCCTTTGTGGTTCCTGACTGAGGAGGACTGTGTGCCCCCTATTACCGCATCTGCGAACCCGTAGCTTCTCAGGAAAATGATTTTTTGACTTGTTCTGCTGCTCCCAAAGAAGGGAAAGATGGTTCTAGGGCATGACGATTCCTCTTACCTCTTTGCCCCAGGGGCTGGTTTTCTTCCTTTGGTCCGGCACTGCAGACAGAAGCGGACTTCCAAGCTGCAGTGCTCTTCTTTTGGTTTACTAACCGGACGCCTGCCCCTCCTTCCAGGTGAAGTTTCATTCTATGAACGGCACCCAGCAGCACCTCTGGCTTTGATTCCAGAAACATAAACGTTACCTGGAGGCTTCTCACAAGGGGTTGCCAAACTGATGGGTACCAATTTCAGACTACGCAGGTAATCAGGATCCTTTTTTCTAATTTCTTACATCAAGCAAATGCCTCTTAGTGAGAATGTTTGCTTGGAGAAGGTCAAATTTTTAAGTGTTCTGTTCCTGCCCTCCTGGTTCACACCTCCTTATTTTTGAGTGAGAATATGTGCCTTAAGATGGCAAATTTTTCGTCCTGCCAGAGTTAGCAAAATTGATTCTTTTCCCCTTTCTGTGTTGGCGTAAGACCCCAGGGTTCTTGCATGAGTAGTTTACACCAGTATATCAAAACTGCCTTTTCCATCAAAGCTGGCTGTTTCTCCGTGCACGTGGTATTCTTATGCCTTACTTTTCCTTACTTTTTGAGGCAGTTTCCTCTAATTGGCAACACACTCAACATTCCGTTTCAGGAAGTTTGCAGTCAAATGCTTCTTTTTTTGCCAGTTTGTTGGGGTTGAGGGTTTTTTTTGTTTGTGAAATAAATTAGCAGCTAGTTGCATCTGAGTATTATTAGGTGGATATTGTTAGATCACTGGATCTGTGTTTCAGGCACCTAAATAGAAGTGGCCTTATTTTGATAGGTATTCCACAGCAGCGTCTCTCTCGCTGCTTGGTAGTTTGTCTTCCTCCTCAAAGCTGTGGTTGAGGAAACCCAAATTGAGTCTCCTTTCATTGGGCTGGAATAGCAGCCAATAAAGCAACCATGAAAGTAAATACAGGCAAGTAGACGTAGAGATTTACGCTAAAGAGGCATCTTCTGTAGGCTGCGCGCAGCGTAGTTTCGTTCACGGTATCGCTCTCTGCTTCAGGCGTAACTTGATTGTGAGTGGCCAGCCTTTGAGTTCAGCCTTAGAATGTTTACTGACTGCGTTCGGTATGACCCCGAGCGTGCGGGTTTTCGTACGTTTTTCAGCCCTGATACACAAGTAGCAGTGGTCTCGGATCAAACCTGACCGTCCTAGAGGCAGCGTTTGCAGAATAGCAGGGCACTCAAAGGCCAGCGGGGATACTGTCTGACAGACGGAGGCGGGCGGGCGCTGTCAGCCTGAGAGTCGATTCACTACTTGGAAATACTTAAAGGAAGTCAGTAGCTTTCCTGAAAAGCTGTAGTGAAGCATTGCTAGTCCCAAGTGAGTTAGTCGTTATGAAAAGGTATGCAGCGATAGGATTTTCTTTCATGATCGTGACATTTTTCTGGTGAATCAGGCAGATTCTTGCCTGTTGAACTGTGGTTTTGGAGCAGTGCTAGGCTGTCATTTTTGCATCTCTCTGTCCTGTCTTGACTCGGGGTTGTACTGGAACCAGTTAGTGCTTGAGCAATAAAGACTTTGCAGTCGGTGTCCAGCTGTTGGTGGTGATGACTGGGATACTTACCCTTGGTTTCTGAACTCAGCCAAAGACACCAACGGTGTGAAGTGGGAGATGATGAATTCTAGTCTTCCACTTTTTTACTTCTTCAAAGTCAGTTCTGGCTTGCTAATGTGATAGGAATTTTTAAAACCACCCTTGATTTAAGATCAGTGTGTTTGTTAGTCATTAGTGGGTTTTTTCCCTTTATTTGAGTGGGATCCTAAGAGAAGAGTTTGAAAGAAGATTTGCCAAGCAATAACCTGGGAAGGGAAAGTTGGAAGAACCATCAGCTGCTCTGGTTTATTGTACCATTAATAGTGTCAGCTGGTGTACTGCTTGGATCAGGTGGACGAGAGATGCAGCACGAATTATAGCGAGTATTACTGTTACAGTAAGTATTATTTCTCAAATAATTGAGTATCCAATTACACTGGATTGGTTTTGCACTGACAGTGGTGTGGAATTGCCACCTTAACTAAGGTTTCACTGTACCACGTTATTACAGATCCCGTATTGCCAGGACACAGACTTATAAATCCAGGAACATGATCGAGTTCAAACTTGGAAACAAAATCTTATTCTACAGCTTGGAAATTTCCCATGTGACTGCTGTTTGGTCTGAGTCTTTGCTGTCTGTCCTAAATTACTTCCTAGCGTATATGTTCGTACAGAGCCGCTGGATTTTACTGAAAAGTACTTGTTTCAGTATTACGTGATTAATGAATATGTATACAGATTTTTTTCTTATTTAAGGTTTTGGGATTTTGTTTCTCATCAAAGGCTTTTATAAGCCGGGGAGTGAAAAGACTCAGATTCTTCATGCGGGTGTAACGGGACCCAATTCTAACCTTGCCTGTCACCCCGATAAATGTGTTTTACCCCGAGACTTTGACGATGGGCGTGCTGCCTGTGAACCTTGCGTTTTACTGCGTAGCCAACCATCCCAGCTGCTCTGCTGACATGGCATGGGCAAATCTGGCGCTCTGTGGAAACTGCCGTGTTTTCTTCTGCTTCTTGAATTTCTGCTCTTTCTGGGGTTGGTATCTGAATCTGCCACGGGCTTGTTTAACCCAATTTTCTTCATTTCTGCGCTCGTCTGGGTGGTAGCTGGGAGATTTGTGTTTATTTTACTTTGGATTTTTACGGTTAGCGCGGCGGCCGTTTCATAACGGTTTAACGTGCGTGTGGTAAACAGCAGGAATTTGTTCTCTGCGCTGTGAAAATCAACGTGTACGTACGCACGCTTACGAAATGAAGCGTTCAACTGATACTTAGTTGAGGTTCGTTTTCTCCCAAGCTGAGTACTGCCTTTAGCGAGGGCTGTACCTGTAAGCTTACCGTGCGGACGTCGCGGTGTTTCGGTTACGTGGCTGCCTCGGTGGCCTGGCCGTCCCCACCAAACCGAAACGTAGCGTTGCTTTTCCAGTGTGTAACGCGGGGAGGAACGGTGCTGCGTTTTTCTTTCTTTAAACGTTTGCGATGAGGTCAGTTCAGCCCAAAAGAGCCCAAGACCTTGAAGGGGGTGGATAATGGAAAGCGTTTTGCAGCTCTGATCGTCTGGCTGGCTGTGCAGCAGGTAGCCATCGCTCCCGTGTGTGATGGCGCGGCAGATGAGCAGTAGGTAAGTTGGTAGCGGTTGGGCTTTTCCTTTCCCCCGCGGGCAGAAAAATGTTTCCACTCGCCACAGATGCTGCGGGGCTGCGATTTTACTTTTCGGTCTGTGAGTGCACGCGGGTGGCAATCTTTGCTGTGCAGTGATGGGGCGTTGCCTGAGCCCGGGGTTGTGGAGCCCACTGCGTGTGGCGGCGGAGAGATGGGTGTCGTCGGGGTATAACGTCGGTGTTTGAGCCCTGGAGGCGTGATGAGCGCACGCGTGAAAACGAAAGGTTTAGCCTATAGAAACGCGTTGGAGTGTTGACTTCTAAGCGCTTCTGTGCTGTGAGAGCGCTTCAGCGCGAGGTATAATGCGTATGGCTGTGGGGGAGAACGAGGAGCTTCTCCGCCAAAACGCTGGGTGCACGTGTCTCTGGATCTGCGCATCCACGCTGTTACTGTCCGGTAACAACCAGAATGAGTATCGGATTGGGATTAATGCAGGTGGGCCCGTCTGAGCGCCGCGCTTGGTGGGAGGTGTCTGCTGGTGGATCTTCCCTAAGCAGAGGCTCTTCGCGTCGGTCTGTTCTCACATGCGCGCACGTGTTTGATTTTTCACGTGGGTGTGTGCACGTATGCTCGCGCGTTTACCTTTTGTGTGCGCTAGCATGCTCAAAAGTGGTGTCATCTGACCCTCTGGAAAGATTAATTTCGAAAGCATGGGCTGCAGAACCTGCAGCCCTTCAAGACGTGATCCTTCTCTTCATGCGAAGGCTAAGCGCGGAGTAGTGCATGTTGTGGCTGTGGGAACTTAGCTACCTCGGTTCAGACCTGTAGGGATTGCTCCGAGTGTAGCGACGCAGCCGGTTCCGGGTACGAGTCAGATTTTTCTGCTGCAGAAGACAAGCATACGAGTTTGTGTGCTAAGTGTCTAATTTCAAACAAGTTCATGCTGCTAAATGTTTTCTTCATCCAAAATACTCGTTAAGCAGAAAACCCTGGGTTTTCTTAACGAGAGGTAGCAGTGTTGGAGGGGTGTGTTTCATTGTTGTGAGGGGAAATACGTAGTATTTGTGAGAGGAAAGATCCTGAGTCTGTTTTCCACCCTGTGACAAACTCGTGTGACTCTGGGCAAGCAAGTTTTTCTTGCGTCTCAGATTTGAGGAAAATACTTGCCTGTTATCTTGTGAATTAAACAAGATTTAATACAATAAAATTCTATTTAGGAAAAATGGGTTACGGTAGGCAAAGCTTTAACTATTATGAGCTTAATATAGTCTGTTCCACCTCGACATGGTAGCTGTAATTATCTATATATAGTATTATGCATGATCTTGGTGTTTTAAAATGAGATATGTAACCCTAGCTCTAAGGAATAGGATTCATTATAATGTCACCTGATGCAAAAAGGGAGACTAGGCCTCAGAGAGAAACTAATTTCCCCCCGTGTGAAGATGGGGTGCAGGTGGTCCTGGGTTTTGCAGATGATGTAGTTGAATTGTGGTTTGTATATGGCATGAAGGAGTGTTCCCTTTTAGCAACGATCTTCCTCTGACCTACTGGGTTATAGGTAATCTTGGTGAAGGGTCCCAAGGTTATACTGCTTATGTAGAGAAAGAGCGAGTGTGATACAGCTGCTGAAAAGGCTCCCCTTCCTCTGAGTAGGTCTTCACCTGTGGGGAGCAGTTGGGATGCTCTGGGTAAGGCTGTCCTGGCAGTGTTACCATCATCACTGTCCCAGCTACTGTCAGCGAGGATGGGCCTCCCAGAGGCACGGCCACAGGCCTTTTTGGATGATTCAGTCTGACTGCCGATGAGGTATATGAAATAGGATGATCTTCCCCCAGCTATTTGCGATTGGGGGAGAAGCAGAGGAGGAATGCAAATGGGTGTTTGTGTTCTCAGGATTTTGTTTCTGTCTCACGAGGTTCCATCTGCTCCTTTCTCCTCACAGATACTCCTGCTTCCAGCGTCATGGCCTCTGACCTGGAAAGCAGCCTCACTTCCATAGACTGGCTCCCACAGCTTACTTTAAGGGCTACTATTGAAAAATTAGGGGGTTCCTCACAAACAGGACCCCCAGGAACCGCCCGGAAATGTCCCCCAGGCTCACCAACAGATCCCAATGCCACCCTGAGTAAGGACGAGGCTGCAGTGCACCAGGATGGGAAGCCACGTTACAGCTATGCCACTTTGATTACATATGCCATCAACTCATCACCTGCCAAGAAGATGACACTTAGTGAGATCTACCGTTGGATCTGTGACAACTTTCCCTACTACAAAAATGCCGGTATTGGTTGGAAGGTGAGGACTTGCATTGCTAAAGTACCATTTTTGTCTAATTCTGTGCAAAAGATCCTGACTGAGAAAAATAAAAAGGCAGATAGGAAACTAAGGTGACTGACCGGAGAAAATGCAGAACCAGATGTCCCATTTTCTCTGAGAATTTTGTTGTATGGATGTGGTGGCCCTTTAAGAAGGAGTGTGCAAAAAAAACCACCCCCCAAAACCAAACCAAACTCCCCCAAACCCCACGTCACTACCAACGTGTGCATTACACTGATGCTATTTTCCTTGCACCTTCTGTAGATGTATGTGTGGTTCAGCCCTATGTTATTCATCCCGACGTAACCCTCTCCTTTCCACAGCTTCTGTTCTGCTTCGTTCTGGGTATATATAGTGAGTTTTGGCTTTGGAGTATGCAACGTCCCTCTGTTTTCTCTCCCCAGTCCCGGGCATACTCAGAAGGCTGTATGTTTTTGTTGTAGCACTTACCTGTATCCCTCACTCTTTCACCAGAACTCTATTCGTCATAACCTCTCTCTGAATAAATGTTTTCGGAAGGTGCCTCGGCCGAGAGATGATCCTGGGAAGGTAAGAAATCTGCATACTTCTGGGCAAGCAATTTAAAACTGCAGGGAATAAGCTGGGGTTGCCCTTTCTAACTCACGGTTGGAATTTGAAACCTAAAGTGTAGGCAAAAATGGAAGCAGTAGTAAGATTTACTGCAGTGCCTTGGCTACAGAAGCATTCACTTAAAGGGAACCTGTAAGGGGGCCTTACTGGTTTTAGCAATTATTTCTCTTATCTGTGATTTTTGGTTGACTTGAAAGATACTGGAAGAAGTTAAAAATGGGGTTGGATGTACTTTATTAGTTTTGTTTCTTTTTCTTTTCGATCTTTACGTGTAAAATGTGCCTATTTCTGTTACGAAAAACCGTAGCGGCGCCTGGTGGATGGCAGGACTGGGGTGTGACGTCACGGGTTTCGTGGATGGCAGGACTGGGGTGTGGCGTCACGGGTTTCGTGGATGGCAGGACTGGGGTGTGGCGTCACGGGTTTCGTGGATGGCAGGACTGGGGTGTGGCGTCACGGGTTTCGTGGATGGCAGGACTGGGGTGTGGCGTCACGGGTTTCGTGGATGGCAGGACTGGGGTGTGGCGTCACGGGTTTCGTGGATGGCAGGACTGGGGTGTGGCGTCACGGGTTTCGTGGATGGCAGGACTGGGGTGTGGCGTCACGGGTTTCGTGGATGGCAGGACTGGGGTGTGGCGTCACGGGTTTCGTGGATGGCAGGACTGGGGTGTGACGTCACGGGTTTCGTGGATGGCAGGACTGGGGTGTGGCGTCACGGGTTTCGTGGATGGCAGGACTGGGGTGTGGCGTCACGGGTTTCGTGGATGGCAGGACTGGGGTGTGGCGTCACGGGTTTCGTGGATGGCAGGACTAGGGTGTGGCGTCACGGGTTTCGTGGATGGCAGGACTGGGGTGTGACGTCACGGGTTTCGTGGATGGCAGGACTGGGGTGTGGCGTCACGGGTTTCGTGGATGGCAGGACTGGGGTGTGGCGTCACGGGTTTCGTGGATGGCAGGACTGGGGTGTGGCGTCACGGGTTTCGTGGATGGCAGGACTAGGGTGTGGCGTCACGGGTTTCGTGGATGGCAGGACTAGGGTGTGGCGTCACGGCTTTCGTGGATGGCAGGACTGGGGTGTGGCGTCACGGCTTTCGTGGATGGCAGGACTGGGGTGTGGCGTCACGGCTTTCGTGGATGGCAGGACTAGGGTGTGGCGTCACGGGTTTCGTGGATGGCAGGACTAGGGTGTGGCGTCACGGGTTTCGTGGATGGCAGGACTAGGGTGTGACGTCACGGGTTTCGTGGATGGCAGGACTGGGGTGTGACGTCACGGGTTTCGTGGATGGCAGGACTGGGGTGTGGCGTCACGGCTTTCGTGGATGGCAGGACTAGGGTGTGGCGTCACGGCTTTCGTGGATGGCAGGACTGGGGTGTGGCGTCACGGGTTTCGTGGATGGCAGGACTGGGGTGTGGCGTCACGGGTTTCGTGGATGGCAGGACTGGGGTGTGGCGTCACGGGTTTCGTGGATGGCAGGACTGGGGTGTGGCGTCACGGGTTTCGTGGATGGCAGGACTGGGGTGTGGCGTCACGGGTTTCGTGGATGGCAGGACTGGGGTGTGGCGTCACGGGTTTCGTGGATGGCAGGACTGGGGTGTGGCGTCACGGGTTTCGTGGATGGCAGGACTGGGGTGTGGCGTCACGGGTTTCGTGGATGGCAGGACTGGGGTGTGGCGTCACGGGTTTCGTGGATGGCAGGACTGGGGTGTGGCGTCACGGGTTTCGTGGATGGCAGGACTGGGGTGTGGCGTCACGGGTTTCGTGGATGGCAGGACTGGGGTGTGGCGTCACGGGTTTCGTGGATGGCAGGACTGGGGTGTGGCGTCACGGGTTTCGTGGATGGCAGGACTGGGGTGTGGCGTCACGGGTTTCGTGGATGGCAGGACTGGGGTGTGGCGTCACGGGTTTCGTGGATGGCAGGACTGGGGTGTGGCGTCACGGGTTTCGTGGATGGCAGGACTGGGGTGTGGCGTCACGGGTTTCGTGGATGGCAGGACTGGGGTGTGGCGTCACGGGTTTCGTGGATGGCAGGACTGGGGTGTGGCGTCACGGGTTTCGTGGATGGCAGGACTGGGGTGTGGCGTCACGGGTTTCGTGGATGGCAGGACTGGGGTGTGGCGTCACGGGTTTCGTGGATGGCAGGACTAGGGTGTGGCGTCACGGCTTTCGTGGATGGCAGGACTAGGGTGTGGCGTCACGGCTTTCGTGGATGGCAGGACTAGGGTGTGGCGTCACGGCTTTCGTGGATGGCAGGACTAGGGTGTGGCGTCACGGCTTTCGTGGATGGCAGGACTAGGGTGTGGCGTCACGGCTTTCGTGGATGGCAGGACTAGGGTGTGGCGTCACGGGTTTCGTGGATGGCAGGACTAGGGTGTGACGTCACGGGTTTCGTGGATGGCAGGACTGGGGTGTGACGTCACGGGTTTCGTGGATGGCAGGACTGGGGTGTGGCGTCACGGCTTTCGTGGATGGCAGGACTGGGGTGTGGCGTCACGGGTTTCGTGGATGGCAGGACTGGGGTGTGGCGTCACGGCTTTCGTGGATGGCAGGACTAGGGTGTGGCGTCACGGGTTTCGTGGATGGCAGGACTAGGGTGTGGCGTCACGGGTTTCGTGGATGGCAGGACTGGGGTGTGACGTCACGGGTTTCGTGGATGGCAGGACTGGGGTGTGGCGTCACGGGTTTCGTGGATGGCAGGACTGGGGTGTGACGTCACGGCTTTCGTGGATGGCAGGACTGGGGTGTGGCGTCACGGCTTTCGTGGATGGCAGGACTGGGGTGTGGCGTCACGGGTTTCGTGGATGGCAGGACTGGGGTGTGGCGTCACGGGTTTCGTGGATGGCAGGACTGGGGTGTGGCGTCACAGGTTTCGTGGATGGCAGGACTGGGGTGTGGCGTCACGGGTTTCGTGGAGGCAGGATCCGTGGAAGTGAGAGCAGAACTACGATCTATTTAGACCGCGGAACGTTTGGTGTTGGGGAAAAGACGTCACCATCACGTAGTTTAAACCTGTAGAAATCAATTTACAAGTAAAACTCAAGAATTTAGGTATTTGATGAGAAAGTAAGGGCTAATAAAGCTCTCAGTATGTATAGATTGCAAAGAGGAGTTGCTAGCAAACCCGAGACATGGCATCTTGGCATGCAGGTATTGTTACTGTTAAAAAACCCCAAACAAACAAGCAGAAGATGATGCTGGGGACAAGAAGCTATGTATTTAGACAGCAAGATTGTCTCCTTCCTCCCATCCTAAAGTTACCAGAAAGGGCCACTTGCTCAGGCCTTTTATTTCAGGTTATATTTAAAGGACTAAGTGGTGCTCAGTTGATGTCTATAAATGGAAGTAGTATATCTCTGAAGATCCCCGCTCAAAAATACCATCGATTATGTGGCTTATTCTGGGAAATCCTGACTGACTTCAGTGCATATGTTTTCAAGTGCTCGTTGGCATGTTGGGCTGGGTCTGTAATGAAAACCTGTCCCTGTGCTTGTCACTGATTATTCAGATCCCAGTTTGAGGTAAAAATGAGGTAAATGACACGCTGACGTTCTCTTTATACTCACTCAGAAAACAACAGACATAATTGTAGGCTATTTTATTTGGAGAGGGGCCTCTGCAGGGCAACGTGCACCTCCACCACAGACACCCCTCCCTCAGCAGGGACCGTGAGACTGGGTTGTTGAGGTACTCATTGAGTTTTGAATGTCTCCGAGGACGGAGAGACCGCAACTGGGCGTTCGTTCCGGTGCTGCACCACCAACGCTGTGAACAATTTTTCTTTATATCTGATTGTAATTTTCCTTTGCTGTAGCTTGTGTTTGTTGCCTCTTGTGCTGTGCATTTTTGAGAAGAGTTTGATTCTGTCTTCTTTATGATCTCCTTACGCAGTTGAAGACAGCGGTTAGATCCCCTTAGCTCTCTCTTCTCCAGGCTAAAGAGATCTCTGTGTGAACTGCTTGTACGTCACGTGTGGTAGTTCTTAACCACCAGGGTGGCCTCTCTTTGGATGCGTTCTAGCATGTTCTTGTCTGTCTTGCACGGGGCACAACACTCAAATTGGAGTCTGAAAGGCACGGGAAAGGAGCGATTCTTCTCGCTGTCTCTGCCTAGTCTGAACACGGAGTTGGGTCTTGTCGGTCAGTAACAAATTCCTGTTGGGAGGAAGGTACTGAAGGGGGCGTGCAGGCTCAAAAGAGTTGACCTAGCTTGGAGCAAAACATCCTTTGCTCTTCTTGGTGTCCTGTCTCAGAGTGATGCCAGTGTTGAGCACTCTGCCTTCCACCGGTAGCGTCATACCTCATTGTTCAGTACGGCTCGGTGCGCGAGAGGAATCTCTTTCCAACACCCGACTCTAGGTGGGCTGATGTTCTGAGGGGTGGTCCCTGTGGCCCTAACGTTTAGTTGGTGCTGCGTTCTTCAAGTCGGTAACCCCCTACTTCAGGAAGCTCTCTGATTGTGATCGTGCATTCACCAGTGGTTCTTCTTTACAGGGCTCTTATTGGACAATAGATACGTGTCCAGATATATCTCGCAAGAGGCGGCACCCTCCAGATGATGACGTGAGTGGTGTTCTTTCCAGACAGTACGGAACAGGAGTGGGAATTCCCTTCTTGTTCCAAGGAGTCCTTCCGGCACAGGAGCGCGGTATCGTTTCGCGGGCAGGGCGTACAGATGGGGAGACAGAGGCTAAGGCTGAACGAACTAGCCTGTATGTCCTGCTGATTGGCTGTTGTTGCTGCTGTTCAGTGGCAAAGCTAATCTTGTTCCAAGTCCTTTATCCTGACTCTTCAGTCACCAAGGCCCAGTCCTCCGCTTTTCTAAGCCATGAACTTCTACAGTGGGGGAGCTGGCTTCCCATCTGCAGTTTCACTTCTTCATCTGTGTTTGATTTCTGCTCCTTTCCATTTCTCTTTCTTCCCCATCCACAGATACCACAAGACTCCCCAGAGCAAGAGGCAAGTAAAAGCCCTCGAGGATCTGTTCCGGTCAGCACAGAAGCCTCCTTGCCACCTGAGGCCACCCCTCAGCTCTCGCTCCAGAGCACCACCCCTATTGCCAACTACAGTCAGGTGAGCAGCAGGAAAAAGGGGAGGGGGAGGAGCGTGTGAATGGAAAAGCAAAGTGGTGAGAAGAGAGGGAATCGTGAAAATGGTGATGTAGAGGCAAAGGGAGGGGACGAAGCTGAAATTGCGGAGACAGAAAATAAGGATTAAATTAAATAACAGAGGAAGTTATTTTTAACGAAGGGCCGGATGGGGATAAGGATAAAGGCATAATGGTGTCAGATAGCTGAAGAAAAGGCTGGAGCCAGCGTGCTGCAGAGGGAGGGTGGTGGTTGATTTTCCTCAAGGAAGATGGCGTTTGTGAATATTTGTTTGGAGGTGAGCGAAGTGGTGTGGGATATCAACGCATCGTCTACCCGTATCTGGTCTCTGGATCCCTGTCTGAAGTTACAGAACTTGGTCCAAGCTAAAGGCCTTCCTTTTCTACCGTCCTTAGCAGGGTGCAGGGCCTGTGGATGCTGCCTCTACCGTAGCAGGGGGGCAGGGCCGTGAAGGGGCTGATGTGCCACCTCCGCTGTACAGTGCCAACCATGACTTCAAGTTCTCCTACTCCGAGATCAACTTCCAGGATCTTAGCTGGTCCTTCAGAAATCTCTACAAATCCATGCTGGAGAAATCATCTTCCTCTCAGCACGGTGAGTAACTAGATGCGTCATGTGGGGTGGGCAGGTATCTGCCCACACAGTCTTGTCCGCTGATCTATCCTTGGTATCTCTCGGATCTTTCCTCACTTAGGAACCTGTGCAAACAGTCTTTCCTTTTTTGGCATGCTGTAATTAGTTCTGCCAGGAGCAGATCTGAAATCTGCATGTCCTTTATTGCTCCCTCTAGTTCTCTTAGAATGAAGAGGGTAATGATTTAAAAATACCTTCTGTTGATACAAAGGCGAATACCAAAATGGCAGAGGCCTAGAGAAATGAAGTCCTGAAGAGAAGCGTGTTGGAGGAGCGTTCGCAGTCTGTCAGGCTAGAAACCGTAAGAGGGAGGGGATTGTTGCATGTGGAGTTTCTCCAGGAGGAGAGTAGAAAGTTGTCGAGGCTCAGATCCGTTGAAACGTGGGTCGCACAAGGCCTCGGAGGACTGAGCTTTGTGGGAGAGAGCCCCTACGCCTCCGACCTTAGCTTGCCTTTGTAGGGTTGAGGAAGCAGCCACCAGAGGGCAGGATCGCTGTAGGGATGGGCAGAAGCACTGAACCATCTCCAGTTGTTCCCGCCTTTGAACAGTCTTCTAAACATCAGTCTGGTGTCCAAAGGAATATATTATTCGATGAGCCTCTCATCTGTGCTGTCAGCCGACACGCAGTGCAGGCAAAGTAGCTTCAGTGACATGAAAATACAGTACTTGTACCGCTTTCCTCAGCTGGCGCTTGACATTCCTAGTAGGAGCCTGTTGTGTGAGGTGGTGTACCGTGAGCAAGCTGCAAAAACGCAGGGAAGAACCTTGATGCAGCGTGTGCCTTTTGTTTGTAAAGGCTTAGCAGCACTCTGTGTTGTGTGCGTGCCCCACGTCTTCAGATACAAGGTAATTTGGGAAAACCTGGGAGATCGTTTGGGGAAAACAACGTAAGGGGAGAAGGGACCGGAGAGGCAGACGTAAGGGAGATGCTGAGCACCTGCTGCGGGGAGGAATGGAGCACACCTCATGCTCTTGCACGTAGAGGATGCCTGAAATACACAGAAGTAACACGCCCAGCGTGTCTGGAGGGACGACAGGAGTAACGGAGCCCTGACGCGTGCAGCGTGCTGGGGGTACGAAAGCAGTAGAGCGCGTGACCTCTCATGAGGTGCGTGAGGAAAACTGTGAAGGTTCCTGACCCAGCTGCTTGTAAGATGGGAACTGAAGGGAGCTTTTGGAAACAGCGAGTCGCATTTATCAAGTCGTCTGCTTTCTGGATGTTTTCCTTAACCTTGCTGAAGGGTCACTTCTAGGAAAACAGGAGAGCGTGGGTTACTTTGGTACATATCCGAAAAATCCAGGGAGTAATTTAAGTGCCTTACTCTGTACTACGGGTTTAAACCCTGCTGGGGCTTTGCCATAGCGCCTTTTGTTTTGGCCTGGAGCACAGGGAGGGCATACCTCTGCAGGTGATAGTTGTTGGCAGCCTGCAGAGGGCACTCCAAAAGCTTCATAAATAACAGAATGAGCAGTGTGAAATTAAAGATGGATAACTTAAGCAGAGGTCTGACCCAGGCAGGTCTCAAAGGCCCCTCCTCTTTCTTTTGCTGGGCAGGTTTCTCTTCTCTCCTTGGCGATATGCAGCCGTCCAACCACAACTACTACATGTACCAGCAACAGCAAGGCCCTTCATCAGTGGGTGCTGCTCCCCCACTCCACACTCCAACCCCGGAGGGTTGCCCACCCCAAGGGGGCAAGCAGCAGGGTGGTGAAGGTTATGGCCCTCCACCGGTGATGTCCATGCACCCACCCCCAATGCAGCACGGAGGCTACCACCAGCATCAGCAGCATCACCCGCATTCCCACCCGCAGCAGCAGCCGCATCAGCACCAGCAGCAGCAGTCACAGGCTTCAATCAACAGTGCTGGCTTCGGTGAGCGGGGGGTGATGGAAAGAACATCTGGGGAAAAGGGAACAGAGAGGAGGGAGCCCTTCAACAGAAATTCCATCAGCAAGCTTTCCCCTAAGTGGTCTCCACGTCGTGTGTGGAGAAAGGGTGGAAGGCAGTTGTGACTGAAACGTGAGAGGGAAATCGTTTCCTTACTGAAGGAGGGAGGATACGTCCACCCTGGGTTTGGGATTCCGTTCAGGAACGCAGGATAAAGTCAGGGGCTAAACGAAAAGGGAGGCAGCATCCCTGGCCTTCCGAGGGAGAAGGGGTTTCTGGCTACTGTAGCGTGATGCTCTGGGGTGAAGAGGGGTCAATCACTTTGTGTTTAAGACACGGAGGGAAAGGGTGGTCTGTACTGGGATAATCCTGTCCCCGTTTCATTTCAGCATTTCCCCCTGATTGGTGCTCCAACATCGATTCCCTGAAGGAAAGCTTCAAGATGGTAAACCGGCTGAACTGGTCTAGCATTGAGCACTCCCAGTTCTCAGGTCAGTGTTGGCCTAGTGACTAGGGCTGTGGTCTGGAGCCTGGGGGTGCTGTGCCCAGACCTTTTTTTCCGCTGTAGCTGCGTCCAGCCCGTGGGTTTCTCAGCTCTGCTGTTTGTAAGATGGGGTGTCTGACTTCATCGGTGCTCTGAAGGACCCTGAAGCACTTGAACACTGCAGGGCTTTGGGGCAAGGGGAATCCGTTCATAAACATGTATCAGAAAGCTGAGATGTTTCCCTCCTATTCTTCCCTCCCCTACCTGAGTCAGTGGGGCAGTATCCTAGATATGGAACTCTCCAGGAGTTTGGCAACAGATTCAAAGCTGTGAAGCTGGGTTTGTGGGGAGGAGGTAGGATTTAGGGGTAGAAGACAGAAGCTCTTTGCGGAGAAGACCACAGTGTGAGTGCTGCCTTTGACACCGTCCTTTGTCCCCCGACAGAGCTGATGGAGAGTCTGCGCCAGGCTGAGCGGAAGAACTGGACGCTGGATCAACACCACATTGCCAACCTCTGTGACTCCCTTAATCACTTCCTCACTCAGACTGGTCAGCTCCCTCATCTGGTTGGCCCACAGCAGCCTCCCCGAATCTCTGATTCTTGTGCCCTGAACAGTGGCAAACAGGAGCAATCCATGAACCAAGGTAATTAAGGAGGAGACTAAAATGACATGTAAATGAAGGCCCAATTCTTTGAATATCCTGAACCGCTTGCTGCCTTGCCAGGCAACACAGCACCGAGCAGCTCAGGGCTGGGCTGTCAGAGGTGTTTGTAGCAACTCTGCTTCCTCTGGCTTGAAAGAATTAGGATGCCCTGTGTCTGTGGCCTAGACAGGCGGTTGTGGTGCGATACACACCGCTGACAGGCAACCTCTCCAGGCAGAAAAACATTTAAAAGGTGAGCCCATAAAAGGAGAAGGGGGTGGCGTGTTTTGTAGGCGAGACGCAGAAAGGAATGGCAAGGTCGGCAGAACGCTGTTCCAGATGGCAGGAGCTGTAAAGAAGAAAGCTCTTGCACCCGTGTAGGAGAAACACTGACTGGACACGGAGGAGGAGGGTGCACTCTGGGGAGAGTACAGAGGATATCATGGTCTGATACAACGGATGGTGTGTGATGACACCAGACTGGGAGGAGTGGCTGCCACGCCAGAAGGCCGTGCTGCCGTCCAGCGTAACCTGGACAGGCTGGAGAGCTGGGCGGGGAGAAACCAAATGCAATTCAGTAAGGGCAAGTGTAAAGTGCTGCATCTGGGGAAGAACAACCCCATGTTCCACTACAGGTTGGGGGCTGTTCTCTTGGAGGGCAGCTCTGGGGAGAAGGGCCTTGGAGTCCTGGTGGACAACAGGATGACCATGAGCCGACAGTGTGCCCTCGCGGCCAAGAAGGCCAATGGCACCCTGGGGTGCGTTAAGAAGAGGGTGGCCAGCAGGTCGAGGGAAATTATCCTCCCCCTCTACTCTGCACTGGTGAGGCCTCCCCTGGAGTGCTGTGTCCAGTTCTGGGCTCCTCAGCTCCAGAAGGACAAGGAGCTCCTGGAGAGGGCCCAGCGCAGGGCGACTGAGATGGGGAAGGGCCTGGAGCACCTTCCATGTGAGGAAAGGTGAGAGAGCTGGGGCTGTTCAGCTGGAGAAGAGGAGGCTGAGGGGGATCTGATCAATGCCTAGCAATATCTAAGGGGTGGGTGTCAGGAGGATGGGGCCAGGCTCTGCTCAGGGGTGTCCAGTGACAGGACTGGGAGCAATGGCCATAAACTGGAAACAGAAGGTTCACCCTGAACGTGAGGAAACCCTTCTTCCCTGTGAGGGTGACAGAGCACTGGGACAGGCTGCCCAGAGAGGGGGGAGTCTCCTTCCTTGGAGACTTTCCAAAGCCGCCTGGACTTGTTCCTGTGTGATCTGCTCTGGGGGATCCTGCTCTGGCAGGGGGGTTGGACTGGATGATCTCTAGAGGGCCCTGCCAACCCCCACCACTCTGTGAATCTCTTGTCTAGTGCTGAACTGAACGGATGATGCGGAGCCGGGTCATGGTGTTTCTGGGTGAAAATTTCATTCTGTACAGTAGTAGAGAAACTCCTGCTGGCTTCCAGAAGACGATCCCTGACCAAGCTGTAGCTTGCGGTTAGGACCCAACAGCTGAACATCTCCTCAGTACCCCATGGGTCTGAGTGAGTTGCTCTGTGGCTGAGCTGCCACCCAGCCCGAGCCAAGACAGTTGACCAGAATGTTCACAGTTTGGCGTGATTTGGGGTTTTTTTTTTGGTGTGGGTGTGACTTTGTTTTGTTTTTTATTCCCTTCCTTTCACAGTGAACTCCTATGGTCAGCCCCAGCCTCCCCATCTCTTCTCTGGGCCATCTCCTATGTACCAGATTTCCAGCCAGGACTCTCCAGGGTATAATCGCCCAGGTAAGTGGTGACATTAAGGCATGTTATACCAGTGGACGTTAAAGAACCAGTTCCCAAGCCCTTTGTGCGTTTCTTCCAATGCGCTTACTGATCAGGTGGAGCACAGGGAGTAGAGAGGGAGCCTGGACTGCAAGGGACCCTCCGTTTAGGGCTCTGCAATTGCTCTGGCAAGCTTTAGGATTTCAGAGGCTTGATTCCTTTCACTTCACGTCAGTAGTCTTCCAGCTCAGCCTCACCCGCTGTTGGTCACTTGAAGGCAGCTTTGCACGAGAAGCTCCTGTTGGTGAAGTCCTTCGTGCTGTGTCAGGAGTCAGCTGTAAGGAAACGGCCTCCGCAGAAGCTGCTGTGGAGGATGTCACAGCAGACCGCCTGCAGGCGGTGGTAGGTGCTGTCTGACAGGGAGAAATTCATGCCAGTAGTGGTTTTGCTTGTCAGACTGTTGGGAGGAGGCCTGAATCCCTTACGCTTTCTTTTGCCCAAGAGCCCCCTGTGGGAAAAGCACGTCATTTTTTATTCTAACTGTTCTTTTTCCTTTCTCTTCTTTTTTTTTTTTTTTTTTTTCTTGTTTTTGGCTCAGCTCACCATCTGGTTCCTCGGCCTCCAGGGCCGCCTCCAGGCGCCAACGAGGAAATCCCCGATGATTTCGACTGGGACTTGATCACCTAGCGTGTTACAGACTTGATAGCCCATCCTTTTGGAAGGATGTTGGAGGGGAGGGGGACGTGGGGTGAATGGTGCCAGCGCCACCCTCCCCAGCCTCCCTGCCTTGCCTGTATATAGATATATATTCTCTATCTCCGCCAGAGAAGCCACCGCAAGATGCTGCCGAAGATAATCCTTCCTTGCGTCCTGTTTTACCTTCTTTTTCTTCTTTTGTTTATTATTATTATTATTGTTGTTGTTATTATTATTACCGATAATTGAGCACAGCCCTCCCCCTCCTCTGGTGGCCTCGGACGCATCAGATCAGCTCCTTTGTGTTGCATGGTGCCCTGTGGAGGGTGGAGAGATGGGTCCTTGGTGCCGTGAAAAGACCTCGCAAGGCCGAATCCTCAAGCGCGTCTTTCTCTGCCTCCGTCGTTTTGCGTTTAACAATCCCTCTTTCCCTTCAGGGCGGCCGGCCAATCTGTCGTGTTGGCTGCTGGAGTGAGAGAGCCTAGCGGACCCCGGGAGCCTGTAGTTATGTTGTTTCATAGGTGTCGTAAAGGTCGGGAGGCTAAAGGGACGCTGGAGGGGCGATCTCAGATGCGTGAAATTCCCGCAGCAGCAGCGAAAGCCAGAAAAGTACGCTTCCCAGGTACAAGGAGATGGTAATCCCTCAAGTCGGGAGAGCTGAGGTGGGAGGGTAGACCTGAGGTTGGAGAAAGGAGGATGTAGCTGAGGTGGTATTTCAGCAGAGAAGTTGGGTTTCAGGATGCGGTGCCGTCTGTGAGGGCTGAGAGAGATGTTGGAGGAATCCTGACCCGTGTTCTACACTGCCTTTTTGCAGTCGCCGGGGGGACGCCTGCGTACCCAGCGGCTCAAAAGCAGCCGGGGCGTCACGTGTGATTCAGCAAATTCTGTCCCCCAGAGCTTTTAATTTCACTCCACGCCCCTTCGAGCCCTTCTTCAAAATATGTAGTGAGGCTCTTACCCGGTATGCAAATTTGGAATTCGCTTCGGTTGTTGCTTGGCGCCCCCCACCCTTTGTATTCCTTTGGAGACCGTCCTCGCCTGCGGTTGGCGAGTGCAGCGACGGGAGTCGGGCCGTGAAGGTGCAAGTTCTCAGTCGGCGCTTCCCGCTTCGGGAACGCGCCAGCGGTGGGAAGAGGAGGCTGCCGCTCGGAGCGCTGGTGGCTTAGGGGACGTCTGGTCAAGGGGCTGGACCCTCTGGCCGAGGAACTGGGAGTCCCTCGCAAGTGGCTTCCAGAGGCGCGTTAGAAGAGGGAGGACAAAGAGGGGCGGATTTTTAAAGGGAGCAGCCAGAGGGCAGTATAAGGGGGGAGGGGTGGGTCGGACCCCCCGCCGCTCAGCTGGGGGGATGATGGAATCTAGCGTACATCCCACGGGGAGTCTGTCAGCGCTTGCAGGTCAGGAAGGTAGAAGAGGTGGAGGAGCAGGCGTGAGTGGTGAGGTGCCTTCTCCCCAGAGCTGTCCCCTGCGTCCTCTTTTTTTTCCTGCCGTGGCCCTGTTCTGTCAAGCCTCTCGTTTCACTTGGACAGCCTCCGGCAGCCCTTATCCCCTGTTTATCAGTAAAGGGAACCGAGACGGGACGAAAACGGCGCGGCTGCTTGACAGAGCTGGGGCAGGGAAGTGATGACCTGCGCCCTGGCTGCGGGGAGGTGGGGAACTAGCGCTGCTTCTTAAATTGGCTGTAGGGATACACCAGTTGGACCTTGGTCAGGGAACTGGACAGACTCTCATTTTATGGGGGGCGGGGAGGGGGGTGTTTTTGTTTGTGGGTTTTTTCTTTTTTTTTTTTTCTTTTTTTTAAAGTGTGTGTTTTGGGGTGGGGTGGGGGGAGTTCGTCGTTGAGTCTTTCCAAAAGAAACGTGGAATCCCGGACAACTTCAGCGTGGTGTCAGCTGTTCTTTGTGCTGCCTCAGGACGGGAATGATGCAGCTTGGAATCGCGTGTGATGGGTTTCTGTGGCAGGTGGCACCGGAGACAACCGCGAAAGACAGCCTCTGGTAGGTGCCGGTTAGGGCTTTGCAGAGGACGTGACCGGGAGCCGGTCCTGTGGAAGTCTGAACGCACCACCCGGAGAAAACCAAACCGAGATGGCTCCTTCTGCGTATCCAAGCGCTCCTCATTTGCGTATTTGCCTCATCTGCATATTAAGTTACGCCTCATTCGCATATGTAAATACAAGCCGGTCAGTGTGCAAATTAGCCTCGTTCCTCTGCCCCTGAAATCAGTGTGTGGTGTTCGTGCGTGGGAAGGCGTCGGGCGGGCGGCGTGGAGCTCTGCAGGCCGCACGGGTACCGCCCTGCAGGGAGGGGAGGGATGCCAGCCCCTTCAGAGAGGGGTGCCCGCAGGCCCCTCCAGCGTGGCGTGGCCCCCACGCTTCGTGTCAGTGGTCAGGGAGAGAGGGGCGTGATCTCACGAGTTTATTTTTGTGCATGCTTTCTTAATAAAAAGGAAAAGTGAATGTTTATGGTTTAACGCTTTCGGTGCCAGTATTGAATTTTTTTCCCAGCGGCGCCTGTCAGGTGGGCTGAGTTCCTTCCCCGCTTCCCTTAGAGTTTGGGCGTGGCTAAATGACCATCCCACACCTCCTTTACAACTGGGACTTTTTAGGATGTCACCAGGGAGTTGAAAGTTCTCACAGCTGATTCCTCTCGGGGCACTGAGATGGCTGAGCCCTTCCGCTTGTGCTCACCACAGAGGCAAAGCACAACTGGTACTAATGGCAGTTTGTCATACCATTTGCTGCCCTTACTCCTTTGAGGAAGGACTGTCACAAAAAGCAGATGGTAAGCTACTTCCTTAGAGTACTTGGGACATGGCATCCGCTTTCCTGGAGCGGGCAACGTTCAGGCTTGGGGAACTCCCCTGAGTAGCCTGGACGGATTTCTCTTCCTCCACCAGGAAGACACGAGGAGCACCCCTCTTTCAGAGAGAGGACGTGACCCTGCCGCAACGGGCTCGTTCCCCACCTTCTTGGAGTCGGGCTAGAGGTTCTCTCTTCTCGACCCGTAAGGTTTTACCCCGTGACTGAGAGTCCCAACAGCCAGCCGCCCGGTCGGGGTCATCGGTGCTCAGATCCTGCTCCCGTGCCGTCTCGGAAGGCAGTGGGGACATCCCTATAACCTGGGACCACTTTCTGAAGGGAAGGTTTGGGGCCCTGATTGACTCTCTGCGCGCGCAGATCCCGGACAGAGCTACGGCACCGTGCGCTGAACCAGCCGCCGCTGCGCAGCGCGGTATTTGCCGGGACAGAGGAGCAACCGAGGCATGAAAGTCGGTCCAGGGGTGCTGACGGGGGCGAACGCTGTTCTAAGGCGCTGCTGTAAGGAAGTGTAGCACCGTCCTCTTGGGAATCTTCAGAGCAGAAAACCTCCGACCCCGAGTACGATCAAAGGGGAGGAAGGACGGGTAACAGATTTCAAGGAGAGACGTGGTTTCAGCTGCAGTTTATCAGAGGCAGGAGATGTAGAACACAGACACGTGCAAACAACTCTAATGACGCTTTCATCTAGAAATTTAGAGGCTAAACTACGTGGTCCCACCGCAAACCATTCTGCAAGCCCGCTTTTAGGTGTTGCGATACTCCAGGTCTCCTCCTTTGCCGGAGTCCTCCCTGAGATGACTACTCTTGGTACGTCCACCTCCCCGTCTCTCCAGAGTTCAGGGGGGGTTAGCCGTTTGATCTGCGCCGCGCCGGCGCCCTGCGCGCAGCTGCAGGTTAGTCAAAGGTGCCGGAGCAAGAGAAGCTGTTCAGCGGGGAGCGACTGACGCGCGGGGCCGTAGCTCGCCCTCCCTGCAGCGATGGTGGCGGGTCCCGCGTTACACGGTGCTGCCGACGTCCTTCTCTGTCGACGTCTTGCTCCTGTCAGGGGAGTGGGGGGTTGAGCGCGTGGGTTGCTCAGTAAAGGCACCTTCCAGGATTCCTTGCACGGATCGCCGTGCCCTTGCCCTGAAGTCCCGTCCCACAAAAACGTAGAGCAGGGGGTTGATGCAGCTGTTGGCGTACGCGAGCGACGTGGAGAGGTGATCCCAGAAGATGAGCGACTCGCTCAGGTCTGTTCCAGAGGTGGGCACGAGGTACAGGATCCCAACCACGTGGTACGGAGCCCAGCAGATGAAGAAGGTAGCTACCAAGAGCACGACGGTTCGCAGCATCCTGTCGCGTGGCTTGTGGAACTGGCTCGCGCGCGTTCTGAAAGCGATGAGGGCGTAGCAAACCGCCATTACGCCGAAGGGGAGCGCAAAGCCGAAGACAGACCTGCTGATGTTGATTGCCGCCAAGGGAAGGGGTGCAGAATAATCGCCTCCGTAGCGACTGCCCCATGAGTCGTTGCCACTGTAGGCTAGAGGCGAGTATTCTTCCGCTAACTCGCCGGCGGAATCATCCGTATAATCTAGGACCTTGTCATCTCCAAAAGCGTACCCGCACTCAGTGCTGCCACCGAGAGTGCTAGTGTCACGGTAGTGGAAGACAGGACAGCAGAAAAGGAAGGCCAGGATCCAAACGCCGCCGCAGATGAGCGTTACAAATTTCACCGTTCGGTGATTTTGACACCAGACGGGTTTTGTCGCAAGGAGGTACCGGTCAATGCTGATGGCCGCCAGCAGGAAGACGCTCGCAAACATGGTGAAGGTTATGACCGACGGAATGACTTTGCAGAGGAACCAACCGTACGGCCAGCGCTCGTGGAGAGCCAGGTGAACGATGGAAAACGGCAAGGACAAGCAGCACGTGAAGTCAGCCACAGCAAGGTTTAGGACCCAGACAGTGTTCACAGACCTTTTCATTTTCAGGCCAGCTACCCAGATCACCAGTCCGTTGCCTGGGATACCCACGACGAAAACCACGATGAAGACAGCAATGGAGACGATGGATTCTGCCGCGTAATATCCAGCAGCCTGTTCGTGCCAACTGCTGTTACCTGGCTGTTGAGGCATTCTGTAGCTGTCAAACGGAAAGCAAACCACTACGTAATCCTGATCCGCATCCGTTGGGCATTAATAACGTTGCTCACGAAACACCCGTTCGCTAAACCCCTGCCGAGCGAACGAAGACAGTTGCGTTGTGGAAGGGTTCCGGAAAGGAAACTGCGGGGGGAAAAGCCCTGAGTACAGCCCGCAGAAGCAACCGAGGAGACGTGAGTAAGACAAACCAGATCGATTCTGTGTGAACTTCCCTATGCCAGTACTTAAATGCCGGTCGGGGACTGTTGTGTGCAGGACTAAATCGCAATATTATTAACAAAAATCAGCCCAAAACATCAAATCTCTTTTTTGCCTAACTTATTTTCCAGCGTGGAGCAGCGTGTGTAGGTCCGCTCCCCCCCAGAGAAAAAGCGGTTGTGACAAACATTGTAATTTACCACTTTTTGGTAACAATTGCTAAGAGGTTTGCAGGCGAGGGTCACCTGCAAGGAAAACTCCAGAAGAAGCCACCGGAAAGCAGCTGGGGGCTTAACAAAATTCTAACCAGTTGGTTCCGTTTCCTGCGGTCTGGCTGATCGACGCAGAAGTGACTCTTACCGGCAGAGCTGGAGAACAGCGCCGCACAAGCTGAGTCTTGCTGCCTTCCCATACGGCTGCGGAAGGCGGGAGGAAGAGGATAGGGAATCCCGGAACGCCAGAGAGAAAGACGGTAGTACGACTCCTACCCCAAAGCAAACTGAGGGATGAATCCGTAGGAAGACCCTGCCTGCGCTACGTTTTCAAGAGCGTTAAAAGGGCCGCTGCGTGGTTAGGAAGATGGGAGGAGGAGCTGGAGGGGAGAGAAAGGTTGCCAGGAGTGAAGAAGAAGAAATTGCAAGTTGAAGAGGAAAGCAGCATTATGCAGCTTATACCTACCTGAGTGAAGCAGATATCGCGGTGTGTCACCGAGCAAGGACGCACAGGACATCTATCCTGTTTCTGGACTGACAAAAGAAACTCACGTGACTTTTTAGGAACTGGCTTTTTCCTCTATGTGCATGTGTGTGCTAAGTATGGTCTTTCACCCTGTCGGAAAGGCTTAAAATGACTCATTTCTGAACTTTCAGACACGATCTGCTGATAAAATAAATAGTCGGGTCGAAAGAATCTGTCCCAACGCCGTCAAAACAAATCGGTGCTCTGAGTCAAAGGATGATGGAAATCAAGGGAATGATGGGCACAGCCACGTACTTCGCTGTAGTTTGCACAGGACAGCTCAATCAGGTGTCCTGCCGATCGGCGTCGCGCTGGCTTTTGCTTGGGGTAATTCGTAATTCCGAGCTCTGCCGTGCCACCATCATTGTCTGATCTGTTGTCTTCTGGCCACTTTCATGTTGTATCAGATCAGCACGTTCACTTGGCTAATCCCGTTCCTGGGGTTCTATCAATCCAGATCAGCTTCTGTCCCAGCTTGAGACAGTTTAGTTCACCATACGCAAAACGTTGTACTCAGCAAACCATAATTAGTCATGTCAAATGGACTTTAATCTCATTTTTGACCTTCCAGGGCATTTAAAGTGGTGGTGGGGTATTTAATTTTTTTTTTTTAAGAAGGAACTTGGCTGATGAAAAGTTGAAGTGGTTAACAGAAATGCTGATAGCACAAAATGTGGCAAGACTACAAAAAAGACATGACATCTCATGTGCAACGATAGGATTCCCCCTCACCCCTCCCAGTCTGGGAAATCAGGACTGCCAGCAGAAATGACAAAGCCCAGACTTACGAGAATCAGCCTCAGTGTTTTGATTTTGGACTGGAAAATGAACTAGGACGGAGCAGAATTCTGCTTCTGAGCGTGTCTCTGTGAAACACACGGATGCTGCCTCCAGCAGAAAAACCATGAAACGAAACAGGAAGGCAGGCCAGGGCTGGGCCATACCCCCAAAGACAGATGGGCTGTCAGCAGCCTGCCAGGAAAATTCCTCTAGCTGCATCTTATTCTCAGCTGCCGTCTCTCCCGCGGCGCTCCTCAGACCCAGGCAGAAGGTGTTCACACGAAGGGCCTCCTGTTGGCTCGGGTTGGCCAAGGGACGCACAGCCGTTTCACCACCGGACGGCTCACTCGCTCCAGCCCAACTCCCCTTGGCAAGAAGGTCCTTCTCCACCAGTTGGCCCACTCCGATCCTGCCCGTTGTTAAAACCTCTCCCCTGCAGCCAACCTGGACACAGCAAGCACTTTAGTCCCGCCAGCTCGCCACGGACCGTGACGAGACGGTGTGGCACGGCGCCTGTATGGGTTTCCAGAGCAATGGGCCTTCTGCGCGGTTTGGCTAGTGAAGTGTTTTGCACCTCAGCATGAAGGGCCTAATGAGGTAGACACTCAAAGGAGACGGTGCAAGGAGGAAAAAAAGATGTTTTGTTACTTTCAGAAGACGGTTGCTTAGATCAGGCCAGACCTTTGACTTGCAGCTTTGATGCTAATCCCAAATCACCACCCTGCATTCTTCTCTTCTGCATCTCTCCTTTCCCCTCATGATAAAGAGGCTGAGTTCGCTCAGAAAGGCCCTGATTCGCAGGATCACTGAGCAGGGGAGGTTGGAAGGCTGTCTGGAGACTGCCCAGCCCAGCCCCGCTGCTCAAGGTAGGGACAGCCAAGGAGATTGCCCAGGACTGTGTCCAGTCGGGTTTGAGTATCTCCACAGAAGGGACACTCCGCAGACTCTCCTGGCAACTTGTTCCAGTGTTCAACCACCCGCACAACAGAAACCTTTTTGTTGTGCTCAGACTGAACTTCTTGTGTTTCAGTTTGTGCCCATTGCCCCCTGTCCTGTCACCAGGCACCACTGAGAAGAGTCTGCTTCCATCTCCATTGAACACCCCCAGCAGCTCGATGGTGAGATCCCCGTGATCCTTCTCTCCCCCAGTATGCTCCCAGTTCCTTAATTGCCTTTGTGGGTCTCCACAAGCTTCACTCTACTATGTCCATGTCTCTCTAGTACTGGGGAGCCCAGAACTGCACCCAGCACTCTAGATGGGGCCTCACCAGTGCCCAGTAGAGGGGAAGGATCACCTCCCTCGACCTGCTGGCAAGAATCCTGCTAATCTAGCCGTAGCAGCTATTGGCATTCTTCGCTGCGAGGCTGCATTGCTGGCTTACGTTCAGCTTTTTGTCCACCAGGGCCACAACATCGTCATTCTCTGCACAGCTGCTTTCCAGGTGGTCAGCCTCCGGTGCACCAGTTGTTCCTCCTCCGGTGCAGGACTTTGCACTTCTCCAGCATATCCAGGTTCCTCTAGATGGTAGCAGAGACACCTGCTGCGTCACCCACCTCTACCAGTTTTGTATCGTCTGCGGCAAACTTGCTGAGGGGGCATGTTGCTTCATTATCCGGGTAATTCACTAAGAGTTGAAACCAGTGTCAACTGCAGCTGGATACCAGCAGTGACTGGTCTCCAGCTGGACATAATTCTTCTGATCACCATCCTCTTGAGCCCAGCAGTTCAGCCACTGTTCAATGCACCTCACTGTCCACTTAATTAACCCATGCTCCATCAGCTTGTCTACAAGGATGTTCATGTTGAAGTTTATCTTGATGTATAGACTCCACTGGCCACCACAACAGGCTGGCTAAAACCTTACCCCAAGTTACCATTTATTTTGCCCTTTCAGGTTTGTTATCCCACACCTGCACCAGTCTCTCAGTTACTAAATAGTTGCACCCCTGTGCAGTTCTGGAAATGCGATCAGTATATTTACAAAAGCCTCCCTCCTGCAAGAGTATGCAGGTTGTCTCCAAAACGCTTTGTCGAGAACTGAGAATTCCACTTGCGTTTCGTATTTCTACTGCTTCTTCTGCGGTTCTACAAAGCTCTGCAGCCCCTCTCAGATCTCTCATTCATTTCTTTGCAGGTGGAGCAACTAGACACCTATGAACTTTCACAGACCCTGAATATTCCTTGTGCATGCGGCAAACCCGTCTTCCTAAAAAACCTGTCCAACCCCCTCCTATAAAAGCTTAGCCACAACTAGCACGACTGTCCCTGGGAAGCATCCTGCAGTGGGCTGGTGGCCGGTCCTTGTGCTTTCTTCCGTTGTCACAAGTGTGCGCTTGGCTTCCTAGGGACTCTCCAGGCATATGAGATATCTGCAGGCTTGCCCTGCGCTGGTATTCCTCAGACTCTCCCCTCCAGAAATTCCACCGGAGGACACCGTGGCATCTTTGTACGTTGCTGAGTAAGCTCAGGTAAGCAGCAGCTTTGGACACCAAGCAGGGCACAATGCTTGGCCAAACCGTTACACACCTAGGTCATACATAATTAAAAAGCCACAACAACAGGTTCTCAGTCCTGGGAACAGCGTCCAGGTCAGACGTTTTGCCGGGACATTTAATGATTCTTCTGCATTGTTTATTGTCAGGCTACCTACACCTACGAATCGGCATGAATTGTGCATTTTACCCTACTTGCGTGGCCTTTCAATTCGCTCACCCCACATGACTGAACACTGTGGAGTTCCATCCGACGTTTCTACTCCTCCCTGGTTTTCATTCGTTGAAGATTTTTGTGTGGGAAGAAGATGGATCCATTGCTTTCGCAGTCTGATTTTAAGTATGATGTCCTCCTTCAATATTTCAACTTCACTGCTTAACCCTTATTAAAAAAACCCACAAAAAAACCCCAAAAAACCAACCCAAACCAACCCCAACAAAAGTTAGCTCTTGTTGGCAGTGCTTTGCATTTTCTTGGTCCAGAGGTGTTTGGAAAAGACAGCAGAATGTTTTGTTGAGTGCTGGTTAAGTCTCCACGGAATTGAACTGAACGGGAGATGTAGTCCTGGTGTCCTGCATCTTCCCTCACGCGCCTTATACAAGTTGCCCCTTCGACGACCTCCTTCTAGAAGAACCGTAGGAGGGTTGTGGCACACTGAACCACAGCACAAGTCACTGAATTTGGGAAAGCAATCATAGCTACACTCAGGGTGATGTACTCCAGGTCCGTTATTACCATTCCAAGAAAAAATTTCACAGTCAGGGCAGGAAGTTCTGTGAAAAATCATGTCAACTTGCAGTGCTGTTCAAAAGGTAAATAAAATGGGAAGTATTCAGTTGCTTCTTAAATACTGAGTGCTGTGGTGGTCCTGGATCTTAAAAACAATTATAGGATGAGAAATTATACAGAAAGTGGTGACGAGACAGCCATGGCTCAGAATAGCTTCTTTCGGTGGATGAGCTAGACACGAACGCTTCCCCTTGGGAAACAGACATCTAAGTGTCAGTATGTGTGCTGGGGTCAGTCAGGAAAGAGTTAACTCTGTACCGTGCCTGCTAGGGAGCTGTTCCTGGGTGCTGAGGGAAGTACTGAGGTGGTCTCAGCTGGCGCTGGGCAATGCCTGCACTGAATTCAAGGTCTTTCTCCGCTTCTGACCCTGCAGCTGCGTTCCCAGCTCTCGCTGTCGCTGCAGGCAGTGCAGGGACACACAGCTCAGACAGCTGACCCCACCTGACCGAGGGAGTATTTCATTCCACAGCACGCCATGCTCGGGGCTCAGGTGAGGAGGGGTCTGGGAGCCGTTACTCTCTCCCTTACTCCCTTGCTCGTTTACTCCCTGGCACTCGCTAACCCTCCCCCTGACTCCCGGGTTAGCAGCTTTGCTCACTCCTGTGCTGGCTCACTCCGGAGGGGGTTGGTGGGTTGTTTAGTGTTCCCGGTTGTGCTGTCGCTGAGAGGGTTCGCTCAGAGTCTGCTGCGACAGCTCTTGGTCCCTGGCCCTCGGGCTGTGGCTCTCAGGCTGCGATCGCTCTCGGGCTGCGGCTCTCGGTCTCTCTGGGTCTGACTCTCACTGCTCAGCACCTGGTTGTGCCTTGGTCAGTGGGTGGTGAGAAATTGTATCATATTGTATCATACGTTTTATTTTCTAGTATTTTAATTATTTATTATTAGCAGTATTTGTATATATTAATATAGATTCAATTAGTAAGTAGTTCTTACCTCAATTTACGAGCTTCCTTATTTCCTTTTCCTCCGACTCTTCCCCTCCACTGGAGGAGGGGAGGGGGATTTGTGAGAGCGGCTTCGCGGTGTTTTGCTAGCCGGAGTTAAACCTCGACAGTATGACACCTGGAGAAGGTGACACATGCATTCTTATGGCACAAGAATTAGGAGGTATCAAATGAAATGATCAGGTGAAAGTTTGTAAACAAAAAAATCATACTTTTTCACGTTGCACAATGCGATTCATGGCTCCAGGGATTATATGGGTAACCAAAAGCATAAATAAATGCGAAGGAAGCAAATAGATGAATCCGTAGAAGGAAAGGCAATACAACGCACTATGTCTAACAAATGCACATCAAACCCCTGGCCCACAGAACCCTTACACTACATATTTCTGGGCTAGTATACTGGGAACGTGTAATTCTGTAGTGGTTGATAGGCTTTAATTAGGTCTGTTCGTCTCCAAAGCCTGTCTCTCATTAACCCCTTCACCTGAACTCTGGCAGTCCGGTGAGCAGTGTAACGTGGGAAGGCAGAGCCCTCCCTGCGGCGCACGTCTGCATTAAGCACCGGCGCCGTGTATTCCTACTAGTTCTCGCACACGCGGCATGAAAGGGTTCAAATCTCCCTTCCTGGGCTGGCATCTGCCCACCTAGTGTGCAGCCTGGCAGGGCACCCGCCTCTGCTCCCTGGGGCATCACGGTCTGCCACAAAGCCCAGTGTCAGGCCCTCCCTCCCGCTGCAGGGAGGCAGAAGCAAGCTGGCGGAAGGGAAGGGGGAAAGGAAGCCGCACATTTGCGTCATTCTGTGTCTGTTCAGGTTATTAGCTCACGCCAGTCACGTGTTTTCTTGGTATATCTACTCATACAGCTGTCAACATAATTTCCAGGGAAAACTCGGCCAGTTAAATTACAAGAATCCTACTTTGTTAGTCTTAACGACCTAAGACTATTCCTGCCCTTCGCTTCAGAGCAACTTCACTTACCAAACCTACGGAGTCAGCGGCATAAGCTCCCTCTCTTTCTCTCAAGGCCGTTCCGCACCGGGCGCTGTCAGAGACACGATGCAGGGTTAGTTGGACGTTCGACCTGACGGAAGGACCGCTCCACTTATCTCTGTAAACATCGAGAAACAAATCTCCAGATACCATTTCAGCTCTCAACGCACCGATTAACACTGCTCCTCGCCAGAAAAAAAAAAAAAAACCCAACCCAAACCCTTAAACTTGGTGCTGTTTCACTCTTGGCTTTGGCTCAGCGATAAACTGTGCTCACTCCGCCTTCCACGGACAGCTTAAATTATTCCCTGGCACAAATAGCCCATTCTGTGCCCACCCCTGGCTCTGTGGACAAACGCAATTCTGTTGGTAACTGTTCTTACACTTTTTCTTCCGGTTTTCAGAGTAAAGATTTAACACCTTCAGTGCCTCAGTCGCATGCTACTGCGTGGCAGTACACTTCAACACCAGCCTTCACTGGGAAGTCACTGACTATTAAAAAAATATCAGTTGAAATGCCACCAGCCTTTGTCTTACCATGCTTGATAAATAAACTAATATCTATGTCACTTAAACTGGTGTTAAGGCCACATTTCTGGGAAGTCACACTCCTGAAGTTAACCTTTATGTAGCAGGCATTTCCACCACTTCTAGCTGCAGAACTCGCCACGGCTTGTGTTTTCTCTTTGGTTTGCTGTGTTACCAAAGGCCTCCTGATCTGGCACCACAGCCAAAATCCATCGTCACTGTGCTGGGTTCAGTCAGGACAGGGCTAACTCCCTTGACTCTGGTTGCCAGGGAACTCTGTTGCTGGATGCTAAGAGAAACCATTGATAAGGCCCCAGCTGGTGCTGGGGATGGCCTGTACTGGACTCAAGGTCTTTTGTCCGCTTCGGATACTGTAGCTGACCCAGACTGACCAAGGCAGTATTTCATCCCATAGTACGTCATGTTCCGGTCTCTTTGGGTGGGGAAGAGGGTCCGGTAGCCATTACTCTGCCCTTCTCTCTCTCTCCCTCACTCCCTTGCTCGTCTCTCCGGGCACTTGCCAACCCTCCTGCGTTAGCTGCTTTGCCAACTCCTGTGCTGGCTCATTCCTGTGGGAGCCGGTGGGTTGTTTTGAGTTTTCTGGCCGTGTTATTGGTGATAAGGTTTGCTCGGAATCTGCTGCGTAGGCTCCCGGGCTCCGGCCTTCAGGCCGCGGCTCTCGGGCTGCGATCGCTCTCGGGCTGTGGGTCTCGGGCTCTCTGGGTCTGATTTTCATCCCTCAACATCTGGGTGTGCCTTGGTCAGTGGATGGTGGGAAATTGGATCATATTGTATATATTGTATATATTGTACTATATGTTTCATTTTGTACTATTTTAATTATTAGTAGTAGTAGTACCTGTATACATTGATTTAGATTTAATTAGCAAATAGTTATCTCAATGTTACGAGCTTCCTGATTTCTTTTTCCTCCGATTCTTCCCCTCCACAGGAGGAGGGGAGGGGGATTTGTGAGAGCGGCTTCGTGGTATTTTGCTAGCCGGAGTTAAACCACGACAGTCACTTAAAACCCAAAGGGCAGGAAAGAAAACCATGCTGGAGAGAAGCACCCAGGCTCACTGCCAAGGGCACCCAGGGATCCTGAAGGGCAGCTACTGACTCCTGTATGTCGAGCTGTGAAATTCCTCTCCGGATTAGCCTTGATCAGCAGCACGTTGTTTAGAAATAGGATGTTAGTATCTAACCAAGGTCTAGGAGAAGCTCAGAAGAGGATCGATCGCTGAACAGGCAAGCGCTGCAACCTTCACTCGCACGTCGCTTGTGATGTTGGTAAGCGTCTCCGTACGGGAAGCATGCAGACGAGTGACGAAGACTCCTTACTTCCTCACTGACCGCCAGAGGTGACTGTGTTAACATCAAAAGGATAAGAGATGGCAGCAAAACCCGTGGGATGATCGAGAGAAAGCTGGTATCATTATCTCGGGAGAAGGTGTTGCTCAGTAAATGATTTCTGGAAGGCTAATGAATACGTAATGCGTAGGGACGTCTAAGCGGTGCGATGGTGCCAAGCTGGTGGAGCGCTTACGGTGGAGAACCCCAGCGCGGGCCCAGTGCTGCAGTGGAGAACACCTGCTGAGCAGTAGGCAACTGTGTTGTGGAGTCCAATTTCTTTGTTTCAGATTGGCAGCCCAGATGGGACCTTCTCTGCTTGGCTTTGGGACCCACTGAGTACAGGACTCCTTTGCCTACCCCCAGAGATTTTTCTGGAGGGACTCCTCACCTCATTCGGATCCCCGCGGGGGCAGACAAGGACCGTCACAGGAAAGGTATTCTTTAAATCTGAAGTTTGCAGACCGGTCATTTGGTTTCGGGCCATCCGTAAGCTGCAAGACACGGATCTTACGCAGGACGGCGTACACCGGGTCGCTAGCACCTTAAAAGTGTACTTTGGTTTTGGTTTGTGTGCTCTTTCAAGGGTACGTGCGTCTGTGTGCTCATACAAGGGTATACATGCGGTTTGTACATCCCCCTTAAATCCGTGCGTTTGTTCCGAATCGATAATGGTGAATTAGACTTTGGCTTTAACTTACGACTCTGTCCTAAGACTCTGGGCTTTGATTTGATGACTTTGGAAACACACGGAATTGTTTGCGCGATCCTGTTTGTAATTACGGTGGAAATTTGCTGCTCAGGAGTTCCGCGTTCGATATAATGGGTGGACAGCAAAGCGGGGGGCAGCAAAGAGCCCACTGGGGTGTGTTCTGGCTCATTGGAAAGATGTCAGAGGTCCACCAGGTGGAAGCGTGAAGAAGAAAACGTTAATTCAGTGCTGTAATCAGCGGTGGCCATTGCGTAAGTTGGAAAGCGGAGAAAAACGGTCTTTTAATGGAACTTTGAATGCCAACGCTTTGCTGCAATCGCTGCTGTTTCTGCGAAGAGGAGAAAAGTGGGATGAGGTTACGAATGCTGACACGTTCTTGGCTTTGTGGGATCAGCCGGAGTGGCAGAAAGAACGTGGTATCAATTTAGGCCCCTCAGATCCCCTTGTGTTAGCATTAGAGAGGGAACAAAAGCAGGTTCAAGGTAAAATGAAACGGTGTTCAGCACGTGGCGTGGGGCAGAGATGTGTGAAACAAGTAAGGAATTAGAAGAAAGGCTTGAGGACGATGTGCTCCCTCCTCAGGAGGAAAGTACAAAAGGCTCAGCGAGGAGCGGTAGGGGGATTTACCCCAATTACTGCCCGAACCCGTAGTAAGCAAGGTCGGTTGTACAAGCAGCTCTCAGGCAGGCAACAGGACCCACAGGACCTGCGAGAATTAAGGTCCCGTTTTCCAGGGGTGATCTGGATGCATGGAAAGGTGTGGTAAAGGGATATCAAGACGATCCCTCAGGAGTTGCTAAGAGATTTGAGCTGACTGTTAAAAATCAGGATCCGGATTGGAGGGACACAGATTTGATGCCGGACGCGATGACGGAAACAGAAAAGTCGTCGGTTTTAAACACGGCTCGCACCCAGGCGCAGGCTCACAGCACTGCCACAACGCTGGCAGGGGGAATTGCCCACCCTATCCCTTTAACAGAGCCTAATTAGGATCCAAAGGATAATGCAGACTATCAGCTGCTGAAGCGTTTTCAGGATTGGATGAAACACGGCTTGGAACCCGCGATACCTAAAGCGGTGAATCGGGCTGCTTTGTGTTCTATACAGCAAAATCTGACTGAAACCCCCACCAGAGTGTTAGACAAGTGAAGGTTGGCTATGCATAAGCATACCACCTTAGATCCATCACCTGATGTGGGAAAGCAGCAGCTGGTGTCGCTGTTTCTGGGGCAGTCACCCGAAGGTATTAGAAGGAAACTGCAGGAAATGAAAGAACCAGGTGGGTGAGATTTGGAAATGTTGCTTGAAGAGGCTTGGAGGGTGCACAGCCATAGGGCAAAGAGCGATAGGAGGAAGTTGGGCACAACTACAGCTACTGCCGCAATCGGGGCCCTAGGGCAGCAAGGTCAGGACCCCCAGAGACCTTTTAGAAACCAAGGAAAAAGAGAACCTGGGAGGGGGCAAAGGGAATTTCAAGCACCTTCACGGCAAGATCAGTGCGCTTTCCTGCGGAGGAACGGGGACACTGGAAACAGGATTGTCCCAAATTAGGAAAAGCCAGACCCTCGATCCTTGCAGAGGCTGAGCGACGGGGACCTGGGGAATCTACCCTAGCAGACCCACTGGTTAAAAGAAAGCTGGGCAAGCAGGGTAGGGAGGTTGAATTTCTGACAGACACGGGTGCTTCTTACTTTGTAATAAATCAGGAACGAGCACCCGTGGATAAAGGTTTTGTAACTGTAGTGGGAGCTACTGGCCGACAGAAGAAAGCTTTCTTTCTGCAACCACTCAAATATACATCGGGAAAGCCAACAGGCTTGCACAAATTCTTATATTTACCAAATTCTCCAAAATCCTTATTGGGGTGGGATCTGTTGGAACAACTGGGAGCAGAGATAACTTTTGGGATTGATAAAATAGAATTTAAAGCGGGGAATCGTCAGTTAATCGAAATTTTAAGTTTGGCTTTGACACAGACCGAGAGGAAAAATGAAATCCCTCAGGAAATTCTGGATCAGGTGTACCCAGGAGTATGGGCCTCCAGAACGCCAGGTAAGGCAAAGAATGTGGTACCTGCAAAAGTGGAATTGAAATCTGGAACCAATCCGGTAAGCGTTAAACAATATCCTTTGAAATGAGAGGATAGAAAAGGAATCAGAGAAATAATTGATTACTTTTTTTGCAATTTGGCCTGCTTGCAGAATGGGAATCAGAGTACAACACTCCAATTTCACCCGCACGAAAGCCCGATGGCAAGAGTTACAGGCTAGTGCAAGACTTAAGGGCAATAAATAAAATGGTGGAGGATTTGCACCCAGTAGTAGCAAACCCTTACACACTGCTTATACAAAGCTGAGGAACAGCCAAGTGTGGTTTACCGGGCTGGGTTTGAAGTATGCTTTTTTTCTGTCTGGCCTTAGCAAAAGAAAGCCAAAACCTATTTGCTCTTGACTGGGAAAATCCTGATACTGGCAGAAAAACCCACTTGACCTGGGCAGTGTTACCTCAAGGCTTTAAAAATAGCCCTACCATCTTTGGTGACCAGTTGGCCAAAGAGCTTGAAACTTGGAGCCCCACAGAGCAAAACGGAACCTTGTTGCAGTCTGTAGATGATCTATTCATCGCTACAGAAAGCAGAGAGGAATGTGTGTGACGGACTGTGAGTTTGCTAAACTCTCTGCGATGACGTGGATGTAGAGTTCCTCAACAGAAGGCCCAGCTGATCCAGCCACAGGTGACGCACTTGGGATTGGAAATCTCGGGAGGACAGAGAACTTGGAGCAGAGCAAAAAGAAGCTATCTGCCTGCCACGCGCCGGAACCAAAGGTGGTGAAAGAACTCCGAACTCTTTTTGGAACGACAGGTTGGTGCAGATTGTGGATATATAATTACGGACTATTAGTAAAACCATTGTATGAACTATTGAAAGATAATTTGATTACATTAATCTGGATGGGGGACGCAAAAAGAGCGTTCCAGCAGCTGAAGCTGAAGTTGATGAAAGCTCCGGCATTGGGCCTTCGGGATGTACCAAAGCCCTTTTTGTTGTTTCCCACGAAAGGCAAGGCGTAGCAGTGGGAGTACTCGCACAACATTCAGGACCATATAAAAGAGCAGCGGCCCACTTCTCTAAGCGACTAGATGAGGTAAGCACGGGTTGGTCAGGATGTGCGCGCGCAGTGGCAGCAGAGGTCCTTCACATCCAGGAGGCTTGCGCATTCACCCCGGGACCGAAGATCACCGTACCGGTCTCCCACACAGTCTCTGCAGTCCTAGAACAAAAAGGAAGTTGCTGGCTACCTCCTTCCAGATTTTTGAAAGATCAGACTGTTCTGGTGGAACAGGACGATGTTGACGTAATAATTACCGCCGTCACAAACCCAACACCTTTCCTCAGTGGAGCTGTTTCGGAACCTGTGGTACACGACTGTCTGGAGTCCGTGGAGGCTGTGCATTCCAGCCGACCTGATCTGAAGGAAGAGCCGCTTGAGGAGGCTGAAGACCCCTGGTTCACGGACGGAAGCAGCTTTGTGAAACAAGGGGAACGTACGGCTGGGTGTGCTGTGACCACCGCCCGCCAGGTAACAGAAGCTGAAGCTCTACCCGCGGGAACGTAGGCCCAGAAAGCGGAAATAATTGCCTTGACACGCTCTCCAGGGCTATCACGAGGAAAAGGCATTAGCGTACGGACAGCCTCTAAGTATGTTTTTGGAGCAGCACCTGCTCCCGGTGCCATCGAAGGGGCGAGGCCTGCTTACAGCTCCGGGGAAGCGGACCAAGCACGTGGAACAGATTCCACTGTTAGGCAATCAGCTGGTACTGTTACAATTAGACAATGGGGTCTAATTACGAGTCGACCGTAGAGTCTAATTTCTGTGTTTCGCCCACAAAGGTTGGTGTGGCGGCGCAAAACCCAGCCCCGTGTGTCAGCACCACCTAGGCCGGGCTCCTCGGCCCTCGGCGTGCCGCTCCGCGCTCAGCGCCCCCCGCGTCCCCGCCTCCAGCGCACCGGGCGGCCGGCACCTCTCCGGGCCCGGGCAGCACCGAGGGCGGGGAGCCGGGTCACCCCACGCCCGCGGAGGCCCACCCTTCCCCGCCCGCTCCAGGTACGGCTACGCCCGGGTCCAAAATGGCGTCCAGCTTCATCAGCCCGAACCAAACATGGCTGCGCCAGACGCCGCTGGGGAACTGCCAGAGTCCAAGATGGCGCCGACCCCCGTGCAGTGTCAGAACCGGGTCCAAGATGGCCACCCCCCCGCCCCCGCCCTTTGCTGCCAGGTTCCAAAATGTCTTCCTCTACGCCTTCGATGTGGCTTGCTTCTCGCCCCATCGCCTCTAGGCGGCGTCTGCCCTCATCAAAGATGGCGGTCGGAAGCGCCTCAGGCTCTTAGGCTGCTACCCGCCGCTCTGCTGTGGGTTGTGGAGGTTTGCGGTCGAGATGGCGGCAGCTGAGCTGGAGTACGAGTCTGTCCTTTGCGTGAAGCCCGATGTTAACGTCTACCGCATCCCGCCGCGCACTTCCAACCGCGGGTACAGGTGAGAATGCCGCGCGGTGCTCGGGGTCGTCCTAGCTCGGTCCGGCGGCGCCCAGCCCCTGGCTGTCCCGCTTGCGGGGCAGAGCGGCCGGAGGCTTGGCCGGGGAGGGGGCGTCCTGCCCCCGAGCAGGGCCTTGGGAGGTCGCGGCCTGCAGCTACAAGCAGATCAGGCCTGTTCCCTGCGGCCTCACCCCCACTGGCTGCAGCTTCCAGGGGGGTAGCGGCTCGAGCCGCCTCTCGGAGATGAGCTGTGCCTAACCGGGGGAGCCTTTGCTCCGTGCTGCAGAGGGGCAGGGGGCTGCTTTGTTAACCGTGGGCAGGAGGTGGGGGCACCTGAGCCACTTGCTCTCTCAGGCAGAGCTGACCTTCGCTCCCAGCTTTTCTGGGACACGAGCCTGGTGTGGTATAAGGGCATGTTGAATTGGGCCTGTCAGCTCTTCCAGTGTTGAGGAGGAAGCCGGGAGGAGTTCAGTGTGATTCTTAGGCAGAGATTGCAGGACCTGGAGCTAGAAATGCCGTCTTCCTCTCTAACCAGTGGCGTGTGACTTCAGGCTGTGCCCACAGCCTTGCTGGAGGAATGGGTTTCTGACCCGAAGCACTGGTGGGTGTCAGTGGTATCCACTGCACTGGGCAAACTCCTGCTGCCGTGTGGACGCTGTGCCTGTTTCCAGTTGTAGAATCCTGTATGGTGGGGTTGTTCTCCCTCTTTCATGCCCCCCACCCCTCCTCCCTTCTTTTTTTTTTTCCCCTTCACAACAGCCCGTAGCAAATAGGGCTTGGTGGGCTAGTCAGTAGTGCGTATGACGTTTCACCCAGCGTAGGTGAGCTGCTTCTGGGTTCAGGCGTACTTGATGTTATTTTACATTGACAGGGTAGAATAATGGAGTGGCTTTTCAGCATGCTATTAATTAATTTTGGGGGTCTTCCCGATGCTCACAAGTCACTTATTAGTTGCTTTTGGGTTTACTGTTCCAAGTGAGTTTCTAGGTTTCAGTCTCCCCTCTTGTGCAAGCTTATAAAGGTAAAGACAGAGTTGATGTTCTCTGGAGTGTGTGCATTTCCCTTTACCCAGAGGAAAGAGAGGCCACTCAGAGCCATGTGTGTTGACTGGCAGCAGCGGAGAGGAGCTGAGACCTCATACGTTGCTCGGGGAGAGAAGTGGAATGGGGCAGCGGCGGAGAGGAGCTGAGACCTCATACGTTGCTCGGGGAGAGAAGTGGAATGGGGCAGCTGCATGTGTTGAACGTTCGGGAGCAGACACTTTTGCTGAGATGGTTGGGCAGAAGTGGAGGGGTTGATGTATCAGGGTCAGTGAACCGTGCTTTTCTTTCCAGGGCATCTGACTGGAAACTAGACCATCCAGACTGGACTGGGCGGCTTCGTGTCACCTCCAAAGGCAAAACCGCATACATAAAACTGGAGGATAAGGTTTCAGGTATGGGAAAGGCCGTGGCTTGGCAAGACTGTGACTATGATTGCTGTTTATGAGCCTGTGCTTCTAAGCCTGCTCAGAGCTGTGCAGAGCAACGCTGGCCATGCAAGAGGTTGCTTTCCCTAACACCCAGTCCTTTGTCTACAGGAGAGCTGTTTGCCCAGGCTCCTATAGATCAATACCCTGGCATTGCAGTGGAGACTGTGACGGATTCCAGCCGCTATTTTGTCATTCGAATTCAGGATGGGACTGGTGAGTTGAAGGGCCATCCACGTGCCGAGTGTTAGGGGTGGAGAACACTTAGCCTCATGGCGTCGAGTGTATGCCAGGTGGATTGGAATGGTGTTGGGAGTGCTGAAAAGGCTTGGTAGTGTGCCTGCAGAGGTAGGAAGGCAGGTTTAACAGAGGAGGATTCTTTGCATCGCACAAAGTTTAGGGTCTGGGAAGGAACATTCAGTTTCTGAGGGTGCCACAGGGGAAGGAGAGTGCATCCTGAAGGTTAGGAACAATGAACTGTTGTGAGCTGCTGGTGTCCAGCTGCAGGTGTGTCAGAGGGAGGTGGCACAGAACGGTTTAGGAGAATCAGAAGGGTGTTGAATTGGAAGAACACGAGGACCCATTTGCAGGGCAACTCCAATAACTCCTCCTGTCTCCTTGCTAGGACGAAGTGCTTTTATTGGCATTGGCTTCACGGATCGTGGTGATGCCTTTGACTTCAATGTCTCTCTGCAGGATCACTTCAAGTGAGTTGTGCTTTTCTGGAACGCTGTTTTTTCTCTGGCCTGTAGGTCGTGGCGGGTGGTGGTGCATGTTCATTTAGCACAGGTTTCCTTGGGATGGTTGCGAAGCCCTGCTCTCGGTCAGGGACACTTGAGTCTGCTTTGAACTGTCGTGCAAGCCGATAACCCTGCAGGGTCAGACGTGTAAGTCTTAACCTTAGGTCCTGTGATGCTGCTGGTGTGGTGCTAGTCTCTTGGGTTTGTGGTGGTCCCAGCGTTTTGCAGTATTACACTGGTAGTAGGAGGTAGCTGGTTTGACAAGGCAAGGCAGTTCTTTGGCAGGCTGAGGAGATGAACCATGTGTTCGTCAAACCCTGCCCCCCTTTGCCACAGGGTCTTATGTCGTCTTGTTGTCTTTTCAGGTGGGTGAAGCAGGAGACTGAGATCTCCAAGGAGTCCCAGGAACCTGACACACGTCCCAAATTAGACTTGGGGTTTAAGGAAGGACAGACCATCAAACTGAACATTGGGGTAAGGAGCTGAGTTTGCCCTGCTTCTTTCTATGGATATACCAATGAAGACTCTTCCTCACTTGTCTCTTCTTTTTATACAGAACATGACGACAAAGAAAGGAGGAGCAGCTAAGCCCCGTGTGTCTGGATCAGGGGCCCTAAGCCTGCTGCCACCCCCACCAGGAGGCAAAATTGCAGTCCCTCCTATACCTCCCCCGTCCTCCACAGCCATTGCCAACCATGTCACACCACCACCTGTGCTGAAATCCAGTAATGTGAGCGGTGCAGGTAAACATTAGCATAGAGCAAACAGTCTGTTGGACACTAGTAGGTGAGTAGAGAGGACTGAGGCCTGCCTCAGGGAATCGATGTTCAATCTAGTGCCAACAGTGCCCTGTGAGACATGATGTGTCCTGAGGGCTTTGCTGTCTTTACCTGAGGATGTCCATGCTTGTTTAAGAGCACCGGCAAGAAGGACAGCATAGTAGCTCCTGTCCTTGCAAAAGGAGAAACCAAATGGCTTGGTCAAAAGAATCTGAGGGTGTGGGTGTGAAATTGAAATAGTTGGATTTTTCTGAACTTGTATGTGTCTTAGGGACACCGGCAGAGCTGTGTAGGGTGTCCAGAAAAGTATGCACAGTCACTTGCTTTCTGCAGAAAAATACAGATGGGCTTGTGGTTGGTTTTGAAAGATGTGGGAAAAGCACTTCCTGAGTGGCTTTGAACAGGAGAAAGGAAGCTTTAGTATGAGCAGCAGAAAGAGGGGAAAAGTATAGTGGAATGGAGAGCAGACTTTGGTCTCCTCAGGGAACTGATTGGCAGAGTTCCATGGGTTGAAGCTCTGGAGGGACGAGCGGCCCAAGAAAGCTGGCGAGTATCCAGGGATCTTCTCCTCCAAGGTCAGGAGCTGTGCATCCCAATGGAGAGGAAGTGGGGTAGAAGCGCCAGGAGGCCTGTGTGGTTAAACAAGCAGCTCCTGGAGAAACTGAGGCACTAAAAGGAAGCGTACAGTGGGTGGAAGCAGGGACAGGGAGCCTGGGAGGATTGCAGGGAAGTTGTCCCAGAAGCCAGAGATCACGTTAGGAAAGCCAAAGCCCTGACAGAATTAAACCTGGCCAGGGACATCAAGGCCAATAGAAAGGGCTTCTATAGGTACACAGGGGATAAAAGGCAGAGCGGGGAAAATGTGGGTCTTCTGCAGAAGGAAACAGGAGAGCTGGTTTCCCAGGATATGGAGGAGACCAGGGTACTCAATGCTTTTTGTGCCTCAGCCTTCACCTGGCAAGGGCACAAGCCATACCCCTGGAGGCATGGAAGGCAAGGGCAGTGACTGGGAGAGTGGAGAGCCGCCTGTGGTTAGAGAGGGTCAGGTTTGGGAGCAGCTGAGGAACCTGAAGGTGTACAGGTCCATGGGACTTGATGGAATACATCTCTGGGTCCTGAGGGAACTGGCGGGTGGGGCTGCGAAACCTCTATCCATCATATTCGAGAAGTCGTGGCAGACTGGTGAAGTTACCACTGACTGGAAAAGGGAAAACATAACCCCCATCTTTAAAAAGGTAAAAAAGGAGGAACCGGGGAACTACAGGCCAGTCAGTCTCACCTTGGTGCCTGGCAAGACCATGGAGCAGATCCTCCTGGAAACCATGCTAAGGCACGAGGAGGTGATTGGTGACAGCCAACATGGCTTCACCAAGGGCAGATCGTGCCTGACGAATATGGTGGCCTTCTACAGTGGGGTCACGCCCTTGGTGGATGGAGGAAGGGCAACTGACGTCATCTACCTGGACTTGTGGAAAGTAAGGGTCCTTGCGACACTGTCCCACACAACATCTTTGTCTCTAGATTGGAGAGACATGGATTTGACAGATGGACCACTCAGTGGATAAGGAACTGGCTGGATGGTTGCATTCAGACGGTGGTCAAGGGCTCAGTGTCTGAGTGGAGACCAGTGACGAGCAGCGTTAGACAGGGGTCGGTATTGGGACTGGTGCTGTTTAGCATCTTTGTCAGCAACATGGATGGTGGGATTGAGTGCACCCTCAGCAAGTTTGCTGATGACACCAAGCTGTGTGGTGCGGTGACATGCTGGAGGGAAGGGATGGCATCCAGAGGGACCTGGACAGGCTGGAGAAGTGGGACCGTGCCAACCTCATGGAGTTCAACAAGGCCAAGGGCCAGGTCCTACACCTGGATCGGGGCAATCCCAGCACAAGGACAGGCTGGGTGGGGAATGGATCGAGAGCAGCCCTGAGGAGAAGGACTTGGGGGTACTGGGGGATGAAAAGCTGGCTTGAGCTGAGAGTGTGCGCTGGCAGCCCAGAAAGTCAGCCGTATCCTGGGCTGGATCCAGAGAAGTGCGGCCAGCAGTTTGAGGGACGGGATTCTCCCCCTCTACTTCACTGTTGCGAGACCCCATCTGGAGTTCTGCATCCAGCTCTGGGGCCTCAACATCAGAAGGATATTGACTGGTTGGAGCGAGTTCAGAGGAGGCCACAAGATGTTCTGAGGGCTGGAGCCCCTCTGCTGTGGGGACAGACTGAGAGGGTTAGGGGTGTTCAGCCTGGAGAAGAGAAGGCTCTGGGGAGACCTTATAGCACCTTCCAATACCTGAAGGGGCCTAGAAGAAAGCTGGGGGGGACTTTTTACAAGGGCATGTAGTGACAGGACAAGGGGTAACAGGTTTAAATTGAAAGCGGAGAGATTTAGATTGGACATCAGGAAGGAATTCTTCCCAGAGAGGGTGGGGAGCACTGGGACAGGTTGCCCAGAGAAGCTGTGGGTGCCCCATCCCTGGCAGTGTCCAAGGCCAGGCTGGATGAGGCTGGGAGCAACCTGCTGTAGTGGACGGTGTCCCTGCCCATGGCAGGGGGGTTGGAACTAGATGATCTTTAAGGTCCCTTCCAACCCAAACCGTTCCGTGATTCTGTAGCGAGGAGGTTGCTGCAGCCTTCCGGTTGCTGTACACGCTTTTAGTGTGGCCTTACAGAGGTGTCTGGAGAGCTGACAGTACTCTTGTGAAGGTAGAGACTTCAGCAGTGCTGTACACAGATCAGAGTGAGAAGAAACCACAGGCTTCTGAATGGGACTGGGCTTCTGTGCATGATTTGTACTGTTAAGGTGATACCTACTTGGCAGCTGTTACGATTGCTGAGCTTGGCCTGAATCCCAGCCTTATTTCTGCTGGGAGAGGTAATACATGACAAACCTTCTTGATGGTATGCTAGGTGGAGACTGAATAGTTCTTGAAGGTGCTGGACCCCTGTAGTAGGAGCTGGAGGCTGTGCACATTCAGCAGAAGGAGCTGCTGTTGTAACAAAATCCTTACAAAGTCTGACTTCCTTCTTCTGGAGGGAGAGCTGTAGTCTCTTCAAAGATTCCCTGCCCCTACAGCCAGCAGTTTGTGTAAGGTGACAGTTTAAATACCTGTGGGGTTCTCTTCATGATTAGCTCGATTTTTTTTTTTTTTTTCCTCTCTTCCCCACCCCTCCCCTGCCCTTTCTATTTTCTTGTTCCTTAGATATCCTATTAGACTTGGATGCTCCTGTATCTGCGTCCAAGACACCAGCATCAGCTACCACAGACCTCTGGGGAGACTTCAGCACTGCATCCAGGTAAACTGTGGGGAAGGGAACTGCATGCAAGAAGGGCAGTGCCCTGATGGGCACTAGAAGATCCCTAAGTTATGAAGTCGTCTTAGATCTGCTCCTTTGATTCTTTTTTCTCTCTTTCAGTGCTGTTCCCAATCAGGCTCCTCAGCAGTCCAACTGGGTCCAGTTTTGAATGGCCAGAGCAGTGGAATGGGACAAACTGATGACCAAGAGGCTCTAGAGGCACCAAATGGGATCAGAGGGGGCACAACCCTCTCTTGTCTTCAATGAAAAACAAACCAGGACAATCCTTTCTTTTTGAAACAGATCTTCACTTCAGTCAAAACTTACTATTCCTGATTCCACGATGAACCCACTGAACCTAAAGAGAACATATTGACTCCACACATGAGGGGCAAGGAGGAGAGAGGTAGCCTCATCTCTTCCACCCACTTGGCTGTTGCATGGTACATCCTAACTCTTTTCCCCTGTCTTTCTGTGCAGGGAAAACAAGAATCCTGAAGAAGGTGGGTGCTGGAGTAGGCTGGGTAGGTGCCTCTGGGTTCCTTGTCCTTTACGTTTTCTCTGGTTAGACTGTTGCTTTTTGTGGCTGCTTTCAGTAGTGACTCAAGTCTCTGCAGCTTGGCCTGCAGTGCTGAGGGCAGCTGCATTTGGCTCCAGCTTGGAAATGGAAGCTGTAAGGAGATAGGTCTCATCTCAACACAAAACCCTCTTTAATTACACCTGTGGTGAGGAGTGAACCTTTCCACGCATACACTACTCTTCCTCTGTTTGGTGCAATCCTTGATAGTGCTGGCTGTTCCTTGTGGGAGGAGTCGTGCAGGTCCTGGAGCAGACCCGTTGCCATTATGCTGTAGCTCCAGGTGCGCATCCCATCTTGAGGCTCCTTGTTCGGCTTGCAGGTTCACTCGAGGAACTTCCCTCATCTTCCCTTCTTTCTCCCTCCTGCCCCATGTAAAAACTTCAGTGTCACTGAGCTGTTTTAACTGGGAATAGCTTAAACAACAACAAAAAAAAGCCTCTTTTTATAATTTGGTAGTTACTTGCACTAGATGACAACCAGGTAATCCTACCACTCTGAATTTAATGTTCCTGCATCACTGTCCTAAGCCCTGGCCTTGTGTTGTGACTTGGCACTGTGTTACAAGTATTGCATATCCGCGCCACAGTAAGAACTGTGGTGGGACAGTAGATCATCCTCTGGTGAAGGGACAGTCTCCTCCCCCTTTTCAGCTCATTTGGGCAAGAAATGTATTGTAGGCCCAATCTTGAGAACTGTGGCAATGGAGTTCTACCTGTGTTCCTTCTCGTGGCTTTTCTTCTGAGGCTAGCTTTCTAGGGTTGTGAGCTGGTTACCGTAACTTGTATCTTTTTTTTTTTTATTGCGCCCCAAACCTACTTTATTTCCTGTGTGATTTAGGGGATTAGAAAGAGGTAGAAGTCACTTAATCTGTTCTCTTTGGGAGAGTTTCCTAAGGTCCTTTGATCTGGACACTGTTCCATCTTCAGCAGCTATAGATGTGAGCTGGGGGTGTAAGTCTGCTGATGGCTCTGGGCAAAGCCCGCGGGCAGGCTGGAAACCTCACGACGCTAGCTACCCTCCATGCTAGCTGATAAGCCAAAACACTAGCTGGGACGGTAGTCTCGGCAACTCTTCTACAGCTGCTAGAACACTAGGAGTTTGGCACTTCACTGGAAGGCTTCTTCCTGTTTTGAACACTCAACCGGTAGCAACACTTTTGTAACTGGGATACGCTCTGCTAGCGCACCTGTGCAAGTTAGTTTTTCCCTTTGGGAAAAGATTTCCTGGTGAGGCTTTTAAGAGGGTAGTTAGCAGTACGCTAAACTAAGTGTGTCCTTGCAAAGGTCTCGTCGTTTTCGTTGTCTTACCGTAACGAGGGCATTTGGAGACAGTTTCCCTTAGACCATCCCTCTGTGATCCAAAATTCTTGAAAACAGCTCTAAAGCTGCTGCAGTTCCACTTGTGGAAGTGGGGACCAGACTGCTCTTGGATGTATTTTAAGTAGTCATTTAATCCTGATCCACTGGCTGTCTTGGTGTTCTCCCTGCCGCCCCTCCCTGTCTTCATAGTCACTCCTGCAATCTCATTGTACTTAAACTCCCTGCCTTCTCTGAATTTGTGGGTGGCTATAATCTGCTAGCAAAGTCGTGGACTCTGCTGGTTAGCTTTTTGTTTTATTTTTTTGTTCATATCATTGTGAGGTCCTGTCATTTCAACTATGTATCCGTTCCCCAAACCAAGAAAGTTCATGGCACCAATTAACAACTAGCTGGGAGCCTCTTCCGTATTGTCTTAGTATTCTGGAGATATAATATATTATGTATTTGAAAAGCTGAAGAAGCAAAAATTAGATATATGTATATAAAGCATAAGATGTACCGGTGCAAATGGTAATTAAACAAGTAATATTGGGGAAAAGAATGTCATGAGTCTTTGAAGTTGTCACATTGTTGTTGCTTTGGAAGCCCTGCAGACTGAAGATCTTTATGTCTCCAGCAAGGTCCTAGCAGCCTACTTACCATTCTGCAAGTGCATTATGGTCTGCAGACAGGACAAGAGCAACTTGAGGAGCGAATGGGTTCGGGCACTGTGTGGCGAAGAAGCAGGAGCATCAAGAACACGAAAATGACCTATGGCTGTTTCAAAGGTGGTAAGAATACCCAACCAACCAACTTGGAAACAGGCTTGACTGTAGATATGTGTGATGCTTGGTAAGAATATGGATAATAATAGCAAGTGAGAAGACAGTTGCCCTGCCGTTTAGCATTTCAGACAGAGGCTTCTACACCCTGCAGATGTTTTAAGAATTGATTCTTGCCGTGCTTGTAAATGGGAAGCAGCCTCCCTGCTGACTGCAGAGATGAGCAGGGTGAGCTGAGTGGGCCCTTTGTCAGGGAGCAGCAAGGGCAGGCTGCTTTGGATGGGAGAGCAAGCTGAAAGTGGAGTCACAGCAAGGCAGGCAGGGGCGGTGGCCTTGCCAGCAAAGGAACAGCCCCAGAGTACTTAAGCAGAAAGGTCAGAGCAGGTCAGGATGAGGATTTAGATCAGCAGGGTGCATGGCCAGGTATGGCTTAGGCAGGAATCAAGGGTGCAAGGGTTCTCTCTTCTTAGCTGAGAGAAGCTCACAGGCAAGCCTTGCTGAGGTTTCTCAAACACCCATATTACTTAAGCTGGACCTGAGTCCAGGCAGCCAGTCCCCCAGAAGATGGAGAATATGGTGATGGTATCTGTCAAGCCTGCTCACAGCCATCTCCTTGCACAGCCACGCTGGCTTGGTGTTCCTCTGCCAGGCAGCAAACCCCTACATATGGCTGTGTTGCAAGTACAACGGAAGTCTTTTAGCCTGGGTAAAGATGAGAAGTCTTAACCTTTTAGGTGAGCTGTTTGAATGACCCCAGTAAACACTAGTGCTGTCAAACATTCTAGCATCTGTGGTGGCCAAAAAGAAAATAATTCTACATTTCTTCAGCTCTAGAAGCAAAGTCGTTACCCTGTTCTGGTGAACAGAGTGGATATGTTGTGTAGGTTTTGGCCAGGCAGAAGGGGAAGGGTCTTATCCATGAGCTGTGGTGAAGATTCTCTGACTTTTCAGTAGGTACTTGCAGCAAAAAGGGTTGAGTAGCCTAAGAGGGTATTTCTCCAGAGTAGGAAGGTTTTCAGGTGAGGTGTACCTAAGGGAGGTGCTGGGATATACTCCTGTTTGTCCATAGAGAAGCGTGCGGGACTAGGAAACAGTTAATGAGGGAGAGCTTCATCTTCTCTGGAGATCTTCCCGGTCCTGTGTCTTTCCTCACAGTGAGGCCTGCTAGAACACAATAACTTGACGTGTTTTGTGTAAATCCTCTCCCCCTTGTCCTTGGTTGCCATCAGGAACAGTCCTTCTGACCCCAGTGGGAGGAGCTGGCTGTGATTGTAAGTTAGTGTGAAGTGACTTGGCCTGTGCCTGGACTGGCTGAATCCTCCCATCTCTTCCTGCGCTTTCTGTTGCTGATGGCTTCTTGTAATGTAGCAGAATCCAGTATGCAGGCTGCTTGAGACCTACAGTCTCTGATGTTGCAGACAATATAGCATTCTCAAGGTAAAGGATTAAGGCCAGACCTTTACTGTGGATCATCAGATCAAATTGAGCAATATCTCCTGAATATTTCCTGTGTTCCACGTAAGAGATCAGCTGGTTTCCTTAGGGACCTGGGAAGAGCTGCCCTCGGTCTGAGAGGGACAATGGTCAGAGTACCCGCCACATGAGAGACAGACTGTAGCATGTGGAAAGAGGTAGGAAACAGATGCTGAAGGGAAGATCCCAGTTCTGTCTGGTTATTGGTGGTTGGTTGTTTTGTGAGAGGTGTAGTTGAGGTGGGATGTGAGCGTTTCTCCCCTCTTCCCCCATTGTTTCTGTTCTGTCTTCTCTGACTTAAAACTCCTGTCTCACAGCTGTGCAGCAGCTGTTCCTACTACAGCTGCACAGTATGGATGGCAGGCGCAAATTCACTGGCTGTAACAAAGCCTTGGTGCTGTGTGTGAACTCCCAAAGGAATGGAGAGGAAGAGGTGTCTGTTGGAGGGACGCAAGTAAAATAAAAACCAAACAAGAAACCAAAAACCTCGAAGTCTTCCTGAGCTTTGGTGATGAGGAAACAGCACCTGAACCTGAACTCATCCTGTTGAATCAGCATAAACAAAAATCAGGGACCACAACTGGACCATTAATGCATAAAAATAGCAGGTAGCAGCAGCCTCACAGTCACAAACCCTGGTCCTCGGGGGGGATTTCAACCGCCCCGATATCTGTTGGAGGGTCAACACAGCAGGGCACAAGCAACCCAGGAGGTTCCTGGAATGGGTCGATGACAACTTCCTTCTCCAAGTGATAGAGGAGCCGACGAGGAGGGGTGCCATGCTGGGCCTTGTTCTCACCAACAGGGAGGGGCTGGGGGGAGAGTGTGATGCTCAAGGGCGGCCTTGGCTGCAGAGACCATGGAATGGTGGAGTTGGAAATCGTTAAGGAGGCTGAGCTGCAAGCCGGCAGGAGAGGAGGCTTTAGCTGTGTTTCCTTCCGCAGAAGGAAATGAGAGAGCTGGTTTCCTGGAATATGGAGAAGGCCGAGGTACTTAATGTGGGGGTTTTTTTTTTTGTCTTGGTCTTCACTGGCAAGGGCACAAGCCCTCGGAGTTACGGAAGGCAAGGGCAGGGACTGAGAGAATGGAGAGCCGCCCGTGGTTAGAGAGGGTCAGGTTCGGGAGCACCTGAGGAACCTGAAGGTGCACAAGTCCATGATGGAGTACATCCACAGCTCCTGAAAGAAGTAGCGGATGAGGTTGCGAAACCTCTGTCCGTCATATTTGAAAAGTCATGGCGGTCTGGTGAAGTTCCCACTGCTTAGAAAAGGGGAAACTTAACCCCCACCTTTAAAAAGGGGGAAAAAAGGAGGATCCGTGGAACTACAGGCCAGTCAGTCTCACCTTGGGGCCGGGCAAGATCATGGAGCAGATCCTCCTGGAAACCATGCTAAGCACATGGAAAACGAGGAGGTGATTGGTGACAGCCAACATGGCTTCACCAAGGGCAGAGTGTGCCTGACGAACCTGGTGGCCTTCTACAGTGGGGTCACGACCTTGGTGGATAGAGGAAGGGCAACCAATATCATTTGAGTGGTGGTCAACAGCTCAATGTCTGAGTGGAGACCAGGGATGAGCGGCATTCCTCAGGGGTCAGTACTGGGACCGGTGCTGTTCAGCATCTCTGTCAGTGGCATGGATGATGGGATTGAGTGCACCCTCAGCAAGTTTGCTGATTACACCAAGCTGTGTGGTGCGGTGACACACTGGAGGGAAGGGATGGCATCCAGAGGGACCTGGACAGGCTGGAGAGGTGGGACCGTGTCAACCTCATGGAGTTCAACAAGGCCAAGGGCAAGGTCCTGCACCTGGGTCGGGGCAGTCCCAGCACAAGGACAGGCTGGGTGGGGAATGGATCGAGGGCAGCCCTGAGGAGAAGGACTTGGGGGTACTGGGGGATGAAAAGCTGGGCTTGAGCCGGCAGCGTATGCTGGCAGCCCAGAAAGTCAGCCGTATCCTGGGCTGGATCCAGAGCAGCGTGGCCAGCAGTTTGAGGGACGGGATTCTCCCCCTCTACTTCACTGTCGTGAGATCCCATCTGGAGCTCTGCGTCCAGCTCTGGGGCCCCCAGCATGAGTAGGATATTGACTGGTTGGAGTGAGTCCAGAGGAGGCCACAAAGATGCTCAGAGGGCTGGAGCCCCTCTCCTGTGAAGAAAGGCTGAGAGAATTGGGCCTGTTCAGCCTGGAGAAGGGGAGGTTCTGGGGAGACCTTATAGCACCTTCCAGTACCTGGGTGTGTGTGTCTTTTTACAAGGGCATGTAGTGACAGCTCAAGGTGTAACAGGTTTAAATTGCAAGTGGGTAGATTTAGATTAGATACCAGGAAAAAATTCTTCCCAGAGAGAGTGGGGAGGCCCTGGGACAGGTTGCCCAGAGAAGCTGTGGATGCCCCATCCCTGGCTGTGCTCAAGGCTAGGCTGGATGAGGCTTGGAGCAACCTGGTCTAGTGGAAGGAGGTGGAACTTGATGGTCTTTAAGGTCCGTTCCAACCCAAACTGTTCTGTAATTTTATGAAAAATGGAGCACTGGGCTTTGTGCCATTATAATGTGTTACACGTTATAATGCCTTAAGGTCTAGGGAATCCATTCAGTGCTCATTATTTTATGTGAACAATAGATTCTCAATCTAGAGACTGTTTTAGGCCTCTTTCTTCCAAGTTAACAGCTTTGTCCATGCTAATAGGAAAAGTACATGCAGGGTTTAGTGCTACTGTAATTTGCTAGCTTAATTTTGCCAGCTGCCGTTAGCTACAGCTGCATGTCTTTATGCAGAGCTGGGGCTGTGACAGACATTCCTTGGAGCTGCCTTTGAACACGGGAAGATCAGTCAGCAGCAGCTGGTGCCCGTAGTGGCTCCTGGCCAGAGCCACCTTTTGCCAGATGCCACTGCTGGGAGCTTGTGGTCAACTTCTTGCACCGCTTGGGGCAGGCCAGCCAGGTAACTCGTTTGCCTTCCCTTTTCTTTCCCGTGTATTGTGGGATGACAACCCCTGCACGTTGGGGCAAAGACAGCTCCTGGGCGACAAGCTTTGTAATCCTTGAAGCAGTCTGAAAAGACATTCCCTGAAGAAAGGAGCTGCCTGTAACTCGAAGTCTTTGAGTCTTGTGCTTTAGGGATGTAAAGAGGTGTGGTGCTCCCCTGCCCTCCTGGCCTAGTCTGCAAGCCTGGTTGGGTTGGTGTCACCTGCAACCTGGGCTTGCAAGTTGAGTCTCAGCCATACCATGTGCTGCCACCTGCTGCTGAATCCTCTTTTTGCGGGCTTCTGGCAATCCCTGAGCTCAGCCACCACCTCCAGGGACCGGTCGGGAGGGGGAGGATGCAGGCAAGCATCACCTGGGATCTGGCTAGCACTAGTGAAGTGCTCTCTGAAAAGAAACCTTAGCTGTCATCTGTCAGCAAAAGCACGCCTATGCCTGTTCCTGGGTTGGCTGACCTACCCTGGGCAGGGGAGAGCTGTGCCTGTGGGGGGCAATGTGGGTAAGGACTGGACCTGAGTATGGAGCAAGCCACAAAGCAGAATTGCAGCATCTGAAGGTGTCCCCAGGAGCATCTGAGATGGAGGGAAGAGAAAAGGGTGTCTTGATTTTAGTACAGAGGAGGCACAAAGGAAGAGGTAGGCAACCATGATGCCAGAGCAAGAACTGTGGCGGGTCTGGTTTAAAATGCACCAGAATAGCTTTGGGTGACAGTAGAGTTTGTATTGTCTTTCAATTTCATGTTTCCCTCAGTCCAGTAACACCTTTGCTTTCGGGTCTGCCAGCAACTTGTCACTCAAAGCTTTCCTCAGTGTCTTAAAATTGACCCCGGTCAAGTTTACAGAAGCACGGTTTAAAAGATTTTGTTTTCCTTCCCCCTGCCCCTTCACTTTTGACAGTTTGGCAGTAATGGAACTGATGCTTCCAAATACAGATGTGTTCTACAGTCCTAACAGCCTCTGCGCTTCAGTGCCCTTAAGCACAGCGTAGTGTACAGCTTAGAATGGGTATGTCCTGGTCTTGTGCATATCCGTGTATGTGTGTGTTGTCTTTGAAGTATGGCCTGTAGAAACTGAACTCCTCCTCATCTTTTTTTGAAGTGAAGTCTAAGCACTTGTCCATTAACTTAGTGTTAAGCATACTGTTCAAAGATGTGTGGAGATGCCACATCACTAGTGTGATGCAAACTGTGGCCTTGGTTAGCTGGCAGAGACAAGGAACTAAGTCCCAGCAAGCAGCAGTGCCAAGAGGAGAGGGTTAGGACAGCATTTTCTGTGGAGAGTATGTCCTAAGGGGCTATAGATACAGCAGCATTAGGCTGCATGTCTCGCCCAGAGTTAGGGGCAGCTGTCACTGGTACCTAAAGCTGAAGTCAATACCATGGGTACATGTACGAAGCATGTTTGGAAATGACCACTCTATACTTTTTGGGTAGAAGTACAGGAGAAGTCCTTAAGCAATATATTCCATACAGAACTACGATTTCTCTAGAGTACCTGCCCTGGGTACCCTAGTCCAGCTTCAGAAGTAGCCCTGCTTTGAGCAAGGGTTGAACCAGGCCCCTCCAGCCCATGCTATTTCCTAGCACAACTTCTGTGCTCAGCTGTGGTGAGGCGAGTCCTGTGGTGGGCCAGCAGTATCTGTTGAGATGTCTGACAGGGGGTTGGTAGGTGGTGAGGAATGCTGAGGTCTGGCGGTGATCCTTCAGCTCAGGTGGGGCAGAGGCCTGCAAGGACCAGTGTGGTGTGCTGTGCTTGCCCAGTCTTAAAATGCTAAATATGAAATAAATGTGATCTGGAGGCAGAGTCTAAGAGATGCGGCCAGGGTGCTGCAGGCCAGTGTGAGTCAGCAAGGAGCACTTTGCTCTCTGAGTCAGGCCCAACAGGCAGCTCCGAGGCCTGCGGGGAGTTAGGCCCTTCACCCTGAGTCCGTGCCGGCTCTGTGCTGGAGGCTGGCGCTCAGGAGTGCTGTTTGCCTGCCCTTTGCTTTTCTCTGCCGACGCTGACTTCAGTGCCCTGATGTGGTAAGAGTGGCTGACACGGGCACCTGGAGAGGAACAAAAAGCGTCCTTCCCCATCTGACCGTGCTGACGTCTGTGTTGCGCGTTGGCTCCTGTGTGCTGTTGAACCCCAAAGCTAGAGCCCTCGCTGCCTAGCGTGAAAACTTCCCCAGTGTATTTTGGTGATGAGGTGACAGGGAGTGTCTGGCTGGGTTGTCTGTACTCCCTGCATTTACTTCAGCTTTCTATGCTTGTTTTCAGGTGGCTTTTGCCTTCCTTGCTGGACACGTAAGATAGATAGCTGCGCTGCTCTGGAGGCAGGTGGTATCCCTCCTCCCGCTGCTGGCTAGCAAGAGTGTATGGCTTTGCGGTGGGTGCAGAGGCTCCAGGTGGCATGCCGGGCCTTCTTGGCCACAGGGCAAGGATCAGCGCAGGCCCTTTACAGTCTTCCTGACAAAGCCACCCTTGGGGCTAGGCGCAGCGTGCGGCACCCACGCCATGCCGGCGCAGTGGCCAGCTCTGCAGGGCCTGGGAGGCTTGTGATGCTGTTCAGTGCCATCTGGCGGGACAACCTAACCAGTGCAGCTCTCCCCAGAACCTCTCTCGGAGAAGGCATTCCCCTCAAGCATGGAGAGGATGTCAGGATGTGGAGGGAAACAGCTTGAGAACAAGAGTGACCCTAAGGTTACAGCATGGGTCTGGGTGACCTTAGCTGATAGCCCCCATGCTTGCTTAGTGACTGTGGCTGTCTTCCATTTTTGTGCTTTTCTTTCCACTCCCCCTTCAATAGAGGGAGATGAGATGTATTCACCTCACTGGGCAGAGGTGTAGCCCAACCGAATTCAAGGCTGTTGAGATCTGTGCCATCCTTGGGCAGAACTGACAATGAAGCGTGAAGGATTGCTTCTGTGGGAAGGTGTTACATCACCACAGCTCCTTCATGCAAATCCCACGTGCCTGCTCTAGGAAGCTAAACTTCACAGCCCTGCCTCTGAAATGGTCTGACGCTGGGTCTGACTGGGACTTGGATATGGCCCAGGGTTGGAGTCAGACGTGCAGCTGCAGCAAGAAACTGCGGTATCTGGATCCAATCTTCAACAATTTCTGGCCTTGAGACCCATGGCTCCAGACCTAAAAGAGGAAGGGGGTGAAGGTGTGATGTTGCCAGAAGTGGGATAAATCAAAACTGTGAGGTAGTGCCTCTGAATGTGCCCTCTGTTGCCTTTGGTTTGATAACTTCCTAATTAAAGGAAATAAATGAAATGTATCTTTCCTTTTCTGAAGAAACACTCCTGGGTTAATAGTGTATGCAAAGAGACATGTTGGGGCTTCTTGTCTGTTTGAAGGTTCTCTGGATATTGTTCTTTCTCTTAATCTTTTCATTATACATGAGGGGTTTCGGGAGCCTATCATCACAGCTGAGCACAGGACTTTGCTGTTCCAAAGCTGACGGAGTTTGAGCTCCCTCAGCACAGAGAGCTTTGGGACATGGTCTACTCTGCTTGAAACCCTCAGCTCTTGCTAAAACTTGGCACAGATGTGGGTGGGGGAGGAATGCACAAACCGTTTTTTGGGGAGGACATTTCTTTCTCATCCCTCCTACTTTTTTTTTTCCTTCTACCATGTTCTGTGGGGTACTGTAACCATAGCATTTTGGGGAGCTGCTGGGCTTTCACAAAAAGTGCTGGAGTGTCACTCCAGGTGGTTTTGTTCAGGACACAGTGTTGCTGATGACTCAGGCATGCCTGTGGTGAAGTGCTGCCACCTCCCAGAAATTAGTGTGGCTTTGCAGTGCTACCTTCTGTTTTAACCTTCCCACTCCCTCCTCTCTTTTTCACCCTCCATTCAGTTCTTCCCTGTTTCCTCTTCGTCCCTGGATGCTCAAATGACGTTTTCTCTGAGCTTTCATACCTCCACATAACCCACTTTTTCTGAGGTCTCCTGGTATATCTGTATGGCACCCTGGTTCATCTTCTGTCATGAGCAAGGATGACTGCCTTCCAGAAGAGGTCTGTGCTCTCTGCAGCTCTGGCCAGTGTTGTCAGTCATGTGTGAGAAGGGCATAGGATGCCTTTCAGGTCCCAGAAGACTGCCGTGTTCTCAGGCTGTGCCCTGGAGCTGAGGGAACTGCAGCATCCTGCCCTAACCGGTTCACTGCAGCAGGGTACACAGTGGGAACACTTGTTGATAGATCCCCTCTAACCAGCCAAACCCCTCAGGAGCTCTCACTGTCTGAATCCCTTTGGTTAGATACCTGCTATCCCTTACTAACTGCTCGGTGTGTGCCTTGAGGCCCCATTCTCCACGCTTCAGTGCCTTTTCATAGTCTTCCCTTGGCTGCAAGGGCTCTGCTCTCCCTTCATTACCTCCATGGCCTTCATCCTTAGGAGAAGAGCAAGGTGGTGTGGAGAGGGAAGACCAAGAGGGCGGCATGCAGTCAGTTCTGATGCTGTTCCCTCCCAGGTGCAGGGACAAAAAGCCCGGGTTGGGTTTAGGTGGTCTTCATCTGAGTGACCTGGAGGTGCTGTAAGAGCAGGTGATGGCAGGACTGTCCTACCAGTGGGCAGCTAGGGTCCAGGTAAGATCACAGCAGAGAGTTTCAGGAAAGGACTGGGCGTGGGCTGTGCTTGAATAAGGTCTTGTGGGAAGAGCTCTTGTGAGAAGGTCTTGTGCTGTTAATGCTTCATTCAAGAAACTGAACAAAACCACACATAAGGCTGAGTGATGATAAAAACTTTGTTGCATGAATGACAGTAAACGGAGAGAATACGCTTTGGCTAGAGAAATTTTCACCCCGCCTCATTTCTGCCTTTCTTGCTCTCTGCTTTTCTTTCTGTGTTTTGTTGTTGTTGTTGTTTGTTTTGTTTGTTTGGGGTTAGTTGTTTTTTAAGCAAGGTTTTATCTTTTTCTGTTTTCAGCCCCACAACTAACTGCTCTATTCTCCCAATATCCCACCCATTTTTATGCCATCAATGCATATGAAATTCAAAGTACAAATTTTATCCTCAGGAATGTCACCTCACTGTTGTCGCACAAGGCCCCAGCATTGTATCCTACAAAAGTATGGTTTGGGGTTGGATTTTAACAGCAAGCAACAACTCCGACTGAGAAGGAATAATTGAGCTGTCTCCTGATGTTTGAGTGCAATCTATTGTGTCCTAATAAAGGATACAGTGAGGGCAATTAAACACTGGGACAGGTTGCCCAGAGAAGCTGTGGGTGCCCCATCCCTGGCAGTGTCCAGGGCCAGGCTGGATGAGGCTTGGAGCAACCTGGTCTAGTGGAGGGTGTCCCTGCCCATGGTTGGAACTGCATGATCTTTAAGGTGTCTTCCAACCCAAACCATTCTATGATTCTATGAAAATCAGCAGCTAGATCATGTATTTGCATTTGAAATGCCTCAGCTGTGTTTGGAGATGTTTCAATGGCAAAAAGCTCATGAAGCTACATTGCGACTTCCTTCTCTGTCTGCTGATTCTATTTCCTGTTTCTTTGTGGTGGAAAGTTTGAAACACTGGGAAGTAAGCCTTTTCTCCATGAGAATGTGAGTCCTTTGTAGCTTGGTTGGCTGGCAACAGAGGGGAAGCACACCAAGAATTACTCTGGCTGATGTATCTTCATGAAATTTGAGGGCATGACTAGGTTTCAGCAAACATTTAGGAAGGCTTAATCCCAGGGAGAGGACCAAGCCTGAAGACAAAGGAAAATGCTGAAAGGATGCTGAAAAGAAGAGTAGGTAGCATGCATCTTCTTAAGGGACCAGGCATCTGTCCTGCAGCTGCTCTTCTTGAAAAAAAGTCACCCTCTTTGCACACAATACAAAAAAATGAAGACTGCTTAGTGCAGGAGATGTGAGTAGGTAAAGAAATGCAGCTACATATGGCCCATTCTGTTGAGGGGAAGTTCCTCATAGTCTGTGTTCAGATGTCGGCTACATCCCTCCCTTGCCCTTTACCTTCTGCCATATTGTTGCCCGTTGATGTCTGATGAGTGTTCTTCCTTGCACTGTCCGATCTCACCTCCAGCTCTGCCCTGTGTATCCTCTGTGCTCGCTCCCTGGATGGCCTGCTAGCATCTCGTTCTGGTCTGCCTTGAGGAAATGCCAGCTAGCCAAACTAACCAAGTTAGTTCCTCCTTTCTGTTTGTTTTGGCTTATTGTGGCTTTTTAATATTTAGAGGGGGCTTATAAGAAAGATGGAGAGAGACTTTTTTACCAGCATCTGTGGTGACAGGACAAGGGGCAAAGGCATTAAACTGAAAGACACTAGATCTAGATTAGATATGAGGAAGAGGGTGGTGAGACACTGCAACAGGTTGTGCAGAGAAGTTGTGGATGGCCCATCACTAGAAGTGTTCAAGGGCAGATTGCCTGAGGCTTTAAGCAACCTGATCTAGTGAATGATGTCCCTGTCCATGGAAGATGAGCTTTAGAGGGCCCTTCCAACCCAAACCATTCTGTGATTCCTGAGTCCCATCTGCTGACTGAACCCTTCGCACCCCTTCTCTCCAGGATATCCTGACTCACTGCCCTTTCATCGCAGAAGTCTTTCTGATTCAGCGGGTGTTATCAGTAGCCTTAATTATCTCATTTCAACATCTGTCCCAGTCTGAAATCAGACTGAACAGTAGTCTGATATTTTCTCCAAGACAATATCGAGGCCTTTAGCAGAAAAGGTAGGTAAATGGAGCAAAAACTATACACCAGTTCTTTTCAGCATCAGAAATGCAGGCTGACTCCCTGAAGCAAGCACTGCTCTGACCTTTCACAGACTGTAAATCCTGTTGTGATAGAAAGGTCTGTGTGTGTGCTCTTCCCGATAACCTCTCAAACAATCAACACCATTTTTTTAAATTTCACTTTGCTTGTTCTCCCCGATCCTGGCCACGTCCTTCTTTGTTTCTCCTTGCGTATCTTTAGCTTCGGATTATTTCTATTGCTCTGCCCACTGCCGCAACTCCGCAGTCTCACTTCTACAGGGCCAGTTCCTCATCTGAGAAGTGTTCTAGTGCTAGCTGCCAACTGGGGCTGACCTTCCAGGATGAGACATAGCATGTGATATCTGATGTAGCAAACGTAGCTTAAACACAGGAGACAAGGGAGGGCAGAACACGTTTTGTATTGAGCTGTGCAGCAGCTTAAACTGGGCTAAGACCCATGGTGGCTGCAAACCTAAGAGCAATAGTAGAATTGCTATGAAGAAAAGCATGAAGGTAAGGGAAGAGAGTTAAAAAAGGGTGAAAAAAAAAGAAAGACAACGAGAGATAAAGAAACCTATCAGCTGAGAGAGAACCTGATATGGGGAAGGAGGAGTGCAACTTCCTTTCCAGTTGTTAGGTTCTCATTTTTCTTTCCTTTCTCAGAAGTTTCCATAGTGCCAGGACCGATTTCCTGGGCTAAGAAACTGAAGATCTGTTGAGAGCGTTTGTGAGCTCTCAGGAATTCTCAGGTTATTGTCAGTGCTTCCAGTGTTCAGCACAGTCTTCTTTGACAGACAGAGCGTGAATGAGCAGATGGGAAAGGCTCAGTAACTTTCTGGTGTCTCCCTCTGGAACCAAGGACCTAAAAGGCCCACGTTGTACGTGGCAAAACTAAGGACAGGGATCACACTGTGATGAAATGGCATCAGAAGTCACTTACGCTGAGGTGAAGTTCAAGAATGCATCACCGCCTGCAGTTCAAGAGGGTAAGGACTCGGGGCCAGGGGGAGTAGGGGAGGAACCTGGAGGGAGGGAGGGCTGAACAACAGGGAATGGATACTTGTCCTTCTTCTCTTGATAAATTGGTGAGAAAAGGGAATTGTCTACTGCTACATGAGCAGGAGACTGGAGGAGTTCAGAAGCAAGAGAGTAAAGGAATATCTACAAGAGGAGGAGTGGAAATCTTTAGGTGGTTGGAGCTGCAGCATGAACAAGGATGACTACTGGGAGCACAAACAGCAGGTTTTAACTGAACATTCAGTACAGAACACATTTGGGCTCCCATAGTCCTCTGGTCGCAACACCAATGGTAGAGGTGGCGAATGGTAGAGGGTCCAGGATGGGTGCTGTACGGTAACGGTGCTTAGTCCTGGTACAATGCCCGTAGTAGCTGCTGTTGAACACGTTATGTAGTCTTGGATGAGAGAGTCTTTTTTGGACAAATACTGAGCGCCAGCGAGAGAGTCTGTGGTTTATTACAAACAACCTGCTTTGTCACAAAGGTAGAGGGGCTCCCAGGGCAGCAAATAACAGCAAATAATCCCAAACCCTGGCTGCTACTGCTCTTGCCTCTGAGTGAGGCTACAGATTCCTGCTTACGAAGAAATCGGGAGCAGACAACCGGTATGCTACCTTACAGTAGAGTGGTCAGTTGCTGTCTGCAGCTTTGTGAGAGGTGGCACTGGCTGCAGAAACTTATAGCCCCACTGTCCTTGGTTGAGAAATGGTCCTCGAAGAAGGGAGACGCGAAAGTTAAGAATGGGCTTGAGCAAAACAGACTAAAGGAAGAATTATCTAAGATCTGGAGGTAGATATAATTCTGTGATGCCTACCACTCCTGAAAAATAATTAGCACACCAAACAAACAAACTTCTGTTGCTATTAAAAATGTTGTAAAATGGTGCCTTTACTAGGCTTTGCACAAATTTAAGGCATGTTCTGATCAGTATGTATTCTGTAGTCGTCATACCATAAGTAGGAAGACAAAGAGATGTTATGTTCCATGTATGGCTTATGGCTTCCACACTCAGATAGAGGACCCTAACTAACAGCAAGTTCCAGAAGGGTGAAACTGTGCGTGCGTAAATAAATAAATAATCATTGCTGCTGGGGATATTAGCTTGCCTATTTACAGCTTTACCTCAGTTTTACAATCCCCAAGAGAGCAGGCAGCAGCTCCAGGTTATTCCTTGCCTGCTCTGAGGCACGAGTCATGGAAATAAAGAATGTACGTACTCCTGACTGACTTGAAAGCTCACTGGTTTTGATGCAGCAATGCTAGCTGGTTCTGGTTACAGCTAGCATTTCTATCGTGGTGAGGTGGGGGTGGTGGAAGTGCCCCACTGTGTTCCCAATTACCTGTTCCAAAGACACCTGATCCAGCTATATTTGCTTGAGCTCCTGATGGCAGGCTCATGCTGTAGGTTTGAGTGTGTGCTTTGGGTGCACCTGTCCAAGTGATCACACACTGGCCATAGCTTATACTTTGAATTCAGAGAAGTACCCAGTAGTACCACTGCACACAGTGCTAATGTCTCCCACAGCCTCATGGTATGCTCTTTAGATGAGAGTTACGATTGAAAATTATGGAAGGTTGATGGAGTCTTGCTGCTGTCTTGTCCTTCCAAATGGTTACTCTGACCATGCAGATGCCATGTTGGTAATGGCCAACCTGGGTTTTCCCATTTTGTAGTCTCTTCCAGCTGGGTTCTAGAAATACTAAAAAATTGGCAGTCATTGGAAGACAGAGAGGAGAAGGCAGCAGCTAGTCAAACAACATATAACCTGTAGCAGGAGATGGGAGAGTCTAGCTGGGTGGGTTTCACACCACAGTGCAGTTCCTGCATTTCCAACCAGGATTTCCCAGGTAGAAATGCAGGCACTTCTGCTGCACTGCACTTGTTGCATGTGCTTAGGAGATGTTAAATTTACATGCTGAATGACCAGCATATGCTCATCAAGTCAGTTGAGTTGTGATTATGCAGGACACGTTGCAAGCATACAGACTAACTGTAGGAAGCATTTTGCAGGGAGGTTAACCCACTGGGTATGCACAAGATCTACTGCACTTCAGTTGTGTTGGTGAGGCGCACTCACACTGACAGTGCTCTCTATGCCACCTGGGTGTGAGTGTGGGATGTACAGGTCTGACTGGGCACAGGTTGAACAGTCAGTCTGTGGGCATGCACCACATCAAAAAATCATTTGGACTGCTCAGATCTATTGTCTGAAGTAGGTGGCTGGACTCCACATCATGACATGGGTCCTAGTTTTCACTACAGACAAAGCTCTGCCTAGAAAATCATGATTTGGCCAGGGAATTGGTGTTTTCTTTGCTGGTAATGAAAGGTGTTGTTGCCCTGCTGTAACAGCCTCCCCCAAGCCTTTGGGAAGTAGTCAGAGGGCTTCTCCAAACAGCAGGTTTCTCAAGTCTTGCTTACACGTGGCTGCTGGCAGACTTTGGAGTGAGTTTCATACTGATCAATGAATGAGGCCTCTCTAAAGCTTATTAATATCAGTCTCTCCCGAAAGTCCTTTACTCCTGTCCTGCAGTGGGTGATGCTGTCCCTTCACCCTCCTGTTTGCCCTGGCTTATGTGCCTGCCACAACCTAGAACTATCTCCTAACAAGTGTTTGCTTCTCCTTCCCTGTGACCCATTCTCCTGCCAGTTCCCAAACCGCTGCAGTACTGGCAGTATCCATCTAGACAAGAGTGGGGCCTGGCAAGTCTGAATCTGAGTGGGATGCTTTACTCAGACCGCTGGACCAGGCATCCACCCTAGCACAACCTGGTTTTACTACAACAAATCCCTGAACTCTGGCTTGGAAAGCAGAGAGAGAAGGGATTTTTAAAACAATATTTTAATGATTCTATGCCATCGTAGCTTTGTTCATTTTTTGTCTCCTGTCCTCATTTGGCTTACACCAACCTTCTGCACAGAAAGTCCAAAAAGCTAAGAAGGAACTGAAGCAGGCATAAAAAGGCTTCTGGGGAAAAGTCGTCATATGAATGTCTCAAGTATCACTGATAGAACAGTGTTGTATTTGACAGCTTTGGGCTGAGTCTAGAAAGACATGGTTTCACTCCAGATTTTGAGGCCATGGGAAGGCCTCACCTCCAAACAGCAGCAATTAGTATGTCTGGGCCGGGGCTGTGAATACTGTCACTGAACGTGACCTTCTCCAGAAACCACAGAGTTCCCCTGCTCTATCCCAACCTGCCCCCCTCCCAGATTGTGTAACTTCCGGATCAGAACTGAAATTGCATTTTTTCAGACAAGCACTCCCTTAGGCTGTACATCCTTGGTATGTGGACTGACTGAAGTACAATTGACTGCGGTGTTGTGTTTGGTGTGTTCCTTCACTTTTAGTACCACCTGAGACAAAGAAGCATGAGAACCGTCCCCAGAAACACCCCCGATGGCTTCCGTGGCTGATCTCACTGCTGCTCCTCTTGGTGTGCATTGCCCTTGTCATCACGCTCCTTGGTGAGTATGTGCAGTCTGGTTACAGAAGAGAGGTCTGAGGGTAGTGCTGGGTGAAAAGCAGAGAAATCAGAGCCCAGGGCAAATATCTTCCAACCAGGAGGGAGCTTTTACTCAGGAACAGGTTTTTTTTTTTCATGAAAAAGGATGCAAGCACCACCATTTGGGCTCAAAAAACCCAGATGTTGAATATTTGAAAGATATGTTTAGGAGCAAAATCTTTTCTGACTACATAAACATTGGGGATTTGAGGGTACAGTTGCAATATGACACAAACTTCTCCTGCAGGCTAGCCAGACCAGATGTTTTGGCCAACTGGTATGTGGGACCTAGGACTACCACAGCATTCTGCCGGATGGTTCTGTTATATCCATCTTCTTTCTTAGAATGACAGAAAGTGTTCAGTGGGAAGGGGCTTCTGGAGGTCTCTAGTCTAATGCCCTACTTGAAGCATGGCCACCTTCAGAATTTCAGAGTTGTTTGGGTGTTCTGAAAGGTCTCAGGCTGAGACCTTACCTGACTTTGTATATATCTGCATATGTCCCCCAAATCTTCCATTGTTTACCTGGAGGCCTTTTCAGTGTTCCCAGATTGCACATCCCCATCTTTCACAGTCTCTTTGGAACAGTTCTCTACCTGCATACCACACAAAAAGAAATTAATTACATTTAGGAGAGGCGGGGGTGAAGTGGAGATGAGATCACAAGTGTCTGTACAGGGAGCCGGATCCGCACCTGAGCTCTCTAAGGTGTTTGGACACACACTTTGTGTCCTAATGGAACACATGGCTTTTCACAGTCCTGGCATCTCCAGGGTTAACTGTGTGGTGCAAATTCTCGTACCATTTTAGTGTCAATTGCAGTATACTAGAATAATTCATAAAAAGTTATTCTGACACACACAGTTTGTGGGGATTGTGATCACTGTTTCATTCTCATTTTCTGTTACGGATGTTTGCAAAAATTATTCATAAAGATGGTAGATTCTGGAAGAGGAATGTTGTTGTGATAAACTGCTGCCCTTTCTTTTGTTCCATACCTCCAGAATCCCAGAAGTTTGTCTTGCTTTGTTCCCAAACATGTAACTTTTCACAGTACACTGTTAAATGGTTGGGGAGGTTTAAGGTGGGCTGTTAGAGTCCGATACTGTCTGGCAAGGGGTTTGGGTTTTTATATTCAATACACGGAAGGGTTAATCTTTAATGACAAATTTAATTGATGTTACATAGGATTTTGATTTAGCAGAGTGATACAGAAATGTATTAAAATAAAAACACGAGTACAGATTACACTTAGCAAAGGGTAGAAATTGCACTGCACCGTTGAATCACAATACAAATGTGATTCTCATTGCCAGTCTCAGCAATACGCTCAACATCCAGGCACTGGGTGTCCCTGTGGCCACAGAGGAATATGTGTGTTAAAGCCAGCTCAGGCCCATCGCTTTCTTCAGACATGCTCTTGTTAATCGTTTGGTTTTTTAGACTGTTTTGGGCTGAGCCAGGTGTACACTTGCCCCACGCTGGTCTGGCTAACTCAGGAAGATGCTGCCCTCCTTCTGACCTTTAGAGGCATGAACAGTTACACAGCTGGCCAAGGCACTCACCTGACACAACTGGTTGATTCACTCAGCTGAACTAGAACAAAGGCCACTCTCTGGCCCCCTTTGTGTTGAGATGAGGTCACCCTTCTTTGCAACAGGTGTGCCCTTGCCCACCTCCTCTGGGCCTTCTTCCATTATAGGAGTCCACTGATCAGTCATAGAGGCCTCTATGATTACTCCGCCCTCCTCATTAGTAATGGTATTGCTACATGAAATGGTTGATAAAGATAAGCCTCTGCATTCCTTGGCACACCCTGATCAGCTTCCAACCAATCTCCCTGTTTGAGTCAGTGATACACCTGCCGTCCTTCAGGTTGTGGATGCGGCCTGCTGACACCACTCACCAACGCTGTATTATTCCCACAAACTGGCTGGTAGGTCCTAGGAGCTTACCTTCCACCCTGGTTTCAGCAGCTCTAGCCGTATGTGTTGACCTTCACCCGGGCTACGTTTGCTGCTGGCGGAATCGACCCATCTAACGTGTTGCTCATCCAAACGACCGTCGATGTCTGTCTTAGGGAGAGAGAAACTGTGCCACTGAAGTGCTGCTTTCTCCACTGACTGTGAAGAGATTTAGACAGGCAGCTTGGCCGCAGGTCTCTACACGGTAAATGCCCGTGGTGGGCTGCAATCAATCCCACCCTGTCAGGCGTGGCCTCAGTGTGATGTCCTCCCAGTGCTCCTTCTGCTCTCTGACATGGCAGATGGTCTCTTTCTGCCTGGGAAGGCAGCCATACCGCCTGTTCAGGCCACTTTTCCCAGAGCTGTGGACCAGGGGTCCACTAACCGCACACCTTCGGCTCCAAAGCACCTGCGAGGGGCCTAATGCCAGCTGCTCAGTGTGGGGACAGGCTCTGTTGACAAAGCACAGGCCACCAGGCGCTGCTCGCGTGGGTCACAGGCTTCTCCAGCTTTGTTGGCCAGGTCACCGTGGCTAGACCTTGCCAGTCACTGGACGGAGGAGTCCTTGCGGCGGCTTGTGGGATGCTGGGAGCACAAATGCCCATTCCCTTTGCCGAGGATGGCAGTTACCGTGTGTGGAATGGCAAGAGACAGCCCGAGGAGGGGTGATGCTGAGACAGGCCTTGGTGGGGAAATGGGGAAAGGAGAGTGAAGCCCAGCAATGGTGCATAAGGAGCCAGGAGGAAGGGGTAATCCTGCCGCCTTTCGTCTCCCTTTCTAGTTGCTCCCTGCTCCCACAGTGGTGGCCAGCCCACAGTCCTGCAGCAGAGGTTCACGGAGTGGAGCTGTGTCTCAGCGGTGCCACGAGGCAAAGGTCAGTAGTGCTGGCAGGGGTGCAGGAGGCCTTTGGGACGGGGACAAGGAGTGCTGGGGTCTGCTCTGGCAGCAAGAGGCAGGCTCCAGAGGAGAGAGGTGAGGAGAAAAAGGATTTCCTGCTAACAGCTTAGCGGGAGGAGAGGGCCATGTGAATGATGTCCTGGAGGGCAGGGTGGCTGTGGGCACCGACAAAATGAAAGGGGCAGCATACAGCGGCACAGGGAGGGTTAACAAAGGAGCAAGAAGTGCAGCTGTGGTCAGGGAAAGAAGCACTATTCCCTGTTCCCTGAGGCTAAAGGCCTAAAGGAGATTGTACAAGGAGAAGGCAAAAGGATCACCAAAATACCTTTGTCAAGACCTGAGATCATGTTACCAGGATTACCCTGGATTTGTGTAAAAAATCAGATACAGCTCACTACCCTTGTTTTTTCAAGCCCTTTCTGTCAGGAAAAGGGATCTGAGGAGCATTGTCCCTGGAGAACTGGGATCCTTGCAATCACCTTCTCCCTTGTCACTAGCACTCATCTCTGCGGTCTCTCCACAACAGAGCAAGGCTGGACGTGCTGCCCAAAGGGCTGGAAACGCTTCCAAAAAGGCTGCTATTTTCTGTCGGAAGATGCGATGCCCATGGATGAGAGTGTGCAGAACTGCACTGGGATGGGCTCCCACCTGGTGGTGATCAACAGCGAAGCCGAGCAGGTAGGTGCAGGGCTGTGAGAGGGACACAGCAGCCAGAGACCCAGTGCCAGGCCCTGGAGGGGACTCCTCCTTGCTGCCGCAGGAGAGGGGGGATGTCCTTTCTGCACCCCTACAGCACCACCTCCCCTCTGCCACCACCCCCACCCCACAGGGTCTCCTGCCGCCTCCCTCCGCTCAGTCCTGCACCTCATGGACACAGCACTCTCCCCACTTCCCAGGTTTTCCTCTCTGGGGCGCTACGTCAGGATTCAACTGGAGAGAATTACCTCATCGGTCTGAGGGCACAGAAGGTGGGCCAGTGGCACTGGGTGGACCAGACTCCGTACAATGAAACGGCAGCGTGAGTATCCCCGAATGGGCGTGTTTAGTGTGGCTCCCGGAGGTGCAAGAGAGTAGGAGAGCTACGATGGCCTCCGTTGGTGCATGAGAGGGAGGCGAGACAAATCCGCGTGAGAGGACAGTGATGGAGCGGGAGGGGGGCTGTGTAGGACACCAGGTTCACGCGGCCCCACCCACGTTGGTTACTGGTTGTTAGTTAACTGCCTGGGACGTGGCCATCAATGCTGCAGGCACAGAAGCAGCTGCATCCTGCCAGCAGGAAGAACCCTTCAGAGGTGGCCAGCCTTGCCTGACCTCCATCATGCCCCTCCACGGATGTGCACAGATAGGCACAGGCCAGGCTGTGATGCCGTGGAAGAGACGGGGCACAGGGAGAGTTCGCCATGGCTGTCCTTGCTGTGTCTTTTTCTGGAGGACAAACGTGCCCTGGAGGCAGACACAACCTCTGCTGGGTGTGAGGAGCATGGGGTGAGTGGTGGCGAGCAGCTCCCCTCACCAGGACTCAGCAGGGCCCTGTTGTGCTGGCTGTAGGAAGAAGGCAGGTTTCCACCAGACTGGTGCCAGTGGGAGATCAGAGCGGGAGGAAGGGTACTGCTTCTGTCCGTGAATCAGCACCTGGAATTTCCCTCTCTCCCCTCCAAGCCTTGCGTCCCGCTGTGGCCTTTTCCAGCAGTGCTCTAAGGGGTACACTGGGAATGACAGTCTGTCTCTATTTCAGGTTCTGGCGTAAAGGAGAACCAAGTAATAAGGATGATCAGGAGTGCGTCGTAATCCACAGGACCTCAGAACCACCCGACAACTGGAATGATGTCAAATGTGAGAGTCATTTTCGAATTTGTGAAGCTGCAGCAGTAACTGCGTGATGAAGATGCCCTCGTCCTGAGTAAAACCGAGAGATGAGCAGTGAGCTGGGAACAGTGCAGGGCTGTGCTGGGAGGGGTGGGGGGTGCTGGAGCCTGCATCTTCAGCGTGCTGGGTGGGCGTGGAGGTGGTATTACCCTGTGTCCAGCATCCCCAGTGCACGTACCCTCTCAGGGAACATGCGAAGAGGGCTCAGGGTCAGCAAAGCAGGTCCTGGGCTCCTGTGTCCTCTTCTCCCTGAGCTGGTCCAGCAGCCACTGGCTCAAAAGAGGTTGAGTTCTCCAGAAAGAAGACACAGGAGCAGAAGACAAATGCTCAGAGCTGCAATTTCCTTTGTCTCCTTGGGCAGAGTTTTCTGCTTTTTCTTGGGGCACACAGAGAAATGTCCTCTTCTTGCACTGGTTTTGCTGAACAAATACTCATTTCCTATACAAGAGAAAATACAATATTAGACCAATGGAAAAGGCTCTGTGCTGTGTGTGTCTCTCTGTTTTCTTTCCCTTTCTAAGCTGCAGGTGTTTTGTATAAGCAGGATCCAAAGACGTTGCTGTGCCAGGATACAGCCTGACGCACCTACTGCAGTAGAGTTGCATCCACCCCGTGAGAAGAAACCGCTCAGTTAACCTGGCTACGCAGCTCCATTGCACACAGCCAAAGCTCTGGAGGGGACTGGGCACAGGAAACCAGTTCTAGGGATATTATATGTTTCCACTGCTGAAAGTCTTGCCCAGAGAGTAACAGGAGCTTGTGCCGCAAGTCTGACCTGCACATGGTTGACCACGTACGAGGAGCTGTGCCCAGGGGCAAAATGACTGTGGCCTTCAGTGCCACCTCTAGGAAGCAGTCCTCTTTCCAGCTCGGAGCTGATCCCAGACTCACCTGATGCAGCAGCCTTCCCGGGAGGCCAACACCTCCGCGGTGCCTGTAAGGGCATACCTGCCCAGGCCAGACCATGCTGCAGAAGAGGCAGGACAGGGCAGGGCAGGGCTGCTGCTGTGTGAGGCCCCTTCCAGAAGCACCTTGCCCTCTTGAACTGCCTCCATGTGCTGCTGCAGACCATGGAGCCCCCCTTTGCTCCACCCGTTCCCACTGCCTGGTGCCTGTGCCCCACTTCTGTTTGCCTCAGGAAACACCACCTGCCTAAGCTTTCCCGACCAAACAGTGGCAGCTCCCCGCCGGGCATGCACGGGTGTGCATCTCCTGGCTGTGCGACTCTGCCCTGCCTATGAAAGTGAATCCTCTCTCTGCGTCCCAAAGAGAGGGCAGAATCTGTGCTGGAGACAAGGTGACCAGGAGATTTGGCTTCCTAAGCCCATCGACGGGAGTAGTTCTGTGAACGGCAGTGGGTGGTGGCAGGAGCTGCTGGATCCCGTAGCCCAGCAGAGGCAAGGCTGCCGCAGGTCCATGTCCCCAGGTCCGGACGCCAGTGAGAGGAGCGTGTTTGTACGGTTTGTGCTTACACAGACATAAATGGAGTAGAAAGGATGGGTACGTATCAGCAGCCACACAGGTCAACATCCCTGCCCAATTCTTCCTTGTTTTTACGTGTGAGATCCAGCAGAGCTCCCCTCCTCATCAGCTCCTCCATAACCTGTGTCAGAAAGTTATCATCAAGGCACTCCAGAATCCTCCTGTATTGCCTGTACCTGCTGTGCTGTCCCTCCTGCAAATATCACTGCGGTTCGACTGTCACACAAGGACCTGGGCCTGCGAACGTGAGGCTTCTGCCTGTTGTCTGTAGAAGGTCTCATCTACTATTTCTTCCTGATCAGGTAGTCTAGCAGACAGCCACTACACCATCATTCATGATGGTCTTCCCGCAAATACTTATCCATAAGCTCTCAGCTGGCTCATTTCCTCTTGCCAGGCAGAGCTCCATGCACTCCTGATGCTCCCCCCATAAAGGGGCTCTTTGATCTCTTTGCCTTCCTGGCTTCTCCTTCCTAACGAGTCTGTAGCTGCCCATTTCAGCATTTCAGTTGTGTGAGCTGTCCCACCACATCTCTGTGACTCCAGTGAGGCAGCACAGACACTTCCAATTTCTCCTGCTTGTTCCCTGTGCTGTGTGCATTGCTGTACTGGCACATCAGAGAGGCACCCCAGGATGCCGATTTCCCAGAAAGGGTGTGAAAGCTTTCTCTGTTAGTGTATTTCATGGGCACTTCTGTATTTATGTGCATGTGCTCGTGGGGATGCCACTTTAGCCTTGTTTGTTTGATTATAATTATGTTCATTATTTCATATTTCATTATGTTCACATCACCCCAGAACCTCTGCTTGACAAACCACTTTCTAATCTAACAAACATGACTGCTGGTGTTCCTCTCCCTCCTCTTTAATTACTGGTTTACAGCTCTGCACGGAATCACATAATCACAGCACGGTTAAATTTGGAAGGGATCTCTGGAGGTCATCTTGTTCAACCCCCTGCTCAAGCAGGGCCACCTAGAGTTAGTTGGCCAGGATCATGTCCACAACCTCTCTGGGCAACCTTTGCCACTGCTTGTCCACCTTCACAGTAAAAAGGTGTTTCCTGATGTTCAGTGGGAACAGAGAGTTTCAGTTTGTGCTCACCGCCACTGGTCCTGTCGCTGGGCACCACTTGGATTGGCTTCATCTTTCTTGCACCGTCCCTTCAGGTATTTATATACATTGATAAGATCTCCCCAAGCCTTCTCTTCTCCAGGATGAACAGTCCCAACTCAGCCTCTCCTCACGAGAGGGATGCTCAAATGCCTTCATCATCTTGGTGGCCCTTTGGACACATCCACATCTCTCTTGTACTAGGGAGCCAAGAACTGGACACAGTAGTCCAGGTGTGCCCTCACCAGTGCTGACTAGTGGGAAAGGATCACCTTCCCTGACCTGCTGACAACGCTTCTCCTAATGCAGGCATGCAGGCTCCCATTAGCCTTCTTTGCAGCAAGAGCACATTGTTGGCTCATGTTCAATTTAGTGTCCACTAGGACCCCAGGTCCTTTTCAGCCAAGCTGCTTGCCAGCTGGGTGGCCCACAGCATGTACCGTTCCTGTGGTTGTTCCTCCCCAGGTATTGAGCTTTGCTATTCCCCTTGTTGAACTTCACAAAGTTCCCGTCAGCCCATTTCTTCAGACTGTCGAGGCCCCCCTGGATGGCAGCATGACCCTCTGGAGGAGGGAGGAGAAGTCACTCCCCTCAGTTCTGTGTCATCAGCAAATGTGCTGAGGGTACATCCTGCCCCAACATCCAGGTCATTAACAAAGTTGTTAAACGGGACTGGACCTAGTTGAGATCCCCTGGCGTATGTCAGTAGTTACTGGCTTCCAACTAGACTTTGCCCCACTGATCACCACCCTCTGGGCCCACTGATCACCACCCTGTTCTTACCAGCTTGGCCAGCCTGTTGGCAAAGATGGTTTTGCCCCACATAGGCAGGTGGATGCTCTTCCAAGCATCTCTCTCAAGCAGCTGTTGATCCTCAAAGAAGATCATAGAAACCAAAACCCTGTTACTGACCAGAAGACCACTGAGGAGTTAGTGATCCACATAACAGTTTACCTGAATAGGTGCAGGTCTGTGCTGCTCTGTGCTGTGTCTACAGGGTGGCCTTCAAAATGTGCTGTAGTGCCCATCTCTCTTGTCCCCTTGGTACCACCAATTACACCGACTGTGTGAACTTGCCTTCATGTAAGGCTGCAGCAAGAAGTACCCAGGTGCGTATCCTTTTGTTAGACAGAAGAAATGATGACTAGAAGTGTGTTCCTTGTAATAAAATACCGTAAGGGCTCAGAGGAGCAAAATGGGGTAACCCTTGCAAAGATGGGAGCTGCTTGTCGTCTTGTGACCTGATTGGAGGCCCATTCAGTGCTGCACAATACAGGATTCCCAGCATCCATAGCAACATATGATTATCTGTACTATCCAATCTCAGTGTTATCTCTGATAAATAGCATTTTAACTGGCATTTCAAAGTCTGAATGCCTTTCTTACTGGCATCATAACAAACCATCACTTCTTGGTGAACACCACTAACACCAGTTGCATAACTAGTTGATGATCCACAGAATCCATCCACTCTTCCTCAAGCCCTTTCCTGTCACTGGCAGGATCAAGGAGAACACCACTTGTGCTCCCATGCCCTTGACTCTTGCCCCCTGAACCATGTAGTTCTGCTTGATGTGCTCCAGGTCTCCCCCAGCAGTATCACTGTTACCCACATCAGTGAGTCTGAGGACTGGACAAGTGCTGACAACCTTTCCACAGTGTCACAAATGCAAGCCCCTGGCGAGCAGCAAACCCGCCTAGATGGCGTATCAAGTTGGCAGATGGGGGCCTCAGTTTCCTGGAGCAGAGAATTGTTCACCGGGGCAGAGGAGACCCCGAGAGGGAGAAGATCCAACCCCTTCTGATCCAAAGACCACTTTCAAGAAAACTTCCCACTTACCCTGAGTCTGTCTAGGAGATCCAAAAGGGAACCACAGCAGCTGGTTAGTACCTCAGCCCTGCGGATGGACATTATTGATGTAGCTGTCCTGGGACACCAGCAGTTTGCCTGAAGATCTCACTCCCCCGTGGTCTACAACACATCAGCACTGTTGAACCTGCATGGAGCCAGCAGTTTTCTACCAACCCCTCAACCCACATGCCTAGCAGAATTATGGGATATTCTCCTGCCCATATGGCTATGCCAGAAGAAAAATAAATGGCAATGGTAGCTCTGTGGTTGCCTTGCTACATATGAGTTGCAGGAGAGCTAGAACTTCACAGACTACCTTGGCAAAGGAATATATACTCTGTCCATCTGCCTTCTTCCTGCAAGAACTGCCCGAACTGCTGGCCTGCTTCACAGACATGAATAGGCATTCGGAAAGAACGGAGTTGCACCGGCAGTACAGGCACTGTTTTGGCACAGGCAGAGCCTATCTATGGTTGTTTTGTTGTAAGGTACTTGAATGTTTGTGCAGGAAGCACAGGTGCTTGTTCTCATGTGAACACAAGTCATCAATAACTCTGTTGTTCAGAACTACCCAGAGCAGGGGAGATGATACTCTCCCATTAACAGTGTGATACAGTGTTTGTTACTTGGACAGTTTTCATCCATTTCTTTCATTTGCTTTAATAACTCTTTGGTGAGTTCAGTACTGTGGAGGGATGGCTGGAAACCTCGTCACTCCAGGAGCAAACCCCTCGGTGCTCTGGAAACAGGAAGCCACCACTTCTTGCTTTTCAGAACTGCAAAACCGTCTCACAATTTCGGAAATTACTCATAATGTTCTGGCTATGGGGTACAGCCACATTATACGACCTCCACATCAGCTGCTCTTCAGGCAGTGGGAAAGGACAACACTGATCTGCCCCACAGCACGCTCATTCCAACCCACCCAGTGCTACCCTCAGTTCCCTGTCCTGGTCTGACAGTGTGAATAGAGTTGTGCAGCAGAATGGCTTCCCAACAACCAGCACAGAAAGAACAGAAGATGAACCGTGCAAGGGTCCTCCTGACGGAGGTGATCCATGGCACTTTTGCAGATAACGTAGCCAGAGGATATTGGGTTAACTGCAGAATTTAGATGTAAAAAAAGGTTTCCTGCCCTTTTGTTTTTCCTTTCCTTGTCCGCTTCCATATCTTCTGGATGGACATCAAAGCTGCAAAGAGCATAAAGCTTTGCTGCAGTACCTTGGAATGGAGGACCGTGGCAAAAGTTGCTCGCCAGGAATGATGTAGATTGCCTCTTCTAAACACCTCCTATGTTAGTCAGTTGGCTAACTGGTTCCCACACATCCTCACTCAAAATTGTTGTTCTTAAAAACAGAGGGAGGGTCAACAATGAGCAAGGACACAGGAACAAAGAAAAGCAACAAACTGCGTTTCAAATCAGTGACCAGAGAAACAGTGTTGGGGGTGAGTTTGATTACATTGTTTTCTCCAGGCAGATTGCCACGAGTGGTTAGATCCACAATAATCAGTTTGTTAGTGTAGCTAGAGCTGCTAAACTTATTAGGAAGATCTTCTCATAACCCATATTTTATCCCAGTCTCAGCAAAGGCCTAAACCACAAGATGGCAAATCCTTAGACATAGGGAGAAAATGATCCTGTGTGGTTCTCAGGGACTATGGGATGTCCCATGGAAATCATTAGTGTTGGTCGTGTACTTGTCCTCCACACACGGAGTGAGGCAGTATCTGCTGTCCAGGAGTCTAGAGAGGTCTCCAAGTCAGCTACCCCTGCATATTGTCTGATATAATGTCCCACCAATGGGAACAAGAACTGCAATGGGATGGGCTCCCACCCTGTCCAGGTGCTGAGAAGGTGTCGTGGTTCAACTGCGACTAGCAAAACACCGCGAAGCCGCTCTCACAAATCCCCCTCCCCTCCTCCCACAGAGGGGAAGAATTGGAGGAAAAAGAAATAAGGAAGCTCATGAAATTGAGATAAGAACTATTTACTAATTGAATCTAAATTAATATAAACAAATACTACTAATAATAAGTAATTAAAATACTAGAAAATAAAACGTATGATACAATGTGATACAATTTCTCTCCACCCACTGACCAAGGCACAACCAGGTGCTGAGCAGTGAGAGTCAGACCCAGAGAGACCGAGAGCCGCAGCCCGAGAGCGATCGCAGCCCGAGAGCCACAGCCCGAGGGCCGCAGCCCGAGAGCTGTCGCAGCAGACTCTGAGCGAACCCTCTCAGCGACAGCACAACCGGGAACACTAAACAACCCACCAACCCCCTCCGGAGTGAGCCAGCACAGGAGTGAGCAAAGCTGCTAACCCAGGAGTCAGGGGGAGGGTTAGCGAGTGCCAGGGAGTAAACGAGCAAGGGAGTAAGGGAGAGAGTAACGGCTCCCAGACCCCTCCTCACCTGAGCCCCGAGCATGGCGTGCTGTGGAATGAAATACTGCCTCGGTCAGGTGGGGTCAGCTGTCTGAGCTGTGTGTCCCTGCACTGCCTGCAGCGAGAGCGAGAGCTGGGAACGCAGCTGCAGGGTCAGAAGCGGAGAAAGACCTTGAATTCAGTGCAGGCATTGCCCAGCGCCAGCTGAGACCACCTCAGTACTTCCCTCAGCACCCAGGAACAGCTCCCTAGCAGGCACGGTACAGAGTTAACTCTTTCCTGAGTGACCCCAGCACAGAAGGTAACTACAGAGGTCAGCAGTTCTGGTGGGATCCTGCACCTCTCACCTTTCTCCTGAGTTGGACCCTCTCTGTTTGGGCTGCCTACACCCTCAGTCCTATGATCAACCCACAGAGACTCTTGTCTGCTCAAGCCCTGACTCTACTGAAGAGTTAATTTTATGTTTTAGCAAGATTTCCTTTTCTGTTTGGCTCTACGTGCTTGGCACAGGCAACAAGGAAGTAAACTTCCGCATCAGTCTGGGCGTGGAGAAGGCAGAAGACTAAAGCCACTGGGCATGCCACATTGCAATGTGTGTGTGCTCTGTGATGAAACCCCTTTGTCAGAGCACACCAGAGAGCAGCAGAGCTGAAGATGATGCCAGGCATTTCTGTATTTCCCAAAATAACACAGTACATTCCTCATCTGTGGTCTAGCAAGAATTTTAAAAGGAAACCAAATTTAAAAGTAAAAAAAAAAAGGAATAAAAGGGAAACAATATGAGATAAAACAGGAGTGCGAAGAAACATTAAAAAGTAGAGGAATAAATGTTGTAAGGGAACATGGAAGAATGTGAGGTGAGATAAAAGAGAGAAAAAAATGGGAAAAAGGAGGGGGGAATTCCCTGCTTTGTACAAAAAAAATCTCAGAGAACCTTGAGGAATTTTTTATAGACAAGTCCTTAAAAAAAGACTGTGGTCATCAGGAAAGACACGTCGATTTCACTCTTTCTTCACTTGGCTCGGCAAGGATCATTGTTTATTAGAGGTGTATCCTCTAATATCAGGTGTATCCTGTAACGAAGAGTCAGCTGTCAGAAGAGGGAGAAGGAAGGAACGCCAGCAAGTGCCAGTGCTCTCCAAGGCAACAGGGAATTTTTGAAGAGCGTGAACACCCTGTTACTGCAACAGGCCCTGCACTACTCCTCCTCTTCCAGATGATGGCTTCCTTACGAGCCAGATGACAGTGCCTGCATTGGTCTTGCCTTCTCCTGCCTAATGCCTACATGGACACAATGAATGTCATCTTCTGCACCAGATCACACTGGATACACATTTTCTTCATGTTCTCTGAAAATGGTATGCAGTACTGGTTCTTTCCCACTCCTGCTTCTCTCTCTCTCTCCCCAGTAATGCTTGGCATTTTATTTCCATCCCTCGCTGATGACACCATCGATGGATGCAGTGCTTGCCAGCAGCAGAAAGGAAACCAACCTCCCCCTTAGGCTGCTCTCTGTGCAAGTGGGACAAACCCAGGAGGGCTTACCACCACCTCTCCCGCCACAATATTACCACTGGGAAGTTTCTACGGTTCTAGCAGAGCAGGATTGAGGGACTGCGGAGAACTGGCTGTGCTTTCTTCTGCAGGAAGTAGTAATATGCAGGAGAATGAGATGTAATCCCAGGATGTCCTTCCGATGTGGCTGATGACAGCATCCTAAAGTTGATATAGTTGATGACAGCATCTCAAATACTGGGCATCACAGGGTTTCTTGAGGAAAACCAGAAGCTAGTTCAGGACCTCTTGTCCTTTCCACACAATTTCCTATTTCAATATGCAGGGTTTGTCCTTCTGAAGCTTTCTAAAAGTGCTATACCTGACTGTATATCTTTATCTCTGATTCTTGCTACGATATCTGCTGCTTCCTGAACCAAGACAGAGACATAATGCCTGTTTCTCATACACGGAAGAAAGGTACCTCTTTCAGATAAATCTGTATTGAAGAGGAATACACTGAGGAAGGCTTTTGCATTATTCTCCATCTGTGAAAACACCTACTGTGTGCAGACCCCATCCCTACCTAAACCCTGAGTGCTGTTATTGGGGTGGACTCGTCAAGGGCAGTGGCTTTACTCAGAAACATGGCTGAAACTCTTGCTCAGAGTTTCACCCATATCCTTCAGCGGTGGCTGCACAAAGCAGGGACGGGAACCAATTCTTCTATCTACCTTCATTTGCTGTATTGTACAACGAATGTAAAAGAATGGGTTTGTACTTGTGTATGCGTGTGTGCAGGGAGATGGGATCAGGAACTTCCCTTCAGCGCTTCTGCAGGCAAACCCAGTACCTTCTCCCAAGATCCCTCTTTTGTCAGGACATCTCAATAAAAACTTTGCGCTCCAAATTTGGGGCATGGAGACTGTTTCTATCAAGTCATAATTTCCTGCAAAGTCTTCTGGTGCAAGTTTTACTCTGTCCCATACTACCTCGCAGCAGCCAGGACTGCAGCTGCTTCCACAACCTTCTGTAAAATATTGGTCACCCTCTGTATCTTATCTGCCCCATTTTCTTCCTCAAAACCCTGCTGCTGTGGTTTCCAGGACTGAGTCGGGGGAAATCGAAAAGAGAAGTCCATTGCAATGTTTATGTTTGCTGTCTTGTTGGACTGGACAACAACGTTTTCACCATTGTGAAAAGATCCCGACAACTCTAGAAGAAAAAAGAGACCAAGACCTTGCATCAGCAAGCCTTTTGTCCAATGGCCGAAACAGAAATCTGGCAAACACATTGCTGTAGGTGGAAATAATACAAAATCATGCTCAGATTTTTGAATAATTAAAAAAAAAAATCACCCAGAATTGGTTTTTCAGGGTTTTTTAGTCCCAAACTGGAAAATCCCAGCTCTTCAGGAAGCACGGGTATCATTGAAGAAAAGGGAGGAATATACAGACAGAGGTTTAGGGAATTTGGGGGCAGCAGAGTGCTTGCTCAAGACTTCTGCATGTCTGATTTGCAGTGATGCTTCTGATAGTGGTCTTCTACCCTTTTCTCACATCAGAATTCCCTTCTGGGGAGACTGGCTCTTATCCTTCATGTGTTCTTTGATTGCTTTTTCTCCCCTTCGTTGCCATGCTTAATCCTGCCACATATCACAGCAGGATCTCCAAAATCCACCTCCTTTCTGCTACACCTTGGGCAAACAGTTGTTAGCACTGACTGTTACACACTCTGCTCTGTTGCTTCCCTCACACGTGGTTCTTCAAAGGGTGCACAGCCTTTCTCACGTTTGGAGACACTGCGGATGAGCACCAGGTTGTGCCTGCTCCTGGCCAGTCCACAACACACACAGTAATATTCTCACCTGCAGCTGCCAAACACACTGACAAGTAAAACCTGCCACGCGGAGAGGCTGGGTTGGCGAGGGGCTGGGACTTGTCGCTTGGAAGACAGACCCGTGCGCAGGGCAGAATTAACATCTACTGCTAGGGGTTTTTTTAACTTATCAACACAGAATATGCTGAAGGGAGAGGGAAACATTAAAGGTAAGCTACGAATAATTGTTCCCTTCAAGGATGGGCCAAGCACACTCCATGGAATGTTCTTATTTCAAGTTCTGCTCCAGTGATTTATAGGACCAGTAGCCTTTCATGAGACAGAGAGAGGGCCTTTTCCACACCACTGAGATATTGACTGGACAAGGAGTCAAGGAAAGTACTGGAGGATCAGGGCACCCATCTATGAAGGAGAAGAGTGAAAAGGTCCTTGACATCAGCCTGAGCAATTTCATCCAGGTCTGACCTTCAGCTTCCCAGGCTAGGAACTGGGGTCCTTCAGATGTGAGATTTCGTGGCCGGCTTGCTCATTATACATTGCAAGATAAAGCATTTGTGTGGGTACAGACCAACTTTTCTTCAGGTGTTTCGTGAGATGCCCTTTCTCAAGGATACTCCTTCAGGTCCTTCGTCCAGTGTGAATTTCCCCCCCTCAGGCAAATTTGGCTGCCATTTCACAAATTCGATAGCAACTTGTGAAGCAAAGGATGTTATTCCAGTTACTGTAAGTGCTGGAGTCCGCGTTGCCCTTGACGTGAATTGCAGCACATTTTTCTACAAAGAGTAAATTGGGTTCCCCAGGTTTCCAGAACCTGTAAAAGAAAGTTCCCCTGTTGGAAACGCACTGACACGCACGACAGTGGGCGTGAAGGCACCTCAGTTACGGAAGAGAACGGGGAAGATTACCGTAACAGAGATCAGGAGCTCTGGCAAGGCAAAGACTAGTCAAGTTTTCTGTCTTATAGTGCAGTTAGGGACAGAGACCCCTCTCTGACACATACCTGCCTTACACGGAGTATTGGTTACTTGGACTGAGGGATGCTAATTACAGGACCTTCCTCACTCCTCCAGGATACTCACGTGGCTGCCTTCTCATATGGAGTCTGATCCACCCACTGCCATTGCCCAGTCTTGTAAGCAGTTAAGCCTATGTAGTATTTTGTTTCATAGGCATTAGGAAATGCTCCTTTCGCCAGCTTGAAGAGGAACTCCTGGAAAAAAGCACAATGTCCATGAGGTGCAGGACTGAGCGGAGGGAGGCGGCAGGAGACCCTGTGGGGTGGGGGTGGTGGCAGAGGGGAGGTGGTGCTGTAGGGGTGCAGAAAGGACATCCCCCCTCTCCTGCGGCAGCAAGGAGGAGTCCCCTCCAGGGCCTGGCACTGGGTCTCTGGCTGCTGTGTCCCTCTCACAGCCCTGCACCTACCTGCTCGGCTTCGCTGTTGATCACCACCAGGTGGGAGCCCATCCCAGTGCAGTTCTGCACACTCTCATCCATGGGCATCGCATCTTCCGACAGAAAATAGCAGCCTTTTTGGAAGCGTTTCCAGCCCTTTGGGCAGCACGTCCAACTCTCCTCTGTGGGGGAAAAAAATCTGCTTCTGAATCAGATGTGCTGTCCCTCATCTTAATAAGGTCAGTGCAGGGTCCCAGTGTTAGAGGCAGGGTTTGAACCACGCTTTTACTCTGGACATAGGTAAATGCCCTCTTCCATGGTCCGTAAGTAAAGCTGTCAACAGCCTGACAGGCTCCTGTCACAAGGCCCGGGCCTGAAGTGTCTTTCCTTTTCTCTGTCAGTTCTGCCATGACCATGCAATCCCTGCTCGGTGAGAGACACGGTTTCTGCCTTACCCTTCCTGAGGAAGCGAGATGGGACTCAGTTAGCTTGCGCTCCTCTGGGAACCCTTCCATCAGAGCTGTGTTGTCCAAACGTTTAGCTCTCAGCTCATGCAGACTGACAGACATGCAGTAAACTGCTCTGACAGCCTTGCTGCCACCACAGGCAGTTTCTTACACTAGCCAGGCTTCCCTAGAGATCTGCCTTATAGCCAGAAAGTCACATGATGGATTAAAAAAGCACAGATCTGTTATCTCAAAGCATGCTTTGAGGCTATATATCTATATCTTTGAGCTGTATATATTTTACTCTGACTATATCTCTGTACAGAATATGTCAGGCTGAAAAGTTCATCCAATAAGGTCAACAAACAAATACAACCTTACATGTGCTACCTTAGATGCTTGCTCTGAATCTCAGGTCTCACAGCGACGCTTTTCTTGGGTTTCCCCATTAGGAGTCCTTCAGGGGGGTTGTGTGCAGTGACAGTGCCCTGGTCAAGCCGATCTCCAGCCCATTGGTGGCAAGCAAGCATGTCATAGTCATACTACAAGGTGGACACAGATAAACCTCTGCCCTTCAGGAGCTCTCTTCACAGCACAGAATCTCACATTCCATTCTTGCCACCAAATGGAGGGAGTAGTGCCCAGGGAGTGAAACAGCTAGCAGAACTTTTGTTAACCTACCTGTGCTCTTATAAATTAGATCCACCCAAGGTACTCCACTTACACCTTTGTAGAAAGAGTGACCGTGGCACTGGAGAGCATCAAAAAATATGCAAAAACCAGCTCAAGCAGTCCAAGGAACTTGGAGCACTCTGTTCTGGGCTTCCCACCTTGATCTTTCACTGAGCTGCTGGAGGATGGCCTGTAGCCATCATGTACTCTGCAAAACTTGTCCATACATCCCTAATTCCACAATGAAAGCTGCAGTTTTCCCACCTAACTAAGCAATGCTGGACAATTTCTTCTGAATTCTTAAGTGTGTTGTCTGGGAGAGTCTGTCTGCTGTTCGATGGACGTGCTTGTGCCTTGTGGAGATAGGTGGGTTTGTTTTACAGGGAACAGCAAGTTGGGCATTTGCAGAACACAGCTTGTCTGGCCTTCCACAGATGTCCACCGTAAGAATAGGGGGGCCGTACCTACTTAATACAGGCAAAGACCTTCTTATCATGAACTGAGAAGGGAGTCTGATCTGCCAGGTCAGACATACTCAACGTGTAAGGGTTAGCCTCTGCAAACCGCAACCTGCTTCTGAATGCAGTGCACGAGGGAGAACAGATCTCTGAACTGAGTTTGGGACTTTACACTGCAGGAATTCTGGCACTTGCCATTGCCGTCACTTCATGTGTAATTGCAGTCCAGCTCTCCAGCTTCTCTAAACTGTGTAACAACATCCTCCTACCACTCCTATCCCCATCCCTCGCACTGACCGTGATGCTTGTGTGAGCAGGCAATGAGCCAGCACAGGGAGTGACAACATCCTCCTACCACTCCTATCCCCATCCCTCGCACTGACCGTGATGCTTGTGTGAGCAGGCAATGAGCCAGCACAGGGAGTGAAGCTGGACTGGACCAGCCCTTACAAAAGGATGGAGAACTTTCATCTGGATTTGTAAACTGGACTAGCTGTTGAGGGGTTGTGTGGGGGCCAGTGAGAGGGAAAGAGTAGGAAGGGTGGTTAAAGGTAGTCTGGAACAACCCACCCACTTCCACTAGCCCAGAACATGTTTTCCTAAGTAAAATTGTGCAATATGTAATTTTCTTTCCTCAGTTCTCCAGCTTCCTTCCTTAAAACAATACAGCCCTGGTCGACAATACCATTCCCAACCTCAAAGGCTGACTGACACCAGAGTAAATTTTGGTGAGGTTCTTCATTTTGCTTATGAGGCTCTTAGCATCACTCACTGTTGCTTGTAGGTATGCTGGGGATGCAGTGCCACTCTGTAGCGTTCTGGAGCAGAGTCTTGTACTGGCCATAGCTTCCGTGAAGGAAAACAACTAGGAAGAGAGGAAAGAGGAGGAAAGTGCTACTGTCATCCTTTCCTCCTCATTCAAGAGCACCCTGTCCTATGCTCCACCTTCTGGCTTAGAGCCCCCCACCCCGAGACTCTGTTACATTAACAAGCTCTGAAATCTGTGTTGAACAAGGGGACGAGAAACAGCAGGTCATTTCTCCCACTACTGGTCACTCCTTCCTTCGCAGAGGCTTTAATCGGGTGAGCTCCTCTCACCTCTGCTGGCTGAGAGACTCATGTACCCAGATGACAAAACCAGCTTAGACAGCCTTTGAGGATGGGGTCAGGAGAGGGTCAAAGAAGTCATGGGATAAGCTCAATAACGGTAGAATATTAAATACGCTCACTCTTAATCTTCCCAGGCATTGCAGCTTTAGGCACCACTTTTACCCTTATCAAGGAGGAGATAGAACTGTTGAGTGTTAAGGTCTCACCCAAGGGAGTTAAGGATCATCACAGAAGAGTCATCACAGAGCAATATGATACTCCAGGACAGTACAAACAGAAGATTTCCCTTTTGGTTTGTCCAGGCAGTGGGGGTAAGATGTGGCTGGAGAATTTGTGGATCCATTTTGATGGATTCACCCCCACCCTGCTAAAATATGGGCAGCCTGGTACCAGTATTTCCAAGGAGATCACACTGGCTCTTTGGCTGCAGCATTGTCACAGGAAACTCTGAGGGACAGCCCCAGTCCCAGGAACCAGCATCCAGCATTCAGGGAACCTACTCAGATGCCCTCTGACACTAAAGAGACTTCTCAGCTCTTGGTGGGAGGGGAGAAACTGACTGGTTTTATCCAGGACTGGCTTTATTCAGGCAAGAGGGAAAGGGAGAGAAGCAGTGGGAAGGTCCTGCCAGGGAATGAACCTTAACAGGGAAAGGGACCTTACTCCCCGACTAAGAGGGAAGAGGCAGGAGAGGGGCAGCAGAAAAGGCTGTTTTAGCGAAGGGCATTTTGCTGGCAGAGAGACTAGGATTTTGGTTTTTCATTGACAAAAGTCAGTCAGCTGCTCCCTTCATCCCAGGGGAATTAATAGACACTGGAACCCACCAAAGCAGACCGTTACAAAGGCAGTTTTGATGGCAATGACAGAAACAAGGAAGACCCAGGGGTTCAGCCGGGAGCAGCTTCTCTCTTCTGCTGGGGCTGAAAAACACAAGGCAAGAGTAGGAATCCCCCAGCCCAGAGCTGGGGGCAGAATAATTCAGGTGCCTCCATACCCCAACAATCTGCTGGTAGCCTTATTCCAAGGACTGTGGAACCCCACAAGTGCTGGAACCAGGTCCTGCTGCAACCAGCTCTTGCTGCCTGTCATCAGCAGTGTCAGACACGCAGAGTAGGGCAACACCAGGACTGCCCTGAAGTTGCTCTTTTATTTCAAAGCCTTGTCTGTACTCTTCCCAAACTGCATTCCTTTATTTGTTCTGCCACACCTCCTTTCTCCTCAACACATCCTCCTTGTTGCCCTCCATTACCCCTGTCTTTCACTGACCGCTCTTTCTGTACCTCCCTCCTCTTCATCTCTCCTTAGAGCTTCTTTCTCTTAGCTCTTCCGCTTGGCTCCATTCCCCAAGCCCTTTTATGCAACAGCAGACAGCCTCTCAAAGGAGCGACTGTCCAGCTCAGTGTTTGCCCAGGTAGACACACAGAAGAGATTGTTTCCACGGGGAAAACAGACACTTTGAAGCTCTTGGGAGAGCCCTCGCTTGATGCTCCTTAGAGTCACCAGAGATGGGAGCAGTGCCTTGTGCTTAGTTTGATGCAGATAGTTGTACCTGGATAATGCTAGTAGATTATGCTAATGGAACTCTTCAGTTCCATCGTTTACAGAAAAAACACTGAAGGGGATGGCAGACCATAGTCTGCCTGGAATTTCATTCCCACTGTCTCTGGGAAAAAGGTCGTTCTCCCAAACCAGGCACTCCCCAGTTCCCTCATTGGTCTTGTCCTAAGCCCTTTCTCCTGTCATGAGGCCAGCCACTGTACCACACCCGTTGTCTATCCCAGCCCTGTATTTTCCCCCACCTCCTCCTTCTTCTACAGGAGGACAGAAAGAAAGGTTTCGTGGTTACCTGCAGTTCCAGGACTGACTATCCCTCGGCGATTCATTATGTCTACCACAGTATCACTCTTCTCCACCAAGAGTCCCCATTACCAATATGGCCACGAGTACAGCCTCCCTCCTGCCCAGAAGACTGCACTAGGGCTGCTCCCACGCTGGTGAGGAGCCTTCACAGTCTCTTAATAAGGTCTGCGAAAAAGGACGTATCCTGGGTGTTCCCCACAGCATATGGAGTTGGGGGAATTTTCATCATTTCTCTGCCAGGACATTTCACAAGATGCTCATTGCAACACAGAAATTCACAGAGGCAAAGGAAAACAGATTAAGAGTAATATTATTCCAGTTCAAACAGCCTCCTTTTGCACATATTCCAGCAGTTTCACAGGACATGCTACCGCTCTTACCTTTTTGGTGTCTGTCCTTCCCTGGGTACACAGCCTTTGTTCTTCCGCGTTACATCAGCTGGTTTCTCCCTGTGAAGCTGCATGCATGGATGCACTGGGGAAGGAATGGGGTAGCTATCGCAATAACACAAGCATATCAGTTGATGTCTCAAAAAAAACCCAGGGCACAAAACTGGTTACAAATGAGGACAAGCATAGATTGTATGTACAAAGCATCCTCTATGTTTTTTCGTGCACAACAGGCTGCGGTCAGGGTTGAACCATCCAATAGCTCTGTTGCCTTGGAAAGCTGGCCCCATACATGTGCTTTCCGGTATTGTCACAGAAGACAGGAGCAACTAGAAGGCATTGGCTACTGGATGCACAGCACGGTGAGAGACTCTCAAGTGACATTTTGACAAGTTTCCAGCTGTCACACTGGAGAACAGAGCTGACTGTCACCACAGATGCCCCCAAATGAGAATGCATTGTATTTGTTATTGCTGTAAAATACACTTGCTTTTGTGCACGTGGGCGGGGAGCGGACTTCAGCTGTTCAGTACTGAGAACGTAGAGAGTGTGGAACTATCAGAAGGAAAATGTGCTAAGTTCATGTGGCTTAAACCTAATCAGGATGGATCTAAGGAGTTTACCAATTTATTCATGACGTGTAATTAACTGACAAACCCTGACCTGTCTATTCAGGATCAATATTAGCAATCCAAGAGAGAAAACACAATACCAGACAGAAAATATTAATAAACACCTACAAATTTCTAAACACCTTACCTAACTAATCCCTTAAAGCTCTAACCCCCACATATACACACATTCACATGATTGTTTGTGTAACCTCCTGTCTCCCACCCCCACCACAGGAAACGCGCTGCAAGAACACATCCCCTTTTCTGGGAGCAGGGGTTGCCCTAGTCTCACACACTTCCTGCTGGAGATGTAGGGTTCGTGTGTACCCACACCACTTCCTACAGACCAGTGAGGAAGCACAAGGTCACCTAAGCAGACTGAAGCTGTGGGTCTGGACGTGTTGCACCGCCTTGCTGCCAGGAAGGCGGGCTCCCCAAGGCATGAACAGGGAGGATACTCTATTACAGACAGAGGTTGCAAAGCTGCAGGGCAACAGTCAAACCAGATTTCAACTGCCACTTCCTTCCCCATTCTCTCTCTTCTCTCTGTTAAAAAATTGTTTATTCTCAACTTTTTTTCCCCCAGACTGTCTCAAAAGCCTTTCACTAAATCCCTGCTTCCTGTTAAGCCAGTGGGTGGTCCTGTTCTTCTTTAATAATAGTGTTTGGTGCAAATGCCTTCTCGGATAGTTTCAGGTACTCAATTCACGCAGCTGTTTATGTCCACATTCCTGTTTCATCTGTTGTTGCTACCCAGGCCACTTGACCAAGAGGAAGGTCTGTGCAAGCACTCTCAAGGGAATTCACTTTGGTGTGTGCACAGGGTCTAAAGCAGAAAGACAGCAAATGATCGTCTTTCCAGCATCACAAACCAAGCTAAGTGTTCCCAGCAAGTCACAGCCGACCTTGCAACCTTCAGGTGACTGACAGCTCTGTCCCACTTTGGGACAAGCCTCAAAGTGACAGTAGCCAAACTCTGCACTAGCCTGTCCAGAAACTCCTTATTAGTCCTGCTGCCAGGCAGCTGGGACCAGTGAAGGGAGAGGTTTCCTCCTCCCTGGAAGGCTCTGGAACCATTGCAAATATGTTATATTTCCAAAACGGCAGGAACTTATTTCTCTTTCCTGCTCCATAAACACCAGAGGCACACTTGGGCAGAGCACGTGTCAGTGACCTCAGTCTTCCTGTATGTCTTTCCACAGTTCTGTAAGTGAAGATTCTCAGCTGTTTTCTACCTGCTCCAGTCACGAAGAGCTTCATGAGTGACCCTTGGTTATTTCACTGCACAAATATAAGTGTCAGATCAGCGTGCTGGGGCATCAGGGTGGCACCTGGCAGTGCAGGATTGCCAGGGACTTCTGCCCCTGAACCTCGGAAGACAGTGGTACCTGGTTATAACAAGGGCGCTCCTAGAAGAGGCACTGGGGAACCTCGAACCTGCTTTCACAGACCCTTCCAGTATCAAGGGTCAACAAGCACGGCAGGGATACAGGCAGGACCAATGGGACACGAACTAAGGAAAACATCGCGGTTACAGGGTGTCTTGCAGAGCTCAAGGCTGCAGGAGAAGACAGAAAGCAACTTCCCTCAGAGGTACAGCATCTGAGAAACTGAAAGGCAGAAGCTGGAAGATAAAACGTAACCAGATTTTGTGCAAAAATATACCACGTAATAAATGAGTTGCAGCTCCTATTTAAGTTGGGGAAACACAGCGAACTGCATGCTGGGAGCACTGAAGGAGCCTGGGTTTAGGAGCAACCTGAAGCAGGAGGAAGAATGCACGAAGGGTTCCAAGCACCAAGCAGGAACAGCAAGGGTGCTCACGGTCAGAAAAGAACCTGCTGGATCCAGTTATCTGTTTCTCGGGGGTTGACGGCAGTTTCTCCATCAACTTGAATATCCTGGGGGGTCCTTCTTTCCAGTTTTCTTGAATACAGGATGACTTGAAGGGAAAGACTTGTGTGTAACAGTCAAATAAAGGCAAGCAGTCTAGAAGGAAATACTAACAAAGTGAAAGGCAGAAACGCAGAGGAAGTGCTACCAGCTGTGACAATACAGGAAGAAAGAATTAATCCCACAGGAAGTTGTTCTCAGTGTGCCTGGTTGCTTTGCGCTCACACGGACTCAAGACCAGCTCCACAGTCCTGAGCCCCAGAAGCATGTGTAAGAGTGCAGCTAACAGAGGCAGACAGGTGGTGTAGAGGTTTGTGCATCAGTTTCTGAGCTTTGTTTTCAACAGCAAAGTACAAGCAATCAAGGAGGTTTCTGGAGTGCCTTGAAGTAAGGAGGGGGACTTCCAAAGGGCAGATTTTGGTCTGGTTAGGACACCGGTTGAGAGAGTCCCTTGGGAGACTGTCCTGAAGGACAAAGGGGTCCAGGAAGGCTGGTTGTCCTTCAAAAAGGAAGTCTTAAAGGAGCAGGAGCAGGCTGTCCCCATGTGCCGTAAGACAAACCGTCAGGGACGACGACTGGCCAGGCTAAGCAGGGAGCTTTTGCTGGGACTCAGGGAAAAAAGGAGAGCTTACCACTCCTGGAAGGAGGGGCAGGCAACTCAAGAAGAGTACAGGGATCTCATAAGGTCATGCAGGGAGAAAATTAAAAAGGCTAAAGCCCAACTGGAACTTAGTCTGGCCACTGTTGTGTAAAACAACAAAAAACGTTTCTACACATGCATTAGCAACAAAAGAGAGTCAAAGAGAATCTCCATCCCTTATGGGATGTGGAGGGAAACATAGTGACAAAGGCTGAGGAAAAGGCTGGATGAGGGGACTGAGTGCTCCCTCAGGCAGTTTGCGGAGGACACTAAGCTGGGTGGAAGTGTTGATCTGCTGGAGGGTAGGAGAGCCCTGCAGAGGGACCTGGACAGGCTGGATCCATGGGCTGAGGTCAGTTGGATGAGGTTCAACAAGGCCAAATGCTGAGTCCTGCATTCAAGTCACAACAATTCCTGGCAGTGCTACAGGCCTGGGGACGAGTGGCTGGAAAGCTGTCAGGCAGAAAAGGACCTGGGGGTGTTGGTTGATGGCTGGCTGAGTCAGCGTGTGCCCAGGTGGCCAACAAGGTCAACAGCATCCTGGGAAGTATCAGGAACAGTGTGGTCAGCAGAAGTAGGGAAGCGATTGCGCAACTGTACTTGGCACTGGTGAGGCCGCACCTCGAGTCCTGTGTTCAGCTTTGGGTCCCTCACTACAGGAAGGACACAGAGACGCTGCAGCGTGTCCAGAGAAGGGAACGGAGCTGGGGAAGGGTCTGGAGAACAAGTCTGATGAGGAGCGGCTGAGGGAGCTGGGGGTGTTCAGCCTGGAGAAGGGGAGGCTGAGGGGAGGCCTGATCGCTCTCTACAGCTCCCTGAAAGGAGGTTGTGGGGAGGCTGGTGCTGGTCTGTTCTCCCAGGTAACTGGTGACAGGACAAGAGGAAACAGCCTCAAGTTGCATCGGGGGAGGTTTAAATTAGATATTGGGAAAAACTTCTTCACTGACAGAGTGCTCAGGCACTGGAACAGGCTGCCCAGGGAAGTGGTGGAGTCACCATCCCTGGAGGTGTTCGAGGAACGTGTAGATGTGGCACTTGAGGACATGGTCTAGTGGGTGTGGGAGTGTTGGGTTGATGGTTGGACTGGATGATCTTATGGGTCTTTTCCAACCTTAGTGATTCTGTGATAACTTCCTGACACAGGTTATGGAGCACCTGATGAGGAGATGTGCTCTGCGGGATCTCACACTTACAATTGAGGAAGAACTGGTTTGAGATGTGAAGGCTGGGGGCAGGCTTGGCTGCAGTGATGAAAAGATATTGAAGTTCAGGATCTTGTGAGGATGGGGTAGGGCAAAACTCAGGATCACAACCAGAGACTTCAGGAGAGAAGACACTGGCTGATTTGAGGATCTGCTTGAAAGACTCCCATAGGAAGACTCCCGCCTACCTGATTTACTTCTGTATTGATCATCACACTATGTGGGATCCCAACCCTGTGCTGGTGTCCTTGCTTTCATTCCAGGACAACTGTTCAGCCAATATGTAGAGGCAATGTTTTGAAAGCATCTCCAGCCCATTGTGCAGCACTTCCAGGCTTGCACTGGCTAGCAACAGCAGGCCACAGAATGAGTGCTGCCAAGAAGACAGAGAGGGAATATGGCCTGTTTTCTGGAGGGTCAGCAAAGACACAAGGATCAAGGCTGGATTGTTCTCTGCAGGTGTTACCCAGGCAGCTGACCATACCATGTGTCCAAATAAGCTACAGGAAAAAGCCAATCTCATTGCAAAGCCAGTGTCTTTGTCAGGGTGCAGTGATTGAGATAAGTTTCCTATGCCTGGAAAAGGCAAATAGAACATCTTTTGGCACATCTTTCATATGAGGAGAGGCTGAGAGAGTTACAACTGTTCAGCCTGGAGAACAGAGGATTGGTGCTCACCAACCGCCTGACTGTATCGCTTCCACTCAATATTCCCGCTGAGCAGAGTGAAGATGCAGGCTCCAGCATTCACGCCCATTCCAAAAATCCTCTGTGTTCTTGTCAGGCCACTGCTGCTCTCTCAGTTTTACTCAGGATGAGGTTTCGTCCATCAGATTATTGATGCTGCAGTTTCAGAAATTTGAAGACCATGTCTTTCATTCATGTGGAAGGTTGTTCCAGCTCTGGTGTGCTTCTGCCTTCCAGTGAATTAGAATACACACTTCATCACTCACACCAGTGGGTTCCCCAGGCCTCCAGAACCAGACGTGCTACCCTCCAGCACAGCCTTGTCAAACGTTGCAGGGAAAGGTCAGGTCCAGAACCTGGGGGTCCAGGGCTCAGACAGATGTGGAAATGGATTCTTCCAGATGTTGGTTCATCCAGAAAGCCCTGGATGAATCACCCACTGGCATCAGTCCGATGTGGAAACCTGCTTTTGTCCTTCAGCCAAGAGGGCTGTGTTCAGACCTGTCAGGCAGTGCTGCTCACTGCAGCTCATCCCAGGCCCTTCACACCCAGCAGAGGGAACTGCCAGTTCAGCTCTGTCAATCTCTGCAGGCTGTGCACCTTCTGCTAGCTTTACCACTGCAGGCTTAACCTTCCCTCTGTTGGTTTGGCTCTTCTCTGCAGGAGCCAAAAAAGGAAATCTGCTCCTTGTTCTTACGTGCTAAGAATTATTGCAGTGTGAGGGCTAAAGGGGCATCCTACATGGCCAAAGCCAGAAGCTAGTGGGAACATTGCTAAAGACTCCAGAGAAGAAGCCTCCTCCAGGCAGACCCAAGGCCAGGACCCCAGGATGGGGTTGGGAAGAGCTGTGCCACTACAGAGGATACTTCCTCGCTTGTCGATGAAGAGGCCCTCAATTGCAGGGCCACAGGGAGTACTGGCACGCATCACCTTCTGGAAATGACAGCACGTAGGGCCAGGCAGGATGTGGATCTATGAGACCTCATCTTCTGCCTGTTTCAGGAAGAAAGCCTTACCCCAGGATTCCTGTGCAAGAAGAACTCTCAGTGAAGGTGGAGATGCATTCTGTGAAGTGACAGGATGCAGTCAGATCAGCAAGGTGGACCACCACTGGGTTTCTTTAGCTTGAGAAGGAACAAGCTGGGAGGATGAGTGTTCTGGAAAACAGAGAAATTAACTAAAAAAGGAGAAGATAAAATCCTTGGAAGGCAGACACACACCATGCAGGACAAATCTAATACGGAAATAAACCCTGGGACAAGTGACCACAACACTGCTTTGCAGAGGTGAGCCAGGGCCTCATAAAACTCCCAAAAGAGAGGAGGAAACCCCTTGCCCAACCGTGGGTCTCCAGGGGAGGCATATTAACTCTGGGGCTAGATGTATGACATAGGGGAGAAGAGGTAAATTATGTTTTTCCGCTCACAGCCAGAGCACTGTGCTTACACAGAGTCAGAGGGGAATGGGAGGAGTCTAAGGCAAAGCAAGAGAAACAGGGAAAAGAATTCTCTTAAGTAGGACATGAAGAAAGATGAGGCTGGGCACTGGGAAAAAGCATCTTGGCCACAAAGGACACAGTGGTCATGTTGCCACCAGAGGACAGTGGAGGACGTTAACTTAAGTGGCATCAGAGAACGATTTTGTTCTACATGAGAGACACTTCTGCACTGTGACGCTGGAGACGACCAGAACACCAAGAAGGGGAAGGAAGGCTGTTTCCAGTGCTGCACTTCTCCAGTCCCCTGACAACACTACAAGTCTCTGCTGACCACAGCCCTCTGACAGCTGTCTGTGACACTGCTTTGTGGCAGCTTGTGTTACAGAGTGTCCTGTGGAATTAAGTCAAATCCCTACAAGAGTCAATACTACATGAGTGGAAATACCCCTGTCAACCAACAGGGGTGGCTTAATTTCCAAAAAGGACTCCAGAGTCTTCCCACCTGTCAGGTTCTGTGGTTGAACAACAGCAGACAGTTATGAACCCCACCACTGAAAATGGAGCAGAGGTCCAGGTGTCCAAGCCAGCTCCCAGACACCGGGGTCTGAGCAGCAGTTACTGGGAAGACCAGAAGTCTTGACCAGCTACAGGAGAGACCTTTTTCTCTTTGTGTCTGGCATGAAGCAGAGTATAGGGATGACCAGGGGATGCGGGAGCCAGCTATGGATAGATTCAGTGATTAGGCCCTACTGCTGGAGAGATCCATATGTGTAAACATACAATTTTTCTGCTAGCAATATTTCATCTGATAGCTGCCAGGGAGTGAAACAGGATCAGGCTGCTTGTGCTATTTGTGTTTGCATCACTGCTTTCTGTCTGTGTGGGCCTGTGTGGCTGCTGATACGTACCCATCCTTTCTACTCCATTTGTGTCTGTGTAAGCACAAACCATACAAACACGCTCCTCTCACTGGCGTCCGGACCTGGGGACATGGACCTGCGGCAGCCTTGCCTCTGCTGGGCTACGGGATCCAGCAGCTCCTGCCACCACCCACTGCCGTTCACAGAACTACTCCCGTCGATGGGCTTAGGAAGCCAAATCTCCTGGTCACCTTGTCTCCAGCACAGATTCTGCCCTCTCTTTGGGACGCAGAGAGAGGATTCACTTTCATAGGCAGGGCAGAGTCGCACAGCCAGGAGATGCACACCCGTGCATGCCCGGCGGGGAGCTGCCACTGTTTGGTCGGGAAAGCCTAGGCAGGTGGTGTTTCCTGAGGCAAACAGAAGTGGGGCACAGGCACCAGGCAGTGGGAACGGGTGGAGAAAAGGGGGGCTCCATGGTCTGCAGCAGCACATGGAGGCAGTTCAAGAGGGCAAGGTGCTTCTGGAAGGGGCCTCACACAGCAGCAGCCCTGCCCTGCCCTGTCCTGCCTCTTCTGCAGCATGGTCTGGCCTGGGCAGGTATGCCCTTACAGGCACCGCGGAGGTGTTGGCCTCCCGGGAAGGCTGCTGCATCAGGTGAGTCTGGGATCAGCTCCGAGCTGGAAAGAGGACTGCTTCCTAGAGGTGGCACTGAAGGCCACAGTCATTTTGCCCCTGGGCACAGCTCCTCGTACGTGGTCAACCATGTGCAGGTCAGACTTGCGGCACAAGCTCCTGTTACTCTCTGGGCAAGACTTTCAGCAGTGGAAACATATAATATCCCTAGAACTGGTTTCCTGTGCCCAGTCCCCTCCAGAGCTTTGGCTGTGTGCAATGGAGCTGCGTAGCCAGGTTAACTGAGCGGTTTCTTCTCACGGGGTGGATGCAACTCTACTGCAGTAGGTGCGTCAGGCTGTATCCTGGCACAGCAACGTCTTTGGATCCTGCTTATACAAAACACCTGCAGCTTAGAAAGGGAAAGAAAACAGAGAGACACACACAGCACAGAGCCTTTTCCATTGGTCTAATATTGTATTTTCTCTTGTATAGGAAATGAGTATTTGTTCAGCAAAACCAGTGCAAGAAGAGGACATTTCTCTGTGTGCCCCAAGAAAAAGCAGAAAACTCTGCCCAAGGAGACAAAGGAAATTGCAGCTCTGAGCATTTGTCTTCTGCTCCTGTGTCTTCTTTCTGGAGAACTCAACCTCTTTTGAGCCAGTGGCTGCTGGACCAGCTCAGGGAGAAGAGGACACAGGAGCCCAGGACCTGCTTTGCTGACCCTGAGCCCTCTTCGCATGTTCCCTGAGAGGGTATGTGCACTGGGGATGCTGGACACAGGGTAATACCACCTCCACGCCCACCCAGCACGCTGAAGATGCAGGCTCCGGCACCCCCCACCCCTCCCAGCACAGCCCTGCACTGTTCCCAGCTCACTGCTCATCTCTCGGTTTTACTCAGGACGAGGGCATCTTCATCACGCAGTTACTGCTGCAGCTTCACAAATTCGAAAATGACTCTCACATTTGACATCATTCCAGTTGTCGGGTGGTTCTGAGGTCCTGTGGATTACGACGCACTCCTGATCATCCTTATCACTTGGTTCTCCTTTACGCCAGAACCTGAAATAGAGACAGACTGTCATTCCCAGTGTACCCCTTAGAGCACTGCTGGAAAAGGCCACAGCGGGACGCAAGGCTTGGAGGGGAGAGAGGGAAATTCCAGGTGCTGATTCACGGACAGAAGCAGTACCCTTCCTCCCGCTCTGATCTCCCACTGGCACCAGTCTGGTGGAAGCCTGCCTTCTTCCTACAGCCAGCACAACAGGGCCCTGCTGAGTCCTGGTGAGGGGAGCTGCTCGCCACCACTCACCCCATGCTCCTCACACCCAGCAGAGGTTGTGTCTGCCTCCAGGGCACGTTTGTCCTCCAGAAAAAGACACAGCAAGGACAGCCATGGCGAGCTCTCCCTGTGCCCCGTCTCTTCCACGGCATCACAGCCTGGCCTGTGCCTATCTGTGCACATCCGTGGAGGGGCATGATGGAGGTCAGGCAAGGCTGGCCACCTCTGAAGGGTTCTTCCTGCTGGCAGGATGCAGCTGCTTCTGTGCCTGCAGCATTGATGGCCACGTCCCAGGCAGTTAACTAACAACCAGTAACCAACGTGGGTGGGGCCGCGTGAAGCTGGTGTCCTACACAGCCCCCCTCCCGCTCCATCACTGTCCTCTCACGCGGATTTGTCTCACCTCCCTCTCATGCACCAACGGAGGCCATCGTAGCTCTCCTACTCTCTTGCACCTCCGGGAGCCACACTAAACACGCCCATTCGGGGATACTCACGCTGCCGTTTCATTGTACGGAGTCTGGTCCACCCAGTGCCACTGGCCCACCTTCTGTGCCCTCAGACCGATGAGGTAATTCTCTCCAGTTGAATCCTGACGTAGCGCCCCAGAGAGGAAAACCTGGGAAGTGGGGAGAGTGCTGTGTCCATGAGGTGCAGGACTGAGCGGAGGGAGGCGGCAGGAGACCCTGTGGGGTGGGGGTGGTGGCAGAGGGGAGGTGGTGCTGTAGGGGTGCAGAAAGGACATCCCCCCTCTCCTGCGGCAGCAAGGAGGAGTCCCCTCCAGGGCCTGGCACTGGGTCTCTGGCTGCTGTGTCCCTCTCACAGCCCTGCACCTACCTGCTCGGCTTCGCTGTTGATCACCACCAGGTGGGAGCCCATCCCAGTGCAGTTCTGCACACTCTCATCCATGGGCATCGCATCTTCCGACAGAAAATAGCAGCCTTTTTGGAAGCGTTTCCAGCCCTTTGGGCAGCACGTCCAGCCTTGCTCTGTTGTGGAGAGACCGCAGAGATGAGTGCTAGTGACAAGGGAGAAGGTGATTGCAAGGATCCCAGTTCTCCAGGGACAATGCTCCTCAGATCCCTTTTCCTGACAGAAAGGGCTTGAAAAAACAAGGGTAGTGAGCTGTATCTGATTTTTTACACAAATCCAGGGTAATCCTGGTAACATGATCTCAGGTCTTGACAAAGGTATTTTGGTGATCCTTTTGCCTTCTCCTTGTACAATCTCCTTTAGGCCTTTAGCCTCAGGGAACAGGGAATAGTGCTTCTTTCCCTGACCACAGCTGCACTTCTTGCTCCTTTGTTAACCCTCCCTGTGCCGCTGTATGCTGCCCCTTTCATTTTGTCGGTGCCCACAGCCACCCTGCCCTCCAGGACATCATTCACATGGCCCTCTCCTCCCGCTAAGCTGTTAGCAGGAAATCCTTTTTCTCCTCACCTCTCTCCTCTGGAGCCTGCCTCTTGCTGCCAGAGCAGACCCCAGCACTCCTTGTCCCCGTCCCAAAGGCCTCCTGCACCCCTGCCAGCACTACTGACCTTTGCCTCGTGGCACCGCTGAGACACAGCTCCACTCCGTGAACCTCTGCTGCAGGACTGTGGGCTGGCCACCACTGTGGGAGCAGGGAGCAACTAGAAAGGGAGACGAAAGGCGGCAGGATTACCCCTTCCTCCTGGCTCCTTATGCACCATTGCTGGGCTTCACTCTCCTTTCCCCATTTCCCCACCAAGGCCTGTCTCAGCATCACCCCTCCTCGGGCTGTCTCTTGCCATTCCACACACGGTAACTGCCATCCTCGGCAAAGGGAATGGGCATTTGTGCTCCCAGCATCCCACAAGCCGCCGCAAGGACTCCTCCGTCCAGTGACTGGCAAGGTCTAGCCACGGTGACCTGGCCAACAAAGCTGGAGAAGCCTGTGACCCACGCGAGCAGCGCCTGGTGGCCTGTGCTTTGTCAACAGAGCCTGTCCCCACACTGAGCAGCTGGCATTAGGCCCCTCTCAGGTGCTTTGGAGCCGAAGGTGTGTGGTTAGTGGACCCCTGGTCCACAGCTCTGGGAAAAGTGGCCTGAACAGGCGGTATGGCTGCCTTCCCAGGCAGAAAGAGACCATCTGCCATGTCAGAGAGCAGAAGGAGCACTGGGAGGACATCACACTGAGGCCACGCCTGACAGGGTGGGATTGATTGCAGCCCACCACGGGCATTTACCGTGTAGAGACCTGCGGCCAAGCTGCCTGTCTAAATCTCTTCACAGTCAGTGGAGAAAGCAGCACTTCAGTGGCACAGTTTCTCTCTCCCTAAGACAGACATCGACGGTCGTTTGGATGAGCAACACGTTAGATGGGTCGATTCCGCCAGCAGCAAACGTAGCCCGGGTGAAGGTCAACACATACGGCTAGAGCTGCTGAAACCAGGGTGGAAGGTAAGCTCCTAGGACCTACCAGCCAGTTTGTGGGAATAATACAGTGTTGGTGATCTCCAGTGAGCAGGCTGTTCCCCCAGCCAGTGCTGAGTCAGCTTGATGATATGGGGGTCAGTAGGCACTGCAACTCCTGGGGCCACACAAGGGATGAGCAGTGGAGCAATTGTGCAGCAAAGATTTTTCCTTACCTAGGGACTAGGCCCACCCCCACCCCAGGAAGGCCATAGCCTGTGTGTCTCTGAGAAGGCTTCTGCCCTTCTCAATCCAGGGATGTTGTGGGGCAGGGATTCTTCTCATCCAGTAGGGACCAGCCTACACCCTCATACACAAAGGTGTGTTACTGTTCCCTAAGTTTCTCAGCCCAGTAACTATCACACATCAGTGTCATCAGACTGTGAGGACCCCTACAGCAGAGGCATATTGACCCCACGCAGTTGCCACCACACTAGCCGGCAGTGTTTGTTCACCTGTGAACTGTTTAAGCAGGAAGGAGCTGAATCAGCTGTCACATGATCTAGACAGTTTCCAAAAAGGCAATCAAAGGTTCTCTTATCACGTTTTCTTTTCCCACTACTCCACTCTTCCCCAGTCCCTTCCACCTCCAGGCAAAACAAATAAATTCAAGAACCCACCAAGACAGATGGATATGAGACTTCCTTTGAGGACAACGGCAGAAATCAGCAGGACCCAAGAGCTAAGCAGTGGAGAGCTTCTTTTCTCTGCTGGGGCTAAAAAACAAAATGCAAGAGCAGGAGTCACATATCTCCCTGAGACAAAGACGGGATTGACCAGGAAACTCAGCAACCCTCACTGGAAAGGTGCCCTGCTGCGACACAGCGTCTGGAGGGAAAGGTGTGGAGTCCCACAGACCCACCTGTAATACGTGGGCACTGAAGGGAAAGCAAGCCATAGTGTCTCCGCTTTGCTGGAGCTAATCTTCTTTCCCCCTTCCTCTGAGCACTTGTCCAACTCTTTGCACTCTGGCTCCTTCCTCTCCCCTCTCTAGCCATTGCTCCCTTCTCTCATGCTCATCTTTCCCACGCCAGCCGCAGTCCACGCCAGCTGCAGGGAAGAGTCCCTTGCGTTCGTGATAACCAGCAGCACTGGTTCCAACTAGGCGGGGTGTGGGCTTGGACACTGCATTGCTCAGAAGCTCAGGAGCGTGGATATGTGTCTAGTCGCCCACCACCAGTTCCCAGAGCCTCATCCTGCCGTGTTCCCACCCTGCCCGGACATGACAGTAGAGGCAAACCCCACCATCACCTCGAAGAGATTAGGCAGAAGAACTCTGCATCAGCCCTATCATGCACTGCTCACGCACTGTCGTGATTTAGCCCTGTCGGGCAATTAAGCACCACCAGTCGCTCTGCCGCTCCGCACCCTGCCATCTCCCAGTGAGGAAGGGTCGGAGGAAAAACCAAGGGAAGCTCGCAGAACTTGAGAAAAGAACTATTTAATTATATAAATGAAACTTTTGGTGATACCAGCAATACTACTGCTAGTAAGCAATTAAAACAACAGAACATATTGCATATGATAGAGGATCTCGCCACCCATGGACCGACACAGCCAGATTCCAAAGCAGCAAGCAAAAATCCAAATGGAGAGAGAAAATAAAGTTTCAAAACCTTGAGATCGAAAGATTCTGCTGGAGCTCCAGCAATCATTCGTGCAAGCTGGTGATCTCTGGGCCACGTGCACTTTTTTTCACGACTACAAGAGCCAATGGTGAGTGCTTGCTGTGCAGCAGTATCGCCTCCATCCACATCTCCCAAGGAAGGCCTGAAAAGAAAAACAGAATGAAATAGAAAGCTAAATTATTATTTTTTTTTTTCTGTGCAGGTTACTTTTGACTGGCAGGAGGGTGAAAAGGGGGAGTGGTAATGAAGTGGGAGAGCTTGTCTTCTCGTGATCTTTGTTTTAATTACCGCCATGCACTTTGTTACTCTCACTTTCTGAGAATTATTTGTAATGTTTCACTTCCCAAATCATCTCCAGCCGTCACCTCTAAAGCATCCTTTAAAATTTGCATAATAAATAACAACATTCTGCCAGCAGTTGCTACCGGACGAGTTACTTGGGTTTTTATTACACCACCTCCACATGTCTGTTCCTTTTCGTGGACTGTAACAAAAGAAGATTCCCAAGTACAGGTAGAACATGAGAAGTTTAAGACTACAGCGAACAAACCAGGAGATGTTTTCATATGTAACATGCTAATCTTGGAGTAAGCATTGAATCCACCTACTGTTCCACCTCCGGATGACGTATTACAAGACTGGAATTTTCCTGCCACTCATACACTTGTTCAAACATATAGTCTGATTTTTTTTCCTCTCTCTGGGCTGTGTCCCCTCCCAGCTTCTTGTAGAAAAGAAGCTGGGAACACAGGTGCAGTATCAGAAGCTGAAAAAGTCCTTGGCTTAATGTAAACATTGCTTAGCAGCAACTAAAACCAATAGTGTGTTATCGATTTTCTTCTCAGCACAAATCCAAAACACAGCCTCATACTGGCTACTGCGAGGCAAATTAACTCTATCACAACAGAAGACCCAAACTGACCAAAGGGACATTTCATGCCATCAAATGTCATTATTGGTTGGATGAGTTGGCTAGAAGGCGAATCACCGCTCGGGGACTGGCTGAGCGTCGGTCAGACGGTGGTGAGCAGTTGTATGATTTTGTTTTCTTTCCCTTGTTCCCTTTTTAAAAATTACATATTATTATCATTAGTAGTAGTATTTTCATTACATATTATTAGTATATTTTTTAAAATCTCACTTACTTTCAATTATTAAACTGTTCTTACCTCAACCCACAAGGTCTTTTATCTTCTTCCTTCAATTCTCCCCTTCATCCCACTGGCGGAAGAGGGGAGGTGAGTGAGCAGCTGTGTGATATCTGGTTGCTTACTGGGGCTAAACCACGACAGGCAGATATTTTCTGATTTCTTGTGTGGTTCTGCAACTGGATTCCAGCTTTTCCCAGCAGTCTTATTGTGCCTGGAGACAACAAAACCCTGGTACTAAGTTTTATTTCCAAAAGGAAAACGCTGTCACTGGGAAACCTCACCTAGGATTTCCTTAACTGCGTGTGAAGAAAATGGGTAATGCTCCTCTACCTGTCAGGAAAGAATTCCTCCATCCAACCTTGGTAAGGAAAGGGTTACCACTGGACATCTGCTCAGCGTGACTGGTGACGTCTCATAGCAAGGAGGAGAGGAGCTCCTGTGAGATGGGGGCTCTGTGAGTTAGAGGTGAAAAGGAAAATAAAGCTCAGGAAGGATGAGGACCATCAGAAAGCACTGAAGATGTGGAGCCAGTTGAAGTCTAGCGGAAGGTAGAGTCCCACTGGAGAGCAGTGTGTTCACATAAGGTAAGAGTTGCTGAGAGTGAAGGTCTACTAGCAGTGGTGGGGTGGGTATACACATGCATGTGCTGTATTAGGTTGAATCCAAGAAGATATGAGACCTTTCATGGCACCAGTGCTCGTAGAGCATGACCAGGGGGACTGAAGTGAGATGCCCTCAGCCTTACATAGCACCACTGCTCTTTCTTAGCTCTTGCTGCTGTCGCATCTTTTCTGTTTATCCACTACTCTGCAGAACCCAGGATTCACTGAGAAAGCAGTAACGACCCACGATACACCGTCTGATTCATTTCAGGTTAGGCTCACTGATGGGTTCCTCACAAAAACGAGATCTGTAACAGTAGCCGTTGGTGGGCAGTTTCAGGCCTAAACTGGAAAACTGCACCCCCACTGTTCATGCCCTCATCACCACTACAACAGTGCAGCATAGCCAGGAAAGAAGCCTGCAGCTCTTAGGAGACTCCAACAGGAAGAACACTGCAGCCCTTTTCGGCCTTGGCTGCCACAAGCACGCCCAGCACTACGCTCCAGACCCTGCGCTGCCTTTCGTAAGAGAAGCAACTGACTTCTAGGCCTTGGATCTTAAGATACAACGCACCTGAAAGATCCGATAAAGCAGTGGGCTCATGGCCATGATCAACAAGGCAATCAACAGTCAGAGGTAGCAAACAGCTCTCTCAAGAGCCAGTCCCAGACCGTCAGACTGCTTCTGAGTCATCACGAATCTTCAGACCAGAGTGGAAGGCACAATTCCTTACCTTCCTTCCACTTTTTAATATAAAGAAGCAGTAACGAGTACCTGCCCACGTCTGAACACATGAGTGTGTGTTACTATTTGAAAATAGAACACCACACTACTCAGACTCCTTCCCAGGGAAGAAACCAGGGAAACAGGTACAGGACAGATGTCTTATGATGTTGATAACGCCGCTTTGGGGAAACCTGAAGATCTTCCATCGTTCAAAGGCAGCCCCTGAGAGCACAGGCAGATCAGTCTCTGAGTACATCTTCTGGAAGAGGTTCCATGTAGCTACTGCTGCTGGAGACATCTGAGATGATAGGTTTCTTGCTCATTTCTGGAGTTCAGCCTTCCGTGTATTCACAGACAATCATCACAGAACCTCGCCCAGGCTTTAATTTTTCAAGAGTTAAGCAAACTTTGTTTAATAAAACCAGTTTTAAGGCTGGTTGCTCACTCCCCCTCCCCACTATCTTCTGCATTTATTTCTGTTTCGGTATACTGTAAAATATTCAGGGACTCACTAACATGCCCAGATTTCTTCCTGTCTGCCATTTCCCATCAATAAGCTCTTAGCTTAGAAAAGAAACTCTTGAGGAGGAGTTCAAAATAGTACTGTATTTTAAAATTCCATCTCATTTCCCACACTGTAGTCTTCAGTGACACCTGATTACTTTCAGATAATATTCAGAAATTCTGTACTAATAATGCCCATATATTTGTGATATCACCAAGACTTATCAGCATGAGATCATGATGAAAAAGGTAAATTAAATTTTGCCTAGTACAATTCTTCATGCTCTGCTGGTACATTACGAAGGAAACATTTCTAACACCTTGGATATAACTGCTGAATCCCAATGTGTTAACAGTATGTTATCATATTGTGTACAAACAGATAGGGAAAATTAATCAAAAAGCCTTCGTTAAAGATACCACAAAACACCAGAGGCAAAAAGAGCTTCTACAGAAACATGAAATAGCAGTGTTAAAAGTGCTCACTCTGGAAGTATATCCTCTACTGCAGAAAGGGGAGTAAGTTCAATTTTCTGGATATTTAAAACCAGCTTTGTCAAAATTTTTCAAACGTTAGGGTTGGGGAGACGATCATGCACTGTTAGGTTTTAATTCCTGAGAATAAAACCGTAACGTTTTCAGATCTTTCACAGCTTCAATCTCCCAAACTTCAAAACAGAACAGTTGTAGGACTTCGCCAGAAGTCAAAATCGCAGTATTTGAACAATTGGCTTCAAAGTATTGAATAAGGATTTTCAAGTTCAGGATGGTTGAAAGATTTGGCGTGTTTTCCTGGCTAACATTCTCCATTGGATGTACGTGTAAACGATTCGTAGTATTATGAGTGCAGGTCACTTCGCTGATTTGGGATTACTCGTAGGTTTGACATGTTTATCTGGGTGCAGTGAGAAGAAACGATTGTTCCTTGTATCCCTTACTTCCCAGCTCTTTTGTTGAAGAAAATGTGCTCAGCTATGGCCCATGAGATACGGAGGAGTTGCAGAAAGCCTCTGACTCCGGCGCTGCTGTCCCTTGTGGTTCATGCCAGTGGCCTTAAGAGCGAGACAAAGAATTCTGTAACATTCACTACAAAAAGAAGCCGCAGTCACAAGACAAGCAACTGCTGGGCTCAGGACCTCAAAACACACCATAAAAATTGGTTTGTGAGAACCAGTACAAAATATATGTATGGAAGTTTAGAAGTACTCCACCTGGATTCCTTACAAAATCTTTTACTAATTTCAGTTACTGATCTTTTTACAGGGCATTTTTCTTTCTTTTTTATAAATGTAGCTACCTGACAAATTCTAAATGCCTACTGAAGAACCACAGCAGCCCTTTAGGACTGTCAGACTATTCAACAAGCCTACATTTCAAATATTCACACAAAACCAAACTTCAGGTATTTATACAAGTCCTTTCACCCTGAAGAGCATGGATGTGCTTACAGGCTTGATTGCTCCTTTTTATTTTTACAGTAGTTACACTTGTTCAAAACAAGTATCAACCCACCTCTGCACGTTTATGAGTATGTATATATGATACCTCTGCACACTTGTAGGACTCCCTTCTCTCAGCACAAAATACAGGCTCCTTTCTTGGTGGCTCTCCACTTGATGTTCGTACGATCAGTTAATCCTGGGTGCTACGGAAGTATTGCACCAATAAAACTGAAAAATTGGCTTCAATTAAAAAAAAAAAAGGAAACAATTATCAGAAGTCACGTTAGGTAATGCCCAAAGGCCGTTGTTTACCATTACATCCCCAAACACTACATTCCATTGACATTTACACTGTGTTGAGACCACAAATGACTCAAAACAAGCATATTTTTTTTAAGAACTGCTTCAAAAATACTTCCCCGCAGCCCTGGGTCTCCTGCTGAAGTGTGCCACCCAGAGAGAGATCAGGTTGGTTTGTGGAATCCTACGAGCTGCCACACGAAGACACTGTTGGACACCAACAGTCAGCAGAGAGATAATCTGGGATAGGAATCAAGTGGTTGCAGAAAGTGAGGAAAAGGAAATAAGCAGCCCTGGATTAAAACGATCAGTTCGTAAATCTGCTGCAATCTTAATTTGTCTGTAGGTTACCTGCAGGTATGTCTCCAGGGCAGTAAATACGTCCCAGTCCTTCAGCTGCGCTCCATTCTCAGCGGAATCTTGAATCCTCCTCTTTCTAAGTTCTCCTGCAAGTGTATTGCTGGCCTCACCTCTCGGGATGCCCAACACAGTCTCATTCCCATAAACAGAGCAGAGATTGCAGGTGGCCCTGGTGGTGTGAGGGGGAAACTCCCATTCAAATTACGGCTGACTGTGGCCCAGGATATGAATGGCATCCCAAAGGCCTGCGGGACTGACCACCTATCATCTCTCTCACTGACTCCAAATGATGCATGACTGGGTAGCCAGCTTTGCCTCCAACCTGCAGGGAAGGGAAAACACAAACAATCTTGGGAATCTGCCTGGGAAAGCTCACGGGATGAAACATCACTGTGAGAAAAACACAACTAATTCTCTTTATGTTAACTCATTCTTTGAGTAGTTTCTCACAAGTGGATGCTGCTCACGATGTGCTTCTACCCCCTGTGCTGGAACATCAAATGTATTGACCACAAGCAGAAGTTTAAGGTGCATATTATAGTGTAGACTTTCTGCTCCCTTTCCACTCCTCAGCACTACCCACTGCAAAGAGCAAAAGAGGCCAAATGACTGTTGCTAGAGACATTGCAGGTGACATACTCCCAGCTACAGGAGTGGAGAGGAGGTGTGGAAATCTAATTCTGTCTGAAGAAGACTTTTCTGTTAACACTGGTGCTTTCTTATTTTCAGATCTGGTGAAGAAGATGCTATTGCCAGGACAGCCTGTATCCTTGTATAGCCAAATAAATGTATGGTTTGAGCTGATGAAAATGACCCCAGCTCTCCCTAGAAACTCTGTAATCTAAGTTCTGGCTCTGGAGGAAATATATGGGGGAAAAAACATATGATAAATAACAGACAAGAGTAAAGTAGAAAAATTGATTATTTTTCCTGAAATGCCACCAAAGAAGAATCAGATTTTTATCTTGAAGGCAGGGGACTAAAATGCTTCATTGCAAAGTTTTGTGTCAGGGCTCTGAGAGCACCAAAAGGCTTTAATGGCCCTGAGCAGCCCCACCTGGGGATTCCATCCACACTTCCAGTTGGTGACCCCAAGGGGCGTATTCCAGCTCAGCCCTGGGCTGCCAGTCCCCACCTGAGCTATGCTGTAGGCGTGCCTGTCTCCGACTCTGTCCCAGCAATGTCAGGGTCTGTCGATCCAGACCCTGATCCGACTTCCTTGCTTGATTTCAGATGTGCCTCATCACGAAGGGCCTGGACAATGTCTGACCCTGGTTACTATCACTGGACCTGACCCTGACCTGTGGATGGATTTCCGTGCTTGACCTCAGACCTGCCTCATCCCTGAAGACTTGTCTAGCAACCTGGACTCTGAGCAGACCCCGGCTGTTGTGCCAGGTCTTCCCTGCTTGCCTCACTCAGACGTTGTGGGATGGATCCCAGATGGCGACGTACTTGTCCTGCTTGGCTGTGTTACGGGACCAGGCCCCTGGCTCCCTGCCCCTCTGGGAGCAGCTGGCCTCCACTGTGCCCTGACAATGTCTTTGGTACCAGAAAGCAATACGTGAACTGGGATTTGTGTGTGTGAAGGCAGATTCTTGTCAGTGTTTTCAGTAAAGCAGTTCTTCACCACTCAAAAGTATTTCATACTTCAGCTTTGGATAGAACTTGCTGCTGACGGCCAGTTACCACTTCACTGTAACTGCAATCACTTTGGTTCCAGTTCTGCTGTTTCTCATGCTGTTTGTAAACATCTTTTTTTCAGAAAAGATAAACAGACTTATACTCCCACGAGTTTCTCAATATCGCTGACTACCAAAACCAGCTTTGTAACTCAGGTTTCAGTAGCTTTTCATAGGAATTTATTATCTTTAGCTCCTTTTCCATTCCGTGCCAGTTCAATGGGCTCAATGGATCTATCGCTGGTTTCCTACGGCTCTGAAATGGCACTACTCTCCACTTATTTCAGCAGGTGTGATGGAAGCTGGGAGTTTCCTATGCTGGGTTCTACCAGCGTGGCCTCTGGTGACATAGCTGTCTATCACACGGTGAGCATCTGTGCAGAGGCTGGAATACATTCAGGAGCCACATAAATCAGTAACCTACAAGTCTTTGTTTCTGCCAAGAAACAGCTTAACTCCGAACGGCAGCTATCTGAACAAGTGTTTCCCAGGGCAGTTTCTCAGACGGTGCAAACTCATTCAAAGGATCTGAGTCAGGGTAGCTGTGAATCAAGTCTGCCCGTGTTCAGAGTGCAGAACAGCCACTGGTGTCAGCACAAATTCTACTGATTGCCCTTCGTGGTTTGCTTCCTAGGCTTATGGAGCCAGTACAGCTAAAACAAAGCAGGGAAAGGGATGGACTTTGCTCTCTGACACGCACTGCTGGATGAACTGCTTTCTCACCCTTTATACCTGTATGAAACTATTCATGATAATTATGTTATCTTTGTGTCCTGAGCCTGAATTTTTAAATAGAGCTGTCACTCATGGAAGAATGAATGAGAAAAGTATAATACTCCCATGTTTCCTGTTGAGCTTGAGGAGTTAGCAGTTACAAAAAGTAGCAAATGACATGTAATCTCAACACAACTGTTGAGAGTCACTGACAGACTACAGCTGCATTGTTAAATTCAAAGCCATATGTGCCCAGATGTAATGACTGATCACTTTGCTAAAATTCTTCTTACATAGAATCACGGAATGGTTTGGGTTGGAAAGGACTTTAAAGCCCATCCAGTTCCAACCACCCTGCCATGGGTAGCACCTTCCACTAGACCAGGTTGCTCCGAGCCTCATCCAGCCTGGCCTTGGACACTCCCAGGGATGGGGCATCCACAGCTTCTCTGGGCAACCTGTCCCAGTGCTTCACCACCCTCTCCATGAATAACTTTTTCCTGATACCTAATCTAAATCTCCCCGCTTTCAATTTAAACCCATTACCCCTTGTTCTGTCACTACAGGCCCTTGTAAAAAGTCCCCTCCAGCTTCCTTGTAGCCCCTTCAGGCACTGGAAGGCTGCAGTAAAGTCTCCCCAAGCCTTCTCTTCTCCAGGCTGAACAAGCCCAACTCTCCCAGCCTGTCCCCATGGCAGAGGGGCTCCAGCCCTCGGAGCATCTTTGTGGCCTCCTCTGGATTCGCTCCAACAGGTCAATATCCTTCTGATGTTGAGGGCTCCAGAGCTGGATGCAGCACTCCAGGTGGGGTCTTACGAGAGCTGAATATAATCCCCTGCCTCAATCTACTGGCCACACTTCTCTGGATCCAGCCCAGGATACAGCTGGCCTTCTGGGCTGCCAGCGCACACGGCTGGCTCATGTCCAGCTTTTCATCCCCCAGTACCCCCAAGTCCTTCTCCTCAGGGCTGCTCTCCATCCATTCCCCACCCAGCCTGTCCTTGTGCTGGGATTGCCCCAACCCAGGTGCAGGACCTTGCCCTTGGCCTTGTTGAACTCCATGAGGTTGGCACGGTCCCACCTCTCCAGCCTGTCCTCGTCCCTCTGGATGCCATCCCTTCCCTCCAGCATGTCACCGCACCACACAGCTCGGTGTCATCAACAGACTTGCTGAGGGTGCACTCGATCCCATCATCCATGTTGCTGACAAAGATGTTAAACAGCACTGGTCCCAACATCGACTCCTGAGGAACACCACTTGTCCCTGTTCTCCACTCGGACACTGAGCCATTGACCACCACTGGCTGAGTGCCACCAGCCAGCCAGTTCTTTATCCATCGAGTGGTCCTTCCGTCAAATCCATGTCTCTCCAGTTTAGAGACAAGGATGTTGTGTGGGACAGTGTCGAAGGTTTTGCACAAGTCCAGGGAGATGACATGTTGCCCTTCCTCTATCCACCAAGGTCGTGACCCCACTGTAGAAGGCCACCATCTAGCTCTTTCAGGACCTGCAGATGTATTTCATCAGGTCTCATGGACTTGTGCACCTTTAGGTCCCTCAGGTGTTCTCGAACCTGATCCTCCCTAACCATGGGCAGTTCCCCATTTTCCCCAGTCCCTGCCTTTGTCTTATGCACATCATCAATGTGGTCAGGGTACTGAGCTCCAAGTCAGTGATACTGAACCTCCTTAGGACCCAGAGGAAGAAATAGGTCCAAAGACCAAGTAGCTGACATACATGTTAGCCACAGGAAGGAACTATATAATGGGGAAGTTACAACCTGATGTTCTATCAACATTTTACCTCCTGATATCTAATTCCACTACCTCCTTTCACCCCAAAGTGGCCATGTTGGACAAAGACAAGGCTTCTGGTTTGCAAGCATTTGTGCTCTCAGCCAGATGCCTTTCACTACAATTAATTATGAGCCATTCTTCCTATTCCATCCAGGCACAGAGCCTATCTAAATTATTGGCAATGCGGGAGTTAATCCAGTGTTACACTGTGAGGACAATTTTTACTGTAGAGGCAAAGGCAGAAAGTAATAGCTTTTGATTAATTTATGTAGTCCAGGGTTTCATTAATGTCCCCTCCTTTTACCCTTTTTTCCGGTAGGTCCAAAAAGGGAAGGTAGGCGAACACTGCATACAAGAAAGATAATCAAATACTGGAGAATGTAATTCATTTAATGCACTACTGAAAAGGAATCTTCTCTAAGTAGTGGATTTTTGGATTACATTTTCATGAGCGCCCACAGATGTTAAGCAATGCGAACTATCAAAAAGTATGTCATGTCACCCAAGCTGTCCTGTCCTGTTTCTTTTTCAAAAAATAATAGAGAGCACTGTACTGGTTTCAGTCAGGAGAGTTAACTCTCTTCACAGTGGCTGGCATGAAGCTGGGTTTCTGGAGTTGCCCTGAGAAAAGTACTGACAAGGTGCCTTTTCTGCTGGTGCTGGGGAGCGCTGGCACCAAATTCAAGGGCTTTCCCAGCTTCTGATACTGCAGCTGCGTCCCCAGCTCTCTCACTACAAGCAGTGGGAACAAAGTTCAGACAGCCGACCCAAACTGACCGGAGGAGCATTTCATCCCATAGTAAGTCTTGCTGGTACATAAGCACAGAGTGGGCTGGGGAGCCGTCACACTCTGTAACTCTCTTTTTGCTCCTTCTCTAACTCCGTTGTTGCTTTGCTAACTCCTTTGCTGGCTCATTTGTGAGTGAGTTGGTGGGTCTGTTAGTTTTTCTGGCCATGCTGTTTCTCCTGGGGTCACTCAGACCCTGCTGCTATCGCTGTCGGGCTCCGGCTCTCGGGCTTTCTGGCTCTGACTCTCACTTCTTGGGACCTGGTTGTGCATCAGTCGGAGGGTGGTGAGCAATTGTATCATGTGTTTTATTTTCTATTATTTTAATTATGTAGTAGTAGTAGTATTTGTGTATATACATACTATTTATTTAGATTCAATTAGTAAATAGTTCTTATCTCAATTTTACAAGCTTCCTTGTCTTTTTCCTCCGATTCTTCCCCTCCGCTGGAGGGGGGCCCTGTGAGAGCAGCACCGTGATATTTGCTAGCCAGAGTTAAACCACAACAGCATTTACCAGAATTAAGTCTCCATACTCTGCAGAGTTCTGTTTATTTTGGAGGGCATGGTACCCAGATGCTCACTGAAAGGCAACTTAAGCCTGAAAACAATGCTCTAATTTGGTATGATGATTAAGGGATAAATACGGCAGCTCCCTCAGAACAGCCCAAACACCTGCAGGCCTCCGTGGCCAGTCTGTGATGAACTTTGCCAGTGTGGATGTTTCCATCTTGCCCTGCACAGGCTTTAGCCAGGCCACTGCTTGCACTGGTTAATTCCTACAGAGCTCTGTGCTATGGCAACTACTCATGAGCAGCCTCCACCTCACTCTAAAGGTGGTTCTGGTTTGCGTCAGCTGCAGTTCTACCAGCACTAGACATAACCTGTACCACAGAGACAGCGCCTTTGCCACAGCTTATATATGCAATGTAGTGCTTTGACTCTGAAACACTGTCATGAGGGACCTTCTCTTCAGTGCATCAGTGATCAGAATAGTTGCTTCTCAGTTGCATGATTTCTTTTTTTCTGAAATCGTGTTCATAATAAAGTTCCCACTCTGAAGGTCCTGCATCTGCATGGTTGAATCTGGACTATCACGGTGGAGAACACAGAATAATTCCTGAAAACAACCTGGATCAACACATTTCCCTACAGAGTGCTAAATGCCAAGTATGCCTCATCTGAAAACATCCAGGTATCTTGAATTAAATCATGGCGTACTTTATGGAAAGAAGCCACCAATATCTTAATAATTAAATATCATAGTTTATACTTCAATGGCTATTTCCTATCTATTAAAGTATGTATCTATACACATCATAGTAGAATACCTGGTTCTTACACACATTATACTTCGTGATTAAGTCACTTGTTTTCACTTCTCTGCTATTCACTAAAACAATTTCATGTTTCATACTAAGGCAGACAATTTTAAAGTAGAATAATGACTGCATTGTTCATAACTGAACAATATCAAATTGTGAATGCGTATACAGACATATGGAGCAAATTCCATTTGTAATTATATTCCTACTTTTATGATCTAGATATGTAAAAAAATGTGTAAGAATGCTATACCAATGTTATTTAAGTTGCAAAAAGTAAGACTGCCAGATTTAAGGGTGCCATTCCACTTTAATACTGGATGATGCCCATCTCTGCTATATACTGAATAAGTTGTATCTTGGGAGGAAGAAAGTGTTTAGATGACGGCATTCAAAATCATGATCATGCATATGTAGAAAGTCTCATAATTCATACATTAAATAAAGTAGGTTTTATGGAAAAAAATGGGGATCTAAGGTAATACATGCAATGTAAATAACTTATTGTAACAATAAACCTGTAATGCTTGCCATACATTTTACTTGTATTATCATGTTTTATGTTCTCCAGTTCCCACCCTTTTTATTCTAAATACATTTTTTAAAAAATTAAATAGAGAAGGTACACAGCCCCAGACAGCAGTGGATTCGACCCTTTGGTTGACAGAAAGAGACAGTGTTTAATAAAACAATTCAGGAGGAAATAGAGAGTATTTTAAAACAGTCAGAAGCAAATCATGGTGGACAGTGAGCAGAATGAATGGACAAAGCAAAATTCCCCGTAACTGCAGCACAGAGAACAGCAAAGGGCAAGATGAAAAAGTGGAATTGCATTTTATAACTTGCTGACTAAACTGTTACAGCTTCAGTTCTGACCCAAAGACCACTTAATGCTCTCTGTATAGCAGACCTCCATTGATTTCAGATGATTTAGAATCAGGCAGTGTTACTGCTGCTGTTTACTTCAAACATGTGAATGAACCAAAGAAATGCTGTTAAAAAGAATGCTTACATCCTCAGCAGTGTCTCTTTGGGCTTAATTGAAGGCTGCTCACTGAAACTAGAGCTGTAATTTGTAAAGTGAAAACTGCCAAGCTGTTGATAAGGCTTTTTTAAAGGCAACCCTGTAAGTCTCTCACTGGCTCCACCCTTCACTATCCTGCATTTTTCATCACAGGGCAGGTGGCACTGAAGGTGAGAACTCTCTAAAGGGGAATCACCGTGTGACACAGTGTTTACACCAAGCAGAATTATTTGTTTCATAAAATATTGTGCAAAAGGAACTGTATTTCCCCAAACAAACAAGCCATTCCTGTATTCCAGAAGAGTTTTATTTACGGAATACCGTGTCCCATTCAAACTTCAGTTCACTCACAGAGCTTGCACTCGCCACAGCTCCATCTGACTGTCCAAAATCTCTTAATCTGCAACAGGCTGCTTTTCTTTCTATTGTAGCCTTAGGCTATCAAGTATCAAATCACTCAGGCAATTTTTTTACCCCACTCCTATGCCCACAGAACTCCATGGACCCCTACTACCCCACTGCTCTGCAATGAAAGTCTAACTTCTGCTCAGTTCTCACAGTAACCGACTCATATTGCAAGTTTCCAAGTGCCACTTTCAGTCATTCATCCTCTCCAGCCATTATTCCCCATTCTCGTGCACATTCAGTTTTCCTTTCATTGGCATCTATGCAAGGTTTAGTGGGAAGAGTCTTCAAGTCCCGAAGACAGGTGCACATAGCACTGAACTTGTGAGGGAAGTGGTCAAAAAATCATTCATGTCACTGCCACGCCACAGAGTTCACTTTCTTTCACGCTGAGAGACTGAAACCTACCTTAGAGACAAACAGAGACCTGCAAAGGCCCTAAATGGAGCCTTAGGTGAGCAGCTCAGATTGAGGTGGCTGACTTTTGGAGGCCTAAAGCTGGGCAGATGAATCCCATTTTAGCTATGCCTGATTTATGGATGACTGCCTACAGCTGCTGGTGAAGAATCAAAAGCTAAAATAATACGTATAGCACGAATTTCTCTAGTGGTCTAATTAAATTTTGAGAAATCAGAATGAGCAGAACCTATTACTAAATCAGCAGCTCACTCAATGCCACTGAGTTCTTTACCACCAACAAAAGAAAAAGCCATGTTTGAAAATAAGTTGCTGCCAGCCAGAAAGCTTATACAGAAGTAGCTAATAAAATCAACAGAGTCATCGGCATTTTATTTCACTTTTGCTCTTGAAGAGTTATTGTGCCTCTGTGTATTTGTCCAACTGTCTTGGCAAGTCTGACACTTCACCTGCTGGGGAAATCACCACTAGCCTGACAATAAAAGGAAAGTCTTTGTCAGACTTTTGTCGGGCTTTCAGCTCCTGCTATCATCAGCAGGCAAATTTCCACTAAAAGCAAGCTGACTGTAAAAATGAAGCCAGTAAGGGTATATGCAGTTTGAAAACCTCACCAGTGAACCCATTCGTTCTTAGTTTATCAGAGCACAAAAATCCTCTGGTCTTGGTTTTATTTTTGCTAAAGGTTAATGTGGCCTCCTTATCTATTTTACTTTTTTTTCCATTTCAGCTCCTGCTCAGATCAGTCTCGGGTATGTCCTAGGGTTTTCCCAGACCACATGCTGAACTGCTCTGTGACTTCAGCTTAAACTGCATTTTCACAGAAATTATTAAATGTCTCCTGTGTTATTTTGCAGTCTGTCTCTATGATAACATTTACAGCATTTCAGTATCAGCTATGTATTATATTAGCTCTTTATAAGCTTATGATAGTAGGTGTGGAATTTCAGCATATTTAGAACAATTCAAAGTTGGGAATTTTAGGGTAACCAAAAGCATAGTGAGAACGTCGTGTTACTGAGATTGTAACTGACAAACCCACAAAGCAGCTCATTCATTATTTAAACCTTCAGAAGATGGCTTACATGGTTGCTATCTGCACACAAGTTTGTTGAATTTCTGTCGGGGTTGACCTCCACTGACAGCAAGAAGACAAAGGATTCAGTGTAAAGCTAAGCACCCAGTGAGCTACAATGCAGTCCACATGGTGAAAAAGATAGGCCAGCGCTAGCACGAGAATCAAGGTTTAGATACGTTTCTTTCATGGTCTGTAGGATCTCATGGGGTCCTGTTCCCAGATGGGTAAAGAAGACAATTCCACAGACAGCTCTTTCTTGATAGGCCATCCCCAGGCTGTAAAAAATGGAGCCAGGTTCTTCTTCACCTGCCAAGAAAACTTCTGTGCCCACAGATTCATCTTAGAAGTGTTGTCTTTTGGGATGGTGGACATTTTCTGGTAGTCAGAGAAGAGATGGATGAAGGGGTCCCAACCAAACCCTTCCTGCAACTGATGGAGAAGAACATAGTGTAAAAACAATGAAGTTCTCATTTCACTGGCAATATTCCTGTGTTACAAGCAATCGAATGTTCCATAGGTTTCTGCAGCGTCTTTTAGAATGAATGTAAAGTTAGATGAAGGCAACTTTCAGGCTTCAGAGCATAATTTAGAGCACTAGAGTACAGAAGAATACACCTTCCCATTACACAAAGCAAACAGACGAAAGACGTGTCGGGAGCAGCCAGCAATATCAGGAACCTATTATACAAGCTGCCGCTTTGGGCGAAGGAAAGCTCCTTGTGCAGTGAAAAAGCATCAAGGAGGACACTGACGGAAAACCTAGAAAGAAGGAGCACAGGAGAACAAGGAGTAATCAGAAAACAGGAAGGAGGAGAGATTTTTAGCAAGGCATGCTTTGGCTAGGAATGAAAACGAAAGGGATTCAGACAGAAAAACTGCTGTTGCATGAATAATGAGTTTAAAGAGGGATGGGAAACCTACGTTGTTGCTCAAGATGAGGTTAATATGAAGAGCTGACTTGGAACAACAACAGGACAGGATGCAGAATGCCTACTCCATGCCCATAGTTCCTCACCAAGCCACAACCTACATCTCACTTTGTGATACTCAACAGATTGACACTAAATTCCATTCCACAAATCCTCCACCATGCAGGAACAGCTAAGCTGGAGACAGCACTTCCGTATTAGACAGAACAAACAGGCAGGTTATCCACCTCTGATAATCCCCTACTGATATGGAAACTCCTGGTGCTGAAACTAGCAATGGACTTGGCAGTATCTTTTTGTGAGAAGCTTGGAGAGTCATGAGGAGGCTGAACGGAAGTTGGGAGACAAAGAGGTCTGGTCTTGTGCCAGGTCAAAAGCAGTAAGCCAACTTACACTGGAGAGGGCTCCACATCATGTTAGGTCATGTCTAAACTACAGAACGCAGGAGCATCTCCTGGACCCTGAGTTCAAGTATGCATCTCAAACACCTCTCAGCTTGTCACAATATGTCCACAGTGAAAACTGTTCTCTCCCCTGCCGCGTTTTCTATGGGAAGAAAACGCAGGTACTCGTGAGGTAGAACTGTGGCACATCCTGGACCACAGGGGGAACCAGAACCCTGGAGGATGCTGCACGTGCTTCTTTTTTCTAAGTCAAGACAGAACCTTGGAGGTCTCTGACTTTACTCCAAAGCAAGCAGTGAGGAGGTGGAGATAGAACAATACAGACAGGAGTTTTGTTTTTCCATTTAAATCTGTAAATCTGTTGGTCCAATTAACTGATTTTCTAATTGTTTTACAATTTTTTCTTTTTTTTTTTTTTTTGAAGATCTGTGTTACAGGCTTTAGTGACGACTCTGGAGAGGTAAATGGGTATCCAGGCTGAACTTGTGAGAGATGCTCCATAAGGCAATGGCAAGACCAGAGGACACGCTGCTGCCATGCAAGTGTAAGAACCAGACAGGAGTTGGACCCAAACAGGCCTGACTGAAGAAGTTTAAAAACTTCTTGGGTTAAGGAATGTGAGAAGCGTCTAAATGGCAGCCAGATGTGAGCTCAAAGGAACTTGAGACCATTCACAAAAAAACCAAAACCCACCCCCAAACATTATGGGTGCAATAGGGACAGTATATAGTCAGAACTGTAATTGTTCTGTCATGCAACATTTATCCCAGGAGTCCTGTCAGTAGCCAGACAGAGAACCCAGCTGATAGGGTGTGGGTGAAGCAATGGGGCAGTGGCCAAACTGGTAAGCTAGTGTGGAAAAATCTCCCCTTTTGGAACTGTTCCACTCAGTATAACTATTTGTTATTGTTGCACCAGAGAAAACAGAGGCTGACTCTTCAGCTTGATGATTCAGGCACTTCTCTGGGATGCAGAAAAATCATCTTTTTCATACAAGATGTGAGATCTCCCAGACAAGGGGGCTGAGGGGTACTCACCTCACAAGTCAGTAGCGTAAGCCATCACAATGGACATTTGCCTTAAAATCAGGTTGATTGCTCTCTTCTTGAGACTACTAGTTGTTACGAGGATTAAGGGAAAGGGAACAGTCTCTCTCCCGTGCTTCCCAAGAGAATGCACTTTAACCTATGACAGGGTTCATGATTTAAAGTCTCGACCACAGTGAGGGATCCAGTTACATGTGCAGGGGGATAAGCTGAACCCATACCTTTCCCTATGGCTCCACTCAGTGCATCGACTGACACAAACACCCTGCTCCTTGCTATGTTTGTGAAGAGGAGCCTAGCTGTGTAACTCGCCAGAATATTGCTTCTAGACACTTTACAGTGTCAAGGTTTGGGGGTTTTTTGCCAACTAGCCCAATGTCCCACAGGAAATCTGCAGCAGATTAAAGAGCTGTGTCCAAGTTTGATCGTCTCTTTCCCACCCTGTGTAACAAAAAGCAGGTCCTGTTTCTCTCCTAGAGAGAAAGATTGCTATATTGCACTGAGCTCTCTCCTTGAGTGGCTAAGCCCAAGTCTGGCAAAGGAAGGTTTTCAGGAGACATCAGCATTTGGCACTCTGTATACCTCTCAGGTGCTTTCTTGACCCAAGATGAACCGAGATTGTAAGCAAATATTTAGAAGGCATGATAGCTACAGTCACCAGGCTGCAAACATCCTTCTGACACAGGTTTTGCTGACTGCACCCACTTTTCCCAGTTACCTGCAGGTATGTCTCCAGAGCAGTCCACACCTCCCAGTCCTTTAGTTGAGTGCCTTTCTTCAGATATTCCCTTATCCTTTCCTCCCGACATTGTGACCTAAGTGCCTGATGGGCCTGATGCCTGGGAATCCCCAACACCTTCTCATGAACATAGACAGACCAGAGGTTGCAGGTAGCCTCTGTAGTATGAGGGGGAAACTCCCACGCTTGCTGCTGTTGATTGTGTCCCAGCTCATGGACAGGACCCCAAAGACCAGTAGTTTTCATGTGCTTCATGTCTAACATCTCCTTCACTGATTCTAGGTGGCCCATGATGGGGTAGCCAGCATGCATCCAGCCTGCAGGAAAGACAGGTACCAACACACATCGTAAGTGTTCACCCCTGTGCCTCTTGGACATAAATGACTGGTTTTTTTTTTTAATTTTTCTAGTGCCTTTCCTCTGTCTCACAAACCACACTGTATCACCATGAGTAAAATTTTTTTCCCTTTGTGAAGTAAGGAAATACTACAAGTTTCACTCTAACAAATAGTCAAATAAGCAGTGTAAAGGTAGTACTGAACTATCAGTTAAGCGCAGTTTCATCTGCTTTCCCTTTTTATACAAAAGTATACGCTCACAGTTAAACTGAGGCTGAGACTTTAGGAGGAAGGAAGAAGCCTGACCATTGACCAGAACACACCTGAACTCTAACAAACAGCACAGTTGACACCCACCCAACCATGCAATAATGTGACTCAGCACCCTGGCAGAGCTTGAGTCTTCTTATTTAGAGTGTGGATACTGCAGGTCTGTGCTCCAGTAGTCAGCAGTGTGGATGAGACACACGGAACGAACAGTTTGTCCTGCTTAAGGGCTGCAAAACTTGTCATGCTGACGCTTGTTCTGAACCTCACAGGACAGCTGTTGTATAAACAATTTCCCAGCATCATGCTAGGCAAGAATCTTTCACCGCAAGGGATTTTACTTAGGTGTCCTTGGTGTCTTCATCCCTAATTTGTTCTTGAAGATTCCCAAAACTTTGTACAGAAGTCACCTCCCTGAACTCAAACACCTATTGTAGCAGGGGATAAGCAGCCCTTTACCCTCACTGCATAGGGAGCCTACGCAGCTGGCTTTGACTGAACACTAAGCCTGTGCACTACCCAAGCTGGAGAACATGATGGCAACACTCTTCCTGCAGGAACTATCTTGAGCTCTCTCTTATTAAAAAAGAGGAATGCATGCATTTAGCAGCCCCTGGCACTCGAAAAGTTCAGGTCCAGAAACGTGTGTAAAACCGTTTAGTCCACCCAAAGCAAAAGGGAATTTTATGTCTGCAGGCTGATCTTTTTAACTGGCATTTACTCAGAATAGCAGAATTTAACACTCCCAAGATGTGCAACAAATTCTTTCCGTGTGGCTCAGCAAAAGGCTAGGACATCAGGGTTCACGCCAAGCCCACGTCTCATTGTGGGATGACGAATTTAATCAGTCTATTTTGAAAAACAACCGAACAAAACTTGTATTGCAAAATTCCACATTTACCATGTAATTTGACTGTAGATCAAATGCATTCAGTTCACAACTGGAAAACCTGGGATGAGGGGGCATCAGCTGCAAAACTACACACTCATCATCTCTGACAGTGATACATACCGATTCTACTTTTCCACTGCCATCGTCTCAGGCACACATCTTTTCAGGCTAAGCTTTTCCCACAATAACCTTTGCAGAGCTAACCTCCAGCAGGTACGCACACACAGGTTTAACAGTTGCCACTGAGCGCATGAGAACAGTCCCGTGGCTGAGGCAGGATAAAAACAGAAATCAGACCGGTCTCCCAGCTGTACCGACTCTGCAGCGCATTCAGGAGGGAGAATGAGTAACATGTGAGTCAAAAACACTGCAGTGAGCAGCAGAGCTCACTCTTAACGCACCCGGGCAGAACAGCAGCCTGAGCTGCTGTTGTAAGACAAACACCCGTTTTAAGAGCAAGGAGGCATCTGAAAGGGTCAATCCGTTTTTCTAAGCCCTGCCTTACCAAGTTTCCATCCTGACGGAGTAGCTCACAATTATGCAAAGGTCGCAGTCGTTTAACATCTTACGTATGTTCCCAGTTTGGTTTTAGCAAAATAACCTTGAAGGAACAGACACTGCTGCTAGGGGCCACTTGCCTCTTAGCCCTTGAGAAGGCCATATGGCAATGTACTTACCACATGAGATCTGGACATCTGTTACAATCCTCTCTGGCCTTGGGAATTTTGTTGGTATGGCTGCCAATTCACTTATTGCCACCATGATCTCATCCCACAGGGTCAACAGTGGCTGTGGGTTCTCCATGTGGCGGATGCTATCAGATGGCACCGTCAGGATGAGATTCTCAACAGCCAGTTCTGCCCAGGGAGCAGGGTAGTGCCGGATACAGGCCTTCCACTGTTTTTCACAGGTCTCCCCTACATCAATGACACAGAAAATCAGTTAAGCACAGCTATGACTTTTAAGCACATACCCAGAGGTCGAGCTGGAGAAAGACACCGCAGTCGTGCAATTCTCTTGGAAAACAGTATCGTTGGTAATTGTGACTTGAAGTGGTGGCTGTTAACAAGTGAATCTTTATCTTGTGCTTGGGAAGCTTCCTCAGGCTCTTTGATGGGTAAGAGACAGACAGAAAAGGACTGGCATATACCAGGGTAACAGCATAGCAGCAACAGATCCCCATTTTCCATCTGAGAACAAAAAGCATTAGGTTTCTCCAGTGACCCTCGACGATGTAATTTCTTCTTCTCCAGCAGAGATTTTCTGTTTCATATAACAACCCTGGTTTTGTTTAGTTTGACAGAAGAGCAAGAAGAAATTGCATACAGGAAGAGAAAAGAAACTGATGGAAAACACGGGATGAGATTTGTTGTAGGGACTGGAGATGGCCATATGGGGGCACAATCAAGCAGGCAGAACACAAGTCAAGCTCCGTCGTGGCAGAGGTCAGCCTGTCCCCCTCCATCAGAAATGACAACTCCAATCTCCAAGAAATGTTGGTTTGGATAAACCCTGCACATTTTGTGACAGCTCCTTCACCCACCTCCTGCCACGTAGCAGGCACAGAGTGACTGACTTACCCAGAATCCCAGAGGACAGCAAGGCAAGGAAACTAAATTTGGGTATTCCTAAACCAGGGCATTTCTAAGAAGTTCCTAAGCACGGGTTCCTTTCAGTCACAGGAATAGCAACATCTGTGAGCAGCAGTAAGGAGAGAGGCACCAAGGTAAACATACCTACCAAGCTTGAAGAAAGGAGCTCTGACTGCCCCTTCTACTGTGATGTGCACTTTCCCCAGGATGCTCCTTGTTGGTACTACGATGTAAATGAGGCCACCCCAGAGGCAGGAAATAGACTGTTTCTGGCAGGCAATATCACAGGTGCGTGTCACCACTGGGGCCCGTTTCAGCTCAGTGGCACAAGAGAGGTCATCCGTGTGACATCCAATCTGCACCTGGCAAACAGATGGGTAGAACAGCTGTCAGAGGGCTCCAAGTGTGACCTGGCAGACCGACTGCAACACCCTGGGCCATCTGCCTCAGCATTGTCCTTGCAGGCCACGCACGCAGAATCAGCCTTCTGACTCCAGTCTAGTTCAAGTTTTCATTCTGTGGTGACCAGAAGCAGCAAATACAACAAAAAAAGGTGGTGAAATTCAGTTCTATCCCTGTCTCAGACAGCCTTACAGCTATATTCCCATTGTTACTGGGTCAACTACATCCACCACCAGTTCAGGGTACTGCAGTGACTTCTTTCACCGCAATGTACTTGCATTGATCATTCCTTCACCCTTCACCAGCATCAAAGTCACATCCTGTAACATATGAGTTGGAGAGATGTGATCACTGCTGGCTTCTTTTATTGTGCCTCCTCCATGGTCCTCACAGAGTAAAGCAGACAGCATGCGGCTGCAGGATCAAACACCTGAGTTAACTTTGCATTTCAGCTACACTGCAAAAAATATCTAAGCAGGTAAGCGTTTATCTGCTTTGTACTTTGCAGAGAACGGGATCCCAAGTAACTAGTTTGTATCTGATCTGAACACATCTACATGAACAACAGAACTGTGGAATTACCTTACGAGAGATCTGGACAAACAGAACTATGTCTGAAAATCACCTTGATAAGTTATCTTTGCATAATAAAAAAACTAATACAGCTGCCTTCAGGCAGCAGCCACACTCAATTATCCCACCAGCACACAAAAATAAGAGGAATGTAACAGTAGAGATTGGAAAACAAGCTGAAAAATTATGACAATGCAGTGCCAGTGCCACAGGGTGGCAGCAGTAGGAAAGGACTGAAAAAGCAGCAAAACCAATGAGAAAAGCCTTCTGCCAGTTATTTTTGCATTCTCATCTGACAAACAAATCGGTGTAAACAGAAGTCAAACCAGAAACTGCTTACCTTCAGACCAGAACCCACCACCAGGCAAGGGAATGTTATAACTGCTGTGTGCCCTTCCGGCAGGTAGAGTCCTGTACTCCTCCAGGCTGTCTTACCTACACAGTAAGAGAACACAGTCCTAAAACAGCCAAGCACTTCTCTGGCCTCACATTATGCGTTCTGGAGATTTCAAGCTGCAAGAGAAGAATCTTCCGTCCCTTCCTTTTCCCTTGCTCTACACTCATAGAACTGTCTCACGTTTTACCCAACATGCCAGAAATGCAGTTTTAAAGCATAAGGTAGCAGCACGGGTAAGATCATCACACCAGTAGCAAGTAAGCCCACCTGAATTTGAACTCCTGGAAATGGCAAGCTTAGACGTGTTTACTAGTATCTTTTAAAAATAAGAAGGAAAAAAAAAAAAGGAAACCAAACCCCCAACACTTCCTCCACTCAGACTGTCTTATACCCTCCTAAGAAGTGCATACTATGGTGGTATTAACCACGGTTAAAGTTGTAATGGTCATCAAACATTTCCTAAATAACAACTGACAGGAATTCCCATTTCTAGCTGACTGAGGTTATGAGAAAGCCTAAAAGGACTGTCCTATGCTAGATGTAACTGTAAGATGAGTACCCCACCATACCACTGCAATTCAGCATGTGTCTAGACAGACTTCGCATGGAAACGCAAGCCTTCTCTGCCCAGATCTCTGTAAACACTTGCGGTACACAGTCCAAAACTGATCAATCTCTACAGTACTGATAAAGCAAAATCCAATCCCTGGTTCTGACACGAAGTTCACTCAAGCATATTTCAACACAAACAGCAAAAGTCCTAAAAAGAGCTGAACTGTGGTAATACACCCAACTTCCAACCTTTCTTGTCCTCCAAGAAAGCAGGACCAGTTTTGTCAAGCAAAACGTAATCCAAGAAAAAATGCAGATTAGACGATATCAAAATTTTTCATCAATTCATCTCAGTTTTGCTCAATTTGCATGAAAGGCAGCTTTGAAATTGTGCTCAGGGTTAATTTCTTTTTTTTTTTGTTTATGTGAAATGACACAAGTTCTGAATATGTCTGGTCAAACAAAATGCTGTGTTTGATCTAATGCATTCAGTTCAGCCAACCCTAACAATTTTTCCTTTTTGTCCAGACTCACCAGTTTTAAAACCAGTGAGCTACAACTTCTTTCTCTGCATATCCTTTGCATTCAGACCTAGCCACTCCACTCCAGGACAGTCTACTTTATCTCATTAGAGCGCTTTGGAAAACAACCCCTCTCAATCATATTCTAATGCAAAAAAATCAAGATTAATCTGTGCAGGGGATATTATGTTACTAGTGGAATTTAACCTAGAGTTTAAACCTATTAGCTGTGAGCAGGAATCTCAGCAAGGCTGTATAAATAAGCTTAGACAACTCCTTCAGAGTGTAATTACCAAATACCTTGGCTTGGGTGGTGTCAGCCCAAGAAGTTCCCACCATGCTTCCAGCCTGTTTTCACCCCCAAAACCCGACCTTCACTCCATGAACTGTGCTGACACAACAAGTTGTGGAACTGTGCTATAACTCAGGCTGAAATTATCTAGATAAAAAATAAACGTTTTATTCCTAACTCCTACCTCTTCATAGGATAGTCCCCTCAGATGGCTGCACGAGCACAACTATGGCAACAACAACCCACAGTGCAGAGCCCTGGGTTTCTCAAGAAAGCTTTCTTGGGAAAGCCACCGTGCTCCACGAGTACCCTGAGGTACCTCTGTTAGGTGGTTCTTCTCCCCCACATGCCTGTGCACGAACAGTGAGGAAGCAGGACTTTCACAGGGTGTTTCAGAGAGCTGAAATCAGGGCTGGCCACAAGAGAAGCCTGCCTGACACTACACAGACGCCAGCCTCCTCACAAGCCCACAGTGAAACTGCACTTCTGTCCCCACGTTGAGACACACACAGAAACATGCATACTGAGGATGGGTGCCTCACCAACCCCAGCAACACAATGCCTCAACAGGGAGCTACACTCCTCACCTGGGTTTGTACCATCAATTTCCACAGTGATGGGGGGGGCACAGACCCCAGCAGCAGATTTCTGCACGAGGGCTGCACTGTCCGTCATGGTGAGGGACAGCTGGGTTGCCATGCAGAGAAGGACTGCCTCTTTGGAGTTGCTTTTGACAGGGCGGTACCTGCTGACATGTGGGATCCCACTTCTCTGAAGCACTTTGGTCAGGATGCGGTGGAATGAGGCATATGCAGGGCAGTCATGGGCTGGAATGTGCAGAAAGGCAGCACAGTCTTGTACTAGCCTTTGCAACCAGTCTTTCAAGGGGGCTTTGAGCTCCTCGTGCTTGCCTACATGCCTGTTGAAAAGAACGAGCGCCTTGCGGAAGTGGTAGTGCTCCCCCGACCCCACGGCCGGGTGCTTAGCAGCCTGGATGCTCTGCTCCAGGATGCTCAGCCCAAAGCGGTTCAAGATTCTGTTGCCAGGATATTTTGCCACAGCAGCTTCGCCCTTGTTTTGGGAAGCCCAGTACCAGGCCTGGCCACCAACCAGTAGGCCACCTCCCTCTGCCACAAAAGCATGAACCCTCTCGGCCTCTCTGTCGCTGTAGGAAGAGCAGCAGTACACACTGATGTCATCTGTCAGCTGTGACACCTGACACTTCACCTCTTGCTGAGAGAGGAGGCTAAGGAGTTTCTTCAGGCTGGCATCCACACCCACCAGCCCCTTTCTCCCAGCATCCAGCCAGCGGACAGCATTGAGCAGGAATCTGGCCAGCTTCGGGGAGAACAGCTGGCTCTCATGGCTTGCCACCACAACACGGCCTCGGCCATAGTGTGCTGCAGCTAAGAGGCAGCGGTGTGAGCTGTCCAGGCAGAGCGGGAAGGAGAGTACACCATGCACGAGCAAGATGGAGGGTATGCCACCTGTCACCAAATCCAGCTCCGACACACCGCGCAGGAGAAACTCAGTATCAAGGCTGAGGTTGGCCTGGTGCCTGCAAAACCAAGAGAGGTCCAGGTTAGCCCTTGTCCCAAAAACCTTTTCCACAAAAGGCCACCTTGTCCATCCCTGCCTCTTTTTCCTTCTTCATCCTAGTAAGTCATATTCCCAACCCTTCTATAAACAAGCAAACAAAAAAAATCCATCAATACCTCATTTTTCTTCTTTTAGAGCCCCAGGTTTTTTTCAGACAAACCAATCTCTAACAATCTCAGAACTCCTAAAAACAGGAGACAAAGAAGAGGACAAAAGAAATTTCTAGACCTCTGACTTTGAAAAGCAGCTTGAAAATCTAAATACACTGCAGAAACTCAAGAATCAGCAGACCTCTCATATTTTTTAAACTGCAGGTTTGAACTGCAAATGATGTGGGAATTGGCACATCTCCTATAACAGAAACTTTCTCCATTTACCCCACTCTAGTCACTGTCAACTAGGCAAGCCCAGATGATTCCTCTGTGCCTTCTCTCAGCCTCTGCCACTGTTGAGAACTGAAGAAAGGACAGCTAGGCCAGATGAGAGAGACGGACAGGCAGGCACACCACTAGACAAATAATGAGTGATTAGAAGTTGAATCAGGGCCCTAACACATATGCCTCACATTACCACTAGTTGGTCTCCCCAGTATAAAGAGATTATACTGTGCAAGGCCCTCTTATCTCTGCTATTTCTATATAATTCCTATATGTCACTGTGGAGGAAGACATGCTAAATTAATCTCATTTGCTTTATTGACACTTTCTCCTGGTTCTGTCAAACACATTTTTCTTCCAACACCTGGAAAGAATATGATGTTTCACGGCCATTGCATCCAACTCAGTAAGAATAAATTATGCTGCCCTCCTGCACGTCCATAGGACAGGGATTAAATCTGCAGCTCTCCTTTGGTTATTACTTCATTGAGACCCTTTGTCACACAGAATGTGTGCCAAGGCAGATAGCACAGCACCTGCCTTTGACTGTAGTCTGATTCTCTGTGGGTTAAGCAAAGGCCAGGATGAAGACCCAGATACACAGAGCTGTTATGTGGCACTGCAATTAGGTATCTAAATTTCTCTGTGGCTCTATATCTAATCCAAGCCACCACAACAGCACCCTAAACAAGGTGTAATTCACCATTAGTTACCATTTAAAGTCTTGGTAATTGCTCTGTAATTTTGCTCTGCTGAATTCTACACTTTCTCCCTCTTCCATGCAGTCTGTGTGAGGTAGTAGGAACATACCTGTGCACTGCAAGTGGGAACAAGAATCAATCAGCAAATTTAATTAACTTCATTTGTTAGCTGTGGCCTAAGCACTTTGCTGAATTCAACAGCAGAGCTTTCTACCTCAGCGCACCCCCTCAGCTCAGCGCCAGCCCCTGGGTTTCACCTGCTGAACATGAATTTCTGCAAATAACAGGCTAAACAGGTTTAGCAGCTGCCAGCCAAAGCCTGCCCCAGAGGGCTGGCCTGGTTCTCCAACTCCAATCTGATTTTGAACTATGGGAAAGTTGCCCTGAAAGTACACTATCTGGAAAGAGGGAAAGAAGCTACTCGTCCCACCCTTGTATTGCTATTTAGAGTAGGCACACTACTCTAAAAGGTGGCTCCTCTCATTTCCTTCCCCTTGAATATATTCCTCGCGCCTGGCCCAGCTGCCCTGGAAGCAGTCCAAGACATCATTCTTTCCAACTGCAAGCAGCAGCAAGGTCCCCCTTAAATTGCAAGCCAGCAGTTGCATCCCATCCTGGCTATTAAAGGACCAGCGTTTGCTATCCTCCTCATCTCAAGAATCTTCCATACACACTGCACCTGCATAACCTGACCAGTTGTTTAAATAGAGACCAGTTCAGATACTCACGGGACAAGTAAGGGGATCTTGGCAATTTTCTTGGCGACTTTGAAGATGCCTTTCTCCACAGTGTTTCCTGTGAAGTACACTCCAGCCACGCTGGTCACTTGGTTCCCAGGGAACTCAAACAGCACCTTCTCCTTGCCATGTTGACTAGCCCAGTGCCAGGCCTGGCCACCAATGAGCAGCCCTCCACCCCCCTTTACAAAGTGAACCAGGTCTTTCGCCTGTGTGCCGTCATAGGCATCTATACAGTACACCCCCAGGGAGGGGCTGAGCTCTGCCCCAGCCTGTACTTCGGTGCCAGCCCTGAGCAACAGCTGGGACAGGGAATCCAAATGAGGATGTACCCCAACCAGGGCCTCTGGAGAAGGCTTGAGCCACTTCACAGCATTTCTGAGGAACCGGGAAAACTTGGAGTCCTTCAAGATTCCTTCATGGGAAACAACCACCATTCGGCCCTTCCCATACTGTGAAACAGCAATCAGAACCTGCTTCTTGGAGCTCACAAGCACAGGGAAGGCATCCTCTCCAACAAGCAGCAGCTCACAAGGAACAAAACTGTCAGTGAAGTCCCACGGCCCAACATCATCCACTAGTAGCTCATAGGTGGCAGAGGATTTCATCTTCAGGTCACTCCTGTCTGGTGGAGAGAAGACCAACATTCATTACAGTATGGCTCGGTAATAAAGAACAGCTGTAACAACCCTGTGGGGTCATTTCTTTGTTGTCTAGTAGGAACACCAAACTAATGGGAGTAATTTACTGGAAGCAGCTTTGTGGACACAACTTTTTCAGGGATTTGTGATTTTTTCTGTTTGCTTGTTTGGCTCTGTTATCACACGATTTACCATTTAAACAAAAATAACAAGTATATCAAGATGATGGAGGAAAAGAAAGTGACTTTCAACAAATTCTGTTATGTATCGTGGAAGAGAACAGCGAAATAAAGGCATTTGCTTTTTTATTAGCAATTAATTTGGAGAGGGTGGCTACCAGAGGGTCCAGGAAGTCTACTAGGAACTTGACTGGTAAAGGTTGTTTACATGGAAATAGACAGAAAATTAAAAATCCTTACCAACACAACACGTAATTCAAGCATGCCGTCCACATTTTAGCTCCTAACCGGGTACCTACAAAGCTGCACAAAGTTGCTGCAAGATGGTGTTCCAAAGTTGTACTTTCTACCTCCATTTAGGCATTATAAGCCCTTCCTTAGTATCAGGAGGTGCTGAGAGGGGGAGGAGAGCTATCAGAAATGATGCAGACAACCAGCTCCCCTGGAATAACTTTCAGTTTAAGTCCCAGTACCCAGGAGAGCAGGTCTGGGCACAGGAGATTCATGCCCTAACGCCCTGATCCAATCTTCCGTGTTACCTCAAGGAAATAAATTCCCTTTTCTGTAGCTTTGTTTCAGCTGTTTTCCCATCTACAAAGTAAGGAGAGTGGTACTGACCTTGACTGTCAAGCCTTTTGAGGTCTATGGGTGGCACATGCTATATTTAGGCTCCCTCAGGTTGAAAGGCTGGTTTAGCTCTCCAGCAAAATTATCCTCTGCTGAGCTGGGGCTGCTTTGGCTGTGCAAACAGGAAGGGTTTGAGGTAAGAGCGTAGCTCAGTCCCACCCAGTTCCTGTCATTCAGGATTCACTGGGCTGACTTGGAGCACGCCCACTGCTCTGGGGTGGGCCGGGCCATTTCCCTGGCAGCATCCCACGCCAACGTTGCAGTGGTGTTCCCTGGTCTTCACATACATTTCATATCTGGCTGCCCTGAAAGCAAATCCTTGGCATGTAAACACAGAAATGGAGAAATCCTGAGGAAGCAGCATCCTTGATCTGGATTTGTCACAAGCCCCAGGGTGCTCAGAAACAGCAACCTCATCAAGAATGACAGTATCGTTCCCATCGGTTCTCCTCTGCACACGACTGAAAGCTCCTGTTTGTCACCCAGATTCTCATGAAACTCCACTGTTGTTTTACATATGATTCATGAATCAAAGCTGCTGATTAACACAGGATAAAAACCACATTGCCCAGTAACTTAGTGCTTGTTTGCTGGCTTGGTCTGAATTCTAGCTCTGTTTCCCTGGGTTTGAATAAGCCATACATTTAAAGGCAAATATGAGGTCTAAGTGGTTTAGGTTGTTTTAGCAGGAATCATGCAACAAAGTAGTAACATAGCTTTGGAAAATACACTGTTTTTTTTTTTTTCTGGTGGCTTTTGTGGATTTGATACTCATGTACCTATACTGACACACTGACCATGGTGTATGGGAGCGGAAAATCAGATGGATAGTTTCAGCAACTCATATTCTACCTGAGATCTACTCTACAGGTCTAGGTCTGAAGTAAATTCAGTAAAAACCAACGCTTACTTCTTAGCCCCCACCCTTGTTATCACAGGATTTGAAAGCTAACATCCTAGACTGGATATCCTGGACCCATAAAAGGATGGGTGCTCCCTGGCAGTCATTGAGAACAAGGTGTGGCTGTCTTGGGAAGGATTTTAACTCTCTCCTAACTGAATGCAACTTTCACCACCTAACAGAATTCCCAATTTCTACGTAATCACGATTTCTCCATTTCCATCGTATTAACCATTTCAGTGTGGAGAGAAGGAAGTAAGTTTACTATTCAGACACAACTTCAGGTGAACTCTTTCTAGAGAGAGAAGGGAGAAGAGACAGCAGGGATAGAGAACACCCACGTCTAGCAAGAATTCCAGGAAAGCTGCACACTGTATGTCTGCTATGTCAATTAGGAGGAAACAACTACTAGATGTGGGCACGCACAAAGGAAAGGGGAAGATCTTGGCTCCCAGCTGCCTCCCATATATTGCAAATTCTCCAATATAGTGTCTTGAACAAGTTTCACTCCTTGTCTTCCCTCCCGCCCCTTCCACCTCTCACCTCCAGCCAGTTCCCACTCCTCGCAGAGCTGAGCATATTGAGAGTAGGTATTAAATTCATAAATCCTGCCAGATGACCAGTTCTCACCTAGCCTTTCTTCTGTCTCTGGAAAAGTGACAAAAATGTGATGGGAACGTATTGGGGTTTCATTAAATGCAGACTTGAGATTCCAACATCTGCTGTCCAGAAGCCATCACACCCAGGCAAAAGGGATGTGGTACAAGGGAAGGAATACCTCTTGGTCCTCAGGAAGAGTATCTCTGCAAGACAAATGACCTGGGTGGGCTCTAAGGGTGAATAAGGGAACAGACTTCGTGTGTCAAGTGCTCAGTCACTTTGGGGTGAGTCTCTAAGGACCCTGTAAAGCCCGTGAGGATCTCCCTGAGTAAAAAGTATGGAATTGTGCAGTATCTGAGAGGAACAGGACAAAAGGCACAGGACAGTCACCGGGGTGGATCACTTGTTAAGAACACAGGCTGCCTAAGAGAGTGAGAGCGTCACAATAGCTAGCGATGCGGCTGCTCTTCCTAAGCAGGGGGGACTCAAGCTTTCCAGTCTTTCCTCTCCTTCCGATTTACAGTTTAGCTGTTTGCACAGTAACCAAGCACCAAATATGCTGCAAAGCCTGTAGACAGTAAAGAATCAGTGGGCTCTTGCTTTTTAACATGTTTATCAACAAACTGGGCAAGGAGAGGAATGCTGACATTTGGCATTTGCTGAAGAAACAGAAGTACGTATATTCATGATGTCTGTTAAACATCAACAAGGTTTCAGACTGTAAGAGGGTAGATTTAGATGAATTTTTTATGATGAGGGTAGTGATACACTGGAATGGGTTACCCAAAGAAGCTAGGGGTGTCCCATCAGTGGAAGTGTTCAAAGTCAGGTTGGCCAGGGCTTTGAGTAACCTGACCTACTGACAGACATCCCAGCAGGGCTGAAGGGTTGGACTAGATGATCATTGAACATCCCTTCCAACCCAAACCATCCTATGATTCTGTGATTCTAGGACTCCTGTGCTGCGTAGCACAAATGCAAATTTAGCACACATAAAAAATACAGGTGTACTTCAAAGTTCTGTGGCATATTCTTATAAAGAAAGGCAGTGTCTACACTGCAAAAGTAAAAGTCAGCTCTAGAGCTCACTTAAGGGTACAAGTGAGAGCCTGGGCTGAAGTTAGGGCAGTAATGTGCTCAGGCTCTGCTCTGATGGAAGATCAGGAACTCAGTCTTAGCCAGCGTGTGTTCACATACATACAGCATCCAAGGTAACTGTGAGGCTGGACCACTTGAAAACGGTCTCAAATTTGTGTTAACCTTAAGATGGACACAACTCTCAGGGCAGAACATCTCAGGTATGTTCTGCATGCTTCTCCACCCTTTTCAACACCTGTGAAAGCAACAGCACCATAAAGCCACCAGTGAGCTAGGCTAAAGCAGTAAGCCATGAAATGTAAAGATTAAGTGATGTCCAAGAAGAGTGGCGAGATGAAGCAATAAATTCAGGTGCAATGGATTGCACGCAAAAGAGAATACAACACTCAGAACTTGGACAACAACCTCTCTTAAAGAATTGCTCAAAACTATGGTAAAAGAAGGCACCCAGTGGAGATCACAGAATCATAGAATATCTCAAGTTGGAAGGGACCCATAAGGATCATAAAGTCGAACGAACTCCACACAGGACTACCTAAAACTAAGCCGTACAACTAAGAGTGTTGTCCAGACGCCCCTTGAACTCTGGCAGGCTTAGTGCTGTGATTGCTTCCCTCTGGAACCTGTTCCAGTGACTGACCACCCTCCCAGTAAAGAAACTTTTCCTAATGTCCAATGTGAACTTCCCCTGAAATGGCTGGAGAAGTGGGATGGAGAAGTGGGAGGCAGTCAAGCCAGAAAGCTTGCAAAGGAAAGAGAAAGTTAGAAAAAAATACGTTAAAAAAAAGGCCTTTCTAATGTTACACAACAAAAGTCAATGAAACAGAGTCAAAGAAGTAGATTATGTTTTAAATTAATGACAACTCTAAAATTTGGTCAAGAAAGCAACTACCAAAGTAAGTTACTATATTTGGGTTGCGTTTGTTGCTTTGGTTTTTGTGTTTGTTTTGGTTTTTTTTTTTTACAATTACAGTGTAAAAAACTGGTAAAAACCTAAAAAAAAATTAGTAAAAGTGCAGCAGAATCAATCAGGTAATTGCCACCTGTAATTACTGTTATTGGCGTTATTTTCATATGGCACTGTACAGCAGTAGATTATAAAACACTACAATTTCTAAGCCTAGTAAAATGCTGCTGTGTTTTCAGGAAAAAACGGGAATTACCCACCCTTTCTGGTGGTGTTAAGATGCACGCATTAGGGTACGCTCACTGGCTAACAGGATGCAAAGAAATAGAATCCCTGAATGTTTAAACATACATCTGTTCAGCAATCTTAATCACTTTTAAAGGTAAGGCAAGGAAAGAACAAAATGAAAGCAGCTGGTAACATCTGTCTGGGTATTTTAAAATAATTTTGCATTTGCAAAGGTAATTAACAACTGAATTAAAATGAATTTTACTAACTTCCTATGAACTGAAAGCAGACTGGTAGGCTGTGATCAGTAAAGACAGGGATACACTGAATCAGAAGAGGTGTATGCAAAAAAGTGCTATTTAGTCTTTTTAAAAATCTACATTCGTGATCTAAAAAGGACAGCACATATCACATAAATGAAGTTACCGAATAATAGAAAGCAATGTGCACAGGAGAAGAAATCATAACCTTAGCAGAAAGCAATTTAAAAAAAAGAGGGAATTTGTCTAAATGCAAGCCCTACGGTCTGTAGCCTTAGAGAAGTGTTGACATCTGTTGGTGAACAAGGAGCAGAGCAGCTCAGAAATCTGCAGGGACTGCAGATACAGAGCCCTTTTCCAATCCTGCAGTGGAAGGGCTGAGTCTCATTTGCATGCCCGCTATACAACAGCTCAGATAATTTCCCTTTAGATGTTACTAGGTTTTAAAGCAGGGGATGAGCGTAACAGCACTGCTTTCATTTGAAAAAGAACAGAGAAGAAGTCTAATGCGCTTTGCACGTGGGCCACGCTAATCTACCGTAGCCTGCAGTGATGGGTAAAGGATAAGGAAAACCAACTTCACCTCTTCTAAACAGACGCACAGGACAGCAGAGGATTTGTTTTGCTATATACTGCTGTGGAGCAAGGGAAAGCAGGGATACTGGGACAGCTCACTGAAGCTGAGAATGAAGAACGGACAGGGTGTAATTCAGGTGGCAGGCAGCGGCTGACATCCTCAGTGGCCTATCACCGACAGACGTGTCACACAAACAGTGTGGGGTTAGACTGATGAAGGTTTGTGCTCTACTGCAGACTTCCAGGGTAGCATCCCTTATTGCAACCACAAAATGTGCAATACACATTAACTGCACATTGCTTTCTCCTTATCATGCACCATTATATTTTATAATGCAACAAGTATTACAAGCTATCTTTGAGTTCTTAAAGCGTATTATTTTCTAGCAGAGGAGCATCTGGGGTTTCTTTTGGATTCTGACACTAACCAAGCAATCACTCAAGAAATGTATGCCAAGTAAAAGAAGAAGTACCAAGTTTACTTAGTTCATTACTGCAGCTCGACGGAGATTTACAATCAGTCAGCATTTCAAGGCCTTATTTCAAATAACATGGGTGCATGAATGATTGCTCTCGCCCATGCCCTGTGAGTTATCCCTCCGATATTAGTTTCCCCCGGAATCTCCTCACCACACCTGAGCCACGCTGGGTTGAACTGTGTCTTCTTGGGCAGTTGGCATCAGGGGCGTCCCTACCGATGGCTGGACTGTCAGTCCACCTGCCAGCCGGCGGTTAAATCCGAACTGACACACAGTGCGTGGCTTCTGCCTTTATTCCTTTCTTCCTGTGCTTGGCCCTTTCAAGCCAATCAAGCCGGAACCCAGTGCTCATGACGTTTCAGTCACAAACGAATACTCAGGGTTGTTCCCTTTTTGGTTATTCTCTCGTATTGTCATCTTTGAGCTTGTACAGGGAGCGCAGAGAACTTGTGTGTTAGTGCTGAGGGAAGAATGTAAATTCAGTACACACAGACTTAGTAGTCAGGGGACAGATGGAGAAGCATCTCCCATGTTTTTGCTCTGCCTCCCTTAATAAGACCTGCTGGACCAGTACCAGTTTAGACGCTTCTGTGTTGCTCAGTGTATCAGGGTCAATGCACAGAACCAGCTTTGTACCGCCTACAGATTTAACGTGCCACAAAGTAGTCATCCATATTAAACTGCAAACTGGCAGCAGCTAGAAGCTTCCAGAACAAGTGCACCCAGAAACCGTAATTGCTTCTTTCCCTCTTTCCCTTGCCCTCACTCAGTTTGAAACTGCACTAAACCGTATGTTTGCTTGGGGTTGAAAAGCATGCTTTTCTCCGGGGAAGCCTGTATGTTTCACAGCTTACACACACCTGCTTAATTACCTACACCTTCTTTATTTAAGCTCTTTTGCTGCTCCTTTTCCTTTGGCACCCGCAGAGCCATCCTAAGGCCGCCAGGATCACTGCGCACTGTACGCAGCTGCAGCTTTACGCTGGCACTGAACAACCCCAGGTTACATACAGTCAGGACAGGCGTAACACGCACGCTCACGCAGCAATCTCACACGCTGCTGCCAAACCCTCTGCAGCCTTTCCAGGGATCCCTTCCGAGCTCAGAAGCCCGCATGACGTGGGTCCGCGCCCTGAGACGCGGTTTGGAAAAGCAACTCTGGAAACACTGACCACCGGCCTGTAAGCTGGTGACCTTCGGAGGTCACCCTTTGACCTTCAGAGACCGGGTTTGTTACCGAAGGATCAAACATCACGCTGAAGGTGCAAAAGCAGGAGGCGCACCCGTCTGTCCTTCCCTCAGCCACTCGGGGTGCGCACCATGTGGCAGCCCCGGCTATTTTTTGGAGATTATGACACGGAGGAGCACGGGCAGCAGGCAGGCAAGGCCGCTGCGTGGCAGTCCGCCCGCCCAGGGCCCGCAGGGAAAGCCGGAGGAAAGAGGGATAAAGAACATTCAGGAAGGGCTGGGAAGGCGCCGCCTGACGCGGGGAAGCGTGGAAAGCCAGGCGGGGTGGTGTGGGAGCCTGTGCCGATGGCTTGCGTGGAAAGGCTGAGTGCGTTTAACGCTTTTGTTTGCTACTTACGCCCGAAATGATGGACAAGGTCCTAGTCTGATTTTACATCGCTGGAAGTTGCAAATGATTTGGCCAAAAGCAGCGTACAGCCCACAAGGTTTGCACAGATGCTGAGTAAGACCACAACCTAGTCTGCTAATTACACTTGCACTAATGCTCTTCTTATTCAGAGGGGGCATACTCCTTCTGCTGCTGCATCCCGAAACGTTCCACCAGCAGGTCGAGGCACAAAACAATGCTACTTACCCCACTGAATACGGACGGGCAAGCCACACAGCTTACACTCTGTGCCCTAAGCATGTCTTCACCTTTCCCGGCCCAGGGTAACACACCATTTTCAAGCACAAGGTTTCTAATGGGACCCCCAGCCCTGCAAGCCAGGGGATGCCCAAGCTCCCCAGGCCGCACGCTCGCTGCCTGCACGTTACATCCATACCAGTTTCCACGACCATGCCTGTAATCGTGCACCAGCACGCAGCGGACGAGGACAAGGCCCCGCGGTAGCAAAGGACGGCCGATGCTGAGGTGGCAGGAGGGTCAGTCTTACTCCAAGGGCAGGGGTACCACCGGCGAGCGGTGGGCGCAGCAGCCCCGCGTACCCGGCACTGTAAAAGCGCGCCCTCCCTCCTCTCGTGAACAAATTCTTCTTCCTCCTCCTTCTTTTTCTCCTCCTCTTCGCCCCCCACCTTCCCAGCGACCTAACATCCCCAGGCCTCTTCGTCCCCAGAAGAGACGCGCACTTTTCCCCCGGCCCCTGGCACGGCCTGGCCCTTTGCAGCCCCATTGCCTCTAGAAACTTCTCGGTCCCTCCCTCTCCCCTCCCTTTCCTCCTCCCCGCTGACCCGGGGCTGGCTCTGCGGCGAGGGAAGGAGGCGCGTAGCGTCCGCCCCCGCTTTTCGGAGCCGGAGGCGCAGCGAGGCGCCCGCCGCAGCCCGCCGCGAGGCCGGTGCCGACCCCACCTGCGACCCCGCGAGGCGGTGGCTCCCTGCGCAGCGGTGGCAGCGGCAGGCGGGATGACGGCGGAGGAGATGAAAGCGGACGGCGCTCCCTTGGAAGGGGTGGACATCACCCCCAAGCGGGATGAGGGCGTTCTCAAGGTACCTGCCGGCCGTCAGCGGCCGGTCCCCGTTCCCTGACTCGGAGGCCGGGGGGGAGGGGGAGAGATCCGCGCGCGCGGGGGAAGGGGAGGCGGGAGGCGAGGCGCCCGGCCCCTCGCTTGCGAGCGGGCGCTCCCCGGGCGCCCTGCGCCTGCTGGGGCCCGTTTTGTCCGCGGGGGGGAAGAGGCCCGCCGCCTGGCAGGCTCGTGCAGCGCTGGCGGTTAAAGGCGGGAGGCGGCGCGCGGGGAGGGCGAGAGGCCGCCTCGGCCATGCGCGCGCGCGCGGCCCGCCGGCGTGGGGTTCCCACGCGGCGGCCGTTCCCACGCGGCGGCGGGCGGCAGCTCCTCGCTCTCCCGCCCGCTAGGAAACTCCGGGGGGGCTGCGGAGGGGAGGGGAGCATCTCGCTGCGCTCAGGATTTTTCCCCGGGGCTGGGGTCGGCGAGGGGGTGGGGGCAGGGCCAGGCTGTCCGCCCTGCTCGCAGGGTGCGGCTCTACCCCGCGTGGCTTGTTTTGGGTGGATGCGGGTCTGCCTCCTTTCCCCCAGCACGTGTTCGGGGGCTGGGGATTGGAGATGGTTCTCCGGCAGGACCGCGGGCATTTCGTGTGGGTTGGTAGGTGGCGCGGAGCGGTGCTGCGGGGCTCGGCCTGCGGGGCTCGGCCTGCGGGGCTCTCCATCTTGGTGAGATGGTGCAGCGTACACGTGGGCCCGGCGGCGGTGCGGCCCGGCGGCAGGAGCCGGAACGGCTGCCTGCGGCGGTGGGAGAGCCCGCTGGCTCGCACACGGCAGCAGAGCCGGTGGGTCGAGCAGGCCGCAGGGTGGTCTGCGGTCGCGGTTTGAGAATGCCGCTACCCTGGCGTCTTTATTCTGCGCTGGGAAGTCAGTCGATAAGGAGAGCAGGATTTACCGTAAGGGGGAGTAGCACTAACTTCCTCTGTCTGATATTTCCTATTTCCATCTCTCTAGAAACTTCTGCAGTCTCTCTTAAACGCTAACAATCGCTAGGTGCGTTTTCTGATGGCACTGAGGTTTCAGCGTCACAGCGTTTGGAAGAACAGCGGCGCTACAGCAGAGGCAGAATACCCTTTAGAGCCTTCTGGCTTTAAATTCTGCGTTTGCCGTAGAGATGCTGCCTCCGGGTCGGGGACCAGGCTGAAGATGTTCGGATGGCCTTTGTGCTCGGCTTTCCCCTGTCTCCCGCTACCATCCTTTGAGAGTGTGTGTGGCGGTGGCCCAGCGCTCACCTGCGTGGCTGCCCGGGAAGCTGCCCGCGCCTGCCCCTCCCGCATCCCCCCGCCCGGCGACAGGCGGCGGTGTCTGCCGGCTCCAGGCGCTGCTCCCCTCTCCGCAATGGAGAAGCAGCAGGTGGTGGGTTTTGTTTGTGTGAGGGGTTTTTTTTGGTCCTGTTTCTTAAAGGGGGGGAGAGGAAAACATACCGCGGAAAGATCTGAGGCTGTGAAAACCTCAAAAAAAGGTGAGCTCGTGAATGAAGAGGCAGAGTACTGCAGAGGTCATGAAATCCAGCCTTCATGGATTTAGTTTTCCAGTAGATGTCGGAGTGCAGAATATAGCCATTGAAACCAAGGGATTTCTTGATTTCTCTGACCCGATCCACACCGATTTTGTACTGGTGTCGCGGATTCCAGGGGAGTGTTTGGTTTGCTGTGGGTTTTGTTTGTTTGTTTTTTAAATTTATTAGCTTTGTATCAGAATAGTATCCAGAGGTTTTTACCTGGTGTTTCTGAATGTGCTTGCACTATTTTTAGTGTAAGTATTTAATCGGAAGTAAAACCATTTCCAATCACGATATGAACAGAGAAATCAGGTTTGTTCATCTGAAAGGGAAGTGTAAACCTTCCAGGGAATGGGGTTGCCATATTGACTGCATGAGAAAAGGGAAACTTTGGCCTCTTTAAAATGAAATAAATGCAAAATAAAAATACCGTGTAAACGTTGAAAATGAGTTCTTTGTTGCTTTCGTGTTGGATAACTTTGTATGACACCACATTTGGAAAAGCTTAGTAAATTCCCATTAAATGCAGTTGTTATTTCAAAGTGACTTCGGATTGGATGCTTTAAAATTACTGGTTTAGATCCACTTTTTTATATATATGGATACCAGATTCACGTTATTTTCCAGCCTCTGTGAGCGTGGGCGCTGGAATTTTTGCCTTCCTTGGGGGAGAATCAGTAGATTAGTCCTGTAATACTAGTAACCGCTGTAGCACTGAGGTGGTGCAGGGTACACGGATGTTGTGCTGTGTGAGGTCAGGCATACCTTTTCACGCCGAGCGTGCTCTCCCTAGGAAACTGGGCAGGTAGTAGGTTTTTTTTTCCTTTAACAGTGAAATTTGAAGGACATCATGAATCATGAAATTTAGGAAGGACACTCCCAAGGGTCTGCTTCCTTCAGTGAAAAATGTGATTGGTATAGAAACGTGATGTTTTTACAGCTTTTCTTTAAAGGAGGGACACCAGTTCTTACATCTGTATGACTGCCCTTGTATAAACAGTGGGGTTTTCAGGTCTGTATAGAGGTAAGATAGGGTCCTCCACTGGTTCCCTTTTGCCTAGCTGAAGTAATGCAGAGTTTTGGCTTGAAGCTAGATGGTTTCAATCAGTATTAAACGCAAATCTGAACTTAAGGTATCCTTGTCCTGAGACGTCAGTATTATTCCCTACTTTTATATACATTTCAAATGGAGACCAGAGAGATTGGCTGACCATGCTTTTTGTATAGTGTAGGTTTAGTCGATGCTGGTCTTGCTAGCTAGGCTAGGGAGCTTCTTGGGAAGCAAATCAGATCCTTGCAGCTGTATGTAAAATAGCGGTGCTGGTCATCCGTGTCAGAGTTGTGGGGAGACAAAATTGATATAATAATTCCTAACAGTTAGTGCCTTGGCTGCTAGAACTGACCTGTGTTGGGGTGAGGTTCTGTTAACCTTTGTTAAACTGTCTGGTTTCACTCAAGTAAACCCAGATTACATGTTAGAACTGACTTTGCAGAGAAAGAACCAGCTCATTTTCTTGTTTAAATGCTTTGCCTAGAACACTGAACTTGGGGTAACGATAGAGTGGCGGTGAGGAAAGTACTTCAGTAAAGCAAAAAAAAAACCCCAAAACCCGCACCCCTGCCTAATGCTCTGCCTGATTAAGTTTCAAGAACATTTTAAATCGTGTTGAGGAAAGGTAAGTGATGCTGCTGACTATAGGTGCCGAGATCTGTAAGCTGTTGCCAGTTAGGTTCTCCTGTCACAGCAGAGCCATCTCGAGGTTCCTGCATTTGCAGCACTGCTAATCTGCAGACAGACTAGTCAATCCATTGCCAGATAGCTGAAGTAAACCTGCAGATCCTTTGTCTGCTGAAGATGGTAACGCACGCAGCGAAGTCCAACAGGTAGACTTTGTTTTCACGTTGCTTGCTGTTTTTCTCAGGTTGTCAAGAGAGAAGGCAGTGGGACAGAGTCTCCAATGATAGGTGATAAAGTGACTGTCCATTACACAGGATGGCTTCTTGATGGCACAAAATTTGACTCCAGTCTGGACAGGAGAGACAAATTTTCATTTGACCTGGGGAAAGGTAATGCAATATGTTTGGTATCGATCAGTTTTGGTAATGATTGAGATGGGATTTCCTTGCATGTGTGTGGCTCCTTTGCATGTTAAAGTTGCTATTTAAACTTGTTTTCAGGGCTTAAGGTTTATTCTCTTAGAATGGCCCAATCACAACGGCTTTGAGATTTTTCTGACTGAGAAAACTGTAGCCCCTTGATAAGGCCTACAGAAGAATTCCCCAGCCTCAGACAAAGCACTCCAGGGGAAGAAATTCGCCCCGAAGCATGGTGATAAAGGGTAGTTAAATAGCCAGAATGTGCATTTTCTTGGTATATGTTATTTTTCTTTTTGGTAGAAAAAGAGTACTTAATTGTGACCAGGACAGCTGTCAGCTGCAGTATGATGAAACATACTCCTTTTTCCCCTAAATTTTCAGATTAACCCAAATCTGAATCTTGAAGCAATGCATCTCTACATTATAAAAAGTATTCATTATTTTGAAAGCAAAAATCCAAACATCCTTGTTCCAGCAGGTTTGAAAAAAAAAAAACACCTCGATTTGAGTTTTTCCCTTACCTGCTGCTTTTTATCTGGGAGAAATTCTGCAGCACACTGAAACCTGAGATTATATAATGTGTACCTATTAATACAAGACTAATGGAAAGGCTGCTTGGTGGAGTTGAAAGGAGCAGCAAGTAGGAGAACTTGAGTGAGAGATAAGATTTTGTTACTTGAGGTCCAGTTTCTGTTCACTTTTGGCTCTAGAAGGAATACTGCTCCTGCTTTCCTCCCCCTTTCTGTTAAGAGTGCATGTAACTTTTAGTTACCACTTGCCCTGCTTTTTGCCAACTGATAAAGTACAGGCAGGCTGTTGGTTTGGATCGTTTTCAAAATACGAGCAGGCAGTCTCTCACCCTAAGACCTTCCTCTTTGAAGAGTTTATTTCCTCACACTTGAGATTCTGCCAAGTGCTTCAGCCCGTGTCTGTGTTCACATGAACATAAGGTCTTCAGGGGAGACCTTAGCACAACCTTCCAGTACCTGAAGGGGGCCTACAAGGAAGCTGGGGGCGGGGGGGAGCTTTTTACAAGGGCCTGTAGCAACAGGACAAGGGGCAATGGGTTTAAACTGAAAGAGGGAGATTCAGATCGGATGTCAGGAAGAAATTCTTCCCAGAGAGGGTGGGGAGCACTGGGACAGGCTGCCCAGAGAAGCTGTGGCTGCCCCATCCCTGGGAGTGTCCAAGGCCAGGCTGGATGAGGCCTGGAGCAACCTGGTCTGGTGCAGGGTGCCCCTGCCCATGGCAGGGGGGTTGGAACTGGATGATCTTTAAGGTCCCTTCCAACCCAGACCGTTCTGTGGTTCTGTGACTTGTGTCCGTAGGTGAGGAAGTAAGAGGAGGAAAGGAATCACTACACCTAGAATAAATAATTTTAGCCAAATTTGGGTCCCCAGGTTTTCAAGTCAGAGTGAACAAAGCCTTCCAGTATTTCTGCTCTCTTGGCCCTTGTATACTAAAAGCGATGATGCTCTGTTTCACAGCTGATCATGTCTTTCACGTGTCCCTACTAACTATGTGGTTGAAATTTGACTTGCATAGGTGAGGTGATCAAAGCATGGGACATTGCGGTGGCAACTATGAAGGTTGGTGAAATCTGCCGGATTACATGTAAACCAGAATATGCCTATGGCTCGGCTGGGAGCCCCCCCAAAATACCTCCAAACGCTACACTGATTTTTGAGGTGAGTGAGAGATGGTCACACAAACGGAATGATCGAAAACCAAACAAAAATGGTGTTTCACTGCAGAAAATGTGTGATACAATACACTTTCAAACCATGAATGTTAGGGTTTTTTTGAAGAGAGAAATACGGTCAGTTCGGGTAGTGTGGGCAAAGCGAGTCCCAGTCAGGCTGTTACTGGTCTGCAGTGGTTCAGGGTCTGCTGTTTTGAGTATTTAAAACATTTGAATGTTTTCCAGCGTTCATAGTTCTAATTTTACAGTTCTGGAATGATTCACTGTAGGAGAGTGCAGGTTTGAAGGGCAGGGGAGGGAGGACTGTTTCAGTGGCAGTGGTTGACGGAAGTAGTTGAAAAACCGAAATCTTTAATGCTCTTTCCGCTTCATAAGACTCAAAGCAATGATACTTATGTTCAATATTACAAAGTTTTCAACAACAGCAATTCACGTCCTCACTAAGATATTTTCATACTCCATGTTAAAGTTGCAAAGAAAACATAAAAACTTCTTTGAGCTATTTGGAGCAGAAAAGAGATAATTAGCCCACATAAACTGCTAGAATATAAAGTGTATTTGAACAGCCCTCCAACTATGAACTCTGTTTAGTGAAGAGCTGAGCATTTTAATGAGGCCTAAAGCACCATAAAACCAGTTTGGATTCCGGTTGCTGGTTGCTTACCAAAGTCTCGGTGCGGATCCAGGCTACACTGGTCCATCTTCCCATCAGAGAAAGTCACTTGTACACACACGGTCCTAGTCACAGACTCAGCAGCCTTCAGTGGGGCGTATGGGTAACGCTAGTTTTATAATTCACACGGATGGTTCCTCAGAGGTGAACTGCGTGTGCTGGTGAGCAGGGAGCCAGTTAGTGTGGGAATTTCTTAACCTGACCAGTAGAGGACAGGATTTGTTTTCTAGGGATCTCTAAGGCATCTGCCCTCTTCCAAAAAGGGGGTGGAAATAGCAGCTGTCTCTTGTATATTATCTCAGTGGTGAGAGTGGTTGCTCAGAGTGCTAAGTCTTGTGTTTGATTTTTCCATAGAGGATGATGTTAAAGCTCTTCCTGGACCATGCTCTGACAGCCTGAACAGTATTTTGGGAGGATATATTTTTGTTACTGTTGAAACAGTTCCCAGTTTTCCAAGAAATACTTTAAAATCAGTTGCACCTTAGACAAGGTGGATGGACTTTTTAAGTGTGATTTTTAAAATTACTTTGCCCTAAAATAGTTAGAGTGGAATGGATTCCTGCATTGGGGCATAAAGAACATTTTTAAGCTGGGATTGCTTTTAAGATAAAGGTAAAACAGCTCATGGACTAGGGACTGAAAGCCTATTTAAATTTCAGTGGAAACAATGAGCATTTGTTATAGGTAAATTAAGCATAATTGGATTATTACGTTACACTTCAATAGTGTATCTGCATTTCTTTTTTCCCATGAACTTGTGAGTAATAGCAATAGAGATGTATTTTGTGTGGAAGGATTCAGAAAATACTGCCAGCAGATAGTATCCCAGGCCCCTGGGGTGGGGATGACACCTGTGTGGTTATCAGTGGGATGTTCTGGACTGACTTGGCTTGTTTCAGATTGAAGAGAAAGACCAGAATATCCCCAGCCACTAAGGCATCAGAACTTGCTCATTTTGAGTACATCAAATTAATGCCATTATTTCTGCCATTGACTGTTGAAAAACAGTTTTTTATAAAGCTGTTCTAGCCCAGCATTTTTTAATATATAAATCTGAAGATACTCATGGCTTATTTATACTGGATCAAACTGCACATGCTGGAATGCTGTCTGCTTTGCACAAATGTGTGATAGTGTAATAGAGGGCAGGATTGAAGTGGGACATAAAAACACACATATTTAACGTGTTCTGACCTGATGATTCAAACGCAAGCTCTACTTCTTCCCCTCCATCCTCCCTTTTTTTTTTTTTCTTGCTTCCATTTTGGTTGTGGGAAAGGAAAATCAAACAGAAATTCAGTGTCGTAATTACTGAAGATGTTCAGCTTGCCTGCTTTTTTCACTGTCCATGCACAGTGTCACAGCTCAAGTCCTTCTACCTTGGCAGCATAATAAAGCATTCTTAAAGGCTTAGCACTAGTATACAGGATGCTACATCGTTGTCATGCAACAAGAGAGATGTAATCTTTTGAGAAATAAAAGCACTAACTGCAAGATGGGATTTGTTTCATCAAACTACTACTGAGTCTGATGCTCACTTCCCACTGGTTTTCTCTTAATGATGTCAGTCTGACCTCTCCATCTTCTAGGTATTTGTTCCTATCTTTCCTTTCTATTACATAAAACAATGTCAGCATGGTTCCTTTACAAGTACCATCACTGTACCAAAATTTTGTATGAGTTGCATTAAAAAGGACCATCTGAAACCTGCGTCACAAGATTGTGTAGCTATGTCAGCACCACATCAGCATTTAGTTATGACCTCAAATAGTGGATGTGTTTTGCTTTGGTGTTTTTGTGTGTTGTTTTGTTTGGGGTTTCTTGATTCATAGAATCACGGAATGGTTTGGGTTGGAAGGGACCTTAAAGCCCATCCAGTTCCAACCCCCCTGCCATGGGCAGGGACACCCTCCACTAGCCCAGGTTGCTCCAAGCCTCATCCAGCCTGGCCTTGGACGCTTCCAGGGATGGGGCACCCACAGCTTCTCTGAGCAACCTGTTCCTTCTTACGTTGAGGGCTTCCTCGTGGCTACCCTTGCTGAGCAGTACAAATAGATTCTTCCACAGAATACTGTTTTTAAGGTAAAAAAAGGGGTGGGGGATGACACCTTTATGGTCATCAGTGGGATGTTCTAGAGTGACTTAAGCTTGTTTCAGACACACTGAAGACCAGGATATTATTTGTTAGGAGGTATCCATCAAAATACAGAGTGGAAGTACGCTTTATGTTGGTGAACATTCAGTTCTCTTTGTATTCCAGGTATCTCTAAGTCCAATGTCATGAACCTCCACATCGTTAGCCCCAACCTTTTTTTAAAATGAGGTAGTTGGTCTAAACCATGCTGATTATAATGGCTTGCTCTTCTGTGCTCTTTTTCCTATTTTACTCAAACATAGGATATGTTTTTTTCTTAATTTCATAGTAGCAACAACAACAATGTTTCTTCTCTCACCAGACTATTTTTCCATCTTTCATGGTACTCTCATTCCAAACTCTGATTTGCATTAGAGACTTGGGGAGGACATGTGAAGATTCAGGCTAAATACTTGCCCTACATTAACACCAGCTCTTAAAAATTCTAAATGATTTATTGCAGCAACAAGTTTAGATTAAAGGTGGGCCAGATCATGGTTTTGTTGTTTTATAATCCTTCTGCAAATAAGTTTTTTTCAGAAATGATGTAATACACAATGATAAGGCAAGAGTAAAGGGGGAGAATGTAACGTGTGGAAAAGAAGAACACTAACTGTTCAGGCATGCAAAGGAGCATGACACAGAAGTTTTGAAACTGTTGTCCTGTAGCACAAGAGCAGGAGGATGAAGAAACAGCTGTGGATTAGCTTAAGTCTGAGAAGATATTCAGTTTATTTTAGTAGTGCAGGACAAGCATTTGGAATCAGTTTGGGCTTCATTCCAAGCACTTTAAAATTGATCTGAATTTCACCATAACTTCAATTAAGAGTATAATCAGGACTTAAGGATTGCATCTTTAATTTTCCTGCTCCTTTCGCCCTTGCATTACTTACAAACCTCACCCTCCCCTGGATGCGGTGACATTAGTGTTGACTCAGCTTGACTGCAGATGAAGAGGGTGTGACAGCTGCTGGTCAGTACGGCAGCACTGCAGAGTGGCAGCCGAGAGCGAATGCTTCCTGGCCTAAGGTGTTCATAAGGTATTTTCCCTCATCCTAAAAACAAACACCCCCCCCCTCCCCCCAAAACCTCAAGCCCCAAAACCACTATCCATATTTCTGTCTGCAGACTTTAGCAAAAATACTATTAAAGGAGCCAACAGAATATTTTTTGGCAGTAGTCCCTAAGCATTGTGGCTTCTGTAAGCTTTCTTCAGAAGCCAAGTTCACAGTCCTTTCAATTAAAGGATCTAATTTATAGTATTGGGAGACCACGATTGCTGGAGAATAGGAGCCTTGAAGGCCTGAACATAATCTGAAACTCTTCAGTAGGTTTCTATTCGGTATCTACTGAATACAGCATCTTCGTAGCCTTGGCTATCAAATACCTGACGGGATATTAACTAAGACAGTGGCTACCTGAACAGGTGTAGTTTCAGAGATCTCTGGAGAATGAATTCTGTGAGTTCCTGAATTGATGTGATGAGAATAAATGCAAGCTGTTCCTTCCTTCTACAGATAGAACTTTTTGAGTTCAAGGGGGAGGACCTCACAGATGAAGAAGATGGCGGCATCATCCGAAGAATCCGTAAAAAAGGGGAAGGCTACTCCAAGCCCAATGAGGGGGCACTTGTAGAAGGTAAGTGTGTTACACAAATGGTAAATGGGTTTACCATAGAGGAGGGCAGAACCTTTTTCCCCATCTACAACTGATTGCTCTGAGAGAGAGAGAGAGAGAAGTATGTGACTGCTCTTTCCTTTGCCAAGTAACTTACCAGCCTTTGTGTGGCTGGGTTTTGGTGGCAGGGGACACAGACACACACATACACATCTGACTACAGGAGTGGCTCCTGTGAGAAGCTGCTAGAAGCTTCCCTGGCTCCAAGTCAGGCCTGCCTCTGGCCAAGGCTGAGCCAATTAGCAGTGGTGTTAGTGCCCTAGTGATAACACCTTTAAGGGGAGGGGGGAATGGCTGAAGGAATCTGCAGCAGAGAGAGGAGTGGGTTGTGAGAGACACAACCAGACAGACACTGAGGTCAGTGAAGAAAGGTGGGGGAGGAGGTGGGCTGGAGTAGAGGTTCCCCGGCAGCCCATGATGAGGGGGCAGGCTGTGCCCTGCAGCCATGGAGCAGAGGTGGAGCAGAGATCAGTCTGCAGCCCATGGGAGGGACTCACACTGACTGTCTTCCATGGGAGGGACCCTATGCTGGAACAGGGGAAGAGTGTGAGGAGTCCTCCCCCAGTTCTGAGGAGGAAGGGGCAGCAAAAACATGTTATGAATTGACCATAACCCCCGCTCCCTGTCTTCCTGTGCTGTTGGGGTGGGAGGAGATAGAGAAATTGGGAGCAAAACTGAGCCCAGGAAGAAGGGAGGGGTAGGGGGAAGGTGTTTTACAATTTGGTTTTGTCTGTCATGACCCTACTCTGATTTGATTGGTAAGAAATTAAATTGATTTTTCTTCCCCAAGTTGAGTTTTGCCTGTCACTGTAACTAGTGAGTGATCCCTCCCTGTCCTTGTCTTGATCCATGAGCCTTACGTATTTTTTCCTCCCCATCCCAGTGAGGGGAGGAGTGAGTGGTCTCATGCTACTCAGGTGCCACCTGGGCCTAAACCATGACAAGGAAGCTTTCATGCTCTTACTTCTAACAAGCTTTATGTTTTCCAGCAGCAGCTGTGTTCTGCAGAGATACTGAATCTGATATTATCTGATCACAAAAGCTAAGATAAGTCTAATATATTAAAGTATTTCCATTTGCTGTGGAACAAGAGGAAAAGTAGTTAGGGCACTTGCTGGAGTGAAAACCAAACAAACAAACCCACAACCAGATGAACAAAAGGGTTTATTAAGTTTAGCAGCAGCAGTTCCATTTGCTGCCAGTAGCCACCATGCATAGGTAGCTGTTAAGACAAAAGACTGTTTAGGAGGAGGCTTTGTCACTCCCTATATCACCTGTGCTATCTGTCCCCCACCATACATGGATATCTTCTGATTATTCTCTGGGTTGTTCTGTTTTTTGTTACCAGTCCAGTTTGAAGGCCGATACAGAGATCGTGTTTTTGACAGGCGGGAATTGCGTTTTGAGATTGGAGAAGGTGACAACTATGATCTTCCCCATGGTCTGGAGAAAGCAATTCAAAAAATGGAAAAATGGGAGGAATCCGTGTTCTATCTCAAACCTAAGTATGCTGTTTCTGATCTCGAAGGGTTTATATTAAGCATCTGGCAAGAATTAAGTGTTTTGTTACAATGTCTTGCAGCTTTTTTTCAGTGCTGTAGTAAAAACTTGATCAGCCCCAGAAATTTCAGAAGTATGAAGCTGATTGCTTTGGCACTAGGTTGTGAAGTAGTAACACTCCAAAGCAGCCTTACTGCAGTCTCTGTAGTGTTGATCTTGGTGAATATTAAATATTGTTGCTCTTTTTAACTGACATTTTTTTGTGGTCCCTCTTAACAGAACAGTACTTGATGTGCAGCAGTGCCTATAAAAATACCTACCCAAAGAACAGCCTGAGAATAGGAAAAGAGGTGATGAGCCTTATGAGTAGCCCAGTGTCACGAGATACCTAGTGATGTGGTTAGTAAAGAGTATCAGAAATCCTTTGTCGGTATAAAATGTTCATTGGTATTCTGAAAGCCTTTTGGAAAAAGACATTCAAGAGTCCTGAGATGTAAGGGAGAGTTACAGCCAAACCTTGGACCATTATGAGAACTCAGACTACAAACAGCTAACTGAGACATACGACCGCTCAGTATTAGAACCTTAAACAGTCTTGGATATAAGCAGAATTTTCTTTTTACAGTGACAACACTTCTGTGGCATTTGCACTGATTGTTTCCATCAAACTCTGAATTTATTTCACTTTTTTTTTTTTAACTGGAACTGAACCTGATGGGAGAAGAAAAGCAAAGCAATCGGATCCTGATTTTCCTGCTAATACGCAGCTTCTTGCTGGAGTTGCAGCGCAGAACCTTTCTATCTCGCTTTCTCTCTTACTCGTAATGGACTGATTGGCAGTATGCAAAGTGTACAACCGTTCACTTGATCTCTGTATTTATTGTCAGCTGTTTTGAGGACAGTACTAAAACACAGGTGGTCTGAAGGAAACATCCAGTCTCAGACCATGAATATCAAGTGTGTGCAACTGGAAAGTTTTTTTTTCCTTGAGGGAGACATAACTTGCCTTTTCTTTCATATAAGCTAAGAAGAAAAAAAAAAAAAAGAATAGTAACTGGTGACCTAGCGATTAATGAAATTAACCCCGGGTTTCTTCAGCTTTCTTCTACCTTGTGCTTGCTGATTTTAGAATAGTACCCAGAATTCTTCAAGCCTTTATGACTTGTAATGATGCTGTATAAGCATCCCAGATTTGCATGGGGTTTTGTCATCAGTTTCTTATGTAGTTTTTTCTTGGGTAGTTTTGCAACTCCTGCTTTTTTGTTTGTTTCATCCCCCACCCCCAACCTTACAGCTACGGTTTTGGAAGTGCTGGGAAGGAGAAATTTCAGATCCCTCCAGATGCAGAGCTACAGTATGAAGTGAAGCTGAAAAGCTTTGAAAAGGTAGGAATGAGAGATGATGTCCCAAAGAGACTGGGAGGTGGGGGAAGTGTGAATGCAGCTTAAACAAGGACAATGGAATCCTTGAATGTTGATCTGAAATAGGGAAGGCACTGTTGTCAGATTATGACACACTGGGAGCTCTTGGCTGAATCTGTCCTTGTTCTTGCTGTATCCCTGTTCGTTGCTGTCACTGTCTCCTGCTCTAGCCCCAGTTTCCAGTAGCAGCGCCAAACTGCTTTGACAAACCTCTCTTTACTGTTAGTGGGAAGCAGCATAGCCACCTGGCTTCCCCAGAAATGTCATTATTGACTTGAATTGTTCCTGTTTGGGTAGGCTAAGGAGTCTTGGGAAATGAACACAGATGAGAAGCTGGAACAGAGCTGCATTGTGAAGGAGAGAGGCACTCAGTACTTCAAGGTAAATTACAGCCCCCATATAATAACAGCATTTCTTAGTCCGTGTCATGAGCCGATGAGGATACTTCAAGCTTCTGTCACTTCAGAGTGATGCTCATGGTATTCTGTGACCTTTGACAGACAGGCCTGGAGGGGAAGGTGTCTTAAAGAAAATTTTTTTAAAAGCCCCAGAGGTGGTATTTCCAAAGAATTAACTCTGCAGGGAGTTACTTCTTTCTGAGTTATTTGCTGTACCTACCGATAACTTTGGGGCATGCATTGAATAGTAACGAGGTTACAGTATTGAAGTCCCTGCTGTGGGACAGTGCTGTGAATGAACAACATTCATTTGGGTAGAGATGTGTGGATAAGCTGCTTAAAACAATTTGACCAGCTAAAGGCAGACTTTCCCGTTGTCTTCGTGACACAGCAGTACACTTGTGCTGTTCTGAAAATGCCCGGTATTCCTTCTTTTATAACAAAAGTTGAATATAAGGTGGGAGTTGAGAATGAAGTATTAATGCTGGCCTATACCCCTAGCTTTAGTGGTTGAACCAGTAGGTATTACTAAAGATTTTCTGATCCTATGCAGGCATGGGTTTCAGAAGCAGTATGTTTTTGATGATAAAAGTGTCTGATTTTTCCAGTTACTCTGAATTACTTTTTTCAGATCTGTTGCTCAAGGTAAGCAATAGAGGCGAGAGGGAGATAAATGTTACTGTGATGAGCTGTGTGATAATTGAACTGCTTTGTTTACAGGAGGGGAAATACAAACAGGCAGCATTACAGTATAAGAAGATTGTGTCATGGCTGGAGCATGAATCAGGACTGTCTGATGAGGAGGATACAAAAGCCAAAAGCTTGAGGCTTGCTGCCTACCTTAATCTAGCTATGTGCCACCTCAAGCTGAAGGAATACTCCCAGGCTTTGGAGAACTGCAACAAGGTAGGAAGGGTTTGTTTATTCATAAACTGTCAGGTTGCTTGTGCAGCTTATCTCTTGCCTTAACAATTTGAGGGATGCCAGGCCATGTGGTATTTTGGCCTGTCTTATCAGCTGGCAGTCGGGTAGTACTGAATATACAGTGTAAAAACAGTCAGCGGGTGACTTTCATAATTATTGTCCTTTGAATATCTTTTACTAACTTGCTGCTACATTGAGAATATTTGAGTATGTAGAAATTAGAAACACTGAGGTGTGGTGACGGTAGTCATGTTGGCAAAAGGTCCTTCAGAGAGCTGGAACAGAGCCAGGACTAAATCTGAGACTTGCTGGTTCACTGTCAAACAGCCTAGCATATGCCGTTCTCTTTGTACTTATTTCTATCGTATTCAGCTTGCCTTCTTAGGGAAGCCCTGACAAGGTTCAATCTACATTAGAAAACACAGTTTCTAGCAGTCTTGGGTGTTCCGACTGCCTATTATTCTAAAAAAAATAATATTTCTGAATGTGGTTTTATTTTCTAGTAGCGTGGGGTTTTTTTTGTTTTGTTAATGTAGGCACTTGAATTGGATAGTAATAATGAAAAGGGCCTCTTCCGGCGCGGAGAAGCACACTTGGCTGTCAACGACTTTGAACTGGCCAGGGGAGATTTCCAGAAAGTGATACAACTTTACCCAAGTAACAAGGCTGCCAAAGTGCAACTGGTAACTTGTCAGCAAAAAATACGGGAGCAGCATGAGAAAGAGAAAAAGATGTATGCCAACATGTTCCAAAGGCTTGCAGACAAAGACTTGAAGGTAAGTAACACTACTCCAGAAGACAAGAGGTCATGTCACATGTTAGACAAGGAATCCTGTTTTAGGCATTCAGCTTACTACTTAGTCCGGAGAAACATAGTGGGAGAACGCTGTCTTGGTTTTTACCACAATCAGCCACTCTACCACTCCGCCCCCCCCCACACCCCCTCCCGGTGAGGAAGGGTCGGAGGAACAAACCGAAGAAAAGCCCGTAGGAGTTAAAATCTATTTAATTATATAAATGAAACTTAGGGAGTTACTAACAACGCTAGTGCTAATGAGTAATTTAAGAAACAGAGGAAAAAGGTCGAACAAATGATACAGGATCTCACCCCGAGAAGCAAAAAATAAAGAAAACCCACCCGAAGGGAGCAGACCCCCCCATGAAACTGCCTGGGGCCGAGAGCAGGGAGAGTAAGAGGGAGGAAAAACCTTTCAAACCCCGACTCCCAGACCGATCTGCCCGGCAAGACGCTCGCTCTGCCCGGAGCCCCCACCACTCGCCACGAGGTCCCCACAACAAAGAAACCCCCAGCCCTCTTGGCTGGAACTGGTGCAAATATATAGACTAACTGGTGCAAAGCTAAGACAAACACTCAGATAGCTTCCTCTGGCAAAAAAATAAAACCAGCCAACAGTCAAAATGATTAGGCTATCTTGTTTGAGCGAGACAACTAGCAGCACCAAGCATCGCACACAATGCTTCGACTTACTTCAACTGAGTTTGCAACAGACCAGTGCTAATCAGAAAGCAGTTGAAGTGATGAGATGTAAACAGAACATTCAAGAACTGAAAAAAGCACCCACTCTCCTTGAACTGATCTTCTAAAGAATAGTCTGTTCCGGTGCCTGGGTGGCCCATCTTGCTTCACGTGGAGACGTTAAGGTGTCGTCGATGCTCTCCGTGTCAAACGTCAGGTTGATTATGAAGTGTCAGAATTGAGACTGTCAGAAGGTTGATTATTCTGCTGTATTATCATACTCTGTCTGCTCCTAATGAAACAGTTGCTAGGCTGACAGGTGGAATAGCAATTTCACTGCACTGTCTTTTGAGATGAGCAGGACAAGACATTTCTACCTCCCTTTACCGTGTTTGAAAATGCTTGCAAGGTCAGGATGTGCTGGTTATTGTAAAACGGACCTCTGGCCCTTACCACGTGGGTAAGGTGTGCTTTCCACACCTTTTTACGTGGACTAGAAGATACAGCAAGGAGAGGGCTTTTATGAGCAGCCACCTTGTCCGATTAGATTTTTTTTCCAGCTAGGCTCTTAGAGAGGACATCCACGTGACTTTCTGAGTTTAAAGTCACTCTTTATGAAACTCGTTGTCCAACAAAGCGACTCCTTTGTATCTTGAGTCTAAGCGTGCCTCATACAAGCTGGAGGTGGGAGCAGGGTATGGGTATTGCTGAAATTGAATCACGTTGAAATCGAAGCAGGACAAAAGCAGTTCTGTGCAGAAGCTTCCTAAATGAATTTCAGTTTGTGGGAGGACACTTCCTTATAGTGTTGTGTGGCAAATGTGTGCATGCCACCTTATGAATCATAACCATCTAACACCAGTATTATTTCTCAGCCTCCTTTGAACTTCTGGTTCCTTAGGTGCAGAGAAATTCTTGGTTTCTCTTGGCTGAAGGCCCTAATATCTTAATTCAGTCTTGCAGGGAGGCCAGGTATCCCTGATAAGAGTAGATAAGAAGAAGAGTAAGAACCGAATAATGTTTGTGGTATTCTTTTGCAAATGCTAGCGATTTTGTATAACAAAGGAATGTATTTTCATTGTCTCTATTTAGTCAGCTGCTACTCTTCACACCAGCCACACTGAAGATGAAGAAATGAAAGAAGAGCAGAATGGAGTTGAAGATAAATCGGAAGTTGACACGAAAGCATAAAACCAAACCCTATTCCATTAGTTTTGTAAATGAAAGAATTTCTGGTGAATTAGACCTTTATTTTTCTACCTAGTTGGACAGTGGCTTCAGGGGAGCAGAGGCTGAAGCCACCATGCCACAGTCAATTACAGCTTTATATGTCTGAAGAACCTGAGTGGCAGCATAAATCTGGTTTTAATCCTAGGGACTTTATTTATTCATTCATTCAGCTTCTGTTACTATTTGGGTTCTTTCTGGATTTACTCTGCTTGGGTTACTTGCATTTTGCTATTGGTGTTTCTCTTTTTCTGGTCCCAGCTCCACTTTAATCCCAGGTTCTGTTTCCTGAATTTCCTTGTTTTCTTTCAATTAATGCCTTTTCCAGGAGTCCTCACGTTGGACTTGAACAAATTGGCGCTTCCGGTTCTTCTGCCTTGGCATTGTCCCCTTCCTCCCCCCGGCCGTTCAGCAGGGAGTCCCTTCCATTAAGTGCTGTAACCTTTGTTGTATGCCTCCTCTTTGCAAATTGCTGAAGGTAAAGACTGAAGTCACAGCTTAAGTAATAAAGCTCCAGTTAAACTCAAAACAACTCTTTGTAGGGTTTTGTTGGAATGTGCACAGAATTAAACAGAATTTACTGTTCTTTGGTCATCCATCCACACAGCTGTACAGTAGCCACAGTACCTTATCCTTCTGTATTGTTTGTTCATTGCCACAGAAAGTTCTCACAGCAGTAGATACAGTATTTACCCATGTATTTGTAAAAGGAAAATCGTACAAAAAGCAAATCTATAACCTGTGCATAGAGCTTATTTTCTGTTCATATTGCCACCTTCCTCTTCACCTTCCACATTAATCGTAGAATCACAGAACGGTTTGGGTTGGAAGGGACCTTCAAAGATCATACAGTTCCAACCCCCTGCCATGGGCAGGGACACCCTCCACCAGACCAGGTTGCTCCAAGCCTCATCCAGCCTGGCCTTGGACACTCCCAGGGATGGGGCATCCACAGCTTCTCTGGACAACCTGTCCCAGTGCTCCCCACCCTCTCCATGAAGAACTTCTTCCTGATACCTAATCTAAATCTCCCCACTTCCAGTTTAAACCTGTTACCCCTTGTCCTGTCACAACAGGCCCTTGTAAACAGTCCCCCCCAGCTTCCTTGTAGCCCCTTCAGGTACTGGAAGGTGCTATAAGGTCTCCTTGGAGCCTTCTGTTCTCCAGGTGGAACAAGCCCAACTCTCTCAGCCTGTCCCCATGGCAGAGGGGCTCCAGCCCTCTGAGCATCTTTGTGGCCTCCTCTGGACTCGTTCCAACCAGTTGACACCCTTCTGATGTCGAGGGCTCCACATTACAAATACTTGTAGTGCCTGATGAACTATCACTTCTGAGTGATGCTAATGTCTGCTTAACCTCATCTCCTCAGAGAGCTACTACTTTATATTCTGCTGCTTTCTGCAGTATGTGTGTCTTGTTTGGGGACAGGTGTGCATTTGGGTTTTGTGTGGGGATGGTGGGTTTGTTTGTCTGCAGACATGGAACATAGTACTTGGACTTGTGTGTTTATCCTGCTCTAGAGTGTTAAACTCTGCATCTCCACTGTCATATTCTCAGACCCTCTAGCCCCAGGATGCTGTTTTGCCTGCTCTGCAGGATGAAGGTAGACAATCTGTTCCTTTCAGATACGAAAATGGATTTTTTTTGTAATGAGCAAGATGTCTTTCCATGGGATGGGCTGGAATTGGGTTTATATTGCAAAGTATTCCTGTTTCAACATGAATGACATCTGAAATCTGAGCTTCAACTCCTGGGCTCCTTTGCTGAAGACACAAGTACTGTATAAGCACTTGCAGGGTTCTTAGGGGTGGTGAGGTTGCCAGTACCTACTGCTGCAGGAGCACCAGCTTGGGCCTGGCTGGCAGCTGTGTAACACCTGTCACTGAGGTGGTAAGGCCTGCTTAACATGCTGTCCTGCCCCCAGGCCCAAAGCAAGTCCTTCTCTACCTGCTGCTGGGTTGGGGGTAGCTTGGGGATCTGTGAACTGCACTGCTCTCCGCATCAGTGTAGCAATGCCGTAGGCTTCAGTGGGGTGGAGGAAGGACAGGAGGAGAGGCAGGATGAAGTGCTTTACAGGTCATTGCGTTTAAGGAAACGCTGATTTGATTTGCTTAGCAAAATCTTAGATCTGACTTTGTAAACCACACTCATCTCTCTCAATTTATAAATCCTTCATTCTGCGTGGTATTCTAACCGTTGTGCAGTGTCTCCGCGGTAACGGTAAGCATCCCGGTTCACTACTGCCTGTGAAAGTGGAAACATCGTTGCCCAGCCCGCAACAGAAGCATGGGGCAGCTGCTCTGCGCCCCCGGACATAGGACTGTGCTCTTTGGGTCCGACCGGGAATCAAACGGCTCTTGAGCACAAGCGTTTTGCTGTTGGGACGAGCTGGATCATGTAAAACAGCAGCCAGGCTGCCTGCCGTGGGGGCGAGAGGTTGTGGAGCCTGCGGCCCGGCAGGCCGTCCCCCTGCCCGCTGTTCCGCGGCCCGGCAGGCCGTCCCCCTGCCCCCTGTTCCGCGGCCCGGCAGGCCGTCCCCCTGCCCGCTGTGCCGCTTGGCAAGCGGTGGCCGAGATGCGGGTCCGGGGCCAGCGGTCTGCGCTCGGTGTGCCGGAGGGAGGCGCGGTGCGCCCCGGCGGGCGGTCAGCGGAGCGGCCGCGGGCCCGGCTGCCCCGAGTGCAGAGGCAGAAGGCGCTTTCCGAACGCAGAGCGTGAGGCTGGCCTGGCCCTTCCACTCGCCGCCCGACGGCTCCGCCCAACCTCCGGCCCGCTTCCGCGCTGCGCGCCCGCGTCTGTCACTGGAAACCGGAGGTCGGACGGGCCGGGGCGGTAAACCACCGGGCCCGCCGGGAGCCCCGCCCCCGCCGCGGCCCCGCCCCTCCCGGGAGCCTCCCGCCCCACTTCACCCTCACGTGATCCCCTCCCTCACGTGATCCCCTGGCGGCCCGGCCGCCGTTGTACCTTCCACTCTGGCGGCCGGTCCGACAGTCGGCGGCGGGAGCGTCGCCTCTGCGGGCGGCGGCGGGATGCGCTCCGTCAGCTACGTGCAGTGCGTGGCGCTCGACTTCGGCGGCAGCCTCTTCCCTCACGCCATCTGCCTGGGGGATGCCGACAACGACGCGGTCCGGGGGCTGCTGTGGGCCTGCGCGGATGGGCGGGGCGGGGCCGGCGGGGCGGTGGCCGGGCCGGCGGGGCGAGCTCCGCCCTCGCGTGGCGGCGGGGGTCTTCGGGGCAGGCCTGGCGCGGCCCGGCTCTGCCTGCGTGACAGGGGCTGGCCCTTCCGCGGGCGTAGCGCTGGGCCCAGTTTGGGTGGCGAGCCGGAGCGAACCCGGCCGCCGCGGTGCCCGGGGGGCTGCCGCAGGGCGAAGGGGGCTGGGCTTGGTGGGCCTGGAGAGCACCCAGGGGCGCCCCAGGGCTGCCTGTAGCCGCTGCCCGGCCGCGCTGAGGCGAGAAGCGGCAGGACAGGGGGTAGCAGTCGCAGGTTGTGGCGAAGGAATTAAAACGGGGCCGGGGGGGGGTGTGGGGAACTAGCGAGACGATGGTGCAGCGCCAGAGCAGGTACTCGGAGGATGCCGGGGGTCAGCCACCCTTGCGGTGACTTCGAGCTTCCCGGGGACTTGAGGGTTGACAGAGACGCAGGGATTGGGTCAGATGGGCTCCAGAGGTCCCTTGCAAACTGTATGTTTCCTTGGTTCTGGGCTGCAGCTGGTCGGTGCTTCTGTCACCATTAGGCATGCTGGGCACCCTTGGCATGGGACCTGGGTGATGTAGATAGCGAGTAGGGAGGTTGAGTTTTGGTCCCAAAGAGCAGTGGTGGGGACGTAGAGGTGGGGGGAAATGCTCTGCTAGGGCACAGTGGATCACAAACAAGGTAGAGCCAAGTTTCAGTGTCTCTTGACCTGTACTGTGGATGGATGTGCACTGGGAGTGTTGCTGGAAGCCCCACAAATGGTTGTTTGTGATGGGTCTGATTTGTCTGTAACTAGGAAGAGGTTAGCTTAACCAGATACATGTAAACTGTCCTTCTTCTCAGCAGGCAAATTGTATTACAGCCCTACCCTGTCATGGCTAGCAATCCAGTGATGAGAAAAGAATTTTTCCCCTAAGAAGCTCTGTTTTGTGGGGTGACATGCAGGAAGTTATGAAATGCACACATTTAAGTATACAAAGGCATGATGCAGAAGACAGGATAGTAAAAGTAGGCTTGTCAGCTGGGGTGGTTGGTGATTTTTAGCATTTGTCTTTAAAGAAATAATCACTGTTTTGAAAGACCTTTACTCCTTCATCAGTGAGATTGAACATCCAGTGTAAATCTATTGTAAGTGTTCTTGCAGCCTCTTTCTGGATGATTGTTTTCCTCATTGCCATCATCTTCCTCAGGTGATTCAGGAAAGGTCAAGTCACTCTAGACTGGAGGATGGAAGATGGGGGGATGATGATGGTTAGCAGAGCAGGATGTTAAAACAGTCAGTGATGCAACTCTGAAACAATGGCTAGAGAAGCAGTGGATAATGGGATGTAGCTCTAAGGAGCCGGTCTCCAGCTCTTACCTGTGAGAGTAAAAACTAGGACTTTTCTTTTTTCCCCCAGATCTTCTCTAGTGATTTGAGGCCACCTCTTCAACTTTCATTTTGCTTTGCTGCTGCTTCCCACAGAGTGTTTTTTAGATATGAATACTGTAATGATTGCTGTGTGGGAATACTGCTACTGTAATTGTGAATTTCTTCTTACTAACCCAATTCTCACGTACAGCTGAATGAGCTAGTGGTGGGAGACACCAGCGGGAAACTCTATGTTTACAAGAATGATGACAGCAAACCCTGGGCTGTGCGATCTTGCCAAGGAATGGTCAGTTCCTAATACAATTTTTAAATGCTTGGGCCTTTTGGTGTATGTGCAACCAGCTGTCCTTGACCGCTGTCTAGGAATATGTATGCCAGAGGGGAATGGCAGCCAGCACTGGGTCTGATGCCTTTCATGTAGTTCTGCAAGACCTTACTTTTGCCCACAGCTAGTCCCATGGGTGAGAAGTGATGACCCAAATACTGAACAAATACAGGAACTGGGCTTCTGTCCCACCTTGACCCTGTTCCTGTGCACTGTGGATTTTGCCCCAGGGCTCTGGGCAGTTGTGTTTCTGTCCGTGACTCTGCTCTCTTTATCCTTGAAAAGGCTGTTTAGAGTTCAAGAGATGGTTTATAAAAGAGGAGGGGGTAGGGTAGAGGCTTATCCCAAAGTGCTGTTTTGGCTTACCTTCTTTTCTCTTGCAGCTCACATGTGTTGGTGTGGGAGATGTGTGCAATAAAGGAAAGGTGAGAGTGGCCAAACTCTTCCCAGCTGTGTTTGTAGGGCATGTGGAAGGTGCTTGGGAGATTAGGGTCATGTCATATCGTGAGTGTGGATAGTGATGAGTTGCAGATGTTTTCTCTCCGGGATCTGCTCTTGCTCATAGAGTTTTATCAGTACTGTTGCAAAATTGTTGTTCTATTTACGGGTAACCTGTATCTCTCTGTGAGCCATATGCAGGTTTTTGTGAGCAACAACATCCATCTTATCTTCAGAAAGCGCTATTGATTTGCATGTCCCCCTGTGTGAGTGCCACAAAGCTTTGGTGGTTTGAGTGTTGCTCCTTTTCCTCAGTGGCTCTTGCCCTGCTATGTGCTGGTCCCTGCTATGGTCCATGACCCTTCTGCCACTTGGCTGTGTGCATATAAGGTCATCTAAACACGTCTGAGCCACAGAATAGTCTAGACGGTTAAGCAAATTCCACTGGGTCTAATGATGAGTCCTTTTGCTGGGTTGCTATTTCTGGGGGTTAAACCAGGACCACTGAGTCCAAAAGTCCCAGTTCAGGCACCCTGCCTAAAATACTGCAGTTGGGTGTGCTCCCCTGGGGAGCAGAGCTGAAGTGAGCATTGACAAAGCCGCAGGTCGTTTGGGGATTGCACGCACACATCAGCTTGATATCCTAGTCTGAAAAGGATGAACAAGAAGTTTGGACCCTGCGGCACCTGAGTAGTTTGTACGCTGGACAAAAATTTCTCCTGGTCCCTCTGTAGCAGACGTTGATCTTGGTGGACCCATGCTTGTATCGTCCCTTGCCCTGCCGAGGGACAGCTGCTGCAGCTTCTAAAAGAGGAAAAGTCAAAAGGTTTTTCTCATCCCTCTTAGAATCTCGTTGTGGCAGTGAGTGCAGAAGGCTGGTTTCATCTTTTTGACCTGACTTCTTCAACTTCAAAACACCCAGATGCTTCAGGCCATCATGAGTTGGCTGCAGCAGAAGAGCAGAAGCCAGTGTTCAAGCAGCACATTCCTGCCAACACCAAGGTCATGCTGATCAGTGACATTGGTGAGCTGGGAAGCTGGTGTGGGAGCTTGTGGGTATGAGGTGGTGAGGGAGAGAGAGGGAAGGTGTGTGGGACTCGCAGAAGGAAGTTACTCTATTCCTGAAACGGGTGCTCTAACAAACCACAGCCAAGTCATGGAGAAGAGAAGGAAGAACTTGAGAAACGTTCCTGAAGTGCAAGTTGTTATTACAGCTTTGGGATTGTCAGAGATGCTACCTGATGGAAACCAGAACAGTGTTTTCTGAATTTTGGGGGTCTTGGGGCTATGAAAGCTTGAGAGACCCCATCTATCTCCTTGTATTCCCTGCAGATGGAGATGGGAAGTGTGAGTTGGTGGTGGGTTACACTGACAGGGTGGTACGTGCCTTCCGCTGGGAAGACTTGTCGGAGAATTCAGACCATGTTTCTGGGCAGCTCCTCCTGCTGAAAAAATGGCTGTTAGAAGGTCAGGTAAGGAAACAGGATGTTCGGAGCAGAACTTGTCATAGAGAGCCACCTCTCCCAAGGGAAGCAGCACAAACTCAGTCCAATGAACAAAGCAATTGTCATGTTGATGACTTCAAAGGACATTTGCCCAGTAGTTGTCCTATACGTGTGAAGCAGCTGGTGGGTTGGTCCGGGAAAGAGTCACTTGCTCTCACCCAACTAGAGAGCTTTAATGGAAAATATTAGTGTTTTCTTATGTGGCTTTTGGCAGGGAAACGTAACCTTTTACATCTTTAGTGTCTTGGACATTTCGCTTCCAGCTGAATTTGTTCAGCTCCTGCTCAGCTCTATCAGAAGATCTGCCATATTCAAGTTTAGGTACAAGGAGCACAGTGAACCCTTCTGAGGTGTTTAAAGTTCTTAGTTCGAGAGAGCCCGCCATGGTTTTCCTCTGCCGGTACAGGTGGACAGTCTGTCAGTGAACCCAGGCCCTGATGGTTCACCGGAGATGATGGTGTCTCAGCCAGGCTGCGGTTATGCCATTCTGCTGTGCACCTGGGACTCTGAGCAGCACGCCACGACAGAGGGAACAGACAGCTCTGCCCCAAGCAGGTGAAGAGCATTACTGCACGGGGTAGATGAGGAGATTCTGCTGTAGATGCCCCTCACAAGGGGGCACCACCACGGCACCTTTCTGAGGGGGGTGGGGGTGGCAGGGGTGGGTGGGTACCGTCTTTTGTCCTTGCTTCACTGACCTGTGCTGCTGGGAGTTCTTGACTTAAGCCCACCTATATCCAGGCTTCCATGAGCAGCCATCATGTCTCTATCGTGGGAACAAATACTACTGCTTTCCTTGTGTCCCACTCCCTTCTCCTTGGGTTGGGCAAGGACAGTGGCAAAACCACTGGGGGGGGGGGGGGGCAGTGCTGGGGGTAAGGCAGGGAAATGAATGACCTAGATCTCCAGAGATAGGTCACCACATTGCCTACTACTCTCATGATGGGTAGGGTAGCAACTGAAAGGCTGAGCCAAGCCCAGCGTCGTGGTTTAACTCCAGTCAGCAACTAAGCACCACACAGCTACTTGCTTGTGTGCAAACACATGCAGTGGGGTGGGGAGAGAATCACAGGAGAAAAGGTAAGAAAACTTATGGGTTGAGATAAGAACAGATTAATAATTGAAATACTACTAATACATAATGAAAACAACACAAAAAAGGGTGAGAGGCAAAGCCTGGGGGTGGGGGTAGAGGAAATCCCAAGTAATGCAACTGCTTACCACCTGCTGACTGACACTTATCCAGTCCCCAAGCAGCGATTTCCCCCTCCTCTCAACCAACTTCCCCCAGCTTATATAGTGAGCATGAGGTCGTATGGCATTAAATATCCCTTTGGTCAGTTTTGGTCAGCTGCCCTGGCTGTGGTACCTCCAGAAGAGGGGAGGTATGAGAAACTGAAAAAAACTTTGGTTTAATGTAAACATTGCTTGGCAGCAACTAAACCATCAGTGTTATCAGCATTCTTCTCAGCACAAATCCAAAACATAGCCTCATACTAGCTACTGTGAAGGAAATTAATTCTGTCCCAGCCAAAAGCAGCACACGTGGTTAGTCTGAAGCCCAGGATGACACTTTGGGTTCATTCACTCGTTTCTTCCAGGTGAGGTAATTGGAGGCTTTCCTAATGAGACCTCTGGCAGCTGGTGCTGTAAATCACAGCCAGAGGCTGAGCAGTAAGGTTATTGTCCTTGGCACTGTGGGGAATTCAGGTGCTTTTGTGGTGTTCTGTGAGACTTTAAGGCAGAAAACTGCAGCAGGTGAGGAGATAGGCAAGTCTCCTTGATGTCTTGGAGATGTTAGTGGAATGGTAGCCTCCTAGCCAGAAACCAAGCCCAGGCATGACCTCTGACCAACCTGTTCAACCCTGGGCAGACACTTCTTGAGTGAAAAGCAGCCAGGCTTTTGTGACAGTGATGATAAAAATTGTCTTTTTTTTTTTTTTCCTTGAATATGTTTTACTGAATCTTCTCTTTAAGCTGTTTCCAGTTTTCTGATGCATCAAATCATTGTGGTTTTCTGTTTTAAACATCAGCAAGTTCCTTTCATATCTGGGGTGGCATGCATATCTTTCTTTGGCCTTTACCATTAAAGGGCTAACCTGTGCATGGACTCTATCAATCTCTGGAGCTATGGAGTACGCTGCCCTCGATTGTTCTGGCACGGTCCCAGGCATGATTCCCTAACCTTTCCCTGATGTCTGTCTCTTTTTCCCTAGCGAGGCCCCTATCCGAGATGTTATTCTACACCAAACATCTGGACGGATTCACAACAAGAATGTTTCCACTCATCTAATTGGTAGCATTGGCCGAGGTGAGAGAATTAGGAGCTTGGTGTCTCTGGCTCAACAGTTGCCCCGGATGGTTCTTCAGTGTGTCAGTCCAGCATGAAATCAGATTTTCTGTGGTGGAAAACTAACAGTGGGAAGCAGCTGCAAGAACAAAGGGGCCTCGGCTACTGTTAGCCAGTTCCCAAAGAAAGACGGCTGGATATTTGCGCCTGAACTGTTTATAGCTTTTGTCCTTGCCTAGGTAGCTCTTACTCTTCACCTAGCGCAACAGTTTCTCTGCAGCCTCCACTGGCCTGCATTTAATCATCCTGAATGGCTGCCGTGCCTTGCTCCTGCAGATGTCCTTGATCTTTGCTTTTGCGTGGTTACAGCTTATACCCTCCTCTTGTTCTCTAGATGCATCTCTTCCTTTCCACAGCCTCATCTTTATTCTTGCTTTTGTGCTTCTCAGCATTTGATTCCTGATACCTGGAAGCTATATCCTGCTCTTCCTTCACCTATGCAGTCCCAACCCCTCCAGTCTGCTTCCATATTTCATCTAGGTCACTGTCTTCTGTCTCCTTCCAGTGTATTCTGTTCAGCTGTTGTATCTCAACTCTACACAGCTGCTGGCTCCTCTCAGCCCTGATTATTGGTGGTGTGTCCAGAGTTGTCGTGCCCACTGCCACTGCTTCCCTTGTGTAACTGCTTCGCGCTCTGACCTGTGTCTGGTGCGCCCGCTGAACTCTGTTTTGGTACTTAGAGAGCAAGCAGCTTTCAATCCCCCTTGGAGCATGTGGGCATAATACAGGAAGGAAGAAAATTCCCACGGCAGATCACTCTCTCATCTGCAGCTGACTGGAATCCAGCTGCATTTGCTGTGTCCAGGTTTACCCCCTGCAGTGCTGCCCGAGAACAGTTTAGGCTGTCCAGTGTAATTAGAGCTGGGGAAGAAGAGGAACCCACTGAAAACCCTCATATTGCCCTTCCCCAGAGTACCTTTCCTCCTCAGTTCCTAAGTTTGTCATGTTTTCTGCATTTTGGATGCTGCCGTGAGCAACATGGTGAACAGAGCATGAAATCAATTGTTTCACTGTCTACAAAGCGTTGCATCTAATGAGAGGTGTCTGAAAAATGAAGGCATGCAGAGTAACGGATGAAGAGAAGGTTGTGAAAAGCCCACTGCTGCTGGACCATCCGTAATGAAGCAGCTGAAGAGTGCCGTGCTGACCAGTTTGTAAGGGGGACACAGCAGATCTTTTGGATCGGAGGCTGTCTGGATGAATTTCAGCTAGGGACAGTAGAGCACTCAACCAGCTGACCGTTTGCTTTAAGCTGATGTGCAGAAATGAATATTCTGTGTCCTGGGAACATGCAGGGGGGTGTAGCTTGGAGCGGTCTGTGAGCTGTGGAAGTAGGCTTGCAGTATTACGTCATCCTGGGGAAGCTGCCTATTTGCTTTCAGCTCTGCTGGCTTGGCCCTGACTGCCAGGTTTTCTGGATTCCTGCAGATCTCAGAGGGCCAGTGTCTCTCCTACAGTCACTGGAAGGATTTGGTGTGGCTGTAGCTGAATACAGCTCCAGTCCTCCTCCACCAAGCGTGAATCCACTTTCAAAATCTAACCTTGCATGTCTACTCTGACTGGGAGCTAAGTAGAGAGTGTAGTGAAGGGCTGAAGCAGCCTGGTGGTCAGAAGAGTCTCCTCTTCAGATGAACTAGTCACATGTGTCGGTGCTGTCCTGCACACAGCTGTGATATACAGGCTTTGGAGTGGATACTGCTTGCAGGAAGTTAACAGCTGTATAAGCACAGCCCAGGAAAGCCAGGGCTGAGCATGTAGATGACCATGAGGGCAGATGTCTAATCTGCTCATAAAGCACGGTCTCTCTATCTGTTAGCCTCTCCTTTGCTGGGAGAGGATCACAGCTTCTGTTGAGTTTTGCTGTAGCAAGAACAACCGAGGTGGTGGCATGGTCTCCACAGACTCATTTGGCATTGGTTATGTGCAGATGTGACTGATGCTTTATCCCTTTGGTGGGACTGCTTTTTCTTTTTCTCCTCTCTGCCCCCCCGATCAACTGAAGGCCTTGTTCCTGTCCTTGGAAGAAACTGTGAAGGTGCAGTGTTACACTCTTGTTTTGGCTTCAGCTGGTCACTTTGTCCCTTGTGATGGTCCTGCCTGTGCTTATGCATTTCTGGAGCCTGGAGAGGATGTGATGCAGTCCACAAAAACTGGAACTGCCATGAGCCTGCAAGGGCGTATGTGGTACAGACAGACTGGGCAGCCAGCAGAGCTACACATGCCTGTGTCAGTGCAAACCAAAGGTCTTGGATTTTGAGATGCCAGTGCCCTACAAATAAAAGCCAGCATGAAGTACGATTGGTGGCAAGAACCTGCAGATAGGTGCTAAGCAAAGTGTCAAGGCTGGGCAAAAAAGGAGGCAGGATGGATCATCTTGGTTTGGATCTTTTTTTTTTTTCTGGAGCGGGAGGGGACAACACTCATAAAACAGCATCAACTCCTGTAATTCTCTTGTGCTCTTACAGGCTGCTCCAGTGAGAACAGTGGCTCTGGTCTCTTTGCCCTCTGTACTCTGGATGGTAAGTCCTACCACTGTCCTGGAAGAAAGGCCTATGGGGTGGCCAAGGGCTGTCACTAACTCAAAGCAGGTAACCAGAAGCTCAGGGCTCTTGGTTTTGAAAGAAGAGGGAGATGGACTTCAGAAATGCTTCCTGGGTCAGGCAAGAGAATTTGACTCAGACTCCTCTTGCTGGCATATATTATATGAAGGCATGAAAGCTAAGAGAGGAGCCAAGGTAAGGGTTGTCAGTGTGAGCAAGTCCCCCATAAACAAGGAGTGTAACGTGTTTGTGCCTTACTGAATTGGGTCCGATACTGCACAGGCTCTCCAGGAAACCTGTTGTGTTTTCTATCTGTTACTAATACCTGCCTTTCTCTCTGCCTAGTACAGTCTACATTCATCTGTGGATTTCAAACATGAATTACTTAGGGTAATGGCCTATGAGGGTAGAAGAGTTAAAGCCGTGCTGCAGTGAGCAGCTGGGAAAATGAAGGGGCTCGGTCATTGGCCCAAAGACACACTGAAAGCTTGAGATGGAGAGTGAGGCTAGAACTCTGATCTGCTGACTGCTAAGTTGACTGCTTACCCAATTGTCAAACAACTGTTTGAGATGCCAGTTCAACAGTGCCGTTCCTGTGGACAGGAGCCTCTCAACCACAGCAGGGATGTGTCCTTGTACTTGAAGGGGCTTGGGTTGTTTCTGAAAATAGTAAAGGAAATGGATGCTGGAACTTGAGTCTTGGTAGAGAGAAGCTGGAGCCAGGTTCTGCTGTGTCCCTGACTGAGAAGTGATAGGACAGGCTACAACAGGACTGAATCTAATGAGCTAAATGCAGGGTTTCTGTCCAAAACCCAACAGTGTGGAGATAAGATGCTGTGCTTCTCTCTTCCCAGTTAGGCAGCCTGGCCTGTTTAGGCCAGACGTCCACCTGCCCAATTATGCCCTGGTAGAGAATTTCTGATAATTCTTTGGGCCCGAACTCTGAAGCTTCTGCATCTGACAAGGCTTCCTGCCTCGCTATGGTTCATTCCTAAGCCTTACCAAGGCTGCGGGGTGCTGTGAGGATGGACTCCAATTCCGCTCTTTCACAGCCAGCTTCCTGTCAGTACTATCACAGTATCCCTGGATGACAGAAAAATAGTACGTGAGGTCCTGTGTGGTTTTAGCAGCCAGGGGCCGTGCCCAAGCAATTAGCCAGCCAGCTCTCAGCTGATAACCTGTCAACATGCTGTCCTGAGATCACATAATCTGTGGTGAGAAGCTTCTAGTTTACTCATGGTCTCATGTGAGATCTGTTGATGTACAGTACTTTGGGAGCCTGGTTTGGGCAGTTTTCTTGTCTTTGAGCACAATCCAATTAGCAGGGCTGCTGCCGTTTTTCCTCTCCGTTTCCAGTTACTGTTGACAAGGGTTGACAGTACTGCTGTCCTTTCCAGACCTGAGACTGTGCTGTCTGTTATCAACCACAGCCTCGACCGTGGGCCCAACCCTCTGCCTGTGGACTCCCAAGCGTTGAAGGATTGTGCAGCACGCAGTATTAGTAAACGTCTTGCTCCCTTTTAATATTTTTCAAGACTTTTTTTTTTTTTTTTTTCCCCTCCTCCCTTCCCATCTACCCCTTTCAGGAACATTGAAACTCATGGAGGGAGCAGACAAGCTGCTCTGGTCTGTGCAGGTTGATCATCAGCTGTTTGCTGTGGAAAAGCTGGATGTTACCGTGAGTGCCTGAACACGGCTGGGAGGGATGATGAGGGCAATAACTCAACATGGCTTTGCGTATATGAATTTAGGAAAGGCAGAGGGAATATAACTCTTGTGAAGAAGGCTGGGATTCTCTCTGGATGACATGCAGAGGGCTCTGGCTGTGTCTGTGCATTCTGCACTCATGTCAGCCTGTTCACCTGCAAGAGGTTGAGCTGTGTCTGCCTGTTTGACTTAGACCAGCATGCTGCTATGAACTTTTTCATCCCACAGCTGCTCTTTTATCTTATTGCAAAGTTGAATGCTTTCACTAATACCCTGATGGTCTAGAAGTCCTTATGGTACATAAGGATTACAGTAGAGAAGAGAGAGGGACTCCCAGTGCAAAAACACTGGACAAGTGCAAAATGTCTGGACAAGACATCCAAAAGTAGCGTCTTGTTCAGACATCTTGTTCTTGTTCTGTGTCTGAATAAACAGGAAAGATTCTTGTCTGCCTCTGGGAATAGTTGATGTCTCTACTAATACGCAATCTTACGGTTCCTGCAGGGCAACGGGCATGAGGAAGTGATTGCCTGTGCATGGGATGGTCAGACGTACATCATCAACCACAATCGGACTGTTGCCAGATTTCAAGCAGATGAGAATGTCAGTGCGTTCTGTGCAGGTGGGGAGCCTGGGGGCAAAGCCATCCTTCACAGCATTTCTCCTTCAGAGCTACTACTCCCTCCATGAGATCTGGAAGCCTTTGCCTGCAGTGGGGTATAATTCCCCTGCGCATATGCTGCAGAAAGCCCAGCTAGTCTTTCCTCTGGTGGCATCTGGGAAAAGTAGGGGTGAGAGGAGGTGATGCTGAGGTTTGTTTGTAATGGTTTTAGGTTTAGTGTTTGGGTTTTTTCCCCCTGTCCTTTTTAGGAGCGCTATAGTGGTCTCCTGTCTTCCCCACTGCTTTTTTAATTTCCAGACTTCTAAGCTGTTCTCAAGTGGAAAGGAGCCCCACGGAACCAGCCTGAGCCTTGGCTTTCCTCAGTCCCCTCTCTCAGACCTGTGAGAAGCTGCTCACAAATCCCCAAGCTCCAACAATTTAAAGATATTTTATTGGATTGTCTGAAAGGAACTTCCTGTGCCCAAGTCCATGTCTGTGCCCCTAACCCCAGGTGCTTGCTGCTTTCTGCTAACAGCTTTGGTACCTCAACATGAAAAGTTACATATTTGCTCTGTCCTTGTGGAAGTTGTCAGATCTCAGCACTTTTTTGCAGGCCTCTATGCATGTAAAGGAGGAAGCAACAGCCCCTGCCTGGTTTATGTTGGCTTCAATCAGAAGATCTACATCTACTGGGATGTGCAGCTGGAGAGAATGGAGTCCACTAACCTGTTGAAAATCCTGGATTGTGACCCAGAGTTTGGAAATCTCCTGCAGCAGCTGGGTGTGGGTGAGTGTAGAGAGGGTGTACAGGAAAAAAAGAGAGGAAGGGCTGCTGGCAGGTGACATGCTGGGAGCTAGAGTTCCAGGTACTTCTTGAGGAAGAGGGGCTTTCATACTGCCTCTTGAGAATCTGTAACAACTGTCTGTTCTTCTTTTCTGTAGAAAGAAGCGATGTTTCTGCTGTCAGAGATCTGATTCACAAAACGCTGTACTTTCCTGAGCAACAGCAGCAGAGCAGCCCCTCACAGTGCGAGGACCATGCTGGAGCAGACTCCTCTGCCCACTGCACTGTCATCCAGGATCCCTTATAACAAGGCACGTGGAAGTTGACTTCTTTCATACCAGCACAAACTCTTCTCTGACTGGAATCAGGCATGTAATGAAGATGAGACTGTTCTTTTCCCATCTCTGTCAAAGCTTCCAGACAGCAAAGGGTGTACAGGCAGGATTCTGTGGAGAGATGTGCTTGGCTGTAGGCTTGAATCTGGTGGTGAGTTGATTTGCTTTTAGTGGAGGAAGCTTCCCAAACAGCAGGAGTCCAGGGTCCTGCTCATTGGCTTTCCATCGCCAGTTTCCATGTTCTGTGCTACCTACAGTGCTTTATGGGTGACTGTGAAGGAGCACTGAGGGCATAGATGGAGAGAACTGAGCTCAGTCTCTGCTTTGGCCTATTCCTACAATTGCTAGTGATTACTTCTGAGTTCTTAGCAGGATCACAGTGCAGGAACTGCAGATGGAGGAGTTGAGTTAGGAAGCAGGCAAGGGCCTACTCTCCCACTGAGGTGTGTTTTGAAAGTAGACTCAGGCATTGTTTGCCTTTGCTGCTGCTTTTCTACCAAGCAGTTTCTCACAAATCACTCTCTGTTCTGAGAAGCTGTAGACATGCATGAGAAGAACAACAGCTTGTACTAAAAAGGTGTCAAGATATAACAGCTCCAGTGAACTCCACTGTACTTGACAGGCATTGCTTGTCTCCATCTTCTTGGCCAGGGTGATCCCAGAGATCCTGTGACTTAGGAAAGCAGCTGTGAATTGGGCGGGAAGAGGAATCTGTCTTAACCACGGTGCTGTTAAACCTTGGCCGTTGCATAACAAGCAGTGGAAATGACACACTTCCATGCTGTGAAGAGTGCCTTGCTTTCCTGAGTCCTGCACAAATGAAGGAGGTAGACTGGAAGTGACATTCCATGTGCTGGTGTGTGGAGTCTGGAAAAGGCCATTGCTCATGCAGGCTGCTCATACACAAAGGCCCAGGCGGGAACCTTTCCACGTGCTGCTGGTGTTCTACTTTTTGTCATCTCAGCTTGCCCCTTGCCTAAGCCAGCTTATTAAGATAGGAGCAGCAGGCTCACCTGCTGGTTTGCATCTATTATCTTCACTCATTTGTGTGCAGCTTTATTGGACACGAATGGTGGATGGAGCTGTCCCTTCACCCTTATGGCAGCCTGAGAGGGTTGCATCCGAGTCAGAGCAATTCAGTAATTTCTCTTTAGTGAATGGTAACATTTAAAGGTCCTGCAGGGTGCTGAAAACCTGCTGTACTATACTTTGCAAAACATCCAAGGGCAGCCCTAGCTGGGAGAGAGAAAGAACTTTGAATAGGGGAGTGTCTTGCCCTTGGGTCAAAAGGACTGTTGTTGAAGTAGTCCTGTGTGGTAGAAGGGCAGGATCTTTCCATAATAAGCCCTAGTTCTTATTCCATCCGTAGATTTATGTAAGTTTTATAGAGGACAGCTTCTCTTCTCTGCATTTGATAGCTGTGAGAGTTGAAGCATGGAGCAGTGAAATGGTATGACCTGCTCTGTACCAGCTAGCATTCTTCTTGCTTCCCAGACCACTCTGTCTTCTGACTCTAACTACAGTGGAGGTGTCTCTTCATTTTAATGACCTCACTGAAAAGCATTTTTAAATGTTCCCCTGCCATACTAAGTGCTTGCGTGCAACCGGACCCGTTAGATGGGAGCTCTCAAGTCCTTTAGTAACAGTGGTGTTGAGAGCAACAGCGCTTGGGTTTGTCAGCTATGGAGAGCTAATAGCGTAGGGACCATCTACTCACAGGCTAAAGCAAGGAGTTGGCTTGAAGCTTGTCAGCTCTGAACTGTAACCTCAGATTGTCAGCAATCACAGTGCCGAGATGTGCAGCCTCCCAGCCCCGTGGGCAATTGCCATTGCTTCTGGCAAATTAGTCAGTGTGACCCCTTGGGCTCTCATCAGTCTCATCGTCCTTTTCTCGTGAGGAAGAGTCTTGTTTGGGCTGTTAACTAGATCACAGCATATTGGTTTCTTGCTACTTCCAGATTTCTGTTGCCCAAAACCTAAAACGGCTCTTTCTGATCACCAGAACAAGAAGGGATTCTACCTTCTGTTCCTTCGGGTGATGTAGTAGCAGCTGCCAGTCTTACCTCCTCCCCCTGAGGCCCAGCTCACTTGGGGAGAAGCAGATGTCCCTGCAGGCGGGGCAAACAGTTTGATTTCACTGTATTCTGGGATACTTTCCATCTAGCCCTGATTTTAATCTTGCACTTCAAAATTAGTGAAACTGATGCAAAGAGGGACCACAGTGGAGCAGGACTCTGCAGAGCACTTTCTAGAAGCCTGTGTCACAAACGACTTTGTAGCAACGTCCCTGAACAGGCCCGTGTTTTCGCATGTGCTGTTCTTCCATCCTGAACAGAGACTGCTGTTCTTCCTCTGCTTAAGGTTTTGTATTTTCTTGTCCTGCTCCTCCCCTCCCCCCTAATTCTGTGGCTTCTTGTCTCCCGCACTGAGGACAGAAACAGGATGGTTACAAGCAACAGAAAATCATAATGCCTGAGTTTTCGGTCATGGCTTGTACAACCTGGTGTGTACTATTGCACACATGATGGGCTGCGGTATTGTAATTCCTTCTTGAGGCCTAACAAAAACAGGATTGTCTACGCTTAGAGAACAACTCAGTGCTGTCTGTCCGTGCCAAATATAAACCTTTATTAGCAACACAAGCACAAAGGGGAAACAAATGGTTGTATGACTGAAACTGGTTTATGCAAACCAAACTTTGCTGTACAGGTCAAATTGATCCACTGTTAACTGTTGAGAAGAAACAGGAAAGGGTTAATGAGGGAGACATGATATTTTCCTAAGAACCATCTTTAAAGGAGAATGGGGCCAAACCAATGCAAATGTTGGACAGGGCAACGTGCAACCTCTTCTGGTGTTGGTCTGAGGATAACATTGCTGTGTGTTGCGCAAGCCCAGGCACGCGGCACTGTGGAGAGTAGCGTTGTGACGATACCTACGCCACAGGTCGTCCGTCCGCCAAACCGCTTCAGCTCTTAAAACCATTTGAGAGGAAAAATACCAGTGTTTGAGTTCCCCGACAGTTTTACATTGCTTATAGCACATAATAACTTTCAGATGCATTTTGCTCCTGTGCAGAAAGGAAAATGAAAACTGTCTACAGAAGAATTAATTGGATCTTCTGTACTTTTCCTTGGCCAAAAGATGACTTGCCTTCTTTTTTCATGCCCTGAACTCCACAGTGACAATTAATGTCTTGAAGTCAATGCTTCGGGCTGCTTCCACTGGCAACTATTTTCTGTTCCGTATACAGCTACTCAGAGCCACATAGGCTCTGTCTCTGGACTGATGGAGTTATGTTACACTTTCATTGTACCTCACTGCCTGTTGGCCCTTGCCAGCCAACACAACCCATAGAGCTGGAATTAGAAGTTGTTCCTTCCCACGCAGCAGAAAACGTTGTTTGCTGCATCCTGCTCACTAGCAGATCTCCTGGCACCGGTGGGTATGCCAGCTTTTTGACAGAGCAGGATTTGCAAGACATAAAATCTGTCCCAGTGCCACCATGCAGCAAGTGAGGAGTCTTAACAGCATTCTCAGACACTGGGGGCATTTGCAGATAAATGATTCATGGCTTTGGTTGTGATGCTCAATTTACCGGCAAGAAAACGAAGGAAAGACCTTGTTTTATTTTCCTGAGACATAATAAACCTGCCGGATGTCCCTGCCCTCATTTTTATGCTCTGTTTGCTGAACGCAGTTATTTCTATAACACCAGCTATATCCTGGCATTCGCCAGTGGAGTTCCTTGAAAGGAGGGCTGACTGCAAACGTAGAGGTGGCTCAGTGGTCTTCAGTCCCGAAACTTGTCCACGAGCAGTGAAAGAAGGAGCAGGCCTCTCCAACCAAGTGACCCCCAAGCTCCTGGAAATGATCCTGATTTTTGGCTGCAACAGAGTGCATGTTCTTGGGATAGGTGTGCACTCCGCTGGAAAACAGCCCTAGTAGAAGCTGACCACCAAGGCAATTCAGAGATTATCCCTAAAATAATAACATTCCGTTGTCTGTATTGAAGGGATGGGCTTCATCATGAGGAAGCCAGTGTTGGACACATACAGATGTGCTTGTGTTGTGCTCTGAGGTGGCAGTTTGTACTAAATTTCTACTTTCCGTATGAAAGTATTAGCATTTTCTTTATTCTTCAGTGCAAAAGACCTTTAGATACCTCCTTCCTTCCCCCTGCCCCTCAAAATCAATAGAGATGACTGGAACTGGGGGTAGGGAAGTGTATCTTTATTATAGGCTTTTCCAAAAGAAACTACAATTGAGACAGCCTTCAGCCTTGCCAACCCACTCAAAATTTACTTACTGGGTTCCCTAATGTAGGAAGACTTAAAAATTACCACGTTTGTAGATGGGGTTGAGTGTGCTTCTTTGAGGTGTCGAAGTCCTGTTGTATAATCGCATCTTTTAAAGCTAAAATTTCTGTCTTTCACAATGGAAGCTGGGATTCCCATGTAATGACACAAAACCACTGGTCTGGCGGTAACACCAGTTTGGGCAAGAATTCAGAATACAGGTGTTAAGGTCAGTAACAATATGTCATTTAACGCCAAGGAACTCTGAGAGATGGAAACCCACCAGGAGTTCAGCTTGATGATGAGGAGAGCAGGTTCTGACACTGTAGCATTACGCTGTGATTTAGGGAAGGAGTTCAAGTGTGGTGTCAGCGATGGTGATACGACCTGCAGCTCTCATTTAGTCGTACAAATGGGGTTTTTTTTTCTGTAAGCTCTGCCTGGAACGCAGCTTGATGAGGCGGTTCCGGGGTAACTGTTGGCAACAGATTCCTCAGTGTCTGGGTGAAAGAGACTTTCACTGTGTGGACCTGCATGTTCAACTGACACAGAGAGGAGGAAGCTGAAACGTGCATCTTCTGCACTGGAGCTGATTTCACAGCTGAAAAGAAGAGCTCTCACGTGCTGATTTAGCACTTGCTTGGAAACAATCCTCTCTGGGACCAACAAGTGGCCCAGTCTACATTTATGCACACAATTGTTAACAACTGAGAGGAGAGGCTGGCAAGATAATAGCACGTGAAAGAGTATTGGCAACCAGGGTACAGGAAGGTGTTAAAAGGATTAGCTAAAAAGGAAGTAATTCCTCTTGGAAGAAGCAAATTTGGGACTTACCAGTGTGGAAGGTAAGGAGGATGCATTTATTATGCAGGGAAGAGAGGGACAAATAGGGCTGGTGATTCTCACCTACCTTCTCTGCATTAATTTGCAGAGAAATCTGAACTATTAGCGTTTTGAGAAATAAGGCATGTGAATCACAGAGAGGCTTCAGAAGGACTGGAGGATGTTCTGAAGGTGAGCGAAAGGAGAGTTATCTGAAGACCGACATGTAGGAACAGCACCTGGTGAACTTCAGCAGCAGGTAGCGTGCAAGTGTCTGCAGGCTTTGACAGAACAGAATTGTCAACTCGAAGTTGTGCCAATTCTTTGTAGAATCCCACCCAGCATCCTTTTTATGTTTGGAAAGATTCCTGTTGACTTCAGTCTGTTCAGGAAGACTCCTACTCACCTACACCCTCGCCCCAGCCAGGGCCCAGCTTCAGAAGGGACAGCCATCAGGCATGGCCCTCACACAGAAGTGGCCAGGACTGCAAGCTGTTGGTGGCCTTCCCTTTCCCTTGGCAGCCCCTTCACAACTCCACCAGCACTGCAGCTCTGTGTTTAACCCTCACCAGAGCCCAGCTCCAAAATGCACACCCACCACGTAGGGCTCCCGCACGGCAGTGGCCACGACTGAAGGCTGTTAGTGGCCCTCACCTTCCCTTAGCAGCCACTTGTGGGTACCAGCAAAAGCTGTCAGACACTCTGGGGGTCAGCAAAGCCCAGCAAAAGCCCTGGGATGCTCGAGGGAAGCAGTGCCCCTTGCAGGCTCCCACAAAGCCTGGCTAAAGCTTTGGGGCATTCTGCAGGGAAGCAGGGCACGTTGTTGGCCAAAGCAAGACCTGGCAAAGGCCCTAGGGCACTCTGGAGGGAAGCAGGGCCTCATGGGCACTGGCAAAAGCTGTCAGATAGGGTTAGGGATAGGTTTGGAGGTAGGGATTGGGGCTTAGGGTTAAGGATTGTGTTTATTTATATGGTATGGGGCTCAGGGTTAGAGTTACAGGCTGTCGTTAGAGGTCGGGTTAGGCGGTTGGAGTTGCTGTTAGGGTTAGCTGTAGAGTTAGTGATACGGTTAGGGACTGGGGTTTAGGATTATGGTCAGGAGTTAGAAATAGGGTTGGGGTTAACAGCATTAAGGTTTAGTGTTGGGGGTTAAGTTTAGCTTTAGGATTTAGGGTTAGATTTAGGGTCAGTTTTAGGATTTGGGTTGGGGCTAGAGTTAGCTTTAATATTTAGGGTTAGCCTTTTTTTTTTTCTTTTAAACGGATCATAAAAGTAACGAATAATAACAGATGTGACGGGCATGATATCTGTCAGCTTTAGCACATTATTTGTCATTGTTCCACATGCCATTTTTAGAGGGCAACGAGAGCTGGAAACTAGGTGAGCTGCTGCACGTAGGAACAGGTGTTTAATCTATTGCAGACAAGATTTTTTCAGCAGTGTTGACCCAGGTACCACCTAGATTTCAGCTGACACAGGATGGTTTAGTACAAGTCTGAACTGTCATTGAAGAACTCTAGATTTCAGAAGCCAGTCAGACTTGCAAGTGATACAAATCCAGAAGGAATCACTGGTACTTCGGAAGATAGCCTTATTGAGGAGACATGGGTCTGGTGTCCTTCAGGAGATTCATGGAAAGCAGTTCATGCAGCCAGGAATAATCAGCTGCGCAGGTAGAAGAATGGCAAATAAGCCAAGGAACAGATCAGAAGCTGCAAGATACAATGACTAATAAAAGTCACTAGCCTGATGCTGCTTGGAGGAGAAGCAGATGCCAGTCATACTAACGCTGGTAAGTGCATCCCAAATCCTATCAGCCAGGTTGTATTCTGCTGTCCTTAGCACGTGTTAAACTGCAGCATACAGCGTCTGATTTAGGCAAGAGCTAACAGGAGAAAGCAAAAATGCATACACAGTTCCTTGAGAAGCACCACAGAAACAGGAATGGTTTGATAAAAAAAGGAGGAGAGACAGCAATGTTTAATCCAAGAAGACAGGCAAAATGGAGTTGTCGTGACATTCTGACGGTGGACAAAGGGACATTGTGCAAAGTTGGGATAGTGAATTAGTAGTCGTGAGGCATGGAACAAGCCTGATCTGGTGCATCTTTCATAGAGCTAGTAAAGAATAGACTCTGTATTTATCATACAGTTATGCTTTAGGTTGCAAATTTTTTAAAAATGAAAAAAAACCAACCCACCCAACCAACAATTAAGTCACTCAGTAATCACCCTGGGCATGCCAGATGTGTTCACAGTTCTCTGACCTGAGCTGATACTGTAAGGAAGTCTAGTTCTCGTTTCATGCAGGAGCAGCGAAGTTGATGGGCTGTGAGATACTGGGACTTGAGGCTGATGGTGTATCCGTGTCCGATCACTAGATTTCAAGTTGAAAGAGGCTGGCAGAGAAGGCGGCTCTGAGTGCTGCAATTCACTGCAGCAGTTAAACTGAGTGGCAGGATCTCTGATGATGCAGCAGAGGTGGTAGGAATGTAGCTCTTAGCAGCTGGAGCGCAGAGAGGAGAGGCCTGGTCAGAAGAACAGGGTGTGCAAGTCTGGTTACTGCGTGTAACACCAAGAGATAATAAGCACTGCTATTCATACCATAGAGCTTGGTGGCCAAGTGGCAAAGCCCAAGCCCCTGTGAATGTCCACCACACTTTAGGAATCTACACTCGGCATTTCTGCAAAGGTTTCTTAGAACTGAGAACTCTAAAAAGTGTTCTTGCTGCAAGGCTTTTCCAAGAAAATACCTCTGTTCTGCTCTGAGCCCACAAAAGGTAACACATACAGCTTCCCAGAATACAGGTGAGGGGACTGGCCACGGAGCCCTTCCCACAGGGAAAAGGGAGTGGAGTCCGCTCACACCGAGGCAAAGAGAAGGGAAACGTTCATGGCAACCTGTGGAGGGTTTTGGAGAATGTGCTGTCCTCCTGCTCACAGAATAACTGGACGCTCTCTTGTCTCATGAACAGAGGGCATTGTACAAATATGTCATTAAAAGGGTAGGGGGAATTTGGTACAGAAGCCAAAATTGGAGGGACTAGGGACAGACAGAAAAACAAGAACAAAATGCCTACTTGGCACACGGGGACAAGCAAGAGGGTCCTCTGAAAGGAGGAATAGCTCTCAAGACAAGGCGCTCCCAGCAGCAACACCTTTCAGTCTTTCTCTTATTCCCCAGTGAATGCCTCGGCCTACAACTCAGCAAGGTTAGGGGCATGTGGGCCTCACCCTCATCTCTCTCATGGCAGCAAGTCTCCTCAGCCCCAGACATGGGGAATGCAGCCAGTCACTGCCCAGGCTCTGGAGAGGCATGTAGAAAAGGCAGCTCTTCGCTCAGTGCTTTAAATCTCAGGACTCCTTCCTCCAAGTCGATGCAACTCTAAAGAAGGGGAGAGCCAGTTACTTGCTGGATATTTCAGACAGCAAATCTCATGATGTCTGTGACTGGGGAAACCTGTATAACCATCAATCAACCCTATGTTGGGTTTGTAAAGACCTTACAGTTCCCTTCCCTGTCCCCCATGCTGCCTCTTTGCTCCTATTCCCTTCAGTGGATTCCTCTCCAGACCCTTCACAGGGCCATTCCCCTCCCTTCTTCCTAGGGCTGCAGCTGAGGAGATGTCACGTCACTCAGCCATTCCATCCAGTGCTTTTCCTGCTTTATGAGTCTGACGTGTGGCTACAGCTATTTGACAGGCAGGACCAAGCTTGCTGCAGCCATACGCTGAGCCACCCAGGACGCAGGCTCAGCAGAGCACTAATGCTGAGCTGACAAAAGGAGGGGACCCCCTGTGTCCAGCTGGCATTGGACACTGTGGTCATACAGCTTCGTTTGGCTCAACGCTAGGGCAGGGTTTGTTAACGTCTGCCTTCAAATGACAGCACAGGTACAACCCCTGGCGCAGTGTCCTTGCCTTGTCTTGCCTCCTCTTCAGTTTCCTCTTCCTGTTTGCAACTTGTACGGTTAGGAATACAAAGAATGGGAGATGTGACAGTATCCTATTGGGTGATTCCTTTCTTAAAACATTTAGGAAGGACTGGAAAGGAGTCAGTGACTCAGAGCATACTACAGCCAGCCAGGCAGCTGTGCAACAAGCATTGCTACTGGCACCCTGGAAAACCTGGACATAAGTATTTGTGATGCTTACAGCAACCAAACCTTTGAGAAACCCTGCAAGAAGCAAGAAACTGTTCAATACCTTGAGAGACAACAGAGTCTGGAGACCAATGCAGAATTCCAGCATTTCATCATCTGAGAAGAGAGAAGAGACTGGTCAGGTTTAAGAGCGCACATACTGCCCCTCTAAAGATGTGTCTGTCCTGTAGGAGGATGTGGAATATGAGAACATCTGTTTCCTAAAGTTACATGGTTATGGTCTATTCAGTACAAAGTAACAGGGAAAAGGATGAAGTAAACACACATTTACAAGCAGGTGGTAACAGTGAGTAACAAAGACCAACAAAAGCACTCTTCTGCCGCTGACTGATGAGCCATGAGAGCTACGTGGGCACAGCCCTGAAGAGGGTCAGAATAAACCTTGTAGCTGATAAGAGGAGGGAACCATGATTATCATGAGTCTGATGAGGTATTTGAGGGGGCTCATGGGATTGTTTGAAACTTCCTATGATCTATCAGAAGGGACTTGTGGGATCATGTAGAACTTACTAGGGGTTGTGTAGCAGAAGGGCCAAAGGCAGGAGAAGGCAAGCAGCAGGCTGGATCACGGAAGAACAAGCATGGAAAAGTGGAGAGAAGAGGGGGTAAGGGGGGCAGACACATGCAAGCAGGCTGTTGGTCAGTTCGCTTGTCTGACTGAACCCAGCACCTGCTGGCTGCAATCTATCCAGTCTTACTAAATAATTTTACTGAGTAATTTGGTTTTTTGTGTAACCTCTCTGTCCTACAGGTGACTGCTGCAAGTCCTAAGTGTCAGCAAGCGTAGAGGATGCCATGGATTGAAGGGCAAATAGGTCTAGATGTCAGCAGCCAGAGGGACTGGCATGCAAGAGAGGTGCCAGTAACTGAAGCGACCACAGGCCATAGGGCTCACAGGTCTGTGTCAGCAACGGGAGGAGGGATATTGCGCTGGTTAGTTGGGAGAGAGTTAATTTTCCTCACAACAGCTAGTATGAATCTCGGGTTTTGGCTGTGCTGAGAAGAATATTGATAACACAGTGATGGCTTTAGTTGTTGCTAAGCAATGATTATATCAGCTCAAGGACTTTTTCAGTTCCTGATACTGCACCTGTGTTCCCAGCTTCTTCTCTACAAGAAACTGGGAGGGGGCACAGCCCGGGCAGCTGACCCAAACTGACCAAAGGGACATTTCATTCCATAAAACGTCATGATCAGTATATAAATTCAGGGGGGCCCCGGAGGTCCTTCTCTCTCTTGAGTGTGGTCTCGCTCTGGCTCTCGCTACTTGGGGCCTGGCTGGGCGTCTGTCAGCAGGTGGTGAGCAGCTGTATCATTTGTTTGCTTTCCCATTATTTTAATTACATATTATTAGAAGTAATATTAGTATTGTTAGTATTACTTAATTTACTTTCAATTATTAAATTGCTCTTATCCGATGAGTTTCCTTGTTTTTTCCTCCAGTTCTCCTCCCCATCCCACTGGGGGAGGGCGGAGGTGAGTGAGCGGCTGTGTGGTACTTGGTTGCTGGCTGGGATTAAACCACAACAGGCACATAGCTCACAGGTGCTAGCAGGCAGAGACACCAGCGTGCAAGAGAAGTCTGGGCGTCAGTAAGTGGGGAAGGGCGCACAGGCCATAGGGCTTATACAGCTGGGTGCTAGCAACTGAAGGGTCTGTAATGTGTGTTGCAAGGTCTAAGTTCCAGTAACTGGAGGATTATGGGTCACAGAGCTTGTAGGTCTAGGTGCCAGCAAATGGAGAGACCAGCATGCAGGAGAGCTCTGGGTACTGATTCTGACCAGGGCCACAGGGGCCTTAGGTTTATAAACCAGCAACTGAAGAGGACAGGGCGTATGAGTGAGAGGTCTAAATGCCACTAGTTAGAAATACTTTGGTGTGTTTATATTTCCCCAGTGAATTTAATCCTATATGGTTGTGCTTTTGTATACATAATTAGCTAGCAAACTTGAATTTGGTCTAGCTGGTGAGTAGGAGGAAGCCTGCATCTAGAAAGACTCCAGGTCTGGGTCAGTGGCTAGGTAAGGGCCCAGAGTCCAGATGTGGACAGAAGACAGACCTAGAAGTTGTGCTGTTATTTGAAGACTCTGTGAATATGAGTGTGCTTGTGAATCTAGAGCCTGAGGATGTATAAGCAGCTGCTAGTCAACTTCAGTCCTGGTCAACCGGAGAAGAGGGCCAGGACTGGGCTATCTGTGCTGGTGCTCATGTGAGTCTGGTAAAGGCACTGCTCCATGTGTGGTAACCTGTGTGGCTGGCCTTGTCTGTGTCCTCTCTGTGTGTGCCTTTCGGACCTGCCACTGAGAACATGCCTTGGACTGGTGAGAGTGACCTCCTGGGTCTCAAAGGCATCCATCTGAACTTCAGGGGCAGGGAACGAGGCATCCCCAGCTCTTGGAGTCTGCAGGATTCAGCAGCCACCAGCAACATCATTAACACTTCCCGTGTCTCCTGGATGCCTGCAGGCCCTGTAACCAGTGGCTGTATTTTATAATGGGTTTATGACCACATAAGCAAGAACACTCTGTGCACAGGGATATGTAAGGCACAGATGTAGCAATTCTGCTCCTTCCAGATAGCCATTTCCACATCTCAGTAAAATGGGTGGGTGCTACTGGGCTAAATTCAACTGTACTGATACTAACACAAACACCCCACGAAGGGCAAGAACAAGTAGAGGGGAAACCAGGGAACAAAAGCGAGCTGGAGTGTGGAAGAGGAGGAAGCACTTTCTAGATGACTAGGAAAGTGAGAAGAATGGACATGAAAAGAGAGAGCAAGGGAGGCCTTAGAAGCTGAATAGTACTCATCAAAGATGAGGAGACAGATAAAGGCAAGAGGATAAAGCTGGAAGATTAATAGGGGGAAAGAACAGGGGAAAAAAGACTTATTAAATTCTTCTCAGCGTATGCACAGCTTCATGTAAATGCAGAACATGCAGCCTTTCTGCTGTTTTCTGGGCATGCTCCGGTGCCTACTGTCTCCTACAGCTCCTTCCTTCAAAGGGTTGTGCCACAGGACATCACGGGAGACTCAGCGCTTTGGGGCTACCAGGTTCTTCCAGGGTGCTCCCTGCAGCAGAGGCATGTGAATACACAGAGGAACACCCTGGGGAATAAGCTGTGCCCTCTGTCAGTCTCTCTGATGCCATCCATCCATCCATCCATCCAAAGACAAAAGGGCCCGTTCAATAGGAGAACATAGGGCACCAGAGGACTAATCAAGTAGTGTGGATAATTTTAAGAAAGGTCCATTTTAGAAGGAAATGAGAATTTTCCACATTCTGCGTTAAGACCAAGAAGCACCTCATTTCTCCCTGCTTTCAGTGTCTTCTGCCTTCTCTGTACTCTTCCTGTGCCCTTTGCCTTTGGTTACATTGAGGGTATTCGCAGTGCAGAATAATCTCGGCCAGCGGTGGAGGTGACCACATCACCAACCTCCCACCACGTTACACTTTGCCCAGAGATCCTTTTAAATGCCCTTGGCAGGGCAAGAGGCGCACCGGAAAACTGGGGGAGAGGAGGGACTGGCACTCTCACCTACAACCAGTGCTGAACACAGCACTGTCTCCTGGCCAAATTGCAATTCCATATGTTCTACTCGGCCAACAACGCTGGGGATGGGAAGAGAGAGGTCTCCACAGTCCATGTCAGACACTTCTTCCAGCCTGTGGGACACAAGAGGTGTTATTGCCTCAAGTTGAGGAAGAGGAGGAAAACCAGGACTTCTCACTGCTGGCAGTGCTTCTTGATCCCGTTGGGAACAGGCCTGCACGAGGCGGAATCTCTTTCATACAGAGGCAGATTCCACAAGCAAACCCGTTTGGGCTTCTCGCCGCTGAGGCTAACCATCAGCTGAGCACCTTTGCTCTGCAGTGCACACAGAGAACGACACAGCTCCGCCCTAGTCTGGGATCTGCACGCAACTGTGCCAGGGCTCCTGACGACCTGCTCTGTAGCCCACCCTCTGCATCTTTGCCTGGACAGCCCTGGGCACATGCAAATCTGCTCGTAATTACCACTGGGGCTGGGAATCAGGAGTGCCTAGGTTCTTGCCACAGGTTTTCTTTGAACCACCCCTCTTTTTCTACTGTGCAAAGACTTACCCCAGCTGGTTTAAACAGCTCTTGGAGATGAGATTTGGTAGACACCCAGTGTTAACAGTCGCTTTCAATACCTGACCTTGGCACTAGGAAAAACAACAACAAGTAATTACTGTGGGCTCAAAACTGGCATACCCGCTCCTCCAACAGTGTGACAATCCCTTAGACCTTCCACAGCCAAAGACGTGGTGGTTTAGACAGTAGTCAGAAGATAGGAAACACATACAAGACAATGGTGGTCTCCCCAGTGCTCTGCAAACCTCTGCCAGTCTTTTTGAATTTGTTGTCTTTAATATGTATCTTATTATTCAGACAATTATCTGGTATTAATGACTTCAACTTCGCAGTATTCCTGAGAAGAGATGCAAAACGAGTGGATTTGTTCAGAAAACCCACATGGACTTCATTAGCAGAGCAGTAACTGTTACGACAAAAGCTTCTAAAGAAATAAAAGCATCGGCTACAGCCTCTGTAGGTTTTCTCTCTCTGTTTTTTCTGGTGTCACACCGTCGTTCCAGAGCTAGCTGTCTGTTCTCAGCTGAACAGCTTCCAGAGGGAGAAATCTGTGGGAGGAGCAGGAGCACCCAAGACAAGCATCCCCGAGAGGAGCTTGAATTTAAGGCAGTTCCCAAGATAACTGACACATCCAAGTGATGCCTGACTCCAAGGAACAACCTCATCAAGAGACGTCTGTTTCATGTGGAGTTTACATTAAGTTCCTAGACAGCTTTTTAAAGAAATACAACATGAAGACTGCAACTAAAATATTCACAGCGTGGGTCATCTAGCAAAGGGAGACAGGGGATGCCCTGCACTCAGGTCACCTCTGCATGATCTTACTGAAATAATCCCCGGTGCTTTACCCACGTCATTTCTTCACCCCTTTGCCCTTGAAAGGGAACAGGAGATGTGGTTGCCATCTGTATTCCGTCCTCCCTGCGTAGAGGTCCTTAATGACAGGTGCTGAAGTAATAGCAGACCTCATATATGGTAGAGGTTTGAAAAAATAGGGTTGTCAAGGACATCAATAAAAGTTACATTCAGAAAAAAAAAAAAAAGGAGGAGCAGGACTTAGCAAAAGAACTGAAAAAGATGGCGTAACTGCCATCTACAAGTATGGCTTGGACCTACCTAGAGTGCCTAACCGTGCCCATTCTCGATGGCCTAGTTCTTCAATGCTGTGTCTTGCACCAACACCAAAAAAAACCAAAACAACAACAAAAACCCCACCCCACGAAGTTTCCCTCTTGGTAGGCCCATTTTCCTCCTGCTATCCTTTGTTTTCTTCCTGTGATTCCTTCTCTTCCACCCACTACGGCACTCAGTGCCATGAGCCACTCAGAAGCAGCAACAGACCTCCCACAGCTCTTCCACCCTTCTGGTAATTCCTGACAAGCTTAAACACCTTAAGCAGATCAGCATGACCATCAGGGACTCAACACAGCACCAGCAGGGTCAAGGAAAATGTCTCAATTTCCTGATTTCTTAACTAAATCTGTTCATTATTACTACATGGGTTAATCAGCACAGAGAGCTACATCCAGTATTTCCAGGATTTCATTTTCAAAAATGTGCTATTTGTGAATTATTATAAAGACAAAGGAGAAAACGTATCCTGTGAGAAATACCGGGATGCTGCAAACAGACACCGCACCAACAGTAGCTAATTGCACTCAAGGCAACCTCCAAGAGCGTAGGCTGGAAACTTCAAGTTTTGCCTTGGAGTTCTTCCTCCGGTCTAAACTGCATCTGCAGCACATCACTGTAGAAACATGCATCATTCTGAACATTTCGATATACCGTGTTCCTATAATGGCCATTTAGTTGAGAAATTCTCAAGAACTGCAAGACCGTGGAGCTAGGGATCTCAACCTATGCTGTTTTGATCCCAACCTATGCTGTTCTACAGAGGTCAGCAAGAATCATGCAAGTCATACATGGATATATGATGTATATTTAAATAACATCAGTGGTTTTAGAAGGAAGAGCATTCACCAGAGCCTCATCCAGGAGCAAGGAGAGCAGTGCTCAAGCAGTATCTACCCAGAAAATATGCACAGATGTGTATTTTCAACAGCTTCTGATTTGGTTATTATACTTTTTCTGCTTTAATGCAAAAAAGCATGTCTTATAAGGAATTATGTCCAGTTAATTAACAGTCCCATGTACCTGCAAACACTTGTGACTTCCCACCACACCCAAGTGAGACATACAATGCTAAATACTTCAGGAAAGCCAAAGCCAAGACAGGTCCCACACACTGCTGGCTGCCAGTATGATGCCTTGCCCGTTACATCACGTGCTTCCCACAGTCCCAGCCACACTGGCATCTGCATTCAATCCAAGGCTGCTCTTTGGCACATGGCATGGCAATTGCTGCAGAACTACAAAGTCACAGGTTGTGAGAACACAAAATGTACCTGACCCGATAACCAGCTGGAAGATTCAGGAAATAGAGTCTGACCACTGAGAAACCAACCCCCAGAAGCCTTCTTTGCAGTTCTTCCCACATTCATACTGGAATATTCCCCAGCTCCTTCACAAATGAGCAGTCCCATTTCACGGCAGAGCAGCTTGCACTGTGGACCCATGGTAATACAGGTCACACATGACAGAGCTGGTAGGAGACCCCGCTGAGCTGCTGCCTGTTCCCAGAATGCTCATCCGTTCTCTTGCCCTTTGTTCATGCATGCCCCTTGGCACAAAGCTGCTTTAAGCAAATGGGGGAGCATGCTGGAGCCTCACAGAAGGGGGCGAGCTGCAAAGCACTCTTTTTGGAAGCTCCTGGCTTTGGCAATACTTTGCTTGTTCAAGAAAAAACATTGCTGCCGTGGCTCTGGGCTGCCTGACATGTCAAGTTTAAACATTCGGGACTAGGAGTAGTGCCTGCCTGTAGAGCACCCCAAGGACAGCTGGAGAGATCCTGCCTTACCTCATGAAAACACCTGGTTGTGGCAAAAGCTGGTGTTACAAAGTCTAGGCTTCCAGAGAGAAAACAGCCTGGAAATTGACTGGACCCAGAGGACAGTACCTTATCCCTGCCCATGTTGGGGGGGTAGAAATAGATGATCTTTAAGGTCCCTTACAACCTAAGCCATTCTATGATCCTGTGACAAAAACTCCCCCCTTCTGCTTTTAGAGCTCTGTAATGTCTGTGCTGCCTGGTCCTCACTGGCACATAAGCCCTGCCTGGAAGGACTGTGGCCAGACTAGGCAGAGAGGCAAGACAAGGCACACAGGGCAGACACATCCCAACTATCTTCCTCCTCATCCTCTGTACTGTGCTTTAAAGAGGCATCCCTGCGCCTCCTTACTACCGTACCAGGTATATTTGCCGTGAGTGCCACGTCAGGTAGGCTACTACATCTGTCCAGACTGCAACATGCCAACCTCCAGTGGAACCAGCTCTTCCTCACTAACAGACGTGGATTCTACTGGGAAAGAGTTATCCATCCCTGTGGCTCACAGAAGCCAACTGTTCGTTGCCCGGCTACAGAAAAGGCATTGTATCAGCTCTTCAGAAACAGAAGACCTGGAGTATGGGTAGCGATTGCTACGGAATTACTTCGGGAGCAGACAGACCTGAGATGCATGAGCTGTCAGCATTGTTAATAAACCTAAACTGTACCACTAGGTAGATTCTCGAGTTTTGTTTCAGAGCAGGCTGGGAAAGTTGCAAGTTAGAAACTTGCTAGGATACAACAGGACAGTAATTATTCTGTAAAAAACAGCATTTCATCTCATTCAGAGGTAAACAGCCCTGCACGGTTATCAACTCCAGAAGCCTCATGAAAGCTATCCACCTCCCAGTTACACCACTAACCATTTGCCCAGAGAACCCACCAGGAGCCTGGGGACAGTCCTTAGTCCAACACCACAAAGACAGTGCAGATTAGGTAAGTGGTACGAGCTGGTGAGTACCGCGAGCCTTCTGGGACTAAGAGGACTTTTTATCACATTACCCACTCCCATCTTTGCCCCAGAATTTTCAGTCTGGCACCAGTCACCATCCGTCTTTATCCAAAGGTCAGTTATGAGGATTTCCAAGAAAGAGAAGGGAGGGGAACCGCTAAGGATCATCATTTATAAAAAGCTTTGTTTTCTGAAATAATGTCAGTTCCAAAGTCAAGAATCTGCTTTAACCAACCTTTAACCAAGGTTGATTAATCCAAGGTTGCTTTGGCACAGAGGAAAAGCAGCCTTGGACAGCAGCGGAATCTTCCAGCATTTATTTTCAAGTCAGCAAGAAACGAGCCCCACCACAAAAAATAACAGCTTGATTTTACAATGCAGATGCCGGTCATGACAAGCTTTCCAAAGTGTTTTGCCAAAACAGCCAAAAAAGGGGGCAGTTCTACTAAAGTACCCCGTGAGCAATCCACCTCAGTAAATGGGAGGGCGGGTGACTCTGTAGTACAACCATTCCAGACTGGGTCTGTCTGTGACCTCTGAAACTGAAAAAGGCCTTAGGCACAAGGCAACTCTAACCTGTTAGCGCGAAAACACTTACTGCCTGAATCTCCCGTATCACTGAGGTCTACACGTATTCCGCTTTATTTCCTAGTCGAGTTCAGTTACGACCCAGGCGATGCTTTTGTTACCTCTTCGAAATTTTCAGCGTACTTGCCCGAGTGCAAATGGAAGATTTAGGCTAGTAAATCATCTTTTCATGGGAGCTGCTGTCAGGGAGAAGAGACTTCACTGGGGTTGTGTTCTATTTCTAAGAAAAACTACATCATAGTCAAGCAATTCTCCAAAAGGTGCCAACTCACCTCGCTGGTTGAAACGAACTGGCAGCCTGAGGGCTACTTCCTGCCATAAATCTGTTACTCACAGGCGAGATTTTTTGAAGTTCACAACTGTGAAAATGAAAAACGGCAAGGAGACCTTCCCTTCCTTCAATATAAGAAGACAGTGACTGGCTCTTAAGAAGGGCAGAAAAAGAGAGAAATGCCTGTGCAGAAGGTACTGAGTTCAGGGAGAGTTAAGTGCAGCATTAGACCTATTTCCTTGACTGTGATGTGCATTAACCTTCCTCCACGACGGAAAATATGTGTGACAATGTGTGTGACGCCATTAGAAACATGAAAGGGGAACAGGTAGTCAGCTAACTCTGCCACTGAGTTAGCTACTGCCCCGCTGGTATATGATACCTATACATGCCTGACCTTGTTCGATGTACATGACTGGCTAAAAAACACCCTTTATCACTGAGTTTCCTCTCACAGAAAAATAGAGAGCAGTGATTACAGAAAAATACCTTCATTTGCTCAAAAAAGACTCCTGCTATTTGGAGAAATTACACTGAGAGCCATTCATCCTACCAGTCTGTTGTCCCACGTATGGTTATGTTAACCTAGTTACATCAGAGTCTAAAACCCAGGGTAAGCAATGCCTAACTGCCACAGTAAGGGCTGGAAAACAAACCAGACAGCTTTGCGTGATACTGAGACACTTGATCTGAACGTTTCAGAAACCTGCTCCCAGGCTGTGCTCATAGGATAATTAATTGTGCCAACTGAATCTTCAAAGGTGTAGGTATTTTTCCTGAAAATGTACACTTCGCGCTCTAAGATGTGAGATGTTCTTTAGGACAGGTGACTGAAATAAACACAGCTTTAAAATGGATTTTGTAGACCAAGTCTATATTTTTGTGAGTCTTCTCTCAGCAGATTACTGCCCAGCTCTAACCATACAGGCCTCTTTCTGGGCACAGCTTTGGGGTATGCTTCCTTGCCTACAGGGTACGGGAAGGAGTGTGTTCTGCTGTATAGGAGGATATAAGAAGAAAATGGAGCTAAAAATACTGCTTCCATCAAGAAATGCAACAGCACTAATTCAGAGCAGTTAGCCACTTTCTTAGGAGGTCCTCTGACACCTGAAAGAATCAGACAAGACGGATCCAGTAAGCGTAAATCAACTAGGGCCACCTGCCTTAAAGTAATAAGGAGACACTCCTTGCAGTTACGAGATACCTCGTATCATGGGAAAGCTGGCCTCCAAAGGAAGGAGATGTGTTTAAAGTAAGTTATCTTCAAATATGGACACTTACAATGCATGGGGCAGAAAGGTTTTCCTCTGCCTGTTGGAAGAACCGAATCCAAACTCTAAGAGAGGCCGTGTGGGAAATCTGCTCACTCTGGCTGTAGCTGGCTTTGCAATTAATAACTTCACATGGCACTTGGGAATGGGGCAGCTGGAGCTCACTGAGCGTTTGCCACCACTGTGAAATCAGCAGCACCATGTTGTTGCCTTACCTGGCACTGTATTAGCAGGCGTGAAGTCTCTTTTCTCCTGTCCTCCCCCTTTTCCTTCTTTTCATCCTGGTCTTTTGCCAGCGGAGATCGAACCCATGCAGACTGCACCCTCGTTTCGCCCCGCAGCTTGTTCAGATTGCCTTCCAAGAGGCGCCGCTGGACCACACTATGTGGCTGCTGTCTCCATCACAAAGAAAGAGAAATCCCAGCTGAGTATGGAACTAAGGACAAGGACATTTTCTAGCCCAGGGAAGCAGAAGGCAAATGCTTGACTCATCCTGGTGAGAGACCAACTTATCCCAAATAAACTTACTTTAAATCCCGAGATTTTTTCTGTAGCCACTAAGGTGATGTTAAAATGCTCGGACATCTGTGACAGGCAGGTCTCTGGGATGCAATTACTGGGGGAGAAGAACATGCATGATGCATGCTCTCCCCACACACATCTGTTCCTTCAGCCGAACAGGCACTGAGTAGTCTCACACCTGTTCAGGTACTGCAATACACTATCTGGTGGGTGCGTACAACCAGGCACACTCACACCTTCTGTAGTGGGGAGGGACAGGGGACACAGCATGTGTGTGATGTAACGGTGGGTAAGAAGGCAGGACTCCAGAAATTTTTGGTGTACAAGCAATTGTTTGTAGTGAAGTGAGAAGCTTCCCCTGCACAGGAAACTAAAACTAGTTGCTAACGTTCTCTGCTCCCCCCCATTAGAAGTGATACTATTTTGTCTCCCTTCCTAGTTGGGGTAGCATCTATGAAGCCCTACGTTGTTCACAGCTAGAAGGGAGTGCCATCAGCCAGATCAATGGCTGAAAGAACTTTATTCCCATCGCATTCATAGCTCATTTATTTTGTATTCCTATCTCATTTCCTTTCTTCTGGGCAGAAGAAGGGGAGATGCATGAAAAGGGATGAAAAATTGTGAAAAACTTCTTGTCCTGACAGGAAAGCATTGCTTTGGAAACAAAGCTCCTTTTGTTATCAGCTTGATGCTCCAGTTTTTGCCCAGGGTTGATCCAGTGCCTCCAGTCCTTGTACAGCTACTGAACCAAGAGCGGGCAGCACCCACGCAGTGGGCCTGTGGAGGTAGCTTTGTCCTTTCTCTGTGTACTCGGTCCCATGGCCCTTCTCCAAGGAAGCAGCTGCTCAGAGCTGACAATAGCATTCCCAGTAACAACTGCCTATGTGAAGAAAGGCAATGAATCTAAAGGGGGTGATGTGCTACAGGATAAACCGTTGCTTTTGTCTTTCTCAAGAAAAAAAATCAACTTATCAGATGGTAGTTTGATGTAGGATCTTATCAATGTGCAGGTCAAACATCTGAATTAAATCAGACCTGCCAATGAGCTCGGCTGTATTAACCCTACAGGGGGTTGTGCTTCAGACTAGCTTTAACCTCCGTCAGAGAGCTAAGGCTGGGGAAGTGTGTAAATTGCAACGCAGAGCACACTGACTCGTCCATTTTGCCCAAGGGTTGGAGTAGGAGAGCTGTTACTGGCTCTCTGGCAGCACTTAGCATTGCTCTTTGCAAGGTGCTGAGTCCTTCGTGCCTCTGTTTCCCCGTCACTCAAGGGGCGAGAGTCAAATCATTCAGGTGCTGCGTGAGCGAGACTGCAGTAGTTGAACAAGGGAGGTAAAAATATCCCTCTGTTCCTCATCTTTTCACAGCCTACGGTGCATGCCCACAGCACAGCTGGCCATTGTACTTCACTCCCTAAATACTCTGAGCACAGCGCCAGTTTGGCTGCCAGCTAACATCTGGGTCGTGGGAAAAGGGCAAGAGAACCGACAGCAGAGCTCCCATACTCCACCCCGTCTCCTCTCACAATCTGGCATGCAAAGGACCTCTCCCTCTCCCGCAACCTTTCCCACAGAAAGAGCAGGCCCTTCACGGCTGCCACCTCTGTCCCCTTCTCGCCACTCAGGCTGGGAAGGGGCCAAGCACTGCTGAGGATTAGCTGAGATCTGGGACTGCGGAGGCATCCGAGTCAAGAGGAGACTTCTGGGGCCTCCCCTGTCCTTTGTCTCACCAGTGAAACAGAGAAGTGGAGACAGTTCTCTCGGGCTGGTAAGACACAAGGAGCTGAAGAGGACGGTGAGAGAGGACCTGAAGGGAGCTGTGGTCAGGAGCTGGAAGGGAGGCCCTCTCAGGACTCTTACAAGGGTCAGAGCATGTTCCCAGCGCAACTCATCACGGTCAGGCTCTCCACTGTGAAATCTCAAGGCCTTGCTATGATTAGTGAAGTGGTATGTACTGGAGATCTTGATTTTGGGGAGGGGAGAAGCCCTTCTTGGTACTTTCAGACTATTTTAGCTCATGCAACTACTTTTTTTTTGGCCGTTTTTAAAAAATGTGTCATGCTTGTGTTTGTTATAAAGCTGGGAATGTGAGGCCTCCACTGAAATGTATAATTACTCGTTGTTGGAGGTATGATGGGCCCATCAAATCCCAGACACTGCTGGATGCATTGGACAAGCTGAATGCACACCCAGAATACACAGAAAAGAGTGGCAGAAAGTAACAGCATGACTTGGACTGTGTAAGAAAGAGCGCAGCTTTTTTAACTGACGTGGGACCTTGTTCTAATTTTGGGACATTCGGGGCTGCCGCAGCTAGAGACTCCGGCACTGTCAATGGAGACATGTTTTAGGGAACTAATTAAACTCTTCTCCCCGTGTAAGTGCTAGAGGACTCCTGGGGGGTTTGCACTCTCTCCAAGACCAACCTCTCCAGCTTTTCCTGCTGCTGCTTTGTTTTCAGCCCAACATTCCCGTCCTCCAGGAGGGAGCCAGATCAATTGAGGAAACATGAGTTTTGCATGGGGCTGGAGGAGTGCCTGAAAGCGTATTTTAGACTCTAACTTGCAGCCCCCATCAAGTTGCAGGGACTGCCGAATTGCTCTTGGAATTCTAAGACCTGGTTCTTCTTTTACTCCAAGGCAAACCCGAAACAGAGGTACCACAGCTACCGCACTGACCCCAGGTATGGCACTCTGTGTGCAAACTTTGCGCAGGCGCCACAGTTCATTTTGTGCTTTCGAACACCCGTGTGAAGTTTCCGTGGCAGACAAGGTGTTATACTTTACTCACTGCTCCCTAGCTCCATGGTAAAAACGTTTCAGCCGTTCTGTCACGGGCCAAACGTGAACTACGCAGTGTTTTTCGGTGACCGAATGCCATCTGCATGTAAGCAAGTCTCCTGCCCAGAACGGTTAATTTGACCAGGAGAGCTGCTTGCGGCAAGCGATTCAGACAAGGCCTGTCTCGCTAAAGCAAGCATTTGGGGCTTCAGAGTGCCAGCCTCTGGAGGCCAAGAGTGTCCTGTGCAGGACTCACAGCAGCCTCTGGCTGGCACAGCAGTTGTCATCCTGGGGCACGGTGTGACAGGAGCCAATTCCAAAGCAAAGCAGGTAGACATGTTCCTCTCTGCCTTTGCGGCTGGGCTCAGCAAACATGAACTAACAGACTCCAAAGTGGCTCCTTCACATTCCTTGCCAAGAGCCGTACAAGGAAGAGCCATGGGGTATGTCTGGCTATCCCCTGCTGAGGAGGTGTTTCAGCTGGAATGCTGCAGGGCCTGAGGGGCCAGCGCTAGCCCTCCCATGCTGCCAGCCTGAATGGGGCCCTCCAAGTTCTGGTGTGACCAGGCCTCCTTCTCTGTGCGGAGCATGCCCTGTTCTTCACTGACATGACACTTGATGTGACTCCCCTCTTGTGCTTCAGACAGCAGCTGTGCTCAGGGCCAGAGGGACGCTCAAGACCAGTCGCTGCTGACAGCTGCGTGTGCAGCTACGAAGGGCTGGCAGAGCATGAGGTGGCAGCTCAGGGTGACTTTGAGGAGCCGCCCTCAAGCCTGCCAAGCCAGTGACGCTTAGCAGCAGCCAAGGCAGCTATGGGGAGGGTGGTAGGAGCAGGAAGGCGCACCAGCACTGGAACGTGGCACTGACCCCTTGTCTGCGCATGACGGAGCCACTGCACCCGAAGGTTTCAGCAAGGAGGCTAACTTCCACTCAGGCCCAGTGCCTGGGACCCTGCCTGTTCCGCACACGTGTGCCCCTGTGTGCCGCAGCGCCTCGCTGCCAGCAGCCGTGGGGCCTGTCAGGGGAGCCAGGAAATGACTGGAAGAGACACACACGTGAGCAACCACGGTGTTGCTGAGAAGGTCTGAGGATGCAGAGGGAAGCATGGGCTGCAGTGAGGGGCAAGATCTGAGGCACAGGTGGAATACGTGGTTGTGCCCCCATCACTGGCCAGACCCAGACCCACTTTTCTGAAAAATGTTTAGACCTCTACAACCTTGAGCAGTTAAACTCCACAGCAGAGAGAAGTCAGCGAAACTGCTAGACCAAGGCGGACATGCGTGCAGTCAAGGCAGCAAGAGATCCCGTGTGAAACTGCTCCTGGCCTCGGGGAAGTCCCTCCAGACCACAGGCTGCCCAGCCTCCTGGAACAGAGCCCTCCCTGATGCCTCCTGCCCCATGTCTGCACAAGAGGATGCCCACTGCCCACCGGCCTCACTCCCGTGCCTCCTCCCCACAGCTGTCCCCCATGGGTGCTGGCCACTGCAGCTGCCTACGTGCCTGGCTAGCGGTCCTGCACTGTGCTTGCCCCTCTGGAAATCCAAACAGTGGGGGGGAAAGAGAATAATGCAAAAAGGTGACAAGGTCAAACGTAAGCCCCTCAGATTTTCATGAACTGTGCTTCCCTCCCTGTTGAGTCCAGCAAGGAGTCTGCTTTTGAGCTGGATCATGCAAGAATACACAGAGGCTTTCAGAGATGTCCCATGTGGGAACATACATGTCGGATTAACATATATATGTACCAGGTGAGTGGAAAGTTGGATCCCAGAGAGTCCTTCCAGTCCATGTCTGCCTGCCTCTTCAAGGAGTTTGGTCCCTATGGGGATGCACGGAAAGACGGATGCAAAAAGTTGGATGGGTGAATCATTTCTTTCCCTCACCCTGACCTGCTCTTAGATGATGCTGAAGCGAAGACACATCTTTGCTGAACCCATGACCGTTTCACAAAGCCTGACAGCAGTTCCCAACTGGGATGACGGCTATTAGGAGGACACCCCCCCATAAATGGGGTCCCACTGGACTCACCAGATCCTTGGAGGTGCCAAGCCTTGTCAAGCCGTCCAGGGGTAGCAGGTCAGCAGAGTCCTTATGCACAAACTGGGTGGCCTGTTTAAGGCGCCTCTTCTGTTGCAGAATAGCTTTGTTCCTCAGCTCCACCTCACACTCCTGTCGCTCCAGGATAGGAGTACCCTCACTCTGCTTTTCCTCCCGCTCTCCTGGCACCAGCGGCAGCGGGCAGCTCTTCTTCGTGCTCATGGTGCCGACCCAGACAGAACAGGTCCTTGCTGCGCTGGGGTGTTCCTGAGCCTGCCTCCTCGTGGTTGCCCTCCTGAGGCTGACAGTCTCTGGGCTCCTTTCCTTTTCCCTTCCCCACAGCTCTCCTTCCCTGCCTTTCTTCCTGCTCTGGAGTTATAACTCCCCCATCTCTGCAGTGTCCCTCTGCCGTCTGCTCCCCCCGCTGCCTCCCCGCTCCCCACCGCTCTCCTCCTGCCCTGACTGCAGCCCTGCCTCCTCCAGCTGGTGGGTCCCTGTCGCAACAGAAAAAGACCCACGACGTCAGAAACCAATTTCCCTAAATCACAGCAGAGCCGGCAGCATCCTCCGGCTGGAAAAATCCAGCAGCAGTGGGATGGCCCGGTTGCTGGGGGCTGGCCTTCGCTCCCTCGGGCTGCGTGCGCGTGCGCGGTACACTGCCGGGCCGCCCGGTGAGCCGGGGCGGCGGGCTCGGGGTCGCTGCTGAGGGGGGTTGCGCCGCTTCCCGGCGAAGCCTGAACTACAGACAACATTGCTCAGCCTAGGAGGCGATGCAGTGCCTTGGTAAATGGGGGAGAGCGTGCCCGTCCTGGCAGGCAGGTCTCGTTCCTGCGGGGAACCGGCGGCGCTGAAGGATTTCGCTGCGTAGCTTGACTGAAACGCTGAAGAACCTGGTTTCCGCTTCCAGCCAGGGCCTGGCTCTGCCCTCATTTTCACCCCTCTCCACCTGGAGCCGTTCCCCCCGAGCTGCCGGGGTTGCAGAGCACCGTCTGGGTGATGGCAGGGCGCTCGGCTCCCTGTGCCCGCTGTGTGCTGGCGTTCCTGCGGTGGGGGGTGCTTGGGCCGAGGCAGACACCCCTCCCCTCAGGGCAGACAGGACATGGCAGACCTCGCTTTTCCAGCTTGCTGCCTCCGAACTGTCCTGCTTGAAACCGTAAGTTCCAACTTGAACTAAAGCTGCTTTATTTTAATCTCTTTTCACTGGTGAATGCGCTGCCCCAGTAAACACCAGTTCTGACGTCACGAACGGAGGAGGAAACCGAGTTTTACTCAGCTGTGAAGCTGAGGACAGCGTTACCTTTCCATTAATGCCAGCGGGGAGTGAAACAGCCTTCATGTACCACACACAGAAGGAATAGCAGCAACAGCCTGTGAAAGATCCGGGAAAAGGAGGCTTTCTGTTGCTCCCTTTCTTTTTGTCCAGCTTAGTAGTACGTAACGTTCCAGCACGACTGATTCTGTGTTCTCGAGTGTATGCAAAAACATAACACTGAGTTTGCAATGTTAGGAAGTATAGAACGGTTTGGGTTGGAAGGGACCTTAAAGATCATCTAGTTCCAACCCCCCTGCCATGGGCAGGGACACCCTCCACTAGCCCAGATTGCTCCAGGCCTCATCCAGCCTGGCCTTGGACACTCCCAGGGATGGGGCACCCACAGCTTCTCTGGGCAACCTGTCCCAGTGCCTCCTCACCCTCTCTGTGAAGAATTTCTTCCTGATATCCAATCTAAACCTCCCCACTTTCAGTTTAAACCCATTACCCCTTGTCCTGTCACTACAGGCCCTTGTAAAAAGTCCCCCCCAGCTTCCTTGTAGGCTCCTTCAGGTACTCAAACTGTAAATCCCAGTGCTGTTAGAGTTGCCCCAGGAAGTTAATTTGGTGTGCATATGTTTGTGCTGATTACTTAAAGCCCTTAGACACTACTTGGCAAGGTGCTCTGAGTGGCTGTCTATGGGCTTCTGTCAAAACTTTTTGGTTTTGTTTTCATATAAACCAACAACCGTAGAAACCTGTACACTTTGTGCCTGTGTCTAGCTAGCTGTAGAATCAGAGCAGATCTTACCTTGTTCAAAATGAAGCCTAGGTGTGGTCCTCAGAAGGTAAAGAATCTCTCCATTGGCTGTCCTTGCCTCCAGTCTCTTTTCCCTTGGGGACAGGTTTATACTTTTAGAGTCCTCCAAGAGATGCTGTGGAAAAGTTTCCTATCAGCACTTGCTAGGTGTGCTATGATGTCTCCTGTCATGTTGGTAAAAGGCTTGCTTTGTACCTTAAAGCAATTGAGATCAGTCAGATTCTTCATCAATCAGCAGTATAGCCTGCGGAAATTAACGGTGATCACTTTAACTGGGTATATTTGTCAGTACACACAGTCTAAGCCATCGGTGTCTGTGCCTGCAGCATGCTTCTTGTTGCTGCAGTGTGATTATGAGCACGTGGACTGGAGCTGCTCTACCATGGCAGGGCTGCTCAAAGACACTTCTGGAAGTTCTGCACGCTCTAAAGGGTGTTGCAGGCCGCCTACGCTCTCTTCTTCAGGCAAACTGGCGTTGCTGAGGGAACTGAGGAGCTGAGGTCGTGGAGGGAAATGTGGAGAGACACCTGCTCTCCTGGGAGAGTATTTCTGACAGAGCCTTTGCAAACGTGAAGCCCCCTTCAGAGACCTGGCAGGCTACTGACAGCCTGACACGTGAACAGGCATGGTTTTTCCCAGCATCCAAGTCCTAACCTGTAACGTGTCCCCTGTCAAGAGAGGGAGAAGGAGTAGGCAGATGCTGCGTATGGAGCAAAGATTAAACAGGGTTTGGTCATGGAGAACCTGAGAGAGAACTGTGTCTAAATGGAGGGGCAGCAGTAGCACCGGTTACATATGGACACTTCCAGCCTACGGGAAGTAGCCCTAAGAGGATGGCGGAGTTCTCGACAACCAATATTAAAGTTTCATGTACTGCTGACAGGACAATGCCCAAAGCAATTCCTCCTCTAGTCACCCCTCTGTGTAACAGCAGCTAAGCAGGCAAAACTTTAACTCCCTCAAACAAAAGCTCTTCCAAATTGAAGCTTAAAGTGGGAAGTGCATGTTGGTAATTCGGGACAGATTATACCGCAACAGTCATATAACTGCCCCTAAAATTGAGTGTTTCAGGGCTTAACAATATATGTGTGTGTTACCCAAAATAGAAATTGCAGTTGGAATTCCCGACCGTTCCCTGATCCAAAATAATTTTGTGCAGAGACAAACATGTAATCTCAGACACCAGAATTTAAAATAATCTAAACATGTTACTCCATGAAAAAAGTGTAGAGTGGAGATGGGTTGTTCTGGCCTGTTCTGTAATGATATCCCAAACTTTGCCTTTATTAACAGTTACACAAAAATGCATAAAATGTGAAAGAATACAGTACACCAAGAAAAGATACCATATTGGTAGTGAAAAAATAAAAGTATTCTGTAGGAAACGGCAGCAATATTATTCTTCAGAAGTCCAGTGAAAAGGAGGGATTTTTTGGTCCTGTTGGAAAATTGGTCCATTTTTCCAGCAGCCCTGGTTCTAATGAACTGGTCTCTTATTTATAACGACAGATGGGTAGAACAGAACTTACCTTCTACACATTACATCATTACTAAATAAACAAAGCCCTATTGGCAACAACCTGCTATCCATCCATAAAAAGTTAATAGAGGCCATCAGCAGGGAACATAAGCCATCCGTGTCTGACTGTAGTTTAATAATCATTTAATCATTTGACTTTCTTCAATAATGTCATTAAATGTTACTGGTTGTAAATAGGGTGCATAAAAAAAAAAAAAAAAGGAAGGGGAAGGGAGGGAGGAGGGAGTCTATTTCTGTTCGGGAACAAGCTCACATTTTTCAAGCCTGTCCTTTTGCTCTCTCAATCCCTAATACACTTTAAAGAGGAAGTTAGGTATTATTAAAAGAGAAATGTTCACCTTTGTTTAGAGCTAGACTGCTCTCTGGTAAAAACGAAGGCCTGACACCCTCACAAGAAGATTGCTGGGTTGCAAAATAGGGTCTCTTTCTTCGGGCTCAAGTTCCTCCAGCAGCCAAGTTGCAAAACTGAAAAGGTGACAATCAATCATCTTTATTCACTTCATGTCAGGGGCCTTTTCAGCTGACAGAATGGAGTAGGAGGAACCACACTCAACCGGTGAAGGGGAATTACCTTCCCCTTTGCACCTGCTGCACTTCTTGCCAGGTGTAGCACAGAACTTCCAGAGAAGCAGAGCATCCACAGCCCTTACTGGCTCCCTGTAGGTTCATGTATCCCAGATCCTTGGAAAATTATATCTTAAATTAGTGTTTTCTTTCACTGGCTAGAAGGTGCTAAACAGCCTGCTCTCTTATCGGAACTCAAGGACAGGGTTGGGACGCTCCTGCACGTTACTCACAGAAGACCTGGGTAGTGCTACACAAAGGGTGTGAAGAACTGTGCCTACCTGCTCCTGAGAGGACAAGAAGTATGGCTCTGCACTTACTGAAGGAGGATGGACAGAAGCATCCCCCGTCTTACAAGATCACACTCCTACACTGTCAGCCAAACACTGAACCTGCAGAGGGATGGGTGATACCTGCCTTCTGGCCTCTTTTCTGCCTCTGCACACATCTCTGTTCTGAGCCTACTTCATTGCTCTGCTCTCAAACATACAGCTCCTCAGTTCTTTGCCTGTTTACCACTCCCGATGCTACACAGACCTCGGGTGAGTTGTCAGCTTGACACTGTCCAGACACCCTGATCCCAAATGCCTGAAGTAAGATCTTTATTCACAAAGCCTTAACCATGCTCCCCATTCTTCCTTACAAAATACTTTTTTCCCCTCATGCCGTACCTGGTTACCACAGACACTGTTTCTGAGGCGCTCTTTTTGACAACGCTGTCACACTTCTTCATCGCTGTTACTTGCTGAGCAAGTTTGACTTGAGATGTCCCGTCTTATTACCCAGCCAGACTAAAGCTTCAAGGGAGCATCCCAGCTCAGCAGTAAGGATGGAGGTATCTGGTATGGCTACTGCAGGGAGGACATCAGAATTCTTTTGGTTTGGGGCTGGTTGTAAGCCCTGTACTTCCACCTGCTCACAAGCAGGAAAAGGGGGGTAGATGGTCCTGTACAATTTCCAGAGAACCTCTGATTTCAAAATCTAGTTACTCACTGAAAAGGGTTGGAGAGAGAGACACTGGCAAAAAGCATGGCTTTTTCCTCTGGAAATGTTGCTGCTGTTGTAGTGTTACCCAAAATATGTGCCATTTTAAAGCAGAGGCACAACAGGAGCATGCATTTTCTGGGGAAGGTTATCAATAACCTTTATTATTGGATGCCGCTGCTGTGTTACCTGTTCTGTCTGTGCCAAGAACTGCGGGGGGGGGGGGGAGGAGTGGGCCTACTTTCTATCCTGTGATGCAATTACCTATATGCTTTCACCTGAGTCCCCTGTATACAGTGCCCCGACCTCCCTAAACTTCAGCGTACGCTCTACTCCTGTACAGGGTGCTGTTGTTGTGCCCTGTTGTCTTCTGCTCTGTGTCTGGTATGGTTTCCTAGTGTTTTTTCACCAGCTCCTGACTTAAGTTGCCTGTTCTTCCTCAAGGTAAGCTTCAGTGCTCTCTATCTCCTGATAACCGGAATGAGGACTGGGGCAAGACCAGGCCCAGCAGTCCTTCAGCGCAGGTTCAACTGGGCTGAGCTGAACACAGGCTGATTTCAGGCTGGTTCTTGCTGTTTGACAGCTGCATCTGTCCAAAGAAAGACGGTTTAGAGCGTTCTCTTCTCGGACAGGTGTACTTTGACTCAGCTAATTCCTGCAGAACAGAGGCCAACAGTGATATCAGTGTTCAGCTCTGAGCACTGAATGTATGCTTTTACGTAACAGGGAGGATGATGGGCTTGGGCCCAAGAAGTTCTCTACTACACATCCAGTCTAGCTGCAGAAGAATTTCTGTCCTCCTCAATCAACTCCCTGCTCTGCCCATGTTACCTCAAGTTCAATCATTGGCTCCCAAATTAACCCCTTTGGTTTTGTTTCTCACACAGCGTTTTACTTCTGCCTGGCAGCTGCATTACCTTGTTCTAGCCTTTGCTTCAGGACCGACATTTTCCATAGTGCTCTTACCCTGCAGCCCTGCTTCCGCCGCTCCCGCCGTGGCCTTACTGCACGTGCCTCTAGCACTTGCCCAACAGCACGAGGTGCCCGGGTTCTAGCTGTCTTACTTGTCTGTCACTTCGCTCCCGAGCAATGGCATCCCTCAACAGTCCAGTGACTCAAATATAGGATCCCTAAGCAAGGACCTCCAGCCACAAACTGTCAATTTAACCCGACGTACTCCAAACAGCAGCTTTCCTGAGCAGTTAGAAGTGCAGCTTCCCGATTGCCTGCCTCGTGACGTGCTCACCTACCTCCCGGCACCTGATCACATTTAATCTTGCAGGTTTTCTGTGGGCTGGACCTGGAATACTAAGAGCGAGTGTCCCGCTCCTTTTGTGAACAGAGGTGTAAAACTTCTTACTGCTAAAAATGCAAACAGCTGGGACTTCCACACTCCAACAACTCCTCTCCATCGTAGTTTACGTGCTGCAACAACTCATTCTCACAGTGAGATGTAAATAACGGCAGGGAAGGAACAGGAGAAGCCAAGACTTACAGTTTTCGGCAAAGCGGCTGTCGTCACCCAGACGCTGGTGTGACGGCTTTGTAGCTTTTTGTACCACTTGACAGCGGTGAATGTGGCAGGACGAGATTAAGGAAAGGATCCAGGCGGAATACACTTACAGATGAAATCAAATAAAGTAGTCTGCCTGAGGGTTTTGCTGAAATCCTCACCAAGGGGACCTCGAGGTTGGGCAAAACACTGGGAAATCTGCTGTGGGAGCAGCAGGCAGCGCTGCTTAATGGGTTTTTTTCCTGTTGTTCCCCCCCCCCCCCTCGTTTTGATAAGTGCTTTCTAGTGGGGCTCCCACTGGAATACTTAGCAGGAGGGGAAGCTAGTCTGTGGCGCAATGTTCAAAACGTCAAGGAGGTGGCTGCCTAGAATTGACGCCATCCCATCATCCCAAGTATGAGAACATTTCATAACTTGCTGGAGACGTGGACCTTATTTAGCTGGCTCTTGGATGTCGGTTGTGTGCGCACATCCTCTCAGGAGCCTCAGCGAGGCGAAAGGGAGATGAATAGAAACCCAAGCGGAGTGTTGACAGCTGTGTAACACGTGCTAGCAGAAAGTGTGCCACAAACCACAAAGTGGGCCTCCTGGGCAGCCTCCTGACAACAGTCCTGCTCTCTGCATCTCTTCTTCCCCCTAGGCCCAGACCTAGGTTTATGGCTTTCCCCTCAGCTCCCTTCCCTGAAGACACGTGCTGCAGAGCCTTGGTCAGTTTTCACGGCAGTCTGCTACAATTTCCTCATCAGAGGGTGATGATTTCACTCCCTGCCGGAGGTCACAAACTCCTTACTAGAGGATATTTGCAGGGAAGGAATCAAGACCTCTCGCCCCCACAGGCAGTATTGGCAAATAAATCCTAAACTAAATACGCTGAAGAGGCTACTGGCACCCAACAGTTCGTAGTCCTAAAGCTTTCTGAAGGCCTTTCTTTATTTCCTGCTCAGAGGGAAGGAAACCTGGACACCCAGGGTGACGGAACTTCAGCTTCTCATCGCTGACAAAAAAAGTCTTCTGGTCTGAAATTCACACGGCAGCCTAGTAAAACGTTTATTCCACTCTTGGCCTCCAGCTGAGCAGTCAGTAGTGCTAGGCAGACAGAAACGCAGACCAAGGAGCCCAGCGACCCTCCACAGAAAAAAAACGAAACGCTCATCACCACCACCAAGCGCCTGAAACATCTCCCGAGCGCAAATAACCTCTAACTAGCACCTGGAAGAACCGCAGTTTTGGAAACCAGACGCATCCAAATCCGGTTCTGTTTATAGGGGAAGGTAGAAATAGAGATTTTTGAGTAAAACTCGTTTTTCATTCACAAAATAAACTATTCTGCAGTTTTTCATGCCACGGCCCAACCTAAGCACGCTGCTAAGAGCGAAGGTAGTACAGACAATACTCAACCGTGTTCCCACAGAAGCTTTATTGAGTATGTAGGTACGTGAGTGATCATTTGTCCATAAGCAGAAGGACCAGGTCTTTCCCGTAACAATTTCCAAATTCTCTAGAACTCACGGCAAGAGAGGATGAGTTGGCCTATTGCACCGAGACACGTATCTTGTGTTTCCAGAGGTCGCTTTTCAGTGGAAATAGCGGCATTCACTGTATCGGTTCTCTTTCACATTTTCAACTGATTGTAATGAGGGCAGCTTTAACCATCCAACAGAAATCAAGCTTACTGCAACAGTGACTCTACCCAGTCCTCTGTGTACATAACAATAGGACTCTGGACCCAGAGGAGGTAAATAGCTTGAGCCAAGCCCTTCTCCATTCCAGCCTGGGACAAGGAAGTCAAACAGAGATTTTATGCTGCCATCCCAATAACCATCTGTTTCAGTTTGACTTGAGTCACATCTAGGTGATTTTTCAGATCTTTGCCCCAGCAGCCTTCGGAACTGCGGTCTAGCCCAATGTGTTTCTTCAATCAAAGAGAAAAAAATAAAGTCTTTGGGGCTCTCATCTAGTGTAGAAGAATACAGATGTGGAACATATGGACGACACTAAGTCAAACCCTCTACCAGGCCAAATATTCCCATAACTCTACAAGAATAAAATTATAACAATAATTAAGGGCTAATTTAAGGAATGTACAGTATTTACAGCCATTAAAACTACACAGAAGATAGTAAGTAATAGGGGAACGAAGTAAAAGGAAGTAAGGACAGCTAGGAGGTTCCCAGGCTCTTGCCCGTTCTATGTAACTGACGAGTGCATCCATTTCCTCCGACACCTGGAGTAGTAAACGCCATGTAGGGCCTACCTAGATGTTCTCTTGATACCCTCTCTCCAGGGACTCATCTCTAGCAAAAGGTTAGAGAGGTTCTATCTTGTTCTACATAAAGTCTATTGCAGCTTATAAAGGGAGCTCATAGCAGCCAACGGGCCTATCTCCCCGCTTAGCAGGAGTCATTAATGCCCTCTTTTCCCACGGACGTGGGAATTAGAAGCAGACTCTTCTTAGACTATGTGAAGAGATCTCAGAATAGTAGAGTGCTTTCTGTAGTATCAGAAGTCAAATTCAGCCCTCAGGCCAGTTTACTTCAGTTCAGGTATGAGCTGAGACCAACTAATATCTGTTCCTAAGTTTTCATCCTCAAGACCAGGGAAGCTGATATCTAGAAGGATTTTGCTCAGACTGTCATTCATGGTGTCCAGGATAAGGCCCTCCATGAGTGACCGGTTTTCAGTAAAGCCAGAGGCTGGCAGCTCAACGGATGATTCCTTAGTAGACTCACGAATAAAAGCTGGAGAGCTCGTGAGGGGGACATGCACCACGTCACTGGATTCTGTACTGAGCAGTTCCTGAGGGGACTCAAAGAGCGGACCTTTAAGGGGTGTGCTGTTAAAACCCAGCAAGTCCAAGTTCTCCTGGAGGGGTGTGAATGGCAACTGAAGGGTTCTTACTGGACTGAAGTCCAGCTCGTGACTTCCCTTGGCTAAGGATGCAGACTTCCAGGGGTCAAGGCTCCCTAGTGGCGGGGTGGTAGCTGCTGAGGCTTTGCTGGGAGTGGAAGAAACCGGCAATTTGCTGAACACCTCCTTGACTGGTGTTTTAAAGGGCCCCTCTTCCATCTGCGAGCAGCTGAGCTGCGGTACGTTCTCAAGAGGTTGGCTTTCCTGCAGGAAGGGGCGGTCTGCCCCTAACCGGCAAGGGTCAAAGCCATTGTTTTCTGGCAAAACAAGGACAGGCTCTTCTGAGCAAGGCAGTGCTAGGCGTTGCTTCCTTCTGGATCTGCCCATTTCCTGCCTTTCCCGCCTCTTTATAACCAAGGTGTCAGAAACACCCTTAGATGGTGACTTCAGTATAGTGAATTGTTTCTTCTCCTTTGTGGATGAGACTGGGAGGAACAAGCCTGGCTCTTCCTTTACCGTTAGGGTTGAGGCAAATGGGGAAAGCCAGTCATCCAGCTGAGTGCCGCCCTCCTCCTTTACGCTGCCACTCTCAGTGAAAGAAGCCGATTCCTCACCAGGCTGGGAGCTGATCTCCTTTAGGGAACGGGTTGGGGAAAATAAACCTTCATCACATTGACTCTCCTCCTTGGCAGCAGTCGTGGGCAAAGAGGATGACTCGTCTGCAGACAGCGACATCTACAGAGAAACACAAGTGGTGTGCAGTCAGTAAGGGAGAATGTAACCCACCCAAAATCCAAATGAGAGCACAAGACAAAAGGAAAGACTGGCACTTAAGGACAGCAGAACAGGTAGGAGAAGGACCTTGGGAGAGCAGTAACTGTAACAACGGATAAATTGATCTCTGTGTGGAGTTGATGCAGAGAAGCCTACAGACCACAAGCGGAGGGCATGAAGGCACTTCACCAAAATCCCTCCCAACACTTGTGCTGTGAGGAATTTCTAACAGTACAGGCAGAAGGAGAGCTGAATATTTCCGGACAAGTGTAACCTCTCTGATTCCTCCTCACTCTGTCTACGTGTGAAATATCAAAATGAATAAGGACAGCTTTCCCAGAAACCAAGAGAAAGGAAAAAAAAAAAAAAGGTTATGGAAAGAGCACAGGGAAAAGATAAATCATAGCAGGAGAGAAGATAAAGCAGCAGGCACACAAAGCAAAATAGGATTATGGTTAGAAGGATGGAAGAAGCTAAAGATTTACAGTGTCTACGCATCCAAGAGCGGTCAGTAAGACACCAAAGAAAGACCCATTTAACAGCTGTTTTGCTCGAGCCCGGAATAACTGGGAACTCTGCAGAATTAGAAAACAGCAAGTCCTGAAAACCTCTCTGAAGAGACTACATTCAAATAAATGCTTTTCCAGCAGTTCGTTACGTGTCTCTTCAGAGCTGTCAAAACTCTGAATGTTTTAGGGGCAGACCAAAGCCATTTCTCTCCTATCTTCACTGCCAAGCAGTAGAGAAAAACTGTCTTGACCAATCCATAGAGCCATCTCCTCTAGTGAGTTATAGTAACATCCTTGTAGCAAGTCTACTAGTCACCCTAGAGACAGCAAAGGACAGCAAGGATTGTCATTGACTAGTTCTTTAATACGAGCCTTAATTCGATTCAGAGCACCTAGTAAAGATGAACAAAGGAACCGTATGAAGAACGGGGTCCACAGAAAGCAAGAGCTATAGAAAATAAAAAAAGGAAAAAATAACCAAAAACAACCAACCATCCCCAAACAAACACCACACCCCCTCCCCCCCAAAAAAAACCCAAACCAACTCCACCTTTCAGAGAACAAGAAACCAACCTTTGGAGCAATACGCACACGCTTATTGCTCCAGAAAGTCTCTGAGCTGTTGAGGGACGCTCCCTGTGCCACGGATAGAGGAACCTTCATAGAAGGCTGCAAGACAAGAGGCTGACTCAAAGGAAACTGGATCGGAACCAGGTAGGAGTTGATGCGAGGAAGCAAAGGCTTCATTTTTTGGCCTGCAAGAGAAAGAATGGACTTGCTAGCCTCTTGCTCTTCTACTACCTCTTGAAACCCAGGTATCTAACAGGAATCCCTTCTAAATACCCCAAATAAACATCTGATCAGAGATAGGCTCACCTGCCTTCTCTGACAATTCTGGGGATACAAATCCCAAGCCAGAAAGACTGATGAAACCAGAAAAATAGTACTTCATAGAGATCCTAGCCCGCAAGTTGGGGCAAGCTCTGCTCTCACTCCATCTGAGTACCTAATCCCCTCCATCTCCCCATCACATCCTCTCAGTCACAGCAATACTGCCTTCAACTCCAAATCTGACAGTAAGAAGCCTAAAAGCGGGCAAACCTGGATAACAATTTCCACTTTTATTCCCAAGGGAATCTGGGAGAGTCCTAGATTCACAAGACTGATACTTTTTGGCCTAGGCTGATGTAGACACTCACGTGCATTCTGGGGTTCAGTTTTGCTGCTGCTTCCCATGTTCTTCTGGGGATCTGGAAGATGTCTCTTTTGCTGCTGCAGTCATTGTGAAATAAGAAAGAAGGGAGGAAGAGAGAGATTTAAAGAGAAGAATCCATCTTTATTCTGCTGCCTCATTCAGAACTGTGAATCCAGAAGCCCAATACAGCGAGAGCAGCTGTTAGCACCCAGCACTCAGGCTGGCTGTAGCTCTGTGCCACTTGCTGTTCTGCAGACATGCCATCTCAAAGTCAGCTGCCAACCAAAATCTGTGTAGAAAAAGAGATGGCATGACAGACCTGTTTCGGCTGCAGCCTCTACTGCAGAAGTGACCTGGTTTCAACATCCTCAGTGCCTGAGGACGCTGAGTGAATAGGACGGCTTTACTTGTACACTGGATCTCTATAGAAACCATAGACCAGATAGATGTTAAAGTGGAATATCAAAGGCAACAGAGGAATCCAAAGTATAAGCAGATGGAAAGAAAGGCAGAGCTGTAGCCATGACAGAAGTGTTGGAGTGGCTGCTTGCAAATCTCTCATTGTTAAAACCGCTGAACACGAGAGACAGCAAATGGGTTCATCCTTCTGAGAGTCAAAATGCAGCTGCAGTCCAAAAGGAAAAAGGAGCACAGAGAGATCCTATTCTCTCTGGATCTGAGCTGCAGAACAGATTGGGACCGCTGCCACGGAAAGGAAGATTTTACCAGAAATCTGTCCAGGCTTGCTGTCTTCAGTCTGCTGGTGCCTATTGCAGCCCACTTCAGCAGTGGACTTCTGGTTGCTCAAAGCTGTACAGCTCTACCAGCTACAGAGAGACCACATCATCTGAAGACAATTAACCTTTGGCTCAACTCCTTTCCCCGAAAAGGGTGTGCATGGACCCATATGACCAGGTGCAGCTGTGACCCAGTCCCCCTCCCCGAGCCTCTTGTCCTTTCCTTCAGTGACTGGCAAGAGGAGAATGGAAGCCCAAGCCCCAAGCCAGAGGGTAATTCTTACTGATTCAGAGCGCTCAGGCGAAGTTGGTGACCCCAAGTCCAATGGCTGGTGGCAGCAAGGCATCGAGAGGGAGAAAAATAACATGAAGTTATCAACCAGAGGGAAACAAATGGGACATTTTAAACTTGTATAATCTGAGCAAACAAGAGTCAATCTGCCTGCCCTCTGCAGAAAACACACAAGTCAAAACCAGACTCACAAGCCGTTTCTCCCACAAAATGGTACTTCCTAAAACACCTAGCTGGGATACGGCAATTCTGTCCTACCACTGTCTAATCAAACAGCATAGGAACTCCTGGGTGAATTCAGTGGAAAGCTCCTCACTAGGAATTTGAATCAGGCCTGTGGAAAGAAGTTGAACAAGCTCACTACTACATTTGGTCCACCACATGGATAATAAACGCATCCCACAGAAGCTTCAGTTCACATGCAAAGCCCCAGCACCTTTTCTTTGAAATACAGAGCTTGTCTATTTGTCAAGGGAAGTGACTGAATCCAGTTTCTACAAAAAGGCTGATGTCAAAGCAGCTTAACTTTCCTGTTAAAATAAGATGCATCTGCTCCTGTGGCATTTAGGAACTTGAGAGCCTGTCCCATTTTCTCTGCACGAGGCACTCACCTTAAATACCTGGTCCAATGTTAGACAACGGTTTGCATCAGGGTGAATGGTCCAGAAAGAGATTTTACCATTAGCAGAGGTCTCGCGGACAAACATATCATGAAGGGACAGGTTGTGCCGAATGGAGTTCTGGGGAGAAAGGATTGAGGGGGAGGTTAAAAAGCAGTAGTTTTTTCATCAGCACAGCAAGGCCTACCTCAGACGTGACTGCCCTGGCGGAGGGATTACATTCCAAAGTGTAGACCACACGGACATTCATATTCACTGCATACCAAGCCAACCCTGTCATCAGTTTTTATTCTATTTACTCTTAAGATCTCTGTTCTTACTCCAGTGATCAAACATCCCATCAACTTGCCTAAGTGGAATGAGAAAAGAAATACAAAAAGTAGAACAGGGAACATCTGGAACGAGAGGGTATTTGGGTTGGGGTGTTTAAAATAATTTCTATCTTGCTGTGCAGGCTGGGGAAGAACTTTTCATTTTCATCCAGAAGGCTTATAATATCACCCTGTGGCCCACAGCAACTTGAGGACCTGCTTGTTACCTTCCAACCTGGCTTAGCCACATGTTTAAAATATGGGAAATGATCCTCAATCCAGGTATAGATATCCTTCAGAGTCATACGCTTCTTCTCAGTGCTGTTGATGGCAAACTGGATCATGGCCATGTAGGAGTAAGGAGGTCGTTCTGATACTGAATCCTGCCACGAGGAGGAGGTGGCAGCGGTAGGAACAGCAGCAGCAGCAGAATCTTCTTCAGTCTGAGACAGAAGGAATGATAACATGAGTACTCACAAAGTTGACAAGAAGGGCCACGGAAAATATCCTCCAGGTTGTGCTATTCAAATCAATAAAGGCCAAACTTGTGTTACTTCAGATGGGGATGCCTAGTTCTTGCAAGTCTTCTGATCCGCGTGGATTATTTCCCTATCAAAAGTTTTAGCGCACACTCTTGACTGTTCCTACTTACCTTGATTCTTTCCTGCAGAGGCATCTGGTTCTCTTTTTCCCTGTCTTGCTTCGCAGAACAGGGACTTAACCCATCAGATCTCATCTTCCCCAGCCACTGGATGTTAGTGAGACTATTGTCCAACACAGAGCTCGTTGTCTCGCCACTGCCTGTTGGGATAACAAGCTTACTCACAAGTAACTCCCTTCTCCCTTCATCTCAAGTGCCAAAAGAAAGGCACTAGTCACATTTCTAAAAGAAGCATCCCTTTCACAAGACAGGGACAAGATGGGATTGCAGTGCTAACGTTTGTTTTGGAAGGAATTCAACCGTGAATTCTTGATTTTATGTGAATTTTCCCAATTTCTGAAAAAAGCTTCAGCTTTAAGAACCAAACACGCAAACCAGACTATTGCTGTCAACTGAAACAGGACAGTGCTGTTCCAGTACTTCAAGAAGGCAAATATTTTTAGCTAAAGGATGACTCTAGTAAGCAGAAGCCAAGAAAGGTGGTGACAAATTCCAACTGAAAGAAAGACCTAGCACAAGACCCAAGTCAGAAGCCCAGATGTCTCCAGGTTTTTGAACCGCAGCAATGAAAAGAAACATGGTTTTGTTATTTCTGGTGAGGTGGTTTGTAGCAATGCAGCTACTGTAGCTGCCTATGCGTTCCTCTCAGGAAGTACTGTACTCTGGGATAAGGCTTAACTACAGCCCAAAAGCTTCATTGCTATTTTAAGTTACAAATACAAATTTGATCCGAGCAGTGTTTCAAAGTAAAATCCATCCCACTTCTAAGATTTATTCAGCAGCTTCCTGAGACACCCAAGGAGGAAAAAAAAGACTTGCCACTTAGTTAAAGGATGGGAATCATCGCTTTTTCCAAGCTCTAGGCCTGTATATTTTGTCACTGACGAGGGTACTCTATGTTGGTCTTCAATTCAGCCAGCCAGCCCTTTTTTTTTCCCCCCCAGCAGTTAAATTTTGCTTTTCTATACACCTTTATATGCCATCCCTTGCACCAAAGATATATCCACTAAGACCCTTCAGATTTCACTACGTATGCATAGCTATATTGTATTTAGCAAAGCAGTTTTCATTACTGCATCCCGAGATCCAAGCACTACATGCATTAGCCCACGTCACAATCTATTTATCTTTCAGGACTTAAAAAAAAAAAAGGCAAAGGTTACGTACCTTTTCTCTCCTGTTCCTGTCCAACCACAGGATCATTTCCCAAATGCCAAAGCGTTGTCCCTCCTGCAAGACCAGGTGTCTGTGTAACATTCTTCTCTCTTTCTTGACCATCTGCAGCCTTGGTTGCTGCACTGGGTTTCTTCTCCAATGGCAGAGGCTGCGATGGTGTTGGACCTGCTGGACGGGACGTGCTGCCACTGCTAATGAGGATGAACTTGTTGGGTCCGTTGTTGCCACATTCTTTTCCTTTTGCTGTCAGTGCCTCTATGATGCTCTGGATATCAGCATTTGCAGGGATGGCCACCACTTGTGTATTGGGCATGGTAGGATGGTCAATTATCTTTATTCCTGCTGGGAATTTCTGCAGGCCACCGTCCGTTTTGTCTCTGGGTTGGCTGTTGTGTTGGTCCTCCTGGCTGTGCTCCTGCTTAGGAGTCTTTTCAGCCTGACCACTGGTCTCCTCTCTTGCTGAAGTGCTGGATGCATCCTTCTGTGGGAGGGTCAGTTTACGTCTTTTGAGAATTAAGGGCCTGCGAGGGCTGGTCCTCATTATTGATCTAGACAGTCACTCTCCATTGAAAGCGACGCGAACAAATCCTGCAAACCAAAACATACAAGGTAAGAGCGCAGGGGGCAGGAACAGCTCAGAAAGGTGCAGCAAATCAGCACAGGCCTCCCTCAGAGCACACGTTCTCAGCAGTTGCTACACAGATAGAAACAGGAAGGAAAATAAACAATTCAAGCATTTAAGGTTGGTGAGGCTACTGGAATGTATTTCTGTACGTCCTTTATCCACAACTTGTGTAAGCAGGATGCCAGACATTTGCAGAGTAAATAATTTGCATCACAAGTTGGGAACCACAGAGTGGATGATAATGAGGAAAGTATGGATACGTGCTTTACAGAAAGGGAGACTTAAGACTGAGCTGTAAAGTGACTTGAGCAGCATCAGACAGCAAGCTGGAGGGGAGAGAAGCTAGAACATAGAAATGGTAGTACAGGTTATTATATTTCATTGCTGTAACCAGCAGATCACATGACCTGAGAGGAAAGGGAAGTTAACAGATGGTTTAAGATCTGGGAAGCAGAGATTGTGCCAAACGCCACAAAGGCACACCATAAATGCAATGGAAGGTAGGTGCTTTAGAACAAATGCTTTAGTAGGTCCTTCTGTAGATTTGTTAAAGCCAGATAAATTAATCATCCTGCAGCATACAATTTAAATGCCAAACTTTTGGACAACAGACAATTTAGATTATAAAGCAGAGGAGGTAAAATTCAGAGATACTGCTTTCAGGGTAAGATGCCACGTATCCCTTATACAAATACCACTTATAAATATCAAGCCATTCAAGAATTAGGTGGAGGGCGTCTTGCAGCAAACTATACCAGAAGAAGAATACAGAAATCGTACTTACTGTTTATCATTAGGGATGGCAGGCTGAATAAAAACAAATAACAAAAAAAAAAAAAAAAAAGAGAGGCCTTTTGCATTGGTAGATTTGGCTGGGCCAGCTAGTAAACAAGAAAATTCTCAGTAAGAATCACCCCCACGAATACAAACCATCAAGAGTCCGGCAGATAAAAAACTGAGTTGATGCCCTACGTGCTGGGAGCAGGCAGACCTGCGATTTAGGGGCTGCCCAGGCCACCAGAAACGTTCAGCTTTACACACGGGCTGTAGCACCCAGGCACACGCATGGCCCTTTGCGATCTGCTCCGCGTTCTTAAAGAGAGAAACCTTTAACCAGCTTCCAAGAGCTTGCGTTCCCTGCAAGAGCGAACCGCTTCCTCAGAAGGCCTCGAGCTGCTGTGTAAGCCTCGCGTACGAACGGCCCGGGAGGCGGTAGGAGGGGAGAGCGCTCCAGAGCTCCTAGCTCCTTCATCCACTCCAACCCCAGCTCTGCCCCGCTCGCCGCTGAGACGGTCTGCTCCCCCAGGGCCTCTCCACCCCGGCCCGGGCCTAGACGCTTCCCTCTCCCAGCCGCCCTACGCTCTCAGGGCAGCTCTCGCGGGGTGTCGGCCCCTGTCGCCGGTCCCTGGCGGGAGACGCCGGAGACCCGGAGGCTGCAGCGAGAGCTGGGCCCGGGTCGCGACTCACCACCTCCCCAGGCAGGCAGGGGGGCACGAAGGGAGGCGGTAACTCCAGCGCTTCCGGGCTCTGACACCGCTCGCAGCAGATCGTTTCCCGGTTTGAATTTGGCGCCCGGCGACACGTTGGCATCACGTGCCGACCTGGACCAATGAGATGTGAAAGGGGCGAGACGGGTCGGGCCAATGGGGTGCGGCGGCAGGGGGTACGGCTGTGGCGGTAGCGTAGGCGGGCCCAGCGCTCTTGCGGTGTCGGTGGGTCTGCGGCGGTCCCGCTGGCAGGGATCGTCTCACGTCGCCCTGCTCCTCCTCGGGACGCGGGGTCCTGCCCGGGAGAGCCAGCCCCGGCAGGGCCGGTCCCGGGAGCGTCCTGCAGCCGCGCCGCCTCGGGCTCGGAGCCCTGCCGAGTGCCCGGGCCGTTGGGCCGGCAGCTGTGGCACCGCTCGCTGGCCTCGGGTGAAGAGCCACGGAGTGTCGCCGTGGAACGGGTGTGTCTGGCTGGGGGGGCTTGCAGGACTCCCCGAGGATACTGCGGGTTTGGTAAGTAGGCAGGCAGCCACAGTCACGCGTTTGGTAAGAGAACGCATTTCTCAGAAGGTGTTCTCTTTAAAAGCCCTCGTCTGTGACAACCCGGGTTTGAATTGAAAATTAAATGTCATTCCAATTAAAACTTGTTCACTAGGTAAAAAGAGAAATCATGCAAGACGTGTAGAACGCAGGGGGGAGATGTCAAGTATGTCCTGTGTTTGAAAGCTTAAAAATTCCTGAACCGACCAAGTGTAGGCAGTTAGCGCCTAGGAGGGGGACGACCTGTGGTTATTTTGGCCCTGCAATACAGATCAGTTTTATGGATTAAACTGAAAAAGAAGTTTTTCTGACTTTCAGTTTCTAAACCATTCTTTGCCTGTGCCTAGGCTGGATATGGAGCTAATGGGAAGAAATAATTTCTTTACCTTTTTTTTTGGTAGCTGACTTAACATAGGTGGTTCAGTAGGTCAGCTACTCCCATTCCAATTCTTTTGTTATTCTCAGTGGTTTGAATTTCCTTCAAATTTCAGTGACCAAGCCTATTCCAAATACAGTTGGTTCTGTATTTCAGTATTTTAGCCAGGCCTTATGGCTGTCTTTCAAATTACCACTAAAATATTTTGATGAATAAAACTGCCTATGTGAGTTTGCCTGTTGTGCATTTTAAATATGTGTGTTCGTTCAAAACTAATTTGTCCGGTAATGTTGAGTCTTGCCCAAAGGCCAGCTCAGAAATCCTTGTGCAGCCAGGACGCCTGTTTTGTTTCCATCTCTGTTTTCCCCAGTGTATTTGCCTATCAAGTTTCATGAAGCTTCGGAGCATTTATCTGTTCTGCTGTGCATTTCTAATTCTACCTGAAATTCGACAGAAGGTTCAAAACCTACTGGTAGGAAAGAGTCTGCGTAGAGTTACGTGTGCCGTACTATTGCATAAATGTTTTTACGTCTGTTAAAAACTAGATCTGAGCTTTCCAAACAAGTTTGTCTTCAAGTCCACTCGTTTGCCCTCTACAGACCTCAGAGTATTTCACACCTTGGGGCGTTTTCCTCGTTCTCCGGTTGGCTCTAGCAAGCATCATGAGGTTTCTAAGTGGTTTTACCATCTCTTTTGATGCCTCCGAAGAAATGTACCCGCAAGGCCAGGAAGGCAGAGCTGGTATTCCTTGAAAGCCCGCGAGAGGGACCCGTCCATTGCTACGAAATTCCGCTACCGTCGGCCCAGAATCCAACACGTGTTCCTACAAAACCTGTAGACCACACCACATCTGCTGCCTGGGTTGGTATCGATTGTTTTTCCCCGACTCCCACAACAGTTTTCAAGTTTCTCCCCTATGTCTGTTCAGGACACCGACCGTTAGTAGCACTGACGTGAATTCATTGCAGCTGCCCCAAGTATAAACAAGTGCTTTGAGTTGCTCTACATTCTAACTACAACAACGAAGGTCTTGGGAATTTGAAGGCATAAAGTGGTGTGCAGTGTGTACTGATTAAAATGACTATTTGTCTTCTGAAAAAACAAATTCTCATCAGGAAAATGCTGTTTTCTATGGTAACTGAAAACCCTGCACATAAACCCAATCCCCCTAATGTTTATTTATTGGCTTGCTGCTTGAAATAACTGCTGAACTCTGAATGTTACACGTTTTGTTTAAATCTGACATGGCTAAATTTAGAGAACATAGGCTTTCCCTCCAGGATTATTTTTTCTAACCTGTCCTCTCTCCCATTCTGTGTGTTTTGAATAGTTCCTCGCCGCATCACTATTCTGATAGGCTCCTTTTCTGGCCTGAAAAAATATTCCATGGACTGTTTGCAATGTCCTAAGATACTCCTTATATCGTGTAATGTAAAGATTTTTTTTTTTTTAAAGCAAACAGGTGCTGCAAAGACAGGCTGTTCTGTACAACAGTCATCACTTAGGCAGCAGTAATGCTTAAACAGAGCTTCCCTGACTCTCTTCTTCACAAAGCAGGTTCAGGAAGCATGGTTTCAAACCTGCATAAAATACTCCTTTGTCCTGGTGACCTGGAGTTATTTTCATAGAATCACAGAATGGTTTGGGTTGGAAGGGACCTTAAAGCCCATCCAGTTCCAACCCCCTGCCATGGGCAGGGACACCCTCCACTAGACCAGGTTGCTCCAAGCCTCATCCAGCCTGGCCTCAGACACTTCCAGGGATGGGGCATCCACAGCTTCTCTGGGCAACCTGTCCCAGCACCTTCCCACCCTCCCTGTGAAGAATTTCTTCCTCATATCCAATCTCAATCTCCCTGCTTTCAGTTTAAACCTGATACCCCCTTGTCCTTACAGGTCCTTGTAAAAAGTCCCCCACCAGCTTCCTTGTAGCACTTTCCAGTACCTGAAGGCGACCTACAAGGTCTCCCTGGAGCCTTCTGTTCTCCAGGCTGAACAAGCCCAATTCTCTCAGCCTTTCTTCATAGCAGAGGTGCTCCAGCCCTCTGATCATCTTCATGGCCTCCTCTGGACTCGCTCCAACAACATTTTTGTGATGCCTTAACTGTGAAGTAGAACATGTTCCAACTTTTTCCTCTTTAATTTTTTTTTTAATATAGCCTTGAGGCAGTTAGCTCTACGGCTTCTGACACACTAAGTAAAATAACTGCTGTGATTGAACATCCTTTTCTCTGGAAGAGGTGGAAATACCCACACTGGTACTTATCTCTTTGATTCCAAACACAATTTGTTTGAAGATATCAGCACTGAAACTGTTAGATTTTGTTCCATTTAAAAATCCTGGTTTTTAACTTCTTGAAGTTTGTAAGGTTTGTAGGTTCTACAACTTCTTGAAGTTGTAAGGTTTGTAACTTCTTGAAGCATCCTCTGCAGAGTTTCTCCCAACTTGTTTCAGTGGCAATTTGTTTTCTGTTCTTTTCTTCTTGATGTTATCTAAATTTTTCATGCCTTCCTGACCACTAGGCTCCTGCACTGGTGAAGTCTACCCTACGTGTTCTGTGACGCCGCTCAAAGTCACTGGTTCACCTCTGTTCCAGGATACAATTATCAGGAAATTGTTTAGCCCTTTTCCTGCGCCAAGGCTTTGCATTCAAACAGTTCTGTTTTACAACAGACAATCACTGTTGCACTTAGTTTATTGAGGAACGATGTAGTTATTTAGAAATGCTGAAAGGCATCTGTAGTTATCGTAGCTAGAACCCAGTTTTGTGTGCTTTAGGGTAAAGCAATTTGCAAGAAATGAAACCTGACTCTTTCTGTTGATACCCAGGATTAGAATTAGAAGGATTTCCAGGTTTTGAGTAAGAGTCCAGAATCTTTCAAAGAAATACAGGTTGTTGAGCTTTGACCATGTATAGAAAGCTGATTTTAGAAATGGCTTTTGGATGATCTGTTACTCCAGAATACAGAGATTAGCTGTGTTTTGGGAGAATATTGTAAAGCCATATTAACATCATCTAAGGGAATGCAGCTAAGTGGGAATCCTTCAAATCATTTTGTATTTGCACTCAGTTCAACTTCTACCTGTTCAGGGAGACTGAGGATGTAGTTCATTGAATCTATTCAGAATTAAGCTAAGACACAGAAAGAAACAGGATGCAGCTCTGAACTGTTTTAAACCTGCAGGGGTTCCAGGAGTAGGTATCAGTTAGACCTTTCTTTAAAACCCAAATTTGAGTTCTGTTTAAGTTGCCAGAGAATCTCTCACTTGCACCCCAATCACCTTTCCGAGAAGAATGGCAGAACATGATGTTGGAGTTCTGAGGTATCTCCAACTTACTAGCTTGGTTAGTGAGAGATTGGTTTTGGTGAACACCAGATTACCCACTTAAACTGAAAAAAGAGGAGTAGAAGTGGGGGAGTAGAATCAGGTTGGCATCCCTTTGTCTTCAGAAAATTGTTGGGTTTTTTCTTATTATTATGTCTTTACCTTCAGGCATGCCCACAATTTGAAACAACTACGTCACTGGTGTTGAAATCATGCCAGAAGAAGCATCGTGGTCCTCACAAACCCCAGGAGCAGGATGCCAACCACAGTTTGCTTCACGCAGGAGGAACCTGTCGAAGAGCTATACCCAGCAAATTTCCTCCTTTAACTTTTGAGAATCCGGAAGGGTACGCGGTCCGCCCTTCAGATCATCTGAACCAGTCAGGGAAGAACACACCGTACTCTCATGGCCAGCCCAAGAAAGGGGCAGTAGTAAAAGCCAGCGTGCAGGTGAAGGGTCCAGAGAACTGTAGAGAAATACGTATGTTACCTGCTCCACAGCCAGTGGAGACGGAGGTCTTCAGTCCACCAGACACAGAGGTTCCGCAGGTGCCTTCCACAAGGAGCTGGAGGTGCAGCAGCGCTCTGCCCCCAAGAAGGAGCCCTGCCTGGCATCCAGGAAAAGAGCTGGCATTTTATGCTGAACCCTGTGGTGGAGAGGAGTCAGCAGCAGTACTGGTCACAGACACTCCCGAGCAGGAGTACGGAGTAAAGGTTACGTGGAGACAGCGGCCTCACCTAATGAAGTACCTGCGGGAGAGAGGGAAGCTGAGTGCTGCCGACATCCTGGTGAAGGCGAACTCCAAGCTCTCCAGGAGGCAGGCCAATGCCTAACTCGGCAGGAGCGGTGAAGGCGCGCCCAGTGTTACTTTGGGGCATGAAGAGGGGAGACGGTTCAAGCCGAGCCCTGCGCTGCAGCTGGCTGATCCTCCTGAGAAACGCTGCAGAGGCACGGGGGGGCGTTCCCTCGGAGATGGGGGCATGTTGGGCCAGGCTGCCTTGGGGAACGGGGTGGCACTGGAAGGAGCGAGCTGCCCGCCGCGGCTTACCGTGCGGGCTCTTCCTCCAGCCCCGCGAGGACGTCGACCGTTGGGAGCGCGAGCTCCGGGGCCCGGCCCTCGCCACCCCCGAGTGGGAGGGGCCTGGCGGCGCGCGCGGAAAGGGGGCGGGCCTAGGTTCCGGCCCGGCCCGAGAGGCCTTCGTTCTGCGCATGCGTGGGGTTCGTCCCTCCCCCCTGTGGGGCTCTGTGGCCAATAGGCGGGCGGCGTGCTGCTCCGACCAATAGCGCCGCGCCTCAGTACCGAGTTCCGTTGCCAAGGGTAGCGGCGAGGCCGGGGCTGGACGCGGCGGCCCCATGGCAACGGCGGCATTAGGGATGGAGACCGCGAAGGGCCAAGGCGGTGCTGCCGGCCGCAGGTAAGAGGGGCCCGGGGCGGCCGAACCGCGCCTATGCCCGGCCTAGGCCTCGGGGGGCTGTCTGCGGCCCGGCCCCGCACCTCGGTGAGGGCGGCCGGGGGGCGGCATTTCCCGGCCCGGTTCCACCTTCCGATGGGCGGGGGCAGTTTCGGGGAGTCGGCGTCTCCGGGAGCAAAACGAACTGGTCTGGGGTTGCGCGGCGCCGCGCGCAACTCTCCCTCGTATCGCGTCGGAAGCAGCGACCCTGGCCGCGGAGCTCCCGGTGCCGGGATCAGCGGGCGCGGCGGGGCCTGCGCGGGCGGCGCTGCACGCCTCTGTGCCGTCACGGCAGATGCTAACGGCCGCGCGCGACTCCTGAGCGTTACGCGTGGTGCTTCATCGAAATACGTGCAGATTAAACTGGTTCTGTGGGGTCTCGGTCCGCTCTGCTTGTCTCTGGGTGTTGCTGTGAGGCGTTTTGTAGTGTTATTCTGCTCTTCTATTCCTACTAAAGCTCTTGGGGTGTGTGGGACCACACTCGGTGGGTCGTTGCAAGAAAAGGAGAGGAATAACGGAAAGAAAACTAACGAGAGGAACAACTGAACTTTGGAGAAGAGGTTTTGGAAGGAAATTGTGCCTGTGGCATTTGAATAGCTCAAAACCGAAATGAATTGAAATTAAATTTGAGGATACAGACAGGCAGTGAAAATGGGTTTTGCCAGAATTAGTGTGCTTGTAAATACACAGGAAAAAGTATCTTTCGTGCCCCTTACGTGTGGAAGGTGAAGGGAAAAGCAGGTAAGGAGAGAAACCTAAACTTCTGGTAGTTGAATTACGATGAACACAGTGTAGAGGAGAGTATTTATGACGTGGTCTTTGTAACTTCAGTTGAGGGTGAAAAGAAGTAATAGAGTTAGAAAGGGTCCTGTAATCGCTTGAGTCCACCAAATCTGCTGTGAAACATTAGAAGATGACTCATTTATGCAGACACTGACGGCTGACATTTGTATCTGAGTTCTGGAAACAATTTCTGGAAAAAATGATGACCAGATGCACAGAAATTTCCTTGCATAGATACTGGAGATTCAAGTTTGCTACAAGAAACGATGCTGCTTTTCTAGTAACACTTGCACCAATATAATTTCTTTCTGCTAAGAAACCTGCTTTGCACACTTATTATGGGTGCCTCACAGAAATAGCCTAAAAATAGTGGCAGTTCGTGTGATAGCTGCTTTCCTTCCACTCCCACTTTATTAATCAATTTCCTTAACTTTCTTTGTCTCCATGGTTAAAGTAAGAAAACTAGAATACAGAAACCTAAATAAAATTATGTAGTTTTTAAATAGATCCTTAAGGTCTAGTGTTTTTAGGGGTCTGACTTTGAGCTCAGAATGTTCAGGAGCACTATACAAAATTGCAGGAAGACAGAGGATTGTATTCTGAAGAAGGCTCTTGTTTGGCAAATTGTCTATTGTCCAAACAGTGGTTTGTACAGAAAAAGTAAATGTAATACATAATAATAACTGGCAGTTCATAGCAATGAAGGTACTACCTGTAAAGTTTAAAAAAATCTATACCTGAGAATCAGTTGGCAGCTTTTTTTTTTCTCTTGTTCTCACCTGAGGTGAAATACCTTTACTCCTGAGCAATATGTAAAATACATCTTAAGATATAACAGTTATTTCTGGTGGACAGAAGTGAACAATTAAAAAACGAATGTGTATAGTTTTGTAAATGTGCTCTGGGATAGCTGATGATGGATTGACAGCTGAGATCTTGGCTTTAGGCCATATCTGAAGCAGGCCGTCCCTTGAAACTATGGTGTTACCTAGCTTTTATTTGAGGTGGCTGCAATTGAAATTACCCAAGTTCATTTTAAACTTTGATTGACTTTCAGGTAAACATGGCACAACTGTCTTAATGCTTTAGAAAATGATAAGGTTGATTAGTGCTATTTCAGAGTTTTGAGAAGTGCTGTACCTTCCCTCTACGTTTGGGAAAGTGAATTTTGAGACTTCATGTGAAATGAATAATGTTGAATACAGTAGAAACACTCAGATAAAAGTAATTCTAAATCACTGTAATCTTTTAAAGTCTTGAGAAGGGAATTTGGTTCTTATGGTAGTACGTAATTTAGAATCTTGGAGTCTGATGAACTTTACCTTTTTCCCCACTAATTACACAGCATATAGGAATACTTAAAGCTTCCCACATGCTGCCGTCCAAGTGTGCTTCAGCTTCTGAGTTGCAGATGTTGTGTATGAAGAATACAGGTTTCAAGGTGCAAAAGTCTTGACTACAGAGACTGCAAAACTAGGTGTCAGTTACAGCAGTCCCTCCCATAATTTGATGCTTCTTGGGTGACTAGACATGCAGGACTAAGTGGCTTTGAGTTTGTGAACTCAGGAACTCTGGAATCCTTCCTCAGTGTCTTCAGAAGTTAATGAAGAAAAAGGGCCAATTGTCACTAAGTTCAGTTTTCAAGAGGTTATGAGCCCAGGGACTGGAAAAGGTACAGAAGTTATTTTACATACTTTTGTCCAGCCAAAAGCCCTTTCCTTATCTGAAAAACCCTAGTGTAGTTGATCTTGTCAGGAATCTTGGTGACTGCTGGATTTGACTGTTTTGTACAGATGCACCTGAAGTATAATTTTCTTGGAAAAAAAATAAAACACTTTGCTAATGATTTTAGCTACACTTGTAATTCAGAGAAGATGGAGAAGTTTAAATTTCCTTTTAAAAGCCTATCAGTATCTCTGTTAATTCTTGGGTATTTTCATTTGGCCGTGGATGACCTTGTCTTGTAAATTCTGGGATTTATAATTCTTTATATCTTATCCTTAGGTAAAAGATTGGCTTCATATCTTAAGCAGGTATCTTAATATCTTCATCCCTGTCATGTCTGAACATTATAATGAAAAAAATTCGTCCAAAGGAGATAAATCTGTAAATACTTCATAAACGTGGTTGAGGTGTACGTCTAGGAGTACAGTTTGGAAAGAAAAGAAAGCCTTTTGCGCCTGCCATTTGATGCCACGGCTGTCAGTGTGAGTGAAGAAGGAATCGCCTCGCTTCTGACGGTGTAGGCAGCAGTGGCAAGAAAGAAAAAAACATCAACGTTGTTTCACCTGTAACTAAAATTTTCAAACACAGCCTGAAATGCACTTGATAGCTGCAATTGTTAGAACAACGGAAGAATTGTCTTAAAGTTGAACCGGGTTTTAATTGTCTCATCAGTTTCTAATAAGTTCTTCTCCCATCTCTTAGAATTTCGTATTTAGGTTACTGTTGAGCTGTCTTCATAGAGACAGCCATAATTTTTCCCTTCTGCTTTTTTTCTTTTCTCTTTTCGCTGCTGTTGGTACGGCATCTGTAGGAGGCACAGGTGCTCTGACTGCACCATAATTGTGACTCTGGAGGTGTGAAAACTTTCTGCAACCAGACTTGTGCTGGGATAGCTCCAGACTTCTGCTTTGTTCCTGAGGGACAGTTGGGTTAGCTCCAAAATAAAACCATTGATTGCGTTGTAATTGGCTTATGGGATGAATTCTGAGTGTGTGTGCTGATGTGCCTAGAGCTGTCTTAGACTACTGCAAGCGCAGGGACATTTACCCTTGCTGCTCATGTTGCTTCAAAGGTATATTCTGTGGGATGTTGGAACTCTAACTGCCTGTGTTACTGTTAGAGAAGTGTGTGGTCACTTCTGCACTCCTTTCTCATTTAGCACTCTTACGTGAAGTCTGCGGCAAAAGAAGAACAAGAGCCTAAACCTAGCAGCACTGTCTTGCTGCGTCACCTAGTTTGGAAGGGAAATTCAAGTTTGTTGTTTTAATAGCTTCCACTTTCAAACTTTTAAAAATTGTGTGACTGTAAAAAGAGTGTCTGTTCAGAAAGTTTCTTTTATGTTCCTTTCCCCATTTGCAGTTTGAAAGACTGTAAGTGCAGCTTGTGGCATGAAGCGTGCTACGCTTATTTTCAGGGAACTTTGGAGGTTTGTTATCTAGTCTGGGTTAAGCATACTGTTTGCTATTTAACTGCTGACTTTGTTGCCAGGAGAGAACAGCAACTGCTTTAAATTTCACTGGTTTCATATTGTAATGGGTTACAGCGTCAACTGAAGTGACAGACAAGGTTTAATTATTCACAAACAGAAGATCATAGGAGTCCAAATTCTAAGCCACTGTGAATCTTGCTTTCCTCTTTCCTTGGGTAGAGGAAATGCATGAAATTACCCTGGGGATTTGGAGCGTGTAGCTGAGTGGACAGTAAATAGAAAGTTGGTGTTCTGCTTATGGAATAAATGTCTCTTTCCTTTCCTTAGAAGAAACCTAAGTTTCATTAAATTCACCTGAATAAACATTATTTGGGAAGCATAGCATTCTGCAGTTGTATTAGTGGTTAAGAGATGAAAAATGTCTTTACTTAAGGAGTCACCAGCTGTGAGCTGTTGAAGGAATGTGGCTGACAGGAGATTCCTTCTCTCCCTTTTCTTACAAATATTGTAATAAACCCCCAATTTAACCCTCCCCCGTTTGGCTACACCCTTAAAGATAAGTTTACATGCATATTCTTGTGGTTGTCTTCCTGTGAGCCACCTTCCTGGCATCTGTGAGGGCTTTAATGGTTAACGGCCTGTGTGGATTTCTGGCTTCTCTTGGCATTCCTTCCGGGGAAAGAGAACTCCTTTCACTTTAGGTATGCTGTAACAAATTACTTGAGACTTTTCTGGCTAAGGAAAAAGAAGAATCTACTTTCTGTTCTCTCAGTGTAGTACAGTAGAGAATGACACAGGATTTTGTTTGCACTCTTTTTAATCCAGACAGACAATCTGTGCAGAGAGTGGTGCTTTATTTTCATTGTTTTGTTCCCATGTTCCAAGTAGGAGAAGCTAATCTTTGGTACTTGGTGGTGAGTCAGTTTTTGAACGGCATATGAAACACTAAGCAGTACGTAGTTCTGAGCTCAGAATTTAACCTCTTCATAATGCTTGTGTTCCTGTTGCATTTTTCTTGTAACAGCCTGTATTCTTCGTTGTCATCCAGTTTGTTCTCTGTCTTGGGCTCTAAACTATCTCTGTTCTTCTCATAATCTCTAGAACCCAAACAGACAGAATCATGGAGGTTGGAAGGGGTTTCTTGAGATCATCTGGTCCAACCCCAGTGCTCAAGCAGGATCAGCTGGAGCAGGTTGAACAGGATGATGTCCAGTCAGGTTTTGAGTATCTCCAAAGATGGAGACTCCACATCCTCCCTGGGCAACCTGTTCCAGTATTTGACCACTCTCTCAGTTAAAGTTTTTTCTTGCATTTGGATAGAATTTCACGTGTGTTAGTTTGTGTCCATTGTCTCTTGCCGTGTGAGTAGGCATTACTGGCTTCATCTCATTTACACCCTTCCATCAGGTATTTATACACATGGATAAGATCCCCCTTGGGCCTTCTTCAGGCTGAACTGTCACAGTTCTCTGTGTCTCACCTCATGTGAAAGATACTCCAGGTGCTAAACTGTCTTTGTGGCCCTTTGATGGACTTACTCCAGTAAGTCCATATCTTTCTTGCATCTGTGAGCCCAGAACTAGACACAGCACTTCATGTGTGGGTTCACCAGAGCTGAGCAAAGAGGTAGGGTCACCTGCCTCAGCCTGCTGGCAATGCTCTTCTCAATGTAGCCCAAGATGCTGTTGACCACCTTTGCCTTGAGCGTGCATTGCTGGCTCACGGTCAACTTCTTGTCCACCATGCGGTATAAATCCATTTCTGAAAAAGGAATCTCATCAGACAGCATATGCTTTATTCTTTGTTTCACCATGATTCAACTTTTCTCCCACAGACCCTTCACTTGTCAATGTTCTGTTCCTTTACTAGCAGGTTCCCGTTTAGTTTGCATGACAATCTCCTGCCACGTTAGGGCCTCCTATTTCAAGGTGTGTTTCTGTAGGTATGTAATAGTGCAGAGCATATCCCACAGTTATAAGGAATATTTCGCGTGTTGTATTTGTGAGATGATAGCTTTATACTAGGGGGGTTGTGTTTCCATGGATACCATTTTGAAACTGAAGATAGGGGTGATTCTTTTGAGTGGTCATTTCACCTTGGCTACCCGGTTTCATTTTGCCTTACAAAATCACTGGAACGAGTAGTGTAATGAAAAGAGAAGTTTGTGTCTCCTGTACTGGTAAATACTCTTTTCTGCATTAACGTAGCTGCAGTCAGCCAGTACAGACTGCATCACTACTGACCTAAGTTACGTTTAGCATGTGGTTTGTCACCCCAAAACACATGCATTTTCAAAGGAACTCCTTTAGGCCAAATGTATTGTGTTCTTGTTGAGCTGTTTTAACCTGAAAAGCCCATGACCTTTAGGTACACTTGTAGGGCATTGTGCATTAAATGGCATTCTTGTATGGAGAACATGGTGCTGCAAGGATAGGTTTGGATTAAATTCACTGCTTTCTTGCTTTGAGCTGACAAAAATAATTATTATAAAACATGAACAGGTTAATAAAAGATTTTTCTGTAGCATGTGTGTATCAGGTTGTTTTTTCTGAAATACCTTTCTTTAGCATGGTATTCCTATGGCTCTGAGTTGTTTTGTCACAATAATGGCAAAACATATCCACCCACACATGAAGAATATATATATACATACACAATATTATATATATTCTCTTCAGAGCACCAGCCAAAGGTTGGTTTGGGTGGTTTTGGCATGCATGTAGTCCTTCTAATTCCACAGTGAAGTTCCATTTTTAAACTCGGAGGTAGGTAGGAGAGGAAGTTTTAAGGGACTAACTTGCCTTTGTGTTTCTTTAAGATCTTCTTTAAGTGGAAGATTGTTCAGATAGTTGCTGCAAGTTACTGGCAAGAACATGCAGTGCCTAAGGGATTCGGGTGTATTTGAAAGTGGAGGAGGACATATGTATCTAAATGCTTCTCTGTCTGCCAGTTGATGTCCATGTTAGTTCGTTCTGTACTGCTTTTCAAGTATTCCATGATGTCTTACTCGATTTGTATTATGTGGAACATAATTTGTGTATTAAAGCATATCCAAGATGGTCTTTATTCACAATAATATATTCACTCATTCAGAATTGCTTCCAAAATTGTTTGCTGTTGACGTGTCCTTGTTCTAATAATACATTCAGTAGGTGAAAAATGTGCCAAACAGATTTTGTGAAATCTTTCTCAACAGTACTGGCATTGGGAATCTGTGCATGTTTCTTTGGGAATCAAAGTTAAAACTCATTTCACTGGAGAAAGGGTCCTTTTTGTAAAAAAAAAAAAAGCCAGATAGAGGCTAAAACTTGTCCTTGTTGAAATATCAGCTGCTTGAAAATAACTTCTAACTGAAATGTTGATTGAGACCGAGCTGTGTCCCTTAGAAATGGGTGTGGCATTTTATGGCTGATTCCAAGTTTCCCTTGGAAGACTTACTGGTGGTTAATTTAGTTGTGAAGGAAAGAATATCCCATGTTTGCCAAAAAAAAAAACCCAAACCCACCACTCTTCTGCCTTGGAGAATGCAGAAAAAAATTTATAACTCTCGCTCCTGTTGAGTCTATATTACGTGTTTTCCTGGAGATGAACAATTACGATGGGGTCAGTTGCAAGGAAAGCAGATGGGACTCCTCCCTTTTGTGGATTGGAAGGACATTCCTTCCAATGAGGGGTTTGTTCCTCAACCGCTGTGCAGGGACAGTACTGCTATTTTTGTCTGGAATACATCTTTTAAAGGATAAGAATCCTTCTTCAAATGATCTCTTTTCTACAGCTACTGTTTTCCTTTGTAGCTGTAGTTCAGATGAGGAGAATAATTCTGGGGCATGGTCTTAGGAGAGTCAAAAGTGAAAACCCTTTCGTACCAGCTGACTCTGCATGTCTTACTGAAATTGCTCTATTTGTGCTTCTACAGCTAAAAATAAAATCTAGTGGGCAATGGTATGTACCACAAGCCACATTCTCATTGTGTGATTCTTAAGTTCTGGGAGTATTGCTCAGAGACATAAATACTGCTGCTACCACATTAATCAACTGTCCTGCAATGGAGGAGGAGTGACACGAGCTTTGTCAGACTCCTGATGGAAGCAGCCCTCTGCAGAGTGAGAAATGGAACATTGGATACTGGGAAGTTTGGGACATCTGTGGATGAAAATGATGTCATTGTGTCCTGGAGTTCCTTTAAAGGAAGTAGAGCAATGGAAACAGCTGAAAATTTAAGGATCTTGATTGCTAATGTATAGGTTCATATTCCCCGCAATACTGAAAGATTGGGTTTGTTATACGTCTGACACAGCAATTTTTATTTTAAAATAGCAGCAAGGCGCAGTAAACACAAAATCTAGTCCACTTTAAAAATGAGATAGAAGTTTCTGCTGGACACTTTTTCTGAATCTCTCCACCAAACTGCAGAATATCTGAATTTTTAGTACATTCACAAACAGGTGACGCTTCCTGAACTTCTCTCACCATGAATTCAGTGCATATAGAGTGCTGGTATACACTGTAAAGAAGCTTAAAGCACTTAAAAGAAAGTCTGACCCAAGGGAAGGAAGGATAGCTTGTTTTGCTTTTTAAGGTTGGGGTGGAGTCTGTTTCGCTTGGTCTGACCTGCTTAGAAGAGCCCAGAGAACCTTATTCTTTATTTATCAGACTTCTAACTGCTTGAATTGCAGAACAGCTTTAGCTATCTGGGAAGCTTTTAAATCTGCAAGGCCTTGCTACATTGCTTGTTGAGGAAAAACTGAGTAGAGTGCTTTTTTTAGTGGACGTATGATCAATGTACCTGTTTTGTTGGATGCCGGAAAAACTATCATGACTTTTTTTCCCTGTGTTTAACATCTTTCAAGTCTGTCTTTCCAGTGAATTCTTTATAGTGTCGAACATTTTCTCTACAGGCTGCTCTTTCTGTGGTTTCTCTTGCTTCCTCTGCTTGTTGCCTCTAACAGCTGCAACCAGTCAGTTCCTTGCAAAACGAGTCCATAATAAAGGCAACCTTTTATTTGCCTCTTTACAGCTGCAACAGTCAGTATATAAAGGGGACTTAATTGGTCCCTTGATACAACTTGAAAGAAGAATGCTGAACAGTCCCATCTGGGATAACCACACCTGAATTCTGAGACAGACCATAACCTTATTCTAGGACAGCAGTTTTTAGCGTAATAGTATTAAACCTTGATTAAAACCCTGTTTTCGGTTGAAAATCCACAGCTCCGTGATGTATCCCAATGGTTAATTAGTCATGGTGTTAAAGAGAAATTTGATTTTCAGTCTGAATTTGTTTAGCTTCAGTTATGTATGGCTAGATTTTGTAGTCTCCTGTTGCATCAATAGTTATTTGTGACTTCAAATCCATGGAACAGTGGAGTGTATTGATTAATTTTCTCGTGAATAAACTGCAGGATGCATTCAAGTCTTGATAAGAGGTACATTTTCCAGTCCTTGGTCAATTTGTTCAGCTTTCTGCTGAACCCTCTTAATTTTTTCAGAAACCTTTCTCTGGTGTACACCTTGGACAGCATGGGAAGACCATATTCAGACTGGTGGATTGCTTTCTTGCCTCCTTCCCTGGAGCCTTTCCAAAGCCGCCTGGGCTTGTTCCTGTGTGATCTGCTCTGGGGGATCCTGCTCTGGCAGGGGGGTTGGACTGGATGATCTCTAGAGGCCCCTTCCAACCCCCACCACTCTGTGAGTCTGTGAATTTCTGCATATGATATGAAAACAAGGCTGATTCTGATTTCAGCAGGAATGTGAGCCGGTATCAGTTAAAAATAAAACATTTTGCTTCATGTTGGTACTATGTTGAATCTGGAAATGGAGCTGTGAGGAGGAATGGATCTGAACCCCTTTATGTCTCGCTGTCTTCTCCCACGTGCTGTTTTATCTCCTCAGCTGAGCGGTTTTGTTCAATAGTTGCCTTCCCATTCTGGTTTTTATTCTGCATTCTGGATAATTATTAGTCTTCGCTTCCGTGCTACGTTCTGGGTCACTTTTCCTGTCCCCGGCATGCGGCCGTTACCCGTCACGCAGCTTTAGCAGAAGAGCTGGCGGGTGCTGGCACGTGTAGCGGAGGGGTCGATGCGCAGAGTCTCAGACAGTCCGCCCTACTGCAGCGGCTGGGAAGAGGAAGATCCTGACAGGCTACTGGAATATTTTCAGTAGCTCAGAGGAAAATGGGTGATCGATTTGGTGTTTGTGGGGATTTTTTTTTTCCCCTGTTTTGAACTGTGGTGGTGTAGCTATGGAAAAGCTGTTTATTTTTTCCTGTTGCTACTGGATGTTTAATTCCTTTTACTGCATGTAAACCCTTCCAACAGAAGAGCATAGCAAAGAGCGTAGTGGTTTTGTGTGGGAGCGTCCGAGGAGCACCTAGACGTGCTGCTCTGTGTAGTCAGCCCATCTGAAGGGGGATTCATGTTTGAGGCCTGCAGCTGTATTAGCACAGCTACTTGCATTCCTTAGTGGTGAGCTGTGGGAGTAGCTCTGGCACAGCCTTTTCCTGTAAGGCCTGTAACAGCACCAACCCTGCTGTGGTGGGTAGAATAAAAAGTTTGAAGTGTGTGTATGTGTGGGAAGCTCTTCTTTGTCTTGTTACGACGGTACATTTTCATGATGACCAAGTGCTGGAAGGAAGATTGCAAGAGTAAATAAAAATAGCGTAGAATTTTTTTGAAGCTAGTGTTTACAGTGCCACAGTGCTCGTGGCTTTAATTATTTCTTTTTATTTTTGCTCCTTGTGTGAATCCTTGCACTTTAAAATGGGAAGGATTGATGGATGCTTTCATTTTGCAGCCTTCTACGAGGTGATTTTGGCCTGTGTTTAACAGTAAATTGTTAATAAGAGTGCCCTCTTTTTCTTCTTTGCTTTATCAAGCTCTGTGTTTTGCTAGAATCTTTGTGTTTTGCTAGAATCTTTGTGTTTTGCTAGAATCTTTGTGTTTTGCTAGAATCTTTGTGTTTTGCTAGAATCTTTGTGTTTTGCTAGAATCTTTATGTTTTGCTAGAATCTTTATGTTTTGCTAGAATCTTTATGTTTTGCTAGAATCTTTATGTTTTGCTAGAATCTTTATGTTTTGCTAGAATCTTTATGTTTTGCTAGAATCTTTATGTATTTCAACCATGTTTGTGTGTCGGTTAAGCAGTTGGAGGTGAGGCATTGTGTAGTCTGTATTAAGGTCTCATTCCAACAGTCTTCAAAGTCTTGAATGTTATGAAACTTCTTTCCAGTGTGGGTAGAAAATAATTAAAAACACAAAGTAAATAATTTTCATTGAGGATTTCTGCAAGGCACATATGCAAGTCCTAATATTTCAGCATTTTAGCTTCTTCCTGGTAAAAAGGAAAACCTGGAAACCTTGTTCCCAAAGTGGTAGTGTTTTTCTTTCTTTTTATGCTCTGAAGAAGAGACTCAGATTGCTGGGGAACAGAACCACAGACAGTAGCTTGTGTCTACACAGGACACCTTTGTAGTTCTTTTTAATTATACAAGAATGTGTCTGAAATCTAGTATTGATCAGAGCTACGTAGGTTGCTTTATAACAAATTCTTGACTGCAGTTAACAAATGTCATCTATTTCTTAAGTCAGTAGGCATATGAAAAGGAGTTGTTTCTCTCCCCTCTTTTTGTCATGAATATTTTAACTGGAACTTTCAAGAATTTTTCAGACTTTGTCAAAATGGCCTTTTCCGTCACCTATGCTTTAAATAAAAAGCATGTCATATATTAACTTCATCTGGAAATTTCACGTGGCAACTAATATATGTCTTGCTGCACTCAGTAGATAAGGCTTTTGCGTGTTTTTTCCTTAAATTGTGGATGCCTTCAGGTGGAGAAAACTGTGTTACTGCCACTGTTGCTGTGGGGACACACAATAGGTCTCTGTTTCTCTTCAAGAAAGACATTTATGTTTCTAGGCCCTTCATTGCCTTTAAACCCCAGGTTACTGGTCCATGTGAGGAGTAACACCAGTTTTTAGAAGCAAGATATTCTCAAGGTCCTAGACCTGTTATGTGTACGTAAGGAAAAAAGCCCAGAAATAGGGAAAACTGCAAAGTGAAAGTGGTTATCGGCTTTAAAATAGCCTGAGTTGGGCCGTAAGCATCAATTTTAGAGTATATAAACTGTTACGTATGATGTGTGCATGCTTATTTTCTGCACGTTTCAGCCTTTCAAAGCAGGGCCTGTGTTGGCTAGGGTAGTCTGTCTGTAAGGACCTCTGCTCTGTTGTCTGCTTGCCTGGAAGTTGAGTCAAACGTGGATTTACTAGGGGTTAAGGGGACTCTTCTTGTTAACTTTCTGGGCTGTGATCCAGTTTCCCCGGCATATGTTTTGCAGAAACCCCCACCGTTTCTCTCAATCTCTCCAGTTTTCCTTGTTAGGGTTATATTTAGCACTATCTGCCACCTTGTGGCTTCGCATCATTGGACATTTCTGCATAGCGAGACCAGACAGAGCATTTCCTGTTTAAATTGAAATTTTGGGTGGCCCTGCTTTTCTGCATGCCATCAGTAAAATACATAATGTTTTCTGTTTCCCATGTTCAGTATCGTCTTCCTGATGCTTTCTCACTTCTAGAGAGGTCTTTGTCAAAGCTGTGTGGGAGGAAAGTGCATAACTGGTGGGCAGAATACGTGCTGGCATATCAGTTAACCTTTCCCCTTTGTAGGGTTAACAGCGCTGCATTGCGCTTCACGTGATAATTCGTTGTAATACAGAAGGAAATGGGAAGTCTACACGGAATACAACTTAGGACGAAAAGCTAGAGTCCTTGTGAACGTTATCAATAAAACAGTGAAAGAATTGTCTTTAGTTCTAGGAATGAATAATCGGGTGTTGCGAATACAGATTCTCTCAGGTGTTAACAGTAGTCTTGGGAATTCTGGCAGGAGAAAAAAATGGTGTAGGTTTGACTCCCAAGACAAAACCTAAAATTCTGAGTTAATTTGGGATTGGGTATTTTATGATGGAGCATGGACTTCACTGAATTGGACTGTGTTAAGCCCTCAGATATAAACTGCCTCATAGCCCGTCTCAGTAGTGGCTCGTAATCCATCCATCAGTAATGAAGCCTTTTTTGCTTACAAAATGTTTCCAGAACAGTTTACTAAGGTGATTAAAATACGGTTAGGTCAGATTTATGACAGAATATGAAGTATGTCTTATTTTTTAATGCCTAGTAACTTGGTCTTCTCATGCGGTAGAACTTAAGACTTTAAAACAACTGTAAGACATGACAGTGAAGTTGTAGTCTGTGAATATTCTGTGCACTTATAATGCAAACTGTTTACTAGAGTAACTAATTTGTTTCTTTTTCCTTTCCCAGAATCTTTGAGAATGAAAGCCTGAAACTACGAGAGCTGAAACTAGCGAATCAGGTAAATAATAGTGCTGAAGCTGGTGAAAATAAGTGTAGGAAAACAAACACTAGCCATCTAGAGACTTGAGAAATGGGGGTGAAGCACTGAAAATGCTTTGTCTAAATACAAACAAGAGCTCATTGCTAACATTTTTCTTTCAAGACTTTAATGGTTTTCGTTAAAGTCAACCTTCTTGTGGCTTGTAGGCTTGATTTCTTTGATGCGTTTATTTTTTCATACGTCCTCTCATTTCATTGGGATTGAGGCACTACAATCAATCAAAAGAGAGGAAAACTGCAGGGAATTATCTATTTGAAGTATCAAAGAAAAAGAAAAGGTTTCCCCAAGCTATAGAAAAGTCTCCTGAACACTGCTGTTGAGAAAGATTTCCACTATCTTTTGATGGTTTTTGTTTCCAACAAAGAAAATATTTACAGCCAAGCATTTGTCAAATATTAGGTTGTAGGTCTCAGTTTTTACAGCGCTGTTTGCTGGATGCTTACATCACCATGTTCTTAAAACGAGTAAAGTATCCATCCTTAATATTTGTCCTCTGAAATTTTAATTGCTTATGGATTAGAAGAGGTGATATCGTTGTGATTCTCTAGCTGGCCATTTCATATGGACCACAAATCACTGTCTCACATTAAATTCATCTGTAGTTAAATTAGAATGTGCTTTTCAGGAAAGCTTTCTCTCAGCTGAGGATTTCTAAATCCAGACGTAACAGATGTCAGGGAACTGTTGCAGTAGATAATAACCCTCTTTACCAGAACTTGTTCATTATATCTAGTCTGAACCTACCGAGCTTTGACTTTAGGCAGCAGATTTATTACCAACTTTATTTGTGGTATTTTATAGGCGCTTATCTGACAAACACCTCAGAGTCAAGGAGTAAAGTTTATCTTTGGTCATGTTTGTGGAAGGTAGGGTAATCCTTTTACCTGTAGGCTATCCAGTAACACTTGTTAAAAATAAAAAAATATATAGCATTAGTTGAAGTGATCAGTGCAAGAGCATTTAGTGCCAAATGCCACTCAGTAAGACGTTCCAAATCTAAGAATGGTCTGACTGCTTGGTGATAAACCTCAGTGTGTGTTTTAGGACTGTTGTCTTGGGTCTTAAGCTGGTAGTAATCACTGGCTCCTAGTGCTAGGTGCTATGGTCAACGTATGCCTAGTTTCAGACCTTACCGTGGGGATGTATTGCTTTTTCACCGAAACAAAGCTGCTGGGCTGGGTGAAATATTACTTATAACAATGCGTGGCATCAAGTTGTGTCTGTGGGGCAGCTCTGCCTGCCAGGATGCTTTTATCTGGACTGCTGCCTTTCCTTGAGAGAGACAGTGTGTGGCTGCTGGCGCAGTGCTTACTTCCCCAGCCTCAGCAGCCAGACGGTGTTGCTGTATCTCTTGGGGCACCTGCAGCTGAAACTGCAATGCTGCCATCTCCCTGTGGCGTAGAGCGTGCAGCGGAAGGCCTGTTTCTGGATGCAGCAAGGACAGTACTTTTGACGCGAAGTTTCATTAGTGCCGTCATCACTAGCATTGTCACTGCTGCCTCAGTGTGAACTAAGAAGGAGCTGGAATAGTGGAGAGGATGTTTCGGAGCTGGGATTCATCCCGCATGGCCTGCTAAGGTGGGACCATGCCAAATAGAATAGTGAGTAGCGTGGCATTGCACCTTCAAGGGTGGATTGGTTGGAACTTTCGTTTGGACCATGTTCCTGTTCATCGCGCTTGTAGAAAGAATACTAGTTGTCTTATTAGTCTGTTGTGATGTATTCATCTGGCACATCTGCCTCCTTAGCTTGTTGGAATGTCATTAGAACTGGAGCTGGTGGTTTGCGATCCTCTAAGCGTCCTGTATTCTGGCGTTACGCTTTTCTGTGGCGCAAATGCTTCCTAAAGTATTCAATGCACGGAGTTCACAAAATCCTCAACAAATCATGCTAATCTGTATTTCACGGCTTACGTGTTCTGCTGTCCTGTTTATGAAGTATCGAAATTTTTGGTTGTAACACGATATAAATTTTTACAGTTAACACACAGCTGAAGGAAAAGGCTAGTTCGTAGGCAAAGTGAAACAAAATACAGCTTTCTTTTGTCTAATTCTTCCTAGTGGAGTAAGTCTGCGAATACATAGTACTTAAGGTAAGGCTGCTCTGCCACCTCCTGTAGAGAAAATGAACTGCTACTATCTGTCCTGTCGGTGGGCTTGTAGATTTATTTTTTTCTGCTGTCTCAGTAAGCAAAGTAATAGAGAAACCTTTTTGAAACAAGTTAAATTACTGTCAAGTTTTGTCACTTTGATAATCCTGAAGTCCTTGCAAGAAGGCTTGTCGCATTTACCAGCAGCGAAGTACATGTTTCAGTATGAACCAGTATGATCCCATTGGATTGCTGGGTCTTAGAAACTTTTTGATGAAACAGAATGCACTTTCATAAGAAAAAACCCAAATTTTTGGACTGGTGAGCAGTGAAATATTTCAAAAAAGCTATTTAATAGATTAACCAGCTAAGTAGCTCTGAAACCTATTATATCCTATATTGATCCCAAATTCAATTTCCCATTCTAGCAGTAGCTGTGTACTTCCTTACTGCCTTCAGGATGTTTGTTTTATTTTTTTTTCTTGTCTGTCTATTTGTCAGGTAGAGAAGCCTTGGCAACAATTTTTCTCAAACCCTTATTCTGAGTATAATGTTTTAATTCTTGTTTTCCCTCTCCTTTTAAAGCCATTACAGACTTATAAACTATCACATTTTTTTATTTTTCCTCAGCATTAATTAAAAAACCCACAAACAAACAACACTAATATAAATTCTTCTGGAGTGTCTGACTACCTTTCTAGAAAACAAATTTTATCTGTAATGAGCACTTTCTAAAAATTTGACTTCTACTGCTTATTTTTCTTCTAGACCAATGTGATAATCTCTTTGGAATTCTGTGTAATTTTTGCCCTAAAGGACAATCCTTGGACATTAACAAATACAACCTGTATTGCAGTGCAGTTTGCAAAGTGTAATTATGAGTTTAAGTAAAAAAGGTTTTCGTTTGGGTTTTTTATTTTGATTTCTTTGTTATGGTATTGGTGTTTTATTTTTCCGTGGTATTTTTTGTTTGTTTGGGAGGGGTGGGGTTTGTTGTGTTGTGGGGTTTGGTTTTTTTTGAGGAATGCGTGAAAAGCAGAAAGAAGAGAGGACCAAGGGCTGAGTTGTGCTGGAATTCCTCAGGGAGAGGTTGCCTGAGAAACCAACATCACTTGAGATAGAAAGTCTAATAAGAGAGGAAAGAACCAACGAGAGAGGAAAGGGTTCCAAAGACAGATGTCTTAAGTAGATTGAACTGTTGGTACTGTTTATCTGATGGATCCTTGGAGACTGAAAAGTATTTGATAGAGCAAGGGTTTCTATCATTCAGGAACAACTTTCAGGGGGTGTTCAGGTACCTAGAAGTAGGCAGGGATAAACTGCATCTACGGCATGGGGCTTGCACACCGTTTGCATTACAGAATATTAGTATATGATTTTTCCTCCTTCATGCATCACCTTCTAAGAATTAAGCGTGACTGTCTTTAAAATAGTGCAGTGTCCCCATTTGCCTTGGTGTAAGTCTAGAAGTTGTTTCTATTCTCATTTAGTAGGAAATAATAAACAGCAAATGTGTATGTATCTTGGAAAAATAATGTTTTATTTTTTAACATTTGGATTTACCATTCTTTCCTTTCAATCCTGAATTCCATGGAAAAATTGTGCGAAGTAGACCAAATTTTCCTTTTACTGGTTCAGTCCTATTTTAGTGACTGTAATTTCCCTCCCTCCCCTAAGTCTTACCTCTCAACGCTGACTTCTGGGAACAATTTGTTTTGAGTTCTCCCTATAAGATGATAGCTTTTGAGACAAAAACCTTGTCCTTTGCAAGCCCTGGCTTGCTTCTGTGGCATTGTGACAGCATTTGTAACTACAGTGGCAGTGAGCCCGGATTAAGGGTTTTTAGAAATGATACGCTAATACAGTAAAGTCTTAATTGCCATATAATGCATTGGGCAAAGACTCTCATCTGTATTCTGGCACTTTCAGATAGTCTTGGAGATGGTTCTCTTAATATGTATTTAGCTTGATTGTACAAAACAGGGAGGAAAAACTATACAATCCCTGAATGCACAGGAAGATGTTGTCCTAAATGATGTCTAGTCCAATCATAACTGTAGTTGAAAGAGCAGAGAGTCCTTGTGAGCTGTTTGGTGTGCTCTATCAGCGTAAGTAGGTTGGATGCATGGAGTAATAAAATTGCGTGGACGTGCTGTGTATTATAACATTTACTTTGTGAAATGTTTCATATTGGATTATAAATATCTGCTGAATGTGTCTGTTTATATTAAGGATCCAATTTAGACTGGATGAAAGGAGTTAAAATTATCTGCTGGTGCTTTCAGAATAGATCAGAAAATAAGCAGGTGTCCACATCGCCCATCAACCGTTGATGGAGAATCCAAGGCAATGTCTCACTCCAAAGGCACCGTCATTCCTGTGTCTAGCATTTTTGTAAGAGATTACGAGAGTATTTCAGGCTTGTTGGAGATCCTCATCGTCATTGCCAATGGCTGAGGCATGGTTTCTGCCTCTCTGGATGTGGTTACTCATCCTTATCTCATACTTTATTTCACAGAGAGCGCTTCTAGAGAAGAAGCAGAGGAGGAAACGTCTTGATCCCTTGATGGTACAGCCAAATACTGAAGCAAAGCCGCGTAGGTCAAAGCCCAAAAGGTGTGAGGAGCAGACTCCTTTAGTAGAAACTCCTACTCCTTTCCACAGTGATGTTATATTACATGGTAAGTGCTCAACTTGATTGCAACAATATGTTCCCCAAAATGCCAGTGCATGTATTTCGTGTCACAGATAGGCACCTACATTGCTGTGACAGTGGTCAAGCAATAAACCAGACTTATTACATACCGTTCTGTGTAGAATTGTAGTGCGGAATGGCTGAGCAATACTGAACTGTAAAAACAAACAAAACCTTACCTTGGATTTTGTGACAGCTGAGAATCTTCATCTGCCTTTGAGTAATTTCTCCCTTGTGTTAGGCTAAGAAGAGCTGTAGAAATGGGTTAGGAACCTCTATAAAGGTAGGGAGACACAAATCCAAAGTAAGAGAGTCTTCTGAAGCTGTAGGATGAAGAAAAGGAAATATTCCATTAGTGCCTGCCTGTACTTTTCTTCATGGTATACTCCTCAAGATTGCGTATGACTGAATGATGCAGTAGACGAGGAAAACAAGTCTGATACTGAATTAGGTTCTTGCTGGTTTTTACCTCCTCTATTACAGTTTTTGTGGGCTTCAGGGAGACAACTGAAACATGACGAACAAGCTACAGTGGTCCAGAAAGTCACAAACACAAAGGTGGTAACTCAGTGGTCTCAAAACACCACAGTAAAATAGTGACCATTCTGTTAGGAGTGAAGAGAAACACAGTATGGAGAGCCTGAGGACTTCCACGTCACAGGGAGGACAAAAGAGCAGCACCGGCACCCCTACATTCCAATGGAAGTGTCAGGAAGTAGTTTGAGAGCAGGACCCTGTCAGCCTATCAAGAACATCCTAAGGCTGAGCTGCGTGCTACTGCAGGATGTTATACCACCACCATTATATTGATAGGGAATCGGTGTGTAGAGTAGGGTTTTAAAAGCGCAAAGAAACCAGTGGCCTGGTTTGAAGATCACATTTGGAATCATGTTATGCCATCTTTTGAATGTTTTACTTGTTCTCCAGATATTTTTCAGGATCATAGGATGGGGAGGCGAGTGGTGATGCTGATGGTAGCATTATGTGTTTAAAATCAGGTGGGAAAAGGATTTAGTTAAAAGATACTTCTGAGTCAAAAAGAGTGAGAAAAAAGATTGATAGAACTTCTAAGTTAGGAAATTTCAGTAGTACTGAAACGACAAGAAAAAACGCCATGAAACTGCACTAACTGCTCCCTCACTAGCTTCCACAGTTCTGAAGCTTCCTCATTCCAAACAGGTCCTGTTAAGAAGTGATAGGAGCAGTAAACATGTCAGAAACCTGATGACTAGATAAAGCAATAAAGTTTGAAGAAGAAAACCAATGGGAAAGCAAGAAATCCAAAACTGGAACTACACTTAGATATTGTGTGCTACACAAATGTGTATGAAGTATTATGCCAGACCCTGACAACAAGGTGTCTCCACCGATTACGAAGTGCTGTGCACAGATGTGTGCATGCTTAAATGTGGAAAATCAGTTTCTACCGGAAAGATAATGGCATGCTTTTACGTTTTTTTCCACCTGTGGCTGTAGATATTTTTATCAAATTGATTTGTGATGTTCACTGTAGAGCACTCATATATTGATACGAGACCAAACAAAGAACCTGAAGGAAAAGGAAAGAGAGTAGTTGCCCATAATTTAATTGAAGGCTGTCAATGTGCATGACAGACACAACTTGTTTTAATTGCTGAAGTCCTTGTAAAAATGTAAATGCAATCACTATGTCTATAAATTAAGAAAATGATGCCTGATATGTTTAAAGTAATAGGTGGTCTGTACCAGCGTCAGGCCTGACTCCTCCCAGGTCTTCTGACAAAAATTGAACAAGTATACTAAAGGGATGCTTGAGCAAGGGAAGATGAAGAGAACCACCATCCTGGGATGTGTCTTTAGCTATAAAAAAAAAAAGACTTTAGCATGCTGTTTCATTTTGGCCTGCAGGCATTGATGGACCAGCTGCTTTCCTGAAATCGGAAGTGCAAGATTTGGGGACCAAGCTCCAAACTCTCTCTGCTGGATCTTTTAAAACAGAAAATGCAGATCAGGAAAATGATGGAGAGACTGTAACAGACACAGCAGGCAAGCCAGATCTGCAAGAAATCTTACAGAAACGAGGTGAGAGTTGATAATGAGCAAAGGTCATTTTCAGTAGCATTAAAAACCCTAAAATCTCACGATTTAATGAAAAATCATGAAAAAAGTGCCTGTAGGATATTACTTTTAAATGCAGAGCTAGTAGATTCTACTGCATGTAGAAATGCAGAACTGCAGTTCCTTCTTCTGATGTAACTGGTATGTTCCAGTTAATGGTTTAAAGGTTTATCGGTGTGCTGTATAATTTCTGGACTTTCCAAGAAAGTTAGTGATAAAATGCTATACTTCACGTTTTGTTAAAGTTTGGGATATGTTTATTCTAGGTATATTGTGTCTGGATGTGATGCTTTAATATTTTCACAAGAGCAGAACCCTCTGTTGCCAGTAAATGCCGTGATTTAACTGTTGAGGAGACTAACAGGAAAGGTGTTCTTCCTGAGTCAGAGGCTGTCATGACCTACAGTTCGAGAGTTTTACGTTCAATGGTTAGATCCCATTGAGTAGTTTCCCAGTGGAGTGTCCATCTCTGTCTGCCAAGTACCTTATGTTGCTGCCAGTATTGCAGGAAACCTATTTTTGTTGTATGCAGCCTAAGCACTTGGCAGCAACATAATGGCTTGTTTTTATTTTGAAGAGCTCCCAGAATGTTTCCAGTACACTTCATCTATGTCTACGTTGGTAGTACCTCTAATACTTCCATTCAGTTGTCAGATGCAGCAGCTGCTTACCTACGGATAGCAACGTTACACGAGAGTTAGGAAAGGAAGCAGGAGAGACTCTCCAGAAACTTCAGGGGAAATGAGTGGAGGTAGAATATAAACAGTGACTTTTGAAATTGGCTGGAGTACTATGGTTAACGCCTTTCCTCTTTCCAAATGTGCTTTGGTAAGTTTATTGACAAGTCGTTAAGACTACGTTTTTCTGTTTCATTTGAGACGAAGAACTTCCAGCAGTGTCCCCTCTGTGGAGTGCCGTGTTGGATCACTGTTAGAATATTGGCTCTCGGAAAGTAATTCAGCTTAGCAGGCAGAGTGTGTTCATTTTCTGTAGTGCTTTATGTGTTTTTCCATTCTACAGTGAAATTAAAGAATGGAATCACAGAATAAAATGATGCAGTTCCAAGTGGAAGGAAACACTAAGCAGTGTATGAAAGTTTGTCTTTATCCAGAGTTGTTTTAGTTATACCCACAGTCATCTCTGCTGAACTGTGCTTAGGTTAAGATTAAATGAATAGTCCTGGAACTACTCAGTCTGTGCTCCTGTTTTAAAAATCAAACCATTAGTAGTATTCATGAGACCCGAGTTATTGCTACTGATGTAAGAATAGGAGGGTCTCTGAATGAAAAAATACCGTATTCCATTTCAGTGTGGAAGGCTATGGGGAAATGGTAAAGGATGTAAACCGTATAGAGTCCAATTTACAGGGTAGGTGTCAGCACGATGATCTGATTTCCTTTATTCTTAAGACATGGAGGGCTTTTTTTCATGAAAATAGGCAGAATTAATTCAGTGTCAGCATATACTAAGCAATATGTTACATCATGGAATATCATGTAAAATATGTATTAATAAAAGCAGGACAGCTGCTTAATCATCTGCACAGTGACAGCTGCAAATGTCGGTAGGGGTTTGAATTACAAGGCTCGGGAAGCAATATAGTACACGAAGAAAATCGGCAGTTGAAACAACAGAAATTAATTAAAAGAGCGAGAGCTGAATAGCTACGCAAGAGTTGTGAATTAGTGATGCCATGAGCTCGTGACACCTGCTTTCAGAGGTTACCTGCTTGATCCTGTATTCTGACAGGAATTTCAGACAGCTTGAATTTTGACGAGGATGGCACAGAAGAGGAAGAAGCTACTAAGACACCAGCACCTCATTCACAGTGTCCTGAACCTGAGCGGCCTAGTTCTGCAACCAGTGAGAAATCTTTGGCTGTAAGTGTCTTGAAACCCATTTCTCATAAGGGCTAGGCACGTGTGTGATTTTAGTACTAACTCCTTAAGTGTGAAGTTAAAATACAGTGGTTGTGACTATAGTAGCTAGCGTATTAATCTCTGAAGGCAGAGGAAGAGCGTGATTGTCAGGTTTTCTGACTGAAGGACCGTTGAGTTAAACGCACAGACCTAGTAATGATCAAAGGAACAACGGTGGGTGGAAGAACCCAAGTCGTCTAATCAGTGAAGAAGGGAACACAATGAAGCGGCTACTTCTATGACCCTCAAAGGAGACGGATTAGAGCATTGTCTCTGGTGTAAAATCCGCCAAGGTGACTCAGAAACTGAAATGCCATGCGAATTTAAGAGGGATCACTGCCTAAAGGTTTATAGCATTTACTGTGGGACGCAAGGGGGAACAGAATTTTGGGACTGAACAGAGAATTCTGGGTTTGGACAAAACTTTTTATGGGATGTTCAGGGGAAGGGACTCAGGAGGGAAAAGGGTCAAGATGGATCAGGAAGTACTGAGCATGAGAAAATAGGGACTAAAGGGGGTATTAGGCACCAGATGCATACAAAACCCCATCCCTGAAGGTATTTAAAAGACGTGTGGATGAGGCACTTAAGGACATGGTTTAGTGGTGGACTTGGCAGTGTTGGGTTAATGGTTGGACTTGATGATGTTAAAGGTCTATTCTAACTTAAACGATTCTAGGATTCTCTGAAACAGCTGCAAGACAGTACGCTTGTCTGCTCAAACCTTGTGCCTGATTACTACAGCATGTCCTGCCATCTTCCAAAGCTCTGCTTCTAACCGTTCCCTGTGTGAATGTGTTCTTGTGTGTGTTTGTGTGAGACAGATGCATACATACATATGCTGACAAACTATATGCTGAACTAGCCAGTGAGTTGGAAGGGGCCAGCATCAGGAACACCCAGGGTCTGAGCTAGTGACCAGATAAAGGACCATAGGGTTTGGGCATGGACGCTGGACAGCCTTAAGTCCGTGCTACTGTTCAGAAGACCTGTGTGAGGGTATTTGTGAGGTGACTGTGTGTGTCGTGCTACAATAGTGGGTTAGTAGTACAGAGGTCTGGGTGTTAGTTACTTGGGAGGCTGGGCTATGGGTGCCAGCTGCTAGAGATACAGGGTGCAGGGTGCTGGAGCTGGGGAGGGCAGAGAGCCACTAGTGAATTTCAAGTCTGTCTGTGTGCCTCTGTATTCACTCAGACTTCTACTGGCTGTAGCTGGGAATGGGCATAAACCAGCAGCCTTATCTCCAAGGCCCAGTAAGGGTAGAGTCTCCTGGGTTCTACAATCCACAAAGCTACCTCTAAGAAAAAAATTAACGACCTATACCAGATTTCCGGTAGAATTCCAGTTCCTTTGGTGACCATAACTTGCATCCTGGCTGTACACATCATTCTAAGCTTCTTCCAGCTCCTGGATGTGCTCCTGTTCTGAACCAACATAATCTCAGTTATCCTTTCGGTCACAAAAATCCCAACCTGTCTTACTGCAGCATCCATCAATCCAGTTTATCATGCTGCCTTATCTCCCACAGAGTGTTTGAAGCTCTAAAAGCAGCGAAGCTCTTTGCTTACAATACGTACAGTGTCTGATCCTATTTTCCCCTTCCTAGCAATTCACTTTTCTCTGGCTAATGGGTACTTTTTCTCCCCTCTCCTTGGAGAGCTAGTCTTTCCTCAGAGTAAAAGTTTTCAGCCACTTTCTTCAGAGAAATACAGGTGGTCTCCCGTTTAACTTCCCTTTCCCAAATATCTTCTGGAGACATGACATCTTCTGTTTCAACAGACCTTTCTTTTCTTGGGGGATACTAGAGCCTCTGATCTGATACGAATTTGCTAATATGATGGTTCTTCCCACAGGAAACAGGTGCTTCCTGTAGTCCAACCCCTCAGGCAGATGCACAGCTGGGAGAAGTAGAGAACTTGGAGGATTTTGTCTTACGCCCTGCGCCCCGTGGTGTTACAGTCAAGTGTCGAATCACTAGAGACAAGAAGGGAATGGACCGGGGCCTCTTCCCTACATATTACATGCATCTGGAAAGGGATGACAAAAGAAAGGTATTGGAAGCAGCACACAGTATCTTGGCTATTGTAGTACTACCACAGAATGTTTTTGGTGTAAGGGAGAGCTTCTGGTAAGAACCCAAGAGCTGGAGGGAGCCAGCATGCAGATGAGGACAGCTTATATTTGGCCAAGGAACTAAGGAAGGTATCGGCATGTTTAAAAGCCATAATACAACGAAAGATTAACTGTAAGAAGTATAAAAATGGAAGGATAAAGAAGAGCGTGGAGACTGAGCTGCTCCAGAGGAAAAGGAGGGAAGACTAGAAAGGACATTTGCATTAAATCTACACTGCTGAGTGAGCTGATTGGAGGAATACGATTTCAGGATGTGCACTTGTGGTAGAGATCAACATTGTGGAGACAGTAAAAACAGCACAGAACAGAAAGGGGTTTGGTTGTGGGAAATGAAGAGATAATAGTTTGGATAGCAATGCCTCTGCATTCTTACAAAGCTCCAGTCTTGATTAACGGTTTTTTGTTTGGGTTTTTTTTTTTTTTTTTATTTTCAGACATTCCTTCTTGCAGGGAGAAAACGAAAAAAGAGCAAAACATCCAATTACCTCATATCAGTTGACCCAACTGATTTATCCCGGCAAGGGGAAAGTTTCATTGGAAAACTCAGGTGAGAACCACAGATGAAAACTATAGTCAGGAGAGACTGGATTTCCATTTTAGTTGAGTTGCGATTACGCGTAGCAGTCTGGTATCAGTTCAGAGAGAATGAACTTGCATTGTTCTGCTTAATGTCGTCTGTATTCACCTGGGTTGGCAACCTTTCTGTAGCGTTACTATTCACTGCGGCAGTTCAGAGAACAAATTCTGGCTTGATGCTTTTCCAGGATAGGTTACAGGCTCGGTTCACCATGGGCACTTTGCAGAAGCTCCTTCCTGAGCTGGCATTAGGAAGATTTAGGAGAAGTGTATTTTCACTGTGCTGTACAAATACCTTCTGGAGATGACAAAAGTTTCCACTGATGCCTCTCTCTTTTTCTGTCTTTCCAAAACCTGACATTAGGTCAAACCTTATGGGAACTAAATTTACAGTCTACGACTGCGGAGTCAGCCCAGTCAAGGCACAAGGTCTAGTGGAAAAGGCTCATACAAGACAGGAGCTTGCGGCTATTTGTTACGTAAGTAGCACCTGTCCCCTTTTGCCCCTTTCTTTTTTGTCATCTGGTTACCAAGGAAACAGGGCTTACACAACCATGCTGCCTGGAAGCCTCCCCCACTTAACTTTGGAACCAACTGACCAATTTCAACCAGATACAACAAAGGGCAGAGTCCTCAAAGATAAGTTCTTACAAGTTTAATGAAAGAAAAAAAAAAATCAATGCCAGGGGAGGAAGCAAGAACCAAACTAACATCCTGATGACCTCCTTACCTGGCCTTTTGTTTGTCATGTGGCCTGTCAGCATATCCTTTACAGGTGGAGCCAGCCACAGCATGAACTGCCTCTTGCCCAGCTGGTATCTGGTGGACACAAAGAAAGAACTGGGAGTACCCTGTAAAGTAAAGTTATTTTTTGCAGAAACAAAGACATTTTGGTGGATAGGAAGGAGATGGTGTTATTACAGTAGCAGCTTGTTGTTGCTAAGGATATGGTTCCAGGGGAGATCGTGATTTGCTAGCTCTGTCCTAGAGATGTTTTCTTTTTCTGGTCTTGTGGATCACCTCAGTCCAGGCTTCAGAGTGAGGTGGTACTTATGGACACTCTAGAATTATTCAAGGGTTCTCATAGAACCATCGAATGGTTTGGGTTGGAAGGGACCTTAAAGATCATCTAGTTCCAATCTCCACCAGACCAGGTTGCTCCAAGCCCCATCCAGCCTGGCCTTGAACACTTCCAGGGATAGCGCATTCACAACTTCTCTGGGCAGCCTGTTCCAGCGCCTCACCACCCTTACAGTGGAGAATTTCTTCCTGATGTCCAATCTAAATTTACCCTCTTTCAATTGAAATGTGTTCCCCCTTGTCCTGTCATTACAGGCCCTTGTAAAAAGTCTGTCTTCCAGCTTTCTTATAGGTCCCCCCAGGTCCTGGAAGGCTGCCATAAAGTCTCCCTAGAGCCTTCTCTTCACTCTGAACAAGCCAAATTCTCTCAGCCTGTCCCCATGGCAAAGGGGCTCCAGCCCTTGGACCATCTTCATAGCCTCTCTGGACTCGCTCCAACTGGTTGATATCCTTCTGATGTTGAGGGCTCCACAGCTGGATGCAGAACTCCAGGTGGGGTCTCATGAGAGCAGAGCAGAGGGGGAGAATCACCTCCCTTGCCCTGCTGGCCACACTGCTCTGCATACAGCCCAGGATCTGGTTGGCTTTCTGGGCTGCCAGCGCACACAGCTGGCTCATGTCCAGCTTCTCATCCACCAGTACCCCCAAGTCCTTCTCCTCAGGGCTGCTCTCCATCCATTCTCCTCCCAGCCTGTCCTTGTGCTTGGGATTTGTTTCATATTTCAGTCCTAAAGTTTGAGCAAAATTTGTAGTTCTTTACCAAATGATGCCCAGTCATGTGGAAGGATTTTTACAGGTACAGCAGCAGGAATTCAAAGGTGCATTAACCTACTGGAGCATGACCTTGATTTTCTTTTTTTTTTTTTGCTGTTGCTCTTAATGGCACTTGGGAAAAAAATAGATGCGGTAATTCCAGTACTAGCCAGTTCACAGAAGTATCACTGGATGTTTTCTTTGTATACAGTATTTTTCGGTTCTCTACCTAATTGTACACAGCAGGGTATTAAAATGAGGACAGGAGACTATATCTTTTCAGATTTCTGAACTTTTATCTACAAGACGTTCATACAGTTTACATATTAGTAAACTCAGTACCCTCATTCTCGTATGTGGCCCAAGATTTTCTGTAGTGAAATCACAGAGGTTGTAACTCCAAAGACCTTTGTTACGTGTCTGCAAAATTCACTAGCATGGTGGAAGAAGCTGTGTCGCTTGTATCAATTAAGTCAATACTTCCAAAAGATTCTGGCTTTTTAATTGGTCTGTGGGAATTTTAAAGGTTATTATTGATATTGTTACGCAACACTTTAAATGGGCCCTTGGGTTTTGGTTGACATTATTAAATGGATGGTTTGAGAACGCCAAGACTCTTTTTCCTTTGCTTTTTACACTCAATCCATTTGGAGCAGTCGCTTGCAGTGCTTTGGAAAAATCTGCTTGGACATATGCTGAATACTTTTCTCTCTGGGTTTGTTTTTAATAATTTATAGAAGATTATATATGATTTGAGACAAAATTTTAAGTGTGGTCTTAAACACAGATAACAGCACCTAAAGAAGAATGTCATTCATTCTTTGGGACTATTTTAGTCTAAATGGTGATATATAGCTAATATAGACTCAAGTGGAAGATACTTGCCTCTTATCATACTGAAGCCTTGTTCACTGGCAAGGTTTTAGCATGTTTTTGCCTCCGATGCAAAAACTTATACGTGGAAGTTGCACTTGTCTGATTTCGTTATAAATGTTTCATTAAAATAACAGATACACCGTAAATTAGGTAATGCTATGTGTGTCTTTTGATGTAGTTCTCCAGGTGGGAGAGCGTGCTGTTCTCGATGGAGCTGCAGTTAGATAACTGCTGCTGCAGTTGTAGCTAGCAAATCTCTAAAAACCAATATAAATGTGGATTCAAGTTCAGTTTCACTGTATTTCCTTCTTTGAGGCAGAGTATCTCATTTACTGGAAATAACGTCTTTTCTTGTCTTTCAGGAAACCAATGTGTTAGGATTCAAGGGTCCCAGAAAAATGTCTGTCATCATTCCAGGAATGAATATGAATCATAAGCGAATTCCAATCCGTCCGCGAAACGTGAGTTCGATCATGTCTCAGATTGGAGGAAGAGGTTAACACTTCCTTGTAGAAATCTGGGTGTTACTGACAATCACGGTTTTTAGAGCGAGGTTGTTAACACCCAGGTCTTTAGCAAGTCTCATGGAGAGTAAATACAGCGTAGCCTAAAGGTGTTGATTGATTTGTTCTTGTCTTTTACCTTATTTGTAGCTTTCTGAATAGTGTTTGTATCCTTATTTGCCCTTCGGTCAGCCTAAATACTATTTACTTGGCTATTGCAGTAGCTATGGTGTTGCTGTTGCACCCACAACCCCTCCTCATGCTGAGAGCTGGATGAACACAGAACAAACTTGCTTCTCCCAGGAGCTTACCTCCTAAGCCGGTGTATGAATTACAACAGGTGGATAATAAATAGATAAGGTGCTATTCCGGTGTAGTAGCGTGCTGGTTTTAGTCAGGACAGCATGAATTTTCTTCACAGTAGCTGGCATGAGGCTCTGTTTTGGATTTGCCCTGAGAAAGAGCACCGATGCGGTGTTTTCCAGTTGGTTCTAAGGAGTGCTTGCACCGATCAATCAAAGGAGTATTTCATTCCGTAGCACGTCATGCTCAGTATCTAAGCCGCGAGTGTGGCGGGAGGCCGTAACTCCTTGCTTGTTTGCTAGCTAGCTAGCTCCTTTAGCTTGTTTGTTCACGTGTGTGTTAGGCAGTGAGTTGGTGGGTGGGTTGGCTTCCCCGGTCGTGATCTCCCTCTCTTGGGCTGTGGCCCTTGCTCCCTGGTTCTGACCCTGTCTACTCAGGACCTGGCTGTGTATCGGTCAGCAGGTGGTGAGCAATGTATATTTTGGTTTATTTTCATTACATCTTAGTATTGTTAATATTATTAATATCACTATAATATCCATTTCTATGCAATTGTGAAATAGTTCTTATCTCAATCCATGAGCTTCCTTGTCTTTTCCTCCTCTCCTCCTCCTCCCCTCGAGGTGTGGGGGGGAGGTGAGTGGGTGGCTGTGTGGTACTTTATTGCTAGCCAAGGTTAAAAAACCGCCACAAACAGCAAGAGAGTAAATACATTTTTGATCAAGATGTCATTGTATAGGAGGAATCACAGGGAAGGAGGATTCTTTAAGTAGAAGGAGAGATGAGGAGAAAGATGGAGTTTTGTGGTGACTGTTTAGTAAGGATTTCTCATACATTTTGGGGACATAATAGCTAAAAGCTTACAGAACTTTATCTGAAGATATATTGAGGTGTATGATGAAAAATCGTTCAGTTCCCTTAATGTGGGGTTTGTGTTTGGTGTGATAGGAGACCAAAAGGCAGAAAGGACAGGTGCCAGCTGAAAGAGGTGGCCAGTGGTGTTTGCAGCCATATTGTGAGTAAATATGAGCAGGATAAGGGTGTATTTGTTGAGGTCAGAGGAAAAAAAAAAAACCTTCGAGTGGAAATTCAGCGTCATGAGAGCCTGGAAAAGAGTTTTAATTTTGTGAAAGGCCAGGAAAATTGTATCTGAAGTGGTCATTTATTCATCTTTCATTTGGTATTGCCATCTCCCCCATCCAAGGCCTTGCCTTTACTTTTTAAAATATTCTTAATTTGTCTATTTTCCCAACTGTCTTGCTAACAGACGAGTGTACTGACAGTGGGCAAGGCTGAATCACAAAGCTGTTCTGGAAAGGTGGCAAAGCTTTCAGTGTAGGGCTGTTATTCCGGTTCGTCTTCCTTGTCTTTGGATGCCTCCAACTACGCGATGCTTTAAAGGAAGAACACTTACATCTAAACGCGCTTTGTTGGTGCCAATTCTCAGAGTTCTTTTTGCATCTCTAACAAAGTAAATGAAGAGAAAAATAAAGATATAAAGCAACCAGTTTAAACTGAACAGTAGGTTTTATTTAGGTTATCCTCAAAAATCCACTATCATACCTGTATACAACACTAAACCCGTAACTACAGCCGTGTCAGTCAGACCTCCACAACAGGTTGTCTTCTGATCGTTTTTTTCCCATTAAGTAACTTCAGTTTGGATTCTCTTACTGGGAGTTCTAGTATATATTGGTTTAGTTTGGATTTTATTCGTTGCAGAACTTTTCAAATTAAATCACGTGTTACGTGTTTAACTCGCTGCTGTTTGCAGCTCCTTGTAATTCATTCTGTTTGTGAAATTTAATGTGCTGGTTTACCTCCTTTTTTTGTACCTTTTTGGTTTTATTTCTCTGTGTTTCATAGCGTGCATCACTTACTAGACCATACAGGATGACATTTAACCTACTTAAGGCGTACTTACAGCCCACCGCAGCCTTTGGACTTTCAGCTGAAGCGCCCCAGGACCTGGCACTATGCAGTTACTTGTAGATTATTTTGTTTTAAAGTTTAGAATGTTAGAAATGGAAGTTGGATCCAGCAGGATCAGAGAAAGATTATGAAACTCGGAAATGATTCCTGCCAGCAGAATGGCAGTAATCTGTGTCCTGTGAATTGCTCCCTTTCCTGTACACACACTTCCTTCTCTCTCACTCTTTATGTTCTTTTTTTCTCTTGTTTGGGTAGAAATATGATGATAACTCATTGAGTTAGCATAAATTCAAAAAGAATGCTTGAACTGGGAATCCATGAAGGTATCTTCCTGGTACTTGCATGAAATTTTCAGCAGGACTGAGTTTAAGTGCTGTCACTGCGTTTCAATAAACAAGGAATTACCTTCAGGTGACGAGAGAGGCAGTACTCAGAAGCAGAGCCATTCCAAATCTGATAAATGTACTTCTTTCTTCTGAACAGGAACGTGAGAGTCTGCTGTCAAAATGGCAAAACAAAAATTTAGAGAACCTCATTGAGTTGCACAACAAGGCTCCAGTCTGGAACGATGATACTCAATCCTATGTTTTGAACTTCCATGGGAGAGTTACTCAGGCCTCAGTGAAGAACTTCCAGATCGTCCATAGCGATGACCGTAAGAGTCTGGTGGAAAGTGTCTGGGGCTTATTCAAACAGGGAGAATCCAATTTATTTAATGAGATTTGGGTGGAATAGGAGACACTGCTTGTAGAAGGGAGACTGGGTGGAGAAATTCAGCTCAGGATTACTGGGGACTTCTCAGCTGTCAAGGAATTTATAAAAGGCCTCTCTCTTTCTGGGGTGGGTGCAGAGACTGCTGTCCATAGCTGCAGCAAAAGTGGGGGCAAAGGCAAGCTTCCTGAAGGGAAAGGATAAATCCAGCACCTTCAGCCCAGCAGGTTTGAGCTTTGTTTCTGGAGAAGAACGGTAATCTCTAGAATAACAGTCACTCTAAGAGAACGGATTTCGAGGCCGCTCTGGTGGGGAAGGATGGATACACCAACCACATATATTTGCTGCCAGATGTTTGTGGGGATTTTTTTTGTTTGTGGCTGAGTTTGGGGGTGGGGTGTTTTGTTTCCTTTGCTTGAGTGTGAAATTGTTTGTCTCTGAATCTTTCTTTTCTCCCCAGCTGACTACATTGTGATGCAGTTCGGTCGTGTAGCAGAAGATGTGTTCACTCTGGACTATAATTACCCTCTCTGTGCTCTTCAGGCCTTTGCTATTGGACTCTCCAGCTTTGATAGTAAATTGGCCTGTGAATAAGAGACAACAGACTTGAAACATGGAACTCACTCCCATCCCTGCATTTCGTTGTAAGAGATCCAGCTGGAATAATGAAAAGTACTTAGGGACTGAAAGGGAACTGGAGGACAGACTTATGCAGACTTACCAGAAAGCAAAGACCCAGCCTCAGAGTATTATGGTAGTTAACAGTAAACCATCTTAGACTGTCCCAAGACTGAGCAGTCTCTGGATGCGTTGTGGAAGAAGAAGAAATATGGGTGATGCTGTTGTTGTTAGTGTTGATTTTGCTATCAGATGCTGCATGGGAGTGGGCTAAGGAATTTAGCCCACTAATTGGGACCCCTTGCAGCTAGTATTAGAAGAAGAATTGTTTAGTATTCATATACTTTGGAACTTCCACAGTGCCCCTGGAGATGCTGCCGCTCATCTGCGTCACCATGCGTTCATACAAACCAATTCAGAAACAAGGAGGACAGTTATTGGCATGTGTTGTCTTCATCCTGTGTAGCATTTTGCTGCCTGTAACAACAGTCAGACATGGTAGGCTGCAGGTTATGGCTCTGTGCAACCGCAGATAATGGCCAACAGAGAGAGAGCTGAAATGAGACACTGGCTCTAGTAAAACACTGGTACTCTGTGGGATGGTTCTCTGCTAAGGCTGACAGTCCAATTCCCTTTCAGTATTCTAATTGCTCCATATCCCTTGACCGTCTTTTTACCAAATAAAGAATCTTAAATGTTCCCTTTTTAGTTGGTGATATTATTATTATTGCTGTTTCTGTTATTCTTAACCATGTGAAAAGTGAGACTGAATAGATGATAGACTCTGACTGAGTTTGGCAGAAGGTAGTATTGGAACAACATACCATATTCCTGAAAAGCAGTGTTCTCATTGATTGAATCTGGACTGTAAGCTTATCAGAAATATTTTGTTTGTCTGTTGTTCGTAATATCCGCTACATTTTTAGGAATTTAGTGACTGATTTCATTTTTTGAACATGAGATTATCTGAAGACATAACATATTGAAGTAGATTTTATATAAATAATTTTAACCTGACTATAAGTAGGAGCAACCTCACAAGGAAATTGCAGGTGTTTGCAAAGGCATCAGTAAGTTTAAAAAAAGAATAACTCCATCACAGGGCTTTGCAATGTGCCTTCCAGTGTTCTAGTTTTTAATGTTGGATGGAGATACGGAGACTGTAGGTCACAGTACGGAATGCTTCTTTGACTCACGTGGCCTTGATTCATCGGAGTGAATCGCTGCACACTGTGACATGTAAACCTCAAAATACACCCATCTCTGCTGTGTACTAAAGCAGAGAACAGTTACTATCCTGCCTGTTCCATGGCTGTTACGCATACGATGATCCTGGAAAACTCGATTGAGACAGGAATAGGTGTTCTCCAGCTTTGGCCATCATCGCTGTAAGTGCGCTGTTACAAGCCCCAAAGAGCTGGATTTATTGCTTTTGGTCTCTGGAGTCTTTGCAGCCGTAGGTATCAGTTACTGTTTCTAAAAAATGAAACTTTGTGAAGACGTTTTCTGATACTGCCAGGGTTTACACACGATTACCATGGTAACCGTGTGTAAACTCTGTTTTTAACTGTAAGTTGTGAATTGATGCTGAGAACTCCAGCCTGTGTGTAACTCAGATGCCCGTTCTGCATCAGCTGGTGAGCCATTGTCTTGAGATACCTCCTCAGCAGAGCTCGAATCAGGGATCTCTTTTGTGCCTTCATGTACTTCCTGCGCATCAGGCTGGGGACAAGACCTGGCAGTGTTTTCCAGTTGGACTCTTGAGTTCTTGGCTGATGGCTCTGCATTCCCTCTACCCATGCAGAAAAACTAAGTCAGTTTGTTACCTGTCTGATTATTTTTCTGACTGGGACGGTGTGAAAGAAACTGTCTTATGTTAGTTTGGAGTGATCTGAAGGTAGAATGCTGATTTCCTCCGTGCTCGGAAGGCCACAGAGGCATCTCTTCACTCACTCTTTCAGTCAGGCTTGTCAGCAGTGGCTCTCCAAGCTATCTGTTGACATCACATGATCCTAGCAGGGTCAGGGCCTCTGGCTCTCAGTCAGACTATGCAGACAGATGAACTGATCAGTGCTCTTTTATCAGATACTGTTTTACATAAATTGTATTTATAACTTTTATATCTAAATGAAAATAAACTAATTTATATATTGAAAAAAATCCTTCATTCTCAATGAGGCTTTTTGTAGGATTTTGTCCCTTGTGGGTATTCTTTGTTCCTTCTCTTCTAGATACTACCTCATTTTCTTCCTTCTTCTCACTCCCCCTTTTCCTTTGTCACTCTCCGTTATCTTCCTTTGTGGTGGGGTTTCTTCATACACTTGGAACTCTGGGAATAAACGTACGGTTAGTCTCTAATACTTCCCACCCCCTGTCCCCACCAGCAGGTCTTCCTTTATAGTTCTTGGTGTCCGTTTGATTCTCTTTAAGCTGGCTGCTCTTCTCTGCCCCGTGTTTTCAATGTTTCTCCTGCCATCCAGTTACGGCTTTGAGACGGTTCTTCCTGCGTTTTCCTACCATTTATCTGTCTGAACCCATTCTACCGTTGAAGTACAGTACCGTTTCTTTCTGAATCGAGAACTGAAGTAAATAATACCAGGGTAGGAGGAACACCAAGCTGAAGGGATTATTTTTTTCTTATTTCCAAAGGGAGATCTATGAACCTCAGTAAGAGGAGACAGGGGGGTTCCGATAATCAGAAACCGACCCAGCACTCAATGCGTAGGCCCTATTCTTCATGCATCTCTCTTTCCACCATTTCCATCTGAGCCAAATTAGGGAGAGAAAACTGAGCATGAACTACTACTGGGCGTTTGTTCTTATTACAGTAATAGTAGTCACACACGTGCAAATGCAGCATTCTTGAAGTCTCAGACACCTTAAAGAAGGAAGCATACCCAGCTGTTCCACACGAATCCTAAAGGTGTGCCTAGCAGACGAAACCAGCCCCTATGCTGCTAGAGGCTCCTTGGCTCACAGGCATCAAAGACTGCGTAATTTCTTGCTCTATTAGAGGTCAGTCCTACTCTCATTGAAGTTTTGCCGCTCAATTTGGTAGCGGTAGGGCAGGTTTTTTGTTACTGTTGGCATAATATAATTATTATACTTTACTTAGTGTGCTCCTCTGCCTGTTACTAATAACAGCTTTGTCAATCTCTCAGCTGACACTGAATTAGTTTTCCTGTTCCTGCGACAGCGAACAAGCGAAGCCTTTCTCCTGATCTACAGCTCAAGAGCTAAGAGTTTGTAAATCTGAACTACAGACTCTGCCTTCTTTGGCAGAGTCGGGAATCTCACCTTGTCTGTCCCAGTGTGAAACTGCTGTACGTTAACAGCCGTTCGGAACCACTGCAGCTGAAACCCGGAACGAAGGTAGACATGGTATCCTAAGGCCAAGAGATAAGGCCCAGCATATAGTTACGAAGACGAGCAGAAAAGCAGCACCGGTGTAAGGGCTTCCTAACGGGGAAAACAGCCTGCTACGGCTGTGAAATGGTAAGGATTGAAAGCCCTGCTGTGAAAGAAGGCAGAGACCCTGTACCCCCTGTTATTCTTAAAGCTCTTAAACTGTACAGTCTGTGAGGTTTTTGTCTTCTCATCCCACCCCTTAACATATTCTATATGGAATTACTCTGCTGGAAGCTGGAGGTGACTTCTTTGGTCCCCAAATGGGAGAAAAATCCAGAAGTAAATGTCACCAAAACGCATTAAGGTAAAGGCTATTATTACCGTAATCTGCTCTGGTAAGTTAACGTTGATTTTAGAGAATAGGTAAATGGGTGAGTGTATTCCAGAAGATGGAATTTGTGATCATTTACTCGAACGTGTCCAAACAAGGTGAACCATTGCACTGTCTGCAACAAAACGGCTTAAATTTATGAAAAAACCAAAGGATTGCTTTTCTTTACATTCTTAATTGAATTGAGCCCTTTAATAAAGCAATACTTTACTGTGAAAAAAAGGCTTTATTTTAAAAGTTGTATATCAAAATCATTCAGAGTATGGATAGGGTTGGGGAGTTAAGTCTGATCACCTTGCCCAACTCCCTCTCTCTTCTGGTCTAAACAGGATAGTTTGCTTCCAGGTTACAACCCTGCATTCTCCTGAGTGGATTTCCATCTGCAATTGACTGGAGTCTGACAAACACTCCGTGTGATGATTCACAGGAAGGAATCGGTTTCAATTCCTTCTCTTTGAGCTACGTTGATTCTGCAGGGAAATGGGAGCAAAACAATAAGTTAGTCACGTAATCGGCAGACCTGGCCTAGAATTCACGGTGAACAGAAGTGATGAGGAGTTACCTTTATTACGTTGTTTTTTTTTTTTCCCCACTAAATTACGTTTTAAAATATGGCTTAGTAGAAACAGTGGCTAAATGAGATAATCACTGGGCTTTATATAACAAAAAAACCCACAAAGTAATTTCATTGGATTCTGTAACTTCTTGTGTATATTGTCTGTAGTCCTGATTCCTGCAGGATGTATCTGGTTTTTCTTAAGTATTCAGAAAATAAACGTACTGCTCCCTTGCCTTACAAAGAAAAGTCATTCCATTTCTAAAAGATTACCAACATCAGTTATCTTCAGCACTGCCCAACTTAAAAAAAAAAGTGGAGTTGGCCTTCTGCATCTCAAGACTCGGTCTAGGAAGCCGATAGGTTTTGCCATCCGATTTAGGAGGCCTTAGCTAGGTCCTGTTTGCAGTCTTTTCTCTGCAACTTGGAGGAGTTAACGAACGTTTTGGGCTTCTTAACCAAAAGCGGAGATTTTTCTTAGGCCATTGCTTCAACGTACTGAAGTTTTAACCAAAGCCAACCTCTGCCACGGGTAACGTACACGCCAGACGGCTGTGACGTCACCGGATGAAGGCACGGTCGAGCGTGCTTTGCTGACGTAGCTGCACTGCCCAGAGCTGCTCGTAGGATGCAACGACACGTACTAAACTCGCTCGTTTACTACTCGTTTTGTTTTGGGGATGTGGCATTCCAACCCTAGTGCGGCTCTCAGTCTTGTGTCACCGATTTCTAGCGCTGCGCGTTGGCATTCCCGGAGGAACGGACAGCAAGAGAGCAGCTCCGGCGTGAAACCGGGAAAAGCCGCAGGAGGACACCCCTTTGCTGTCAGCCGAGTAGTTTCTGGGACGTTCTCGGGACAATTAAACTCTTAAAACGGCCTCAGCGGTGTCGGGCAGGGTTTGCTCCGCCGTGCTGGGTGGGAATCACGTCCCTAAGGCGCTCGACGGGGCGAGCCAGGGGCGCCGGGGAGCCGTGTCCCGGAGCCGGGCGGGGGGCGTGTGTCTCCCGGGAGCAGCCGCCCGGCCCCCGCGGGGGGAGCGGGAGGCTGCTGGGCCGCCGCATCCCCGCAGCGCCGGCAGCTCGCCCCGGGGAAGGCACCGGGCAAGCGGCGCCGTTTCCAGGGCTCTTCCCCGGGCTGAGGCCGGCCCGTCCCGGACGCAGAACTCCCAACTTCTCGCCCGCCCTCGCCGCCACGCCGATTCCTGGAGCCGGCAGCGTCCCTTCCCCCGCTCCCCCCGCCCGGCCGGCCGGAGTTTCCTTCCTCCGCTCCCCCCCGTGCGGGGCGGCCTTCCCCCCGCCGGCCCCCTCTTCCGGCCGCTGCCCGCGGTCCCTCCTCCCCGGTCACACACGGCCCCCGCCGGGCAGCGCCCGGCCCCGCTGGGTTTTGTTCCCAGCTCCGCCTCGGCCCTTCGCTCACCTCCCGCCGCCAGCCCCCTCCCCAGCCCCGGCCGGCGCTCCCCTCCCTCGGCCGCGTTCGTCTCATACCAACTCTCATTCCTCGCATTCCTCACTTCCTCCTTTCAAACTCCAGGGGAAATAAAACCCCTCCCTTTTCCTCCCAACCTCCTGCCCTGCTCGGCCGCCACCGCCCCTCCTCGCCGCTGCCCCGGCTCGCCGTCCCACCGGCCGCTCCGCAGGTGAGTGCGCGCTCGGCGCTCCGCTCCCGCCGGCCGCGGCTGGCCCCGGCGCCGCTCCCCAGCCCCCGCCGGCCGCCCGGGGCGCCCGGTCGGGCGTTGTTGGCGCCCACCCCGCCGCTGCGGGACCAGGGGAAGGAGGGGGAGCGCCGAGGGCCCACCCCGGAGCCGCCCGAGGGCAGCCGCGGCTCCCCGGCAACTTTGTTCTTCCGCTCCGGGTAGCGGCGGCGATGCTGAGCCGGACCCGCCCGCTCCCCTTGTCATAGCGCCCGCTCCCACCCCCGCGGGCTCGGGGGTGGGGAGCGAGGGGCCGGCGCGCAGTAACAGCCCTGCTCTGCTCTTTTGGCAGAAAGTCCTGGAGCAGAAGGAGGATCTGGAGGCGGTCCCCGCTGCCCCTACGGGACAAGAGCCGCTCTTGCCTCGCTCAGGTCTGGACACGCTGCTTCGGGATCGCTTTGGCGCGGGGCGAAGGGGCGCGGGTGCCTGCGGGAGAGGGGGTGAAAGGGAGGGGCTGGAGCCCGGTCCGGTGCGGAGGCACGAGCGTACAAAGGAAGCCATGGGAACCTCCTCAATGGAGGCTCCGGTGGCTGCCCCCGTCGGGAAGGGGCTGCCGGGACTTGGGGAACTCGGGTCACTCGTCGGAGCGGCAGAAAACGGCTGGGACTTGTAACGGGGAAAAGGGTTGCTGGACCGTTTGTAGAGATGCGCTGGGGGAGGGCGGAGGGGAGGGTCAGCGTTTTAACGGGGACTGTGGAAGATGCGTTGGGGAAACCCAGGAAAAACGATAAGCAAACCCATCCGTGAGAAGGCAGGGGGGATGTTCCAGGACGAAAGATGTGGGAATGCGTTTTCCCCGGTCAGTTACTCTCAAGTTAGGGTTGAGTTTCGGTGGCATGACCCTGGAAAGGATTTAAATCGCATCCCCCCTACCCCCACCCCCCAAAAAAAAACCCCCAAAACCCGAACAAACAAAAAAAGCTTCCCAAGTAACCTTTCAGGTTATGTAGATAATTCTAAGTGATTCCTCGCAAGGGATGCTAAAGGTGGGGCTTTTGTACGAGGGAGAGGAGTGTAACTCCACGGATTTTAAGAACTTTGGTAAAGTACTTCATGGTGAATGGTCATGTGTAAGTAAAAAGTAAAAATACGCCCCCTCCCCCGCACTAATCTGCCTTTGTTTAGTGTTGCTTCCTAACCTTCGGAGGCGACTTCTGCGAATCCTTAACAACTAAACAATCCAGAGCGCTTCTCAACGCAGGCAGCTGGCAGGAGATTCTTTTTGGTTTCGTTGGTGGTGGTTTTTTGGTTTTTTTTTTTTTTTTTTTCCTGTTGCTCAGAAGAGATGGGCTTCCCTTAGACGCGACTGCACTGTTTGCAAAGTTAGCGGGGTATTTGTTCACCTGCCTGCCCATCTGTCCGCCTGGATGCGGGAGGTTTTGTTCTCCCGCGGAAGGAAGCGGCCAGTAGGACGGGGCAGAGAGTAGCGGGGAGGTGTGAGAGAAGGGGGGAGGCAGAGGGGGTACACGGCGAGTGCCAGGGCCGGGTTCGAGCTGCTCTACAACCACCTGTGCCGTCAGAGCCTTTTGGTCTCAGGTGGTTTTTCTCATGACAGAGAAGAGCCTGGATGGTTCTGTAATGAATACAGAGGGGCTTCTGTATTAGGGCTGTTGGGCGCTACGGGACTCTGCTTTTCTCTGGAACTTGGGTTGGCAGAGCCAAGGGCAGGCAGTCACCTTACGGTGTTTACCTGAGTCCTCTTCTGGATGGCTCTCTCAGACTGGAGCGTGCAACAAACTCATCTCTAATCGGGTGGATCAGCTCGTCGCCTTCTCTTGGAAGGGATCTGGGGAGCAATTGGTGCGAATGGGTGTTAGGAATTTCGCTGCTGTCTCCGGTTCCTGCTACATCTTTTGGATTTTTAATTAAATTTACTGACAGCTTTGAAGTATACTTTAGGTTATTACTGTGCTAAGTGTTTTAATGTTAGTGTACTACAGAACATCTGTGGAAAACTGATATGAAAATAGTAATGCCAAGCTCTGAAGACAAAAAGGGCTCCGTGGCACTGAATCTTGCTTGTGGTTTAAAATAAAATCACATTTGATACTGGCTTTCTTACTCAGGTACTTGTTTCACAGAACGTGAGTATAGTAAGTAGCGTTTTGAGAAGATTGCTGGAAAGTACAGTTTCCAACTGGTACTGCTTGTATCTCTGGAGTGACGTTACACCAATTCACAGCTTTCCTTCCTTAGTATTATGTGTCTTTTTCTGGTTGTATTGTTAAGCTCTTGGTTCCGTCCCAGCATACCTCCAGGGGAGGGACCACAAAGACTTGAGGCTGGCGCTGCTGTTGACAGAACCTGTGGGCACAGCCACAAACTCCATTTCCATACTTGTCACACCTCCTTCCTTTCTCACTGGCCTGGGTATTGGCATTGCTGTTTACTGACCCGGGCCAGGGGGCTGATCCAGCTGAAAAGTAGCACTCTCTTTGAGCAAGTTAGTCTTCAGCCGCGTCCGTTCTCCAGTCCGGTTAATCATACGGTCACGTAAATGCCAGTGTGTCCGGAGAAGGGGTGCAGTGGTTAGGGGGCGGGCAGTGGGGGAAGAATGGGCGTATCTTCTTAGCAACATCGCCATCTTTTCCCACCTTAAGTAGTTCCTTGGACTATGTCTATAGTTGCTCCTGTGACCGTGAAATGGTCTTCATCTTATCTGGCTGTCCCTGTGTCTTAAGAAAGCAAAAATTCAGTGTTACCTTTTTTTTTTTTAAGATCTGTTAGACTTTCCCTACAGCTCAGATTTGTCTCTTGTTGATAACTTCCCCCCCCCCCCCCCAAATGCTGTGCAGTGGATCTTCCAGTGACTTTCTTGGGCAACTTTTCCATCGCCCAATGTACTTTAACATCGGAGATGTTTTCTTACTTTATTGCGGCAGTTTTTGCCCTGGTGTGTATTTCTGTGAAATGGTGGCTTATTCTCGCTCTCTCTCTGCATTTGTACCTTCTAAGTTCATGCAAGCTATTAGTGAAACTGAACTTTCAGTGTTTTTTCAACATCTGTTATTCTAGGCCTGATGGTGGTTTGGTGTGTGGTTGTTGTGGGTTTTTTTGTGTTGTTTGTTTGTTTTTAGATATACTCTTCACTTTCTTCAATTTATCTGTATTCCTTTCACAGAACGAGATCTGATATACCACGTGTCGGAGGTGATTCGTCTCTCTGACTGAAGTGATCTCTGAGCACAGGGCAGCCAGAAGTTACACTGGTCATTTTGTAGAAGCATTTGGTTTGCAGACAACACTCTCGTTTGTTCAGCATTCTCACTCCTGTCTGTCTCTAGCTCCCGCTTCTGGCGGGGCTTTTTCCTTGATTTATCTCTTGGGTTTTGGTTTTTTCATTGTTGCTTCTTCCGTTTCTTTGCACTGCTTTTTCCACGTTCTTATTTGTCCTCCTTGCTTCTCTCGTTTTGTTTTTGAGTGGCCCAAATCCTTTGAGTTGTTCTTATCCACTGGTGTTTGTAAACTTCATGTTTATTAACATTCCCTTTTATTCAGTCTTAGAGCTCTAATTAGGATGTCAAGGAAAACTGGACCGGCAAAGATCCCTGCGGCGCCTCAGTAGTACCCCCTGTACCTGCTGTTGGTTCCGCTGGTGTATATCATTAAACTTAGTTTTGAAGCTGTCCGTTAATTTTCTAATAATATGAGCAGTATTCTTCAAAGGCAATTTGGAGTCATTTTTCAGCGAAGGTTTCCTTGGAGAGTAGCAAATGCTGTTCCAAGTCTAAACCTATTACATCACGCGCTGCTTTAATTCCCAAACTTCGTGGCAATTCTCCTTTGAGGAGCAATCACGTTTATCCAGATTTGCCGCAGCGGAATCTCCTCTCTCCAGCTCGTGTGTTACGGCCACCGCCGTGCTAAGTGAATGTCCAACGAGCTCCTCCGTAGAGCCTTGTGAGGTCAGCAGTGTGCGGTGCATGGAGTTCGGGACAAGATCGGAGACTAGATGATTAGAAAGTGTTCGTTGGGGTTGGAGGTAGAGTTTTTGGTTCTTGGAGGTTTTTTTGTTTGGGGGTTGTGGGGTTTTCGTTTTGTTTTTCCTGCCCCTTGGGTCCTCCTTTTTCTGGAGACGATGCAGTCACTCCCCTTTGTTTTTAACACCATATGAATTAGACGTTTTCCTGCTAGGGAGGGGCAGGTTTTCCAGTTCCCAGTGCCACTGGCTGAGTCACTGTCTCTGTTTTTCTGTTCCATTGTAGGTTTATAATTACCTTGTTCTTACCTTCATTAGAATATGGTTGCCAAAGGGTAGGTGTTTTACTTTTCTGTACTTCTGAGACATGAGTGCCAGTGGCTTTCAGAGCTTGGATACAAGACGGTGAAGCATCTGCTTTGTTGTTGCCAAGGAGAAAATAAATTAGCATAGTCCTCGAAGTGCCTCCCTTCAAGAAGTATGGTAACCATTAATGACAGGTGGCCAGGCAAAGTCTAATCTCTTGTAACCGGGACTGCTCTAAGCGAAGGAGGAGAAGTCAAGAGAGCACTCAGCATGTGTATACTGCAGTCTAAAGGGAGGATTAGCTGAGGTCTTAAATTCATTTTACCTGATCATACTTCTCCATAGTAGATCCTCGAAATAAAGCTCACTGATGCCAGACTAGCAGGGTTTAGAGATGTTCTCTTGGTTTGAAAAATCACCTTAGAGGAAAAAAGGAGAGAGGTGTAAAAGGGGTTTGCATAGGATTATTACGCTTATTATTCTAAGTACATTCACTGCTCTTTGATTTTTCTTTCTAAAAAATAAATGAAGAAATTCCTATTTGTTCCTCCACCCTGTTTATTTGTGAAGGACCTACGCGAACACCAGAAACTAACTGTGTAACCGTTAAACATATAAATCCCTGTTTCTATCCACCCAGTAAGCCAACTGAAAAATAGAGAAGTAGCGATCTTTTTTTCCCCACTGTTTTTGGTCACAATTTTTATTTGTACAAACACATTTTAAAAACTGGAGTCAAGTCTGTGGTTGTCAGTGTCCCTTTAAGAATATGGTTTTGCTTGGCTAGCTGCCCTCCTTCTCCTGAAGATTAATCCAGCAGAAGGTATATAACCTGTTGACCTTCCTGGCAAGAAGGGTCTGGAAGGGCAAAGAGATAAATCCGAAGGTTCATGATTTCCTGTAATATCTGTGGGCAAGTCTAACCTGTGGTTTTCGGGGTTTTTTTGGCATTTCTTTTTTCTCTCTCTCTTTGCTTATTGTTTCCTGTTTGAGGGTTGGGGTTGCAATTACAGGTTCTCACAGTTTTCACTTGCTTTCTGTGAAATCCCTGTATGTCCAACCGTTTGTAAACGCCAGTGTGTTTATGCCACAATGGAGAGCATGAGTTCTGAGCTCAGAATTCCACTGGTCTGGGTTGAGGACTGCTCTACTGTCTCTTGTGTCAAACTGGTAGGAGAATTGGAATCGGCTAACACGGCTGGGATCTGTTTGTCTGCTCGGACATTTCAGACTCACAGAAAAACAGGTCGGGTTGACTTTCAAGAAATTGTCTTCTTATCTGTAAGCAGCATGTTCATCTGCTGCATGTTGTAGGCGGAATGTGTACTCCAAAACTGAGCTATGGTGATTTCTGAGTACCCCAGCACAGTGCAGCCGATTGGTAGCCAAAAGCAGTGCTCATTGATGTAAGGCAAATGGTGGTTCTTTACTTAGGCATTGGTTTATCGAAACTACCAAACACCTTTAAGCTGCTGTCTCACTACTACTAAAATGAAGGCTTAATGTGTTGGCTGAACTGAGGTCCAATTTTATGTACCTGTTCTGCCTGTTTGTGGTTTGCTTTTGTCTTGAGGCTTTAGTAAAGGGCTTAGCCCTGGCCAGAGAGGTGGTGCCTGCAACACCGACCACCTGCAAGCGCTGCAGCAGTAGAAATCTGTCTGCGTTTGTGGGTTGTATGGTAGGTGCTTCTATCGGTCCCGTTGTCTCTTAGCCCAGGTTCTTTTCCTGGAGACTGGCTATAGTTTTGGAGCTAAACCTTTTCACTGCTTTGGATGAGTGTTGTGGTTTAACCTGGGCTAGCAGTAAAGTGCCACACAGCTGCTCGCTCACCTCCACCCCTCCCCCAGTGGAAGAGGAGAGTCGAAAGAAAAGACAAGGAAGCTCATAAAGCTAAGAACTATTTAATAATTGAATATAAATGAAGATTATAGTGATACTACTAATATTAGTAAAACTACTAATAAGTAATTAAAGTAATAGAAAATAGAACCTATTATACAATTGCTCACCACCTGCTGACCGATACACAGCCAGGTCCCGAGTAGTGAGAGTCTGAGCCAGAGAGCTGCCAGAGCCCCAGGGCAACAACCTATCCCAGGGGGTGGGAGTGGGGTGGGGGGGAAAGCCAACAGACCCCCCCCTCCCCCACCTGCTATGAATAAACCTGCCCAACTGCTCCAAGAGCTAACAAAGGAGCTAACAACCCAGCTGAGAAGCTAGCAAAAGCCTTAATGACCTCCCTGACCCCCCTGCCCCCCCCACTTCCCACATACGTACTGTGCATGTGTCCTGAGCATGAGGTACCATGGAATGAAACACTCCCTCGGCCACCCTGGGCCAGCCATCAGCACTGTGAAGAAAAGCAGCTCTTTCCTGCCTGAAAACAGCACAATGAGATTTGCAAACATCTGTCTCCTGTTTGAGTTCATGTGAAATTCTACTGTTAGTGTCATGGGAAGCTAGGTATGTCACAGCTGTGAGTTTTTTGGGACATCTACCATTGAGTCGTAGGCGAGAGGTTGAGAGATGTCATGAACAAGAGAAGGGATTGGAAAATAAGGATTTGATTTGGATATGATAAAATGGGCATTATGATTCTCTCAGCTTCATATTACTTGTTAGGAAGGACTCAAAAGATGCCTGATTTCCAGACAGCGTTAAGCATAAGTCCCTCTGAAGTTATACCACTTGCAATCACAAATTGCTTTCAGGTTCTCCTTGTCTTGAAATTCTTGTCTGGATTTTGCCCCCAATCCGATTTTGATGTTGGGTGCTTCACTTTGGTTTTTTCTGTAGGTAAACTGGGGGTTTTTGAGTCTGGTGAGATTTCTGGGACAACTGACTTCCAGTGGGTTTAGGAGCAAGGCTTTTTTAGGTTGCTATTATTGGACTTCTTCCTGGTTCATTGCTTTCTAACCAGCTCCGTGCTTGTCGGGAGAATGACTCCTGGTGACTGCTGCCGCTAGCATGAGGGTGGTAACCGTTTTCACCCTGCCACAACCTTCATCTGTTTGGGAAGCTGTGAAACACATGCCACATGTCTTGGAAAGTCGTGGAGAATGGGAGCTCTGGGAACAGTTCCCGCATGGGAGGTAACGGTGACTCCCCAGGAATTGCACTGTTCCTTTGAGGGCTGGGGCCAGCCCAGTGTGTGGCTCAATCCCGGGGCAACCTGGCTGTGTCAATCTCTGCTGCCCTTGCTGGCTCGTTTGTCTCTCCCGGCTGCGGTAGTCGTTTTGTCAGTCCAAGGCTGCTGTCCTTGTGATGTAGACTGTACGTGGGATTTGTGTGTGAGTTGCCTGTGGCTCAGGATTGACCCCCAAGTTGCCCACCCCAGACTAGTGGGAGCAGTACCAGCCTTTGGGTTTTTCTGTTGTTGGGTTGTGGTGGTGTTCCTGATTTTTTATTTTCTTGCCTCCTTAGGGCAGCAAGTCTCTGTTTTCTGTTTCCTTTATCACAAACGTAACTGATTGTATGGTGTGCAAGGCCACACACAGCCTTATCTCATCACATCCTGTTTGACTGCGTTATCCAGGGCTGCACTGATAGAAGTTCTGCCTGCTCCTTGTTTTGATTTATATCGCTTTGCTGGACACTACATCCTCTCTCTGTTTCAGCCAGAGCTCAGCTACTGTAATAATGTAAGAGTGTTGTTTTGCTTTGCTCAGGAAGTCAGGTGCCTTTTGAACAGCAGCTGCTGCAGGCAGTTTCAGCGTAGCAAGCAAACCGGGCTTGATTTTGCGCTAGGCAGTGTGGTAAGCATTCAGCTAGAGCCCAAGCTTATGTTGGATATGATCTGAGGCTGGTAGTGCTTGTTGCTTTGTAAAACAGTTTTATTCAGTGGTGAGATGGAGACAAAAATCTCACCGTGCAGCCTGTTGATGCAATGACTATAGTACCTTGCCTAATAGACGGAGGGAAATGTCAGTTCTCCTTTCTTCCTTGCCTGGCACTGCTGCCTCTGTTAAGAGTTTTTACTTCACCTGCAGCAAGTAGCACGTATCTTATGTGGTTTTACTCACGCAATTAGGCATTACTCGGGTGTCCTGGCTGGATAGGGGTATTCACAGGGAATAGCCAGCATTGCTCAAGGATGTTCCGGATGGAAGTAATTGATTGGTTGTTGCCGTTTCCAGGTTTTCTTATTGTTATAAAATACTCTATAGTTTGAGCAGCAGGACATCATCTGTTCTGGCCAAACTCATTCTCTCTGATACTGAGTGGCCCTGGGCTCCAGGCTGACTTAATGCCTGGAGTGCAGCTCCTGCAGAGCCTAAGCAACTGGTTGTTGGCCGGTGATGCACACGCGCAGTTCCTTCCCAGATACAGTTCAGTGCTAGTTGCTCTTGCTACAGTTGCACCTTTATTTTGCTCTGCAGAGCCCCTGTAAACATGTTAATGATTTCTGTCCTCTAGTCTTACAGCTTTAACAGACCGTAGTTATTGTAGAATAGCTGCTTTACCACATTTTCCCTTTCCGGTAGGGTTTTTTTTCCCCTGCAGTCTTTGAGTTGCACCCCCTTGGAGCTACCTCTCTACTGATTGCGCTCATTCTTCTCTTTCAGAGGAAATATTATTATAGTGTCCCGTAGAATTTCTCAGCCCTTTTCCCTCTGGTAAGTTTGAATGCCATCTTCCATCATACCTTGCACAGTAGATTTCGTAGTATTCCAAACTGTTGCTTTCCTAAACCTGGATTTCCTTGTATGATTGCATTGCGTAAGCTCATTTGTTAGCGTGTTCGGGATGGAAGTAATTGATTGGTTGTTGCCGTTTCCAGGTTTTCTTATTGTTATAAAATACTCTGTAGTTTGAGCAGCAGGACATCAAACTCGTTCTTTTCTGAAATTCTCTGTCTGCTGCTCAGTTATGAAAATGTTGTGTTTCAGATCCTCTGTAGTAGCAGTATTTGACTCATGTTACCAAGGTAGGGAATGCCGGAATCGTTTGGTTTTATTTGCATTACGATGACAACAAGGAATATCTGTAATGGGAAGCAGTCCCTGCCTCCACAGCTTACAGTTCCATGAAATGAGACCAAGGATGAAGGGATGTCCTTGGTAACACGAAGTGACTTGCTCAGAAGCAGGAGTGGAATCACATTGTCGGACTCCACACGGCTGTGCTGGCAAGCGTTCCCGCCTGCGAGGGGTGAGTGAACAGGGACGGCTGTGGTTAGCGTGTCGTGCTCGGTACGGCTTTCCGCAGGGAAAGGGGGTGGCCGTGGGGTGGGGGGGGGGAAGTCTTTTGGACAGAGCAGCCCTAAGAAAACTGAACAACTGGAGACAGCTGGTTGCAATTTTTCAGATCCTCAGGAAAGTATGATTTTGTGTTTAGCAGCTGCCACAAACACTTAAGCGGGAGCTGTTACCAACAGTAATGACTGAGGGGTTGATATTAGAAAGCAGATGTCCCAGACTACAGCGTCTGTTAAAGATACGCTCTCTGTCAATGAGACCGTGCTGTGATGGGCTCTTGGCAGCTGTCTAGCCCTGCAGGATCTCTGAATCTCAATGAGATACCATGTGTGAAAAGAAGGAGTTAAGTGTTGAAATTACCAGCACCAGTAGAATTTAATCAAAGCTGCTGGAGCTGGAAGATTTTTGTGCTTTCTCCATGGTTTTGCTTTCCTCTGACCCCAAAGCCTGTCTTTGTGAGTGACTCATTAAGAGATGGGCCGTGGCAGAAAGAACAGGGACCAAGAGTGAATGAGAATTGGGACAGGGAAACATAAGAAGGAAGTAGGGATACTGTAGTGATGAGGTGGAGGTGCTGTGAGGGCCTTGTGTCTTTGATCCTGGGAGAGAATCCATTACTAGACCCCATGAAGAAAGGCAGTTAATCATCTCTCAATAAAGTAAGTGTGGGATCGGAACAACTGTAAGGTACAATATCAGAAATACAAGAGCCGAGGAGTGTAAGTTCAAACTCAGGGAATCTGAAGAGAATGAACAAGCCTGGGACCTCTGGCAAAACTTCCTGTTGTGAGACTGGGACATCATCTTCAGAAACCTCTGATCCTAAGAACTGTACCTGGCCAGGGGATTCAGATAGGAAAGGAATTATCTGATCATGCCTGGGGACTGGGAGGTCTAGTGATTTCAGAATCAAATTCCCTCCATATCAGAAGAAAGCTTTGTGATTGCAAGCTCTTCTACAAGTAGAACTTTAAAACAAACAAACAAACGGTAAATTGTTTACAAGTACTAAAATATTTAGTGATGTTAGAACAACACTCACTAATACAAATCACCCTTACCCAACTCTATGTGTATAGCTACTATTGATTGAATGGGAAAACAGAAGGAAACTGAAAGCTGGCCGCTGAAACATTTGCATTTTGTGGAAATAGTTCCTAACAGATATTCTTCTTTCTCATAAATAACACATTCAACATTAGTATGTTTCTGAAAAATGCTCTGGTTTTGATGAGATTGCTTTTTCAGTGGGAAGTTTTTTTTAATTTGCCATTTACCGTCGAGTTTAGCCCCCAGCTCCCCTACAGTTTGCTTTGCTTGGTTTAATAAATGGCCACTTTGGCCACCAGTGAGTTCAGAGTTCGTATCAACAGTGCAGGAAACGGAAGGTCTGAAGTGTTCAGCCAAAGAATAGACCCACAAACAGATAGCACATGACCAGGACTCCCTGCATTAGCGTTGGTTGTCTCTGAGCACACTATCACCTGGGGTTGCACGTGGAGCTTATTTTTAAAGCAACAGTATTTAAGGAAATTTTGCAGGCCGCTTGAGCCCTTGGCATCTTACCGAACTAGAGATGCAGAGTTATAAGGATTTTCATGGTCACCTCGGTCAATGGAATTTCTGTGGAAGTTATCAGAAAGGACAATTTGTCTTGGTCTCTGGGTGATTACTGAGGTTTCAGATGGAGGTGGCCAAACATCCTTGACTTTATAGTTAGTACAATTCCACTTTTCTCATCATCCATCAGGAATAGTTTTAGTGCCAAGAAGAGAAAGCAGAATCAGGCCCCAAAGTGTAGAAAAGTTGGGCTTGGCCATGGCGGCACACGTCAGTGCCTACTGGCGTAGCTGTAGCTTGGGACAGGGCTAACATTGCTGGTTAAGGCACAAAAAGTAAGAAGCATTAAAAAAAAAAAGCTATCTAGTCACTTCATATTTTATATCATTTCTTCTTTCACCGCTCTTATGTTCCACATCTCCCTTGATATAGATCAGCGTGAAATAAGGCTTATGATATTCAGTCTCTTGCTTTATGGACTTTCTGAATATACAATGACGTCTGTTAAAGTTGACACAACTTTTCTTTCGTGGTTTGTGTCACCAAAATGAAATGAATGAAACTCCTTAACCGGGTGTATTGAAGAGCAGGCATTACTTTATTCGGCGCTGGGTTCGTGGGGGATCTCTGGGCCTAGCATGCACACTGAGGGACAAAGGCACACTCATTATATACATTAAAAAATGAATATTCACACAATTTCCCAGAAGTAACATGCATATGTAAATGAATTCCCGTAGCTCGTGATAATATCTTGATCCCTTCTAGGCATGCACGGTTTCTTGAGGGGGGATGGGGTGGGTGGGAGTGAGGGGGGGAGGGGGGGTGTTGACTGGTGATCTCTGGTGGTTTTGGCGTGTAGACCTTAACTCAGTTTGCCCATATAGGGAACTTGTGCTTTTGTAACTCAGCAAAACCGGGAGGTACAGCGCTGGTATCCCGCTTTCTTGGCACCTGTTGGTCTCTGGCAGGTAGACTTGCTTATCTTTGGCACACAGGTTTGCTTATCTTGTCCATGCAAAGGTTACACAACGGGACCTGTTCTTTGGCTGCTGACTGTTTGGTATCACATAGACAGTGGTTCCAACATCTGGAGAAGAGAGTCTTGGGAGTTGACACTGAATTGAATGCAGCATGTTGTCTCCTCCACTTATTCTGGAGCTTGAATCAGAAAGGACCCAGAGTTTCCTTTGTCACTGGAGGCGCTTGGACAGATGTGAAGCCTTGTAAAACATGAAATGATTCCGACAACAATTGCTAGTGTTTGGATGCAGAGGGGGGGAAAAATTGTGCTTCAGATATATTTGCTTAGTTTCCAACACGAGTGTGCCATGGTGTTCATCTGTGTCTGCATGGACGTTAAGGGGATGAAAATAACTGGGTTCAAAATAAGTGCTTTTTATGGTTACGGTGACCATACATTCCCTGGGAGCTGCCTGTGTCTACCTGTGTGCATTGCTAGGGGATTTGGCTGGACAGAAGAGGTTGTAGCTTCCAGTGCCCATGGCTTTGGGAGTCATACAGTTGAGCAGATAGCGTATGTTTTCACTTGGTGTGGAGCCTGCCGGCTGTTAGGAGATATTCACCTCCAAGTGCAGGTGGTACTATGAATACACTTGCTGTTACACCTTAGGCTTCTTTATGAACTCCTCCGTTTCTCAGTCTGTCAACCAAAGTTTAGACTAGTCTGTGCCTTATCTTCGTGGCAATTTTAATGTGCATTAAATACAGAGGGTCTTCACAACCTCCAGGGACTAGAGATGCTTGGGGAAATATCAAAAGAACAGGTGAACAGAGAGCTTCTGTTTCTGTTCCCCTGTGGAAACCTAACTTCTCTCTGCTGATTCCCCAGCCAGACAATTTCTTGAATCCCTGTGTAATTTTTTTATTGATCATCTGCCAGTGAAAGGGACTGTATGGGTGATAGATGCTTTGTGAGGGAAGCAACTGTTGCTGTCCGTATCAGGGTCTCTTAAATTCACATTGCCTACTTGGGTGCCATTAACAGTGTGCTTGGGCTATCTGTCCCAGTGGTAAAGGCCAAGTGTGACTTCCCCTTTCTTCCCCCTACGCCTCCCATTTTTTTTTTTTTCTTTCTTCCCATGTTCATTAGAGCTCTGAATTGCATACCATGGGTCAGGGGGGTTGAAATAATCTAGTGCGGGGGCTGAAATGGGTGATGGCCAGTGGTAGGCCATTCCAGTGGTTCATGTGTTCCAAACATTCTCACAGGAAGTCAGTCGTATACTGGGTTTTCAAAATGTCCATGTGAATCACTTGTGAAAATGCTGATGTAAGAAGCATACTGTCTCTAGAAGCTATTCAAATGCGCAGTATTTTCTTTGTTTCCTGAGCTTTTGGTGGGTTATGGAGATGTAAAATAGGTATCAGCTGCTATCTAACTTCACTAAGGAGCAGCAAAACCTTCTGAGAGCCAGTATTGTCAATTCTTTTTACAACTTCAGCTTTGAAATTCTTAAGAATTGTATCATTTCAAGCTTTTATTAAAAAAAAAAAAAAATCTAGTCATTATGGTCTTGGAGAAGATTTTGTAAACATGAAATCCAAAGAGGTGAGGAACTTAGAGTGTATGATGTAACTTTTTTTTTTTTTAAGTTGATGTCAGAAAAGTGCCTGTAGCCCTGAATTTTTGACCTTCTGAAGTTGAGTGAATGGACCTGCTTTGCTTGTTTACTAATTAGGGCATGGCATAACTGCACAAATTTTGTTCTAGCTAGTTTTTGGCATAGACCATGCCCAAATTTCTCCTCTGTCCTTTATCACTGTGATATTTCTGAGCTAGTGTGACTTGGCATGTCAGAGCTCTCTCCTTACTTTCTTGTCCAGTACAGGTTTGATGATTCTGTTGCTCTTGGGTGGTGGTGGGGGGGGAAGGCTGCGTCTGATTTTCTTGCTACCTAGCTCAGTGCAAAGGTGATACAAAGGGAAGCTTTGGACTCCCATTTAACTGGACTTTCAAATGGTGTCTTGAGAACATTCTTTGCGGCTCAGGTAATGAAACTATTAAAAAGGTAAACAAACAGCTTTGGGATTAAGGCAGGGGAATGATCTGTGCCTTTAAGAAGCTTTTGTCTTCTATGTGGTTGACTGGAAGTGTCTGTATGGTCTTAAGTTGCTTTCTGAATGAGTGTTATAGCAGCTCCACTCAATGACTTCAGCCTCTACTTTAGGCATTTATAAGTAGACTATAATTTATTGCAGCTTTCAAGAGCTAGCAACTGCCTGCTTAGGTTCAATGAGAAACCAGTTTCTGCTCCTGCCCAGTGGCAAACCTAATAGCCTGAGACTAGTAAGGGATGAGGAGGGCAGAGAAGCGCGGATAACTGAAGGGATTTGCCCAAGGTCGTTTTGAAATGAGCAGTAGAAACTGTAAGCACGTAGGATTCTTGGACCTGCAACCTAGTGCCTTTACCCTTTTGTTCATGGTGCCTTCTACTGCCAGGATATAGTGCTGTGGTTTGGGAGACATTGCATTAAACTCTCTGGCTCCGGGAATTGCTTTTTAGCAGTGCAACTGATCCTTGAGAAGAAGAAATGTCAGTGTTAAAAATGACACTGACTAACTCTGATACGGTGAAACAGTATCTAAGAAAATTTCAACCCCAGTGCTTAGTGTTGACTAGTTAATTCATCACTGCTCTACTTTGTATAGTCTTTCCCATGGACTGAATCCCTCTATGTGTGCTTCGGGAAGTTAAATAACAGTTGCATGCACAATGACAGCAGAGGGAGAAGGAAATAAGGAGACAAAGGGGCCAGAAGAGGTAGTGTCTGAGGAGAATTGGGAAGTGATGGAGAGTTAACGAGCCAAAGAGTTATGGGAGCAGGCTGTTGTATCAGAAGGATTTCTAGAAAAGGTTTTCATCTCAACATTTAATAGAAATCAAGCATGTTACCATGTAAGGTAAACTTGAAATAAAAACATTCCTCATTGAGGTTTTTCTTTAGTTTTTTCACCCTTTAACATGTCCCCATTTTCCTAGAGAGAAGGATGTCTAACTGACATATGGGATGTGTTTGTCATCACAGGTTCTGAGTCTGCTTCTCTACGTGGCACCTTGGAGTTTCTAGCTGGCACCATTACCTCCAACGAGTGGAGTTCTCCCACCTCCCCTGAGGGGAGCAACGACTCAGGGGGCAGCGAGGCCTTGGACAAACCCATTGACAATGACGCTGAGGGTGTGTGGAGTCCGGACATTGAGCAAAGCTTCCAGGAAGCGCTAGCCATCTACCCACCATGTGGTCGACGGAAAATTATCTTGTCAGATGAAGGCAAGATGTATGGTAAGGAGAAAGAAAGGACACGTCGCAACACTCCAGGCAGCCTGCCTCGTGCAGGCTACTTGCATTGTACCAAATGATGTGCTGGATGAACTCTTTGCTCTCTCATGTGATCCCAAGTTGATGCAGTTGGTTGCTTCAGGTTGTACTTAGGAAAACCGGTGATGATTTTAACATTTCGTAAACACAGATCACAAAGAATTGCAGAAGTCTTTTTCAGGTAGATCCCAGAGCTGGGCATGCTACTGAACTAACGTTTGGATAGGGACAATATAATGGCTTCATGGTGTGACTAAGTCTATCTTTCATAGAATCATAGAATGGTTTGGGTTGGAAAGGACATTAAAGCCCATCCAGTTCCAAGCCCCTGCCATGGGCAGGGACACCCTCCGCTAGACCAGGTTGCTCCAAGCCTCATCCAGCCTGGCCTTGGACACTTCCAGGGATGGGGCACCCACAGCTTCTCTGGGCAACCTGTCCCAGTGCCTCCCCACCCTCTCTGGGAAGAATTTCTTCCTCATATCCAATCTAAATCTCCCCACTTTCAATTTAAACTTGTTACCCCTTGTCCTGTCATTACGGGCCCTTATAAAAAGTCCCCCCCAACTTCCTTGTAGGCCCCTTCAGGTACTGGAAGGCTGCAATAAGGTCCCCCCAAAGCCTTCTCTTCTCCAGGCTGAACAAGCCCAATTCTCTCAGCCTTTCTTCATAGCAGAGGGACTCCAGCCCTCTGATCATCTTCATGGCCTCCTCTGGACTCGCTCCAACTGGTCGATATCCTTCTGATGTTGATGGGCCCAGAGCTGGACACAGAACTGCAGGTGGGGTCTCATGAGAGCAGAGCAGAGGGGGAGAAATCCCCTCCCTTGCCCTGCTGGCCACGCTGCTCTGGATCCAGCCCAGGATACGGTTGGCTTTCTGGGCTGCCAGCGCACACTGCTAGCTCACCTTCAGCTTTTCACCCACCAGTACCCCCAAGTCCTTCTCCTCTGGGCTGCTCTCGATCCATTTTCCTCCCAGCCTTGTGCTTGGGATTGCCCCGACCCAGGTGCAGGACCTTGCCCTTGGCCTTGTTGAACTCCATGAGGTTGGCATGGTCCCACCTCTCCCGCCTGTCCAGGCCCCTCTGGATGCCATCCCTTCCCTCCAGCGTGTCACCGCACCACACAGCTGGGTGTCATCAGCAGACTTGCTGAGGGTGCACTGAATCCCACTGTCCATGTCACTGACGAAGATGTTAAACAGCACTGGTCCCAACACTGACCTCTGAGGAACGTCACTTGTCCCTGTTCTCCACTCAGACATTGAGACATTGACCACCACTCTCTGAGTGCCACCAGCCAGCCAGTTCTTTATCCACCAAGTAGTCCTTCTGTCAAATCCATGTCTCTCTAATTTAGAGACAAGGATGCCGTGCAGGGCGGTGTTGATGGCTTTGCACAAGTCCAGGTAGATGACATCGGCTGCCCATCCTTTATCCACCAAGGTCATGACGCCATTGTAGAAGGCCAACATATTCATCATGCACAATCTGCCCTTGGTGAAGCCATGTTGGCTGTCACCAATCACCTCCTTGTTCTCCATGTGCCTTTGCATGGTTTCCAGGAGGATCTGCTCCATGATCTTGCCAGAGGTGAGACTGACTGTCCTGTAGTTCCCTGGATCTTCCTTTTCTCCCTTTTTAAAGATGGGGGTCATGTTTCCCCTTTTCCAGTCAGTAGGAACTTCACCAGACCACCACGACTTCTTGGATATGATGGATTGAGCTTTAACAATCTCATCCACTGTTCTTTCAGGACCTGCAGATGTATTCCATCAGTTGCTCCTGCTTCTCTCTAACCATGTGCAGCTTTCCATTCTCCCAGTCCCTGCCTTTGCCTTCTGTAATTCTGGGGTTCTGGCTTGCAAAGAAATCATTGAGCACCTTGGCTGCCTTCATGTCCTTGGAAACCAGCTCTCCTGTTTCCTTTCACATCTTCCTTTTATCCCCTGTGTACCTATAGGAGCCCATCTTGTTGCCCTCGATGTCCCTGGCCAGGTTTAATTCTGTCAGGGCTTTGGCTTTCCTAACCTGATCCCTGACCTGGATAATTTCTCTGCGATCCTCCCAGGTTCCCTGTCCCTGCTTCCACCCACTTTAGGCTTCTTTTTGCACCTCAGTTTGTCCAGGAGCTGCTTGTTTATCCACACAGGCCTCCTGGTGCTTTTACCCAAGTTCCTCTTCCTTGGGATGCAGAGCTCCTGAGCTTGGAGGACATCATCTTTGGATACTCGCCAGCTTTCTTGGGCCCCTCTTCCCTCCACGGCTTCATCCCACGGAACTCTGCCAATCCGTTCCCTGAAAAGGCCAAAGTCTGCTCTCCTGAAGCCCAGGGTAGCGAGCTTGCTGCGCACCTTCCTCACCTCCTTAAGGACCACAGACGCCACCATTTCCCGGTCTCTGCAACCAGTGGTATTTCTCACTGCTGTCTCCAACATTCTTGTTATCCTAACAGGGGAAGGACCTGTGTCTCTGGTGCTGAAGGGCGGAAGTTCAGCCCCAAGCCACTGAATGGCAGTGGTATGCTAACACCTACAGTTTGTTAACTAATGACAGTTTTGAGATCTCAAGAAGGGCATAAATCGAACCTCTACCTGCTCGTTTTCATTGTAGTTTGCCTTCTTGTAGCTCCTTCACAAATGCCTTTCACCTGCGGGCTGTTCTCAGCTAGCTAGATACCCAGCCATGAGTGCAGGGAAGCACTGGCTTGCAGCTGCAGCAGAAGTCCATTTTTTAGGTTATAGACATGATTTTTTTATTTAGATTTTTGACCTATTCCATAGTTAGAATTTCTCTTTGTGTTTTGTCCACAAAACACCCTCATCTGGGCTGGATTCTTTCTCTAGGTCAGTACTGGAAGAAGCTACTTGGCACTTCTGTGAGTGAAGATCAAAGGCTGTGAGCGCACAATATTTGGTTAAAAATCCCAGAGTGTTAAGACTGTTTTTCAAAGCACTAGCAAGGTTATGGGACAGATTCTACCACTTCAGCATTGGGGTTTTTTTCCTTTACATGGTAATCTGTGTGTCTTTGTGGGCTTATGGGGCCTAAAGCTGGTGTCAAGACAATGGTTAGGAGAAAAGATAGCATCCCATATCAGACAAGACAGCTTTTTATGTCTTAAAGCAGGTGGTAACCAGAGTCTGCTGGAGAGAACAGTGAGGGCTTACACCCAGAGCATTCTTCACCATGCCCTGAAGCTTCATATGGAGCACTTCACAAGTCATTCTGCAGGTTTCTGCCCACCATGGGGCCATTGTTCCCTGAGCTAGAGAATAGATTCCCCTCACTATGGGGTGTGAAGGGGGCTTATTTATACAGCCTTATCTACAGTGGATGATGTTAGTGGGTACCTACATCATTGTGCCTGTACAGAGCAATAAGCTTTGAGTAAGGCTAATCACCCTGAGGCTCAGCAAGTGTCAGTATTCTGATGTGGGCATTAGTTTCTGCTCTGTGCTGGTACAAACATTTTTTGTGTTATGGAACCAACCAGGGAATGGATTCAGGTTAAAATTAACACAGCTAGAAAGGGGAAAAACTGAACTTTAATTTGGATATGCCTCCTGATCTATTTCACTTCGCAGCTGCTCGTGCTGTTACTTTGAGAAGGGATGATGAGAGGGAATGAGCAGCCATGGTTGAGGTGAGGGTAGGACTGCTTCTTTCAGAAGTAATGCTTGCTTAAAATGTTAGTCAGACCAAAATATTGCTTGAAAATCTACCCCGTGGTTATTAAGCATACACTGGTGACATGCTCCTTGCCTCTGTAAGTCTGCATTAGTTTTCATGACAGTTGACTTCTAAAATTACTGGTGAAAAATTACAGATGTGTTTTAAGACGCTTCATTTACTAATTATTCTGCATAGTCGCTTGAAGTACATCAGCTTTGGAGTGCGTGTGTCAGAGCAGAGAGTGAAATGGGCCAGAAGAGAAATAAGAGTGAGAGTAAAAGTGAAGTAGAATGGACTACAGAAACCGAGACTTAGCTGAGGCCTGACCTAGCATGGACTGGTGCTTAGTGGGAAGTGTCTAGTTAACTGCACTGGTGAGCTGCACGAGGTAAGTAACCCACTTGAGTGTGAAAAGTTCAGCGTGGGCTCTGGGAGAAGAAATGAACAGCTCTTCTGCAAGCCCTCCCCCACTACTCCAAATGGGACAGTGTCCCTGCTTGCCTTCAGTGCACCTGTTCCTAGTGTGGGCGGTTGGTTTGATGTGCTCCTGACAGAACCTAAGGCACTGATTTATGTCCTTCTTTGCTTACTAGTCTCCAAGATCCATGCCAAGGAAGCAGGGCCCAGCCTGGGATCTATAGAAAGATATGACCGGGCAGGGAGAATAAATATAGTCCCTGATTTCATCTTCACCCCTTATGAGCCAGCTGACAGAACAGGACAAGCTGTATGTGCAGCCGGCCCTGCCTCCAAGGGATGGTTGTTTAGCTGTCCCAGGGCCAACTTGCACAGAACTCACTGAGGCAAGGGGCAAGGTGTTACAGAGAACCGTATATGCCCTTTTTCCTTGACAAAAGGGGAACCATTTCGCTGTTTCTCACTGAGGAGTGATGTGTGGTTCTGCTCTTTTGGGCATGATGTTCCAGGTCCCAGGATCAAGGTGTGATCATCTCACTGTTATCAACTGGTAACAGGTAGCCTCCCTTCTTAGGTGCTGTGAGGCTACCTGTTGTGAGTTTCATGTTAGTAGCTTTTACCAGCAAACATGTTGAACAAGCTGAAATGCACCAAGCCGATATGAAAAATTTGGTACAGGGTGTTTTTTTTAAATCCATTTAAAATTGCAGAGTAAGGTGTGTTTCAGCCTACACAAGGCCCTCACTGTCCTCTCCAGCAGACTATGGTTACCACCTGCTTAAGGCATAAAAAGCTCTTGTCTGATGTCTTTTCTCCTAACCGTTGTCTTGACATAAGAAGTGGCGAGTCCAGGGCACCATTAACTTACTGATCTGGTGCTTTCTGGTACCACTGAAGTTCTGCAGGATAATTTTGATGTGTTCCTGCTAGAATACTGTGGGGGTATTGTATTACAAATATGGCTCTTAAATTTTCCAACTATGTTTTTCCATAGGAGAAAATAATATCTGCAGTATTTGTACCAAATAAGCAATCACAGAATTCTGTGTTAGTCGCTATCTCCTGGCATCTTCAGTGGTGGTCTAGAGAAAGGAGAGGGAAAAAGCTTAGTACATTTGTCTGATTTGTGTGGAGATGCTAAATAGAGGAGGTCTTCCAACAGTACTGAGGAGGACAGAGAAATAAAAACCAGTAACTAGCAAAGTTACGTTTATTTTGACAAAACGCTGCTGAGGCGTTGATTTACAAGTGAGGAGGTAAGAGCGCGGAGGCACTGAGCTCTGTTGCCTTCCATTTCACTGTACAAACATCTGGCTTGGAGCACCTTTCTGTAAGAGGAGCCGGTATTGGTGTGTAAGATCGCTGTTCTGTAGGAGGCAGTAGCTTAGCAGTTGGTTTGCAAACAGCTCAGCCGTTTCTGTGCTGAGCAGGGAGGGGCAGACAGCTGGGGGCAGTCGTCTCTCTCCCAGGCTGGTGCCATCTGTTTGTGAATCAAAATCCTGATATGACTGATAGGAAATACCTGAAGGTGGCAAAGCTCAGAGATTGAGTGGTAGAAGCAGCATATTAACCATGTTACTAGTTAAAACCTGGCGCAGGCTTGAGCTTGCAACATGAATTAAGCTGGTATAAAAGGTCAGGCTGATGCTGAAAACTAACGTGTCACAGGTGGTCCCTCCCTCCCCTGTTCTGACGTGACCAGGTAAGTTTGCAGGATATTGGGTTCATCTCCAAGGGATATGTTACCAGTTAATGTTTTCCTTGACTTCAGAAAGTCAGCAGAAACTGAGCAAACAAACAAACAAGCCCTAAGAAGCACAACACATCCACTGCCTGTCCCAGTTCATAAACACTTATTGTGGGGAGGGAGGAGCACGGCAGCTATTACAGATACAAAGACCTTCAAGACATCAGTCTCGAAGTGTTTTCTGCTGTGTCTAGTTTAGGTGTTTCAGGCAAAGCAATGGGAACATGCTGAGAATGTGCTCAGCTGACACTGAACTGCCTGGCCCTGGTAATTGCAAAATTTGGATCTTAGGAACTGCTGAAGTATCTCTCCATCCCTTCCATTTTTGTGCCACAGTGAACCATAGAACAGCCCTTTATCCCACAGTGTTGGCAGCAAAATTGAATCTTCCCATTTTAAATACTAGAAAGCAGACAAAACTTAGATTCGTGGACAATCAGTCAGGATGCAGACTTTTCCCTCCTTTCCTCTTTTCCTGGTGGTAGATGTGATGTTCTTGGAGTTGCTTAATAACAAGGTTTTATTTCATTGAGTCGGCTTTGCTTTTGTGTGGTTCTAGTTGGCTGTTGCTGACAGATCTGTCAGAATCTGGTGAAGCTAGATCTCGGGAGACCTTTGCAACAGGTTGAACTGCTGCTGGAGTTTGAAGGTGCTCATTTAATCTCCTTTGTAAGCTGCGTTTAGGGTTCTTTGTGTTAAACTGTATGCCACTTCAACTGGTGAAATGAAAACATGAAATGTTTTTGCATGAGTTCCAAGAATTTCCTGAATTCTGAGGAATTTACCACTTTTCCACCAGGAAACTGCTTGGAGTTGCACTTGGAGTTAACAGTACTGACTATGGCATCTTTCCTTAACGTGCTCAGTAGTGAACAGAAATACATGGGCAGTTTTATCGTGTGTTACATGTTACCAAAATTGTTGTGGCTGCTTTTTTGGGCGCCTTATTCTGTCGTTTTTGTATTTCAAAGGGCACATACTTTTTTCTGTGCCTTTTGATTTTTCCAGTTTTGTAATCCCACTTTTATCAGGTTTAAAACCAAGCACGTTTGAGGATGATGGGTTTTTTGCTATCCGTCTGTAGCCACGGAGCTTTCATCATGTTGAAGTAATTTCCTCCTTTAGGAATATTGCATTACCCTTTTGGCTCTTCCTCTGTCTTTTTAATTTCTAAATTTCAAACATTTAGTAATTCTCCAAGATCAGGAATATATTGTCAGCAAGGCATTTGTTACGGGTTTGGTTTTTTGTTTGGTTTGGGGTTTTTTGCATTGTAAATGACACAGCCCCTTTAACTGGTTTCTAGTTTAGTAAGCCAGCTTGATGCTTTGTAGCTGCATCTACTTATAAGCCTTGTACATGAGAGACTCTAAATTTCATTTGGCAGCCTTTTCCCTTGTTGCAAGTCACTGTACTGCTTCTGCTTTGTTTCTGGATAACTGCATAATTGCCAGTTGTTTTCTGAACAGTTTAGTCAAAAAGCCTTAGTGTTCTTTTACTTAAAAAAAACCCCACGCTGCATTCTTTCACAACTGGATCCAAATATTTTCAGTTGTTAATCTGCTCTTAAATATGCAAAATGCTCATTTGCGTTTAAAATTTCAGATTGAATTCCCAACCTGGGGAAAAAAATCAGACACAGAAAATGAAAATAATGTCCAGTGGCTTGGTTTTATTTTATTTTTTCCTTAAAACGAGCACTCTTCTGGACAGGTTTTTTTTTTTCAAACACATTACCAGAAGGGTCTCAAACCCATGGAGTGAGTTCTGAGAAAAGCAACAAGCATACCAGACTTAACATTGAGCTCTGGGAGTTGAAGGGACTGATTTAGGAGGAAAGATTAAAGTAGCTAAATATACATAGCTTGACTAAGTGATGACTGAAAGGTGGAGGGTGGGGGGGACACATAATAACAGTCTAAAAATATTTGAAGGGTGTTAACATTTAGGAGGGAGAGGGATTTTATGTGGAACATGTGAGCATGACTAGGATTAATGGGAGAGAAAGAAGGAATATAGGATGGATGTCAACAGAAGCTTCATGACAGCACGGTGCTCAGTGCTGAAGGATCCCTTCTGGAAGGAGTTAGAATGGAAATGTTGTTTGGGACTTTTAAGATTGTATCAGACAAAACTGTAAGGGATGTATTTGTAAAAGTCGTTGCAAGGAATGGTGTGTGTGCACGTGTATTTTGTATGAATGAGAGATGGCGTCTAGGTTAGCTGGATGTACTATGGTTTTACACAGGAAGTGGGGAACAGCGGGCATTGGGTGGTGACTAAGTACTGCTTTCCACCGTTGAGTTTATTTCAAAATTTATACTATCTGTGGTTTTGTGACATGAATAAGTTTCTTAAACTGAGGCACACAGAGACCCTTTCTCACATCTGAAACAGGAAGAACAAACTTCAAGATAAATACAAGCAGTGCTGTCTCAAAATTTGTCTTAATTTTGTTGACTAGTCAGACGTTAGGTAGAGAAGGGCAATAGCGTTACTCAAGCGAGGGACTGCCCATACGTAGGGGGAGCTGGTAAGTGTCAATATGGAGATTGCATGGAGACAGCAGAGGGGGAAAAAAGGAGCTTTCTGATGTCTACAGGGTTTTGATTACTTTAAAAAGAGAGTTCATGTGATGTGTGTCTTGCAAAGGTAAGCCTTGTTGCTGGAGGGTATGTATGAAATGTAACTTAACAAAACTTGAATGAAATATCCCTATACATCTGTTAAGCAAAAACATTGCAAGAGAATATAACCGTTCCCAGTTTCCAGTGCCTTAAGGGGTGCCCCAAAGTGAAGGAAAGCTGCTTAATCAGAAAAAGACAGCATTACAGCTAAAAGAAGAGGCAGTATTCTCATTCATGTAAGATTCAGATAACCAGCTCAGGAGTACTAGGACTGTCTATTGGCTTTAACAGTTGCTCATTAGCTAATCCATAACAAGCCCTTTATTGTCTGTGCATGGCGAAGATCGGGGCAAGAAAACTGGGACGGCTGTGTGCAGTTTGTGCTCAGACAGATGGTCTTGTAAGTCTGTTGGTCACTGGCAGAGCTAACTTAAACCTCTGGGGCCTGGGTACACCTGCTGCTGAAGGGTGTGTAGCCAGCAGCTGTTCCTCGTTGCTGTCACCTTGAACTTGTGACCCATCTTCCGGGTACTCCCTCGAATTGCCTCACTGCATGCACATATCCAGGCATGGTCTTGCTTTGTCGCTGGCTTCTGGAACAGGAAATGAGAGTTTTCAATGAAAACTCGTTGATGTGAAATGTGTTTAGAATCGCTCTTCTTTCCTCTCGAGTGTGATTTGTACAGTAAGTGCACATCGCTTTTCAGGAGCTCAGACTGGTGTCTGTGGACTGGAGTGCCAGGAGCGTAACCAGTGCTTGATGAGATAACCCAAGAGGAATGACCCAAGTTGTTGGCTGCAAATGCTGTAGACATAAGCCTGTTTCTAAGCGTGACAGTGTTACAGGGAAACACATGTGCGTGTGTGGATTTTAGCACAATGTTGCATTCAGCCTTGACTAGCGATTACGAGCATTGCTGTATATGAGCGCTGCATCATCATCTTCGGTTGTAGAATCAAAATGGTGCTGGGTGGGACCTTCAAAGGTCATCTCGTGTTCCTGTGCCCAGAGGCAACACCAGCTCGACTTACACTGTTCATGTATAGTTTGATCATGCATGGCTAAGATTGGAGGAAAGTTATTTGACTATTCTAGATACAGCTGCTTACATCTAGAAGGTAGTGGAAGCACCTAGGTATTTGCAAATTTCCTTCTGGATCCCTTTGCATTTTCAGTTATCCCTGCAGCTTAAATACTTCTGTCATCCTCTTGCTCCTGCTGTCCTGCCACTGCCTGAATCGTGATTACCCAGCTATTGGTCAGACTTATGCTGTAAACTCAGTCAGGGAACAGGTGTTTAAAGAACGTGGAACAGAATTGCTCCAGTGTTAGGACCAGGAAGAAAGTGAGGAGGGAAATATCACGAGCCACAGTAAGAATGTTTTATGGGTTTGGTAGAATTCAGTATTATCCAGACCAGTTCCTGGGTAGATAGGCAGTTACGAAGCCTCCATTTCTGCTGGGCTTTTCTGTCCATGTTCTCTTTTCACCTGTTACAGAATATAACATCTTTAACAACTATTTTCGCTAGTGCTGGGATAGTGTAAAAACTAGTCTGTGTTGAGACCAAGAGTGTATTTCCTTCAGAACAGTGAGATGACCTAACAGCTCACTGCAGAAGGAAAGATGGAGTTACCTTTCCTGCCTTCCTTGCATCCTTGCTCTGCTCCCAGTTCTGTGCTCCCACCCTTTACAGAATCACTTAAGGTTGGAAAAGACCCATAAGATCATCCAGTCCAACCATCAACCCAACACTCCCACACCCACTAGACCATGTCCTCAAGCCCCACGTCTGCACATTCCTTGAACACCTCCAGGGATGGTGACTCCACCACTTCCCTGGGCAGCCTGTTCCAGTGCCTGAGCACTCTGTCAGTGAAGAAGTTTTTCCCAATATCTAATTTAAACCTCCCCTGATGCAACTTGAGACCGTTTCCTCTTGTGCTGTCACCAGTTACCTGGGAGAACAGACCAGCACCCGCCTCCCCACAACCTCCTTTCAGGGAGCTGTAGAGGGCCATCAGGCCTCCCCTCAGCCTCCCCTTCTCCAGGCTGAACACCCCCAGCTCCCTCAGCCGCTCCTCATCAGACTTGTTCTCCAGACCCTTCCCCAGCTCCGTTCCCTTCTCTGGACACGCTGCAGCGTCTCTATGTCCTTTCTGTAGTGAGGAGCCCAAAACTGAACACAGGACTCGAGGTGTGGCCTCACCAGTGCTAACTTTAGTTTCCAGCAGACTCCTTGCTGGTTCATTTTAGCTTGCTAAACTAGTAGACTACTCTGGAAAAATGAGCTGGGCAGATTTCTGCTAGGTTAGAGAATTGAACTGGCCTGTGGAATGATTTGGTGAGGGGGAGTTAGGGGGGAAAAAGGCAAACCCTTTTTCAGCAGTAGCCAACCATTTGCTTGAGCTGAAGCTATAACTTGATGGTTTAAAGTAATCACAAACAATGACTGACTGCATTCCAAATTATGATGGCAAAAACTGAAGATTGGTGAACTGGCAGCCATTCCATTTACGAAATTAGTATTTTCTTACAATGCAAGAACAGTCTCTAGGTTCTTTTGTTCTCCTTGAAGCTGCTGCATGATTTTCAGTCAGTTGGCCAGGACTGGATCCTGGTCTAGTCTCACATGTCAAGTGAAGTAGTTGCAACTCCTCGCAGGACTAAGCCACGCTAGGCCACGTGCCTTGAGAACTGTATGGTTCCGTGCTGGTTACGCAGCAAGTGGCTGCATGGGTTTCATAGACTCCTTTTAGCTCCGATTTCTGTGGTAGGTGAAGCTTCGAGTACTTGGTGAGCCTGTCATCTGAGCACATGCACAATGTGATTAGCACTTGGGCAGAAATCTGTACGAAACAGTGTACCGTTGGTGCCAGCAGAGGCCATGGTCTGCAAAATGCAGAGGAGAGGTGCTGAAATTTTGACTGTCCTTTGAGGCAATATCACTGAAGCGCAATTGAGTTGCTTTCAGATCCCTTACAGCTATTGGAAGTTATTGAAACAAGCAGACAAGATGTTTATTGAGCTAAGGAAAAATTAGATGTCTGGGTCTGTAATGTAGAACTTGTTAAACATTAGTTTCGGTGCTACTTCAACTGTCATGGTGAGGCCTTAGTGAGTAAAGTATGTTTATGCCTGTATAAGATTGTCATTCTCAGGTGACCTAAGAGACTGAAAGCTGTTAGTTTGACGTGCCTTTCCACGCAGGACTGTTATTGGCCATTTCAGGCGTTATCTGATACGCTCTCTGGCATATGAAGGACTCGTATTACTGTATGCAGCTGCTTTGCTGTGATTGTGGGATTTCCCAGCCAAACTGAATCTAAACAATTCCTATAACATTCTCATCAGTGTTACTCTGGGAAGCATGAGACGTGCCTGCTCTGTTCCTGTTGCAGCCCTCAATGTGTATATGGCGGAGTACTTATGGGATGGATTATCTTACATTTCCATAACCTTAGGTGATAATGTGGGAAAACACAGCTGATCAGGACATTCAATTTATGCACTGAAAAACTGTGTTAAAGGCAGAGGGGTGGTGAAGAGCTGCATAGCCTGGAGCTTCCCATCAGGCTGGTAGGGAGGTATTGCTGCAAGCATACGTTGTTGTACCTTAGTAATAGCTCATCTTTATAAGGAATAACTCCGCATGCCTTTGGGGCAGTAATTAGGAGGCACTTTAACTCTGTCTAGCCTTTAGGCAAATGATGCAAGGACAGGAAGGGCCTTGCCCTTTTTCTTACCAGTCTGTATATGCGTGGGGGTTAGGTGTATGGTTCCAGGCTACAGTTTCTCTGCTGACAAAACCAGTTTAAGAAGTTCTGCCCTGATTGTTTCACTGTTCTCTCTTCTGTGCCAATGCTGTGGTTAATGTGGCCAGAAAAGGATCTAGTTTGCCAGTCCAATTAAAACTAAGCTGATTGGGAAAACCAAAAGAAAAGCAACAACACAATCCAAGTGAGGGGTCGGAGGGCTTATTTTTGAGTTTTTGGTAATTAGAGTGATGTCAGCTCTTCCCCTGTGCCCCTGCTCCCAGCAATTTAATAGGTGCAGCAACACACAGGAATTGATGGACTATTGCAAGAGGAGGAATGACCAGCTGAGGAGAGCGCAACCTCTTCAGGTTATTTTGATGATGATGAATTTGTTGCTATAACTATACCCATGGTGACTGACTCTTCATTTATATCCACTCCTTGTTTGGAACCAATAAGAAGCTTCTCAAAACCTGCAGGGTCTGTATTAACCCTCTCTTATGTGAAGCGTCTTAATCTGGCCGTCAAGGAACAGTCGTGTCTAAACGGGGATAGCAATTCTTGTGCTTCTAGCTGTGAATTCGGGTTATACAGTGGAAAAGGAGAGGAGTAAACACTAACCTTCCCAGCAAAAGGCCTTTTATGCAAGACTGAGTTTTAATGTTTAGACCAGTTACTAAATGAGAGAGCTGAGTTTTATGACCATGGACATATTGGTCACCTGACTGCCGTTTTCCCCATGTGCTGTGCTTGACTGGCACATTCTGCCCACAATAAAACTTGAACTTCTTTGTCATTTCAGAAGAGGAAGGAGGTCAGCACTTGCACAGTCAGATGACGAAAACAGATGTGTTGGGGAAGAGCTGATGATGTTGTGGTGATAATCACCTCAATGTTGTGTTTTCAGGGACCTGATTCTTTTGATATTTTTCAGAAGTACTGGCTCAGCTTTGTATGAGTCTTCATCTCAAAATTCCCTTATTGCAGGGACTGCATGAGCTCAGGGAATCTTCTTGTGGAAGGTTAATACTGGGCAAATTCAAACATGGAATGAATGATGAGAGTGAAGAAACTTACTTCTCGCAGCTGAATATAAAATTCTCTGGTATGTGTAACTGAGCTGTGGGAACTCAAACCTATTAAGCACTGAAGTTCTGCATTGATGGGGGTGGAGATGCCTTCATAGGATAGGCCAGTGCAGTGAAATGCAGTATGGCTTTCTATAGTCTCTTTCATGGGAAATAATCCCACTATGATGGTCCTAGCAGTGTATCAAGTTTAATTGCCTTGTGAATACGGTTCTCTGGATTCAGTGTAGAAGTTAGAAATAAAAATACAGGTTGTTTAAAAAAAAATCTTGAAAGGAGCTTGAACTTCATCATTAATATATCATATCATGTAAAGAGTTGTCTGTAGCTCCTAGCTGAAAATAAACATGCTGCTCTTGAGATTGTCTATTGCTATTGCGGCTACTTCCCGCATGGTTTTGCCATAGTTGCAGTCCAGATAAATAGGAAAAACAAGACACCATGCTGCATTTACTTGCTCAATATGTTTAGTTTATAGGTACCAGCAAAGACTGAAGACCAAACAAGAGTTCAGAGATTAATACTGGGGGAGTGAGGGTGGAGGTTCCCAAAGACACGTGAAAAGGTAGGGCTGAATAGGTTATTACAGAATTTTTATTGACTTTGGGGGTAGCCTCAGCTCTGGTAATGGAATTAATAGTAAGGGTAGGAGTTGAAAAAGAAAGGGAGGGAAGGATTGAGCCTTGCAAAGAGTGCGAGTGCTGAATGTCACCACTGTATTATGTAAGTGGCATACCAAGGCAAAGATCAGAAAGAGGGGAAGAAGGACCTGTAAGAGAGAGAGAGGCCGAAGTCTAAAACTTCATAAACAAGTTTTCTGAAAAAGAGATTTTAGGGTTGAAATCAAGTATACTAAATAATCAAGAAAGATGTGACATTAATGATTGTCAAAAGTCAAGGAAGATAGGAAGGAATGAAGGGAACACAGGCCAGAGAAGGAAAGGTCGTGTCCTGCATTCTCTCTTGCCTTGAAAAACCTGGGCTGCAAAACTGGGAAACTAGCAGAATCTTCTCACCACGGCCTTGGTGAGAAAAGATAAAGGGAAAGTCTAATAGAGATAGCATTCAGACTAATGTTAAGGAGACAGTGAGAGTGTCTGCATCTTTATGAGAAGATGGGATTAGCCATCAGAAAGACAAAATGTGGTTTTTTTGACACATACAGCCTTGTTTCTGGAAAAAGGTGATGCCCAGGAAGGCATTTAGGGAGGAGGAAGCAGTGGAATGAGATGGAAAGTAAGGCTATGCCGGGGAGGTATGGGTCAAGGCAGACCCTAATGGCAGTTAGTCCTGTGTTGTACATGCACATGTGAACATAACACAGACTGCTTTGGCCTTAAGTGTCATCCTGGTAAGACTTTCTCAGCAGTTAGATTTGCTTCGTATGCATAGCGAAACATTGACATCTGGGGGACAGCTGAGGTGTCCTTAAATTCCCTCTTGTGTCTAGATTTATTTGTCGTGCTGTCTGATGCACACAGTTCATTGTGTTTATGTTGACTGTAATCAACTGTTAACTAAGGCCTTGGCAAGTTCAGGAGACAGCCATGTCCCTGGAACTATCCTTAGGTGACACAAGTGATTGAAATGGTAGCTGAGCTGGCTTCCTTGACCCTGCTTTGGTTAACCTTTCACTGGATACAGCTGGATAGCTGCTTCTGTAATTCTCTTACCTTTGCTGCGCTTCACATGTAGGTGCATATGTTTGCTTTGGGTACAGAAAAGATAGCACTACCAGGAAGCAGATACCTTCATGCACTTTCCTACTGGAAGGATTGTGCAGAGATTGTTGAGTTTTTTTGTTCTCGGCAGTCACAGAAGACAGGCTTTTGGTTCTTCTACTTTCTTTGAAACAGGTGTGCGAGGAACCAAAAGAGATGCTTTATCTGCTTCTTGTGCAAGAAGCAATGATACCACTATTAGTAGAAAGCCAGGAGGAAGCTTTGAAGTAGGACTGGGAAATGCTTTCGATGGCTGTGGGAATTCCCTTGACTTTTCCTCCTTAGAGGCAGACACTTCTCTCCCCTTATATTGAAGATCGACTGAGCATCGGGTGCACCCTCAGCAAGTTTGCTGATGACACCAAGCTGTGTGGCATGGTTGACACGCTGGAAGGAAGGGATACCATCCAGAGGGACCTGGACAGGCTGGAAAGGTGGGACCGTGCCAACCTCATGGAGTTCAACAAGGCCAAGGGCCAGGTCCTGCACCTGGGTCAGGGCAATCCCAGCACAAGGACAGGCTGGGTGGGGAATGGATGGAGAGCAGCCCTGAGGAGAAGGACTTGGGGGTACTGGGGGATGAAAAGCTGGACATGAGCTGGCCATGTGCGCTGGCAGCCCAGAAAGCCAACCGTATCCTGGGCTGTATCAGGAGAAGTGTAGTCAGCAGGTCAAGGGAGGGGATTCTCCCCCTCTGCTCTGCTCCGTAAGACCCCACCTGGAGTGCTGTGTCCAGCTGTGGAGCCCTCAATATCAGAAGGATATCGACCAGTTGGAGCGAGTCCAGAGGAGGCCACGAAGATGCTCAGAGGGCTGGAGCCCCTCTGCCATGGGGACAGGCTGAGAGAATTGGGCTTGTTCAGCCTGGAGAAGAGAAGGCTTTGGGGGGACCTTATTGCAGCCTTCCAGTACCTGAAGGGGCTACAAGGAAGCTGTGTGTGTGTGTGTGTGTGGGTGTGTGTGTTTACAAGGGCCTGTAGTGACAGGACAAGGGGTAACAAGTCTAAATTGAAAGTGGGGAGATTTAGATTGGATATGAGGAAGAAATTTTCCACTTTGAGGGTGGTGAGGCCCTGGGACAGGTTGCCCAGAGAAGCTGTGGGTGCCCCATCCCTGGGAGTGTCCAAGGCCAGGCTGGATGAGGCTTGGAGCAACGTGGTCTGGTGGAGGGTGTCCCTGCCCATGGCAGGGGGCTTGGAACTGGGTGGTCTTTAATGTCCTTTCCAACCTTAACCATTCTATGATTCTATGAAAGGCACACAGGTGTAGAATGGAGAATCGAAAGGCCTCTAGATTCACTTCTTTTAGCAGCACCTTCCTGATAACTACTGAATGCAAAATTTTGCCATTTAGTGCAAGATGGAGCAGGAGTTAAATTGATGTCCTTGGAAATAAAGAGTATCTCTTTACTCCATTTTTCATGCCATGCTTCCAAGAAGGCTACAGGGAGGATAAAGAGCTTTTGGGTGCTGTGCTGCAGTTGGTATGTTGGCTAGGGCTTCGTGAAACCCAATGCGCAGTTTCAACAGAGGAGGCACAACTGTTGGCAGGTTCTGGTGACCGTGGCAGGCCTCAGCAGGAGTTATTCTAAGAACACAACATATGATCGCATTACTGTGGGACTCTTTACATGGGTCTAAAAAATGAACCATCTGATGGTTTATGACAGCTCTGACTGTTCCAGCCAAGAGGGGAGTGCTAGTCTTCGCTGACCCTGACAACAGCCAGGGTTGTGAAACAAAGAGAGAGCTTTCCAGAGGCTGCAAACCTACAGGCTTCCAGCTGCATAATGCTTACTTACATCTAACTTCTAATAAGAAAACCAAAAAATATTTAGCACTTGCTTCTCTTGCAGTTTGGATTCATTAATAGTCTTGCTGCAGTTTACTGGGCTTGGCAATTTGTATAGTTCTATATTTAGTAATCCCTGTGATGCTAAAGTCTTTTTAGAGTGATCTGGTGTGTTTTTTGGTTTTTGTTTGTTTTTTTTCCCTGCCAGTGTCTTTATTAGCTTAAATTCTGCCACCTTTCTGTTTTTCCCTGGTTCTATGGGGAAACACTTCTGGAAGATGAAGGCCATATGAGAGGTGGTGGCAAGTGAATTCTAAAACCAGAAATTTTGAGGATCCACATCTGAATGCTTTCTCTGGAGAATTTCTTTGAGAGAATTTCTATGCTAGCTTCTACTGTGTGCAATTTGTATGACAGTTTCCCCTCCAGTGAAAGCACGCTCCCTGAGAGTGTTTTGCAACTTTTGCTGATGTTGTCAAAGACAAACAAACACACACTTAGAGAAACACCTCCCACTTTCCCAGGCTCAAGTACTGTTTATTGCCTCCTCTCAGCTTCCTGTGTTTTATCCTCTGCAATACTCAGTCCCTCCTAAGTTGCTGGGTGGTGCAGGAGGTTGGGGTCACTGTGTAAAGGTTTCTTTCTGCCAGCCCTTGCTTTTTAGTTTTTTCCCTCTGGTGCTCCTTACTTCTCCTCTGCTCATATATGGGTTCTTGATGTCCTGCAGTCTATGATGGACACGGATGGATTGTTGTTTTCATCCATTTTGGAGATAGCTGGAATTGACTGTGACTGGCATGGCACTGTTCGTGGCATCCTCTCACACAGATTACCCCGGCAGCCCTCTACTGCTGAAGCAGAACAGTGCTCTGTCAGACTGCTCAGGCTGTATGATTTATTGACTTTCATGAAAACAACAAAGCTAATTTTGCTCCATAACATTTATTATATCTGGTCGAGAACCCATTGAAATTAGTTTTGCAAGAGTGACCCCTATTTGACACAGTGTCTGGAAACTTTCCATGTGTTCAGCTCGTCAGCATAGTCCAATATGCACACTTTAAAAGTTTGCCTAAAATTAGCCACATCCACTTCTTCTCAAGGCTGATTTTTTCCTCTTTCTTCCATTAACTCATTCCCCTTGCCCCTCAAAGGGTCCTCTTGATGTATATAAATTTTGGTCTCGGTTGGTTTTTTTTTTTTAATAGCTTATGGGGTTTAAGCACCTTGTTTTGTTCTGCACGTTTCCCACTTCTGATGTGTGTCAAACTGTCCTTCTGAAATTTCGTATATGCCAGCATCCGTATGAGAAGAATCACTTCTGTTGTTTCTTACCTTTCAACTTGGATCCATGTCCAACAGATGGAGGCTTTGAAAGTCATAAATATTATTCTTGGCACTAGAAAAAGGTGATGTAGGTATGTGTTCCTAGTATTTGGTCTTGGCGTTGTAAAAATGGTTTCATTGATTGGAAAAGCAGACCAGGTGGAAGGCAGCGTAACAGCATCTGCTCCCATCAAACTCTCCTGAGCATGTCACCGTGCTATGCTGAAACTGTGGGAACTGAAGAGATCAGAGGTTACATGCTGGGCATTGTGGTTTTGGCACAGAAATAGTGCCTATTTTGTGTATAGAGGAGCTGGGGCTGTTTTCTCGGCTACAGACCTGATTCTTCTTCCAGGGGGAAAAAGGAGAGCTTCTATAATGACATTAGGAAAAGGCTGAGATCTGTAAATGTAAAGTGCTTGCCCATCCCTATGTGTGCTTTGACTGGGTTTCATGAACATGACCTAAATGCAGTCGTGGACACTTACATTCTTCTGTTTCAAAACCAGATGGAACTAGGAGCTTTGTCAGCCCTTCCCTCAATAGCTGAGTGGTCAGTCTCTAGCACAGAGTTCTTCCTCGCACTCATTTTTTTCAGGGTTGAGTTAAAGAAGAGTTTAAAATGAAAACAAGTGACAACTTTTTCATGTAATACTGAACAACTGACATAAATATTGTGTCTGTTTTCAGTGCTGGCTTCCTTGATGTCTGTGATGTCCTAATGTACAAGTTCTCCTTTCAGCCCATAAACTTTCCATAGAAAAGAGGTTATAATTTTGTTATGAATAAACTTCACAAGAGCTGTGACTTTGCTTCCCAGTTTATTCCTGCTTCATTCCTCAAACACTTGCAGTTGTACAAGACGTCTCACAGCCTTGTACTTCCCACTCCCAACGTTTTATTGAGGTGGTGTATTGCTACTAGTGTGGTCACCACAAAATGTATGATTTTGCAGAGCCTGCTGTTTCTGTCATGTTTTCTGCCTTGAATCAGCCTAGACTTCAGATGTGTATTTGCTGCCTTTCTGTTTCTGCTTTTTATTCCTCCATCTCCAGGAAGAGAATAAAAGCTGCGTGTCTGCTTAGAATTGATACGTGGGAGCCAGCGTATGGAAGCCACATAGTGTGCCTCATGTCTTGGTGTTGTCTCAAACAGTACTGTGGAGCTAGCGGTGAACTGGGTCTAAGCTTGCTTTGCCTGTTCACTGCTGAAGTTGTCAGTAGCTCAGCCTTCCCTGCTTCCCTTCATGAGTTTTAAATCCTGGACCTGAGTCTTCTGCAGTTTTTCTGCTCTTATTTCAAGCAATTTCAAATTCTGTACCAGTGACTGTGTGGCTTCACATTTTGTTAGTCATTTCATTCATGTTGCTGTTGTTTCCATCATAACCATCTTTTCTTTGCATCTCTTCACTGGCCTCTCTTCTCATGTTGAACATAACCTCACTGTGTCATCACATCTTACAATCAACATGTAAAACCTAACTGTCTTTGGCCTACAATGTAGGCTTGTTCTGCAACTGGACAAGGATTCCTTCACCTTTCCCAGCCAGTGCCCCACCTTCGTGTTTATGGGAGCTCCCCATAACATTCCACAAAACTAAGCTTCCTTCTTTATATCTCTTCTGAAGAATGCTCCTTTTTGGGGATGCCTGCAAGAGCCTGAAATAATTTTTTTTAATTCACTGTATCATGTCACACTGGTAACTTCTGTGCAATGATTTCCATGTTCTTCATCATTGTTGTTTATTTTCTTGCACCGAGATTCACAGAATGACAGACTCATTTAGGTTGGAAGGGATCTCTTCAAGTTGTCCAGGCTGGCCCTACTGCTCAAGCAGTGTCAGCTATAGCAGGTTGTCCAAGACTGGGTTCAGTCAGGTTTTGAGTATCTCCAAGGATGTAACCTTTCTGGGAAGCCTGTGCCAGTGTTTGATCTCCATTGCAGTAAAAAAGCTTTTGCTTTTTTTTTTTTAACTTCTTTTGTCTTTCTGTCTGTCCTGTTTTTAGATGGAATTTCATGTGTTTTAGTTTCTGCACATTGTTTCTTGTCCTCTCACTGGGCATACTGAGAGGAGGCTGGCTCCCTCTTCTTCATTGCTTCCTGTCAGGTATTTATATGCATTGATAAAACTCTCCCCAAGTCTTCTCCAGGCTGAACAGTCCCAGCTCCCTCAGCCTTTCCTCATATGAAAGATTCTCCAGTCCTGTAATAATTTTTCTGGACCTTCTGCAGGACTTACTCCAATAAGTCCACATCTTTCTCATGCTGAAGAGTCCAGAAGCGGATACAATCCTCCAGATGTTGCCTCAGTAGTGCTGAGTAGAGAGGAAGGATCCACCTCCCTTGACCTGTTGGCAACAATCCTCCTAAGGCAGCCTGGGATACGCGTGGCCTCTTTTGCCACGGAGGGTGCATTGCTGAGTCATTGTCGGCTCACTGTCAACCAGGACCTCCAGGTCCTTTTCTGCAAAGCTGCTTTCCAGGTGGTCAAACCCCAGCACGTACTGGTGGTTGGGGTTATTTTTCCCTAGGTGCAGGACTGCACATATTTCTTTGTTGAACTTCATGAGATTCCTGACAGCCCGTTTGTCTAGTTAAGGTGTTTCTGAATGGCAGCGCAGCCATCTGGTGTGTTGGCCGCTTCGGTTGTCTGTCGTCTGTGATCTTGCTGAGGGTGCACTCTGTCCAGGTCTTCAATGAAGATGCTGAACGGTATTCACCCCAGTATTCCACCAGAGATTTGCCTCTAACTGGACTTTGTGCCGCTGATTAAAGCCCTCTGAGCCTGTCCATTCAGCCAGTTTTCAGTCCACCTCCTTGTCCACTTACCTAACCCATACTTTGTCAGGTTTCCTATGAGGATGTTATAGGAAACAGTGTCAGAATCCTCAGTGGAGTCACAATACACAGGGCTCTGTACTCATCTAACAAGATAGTCACCTCACTGTAGAAACTATCAGGTGGTTAAAGTTTCCCCTGTGTAAATCCATGTGGACTACTTCCAATTACCTTCTTGTCCTTCATGTATCAGAAAATGGTTTCCAGGATTATATGCTCCATCACCTCCCAGGGGTTGAGGTGAGGCTGACTGGCCTGTTGTTTCCTGGATCTTCCTTCTTGTGTTTCTGAATGTTTTAGGGCACGTGGCTTTCTTTTTTCTTCTTTCTTTGTACTGGTGATCTTGGTCCGTGTTTACAGCTTCTACACACTTTGGTAATGTACCTATTAAGCAAAGCATAGGATTGTCCTTTTTACTGGTAATTTTAAGATATACAGATTCAAGCTGGGAAATAGAATTCGCAGCCCAAAGTTCTGCTCCTGAAACTCAGACCTCTACCATGTGAACCAATGAGTACCTTTCTAAGACAGAAAACAGCGTGACAGAGTATCACCTCACTGTTGATCTCTACAGATAGATGATTCTGTTATCTTTTCCCTGTGGTCATAGCTTTCTAAACTTGTATTTGTATAATTTCTCTGTTCCAGGCCGAAATGAGCTGATTGCCCGCTACATTAAGCTGAGAACAGGGAAAACACGCACAAGGAAACAGGTAAGTGTAAAGTTTTCCCTGTAAACATTAGCTTCTTTGGGCCACTAGTCATGATGAGGGCTTATGAGAACAAATCCCTTGCTGTTTGCTTGCATTAGTTTCCAGCGTTGCATGAAGAGGTGGTTGTGCTAAGCTGGTTAATAAGGATGGTGGGAAAAGACAGCTCAGACATTTTGCGGTAGGATTGTAATGCTCACGTCTCCCAGCCACATTGACAGTCACATTTTTCTACTGTTAAACAGTGTGTGATTTTGTTTGGTCTTCTAATAAATGTTTCCATGAACACCAGTAGTCCTCTATATGACAATTCTTTGTTCAACCCAGGCAGTAATGGTGATTTTGAAAGTACCTGGCACATGGGATGAAAAAGGAATCTTTGGGAATGACAGTCCAGGCTATGCTGGACAAAGCACCGAGCAACCTAGACCTGCTTTGGGTAGGGGGTTGATGGATGACCTCCAGACGTTCCTTCCAACCTAAATTATTCTATGAAGCATTTTGGCCCTCATTAGATAAGGGGAAATTCCAAGAGTCCTTATATAGTGGTCAGAGATATGCAGAATGGGTGGGTTTCCCTTCTCCCAAGAGGAGGCCAAGATGGGGACCAAAGAGATCAGAACTCTCAATGCCTAGTTTTGAGGATGGATTCTTTAGTTTTAGAGGTCTCAGGCTTGATAAAGCTATTTGGATTGGAAAAGGCCTTAAATGACACATCTTTGCTGGACCCCAACCTCGTTTCATGATACTTAAGATATGTTCAGAAAAGCATCTCATTGCTACCTCCATCCCCCAGCCCTCAATAACTCCCTGTTGCACACAAAGTGCCTAGAGTATGTTAGCTGCTGCAAGCAGCTGTCAAGCACTCTGGAATGAAGATGGATTTTTTCTTTCAATGCAGGTATCTAGTCACATCCAGGTTCTGGCCAGGCGGAAAGCTAGAGAGATCCAAGCCAAGCTCAAGGTATGATGGGTATTCTTTAACATATCACGCAGGCTCCCTAAAGTCAACCACTAATCCATTCCCTCTTCGAATAGCCTTAAAATGGTGAGATTAGCCCCTGAACTGTAGTAAGCGGGGGAGGGAAGTATACTTCCTAGGAAATGTTGTGCAAGCACTCGTATTGTTGTAGCTCTGTGACGTCTGAGGCAATTTTATCTAAAGAATAAAGAAACAATAATTTTTCTGTGTCTGATTTCTACCTCTAGTTTATGCCGCTGGCATCCAAATCTGAAAGATCCTTAGACTTGGGAGTATGCAAAGAGTGTTTACCTGAGAAGGAGGGGTTTATAGTTACAAATGCTGACCAGTAATCAGTCCCTGGTGGTTTGGTGGCCTTGGGAAAGGGTGGCCTTACAGTTTCTGCAGTGCTAGTTCCACCTTTACTGGTGGTAGTGATGTGGAGTTGTCCGTGAGAAAGTGTTCTGAGTTGGCATAACCACTGAGAGGAAGCAATAAAGCTAGCTGGCATGTTCTCAGGTAAACCGATGCCAGCTGAATCGTCTTTGCTCCTTAATTCAGACCTGTTTTGAAGAGGCCTGGGCTAATAAGAGACAAAATGGTTGACTACTTGCTTGAGCAAATCTGCGTTTTCCTTTCTATAGGAAGAGCTACAAACTGATACCTCTTGGCATTTACTTCCACTCAGATCTGAAGAAGGGAGATGGTTTATGTGCTCAGACTGAATTGTCAGAAATGTCAAGAAGGTCAAGTTTATGGGTGACAAATGCATAAGAGGGTATTGCTCCTGAATGTGAGCCACCCAGAAAGGGCTTGCTGAGCAGGATGTGAGGTCCGGTCCTTGTTACATATTACTGAGAAGGTACATGCTGACCTTCCTGATTTGGTATGGCAATGAGTGATCTGGAGGGAAGTGTGTTTGCTTCTCTGATCTTCCATGCTTCAGGTGATGGTGATGATGATGATCTGACAGCCCTGTCAAGCCCTGACTGTTGCATGGATGGCTGTTAGTACTGTGCTTCCTCTTGGCTGTCTGGGCAACTACTTGCTGGGCACCAGAAATGGACTGTCTGTGGGTTAACTATTGGCACTCAGTCTTGACCAGTGCTGAAGTGCATGCATCTCTCTTGCAAGCAGTGATTACCTCTCAGTCATAACTGCATCCCCCGCTTCGTCCCATCCCCAGCTCCATTTTATAAAATGGTGTTTTGTCTGTGATTAGCTGGTTGTGTTTCCAGCTGCTCTGGTAAAGAGAAGGAGCCACAAATTACAACTCTCTGATTTAGTGCTTCTAGGTAGGGCTGCCTAAGCTTGAAACCTGTGGTGCTGCTCAGTGGTCAATTCAGGCGAAGGCCTGATTGAGAGGCAGGTTAGAGCAGGTAGGAAACAACAACTGCCCCAGGGTGTTAAAAGATTTACTGCTGCTTATATCTGTAACCTTGATTCTGTTCCTTGCATGTCACAGCTCTGGGATTTGACATGATTGGAAAGCCAGTCAGCCAAGCCCGTTTCCACTTAGCACACAGGAGCTGGCCATTTTTGTTCTCGGGGAACTAAGGTGTCTCAGGGAGCTCCCTGGAGCCATTGGTTGTTCTCCTTCTACGCCACCCTGGGCCATGCTGTGAGCTCTGCCCAGCTGCCTGCAGTGAACCGTTCCCCAGTACCACTGTTCCTTTCTGCCTGCAGAGGCAAGTCTGAAGCACTGATACAGCTCATTCACTCCTCTGCTTTCGCTAGTCATTTTCATAGCGCAAGGAAATGAAATCCTAACAGCTGCTGCCCTTCTTCCAAGTTCCTGCTGATAGCTGTGTGTTCTTCTGTCTCTGTTCATTTTCCATAGCGGGTGTACATTTTCATGTTTATATCCCAGAGATCAGAGTGACTAAGGCTGACTTTTCAGAGCAATTACCCCAATTTGTGTGGAGATGGTAGTATTATAGTATCTGCAAGTGTGTTGTATGACTGTGACCAACAGAGGTAGGAAAGTAGGGTAAAGCTTGGAGAAAAATCTGTTCCCAGAAGTCAGTAGTTTTCTATGTCCTGGGTGGCTAATAGCTATCACCTGTAACAAGAGGGAAATTGTGGTGCTCTTACTATTATTGTTATGCATTTTGAGAATAATAAAAGAAAATATAAACAGTGCAAATGTTTGGTATAAGTTTCTGTCTCTTTTTTTTTTTGTTTGTTTGTACTGGAAACACAATACAAATTAATACAGAACTGTTAGCTGAAAGCAAAAGGATGTGTCTTCTACAGAAACATGCTTTTTGCCAGCAGTCTTGACAGGCATTTAAACAAAGTGAAAAAACACAACAGGGGTTAATAGATAAAATGTTTTCCCTTCCTCATTGGTTTTTTTTTTTGGGTTTTTTTCACTTTTAATGCAACAAAGTAAGTGCTTCCTCCCCATAAACTCGCATATAAACTCGGGTAGACAAATACAATTTTTCCAGTTAGAATGTAAGGGGAGGAATTTCCTGCAATGGTGACTGGGGGGAAAAAAGCAGAAAAGGATCCTTAACGCTAAAAAATGTTGTAGGTAGTCCTTAAAGTATTTCCTAACGCATGATTTAAACTGGATTCTGAAAAACTTTTCCATAGCTTTGGAGAATCTTAGGAACCTTCTCAACAAGTAGAACGTTTGCCTTCCGTTCACTTGAATGGTACTAACAGGAGTCACAGTTACTGTAAAAAAGAAGATACATAAGTTTTGCCCATTCCTACTGATCATTCCACTTACAGGTTATCGTTTATTCTTGAGCTTTTGTTCTGCCTCCTCCAGGTGTTTTTGTGTTAGGCATATCAGAACACCTGGCTTTGAACTTCAGAAAACTTCAGAGAAAATGGAGGGGTTAGAGAGAAGGGGGAGACCGAAGGGTGAGAACTTCCTGCAGTTCAGTGAATGCAGGTGGGAGGTGAGAATTCATGAAGAAGATAGCAAGAGTTTACCTCTTTCAGCCGGTTCTCCAAGCCATGAATTCACCTGTAGCATTGCCATTATAATTGTCATGTCACAGATAAGTGTGGAGTGTTTGAAGGGTGAAGATTAATTGCGGGAGGAAAGGCAGAATGTGAGTAAGTGCTTCTATTTGTCTAGTTACTCCTTGGAAGAACAAATGATAAATGCTGTTTCTTTAAACACACATCAGGCCCTCTAGTTGTTGTGCTGTCAGTGCCTGTAAAAATGTGTGCAGTTCCACAGTCCTGTGAAATACAAAAAGGAACGTCCTTGCATATGTGCCCTGGGAGATTATTAAGATTTTCTGTTTCCCCGGGGATAGGAATAAAATTATCAACTCTACCTGAGACCACTGCAGTCCCAAATTGAGGTAGTGTTTTTGCAGTGATGATGACAAACTCCTTTTGTGAACTTGTTTATAGAGGGTATTTGTGATCAGCAAGAGTCTTTTCTATTGAATATTCTTACCAAAGATTAAAACACAAGGGTCAATTAGGGTTGTACTTTCCATAACAAAACGTTTCAGCTGTGTGGCTGAAAGCCTTCAGACAGAGAGGGTAGATGCTTAGTAGTCTCTAGACCAGTGATCCCAGTATTTCAGAAAAGATGATTAACCACATCTGAAGCTATAGTAATGGGTGAAAGACTTACATGCTTTGAAGAGTTATTAGAACAGTTATTGGTGAGTCTTCTGCCTAGTTTTTCAGAGGTACTTGTTCCCTACAAAAAAGCTGATGAGAATCCTGGTTATGCAGCATTAGACCGGGCAACTTGTTTATCGTTATAATAATTCTTTTTTTTTTTTTTTCTGTTTCTACTCTTGCCTATAGGATCAGGCAGCTAAAGATAAAGCCATGCAGAGTATGGCTACAATGTCATCTGCTCAGATTATCTCTGCAACTGCCTTCCATAGTAAAATGGCTTTACCTGGTCTCCCACGACCAGCCTACCCTGCTGTTTCTGGGGTGAGTGAATCAGTGTCTTGGGCTGAAGACACTGGAGCATTTGAAAGGATGTTGGGATCTGCTCAGGAAAATCCTGAGGACATCAGAAAGAATGGGCCAAAAGGCATTATCTTTGGAGAACAAATCTCTCATATAGCTTCAATAGTTTGGGTCTGATTGTTTGGTCAGACTGATACAAAAATAGTTTCACTATATGGGGTTTTTTTTAATGATACAAGTGAGAGAACAATCAGATCCTTTGGATTTTCAACTGTCTAAAATATTTTTAGGTGTCTGTACCACTTTCTCTGTCCGGGATCTTGTTGGATTAAAACCGTTTGGGCCTTCCTGTCTCAAGCTTATAATTCCCAAGGTCATCCTGCATGCTTAGATCACAAACTGATGTCCCTTATATAAAATCCTTAATAGAGGGAGCCTGTCAGCATCTCCTAACCTTTGAGTTGGGCCTAGTGAGCTTTTGATGATCATGGATTTCTGCCAAAATACTCCTGTGGAGCTCTCCTGGGGAAAATGTTCCCTCCAAGAGAGTGAGCTTCATTATAGCTTTGGAGACAGAGGCACAAGGTGCATGCATAGTATTTAACATTAAAAACCACTATTGGGTCAGTTGCTTGCATGTCACTAGTAGTTGTGTATAGAAAGAAAATGAAGACCAGTCAACATCTCCACAAGGGTGAAACCAGGAAGGTAGAAAGAAGAGATATAACTCAGTCACATCTTTAAAAGTCTGTGAGCTTGCAGTTTCTTTCCTCAGAAACGAGCAAGCCTTGTTTTTTGTCTCTGTCCTAAGAGTGGTGACTTTTGCTTGTATGTTGTTCTCTTGCAGTTTTGGCAAGGAGCTTTGCCAGGCCAAGCTGGATCTTCCCAAGAGTGAGTATTCCTTCACGTGAGCATCCAAAGCAGCTGCTTCTGCTGCTTCCTCTATGCTGCTGTTAGCTATTACGAGATTTATAAAATGCTCAGATAACGTAGTCTTTGCTCTCAGACAGGTTTCCTGGCTGTGGGTCATAGACTTAAGGTCCACGATTGAAGACAAACTGAGAGTCATGAGAGAATCTTAGATAAACCACTGTGTCTTCATATGGTTCCTTCAACATTGATTGCACCCCTTTAACGTTTCCCATGACTGAAGCAGCATAATACGGGTTATTTTAGGGAGCTGCTGAATCTAGTAGCCTGATAGAGGCAAGGCTGCTGCAGCTCCGTGCTCCCAAGTTCAGCAAGTATTGAGGCTGAGCCTGTATTCCTGGTAGGCACATACACACATATACACATGGCTGGCCACGCAGAACAGCACAGACAGCTCAGTGCTCACACAAACAGCACCACAGCCTTATCCTGTACTCCTCTCTGGCTGATGAGGGACCTGCACATGCACTGTGGAGCCATCCAGTAGCTGCCCTGGGATCCCTTGTCTCTGTGCTGGCACGCAGGCAGGTGAGCCCTTGAGACCACAGCCGCACTTGAGTTGCTGGTGCAGGCCTCTCACTCACACAAATACACACGCATGTTCACACACACACTGTGAATCTCTCCAGGAACTGGACTTAGATACACTGTCCACCCAGTAACTGGATCTTCACTTTCCCTGGTTTGCTTCGCACAGAGGTAAAACACACATACACACACAAACTAATTTTTCACTTGACCTCCAGACTTCACAGTCTCTCTGTTATTTGACCTGAACCTCTTGTTCGTTCTCAAAGCATTCTACCCCTGGAGACACATGCAGCTGGCTCCCAACACATCTACTTGCTGGCTAGTCTGGCTTGATAATTGCTAGTGATCACAGAATCACAGAACGGTTTGGGTTGGAAGGGACCTTAAAGACCATCCAGTTCCAACCCCCCTGCCATGGGCAGGGACACCCTCCACTAGACCAGGTTGCTCCAAGCCTCATCCAGCCTGGCCTTGGACACTTCCAGGGATGGGGCACCCACAGCTTCTCTGGGCAACCTGTCCCAGTGCCTCACCACCCTCAAAGTGGAAAATTTCTTCCTTATCTCTTATCTTTAAGGTCCCTTCCAACCTAAACCATTCTATGGCTGTTTTGATGAAGATGTTCAGAGGGTTGTTATTTGCCTGGATAAAGTCTGAGGAAAGTGATTACTGGTATCAGGAGAGTTGGTATTTCAGCCTAAATCACTGGCACTGCTTCCATTGTAGTTGGTACATCTTCTAAGCCAAGATTACTTCATTTGGTAGTTTCCTCAGGTTTTGTAAAAGCACCCATTCATGGGATCAGAGCACTGGAGCAACTCCTTAGTGAAACATGTTTCACATGCAGAATCACAACACAAAGCCAGCACACAGACAATAGCTACTCGGGTGAAACCACCCCCACCCCACAAAGTCCCCAAAACTCTCTGTGTGGACCTCTTCACTGTGATAGCTGAGTGCTTTACAGTCTCATTTACACAGATTAGAGATTTTTTTTCCTGTAAATTTTGGAAGATCTTGTCAGCCTCTGGACACCTAGGGTAAATGTGGAAACCTTTAGATATTTTCACAGTGTATCTCATCCATAAATCATTTATATAAAAAAAAAAACCCCAAAGCAACAAAAAACTCCAAACCAAACCAACACCCCCCAAAAAACCTCCAACCAAAGCCTAAATAACCATAAATGTTTTCTTTGTACAGCAAACATACGAAGTAGACATAGTGCTTAGGGACATGATTTAGAGGTGGACTTGGTAGTGTTTAGGTTAATGGTTGGACTCTGTGTTCTTAAGGGTCTTTTCCAGCCTAAATAATTCTATGATCTATAAATGGCTTTCAATTTAAACCCGTTACCCCTTGTCCTGTCACTACAAGCCCTTGTAAAAAGTCCCCCCCAGCTTCCGTGTCACCCCCCTTCAGGTACTGGAAGGCTGCAATAAGGTCTCCCCAGAGCCTTCCCTTCTCAAGGCTGAACAAGCCCAACTCTCTCAGCCTTTCTTCATAGGAGAGGGGCTTCAGCCCTCAGAGTGTCTTCATAGCCTCCTCTGGACTCCCTCCAACTGGACTATATTTTTCTGATGTTGAGGGCCCCACAGCTGGAGGCAGAACTGCAGGTGGGGTCTCATGAGAGCAGAGTAGAGGGGGAGAATCACCTCCCTCACGCTGCTGGCCACGCTGCTCTGGACACAGCCCAGGATACGGCTGACTTTCTGGGCTGCCAGCGCACACTGCCGGCTCATGTCCAGCTTTTCATCCCCCAGCACCCCCAAGTCCTTCTCCTCAGGGCTGCTCTCCATCCATTCTCCTCCCAGCCTGTCCTTGTGCTGGGATTGCCCCGACCCAGGTGCAGGACCTTGCACTTGGCGTTGTTAATCACAAGCTCACTTGCTGCTGACATTCCAGAAACACACACGCAGACAGAACTGAGAGCTCCTCATGCAGGAAAACCATTAGAACTGGAACTTAGTGAGAAGAAAGGACAGACTGCATTGACAACGGCACAGACAGAAAACTGTACTGACCTTCTTACATGCGACTGGCACCTTTTATCACCATATTCTCCCCTAAACATCCCCATAGTAAATCTTGTGCAATTCCAAAATGCGCTTCCTTTGCATTCCGCGATTTGTCCCATACCATCTAGGCAGTAACCCCCTCAGTTTCTGACCGGGTGACTGGTGTGTAAGTCTTCCCAGCCGGCTCAGGGAGTTGGTTTCACACCTGGACAACGGGGCTGATGGCTCTCCTGTGAGAGCCCTGGGAGGGCCGGGGGCTGTGTTTCTCTGACAGCGTTACTGGGGGTCCGCTGCCCTAGTGTGGAGATGAGCCTTTGGTAGGCTGATCCTTCACCGGTGTTGGCCCTGGGTCCGAGTAGTATTCAGATTGCTCTGCCTGCCATTGTTTCTCTGTACTCCTTTGTTTGTACTCAGACACACTTCTTATCACACAACCTAACAGCAGCAATTTAAGCCAATTTAAGGACAAGCAGCTGGAAGGGAGTATGTTTTTCACCTAAGCCATGTGTTCCTGCTCTCTTGTACTACTGCCAATGTTTGTGGAGCGCATCAGGGAACAGATACTATTAAAGTATCTTGTGGGGAAAAATGGATAGTAAAAGAAGGGAAGCCATCCTAGGAGAAATAAAAAGTAGATTAGATTTCAAGCCTTTCAAGATTTAGATTTAGATTTCAAGTAGATTTCAAGCCTTTAGCTTGAAAGAGAGTGAGGAAGCATCAATGTGAGGTTCTTTCAGGAGGTTGAAATGTCTGCCACCCTGATGTCAGATGATGTCTCCAGATCCTGATTTTTCTTACAGTGGTGTTAAAATGGAGCTGAGCTGTCATGAAAGCTAGATTCATTTCTGGGAGTTGAACATCTCTGAATCCAGGCCTCTTACCAGGTCTGAGAGGCATCCAGTCCAGATGTATATCCACTTGCATAAACTTAAATCTATCTGTGGTTGAAAGAGAAGGATAAATGAATGGGTGGGCACCAGTGTATTGACAGGCAGATATGGATCTCTGAATAACACCTCTGCAGGGAGAACCTGCTAACCTCCTTCAGGGAAATCCTATTCAGTCCAGTCCTGCCTCCTTACTGTTCCTGGAGTCTTTTTGCATGACCCTCTCTTGCCCACACAGAAAGATAATTTCCCAAGGACTCTGCCACTTTCTCCCTCAGGAGAAACACTTGATCTAATCTGTACAAATGGTTGGTTAAGAGCCTTGTTTTGTTGGTGGGGTTTTTTTGGTTGGGTTTGTTGTTGTTGCTTCTACTAACCATCTCTCTGTGTAATTCTCTAGTGTGAAACCTTTTTCTCAACAACCTTATGCTGTACAGCCTCCACTGCCATTACCAGGTAGGTAAGGAAATGCAGTTCCTTGCTTTGAAATTATATTCCAACTTCAAAAATAGCCAACACTTTTAAACGTTTAAAAATTACTTTAAAAATATTTTTGCCTATTGAAACATTTCAGTGAGCCCAAAATTAATTTTGCTATGATTTCCCCTTATCGGCCATTCCCATCCTTTAGGGAGAACTGAAACTTTTTAATTTTGTTTTATTTTAAAAAAATGTTCCCTGTTTTATGTTGGTTGTTTTGGGGTTTCTTTTCCTCCTGGCTGAGCAGAAGATAAAAGTTTATGTATTTCTACTGTTCTTCCACCATCTGCATGTACTAGAGCACTGTTTGCCATAACATGATTACTTTTCCAATTTCTAATGAAGTGGAACAACACATGTCTTTTCTGTCTTAGTTTTCCCATTTTGAGAGGTTAATGGTCATGTTAACGGTGATGCTTTATTCTGACACTAAAGCTGTTTTGCTGCTCATTTAGGGCGCAATCTAGGTCCTCAAAGTTGCTGAATGTGTTTTCTCTGGTGTCAAAACCAGGTAGATTGTCTTTTACATCATTTTAAACCCTGTCAGTGCTGTCTTAGCAATGGTAACTGACAAGCCATGTAGAGCGCAGGCAGAGTGAGGACCTTGTGAATGATATTTTTGCATGATGACAGAAGTCATAAGAAAACGTAATTAGTCAGCTTTGACAACGGGTGGTCTATTGGAAAGCTATTACCAACTTTTCTCTTTCTAAATTTTGTTGTATAAAACCTGTATGCTTAGGGTTTGAGTCTCCTACTGGCCTCTCGCCTTCCCCATCAGCACCAGCTTGGCAAGGACGAAGGGTTGCTAGCTCCAAACTTTGGATGTTAGAATTCTCTGCATTCTTGGAACAACAGCAAGACCAAGACACAGTAAGATACATACTTGACTTCCGCTGTCATTAGTATTTGGTCTTCAGGTAGCTCCTGTTCATCATGGAAATGTTATACTGCTGTATGTACATGGAAATACTTGCTTCATTGCTCTACTGAGAAGATAAAGCCATTTTTGGGAAACACAAGATATCCTTGTCTTAGAGGACAGAATTGCCTATAACGATATAGCCAGCTCTGTGGCATATGTTTCTGGCCTCCCTTTCCATGGTCATGTATGTTCTCGTACCAGACCTCAAGTCACTGAGGTCATAAGACAGTGGTACAGTCCCTGCTGGGCTATTCTAGCTGTCCTGTTCAGCCTTGGAGGACAGACCCACAATCAGATGATGGTAAGATCACATGGAGCCATGTATGTCTCTGGTGTGTGGGGAACTTAAATTTGGGGGCAACCGGGATGAATTTGCATCAAAGTATATCCATGGTGCCACCTATAAAATGGAAGTAGTAAGATTTGCCTGTGTCACTAAACCTAGTGATACTGCATCTTGAGACACAGATTGGTGGTGAGCCGGTTCCATTTCCTCTGTCTGAGATCGGGAAGTTCGGAAAAGATGGTAGTATTCGGCTGGTACCTTGCTGTGGGTTTTCAGGCCGCTCTTCATAGGACAGGAGCAATGCTGTTTGAGTGATCCATGACAGCTAACACTGGCATGAGGCAATGGTTTAGGAGTGAATATAGGAAAAAAACCAGCAGTAAGGTTTCAGAAGAAGCAAGAAGCATGGATGTATTGATAGGAAAGAAATAGCAGCATGAGCTGGTATTAGAAATATTTCTGCTAATACTTCTGCTCTGTTATAAAGTGCTATCAATTCTTCAGTGACTTCCAGTAGTCTTCTGTGAAGAACCATGAATGTTCAGTATTTATTGAACAGTACTGAACCGTTGCCTAATTCCGTGTTTTTCCTCTTCTTGCAGTATAACAAACACCTGTTTGTGCACATTGGGCAGTCGAGCCCCAGCTACAATGACCCCTACCTCGAGGCAGTGGATATCCGGCAGATCTATGACAAGTTCCCTGAGAAAAAAGGGGGCCTGAAGGAGCTCTTTGAAAGGGGGCCAGCTAATGCCTTCTTCCTTGTGAAATTCTGGGTAAGGGAAGAACCCTTTATGAGGTACCCATTTGCTATGAAGTTCTCACTTTAAAAGTGGTGACTTTGCTAGCTGTTAGGACTGCTGCGTCCCAACAAATTTTCTCTCTGCAGACAACTTAATAGAGCCACAACTGTCCCTGAAGATCGTTCCTTGACTGCACAGGCCTTCATTCTGGCCTGGAGCAAGTTGTATCTTCACAATGTTATCTGTAGAGTTGTTCTTGACTAGTGTCTGGAGATTTTGCTAATGGTGACTTGGGCCCTTTAAAATTTTTATTTATGTATAAGAGAAGAATTCAGAGGAAATTATTCTCTGTGTGCTCTTATGTGTTCACTTGTCTCAGTGCTGTGTAACTTCTCAGTCAGAGGCAACTTTTTTCCATCTCTTCTCCTATCTAATTAGCTGCATTTTGAGTTATGCAAGTACTAATAATTTACAGATGCATGTTTACAGCAGGTACAAGGACAGACAAGAGATAAGAGAGACATATAATGAAATTGTATGCTGGTAGTATATTACTGAAATGACTTCTGATAAGTTGGCAGAAATCAGCCTGGCAAAACCTACCTCACTCAGTTTGGATTCTTGTGAGTTAGCTGAAATTTGCAAGAGCTGTGCTACTGTGCATCAGGGTACAAACAAAATGGTTTTGGTGGTCGATATTATCATACATATTACAAGATTAAAAATAATAGCAGCTTGGGGCAGTTGCATGCTAGACAGCTGAGGGAATGTGTAACAGGATTTGGAGCCTTTCACCTTGAGTTTACCATTTAGAATTCAACTCCATGTCAGGAGTGAGGTTGTAAATGAGCTTTCGTATCTCATACTCCTCATGCGAACTAGCCCTAGAAAGCCTCTTGTGCTTTCAGGAGAAGGAAGAGTTAAGTGCCTTGAGATGAAACTTCCCAGCTGTCTCAAATCTAGAACTGATTTGGAGAATGTTGGCTGGGAGTCTGCTATTCAAGTGTCTGGTGTTTAGAGTCTTAGTTCCTGGTGATTCTTGGAGACACATCATTTTACTACCCACAGACCGTGTGCTACTAAACCGGGCCCCTCATGGGATTAACCTCTGTCAGGGAACAACAGAGCCTGCTTGGGAGGGTTGAAACAAAAAGTGAAAGACCAGCCCTCTTCTGGTGAAAGAGAAATACTTGGGAGAGACAGTAGTACCTTGCTGAGAAGGGTATCCTTTCACTAAATCTGGGAATCGTGCCCTAGTAAGAACCATCTGGACAGGGAAACAGAAGTCTGATGTGACAAAAGAACGGAAAAAAGGTAAGAGGGTATAGCTTCTAATAAATGATCCTTGGAAAAGCAGGAGCCGTCCCTTCTGGCTGTGGGGCAGGGATCCCAGGAAAGTCTTCATGTCAGGGTGAAGAGCACTGGCTCCTGTGTGGTATCACTCTTGAAGTGCTTTGAAAGTTTAGGAACCAAAAGGAAGAGCTTAGAGGGAGATGTCAGGTGGAGAGAGTAAACCACTTTGAATTTCTTGACTTAAGGAGTGAGAAATCATAATGAAATTGTGATCCAGTGCAACTGTGATTTTATTTATCAAAAGTGCTTTTGTGTTTGTGGGGTTGGGTGTGGGGATTGTGCGTGTTAATTTTTTAATATCAGAAGTATAACTGTGGCCTACGCATCCTGTCAGACCAAGCTCGGTTAGGCTTTTGAAGGTTTTACATGGTGGGATGTCATTAAGTTGGACTTTTTCTGGACCCTTGTGAGGTGTGTGGTGTTCAGAGAGTATCAACACACTGAAATTTGTCTTGCATAAAGAGATACGTCAGTCGTGGTGTAGGCCCAGGTGGCAACTAAGCACCATGCAGCCACTCACTCACTCCTTCCCCCCAGTGGGATGGGGAGGAGAAAATATAAGGAAAGGCTCATGGCTCAAGACAAGGACAGGGAGGCATCACTCACCAGTTATGGTCATGGGCAAAACAGACTTGACTTGGGGCAAAAAAAAAAAAATTGTTACTAATCATATCAGCGTAGGATAACGAGAGATAAAAAAGCAGATCTTAAAAACCTTCCACCCACCCCTCCCTTCTTCCCAGGCTCAGCTTTTGCTCCCGCTTTGCTACCTCTTTCCGACCTGGGGCACAGGGGGATGAGGAATGGGGGTTGTGGTCAGTTCATCACACGTTGTGTCTGCTGCTTCTTCCTCCTCAGGGGTAGGACTCCCCACTCTCTTCCCCTGCTCCAACATGGGGTCTCTCCCACAGGAAGCAGTCCTCCACAGACTTCTCCAACTTGAGTCCTTCCCACAGGTTGCAGTTCTTCACGAACTGCTCCAGCGTGGGTCCCTTCCATGGGGTGCAGTCCTTCAGGAGCAGCCTGCTCCACTGTGGGCTTCCCACAGAGTCCTGGGCTCCTTTAGGTGCAGCCGCCTGCTCTGGCGTGGGGTCCTCCCCCAGCTGCAGGGGGGTCTTTGCTTCACCCTGACCCTCCATGGCTGCAGGGGCACAGCCTGCCCCCTCATCACAGACTCACGGGGAACCTCTGCTCTGGGCACCTCCTCCCCTGCCTTTCTGCACTGACCTTGGAGTCTGCATAGTCCTTTCTCTCACATCCCACTCCTCTCTCCCTTGCAGTTTCTCTTTGTTTTCTCCTCTTAAATATGCTAATCACAGAAGTGCTAATTGCTCGGCCTTGGCCAGAGGTGGGTCAGATTTGGAGCCAGGGAAGCTTCCAGCAGCTTCTCACAGGAGCCACCCTTGTGGTCCCCACCCCCTGCTGCCAAAACTCCGCCACACAAACCCAATACGATGTCGTGCTTTGAAACACCTTTACTGCAACGCACACACGATGTCCTTTTATCACTTGTGCTGTTTCACACATATTAATCCTCTTGTAAGATTTCAGCTATGATTTCTAAGGCAGTATAACAGGAGCAGTTCAAAAAACCTTTTGCTTCGGGTAATTTGGGCTTTTTTGAGGAAAACTCAGAAACCTTTTATTGTAAAACTTCATGCTCAAAATACTGTGTTACACTTAAACAAAGCATGTGAGCCATGCCTGCAATGCACCGTGCTGCGTGTGTCTTGGGATTTCCTGAGTTTGGTGGATGTGTGTAGTGCAACCTCTGCACCAATAAACGCTTTTCACAGATTTATAAAAACAGGTAACAGAAGAAAATTAGATTTCAGCTGGGATTTTATACCCCACTGCACTTTTATACCTCTCTACATGCTAGGGTGCTTTATCATTTTGCTGCCTGATTGCTCTGGACAGCTGAACAAACACACTGTCGATGTCCTAAGATGTATTGGATAAAGCAATTACTGCACTGTTGAATTTATAGCATCATTTTAGGATAAAAGTATTATCCAAAAGCAATGATAACCTTCAACTTGGTGAGTAGAGATACATGGGGGGTGGGGGTGGTGGTGGAGGAGGAGGTGGGGTGAGTGTTGTGAGACATGATTGATTTTTCAAAAGTTCTAGATTGAAGTGGTGGTTGCAGGTGACAAAGACAAAAAATCATGGCATTGAATAAGTTGGGTTTGTACATACGTAGTTTTAGGCTTGAAGAACCTGGGGCAGGAACCTGCCATTACCGCACTAAGCAGGGAGTACACCGGATGACCTGTTGTGCACCAAAAGCCCAGCTCTAAACACCAGGGCTGTAGTTTCTTGACATCACTGATAGGTCTAGTGTGACTGAGAAAAAGATGTTCATGTTTGTTCAATAGCGCTTCAAATTATTTATATGAAGAGTTAAACGTTGAGTAGTTTGAAACATGAGTGACATTTGCAATTCTTCCTTGATCTTGGCATTGGGAGTGTGGTACAATGAACTGGCTCTTGGGCTTGGATTGGCGGATCATATATTACTTCTGTGTGACATTTGTCTGTGCTCCAAGCGCATTCTAGCACACGACAATTAATGTGAGACATGAGTCTCCCGACACATGGGCAGTGGCGGCTCTGCTCTTTTCCAGTGTAATACTATCTCTGCCACCTGTTGCTTCGTTCTCCCTATGAACTCCTCCTATACGCATCGTTATTAATAGGTTGAGGAAGAGGCATTTTCAGAGCTTTGCACATTAGTAGAATGGTGCACTTGCATCTTAAAGCTTTCAGAAGTTGTGAGACTCTGGGTGGAAGAGAGAAGGAAAATGACAAACCAGGAATTTAGGACAGGCAGTACTTTGTCCAGAGCAGCCATCTGTGAGGGCGTGGATCAGGAGAATTGCTTGGGAGACTTTCCTGCCCATGATGAATGTACGTAGTAATTTCTTCTCCTCAGTGACAGGCAAGCTGAACCAGTCAAATCACTGAGCATTTTCTTTCCAGTAAATGAATTGTACTTTCAAGTCACTTGGCTTCTCTCCTGTCCCAAGCAAATCCAGTCAAAGCAGCAGCAGCAGTGCAAATTTCCCTCGTCACCCTGCCCTGCCCACTCTATGCTTTCAATCCTGACCTGGAGAGCAAGGAGTTGGTAGTTCAGTCTCCCTGCCCATTCCCTCCTTGGCACTCCTTCTGAAGCAGCAAACAAGACAGTAGCTAGCAACAGAGACTTTTATGATCTTTGCACATTTTTTCTGAGAATGGGTCTGGCAGCCCATTAATTTCACTTGGAGTCACCGACACCACCTCCTACCAGTTGCTACCTTATGTAAGGGGACTCTGTCAGTGGCACTTCTTTCATCAAAGTTATTCCCCACAGTGTTCAAGAGTATAGAGATTTTTGGCAGCAAAAAGCAGATTGAAAGATTGAATTGCTGAAGGAATCTGTCTGCTGGCTGTCAAAATAACACAATCCTGGAGAGCTGAATGCTGCTGCTGTCCCTGTTGCAGTCCCACTGTTGCTAGCAGAAGCTAGCAGAAGCCTGGAGGGCAAGGCAACTCAGGCCATTGGCTGTGGACTTTCCTGCATCCTGACTGTCTCCTTTGGCTGCCTAGGCTGGGGTAAGGAATGTATTCAAGACTTAACCTCACTTGTTGTTAGACATACTAGTGCATTTGCCAGTGAGGAGCTGAGGCACCTAGGTTCCGATTCAGTTATGTGTTCAGCAAGTCCATACATTCCCAGACTATAAAGTGAAGGTTAGCTTTCCTACTTAATGAAGTGCTGGGAAGAAGAATTTCCTTTAAATCATAGTCACTATTATTCCCTTGCATCTTTGAGGGTTGGAATGTACTGGACAGAATAAAGTGGAATAAAGCTCACCTTGGGTGCTTACCCCAGGGTTGAGTGCGCTTTGATGCAAGGTTTTCTTCAGAGAAAGAAACTCTAAAAGTGAAGAGTCGTTTCCCCAAGGCAGCAATGTGGTCCCTAGTCCTGACGGTCTAGGTGTTGGGAGGAGCTCATAGGAATCCAGGCGTGGAGGCTCTAGGATTTTTAGGTGTTCAGTTATAAACAGAAGCTCTTTTGGCCATTAAAGACCCCATGATGTTCAGTATGATTTTGTCCTGGTGCAATCCTGGAGGTCCTGGGAATCCTGGGAACTGCATCCATTAGTGATTTACCTCAGTGTCCAGTTAACATTTAGAAGTTAATTTGGCTATGGCAGACAACAGTGTTTTTCCTCAATTTTCTGCCTCGTCTCCCTTCAGGAGGTTGTCGTCTCCATAGCGTAGTTCGTTGGCCTTGTGTTCGTGTACATCATTGCCATTTTCAATTTACATGTATAAACCAGGCTGCAAATAATTCAAGAGCGGATATGCTTGTGCTAAATAATCTCTGGTACAGGGCAGTAACTTCCGTGAGAGGGTGGGAACCAGCAGCTGTAAGTAAGTAAGCTGTGACTGTAAGGCCAGCGGTACCTGTCTGAGGTGTTGCAGCTCCGTTCTCCTGCAAACAGGGAGTTCTAACCCCATTTCTTCCCTGCAACAGGGCTTCCAGGAACCTGATTGTACATAACGTTAGTGAATGACAATGACTGCTCAGTTCAAACGCTGTTACCATAATTTTGCCTACTGCCAAATAGCTTAACGTGGATTAATTAGATGTTAACTAGCTGTGAAATTCTACAGTCTGGTCTTTCTCGTTGCGTCTTAGCAAATTGTGGAGGCACCTCCGAGTGGCTTCTTAGGGCTAGTGAAGCTTTTCTCATGAAGTGGAACTAGCATCTTTCTGCTTTGCCTCATATTGACTGCACCTATTTTTTAATTTGCTATGAAGGGTTTAGGGGAGTGTAACATTAACTTTGCTAGTGAGACCCTGAAAATGTCAGGATCTGCACTGAGGGCCTCTGCTATGTTTATGTATCAGTGGTCTGACCAAACTTCTGTAGCCTTGACCCTTCGTTCTTTTGACTCAGTGGGACAGTTTCTTTAGAAAGGTGGAATTGGGTCCATACATTGTATTTATCACCCCAAGGGAAATAGCTGAACAATATTGTGAAGGACTCCTAGCCTAGTTCCTCTTTGGAGAAGGGAAGGAGTTCATTTTTATTCAGACAGTTGGAATATGGGTCAAATAAACAATAGTTAGTTGCATTGACATGTAAATGAGTATTACAGTAACTCAGTAAAAACCTGAACCAGAATGGAGTAGCACTGCTACTCTCCAGTACATGTACATTTGTGGTGCAAAGTAGCTGTGTAACTGTGGTGGGGAAGATTTGATGGCAAGGACTTCAACAACATTACCATAATAATTCACTTGGCAACCTGAATTATGATTAAGCCTGTAATGCCTGTGCCGTGTTCCTATTCATACCTGTGCTACCAGGTTAAAGCTACCCTGGATTTGCCCACACGCTACTCCAGTGTAGGCATATCATTGGAGCATGGCGCTGCGTTCCATTTAGGTGGTCGTGACAATGTAAAAGCTTCCAGTCTTGCTCCAGCTGTTGTTTCCGAGTCTCGTGCAAAAGTTACCACTACCTCGGTGGTGCAAATGGGAATGATGTAAAATGATTTTAAAAAAAGAAGTTTTAAACGCAGATTATTTTACTGATGTATTTTAACACGTGTGTCCGATTCTGTTTTCAGCTCAGTGAGGAGCTGTGAGGGAGAAAAGGGATCAGTTGTTAAGAGAAGTCAGGAACCTCTTCAGCTGGATAAATTGTTTCGTGAAGCTATCTTCTGAGGAGAAGCAAACATGAGGACAAAGCGATTGCCAGCTTTGTACAACAATCTGCTGATAAATCAGATGATGCTCTTCAATAGATAGTATGCAGGAGATGACGTAGCTGGCGTAAACCGGTATGAATGTATTACACAGGCAGGGCCAGGCGTATTCACAGCGGGTGAAGATCTGACACTACTTCAGAGGGAGGAATTCTCCTTAAAAGGGGGATCATAGAGAAGAAGGCAAGCCATTCTGATAAATGGACTTGTTTTCATCCAAAATCAGCGGTGAAGATTGTTGAAACTGCGGGAAACGCCACGGTCATTTTGAAGAGTGATTTGTGATCATGTATGTAAACAGTGGTGTTACTCTCTGTAAGAGCAGAGTGAGCAGAGTGAAAGCTCTATGTCCATCCCTGATGTGATGATGTGAACACTGGAGCATTCTGTCATCTTGACTGCACTGAGTGCTTGTCCCACTAGAATTATCTGAATGCTGCAACCACTGGTCTAGGAGATACCCCAGGAGATGCATTGCCCGCTGTATTTAATGAAAAATCGATCCTAAATCTGTCTTTCACTTACTTCTGAGTTTGTACTTAAAAAAAGACGATCACGGTAATTGGATTTTACTGGTTTGTCTGCTTGGATCTTCTGTGGCATCATTTATCTCATGCAGATGGTAGTGTTCTCTAGGTGGAACCTGGTGTGCACGGTGGCACAGTGCCAGCAATGTCCCAGGGTTATGCTAAGTGGAAATGGAACTGAATTTTCTGAAATAAGCGGGGAGACATTTTGTTATAGTTCATTTACCACCTCCTCCTTCACACACCTGAAGTGGCAAGTTAACAGCCATGGGAATTGGATTGAATGGAACTGCTGCACCCTGTTACATGGCTGCTTCTCCTGCCAGTGGTTTTGGCATGACTCTTGGCAAAACGAATTCTGTGACAACAACTCTGTGTGATGGGAGCTGCTGGTGAGTGCTGTGATACAGAGATGGCCCAGCCTAACTGTCTAGGGGCAAAACTTTTAACTTGAAAGGAATGCCGACAAAGTGTGGTGGCTTCTAGCAGGTTACTGATTACTCCTGTAGTTACTCAAACCCAGCATTTACTGAAAGAAGCAGTGCTGCCTTCTGCTTTCTCTATTGCTGCCCATCCTCCCAACACAAAACTGCTGCTGAATCAGGTCAGGGAACTGATCCCACCGAGAACTATCTGAGCAATTCCTCAGTGAGTCTTGTAATACACCTACAGAAACATTTGTGTCAGTACAGGAGGAATGGGAGGCCCAAAGTCCTCTGGGACAGTGAGACTGCTCTCCCTCGGTCTCAGGACTAGCCGGTGTTATCAAACTACAACTCTGGGGTGCAGTTTCCCAAGAAACTCAAGCCAACTTGAGTATGTGTTGCTATCAAAAGAGGCAGTCTTTGTGCTCACAACTTTTGTCTGTGTTCTCTCACCTCTTCCAGTTCCTGCAGCTTGTGGAGGTCCAAGTGAGCTTTCTTTCTGAGTGCTCACCAAAACCACAAAAAGTAGTTTTGGTTGGGATCAGCACTCTAATGTGGCTAACCACAGAGTCGTGCAATTGCTAATGGTGGCACAATACGGTTGGGGAGCAGGCTGGACTGGCACTTTCAAGATTGACAAATCTCCTGTGAAATTGCTGCTTAAGAGAAATAAGCTAACTATTTTCCCATGGCAGATAAGAGAGAGGTATTTTGTATGGCAAAGAAAAGGGGGATTAATTATTGAGGTAGTCCAGTTTCAAGGACATTGCTTGTCCTAAGGCCTGCTCTAGATCTCGAATAAAAACCTTCACTGACATCGGCTTCTAAAGCACTTCCTGTCCATACTGTATCCACTGTAGCAGGAATACACTTCTTTGGTTTCCCGTTTCCCTCAGTTCAGCAGGAAGAATACAATAGGCTGAAGTAGCTTAAGGGAGTCATTGCTTTTCTGCTGATACAAACTCGCATCTGGGCTTGTGGTGTCCAGAGAAGGTCTACCCTTTTGGTTTTGAAAGGAAGGAAGCCGAGCTGGGCATTCCCACACACCCATTGTGTTTTCAGAGCTTAAGGGAACCGCCTCTTCTTTTCCTAAGTGTGGTTTGAGTGACCCCTGGAGGAAGCTTTAGACAGCCAGGGTTTTAGGAGTTAGGTCTCAGTATGAGGCTTCAGTTGGCTGGCCTTAGATACCCACATTTGCAAACTGGCTGCTAATGGAGCTGGGTTTGTATTCAGGTGGAACTGGGCTGGATCAATCAGCAACCTGACATTCCTTACGTAGCAGTCTGTCTACGTACATTCTTGCTATCACAGTACCTGAGCCTACTGTGTGTGTGTACACACATTCCTTTGCTCTGCTCTGTCTCTTTCCCCTTTCCTGCATATTCAGAGTGGAAAAGCTTTATTACCATTGCCGTACCCTTATTTTTCCTCCTTAGTGAGGCAGCCCAGTCTAGCCTGTCTGTTCCATTGCTGTGTCTCCAAAGTGCCCTCCTGTCTGCTCTCCGCATGCTTTGGGAGTACCTCCACGCCGTCCTGGCACTGTTCAGTTATGTTAAATATCAGCTAAGGCAAGGGGTTGTGTCCCCTTTAACATTTTTAACGTTAAGAGGATATTCCACCAGATTTTCCCAATGTTTATGCAAATCCCCACCCCCATGGATTTTAGTGCATACTCTTCAGTTTTCCCCTGCTTGCTTGATGCACGTTGATCTGCTTAAGGAGCTTTGGACACTTCAGTACCTTACAGTCTTGTCTACACAAGGTAATGGTGAAAAACCACCACAACCGTCTACTGACAAGCATCTATTTTTCTTGCCTTTGGTTTTTTTTGGCAGGCTGATTTGAACACCAATATTGAAGATGAATCCAGATCTTTCTATGGAGTTTCCAGCCAATACGAGAGCCCAGAAAACATGGTCATTACCTGTTCCACCAAAGTGTGTTCCTTTGGAAAGCAGGTGGTGGAGAAAGTGGAGGTAGGGGGCAGACATGAGGGTACAAGGTTCTCTCTGGCTGCTGTTTTGTCACTTCAAGTATTTGCATCCTGGATATATCTCAAGGTATCATCGTCATGGAGATGGATGCCATAAATTACTATTTCTGAGACATGCAGGTCTAAGATTGCTCCAGTCTGCAACATGGCCTTATCTCAGAGCTTCATTGAAGGTCTGGTAGTGTTTGATAATTTTTGCTTAAATCTCAGTTTCTGAAGACATGTGAATATGTAAGACTCTCAGCTCTGGTGATTCTCTGGGGTTTTTTGCAGACCAAAGAAAAACCTTGTTTTGTAGTCCAGAAAGGTGAAAACAAATAGGCAACACCTCACACAGATTTTTTTAAACAGATCATTTATAGACTATATCCTTTAATTAATAGACTGTAATCATTTAAAAACTATAGACTTACGGTTCTGTGAAGCTTATTTAGTACTTGCACATTTACAGCTCAAGCAACAGTAGAGCTGCATAATTATGGCACATTCAGCTCCTAAGAGAGCTGCTCTGATCTGCTTCCTGCTGCTCTCTTTCTCAAGAAGCCTTTAGATGCAGGAGCAGTGGCTGATAGACATGCCTGAAGTCTGGTTATGTATTTGCATGATGGGATAGACAGGCCAAAGAAAGGTGTCATGGTGCACAGGAAAGGAGACCAAGCTCTTGAGGTGAGAGGAGGTTACGGACAGTTAAGGGTCTGCTGTGAAATGACAAAATCCAGCCTCAGCTTCTGTGCAAGGGAAGATGAAATACAGGAGCTAAGATGTGGAGCTGAACCAAAGAATCCCTCTCCGTAACGTTGGCCAGACCCTCTCCTAAGGGAGAACAGAGGTAGTGTTCTCTCTCGCAGGACCAGAAGGTCCTTTCCAGCAGCGAAGCATCCCGAGCATATGATTACCATCATTACTAGGAGGTTCCTGGTCTTGCTAAAGCAGTTTTCAACTTTTTCAGTTTATTCACGCATATTTTTCCAGATATAGACCATGGTATAGCTGACAATTAGTCTGCTCCTCTTAGTTACCTTTCACAGCTCCTTGGCAGTTTGCTGCTTGCAAGCTGGAACCCACTGTTGCAAAGAAAAAAGAAATCAGAGTGCTCAAGGAGACTGACCTTGGTGCAAAGTACTGTAGAGGAATGATTAATCAGCTTATTATTGTTAGGAAAATGACTTAAAAATGGCATTGCAATTTTTCTTTTCTGAACCCCTTTATGTGATTATTGCTACTTGGGTCTCAACATTAGCCCCACGTGCCCCTTTTGTGTTTTGCATTGCAGACAGAGTATGCACGCTATGAAAATGGACACTATTCCTATCGTATTCACCGTTCTCCTCTCTGCGAATACATGATCAACTTCATTCACAAACTCAAGCACCTTCCGGAGAAGTATATGATGAACAGTGTGCTGGAGAACTTTACTATCTTACAGGTGGGACTTTCAACTGTTTTCATTGGAGCTTGGACACATGTAAGCCCCATGCAGGAGTTCACTGTTGTGAATCAACGTAGATTTCCTTCTACAGCTCAGCATCTAATTGAACTTAGTATCTCTCCCGTGTATTGCACCTCAAGACAATTTATGGAACAGTAGAGGTAGTAACTCATGCAGAGAAGCAGCAGAAGAATTTGAGAGACCTGAGTAAGAAGGAAAAAAAAGAAAGATAAAGGGAGAACTCATGAGACAGAGAGGTAAAGGAAGGAGCAGGATGAAAAACTCAGTGAAGGAAATGCTCATTCACAACTGGACAAACATTGAGGTCCTTTCTGTGCCCTCGCCCTTTTTGCAAGGTAAAAAACGCCCTAGAACTAAACCAAGGGCACTATTAAGTGGCTATATAATTTTGTCATGGGAAGAGTTCTTCACTGACAAGGTAGGGAAAAAACCTAAACCAGTTGTTTCCTCAGGACCATCCTGAACCTGGAAAGAATATGGAGGCATGTAAAAGATGGGGGGAGCTCTGTGACACCTTCATGCATCACTGCCACCTCTAGGTAGGGCAGTACTACAAGGCTACAGCAACTAGATTTGCATTAGTCTAAATGTAATACCAGGAGCATTTCCAGGCTTGGATGCAGGCTAAATCTGGGAAGAGGGCAAAGACAGCTTAAAAGGTGGATTTTCCTAATGGTCTGAGTTCTGTGCTCGCCTTTACAAGATGTGTCACAGATCTTCACCCAAAGAACCGAGGATGGGTAAGTAGAAGAGATGCTAGCAGCTGTATGAAAGAAGGGAAATCAAATGGTCTTCATTCCATCCTCTGGAGATCTTGAGGGATTTCAGGCAACTCATTTCACTGCTCTGTGGCTCAGGTACCTCAGATATAAAAAACAAAGTTAACAATATACCTCACAGGGCTTTAGAAAGTTTTACTCTTTCATAATTGTACAAAGATCTCTGGCATCTGGAAGAAAAAAGGAGTACAAACGCTGTTTTTGAGATCAGCAAAAGCACGAAGGGGGCAGTGACAGAGACACGGAAGGCCTGTGTACTGTAATCCCTACTAACGAACACTGTAACTGCTTTCGGCCTGTTTCATTCCTCACTCAGGCCAATGCTTGCTATAAATTTTATGAACAAAGTTGTCATGTAGTTATACTTCCTCTGGGGCTTTGTTTTGGGTAATCTCATGTCCTTCCCTTACCTTCTGTCACAGAGAGGTGTGCCTCATGTGGGTGCTGGCACAGACTTGTAGTCCTGCTCCCTGGGCAGCAGACTGAACATTTCCTACACCCCCATTCCCCGCTGGGGAGCTGAAAAATGGCCATGCTTAATGCAAGGCATGCTGCTAGTCCCCACTACCAGCTTCTGAGGCAAGTTTAATTATATTTTTTCTAGACCCATTCATGAGCTGAGATACCCCAAAGCTCACAAGTACGATTTGTCTTGCTTTGCACATTGCTCTGGATCTAGCCCTCCAAGATTTCAGAGCCCGTTTTTCAAAAAAAGGCTCTGGTGCCATTCCACACCTGGATGTGTATAACTTACAGTGGTCTGCAGATTAAAGGAGCCGGGTTAGTTCAGCTGCAAACCCAATCATGAAACAAGGAAACAGAATAGGCCAAAATCAGGCTGCTGAAATTAATAAGCAAGTCTGAAAACACCTATTTTTTTTCTGTTTTCACAAGAATGGTTGGGGTTTGGCACAGTTCAAGCCTCCAGCTGACAGCTTTTTCTTCTGCAGTTGAGTTGGTGCTACTGCTGGTAAAAGTGTGTCTCCTACAGCAGGAGAGAACTGCTTAAAGCTGTAGCTGTGGCACAAACTCAGATGATAAGAATGTGCAAAGTTGTGCACTGAGAGAGAGAGGGAAACTGAGCTAGGAGCTCTGGGTGCAACATTTCGCTTGTCCCTGCCATGTAGTGTAGGCAGTGCATGCTTCTGAAACTAGTACAGCGCTGTTCCCTCGCCGTGCTGCTGACACTGAGTCACGCTGCAGAGAAACTAAGGTTCCTGAGGGACCGTAGAAAAAGAAATGGAAAAAAAGGAGCTTCTCTAAGAATGCATCAGCATAGCAACCATCCTTCTCCTGACATCTGCAGTGTATGGAATAGGAGGTGTAATGGAGTCAAACCTGTAAGTCTCATTTAAAATGAGTTACGCTGTGTAGTCCTCATGGTCTGTCTCTATCACAGAGCAGCAGGAGCAGATGGAGGGAAAGAACTGTTCATGGCTGTGATACATCAACACGTACTGAGCAGGAGTGGATGTGCCAGAGGAGCTGGCATCTCTATACCCAACAAACAGAGCAAAAAGAGATTTTCTGTAAAGCACCTTCTGTGATGAAATCTGCAACACTAGGGGGTGGGGAGCAGAGGACCTACTGGACCTGCTTCCATTGGTTTGGTCATTGCTTGATCACAGCGTTCTTTTCTCCACAGCGGACTCTGCTCACCTGCCTGTCTCTTCACTGCATTGTAGTCCTGATGCTGCAAAAGTGCTTTGCTTGGTTGTGTGGGCAAATAGACAGGGGGTTATGGTGGCCGAGCTGTGTATCATTGCTGTGCTGCTCCGTTCTTTGCCTATTATTGACTTTTTGCGCTGTTAAATGTGTTGGAATATGTAAGCAGGGAAACAGCAGTTGCCATCTCAGCTTCTTCTCCTTTTCTGTCTAGGTTGTGACAAACAGGGATACACAGGAGACCTTGCTGTGCATAGCATATGTTTTTGAGGTGTCAACTAGTGACCATGGTGCCCAGCATCACATCTACCGGCTGGTAAAAGACTAGAGACTCTCTGCCCTGAGTCGTCCATGGGATGCATGTCTGAGAAAAAAGCCTGTGCTTGAACAACCCCTGCCCCCTCATACCAAACTGAAAAATAAACTGCAGATACTGTGTATTTTCAGAAAAGCACCTCTGAACTGGTTTGTGATTGACAGGGTCAAATAAGTTTGTATATCTCCAGGTTTGTGCAAATGGGAAAAAGACACAGAGTCAAAGAAATGCAAATACCTGCTGAAGAGTTTCACCACAAACAGCATCCTCTGGAACGTACTTCCCGCAGACCACACACAGCGTGTGATGATACACCTAAAAGGAGTGGTATGCACTGGATCATACAGGCAGGGGAATGGTAGCAGCCTCCCCAAGTTTGCCCATATATCAACAGGTTGAAAATGTCCATGCTATATCTGGTCTGAGTGTGTGCACTCGTACATTCATCTGTAGGTCAGCACGTGCGCAGGCACGCTTACCGAACGTTTATATAGATGTCAGGCAGACGTGTGGGCACATGCATGGGTATAGAGGTTGCACGTGTATCCTCCATACCTGCCTGTCTAGCTGTCCGCCTCAGCAGGTGTACTAAGTCCCAGGGTCCTTCAGCCTTTCTCCTGTCAGAGGCTGGATACTGTTTCTCTCTCTTCTGTGCATGATAGTGAGACACCAACCTTTCTTTTGCCTTTTAAAGCAAGTTATGCTTAGAAAATTTGGTATGTGGAATCATGTTGTCTTGCCCAGCAGATTTCCTCCATGCATCAGGACTGACTAAAATAATTCTTCCTGCTTTTGCTTGTGTTCTCCTTGTGCAGTTAGCCCTGCTCAGGGGGCTAGACTCTGCTCTTTTCTTGTGCACCAGTAAAATAATTGTTTGTCGATATCGAACTGTTCCAGCTGGTGGTTGCAGACAGTGAGGTGCACAAGTATTGCAAAGAATGTCAGTTGGCCAGAAAACTGCAGGAAAAGGATGAGAGAGAATAGTTACGAGGTTAGCTTTCCGTGTTTCCAAGGCAATCAAGCACAGCCTGCTGTACTCGTCATCTGAGGTTGTTTTTACTCAAGAGTCACTGAGAGCCAGTAATATGGTCCCCACAATGCTGCTGATGTGGGGGAAGATCCAGCCATTCATGTTACTCTGAGGGAAGAGGAGGCTTGCATGATGCTCTCTGGCAGCCACTGAACAGGCACAGTCCCACGGCACAGATTTAGATACACGGTGTTACACCTTCACTTTCCACAATGCATGACAACACCTTAGGAAACACCTCTCACACTTACTTTAGATGTTTCCATCCTTGCATTTTTGGCATAGAGAAAAGTAGTCAGGGATACCTGGGGATTCTGAGATACCCCAGGAGATGCATTGCCCGCTGTATTTAATGAAAAATCGATCCTAAATCTGTCTTTCACTTACTTCTGAGTTTGTACTTAAAAAAAGACGATCACGGTAATTGGATTTTACTGGTTTGTCTGCTTGGATCTTCTGTGGCATCATTTATCTCATGCAGATGGTAGTGTTCTCTAGGTGGAACCTGGTGTGCACGGTGGCACAGTGCCAGCAATGTCCCAGGGTTATGCTAAGTGGAAATGGAACTGAATTTTCTGAAATAAGCGGGGAGACATTTTGTTATAGTTCATTTACCACCTCCTCCTTCACACACCTGAAGTGGCAAGTTAACAGCCATGGGAATTGGATTGAATGGAACTGCTGCACCCTGTTACATGGCTGCTTCTCCTGCCAGTGGTTTTGGCATGACTCTTGGCAAAACGAATTCTGTGACAACAACTCTGTGTGATGGGAGCTGCTGGTGAGTGCTGTGATACAGAGATGGCCCAGCCTAACTGTCTAGGGGCAAAACTTTTAACTTGAAAGGAATGACACACAGCCAGGTCCCAGCGCAGCTTGCAGTCCCTGCCTGAGAGCCCCAGGGCAGGGAGAAAAACCCACTGACCCCTCTAACCCACTAACAAAAGAACCTGCCCCACTTCAACAACTAACAACTGCACCAGGAGCTAAGAAGAGAGCTAAGGACCCAGCTATCAAGCTAGCCCAAAGCCTTAATGACCCCCTCAAGGCCACTTCCCAACTTCCGAACTGCACATGCGCCCTGAGCCTGACATACCATGGAATGAAACAACTCTCTTGACTGCTCTGGGCCAGTCATCAGCACTGTGAATTAAAGGAGCTTGCTCCTGCCTGAAACCAACACATTCACCCCCCCCTTCTTTCATACCATTTATGTCATACTCATGTCCCACACTATTCCATAAATTCTCATTAACCAGCACCCCCTTTCCCATCCCATCCCACACAGATATCATTCCCTCAGTCTATGGACCATCTTGGCACAATGTCCATTAGTCCATGACTTCAGGTTCCCTCAGGTGTGGGGGTCACTCAGGACAGGAGAGGTGGAGTGTCGCATGGGATCATTGGGCGCCGATACCAGCTCGGGTCAGGTCACTGCTGCACTTCTGGCAAGGCGGGATCTCTGTAGGTTCAGTTGATTTCTGCTGTAGTGATTCCCACAACACAAAACTCAAAACAAGGGTTATTTGTAGACCTTCATGTCCATCATGCAATTTAATTCATGGGCTATTTTCACTGAGAATCAAATCCTCCTGAGGCACACATCAGACTTCCCCATCTTCTCTCATTACCCACCAAGTGCATCCAGGTCCTTGAGCAAAAGCAACCCCACGGATGGGTTTGCCTTTTCCCAAGGCAGGAGTAACCCAGACTGTTTTTCCCAGCATATTTTTAACATGCACCTCGGGGGCTTAATCTCCTACAGTCCATAAAAGTTTTGATTGGGCAGGGCCAGCACGATTGGCAGATCCTCTAGTACTGACTAACCAGGTGGCTTTTGCCAAATGTGTACCCCAATGTTTGAGAGTTCCACCCCCCGTTGCTCTCAGGGTGGTCTTTAACAGGCCATTGCACTGCTTGACCATCCCTGAGGCTGGTGCATGGTAGGGGATGTGATACACCCACTCAATGCCCAAGGGTCTATGGGGCTGTTTCAGAAATGAGTCCCATTGTCTGATTCAATCCTCTCTGGGGTGCCATGTCAACACAGCACTTGCTTTTCAAGGCCCAGGACAGTATTTTGGGCAGTGGCATGGGACACAGGATATGTTTCCTGCCACTCCGTGGTTGCTTCCACCCTTGTGAGCACACGGCACTTGCCCTGGCAGGTTTTGGGGAGGGTGATGTAGGCAACCTGCCAGGCCTGCCCATATTTATATTTCAGCCATCGCCCCCCATACCAAAGAGGCTTTACCCTCTTGGCTTGTTTGATGGCAGCACGTGTTTCACATTCGTGAACGAACTGAGCAATAGCGTCCATGGTTAACTCCACCTCGGTCACAAGCCCATCTGTACGTGGCATCTCTCCCCTGGTGGCCTGAGGTGTCATGGGCCCACCTAGCCATGAACAGCTCACCTTTATGTTGCCAGTCCAGATCCCCCTAAGCCACTGAACCTTAGCAGCTTGATCCACCTGCTGATTGTGTTGATGTTCTTCAGTGGCTCGGCTTTTGGGCATGTGGGCATCAACATGACGCACCTTGACGACCAGGTTGTCTAGATGGGAAGCAATGTCCTGCCATAGCGCGGCAGCCCAGATGGGTTTGCCTCGGCACTGCCAGTTGCTCTGTTTCCATTGCTGTAGCCACTCCCACAGTGCATTTGCCACCATCCATGCGTCAGTATAAAGCCCTGGTCATTTCTCTGATTCAGCAATGTCCAAAGCCAGCTGGATGGCCTTTACCTCTGCCAACTGACTTGATTCACCTTGTCCTTCCGCAGTCTCTGCAACTTGTCGTATGGGACTCCACACAGCAGCTTTCCACCTCCGATGGAGGTGCATTTCCCTACAACACGGCAGGAGCCATCAGTGAACAGGACATATTGCTTATTTTCTGGAACTTTATTGTACAAAGGGGCCTCTTCAGCATGTGTCACCTCCTCCTCTGGTGACATTCCAAAATCTTTGCCTTCTGGCCAGTTCATGATCACTTCCAAGATTCCTGGGCAGCTGGGGTTTCCTATTCAAGCTTGTTGTGTGATCAGGGCAACACATTTATTCCATGTAGCATCAGTTGCATGACGTGTAGAAGAGACTTTGCCTTTGAACGTCCAGCCCAGCACTGGCAGTCGAGGTGCCAGGAGGATCCGTGCTTCAGTTCCAACCACTTCTGAAGCGTATCGAACTCCCTCATAAGCTGCCAGTATCTCTTTTTCGGTTGGAGTGTAGCAGACCTCAGATCCTCTATATCCCCGGCTCCAAAATCCTAGGGGTCGACCTTGGGTCTCCCCTGGTTCTTTCTGCCAGAGACTCCAGGTAGGGCCATTCTCCCCGGCTGCGGTGTAGAGCGCATTCTTCACCTCTGGCCCTGTCCTGACTGGTCCAAGGGCTACTGCATGCACGATCTCCTGCTTGAACTGTTCAAAGGCTTGGCGCTGCTCAGGTCTCCATCTGAAATAATTTTTCTTACGAGTCACTGCATAGAGAGGGCTGACAATCTGACTGTAATTTGGAATATGCATCCCCCAGAAACCCACCACGCCTAGGAAAGTTTGTGTTTCCTTTTTGCTCATTGATGGGGACATAGCTGTGATTTTGTTGACCACGTTCATTGGGATCTGGCAACATCCACCTTGCCATCTTACTATTTTACTCCGAGGAACTGAATCTCCTGTGCAGGTCCCTTGACCTGACTTTGCTGTATGGCAAAAACAGATTTCAGCATTATTTGGATGATCTTCCCCTTCTCAAAGACTTCTCCTGCTGTGTTGCCCCATACAATGATGTCATTAATGTACTGCAGATGTTCTGGAGCTGCACCCTGTTCCAGTGCAGTCTGGATCAGTCCATGGCAGATGGTAGGGCTGTGCTATTGGAGTTCCAGCATGTCCGGTATGGCAGCGCGCCGTGGTGGTGTGACTTCATTCAGGCCACGATAGTCCACTGTCAGTCTCCACTCTCCATCAGACTTACGCACTGGCCAGATGGCGCTGTTAAAGGATGAGCAAGTCTTGCTGATCACTCCTTGGCTCTCCAGCTGATGAATCAGCTTCTGGGTGGGAAGCAAGGAATCTCGTTGGTGTGATACTGTTGACAGTGCACTGTTGTGGTGGCAATTGGCACCTGTGGTCTGCAACCTTTAGCAGTCCCACAACAGAAGGGTCCTGTGAGAGACCAGGCAAGGCAGACAGCTGCCTAAAGTCCTCAGTGTCTACAGCAGCTATCCCAAAAGCCCACCGGTACCCTTTCAGGTCCTTAAGTACCCTCTCTTGAGATGATAGTCTATGTCAAGGATGCATGGGGCATCTGTACCAGTCACAATGGGGTGGTTTTGACAATCCTTCCCAGTCAGGCTTATTTCAACCTCCAACACAGTCAGTTGTTGAGAGCCCCCAGTCACACCAGAAATACTAATAGGTTGTACCGCTTTGTAGCTTGATGGCATGAGGGTACACTGTGCAGCTGTGTCCACTACAGCCTTCTACTCTTGGGGCTCTGATGTGCCAGGCCATCGAATCCACACAGTCCAGTAAACATGGTGTCCCTTTCCTCCACCTGGCTGGAGGCAGGGCCCCTCTAATACAGACATGCCTCACTCATGTATTGGAGGAAGGGATTATTGGTCATGTCAGGTCATTCATCCAGTTTGGATACGGAAGCAGCAATTTTCCTGGAAGAATCCCCACTGGTGAATTGTTTTTATTTTGAATTCACATACTCATTCCTCTAGAAATTAAGTAAAAGTTTTCCATCCCATCTCCTCATGTCCTCTCTCTGGTTTCGCAGGTAAAACCACAGGGTAACCCGTGATGGATACGTGTTTTATTCCCTTTTCTGAGCACAGGAACGCTTACTCCTACTAGCTGAGATACTGGCTCGTGCAGGTGGGGAGTGGAACATCTCTCTGAATTGCTTAAACTCCTGGGACTGTCTCTCTACAGCTGAGACACAGGCCTCTATGGGAAAAGAGAGACTTTCCTCGTATTCCCGGAATCAGCAAATCATCCACTGTCAGTGCTTCATCCTTTTTCCAAGTTATTATTGCAAGCACATTGTCATATGAGGATCATGCACTTTTTTTGCCACATGGGTTGTATGCATTGAACTTTATCTGGATCTGTGGGTAACCGTGTGTTGTTGGGATCATGATAACTATCATCTCTAGCACAGCTAGTTCCCTCAGTACCTTTCTCCGTGGTGGTTCATTTGTGTGGCTGATGTGGCACACTTTCCTTAAATGGGTACCTTTCTTTAACACTGGTCAGGAGTTATCTCCAGGGACTTATGTTTTGTGTCTTTCCAATTGCTTTGTCAATACCCCCTTCTCCAGCAAGTGACCCCAACTGCTTGGCTTCTCTGCCCTCTAACTCCGTACCACTGACCCCATTATCTCAGCAGTGGATCAGCCACATCATATGTTCACCTGGACAATGCCTGAAGTCTCTGTGGAGATCCCATAGCTCCCTCAGGGATAAAGATCGAGTGGTCACAACGGCTTCATCCTCCGTCTCTGACTCTTGGGATGGCCCTGCTCCCATCTCCTTCTCGTTTGTTTGTGTCTCTTGGGACGGCCCTGCTACCTCGTCATCCTCTGCCAGATGGACTGATTTATGTGTCCATTTCTTTTTCTGTACTGGGGCCACTGACACTGGTGCTGGTTGACACTGACAGTGGCACTGGCACGAAGGGATTTGTGGAGGTGGAGCTGTGGTGGACAGTGACGTTAGGGTGATTCGGGTGGCTGCACAGTGCCTGCCTCTGGACCGAGCACCAGCAACAGATGGGGCAGCATTTCCAAACAGTTCTTCAACTTCACGTGCTGGAGGGAAGGGATGCCATCCAGAGGGACCTGGACAGGCTGGAGAGGTGGGACCGTGCCAACCTCATGGAGTTCAACCAGGCCAAGGGCAAGGTCCTGCACCTGGGTCAGGGCAATCCCAGCACAAGGACAGGCTGGGCGGAGAATGGATGGAGAGCAGCCCTGAGGAGAAGGACTTGGGGGTACTGGGGGATGAAAAGCTGGACATGAGCTGGCAGTGTGCACTGGCAGCCCAGAAAGCCAACCAGATCCTGGGCTGTATCAGGAGAAGTGTAGTCAGCAGGTCAAGGGAGGGGATTCTTCCCCTCTACTCTGCTCTCATGAGACCCCACCTGGAGTCCTGAATCCAGCTGTGGAGCCCTCAATATCAGAAAGATATCGACCAGTTGGAGCGAGTCCAGAGGAGGCCACAAAGATGTTCCAAGGGCTGGAGCCCCTCTGCCATGGGGACAGGCTGGGAGAGTTGGGCTTGTTCAGCCTGGAGAAGAGAAGGCTCTGGGGAGACTTTACTGCAGCCTTCCAGTGCCTGAATGGGGCCTACAAGGAAGCTGGGGGGGACTTTTTACAAGGGTCTGTAGTGACAGGACAAGGGGTAACAGGTTTAAATTGAAAGCAGGGAGATTGAGATTGGACATCAGGAAAAAATTCTTCATGGAGAGGGTGGGGAGGCAGTGGGACAGGTTGCCCAGAGAAGGTGTGGGTGCCCCATCCCTGGGAGTGTCCAAGGCCAGGCTGGATGAGGCTTGGAGCAACCTGGGCTAGTGGAGGGTGTCCCTGCCCATGGCAGGGGGGTTGGAACTGGATTATCTTTAAGGTCTCTTCCAACCCAAAACTTTCTGTGATTCTAAGATTATGAGAACACTCAGAAACGTGCTGATTCCCAACCATAGGTCACCCCAAGCCCATGAAAAATTTCCAAAATACTCATAGCCTTTTGCGATGATTGTCCCAAGGAAGAGGGAAAAAATTTGAAGAATTTCTCCACATCCAACCCAGCACTGAATAATCTCTCCTTTATAGGCTGAGCCCCTGAGGAGAAAAAGGGAAAGGTGCAATTATTGAATGCCTCCAGGAGGTAACTTGCAAATTACCAGGGTGCTGACAATATTAGATACAGATGGAAGATTCCTCTCAACACCAGTAATACACCAACCATCATAACAAAACCCTTTAACCCAGTTCGAACATATCAAATCAGGATAGTAAGGAACACGTGAGGCAGTAGATCTCACCATTTTGTTAGCAACTTAAAGAGCCCGTGAACTCAACATCTTGATCAGCCAACACCACATTGTTATACTGAATACTTATCACACTAATCAACTTTGTCCTTATCTCAACCCTCTGATCCCCACATTGGGCACCAGAAAGAACTGCCATGGTTTAACTTAGGTTTAATTAGCAGTAAATACCACGCAGCTGGTCACTCACTTCCCCCCCTTCCCAGTGTTGGAAGAGAGTTGGAGGAAAGGATAAGGGACTTTGTAAAGTTAAGAACTATTTAATAATTGAATATAAATGAAAATTATAATGATACTACTAATACTGACAATAGTACTACTACTAAGTAATTAAAATAATAGAAAATAGAACATTATACAGTTGCTCACCATGCACCAGTTGACATACAGCCAGGTCCTGAGTAGTGAGAGTCAGCTCACGAGTGACAACACAACTGGGAACAAACAGCTGACCCACCAACCCCCTAATGGATGAACCCACCCCAACTGCTAACAACAGCACCAAGCCGCTAACAAAAGAGATAACAACCCAACTATCAACTAGCCAAAATTTTAACGGCCCTCCAAGGTCACTTTGTGCCTCAGAACTTCCCATGTGCACTGAGCCTGACATACCATGGAATGAAACACTCCCTCGGCCACCCTGGGCAAGTCATCAGCAACATGAAAAAAAGCAGCTCTTTCCTGCCTGAAAACAGCACAGGGACTCCCTAAAAATTTCTGTCTGAAGCATGAATTCACATTGATGTGGCTGTCAGCAGTTAGACGAACAGCAAACATCTAAAAAGACCTTTAGCAAAGATGACAGATGATTCTGTTAACTGAGGAGAAAGTGTGTACTGAAAAACATGAGTATGGACCCACTTTCTTTTAACATCCTTAGTAGTCCGGAGGAGGGAGAAAGCAGCAGGGCAAATTAGCCTGCATATAGCAGGAGATTTTTGCAAGCTGAATATGTATAGACAATTTCACCAACCTGAACACAATTGAAACACTGCCCTTGAACTGAGAATCAATACTAAGAATTATTTGAAATACAGTTTAAAAAGCCCTTAAAGAGCAAGAGAAAGATGGCAAATTAAAAGTAAATTATCAGAAAGATAATTAGTCCAGGTACATCGTTAGAACACAATCCATAATTGGACAGCATGTTGGAACTAAGTGTCAAAGAACATATGTGCAAATACAGCGTGACAGAGGTGAACGTAAGAGTCAGGGGAAAGTCTCCTGCTGCTGCCCACTCAGTGCAATGGAGACATACACTGGAGGATGAAGATTTCACTGGCTGTGGAAAATGTGATGCCAGACCCTATAAAGGGCGTTTTCTTTGGCCTAACATGTGAGGAATCTGAGGATTTCCATTTCAACAGATTTCAAACAGGAGACTAAAATATAGGCTACTTGCAAAGCCCTGCTGGATGTGCTTCATATTCAGGTATGATTTTAGAAAAGAATAGTTCCAGTTGGAGAGGACCTACAACAATCATCTAGTCCAACTGCCTGACCACTTCAGGGCTGATCAAAAGGTAAAGCAAATTATTAAGGGCATTGTCCCAATGCTCTTAAACACTGACAGCACTGGGGCATCAACCACCACTCCAGGAAGCCTGTTTCAGTGTTTGACCACCCTCGCAGTAAAGACATGCTCACTAATGTCAAGTCTAAACCTCCCCTGATGCAGCTTTAAACCATTCCCATGCATCCCATCACTGGATCCCAGGGAGAAGAGACCAGCACCTCCCTCCCCACCTCCCCTCCTCAGGAAGCTGTGGAGAGCAATGAGGTTGCCCTCAGCCTCCTTTTCCGCAAACTGGACCAACCCAAAGTCCTCAGCTGCTCCTCACAGGACATGGCTTCCAGCTCTTTCACCAGCTTTGTTGCCACCCTCTGGATGCATTCAAGGACCTTCTAAATCACGGGGCCCAGAACTGCAGACCGCACTCAAGGTGAGGCCGCACCAATGCCGAATACAGCAGGGTGATCACCTCTTTGACCAGCTGGTTGTACTGTGTTGGGTGCACCCCAGGATGCGGTTTGCCCTCTTGGCTGCCAGGGCAAACTGCTGACTCCTCTTGAGCCAGCAGTCAACCAGCATGCTCAGGTCCCTTTCTGCAGGGCTGCTCTCCGGTCACTCCTCTCCCAACTTATACTTGTGTCTTGCGTTACTTTGTCCCAGGTACAGAATCTGGCATTTGTTGTCAAATTTCATGCCACTGATGATTTCTCCATGCTCCAGTCTCTCCAGATCCCTCTGCAAGGCCTCTTGTCCCTGCAGAGAGTCAACAGCACCTCCCAGTTTAGTATCGACAGCAAACTTGCAAATGGTGAATTCAACTCCTGCATCCAGATCACTTATGAATATATTGAACAAAACTGGCCCTAGATTGAACCCTGAGGAACACCGCTGGTGACCAGCCAGATTTAGCCCCATTTACTACAGCTCTTGGATGTCTTCCATTCTGCCAGTGCTTCACCCAGCACACCATGTACCTGCTCATCTCACAGTATCCAAAGCCTTACTAAAATACAGAAAAACTACATCCACGGCCCTCCCTTCATTCACTAGGTGGGTGACTTTATTTTAGAAGGATATATCAGTTAGATAGGATTTGGCTTTTGTGAACCCACGCTGACTGTTCCTTACGATCGCATTGTCCTTTACATACCTTTTAATAGCACCCAGTATGATCTTCTCCATAATTTTTCCAGGTTCTGAGGTTAGACTAACAGGTCTGTAGTTTCCTGAGTCTTCCTTTATGCCCTTCTTGTATATTGGAATCACATTAGCTAGTTTCCAGTCAGTGGAGACCTCCCATTTTTGTACTCAGGTAAGCACAAGCTGCACCAGGAGTAGCCTTACAACACAGACCTGCACCGCTGGAGTCCCAGTGGGCCTGGACAATCAATTTGATGTGGAAGGGGGACTAATTTACTTACTTCTTCATTAAGCTATTGCATGCCAGTTGATCTGTTACAACTGTCAAAGTGCTGGTTTTTATTTACATGTAGGGGGGTCCCTCACAGGGATGGGTCTTCACAGATTCACAGCTTCACAGAGTGGTAGGGGTTGGAAGTGATCTCTAGAGAACGTCTAGTCCAACCCCCCTGCCAGAGCAGGATCCCAGAGCAGATCACAGGAACAAGCCCAGGCGGCTTTGGAAAGTCTCCAAGGAAGGAGACTCCCCCCTCTCTGGGCAGCCTGTCCCAGGGCTCTGTCACCCTCACAGGGAAGAAGGGTTTCCCCACATTCAGGCTGAACCTTCTGTTTCCAGTTGATGGCCATTGCCCCCAGTCCTGTCACTGGACACCCCTGAGCAGAGCCTGGCTCCATCCTCCTGACACCCCCCCTTTAGATATCGATCAGCATTGATCAGATCCCCCTCAGCCTCCTCTTCTCCAGCTGAACAGCCCCAGCTCTCTCACCTTTCCTCAGATGGAAGGTGCTCCAGGCCCTTCCCCATCTCGGTGTCCCTGCGCTGGGCCCTCTCCAGGAGCTCCTTGTCCTTCTTGGGCTGAGGAGCCCAGGACTGGACACAGCACTCCAGGGGAGGCCTCATCAGACATCACTGTCCCCCTTCTGACATGCGACTGCCTCTGCCATGCACATGCACTTGGCTGCTCATGGCCTGCATCTAGGTCATAACCTGTGCTTTAAAGTACAGGAAGGAAAGAATGTGGGTAACAAGGATAGCAAAGATGATGCCAGGAATAAGAGCTGGAGGAAGAGATTCTTGTTATGGGAAAAGGTCTCAATTTATTTTTTTATATATAATTAAGCATTTTTCCCCTGAACTTGGAGACTCTGCACTCTCAGAGGATGCTTTTAAGGACTGTGCAGGGCTAGTGCTGTTAACCTTATCAGTGCAGTAGCTAAAAGTGGCTACTAAAGAAGAGAAGCACTTTTTGCACCTATTAAGAAAAACCTACACCTTCTTCATGCGCACAAAGTTCCCGCTGTGGCCACTTTCTCTGAAACAAAGAAATGCCTTCAAGAACCGACTTACAAACAGCCACACAGAACATAAATGCCAACAGCTTTCTGTAAGGTCTGTATGGCTGGTAGCCAGAATCAGTCAAACTTGGAGAAAGACAAGCCAAGTGCTTTAAACACTTAGGAAACAGAGCATCTCGAAATGCCTACTGTCCTGTTCCACACTGAAAATCCATGCACGTGCAGTCCCGCGATTGCCCATCGGGTGTCATTGCTAGCCACAGCAATGTGACCGAACCACCCGGGTCCGAATTACCTCTCTACAAACTAGGCAGCCCCCCCAGTCAGCCACGTAGGTGTGAACGGCACCAACCGGCTGCAGTCCCTCACCACCGGTTTCAGCCCTGTGCAATTTCCTTCCTGATCTCTGAACAATGTGTGGAGCAGAAAACAAATCAAATAAAAACTCACTAATAAGAAAAAAGACCAACTCTTGGGAAAAGTATTTTTGGCCAATACAGACAACAAATACGTTTTGAAATGGAAATCTGTACAGAGAAAGAGCAGTGTTTTGTCCCCAGCAAGGGGAAACTGCTTGTGATGTGTATTAGCACTTTTCTGCAAACGTGAGCCTGGTGCCCTGTATGTACCCACTGAAGGTTTATGCTCCCTAAAGGAGAGGAGCCCTGGAAGTCTACATAGTCCATCAGCTGATCATGAATAAAACCACATTAGCACAGTTTTAAGATGTTATCAAAGCAATGAATACAAGCCAACAGGCTGAAGAACAGATGAAATCTTAGGACAGTTGATTTAGGGACACTCATGCAGGATATTTTTTTTTCCACTTGGTAGCAATGAAAGCCTTTTCTCTGGCACTATTCCTTTCCTTTCTTGCTCCTGCAGTTCATAGCTCCTTGGTGTCAATAACCAGGGTTGGCAGGAGACATCTACCTACTTTTCAAACTCAGCAGAGAAAGCAACACAAAATTCATGTGTCTGGAAGAGGTCACTTTTATGGAGGCTAACAGATGGACAAGATCTAATAAAGCTGTGAGTCAAAGGGAGTACTGGAAATTTTGATCTGGATTAAAAGGCTTCTGCCCCCTTGCAGACCGAGTGAGATCCATGCAAAAATACTTCAAAGACTGAAAGGACTGTAGCTCTCTGTCCCCAAGGCTTTGTTTCTTGGAATTTCACCATAAGAAAACAGGCAGTGCATCAGAACAAAGAGTCAACTGCAATTATGCTGAAAATAAAGGAGAGCAAACACCAAAAAGAGCTAATCTAGTCTCAAGAGGAAGGGCTAAATTGACCTCTAAACAGCCAACAACGAATGAGGACATCAGAGTGCCTTACAAGTGTAGTTTCTGTTTGGGCGGAAATACTAGAAATAATAACCTTAGCCTGTAAGAACTGGATGTAAAATCAAAGGACAAAACAGCAAAAGCTGATTCCCCGTGTCACTTTACACCGCCACACTGAGCATTAGAAGATGAAGTGACAAAACAGGGATCTAAATGTCCATGCTTTCTTTATAAGAAAGCAGCTCAAAAGTTTCCATTCAACTGTAGCTCCTTTCTTTTCTAACTCACCCTTCAGTTTATCAGCCCTCGATTTTGCAGCTACATCTGCTTGTGGAATCACGTCAAACGATTACTGAAATGATTCTCCTTAAACATAGTCTTCTGAGATAAGGCAAAACAGACTATGGGTCTGAGCAATACGGAACTAGATAAGACATGAGCCCTCCCTTCATCTTCGTTTCAAAGCCGAAAGAAACACTTCAGGTAAGACAAGTTTATTTGAATTCATCCATTTATCTGTGATGAGGGGGTGGGAACTTTTTACACTGACTTGCCAACAAAGAAAACGTAGGTAGGCCTACGTTTCTAGGCCTAGAAGCAGAGGTAGGGGTTGAATTTATGTATCTTTCTACTTCAGTATCTAGACCCAAGGATCATTATTTCCTCGAGTATTACATACCTGCTTTAGCTTTCAGTGCAATGGTTTCCCAGAGACTTCCCCATTATCCAGCTCATTTTTCCTTCATTCCCTGGCATCTTGGACCAGATGAAGGAATTGAAGAACTGGAGTAGTGACAACAAAGAATGAGAACTGAATCAGACAGGTGAGAACACCCTCAAACTTGCTCTAAGGCCGTTTCATAGGCAGAGAGAACATGTGCTGAGCCTCCAATAAGCTGCCAGGGAGTCATGCTGCTTCATCAACCCTGCAAGCACAGTCTACATCAAAACCAAGTAATGAGGCAGCAGACAAGTGGCATGCTTGTAACAGAACAGCAAGAGCGGGCTGCCCTCCAAGGAAAGCCTAGCCAGAAGCTTAGGTTGACCACAGATCTGTCAGCAACCTCACAGACTGGGGTATAGTTCCATAACATCTAAGTAGATGAGAAGAGCAAGAGTTGCAAAAGGTTTGTTCCACTGTTCCAGGCACGGTCAGACAAAGGCCACCTAATGAGACAGGACTGAAGCCAGTCCAGGACTAGACACAGACAGACCTACAACATGGTTCAGACAATGGCTGGATTGCCCAGGCCTGAGCATAGATAAAGCTCCTGGGCTATAAGCAGTCAGCACACAGATGGAAATCCCAGGTAAAGCTAGTCAGGGAACCTGAGGCTTATTAGTGCATTCAAGACCCCTTCCCATAATGGTGTGTCCCACACCTTGCAAAGGTCTGCTTTTTTGGACAATCCTCCTCTTGGACACCAGAACCAGATCTACTACACTGGTAGCCATGTTTTGCTTCCCCCTCACACATTGTTTTACCATTTGGGTAGTGGTTGCTAATTCAGCAACTAGTCAAGACTCTGGATCTGTGACCCATATCATTTTTGGTATCCTAAATGAGCCACAAAGTATTGGTGCTCATTCTGAGGAACATAAGCAGTGCATCATTAAAGAAAAGCACCCCGTCATGTCTTTCAAATGGAGAATATAGCAAAAATGTTGGGAAGAACTTGAATATAGCGAATCTAGAGATTCTAGATGAATGATCTCTTTCTCCCCAAAAGAGAAACACTGACTTTCATTTTCAACATCCCTAGTTTCCTCATAGTACTCAGTACAGTTACTGTGCTATTATTTCATCTGAAATGGGTGCCTGGGACCCAAAGCAGTCTGTCTGTTACAGTAGAGGGGGTATATCCCGTGAATCACACTGGAAAGCTGTGTGTCCATTTCTAGATGCCTCAAATGCAGCTACTCAGAGCTGTTTTCAGAAGCTGTATGTAGCTTTTAGGTTTGCTGGTCAGATGCCATAGATTCAAGCTGATGAGGTGCAACTCTTTCCGTTACTCATTGTATGGGAAACGTCAGAGTCCCTCCGTGTTAGATTTGGTCACATGAAGAAGACAGCTAGTTGAAGCTGAAACAAAGGTCTAATGGCACTGTTTTCCTAAGCTTACTAGCATACTGAGGAGAGATCTGCAGCCTAGTGTACTCTCGCTGGTAGAAAGTGCATCTGCAGTAACAGCCACTCCAGTACCCAGTTTCAAAGTGATCCTAAAGTTTTTCCCTAAGTGATTGTCAAGTTCATACAAAGCACCCATATATTTTTTATCTTCTTTCCAAGCATTTTTTTCCAAGATAGTCTCCAAATGATAACTTGATTTCACCTGTTCATCTTTTGCTTTGACTTAACTACAGAAATCCCATACACCTGGGTATAAAGCTGCTTGTGCTGATGCCAACAGGAGAAGAACACAACATCATGCTCTCTCTGTTAAAGCAAATGAACAATAACACTACCACCAAAACTGTCAAACTTGTCCTCATTGTTTACTGCACTGCTTACCTTTGAGAAAGTGGTTCTTTATCTCCGAAGACTGAGCCTGAGTTAAAGATTGACGCTTCTGGAATGAAGATCTTTCAGTCCTCAGGTACAATGGGAGTTACTGCATTAGAGCTGCACCATCCAGGAGATGGCCCTTTTTTGGAGCCCAGAACCAAAGAGCCAAATGAAATTCTCTCCACTGAACTTTATCTCCTGCTGCATTGCAAGACAGATTTCCTTCGTTGTTTGCTTTAAGGTAAACACATGGCAACATTTGATTACTTTTGCACATAAATAAAGGAAGAACAGAACCCTGCTACACATGCTTCTCTTCTGAGGGAGAGAGGAACAACTTCGCAAGCAGGTGACAGGTGTCTTGGCAGCACTACTGATGGGGCATCCTGACCTAAGGCATTAGCTTATGTTAGCATTGTGTATTGTTAATGTTAGCCTTCATTAGCTGAAAATGAACAGAACACTGCTGTTTGAAGTCCCTATTCTCTCCATCTTGACCAGAGACAACATGCAGGACTGATTGTCTATAGCATGACTTATTTGACAACCGGGCAAGACGACTATCGCACTGGCCAACAAAACTTACTTTTAGGGTGTCCTGAGGCAAACTGCCTTCATTATAACACTAAAAATCACACCCATAGGTCAAGACGACCCTAGCCCAGGTGAAGACCCTTCCCCTGAGTATTAGCCTCAACTACGTCGTGTAATTGTGTGTAAATTACTAACTAATCAAGAACAGGTAGGAGGTACTGACACGATAATGATGTTGTAAAATGTGTATAAAAGACATCATGGTGATGATTTCTGGTGTGCTTGGATTGTAGAAAATGCACACAGCACCCAGGCCTGAATAAACACAGTATCTCTCCTCAGCGTGTGAGAATTGGTCTGTCGCACACCAGGTAATGAACCTGCTGTTTGGACAACACTACCACCAGGATGCTTTGAGGTTGCTGAACCGAGCAGTTCATAAAAATCCACAAAAGGCAGAACGGAAGGTGTGCGAGAATATATTTGACACAAACATGCCCTTGAATTGATAAATGTGACAACAACCGCAGCATCAGAGAAGGAAGTGACAATACACAGGGGACTTAGCAACATGAAACAGGTCTTCCTTCTGCAGAAATATTTACGGAAGAGCCTTGAGTTGCTCCTCCTACGCTGTAAAATTCAGTTTGCCCCAGGAGGCCCATGTCCACAGCTGCACTGGCCTGTTTCTGTAGGTACCTCTGCCCAATTCTAGCCCACTTCCCCCTCACACAACACTTGGTGATCTGTGCCAGAACGTTCCTCAGCTGTGTTAAGACTTGAGAAACACTTCTGCTGGAGACACTGTAGTTGGCTTCATTCTCTTTTTGTTGTACTTCCACTGACACCCAGGGGAAGGCAGGTGGGGACTTTCTGTAGGACCTCGGCGAGCCTGCCTCGCGGCCTTCCCTGGGGCAGCACCCTGCCTTGCCGGCTGCGGTCTGCCAGAGCGGAGCGCTCACATGCGCGCTCGGACAAGCTTACCCGCTGTGCTGGAAGCCACGGCGATGCGTTAGCGGTCGGGGGCTTGGGACCAGTGAGCGGCTTAGCCGCGGGTTTCCATTGTGCAGCAGCCCTGGTGCCAGCGGGTTACATCCATCCCCGCCCGCCGGCTCACAGCTCAGCGTGGCTGCTGCCCCTGCCTACGTGAACCCAGAGGAGCCGCTCAACCGCGAGCCCCTAGGGGCGGGGGGAGGCAGTAGCTGCCCCCAGCCCCGGCGCAGCCCCCCAACTCTGGGAAGGTGCAGGCGGGGGATGCACCTGACATCCACCCGAAAGGGTCTCCCGTGGGGTGCGTGGGCGGCACAGAGAGGGGGGCGGACCTTGGGCGAGCAGGCTCCAGGCCGGGCTCTCAAATGGATCCGGCCCAGTCGGGCTGGCTCCGCGCGGCTTCAGACGCGCTGGAGGACCGGGCCGCCAGCGCTCCCTCCCGCCTCCACGGGGCTGGAGCCTCCCCTGGGCAGCGCCCCCAGCTCCTCCCAGCTCGGTAGCGCCGGCCCGAGCCCCTCCTCCTGTTTCCGCTGGCAGGAGTTGGAGCTGTGTCCTGCCGTGCTTCGGCTGCTTCCCCAACCACTCGGTCCCATCCGGCCCGGCCCGGCCCAGGGACGCGCGGGTGAGACCCGGCGCCGCGGTAGACGGGAGACGGCGGAGAGTTGCGAGCGCTTTCCGGCCGTGGGAAAATGTCAGGATGGGATGGCGGGGGGTACCGGTGGCAGGGGCCGGGGGGCGCCGGCCTGGCAGCTGGAGGCGCTGGGGAGCGGCGGGGTCCCTGCGGGTGGGGCGGGATGGGATGGGAGAGCCGGGGGAGCGGGAGGGGTGTGGGTGGCTCGTAGGGGTAAGGAGTGTGTGCTGAAAACAGTAAACCCCTCCCCCACTCCCCCAGCGTCTGTATAATTTTTGCGGAAACAGGAAAGTTGTTGAGAAGGACGACACGGGCCCAGCGGCGACTGCGTATGCAGCCCAGCCCTCCGCTGGGAGCCCGCGCTGCCCATCCTTCGGGAGCAGATGGCTTCGGCTGGGGTTTCTTCTCGCCACCGGGGAGAATACGCCTGCAAACAGCGCTGCTGGCAGGCGGCGGCTTGCTTTTTTGTCCCCGTGAACACCCCCGAGGCTGCAGCAGGGTGTGAGGGCGCCGAGCCCAGCCGTGGTGGGTGGGAGCGCGGGAGGGAAGCCCGGGTGGCGGGAGGGAGCTGGTGGTCCAGGGGGGAGCAAGCCCGCGGCTGGCCGGCGGGCTGACAGCTGACCTCGGCAGCCGCCCACAGGGGTTCCTGCCTTCCCCCTTCTTATGTAAAACTTGACTCCGGCTTTGCCTTTTCCTGTTCAAGCTTTCGGAAACTTTTCTTGCTGAATCTTGGGTATCTGTTACCGTGCTCCTGAAGGGAGGGAGGTGCGAGCTCCCTGAGCTCGGCCTCAAAGGGGCTTTCAGCCCTGGAGATTTCGGATGGGCAGAGAGGAGGATCTGCGGTATGGGGATGCTGTGTTGGGGGAAAAAACCGACTACAAGTGTGAATAAGGCTGCATTTCTTTACTTAGTCCTTTTAATCACTCCTTTTCCCTGTGCTTTTGCTTTGCATGGTTTTGTGGTTTGAACCACAGGGCTAGGAGTGGTGGGCACACCTGAGTTTTCTACCTGATTGCCGTGAAATTATTTTAAGACTTCAGGATAAGTGATCTGAGATTTGACTGGGAAAAAGTTGGATATGAGAATCTCGGCCATGAGATTCAAATCATGTGGCTTCTTTGTGCTGTAACTCATAGATAGGCCTAAACTTTACCTGTGGATGCTGAAACTTAACATGTTACTGTAGTAAAGTTCTTAGTAACAGGCACCACAGGTAGTTTTAATGGTTTGTTTGTTGATAGATGGAGTTTTTTATAGCCAGGGCGTATAATGGCAAAGGATAATAGCCACTGAAGAAATGCATTTATATGAGTTCTATCAGTGTAGAATATGGGGCCATAGTGGTAATAACTAAAATAAAATCAAAAAGATAAGTTATCAGTGTTGCATATATGTACCGAGGAAAAAAAATCAGTCCTCATAGTTCTCTGTCCTTTGCTTCCATGTTGCGTTTTTTTCTGAGATCCAAGAATTGAAAGTGATGGAGCTAATGTAGCTTCTGCCTCCTGGTCTTTCCCTTTTGTATTTTTAGACCTGTGTTGTTCAAAATGCAAATCCTGCAGTCAAGGAAGGCCTTTTCCATAATGGGGCTGTAAAACTTACGGGAAATTTGGGTTTGGGCGTCCATACTTTGTCTAAAACTAATTCTTGTGAATAAAGCTACAGGAGAAGACTTTGGGGTCAGAATATAAATAATGCAGCATTATTCAGACAAAGCTCTGAGGTTAGAATGATCCTGTTGTCTCTCTTGAGGAGGGTAGAGGGTTAACTGGGAATGTCAGTGTTATCTCAGTTATTGTGGTTATTTGAACAGAAAATAGCCGTGAGATGCATATCCCACACTCTTTGCCTTCCTTGCTATTTTGAGTTATTTTCTTCCAAAACATGTCAAACCTCAGCCTGTTTATGGGGATACTTCCAACACAACTGAGTATTTTTAGTGTTTAGCCCATCTCTCCCCAAATACACAAGCTAAAACACTGCAATAACGAAGTGAACCATGGGAACAGCACAAAACGAAATGGGAAAACACCACTGAGGCTGCAGCCCTGGTTGGAGGAGTTACTTTCACATTTGTGGCAGATGTGAAACAAGCAGATTTGCACTAGAGAATACAAGACTTTGTCTCAGTATTACTCAGAGCTGCCACGGAGTTGTCTGGGCCTTGATGAGAACTTGCGTTAGAAGCAGTACGTTTACGTTCCTATTGCACTTGGGTTCGACAATTGATGACCCATCTCAGTTTTTCACTTTTGTTATGTTTCAGAATTGTGCTGTTTGTAAGTGACTGATGCCTCATTAGCTTTTTACATTGCCAGAATGTCACTGCTTTTAATGATGCATATAAAGAGATGATAACACTTTAAAGAAGCTGGGCAAGAGCCAGCAGTGTGTCCTGGAAGCAAAGGTGGCTGACAATACGCGGAGCTGTATTAATAAAGACTGCAGCCAGTATGCCGAAGGAAGTGATTATCTCCCTGGTGTTTGTTAGACAGTCTAGAATACTGCATCCAGTTTTCTACCCTCAGAGACAAGAAAGGTATGGATAAGCTGGAGCTAGTCCAGTGGAGGGCCACTAGGACCATTAGGGGCCAGAGCACATGCAGTGGAACAGCTGGGCCCTAGTAATGGATGGGGAGCTAGGACCCAAGTGTGGTAACCCAGTCAGCAAGGCAGGGTCAGGGCCCCATCCTATGGTCCCAAGTGAGGCAGCCAGGGCCAAGCAAAAGTTGAGATTGTCAAGCAGGTTTCTGGTGATAAGGCAGGCCCAAAATCAAGTTGAGATGTGAATCAACAGGTCAGGATCGGGCCCAGTGCTGTAATTGGGATCACAGATTCACAGAGTGGTGGGGGTTGGAAGGGCCCTCTAGAGATCATCCAGTCCAACCCCCCTGCCAGAGCAGGATCACCCAGAGCAGATCACACAGGAACAAGCCCAGGCGGCTTTGGAAAGTCTCCAAGGAAGGAGACTCCCCCCTCTCTGGGCAGCCTGTCCCAGGGCTCTGGCACCCTCACAGGGAAGAAGGGTTTCCCCACATTCAGGCTGAACCTTCTGTTTGCCAGTTGATGGCCATTGCCCCCAGTCCTGTCACTGGACACCACTGAGCAGAGCCTGGCCCCATCCTCCTGACACCCACCCCTTAGATATTGCTAGGCATTGATCAGATCCCCCTCAGCCTCCTCTTCTCCAGCTGAACAGCCCCAGCTCTCTCACCTTTCCTCACATGGAAGGTGCTCCAGGCCCTTCCTCATCTCAGTGTCCCTGCGCTGGGCCCTCTCCAGGAGCTCCTTGTCCTTCTGGAGCTGAGGAGCCCAAAACTGGACACAAGAGTCAGACACAGTACAGTTATCACTGAGCATGTCCATAGTGGTGCGGCTGAGGTCGGGTGAGGAAGCCAGACTGTGGGTCTGGATCAACCATACAGAGGCATGTCTGGAGACAGGCACACCTACAACGTATCTTGGGCGGGGACTGAATGCCAAAGGCAGAGCTTAAATGGAAATCCTGGGGCCATGAGCAGAGAGTAGGGATGGAGGTGAGGCTGATTGGGGTCTTTAAGTGTGCTTGGGACCCTGGTACAGTATAAGGATCATACGCTGAGGGAACTGGGCTTGTTCAGCCTGGAGAAGAGAAGGCTTTGATGGGACCTATAGGTAACCTTCCAGTACTTATGAGGGGGTTATCAAGAAGACAGAGCTAGGTCTTCACATTGGCATGTGGTGGTTGGATGAAGGGACAACAAATGTAAGTTGAAACAAGAGGTTCAAGCCAGATGTAATGAAAACTTTTTCTTCTATAAGGGCAGTCAAGTCTCGGAACAGATTGCCCAGAGGGCTTGTGCAGTGTCTGCCCTCACAGATTTTCAAGGCCAAAGTGGATAAAACCCTAGTGTGATCTCATAGCTGACCCTATGTAGAGTAGAGCAGTGCAGGAGTGGAATCTCCTCAGGCCTGATTTAACATGAATTTTCTGATCCTAAGATGAAGCAGCCATTTGGTCTGAGAAGAAAAGAGGTGTGTAAAACTGTGGCAATACTTGTAAACATTACAGATGAAGAAGTGGAGAAAGGTTTTAGAATTCTGAGGTGTTGCTAAGATGATTAGTAGAGGAATTGTAAAAAATCATATTAAAATTTTTCTCACAGTGCTAAGAGCTTATGCTGGAAAAGTATGTGTGTGGGCAGGGAAGACTTTCTATTTGCAAACTTGCTTTCCTTTAATGATTCTCAGTGTACAAATTGCCTTTTTAGCGTCACATCGCTTAAAGATGCTTTCTGGAATAGGTCAAGCCGTATTCTTTCAAAATTCATGTAGGAAGTGTGATGACAATAAAACATGGTGCTCAGCTTGGGGAAAGACGTCAGGGAAGAGTTCTTACCTGAGGGTCACCTTCTTATAAATAAGAATAAACATGTCAGGATCAGCAGAGCAACCATGCCATTTGTGGCATGGTTGCTAATGGACCTTAGAGTTGAGTCATTCCTGATGGGGCCAGCTTAGCAATATCCAGAGGATGAGTGGATCAGAAATAGGTCTTTATCTTTTCCTCTCTACATGACAATGAAACTATGGTAAAGTGGGGATGTGCTGAGGAACTGTCATCTATTAACTCAGTACAATGCATGCTAGAATTTATTTTTGCGGAGAAGTGCTCGTCGGGAAGATCCACACTTTTCGTATATTTTGCTCACGTGTAACAAGATGCTCTAATGCAGACAAAAATGCTCCCTCTAGTACACTCTGTCCTTCCTCTTTATCTCTCCTGATCTCCTAAAGCTGACTTCCAGAGGCTGTTTCTGCTGCTCCTTGTAACCTTTCTCATTCTATCATGTGTTTGTAATGAGGCAGGATGCTGTTCTGCAGTGAAAGATGTTGGATGCTTTCCTCATTGCACAGGAGGTTTCTGGGAAAGTCACGCATCTCTCTTGAGTTGTCTGTTGACACAGTTAGACAACACTGTGCTTAAACTGTCTTTCAACCCCTACCTCACCTTCTTGGCCTGCTTTTGAAAGCGCTTCCTCTTCAGGCTCTGTCAAACTTTTGTCTGATACTCCAAGTACTTGCATTCTTTGCTGTAAAAAATAGACGTGCAGGGCTAGAGTTTGTAGAGTAAGGCATGATCCTTGGGCAAAGCCCTGCTGCTTTGCCTTGTCTGCAAGCACAGTGAAACAGGAGGCATCTGACCTCTATGCTTCACACAGAAGAAAGAACAGATAGGAAACGTGGATCCCCAGTAGGTAATGAACTGCATTTGGATGGCAGTGAGATATATTAGGCTGTTAAACTTCCTGTTGAGGAGGGGTGAAAAAATCCTATTGTTGAGAAGCTTTTAAAATCAAGAGTATAAAACAGATAGTCATGTTCTGGGGATAGCTCCAGGGAGATGAGGCAGACTAAATCATGAACATATGCTGCAGTAAACCTTTAAGTGGATAAAGATATTAATTAATCTTAGCATTTCTCTACAGTGGTGTGAATATGATGTTGTAATATTAGGGTAACACTGAATAGTGACATCAGTTTAAAAGATTTGAAGTTTTCATTAATCTTTGTTTCAGTGGTGTAACAGGATTTTTTTTTTTAATTTAAGTTCTTTTGAAAGCGTTTTTTCCTTTTGCTGCCAGAGTTCTCCTTTCTCATGCACACTCTGTCACGCTGTTCTAACGCCTGATATTTCTGAAGGTGGAAGTGATTAACGGCTAGGGTGTTTATTTCCATGATCCCTGCGACAAATGCAGAAGAGGAAATGAACTGCGTTAACTAGTGAAAAGCCAGTCGTATTTCCGAGGCCAAGTCACTGCATATCTCTAGAATCAGCTGAACTGTGTTGGCTGAGCTGTAGTTTCTACACCGATATTGTTAAAGTAGAGCTGCCTTTGCTGTGGACAGTCTTCACTTATTTACAATTGCTTAGGCTGGTCTGTGTGTACTCACAATAAGGATATGGTGGAGTACATAAACCTCACGTAGGCATAGGACTACAAAAGCTGTTTTATCCTTATATGGCGTGTCTGGGGAGGAGACAGGGCTAGACTGGAGAAGGGGCTGGGGGTGTGTGGGACTAAGTGAAAATGCAGGAGTCGAGAAGGCAGTATGGTAAGGGAGAGGAAGTCAGTGGCCCTCCCCTGGGAGGAAGGTCTGAAAAGGAAGGATGAGGTGGTACACTGAACAGAGCGCTGAATTGTCACACCCAGCAGGTTTGCAGGAGACTTAGCTCCAAGTCTTGTGACTGTGTCCTAGGGAACAGGGATCAACTCAAATCCTAGAGAGCAGAGAGGCTCTGTGAGCTCTCCTGTATTTGGTGTCCATCAAGTTCATTCCTAAAGTCAGTCGACCGGAAGGATTGACAGAGGCAGAGCTTGAAGGTGAAGGAAGCCTGGGTTTAGGACACTGGTGGGAAGGACTTGTAGGAAAGAAAATGTTGTGACAAAGCTAGTTGGTTAGTATTTTTGGATTGGTACTGTAAATCTGTATTGGATCTGTAAATCTGTATTGGGATTGGTATCCTAAATCTGTATTTAGGAGTTGCAGTTTCCAAACGAATATGGCCATAGAGGGGCAGAGCCTGAGAGGCAGCATTGCGTACTCTACTGTTACTAACCCAAGTTGGTAGTCTTTTGCAATTTGCTAGTCAGTGCTGTCTCCTCAAGTGCCTTACGGCAGCGTGTTGATAAAGCCTGTTTTTGTGGTGATTGCATCCGTACTCAAAACTCATGTTGAACACAGGCACGGAGACTTCCTATGTAGATTTGCTCATTTCTAAAGGTTAAATAATTCAAGAATACTTTTGAAAGCATATTTTCCTTTCTCTGTGTCTGTTGCTGTTTTTTACCCGTAACTCTGCATGCAGTTCAGCATAAGGTGATTCTGCCCAGGATGTTCAGTTCAACATCAGCTTTAGTTTGAACAGTTCTCTGATTTCTCAAATACGTACTTACCCCGATATCAGCAATACATTGCATTTTATGTTAAGACTGTAACCTTATGTGAATGAAGATCGTTACTTAGCTTTATTTGGAGAAAGTGGAGCTGAAGTTACGAAAAACCGAAAGCCACGTTCTAAGAATGTCTCGTATGAGGAGAGTGTGCAGTGTATTGTTTATATGTGTTTGTGTACATGTGGACAAAATACCATCAAGGAAACGGGATGATGGCTCTGGCAGTAGAAGAGACTTGTACTAGCAAGCAGAGAGGAGTAAGTCTCCTTGTAAAATAAAGAACCAAATGACTGGATTGAATGCCTGTAAAGGAAACTTTCCAAATATAAATGAAGTATTTCTCTTTGAAACAGCAGAGCATTTGGATCTCTCCAGTGCTGCTGTGCTGTCTCATAAAGTAACAATGGCTCTGAGTGTTAAAAAGGCTCTTGCAGATCTGTTTCCCAGCAATGGAGAAAGCAGCAGGACAGGCAAGACTTTTGCATTTCATAGCACCTGGGCCACTTGATAGCAGCAGAGCAGCTATGGGGAGGATACAGATTATGTAGACACCTATTGCTGAGCTATTTGGTGCCATCGAAGATGAAGAGCAAGGGGGAAGAACTGCAACTCTGAAAATATTTCCAACTTAGTCCCCTCACAACCACTCGGGATGGAAGATGGATTGGATCCTACACTGTGAAGCTTTTCCTGCTTCAGGTGGGTAATAGGGAAGGCTCAGGACAGTATTTGAGGTGCATGTGGTCGCAGAGTAGGATAGGAAAGCCATGATGAAAATAATTGCTGGTACCAGTGATCTCTAGAGGGATATGAAAGAAGAAGAGATTTCATTGTGAACAGCAGCTTTTTGGAATTGTTCTCTCTTCCAAATATAGAAGACAAAGTGAAAAGGACTCTGAAACCGAGAAGGGATCTTCTAGGGATGTTACGGTTTAACCTTATCTGGCAATTAAGTACCACGCAGTCGCTCGTTCACCTCCATCCGCCTCTCCCCCCGCCCAGTGCAGGAAGAAAGTTAGAAGAAAAGACAAGGAAAGCTCATAAAGTGGAGATAAGAACTATTGAATAATATAAATGAAAATTACAGGAGTTGTCTCCAGAGGCTTACATTTTGACTCCTTCTTCCAATCGCTTTGTCAATGCCCCCTTCTCCAGAAAGTGACCCCAACTGCTTGGCTTCTCTGCCCTCTAACTCCGTACCACTGACCCCATTATCTCAGCAGTGGATCAGCCACATCATATGTTCACCTGGACAATGCCTGAAGTCTCTGCGGAGATCCCATAGCTCCCTCAGGGATAAAGATCGAGTGGTCACAACGGCTTCATCCTCCGTCTCTGACTCTTGGGATGGCCCTGCTCCCATCTCCTTCTCGTTTGTTTGTGTCTCTTGGGACGGCCCTGCTACCTTGTCATCCTCTGCCAGATGGACTGATTTATGTGTCCATTTCTTTTTCTGTACTGGGGCCACTGACACTGGTGCTGGTTGACACTGACAGTGGCGCTGGCACGAAGGGATTTGTGGAGGTGGAAGGCGGGCTGGCCGTGGTAGTGACGTGGCAGCAGTGGGTGGCGACATAGCCACAGTGGGCAGACACGTAGCCAAGCTTGCAGCCATGGGGGCTTGGGCTGCTGCCCTGCCTGCTGCGTGGGTCCGCGCTTCACCTCTTCACGTTGTGGCGATTTGAGTGGCTGCACAGAGCCTGCGTCTGCCCCGAGCACTGGTAGCGGATGGGACAATGTTCCCGAACATTTTTTAACTATAAACAAGAACTGGAGAGCATTCAGAAGTGTACTGATCCCTGGCCATAGGTCACCCCAACCCCATGAAAAATTTCCAAAAGATGTAGACAAAATTTCCACTTATGTAGACAACATGGTGAAAGAGACAAGTTTCTGAAGAATTCGCAGGTTGTCTGCTCCTTGCACCTTCCTGAGCCCTGTAGTGAACCTTGGAGGGCATGAACTGAGCTCTTCAGTTACATGTGCCTGTGAATTTTCATCTCACCAGTTTCTTTGAGTTTCTTATCAGCATTTGCCTTGGTCAACAGCCAGGCCGCTTTCCTCTAATAGCTTTCTTGCAAGTGTTTCATTTTCCTTCCTTAATTTTCTGTACAGACGTGGCTTGCATCAAGCCGAGCAGCATACCTCTGATGTGGTTTTATTTCTCACTGTCCTACTCTGATTTGATTGGTAACAAATTAAATTGATTTTTTTCCCCAAGTTGAACCTGTTTTGCCCATGACCGTAAGTGGTGAGTGATCCCTCCCTGTTCTTGTCTCAACCCACCAGCCTTTCCTGATATTTCCTCCTCTCCATCCCACTGGGAGGAGGAGTGATTGAGGGGCCCGCATGCTGCTTAGTTGCCACCTGAGGCTACACCATGATGGGTGTCCTAGTGCAGCTGTGGGCCTATTGCTTTGTGTTTCTACACTCCCTATATTCTTCAGGGATTTCATCTTGGCCAAGAAATGAGTGGAAAATGTGGCACTCCATACCTTTCACTGTGTTTCTGACACAGTAGAGGCAGCAGCTTCTGGCCATTCAGGGAAAGGAAAGGTGAGAGCCACCTTCCTGCTGAATGCCACGTCTTCCGAAGGCTGCAAGGGGTGCTGGTTGGTAGGTCCGAGCAATGGGAGCAGCAGGGAGATAATAGTCCACTTGTGCACTTGGTTTGTCGAGGACTGTTACATGCTTCTGTGCTGCATGTGTAAAACTTGTAAAGACAATTGCAGGAAAAGAACATCTACTCTATACATTTTGGGATGAGTGACAAGAGGTTGTGGTCTGTGAAGGAAAAAAATCTCCCTTCAGCTGGAAAATGCAGAGAACATGTTAGGTGGGGCTAAGAAAACGACATACTGAAGCTTTCTTTTGCTCTTGTGTAAATCATCATTACAGGTGATGTCACAGAATGACTCAGTCTTGGGGGTATAGCAAAGATGTGTTGGCCTGGGGGTTTTGTTTATATAAGGAAGAGCTGAGAAATATACTGAGCAGGATTTTTCAATGTCAGGGCAGTAGTTTTGTTGTCTGACTGCTGTGGAAAATTTCACTTGCAGGACCTGTATGTTTCTGAGAGAAAAAATTAGTAATCTGATGTATTAATTAGAGGTGTACAACTTGCTTAATATCTGTGCCTTTTCGTGTTGGACATGAACAGTTTCTGGATATTTCTGTTGCAAGACAAAGGATGAAGAGATAGTTGGGGCGTGTTAAGCATTGGTATGGGTAACACCTGTATTTGTAGTAGGTGAGACAAAATGTTACAGTATGCAAGATAAAGGACCTAAGAAATTCCATGCTGTAGAATTTAAGACAGTTGCAAAAAGCCTTGGCTTAGGCATAAAATGTCTCTCCTGTAAGGCTGCTCTGTGCTTACATCCTGCATTATTTTTTTTAAATTACTTTTTGCATGTGCCATGCTCTGAATGATGCTGAACGGTGCTCTGTTGATTCCTGTGTCCTAGGAAAGCCGCACTCTGCTCTAGGGTGATGGAGTACACCAGGGAAAAGATGACTGGGGAAGCTTCAGAGGATTGTTATTTGTTCCAGGAGTTTTCTTTCTGTCCATCCTTGTGCCACTTGAAATGATTGCTGTATTGTGAGCTTTTTCATCTTACTTCCACCCCTTTAAAATTTGATACTGCAGAAATTAATGTAACATTATAAATGATGTTTAAACTGCTTTATGTTATGAAAGTGAGAATTCCCAGAGCAGCCTTAACTCTGCCCCCAGAAGAGAAAGAACATTAGGTGACTGTCTTAGGTTACACCATTATGTAGCACTGGACATTAGGATGTTCTATTTGACAAATAATTTACATTTTAAATCTGGTTCAGGTCTGTGACAGCGTTGAAATATCATATGCTAATTATGCTGAACGGTCATGTTACACTCGTAAATGGGCATAGGCTTGTTTCCCAGAACGCTGATCTGTGAATCGCATCATCAAGGAGTACAAAAGCATCCACATTCCTCGGAGAGAGAAGATAAATAGGATATTTCAAACATTTTTCTGCATGCCTGGTAATACGCAATTTTCTTCCCTTTCTCTTATGTTACTGAAACAATTTGCACAGCAGATTGAAAAATTAGTATCCCATCTCTAATGATTAGAGATCTAGAAATCTCCTCACTTTCTTTACCTTGCTGATATGTGCTAGCTATGGGATTTCAGATACCCTTTACTGTAATTCAAGGATTTTCTTTTCAAAAGTGTCCATTTCTGCTAAGGTAGTCATGCTGAGCTGAATGGGAAACGTGTGTTTTTACTTCCTATGAAATGTACATATATTTATGCATGTTAAAAGGCTTGAATTTCTACTAACTGAACAATCAATTTCTTGTGAAAATCATAGAATGGTTTGTGTTGGAAGGGACCTTAAAGATGATCCAGTTCCAGCCCCCCTGCCATGGGCAGGGGCACCCTCCACTAGACCAGGTTGCTCAAAGCCTCATCCAGCCTGACCTGGAAGGCCCCCCCCCAGCTTTCTTGTAGGCCCCCTTCAGGTACCAGAAAGCTGCTATAAGGTCTCCCCGGAGAGAGATAATAAAAATAAATTATTAAATGCCTTGCTAGCGTTTGGTGTTGAAGTTGAGCGAAATACTCCTACTTACCACTCAAAATTTAATGCACTGAATTGCAAAAGCCATTGTAGGGAACTGCTCAGTAGAGAAGTCAGACCTAGGTGATTATTGTAGATGGTCTTCAGTAATATCTTAAAACCACCACTTACTGTGATTTTGATTAAAGTGTCCATAAAGCACTCTGAGCCCTAATTGTTCTCACCGTTGTGTAATAGAATCAGACAGGGCGTGGGAGATGCTTCGTGATGGTATGTTTTTGCAGACAGCCATTTTAAATAAGATGGATATTTTAACATATAGGATGTATTAAATAATGGGTTTTAAATGTTTGAGGCGCTATTGTATGTGAGCAAATTAGACCTGTGCCTTACCCATGTGGTGGACTCTGGGATCTTCTAGGGTGACCCGGAGTACCTCATTTGGGCAGGTCTGTTTTTCCTTTTTCTAGTTTGTTTTAGACTGTGAGCAGGGTTATTACTCCCAAATTATTTGTACTTTGCCCAGCAGAGTGAGATGCCGAGAGGAGGGCCTGGGAAGTACTGCACAAATATAGGCTGTAAAATTTAATCTGATGAGTCAGACAAGCCATGTGAGAAAGAGAAGTATGAGAACAGATTTAGGTAATTTAGGCTGTTTTACAGTTACAGAAATACCTTGATGACCTGGTTGTGTCAAAGGGGCATGTTTATAAAATGTGTGTAACATGCTGGGGTGTTCCACAGTTGGGCCAACACCTCGTTCATGTCTGATTTGTGCAACTTCTTGTCACTGGTCTCTGTTCTTCGTCATACAAAGAGCTTGTTTAATTAAGTAGATAATGTTAGATCAGGTCTTCAGGAACATTATTCAAAGTCCTGCTAAGGTAGCCTGAGGAAAAGAAAGTTCCTCTGGGTAGTGGCCTTGTGTTTGGCCTTTGATTAAATGAGAGTGATTTTGTTTACAGGGGTCTCTGTTTGAAACTGGATTCTGAGGCCTTGAGTCAGAATTGTAATGATTCTGTCCTGCAGGTTACTAAGAAATATGACGTAGCTAAGCTTTAATGTGCCATCACCGTAAATCTCCATGTATGAGAGCACCCCACTCGCAAAAGATTAAATTACTTATGGGGAAAGGAAAATTATTTGTCCCAGAGATGCTGTTAAAAGTTAATCTCTGGCTTTTCTCAGATTGCTTGAACCTGTAGTATTTGCCCTCATCGTTAATTAAACTAAAAGGTTCTCTTTGGTGTTATGACTGTCTCCAAGAAAACATGTTTTCTTATTACCTCTGTTCCCTTGGAATATCAGATTTGTGGCCCTCTCCCACAGGTAGATTTTTATTTAATTTTTTAATATCTTTAATATCTTAATATTTTTTCATGTCTTTTATTCGTTTGTCATGTAAGAGAAGGCATGGAGGGATGTAATCACTGATGGAGCACCATTTTCTGCTCTTCCTTAGCTTGTCCCTCTTGCTTGTCCCCAACCTCCTGCAGAGCTGTGGCCCCCAGCTGCCATCCATACAGCAGTTCTTGAGCATGTCTGCCTCTGAAAGCAACGGGGAGGTGCTTCTGTGTGCTCTGAGATGGCCCATGGTACCTGTGTTGTTGCGTGCAGCGTGTTGTCTGCATCTCTGTGATGGAATGGAAGGCCTCATTTTTAACAGTGATGTGTAGAAGTTGGCTATATGATAGCCTCTTGGACAGCTGTGAACTAAATTCAATACCTTAAAGTAATAGTTTTCAGTCTTTCTATTATCAGACCTTAAGCATTTTCTACTGGAAGTTCTCTGTCTTGTCAATTCAAACCCACTCTGAACTCTGATTTTTCGACTGCTGTATTTAAATTCTTGATGTAGCTGTTCCTGTCTGCTCTCTATGTCACGCTCATGCTGTTCAGCTCCAGAGAGACTGGAGTGTATTTGTCTTAAGGAACCAAGAAAATGAACTTCCCACAGTACCAAAACTTCTATTATCAGTGGATTCTTTCTTTCTTTTTATTCTTTTGCATAAAATTATTGCCCTTATAATCCCCTCAACAATTTACTGCAGTGTAGGAGAGAAATTAGGTCATATATATGTAGCTCCGTGTGGACGTAGGTGGGAATTTCAGGAGCTCGCTACTTTCCTTGTTAGTACCTCTGATCTGCTTCCCATCATTTTCAAAGGGGTACCCTTGTCATTCAGCAAAAGCATTTGTAGTATCACAGAGGTTGGAGATGGCAGTGAGGGGAAAACATTAGTAATGTGTTTCCTGGCACTTTGGTTTAGTTGCTGCAGATTTTCATGCAACTGAGTGCCCTCGAGGCAGCTTGGTTTTCCCCAAGCAGAAGCACTACACTCTTTGTATAGTGTATCATTATGGATTATAGAAGTCATTGCCAAAGTTTTCGCCAAGCCCATTGCTTGGGCTGATAGTGAAGTGCTTTTCTAAAAAGGATGTAGATGAAGGTCTATCCAGGGAGTTGCTAGGACAACTCAGTCAGACCCACGCATTATGATTGCACCCGTTAAGAAAAGGAGGAGGGTGATTGTCATAGGTGATTCCCTACTGAGGGAACAGAGGGCCTGATATGCCAACCAGACCCATCGCTCAGGGAAGTCTGCTGCCTCCCTGAGGCCTGGGTTAGACACATCATTAGGACACTCCCTGGTCTGGTACGGCCCTCGGATTATTACCCACTACTGGTCATGCAGGTGGGCAGTGATGAGGTCGCAGAGAGAAATCCAGAAGACATCAAAAGGGACTTCAGGACGCTGGGGCGATTGGTTGCAGGGTCAGGAGCACAGGCAGTGTTCTCCTCCATCCTCTTAGTGGCAGGGAAGGATACTGGAAGGAGCAGGAAAGCACATCTGATCAACATGTGTCTCAGAGGCTGGTGCCAACAGTGGAATTTTGGGGGTTTTGATCCTGGGGAGGTTTATACAGCACCGGGACGGATGGCGACAGATGGTGTTCAGCTGTCTCAGAGGGGAAAAAGGATTCTCGCCTGTTAATTGGTGGGGCTCAGAGAGAGGGCTTTAAACTGGGTTTGAAGGGGGAAGGGGACAAAACCAGTAGTGACACCAGCAGATGCCCAGAGCATGGAAAAGAATCACAGGTCACTAGGAGAGCACCTGGCAAACAAAACAAGAGCATTCTAGATGCTTCAGTCCACAAGCCAACTTCATCATGGGCCCATTTTAAATGGCTCTGTGTGAACACACGGAGTGTGGGGAATAAGAGGAGTTGGAGGTGTGCACGCATGAGGGGCTGTGACCTCATTGGCATCACAGAGATGTGGTGGGATGGCTCCTATGACTGCAGCTTCAGATTGGAAGGATACAGGCTCTTGAGGAAGCACAGGCAGGGGAGATGTGGAGCGAGTGTTGCTCTCTACATCAGAGCCAGCTGGAGTGCGTGGAACTCCAGTGGGGATGGGTGAGGAGCTGACCCAGAGCTTATGGATCAGCATTAAAGGGAGGGCAGGGAGTGGGGTTACTGCAGTAGGAGTTTGCTACAGGCCACCTGGCCAGGACAAGCGAGTGGATGAGGCCCTCTACAGACAGGTAGCAGCAGCCTCATGGTCACAAACCCTGGTCCTCATGGTGGACTTCAACCACCCCGATATCTGTTGGAGGGTCAACACAGCAGGGCACAAGCAACCCAGGAGGTTCCTGGAATGAGTCGATGACAACTTCCTTCTCCAAGTGATAGAGGAGCCGATGAGGAGGGGTGCCATGCTGGGCCTTGTTCTCACCAGCAGGGAGGGGCTGGGGGGGAATGTGACGCTCAAGGGCAGCCTTGGTTGCAGCGACCATGGAACGGTAGATTTGACATCCTTAAGGAAGCGAGGAGGGTGTGCAACAGGCTCGCTTCTTGGATCCTGGGACTGGCACTGTTCACCATCTCTGTCAGGGACATGGACAGTGGGATTGAGTGCACCCTTGGCAAGTTTGTTGATGACACCAAGCTGTGTGGTGTGGTCAACACACTGGAGAGAAGGGATGCCATTCCGGGGGACCGGGGCAGGCTGGAGAGCTGGGCCTGTGCCAACCTCATGGAGTTCAACAAGGCCAGGTGCAAGGGCCTGCACCTGGGTCAGGGCAATCCCAAGCACAAGGACAGGCTGGGTGAAGAATGGATGGAGAGCAGCCCTGAGGAGAAGGACTTGGGGGTACTGGTGGGTGAAAAGCAGGACATGAGCCAGCTGTGTGTGCTGGCAGCCCAGAAAGCCAACCATATCCTGGGCTGGATTCAGACCAGCATGGCCAGCAGGGCAAGGGAGGGGATTTTCCCCCTCTACTCTGCCCTTGTGAGACCCCACCTGGAGTGCTGCGTCCAGCTGTGGAGCCCTCAACATCAGAAGAATATCAACTGGTTGTAAAGAGTCCAGAGGAGGTCATGAAATTACTCAGAGGGCTGGAGCACCTATCCTATGAAGAAAGACTGAGAGTATCAGGCTTATTCAGCCTGGAGAAGAGAAGGCTTTGGGGGGACCTTATTGCAGCCTTCCAGTACCTGAAGGGGGCCTACAAGGAAGCTGGAGGAGGTCTTTTTACAAGGGCCTGTAGTGACAGGACAAGGGGTAATGGGTTTAAAATGAAAGCAGGGAGATTTAGATTGGATATCAGGAAGAAATTCTTCATGGAGAGTGTGGTGAGGCCCTGGGACAGGTTGCCCAGAGAAGCTGTGGATGCCCTATCCCTGGAAGTGTTCAAGGCCAGGCTGGATGAGGCTTGGAGCAACCTGGTCTAGCGGAGGGTGTCCCTGCCTATGGTAGGGAGTTGGAACTGGATGGTCTTTAAGGTCCCTTCCAACCCAAGCTGTTCTGTGATTCAACGAGAATAGTTGGGGATACATGTACATAAGAAGAATAGCCATTAATCCTAGTACTTTCCCTTCTATCACGCTAATTAATCACTCTTCCCCTTTGTGTTCCTGCCTTTGCGGTTCTGGGAGGCTGTGAAGTTGTTCTCAGCCCTGTGCTGTTCTTGACTAAACTATGCTACTCAGCTGTTTTATCTTCTCCATCCTGCCAGTTCCCTCACTGCCTGCCTCTGTGTTGCCCTGAGGCTGACATGCGGGTTAATTGACCTAGTAATGTAAAACTTTTTGTGTTTTAACGTCCTCACTCCAGGAATGTTTAAGGAGGAATATGGGGGAATTAGGAAACGAATGGTCAGTTCGCTAGTATTTGGTGTGCAACATCTGAGGACTGAGAACACAAAGCAGTGCTGTTAATGGGAAAAGTATGGCATAAATGCATTATTGCTATATAGAGCTCAGGATGCGAGAGATGGAAGGCCTGTTGTATTTCCTCTAATTTGCCCTCAGTAGTGGGTTTCAGAGGCTCATGGAGAAATTCTGCAAAGTAGCTCACCAGGAAACTTCTTTTTCTAAGTGCGTTCCATCAAGCAATTCCCAGACCCTTATTTGATTCAATTATTTGATTAAATTAAGAGTTGATACAAACTATTTGGATTTTGATAAGGTATTTGATAACAAAGCCAGGCAATAGCTAGATGAAAACTGGAGGATGTGCCGCCTGACAGAAGCCTGTTACATGGACCAGGAGGAGTTTAAGCAGCACACAGTTTGAGCTGTCCTATTTGATGCTATGCAAGTTGGTTAAAATTTGAACCCAAGCTTGGCAGCATTTGGTTTGCCTTTGTGTGTTTATTTTTACCTTCTGTTCCAGGGACAAGCATTAAGTCAGGCTCAACCGTACATTGTTAGCGGTGGTACGAATGACAGGAAACGTCGTGGGCATGGAGAGTGAACCATGCGTAGCGTAGAACAGAAATGGAACTTGGTGCCTGTGACTCTGAGCAGGACAGATGATACAGATTCGTGGGGAGCAGTTGCAAAAGCACCAACTCATCCTTACAGGAAAGTTAGTTTGAATTTGAGTAGAAAGGAAGCTTAAGGCTTTGCAGAGGCTCTGTCGCTGACGTGAATCTTCACAGAGTGTTGACAGTGTAGTTGCTTTGGATTGTTCTCAGCCTAAGCCGGCTGAAGGGTGACGAACAACACTGCTGAAAATGTTAACTGTGTTAATACCACGTCATGGGCAGAACTCGTATCATGAGGTATATCTTTTTGTCGTATTAATTTTTGTAATATTTTTAAAGAGTTTTTGCAATTTAAGTTCAAAGCAGAAAACTAGTTAGTTTCAGATGTCATTTTTTAAAGTGGTTTTGATTTTTAAATGTATTTGCTTTACTATAATCATACTTTTAAAAAGATAATGTCTAGCAATTACTTTATATTTTCTCCAGGGTTTTATTTTTATCCTAAACAATGTTTATGTATCTAATTTATGTTTCAGTGTTTTATGCCTCTCTGGCAGCATTTCCTACTTTTTTTCCTTACATGCCTTGTATATTTAAAAAGAATACAGAAACAATCCAGGAGACGTCAGTGAAGGCTGCAGGTTGTGACATGTACATTTTGTTCGCTGATTTGATGTTAATTTTTTAATGCTTGCTCTACAATTTAAACTTAAAACATTGTGAGCAGTGTTGCTTAAAATACGGATTATTACATCTGTTTTTTTTTCCTTGTGGCTTTTGATTCTAAGTTCTGTTCACCTACTGGAAAGTCAAGATGTGCTAAGAGGTGGTTTTTGTACGGGAGACCTCACGCAGAAAAGCTCTCAAGTGTGCTCTTTGTCCAGTCACACGTATGATGCTTGTGCTGTGTGGGTCATTCCAGAGACATGCAGGATGGGAAGAGGACTCCTGGAGTGAACTGTATATTGGTATTTTGCAGTTTTGGATAAGAAAATTAGTGTGGTAGCAAAAATGGTATCCTTCCTTGTAATTTATTATTATAACCTTGTTACTTAAAAAAGAGGATCTGTGGGAAGCCAGTGAGTATGGCTGTGTAAGAGTACAAACCCAGTACTTTTTGGCATTTGCTGACATTTGTCTGTGTCTGGCTTTCAAAGCTAATGGCTGAAATAAAAATCTCAGGGGCAGCATGGACCTTTTAAGATTTTTTTTTTTTTTTATACGTCACAAGTGTTTGCTGCTTTAGTCTGCAGTCTGCCTGGGTTTTTTTGGGGGGGGGGGGGGGGGGGGGTGTGTGTGCAATGTGCAGTGTGTTTGGTTGGCTTGGTGGTTTTTTTTTAGTGTTTGTTTTTGCTTTAAAGCTGTTCACAGTGCGTTTTTAATTTATTGATATGATGCACTATGCAATGAAGAGTGAAGCAAGCAAAGAGCTGGTGCCAAGGATTGTATTTTTTTAATGTTTCCTGCGTTTGTATTTTCATGCAAGTGCTTCCTTAGATAGCAGCACAGAACAATACATAGACTAAACTCAGTGATGTGGGTTTTTTTGTTTTGGGTTTTGGGGTTTTTTTTAACAATTGTTACTTGTTCAGTAACAATGGTTTATAGTTGGCTAGTACCAGTCATCTACAACTGGTGGACGAGGGTGCGATTGAGGGAATCCAGCCAAGCTCAGACAAATTCCTGTTTGTTAAAGCATCCAGAGCTGCCCAGTTTGAAATATATTAAATGAGGCTGATGAACCTTAGATGAATGAGAAGATAGTAGCAGTATGTGAAATAACATAGTATGGGCATGGAAATTTTCTCTTGCAAGAGAGGGTGTGTAAAGAGTGAGAATAAGACTGATTTTCAACAATTTTGTAGGTTAAAATACTGGAACTGTTTAGTGACTGTGCACTTTTTGTTCTCTGCACTCAATTTACAGAAAGCTGTACATATATTTGCGTACCCTTGTTTCAAAATAACATGTTAATTCACCTTATATGCTTTTTTTTGCGCTGTCATAATTCCATGGATACCCAATCAGAACAAACATATAAAGTAAGTACTTAAAATTGAAGATAAATAATTTTATTATATATGCTGTCCTATGCTTTAAATTGGTAGTCTTCCAAGATTCTTAAAAGAAAGCTTTTGATTGCTTTTGATTATGCAAGAATGGGAGATTCACTGAAACTCAAAGATGGGAAAAACAATGAAGGAAAATTGTGTACCACTTTTCATACAGCGTCTCATCATTATAGATTGTAGCAGTCATCATCATCAAGGTTGATGGTGGGCCTGTGAGTTCAGTGTATTTAAAACAGTTTGGGGGTACAGTTAGGTAACAAATATCTATATATATGATACTGAAGGAATCCTACTTGGAGAGCGATATTAAATGTTTGGTTTCGGTTCTTAAGTCTATTCTCCACTTACTAAGTTTAACCATGGATTTTCAAGTGGAAACAATTTCTCCCTTTACCGACTGCTGTGAGGTACTTGTCCCTTCCCGTGAGAGTATGGCATGCGGCATTTCAAGACTGCACATGATGTAATATTTTAAGTGAAGCACCAGCAGTCTGTGTATCATGGTGTGTCTACTCTGATCTAACCACACTGCCCACAGACTTCGTGTCAGGGGACTGGTGAACTTCTGGTACTGTAAGAACATGGCACATGTACGTCCCCATGTGACAGGAAGGTTGTTGCATGCAATGGGATGCATGCTTAGCATATATAGGAGCCTTCCAGTCCTTAGAGCAGCCATCTAGTACCTGAAGGGGCCTACAAGGAAGCTGGAGGGGGGGATCTTTTTACAAGGGCCTGTAGTGACAGGACAAGGAGGAATGGATTTAATTGAAAGTGGAGAGATTTAGATTGGATATCAGGAAAACATTCTTCACAAGGAGGGTGGTGAGGCACTGGGACAGGTTGCCCAGAGAAGCTGTGGATGCCCCATCCCTGGAAGTGTCCAAGGCCAGGCTGGATGAGGTTTGGAGCAACCTGGTCTGGTGGAGGGTGTCCATGCCCATGGCAGGGGGTTGGAACTAGATGATCTTTAACCTTCCAACCTGTCGTGGTTTAACTCCAGCCAGCAAAATACCACAAAAGCCGCTCGCACACCTCCTCCCGACTTCCCCCATCGAAGGGGGAGAATCAGAGGAAAAAGACAAGGGAAGCTCGTAAAATTGAGATAAGAACTATTTACTAATTGAATATATATGAATAATATATAAATGAAAATGAATATATACAAATACTACTACTACTAAGTAATTAAAATAACAGAAAATAAAACATATGATACAGTTGCTCACCGCCCACCGACCAACGCATAGCTAGGTCCTGAGTAATGTGAGTCAGAGCCTAAGAACCTGAGAGCAGTCGCAGCAGAGTCCAAGCGAGCCCTGACAGTGACAGCACAACTGGGAAAACTAACAGACCCACCAACTTACGTACGAGCCAACAAAAGAGTTAGCAAAGCAGCTAACAAAGGAGTTAGAGTGTTAGAAAGTGTGAAGAGTGTGAGAAAGTGTAACGGCCCCCGAGCCCACTCTGTGCTTATGTACCGAGCAAGACTTACTATGGGATGAAATGCTCCTCCGGTCAGTTTGGGTCGGCTGTCTGAACTTTGTTCCCACTGCTTGTAGTGAGAGAGCTGGGGACGCAGCTGCAGTATCAGAAGCTGGGAAAGCCCTTGAATTTGGTGCCAGCGCTCCCCAGCACCAGCAGAAAAGGCACCTTGTCAGTACTTTTCTCAGGGCAACTCCAGAAACCCAGCTTCATGCCAGCCACTGTGAAGAGAGTTAACTCTCCTGACTGAAACCACCACATAACCCAAACCATTCTATGATTCTATGTTTATTATTCAGCAAAAATGGAAGCATTTTCCTCCCATTACAGTATCCTGTCATGCAATGGGAGTGTATCATGGGAGTGTCAGGAAAAAGAGAGAAAGGAAACAGGCTGCAGGCCCTTGGGGAGTTAATCTGCCCACAGCTGTGGGACAGTCAACAAAGATGATGGGAAATGGCCTTTGGGTTAGATGAGTTGTTTTGTAAAAGTGGATGGAGGCCAAAGTAGATGCTGTACTAACTCATAGATTCTTAAAGGATGGTATGTGTGCTGTCTGTGATATCTGAGCGTGCCTATGCAGCAGAATTATATTATCTTGCTGAGAATGTGCATAAAGCAGCACCACTGCCATGAAAGCATATAGCAAAGTGATTTTGAAACTTCTGTACCTGAGGAACTCTGGTCTCCTCTACTTTAGACACTTCGACCTTCCTATGAAAAATTCATAAACATCATACTCTTTTAAAACTGTATTTATCTTTTGTCCTCCTAAATATTTAACTGGGCTTCAGAGATCGAGGGTGCTTACTGTGATGTAATGCCTACTGCTGATACTGGTGTGAACAGCATTGCATTTTTGGGCAGATTTCACAAAGTTGCTGAGCAAAAGTAGCTGGTAATGTGAGTGACTCTTTCTGTATGTGTAACAGAGTCATGGGAGCAACTTGAAGCCAGACATTCCAGGCAGCGATTTGATTTGGCCCTGCTGGATTATTGCTCCTCTCAGAGTTTGTGTCAGCAAGTGTACTCATGATTGGCATGAAGTTTTAATCTGGATTAATGACATTGGATGTGGCTCCCATCACTGATTATTGTGGTCAGATACTTGACACTATTCTACAACTGGCAGCCTTCATGCTAATGATGGCTTTTACGGAGACACAGGCCAAGGGTGACCATCTGTGTTGTGGAAACTTTCCAAAGACTTGCTTCCAGCCTGATTAAAAGCTTGTGTCTATATGACCTTAGGCATCTTGATACCCCTATCAGTATGTTTGCACTAAAGGAAGCATGTGGAGGGAGTGGGGACACTGATTTAAATTTCCCTGAAACAAAGGCTGCTAATTAAACACTTAAGGTGTGGGTGAGCAGCCTAAACATTCCTCAGTGCTACAAACATGTGCCAGCACTAATTGTGAATGCAGAACAGGAAACCCTGCTATAGGCATATGCCAGATGTTAATGCCATTTCAAATACCATTTTTAAAAGCATTTATAAATGGAGTTGCTTCAGAGTGGTGGGCACCTAAAAATAAATAAATATAGATGTTTGTGATGTTACTATCAGGAAGCGCATTGAATCTGTGACATACCTGACTCCTTTGTCATTAGGGTTATAAGGTGGTGTCACTTGCAGAATAATTTAGGTTGGAAGGGACCTCCAGGGATCGTCTAGCCCAACTCCTATTCAAAGCAAGATCAGTGCTGACTTCAGACTAGGTTGCTCAGACTTTGTCCAGGTGGGTCTTGAAAGTCTACATGGATGTAGATTCCACAGCCTCTTGGACACCTGTTCCAGTACTTCAGAGCAGGGATTTTTTTTATGTCCTGTGGCAACTTCAATTTATTGTTGCTTGTTCTCCTGCCATATACTTTGATGGAGAGCCTGGCTTTCTGTTCTTGGTAACCTTCTCTTAGGAACTGAAATTCTGCTATTCTGTTCCCTCAAAGCCTTCAGAAGCTAGACGAACCCAGTTTCCTCAGCCTTTCCACACAGGTCCAGTGCTCTAGCTGCCTGAGCATCTTGGTGGCCTTTGGCAGGACTTGCTCAAGTTTATCAACATCCTTCTTGTACCAGAGGCCCAAAACTGGATTTAGTACAGTGTTGAGTGAAGGCTAATAATCACTTCCATTATCTACTGTGTATGCTTCTGTGGATACAGTGCAGTAAGCTTTTAGCCTTCATTGCTCCCAGTGTGTAATTCTGACTCCTGTTTAGCCTGGTGTTCAATAGGACCCACAAATCCTTTTCAGCAGAAGTCCTTTCCTGATGGCTTGTTCCTCTGGCCTTTCTAGGTCCCTCAAAATGGTAGCCCTGCCCTCGATAGCATTGACTACATCCCCTAGTTTTCTGTTGTCTGCAGACTTGACAAGCGTACTGTGTCACCTTCTCCAGGTCATTCATAAAGGTGTTAAAACAGGACAAGCCTCAAGATGTACCATGCAGTACTCTACTCATTGCTGGCTGCCAGTGTAGAATATGATACTTCAATCACTATTCTTCAAGCCCAGCCCTTTCAAGCAGTTTTTTACCTATCTAGTTGTCCACCTACCCAGAATGTGATATCATAATTTGGATAACAAGAGCACTGTGAGAGACTGTTAAAAGACTTGCTGAGGTGAAAGACATCCCATGCTCTCCCATTGTTCGCAAATCCAGTTGTTTTATCATAAAAGTCAATCGAATTAGCCAGGCATGATTTGTCACTGTTAAATATGTGTTGACTGTTCTCGCTCACCAACAGCATCTGCCCAGAAGTGTGTTTCAGGAATATCTGCTTCGTACACCAGTACATGCTGTGGGCTGACTGTCTGGAAAGCAACTCTGCAAAGAAGGACCTTGAGGTCCTGGTAGATGACAAGCTGACCACAAGCCGGCAGTGCACCCTCATGGCAAAGGCAGCCAATAGCATTCAGGACTGCATTAGGAAGAACATTTCCAGCAGGTTGAGGAAGGTGGTCCTTCGTCTTTGCTCAGCACTGATAAGTCACATCAGTACTGTGTCCGGCTGTGGGCTCCTCAGCAAAAGGAAGGTATGGACGTATTTGAGCTAGTCCAGCAAAAGTTGACAAAAAAAAAATTATTAATTCAATTAAAAAATTAAGGCACTGGAACATCTTTCATATGAGGAGAGGCTGTGAGACCTGGGACTATTCAGCCTGGAGTACAGAAGGCTCAAGGGGGAAAAAATCTTATCAATGTGTATAATACCTGTTGGGGCTGGGAAATGAAGAAGAGGGAGCCAGACTCTTCTCAGTACTGGCCACTGACAGGACAAGAGGCAGTAGACACAAAACATGAAATTCCATCTAAACACAATAATTTATTTTTTTTTTTTAACTGTGAGCATGGTCAAACACTGGAACAGGTTGCTCAGAGAGGTCACGGGGTCTCTGTCTTGAGAGATGCTCAAAACCTAACTGGACACAATCCTGAGCAACATGCTGTTAGAGGTTGTGTGGCCCTGTGTGAGCAGTGGCCTGGACTAGATGTTATCAAGAGCCTGCTTCCAACCTCTGTGATTCTGTGGTTTTCCCAGGTACCAAAGTGAGGTTGACCAGCCTGTAGTTGCTTGGATTGTCCTTTTCTCTTTTTGAGGACAGGCTAAGCGTTTGTCTTTCTCCAGTTGTGGGAGGCCTATCATGATCTCTACAAGCTTTCAGACATGATACTGAGCAGTCTCGCTGTTACATTGACCAATTCTTTCAGCACCCTGGAATGCATCTTGTCTTGTCTCAGGGGCCTCTATGAGTTGAGATTTTTAAGAGGTCCCTGACTTGTTTCTCTTCTGTGACAGATAGTCCTTATCCTCATCCTCCTTGAATCCTCTCTGTAGACATGGAGGCCTGAGACCTTCCTTTTGAAGACTGAGGCAAGGAAGACATTAGGAACCTCAGCCTTATCTCTGTCTGCTGACACTATGTAATCTGCTTCCCAGCAGGCCTATGTTTTCCTCGTTTACTCTTTTGCTGCTGATGTAACTTTTCTTGTTGCCCTTGATATCCCTTGCCAGTTTTAAACTGAGGTGAGCTTTGGCTTTCCTAGCAGCACTCTACATGCCAGGCAGGGTTTCTGTATTCTTTCTCTGTAACCTGCCCTTGTGAATCTGCCGCGAATGTCCTGTTTGCATTAGGCTCAGCCCTAAGTTCCTTGTTTAGCCAAGCCGGTCTCCTGTATGTGTTCTTATTTTCCCAAGTAGTAGAACAGACTGTTGTTGTGCTTTGATGAGGTTGCCATCGGAGACCTGCCAGCCTCTCCTTTCCTGGTTTAAGAACTAGAAGGTCACTTGTACCAAACCAGTCTACTGACTTCCCTGAGACTGTAGGTCTGGACTACATGTAATACAGATTTTAACTATGTGGCAGGCCTGCTGGTAGGCTATAGTAAATACTATCCATGGTCTTGCAAAGAGAGGTGGTACACATGTAATACCAGACAGTGTTCAGAAAATCCTTGGTTATTGCTGACTTAGTACACTTATGGTATCACATGGAAATATTACCGAAGTCCTGAAAGAGGAGTAGATACGTTATTGCCGTGTTACACCAGAGCTAATCCCCTTTATCTCTCAGCAGGATTAATTAGATCAGGGACAGCACTGTCTCATTGTGATTACATTGTCATTGGTTCTGCAGCCTACTTGGTCAGTACTAGCTCAGAGTAAAAGCTCCGTATTGCATACAACAGACCCACCAATGAATAATGGATCTGCTGATTTGTGTATTGAATTATGTGCATTATATCCAGCTTTAGAAAGGTCCCAGACTCCCACTGTAGTAACCCTGGCTGAATTTCATTTAGCAATCCAAATGTGGTAGTGCTTTTTTTTTTTTTCTTAGTCATTAGATTCTTGGTTTGTATTTTCCAATTTTCATTCATTATATAGCTTATCTGTTTGAACATTTATTTCTTCTATCGGTACCTCTTATTCTTAGGAGTCTCACTTTTTGGCATGTTAACGTTATTCTTTATTTGGTTATTGGTGCTCAGGATTTAATTTAATTTGCTAGTGAAGGGCTTTATACCCTTCAGAGAAGTTTTCCCTCTGAACTTCCATTGTTCTGATGCTAGTTAAACTCAAGTTAAAAAGTCATATGTGAGGCCTGAGGAGGAAAAGGAGATCTTTTTCAGCTATGCTTATATATAAACAGCTTACTGTAAATAAAGTGAATTATGAAAGCCAATAGTTCTCCATTAATTTTAATGTTTGCTTATCTTAAGCTTGGGCTATGGAAATAGATGATTCATTCTTTTATCTTTTAAAATTCTAATGATTTCCTTCTTTATCGTCAAGAAAACTCTACCTTGGGCAATGTTTTCAGTTTTCATAGAAATACAGGACTGAAGTTAATTAAAAACCATTTCCATAATTTCATGTAGCCAGCTGCTGTGGGCAGAATCCCACCTTACAAAGAAGGTTTGGAAAACTTCATTTTTAAAGACAAAACTTTCCCACTGCTGTTTTAAAAGTCTACTTTTTAATTTTTAGCTTTACAGTGGTTAACAAGACACCATAATAATTGATTTCTTAACTCATGTATCTTTTCACTCTTCTTCCTGGCTAGCCTTTGCATTAACACTAGAGGGCAGTTGAAACACTTCGGTTCTTTCAGAAAACCAGCTTTAGGAGAACAGCTTTCATTTTTCATTACCAGAAGAAAGAAGTTTTGTTAGATGCCTATTATACAGTACTTATTTTTAACAATTAATTTTCTTTATTTCTTTCAGTCCTTTTAAGAACTAAAAATCCAGCTTTTAACTTTCTAGCTTGCTTTTAAAGCTCTATCATGCACTTAGTGATCAGCAGTCAAGGAGGGAGAACAGTTTCACATTCTAGTAGCTATGAAGACATACTGCTTGTACTTCTTGTGTGATTAGCCAGGTGTTTTGAACCACCTTGTTTCAGAAACAAGGACAGACATGCCAGAGATGGGAATATATTAAAGATATCTTCTGTTAAGTTTTCTCAAGAAAGTATATGTTTATTTTATAACACTTCCTCTTAATTTTGTAGTTTTTATTGGTGTACAGTTTTAAATTATATTCCAGAACAATTGAGTTAATATTTCCTTATCCTGTGCATTGCTTTTAAGTAATCTTTTTTACTTAGCAGAGCTTTAAAATGGCATCTCTGTCCTTCCAGATGTTATCCTACTCTCAGCAATCAGAAAACATAATCCAATATGAAGACTTTAGAAAAGAAGGGTCAAAACAGTTAAAATTGATTATTTTCAGAGCTCCCATGAAAATTGCCACAGGCGTTTTTCTTGGCTTAAACCTAATATTGGGAACAATACATTTTTTATTGTGAAAGAGTGGTGAAATACATAGTGAAACATGGAACTCCGTAAGTTGCTTCAAGGGTGCATTGTCAGACATCACAGAACCACAGAATGGTTTGGGTTGGAAGGAACTTAAAGACCATCCGGTTCCAACCCCCCTGCCATGGGCAGGGACACCCTCCACTAGACCAGGTTGCTCCAAGCCTCATCCAGCCTGGCCTTGGACACTGCCAGGGATGGGGCACCCACAGCTACTCTGGGCAACCTGTCCCAGGGCCTCCCCACCCTCTCTGGGAAGAATTTCTTCCTGATGTCTAATCTAAATCTCCCTGCTTTCAGTTTAAACCCATTACCCCTTGTCCTGTCACTACAGGCCCTTGTAAACAGATCCCCCCCGCCCCCCCCCCCCCCCCCCCCAGCTTTCTTGTAGGCCCCCTTCAGGTACTGGAAGGCTGCAATAAGGTCTCCCCAAAGCCTTCTCTTCTCCAGGCTGAACAAGCCCAATTTTCCCAGTCTGTCCCCATGGCAGAGGGGCTCCAGCCCTCTGAGTATCGTCATGGCCTCCTCTGGACTTGCCTCAACAGGTCCATGTCCTTCTGATGCTGAGGGCTCCACAGCTGGACACAACACTCCAGGTGGGGTCTTACAGAGCAGAGTAGAGGGGGAGAATCCCCTCCCTCTCCCTGCTGGCCACACTGCTCTGGATCCAGCCCAGGATACGGTTGGCTTTCTGGGCTGCCAGCGCACACTGCCGGCTCATGTCCAGCTTTTCATCCCCCAGTACCCCCAAGTCCTTCTCCTCAGGGCTGCTCTCGATCCATTCTCCTCCCAGCCTGTCCTTGTGCTGGGATTGCCCCAACCCGGGTGCAGGACCTTGCCCTTGGCCTTGTTGAACTCCATGAGGTTGGCACAGTCCCACCTCCCCAGCCTGTCCAGGCCCCTCTGGATGCCATCCCTTTCCCCCAGCCTGTTGATGTGCTGTGATGTTCATCTGTTCTGGCTGTAAGGTAGGAATCTTTTTGAATTTGTTTCTTTCTCTTTTGAATTGCCTACTGCAAGTGTTGAACAGTATTTTTCACTTGCCAACTGATCAAATGTTTATTTGTATTTGACCTTTGACTGGTGTTCAGAACAGTAACAAAATAGTATCAGTAAGCCTTTAAGAAAGGAACTTTTTGTTTTACGATTAATCTGTAGGAGATTAATCTGATTTTTCCTGGACTTGGCGTCAGATGATTTTTTTCCATCTCTATAAATTACGTGATCTGAAAAGTAACTTGCACCTCTGTTAGGGACACATTGCACCCCAGCAGTTTTGTAGTGACAGTAAGGACATAGTGTTTACCTTTCAAGGTAAGCGTCTGGAATTGTATAGTGTGTCTGTTTTTATCAATAGCTTTTCTTTAGCTTTCAAAGGTGGAGAGAATAATTAAAATACGTAAGCTATAGGCGCAAGGAATAAGAGTAAATAATGTATAATTTATTATTTTGGAGAAAATGAAAAAAAAGAGACTTTTTTCAGCCAATGGACTGTGTGGTTTGGCTTGTGATGCTGACAAAATTATGGATTGCAGTTTTTCCAGTTTTGAGGAGAGAAAATCCTGAGCTATAGTCACTGAGAATAGAATGGCTTTATCTCTTTTTGTTGTGATATCCTGAAAGTGCTGCAGCTTTTCTGTTTTTGCTTGGTTTCTCTCATCTGTTATCTCTGATACTTCCTTGGCAGTTTTGGACATGTGTTGTCCAAAAACTGGATTCATTATCTGGTGTGCAACAGCCCAGTTCTCACACATTCAGCAGAATTTCTGTGTTTATTCAGGCCTGGGTGCTAGGTGGATTTTCCAGAAATCAAGCACACTAGAAATCATCACCAATTTTTTTTTTTTTTTAAATGCAAAAATGTCTTTTATAGACATTTTACAACATCATTATTATGTCACTACCTCCTACCTGTTTTGATTAGTTAGTAATTTACACACAATTACACTATGTGGTTGGAGCTAATATACATGCTCAAGGGAAGTGTCTTCACCTGGACTATGGTCTTCTTGACCTATGTGTGATTTTTAGTGTTATAATGACGGCAGTTTGCCTCAGGACTCCCTAAACGTAAGTTTTGTTGCCAAGTTGGCCAGTGGGATAGTTGTCTTGCCCGGTTGTCAAGTAATTCATGCTATAGACAATAGTCCTGCATGTTGTCTCTGGTCAAGATGGAGAGAATAGAGACTTCAAACAACAGTGTTCTGTTCATTTTCAGCTAATGAAGGCTAACATTAACAATACACAATGCTAACATAAGCTAATGCCTTAGGTCAGGATGCCCTGTATCATAAGCATTCTCACCAGCCTGTGCTGCTTGATAGGACAGATTTTGAAAATGATTGATGCTTACTTAATTTTTTTCATATGGGGCTGCTTGGCTTCTGGACAGTGCCATAGTACTACTCTAGTAAGACCTGGATTTCCATAGAAATGATAGAATACAGTAGTAGAGCAGTAGAAGACTTTTCTTTCTCTTACTGGTTCTGGATAACAAGAAGGAACCAATTAAAATGATCAACACTGTAGCATTTTTATTTTGTTAATAGCTGCCAGCTTTGGAAATTGAGACATGGTAGTAGGCTTTATTTATAAACAGTAGAATTTGCTGAGGGCCAAATTTTCTTCCTGTGAGGCTTAATTGTCGGGTTGTGATTATGCCCTGAACTGTCACTATGCAATCTCATTATTTGTAGATGCGCAGAAATTAAACAAGCTGTAAATTATTTTGGTGACTTACAGTCAAGGGTAAACTTCTGCTCCCTCTCTCCGAACTGCATTGCCTTCACAGGACAAAAAGGAGCAATAAACCTTCATTGGTTATTTTTGTCATTATATTTAATAGATGAAACCGTGGCTGTGTGTAGGGAATAGACATTGCTGTTCAGATGACATTTGAGAGCAGATTGCATTTGAGCTTGACTGCTTAACACGCCATCGTTCTTCAGATGTGGCTCTTGTAAAAGGAATAGCTTTGTAGTAGGCACTTTCTATATTTTCATATTAAGGTTTTGTATGTAAAGGTCCTAGTAGATAAATAAGCTTTGCTTTGGTATTTTCTTCTTGCTCCTTTCCTGTTTAAACTATGAGCGATTGAAAGATTAGCCTCTGTTAGGAGCTTGCTTCATTTTTTGCCTGGTTATGCAATGTCCTGGCAGCAGTTACTTAGTGCTCTCAGGAGAAAAGTTCTTACAGTAGTTTAGATTTTGACAGTCCATTACAGCTTCTTCTAGTGTGTGAGAATTTAAAGGAAACCGTCCTTTTCCAAGAATGCAAAACTTTAACGTTTTGGATGTAGAAAATTGTGCTACCATTCCTTACCATTTACCTCTCCTACACTCTCAGCTTTTATTTTGATCTTGTTCGAACTTTCCTTAGTACACTACTGTGCCACATGGCACGAAGCAGGCTAGACAGAGGCAGCCAGGAGTGAAACAAGGCTGGTGAAGAAGTCCTGTGGTAGACCATGATCCTTGCTCTCTTCCCCCTTGAATCTCTTCTCTGTGCAGTGTGAGGAAGACATCCATCTTCCTGTACTCCTCTGCGGTCTCTCTGGGTGGGGTGGGAACAGCGGAGCAATAGCCATTTTTCCTCTGTTGTACAGTGAGGCATAGTTGTGTATGAGAAAGGCATAGGAGTGAAATACGTGAAATTTTATAATGCCATTCTCTCTGGAAGGTCAGGAATTGAGAAACACTCTCCCAGTGGGAGAGTTTGCCAGCAGCTACTAGGTACTGCTTGTTTGCCTGCGTGCTTCTTTTAGTATATAATTAATTGGACAGCTGTCTGCAACAGCACCACTGCATGCGTTTGGCTGATGATCCAAATAGCTTAAACTCTCCTTTGAAGCTAGTTAAGTGTGTGAGGAATTAAGGTAATGGTCTCTTCCTCCCTAAGAGTGTCAAACTCCTGAGAACAAACATGGAAACATTAGCAATAACAAAAGCCTCCTCTGTCTTGCTTCAGGTTCTCTTAATTTTCTGATAACAAACCATCTGGTACAGCCTTTAGCTGTCCTTTTACAGGCAATAAATCCTCATACATTGCCATGTGGCATAATACTATATTTCATTTTTATAGAGGATTTTTTGGGGGAAAGGCAACAGTGCACAATAGGTTTATTTGTTGCATGATAAGGTCATTCTCTAAGAATGAGGAAAAACTACAAGTGGGGTTTTTTTTAGGTCAGCTTTAAATTGTGATTAGTTACAGCTTCCCACAACCAACCCTGTCATGGTAATTTTTATTCTGGGTTATATACAATGATTGTAAACCATATTAATATAAAACCCCCAAAACCCAAAAAGAAATGTGTTTGCAAGAAAACTCCTTCTTGACGTGAGTCATACAGTGCGTGAACCTTTCCCAGATGAACTCTGTTAAGGTTTCTTAGTGTGTTTCCCATATGTAACAGTGTGGGAAATCAGTGACATAGGATGACATAGCTGACATAGGATGCTGTGAATCAGCGCATCTGCCCTATGCGACTCTGTTCCTGAAGTAATCCTATAGCTACTTCCTTCTGTACAAAGCTAAATCTGCTTGTAATACGTCTATTCAGTTGCTTAAAACAGAGAGGGCTTTGAAACAATGATTTGTGGAATCCAAAACGCTTGAAAAAACATATCTTAACCTCTGCCATTGCATGAACAGAGCTTTTAGGAGGAATTACGAGATTTCAGTGCAGTCATTAAGACTGACGATATAGAAATTCCTGAAATCCCAAATAGTTACTCTCTCGATGGATAGTTTTATTGAAAACAAAACCTCCCTCTGAACAAAAAGGCATGTTCTTGGCAGCATGATGATTTGGACTTTTCATAAGGAAGAAACTCATTATCTAGCTTCTAAGTGGCATTATTTAAATTTTTGGGTGCCTGATTATCAAGAGGCAAGAGCCCGTAGAGGAATAGCTGATTCAGTGGGAAGCAGATTAGGGAAAACTCTGTTATTTGTATTCCTTTATTACAGATTCAAGATGGATGTGTTGTGTATTTTAAAGCCCTGTGTTTAGTGACTGCTGCTAATGTGCTCTTCAGGACTATGTGGGTGCCCCATCCCTGGGAGTGTCCAAGGCCAGGCTGGATGAGGCTTGGAGCACCCTGGTCTAGTGGAGGGTGTCCCTGCCCATGGCAGGGGTTGGAACTGGATGGTCTCTAAGGTCCCTTCCAACCCAAACCATTCTATGATTCTATGTTTTGTAAGCTTCCCAAACAATATGAAGATGCCCACATTTACTACTTGTATTTGATCAGTGTCCTGACATTTCCTGGAGTGAACCCATTAATTAATTCTCATCCTTTTATTTCCTAACTGTTGATCTACCAGGACCCTTTCTAATTGCATCATAATGCAGTTTGCAAGAAAACGGTTTTGTTGTCTGTGGTTAGCTCTGTAGTAGCTTGTCGGAGTAGGGTAGGAAGGCTGGGAAAGCTTGCAGGCTTTTCCACTTTGTGTGTAATAGAGTGAGGGAAGTGCTAAGCAGACAAAAGCACCCCTGGGTCACAGAATACAGGCTCAGTTCGGTTAGAGAGCAAATACAAGCAGCAGGACCAGTTTGTGGAAAGAAGAGGTCTCAGGCAAAGTTGATTAAATCAGCCTTTTCTAAAATTAATTAAAGTGTTTTACTTACTCTATATGCCCAGTATCTTGAAACTTTCCTTGAAATTTGTTTCAAAAATTCAAATCAAGTCTTGACAGTGGCTACAAAATCACCAGCAGTATTTAGTCAGCAGTCACCAGCAATAATTTAATTATTTGCACAGTCAGTCCTTCTAAAAAGTATTTAGAATGTTTACTTTATGTAGTACATTTAGGTAAGAGGAGTATCCTCAGTACATTTTTGTAAAAACTCAGGACGTTCCCATGCGTTTTGTTACTAATGAACTGCATAGAAATTCCCCCATAAAGGGAATGTTTCCCCCACCTTATATATATTGTATCAAACCTCCTAGATGCTGGTTGGGAATAAGTCTTAACTTGAGAGTCAAGGTTTTCTTGCTTGATAGTGCTTTCTCCATTGTGAAAAACATTTATCAATTTGATCTGATTGAAATTTGAAGATGCATTTAGAGTTCTGTCTATCAGAACACAGTTATCGTGCAGTTTATATGATTCATTCCGGTTTCAAGTTGCTGTTCATTTTCTTTAATCATGCACACCCGTTAGAACATACCCTTTTGGGAGGTAATAAACAAAACAATCCTTTCCTTAACAGATGATCTCAATGGGCAACTTTGTTGTAGCTGGTTCTGGTATTGCGTGGAAAGGTGCACAGACCTTCAAAAGACGAGATTGACAAGGGAACGTTAGAAATTATCAGAGGTGTTGGTTTTGGTTAAAAGGGCAGGTACTTTCTTTCATTTGATATTCCGTGTAGCTGGAAGGAAGGACTCTTTCACGGGACTGTGAAAGAGTTGCGAAGGAGAAGACACAGTTTTCTGTTAAGTGGGTTGTGGGGGTATTTTTAAGCTCTCAGACTTTTTAAAACTCCATTATTTATCAAAGTTTTGAATTTGGATAATTTGCTGCAATAGTTAATGAACAAGAAACCTTTGCAGAATATGACTGTGTGGTAGTTGCTACTTTACTTTGGCCTATGTAGTATTAATGGCAATTACTTTTAAAAATATAAAACAAATAGTAACTAACGTTCAGTCCATGAAGAACCAAGTGTCTTTGAAGACGGATCAGTGGGCTACAGCTGATACTTCTAAGCTCCATCAGATATATGGGAAAAGCAGACTGTTTGGGGATGTTTTTAACCCTTTTAATAGTGGCAAGGAAAGGCCTAATTTTTGCTGGAAAGGTGCCTTTTTTGCTCACTGGATCTGCTGATTGCCAGGTGTCATGCCCAGTGCTGGGGTTTTTTTTGCTAGGGGTTTTATTCGGAGTGGTTCGTGCACTGACTGAACACCAGCTTTCTTAGTAACAGACTGAAAATCATTACATAAGCTTTTTCCCAATACTGTCATGTCTGGGTCGGGAAAAAGAGGTGGCTGAGTGTTAGTAAGATTTTCTGTGCATGGCCCAGATCATATTACAGCTCTTACATGTCACTCATAGTACTTTGGATTTCCTTCACAATTAGATTGTAGTCTTGCCATTCTTCATCATTAGCTTTCCTGAATGTTTAAAGTTCACAGGGTAGATAAAGTAACTCTACAAGAGATGAATAACACTCAGGGTTATGTGGGTGATATGCTAAGGGGTGCTAATTACACAACTGTGTAAGGCAGCCTGAGAGGAAATTCAAAATCAGGACTTCTCACAAGATAGGAGGTTGAAAAGAAAGGAATTTCTTCGTGGTAGATGAACTTGAGGTTTCTGCAAGTAAACAGGAAAAAACAGGAGGTTAGTGCAGACTGGAAAATACGTAATTTGGTGGAATATCTGTAAGTTATTTCTGTGTAGGTGTGCAAACCAAGTGAATTATGCTTCAGTAACTGGTGTGCAAGAAGTGGGAGCTTTCAAATTCAGGAATAGTAGTCATTCAGTGTCATGGAAAACAAACTGGAATGCTAAGAGTTGGGGGGGAAAAAAGGCATAATGCCATAAATGTATGGCGGATATGCAGTAATAGCCATATGGAAGCTCAATATTGCAGCTTGTTTATTATACTGTAAGTCTTCTTCTTTATAGAGGCGTATCAGTAACCTTCCTGTTGGACCTGTAGTTGAAATCAGTTCTTTAAGAGGAAAGACATACAGTGGAAAGCTGAATTTTGCTGATGTGATGACTTAGTATAACTTTCCAATCTATGTCCATTTAAAGGTGGGATTGAGGCAGACAGCATGGCTATACCGGCAAAACTGAAGTGTAGACAAATGACCTCAAGCCTTCACCGGTCTGTCGGTGGCAGTATTTCCTCAAGTAGTGCTGTGTGGTCAGTATCACACTGCGCATTCAGTCAGTAGTGCTCATTAGAGCTCGAGCCTTACTTTCAGCTTCTTGCATTTAATTGTTAAAGGGTGTTGTGGGCAAAGGCTGTTGCTTGAAGACTGTTGGTATGTGGGAGGCTGGATCTACTCTGCAGAATACAGCTTTAAGTGGAGATCCCTGAGGTAATAACAGAGACTGTAGTTGTTCAGACTGTATGATGTGATGCAGATCAGCACAGTTGCTTTGATGTGTGTCAGCTATAGTCCACATCTCAGTCCGTTGTGTCAGCTATAGTCCAGTGTTTCAGGGAGACTTTCCTAATTTAAGGGGAAAAAAAAAAAGACTGTGTACACCAAGGGGTCCAAGATATGCTTCATAAATTGATTGAACTGAAACCAGAACTAAAACAAGGCTCAGTGGAGATGAAATAGCTTAGGGGTGAGCTGCAGAACTGGAGAAAGACCGTAGTGAAAATGGAATCAGAGAATGGTTTAGGTTGGAAAGGACGTTAAAGATCATGTGGTTCCCAACACCCTGCCATGGGCAGGGACACCCTCCACTAGACCAGGTTGCTCCAAGCCTCATCCAGCCTGGCCTTGAACATTTCCAGGGATGGGGCATCCACAGCTTCTCTGGACAACCTGTCCCAGTGCCTCACCACCCTCTACCTGCTTTCAATTTAAACCCATTCCCCCTTGTCCTGTCACTAAAGGCCCTTGTAAAAAGTCCCCCTCCAGCTTTCTTGTAGGCCCCCTTCAGGTACTGGAAGGCTGTAGTAAGGTCTCCCTGGAGCCTTCTCTTCTCCAGGCTGAACAAGCCCAATTCTCTCAGCCTTTCTTCACAGGAGAGGGGCTCCAGCCCTCGGGGCATCTTCGTGGCCTCCTCCGGACTCGCTCCAACCAGTCAATATTCTTCTGATGTTGAGGGCCCCAGAGCTGGACACAGATCTGCAGGTGGGGTCTCCCAAGAGCAGAGTAGAGGGGGAGAATCCCCTCCCTTGCCCTGCTGGCCACGCTGCTCTGGATCCAGCTCAGGATACAGTTGGCTTTCTGGGCTGCCAGCGCACACAGCTGGCTCATGTCCTGCTTCTCACCCACCAGTACCCCCAAGTCCTTCTCCTCAGGGCTGCTCTCGATCCATTCTCCTCCCAGCCTGTCCTTGTGCTGGGATTGCCCTGACCCAGGTGCAGGACCTTGTCCTTGGCCTTGTTGAACTCCATGAGGTTGGCACGGTCCCACCTCTCCTGCCTGTCCAGGTCCCTCTGGATGCCATCCCTTCCCTCCAGTGTGTCGACCACACCACACAGCTTGGTGTCATCAGCAAACTTGCTGAGGGTGCACTGAATCCCACCGTCCATGTCACTGACATGTCTCCAGCAATCAGCTGGAGATACTGTTGAGCTCTTGATTTAAACTGTAGTGTTTCTCTTCCTTATGTAAATCCTGCCCTCTGGCCCAAGGGCTCATTTCCACAATCATTCTGTTGCTGGTTCTCCAACATACTTTGTACATACACATTTCTGTTTTCATTGGCTCAAAACTTCCAACTGTTTGTCAGCAACAAAGATGCTGCATCAGCTTCTTGCTCATGACAGCTGAAACAGGGAAGTGCTAAAGCATTCTTGGGGAAAAAAAACCAGAAAAGGCAATGCAAATGTGGTGGTGAAACAGCTGAGAGGGACAAGGCTCTTAAACCTTTCTTTTTTCCTACCCATTTTCTCTTTTTTCTTCACTCTTCTCTGTAGGCTAACTGGTGCTTAATTTGTAGACAGCAGAAGGACAGAAGCTTTGATGGTGTGTACAAGTGAAGATCCCAAAGTGTGTTATAAAGAAGGGTGTTTATTCCCATTCCCCTTCTGCATGGGGGATCCCAAAGCATTGGTAGCGCTAAATGAACTTACGTAGCTATGTGTGAAGTCCCGGTTGCAACAGAGAAGCTGAAAATCTCCTGTAGCCAATACGTTGTGGTTTCTTACTTGAACTGCCTTCATTTGAAGCTATACGTTCCAATTAAAAGCTTATTCACTATTCACCCAGCTAGTGCTTGTTTTCTGGTTTTTTTATAGTCTTGTTTTTAATAATAAAATATGTGCAAGACGTAGGCTAGTGCAGCTTCTGCCAATAACTTTGCTAACACATATGTTCTGAGCAGCACCTCCCTGATTTGAAAAATGAAGCAGTAAGGAATTATTGTTTACAGATATTTCTATTCAGTGAACATGCTGCACTACGTTTATCTGTCTGCTGGGGAGTGTCACCACATATTCCGTAACTCAGAGTCACTAGAATCAGAGCGATGCAGTGCAGGCTAGGATGTGTTTTATCTGTTGGCTACGTCTCTGTAAGACCACAGGCTAATGCTCCATCTCCATTTGAGGCAGGAGGGCATTGTGACCAGGATGAGGTGTTGCAGCATTCCTCTTAATCCAGTTTCCAGAAATGACAAAAGGCAATATGCCATCTGATATGTTTTATGCACAGTGGTCCCAAGCACCAAGGGCTTGGCCGATTGCCAGTGAGGACCTGAGTAGGGCAGAGTTTCAGAATGTGCTTGTGGTGGTCATGAATGTCAAGTTTCTGATGCCTTTCTGAAATGAGATGTAGTAACAGCTGTGCATTCCCATCCCGCTGCAGAACAGGAGTGGGATTTATCTTCTGATTCATATTCATTTCAGTTTCTGATTGCCTTACAGATGGTGGTCAACTGACTCTCACTTGGGTGTCTTAAAAGCGCCTGTTATATCAGAAAACTCCAGGAAGCTGGAGTGAAGGCAGAGGGAGAAGAATGGTCAGCAGTCTTCAAAGGACATTTTACTAGGAGGCTGGGCTGATGAGGAGTGCGTTGGCTGTATAAGGCAGCTGTGACCCAGTGCAAAAAGATATAATCAGGGGGGGTGGGAGAATTCTGTTCCTGGTTCTTTATACCACTGGGTGATGTTGGTACCGTAGTTTTATCAGCCTCTGCTCCACTATTCCATCTGCTAGATGGGATACTGCTTGTAAATGTATTGAACTTGACAAAATGAAATTCACTCTCATGCAGCCAGTTACTAGGGATTGTATTTTTCTATTATAACTTCGTGTAGCCAGTGTGCAGAAAAAGGGTGTCCACATGAAACAAGGGAGTGGAAGATAGTAACTTCAACATTTTCTGCTTTTATTTCCTATAATGCATCATCACCACTACTTGTTTAACAGGTTTTGAACAAGCTTTTGTCTCTACAAATAAGGTGCTGATGTTCTTGAGATAATTGCTCTGCTTTATTCCCCCCCCCAAGTTTTTTTTATTTCTAAAACTTTTAATAACCTGCTGATTCAGAAAGGAATTTGTCTCCCTTTGCCTTGTTCTTTCACTGCTCTATTGTTTCCTTTCCTCAGGTCCTCAGTCCAGTCTAATTACTGTCAGTGCAACAGCTGCTTCCCCTGCTCTGCTGAAATCTCTGCGTCTTGTCCCTTTCACTGGATTCCTTTCTCATATCCAGGCTCAGCTGAGAGGTATCCTGTGCCTGTGCCTCTTGCTTTTGTCTCCTGTTATCCAATGACATAAAGCATTTTGGTGTACAATTTGCATTAATAAGATGAAAACAAAAATTGTCTCACAAAACCCCAAACAAGCACAGAAGAAAACTGTATTGTGTGAGACAGTGGCTCGTTTGCAGCCTTATTTTGACAACCTTAGATTGGAAAAAAAAAAAACCAATCAGCCCACTGTGCATCTTCATGTCTCACTAAACTCTTTCTTCAGTGAGTGAAGATCAGCTCCCTTTCCTGCCAGCTCATTGTTGGGTCAGGAGCATGCAAGTGTCCAAGATGCAGAGCAACACAAAGCGATGTTGTTTCTGTTCATGTAGCATAAGTATACATATAGGACAGGACAGCGTAGTCTGAAATGTAATTAAATGTAATTATAAAAAAAGGGGTGGTGGTGAAAAACATGCATAAATTACTCTAATCCAGTTCCTTTCAGAACAAAGAACAACTGTGGCTGCTGCTACTCCAGTTGCAGCCTGCTTTTCTCAGTCTATAAGCATGCTTGAGAAGAATCAGTTCAATAGAAAGTAAATGTAGAACCACAGATTAATAATGTTCTAAGGATGGCCTTCTGTACACATGCTTTCTTTGCTCTCTTTGTGCACTCTAAAGTTCATATAATGAGTATAATGTGAAAATAAGGGCTAGAGGAAAAAACCCAAAGCGGTCTCTTTCTTGCTGTTGTTCCATGTGAAGAATGCCTTTAAAGTGGTTTGTTTCTTTTATATGTTTTGTTTACTTAGGTTCTTTGTCCCTCTACACTAGAAATTCAGATGTACCAGCAGTGTGGTGGAAGCAAGATCAGTGTTAGTATGAAGTAAGGGAAATAATAGAGACGGGAAATAAGGGGGTAGAGCACACATTAAAGTTTTGTCCCTTTTCTCTGCCACTTGTCCTTCTTTATTTTAAAGCTATTCTCCATTTGTTTTATTTGCCATTAAAGTTCACTCTTTCAAGCTTATTTTTCACAGCCCTGGAGATGAGAACCAGAATCTCCACTCCCTTCCCATGCCCCTACCTTTGCTAGTTTAAAATAGAATTTTTAAAAAAATCTGCATTTCAGAACATACAGTAAAACTGTAAAGATGCCAACAGAGGGTAATACTAGACACAAGTACTGGTGCACCTAAGAAATTGTGCTTATTCATTGATGCTCTCTCATAGAGCACACTTGATCTTACGGAAATAGCCATGGAGTTGACTATTCCTACCCTCCTACCGATTGATGATTGTTTCCTCTGTACCTGCTTAAATATGTTGTCAAATTGGTGTACTAGAAGCACTTTGGAGTTTGTAGGTGACACAACCATTTGAATTGTCTCCTTGTCAGAGTAGAAGGGGTTTTTTAAACTTGTGTTTTCACAGTGCAGGAAAAGAGAAACTTGCCATTTGCCCGTGAAGTCCTGATGACCCTGTCAGACCTGCAAGAAGGGTGTGAGCCCAGAACGGTCACTGTGCAGGGCATGTGTTTGGCCTTTTTTCTGCTGCTTTCTGTATGGAAATCTAGGAAGCCTGGTCATTATTAGGGGACTCATGGGTTTGGTAACCTGGTAGAGATATGACTGCTGCAGGTCTGTGTCTCCAGGTGCAACTGCTGGTGAGGCTGGACCACCAGCAGTAGGGGCACACACAAGCAGGCATGTGTGACACACAAATATATATATATATATGTGTGTGGTTGATCACACAGAACAAATTCAGAACACTTAGCACTCACACAAATGCAAGTAGCACCAATGGCTTCATCCTCTCTTTGTCTGAGCATGATGTGTTTGTTAGTGGAAAATACATACACGGGGTGTTGGTCCCTCCAGTACCTAGGTTTAGATGCTGTCTACTCAGTAGTTACCCTGGATCCTAGTCTTTCCAGTTGCTGGCACTTGAACAGAGGTGTCCCCAAGCTTGCAGCCCCACTCCTGTTTTGGTATAGAACTCCTGGCTCACAGACATGTACAGACAGCTGCTCGCTTCTGCCTCCCCTGCATTATGAATTCCCCAGTAGTTAGCCTTGAACGTAAGAGTCCATCCAGTAGCAGGCCTCCCAGTTGACCTCCAGACCTGAGTCTCTCCAAAAGTTGTCCAGGACTACCCTGATATCTCTAGAAGCCAGTTCCACCAGTAGCCTCTCTTCCAGAGACACACACATGTCTGTCTGCTGAGCCACTTAGCTTAAGTACTTGCTTAGCCAGCAAGTAATTGTTGCCTAGTGTGGCTTGATAGTTACTAGCAATTGCACACTCACTGCAGTTTCTGGCCCCACAGATACATGGGCTCTAAGGCCTGTAGTCCCACTCCAAGCAGCAAACATGATTGGCCCATTTTATCCTCTTGTCCCTCTATTTTCCATGCTTGTTCCCCCCTAAATCACCTTGATCCCTCCCTTTCCCTGCCTTTGTTTCATACCTTACACATCATACAATAATTCTTGTGCAGTCCCAACGCTTGTGCAACATTCTTGTGCAATCCCAATTCTTGTGCATCCCATAAAGTGTTCCATACTCCTGGGCAGCAACCCACTGTAGTATGTAGGGTGACGCTGAAAGCCTTTCCAGTTGACTCATCTGGTGGGCTTCACGCCTGGAGAATGGGCTGATTGGGGCTCCTGGGACAGCCCTAGCATGGGGCTGGGGCTCTGTTTTCCTGCTGAGTTTTTGGGAGTCCCCATACCTTTGTGCTCGTGTCTGTGTATGTGTACATAAAAGCCTTTGAGGGGATGGTTATTCCCCTGTGATGGCCCTGGGAGTAGCTGCACGAGGTGTTACTGGTGTTCCCTCACCTGCCATTGCCTCTCTGTGCTCCTGTGCTTGTGTTTGGTTATCACATAACCAAGGAGTCACCATCTGCAAGAAGGTGAATAGGTAGGCACCATCATTTTGGTACCAATCATTCCCGCACAGAGCAGAAGAAATTTAATTTGTTTTTCTCATTTCTCTTTTTGCATGACTCTTATTCAAGAATTCTTAAGTATTGGGTAGCTGAAACACCTTTTTGTGTAGGATGTGACAGTGATTGAGATTTTGTTTTCTAGTAATTTTTGCATTTATCTTTCTCTTAAGGGGTTTTCTGTAGTGCTCATTATCAGTGATTTTATGTGCTTACATAAAGAAGATCCATGATGTGATGGCCTGACAGGGTTGATAAGAACAATTCTAGGTAATTTATTTATGTGCTACTACTTTTTTTTTTGCTGTAACTGGCAAAATGTAAGAGGGGTGAAAAGGGTGTGGGAACTCCAAAGATACCTCTTATCTTAAGCTGTTTTGATCCAGCTGTTAGTTTGGCTCCAGTCCTCCAGTATGCCCCCCTTCCTATCCCCTTTCTCTCTTTTTTTTTTTTTCTCTCCACCCTCCAATCTGCTGCAGCTGTTAGAATTTCATCATTGTCTCCAAATACCACATTTCCCATTAGCACCATAGCCCCTTCTGTCCTGATGGGAATGTAATTTGTATGCTTTGCATGTGGATTATTGTTCGGTGATACGCAGCCAAAGCAGTACTTACACCTTTGGCTGCTGGCAGGCTGAATTCCTTGGTAAGGGGCACACATAAGGTGCAGAAATATTGAAGGGTAAGATTTGCAGACTTGCTGGCAGAAAATGGTTAAGCCTTTTTGTTTCCATGCTCTGCTTTTCAAATGCCTTTTCGCTGTAGTTAGCCTTACTAGTATTTAGTAAACTAGATTTAACCCTGGATGCCAGCAGATTTACTCCTTTTGGCCATTTTTGTGCCATGTGACTCACCGTCACAGTGGTATCATATATTAGATGTCTTATTCTAAAAAACAATTTGCAGGTATGAAACCACTGCCCATTTTAATATTCTTTATCCATCTGTTATTTTCTTCTTTTTTTCCAGCTGATTTTTAGGTTTGTGTGAATGTGTGTGTTTTGAATCAACTCCTTTTGTGAAGTTCTTTCTGCCCACTGTCTTCATGTCTGCCTCATATCCATCTTGCGCTTCTCTTGGCATCCCAGCAGAACTCCGGCAATGCCCTTGCTCTTTCCTTACCATCTCCTGCAGCTACAGAGCCAGTTGGACTCCTTCTGCAAGCTTGGCAGTGCATCTTAATTTGAACCCAAGGGTCAGCTTGGCGTTCTAACTTACTTGTACCTTGCTTCTGTCTTGCTGACTTTTCATATCTACACAATTCTTAGTGAATCATTTGTGGGTAGAAGAGACCTTGAGCAAGCTATTAGGATTTTCTCCTGTGCAGTAGGAATTGCATGTCTCATAAAATGGCCTAAAATACATGTTAATTATTTGCCAGTCTTGTGATCGACATGACTTGTTCCCTCTGATTCTCTGTAACACAGGCCTTATTTCCTCAGGCATGGTGTTCAGATTTTTTAGAAGTGTGTAATACCTGGGTGGACAGAGTATCTGGAACGTAAATCGGAAGTCCTAGGACAATGCCTGTAGCTTTAACTTACTACACCACTGGGGAGGAGAACCTTATTCCAGGGGACAGAATAGGCCTTTCAGTTGTAATTGGTAGGAGGCACATTGATATATACCTGCATGTGTAGCCTAGATGTGTGTATCTATGTGCCAAAAGAAACTGTGTGACCTTGGATGTATAAAATGATGTCATGGGACACTGTGATCGCTGATGCAGAGCTTCTACGCTCTTTGAACACCTGAGCATTGAAAGCATCTGTGTTCAGTGTTACATGCCGTTGTATATTGGCTCATTTCTACGCTGGATGCATATTGTGAATTCTGTTGTGCAAATACGATCTTTGTGCAGTCTAAGACAGTTGAAAGCATAATGCTTCTGACTGGGCTTGTCATCTTCTATTCTTCCCTTTCAAAAAGTGGTAAGGGTGTTTGCACAACACTTTGATAATTCCAGATATTCTTCTCTCTTCTGACATGTTTGTTTTATTAAATCCTTTGCAGAGAGTTAGAGGATGCATCTCCTTTTGCAGTGTTAGTTCTCTGTAGAATGCATGGGCTTAGGATGCTTTCCTGAGGGGCAGGAGTTGCAAAGCTGAAGGTTTGCCGGAGTGCAGTGTTGGACACTGGTATTTTTCTGGCGTTCATCACAGAATCAGTGAGGTTGGAAAGGACCTCTGGAGATCTTTTAGTCCAATCCTCTTGCTTAAAGCAGAGTGAGCTGGGGCAGGTTGCCCGGGTTTGTGTCCAGTCAGGTTTTCAGTATCTCCAAGGGTGGACGTTCCGCAAACTTCCTGGGCAATCTGTGACAGTGTTTGATCACCCTTAGAGTAAAAAAAGCTTTTTCTTACATTTAATCAGAATCTTTCAGCATCTCCTCATATGAAAAAAGTCCCAGTTCCTTAATCATCTTTGTGGCCCTTCACTGGAGTTGCTTCAGTATGTCCATGTCCTTCTTGTACTGGGAAGCCCAGTGCATGACAAAGTACTCCAGGTGTGGCCTCACAAGTGCTGAGTAGAGGGGAATGGTTGTCTTCCTTGACCTGCTGGTGATGTTGCTCTTAATATAGCGCTGGATGCTGTTGGACTTACTGCTTCGAGGCACGTCATTTGGTCACATTCAACCCATTGGCCACCAAGACCCCCAGGTTTGCTTCTGCAAAACTGCTTTCCAGTTGGTCTGCCCCCAGCATATACTGAGGCACAGGGTTATTCCTCTTCAGGCGCAAGAGTTTGCATTTCCCTTTGTCGGTTTTCACCAGGTTCCTGTCAGCGCGTTTCTCTAGCATGTCAAGGTCCCTGTGAATGGTGGCACCGCCATCTGGTGTATCAGCCACTCCTCTTGATTTTGTGTCATCTGCAGACTTGTCGAGTGGTGAAAGTGGTAGTGGCAAATACCGCTTCATGAAATTCTCATTTACTTGAATAGCTCAGAGTGAGCTGAGTGAAAGCAGCATCTTGCCAGGTGACCTAGGGAGAGGGTTTGTTGGATGCAGTATGGCTCTATACTGTAAAGCTGAAGAGGATGTTCCTCCAGGTCAGGGCTCTTGGAATTCCCCGCTGATGAGGACTCTGTGTGTCCTTCCTGCGTTGTAATTATTCAGGAAGGATGTCCTACACTACGGTTTGCTGATACAAAGGCTGAAATGAAAGCTTCGAATGACTACTTTTGATGCTTACCTTTGATCCTGTAAGTCAAAGAGATCCTGTTGAGATTCTAGGAAGCCCAGAGGGCTACAGGCGTTGTCTCCCAGTACATGAGTAATGTTCAGCACATTTTGAGTTAAGGGAAGTGCAGTTCTTTGTAAATAAATATGGCTTTGTGACTATCTTGGAGCTTTGTGTTTATTACTTTTACTAGTCAAAAGGGGGACCTGCTTTCTTCAGCAGCCTACGATGACTTGGCCACGTGTTTTTGATAAGCTCCCTTCAGGGCAGAATGCTTAGCCCTCCTCCCCCTGGTGTTGAATGCTGTCAGCTGAAAATTGCATCTGCTAGGGCTAGTTCACAGTAAGCAATCCTGAAAGTGCATTTTTACCTTGTGTTCCTTGACCTAGAGGCTGTGGGGAGATCACTTGACACAATGCATTTGAAATCTGCAGGCAATGGTCTGAAAACAGGTGTTGAGAACGCATTGCCAGCGGGCTTTGCTTTGGGATCTGGACTTCACTGGTTCAGGCTGTTAACAGTGTTTTTTATGGAGTGTCTCTTGTAAGTCTCATCAAGTCCTTTCTGCTTTCTCCTGCCAAATATATGTTCCCTAATAATCCCCGAATCGGTTCCTTCCTTTTCATTATTTATTTGCTTGTTTAATAAAGAAACAATCTTTTTCTCCTCAAGAAGCCTAAACTGACTTACGTGTGAGCTGTTCCTTGCCTGAACCACGTAGCCACTTCTGTATTATTTGGTGTATTTGCCAGTGTACTTTGAACCACTGGTACTCTGGAAAATCAGCATTACATAGTGCGGTTCCTGAGGGGTGTGGAGGTGTCTTGGGAGAATAACATGAAATAGGTCTTGCGTGTCTCTCCTGTGCTAAAGCAACAGGGAAGTAGCTAATTCTGAGCTTCCTGTATTGTACCGAACTTCTCGTTTCTAAAGCTGACAGTGAAATTCTTGGCTATTTGCAGGGTATGGACTGGATCTCCCACAGAACCCCACCGCATGTGCCTTCCTACTTGGCAGTAAAACATTAATAATGAGTAACCAGTTCATTTAAACTGGTTGCCTAAACATTCTGAGTAATTGTTTTATAAACAATCTGAATAAACATTTTTAATAATCTTATTTTAAAATTCAGTTGTTCTAATTTATTTTCCATGAGTGTATCTTTAGAATAGAATGGAATTTCGGTTTAATTTCTGCTCTGTCAACATCCTAATGGAGGAATTGCACACATGATCTGCAGCTCCATTCCCAAGGAAAGAGAAGGAAGGAAATGCAGGTTTTGTCCGTGTCACTGGCTTACGATTAGGTCCCTGCAGAATAATAAAGAGCTTCAGTGTCACTGGCTTTTCTTTTTTGCTGAATAGTCATAGATTTCACATTCAAAGTATAAGATGCCTCTAGCTGGGTACCTTTTTAGGAGAGATCTGTATTATATTACATATTTCTAGCTTCTGGTTCAAATTTCTAAAGTAGGATTTATCTGATTACAAGCTAAAGTTTGAATTTCCAGCCCCACTGAATCTGCATCCAAATCTGCTGACTATACCAGGCAGAGTGATATTCTAGTGGATTTGTTAATCTTCAAGCCACATTCTTACCATTCTTTTCTCACAGGAAAATATCTGTAAATAACTCTTACTTTGCTGGCTTTCCTGTCACCCTCAGGAACTTTAGGGCCTTCTTTATTTTGAATGTTAGTATGTCTCTAAGGATAACCAGCTGAGGTTATGATGATGGATCGGTGCCATTTGGGTAGTGAAGCATATGTTGAAATACGCCTTTATTACCTTGTTTTAAAGGTACATAGTGTCACTTTGTCCTTGCGTGTTTTAAGGGGAATTTTTATTTTCAGGTTTTAATCTTAAATAGGATTATCTCAGCACTGGTTTCTTTCTTTGTTTCCTGCAAGTCATTGGTTCTGTTCAGGTGTAGTGCTTGAATCTCACCCGCAAGTTTTTTTTTTTTTTCCCAGTTCTAAAGTTTTCATCCATGAAACTTAGTGTCAAAAATTGTTACATTTAGTGTATCAAGAACAAAGAGTCCAGATTAACTACAAAAAACCCCAGTGCAAAACTGTTACTGGGTATATAAGCTAGTTGTAGTCTTAGGAGTGAATTTAAAGCTTTCTTCCCATTCACTACAAGTAGACAAATGTATTCCGTCTCACTTCCACTTTTTTGTCTCATTCCCAAAGTTACTCCTCATAGTTTCTTTTGATTCAAAATGGATGAGGTATGAACTCTGTCAGTAGAGCTATATTTACGCCAGCGTTTTCAAAGTTTTGCCCTTAAAACCACAGACATTAATATATATCCTTTTTTTTATATTTAAAGATTTTTTTCTAACAAGATCGTGGATAATTGACAGTTTTACAAATTGACCTTAAATATGAATTTCAGAACTCTGAGCAAACAAATTTTGGTAGTTAGTCAGGATCACTACCAGTCATTATCATGCTTGGGTTGAGAGGTTTTTGTGTTTATCTGAAGAGTTCTGTTTGGCAGTTGTCGTGGTTTAACTCCGGCTAGCAAAATACCACGAAGCCACTCTCACAAATCCCCCTCACCTCCTCCAGTGGAGGGGAAGAATCGGAGGAAAAAAGAAATAAGGAAGCTCGTAAAATCGAGATAAGAACTATTTACTAATTAAATCTAAATCAATACATACAGGTACTACTACTAATAAATACTTAAAATAGTAGAAAATGAAACATATAGTACAATATATACAATATGATACAATATGATCCAATTTCCCACCATCCACTGACCAAGGCACACCCAGATGCTGAGGGATGAAAATCAGACCCCGAGAGCCCGAGACCCACAGCCCGAGAGCGATCGCAGCCCGAGAGCCGCGGCCTGAAGGCCGGAGCCCGGGAGCCTACACAGCAGATTCCGAGCAAACCTTATCACTGATAACACGGCCAGAAAAGTCAAAACAACCCACCAGCTCCCACACGAATGAGCCAGCACAGGAGTTGGCAAAGCAGCTAACGCAGGAGGGTGAGCAAGTGCCCGGAGAGACGAGCAAGGGAGTAAAGGAGAGAGAGAGAAGGGCAGAGTAATGGCTACCGGACCCCCTTCCCCACCCAAAGAGACCGGAACATGACGTACTATGGGATGAAATACTGCCTTGGTCAGTCTGGGTCAGCTACAGTATCCAAAGTGGACAAAAGACCTTGAGTTCAGTACAGGCCATCCCCAGCACCAGCTGAGGCCTTATCAATGGTTTCACTTACTGTCCAGCAACAGAGTTCCCTGGCAACCAGAGTCAAGGGAGTTAGCCCTTTCCTGACTGAACCCAGCACAGCAGTTTTGCTGGATAATTTGTCTCAAACCCCCCAAATCATCTATTTGTTACCCGGTTTCAAAAACTTGATAGAACGTCTGAGAATTGCGAAGTAGTTCACATTCATCATGGATGTTGTCCTGATTTTCGGATGTCTTTTTGTGCCTTTCAGTCCTCCTAAGGATTGCTCTGTGAGTCAGTCAGCAAGTTAGTCGGAACCTTCTGTGGCGATGTGCTGGGGCCAGAACAAACTGGGATGTGGCTTGGTTTGAGAGAGTTCTGCTGATGTCCCAGCATGTCGCTGTGGTGTGGCAGCGTGCTGGTTTGTCTCAGGAGTGTAGCGGGAGCACGAGCGTAGGAAGTTGTGCATTGTCTGTTCTCTGAGCATATGAGGATTCCACTCTTTCTCCACAGTTGAGTGCCAGAGTTGAATGAAAGATTTATCACGTGCCTCAGCTGTTGAGAGTAGAACTTTCTTCCTTGAAGGGGTGGGATACCTGTAGCTGATGGAAGTCCTCAGCATGGAAGGTCATGGTTTTCTTACAGATAACACCTTGAGAATTTCAGGATTTTAGGCTTTCTAGTCTCGATATTTAACCATGAAAGTTAGACACCTCTATGTAGAGAGGAATATATTGTCATTGTACACTTTTTGGAAGTGAGACTACACCAGGTTGGCAAGTGTATGCAAGAAATATGACAATAATAAGAACTACAGTTTGCAGGTGGTTTAAGTTAAGATCTTTTTGTTCTGGTTGGCTGGCAGTTTGGACTTAATAGGTTCTGGTTTTTTTTATTGTGATAATTTATATTGAATTTAATTACATAGTACTGGCTGATAGGAATATTATAAATGTAACAAATCTGCTGCGGCGTAGTCTATAATACAAGGCATTTTCAAGAGCTGGCAGGTTTTGTACAGCCTGAATTATCATGTAAAATATCTAGGAGTGTGTGATTTATGCCAAAGGTGCTGTAAGATTGCATAAATTTAAGACTTTTATTCTGAACTACTGCGTTCATACGCTGAAATAATTATAGGGTGCTGACGATGCAGTACCATTTAAGAAAATGAATGACTGAATTTTACTTGTCTATTGTTTAAGATAAAACTATGCTACTGCATTAAAAAAAAACCCAACCAAATCCCACACAAGAAGATCAAATGCTGTCAAACGATAGATCATAACACAAATTGGGAGTCACTCTCTGTAGAGAAATTGTACTGGTTTTACCTCCTTTTTTTTTTAAAGCACACTTACATGATGAAGCAGTTCATACAAATGCTGAAATTTGGTGAGATCTCTGTTGCTGTTAACTTCTCATATTGACTTTTTCAGAGTATGGGCAGTAGTCCAATCTGAACTGACTGACCTGCTATAATTATTTATCAACATTGTCAATAACTGGGGCGGGGAATCATTAGTTCTGTTATAGTGATGCTCAGATGTACAAGATTACTAGGTCTTGAGTATACACATAGTACTGTAGTGGTATGTCTATCTAATTGTCAGCAGCTGGGTGTAAATACCTACGCCTTGAAGTTGAACCCAAGACTGTCTGCTTCCTGTGTGATCTACTCTAGGTGATCCTGCTTTAGCAGGAGGGTTGGACTAGGTGATCCCTAGAGGTCCCTTCCAACCCTTAAGACACTGTGACTCTGTGACTGTGTCCTTTCTGGAAAGCAGCTTCTTGTATGGGTGCGTGTGGGACCTCTGTGGGGGCATGTTTGTGCTGTAGGAATCCAGACTATCTTCTCATTGACTGCAGGAGAACTTTTCTGTCCGCTTAGGCATGGGGTTTATGATGCCTGCAGGGGAAAGAAGGAAAAATTATCTGTTTCAGATTTTTTTTTTCCTCTCATCTGTGCTGCTTAAAGAAAGCTTGGAAGATTTTGTCCATGTTTTCTGCACTCATCACAATAGAAGCTCAGATCTGGCTAAACATCGAAAGACCTCTTCAGTATTGTAGAGGAGTGGCATCACATCTTTCAAATTACTTTAATTTGGAAATAAATTATTACTTAAAGATCCCTATCTTCGTTTTTTTAAATGTAATTTCAACACCTTCTGAATTTTGAGAAATTGAAGGATGGAAGAACCACAGGTCCACAGCAGAATTTTCCATTGTCAGTAAGCAGTGAAAACCAAACTATGATTCTGCTGTATTAAAGAGGTCCAAAAGTCCAAGTCATGTTAACCAAAATTTTTCTTTGTGCTGCAGGTTTAAATTGCCAATTTTATGATAATCTAAATAAAATCGAAATGTTCTGTCTTGTTTTGCATTATTAGTTTAGTTGTTGTCCTCTGGGGAAAAGCAGATTTGGTGTTAAATTTGGTGTTAGTTTTGCCTGGGAGAGGATAAAATAGAAAAATGGGTTTTACTGCTTCTCATCATATAATGAATGGTCCATCTATTGAGAATTTTAATTTCCATGTACTTTGCATTAGGCTGAAAACTCAAAAATTACTTATTTGCTGATGTAATTTTAAATTCAGAATTGTGTAAAATTGGATGTGGCTTGAAATGTGGAAATGAGTTAAAACTATAACATTTATTATATTGTTATGTAAGGCTACATTAATTGTGCTAGAGGCTTAAAGAAAACTGTTTTCAAAAACATGCTTTGCATTTAAAGTTAGTTCTAGGGCAAAGCATCTACAGTACATTGAACTGTGTTAGTGCCTGTGTTAAAGCATAGACATGGAATTTACCCCTGTGTATCAAGGGTTTTTTTAGATAGGAAGAAGCCAGTCTTTTTTTCCCTTTGTAGTGTGGTTTGGTTTTTTTCGGTTTGTTTGGTTTGGGGGTTTTTTTGGTTAGCTTTCAACTTCGTGTGAGGTGGTGATGAAACAGGACTAGTTGGTTAGGCTGGAATAAGTATAGCTTCTCAGAAAATATTGCTGTCAAAGGTGATGCCCCCAGTTCTATTCTACACTTTCTTTCACAGCAGACCTAAATACCTGAGTATGTTTATCTAAATAAAAATATTTTAATAGCCTGGCAATTTTTAGATCTTAGAAGTTGTCATAATGTAGAATTTCTAGTAATTTTAGATGAAAATGTACCTTTTACTTGCAGGTATATGTGATTTACTTAAAGCACTGAGAGACAGCGCAGTCATTGGTCATAGCCAGCATGGGTTCACAAGGGGAAAAGTGCCGCTTAATCAACTTAATTTCCCTTTACGACAAGGTCACCCATCTAGTTGACCAAGGGAAGCCGGTAGATGTGGCGGTTTTGGATTTCAGCACAGTTTTTGATACTGTCTCTCACAGTACCCTTCTGGACAGAATGTCCAGCACACAGCTAGACAAGTCTGTAATGCGTTGGGTGAGCACTTGGCTGACGGGTTGGGCTCAATGGGTTAGAGTAAATGGGGTTACTTCACTGGCGGCCTGTCACCAGTGCGGTTCCCCAGGTCTTAATCTTAGTTCCAGTGTTCTTTAATGTTTTATAAATAATCTGGACACAGGAATGGAATGTACATTAAGTTTGCTAATGATACTAAAGTAGGAGGAGCTGTGAACTCCTTCAAGGGCAGAGAGGCCTTACAGAGAGAGCTGGATGGAAAGCTGGGCACTCACCAACCATATGAAATTTGACAAGAGCAAGTGCTGAATTCTCCACCTGGGATGGGATAATCCTGGTGTTGATCTCCTCTCTCTGGTGGTCAGCGACAGGACATGAGGAAATGGAATGAAGCTGTGTCAGGGAAAGTTCACATTGGACATTAGGAAAAGATTCTTCACTGAGAGGATGGTCAGTCACTGGAACAGGCTCTGCAGGGAAATGGTCACAGCACCAAGCCTGCCAGAGTTTGAGGAGAGTCTGGATGACACTCTTAGTCATTTGGTTTACTTTTAGGTAGTCCTTTAAGAAGCAGGGAGTTGGACTTGATGATTTCTATGGGTCCCTTCCAACTTGAGGTATTCTATGATTCATTCTTTACCTACTGTGTTTACTGTGTGGAAAATGACATGGCTCGGATTTAAAATGCAGCAACTACTCTCTCTGGTTCTGAACAGAGTTGTTCAGAATATTTAAAATAATTTATTTTCTTTCAGTTACTCTGCACACTTTAGCTTTCTCAGTCTTTGTTTTAAAAATTGTCTCTCTAAAGGGAATTACGATATTGATGAAGTTTTTTGCATGTGAAAGATGAAAAAAGATCAGGGATACTATTAATTCCTGCAACGTCTGGTGTACAAGTGCTGAAATAAATTTTTTAGCTGCTGTGCGAGACTGTTTGAGAAGCTAGTTTCCCATCAGGGTTTTGATTTCAGAATGAAAAAGACACATGTAGCAAGCACTCTCTGCATTGCCATGTTGCAGCAGAATCCCATAAAGTGAGTTATCCATCTGTAACTCAAAACTTCAAGAGGGATCCAGCTGAAGCAACGAAGGTCCCACTTTTGGCATTCACGAAGCAGCTGCCTGGGCATTGTGCCATTCATCAGAGGCAATACACATTCCCTCTCGATCCTGCTGTGATTCCCTTCCTCCCTCCTGTTTCAAATGCATTTGTAGAGCTGAGCAGTGTGAACTTTTCATCAGAGGAGGTAAGAGTGTCGTTGCTTATTCTGAACGTGCCAGGATTATTTTCCCAAGTTCAAGTTCCACTGAAGGTTTGTTCCTGTTTCTTCTCCTCGTGGTTGCTCTCTTGTAGCCCTAGAGTTGGCTTGCGCTCTGGTGTATTTACAAGAAAAAAGCTAAGAACCTTTTCCAGGCAAAAAAAAAAAAGTAATGTTCTTTTATTCTGAGCTGTATTATATTACCGGTAATCCAGTTCTATTCAGTCCTTTGCAAATGAAGACCATAAAACACAAGCAGCTTTGATCAGCTCAGTTACAATCGCCATGGTATCCCATTCTTGGAGTCAACGTGGAGTTTTTTCAGTGGCAGTCGGTACAGTTTTTGAATATGGAACTTAATTTTCATCGCTACATGCTATAAATGATGGTTGGGGAGATTTTTATGACCTCATTTTGTGAGAAGCTGTAGCTAAAAAAATAAATGTCATCTGTCTCAGGGAAAATTGAAATAAAAGCAAAAAGTTTATTATAATTAAATAAACCTTAGGGACCTCTGCACAAGAGCAGCTGTGAGAGAGAACACCTGATGGGTGGTCTCTCTATCAGGGAATCTCTCTCTAATAAAAGCCTTGCTGATGTGAGGAGGCTGGTGAACATTTACATGAGGTCTTAGGGGATAAGACAACTTCCCATTTTAATATATATTGTGGTAAGATCGTTGAGTTTAAAACTTGCTTCAGCTGTTTCCCATGTGATCTTGGTGGCCATGCACTGAAGTAATAAACTGGTGTGGTAAAATAGATGTGGACGTAACTCTGATTATGAGTAATCATAATTCTTGATGGTTGAAAGAGCCTGTCTGGGTCACTGCTGCCGCAGATGAGATTCTGTACTTGAAGATAGTTCTCTGAATTACTCTGAAACCCTTGAAGTTGTAGAGCGTTGCAGCTTGCAGTTTTGATAGGCATCTTCCTTTTGACTTTCCCATTAAATCCATCCTTCCATATGAAGGAAAAAATTCCAGGAGGACAGCTGTCATGTATGTAATGACCTGTAACAGTCTCTTCCACATCCGTGTCACTGGTTTGTATCCAGCCCTGGTGGTAAGGCCGGAAAACTTGCCAACTCATAGCTTTCTGGTGGGCTGTGAGAAATGAGCTACCGTCCAGGCGTTAGTGAGTAAAGGTTTCTGGTAGAACGATGCAGTTTTGCTGCTTTGTCCTCATCTGCCGTGTCAGCAGAAGGGCTGATGCAGAAAGGACTTACGTGGCCAAAAAATAACTGTGTGTGTTTCAGAATAGACTGTAAGGGAAGGCTAGGCTACAAATAGACTTTGTACATCCACAATATTGTTTTCAGATAAACAGGTGGTAAAAGCAGATGTGGTAAAATCAGTAATAGAAATAAACTATACTGGTTTTACGTACTGGGGAAACTGGACGCACGTTACTAAGGCTGCAGCGGTTAAGCACTGGCGAGGAGCAAAAAGCAAAAGGAGCTCAGAGCGTCTGTTCTAACGCCAGGGAAAAGACAACCTTGGCACAAATTGACTGAATAAGGTGCAGAGCTTCCAGCCTTGGAGGCTTTTAGGAACATGTACTGCAGAAAATACTCGGATGGAGAGTACAGCTCTGGACAGTGAGTAGATTTTTCTGCAGTTTGTGTGAGGGCTGGCAGACATGAAATATTTGCCACAGAGCTGTGAGAGGTAGTGTTTTTCTTTCTCCACTGGTCTCTTGGGGAGTGGTTACAGGGCATCTTTCCCGGCTGTGAGTGTGGCATGCAGCATCTGGTAGAGCTGGAACTGGGACACAGCTTCCTGCTGAGCAGATGTCTGTATCTGTTGATACTGCTTTTGGAGAGAAGGGTACAGTAAATGAATTGTTGAGCCCTACTTGGCTGTGAGTCTGATTCTGTGAAAGTTAGGGGAACAATGGGATTAAGGCACATGACTTCAGTTGCCTTCTGTGGATTCAGTGTGATGCCACTTCTCAGTTCACTGAGATGCCGTCTTTGTTTTCAAACAGAATGTGCTGCGCCATACAGCCAAGGAGCCCTTGTTTTGCTTTTTACTCATCCTACATTTGTAATTAGTGTGTGCTGTTTAAACTCTGCTCTGAAGACAGCCTGCAACGACCTTATTGTGATGATACTGGAGTGCTTCATAAAACTTTAGGACTTGATTTTTCAGAGTGCTCATTTGAGGTAAAGTGGAGCGTTGCCTTTTCTCTATTGTCTTGTGTGGGAGTTGGGCACAACTACGTTCAGGATGTTTTCTTTTCTGGCTGCCCAGTTTCAGACTATTTTCTCAGGACACTTGATGTTAAATGACAGCCCGTGTCCACAGTGCTTGGCCATTTTGCCTGTAGAGCAGCCTCAGTTTCAAATAACACAACTAAGAAATGAGGAATGCGATTAGTAGGAACATGGCTATGTGAGGAATTTTTCTATGCATTGCAAAAGAACTGTGATAAATGCAAGGATCATGTTGAATTTCAAGGACAGGAGTTGACTGCCTTGACTGTCGGAGCACTGTTCCTGTTTGTACAGTCCTAGTCTTCTCCATTGCAGGACCTGTATTCTCACAGTTACATGATTAGGTTGTACACAATACTGCTTTCTCCCTAAAGCAAGCTAAATCTTGCTCCCTAAAGCTTTCTCCCTAAAGCTCCATGCTCATGGAGCGTGGAAACCACTTCATTTTCATAGAGAAAATAAACCTGTGATCACGTGAATGGACCCGCAGTAGGCTGATAATGATGGTGTCCAGTGTTGAGTGAGTGAATAGGCTGATAATGATGGTTTCCAGTCTTTAGTGAGCGAATTTGCAGTTGTAATGCCCTTTTAATCTGGATCTCGGCATGCTATTGCCTAGGTTTTAAAAACCCCAAACATTAATCCCCCTCAACTCTTCCGTGTGTGTTGTGCTGCTGCCATGGATTGTACACGGGCAGTTCTAGATTCACAGCACTCATTTCTTCCCCTTTTGCTGATGGTGTCTGTTCCGTCAGTGTTTGCCGAGCGGTTTTCCTCTGCATTGGTCGCTTTGCTTTTGGGCTTTGCAGCTATTAGCTGTGCAGTGGGATATTTAAAAGGGCAGCCAGGTCTCACCCAGCACTCCGATAAGGAGCTAGTTCTTTCTTGGAGGAAGTTCCACAAAAATAAGTTGGTCTTTACTATCAAGTTTTGGTGTTGACTTGTGTATCTGAGGTTGTATTCTCCTCTGGTCTCTTCATATCTCTGTGCCCCACAGATTTTTCATATTTGTGTTCTTGTTTGCTGCTGGTCTGTGCCACTTGTATTTCTGATGGCTTTTCGTGTAAGCAGCTGCGTTTCCCACACCATTCTGGTGAGCTTTGGAACTTTTCCTGTACAGTATTTGACAAACCCCATCTTATGTGGAAAGTAGCCATGCAGGAACACATCCCTGGAAGTTAGTCCCCTTTGAAGACAAGACACATGTTATAAATGTATTTATAAATAAATCTATTGCTATTTTTATCACTGCGAATACAGCCTGCTGTTGGGATTGGTTCTGGTAATTATGAAATTATTGACTTTTCTCCACTTGTCACGTTTTCTCATTAAATCTGACTGTAAATGCCTTTTTTCCTCATCCCCCCCTGGACAACACTTTGTGCAAAATATCATTGTGCGTGAGGATAAAGTGATGTTCTTTTGATTGTGCCTTCCTTGTTCATGCCGTTGATTCATTTAACTCCTTAATAATGTTATGTGTTCCTCCCTACTTTTCCTTAGATCTTAAAACCAACCTGTTGAGTGCTTCTGCTGTCTCAGAGTAAATTCATGATACTTTTTTCGTGCTTCCATAAAGGAAGCAACCTATAATTGTGAATTATTTCCTTAAATACCATTTTTCAGGGTGGTGTTCACCTGGACTTGTGTTCTGGCATACACATGAGCAAGAGTATATGGAGAAACTGAAAATTATGAATGATCTAATTAACACCCCGTTGTGATCAGAGTTGAACTCTGTAGGCTTCAAATGTGAAAGATCATTTCAGGTGATGAGAACAACATGTCCTGAACTCTGTGGGCAGCATGATTCCCATTTTCTGTATGCAAATGGAAAACTGCAATTCAGTTGTCAGTAGGGTGGGAGAGCTGGAATGAAAATATATTAGTATTCCTAAAATATTTGCATAGCCTATATGTTCCTAACTCATTCAAGATGTGACCTTCAAACCAGTTATGCAATACTTGAGTTCAGCACTGAGTGCGCAAGGTTTGTTTTGCTTCATTGTAGTGTTGGGGGGGGGGGGGGGCGGTACTATGTGTAGGAATAGATTTGGAAAATGTTCTCACGTGGTCACCTCAAAATCCATAATTCCTGTAAACGTCTACTGAGATATTAGGTCCTCCATACAAAGAGCTGTAGAGTGCTGAGTGTCTTTGGGTGCTGAGAGGAAGGCTGTTGGGCTCTGAGCTCTCTGAAGGTTCTGATGCTAAAACAGAAGCTTTAATGCTAATGCCCCTTCCATTTTGAAGAATCAATGAACTTCTCCAGTATAGCCTTTTTTTTTTGTGTGTGTTTTCTCTCATTTTTTTTTCTGGTATTTTATATGCTGAGTCTTTCAGTCTAAGGCTGTGAGGTGCTTTCCAGCCGTCCTTATAAAACTTCAACTTCAGGATCTTTTTCCTTTCCTCCTTTAGATTTAAGGGCTTGTTCACTCCCCCCGCACACCCCCACCTCGATTTCCCGCTGGTACCTTGGGATGCAGTGCTCCTGATGCTTTGATATGCCTGGGTTTACACTTTCTGTTTGAACTGGGATAGTTACAGGCTGTGTTCCTGTGCTGGGAAGAGATTCTTTCTGCGTAACCTGCTTCCTTATACCCTTTAGCATCTAAAGCCTCTGGTAAAGCACGGTCCTCCCTACCATAGATGGAGCAGCATGGGAAACGTCAAAAGCTGCGAAAGGTAACAGGGAGAATGTACCAGCTTGCTAGGTTTCTAAGAGACGGAAGTTCAGTGTCTTTTGGTGTCAGATACCTTTACTGTACTATTATTTTTATTTAAGCTAAAGGAGTGAACCTGTCTTTTTCTTATTAGATATAGACATAGGAAAACTGCCAAATACCTTATGAGGCATAGAGTGACTTGATACAGGAGCATTTGTAATCTCTTCATTCCTCTCTGTGCCCTTAATAGGAAATTATTCAACATGTGCCACTTTTGATTTTGCAAAAGGTCTTCTCAGGAACCAAGCAGCAAAACTAAAATGGTGTTTAGAATGTCTTCTGAGGCTCATCAGCTGTCTGTTTTCTTCCTCAGCATAAAATTAAGGGGTTAATTAAAAAAACCCCCACCTCTTAATTTCAGACTGCTATATTAAGCATGGACTGTTTTGTAAACTCAAATTTCTGTAGCTCTGAATTAATTTTTGCCTGTGGTTCTGTCAACTGTGGGTTTTGCCTGGGGTTCAGAACGACTGCAACAGACTGTGGGAAAGTCACTTTTCTCATATAGACATCTGCTTCCCATCTTCAAAACAGCATTTCCTTTGTCTCTTCAGATTCCAGCTCTTTGCTGCAGAGACAGCTTCAAGAAACAGGGTCCAGTTGTTGGAGGAGGTACTTGAATCATGACAAGCCCAAATTCAGCTTCCTGCTCCTGTGTGAACTTTGGCAGTTTACCCTGAAATGGGATAATAGGCATGTTCTGCTGCACAAGAATATCCAGGTTATCTTCAAGATAACCTTACTGTCTTCAAGAACGGACACATTTAGGTTGTGGTTGCACAGCTTTTGAAGCTGACCTTACACTGGGATTGCTGTGATCCAGCTCTGCCCTCCTTTCCCCCGAGCATGCTTTTCTCTGTGTGCTAGTACCTTGTGGAGCTGCCCCAGCCACACTGATGGTGCCTTTTTCATTGGGATGGTTTGTGGTCAGCTCAGCTTCTTGAAATGTCTCACTGAACAGATATGAATGACAGCACCTGTGAAGGGTGGGGTGCTGCAGGGCACGTGAGGAGGCCAGAGGAACTCAGGAGTTTGGATTTGCAATGGCCTTAAGTTGCCAAAACCCTGCAACCTAGGAGGAGACTGCAGTGTTAGTAATGAAGGAATAATGTTGAATAAATGGCTATGTAGAGTCCAGTGCAGAGACACCTTGTTCTCCACACATTTGGTGTGTTGGTCCTCCTTGCTTGAAAGCTGGTACAGACTAGAATCTTAAAGTAAAAGAATTAGTTTTCTCCAGCCCACCCTAATTATGCTGAGAAATTTTTATCCTCCACCCACAATCTATATTCCCCTCAATCCCAGTGTTTCGTGTTCTTGAATGTACCTCCCTGTGCTGAGTCTCCTCCTATTACTCTGCTCTGCAGTTCGTAGCATTTGTCTCTCAACTCCAAAATGGTGATTCTTGCTTTGCCTTAGTCCTTTTTCCTTGCAGAACAAACCCAATTCTCTTTCATGTTGGTCTTAATATGTAGAGGATTTGTTTCCCTCTCTCTTTCTTTCCCTCTCTCTAAGGTGCTACAAGTGCAACTGCCCTCCCCCTCCCAACCCAAAAACCAAGAGGTGTGGAGGAATTAAGAGTAACATACTAGGTTTCGTTTGGTCTCCAACACGTAGGGCGTGAGTCTTCATAGTAAATCCTTCTATAGGCATGGAGAAGTGTGCTGATAATACAGTGTTTCCCTGAAGAGATAAGGAGTTCTGAAAAATACCACATAACATACAAATCTCTGGAAAAAATCACCCTTGGGCGGTATGTTACTTCTTCAGCGTCCCTGCTGGCAGCAGACATCGTAATGCTTTAATTCATATCTACTGTCATTTGTATATGCTGTAATATGATGCACACACCATAACTTCAGTGTAGGGGGGGATCTGAATGTTAAGATTAAGTTCTGAATTTCAAAGTTGGTGTGTAACAAAGGAGTTGAGTTGTTTTTATAAATCTGCAGCATGTTCCTGATAACCTATACCCACCCTCTGCCCCTGCATCCCTGGATTGATTCTGTGGAATAAGTGCAGTGGTTAAGCACAATACACTAGTGACCTCCTTCACACCAATTTTCAGAGGATTCTGTTAGATTATGTGATAAAAGGCTCATAAACACAAGGAAGCAAAAGATGAGGGAACCCCACTAACTTAAAAGTAGTGCAGATGGAACACCCTAATCTGGCTCGTCCCCAGGCTGCCACGGCAGAGGGAACAGCCTATGGTCTGGGTGTGAAACAGAGCAAGATGAGTCAAGATGGGAGGCTGGTCAGTACGTTTGCAGTCATCAGTGGGATGAAACTTAACAAGAACAAATGCTGGATTCTGCACCTGGGATGTAGTAACACAAGATACAAGTGTAGATGAAGAGTGGAATGGCTTGAGAACATCCCTACAGAAAGGGCCCTGGCGCTGCTGGTTGGCAGCAGTGTACCCAGCCAGGTACAGCCAGGAGGGCAAACCGCATCCTGGGGTGCACCCAACACAGTACAACCAGCTGGTCAAAGAGGTGATCACCCTGCTGTATTCGGCATTGGTGCGGCCTCACCTTGAGTGCGGTCTGCAGTTCTGGGCCCCGTGATTTTAGAAGGTCCTTGAATGCATCCAGAGGGTGGCAACAAAGCTGGTGAAAGAGCTGGAAGCCATGTCCTGTGAGGAGCAGCTGAGGACTTTGGGTTGGTCCAGTTTGCGGAAAAGGAGGCTGAGGGCAACCTCATTGCTCTCCACAGCTTCCTGAGGAGGGGAGGTGGGGAGGGAGGTGCTGGTCTCTTCTCCCTGGGATCCAGTGATGGGATGCATGGGAATGGTTTAAAGCTGCATCAGGGGAGGTTTAGACATGACATTAGGGAGCATGTCTTTACTGTGAGGGTGGTCAAACACTGGAACTGGCTTCCTAGAGAGGTTGCCAATGCGCCATGCCTGTCAGTGCTTACTTTAATAACATGCTTTAACTTTCGGTCAGCCCTGAATTGGTCAAGCTGTTGGACTAGATGATCCTTTCCAACTGGAACTATTCTATTTTCTACTCTACTCTACTCCTATTCTACTTTTCTGGCCATCCTCTCTGCCTTGTCACTGCAGTTCATCCTATCTTCTTACGGAATTCTAGGTCCGTCTGTTTCCATGGATGAGGGTGTCACTTTTCTTTGTGGATGCATGAAGTCTAAGTGCCAGCAAGTAGAGAAGGGGCTAGGGGTCATAGGGTGTGATGTATCCATGGTGCCAGCATCTAGAGAGACTGCAGTGTGTGCATATTGTGTGTGGGTGTGCGTTACTTTGTGTAACTGCTAGTGAACACACCAAAGTAGCTGGGGAGCAAAAGGAAAGATTTGGGGTATTAGGGAGGCCGTAAGTCTGGACCGGATGCTGGAGAGACCAGAAGGTTTAGAGTCAGCGTCTGGAGGAACTGGGAGGTCCAGGAGAGATTGTAGAGATCAGCTACTGGGGAAGCCGTAGATCTGAAGCAGTTACTGGGGAGACAGGTGTGTGTGCATAATGAAAGTGGGAGACTGAGATTCAGCACTTACGTACTGGGCAGGCTAAGTAAAGCCAGCTAATGGAAAGATACGTAGTATGTGCATATGTGTGCGTGTTTGTGATGAAGGGGTCTGAGTACAAACCACTGGAGAGGTGTTGCAGGGGTGGGGGGTGATATATCCAGGTATGAGCAACAGGGGAGACCAGGGACCAGATACTAGATAGACTAAGCATCTAAGGCCAACAGTTGGAGGGATCCGTATTGAGTATCTCTGCAAACAGTAGAGTTTTACTCTAACGAGCTTTCTTCCTGATCAGCCAGTGAGTGGCACAGGATCAGGCCATTCCTACTGTCTGTATCTATGTGACTGGCCATCTATATGTGTGTTCTATGTGCATGTGCATTGGGAATATACGCTTAGCCTTGCTACTCTCTGGATGGGGACATGAACCTGCAGCAGCATTGCCTCTATGTGGCTATGAGATTTGGCATCTATTAGCAGGTTCTAGTTACCATTTCTAACTGAAGAGCTGGATTTAAATATTGGGGATGAATATGGGGTTGTAAAGGGAGTTGGTTTGGTGTGTATGGGCTTTTTTTGGGTTTGACATGGGAGAACAAAGTAGTTCACAAAGAATTTGGTATCTTTTACATGAATGAGTCATAACACAGTATTCTTAGAAGTTTGCCTTTGTTAGCAACTGGGACTAGGCTTGCATTCATGTGTTTTAGATTCTCTACCTCCTTCTGTCACTTCCAGTTGGCCTTTTTCCATGTCTGACATCTTGCTGTTGAATAACAACATTGGTCTGTCACCACTAAACTTTTCCAGGACATGAGATGCCTGAACATGGCATCCTGAATAAAATGGCTTAGCTAATCTAATTATGAAAGCAGGCTGCACAGAAGGGCACAGCTGGTTCTGTTGCCAGTGCAGAATGCTATTACAAATGCTGAAAAGTGATAAAAGTGTATTTATTTTAAAATAACTTCTAGTGGATTTTGTGTCATCCACTTGCAAGTGTGACTTACCAGGTGATCCTGGACTGCGAAGCTGGAACGTAAAACAGTGGATGAAGTTTGAAGGAGATGTGAAGTTTGCACAGGTTTTCACAGAATGAAAACTCTGTGTGACACCATACACAGAGGTCCACGTTTTGTATTCTCTAACCATACTGAAAGCATTTTTTAAGCATTTGCAGGTGTCACTTCATGCCTGGGCCCTTTTCCAAAAACTTAGAAAATACTATAAATAAAGAAAATTAGAATCACATTAGGTTTTGGGTTTTTTTTTTTTGTGAGATAGTTACAGGGCTAGATACCACTTTGTTTACTGCTTGAGCTCCTCTCTTGAGTTTTCAGACCCTGTATTTCTGTTTCTCCTGCAGCTAGAACACAGCATTCTGTCTGGCTCCCCAAACAACTGTCCCAAACAGCTGGCCTCTTGCGAGAGAGGGAACTTCTTTAACTTGTGATTTATATAGCTTATAGGCTTTTGTCTCATAATAGCTCCCAGATGTTCGCCGAGGAACATTTTTTTTAGCCATTCTATTTTCTTACTGTTTGTCTTGCTTTTTCAGCTTGTCTGTTAAGCCACTGTATGAATGCAATGAATATCCTGAGAGTAAAATTAGTCTGTTGCTACTAAAACAGAAAATAACTATTCTGCATTCGTCAGGGCACTGCTGTTAATGCAGAATGGAAAGCAGTGGATGACATATACATCCTAACACAGATTTATAAATTGAAATTCAAACCCAGACATTGTACAATACATATGTCCCTTTACATGTGTCCTGGCCGTCGTTGCCTCTTTTTGTATTATTTTCTGTTGCCCCTGGAGCCATTGGTCTGTGCCATGTACCAGAATAACATTTACCTTGATTTTTCTTAGCTGATGACAGAGTCTGCCTGTGAAAAAACAGACGATCTTCACTCATTTCTCCAATTTCCATGTTCCTTGCAATATTTCCAGTACTGAGAAGTCTGTTTCCCAGTCTGACATAAACAGCAGCACAGAAAGTGTTTAAAACTCAGACAAGGTAGAGGTTTATCTTGCTGAACTTTAAGCATACGTATGAGAAGGTCTTCCTTTTTTGCCTGTATTTACCCCTTCCTGGCTTACTAAAATATGAACCTTCTGGACGGCTAGAGCTTGCTTCTGTATGCCCTGCCCTTTCCTCTCTTGTGCTGCTTCCCCTCAGGCACACCAACAGCGTTTGCACCCTGCACCTTTGCTTTCTCTTCTGTTGGATGTTCTGCATTTCTAGGAAATTTTAGGTCTGAATTCCCATCTATCTTCTCTTACCTGGCCTGTTTGTTGCAGCTCTTCTCTCTGTCACTCTGCTTGGCATCTCTCTCCAACTTTGAGATTTGCACGTCAGCTTTTCCTCTGTGCATGCTGATGATCCTGTCAGCAGCTTCCCCACCTTCCGTAGGAGACGGGTCGAATGGCTTCTCATCCGTGTCTTAACCACTTCAACAAGCTGCTTTTCACTCTGCTCGGTTGTTGCTTGATTGGCCAAGGAAAACTGGTGAAAAGCATAGAAAGGCTTATATAGATCAAGTGCAAATTTTATAATTTGGTTTATTAAGCACCAGCTTCGCTAAGTTTATCAGCTCAAAGATTGAATTTTCAGCGCGATCAGAAATCTGTCGCGTAGGGTGCAAGGACAGTCAAAATTAAAATTTACCATTATGAGAAAGGCTGGAAACGTGAGATGGACCAACTATTCAGATGTCTTATAATGGGAATAGGGAAATCATTATTTCTGTTTCCTGCTGCTCAGTACTCGAGAGGGAACATTAGGAGTGCTCTGCCCAGTGCAGGGCCTCCCAGTACACGGGAGATGCTGGCAGGCAAATCCAGTGAAGGGCGACAAGGGGAGTTTTAAGGGTGTGGAGCACATGCTGTTTACAAGGCTGTCCTGCTTTAGCCTTATCTGGCAATTAAGTACCACCAGTCACTCTTCCACTGCCCCCCTGTCCCAGTGGAAAAGGGTCAGAGGAAAAAAAAACCACAAGGGAAGCTCGTAAAAGTTGAGATAAGAACTATTTAATAATATAAAAGAAATTTATAGTAATACTAACAATACTACTGCTAATTAGTAATTGAAACAGAAAAATAGAACATATGGCACAGGATCTCACCACCCGTGGACTGACACAGCCAGACTCCAAAACAGCAAGCAAAAATCCAAACGGATAGAGAAAAAAGGATCCAAAACCCTGAGAAGGAACCCCCACCCCCCGAGCCCTGAGAGCAGGGAGAGTAAAATGCCAACCACCCGTTTTGCCAGCGCAGCTTTGACCACGGGTCCTGCTTTGACCGTGGGGTTGGACTAGGTGGTCTCGAGAGGTCCCTTCCAACCTGAATTATTCTGTGAGTCCAAACAGTATTAGCGAGTGTTTCCTTGTAGCAGAAGGCTGACTGTTAAAATTTCTTTTAATGTTAAAGTCATTAAGGGAGTGTGTGAAAAAGGTTGATTTTTTTTTTTCTCTTCCTTACTCCTGAGTTTAAATCACTTGCATTTAGCACGCCTTTTTGCAGTGCCACTACTGTGTGATTACTGTTCTTGTGAGAGCTAAAATAAAGTGTCAGTGTGAATGAAGAGTGGCAACTATAGTGTTGGCCTTCAAAAGAAAGCCAAGGTTTTCTTAGGAGTTACTGTCCTGAAAGTGTAACCACTGGTAAAATAATGGGCCTGGTATTAAAAGAGGATGCAAAAGTAAGAGGCTGCAGGGTGATAAAATTGTAAGCAACAGCAACATGAGTTCATAAAAAAAAAAATCTTGCCAGACTGTGTAATTGCTTTTTTTGATAGAATTGCAAAATTAATGATTTGAGGGAATGAAGAGGGAAGTAGGTATATGTTTACTTTCTAATATGAAGATTAATTGAAATTGATTTGGGTACGAAGAATATCAGGTGGATTGAAAGTTGGGTGAAAGATAGTAAACGAGCTGATTATCAGCAGCAGTGCAGTGGTCATATAGGTTGGGAGTTGGACTGGTGGTGTGTAACATTTCTGTTAATGATGTGACAGAAGGAGAGAGAAAATACTCTTAATGAGCTTTGAAAATAAACCGGAAATTGTGTGCCTCAAAGCTGAAAAATAAGAGGGCAGTGGGTTTAGACGCATAAAGAGAAAATAAAATGAGGTTAAACTTGGAGAACTGTTTAATCAGGAGCATGTATGGTCTCTGGAGCATATGTCCTAAACAGAAGTGGGGAGAGAAGAAAAGAGACACGCCAATTTGTGGCACTGCAAATGGCAGCTAGGGTCCTAGAACTCCTTCTGAGCGGGGCACTTGATCATGCCCCTGCCACTGGGCAGGGTCACCTTAAACCCCTTGCCAATGCCATTGGGCTTGAACAACGGAGTACACTGTTTGCAGAAATCACCTAGAATGAATTTTGTCCTATGTGCATGGGTCAGTACACCCTGTAAGAGCATTTGAGAGGTACTGAGATGACCTGCAGGTAAGACATGTTGTCTGGAAGCGCCTATCTTGATAGATTGAGATTGGCTTGAAAATGACCGTTGGGAAATGAGTGCATCCTGAACTGCTCAGATAATTAACTGAATGAACTTTTCCACACAATTATGGGAATATGGCTTAATGCCACAGCTTACGTTGGAAGGGTGTGAGGAAAAGCATACGCATCTGAGTGTGTTTTGGTGGTAGGTCTTCTGAGCTCCACTTAAGTAGCATTTTCAGCACGTCTTTTGTATGATATATTCTGCATGCCATTTTCAGAAAGCACTGTGCAACGATTCAACCCTGTGACACCACCACACCAGCAAGGAGTCACTTTTTTCAATATGAATTGTGCTAAAACCAGATCTGCACAATGCCAAAGCTTAAGTGCTTTTGTGCTGCAGCCTTGTCTTCAAAACTGCAGTGAGGGGCTAGACTTAAGAGCTGTAAAACACAAAGCAGAAAAAGATCCTTAGCTCAGAATTTATTATAACTGTTTTGGTACCCCTAAAATTCTTTATGACTGTTCACAACCTCCCTCTGGCCCTCTACCATTCAGTTCTGCCATGCTAAATGCAAGTGGAAGTTGATACCGAGCTACAGGAATTATTCTTATTAACATGAAAGCATTTTTAACCTCAAATGGGCTTAATTATTTATTTAGAGGTAGTTAAGGGTCAGGACAATCCATAGCCATGTGTTGGTGTTTTTTGTTTGGTTGGTTTGATTTGGTTATTTTAACTTCTCTGTCTACTGAGAGAGGTGTCAGTACAGCTAACATTTAGGTAAGTGTTTTTTACACCTGGAGGAGGAATTTTGGAGCTAATGTTCTGCTTAAATTAGGGTTCACAGGGCTTTGGTGGAGATAAGTTTCAGTCAGAACATAAGTCCACAGAGAGATGTTTATATATGAAGAATGTATTGAATGAGGACTGGATCCCAGTTACAGGCCTGTGCTAGAGTCTTGTCAGCTGGTTGAATAAGAGAAAAAAGCATACACGTCTGGATATTAGTATGACTTTAATCTGTATATAAACTTAATAGCTTGAACAGCCACCAGGACTTTTCTGTCTGCAGTTTCATCTTCGTATTTGTGTTCTAGGCGACTCTGCTGTGGACTGGAGTGTATTGCTTTGTTTTCTTACCTGGCTTTGTGTGTATGGTAGAGTATAGCAGTTGTGCTAACAAAATAGCTCTGAGCGTTGTTGAGAGTGGCCTGTTTGAGCATTGTCTGACAACTGTAAGAGCTGTGTGTGAAATGACTAAAATCCTTGAATAATTTGGGATATTTTTTCAACGATTACTTGGGGACAGCCTTTAAAGTGACCTTCTGCCTCACCTCCTCCTAGCCGTGCTGCTTTGATTATTGCATTTGCATTGACTGCTGCTCAGCTGACAACTTCAATCAAACTCCCTCTAATGTCTTTAGTGAAACACCGTCTCAACTTCAGAGGTCTGGCTCTCCTGTAAGGCATGTAATTTCTTTTAGTTCCTGCTTGCTGTTATGATTCCAGGAACACCTGTGCCTGGTCAGAAGAATCAGGTTCTGTTTGCAAAATAGGAGGAAGTACTTACTTAATCCTGGTAGGCATAGAAATAAAAATTATGTTCATTAATACATGAACATAAAGGTTCTGTTCGTGTATTCTTCATAATACATGAAGGTTCTGCCATCCTGACAAGTCATGGCCCCTTTATGTTGGGAGTCTGTGAATTTCCTTGCAGGATGACCTGCATTGGTAGAGCAAGCCTGGGCCATTTTGCACATAGCTAAAGTTCATGAGTACAGCTGTCAAACTACCAGGACCTGACTTGTCACTTCTGCTGACTCTGCACTTTCTGCTGACGTTGTGATGTGCACTCGGGGCTACTGTGCTCACTCTTAGAGGTGGAGGCGTGACTGCCCAGCTGCAGTTATGTCTTTTACCATTTAAAATTCTGCCAAAAGCAGAACGAACGAGTTCTGATTTTCTTTTGGATTTATATGGTTGACCTCATTACAGACTTCTGCCTTCCTTCCCCACCTTCCACCCCCCCAGCCTCCAAGATCTCCCCTGTGTCCCTCTGAGAGGGCTGTGCAGGGTAAGCAGAGCGCAAGCCCAGAGTCATGTGCATGCCCATTCTTCATGCAGTCAGCCTTGCAGACTGTTCTGCCTTGCTACTATTGATAGCCCAAACACATGCTGCTGTGTGTTGGGTTGGGTTTCCAGGACTTCTATGGCGTCATGCCTGCTCCCTTCTCTCAGGTTTGACTGAAGCTGATGGATAGTCTGGTTGCATAAACAATTTCTTTAGAAATCCAGAGTGAAAATAAGTGATGTGATTTGGGGAAGGAAGAGAGGGTGGAATGTGTTGCTGTTGCCCTGTTGGAACTTAGTTTATAGCAAAGAGGTCAATGGTTTTTTTGTCTTTGTTTTGTTTGTTTAGGAAGTATGGAGGCGAAGAGGACACCAGGATAAACTAGAACTGGTCACTGAATAACCTAGGCATATCACTGGCTGCATTTCTTTTAGAGCTTAAAAACGAAGTTCAGCTAATTTTCTGCATGATCATCCCCTTCTTTGACTCTTTTAACAGCTTTAAGTGTGCACTTACCTGTACTGACATGCTGAAATGAGATTTTTTTAAAAACTCAGGGAGACCTGATCCTGTTAGAAACAGAAGAATGGCTTATTTTTTTTTAAATCTATAGACACTATGCCATGGCGTTTTATTTTGGACTCTAGCAAGTTGTTTTTCCTCTGAGATACAGCAGGCAGTGCTTGTTTAACGTAGAATATGGTCACTTGCTATAGGAAGAAACTCTGTTGTCAACCTGCATGGCTTCCCAGATTAGCCTTGAAAAGATAAATCGTGTCAGGGTATGAAAACTCACTTGGTTCTGTATAAATGAATGTACAGCACTTTGAAGGTATGTGCATAGGATTCTTTCACTTGGTCATCAAAATTAATTGTGTTTTATGGTCACGTGAATAGTGGAAGTTGGGAAGTTAAAGAGAGTTCAATTCTTTCAGCAGTTCCCTCAAAATAGCTCTTCAGCATTGTTAGCACTCAAGAAACAAAACCATGTTTGTTTGTTCTCTTTGTATGTTATGCTCCTTGTAATATAGCACAGTAAAGACACAGCAAAACACTGCAGAGGAGGTGTTTCCATATGCTAATGATTGTCACAAGCTCTTCTAGTGGCGGAGAGGGTAGAGACAATGTGACTAATCATCCTTCAACATCTCAAGGAAAATAACACCCCATGTATATCTGCTGCAGAATAAAACATCGAGGCGGGCTCAGCCCAATGACAAGACTGTTCTTAGCTGCTAAAGGCTTTAAGGATAAAGCAATTATTTGGGTATGTGGCCAGATGTAGCACCGTTTTGCTTGGTAGCACCTTTTTCCTTTGAAAGACTAGTCCTTTACTCAGTATTTTGATGAAAGCTTTAGTGATCAGACCAATATACGTTATTCGTATACTCAATCTGATGTATTTCAGCACTCCTAAAGTCAGATTCCTGTCCAAAAAGTTTTATTCACTTTTACAACAGTAGCATCTGAGATGCCCTGAACTAAAGTGTTTGAGTGAGCAAAAGGATTTTTCTCCCTTCTTCTTGCACCCGTTTCCTTTCCTTATTCTCCCTCCCCTCTCACCACCAATTGTTTTTATGCAAAGTTTCATGGACTTTCCTTTCTTCCTCACTGGGTCTACAAGAAGAGAACAGGATGATAGGAAAGCTGTAGAGAGAGACTTGCAACACAAGATGTACCTGAAACAACTTTCTAGAATGTAAAAAGCTAACATTGTTTTATGTTGATAATGCCCAGTTAAGAAGATGCATGCGTCTATCAGCTTGTCAGCTCAAAGTCCTTAAATACCTTTCCACTGTCATGACATAATGGCAACACCAAAAGAATTTCCAGCATCTCTGTGCTCAAGGATCAAGGTTTCTTCTCCCATATAAATAACTTTAATTTGTGATCTTTCAGAAACTTACTCTTGAGGAGATTGAAACAGCCCTTCATCTGTGCAGCTGGTACATCTCTAGGGGCAGATGGATTGCCTTTAAATAATTACTAATCCCCATTTTTGCAAATAAATTGCATTCGTTTCCTTGGGGAAGGTTCTGCATTCTGACAAATACACCCCTGTATGGGATTCACACTCCAGTAGGGCAAAATAAATGCAGAACATGGTGGTGGAAAAAATGGAATAATTTGTGTCATTTCTTCTGTTAAATGTGTTTTTCAAGAAGGGAGTAGTTACCAGATTAGAAAGGACAACTACCAAATTAATTCACACAGATCAGACAGGCTTTATGATGTGTAGATACTCCATTGGTAGGAAGAGGATGTTCCTAGTTTGTCAAATCTAGCTAACATAAAGAAGAAACAAATCTTTTTTTTCCCTCCTCACCAGAGTGATAGCAATTTTGATTTGCCAGTTTTTCAGTGCCTGCAATTGTGCTTATATTGTAAGCAAGTCATTACTACTCTGTTCTCACAGAGCTCTGCACCATGGAGCTCAGCGTCAGTCTTTCACGCTCTGGGGAGGCATTACACTGGGGTAGGGAATCGCACAGCCCATCTTTGGGGTAGGTGAGTGACTCAAGCTTTGGACATGAGGCCAAAATGTTAGAATTACAGCTAAGTCTAGATTGGAAGGAGACGCTGGACAGCAAGGGGTCCAACCTTATGTGGAAAGCAGGGCCCAAGTTGAGGTTATCCAGGCCCCTGTCAAACTGAGTCTTGAATATTTCCAGTGAGGGATATTCTACCACCTCTCTAAGCAATCTATTCCAATGTTTAATTGTTCTCCCACTGATCTATTTTTTTCCTTTATATCCAGGCCAGATTTTCCCCAGAGCAACTTATTTCTATTGCTTGTCCTGCCAAGATGCATCCTTGGGAACAAAGTACCACCATCTCTGCAACGGCCTTTTAGTGATTGGAGGACATTGATTAGCCTTCTGGACAGTGAGAGTCTTTTAGCTATTAGGCAGCACATCAGCCCTAACCTTAGTGTCTCCTAAACCCCTAATAGTAACATTTTATGAGTTGGAAGTTTTATTTTGAAATAGTGTGTAGCATCTCCTGAGAGTATCTCAATTTGGAATTCTGTCTCTGAGCATGTATGTTTCTCTTCTATAATGGAAGTCAGTGCTTTAAGGTTTCCCAGTATTGAGAAGTGTGTGTCAATTATGTGTGTCCGGCTTTTCATTTCAAAGAGTCCCAGGTTTCTTTAACGTTGTGGTCTACAGATTGTTCATAAGAGCTGCTGGTGCAGCCTGTGAAACCTGAGAGGGCATCTGGTCGACAGAACTCTGCAGCAATATCATAGCAGTGTACCACGTCAGGCCTTAAGTAGTCTGGGTTTTTTTTTTCACTGCTTAAGGATGCAGGACACTGTGTAGAAATCTGGTTTGGATTCTTTGCCCGTGAAGATGTGTTCTTTATATTAAAATAAAAATAACCGGATCTTAAATATGAAAGATGTTTAAAATGTATGAAAATAGTTCTGTGATAGACATTTTGAAGGCTCTGTGCCTGGGAACCTTTCATTAAGGAACAATTCGTATGGAAGAATTCATTACTCCCCCCTCCCCATCTACATTGGTATTGATGTAGTCTTTTAGACTCAGAGATCATTGATATTTGAGGGAGACTATATAAACATAGCAGATGTATTATGTAGGGACAGAACTGAGACAGCTGTATAAATGGAGCTGAAAGTGCTACAGAATAGCTTTAGGCACTCTTTGGGAGACGCTGAACTGGAGTAACTCCTGATTCTATTGATGAAGCTTTTATTGCTCTTGTTTCTTTTACACCTGCAGAGTTCCAGTGGTACAGCTGTTAGAGAGTGAGAAGAGGTTTTTTTCTTCTTTATTTTCAGTCTCAGGCCACATTACTTACCATAGCTACAATTTCTGAACCTTCGTTTTCAGTGTACAGGGCAGTGTACTTATCCTTCGTATGTTTGCAGACAACACCAAGCTGGGCAGGAGTGTTGATCTGCCTGAGGGTAGGAAGGCTCTACAGAGGGTTCTGGACAGGCTGGATCGATGGGCCGAGGCCAACTGTATGAGGTTCAACAGGGCTAAGTGCCAGCTCCAGCACTTGGGTGACAAAAACCCCAGGCAGCGCTGCAGACTTGGGGACGAGTGGCTGGAAAGCTGCCTGCCAGAAAAGGACCTGGGGGTGTTGGTAGACAGCTGGATAAATACGAGCCAGCAGTGTGCCAAGGTGGCCAAGAAGGCCAGTGGTATCCTGGCTTGTACTGGGAACAGTGTGGTCAGCAGGGGTAGGGAAGTGATTGTTCCCCTGTACTCGGCACTGGTGAGGCCGCACCTCAAATACTGTGTTCAGTTTTGGCCCCCTCGCTGCAAGAAAGACATAGAGATGCTGGAGCGTGTCCAGAGAAGGGCAATAAAGCTGGGGAAGGGTCTGGAGAACAAGTCCTTTGAGGAGTGGCTGAAGGAATTTGGATTGTTTAGCCCGGAGAAGAAGAGGCTCAGGGGAGACCTGATTGCCATCTACAACTACCTGAAAGGAGGTTGTAGTGAGGTGGGTGTTGGTCAGCTCTCCCAAGTGAAAAGCAGTGAGAGGCCTCAAGTTGCACCAGGGGAGGTTCAGATTGGATATTAGGGAAACCTTTGTCACTGAAAGGGTTGTCAGGCACTGGAACAGGCTGCCCAGGGAAGTGGTGGAGTCACCATCCCTGGAGGCATTTAAAAGATGTGTAGACATGGTGCTTAGGCTCATGGTTTAGTGGTGGGCTTGGCAGTGCTAGGTTAAGGGTTGGACCTGGTGGTCTTAAAGGTCTTTTCCAACCTAAACAATTCCATGTTTCTAAATAGACTTACAAGAAAAAAACACAGGAAACTGAGCTGGCTTAATTTAGCAATCCTTAGAATACAAGAAGCATGGGATTGAGTGCAGTTTATGCAATGAGGTTTTGGTTAGAATCATGTTTAAAGCTGTGTATTTGAGTATAGTACTTCTTCAAAAAGAGACAAATATACAGAATCTTTTTATGATTGTGTCTGCCACATTATCTTCCTTCAGCTTGCAGCAGAAGGGAGGAGCACATTACTGATAAATATTAGTATAACAGTTTCCATGCTATTGGGACAGAAACACTAAGTACTATATAAGAGTGTCCTGTAATAAAACCAACAGCACAGAAGGAGGTGTGGGAGGAGAAGACTAAGATGTGGTCAATTTAGAAAAGTTGGATTTCAGATATGGGATAGGATGGTGAGTTCATAAAACTCTTCTGAAAAGTGGCTGGCTGGCCTGAGAGAATCTTATGCTTCTTCTGGCCAGATGCTGGCAGGAAAAGGACTAGTGCGACATAAGAAATGAGCATATGAGAAAAATAACACTGAAGAAGACCCCGCAGGCTGGATAAAATCCAGGGAGAAAAGTATCTTTCTTGGTAGGGGCATTGATGTCCAAACCCATATTGTTCTGTTCTATAGACACTGAGATTATAGGGTTAAAGCAGCAACAACAACAAGCAAAACATTACCGCATGGATTATGTGATTGTAGATTTACTATTAACATTCTTCTCAATGGAAGAAGTCTGGAAACCCTTTTCAGTAAATCAGGGTAGGTTTGAAATTAATCTGAGCTTGGACATTTAAGAGAGAAGAAAGACCATAGTCGCTATGGACATCAAATTTCACTCCTAGAAGACGCATTTGTACCAAAACCAGCACTGTCTACCCTTACGTGGTATTGCATTTTGGAAGCCTTTAGTTTAGTTCGTGTTGTTTCAAACCCTGTCTGGATACACACTATTCACTAAGCTTTTACGGCCACGTATTTGATAGATTCCTCAGAACCAGACTGCAGAGCATAGCATGAGACATCATGGTGGTTGCTTCTGAAACACAGTGCCAGTATCCCAATTAATTTGTAAATGGAAACTATCTGCCTGTGATGAATTAAAGTGCTGTTTCTAAAGGCCAGTTGATATTTCATACTGTAACTGCCGCATACTTGTTACACACTTAAGTAGATCAGAGCAGATTGAATGACACAAGTGGTTTTCCCCTCCAAAACTCACTTTTTTGTCTTTCAGATGCCACTATGAGGAATTTTTGCAAGTTTCTTAGTTTCTGGCTGCTGATCAAGGGTATTTTGTTTTTTTTCAACTCTGAGAGACGCTGATGGTACAAATAAACATTTTCATAACAGAAGTGAATGTGGGCTTGACTTTTGGGAAAGAGTAAAAGACGCTTGCATCCATTCTTTACACCCCGTATTAGGCTCTGAGTGCTTGGTATTGCAGCCAGCACACACTCTGCTCACCAAGTGTAAACGAGTCCTCCTTGATCTGGACAATAAGGTCATAAAACTATGTTTTGCCTTTATACTTCTGCCTTTACAAAACCTCATTAATTAATAAAATTTTAACAGTTAAGTAGCTCCTACTGTAAATCAGGTAATTGAACTGCTGCATGGTTTTTTGTGGCTTGACAGACAGAGTCACGTCAAACTGTACTCTGATTTTTTTTCCCCCTTTCCTGTCGTCCTCTGTCATTTTAAATCTCTCGCACCCTTATAAAAGCTGACACTGATCACAAAGCTCATGAACAGCACTACTGTTACATAAACCTGCTGGATTATAGGAAGAGGTTTACCTCAGGTTAATTTTTATACCCTTTATGGTATTTCATGTAGGATAGATGAGAACCATTTAGCCTCATTCTTGTGAGATGACTAAGGTGGCTAAAGTGTCTGCCTCCTCTAGGGATTGAAATCTGACTGTTGTTGGCTAAGCAAAAAGCATTAATTGTATGACTGTTATGTTACTGGCACATCCTATTTTTAATGTTGAAGTTGACCGTATCCCACACTGTTACCACACAACATGCAAGAAGCTTTATTGTAAGGGTAGATGCAGATGTTCAGATAGGATTGTTTTCAATAATGTAAAGAACTTCAAGACAGGAAGGAGTCCGTGGACTTTGCTTTGGCTGGTTTGTTGTGGAAGATTGTTGGAAGCCATAGAAAAGATTCCAGCCCAAACCAGCAGGATAAAATTTGGGTGTTGATCAGAACTTGCGATTAGGGTGTTAAGGACGTGTCAGGTACCTGTGAGTTATCTTGAATTACTCAAAAACTGTTACTCATGAATTCAGGAATGTCTTCCTTGAAAGACAAAAGAAGGTATGTGTGTGGGATTGTTAGGAAATGCAGCTTGTTACCACAGTTGTTAGACCTCCGAGGGCCGGGAGTAGGCTGAGACTGAGTGGCTCTGGAAGACAGATCCCAACCTTGTTTGTAGACGTTTCTGCCATGGGTCATGATGGGGACCCAGGAGAGGGGAACCTTGTACTACGGCTTGAACTCAGCCTACTCTGCTGACAACTTTCAGCTGTGAGGCTACTGGCAGATACTTAATTCGTTTGGCAGTTTAACTCCTCTACGAAAGCTGTGTCTCTTTGACCTGAAGGTGGAACCTGGGATCAGGTTTTGCTTGGAAATGCTGCTGGTAAACAGCCTTTTGATAACTTGCACAGATCATGGCCCTCCAGTAAGGCAGTCTGTCACTTTCGGAGGTGTCTTAAATTGGAGGTTGGGGCTGGTGATGACTTAACGGGGAAGGGAGCCTAAAATCATGATGTAAGTTTGCTGCCCATTGTAGACATCTGGGTCTCTGACAGCCCTGACCCAGTGGTTTTAAATGTCCCCATTCATGGAATCACACCTGTTTATGCTTAAGTGCCTGAAATTGAATATGTTAGCAATGAAGGAATTCACTCAGTTGTGAAAGGAATGCGCCTAGAAATGTTCCTTCATGGCATAACTGAGCAGGTTTCAGAGGTGTGTGCTGCCTTTTAAAAATGAATGCTCACATCATTCTTGTGGTTCTTTCTTCAGGTGGAGCCGTACGTATGAGTTTGCTTTATTTTAATGTGTTTGTTCTAAAGTTTAATAGTTCTGCTGATACACAGACGCCAGCTGTCAGTTAATTCAGGACAGCAGACTGCCTGAGAGACAGCTTCTTCAGAACAGAGGTTAAAGAATATCCACCTGATTTGTCAGGGGACTTGTTCAGGTTGGACAGGGTTAGAAGAGTTCTTGTATTAATGAAGTATTAAACCAATGCTGTCGTAGTGAGAAAAGCCCCTTTCCTCCTACAGGTAAGAATTTAAATGACAAAGATTTTCCTTTTAGGCTCTGAAATGTTGAGCTTTTCAGAGACCAAATTTTGAATCCAAAGTAGAAAAGCAGAATAGGAATGATGAAGAAAGCTCTGTTGAATCTGAATGACTCACTTACATAAAGGTGAGGTGTTGATAGAAACAGAATTTATTAATTTTGAATTTGGATATTAACTCTTGTCCTTTAACAAGAAGAAGATCTTTTCATCAGCAGATTGGAAAAGATTATGGTGTAAATATAGCTCAATCGGAAAGAAGCTCTGGGATGGTTAACTGAAATTATTAGGGAGTTGGAGATTTTTCAATAACTGTGAAAGGGTGTTTAGATTAATGAAGGACAAATGACATGAGATGTAATAGCAGCTTATAAAGTACTGAATTATGGGATAAGTATGAATGGCAGAACAGGGGATGGAGGTGGAAGGCTTAATACAACAGCAGATAAAAGGAAGATGCTGTGTTTTCTGACATAATGCGTACCTATGGAACTCACTGCTGTAAGATATTGAGGCTAAGCTCTCAGCAGAATTTAAGCAGGATTAACTGTTGGTGGAGATGGAACAATGTATTCATTGCTACAGAAGATAAGATAAACATGCTGTAATTAAAAGGGATACAGTCTATGCTAAAAGGCATAAACAGACTGTTCCAAAGCATCTGGTTCTCTCTGCTGCCCTGCAGGATAGGCCTGTCTGCTTGAGCACATGCTGTTCTCTTGCCCTTCATATTTTCTCCCAGATGCTGGTGGTAGAATTGGTAAGGTAGTTTTGGGACTTCAAAAATGTCCAATATAGTTATTGTATTCAGAGCCAGCTATTAATGTCTTATTTTCTGCCTGTAGACCGTCTCTTGTATGGGTTGACTTGATCTTCATATGTACACTGCCAGGCCAAAGACTTTGTCTTCCACAGCCTCTCAGAAACAAACAATAAACAGACTTCCTAGTTTTAATTTCTTTAGCTCTTAAAGGTAAAACCATCAAGTGATTTGTATTCTAACATAATCTTTAGAGGGCTTCTTTCAGATTTAGCATAGTTCATGATGTTTGTAAAGTGAAAATGAAACCCCGGAAGACCCCTGTGCTAGTGCAAATGTTTTGATTTAAAAGTTTAAATGTATGTAGCAGGATTTCTGGTTTTTATAAAGTTATGGGGTTTTGTTGTTTTGGAAAATGAGGCATTCTTTCTGCTCAGTCTGAGGGCCCCTGAGGTGTGATGGTGTGACATAATCACAATTTCTCAGCTTTGGGAGCTCATATTGCACCTTGATCTTCATCTCCCATGTTTCTTGTGCATTAGCATATCAAATCATCAACTGCATCTGATCACGGATGGTTTACAACGAGTTGCTTTGTACAATTTTGATACAGAATCTCATTCTGTCTCTGGTGTGAGACATGAGAAATCTCAGCCACATAATGCACTGTTGGAAGTAAATTATTTTAGTGGAAATCCAAGGGACCGAATAACACAGAACGTTTGGCACAGTGGAAAATCTTACAAAGGTGTCTTGTTTTCTTGATCGTCCCTCCACTGAGGTCCCCATGTTTATTGGTATATGCAAGCATAAACTGGAAAGTGTTATTTTAGGCCATTCAAGGAGATTTTACCTCTTTGCCTTGGAGAGGCAAGGAGCTGTGTTGCTGTTATGCTAGGGCTCCTGTGTTGGAGGAGACTGATTAATTCATTTCTTCTCCAGAAACAATTTCAAGAAAGATAATTTCTCTGTGTGAAGTCATCAGGACTGGTGGAGGTGGATATTGGATTGAGGTGGCTAGATGCTCAATTCCTGTGTCTGTAAGAACAGTTCCTTGGGATATTTGGTTCTGAAAAACACAGGCAGGTTTCAAAACTTGTCTACCACATAAAGTTGTCCTTGAAACTGACCTTGTTTCTGTCCAATCTCATGACGGGCAGAATGCTTTGGATTTACAGCATGCAAGCTGTGAGCTTGGAAGCCCCCACCATATGAGACACACCCCTCAGAGCATCCAGGTTTTTGGTTGTAAATCCTGAAGCCTTGGGAGCCCTGGCAACTCCGGGTATTTTGACTTGCTGGAGTCTGTAAGCTCTTTGTTGTGGAACAGAAGCATGGAAGTCCTGAGAACTTCATGTTTTTGAATCTCATGTGATACTAATTTCAGTTCGACTTTTTTGGACATTCTTTTCCCTTTAAGCTTATTCCAAAATCCTTTGTATGGGTTTTTTTTAGTCTGAGCTTTCATCCGTATACAGCTGTATGCCAGAATCATAAGCTATGCTTTCTATCTCTTCTTCCATGCCTCCTTCTCATGGCCTTCCAGGATTCGGAGCAATGGCTGGAAAGTCTCTGAGTTTATACACAGCAGTGTCGGTTCTTTGTTTGTCTAGTGCACCCTGAGGAAGGTTGGATAATTGAGTTTTTGGTAAATATAATTCAAAAGAGAAGAATGAATTTAAGAACCGCATCCCTGGAACACTTGATAGAGTATTCATTTGTGTCTGTCTCTGCAGGGCTCAGTATTGTTCTGAAGTCATGTGGCACGGTTACTGAAACTCATGATTTCTAAAAATAGGTAATTTGAGAATGGTGCAATGGTTAGTGTACTAGCTGAGGCCATGTGAGGCGCAGATTCAGTTTACTTCTCTGCCAGCAATTTCTTATTCATCCTCTGCAAATGTCCTGGTCCTTTAGTTCCCCATATTTAAAATGGTGACAGTAACACTATCCTACATAATAAAAATTGCAAGGTAAATGTATAATAAGTTATAAAATGGCTCGTATATCGTGATGACTGGAGTTTCTATTTTGCCTGTTTAAAAACTCCTAGAGTTTCATACTTTTAAGTCAGGAATCACAGGGGACCATAACAAAAGCTTAAGATATTTTTGCTCAGCTTTCAGTGTTTGTTCCTGTTCTTTCCTATTGTAGTCCTTCTCCCTCTTACTAGGTCAGCAAGATCGTTTAATGGGAATGTCTTGTAAAATGGATTTGGAACTCCTACAAGGGGAAAAAGAAGCATCATTTTTATATATTGATGAAATACGTTGTCTACCTGTGTGTTATGTCTTTATAAATACGTGTATAAACCTGGTCAGCTTTTGTTCTGTTGTGCAGCATGGTACCACAAGCCAGTTGTACAAAAACAGCGGAAGAAGGCAGAAACAGACAGAGGAACACGGTAGCTGAGTGTAATTGGCACTGACGTTCTGGTGAGATAAAACTAAGGTCTAAGATTAAAAAAAAAATTCAATATTTTCTGGCTTCTAATAAAAGTGAAGTTGTTGGGATCTGTATTTTGATGACTATGGTGGACTATTCCCAGCAGGGAACCATGTAAATCGTTTCAGTAGGAGAACCAGACTGTGGTTTTGGGCCTTATTACTAATACCCTTCCTTTCCATTTTTCTGCTGCACCCATTGTGACATGCATTTTCATACCTGATATCTGGAAGTGGCCTTAATTCTTAGCCTTAATACTTGACTGAGTCATTTAAATGCAGTGAAATGATGTTCCTTGCCTTGTCCCAGGTATTTTTGTGTGGTACTGAAATGATTTTCTTGATGTGGAGACATCTCGGCAACAAAATTCTGTGATTCAGTAATCAAAGATTAATGAAGTACAGAGTGAGCTTTTGAATGTTTTTCATGCCCTGTTTACTTAACAGAGGTGAGATCTATCGTGAAGCAAAATGTGTTTGTGCCTGTGCTGAAGTTCCGCTGTCAAGTGGGACCACCATAAGGTGCTGTTGAATGGCCTTGCAGCAACACCTACCACCCCGCAATCAGAGGCAGAGTGAAATGCAGTGGCTAGTCAAAACATGGTTGGATGACCTGGTTACAGCTGTTTCGCTGTTTATTTTTTTCAGCAAATAAGCTGTTCTGTGTGATTTATTAACTGAGCTACATAAATACTGAGTTAGAGTTCCAGCAGGAGTAAGTGGCACCTAATCTGTAAAGCTGCTCCGTGGCACAAATTCAGTGGTGGAAGGTTACTGAAGCTTGTAAAGTCTCCCTGGTGGCAACAGCATAACCGTAAGAGGGTCATACGTTTCCTTTGCACACAGTGGGAGGGGAGGCTGATCTGGAACAGTGTTTGCCCTAGTGGTCGTTGCTCAGGCTTGGATTTTGACGCTGGCTATTGGCTAAACGTCTGTCTTTGGTTGCTTGTTCTGAAGTATAAACTCTGATGTAGCTCAGTCATGGAGAACTCTCAATGGAAGATGCATTGCAGGTCATGGTAAAGAAAATTAATCTTTTGTAGTATTTGAAGTCAAAAATAGAAAGCTGGGAAAAATTGATAAAGGCCTAATAATGAAAACTTTAAAAAAAAAAAAGCGTGCAGGGAGGCTTATGTTGCTTTTTGGGTTTTAACCACAAATAGAAATGTTTCTACTATTTACAAACTGGATTTGTGGAGATCTTTTATTTATTAGAAATAATTCTTTCAGTTGTTTTAGTGTTGAGAAGGGTGGATTAATTATTATTGTCATGTAACTTCACATGGGAAGCTAAGGCAAATATTTGTATTGCATTAGTTTTCACAAGTGCATAGCCTTTTTTTTTTTTTCCTGAAGCTAGTCTACATCAGTGTAAATTTTACGGCAAACCAATGGGTGCAACAAGAAAAAATGCTTTAAAATGCTTGTGCATTCTCATAATTTTTATGGCTGAGAGCTCAGTTTTGGATGACAGGTAAAAACCACTGAAACTAGCTGCAGCGTGGAATTGCAATGGCACAACTTTATACTGCCAGGAAGTGAATTTTCAAACAGAAGAGTTTTTTCAAACTTCTAAAACCATACTTGGACGTTTGCCTTGTGTCTGAATGCTACTTACCCTGCAGGCTCCGGTGTCTGAGGCATGTACCTGGCCATGGCCTGTAAGTGTTTTCCATGTTTTTGCTGAGAAAGTTGGTTCTTGATGACTGAAGTGTGTATGCACACCATAAACATGTACAGAAACGCCCCACACAACTTTGGTCACTGCTGATTTATCTTTATTTCCTTGGGTGTTTTGTGTGTAGCCTTTTCTGCTAACCTACGCACTGCTGAGTGATCATCTTGCAGTCTCCTTTCTGATGGACACATTTGATGCACGTAGTTCCGAAATGACTTTCGAAAAGCAAAGTGAAATAAACACTGTTGATACAGGCTTGGGCCTGACGGTTGTTAAAATGTTATCTCAGAGCAGAAGAGGTGAGAGAAAGATACCAAATGTACAAATAATGAGTATTTTATGGCATTAAGTACTTTATGGTGGAGGGTTCTTTTCTCAGAAAAAGCCTGTCAAGAAAGGTATGGCACTGATTGAGGGTATTGATTCTGATGTTGTTACATGAAAACGACACAATTTTAAGGGAATTTTGGTTAGATTGAATAAATGTTGTATTATCTTTTCTCAAAGATGCCTGGTAATTAATGGTGCATTATAATGTGCATGTGACAGGATCCGCTGAAAACTGTGCATGATTTTTACTTTCCCTGATAGCTGTAAGTCTTTCATAGTGGACTCTCAATATGGTTTCCTCCTTTACAAAAAGAAAAGAATAACCTGCCTTTTAAATCTGCTCTATCACTTTGAGTATCAGTGCCTTGCTTTTACGCACGTGACAAAATGATGAATTTGGAAGCACCAAGTATGACCTGAAGTATTTCTCTTCCCTCCCTCCATGCACTTGCACACATACGCACAGACACGTGTGCGCTCTCTGTTTCCGAGTCCTAGCAGGCAAGTTGTGCTGCTGTCTGGAAAAGAAACATGGCATTTGGGTCAGTGTTTCTAGTTCACAGACTCCCTGCTACGTAAGATGGCTTATTGCTGTACACAAGAACAGTCTCCAACATGGTAGTTAAATAGGGTGTAAGTAGCTGCAGGATCAGATAACCTTATATTTCAAGAGTTTTAAGAACTGATTGATGATCCTGTAAGAGACAGCAGCTCTGCTTTTCTGGTTATGGTTAATTATATCGCTGGGGAGGGCATCACATCATGTGCATGTATAAGTGAGACGTGCCTATTCAGTGTATGCTGGGCTCTAGTCTGTTCCAGTTCCTTGTCCCACGGCATTTGTTTAAGCCAGAAAAAACCCCCATGTCAGTCACTTTAATCTAATGAGCAGGGAGAGGTTAGCACCTGTCTATCGAACCCATACTTTTCCAATATTTTACTGCTTTAAATGACTACCACTGCCTTGCAGTTCTAGCTCATAAACAGCTAAACAGTGCTTGACATTTAAAGAGATTTTCTGTAGTGCACTTGTATAGTCAAGAGTAATTCTAATCCTATTAAAGATATTATGTCATGGAGGCGTGCCCTGGTGGAGAAGGCTTCTGCTAACTGGCCCGATGGAAAGAAGAGGGGAGGGGCGAGCAGGAGGGTGGATTTATAGTCGGTAGTTAGGTCAGGGATTTCTGTGGGAAATGCCCAGTGGTTGCAGTTGCTGATGATTTCACGGCAACAGCAGTGGAACAGAGTGTGCTCTGATAGCTGGTTACTGAATGAGATACTGCGAATGGGTGGAAGGAAAAAAGACAGCGTGTGAGAGAGTCAGAAAGACACAGAGAGGGAAGCTGAGAGCTAGGAAAGTGCTCTGGCGCAAGGAGTCTCCCAGGTGTACTGCAGAAGCTTTTTGGAAATGGATCGTCTGCTGCCTGTAGATTAGAGGGCTGTACACTAGGAGCAGAGAGAAAGAGATTATGGCTCTTCTGAATCAAAATTCTGCATAACTGATTCATCAAGATAAATCATGAGTACGCTCCTGCACGGGGTATTAAAAATGCTACAGATAGAGTACAGCCTACATTGCTTTAAAAAATAAACCCGGCAACAATGCTGTGAATAAATTCTGCAGTGATTATCTGATTTGTGTACGAAGAAACAGAGAAGCAAAACACAGACAGCTCTTATCGCACTGTGGCATTTGCAAGGCACTGCATTTAATGCTGAGAGATGCTATACATTAAATCTGACAACTGTGAAAAGAGAGATCATGGAAAAGTCAAGTAGTGAGGATTCTTCAATTCACCGGAGTCCATCTTTGGATAGCAAAGACTCAGATTTTGCTAAACCTTCTACCTCAGGGAGGCAATTTGGTCGAGGTTTTACAGCTGGAGCTTTCTATGGTACAACAGGATCGCGCACACAGAGCCACACTGGGGTCGGAACCGGTACCGGCGTTGGGACTGGGACTGGCGTAAAAAGTGACAAATACAGTGCACCCAAAGGCAGCAAATACGTGGTCTTTTACCTGGATCTATCCTTTGTTTTCCTTTTAGAATTTAAGAAGTGCAACATGGCAAGAGGCTGCCTGTGTTGTTTGAAATACATGATGTTCCTTTTCAATTTAATATTTTGGGTGAGTACTGCCTTTTCAGTTGCCTTCATTTGTTAGTGTATCCTGTGCTGCTGCATTACGTGTATAGTGCATCTTTGAAGCAGCACAGTAAGTTCTCCCCTCCCTCTGTTTCGTACCTGGTTGGAATATTTTCAGTGTTAAACTTGTGTCTGTTGGGAAAACGTACAAGCTTTCTGTATCTTTATTACTACCTGGTTACTGTAGTTTGGCTGATAATTCCTCAAAGTTGCTGTTCTAATATGTGGTTTGAACTGGGTTATTTAAGAAAGGGGAAAATTGCTGCCCTTTAAGGAAGAACAGAATTATTGTAGCATTAAAATCCTGCAGTGGCAGGATATTTGCATTCAGTTGTAATACCGTGTGTTGCATTAAGCTGCAGGATAATTTAAATTTGAAGTACATTTTCGTTTTTACCATAAATCTCATTTGCTTTTTGTAAACTTCATTTGACAAACTGCTTTTTTCATTTGAAGGAGTTCTATCCCGCTTCTCCAGTTAAAAACAATAAATCGCATAGCTTCTAACCTTTTAAGGTGTCAGAATAAACGTGAAATGACTTGAATGGTAGATGAATCTGGATTCAGTTTGAGCTGCAGTTGTCCACACTGGTGTATGAAGTTGGAGACATGCGCTGGCTTCAGAGGGATCAAAATTGATTTTCCTCCATCAGCCAAGAGGCATGAGGAGTTGTAACAATGCCTCAGCAAGCCTGTTAAAAGCATAATGGCTACTTTGAGCTGTGTACAGTCATGTACAAGGAAGGGAGGAAAAGTTAAGTCATCTGTCCACTAGGCATCCCTGAGTGAACAGTACTGTCGGGGAAATCACAGGCTGATTGAAATACTGTGTATGCATGAATCTAGCCCAACATGAACTGTTTTGTTTAGTTTGAAATCAGAGGTCACTGCTTCCCTTATGGTTGCAAATTTTGGGCACATGAACAAAATAATTCCTGGTTGTGATCCAGAAATATAAAGTATGCTTCATAAATAAATGGAAACACCATTGCTGGATTTATTTTGGAAAAAGGGGCATTAACAGTCTGGTTCACATAGGTACCTCTGGTATAGAAGTATTGTTCAACTTAGGAGTCTTACTAGCAGCTTCCCGGTTTATCGTGACCCATTTACTGGAACAACCTCTAATAGCGAGAGTTAATGGGAGATTTGGTACGGTGTTGAACCACTCACGCAACAGTGAGCTTTTATTAGTAACGGCCTGAAATGCCACAATCGCTCAACTTGTGGGAGTCTTACTTAAATAGAAAGGTAGAACTGGTCACTGAAGAACATCTCATCAAAGCTCACCAGTGATTTTTTTTTTTTGTTTGTTTGTCTGGGCACAAACCCTACCAGAAAGTTGCCTTAAATCTTTCTGGAATAAATCACTTTGAACATATCAGATTTGTATCAAGCTGGTTATTTGACCCAATGCTGCATTACTTTGGCACCTTGAAAGTATTTATTTTTTTCATATATATTGTAATTAGTTTGGAAACAGCTTTTTTCTGATACTACTCATGTCCCCTGTGATGAGTCGTTAGGTATCTCTTAACTTCTCACATCCTTAGATGCTATATCTTTCTTGGCTTTTATCTCCATCCCAAACAGCAATTTTCTTGACTCTACATCAGACACGTAGAGTCCATTTTTCCATTTCTTGAACTCGCAAGGCCATTTCAGACCTCATCTGCGTGCTCATCTCTGTCTGCTTAGCTCCCACTGGACTTCTAGCCAAACACTTTGCTGCATAGGTTAAAACTAGTCATCTGGAACCGTTCTCTGGTGCCCTGTGCTGCTTCAACTCTTACTCTTAATCCCCTTTACACCCTCCCCAACATGTCTTTTGTTGTGAGGCTTATACCACTTTTCTTTCTATTATTAAACTTGATCATCACATCTGTCTAATGTTCTGAAAATGCTTTTTGTATGCACCAAGCTATACACAAAGACAATGATATTCTGGAATAGTGAATCTGAGAGGTGATAGAAAAATGCTAAATGCAAGATGTCAGGTACTTTTCAAGATAGTTTACAACAGAAGTTTGATCCACCAGCCTGGTTTAAATTGTTCAGAAGTCCCCCTTTCTTCACATTATCTGCCTTATACTCCATTTTGCAAGTCAGTCTTGATGTTCCATGCATTCTTCCAGAGGACTGCAGTTTTGATAGATCGTTATTTTTTTAACCAGGCTATGTTATTGTCTTGAGCGATTCAAATGAGTAACATTATCATCTCATTTTACTCACGGAAATGCAAGCTAGAATGAAGCACGCCTCGGGCAGGTGTTCTTTAGTTTGCCACCTCTGGCTTCATACCTGGAATCTACATTAGTTCTGTTCTGGCTGTCTGACAGGTTTTGGATATTTGGCTTTGGGTGTGTTGCTTGCTGACACTGTGCACTTGCAGTATCTCTCACCCCTGCCCTGAACTGTCCTGCTAGCCCAGCCCTGAGCTCCCCACACAGCTCTGCCAATACCCTCCACTCCTGCCCTGTCCTGAAGCACTCCCTGCTATTTCAGTCCTGTGTTTCTTCTTAACCCGTTTTTTCCATCCCCAGGTTTGCCTGTTCTCATTGCTTCCTTCTGAATTTCTGTTAAGAAACCCCAGTTCAGAACATGAAGTTTTGGCATGCTCTTGAGCAGAGATTATCATCTTTTGTAATGCAAGGTGATTTATTTTTTTTTTTAAAAAGAGAAGACTCATTTTTAAGCATGAAGTTTTCTAAACCTGTAATTCAAAGCAGAATGAGACTCGTGGTCGAGGAGACCACTTCCACACTGTTATCTTCTGACAAAGGCAAGAAGTGGGTTTAAGGGTTTTTTGGGTGGTTGTGTTTGCTTTTTTTGGTGTGTGTGGGTTTGGTTTGTTGGTTGGTGGTTCTTTTTGGGGTTGGGTTTGTTTTGGTTTTTTTTAATACAGAAACCGATTTAGGCAACTGGAAGCAGAGGTGGAAAAAACTGTGTTTCAGAGAGTCTTTAAACAGGTGCCAGTCTAGCAACTGTACAGCTGCAGTGGGCAGTCCTGCTGACCAGATGGCTTGCCACAGAAAGCCCATCTCATGGAAAGCATTGTTCTGCCACGGTGAAGTGGTGTTTCTGAGGTGCTGCTTCTGAAAATGAAGACTGGTGGTATTCTATGGCATCCCAGAACGCTGGACACTGTTGTCTTGAACGGTTCTGTGTTGGCCCAAAGAGGGATGTTCTATAGAAAGAGAGGAATCCATTCCCATTTTTTGCTTCTTGATGCAGAGAAACAGGCTGGGACCTGATCTGTCACTCATGTGGCAGTGAGCTGTACTCCTTCAGCCTGGTGGCCAGCTCATACGTGTTTGAAGAACAATTATACATGTGTATTATGTATTATACCCCTTATTTTTGTATAGAATCTATCTTATATACTATAATATATATATACATATATATGTATGTTTAAAATTGATGGAGAAGTGCAGTGGTTAGTGGATTCTCTCTGTCATCGCGTAGCAAACATACTGTTGCTGTGATAACCGCGATAAAGAGGTAGTGCATTATTTCTGCACAGCAGGAATTCCGTGTTCGTGAATTAGACTCATGGCAACAAAATACTGGTTTTGAAAATTAGTTGTCTATGAGTTAACGTGAAAGGACCATGTATGAGTTCTGCGAAGCAAATTGAGCTAAGTGGGGCCCAGCAGTAAGTTGAAACAGAAGGTCTTTTTCCACCGTATCACTAACTGCTTCAGGTATTTCTCTGTGGCCCTGTGATTCTTAGCAGTTGTTCTTGGCCATCTGGCATGGCTTTCTTTTAGAGATTAGGGGAGTCTGAGCTGAGGGTTAAGGAAGCTTATAGTATTTAATTGTGTTGCTAGGATGATGATTTACACTGAATTTATCCTAAGTGCATAATATGTTTTACAGAGGGACTGGACAACTACAAATGTTAGTTGATCTGGTTTGCCTTCAAGAACATTTATGTGTAAACATAGAGAGATTGCTAAGTAGCCACTACAGCTTTGCCGAAGAAAGAAAACAGTGATTTTTGCCTGGACAGATAGCAGCTTAATTGTCACGAAAGGTAATCACCAAATCTAAACATTAGGGTATATGGCATCTAGGGTAGTTTTCACTTCATTGTTTTATTAGAGAAAAGGATTACGATAATTATTTTCATAAAATGTATCAGAAAATCTTACTGGCCTTAAACCAGAAATTCTATAAAACATGAATATTTAAAAGAAATTTCACTCACGACATGAGAATTTCATAGGGTCCTAAAAGGAAATTTTTTTGAAGTGACGGGAATAAGTTATCAAAACTTTACTAGAGAACTCTGCAAGTAGACAGTGGTCACCGTTAAATTTTGCGTTGTTCCGTTCTCTTGACTAAGGTCAGTGGGTCCGCATACAGCCAAGCATTCATAATACACATCTTGCTAGATTTTACCGTTGCTTAATTCCAGTATAAAATGCATCTTATTAGGGTAACATATGGCAAGATTATTAAATATCTGATCTTTTATGGTTCGGGAAGAGCTAAGGAAAGCTAAGTATAGTCAAGAAAATCCTTAATGTGGTTTATTTCTTAAATTGTTTGTATTTAAACTACTACCAAAAAAATCTCATAGGAATAATGCCTATTTATTAATGGTACGATTATAAGCAGACGTTCTCATTTATGTAAGTTAAATGGAGTCAAATTTACAAATTCAGATATGTAATATGCCAAGTAAATTTTATAATAGGTTAGGAGAATTTTCCTTTCACTGAAACATAATCCTGGAAGACAAATAGATGAGCTGGAACCTTGCTGGTTTAGAAGTAGCAGGAAAAAGTGAAATACAGCAAATTTTTCATTATTTTTCATTAAAATAATGGATACAATTATTACTCCTGAAGAGTATTTTTCTGCATTAACTTTCTTTAATCTTACAGTGGGAGTAATTAATATTTTTCCCTGTAGATTAAAACCAATGTTGCATGTTAACAGTAGCCATGCAGGTCACTTGTACTGAAGTCTCAGATCAGACTAAAAGAAAGGGAGCATGTCCGTTATGTGGGTCTGCCTGCTGTCAGAGCTATTGGTACTGTAAAGCAGCTAAGAATTTTCGAATGGTTTATATAAGGTAATCCATACTTATTTATACCAAACTGGAACATATACTATAGCGCACTGGTTAGTTTGAAGTACAAAGCTTTAATGCTTAACTGAACCTGTTGGACAGACAGTTAAATCTCGTGAAGAGACTTTGACTCTATGCATAGCTGAAAGTTAATCTCTGAGGTTTAAGAGGGTTGGACAGTTTGTCCCTGAAATAGAACAAAATTGCTAACTACAGACAGCTTAGAAGAGGAAACACATTCAAATTCTCTCTTTTTTGTTGTACTCCCCCATGCTGCATTATCTGATATTCCCCATTTTCTACCACCGGGAATAATGGCAGGGAGAGACAGTGAGTGACCCTGAGATGCTTGTCTCTTGACATAATAGCAATATTTACTTCTGTCCCATTTTGACTCTAATGAGTCAGCAGTGTGGTGGCAATTGCGGTACAATCCCATGAAAGTAAGACTGCTCAAAACCAATCAACCAACCAACAACAAAACAAAACCTCTCAAACAAACAAACAACCCCAAACAAAACAAGTAAGACAGTGAAATCTGTTAAAAGCTAATGTTTTCCGTCACATTGGAATCATAGAATGGTTAGGGTTGGAAGGTTAAAGACCATCCAGTTCCAACCCCCCTGCCATGGGCAGGGACACCCTCCACCAGACCAGGTTGCTCCAAGCCTCATCCAGCCTGGCCTTGGACACTCCCAGGGATGGGGCATCCACAGCTTCTCTGGGAACCTGTCCCAGGGCCTCACCATCCTCTGCGGGAAGAATTTCTTTCTGATATCCAATCTAAATCTCCCTCTTTCAGTTTAAACCCATTACCCCTTGTCCTGTCACTACAGGCCCTTGTAAAAAGTCCCCCCCAGCTTCCTTGTAGGCACCCCGTGGGAACGAAGGCACAGACCCCGGCATGATGTGCACCAAGCGAGATCTTTTATTGTTTGACAGCGTGGGTTTTTGTAGACAGATTCAGTAATTTTCCACAGTCTAAACCCCTCCCAGTGTTTTTCGAAAGCTGAGGCTGATAACTCTAACTTTTGTAAGCTTGGCTCTGCAGTGCCTTACTCTGCAGCTTATCAAGCTCGTGACGTGAGCCCCTTTGGTGTCAACATCCTAGTCCTGTATTTTTAATTCCTCATGTATCTTGTGAGAACAAGACCTTCAGCTCTTTGTGCGGTTCGTGGGAACCTGGTTGTGAGAACCTGACCTGTCCAGCTGGTCCGCAACAGCCCCCTTCAGGTACTGGAAGGGCCTATAAGGTCTCTTCAGAGCCTTCTCTTCTCCAGGCTGAACAAGCCCAGCTCTCTCAGCCTGTCCGCATAGCAGAGGGGCTCCAGCCCTCTGATCATCCTCGTGGCGTCCTCTGGACTTGTTCCAGCAGGTCCATATCCTTCTGATGTTGATGGCCCCACAGCTGGACACAAGACTCCAGGTGGGGTGTCACGAGAGCAGAGTAGAGGGGGAGAATCCCCTCCCTCACCCTGCTGGCCACACTCCTCCTGATACAGCCCAGGATACGGCTGACTTTCTGGGCTGCCAGCGCACACAGCCGGCTCATGTCCAGCTTTTCATCCCCCAGTACCCCCAAGTCCTTCTCCTCAGGGCTGCTCTCCATCCATTCTCCACCCAGCCTGTCCTTGTGCTGGGATTGCCCGGACCCAGGTGCAGGACCTGGCCCTTGGCCTTGTTGAACTCCATGAGGTTGGCACAGGCCCACCTCTCCAGCCTGTCCAGGTCCCTCTGGATGGCATCCCATTAGCAGGAAAAATTCAGTTTTCAGTAGGGATTTGATAAGCTGTGAAAAGATTCCAGTTTTCAGTTTTAGTTTCCCCTCCAAATGTTACGGCACTGTTGACGCACCTGTGCAAACATTGATGTCAGTGAGGGAGAACAATTAGATAAAAGTTTTAGCATGTCAACGTTTTGTCTGGAAGGAGAAGGAAAGAATATTTAGTTCAAATGGTATGGTGTCCTGATGAACATGATGGTAATAAAGTCCATTCAAAAACCTGTTTGCTGACATTACGTATTCAAACATTATTTGAGACCTGAGACTATTTTTAAGTTAAAATAGCAAGTTTTCCTTCAGAGCTGAGTTGGACCGGTTAATCCAGGTGGTGGGGGCCCCATAACTGGTTTTAGGGTCTAAGCTGTTTCATCCAGTATGGTATTTCTTAGAGTGTCCCTCTCACTAACTGCTCTTCGCTAACACCATATTCTATTCAGGTTGGGTTTTTTTGGCGTGGGGTGGGGTTTTTCTTTAAACTGTTTTTGTTTTCGTTCAGTGTGGAAGTGTTTTTATTCTGGCTGTAGGTAGGTGTGAGAGCCATTTGTGTCTGTTATTTTGAATAAACAGTGAGTTGATTCATGACTCAAATGGCAGATTTTTTGTATACATCTGTTGCAATGTAGCCTGCTGGACATAGCTTACTCATTTGTATATGAGGAAGTTTACAGTTATTGGAAGTGAGAAGTGGAGTAAGAATTTCAAATTGGAAAATAAATTACTCCCCTCCAGCCTTCCCTGCCCCCCACCCAGAGTTAAATCTTTCTTTAAATGACTCAGATTGTATTCCTCATATCCTCTGGCTGCGTGACCTCAAGTAAATTTCTTCAGCCTTATGTGTCTCAATTCCCCTAACTTTTAAAAATAATGGTAATACCGACTTCTATGAAGTCATGGTTATAATCATGGAGTACAGTTGTTGTTAACAGTGAATAAACTTAAGAACGGTAATGTTTCTTTCTTACCGCTGGGCTCCTAGACCCATGCAGAACATTACAGTAAGCTGCTTGATTGGGCCTCTGTTAGCATGCTCCCATTTTCTCTGGCCCTGCTACCTTACAAGTAAGCAAGTCTGCAAGAGGCTGATCCAAAGGTGCATAATCTTCCTCATGTGAGTAGAGGATGAGCTTGTAACTCCATTATCTGGCTCTCTGAGGAGACATCTAATTTGCTTATTTAAATGCTGCTGACACAAAACAAGACTTGGGTGGAAAAGATGGAAGGATGCAGTCCAACTTGTGGAAAGTAAGGTTCAGTTAATTGGGGTTCTGCTGTACATGAAGTTAGGATTTTCCTAATGGGCAGCCGATAATATGGTGTACTGTACTTAGTACCTCCTCTGTTTATCCCATATCATTTGTAAAGTTACCCAACCTTTCAGCAACTTACGGAAACTCTGAATCGAAGGAGGAATGCTGCTGGATATCTTGGGCTTTGTTTTAAATGTCTTGCAGAAATAAATAAACAAATCACTGTGCTGGTTTTAGCCAGGAAAGGATTAACCTTCTTCACGGTGGCTGGTATGAAGCTGTTCCTGGATTTCTGCTGAGAAGAGTACTGATCAGGTGTCTTTTTGGCTGGTGCTGGGGAGTGCCTGCACCAAATTCAAGGTCTTTCTCAGCTCATGATACTGCAGCTGCGTTCCCAGCTTTCTTGCTACAGGCAGTGTGGGAGGACACACAGTTCAGACAGCCGACCCAAACTGACCGGAGGAGCATTTAATTCCATAATACATCATGCTCAGTACTTAAGCGGGGAATGGGCTCTGGGGCCATAACTTTTTGACTCTCTCCTTAACTCCTTTTGCTCCTTTGCTAACTCTTCTGTTAGCTCCTGAACTCCTTTTACTGACTCTTTTGCTAATTCCTTTGCTGGCTCGTTCGTTAACGAGTTGGTGTGTCAGTTGGCTTTCCTGGTCATGCTGTCACTCATGGGGCTCTCTTGGACTCTTCTGAGACTGCTCTCAGGCTCCAGTCTTGGGCTCTGTTTCTTGGTTCTCTGGCTGTGACTCTCACTTCTTGGGACCTGGTTGAGCTTTGGTTGGCGGGCGGTGAGCAACTGTATAATAGGTTTTATTTTCTATTATTTTAATTACTTATTAGTATAGTTATATATTCACTTATATATATATCTTAATCGCTTATATTCAATTAGTCAATAGTTCTTATCTCAATTTTACGAGCTTCCTTGTCTTTTTCCTCCGATTCCCTCTCCGCTGGAGGGGGGGAGGTGTGCGAGTGGCATCGTCATATTTTGCTAGCCAAGGTTATATAACGACAACCACACCTTGCAAACAAAGTAAAGGAATGTAGTATGGCTGAAGATGCATTATTAAACAGGGAATCTTTGCTCAACTTGGTTGGTGTGGTCACATAAAACTTAAACATTTTAATATCACTTTACAGAAGTTACCCACCAAACTCAAAGCAATTTCACAACTTTCTGAAACAAATTAGCTTTAAATCAATTCAGATCTCCATTCAGCTCAGTCCCTTGCTGCTTAGGAGCAATTTAAATGGCTGAATTTATTCAGCAGAGATAATTGAACTTCTGAGTGTTTGGAAACTTGACTGGGATGATCGTCCTTTCCTCGTGCTTTTCCTGAGCTGAGCCAAAGTTCAGATGGCTGTCCAAGCCTTTTTCATTTAACTACTCCATCCAGTGTAGCAGGGATTGTGAATATTCTTGGGACGTGCTGCCAGTTTGAATTTTGAGTCATTTGAAGCTCATCTTTAATAATATCTCTCAAAACTGGGCACCGTGGCCAGCAGCTTTATCACTGCTCAGGTAATGCAGGTAGAGCTAGATTTTCCACAGAGTTATAATACATCCTGGCAGTGTTTGTGGTTGTCCTTAATCAAGGCATAGCCAAGCACCTAGAGTCTTAGTAACCAATCTGAACCCGTCTTTAAGTATGTAGTGTCACAGTTATTATGCTGGCTCTCGCCCCTGCTCTCACCCAGAGCTGCTGTGCTGTATGGGTACACAGAGCTGTTTGTTACCCCTTGCATCCCTTGGGAGGGGATGGAAGCTGAAGCACGGAATTACTACCTTGCCAAATTTTTATTTCTTTCTTTGCCTCCTTGTGTTTGCTATGTTTTTGTTGTTAAATGCAGTAAATGAGAATTAACTTTTCAGAGTCAAAAGGGTTAATAGTGTTTGCAAATATTGCTTGTGTTTAGTGGGGTAGGAATTCTGTACCCATGGATTGTTGTTGAATCTACTTGGTCCTCGTTGCAAGCTGCATTTGTTACTCGGGTCTTTTGGCCTGCCTTGTGACTCTCCTGAGTGAAAACCCTATGTGCTGTTTCTACTAAATGCACCAGGGATACGTAGTTTTGAAAAGACACTGAACTAGTAGTGTCTGTATGTCTGTCTTCCCACATAACGCTGACAAGTCGTGAGGCATCAGGGATTGAATCTATTTTATTTCTTTTGTGGATTTCCCCGTACGTCTGTTTTATGTGCATTCTGGTACAATTTCTACTGTAGGTACAAATTGTAGGTCTGCAGTAGGAAATGATCACATTACTCTTGATTCTTAAAAGTGTGTGACATGTATTGAAGGTTGCTGCAGGGAATTAAACCCAGCAGAAACTGGTATGCTAATTGTTACTTACGGAATTATTAATTTCTAACACTGTAAGGAGTTGTGACTGATAAGTACTTTCTTTTTTTTTACTGAAAAAAGTGGGTTTTAATGGGGTTTAAATTTTTATGGGGAAGAAGGCTGAAGCAAGATAAACATGAGCTATGGATGAGGATAAGATTATAAACAGATGACCATAAGCTGTAGGTGTTCATCAGCTTAACAACTTACTGGTCTTTAGCAGAGATGCTTGTGTGCACGTTTCTACCATGCTGCACGTGTGATGCAAAGCATCTTAACGTAAACCAAGCAGTTCGCTCTGCAAATAACGTGTGTAATGGTTAACAACGGCAGCAGATGACATGGAGTAATTCTGTCACGTATAATCCACTCTGTATACCACCGAAACGATGCAAAAATGAAAGAGGGAAGAGAATTGGCACTGTACTCTTCAGTCAAATTTTCTCACTTAATTTGCTATCTTAGTGAACTGAAGGGCTCCTTCTAAATCAGAGGTTTGTTCTTTTGGGCTTCTTGATTGATGCATTAAGCACACTTTAAATGATGCTGCTGACTACTTACATTTTGTTAGTGGCTGTGTCACTGCTGACTAGTGTCCCTTCTTCACAAGGCTCGTTTCTTCCTCTGTATTGTGTTGGAGAGTTTCCAACCAGTTATGATCGTAACCGGTAAGAGCTGTCTGTCAGTGGACTCCAATTTAGAAATGTATACATCTCTTTTTGTCTCCTTTCATAGTAGTTTTAAACTGAGTCGGTGGTTAAGAATCTTACTGTCCTGTACTTCTGTTCCCACCCTCCCTTTTTTTTTGCTTCATCTAGCTATTGAGGTGTCCCAAAGAGTACCTTTTCTCCTGCAGTGTGTCCTCTGGATGCAATGACACAATTAAATTAGAAAAAAACCCCAAAACTTTATGTTCTCAATTGCTCTTTCCTCAGAGCTTTGATTGCCCTGGCATCTCCATTTTCACTGATTTAAGGAATTGACATTACATGTGTTGCCATAATCCCAGAGTGCCTTAGGACCACTTAATATATTTAACCTCTTAACACCTTGTAAATACGGGCCGTACTTTTATCCTCCTGATACAGATGGAAAGCTGAGCCGCCAAAACATAGAGTTCACCTGCAGCAGAGCACGGGGTAGAGGTCTGAGAGCTCTAAGAGAGCAGAACTAGCAAGCCCCCATGTAGCGCAGTTCAGCAGGGGTAGGCTTGCGTTTAGTTCTGCACAGCTGTGTGCGCATGGCATTGCTCAGAAATCCTGCCGGGTACCTATTCTTGAGCTTGGGTGCCTTTGCAGCAGTCTTCCCAGCACTTTCGTTTCCTGATGAGCTTGGGCAGAGGCAGTTTCTATCTATGTCAATGGTGTAGATGTGTCCTACTAAGAGACTCCTATGAAGTTAAACTGAAATTGAACCTGGATCTCTGAAGTCATTGGTAAGTGTCTTAAGCAACGGGCCATCTGTTACGCGCCGTGCCTCGTGACAGGCTTCAGGCAGGCAAGCCACCTCTGAGCTGCACGTGCTTGTGCAGCGTGGTCCACAGGCACAAAACACCTCCCTGATTTAGGACCTGTAGACCATCCTTTTATTCGGCTGTGTACTCCAGTAGTCTGGCGTGTCACCGACTTCCAGAAGTGCCTAGGACAGTGGAAGTTTTCTCATGACACATAACGTGTATCCTAGATCTCCCCCCCACCTGCACAGTGTCCGTCACTAAGAAATCTGGAGGTCCCTTCTTGAGATTGTCATCCAATAGATGCCAGTCCAGGTGAAGACTTTGCTATGGGACGTCTCTCATTATGGTGTCCATTGTCATTTATATTTTTAAGACTCCAAACCAGCTAATAAAATAATCCTATAAATGGTAAATAAATAAACCAACATTACATTTAACACTTACAGAAGGTAGAGATAAGACTAAAAAATTTCCTGTTGCATACCAGGCAGTAATAATTCCTCCTCCTTTCCGTAGTCTCTCAAGCCATATGTTTGTCTTCTACTGTCAGAGCAACGTTTGCTCTAATGGCTTTTTCAGTGTGTGGAATGTAAAAAGAACCCTCTGCGGGATTTTTTTTCCCACTGTCAGCATCTGGGAGGGTGTTGGGTTTATGTCTTTTCAGTGCAACAATGGTTTTGTGTCTTACAGGATGTACTTTAAAATGCAGATAGCTAGTGTTATCTTTGATCCTGTTTTGTTATTTTTGTGTTTGTTTAGGCCTTTTTTAGGTGTTACCTACTCTGATCATAGAAGTGACCTGCACAGGTGGCTATGATAGATGACCTTGGTGTGATAGAGCTATCTGTTACTTTGACAGGTTTTTCTTGGGATTCTTAACTATTCCTTTCTGCCTTTAGGTAGAAATGGAAGCTGGCACTATTGTTCGATTTTCTCCTTCTTTTGTTTCTTAGCCTGTTCCTCCATTTGCAGCTTAATTGGAGTAAGTCATTCTTGTCCTTTATGATTTATTAGATGTTAGTGGTAAGGTTTTATCATTCTGCTGTGAGCATTTTAGCTGATGATCCAAATAAACTGTAGTGGGGTTACAAGTTAAGACTACGTTTGCTTTCTAGTGGTTTGATTTGTCTCCCACTCATGAGGCTCAAATGTAAAACTGGATATATTTGATCAAACCAAAAATTTGCATATCCTGTCTTTGAAAAGAGATGGTAAAGAATGCGTAATAGATACTGAAAGAATTTAACAAATTCATGGAATTCCTTTGAGTCATTTATCCCACCCATGTCCTTCCTAAAATCTGTGGCAGTCAGTTCACTAGCTTAACTATGTATTTTGTGAAAGAGCACTTAATTTTAAGCCTACTGCTTGATCATTTCAATAGATGCTGACAGATACTCTGATAAACAGTGAACTGTTCTCTTTTCTGCTTTATTTTCTTTTATTGCTGAGTGGGAAACAAGATCAGAGAAATTCTAATTTAAAATGAGGTTACTGCAAAGGTAGTATTTAGCAGTGCTTAGCATATTGTATGTTTAGATCACAGAACGATAGAAAAGTTCTGGTTTGGTAGGTACCTCTAGAGAACATCTGGGCTGACCTTCTGTTGAAAGCGAGGCCTTAGATTGTGTTACCCAAGGCCCTGTCAAGCGCAGTCTTGAGGACTTGGAGCAAGAGAGATTCCACCATTTCTCTTGGTAATCTGTTCCAATGTTTAATTGTTCTCAATTCACTCAATTTGTTCTCACTTTTTCTTATAGCCGCACCAGAATTTCCCCTGAAGCAACTTGTGCCTATTGCTTGTCTTGGTGGCACTGTGCTGGATGGTGCTGGAATGACCAAACCTGGACCCAGTAGTCCAGGTGTGGTCTAACAAGTGCTGAGTGGAGTGAACTAACCTCATCCCTTGGTATGCTGGATATAGTCTTCAGTTTAGCATCCAAGTGTCCGAGCGATTAATAACTGGGATGTATCCATCTGCGGACTCCCAGGGCACGTGGGCTTGTTCCAGCTTTTTTTACTTTTGTTGTTTTCTATGACTACAGTTGTCTGTCGTTTAGTGGGAGGCTTAATTTAAAATGTCTTTGGTAATAAGCAGAGCCGCTCACCTTGAATTAGTTATGGGTGAGTCACATGACTCCAAGTTACCTCTGTTTAAGGTGTTAACTGGGACTTTTAAAAGTTGTTTTCAGAGCCAGGTCATTCAAATATAGCAACAAGGGTAGAAAATACATTTCAGCTGACAAATTGCATGAGCTTTTATTTAACGGTTCTTATTCAAAGGTACTGAATTGGGAAGACCTGCTTAGATCAATCCATTCTTCTGTCTTCAGAATAGTGTGGTTTTGTAGAAGAGATTCTTGCTCATTCTGGACTAATATGCCCATGTGATCCCATGGCAAAAGCATAGAGAGTTCCATTTATTTGTGAATTCATGGGGACTTTCCGCAGTGAGTGCAAGCCAACAGCAAAGGAACACTGCCATAGCTACCACTGAACTGTAGCCTTGAGGCAGTTTCTGTACAGAGCTTTCCTTTAATTACTTGCTCACAAAATGATGCCTGGTGATAATGCCTTCCAAATAGGTTTGGGCTACACTAGCAGAGGGAAGCGTCAGGGTGTCTGATATTGTGATTACCTGTGCTATACATGAAGAATCTTGCAGTTTTTTCATTTCCTAAGCAAAAACTGGGGGTCAAAAGTGAGAAGAGCCCAAGAACCTGGGAGACACCGGGTTTGCTTTGTGGTTATGTGCAAGTTGCTGCATTTCATGAGCCGAAGTCAAATAAATAAATAAATAAAGTTGAGACATGGGAGAAACCTAATACTTTGCCCGTGTTAACCCTCCTGTAAGGAAAACTAATAAAAAACCTGGATGAAGATAGGGACAAGGAGTGTTAAGTCATGTTTCTTCTTCAACTTTCCAAGCCCTTTATTAAGGATTACAGGGTAGGCACCTGAGATACAGAGGGTTTGACTGTCTTAACCAGCGTCATGCAGGAGGACATGACGGAGGTGAGAGTAGCACTGTGTACTTCTCTTCCCTATTACTCAGGTCCCTTGTCTGCTACAGATCATCTCTCTGCTTTTTTCCCCTTTTATTTTTTCACGTAGCTTTAATGACCTCTGGAGTAACAAGCAGATGACATGAGATTTTATAGCTACGCCGCTTGTGGTTTGAGAGCTGTATAAAAGTGACATTTAATGCAGCCATTTGTGTATTGGTGTCCAGCTCTTCCAATCCTATGAGACTTGAATTCAACTTCTTTGCAGTGGAATGCCACAGGTACATAACTCATACTTAGGAGAGCTCTGGGAAAGGGGGTTTCTGTAAGTTATTTGGGAAGGTGAGGTGACAACAACTTCTTACAGGTCTCTTTGCTTTGTTGCTGCATGAGACCACCACGGGTATGTAGTCGGATAGGGCTGATCCATGAGTGTCATCGGCACTCAGAGCGTTCAAGCCATAGATGGCTCAAATGCTCTAAGCTGGCCACCTGTGACGTATGTAGTCATGCCTGTTGACTTTGGTGGCTGAACTCACTTGGAGACCTTTTCCCTTACCATCTTTCTAGTGCTTATCAGTCCAGGAGCAGGTCTGCATGTTTCACAGAAGTTGTGGGTTTGTCAAGTCAGTGAGACCCTGCACAGTAGAACTGCACCAAAGTCTCAAAGAACAGAACTGGCCTGGGAAAGTGCTGCTATTAGTGAAAGTGTGAGAGAAGAAAACAGCTCAGCTTGTCCCCCAAACCCAAGGCTGATATTTCAGGGTTCAGAGTCAGAAAAAAACCCACAAAAAAACAAACCACAAAACTGCATTTGGTAGCTACAAACCAAACGTAACCGATGCATAAAAAATGGTGATGTAATGTATCTCAGGACCTCCCTACTGCTTTTTGACGCTGCTGTTTGGAAGAGAGCCACGCTCAGTGCAAAACACCGGGGAATATGAGCGATTTCAAGTTTTGATGCTCAGAACAGTTCTATTTGCTTGAAAGGGAAAATAGAGCTTCCTGTGAGAGGGATTGTGTATCATCATTGCCACATAAAATAATCTTGTCTTGGTAATGATAATTTTCTGTCTAGCAGTCAGACCTGGCAGGAGAAAATAGATGCTTTTTACCGACTTGCTTATGGGTCACAAATACTCAGTTTCAGAATGGTCTGAGACAGGTTGATGCAGTCAGGTTTTTGGTAGGCTTATGGGAAGTTTAAAGTGAGTGAAAAATTGATAGGTGAGCTGCAAAGAGAAGCCTAAGATAAGTACGTACCTGCCAGCCAAGAAGGTTAAACTTACATAATTTTGTCTGTATGAGTCTACTGCTCCTCTTGGGACCCTGCAGGTAATGTAGAGTGGAGCATATAACACCCCACCTGGAGTGCTGTGTCCAGCTGTGGAGCCCTCAACATCAGAAGGATATGGACCGGTTGGAGCGAGTCCAGAGGAGGCCACAGAGAAGCTGCGGAGGCTGGAGCCCCGCTGCTATGAAGAAAGGCTGAGAGAACTGGGCTTGTTCAGCCTGGAGAAGAGAAGGCTCTGGGGAGACCTTATAGCACCTTCCAGTACCTGAAGGGGCTAGGAAGCTGGGGGGGGGGGGGGGGGGGGGGCAGGGAGCTTTTTACAAGGGCCTGTAGTGACAGGACAAGGGGTAACCAGTTTAAACTGAAAGCAGGGAGATTTAGATTGGACATCAGGAAGAAGTTTTTCCTGGAGAGGGTGGGGAGGCCCTGGGACAGGTTGCCCAGAGAAGCTGTGGGTGCCCCATCCCTGGAAGTGTCCAAGGCCAGGCTGGATGAGGCTTGGGGCAACCTGGTCTGGTGGAGGGTATCCCTGCCCATGGCAGGGGGTTGGAGCTGGATGGTCTGTAAGGTCCCTTCCAGCCCAAACCATTCCATGATTCTATGATACAGTGGGGATCAGTGTTGCCAAGTACCATCTCAGGATACCATTCAGGAACAAGGTTCTGCTTGATGAGATTATGAATGAAAAGATAGTAAAAAGTTGCTCCCATCATTTGAGAGTTTGTGATCTGAAATGGGAAATACTTCTCCATATATATTTACAGATGGTGAGCTGGAATATAGAGAGTGAAAAAGAGCTGAGAATTGAAACCCTGTCTCCAGAGGATTGATTAAAAGTCTTCACTGCAATACTCTTCTTCCTCCCCTTAGGACCAGTAGATGATGACAGTCTTTCTAGGGTGTTAAAAGATTGTTGCAGTCACTGTTTCTGCAGACACTTCCAATTGTCCACAATATCTCTGTTCTGAAGTGACAAGAATCCAGAATGGTCTGTAGATTCTGTGGAAGGTAAATAATTCTTGCAAAAGGTGATCTGTTCCTCTGTTGTCCCTCTGGCTTTTCCAACTGGAGTGGAGGAGAGGAAGTGCAGGAAGGGGGAAGCAGTAAATCTGTGCCTTTACAAAGCTAGAGTCCTGCTGGTGTCTTTCTGGTTTGTGATTGTTGTAGTCCGAAGATAATTGTAGAGCAGTTGATTGTAAATGTGGTGAGAGCTTTTGAAATGAGAAAAGTAATTCAAAGGTGATGGGAAATATTAATCACACTCTGTGAATCCTTCCAGAAGAACCTCACATGCTGATTACTAGGATCTGTCTTGACCCCCAGGCTAGCAGTCCCAAACTTGGTGAATGGTCGGTCTGTCTCCTGGGGATGTGCAGTCCAGCCCCTCCACACAGTCTCGGTGTAGAAATTGACTGTACTTTTTGTTTTCCTGGCTGCTGTTTACCATGAAGTGAAGCCGATACTCATCGGAAAAAGTAAGCCAGAACTGTCATATTCTTGGAGGATGGCTGATGAGAACGGGCTTTTTAATTAGAATGGGTCTCTTCCACACGTAAACTGACCATCTGTTAGAGGAGAGTAGTTGCAAGGGAGAGAGAAGGGATATCGTGTGTACCTTCCAGTGAGGATGCTGCTCGCTGATGCAGCAGTAATCGGTGTTAGCTTGGAGGATTTGGAAGTTTTGTCCTATAGCTCTTAGCTGGGTTGTCCTTATGAAAGGAAGTTTCCATTTGCTTGCCTTCCAGTAACGGGAATTGTCCAGACTGACCAGAGACTTCATGGTGAAACCTGGCATTTGGTTTAGCACATGCAGTGTTGCTACTTCAAAAACCGTTTTGTTTGAGGTTATTATGCCGGGATGGAGGATTTACCTTGCTGCTTTTACAATCCAGGGGAGTGTATGCCGTTAATGTTATTGGAAAGAAGTCTTGGGAAGTCATGCATGGTACTTTTCACGGAAAGTCCGCTGAGTTCTGTGCAATGAAATTCCTGGATATTGTAACGTGAGGCTGTCGTGCACACGTGTGGCCTTCTAAAGGGATGAAGATTGCAGAAGTGAAGGGTGAATGCTGAGCAGGCATTCTGGCTAGAAAGCAGTTCAAAAAGGTAGATAGCCGTGAAGTTCGTAAACTATTTGTTAGCATTATTGTTACTGGTTTTATGAAATAAAATTAAATAAACTGTTTTAATGACTGCTGCAAATGGTTAAGTGTGTGAAAATTCTGTGTACAGTGGTGTAATAGTTATAAGATACTTTTCTGAGGGACGTTAGCACTTTTTTACTTGCATTCCTAATAATGCAGGGGTGGTGGAAGGTAAGATTTACCTTCTTCTGTTGCACTTACTTACTGAAGTAATGGCATCCATCTGAGAATGCTGATACTTCATGCCCAGCGTAATGCTTCACAGAAGCTCTTCCCCACTTTACTACCTGCAGTTGACGAGCATGTACAGTTGCCCTGTTCCCTGAAAAGTCCATGACCATCCCCTGTCTTACCTTCCTTCACTCCTTCAAGCTATGTGTCAGGGTAAGTAATGCTAAGCTGATCTGTTTCCTGGTTCATTTGTCTATTTTTTGCTTTTAAATACAGTTTTCTGTTAAAATAGTTTCTTAGTGGCCAAGATTTTTTTTTTTTTACTGATTTATGTAAACCCTTTTTGATCAGATGAAAAAATACGGTAGGAATCTATCATATTCTTATTTGCCAAATGTCTTTGGCTATACTAATTTGCTAACTAATTGGAACCTTTGTTGACCCAATTTAGAGCTAATACCTGTTGTTGCTAAAGAAAATTAAAGAAAACTTCTATGCTTCTGAGAAATTAAGCAGTGTTGTACTATGGGGGGAAAACAGCTTTCCTTCATGACCTCTGATCTCAGTATTTACTGAAGGAAGAGATTGGATTGATCATGTCTTAGGATGCAGAGCTGCACATTAATATATTTCATATTCTTTTCCTGTGTTTGTGCACTTTATCCTAATTGATCTCAAGGAAAAGTAAGGTGTTTTAATTTCCAGTTTGCATATTTTCTTCAGTCCTCTTACTGCCAAAAGTGATATTAAATACTCTAGAGAGAAAGCCATTTATCAGGAAGAGGAATTTTGGGACTAATGAAGAATTAGGTTATCTTTACATTATGAAACCAGTGTCAAAATTAGGTCACCGTTTCCTTTAACATCTCCATGTAACTGAGAAATGTATGGAAAAATTGAGGTAGCAAAGAGTATGTTTTTGATGAACCAGGGAAGAGCACGTGGTTTTCTGGGTCGATGCTGGTCCAGTGCACTGCTAAGGGATGTATTGATGCTGAAGGTCACTCACGTGGATCAGTAAAGGCATTTTTCTCAAATCTATGTAAAAATTATGCCTGGCATCGTGGTTGGAGACCATCTAGCAGTTTATGGGTTTATTTCCTTTGGGTGAGAGACAAAAGCCTTCCTGGCCACTTTTCAGAAGTGTTGGAGTGCTAATCCTGGTCTCCTAGACAATACCAGCTTAGATGTGCTGCCTTCTTAAATTCCACGTAGTGTCCGCATGGGCAGACTGTTCTTCAGTTCGTGTCCCAAATGCAGTGTCACTGTTAGGTATTTTCCTGGCTGTACCTTATGCTGATTATACCGATCTTACACAGTGCTACTGCTATTGCTTTTGCCACCATTGTCACCGTCCTCTTCTTATTGTGTTCAGGTTTGTAGGAAGAGGTAATATCTTTATTTGACCAAATAACATACCTGGAGAAAAAAGCCTTAATGTAAGCGTCAGAACAACGTGGTGTAAATGCAGAGTTATAAGCAGGGCCTATTTTGGGAGCTCAGACAGAGGATGAGGCAGGTAAAGGGATGAAACTGTGCAAGCAGAGTGAATGATGGAGTGACAGAGTTCTTGCTGCTGAAACAGGAGTGGAATTCATTCTGGAGGTGGTGATTTAATTCACAAGATATAGTTAGGGAGAAGAGATGTAGAAGAGTTTGGAATTCATGAGCCTCTAGGCCAAAGAAGACAGGGAGACTGGGTAGAGCACAGCTGAGATGCAGGTTGTGAAAGCTGGTGTTCAAGCAAGCAGATGATTAGAACAAAGGAAGAAACTCTCCAGACAAAACTGTGATCATCAGTACCCATTTTTGCTACTGTGGAACAAGATGGGACTCATTCTCTTTGTGTGGCCTCTGGGTCTAGGTTCCTGGTACTCAGTTCTGCATGGCTTGGGGTGAGCGTGGAAGACTTGCACAAGTGTCTGTAGACGCAAAAGAGGGAACAATACTTTGTTCCAAAAGTTGTATTTAAGATTCTTTGGGGAATACAGATAATCCCACCTTGGACTCTTCATTCATCTTCTGCTGGATGCTGCACGTGCATGTAGGGTGGGATGGTACTGGGATGGAACATCTCACGTAACTGGTGATTGCTGTGGTCAATGCAGCTCCTCTGCCACTAACGAAAATGTTACAGAGCTTTCAAAGCAGCTTAGGTGGGCCAGCGTGCTGCAGCGTTTCCTGTCTTTGAAAGCAAGGAGAAAAGGGCTATGAGCTTCAGATTAGTGTTGCTACTTTGAGAGCAATATCCTTTGACTGGAGAAGTCCTGAGAAAAGAACCCTGGATTGTTCTCCAAACCACCTGCGTGTAAAATCCAACCCCTAACAAAATGCACGGGTCTGCACTTATTTTTTGACTCCTGAGTGGAAGTAAGTTTTATCTAACTACGTTCTCCTTACAGAGAGGAGCCATCCTAGCATGTGATGGGTTTATTTCCTTTGGATGAGAGGCAAACCAGCATATTTTCACGGCTTCTCTACTCAGACTCTGGTTTTGGTTTTTTATGATTCTTGTTCGCAGTTCTGACTCCTGAGTTTTGTCATTCTTGAACAGCTGAACTACAGCTGTGGATGTAGTCTACCTAGGCTTTAGTAAGGCCTTTGACATCATTTCCCACAGCATTCTCCTGTAGAAGCTGGCTGCTCATGGCTTGGACTGGCATACTCTTTACTGGGTAAAAACTGGCTGGATGGCTGGGCCCGAATAGTGGTGAAGAGAGTTAAATCCAGTTGGTGGCTGGTCACAAGTGGTGTTCCCGAGGGCTCAGTACTGGGGCCAGATCTGTTTAGTATTACCAATGATCTGGACGAGGAGATTGAGTGCACCCTCAGTAAGTTTGCAGACGACACCAAGCTGGGCAGGAGTGTTGATCTGCCTGAGGGTAGGAAGGTTCTACAGAGGGTTCTGGACAGGCTGGATCGATGGGCTGAGGCCAGTTTTAGGAGTTGAAACAAGGCTAAGTGCACTTGGCTCAACACAGTCCCATGCAATTCTACAGGCTTGAGGAAAAGTGGCTGGAAATCTGTGTGGTGGAAAAGGATCTGGGGGCTGTCAATTGACAGTCGGCTGAATATGAGCCAGCAGTGTGCCCAGGTGGCCAAGAAGGCCAATAGAATCCTTGCTTTTATGAGAAGTAGTGTGGCCAGCAGGACTAGGGAAGTGATCATCCCCCTGTATTCAGCACTGGTGAGACCACATCTCTAATCCTGTGCTCAGTTTTGGGCCCCTCACTGCAAGAAGGACATTGAATCACAGAACCACAGAATCACTAAGGTTGGAAAAGACCCATAAGATCATCCAGTCCAACCATCAACCCAACACTCCCACACCCATTAGATCATGTCCTCAAGCCCCACGTCTACACGTTCCTTGAACACCTCCAGGGATGGTGACTCCACCACTTCCCTGGGCAGCCTGTTCCAGGGCCTGACCACTCTGTCAGTGAAGATGTTTTTCCCAATATCTAATTTAAACCTCCCCTGATGCAACTTGAGTCTGTTTCCTCTTGTCTTGTCACCAGTTACCTGGGAGAACAGACCAGCACCGGCCTCCCCACAACCTCCTTTCAGGGAGCTGTAGAGAGCGATCAGGTCTCCCCTCAGCCTCCCCTTCTCCAGGCTGAACCCCCCCAGCTCCCTCAGCCGCTCCTCATCAGACTTGTTCTCCAGACCCTTCCCCAGCTCCGTTCCCTTCTCTGGACACGCTGCAGCGTCTCTATGTCCTTCCTGTAGTGAGGGACCCAAAGCTGAACACAGGACTCGAGGTGCGGCCTCACCAGGGCTGAGTATGAGATGCTGGAACGTGTCCAAAGAAAGGCAAGGAAGCTGCTGAAGGGTCTGGAGCACATGTCTTATGAGGAGCAGCTGAGGGAACTGGGGAGGAGGAGGCAGCTCTCAGGAGACCTTAATGCACTCTACAGCTACCTGAAAGGAGGTTTTAGTGAGATGGGGGTTGGTCTCTTCTCCAAAGTGACAAGTGATAGGACAAGAGGAAGTGGCCTGAAGTTGCATCAGTGGAGGTTTAGGTTAGATATTAGGCAAACTTGTTTCACCAAAGGGGTTATCAAGCATTGGAACCAGCTGCCCAGGGAAGTGGATGAGTCACCATCCCTGGAGGCATTTAACAGATGTGTAGACATGGTGCTCAGGGACATGGTTTAGTTGTGGGCTTGGCAGTGCTAGGTTAACGGTTGGACCCGGTGGTCTTAAAGGTCTTTTCCAACCTAAACAATTCTGCGGTTCTATGAATGTTTCCTGGTATTTAAACAACTTCAGAGGAGGATGAGCTTTTAGACAATTTCAGAGTTGAAATAAGGACTGACCTGAATCAGCCTTTCATCTGTCTTGGGTGCTGCATACGAGTTTGGAAAACATTTGAGTAAGACGGTGGTGCCAGGGAAGGGGCTGAGCTGTTATTTCTTCCTTCTTGAAGCTGCAATTCCCTTCTGTTCTGTGCTGAAACTTCGGTCGGTGAAAAGTTAACTGTCTGCTACCCTTAGTGTAAGCAGGTTTTTGGCTGCAGAACAGAGGAGTTTGGGTTCTGTCAAGTAAGTCTCCTACACTTGTACATCCAACTCTACACCCTGGCAGTGTTGCAGAGAGAATAATGTGTTTGTCCATTCCCTGATATTGCTGATTAGACATTAGAAAAGCTGCTAGTTGCTGTAGACAACAGGAGGACTGGGATGGGCCAGCAGGTCCTTTCCTGTCAGCTGTTAATTTTTTTTTCGGTCTGTTTCAAACTGTTGACCTAGATAAGGTGAAATATGGTATATCCCTTGACCAGCCTGTCACCCCTGGAGCCATCTGGCAACTTCCTATGCCTGCATGTTTGCATTTATACTTTAAATGCTGAAAGACTGGATGGTGCCTTGGGTTGATGGCTGCATGCACTAAACAGGTAAAGCAAAAAACAGTTATTAAGTGATTTTCTTAGCAACCTCATTTAAACCTACCTGAAATCTGTCTCGTCCAGTTATGACTGAATTTCTGCTCTCTGTTAATGCATTTTTCTTTCTAAGGAAGATTAGGAGTGATACATGAGCAAGGTAGTGGAATTGTAGGAACTCGGGTATTCCACACTGAAGTACTGTAAAGCACGGTGTCCTGTAATAGCTGCAGGGCTCAGGTGAAGGGTTGATGGGTATTTTTGTTTGTAATGCCTCAGTTGCCAATGAGTTTGCAACTTTCCAGCAGGCATTTTGGAAGTAGTCAAAGTTTCCTACCTGGAGCTCGTCATTTAGATACATTGAGGAAAAAACCCCGAGGCTAGCCTTACAAAAGGGCTTACAACAGCTCTTGATTGTGCTCACTAAGGGTGCACGTGTGTGTTTACAGAAAAAAAAGGCAGGAAATAGTTGCTCTGACAGAATGTAAACTTCCCAACTAGCACCTGCTTTAGCTTTCCTGTAACTCTCTGCCAGGTTTATTGCTTCAGTGAGGTTTGATAGAACCCAGTAAGTCCCTCATTGTCGTGGTCACTATAAATGAAGACAAAGGAGACAGCCCTTGTCCCTTAGAGACTCCGATTAAGAAATTTGGTTGAGTGCAGTGGTTGATGCCCAGTCAAAAAATGAAATTAAGGGCAAATAGCAAGTTCACAGGTGTGTGTTAGGTTCTTAGTGCTTGGTTGGTGGGGGCAGTTGGCTGCTATTTTCGTGAGAGCTTTTGAAGGAAGATCAGGCATCTATGTTTACAATGTGAAGTGTTGAATTGATCCCGTGCAGTGCGTTTGGCAACAAAAAAGAAAGCAAATAATGTTTGGAAGATAAAGGTGTCCGTGAATGCTTAGGTGAACCATACATGATAAAGAGTTCTGTAGCTGAAGTAGAGAGGTGGTGGGCTTTGTAGGGATGCGTTGCCAGTAAAAGTGTGGAATGATGTGAAGGCACCTTATATAATTAATACACTACTGCATGGATGCTGAGCTGCAGTGGCATTGCTTCTCACAGAGGCAGTTCTTTACAACAAAATAGAATCCATCATCCAACACCAAGCGGTAGAAGCAACTCTCTTGCTTTTATATTGCGAGTTGTTTTATTTCCCAGCGTTGACAAATTACTTCTACAGTTAGAGTTAGGATCTAATTAATTGGAAAATGAAATGCCTTGCAGTCATTGCCTGGTTAGAGTGCAGCAGCGGCAGCTTCTTATTCTGTGAATGACATAGAATGACAGTCAGAGAAAATGCCTTTTTTTTTTTTTTGGTTTGGTTTTGGGGTTTTTTTTTGTGGGATCTTGGCTTCTGCGTTTCTGGAGGACAGCTTTCTCTGTCTGTCTGCTAGGATCATTGAAGAAGATACTCCCTCTTGCTCCAGTACACCTGATACACTTCAAGACTTCCCTTTTGGGGATCAGAAAGTAGCTCTATGTATTCTTCCCTCGGAGCAGGGGTCTGGCTGGGCAGATGCATCTGTCTGCAGCCATGGCTGTGTTAGCCGCAGCCCTTGCTGTCCAGAGCATCTCTGCAACTTTTCGGGGCCTGTGGAGTGTCCAGGCAGCTCCAGTGTGGTGCTGGGGTTATGTTTAGCTCTCTATCTCATGGACAAGGCAATTGTTGGCAGCTCTGTTAGGGATAAGGCAAAAATCAGGAAGCCTAGCACATCTCTTGGAGCCATGGTGTCACTTTGGAAGCTGGTGGGTTTAAAAATAAGCCTTTTATTTGTGTGCTGGACACATCTGCTCAGGTATGGATGACAAGGTGTCAGAGGCTAATTTTAGTGGGAGTCTTTTTTTGACTTCATTGCCTGTTCCTCAGGTATATGCGGTTGTAAGCATCACAAGAATCTGCAAGTCATCTTCAGTTCTGTGTGTGTTGACTAACAGTGAGGGACGTGGCAATAAAGTTACCATCATTCAGCAATTCTCTTCATACGCTGTGTGAATGACATAAAGCACAATGTAATGAGTGCTAAAGTCCACAGTTTTAATATATGGAAATCTAAAGACAGATCTCCATACTTGTTCTCTATTAATTTGCTCATGTTTGGCTCAAATAGTGACTTTAACAATTTGATTTATAGTACTGCTGTTTTGCTTACAAATTGGAGACCTTGTTGTGCTAAGTCTGCTTTTAAAATCAATGCAGAGTAATTGCAGCGTGCTCAGAGTTTAAAGACATTAACAGAAGTGTGCTGTAGCGGCAGTACTTGGCACGAACACAAGCAATTACAGCTAAATTCCGTGTGCATTTCCAAGCTAATTTGAACAAATGTAGGTTCTTAGACGTTTAAAGTTGGTTACTGTGGAAAGAGAGTTTAAAAACATCAGGCTGAGCTGTCTTGATGAACCATCTTGCAGCAGCATTCTGTTCAGAACCGGTATGCTGCTTCTCTGTTCACCGGAGGCAGTTTTTCAGATGCCCGTCTTCAAGTGTCTGCTGCCTCCTTTGTTTTAAAGTACAAAATCTTGCATCGTGTTGAGACTTCTTAGGATGTTGCAGTTTGTATTCTGTGGTAACGTTACGGTTTGGCCCTGTTTTCCTCCTGTTTGCCATTTTTGCAAATCTGTTGTGGACAAATACGATCCGCTGTATTTAGTATACCTATATTAACATATTTCAAAGGTCTCCTGACAATTGGCACATTGGCTAGTAACAAAGCAAGTGGCTCAGTCCAATGGAGAGTGTCTGCTCCTCCTGTAATAAAGAAAGTAAGTGCAGATGTTTGATTTCTGTGACTCTCAGCATTGATTTGGTAAATTAATTTATGTACTTGAAGAATTTCCCCTAAAGGGTGTTTGGTTTGGGGTTTTTTTTGGTGGTTTTTTTTTTTTTTTGGTTGCTTGGTGTTGCATATTGGAGAAAGTTTAGGGTACAAACAATGAGAACGTGCTGTTATGTTTCACTTTCTCTGAAGGTGCCTGTGGATCTTCTGAGGGTAGAATAAACAACGGTAATTGCAAATCCACAGAGGTAGTGGAAGGCCTCTGGAGTAGGTGTGGAGTGATTGGAGGTTGCTTCTGCGTTGTACTGTTGGATTTTACTCGGCAAGTTGGCTGAGTCCCTACAAGTATTTAAACTTCTGATGGGAGAGGGGCAAGGGAGTGGTGCAAGTGGAATTTGACTTGTAATCTCCTGCCAGGTATCAATTAAAGGTATGAGAAATGTGTGCAAGAGTTGTCATGAAAGCAGTGAACTAGGCAGTAGCTAAGACAAAAGGATGTCTGTTCTTCAGTCCGTGTCACAGTATGGCCTGACATTCTCTGATGCGTGACAGAGAAATAGTGACTGCTGTCACAAAGTATTTCATTTTGGGTTTGGCTTGATTCCAAAATCAGTTCGCCCAGCTATGTAAGAATGTTAAAAATTGAAGTTACTTTGTAGGTCTATGAGTTAATTTCTTAGTTTGGCTGCGCACGCCTGTATGTGCGTTATGAATTCAGCAGTAGACTAAAGTTACGCCCTGCAGCAACTCAAATTATTTTGTTATGAAGTGAAGGGAATCCATGTGAGTACGGAGTGTGCGCGGGCAGCTACCTTTGTGAAGGAATGAACTGTAACACTCTACCTACCGCAAAAGTGTGGCATCATCCTGTTTTTCAGTGTTCTAAGGTTTGCCGTGGAGAATTAGGGTAATGGTAGTAGTGATCCACTGGTGTGTGTGGAGTGCCATAAGAAATTAAAGGATGATGCGTATTCTTTAATTAAAGGATGCATGTAGGGGAAAGAAAGCACTTTATTTTTCAGATGAGTTCATGTATGAGATGTTTAACAAAGGGGAAGAGGAGTGTGAAGAGTTGCTAGGGGAAGTAGGTGATTGGGATGAATGATTCGTCGACACTTGGGGTGCTTTAACAATTCAGAAACCTTTTGAGGGAGGATATGCAATGAAGCAAATGCACTCAATTAATTTCTAAAATTTTAATGAAAACCAGTTTCCTGTCTCAGTGGATGGTGCAATCTGACAGTCATGTCACACCAGGGTGGGCTGAACTTATCTTGCAATTTATGCTGGCGCTGGGCATGGTGAAGACTGGACTGGGTGATCCTAAAGAGAAGCTGTTTGCTGCAGGATGTGATGTTGGGAATCAGCAGATGATGCTCCGGGTTTCCCTTCAGAAATAAACAGGCTGTGCAGCACTAAGACACAAGCTTATGTAGGGAAGTTTGCTGGGATGATGTGCTGGTTTTGCTTACAGCTGCCATATTTTCAAGCTAAAGTTCTATTGTCATCCCTGTAAGATCAAGTCCTTTTTTGACCTGTGTGGTTTTCATTCAGGGAGTTTGTGTATGTTCCTGGCCTTTAAGCCTTCTCTGGCACAAGAATGGCCCAAAGAATAGTTCCAGGTTCTAATTTCAGCTCTGTCATTTGTTACATGTGCTGTCTAAACAATAGATGTTTGAATTGTGATGCTGATTTATGATGTATTAGGAAGGGTTGGCTGGTCAACCTGATGGATGGTTACATTACTGCCAAGGGTGTAAAAGGACTGCACATTATAACGTAGCTCCTGCGTAAGCTGATTTCTGTTTGGTGTGAAATGGGCATCCTGATGGTTTTCTGCCATTATGAATTAGCATTTTTTGCAAGATGCTGTATTTGATGGGGAAGGGAAGAGACATTTAGCTACTGGTTGAATCTGTGTCGTCCTTGGGGTAGCCTGAGGTCCATCATGCCCAACCTGTGCTGTTTGGAAGCCGTTAAGTATGCCCCTGGTCATTAATAAGCTACTTTAGGAGTAGTGGTAAACCTGAGAAGCACTGCTCACAGCTAGCCTTTGTGTATCGTGCGGAAAGCTCACATGCCTATTTCTTCATCCTCCAGGTTAATTTAGATGTTTGGTTCTGTTTCTGCAGTCCTGATGACATATTTGGTATGGACAGGATGAACTCACTAGGCTTATTCTCAGGCTTGCTGATAGGGTAAGAATTTGGGACAGAGTAAGTCCATCCGGCTTGTTCAGGCACACAGCATTGTTCAGGGTATTTTGGGTGCTTATTCTACTAACAGAGGAACCAATAATGCTGAGATTCATGCATGGTGCAGAAAGGCTTGTTGGACACCCGTCCAGAGACCTGCCCGCCAAATGCTTCAGTCATAGAACACTGGTAGATTGAAACAAACAGAATGTCTTTTGTACAAACGATGGAAAATAACAAAAAGCTGTAATAAGCTGCAGGAAAGTGCTAGACTTCTGGTTCTGTACAGTAGTATGGACATGGATAGAAATGACCAGACGATCCTTGTGAGTGAACAGTATTACAGAGTAAGCAAATTATCTTCATCAATCCTAGAATTCCTGCTTCGGGGAAACTCCTTTCTGAGCCTAAATCTGTGCTTCTGCTTACTTTCATAGTGAAATCGTACCAGTAAGCTTCCTGGTACTTTCTCAGTGCTAGGAGCACTACAAAACCATGAAGACTGTCTTTTATATTCCCAAAGAAACAGAACGCCCATCAAAACCAAGCTATAAATACTCTTGCGTACCAGCATCATTCCTAGTGTTATCAGGCTGTTCGCAGTGGGGGGGGGGGGGGTGTTTCTAAAACAAACACTGAGCTTTTTCCTAGTGTCTGGGGTTTGACACACACCCATCTTAGATTTAAGTTAATGAAAATTGATCATCCGGAACAAGGACTATAAAAACCTCTGACAGTAGGCCGATGTTGTCTTTGCTGCTAAATGCTATAAACTCAGTATGAGCTGCTGCAGAATTATTCCTGCAGGATGAAAATAGCCACTGTTACTCAGCTCTGACACAGCTACCGCTAGCAGAAGTGGTAATGATTGGTGGGGCAGTTATCATATAAACATTTTGTTAAGAATATTAGGGATAAATGCATACTAAGGGGTTTGCAGTGACATGAAAAGCTTCGTGTTCTTAACATTTTAAGATTATTTCAGGTAGAGGTAATAATTTTGTCTCAAACTTGAGGAAACGAAAGGTCATGTTACTGCTTCTTTTTGACTTTCTGTTCAGCCAAGACAGCGTGGGAGGAAGGACAGCAGGGGAGGAGTCGTAGCCAACCTGTGATTTTGGGAGACTTCTGGTCTGATCTTGCTTGTTTCATAGACTTTCCATGTGACCTTCAGCAGCACACTTCATTCCTGTGTATATCTATTCTCCACCTCTCAACTGGAGATAATCATGTTTATTTTGCAAGGCATAAATAAATTTATCCTGGATAAATTTATCACTGCCTGTGAAATGCCTTAGTAATACATCGAGGCAGCCATATAAGTATCTAGATAGATAAATAAATGCAAATTATACTACCTACAGATGAGGTTACCTAGGTGCTCACAGCAGATTCTAACTCTCAGCCTGCACGGGTGTTGGTAGTGAGCTATAAGGTGCAGGTCGTGCTGTGTGCATTTCTAATATTATTATAAGGATCGAGTATTTTACTTTCCGTGACGTTAGGGATTTATGCCTTAGGATGCGAAAGTAAAGGATTTGGACAACAGTCACAATTTTCATACAGGGATTATTACTGTAGACTCAAAAGACATATTTACCTCTGGAGGGCGTGGGAGGAAGTTAAAGGAAGGAGGTGAGACATTCCCTCTCCTTGTCTCACTGACTCTTGGATGATAAAGGGAGATGCACTATGGAGAATTCATTACACATGGTTTCCGACTGCTTTAAATATGTATAGGGTCAAAATGGCCCAAACTTGTCTGAGGTTAATAGACCACTGCTAACATTATTTAAAAGTGAGCCAAATAGAGCCTGTCCAAAAATTGTCATGAAAGCCTCTGAGAGTAAGAAGACCCAGCGCTCACCGTCAGAGTATTTTGGGTGCTTATTGCCAACTTATTAGAAATAACAGAGGAAAAACCAATGCTGAAAGGAAATTCAGAAGAACCTGGGGTAGTGGTAAATCTGTGGCATACCTTAGATTCTGCGATTTTTATTTCTAAGAAAATAGATGTCTTTGGTGAATTACTTGACCACCAAATAAGTGGCCTGTTTCTCCTGCAGAGGTTCTGAGACTCCACTGGCTGTAAAAGAGGTACTGAGTGTCTAACACCTGACGTTTTCATTGCCCTGTGCCAAGCAGGGAACGAATCGGACTGTTGTAAAGTTACTGTTATACATTAATTTAGTCTGGTTGGCTTTCATGGTACGAAACAGCTTTCTGTTAATTCCGTGGATTAGTACTCAAGTGCGTAACTGATGCACACAAACTAGAGTTCCTTTGATGGAGAAAGCCCTGTGAATGTAAGCAAAATATGCAGCGATAAGTAGTCCTTGTTTGAAATGTCATACCTCCTATAATTGTCGTCTCCGGTTTTATTCTTGTGACTTACATCTTGCTTAGTGCCTGGGAAGGGAAAGTCTCGTGTCACGTTTAGATGTGTATGATGTCCTTTAGAAGTAACAGTACCGCACCCCTGCACAAAATCTACATTTTACTGGCAGCTTTCCGGGCATTTGTGCTGTTGACAGCTTTTTTTTTTTGTGCTGTGTATGAAATGAGATGGACTCCTTGATGAGTCTCAGGAAAAGGAGTCTCTGGTTGTTTCACAATCCGTTGCGTAATAATAATATATGGACTTTTCCTTCTTTAGCACTCATCTGAATTCTGTTTCTGTTCTATATAAAGTCTGCACTTTAATATTAAAAGTCGAAAGGAGTTGCACCGGGTTTTAAAATTAGAACCCTTATTAACTTTGATGATTATTGTAAATACAACATCAAAACATTTGAGGCATTTTTGAAGAAGGAAAATCACTGTTGTGAGGAAAGCTTGTGTTCCATATACAATTAAAGCTCACTGCAAAGAGCTGTTAGCTCCATAGCTGAGGCTTCTAAATGCAACCTTAATTATGCAAGCTCTTACCAGTTATATATAGAAGACAGTCCATGGATAGAGCAATCTAGTATGTCTTGTGACAGCTATGACTTGTATTAAATTGCATACCCTGGTGGCATTTTGCCAGCCAAAAGGAATGGTAAAATTGAAAGAATAGAATTGTTCAAAAGTGCTAAATCTGCCCTAAAGCCATTGCTACTTCATCTCTCTAGGTATGGGGCTGGATAAGCTGGTACTGAAGGTTACAGAAAGCAGGCTTTGCATCCCAGATCAGCAGCAGCAATATTGCTCTTATGATATAAATGATGGCATTCCCTTGACAGGTGCTTGTTAACGGCATTGTTGCCGTGACAGCCTGCTCAGTGACCCTAGACAGCTGAGGATGCCTGTGTCATAGGAAAATTTCGGAAAGCACCCTGTTTTGAGAAAATGCTTTTAATTAGCAGGTTATATATTCTCGGTATCTACGCAGTTTGTTCCCCCTGGCTGTGTGAACTGCATCCATGAAAATACATTTATTGCTTTGCTGTTCCATCTGCTTTTGCTTCTAGGACATCATCTGATACCCGTCTGAATACCTGGGATATTGCGATTTCTAGAAGCAGTGAAGTTTGGGAGGTCTTAAATCGCGTCCCAAAATTAGAGATAAAAAATAGTGACAGCTTACTTGTTAAATATGCAATTTCTGCGGTGGAATGAGTTTCCTCTCATTCCCCAAATACACTGACATTTCAACATGATCTTTGCAGTTGATGTGCTGTCTCTTTCTTTGGTACTGAATTTTATTTCAGCTTTCAGTTGTGTTGGAATAGGTCAAGGATAATTCAGGAAATACCTTTGCTGAGTTCTTGATTCTGCTGCAGACAGCCGGGGTAATGTTATGGGAGACATTTTAGTCTTGGTTTTTCTTGCTTCCCTTTCTGCAACATGGAGAAAACGATTTCCTTCATTTTCTTTGCCCTGCCTGTCCGGTTGTGGAGTGTCTAGCATACAGCCCATGGATTGGATCTCGCCTAGAGAACCATTCTGCATGGCCTTCCAGCTTCCCATCTCTAATACTATGCAGGGAAACACAGAGCAGAATACAAAGTGTGCCAGTCAACAGTCACAGAATCACAGAATGGTTTGGGTTGGAAGGGACCTTAAAGATCATCAGGTTCCAACCCCCCCTGCCATGGGCAGGGACACCCTCCACTAGCCCAGGTTGCTCCAAGCCTCATCCAGCCTGGCCTTGGACACTCCCAGGGATGGGGCATCCACAGCTTCTCTGGGCAACCTGTCCCAGGGCCTCCCCACCCTCTCCAGGAAAAACTTCTTCCTGATATCCAATCTAAATCTCCCTGCTTTCAGTTTAAACCAGTTACCCCTTGTCCTGTGCTACAGGCCCTTGTAGAAATGATTGCTTTCCTTTCAAAGCTGTAATCCCCATTGTGTGCTCCTGTGCTAATTCGAAGGACAGAAAGGTAGGTAAAGTGGGAGAGTTTGTTGATAATTCCAGTAGCGTTAACATGTCTAGAAATAAGTCATTGGCACTTTTAATAGGAAAGGGAGAAAGGGGAGGTTGCTTTACGATGGAAGCTGAGTCATCTTTCTGAGGGGTATGTGCATCTTTTGGCGTAAGTAATGACATGCTGTTGAACCAGAGATTTTTTTACTGTTAAATTATTTCTTCTGTCTTCCTGCCTCCTTTTTTTGTTCAGCTATCCTGAGACCATAAGCACTACAGAGGATGAGGAAGGAATTTCTGGGTTACTTTAACATCTAAATAAGGAATGGAGGATCAGCTAACTGAGTGCACCAGACGTGCAACATGCAGAATAGGTTCGTTAACATTAGGGTAGTTAATCAGGGTAATTTTATTGGGTGAAATTGTGTACGATGAAAGTGAAAAAAACAGACATAGGTATTCTGCACCTTCTTGGAAGAGCAGACTGCCCAGAAACCTGCACGGTGCTGTATCTTCCCTCTTCCTCTTTACTTCCTTAAGAAGCTAGTTTTATGTCTGCGTTCTTGCTTTTATCTATTTGAACAATGGTAGTTACTTAACAAGTGAATGTTGGAATAGTTCATTGTGACCTGCCAGTTTAACCACTGAGTTTTGATAAAGCTTACTGCCTCAGGTCCTGCGAGCAGGAGTGCCTTGTGTAACACAGCGGCCTGCTCCTCTGCGGCCCCTCTGTGCAGGTGTGCACTCACCTGGCTGCTTCTGTGCCAGGTACTTGTGCACTCTGATGGGTCGAGTGCGGAACCCTGCTTGACATGGCCTGCTGACTCCCTCTTCACCTGGAACGAGCGTCCCACCATTGCTGTATTTGATAAAATTGATTCCTGGTCAGTTTATATGGTATCTGTTATCCATTAAGGTTGTCATTGAGCTCCCAACGATTTGCAACTGAATTTCACTTCCTTACAGAATTTCTCTCATCTTCAAGTGCTTTTTGCCTGCGTGATTGTCAGTTGTTGATTTGACTGAGCTACTTCAAGGTGCTAGGTGGAAGGATTTCAAAAGACCTAAGTGAGCACTGGCACCCTTCTCCTGCCCGTACTAGTTCTAGCTGCCTTTAAGTGGATGTCGGGTGCCTTGCTCATTTTTGTGCCTTTGAAAATTAATTTTAAAATAACCCGCGTTACATTCGTTCTTTACTGGCTGGGACAGAGAACGGAGGAGTGAATCACAAGACCTCTGTTTCAAGGGCTGCTGTGACATTTTAGCTGGGCTGTGTAGTCTGTTCTGATTTCCTGTTCTCTGTGGGAAGGTGCGGCGGTACCCATGTCATGGAGGTACGGAGGCACTTGTTGCTGCAGGACGGCTGAGGTTCCAGTCTAAATGATTTCTGCTTGAATTCCTGTTGCAGGAATTTGAAATTAAAAGCCTTAGCAATTTTAAATGGTTAGTAGTTGAGAAGGTGAAGCAAGGAAACTGTATCCAGAGTTATTGTTGGTTTCTCCCCAAGCTGAGATCATCCGTATTTTTGTTTTGTTATCACTGTATTTCTCAGCCATTTAGTTATACAGCGTATGACCTTATTAAAATGGAAATATTTTTTCTGATGGGGAAGAGAAAGTGTCTTGGGCAAAAGCAGGTAAAGTTTACAGGTGCATTTGTTCCTGAGTTCAGAAGTACTGACTGTATATTTCGGTTTATGATTGAATTAGGAATCATCTGAAATTGATTATTGGTGTCAGTTTGTTCCTTTCTTTTCAGAGTCTGTTTTGTCTTCTGTTTGTTAGACCTGTAAATGCCATGTGTAAACAGCTTTCTCAGCTGACACCCACAAAATGAAGTAATCTACGTTTTTTTCTTCTGCAGCAATGTTATTCCTAAAATAGAGGGATTGTAATGACATACAAGTATTCCTTGGATAGTTTATTAATGCCTTTTAGAGTGCTGCAATAAATAGTATGAATTTTTACTTGGTATGTGAATTTCAAGACCTACTTACTTGTTACTTCCGCACATAAAATCAGTTTCGCTATACCTGTTCATCCGACTTGATTGTGATTAGTATTTTTGTCTGCCACGTACACTGAGGTATGGATACGTCTTTACCTAAACGTAGTCCTTTCGTCTGTGTATCAATCTCCTCTGAGTTTCTGGCTTTTCCTTAGGTGTACGGACTGCAGATTCAGGGGTTTTTTTAATTAATCTGAGTTAATGGTGAGCATAAATGGGACCTGATGAAATACGTCTGCAGGTGCCTCAAGGAACTGGCAGATGAGGTTGCGAAACCTCAGTCCATCGTAGTTGAGAAGTCGTGGCGGCCTGGTGAAATTACCACTGACTGAAAAAGGGGAAATACAAAACCCCATCTTTAAAAAGGGAAAACAGGAGGATCCAGGGAACTACAGGCCAACCAGTCTCACCTCTGTGCCTGGCAAGACCATGGAGCAGATCCTCCTGGAAACCATGCAAAGGCACATGGAAAACGAGGAGGTGATTGGTGACAGCCAACATGGCTTCACCAAGGGCAGAGTGTGCCTGACGAATATGGTGGCCTTCTACAGTGGGGTCACGACCTTGGTGGATAGAGGATGGGCAGCCGATGTCATCTACCTGGACTTGTGCAAAGCCTTTGGCACTGTCCCACACAACATCCTTGTCTCTAGATTGGAGAGACATGGATTTGATGGATGGACCACTCAGTGGATAAAGAACTGGCTGGATGGTCACACTCAGAGAGTGGTGGTTAAGGGCTCAGTGTCTGAGTGGAGACCAGTGACGAGCAGCGTTAGACAGGGGTCGATGTTGGGCCCAGTGCTGTTTAACATCTTCATCTGTGACATGGATTATGGGACTGAGGGCACCCTCAGCAAGGTTGGTGATGACACCAAGCTGTGTGGTGCGGTGACACGCTGGAGAGAAGGGATGGCATCCAGAGGGACCTGGACAGGCTGGAGAGGTGGGACCGTGCCAACCTCATGGAGTTCAACAAGGCCAAGGGCCAGGTCCTGCACCTGGGTTGAGGCAATCCCAGCACAAGGACAGGCAGGGTGGGGAATGGATGGAGAGCAGCCCTGAGGAGAAGGACTTGGGGGAAAAGCTGGACATGAGCCAGCAGTGTGTGCTGTCAGCCCAGAAAGCCAACCGTATCCTGGGCTGGATCCAGAGCAGCGTGGCCAGCAGGGCAAGGGATGTGATTGTCCCCCTCTACTCTGCTCTTGTGAGACCCCACCTGGAGTGTTGTGTCCAGCTGTGGAGCCCTCAGCATCAGAAGGATATCGACCAGTTGGAGCGAGTCCAGAGGAGGCCACGAAGATGCTCAGAGGGATGGAACCCCTCTCCTGTGAAGAAAGGCTGAGAGAATTGGGCTTGTTCAGCCTGGAGAAGAGAAGGCTTTGGGGGGACCTTACAGCAGCTTTCCGATACCTGAAGGGGCCTACAAGAAAGCTGGAGGGGAGGGCCTGTAGTGACAGGACAAGGGGTAACCAGTTTAAATTGAAAGCAGGAAGATGTAGATAGGGTATCAGGAAGAAGTTCTTCACAGGGAGAGTGGTGAGGCCCTGGGACAGGTTGCCCAGAGAAGCTGTGGATGCCCCATCCCTGGAAGTGTCCAAGGCCAGGCTGGATGAGGCTTGGAGCAACCTGGTCTAGTGGAGGGTGTCCCTGCCCATGGCAGGGGGTTGGAACTGGATGGTCTTTAAGGTCCCTTCCAACCCAAACCATTCTGTGATTCTGTGATACCCATATTAGTTAAAGACAAGCTAATGGGCTGGCAATAAATGTTGTAAATGGTTGTGCTTTTGATTTGGATAAGAACAGTGTGGCATAATTTATGCTCAGTTGGATCTGTGTTATTCAGCATGCAGGATATCTTACATGTTGTATCTGAAGTGATCTATTTGGAATGGCAATTTTATTTGACATCTTTCATACCATACATTATGCCTAGCGTACATATTTGGTTTATAGCCTAGCTTTACTGTTCTGAAGGATCATCTGGGAAAAAGAGGTTATAATCTTACGCTTGACAAACTTGTAAAAATGTGAAGTTAAGGTCTGTGTTATCAAACAAAAGTGGTGCTGTAAAGGCGTATGAGACTTAGGCCTGAGCTCAGTTGCTGTGAAGTTACTAGTCCTTTAAGTTCCTTTCCTGATTTGGAGAGTTACCATGTTTCACGTTACTGCACACCTCAGGTACGCTCAGAAAACATGGAATTGCCTGGGTCTGAGGGATGGTAGCCTGGGAGCAGGGACAGAAGAGGTATTACTAGCCCTTTGGAGGGGCAGTGCATCTTCCATTACCCCTCTTTCAGCTGTATTATAGTTTCTGCTTGTCAAGGGTAACTTCAGAATGAGAAATCGGCACAACTGATGGGTGTAAATGGGAAAAGAAGCGGGCTTACGTCTCCAGTCAGCGCATCAACTACCTTTCTACTTGTCCTGATTTGGGAAGAGATGGTTTCTGTCCTGTGTGGACATGTGTATAAGGAGTAGGGCTAAGGCAGCTGTTAATGGTACAGAATTCAGTGATCCCAAGGTAACAGTAATAGTGGAAATATAGACTGAAATTACCATTCCTGTCTATAAAATTCTGCAAAAATGTGATTGCTGCGGGTAGAGTGCCTCCATTAGCACCTCCCTGTTTCTCAGCTGTCGCATCACAGCTGGTTCCACCCATCGTGGTACAGATCAAAATGATCTTCACAAGTGGGTGCTGGGCAGGAGGATCCTACTTTTCAGTTAATATGCTATGCCTTTGTTTCCAAAGGGCAGTTCCTTCGTTTGTTTGATTTGGGATGGGGTAGGATAGTTCCAGTTGGAGGGGACTTACTAGGCTATGCAGCCTAGTGGAGGGTGTCCCTGCCCATGGCAGGGGGTTGGAACTGGGTGGTCTTTAAGGTCCCTTCCAACCCAAACCGTTCTGTGATTCTAAGCTGTTGTAGTTCACAATGTAGTTGTGCTGAAAGGTATAATCATTGCCATCTGTGACAGCCGTGCGTTTTCCAAAAATCTTTTTAATCGTGTTTATGAACTGTAAATGTGTTCTTTGCAAGCTGGAATTCCAAACCTGAGAAAATAATTAGCTATGAATTTACAGATTCCATATGAACTTCTTACTCCTTTTAAATAGCTCTCACTAGGTTTTCATCTTGGGCTTTGTTTTTTTCCAGCTTTTGGTGTCACAGAATGGTAAATAGAAAAGGCTGGGGAGAGAAAAGAGTATCAAATGTATTTATATAGCATCATAAAATATGGGGGTTTTATATGTGGCAGATGTTTTTTCAGTGACTCATGACCGTATGTAACAGCTTTCTAGGTATGTTGCCCCTTTGCCCCTACCAGTATGGGAAGCTCTCATTTAATATCATCTGCGTGTAAAAGCCCGTTCACAGAGATAAGGTTTCAGACTATGTGGGCGTGGGGTTTTTTTTGCTAGTTAATGTAGCATTTCCAATGAAATTTCAATATGAGAAAACAAACTAAAAACTTCTGCGTCTACAAAAGTAGCTTCTACTACATATTTACATACTGAAAATACAGAGTAATTCAGTGGCTTATGGCAAGAGAACCTTACATTAAATAAAGCAGGAAATTAGATAGGACTTCCCATCCCACAGGTTTGTGCGGTTACGTTGCATAATAAGCTTGTCATAGCACGAAGGATTCATGTAGGAATTCCCTAGCGTAGCTCCAGTGGATTTCCAGTGAATCTGAAGTAGCTCAAGCGGGTGCTCCAAATGGGCGCAGCTGCACTGGGGGTGTTACTCCTTTTCTCTTCAGCAGCACTGCCAAGTGCCGATTGCAGAAGTGGCTACCATACAACTAATGAGCATTACATAAATGAAGCTTGCTTTCTGTATTAATAGGTTTTTATGACAAAATGAAATGCAAGTGATGGGGTAGTAACTAATCCATCTTGTGTGTCTAAAAAAAGTTTTATATTGTAGTCACCCGCTTTACGATACCTTTAAAATGGTATTATTTATGAATTTGTGGAGTGGAATTAAACATTTTTAATTCTTCCACTAGTAATTACAGGCAGTATCACACCGCTTTTCCTTACAGTGGTTATTTTTTGGCTTCATTGTTGCAGTATGTTTCAACTTCAGTATCTCAAAATGTTTACATAGAAGATGATGTGAAAAATTATCTAGTTCCTTCCAGAATAAGCATAGTACTCTGATTAGAGAGAAGACGATGGATGGAGCGGGAAGCAAGAGGGTTGGGGGGAAAAGAGTATACCTCATGTCTGATTTGGTTGCTTTTCGAAACTTCTGTTTTGGGGAAAAGCCGTTACTGCTTTGCCCTACAAAGAATGTAAAACTTCAGAGAAAATACCCCTCTGTGGTATGACACGCTTGAGAATTAAAGTTTTCATGATTCCGTGTGTGTGTAGAACTCTGCTTCAGTTCTGGCAGTCCCAGAGTCCCATACTGAAGATTTCAGCCTTGCTAAACAGCGACAATATCTATCTTCTGGTTATTGTACCAGTGCAGATGCTGTCACACATTTGCCAGCTGCACTGCATAAATGCAGCTAAGGAGCACTCCCCGGAACTATGGGAAGAGCACGGGTTTATTCAGTAGCTCTGGGAAGGAACTCCAGGTCTGTGATGAGGAACACAAGGGAGGGATGGTGTCACCACCGTCTGCCTTTCTGTCCAGGGCAGAGCTGCTAACTCCCTAATGGCAATTCCCTTCCGTCTCTTTGACCTTCACCTGGGACCAGCTCTACCCTGCCTGAGAACTGTTGACAGCTCATCTTTCTGTGTACTAGCTCCTTACCTCAGTTAAAGACTAAGGTAAAGGCAGTTGGGTCGATGGAAGCTGTGGGTGCCCCATCCCTGGGAGTGTCCAAGGCCAGGCTGGATGAGGCTTGGAGCAACCTGGGCTAGTGGAGGGTGTCCCTGCCCATGGCAGGGGGGTTGGAACTGGATGGTCTGTAAGGTCCCTTCCAACCCAAACTGTTCTGTGGTCCTGTGATTCTATGAATGACAGGCAGTTTTATTCTTCCTTATGCGAACCACTCACATAACGTGTGTTGAGGGGACAGAGGAGTGAGGCAACGCCTTGTAGTGTAGTATTCAGGAAATGGAAAAGGTTAACTGCACCAGAGCAGTAAAAAACCCAAATAGTGGGGTAGGAGGAGGACTGCAGGGGAAAACCAGAAGATTTGGGTGGTTTGAAAGAAAAGAGGAGGGATAATATAAGGAAGAAGGGGATTTGGAAGAGACTGAGAAGATGGAAGAAGGGAAGGGGTCAACATCTTCCTTCTCCCCTTGTTTTCTTGAGATTGCTTCTCCAGGAATCAAAGTATGCTCCTTCAGCTATCAGACCTTTAGCTTGCAGTTTTAGCTGGCATGCCTTTAGGTTACATGTTCTAACTGGAAATATCAAACACGTGTCATTTTCCACGTCCCACCCAAACCTTACTAAGGAAAACAAACCCCACCATGCTCTATAGCTGCACCCAGCATCCTCGCTGCTGGATTAATTGGTTTGTGTCACCAAAATGAAATGAATGAAACTCCTTAACCGGGTGTATTGAAGAGCAGGCATTACTTTATTCGGCGCTGGGTTCGTGGGGGATCTCTGGGCCTAGCATGCACACTGAGGGACAAAGGCACATTCATTATATACATTAAAATATGAATATTCACACAATTTCCCAGAAGTAACATGCATATGTAAATGAATTCCTGTAGCTCCTGATAATATCTTGATCCCTTCCAGGCATGCACTGTTTCTTGAGGGGGGATGGGGTGGGTGGGAGGGAGGGGGGGGGAGGGGGGGTGTTGACTGGTGATCTCTGGTGGTTTTGGGGTGTAGACCTTAACTCAGTTTGCCCATATAGGGAACTTGTGCTTTTGTAACTCAGCAAAACCGGGAGGTACAGCGCTGGTATCCCGCTTTCTTGGCACCTGTCGGTCTCTGGCAGGTAGACTTGCTTATCTTTGGCACACAGGTTTGCTTATCTTGTCCATGCAAAGGTTACACAACGGGACCTGTTCTTTGGCTGCTGACTGTTTGGTATCACATAGACAGTGGTTCCAACAGTGTGATGGTTTAAATACACTGAGTGTTTTCATTGCAACCTCTGGTTGTCCTTTGATTTGAAGAGTGGGAAGGGAGGAAGGATTGCTGGGTTGTGACTGCGGTTACCTTCACAACTCCGGTGTGTTGCCGCTCTGCTCCAAGCCCCCAGTCTCCTTCACCATTCTGTCAGCTGGCTCTCCCTTTCAGGTGCTGAGATCTGGCACTTCCAAAGGCCCTGTGTGTTTCCGTGATCTGTTTCCCTGTGCCTCTGTGTGTGCTCTCACCTGCAGTTCACAACTCGGTATGCTTACTGCCATGAAGTGGCCAGACTTGGTAGCTGTTCTCTTGTGTCAGGCCTGTTGCAGCCTGAGAGAAGAGCTTTGTCTATCCCCAGGCTTTCCTTTAGCTGCCTTCTCCCTCCTTCCTTCTTCAGTTTTGAACTGTCTGCACACGCCACTTCCTTTTACAGTCTTTCCAGCCAGCGTTCACCGGTAGGGCTTGAGGCAGATTACGTTGTATTTTGGTATAATTGCTGAACACTGTTATTTATACTTACTGTGCCAGTGCTGGTGATGTACAGAGTTGAAGACAGTATTTCTGTCTTAGTCCAAGTCAGGTGCGCAGATGGAAAGACAGTATACCCAACATTTACTTCTCTTTCAAAGGGGCACGTAAATGTATTGCTTAGCACGTCATTAGTACCACCTTCTTATTCAAAGGGAATGGAAAAAGGACCAAGTAGAAAATCAAATGTAGATTTCCCTGTTTTTCTGAAGAAAGCAACATTGTTTGCCTAAGAGAAAGGGCCTTGTGCCCGGAGCACGTGTTCCTATGTCCAGTGTGGTTTTAAGTCTAGAATTATGAATACGAGTGTCGTATAGATTCTGGTTTATGCACCGTGTTCTGTATTGCAGGCAAACTCTAAACACTGCAGCATTTGAGAGCAGTACTTGTGTCACTCTACATTTTCTTCTTGTCGAGACTCTACCGTAATTCCAGTTCCCTGTAGGAATTATTCTCCATTTCTTGCTGGCAGACCACGTGTGTAATCTAATGGTCAGACATGTACTGAAACATCTGAGGGGAGCATTAATAATTCACAGGAATTTAACTGGGAGAGCTCTCTTTATTAAAGCATGTCCCTTTTACTCACTTCACGGAAGAAAAAGGGTCTGCAAGGGACTTGTGTGCTTTCTTAGCGTCATCGCTGCTCACTGTGAATAATTCGTACATAATTTAAACCCCACAGTTACGCACTTCTACAAGATCTGTCTGAAGGCAGCTGTTTGGTGGTGTAAAAAGAAATTAATTGGACTAAATTTTTACAAAGTGGATGATAATGCTGTGGCCTGTACAGCTGTTAAAAAGGTTTAACCGCAGTCATTGGTATGTGCACCTACGCTGCTTGGGGGCGAACAATCAGAACCCCGGCGAGACACGGAGCGTAGTCTCTGGTTTTTGGGCAGCATTATAACCCTGGAACGGCAGGAAACTTCAGATGAAGGAGTACTTCAGTAGAGTGTTTTCCACTGTGAATCTTAAATGGGGTGGCTGTGCAGGTGGTCTTGTTCCAACAGCAGAGACAGAGGAGAAGGTGAAATGTCAGTCAGCGTTTTACATGGGACAGCACGGCCACAAATCCTGTAAAACATCAGCACCAACCTCAAGACCATCCGAAATGGGCTTTAGGAAGTGGAAGACAATCCTGTGCCGAAGTTTAAGGGAATGGTTTGCACAGGCTGTTTATACAAAGGTTGAAAGTTGCTTTTTTCTCTTGACCCCCTGTCATGGTTTAGGGAAGTGGTGGAGTCACCAGCCCTGGAGGTGTTCAAGGAACGTGCAGACGTGGCATTGGAGGAGATGGTCTAGTGGGTACGGGAGTGTTGGGTTGGTGGTGGGACTGGATGGTCTTATAGGTCTTTTCCAACCTTAGTGATTCTGTGAATTAAGTACCGCACAGTCGCTCACTCAGCTCCCCACCTCCCCTCCTCCCCCAGTGCAGGAGAGTCCGAGGAAAAGACAAGGAAGCGCGTGAAGTTAAGAACTAATTGGATATAACTGAAAATTATAGTGATACTAATATTAACAATACTACTCCTAATAAGTAATTAAAATAATAGAAAATAGAATATATGACACTGTTGCTCACCACTCGCCAACTGACGCCCAGACAGGTCCCAGAGCAGCTAGAGTTTGAGCCGGAGAGCCCGCAGAGCCAGAGCCCCATGGCGACAACCCAACCGGGGAAAAAAAAACCAGCCGCCCCCACGCCCCCCCAGCGAACAAATGAACCCGCCCCACTTCCACCAATTGTGCCAAAATCTAACAACGGAGCTAATGACCCAGCTATCAAGCTAGCCCAAGTCTTAATGACACCCCCCCCCTCCCCTGGCCACTTCCCGCCTCTGAACTGCGCACGTGCCCTGAGCCTGATGTACCATGGAATGAAACGCTCCCTCGGCCGCTCTGGGCCCGCTGACAGCGCTAAGCAAAGCAGCTCTTCCCTGCCTGAAACCAGCACATCCCCTCCCCAAGGGTGAGACACCCATGGGGTAAGGAGGTAGGAGACCATCTGATACAGTCCTCTGCCATTGTGCCTTTCTCTCTCTTTCGCCTCCCTGGTGACCAGAGCAGGTGGAAGAACCCTAACCCCAGTGAAGAGTTTGGCTGCAAAGACCTGTTGGGTCAGCGCATACAAGGAAGATACAGTATGACCAAAAGACCACACACTCTCAGTCCTTCTCCTAACACTTTGGAGGTTTTTGCGTCCTGGGTTCATAGCTTGGGGTTTATTTGGTTGGGGTGTTTTTGTTTGTCATCTATGAAAAAGTACCGCTATAATCCCAAGAGAAAACAGATGTCTCAGATGTGCCCAGCATTCAAGCTCAGTTATTAAGTGACGATCCTCAGATCCCCTCCCCATTTTGTAGATGACACAATTCCTTCACCCTCAGGTCACCAGGGCCAACAAGGCTCTGCAGTTTTCCAGGGCTCCCTCTGCCACTTCTTCTTCAGCTCTGCAGCAGCCTGATCAAACTGGATTCCTAATTCTGTTTCTATTGACTAATGAGATTTTCCTTTCCCTTTTTTTAGTAAGCCTTACGCGTTCTGATTAGACCTCTCAGCTGTGCATATATCATCTCTCCTTTCTAAATTTGTTGTGTCACTGTAACCCCGCGTTAACCGGCATTACGTGTCACAAAGCACAGAGTTAGCTTAATTTAAAGAGAGAAACACTTGCTTAAGGAAAAAAGAAAGAAAAAAATATGAATTTCTTAATGCAGGGCTTTTGCCACATTTCATTGAGGAACGAGAAGCATGAAGGCTGGAAAGTGAATAATACAGAAATAAACACCTAACAAGGAAAGGTCAGGGGAAAAGCAATACAAAGCAGTGAGTAAGCCTAAGTTTAGTTGCGCTGCTGAATCGATTTTCGTGCCGAGGTATCTTCCAAGTAAAATACTGCCTGAGATTCCAAGGCGTGGGTGCCTAGTGAGGAACCTCAGCTCCAGGATTTGGGAAGCCAAGCTGCAAGCCCGCAGCTCCGGTTTATGTTAGCTAGTGAGCGCTGTATCGAGCCCGAAACATTCTCTACCTTTTGGTGGCTGAATAGGGAATGAAAAGCAATTTGCCACCCATTTCCCTTAAGCTTAAAATAAACAGTCCAGCCTGACACATTGATTTATGTTTCAATAGGTAAATAAGTAAATAAACGGTCATGCATATGTCATCAGCTGAGGTTGCTGTGCCTTACTGCCATTTTCCATTTTGGGAAGATCATAATCTTGGCATTCAAATTCAGCGTTCAGTTTGCTGCCCAGTCTGACCAGTGACATCCGTCCCCGTGGAGCTGCTGCCAAGCCATTTAACCCCTTGAGGTAGAAAGGAATAATCCCCGTGAATCGCTTCCCGTGTGTCTTTACTGTAGCGCAGTTAGTTTCTGTCCTCCCCTTCAATCTGTCAGCTTTATGACTGGATGGAATATTAAGTGTAAGCTCCTGGCAATATCCCAGTTTTAAAGCTACGTCTTTATGAAACGGGTGTAATTTTTTAAATACATTGAGAAAAAGCAAAAACTCTCTTTTTTTTGAAGAAAAAAAAAAAAATCTGCTCTGAGACTGAGTACACTGCTCCTGTCAGCGAGCTTTGTCTTACTCGTTCTGGAGCATGAGTTTTCTACTTTCGTTTTTCCTCTTTGGTTTGTGCTGGTTTAGACTTGAGAAAGAAATTTGGCTTAATCTTTTTCAAAGTTTGTAGCCCAGACAGAGAGAATTCTTATTCAGTAGCATACGCTGTGTTAGCAGAGCAATATTTTTGAGCGTGGCATTTTGAAATACGTGTTGCTAGAGGATAACTTCTCACTTTGGTCAGCTTAACCTCTCTAGTTTCCATGAACGTAATTTATGCATATCTAATTTTAATTATTCATGAAGCTGAGTCCAGCCATTCCTTATTGGAGTAAAGGACCAAGAAAGACAGCGAGAATGCTTGTTCAGCGTACTCTTCCCTGGCACGGGACAGGTTTCGTTTTGCTGGCATTTCACCTCTGAGTGCAGTGCAGGGAGGGGACAGAAACTCAGCTTCCAGGGTTCATTGCTGGGGTTTATGTCACCCACTGAATATAGAACAGAATTCTGCCAAGCGACACAGTAATTCCTGTGTGAAAATAGACGCTGTGCTCCACTCTCAGGCTAGCAGCTGCCTGCTTTGATGGATGGGCCTCAGCGAGGAGGCAGTCACATGACCTTGGTACAGGATTGTCCAAATCCTTGTGAAAGTTCTCTGTATTTTCAGTGTCAGCAAATGAAGCCAAGCAGCTTCGCTTCATGAAAAGAGCAGGAAACAATCTGTGATACCATTTTGGTATGGATTAACATCATTATTGGCTTTCTGGTTAGTTTGTTACGCTGCTAGCCTTGAAAAGCTGATAGCGCTCACTTGTCTATGCTCAAATCAAATTTATTATCTTTGAGCCTTTCGGAGGGGTGAATTGCAGAGGTTATTGGCACTTCAGTTCTGACTGCTCGTCGCTGACCGAGCGTTGTTATGGTTTAACCCCACTCAGACGCTCACTCACTCATCCCCTCCACCTGCTGGGATGGGGCAAAGAATTGGGGAAAAAAAGGTAAAATTCATGGGTTGAGATAAAGACAGTTTAATAGAACAGAAAGGGAAGAGAAAATAATAACAACGATAAAAGAATATACAAAACAAGTGGTGCACAATGCAGTCGCTCACCATCCGCTGACCAATGCCCAGCCAGTTCCCAAGCTGCAGTCGCTGCCCCCCGACTGCAGCTTGGGCACCTCCTGGGCACTGGTCAGCGGGTTTATATACTGGGCATGATGTCATATGGTACGGAATATCCCTTTGGGTCAGCTGTCCTGGCTGTGCTCCCTCACAGCTTCTTGTGCAGCTCCTCGCTGCCAGAGCATGGGAAGCTGAAGTGTCCTTGACTCAGTAGAAGCACAGCTTAGCAACAACCAAAATCTCAGTGCGTTACCACGTTATTCTCATGCTAAATCCAAAACACAGCACTCTACCGGCTACTAGGAGGAAAATTAGCACCATCCAGCCAAAACCAGTACAGGCATAGCGAGATGGTCTTTGTGCTGTGCCATCTAATGCTCGAGCTTATCTGTACTGGAAGCAGGATGGATAAGAGACTCTCATATCCTAGATAAAGGGAGGATCCTGCTGCTTTTCAATGATACTTTTGGCATTAAAGGAGAAAACTTGTTCTTCAAAGAGATGCAGCAGGAATGAAGAGCCTGAGAAGACTGCCTCTGCCTTAGAAAGCAGTTGAATAACGAAATTACATGAGTTGAATAACACCGTAACAGTATGCAAAATAATGAAACTTGATAGAGAAGGGGATCTGTAGTTTCTCTTCATCTTCTCCCGCAGCATATGGCAAATCAGTATGCAAAACTGTTGAAACCCTCAAAGTTCCCAAATGCTGCTCTCGTGGTGCAGGCTTTGGCAGTGCACCTCACTGCTGTGAGACACCCAAAGACAGTTTGGGCTGCTCTGGGACGAGACTATCCGCTGGTCAAATATCACATGAAAAGAAAATCTCACTTGATCTGTGACTGGATCTCATCTTTGTCTCTAGGAATCAGCTGGCATTCTTCAATTAACTTTCATGGGTTCCTTGTGCTTGCTGGGCTTCATTTGGATGTGTCTCTGGTTTCAGCACGTTGTTAAAGGCAAGCTGCTGAAGTGGCAGGGACTTCACGTGTATCTGGTATGGCAGTTGTTCTGTAGTAGAATCCTAGACATCACGGTGCGGAACATGGAATAAGACATACGATTAGCAATTTACCCCATGCTCTCACAGTGCTGCGTGGCGTCACTTCGTGTCCTGGTAGCTTCTGAGCCCCCTTGGAGCTGCCCAGTCTCTGTGGGGCAGTTTCAAAGTACTGTAGTCACTGATCACGCCTAACGCCCGTGCTGTTGACACCATCCGGGGCAAGGCTCTTCTTAGGCACCAGCAATTGCTGTTAGGGGCGATCTAGACCAAGACAGTTTCCATTAACCTTCTTACAAGTAGTGGCAGTGCACCTTCAGTGGCACAGGATTATCCAACGCAGGAAGAATTCCACGGCCGAGTGAGGCACTGTCATGCTACTGCACTGCTGTTCTTTAACCAGGGAGAAACGAAGGTGACGTTTGGAGCAGAATTCTCCTACCAGCTACAAAGCAATTCTTTCACAGTATCATGCACTTGTCTCATGATGTCTTCTTACATTTGTAAAATGGTCCTGTGTGTACATTTTAAAGTCGTAACACTAATTAAGAGGGATCTTAATAGAACATGAGGGAATGAATATAATTTGAATACCTTTGTGAGAAAGCATGGCCCAGAGGTTTTGCTAATAAAATGCAGTGGAAAAGAATACTGAACATAGTACGGTCGTGAGGAGCTCTCTCGTTCTTCCCCTACTGAAACAGAGAGTACAAGCTCAATGCTGTTCTTGCTCTCCATTTGTTTTGGCATTTTTTATTTGCTACCTTTTCTTTATTACATGGGGGTGCGGGGGGGAAGTATTTATTTCTATGCTTCTCCTCCATCCGCTTCAGCTCTGTGAGTTCTTATTTAGTCACGGTGCTCTGACCTGAATGCCGCAAGCTGGGAGGGGACGCAGCAAGACAGCTGACCCGAACTGACCAGAGGGATGCCGTGTGCCCTGGAATGCCATACGCGGAATGCAGGTGGAGGGGAGCGGGTCTGGGAAGGCGGCCACCGCTCAGGCACTGACTGGGCATTGGTGTGCCTGGGGGAGGGGGTGACCGCATCCCTTCCCCCCGCGCTCCCCCTGTCCTTCACTGCCCACCTTGGTCTCCACCCGTGGGTTTGGCCGCTGTTCTCTCCCCATCCTGCCGCGGTTGGAGGGCGGCGGGTGAGGTGCTCTGCGCGTAGTGGAGAAGCGCGAAGGACGGCGTGAAGCGCGCACAGGTCCCGCCGCCGCACCGCCCCCCCCGGTGCTGCGGGAGACCCCGCCGCAGCCACCCCCCTCCCGACCCCCTGCAGAGCCCAGCCCACCCCAGCGCAAGGACACGGCAGAGCGGCCGGTCTGAGCGCGGCACCGGCCCCTCTCCGCCGCCGCCGGACGCTGCCCCGAGGGCGGCGGCCGACGCCCGCCACCCCCTTCCCCAAGGCGGCAGCGCTCGCCGGCCCGAGCGGAGCCGGGGGGGGAAGCGGCCTGCGGGGCGCGGGCAGCGCGGGGCGGGCTGAGGAGCAAACGGACGGAAGGAGCAGCCATTTCCCCGTCCCCCTCCCACCGGCACTCACCGCATCGGCCGCCCCCCCGGGGCTCGCTCCCCACATGCTGCCCGGGAGGGGGGGCGGGGGGGGGAGGGGGGAAGGGGAGGGGGCGCGCGGGCCGCGCGCCGGGCACGTCACCGCTCGGGCCGCGGGCGCTTCCGGGATCGGGGCGGGGCAAGGGGCGGGGCAGCAGCCGGGATGGGGCGCGCGCGGGGGGGCGGGGCCGAGCGCCCCAACCGGCGGCGGGGGGGGCGGGCCGGGGGCGGGCGTTGTGCGGGGGGAGCCGGGCCCGCCCGCCCGCCGCGGGTGGCCGGTGGCGGGGCTGCGGCAGCTGCCCCCGGGCGGGCTCGGCCGGGCCGGCCGGCGCTGCCGCTCGCGGGGCGGGCAGCTCCCGCGCGGTGCCTGGCGCGGCGCTGCTCCTCCCGGCTTCCCTCGCCCGGTCGCCGGACGGTGCCCGTCCCGCCGGCGAGCGGCGGGCCTCCGCCCTTAACCAGGGGCGGCGCGTCGGGCGCGGTCGGTGCCGCAGGCGCAGCGCTTCGGAGGAACGACGCCGTGCCCGAGCGGGCGGGCGGCAGCGGTGGCCAGCCGTGCCTGCGGGAGGGAACGGCGAGAGCGGCGGCCAGCTGCAGCCGTCCCTCCGCCGGGCGGGCTGCGCGCAGCCGAGCTCTGGAGGCAGGAGCAGCTCCGGAACTGCCCCGGCAGAGGCCGCAGGCGCGATGGCGGCTCCCCGCGGGTGCGCACGCTCCGGGCCGAGAGCTGCGTAGCGGAAGAGCAGGCAGCGAGCCCCGCCACAGCAGCCGGCAGGCAGCCCGGGGCCGGCCGCTCCAGGAGCCCGGCCGTCCGCAGGCAGGCGTGCCGAGCCGGGGCGGTGCGGCCTGGCGGGGAGGGCCTTCTTGGAGCAGCATGCCAGCGCCACCCCCGGCGGGCTGCAAACGATGAGTTTCTCACGTGCTGAGGGAGCGTCGGGCCGGAGTCGTGTCCAGGCTCTGGCTGTGCTGGCCCTGCCCCTGAACGCAGAGTTAAAAAGGCTGTTTTGCTGGTGAAAAGCGTTCAGGAGCCTGTGGTGAATCCCTGAGGGCGTTTCACCGCCATGAGCGCCGTGCCTCTGGAACAAAGGGGCTTTGTGGAGGCAGGGACACCTTTCCCTAGCCGTGGTAGGGGTGTGGCCATTGCTGAAAAGCACAGGAAGGTTGTGGGGCCGTACCCTGCCTGTGCTGTCTCGCTTTATGACCCTGTACGTAGGGGAGGATTCTGCTCCCGCCTCAGCTGTCGCAGGATGCCTCTTGAGCATCTTTTTTGGCTTGAAAAGACGCTGGCAATGCTCTGTGTCTAACATGGGCCTCTTTGAGTCGCCTGTTCCTGCTGCTGTTCCTGCCTGTTGTGTGTTTCGTAAGTGGTGGTCGGGCTCGCTGCAGAATTTGTGTGTGCTCATCTGAAGTTACGGGAGCACAACACGCAGCTGTCTGACAGCCCAGAGGTTGAAAGAGGCTTCTGCTGCTGTGCCCGGGAGCATGGTTGACAGTGGAGAGTTTCTGTGTTTCTTCCCTTTGTATGTTTAGACTGACAACTGATAGTGGCGCCTAGGCCTCTCTTGAGATAGGCATGGCTTAGTCACGGTGAAAGCGGAGCCTGTTAGAATGACTGTATTCCCCAGACGCGACATCCTAATGCTAGGCTCTTCGTAGCACCAAGGTCTTGTATGAATACACTGGCAGTAGAAGGGAGACTAAGAAAAAGTGGAAGAGGGTGGAGGAGACGGTCTTATTGCTGTCTTCACCTTCTTCTGAGGACATAGAGGAGATGGAGCCAGTGTCTTCTTGGAGGTGGGCAGTGATGAATCTGGAGGCAACAGATGCAAAGTGGAAAAAAGGAATTACGTGTCATTATTAGAGGATAAGAATTTTCAGTTTGATGGAAGTTAGACTTTCAGATCGCTACCTAGATTGTTTTGGGCTCTCCATCCATCGACATATTTGTAACTCGATATGGCTATGAGTTACTTGGTTCATGCTGCCTTTTCTTTGAGCACAGGATGGATCCAGATATCAGCAAAATGGTTTTTTTTTCAGAAGTGCAGCTTTGAGTTCAGAGTAGTGTCAGTACTACACCTACTGCAGTGGTTTGCAGTGTTGAATGCAGCCTTCTCTGCGAGATGAGTAAGTCAAACATTGGGGTTCCTTGGTCACACATTGCATGACTTTATCAGTCAGGAATATTCAAGAAGAGAGACCCTCTGAAAAAAAAAGAGTTCAGAAGGAAAATTTAAATTTTTTTTTTTGAGGTTTTGGTGAAAACCAGCAGGCTGTGCTAACAGATTGGTTTTTTCCTAGGAGGAAACACACAATCTTGTTGAGCAAGGAAAAGAATATGAGCATACTGCTTTTATTTGTCACTCTTAGCATTTTGATTTGGATAACGAAAAGAGGCTGCTAAAGCGGTCGTTAATATGCTGTCTTCAGACTGTGCTGGGTTCAGTCAGGAAAGAGTTAACTCTGTACCGTGGCTGCTAGGGAGCTGTTCCTGGGTGCTGAGGGAAGTACTGAGGTGGTCTCAGCTGGCGCTGGGCAATGCCTGCACTGAATTCGAGGTCTTTCTCCGCTTCTGACCCTGCAGCTGCGTTCCCAGCTCTCGCTGTCGCTGCAGGCAGTGCAGGGACACACAGCTCAGACAGCTGACCCCAACTGACCGAGGGAGTATTTCATTCCATAGTATGTCATGCTCGGGGCTCAGGTGAGGAGGGGGTCCAGGAGCCATTCCTCTCTCCCTTACTCCCTTGCTCGTTTACTCCCGTGCACTCGCTAACCCTCCCCCTGACTCCCGGGTTAGCAGCTTTGCTCACTCCTGTGCTGGCTCACTCCGGAGGGGGTTGGTGGGTTTGTTTAGTGTTCCCGGTTGTGCTATCGCTGAGAGGGTTTGTTCTGAATCTGCTGCGACAGCGCTCAGGCTCCGGCCCTCGGGCTGTGGCTCTCAGGCTGCGATCGCTCTCGGGCTGCGGCTCTCGGTCTCTCTGGGTCTGACTCTCACTGCTCAGCACCTGGCTGTGCCTTGGTCAGTGGGTGGTGAGAAATTGTATCACATTGTATCATACGTTTTATTTTCTATTATTTTAATTATTATTAGTAGTATTTGTGTATATTGATTTAGATTCAATTAGTAAATAGTTCTTATCTCGATTTTACGAGCTTCCTGATTTCTTTTTCCTCCGATTCTTCCTCTCTGCTGGAGGAGGGGAGGGGGATTTGTGAGAGCATCTTCGAGGTGTTTTGCTAGTCGCAGTTAAACCACGACACAGACATATTCAAGGCCTTGTTTAGTAATAACCTTTTTTCCCTTGAGATTTGAAAGCAGAGACTTCTGTTTTATATTCTAATGATTAACACCAAATTTATGTTAATACTTCCCCTCCCACCCCAGAAGGGTTGTGTAGGTCTGATGCAGCCTTCCTATTTTAGGACTATTTTGTGCTGTATAAACATGCTATAACATTGGCAGGATTAAATATTGTCTGCCTCTTCTTTTTTCCTCATACAGCTAGAATCAGTGTGGTTTAGGTTTGGTTTCTAAAATATTCCCAGAGAAAAACAAAATAGGACTGCTTTAGCTGAGACTAAATAGCTGCCTCTTAGCAACTGGGGGTGGAGGGGTTTAGGGGGGTTTAACAGGAACAGTGTATTCATTCATATCATTCTGGGATTACTCTGTTCCACCTTTCTAAACTGAAACTGTGAGGTAGTAATTCCAGAAGTGAAGCCACGCATGTGACAAGGACCTAAGCAATAAGAATGCTATGTACAACTATCCTGCTGCTTTTCTTCAGTGCTTTTCAAGGCCATTTGCTACGGCAGGTGAGTGTAATTTCCAAATAGGAAATCAAAAATGTAATGATTGAAAAACCATTTCCAGAGACCAGTCTAGTTCTTCTCAGCGCTGTACAAAGGGGAATCTTGGTAGGCTTGGGCAGTGTAACTTTCCTAGGCAAATCCTTTGAACATGGCAAGCCAAGACCACTCTGAACTCTGCACTGGAGTTAAAGGACATATTTAGCCATCAAGGTGGTGTCTTAATTCAGCATAAACTCTATCAGTTCAGCCTCCTAAAGAGTGCTGGCCATTTGACAGCTTCCGTGTGATTCATGTCTCTGACTTCAGGGCGCTGGGGCGATTGGTTGCAGGGTCAGGAGCACAGGCAGTGTTCTCCTCCATCCTCTTAGTGGCGGGGAAGGATACTGGAAGGAGCAGGAAAGCACATCTGATCAACATGTGTCTCAGAGGCTGGTGCCAACGGTGGAAGTTTGGGGTTTTTGATCATGGGGGGGTTTCCGCAGTACTGGGATGGCTCATGGCTAGTGACCTCATTGACATCGTGAAGACGTGGTGGGATGGCTCCTATGACTGCAGCTTCAGATTGGAAGGATACAGGCTCTTTAGGAAGCACAGGCAGGGGAGACGTGGAGCGAGTGTTGCTCTCTACATCAGAGCCAGCTGGAGTGCGTGGAACTCCAGTGGGGATGGGTGAGGAGCTGACCCAGAGCTTATGGATCAGCATTAAAGGGAGGGCAGGGAGTGGGGTTACTGCAGTAGGAGTTTGCTACAGGCCACCTGGCCAGGACAAGCGAGTGGATGAGGCCCTCTACAGACAGGTAGCAGCAGCCTCATGGTCACAAACCCTGGTCCTCATGGTGGACTTCAACCACCCCGATATCTGTTGGAGGGTCAACACAGCAGGGCACAAGCAAATCAGGAGGTTCCTGGAATGTGTCGATGACAACTTCCTTCTCCAAGTGATAGAGGAGCCGACGAGGAGGGGTGCCATGCTGGGCCTTGTTCTCACCAACAAGGAGGGGCTGGGGGGAGAGTGTGATGCTCAAGGGCAGCCTTGGTTGCAGCGACCATGGAATGGGGGAGTTTGAGATCCTTAAGGAGGCAAGGACGTTGCACAACAAGCTCGCTACCCCAGGCTTCAGGAGAGCAGACTTTGGCCTCTTCAGGGAACTGATTGGCAGAGTTCCATGGAATAAAGCCCTGGAGGGACGAGCGGCCCAAGAAAGCTGGCTGGTATTCAGGGATCTTCTCCTCCAAGGTCAGGAGCTGTGCATCCCAATGGAGAGGAAGTCGACTAAAAACACCAGGAGGCCTGTGTGGATGAACATGCAGATCTTGGAGAAACTGAGGCACTAAAAGGAAGCCTACAGTGGGTGGAAGCAGGGACAGGGAGCCTGGGAGGATTGCAGGGAAGTTGTCCCAGAAGCCAGAGATCACGTTAGGAAAGCCAAAGCCCTGACAGAATTAAACCTGGCCAGGGACATCAAGGCCAATAGAAAGGGCTTCTATAGGTACATAGGGGATAAAAGGCAGAGCGGGGAAAATGTGGGTCTTCTGCAGAAGGAAATGGCAGAGCTGGTTTCCTGGGATATATAGAGAAGGCCAAGGTGCTCAATGATCTTTTTTTTTTTTTTTTTTTGCCTCAGTCTTCACTGGCAAGGGCACAAGCCATACCCCTGGAGTCATGGAAGGCAAGGGCAGTGACTGGGAGAGTGGAGAGCCGCCTGTGGTTAGAGAGGGTCAGGTTTGGGAGCAGCTGAGGAACCTGAAGGTGTACAGGTCCATGGGACATGATGAAATAATCCACAGGTCCTGAAAGAACCAGTGGATGAGGTTGCTGAACCTCTGTCCATCATATTCGAGAAGTTGTGGTGGTCTGGTCAGGTTCCCGCCAACTGGAAAAGGGGAAACATAACCCCCATCTTTAAAAAGGGAAAGATGGAAGATCTGGGGAACTACAGGCCGGTCAGTCTCACCTCTGTGCCTGGCAAGATCGTGGAGCAGATCCTCCTGGAAACCATGCAAAGGCACACAGAAACGAGGAGGTGATTGGTGACAGCCAACATGGCTTCACCAAGGGCAGAGCGTGCCCAACGTATCTCGTGCCTTTCTACAGTGGGGTCACGACGTTGGTGGATAAAGGAAGGGCAACCGGTGTCATCTACCTAGACTTGTGCAAAGCCTTTGACACTGTCCCACATGACATCCTTGCCTCTAAACTGGAGAGACATGGATTTGATGGATGGACAGCTCAGTGGATAAGGAACTGGCTTGATAGTCGCACTCAGAGAGTGGTGCTCAATGGCTCAGTGTCTGAGTGGAGACCAGTGACGAGTGACATTCCTTAGGTGTTGGTGTTGGGACTGGTACTAACATCTTGGTCAGCGACATGGACAGTGGGATCGAGTGCACCCTCAGCAAGTTTGCTGATGACACCAAGCTGTGTGGTGCGGTGACACGCTGGAGGGAAGGGATGGCATCCAGAGGGACCTGGACAGGCTGGAGAGGTGGGACTGTGCCAACCTCATGGAGTTCAACAAGGCCAAGGGCCAGGTCCTGCACCTGGGTCAGGGCAATCCCAGCACAAGGACAGGCTGGGTGGGGAATGGATGGAGAGCAGCCCTGAGGAGAAGGACCTGGGGGTACTGGGGGATGAGAAGCTGGACATGAGCCGGCCGTGTGTGCTGGCAGCCCAGAAAGCCAACCAGATCCTGGGCTGTATCCAGGGGAGTGTGGTCAGCAGGTCAAAGGATGTGATTGTCCCCCTCTACTCTGCTTTCGTGAGATGCCACTTGGAGTGCTGCGTCCAGCTGTGGAGCTCTCAGCGTAAGGGTATCGACCGGTGGAGTGAGTCCTGATTTGGGAAATGATGTCTTCTCTCAGATTTCTATTTCCTGAAATAAGTGCTGTCTTTTCATTGAGTTAATTTTGCACGCTGCAGGTCTGAGCTCCGTCAATGTAAGGCTGCAGGTATACATGGACTTTCGAGATGCTTCTGCTGATTTCGGTTTTTTTTAGAAAACCTTAAACAGAAAATGTCCAAAATTAAGACTTTGGACATTTCGCCTGCATAAACCTGCCGGCGAGGTTTATGCAAATCAGTCAGTAGGCATGAATGTCCTGCATTGTTGGTGGTCTTGGCAAGCCAAGAATAATGTTGAGAATGGCTGTCATCCCATGCCTGATGAGGCGGTTGTAACATACCACCTTCTGGTTTCCACACTGTCTTTGGTCCATATATAGTAACTCCTGCAGTCATGTGGTAGTTTGGCAGGATCAACCCGATGTTTTTAGCAGGCATGGGGTAGGACAGCTACATTACTGACCATATGATCGTTTGAACAGACGTGCATGAACTGCTTAATGAAAGAGTATTGCACAGGCTCAGTTATGGTGCTTGTTTGGCAAGGAAGATGTAATTAATAATGCCGTTGCATAAAAGTCAGCTGTTCAGTAGTCATGCTAGCTGCCAAATGTTACACGATGCAGATTCAGAAATATTTGATCCAACTGCCAATGCTTTCAAACCATTCTGGCAAGGTTTGCACTTCTATTTTAAACTGTGTCAAGGGAAATTGCTCTCATTCTCTCAGTGCTAGGGATGGCGCAAGCCTTACCCTACCTGCTTTTAGAGAATTAAAAAAGGGGAAGAAAGAGCATTGGAGGTCATCAGAGAGGTTTAATTTAGTGTCTAAAATGTACTGGGCAGATGCCAGAGAAATTCTGATAGTCTTTTTTAGAGGGAAAGGAGTGGTGCATTTCAGGATCAAATAATGTGTGCCTCCAGGAAACATTCCACAAAAATTTGTGAAGTAAAATTATCTCTTCACCTTGAGAAACTGTAGGAATTTTAATTTTACACCTTTCATGAATGCTGGGAAACAAATTGGTGTCATTTTCAATTATGTATTGCTACTTTGCTGAGGGAAGTATTAAAGAATTATTTATACAACTTTGATTTCTTTTTTTTTTATTTTGAAAAAACCACAAAACGTCTTTCACCTCTGTGCCCCTTTTTTCGTCTCACATATGCTGAGCCAGCACAATCTGCCCTGTTCTCGTGGTTAATAATGGCACCATCAGTTGGCGCTTTCTCTTCCTGACCCTACCTGTAATCACAGCTTTTATACTGCTTCCTACGGCCAGAACCAATGATTTAATATCAGACATATAAATGAAACAAGTCAGATACCTTCACTACTAAAATAATGTGTATAATAATGATACGAATGCAAGAATACTACAAAAGAAAAAATGCTTTAATTCTTTTTGTTCTCACTGTTAAATACAAGCTTTGTAGTCCCTTACAAAATCTCCCCCGCATAGACCCTACTACTAGGTTTCTCAGGTTCGGATGCTGTCTGATCAAAATGGGTCATGTTTTTGCATGTAAAATACGTTGTTTCATGCTCTTGTTTATTTGCGTGTGGGAAGCACCTCTGGTTAATGCAGAATCTGGAATGGGTGTAGTAAAAACAAAAGAAAAAGGTTGGAATAGCAAGAATGTTTCTGATGTGGGGAAGAAGGAGGGACTTGCACTTGATTGGAGAATGGACTGAATGCTGACTTGTGGAAACGCTAGGGCGTGTTTGGTCTGGCAACGTTCTTAAGGGACGGACAGTACCTTGTGAGGCAGGACTGCAGAATCATTACAGTTACATCTGGGATAAAAACACGGGAACAAACTGAAACCATGCTGTTGTAACAGCGAGGGAGGAGCCTAATAGACCAAGGTGCCTAGAGAACCAGCGTGGACTAATGTCTTTACTCTTATTCCCAGGTTGCTGCCTTGATGGAAGTATTTTTCCTTGTTACAGCTGAGTGAATGTGCATGTGAAATTCATTTCATGCTGCTATTCTGACCATGATGTGATGTGATATTGTTCCATTCCTGCTGTGGTGTGAATCCTTGTAGCATCTGATCCGTTATCTTTGTGCCCTTCCAGCACAACTACTACAGGAGATGAGCTTTTTTAAAATAAGGAATTGAAAGAATAAGGACAACATAAAGAATTACTAGAATTCCTTCATGCTTTGGCAAAAGAGTCTGTTCTGGTTTTTTGCTAGTTTTTAACTGTCTGCAATCGAAGATGGACAAGGGAAAAAAGGGACCTTTTAACTGAATTCCCTTTAACTCCTTTTGAAAAACTAAACCTGTTTGAAATCTCGGCAACCCATTTTCTTAGAATCATAGAATTACAGAACGGTTTGGGTTGGAAGGGACCTTAAAGACCACCCAGTTCCAACCCCCCTGCCATGGGCAGGGACACCCTCCACTAGCCCAGGTTGCTCCAAGCCTCATCCAGCCTGGCCTTGGACACTCCCAGGGATGCGACATCCACAGCTTCTCTGGGCAACCTGTCCCAGTGCCTCCCCACCCTCTCTGGGAAGAATTTCTTCCTGATATCTAATCTAAATCTCCCTGCTTTCAGTTTAAACCCATCCCTCCCCCCTTGGCCTGTCACTACAGGCCCTTGTAAAAGGTACCCCCCCAGCTTCCTTGTAGGCCCAAGTAATATTTTATGACTATAATCTCTGAAAATGCTTGTTAAATAAAAATATTCAAGGAGTATGAATACTTGCCGTCCATTTCTGCATAGAAGGCAAGCAAAAATAAACCTGGTGGGAGCCTTAGCAGCTGGAAGTAAAGCTGACTGAAAGCCTAAACCAGTTTTTGACAGCCGTAGCTTTCATTTCAGATTATTCATTTAGTTTTTCTCAACATCTGGTTCATTCAGTACTGAAAAACTGTAGCTGAAAAAGCAGACAAACTTGCTTTCTGGTTTTGAACACATAAAGAGAATGAGGTATCAGCATCTAAGAGCTACGGTTTCTACATCTTTAAAGAGTTTAGTCATCAGAAATGTTCATTTCGTTAGCTACAGGTAGTACTTCCGCTGTTAAATAAATCAGTTTAAAATTAAAACTATGATTTGGCGGTTCTCCTGGTTTGTTATCCATACAGTACACTAGACACAGTGCCGTGTAACTAATAGTGTATACTTTCACAGTGTTGTATTTTGGCTTTTGATTTGAATTCCAATTTCAACCAGAATTCATGACTAAATTAAAAAAAAAAAAAATCTTACAGGAAGTAAAAACTTATCATTCACTGCTTTCTAACATAGTCATAACAACAACAGAAGATGACTAAGACATAGATTCTCTTCTGGCCCGGCAGAAGAGAGCCGAGTGAAAGAGACAAAAGCAGTGCAGAGTTAAAAATCCATGGCTTATTCAAGGTTTCATGGGTTTGATTTAAATAACGATTGAAGTTGACGGTTTAAAAAGCTGTGACTTAAATCAGCCTGCATTGACCCTGACCCATTAGAAAGGCATTTTTGAGAGCAGAGGTAATTTCACAGGGCTCCTAGTAAAAATAGCAGTGTTCCTTTTCCACATCTGGGGAGAGTGGCGAGATCTCTCTCCAGCTGTCATCGCTGCAATACATGTGCCATTCATCGTCTTCTATTCAGAGTCAGCAAAGCCAGAATCTGTGTCTAGAGTGCAGATACGCGAGTCTTTTCAACATATGCCGTTCAATGCTCTTGTTTTTCTTTGCTACTCTGTTTACAGACTCCTTCAAACTGTTGAGCAGCCTGGTCCCCGTTCACCTCTCTCCTAATGCAGGTCTGGTCAGACAAGATTTGTGCCTCTTGCGCGTGGCTGAACTGCCTTTTAAATGCAAGGTAGATGGGAAGCCACGCAGGAATACCAGCTGCTAATCTGTGGGAGGTGGTGATGCTACTTGCCCTTGCGGAGTTTGCTTGCTTTTCCTCAGATCAGCCTGCTGCGCGTGCAAACAGTAAACTTAAGTAACAGGTGGTTTGAGTTAAACGCTCTGACTCTGCACAGGAGTAGAGGACTATTTGTTGCCTTCCATTTTATAGCTGAGAGGTGTGTTCAGTTGTATGTTAATCTGTACAGAAACCCATGAGCTAGGAGTTCGTGAGGCACCGGGCACAAGCCCCAGTCAGACGTGCGTTGTGAATGGCAAAGCACTCACTGCTTTGGTTGCTGTATTTCTGTAATGTATATGAGGTCAGGGGATAATTGGAGAAACATGTCAGCACATACAAAGTCAAATCGGGGATTAGATAAGTCTTTCCTGACTTTAAGGTGTTGCCAGATGGATTTCACATTTGGCAACAATAATTGAGGGCCACCGTAGCTTCTCTTTGTTGTGTGTGGCAAAAGCGATGGAAGCATATAGGAAGGTGGGTGAGCAAGGGTTGTTGGTTCTGAGTGTTTCATGTGAAGCAACAGCTATTTTAACTTGTGGAATGGGAAGAATTCTTGGAAAGCTTTTTGGACAGAGACTGGAAAGGTCAAAATCCCTGCTTCTCTGCTGGAAGATTATTTTAGTCAATGAGTTGGCGTAATCCATGTTTGTGTTAAAATCTATAGCATGGTCTGCAGTTTAGGATTAGCTATATTTTCCAAACAGATATCTTCTGTGTGGCAGATCAGTAATGATATCTCATGTAAGAAAATGATATCTCAGCCCATACATAATCATGATGTGGAGACCGTTTCCATGGGCAGATAGAAACCTCATGAGGTTCCACAAGGGGAAGTGCAAAGTCCAGCATATGGAGAGGAACAACCCCGTGCACCAGTACACGCTGAGGGCCACCTGGCTGGAAAGCAGCTTGGCAGAAAAGGATGTGGGAATCCTGGTGGACACCAGGTTGAAAGGGACCCAGCAATGGGCCCTCGCTGCAAAGATCGCTAACGGTATCCGTGGCTGCATTAGGAGTGTTGCCAGCGGGTCAAGCGAAGGAGACCCTTCCCCTTTATTCAGCGCTGGTGAGGGCACACCAGGGCTTCCCAGCACAAGACAGATGTGGACATAGTGGAGGGAGTCAAACAAGGGGCCACAAAGATGATGAAGCACCTCGCATACGCCGAAAGATTGAGAGAGACAGGACTGCTTAGCTTGGAGAAGAGAGGGCTCAGGAATATAATCAATGTGTATAAGTACCTGAAGGGAGGGTGCAAAGACGACCGAGCCAAGCCTGTTTCAGTGGTGCCCTGTGACAGTACAAGAGGCAGTGGGCAGAAACTGAACATCAGGAAACACTTCTTATACTATGAGGGTGGCCGAACACTGGAACAAGTTGCCTGGAGAGGTTGTGGAGTCTTCCTTCTCGGAAATACTCAAAAGCTGCCAGGATGTGGTCCTGGGAAACTGACATTAGATGGCCCTGCTTGAGCAGTGGGGTTGGACCACATCACCTCCAGAGGTCCTTTCCAACCACAACTGCTCTGTGGTTCTGTGATTCATCTTTGTGCCTTCGTATGTTGTCTGTGCGTAATCATATGTCTGTGCATGATTCTCAGGTCTGTATATAGTGAATGAGCGGTCTCAGCACAACACAAGGTCCTTCCAGGTGGGTTTTAATGCATAAAGGCTGATGACTTAGCAAACCCATGTAGGAAAGGACATTCCAGGTGTACCACGCTTGGAAGGAAGACTGGAAAGGAAGCCAGAGACAAAACTGTGAGAAGTTGAATATCAATAAACCTCTGACTCTGTAAATTGCATTTCTGGACAGCTGCGTTCGTGCTGTTGCAAGTCACTCACTGAAAGCATAGAAGTATATATACCTTAAGACATTGAGTCTTCAACACCTGATGTCGACAGCTCCATCATCTGTTGTCATGTAGAGCTGTATAAACAAATACATTTCCACATAAGAGGTGTTATGAGTTGTCATCTTCCAGAGAAATCATGTTCTCACTGAGGTATCCTATGGCAGCCAATAAAGACTGCCGTAGTAAACTATTATGGTGAACTATTTACAGCAGTAAATGATTTTTTTGTAAAAGACTAGCTGGTTTTGGACACTGTGTACAGCCATGCATCCTACTGACTTCATTGAGGAGAAACACCTTTCTGGGCAAAAACATACATCAGAAGAAGAATGTTGTTGGTGGGTCCTGGCTTAAAATGAGTTTAGCCTGAAATGGTTTGGGGTTTTCTCAAAAAAAAAAAGAAAAAAAGAAAAATGTCATTTTGATGAAGTGTTCTTTCCTTTGTGTTTTAAACTCGCAAAGATACCCAAATAGGGATTTAGAAGCCCATAGTTATATTTTACTTAATTTTAGAGATTTTTCCATAGTTCTGCAGGCCTCAGCCATGCACATGGCTTGCATGTGTCTGTCCTTGTGTAAAGCTAGTGAAACCATCATCGGTATCAAGGAACTACCTTGTTAGAACGCCTCTTGATAGGTGGTGTTGGACATCGGTGTAAGCCATGGAAACAATGAGCCAAAGTACAGAAACACTAAATGGCACCGAGAAGCATCAAGAAAATGAAGGGACTGAAAGACTGCCACTCAGAAATTGTTCTCTGTGAGGAGTGGTCCTGTGAGATGATTCCCAGTGTAAGGCTCATGAAGGGTAACTGCCATAACTAAAAATAGAAATGTGGCTTACCTCTTGAGGGATTCAGTGCTCAGTGTTTGTAGGCACAACAAAAGTGCCACACAAGCAGCAAAACCACAAAAAATCCACACAAAAAATGTAATGTGCGGGATGGTAAGACAGAGGGGTTTTTCTTATTTCATACTCTGCCTGAGTATTCTATTTTTTGTTTCTAAGCTTTTCCCTTATTCTGGTGCTTTAATTGTTTGGATTTTCTCATAAGGATATTATAATTAGAGAAAGAAAATACCTCTGTAGGGTAGAGAAGTGTTATTATCTAAGCTTCCAGATGAGGAATCTCCTGTTTTAGATATAACAGAAGGCTTGTGACTTCCAAATTACTTTGCTCCCATGTATGGTTAATTTGTATATAATATCCAGAGTGATGGAAAAAATTAAAGGATGGATGGAAGAGTCCAAACGCCGTTGTACTGGTCTGTTTTACACAATCTCATCCCATTAGAATTGTACTATATTGGTTTATATTTATCTGTCTGCCTGAGTCGTGTTACTTACAGAGCTGGAATACAGGTTACCTTCAGCATAAAACCAGCATGCATTCTGAAGTGGGGTGTGTTCCAACTCTTCTTCCACCTGATACCTGTTTTGCAGTATAGCTTTGTGGTTTTATGCCATGACTTTAATTTGAAGGCAACAAACCTTATACATGTGAATCAACTCCATCTCTGCTTGTGGGATTTGTAGGATGCTGTTACCCGCTTTCTGCATATCCTAAATGAATGCTCTTTCTGGGTGGCATAGTCTTTTTCTGAAGGTGCACATGTTTATATATGATATACAGGCAGCCCAGGATGACGAGACTTTTAACTGGAGTGCTTAAGGAAACACATAAAATTATAGGACAAAGAAATTCTGTTTTGATGACAGTAGGGTTTGAATTGAGGTCTGCTAGGTAAGATGCTGAAGCTTTTCATGCAGTGGAGTAAGACTTCTGTAAGAGGTTTGTTTATTTCTTTGGTTTGGGTTCTTGGGTCAGCTTCTTCTTGAAGGCAATATTGCCCTAAATTTAGAGTTTTAGCTTCAGGGTAGTGAGGCTTTTTGCTGAGGAGTAACTTGAGAATATGTGTATTTCTCTTCATCGTGTATACAGTTTTTCTAGCCAAGTAGTTCCGCTTGAGTCTCATTATCAGGGTATGAAATTACAAAGTCACGTCTGCCATTAGCAGGTGTGAGTCTAGTCAGTTCCACAGCTACAGCATATATTCGTACCTTGACAAGTAAGGCCGTTGACTTTGGTAAAATTGAAGGTAATGTAACACGGCAGTTGTGCGTGTAGATGTGGAGAGTGGCCACTGGGTTGTCTCATGTTAGATTCTATGCAGTTAATTTTTTTTCCTAAGAAAGTTGGATGAGATACTAAGAAGGGCAATGAATTCCTTGTTTGGAATAAATATATTTAAAATAGGGATTCATAAGTCATTGTCTATTGTATAAAAAAACTGGTATAATAAGACTAGTGTCTTCTGTAGTCCCAGTACTTCCCAGCTGTGACCACTGCAGTCTTGTCAGCAGATTTCATCTTTATTGAGCTTGTGTGGTGGACAGAAAGGCTCACTGAAAGAGAGGGAAGGATGAGCCGACACCAGTCTCACTTAGTCTTCCTTACTTGTAATATTTTCTGTGAACCTAATCCTAAAATTAGGTCTGTGGAGAACTTGCAGAAACCCAGTGAGTCTTTGTGCTACGGTAGGAATCAAGACCTGTAACATTACCTTACAGGTCATGAGGCAAGGTATTTTTATTTAAGATGGTTTTGAGAATGTAGATTCCTCTTAAGAGTGTGGTGTTTTCCTGTGCAGTTACACCCACTGCACTTGTCTTTGTGAAGGCTGAAATGCAATTGCACTCCAATGGGAAGCACTTTTCTCTCACTTAGACTGTTAAAGGCACAGAAAACCCAGAATGCATGTCACCTGAAATATTTCATCCATCGGTTGTGTTAGGTGACTGAACGTGTAGTAGGACAAGGGCAGTCTAAAACACAGGTAAGGCAGACACTCCTTGCGCTTTCCCCTGGGCGTCATTGTCATCCATCCTGCTTGCAGATTTCCTTCGTGTTAGTATTTATTTTGTCAGTTGTGAATCCTTAAGGCCGTAAGGATTGGTTTCTGCTGACCCAATTCCTTCTCTGGCTGGCTCGTGATAAAAAGAGATACATGAGCTGACCTTCCACTTCTCATAAATTCATCCTCTTGTTCTAGTAGCTTTCTCTCACCTTTTCTAGAGCTGCCTTTTTTACCTTCTGTTCTTCTGAAATCACTGCATCACAAACTGTGCTGTCTGTTTTATTAGCAGTGCCTGTCTGAAGGCTTGATGTGTACACACTGTGAATACTCACTACTTGTTTGCAGTAACTGCAAGAGCTGTTAATCACTGCTGAGATTTGGAGTTGGTTGCTGGACATTCTTTGGTACTAGTCTCTTTTTCCCCCGGCATTTCAGATACCAAGCTAATGTCACAGCTCTAATCTGACAACAGTGACTTCTTGTGTAGCTTTTCTGATGTGAAGATTGTTTCATCATGGTGTATGAAAAATAGCATACTGGTGATGAAGCAGCCCCATGTCTCTCTCATCCTCTTTGCAATGCTCAGTTATTTACTTCAGTTCTGCATATTTTGATGTGGCAGAATTGGAATCCAAAGAAGGTCCATGACACAGTTCTCTTTTAGGAGCTAATTCCTGAATGTCTTAAGGTTGGTCTTTGATGGTCCTTCCATATGAAGTCTCTGTGCATGAAAGTTCCAGGAACACTAAGGAGTATCTTGTGCTATGTGAGTGGATACAAGGGGAAGCTGCATTTGGTCTGATGGTAGCTGGAGCATGGAACACTGGGCAGGATCAGACCTGACCTCAGTACTCCCTTAACTGAACCATTCTGGCATCTCTTTCTCTGCAGGTTCCTTCTTCTTGTAGTGGGTTTGGCAGGAACATGTTATTAAAGCATTCTAGATAAGAGCTGGAGAATTTCTGGGGGTTTTTCTTGCTTCCACAGTAAGCAGTCCTCAGTATCCTGTCAGACAAATCAATGAAAGCTTTTAAATTGTTTTTTAATTGGAAGCAATGCACGACTTGCCCAGAGAAGCTGTGGGTGCCCCATCCCTGGAAGTGTCCAAGGCCAGGCTGGATGAGGCTTGGAGCAACCTGGTCTAGTGGAGGGTGTCCCTGCCCATGGCAGGGGGGTTGGAACCAGATGGTCTGTAAGGTCCCTTCCGACCCAAACCGTTCTGTGATTCCATGATTCTGTGACTCAAAGATTGTTTACAGCATACATCTGTATTTCTTGTGATCTAATGCACAGGGATTAGGGATTGCAGTAAAATGTTGTTCTAATTATTCCAATAACTGGAAGAGCAAAATCCAGTTCTCTTTCTGTTCTGCAGGTCTGATAGGATTAAGCAGCAATATATATTTGGTTTTGCTATCAAACTCAGATCTGAATGTTTCTGTGGAGCAGGTGAATTCAAGAGATCTTCCTGTCCATCTGGTTTTCAGATTAGATTCTCATTTCAAGTGAAATTAACTTTATGGAAATAATTAGGAAAATAACACAAGCATTTTAAAATCATGGCAGATTTCTGGTTTCGAATTAATGATGTTACATAGGGAAAAGACCTAAATTTACATCTCCTCAGATGTAGCTTCAAACACTCATGCATTGAAAGCATTGCCGTTTGTGGCCTGTTTGCAGTTTGGAGTCTGTGTAGATAGGCTCATTTTCAAGAATTAAAGGATTTAATCCCCAAACCTTGCATTTCATAAAGATACATTTACAGTTAGGTGTGTTTAGGAAATAGGGCTTAACGCTCAGGACTGCTTTGTTAGGCTGATGGATTTTCATCCATCATGATGAATTGCTTAGAGTAATTAAAGAAGGTTGCTACTATCCTCTTGCTTACTAATGGGAAAATGGTGTAATATGAAAATGATGTGTAATGCTTGGGTTTGATAGTCTAAATGATCCATTGTTGTCAAGTTTGTTATCAAGTACAGCATAACTGCACAATCTAATATATGTATAAGGTTAGTGTTTCTGCAGGAACCACAAGTCCTTTATGGGCTTTATGAATTATAAGTCCTTTACAAATTGTGAAGCCTTTATGCATGACATGTTAAATATCCATCCGATCCGGTGTCCGCTGTGGAGTGACTACCTAATGCCGCCTTCTCTATTAGTTATTCTCTGGATTTTATATTTGTTACCTGTGATATTTTGAACTCTGTTTGGTCTTTGTGTGTTTTTCCATCCAGCAGGTGAATGACTAGGGTCCTGCTCTTCCTTCTGATTTCAGGAGTCTCTGTAGTTAATCTATAATTTTTAATCTTTCTTTCTTAGACACCTAATACTGTTTCCAGGTTCCGCCCCCACATTCCTCCCTGCCCTCTGAGTTTAACTACCACTTAACTATGTTGTACACATTTTAGTCCTTCTTTGTACGTCATCTCTGAATCCCCTTCAAATGTTCAGTCTTCTTTCTTACCTACTGTCCTTTGGGCATTGTGTGGTACGTACAAAAAGATGATGATGCTGACATTGGAACAACTAAATCTGACCTTTCACAGCTGCAGGCAGGGACAGTTTTGTTGTGTTTCCCTTTATTGCCTTTGTGCATGCCACTCAGAATAGCTGAGAAGCTTTGGGGGAAGAATTATGCCAGTCCAAAGTTGGTTGTTTGTTTGTTTTTAAAAAGCAGCTTTTTCTTGCATAGAATTTTGTGGTTTAAGTTGTACCTATTACCTCTTGTCCTGTCACCGGGCACTCCTGAGAAGAGTCTGGGTCCCTCTTCTTCATTGCCTTTCGTCAGATCAGTAAGATCCCCCTGAGCCTTCTCTTGAATACACAGTCCCAGCTCTCTCAGCCTCTTCTCATATGAAAGATGCCTCATTCCCTTACTCATATTTGCCCATGTCTTGTACTGAGGCGTCCAGAACTGGACACAGCACTCGAGTTGTGGCCTCACCAGTGCCGAGCAGGAGGAAAGGATCACATCCCTCAGACTTGCCGGAAACGCTCTTCCTAATGCAGCCCTGGATGCTGTTGGCTGCCCTTGCCATGAGGTTGTGTTGCTGGCATGTGGTCAGCTTGTTGTCCACCAGGGCTCTAAGCTCTCCACTGCAGAGCTGCTTTCTAGCCTGTCACCCCCCAGTGTGTCCTGGTGCATAAGGTTATTCCTCCCCAGGTGCGGGATTTTGCATTCCACTTTGTTGAACTTCATGAGATTCCTCTCTGCCCAGTTCTTCACCTGGTCCAGGTCTCTGTGAATGGTGGCTCTGTCATCTGGTGTATTGAACACTCATGGTTTGTCTGCAAATAGGCTGAAGGTCCTCTCGTCCTGGTCATTCATGAAGAGGTTAAGCAGCACTGGCCCCAGTATTGGCCCCTGGTGTACATCACTAATGACCCGTATCACTCGTACACTCATCACAACGCTCTGAGCACAGCTGTTCAGCCAGTTTTCCATCCACCTCACTGTCCACTTGCCTAACCCGTATTGTGCCAGCTTGTCAGTGAGGATATTATGGAAGACAGTGTCAAAAGCCTTAATAAAGTTGAATTAAACGACATCAGCAGCTCTCCTCTCGCCCACTGAGCTAGTCACCTCATTGTAGAAGGCTACTGGGTTCCTTAGGTATGATTTCCCCTTTGTAAATCCATGAGGACTACTTCCAATCACTTTCTTGTCCTTCCTGTGTTTGGAAATGATTTACAGGGTGTCATGGTTTAGCCTTATCTGGCAATTGAGTACCACTCAGTTGCTCACTCACCTCCTCCTGCTCCCACAGTGGAGAAGGGTCGGAGGAAAACAAGCAAGGAAAGCTGGTAAAAGCTGAGACAAGAACTATTTAGTAATATAAATGAGACTTGCAGTGATACTAACGATGCTACTAATAACAAGTAATTAAAACAATAGAAAATAAAACATGGTACAGTAGCTCACCATGCGCCGACCAACACAGCCGGATCCCAAAAGCGGCGAACAATTCAGAGCAGGGAGAAAAAAAACACGGACACCCCCAACCCACTAACAAAAGACCCTGCTGCTCTGCTAACAACTGCACCAAGAGCTAACAGAAAGGAGCTAAAGACCCAGCTATCAGATAGCCCAAAAAGCCTTAACGATCCTCCTGCCCCAGGGCCGCTTTCCAAAACTTCCCAAACTGCCCGTGCACCCAGCCTGACCACTGAGCCTGACATACCATGGAATGAAACAAAATCCCTCGGCTGCTCTGGGCTGGCCGGCCCTCTGTAGGAGAGCAGCTCGTTCCTGCCTCAAACCAGCACACAGAGTTAGTTGCTCCATCATTTTTCCAGAGACAGAAGTGAGGCTGACCAGCGTGTAGTTCCCTATCTTTTCTCTCTTGACTATAGGAATGACATTTGCTTTCTTTCAGTCTTTTCAGTAACTTCTCCCAATTGCTGTGACATTCCAAAAGTAATCAAGAGTGGCCTTGCAGTGCCATCAGGAGTCACTCAGCACTCCTGGGTGCATTGTGTCAGGCTCTGTAGACTTTCCAGTGTCCAGTTTGTTTAAGTGCTCCGTAGCCTGATCCTTCAAGACTTTCTCCCTGGCCTGAGGGGCCTGGTCTTACCAGTAAAGACTGAGACAGGTCAGTGAAGACTGAGCAAAGAAGGCATCAAGTACCTCAGCCTTTTCAGTGTCCTTTGTCACCAGCCCCCCATCACAGTTTTAGCAATGAGCCCGTATTTTCCCTAGGCTCCCTTCTGCCGTGTATGCAATTGTAGAATCTTTTCTTGCACTCTTACATATCCCTTGCCAGACTCAACTCTAGATGGGCTTTTGCTTTTCTGGCCTCATTTCTACATATCCCTTCTGACTCACATCGCCCTGCTTCTGCCTCTTGTACACTTCCCTTTTACGTTTTAGTTTAGTGAGGAGTTCCTTGTTCATCCCTGCCGACCTCTTGCCGCCTTTGCTCAATTCCCTGCTTGCCAGGATGGACCATCCTTGAGCATGGAGAAGGTGATTCTTGTGTATCAGCAGCTTTCTTGGCCTCCTTTCCAGGACTGTATCCCATGGGAACCTTCCAAGCAGATCAGCAGTGCAGGTACCACTGATACACAACACGAGAAGTGACGTGTGCTTCTGGTGAAAGCCTCACCCCCATCCCTGAAGCCTCAGGGGCCATTTGCCCCAGACGTCACTCCCCTCTTCTTGTCACGTGGTCTGTTGTGATGGGCTGGCAGGACCAGCCGCCTCGTACCAGTTTACCTGGAAGCATATCTGACCTGCAAGGCCCTCCCCCATACATACAGAGGGGCCACCATATTGTTTTGGCCACCAATTTATGACAGGGTGATGCCATTTTACGGCAAGGAACTGCCACTTTGTGAAACGTCATACTGAAAGTCCCAGTGATAACCATTTATTTCATCCTGGTGAGGTAAACAGGGTTGTGATCGATGACTTGATGAACTCTGCTTGTGAGAGCGGAAAAACTGACGACGTTTTCCTAAGTATGTGCACGGCAGGAACGTCAGCATCCTGTACGTTGTCCAGAATTGTGGACAATTGTCCTGTTCTTTGCCAGGGTAGAAAGAGCCACACCATCGCTCTCAACGAAAATACATGGTGTTGTTTAAGAATCCTCAGGGTTGTGTCCCTCGCCAAACAGATGCATCCTGGTAAGACCCTGTTCTTTTTAGAGGTGTTTGAAAATGCTGCAAAGGCACACACGGACACCATATGGGTTCCTGTTTGTTGATTTAAATGCTTCTGCGTAAGAGGCTTTTAGACTAGGAACTGGTCTTTTCCCATCAGAGCAGCCTGCCAGTTGCATACTGGGGACGGAGAGGGGAGTGCAAGACTGGTGTTTGGCAATAAATGTCAGACTGACACCATATATTGCTACTGGTGTGGACTTGGGAACATGATGTTCCAGTGTCTGAAGAGTAACCAGTCCCTCCTGGAACTGTTGATCCATCCCGCCCACCCCCGGCAGAGAAAAGCAATATTCTGTGCAGCTTCTGATGGCCTGATGAGGGAAACTGAAACTTCCCTGAGGGAGAACATTCCAATAACATCCACGAAATACGTGTGCTGAAAGAGGGACGCAAATTCCTTAAAAGCCTCAGTAGTAAATCTTTTTCCTTCGAAAGAAAGAAGCCACTGGCAAAGCAAACCGGTAGCTTTATCGATCTTCTTCTAAGTTCTGTTCTTGTGCTCATATGGGGGTTTTGGTAAAGCAGTGAGGGAATATATGGGAAAAATATATCTAGTACCTGCAAATCAACTGGAGCACCTAAGGGTGCCACCATGGCCCCAGGAAAACATGAGGACTGATAAAGTCCACTCTTTGGATGCTGAGATGAGGGACGTTTTCCTGAAACAAGGTTTGGCGCCTACGAGAAAGTTTAGGTGTGTACAGCAGCTCTGCATGAGTACCTGGCAGACGTGAAGCAGAGTGATCAGAAGGGGCCAAGTGACTCTTGATTTTCTGGAAGAAAACACCACAGCAGTAGACAAACCCCTGGAGACTCCTGAGGACCCCAGACCTGTTGTTCAGGAAGTGCTGGGTAACGTGCATCCACTGTACTGGAAGAATGCATATGTGCTCCTCGATAAACTAGGGCAACACCAACACGTTTCTTCTTGGGATAACCAGGGAAGTGTTGTATACAAAAGAGAGGTCATCAAGGGGTTGAGCTTGCTTGAATTAGTTCAGTGGGCCTTCAGACTTGTGCGCTGAGAACACCTGAAATGTTTTTATGAATCCGTGGCTGTGGTGAGATGTCCCATTTTCTGTGATCCCAGCAAACTGGGATCATTCAGAACAACTAAAAGTGACTGAGGAGGACCAAGAAGCAAGATGCACAGCACCTACGACGAGAAAGATACATAAAGCCTGGTGATTCACCCTGTTAAGTTTACTGTTGAAAATAAAACATTCATAAAATCTGTAACCTCTGACATCTGTAGGGTCCATTTAAAAAACATGTGGGGTGAGGTTCAAGAACATGGGTTGCAAGTTTTAGACCGGGTTGCTCAGAGCCTCATCCAGCCTGGCCTTGAAGACAGCCAGGGATGGGGCATCCACAGCTGCTTCTTCTTGTAGTGGAAGAGCATGTGTTTCTGCTGGTTTATTTCTATCATGTTGTCAAATCTACAGTGATGATCATATTAAAGGTGGTGATCAAGGTGCCTGCAACGCGTACGTCTACTGTCAGGTTTCCTGTTGGGAAACTGCAGTGGAGAGAGGAGTGGGATGCGAGAGAAACACCAAGGTCAGAGAGGAAAGGCAGGGGAGGAGGTGCACTGGAGCAGAGATTCCCCTGCAGCCTGTGGTGAGGGGGGCAGACAGTGCCACTACAGCCATGGATGCCACTACAGCCATGAGGGTGCACTCCATCCCACTGTCCGTGTTGCTGACAAAGATGTTAAACAGCACCGGTCCCAACACCGACGCCTAAGGAATGTCCCTCATCACTGGTCTCCACTCAGACATCAGGCCGTTGACCACCACTCTCTGAGTGTGACTATCAAGCCAGTTCCTTATCAACTGAGTGGTCCATCCGTCAAATCCACGCCTCTCCAATTTAGAGTTGAGGATGCCAAGCGGGATGGTGTCAGAGGCTTTGCACAAGTCCAGGTAGATGACATCAGTCACTCTTCCTTTATCCACCAACGTCGTGACCCATCATAGAAGGCCACCAGGTTTGTCAGGCACGATCTGCCCTTGGTGAAGCCATGTTGGCTGTCACCAATCCCCTCCTTGTTTCCCGTGTGCTTTGGAATGATTTCCAGGAGGATCTGCTCCATGATCTTGCCAGGCACAGAGGTGAGACTGACTGGCCTGTAGTTCCCTGGATCTTCCTTTTCTCCCTTTTTAAAGATGGGGGTTATGTTTCCCCTTTTTCAGTCAGTGGGAGCTTCACCAGACCACCACAACTTCTCAGATATGATGACTGAGGTTTAGCAGCCTCATCTGGCAGTTCCCTCAGGACCCGCAGATGTATTCCATCAGGTCCCATGGACTTGTGCACCTTCAGGTTCTTCAGGTGCTTCCAAACCCGATCCTCTCTAACCGTCAGCGGTTCACCATCTTCCCCAGTCCCTGCCCTTGCCTTCCATGACTCTGGGGGTATGGGTTGTGCCCTTGCCAGTGAAGACCCAAGCAAAAGATTATTGAGCACCTCAGCCTTCTCCATGTCCTGGGAAACCAGGTCTCCCATTTCCTTCCAGAGAGGGCCCACGTTTTCCCTGATCTTCATGAAGAACTGCAGCTCGTGGGAAGGAATCGCGTTAGAGAAGTTTGTGGAGGACTGTCTCCCGTGGGAGAGACCCCATGCTGGATCAGATGAGGAGTGTGAGGAGTCTTCCCCATCCCCCTGTACTGCTGGTGGGCATGAGGTAGAGACACTGGGAGCAAACCTGAGCTTGGGAAGAAGGGAGGGGTGGGCGAAAGGAGTTTCGAAGATTTGGTTATATTTTCTCATTATCCTACTCTGATTGGTAACAAATTACATTGATTTTTCCCCAAAACGAGTTGGTTTTGCTCGTGACCATAATATTGAGTGATCCGTCCCTGTCCTTGTCTTGATGCACGAGCCTTTCATTGTATTTACTCCTCCCATCCCACCAGGTGAGAGGAGTGAGCAAGCAGCCGCGTGGTGCTTAGTTGCCGGCTTGGCCTAAACCGTGACACTCGCACAGCAGCCGTTCTCAAAATCAGGCTGCAGTGGCCATCCACGTACAGGGACACAGAATTTGTTTCATAAAGTTTAAAGTGAAAAGAGTTCTTGGCATAATTGCTGCTAAAATCATCGTTATCTGTGAAGCCAGTAAGAAGTTTGGGAAGCTGTACCAGAAATCCTTGCTGACGCTGTTGCTGGCCAGTATGCTGAACACTTTCATATGCACCTGGTCCACTGGCTCTTTCATAATGCACAGTTGCATGTGCACCAGTCGTGCTCTGGGCACCACCCACACCTCCTTCACAAATAGCAAGGCACATCTAATAACGAGCTTGCGGGATCATGCTGCCAGGGAGCTCGTCAAACAGCTGTCTTTGTTGCACATCAGCTTAATTTTTACTTCCACACCATTCATCGAAAGTTTGTCTTCAAAGATCACTGTGGAGGGGTCCCAGTAGTTCATACTCTGGGCCGTTCTGATGGCGGGGTGTTGCCTGAGCCCCGATGTCATCCAGCGTGACTGCTGCTGCCTGGCTGTGTCTGCAGAACAGCCTTGTGGAGAAGTGCTTAGACAGCAAGTGAGCTGTAATTAAGAAGCAACCTAATGAAAGCTCAGTAGGGTTAGCATTTGCTGCTCTGGTTTAGCAGTTTACCCCAGTGTAACGTCCAGCTAGCTGAGAAGAGAAGCCATTGGGTTATTCATGAGGACCACAGCTTCACCAGCTCTGAGGTGGACCCATCAGCTTTTACAGTCTTGCAGCAAAGATACCGTAGGGTGTTGTTCAGATCTGTGTGATCTTTTCCATTCCCAGCTATGAAGAAGCCTGGAAGGGCAGACTGCACAATAGTGGAAAGTGGTGGCACCTCAGTAAAGGGGCTTTTCTCAATGCTGTTCTGTTTGGGACACTTCAGACAAAGCCAGCTTGGATTTGGTGCATTCTTTTGAGCAGCCATGGATGAAAGCCATCCTTTTTAAAACAGATTTCCTTTTCTAGCCATCAATCAGGACCCTTTTCTCTGGGTTTTCTGTTACTTCTGCACCATTCAGCGTGGCTTGTTCTTTTGTCTTCTTCTTCTCCTGGTCAGATTCTTGTCTAGAACCTTTTTCTTTTAAAGGCCTGGGATGGACCTTCCCCCTGGGCACATGACAGGGCTTTGTTTCTTTTAAGGCTTTTGCTTTTCTCATAAGCAGGTCCTGAGCCCTCATGATTTGAAGGAGTTTCTGACTTGCCTGTGACAACCTTAAAAACAAGTTGTGCTGATTTTAGTCAGGACAGAGTTCATTTTCTTCACAGTCGCTGGTATGGGGCTCTGTTTTGGGTTTGCACTGAGAAGAGCACTGGTAAGGTGTTTTTTTAGTTGCTGCTATGGAGTGCTTGCACCAGTTCAAGGACAACCATGATTGTCTGTAGCAAAGCATTGAAAACCCTAAAGACTGGAGATTTTTATGCCTTCTTGGTAAATTCTTCCAATGCTGTACTAATTTCTCGGTGATATTTTCTCGTAAAGTGCAACATAATATACCCAAACTGCCCTTCAACTAAATAAAGGGGAGATTAGGCTGTCCTTGGCAAACTAAGCAAACCCAGCTCTTACAACTTCCTTTTGCAAAAAAAGTCCTTTACTGAAGACCCCGTTGTGACCAGGTAAGAGCGTTCAACCCAAAGATTAGGGCTTCTGGCTGCAAATTTACACAGGCTGGTAGGAGTTTCAGAATTTAATTCTTTACAGAGTAGCTCTTCCTCTGCTAGTCCTACAAAAGATCAGAGTCTCTGGTACCTTATTTCAGTTTCTGAAGACCATCCCAAGCAGTACTGCTGGGCAATGACTTTAGGAAGAAGAAAACTGCTTTCTCTGGCAGATAAATTAAGGAGGTTCAGCATTTGCATGGATACCAGTTCTGTGCCTTCTGTTACACACAGGCTGTCATTATAGTTGTTACAGCACTGGACTCAAAGGAGACACTGAAACAATTCCGTTGTCTTCCATCAATGTCCAGTTCATACGAGTGTTGTAAAGGAGTTTAAAGCTTTGCCACATTGTGATAGCAGTAGCACTAACTAGGTGTTACCACAGAATCATTGTATTGTTTTGGTTGGAAAAGACCTTTAAGATCACTGAGTTTGACAACCCAGCACTGCCAAGTCCACTGCTAACCCATGCCCCTAAGCACTACATCACCTCACCTCTTAAATACCTCCAGGGATGGTGACTTCACCACTTCCCTGGGCAGTCTATTCCAATGCCTGACGACCCTTTCAGTGAAGAAGTTTTTCCTAATATCCAACTTGAACCCCCCCCGTGTAACTTCAGACCATTTGTTCTCATCATATGGCTTGTAATTTGAGAGAAGAGACCAGCACCCACCTCTCTACAACCTCCTTTCAGGGAGCTGTAGAGGGCGATCAGGTCTCCCTTCAGCCTTCTTTTCTCCAGGCTGAACCCCCCCAGCTCCCTCAGCCGCTCCTCATCAGACTTGTTCTCCAGACCCTTCGCCACCTCCGTTCCCTTCTCAGCCCCTCAGCGTCCTTCTTGTATTGAGGGACCCAAAGCTGAACACAGGACTCGAGGTGCTGCCTCACCAGTGCCCAGTACAGGGGCACAGTCACTTCCCTGCTCCTGCTGACCACACTGTTCCTGATGCAGGCCAGGATGCCGTTGGCCTTCTCGGCCACCTGGGCACACGCTGACTCATATTCAGCTGCCATCAACCAACACCCCCAGGTCCTTTTCTGCCTGACAGCTTTCCAGCCACTCGTCCCCAAGCCTGTAGCACTGCCAGGAATTCTTGTGACTTGAATGCAGGACTCAGCATTTGGCCTTGTTGACCTCAGCCCATGGATCCAGCCTGTCCAGGTCCCTCTGCTGGGCTCTCCTACCCTCCAGCAGATCAACACTTCCACCCACTTGGTGTCATCTGCAGTCTGACTGAGGAAGCACTCCATCCCCTCGCCCAGTTCATTGATAAAGACATTAAGCAGAACTGGCCCCATTACTGAGCCCTGGGGAACGCCACTTCTGACCAGCCACCAACTGGATTTAACTCCATTCACCACCACTCTTTGGGCCCAGCCATCCAGCCAGTTTTTAACCCAGCAGGAGCGTATACCCATCCAAGCCATGAGCCTCCAGCTTCTCCAGGAGAATGCTGTGGGAATTATTAAGTATATTCACCCACTTCCATACTCCATTTTAATTTTCTGGTCTCAGATTTTGGTGTCCTTGCTGTATTCTGGATCATATTTAGACGATGATCTTGCTTTGCAATAGATTTTCAGATGCTAAACCCCAGTTTTGATTAATCCTGTGGATTATCAAGACAGAGCAGGAAAATTTGTCTGGGTTTGCTTGAAAATCTCCTTTAAGCACCAGCTCTTTCCAGAGACTGATGAACCACCCAAATCCAGAGATGGCAAGTGGCATCCAAAAACTTAATTTGCAGAAAGCATATCGCTGTTTTGAAGTGGTAGAAAACACGTAGTTCCCATCCCTGCCTCCTTGCAGAACAATCATTCTCACAGAATACTGCAGAAGTAAAAGATGAGCACCTCTGACAGTAGATGAGTGGAATGACTCTACTGCTGAGCTTTGAGACCCCTTTTCTGTTTACATTGCCTCCCACTTTGATGAATACTGTGCTCTCAACAGGGCAGTTAATCCATTGTGACAGTTTGAAAAATCCTGTTATGTGTGGTGATAATCTTTCCGGACAATCAAGTTAGTATCTTCCAAAACTTAGGTTAATGTGCACTGAAACAAAACCAGGGACTGCTGTGTCTGCTGAGACAGGAAGACAGCGTGGGGTGTTTTTTAACAGTATCTCATACTGGTTTGAATCTCCCTACCAGACTGCTTCCAAACGAAGCACAAGCAACTTGCACAGAAGATGTGAAATCTTCCTGCTGATGTGAAGAGACTTTGAATCAGGTTTCCAGCTGCTAAAGAGGATGATGTCCATCTCATACAAGTTTTATTCAAAAATTCTTGCATGGTGGGAACGAACAGCCTTTCAAGGTGTATTCCAAGATGTGCTGCTTCTTGGTTCGATAGGAAAACTGTGAGCTCACTAAGATACCATAAATGAAGGAGAGGGGAAAATGAAAAGAAAAAAACCCCAAAAATACCAAACCCAAACCAAAACAAAGCAAACAAGGACAGAGTGAGTAGACTGTGCTGCTTCATAGGAGCCACTCTGTTCTTCATCTCCTCTGCACTCTGACTGGCCTGCGAGTCAGTTGGAGAAACGGTGGAAAATCCCTCTATCTTGAAAATAAGTAAGCCTTATCTTGTGGGACTTAACCAAACAGAGGGAAGATATTCCTGACAGCTTTTCCAAACTGGTGTTCCCCAGCAGAAGGGAGGGTTTTAAGAGCCACCTGAACACTGAGAAACTGTTCTGCACTAGGCTTTGGTGATGCATTCTGCTGGTTCACATGGCTTCTTCACACTTGTCTTACTGCTGCAGGTCATCTCCCTGGTGACTTACTATTTAAACAGCGTCCTGTCAAACCCTAATTCAGAGTGTCTTTTTGTCGCTGCAGTTGCCCTGGAATCAGTTCCCAGCACTGACACTTCTTTTCGCAGTCATGCTGTTAGTAATTCCTCGTAACTAACTTCCTGTGCTTTTGGCCTTTTTATGGGGGCCATATTTAATCTGTTCCCTGTAATTTTGATTGTATCATCTTCGCTTGAAGCAAGATTTCCTGTTTTAACACAACGCAGAGGAAGGTGGAGAGCTGTCTGTTCTCTGTAACTAGGCCACTGACGGCCCAGGGCATGTTATTCAAAGTGGAGGTACAGGGACACTGCTGCTTCTTTTTGTCCCCAGTGGTTTTCTCTCAGTATTTGGTTTCTGTATGTCTCTCTTCTATTCTAAGTCTGTTAAGAGCTCCCCTGGTGTTTAACCAGCAGTAGAAGGTCTGATGTCAACAATAACTCCTCCCTCCACTCTTTCACACACCTAGTCGTGCAGCTTTTCCATCACCAACTGTGTGCATGGGATGGAATGACAGCAAAAGTCAGCAAGAGTATGGCCTCATCCCTTTTCCTCTTAGCAGTGCCTTCCTTATCAGAGTCCTGTTTCCTGATGCTATGCAATTACTTCAAGGGTACGTCTATCAATATTCTTCTGTTAATAAACCTTACCGGGATGGCATATCCGACCTCTTCTTTACGCAAACTTGTTTGCTGCTTGGTAGTTTTCATGGATTCTGCATGCATTATGTTACTGTGAGAAGCATGAAATGTCATTATTTGTGTATATGCTAACAAACTACAAATGCTGTTACCAATTAATAAAATTATCTAGCTCTTAATGACAATTGAGGCCACAATACTTGATTCTTTTAGTCAAGTATGTAATAATTGATCAATTTGCTTCTTGGTTATTTGAAGCGAAACATCCTACGTAGTGCTTGCTAATATTCCCCTTGTTCCTATCATTGGAAAAGATAAACAGGCTACTTGGTTTTCATACTGACCTCTAGTTGTTGTCTAATAATTCTTCCCAGGCTCGATAATCCTGTGCACAATCTCCTTCAGTACGATATGTCAGTCTTGGCATACCTCTGACCATCTGTGTTGTCCTTCTCTAGGTCTTGTAAACTCTTACTGTATCTTCTTCAGGTTAAGGCAACTAAATCGGGATACGATGCTCCGTTGTCAAAATTTGTTGTATTCACACAATGCTCAAAAATCCAGAACAAAATAAAAGACGCCCTTTCCCGCTCTGATGATCGCACTTGTCAGGGAAAGACTTGCCTTTGGGGTTCTCCGTCTCTGGGTTTATTTGGAGTTCTAATTTTTCTTGAAGCATTTGAGATCATTTTTAGTGTTTCCTAGAATGCTGTATGTTTTCTGGGCACAGTGGTAATGACAGACAGACGTTGAGCTACTGAAGAGGATTCAGGTTTTGTCAGTGGAATAGCAAAGTGAGGGAGAAACTGTGAGGAAAGCTGGAAAGTTGGTGTTCCTTTTGTTTGCTTTCAAGCTCAAAATATGTGTGCCGTAGCTTTACTAAATTACTCTTGGAGTAAGAGAGTGTATATGTGTGTGTGACTGACTTTATGATAGTGTTCTGCAGTTCCTTCATGACATAAACACCAGAGAAAGGAAAGATTTGATGGTTGCCTGGAGGATGATGTTTCTAATCGTGAGAGGGAAATGAGCCAACAATTTTTGAGAAGAAAAATCCAGTGACATTTATTTGGCTGTTGAACCATTTCCCTGGGGAAGGAATGTCAGTGCCATCACTCTCATGCAATTCAATACCAAGCAGCATGTATTATTTAATTATATGGTGAAAAAGGAAGTAATAAGATGACTTGATATATTTTGGCTGCTCTCACCATCCAGGATTCAGTTGTACCAAACAGGAGGTAGATCCTGTGAGAATAAACAGCTGTGAGAGCATTTTTACAGTGTTCACGTTGTAGGGAAAATGAGATTGGTAGAGAATAAAGTGTCAGGGAAAGCTATTTTCTTGCTAGAATTCTAGCTAGCTTTGGTTGGTGTGGTTGTATGCAATTAAGTCCCAAGTCAGTGGAATTACGTGGGATTTTTTTTTAGGAAGCATGAGTGAAAAAAATCTTCTGGCCTGGGGACCTAAGGTTTAAAGCAGATATTTTAGCATCAACATCTATTGCTACTCAGTAGAATGGCAGAGATAAAAACAGAGAAGAAGAAAGCACAAAAATTGAGGAGCTCTGAAGTGGAGAATAAAATATGACTTGAACTGCAGTATTTAATATGGGATGCCACCTTGTGGAAGTTTTTAATATTTCATGTCTTTTACCGAATCTCTTGCAAGTCTTCCTGACTACACTCTTCAGTCACTGTAGGTAATCCTGTTTGCATATAGCAGCCTTGGTCTTTAATAGCCCCTCCATCACCTTATTCTTTATGTAATCTGAACTTTCAGTGTAATTTAAGGATGGAGAAATCAAACTTTGGGATGTAAAAAGCGTGTGAAAACTTCCCTTAACTTGCCCAGTGGGCCTGGGAATCGGCCGCAGTGAGAGCATGGTGAGTGCAAATACCGTGGTGTAATTGTAGCGCTGCACTACCGTGTGTTGTCAGAAATCTCTGGAGGGAACTGCAGTCACACTGTGCCCTTTGACATGTGGGAAAGTAGTTACTCCGTGGTTGTCTTGGCAGGACATTAGAATTACCAAGGTCTGCTGCCTCAGCTGACACGGCGCTTCGTTCGGCCTTGTAACAGGCTCTTTTCCCAACGGTGTTCAGATGCCGGGCATTCAGCCTGCTTCTCCACAGTGGTCTGCCCAGGCACAGAACAGGTGTGTTGCTAATCCACAAGACTTTTGGTGCAAACCTTTCACTTCAGTGTTGAATGCGTCTTCCCTGGCAGAGTCATTGTGGAAAGGTGCAGATCTTCTGCCAGAAAGCAAAGTGTTTTGCTCCGGGGTTTACCGGAATACTAGGGTGGCTACCGCGTGCAAGCGAAGGAATGATCTGTCCTGTATAGAAGTGGATTTAGAGGGTCTCCTGAACTGAGACCCTGTCAGGGGGGCAGAGGCCATCTGTCCATTTTCTGCTCTCCAGCTTTGATTCTCCTTCTGCTCTTGGTCCTTTCCTGTCTCCTTGTCCATCCCTTGTAGCCTGCCACTTTCCTGATTTCCTGCACTTGAAGGCAGCTCTCCTTTCCCTCATCTAGGCAACTAGCTGCTTCTAACTTTGTCTAAATAAACATAAACGTGAGCCTTCTAGAATCGTTTCCTAGCCACCTTTCTCTTCTAGGCTCGATCCCTGTCATTGGATTTCTGGGCTGTGTTGCTTGGTTTTAAAGCAGAGATGCTGATGAAGGGATTCTTTCTTCCACCTCTGTTTCTACTATCCTCGTAACTGAAGTTGGATACTGAGGGGCAGCTATCCATGGACTGCTCTTTCCGTTGATCGCGTGTGCTCCTTTTTGTCCTTTACTTGCCCTTCCTCGGTAAGCCGCCTACCCTGGTCTTGCTCCTCTCATCAGCTTGTTTATCCGCAAGGATCTGGTGCTTTTAGCCTGATGATCACAGAATTCACTGCCCGCTTTCAAAACACTTGAGCTAGGGCTGTGATTTCTGAGCCTAATAGAGTATGACAGTCCAAAGAACATGCTTCTGAATAATTTTAAAGCCTGCATTCAGGTTCTGAAGGAGTGTTACACGGAACAATTTCAGTCTTTTGTTAGAAACTTCTTCGGCAACATTTACAGACTCATCCATGGAGTGTCATGAAGTCGCTGATTGAGGTGCCATCACCTATTGGCGGTGTAGGGCCCTGACAGCTTAGAAATGCCATTTAAAACCTTTGATTAATTTTGTGTGGTGAGAGCTGGTTCTGACCTCCTGAACCACCCAGCTCTTAGCCTGAGCAACTGCCTTAACAGTTGAAGCAGCTGAGCCACGGAGTGCGTTCCTGAGAGGAACTGAGGCACTAGAACTGCAATTCAAGGACAGAGTAGATGAAATTTAAAGTAGGAGCAATAAGGTGACCAAGTTCCATGAACTGCAGACGGTTTAAACCGGTGGTGATGTCCACTGGGTCCCACAGTTCACTGCTCCAGGTTCAGACTGACCTTGCTGACATACCACGAAAGGCAATGAGAAATCACTTCAAGACTGTTAATTGGAGTGGATGGATTTCAGGCAAGAGAAGAAAGACCTGTAGCCCTTTCCTGCCACATGCATGTGTGTATGTTTGGTACCAGTCTTTTCATAGGGATAGTAGCTGTTTAACTTTCTCCTGCTACACTCACTCATGTTGCGACTGCATCCAGCTGTGTTACAGGAAGCAGATGTTGTGACATTTTATCCACACCCAGTGATGCCAAGCTCCCCAACTCACCCTGTGGAGTTACTGTGTGTTCAGGTTTGGAAGCAGAGATGCTTCCCAGCCTCCTTACAAGAATGCTGAAAATTTCCTCTGTGTTACCCAGTGTATGTGCTTGTGAGCTTTAGACAGCTGTGGGGTTTTTTTCCAGATTGCTAAAATAATGCTTAGCAGCAAGAGGGGCCTGGAAATAACCACGCATCCAGTAGTTAATCTCAATCTCTTACTCTCTTTGCTTACACAACCCTATATTTTTATGCTTTGCATGATGTTAGCTCTTGTGCACATGGTACCTTGGGAGATGCTTTACTCCTACTCTGAGGATACTAAAACCCAGCCTGGCTACTGGGACTGGGCATTGTATGACAAATATTTATTGAAGTGATACTACTGATTATCATTATCTCCAGGACTTCCTTGCCTGCCCTACAATGAGGAAATACGGGGCTGGGTACTCTGAGACACTGTAGATGACTGCAGAAACAAGTGCAATTTACTTTCACTTTTCAGCACCAAGCCAGTGAGAAGTGAGAGCCTTGCTGCAGAACAAGTTACCTGAGGATTTGCTTAAATTCTTTCCTTTCGGAGTGGTGGGGGAGGAGCCAGTGCCGTTTATACTAATTATGAAACCTTTCTTTTGTTTCTCTCTTTGCAGTTATGCGGCTGTGGGCTGCTGGGTGTGGGCATCTGGCTTTCAGTGTCACAAGGAAACTTCGCCACGTTTTCTCCTAGCTTTCCATCGCTTTCAGCTGCCAACCTAGTCATTGCCATTGGCACAGTCGTCATGGTGACCGGCTTTCTGGGCTGCCTAGGTGCTATCAAGGAAAACAAGTGCCTCCTCTTGAGTGTAAGACATGAATACTTCTTTCCATTAAGACCTGTGACTGTTGCTTTGTTATTATTTTATTTAAATGACCAGTGCAAAATAGTCTTGTAGATGACTGTGCATTGCCCTTGGCTTGCAATCTTCTGTGTGCTTGCAGTGTGACATCCCACAGCTTGGGTCACAGTGATGTCATTGGTGTATCAGCAAACACCAATGTTTGTGCGCCCTAATGTGTTAGATAGCGAAGCAAATTGGTGTCGGTTACTTCTGAATGGATAAACGTGAACTGTAGGGTCAATCTGGATAGTCCTTCTGGAAATGTCTGTTAGATGGATTATCTGAAAAAAATCTTAAGCACAGCTGCTTTTCGATGCCACTGAAAGCCTCTCCTGGCTATTCTTCACTTGGCCCTTATCTAAGGCCTTTTTCAGAGGTTGGTGGAAACTGTCTGATCCAAAGTGAAGGCGTCAAGGTCTCTGCCTGCCTGACCAATTAAAAAAAAATAATCTGATCCTTGGCCGTCTTTGTCCAGCCCCGAAGCACAGAGGTTGGGAACCCCGCGCAGAAAACACAGTGTGGGTCGCTCCTCTTGCACAAACCCAGGAGGCTTCATCATGCTTCTCCCCCCGGCAAGGAGAGAAGCGTTGTGGCGGAAGGTGAAAGGAGGACTTTCAAAGCAGGCAGCTTCCAGTTCAGTCCCAGTTCAAGAGTCACAGGAGCTGTGTCGTTAAGGAGCACATGAGTTTGCCTTGTGTAAAAGTCTCCCTCAGTGGTGCTGGGGAACAGCTGGGCGACATTCCTTACACTGCCTCAGAGAAGTAAACTGGAGGGCAAAAGGTGCCCGTTTTTTGCTATCTGCTGCTTGGTTTTGTATGTTGTACAGCTTAGAAAAGCAGACGGAGAATAGCAATGAGTCGATGTCGTTCATCCACACCAACTGCAACACCAGACGATTGATTAATTGATTGATTGATTTATAAAGAGCATTTGTATTCTTACAACATTCAGCAGAATTCTCGTTGTACAGTCACGACTGCAGTGAGTTTCTGACTGGAGAGCTGGCTGCATTGTCGTACACATACCACATCTCCCCCCGTGTCTGGGCGGGGGATGCCATGCCTGTGTGGCAGTCCGCTAGGAAATAAAGCCAGTTGGTGGGCATGAAAAGTGGTAGTGAGAAACCACTGCAGCTCACACTCGGGATGCCCCTGCAGAGCGAGATTTCAGCTACGGAGTTGGGAATAGAAGTGCAGAGTAATATAATGACAGTTCCAACAGGCAGCCAGATGTGGTTAAAGCCTGCCTCCTAGGGAGTCACTCCGGTTTTTCTGTGGTAATGGGTTTAGCATCTGTTCTGTAGCCTAGATGAAGGAAAGAGACTACCAGGGCTGTGTACTGCGACAGCGGTCAAAAAAAGCAAGACAACAACATTGCTGAAACCTGCAAACTGGTAGTAGGGCGAAACCCAAGATTTAGAGAATGCTAGACAGGGAGTTTCCTCACTGATGGTGAGACCTGCAGGAGCTTTAGTGGCAGTATCGTGTCAATAAGCCTGAACAGTTTGAAGTCAAACGTGCATTGTTTTGGCCATAGAGGAAAGGTTTAGAGGACAAGGCCTATAGTCTTCAGTTTCTAGCGCTCCCTAGTTTGCTTTATAGTTGGCAAGTGTGTATATACTATCTGTTTTTTCTTCTAGTTTTTCGTCGTTTTGCTGATAATTCTCCTGGCAGAGCTGATATTAGTCATTTTGTTCTTCGTTTATATGGACAAGGTAAGCAAACGTGACATATAGATTAAGCATATGTACGAGCATGTAAAACAGGCTCGGTTTGCTTTTGTTTGATGGTATGTGGGTTCTCCTTGCTCTTCACTTCGGTGAAGGTTTAACCTCGAGATTTTGGGTGTCTTCTCTAAGCTGCTTCTGCAGGGGGAGGAAGAAGTGATGAGCAGGTCCAACAGGAGAGAAGAACCTGCTGAGCTTTACAATTTCCTCCCTGAAATAAAACCGTGGTCCAGGGCCTCCCTTTTAGTCATGTCCTAAAAGCTAAGATAGCTTTCAACATAGCTCTGCAAGAAGCTGATCATCTGGTGGACCTGGGTTGTGGGAGATCCTACTTAAGGTTAGCTTCTTAGGGCCAACCCTTGAACAGGACTGGAGGAGAGAGCTTGGGATACTCACAGGTTATTCCAGGTGCCACCAGCTGTCTTCACCTGACTGAGCAGTCCCAGAGGGTTTGACAAGGGTGCAGAACAGGTCAAGAGGCAGCTTCTCATAAAGCCTGTCTGTAGGAATCTGCTCTCTAATAGAGATTAAGTCAAGTAGGCACAACTGGTTGGCCTGTCAGCTATGTAAGACTGGAAAAATCCTTGGGGAGCTGGAGCACCCCTGTAAACACAGGACAGAGCCTTACAGTATGGGCATCTCCAGACTGATTTTAGAACAGCTTCTACCAGATCTGTGTCTCTTTGCAGGTTTTCATTATGATGCCTGCCACGTAAAGGGAGCTGGGGTGAACTTCTGATTTGGGATGGGACGCCAAAGAGGAATGAAACAGATCTTACAATATAGCCCACCTTATGCCAGGACCCATAGGTCAATCCTTTCCCTGCTGCCAGCTCACTGCTGACAGAGCCAATGTACATTCCTCCTGCATCCAGGGGCTGAAATTTACACAAGAAATGGGACGTCTCAGATCTCTCCTTAAGCATTCCAACCTTCTCCTCTAAAGAAAGAAGGGCGCATTTCAAAATCATAGAACCTACAAGCCTGACCCCACAAGGCGAACAACACTAATGCCCTTTTCCAACTGATTCTGTATCATTTATTGTAGCCTGTCTGAACCTGTGCAGGGGATAACCGTGTATGGGTTGGGAGGCTGTGACTCTGGTTTCGTGGTATTAGCAGGTTAAAGCAGGCCACAGGTTACAGGCAGGAGAGGCTGCTGTGGGGTCTTGCCAGCAGCGGCCTCTGGCGACGTTAAAGTAAGCTCAGCATATTTCAGCTGATTACTCTTCAGTGACTTCGAATCAGATGATGACTGTACGATGGACTCTTGGTAGAGAAGAAGCTGTTTGGGCTCCTGTCTCATGAGAATCACTGTAGTATTTTGAAACCCGAGGGAGAGTCTAGGCCTTAGAATGTGCTGAAAGGTCCCACTGACTTGTGAGAGTCTTCAGGCTATGATGTAGCTTTTCTACCCACGGTTGTGGTGAGAGAGGGTGACAGAGAGACATTCTGTGTGCGAGTCTGTACTATCTGGTCCTTTCCTCTAAGCAGCAGCGCACTGACTTTTTGTATTTTCTACATGATCCAGGTCAGTGAGAGTGCAAAGAAGGATTTGAAGGAAGGTATGAAGCTATACAATTCAGAAAATAACGTTGGACTGAAAAATGCGTGGAATATCATCCAGGCAGAGGTAACACATTTTCTCAGTAGTGAAAAATAACAATTTGGCCATTAAGGCTGCTGCAGTCTGTTCACTGTGGCATCCAGGCCAAGTCTAAAAGATAGCTTATACAGGCTTTGGTTTCTGATTTTGCATTCTTGAGCATCCAGGGAGTACTGTGAAACCCAGGATCACGGTGTGCTCCGTAAGGTGAAATATGTTTACCTCTCTCTGAGGTTCTCTGTGCCTATCACAGGCACAGAGAGAAGCTGGAACAGAGGAGAAACAGCAAAACCTGCAGCTTTGGCAGCTAGGCTTTTGCCATCCAGCAGTCGTGGGCATATTACCTTAAGTTTTGGTGTTTGGGCTCATGTCTCTATGACAAGAAGACTTTCTTTCCCTTACGTTGTTAAATATGTGCTTTTAGCGATCACTCGGCACAAAGCACTTTAAAAATACAGAAGCCTTGTGGCATCACTTGTGAAAATATACAGTGATTTACTGGAAGTAAAAGTTTGTGGTGGTCCGTGACTCACAAATTGTGCTAGTTAAGCTAATTTATTAATCCTTTACTTTTGCCATAGATGAAATGCTGTGGTGTGAACGACTTTACGGATTGGTACCCAGTGCTGGGAGAAAACACTGTCCCAGACCGATGTTGTACAGAAAACTCCCAAGACTGTGGACGGAACTCCACCGAATTAGTGTGGAAAACGGTAAAGCTCACTTTGCCCAGGTCAAGGCTTAGGGAGGGGTGGGAAGGAAGAAAATAGAGGGAACGCATGTGAAAGAAAATGTGACCTCAGAGTCTCAATTTTCATCTTTCATCATTTCAGGGATGTTACGAGAGAGTTATGACCTGGTTCGATGAGAACAAGCATGTCCTTGGTTCCGTTGGGATGTGCATGCTCATAATGCAGGTAATACTGGTATTATGTTTGTCAACGTGGCTTTAATATGCTGTCATCGTTCTTGGTCCCGCTGTGTGAAAAGTGGTGCCCAACTGCTTTGAGTTTGATCCCGATTACAAAAATGTCAGGTGTGTTCTGTGAGTTCATTTAAGCCCCTGTGGTCGCACAGGAGGCAGGTCAGCGGTCAGCCCTGCAAAGATGACGTGCTACAGTAGGGTTTTGCTTACCTGTGTTTTGACTTCAGAGCATCACTTTGGAGTTCCTGTATTTAGCCATTTGTTACGCTGTCCCTTAGGAAACCGGGTTTTTACATTTTGGAAGCAAGTTCTAGAAATTGCCGAAATGAGTCATGTCATGGCTACTGAGCTGAGTAGGGTAATGTGTTTAAAAAAAAAAAAAAAAGGCAGAAATATCATCGTAATCTGTTAAGATTTTGGGGTTCTTGTATCACTGCTGTACTTTTGGGTGAGAATACCTGAATCTGATGTTTTCAGTCATAGTTATTTGGCTAAACAAGCACAAGTTGTTGGGTAAAAAGGAAGAGCGACTCACACGTATTGATCCTGAAAAACTGTTGCACGTACAACAAAGAGCCCTGAGAGCTTTTTGCCTCCATCTGTGCTCTGACAGATACATCTCTGGACATCACTGTGTGCCCGAACAACATACCTCCAAGTTTACTGGTCGGTGCTGAAGCCTGAGAAACGTGGCTAGCGTAACTTTTTAAACTACAGCTGGGCCATGAACACGGGTCAGCAGTGCAGTTTTGGCACCCACCCTGTACTGAAGTCCTTATTGTTTGTTTTCCTTCAGATTCTTGGCATGGCCTTCTCCATGACACTCTTCCAGCAGATTCACAGGACTGGCAAAAAATATGATGCCTAAAGCCTCTGAAACATTATCACATCAGCCCTTCTGTTTCATCATAAGAACGAACAAAAGGAATGACCGCAAAGTGTATCAAGCCTAGTCCTGCTGAAGGAATCCGTCCCATTGACCGATCTACTTTGTTGTTACTTGTCCAGTTATTATCATAACTTGTTATTTGACTCATTTTTTTGTCTGTTTCACACTTGCCATTTATTTGCCAAAGAGGGGGGAAACCCCCCCAAACAAATGGATTTTCTACACGAAATCATAGATCTGCTCTAAGAATGTTTCTTAACTTAATAAAACGTTTTGCTCTACTAATCCATGCTACATGTGCAAAACTAAAGTGTGGTCAGCTTCAAGGGAGAATTCTTCAGTCTTCCAGTAAGTTTTCAACACGACCAGTTTGTTGGAAGGCTCAGAAAAGACACTAACTGTCCTAAGAACTGGAGCTGCTTCGACCGGGAGGAGCAGCTTCTTGTACCTTACGGTGTATACTTTTTTATTACGGTAATGACGATGATAATTATTATGGCGGATATAGCTTAGAATTTAGTTGCCTGACTTATAACTTCTTACGGTTTTTGGTTTTACACGTTTGTTGTACATTAATTTGGGAACCACTGTGTGATCTCCAGGGGACGTGTTTTGCGAAGCTGACAGTTGGCGCAGGCAAATAAAGACATAACTTTTCTCAAGTTCATGGGGAGGCATCGTCTACCTTTATCAGGGCCTTGATGCCCCTCCTGTAACAGAGGTGGTTCCTTTCAAATCAGAGGCTCTTTCCTCAGATGGAATGCCTTCCCATTGGACCAGACCGTGAGTTTCCTGCTCCTGCGAGGCACAGTTCCAATGCCTTTCCTCACCAAAGCAGTGTCTGGCTGCTGGGATGCCATGCCACTTGAAGAGCTAGAAGTGCTGACCGAGCAGGTTACTGCTCCCTGGCATGAGGGAGAGAGAGGGCAGTGCAGCCTCCTGGCCAGTTGGTAGCAGACTTCACAGATTGTGTTGTCTCTTTCAAAAAGTTTGCCCAAGGCATGGTACGCTGTGGGATATGAGGGAAGGGGATGACAATTCGAGGGCAACATTGTCCTGCCGTGCCCTTCCTTGAAGGCGTTTCTTCAGGCAGGTGACAGCCCGTCTCCCTGCGCTGGAAAAGGTGGTTCGATTAAAAGTGACCAGATGATGCAGGAAAGGTGCGATTTCCAAAGCAGCACTCAGAGACAGTCAGTGTTATCACGCCTTTAGTACAGAATTGGGTCTTGCTGATGGATTGCCAGGTCCACCCGGCGGGATAGTTGAGAGTTCACTGCAATGCATATTTTTACCAACATTCCTGTTAGAAAACTTGAACGTATCTTTTTCTACTTTGAATGCTGCTTCATTGCAAGCAGCCCCCAGTTACGCTTTGTTCCAGGGTTTTGCTGGTTTGTGAAGGAAGAAGGAAAAGTTCAGACGCTGGAGGATGTTCTGATTTAACCCCAGTCAGGGCTCAACTCGGGTCTGAAAGAAACACTGCTTTTTGTGTTAGCGGCAGTCAGAAGTGACCTTTAGAGGTTACCTCATCCGATGTGGGTGTCAAAGGGGTTCTGTCATCTATGCGAGGTGGGTTTTACTGTAACATTATTGGGCTGAGTTTCAGAAACTGTTGGGGATGGAGATTTTATGCCTTTCAGAGCCGTGCCACGTCAAGCTACTCCTCTGGTAAACAAGTTTCTCTTAATGTCCAGTCTGCTTATTTGTACTGTAAACTCTTAAAAGATAGCATTTGCGTTGTATCATTCAGCCTATCTATCTTTTCCCTGTGGGCTGAAATAGCTGTTGAGTCACTTCGTACCTGGGAGTTTTTAGTCCCCTGTTTATCTCCCTCGTAGGTCCTGCATGCATCTGTACATCTGGCAGCAATAGTGCTTTGTGTGGCCCATGTGTCACTTTTTTGGGTTGCTGTGAAATCAGTGTGACAGGAAGGAGTGTGAATGCGTGGTACAGAGATGAATTTGGGTGTTGTGGTGGAGAAGGAAGTTACTATTCTTACAGCACGGCCCTTGCCCGTATGAGCACAATGCCCAAATTTTCACAGGGCTCTCGTTTCCCATGGAAGCAGACAATGCCGTGTGGATTCAGCTATTATTTCACTTGGATTGCCTTAGAAAGAGTCAGGGAAGAAGCAGAGGGAAAGCACAGAAACTGAATCCAGTTTTACTTCCGTTTCTAACAAAAATTGGGACCAGGAGCATCTGAGCCCCACTGGAGATGGACGTTCCGTGTTGAAGAAGGGGCTCTGATGCCCAGTGTTCTTGCTGCTACGTGTAAGACTGTATCCGAAGTTGCTAAGATGCGTTCCCATTTTTGCAAGAACAGACGATTTTCGTCTGCTGGCTCCACTGCATTCTCCCTCTGAGCAGAGGTACTTCGCTTTCTCTAGCCGTCAGCAAGAGCAGGGTGCGGGGCTGAGCAGGAGCATCATCTTTGTCCTTTTGGGTCACACAGTGGTACCTGCTGCATCTTAAATTTTAAACTGCAGTCAGTTTTTGTACAAAAATGGTAAAACATTAGCGAAAGTAATAAGGAAATAAAAAATGTTTATGAGCAACTCAGAGATGAAATGTGTAGTTGCAAACTCAGCTACTTTGCCTTCCATCCAAACTTATTTTTCTAGAATGCTTCATTCCATTTCACGATCTAGCATCATAGATCCTGAAATCTTTTTTTAATGACTACTTTTGGCATTTTAAGCACAGTATTAAGTGAGATGATAGTTACACAAGCTTCACGTATTCTTCTCTGCGAAGCCACCTACGGGAAGGGAGTCAAAAGCAAGGCTGATTTGTGTCTCTGGCTGACTCTGATGTGGGAGGTGATGACAGACATCTTTAATGGAGCAGAAAAGTAATACCGTTTTCCAGGCCATAAAAAACACCCCTGAAAAGTGTGAGGCTGCATCAGTCAGTTTGTCAGAGAAGGCACTAACTGTCCTGTGAACTGGTCAAAAGGAGCTTTGGCTCATGTATTTATGCACTTTTTTTGCTTATGCTGGTTGGTGGCTGTGTGTTTTCCCCAACTGTCACTCTGATTATTTAACTGTAAGTTTTTTAGCATGATTTTAAATGAAAAAATGATACTGAGTAAAAGTATCTTTAATATACACAAATACTGATTTATATAAATGCATACCTCTCTAATTCTGGAAAGCACAGTTCAAGTGTATGAAAGTGCTGTTTCTCTGAGTGTTCCTTCAGATTAGAGCATACCTGTTGTCTAACTGTGCTTCATGCTTAGAAGCTGCAGCGGAACTTAAGCAGGGACGTAGCAGGAGAACTGCTTGAAGAACCTCTACCTGAAAGCTGTTGAAGTGATAGTAGTAAATTCTGTTCCCTCCTGGTGGTACCAAGGCTTGTAGTTATAGAAGCCCAGATAGAGGGCGCTAAAAAGAAGCGCCCATAGCATGCGGGATGACAAAAACATGGCATAAATGTCTCCAGGATGACACAAGATGCCTTGTATGTTGTCATGCATAGAGTTCCCGGACCGTGGTCACGTTAGGCCAACCCTCAGATCCTGTGTCCACCCCGCACCTGTATGCACGAAATACCAACTCACAAACAGGAAGGGTGCGAGCAGAGGGCAGCCGAAGGGATCCTCGTGGTCTTTCTTGGGCCGTATGGTGGTCAGGCATAGGAAGGGCAGCAGGAAAAGGCTGGTTTCCCAGCAGATGGTTCTTTGGTGCAGCATGGAATAGGGCACACTTACTTCTGATGTAACTTCTTTCTGTAGGGTTGTGCAGCTTCATCCTGTAGCTGGCATGGGGCAACCTGGAGATGTTTGCCTATGGGCTAGCTCTCCGGCGTGCTGTGGCTAGTAGACACTAAGAAACAACATGCCATTCCCACCAGGTGATGTTTGCACCCGTGTTTCTTCTATGCAATACCTACTTTCGCCTTTATATAAAAGATTTTTACTAGGATGATATAAAAATAAAGGATTTTTTAAAAGGTGCCTCTTTGAGCTCATTTCTGTCCCTAACCCCAACTACCACCAAACCTAAAAGGGTCAAAAGAAATAATCCAAAAGGTGACTCCCAGGGATCTATCCTACTCCAGCGCTGTTGAAGTCCTGAGCTCTTGAAGCTGTTGCATCTCCGAAAAGATCTCACACACATGCCGCCCCCCCACCCCCCCCCCCGCCCCTTTCAAAACAATAATAAAACAGAAATACACCTGAGAGGTCCCCAAAGAACAGCAAATTGGTTTAGAGAGCCTGGAAATAGAGGGAAGGGTTTGCAAGTGTCCCAGAAGATAGAGAATAGTCAAAGAAAGAGAGGACAAAGTAGTAGAGAGCTTGAAAGACATCCAGAGGACAGTGAGAAGGCTCAGAAAAACTGCAAACGTTCATTAAGCACTGAGATGGAGATGGCACACAGAAAGGTCACAGAATAGCCCTCCAAATGCCAGGAAAGTAGAAGATGGTCTGAAAGATCCCCCGTGAAACAGTGGAGCCAGGCACAAAGCACCAGCTCAGATTCAGAGAACACAGAGCAGCCTGAAGGAAGGGAAGAAAGCCTGTAAGTGCCCATGGAAACAAAACGTAGTGTGTCGAAAAGGCCAAGACAGAAAGAGACAAGGCAAAGGACCCCCCGAGAATACCAGAGAGGCTCAGCCATACCAAGAAATTACCAGATGCATTACAGGAGCTGCAGAGTACCCAGTAGCACCAACGCAGAAAGTTTGAAAGTGACCCAAGAGTAGTGACCCAAAGAGTGGAAAATGAGGGAAAGGGAAAACGTTCCACTTCATCGCCAGATTTTGCCACTAAGCTCAGGGACCTAGAGCCTAAGAGGAGACCTTACACAATTAAATGCCAAGGCAGGGAAGGCACCCTGTGTGTCCTTTGTCACTAGGTCCCCTGCCCCATTTGGCAGCGGGTCCACTTTTTCTTAGTCTCCCTTCTACCGCCAGTGTATTCATACAAGACCTTGGTGTTGCTTTTCACACTCCTCACTAGCTGCAACGCTAGCTGAGCCTTGGGCTTTCCAGATTCTACCCCACCACGCTCAGGCAATGGCTCTATTCCTCCAGAGCAGCCTGGCTTCACTTCTGCCTTCCATGCGCTTCTTTGTGCTGCTGACCTCAGGCAGCGGTTCTTGGTTCATCCCTGCTGGCCTTCTGCCAGGCCTGGCAGCCTTCCCACACAGCAGAATGTCCCCTTGCTGTGCTTCGAGGGGGTTGAGTTTTGAAGTCTGACCACCCCTCTGCCCTCCAGGGTGACTGATGGGATACTGCCTACCAGACTGCCTTAACGAGCCAACGCCTGCTTTCCTCAAGTTCAGGGCTGTCATCTTGCTAAACATCTCACTCACCTTTGGGTGGGCCTTGGACCTCCACGGCAGCCGTGTCGGCAGTCCTGCCTCTGCGTCAGAGCAGTGAGGGCTAGCTGCTCCATCACGGAAGGCTAGTCAGGAGCGGAACACGCTAATGCGGCAGGCGAAGCAGCGGCCTCACCAAGACGGAGCGCCGGGATGCAGAATGGCAAGTCCAGGACAGGAAGAGGGCCAGACAGTGGGTCACATGCAGCGCAGTGATCCCTCAGCAAGTCCATAGGGACGAGACAGATCTGGGGTCAGCCAGGAAGCTGAACCAGTGGGTCTGGGTCAAAGTCCAGACCGGGCAGTCACAGACAGAGCCGCTACACAGCTGCAGTGTAACACAGGCAGGAGACTCTGGCAAGGCCTCTGCCTAAAAACAGTTCCCAAGGGAAAGAAGGGACAGATCCCTTCCTCCCAGCTTTCTTCCCAACAGCCCTGATCAGCAAAGGAGCTGGACTGGGTCTCAGCCACCTAAACTCTAGCTTAGCCAACCGAACTCCTAGAAGAGGGGTGCGCTCTGGGCCCTGACATGCTGACTCCTTCCCTGTCTGCACTCTCGGGACAGACCATGTCCCTTGTCTGGGACAGGCAGGGGACCCTGTTGTTCGCACACCTGCTCTGCCCTCCTTAGTCAGTGAGAGTGCAGAGGGAGTGCACCCTGGCCACTTGAGGGAATTACTTGTGCTGTGGTCAACCCATTTCACCAGGCACGCACTTCCTGCTCCCTGTGCCTCCCCTTCTCTTTGGGCTTTGGTCACCATCCCCTCATGAACCTAGAAGCCTCTCTGGAAAGCCTGTTGGAAAACATGCTCTGGCCCCACCCCTGTGTGGCATCCTGGGTCTCCCAGCACTCCCCATTCCTCCAAGAGAGGGCCCGTGGTCACGAAAGCCAAAGCTCTGTCCTGCAGCACTGGCCATGCAGTCAGGTGTTAACCCGTAGGTTGGATGCCCTCCTACCCAAGCCTTTCTTCTCCACTGGCAGGACCAAGGAGAACAGCACCTGGGCACCTGTGCCCTGCAGCCCCTCTTGGTTTGCAAGGTCTCCCTTGACCGTATCGCTGGCGCACAGAGGGATGAGCAGGCCGGGGCTAACGGGCCACAGTCCAGGCGCCCTAGTGCTCTGCAGCAGGCCCAGTCACGCCTCCCTGCAAACAACAGGTCACGGGAGGCAGCAAGCGAGGTCAGCAGACGGGTGCTGCTGGTCCCTGTAGAAAGAAGTTTCCAACCGCTGTCACACACCCTTTCTCTCAGCGCTGGCTCAGATTCACCTGGCTACGATGCATCCCTTGACAATTCCTAGCAGCAGTGTTGTCCTGGGGTAAAGAGTTGGGGGACGCAGTGAGTGGACTGGAACGGATCCTGGGATGGATGCATGCGCACACTTGAGTATGGGAATATGCTGCAGCGGTGTGGAAGCCTGACTGTGTGTACCGCAGACAGACTTTGGAGGTTTCCTCGCTCTGTGGCAGGCTGACCCCCGCCCGCAGCGAAGTACCACAGAGTATCTCGCTCGCTCCCCTTCAACCCCAGCAGGATGGGGAGAGTAAAAGTGGTAAAACTCCTGGGTTGAGATGAAGATAGTAAGTGAAGGGAAGGAGAAAGGGGGTGAGGGGATGTTGCAGTTTAACCTCGGCTAGCAATAAAGCACCACACGGCTGCTTGCTCGCCTCCCCCCTCCTCCAGAGGAGGAGGAGAATCAGGTGAAAAGACAAGAAGGCTCATGGCTTGAGATAACAATTTAATAATTAAATATCAATGAGTATTACAGTGATTCTAACAATGCTAACAATATTATTAATAATATGTAATTAAAATAAAGGAAATGATAACAATAGCTCACCACCCGCCAACTGATACACAGCCAGGCCCCAAGTAGTGAGTCAGAGCCAGAGAGCAATCGCAGCAGAGTCTGAGGGAGCCCCGCGAACAAGAGCATGGCCGAGAAAAGCCATCCGACCCACCAACTCACAAACGCACGAACAAAGGCGCTACACGAACAAGTGAGCTAACAAGTGAGCAGTACAAACAGGCTACGGCCCCCCAGCCCACTCCTGGCTTATGTGCCGAGCATGGCGTACTACGGAATGAAATACTCCTACAGTCAGTTTGGGCCGGCTGTCTGAACCGTGTGTCCCCCCACACTGCCTGTAGGGAGAAATTTGGGAACACAGGTGTTGTATCAGATGCTGAGAAGTCCTTGAATTGGTGCAAGCACTCCTTGGCACCAAATAAAAACCACCCTGAAGAAAATGAACTCTGTCCTGGCTAAATCCAGCACGGGGCGGGGAAAGCGATGCAAAGGCAATCACCACTTCCCACAAGCAGAGCGATTCCCAGCCTGCCTCTGAGAAGCAGTGGCCGCCTGCCCAAATCCCTCTCCTCTCAATTTGTATTCCGAGTATGACGTTCCAGGGCACACAATATCCCTCTCATCAGTTTGGGTCAGCTGTCTTGTGTCCCCTCCCAGCTTCTTGCATACCCCCAACCTAACTGATGGGGGAGGGGGCTGGGTGGGAAGAAGAGAAGGTCTTAATGCTGTGCATGTACTGCTCAGCAACAGCCAAAACACAGCAACCTACAGGCTGCTGCAAAGAAAATGAACTCTACCCAGCACAGCCAGTACACTCTTACACTCCTGTGGGTGCTGGTGGACACTGTGAGGGTACACACAGATGTAACTTTGTCTCTTCTAAGGGATGACTATCCCCTCCAGACTTCCCAGACAGCCACGGGCTCCCATCCCACAGTGTGCAGCATGGGATGTCCTCCGATCCCCTCAGTCTCGCTCACTACATTCCCCAGACACAAGAGAAGCTCCTGACAGTTGCTTCTGCTGCCCCGTGTAACTGGTCACAAGTGTTCCACAAATGCTTTTCTCTCCTCAGGGATAATCTTAGCCCAGCCCAGGGAGCAAAGGTGGAGGGGCTGCACCGACAAGCCATTCCCTACATTAAGGTTCCTCCCTAGGAGACGAGGTGGACAGGAATGCTTCCTCCAGTCATTGATCAAGGTTGCAAGTGATTCCTGCGTCTTTTTCTAGGCTGCGGTGACTGCAGGAGAGGAGTGCATCAGGCTAGAGGAAAGTCTCTTTTTCCCTACCTATAGAACTAATCTTTATATTGAAATCTCAGGCTGATGGAGTCCAGCGTAGGCATGACGTACGCCAGTGCACAGAAGAACTGTGCATAGTAAACACTTTGCAAGGGCAGCGGGGTGACGAGCGAAGTTTACTCATGAGAACAAGGCACAGGGAGCAGCACTGCAGGGTCCGTGAGAACCAGCCCCCTCCCGCTGCTCGTGCCACACTGGAGAAACTGCAGCGGTGCTGGCAGACGCCCTGGCTTTGAGGTTATCTTGTTCTCTGACTGGCTGTGTTTGGGCTGTTTGGCTCAGGCCTTGACGTCGTTATGCAAGGCTGCCCTTGGTGACACGTGGTTGTGCTATCCCGGGAAAGGCAGGAGTCCAAAGTGATGGCAAGTATCGAAGTGCGGTGGTTCCCCTGGGCTCTGCTATGCCCTTCTGGAGAGAGAAGAGGGAAAAACAAACACACAAAACCCAACCAACCGACAAACCCCTTCCAGCTCTCTGCCTTTCTGCTGCTGCTACAAGTGCATATAACTGCATTTAGGTTCTCTTAATGTCAGTTGAAGATCTGGAAACCTCCTGGATGACCCCTCCCTTCAGAAAAGAAGGCAGGCTGAGATGCTGCAGCTCAGGCTACGCATGAAAGGAGACAGAAAAGCAACTGACAGTTCTAAGCAACCAAGTAATGGTGCATGGGCATGAGGATGAGACAACTGGGAAAACAAAGGATACCTAGGAATCCGAAGGAAAAATGAAGAGAGACAAAGAAGTCTCTCGGCTGCGGGCTGCGTTCTCCATGATTAAGGGGTAGAACAGATACTGCTGGGCACCGTGGCTTCCAGTCAGTATCACCACAAAAAGCATCAAAGAACTGAGATGTTCCCAGACCTTTTCCATTCCACAAAGACTGCAGGATAGGGATAATGGGGGAAAGCACAGCAGAAACAGAGACTAGAAGCGTGTCTTCTAAAAAACAGAAGGATGCAGGAAAGCCAGGTTAAGAAGCATCACAACACATCTAACAGCTCCTTGGACAAAAGATCAAGATGATACAGATTTTCAAGGAAAGAATACATAATGACTGCATCTACAGCTTCCTCCACATCTCAAGACCAATGCCATATTTGAGGTGTACAGCCATTGCCTCCAGACATGATGCTCTGCAAGAAGAGGATTTCCTCATTCTCTTCTCTTGCTTCTGGACAACGTGTACAAGTTTGTGGATCCCACTGGCTTCACATGCAGCCCGTTACTTCATTTATGCTGCAGTATACAAGTCCATTACAGTTTTCTGCCAAAGCCAGCAGTGTGCCCCGGTGGCAAAGCAGGCCAACATCCCTGGCTGTAAAATAGCAGGACCCTACCCAGTCGTTCCAAGGAAAGGATTACTAGCATTTGTTAAATCCTGCCTAGAATACTGCACCCAGCTTTGGGCCCATCAGCACAAGAAAGGCACTGATCAACTGAAGCAAGTTCAGCAGAGGACCACCAAGACAGGAGGCTGGAGCACTTGCCCTTTGAGGAGAAACTGATGAACCTGCACTTGTTTAGCCTGGAGAAGAGAAGGCTCAGGTGAGAGGAGCTAACTGCAATCTTCCAGTACCTACAGTTTATCAAGAAGACAAGGCCAGGCTCTTCACAGTGGTGCACGGTGGTAGGACAAGAGACAGAAGGCTTAAACTGTGATGGCAGGTACCAAACGGATATAGAGAAAGCTTCTTCACCCCGATGACAATCAAGCATTGGAAGAGATTGGCCAGAGAGGCTGCCAGTCTGTACCCTTGCAGGTTTCAAGACCTGGCTCGATAGAGCCGTGAACAAAATAACTTGATCTCTCAGTTGACCCTACTTGAGGCAGGAGGTTGGAGTAGCTGACCAAGGTGCACTCCAACCCGAGTCCTCTTTAATCCCCCGACTGAGCCAATTAAAGAGGCATTATGTTAGAGTACGGACTAATTTGCCTTTACTTCAGCTGACGTTTAGCAGCTTGGTGACACTGTACCCGTTATTTCCCTGCACACAGTATACAAAATAGCCACAGAAATCTTTGTATTTTAAAGGTTTTTGAGTTGTTGCTACGAAGAGCCTAGCATTAGGATGTCGCGTCTGGGGAATACAGTCATTCTAACAGGCTCCGCTTTCACCGTGACTAAGCCATGCCTATCTCAAGAGAGGCCTATGCGCCACTATCAGTTGTCAGTCTAAACATACAAAGGGAAGAAACACAGAAACTCTCCACTGTCAACCACGCTCCCGGGCACAGCAGCAGAAGCCTCTTTCAACCTCTGGGCTGTCAGACAGCTGCGTGTTGTGCTCCCGTAACTTCAGATGAGCACACACAAATTCTGCAGCGAGCCCGACCACCACTTACGAAACACACAACAGGCAGGAACAGCAGCAGGAACAGGCGACTCAAAGAGGCCCATGTTAGACACAGAGCATTGCCAGCGTCTTTTCAAGCCAAAAAAGATGCTCAAGAGGCATCCTGCGACAGCTGAGGCGGGAGCAGAATCCTCCCCTACGTACAGGGTCATAAAGCGAGACAGCACAGGCAGGGTACGGCCCCACAACCTTCCTGTGCTTTTCAGCAATGGCCACACCCCTACCACGGCTAGGGAAAGGTGTCCCTGCCTCCAGAAAGCCCCTTTGTTCCAGAGGCACGGCGCTCATGGCGGTGAAACGCCCTCAGGGATTCACCACAGGCTCCTGAACGCTTTTCACCAGCAAAACAGCCTTTTTAACTCTGCGTTCAGGGGCTGGACCAGCACAGCCAGAGCCTGGACACGACTCCGGCCCGACGCTCCCTCAGCACGTGAGAAACTCATCGTTTGCAGCCCGCCGGGGGTGGCGCTGGCATGCTGCTCCAGGAAGGCCCTCCCCGCCAGGCCGCACCGCCCCGGCTCGGCACGCCTGCCTGCGGACGGCCGGGCTCCTGGAGCGGCCGGCCCCGGGCTGCCTGCCGGCTGCTGTGGCGGGGCTCGCTGCCTGCTCTTCCGCTACGCAGCTCTCGGCCCGGAGCGTGCGCACCCGCGGGGAGCCGCCATCGCGCCTGCGGCCTCTGCCGGGGCAGTTCCGGAGCTGCTCCTGCCTCCAGAGCTCGGCTGCGCGCAGCCCGCCCGGCGGAGGGACGGCTGCAGCTGGCCGCAGCTCTCGCCGTTCCCTCCCGCAGGCACGGCTGGCCACCGCTGCCGCCCGCCCGCTCGGGCACGGCGTCGTTCCTCCGAAGCGCTGCGCCTGCGGCACCGACCGCGCCCGACGCGCCGCCCCTGGTTAAGGGCGGAGGCCCGCCGCTCGCCGGCGGGACGGGCACCGTCCGGCGACCGGGCGAGGGAAGCCGGGAGGAGCAGCGCCGCGCCAGGCACCGCGCGGGAGCTGCCCGCCCCGCGAGCGGCAGCGCCGGCCGGCCCGGCCGAGCCCGCCCGGGGGCAGCTGCCGCAGCCCCGCCACCGGCCACCCGCGGCGGGCGGGCGGGCCCGGCTCCCCCCGCACAACGCCCGCCCCCGCCCCGCCCCCCCCGCCGCCGGTTGGGGCGCTCGGCCCCGCCCCCCCGCGCGCGCCCCATCCCGGCTGCTGCCCCGCCCCTTGCCCCGCCCCGATCCCGGAAGCGCCCGCGGCCCGAGCGGTGACGTGCCCGGCGCGCGGCCCGCGCGCCCCCTCCCCTTCCCCCCTCCCCCCCTGCCCCCCCTCCCGGGCAGCATGTGGGGAGCGAGCCCCGGGGGGGCGGCCGATGCGGTGAGTGCCGGTGGGAGGGGGACGGGGAAATGGCTGCTCCTTCCGTCCGTTTGCTCCTCAGCCCGCCCCGCGCTGCCCGCGCCCCGCAGGCCGCTTCCCCCCCCGGCTCCGCTCGGGCCGGCGAGCGCTGCCGCCTTGGGGAAGGGGGTGGCGGGCGTCGGCCGCCGCCCTCGGGGCAGCGTCCGGCGGCGGCGGAGAGGGGCCGGTGCCGCGCTCAGACCGGCCGCTCTGCCGTGTCCTTGCGCTGGGGTGGGCTGGGCTCTGCAGGGGGTCGGGAGGGGGGTGGCTGCGGCGGGGTCTCCCGCAGCACCGGGGGGGGCGGTGCGGCGGCGGGACCTGTGCGCGCTTCACGCCGTGTCCTGTTCCGGTGCTGGCGCCGTTCTCCCTCCTCCCTTCCCCTCCCCAGCCCTGCGCCCCTGCCTCAGCCAGGTGCGGGTACCTTGCTCGGTAAGGAAGAGCCGGAGAGCCTTAGCAGTGCCGCTGTTGGCGGCGGGGAGCTACGCAAAGCTGACGGGGGTCTGTGTCAGCGAGGCACGGTCCGCCCGGTGGAAGCAGGCCGAATCGCCCCTCGGGATGCTTTGCCGCGGGGGCGGGGGCACCCTGGAACAGGTTGCCCAGGCAGGTGGTAGATGCTGCAGCACTGGGAGCCGTCAGTAAGGTTGATCAGGGCTCTGAGCAGCCTGCTCTAGTGAAATCTGCCCCCTCCCCCTGCAGCAGGGGCGATTGGACTAGGTGATCTGTACAGTTCTGTCCCAGCCCAAACCTTTATGTGATTCTGTGAAGCGTGCTCACCGTTCCACCTTTGAAGTACCTCTAGAAGAGATGAGGCAGCACTGCCGGTAGTGGTGAGGCCTCTCAGGCACATCATAGGGTTAGGGTTAGTCATTCTGTTTAGAAGGATGTTTTTGCTGTCAGAGTAATTGTGTTAAATTTGAGCTGTTCTGGCAACTCCTGGAGCAGTAGAAACAGTGCTAACGACAGGGGTTGAGAGGCCTTCTGTTAGTAAGCGCGTTGCTAATAAACCCCTCGTTGCCGCATCTTTGTTAGCTGACATCCTGTCACCCAGAGAAAGCCACAGGGGTTTTTATGCTCTTTGTGCATGCATTCAGAGGTTTTGGACAAAAAGCTACCTGCTCCTTACAAATGGTTGTGGGTGTGATTTTAAATTCCTCAGTAAGTTGAGCAATTTCCTTCAAGCATTTTGGATTTGTATCACCTTTGAGAACAGCTCTCTTGGTGTACGTGCCTTTGGGTCATTATTCCATGCTTCTAAGTAACCTGGAGTCTACCTGCTCACCCTAGGCTCTGTGCCTAAGGTAATACGGTGCATGGAATGTTACAGCTGTGGGAATAACTGTCTCCGTAGTAAATGGTTTATTCTGGAGGCTGTGTTGCTCCCAGAGGACTGTGTTGACAAGGCGCAGATGAACATGCCTTCTCTGTTTCTAACTTGTTCAAAAGGCGTTACTGATTTGATTCACCAGATTCAAGGCCCTGAACTCATGTTGAGATGGGGCAGAGGTCTGGCCGTTTCAGTGGGAACATGAGGAAACTGAACATTACCAAAAAAGCCTAAATTGCTTTCCTCTTACTTTATAAAAGCGGTAGACTACCTATACCTTCGCTTTTTAGGAGACAACATAACCAAATACTCAGAAAAAGCCTCAAGTCGAAGGTGGAAGATCATCAGAAGGCGTCGGCCAGTTGTGCTTTAATGCCAGTGAATGTAGGCTCTGTGGCTGCATTGCTGTGGGAAATAGAAGGGATGTTGGCAGACGCCCTCTGAAACAGAGAGCTGTTTTCTTACCTCTTTCAAAGCACTTTCCCACGCAGATGTTGTACCTTTGGTTCATCTGCTTGGACCTGAGGCAGCTATCCATGTACGTAGCCTTGCAGGCTTCCGTTTGTGCCGACGGAGGTTTGCCCTCAGGTTCTGCAGTTTAGAGATGTTGTGGAGGTCCTCTTTGTGATTCCCCTGTTTTCCAAGCATCTAGGGTTTTGTAGTCCTTCGGAGCTTTCGATGATTATCGTACAGTCTCTAGCTGTTACCACAAAGAGGTTTCCTGGGTTGTCTTGCAAACAAGACAGAGGGCTAGCTTGGGAGGAATCAGGAGGACAGTGCTAGAAGGAAGTGCCTTCTACTCTCAACTCCTTCCCTGGTAGCTCTGGTCAGCTGCTGCATGCTTCTACTCTTCAGTATTCACCTTCTTCACATCCCTACTTTTTTTTTCTGGGTTGAAGTGTCCAGGAGACAGCTGAAGCATCCAGGATATTAACTGGACGTTATTTGACTCACTTGTGCTGGAGGGTGGTGTACTACTTCAAACGGATCTTAGGTTGAGGAAGTTGTTGGGAAGAGTGCCGGTCTTGGTTAAGCAGTTAGAGTGGATAGATGGCTGACCTTTTCTGGGAGTAGGGCAAGCTTCTGCCTCCGCAAGATTCCCTCTAACCCGTGTAGAATTTTTGCTTGGGGAGGTGGCAGAGCTGACGTGTTGGGAGATACATGCAAGCAGAGTCATGTATTTTCAGACTTACCAGAATTTTGTTGATGAATGAAGAATGAAATCTGGCAAGGACTGTTCTAAATGTATTCCAGCGTAGCTCTTGGTAGGCTTGGAAGTTTTTGCTTTTTGCACTTCCACGAATTTGCAGCAGACCATGAAAAGGAATTCCATAGATTGCCACCTGTTTTATGAAGAAACTTCTCTCTCACTTGCTTCAACATATGCAACTTTTGATAGGTGTCTCCTTCTGAAGTTGGAAGAAAATGTGATTCGTTATTCCCTGTTGAGTTTTGTGGACCTTTGCTCTATCCTTTACTCAGTTCTTTTTCCATCCTGCAGAAGCCTAGCTGTGGTAGTCACGGCTTGTGTGGAAGCCACTCTGCCTTTTGGTGTAAACCTTGCCTGTAGTTACAAGTACAGAGTACCAGTAATTTTACTGCGTCGTTCTCAGGGCGCGCAGTAGGGGGAAAACGCACCTTCACGCAGCGTCGAGGAATGCACGTGCACTGTGGGCTTGCACGGTTACGTAACTGTCATGTGTGTCTTAGTTCTTTAATTTCTTTCTAACAACCTTTGATATCCAGTCTGATTTGCTCACTCTTGGTTAGCACGTAGTAGGTGCTCTCATGAAGCTCTCAGAAGTAACCCAAACACCTCATTCCCGAGTGGGATGAGCTTGTTGTACAGGTACCCAGAGCCTGTTGTACATAGGAATGGCCTCGCTCATATGACCGTCAGTGTGAAACCCAGCACCTCTCTTTGCTCCGATAAAGTCAGTGCTCTTGCCTTTATTGGCCACACAGACATTTGAGAGTTTTGAAAATGTTTAACTAATTTCAGGGATGATACTGGATAAGTAGCAAATTGAGGATTTTTCTCTGAAAAAACAAAAAAAAAAGAGAAATCTGCTATCACCTGCCGGGGTCTTTTTTAAGTGTTGCAAATTCACTTTAGTTTGGTTTTTTATGAATTTCCCGATAACGAATTTTGAAAATAGCATCAAGACTTGTTTTGTGTATGTATGTGAATGTTTCAGGAAATGCTTCACAGACCATCAGAAGATCTTTTTTCAAAGACAGAAAGTTCCGTGGAAGAGATGGATACCTCCGATACCCAGTGGGGCTGGTTTTATTTGGCCGAGTGTGGTAAATGGCATATGTTTCAGGTAAATACCTACGGGGTTATATTAGCCACGATGGATTCCATACCTCAAACTAGCTATTGCTGAATTTGTCTAAATGTGCTTTTTCAATTTTTTTGAAGACTGATTCAAACAGTCATTGCTCTGTTAACAGTGAAGATATTGAAAAGAGCTTCCGAACAAACCCACACGGTTCTGTTTCTTTTACTACTGCAAAATTTAACTACACGCTGGACTTTTCAGGTATGTATCTATTCATAGAGTAAATTTAAATTCTAGGGGGTGCTGTATACACCAGTTCATTTGTTCATTCAGCGAATTGTTGTCCTCGTATTGAGTGCAAAACTTTGCGATTGGAAATGTTTTCTTTACTGGAAAGTACGTAGGAGTTTTCAGAAGCAACTGCCCTGTTACATTTTCTGGTGTTTATTAATAAAGCAGCATGTCTTGTTGCCGCTGCTTACCTCAGCGGTAGCGGGTATGTAGCATACCTCTACGGGACTGGGACATTTGAACCTTTTACCTTTAACTTGCAACTGCTTGTAAGCTTGAAAAACCTCTTCCATTCAGAGCCTGTGTAAGAAACGTTGCTATGAAGGAAGCTCTCCGCAGAATACCGGCATCGAAGGGAGTTTATAATTCAGCAGGTAGTTGAAGCCGGTTCTGTTGTCAGAATAACGAGGCGATGGGCAAAAGGATTTTCTAGTAAAGATCTCATACCATGCTTGTAAATTACAATTACAGGATTCTGACGGATGTAGCTAATTAAAATTAATCTGTCCTTTGTTGAAAGGTGTGTTCTACTGACTCCCTTTTTTATTTTTCTCTTTTTTTTTAAGCTTTTCCATCCATAGATTGTTTGTTTTCTGGTTAAATTACGAAACACCTATATACTTAAATAGAAGCCTCTTCCAAATCTAAGAAAATAGTAGCATTTCCAATACAGAGAGTGGGGACTGGGTAAAACAGCTGGGAGTAAAACAGTATGTGACCATACAAGGAGTTTTATGTTTCCTTGTGTTGAAATGGCTGTTTAAAAACCCCTTTGTTTCGCACCTGGAATAAAAATGCGAAGTGCAGATGCTGTGTGCCTCGTCTCCCGGGTTGTATGAGTCAGTGGAGTTTTGCCAGTGATTTTTTGGGGCTGAATGTTAGATGGGTATTTTAACAATACATGTTTCGCTTGTGTAAAATTTGTGTATTTTGCCAACTCATAAATGACAGTGATTCTGAGGGCAGCGTTTAGAAACGTTTCTCAAAAATGCTGATTTGTTAATTATTGTTTGAATTCCTGTCAAGCAACTTTGGGTACAGTAATGCTATTTGAAAAAATGACACTTGAATGTTTCATATGCTGTAGATGAATTCCAGAAACTTTCATCCTAACTCTTGTTTTCTGCTCAGTGATGAAACAAACCAACCTAACTACCCTTAAGCAACGTCCAATTAAGCGAGCTCCCTTTTCTATCAGTGCTTTCAGGTAAGGAAATAAAAGGAAAACTTTATCTTATTCCTGAGTCTTCTAAGGAAAATGAAACAAAAATAGGTTTTAGGTTTATTTATGTTTTGCATCAAACAGTTTGAGAGGTGAACTGAGGTGGGAGAGCCAGTCAGGTGAAGAAGGAAAGCGTTTCAGTGAAGAGTGACAAAAGAATTTTGTTTGCTTCTTATCTTTTTTCTGAGGAGGTATAGAACTTGTAGGGGGAGAGGCAATACCGCTGTCGTTTGGCAAAGCTGTTAAAGCTGTGCCGTTGAAATCCCTTGGTGTAAAGACCTGTGGAATCAGACTCGCTGTGGAGAAGGAGCAGCACAAACTGAAGTGGTTTGTGCCGTTGTAATGAGGATTGCGTAACTGATCATTTTAAAGTATTATTGTGACAGCAAAAAAGATTGAATTATATTTTCTTGCCTGTAAGTTTTAATCATATACTGTAAAATGATTGGAAATTCCAAGGATTTGTATCATAGCAACCAGATTGGTTTATGACTCTAATTGCTTTAGATTGTAAGTTTCTTACCACTTGATCAGGCGTTCGATGTAAAGCGGTGCTGACGTAAATCTGATACTGAACAATAAACTGATTGATGCAGTGATACTCTCGCAGGTAAAATTGACTGTATGGAATACGTGGGGGGGGGTTTCCTCCAAATAGTTTCATAGAAATAATTTTAGTTCTGAATTATTTAGTCTGGTTGTAATTTCAAAAAGAAATCTGGCATCTGTAGTCAGAAATGTAGTAGCAGTATTTTGACTCTGACGTTCAAGAAGGCCTGGTGTTTTTGTAGCACCGCTTGTTCTTTCAATGGATATTTGCTGAAGAGTGCATGCAATGATGTGGCGATTCACTTTGGGGTTTTTGTTGCTTGGATAATTGCATTCAGTACTCTCTTTCCATGTGATGACACCATTCTTTACTTTCAGGACATTACTTCTTTTAGTCCTGGTATTAAGGCTTGAAAGCTGCTATGTATGTGGTATATAAAACACTCCTTTTTTAAGGGTTTGGGTTTGTTTTTTTAAAAACAAGTTCAACTGTAGTTTTTGAGTGTGCATTTCTGACATGATGCTTTTAAGTACTTCACATGAAGGCTCAGTTTCCAGAGGCTTAGGCTAGTTGTAATTCCTGATAGTTTGGAATGTTCAGGCTATAGCTACGCTTTCACATTTCTAAATTAGTGTTGTTCTCCTCATGGTGCAGACCTTTCTGACCATCTCTTCTGATTTATCTTCCTATCTTTTATTGGGCAGATGGTGTATTAAAGCTGTTCATTCCCATGGTTTATTTATAAAAAGCTAAGCCAGAATTTGAATACAACATAAGACCTCGTGCCTTTGACGTTACCTTCTGACAACAGCCTTTGTTTGAATTAAACCCCCGAGTAGTTTGGTTTACAGGGTGGGGTTTTTTTGTATCCCGTATTGTTTGGAGCAGGAGTTTGACAGGAAGAAAACGCTTTTTATCTTTGATGTAATGTGTGTTTACCTTTTTTTCTTTTTGTTGTTGTTTGAAGTTTCATCTGTGAAAACGAGGCTATTCCGATGCCTTCGCACTGGGAGAATGTCAATACCGAGGAGCCATATCAGGTAAGAGTTGTTACGCAGGTTGGTCAAAAACGTGTGATAATGAAATAATGCATCGAATTGAAATCGTACTAACCTCTTTTCTTCCAGCTTATTCCATTGCAAAAGAAAACAAATGAATATAATGAAGTTTCTAGTCTCTTTGGAAAAACAATGGATAGCCACCGAATTAAAAGAATTAAGAGAATACAAAATCTAGACTTGTGGGAGTTTTTTTGCAGGTGAGATTATTTCTAAAACCAACAGGGTTGTTAACAGCAAATCTTGAAGGCATGCAGCAGAAATATGTTTAATTGCTTTTATTATTAATGAAAATGTTACTTCTTATATTTTTTACATTTTCTTATTTGTCGTTCCTCTGTGTTCAGGATTAATTTTCAAAACCTCGTAGCTTCTACAGGTGCAGAAGTGTAATACTTGTGCAAATGCAGTAGGTGTAGAGGTAACACAGACAAGACATGCATTGAAGATGGTCAGGATGTCCATGTGGTAGATGCCCATGGTATTTACAGTGAAGTAAGGAGAACAAAAATAAGCTTTTTGTAAAATAATTCCTTGACAGGCTTGTATTATTTTGGTTTTTAGGGAGCAAAGCAAATGAATTTTTGTGGCTTGTTGAATTGTCAACTTTATGAAATCTAGGACAGTGTCCAGTTAGCACGTATTCATGTAATTTCTTGTGCTGCAAAAGGTTTTTCTTAAGTTCTCTGGTTTTCCCTCCTCTGTGAGGCTGGCCTGGAAGAATTAGGAAGCGCTGAGTTCTGTTTCCACTTAATTTGTAGTAATTTGACAAAAGTTACTTGTGTCACCTCTGAGAAGGAGTACATAGCAGAGTCAGCTTTAAAGGTGTATTACGCTATTAAAACCAACTGAATAAGTTAATCAGTGAGGGAATAACCAAGCAGGTGTATATTAAAAATTTGCTAAGTTAGATGAGTTTTTGAAACATACGTAATTTAGTGCTAATTTAAAGCTGTGTCATCAATATGCATAACAAAGAACAGAAACTCATTTCCGTAAGAGGGTTAGCCTTCTCTTAGTTGCAAATCTGCTTGGTTATGTTCACCTGTTTAAGTATTAAAGCTTATTTGCTTGGCCTTGTGTTTCAACATCTACCTTTCCCCAAAGAAGTTTCTGTAGACATGTATTTATACTATCTTAGTACCCATCTTAGTTTTTCAGAGTAGGAATAGCAAGCAGACTTCGAAGTAATTGTCCTTTGAGTCTCCAGTGCAGATGGCAGAGAAGGGCAGGGGAAGGCCCTTTTTTGCTTAGCTTAGGAACTGGTGTCATTTGGAGAGTGTGCTAGTTCTCCTGACTTACCAGTAAGTACAATTCATGGTTTAAGAACTTCCAGTCTGTGGATGCTGTGCTGGAATATTCTGAAGGTACGAAACTGAGAACGGGAATCAGAATTTCATACATCAGGAATATGCATAACTCACTACAAAAGAAGGTACTTTTTAGTACCTGTTTAGTATAAAAGTATGTGGAAAAAAGTAATTTCACTTCCGAAACTTTTTTCCTGTATCAAAAATATACAAGTAACAATGAAAATCGCCAGAGTAAGTGTGTGCAATTAAGGTTTAGTTGGTTTTCTGCTGAGGGTAAAATACAGCCTTGGAGTAGATGGGCTTACACACACTGGTGAAGAAATTATTGCAAAGAAGTAAGTATTCCAGCATTTCAAATTTACCAGAAGTTCTTTTGGTGTCCCATGTAGGAAAGTGAAAGTAACGGAAGGTGAATCTTAGAGTAGCATATTTTGGTTTGTGCATCTCATTCTGTACGTGTAAAGGAGTACAGTAAGTACAATATGGTGTTTGGTCAGCGGGATTGCTGACCGTCTTTCGAAACAGCTCGTGGGCTTGCATGTGTGCAAAGAGCATGCTTCTGGGTACTTAGCTTTGCTTTAGGTTTCTCCTTTATTGAGTGAACTGGCTCTATGAGAGCCTTCTGAGTGGGGGAGCCACCTTTTTTTTTTTACTGGATTAGTTTGTCACTGCTGGTGGAAAGCACTGAGGTGGTGTGTTTTAGAAGAGTTGGACTCTTCCATTCCTCTTCCAAATCAACAAAAAATCCTGCTCTGGCATTTCTGCATTCTGCAGAACGACCTTCCCAGTGTGCTCTCAGCATATTCCGCTACTTGTGAGGAACAATTGCTACTTAAACTTTTGTGATTTTAAGGAAGTGTTTTGTTTCACTGATAAGGTCAGTGATTAAATTTGAGTATTGCTTGAATGATCATTTACGTCATTGTAGTGGTCAAAACACGTTTGCCTGTTAAAATAATTCCCATGTTAGTGACTATTATAAACTGGTTTTATGTAATCAACCGGTTGGGGGTAGAGAAGGACTGTTACAGAACATCTGTGGACAATTGAGGAGTTACTCTATGCTACCTTCATACACCGTCAGAGGTGAGCAGCCAACAACAGGCGGCTGCTGACTAAAAAACTTCAGATGCTCAGCATTACTAGCCCTTAGCTCAGAGGTGTTGCCTCACGCAGGAAGTTTTCTCAGGATGCAGGGAACCTTGCTTCCTGAGTTTTGCTGAGTTGCTAATAGAGTGGAACTTGAGTGCCTGGAACCTCTCTGCCTCTGATACGAAGTGTCACAAATGACATTATTAGTGAAACCTCCCAGATGCCCTTGGGATTCTACTGACATTCTTCTGATTTGGAAAGCAGTTGTAGGGAGAAAAAGACACACAAAAAATTAAGTTGCCAAGACAAAATATTTCGGTTTGCACTAAGGAGAGAAGAAAAAAAAGAGCTGAACAACAAAACAGAATAAACATATATTTCAAGCTAAATATTGCAACATTTCCACTTACGTGAAATGTACTTATTTATATAATTGCAATGTAATGCTATTAATACCATAAGGTTAAATATCATATCATAAATCTTTGTTGCCTCTTTCCCTGGACCTGGTAGATTGGACTTGCTCAGACTTCATCTAAACTGCAGGCCCTGAGAACACTTCTCCAGTTCAAGCGTGCAGTCCAGTTAGAAGCAGACTGCTTAATTTGAGACACCCAAGTCTGTAGCACAGTGCCCCATACACTGTGGCTTTCACAGGAAGAAAATTCAGGTACACAGACAAGAAGAGAGCTGTGGTGCACTCTGACTTGGTTTTGTCTGGACAGTCAAGGGACAGTCAACTGAGAACAGCTCAGTGATTTAGACACAGCTCATGAGTCCACTTCTTCATGTGTCTAAGGAAAACCCAGCTGACAGCAAGTCACTTAAAAAGATCGGTGGAAAATATATCTGTTCTTTAATTTATGGTGCGCTATGCCCTTCTGCCCGTGAGACTAACACAGGGTCACTTGTCGTGTAAGTTCTTTGGGTTTGTTTGGGTTTTTTTCAGAATTCTAGACCGATGTAATCCCGTCAGTGCATGACTTAGCTCTGTTATAAAGTATGTGAACCATAAATTCAGAAAAATGTTATGAAATGATGATGTTGAAGTAATTTTACCTGAAAATTTAGATAATTTTGTTTTTAGCGTTGTTGCTGGCATACCTGGGTCATTATACTTCATAATCCACTAACTTTGTTACCCCTCTCACCACGATATTTAAGTAGGCAGAGGGAACAAAATAGGAGAAAAACGCCTTTCTTTTAAAAATTTATCTGCAGAAAAAGACAACGCTGATAAACTTTTTTTCCTGATCTTGGTTTGCTTCTGAAAATAGTCCACAGCATCCACAGGGTGTGATTTCTAAGTATGTACCTTAAGAATTCTGCTGTGTTTAAAAACTAGAATCATCTCAACAGTTGTGAAAGTGGAATGTGTGGAGCGTTTGAGGTCTGCTACCTCTGCAGTGTTTGCGGAGTAGTGACTTAAGTTGATCGCACGGATGTTTGTAATGCTGTATTGTGTATTCTCTGTAGGAAAAAAGCTCAGCTGAAGAAGAAAAGAGGTGTTCCAACTATTAACGAACAGATGTTATTTCACGGCACCAGTAATGAATTTGTAGAAGCAATATGTATTCATAACTTTGACTGGAGGATAAATGGGATGCATGCTGCTGTATATGGAAAAGGTACGTGGTTTTGTCACATACAACAGTTGGGTAATCTCAACAGCTGAACGTTGTTAAACGTTCCTTATAATAGAAAGAAAGATTGTATTGCTAATGAATGTAGAAGAACAGACATCGTCATACCTGTATCCATGCTCTAGTAGTTAAGCCGTCATGGTGAGGATGTAATATTTTTAATTTTTTTTATTTGAAAGGGACCTATTTCGCAAGAGATGCATCATACTCCAGCCGGTTCTGCAAAGAGGACATGAAGCATGGAGATACTTTCCAAATTCATGGTGTGAATTTGCAGCCTCATCTGCACAGACCAGACAAAGTCATGTTTCTTGCTCGTGTATTGACTGGTGACTATATCAATGGCGACTCAAAATACATGAGGCCTCCTTCAAAAGATGGAAGTTTCGTGAACTTGTACGACAGCTGTGTGGATAATACCTGGAACCCAAAGATCTTTGTTATCTTTGATGCCAACCAAATCTACCCTGAGTACTTAATAGAATTTTGTTAAGTTTGGAAGGAGCTGAACTGAATATTGTTTGTGTCTTTTTGATACTTCTGTTCCTTTTGTGAAGACAACAGCATAAATACATGCAGCGTGAAAGGAGAGAGGGGAAGGAAAAGCTAACATACGTTTATGGAGGAGGGAAGCTATTAAACATTTCAGAGAGATTGTCCAACTGTTTTTAAAAATCTGTAAACTTTACTAATGCATTTTTCAAATGTAGAGACTATTACAAAATTGAAATGGCTTAGTGAGACCTAAATACATCGGGCATTGGTAACTTTCCCAAGGCAAGGTTTATGTTCTGATTTTTTCTTACTATATTGCAAGTATTTATTCATGTGGTAGAAATGTGTCTATAGTATAGTATGCACATGATGAAATTATTCTTTTCTTTATAAAGAATTGTCTTTAGAACCTAAAAATAACAAAAAACCCCAGCAACAAAAAACCCCTAGGGAACTTGGCCACACGCTTGACTGTGTTCTGTAGTTTGGAGGTCCTTTAGTTTGGATTCTAAACCTACCAAAAAAAGCCATCTGGAGAAAAACAAAGGAGCTATACAGTTCACCAAAGCTGTTATGTTTAACTTTAGGTACATTTTATTGTAAACTTCAATTATATACCTGCCCAGCTTTGATCCTGTACTTGCAAGATTACAAAACCCTTGCACTAGGATTTGAACTTTGGTTTTGAGGGAAATTACGCCCATAAGCTCTTGTGGTTGTTAATTCTTTGAGCTCAGTGTTGGGATATCAGCAGTGCCATGGACCTTTCTGAGTTCTTATTCTGTAGAATTTTTGCCCTCCCGTTACGGTGTGTGTGTGTGCGTGCACTTAGTGCTGCTGTCATTCTTGCCTGGTCAGGGTTTAAGAAAGTACTCTGTGCTTGTGTAATTGCTGTTACTGAAGCCAATGTTTAGGTTAACGTTACTAGAAATAATACAGTTATACTAACAAAGGAAATTTCAAAAGATTCTATCCTTTAATTTTTTAACGCTTGAATAGAAAGCTTTCACTAACACTTGTGTAGATCCGGTTTTCATAACCAGTATAGTTGTGAAGTTAAAGAGTATTTTTCACATGTAGAAAGAGCAAAAGAGACAACATTTGGGTAAAACCCAAATTTGAGTACCTAAATACAGGAAGAGCCTGAAGAGGGGACTGTTACAGTGAAACGCACTGCACTGTTGAACAGTTTGCTGCGTCGTTGTGTCCCTAGAGTTTCTCTCTGTCAAAGGACCTGAGGAGCAGTAAGGCACAGGTTCTAAGGGGGAGCCTTTGCAGGCTGCTTCTTTGGCTACGACCAGTAACAAATCTCTCTAGAAACAGTATATCATTAGGGCAGATATAGAATGATCTGTGTCGGTCTGTCATGGAATTGTTAAGGGACTTCCAGATCAAAGGCCGTTTTAAAATCGGTTGTATTTAAAAGGCACTGCAGCTGGCACGCCAAGTCTGCTCAAAACAGTGTTAAACCTAGGAAACGGGAAGCAGAGTATGACTAGGTGTGCATCATAACTGAGGGTGTGAGCATCTCTTTCCTTCTCCTTAGTTCTGTTATCTTTGCACAAGTTGGGCGTCTGCATTTATGATTTCATGGCAGCTTTTGCTTCCCTTCCTAAACAGTTTTGTGGTGAGAGACATTTTCCTGTATGCAGTGAAACAGGGAGTACGATCTCTGATCCCAGTTGGGAACTCCAGATGCTGCTGTTCTCGGTATGATTTGTGTTTGATTCGCTGCTGTGCTAGCTGTGCAGAAGGCACATAGTTCCCCACACTGTATGAAATATTTAATAGCAGTTTATGCAGGGAATTTGGGTGTTACTGACTCCTTTTTATTCTTATGCGGTATTTAGACAGAACGTACATTTTATGCAGCTAACAAATGTACGTGCTGCCGTTCTTTTGATTTATCTTTTAGTTCTTCTGAGGTCTGAACCAACCTTTTTAGTTAAGAAAACAGAAATTTCTTTTTTAGTGTCTCATGGACACAAAATACCATAATCTCTACTTTCCCAGCTGTTTATTTGCTGGTGTCTTGTTTACTACTTAACTCAAATGGAATGGCAGAATCTTAATCTTACCAAATCACTGGGCAACTGTAGTTTCAGCTCTTCTTCTAACGTACTGTTCTGCTCTCTGGTGTCCGTTTTTGTGCTGAAACTGAGGGCGTCTGTACAGTAGCCATCCTTTTGCTGGCAAGGGCAGAAAGGTTATTGCAAGCAAAATCCAGAACTTTACAAGTGGTCAATACAAGAAAGAGTTGGACTTAATAAAAGGCACAGTGAGAGAGGAAAGGAGGAAAATAATCTCTTGGACTAAGGATTGTTAAAGAAATGAAAAAAGATTTGGTCAGATTCTGGGGAAGGAAACCTATTTTCTTATACTACTTCATGAAGTGAAAATTTATGCTCCATTTTCTTTTTGTACTTGTGCAAGAGAGCATGTCATTCTCTTACATGTCTTGATCTGAGGGAAAGCTTTCTTACTAACTTATTCTTATGGCAGGATCACAGAATCACTAAGGTTGGAAAAGCCCTATAAAGATCATCCAGTCCAACCATCAACCCAACACTCCCACACCCACTAGACCATGTCCTCAAGCCCCACGTCTGCACATTCCTTGAACACCTCCAGGGATGGTGACTCCACCACTTCCCTGGGCAGCCTGTTCCAGTGCCTGAGTACTCTGTCAGTGAAGATGTTTTTCCCAATATCTAATTTAAACCTCCCCCAATGCAACTTGAGGCCGTTTCCTCTTGTCCTGTCACCAGTTACCTGGGAGAACAGACCAGCACCCGCCTCCCCACAACCTCCTTTCAGGGAGCTGTAGAGGGCCATCAGGCCTCCCCTCAGACTCCCCTTCTCCAGGCTGAACACCCCCAGCTCCCTCAGCCGCTCCTCATCAGACTTGTTCTCCAGACCCTTCCCCAGCTCCGTTCCCTTCTCTGGACACGCTGCAGCGTCTCTGTGTCCTTCCTGTAGTGAGGGACCCAAAGCTGAACACAGGACTCGAGGTGCGGCCTCACCAGTGCCCAGTACAGGGGCACAGTCACTGCCCTGCTCCTGCTGACCACACAGTTCCTGATACTTCCCAGGATGCTGTTGACCTTGTTGGCCACCTGGGCACACGCTGACTCAGCCAGCCATCAACCAACACCCCCAGGTCCTTTTCTGCCTGACAGCTTTCCAGCCACTCGTCCCCAAGCCTGTAGCACTGCCAGGAATTGTTGTGACTTGAATGCAGGACCCAGCACTTGGCCTTGTTGAACCTCATCCAACTGACCTCAGCCCATGGATCCAGCCTGTCCAGGTCCCTCTGCAGGGCTCTCCTACCCTCCAGCAGATCAACACTTCCACCCAGCTTAGTGTCCTCCGCAAACTGACTGAGGGAGCACTCAGTCCCCTCATCCTGGCCATTGATAAATACGTTAAACAAGACTGGCCCCAGGACTGAGCCCTGGGGGCCACCACTTGTGACTGGCCGCCAACCAGACTTCGTTCACCATTCTGTGCTCTGCCCTCCAGCCAGTTTTTAACTCACCAGAGCCCACCTGTCTAAGCCATGAGCTGGCAGCTTCCTTAGGAGGTGCTGTGGGAGACCGTGCCAAAGGCTTTACTGCAGTCCAGGTAGACAGCACCCACAGCCTTCCCCACATCCACTGCGCAGGTCACCTGGTCATAGGAGGTCAGGTTGGTCAAGCAGGACCTGCCCTCCATGACCCCATGCTGGCTGGGCCTGATCCCCTGGTTGCCTTGTGCCTGCTGTGTGAGCTCGCTCGAGATGAACCACTCCATAATCTTCTCTGGTACCGGGGTCAGGCTGACAGGCCTGTAGTTCCCCAGATCCTCCTTCCCACTTTTCTTGTAGATGGGCATCACGTTGGTAATTCTTATCTTCCGGGACCTCCCCTGGTAACCAGGACTGCTGGGAAATGATGGAGAGCGGCTTGGCAAGCTCCTTCGCCACCTCCCTCAGTACCCTCGGGCGAATCCCGTTCAGCCCCATGGGCTTGTGAGTGTCCAGGTGGCATAGCAGGTTGTTAACTGGTTCCTCTGGGATTATGAGGGGTTTATTCTTCTCTCCATCCCTATCTTCCAGCTCAGGGGGCTGATAACTGCTCTGGCTATTAAAGACTGAGGCAAAGGCGAATGTTCTCACATGGGCGCAACACTTTGGCACGAGCTGATCTCGTTTCTATATCGTGCTGGCCTCCCGTGCCAGCTTTGCTGTTTAGAATGGGGGGTGCTCAGTTATTGCTGAACAGATCTCGTTTACTCAGAGCAGGTTGGGAGAGTGTCCGTCTTCATTCCACTTCATTTACAGGGGCAGCTTGTACACACTTTTGTTTTTAAGTGAAAATCTGCAGAAACAAAAGGATACAGCTTGTATTTTTTAATGGATGTCCCAGTACCATCACATTATGTATCTCCTATCTAGCTTGGGTATACCAGCTGGAGTTAATGACTTCCAGGATGCCGCTTCAGACGGTGGTTTGAGAACAACTGATCCTTTTTAAACCATTATCAGCACACAGAGCGTAGCAGGAAGACTAAGGTGAGTTCGTGGAGATCCCTTCAGGTAAAAGACTTGTCAGTAACAGGCATGCTTCTCAGTGGCCTGTACAGACCGCACATTTGATGAGCTTATGTCAGTCTTAAAATTCCTGGGATGCATCTCTGCCCATCAGTGTCGTCACTGTGGTTATGCAGTCCAAAACAGCAGACTCCCGGAGCAGTATAGGTCTGCTGCAGTATAGTCATCTACTCTCAGAAAGTCCCCAAAGAAATGTGGGGACTGACACGTGGAATGCTTTGTAATGTGTTTGCTTCTCCTGTGCTTCTCTTGCTTTTCCCCACTGACACAACCCTGCAGCGTCAGTGAGGGAGGTCAGAGGCACAATCTGAGCAGCCGAAAGAAGAAGGTGGTTGCTTGTCTTGCTTGTTTAACAGAGACGGCAGCCACTCGCATGGTTGATGAATTCACTGCCTGGATTTCTGTCCTTGCAGAGTACAAAAGCCTGTGTCAGCAAGCCACGCTACAGCTTAAGTGCAGCTTTTTTTCAAAAAGTATATATTGCATAGCAAATGGACCCAGGCCCGGACCCTCGGCCCCCCTAGTCCCTGGCTAGTCCAGTTTGAAGTTTGCTGGTGAATACACAGGCACGCCCCAGGCACACCGGAACGGGGGGAAGTCACAGACTCCCCCCAGGGCTGACACTAGGCACCCAGGCAGTGACCCATCGTCCTGCTCCGGTAGCACAGAGCTCCTTGCTCACCTCACTCGTGCTGTAACCCTGACCACTTATTTGGGGAAGAGACACCATTCCCAGCCCAGTGACTGGGTGTTTGAGACCCCCACTGGCTCCAGTACGTGACACAGAGATCCCCCTTGCTGCAGTCGCTGGCACCACAGGCCAGGGGCACCCACCCCCTGGTCTGACCCCGGGAGCTGACACCAAATTCCCCCCTCACACACAGAGGTCTCACCAGGAGCTGGCACTGGGTCCTTGCAGCGCACGTTCACATGGGACAGAGTGAGAATGCCCTGAGAGACGCTTAAGAAAAGATTTAATAAGAAGATATAAGAAGCTAGGCAGGACTGCAGTGATCGGGCACAGGGCTCAGCCATACAAGTGCATGTCAACCCCTCCCCCTGCTTCCCCTTCCCCTGCGTATCCCCCACCCCAGGCGTCTGTACAGCTCTGTTGATTCTGCACCCCTCGCAGTCCCCCTGGTATGCAGCTTCACCAGTTGCAAAGTCCAGGCTGATCTTCCTGGAAGCGGCACCTGTGGTTTCTCGGTAGCCCATCGGTCGGTGTGCATGATGAGGTTTGTTTCTTGCCATTGGCTCCGTGTTTGTTACGTCAGGTCTGTCTCTGTCTATTTGGGTTCTGGTTTCCCCCTTTTCCCCTTAGTTTCCCAGCTGTCAGGCCCCCAGTCAGATAACCTCGCTGGAATAAACTCCCTCTCGCTCTCACGTGCCCTTATCAATTGATGATGTGTCTGACCAAGTTTGGTTCTCATCACTGCCCCCCTGATCATGTGAGGGTTGTGTCCCCATCTGGTCTTGTTCGTGGCTTCCTCCTTTCCTTCTTCTCCCTGTTGCACTGGAAAGGGTGCTTGACCACGTACCCCTAAAGGAGCGACGCTCTCCTTCCACATGCCCTTACAGATAATTGTGCCACAGAATACGTCCTGCAGTTCCGGTCCCACATTTGTCCTATCTTGGTGGTTTAGTTGGACCCGTCACCTTTCATTCCTCTGGTAATGAATGTGCATAGGATCATTCGCACCGCGTTTTCATCCTGATGCCTGGACAAGGTGAACACAAAGACTGGAAGCTTGCATCTTCTTTTGAGTGAATCTTTTGATTTTAAAGGGCCCTCTTGAATGTACAGAAGTAGAAGGGGTTTTGGGGTACAGCGGAGTAAGCAAGAAAAAAATTGAGGCGTAAGGAAGAGAGGATGTACAGTGTGGGAAAAGGATAAAGGAAATAACCTCTGCCCATTCAGACATTAATCAGTTCCATGGAATAGCATGAAATTAGTTTCTCTTCCTTGTGTGATTTGAGCTGTTTCGAGTTTGATACTGCTGTCATGTTAAGGATGCTAAACCAGCTGGTCCTGGCTGTTTGCACACTTGTTTGCAGATATTTAAGGATTAATTTACAACTCCTACATTTAGCGCCTTTTTCAGAAGAGATTGTGACTTCTAGAAAGGGCAGTCTTAAGCTTTGCTCTTCTCAGCCATTGACTTTGGTAACTGGAAATCTTACTAATTTCTGTGTTTATATTGTGCCTGCCTATTGCCTTAGAATGTCTGAGTTTTGGGGTTTGTTTGTTTTTCCCCAGTATTTTCCCTTTTAGAAAAACATTTTGCAATTAGGAAGGGTGAAAGAAGAATAAGAATGGATAAATTTATCAGCATCTGGGGAAGCTGCTTGGGGCATGTGCTGGGAGTGTGCCTGTGGTGAAGGTAGATCGTGCAACCGACACTATGTTCCCTATCTGAAACTGTGCACACTTAGTTCAGTTTCCTGTTTCGGTCTGCTAACCAATAGATGCCAGATTTTACCTAAGGGGAATGAAATCATATTGGCACCGAAGGGAAGAACCTTAAATGTTTCTTCTCTTACTCAGGTTCTCCACTGATACGTTTTTCTTCCCTGTGACTAATAAAGCAATGTATACCAGGAACGGGTGATGAGTATCTGACTCGTGTCCTGCTTTCATGAGCAGTCTAAGGAAACGTAAGACCTTAGCCTGCTCTCCTCCCTCTTTCTGTTCCCATGCTCTGCTTGCATTCATGATGTCATAAAGTAAACCAGGTGGAAGATCTGCATCTTTGTTAAAAACTAATTTGGAGTGGGAAAGATGGTTTGGCTTAGTTACAGTGCCATTCAGTTTCCTTTTTCTGGTCTGTAACACTACTGCATAAATAATACATGGCTCCAGTATAGCTATCTACTGTTGATGAGACACAAGGAAAACGGGAGAAGAATGGCAGGGAAAATGTAGCAGGAATGAGAGACCTGTGTCTTGGGAAGCAGCTCCGACTTAGGGTGCGTTGTCCATGGAACAATGTCAGCTGTGATGAAAATCTGCCACCCCAAACTTTGTCAGAAGGCCACCAGGCTAAAGCAGGCAGAAGAGACTTGAAGGGCAGCAGCTGTACTCATCTGTGAGTACATGACTACTGTCGTAGTCACAGTAGGGTTTCTTGATTTAAAGAAGCGGTTCTTAAGAGAAGAATCACCTCATTATTTAAACATACATAGAGAAAGCACAGCAGCTGCAATAGCCTTGTGTAGGGCTTAAGGCATGGGAACTGGAGCAGTAGTTATAAAACGCGCTTGTCCTTCAACCTACTCACCTTTCTCTGCCTCGCTTCGCATTCCTTCCTTTATGTTTACAACACCCATGAAGTGCAGCTTGCGGCTGAGTTTGACTGGCACCCCCAGGTGCCCTCTGTAACACGCTAATGCAGTCAGTGCGCGAAGCAACGTGTTGTGGTGTGCTGGCGATGACCACGGGGCCGGGACACGTAATTGCTTGTTTCCAGTATCTACCTTTGAGGCAGTGACGGTTGTCCAAGAAGGTAATCCCAACTGAAATTAAGCTTTCAAAGGGTGGATATTGGATACACTGGGCTATTACCTATGTATTAACCAGTGGGATCACTTTTAAAAGACTTTTTTGTATAAAGGGCCGGCTGACACAAACACTTTCATCACAGATTTCGTGTTGACACAGCTGCTGAGAATACTGTACCCCTGACAAAGCAGTCAGCTACTTGCTGGAGATATATGAGAGTGACTTAACCAGCAGCTCCAGACTGAATTTTGAAAACTTTTTTTTTTCCTTAGTATAAGAAATATGACCATAATCAATGGGATAAGGACAAGGGATGGAAAACCTGAGAAAAAAGGATAAATACGAGGAAAATAGTTACATAAGTGAAATAGTGCATGTGTGTGCATGTCTAACGGGGCTGGGGAGTGGAAGCAAGAAGGGAAGAGAACATAAAAATATTACTGCTTTAATCTGCCCTTGAAAACTTTTAAACTCCTTTCTCATGCTGATGATTTCCCTGAGTGTTCAGCAACCTTGTGTATTCTGAGTGGGAGAGAGTATTGAATGGAGAGTCAGGGCATCTGTAGTCAGATTTACACGTCCCTTGGCACTTTGTGATGAGGACAGACTTAAAGAAGTGGTACATAAATGATGCAGAACTGTCAGAAAGAAAAAACAGAGCTACAGCGCCTCTTCTAAGCACTGGCGTAAGGAGCATGGAGACGGCAAAGTATTGCCGTCTGCTGTAAGCGTAACGGGCTTCTCGTGGGGCCAACACGCGTTCCCAACCCAGCGAAACGGCATACGCCTTGTCTTTGCATCTCTTCTACGACAAGTGCGTGATCCCAGTTTTACTGTGCTTCACTGATCACTCTCTTGTGACAAGAGGAGCAAAACCGCCCTGTTCTGTGCTAATGAAGAGGAAGAAGCTGTGTTACTGCTCTGTGAAGCAGTTGGTTCCCGGACAGGAGCTGCCTTCTGTTACGTGCATACGCTAGATACTGCAATAGATTGCAACAGAGCTCAGATTTTTCTTGATCTTTAGCTGCTATGGTGGATACGACTGATTTCCATTTAGTCATATGTTTAATTTTTAGGTAGTGTGAGGAGCAGGGAGTTGGACTTAATGATCCTTATGGGTCCCTTCCAACTTGAGCTACTCTATGATTCTAAGTCTATGGAATGTGACGGAATGCATTCCTGAGAAGTGACGAGCTGGCCAATGTCACTGCAAGGCAACTCGACATAGGGAGGAATGTTTCTGGCAGGTTTGAGAAATGTGATACTTCCCCTCTACTCGGCACTCAGACCACATCTGGAGCGTTGTGTACAGTTCTGTGTTTCCCAGTATGACATGGATGTACTGAAGTGAGTCCAGCAAACATCCATTACAGTGATTAAGGGACTGAAACACCTGAGAAGAGGCTGAGACAGCTGGCACTGTTTGCCCTCAAGAAGAGAATCCTTTGGGAGTTAATTTTATCAATGTATATAAATACTTGGCTGGGGGGAATAAAGAAGACAAAGCTTGGCTCTCCTCAGTACTGCAAGGTGAAAGAAGAAGAGAAAATGGACACAAATTGAAACACAGGAAATTCCTCCTAAACATAAGAAAAAGCTGGTTTTGCTCTGTGCATGGTCAAACACCACAACAGGTTGACCAGAGAGGTTGTGGAGTGCCCATCTTTGGAGATTTTCAAGGTTCAATTGGAGAAGGCCCTGGGCAACCTGCTCTGGCTGGCTCTGCTGTGAGCAAGGGATTGGAATAGGTGACAGCCACATTAATTCCATTACTATTATTAAATCTTGATTTTTAGAGAAAGCTTACATTTTTATGCAGTGTAGCGTGATCAAACTTACGCTGCTGCAGGTGACAAGAGCATGAAGTCAAACATGTAATTCCTTTATTCTGGCAAATGAGATGACTCTGGAGCAAGTCAAGCTGAAAGACCTCCTGTTTCTTAGCTGTCAGTTAATACAATTTCCATTTTATAGCAAAGCTGTGAATTTCTTGCACTATGTTTATAACTCCAGTTTCTGCAGCTTTTCCTCTGATCCCTGCGCACAAAAAAAAGGAAAACATAATTTTGAATGTCATTATGAAGTTCCCTCAGGGTGATGCAATTTCAGAGGCAATTAAAAGCTGCATTAGTGTGGCAAGCCAAAATAGGCCTGTTACAGCCTAAACATAGAAGAGAATGACCCCTTGCATCCCAACAGGTCTCCAGACTGAAATAAACACACATCACCATAAATAAACTGTGAGATGCAGTCTGTTTTATTTAATGGGTGGGGGGGTTATTTTTATATTGCACTTGGCATTTCTTGCCTTAAGAGCTGTAAGCTGTCTTCTGCCTACCACCTGTTTCTGGTTTAGTTCTGGCATATGTATAATCCAGTGGTAGAGACTGTCATCCAGTTTCTAACTCATTTTACACTAAACGTAGCAGAAGGATCCTAGCACTGGGCAGCATGTTTTGCACCTTGGTGTGTTTCAAAACCCCTTGGTTTTACTCCTTGAAGAAAATCAAGTGAGTTTGTACCTAGACTTCATCAAGGACAATTTTGGACCCATATACAAGGGTGGAATTCTTTAAAGTATTCGGTTGACTGCTGTAATTTAAGTCTGTGCTAAGAAGTAGATTCATGCATACGCACCTTTTTTTCTTGTACTCTTTTTTTCTCTTTGCATTAGCTTCATAGTCTCCGATATAACAGTGTATGAGTTTACTGCTTTTCACTCCACTTACTCCAGGAGGAAGATATGGAAATGGATTTGATTCTGGCTTGTCATGAAGATCAAACTTGTGGCTGCGGACAGCTGTCAGGGTCTTTGCCTCTGTCCTCATTGGCTAGGGAACTGAGTGCGTATACATGGTCAGAAACGGCTGAAAGGAATCGCAGCAGTACAGGGTTGCAATTTTGAAAGTATAATTCTATTTTGAAACAGATTTCTTCAGGGCTGTGGAGTCTGTATTTCCATGGCAGTATATCCAATGCTTCAATCCCACCAAATCTAAATGTGATAAATTTCCCCTTTAGCTATATATTAGCTAAGTCTGTGGGTGGGTCTTCTGGGGTTTGATGATTACAGTGAGTGTTGATAGTTCTCTGAAAGACATTAGTTGCTCCTTATTCTTGTTACTCCTCCAGTCTGTGAATACTTTGATCCAAGGCCAGTATTCTTCCCAATTTTGCTAGAAAGAAAAGGAAGATTAATTTTAAAGCAGAGCACATAAAATGGATAGGTGCCATGGTGCAGGTTTCACCTGTCAGGCGACAGTCAGGACATTTACTTCCTTAGCTGGAAATAATACTGGCTAATGTGGTTAAATCCAGCAGCTCCCACAATTACTACTCACAAGAAGTAAAAGCAAAGATTTCTTTGCTTGTTTGGGAGATCTAGACAAGACAGTTCAATTCAAACTGCAGATTTGACCCAAATTTTCAAACCACTTATTTAGCCAGGTACCAGGCTAAATAATTTAAATTGGGAATTTGAATAGTTACTGCTAAACCCTGTCCTCTAGCTGACATGTATCTGCATGGGTACGGCAATACAGTAGAGGTCCCACACTGTAAGTATTGTAAGTCTTGCTTCTTATTCCACTGTTTGTTCTTCCTAATGAAGAGCTAGAATCCATAACTTTTTGCTCTGAGAGAGAATGAAAGCAGAAAGAAATAGCCCATTTCTAGCTGGCTCTGGAAGGCTATACTCCCAAGTATTCACAGCTCGCCCTAAAGACACCATTAGCTGACCAGGCAAGACCTAGACCAACTAGTGACCAGCTCTTCTCTGTTCCTTAGTAGGCCCTGCAACTTTCTTACAGAAAATTAGAAGCCTATACTGCGTCACAGTAAATGATACGGAAGAAAATGGGAAGCTTTGTTTCAACTAGGTGTCTAAGCAGTCCCCAGTTTTAAGACACATTCTCTGGGGCCTTAATACATTAATGTTGCCACCCACTCTGCAAATGCTACTTCTGCTAAGCCCTTTTCCCCATGCATGTGACAAATTCTCTTTGCCATGGCTAGAATTTTACTCATTCTTTGCTAATCCTGAGTACAGGATGTATTTTGGAAATATTTCTATGTTGTTTCTCAGCCCGTCTTCCCTGGATTGTCTTGGTATTGGATGCTGTGGAGCCCTTTAGAATGACTTTCAACATGATAAGAAGTTTCTGCATGCTGTCTTCAGCTTCTCCACAAGCTTCTGAATTATGCCTAGTGCCTTGTGTCTGACAGCGTGTCTCCATTTCTCTGAAAGAATCTTGTAAGGAACATTGTCCACACCACTGAAAGAAACATAACTCCATCTTTTACCCACTACTTTACTAACACAGCAAAAGGTTAAATGGGAAAGTTAGCCTGAGTGAAGCCAGCCTGTGCAGAGTGTTGTGGCTATTCAACACGCCGATGACTTCCTGGTAACCAGCTCTGTGCCTATTTTAGCTGCAGTGGTAAGCAAGGTTCAAATATGTACTTTATTACTGAGCATGGATGGGAGCAGTAGCTGTCAAGCAGCACCTCAGTGTACTGTAAATGCACTGAACCTTGCCTTGTGGAAACTTGTAAAAGCCTATAGTCAAAGAATCATAGTGAATTAGTGAATTAGTCCCTTTGCAGAAGCCATCTTAATTAAACTCAGTTACATAATCAACTCGGCACTTAATAATTATTTTAAATGTCGCTTGTAGTGCTTTAGAAGTAGATATGTCAGGCATACATGCCTGTCTTCTGCAAACTACCTGCAGGTCTTCCTCACATTCCCCTTTGCAGAGGCAAGATTCACTATTTACCAGTGATCCGGTATTGTAACTTACTTGAGGGAGATAAGCCTGAAGGGTTACAGGCTGTTCAGGCAAGATGGGGTGGGAAAGCAAGTAGAAGGGCTTGTACGCTGTGGAAAGGAGTACCTTGGGTTCATGGAACTTCACCTTGGAACAGCTGATGAACCCATGGAGCGTGTGGGTAAGGACCAGAGAACAGACCAGTGCAGTTGATGTCATTGTAGGCGTCTGCTAGCACCTCATCAAGAAGAAGTCTTCTTCAGGCAGCTGGAAAAAGCCTCACAATGACAAACCCCAGTACTCAAAGACAACTTTAACCAACCCAAAATCAGCTGGAAAGACAATATCGCTGTGCACAGACAATCCAGGAAATGTCAGGAATGTGTCAAAGCCAGTTTTTTGATGCAGGTAATTGGTGAACCAACTAGGGAAGATGTTCTGTTGGACCTGCTACTCACAGACAAGCAAGAACTGGATGAATATGTGAAGGCTGAGGGCAGCATTTGCTAGTGCAAGATTCTGAGAGAAGTGAGCAAGATCAACAGCAGAATTACAACCCTGGGCATGAAAGTAGCATATTTTGGGCTGTTCAGGGACCTGCTTTACAGGTTTCCATGAGAAACTGCCTTGGGGGTTGAAGGCACCCAGGAAAGCTCATTGATCTCCAAGGACAACCTCTTCAGGACACAGTTGATTCCAGTGTGCAGAGAGTAAGGTAAACACAGCAGAAGGTCAGCCCGGATGAACACTGAGCTCAAACAAAAAAAAAAAAAAAAGGGAAGTACACTGAAGGAAAGAGCAGGAACAGGCTATTTCAGGGGATTACAGAGACATTGTCTGTGCATGTGGAAACGGAGTTAGGAAAGCCAAAGCTCGGGTGGAATTGAATCTAGTGTGCAGTGAAGGGTAGCAAGAAAAGGTTTTGTAAGTACATTGGCAAGAAAAGGATGGTGTGGGCCCATTGCTCAGTGGAACGGAAGGCCAGTTGACAAAGGAGGTGGAAAAGGCTAAGGTACATTTAATGCCTTGTCTTTGCCTAGGTTTTCACACCTGAGTTCCCTAGGACTACCTCCAGAATCTGTGGGAGCGAAGCAGTAGCCTCAGTTGAGAAGACAGGGTTGGGGATCACCAGCCAATCAAGATATACACAAGTCCCTGCACCAGGTAAGATGCAACCAAAGACGCTGCAAGAGCACGCTGGCGCCATTGCATGGCTGGTCTCATCATTTTCAGAAAGGGCATGGCAATTGAGTTAGCATCCTGACGCTTAGAAAAAGCATGTCACATCCATTTTCAAGCAGGGCAAAAAGAAGGACCCAGGGAACTACAGACCAGTGGAGGGTTATGGAGCAAATCCCCTTTGAAGCTCTTTTAAACACAAGGACAAGAAGGTGATAGGAAGCAGCTGATATGAACCTACTAAGGGCAAATCATGCCTGAACAACTTAATTACTTTTAGTGATGAAGTTTACTGGTGCTGTGGACAAAGGCAGGTGACCTCCAGAGATCTCTTACTGCCTAAATAATTATTTATATACACATATTTGCTAATAGGTTTGTCATGCTGTTTTAAAGCTTCTTCAGATTTCCAGATTATACACCAGCTGGGGCTGCTGACAAATTTGTCATTTTTCCCTAGTATCTCCTCTTATCAGCTCAATCTCTGATACTGTATTACCAGAAGAGAGCAAGTCTCTGGTAGAAGGACTTTCATGCTGAGTGGGAACTCTTTGAGGTTAGAAAGACACACAAAGTGGTACTGAGGCCCTAGGGTTCATTGTCTGTATTGAAGCGTGATCAAACTAGAAACCATTAAAAAAACCAAAAAGAATGTTTCTTGATTGCCTAAAGTATTTCTAGGTAAAGCATGAGCCCCATCCTGTGCCTCTAAGCCATACCCTCATAACAACAGAGCACAATTTAGCCCAGGAAGAAAGTTTTGAAGACACACAATACTTATTATTAAGACTGAATTTGTTTTGGCTGTGAACTCATCCAAATTGCTGCATGAGAACCTCAGAATGACCACTACCTAGCTTGGTATCCTGTCTGACAAAGGCTGGTAGCAAACGAATTTACAAAGTGTAAATAGAAAATAGCATTTCCCCTCCTGTACCGTGTCAACAGCAAATAATTTCACGACTTACTGGATGCTGAGTTTGCATTTCACATTTAATAGCTCTTGGTGGATTTTTCTTCCATGAACTTGACTAATAACTTCACAGTATCTGTGACCATTTGTGTGTCTTCAGAAGCTTCCTATTGCTGGCAGACTGCATGATGATTTTCCTTCTATTCACAATTTTGGTGAGAATCATAGTGGAATCAAACATAATGATTGGTTCCTTTCTCATAACAGAAAACATGTGGGGGATGGGCAGGGGTTATATTGAGGAATAAACAACAGCCATTCCTGGAGTGACTTCTCAATGCTTCTCGGTGATGCTAAGTCATTCCTTTGCTAGTGCAAGGGTTCCTAATCTCCTAATTGTCATTCAAAAAGAAACTATTTCACAGTGTCCTTAGTTTTGATACTTTTTTTCTGTGTGCCTTCCAGTTCTTCCATACTTTTTGGATTGCAATATCCACTTTATTAATTGGGGAAGTGAATACTGATGTAAGTAAGTACTGTTTATCATAAGAAGCTCCTGCAGTTCTTCATAGTCAATTTAATTTCTTAATGAGTAATTCTGGGAGGCAGATGTTTCTGAAGGCAGGCTGTTGCATAGCCTTTTTTGGATATATATGTTCACTGTGCAGGTAGTATAATACCTTTAATCAATATATAGTTAACATGTTATATGCTTATAAACATATTTATGCCACCTGACATATTGCTATTTCAGCTATACCTTTAAATTGTCTTCTAATTATTTCTCATCCGGTGAAGACATCTATTCTGAGGTCAAACACAACCGGATGATTTGCACCAGGATTTTTGCTTCAGCAAGTATGCTGAAATGGAATATGTCCCGAGCACCGTGCCCTGCGAGCTCTTCCGCGCTGGGAGATCCTGCTCGTGAGAACTACGCTGCAGTTCTTTCTCTTCCTGGGGGACTACTCAGAGAACTTGACCCCAGGTGCAGGGAGCGGCGAGAGGTGCGTGGAGGGGAAGGGTGGCAGGCCGTAAGAGCCGAGGGAGGAAAAGAAGAGGATCGTGCACAGCCAGGTCGTTCTTTTAGCGAAAGCGCTGGCGGAAGGGCAGCCGCGGCCTCAGCGTTCGCCCTTCTTTGCGGAGTCTCGGTGCCAACGGTGCCCGGCTCTTCCGCCGCGCTCTGCCCGCTGCAAGCCCTGTCTGCAAGAGAGCATCGCCTTGCGGGCTCTGCGGGGCCGGGCAGGGGCTTAGGAGGTTCAGGGCAGCCGGCAGAGGATAGCCGTTGCCAGCCCATGTCCTGTCCTCAGGTGCCGGTCGGTGTCCCTGTCTCCTCTGGGAGCGGCGGGCTGCGCTCCGCGGCAGGGGCTGCATCGACCGGAAAGGAGCTCGGCAAAGCCGGCAGGGAGCGGAGCAGCGTCCCCGCGTCCCGGCTTGTGCGGGGCTGTCCCGCCGGCAGGGAGCGGAGCAGCGTCCCCGCGTCCCGGCTTGTGCGGGGCTGTCCCGCCGGCAGGGAGCGGAGCAGCGTCCCCGCGTCCCGGCTTGTGCGGGGCTGTCCCGCCATCAGGGAGCGGAGCAGCATCGCTGCGTCCCGGCTTGTGCGGGGCTGTCCCGCGGGCAGGGAGCGGAGCAGCATCGCTGCGTCCCGGCTTGTGCGGGGCTGTCCCGCCGGCAGGGAGCGGAGCAGCGTCCCCGCGTCCCGGCTTGTGCGGGGCTGTCCCGCCGGCAGGGAGCGGAGCAGCGTCCCCGCGTCCCGGCTTGTGCGGGGCTGTCCCGCCATCAGGGAGCGGAGCAGCGTCCCCGCGTCCCGGCTTGTGCGGGGCTGTCCCGCCACCAGGGAGCGGAGCAGCGTCCCCGCGTCCCGGCTTGTGCGGGGCTGTCCCGCGGGCAGGGAGCAGAGCAGCGTCGCCGCGTCCCGGCTTGTGCGGGGCTGTCCCGCCACCAGGGAGCGGAGCAGCGTCCCCGCGTCCCGGCTTGTGCGGGGCTGTCCCGCGGGCAGGGAGCGGAGCAGCGTCGCCGCGTCCCGGCTTGTGCGGGGCTGTCCCGCCGGCAGGGAGCGGAGCAGCATCGCTGCGTCCCGGCTTGTGCGGGGCTGTCCCGCCATCAGGGAGCGGAGCAGCGTCCCCGCGTCCCGGCTTGTGCGGGGCTGTCCCGCCGGCAGGGAGCGGAGCAGCATCGCTGCGTCCCGGCTTGTGCGGGGCTGTCCCGCGGGCAGGGAGCGGAGCAGCGTCCCCGCGTCCCGGCTTGTGCGGGGCTGTCCCGCGGGCAGGGAGCAGAGCAGCGTCGCTGCGTCCCGGCTTGTGCGGGGCTGTCCCGCCACCAGGGAGCGGAGCAGCGTCCCCGCGTCCCGGCTTGTGCGGGGCTGTCCCGCCATCAGGGAGCGGAGCAGCGTCGCCGCGTCCCGGCTTGTGCGGGGCTGTCCCGCGGGCAGGGAGCGGAGCAGCATCGCTGCGTCCCGGCTTGTGCGGGGCTGTCCCGCCATCAGGGAGCGGAGCAGCGTCCCCGCGTCCCGGCTTGTGCGGGGCTGTCCCGCCATCAGGGAGCGGAGCAGCATCGCTGCGTCCCGGCTTGTGCGGGGCTGTCCCGCCGGCAGGGAGCGGAGCAGTGTCCCCGCGTCCCGGCTTGTGCGGGGCTGTCCCGCCACCAGGGAGCGGAGCAGCATCGCTGCGTCCCGGCTTGTGCGGGGCTGTCCCACGGGCAGGGAGCGGAGCAGCGTCCCCGCGTCCCGGCTTGTGCGGGGCTGTCCCGCCATCAGGGAGCGGAGCAGCGTCCCCGCGTCCCGGCTTGTGCGGGGCTGTCCCGCGGGCAGGGAGCGGAGCAGCGTCCCCGCGTCCCGGCTTGTGCGGGGCTGTCCCGCCGGCAGGGAGCGGAGCAGCGTCCCCGCGTCCCGGCTTGTGCGGGGCTGTCCCGCGGGCAGGGAGCGGAGCAGCGTCCCCGCGTCCCGGCTTGTGCGGGGCTGTCCCGCGGGCAGGGAGCGGAGCAGCGTCCCCGCGTCCCGGCTTGTGCGGGGCTGTCCCGCCATCAGGGAGCGGAGCAGCATCGCTGCGTCCCGGCTTGTGCGGGGCTGTCCCGCCATCAGGGAGCGGAGCAGCATCGCTGCGTCCCGGCTTGTGCGGGGCTGTCCCACGGGCAGGGAGCGGAGCAGCGTCCCCGCGTCCCGGCTTGTGCGGGGCTGTCCCGCCATCAGGGAGCGGAGCAGCATCGCTGCGTCCCGGCTTGTGCGGGGCTGTCCCGCGGGCAGGGAGCGGAGCAGCGTCCCCGCGTCCCGGCTTGTGCGGGGCTGTCCCGCCATCAGGGAGCGGAGCAGCATCGCTGCGTCCCGGCTTGTGCGGGGCTGTCCCGCGGGCAGGGAGCGGAGCAGCGTCGCCGCGTCCCGGCTTGTGCGGGGCTGTCCCGCCGGCAGGGAGCGGAGCAGCATCGCTGCGTCCCGGCTTGTGCGGGGCTGTCCCGCGGGCAGGGAGCGGAGCAGTGTCCCCGCGTCCCGGCTTGTGCGGGGCTGTCCCGCGGGCAGGGAGCGGAGCAGTGTCCCCGCGTCCCGGCTTGTGCGGGGCTGTCCCGCGGGCAGGGAGCGGAGCAGCGTCGCCGCGTCCCGGCTTGTGCGGGGCTGTCCCGCCATCAGGGAGCGGAGCAGCGTCGCCGCGTCCCGGCTTGTGCGGGGCTGTCCCGCCGGCAGGGAGCGGAGCAGCGTCCCCGCGTCCCGGCTTGTGCGGGGCTGTCCCGCGGGCAGGGAGCGGAGCAGCGTCCCCGCGTCCCGGCTTGTGCGGGGCTGTCCCGCCGGCAGCGGCGCAGGCGTGGCACGGCAGGGCTTCAGGGTCGCCACGATGCATTCACGGCCCCGGGCCCTTTCGTTAGCTCTCTCCCGGGCTGGAAGGCAGCAGGATTAGAGCCGCACTGGTTGCCAAACAGGCGGCTCCTCCCCCGCGTCGCCCGCCCGCCGGCAGGAACGCGAGTCGCTTAAGCCCACTGTACGTGGTTTCCTTGCTTTGCACAGCACCGGGACCAGCACTGGAGCAGCATGGGGCGAGCAGGTTGCATTCGGAAGGAGAGCTGATTGTGCCGGAATGAGAGTGTCGTGGCTCCTCCTACACCGAGAATATTTTAAGAAAGGTGGTGCCCAGCAGGGCTGTTGCGTGACAGTCTTTGTATTTGCATTTCTGCAACCCTCACATAGCCTCATGCGAAGGCCAGTGTACACCGCACTGAGAAAGTGCTGTACGTCCTGGTTACGTGAGGAGCTGCCCCTTGGCTTTCAGTGTACATTTCCCCGTAGATACGAGAGATGACTGAGCGCAGGTGACTGCCCTCAGGATGGGAACAGGCCCGCCAAGTACTTAGTGAGCATGAAGGCAGTGCTGCTGCTGCTGCTGGTTGTAAAAATGATCCTCGTGTTCCCCTACAAGAGTTTGGTGTGAGTCTTGCACTCCCGTAGCACTAGTGTGGTATCTGATTCAGTTTTCTTTCTTCCTACTGAATGCTTGTGATGACTGTAAAGGACAATCATAAAAGAAGCTTACTGCTACAAGGATAAAGATTTCTTAATACATACCAGTAGAACAGATTATGGCTACATGTAATGAAACTTGGGTCATGTCACAACTGGGAGAATGGTGAAATCCTTCTGGAACACTTTGACCAATTTAACACGTTTTTCTATTTTCTTAGTGGTGACTTTGTGGTTTTCAGCAGGTTAGCTTCACTTTTCAGATGGCTTATGTGAATTATTCTGATGCAACAGTAAAAGTTTGTTGGTTGTCTGCGGGATGTCCTAAAGACTTAGATGTCTGGTCCCCAAATTTATCATTAGGGACTCAATACAACTCAATAGGTAACTGTTACACCCAAAAGAGTAGAAAGTAAATGTCAATGTTATTTATACAAAATTCTGATCTTACTTGACATCAAGAAAAGAAATCAAAAGTCAGGTACAAAAAGCAGATGTATTTCTGTGTATGGATTAAGTAGCAAACAAAACTTAGGGCAATAGTAGTTTACAGTCTCCTAGTCTGCCAGCTCTTGGAGACTCAAGTTCACTGCTGCTAGAATGAGGGCAGTATATTTGGTGATGTGCGAGACACCTTTCCTCCCTTTTCCTCCTATCTTGTGATGGACTAGAAAAGAACTGTAAAGGAAGTAGCAGAAATTAATGCACTGAAGAGCATCGCTCCCCGAGCTTTTTGTGTTTCTTCAGATCTTTCTTTCTCTCCTCCTGTTTCTGTTCCCTGACAAATGATATACTGTCATCATTCTGCAGATGAGTAAATGGTGGCCATATGGAGGGGTAAAGAATATAGTGATCTGCCCAGATTCTCTCTCCATTGCTTGCTAATTTGTGGTATAAGTGGATATGATGCGCCCTTTCTGGGGTAGTTATTCCCCACATTTAGTAAGTTGAATCACTACAGGCTCAGGTATGTAAGGTATAGAATAGCTTGCAGGGAGTCGTGCCCAGTCTGCCTCATTAGTCACTGTCAGATTTATTGTCTGTTGTGTCTCAGTCTAGTCTGACTTCCTTCTCATGCTCTCCTTCGGCTGTGCCTCTGGATCATGTGTTTGTTCTGTTGTGTCCCAGACTACCCCTTGCTCTGATACCTTACTTTTGCCAGACAGAAATGATGAGGTAGCCGTACCTATTGCACCGTGGGAAGTCACAACACTGCTGAGCCAGGCGCAAGATATGTGCCACTTTGAAGAGCTTGTGACCTCCAGAGAGCCACACCAGAAGACACTGTCCCTATCTGCTGTATCATGCAATAGCCCTTTTTTCCTCTCATGACTCATGCCTTAGTCTCACAGAGGGGATGTCAAGAAAGCTGAAGGGTCTTGCTGGGGAATTTCTGTTGGTTAGAAATCAGCGTAAATGGAGGTAGGGTTACCGTACAACGGCAAGAATATCTTTTTGTCTAGGTTGGCTCATAGTTGTATTTCTACTTGAAAACAGTGGCGAATTAAAATTCAACTCAGAACCTGTAATGATGCATTTTTAATTATTTGTGTTGCTAGAGATTTTGTAGAACTGAACAGGATGAGGTAGAGAAAGCCTACTAATCAAATATGGATAAGCGGATCTGTTTATATGTGTTTCCCAGATGTTGAAAGTGAGCCATGCAGAAGAGAGAGCATGAAGGTTATCTTGTACTGTGTATAGGAAGGTATGATACTTCTTGTATCCTATGTTACCATTACTTCCTGTAATGTAAAACCAGTGGACTAGCAAATTAAATATTCTCATGTCTCACTCACATGATCTTGTCCCATACAAACTGTTGCACTGATGCAGGTGAAGGTGCTTTCCAAGATCAACTTTATAGTTTAAGAAATTCTGGAAATTTGGAAAAAAAGAATTCTTGCAATCCCAACTGCAAACCAAGTGCTAAATTATTAAGGTGACTCATGGGATGTACCTCTCGGGTCTTCTAGTGCGAGCTGCATTAGCTTGGGTCCACTAAGGTCAGTGGCAGAGTACACTGAAATTTTCCACAAGCATTTTTTCCATTAAAAATGAATTTTTATGTGAAGACAATATTTAAGTTGCATCTCAAAATCCTTTAATTTAGATTAAAGATGTAACATTCCTTGACAAACCAGAAATAGAGAGTATATTTTAGATTTCAAGCCAAATTTTTGCTGGTTGTCAGGCAGATAAAAGGTTTTGATTTTTTTTTTAAGATACATTTTTAGCAAGGACTTTGGAGGAGGCAGAATATTTCAAGACTTTTTGTGAAAATGATGTTCTTTAAAGACGTTCTTGTCACCCAGATTTTACCAGCTGAAAGTAGCTCCATTTAGCAGTGAGTATTAGGAAACCCTGAAAGATAAGACAATTAAGAAGAACACATACTGCTTTATTTAAACTTTTTCCAAGCCTGTACTTCAAAGGGGGGAGTGTTCTGTTGCAATGCAAATTATTTGTCAACAAATGGAACAGCTGGTATGAATTGGTAATACCTCCTGCCAGAACATCGTGTTACAGGTTACACCATTTACTAATATAATGCAGTTAGTGTAGTTATTTCCATTTGATTTCAGTGACTGGGACAATGCAACACAATAAATGATGATGCAATCAGATGGAGTGAGCTCGGTTTTGACTTCACCACGCTTGGAAAGGGTTACATATGTTGAAAAGTGCCCCTTCTTAACAAAAGGTTTTACTTCTCTAAGCTAACATTTTATGATTTTGAAAGAAGTCAAAATAATATTAAAATAGTTCTATATAGTTCTATAATGGTTCTAATACAAGTTCTATAACTGCTAAACCTGTCCTTGTGCTTGGGATTGCCCTGACCCAGGTGCAGGACCTGGCCCTTGGCCTTGTTGAACTCCATGAGGTTGGCACAGGCCCACCTCTCCAGCCTGTCCAGGTCCCTCTGGATGCCATCCCTTCCCTCCAGCGTGTCGACCGCACCACACAGCTTGGTGTCATCAACAAACTTGCTGAGGGTGCACTCAATCCCACGGTCCATGTCACTGACAGAGATGGTGAACAGCACCGGTCCCAATACTGATCACTGAGGAATGCGACTCATTACTGGTCCCCACTCAGACATCGAGCTGTTGTCCACAACCCTTTGAGTGCGACCACCAAGTCAATTTCTTATCCATCAAGTGGTCCATCCATCACATCCATGCTTCTCCAATTTAAAGACAAGGATGCTGTGCAGGACAGTGTTGAATGCGTTGCACAAGTCCAGGTAGATGACATTGGCTGCCCATCCTTTATCCATCAAAGTTGTGACCCCATTGTAGAAGGCCACCAGGTTCGTCAGGCACGATCTGCCCTTGCTGAAGCCATGTTGGCTGTCACCAATCACCTCCTCGTTTTCCATGTGCCTTTGCATGGTTTCCAGGAGGATCTGCTCCATGATCTTGCCAGGCACAGAGGTGAGAATGACTGGCCTGTAGTTCCCTGGTTCCTCCTTTTTTCCCTTTTTAAAGATTGGGGTTATGTTTTCCCTTTTCCACTCAGTGGGAGCTTCACCAGACCTCCATGACTTCTCAGATATGATGGATTGAGGTTTAGCAACCTCATCTGGCAGTTCTTTCAGGACCCACAGATGTATTCCATCAGATCCCATGGACTTGTGCATTTTCAGGTGCTCCTCAGGTGTTCTTGAACCTGATCCTCTCTAACCATAGGCGGCTCTCCATTCTCTCACTCTCTGCCCTTGCCTTCTGTGATTTGGGGGGGTACGGCTTGTGTCCTTGCCAAGGAAGATGGAGGCAAAAAAATCAGTGAGCACCTCGGCCTTCTCCATGTCCTGGGAAGCCAGCTCTCCCATTTCCTTCCACAGAGGACCCACATTTTCCCTGGCCTTCCTTTTATCCCTTATGTACCTATAGCAGCCCTTCTTGTTGCCCTCGATGTCCCTGGCCAGGTTTAATTCTGTCAGGGCTTTGGCTTTCCTAATGTGATCTCTGACTTCTGGGACAACTTCTCTGCAATCCTCCCAGGCTCCCTGTCCCTGCTTCCACCCACTGTAGGCTTCCTTTTAGTGCCTCAGTTTCTCCAGGAGCTGCTTGTTCATCCATGCAGGCCTCCTGGTGTTTTTAGCCGACTTCCTCTCCATTGGGATGCACAGCTCCTGACCTTGGAGAAGATCCCTGAATACCAGCCAGCTTTCTTGGGCCCCTCTTCCCTCCACGGCTTTATCCCATGGAACTCTGCCAATCAGTTCCCTGAAGAGGCCAAAGTCTGCTCTCCTGAAACCCGGGGTAGCAAGCTTGTTGCACACTCTCCTCACCTCCTTAAGGATGTCAAATCTACCATTCCATGGTCACTGCAACCAAGGCTGCCCTTGAGTGTCACGTTCCCCCCCAGCCCCTCCCTGCTGGTGAGAACAAGGCCCAGCATGGCACCCCTCCTCGTCGGCTCCTCTATCACTTGGAGAAGGAAGTTGTCATCGACTCATTCCAGGAACCTCCTGCCTTGCTTGTGCCCTGCTGTGTTGGCCCTCCAACAGATATCGGGGTGGTTGGAGTCCCCCATGAGGACCAGGGTCTGTGACCATGAGGCTGCTGCTACCTGTCTGTAGAGGGCCTCATCCACTCGCTTGTCCTGGCCAGGTGGCCTGTAGCAAACTCCTACTGCAGTAACCCCACTCCCTGCCCTCCCTTTAATGCTGATCCATAAGCTCTGAGTCAGCTCCTCACCCATCCCCACTGGAGTTCCATGCACTCCAGCTGGCTCTGATGTAGAGAGCAACACTCGCTCCACGTCTCCCCTGCCTGTGCTTCCTCAAGAGCCTGTATCCTTCCAATCTGAAGCTGCAGTCATAGGAGCCATCCCACCACGTCTTCACGATGCCAGTGAGGCCACAGCCCCTCATGAGTGCACACACCTCTAACTCTTCTTTATTTCCCGTGCTCCGTGTGTTCGCATAGAGCCATTCAAGATGGGCACCCCTGACTGCTGTGCATTAAGACTGAGGTGAAACCCAGTCTGAGAAGCAGTTTCCTAAAGTGGATGGTACTGGGTGTAGCCATCCTTTGCCTTCTCTCAGCATGTTTTTTCTTCCGCTGCTTGCAACTGTGCTTTAGGAAGGATCTTGCCAGTTAAGTTCTTTGATCAGTAAGCCAAAATTATTTCAGCTTCGGAGAATATTTGAACAACAGTCCTGGGACGATCAGAGTTGCAAAAGGGAGTGAGGGAGAGAGGAGAATTTAGCTGTGTTGGCAGATTTTTGCCACAGGGCTTCAGAGGGGCTGGGTGATTTGCTCATCCAAGTCCTAGCTGGGTTTGAAGTCAATGGCTTGTTTACAGTGCTTTTATACTTAGGTGCACTGTGGGAAGTCCAACAGCCTGGCCCATAGATATCGGAGAAATCACTTTGTCATGGAAAGCTTGTCCACTGGCAAGCTGTGTATGTAACAAGCTCTTGGACGATGCTCTGTTTTAAGAGGTGTAAAGCACTGCCAGGTTTGAACTTAAGCATAGAATAAGGAAGACTGAGTTCCTCTGTCTGTGTGATCAGAGCCTTTTCTCCTTAAGAAACTGAGCAGACAAGCTGAAGTTCTTGTTTCCTCAGATTCTACCTTCACACCCATGCAATGTACTCTGCAGTACTGTACTCTGAAGACAACGTAGATTTCAGATTCAAATATTTCTCGCTGTTGGAGTTGTTCTAGATCGTGCCAACCATGCTGGATCAGAATCAGGCTATGTTCCCTGGTAATAGTCAAATGTCTCCTCAAAATACTTCTCTCTGTTAAAAATTGTCTGACAAATTTGTGGCTACTTTGGGTAGACCTATTTAGAAAAACAGAAATACCAATTTGAGATGCAGATATGAAATCAAGTTGTTGCATATTTTCTGAGCCCTGGTACACGTGTTCTTAGCCTGTCACAGACGCAAATGCGCCTCAGTGAAATAAACTGTTTCTCTGTTTGGTTTACTCACATGATAATGAGTTAAGATCATACAGGGAGTCTTACAAACACCAGATGAGGTATGACAGCCCGTGTTTAGTCAATAGGGAGTTTGAGCCCATAGGCTCTTGGGAAACCGGCTCCTTTTGTATTGATACTGTGTGTTATACAATTGTGCAAGTTTGGAGAGGGAAAAATATTTATGTCTGACCTCCTGGAATGAATTTAAGATAAAATTATAGCCAAACATGAATATATTTTCATGCAGGGGGAATAATACAAACCTCACAGAGGATCTTTAGAACATAATTAACTTATGAAGGCTTCCTACCAAGTTCACTAGGAATTAGTTCTTCACAGGTGCAAGTCAAAGCCCTAAGTGATAAGGTTGAATCTAAGGAAATGTTTCAGAATTTCAGAATCTGCTCTCTTTCTCTTAATTTTATTTGATTGATTTAAACACCATGATCCGTCAGGTTCCATCAATCAGTAATCACCTTCCATTCTGTAGCTATCATATGAACTCTATTCCAAAGCACTGAATTCAAGGTGTGATATGTGCTGCTAAGATAATCAGCATCAAGAGGATATCGGTTGGATACTTGTAATGACCTTAAATTATTTTTTAATTTACCTGTATTTCCTGTGTTTTCTTTTTCCTCTTAATTGATTGTCTATATTTTTTTGCTAATCTGGCTGTTATTAATTTGAGATTCCTTTTCAGAATTAGTTTTTTCTTCTTCCCTCACACTTCCCCCTCCTCGATTGTCCCATTTGCAGTGTCTTTAGTGCATTCCATCAAGGGTTTTCAAAAAGCTTTTTCTTCTAAGCTTTAGTGCCTAATTAAAGAGATGATTGCTAGGAGATTGTGGAAAACATCATTCAGAGAGTATGATTTGTTCTTTTCCTTATCTTCCATGCAAGTCTCAGATCAGAATTTGTGAGTAAATGTAGCAGTATCCCAAAATACTCCTGTGCTGAGATTGTCACAGTGGACAGAACACAAGGAGACTGTGCCAGTCCTGTGCCACCAGGAGATGCAGAGAAGAGCAGGACTGGAGAACAAGATCCAGGACTGGAGAACAAGACCCAGGACTGCCTGTGTTGGAAAAAGCACATGAGTTCTTTCAGATTTCTGATCTGGAAGGGAAAGGCTTCATCACTCATCAAGACATACAGGTGAAACAAAACTGGCTATGTGAAATGCACAATGAGAGAAACTCCTAGTGCCCTGAATGCATTGAGACCGATTAATTTAGAGTTAAAAATTGTAACATCCTCCTGATGATTTTAAAGAGATATGTAGGATTTAAAATAATCTCTTTGAAGTCTTACATATTGCCTGCATTTGTTTCCACAGACAAAGCAACAAAAAAGGTGAAAAATTAAAGTAAGTGAAGTTTTAAAAAACGCCCTAGGAATTTAATTCCATTCTCATTGGGAAAGTTGAAACATTACTTTGTGATTTGGCACAAAATCGTGACAGTATTCAGTTCACCAATTTTATCCTTCTTTTTTTTTTTTTTTTTTTTTCAGCAAAATTGTGTAAATAAAGTCTTTCTCTTGGGTTTCACCTGCCAGACAAAGGTGAACTCTCAGCTGGATCACATATATATATAGAGAGAGAGTATAGAGGAACAGTATTTTAACATTATTCAGTGTTTACACTAATCTTACCAGATTGCTCTTATATTGAGGGGCCAAAATCAGATTTTCTGAAAATGTTGAGATTTTTTTTTTTTTTTTTTCCCAAAGCATCTGTATAGAGAATCTCTTGAAAAATAGTATTGGGTGCAATTTGCAGAAATGATTATTTGAGCCAGTATGTGTCAGAAAACAACAGTGTACATAATTTCACTGTGTTAATCTATTTCTACTTCAGTACTCACAGATGAACGAGAATTGGGGAGTGGGAGCAAATAATTTCAGCGCAAAGTACTGCCAACTGAAGCATCAAGTATGAAATTTAGAAACCTTCCATATCCTCAGAAAAACAAGATGTGTCTCCATGTAAGAAAATACAAGTGAGATGCTTTTAACTACCTATGTTGGAAAAGCAAAAATGTCACAGTACATTGCTCAGATTACTAGCTTGCAAGAACTTTCTGTGCAGTTGTGTGTGTTGCTGAGTTTTGTGATGGCCTGTGCTAATTCTGCGAAGTTGAAATATTGATAATCTTAGTAACAACGCTAAGTGTGGCCCCAGTTCATCAAGTAAATTATCCTCAGGGAATTTAATGGAGAAAAATGTTGGTACATTCGTCATAATCTCCTATTTTATTTTATTTTTCAAGAAAATGCAAGTAACTGGTGTTTTCTGCCCAAAACTAGTATAATTCTGTTCAGAATTTGAACCCAGCACTCCCGCTGATGTTGGAGAAGCCTATATTCAACAGTCAGGTTTGCAGCAAGACCCACAAGCAGTTGTACTGGAATAGCAAGTTGGCCTGTGTTTATGACACGGTCAGGAGAGGACAGCCGGTTATCAAGAAGCACTCCTTCAGCAGGTGCCAAAGACCTGGCAGTAGGAGTACAGTTGCTGTTTCTAAGAGTATAAAGACTAATTTGTCTGAAGTACTTTCTCCCTTACCAGTGCCATGTAGACTCTAAGAATTTTACAAGAAAAGCAAATTTTAAAAAGTTTGCCTTTCGATCTGAGAGATGAAAATCTAAAGCCCTGGGGAGATGGGTATATTTAAGTGGGAAACTGAAAACGGTGTATCACTGAAGTATTGTATTTAGACTGAATGTACAGCAAGATTTCTTAGGTTTTCGGCAGCAGCCAGCAATGCACAATTAGTCCTGCTCAGAAATCCTTTTGGGATTATTCCAGGTAGTTCTGCGCTTTAGAAGCTCTGTTGCTTTCCCTTCTGAAGATCACCTTGGTCTTCCTTTTTCTGTTCTTTTCAATTTACACAGGTTTATAATGTGTACCCTAAACCCTTCGTTGCAGCCAATGAAATCCTGGTTAACGCACTCGGGCAATTCTTATCTTGGTTGTATTGCCTGCTATATTTAATTGTGGTTTCGTTGTTCCTGGATTGCAGCAGAGACTTTCTTTGGCCCTAAATCCCTTCCCCACGGTGGAGCAGATTAGCACTTTTGTTCTGGTGAACTTTATCAAACGATTAGCTTGCAATTTTACTGTGTTGTATATACAGGAGTTCAGGGAAGAGATTAAAATATTAACTAGTACAACAGAGAACTTCACCAGTGTATGTTTATATTGCTTCCCAAGCTGAGGAAAGGTTTTACTCTTCCTAATGCTGTCTCCCAGTGGAAATCCTTGCTATTGCAGATGCTTGCCACTCAGTTCCCTCTTATTTCTTGGTATCTGTTTATACTGTTAAAAACAATTACAGGAAAACTATTAGGGCCAGATTTAAAGATTTTTTTTTCTCCTTAATGCCTGCCTTTAGATTCTCAGGAAAACGTAGGTGATTTTGTGGAGCTGGTTTCAATGAAGTTTTATATTTTTTGGTGTGAGCACACTGCATTTCAGAAATAGGCAGTCATGAACTGCATTTAACTCGTTACAGGAGCAGGTTTGCTCCTTGGACCACGCAGCTTTCTTAGCTTTGATTTATTTATTTGTTTACTTACAGTTTTTAAAGCATCTTTAATTAGGACAGTATACACTCTATAATGTTCTTCTTTAGAGAGTCTTTTGCTTGACCTCATGATGTGGAAGGAGCTAGGCATAGAGTTCTGCTGGCAAGTTTGTCCAGCTGCATGATAATCAAGCCATTTCACCAGGATGTTGAGACTCCACCTCAGGTTCTACCTCTTCCCTGTGTGATTGGAATCTGTGTCACAAGGAGATCGTTTTCACTGCTTTTGTCATAAAAGATTCATAAAGGCAAGTAATGAAATCATAAAAGCAAATCTCCCTCAGTTGATGGTTTTTTACTGTGTGATATATTTGAATTTTCACTCTGGGAAACAAAAGGACCTATCTTTTATGTGTTATGGATGTTCTGTAAAATACAGGCTTCCTCTCATCCTGTAATACTGGGTAAAGTTGCTGCATGTTTTGTCGTTGCAGAGACTGCATCTTGAGTTACCTCAGCCTGGAAGAGCTTGACAAAGTTTTTGTTACTTTGGATGCTGATGGCAACGGCTCACTCAGCCCAAAGGAGTTCACCACAAGATTCAGCGAGTTTAGAAACTATGATGTCTCCGCTTTATTCATACTCTATACTCTCCACATCAATAGAAAAGAATTTTATCTTAGCAGTAAACTTAATGATGCACACAGGGAGCCAGACTATTCCCTAGATAGAGCAGATATATGTGACAGATGAAGAGTTCAAATTATGTCTATAAATAGACAAAGGGCTCCAGGGTCTTTCTGTCCTGCGTAAGATGGCAAGCCATAGTACAGTAGGAGACATATGATATAACCATCTGAATTACACCTACTTCAAGCTGTGGAGTAGATCTATGAAAAAATTTTGGAAAATTTTCCTTGGGAGAAAAAAATCTTGTGTTTTATGACCTGATATGATAGTGTAAGACAATGTTGGAAGTATGTTAATACCACTGTCCTTACTGCTGCGGGAATGCCACCTACAACAAATTAACTCCTCAAGTGATGTTACTTCATATCAAAACAAAACAAGACAAGGCAATTATTATTGCTGCATGATGGGAGCTGATAAGTTCTGTGTAACTGCCTCTTTTGCAACAGCGTTCTTACAGTTGTGTTCTCTGTGTTTGTGAAAGGGTTGTTTTCTCCCCAGCTGTGAGGTTCCAGATGAGACGACAGTGTAAGTTAGTGAGACTGTGACTGATTGTTTATGCAGATTCAATTTTGTACTTAGATGTTAGCTCTGCTATGAGCATCAGGTTTGAGCATTTCCTCTGGAAAAAAATCTCTTCTATCTGTGAATTGTAACATTAAATCCATTTAAATACTATGTATAGGCCCAGTAAATAGGACCTTCATATTTGTTTGCAAATCATTAATAATGTGGAATTTTAATTCTCTGATGTTGCACATCTCCCATTTTAGAGCTAGATCAAGTATCTTAATAAAGAGTATGAATATATATCTTAATGAAGAGTATCTTCATTTGTGCTCAGCTGGGGAAGACCAGATACATTCCATCAAATTCTAAATGGGCACCACTGAAAAAAAAGTCTGGCTCTGTCCTCTTTGCACTCTCGTGTATTTATATACATTGATTATATCCCTGAGCCTTCTCCTCCCTAGGCTAAACATTCCTCTCTCTCTCAGTCTTTACTCACATGAGAGATGCTCCAATCCCTTAATCATCTTTGTGGCCCTTTGTTGGACTCTCCCCAGTATGTCCCTGTCTCTCTTGTACTGAGGAGCCCAGAACTGGACACAGTACTCCAGGTGTGACCTGCTCAGTGCTGAATAAAGGGGAAGGATCACATCCATCAACCTGCTGCAAATACTCTGTCTAATGCAGCCAAGGACACTGTTCGCCATCTCTGCAGCAAGGACGCATCACTGGGTCCCGTTCAACCTGGTGTCCACCAGGATTCCCAGGTCCTTTTCTGCCAAGCTGCTTTCCAGCCAGGTGACCCTCAGCATATACTGGTGCACGGAGTTGTTCCTCTCCAGATGCAGGACTTTGCACTTCCCCTTGCTGAACCTCATGAGGTTCCTGTCAGCCCATTTCTCCAGACTGTCAAGGTCCCTCTGGATGGCCTCTGGTGTATCAGCCACTCCTTTCAGGTTGCTGTCATATGCAGACTTGCTGAGAGTGCACTCTGCCCCATCATCCAGATGTTAAACCAGACTAGACCCAGTATTGATCCCTGGGGTACATGCTAGTCTCTGACTCCAACTAGACGTTGCACCACTGGGCCTGGCCATACAGTCTCTTTTCAATCCACCTCACTGAATGCTCATCCAGTGTGTACATCAACAGCTTCTCTATAAGGAGATTGTTGGAGGCCTTACTGAAATCCAGGTAGACAATATCCACTAGTCCCTCCTCATCTACCAGGCCAGTCACTTCATCACAGAAGTTTATCAAGTTGGTCAAGCATGACTTCCCCTTTGTGAACCCACGTTGACTACTCCTGAATGATTTTCTCATCCTTAATATATCTGGAAATGGTTCCCAGGATTAGGTACTCCATCACCTTCACCACAATCAAGGTTAGGCTGACTAACCTGTGGTTCCCTGGGTCCTCTTTCTTGCCCTTTTTGAAGATTGAGGTGACATTTGCTTTCCTCCAGTCTTCTGGCACTTATCCCAGTCACTATGATCAATTTAAGATTATCAAGAGTGGCCTCACAGTGACATCTGCCAGCTCCTTCAGCACTCCTGGGTGCATCCTATCAGGGCCCACAGACTTAAGTCCAGTTTACTTAAGAATTCCCTGACTTGATTGATCCTCTTCCACCAAGTGTACATTTGCCTGGCTCCAACCTTTCTGTCTGATCTTTGGGACCTGGGATTCCTGTTGGCCAGTCTTGTCAGTAAAGACTGAAGCAAAGAAGGCATTCAGTACTTCCACCTTTTCCATGTCCTGTGTTACCAAGTTCTTCACCTCACTGAGGGACTCATTTTGCCTAGTTTTCCTTTTGTCTCCTATGTGCTTACAGAAGCCCCTTTATTTTTACATCCCTGTCCAGATGCAATCCCATTTGGTCTTTAGTTTTCGTAACTCCATCACTGCATGTCCAGACAATATCTCTGTATTCCTCCCGGGTTACCCATCCTAGCTTCCACCCTCCGCGTGCTTTCTTTTTGTGTTTGAGTTTGGCCAGGATCCAATTGTTCATCCATGCAGGGCTCCTGGCATTTTTATGTGGCTTCTTATTCACTGGGATGGAGCAATCTTGAGCTTGGAGGAGGTGATCCTTGAATATTAACCATTTTTTGGGGTACCTCTTCCCTCTAGGGCTTATCCCAAGGCAGTCTTTCAAGCAGATATTTGAAGAGGCCAAAGTTTGCTCTCCTGAAGTCCAGGGTTATGACCTTGCTTTTTGCCCTTGTCCCTGCTCTCTGAATCCTGAACTTCACCACACCACTTGACTCCATGGTCACTGCAGCCAACGCTTTCTTTTGACTTTCACATCTCCACGGAGACCCTCCTTGTTGGTGGGTATGAGGTCTAGCAGAGCGCCTCTCCTCACTGGCTCCTCTATCACTTGGAGGAGGAAGTTATCATCAATTCACTCCAGGAACTCCTGGTTTGCTTATGTCCTGCTGCATTGTCCCTCCAACAGATATCAGGGTGATTGAAGCCCCCCATGAGGTCTGGGGCCTCTGAACATGAGGCTGTTTCTACCTGTCTGTAGAAGGCCTCATCCGCCTTTTCTAGATGGCCCGGTGGCGATAGCAGACACCCACTATACCGTTCTCTTTCCCTATCCTCTGTTTAATCCTAACCCATTAGCTCTCCATCTCTTCTATCCCCACACATCGCTCCATGCATTCCAGCTGCTCTCTTACATAAAGGGCAACTTCCCCTCCTTGTCTGCCCTTCCTGTCCTTCCTAAAGAGCCTGTATCCCCCCGTTGCAACACCCCAGACATGGGAGCCATCCCACCACGTCTCCATGATCCAGTCTTTCTGTTATTGACAGAAACATCCTAAATAGATGGAAGAAACTGCCGCAGGGGACAAGTTTAGAGGAATTAAAATGCATGTGAGTCAAAGGGAGGGAAATGTATTAATTAAATGTAGCTCTCTATATGTAGTTTATCGAGGAATTTGATGTGTGCCTTTGGTCATGCACTAAAAAGATTGAAAAATGGGTTACATTTTGTCAGTAGCAATGCCCTGGTTATTTTAGAATCCAAACTTCTGCTTAAGTAAATCAAGAAATAAGGCCACAACATTTATAAAGCACGTTTTGCTGCAATTTACGTCTTTCATTTATGGAGGTCTGCCTATTTTCAGTGTGTGAATTTTGGGGGGAGTGATTTACTGAAGGTTAGGCATTAAACTATGGACAAACTCAGGCACAAAACTCAGGGATTCTCTTGCCATGCTTCATCTTTCTGTTTCATTATGCTTCCTTGTCTTGTACACAAGTATAGGTGTTTCCCTCACATTTACTGCAAAATTTGATCTTTAGTATGTTGCTTTTCAATAATATTGCTTCTTATAGTAAATTCTGAAAATGCTAACATGTAATTTCTGTTCTGATGTCATTTTCTTTTGGGGCAGATATTGCTTTGACCAATGGGATGATGCAACAATCAGAAGGTGAAACAGCCTCCCCACTTAAATGCAAACGAGTGATGATGGGGATGAAGAATTCCGGTTCTCAAATCTGATGCATCAGCTTGGAGCTAAAAAGGTTCTGAACGAGTTACTCGTTACGGCAATAGTAATAGGCTGTATGATCTTCTATGATTCAGCTGTAGGTTTGATTTTAATGGAATCCAAGATGAATGACGAGAACCAAGGCTGCTCAGCAACACGGTGATTCTAAAAAAATTACTTTTCTTGTTTGTCCAAGACAACAAAATTCCATTTAACCAAAATTTCCAAAAGCAAAGCATTCCAAGAGCAAATTCCAGGCATAAGAAATGTGTGTTTCTGCCATATAAAAGCCATACCATCGACCCACTGATGTAACATGGGTTTTGAGCGTGGATAATGAATAGCATGTAATGCACAGACGCCCCTGATTTTCAATCAAACAATGCATGATGACTGGTTTTTTTTTTTTTTTGCAAGGGCTGTGTTTAAAGTGCACCAGTTAGCCATAACAAAGAGTGATTTCTCCCTGTTTTCTGCTTTTTTTCCCCTCCATGCCTAATTGCATGGTGTGATTGCTCTGATAACTCCACCTCTTCCAGGACCAGGATGACTCACTCTGAAACACAGAACTCAGTAACCGCCCTAAGAGCTTCTTGCATGTTGGCCTGACATTAATCGGTCATTCACAACGAATGTTCTGGATCGAAAAAAAAAGCAGGTGGCAAAAATAGGAGGAAATCTTGACAGATAGTAGGAATGTTTAAGAAATGCGTCAGTGATCCTTGCAATGAAATAAAAGTGCCCATCAGTGCTTCTCTTCACCTAACTGCCTCTCCTCTGGCCACGTCAGAGCCAATCAACACCTCTGCCAATTAACATAATTAAGAGGGGAGGACACAAAACAAGGTGCAACAGAAGCAAAGGAAGTTGGAGAGAGTTGGTGTGGAGAGAGGAGTGGGATGTCAGTGAGACAGCAGGGCAGACACCAAAAGTCAGTGAAGCAAGGAGGGGAGGAGGTGGCTGAAGCAGAGGTTCCCTGGCAGCCCATGGTGAGGGGGGCAGGTTGTCTGCCTGCAGCCTGGGGAGGACCCCACGTCAGAGCAGGCAGCTGTGCCTGAGGAGCCCATGGCTCTGTGGGAAGCCCAGGCTGGAGCAGGCTGCTCCTGAAGGACCACATGCCTGTGGAAGGGACCCACATCACAGCACTTAGAGGAGAAAACTGCAGCCCCTGGGAAAGGCTCATGACAGGGAGGTTTGGAGAGGACTGTCTCCCATGGGAGGGACCCCATGTGGCATCAGGGGAAGAATGTGAGGAGTCCTCCCCACTCCGAGGAAGAAGGAGCAGCAGAGACAGTGTGGGGTGAACCCATGGGGAAACCCCCATCCCCCACCCCCCTGTGTCACTGGAAGGGGGGAAGTAGCATGGGAAAGGGGGGGGTGGGGGGAAGGTTGTTCAAGATCTGTTTTGCTTTGTCTCTCATTGTCCTACTCTGATTTGATTGGTAACTTGTTAAATTGATTTTTTCTTCCCCTAGTTGAGTCTGTTTTGCCATAATGGTTGAGTGATCCCTCCCTGTCCTTGCCTCAGGCCATGAACTTTTCTTTTATTTTCCCATCCACATCCCACTGGGAGGGGCAGTGAGCCAGTGACCTGACCTCGTGGTCTGTTGTTGCTGGCCTGGCCTAAACCATGACATCCTGAAAGGCTTTCATTATGTAGACATCTTTATCACTCAGTGTTTCTATCCTTATCCTCATTTAATCCTTTAAATATAGCACTGTCTGCTGTCTAGGTTCAGGCTTATATTGCATGGAAGAGAATGAGTCGGAAGAAACAGAAGAAGTTCAGGAGAATTTCGGCCAAGTATTAAAAACCCATTATCATTCACTGTAGAACATCTTTTTTTGCCAGTATCTGCTGAACAGATTTGGAAACAAAACATTGTCTTGATAGATCTTTACATCAAAATTTTCAAGATGTGTCCTGATTTTTGTATTGGTCCCACGATGGAATTAAAATGGGTTGAAAATGAAAGAAGACAGTACAAATGCAAGTAGTTAACTTGTCTAAGTAACTTAGGAAACTAAGTCTCATTCATTTCTCATCAGGGAGTGTTTTTTCTTAGCTTTCCCACTGGCCCCTCCGCCCCCCTAGATTTGTGGGAACTTCTTTACATCTAATAGCAGTGCTGGGATGGTACAGTGTCGGTCATCTGTCTTCTTCCTTCTTCGTTCCCGTTTAGATGTGGTGTCTGGCAAGGCACCCACTAAACAAGCAGTTCCTATGATTCTCTGCAGTCATGCATAACCAAACTTGGATGGTTTTGAATAAATGCAATTTCCATCAATTTCCATCCACCTCATCCTTTTCAAAAGTCTGGCACGGCTTAAGTAGCCCTTGTTTTTAATAAGCCTTGTGTTCTGACTAGTGATACCCTGAAGCCTCCATCCACTAGGGAGGATTCTGTGAACATAAATTGCAGCCTGCAAACTGTTCTCTCCTAATGATTCCTTTATGATCTCTTCTTTCAGTGAGAGTGATGTGAAGCAACTTTGGTTGCAGCTGAGAAAAGACGATCCTCGTTCACTTTCCGGTTTTGAAGAGTTCCTGTTCAGAATTTTTTCTGAGATCCAAGAAGTAGATAATGAAAAGAACAGTTTGGAATGTGCTCTAAAAAGGTGAGTACTTCTCTTTGTTAGACTGTTTGTGTGGTTTTACAACTGTCTTACCTACTGTTTGAACCTTTGAAATAAACAAGATATTTCAGTGAAAAATTGAGGACTATAATTACAAGAGTTCTCATAACGTAAAATTTTATTAATCATGAAGGGTACCATCAAAATTATTTATAATGCAGAACTGGCTGAAATTAGCTTTTCCAGTTACAGATTCTGTTGATGGAGATTCTTTTGCAGATGCCTACTATAGGTGTCTATACAAGACGTATATGTATTATGAATACCTACGTAAACACAAATACAGGGTGGTCAGAGAATGGATTGAGAGCAGCCCTGAGGAGAAGGATGTAGGGGTGTTGGTTGATGAGGAGCTCAACATGAGCCGGCAATGTGTGCTTGCACCACAGACAGCCAGCCGTACCCTGGGTTACATCAAAAGGAGTGTGACTAGCAGGTTGAAAGAGGCAATTCTCCCCCTCTACTCCGCCCTTGTGAGACCCCACCTGGAGTACTGCTTTCAGCTTTGGGGGCCCCAACATAAGAATGGCATGGGCCTCCCCCCTCTATCACCTGTTGGTACAAGTCCACAGGAGGGCCATGGAGATGATGAGAGGGCTGGAGCACCTCTCCTATGAAGAAAGTCTGGGAGAGTTGATCAGCCTGGAGAAGAGAAGGCTCCAAGGAGACGATATAGCAGCGTTCCACTACCTGAAGGGGACCTACAAGAAAGCTGAGGGGGACTTTTTACAAGGGCCTGTAGTGACAGGACAAGGGGTAATGGGTTTAAACTGAAAGCAATTTAGATTGGATATCAGGAAGAAATTCTCTGCTCTGAGGATGGTGAGGCACTGGGACAGGTTGCCCAGAGAAGCTGTGGATGCCCCATCCCTGGCAGTGTCCAAGGCCAGGCTGGATGAGGCTTGGAGCAACATGGTCTAGTGGAGGGTGTCCCTGCCCATGGCAGGGGGGTTGGGACTGGATGGGCTTTAAGGTCCCTTCCAACCCAAACCGTTCTGTGATTCTATGGTCACTGCATTGCACTTTTAAGACAATATTAAGCAATTCGCTTGTAGTTAATCATTTTGATTCCAGAGGACACTCAGATTTACCAGGAAATCTGGTGAATTGTCTGTGTGCTTTGCAAACATTGCGTGCAGAACAGCTATAAATCTGGATTAACCAGCCAAAAAACTGAGAGCTTTAAGATGTTAAAGTGGTACAAAGCACTAATGCCAGTGAAAATGTAAGTTAACAAATACACATACAAAACAAACATATGAAATACAGTAAATATAGTAAATTATATATATATTTTAAATATATATCTTTTATATACTTGTTTTTATATACACATCTTATATATTTTTTATATAAATCAATAGATATAATTTACAAGAACTAAAAATTGTTTCTCATTTAATATTCAAAGGGACAAATTTGTGATGCTAAATTTAAACAGAATGCAAAATGATGTTATAGTTGAAGTTCCCCTGTATTTTTATTATAAAGTGTCATTTCTGAATTTCAGATTCTTAGAGATTGAGTAAAAAAGGCAACTATACTGTTGAATGTTTACTTCATTTATTCAGCTCTGTCCTGTCTATTTTGAGAATGTGACAAGTCTTCTGAAGAAAGAAAAATACTAAAAACGTATTATGGTTAAAGACAATGGTTTTATATCGGTAGTGAATTTTCATCTAAGTCTGCAAGTGTGGTTTTAGCCTCCAGACAGCTAGTCAGTTGGAAAGAGCATATAGTTGTGCTCTGTTTTAGACTAGAGGTTATTAACAATGGTGTGTGGTAAAGGGTTTGTGTTGTGGCTTGTTGGTTTTTTTTTGCCAGACTCTTGTTAGTGTTGTTTGGGAACTGAATAAATAAATGTGTCTGTTTAATAGTTGTGATCAGCACAGAGATGCACGGAGAATACCTAAGTTTTCTGGCTGACATGAAGTCTCTGCCTTAAAAATTTATTGAGTTTGTATGCCTTTGTAGTAAAACCAGGTTTTAGCTGATTTCTTCTTTTTATTGTTCCTGATAACACCTCTAATTTCATTACATAAATTGTTGCTTTGTTTAATCAATAGCTGGATGGAGTCTAATATTGTCTTTGGTAGCAGTGGGGATGAATAAACTCTTTTTATTTTAAACTGTTTACAAGTGACAGCAAAACTCAAGACAAGACCACATAGAGTGGGATTTTTTTGTTTTTTAATACCTACATTCTTATCACTAAGATGCATCTGGCTGCATAAGCTGACCAGAATTTAAATGTGAGGTCACAGAAGATAAGGGAAGCTGCTTGCTGCAGTTTTATCATGTCTCCATGTCTCCTGGGTTCTTGACTGGTGACTGTGGTACCCTTTGGGAGTTGAGAATGAATGTGAGCTTTCATTTTTCCTTCCTGGACTCACCCCTGTGAGTCATTAGGAAATAATGCAGTTCACTCTCAGCCTTTTGCCTCCTTCCCTGCATGTAAACTGTGCTTTGTTTCTTAATTTTTTCTCTTTTTTCTAACCTAGATTCCCTGAGAAGCTTCATGTGCATGTGCTGGGGTCAACCCATGCCATTCTTCTGTACCTGTTTTCTGTCTTCTGGAGCTTTTACACATGCATATTTTCATTCATGAACCTGAATCCTGTGGTCCAAGAGACCCAGGGTTTTCCTCCTGTCCTGGTTCAACAGACACACCATGCTGCTGCTGTTCCCGTTTGGAAGTCCAGCCAGTAGTGAGGCTGAACATATGTTCTCAGTACATACAGGTACACCCCACACAGGGGACTGTGCAGACTAATACTGATTAGAAAGCAGTGCCTCTACTGGCACTCACCTCAACACAAGCAACATTCACACCAACATGAAGGATGACCGCCTGATCCTGTTTCTCCCATCCAGTTTATCAGGGGTGAATTTTATTAGTGAAAATATACATACATGCAGCCCTCACCTGCACCTACTTTATTCAGAAACAAACTGCCATTCACTGATCCTTTGAATATTACCATGGACTTCAGTCTACCTAATGTCCCTGCCTTCATTAGAATGGGTCCTTTACCCATTCTTTGACTCAGACCTTGGGTCTTTCCAGATGTGGGTTTCCTACTTTCTGGCTGCTTCAGATGGATTGAAGTTTGCTGTCACAATGTGTTTATTTGCTTGCTCAATCACAGTTCCTTCAGATATTAGGATGGGGTGCCTTAAGTCCATCTGTTGCCCATGCCAGGACCCTAGTCCCTTTACCTTCAGTCTTTAGCTCAGACCCCAAGTTTCTCCAGATAGAGATCTCTTCCTCCTTGCTGGTTAGTTCATCTTGAACTATGCTAATGAATAACACACACAGAATAGACATTAAGTTCACACAGTTAGTAATAAGATGATATCAGGAAGAAATTCTTGCCAGAGAGGGTGGGGAGGCACTGGGACAGGTTGCCCAGAGAAGCTGTGGGTGCCCCATCCCTGGGAGTGTCCAAGGCCAGGCTGGATGAGGCTTGGAGCGACCTGGGCTAGTGGAGGTTGTCCCTGCCCATGGCGGGGGTTTGGAACTGGATGGTCTGTAAGGTCCCTTCCAACTCAAACCATTCTGTGATTCTATGATAGTCTGTGTTTGTCAGATACAGGGCTTTACCAAACAAATATACTAACCGTCAGATTGCTTACACTTGATTAAGCCGCTTATTCCCCCTTCACATCCATTTTGGTCCTTTTCTCGGTCCTTATCTCCTCATAAATAAAAACCTTGTCCCTAATCACTCTTTCTGAGGTAGATAAACTGGGACCAATGTCTTTATGTAAATGTCATATTTCTGATATTGGTACCTAGGTGGTCTTGCACTTATATGGTGGCACTGATGTGGGTATCTAGATGGCTGTTTTCCTTGGCAACATCTGCCTCCCCAAAAGGTGCCAAATACTCTCCTTCAGATTAAGATGAGGTTGGCTGTTTACTGCATAACTCCTCCTAGAACACCTGGGAAAGCCATCCATCAGGGTGCTATCTCTAACTGTTGTTAGTTTCTCATTGTTATTTATTTGTTACGTCCACCAGTTTCTCATACAACGTCCAGTAGTTTCTCATGTTCTGTTCAACTAGTTAAACCTCAGGCTAAGGCCTAGTCTGACACTTAATCTATACCAGTGTTAGCATGTCCCTCTTGCAAACCTGTTTCTCATAGAGCTCAGTAAACTTATAAAGTTTATAATACATACGTATAACAACCAGCATAATCCTGCATAGAGGAAATCTGTGTTACTCTGTTGGGTCTTAACTCAAAGGCATAGGGTTGATCTCCCTCTGAATGTTTATTTCTATATATATTTGGTTTTATATATGTGTATAGACATATATATAAGCGCATATCTTTAAAGAAACCTGCTATATGACAAGTAAGTTTTCTTCCTAGGAAAAAAATGGTAAATTTTAAATAGTCTTGAAGAAGAGATGTGCATACTGTAGTGTCTACTGCTTACCCTCTTACAGATACTAGTATTTTTGTCCTCTGAACATGTATATTATGGCACTCTGCATGCTTAGTGTGTGACTATTTTTGTTATTAGTAATAAAAATATTCATTTTGAGGCCATATTTTTTTCCAGTATTAAAGATCTGCTTTAGTATTTCAGGTAAACAGACCTACTCTGATTTTGTCAGATATTAACCTCACCTCAGTTTTATATTTTGTTTTAAGCAGTTAAGATGATTGTGGGAGAAGAAACTTAAAACCTACCACCGTGATGTCTTAGTTAAAGAGTTTCCACAAAGATTCCTAACAAGCTATCAAATATATCCCTGACACATTCACAGAAGGGGTCTATCAGTGCATCATACGTATTCTGTGACAATATAACCATGGACTTTTTTCCTTTTAGGTGACCTGTAATTCTGGTTCAGTAAAACAACAGCTGAAATACTGCTGATGAGTTTTTACATAGAACTGAATACACTTTAGGAAAACAAAGCAAACAGTTATATTTTTATCCCAGAATTGGTATTCGTCTCCTTGATGGTGTTTGTTATCGCAAATGAATTGATGATGAGCTGTTGCCTATGCTTGTAGATTGTAAGGCAAAATGAAAATATGAGGTTTAAACCCTCTCCTTTTACAAACACTCATTTGCTTTGTTATTTCTTTTCATTTAAACAAAAGCGAGAGACTTTTACTCCAGTAATATATTAAGCCAAATACTGTACATATATATCTGGTCTGGTGCTGGAATCAGCAAAAGCAACTGTGCACTGAAAGTGTGGACTAGTTTGGCAGCTCTACAGTTGATATAATTTTTGTTTGTCAGTGTTAGTTCTCCTTGATTTTCTGCTATTTATATTTAATTTTAAGTGCTCATTTAAAATTAGATGGCTTCTTAGGTCCAGCAGTGGTGTTTTTTAAATAATAGGGTGGCCTATTGAGTGGGCAAAAAAGCTGTAGATTAACTTCATTGCAGATAAATATAAGGAAGATAAAATAATTTGTCATGCTTACGTGATGCTGAGCTTGGAATGGGCGGTTACAACACCGGAGAAAGCCCTTGGGGTCACTGCAGAGGGCTTCCTTCAATCACTAGTTCAGAATGCAATGGCAGCCAAAAAACCCCAGTAAAATGCTATGCATGATCAGGAAGGATGCTGAGAATATGACATGTTCTGGAAAGCATGTTTTTGCCACCAAATAGAATCTTCATGCACCCACATCTTGGGTGCTGAGCGAAGTTTTTGTCTCTGCAACAAAGAAGAATGTAGTGGAATGAAGAAAAATAGAGAGAATGACAAATCAGTAGTGAAAGGAATAGAACAGCTATTCTGAGAGAGCTATTTTTAAAAGGTAGGATCTCTTGAGTGAGGAGGTAAAGGCTGGAATGAGATATGATAGATCTTTACAGAACCATGAGACCACTAGCTAGGCTGAATGAGGAACTGTTCTTCTTCAAACCCCTAGGAGTAGAACCAAGGGGCATTTAATGAAGCTAATAGGAAGTAGGCTTAAAACAGATGAGAGAGACCTTTTTCTTCTAATAGCAGATAAAACCTTCAGCTGCCATTAGCTCTGTCTGCTGTTGTGCTTTGCATTTGAAAGACAAACCCAGTATAAGAAAAAGAAGAACCCTAGAATGTTCTCTGGAGTCTTGTAGGCAGAAATGTGGAGCTTAGCTTGCAATGCAAGCCATGACTTGAAGTAATGCTGCAAACACCCACTTAATACACTTTTATCTCTTATTAGGAAAATTGCTGCTGATGATGAATAAATTCAACATCTCTATGAGGAAAAGGAACAGCAAATCAAAGAAGAGCAGTTTCTCTTGAAAGTGAGTGTGTCTCTGTTATTGTGGGCATGGGTTCTGCTTTCACTTCCAGTGAGGCTCATTATGGGTGTGAAATGAAAACCCACAAAATGTGTTTCAAAACACAGTAAGAAAAAGCATAGTTCACCTTGCTGCTACTTTTGTACTGATCCAAGCTCTGCAACTTCCAACTAAGTGACTTGTTGGATAAGAGGAGCATTGATGTCCTGTGCTCAGTGGCTAGCATACAGTAGCAGGTGGCATTCTTTTGGAAGTCAACTGATCTACAACCTCATTGTATTGTCGATGCTTAAATAAGTCCAACTTCTAGTCACAGTCAGGAAAAATCCTCTTTGAGGTGGCTGAGAGCAGCACTAATCCTGTTGAGTTCTGCCGTCTCTGCTTTTGAGAAGGGAGTAAGTTCTCACTGGAGAGATACAACAGATAAATGAAATGATGGTAAATTCTGAAACCACCACAGATACTCGCAAAATAAACATAAGGTCAAATTGTCTTGTCGCTGCCATGGTGCTTTCAGAACAACTGACAGGGATTTCCCTTTTCTTACAAAGTCTCCTCAACTTTTATTGTCTGTCCTTTGGATTTGTCTGTCCTTTGGATTTGTCTGTCCTTTGGATTTGTCTGTCCGGTTTTTTTTTCTAAAACAAGGAATATAACAAGAGCTCTCAGTATGCTCCAGAAGCCATCTTAGAATCATTTAGGTGGGAAGGCCTGTATGCTGCTCCTAACTTTCAAACTACATCCGGTTGCTCAAGGACTTGTCTGAGTTTGAGTATGCAAATGATGGAGGTTCCACAGCTGCTCTGGGTGGCCTGGGACAACCAATCATGAGCTACTGCCTTTTTTTTTTTTTTTTTTTTTGTCTTGAAAGCAGTCATATAAATGAAACCAATATGCAGTTTCAAACAACACGTTACACAAAATGTTGCCAAAACTAGTGGATATCCATCAGTTATTGCCTCTGTTCTCAATCAAATATGATATCTCAAATAAAATCCTTTTATGATCCAAATATGTTCCCTGACATAAAGTGTGTTAGAGCAAAAAGGTTCCTGTCTAAGGAATCAGTCTTTTCACTTGCTTCACAGAGCAATGAACCTGACTCATAAATTTCAGGGTTTTTCCATTCCAAGCTGAGAACAGTTTTTAGTGTTGGATGAGATGAAGCCTCTATATAAAGTCTGTATGTCAGATGAAGGATGAAAAATATTTGCAACTTTGCCTGGCAGCAGTTGTTGTAGAAGAAATGGTGTATATGCTCTTAACAGCTCACAACTGAAGTCACACTGAAATTCCTAAAACAATTCCTTTTCCATAAGATTGTTGGATCTCCTAATGAGTTGTACATCTGAGGTAAAGCCATTTCTTTCAAGCTTTTTTCACTAAAACTTCCCACTGAAGCTATTTACAGTGTAGTCATCATTCACACTAATGGTTGTCACACACTCAAGGAGTATTGTTCCTTGGCATGACTAATCTGGGATGTGGGGAGACCTGACTGTTAAAATCTTTCTCTAATGCAAAGTCTCACAAGGCCTGCAGAGATGCATTGATGCCACATAAAAGAGAAAATATTATGGCTTGAATAAAGAGCAGCACCTGAAGAACACATCTAAAGAAATTGGTAATATGCAAATAAGTACAGGTTTTAGCTATTTAAGATACTTGGTATCTTGCTGAGTAAAGGTTGTACAAAAAAGGCAGTTAGTCTGTTTTTCCACTTGGATATGTATTCTTTCACATAAGAAGCCAGTTAACATGCATTTGATTACCCTATTATATGTACTGCTGGAGGAAAAAAGCAGGTAGGAACCACTGCTGTCTTGAAGGAGTTATTTTTGTCTTGAGGCATTTTCCTGGGGACCTTTGAGAATAGAGGACACTTGTGGAGGAATAGGACAGATTCTTAGCTGATATGAACTACTGGAACACGATTTTACTCAGGGAAGGTCTGACAATTTGTCTCGGCTGAGAAGTGTCTGAAGGAGTAATCCCAAATAGGACTAGGAGTTCCCAGTGTCACGTCCCATACACTGAGGAGGGAGAAATGTCTCAGATTCACTGATTCCTTTGGTTGGAATAGGGTATATACAACACCTGAGGTCTGCAAGTAAACAAAACCTGTCATTCCATAGTTAGGCTCATTGGTAAACAATTAGGTAGCAGAAATGCTTATTGCTTGCCACGCATGTGGGTGGTTTATGCCTTGTGTTACTTACTCGAAAAAGATAAATGGGCAAAAGGAAAGATAGAAGGAGGATAGAGGGAGAGAGGAATCACCAGTCTGGGTTCCAGCATTGTTCCAGCCAATGGGGTCTCTGTCCGTAGGAGCGCGCGTCCAGAAGTTCCCATTACATGCCACTTGTGCTCCCCTTTTATGTTTGTCACTTTGTACGGACCGTCCCTAATAGGGAAGCTTCTTTTCAGGGATTTTGAGTGTTTGAGACCTCTCTCAGAAGGGCCCAGGAAGCCTCCAATCCCCCAGGGTGCACAAGAGAGAGCATCTTTGCTGGCAGCAGGGCTGCCCTGTCTCCACAAGGCTCCCTGCATATCTGCATCCTCTGATAGGCCACGCAAATCTCCACTACCCTGGCGTGCACAAGTTTTGTCTCTGTTCATCACCTCTCTTGTTTTACCCCTCTCAGAAACAGTTCTTTGTTTCAGGGATTACAGATTGATGAGTGCCAGGACCACTGTCTGTGTGAGTTTGCTTTTTCACTTGGTCTCCCACACCCAGTGATGACAGGATACTTGGGTATGGATAGATTCATGTAATTGCTAAGTAAATGGTAGAGCCTGAAGCCCAGATCACTTGCTTATACCAGTGGAACATCCATGACAAATTGTTGTTAGTAATGGATTTTAAAGGTAGCAGGTGTTGTTTCTTTTACTTCAACCTGAGTTGCTGTGCTGTGTGTTAGTAGCCTGTATCTCCTATGCCAATCCCGACACCTTGTATGTGAGTTACGGTATGACTCCATAATAATTTAAATTTGTAAAGGTTTTTTCCATCAGTGCATTCTCATTGCTTCTGTGTCTCAGAAGCTGTCTGGGTAGGAAGAGGAAGAAGATTGAGGGCAGTTTCCTAGCTCTGTGTAGTTTTTAGGTCCTCTTCTGAGGAATGAATCCAGGTGCTGCTGAAGCTGATGGGAATTGTAGGATTATACTTGAGTAAGAGGTGAGACAAACTTCTAGCTTACTATAGTTATGCAAGTTTAGCTGGTGAGGATCTAGGACTGAACTAAATAGCCATTACATAACTGAAATCAACTGCCTGGTGTTAATTACCTTTGTTCAGTACCACTGTGAATCAAAATAGATAATGTTTTATGCAGGCTGTTTACCGCATTTGCAACAGTGTAATGAAATAATCTGTGCTTTGAAGGTATCTGTGGGAGCACACAAATCAGAATTTTTTACACAAGCTAACTGCAAAAAATATAAGGATTTATTTATCATAATTTTGTAATGATTGTATGTTAATATTATCTTTTTTTTTTTTTTTTTTTCTTTAAAGCTGCATTTAAAACAGTTACTAACCAGTAGTTCTGTAAAACCCTTTTTCTGTGGTTGTCTAAAATATGTGTTCTAAACTTGAGGTAAAAACCATCAGCTATTCAAAGTCTTACACTGAATGTTAAGCCTGGTCTAATCAAATAATACAAGAACCAGTATCAGAAAGATTTGTCTTATGATTGTTGTCCACATTGCCTTCTCTCTACTATTGCCCATCTTGGAGAATATAAAGCAATGTCTATGTCATTTTTGCTGGTATTATTTTTTACCTAATTTTATGGTTTCCTTTTCTGTTTATTGCATTGTTTATTATTAATAGAATTGCAATGTTTTTATTTTATTTGTAATTTCTATTATTTATGATTTCCCCTCTCCTTTATGAATTTGCATCAGTCTCAACGAGAGTGCTTTTGAAGGACAGAATCTTCGTAGTACCTTAAAAATTAAACCGTACAATGTTATTTTTATGGAAAGGAAGCTGTGTTGGACAAACGAAATTCACTACTCCTAATGATGTGATGAATGAGATCATTTCATTCAAATGATAGATGGCATTTGAAACTTTTGTCATTCAACCATCTGATTGGTACCCATTGTCAATCACAGAATCACTAAGGTTGGAAAAGCCCTATAAGATCATCCAGTCCAACCATCAACCCAACACTCCCACACCCACTAGACCATGTCCTCAAGTGCCACATCTACATGTTCCTTGAACACCTCCAGGGATGGTGACTCCACCACTTCCCTGGGCAGCCTGTTCCAGTGCCTGACCACTCTGTCAGTGAAGATGTTTTTCCCAATATCTAATTTAAACCTCCCCCAATGCAACTTGAGGTTATTTCCTCTTGTCCAGTTACCTGGGAGAACAGACCAGCACCCGCCTCCCCACAACCTCCTTTCAGGGAGCTGTAGAGAGCGATCAGGTCTCCCCTCAGCCTCCCCTTCTCCAGGCTGAACACCCCCAGCTCCCTCAGCCGCTCATCATCAGACTTGTTCTCCAGACCCTTCCCCCGCTCCATTCCCTTCTCTGGACACGCTGCAGTGTCTCTGTGTCCTTCCTGTAGTGAGGGACCCAAAGCTAAACACAGGACTCGAGGTGCTGCCTCACCAGGGCCGCGTACAGGGGCACAGTCACTTTCCTACTGCTGACCACTCTGTTCTTGATGCAGGCCAGGATGCTGTTGGCCTTGTTGGCCACCTGGGCACACTGTTGACTCATATTCAGCCACTGTTGACCAACACCCCCAGGTCCTTTTCTGCCTGACAGCTTTCCAACCACTTGTCCACAAGTCTGTATCGCTGCCTGGGGTTGTTGTGACCCAAGTGCAGGACTCAGCATTTGGCCTTGTCAAACCTCATCCAACTGACCTCAGCCCATGGATCCAACCTGTCCAGGTCCCTCTGCAGGGCTCTCCTACCCTCCAGCAGATCAGCACTTCCGCCCAACTTAGTGTCGTCTGCAAACTGACTGAGGGAGCACTCAATCACCTCATCCTGGCCATTGATAAATACGTTAAACAAGACTGGCCCCAGAACTGAGCCCTGGGGGCCACCACTTCTGACCGGCCGCCAACCAGACTTCACTCCGTTTACCAATCTTATATTCAATATTAATTTGTTTTTCTTTTTTTTGGTATAACAGCCTAGCCTGTTTATTTGAATGCTTAACTCAGGGTAGTTAGAGACAGGGGTTTGTACATACATTTTTCTAATTCCTAATGATGATCTCTGAGAGCGATACTCAACTTTCCTCAGGTTCATTTTTATAATACTATATATAACCCCACTCATATACTGGTGTTATTCTTCAGTCACCTACGTTAACATTCACCTGTCTAATATTTGCCTTAACCAGAGCATCCTGTCACTTTTTCATCCTTCTCTTGCATTACTAATGGGCATGATCCATGAGAGCATGGATCAGTAATACTCAAGAATGAAAATAAAGTGATAGGATTGTTAATAAAGGCATAAAGAACAAAATAATCCTCACCCTTATAACACTGTATAAACATTTCATCTTTCACATGGGCTTGAAATAAATAGAAAAAAATAATACAGAAAGAATGCAGAGCCAAGAACAAGGGAATTCATGGAGAGTGCTTAATGTGTGTGTCTTTGAGGGACAGCAATAGCTGTCTGTCCTGAGCAACAGTTTGTTTGTATTTGACAATCCCAGTTCTTTACTTGATTCTAAACTTGTAAGTTTCTCCTCCTATTTTTGTCAAAAAAAGAGAATCTACAGCATCAGCTGCTGTGTCTCTTCTTGACCTGTGGTAATTGGTTAATTCTCTCTGCTTCCTAGATTTTCTTGAACATGATGAGGGCCACAAGTCTTTCCCAATCGACATTCATCTACTTGATGACCATGAGAGCAAATTTGCTTCTCCAATAAGCAACTAGAGCCTATAGGGTCTATGCCATTCTATACCAGCTGAACATCCACCTGTATGTGTCATTCCATTGTCTTGGGAATTGTTTAAATGAACGTTTCAAAAGTAGTGTTTGGCATCGCTTAAAGGATTGTATAGATACAGTGAAAGGAAGGAGCTCTGTATTGCTGTGAAATAACTTTTTCTCCTCTTGTTGCACCCTGGGGTTTCAATAGTATGAGCATCTGCTACTGAGCATAGTTTCAACATAATTGGTTTTTTTTTTTCACAGGAATAATCACCAGGATTTATAACAACCAATTCTATCATCAGTACCTATGATCGTGGGAGCTATGATGGCTACAACTGTACTTATATTTCCAGGCCAGCCTCGGTGTAAGTTTTCAGATGTCCATAGCATTCTGTAAGTAGGATTTCTGTCTGCAATTTGTTGCTTTTAAGCTTTGTGCTGGTTCGTCTTTGTGTGATGACTTTTTGCTTCTTCCACAACCACTCCTCTGAACAAGAAAGTCTTGTCTTCTAGTACCTGAAGCATCTGGTCTTTTACTTAGAATAGGTAACTTCATTCTGCCAAGGAATGGAAGCAATGCTTAGGAGCTAAAGTGATCTATCAATGTAAACCAACATTGCTCAGCAGTCGTTTGATGCACAGCTAGTCCGTGTCCCATATGAACTGTGAGATAGGTGCTCCCACTCTACTCTTGTTCCTGACCTTTCACAATGCCAGCTAGAAAGTATTTTCTGCTTTTGTTTGAACCTGGGCCTTAAGGTTGCATTCAAAACAAAGACTAGAACAACAGAACAGCAGTTTTGTGGAGCGTGTGGCAGGGCTGGGTAAGGACAGTTTGGTTTGGGTGAGCACTGCTTGTTGGGATGTGCAAAATTAGAGTTCTAATCCTCCACTGTGTCTCAGATCTGGAGGATTGAACTGATATCGCTGTTACATCGTTGATCCTAGTACATTTTACATCGCTTGCAATGCATATTCTGTGTGAGTGGGCAGCTGTTATATCCTCAGGTCACCAGTGCCTTCCCTAATATGAAGTGGACTATATTTAGCCTACTTAACTTTTGCTGACATCTTAATCTGCTTAGATAGCCAGGGAGAAGCAGGCGGAACTTCTTTACATACCCAAATCCACTGTCACCTTCTGTTTCATAGGGAACGTGTATCTTTTTCTTTGTATATCCTTCGGAGAGTGAATATAAAATTGAATAAAAATAGCCCTAATGCACACTTCTTGGCAGATTTAGCTGAGATGGCAGAAAGGTTACTGCTTGTTGATATTACTGGGGATGGGAAGGCGTCATGGTTTAGGCCCAGTCAGCAACAAAGGATGAGGAGGCTGTTGGTTCCCTCCCCCTCCTGGTGGTGTGTGGATGAGAAAATATAAGGAGTGGATTGTGGACTGAGGCAAGGACAGGGAGGGATCACCCAACCATTATGGTCTCAGGCAAAGCAGGCTTGACATAGGGAAGAAAAAGCCAATTTAACAAGTTACCAATCAAATCAGAGTAGGACAATGAGAGACAAAGCAAAACAGATCTTGAACAACCTTCCCCCCACCCCTCCCTTTCCCAGGCTACTTCCCCCCTTCCAGTGACACAGGGGGGTGGGGGATGGGGGTTTCCCCATGGGTTCACCCCACACTGTCTCTGCTGCTCCTTCTTCCTCGGAGTGGGGAGGACTCCTCACATTCTTCCCCTGATGCCACACGGGGTCCCTCCCATGGGAGACAGTCCTCTCCAAACCTCCCTGTCATGAGCCTTTCCCAGGGGCTGCAGTTTTCTTCTCTAAGTGCTGTGATGTGGGTCCCTTCCACAGGCATGTGGTCCTTCAGGAGAGGACTGCTCCAGCCTGGGCTTCCCACGGAGCCATGGGCTCTTCAGACACAGCTGCCTGCTCTGACGTGGGGTCCTCCCCAGGCTGCAGGTGGGTCTCTGCTCCACTGTGACCCTCCATGGCTGCAGGGCACAGCCTTTAAGTGACACATCAATCTACCTGTCTTGCTCCAGCCTCCCGCACAAAGCAGAAGTTACATTGTCCTGAAGCTGTAATGGGCAGAAATGCTCAGGGATCTGTAAAGCCGTCTTGTTGCCAACGGAGAGCACATGGGTGCCAGACTCTGGCGCATATCTTGCCAAACTCTACATTTCAGCAGTGAACTATGTAACTCAGGGCTGTGGCTACTTGGCATATTTCAGGACAGAGCAGAATATTAAAAGAAAATGTTACAAATGTTTGTGCCAAATTGTACATATTAATAATTTAATTTTTCTTAGTTTAGAACACTAATTTTTGGTTTGCATATTTGATGTGTGTTTTGGAAGTAGACAGAAGTATTCCTTCTCCATGTGATTTGTTCTCTCTTTGAGGCCTTTCTTTACAGGTCCAAAGCAAAGACTGTGAAATGATCTGGTTTTTAAGCTACAGAGGAAATTTGCCCAGGGGTCAGACTGCTGAATAATACTGCACTTTGGATTCAGTAGTGTTTTGTGGAATTAGAGCTCAGTCCTACTCAACTGCCCCTGTAGTGTTGCTTTAAACATTTGTATCAGTCTGGGAAGACCTGAGCTGTTGAATCAGGTGTAATGTTCAGACTGTGCACAGGAAGAACTTGAAGCTTCACTGAAAGGCAAAATACATTTAAGGCTAGGCACCGATTTGCATTAAGTCAAAGTAAATGATGTGAAAATCTAAGACACTGTGTCCAATGTTTAAGGTTGCATAACTGTTAAAGTCAGGAACTGAAATGAAATGAGCCTGACATGGTTCCAGCGGCAAGATAAACCCTGATTTTAGATAAAATGTTACATGGTCTTTAGTGGCCATGAGTGAGAAGGATTTCAGCAGTAAGTCTTCTCTGAATGAGGCAAGTGCCACTCTCAGTGTATATTAAGCTCTTTGGATGAAAAAATTATAAAGCTATATTTTTTTTAACAAGAATCTCTACTTTGTCCTCTGCTAACTCAAACTTTCATGGTACTGTAGGCCTTATACCGAATAATTTTTTTTAAAAAATTAGTGCACCATTCATGCACAATAAAGTCTACAGGTTTGGGGAACCTTAACTCTCACATGTGGACACTCCTAGGTGGAAGCATTTTAGCAGTGTTGTTACCAAGGTCAAAACAATTTTATTTAATTCTTTCAGTACACCTCCCTGTAATGAAGTGACACCTTACAGAGAGAGAAGTCAGGACTTCTGAAGCAGCTGGATAATTTGAGGTAAGACATTCAAGACATTACATTCAAGAGCTTCTTGCATCATTCTTAGGATGAAGTTATGTTGGGATATATACTGGGTGTAGGTGTCCAGATGTTGGCAGTGGGTCACTGTAGAAGCGGCCTCTGAGCCAGAGAGGAGAAGATAGGGCTGCTCGGTGCCAAACACAGCTGGTTCTAGCCAACTCCAACAGATCCACTGCAAGGGCACAGCTGAGCCCCTCAGCCAAGATGGTGATGCCTCTGGGAGAGGGTGTGTAAGAAAGGATGGAAAACACTGTGCAGCAGTTTCCCTGTCTTTATCTTGACCCACAAACTTTCCCATCTAACTTTCTTCCCCTGTTCTGTTGAGGAGGAGGAGGAGTGAAAGAGCAGCTGGGTGTGCAGCTGGCCAAGGTCAACCCACCACAAGATAATGACATAAAAGACAATAAAAATGGTTACAAAAGACCATGTTGTCTTTTGTAAGTCCTGTTCTTGCACACATTAGAGGGAATTACATGTGAAAGATTTGCTTTGTTTTGGCAATTTGGTATCATAAGACAATCTCTGTTCTAAAAGTCAGATGTAAACCCCAGATGTAATTGGTGCACTGTTCTAAGCTGTTTCTGCAGTAGAAACCTGGTCACAGGAGACTTGAAGCTTGCTAAAAGGCTCTATTGTTTTTAACATGTCTGGAGTACAGCCAAAACAAAGATTCTTTCCCCAAAATGTTTATTCATAAAAATTATGTCGGAATATTGTTAGCAAACATTTCTCTCTGTAACTTCTGTATTGATAGACTTCAAAGTTGAGTTGTGTTCAGACAACAGTAACCCTCTTTTTAATGAGCAGCAGTTTGTTTTCTCAATGATGAGTTTGCATGAGCTATTGATTGTACTTGCCTGTAGACCTTCACTCACTGCATTGCCTTCAGGAGGTCTCACTTTAACGTTACCTAAAAAGCTCCCATGCTTGAGAAAAGGCTCTTAGTTTGCAGCGTGTTTCCCACAGGCCACCCTGTGTGGTGTGATCTTGCCTGCTGTTGATAATGGGCCATAAACAGAAATATCTGACCGCAGAGGTTGTTTCTGTTCACCAAGGCTGTAATGACTGCTCAGTCTCTTTTGTGGCCAGGCCAGCAATAGATGGAGACAGTGAATGATGTACTATGCAGATGTGTTAGATCTGATCAGAGCTGGCTGATTGCTTGGAGTCTCAATTTCTTGACATTTTCATCTCTTCTGCATGATGAATGGAAGATGGATGTTTTCCTAGGGACACTTTTCCTTGGCAGCCAGAACTGTAGCCCTCAGAGAGACATAACTGACCTTCACATCTCTCACCAGATGAATAGAGATGGTGTTCATTATACCCTTTCCACATTAAGAAGTCATCAGTGAAAAAAATTCAACATTCTGATTTAGAGTAGGTCGAGGCATATTGACCAGGACTGATTTCTGTGTGTTAAGGCATTTGTTTTGATGAACTACAGAATGAGGGCCAGATACCAGCTGGCTTTAATCAGCATAGCCCTACTGGTGATTCAATGGCCCAGACAGGGAACTGGCTGTGGTGAGAATATCTCCTCAGGGGAGGAGATATGCCAAATTAAAGTGCCTTTTACACTGCTAACTGTCCAGTCGGTCTGTTAGTGTTGAGCAGAAAAGTCAGCAGTTCTAAATACATGTCCTCACTGCTTCTTTTATTTGTGTTCTCTTTGTAGGGAGAGAAACAAACATCTCAAAGATGAACATGACATATTTTTACAGGTAAACAACTGTTACTTTCAAACCTGATGTTGAGCAAACACCTATCAGAACAGCCTCAAAATAAGGGGATTAGAAGACTGTGCAGGAGACAGATTCTTGAGCTACTTAAATCTTGCCTCGTTCTTAATTTATATTGTCTTTTTTCTCACTTTATAATAAGATTTTTAAATTTTCTGAAAATTTTTAAGATCTACATTTTTAGAATTACAAAGTTGGAGCTATCTTGAGGGATATTAATGTATTTTATAAGAAGCTACGGATGCAGTCATGAGAGGACAAAACAATCTAAGAATCGGAAAAATTAAATTGTGTTAATCTATTCAGTCAAGAGTAGTTGATATGATGAAATGTTTATACAAGAGTACACTATCTGAGCACCTAAATCAGTGCCTGAATAACTATTGGTATTGGGTAAGAGAAGATCACATTAACTTTTTATCCAGCAGCAAGAAATGGGTCACTAAGAGGTTCCGGAAGTAGCCTGGCTTAAGGAGACTGAGGCCACTTAGTTCACACTTGTTTGTGTTCTTATTCCTACAAGAAGCTGCTACTGTAAATCACCACATATCTATTGACTTCTTTTCATGACATTGTGGTGTTTTATCATGGTTCCCTTAGTTTACAAAGAACATGAATTTGTGCAGGATCTGGGGTTTCCATGTTCTGAATGTTTCTCAGTTAGGATTTTGAAGCATTTATACCTCTAGGGGTTTTTTTCCCCATTTTTTTCTTTCATATTCATTGCATTATTTAATTATTAGGAATGAAGGCAGTTGACCATAATGATCAACAGGAATCAAATATGAAGATGTATTTTGTATTTCTGCAGAAATGCAAAACAATTGTTCCCAAAGTCATCTGGAAGAAAAGATCAGGGTCTGCCACTGGGAAATACATAGAGGGCAACATGCTGCCTAACAGGTAAGAACTTTTTTCCGTATGTTCCCTGTTTGAGTACAATGAGGCTTATAGAAAGAAAATGTGGAATGTTTGGACTTTTCAAATCATGTATTTCTAAAATGTCTGTCACTATTTCCAAATTTTTTAAAGAGCAGAGTAATCTTATGAGAGCCAAATTTTCAAAAAATGGTGATCTCAGTGAAACACTATCAGGTTTTCTCTGAGATACGAGGGGCTGAAAAGAAGACTAATATTTCCCTTTGAAATAGCGGCTAAGACAATGTCCCTGCAGGCACAGAGTCATGAAGTGTAAGGAGAGATAGCTTTCAGAGACACAGTTTAGTAAGTTCAGAACTGAGAAGTGCAGCATAATTGACAAAAGCAATTATGGCACAAAAATCATTAAAAAAGATTCAGTGAGAAGGACCTCTGATGTCTCCAGTCCAATGTCATGCTCAAACAGGGATAACTCCAGAACTATGTAAGGTTGTTCAGGGCCTTGTTCAGCTGGGTTTTTGAAAATCCGGATGGAGGTCCCACAGCCTCTTTGGGCACTGGTTCCCTTGCTGCACCAGTCTCACAAAGAAATTTTGTTCACTGTATCAAGTCAGCATTTCTGTTACGGCAGCTCGCATCTGTGGTCATCGCACACATCTGAGAAGACTGCATCTATTTTATCTACACTCCTGCTTCTGCAGAATCCCTACTTTGCCTTTTTTTCATCCATTTTAAACAAACCTATCTCCCTCTTACTTGCTAAAGAGAGAATTAGATTACATACAGAAAGGGTCTGGATTGGGGAGTTGTTTTTTTCTTCCAGAATAGGGAAGGCAGGGGAGTAGGAAATCAGAGTAGAGAAATTTAAATATTCCATGAGGATAGAAATGAGGCTAACTTTATGTTTTATATTCTGATTCAGGTTTTCCCCATAAGTTATTAGCCTTCCCCACGATGCTTATGGTTATTAAACATTTGTCATGAAAGGAAGGCTATGCTGCGTGGTTTAGGCTGCTTAAAGGACCAGTGTCACAAATATTAGGGGAAAAGCTATTATTTTTATTATGTATTTGTGAGAAGTGTGACTTAACAGAATTTGATAGCAAGGTCCACTCTGCTACTTATTCAGCGTGGAAAAGCATACAAAGATGAAATCAAATTAGCAACAGATTAAAATAATTTGTACATGAATTAAAAAATATTTACAGAGTCAGGGAAATCAAGGCAGGATGGGATTGTTGTGATATGGAATAGGGAAAGGGACAAGGAATTCCTCCCGTTCAGTCACGAGGTTCAGAGTGGACCCCCTTGCTTTCCAAACTCCTCAGAAGAGAAGTCTAGGTGCGGCTGAATCCACTCCTAGTCCCAGACCTGGTCAAGGGTTTATGTCTAAGGAATCGGAGAAAGGATCACAGTGTATGGAGTTTTGTGCTTGGTGTGGAACTTTGGGATAGCAACAATGTGGGGCAGCAATAATTCAAAGTTCCTTAACACTACTCAGATCTATCACACAATTAGATTATGTAATTCCCTAGCACGACCTAACTCAATAAATCAGTACAATAACTTAATCAAAGACTTAACAAAGGTGTCAACGTAAAGTTGCATGCAGACACTCACCCAGACAGATACAGAAATAGAGATAGATATACGTACACATATATAAAGGTCCTGTTAAAATTTCCCCTTGAGTTTGGTGAAAGTATTCCCGTAGGATGTCTGTGCATCTCTCAATGGGTGAAGAGTTGAGCCTCGAGGAGGTTTTTCAGCCCAGGTTGTGTCAGCTATTCTCTGATTTCACAAACTTGAGAGTTTGTGAACTCTGAGAGGTGTCCCACTCCGAGGGAGATGCTGGGTGCTGCCCGCTGCAGTCCAGGAGAGCTCCAAGGGTCATCCTTGGAACCGCTATTTATAGGGTCGTGAGATGATAATTGACTATGGGCATAAACAATTTTACATCCTGGCCTTAATTGGAGCAGGTATTCATTGGAATTCCCAGCTGGTACCGATCTACCCAGACTGCGATAAGGTTCAGGGCTGGCAAGGGGTGAATTATTTCACTCTCACCCCACACTGCAACCAGGCAACTACCCCTAGTGTACAAGGGGTACACTAGTCATTCCCCACCTTGGCAGCGCAAGAGTGTTTTGGGATGAGAAGGGGCGCTTCACCACCAAACTCCCTGCACAACGGCTGAGGTTTGTCAGGAATCTCTAAGGCCATAAAGCAGTCCAGGAGTTAAGAGGCAAAGAAATGCACCACCACGGTGTTTTATATATATATATATATATATATATATATATATATATATATACACACACACACACACACACATTGTATGAGGACCTGACTTTTCAGTAGACATTGGACTGAATCTGTTATGCCTGCTGTGAGTAGTAAAAAACATGGGAGATTAAATTCAGTTACATTAGAATAAAACAATAAAATTACAGGTCCAATATATTTGTGTGATGTACTTTTTCTGTCTAGTCATTCATTTGAAGATGATGCTTTCAATAACTCAAAGAAAAGGAATTCCGCTGGACTGAATGAAGTTCTCCCTGTAGAGCCTGATGCTGGAGCTGCTGCACCGCATCTCCAAAGAATAACATCAGCTGAGGAAGATCACTTACCCCAGGTTCTTGACAGGCTGGTTGATAAGCAGCTGAACACATGGACTGGAGAAGATGAGAATACTTCTTCTGAGATGGAAATGGAAAAGAAAAACACAGAAGAATCAGTGGGACACTCACTGTCATCTTCTAGAGAGCAGCACACAGGGAAGGAAGCACTGTCAAATGTAAGGGCACAAAGAGGGTCTCATCTTGAGTTTAGCATGCAGTTCTGGGCCCCACAATTTAGGAAGGATGTTAAGGTTCTGAAATGTGTCCAGAGGATGCAACAAAGCTGGTAGAAGGGCTGGAGGGAATGTTCTATGAGGAGTGGCTGAGGACTTTGGGTTTGTCTGGTTTGCAGAAAAGGAGGCTGAGGGCAACCTCATTGCTCTCCACAGCTTCCTGAGAAGGGGAGGTGGAGAGGGAGGTGCTGGTCTCTTCTCCCTGGGATCCAGTGATAGGATGCATAGGAATGTTTCAAAGATACATCAGGAGAAGTTCAGACTTGATATTAGGAAACAGTTTACTGAAAAGGTGGTCAGACACTGGAACAGACTTCTAGAGAGGTGCGATGCCTCATGCCTGTCAGCACTTAAGAAGCATTTGGACAATGTCCTTAATACCATGCTTTACCTTTTGATCAGCCCTGAAGTGGTCAGGCAGTTGGACTAGATGATCACTGTAGGTCCCTTCCAACTGGAACTATTCTATTTCTGTTCTATTCTAAAGGTCCTTGGAAAATATGAGATGGTGTTGAAGGGTAATGAGTTATTCTTAGAATCTAAAATCAGTTAGTTTTCTGTTTTTAAGTTAAAGCATGAAAAATCAAGACTGCATGAAGAGGGAGATGGAAATATACTGCAGATAAATGTTGAAGTTGTAAAGAGGGGAAAGTCAACCTAAAGGAGTGGTAACTGCAGACAGTGTGTACATAGTCTTATGCACTGCTTAGGAAAAGTGGAGTTAAGCCTTGTAATTTATGGCACAAGAAGATCCACCAAAAGGTAGCAGTTGTCTAAAAAACAGAAGCAGGTATTTTTTTCAAAGTTGGGGGTGGGAGTTGCCAAAGAGTGATATTTCTCATATTTTGATACTTTGGAGTTAGCTTTGGTAGCTGTTACACTATCTGAGAAATAATGATTCTTTATTTTCTAATTATTTTTTGTGAAGACTTTTAATTAGCAAATTGAAATCTGGCTGATTTTTTTTTTTTTTTTTTTTTTTTACAGCTCTAGCTTGTATGTACATGTTAACAATGAATTCTCCATGCATTAATAATCCTTAAAACAATATGCTGGAAGGTATGTTTCTTTCGAATTTTAAGTCCTTCTTGCACTGCTATTGCTTCAGCGTTAGCTGTGCTTCTGGTCTAATTTTAGTACCACTGTTAAGTATTGCTCATTTTTAGATTCTTGAAGCACATATTAAAAAGATTAAAGCACAGGAAAAATAGGTATGCTTGGTCATAATTATGTAGTTCTTTTAGAAGAAGCAAGCATATCTTAAAAATTATGATAGAATTATGCCATGGTTACATAATAATTTCTAAGTGAAAAGGCAAAGTCTAGGGCACAGAACAGAGCTTCATCCTTTGAAACTATTTAATACAATGCATACTTTTGCTTCCTATATGACTTATTTTGTATCACATTTTTGAAGTATCGTATCATTGGATTTTAGGACAAAAAAAGCCAAGTAGGTCATCAGGTCCAGCTAGGACAAATCTGTTCTGTCTGCTCTGTTTTCACAGTCATGCCCCTTGAAAGTACATCCTCTCAGCTGGGTAGGAACTGGGCATTCCTCAGGTCTTGTTCCTTACATGTTTTTTCTTCCCCTAAAACAATTGAGAGCAAGCAGGGAAGGGAAATAAAAAATCATAAAATGTCTCTTGCCTGGTTGTTGAAAACACTTTGTTTCAGTTCCTGAAAAGAACATCATGAGTGTAGACAAGAAGCTCATTTCCAAAGGTCATTTAGAATTAATTTTTTTTTCCTGTGAAATGTTAGTGCCTTATTCCAGGCCTTAGTTTGGTGCTGGGTTTTGGTTTTTTTTCTTATTTTAAAAAATTTATTTGAAAAAAAAAAACCAAACCAAAAAACCAAAACATCAGAACAGTCCTTTCTGATAAACTCTGTCCATCTGGTACTGAAATATATGCATGGTCCTCTTGGCCTGCTGGCTAGACCTACCAATAACTCTTCAATTGATGTCATTCCACTGCTTAGGGCAGGCGCAAGGCTGTGTAAATGTCTGATCCCTGCCACTTTGAGTGAGTGACACTTCATCTCCTGTACACCAGCTGTTGTCTGGTAAATTTATCATACCACTTTGTGTTTCCTAAATGATGGCTCTTGGGATCACCACTTTTTGGCAATGAGATTTAGCCATCAGAAGTGATCTTGTTCCATACAGTGCTTGCAAACTGATTCCTACTCCTGACAGCATGGCTGGGTTAGGAAGAATGGTGTTCAATTAGTAAGTGTTTTCAGGGCAGCTCTGCATATAATCTTCAACTGGAGCTGAAGAAAACTTCAGAATAAGGTAACTCCCTGCTTGCTGCATCATGAGTTAAGAGGTGTGAGTCTCAGGGCCGTATGTCAACTAGTCTGTCTTCTGCAGCTAGTCCTTCTCTCCCCTCATGTCTTGCTGTTCAAAGGATCTGCAGGGTAAAGAAGCATAGGATCTAGGAATACTTGCATAAAGGAGGCAGAATGATTCCATGCAGTTGTTACATATATAGCTTATGCAGATAGGAAGTCTTGTCATTCTCTGTTTTGCACTAGGAAGATGAAGGGTCTGAGACAACCTGTAGTTTTCAATTCATTTCTGTTTGTGTACCTGTAGTCCTGGCTTTGTATTCTTGCATTCCATGATCTCATTTCTTACTATGCTGAACTCAGGCTCCTGAAGAAAGGAATATAAAAGCTATCCATCATGGCGTACCCTGTGGTTTTACCTGTGTGACCACAGAGGGGACATGAAGAAGTGGGATGGAAAACCTTCCTCACACTTAGAGGAACGAGTATGTGAATTGAAAGGGAAAAAATTCACAAGTGGGGATTCTTCCAGGAAAATTGTTGATCCCAGATCCAAACAGGATGGAACAACTGATCAGAGCAATAATCTGCTCCTCCAAGACATGAGTGAGGGGCCCTGCCTCCAGCCAGGTGAAGGAAAGGGACACCATGTTTACTGGACTGTGTGGATTCGATGGCCTGGCACATCAGAGCCCCAAGAGTAGAAGGGTCTAGTGGACACAGGTGCACAGTGTACTCTCATGCCATCAAGCTACAAACTCATTAGTATTTCTGGTGTGACTGGGGGCTCTCAACAACTGACTGTGTTGGAGGCTGAAATAAACCTGATCGGGAAGGACTGGTAAAACCACCGCATTGTGACTGGTACAGATGCCCCATGCATCCTTGACATCATAGACTATCTCAAGAGAGGGTACTTAAGGACCTGAAAGGGTACCGGTGGGCTTTTGGGATAGTTGCTGTAGAAACTGAGGACTTTAGGCAGCTGTCTGCCTTGCCTGGTCTCTCACAGGACCCTTCTGCTGTGGGACTGCTAAAGGTTGCAGACCAACAGATGCAATTGCCACCACAACAGTGCACCGGCAACAGTATCACACCAACGAGATTCCTTGCTTCCCACCCAGAAGCTGATTTGTCAGCTGGAGAGCCAAGGAGTGATCAGCAAAACCCGCTCACCCTTTAACAGCGCCATCTGGCCAGTGCGTAAGTCTGATGGAGAATGGAGACTGACAGTGGACTAGGCCTAACCTAAACAGTCACACCACCACTGAGTGCCGCCGTGCCGGACATGCTGAAACTCCACTATGAGCTGGAGTCAAAGGCAGCCAAGTGGTACGCCACGACTGACATTGCTAATGCCTTTTTCTCCATTCCTTTGGCAGCAGAGTGCAGGCCACAGTTTGCTTTCACAAGGAGAAGCATCCAATACACATGGAATCGACTGCCCCAGGGGTGGAAGCACAGCCCTACCATCTGCCATGGACTGATCCAGACCTCACTGGAACAGGGTGCAGCTCCAGAACATCTGCAGTACATTAATGACATCATTGTATGGGGCAACACAGCAGACAAAGTTTTTGAGAAAGATAAGAAGATCATCCAAATCCTTCTGAAAGCCGATTTTGCCATACAGCAAAGTCAGGTCAAGGGACCTGCACAGGAGATTCAGTTCCTCGGAGTAAAATAGTAAGATGGCAAGGTGGACGTGGCCAGATCCCAATGGACGTGGTCAACAAAATCACAGCTATGTCTCCACCAATGAGCAAAAAGGAAACACAAACTTTCCTAGGCATTGTGGGTGTCTGGGGGATGCATATTCCAAATTACAGTCAGATTGTCAGCCCTCTCTATGCAGTGACTCGTAAGAAAAATTATTTCAGATGGAGACCTGAGCAGCGCCAAGCCTTCGAACAGTTCAAGCAGGAGATCGTGCATGCAGTAGCCCTTGGACTAGTCCGGACAGGGCCAGAGGTGAAGAATGCGCTCTACACTGCAGCCGGGGAGAATGGCCCTACCTGGAGCCTCTGGCAGAAAGAACCAGGGGAGACCCAAGGTCGACCCCTAGGATTTTGGAGCCGGGGATACAGAGGATCTGAGGTCTGCTACACTCCAACCGAAAAAGAGATACTGGCAGCTTATGAGGGAGTTCGATACGCTTCAGAAGTGGTTGGAACTGAAGCACGGATCCTCCTGGCACCTCGACTGCCAGTGCTGGATGTTCAAAGGCAGAGTCTCTTATACACATCATGCAACTGGTGCTACATGGAGTAAATGTGTTGCCCTGATCACACAACAAGCTTGAATAGGAAACCCCAGCTGCCCAGGAATCTTGGAAGTGATCATGGACTGGCCAGAAGGCAAAGATTTTGGAATGTCACCAGAGGAGGAGGTGACACATGCTGAAGAGGCCCCTTTGTACAATAAAGAGCCAGAAAATAAGCAATATGCCCTGTTCACTGATGGCTCCTGCCGCGTTGTAGGGAAATGCACCTCCATCGGAGGTGGAAAGCTGCTGTGTGGAGTCCCATACGACAAGTTGCAGAGACTGCGGAAGGACAAGGTGAATCAAGTCAGTTGGCAGAGGTAAAGGCCATCCAGCTGGCTTTGGACATTGCTGAATCAGAGAAATGACCAGGGCTTTATACTGACCCGTGGATGGCGGCAAATGTACTGTGGGAGTGGCTACAGCAATGGAAACAGAGAAACTGGCAGCGCCGAGACAAACCCATCTGGGCTGCCGCGCTATGGCAGGACATTGCTTCCCATCTAGACAACCTGGTCGTCAAGGTGCGTCATGTTGATGCCCACATGCCCAAAAGCCGAGCCACTGAAGAACATCAACACAATCAGCAGGTGGATCAAGCTGCTAAGGTTCAGTGGCTTAGGGGGATCTGGACTGGCAACATAAAGGTGAGCTGTTCATGGCTAGGTGGGCCCATGACACCTCAGGCCACCAGGGGAGAGATGCCACGTACAGATGGGCTTGTGACCGAGGTGGAGTTAACCATGGACGCTATTGCTCAGTTCGTTCACGAATGTGAAACACGTGCTGCCATCAAACAAGCCAAGAGGGTAAAGCCTCTTTGGTATGGGGGGCGATGGCTGAAATATAAATATGGGCAGGCCTGGCAGGTTGCCTACATCACCCTCCCCAAAACCTGCCAGGGCAAGTGCCGTGTGCTCACAAGGGTGGAAGCAACCACGGAGTGGCAGGAAACATATCCTGTGTCCCATGCCACTGCCCAAAATACTGTCCTGGGCCTTGAAAAGCAAGTGCTGTGTTGACATGGCACCCCAGAGAGGATTGAATCAGACAATGGGACTCATTTCTGAAACAGCCCCATAGACCCTTGGGCATTGAGTGGGTGTATCACATCCTCTACCATGCACCAGCCTCAGGGATGGTCAAGCAGTGCAATGGCCTGTTAAAGACCACCCTGAGAGCAACGGGGGGTGGAACTCTCAAACATTGGGGTACACATTTGGCAAAAGCCACCTGGTTAGTCAGTACTAGAGGATCTGCCAATCATGCTGGCCCTGCCCAATCAAAACTTTTATGGACTGTAGGAGATTAAGCCCCCGAGGTGCATGTTAAAAATATGCTGGGAAAAACAGTCTGGGTTACTCCTGCCTTGGGAAAAGGCAAACCCATCCATGGGGTTGCTTTTGCTCAAGAACCTGGATGCACTTGGTGGGTAATGAGAGAAGATGGGGAAGTCCGATTTGTACTCAAGGGGTTTTGATTCTCAGTGAAAATAGACCATGAATTAAATTGCATGATGGACATGAAGGTCTACAAATAACCCCTGTTGTGAGTTTTGTGTTGTAGGAATTGCTATGGCAGAAATCACCTGAACCTACAGAGGACAAGCCTTGCTAGAACTGTAGCAGTGGCCTGACCTGAGCTGGCTTTGACGCCCAATGATCCCACAAAACAGTCTGCCTTTCGTGTCCTGAGTGACATCCACACCTGATGGAACCCAAAGTCATGGACTAATGGGCATCTTAATGGACATTGTGCCAATATGGTACATAGATTAAGGGATTGATATCCGTGTGGGATGGGGTGGGAAAGGAGGAACTGGCTAATGAGAATTTATGGATAGTATGGGACTTGAGCATGACATAAATCATATGAAATAAGGGGTGGAGAATGTGCTGGGTTTAGTCAAGAAAAAGACTTTACAGTGGCTGGTATGAAGTTATATTCCTGGATTTACACTGAATAAAGTACTGACAAGGTGTCTTTTTAGCTGGCGCTGGGGAGTGCTTGCACCAAATTCAAGGTCTTTCTCCGCTTCTGATACTGCAGCTGCATTCCCAACTTTCTCTCTCTACAGGCAGGGCGGGGGACACACAGTTCAGACAGCCGACCCAAACTGACCAAAGAGGTACTTCATTCCATAGTACGTCATGCTTGGTACATCGGCGGGGTGTGGGTCCAGGAGGCATTACTCTTTTACTTCCTTACACTTTCACTTTACACTTTCACTTTCTAACACTTTCCCTAACTCCTTTGTCAGCTGCTTTGCTAACTCCTTTGCTGGCTCGTTCATGAGTTGGTGGGTCTGATAGTTTTCCCGGTTGTGCTGTCACTGATAGGGTTCACTCGGACTCTGCTGCGATCGCTCTTGGTCTCCAGATCTCAGTGTGCAGCTCTTGGACTTTCTGACTTTCAGGTCCCTCTTGGGACCTGGTTGTGCATCAGTCTGTGAGTGGTGAGCAATTGTATCATATGCTTTATTTTCTATTATTTTAATTACTTATTAGTAGTAGTATTTGTGTATATTCATTTAGATTCAATTAGTAAATAGTTCTTATCTCAATTTTAAGACCTTCCTTGTCTTTTTCCTCCGATTCTTCCCCTCTGATGGAGGAGGGGAAGGGGGATCTATGAGACCAGCTTCATGGTATTTTGCCAGCCAGAGTTAAACCACAACATAAGGTTATTTGCATGAGTGGACTTGATAAATTTCAATGAGAAATGACTGCCTGTTATGTTGGGGGTTGAGCTGAAGGCCTCTGGTGTCTTTGAGTCTTAGTGCTACTGAGGTGTGTATGACCACCAGGGACAAGGTATTTCAGGTCATGTAGTCCATGTATTTTGTTATTGTTCTCAGAAGCGCTGTGAAAGTGCTGCCAAGCTGATGACTGTATGTTAACTTGTTTTATTTCCCAGAGCACAGAGACAAGTAAGCTGGGAATGTTTTTCAGCAGAACCGAAAATGGGCTTTATGCAGATGTATTCTGTATTACTAGCAGCCTCTAGTTGCAGTGGAGTTTGGGATTGTAATAGAAAATGAGAAGTGAACAGTGAGATGAATCTCTGTATAGCTGTAATGGGCTATTGCCCCAGCTCATGAGAAACACATGTGCTTTTATCCCCAAAATTTACAGCAGTGAATGAATTTTTTTCATACTAAGGAAGACCGCAGCTTGTGGGGTTTTTTTGTGTTGGTTTGTTTGTTTTTTTTTTTTTCTTTTCCCCATCAAGTACAGCTTTGTATTGTTTCTGCTTCTTTCTGTAAGGCTTCAGTTTATTTGTAGAAAACATTTCCAAGGCCAGGCTTCAACGATCCTGTTCAAAAGGCTGTGGGGCAGTGAGTTCAGTTCTGACGTCTTCTTAAAGTCAGCAGTCTCAGGGATTCTGTACCTCAAATGCCTGGCAGAGGGCCTTTTGCTCCCTCCCCTTCACTCCTGTCCTCTCCCTTGTCACAACCCCTGCCCCAACAAACTAATGCCAGGAGAATCCATGATCTTGCTTCCCTTCTGCAGCATTGACAACAAATGCAATCTCTCACTTCCTCCCCTGCCCTTGCACAAAACAGAAGAGGCCAGCTACAGCACCCCCTGCAAACCAGCTGGTGCTACAGTGTCCTTCCTTAAGCAACTCCTGATGTACATACAAAGGTCTTGAGAATAATGACCTACTTGACAGAGGATATAAATATTCTCTCCAGCATCCACTTAGCCTGCAGTAAACAGGACATATAAATAGGCAGAAGAAATTGTTCTTCTTTCTGCTTAAAAAATTAAATGACATAAACATAACTGAATGTTTACAGCCTAATTAACTGGATCTAATTCTCTCTGTCTCTCTCCCCCATGCTTCTGCCTGTAATATTAAACAGATGTAGAACTGCAGTAATTCCGTGGAAGTTCTTGGTTCCACGGCAGTAGCAGAGAGAGAATCTGGTGATAGATGGCATAAGCCAAAAAAATTATGGCTTGGCTTCCGTTATCTAGGTGAAGATATGCTGTTTCCTCTGTGTCGTTGGTATAAGAGCTGTGTGAAGCTTTATGGGTTTTGATTTGCAGGGATGAACATAAATTGTTGTCTTTTGGCAATTATTTCATGCATTTTTCAATGCAGTCTCATGTCAAGGTCCATATTCAGTATACTTCCACAGCTCACGACAAATTACTGCTCTTCAGGTGATCTGGAATGATGCATGGCAAACATCTGAAATGCTGAGTTATTTTAAGGAACAGAATATTGTTTCATGAGTAATGGAGAACGAGAACATGATAGGATAAAATCTCTTCTGTTTCCCATCTCAACTAGCCTTCAAGACAAGGCAAATTAGAGAGGCAACAGGATTTATAGAACAGCTGAAACGAATGTTTGCGCTTTCTTTAAGGAGGAAAGAATAAACTCTGTCCCAGAACACTTATTCAAGATTATTTTTGTGGTCAATTTGAGTGTTGGAAAGACTTCATTCTTAAGGTGATTTTGTGAAGATTGTTTTTTCCCAGGCACAGCTGCTACTATAGGTAAGCTTAAGAAATGTTATTACTCTTATTATATTTGTCCTGACAGTACCTAGCAGCTTCTACAGTGATCAGGCCCCGTGTTATAAAACAGAAGTATACACATGTTGTAAAAGCCCTTATCCAAAAGGGAAGTAGGACAGGCAAAGTGAATTCTCCTAAACTGGGAAGCAGATAATTGATGGAGAGGTTTCAGAGCAGATTCCATACTGAAATCATGTCAGCACTGAATTAACTCAGAAAAACCGCATTGATTTCAGTGAAGCTAGAACTTCCTTGTAGGTCTTAGTGTTCTGAAACTGATATCCTGTTCTCTGGACTGCACTGCGCTAACCATCCCACCTCCATATTCCATCTCTATCCCTTGAAATAATCTGCGTTTGTTTTAAAGAAAAAGCAGAATATCTGGATTTTTTTTTGAAGATTTAACATTATACTAAGCACCAAAGAAATATGTTGGACTACTGTTTTCAGTGCCAAACATTTCAAAGCCTATATTGTACCTGCATTGCCTGAAGCTGTAAACCAAACTTTTAAAAGTCAGACACATAATCAGGGTACAAAACCTTAAGTATAGGTTATTGCAATGCACTTGAGTTACTGTAAATGACCAGATTCGTTATACTTAGTCTATATTTAGGCCTTACTTATTCTGCAGTATATATAAAATGACACTTGTTCACAACTAATTTAAATTAATGGGCTTGTCTTACATTTGTGACAATCTGAGAACATTCCGCTGAGCAGTTACTATAGTTCCCTTGACTTACGGGGTAGATAAAGACACCTGAGTTTAAATTTCCACTGGTATGTTGAGTGTCTAAATTCACATTAGACTCAGGGAATTTCTAAGATCTCAGTATAGGGAAGTAAAGTCATTTTGGCACTATAAGGTATTTCGCCTAGCCTTCAGCTGTTGCTTTGGAAGAGAGCAGGTCTCCTGGGTGTCCTGCCAAACTGAAACAACTGTGACAGCTGAATTCTACCACAGCATCCTTTCCAAATCAATCCAGTTAGAGGAGTGTAGGGACCAACTAATCTGACCCTTGATGCCTACTTCAGGGTGAGCTTAGTCATTTCCTAAGACTTCTGATTCTTCACTGACTAGATCTTCATTAACTGTAATCAGACCTTAGACACCTATATGCAGTTGTCTGCATTTAGGAGTCTGGTGCTATGTCCTATTTATGCTATCTTGTAAATTATATCCTTTTCTAGACTCAGAGGTCTTACACGGAGCTTCCAGAGGAAAAGCACAGGAATGCGTCTGGCCTTTTCATCTTCTGGCTGGTCATGCAGTGTTCTTGCAAATGCAACGGCAAGAAAGTATTTGTGATTGATAGCTTTCATTCAGTCTTCACATCAATGAGTTTCACAGGTGTGAAAACGGCTGTCAAGATACAGGCAGTTGAAAAGTGAAGTGAACAACCTGGAGAAGAGTGCTCTCACTGCATTTCTATAGAATAGCTCAAATTTCTTCCCTTGAGATATAAGCAATGGATATATCCTTCCTCCAGATTTCTTAATTGCCTCTTGAAGAAACATGGACTTGGATGCTTCTTAATGCCAGTGGTAAAAATCCCATTTATGTGGAAAATGGCCCCGAAGAAGTTGTCGATGACCTACTGAGGTCCCTTCAAACCTGAATTGTTCTATGATTCTGTGATTCTATGATACAGTACAGTGTGATAAAAGAAAATGCAGGTTGTCATTAGGAGGAGGAGGCAGCGACTGATTAATATTTAAGAGTCTAGTTCATTTAAAAGTTTAGATGAATTAATTTTTGTCTCACTTCCATTTAACCACATTACAATTAGGGGACTAACCTAAAAGTAGTTAGCTCATCTTCTATATTATGAAGAGAGGAAGAGCTTCTCCACATATTCAGGCCATTTATCTTCAGCATTTGTCTTAGGTTCCACTGTCCCCTTAGTGTGATGCTTTGAGTTTTTCCACTGACAGTAGAAGGTGCATATGTGGCTAGCTCAGACTAAGCACTAAAATTTCAGACAACTGAATTCATGAGTACAGCATGAATTTCAGGCTAAATGGCTTAGACTGCTACAGATTGCTAATGGATCCTTGACTCAGGTACCGTGATTTAGGAAGTTATTTATCTTACAGCTCTTAAAAAATTCAACTACTCTCTTAACATTCAGAATGTTATTACTGAATAAATTCTGGCAAATAAAAACTCTTGTTCTCCTAGTAAGAGACTATGGAAATAATTTTTAATGTAAAATCTATCTTGTTATCTTTCTGGAATTGTCGCAATTTGTTGGATCAAGTTTTCAAAGACCAAACTGAGCATATAAAGAGAAAACCTACCTTGTATTTTTGTTATAGATGTGGATTACAATGTGAAAACCATCATAGTAGATAATATCCAGGTAGCCCTGCAACTCTGGGGCACAACCGGCCAGGAGCAGTGAGAAACGTTCTGTTGTCGTTTAACCCTGGTAGTCAGCTAAGCACCACGCAGCTGCTCGCTCACTCCCCCATCCAGTAGGATAACAGAGAATCAGAAGGTGAAAGTGAGAAGACTCATTGGTTGGAATAAAGGCAATTTAATAATGTGGAAAAAAACACCAAACTTACCACCACCAACAAAAAAGAAAAGATGAAAATAAACAAACCCCAGAAAACCAAGTAATGAGAAAAAAAACCCCAAACAGTTGCTCACCACCAAACAATTACTGCCCAGCCAGTCCTGAGCAACTGCAGCCTCAGCTAACCTCTCTCTCCCCGCAGTTCTACTGCTGAGCACAATGATGTCATACAGTATGGAATAGTGATTTGGTCAGTTGTCCCAAGTGTGTTCCCCTCATTACTTCTTGTGCCCCCCAGCCTACTCACTGGCAGGGCAGTCTGAGAAGCAGGGAAGACCTTGATGCTGTTTAAACACCGTTGAGCAGTAACTAAAGTGGTGCGTTGCTAAGCTGTTTTCATCACAGATCCAAAACACAGCCTTGTACAAGCTAGTATGATGAAATTTAACTCTATCCCAGCAAAACACCAGTACACATTCTCAGGTTTTGCTTCCATGAATGACCTGTGTGAAGATTAGTAATCATGGGCCTGATTCTGCTTCTCCTGAGAGGGACAAATATAGGAGTATTCTTAATAAAGCCAGTGAATTCACAGTTTAGATCCTTCCCTAGTAGCAATAACGTGCTGATTTGGTGCTGTCTATTGAAAAACTGTCGATCCGTAAAAGAGATTCTTATTAAAGCTCTTATAAGAAAATGTGTGGTACTAAGCTTTTAGGAGGAAGGCTGATTTTAAAATGTACCTAGAATTATTTCTATTGCAGAAAATACCTTAATAGTTAAAAAAAAAAAAAAACCAAAAAAAAAAAACCAAACCAAAACAAAACAAACTGTGGGGTTTTTTTGTGTTGTTGTTGGGTTTTTTTCACCAAAACAATCCCACTGTAGTTGAAGATCTCCAAGATTTTGTAAGTTTTCAGTGGTAATTTCCTTCCTCATCTCCTCATCTATCATGCAATTTTCTGTTTCTAAAAACAAAGGTGATAACGATGATCTTTGTTTTCTACAGGAAGCTAGGTAAAAAAAGCCCCAAACAGAAATCTAGGTAGCTTTAGGCAAAGCACTTTGAGATGGGGAAGGTTCTGCTCCAAGCTTAAAATGAAACAGGATGGAAGAAGGTGAGATATGGAGCTGATTATCCAGGCTAACCCAGAATCAATTAAAGATGGCAGAGGGAACTTTCTGGAAAACTTTCAAAAAAGATTTTTTTTTTTTCCAAAGAATTTATTTGCTTTGCAGTAATTTGTGGAAGTAGTATCCTCTATGAATCTTCTGCTAAATGTAAAACAGGGGTCTGATGTTTCAGGAAACATGGGATTGCTTGCTACAATTCATAATAACCCTCACCTTTCAAACAGGATCTACAGGGAAGATTTACAGTTTCTCCCTTGTCTAGTTCATGGAGTTTTAGAATACATATGTAAACCCGGTTAACAGGGGTTTAACCAGACTAGATGATTGGAAGAAACTGTATGACAACATCTTCCTCTGGTGGGGGGATTACTATGAGATTTTACTGGTATTGTCATGCTGCTACTTCTGCTGAAGAGAGTTATGAACAGGTTCCTACTTGTAGGTACCGAAGTGTTACCAAGCAGTTTTTCAGGGAAGATGATGGTGTCATTGTGGTGTATGATACAACAGCGAAAGACACACTCACAGCTGTCAAGCAGTGACTGATAAGCACTGAGGTAACATGACATAACTCTAAATCTAAACTCTGGTGTCAGTAATCCTCTACCTTCTTCTGGACAGGGAGTATTAGCAGGGCAAGCACAGAGAGCAGCATGTTTCTTGTGTTGTCACAATTGCATTTTTGTTAATGATTTTGGTCTGCAGAGTTACCAGTAAAGCTGTTTTTTTAGAATCTGTGTCTATGAAAATAATAACCACACTTTCAGGGTTTTAAGGACTTAAAACAACTGGTGGGGAAAGCCCAGCATGGATTTCTCATAAAGGTTATCTAGCTGATGTGCCCGTTGGATCACCACTAGCACTAGGAGGTGCTTTGAATCAGCATTGATGGTCTGATCATCACCAGCAGTTTGACAACCAAGTATGAAACTCATGGGAAATTGCCTGTGTTGTGAACATAAGCCATCAACTTAAAGCTACAGTATCTACATTAGTGCTATAAAACTGTCTCATGGTAGATCGGTTTCCTTGGGATCATCCTTTCAACCACATGAAAATAAAATCATAGCCCATGCTACTGACTGGTTTCAGTTAATGAAAAATTCTCTTTTTTTTTTCTCTTGGTGTATCTCCGTAGCTGACAGAAAACATACTGAGAGTGCAAGCAGCTGGGTTTGCTTGTGGCCAAAAGAAAAAATAAAACTGAGCCTACTACCATAATAGTGAGTTGCTAGAGAGAACAAAGCGTGACCACATTTACCCACTGTTGCAGAGTATTGCTACTGAAAAAGTAGGAGACAAATTAGTATGCAAATGTCATTTATTCTGATTTTGTTGGGCATGTGTTCTACTATAATACACTGTTTTGCATAAGGGCCAATAGGTGGCTTTGCAAGTTAAAATTAGGACTTATTAATTCAAATGATTCCAAACATGGTTCTTCCTCATCTGAGTAGCTGTATTGAAGCTCTATAGCAGCATGCACTTTTTAAGAACAGGCCTTTATTAAATGTATGATCTTAACAAATCAGTGATTGTTACAATTCAGTACGGTAAAAGAAGGATGAAAATTCCAGGTTTTGATCCAGAAAAATGAAATATTGTGGTCTAAATCTTTTTCCAGTCTGTAATAGTTCACTCATCTTTACTGACTAATGTAGTTTGCTACAAACTATTGCTAATTGAAGACATGGCCAAGTCCATTTACTGCTGCATATTCAGCCCACTTTGTGAATGTACTCATTGTGATAATTCTAACCATTTTCAGAATGAATTTTGATTTGTGCCTATTCTGTGTATTTTTGGGGCCTATTCTGTGTATCTCTCCACTACTTTATGTAATTTATTTGGCATAATTGTACCCAGATGTTGTCATCATTTTCCTGCCCATGGGATTAGAAAAACAGGGATTATAAATGCACAATGCAAGAGCCTGTTTAGCATGGTAGCTTTCTCTCTCCCATTTAAATATAGAGTCTGATGAGCTTCTGTGCTGTTACTAAAAAATGCCAAGTTAGCGCAGTCTCTAGCCCTGTGTCTTTTTCGTGCCTTTTTATCCAATTTTAATTCCTGACATGTTTGTAAGTCAAGCGTCACATACCTGCCTCCTACATAGAATGTCTTGTTGCAGTATGACACTGGTTAATTTTTATCTTCTTGATCTGTGATTTTTTTAAATACAGCACCTCAGTTGACACCTATTTTTTGTTCTGCAGGAGACAACTGTGCGGAATGTACCTGTGATTTTGTTGGGTAATAAAACTGATAATGAAAAGGAACGTGAGATCCCTATGGGAATGGGAGAGCATCTTGCCAAGGTGCTATGCTTAGAGTGGATCCCCTTAGAAAACTTGAAGGTGAAAGTTTTAAAGTGAAGTCTGAATATGCCTAAATTAATAGAAACAGATTAATTTTAATCAGACGAGTAGTTCTAGGGATTAGGAATCCTATCATACTCCTCAGTTCAGCTCTCAGTGATGTAAGTGCTGATAATTATAGTAGTTATAAAACTATCTAGATGGAAAAAAAAAAAAGAAGTGGTATGTGGAAAAAAAATTGAGAGTTCACTCATCCTGCGCTCCTCCCCCCCCCTTTTTTTCCCCTTTGTTCTCTCTTCTCCTCTATTATTCCCTCCCTTCTCTTTTTCTCTGTCTTTTTTCTATCTTTTCTCTGTGGATGGGTTCTTAACAGAGAGATAATTTGGGGACTTTTCCTCCCTCCTACCTCCTGTAAAACCACAGAAGACCATCTGTTACTCCTATGGTAGGAGTAGAAAACATGTTTACTTTTAGTAACTTTCCATCAAGGAGATAAGTAGAGCTAGCAGTCTGCATCTACCAGAGCCCTGGTGAACCATGGACCATAATTTAAACATTAAGGCACTGTAAACAGCAGATACTCATTTATATTCCTGTGTGCCATGCCCATCAATATTTCTTTTGAATCTCCCGGTACGTAGCATATAGATCGAACGCTGATCCCTCCATAATTTTTATTTTTTTAGAAATAAGTCGTCCCGGCATTCCTGAGAAATGAGTTGGTAGGAATACACCTAAATTAAACAATGATGTGCTGGATTTCACATTTGTACTTGTTTCTCCTTTGAAAACAGACCTACAGCACTGCTTGCTGTTAACCAAAAAGCATATTTTCAAAATTTGAAATGCAGCTGAATTTTTCTTGGTTTATAGGAAAGATTGCTGCGAGACACCTCTCTACAACTGAAAGAATTAGGGCCATATCTCTTTTTATCTCATCTTGATTATTCCTACAGCCTTTTACAAGCATAATTCTGTATTCAGGTTTGTGTCCATTATTTTGTTTTTATAGGGGACCAATATCAGCCTTGAATTTCATCCCTCAAAAGTTCTTCTGTTAGGAAATTTGCTTTACTTTCTTGTATGCATGGAAATGGCCATAGTTTTAAGACCCTGAAGGCTAGGAGGGACTCTGGGGTATAACGCTGAAATCTTCTGTGAAAAAACAAATTACACATAAATGCTAAAGGGACAGAGTAGGTGTCTTACATGTCATTTAGCTCTCTTAAAAAATTGTACGAGTAAAACAAAGATGAATCATTCTAATATATAGAACTCACAGCCCACCAGGCCATTAATTCTAACATGTCATGCAAGAAAATAAGATGTTTTGCATAAGTAAAATGAAGAAAGTTGTCAAATTAAAGATGGTTATAATCAAATGAATGGGTCTGAATGACTCATTTGAATGTTTGAATGTGCTGCCTGAGGTAGCTGAGGGAAGGAATGATTAATGACAACGGATTAGTTGAAAAGCAGTATAGGTAAGGTATAATTAAATTATAACTATTTGCTTGCTGAGCTAATAATAACCATGAATTTTAATGAAATATTAATTCTTGCTAAATAGCCATGTAATTCCTATGAAACCACATACCACTGCCTCCATTTGTGAATGCAATTGAATTACTAATTTTGTGAGTAATCCCAAGAATTACTCACAAATGACCCAAAATACACAGGACTAGATGCTGAGCTGATACAAATATGCATAGGGATATTTGGTGATAAAAACTCTGCACCTGTTCTTGGGCAGACAAAGAACTAGATTAGGCTGTTGGCCTTGAAGTCCAACAGTTTTATGGACTGTTTCAAGGTCTCACGGGATGGGATCGATTTTACATAGTTTTTGCAGTAGTCAGAGAGGAATGTGTACTTCCAGAGGGCATTCTGGCCCAGCTGTATGAACTCTTGCTTTGCTTCAGTCCCACATTTTACAAGTCAGTGTACTACCAATACGGTCAGAAACCCAAGGGCTCCCATTATAATGCAAGTGTCACATAACTTTGGAAGGCAGGCAGCACAGTTCATTGTTAAAAAGAAGAATGGCAGCCTGAAGGGAGTCCTTTTAATTCCTTGTCATTTGAGAAGACTGCTAGTTGCAGTGTGTATGTGACACCCCAGGAAAGGGGGCTAGAGATTCTGAAAGGCACCATAGGGAATAACAAGGATGTGATAAAGCTAATCTGTAGTTGGAGTGAACTTCATGATGATAAGGAGAATTTTGCATATTGACTTTGCAGGGAGAAACCGCAGACACAAACCAAGACGTTCATGTGCAGTATAAGAATGACCCGGTGGAAAACATCTAAAACTCTCCTGATAGAGCTACTGCGAATATAAAGAAAAAGAGAAACAAAGGGGGAGAAAAAAAACCCATAAGGCAAGACCATTTGACTTTTTTAGCATAGGATCCAAAAGGAAAAACTCAATTTAACAAATTTCTGTTTAGCTTGTTTTAGCTTGATCCACTGATCAAGAGTTCATATGTGCACAACAACAATACGGAGAGTATTCAGGTCATATTGTGAGCATCCAGGAACAGCCAATCTCCTGTCTGAGTGGATTAGTGTAACTACTGCCAGTTATTTAAATAAAATGACATAGTATAGGTGCTGCTCAGGCATTCAGGAAGCATAATTTTATTTTGGCTGTACACAGACTTCCTGAATGATCTTGAAAGGGTCAATAAATCCTTCTCTATCTCTGTTGCCCAACTAAGATCAGAACGCCTCTGTCTGCCTTGACTTTGCAGAATGTGTATGCTTCATGGGACGAGGACTCTTACTGTGTGTTCATACAGTGTGACCGTTACCATCATGTCAGTGCCATTGTTGTACAAACAGTGCTATTCTCGGAGTGATGCTACTTTACAGGACAGAAATTGCCCAGCCTCCCTTTGGTAATCATTACTTTTCCTCCGTTCTTTAAATGTCTGCTGATTTGTAGGTACCTTTTCAAAATGAAGTAATTGCCAGTGGTCTCCCAGGTTCGATAGCTGATTCCCGGAAAGAGATGGATGGCATTTCCTGACTTATTAATTATAAGTGTTCTGCCTTCTGCTACTTTGTTCTGATTGTGTATGCTACCGATTAAAGTTTCCTCCCGGATCCAAAGGAATGACACTTTGCATATCCAGCCTGACTCCCTCTCCAGAGAAGCACCTGTTTGCCAGACTGGCAGAAATAAGCAGTTAACATCAATGGAGTTTGAATTCTTATCTTTCATCAACAAGACTTTGCCCTACCCATAGAATTTGTTGAAAAATCCGTTCAGATTCATGCCAAGAGAAATGGTATCGTCACTGAAAGTTCTCCTCTAGTGAAATTCTGCTGTATGTGGGGAAGATGTAGGAGTAGTATCTCTCTGCTTCACTGACATAAAGTAGCTAGATACGGGCCACAGCTGTTTTTCTATTAGGAGTTCTGGTCAGCTGAGCAGAAAAAAGGAGTGTAAGTTTTAGTTCAAACTTCTGTTTGCCTAGCTAGCAAGAAATCTGAGCCGGTCAAATTTTATCTTCAAACTTTTTGAAGGAGAGCAAGAGAATCAGAGGGTTACATAATTTTAAATATTAGACAGAACACTGTTTAAAAACAAGAATCAGTAAAATATCCATCCAGTACTAACATTGCCTGATTTCTTCCCTTCTATGCCCTTCTGTGCTTATCTGGCCGCCCAGAAATTACTACAAGTGATTGAATCCTGATGTTTATTAGAATAAACCATATAAACATTGACAGCATATTCAAACCTGACATTTGATAACACTGAAGCACATTTTAGAGCTGCTAAAATTAACTACCATATTCACGAAACTTCTTCACCCCACTTTTTGTGGGGAAACACAAAAAAAACCCCAAAACCAAAAATCCATGAAAACTGAAACACCAGGTCGCTTTAATGGGAACTTTTCAAAACTGAATTGTGTCTTCTGAAGGGGGGTTAATTAAGTACAAAGGCAGTAACCACAGTTAATAGTAAACAAATGAAAATAAACTTCTCTTGCCCTCACAGCGGCCAGGTCAAGCATTTGTGCAGAGGCAGATGATCTCATGCATTTGCATCTATTGTGGTAAGACTAGCTGAAGTGCTGAGAGTGTCTCCAGACAATTACTTGATCATTTGTCCATTGTTATTAATTGCAAAGCTCCCAGGGGTTACAAAACCAAAGGTGCAGACTGACTGCCAAAGAAGGTGCAAAAAAAATTTCAGGAGTACGAAAAATCGAACAATTAATTTGTTGTTATTTTTGGCTGAGGTTTTTAACCCCTCATTTGCTGGAAAACATAGGTCTCACACTATTGAATACAGAAACACTGCTGATACAGCTTTCGAAGATTAAAAAAAAAAAAGTCACTGGAATTATTTTCAACTGCTTTGTCACTCAGTGATGTACTGATTGCCTTATCATCAAAAGGAAAGTTCACCAACCTTCAGTACCTTGCAAGGCACGTTTGCATCTGAGCTTTTGAGAGATCAAGCTCTTGCAGCAAAACCCCTGTACAGAACAAATATCTGCTAAGAAACGTATGTAGTTGTTGCTTGGAAGGCACACGTGGACTCCTTTTCTTTTGTTACTCTTTACTTTTAGCTCTAGAATTAACCCTAATTTTTCCTAAGATGATCTATTTCTGTTTCTTTATTTGCATATTTCAGTATATCTGTGTTGCTTTTTTAAGGCTGGAGTGAGATGTTGTGCAAAATTAATTGAAATGGTCTTTCTTTTGATTCTAGGATTACGATTTAATTTTCTATGAGCGCAGTGTGTATTCTGGATACAGTACCTTCACTGAGCTGGGTACAAAGAAAACACAGACTATGAGTTCCATACGTGCCTGGTTTCCCTGTCACTGATGACAGAGTGAATTATGTTTGCTGCATTACTTCGATAGGGACTTAGGGTGATGAAATATTTGTTCCTTTTAAACCAGCCTATAACCTGAACCTGTTGCACCAACTGAGCAGTTGCTCAGGTTCACAAGGAGTCCTGTGTGAAGCTCTGTATAGACCCGGAAACACCTGAGTAGTTGCTAGGAAAGCTGAGTGCCTGGCATGTTGTGACAGTTCTTGCAGGAAGTTCTTGGATATTTGGAGAAATATGCTTGGAAATGGATGCTGCTGGGTCCTTGCAGCAGAACACTGGATGTGCTGCTATCTTCCCGCTGTTCAAATTCTGCTGTGTTCCTGGGGGCTGGGAGAGAGGGATGGGTGGGGGTTTGAATTTGTATAAAGGCTAGAGGTAAAAATACAGGTAAATCTGTCCCCTCTGAGCCACTTACACAGGTGAAAACACTGGTAGTGGAATGGGCACACCTTTAATGTTGTATGGAAAGGTAGTGAATTCTTGTGACTGCGTCAGGTAATGGATAAACGTCTAGGTAGCCAGATATGTTTGGGTTTGCTCCAGCCTCTAAAATAACAAAGGAAAGTCACTGTTTTGAGTCTCTGTGTATACAATAAATGCTAACAATCAGCACCAACTACATTTTTCTGAGTAAATGAGCAAAGACAGTTCTGTGACGCAGCCAGCGTAACTGTACTTTTTGTTTCTTTATTAGTTCACAGAATTCTGTCAGTTTCTGTTAATCTGTGAAAAGTTTTGTAGGCTTGGGGGAAATGTTTTTATTTTAATCTCTTATGGTGACTTTTCTCAAAAGTATTATTTCTTTCCCCCAAGGTTTTAAAGGAACATGAAATTAAAGTGAAAGAATAAACCATTGAACTTCAATCTGATACAAATACGAGTCCTGTTGTATCAGGCCGTAAAACGCTGGGGCATGGTTAGACAAGCCATACATTTATACACCGCTACAGGGCACCATGAGATTTGCTTTATCTCCCAAATATTTCTTCTGCCGTGTTCTGAGTATAGGTGTACGTGAACCTCAAAATCCTTATATTCTCTGATCTTCACTCTTACAAATACCGTCCTTGGTCAATGGACAATGTATTTGGGCAGTAACAGTCTTTTGTTCTGTTTGACACCTAACACCACTGAATCCTGCTTTATGATTAGGCTTGTAGAAGCTGCCACATATTAATAATAAATCATTGTATAGTTTTATAGGAACAAAACTACTTGGAATGTGAAGTAAATTCTTACTGGTATGGATGACGTATCTTAGAACTATGGAATCATAGAACAGTTTGGGTTGGAATGGACCTTAAAGATCATCTAGTTCCAACCCCCTGCCATGGGCAGGGACACCCTCCACTAGACCAGGTTGCTCAAAGCCTCATCCAGCCTGGCCTGGAAGACAGCCAGAGTTGGGGCACCCACACCTGTCCCAGTGCCTCACCACCCTCTCCAGGAAGAATTTCTTCCTGATATCTATTGGACATCTCTCTGCTTTCAGTTTAAACCCGTTACCCCTTGTTCAGTCTTGTGAATACTTTGCTTATTCCAGTGCCCTTTAGATCCTGATTTTGTGCTTACCTTTGTTACTGTTTTTTAAAAATTAAAATAGGTAGCTGCTTGGCTGTTTAAAAGCAACACATCAGCACTTGCAAAGTATAAGGAGGTATTTTAAAGCTTAGTGTGAAATATACATGAAAAAAGGATTGAACTATGAATATTTTCATAAGTGAGATTAACTCATTTATACTACACATTATTGCATTCCTTGATAAGAAACCCTTCCTCCCGCTCAGATGTGACGAATCAGGTCACTGAGATGCCATAGACTTGCATGAGCTGTTGCCAAATAAGCTGGCACGTTTCCATGGTGAGGTGGTGCTGTGCGTACATCTAGCTTAGCTTCCAGGCACAGTAGTCATGGTAGTGCAGTGCTTTACTCCGGCTAGTTAGCATTGTTCTCAGAGCAAATCAGCCTGCGCTCTTCACCGTGTTTGACATGGCTGTATTGCTTTGTGTTGCAGAGCTTGCTCTGAACCTCTCTTTAGCTACGGTGTCCCGCAGCAGTCCCAAATCAACGTGGCCAACTTGAACGTTCGAATGACTGAGTTTCCAGAAGCATCTGCTACACAGCATTTCCCTTTTGCTTAACCAGGGCCTGATAGCACTGAGAGTGGTTGGGAAATGAAACCCACAGGGACATGTTTTAGAAAATCATGACCCACACTGGATCGTAAGGAACTCAAACATCAGAATTACTTTTGGAAACCCTTCTAGAATATAAATGAAAATAAGTGACTTGAGAGTGGGACATGCAGCCAGCACATGTTCAACAGTTATTCCTGTTGGTACTTGTCTTCACTGCATCCAGCTATTGTGGTAAATATTCAAGAATTATGATTTGTGATGGTGAGTCTGTTGAGATAGTGGAACCCATGGCATAATTTATTTTGTTAAAATGTCAAGCAAAACTAAATTTTTGTGGTGGGTTAACCTTTGCTGGAGACCAGGTGCCCACCAAGCCTCTCTATCACTCCCCCTCCTCAGCTGGACAGGGGAGAGAAAATAGAAGGAAAAGCTCGAGACTCAAGTTAAGGACAGGGAGAGATCACTCAGCAATTACCATCAGAGCCAAAACAGACTCAGCTTAGGCAAAATTTAACTTATTGTCAGTTAAAATCATAGTTTAAAAAAAAAACTAAACACAAATCTTAAAACACTTTTCCCCCACTCCTCCCTTTTTTCCAGACTCAAATTCATTCCCATTTTCTCTACCTCCTCTGCCTGAGTGGCACATGAGGACAGGGAATGGGGGTTGTGGTCAGTTCATCACATGTTGTCTCTGCGTCTCTCGCTTTTCTCCTGCTCCAGCATGGGGTCCCTCTCAGGGGTGACAGAACTCCATGAACTTCCCTATTGCGAGTCCTTCCCACGGGCTACAGTTCTTCATGAACTGCTCCAGCGTGGGTCCTTTCTATGGGGTGCAGTCTTTCCGGAGGCAGCCTGCTCCAGCACAGGATTCCCACTGGGTCTCAAGTCCTGCCAGCAAACCTGTTCCTGTCTGAGCTCCTCTCCAGGGTTCACAGGTCGTGGCAGGAGCCTGCTCTTCTGCAGGCTTCCCCAAGGGGTCTCAGCCTCCTTTGGGGATCCACCTGCTCCGGTGTGGGGTCCTCCACAGGCTGCGGGTGGATCTCTGCTCCACCATGGACTTCCGTGGCTGCAGGAGGACAGCCTGCCTCATCATGGTCTGCACCACCAGCTGCAGGGGAATCTCCACTCTGGTGCCTGGAGCACATTCTCCCCATCCTGCTCCACTGACATTGGTGTCTGCAGAATTGTTTCTCTCGTATCTTGCTCTCTTGCCCTGTCTGTCTGCAAAAAATCTTCCTCTTCTGTTTTTTTTTTTTTTTTTCCCCTTCTTAAAGGTGTTATCACAGAGGCATTATGACTGTGATTGGCTTAGCTTTGGCCAGCGGTGGGTCTGTCATGGAGCCAGATGGCATTAGCTCTATCAGACACAGGGAGGCTTCTAGCAGCCTTTCACAGAAGCCACCCCTCTAGTCCCACCCTCCGCTACCAAAACCTTGCCACGCAAAACCAGTGCAATATTTTTATACGAGACTGTTACAGGGGTTTCAATCCATTTTCTGTATGTTTCAAAAAAGCTACTTTACATTTGAATAATGAATCAGTTTGAAACTGAAGATGAAAGGTAAACACCAGCTGAAGTAACTCTAGTTTGGGATAAAAACTTCATCAGTAATCAATTGTGCTCCTGGGATTTCAGTCTCATCAGAGGTATTTGGGCAGCAGGAGCAGGGCAGTGATTGTGCCCCTGTACTCAGCACAGGTGAGGCCGCACCTCGAGTCCTGTGTTCAGCTTTGGGCCCCTTGCTTCAAGAAAGACATAGAGATGCTGGAGTGTCTCCAGAGAAGGGCGACAAAGCTGAAGAAGGGTCTGGAGGAACACGCCTTATGAGGAATGGCTGATGGAGCTGGGGTTGTTTACCCTGGAGAAAAGGAAGCTCAGGGGAGACCTAATCACTCTCTACAGCTCCCTGAAAGGAGGGTGCAGAGAAGTGGGTGCTGGTCTCTTCTCCCAAGTGACAAGTGCTAGGACAAGAGGAAATGACCTCAAGTTGTGCCAGAGGAGGTTTAGATTGGGTATTAGGAAAAAATTCTTCACTGAAAGGGCCGTCAGACATTGGGACTGGCTGCCCAGGGAAGTGGTTGAGTTACCATTCCTGATGAGAGACTCGTGGGCATGGTTTGGTGGTGGTATTAGCAGTGTTAGGTTAATGGTTGGACTTGATGATCTTAAAGGTCTTTTCCAACCTAAAAGATTCTATGATTTTCTAGTGCCAAGAACTATACATTAGAGGTTTGCAAACTTTCCCCTACTGCAGTTCCTATACCCATACCAGCACCCAAATGCCTTTTCCTATGAGTTGGGATCCAAACTTGACCCCTTTCCCTAACAAGTAGAATAACCAGGCTTTTCCTTCTATCAGGAATGATGGATGGACCAAGTAGCCCAGATGATCTGATGCTTAGGGATTCTTCCCTTGTTGATTCCCAAGAGTCTGCTCATGCAAATGAAGAACACTCTCCTGCTTCCAGTAAGGTGCTTAACAACGTCTAAAACCCAAATGGAGCAAAATGAGCATCCATTAATGAAAATCAGTAGACTTTCTGTTCACTTCCCAGGGTTGCTTCTTGAAGTCCATTACTGGTTCTTGAAGACTGAGTCACCTTACCAACTGTTACGTGTTTCCATCATGGAAATCTCAGAATTTAATCCCCTGTGTTCAGTCCTGACTGGAGCTGAACTAATGCAAACCCTTAATTTAAACCTCAACAAAGACAACTGTTTATCCTAATTTCAGTTCGGGAAGAAGTGTCATCAGTTTAAATATTGGCTTTGCTAATTGACTTTGAATCATCTGCTCCCCTTGCAGTAGGGTGTTCCCTATCACTGGCAATATTTCTGTCAGCCTCAGGAAGACAATTTGAAGCCTTAATTTAATTTAATTTGAAAGCTTAAAAGTTACTATCATTGATTCTAGCTCTACAAAACTCCAAATTCAGATCCTTTACTTTTTCATTCTCTGAAGCTCATCCTGATTTTGGAAGAAAGTGTCACGAGGTGCATCTTCTTTATGTGACTTCTACAGGAACATTTTTATTTGGACATCTTTTAGTGTGCACTGAGATACTGCTAGCAGGATATACACAACTTGAGGGCAGACAATGCTAAGGAGCAGCTGAATACTGGGATGAAGGGGATTTCTTCATCTTCATTTGCCAGAGCTAAATCTGGTGTTGTCTAAGATCCAAGAGGTGTCTCCCATCTCAGACTGATCGCTATGCCTGCTGCTGTTCCTTTTCGCAAGTCCAGCTGAAACCCAAGCCGAGTACATATTGCAAAGATGCAGATACACAACGCTATCATCATCAACCACACAGGCAACACAGAGAGCAGTGTCTTCACTGCTCATCACTCCCATACACATAAAAGCTGCTCAAGAAATACAACTACTTAAGTAATATTCAGAGCCACATAATATTTTATTTGAATGTCTCAGTTCTACTGGCTTCCCTACTCCCTGCTCAGCCTCTGAAAATCAGTAATTTCCATAAGAAAGCTCCTCTGAATCTGCGTTCTTCTGGGAATGGGAAAAGTTTTGCCATGATTGTTGTGCTCAGGAGGAGCATGTTGCAGAAAGGCGTAAGAAGAGGCTGATGCCTGCAGGAACTAAACATAGTTTTTCAGTATAGCTGAACTTGTTTGAAACACTTTCCTCTTCAGTGTTTGAAAGGAAAGTAGCAATGCTTATTTAACTAATCCAATGACCTTTAACTTCCTGTACGTTAGGAAGGAATCAGTGTCACTAGATATAATATTTCAGGTTAGTTTTTTTCAGGTTAGTTGCTATGTACTTCCCTCAGTATTAAAGTAAAAGGAATGAACATTTATTCCTGCCCTGTAAACTTTACCCACAGATTTTTTTTCCCTTGAGATGTCTGTTTTCATCAAACAAAAATCAGATGTCTTTTACCAGTTTCATATTAAAAGAACTAAAGTCGTTTGAGGTCTAAACAGGTCAAAGTTCCCATCTTTCTGTTGTTTTGGTTGGTTGTTTTTTTTCTCCGGGAGTGTATGGGAGTGCTCTCGCAATTCCTGTCAATTCAATAATCAAAAAGAGCCATTACTTCAATAGCTGTGGATGGATTCAGGAAGTTGCTACTGATGAGCTTTATGGCAATGTTTCTGCTTTCTAAAACAAGCTTCCACTTGTGCAAATGATGAAGTGAATTCATTCAATAATGACCTCACATGGAAGAAAATTCTGCTGATATACAGATGTTGCTAACAAAAACAGTCTGAAATTGAGGAGTTTTAGCTGAGTTATTTTACTACCAAACAACACAAATATTTTATTGCTGAATCAGTTACTGGGGAAAGAAAAAAAAAGTAAACAATTAGACAAACATATCTATGTATTTTTTCTCTCCTCTTCCCCTGAGTCTCAGCTTCCTTACTTTTCACTGTGTCTGTCAGAATTCATCCAGCGGGCCATCAGGAAGCACAGAAAGTTGAGGCAGTGTGCATAATGCTTTCTGCCATCCCAAGTATTGTGGATTCTCCCACTCAGTGCCCAATGTTTCCAGTTGTCCTAGGCACAGGGTTTCCTGTTGTTCTGTTCCTTAGTTGTCCCTGCTCCAGCATGGGGAATGACCACTAGCTGCAGTTCTTTCAGGAGCAAACTTTCTTCGGTATGGTCTGGCCCTCACACATTCCTCGTGTGTGGAGTGTCTCCACCTTAACAGCTGCAGATTACTCCTTAAATAGTTACAGGGGGTGGTGCTGTACACTTAGTAAGGTTGCGGTGTCTAGTGTTTTTTTCTACTGTTGTTTGGGTGTATCTGGGCAGGCTGGAACCAGTTTTGACTGGCACACAATAGTTCCTGATCTCCCTCATGCAGGTCACAACTACAGCCCACTGCTACTTACAGTCTATGCTCACATAACATATGCTTATTCCAAAGAGCTAGGATAATTGTGTTATATCCATGCAAATGGGCTTTGTAGTGTGTGTGATACCCAGACATCTGTCAGGATTGGGTACCTGACCAGGCCGAGAAGATAATTTCTCCCACTTTCCACTACCAGCTGGTCATCGTCTCAGAGAGTTTACATGGATGTGCACTGCTTGTGAGCTGATTTACACTGTGGCATCACAAGAAACATTACTGGGTCAAGGAGTTACATCAGTGTACTTGAGAGAAGGATGAAGCCTGCTGAGTGTAAGAAACAGTTTTTCAGCAGAATTTCTCATTCGTTTGTACTTTTCATTCTTGTAACGGAAATTTTCCAGAGTAATATACATCCCCAAAGGAAGATACTACAGTCACCCAACTTTTACACCAGCCACGAATTTTGTCCAAAGACAAAAGAGTGTGTCAGAAGAAACAAAACAAAATTCTGTAGCTAAAACGTTTGGAAGCATTGCATGTACTTGTATTCAAAGATTTCTTTTTAGTAATTTTACTGATTTTTTAGTCATTTTAGTCACTTCTAAATTAGGATGGTTTTGTGCTCTCAGATTGGAACAGGAATGTAATAGATGGGAGAGTACAGGGTGGGTTTGCGACTCACCATCCCTACCAGTCATAACTCCTCCATTTTACCTTTTACAAGTCATTAGAACTCTGCAATAAACCAGTTTAAGTTACTGCCTTGGCAGAACCGCAAGGAAAAAGAATAAAAAGAAGACAGTTTTCTACTGCACGAGTAAGATGAACCAGCCCAGCAAAGTCTGACAAATACTAGAACTCATGGGAGGATATGGGTGGAAAAACACAGCTAAGATCACGGTTGTGGGAAAATAGAGGGCTGAGCAGCCCATTTTCACTATCAACAAGGTGCTTAATTGTGTCATCTGTTTGTAACTTTAAATACAGACAAATGGAACCGAATGTAAACTAATTTATCATGCTTCTCAGGTGGCTTTGGGCGGCCAGTGCTGAGCTCAATATTGCTGCAGCCAGACACCAGTTTTGATGCCCCTTGCTAGGGGCTGGAAAGCGTCAAGACTACCATTGCTAGCTCAGAGATATAGCGATCAGCTCCAAAGCTCAGCGTGATTCTCGTGTGAGTGCACTGTTCTGTGCATTGCCTTGCTCCTGGTTGTTACAGCTACAAGTGACTGAACAACACTGTGTGCACTACGAGACTGTTTGGATCAACATCCTTTGAATCTAGATTATTAAGGGTCATCAGTTGTCATAGCAACCCTGTATTGTATGGATTTATATTATGAACCTGTAATAAGGCTGTTTCTCATCCCTTAGAAATAAGACGTAAATCACTAATGCAGCTTCTCAATGACAGGACATCTTTAAGTACTATTCTAACAGAGAAACTGATTTGCGTTAAATGACGTGTCTGTCAGTAGAGAAAGACAAATGAATGATGAGTGAAACTTCTTTTATTTGTAACCGACTGTAATGTCACTTTCTAAATTTAAATGCATTGGGGTCGTTCAAATCCCAGGGGCGGTTGTGCAAGGAATTGCTAAAATCTGTTAGGATGTTTGAAGCTCTTGCTTTTGCCATGTTCACGACCCCTGCAGGTATGCTGTACGGAAGCCCAGTGCTACTCACATCAAGGCACATGGAGAATATATAGACACACTCTTAAGTAGTGAAATTTTTGTTTAATATTTGTTCCTCATTGGCATGGTTCTTAGGGTTGTGTAGATCAGTTGCTAAAGTATCTTTTTGTTATCGTTGTGGAGATGATGCAACTGTGCAAATGCAGTATACTTCGACTGCTGTAGGGTGCCATTGGTCAACAAAATGGGAGTCGTGCAAAATCAGCACCAGTCATCTATCAAATGATTATAAATTATCTCCTGGCAGGTCTCAAAATATAATGCTAAGTAAGCAATGTATGGTCTATCATGAAGGGGAATGTGTTTTGTCAGATCTGCTGGTAGCTTATAAAATCTCTGTCCCTGGAATTTTTCAGGACAGGCTTTATGCAAAGCTACCATGATTTGACATAGCTTTGGGGAAAGTTCTGTTTGGAGCAGTAAGTGGGACTAGAAGCCTTCAAGGTCTCCTTACAACCAACATTTCTGTGATACAGATGGAAAAAAACAGATATCTTTTAGTCAAGCAAAGCATTCTGCATGTCTGCTTTATATCCCAACGTTAAAGCCTAACACTTAGTCTGAGACCACTACAACACCTGCAGGTTCGCACCCAAGAGTGCTATGAAAGCACTGTAGGGTGCAAGACACTCCCAGGAAAACGGATGTCAGTCCTAACTTTCAGAAAGGCGAGAAGAAGGGTCCAGACATCTTCAGAGTAGTAAGCCTTCCCATGATTCCTGGGGAAGTGGTGGAGCAACGAATCAAGGAAATCATTTCCAGACACATGAAGGACAAGATGGTGATCAGGAATGGTCGGCATGGAATTACAAAGGGGAAATTATGTTTAACCAACCTGACAGCTTCTACAATGAGATGCCTAGCTTGGTGCATGAGAGTCATGGATGTTGTTTACCTCATCTTTAGTAAGGCTTTTGGCACTGTATCCTCTAATGTTCTCATTGACAAGTTGACAAAGTTCAGATTAGACAATTGGACAGGAAAGTGCTTTGAAAACTGGCTGAATGACTGGGGCCAGAAGGTAGAAGTAAAGAAAGATCAAGAAAAGTCTTATCAGTGTGTGTAAATACCTGATGGAAGTAGGGAATGAAGAGGAGGGAGCCAGACTCTTCTCAGGAGTGTCCAGTGACAGGAAAAAAGGCTACAGGCACATGGAATTCCATCTGAACACAATAAAATACTCTTTTTTTAGTGTGCAAGTGGTCAAACACTGGAATATCTTTGGACATATTCAAAACCCAACTGTAAACAGCCCTAGCAACCTGCTCCAGCTTGTCCTGCTTCAGCAGTGCAGTTGGGCGAGATTTTCTCAAGACACTGGAGGATCACAGTGTTATTTTCTGGCCCTTGAAATTCAGACTCTATATAAATGTCTAAAGCCCCATGGGACTAGTGGGATGTCCATGCTGGCTAGATTTATCCCCAGTACCACAGGCAATTACATGAGTGAGGACCATAATAAAAAGAACACCTTACACACAGGCAAATAAGAGATAAGGACAACTTAGAAGAAAAGTTTGATTTAGGTTTAGTTTTGATATATAGGTGGGTTCCCATTTTCTGTATATCACTGAAGTACAAGCTAGAAACTTCTAGAGATGAAGGAAAAGCAACAACATATTGTGTCAGTACTGTTGAAAGAACAAGAAGGGGAAGAACATGACACTGTATGAATGTTCTGGCAAGCAGAAATTAATTTTGCATTTGGACTCATGAACGTTAGGTTGGGTCTAGGCAATTCTTCCAGATTCAGATCACATGTCCCTCTGCCTAACAGAACTCCTACTTAATGGTGTCATTTAACAATAGAACTCAAACGGAAAGTTCTCCCAGGAAATGTTAACGATTCAATGTCTTTGCAACATGTTTAGTGAGTTACATATGCCTTTTTGGACATGTTGAGTGGGAGGTGTCAGACCAATTTACCTGGTCTTCTGGAATATTTTCAGTTCTTTTCTCAGTCATCTCCACATCTTTTCTGGTAAGGGATAACTTTTTTTTGAATCCTGTGTTTCCATATCCTCAATTCATAGCCCAAAACTTGTTGTGTTTTGTTATTGCCTGCTTGATACACAAACGCTGTCCCGCTCATGATGCCGTTTCATCTTCACACAACACTTATGTTGCTTGCCTGCCTACACTCATCCTATAGGAAAACAAGCAAAATAGAGAGTTATTTTTTTCTGAAATGCTCTGTCAGTGATGATAACAGCAATTATAGGATAATCAGACAATTATAGGGGTAAACAGTTTTTGCTTTAATCAGGTCCCATTAGCTTATGACATAGAATTGTCATGCCAATAGATGTGAAAAATATGCCACTGTGATGACAACGTACTTGTGCTAACTGGTCAGCATTACAAGTTGCTGTCAATGAAGGCATTACATATGCCTTTTTGGACTGCCATTTCATATTTCTTCTTCAAACTGGTAGGGCATATATGGTTTGTGCTTGAATTCTGTTGTGCCCTTAACACAGGAGTCCGTTTCTGGGTTTAGGACTGTGTTGTACTGGAAATGCTGCCAGTTCATTTGAGTAAATGGAAATGTCTAGACGTGAAAGCACAAAACTGAACTGCAAAAGAGCACGTTCTGTTTTCCACATGAGGACTCAGGGGTCAGCTCAGGCTTGCTTTTGCTGGCTGCTGTGCTTCTAAAAGATAGTGTTTGATAATGCAGAGAAATGGTTTGGATTGTAGCCCAAACCCATATGTTCTGTGAGGAAGTAAGACTCATCTTTGGTTGTAGCTGTCATCTAAAAGGTAACACGGTTTGTTTCTGTTTCACAATCACACCATAGTTCTCTCCAAGCTTTCCCTATCTTCAGCTTGTTTGCATCCTCACTTACCTCCAATGTTTGCTTCCACTGAAAAATGAGAAAAAATACCAAACCTAAGGGAAGGGAGTCAGGGAAATTGTATCGGTACTTGCAGGGACTGGAAAGACGTGTAAAGATAACAGCAGATATTGTAACAATTTTGCAATCATAAAACCCCCTTTCCTTTATATCTTCAGCAGTATCTGAACCCTGGAATAATTTTTTTTTTTTTTTTTTTTTTTTTTTTTTGTCTAAAGAATGGGTGCTCTGCGTTAGGAGTTGTCTGTGAGTAGTGATTTGCCTCTTCCTCCATCTCAACTGCGTATAGCACACATCTTTTTCCCTTTTCGTGTCTATCCCCGGAAGCAGCAGCTATTTTCAGAGAACAGTCTTGTTCCCTGTAGGCATACTACTGCCCTGGCTCACCTCAGTCAACACACTGTGCAGAAATACCAATATTCTGAGGAATCTCTGGCTGATGATTCACATCCTCCTACTCTAAAACAATGCATGAAAAATGAACTTAATGGCTTCTTTTCTTTTACAATGAAGCTATTAGAAAACAAACACATTGTTATACCAGATCTGAAACATCAGGTTTGTTTCTTTAGGTTCTTTTAAAAAAGATTTGTGCTTTAAATTCAAACCTAATTTTTAGGAAGTTTAGGTATGACCTATAAGATTTGTCTTTCTCCCACCTGCTTGTGTGTTTGGAGATTAACATCTGATATGACCTCTGAGAAATGAATGGAAATGTTTCAAAAAGACTAAAACCCTCACGTTTTTCCATTTGGAACTGGTCTGTGAATGCTTAATGCCTATTGAAAAAGAAAACACCTGGTTTTGTTGTATGTTCAAACTAGGCAAGCGAACACATTGGCATAAACTTACATCTTGTGGCCACTTGAAAATTCCTCATAAAATGTGTTCTCCATGCCACCAACCCAAACCCATACGAGTACCTTGAAGTACTCTTTAATTAGTGACCCTTGGAGTTACATTCTTTGCAAAAACCTTGGATTTGTTAAGCAGTATGTAAACAGCAGCAAATATGGAGAAGGGATTGCGGATGGATAGGTGGTGTAATTCATATGAAAGGCTAGGATGCAATCAAGGGTTGTATAGAGAAGAGAGGAGCTACTGAGAGGGGTCTAAGATGGGAACTAATTATATCTTCCAGTATCCAATGAGGAGTTACAGTGAAAACAGAGCCAGGCTCTTCTCAGGGGCAAATTGTAGAAGAACAGCCAATAGTCCCAGGTTATAAACAATAGGTATTCCAGTTGAACATAAAATGCTTCCTTGTGAGACTAGCACAGAGGCTGGGGAATCTCTGTTTTGGGCAACGCTCAGGACTTGTCTGGACAAGGCCTGGAGCAACATGAGTTGCTCTGAAGTTAGCTCTTCTTTGAGCGGGTGGTTAAAGACTGCGAGAAGTCTTTTCCATTACAAATTATTCTAAGATTCTGAGGTTCTCCAGCAAAATAACTCCAGCTACTATGTTTTGTGGTCCCCTTTGCATTTTGGATACCTTCTTTTTTTCCCCTCACCTGTCCTCTCCATATATATAGCAGGAGTCATTGTCTATGGCTAAAGTAATCTACTCAAATTCAGGTGAGAAAGGAGTTCTGACCTGAATAAGGGAACTCATGAGTTAGGTCACTCTGGTGCCTTCCTGTGCCCTAATGTTCAGCACCCCTCTCTCCTGCTATTCCTGCCTGCAAAAGAAAAGCATGCTCACCAATGAAAGCAGCCTTCTAAAAGCTAATGTCCCGTTTCTATAACACTCACCAGTCTTTGTAATTTAAAAAAATTATAATACTGTGTTATTGTCTATTATACCGGTGACACAGGGACATGCTGTTGTTAAGTATAACTTTCTTTCTTAAGTATTATTTACACTTAAAAAGAAAAAAAGGCTTGGGGTGTGTTCTGATCACAGAGAACGTTACATCTACCAGCATGCACAGTACGTGAAGTTACTGATTATACAACACAGACAGATTATCCTCTATTACACTGAGTTCACTCCGTATGAATTGGGCTACTTACAATATTATTGACAAGATTTTGAAATGACAGCATATATATATATATTTTATGTCAGTAGTATGTGTGGGATGTATTTTACAGGTAAAAGAGAGTGACTTTCAGATTCTCTTCTTAAAGTGAGGATTTATTCATTATATACATAGAATACCGTGTATCCTTTATAAAAGTACCTTCTAAGTGAAGGAAGTTTCTCTTGATTATTTACAATCAAATCTGTATGTGGTAAATTAATTTTTGAATTAATATTAAATTTAAGACAAATCCTGTAAGAAATTATCTCTGAGAAGGTTCTTCAAATTAGCTCTGTAGTAAAAACATACTGTCTCGGGTAATATTCTTGTCTATACTGTGGACCATTTCAACAGAATCACAGAATCACGGAATGGTCACCCTGATCACAGGGTTGGAACGGACCTCTGGATATTATCAGGCCCAACCCCCCTACCAAGGCAGGTTCATCCAGAGCTGATGGCACAGGAACACATCCAGGTGGGTTTTGAATAGCTCCACAGAAGGAGACTCCACCCCCTCTCTGGGCAGCCTGTTCCAGTGCTCTGTCACCCCCACAGTGAACAAGTTTTTCCTCAAGTACAGGTGGAACTCCCTGTGCTCTAGTTTGTGCCTGTTGTCCCTTGTCCTGTCACTGGGCACCACTGAAGAGCCTGGCCCCATCCTCTTGACACCAGCCCTTTAGATATTTATAACATTGATGAGATCCCCTCTCAGTCTTCTCTTCTCCAGGCTAAACAGACCCAGCTCTGACCTCAACCTCTCTTAAAAGTCTAAGTCAATGTAAAAAAAAGCTCTGAAACTCCTAATTCTGCTCACAGAAAGGTCCCCAGAAAAACCCTGCAAAAACCAAACCAAACCAAAACTATGAAACTTTAATAACACCTGGCAAGGGCTGGTTGGTGCTGGGAATAAGAAATGCGTGTGAGAATAAAACCATATGCTTTGTAGAGAACCTTGGGAACACAGAGTGGCCCTCTTACCATTAGGGACTACCTCCCTAATCCTACAAGCACTGTAAGTGTGAATTGCACGCTGTGCCTTTCAGAGACATGCTCAGTATTTAGGTTTTTAGAATGCACCTTTATGTTTTGAGTGACAGGACAATCCCCAGTGAGTTCTAATACTTTTGCCTTAAGCTCATACTCAAGGCAGAAACACCTGCTTTCTCTTTTCTCCAGTGCTGTGTTTGTTACTCATCAGGGACAGTCTTTTGTGTAAATATTGTACTTCAGTTTCTTTCTCACGCTCTGTCCTCAGCTCATGATCTTCTTTTCCGGTCATTGAGAAGGAAAAGAAAGCTTTCAATATATGTCTGTTTCAGATGTCAACGGTCATCTTGTCATCAGTATTTTAATGCAGAGTTTTGAAGTTGAGTGGCTTGGGTTCAACCCTGGAGTCCGTGATAGACCTTCTTATTCAAGACTTGAGAAGATTAGGCTCAGACTCTGTGGTAGTCACCCAGACTTGTTGGATTGCTGAGGAAAATCTATCAGCTGACTGCACCTGGCCTGCAAGCTCTTTGCATATCTGTTTCGCTAATGATGACCTAACAGATCTTACGTGTACTGAACTCATTGATGCTTTCAAAACCTTAGTGGTAGGTAACATCTATAATGGCTGTGGAAGCCTAAATTTTCCTTTTGATCACTGTGATTTGAATATACTCGGCGCTGCAGTAGACACAGTTCTTTATGTGATGAAAAAAATATCTGATATGCTTTCGATGTGAGGAAAAGCACAAGCCAGTCTCCCAGGGCTGAAGGTAACGGACGTCTGGTCATCACCCCAGAGCTGTGCCATTAACAATATCAGTAAGGACTTAAACTTGCAACACTGAATTCATTGGGCACTTGTAGTAAGAAGGCAAGGTGGCCACTGATGAAAGGAGACCTACATTTCACTGTCATTAAGGGAAAGATGAGGCAGAATGGGCAGTACACCGTCGTGCTTAAAATACCTCTCAAACTGGTTAATGAGCTGTTCTGATGAAGTTTTCTTTCCTGCTTTTTGTCCAATGCTTTCTTGCCTTACCAGGCAAAAATACATTCTCAGTAAAGGCAGGCAGAGCCTTGTGAATTCCCATTTTTTTTTTTTTTTTTGTGATATGTCTCTTTTTTTAACAAGGTAGGGGTTTTGTCCCTTTCTTTATTATTCTTTTAATATTAAAGATACTAAAGATTCATGTAGTGGGCAAGAATCATCCATTCAAGTCGATGGCTTGAAGAGCTGTCCAAGTGTAAGACGAACAAAGCGAGACTTTCCTCGTTCAGTTATAGTCAGCTCACTGATTACCGGAAAAGGAGAAGATGAAAACGTTGTTTGAGTATCTTTATATAAATGGAGGGGGCTGAGAAAAACATCTGTTAGAATTCCATACCTTAAATTCGTAGAATCACAGAAGTCTTAGTAGAAAGGGACTTTCTAGAGGCTTTTCTGGTCCAAGTCATTACTGCACAGTAGCTGATCTAGCTATGAACTGATCCCTTGAAAATTACAGCAGTATTTGACAGATAAAATTCCAGTCATTTTGTGAGGAAAGTTGTTCATCTTCATTCCAGGAAAAAGAAAGAAATGTGCTGTAAACCAACAGTGATGAACTACACTGCAAACAGCTTCTTTGACTGCTGAATTAGTTTAATTTCATTCTACACAGATACCATGTGATACACTCCTTAGACCATAATCTTTCAACTATAAGAAAATGCAGGCACTGTACAGTTCTGTGAAGGGAAAAACAATAGAAACAAGTTTCTAAAAAGTGAAAAATTGACAAATACTGGCAAAATACATCTTCAGTTATGCTTTATTTGCAGGGGATTAAAAAGATTTTTAGGCAAAAAACTAGTCAGTCTCATCCAACACATGATGAAACAGGATTTAGTGCCTAATGCGAGACAGACTGGAAAATGGGTAGATAGGACCAGTGAAGCAGGTTTTGGTGATTTACATGTGATTAGATGGTCAGCATTCATATAGTAAAAAGACCTGATACATTACATCATATGAAAAATTATAAGCAGTAAATATTTTAAATATAAGCAGGAGATATTGTAAGAAAAACAAGGGTTGTAAGGGGACGGGGAAGCTACAGACATCCTAGTAATATCAGAAGCCATAGACGTTTTTCAAAGACATAAGCTCGTTCCTGCAAATCACTGCACTCTTGAGAATAGTATTTGCAATTTGAAACTTATCTAAAACATCACCAAAAGGAAACAATAATTTTTTTTTTTTTTTTTAGATTATTTTGTATTAAGAAGCTTGCAAAGAACTGAAATATGATATGGCCAAGAAACATGAATTACTCACCATTTCAGAGACTTTGCATTCATCACATTTAAATACTAGATGTCTGACTTGAGAAGGTTTCATGCAAAATCCAGCTATAAAAACTCATGACAGAATATTTTAAAGGATAAAAAGCTGATGTTTTTTAAAGCTCTGACAGACATCGGGTTGTGAAGGTGAATTTTAAAACTAATGGTCCACATTTTCCAGAGGACATTCAAGAAGATAGCTGTTGAACTTTCTGTAAATGCCCAGCTCTTATCTACACTTTGCATGGAATCTTTACCAAAGTTATAACTTCGGACAGATAATGGAATATATCACTGCCTACAGTAGTGCCAGAGGTAACATCATTTTGTTTCCATAACTGCATAATGAGAATTAAATAATCACAAAACAAATTCCTATTATGAAATTACATCTTTTTTCCTCATGTACAATATATATATATTAATTTATATTGAATATAAGTCCAGTAATACTATCAGAGTAATGTGCTGTAGTGGTCTTTCATAGTGAGAAAACTGCCCTAATCAACTTTAACATGCAAAGCTTGGAAGAACCAGAAATTCACAGTAAGTAGTACAACGTGTATATGCATCTTCTGCCATCCTAAAGTTAACCAGAACACTCAAGACTGTGGCTTATTTTTCCTATGTTTGACAAAAGCTACCGTTCTGTATACTGTACATTCAGAGGGGATCCCAGCCCCCTGTACTATCCGCAAGATGGATCAGGTTACCACTTCCCATCAGAGTAAATATTCTAGTATATAATATAATAATCTTGTGAACAGCTGCTCCTAGCTTGAAGTTCATCAGTTCAGGACTTGATAAAATTCTCCTTTTCATCTCTCTGAAATGCTTCTTGCTAGCGCATTTTGTAGTCATTAGATACCGACATTTCGCAGAGCTGTCCTTTAAAATCCAGGTCTACTGTGAAATCCAGGTCACGCTGTAAAAAGATTTAAATGTAACATGTAAGTAAGACAATAAGTTTAGTGTATGAATTCAGTTATCTTTGCCTGGCTTAAAAAGACCTGCAGATTCAAGAGGTGCCTTATGTGGTTTCTAACTTATTTTGGTTTCAAATGTTGCTACTAACACTGTGAAAACAGGATATAGGATGTGTAATATCATTCACCATACGATCTATGTCCAGGGCACAATTGTATGTGCTTCTTAAGGCTGATTTAGTGTCCTGATTACAACTAGGAAGCTTCTGAAATGCTGTGCTATCATATCTATTCTGTAACAATTTTTTAAGGGTATCCTCCATTGAGATGCTCTTAATCTAGGGTAAAGGGCTTTTGAACTAGGAATTATTCCAGAATAGATCTAGTAAACTTCCCATTGCAGAGGAGCCCTCAGGCATTCTTTATATTATAATTGCATGGTTTTTGGAAAGAGTCACTACGTAGCCCTGCAAAATGAAGCTGTCTCTCTCCAAACTTTTGAAAGGCTTCATGTTTCAGAAGAACAAAGCACTCACAAATCCTTCTGAGCCAAAGTCGTCTCTCTGTTCTTATGATAGCTATCAACACATTCATTTTAGCATCTAAATCTACATGCAGGTGCTTGCTGCTGTGCAAACAAATTTGAAATATTTTCTTCCTCAAAAGAAAACTGATACATTCAACCCAATAGAAAATGTTCCAGCCCCCCAAGGACAACATAAAAGTGGGAAATAGACTATTTTCCTCTACTTTCATAGCAAGCAGTAGCTTCAGGAGTGAATGTGTTTGTTTTAATGCCAAGTTTATTTTGTGTGTATTTCTTCCCCTGTATCAACACTACCATGAAAAGCATATCCAATCTGAATTCCGTACAAAATAGGAAAAGTAACGCAAAAAAGGAAGGCAATGAAATGTTAAGATTTGCTGCAGTCAACAAATGCAATATCTCAAAATTTACAGCAATTGCATGGATGGATCATAACCAGGTTGTTTTAATGGCTATATGTTGTAATAGAAAATGAAGAGATTCTGCTCAAGGCTTTCGGCAGAAAATGGTGCCACTGTTTCTCTCAGAAACTGTTTCTCTCATGTCTTGGTCTTCTGTACAGGCCTGGGTTGTCCAGCAGACCACGTCTCGCTCTTCTGTACAGGTCTGGGTTGTCCAGCAGACCATGTCTCCTGTCTCCTTACAAGCTAAGAAAAGCACTGAATAACTGACACACTCAGTGAGGGATTCAGCCCATAGCAGAGAAATTAAGGAAGCTTCCACTAGTCGTGATAGAGTGATATCCATCATCCTTTCACTTCAATATTAAATAAAACACCTGTATTTTTGGTGGAAAACCACAATATTTAAACCACTTGATCAGTGAGTTCATACAGCTGAAATCTGTTACTTTAATTTTCTAAATGTGAGTTCCTGGGCAGTGAGGAGGAAATCTGGCTTTAGATGTGGAACTGATGTGATAGAATGAAGAGACCCTTGCCTACTTGTGTCACAAAATGTGAGCCAAGCTGATTGCAGAGGGCAGCTGACTCGGTGATGTACTTGAATGTGTTAGCGTCTTCCTTCCCACGCTAGCTGGTCTGCAGGCTGAGTCCTGTAACATTAGCACTGCATTATCATTGCTGTCACCAGCTTTGGTGAAGTTGTGAATCAAGCTCTACTAATAAACAATTTAGAGCCTTTAGCATGCTCATTGTTTTACTTATTTACTGTTGATTATAGTTTGTGATCAGTAGAGTTGGAATTAGAATCAGTGATGCTGACTCACCACATTTTTTGCATTTGGTTTCATGGATATAGTCCCATAGATTTCTTCTCCTCGTCTCACAGTTAAATAGTCCTCTAAGTAGAAGACAGTTTGCTTCCAGTGAGTATAGGGTGCATCAGGTGCTAAAAAATATATATGGGTATTATTTATAGAAAACTCTTCTTCGCTTTACTAATCAAATTAGGATTTGGAAACAATTGAAAAAAAGCTTTTCTTCTCATAGAATACTTTAAATTGTATACTATATTAGCAAACATGCTTTACAACAGCACAATTCTATAGACTGTTAGTGGGTTGCCTTCTCATTTTTACTGGAATATGTCACATGTGAATCACACCCAGCACGAAGGATTCCACAGAGGGGGTTACTGGGCATGATAGGCACATTTTGGATGATTTCTTTTCAACCCACACACATTCAAATTGGGGAAATGTTTACCAGCTTTGAAAGTCTAAATTAGTTCAAAAAACAATTACACAATACCATGAAAGAAAGATTCATCAAAAAATACTAATCACGATGACACAGATGAAACCTTTGACTCATGATCCCAGAAGAGCAGATTTTATAGTTTCCAGGGAGATACAGCTGGGGAAAAGGTACTTGCACCTTTACCTATTTTTGGACTTTTGAAAGGCATATGCTATAAGCAACTTGCCAGAGATGGGTACCAGTCCAAATTAATTTCTAGCCTTGCTTAGCAGAATCACTTTGATGACTTTCTGCTACTTCAGGTTTTTATTTTACTTACTTGTTTTTATTTCTAATTTAAATTCAAATATTTAAGCAGTGTGTTATGAACTTGCATTGGTTACTTCTTGTTCCTAGCATTCTTGCAGTTAATTGCATTTAGGTGCGTAAGAACAGCTGTACAAGTTCAGAGGCTTCCTGACCTGGCAAAAAAAGCCGCTGATAAATTTGTTTTTCTTCCATTTGTTTTCCCAATCGCTTTTTTCATGCAGACATGGACCCATTGTATTGAGTCATGCTAATAATATCTTAACACTGTTTAATAAAAAAAATATCTAATTTCATTTTGACATCAATGTTTCAAAAAATTTTACTTTATAAATCATTTGTGACTGGGGAAATAATGAAGCTTTTTCTTTTAAACAGTCATGACAGGAATTTTGAACAATTCTTTTTTTCCAAAATTCTAGGATCAGAAGACTGATCCTAGAACAAACAACAAACGTTTGTCAGAAACTGTGTTCACAAACTGATACCTTCCTAAGGAAAATTAATTTACCAGATAATTTCTGTCTATGTGTCTTGACAGTTTTAATGACTGTTAATCTCAGTTTCTAAATGCAAATATCTTCTTTCAGGAGTTCAAATCCAGCATCTGTTTTCTATTTGGACATGCCTCTGTAAAATTTCGAACTGAAAACCTGTTAGACCAAAACCAAACCTGTATTTTAAATCATATCTGCTATCGTTTACACACACGTACATGCCCTTATGCAGAGCTATCTTCCTTAGAAAAGCTGGATATACCTGGAAACTTGTGCTCCATGAACAGGGTGTGTGTGTGGAATATAGGCATAGGTCTTCAAGACCACACCAAATCACATGCTTATTTTCTTCATAATTAAAAAAAGTTACATATTGAGGAAGTGGCACTTACCTCATGTCCTACAAACTTGGATATTTTACTTAATTCAGTAGACCTTTGCCAACAGACACTAGCTGAGTATCCAGACTAGTCTTCTGGACAACGGTGTCTATTCCTTCAGTTACAGAAGGGCAAATGACCTTTTAATGGAGTAACCTGTTCCGCACTACGTTATCATGATGAGCAGAGAACCGCTTCCTTCAACCTTCTCTCTACACTCATGCTAATACAGGTCAGGATGGTTGGCCAGATTTGCCACAAAGGCGTGCTTCTGACTCATATTCATGTTACTCACTGGAATCCAAGCCTTTTCCAACAAAGCAGATGTCTATCCATTTGGCCCATGCAATAACATGGAGTTGTTTGGTTCCAGCTGCAGGACTTTGCATTTGGCATTGCTGAACTTTATAAGGTTCTCATCAGCCCATTTTGAACCTGTGTACGTCTCTATAAATAGCAGCCCTTTCTCTCCAGTCTATGTTCCTCTCAATTTGGGATCATCAACAAATTTGCTGAGGGTGCACTCTATCCCATCATCCAGGTCGTTAATAAAGATGCGGAACAATATTGACCTCACTGTTGGTCACCTGTGGGATTCTACTAATAACTGGCCTCTGGTTTGACTTTGCTGATTGACACATTTTGAGCCAATTTTTTGCCCATGTTATTGTTCATTTGTCCAGTCTGTACCTTCCCGATATAGATGTAAGGATGCTATGCAAGGTTGTATAGCAAGGCCTCGCTCAAGTGAAGGTGCACAACAGCCACTGGTCTTCCCTCATCCACACAGCTAGTCATCTAGAGGGCAGTCAGGTTGGTCAGGTGTAATTGCCCTTGGTAAATGAGAAAGTGCAAGTCATCAAAGCTGAGAGGATCCTAGAATGGATGTGTATGACTAAGCATTCAGAACCTCTGAAGTAGCAGCCTATAGGAGCTACAGATAGTTTAGAGAAGCTAGATTTTCACGCACTGCTGATAAACCCTGTTCTTAATAGAGGTTCAGAAATGTTGGAGATTGTGACCCCTTTCCCCTTTTTTATGACAGGTAGGCACAAAATACATTGTACATACATTTGCAAGCTGAGGTGGGCCTGCAAAAAACTCTCTGTAAGAAAAACACTATGCCAAACTTTATATCTCCCTAGATTTTTGTCCAAATGTAGCCTCTTCTCTTAATACTATTTACCCTCATTCCTTCCTCAAGTTCCCAATTCCAATGGGCTCAGGGAAGCTAAGTGCAACTGTGGTGGCCTTGCAGAACGTTTTCTGTTTAAGTGCCTGAGTGAGTGCTTTTTATTCCATACACCCAAGAGGCAAGAAGAGTCAAGAAAGTTCTTATTCCAGCCACCTTTAGCTATACTGATACTGGAGCAAGTCTGTGTTTACTCTGCAGACAAACCACTCATTGCAGTATCATAATGGGACTTTTTGCTTGCCACTTTTGATGCCTGTTCACTGGGATGTCTGAGTCAAGCAAAGAATGGCTGGGTTTGAGGGCCGGATTTGCTGATGGGACGCATTTGACTGGAAAACATTAATCAAGTATCTTAATCTATTCAACGGATGCTTCTTAAAACACGTTATGTTCATATGCACACATTCTATTATTTCTTTGCAGATGAAGCCACATTCTCAGTGACGTAAAAGACCTTTCGTGTAGTTATGGCAATATCAGTAGGTCTCCTTCACTAAGGTAGGTAGAGATTAACATCACAAATTAACTACATCCTTCGTTCAGTGCTATTTTTTACAGAAAACTGGAGGTTTGACTATATTACCTTTTAGAAAAGGTTAATGGGCTGCCTTCTGCTGACATAATCAGCCTTCTGTGGAAAACAAAAATGCCTAAAGTGTCTTCCACCTTAGATAATTTTGTTCAGCATGAACTCAGGAATATTAGCACTTCAGGATACCACTGCAGTGCCTCAGATTGTTCATGTCTCCCTAGCTACACTTTGTTTCCCAGCACGTACTGACGCCTATGATGGTGTGGGAAATACTGTAGTATAACACATTCATAGAATGACCAGGGAAACATAGTTACTTAAAAAACAAAAGAATATGAGGTACCAAATATCATCATCCATATGGTTATACCTCTAGAATCAAGTATAAATAAGTATTTTAACAAAGTTCTTGGAGCTTTGAATCTCAAGCAAAGGGTTGAGAGCTCCTCTCAACCTCTCCTCAAGGGAGGAAAAAAAGAGATTTGTAATCATATTTAACTTACATAGCTTCCCATTTAAACCTGTTTGAGCTGTGTAATGGTGCTAACTGCAACCAGCAACAACTCTAATTGGTTGTTCTTGCCATGAAAGCAGTCATGAGGTTCTTTCTTACTTTTTTTGGCAACACTGACTGCTTTATTCACTCTGGTACACAATGCCTTACCAGAGGGGATTTATTCCTTTAAATATCTGCTCACTGAGGTGAGTTACAGTTTCACATTTGGGTTGATAGAGCCAATTTACATAAGCCATGTGTGTGGTTGTATCTTGGAAAAACCCAATGGTTTTGTTCTAGACTCTGAGACAAGCAAGAGCTTTTCTTGAGTTTTGGATCTGGGGGAAACTAGGATGCATAGCTACTACCCCTTCTTGAGCTGACAATTGCCTGCCTAATCTGATAAACTTGACAGTTATATTAGATGTAAGTGGTGATGGGCTTAAACACCTCGGTCATAATTCCCATTGAACTCTAAGTTTGTTAGCTGTTGTGAAATCCTGCCTCTGTTTTTGCAGAATTCCCACAAGAAGTTGTTCTTTTCCCATCCTGCTCACCTCCCCCAAAGTGACAATAATTTTTATCACTGAAATTCAAACCTGGTGGTACACTAAACCTTCAGGTACCATCTGACCAGTAGCACTGATATACTGATAGCAACAGAAATGAAATTAAAAGAAATACAGATTACCTGTAGAAAATCCCATCTTCTTGTGGCACTTTGTAAATTCAATATTAAAATAGGTGACCAAGGCATGAATGTAGTCATTACGCTGAATCTGGAGGCAGAATGCAGAAGTAAATGCCAATTCTTCAGTCTTCACTGTATAAATATCTACTTCCTGTTTTGAGGAGAAAGAAAAAGACATTTACATGCAGATGTCTGTGTCCCTAAGGTAAGAGTTAAGTGATGTACTTAAGCATTTTATCTAATGATCAGCAACAATGACAGCTGTCAGCCCTTTAACACTGTAATAGATCAATGGTACATTTGAATATATCGTATCATCAGCAAATGAAAGTTATCTAAATTGACTGCGTGTGGTAAGAGTGTGTGTCCTTGAGGGAGGGGCTACGGGAGCTGGAGAAAATCAAGGTAAAAATGTGCTTTGACAAATATAGGTGCAATGGATGATGAAATGGAGATATAGGTTCAAATTCCAAGACCTTTCATAATCAGGGACTATCAGCATGAGGAAAGATGGCAGAGCTGGGGTTTTAATAAAAATAAACTTCTGATTTGTTTGAGCATCTCTGGAAGGCAATGTGCTTTGACTGTGTGAATCAGTCAAAACATCTGAGACATGACAGGGCCCTGCTTTTTGCTGATAATGCTTCTAGTCCTGTGTCAGATAAATAACTCCAAATAGTAAGCACAGGGATCTTACCCTTGCATTAGTCAGAAGCAAATCATGTAGTTCATAATATGGCTTGACTGCAGTAGTTGGGAGCAGTGATGTCATCTCCAAGATTTCTTATTGCCATCAATATTTAAATCTCACTGTTTAAGGCTTATACTGAAGTTGGTTTAGATGGATCAGATTTTCCCAGCTAGTTACTGCTTTCATCTGGGTTGTTTCTAAAACTCATAGTCATGATAGGGAAGATACTAAGTCTGAAATACTATTAATTGTATTTTAATGCTATATGGGAAATGTTTCCTAACCGTGCACTTTCTGATATCCTCCTGAGTGTCACTTCTTTACTGTGATTGCCAGAGGAAAAATTAGGCAATGTTAGAAACACGCCCCTCAGTTTAAGCCTTGAACAGTGAGATTTAAAAATTGATGGCAATAGGAAATCTTGGAGACCACGTCACTGCTCCCAACTACTGCAATCAAGCCATATTATGAACTACATTATTTGCTTCTGACAAGTGCAAGAGGAAGATCCTTGTGTTGCAAACTGTGTGGTTAGTGGGGCATGGTCTTGGGGGAAGGAACAGAATAATGTAGGTCAAGCCAAATGACAAAATACCAAGATAAGCACAAGGGTACCAAACTGCTGATGCAACCAAAGAGAGTATTACTTGAACTATGGGTGAACTACCCTAACTAGCATAGTAAAAAACCCGCCCACGCGCAGGGAAAGCCCCCTACCAACAAAAGTCCCCTCCCCACAGAATATGCACAGCAAAAAAAGATAATATCTGTGATATTAAATGAAGATGAGGCCTTGCAGAACTCATGGGAACAAGGGTGACTAAGTATGACTGTAAAATTATTGGTACCAGTTACTCAGGATGTATAAAATGCCTACCATGTGTTGACTGAAGTGTGCTAGCTTTGTGGAATTGGCACCTAGCACCCGTCTCTGCACAGTCATGAAATAGCATAATGTGAAATATCATACCATATCATATCAAAACCCAAATATCTTGACTCTGCATGTTGATCACCTCTTTGCACACCGGGTAAAGAACACTGATTTTCACAACAACAGCAAGAGCCAGCTGCCCCTCCAAATACTTTTCTCTCTACTGTTCGGAAAGTCAGTATTAACAACAAAACTGCTCATGCATACAGAGAAATAGAAACTTTGCAGGCAGAAATCCAGACTTCCTCTACCATACCAACACAAACCAGGAATTGTATCACTGACCTCACCAGCATTATTTCAGACTCACACTGCAAAAATGGAGAGCATAATCTAGAACGTCCATAAAAGGGCTCTTTTAGCCTCTTTCCGGGCACAAGAGAGGGCTCTCTTGGTAATTGCTTTCTACAAGAGAATTCTGCAAAGGTAGACATCAAAAGATGCAGCCATATTTCACTTACTGAGGTCTTTGCATGGACCACATATCGTGTGTTTCTGAGACTTTGATATAAGCAAGCTATAGTTTTGGCCTGGTTGATTAGCAATATTGTTCAAGAATAACTTACCATAATGGAAATTATTCTACTACATTGATATGTCACCCTGAGTCACTAGTGCTTGTAACTGACCGATGCTTATAAGGGGTCATTTAAAGCTGGGATAGCCTTAAAATGTGTTTGGGTTGCATGTCTGTGGGTTTTTTTTTCTCAAAAGAGGATAAAAATTAAAAAAGCTTACTAGGAGTAACAATGTCTAAAGTCTCCCGGCAGATTTCCATAGCAGCCTGCAAAATTTGCTTTGTTAAGCTATACTGTATTGGTTGGTGATAGCCACAGATTTCTGTAATTTTTTGGTGGCTTTTTAGTGGTATCCCTGTGGGGAAATTGTGAATTAAGTCTGATGATGAGGCACATAAAAGAGATCTAGTTCCCTCTCTGAGCTGTGTTTGCTCTGCAGGGTAAAGTGGAATCAAAAGCAGTAAGAAATATCTTTGTTAGAGAAGTTAGTGGAAATGTCTCAGAAATATTGAACAGATGTGCTGGGCACAATGGTGGTCACTTCTGCAGCCGTTTTTTTAATGAAAGAAACATGCTATTGGTACTATGCAAGATATGAGACAAAATGTAGGGGTTTTTTTGTTAATTAATATAGTTTTGAAAACGTCCAGATTCTGTTTTGGTTATTGCTTTGAATCATACCCTGGCTACTATATATTCTCATATTAAATGTCACTGCTCATTGAATGTTAATTACAGCTTAATAGCAAAGGGGACAAATGCTATCTTTGCATAAAATAAGTGGAAAAGTCACGATTTACCAGATTTCATTCATATTTCAAAGCCAACAACAACAAAATGGGGATATTTAAGTCGGAATCTGATCAAAATACAGCTCTTAATTATACAGAAGAACACCCAGCAGTGTTAAGCTGAGGAGCAATAAAAATGTCAGAATTATCAGCTAAATAAGGAGGTCCAGACCGTGGTTGACACTGCAAGAAAGACCATGAGACACCCCATGCTACATGTCCCTGTTGCAGAGAGACAGATAGAGGAGGTCCAGTGTTCACATTCACTGGATAAAGCATGGGCTTTGAGCTGTCCTGTGGCCCAAATTGCTTTAAGAATGAGCAAATAAATAAAATATCATTTAAGATCCCAGGGATGGTGACAGTGAGGTTGAGAAGCAGTGTTGCCAGCTGATGTGTATTTCTTGACTGAAGGGTATCACCCTAGCTGAATCAGGTTTGCTGATGGGAAACATGCTGACTTGCTGCCTGACGTGTTTCATCATGCAAATAGTAATGAAGGTTGCTTTTAGAGTACCACTGTACCTCTTTTCTGATCCCCTTCCCAGCCAGTCAGCCTGTTCAGCTAGGATCGTCTGAGCATGAAGGGAAGATTCACATCTCAGTGAATGTCTGGTTTTGGTGGGGTTTTTTGTTTGGTTGGGTTTGGATTTGGGGGTTGGGGTTTTTCCTCCCTTCCTCTCCCCATTGCACCAGCTGTCTTGGATTGGACAAAGAGGGAAGTGGTCACCCCAACATAGGATGTGATGGTGAAGGCAGTGCTAAATCCTAGCAGGTAAAAATTGCCAGCTTCAGGAAAAGGATTGGTCTGAAGGCTGAGGAGTAAAAGTAATTGCTAAGGAAAGGAGAAAGGCCCAAACTCTCTTTTCTGACAAGCATTGAGAAAATGACCAATATTCTCAGTTGCACACATGCATACAGATGTGAGGGGATCACTCAGTGCAAAAGTACCCAAAACATATTCCCTTTTCCAAAAGAAAATGAATTTTGGGTTTTTTTAAGAGTGCAGGGAACTAACAGTATTGATGTGGGGAGAGAAGAAATAACATTAAAATCTGGGTGTTTCAGGGGAGCAGTGAAAGGAAAAATGAAGTATCTGTGATTGCTTTGACTAGATATTGCAACATATATGGGTTTTCTATTAGATGAAATAACAGGCCAGCAAGTGTAGCTATGGCTTCTAGATAACACAGACCTCAGTCTCCTGCCAGAGCCCCTCTTATGTTGTATTTTCCTGTTTGCACGGAAGAAAATAGCTGAAAATTAACAGATTGTGGTTTGTTTGGGGGGGGGGGGGGGGGCAGGCAATAGGTGGAGTTAAGCCTGAGGTTGCTGAAAGACTGCGGGGAAAACTTGTTATTGTAGGCTCTGGTGCTGACACCAACATGGAGAAAAAGTTTTGGGTCGATTCAAATCTGTTTGTATTTTTCTAATATGCAAGGGGATCAGAGAAGAAAACACTACTCTGTTACTGGGTTTGAAATAAACTTTTCCATTATTTCAGGCAATGTTACTGAAAGCAGTAGGCCCTCAGAAGAACACTTGTACCCTTTTCCTGAGATCAGCTATTGACTTTGGTGGTTTGAAGATGCCTTAGTTCCACTAACCTCCCTGGCTGATTTGTTTTAGAATTTAAACAGAGGACTCCTACTTCCCAGGAAGACTTCTATGCCCCTGGGATATATTTAATTGCTCATTCAAAGGGGAATTGCTTCCACAGCAGATATGCTGTATTCCCTGCATGCACCACTCCCAGTGCACCTGGGCCTTAGTTGTTAGAGTTTCTTGAAAGGTTCAAGACTTGGGTTACATCCGAATCCTGAAGAGTACAAATGAGGAATATTTACTCAGGTCTCCAGCATTCTAGGTAAGTGTCATGGTTACACAGCATGCAGGGGCTGATGTCTTATTCAGCTGATTTTGTAGAACGATTCAGAGCATCTAAACAGGGAGCTGAAATACCTGCAGAAGCACAGTGCTCTGACTGGTCTGTCAGGAATGGCTAGCATACAGAGAACCCAGATTTATCTGGTAGGCACCCTAAGTTAGCACGTTTTGGGTTGAATACACCCATAAAAATCCCACTGTGAATCTAATACGAATAAGCTGTGCCATCTTGAAATTCTATAATAAAACATTTTAATAATTAAAAGTTATTGCTTTGTTTATTCTCAAATGTTTTCTCAGGCTAATATTATGCTCTGAATTCACAAATATTTTCAGGATCAAAGAAATGCACTTTATATAAATAAACCATGTCTAAAGTAAATTAAATGAAAAAAAGAAATGCAGCCTCAGCTTTTCCTGCTTCCATATTCCTAGCTGAAGAAAACAGTCCCTCCTTCCTGCCATTCATTGCCAATTTTCTCTTCTTTGTAGGGATCAGTTTGTGAGATTAGGGACAGATTCTGGAATGGAGAGTAGTTTCTGCTTGCGTAGTTATTACCTGCTCTGTTCCCAACGTACCATGACACGGTAAAGCACCATTCAGTGTATGGACAAAAGATGTCAGCCTGGTAGAATTAAATATGAAACCTGAATAGGAACAGTTTGGAAAACTTTGTCTGTCTTCTTAAACCCTGTTACTTTGAAAAACCCTCTAAAGAAAGCATTAATTTTGCACTTCATTTAAGGGCACACAGGTTTTATAACTTTTTATTCCAGAGAAGCCAACCCATTTGCCACCTGATCTCTTACTCTCCAGACATATTTTATGCAGTCTATGTAGCTGTTTGTGCGTTGCAATTTTAAATCTCAGGCTGTTTTCAGACACAACCGACTTTTGTTCCCCTCAGTGCAGATGGGCCGTGCATACGTACTCACACAGATTTTTCTCTCTCTGTTCCTTTTTGCTGCTTTCAATAAAGGTTCTGCAGACTTAAGGTATTTCTTTCTTTTTTGAATATGGGACTACTTAATGCTCTGTTTGTTACCGGCAAAAAGTGAAAGGGAAAAATTAGAACTGAGTTTTTGGGATAAGCGAGCACACTCTTGAATTCATGGACCTGATCCTGCCACTGCTATTCATGTGGACAGCTTTATTCATGACATCAGTCTCACATGAAGAGGATTCCTTCACATGGAAGGAATTTTAGAGCTTTCATGTGTTCCTGCAGGCTATGGATTCTTAACCTGATCTTGTGAACAGGTAGCGTCTTATATGTATTACAGGGTGCAAGCTAACCTCTGGCTGCAGATGTTCATGCTGGGAGAGCACAGTAACATTCAGACAAGGCTAAGAATTAGGAACTCATACAGTAAATTGGGTTCCAATTCTGATCTCATGCTGTGGAATAAATAAGAGTTATTTCATCAGAGCTGGCCAATTCATAAAATGATGTTTTAGTCTTTTTCACGGAAACAGAATTAATTAGACTCATAGAATGGTTAGGGTTGGGAGGGACCTTAAAGCCCATCCAGTTCCAACCCCCCTGCCATGGGCAGGGACACCCTCCACTAGACCAGGTTGCTCCCAGCCTCATCCAGCCTGGCCTTGGACACTTCCAGGGATGGGGCAGTCACAGCTTCTCTGGGCAACCTGTCCCAGGGCCTCACCACCCTCTCCGGGAAGAATTTCTTCCTGATATCCAATCTAAATCTCCCCTCTTTCAGTTTAGACCTGTTACCCCTTGTCCTGTCACTACAGGTCCTTGTAAAAACTCCCCCCCCCAGCTTCCTTGTTGGCCCAATTTACCCCTTCTCCTCAGCAGCATTCCATCAGTAATTTCCAACCTCTATTTACAAGAAGGCAGGGCAATTAAAATTCATATCTAGGTACACCATGTTTCTATTTATCCAGTATTTGTGCATCTATCATTTGTAAGAGTCTTCAGTTACACTTCGCAGTAGCCAGATGAATACAGAGTCACAAAAAGCATCCTGCTTTTTGGTATTCCATACGTGATCAAGGTATCAGTGTTCATGTGTATTAGCTCAGGTGATGATATTGGGCTTGTGCAACATGCTAGTACTAATTTAAAACTGCACAATTTTCCTCCGTAGTGTGATAGCGTTCTGTGATGATGGCTTCACCCAGCTAGTTAGTAGCATACACAGGTAATAGTAAAACATAAGAAGCAGGTCTCCAAAGAATCCTACGGTTAGGTGTAAACATTCATAATTAGGTATATTTGGAATTACCAAACCTTTATTAAACAGGCATTGGTCACCACTTGCTTTGGATCTACTATGTCCACCAAAGGCTCCTTCATGGCAACATCCCTAATACAGGTCATGTCAAAGCCGTACACATTCTCCCACCCTGTCAATGCAAATGGATGTGTCAAAGATTATTATTAGCAGTAATAATAAAAATATTTGTTTCTCAAAGCATCTTTCATTTGAAAGAATTTCTATCATCCCCTAACTTTCAACTTTCCTCTTTAACTCTTTGCTCTCTGCCCCAGTTGTCTATGTCACCATTGCTATTTTACAGATTATGCAGTTGTGGTAAAATAACCCCATGATGTACATATTTGTACAAGTGGCCCTTGTTTTTTGCTGTCCCCAAAACTGTGTTATATGAGATTTGACAACAATTTTCATGGTTTCAGACATTTGAGCTTTGCCCCAAATCAAATAATATGTCAGACTGAGACTTGGGAATAGCTGCTAATATTATTCTACCCTTTCCTATCGATTCTAGTTAATACTTCATTTATAGGTTGTTATTCAATCAGCAGTTTGCATGCTCTTTTAATTATTTAATTAGTCTTAGTTTCAGCAACTGAATTAGTGACAGGAGTAGAATTACAGGTGTGTTTCAATATTTGTGGCATTCAAGTTTTAATCTGCATGTACCTCATGACAAAAAAGAAAAATGTCCACTCTAAAAGATTGAAAAGCCATGCTGATCTTCTATATTTGAACTGTTCTTCTGATTGTTCTGATAAATGCTTCTTATCTTGCTGAGGGTTTTTTATAACTTTTTTTTTCCCTTGAAAAAAATGAAAACATTGAAACATTGAAAAGTACACCGGCTTTGCTTTTAAGATTGCTTAAGAAAATGGAAACAAAAGCCTCCAAAAAAAGTGAAATATTATGATTTTAAATGAATCATATGAGTCAAGGTCCATTCAGTGCTTCATCTGAAAGTCTAAATGAATACTGTGAATGCTTTAAAAATTGTTTGAACACAAGCAAGGTAAACTGGTAAGCAGCAATAGTGAGCATGTTTTAAATGTCTTGTTTTGTTCAGAGCATAGCATTTGATCTACTGGTGTTCCCAGAGGACTACAACTGAAAATGTACTATGAGGAAAAAATCTGCATGTTTCTCAGTTGGAACAAATCTGGTCACAAACAGTTCTTTGATATGTTATCTCTTTATTGGGCTGTAAGTTTCTCAGTATTTCAGGGGAGCTAGTGATCACAACTATAGTTTCATGCACCATGAGCATGTGGGAACTTCAGACTATATTTACAGAAGCCATACGTTTATATATGGTCACTCAGAACATACTGACTAGGAAACCCTGCAGGAACAATTTATGAACAGATTTGTTGGAGCCTCAATCCCTGGATGTACTTCAGCCTACATGGGATGCCTTTGAAATACATGCACAGTCTGTATTAAACACAGATCTGTTGCAGGAGTTAAAACATAGCATTTTACGTTCCACATTTTGCAGGAAATCAGAGTCTTTGACTATAATGGTACAAAGAATAAGTGAAATTCCCTTCAGGTGAAAAGGGACAGTGAAGGCAAGTTTCATTAAGGAAAATTCTGAGTGGATATTCAGCAACATGTTTACTCCTGAGGGTGCTTCAGCATTTGAACAAGTGCCCAGAAAAGCTATGGAAACCCCATCTCACTCTGACTGACCCACTTTAACTTTGAAATCTGGCCTGCTTTAAGCAGGAGACTGCACCAGGTGACCCGTAGGGCACCAGTTAGTCAATGAAACTTCAGGGGAAAAAACAAAAACCATTTTAAATGTAAAGGAAAAGTAAATTTTATGATTCTATGAAGTAAAAAAGAAGTTTAGACCCTTTTTTCACATAAAAATAATATGGAAATTTCTGATCCTTATTTTTAATTTAAAAATTCTTACATAAAATGTTTTTAAAAGTTAAAAAAGCATTTTATGGTTTTTTCTTCTTAACATGCTTATTAGTGAGATATCATTTTTCTAAGCTTATTTCTTAAGATTTACAATCAATTTCCATCTTATTAATTTTCCTGTTCTTGCTATTTTAAAAACAAAACCCACCACCTAGATGGCAAGAGTGTATTACCAATTTTGATGGCAGTTACGTGGGATGATATATTTATCAAAAAAACAACAAAACTAAATATCCAAAATCCACATTTTAAAATAGAGACATAGGTATCAATGTAACTCTAAGCAAGGTCTACATCAATTTATTCATGCATCTTTCTTTGTGCTTCCTTTGTGTTCTTTAAATGACTGCAAGATTCCTGAATTTCTCACCAGACTAGAGTTTTTTTCAGTGTTCATGTTTATATTGAAATTCTGACCTGCTCAACGTAATTTCTTGGCTTCTGCAAAACTTTATCAGCAAAGAGATTACAGTGGGCCACTATAAATCAAATAACCTAGGGAAATAGCCATAGAAAAGGGTTACTGTTAGGTGTTTACTCACAGTGAATTTTGAAGTCCTTGTACTGTCTGTCTTCAATTGCTACCACGTACAAAGCAGCTCGGTCTGGAAACATTAGCCCTCCAGGTTTCTGTTGATGAATTGTGGGGAAATGGATCTCGTAATCTATTCACCTGACAAAGACATCACATTTTGAACTGCACATACAAAAACCAGACAAGCACCCCTTGCATGCCTTTATTGTTTTCCTTCAGATTGTCACATCAGCTCTAATCTCAGCAACTCTTGCAGCCTGTGGCAACGTCATTAGATAATGTCTATACGAATTTCACCGGCAACAATCAAAAGCAAAGCTTTCACTCAGATTTCCTTTGTTAATCTTTTCGTTAAAGCCTAAGAAATGGCACTTCGAGATGTAACTGTGTCTTGTTATGGTGACAGTAGGCGAGAGAAGGCTTGTAGTCAGAAAATAAAAGACGATTGCTCCAGTAAGGAGTATGACATGCAGAGCACCTACCAGCCACTTGTCTCGTGCGAAGATGACTGTGTTTAACATTGATTCATAGAACAGACAGTAACCCATCCACTCGCTGATGATGATGTCTACTTTATCCACAGGTAGTTCAACTTCTTCCACTTTACCTTTAAATATTGTGATTACTGAAAAAAGAATTCAGAGAAAGATGTTCCACATAATAAAACACCTAAGTTCCTTAGTGGTGAATGTCAGGCTGACATTTTCGATATGATTCTCGAATTGACTGTAGGTAAGGGGTGACTTCATGAGACTCAACGGATTTCACACTATTTTAAAACTACTTGCAGTAAACACAATAAACAGAAGTTTTAGGTTCAGTATAGAAGGAGAAAGAAAAAACCAAAAACCAACACCCAAACCAAAAAGTAAACCAAATAAAACCCATATATATATATATAAAACAACAGAAAAACAGGCCTTACCTGGTTACCTGTATGATCTTGTTTTACAGGCCCTTTGGAATTTGGAAGATTTCTAGATCGCTGACCAAGTAATGCAAAGAATCCACCTAGAATCCTTTAACCATCTCTTTAGGGTTACACATACTTGATTTCATCACAGTGATTTATGGAACTATCATCTAATTCTCATCTGCTTTTCCAACATATTGCTGACTTCACAGTGAGCAAACTAAGGCATTATTTCTTCCATGAATTCTGGGGAGCTGAATGAACTGACAAAGTCAGATCTAGCCTGACAGTGCACAAAAAGAAAGGTTGTGCAAGCACGATTATCTCATGAAAATGATTTTTCATTCCTTTCTGCTTCATGGTTGAATATTTTATAACATACTGGCATTCTCATGCTGAATATTCTGTCTGGTTTAGCCTTGCATAACTTTCCACATTTATCTAAAGTGACTACTGGAAAACAAGTAGACAAAATCAAGTATTTTGTCACTAAATTAGTTGCAAGGCAATTAAAAAGGTTGGTGGATCTTTGAATACCAGAATCCTCAGAGATACATTAGAATACAGTGCAGTAAATTACTGGCAACACTTTATGCTACTTACAGGAGACTGGGAATGCACTGCAAAAGCAAATCAACAAGCAATTAATAGAACTGATTGATGCTAGAACAGATATTTTGCTTAAAGGAAAATTAAATATTGGTCCATGTTTAATTCAGTTGTAAGAAATAATTTTGTTTTAGAATCGCTACACAATTCACCAATCATACTTTTTTTTTTACATATTTCCTACTTACAAAGGTATTCCAAATTCTTTAGACAAATAATTTTCAGCTCACATTTGTCTGCTATTTATAGTGTTTGTTGCAGTGGGTAAAGTCTCATGACTCTGGATTCTTCCTTGACTAGGAACTGCTGCATTTGAAATTCAGGAATAAAGTGAGTAGGGAGTATTTTACTTTCCGTTACTAATTTATAAGATTACTGTATTACTCTTAATAAATGGCAATTTTTAATAATGGCAAGTTTTATTGATGAAAGTGGTCAGCATTCAGTTTGAGGAAGATGAAGGTACTTCCATTTAGCTAGAAGCAGGTTAGCTGTTTAAGAGTGGAAGTGTGGGTTCAGTGAATTTTAGAACTCAGCCCATGGAAAATGAGGTTATCGTCTTTCCAAAATACATGTGCTGCTGGTATTACTCTAACAAAATGTGGCTACTTTATTTACATAGCAAACATTTAATCTAGACTGGCGCCGTAAGAAGCTGGGAACACTTGATTCAGACTGGTTAACACAGAGTATCAGCTGCTAAGAGTAACCTGATTGGAAAAGATCAGAGTTCTCTTCTCCTTCCCATTCTTTAAACTCCTTCCTTTCACAGTTAGTAGCTCAATAGTTCATCTGCTGTTATACTGAGGGCTCTTCATATCTATAAGCTACAGCCACCGGTTCTCTTTAGTTCTCTTTTCTCCCAACAACATTCACTGCCACAACTCTTTTGGAGTTTTAGCACTGAAAACTGCCAGAATGACACACCTGCACACTTTGAAGTCTACTATACCTAGACCAGTCACAGTGTAAGCAGCAGCAGCAGCACAAGTTCCTGCCACCTCCCTTCACTTTGATGAAACATCTTCATAAGGCATCAGGTGGGAACAGATTGTGCTGTCCTCAGCTCTATTGTCCCTGTTATGGAAACAGTGAGGTTCTCTTGGTTCAGTCCCTTTTGCTGACTCTGCATTTCTCTCAACAATTTTGGGGGGGGGGGGGGGGGGGAAGAAATTTCCCATGAGCAACAAGACACTTTGGATCAGTTCTTGGTCGTATTAAAAGTGAATGTGGGTCAGTGTAAAGCATGTACGTGTAAATGTTAGTTCAGTTGTGTTATTTGTTTATATTGGAGATCAAACTGCAGTTGGACAGAGTGCTGAACCTGCCCAGGCAAGTGTCCTGCCAAAGGAAGGGGGTTCTGCTTCCTCCTCCACAGTTTCTCCAAGGACGTGCTCCTTGAAGAAAAAGGAGGAAAGAGAGATAAATACCTTCTGCAACCTCTGGAACACGCTGGGGCTTAAGAAAGTTTATTTATTCTGACAATGGTCCATCCACACACAATTCTGCTTCCTGGAAATCCAAATGTGAATTGAGTTATCTTATTTATGGTTTGTGTAGCTGTTTGGTGAAAGGCCATTCTGGGAATATGCAGGCTCCACACCAAAGATACAGGATAACCAAGCTGAGGTCAAGACCTCACTGTTCTTAATGCTTTATCGCTACTGTGGAGAGGAGTATTTTCTGGTCCTTTGCTTCCTTCTTTTTCTGAACCATAAGTTCCACCCATAGGCTGGCCTCTTGCATCCTGCGTCACTGCTGTTGCGTTCACACCACATCACTTGAATACACATGCTGTGCAACAAATTTTCCTCTCAAACAGCTCCGTGTTAGTCAGAAGCTGCCAGTCACAGCAATAAAAATTAGAGCAGATCTAAATGAGAACAGAAATCTATTCCTGCGCATGTGCTTGCATCGTACCCGTGCAGACACCGCTAAAAGTGGGGCAAATGACACAGTCCAGCCAGCTATGACCTGTGCTGCTATTCAGAGGAGGCAGGTTCTTCTCAAAGTTCACTTCTAAACAGAACCCCCTTACAGCCTCAATTTAAAAAAAGCCTGGCTTCTTAGGTTTTTACAAATATATTTTGTGTACAGTGATTTGGAGGAGGACTGAAGACATGAAATAGAGCTTGTTGGAGATATTTTTTGTTAAGAGTTCTCAGGAGGTTGGGGGTATTTTTAGTATTTTCTTTTTAATTCGAGTGTTTCCACATCCGTGGTAATATCAATGGTTTTCCTTAAAAAAAGTTTTCTATGATACTGTGTGCTGGTTTTGGCTGGGATAGGGTTAATTTTTTTCACAGGAGCTAGTATAAGGGTAAGTTTTGGATTTGTGCTGAGAAGGATGTTGACAACATACTGACATTTTCATTTGTTGTCAAGCAATGTTTTAATTAAACAAAGGACTTTTTCAGTTTCTCATGCTGCCCCTATGACACAGCTCAGACAGATCATTAACTGTCCAACGGGACATTTCATGCCATCAAATGTCAATGTGTTAGTGGGGGGAGTTGTCTGGGAGGCACATTTGCTGCTCAGGGTCTGGCTGGGCATCGTTTGGCTAGTGGTGAGTCATCATATCACTTTTTTCCCCCTTTTTGCTTTTTTGCATTGCATATTACTAGCAGCATTATTAATAGTATTATTTTCACTAAGTATTAGCATTAGTATCATTATTTTATTTAATTTATTTTCAATTGTTAAACTGTTCTTCTCTCAACCCACAAGTTCTCATATCTTTTTCCTCTGACTCGCCCCCATCCCACTGGGGGAGGTGAGCAAGTGGCCGTGTGGTGCTTAGCTGTTGACCACAGATGAACCGTGACATACTGTTATTCTGAGAATCGTATTATCATTTGTGTGAGTGTGTGTCTTTCAATATGGTTTGGGGTTTTTTTTGTTTAAGTTGGGAGTCAGGAGAAACTCAGTGAAAAATATGTATGGATATACAATACTTTTCGCTTTGAACTTTATTTCAGTTTGAATGTAAGCGTGTGTGTGTGTGTGTTGATTGTATTTCACAGATAACGTGGAATTCAAATGGCAGAATTAATTTGAAAAGTTCAGCTCTAATATGGGGCCTTCTGACTGCTTTGCTAAATCCAGCTGCCCACTGATAAGTCCTATTTACTTCTGTTGTTTGTGAGCCTAGGAGTAAATGTGAAAGTAACTTCTCCCATGAGGAACTGTTGTAGTGCCTAGAATGAGGTGCTTTGTTTTGTATTTACCTAAGTAAATTATGCAAAACTACCATTTACATATAAACCCCCCAACATAAATTAATCAGAAAAAGTGAAACTTCCTCTTGAAGAAATTATTTTTATGTATGCCTTACTGTTGTCCAAGTGGTTGGCCTTGATAATTTTTTCTGAGTAGTCAGATATACTTGAGCATTCAATCTAGGGGAAAAAAAAAGAAAAAGAAAAAATGAAAACCAAGAGTGATTATGTGTTAGAGATCTCAGCTATATGAATAAACCAAAATATACTGAATGTATACTCTACAGAGCATGTAACCATTGATAAAATCAAACCTGTGTGGGCAGGATCATGATCAATGATATCTTAATATTTAAACTGCAGTCTGTGTTTGAGTTAAACTGTCTCTTATGGAAAAAACTGCCTTAAAACCTGTTGAAATGTGGGAAAAACAGTTCCTAACTACAAAATGACATAATTTATTAATGATATAATTTAGTTTATTTCTGCTACTTCAGAATATTGCCTCCTCCCCCCCAAAAAAATCTGCTGATGGGAATGAATTAGCATGGTGCTATATTTCCTCATGTATTTTAAATCAAAATGTATTCAAACTTTGTGAATAAAGTTAAAATTCAAATTATGCCAATACTGGTCTGTGTCAAGAAGCAATTGCTTTTCTGCGTGAAAAATCGATCATCTTTGGCAATGCATGCTATCGAAAAAGAATGGGTACATTTTACACATCAGAAATGACTGAAATTATTGTATTTACAAAAACATCCATATCTGCATGCCTCTTCCTATGACCAGTTCATAGGTCATGAATGGCAAGGTAGTTGGCTTTTACTAGGAAAGGAATTTTAAAATACATTCTGGTATTAGATTTGCCCTCTAATTTTATAAAATTTGAGTTCTAGCATAAAAGACCATGTTTGCAATGACCTTTGATATCTTTTAGAGAAGTACTGCATTCCATGAATCTCTCTGGGTTTTGTGCCCTTTTAAAATCATGAGGAACAAAGTTGCTGGCAGTCACCTAATCAGTTCCTAATTTAGTTCTTCCAAATTTGACATTAAACTGCCAATAATACTTTGTATAATTCTTGCCTCTCTAATTTCCTCTGGGAATGTCAAATAGAATTATATTCTCTCTAGTGAGGTGTTTTATATGTCCAGCGAATTCCATTTAACGTCTAAAACCAACTTGTGCTTGATGCCTGTGATGGCACTCACAGATGGGCAGGACAGCAAACGGAAGGACACACAAATCCCGTATTCTTTTTCTATAGTCCATGAAACAGATAGACATAACAGCAGTCACAAGATCAATCCCTGTGTCCATGGGAACATGAGTATTAACTCTTAAGATGTCTGACTCAATGGCCAATAAGCCAAAACTGGCATGTAGAAAGTAACATCAGACTGCCAGTTCAGAGAGTCAAAGGAAGAAATCCCTTGGTGAGAGCTCCTTCCTTTTGCTCCATTCTGCTGCTTCTTCCATAAACTCTATCATGTCCTGTCTATACTTAAAGCCCTTATAACATACTCAGTTCTCCTATCTGTATTCACGTCTATCTGATATTTTCAATTCCGTTGCCCATTCTTTCTACTTGTTTTGGATAATTTTTAAATAAAACGTGGGTATGTATGTGTTTGGAGGTGGCTTTCCTCCGACATTTCTAAAGAAAAAGATGCAAAGAAATAAAAAGTTCTACTTCATGGATAACTGTAAGTTTCCAAAATTCAACGTCATTCTCAAAGAAGTAAAATAATACAAAAATAACACTCAGATGTTCGAGGAATGAAGATATATTTCAGGAAATAAACTTACTTTAGGGTGGCTAAAGCTGTTCGCCTCTATTCTGGCTTGGACTCTATACTGTATTTTATTTTTTAAAATAAAATACAATTTTATTGTAAAAAGCAACTCATTTCAGAAAAGAAAACACTGAATTCTGTAGGTGAAGAAATCAGGAAAAAAAAAATCATTGTTGTCAGATTTTTCCCCCAGTTCCCTTTCAAGTCAGCGATCTGCTCAAATCTGGCGAATTTTACATAGCATTTGGATTTTATGAAAACCATGTGTTCCAATAAAATATATCTGTACCTCAGTTTACAGTCATAGAATGGTTTGGGCTGGAAGGGACCTTCCAAGATCATCTAGTTTAACCCCCCTGCCATGGGCAGGGACATTTTCCACTAGACCAGGTTGCTCAACACCTTATCCAGCCTGGCCTTGAAGACAGCCAGGAATGTGGCATCCACAACTTCTCAGGGCAACCTGTTCCAGTGCCTCACCACCTTCATCATAAAAAAATTCTTCCTGATATCCAGTCTAAATCTACCCTCTTTCATTTTAAACCCACTGCCCCTTGTCCTGTCACTATTGGCCCTGGTTAAAAGTCTTTCTCCACCTTTCTTATAAGCTCCATTCCTCTGATCATCTTCGTGGCCCTCCTCTGGACATGCTCCAACAGGTCCATGTCCTTCTTAAGTTGGGGGCCCCAGAGCTGGACGTAGTACTCCAGGTGGGGTATCACCAGAGCGGTGTAGAGGTGGTGTATCTCCTTTACCAACCTGCTGGCCAAGCTTCTTTTTATGCAGCTTGAGATACAATTGGCTTTCTGACCTGTAAAACATACATTGCTGGATTGTATCTAATTTTCCATCCACTAATATCCCCAGTACTTCTCTGCAGGGCTGCTCTCGATCAGTTCATCACCCAGTCTATACTGACATTGGGGATTGCCCTGATTCAAGTGCAGGACCTTGCATTTGTTGAACTTCATGAGGTTCACACTGTCTGCTTCTCAAGCCTGTCAAGGTCCCTCTGGATGGCATCTTTTTCCTCAGGTATATCAACTACACCACTCAGCTTTGTGTCATCTACAAATTTGCTGAGGGTGAACTAAATCCCACTACCTGTGTCATTAATGAAGATATTAAATACTAGTGATCCCAGTACATTTAATACTAGTGATCCCAGGGACCCTTGAATTTCTTCAGCTGTGTGTGCATATTCATCATTATTTTGATTTCACTTTTCAGCCTTCAGTCTAATGCTATGAATGTCTCCTCTTCACTGAGGTCTTTTTCAGAAATAGTCACCACATTCTACATTTCCTTTTCCCCTGGCCTGTCTCATCATCACCACCTTTTTATCCGAATCAGCTAACATCTGACATGTGCCTTCATTTTATGTGTCTGTTTAGGTACTTCTTTCCTACACTGTCTTGTTTGTCTGAAAACACTACAGAATTCACATCGTTCCAGTGCAGTGATTATCCTGAATTGTGTATGACTAAACTCGGCAGATGAATCAAGGTTTCAAGGGATCATTGAATGTATTTTTCTGTCCCTCACTCACCCCTCCCAAGCACCACCAGCCACATACAATCCTATCTCTACATGCCTTGAAGAGGCTCCCCCAATCCAATAGCTATCTTCAACTATCTAAAAAGGGCTTGCAGAGTGCATAGTGACACAACAAAAGGCAAATAATCATGAGCTGCGGCAAGGGAAATTCAAGGCTTGTAGCACTGGAATAGATGCTGAGAGAGGATTTCGAGCCTCTATCCCTGGAGAGTTTCCGATGTGGACTGGACAAAGCCCTGGGCAACCTGATATGGTTTTAAACTTAAGTCTGCTTTGAGCAGGATGTTGGATTATGTATTTCCAGAAGTATTCTAAACTAAACCTTTCTGAGTCAGTGATTCTATGGTTCACACCTCTTGAAGACCCAGAGATGTTTTTAGCTGTTAGCTGAGGTAGTGGCAATGAACTAGTTCCAACTGTGAGTAAGAGGGGATAAGAAGAACCACACAGGGTAGTGGATTAATTTGAACCAGATGAAGGTAAAGAGTGAAAAAAAAGAGAGTGATTTCAGTGGCACTGTAGTCAGAAAACCAACACTCTGCATTTGTCAAAAGTTCCCACACCATACTACTTGAAAAATAACATCTAACAGTAGAGAACAAACTGGAATATCTCAGCTCTAGGTAATAACTCCTGGCAAATGTTTGCTTTTTAAAAGGAGCGCTCTGTTTCCACTGGCATTCTTTGACAATAGGATCAAAAAGTCCAAATTTGACTGTAAGATTGCCACTGCCAGATCTCTGAAATATCTGCTTTTCCAACACATGCAACTCTGCAGGTTGCTGTGTGACAGGGTTCATGATGAGGTAGCTCAAGTGACAAGAAGGTCGAAACTAGACTGTAGCAGTAGAGTTTCACACTCAAGTGAGTTCCTTTGAGAGATGTTTCCTGGATAGCACATCTCCCAGCTTCAGTGCTGACCAGTCCATGGGTGAGTGTGCCACTGAGTACTGTACCTCAAGCCTGAGGTACAGCCTGAACTGTAAAGAAGTCCAAAGCAAAAGAAAAAAACACCACCATCAAACCTATGGAAAAGTATTTACTTTTCTTTTACTGGGTGAACTGTCTGCCAATGAGCTGGCTCACTGTAGAATCAGATAAGCACCAGTGCCAGCACAAGGGAAGGAGGAAGACCATATGGCCAGGATCTGGGAGATAGGAAGGTGGGAGCACAGCAACATCATTCTGTATATGCTTTTACTTTTACAGCACTGCAACATCCTTGCGTGAGACCTGCATTCCTGAATTAGGGAAAGCTACAGGTTTATTCTCCCTGAGGCTTTCAGAGAATAAATTGTGTACCTGGTTTACAAGAAATACGTTCTATCTGCCCATTCTGTATATTAAGTTTCACGCCTAAACTCCAGAACTTTTGCAATCATTTTCTGATTTCAGCTATCTATACTTCCATGCATACTTCTATACATCTGATACTCAGATGAGGCACTCAGAATTCACATGGGATTTTGAAAATATAAGCCTGAGATTTGAACAGGAGTCCTTGCATTTCACGTGTCATTACCAGTAATAAAGATACACAGTTTACATCCTCAGTGACATCACTGTCTTCAAATGAACAGATGTCGCTGACTAAGTTTTAGTAAAAATTTTGTCAAAGATGTACACAGAGAAGTAGCAATTAGTTCCACTTTTCTATGTTTTATTGCCTCTGCAGTGCAAACAGAAGTCCAAAGCAAAAATAAATTGCATTTGCCATTTTAGGGTCAGTACAAATAACTCTGAGTATACTTAGGAAGCAGATCTATGCTCCCTCTAATGACTGTTCCACAGAGAAGTGCACATTCATGGTCCTAAAGTTCTACATGTTTAAGGTAATCATTCTCTTCTGGCTCTAAGTGCTATTGTTGGCACACTTTCTGGCATGATCTGCTGAGTGGTAATGTACAGGGAAAAATGTATTAAAGAATTTGTTTCCAAGACTACAGAACTGCAAAACCTAAGAATTTTTAAAAGCAAGATAGTTCCATTGATTCCTCTGAGTAGGAGTGAGTCCCTTTAACAATTTTTGCAGCCAAGAAGAAATGTGGATGTGTACCATATCACCAAAGATTCCACACAAGAAAAGACGTGATATCTAGATTTGGAAAAGGCACATTACTGCAGGTCACAGAAAGCAGCAGCACTGCACTGAAGTCACTGTAAATCAAGCCATACAAGAGCTTGGAGAGAAGCATTTCAAACCACATCAGAAAATTATAAATCACCAAGCCAAATTCTCAGGTAAAATGTACAAACTCAAAATATCAGAAAAAGTCATCTTACCCCATATACCTTCTTGGCTCCTGCCTTTGCAGCAAACATAGAGAGGATTCCTGTGCCACTTCCAACATCAAGGACGATCTTATCTTTAAAAACGTGTTTATTGTGATACATTGAGTTTCTATAGGTTAATGTGCGCACTTCATCTTTTAACATTTCCTGTGATTAAAAGAAAGCATTGTGTTATTATTTGAAGTTCTTATACGCATTCAACAGCGCTGCTGAATGCATTCCCTTAGTATAATTTAAGCATTACTAACGCACAACTCAAAGAGCTTTTCAAGTACTTTTTGGTGCACATATCTAGGCAACTGTAAAATGCTACCTACTTAGAACTGCACTATTAAGAAGCAGCATGATGTCCTCTGTACAATTTTATTTCTCTAAATATTACTTCACTGTTACAATTGACAACCAGAATGTAATCTAACCACAGCACTGCTTTAGACATAGACAGAAGCCATACAGAAATCTTAGCTTTCCTTTTCTCCTAGACCATGCACAGCCTAGACCCTCAGCAGAGGGACCTTCTGAGGTTCCCCTTTGAACACAAAAGAAATCCTTCCATAAACCTTTATAAGACAGCAGTCTTAGTCTTGCCCAAAGTAACTTGCCCACAGTTAGAGAAACTGTGCTGTGTGGTACTCCCTTACTGCTTTTCTGTTCACTCATTTATATGACCAGTTTCCAGAAGTTGTTAATGTATAACCTAGACCTCTATCTCATTATTTTAAGTTGTCATTGTTAGGTGTTGATTTTTGTTTCACTGACAGCAGCATTACAAGAGTTTTATTCCATTGACACCTTGCTCTCGTGTGCCATGTATCAGTCAAACTAGGTCGAGAAAGAGCACTGAGGTTAAAATCCAAGTGCCATTTTTAAAAGAAGTGTAGGTCATGCAACACACACTTTAATTTTCTCAAAATTCTTCTGTTAGGTCTAGAAGGCTGAACTTTTGCTTATAGTAGTGCCATTATTTCGGAGTTTAAGCAAATGAGATTCAGCATAAAAAGTATCCATTCCCTGCCCATCAGTAGGAAGTACACTGGATTGTTACGTGTATCAGTTGCTCACTTACCTGTCCTGGCAGCAGAATAAAAGGGCATTTTTATCATCATAAAGCATGTCTTGGTATCAGGCAAAGAAAGAGGCAAAGGAACAGTCCACCAACATTGGAAAAGTGATGGAGCACACCCTCACGGAAACTTTCCAAACATATTAAGGACAGGAAGGTGATTGAGAGTGTTCAGCATGGATTTGACTGACCATCTGATAGCTTTATGTGGTGAGATAACAGCCTTTGTGGATGAGGGAAGGAGTGGATGCTTGTTTATCTTGCTTTTAGCAAGACTTTCAACATCGTTTCCCATAACATCCTGTTTGAAAAACTGATGAAATGTAGGATACATAAACGGACAGTGAAGTGGACTGAAAACTGACCGAACTGCTGCTCTCAAAATGTGGTGATCAGCAGCACAAAGTCCACCTGGAGGCCAGTCACTAGTGCTGTCCCCCCCGGAAACAATACTGATGCCAATATAGATGGCTACTTTCAACAATAACCTGGATGATGGGAGAGAGTGCAGTCTCAATAAGTTTGCAGTTGATAGAAAACTGGGAGGAGTGGCTCATTCACCACATGGTTGTGCTGCAGATCAGAGGGACCTCAACAACATGAAGAAAGAACTGTCAGGAATCTCAAGAAAGTCAACAAAGGGAAATGCGAAGTCCTGCGCATGGGGAGGAATAACCTTATGTACTAGTATAGGCTGAGGACTGTCTGTCTGGAAAACAGTGTTTGCCAAAAATGACCTTGGGAACTTGGTGGACAGCAAGTGAACATGAGCCGACAATGTGCCTTCGCAGCATTTTGGGTTGCACTAAAAAAAGCATCACCAGCAGGTCAAGGGAGGTGGTTCAACACTGGTGAGACCACAACTAGGGTCCTGTGTCCAGTTATGGGTTTCCTAGAACAAGAGATGTTGGAGCAGATCCAGTGAAGGCCCATGAAGATGATTAAGGGATTGGAGCATCTGATATGTGAGGAGAGATTGAGAGAGCTAGGATTGTTCACCCTAGAGAAGGCTCAGGGTTGTATATCAATGTGTATAAATATTTGTTGAGTAGAGGAGGAAAGAAGGCAGAGACATATTCTTCATATGGTAACCAATTAGAGAACAAGAGTCACAAATGACATGAAGAGGTTTTTTAGAGCCTTTTCCAATCAGGTTTTAAATATGTCCAAGTATGGAGGCTCCATAAGCAGCATTTTACCAACCTCCCAGTAAAGAATATTTTTTTCCAATGAAATTTGTTCCCATGACATCAAACGGCTCCTTGAGCCCTAGTGGAGACAGCCCATCAGAACCCTGACACTTACGTATCTGATTTGTTTAAGTGATCCTTCTTTGTTGAGGGTAACTCTTCCTCACTCTAGACTTAGCCACTCAGGGACCTGGGATTCCTGAAGGCAAGTCTTACCAGTAAAACCAGAACTGAGGAAGGCTCTCTGTCATGTTGATTTTTCAGAAAATATGTAAGACCTTCCCCCATAATGCTACCTCCTGGAACTTCCTTCTTTGTGTGCTTACACTTGGGGTGGGCCCCTTCTGCTCTGTTTTATTGACTGACTGTGAGGTCTTGTCTACACCACCCTGCCTCTTTCCCTTACCAATTCAGTCTACCACTTCCCCATGTGACTGTGGGTCATCATCTCTTTGCTCTATCATTCTTAGCTTAAAAGTCTCCCCATTAAGTGGTCCAACCCATTGGCAAAGAGGTTTTTGGCCTGGTTTGTCTGGTGGATTCCAGTTCTTCCTAGCAGACCTCTATCACCAGAGATTCCTTCCAGTAGATATAAAAGCTGAAAACTTGTCATTGACACCAGCTGCACCATCAGTTGTGGTCCTGCAGGAGCACTTCTCAAGTCCTTATTTGCACTGTTGGAATTGAAGCAAAAAACCACCTGGCACAACCTGCTGTTGAACTTCATTCTAAGAACCATGCAGTCGCACTTGATATGCTCCAGGTCTCACCGGTGCTCATGTGGAAGAGCAGTAGTAGTAATCCAAGGCTGGTCTAAGGACTAGACAAATGTCAGCAGCCTCTCCAAATGCCTAGACAGCAGGTCAGGTCAGCAGATGATGGCACCCGTCTCCTGCAGGAGAGAGTCTTCCCCTACCTGTCGCTTTCTTTCAGTGCTTCTGCATGGCTAAAGGCCAACAGGTTCTGATGCTTCCTGACAGAACTTCCTGCCCCTCATCTACAAGGAAGGCACTAGAGATCTAAAGATGGATCAGGAGCCTTCCTCCTGCTGCCAGAAATCACAAGTTTCCAACCTTCATCACCAGAGAAGTCTCCACTTCCAAACCTAAGCACAGACGGTGACTGCCCCTCCTTTGTACAATTGGGGATTTAGGCTCTTATACCTTCAAGATCCTGAAGAGGATCCAGTCAGTCTCTTTCTCATGTCCCTGACGCTGCAAAGGCTGACAACCTCCTCTAGCAGCTCCTTTACTTGTTGACACAGATCTTCTAGCACTGTGCACCTCTTGCACGCAAGGAGGCAACCTCCCACTTCCCAGCCTCAGCGAGAGGCCTCAGGCACTCCCTGTGCTCTCTGAGACCTCCAGAGCTGCATCCTTCCATCAGGAGCTCAATCTGATTTGAGGTCTTTGACGTGTCTTCAGTATTTGTCTGCTTGCCACTCAAATGTTCCTCTATCTTCTTCCATTCTTGGACGGAATTTCTGAATGCTACACTGGCAAGATGTAATTGGCAGATAGAAATCTTCTGTTTATGTATACGCTCGACAAACAATTAACAGAGTAATGTAAATAGATATTGTGTGTTATGTGGTTTGTGAAAAGTGCCACCGATTTCACATTGTTGGCCTATTTGCATCCTAGTCCTTAAGATCCCATCCTCTTGGGTCACGTAAATATATTAGTGTCTTCTTTAGAACTGGTCTACAGTCAACTTCTTGATGGCAAGTATGGTGCATTGTGTATTTTGAATTCTTTCCAGTAGTATATTTACTGGAGGCTATTGAGCTGTATGTTCCCATTAACACAGTCTCTGCATTCAAGTAACGTGCCAGGAGCCAAGAAATTACTTGACTTCTCATGTCAGTTTAGTAGCTTTTCTGTTGGCACCTGTGCTCAAATATGCAAGAGAACAAAAGACTTCACTTAGGAAGGAGGTGTGGGATTGGGTTAGTGTGCAGCCCTCAAACGCACCTAATTGATGCACTCACGAAGATCCCCACTGTACAGGTAGCTAATATAAGCTGTGTGGAGAACTCACATACGTAAGGATCTAAGTGGGACAGGGGTTTTGAGTACAGGTCTCTAGAGAAGCGGGTCACATTTTTGGCACTTAACCAGATTATACAATCTTCTGAGGAAAGACAGAGGAGCAAGTGGAAGTGGGATAAATAATTAATTAATCAAATAAAACGTTGTTGTTGTTGCTGTTGCTATTATGTTGTTGTAATAATTGCAGCAATAAAAGTAAGTATTACCTCATGAATTCCAAAGTGAGCATAAGAATCAAAGTAATAATCCCTGGATGTCATCTCTTCTGGGTTGATGAGCTTTGCCATCTTGCCTCGGCCTGGGCAGCTTGGTTGCAATGGGACATGTATGACAGATTGAACTGGCTTTGGAACAACAATAGGCTGAGAAGGCTGGGATGGGATGGGGCAAACCTAGGAGAACATGGAATATTGTTAAGAGGCATCATTAAAAGAAAACATGTCTCTCTATTTCTAGCATAGTGATCTTATTGTAACAAACAGATAGTAAGACGAAAGTCACCTGGGGTATCATAAGTGAAATTTAGGCTGCCTTCTATTCCTGGCTTTTCAACTTACTTGCTCTGTCTTGGAAAATTTCCTTAATGGCTTTTTCCTTGATGTCCCTCTGCAGATCAGTGCAAAGCAATAGCAAATTATTGGTGTTGGCTGAAGTGAGTGGCTCCAAACACAAGACAACTAAGAGCGAGGTTTTCTCCTTTAGTGTCTTTCTGTCAAACTGCCACAGGTTTGTGAGAGGTAAGTTGTGACAAATAGTTCCCCTGCTCATAATCAAAGGTTTTTGAATACAGTGTTGCTAAGCAGGACAGGATTCACAACAGTTTCTTAATTGTTTCTTAATTGTCAGGTAATGTAGCTGGCTGTATTGATGAGGTAGGTCTGAGAATGCTTACAGTATCTGAAACTCCCTGACACTATCTGACAGTCTCTCAGCATGTCCAGAACACACTGTAGGATGCTGTGGGTGGGATATGTGACCCTTTACTTTAGTTTCCTGTTGATGGGAGAGGCAAGAGTTATGTGTTTTCAACACCCCTGGCCCACTGCACTTCATCTTCCTCACATATTGCGTGTCCAACACCAAAATTTCAATAGAGCCAGAGTGCTTCCACCCTTGACTCAGATTTGACACTTGTATAATCTAAGACAGAGGATAGAATGTTTCACAAACATGAGAGACAGATCATGATCTGGCCCATAAGTGCATTTACATCTGTCACCCTTAACATGAAGCAGAATGGTGAAAACTGAAAGAAAGACTGAGCAAGATGCTACAGCTTCACATGTACACTGTTATCTGCAAATTATGGGTCAGCAACTTCATATATTAAGAAGGTAAATATATGAAGGAACATACTTAAAATATGATCCCTATTGTACCTCTTTTTTTTTAATTTTCAGTGTTAGTGTTTCCCAGTGGGGACCAGATTTGCCTGAGTCTCTCCTAGATACTTTCACAAAGTTCACTGTATCTTCTATAGCTTGATATTGCGAGACAACAATAGCGTCTTGTACTCGCTGAACAGCATCATTTAGCCAAGTTCAGTTTGCTTCAGTATAAAAAAACCCCACATTGTTTCCCACCTCATGAAGTGGAAGAATTAGAAGTCTATTAGGTCTGTTTCTCAGCTGTCTTAGTTTGTAGCCAGCAGCCCACCGTAAAATGTGTTGATGGTGGTTGTGTGACAACGTTAGGCTGTGAACACCATTACGTGTTCACACTGCTGATCCTGTGCTATGGGTATCATAATCTCATGCCAAAGGGGTAACAGAACACCAGGCAGGGGCTGTGACCTTCTCAGCCAGCAGCACTCTGTCACAGCGACCTTAAATTAGCTGTTTCGTTTCTGGTTTAGGTATATTAACACAACACAAACCTTTCAAATTAAGATTATGTCAGTTTTTGCAACATCTGTAATACTCACTGCTATAATATCTCTTTGTAGCACTGTAATTCTGAAACTCCAAGGCAAGATCACAATTGCAAGAATAATTTTGTGAGTGGGGCTCAGGAAATCCCTCTGTCATAGTTTTGCTATAGACACTGTGAACAATTTTAGCCAAGAGTAACTCATGTCCTGTGACAACAAATACCTAGAACATATAAATACAATGGATGATTGTGAAATAAAGAAGCATAATAAAAGCTATTATTTGTATCAGAAACAACAAAGTCTTCAGGTGCACAGCTCTGTGCTTGCTAAACTACAAATAACTAAGCTTTTAGGGATATGGTACAACAGTTTTAGGAGAAAACATGCCTCAAAGAGAAAAGCCATCAAGGAAAGACAGCTTCCTGTATTCTTTCCAGAACTGAAAAGAATTCCTGACATGATTTACAAGCTCAGCACATATATATCCTACCCGTCAGAAACAACTTAGCCTTTCAATAACACCTGAGAAGGGAAAGCATCTGGGCTCGGGCTAAACTTCACATCAATGAGAAGAATCTAACAACTCATACCTGAATGAACCATATTTATTACAAATCCAGATTCCAGAGAGCTTCACACAGTTCCAGAACACTGGCCACTGCTGATACAGATGGAGTTTGAAAGAATGTAAGCAGCTGCCTCAGAGTCCATTCGTCACTGTGCTAGACATGCAGCCTGCTATTTTTCCATTTCCCACTTGCTACTGAAAATAGAGTTCGATGGTCTGAAGGAGCTGAGAAGCAATATTTTTCTACCATTGGTATGGGATTTAGGTCCTGCTGCTCTGTAACGTTTCCAAACTTAAATGAAAAGAAATCAAGGAAATATTTTCCTAGTTTTAAAAATTAAATAAAGTTTATTTCCTTGTCCACATCCTTGTGGACAAGGTTGGTAGATTACAGATGCAACAAAGGTATTAGCACGGGACTGCTTTTTCAAAAGCTTTGTATACTTACAAAAGGCAAAATCTATAACCCTAATTCATTTCTCAAAATCTCACATGTGAACACCTTGGCATAGGTTTCTCAAACACATATAGGCACTTCAGTGACAGATGTGACTTTCAGTCTATGTGGAGTTGCCCATGTGCGCTAATGGAAACTGCTGAAATTCTTCTTTCTTGAAAACCGGACCCAAGTCAACATAGCTTTATGAGGCTCTCTGAATGTACAATTCTCATAACACGAAAGAGAACTCAGTATTAAAAAATCAGTGTCTATTTTGAAAATTGTTTATTTTAGAATAAAGCCTCTGCCAAGGACAACTTAGACTGAGCAGTCATACAGGAACTTGATTGTACACTAACTGTCCAAATCCTCAAAAAGTCAAAGATGCAGGCAGGTCTTCAGTGTGATAAAGGCATGGTTGGCATAATTAGGCTGCAGCAGAAATAACACCGAGTAGCAAGAAGGCATGCAAATATCACAGTTTGCATATCTTTATACGTTCTATATATGTTGTTTTAAAGTTAAAAAGGAATTTAGAAATCCAAATGTAAATACAAGATAGGAACTGTGACACCTTTGTGGATCTGACCCAGGGTACTATATATACTGTCAAGATTCTTAATGGAGACTATCTATTGGAGAAAAGCCAGAATCTTCTTAGTGACAGGTCACTAATTAAGCAAGCACATTTCCCATTGGGTATTAGAGAATAATTCTTTTGCCTAATAGATGTTAAACACTGAAACAAATGCTTAGAGGATCTATGGGATCTCCAACATTGTAGACTGCAAAACTCAGCTGGAGAAGGTCCTTAGCAGCCTGACCTAGCGTTGAAGATTTCTTTTATCTGAGCAGGATGCTGGACTAGATGACCTCCAGAGGCCCCTTCCACCCATATTATTCTGTGATAGTAAGACATGGACAGTAATATTTGTATTATGCAGGAGTTATAGGTGGCAATGGCAAGACATACTTATAAACCTAGTGTAGATTATGGGATGGGTTATAAACTTGGGTTTATAGAGTTGTACACATAAGCAGAACAGAACCTGTTTTCATGAGATTAAAGAATGCACACTATGAGAAGAACACAAGGACATGACACTCTGGAATGAAAGCTTTTGAAGCTACATGTAAAAGAATTGGACTGAAATGATGATAGGTAATGAAATGACGGAATGTAAGGATGGGAATGGTGTTAAGTATCTGAAGCATTTATAAAAGTCTGAGCTTAAGTTAAAAAAGTTAAGTTCTAGACCGTTCTCTGTACTAAGTGGAGGTAATAAAAATGCTCTTCGTCCAACCTTACTTTTCCTTGTCTTCCATTCAATTATCAAAAAAAAAAAAAAAAGCAAAAGCAATGTTGTATGTTTTCCTCCAACAGATTTTTCCATCTGGTTTTCAGGAGTTTTGACAGATCGCTTCTCTTTGCAGCACTACACCCAAAACTAAAACCAAAAGCAGTCAAGTTGCACAGACATCAGAAGGGGAAGCAGCCTGTTGTTCTCATAGGGCTATTAGAGGCTTAGACTTTGTGGTAATTCAGAGGAAAGGTTTGAGGTGTGTCTATTGCCTGTCTATTGTTGAACGTGAAAATTGTTGAAAGAAGGAAACCTGATGGAATTTTCCACTTGAATTAGGCTACAGCCTCTGGGAAATGAAGAGCTTTTCCAAGTTTAATGTAATTTTATTTCTGATTTGCCTTTCAGGGAGTTGCACAAGAGGAAGAAATATCTCTGCATTAATAAATTGCATCTGGTCTTCCAGCTGATTTTAAAATATTGGTCACAAACTCAAAGAATAAACCACCTCAATTTGATTCCTGGGCATTCATTGCAGAGTCACTTCTATATTTGATAGTGACAATCATTAACATTAAGTGCTTACTACTTTCACTGATACTGATATTTTAATGTCCCATCTGGCCTGATTGGGCAAGCACTTCTATACCAACAAGAAGTAACACTCAAGCTACATTGTACTGTTCAGGGGCCAGACACACAATACCACTTCCAACTCCCACGATCAGGTTTGGCATGGCAGAGAGAGAAGGTTGTGAAAGTGTCGTATTTCTGGAACAGCACTGGCTTAAACTACAGTTGTTAGTCTTTCCTTTTTCTTTGTATTCTGCAATGAAAGCCATTAAATAGCACCACTCTTGCCACAGTTTCTGAGATGGGATGGAAACCCCCGGATTTATGTGTGGCTGTCTAAGTGAAGCCCTCAAGTCCTGTCAATCCAGCACTAGTTCAAGGGCACCTGAGTACTGTGAGGTAATAGCTGGAGCAAGGTTAATAGTTCTTACTGTGTGCACATGAACACCGATAGTTCAACTTTCCTGGTGAGTGATGTTGTCTTCTGCCTGGGTAGATTTGGGACTTTGCAATCAAATTGGATGAAGAAATTGTTCCATTCTATGTTGCCCTGGGAGAAACTCAAAGCCTATATCGTTATTTAGCAAGTCATGATTCAGTTCCTCTTCCTCTGGTAATGTGGGTCTCAGTAAATAACGAGGCATTTTTTTGGAAGTGCCTTTGCACAAACTAGTTGGACTAGCTGGGGAGAGGATCTAGGCTTCTCACTGTTCTGCCCTTGTTGGCTCCTTCCCTTAAACGTGCATCAGAGGAGATTCATCAGTGTCACCTTAATACTTCTTTTCTACAGTACAGCTCACAGTGTAACTAGCCTGCACTGGAGAATAAAAGGACTACCCTTTCAGTTCTTTGCAGAGTCCAACATTCAGTGTGCAAGGCCCAATAAAAGAAGCCTCCATAATGCGTGGTGGGTCACCCAGGTAAGATGATGTAACTCCACACAAATTCTGAATTACAGACTATTTATCATCAAAGCTATGAAGCCATGCATAGTGCATAGGGATCCATAGTCGGAATGTTAGGGTCCTGTTAACAGGTGGCAGTTGTATTTTAAGGATGACTAGGCAATTCAGCATTTTTTGTGGAAAAAAAGGACAAATATTTTTAAGGACGAGATAATTTTCTGAGGCATGAAACCCTAGTTTTGTTAGCAGTTGTTTTTACTTTGTGATCAACTGTAAGCCAGTTGTCAACGGTTCCAGATAACATGCTACTGTTATCTGGAAGTAGAGAGCAGAAATGTAAATGTGAGGAAAGGTTTTTATTCATTTCCAAGTGAAGAGAGATATTCATGTGCCAGATTACATTAAAATGCCTCACATCACAAGGCACAGCTTGTTGTAGAAATAGCAACAGAAGTTATAGGAGCCTGTACTGAAAATATCAAAGTTGAGTGCAGTGAAGAAGAAGAATTTGTTGCACAGCACTGCATAAAGTTATGAAGTTACAAAGCCAGAGAAGTGTGAACTTTCCATTGTGATTTTCTTACTGGTTGCTACTATAATTGCTGCTGCATAAGTGCCTGCCTTGCTGAACAGAATCATGCTTCCAGTGAAGAGCAAATAAATAACAAGTGATAAACCCCCTTACGAGAAACTCCTCAAGATGGACACGAAGTGGAAAGGAAATAAAAATAGCTTGGTACTTTAAAGCTACTTTACATCACCCTGGAAAATTCATGAAAATCTGTTGAGAAAAGGGAGGGGCTACACCCCCCCATTATCAATGCTTATGGTATGTTTCTCGTACAGAAAGTAGCTGTACCACTGGAAAGCCTCTTCCCTGCTCCATCAGCATCTTGACTGACTGTCTACTGGCAGGGAACAAGAACCAGAAAGTGTTAATGAACTATAAACCCAGTTATTTTTAGGCCCTTTCTCAGTATCAGGCAGTAAGCTGAAATTCACATGACAAAGTACAGCTCTGCTATTTTTAGCAGCTAATTATTAACAAAAATAACCACAGTATTCTAACTGTACAAATTATTTTTCTTAAATTAGCACAGAATTTAATGGAAGCCCTCCTTTGCTTAGCAAATTTCTATTGCACTGATCCCTGAAAGTCACCTTGCATCTAATATCCCAGTCATTCTCTGCCTCTCTCTGTGAGCTTCAGATGTTTCACAATAGTTGTAGGAAGACATTATATTCTGTAGGCTTTGCTGAGCTTTAGGATGAGGGAGCAGAAAAAAATTCCAGTTGATCACCTACTCTATGTCCTAGCAAGCTTTTGATCTACACTTTAGTCTAGTTTCAGATGTAATTCAGCTCTAGAGGAGTTATCTAAGAAGTATCCAGGTTTATCCATTCTTGTTTTTTAACTACTGCAGGATAAACGAGCACAGAAAGAAGAACACTGAGAAATAGCAGCTCCTGAGCTGAAGAGCCAGAAAATATCAGCACAGCCATTTACACAGTTCACTTACAGCAGCTTCAGAACTACCAGCAAACAGGCACCAACACTGAAGTCTCGTATTTGGCACATTCATTTTTCAATTAGTAAAAAATAGTCTGTTTCCCTACACAGAGCAAAGACATCCTGTGACTTCCTTTGGAGCTGTAGGTCACTGGGTCTTAATATGTTATAGCACAGATTTCCTCTCAATCACCTCTCATAACCAGGCTGGCAGGCTTTTTTGTCCTCTGTGTTGATTTTAAGTCCATCTCACTGTGTGACTTTGAAGGAGTCCGGCGTCTCTGACTGGTATGGGTTACCAGGGTATCTTTTTGTGACTGTCTAAATCCTTAGAGGTGGGATGTGACTCTGAATCAACCCCTAAAATGGAATAGGTCTCACTGGAGATGGACAAGGGTGGTGTGCCCAAGAAACTCATGGAATAATGCAGGGTGTGACTGACCACAGCTGTGGCAAAGAAGCGGACTTCATCTCAACCAAAAAGGGATTAGATGGTGACCTTTGTTTCAGGTAATCAGCTATCAACAGCTGAGTGGATCAACTGGTGGTTTAAATGTTTCATTAAATGTTCAGTAAAAGAGTGAACGCGTGTGAATGTCTCCCTGAGATGGACTTGCATGGGGGAAGTGATTACATGGCTCAGTCCAACATGAAGTGTAAAAGCTGATCTAACAGAGTAACTGAGAGCAACAGGCTTGAGCTGCCTTCAGCTCACGTACCCCTTCCCAGTGACTGGGCACACCCAGCGTCACGACAGTGAGTGTTTTACAGAAAACAGTAATGGGAATCACACTGGTATTATGACTGAACTACAATTGCAATTCCTATACTTTGCTAAGTGTAACTTACATTTGTATTGTATTTTGTATCACTGCTAAATCAGAAATCACATGTAACGTCAACTGTCTTCACGTCAGATAATAAGAGAGTTGGCATTTAACGTTACACCCCCCATGCACGGAATATCTCAAAGAAACTGGGCAAGAGTGTATTGGACGCTAACACCTATCTGTATCTAGTATTTTAATTTTTAATCATTAGAATAAAAGTCTCTGAGGACGTTCAAAGTTTTGTTTTTATCAGATGCAAGGGGCTCAGATGTAAACAAATCACTGGGGAGAAAACTGGCAGAAAGCCTTTAACTTGTGTTCAGGAGACTCAGCTGCTAAACCAAAAATAGCATCTTTTTCTATCTTTTCAAGCACAGTTAAGTGTATGGTGGGAGGAAAGTTCTGAGCCTGTTCTCTCTTGGGAACCTGGAAGTTCAGGAAGACGCTTCCCCTGCAGATTTACATCTCTCCAGGATTGCCTTGGAGGGAGAATGTATGAATTGTACATTGAATGGTTTCATGTTAGTTGAAACATCACAGTCTACCTTGAACCACCCCCATTGCTAACCATTAAGAGCCTGTCTCCATCCCAGCTTTTGGTGTTGCCATTTGCCTTCCCCCTTCTTGCTGGTGCCATTTTCATACGGGGTTGGGTGTTTTGTCTCAGCATTTCCATTGACTCCAGTTCATAAGGCAGCATATGTTATTGTGTGCTGAGAGCGGGTGCACGCTTGGCTAAGACTGAATGGAAATCCTTCCCTGATTTATGGACACAATGCTTTGTGCACAAACTCCAACCTGCGACAGTTGTCAGTGCCTCTGCAACAAGCAACTGCTACTTGCACCACACACTGTCAGTTGAAGCGGAATCCTTCCTGCAGGTCTCAGGTGTGCAAGGGCTGCCCGAATGCTGCTACTCCATGTCTTCATGGGTCCTGATTCTTCCTTCTTGTTGTGAAAAGCTTTGGCTCTACCTAGTGCATACACAAGAGCACATGGGCAGCAATACTTGCACGTATGTGCACGAGTGGTTAATCTTTCACTTATGCAGTAATAGAGAATTAATTCAAATGATTGCTGGAGAATCACTACGTGCTAAAGAAGTGTCTTCACTTAGAAGAACTGCAGGGAAAAAAGGAAATCGCTAGAGACAGCATGAGCAGAAAAAGTAGCTGACAGTAGAAAAATGCGTAGAACAGCACTTCTGTTCAAATCAGTTTTGCATCAATACTGTGTAAATAGGTTGTTTGTCATGAAGACTGATACTCGCTGATTAAAGTGCTTCTGACCTGTGATTTTCACTGACTCATGTGACTTCTCTTAACCCGAAAAGCTTAGAGAGTGAATCAGAACAGTTTTCACTCTTCACAGTAGTGAAGAAACCTTGAAAATACTGAGTAAAAGTTTCCTAGTCCTGAAAGGCCTATAAAAGAAAGACAATGACGCAAATTCAGTGTCCTTTTTTTAGCCAGTCTTATCACCTTTCCATACACAAGGTTGGCATTATTGTTCTTGAGCCACAGTACAGGCACAGCATGATGTACGCCAATGCAAAATTCTTTATTGTACCAACCCCATCTGTATTCCAGTGGCGGAACACGCCTTCGGTTTTTCTTGCCTTTTGACGTTCTGGTGGATGGGGCAAAAATTCCATCAAAATCTGTGCATTGTCTAAGATAACTGTGAGCCAAAGGATAGGACTGCAAGTTTCACTTGCTAGTTTTCTGAACATTAACATGATTTAAGAAACAGGAAAAACACCCAAACAAACTCAAACCAGAAGAGAGAAAAACAATAGATAAAAATAGTATCTCCCTATAGCCTGCTGCTGGCCATGTCACTGAATTCATATCTGCCAAAGCTGATTTATTTTTTTCATGAATTTCGGGAACACAAGAGCAGCATTTGGCTCATTCCAGTACTATTCTGACCTCATCCCCAAGAAAGAAACCTTTCTCATCTGTCTACTGGTGATTGTTGGAAGCTACAATAAATTTACATGGAGGGTAGGGGAAGATTCAAGGTGATTCAAGGTTTTATTGACACACAAGAGAGCTGCTTTTTTTTCATTTTTGGAACATATCAAGCTTCTCGGGATAATGTTTCTTTAAGTATTTCTCCTGTTCATGGAATGATTGGTAGCTGAGTGGGATACAGGAGAAGAAACATCAGATGTCACTTCTGAACTGGCTGCACATTCAGCATTAATGGGGAGGGAGAGCTTTCTGACAGAAAAAAGATTCTGAAAATGTGGAGAAAAACAAACAAACAGAAAAAGTAGGGTTTTCCACAGGACTATGAATCAGGAAAGTACATTCTCAAGACTGTCATACAAATGAAAAAACACTGTGTTTGGTCTGTTAATATTACAGAAGGTTAGCAGCTGAACCACCCTAGGTTCTGTCTAGGATCAGTAGAAAGAAAGAGGCTTCTGTAAAGTATGATTCAGGTCTGAGATGGGCAGAGTTGCCATTCAGAGGTGTTTGTTGATTAGACAGGACAAGTAGGCAACCAACTCAGACATCTTGTTAAAGCATTTGAATTTATGTGAGCAGAATACAAATCCTGGTTCACACATTTTAAGTAAAATAGTAACAATAGGACATAAAAAAAATTTGTTGATCCCATGATAGAGAACATCAGAACCCTAATCAATGAGTTGGGCATATTTGTTAAAATGTCATGGAAAACAAATTACTGTAATTGAGAAGGTCTCAAAAGACTGACTTGAATAACTCCTGAACCTCTTCAGGAAATTAAACATTGCAAAAGGTTTTTAAAAATGGGGTTTCTTGAGACACTGAACCACTGGAAGTAAAACCATTCAGCACCAAATAAAAACGAGTGCCTATTTTTCTCCTTTTACTTACAACATCGTAGTTTTCAGCAGAATTCTGAAACATGATGCGAGTCAGAGGAATGCAGTGTTGTGCCACCAGCACCACGACTGACACAAAATATCTATCACAAGCAATAATAGACATTCTGACGATCATGACATGAAGAAAACCCTAAATGATAAAAAGATGAAGGAATAACAAAGGCAACCGACAACAGCATCTCCCCTATCTCCTTAAAAAGGTCCAAATAAATAATACCATCTTTAATCAACCTAGGGTTTCTCACTAGAATCAGATGATTAAGTAGGATTTTGATCTTAATTTGGTATCAGAGACAGTGAAGTGTGTTGGGTTTCTGTGGTGGTGGAGTTTGGGAGCAGGGGAAGGGCCATAGGGGTGGCTCTTGTGAGAAGCTTCAAGCAAAGCTCCCCAGCTCCAAGTCGGACCTGGTCTGGCCACAGCCAAGCCAGTCAGTGCCTCTGCAAATTTACATATTTAGGAAGACAAAACACAAAAAGAGTACAGTGGAAGCAGAAACAGAGTGGAGAGTATCAACGTGGAGAGAAGAGTGGGATGTGAGCGAGACAACAAGGCAGACACCAAAAGTCGGTGAAGAAAAGAGGAGAGGAGTTGCGCCAGAGCAGAAATTCCCATGCAGTCTGTGGTGAGGGGGCAGATTGTCCCCCTGCAGCCATGGCGGGTCACAGTGAAGCAGAGAACCCCCAGCCGCTGGGAGAGGACCCCATGCCGGAGCAGGCAGCTATGCCCAAAGTGACTCTGTGGGAAAACCACACTGGAGCAGTCCTCTCCTGAAGGAATGCACACCCATGGGAGGGACCCACGCCAGAGCACTTAGAGGAGAAAACTGCATCTCATGGGAAGGCCTCATGCCAGGGAGGTTCGTGGAGGACTGTCACCCGTGGGAGGGACCCCAGGCAGCAGCAGGGGAAGCATGTGGGTTCTTACCCCTTGAGGAAGAAGGAGCAGCAGAGACAATGTGTGGTGAACTGACTGGGAAACTCCCATTCCCTGCTCCCCTGTGCTGCTGGAGGGGGAAGACGTAGCCCAGGAAGAAGGCAGGGGTGGGGGGAAGGTTTTTTAACATTTTTTTTGTTTTGCCTCTCATTGTCCTACTCCGATTTGAATGGTAGCTAATCAAATTGATTTTTCTTCCCCAAGTTGTGTCTGTTTTCCACATGACCATAATGGTTGAGTGATCCTTCCCTGTCCTTGCCTCAGGCCATGAACTTTTCCTTGTATTTTCTCCTCCACATCCCACTGGGAGGAGTGAGCGAGCAGACTCTTTTGTTGCCGGTCTGGCCTAAACAACGACATGAAATCACCTCCAGCAGTTAAAAAACTTAAACTGATGCAAAGTGATAAAAGCTAAACATAGAATTGTTGGTGAGTACATGATGTAATTAATTGTCTTGATTTCCTTTGTTCTGTATTGTGCAGACTGTACAATCCAGCGACTGTAATAAATCATTGGTACTTTTCATTTTATTGAGACCTCAGATCATCAGGGGTAAAAGAATACATAGGCAGTAGAGATGTGAACATACTCAGCATTTCACAGGACTGAATGTTTGAGGAAACCCAGGGACTCTGTTCCTTTATTACACATCCCTAAATTTACCAGATTTTTAAAATATCAACCAACCAAATAAAAAGATTGCAGTGCATTATGTATATATATATAAAGCTCTTAGTTTTCCAATTTATTTATATCTTGTGTTTGATCTCACAGAATCACAGAACAGTTGAAGTTGGAAGGCACCTCTGGAGGTCATCTGGTCCAACCCTCCTGTTCAAGTGGGGTCACCTGACTAGCTGCCTAGGGATCCATCTAGACAGCTTCTGCATATCTCCAATGAGTGAGACTCCCAACAACCCTCTGTGTTTCAGTTTGTGCCCACTGTCACTTGTCCTGTCACTGGGCACCACAGCAAAGAGCCTGGCTCCATCCTCTTGCATTCTCCCTTCAAGTATTTATATACATTAATAATATCCACCTGAGCCTTCTCTTCCCTAGGCTAAACATTCCTACCTCTCTCAGTCTTTGCTCACATGAGAGATGCTCCAATCCCTTAATCATCTTTGTGGCCCTTTGTTGGACTCTCCCCAGTATGTCCCTGTCTCTCTTGTACTGAGGAGCCCAGAACTGGACACAGTACTCCAGGTGTGACCTGCCCAGTGCTGAATAAAGGGGAAGGATCACATCCATCAACCTGCTGCAAATACTCTGTCTAATGCAGCCAAGGACACTGTTCGCCATCTCTGCAGCAAGGACGCATCACTGGGTCCCGTTTAATCTGGTGTCCACCAGGATTCCCAGGTCCTTTTCTGTCAAGCTGCTTTCCAGCCAGGTGACCCTCAGCATATACTAGTGCACGGAGTTGTTCCTCCCCAGGTGCAGGACTTTGCACTTCCCCTTGCTGAACCTCATGAGGTTCCTGTCAGCCCATTTCTCCACCCTTGGTTTACTTACTGAAAATTATTTGGATGTAAAATCAATGTTCAAGTTATTTTCTGTTTTAATTTTTCCCCATGATTTGAGATCACCAAATAAGGAAATGGATAGAAACAGGAATCACACGCCAGATTTCCCCTGTCCAGAAAAAAAATAAAATTCCCTGTTGTTATTTCACTTTTCCGATACATGTATTACTCACAATGCCCTTAGTGAAGCTGTAAGTGGTAGCCGCTTTTAAGAGAAGCTTTGACCCTCAGTGGCCTTAGGAGAAACTAGCCAGAGAATTATTCTCATTCTTTACACAGAAGATTCTCTATGCACACAGTAAAATTCGGGATTGCTAAATCCTGTTGAAAACTGTCACCACAACGAGGTACTTGTAGTATTTATTTCTGTCCTTGTAGGATTGTACTGGCCAAGGATTTATGTAGGGATATAACTTTGGCTTCTAAGAAAGACAGGTCTTGGTCATATGAAGAGCATAACAGTGACTTTATGATTACTATTACACTGAGATTCTAAATGAAGCAAAACAGATATTCTTAAAGACTTTAATGACTTAATACATTATCTGCATTTTGTGCAGTTAAACTACAAGTTACAAGTGATTTTTCCATCCATTCTCTTAACTGATTTACAGTTATCTGAAGTATTACAGTAGAGAGTCTTAAGCCACTTAATATAGGGTTATTATACTTGTCTATGATGGGACTGAAATGGTGCATGTGTCAGGAAATGTCAGACCTGCTCACAGACAACTGTGGTTTGTATGTGCTAAATCCAGCGCATTTGTGAGTCATCAAAATTACTGTACAATATGCATAAGTCTCAGGCTTGGTTTAAATAAACTACAGACCTGGTGCAAATTAAACTGCCAGTTTAAATTATACTACAAGTCCCAGACTTGGTTTAAATTATACAAATGTGTGTGGTGGGCAGAGCAATCACCATTCAGAAATACACAATTCACTTGGCCATTCAATTGTAGTATAATCCCAGGCAAACTTTTCAAAGAAGTCCCTAAATTTCACCTACACAAAATATCTTTGCAGAACTAGAATAAAGGTATAACCAAATACAGGCATATAGAATGGCTAAGATGAGGACCATGATTTCAAAGGCATGTGGAAGGAGAGCGTCGCTCCTTTAGGGGTACGTGGTCAAGCACCCTTTCCAGTGCAACAGGGAGAAGAAGGAAAGGAGGAAGCCACGAACAAGACCAGATGGGGACACAAACCTCACATGATCAGGGGGGCAGTGATGAGAACCAAACTTGGTCAGACACATCATCAATTGATAAGGGCACGTGAGAGCGCGAGGGAGTTTATTCCAGCGAGGTTATCTGACTGGGGGCCTGACAGCTGGGAAACTAAGGGGAAAAGGGGGAACCAGAACCCAAATAGACAGAGACAGACCTGACGTAACAAACACGGAGCCAATGGCAAGAAACAAACCTCATCATGCACACCGACCGATGGGCTACCGAGAAACCACAGGTGCTGCTTCCAGGAAGATCAGCCTGGACTTTGCAACTGGTGAAGCTGCATACCAGGGGGACTGCGAGGGGTGCAGAATCAACAGAGCTGTACAGACGCCTGGGGTGGGGGATACGCAGGGGAAGGGGAAGCAGGGGGAGGGGTTGACATGCACTTGTATGGCTGAGCCCTGTGCCCGATCACTGCAGTCCTGCCTAGCTTCTTATATCTTCTTATTAAATCTTTTCTTAAGCGTCTCTCAGGGCATTCTCACTCTGTCCCATGTGAACGTGCGCTGCAAGGACCCAGTGCCAGCTCCTGGTGAGACCTCTGTGTGTGAGGGGGGAATTTGGTGTCAGCTCCCGGGGTCAGACCAGGGGGTGGGTGCCCCTGGCCTGTGGTGCCAGCGACTGCAGCAAGGTGGATCTCTGTGTCACGTACTGGAGCCAGTGGGGGTCTCAAACACCCAGTCACTGGGCTGGGAATGGTGTCTCTTCCCCAAATAAGTGGTCAGGGTTACAGCACGAGTGAGGTGAGCAAGGAGCTCCGTGCTACTGGAGCAGGACGATGGGTCACTGCCTGGGTGCCTAGTGTCAGCCCTGGGGGGAGTCTGTGACTTCCCCCCGTTCCGGTGTGCCTGGGGCGTGCCTGTGTATTCACCAGCAAACTTCAAACTGGACTAGCCAGGGACTAGAGGGGCCGAGGGTCTGGGCCTGGGTCCCCTGGGCAGAAGGTCCATGCTGGTACACCCAGGGGGACTTGTGAATGTGGAGTACATGAGGGACGAGTGTGTGAATGCTGTACGTTTGCAGCACCAAGCACCAAGCTGGAGAAGCTGGCATGTTGGGGACCATGTGGTGTGGGTAAGGGAGGCCAGGATCTACGCAGGGGTGCTGGGTGGGCAGAGGGCCCACATCCGTTATCAAGGGATCCATGAAATTGTGCGTGCTTGTGAACCTGGAGTGTGGATGAAAGTGTCTGAACCAGTGACCTTCTGCCTCTGACCACTGAAGAGGAGACGGGCTTATCTGTCTGTGGATTGTCTTTTATGTGAGTCCTGCATGTAGGTGCTGTGGAAGGCAGTGCTTTGTCTGTGGCCATCTGTGTGACTGACCAAGTCGGTGTCCTCTGTGTGTGTGTCTGGGGTATGTTCAGCCTTGTCACTGACTGAATCTGCAAACAGGAAAGCATCAGCCATCTCCCTCAGCCTGGGTGTTGGCTCTGGATCCCATGGGGCAACAAGCTGGGCTCCAGTGGCCAGGCAGGAAAGGTCCTGAGACAGAGTGGCTGGAGGAGGTGGGCTGAGCTTCTTACATCAGTGAACAGTATGGAAACAGAGAAGTATTCAGAAATTTACATCTATGGTTTTCAGAACTACCTGTTCATCTCAGTGTCTTCCCAGTTGCTGCATCCCACTCTCTGTAGTCTCCAACCCCTGCTCCTAGGGGTTCAGCAGTGTGATTCAAGGCCTAGCAATGATCAATGCCCAGATGTGTAACCATGGCTCAGACTCCTGAGAAAAATCCTAAATTGTAAGACAGAGCTTTGACAAAGCCTCTAGCATAGAGCCATAAAAGATAAAATAAGGTGAAATACACATTGAAAGTTCAAAGATTCAAGAAGAAAAACAATAACCTGACGAGATATAACATGCTCAAGGAATCTAAAGATGGCAACAGCAACATGAAACATGAGCATAAAGCAACAGGAATGTTTCCAGCAGCAGCAGAATCTGACCCTTCATCACCTGCTTCATGATTACCTGGTCAGCAAAGACCCTTTGTATGCCTTATGTTGGGAATGATAAGCGTATTAATACTTTGCCTAATAACTTGTTAATCCTAACTGCCTTTAATATTTTAGACAATAAATAGCTGCTTTGTGCTTCTGAGTTGAATTTATTCTGCCTATAAAAGACTCTCTGGGCATGGTGAAAGGTGCTTGAACAGAGCAACTCAGAGGTAATGATAGTAACAGCACCTACATTTCTGAAGAAGTTTTGAAGGAAAAATACTTTAGAGAACCAGGTTTATACATATTTCTCAATGTATTCTTACTGGCAAAAATGTTCAAATCAATGACCTCTGTGAAAGTAACTAAATTGCATTTTATCCATTTTAATTGAGTTGGTCTGACTTGCAAGTGTGCTTTGTTATCTCCTGACTTCTGAGATGTGTAGATGTTACATAATTTAAGAAAACAAGACCAGTTATACTTAATTGATGAATCAAAGGTGTGAATGCTTGAAGTGATCTATGCTGAAACAGACAAATACTTTTAAATGCTCTCTTTCTGATTTGGGAGTTTGTATTCCTAACAGCTCACCAAGTTAGCTGAATTTAAACTTACTTTAGAGCTTTGTTAGCACTGTATCTGAAATGTGTTTATTTCAACTTGAGAAGGAAGGCTGTATCTTCCAGTAATTCTCCACAAATAAACCGAATTTTGTCAGAACACCCATACAGAGAAAGGCCGTGAATATAAAGGATGTTACTGAATGAAAAGCTAGGAGTTTCTGTGAAACTGCCTTTTTGAACATAGAGTTTGCCTGTCAACAGAGAAATGTGTATTTAAACATTTGATCTGGTATTTTAACCAGGTTTTGTCATTTTACAGTATATGAGCCCAAATTGGCACAGTAGCATCTTCTCTGACATAGTTCTAATAACACAGACAACCTGGGCATACAAAGAAATTAAAGTCACAGCATAATATGCAGTTTGAAATTATGCAAATATAAAACATTGTAGGTATATGTTTGTGTATGTGTCTTTATACACATACACATACACATAAATATACATACGATGTATGTCAATATACATACAATGTCTTTACACACATACACATAATAATTACTTATTATAGTAATTTTGTAAGCAAGGGTGTTAATGTGTGTTTAAGGAACTGCATATGTTTCTGTGTGGCTGAAATGACAAATGATCACAATGTTAAGGCAGTTATTAAAATTATAAATAGCATAGTCTTGCTCATTCAGAACTAGTGTTGTGAATTGTATTTGCATTTTATTTCTAAGATGGGAAGTACAGTAACTTTCTTGATTTGAAATAGTGTTGCAGTAGAAACTATTGTGTCAGTGTGACTAGATATTTTGCTCTTTATAATAATCCTTAATTATCAGACTCTGAAACTACAGTGGATTTTGAATGTTTTTTTTAATGGTCATGGTATTTTGTAGCTGCACTGATGTACCTAAATAAACTTGAATCTCAATTTTAAAAAACCTGGTAAAGGTAAGTTTCTCATAAGTCTGCTTAGTCATGGACCAAGAAACATTAATCCTTTCTTCAGACTGTGAAGGCAATCATGTATACTTCTGACACTGGCTAGTCCTCATTTATATCAAGAACATAAATGTCCTCAAAGTTCTCTGTAAATTTAGCCTAATGATAGAATCATAGAGCCAATTAGGTTGGAAAACACCTTTAAAATCATCAATCCAACTGTTAACCTAGTACTGCCAAGCTCACCCTAAACCGTGTCCCTAAACACCACATCTAAACATCTTTTAACTACCTCCAGGGATGATGACTTAAACACTTCCCTGGGCAGCCTGTTCCAACGCATGCCAATCCTTTTGATGAAGAAATTTTCCCTAATATCCAATCTAAACCTCCCCTGGTGCAACTTGAGGCCATTTCCTCTTGTTCTATCACTTGTCACTTGGGAGAAGATACCAACACCCACCTGGCTACAACTTCCTTTCAGGCAGAGACCAGTAAGGTCTCCACTAAGCCTCCTTTTCTCCAGACTAAACAACCCCAGTTCCTTCCACTGCCGCTCATAAGACTTGTGCTCTAGACTCTTCACCAGCTTCATTGTATTTCTCACCTCAATGCCTTGTAGTGAGGGGTCCAAAACCAAATACGGTATTTGAGGTGCAGCCTCGTAAGTGCCAAGTACAGGGGGATAATCACCTCCCCTAGTCCTACTGGCGACGCTGATACAAGCCAGAGGCCACTGGCCTTCTTGGCCACCTTGGCACACTGCTGGCTCGTATTTATCCAGCTGTCTACCGACACCCCCAGGTCCTTTTCTGGCAGGCAGCTTTCCAGCCACTCGTCCCCAAGTCTGCAGCGCTGCCTGGGGTTTTTGTCACCCAAGTGCTGGAGCTGGCGCTTAGCCCTGTTGAACCTCATACAGTTGGCCTCGGCCCATCGATCCAGCCTGTCCAGAACCCTCTGTAGAGCCTTCCTACCCTCAGGCAGATCAACACTCCTGCCCAGCTTGGTGTTTTCTGCAAACTTACTGAGGGTGCACTCGATCCCCTCGTTCAGATCATTGATAAAGGTATTAAAGAGAACTGGCCCCAATACTGACTCCTGGGGAACGCCACTTCTGACCAGCCACCAACTGGATTTAACTCCATTCACCACCACTCTTTGGGCCCAGCCATCCAGCTGGTTTTTTCCCAGCAAAGAGTACGCCCATACAAGCCATGGGCAGCCAGTTCCTCCAACAGAATGCTGTGGGAAATGCTGTCAAAGGCTTTACTAAAGTCTAGATAGACTACATCCACGGCCTCTCCCTCACCCACTAAGCGTGTCACGTTGTCACCTTGTCACAGATGGAGATCAGGTCAGTCAAGCAGGACCTGTCTTTCATAAACCCACACTGACTGGGCCTGATCGTGAAGTGATGGCACTCAAAATGATATGTTCCATAACCTTCCCTGGCACCGAGGTCAGACTGACAGGCCTGTAGTTCCCCAGAACCTCTTTCTTGTAGTAAGGTGCCACATTTGCTAACTTCCAGCCAACTGGGACGTCCCTGGTTAGCCAGGACTGCTGACAAATGATTGAAAGTGACTTGTTGAGCACTTCTGTGAGCTCCCTCAGTACTCTTGGGTAAATCCCATTTGGCTCCATAGACTTATGTATGTCTAAATGGTATAGCAGGTCACTAACCATTTCCCCTTGTATTATGGAGGCTTCATTCTGCTCCCTGACCCTGACTTCCAGCTCAGAGGGCTGGGTCCCCAGAGAACAAGACGCCAGGAACAAGATTAAAGACTGAGGCAAAGAAGGCATTAAGTACTTCAGCCTCTTCCTCACCCTCAGGCACTATGTTTCTCCCCAGCATCCAGTAAAGTATGGAGATTCTCCATCTCCACAATGAAGTATACTTCCTCATATATGGCCATTAAGCATTATTTTGTTTATGTGTTTTTGGTTTACCTGGTCTGAGAAATTTCACTGTAAGAGAGAGATTAGTAAACCATCAACTCCAGGCTTGGGTAGAATATTTGTTCTCAGGAAGGCTGTAAACACCACAATTGACTTCAGTGTGCTTTCATCAGTTATTTAAGAAACTTGGATATGTATCTAACATTCAGAACACAGGTAATCCCACTAGTTCTAGTGGAATTACTTTTTGCTCCATATTATACAAAGTGGATGAGGGTGTTTTGAAATATTCTGCCAGTATGGAATTGATTCTACAATAACTAATCATGCTGAGTGGTACTGACACACATGAGCAAATCAGTGTGTTCAGCATTACTTGCATTATTAATAGAACATCTACTGAAGTGTTCAAAGATCCTCAGCAATTTATGTTAGCTCCAGGAGGTTCTGAACTACACCTGTTAAAAAGATACTGTGCTGCTTTTAGTTGGGATAGAGTTAATCTTCCTCACAGTAGCTAGTATGAGGTTAAGTTTTGGTTGTGCTGAGAATATTATTGATAACATAATAATGTTTTTAGTTGTTGCTAAACAATGATTATATCAGCTCAAGGACTTTTTCAGTTCCTGATACTGCACCGGTGTTCCCAGCTTCTTCGCCACCAGAAGCTGGGATGGGACACAGTCAGGACAGCTGACCCAAACTGACCAAAGGGATATTTCAGTCCATAAAACATTACATAAGCTGGGGGGTGGGCTGGGGGTCAGTCTCTCTCTTGGATTTGGTCTGGCTCCGAGGCTCTGGCTCTCACTACTCAGGGACTGGCTGGGTGTCGTTCAGTGGATGGTGAGCAGTTGTACATTTGTTTTCTTTCTCATTATTTTCATTACATATTATTAGTAGTAATAGTAGTATTAGTGGTATAATTATTTCATTTATTTTCAATTATTAAATTGTTCTTATCTCAACCCATGAGTTTCATCATCATTTCTTCCAATTCTTCTCATCCCACTGGATGGGGTGGGGTAAGCGAGCAGCTGGTGGTAGTTGTTTGCTGACCGGGGTTAAAACAGAACAGATATCTACACAGTGTATTTCAAAAGCAGTTCTTTTAAGCACAGTTAAGACAAGGAAGTATACTCCTAGCATTTTTACACAGTCATGAAACAGAATGATGAAGACTACTGTTGAGCAAAAATCACCGGTGATGCATCCTTTTTAATACAATTTTATATATAGATGTGAGTTGGTTTTGAATCCATCACAAATAATTCTGATGAAACTGGTGCATTTACACAAGGGTAAACTAAACTGTCCTGAGATCAGAATGCCTTTGCTTCCAGTAGCCATGGTTAGAATACTCGGTTTTATCTGGTGGAAGCAGTGACAAAGATATATTTTATGAGCACTAAGGAGCATTACTGGCTTTCTGCTGAGAAAGGAACAGACCTAAAAGATAGAAAGATGACACAGAGACTTTTTAATTCAATAAAATAATTGCATTGAGGTTACATAAAAACTATTATAAAAAATATCCTAGAAGAATAGTTTTACATTTTCATGAAAATCTCACAGTAATAAATTAAAGCACCTTCTTTGTTTAAATCTTATCCGTCTTTGTCTCCGTTAAGTTTATCTGCTTAAACAAAAATTGTCTTAGAAAAGCAGGGCAAAAACTGAATGTCAAATACAGAGAAAATAGAAACGTAAAACCAATTTTGAATTGGCCTCGTTTTACAAGTTGTAGGCTACCTTCGTTAAAACTGTATACACACTCTCACAGTACTTGTATTATAATTCATTAAAATACGTTTGAAAAATCTACTGAGTGTGAGATGGAGTTTAGCACTGGAGGCTTAACTTCTTCTCTTGGTACTGAATGAGAAATGATAGGTAGCAGGACACATGCACCAAATGGCCTTGAAAATTACAAACAGCTTTTTAATTTAATAGAATATAAAGATTCAGAGTTTAGATATTAATAGAAAGGTAAAGCTGTTAAAACAGCAAGGTAGGAAAATTATCTCCTCAGTAATATCACAGAATCACGGAATGGTTTGGGTTGGAAGGGACCTTAAAGATTATCTAATTCCAAGCCCCCCTGCCATGGGCAGGGACACCCTCCACTAGACCAGGGTGCTCCAAGCCTCATCCAGCCTGGCCTTGAACACTTCCAGGGATGGGGCATCCACAGCTTCTCTGGGCAACCTGTCCCACTGCCTCACCACCATCTCTGTGAAGAACTTCTTCCTGATATCTAATCTAAATCTCCCCACTTTCAATTTAAACCTGTTACCCCTCATTCTATCACTTCAAGCCCTTGTAAAAAGTCCCCCCCCCAGCTTTCTTGTAGCCCCTTCAGGTACTGGAAGGTGCTACAAGGTCTCCCCAGAGCCTTCTCTTCTCCAGGCTGAACAAGCCCACTTCTCTCAGCCTTTCTTCATAGGAGAGGTGCTTCAGCCCCCTGATCATCTTCGTGGCCTCCTCTGGACTTGCTCCAACTGGTTGACATCCTTATGATGTTGAGGGCTCCACAGCTGGACACAGCACTCCAGGTGGGGTCTTACAGAGCAGAGTAGAGGGGGAGAATCTGACCCTGCTGGCCATGCTTCTCTGGACACAGCCCAGGATACGGTTGGCTTTCTGGGCTGCCAGCACACACTGCCGGCTCATGTCCAGCTTTTCATCCACCAGTACCCCCAAGTCCTTCTCCTCAGGGCTGCTCTCGATCCAGTCTCTGCCCAGCCTGTCCTTGTGTTTGGGATTGCCCCGACCCTTGTGCAGGACCTTGCACTTGGCCTTGTTGAACTTCACAAGGTTGGAAGTGGCTCACCTCTCCCACCTGTCCAGGTACCTCTGGATGGCATCCCTTCCCTCCAGCATGACAACCACACAGCTTGCTGTCGCCAGCAAACTTGCTGAGGGTGCACTCAATCCCACCATACATATCACAGATGAAGATGTTAAACAGCACTGGGCCCAACACTGACCCCAGAGGAATGCTGTTCGTTACTGGTCTCCACTCAGACATCGACGCATTGACCACCCTCTCGGAGTGCAACCAGCCAGCCAGTTCCTTATCCATCGAGCGGTCCATACGTCAAATCCATGTCTTTCCAATTTAAAGAAAAGGATGTTGTATGGGAAGGTATGGAAGGCTTTGCACAAGTCCAGGTAGATGACTTCGGTTGCCCGTCCTTTATCCATCAAGGTCATGACCCATCGCAGAAGATCACCATATTCGTCAGGCAAGATCTGCCCTTGGTGAAGCCATGTTGGCTGTCACCAATCCCCTCCTCATTTTCCATGTGCTTAGCCTGGTTTCCAGGAGGATCTGCTCCATGATCTTGCCAGGTACAGCGGTCAGACTGACTGGCCTGTAGTTCCCTGGATCCTCCTTTTTTCTCCTGTTTAAAGATGGGGGCTATGTTTCTCCTTTTCCAGTCAATGGGAACTTCACCAGACCACCGCAACTTCTCAAATATGATGGATAGAGATTTTGCAACCCCACCCGCCAGTTCTTTCAGGACCTGTGGATGTATTCCATCAGGTCCCATGGACTTGTGGACCTTCACATTCCTCGGGTGTTCCCATACCTGTTCCTCACTAAACATGGGTGGCTTTCCATTCTCCCAGTGTTTCCCAATATGTAAAGTTCAGCAATGACAATGTGACTGTGATCAAAAATGCGGTGAGGTGAGAGCCTGTGTGAATGCCTGAGGTAGAACTGTAGTGAATTGGAGCTGAGCTGCTGCTCAAGATCCTGACAACTAGACTAGGGAGGAGTCTCGCACATTCTCCTGGCTCTATTCATTGGATTGGCCATTGGAGTGGGTCTGAGAAAACTGTATGTATGTGTGTGCAAGGGTATCAGAGAGGGTGGAAAGCTACCACTGACAGAAGGAGAGAGTATCTCTCTCTCACACTATGGTAAATTACTTGTGAGATTAACTATGCACTAACCATTTGTGAGACAATGCTGGTAAAAGCATATTCCAATAGAGAATTTCAACTGAGAATTTCAAGGAAGCTTTAATACACACACCTTGATAACTAATTAAAGGGTCTTGTGTTTTTCTGTGTTATGTTCACAGAATCACAGAATCACTAAGGTTGGAAAAGACTGATAAGATCATCCAGTCCAACCATCAACCCAACACTCCCACACCCACTAGATCATGTCCTCAAGTGCCACATCTACACGTTCCTTGAACACCTCCAGGGATGGTGACTCCACCACTTCCCTGGGCAGCCTGTTCCAGTGCCTGAGCACTCTGTCAGTGAAGAAGTTTTTCCCAATATCTAATTTAAACCTCCCCCAATGCAACTTGAGGCCGTTTCCTCTTGTCCTGTCACCAGTTACCTGGGAGAACAGACCAGCACCCCCCTCCCCACAACCTCCTTTCAGGGAGCTGTAGAGGGCCATCAGGCCTCCCCTCAGCCTCCCCTTCTCCAGGCTGAACACCCCCAGCTCCCTCAGCCGCTCCTCATCAGACTTGTTCTCCAGACCCTTCCCCCGCTCCATTCCCTTCTCTGGACACGCTGCAGCGTCTCTGTGTCCTTCCTGTAGTGAGGGACCCAAAGCTGAACACAGGACTCGAGGTGCGGCCTCACCAGTGCCCAGTACAGGGACACAATCATTTCCCTGCTCCTGCTGACCACACAGTTCCTGATACTTCCCAGGATGCCGTTGGCCTTCTCGGCCACCTGGGCACACGCTGACTCATATTCAGCTGCCATCAACCAACACCCCCAGGTCCTTTTCTGCCTGACAGCTTTCCAGCCACTCGTCCACAAGTCTGTATCGCTGCCTGGGGTTGTTGTGACCCAAGTGCAGGACTCAGCATTTGGCCTTGTCAAACCTCATCCAACTGACCTCAGCCCATGGATCCAGCCTGTCCAGGTCCCTCTGCAGGGCTCTCCTACCCTCCAGCAGATCAGCACTTCTGCCCAACTTAGTGTCCTCTGCAAACGGACTGAGGGAGCACTCAATCCCCTCATCCAGATCATCGATAAATACGTTAAACAAGACTGGATGTTGTCTCTTCATTCATGGTTGGTTGGGGTGAATCACAGGTACATACTAACAGTTCTTATTCCATGTACTAATATACTCAAAAACCAGTTAAGATTGTTTTCATTCTTTCTTTCTTACAGATGAATTGAGGTTTGCATTAGACCTTACCAGCTGTTGCAAAAACCCCTATTATTTCCTTATGTACAAGCTGTAAAAGGATGTAAAGGATGTAAAAGGATGAATTGATTCACTCTCCTGATGGCCTTGTGCTATGTCTGCCTACAGCTCCTTCATTCCTGACATTTGTTGAATCCAACAACAGGACAACGAAGCATGAAAAGAAAACATTCTGCAAGTACACAGGCACCAAAAGGGAGGCTAGGGAAAATGCGGGCCCATCGTTAAATGGGTCAAGGGCCCTGGTGACAAAGGATGTGGAAAAGGCCAAGGCACTCTGTGTTCCTCACCTTGGTCTTTACTGGTAAGACCAGCCTTCAGGAGTCATGATGTGATTCTGTGACTTTTTGACAGTCAGTTTAAGTAAATATTTCTACTGTTCCTGTTTTTATTGAAATGAGCAGCTTCTCTGGATGTGGACTGTTATTTCACTATCTTTCCTTCCTGCCTTCCTCCCTTCTCTTCCTTCCTTTTCTCTCTTCCTTTTCACCCTCCCTCTCTCCCTTCTTCCCTTTCTGCCTCTCTCCTTTCTTCCTTCCCTGCCCACCCGCCCACCCATTTTTCTGCCTGCCTTTCTTCCCTCCTTCCCTCTCTCCTTCCTTCCCTCTTTTCTTTTCCGCCTTCACAAAATAATTCCATTATGGCTTTGGCCTCCAGTAAATTTAAAAAGCACATTCTGTTTCATGACTAAATACATTATTTTCCACAACAGGGCTTTTACTTGAGGGCAACTTCATGTTTGCCACTTCTAATCCCAGAAATCACACTTGCACAGAGCTGAAGAGGATTTAGCTGAAATTTTAGGCTGCAACATACTTTCTTGCACATTAAACTATGTTCTTGCATCTCAGTTTTAATATTTCACACCCTTGGTCTGCTTCAGGTTTGCAGAGGATCTAGTGGGTTATATCAAAGCCAATGAAACTGAAAGGGTAATGATGGCCCTTACCTTTTTTTAAGGCTCAACAATATCATGGGCAGAGCATCCCTAACAATTGTTGAACACTCCCTGCTGCCTGTAAATTTAGCTACTCCTAATTAATTTTTAAGCACTGTGATTCCTAGGGAGGCAACTATATCATGACGTGGCTAACAGTATCTCATGTGATTTCCATCTGAAACAGAAGTTCCAGCTGTGCAGATACACAAGACGCAAACTGTGGGTAAGAAGTAGTTCTGCTTTTCAGATCTGATGTCTCTCTTTCTAGGGAAAATAATTAAGAAATCGCTAAAGCAAAATACCAAAGTAAAGAATGCCAGATACACAGCTGGGTCACTCACAAGAGATTTCTGCAGAATACACTTTATTTACACGGCCTGGCCATGTGCACTTAATCTGTTAGTCTTCTGCTATGGAGTTCTTTCAATTAAGAAAATATTTCTCCTTTCCATTCTCATAACATTTCTGCAGAGCTTTTATTTAAAACGACATAAGCAAGACGGTATATAATACAATGGTCGTGGGCCTGAGAAGATGACCTGTAAGAAGAGATTACTGTGTGCTGAACTTGTTTGATTTGTGGAAAAGGAGGCTAAGGAACAATCTAACAGCAGCCTGAAAGTTCTAGACAGATAGTTAAAGAGAAAATGGAGGCAAAATCTTCTCAATAGCAGCAGGTGAGATAACAAGGTGCAAAGGTCACAACTTGCCGTTTGGGAGGATCAGATAGGGCAGTGAGAAAAACTTTTTCACTGAGAGGTCTGTGCAGCACTGGAAGAGATTGCCTAGAGGGGTAGTGTAATCTCTGTGCTTGGAGATTTTCAAGACTTGGCTAGCGACAGCAATGGCCAACATGATCTAATGCCAGTGACTGTTCTACACTGAGCGTGAGGTTGCGTGAGATGTCCTATAGAAGTCCTTTTTAATGTCACTTCTGTGTTTCTGCAACAACACTGAGTGTGATCCCTATTTATAAAAGTCTCAGTGGTATAACTTCTGATATATCCCAATGTCACTGAGATTCGAAGAAAAGAAAAAGTACGTATCCTGTACTTCAGACAAGGTCATGTCTAATATAGTGCACAGTCGTGAGGTATAGAGTGTCCTCAAACAGAAGTCGTTCAGAAGGGGTTATGGGAAGGGTTAATTACTTCCCTACTTGTGACTAAGGAAAAGAAAACCAGTAGCTGATCTTTATGCCAAGCTGGGGTCAACTTTCAGAGCAATGGATTGATGAATAGTACAAGGATGCAAGTAGAATGGAACAGATGGCAGGGTCTCCTCTCCTCCTTTCTAAGTGAGGAATTAAGGTCCACAACAGAAATAGGGTTAGACTGGTGGATTGTTGTTGGAAGGCCCTGGCTTAGTAACACATTATTCTGGGCTCTGAGACTGCGTTTGATCTTTCTGGTGCTATTAGAAGTGAAGAAACATAAGCTGTATAGCCAGAAATGGACAAGAAGGCCAGAGGAACTGCTAGGCCACCTGTGACCCCAAGTGTGCACTGTGGGCACTGTCTTCTTGCGACTAAAATGCTGTTCACTAGAACAATTCTATGCTGGCAGAGGATGATCTGCGCTAAGATATCTTTATCTTGAAACTCTGCTTGGACTGATTGCTGTTATTCCTTATTTAAGCATAAAAGGTTTTTTGATACTATTTATATTATTAATGCCAAGAAAAATTTAGTTCTTCAATAGGCCAAAATATTATGGTCTTAAATTTTTAGTATTAAATCTGAGAAAGGAATAGAATGCATTTAACTACACTGAGATCTGCAGCTGAGCTAAATTAATGTTCTGCACAGCTCAAGTTGGTAGGAGAGGATGCCTCAGAGCCTTATTTCTGTTCCCCCACTCCTAAACTGGCTAGTAACCAAAAAGGTCCCCATGACTATATTAGAATTGCCTTGTTACTAGACTATAGGATCAAATTGTGGTGAAGTGGAATACTCCCTGCTTTAACTCAGAGCTGCCTCTACAGCCCTTGGGGATTTGACTACATCCACAGTGAAAGATTCTTCACTGACATCACGGGTCAGCTTTCTGACTGCCTTGTCAGCAGCGAAAAACATCTAAACCATGGGCTAATGTGCTGATCTCTATAGCTCACCTTGCACACACCAGCAACCACAACATTTCCCATTCAGAGTTATGTTAAAGGCATGTGTCACAGCACTCAGTGAGATTGAAAGGTGTATCATAAGATGCTTCTTCAGCTAGCTATCTGACAGCATGGAGGATGTTATGACTTCTGTTAGCCTAAGAAGTACAGCACACAGTTGTGTTAGTTCTCTCTTGAGTAAACATCACCCTGTCATTAATGTTCATTCATATATAGTGTTGTGAGCAATTCAGTAACATCAAATAATAATCTGCTACAGCTCCTTTCACCAATAAATCACAGAATTCAACAGTATGAATGGCAAAGCTCAGGGGGATTAAATTATATCTCTGAGATTATCTAGTGTAAGAGCCAGGAACAAAAGTTATGTTGAGTGAATAAATTCAGACCACTGTTCTGTTAGGCAGACTTTGCTCTGCTTCTGTTCACTTGTACTTTGATAACTTCTTAAAGAGAAAACCCTCTTCCGACTCATGAATCATAAACAGAAGATTATGTTTTCAACAGATTTTATAATCCCTTCTTCCCTCAGCAGTGGTATGGCTGGATTTCATAAAGACAGGACATTGTAATCCCCTTCTGATAACAGAGCAGTTGCTTTCACAGACCTGGATCTCATGATACCACATCAGTTTTGTTCGTCTCTATGAGGAAGCACGTCTATTATGCCTGTTACACCAAGTCTTCAACAGAATTTTTTTTTTCTAACCAAAACTCAACTTTGTATAATACGTCATTCAGGGAGGACTCTATTTTGCTACCATTAATAAATTACCTAATGTCTCTAATCTTAGCAGTTAAACAGGCATCTTTTCTCTCTGCACACACTGCAATGTCTTCAGCATAAGATTTGCAATGTACAAAACCAGCCCAGTTTCAGGTTCTAGAATTGTTTCGGTCAGCGTCTAACGTGTTAAGTGTAGGTGTATATGACTGTTGGATGTGCACATAAACCTTGCACTTTGTATTACTCCCTTCATCTGGCAATTCACAAGCTACATTCAGGCACACCACTTCTGAATCTCACTTCTTTCAATTTGTTTCCCATCACTGATATCAGACTTACTATTAATATGGCTTCCACGTAATACATTTAAAATAAAAGACCCAGAAACTGAAATCTGTAGCAGGTCAGCACCATGAATTTTGCAGAATCTTTGTGCAAAGATTGTGTGTTCTACAAAAAAAAAAAAAAAATTTCTTTTTCACCTTGTTTTCTGTGTGTGACTTTAATTATTTGTGGAGAACTCAGTTCTGAATCAGTTATTTATGCAAAACCAGTCCTGTTTTATTTAGATGAGACTTCTTTCATGACTAAAGATACAGAGGTTCATTTTTATATCTTGAGGAGAGATTCTACAGCTTTTGTTCCAATGAAACTTCTTTTGAATTTCATGGGATGAACAAGGGGAATAAAGACTTTTTTTGGAATCTTTTTTTCCCTGTGTATTCCAAACAAGGATCTGAAACCATTCTAGCAAGCTTCCTATTAGTGTGACCACTACGGCCTTCAGTGAGTCTCTAAATAGAAAAGACTTATGGTTTTATTCCCCTTGACTTTCATTTTTATACAAAGCACTGTGTACTCTCAGACTGCTATAAACGTACCACAAAACACTGGTTCCACTTAAACTCTGTCAGACAGACCGATATTAGGATGTTATGAGTACAATAAAATTACAAAACTATTCCGAGCCTGATCCAAGATCCAACAGCACCTGTGACAACACTTCCACCCACTTAACTATGTTTCGCATCAAGACGTAAGGCTATGGGGATACTGTGCCTGTAACAATCTGGTTCTGTGGGAGCAGGCTTCTGTAAGTTTCCCAGTAGCAAGAGGTGTCCTCCTTGACTGGAAAGCGATGCTAGTGAGCTGTTCTCTACTCTTTTGCATTCTTGTTCGAGGAAACAGTGAGAATTGTCTTACTGTTCCTTTGATTTTCCCTTGTCTGTATTTCTTGCCATCCTCTTGTTTAAGCTCTTTAGGCTGACGAGCTGGCACTATGGTCATCAGAGGAAATAAAAAGTTTCTCATACAGTGCCCATGTTCTTTGTTTTAATGCATTTTTTTAACTGCCCTACTACTAAAAACAGTATACTTGCCATATTTGACTAAAAGTTTGATTAATTATTTTAGTCGTGATAGATTTAAAAAAACCCACCAAAATAAAATAAACTAACAAAAACAAACAAAAAACCCAAACCTATGAAGCTGTAATATAAGTAATGGGCTCAAAACAATCTGAGTAAGAACCGAAAGGGTTTTGGAAAGATTTGGAAGTGGAGCATTTTGACCATTTGTTAAATGTTTTAACTCTACATCCCTCATTACAACTAACATTTTTTACATCATGTCCACCATCATGGCATCAAAATACTTCAGAAATTCAGTGAGTATCAGATCACGTGTATTATTGATAGCTCATTGGTTTCAAATGAAGCAAATTTATACCAGTTCCTAATTGTCTGACACTGTGATAAGTCCAAAAGTGAGATGTTTTGTCCTGTATTCCTTCTGTCACAGCACATTTGCTAACTTCAGGGGAAAGTAAGAGAAATACAGGTTTGAAGGTCAAACTGGTGTCATATGACTTGGCTAAATATAGATGTTTGAGGAGTGAAAGAGCTTCGAAGGCCTTGACATATTTTGCTTCGTGCACTTCTAAGTCTGCATGTATGCAGACTACTCTCAGTGCATAACAGATCTTAACATCACAAATATGAAAATTAATATCACAGAAAACATCTTCGCAGGTGTTATGAATGTATCCCTTCTGATTTTTTTAAGGTGGAAGTGCAGCAGGATATGCCTAATCTGCAATATTTTCACTGTTATTTCATAAATCTGTCACTGACGAATACTCTGAGGAGATGATGCACAGCATTTTAATATTCTCCTAAACTGTATGCAGCATTGGAATGAAACTATCATTGTTAAGAAAGCCTTCTCCATAAAATGACATTGCAGTGTGTGCACATGCAGAAAGACAGAGGCAGTTAAAAACCAAAAATGTACTAATAGTGAATTGAAATAGAAGAGGAATATTGAAAGAGCTCCTCTTACCTATTTCCCCTGTCTAAAGACAACGTCCCTTGAAAAACAGCTTTGAAAGGAACTGGCTGTACTGGTACATTTCTCCTTCCAATAGTGCCCAGGATCCTGGGACATTTACTGCAGTACGTGCTGTCAGTACTACGACAGTTTACAGATGTGCAGCCAGACTTCTTGCTATTCACTGCAACCAGTACTCTAGGGGGTTGCAATGCAGCAGCAGGCATGTTCTTTGATTTAGTGCTTACATCACATTACATCACAGCCATTTAAGAAAATTCTGCTCTTCACCTGGAATGGCAAAGGAGGCATATTTATGAAGGTCAAGCAGAGAGATCACTATCAGGAGGAGAAATGTGGAATTCATGAGGGAGCAGGACACCTGCTGGGAGGACTATGAAAGGAGGAGGCATTTGGCAGACACTGAAAGAATAAAGGAGGGAATAGTCTTGCACTCACTCACGCTGAAGTGGTGCTTTTGTTCCTTATTACCTCCGCAGGGGAACCGGGGAGGAGGGTCAGAGTCGCCCGTGCACGCAAGGGTAAAACTTCAACGAATTTTTTGGGGGTGCAATGTCCACAGGAGTCTGTACACGGCTGTGCTGCATATAGCTTAACCATGTGTTCAGTGTTCAGAGTGCTAGGCACAGTCTGTATTCATAGAAACAGGGAGTTTGGCACACGCTCGCACTTTTGCCTGTCTCCTTCTCACACGCTCCCAGAGAAGCTGGGACTGCATCCTTCTGCTTTTCCCGATCTGAGACTTCGCACACCGCTGTATCCCTTGAGAAGTCTCAGGGAGGTCAAGCAAACAAGGGCTGCTCAACCCCGATGTTGCCGAGACGGGAAAGTCTGAAGAAACCGAAGGTACTGGGCGGGGGGTGGGGGCGGGCAGCGCGTGTATCCGGGGCGGATTTCTTGCGGAAAACCTGACAACTCGCAGGGTACCCTCTCGGCCTGAAGGCAACGCCAAGCGATTCTCGGCACCGCTCAAGGCCAGCAGGGCGCATCCCTCCTGCCCTCTGTCCCCGCCTCGGGCAGCTCCGCTCGGTAACACCCCGGATGCCGCAGAGGCGCGGATACTGCCCGGGGCCCCCCACCGCCACCAGCCGGGGCTAAGGGCGCCCGGGCAGGGCAGAGCGCGCTGAGCTGGCCAAGGTGCTGCTGGCCGCACCGAACCGCCTCTGCCCCTTCCAGCCGCCCCCAGCGCACGAGCAGCCGTGCCCGCTCCCTGCCGCCGCACACCCCGCTGCTCCCGCGCCCCGTGCCCGCCCGCACCTCACCCCCGCCCGCTCCGACCTGCCGGCGAGCCAGCCGGCAACCGGCAGCCCGAGCGCCGGGAGGGCTCAGCGGGGCGCCCAGGGCAAACGGGGCGCGGGAGGGCACGCAGGCGATCCCAGCAGCGACGGAGGCCGGCACTAGCCGGGGGACCCAGGAAAGTTTCCCTGCACTTGGTGCTGCTTCTGCTAAGGGCTGTGTGCTGGGGGAGCTCGGGCGCCTCGCGTCCTTACCTCAGTGCTGTCGGCAGCGTTCTCCGCCATTTTCCTCCTCAGGAGCAGGCAGCGGGAGGAGTGTTTCATTCCCATAAGAGCTAGCCAAGGGGTTGGAGCTTCGCGGGTGGTGGTGTGTGTTTTCAAAGGTCTCCAAAAACCGGTGTGCGCCGAAGGATAGGGAGGAAAAAAAGATGATGGAAAACCACAATAGATCAGTCAGCTTTGTCCTTTCTGCGTCGTCCACGAGGATGTCTGTCTCCTCTTTGCATCGGGAGCTCCTCGGGCACTTTCAAGTCCTCCTCTTTCTCCCCTCTCCTCCACTTCCAGCGAGCTCTTGGGGTTGGCAGAGAGGCGGCACACACTCTTCAGGTTAAACTAAAAGGCTGTCGGGCTGTGAGTCCTCCCCTTCAGAGAAAGAAGTCGGGCTAAACAGAAGAGAAGCACCAGCTAAACTGAACTTGGGCGTGCAGTGACCAGCTGGGCATCTTCGTGTCCTGTGGCTACTTTTCCAGAGGCAGAGGGAGCCAGAGACAAAGCAACAGGACAAGGAAATCATAGCCCTTTATTTTCCTTCTTTGGGCTTTTTTCTTTCTCTCTAGGTCTCAGGAAACTTCCTTTAAAGATGGTCACAGAATTGGCCACCCGCTTTGTATGAATGTCTTCTGAAATAGCAATCCCTCCTCCTCCTTCCTCCTCCTTCTCCCTTTCTCTGCTCCCCTCCTTCCCCTCTTTCTCCCTTCCCTCTCCCTACCCCTTCTGCTCTTGGGCAGAGTTTGGTGCCCTTCTCTGGGAATTGCATTCACGTGCCTTTTGTAGAAAAAAAAAAAACCATTATACCAAGCTCCCCCCACCCATCTCCTACACCCTCTGACACACAAGCACGCATTCACATGTATGCACGCACACGTCCCCCTCTCACACAGACATGCACTTTTTTTCTTCCCCATCCCTCCTCTTATCGTGAATCAGCAACACTTTTCCTTGCAAGGACTCTCCACAAGGCTCTTAGAGGGTAACTGAAGAAGCCTGCTCCAGCTTCTTTCCTCCAAGTTAAGTAGCAAACCTGCTTTCTTAAGGTATCTTCTTGTGTGTGTGCTCCCAGCTTCTGTTTTGAAGTCTTTCAGCAGGATCCACACTGTCAGATAGCTGTGAACTGTAGAAATATAGTTCCAATCGGGATGCAGCTCCTGCTGAAAAGCGGGGGGTGGGGGGTGAGGGAGTGGGGGTGGCGGAGGGAGAGGTTTTGCAGGAGAGGGTGTTAGAGGCTAAAGGTGTTTTGAACTTCTTTTTAGCCTTTTCCTAATGACGTCTTCCTCTGTAGGAGTGCATTGCCACCCTCCCCACACGTTTATCTTGCTTTCACTCCTCCGGGCACTTTCTAGTTCTGAGTTGTCATCTGGGAGGATTAGGTTTGCCTCACTAGTGTTGCTGTGGGTAAGGGCGGGAGAGGGGGCGTATTACATAATTAATCCTTCCAACTTCACTTTCCGCAGCTCCATCTCCAGCCCACTGTTCTCACGTTTCTGTTTTGTTTTTCTACGGAGGAGGTGAGAAAATAATGCTGGTGCGTGGGTGTGTGTTGCTCAAAGGATTTCAAGGACCTGAACAGGATTGCTGCTTTCTGAACAGTTTGAAATAATTTCCTCTGGGGGTGCCAATGGAGACCTGAAGAAGAGGTTTGAAAGATTACTTTCGATGCATATTTTAAGCACTTAGCCAGCTCAGATGCTACATCAGTAACAGTTTATGATAGATCTGGGGTTTTGAATTTTTGTCTCTGGCAGCCTATTTTAATGTCTTTTAATTAGAGTTTATCCTCAGCTGATCTCTGGAATACTGACATACCATGAAATGCTGCCAAAACAACAGGAGGTCCCTGGGCACACAGGAGGCTGACATATTCCTGGGGGTGCGGGAATGGAGATAGAGAATGTGTATTAAAGACCAGAGAGCAAAATTATTCTCTTATCCCGTGGGGATGAGGAGGTAGGGCCAAAAAAATTAAATAATCTGATTTCTCCCTTTTACTTGAATGACCCTCACAGATTCTTGTTCAGACACAGATCAGGAGGTGTGCAATAGATTTCACGGTTTTGTAATAAATCACATAGAAGTAAGCAACCCGGGGAAGCAGAAGGTGTGTGGTATGCTGAAATGTCAAGTGACGATGAGAGTATGCCATGTAGGGCACAATGGTACGAGGTGGAAATGGAAAACATTCCAGAATGTGAGAATATATTACAGACACATATGCCATACAGCTTGAGACTGGACCTCTGTGAGATACTTTGCAGAGCCGTTTGATCCTTCAATTCTTCACAAGCTTGTTACTCTTTTTCAGCTCACATTTATTCTAACACCTCAAGTTCCTCCAGTAGCTCCACACCCCTGCTAATTTTTTCAAGAATCATGCACACCTTGGTTTATAAAGTAGAGTTTCATTTCACACCTTCTAGGCATGAGGCTCAAATGATGACAGAAGTGGAAGCAGGCCGTTCTTCCTTTTGTTTGGGACATCTATAGAACTCTTGAAGGTCTTTAAACCCCTCAGACATGAAAACCCTTATAATCATTGCCGATGAAAGCAATTTTAGAGTATTCCAAAGCTACCCTCACAGTCTTGGGCTATGGAACTCTTTCTCATGAAGTACTTTGATTTCTAGGTAGAGAGATAAGGGGAAAAAAAAAATCTGCAAATAAAATTTTAATGTCTCTGCAATCTTTGTCACAACGTTTTTCTCTGCTATCATAAATATCTGGTGGTGAGTGAGTGCATGAAGTTTTAGTCAGCATGCATTTGGGCTAGCCTACATAGCTTTTGTGTGTCTTCTCTATTTTCAGGTAAAGCACATGGCTATACTTAGCCTAATTAAATCTTTAAAAATAAACCAGAGAAAAATAATTACATTTTTCAGAACTAATCCAGGACATATTTTCCAGTTTTCTCTGACAGCTGGGGCTGTATTTCTGGTACAGCTCAATCACTCTTTAGTCAGCTAAATGAGGCATCAGATTTTCTAAAGCACTCAGCGACTGGCAGAACTGAAAAGCAGAGATTTAATATATCCTTCCTTCTTCTGCTTCAGATAGTGCATGACTTCTCCTGGCACCTATTCTTGTCCTGCTCCCAGTCTTTGTCAACACAGATGATCCCTGACTGCTCACCCTTGAACACGGTGCGGATGCTTTACAGGTACCAGGAAAACCTTCCAGTCTCATGGTTTCAAGCATAAGGATGGCTGTTTTGGTCCTGAACTCCTTTGGAAATCTGCCAGATGGTTGGTGTCCTCACTCCTCCTTTTGTTCTATATGTGATTGAGGAAACTGCTTTGAAAATGCACACCATTTGCTGTAATATCTGTTGTATTCCAAAGAGAAAATTTTTTGTCCTTCAGGGCTTCTTTTAACCAGTCATAAATAGAAGTTATTCCTTGCAAGAATCAATTAGCAAGATCAGTTAAGAGGCTGAAAGCAGAGTGTTTACACATCCAAATGTCTGTGTGTAAATGTCCTTCAGTTTGAATACAGGCCACAGTGCAAATTCCTGTTGATAGTCATATCCACAGGAACACTGAACTTGAGAAATATGAGCTCTCATACTGTTTAGGAGACAAATTCTGTCCTCAGACATGTGAATACAAATCCGGCTGACAACTGTGGTTACCTAAGGGTGATAGCTGGCCATTGGACCTGAGCTTGGGAACATATTTCTGATCTCTTTTTTCGTTAGATCTCAAGAAAAAGAGTACTGTCATGAAGAAAATGTCATGGTAGTGAAAGTATATTTGTAACAAACCCAGGAGCTGTCAAAAGCATCTTCTGAATTTAAATATAACACTTATACGTACATGATCTTTCTTCATAGGAGCCCCTCTCATATGAAGAAAGGCTGAGAGAATTAGGCTTGTTCAGCCTGGAGAAGAGAAGGCTCTGGGGAGACTTTATAGCACTTTCCAGTACCTGAAGGAGCCTACAAGAAAGCTGGGGGGGGGGGGTGTCTTTTTACAAGGGCCTGTAGTGACAGGACAAGGGGTAATCAGTTTAAACTGAAAGCAGGGAGATTTAAATTGGATATCAGGAAGAAATTCTTCATGGAGAGGGTGGGGAGGCACTGGGACAGGTTGCCCAGAGAAGCTGTGGATGCCCCATCCCTGGGAGTGTCCAAGGCCAGGCTGGATGAGGCTTGGAGCAACCTGGTCTAGTGGAGGGTGTCCCTGCCCATGTCAGGGGGTTGGAACTGGGTGATCTTTAAGATCTCTTCCAACCCAAACCATTCTGTGATTCTGTGATTCTATGTGACGGTCACATACTATTACAAATGGAGTGGGGTGGTGCTAAAGAGAAAACGGAAAGGGGAGCATTTATTAGTTGAGGTTTCCAATAATAGCAGCTGTGGTTGAGGCTGCTTTGCTACTTGCTGAGTGTGGCAATAATACTGTGCTGGCCTCAGAAGAGTGAGACTTATTGCCAGCTTTGTCATTAGCTTGGATAAAATCCAAATGTTCGCATCTGAGGTGGGGTAATCCTGTGCATCGGTACAGACTGAGATATTGTGTAGAAGTCCTGATGGAAAGCGTTTGGGGGTTATGGGATGGAGCTAGCTTGAATATGACTCATCATGCTTTCTCACTGCTTAAAAGGAAACTGTATAATTATCTACATTAAATGGAAAGTGGCCAGTAGAGAGAGAGAAGTATGAAAGTATGATTCTCTCTCTCTGCTTGGAACTGGTGAGACTGCATCTTTGATGCTGTACCCAGTGCTGGGTACAGAGGGAGGTGGATACATTGGAGATGGTTCAGTGAAAGGCTACTATGATTGTCTCTTAGGGTGCTAACCTCTGAGGAGAGCTGGGCTTCTTAGGTTTGACGAAGAAAAGGTCAAGGGGCACAGAGTAGTGGCTTTTGACTAACTTTAAGGATTGTAACTTATATGAGCCTTTGTGCCTCAAAGAAAGCTTTTTTTCAAGCAGATGTTACGCCCAAGGATAACATCAGTGAAATATGAAAACTGATAAAGATAAAGTTAAGGACATACATGAACAGGACATCTTTTTCTTCCGATAAAAACTTTCTCCTCAAAATTTTTTGAGGGGAAGAAGATGGAATGAAGTTGCTGCTGTGATGATTCCAACTGAAGTCGGTAAGAATTACTTCAAACATTGACAATTTGTCATCATTTCAAGTAGGAGGAAACAGCAGTGCTCCAGTCAACAATAAATATAAGGGTGAATAGGAGAGGAAGAGAAAATATGAATAAGAATGGAGGTCAGGTGGAGGACTAGGAGAAGAGGACTGGTGAAAAAAGCGTGTAGCAAAGTTCTGCACAGAGAAGCACAGGGTAGCCATGGTAGGCAAAGAAGAGCAGTGATAAAAGGCTGAAGACAGGAGAAGGTGAAATAGAACAGCACTTTGTGTCACAGATGATGTTTATATGGCCTGGGTCAATGCTAAACTGTCACATTAATTACACTGGAATGTTCTGTCATATAAAACAGAGTCCTCCCATGGGGTCTTCCAAACGCTCCTGTCACCCCCATTTCTGCAGCTTTCGCCATCTCTTCCCCAATCACTTATTCACAGGTCATAAGGAATATTAAACCAGGAGATTTCACCTTTCTTAATAACTTACATCTTGATGAAAGGAAGAAGGTATGGCATAATCAGTGTGGAAAAGACTTCTTCCCTTCTGTTTGACTGCAGACTTCAGCAGAAAGACTCTGTATCAGATTCCTTTCTTCCTTGTTTTTTGTTTAGAAAAGTGAGGAAAGGCTTTACACAGAGACTGGGAGCAACCATTGGGCTATAAGTCCACTTCCTAGTTGGATGAGAAAATACTTTAACAAAAATCTACTCCTGCTCCAAAATCCCCACCAAATTTTGTTTGCTATCTGGTCAAAGGAAGACATGGGGCAGGATCCTTTTGTAGTATCACTTTGCATTGTTCTTTCAAGTTAATAGCACTGTATGAATAGATAACAACTGCAACTTTTGCCCTTTAAGTGAAAAACTGCCATAACTGGTGAGCCAAGACTAACTAGTTCTCATAATTTTTTTTTTCCTCTCTTCTGCAATCTTGAGCAGTTTACTGGTTTTGAGTGATGTTAGTTCTTTATTTGTTATTGAGCTTAATATTATTGGTCAGAAAGTCACAGCGACTTCCTTTGCCTCAAAACATACATTATATTTGGCAATCTCTCCAATCTCTTCATGCATTTTCTATCTCCACAATGTGTCTCAAAAATGTCAGTGTGCAAATATTTCTCTTTTCTCTTGCTATTCTCCCATGTTTATTCTGAAGATTCTGAAGTGGACTCTAATTGACACTGTGGTTTTAAATATCTTATTACTGCTGTTCCTTCCTGATCCTTTAGCTTTCCTCTAACTGTTTTCCCCCTGTATCATCTTCTTATCCTTCATGAACACTAACGCATTCTAGCTTTCTCCTAGGAATCACTTCAGTTTTTAACTCTTGATGCTAGGTTTGAGTGAGGAAGGGTCTATCAGAAGCTAAACTGATTGTAGATGCCCACTGCCACAAGTCAAGAACATATGTCCAGGGCTCAGATAACTCAGTGTTAAATTATAGAAACCCTGTCATGAACTGAACCCTTAGCTGTGCTTACTGATACTGAAACACCAGAAAACTACCCTATCCCTTGCAGATTAATGACCAGAATTTGTTGCAGACTTAATTTTATTTCACAATAGAAACTCTATTTTGCAGTCAAAAAACATGAAAACTTAATCTAAATTTAACCAAAATGTTCCTTCCAGCTTTTTTTTTTTTTTCATTGTGAGTGCTAAACTCTTAAAATGTTGTAACTGGATTATCTGGAAGAAAGTCCTATTCTGACAACTTCTGTATTGGCCACCGAAGTTGGTCTCCAATCCTCCAATTCTTAGCTCCTACTTAGCATTAGAGGAGCTAAGAAGCCTGTTGAGAATTGAGATTACTCTAACAGCAGAGATAAATGGGCATAATATAATGGTATGTTGGACCTGCATAAGTGATAATATCACCTTGCTCAGTTCCTACCTGACTTTTGGACCCACTTCAAATCACATGCACTCAGAACAGACAACAAAAGACCTCTGAAATTGGATAGCAAAGTCATCTTCAAGTTATGAAGAGCCTAAGAAATACTATGCGAAATATTTTCCCATATAATGTAAGGAAAACATGGATATGCTGAAGTGAGTCCACTGAAGGGCCACAAAAATTAAGTAACTGGAGAGCTCTCTCATAGGAAGATAGGCTCGGAGTGCTTGATGGGAGAGGGAGTAAAGAAGGTGGGCCCAGACTCTTCTCAAGGATACCCAGCAAAAGGACAAGAGGAAATGGGCACAAACTGGAATACAGGACATAAAAACATAAGAAAAAACCTTTTTTGACTGAGGGTGCCCAAACATATTTCAGAGTTTTCTTCCTCAGACACACTCAAAACCTGACAATAAATGGCCCCAAGCAACTTGCTCTAGTTGACAATATTTTGAGTGAGGTGTTGGACTAGATGATTTCCAGAGGTCTTTTCCAACCTCAGTGATTCTATGATTCCATGTGATTCTAGAAGATCTATGAAAATCATTTAGATGGCTCTGTCAGGTCTGGCAAATAGCTGCCTGTCTTCTTGCTTTCTCTTCCTTATTACTCCTGCAGCCTTGAAAAGAGATGATGTATGTACACTCTCATACCAAGGCAATTTGGTAAGTGCAGCCAATGCTGTCACAGAAAACAAAATGCTGAAAGAAGTGACAGACTGTTGCTTGCATTCTCTTCTTGAGTGCTCAGAGGAGAGAAGGCGTAAAACTTTGTTTGAAGAGTTAAACCTCGCTATAAATAAACCTGCCATCAGTGTAAGCAGGGGATGTAGACCCATGCAGCAACAAAGACACAGAGGTTATTGATGTGTCAGAAACCAGGGAACCACCTGAAAACGGTCTCATAGGAATTATGGATTTTCCCACCAGAAAAGTGGCAGGATCAGTAGCCCAACTGAAGTGCACCTACACGAATGCATGCAGCAAGGGCAGCAAACAGGAGGAGGTGGAAGCCATTGTCCAGCTGGAAAACGATGATATAATTGACATTACAGCAATATGGTGGGATGACTCGCCCAGCTGGAGTGACACAATGGATGGGTATAAACCCTTCAGAAAGGACAGACCAGTGAGGCGAGGTGGTGGAGTTGCTCTTTATGTCAGAGAGCAACTGGAATGTATCGAACTTTGCCTAGGAATGGATGAAGAAGGAGTCGAGAGCTTATGGGTAAGAATTAAGGGGCAGGCTAATATGGAGGACACTGTTGTGGGTGTTTACTACCTGGTCAGGAAAAGGAAGTTGATGAGGCCTTCTACAGACAGCTGGAAGTAGCCTCATGTTCACAGGCCCTGGTTCTCATGGGAGACTTCAACCACGTTGATACTTGTTGGAAGAACCGCATAACTAGACACTCACAGTCCAGGAGATTCCTGCAGAGGGTTGATGACAACTTTTTGACACAGGTGGTGGAGGAGCCAACAAGAAGAGGGGTGCTGATGGACCTTGTGCTGGTAAACAAAGAAGGACTGGCCGGGGATGTGAAAGCTGGGGGCAGCCTTGGCTGCAGCTACCACAAGATGGTGGAGTTCAGGATCCTGCATGGAAGAAGCAGGGTAAGAAGTAGGATTAGAACCCTGGGCTTCAAGAGAGTGAACTTCAGCCTCTTCAAAGACCTACTTGGAGAAGTCCTGTGGGTTAGGGCTCTAGTAGGTAGCGGGGCCAAAGAGAGCTGGTTAATATTCAAGTGACAATTCCTCCAAGCTCGAGATCGGTGCATCCCTACGAGTTTGAAATCCAGCAGAGGAGGCAGGAGACCTGCATGGATGACAAGGGAGATTCAGAAGAAACTCAGGTGGAAGAAGGAAGCTTACAGAATGTGGAAAAAGGGGAAGTATATTGGAACTTTGGAAGAGCATGCAGGGATGCAATGAGGAAGCCTAAGACCCACTCAGAATCAAATTTAGCAAAGGACATCAAGGAAAACAAGAAGGGCTTCTACAAGTACTTCAGCAGCACAAAGAAGATGAGGAAAAATGTAGGCCCGCTGCTGAATGAGGAGGGTGTCCTGATGATGGAGGATACAGAGAAGGAGGAGGTACTGAATGCTGCCTTTGCTTCAGTCTTTACTGCCAAGGCTGGCCCTCAGCGATCCCAGATGATGCAGGTAAGAGACATAGCCTGGAGTAAGGAAGACTCTCCCTTGGTTGAGGAGGAGCAGGTTAGAGAGGAGCTGGGCAAACCTGACACCCACAAATCCCTAGGCCCTGACGGGATGCATCCACAAGTGCTGAGAGAGCTGGCAGATGTAATTGCTAAACCACACTCTATTATCTTTGAAAGACCCTGGAGAACAGGAGAGGTGCCTGAGGGCTGCAGAAAGCCAGTGTCATTCCAGTCTTCAAAAAGGGCAAAAAGAAGGACCCAGGAAACTACAGGCCAGTCCGCTTCACCTCCGTCCCTGGAAAAGTGCTAGAACAGCTCATTCTGGATGTGATCTCCAAGCATCTGGAGGAAAAGAAGGTTATCAGGAGTAGTCAGCATGGATTCACCAAGGGGGAATCATGCTTGACCAATCTGGTAGCTGCCTACGATGGCAGGACTAGCTGGGTGGATGAGGGGAGAGCAGTGATGTTGTCTACCTTGGCTTCAGCAAGGCTTTTGACACTGTCTCCCATGACATCCTCGTGAGTGAGCTTAGGAAGTGTGGGTTGGATGAGTTGACAGTGAGGTGGATTGAGAACTGGCTGAATGGCAGAGCTCAGAGGGTTGTGATTGGCGGCGCAGCGTCTAGCTGGCAGCCTGTGGCTAGCGGGGTTCCTCAGGGGTCAGTACTGGGTTCAGTCCTGTTTAACATCCTCATCAGTGACCTGGACGAAGGGACAGAGTGTGTCATCGCAAGTTTCCTGATGATACCAAACTGGGAGGGGTGGCTGGTAGGCCAGAAGGCCGTGCTGCCGTCCAGCGAGATCTGATAGGCTGGATGGTTGGGTGGAGAGGAACCCAATGAGGTTCAACAAGGGCAAGTGTAGGGTCCTGCCCCTGGGGAGGAATAACCCCAGGCAGCAGCACAGGCCGGGGGTGACCTGCTGGGGAGCAGCTCTGCAGAGAAGGACCTGGGAGTGTTGGTGGGCAGCAAGTTAACCCTGAGCCAGCACTGTGCACTCGTGGCCAGGAAGGCCAGTGGTAACCTGGGGTGCATTGAGAGGAGTGTGGCCAGCAGGTCGAGGGAGGTCATCGTCCCCCTCTACTGTGCCCTGGTGAGGCCCCATCTGGAGTCCTGTGTCCGGTTCTGGGCTCCCCAGTTCAAGAAAGACACGGAACTACTGGAGAGAGTCCAGAGGAGGGCTACAAAGATGATCAGAGGACTGGAACATCTCCCTTGTGAGGAAAGGCTGAGAGAGCTGGGGCTGTTTAGCCTGGAGAAGGGAAGACTGAGGGGATCTCATCAATGTTACAAATATCTAAAGGGCTGGTGTCAAGAGGATGGGGCCAGACCCTTTTCAGTGGTGCCCAGCGACAGGACAAGGGACAACAGGCACAAACTAGAGCACAGGAAGTTCCACCTGCACTTGATGAAAATCTTCTTCCTTGTGAGGGTGACAGAGCGCTGGAACAGGCTGCCCAGAGAGGTAGTCGAGTCTCCTTCTCTGGAGCTATTCAAAACCCACCTGGATGTGTTCCTGTGCAACCTGCTCTAGATAAACCAGCCTTGGCAGGGGGGTTGGACTAGATGATCTCCCGAAGTCCCTTCCAACCCTGACCATTCTTTAATTCTCTGACAGGCCAGGAAGGAGAAGCAGTGGGGTATCCCCGTATGTCAGGGAGTGTTTTGATTGCCTAGAGATTGACAGTGACAATAAGGTTGAGTGTGTGTGGGTGAGAATCAGCAGGAAGGCCAACAAGGCAGTGTCTTGCTGAACAATGGTATTCCAAGTAAAAACAGATACTCCAGCTTAATATATAAAGATTAATACAATTTACTCCACATATATCATAGTAACAGACTAAAAAGAAAAGAAAAGCAGAATAACAATGCACCAATTAGAAAGGAAAGACAAGCAGGATAGTGATGCACCTGCTCATTACTGTAAGGCAAGACAGTGATTAAGAAAAGGGTACATCACTAATCACCACCTCAACACCATCATCAGGGTTCACAGATCAGCTGGGAAGCCCCTCGGCAGCTGGCCCCTGGGAAACTGCAGGAATTGGGAAGGTCCTGCGCGGTGCGTCCACCCATAGGTGAGGCTTCAGGAGTCAGCCCGAGGGGCTCCTGCTTTATAGCAAGTCACAAACACCTTACATCAGGCTTTTTGGCACAAACCCTGTGAGCTTGCAGACTGTTATGCTCCCGTTATCAATCCCACCCGGAACGCTGGCCAGGTGCCCAGAATGAGACTGAAAAATCGAGCCATGTCCAGTCGGCACACAATATGATATTGTCCGGATGTTCATGTTACCATTCGCAGAGGTGGATAATTATAGAAGCAGTAATCAATCAGCAGCAATCAACTATTTTCACTACAGGCAGATAGCACGGTGGGAGTCTATTATACACCACCCAACCAAGACAAGAAGGCAAATGAAATATTCTATAAGCAGCTGGGAGAAGTCTCACGATTATTAGCCCTTGTTCTCATGGGGGACTTCAACCTACCAGATGACTGCTGGCTACACGATACAGCAGAAGGGAGACAGTATCGAAGGTTTTGGAGTGTGTGGAAGATAATTTCCTGATTCATTTGGTGGGCAAGCCAACTAGAGAAGACGCCCTGCTGGATCTGCTGCTTGTGAACAGAGAAGGCCTGGTGTGTGATGTGATGGTTGGATGCTGTCTTGGGCATAGCAATCACAAAATGATAAGATTTGTTGATTCTCAGACAAGTTAGGAGAAGGGTCAGTAGAAGTGCTATCTTGGACTTCTGGAGGGCTGACTTTGGCCTGTTTAGGAGCCTGGTTGACAGAGTGTCTTTGGAGGCAGTCCTGAAGGGCAAAAGAGTTCAGTAATGCTGGGCATTCTTTCTGAAGGAAATCTTAAAGGCGCAGGAGCAGGCTGTCCACGTGTGCTGGAAGACAAGCTGGCGGGGAAGAAGACTGGACTGACTGAAGGCCATGGAAGGGCAAGAAAGCTGGTGAAGAGTTTAGAGCAGAGGTCTTATGAGGTGCAGCTGAAGAAACGGGGGTTGTTTAGCCTGGAGAAAAAGAGGCTCAGGGAAGACCTGATCATTCTCTACAACTACCTGAAAAGAGGTGGCAGTCTTCTCCAAAGCAACAAGTGATAGGACAGAAGGAAATGGCCTCAAGTTGCACTAGGGAAGGTTTAGATTGGATATTAGGAAAAATTTCTTCAGTGAAAGGCTTATCAGACACTGAAACAGGCTGCCCAGGGAGGTGGTTGAATGTCATGCTTTAGGCCCAGCAGGGAATAAAAGACCACAAGGCTGCTCACTCACTTCTTCACTTGGTGGAATGTGGAGGAGAAAATAGAAAGAAAAGTTCATGGCCTGAGGCAAGGACAGGGAAGGATCACTCAACCATTATGGTCACGGGCAAAACCGACTCGACTTGGGGAAGAAAAAAATCCATTTAGTAATATATCAATCAAAATCATAGTAAGACAACAACAGACAAAACAAAACAGGTTTTAAAATCCCCACCATCCCCTCACCCCTCCCTTCTTCCCGTGCTACCTCATCCCCCTCCAGCAGCACAGTGGGGCGGGGGAGGGGGGCTTACCAGTCTGTTCACCACACATTGTCTCTGCCACTCCTTCCTCCTCGGGGCAGGGAGAACTCACATTCTTCCCCTCCTGCTGTGTGAGGTCACTCCCACGGGAGAATCCTCCACAAACCTCCCTGGCATGAGGCCTTCCCACAGGCTTCAGTTTTCTTCTCTAAGTGCTCTGGCCTGGGTCCCTTCTGTGGAGTGTGGTCCTTCAGGAGTGGACTGCTACAATGCAGACTTACTACAGAGTTATGGGCTGACTGGTTCTGCCGTGGCCAGAGGTGGTTCCAACTTGGACCTATGGGAGCGTCTCCCGAAGCTTCTCATAGGATCTATCCCTGTGGCACTTCCCCGCTACTAAAATCTCCCCACCACAGAAACCCAACATACTGAGTACCCATGCCTGAAGGTATTTAAGAGACGTGTGAACAAGATGCTTAGGAACATGGTTTGGTGGTGGTATTAGCAGCGCTAGGTTAACAGTTGGACTTGACGATCTTAAAGGTCTTTTCCAACCTGAAAGATACTATGATTCTATAATGCCATCCCCCATAATCTATCGGTGGGTAGGGAATATTGCATCTGGGCTCAGAGCTTATCAGAAAGAACTGAAATAATACTCTCAGAATCATGAACCATCTTTACTGAAATAAAATTCACATCACCAGTTTCCATCCTATCTTGTCACTTTCTACTCTTGTGTGATAGCTTATAAGAAACTTTCATTTCTGAGAAGAACTCTACCTTCTGCCCTATATTGTTTGATGGAATCTGAGATGGAATTTCTATATTTAAATAAAAGACTCATTTCTGTTTCATATGCCCTGCTTTTCTCTCCCGCTGGATTATAGCATGGTTTGCAAGTCTGAGGTGAAGACCAGATAAGTAAAAGTATCTCTATTCATTCAAACAAGAGGTTTTGTTGCTTTGTAAGTATCAAATCTTAGTCATTTCTTTTCTTCTTAGGCTACAGCCTGTGCTAAAGCTTTTAAATTGCTGTGTTATATAGGGTTAAAGGAATTTAACTAGACCACAGATGAAGTTGCAACAATTGAAATTCCTCCTCTCTTCCTTTTCTTTGCCCAATAGAAGATACTCTGTCATCTTGGTTTCTGTCACTTTCTGGTTTGGACCCATTCTCAAATTGTTTCTTTTTCCTTTCCTTGTTTTCCCTCTCACCTTTGTTGAGGGACAGACTATTGATTGCTTGCTAGATTGGAAAATGCTAGAGGTATTTATTTGCCACCTTCAGTGGTATGCATAACGCTTTGAGAGCACTCTTGTAAAGCATTTTAACTGGAAGTTCTAAGAATATTACTTAGATGGCTCTGTCAGGTCTAACAAATAGCCATCTGTCTTCTTGCTCTGTCTTGTACAGTAAATCATGCTGCTATATGTCTCACTTCTTTCCCGTTGTGAACGTTTCCTTCAAGTACATGCACATGTGTACAGCTGCCAGTGTCAACAAGCACCCAGCTGTAACCATGGCACTGGGTTGGCATTTTTTTTCTTCCCAGTTCAGTATTTTCCTTCTTCTTCCATTAAGAAAAATTGCCAAAATGCTGCTGTCTTCCATTAAAACATGGAAAACAAGGAAGTCTGATCAGTACTGCAGTTATTTCATGAGCTGAGAGCAACGTAGAATATTTTCCAGAACCAGTGGATAAGTTAGCAACGGTGAGATCATACTTCTTTACAATGTTGCCTGATTATGTTCCCCAATAAATTAAATACAATCAGGCTTTGTCCAGGTTATAGTGTAGAGTCAGCACTCCGAGCTGCTGATGATTGTTTTTCTGGATGCAAATAGCTCTGCCTTCCGGGTTATTGATCTGATTGTGGACTTTGGCAGAATCTAAAGATTCTGCTAGATCGTCTGTGGTCCCTGCCAGAGAGAAGACTGATTTATTTATACTCAACTCTGCACAATACAGGTATGATTATGTGACCTAGCTGTTAACAGTGCCCATCTTCTTGCTTTCTTCAAACTAAGTCAAATAAAAGATGGTAGAAGCAAAAGAGCCAAAATTGAGAAGTACACGAACTTTATATATGGTATGCTTGTATTTTCTTTCAGGGAAAAAACCATTTCATGAGCAGTGCATAACGAGGTTGCTTGTAGTATTCAGAAACCTGCTTGACATAATAAAAACCCTCTGGAAATACAGATGTGTTGGGTATCATTTGTCAAAGTTAGAGAAGTCAGTATAACAGGGTTGTTCAGAGTTTGGGTGACAGTGAAAGCTTGTTTCTGAGAAGGGAAAGGGAAGTGGAGCAAGAACATAGCTAGTTCTACTAAAGGTAAGGCAAAGCTTCCTTAAGGAAAGAGCTTTTGATACTAGATATTTTTGTTGAAGGTATGTCCTAGAGGGGCCCATCAAGCTCAGAACTCCATTGTTCCAGATATAGCCCTTCAGATCCTACGTTGGTAGTGTGGTAGGTTGACTTCGGCTGGATGCCGGGTGCCCACCAAGCCGTTCTATCACTCCCCCTCCTCAGCTGGAAAGGAGAGAGAAAATATGATAAGTTTGTGGGTAGAGGTAAGGAAGAGATCATTCAGAAATCACCATCTAGGGCAAAACAGACTCAACTTGAAAAAAATAATTTAATGTATTACCAAACATATCAGAGTAGAATAATGAGAACTAAAACCCCAATCTTACTTAAAACACCTTCCCCCCACCCCTTCCTTCTTTCCTGGGCTCAACTCATTCCTGCTTTTCTCTACCTCCTCCCCTCAAGTGGCACAGTGGGATGGGGAATGGGGGTTGTAGTCAGTTCATCACATATTTCTGCCACTCATTCTTTCTCAAGGAGGACTCCTCACACTTTCCCTGCTCATGCATGGGGTATCTCCCATGGGAGACAATTCTTCATGGACTTTTCCAATGTCAGTCCTTCCCACGGGCTGCAGTTCTTCACGAACTGCTCCAGTGTGTGTCCCTTCGACGAGATTCTGTCCTCCAGGAGCAGACTGCTCCAGTGTGGGTCCCCCATGGTGTCACATCTCCTGCCAGCAAACCATCTCCAGCATAGGCACCTCTCTCCATGGGTCCTGCCATGAGCCTGACCCACTGCAGACTTCCCATGGGGTCACAGCTTCCTTTGGGCATCCACCTGCTCTGGGATGGGTTCTTCCATGGGCTGCAGGTGGGTGGATCTCTGCTCCACCGTTAACATTCATGGGCTGCAGGGGGTCAGCTTGCCTCACTATGGTCTTTGCCAGGGGCTGCAGGGGAATATCTGCTCCAGTGGCTGGAGCACAACCTCCCCTTTCTTCACTGACCTTGGTGTCTGCAGAGTTGTCTCTCACATATTCTCACTCCTCTCTCATGGCTGCAATTGCTAGTTTGGGGAATTTCTTTTCCCCCTTCTTAAATGTTATCACAGAGATGCTACCACTATTGTTGATTGGCTTGGCCTTGGCCAACGCTGGGTCCGGCTTGGAGCTGGCTGACATTATATCTGTCATAGGGGAAGCTTCTAGCAGCTTCTCACAGAAGCCACCCCTGAACCTCCCTCCTCCCTCCCCTGCTGCCAAGACCTTGCTACGCAAACACAGTACAGGTAGTTTGCCACTAAGTAGGTAAGAGCAAAGCATAATTTCCCTGATTCTTGATTTACACTGGTGCCACAGAGCTCAAGTGAATTGCATGCAGCATACAACAAATTCCAGGAGGCTGGGCCACAGCCAGTTTTCAGGTCTATTTCTGTAGGTGATAGGATCTTCCTGTCCATAAACCTACGAACTGGCATGCTGGAAAAAACTTGAAACAAAATTCAAGCTGCTAGATCAAAACAGTACATAATTAAAAACGGAGGATTTAGAAAGCGATGCAGAATTAAAACTCTTCTTGTTACTAAGTTGACTTGTGTGATCCATTCCTTTTCATTAGGAACATTAGCTACTAGAGTGTGTAAACAACAAAAATAGAATGGATGGGTTTAATGAGAAGGGTAAACTGCTGCAACTCCAAATGTAAATGTTCTTATCTTTACTGCAGTCTTGGGACCTGCAAGAGGTTTGACAAAATATGTAATCTCTTTATCACAAAACAATATAAGAAAGTGGCACATTCTTTCCCCCTTCTTTCCCCTACCGTGTTCTGGAAATACATAACAATGATTATTTTTAAGTAGTAAATCCATGTGTGTACCAGCTTCCAAAGAACTACCAGCTTGGTGAGGAAGAGAAAGGAAAACTACAGCCATCTAAGACACCGAGTTACAAGTAAATTCAAGGCACATTTTAAAATGGCATATGAAAGGTCATCTTCATTCTGTAAGAATATGAGCTCAGGAGGAATTTGAGACATGGTGGTCTCAAAAATAATGTACTGTTCTGTCTTTTGCTGTCAGGATAAATTAAAAAATCCTCAGCAACCTTAAGTCACAATGAATCCTATAATGGTGCCTGCAAATTATGCTCAAACAGAAGTATAAACCTTGAATAACAATTTTAGTGGGAAAGATTACTGATGTTTCTAATGCCTGTGGGTAAAATACACACATTTAGAAGATTTTCAGCTTGTGTCTGCTCCTATTTACTAGATGATTTTATCGATCTTCCAGTTTTGCCATCTATAATATTAATATCTAAGTTAATATTAATCTATAATATTAGCCTGCATTTTGGGGTGCGAAGGATTAATTGATGGCAGTAGATAATTTGTGTTGTACATGTTTAGAGACAATACAAAAGTCTCCCTAAGTACACAGTATTATTTAAAACACTTTTTATATGTGACACAAGGATGTGAGAGACCACCTGGATTATCACTGCAGGTGTTGTAACAGAACATCATCAGGTATAACAATGATATTACAAATAAACACCAATACACCGCAATCTTATACTGAACTAATCGTCCCATACACTGCAAACATGCTTCATTGTCCAGTACAATCTTATAATTTGCAAGACCAAAGAGCAACAAGGGCTTAAACTGTCATTTGCAAAAGGAAGAGAGCAGAAGAGATTGAGGGCATGGTCAAGTAGAGAGTATTGTCAAATAGAGTAGCCTAATCTTGGTTACACCCTAAGGCTGAATGTATTTTATGTGGGTTTGGATTCAATTTTTTAAATTATTTTGCCTCTCTGAGTGATGCTCAGCCATATCTAAGATCTGGTTTATCTTCAGCACAAGTTGTGAGTGAAAGACACAAAAATTCTCACATCTAAAAACACCCTAAAAGAAAAGCAATCATGAATGGTCCTTGTGGCAATACTTATGGAATTTTAAGATTTAATTGTAATATAGGATTGAAATTCATGTTCATTCTATAGTTTATGATCATTGCAAAAGCCTGTGAAAACTGCAACATATAAATCAAGATATTTCAACATGGCCTGTCGCTGTGCTGTCAAGCCTGGTCATCTTGACCTCTGAACCATCAGTTCCATGCATACTTACAGCTAATTTAAAAAAAGTTTGTTAAAGTCTGAGTTCCGTGTATGTAGTGATGATGATTAGTAGAGTAGAAGTACTAACTGTTACCACGAAGTGTGTTGCTGATGAATGAATTTAGAAAAAATTAGTTTTACAGTTTACAACTGTCCTGATTTCTCAGTTTTCTAAGCACTGTCATTACAGCAACCTCCCATTTCCTAACTGACATATAATACAGAGATATATTAATTTGCAACAAGTTACAGTCACAGCGCAGCTGTGTCTTGTGGCTGTGCCAATGTGCATATTCAGCATAATCATTAAATCTCTGGGTAAGTGAGGAGCTCTACAAAGCGTTTCTGCTGGCTGAGACAACTGATATGAGACAATGGTGTGCTGGTTTGGGCTGGGGTAGAGTTATTTTTCTTTGTAGTAGCTAGGTTTTGGATTTGTGCTGAAAACAGCGTTGATAATACAGGCATGTTTCAGTTATTGCTGAGCAGTGTTTACACACAGTCAAGGCCTTTTTTTCTCCTCACATCACCCCACTAGTGAGTAGGCTGGGGAGTGCACAAGAAGCTGGGAAGGGACACAGCTGGGACAGCTGAATCCAACTGACCAAAGGGTTATTCCATACCATATGGTGTCCTGCTCAACATATAAAGCTGTGGGAAGAAGAAGGAGGCGGGGGGGAACACATTCGGAGTGGTGGTGTTTGTCTTCCCAAGTAACCTTTACGTGCCACAGAGCCCTGCTTTCCTGGAGAAGACTGAACACCTGCCTGCTGGTAGAAAGTGGTGAATGAATTCCTTATTTTGCTTTGCTTGTGCGCTTGGCTTTTTCTTTACCTATTAAACTGTCTTTATCTCAACCACGAATGTTCTTGTTGCCTTTACTTTACAGTATTTGACAAACCATTGGAGGAGCTCTCCAAGTGGGAATTTCAGACAGTCCTGGAGATTTTCCCAGGCAGTTCCTGCTGTGTATAAGCCAATTGACAGGCACTATTAGTATGGTGTTGTGTCAGAGGTGCTCCCAGGGAGTTGCTGCTGTAGAGCTGACCAAACTGTACGTAGGTATTTGTGACTGGACTTCAGAACTGTTCCTGCAGATACAGAAATGACCACACATAACATGTAAGACATCTAGACTAGGTTTACACACATAAGGCTGTGTGCCACCTGTTTTAAAAGAATTCATCAGAGCAGCAGTTCAGTGAGTCTCATCTGATTCAGCTGAAGATGCCTTTGCAAAGACACTTGCAACAGAGACTCACAGTCTCACTGTCAGGACATCAGGTGACCAACCTGTTTGAGAGATCTGATTGCCTATGTGAACATTATCTTACGCAAAAAGTCCCAATAAACCAGTATTTTTTAACAAGCAATCTATTTTATCAGCGTCTAACATTCTCATGTACATCACATCCATTAGAGTGTACATTGGCACAGGGGGAAATGTGTGTGGCCAAAACCCCAGGAGAAACTGGGACTTTGGCTCAGAAGCAAACTTCCTTGTACAGAGAGGTAAACACCTACTGAGCCGATATGACTAGAATAATTAGACTGGCGTCAGAGACCCAGAGTTTGGCCTGTGCGATACTGCTGTGGAGTTGTTAGGCACGTAACTTTTACTAGTTAAAGTGCAGTTAGGCAGGTGCTACAATAACACATGTAATTGGCAGAAATAACAGAACTTCACTCCTCAAGGATATTTGCCTGGCAATTCACTATGCTAATCACCTCAGAGCAGTCCACCCATCATAAGGTTAAAAATCCAGAAGCTGCCCCTCAGCCTGAAAGGGAGAGTTCTACCTTCTGGAATGTCTAATTCCGGAGTACCTCCAGGGACACCTGGGACCAAGCTCAAGTGGCCAGAACTGACACTATTAACAGCCTACTCTTTCTTTTGTAAGCAAGGAAAGGGGAAATGGAAATAACCACTACTGTGTAATGTTGTAGTGTTTTATGCGTTAGTAACCGCTCTTTCACGAAGGCGATAAATACCCAAACTCCTTCATCTGGATCCAGTAGGTGCATAATAATTAATGAATGCTTTAGCCTGCCCTGATCTAAAACATAACAAAATCCCATGCACTGTGCTCTGGAAAAAGTGGCAGGTTGGGCTTTTGTTTTTGTTTTTACAAAATGTGCAAACTTTTTGGGGTAGCTGTGTACTGGCTTTGTAGGGAAGGTCTGTTTTCCAGAAAGACATGCAATTATTTCCATTGAGACTCCTACTTCAACATCACAAGGAACTATTAGAATGTGCATGCCAGAGTGGAACAATAGCTCAAGAGATTATTAGAGGAACAGGGGGTTTAAACCCTAAATCACAGAACCAGAAGTTTGCTGAAGCTGGTAGTTACAGAAATTATTGTCCTCTAATGGGCATTTATGTGAACCAGTGTATGAAATGATTTGGCGAGATCAAGATGCAGCTCAACAACACAATCTTCTCAACAGCCTGGCTGGTTGTCCATTGTTACCTTTTTTGTTTGATAGCCCACTTGTCTGTGTGGATGCAGGTTGATCCAGATCAGGGCACTGGTTAGAATTACAAAACCGATCTTTCTTTTTTATCTTTTTTTGTTTTGTTTTTAGGAGGTGTGGCATTGTGCACTTGGAGGGATTTACTTTTATTCTATTTCATTTACTAGACTAATTCACTGTATAGCTGAAAAAAAAACGCATAATGTTGGGGTTGTTGGAGAGTAGGTCTAAAGCGCAAGGTACAGAAATTTTGCCTGTAGCACTAAGAAAAACATCTAAACCCACAGCTTCAATCCTGTGTCTATTGAAACAGGAGGTGGTGATTCACTGACACCTGCACCAGCAACTTCAGTAAAGATTCCAATATTATTCTGAATATGCCATAGGTTTCTGGACATGGTCACTGTGACACTGACTTCTTCAATTTTGCTGTTATTCTAACACCTGAGAACTGACTCCTTTCAGAAGGAAGGGCAGTGAGATTTCTGGTAAAATCAGCTCCTTGAAGGGAATCACCATATGAACACCAGCAGGGGAAGGTGTGGGAATAGCACCTGAGGAGGGCTAAGAAAGTTTTAAAGTGCCCAGAATTTCCATCCAGTGTTCCAGTGAGTGATATTGAAATGTTGACGGTCCTTGTATTGATGCATTTCTGCTAATTATATATATTCTTATTGCTCCACCCATAATAGTCTGCATAAGCAAGAGCTCCATGGATAAAAACCTCAGCTTCCTTTTTTTTTTTTTTTCCCCAGATTATAACATTTATTTCCTAAAATTTAAACGCATCCAAATTTCCATGCAAAATAAGATATTTCAAAGCTTACCCCCATGCCTTCATACTGTCCCCAGTTTTGTGGTGCTTGGGGAAAACTCAGAATGCTGAGGACTTATCTTTCCTTCAGTTCTCTTGTATGGTTTAAGGGAATTTCTATAGCCCTTCAGACTGTTTACAGGTCCTGAAAGCTCCCTCAGTCACTCGATCACAGGCTAGATACCACCAGCATGTACTAAAAGGTATTAAATATTATTTGCCAAGAGACCTTGAGCCTGCTGGAGGTTCTCTGTACAGGACAGAACTCTAGTCTAAGTCGGCATTGATGGCTGCGTCAGTGGGACCAAGCAAGTGGAAAAGGAATAAGATCATGGCCTGTACAATGGTCTAGAGTAGTTTCTTTTTAAGCCATATTTTTGATGTTAAAATGTTGATAGAATTTTTTTCAAGTTAATAAAACCATTAATACTTTTCTGGAGTGGAGTTAATTTAATTTAAATTGTTCCTTCAGTGGCAGAGAACTGGACCGTAGTATAAATTCTGAAAGCCTAGAGATCTATAAGCAAGTCATACATTTCTAAGTAGACACACACAACAAAACAAGACTAAATGTTCAGCTGGTAAGTAGGAAGGTAAAGGCTGTTGCTTTATTCAGAAGCAACCTGAAAATTATACTTCTGAATCCTGGTGAGGACAACTGCTAACTAGGCAGGTTATCTTGCATCTAATGCCTGAAAAATCATGGCCACAAATACTAGTATGCTTTCAGGAGCCAAATATGAAATTGTGTCTAATAGCAGTACAGAAACTCAGGATAAGAAGTGAATGTGAGATATTCCTCCAGGAAGAAAAGGAGGAGGGTGATTGTCATAGGTGATTCCCTACTGAGGGGAACAGAGGGCCTGATATGCCGACCAGACCCATCGCTCAGGGAAGTCTGCTGCCTCCCTGGGGCTCGGGTTAGGGACATCACTAGGACACTCCCTGGTCTGGTACGGCCCTCGGATTATTACCCACTACTGGTCATGCAGGTGGGCAGTGACGAGGTCGCAGAGAGAAATCCAGAGGACATCAAAAAGGGACTTCAGGACGCTGGGGCGATTGATTGCAGGGTCATGGAGCACAGGTAGTGTTCTCCTCCATCCTCTTAGTGGCAGGGAAGGATACTGGAAGGAGCAGGAAAGCACATCTGATCAACATGTGTCTCAGAGGCTGGTGCCAACAGTGGAATTTTGGGGTTTTTGATCCTGGGGAGGTTTATACAGCACCGGGACGGATGGCGACAGATGGTGTTCAGCTGTCTCAGAGGGGAAAAAGGATTCTCATCCGTGAATTGTCAATTGTCGGGGTGCATAGAGAGGGCTTTCGACTGTGTTGGAAAGGGGAAGAAGACAAACCCACCAGTGTCACCAACAGATGCCCAGAGCCTGGAGAAGAATCGCAGGTCACCAGGAGAGCACCTGGCAAGTAAAACAAGAGCATTCTAGAGGCTCCAGTCCCCAAGCCAACTTCATCAGGGGCCCACCTTCAATGGCTCTATGGGAACACACGGAGTGTGAGGAATAAGAGGAGTTGTAGGTGTGCACACGCATGAGGGGCTGTGACCTCATTGGCATCGTGCAGTTGTGCAGGGTTGGAACCAGATGATCTTTAAAGTCCCATCCAACCTAAACTATTCTATGATTCTATGAAGCATATGGAGCACCACACTGGGCTCAAGAGGTGGCGTGGTCTCAAGGGAAGTGGAGCACCACATCAGGCCCTGAAGACAAGGCAGTCTCAAAGGGAACTTGCCCACCTGACAGGCCAACATCTTCAAGGGGCACAGGTTTCCCTCTTGGGCCCCAGAAATGCGGTGGCCTTGAGGGGAATGGATCACCACACCAGGCCCTGGCTGCAAGGAAGCCTTAAGGAAAGTGGGGCATTCTCCTGCGCCGAGTTGACCAGGCAGTGTCAAGGGGAACAGACCTCCATGTCAGGCCACAGAAACAGAGCAGCCTTGAGGGAGGTTGGCCTCCTTGCTAGACCCTGGTGGTTGACGACTTTGAGTGCTCTGGAGGACAAGAGGCACCCCTCTTCTGATATCTCAAGGCAGGGCAACATCAAGGAGAGCAGAACATCATTCCAGACTACCAGACCTCAGAGGCAAGGTAATGAAGCGGGGAGTGGGCCCCCTGACAGACTGGGTACACCAGGTGGCCTCAAGGGGAGCCCTTTTCACTGGGCTATGGAGACAGAGCAACCTCAAGGGAAGCAGAGCACCATGCTGTCCCACTGGGACCCAAGGCAGGAAAACCTTGAGGGTAGTGGGACACAACAGCATGCTTTGGAGGTCCCCCTGCCAGGTCAAGTACACTGTCTGGCCTCAGAGGGCCAGGGCACAGAAGCAGGAAGGCATTGAGAGTAGTAGGCCTAGTCCAGGAGCCGGGGTGCCCTTGACACCTGTCCTCTCCAGCAGATCCCATGGTGGGGCAACCTAGATGAGAGTAGGGCACCATGCCACTTTGAAGGCCCCATAGGCATGGTGCATGATGAGCTGACATCCCCACCAGAGCACAGAGGCAAGGTTGCCTTGAGAGGAGTGAGGAACCACACCAGTCTGCTATGCCCCAGAGGTGGGGCAGCCTCAAGGCCTGAAGGCAGAGTGCCCAAGAGGAGACCAATGCTCTACAGCATTCTGCCAAGTTGAAGAGGTGGGAAGGCCCTCAGAGGAGCAGCCTCAAGCGGACCAGTCCTCCTTGCAAGATCCCAAAAGCAGGGCAGCCTAGAGGGAAGCAGGACACAATGCTGAGCCCTGGCGATGGGGTAGCCTGAGAGGACCAAGCCTCTCTGCCAGGAGGCAGGGTGACCTCAAGAGGAGCAGGAACCCATGCTGGCTTACTGTGCCCAGGAAGTACAGTGTCCTCAGTGGGAGAGGGGCAACATGCTGGTCTGCCTGATCCCAGAGGCATGGCAGCCTTGAGGCAAGAATGGTACAACCATAGTCTTCCAGACTCACAGGCAGGATGGAAGCAGAGCATTATGCTGGCCCACAGTGCCCAGGTTGCTCAGCAGCCTTGATGGGAACAGGAACTGGCCTTCCTGCTCTCAGAGGTGGGGCAATCTCAAGGGCAGGAGAGAACTATAACAGCCAACCAGGGCCTAACAGCACCACACCGGACCTTAGAGGTGCAGTGATCTCAAAGGGATAGGGCCTGGTGTGGTCATTAGGGAACTGAGCCTCCCTGACAGGCCAGGGAGCCGGGGCAGCTTTGAGGAGAGCAGGGCACTACATCAGCCCACTGGACCCTGGACATGGGGTATTTTCGAGGAGCTAGGGCCTCCCCATTGGGTCCTGAAGGAAAAGTGGCCTCAGTGGCAGCAGGCCTCCCAGCCAGGCCCTTGGCAGCAGAGTGACCATGAGGGGAATGTCCTGTCTTCCAGGTTAAGGAGATTAGGTGGCCTTGAAGAAAGCAGGCCTTTACTTTAGCCCACCAGCCACAGAGGCCAAGGCTTAAGGGGAGTTGGCCTGCTGTACCATCCCGGCCCACTAAATGCTGGTGAGGATACACTTGGAATGCTGCAACCAGTTTTTCTCTTCTCCCTCCAGTCAAAGTAAGATGAGAAGAGGTTGGATTGGTTTAGTGGAGGCCTAACACAATGGCTAGGGCTTGTAGGGCACATCTTATAGATGGAGCTGAGTTTGTTTATAATTATGTGACAGGTAGTAGAGAAGGATGACAGAACAAAACTTCTCAGTTAGGGTAGATGATACAATAAGGACCAAGGGACTATAAATTGCCTTGGAATTTCACATAACTTGGAAAATGCTGGTTTGATCTTGGAGGAAAAAAACACATTCATTGAGTAGGATGGTAATGAATTCCCAGAGAGGCAATTTACCTGAGAAGCTGGGTAATCTCCATCCCTGACCAGTTTCATGATTCAGGTATGCAAAGCCAGTTGCCTGATACACGGCAACAGTCCCACTCCAATAATGAAATTGGTGTGGAGACCTCCAAGGTTCAATACATTCTCTTCTACTGTGGTTCTGTGATTCTTACATCATTAGCTGCTGTCTCAGTGCTTCCTTTCACTGAATCTTTTTGTTATATAACAAATAATATTAGTGGTTTCAAGCTTAAAACCGTCTTACTTGCATCACCAATTCGTGACAGAAGAACACTAGCCCACTGAGATTAGTGAGGCACAAAACCTCATATTTGGTAGACAGTAGTATAGACAAATGCTGTTTATGAAACAGAAATAAACAGAAAAAGAAGTGGAATTGGTTCATTTTTTTTAGTTTGCATGTGAATGAATTTCTAAATACCTTTGAGTATTAGGAATACCTGGAATCCAAACATCAAGTACACACTAACATCCAGCTTTGGCCCAATTTAATTTATGTGCCTAAGCATTCTTCCAGGCCAGGTTCATCTGAACTGAGGTTTAAAGAAACAGTCACTGTCCATGTCACTGACAAAGATGTTGAATCACCTCCCTCAACCTGCTGGCCACGCTTCTCTGGATCCAGCCCAGGATATGGTTGGCTTTCTGGGCTGCCAGCACACACAGCTGGCTCATGTTCAGCTTTTCATCCACCATTATTCTCAAGTCCTTCTCCTCCAGGCTGCTCTCATTTGCCATCCAGCCTGTACTTATGCTTGGGATTGCTCCAACACACGTTCAGGACCTTGCACAGGTTGAAGCTGATATTCTATATTGACGTCTTAAACCTCAGGATTTGCATTTTCACAACTAGCACCCTCTGTTGCCAATGTATGTTACGTAATGTCATTGTGTATTTCCCCTGGGAATAATACAGACCACTATAGCTGAATTCAATCACAGAAGTGATGACAAGTCAGTTTGCACCTTAACAAGAGAACATCACATTCCCAAAAGCAATGAAAAATAAACTCTACTCCTCATGCCACATGTACTGCAAAGTAGAGCTGTAGCATGGCAAATTGTATTATTTGGGTTAATTGTATTACTATGATCTTTTTCTTGATTAAATCTAAGCCAGTAGGATATGGTTTAAATTGCTAAATATCGATATAGCTCAATTTTTACTGCCTTCAGCCCTGCTAGATATTTTCTGCTCAATGTCAACATCTGCTCCTTTCCTTTCTCTAAGCATCCCTTGTTTCATGCAAAACCTCTATCACCTGCTACAATTTCTGGTCCAAAGGCAGATGGGTGTGGGTAGGATGACCGTCAACAGAAATTAAAGATGAACTATTTGAATAAATAATAAAAGTTTATTTTAACAGTCAATTGTAAATAAAAACGGACAAATGCAGCAACCCTTATCAAACAAGAATCTGGCTCTCACATCCCTTGAGCTAAAGGTACGAAGCAGAGGCCAGGCAACACCAGAATGTTTCACATACATCACCCCTGAGGAATTGCTATCATGGGGGATAATAAGAGGTAGGGCTACAAAAACCTTCCACTAGAAGATGGTGAGAATGCTTACTCCATTTCAGATTTACACATCTTCATGCAGTCTTTTAGGTAGTGAATATTGGCTACATAAGGCCTCTTCCTTCATAGAGAAGATGAAGGAATCTTTAAAACTCTTAAAATTATACATGAATCTTTTTGTCTTATCTTTACCTTTTGACCTATGCAACATATAAATCCTCCAAAATTTGTCTAGTCTGTATATCAAGTGTCACATTAAAATCTGTGCCAGACACTGTAGACTGGTTGATGTTGCCCTTAGAGACAGCAGATCTGAGTTTGCTGATATGAAAGGGTTTAGTTCTGGATGGGTCTTTTTCCCAGGGAATTTCAATGGACATAGGTATCTGAATGAAAAAAAACTAATCATAAATTTAAGACTTGGTTACTTTTTGAAAAACTGTAGGTACTTCTGAAGCATAACGAAAATATAACCATGGTAATGAAAACTAAGCAACTCTGAGACTCCTTAATGATCCTTAACTTTGTCACATTTCACTTCAGAACTTCTTATGTTTCTTTCCCATACCATTACAGTACTTCCTTTCTATACCTTAATCTCCATTTGAATGGAGATCTGCTTCTTAAATAAGAACAGTGCAGAAAAATCTTTCCCACAAGGAAAGTAGAGACACAGCAGAGAATTCTAGACTCTAACGGTTCTGCACTCTACTGTTAATGCTAAAGTTTTGGCAACCAATACTAGTACAATGAGCTGCGAAGCCATAAATGAATTTTTCTTAATGTCTATGCTTTCACAGGAGTGAGATGACATATCCATGATTATTATTCCCAGATCTTTGAACCTTGTAACTTGTAAATCTGAATTTATGATTTCAACAGAGGAAGTTTAGCCAATACTACCACTCTCTGTAAGGTGTTGAAGAAAGCTTTATCTTCCCACAGGTTGAATACCTGCTTTGCAGTACACTTAGAAGGGTCTCATTGCTGTCTCACTTTAAGCACACATGGAATGCTCCAGATTGGGATAAAACCCACTACCTCCCCTTTTTTCATGGAAAAATGAAAATAAAAAGAAAGCACTTCATGAGTTTGGCACAGGCCCACCTCTCCAGCCTGTCCAGGTCCCTCTGGATGCCATCCCTTCCCTCCAGCGTGTCACCGCACCACACAGCTTGGTGTCATCAGCAAACTTGCTGAGGTGCACCCAATGACATCATCCATGTAATGGATGGAGATGTTAAACAGCACCAGACCCAACACCGACCCCTGAGGAACGCCGCTTGTCACCGGTCTCCACTCAGACACTGAGCCATTGACCACAACTCTCTGTGTGTGACCATCAAGCCAGTTCCTTATCCATCGAGCGGTCTATCCATCAAATCCGTGTCTCTGCAGTTTAGAGACAAGGATGTGTGGGACGAAATCGAAGGCTTTGCACAATTCCAGGTAAATGACAGTGTTTGCCTGTCCTCTATCCACCAAGGTCATGACTCCATCATAGAAGGTCACCAGATCCGTCAGGAATGATCTGCCCTTGGTGAAGCCATGTTGGTTGTCACCAATCACCTGTCGTTTTCCATGTGCTTTAGAATGATTTCCAGGAGGATCTGCTCCATGATCTTGCCAGGCACAGAGGTGAGACTGACCAGCCTGTAGTTCCCTGGTTCCTCCTTTTTAAAGATGGGGGTTATGTTTCCCCTTTTCCAGTCAGCAGGAACTTCACCAGACCACCACAAGTTCTCGAATATGAGGGATGGAGGTTTTGCAACCCACTCTGCCAGTTCCCTCAGGACCCACAGATGTATTTCATCAGGTCTCATGGACTTGTGCACCTTCAGGTTCCTTAGGTGCTCCCGAACCTGATCCTCACTGACCACAGGCAGCTCTCCATTCTCCCAGTCCCTGCCCTTGTCTTCCATGACTTTGGGTGTACGGCTTTTGCTCTTGCCAGTGAAGATTGAGGGAAAAAAAGCATTGAGCACCTTGGCCTTCTCCATATCCTGGGAAACCAGCTTTCCTGATATCCAATCTAAATCTACCCAGGTTCAATTTAAACCCATTACCTCTTTTCCTGTCACGACAGGCCCTTGTATAAAGTCCCCCCCAGCTTCCTTGTAGGCCCCCTTCAGGTACTGGAAGGCTGCAGTAAGGTCTCCCCAGAGCCTTCTCTTCTCCAGGCTGAACAAGCCCAATTCTCTCAGCCTTTCTTCACAGGAGAGGTGCTCCAGCCCCCTGAGCATCTTCGTGGCCTCCTCTGGACTTGCTTTCACTGGTCCATATCCTTCTTATGTTGGGGGCCCCAGAGCTGGATGCAGAACTCCAGGTGGGGTCTCATGAGAGCAGAGCAGAGGGGGAGAATCCCCTCCCTCGACCTGCTGGCCACCCTTCTCTGGATACAGCCTAGGGTATGGTTGGCTTTCTGCACTGCCAGCACAGACTGTCAGCTCATGTCCAGCTTTTCATCCACCAGCACCCCAAAATCCTTCCTCTCAGGGCTGCTCTCGATCCATTCTCCGCCCAGCCTGTACTTGTGCTTGGGATTGCCCCGGCTCATGTGCAGGATCTCATCCGCTAGTTCTTTCAGGATGCGCAGATGTATTTCATCAGGTCCCATGGACTTGTGCACCTTCAGGTTCCTTAGATCCTCCCAAACCTGAAGGTTCACCAGAAAAATCATCAGCTAAGGAAGAGGAGAAGGTAGATATAACCCTAATAGATTATGTTGTCAAGTTACTGCAGAACCTCATAATGCAAAGAGACATCCAGTGACAACTTAGTTCATAACCAATGTCTTCATAAACAAGCTCTGGTGTTTCCCTTTCTAAAGGAGTATATATATCATTACCCAGCTGCCTTCTGTCCTTGCTGCTAGAAACTTTTCATTCAGCTACTGAATAAAAAGAAGACGACACGTCTGTGTTTCAAACTTTACAGTTCGCACCATAGTATTTTAGACCAAACCACTTTCCTCGTCAGAGTGTGCTAAGCTATGTTTTCCGCTGAAGTGCTTAATATGAAGGCTCATGTTCCCTTTCATCACCCTTATGCCCATGAAAGATACTAGTAGGGTAGCGGCCAAGGAGAGTGAGAGACAAGAATCTCTTAAACTGGCAAAGAAATACTCAGCAGATTCTTCTGTCAGCGGGCTCAGAGTCCACAAAAACTAGTTTCCTGAGTTAACCATAATGTCCATTTCAGTACATCTTCAAAACGGGTAGCCTTTTCATATGCATGTACTCCTTTGCTTTGAAAAGTATAATCCCAAGATTTACTGTCAGTCATAAATCTAAGTACTTTGCTGCCTGGGGAACTACTGTTGTTAGTAACTGACTCCAAATGTGCAGGCATTAACTAATGTGAATCAAAGAAACTTTTTTTCTTTGAGAAAATAAAGCCATCGATTGAAAATCACTTTCCTTGAGAAAATATGTTGGAATGTGCTCTTTTTGACAAAAGGAACTTTTGTTATTGATATGTGTACGTCTCCGAAAATGTAACACTTTTAATTAATTGTGAAAACCTAAACTGTAAAAGCTGTAAATTAAATAGGATTCTGTCAGGGAAAAAAAAAAATTGAGGTTGTATAATCCAAATAATGTTTGGCTTTCAGTGTCACTGAAAACAGATTTTATCTTCAGGTGTAAGTAGACAAACTAAGCTTAAATCATAATTTTTCCAGAATTACTCTGAGAATTTGCCCTAAAAATAAACTCTGAAATTAAATCATTCTTCACAAGTGTTATGGTCTGCTTATGAAAATTTTGAAATGAGATACAGCTTCTAACAACCTCATAAAAATCCATCAAAGCCAACGATGACCAGATTCTGTGTAGAACACGTCAACTAGCAACGCACTATTTGTGTGTCTCACTATCTTCTGTACAGGTTTCTCCTGTTCCCATCAACAGGGATGTGCAGCATGACTCTGTGTGGTTGCAGGACTAAACCCTGAGTCAGAGAGTAAGTGGAAGTACCTTGACACGTCTCTGACAGAACAGCAGCTTCCTTCTTTACTACCGAATGATTTCAACTTCCAGAGCTGTGAGGCCAGGACATGACACAAGTCCTAAAATCACTTAAAACTGCCAGTTGATTTTGATACAAGCATGCTTTTGCATGATTTATGAGGGAGTCTCATAATTAAGAGGCACTACTAATTTGATACGCAAAGATACACATGCTTTTTCCTTTGTAAAGCGTCTCTAGGGAGAATTCAGCAGAAGCATTGTAGTTCCTTGTGACTTCCCTTTTAACAGTTATTCAATATGGCAATACACTACTGTGTGGGTTTTTTCATTAAAGGCACATAGTCTTCAACTCCTCTGCATTCTCTGCACTTAGAGGAATTGAGTTGGGATAATAATTGTCTTTGTAAGTCAGTCCTTGCACACTGCGTTCCACATATTAGCTATAGATTTATCTTGGCATTCAGCATTCCTACATAGTTTGTCAGTTCTGTTTCTTTAGTAATGCATCGTCAGGGTCCCTGTGATATGCATGTTTGATATGGGCAAGAAGACAGCGAAGAAAATGAGGCTAAAAGTACCCCATTTTTTCTTTGATTGTTTCTCTAGAATTTTTTAGGAATGTGAAAGTATCATCAAGAAGTGAGCAACTGTTTGAGGAACGCTCTCTACTGTGAGAAGCCTCTGATGTTGTCTTCCCTAGTTGAGCCTTTTCCACATATCTGCGGGTTTGGGGGTTTGTTATTATTTCTTTTTACAGATTCAATCTTGATGCATTTAGGAATTCTGAAGCCGTTGTCTTTAAAACTTTCTCTTTGAGATACACCAGAATTTCTCCCCCAAAGCTAATAAAATTTTGCACTGAGACTCAAGAATCTTTTGCTTTAAGGACACTCTTCAATATTTAGGGATAAGAAGTGTTAGAAAGATGTAAATACATTGATATGCAGAAGTAAAACAATCTCATCAAAATTATTTACTTTCTTTTTTACTTCAGCAACTTTTTTCCTCCTTGTCTTCAAAATTTTACTCAGATATTTATATGGTTATTCACATCTGACTTGCTATAAATCATGCTTTTGGTAAGCACAAAATAATATCAAACCTATGTAATTTTTATCATACTGTATTACTAGCTTTTTTTTTAATAGGAATTATGATTTATTTATTGACAGTATAAAACCAAGACTAATTAAAGGAAGTATCATTCACAAATTTTGTCACACTGGTTTCTGTCGCTTCAGAGTACTTTGAGTGGAATAACTAGTTTGGGATCTGGTCAACGGGAACTGATAAAAGTGCTCTGTTTTGCCTAGAGTAAAAGCACAGGGTTGGCAATAATTGATTTCAAAGCACATTTTACCAAAGGTCTGGAAGCAAAAATCTCTTGTTATTGGCAGAATTTAGAATGGATCGGTTTAGATGAAAGTCAGGTTTTATAAAGACAGCAATGCAGTGCCACACAAAATGAAAGAACTTTTTGGACTGACAATATGAGACAGACAGAAATTTAAACTCTAGATTTTGAGAAATGGAACATATACTTTAGTTGTAAGATTTCAAATAAATAGCATACGAAAGATCTAAAAGAAATATTTCTACAGCGTCTGACTAGCAATTGTATTTACTATATGTTAACTCTTAAGAGTCACTCTCCAAAGTTTTTCAGAAGCAACTGAAACTGGACAATTGATGTTATTTGATGTGGGCCACGCTGGTAGACAGTCCAGTGAGAAAATTATTTCACAAAGTTAATGAATGTTCAGAGGATCTACAAAATTCTAAGAGCATAATTCTGCAGGATGATTCCACAAATCCCCACTCCTCTCGGACGGTACAAGTGACTGAGTGTACTTCCAATCACCCTGTATATCTCATAGATATAAAATATCTATGATATTGTTTATAAAAATATCTGAAAAATGCTAGGCTAAAATAACTGTTGGTCACTACACTTCACTAGCGACACAAAAGACAACAGAACATAGTTCCAAGATGCAAAGGAGATGATATAGCTGGGAGAGGCTCAAAAATTATAGAAGAGCTGTTGGTACCTTTTGAAAACCTTTAAAGTTCGTGATTTTTAGGAATGGTTCTTTTTTATATAATATATGATTAGCAAGACAGGTGTTCTGTATCTCTGGGATGCGGAAGTGAGAGAGATGGTTCTTCCTGGATGTCAGTAAGAAAGGACCAACAGCAAACGGCTTACTGAAATGGTAGTTTTCATAAATCAGAATATAAGGAGGTCTATAGACAGGAAGCATACCTCACATCCCTTCACATACTGGACATCCTGCGTTCATACAGCATCAGACAGACCCTGGATGGATTTCCTCCCCATGGCATGCTACTCAGATTCCATCTGTTGAGAGCAATTTCCCCTTTTTGGTCTTTCAAGCTATTACATGTTTTCTTATGAAAAACCAGCTATATTCCTGAAGGCTGTTCACATGAGAACTTCTTGCTGTACTTACAGATAAAAGCAAGGCCATACAGGTGTCTGAGTAGCCACTATCGAGTGGAAGCTGCCTGGAGCCTCCTCTGTTACAATGAGCTGTCTGAATTTATCTTGCATACAAGGAACTTGTGCAGTACACCAGCCTAAAGACCACACCGTATGTGCAGCACAGCACAAAGCTGGGCCTGTTCAGGTAACTGTCAAGTGGATCACTAATTTCTCAATGTAGAGCAGTCTCCTGGTCAGGATCACTACAGCAGGTAAATACATTTTTTTCTGAGACGTTAATAAGAATAGATGATGTTTAGATGATATGTTTACCTGCTCTTATCTGCTACATAAATTTATGTCTCTGCAATTAAAAATACATTTTAGACAGCTAGCATTAACATAATCACATTTTACTTGCATCTCCCTCCTTTTTATAACACTTGAATGAAGACGTGTCCTTTTGTGGCAGTGTGCTCCCCCCAGCCTTCTGCTTAAGCAACAGCCACTAGTGGTGGTTTTGATGGCTGTATCCAGCTTCAGTTGGACTCTGGGGAGACAGATAACAAAACAATAGCTACGGGCTATAAACCTTGCTCAAGAGCTGAGGGCTGGTCGAGTGTGTGCCAACTGAAGTACGCTGGTATGCAAATATGACTATAAGTCAATCATCTTACTCCATAAATAGTACACAGACCAGAGCCGGTTGAGCTATCCCGCATGACAGTGGGCTGCACTCCAGGATGTCCCCTTGAGTCAGGACATCACTCAAGGTTACTTCTCACGGTTGAGAGAATCCTTTTCGCGTCAAAAAAATAAGTGAATTGGGAATATGTGCACTGAAACATTGTAGTCCTAGCTAAGTGATAATAAGGATTGCTTGCACATATATAATACTTTAGACATAAACCACCAACCAAGTCAGGGACTAAGACTGGTCCAGCTGCACCTAGACTCCTCCCTGAGAAGTTCAGAATGTGAACGGGTCCACTCTGAACGTCACGAGGGTCTCCCTGACAGTTTTGCCTGACCCTGTCCTCTATGCAGTAAATAATCAAGTGTACCTTGCCATCAAATCTTGATAAACCGCTGTTGTATTTACCACTGAATTTTGCTAAATCAGTCTTACACCAATAAAATACTGATTATTCAATTAAAAAATTGAAGCATCAATTTTTGCTTCTCTCTTGCAAGGCAAGTGCATCACAATTTCCACACCTTTCATTCTTAAAGTCACCTCTGTTCTAACATCTGACTACTTAACCAAAGACAAACACCAGTCTTTACACAAGTGATTGTACTGGAAAAGGTAAATCTCTTCCTCCTTCAAAGGCTAAAGTTTTCTCAGAGATAAATTGTCTGATTTGGATGTGGAATCCCTTTACAAAGCTTTGATTGTGAAAATCTTTAAAATACCCGTAGAAATAAGCAATTTTTTTTTGACACTGTACAAAAAGAAAAATGCATGGGAATCAAAAGATGTTCTTACTCATCACAGGCCTGATGAGACAGAAAACATTTGAAGAAAAAGGGGGGAAAAATGAGATAAAGAAAAAGATTCACGAACAAGCAAATTAAGACAGTTATTCATTACTTCCCATCAACAGGCAGATGTTTTGTGATTTCCAGGAAATCAAGTCTTCATCATGCATAATGGTTACCTGGGAGGGCAAATGGCATCACCCTGGACCTCCCTCCTTCCTTCTTTCCCACAACTTTTGTTGCTGAGTATGGCACCATATGCTCAATGATCTTTTTCCCTCAGTCATCACTGGCAAGGATGTGAGCCGTAGCCCCTGAGTCACAGAAGGCAAGGCCAGGGACTGGGAGAATTGAGAGCCACCCGTGGTCAGTGAGGATCAGGTTCGGGAACACCTAAAGAACCTGAAGGTGCACAAGTCCATGGGACCTGGTGGAATACATCCACGGGTCCTGAAAGAACAAATGGATGAGACTGCAAAACATCTATCCCTCATATTCAAGAAGTCATAGAATCACAGAATCACAGACTGGTTTGGGTTGGAAGGGACCTTAAAGACCATCTAGTTCCAACCCCCCTGCCATGGGCAGGGACACCCTCCACTAGACCAGGTTGCTCCAAGCCTCATCCAGCCTGGCCTTGGACACTTCCAGGGATGGGGCGTCCACAGCTTCTCTGGGCAACCTGTCCCAGTGCCTCACCACCCTCTCCGGGACGAATTTCTTCCTGATATCCAATCTAAATCTCCCTGCTTTCAGTTTAAACCCGTTACCCCTTGTCCTGTCACTACAGGGCCTTGTAAAAAGCCCCCTCCAGCTTCCTTGTAGGCCTTGTAGGCCCTTGTAGTCATGGTGGTCTGGTGAAGTTCCCACTGAGTGGAAAAGGGCAAACATAACCCCCATCTTTAAAAAGGGAAAAAAGGAGGATCCAGGGAACTACAGGTCAGTCAGTCTCACCTCTATGCCTGGCCAGATCATGGAGCGGATCCTACTGGAAACCATGCAAAGGCACATGGAAAACAAGGAGGTGATTGGTGACAGCCAACATGGCTTCGTCAAGGGCAGATCGTGCCTGATGAATCTGGTGACCTTCTGCAACGGGGTCATGACATTGGTGGATAAAGGACAGGCAACCAAAGTCATCTACCGGAACTTGTGAATAGAGTTCGACATAATCCTGCATGACATGCTTGGCCCTAAATCGTAGAGGCATGGATTTGACGGAAGGACCACTCGTTGGATAAGGAACTGGCTGGCTGGTCGCACTCAGAGTTGTGGTCAAGGGCTCGATGTCTGAGGGGAGACCAGTGACAAGTGACATTCCTCAGGGATTAGTACTGGAACCGGTACTAACATCTTTGTCAGTGGCACGGACAGTGAGGTTGAGTGCACCCTCAGCAAGTTTGTAGGTGACACCAAGCTCTGTGGTGCACTCAACACATTGGAGGGAAGGAATGATATCCAGAGGGATCTGGAGAGGCTGGAGGGGTGGGCCTGTGCCAACCTCATGGAGTTCAACAAGGACAAGTGCAAGGGCCTGGACCTGGGTCAGGGCAATCCCAAGCACAAGGACAGGCTGGGTGGAGAATGGATGGAGAGCAGCCCTGAGGAGAAGGACTTGGGGGTGAAGGACTGGTGGATGAAAAGCTGGACGTGAGCCGGCCATGTACGCTGGCAGCCCAGAAAGCCAACCGTATCCTGAGCTGTATGCAGAGCAGCATGGCCAGCAGGGCGAGGGAGGGGATTCTCCCCCTCTACTCTGCTCTCGTGAGACCCCACCTGGAGTGCTGCATCCAGCTGTGGAGCCCTCAGCATCAGAAGGATATAGACCAGTGGGAGTGAGTCCAGAGGAGGCCACGAAGATGCTCAGGGGGCTGGAGCACCTCTCCTGTGAAGAAAGGCTGAGAGAGTTGGGGTTGTTCAGCCTGGAGAAGAGAAGGCTCCAGGGAGACCTTATAGCAGTTTCCAGTACCTGAAGGGGCTACAAGGAAGCTGAGGGTGGGGGACTTTTTACAAGGGTATGTAGTGATAGGATAAGAGGCAATGGCTTGAAAGTGAAAGTGGGTAGATTTAGATTAGACATAAGGAAGAAATTCTTCACAGAGATGGTGGTGAGGCACTGGGACAGGTTGCCCAGAGAAGCTGTGGATGCCCCATCCCTGGAAGCATCCAAGGCCAGGCTGGATGAGGCTTGGAGCAACCTGGTCTAGTGGAGGGTGTCCCTGCCCAAGGGACTAGATGATCGGTAAGGTCACTCCCAAGCTAAACTGTTCCACATACCTTCCACATGCTAATCAGAATACTACGTAGAAACAGATTCAAACAATAATGTAAATTGGAAGACGTCTCTGAAGGCTGTTGAAAAGAAATTGTGGATGCCCCATTGTTGGAAGTGTTTGAAATCAGGTTGGATGGGACTTTGAACATGTGGACTACATGATCTTTGAAGGTCCATTCCAACACAAACCATTCTATGATTCTAAGGCCACCCATTATAAACTCCTATTCAAGCAAAGTTAGATCCAACTATGGAGTTAAATCAGCTCGATCAGGTCCTTATTCACACAAATTCTTAGAATCTCTAGGAATTCCACAATGTTCCAAGGCAACAGCTTCTGGCATTTGAATAGCCTCACAGTGGAAAAGATTTCCTGCCATCTAATGAGAATTTCTCATGTTCCAGCTAATGTCTCATGCACCTGCTTCCAACTTCTCTGTACACCCCTGTTAGGTACTCAAGTCCCCTGAACCTTCTTGTCTTAAGACTGAACAAGTTAACTCTCTCAGCCTTTCTCTGTTTTCTTCAGTGCCCTGATAATCTCAGTGCTCCACCATTGGTCTTGCTCTGGCATGTCAATTACTCTTGCAATGTGGAGCCCCAAACTGAACACAGTACTCCAGATCTGGTCACGCAACTGTGGAATAGAGAGGAATAAACACTTTCATTGACCTTCTGGCTACATTGTTGCTAATGCAGCCCCACTATGTCCTTGGTCACTTTCTGCATAAGAGCAATTTGCAGAATCCCCAAGGTCACCAGCTTATTTTTCGCAAAGTTGCATCCGTCCTGTTAGCTCCCAGCATGTCCTGCTGCAGGGGGTTCTAAACCACAGATGGAGGACTTTGTGTGTGCTTTAATGAGGCTTGTGTCATTTCTCTAGTCTACTGAGCTCCCCCCGAATGGCAGGTATACCCCCAATCATAATGTTTCATATAATCTATGTCTAGAGCACAGGAAGCAACAGCAGTTTCTTCCAATCCTTTCTGCTCCTCCTTTTTCAGTCAGACGAAGTAGCTGTTCCACTGAGAAGGTCTGTGTTAGATTCTAGTATCATAAATTTATTACCACATAGAATAACCAGAAAAAACCATGCTGCTATTAAAATTGAAAACCTTCCTAAAATACGAAACTCTAGATCCTGGTTGATACCCTAGGTCATGTGAATATTTCAACCTTGAGTCTTTTTTCACTTCTTTTAACGAAACTGATTTGGGTTCAGAGATTTCCCATGAAACCGTTTGGCTTTCAACGGAAATAAATTTCTGTGTACAAATACATAAGATACAAGATAAGCAGGAGAATATTTTTTTTCTTCAGAGTTCATTCCTGAAATGACAAACAAAGGAGATTCCTGAGAACCAGAAGAGAGTGAAGGTCACTATTGTCTTCAAGAATGGCAAGAAGGGAACTACAGGCTGCTCAGCAGTAACTGAGGAATGGCCCTGATTGATAGCTGAATATTAAAGATACGGTAGGTTATAGGACTAAGAATACCTTTGGCTGCTCCTTTTAGATTTATTTAACCCCACACAAGATGTTATTTAAAAACTAGAGAGCAACATCACAAGATTAAGGGAATGTATATAAACGAAACACATAAATGTATAAATCCAGACCCAGGCACCAATCAGGATGGAAAGCCAGCAGGAAGAAGAGTAAGAAAGTAAGAAAGTATATAATTTGAAAGAAACTTGGAATACGGTAACTGCAAGAAAAGAAATGGTGCTCATTTTTTTTTATAAAGATCTACATATTTATTGATTGCATGTCCACTAGCACCCAGTTTCTGGGGTCAAGCAGATGACTTTCACAAGAACCACTTCAGTTTAACTTTGTGGCATTTGATTTTGATGGAGGACCTTATGAAACGTTAACATTTTCAAAGGCATTGCCTTCAGATTGTTTCCATGTGTGGTCTGCAAATGAAGAGAGAGCAAACAGGTCTGCTCTGATTCATGTAGACTAGTTAGCAAGACAGCTTTTGCAATGCAAGAGCAATAAAAAAAATCCCAAAGATCTAAACCAAACCTCAAAAATTTGCAAAGAATAGGGAAAATTAAGTCAATTTCACATTTTGCACTGCAATAGGGTCCAAGTTGCACATCCAAGAATATTTGTCTAATACTTTACAGCTAAGTCTGAGTACTTCCTGTGATAAATAGAACATCGTGTTGTCCTTAGACTATTAGGTAATGTGATGCTGCGTCCACTTCCTTATTTTTATTTATATGTGCATCTACGTTCTTTTTCCTATTATTTTTTTTCCTGTCAAAAGAACAAATTATGTATCACAGCAAAGAGCATTAAATTTAAAAAAAAAAAAAAAAAAGAACCAACAAAACATCAGATTCTACCCATCTATATTCAAGACAATCCTGACATTTTAGTGGATTTGTTCCGGCCTGGGGAAATCAGGATCTGTATTTTCATTGTTTTCTCTCTATACTTCCTCAAAGTCCCCCTTGTTGTGACTTTTCCCTCCACAGAAATATACGTTCCCTTAAGTAGACAGAAGGATGGATTTACCAGTCACAGTACTGACATTTCAAACTGTCTTGTCTGTTCACACAGACACATCCTCGTGCACGTTTTTTAGAAGTTTTTACAAATTCTGATCTTATTTTGAAAGTAGATTATATTTGGGAAACTGGTTGAAAACAAACAGACTCAAAGAATATTTTACCAGCAATCTGTGGTCAATCTAAAGGTATACTGCATTGGTTTGTATTGACTCCAGCTTTATTTAACATTTTATTTTGTAATACAAAATGTGCTGGCAGAGTTTGCCTCTTAGGAAATAGATATACACATTTAGAGAATAGACTGAATTCAAAATGGTCTTGCAAAATTGTACTCTGATACCAAGAAATCTGTTGTGAAATATTAAATTTGATTATCATCTTTTGAAAACCTTTGCATCAGTCAAAAAAAAAAAAAAGTGCAGAGAACATGATTTTTTCATTCTGCAAAAAGCTAATAGTCTAGTGATCTGTTTTTAATTAAAGCATTAAGCCAGACAGATATCCCCTGCTCATACATCAGTATGCCAACAGGTTGTAGAGTAAGATTTCTTGGCAACTGGTAATTGTTTGTCCTGAACCATAATGGTTAACAGCTCTTACACTTTACTGCAGGAAAATAGATATTCATAAATGAGTGTAAGTATTTTTCCAGTCTCTGCAAATGTGTGCCACAACACTTGAGGGAGAGAAAATTCCATAGGACATGATGGCAAATTTGCGTTTAAATGAATGCCTTTTCTTTCTGCACTCTAAATAAAATTGACCGTCTGCAACTAGACAACATATCTAAAGGTAGCACGATCCAAAGGGTCCTGAGGTACAATATAGTAGTTTCCTTTGGTATCAGGAAGGAATAGACTGGGTTTGTTCAACAGTTAGTATCTCATTCTGCTGGAAATGCAAAATCTGATCATCTCAGTCCCCTTTCTGCATGGAAGTAGAAATTCACTTGTGAGGAACTGCCAAAGAAAAGTCCATGATGATGAATATTTATTATTTACAGATGTTTCATGAACAACAAATAGGACTAAAAGAATTGCAAGTACTCATTGTACTAGTTTTGGCAGAGAAAATTTGTTTTCTTCATAGTAGCTCATATGGTGCTATACTTTGGATTTGTGGCCGAACACAGTGCCGAGAGCACAACACTGTTGTCATTAGTGCTGAACAACGCTTACACAGCATGAAGACCTTTTCTGTTTCTCACGTGGCCCTGCCAGCAAGTAGGCTGGGGGTGTGCAAGAAGTTGAGAGGACACAGTCGATACAACTGGCTCCAGCTGATCACAGGGATGTTCTATACCATACGATGTTGTGCCAGCAATAAAAGCTGTGGTAAAGAAGAAGGAAGGGGGAAGTTCAGAGTGATGGCATTTGTCCTCCCAAGTAACCATGATGCATGATGAAGCCCTGCTTTCCTGGAAATGACAAAACATCTGCCTGTTGGTGGGAAGTAGTGAACTATTTCCTCATTTTTGCTTTGTTTCTGCATGCAGATTTTGTTTTACCTATTAAGCTCTCTTTATCTCAACCCATGAGTTTTAGCACTTTTACCCTACCGATTGTCTCCCCCATCCCACTACAGGGGAGTGGGGAGTGGCTGTGTGGTGTTTAGCTGCCTATGAGGAGCACATTTTTAGTTGTTTCCTTCTCAACACCCATGTTTTTTTCGTGACTGCTCCCATTCCTGCATTTTGTTCTTGTACCACATATTCTTGGCATACCACATATGCTTGGATAAGGAGACTCACAAATACTAGTTAATTAAATCAGTTAGCTGTGCTACTGAAATTTTATCATGAAAACAAGAGTCATCCCAAATCCTCCATCCATGCTTATAGTATTAAATACTGTTCCTTTCAAAACTTCTTCTATGACTCCCTTTTCTTAGCCAAGAAGGTCCAGCAGGCTAATTGCTTCTCACATAGAAATATTCAGCACATGCTTCTCAACTTCGCAATCGTTTTTACTGCATGCCTTTAGAAATGTCCCATATATATACTATTTTAGAGTGAACAGAGCATTCCTGAGAAATATACATGACCATGCTACAAAGAAAACATACTTCTGATTGTAAAGTGACCTTACAGATGATCCCTGATGTTACATCTTTTTGAGAAAGGAGAAGAAGTAGATATTTGACCTGAAACACAGAATGATCCTACCTCTCCCACCCTATCGCTTCCAAACCCTTTCATGACATATCCTTACATCTCCAAATCATAAATCCTGTATTCCTGTCACTGTCACTCATCTCACCCCAAACAGGAATTAAGCTTACACGGCTATGTTCCCTTAGTTCCAGTTCTTTATCCTGTGCTTTCCTGTTTCCATGTCTGCAATATCACTCTGCCTCAACATCACCACTCTGTGCTCATCGGGGTGGTTAGCACCATCCGACTGCCTGCGGAAGCATTTAGCCATGTCAATTCACATTGGGAAACGTTACCAACAAGCAGAGATACCTTGTCTCTGAGCAAGGCACCTCTTACGCTCCGGTGGTTGATATAAGAAAAGGTGAGGGCGGGGTGGTGGTGTAGTTTTTTGGTGGGGTTTTTTTTTTTTTTTTCAGTAAAACCACACTAGAAACAAACCACAATTTGCTGCGCAATAAACCACTGTGTGTTGTTTACAAGATTCTGTTATTTTCCCTTCCTTTCCACTGTCACTGTTATCCTGCACATATGAGACATTGGGTAAAAAGGAATTCACTGTATCTCTTTGAAATTCCATACATAAACCCAAACCAAAACAAAACCTTTGGGAAAATTTTCTAGAAAACAAATGCTGGGAAAATTTTCACATTTTTGCTAACTCTAAACGACTGACAAATTTTTTGAGATTTTTAAAAAATCCTGATATGATATGTGGTACAAGAAAGATTTGGGCTGTTTATAAGTGAAGGTAGGAGGTGTTAAAATTGGTTTCTGCATGGAAACTGACTGCAGAACAAAGGATCTTTCAACTCCTTGTAAGAGTTCTTCTTTCAGAAGTCTTCAGAGAAAACACACAGGTATTACTATGTGTATTGGCAGATTTTGTAGTAAGGAAACAATTAATAAAATCGATTGAGGGCCATGTGAAAGCCTGGAAGCACACTGGAAGTTGCAGAGAGGTGTTCTCTGTTGAATTTTGTGAGGGGCAAGCTATAACACCATTAACAGTTTATGCAAATTAGCCCATGTAAAACCTGTTAACACTGCAGTTAACAGGAAACAGGTGAAGTCAATCCAATACACAGAAATGAGTTAGACAAGCAGATACAGAAGTGGAATATAATGTTTTATTGAAAGCTGTATGCTTGAACAAAATAAATGCCCAAAGGTAAACAGAAACTTGCTACCTGACAAATGTAGTGGGAAAGAAGAATCTGCATGTAGTAGTACACAGATTTTTAACTTCTGGTCTAAGGCACACAAAGAGTGGTGAAGGCAAGTGCAAAGAGTACTTTAAGAACACAACGCTCTCAACCTCAGTGACAGTTTGTTCGCCATAACGAGTTAACGTGTTGTTTGAAAGACAACATGCATTTCCAGTGGTCAAACAAAAAAACAGACAGCAAGCCAAAGAAAGTGATTAAAGAAATGAAGAAATATTCACATTAGAATCAGGAGATGCATAGTCTTGGGAAATGCATCAAAAGGTGACAACAAAATCTAAACTATTGCAGTGAGAACAAGGAGAGGCCAGGAGAGGTTTAAACTGAAAGGTCAAGTGGGAAAAGGGGAATGTATTGTTTTACAGAAAAGAGTTTAAATGGACATCTCAGAAAGGTACTTAAAGTCAGATTGTACTCATTTAACTAAAAACTGGATAACTGTATGGAATATTGGAAGTTCTATTCCAAAAGTGATTACATAAAATTTGCACCTTCCCACTCAGCAGATTTGATTGCTGTGTTTATTCAGAGTCAGATCTATTTACCTCAAAGACAAAAATAAGCCTTTACAACTTTTAATTCCTGTCCTGGCTCCTTGCAGAGCCCACACAATTCAGACAGGGGTGTAGATGTTATTCATTCTTGTGCAACAGCTAAATTACTTTGCAAGTTTCAACCAACTATACGTGTAACCATAACATGGATCCAGTGCAAATACTACAGAATTACATGTTACGGTCTGCGCTGTGGAGTAGGCCAGGAGAGATCTTAGTTGTTCCTCCTGGTTTTAAAATGTGTATGTAAAATACTGATTTCCCTAAAAGTCATGGGGGTTTACTGCTGACTTCAGTCAAACCTAAACATAAGCAGACATAAATTAATTCTCCGTTTCTTTCTGTCATTTCTTGGTTTGAATGCAATTGACCTCTAACAAATGAAATTCTTTGGTTGGTGGTGTAGCCACCAACAAAGACATGAGTGAAGTGGTTCCTTCCTTCAGCTGAATAATCTCATAAAATGAAAGCCTGTTCAGAAAACTGCATAATCCTAGAGAGAGTATGGGTCTAACATAAAATCGGTCTAACATAATGTATGGGTCAGAGTCAGATTTCTTTCCATGGTCAGGATCACGCACACTGACACTTGGATCATTACCAAGCCCAAAACATTTAGGTTGCAGTAGGCCCCAGTGGCTGAGTCCTTGGGTAAGCCAAATAGCTGCACATTGTATTTTGGGCCTTTCCGCAATACTGGCCTCCTGCCTACCTTCCTGCTGTCTGCACCCAAGAAGACCGTGCAGGTTGGCCCATTATGCAAACCCACTTTTGATTGCAGGGTAGACACACAAAATAGGATAGAGAAGGATCTAGGTATGAGGACAAAAAGTATGAACTGGGTGTTTTGAAGAAGGGGAAAGTGGGCAGGATCTGAAGGATGGGAGAGACATGATCAAAACAGTTACACTATCTGAAATAATAGGGGGTAAAATGAACAATGGGGGGGGGGGGAGGACCAAAGAATTTGGGACACAGAAAAGGGATTTCTAGGAAATGTACTGCTCTGGTGATGCCATCATAGAGGAAAACGTGACAGAAAGTGGCCACAACTAGATGAGAGCAGTATCTGAAAGTCATACAAGCCTAAAAATGGAAAGGTGTAGACTGCAAGTGGAAGTGGTCCATGGTACATAATATAACGAGAGGAAAATATCCAACTCACACCAAGTTCTGGTAACAGAATGTAGGCTAACACTAAAGGTTGGACAAATTTGGGATCTTTCAGAAAACAGCATCTGCTGTAAGAAACAAGAACTGAGGTCAAACAGAGCAAAAAAGGAGAATCTAAAACATCTCTGCTTCTGAGATATAAAAAAAAAAATGCAAATTTTGTGTTCAAAGTGATGGGTTGAAGGAAAAATGAGAGACCTGGGAATACAAATACCATTGTCATCATGAATTCTGGATACACGACTAAGTAGCACTCGGGACGTAAACCTTAAACTTTATTAAAGGTAATTTCTTAACTGCTGCCAACATACAGGGCATGGGCCAAACCCCTGTTGTTATGTATTAAAAACCAGAGAGAAGCCTCATAAACTGGTTTTGCTCAAATAACTCAGAGAGAGAAGTAAACAGGAAGTTTTATCAAAATGGCAACTATATCTTTGATTGACATTTGAAAAGTGAAGGTTTTTTAATCTTTTTTTCAAAATCAGGAAATTCAATCTTGTTGTTCATGTACGTTTTTAACCCAGGAATTATTTTCAGAAAACAGTATTAATTTCCTTATGCTTTTTTCCTACCAATAAATAAACCCACCCAAAAGCAAATCTAAAACCCAAACAACCGCAACATTGCAGTATAGCTATCTCTTTCAAAGTAAACTATAGCTAAAAATATTGTCATTTAAACAGTAAAGAAAGGATCAGAAAATTTCAGTGAAATTTCCAGAAATATTTATCTTTAAAACAAATGCAACATTTACTACAAAAAACACTATAGCTAGTTTCGAACCTCTACTAAGCCTTAAATACAGGTAAAATAATTTTGCCTACTCTGCTGAGGAAGCCTTGCATCCAGCTCTGGATCTTCCCACCTTTGTACTGAAATGATGATGAACACACAGATGCGCTACTTTGCTAGCTGTTCAGCAAGGAATTTAAGGGTTTTTAAGGATTTTAAGGTGTGCTTCCACAACCATTTCTACAACAGTTACTTGATTCTAACATGCAATAGATTATTTTAAAGACCCTACTAGAAAAGCAGTTTAATACTAAATGATTCCTCCTTGTTTTAGAGGATATTGAGCATGCAATACCAAAAATGTTCAGTTATTCCAGTAGACTTGTCAGGTCAACACTAAAACGTTTTGCTTTAGGGCAAGTCTTGAATCCTAATTATGAGAAATGATGCATCTATCCGGATTAACGACACCAAACAGATCCATCCAGAAATTCTCAAAAAGAATGTTTGACATTCGATGTAACCCATCAGGAAATAGTTATTTGGGTCAAGGGGGGTGAAGCTCTCACGTAAAATGTATCTGAATTTACATTTAAACACATCTTAAAAGACCACTGGTCAGAGCTGCAGAGATGTGAACTGGAGCAGCACTACTGATGTCATTGCAGATATGGTGATTTACACCAAAAGATAAGAATCCAATCCATTCTATTTTTTTTTTTTTTTACTATCCTATGTGGTATGGTGTATCCTGAAGTTTTTGGGCTAGGTAAAAAGTGTCCGTATACATAACGGGACCATGAAGACCACGATACATTTTAATAAAAATGTCTTCTATTTGCTATCTAGACTTTTCAACAAAATATAATTTCTGAACGCAGAGGGTAGTCTAATTAAGGAAAATACATCCAAATTTACAGGACAGTGGTAATAAGCATCTCACAACTAAATAGAAAAGTCTGCAAGCAACATGCAAGGCTACTACATGTTGTTGAGTGGAAAGAGCTACAGAAGCAGGGTAAGAATGACAAATATGATTCTGATACCATCATCAAAACGGAATCTGTTCATTTTAATATAACCCCAACGTGAAGTAGAGGGAAATTAAAAGGGTGATGGTTTTAATCAGTTTTTCAGTGTCAGCACCAAGCATTTACTAATTGCATAGCATTCATCTTAGACAATAAAAACAGAGCAGTAAGAGTCTCTGTTTTACTTTGCAGTCATTCAGCGATGTTATAGTTCTGTTGAAAACCCCTACGGAAAGAGGCTGAAGTTCAACAAAACATTGTTGAAGGGAAGGGAAAGGGAAAGGGAAAGGGAAAGGGAAAGGGAAAGGGAAAGGGAAAGGGAAAGGGAAAGGGAAAGGGAAAGGGAAAGGGAAAGGGAAAGGGAAAGGGAAAGGGAAAGGGAAAGGGAAAGGGAAAGGGAAAGGGAAAGGGAAAGGGAAAGGGGAGGGAAGTCCATTGCTGCCCAAAAGATGTAACTGCTATCTTTTTTCTAGTTTAAGCTTCTTTTTAATCAATTATCCTAGCAACTATTTTCATTTCACAGGGACTGAATTAGAAAACATTAGGAGGGGTATGAAAGCAGGATGTGTTCAACATACAGAATGTATTTACAAAATGCTATAGACTGCTGTGGTGTTGCTGAGTAACTGAAGAAATTTAATTAATAACATGGTAAAAATGAGCTCTGCAAATCATAGGAATAACTTTGGGAAAAAAAGAAAAGACCATATCTGCAATCACCACCATTTGGGATTTGACAGAGATGAGTAAACTGGTGATTTTTTCTCCTACAAAAGATTCTTTCAAGTTGATAAATGGTGGTCAGCAGTACTGAAAACAGTAACAGGAAGCATACCGTAAAGAACAATGCTGTGGCATTACAGATATGGACTGAACATCCTCATGTTTAGGGTTTTTAATGGCTGATTCTTGCTATTCTGTATCAGATCTAACACCATCAGCCGATCCAGACAGATCTTGGCCTAGATCTTCAGTCTGTGGGAAAATAACAGAAGATTGGCAAGGAGGACTGTAAGCACATTGAAGTGGCCTGCAGCTGAGGTGTAGAAAACCCCATATATCATACGAATTGTTGTTTAGCCTTGCATGTTTGTCAAGTAGAACATCTGTGTTAAGATAACATAGGCCTGTGATAGACTTAGAGGCACCCTATCAAACACGCTTGGGATTCCTGCCCTGCCACGGCAAAGATCAAAGCACAGTGGTAAACTACACCTGTGTGAATCCTTGAAATAGAGGTGAAAACAGCAGGTTCGGTGTTCCTCTAGCAAGGATTGAGCTCTGCGGTGTCTGCATTCCCACTTGTGTGCCTTTGGTGCTGTTTCAAAGGTGCTGCTTTGGGGATGTTCACGAGGTAATGAAAATAAGTTTACTCTTTACATTTCACCTCTGGTTTTGTGGTTGTTTTTGCATCCTACCTGTGACTGCTCACACACAAGTCCCATATAAACCATTCACTGACAAAGAACAGCCTCCTCTCAACCCATTCAAGCTTGAATACTGACTGGAAGGCATCTAAAATAAGGTAGCATACAATTTTTTTTCCTTTTAGGCTGTGTTAAACCCTGACTGTCAAGATAAATGGGGGACCAGAGGAGCAGGCAGAAGACTCTTATTCTCTAGTTTCTGTTTCTTTGTACTTTTTTTTTATTTAAACATGAACCATGCGGTTCTGGCCCTCCTATGGTCTAGTGGGCAATTTACAGTTCACCAGCCTTAAACCTGGAACAATTCTGCACTAGCTGCTGGACACTTTTTCTGTTTAGAGGCACATAATGGTTATGAAAAGTATAAGAACAAGAGGAATTTAAAAAAATACCTCTAACACTCAGTCACCTCAAAGGCCAAGCCTGGATTTTCACCATTCCCTTGTCCACGGATGATCAGACAATGCTGAGGGAAGGGCTTGGTAAGACTTCACTAAATCACCCTAACTGATCTTCCTTTCTTTTTGTGCAGGTTCATTCCAGCACACTGCAGAGCGGAAAGCTTGTGGTATAAAAGGAAAGGCAACAAAAGGCACATTGAAATGCTACTGTTCCTGCAGCTGTTCCCTATAACCTTTCATTTTTTATTCTCTTTCTAAACACGACCATTTCTATCCACCAAATTTCACCTTCCTACATGAGGAAGCACTATAAAGCAGGCCAGCTGGTCTTCAGTGTTTCTTAGCACCAAGAAGGTCAGAGCATCAAGTTTGGAAGAGGAAGGAAGTATACTGCTGTACAAATAAAAAACAGTCTAGCGGATGTGACTTCAAAGCAGGACTATAAAATGCTATCACCCCTTGTACTTGCAGCACCATGGGAATCCATAGCTGGACTTCTTTGCTTTGCATCAGGGGAAGGCAAATTATCAACTATCTAAACTCCTTCCAAGTGAAGTCTTGACTGAAAAGAGCAAATTTAAGAAAGAACAGAAATTGTTTGGAAGGAAAGAAGATGGATAAAAACTAAAAAGGCAGTTTTAAGAAGTGTCCTACCTTTTCATTTGACTGTTTTCCAAGAGGCAGACAGCCCTTTCTGATTAGGGTAGAGCAACAACAAACCACTGGGTGGGGGTGGAGCGGGGGAACAAAACAAAAAAAAAAACCAAACCCCAAACACCAACAAAACCCAACAAAGTGTCAGAGGTTCACATTCAAACGATTCACATCTAAATTGTTAAAATTCCACTACTGTTATGGACTGAATCTCATACTGCATGAAGCCAAAAGTAACTATGACCAGGTTCAGCTAGCTCAATGTAAACAGTTCAATCAACTAAGTCAGTATATGTTCCTGGAAGCTCAAAATATCTATTTCTCCCCTTAGACCCATTTTGTCTCAAAGGAAGAAAAACATGAAAATGAATTGTAGTGAGGTATTTATTTTCACAAGAAAACCTAAGGCACAAAATTATCCTCCTGTTTTTGTTGAATGCATTTAATCCTGTGTGACTGAACAATTGCAAACTGCCACTGCTAGTGAGCACGTGGTTCCGGAGATCATAAAACATTCTCAGCAGTGACATCTGGAGCTTTGAAGAGGATCAAATAATAGGTGTTTTCTAAATATCCCCTGGGTTGATGGTCCTGAAGTGCAACAACATGGCTTTCATCTTCCTTCACTGAAACTAGACATGGCATATCCAGATAAATATGGCAACGATTAATGCGATTTTGCAACAAAATATGCTTGACTTTTACTTGTCTTTAATAGTTGGACATCTAGAGTGACAGCAAGGACAGTTTATTTCTGCTGTAACTGAGAAGATACAGGAATAAAAAGCATGTTTTCTCCCCTCCTTTCCAAACATACAGCCAAGCAGACACTGAGTTCATCACATGCTAAGAGTAACACAGAAGTGGCAGACTAGCCTTGAGGCCAGCACCAGATGCTTCAAAGAAAGATGCAAGAAGCCTCAGAATAAACAGCTAAGGAATAACTTTATCAAAGGGAAAGTTGCTAGATGTCTTCTTTCCATCTCTCATGACTTTCATCCAGAAACACATGGGCTTTGTCATTTTTAACTCTTTCTTAGTTCTCTTTCTTAAATATTTCAGGTGTGTCTGTGAAGGTGAGATTTTTTTTTCACCCTAAGCCCCAGTTAATCAAATAAACAACTTAGAAATCAGTATCTTGTTATGTTTTTGTTGGCTTGGTTTGGTTTGGTTTGGTTTGGTTTGGTTTGGTTTGGTTTGGTTGGTTTTAAAATCGTTCTTCATAGTTAAAGTCAACCGCTGCTGGTCACTGCTGACTTCAAATCTTGTGCCTTGGCAGCGCAACTTTTGGTTTGCTGATAAACAATGCCACCTGCAGTTTCCCAGAAGAAGTGCAGCTGTGCACAGTTCAATAGCTGTCAGCAGGTATGTAAAAATGTAAGTGCAGTGTCTCAGAAGACCACGATCTCTTTTTACAAACATGGATACTGTCTTTGTAATCTTTTCATGCTTCAAATGAAAAGGGAGAAATGAAATGTGGGGAGAAATTCTGCATCCCCTCTCAAAACCCGTGTTCTGCACTGCCATTGACGTCGGGTTGACGTGACTCTATACCTGAACTAAGAACAATATATTCAGCCAGGGGAAGAGACTCCAGAATGCCATCTGCCTGACTGACGGATCCTCCCGTCAGAGCCATCTGTTTGAGAGACATCACAAGTTGTTCCGTTACATTCCAGTTTTCCAAATTAAAATGAGAATATTGTTTTTCTTGGTATGTTATTGGTGTGCAATTTGCAAAAAAGAACTTCCCATAATGGGGAAATCTATTAAAGCTTCTCCTTTCAGGCCTGAAAAAGGATACCAATATTCAGGGCATCCCTGAGCACTGAAGAACAGAGCCAATAGCCATAGGGCTTTGATTTTTTTCTATTATTTGGTCCAAGTCGGCTCATCATCAGCACCGGTGTTGTTTAACATCTTTGTCAGTGACATGGATGATGGCATCGAGTGCACCCTCAGCAGATTTGGTGATGACACCAAGCTGTGTGGTGCGGTGACACGATGGAGGGAAGGGATGGCATCCAGAGGGACCTGGACAGGCTGGAGAGCTGGGCCTGTGCCAACCTCATGGAGTTCAACAAGGCCAAGGGCAAGGTCCTGCACCTGGGTCGGGGCAATCCCAAGCACAAGGACAGGCTGGGAGGAGAATGGATGGAGAGCAGCCGGGAGGAGAAGGACTTGGGGGATGAAAAGCTGAACATGAGCTGGCAGTGTGCGTTGGCAGGCCAGAAAGCCAACCGTATCCTGGGCTGGATCCAGAGCAGCGTGGCCAGCAGGGAGAGAGAGGTGGTTCTCCCCCTCTGCTCTGCTCTCATGAGATCCCACCTGCAGTTCTGTGTCCAGCTGTGGAGCCCTCAGCATAAGAAGAATATAGACCAGTTGGAACGAGTCCAGAGGAGGCCACGAAGGTGCTCCAAGGGCTGGAGGACCATCTCTTCAAAGAAAGGCTGAGAAAATTGGGCTTGTTCAGCCTGGAGAAGAGAAGGCTCTGGGGAGACCTTAGAGCACCTTCCAGTGCCTGAAGGGGGCTACAAGGAAGCTGGGGGGACTGTTTACAAGGGTCTGTAGTGACAGGACAAGGGGTAATGGGTTTAAACTGAAAGTGGGGAGATTTAGATTGGAAATCAGGAAGAAATTCTTCCCGCTGAGGGTGGTGAGGCCCTGGGACAGGTTGCCCAGAGAAGCTGTGGATGCCCCATCCCTGGAAATGTCCAAGGCCAGGCTGGATGAGGCTTGGAGCACCCTGGTCTAGTGGAGGGTGTCCCTGCCCATGGCAGGGGGGTTGGAACTAGATGGTCTTTAAGGTCCCTTCCAACCCAAACCATTCTATGATTCTATGATCTTCAAATAGCCTAGGGGAAGTCAAATTCTCCTCTTGCAGTTGACATAGCACCAACTGAATGATTCTTAAGTAATATTAATGCCAGTGTGAACATAAATCTTATTCAATCTTAGCTTCAGTAAAACAGTGTACTGGATTTGTGTGGCAAGGCCTTGGTAGTGGGTGGGAGCTACAGCAGTTGGCTTCCGTGAGAAACTGCTGGTAGCCTCCCCTATGTCTAATAGAGCCAATGTTAGGCGGCTCCAAGATGAACCCAACGCTGGCCAAGGCCAAACTAGTCAGTGATAGTGGTAGCACCTCATGGCAACATATTTAAGAAGGGATGATGGTGAAACAAACTGATAAAAGAAATTGCATCCAGAGAGAGTGAGATGTGGGAGTGAGATGTGGGAGAAACAACACTGCAGACACCAAGGTCAGTGAAAAAGGAGGGGGAGGAGGTGCTTCAGGGCACTGGAGCCCATGGTGAAGACCATGGTAAGGCAGACTGTCCTGCAGCCCATATCAACAGTGGAGCAGAGATCCACTGGCAGTCCGTAGAGGACCCCACACTGGAGTGAGTAGAGGCCAGAAAATAAGGGAGGGATGGGGGGACGGTGTTTTAAGATTTAGTTTCAGTTCTCTTCTACTCTGATTTGATTGGCAATAAATTAAATTAATTTTTTTCCAACTTGAGTCTGTTTTGCTCGTGATGGTAATTTCTGTATAATTACCCCCTGTCCTTTTTCGACCCACAAGCTTTTCATTATATTTTCTGTCCAACTGAGGAAAGGGAGTGATAGAGTGGCATCCATCCATGGTCAATCCACTACAGATAAGCAGGATCTTTGGCCCTGTTCTAGTCACTTTTCCATCAGTCAAACAATTCAGAAAGTACACAAACCACATGCATGACATGACTGTGAGCTTTAATATCTTCAGCATGCTAACTGACCAAAAGTCAAAGCAAACGGCTTATTGGCCTCTTCAGCTCATTCCTCTCTGGGCTAGTTTGCAGTAAAAGTTTTTAATGGCTCAGCAGCATAATTCAGTATATATATAAGCATGTCCATCTTGCTTAAAAATCTGTGTCTCAGCAAGTGGAAGGTTGTTCCGAGATAGGAAGAGAAATTAAGTGCAGTAAAAAACCAGCAGAAAGCTGTGAGAAAAGAGAAGGGAATGGAAAGCTGTTCTTCGAGACTTTTTGTATATATTTGGTAGGAGCATATAAAAAGTGGACAATACCATAAACTGACCACTGAGGAAAGAGTAACAACATGTAGTTTTTACAGTAAAGGACTCTACGTTTACTTGGCCAATTTCCATTCCCAGTTTTACAAATTATATATATGAATGTGTGACATCATTGCAAGCTACCTAACAAAATCGGGTTCTTCCTGTGACTACTAATAACAAGCCATGGACCTAAGTGGTATCTTTAAAAAAAAAAAAACACCTTAGCACACTTTGCCACACAGCTCCATTTTATTAGGAGAAATGGAAACAGAGTTATGTTGCTCTAAAATAAAGATTTAGTAGCATGACCAACTTTTCTTGATCTCTCGGTTGTAAGTTAGGCCCTATCTTGCCATGAACTGCCCCTGGATAAGAAGGATTTTCCAGTTATGAGTTTAAGAGCTCAGTCCTATGTCAATATGTGGCTTTGGGAACAGATCTTGTTTCATGCCCAGCCAAAAGTGTTGAAAGGCCAAGATAATAGTTGAACCCTCCCCCATCTATCTCTGTCGTTTCTATTCCACCGAAACACCATGATACTCAGAAAGCACTCAGAATCAATCAGAACTGTGATTCATTTTTTTTGTTTACAGTTACAAAAAGATCTATTTTAGCATCCAGAAAAGGGGAAATAATCAGGGAAACCCAATGTAAAGAGAACACTCCGAAGACAAATACACCAAAATGCTACCACATTCATTGAGAACTGCAATAAAACATCATAGCAGTGCCCTTCAGCATTGCTGCAGGATGCTGCACAAGAAAATATGTAACAAATATCACAATTTTAAAAACGCTAGGTTAGCATCACGTGAAAGCCCAAACAGCCTAAGGAAGAAATCTGCAATCACAGAATATGCTCCAGAGAGTACTTATATTTCAAAGACATCAAGGTATTGATCAAAGTGTTTGAAGTATCATCTTCCTGCTTCTGCCTTCAACTGAATTCCTATGTACCTAAAATAACAGAAGTTCTGCCTGACATGTTGGGTTACACTACCTTATAAACACAATTATAGAACCTGGAGATCACGATAGAGTTGTACAGAATCGTGTGGTACAGTAAGAATGATATTGCAAGTCCCATGAGTACTAGCAATTAATACATACAGCACTAAAGAGAGTGTGCTGTAATAAATAACGTTGAGCTTGAATCCATTGTCAACAGACCTGCTCTTGCAGAAGTGCAGTGAATTTTCTCCCTTTCACAAATTTCTTGTGTCAAAGAATACAGTCCTTTCAGATCTTTTTCATCTGACTTTTATGAGTGTTACACACAGCTTACCTTCATAGAATATAGCCTAGCTCTAAATAGTATCAGTTCTTTGCAACCAAGATGCATGCTAGATTTGATATGGCTTTGCTACCTTAAAATTACACTTGTCCCGAAGACTAAATTACACTGATTTGAAATTGAGGTCTAACATAAGAAAATATATTTGTCCTTCGAAGGACAGGAAAAAATTTCAAAACCTAGGTCAATCTTTTGTCCAGTGAAATTTAAAGCAGTACTACCAGTCTTCTGCGATTTTAGGACGGTGTATCAACCAGAAATTATGACTGGAACACTCTCCATGTGTGGGATGTGGATCATCAGAAGCATCCCAAATGGATATCTTTTGGTAGATGCTGAGATTTAGTCCCTTAATAGATTAGGTCTAATGAATAACCACCACTGTGCACCTGCTGAACATGGCCATGGAGCTTGAACTGTTCTCATAAACCGACACTGAGGGTTGGAATTGTGTGAGCTAGGATAAATATGACTTGGGTAAGATTTTGTAAAACATTTGATCCATGACACAGCTGTTGAAGCCATCATCAGAATCTTTGCAGTTTTTAGCAATTGTATCATTATAGAGCTGCCAATTGTGCAGTGCTTGCTGGCAGCATTCCAAATTCTGGAAGCTCACGCGAAATATTCATCTCTAGTGAATGCCTTGCTCACTTGGCCTATACGACTAAAAGTATTTTATGTTGAAAGACTGTTTTCAGGCCATATGCTTGTGTCAATGGACCTGCACAGGAGATCCAGTTCCTAGGAGTAAAATGGCCAGATGGGCATCTCCAGATCCCAATGGATGTGATCAACAAAATCACAGCTATGTCCCCACCAACTAGCAAAAAGGAAACACAAGCTTTCTTAGGTGCTGTGGGTTTCTGGAGGCTGCATATTCCAAATTACAGTCAGAGTGTGAGCCCTCTCTACGAAGTGACCCAGAAGAACAATTTCAAATGGGGCCCCAAGACTTTCAAGAGATCAAACAGATCGTGCATGCAGTAGCCCTTGTACCAGTCCAGACAAGATGTAAAGAATGTGCTCTACGACACAGGCAGAGAGACCATCCCTACCTGGAGCCTCTGGCAGAAAGAACCAGGGCAGACTTGAGGTTGGACCCCAGGATTTTGGAGTTGGATAGAGAAGATCAGAGGCCTGTTACACTCCAACTGAAAAAAGATATTCGCAGCCTTTGAAAGAGCTCAAGCTACCTTGAAAGTGACTGCTGCTGAAACACAGCTCCACCTCACACCTCAACTGCTAATGTTGGGTTGGATGTTCAAAGGAAGGATCTCTTCTACGTATCGTGCAACCGATGCTACATGGAATATGTGGGTTGCACTAATCACACAGTAAGCTTGAATAGGAAACACCGATTTCCCAGGAATCCTGGAAGTGATCATGGACTGGCCAGAAGGCAGAGATTTTGGAACATCACCAGAGGAGGTGAGGTGCTGAGGAGGCCTCACTGTACAACACATTACCAGAATATGAGAAGCAATATGCTCTGTTTACTGATGATTCCTGGCATATCGCAGGAAAGCATCAGAGTTGTATGTACACCAAGCTGCAGAAGCTGCTGAAGGACAAGGTGAATCGAGTCAGTTTGCAGAGGTGAAAGCCATCCAGCCGGCTTTGGACATTGCTGAATGAGAGAAATGGCCAGTATTTTATCTCTATAATGATTGATGGATGGTGGCAAATGTGCTGCAAGTCAAGCAGTTAAAGCCTCTTTGGTATGGAGGACGATGGCTGAAATATAGATATGGGCAAGCCTGGCAGACCAATCCTGTCACATTCCAGCCAAGGGAATCGGCATGTACTTACAACGGTGGAAGCAATCACTGCATAGCTGGAAACATATCCTGTGTCCCATGCCACCACCTGGAATACTATCCTGGGTCTCAAAAGCAAGTCTTATGGTGACATGGTGCCCCAGAAAGAATTGAGTAAATGGGATGCAATTCCTGGATAGCCTCATAGACACCCTGGTCAAAGATCATGGCACTGAGTGGGTATACTACATACCCTATCATGCACCAGCCGTGGGGAAACCGAAAGAGACTGTTAAAAGCTACACTGAGAGCAGCGGCGGGTGGGACATTCAAACATTGGAATACACATTTAATAACAGCCATCTGGTTAGTTAAAACCAGAGAATCTGCCAATCGGGCTGGCCATGGCCAGTCAAAACTTTTACATACTGTAAAAGGGGATGAGGTCCCTGTAGTGCATATTAAAAATATGCTGTGAAAACCAGTTTGGGTTATTCCTGCTCCGGGGAAAGGTAAACCCACTTGTGATATTGCTTTTGCTGAAGTATCTTGGTGCACTTGGTGGGTAATGTGAGAAGATGGGGAATTCCAATGTGTACCTCAAGGGGACTTGATTTTGACAGCCAGTGAATTAAAACACATGATGGATATTGATTGCTGTATACTACCTTGACACTCTATGTCTTCATTACTAAAGAAGGAACTCCTTGTTTCTAGTTAGGCTTGGAGAAAGGGGAGAAGTTAATTGCAATATTAAATGCTATAATTTGGTCTAAAGGTCCAGGCATGGAGATTGTAACAGAAAATACATTTAAATTGACATAACCCATGTTTTGAGTTGTGTGTAATAGGAATTACTATATCAGATATTACCTGAATCAATGAAGGGATGCCTTTACACGAAGAAGTGCAAGTGCAGTGGTGACTTGAGCTGAGCTGGTTTTGGCGTCCAGTAACTTCGTGCAACACACCACCTCTCCTGTCCTGAGTGGCCACTGTAACAGATGGCCAAAGTTATAGTCTGAATGAACTCAATGCATATGTTATGGATATTTTACAAACATGGTCCATGGACAAAGGGAATAATATCTGTGTATTGTATTAAAGGATGGGAAGCAGGGAAGTGCTTAATGAGAATATGTTGAATAGCTTGGGACTTAAGCATGATGCAATAGTATGAAATAGTGTAGAACGTGCTAGTGTTTTTGGTGTTAAACATTTTTTCCCCAGAAAAAGCGGGTTGTTCTAGGTATGCCTTTTATTGAATCACAACTCAGCGTTGGGCCACCCCCTCAGCGAGTGGCAAATGGCCCAAGATCTCACACAGGTTTTATACCGTTACAGAAGGTCCAAAGTCTCTGTATATTTCCACTCGGCCTTTCAGTCCCCCAAATTCATCGTTTATCACAGACCATCCCAATCCCCTGTCCCAGCTGCCTTCTCCTGTTCTGGTTCCAATCCTTGGTTCAGTTTCAGGGTCTCTTCGGGTATCCGGAATCACTCTTGTGCCCTTTCTGCCTTGCACCATTCTGAGAGAGACCTGGAGATGCACTAGTAAGGGTTTCCCTTTTGTCTGGCAAAGCACCTGTGCTTAATTAATTAACCACTCTTTGTTGAAACTGTCTCTGCACCATGAGCTTGACTGGGTTTGAAACCAGCCTTGGGTGGGTCTGTGCCAGGAGCAGGTGGAGAACAAACATTCTGGGCCTGCTGAGCAGTATTTCTGCACTTTTACATGACCCCACACCTCACATCTAAACCTGCCCTGGAGACACGGAAAGATTCCTGTACAGTGCCCCTGCCCAGCGGGAAGTGCAGGTGAGGCTGTGCAGAGCGAGCACAGCTGCAGCTCCTGAACAGGGAGGGGGGGCCCTCAGCAACAGGACAGGCCGCGGGCAGACAGACCGGGAGCGTTTAGGTCACGGCAGGGAGGAATTCATGGAGGGGAAAGCCCGAACGCTGCCCTGAGCCCCGGCTCTGCTGAGCCCGAGTCCCTGCTGACGGGCTTTGCTGCCGGCACCGGCTCTGAGCCCGCCCAGCTCAGCCGTTGGCCCCCTCGAGCCGAGCCGTTGGCCCCCTCGAGCCGAGCCGTTGGCCAGGCTGCAGTGCTGAGGGAGCCCTCGGTGCTCCAGTGCCCAGCTGAGAGGCGACACTTGGCGAGCTTGCAGCAGCGCCAGCACTTTCCCCGGCCCCGCCAGCTCCAGGCAGCCGGGGCAGCCCCGAGGCGACTCACAGGCAGCAGCAGAGGTGAGCTGGGAGGGGGAGCCTCCCCCCGGGCAGCTGGCAGGTTCCCTGCCGGAGGGCCCTGCCCGTTCCTGCCAGCCCTCCCCAGGCCGGCCAGTGCCCGTGGCCTCTCTCCCTTCTCCAGTGGGACACCGCCTGCTGCAGCGCCCAAGAGAGGGAGCGCTTCACCCCCCCAGCTTCCCCCAGCCCAGTGCAGCGGGTGGCCAGCATGGACATGGAGCCAGGCAGCCGCTGCCCAGTGTGCCTGGACACCTGGGACAATGCCGCCCTCGTCATGCCGTGCCTCCACCGCTTCTGCTTCGGCTGCATCCTGCGCTGGGCTCGCAGCAAGCCCGAGTGCCCCCTCTGCAAGAGGGGAGTGCAATCCATCCTGCACTCGGTGCGGGGGGACGACGACTTCCAGGAGGTCGTCATCGGCCCCTGCCAGGCAGCAGAAGCGCCCCAGCCCCCAGCCCCCTCCAGCCCCCCAGCCCCCCACAGCCCCGTCTCCCCCCAGGCGCTGGCCGTGGACTCGCTGCTCCGGGCTCTTCCGGGCGGCCTCCGGCCCGACACCTGGGCCGACCTGTTCACCGACCACCCAGCCCTCCTCGAGCCCTTTCTGCCCTGGCTGCAGCAGCAGCTGGGGCAGGTCTTTGCAGAGCCCTCGATGGCAGGCATGATGCAGGGCGTCATCCTGTCCGTCCTGGGCCTCTTTGGGCTGGACGAAGGGGTCCTGGTGCGCCTGCTGCGCAGGGCCCTGGACGATGGCGCCGCGACGTTCGCCCGCCGCCTCATCGACGCCGTCGTGCAACGCTGCGGCAGGGAGGCCCACCGACTCCTGGCCCTCGAGGACGGCCTCGGTGGCGCGGAGCGGGAGGGCAGCCCCGCGGCCGCCCCCCATCCTGCTGCCTCCCGAGGAGGGTCTCCCACCCCTGGCCCAGCCCCCTCCGTCAGCCCCGCTGCAGCTGAGGAAGAGGAGCCCCCCAGCACCTCCAGCGCTGCTCTCCATGGGGGGGCCAGCAGCCCCCCCAGCGCCCCCGCTCCCACCCGCGGGGAGCAGCAAGAGCAGCAGGAGGACGCGGGTCCCTCCGCTCCCGCCCGTGGCAGGCACCGCTCACCTGCCAGGCCACGGCGAGCCCACCGGAGGAGGGCCGGCAGCTCCCAGGACTCTTCCCAGCCCCCCAAGAGACGACGACGACGCCGGCCCCGCTAGAACCGGGCCGCAGGAGTTGCCGAAACCCGGGCCGGGCCAGCAGCTGGGGCACAGGCCGGCCCGAAATTCCAGCAGAAGGCTCTCGGGACTCCCCGTCTCGGCAGCTGCGCCCGGGGAAGGTGTTTCCGGCCGGAGGTCTCCAGGTCTGGCCTGTGCCCCACCGCTCATCACCCCAGGCCTGGCCCAGCGCGGTCCCACAGTGTCCCGTTCCCTGGCGCGCACCGGCTGGAAGAGAGCTCCAGAGCTGAGGAACGGCAGGACAGGAGACCTGGCACAGCCCGGACACTGAAGGGAGCCTGGAGCTGTGTGTCCAGGCACGCAGTCCCCAGGGAAACGCCGCGGCCGTGGAGCTGCGAGAGAACATCTCCTTGGGGACAGGAACACCTTCAGCGGACCCACGCGACCTTCCCGTCAGGGATGCGCTCCGGCCGGAAGGATCGAACCGAGCACCGGACACCAATTCAGCTGCGCGGGCAAAGGTCGGTATCAACCCGTTTGTTTCCTTCCCAGTCAGATGCAGGGACAAGCGCTGCTTCTCAGCCGAGCTAAAATCACTTGTCTCCGGGATTCCTTCCCGTTTGCAGAGAACAAGGCCCGCTGCCCCCACCTGAAGGCACATTAGACGCCGCCTTTGTGAGCTTCTGTGTCCCGCTGCAAGCGGAAGCTCGATGTGCCCAGGGGTACGGAGGGATCTCAGCTTTCATGACACTGAAATGATTTCAGTCCCTGTGACTGCAGAGGAAGCTCGCTCACTCTTTACTCCTTTCTCCCTGTTTACGTTGCTATTTCTGGGTTCTGTTGCTGTGGGCCTTTCCAGCCCAGGAAACGCCAACATGGCAGTTTTAAACCTCCTCAGATTAATTGCTGGCATTGTAACGAGCTTATCAAGTGCCAGTCTGATGTCTGAAATCTCAGTCTTAATGCTGTTAACGTGCTGTGTTCTCTCCCTCTGCCACGGCTCGTCCGTCATTCCCCGCGAGCGTGCTCTGCACGGGGCTTTCGACGGCTGCTGGAGGAAGCGCGGTGCTGTGTGTCTCCGGGAAGATCCTCGTCCCCTGTTTCTGGGAAGATCTGATGGACTTCTGGAGGCGGAAGAGGTTAAAAGCCACGGGAAAGAGAGGGGTAAGCAACGGAATGGAGATTCCCTCCAGCTCAAAATCGGCACACGCCAGTTGATGGTTACTGTGGAACTAGTGGAAGTGCTGGTCCCGAGGCAGCACTGCCGGGAGCCACGAGCACAGCACGCTGAGCTGCAGCTTTGGCCTCTTACTGGCCTCCAGTGGCACAGCAGCAATTCTGTCGCACCCCTGCCCTCCCCTTTTCCCATCTGGAGCACAGGTCGGCAATACCTCCCCAGTTCCATCCGAGCCCCCGCGGCTCATCAGTCGGGCCGTGTCCCCGGCTTTACGACAAACGGCAGAGGACACAGCGATCCCATTCAATCCCGTGTATTCGCGTCCCCAAGGAAGGTCAGGGAGTTTTACCCCGTCCACTTACAGCCGCCCGGGAAGGACAGGGCAATGAGCCTTCCTGGTTCCTCTGGCCGTGCCCCAGGGCTGGGTCAGTCCTGCTGCGGGCTGCGCTGGGCTCCCCGTGCGCAGGGGTAGGGTACGTCGTGCCCGCGCAGGCAAGCAGCTCTGGAGCTGGCGTTACTGCAAGAGCGAGAGAGAATGTTTTTAACTCGGCAGGTTGCTGGGGATCACTACGCAAAGAATTCCTCCTTCGCCTCCGGGAAAACGCTGCTGCTGGCTGGCTGATGAGCACCGGTTCCCCTCTCCGGCATGTCCACGCTCTTCCACCCAGAGGAGACCAGGGCCCGGAGCAGCCTGTTCCCACTCCCCTTACAGCTGTCAGGAGCACAGGAAGCACAGCCCTGTGCCCCTTCCCACTGGGAAGTGCAGGTGAGGATGTGCACTGACCCAGCACAGCTGCAGCTCCTGAACAGGGAGGGGGGTGGGGGGGGCCCTCAGCAACAAGACAGGCCACAGACAGACAGAACAGGAGGGTTTAGGTCAAGGCAGGGAGGAATTCATGGAGGGGAAAGCCCGGAACGCTTAAACCCTTTTTGCCTTGGCAGAACAGGGGCGGGATTCCAGGGAGCGACCTTCCCCCCAGGTTCCGCGGGGACAGAAGGGCACAGGCTGTACCACACAGCAGTGTGGCCGCACACGAGCTGGGGCCTGGGCAGAAACCTTTCCCCAGAGCCTGAGGCTTCCCCTGACTGCTTTAAAGACAAATCCTCTCACTGCCCCTTAGAAATCACATCGTTTACCATGTTTAAAGCTGAAATAACACCGAGGTGGAAACAAAAAGCCTCAGTTGGCTGGAAGGAACCGTTCCTGCGCACCTGGAACCATTTCATTTTCTGCTGAAAATCCATCCAGCCTGTCTTAGCTTTGCACCAGCCAGTCTGTGTTTTGCTTCGCCCCATAGCACATCAAGCTGCATAGGTAGTGCCAGCCCAGGACCCGCGGCACAGCAGGACCCGCGGGGAGGGGGTGGGGATGGGGGTGGAAAGGCTTGTGGTCAGGCAGGACCCTGGGAAGGGGAAGGGTCTGAGGGGGCTTCCGGCCGAGGGGGCTGGGGGTTTGTTTGTTGTGGGACCTCGTGGCGAGTGGTGGGGGCTCCGGGCAGAGCCAGCGTCTTGCCGGGCAGATCGGTCTGGGAGTCGGGGTTTGAAAGGTTTTTCCTCTCTCTGACTCTCTCGGCCCCCGGGCGGTTTCATGGGGGGTTTGCTCCCTTCGGGTGGGTTTTCTTTCCCTTTTTCCCTTCTTGGGGTGGGATCCTGTATCATTTGTTCTACCCTCTCCCTCCGTTCCTTGCATTACTCGTTAGCACTAGCATTGTTAGTAACTCCCTAAGTTTCATTTATATAATTAAATAGTTCTTAACTCCTACGGGCTTTTCTTGGTTTGTTCCTCCGACCCATCCTCACCGGGAGGAGGTGTGGGGGGGGGCCGGGGTGGGAGAGAAGGCTTGTCGTCAAACTACGACACAGCCGCGGCAGTTCCTTCATCTCTCAATCCCAGCCACATCTCCCAACGGAGCGGGGGCTCTTCCACGGGCACGGTCGCGACTACCGTCCCATATGGAGCGCACGGAGCGGCCTGGCCCCGTGCCGGAAACATTTACGTAAGGCATTTCCAGTCAATGGGAAACGGCACTGCCTTCAAACCCCTTTCTTTCCATTGACAGGGGTTTGAGTCAAAGAGGCAGGCTCTAAGGGAAAATTGTCCCACTGGGGAATTTGAGGTCAACCCTGTGGATTCAGACCCACTTTGCCCAGCTGCAGGTGTTTCTCTTTGGCTGTTCACAGAAAGAAGAGGATGGAAAACAAACCAAGGGGCAGGGAAAGGCACAAGTTAGGAAGAGCAGGACAGTGTACGAGGAAGAACCTGCTTCCTACAGCCCCGAGGCAGCAAAAGGGGTTCACGGAAGCAGAAACCTCACTCCCAGCCCATTCCGTGACTCTGTGCTCTGCACAGATAAGGTGAAGCCAGCACACGGATGCAGCACGAGTCCACCCACGCTGAAACTGCTGCTGCCTGCATTCGCCTTTTTCCCCAGAACATGACAAAAACAACCCCTGGCTGTGCAGAAGGGCCTGTCCACAGGGCTGAGCCACGATGGGTTTGGCTGAAGTTTGCTCATCACCCTGAAAAAGCACAGACTGGACATGATGATGCTGAGGGCCGGGCTGGGCCGTGTCAGCGCGAGGGTTTAAGAACAGCCCCGCAGTCTCTGGGAATCCATGAGCCAAAGGATTAGAAGCCTGCCAAAAGACGCCTGGAAGCATCACCTTGCTGCAGCACGTAGGTGACACCCTGCCGGCAGCAAGTGACAAGGAGGATTCCACAGCAATGGCAACGCACCTCCTAAACTTTTGGGGGCTGGCGGGGTTCCCCAGTCGAAACAAGAGCTGAGAGCGTTCCTCGGAACCTGTGTTTCCAGGCCCGCTGCCTGTTACCAAAACCAGGATTCCCAGGCCCACTGCCTGTTACCAAAACCAGGATTCCCAGGCCCACTGCCTGCTTACTTACCCTTCTCCCTCTGGTCACCCCTCACGGACTCCCCTGGCCCGCTACTCGTCTGTCTCCAAACAGTCTCGGGTACCCAGTCAGTCGTCCAGGGCCAGCGGACCTCGGAGGGGATCGCCCAACTCTCGGCGAGGCGCGCCATCCGTCCCGTCCATCGCCCACCGTCCCTGGAAGGTGGAAGGATCCTGGACGAGCCCCCATTGGTATGGAAAATCGCGCGACCAGGAGTCAGTGTTCGCAAAGGAGACAGAGGAGGCCTGTGAAAAATAAGAATAAAACTTTATTTGAATAAAGGGAGAGTCCACGGGACACATTCCTGCGGGGTCTCTCCAGCTACAGGGGGCACAGCCCCTTTTCTCCTACTTTGACTGCGTGGGCTCAGGTTCTTTTGTAAAGACACAGAAGTGCTGTTCCTGCCAGTGTCGACTGGGGATCAGGAATTGTGGATTCGCTGCCAAAGCCTCCTGTGAAGCCGTGCACGTCCCCAGGTGCCTCCGGCCAGAGAGACGGACGCGGTCTCCGCCGCAATCCGCCTACCGAGCAGCCGAGCCAAGCCCAGAGCGGGCAGCGCATTTCCAGCCTCGTCCCGCAGCGGCTCCAGCAGAAGCCGGGCCGCAGCGTTTGCTCCAGGCGCTGCGGCTGCCCCGAGCAGCATCGCCGCGCCAGACTCTGTCCCTGCGCCAGCCGGAGCCCCCGCAGCGGGGCGACTGCGCCAGCTGCGCCGCGGCTGCTCCCGGCACCTGCCGGGCTCGGCCGCGCCAGCCTGGATTTCCCGGTTCCCAGCGATCCCGGCTATTCCTGCCTGAGCCGCCGGGCTCTCCCCTTCGCCGGCCGTTCCCCCCTTCGGCTCGCGCTGCCGCTCCGGCCGGCAGCGGGCGGAATGCGCACACGGCCCCTTCCCAGCCCCAAGCCGGGCAGCCCGAGGGCGCAGCACGCCCGCCCGAGGCCACCCCGTGCGCACACCGCCGCAGCCCCGCCACAGCCCCGCCGCAGCCCGGCAGCGCGGCGCATCCCGGAGCGGCCACCGAACCCCCCCCGCCCGGCCCGCACGCAACCAGACCGGCGCCCCCACCTCCGGCCGCAGCCCCGCGCACGCCCCGCGGCCTCCCCCCGCCCGGCCGGGCGGTCGCCTGCTGGCACGGGCGCTCTGGCCGCCGCTGCCGGGACTCCGCCGGGCGCCGGCAGCTCCGGGACCCCGGGCACGCGCCTGTCTGCCCGCTGCCGCGCGCTGCCCGCCGCCACCACCCCCGGCCGGCTGCCGGCTCAGCCAATCGCAGGCCGGGCCCCGCCGCTCCCAACCCGCCCCCTGCTCGCCCGTCCAATCGGCGGGAAGGGCCCCGCCGCTCCCAACCCGCCCCCTGCTCGCCCGTCCAATCGGCGGGAAGGGCCCCGCCGCTCCCAACCCGCCCCCTGCTCGCCCGCCCAATCGGCGGGCCACGCGCCGCGGCTCCGGGCCCGCCCCCTGCTCGCCCGCCCAATCGCGGGGCTTCGCGCTGTGCGCTTCCGGGCGGAGGGAGAGAGGGAGGAGGGAAGGCCCCACCGGGGTTCAGCCGGCCGGAGCCACACGCTGCCGGGCTGGCTGCAGGGACCGCAGGGGTGTGCCCCGGGCCCTCTCCCGTTATTCCAATCAAGTTTCCCAGGCCTGCCCTGTCTCCTGGGTGCACACCGGCTCCTGGCGCTGGCATTTTCCCCACCGATGGGGGCTCGTCCGGGATCCTTCCACCTGCCCGGGACGGCGGGCGGCGGACGGGGCGGACGTGGCGCCCCCTCGGTACTGGGGCCATCGGCTCCCCTTGGACGGCTGCCGGCCCTGGGCGGTGCTGGGTGCCCGGCACTGCGGGGAGACAGGCGAGTGGCCGGCCAGGGGCTCCGGGAGGGCCGGAGAGGGAGGAGGGAAAGCATCCTCTGGGGAGGAGAGCGAGGGAAGGCTCTTCGGGGCACCCGAGGGGGGTGCACAGAGCCGGGCCGGGGGGTGAGGCAGAGGCTGGAGACCTGGAGGCTGGTCACTCTGCCCGTGCTGTCCACGGGAGGACTGTGAAAGATTTTTCCCCAGACCCAGCGGGTGGCTCTAGGTATGCCTTTTATTGAATCACAACTCAGCGTTGGGCCACCCCCTCAGCGAGTGGCAAATGGCCCAAGATCTCACACAGGTTTTGTACCGTTACAGAAGGTCCAAAGTCTCTGTATATTTCCACTCGGCCTTTCAGCCCCCCAAATTCATCGTTTATCACAGACCATCCCAATCCCCTGTCCCAGCTGCCTTCTCCTGTTCTGGTTCCAATCCTTGGTTCAGTTTCAGGGTCTCTTCGGGTCTCCGGAATCGCTCTTGTGCCCTTTCTGCCTTGCACCATTCTGAGAGAGACCTGGAGATGCACTAGTAAGGGTTTCCCTTTTGTCTGGCAAAGCACCTGTGCTTAATTAATTAACCACTCTTTGTTGAAACTGTCTCTGCACCATGAGCTTGACTGGGTTTGAAACCAGCCTTGGGTGGGTCTGTGCCAGGAGCAGGTGGAGAACAAACATTCTGGGCCTGCTCAGCAGTATTTCTGCACTTTTACATGACCCCACACCTCACATCTAAACCTGCCCTGGAGACACTGAAAGATTCCTTTACAATTCCCTCCTTTTGTTTTTATTTGCATACCTGCAATTAACATTTATTACAATTCCAGGTGGCACCTTAAATCTTAGTCCATAAGCGAGGAAAACAAGTCATACAACGTTATAACAACACTGTTCCACATGCCAGCAGTAAAACCACTGCAACAGCTACTGCAATCCCTTTCTTTAACCATGAGGGCAGATCAGGGAACCAACAAGCTGACCATTAAAAGGTTTCCGAAAATCCCCACAAAGTGTTAAATAACTGGAAAGACTGGACTGGGAAAACATAACTTAAAGCAACACCAGTCTCCAGCTGGTCTGTTACCAAAACACCACAGATGCTGGTTCAAACACCCTGTTCCTCTCCCACTCAGCAGCTCCCTGAGATGCGCAGGACAAGAACAGGGATCCCAAGGCCTTAGTTTTGACCATACACCACATTTTCTCCAGCTAGCTGAGACTCTAACAGTCACACAAAATTCAACAGCCACTGAAGGATCAAAGGAATAATTCCCCTCGATTTTGGTACTTTTAGTAACTACAACATTCTGAACAGATTGAGGCTGAAAACCCCCAATTTCACATCAGGCTGGACACGTACGATTACTGTGCTTAAGGCTGGATCCAGGTTTCTTTCCCCTGCACCTTCACACCACAAAAAGAGGTGAGTTACACCAGAGAAGGTCTCTCCCATTTCAGTTCACATCTGCTCCCTCTTTTCAGATTTCCCCATGAACTTGATCACCAGGTTGTAGATCAGGTACCTGCATTTCAGGTGTCGCTCCCTGATCCCAATGAGCATGGTTTCTCCGTTGTGAAACAGAATGCTGTAAATACAGCACATACCGGGTTCCCTGTTCATCCCCATCCAACAGGCTCCTCTGAGCTGGTACCGAAGTTCCTGGAACAGCTATAATCCCCCCCAATAACACTTCTGCAGGCGAAACTCCTACTGGTCCTCTAGGCGGATTCCTAATATCCCATCATACTAAGTTTAATGCCTCTGGCCATTTTAACCCTGTTTGTTTACAAACCTTCACTGGTTTGGCCTTAATTGTTCTCTTCCTCCTCCCTGCCTGACCTGGTGACTCTGGGTGACAGGGGGTATGTAGCTGTGCTCGGATGCCTGAGGAGTGAGAGACCTGAATTACAGCAGCTGCAGGAAAAGGTGCTCCCCTGTCGGAACCCATGATTTCAGGAACTGCGTATCTAGGAGTAATTTCCTTCAAAAGAGCTTTAACAACCACCTTGGAGTCTTTTTTTTTTTTTTTTTGAGTGGGGAAAGCTTCAACCCATCCCGATATTTGTTCAACAATAACAAAAAACCCCACAACCCTGCCCTGGAGACACGGAAAGATTCCTGTACAGTGCCCCTGCCCAGCGGGAAGTGCAGGTGAGGCTGTGCAGAGCGAGCACAGCTGCAGCTCCTGAACAGGGAGGGGGGGCCCTCAGCAACAGGACAGGCCGCGGGCAGACAGACCGGGAGCGTTTAGGTCACGGCAGGGAGGAATTCATGGAGGGGAAAGCCCGGAACGCTGCCCTGAGCCCCGGCTCTGCTGAGCCCGAGTCCCTGCTGACGGGCTTTGCTGCCGGCACCGGCTCTGAGCCCGCCCAGCTCAGCCGTTGGCCCCCTCGAGCCGAGCCGTTGGCCCCCTCAAGCCGAGCCGTTGGCCCCCTCGAGCCCAGCCGTTGGCCAGGCTGCAGTGCTGAGGGAGCCCTCGGTGCTCCAGTGCCCAGCTGAGAGGCGACACTTGGCGAGCTCGCAGCAGCGCCAGCACTTTCCCCGGCCCCGCCAGCTCCAGGCAGCCGGGGCAGCCCCGAGGCGACTCACAGGCAGCAGCAGAGGTGAGCTGGGAGGGGGAGCCTCCCCCCGGGCAGCTGGCAGGTTCCCTGCTGGAGGGCCCTGCCCATTCCTGCCAGCCCTCCCCAGGCCGGCCAGTGCCCGTGGCCTCTCTCCCTTCTCCAGCGGGACACCGCCTGCTGCAGCGCCCAAGAGAGGGAGCGCTTCACCCCCCCAGCTCCCCCCAGCCCAGCGCAGCGGGTGGCCAGCATGGACATGGAGCCAGGCAGCCGCTGCCCAGTGTGCCTGGACACCTGGGACAATGCCGCCCTCGTCATGCCGTGCCTCCACCGCTTCTGCTTCGGCTGCATCCTGCGCTGGGCTCGCAGCAAGCCCGAGTGCCCCCTCTGCAAGAGGGGAGTGCAATCCATCCTGCACTCGGTGCGGGGGGACGACGACTTCCAGGAGGTCGTCATCGGCCCCTGCCGGGCAGCAGAAGCGCCCCAGCCCCCAGCCCCCTCCAGCCCCCCAGCCCCCCACAGCCCCGTCTCCCCCCAGGCGCTGGCCGTGGACTCGCTGCTCCGGGCTCTTCCGGGCGGCCTCCGGCCCGACACCTGGGCCGACCTGTTCACCGACCACCCAGCCCTCCTCGAGCCCTTTCTGCCCTGGCTGCAGCAGCAGCTGGGGCAGGTCTTTGCGGAGCCCTCGATGGCAGGCGTGATGCAGGGCGTCATCCTGTCCGTCCTGGGCCTCTTTGGGCTGGACGAAGGGGTCCTGGTGCGCCTGCTGCGCAGGGCCCTGGACGATGGCGCCGCGACGTTCGCCCGCCGCCTCATCGACGCCGTCGTGCAACGCTGCGGCAGGGAGGCCCACCGACTCCTGGCCCTCGAGGACGGCCTCGGTGGCGCGGAGCGGGAGGGCAGCCCCGCGGCCGCCCCCCATCCTGCTGCCTCCCGAGGAGGGTCTCCCACCCCTGGCCCAGCCCCCTCCGTCAGCCCCGCTGCAGCTGAGGAAGAGGAGCCCCCCAGCACCTCCAGCGCTGCTCTCCATGGGGGGGCCAGCAGCCCCCCCAGTGCCCCCGCTCCCACCCGTGGGGAGCAGCAAGAGCAGCAGGAGGACGCGGGTCCCTCCGCTCCCGCCCGTGGCAGGCACCGCTCACCTGCCAGGCCACGGCGAGCCCACCGGAGGAGGGCCGGCAGCGCCCAGGACTCTTCCCAGCCCCCCAAGAGACGACAACAACGCCGGCCCCGCTAGAACTGGGCCGCAGGAGCGGCCGAAACCCGGGCCGGGCCAGCAGCTGGGGCACGGGCTGGCCCGAAATTCCAGCAGAAGGCTCTCGGGACTCCCCGTCTCGGCAGCTGCGCCCGGGGAAGGTGTTTCCGGCCGGAGGTCTCCAGGTCCGGCCTGTGCCCCACCACTCATCACCCCAGGCCTGGCCCAGCGCGGTCCCACAGTGTCCCGTTCCCTGGCGCGCACCGGCTGGAAGAGAGCTCCAGAGCTGAGGAACGGCAGGACAGGAGACCTGGCACAGCCCGGACACTGAAGGGAGCCTGGAGCTGTGTGTCCAGGCACGCAGTCCCCAGGGAAACGCCGCGGCCGTGGAGCTGCGAGAGAACATCTCCTTGGGGACAGGAACATCTTCAGCGGACCCACGCAACCTTCCCGTCAGGGAGGCGCTCCGGCCGGAAGGATCGAACCGAGCACAGGACACCAATTCAGCTGCGCGGGCAAAGGTCGGTACCAACCTGTTTGTTTCCTTCCCAGTCAGATGCAGGGACAAGCGCTGCTTCTCAGCCGAGCTAAAATCACTTGTCTCCGGGATTCCTTCCCGTTTGCAGAGAACAAGGCCCGCTGCCCCCACCTGAAGGCTCATTAGACGCCGCCTTTGTGAGCTTCTGTGTCCCACTGCAAGCGGAAGCTCGACATGCCCAGGGGTACGGAGGGATCTCAGTTTTCATGACACTGAAATGATTTCAGTCCCTGTGACTGCAGAGGAAGCTCGCTCACTCTTTACTCCTTTCTCCCTGTTTACGTTGCTATTTCTGGGTTCTGTTGCTGTGGGCCTTTCCAGCCCAGGAAACGCCAACATGGCAGTTTTAAACCTCCTCAGATTAATTGCTGGCATTGTAACGAGCTTATCAAGTGCCAGTCTGATGTCTGAAATCTCAGTCTTAATGCTGTTAACGTGCTGTGTTCTCTCCCTCTGCCACGGCTCGTCCGTCATTCCCCGCGAGCGTGCTCTGCACGGGGCTTTCGACGGCTGCTGGAGGAAGCGCGGTGCTGTGTGTCTCCGGGAAGATCCTCGTCCCCTGTTTCTGGGAAGATCTGATGGACTTCTGGAGGCGGAAGAGGTTAAAAGCCACGGGAAAGAGAGGGGTAAGCAACGGAATGGAGATTCCCTCCAGCTCAAAATCGGCACACGCCAGTCGATGGTTACTGTGGAACTAGTGGAAGTGCTGGTCCCGAGGCAGCATTGCCGGGAGCCACGAGCACAGCACGCTGAGCTGCAGCTTTGGCCTCTTACTGGCCTCCAGTGGCACAGCAGCAATTCTGTCGCACCCTTGCCCTCCCCTTTTCCCATCTGGAGCACAGGTCGGCAATACCTCCCCAGTTCCATCTGAGCCCCCGCAGCTCATCAGTCGGGCCGTGTCCCCGGCTTTACGACAAATGGCAGAGGACACAGCGATCCCATTCAATCCCGTGTATTCGCGACCCCAAGGAAGGTCAGGGAGTTTTACCCCGTCCACTTACAGCCGCCCGGGAAGGACAGGGCAATGAGCCTTCCTGGTTCCTCTGGCCGTGCCCCAGGGCTGGGTCAGTCCTGCTGCGGGCTGCGCTGGGCTCCCCGTGCGCAGGGGTAGGGTACGTCGTGCCCGCGCAGGCAAGCAGCTCTGGAGCTGGCGTTACTGCAAGAGCGAGAGAGAATGTTTTTAACTCGGCAGGTTGCTGGGGATCGCTACGCAAAGAATTCCTCCTTCGCCTCCGGGAAAACGCTGCTGCTGGCTGGCTGATGAGCACCGGTTCCCCTCTCCGGCATGTCCACGCTCTTCCACCCAGAGGAGACCAGGGCCCGGAGCAGCCTGTTCCCACTCCCCTTACAGCTGTCAGGAGCACAGGAAGCACAGCCCTGTGCCCCTTCCCACTGGGAAGTGCAGGTGAGGATGTGCACTGACCCAGCACAGCTGCAGCTCCTGAACAGGGAGGGGGGTGGGGGGGGCCCTCAGCAACAAGACAGGCCACAGACAGACAGAACAGGAGGGTTTAGGTCAAGGCAGGGAGGAATTCATGGAGGGGAAAGCCCGGAACGCTTAAACCCTTTTTGCCTTGGCAGAACAGGGGCGGGATTCCAGGGAGCGACCTTCCCCCCAGGTTCTGCGGGGACAGAAGGGCACAGGCTGTACCACACAGCAGTGTGGCCGCACACGAGCTGGGGCCTGGGCAGAAACCTTTCCCCAGAGCCTGAGGCTTCCCCTGACTGCTTTAAAGACAAATCCTCTCACTGCCCCTTAGAAATCACATCGTTTACCATGTTTAAAGCTGAAGTAACACCGAGGTGGAAACAAAAAGCCTCAGTTGGCTGGAAGGAACCGTTCCTGCGCACCTGGAACCATTTCATTTTCTGCTGAAAATCCATCCAGCCTGTCTTAGCTTTGCACCAGCCAGTCTGTGTTTTGCTTCACCCCACAGCACATCAAGCTGCATAGGTAGTGCCAGCCCAGGACCCGCGGCACAGCAGGACCCGCGGGGAGGGGGTGGGGATGGGGGTGGAAAGGCTTGTGGTCAGGCAGGACCCTGGGAAGGGGAAGGGTCTGAGGGGGCTTCCGGCCGAGGGGGCTGGGGGTTTGTTTGTTGTGGGACCTCGTGGCGAGTGGTGGGGGCTCCGGGCAGAGCCAGCGTCTTGCCGGGCAGATCGGTCTGGGAGTCGGGGTTTGAAAGGTTTTTCCTCTCTCTGACTCTCTCGGCCCCCGGGCAGTTTCATGGGGGGTTTGCTCCCTTCGGGTGGGTTTTCTTTCCCTTTTTCCCTTCTTGGGGTGGGATCCTGTATCATTTGTTCTACCCTCTCCCTCCGTTCCTTGCATTACTCGTTAGCACTAGCATTGTTAGTAACTCCCTAAGTTTCATTTATATAATTAAATAGTTCTTAACTCCTACGGGCTTTTCTCGGTTTGTTCCTCCGACCCATCCTCACCGGGAGGAGGTGTGGGGGGGGGCCGGGGTGGGACAGAAGGCTTGTCGTCAAACTACGACACAGCCGCGGCAGTTCCTTCATCTCTCAATCCCAGCCACATCTCCCAACGGAGCGGGGGCTCTTCCACGGGCACGGCCGCGACTACCGTCCCGTATGGAGCGCGCGGAGCAGCCTGGTCCCGTGCCGGAAACATTTACGTAAGGCATTTCCCGTCAATGGGAAACGGCACTGCCTTCAAACCCCTTTCTTTCCATTGACAGGGGTTTGAGTCAAAGAGGCAGGCTCTAAGGGAAAATTGTCCCACTGGGGAATTTGAGGTCAACCCTGTGGATTCAGACCCACTTTGCCCAGCTGCAGGTGTTTCTCTTTGGCTGTTCACAGAAAGAAGAGGATGGAAAACATACCAAGGCAGGGGAAAGGCACAAGTTAGGAAGAGCAGGACAGTGTACGAGGAAGAACCTGCTTCCTACAGCCCGAGGCAGCAAAAGGGGTTCATGGAAGCAGAAACCTCACTCCCAGCCCATTCCGTGACTCTGTGCTCTGCACAGATAAGGTGAAGCCAGCACACGGATGCAGCACGAGTCCACCCACGCTGAAACTGCTGCTGCCTGCATTCGCCTTTTTCCCCAGAACATGACAAAAACAACCCCTGGCTGTGCAGAAGGGCCTGTCCACAGGGCTGAGCCACGATGGGTTTGGCTGAAGTTTGCTCATCACCCTGAAAAAGCACAGACTGGACATGATGATGCTGAGGGCCGGGCCTGGGCCGTGTCAGCGCGAGGGTTTAAGAACAGCCCCGCAGTCTCTGGGAATCCATGAGCCAAAGGATTAGAAGCCTGGCAAAAGACGCCTGGAAGCATCACCTTGCTGCAGTACGTAGGTGACACCCTGCCGGCAGCAAGTGACAAGGAGGATTCCACAGCAATGGCAACGCACCTCCTAAACTTTTGGGGGCTGGTGGGGTTCCCCAGTCGAAACAAGAGCTGAGAGCGTTCCTCGGAACCTGTGTTTCCAGGCCCGCTGCCTGTTACCAAACCCAGGATTCCCAGGCCCACTGCCTGCTTACTTACCCTTCTCCCTCTGGTCACCCCTCACGGACTCCCCTGGCCCGCTACTCGTCTGTCTCCAAACAGTCTCGGGTACCCAGTCAGCCGTCCAGGGCCAGCGGACCTCGGAGGGGATCGCCCAACTCTCGGCGAGGCGCGCCATCCGTCCCGTCCATCGCCCACCGTCCCTGGAAGGTGGAAGGATCCTGGACGAGCCCCCATTGGTATGGAAAATCGCGCGACCAGGAGTCAGTGTTCACAAAGGAGACAGAGGAGGCCTGTGAAAAATAAGAATAAAACTTTATTTGAATAAAGGGAGAGTCCACGGGACACATTCCTGCGGGGTCTCTCCAGCTACAGGGGGGCGCAGCCCCCTTTTCTCCTACTTTGACTGCGTGGGCTCAGGTTCTTTTGTAAAGACACAGAAGTGCTGTTCCTGCCAGCGCCGACTGGGGATCAGGAATTGTGGATTCGCTGCCAAAGCCTCCTGTGAAGCCGTGCACGTCCCCAGGTGCCCCCGGCCAGAGAGACGGACGCGGTCTCCGCCGCAATCCGCCTACCGAGCAGCCGAGCCAAGCCCAGAGCGGGCAGCGCATTTCCAGCCTCGTCCCGCAGCGGCTCCAGCAGAAGCCGGGCCGCAGCGTTTGCTCCAGGCGCTGCGGCTGCCCCGAGCAGCATCGCCGCGCCAGACTCTGTCCCTGCGCCAGCCGGAGCCCCCGCAGCGGGGCGACTGCGCCAGCTGCGCCGCGGCTGCTCCCGGCACCTGCCGGGCTCGGCCGCGCCAGCCTGGATTTCCCGGTTCCCAGCGATCCCGGCTATTCCTGCCTGAGCCGCCGGGCTCTCCCCTTCGCCGGCCGTTCCCCCCTTCGGCTCGCGCTGCCGCTCCGGCCGGCAGCGGGCGGAATGCGCACACGGCCCCTTCCCAGCCCCAAGCCGGGCAGCCCGAGGGCGCAGCACGCCCGCCCGAGGCCACCCCGTGCGCACACCGCCGCAGCCCCGCCACAGCCCCGCCGCAGCCCGGCAGCGCGGCGCATCCCGGAGCGGCCACCGAACCCCCCCCGCCCGGCCCGCACGCAACCAGACCGGCGCCCCCACCTCCGGCCGCAGCCCCGCGCACGCCCCGCGGCCTCCCCCCGCCCGGCCGGGCGGTCGCCTGCTGGCACGGCCGCTCTGGCCGCCGCTGGGACTCCGCCGGGCGCCGGCAGCTCCGGGACCCCGGGCACGCGCCTGTCTGCCCGCTGCCGCGCGCTGCCCGCCGCCGCCACCCCCGGCCGGCTGCCGGCTCAGCCAATCGCAGGCCCGGGCCCCGCCGCTCCCAACCCGCCCCCTGCTCGCCCGCCCAATCGGCGGGAAGGGCCCCGCCGCTCCCAACCCGCCCCCTGCTCGCCCGCCCAATCGGCGGGCCACGCACCGCGGCGCCGGGCCCGCCCCCTGCTCGCCCGCCCAATCGCGGGGCTTCGCGCTGTGCGCTTCCGGGCGGAGAGAGAGAGGGAGGAGGGAAGGCCCCGCCGGGGTTCAGCCGGCCGGAGCCACACGCCGCCGGGCTGGCTGCAGGGACCGCAGGGGTGTGCCCCGGGCCCTCTCCCGTTATTCCAATCAAGTTTCCCAGGCCTGCCCTGTCTCCTGGGTGCACACCGGCTCCTGGCGCTGGCATTTTCCCCACCGATGGGGGCTCGTCCGGGATCCTTCCACCTGCCCGGGACGGCGGGCGGCGGACGGGGCGGACGTGGCGCCCCCTCGGTACTGGGGCCATCGGCTCCCCTTGGACGGCTGCCGGCCCTGGGCGGTGCTGGGTGCCCGGCACTGCGGGGAGACAGGCGAGTGGCCGGCCAGGGGCTCCGGGAGGGCCGGAGAGGGAGGAGGGAAAGCATCCTCTGGGGAGGAGAGCGAGGGAAGGCTCTTCGGGGCACCCGAGGGGGGTGCACAGAGCCGGGCCGGGGGGTGAGGCAGAGGCTGGAGACCTGGAGGCTGGTCACTCTGCCCGTGCTGTCCACGGGAGGACTGTGAAAGACTTTTCCCCAGACCCAGCAGGTGGCTCTAGGTATGCCTTTTATTGAATCACAACTCAGTGTTGGGCCACCCCCTCAGCGAGTGGCAAATGGCCCAAGATCTCACACAGGTTTTGTACCATTACAGAAGGTCCAAAGTCTCTGTATATATCCACTGGGCCTTTCAGTCCCCCAAATTCATCGTTTATCACAGACCATCCCAATCCCCTGTCCCAGCTGCCTTCTCCTGTTCTGGTTCCAATCCTTGGTTCAGTTTCAGGGTCTCTTCGGGTCTCCGGAATCGCTCTTGTGCCCTTTCTGCCTTGCACCATTCTGAGAGAGACCTGGAGATGCACTAGTAAGGGTTTCCCTTTTGTCTGGCAAAGCACCTGTGCTTAATTAATTAACCACTCTTTGTTGAAACTGTCTCTGCACCATGAGCTTGGCTGGGTTTGAAACCAGCCTTGGGTGGGTCTGTGCCAGGAGCAGGTGGAGAACAAACATTCTGGGCCTGCTCAGCAGTATTTCTGCACTTTTACATGACCCCACACCTCACATCTAAACCTGCCCTGGAGACACGGAAAGATTCCTTTACAATTCCCTCCTTTTGTTTTTATTTGCATACCTGCAATTAACATTTATTACAATTCCAGGTGGCACCTTAAATCTTAGTCCATAAGCGAGGAAAACAAGTCATACAACATTATAACAACACTGTTCCACATGCCAGCAGTAAAACCACTGCAACAGCTACTGCAATCCCTTTCTTTAACCATGTGGGCAGATCAGGGAACCAACAAGCTGACCATGAAAAGGTTTCCGAAAATCCCCACAAAGTGTTAAATAACTGGAAAGACTGGACTGGGAAAACATAACTTAAAGCAACACCAGTCTCCAGCTGGTCTGTTACCAAAACACCACAGATGCTGGTTCAAACACCCTGTTCCTCTCCCACTCAGCAGCTCCCTGAGATGCGCAGGACAAGAACAGGGATCCCAAGGCCTTAGTTTTGACCATACACCACATTTTCTCCAGCTAGCTGAGACTCTAACAGTCACACAAAATTCAACAGCCACTGAAGGATCAAAGGAATAATTCCCCTCGATTTTGGTACTTTTAGTAACTACAACATTCTGAACAGATTGAGGCTGAAAACCCCTAATTTCACATCAGGCTGGACATGTACGATTACTCTGCTTAAGGCTGGATCCAGGTTTCTTTCCCCTGCACCTTCACACCACAAAAAGAGGTGAGTTACACCAGAGAAGGTCTCTCCCATTTCAGTTCACATCTGTTCCCTCTTTTCAGATTTCCCCATGAACTTGATCACCAGGTTGTAGATCAGGTACCTGCATTTCAGGTGTCGCTCCCTGATCCCAATGAGCATGGTTTCTCCATTGTGAAACAGAATGCTGTAAATACAGCACATACCGGGTTCCCTGTTCATCCCCATCCAACAGGCTCGTCTGAGCTGGTACCGAAGTTCCTGGAACAGCTATAATCCCCCCCAATAACACTTCTGCAGGCGAAACCCCTACTGGTCCTCTAGGCGTATTCCTAATATCCCATCATACTAAGTTTAATGCCTCTGGCCATTTTAACCCTGTTTGTTTACAAACCTTCACTGGTTTGGCCTTAATTGTTCTCTTCCTCCTCCCTGCCTGACCTGGTGACTCTGGGTGACAGGGGGTATGTAGCTGTGCTCGGATGCCTGAGGAGTGAGAGACCTGAATTACAGCAGCTGCAGGAAAAGGTGCTGCCCTGTCGGAACCCATGATTTCAGGAACTGCGTATCTAGGAGTAATTTCCTTCAAAAGAGCTTTAACAACCACCTTGGAGTCTTTTTTTTTTTTTTTGAGTGGGGAAAGCTTCAACCCATCCCGATATTTGTTCAACAATAACAAAAAACCCCACAACCCTGCCCTGGAGACACGGAAAGATTCCTGTACAGTGCCCCTGCCCAGCGGGAAGTGCAGGTGAGGCTGTGCAGAGCGAGCACAGCTGCAGCTCCTGAACAGGGAGGGGGGGCCCTCAGCAACAGGACAGGCCGCGGGCAGACAGACCGGGAGCGTTTAGGTCACGGCAGGGAGGAATTCATGGAGGGGAAAGCCCGGAACGCTGCCCTGAGCCCCGGCTCTGCTGAGCCCGAGTCCCTGCTGACGGGCTTTGCTGCCGGCACCGGCTCTGAGCCCGCCCAGCTCAGCCGTTGGCGCCCTCGAGCCGAGCCGTTGGCCCCCTCAAGCCGAGCCGTTGGCCCCCTCGAGCCGAGCCGTTGGCCAGGCTGCAGTGCTGAGGGAGCCCTCGGTGCTCCAGTGCCCAGCTGAGAGGCGACACTTGGCGAGCTCGCAGCAGCGCCAGCACTTTCCCCGGCCCCGCCAGCTCCCGGCAGCCGGGGCAGCCCCGAGGCGACTCACAGGCAGCAGCAGAGGTGAGCTGGGAGGGGGAGCCTCCCCCCGGGCAGCTGGCAGGTTCCCTGCCGGAGGGCCCTGCCCATTCCTGCCAGTCCTCCCCAGGCCGGCCAGTGCCCGTGGCCTCTCTCCCTTCTCCAGCGGGACACGGCCTGCTGCAGCGCCCAAGAGAGGGAGCGCTTCACCCCCCCAGCTCCCCCCAGCCCAGCGCAGCGGGTGGCCAGCATGGACATGGAGCCAGGCAGCCGCTGCCCAGTGTGCCTGGACACCTGGGACAATGCCGCCCTCGTCATGCCGTGCCTCCACCGCTTCTGCTTCGGCTGCATTCTGCGCTGGGCTCGCAGCAAGCCCGAGTGCCCCCTCTGCAAGAGGGGAGTGCAATCCATCCTGCACTCGGTGCGGGGGGACGACGACTTCCAGGAGGTCGTCATCGGCCCCTGCCGGGCAGCAGAAGCGCCCCAGCCCCCAGCCCCCTCCAGCCCCCCAGCCCCCCACAGCCCCGTCTCCCCCCAGGCGCTGGCCGTGGACTCGCTGCTCCGGGCTCTTCCGGGCGGCCTCCGGCCCGACACCTGGGCCGACCTGTTCACCGACCACCCAGCCCTCCTCGAGCCCTTTCTGCCCTGGCTGCAACAGCAGCTGGGGCAGGTCTTTGCGGAGCCCTCGATGGCAGGCATGATGCAGGGCGTCATCCTGTCCGTCCTGGGCCTCTTTGGGCTGGACGAAGGGGTCCTGGTGCGCCTGCTGCGCAGGGCCCTGGACGATGGCGCCGCGACGTTCGCCCGCCGCCTCATCGACGCCGTTGTGCAACGCTGCGGCAGGGAGGCCCACCGACTCCTGGCCCTCGAGGACGGCCTCGGTGGCGCGGAGCGGGAGGGCAGCCCCGCGGCCGCCCCCCATCCTGCTGCCTCCCGAGGAGGGTCTCCCACCCCTGGCCCAGCCCCCTCCGTCAGCCCCGCTGCAGCTGAGGAAGAGGAGCCCCCCAGCACCTCCAGCGCTGCTCTCCATGGGGGGGCCAGCAGCCCCCCCAGCGCCCCCGCTCCCACCCGTGGGGAGCAGCAAGAGCAGCAGGAGGACGCGGGTCCCTCCGCTCCCGCCCGTGGCAGGCACCGCTCACCTGCCAGGCCACGGCGAGCCCACCGGAGGAGGGCCGGCAGCTCCCAGGACTCTTCCCAGCCCCCCAAGAGACGACGACGACGCCGGCCCCGCTAGAACCGGGCCGCAGGAGCGGCCGAAACCCGGGCCGGGCCAGCAGCTGGGGCACAGGCCGGCCCGAAATTCCAGCAGAAGGCTCTCGGGACTCCCCGTCTCGGCAGCTGCGCCCGGGGAAGATGTTTCCGGCCGGAGGTCTCCAGGTCCGGCCTGTGCCCCACCGCTCATCACCCCAGGCCTGGCCCAGCACGGTCCCACAGTGTCCCGTTCCCTGGCGCGCACCGGCTGGAATAGAGCTCCAGAGCTGAGGAACGGCAGGACAGGAGACCTGGCACAGCCCGGACACTGAAGGGAGCCTGGAGCTGTGTGTCCAGGCACGCAGTCCCCAGGGAAACGCCGCGGCCGTGGAGCTGCGAGAGAACATCTCCTTGGGGACAGGAACATCTTCAGCGGACCCACGCGACCTTCCCGTCAGGGATGCGCTCCGGCCGGAAGGATCGAACCGAGCACAGGACACCAATTCAGCTGCGCGGGCAAAGGTCGGTATCAACCCGTTTGTTTCCTTCCCAGTTAGATGCAGGGACAAGCACTGCTTCTCAGCCGAGCTAAAATCACTTGTCTCCGGGATTCCTTCCCGTTTGCAGAGAACAAGGCCCGCTGCCCCCACCTGAAGGCTCATTAGACGCTGCCTTTGTGAGCTTCTGTGTCCCACTGCAAGCGGAAGCTCGACGTGCCCAGGGGTACGGAGGGATCTTAGTTTTCATGACACTGAAATGATTTCAGTCCCTGTGACTGCAGAGGAAGCTCGCTCACTCTTTACTCCTTTCTCCCTGTTTACGTTGCTATTTCTGGGTTCTGTTGCTGTGGGCCTTTCCAGCCCAGGAAACGCCAACATGGCAGTTTTAAACCTCCTCAGATTAATTGCTGGCATTGTAACGAGCTTATCAAGTGCCAGTCTGATGTCTGAAATCTCAGTCTTAATGCTGTTAACGTGCTGTGTTCTCTCCCTCTGCCACGGCTCGTCCGTCATTCCCCGCGAGCGTGCTCTGCACGGGGCTTTCGACGGCTGCTGGAGGAAGCGCGGTGCTGTGTGTCTCTGGGAAGATCCTCGTCCCCTGTTTCTGGGAAGATCTGATGGACTTCTGGAGGCGGAAGAGGTTAAAAGCCACGGGAAAGAGAGGGGTAAGCAACGGAATGGAGATTCCCTCCAGCTCAAAATCGGCACACGCCAGTCGATGGTTACTGTGGAACTAGTGGAAGTGCTGGTCCCGAGGCAGCACTGCCGGGAGCCACGAGCACAGCACGCTGAGCTGCAGCTTTGGCCTCTTACTGGCCTCCAGTGGCACAGCAGCAATTCTGTCGCACCCTTGCCCTCCCCTTTTCCCATCTGGAGCACAGGTCGGCAATACCTCCCCAGTTCCATCCGAGCCCCCGCGGCTCATCAGTCGGGCTGTGTCCCCGGCTTTACGACAAACGGCAGAGGACACAGCGATCCCATTCAATCCCGTGTATTCGCGTCCCCAAGGAAGGTCAGGGAGTTTTACCCCGTCCACTTACAGCCGCCCGGGAAGGACAGGGCAATGAGCCTTCCTGGTTCCTCTGGCCGTGCCCCAGGGCTGGGTCAGTCCTGCTGTGGGCTGCGCTGGGCTCCCCGTGCGCAGGGGTAGGGTACGTCGTGCCCGCGCAGGCAAGCAGCTCTGGAGCTGGCGTTACTGCAAGAGCGAGAGAGAATGTTTTTAACTCGGCAGGTTGCTGGGGATCACTACGCAAAGAATTCCTCCTTCGCCTCCGGGAAAACGCTGCTGCTGGCTGGCTGATGAGCACCGGTTCCCCTCTCCGGCATGTCCACGCTCTTCCACCCAGAGGAGACCAGGGCCCGGAGCAGCCTGTTCCCACTCCCCTTACAGCTGTCAGGAGCACAGGAAGCACAGCCCTGTGCCCCTTCCCACTGGGAAGTGCAGGTGAGGATGTGCACTGACCCAGCACAGCTGCAGCTCCTGAACAGGGAGGGGGGTGGGGGGGGCCCTCAGCAACAAGACAGGCCACAGACAGACAGAACAGGAGGGTTTAGGTCAAGGCAGGGAGGAATTCATGGAGGGGAAAGCCCGGAACGCTTAAACCCTTTTTGCCTTGGCAGAACAGGGGCGGGATTCCAGGGAGCGACCTTCCCCCCAGGTTCCGCGGGGACAGAAGGGCACAGGCTGTACCACACAGCAGTGTGGCCGCACACGAGCTGGGGCCTGGGCAGAAACCTTTCCCCAGAGCCTGAGGCTTCCCCTGACTGCTTTAAAGACAAATCCTCTCACTGCCCCTTAGAAATCACATCGTTTACCATGTTTAAAGCTGAAATAACACCGAGGTGGAAACAAAAAGCCTCAGTTGGCTGGAAGGAACCGTTCCTGCGCACCTGGAACCATTTCATTTTCTGCTGAAAATCCATCCAGCCTGTCTTAGCTTTGCACCAGCCAGTCTGTGTTTTGCTTCGCCCCATAGCACATCAAGCTGCATAGGTAGTGCCAGCCCAGGACCCGCGGCACAGCAGGACCCGCGGGGAGGGGGTGGGGATGGGGGTGGAAAGGCTTGTGGTCAGGCAGGACCCTGGGAAGGGGAAGGGTCTGAGGGGGCTTCCGGCCAAGGGGGCTGGGGGTTTGTTTGTTGTGGGACCTCGTGGCGAGTGGTGGGGGCTCCGGGCAGAGCCAGCGTCTTGCCGGGCAGATCGGTCTGGGAGTCGGGGTTTGAAAGGTTTTTCCTCTCTCTGACTCTCTCGGCCCCCGGGCGGTTTCATGGGGGGTTTGCTCCCTTCGGGTGGGTTTTCTTTCCCTTTTTCCCTTCTTGGGGTGGGATCCTGTATCATTTGTTCTACCCTCTCCCTCCGTTCCTTGCATTACTCGTTAGCACTAGCATTGTTAGTAACTCCCTAAGTTTCATTTATATAATTAAATAGTTCTTAACTCCTACGGGCTTTTCTTGGTTTGTTCCTCCGACCCATCCTCACCGGGAGGAGGTGTGGGGGGGGGCCGGGGTGGGAGAGAAGGCTTGTCGTCAAACTACGACACAGCCGCGGCAGTTCCTTCATCTCTCAATCCCAGCCACATCTCCCAACGGAGCGGGGGCTCTTCCATGGGCACGGTCGCGACTACCGTCCCATATGGAGCGCACGGAGCGGCCTGGCCCCGTGCCGGAAACATTTACGTAAGGCATTTCCAGTCAATGGGAAACGGCACTGCCTTCAAACCCCTTTCTTTCCATTGACAGGGGTTTGAGTCAAAGAGGCAGGCTCTAAGGGAAAATTGTCCCACTGGGGAATTTGAGGTCAACCCTGTGGATTCAGACCCACTTTGCCCAGCTGCAGGTGTTTCTCTTTGGCTGTTCACAGAAAGAAGAGGATGGAAAACAAACCAAGGGGCAGGGAAAGGCACAAGTTAGGAAGAGCAGGACAGTGTACGAGGAAGAACCTGCTTCCTACAGCCCCGAGGCAGCAAAAGGGGTTCACGGAAGCAGAAACCTCACTCCCAGCCCATTCCGTGACTCTGTGCTCTGCACAGATAAGGTGAAGCCAGCACACGGATGCAGCACGAGTCCACCCACGCTGAAACTGCTGCTGCCTGCATTCGCCTTTTTCCCCAGAACATGACAAAAACAACCCCTGGCTGTGCAGAAGGGCCTGTCCACAGGGCTGAGCCACGATGGGTTTGGCTGAAGTTTGCTCATCACCCTGAAAAAGCACAGACTGGACATGATGATGCTGAGGGCCGGGCTGGGCCGTGTCAGCGCGAGGGTTTAAGAACAGCCCCGCAGTCTCTGGGAATCCATGAGCCAAAGGATTAGAAGCCTGGCAAAAGATGCCTGGAAGCATCACCTTGCTGCAGCACGTAGGTGACACCCTGCCGGCAGCAAGTGACAAGGAGGATTCCACAGCAATGGCAACGCACCTCCTAAACTTTTGGGGGCTGGCAGGGTTCCCCAGTCGAAACAAGAGCTGAGAGCGTTCCTCGGAACCTGTGTTTCCAGGCCCGCTGCCTGTTACCAAAACCAGGATTCCCAGGCCCACTGCCTGCTTACTTACCCTTCTCCCTCTGGTCACCCCTCACGGACTCCCCTGGCCCGCTACTCGTCTGTCTCCAAACAGTCTCGGGTACCCAGTCAGTCGTCCAGGGCCAGCGGACCTCGGAGGGGATCGCCCAACTCTCGGCGAGGCGCGCCATCCGTCCCGTCCATCGCCCACCGTCCCTGGAAGGTGGAAGGATCCTGGACGAGCCCCCATTGGTATGGAAAATCGCGCGACCAGGAGTCAGTGTTCGCAAAGGAGACAGGGGAGGCCTGTGAAAAATAAGAATAAAACTTTAGTTGAATAAAGGGAGAGTCCACGGGACACATTCCTGCGGGGTCTCTCCAGCTACAGGGGGGCGCAGCCCCCTTTTCTCCTACTTTGACTGCGTGGGCTCAGGTTCTTTTGTAAAGACACAGAAGTGCTGTTCCTGCCAGCGCCGACTGGGGATCAGGAATTGTGGATTCGCTGCCAAAGCCTCCTGTGAAGGCGTGCAGGTCCCCAGGTCCCCCCGGCCACAGAGACGGACGCGGTCTCCGCCGCAATCCGCCCACCAAGCAGCCAAGCCAAGCCCAGAGCGGGCAGCGCATTTCCAGCCTCGTCCCGCAGCGGCTCCAGCAGAAGCCGGGCCGCAGCGTTTGCTCCAAGCGCTGCGGCTGCCCCGAGCAGCATCGCCGCGCCAGACTCTGTCCCTGCGCCAGCCGGAGCCCCCGCAGCGGGGCGACTGCGCCAGCTGCGCCGCGGCTGCTCCCGGCACCTGCCGCGCTCGGCCGCGCCAGCCTGGATTTCCCGGTTCCCAGCGATCCCGGCTATTCCTGCCTGAGCCGCCGGGCTCTCCCCTTCGCCGGCCGTTCCCCCCTTCGGCTCGCGCTGCCGCTCCGGCCGGCAGCGGGCGGAATGCGCACACGGCCCCTTCCCAGCCCCAAGCCGGGCAGCCCGAGGGCGCAGCACGCCCGCCCGAGGCCACCCCGTGCGCACACCGCCGCAGCCCGGCAGCGCGGCGCATCCCGGAGCGGCCACCGAACCCCCCCCGCCCGGCCCGCACGCAACCAGACCGGCGCCCCCACCTCCGGCCGCAGCCCCGCGCACGCCCCGCGGCCTCCCCCCGCCCGGCCGGGCGGTCGCCTGCTGGCACGGCCGCTCTGGCCGCCGCTGCCGGGACTCCGCCGGGCGCCGGCAGCTCCGGGACCCCGGGCACGCGCCTGTCTGCCCGCTGCCGCGCGCTGCCCGCCGCCACCACCCCCGGCCGGCTGCCGGCTCAGCCAATCGCAGGCCGGGCCCCGCCGCTCCCAACCCGCCCCCTGCTCGCCCGTCCAATCGGCGGGAAGGGCCCCGCCGCTCCCAACCCGCCCCCTGCTCGCCCGCCCAATCGGCGGGCCACGCACCGCGGCTCCGGGCCCGCCCCCTGCTCGCCCGCCCAATCGCGGGGCTTCGCGCTGTGCGCTTCCGGGCGGAGAGAGAGAGGGAGGAGGGAAGGCCCCGCCGGGGTTCAGCCGGCCGGAGCCACACGCTGCCGGGCTGGCTGCAGGGACCGCAGGGGTGTGCCCCGGGCCCTCTCCCGTTATTCCAATCAAGTTTCCCAGGCCTGCCCTGTCTCCTGGGTGCACACCGGCTCCTGGCGCTGGCATTTTCCCCACCGATGGGGGCTCGTCCGGGATCCTTCCACCTGCCCGGGACGGCGGGCGGCGGACGGGGCGGACGTGGCGCCCCCTCGGTACTGGGGCCATCGGCTCCCCTTGGACGGCTGCCGGCCCTGGGCGGTGCTGGGTGCCCGGCACTGCGGGGAGACAGGCGAGTGGCCGGCCAGGGGCTCCGGGAGGGCCGGAGAGGGAGGAGGGAAAGCATCCTCTGGGGAGGAGAGCGAGGGAAGGCTCTTCGGGGCACCCGAGGGGGGTGCACAGAGCCGGGCCGGGGGGTGAGGCAGAGGCTGGAGACCTGGAGGCTGGTCACTCTGCCCGTGCTGTCCACGGGAGGACTGTGAAAGACTTTTCCCCAGACCCAGCGGGTGGCTCTAGGTATGCCTTTTATTGAATCACAACTCAGCGTTGGGCCACCCCCTCAGCGAGTGGCAAATGGCCCAAGATCTCACACAGGTTTTGTACCATTACAGAAGGTCCAAAGTCTCTGTATATTTCCACTCGGCCTTTCAGCCCCCCAAATTCATCGTTTATCACAGACCATCCCAATCCCCTGTCCCAGCTGCCTTCTCCTGTTCTGGTTCCAATCCTTGGTTCAGTTTCAGGGTCTCTTCGGGTCTCCGGAATCGCTCTTGTGCCCTTTCTGCCTTGCACCATTCTGAGAGAGACCTGGAGATGCACTAGTAAGGGTTTCCCTTTTGTCTGGCAAAGCACCTGTGCTTAATTAATTAACCACTCTTTGTTGAAACTGTCTCTGCACCATGAGCTTGACTGGGTTTGAAACCAGCCTTGGGTGGGTCTGTGCCAGGAGCAGGTGGAGAACAAACATTCTGGGCCTGCTCAGCAGTATTTCTGCACTTTTACATGACCCCACACCTCACATCTAAACCTGCCCTGGAGACACTGAAAGATTCCTTTACAATTCCCTCCTTTTGTTTTTATTTGCATACCTGCAATTAACATTTATTACAATTCCAGGTGACACCTTAAATCTTAGTCCATAAGCGAGGAAAACAAGTAATACAACGTTATAACAACACTGTTCCACATGCCAGCAGTAAAACCACTGCAACAGCTACTGCAATCCCTTTCTTTAACCATGAGGGCAGATCAGGGAACCAACAAGCTGACCATGAAAAGGTTTCCGAAAATCCCCACAAAGTGTTAAATAACTGGAAAGACTGGACTGGGAAAACATAACTTAAAGCAACACCAGTCTCCAGCTGGTCTGTTACCAAAACACCACAGATGCTGGTTCAAACACCCTGTTCCTCTCCCACTCAGCAGCTCCCTGAGATGCGCAGGACAAGAACAGGGATCCCAAGGCCTTAGTTTTGACCATACACCACATTTTCTCCAGCTAGCTGAGACTCTAACAGTCACACAAAATTCAACAGCCACTGAAGGATCAAAGGAATAATTCCCCTCGATTTTGGTACTTTTAGTAACTACAACATTCTGAACAGATTGAGGCTGAAAACCCCCAATTTCACATCAGGCTGGACATGTACGATTACTGTGCTTAAGGCTGGATCCAGGTTTCTTTCCCCTGCACCTTCACACCACAAAAAGAGGTGAGTTACACCAGAGAAGGTCTCTCCCGTTTCAGTTCACATCTGTTCCCTCTTTTCAGATTTCCCCATGAACTTGATCACCAGGTTGTAGATCAGGTACCTGCATTTCAGGTGTCGCTCCCTGATCCCAATGAGCATGGTTTCTCCATTGTGAAACAGAATGCTGTAAATACAGCACATACCGGGTTCCCTGTTCATCCCCATCCAACAGGCTCCTCTGAGCTGGTACCTAAGTTCCTGGAACAGCTATAATCCCCCCCAATAACACTTCTGCAGGCGAAACCCCTACTGGTCCTCCAGGCGTATTCCTAATATCCCATCATACTAAGTTTAATGCCTCTGGCCATTTTAACCCTGTTTGTTTACAAACCTTCACTGGTTTGGCCTTAATTGTTCTCTTCCTCCTCCCTGCCTGACCTGGTGACTCTGGGTGACAGGGGGTATGTAGCTGTGCTCGGATGCCTGAGGAGTGAGAGACCTGAATTACAGCAGCTGCAGGAAAAGGTGCTCCCCTGTCGGAACCCATGATTTCAGGAACTGCGTATCTAGGAGTAATTTCCTTCAAAAGAGCTTTAACAACCACCTTGGAGTCTTTTTTTTTTTTTTTTGAGTGGGGAAAGCTTCAACCCATCCTGATATTTGTTCAACAATAACAAAAAAACCCACAACCCTGCCCTGGAGACACGGAAAGATTCCTGTACAGTGCCCCTGCCCAGCGGGAAGTGCAGGTGAGGCTGTGCAGAGCGAGCACAGCTGCAGCTCCTGAACAGGGAGGGGGGGCCCTCAGCAACAGGACAGGCCGCGGGCAGACAGACCGGGAGCGTTTAGGTCACGGCAGGGAGGAATTCATGGAGGGGAAAGCCCGGAACGCTGCCCTGAGCCCCGGCTCTGCTGAGCCCGAGTCCCTGCTGACGGGCTTTGCTGCCGGCACCGGCTCTGAGCCCGCCCAGCTCAGCCGTTGGCCCCCTCGAGCCGAGCCGTTGGCCCCCTCGAGCCGAGCCGTTGGCCAGGCTGCAGTGCTGAGGGAGCCCTCGGTGCTCCAGTGCCCAGCTGAGAGGCGACACTTGGCGAGCTCGCAGTAGCGCCAGCACTTTCCCCGGCCCCGCCAGCTCCAGGCAGCCGGGGCAGCCCCGAGGCGACTCACAGGCAGCAGCAGAGGTGAGCTGGGAGGGGGAGCCTCCCCCCGGGCAGCTGGCAGGTTCCCTGCTGGAGGGCCCTGCCCATTCCTGCCAGCCCTCCCCAGGCCGGCCAGTGCCCGTGGCCTCTCTCCCTTCTCCAGCGGGACACCGCCTGCTGCAGCGCCCAAGAGAGGGAGCGCTTCACCCCCCCAGCTCCCCCCAGCCCAGCGCAGCGGGTGGCCAGCATGGACATGGAGCCAGGCAGCCGCTGCCCAGTGTGCCTGGACACCTGGGACAATGCCGCCCTCGTCATGCCGTGCCTCCACCGCTTCTGCTTCGGCTGCATCCTGCGCTGGGCTCGCAGCAAGCCCGAGTGCCCCCTCTGCAAGAGGGGAGTGCAATCCATCCTGCACTCGGTGCGGGGGGACGACGACTTCCAGGAGGTCGTCATCGGCCCCTGCCGGGCAGCAGAAGCGCCCCAGCCCCCAGCCCCCTCCAGCCCCCCAGCCCCCCACAGCCCCATCTCCCCCCAGGCGCTGGCCGTGGACTCGCTGCTCCGGGCTCTTCCGGGCGGCCTCCGGCCCGACACCTGGGCCGACCTGTTCACCGACCACCCAGCCCTCCTCGAGCCCTTTCTGCCCTGGCTGCAGCAGCAGCTGGGGCAGGTCTTTGCGGAGCCCTCGATGGCAGGCATGATGCAGGGCGTCATCCTGTCCGTCCTGGGCCTCTTTGGGCTGGACGAAGGGGTCCTGGTGCGCCTGCTGCGCAGGGCCCTGGACGATGGCGCCGCGACGTTCGCCCGCCGCCTCATCGACGCCGTCGTGCAACGCTGCGGCAGGGAGGCCCACCGACTCCTGGCCCTCGAGGACGGCCTCGGTGGCGCGGAGCGGGAGGGCAGCCCCGCGGCCGCCCCCCATCCTGCTGCCTCCCGAGGAGGGTCTCCCACCCCTGGCCCAGCCCCCTCCGTCAGCCCCGCTGCAGCTGAGGAAGAGGAGCCCCCCAGCACCTCCAGCGCTGCTCTCCATGGGGGGGCCAGCAGCCCCCCCAGCGCCCCCGCTCCCACCCGCGGGGAGCAGCAAGAGCAGCAGGAGGACGCGGGTCCCTCCGCTCCCGCCCGTGGCAGGCACCGCTCACCTGCCAGGCCACGGCGAGCCCACCGGAGGAGGGCCGGCAGCGCCCAGGACTCTTCCCAGCCCCCCAAGAGACGACGACGACGCCGGCCCCGCTAGAACCGGGCCGCAGGAGCGGCCGAAACCCGGGCCGGGCCAGCAGCTGGGGCACAGGCCGGCCCGAAATTCCAGCAGAAGGCTCTCGGGACTCCCCGTCTCGGCAGCTGCGCCCGGGGAAGGTGTTTCCGGCCGGAGTCTCCAGGTCCGGCCTGTGCCCCACCGCTCATCACCCCAGGCCTGGCCCAGCACGGTCCCACAGTGTCCCGTTCCCTGGCACGCACCGGCTGGAAGAGAGCTCCAGAGCTGAGGAACGGCAGGACAGGAGACCTGGCACAGCCCGGACACTGAAGGGAGCCTGGAGCTGTGTGTCCAGGCACGCAGCCCCCAGGGAAACGCCGCGGCCGTGGAGCTGCGAGAGAACATCTCCTTGGGGACAGGAACACCTTCAGCGGACCCACGCGACCTTCCCGTGAGGGATGCGCTCCAGCCAGAAGGATCGAACCGAGCACAGGACACCAATTCAGCTGCGCGGGCAAAGGTCGGTATCAACCCGTTTGTTTCCTTCCCAGTCAGATGCAGGGACAAGCACTGCTTCTCAGCCGAGCTAAAATCACTTGTCTCCGGGATTCCTTCCCGTTTGCAGAGAACAAGGCCCGTTGCCCCCACCTGAAGGCTCATTAGACGCCGCCTTTGTGAGCTTCTGTGTCCCGCTGCAAGCGGAAGCTCGATGTGCCCAGGGGTACGGAGGGATCTCAGTTTTCATGACACTGAAATGATTTCAGTCCCTGTGACTGCAGAGGAAGCTCGCTCACTCTTTACTCCTTTCTCCCTGTTTACGTTGCTATTTCTGGGTTCTGTTGCTGTGGGCCTTTCCAGCTCAGGAAACGCCAACATGGCAGTTTTAAACCTCCTCAGATTAATTGCTGGCACTGTAACGAGCTTATCAAGTGCCAGTCTGATGTCTGAAATCTCAGTCTTAATGCTGTTAACGTGCTGTGTTCTCTCCCTCTGCCACGGCTCGTCCGTCATTCCCCGCGAGCGTGCTCTGCACGGGGCTTTCGACGGCTGCTGGAGGAAGCGCGGTGCCGTGTGTCTGCGGGAAGATCCTCGTCCCCTATTTCTGGGAAGATCTGATGGACTTCTGGAGGCGGAAGAGGTTAAAAGCCACGGGAAAGAGAGGGGTAAGCAACGGAATGGAGATTCCCTCCAGCTCAAAATCGGCACACGCCACTTGATGGTTACTGTGGAACTAGTGGAAGTGCTGGTCCCGAGGCAGCACTGCCGGGAGCCACGAGCACAGCACGCTGAGCTGCAGCTTTGGCCTCTTACTGGCCTCCAGTGGCACAGCAGCAATTCTGTCGGACCCCTGCCCTCCCCTTTTCCCATCTGGAGCACAGGTCGGCAATACCTCCCCAGTTCCATCTGAGCCCCCGCGGCTCATCAGTCGGGCTGTGTCCCCGGCTTTACGACAAACGGCAGAGGACACAGCGATCCCATTCAATCCCGTGTATTCGCGTCCCCAAGGAAGGTCAGGGAGTTTTACCCCGTCCACTTACAGCCGCCCGGGAAGGACAGGGCAATGAGCCTTCCTGGTTCCTCTGGCCGTGCCCCAGGGCTGGGTCAGTCCTGCTGTGGGCTGCGCTGGGCTCCCCGTGCGCAGGGGTAGGGTACGTCGTGCCCACGCAGGAAAGCAGCTCTGGAGCTGGCGTTACTGCAAGAGCGAGAGAGAATGTTTTTAACTCGGCAGGTTGCTGGGGATCGCTACGCAAAGAATTCCTCCTTCGCCTCCGGGAAAACGCTGCTGCTGGCTGGCTGATGAGCACCGGTTCCCCTCTCCGGCATGTCCACGCTCTTCCACCCAGAGGAGACCAGGGCCCGGAGCAGCCTGTTCCCACTCCCCTTACAGCTGTCAGGAGCACAGGAAGCACAGCCCTGTGCCCCTTCCCACTGGGAAGTGCAGGTGAGGATGTGCACTGACCCAGCACAGCTGCAGCTCCTGAACAGGGAGGGGGGTGGGGGGGACCCTCAGCAACAAGACAGGCCACAGAGAGACAGAACAGGAGGGTTTAGGTCAAGGCAGGGAGGAATTCATGGAGGGGAAAGCCCGGAACGCTTAAACCCTTTTTGCCTTGGCAGAACAGGGGCGGGATTCCAGGGAGCGACCTTCCCCCCAGGTTCCGCGGGGACAGAAGGGCACAGGCTGTACCACACAGCAGTGTGGCCGCACACGAGCTGGGGCCTGGGCAGAAACCTTTCCCCAGAGCCTGAGGCTTCCCCTGACTGCTTTAAAGACAAATCCTCTCACTGCCCCTTAGAAATCACATCGTTTACCATGTTTAAAGCTGAAATAACACCGAGGTGGAAACAAAAAGCATCAGTTGGCTGGAAGGAACCGTTCCTGCGCACCTGGAACCATTTCATTTTCTGCTGCAAATCCATCCAGCCTGTCTTAGCTTTGCACCAGCCAGTCTGTGTTTTGCTTCACCCCACAGCACATCAAGCTGCATAGGTAGTGCCAGCCCAGGACCCGCGGCACAGCAGGACCCGCGGGGAGGGGGTGGGGATGGGGGTGGAAAGGCTTGTGGTCAGGCAGGACCCTGGGAAGGGGAAGGGTCTGAGGGGGCTTCCGGCCGAGGGGGCTGGGGGTTTGTTTGTTGTGGGACCTCGTGGCGAGTGGTGGGGGCTCTGGGCAGAGCCAGCGTCTTGCCGGGCAGATCGGTCTGGGAGTCGGGGTTTGAAAGGTTTTTCCTCTCTCTGACTCTCTCGGCCCCCGGGCGGTTTCATGGGGGGTTTGCTCCCTTCGGGTGGGTTTTCTTTCCCTTTTTCCCTTCTTGGGGTGGGATCCTGTATCATTTGTTCTACCCTCTCCCTCCGTTCCTTGCATTACTCGTTAGCACTAGCATTGTTAGTAACTCCCTAAGTTTCATTTATATAATTAAATAGTTCTTAACTCCTACGGGCTTTTCTTGGTTTGTTCCTCCGACCCATCCTCACCGGGAGGAGGTGTGGGGGGGGGCCGGGGTGGGACAGAAGGCTTGTCGTCAAACTACGACACAGCCACGGCAGTTCCTTCATCTCTCAATCCCAGCCACATCTCCCAACGGAGCGGGGGCTCTTCCACGGGCACGGTCGCGACTACTGTCCCATATGGAGCGCACGGAGCAGGCTGGCCCCGTGCCGGAAACATTTACGTAAGGCATTTCCAGTCAATGGGAAACGGCACTGCCTTCAAACCCCTTTCTTTCCATTGACAGGGGTTTGAGTCAAAGAGGCAGGCTCTAAGGGAAAATTGTCCCACTGGGGAATTTGAGGTCAACCCTGTGGATTCAGACCCACTTTGCCCAGCTGCAGGTGTTTCTCTTTGGCTGTTCACAGAAAGAAGAGGATGGAAAACATACCAAGGCAGGGGAAAGGCACAAGTTAGGAAGAGCAGGACAGTGTACGAGGAAGAACCTGCTTCCTACAGCCCCGAGGCAGCAAAAGGGGTTCACGGAAGCAGAAACCTCACTCCCAGCCCATTCCGTGACTCTGTGCTCTGCACAGATAAGGTGAAGCCAGCACACGGATGCAGCACGAGTCCACCCACGCTGAAACTGCTGCTGCCTGCATTCGCCTTTTTCCCCAGAACATGACAAAAACAACCCCTGGCTGTGCAGAAGGGCCTGTCCACAGGGCTGAGCCACGATGGGTTTGGCTGAAGTTTGCTCATCACCCTGAAAAAGCACAGACTGGACATGATGATGCTGAGGGCCGGGCTGGGCCGTGTCAGCGCGAGGGTTTAAGAACAGCCCCGCAGTCTCTGGGAATCCATGAGCCAAAGGATTAGAAGCCTGGCAAAAGACGCCTGGAAGCATCACCTTGCTGCAGCACGTAGGTGACACCCTGCCAGCAGCAAGTGACAAGGAGGATTCCACAGCAATGGCAACGCACCTCCTAAACTTTTGGGGGCTGGCGGGGTTCCCCAGTCGAAACAAGAGCTGAGAACGTTCCTCGGAACCTGTGTTTCCAGGCCCGCTGCCTGTTACCAAAACCAGGATTCCCAGGCCCACTGCCTGCTTACTTACCCTTCTCCCTCTGGTCACCCCTCACGGACTCCCCTGGCCCGCTACTCGTCTGTCTCCAAACAGTCTCGGGTACCCAGTCAGTCGTCCAGGGCCAGCGGACCTCGGAGGGGATCGCCCAACTCTCGGCGAGGCGCGCCATCCGCCCCGTCCATCGCCCACCGTCCCTGGAAGGTGGAAGGATCCTGGACGAGCCCCCATTGGTATGGAAAATCACGCGACCAGGAGTCAGTGTTCGCAAAGGAGACAGAGGAGGCCTGTGAAAAATAAGAATAAAACTTTATTTGAATAAAGGGAGAGTCCACGGGACACATTCCTGCGGGGTCTCTCCAGCTACAGGGGGGCGCAGCCCCCTTTTCTGCTACTTTGACTGCGTGGGCTCAGGTTCTTTTGTAAAGACACAGAAGTGCTGTTCCTGCCAGCGCCGACTGGGGATCAGGAATTGTGGATTCGCTGCCAAAGCCTCCTGTGAAGCCGTGCACGTCCCCAGGTGCCCCCGGCCACAGAGACGGACGCGGTCTCCGCCGCACTCCGCCTACCGAGCAGCCGAGCCAAGCCCAGAGCGGGCAGCGCATTTCCAGCCTCGTCCCGCAGCGGCTCCAGCAGAAGCCGGGCCGCAGCGTTTGCTCCAGGCGCTGCGGCTGCCCCGAGCAGCATCGCCGCGCCAGACTCTGTCCCTGCGCCAGCCGGAGCCCCCGCAGCGGGGCGACTGCGCCAGCTGCGCCGCGGCTGCTCCCGGCACCTGCCAGGCTCGGCCGCGCCAGCCTGGATTTCCCGGTTCCCAGCGATCCCGGCTATTCCTGCCTGAGCCGCCGGGCTCTCCCCTTCGCCGGCCGTTCCCCCCTTCGGCTCGCGCTGCCGCTCCCGCCGGCAGCGGGCGGAATGCGCACACGGCCCCTTCCCAGCCCCAAGCCGGGCAGCCCGAGGGCGCAGCACGCCCGCCCGAGGCCACCCCGTGCGCACACCGCCGCAGCCCCCCCGCAGCCCGGCAGGGCGGCGCATCCCGGAGCGGCCATCGAACCCCCCCCGCCCGGCCCGCACGCAACCAGACCGGCGCCCCCACCTCCGGCCGCAGCCCCGCGCACGCCCCGCGGCCTCCCCCCGCCCGGCCGGGCGGTCGCCTGCTGGCACGGGCGCTCTGGCCGCCGCTGCCGGGGCTCCGCCGGGGGCCGACAGCTCCGGGACCCCGGGCACGCGCCTGTCTGCCCGCTGCCGCGCGCTGCCCGCCGCCACCACCCCCGGCCGGCTGCCGGCTCAGCCAATCGCAGGCCGGGCCCCGCCGCTCCCAACCCGCCCCCTGCTCGCCCGTCCAATCGGCGGGAAGGGCCCCGCCGCTCCCAACCCGCCCCCTGCTCGCCCGTCCAATCGGCGGGAAGGGCTCCGCCGCTCCCAACCCGCCCCCTGCTCGCCCGCCCAATCGGCGGGCCACGCGCCGCGGCTCCGGGCCCGCCCCCTGCTCGCCCGCCCAATCGCGGGGCTCCGCGCTGTGCGCTTCCGGGCGGAGGGAGAGAGGGAGGAGGGAAGGCCCCGCCGGGGTTCAGCCGGCCGGAGCCACACGCTGCCGGGCTGGCTGCAGGGACCCCAGGGGTGTGCCCCGGGCCCTCTCCCGTTATTCCAATCAAGTTTCCCAGGCCTGCCCTGTCTCCTGGGTGCACACCGGCTCCTGGCGCTGGCATTTTCCCCACCGATGGGGGCTCGTCCGGGATCCTTCCACCTGCCCGGGACGGCGGGCGGCGGACGGGGCGGACGTGGCGCCCCCTCGGTACTGGGGCCATCGGCTCCCCTTGGACGGCTGCCGGCCCTGGGCGGTGCTGGGTGCCCGGTACTGCGGGGAGACAGGCGAGTGGCCGGCCAGGGGCTCCGGGAGGGCCGGAGAAGGAGGAGGGAAAGCATCCTCTGGGGAGGAGAGCGAGGGAAGGCTCTTCGGGGCACCCGAGGGGGGTGCACAGAGCCGGGCCGGGGGGTGAGGCAGAGGCTGGAGACCTGGAGGCTGGTCACTCTGCCCGTGCTGTCCACGGGAGGACTGTGAAAGACTTTTCCCCAGACCCAGCGGGTGGCTCTAGGTATGCCTTTTATTGAATCACAACTCAGCGTTGGGCCACCCCCTCAGCGAGTGGCAAATGGCCCAAGATCTCACACAGGTTTTGTACCGTTACAGAAGGTCCAAAGTCTCTGTATATTTCCACTCGGCCTTTCAGTCCCCCAAATTCATCGTTTATCACAGACCATCCCAATCCCCTGTCCCAGCTGCCTTCTCCTGTTCTGGTTCCAATCCTTGGTTCAGTTTCAGGGTCTCTTCGGGTCTCCGGAATCGCTCTTGTGCCCTTTCTGCCTTGCACCATTCTGAGAGAGACCTGGAGATGCACTAGTAAGGGTTTCCCTTTTGTCTGGCAAAGCACCTGTGCTTAATTAATTAACCACTCTTTGTTGAAACTGTCTCTGCACCATGAGCTTGGCTGGGTTTGAAACCAGCCTTGGGTGGGTCTGTGCCAGGAGCAGGTGGAGAACAAACATTCTGGGCCTGCTCAGCAGTATTTCTGCACTTTTACATGACCCCACACCTCACATCTAAACCTGCCCTGGAGACACTGAAAGATTCCTTTACAATTCCCTCCTTTTGTTTTTATTTGCATACCTGCAATTAACATTTATTACAATTCCAGGTGGCACCTTAAATCTTAGTCCATAAGCGAGGAAAACAAGTCATACAACGTTATAACAACACTGTTCCACATGCCAGCAGTAAAACCACTGCAACAGCTACTGCAATCCCTTTCTTTAACCATGAGGGCAGATCAGGGAACCAACAAGCTGACCATGAAAAGGTTTCCGAAAATCCCCACAAAGTGTTAAATAACTGGAAAGACTGGACTGGGAAAACATAACTTAAAGCAACACCAGTCTCCAGCTGGTCTGTTACCAAAACACCACAGATGCTGGTTCAAACACCCTGTTCCTCTCCCACTCAGCAGCTCCCTGAGATGCGCAGGACAAGAACAGGGATCCCAAGGCCTTAGTTTTGACCATACACCACATTTTCTCCAGCTAGCTGAGACTCTAACAGTCACACAAAATTCAACAGCCACTGAAGGATCAAAGGAATAATTCCCCTCGATTTTGGTACTTTTAGTAACTACAACATTCTGAACAGATTGAGTCTGAAAACCCCTAATTTCACATCAGGCTGGACACGTACGATTACTGTGCTTAAGGCTGGATCCAGGTTTCTTTCCCCTGCACCTTCACACCACAAAAAGAGGTGAGTTACACCAGAGAAGGTCTCTCCCGTTTCAGTTCACATCTGTTCCCTCTTTTCAGATTTCCCCATGAACTTGATCACCAGGTTGTAGATCAGGTACCTGCATTTCAGGTGTCGCTCCCTGATCCCAATGAGCATGGTTTCTCCATTGTGAAACAGAATGCTGTAAATACAGCACATAACGGGTTCCCTGTTCATCCCCATCCAACAGGCTCCTCTGAGCTGGTACCGAAGTTCCTGGAACAGCTATAATCCCCCCCAATAACACTTCTGCAGGCGAAACCCCTACTGGTCCTCTAGGCGTATTCCTAATATCCCATCATACTAAGTTTAATGCCTCTGGCCATTTTAACCCTGTTTGTTTACAAACCTTCACTGGTTTGGCCTTAATTGTTCTCTTCCTCCTCCCTGCCTGACCTGGTGACTCTGGGTGACAGGGGGTATGTAGCTGTGCTCGGATGCCTGAGGAGTGAGAGACCTGAATTACAGCAGCTGCAGGAAAAGGTGCTGCCCTGTCGGAACCCATGATTTCAGGAACTGCGTATCTAGGAGTAATTTCCTTCAAAAGAGCTTTAACAACCACCTTGGAGTCTTTTTTTTTTTTTTTTGAGTGGGGAAAGCTTCAACCCATCCCGATATTTGTTCAACAATAACAAAAAACCCCACAACCCTGCCCTGGAGACACGGAAAGATTCCTGTACAGTGCCCCTGCCCAGCGGGAAGTGCAGGTGAGGCTGTGCAGAGCGAGCACAGCTGCAGCTCCTGAACAGGGAGGGGGGGCCCTCAGCAACAGGACAGGCCGCGGGCAGACAGACCGGGAGCGTTTAGGTCACGGCAGGGAGGAATTCATGGAGGGGAAAGCCCGGAACGCTGCCCTGAGCCCCGGCTCTGCTGAGCCCGAGTCCCTGCTGACGGGCTTTGCTGCCGGCACCGGCTCTGAGCCCGCCCAGCTCAGCCGTTGGCCCCCTCGAGCCGAGCCGTTGGCCCCCTCGAGCCGAGCCGTTGGCCAGGCTGCAGTGCTGAGGGAGCCCTCGGTGCTCCAGTGCCCAGCTGAGAGGCGACACTTGGCGAGCTCGCAGCAGCGCCAGCACTTTCCCCGGCCCTGCCAGCTCCAGGCAGCCGGGGCAGCCCCGAGGCGACTCACAGGCAGCAGCAGAGGTGAGCTGGGAGGGGGAGCCTCCCCCCTGGGCAGCTGGCAGGTTCCCTGCTGGAGGGCCCTGCCCATTCCTGCCAGCCCTCCCCAGGCCGGCCAGTGCCCGTGGCCTCTCTCCCTTCTCCAGCGGGACACGGCCTGCTGCAGCGCCCAAGAGAGGGAGCGCTTCACCCCCCCAGCTCCCCCCAGCCCAGCGCAGCGGGTGGCCAGCATGGACATGGAGCCAGGCAGCCGCTGCCCAGTGTGCCTGGACACCTGGGACAATGCCGCCCTCGTCATGCCGTGCCTCCACCGCTTCTGCTTCGGCTGCATCCTGCGCTGGGCTCGCAGCAAGCCCGAGTGCCCCCTCTGCAAGAGGGGAGTGCAATCCATCCTGCACTCGGTGCGGGGGGACGACGACTTCCAGGAGGTCGTCATCGGCCCCTGCCGGGCAGCAGAAGCGCCCCAGCCCCCAGCCCCCTCCAGCCCCCCAGCCCCCCACAGCCCCGTCTCCCCCCAGGCGCTGGCCGTGGACTCGCTGCTCCGGGCTCTTCCGGGCGGCCTCCGGCCCGACACCTGGGCCGACCTGTTCACCGACCACCCAGCCCTCCTCGAGCCCTTTCTGCCCTGGCTGCAGCAGCAGCTGGGGCAGGTCTTTGCGGAGCCCTCGATGGCAGGCATGATGCAGGGTGTCATCCTGTCCGTCCTGGGCCTCTTTGGGCTGGACGAAGGGGTCCTGGTGCGCCTGCTGCGCAGGGCCCTGGACGATGGCGCCGCGACGTTCGCCCGCCGCCTCATCGACGCCGTCGTGCAACGCTGCGGCAGGGAGGCCCACCGACTCCTGGCCCTCGAGGACGGCCTCGGTGGCGCGGAGCGGGAGGGCGGCCCCGCGGCCGCCCCCCATCCTGCTGCCTCCCGAGGAGGGTCTCCCACCCCTGGCCCAGCCCCCTCCGTCAGCCCCGCTGCAGCTGAGGAAGAGGAGCACCCCATCACCTCCAGCGCTGCTCTCCATGGGGGGGCCAGCAGCCCCCCCAGCGCCCCCACTCCCACCCGCGGGGAGCAGGAAGAGCAGCAGGAGGACGCGGGTCCCTCCGCTCCCGCCCGTGGCAGGCACCGCTCACCTGCCAGGCCACGGCGAGCCCACCGGAGGAGGGCCGGCAGCGCCCAGGACTCTTCCCAGCCCCCCAAGAGACGACGACGACGCCGGCCCCGCTAGAACCGGGCCGCAGGAGCGGCCGAAACCCGGGCCGGGCCAGCAGCTGGGGCACGGGCTGGCCCGAAATTCCAGCAGAAGGCTCTCGGGACTCCCCGTCTCGGCAGCTGCGCCCGGGGAAGGTGTTTCCAGCCGGAGGTCTCCAGGTCCGGCCTGTGCCCCACCGCTCATCACCCCAGGCCTGGCCCAGCACGGTCCCACAGTGTCCCGTTCCCTGGCGCGCACCGGCTGGAATAGAGCTCCAGAGCTGAGGAACGGCAGGACAGGAGACCTGGCACAGCCCGGACACTGAAGGGAGCCTGGAGCTGTGTGTCCAGGCACGCAGCCCCCAGGGAAACGCCGCGGCCGTGGAGCTGCGAGAGAACATCTCCTTGGGGACAGGAACACCTTCAGCGGACCCACGCGACCTTCCCGTCAGGGAGGCGCTCCGGCCGGAAGGATCGAACCGAGCACAGGACACCAATTCAGCTGCGCGGGCAAAGGTCGGTACCAACCTGTTTGTTTCCTTCCCAGTCAGATGCAGGGACAAGCACTGCTTCTCAGCCGAGCTAAAATCACTTGTCTCCGGGATTCCTTCCCGTTTGCAGAGAACAAGGCCCGCTGCCCCCACCTGAAGGCTCATTAGATGCCGCCTTTGTGAGCTTCTGTGTCCCGCTGCAAGCGGAAGCTCGATGTGCCCAGGGGTACGGAGGGATCTCAGCTTTCATGACACTGAAATGATTTCAGTCCCTGTGACTGCAGAGGAAGCTCGCTCACTCTTTACTCCTTTCTCCCTGTTTACGTTGCTATTTCTGGGTTCTGTTGCTGTGGGCCTTTCCAGCTCAGGAAACGCCAACATGGCAGTTTTAAACCTCCTCAGATTAATTGCTGGCATTGTAACGAGCTTATCAAGTGCCAGTCTGATGTCTGAAATCTCAGTCTTAATGCTGTTAACGTGCTGTGTTCTCTCCCTCTGCCACGGCTCGTCCGTCATTCCCCGCGAGCGTGCTCTGCACGGGGCTTTCGACGGCTGCTGGAGGAAGCGCGGTGCCGTGTGTCTGCGGGAAGATCCTCGTCCCCTATTTCTGGGAAGATCTGATGGACTTCTGGAGGCGGAAGAGGTTAAAAGCCACGGGAAAGAGAGGGGTAAGCAACGGAATGGAGATTCCCTCCAGCTCAAAATCGGCACACGCCACTTGATGGTTACTGTGGAACTAGTGGAAGTGCTGGTCCCGAGGCAGCACTGCCGGGAGCCACGAGCACAGCACGCTGAGCTGCAGCTTTGGCCTCTTACTGGCCTCCAGTGGCACAGCAGCAATTCTGTCGGACCCCTGCCCTCCCCTTTTCCCATCTGGAGCACAGGTCGGCAATACCTCCCCAGTTCCATCTGAGCCCCCGCGGCTCATCAGTCGGGCTGTGTCCCCGGCTTTACGACAAACGGCAGAGGACACAGCGATCCCATTCAATCCCGTGTATTCGCGTCCCCAAGGAAGGTCAGGGAGTTTTACCCCGTCCACTTACAGCCGCCCGGGAAGGACAGGGCAATGAGCCTTCCTGGTTCCTCTGGCCGTGCCCCAGGGCTGGGTCAGTCCTGCTGTGGGCTGCGCTGGGCTCCCCGTGCGCAGGGGTAGGGTACGTCGTGCCCACGCAGGAAAGCAGCTCTGGAGCTGGCGTTACTGCAAGAGCGAGAGAGAATGTTTTTAACTCGGCAGGTTGCTGGGGATCGCTACGCAAAGAATTCCTCCTTCGCCTCCGGGAAAACGCTGCTGCTGGCTGGCTGATGAGCACCGGTTCCCCTCTCCGGCATGTCCACGCTCTTCCACCCAGAGGAGACCAGGGCCCGGAGCAGCCTGTTCCCACTCCCCTTACAGCTGTCAGGAGCACAGGAAGCACAGCCCTGTGCCCCTTCCCACTGGGAAGTGCAGGTGAGGATGTGCACTGACCCAGCACAGCTGCAGCTCCTGAACAGGGAGGGGGGTGGGGGGGACCCTCAGCAACAAGACAGGCCACAGAGAGACAGAACAGGAGGGTTTAGGTCAAGGCAGGGAGGAATTCATGGAGGGGAAAGCCCGGAACGCTTAAACCCTTTTTGCCTTGGCAGAACAGGGGCGGGATTCCAGGGAGCGACCTTCCCCCCGGGTTCCGCGGGGACAGAAGGGCACAGGCTGTACCACACAGCAGTGTGGCCGCACACGAGCTGGGGCCTGGGCAGAAACCTTTCCCCAGAGCCTGAGGCTTCCCCTGACTGCTTTAAAGACAAATCCTCTCACTGCCCCTTAGAAATCACATCGTTTACCATGTTTAAAGCTGAAATAACACCGAGGTGGAAACAAAAAGCATCAGTTGGCTGGAAGGAACCGTTCCTGCGCACCTGGAACCATTTCATTTTCTGCTGCAAATCCATCCAGCCTGTCTTAGCTTTGCACCAGCCAGTCTGTGTTTTGCTTCACCCCACAGCACATCAAGCTGCATAGGTAGTGCCAGCCCAGGACCCGCGGCACAGCAGGACCCGCGGGGAGGGGGTGGGGATGGGGGTGGAAAGGCTTGTGGTCAGGCAGGACCCTGGGAAGGGGAAGGGTCTGAGGGGGCTTCCGGCCGAGGGGGCTGGGGGTTTGTTTGTTGTGGAACCTCGTGGCGAGTGGTGGGGGCTCCGGGCAGAGCCAGCGTCTTGCCGGGCAGATCGGTCTGGGAGTCGGGGTTTGAAAGGTTTTTCCTCTCTCTGACTCTCTCGGCCCCCGGGCGGTTTCATGGGGGGTTTGCTCCCTTCGGGTGGGTTTTCTTTCCCTTTTTCCCTTCTTGGGGTGGGATCCTGTATCATTTGTTCTACCCTCTCCCTCCGTTCCTTGCATTACTCGTTAGCACTAGCATTGTTAGTAACTCCCTAAGTTTCATTTATATAATTAAATAGTTCTTAACTCCTACGGGCTTTTCTCGGTTTGTTCCTCCGACCCATCCTCACCGGGAGGAGGTGTGGGGGGGGGCCGGGGTGGGACAGAAGGCTTGTCGTCAAACTACGACACAGCCACGGCAGTTCCTTCATCTCTCAATCCCAGCCACATCTCCCAACGGAGCGGGGGCTCTTCCACGGGCACGGTCGCGACTACTGTCCCATATGGAGCGCACGGAGCAGGCTGGCCCCGTGCCGGAAACATTTACGTAAGGCATTTCCAGTCAATGGGAAACGGCACTGCCTTCAAACCCCTTTCTTTCCATTGACAGGGGTTTGAGTCAAAGAGGCAGGCTCTAAGGGAAAATTGTCCCACTGGGGAATTTGAGGTCAACCCTGTGGATTCAGACCCACTTTGCCCAGCTGCAGGTGTTTCTCTTTGGCTGTTCACAGAAAGAAGAGGATGGAAAACATACCAAGGCAGGGGAAAGGCACAAGTTAGGAAGAGCAGGACAGTGTACGAGGAAGAACCTGCTTCCTACAGCCCCGAGGCAGCAAAAGGGGTTCACGGAAGCAGAAACCTCACTCCCAGCCCATTCCGTGACTCTGTGCTCTGCACAGATAAGGTGAAGCCAGCACACGGATGCAGCACGAGTCCACCCACGCTGAAACTGCTGCTGCCTGCATTCGCCTTTTTCCCCAGAACATGACAAAAACAACCCCTGGCTGTGCAGAAGGGCCTGTCCACAGGGCTGAGCCACGATGGGTTTGGCTGAAGTTTGCTCATCACCCTGAAAAAGCACAGACTGGACATGATGATGCTGAGGGCCGGGCTGGGCCGTGTCAGCGCGAGGGTTTAAGAACAGCCCCGCAGTCTCTGGGAATCCATGAGCCAAAGGATTAGAAGCCTGGCAAAAGACGCCTGGAAGCATCACCTTGCTGCAGCACGTAGGTGACACCCTGCCGGCAGCAAGTGACAAGGAGGATTCCACAGCAATGGCAACGCACCTCCTAAACTTTTGGGGGCTGGCGGGGTTCCCCAGTCGAAACAAGAGCTGAGAACGTTCCTCGGAACCTGTGTTTCCAGGCCCGCTGCCTGTTACCAAAACCAGGATTCCCAGGCCCACTGCCTGCTTACTTACCCTTCTCCCTCTGGTCACCCCTCACGGACTCCCCTGGCCCGCTACTCGTCTGTCTCCAAACAGTCTCGGGTACCCAGTCAGTCGTCCAGGGCCAGCGGACCTCGGAGGGGATCGCCCAACTCTCGGCGAGGCGCGCCATCCGCCCCGTCCATCGCCCACCATCCCTGGAAGGTGGAAGGATCCTGGACGAGCCCCCATTGGTATGGAAAATCACGCGACCAGGAGTCAGTGTTCGCAAAGGAGACAGAGGAGGCCTGTGAAAAATAAGAATAAAACTTTATTTGAATAAAGGGAGAGTCCACGGGACACATTCCTGCGGGGTCTCTCCAGCTACAGGGGGGCGCAGCCCCCTTTTCTGCTACTTTGACTGCGTGGGCTCAGGTTCTTTTGTAAAGACACAGAAGTGCTGTTCCTGCCAGCGCCGACTGGGGATCAGGAATTGTGGATTCGCTGCCAAAGCCTCCTGTGAAGCCGTGCACGTCCCCAGGTGCCCCCGGCCACAGAGACGGACGCGGTCTCCGCCGCACTCCGCCTACCGAGCAGCCGAGCCAAGCCCAGAGCGGGCAGCGCATTTCCAGCCTCGTCCCGCAGCGGCTCCAGCAGAAGCCGGGCCGCAGCGTTTGCTCCAGGCGCTGCGGCTGCCCCGAGCAGCATCGCCGCGCCAGACTCTGTCCCTGCGCCAGCCGGAGCCCCCGCAGCGGGGCGACTGCGCCAGCTGCGCCGCGGCTGCTCCCGGCACCTGCCAGGCTCGGCCGCGCCAGCCTGGATTTCCCGGTTCCCAGCGATCCCGGCTATTCCTGCCTGAGCCGCCGGGCTCTCCCCTTCGCCGGCCGTTCCCCCCTTCGGCTCGCGCTGCCGCTCCCGCCGGCAGCGGGCGGAATGCGCACACGGCCCCTTCCCAGCCCCAAGCCGGGCAGCCCGAGGGCGCAGCACGCCCGCCCGAGGCCACCCCGTGCGCACACCGCCGCAGCCCCCCCGCAGCCCGGCAGGGCGGCGCATCCCGGAGCGGCCATCGAACCCCCCCCGCCCGGCCCGCACGCAACCAGACCGGCGCCCCCACCTCCGGCCGCAGCCCCGCGCACGCCCCGCGGCCTCCCCCCGCCCGGCCGGGCGGTCGCCTGCTGGCACGGCCGCTCTGGCCGCCGCTGCCGGGGCTCCGCCGGGCGCCGGCAGCTCCGGGACCCCGGGCACGCGCCTGTCTGCCCGCTGCCGCGCGCTGCCCGCCGCCACCACCCCCGGCCGGCTGCCGGCTCAGCCAATCGCAGGCCGGGCCCCGCCGCTCCCAACCCGCCCCCTGCTCGCCCGTCCAATCGGCGGGAAGGGCCCCGCCGCTCCCAACCCGCCCCCTGCTCGCCCGTCCAATCGGCGGGAAGGGCTCCGCCGCTCCCAACCCGCCCCCTGCTCGCCCGCCCAATCGGCGGGCCACGCGCCGCGGCTCCGGGCCCGCCCCCTGCTCGCCCGCCCAATCGCGGGGCTCCGCGCTGTGCGCTTCCGGGCGGAGGTAGAGAGGGAGGAGGGAAGGCCCCGCCGGGGTTCAGCCGGCCGGAGCCACACGCTGCCGGGCTGGCTGCAGGGACCCCAGGGGTGTGCCCCGGGCCCTCTCCCGTTATTCCAATCAAGTTTCCCAGGCCTGCCCTGTCTCCTGGGTGCACACCGGCTCCTGGCGCTGGCATTTTCCCCACCGATGGGGGCTCGTCCGGGATCCTTCCACCTGCCCGGGACGGCGGGCGGCGGACGGGGCGGACGTGGCGCCCCCTCGGTACTGGGGCCATCGGCTCCCCTTGGACGGCTGCCGGCCCTGGGCGGTGCTGGGTGCCCGGTACTGCGGGGAGACAGGCGAGTGGCCGGCCAGGGGCTCCGGGAGGGCCGGAGAAGGAGGAGGGAAAGCATCCTCTGGGGAGGAGAGCGAGGGAAGGCTCTTCGGGGCACCCGAGGGGGGTGCACAGAGCCGGGCCGGGGGATGAGGCAGAGGCTGGAGACCTGGAGGCTGGTCACTCCGCTCGTGCTGTCCACGGGAGGACTGTGAAAGATTTTTCCCCAGACCCAGCGGGTGGCTCTAGGTATGCCTTTTATTGAATCACAACTCAGCGTTGGGCCACCCCCTCAGCGAGTGGCAAATGGCCCAAGATCTCACACAGGTTTTGTACCGTTACAGAAGGTCCAAAGTCTCTGTATATTTCCACTCGGCCTTTCAGTCCCCCAAATTCATCGTTTATCACAGACCATCCCAATCCCCTGTCCCAGCTGCCTTCTCCTGTTCTGGTTCCAATCCTTGGTTCAGTTTCAGGGTCTCTTCGGGTCTCCGGAATCGCTCTTGTGCCCTTTCTGCCTTGCACCATTCTGAGAGAGACCTGGAGATGCACTAGTAAGGGTTTCCCTTTTGTCTGGCAAAGCACCTGTGCTTAATTAATTAACCACTCTTTGTTGAAACTGTCTCTGCACCATGAGCTTGGCTGGGTTTGAAACCAGCCTTGGGTGGGTCTGTGCCAGGAGCAGGTGGAGAACAAACATTCTGGGCCTGCTCAGCAGTATTTCTGCACTTTTACATGACCCCACACCTCACATCTAAACCTGCCCTGGAGACACTGAAAGATTCCTTTACAATTCCCTCCTTTTGTTTTTATTTGCATACCTGCAATTAACATTTATTACAATTCCAGGTGGCACCTTAAATCTTAGTCCATAAGCGAGGAAAACAAGTCATACAACGTTATAACAACACTGTTCCACATGCCAGCAGTAAAACCACTGCAACAGCTACTGCAATCCCTTTCTTTAACCATGAGGGCAGATCAGGGAACCAACAAGCTGACCATGAAAAGGTTTCCGAAAATCCCCACAAAGTGTTAAATAACTGGAAAGACTGGACTGGGAAAACATAACTTAAAGCAACACCAGTCTCCAGCTGGTCTGTTACCAAAACACCACAGATGCTGGTTCAAACACCCTGTTCCTCTCCCACTCAGCAGCTCCCTGAGATGCGCAGGACAAGAACAGGGATCCCAAGGCCTTAGTTTTGACCATACACCACATTTTCTCCAGCTAGCTGAGACTCTAACAGTCACACAAAATTCAACAGCCACTGAAGGATCAAAGGAATAATTCCCCTCGATTTTGGTATTTTTAGTAACTACAACATTCTGAACAGATTGAGTCTGAAAACCCCTAATTTCACATCAGGCTGGACATGTACGATTACTGTGCTTAAGGCTGGATCCAGGTTTCTTTCCCCTGCACCTTCACACCACAAAAAGAGGTGAGTTACACCAGAGAAGGTCTCTCCCGTTTCAGTTCACATCTGTTCCCTCTTTTCAGATTTCCCCATGAACTTGATCACCAGGTTGTAGATCAGGTACCTGCATTTCAGGTGTCGCTCCCTGATCCCAATGAGCATGGTTTCTCCGTTGTGAAACAGAATGCTGTAAATACAGCACATACCGGGTTCCCTGTTCATCCCCATCCAACAGGCTCCTCTGAGCTGGTACCGAAGTTCCTGGAACAGCTATAATCCCCCCCAATAACACTTCTGCAGGCGAAACCCCTACTGGTCCTCTAGGCGTATTCCTAATATCCCATCATACTAAGTTTAATGCCTCTGGCCATTTTAACCCTGTTTGTTTACAAACCTTCACTGGTTTGGCCTTAATTGTTCTCTTCCTCCTCCCTGCCTGACCTGGTGACTCTGGGTGACAGGGGGTATGTAGCTGTGCTCGGATGCCTGAGGAGTGAGAGACCTGAATTACAGCAGCTGCAGGAAAAGGTGCTCCCCTGTCGGAACCCATGATTTCAGGAACCCCGTATCTAGGAGTAATTTCCTTCAAAAGAGCTTTAACAACCACCTTTGAGTCTTTTTTTTTTTTTTGAGTGGGGAAAGCTTCAACCCATCCCGATATTTGTTCAACAATAACAAAAAACCCCACAACCCTGCCCTGGAGACACGGAAAGATTCCTGTACAGTGCCCCTGCCCAGCGGGAAGTGCAGGTGAGGCTGTGCAGAGCGAGCACAGCTGCAGCTCCTGAACAGGGAGGGGGGGCCCTCAGCAACAGGACAGGCCGCGGGCAGACAGACCGGGAGCGTTTAGGTCACGGCAGGGAGGAATTCATGGAGGGGAAAGCCCGGAACGCTGCCCTGAGCCCCGGCTCTGCTGAGCCCGAGTCCCTGCTGACGGGCTTTGCTGCCGGCACCGGCTCTGAGCCCGCCCAGCTCAGCCGTTGGCGCCCTCGAGCCGAGCCGTTGGCCCCCTCAAGCCGAGCCGTTGGCCCCCTCGAGCCGAGCCGTTGGCCAGGCTGCAGTGCTGAGGGAGCCCTCGGTGCTCCAGTGCCCAGCTGAGAGGCGACACTTGGCGAGCTCGCAGCAGCGCCAGCACTTTCCCCGGCCCCGCCAGCTCCCGGCAGCCGGGGCAGCCCCGAGGCGACTCACAGGCAGCAGCAGAGGTGAGCTGGGAGGGGGAGCCTCCCCCCGGGCAGCTGGCAGGTTCCCTGCCGGAGGGCCCTGCCCATTCCTGCCAGTCCTCCCCAGGCCGGCCAGTGCCCGTGGCCTCTCTCCCTTCTCCAGCGGGACACCGCCTGCTGCAGCGCCCAAGAGAGGGAGCGCTTCACCCCCCCAGCTCCCCCCAGCCCAGCGCAGCGGGTGGCCAGCATGGACATGGAGCCAGGCAGCCGCTGCCCAGTGTGCCTGGACACCTGGGACAATGCCGCCCTCGTCATGCCGTGCCTCCACCGCTTCTGCTTCGGCTGCATCCTGCGCTGGGCTCGCAGCAAGCCCGAGTGCCCCCTCTGCAAGAGGGGAGTGCAATCCATCCTGCACTCGGTGCGGGGGGACGACGACTTCCAGGAGGTCGTCATCGGCCCCTGCCGGGCAGCAGAAGCGCCCCAGCCCCCAGCCCCCTCCAGCCCCCCAGCCCCCCACAGCCCCGTCTCCCCCCAGGCGCTGGCCGTGGACTCGCTGCTCCGGGCTCTTCCGGGCGGCCTCCGGCCCGACACCTGGGCCGACCTGTTCACCGACCACCCAGCCCTCCTCGAGCCCTTTCTGCCCTGGCTGCAACAGCAGCTGGGGCAGGTCTTTGCGGAGCCCTCGATGGCAGGCATGATGCAGGGCGTCATCCTGTCCGTCCTGGGCCTCTTTGGGCTGGACGAAGGGGTCCTGGTGCGCCTGCTGCGCAGGGCCCTGGACGATGGCGCCGCGACGTTCGCCCGCCGCCTCATCGACGCCGTCGTGCAACGCTGCGGCAGGGAGGCCCACCGACTCCTGGCCCTCGAGGACGGCCTCGGTGGCGCGGAGCGGGAGGGCAGCCCCGCGGCCGCCCCCCATCCTGCTGCCTCCCAAGGAGGGTCTCCCACCCCTGGCCCAGCCCCCTCCGTCAGCCCCGCTGCAGCTGAGGAAGAGGAGCCCCCCAGCACCTCCAGCGCTGCTCTCCATGGGGGGGCCAGCAGCCCCCCCAGCGCCCCCGCTCCCACCCGCGGGGAGCAGCAAGAGCAGCAGGAGGACGCGGGTCCCTCCGCTCCCGCCCGTGGCAGGCACCGCTCACCTGCCAGGCCACGGCGAGCCCACCGGAGAAGGGCCGGCAGCGCCCAGGACTCTTCCCAGCCCCCCAAGAGACGACGACGACGCCGGCCCCGCTAGAACCGGGCCGCAGGAGCGGCCGAAACCCGGGCCGGGCCAGCAGCTGGGGCACAGGCCGGCCCGAAATTCCAGCAGAAGGCTCTCGGGACTCCCCGTCTCGGCAGCTGCGCCCGGGGAAGGTGTTTCCGGCCAGAGTCTCCAGGTCCGGCCTGTGCCCCACCGCTCATCACCCCAGGCCTGGCCCAGCACGGTCCCACAGTGTCCCGTTCCCTGGCGCGCACCGGCTGGAAGAGAGCTCCAGAGCTGAGGAACGGCAGGACAGGAGACCTGGCACAGCCCGGACACTGAAGGGAGCCTGGAGCTGTGTGTCCAGGCACGCAGTCCCCAGGGAAACGCCGCGGCCGTGGAGCTGCGAGAGAACATCTCCTTGGGGACAGGAACACCTTCAGCGGACCCACGTGACCTTCCCGTCAGGGAGGCGCTCCGGCCGGAAGGATCGAACCGAGCACAGGACACCAATTCAGCTGCGTGGGCAAAGGTCGGTATCAACCCGTTTGTTTCCTTCCCACTCAGATGCAGGGACAAGCGCTGCTTCTCAGCCGAGCTAAAATCACTTGTCTCCGGGATTCCTTCCCGTTTGCAGAGAACAAGGCCCGCTGCCCCCACCTGAAGGCTCATTAGACGCCGCCTTTGTGAGCTTCTGTGTCCCGCTGCAAGCGGAAGCTCGACGTGCCCAGGGGTACAGAGGGATCTCAGCTTTCATGACACTGAAATGATTTCAGTCCCTGTGACTGCAGAGGAAGCTCGCTCACTCTTTACTCCTTTCTCCCTGTTTACGTTGCTATTTCTGGGTTCTGTTGCTGTGGGCCTTTCCAGCCCAGGAAACGCCAACATGGCAGTTTTTAACCTCCTCAGATTAATTGCTGGCACTGTAACGAGCTTATCAAGTGCCAGTCTGATGTCTGAAATCTCAGTCTTAATGCTGTTAACGTGCTGTGTTCTCTCCCTCTGCCACGGCTCGTCCGTCATTCCCCGCGAGCGTGCTCTGCACGGGGCTTTCGACGGCTGCTGGAGGAAGCGCGGTGCCGTGTGTCTCCGGGAAGATCCTCGTCCCCTATTTCTGGGAAGATCTGATGGACTTCTGGAGGCGGAAGAGGTTAAAAGCCACGGGAAAGAGAGGGGTAAGCAACGGAATGGAGATTCCCTCCAGCTCAAAATCGGCACACGCCAGTTGATGGTTACTGTGGAGCTAGTGGAAGTGCTGGTCCCGAGGCAGCACTGCCGGGAGCCACGAGCACAGCACGCTGAGCTGCAGCTTTGGCCTCTTACTGGCCTCCAGTGGCACAGCAGCAATTCTGTCGCACCCCTGCCCTCCCCTTTTCCCATCTGGAGCACAGGTCGGCAATACCTCCCCAGTTCCATCCGAGCCCCCGCGGCTCATCAGTCGGGCTGTGTCCCCGGCTTTACGACAAACGGCAGAGGACACAGCGATCCCATTCAATCCCGTGTATTCGCGTCCCCAAGGAAGGTCAGGGAGTTTTACCCCGTCCACTTACAGCCGCCCGGGAAGGACAGGGCAATGAGCCTTCCTGGTTCCTCTGGCCGTGCCCCAGGGCTGGGTCAGTCCTGCTGCGGGCTGCGCTGGGCTCCCCGTGCGCAGGGGTAGGGTACGTCGTGCCCGCGCAGGCAAGCAGCTCTGGAGCTGGCGTTACTGCAAGAGCGAGAGAGAATGTTTTTAACTCGGCAGGTTGTTGGGGATCGCTACGCAAAGAATTCCTCCTTCGCCTCCGGGAAAACGCTGCTGCTGGCTGGCTGATGAGCACCGGTTCCCCTCTCCGGCATGTCCACGCTCTTCCACCCAGAGGAGACCAGGGCCCGGAGCAGCCTGTTCCCGCTCCCCTTACAGCTGTCAGGAGCACAGGAAGCACAGCCCTGTGCCCCTTCCCACTGGGAAGTGCAGGTGAGGATGTGCACTGACCCAGCACAGCTGCAGCTCCTGAACAGGGAGGGGGGTGGGGGGGGCCCTCAGCAACAAGACAGGCCACAGAGAGACAGAACAGGAGGGTTTAGGTCAAGGCAGGGAGGAATTCATGGAGGGGAAAGCCCGGAACGCTTAAACCCTTTTTGCCTTGGCAGAACAGGGGCGGGATTCCAGGGAGCGACCTTCCCCCCAGGTTCCGCGGGGACAGAAGGGCACAGGCTGTACCACACAGCAGTGTGGCCGCACACGAGCTGGGGCCTGGGCAGAAACCTTTCCCCAGAGCCTGAGGCTTCCCCTGACTGCTTTAAAGACAAATCCTCTCACTGCCCCTTAGAAATCACATCGTTTACCATGTTTAAAGCTGAAGTAACACCAAGGTGGAAACAAAAAGCAACAGTTGGCTGGAAGGAACCGTTCCTGCGCACCTGGAACCATTTCATTTTCTGCTGAAAATCCATCCAGCCGCAGCAGTTCCTTCATCTCTCAATCCCAGCCACATCTCCCAACGGAGCGGGGGCTCTTCCACGGGCACGGTTGCGACTACCGTCCCATATGGAGCGCACGGAGCAGGCTGGCCTCGTGCCGGAAACATTTACGTAAGGCATTTCCAGTCAATGGGAAACGGCACTGCCTTCAAACCCCTTTCTTTCCATTGACAGGGGTTTGAGTCAAAGAGGCAGGCTCTAAGGGAAAATTGTCCCACTGGGGAATTTGAGGTCAACCCTGTGGATTCAGACCCACTTTGCCCAGCTGCAGGTGTTTCTCTTTGGCTGTTCACAGAAAGAAGAGGATGGAAAACAAACCAAGGCAGGGGAAAGGCACAAGTTAGGAAGAGCAGGACAGTGTACGAGGAAGAACCTGCTTCCTACAGCCCCGACGCAGCAAAAGGCGTTCATGGAAGCAGAAACCTCACTCCCAGCCCATTCCGTGACTCTGTGCTCTGCACAGATAAGGTGAAGCCAGCACACGGATGCAGCACGAGTCCACCCACGCTGAAACTGCTGCTGCCTGCATTCGCCTTTTTCCCCAGAACATGACAAAAACAACCCCTGGCTGTGCAGAAGGGCCTGTCCACAGGGCTGAGCCACGATGGGTTTGGCTGAAGTTTGCTCATCACCCTGAAAAAGCACAGACTGGACATGATGATGCTGAGGGCCGGGCTGGGCCGTGTCAGCGCGAGGGTTTAAGAACAGCCCCGCAGTCTCTGGGAATCCATGAGCCAAAGGATTAGAAGCCTGGCAAAAGACGCCTGGAAGCATCATCTTGCTGCAGTACGTAGGTGTGCTGGCTTCAATCAGGAAAGAGTTAACTCCCTTTACTATGCTTGCCAGGGAACTTTGTTGCTGGATGCTAAGAGAAAATACTGATAAGGCCTCAGCTGGTGCTGGGGAGAGCCTGTATAGAATTGAAGGTCTTGATACTGCAGCTGCCATCCCAGCTCTCGCTGTCTCTAGAGCATTGTAGGGGACACAGCTGACCCGAACTGACCAAGGAAGTATTTCATTCCATAGGACGTCATGTTGCGGGTCTTGGGTGGGGAAGGGGTCCGGTAGCCATTACTCTTTCTCTCCCTTACTCCCTTACTGTCTACTCCCGGGCACTTGCTCACCCTCCTGCGTTACCTGCTTTGCTAACTCCTGCGCTGGCTCGTTTGTGAAGGAGTTGGTGGGTTGTTTTAGAGTTCCTGGCTGTGCTTCTGCTGATAGGGTTCGTTCGGATTTTGCTGCGTTAGCTCCCGGGCTGCGGCCCTCGGGCTGCAACTCTTGGGCTGCGATTGCTCTCGGGCTGTGGTTCTCGGGGTCTGACTGTCACTACTCAACATCTGGGTGTGCACTGGTCAGTGGATGGTGATGTATATATTGTATCATCTGTTTCATTTCCTACTATTTTAATTATTTATTAGTAGTAGCATTTGTATATATTGATTTAGATTTAATTAGTAAATAGTTCTTATCTCAATTTACAAGCTTCCTTATTTCTTTTTCCTCCAATTCTTCCCCTCTGCTGGAGGAGGGGAGGGGGATTTGTGAGAGCGGCTTCGCAGTGTTTTGCTAGCTGGAGTAAACCACGACAGCAGGTGACATCCTGCCGGCAGCAAGTGACAGGGAGGATTCCACACCAATGGCAACGGAGCTCCTAAACTTTTGGGGGCTGGCGGGGCACAAGGGGTCCCGGGGAGAGGCATGGATGGCCCGGCAGGAGGTGACACAGTTGGGGTTCAGCACTGCCCAGGGCCAGCACAGTGAGAGCTCATCTGCCAGATTCCAACAGCCAGACGGGAACAAGAGCTGAGAGCGTTTCTGGGAATGGCCAGATGGTGTCAACCGTGGATAAGGAATTTTGGATTCACTGCCAAAGCTGGGAATGAAGCTGGACAAGGGGAAGGAAATCTCCTTGTTTGGACTCAGGAGTGCAGAGGGGCATTTACAGAATTGAAACACACCTTACCTGTGACTCCAGGATACAGCCAAAATGCTTTTAACTCACTGCAGCCCCGGAGAACTGGATCTCCAGCTCTGGGTGGGTTGGAGCTGAACCCAAGAGCTGCCAGGGCCAGGGCTTGTGCCTGCTCCCCTGCCCCAGGCTGCAGAGGACAGTTACTTCACCATTAACAACAACTGGTCAGAAGCTGCAGCCTGGCCCCATCTTCCCAAGAGCTGCTGGGTGCAGCCGAGACGGCACTGGAGAGGAAAGGGGTGTGCACCTCTTCCCAGCCCGACAAGCTGACACGGCGGCGTTTCAGAAGAAGCTTTATAAAGGCAAAAAGACTCATATCGCTGTGAGCACCCATCAGTGCCTCCTCTGTACTCCTCTGCGCAGCACCTGGGTGAGTGTATGAGGTAGGAATAAGGAGTGAAGTGCTGAGGAAGAGCCATCTTGGGGTAGAGATCCAAGCAGCCTAAGTTCTTGCTGGGCCACCTGTCTGAAAACCTTTATACTCATCTTCCCCCAGTTTTTGTTGTTTTGGTGGGGTTTTTTCCAATTCAGCAGAAGGTCTAAATAACCAGAGTGAGGAAAACAGTCTGGGTTGCCCCTGCCCTGTGCATTTGTGCTTTCTGGGCAATAAACTGAACAGGAGCTGGTGCAGTGCCTTAGGCACAGGAAAGGAGCTGGTGAATGAGGGAAGAGGAGCCTGGGGCAAGTCAAGCAAGTGAGAAAGCAGGAGAGCTATGCGACTGCAGATGCTGGCTCACCAGCTCAAGCTTTCCTGCCTGGGACTGGCTGCAGCTAGCCTGTACCTGCCTGAAACAAAATGCTGACTCTCATTAGGTTGACATCTGCTCCTGCTGGGAGCCTGACCTCCTGCAAACCTGTGGCAGTTTTCCTCCAGGCAGTCAGATTCTATATTTTTATATATACATACATGTGTGCATAAAAATACAGCTTTTTCAGGTCTCATGCTGACCACAAACCACATCCAAGGGAGCTCCCTGTTCTCACTGCCCTGCAGCAAGGCCAGGTTTTTATTTCTAGTGCTGCAGGAAAAGCCGTGCTCTGCCACCCTTTATGCCATGCGCAGGCAGAGGCATTACTCAGCCCGTGGGGCCACGGGGCCGGCGAAGGGCTGTGGCGGGGTGCTGCAGGTAGGGATGCTGCTGGTGCTGGGATACTGACTCAGGGTGACCCCACTTGCCCCACGGACAGCCTTCTGCTGCAGGGTCTGTTCTCCCCCCACACGGGCCTCAATCATATGATCTGTAGCTGTTCTCTGAGAACTAATGAGCCTGTTTTTCTCTGGAGTGCTGCCCCATTTTTCTAGTTGCCCCCCACCACCACCATAGCAGCTGGATCCCCATGTCTCGTACTGTTATATCCTCCTGTCCCTCATGGTCCCGGCAGTGATGGGAAAGAAGAATGGCTCCACTGTCTGCTCATTGAGAGTATTAAGTAAGTGTCTTATTTATCAATGTTCTTTTGCATCTAGGAACTTACTGTGTTTCAGATCACTCCCCCTGGCCCAAATACAGCTGAAGGGGAGGTAGAACAGGTTACTGACCTGGCAGATCACATCAAACGTGCTTCTTTAGAAACCCTGGCTGGAAAAAAGTCCAGTTTCATCCTCCCTTCAAAAAACGTAGGCAGGATTCAGGGGAGATTAAAAAGAGTATATATAGCAACAGAAAGCTGAAAGTGGCAGCAGGTGGCTGGAAAGCTGCAGGGAGGAGGGGAAGGCAAGAATGTCTGGTCAGAAGCCACAGCAAGGGCAAGTCTGCACAAAGCCAGTGTTGCTGGGTGTTGTAGCTGCAGCTGCTTTCGTCTTCAAAGAGCCGCTGCCATCAAAAAAGGACAGTGCTTGCTCATCTCCAACGCTGCGTTTCTTGTTACAAATCAGGAGGGAGAGATCCACCCATCCCTTTTGCTCCTTGCTTTCTATGTTTCCCGTGTTACCAGATTTCTGTAAACTACGTGTTTCCAGTTTGCTGTTCGAGCATCAAGCCGAGCTTGATGTGTGCGTGTGCCTCTTCCATTACCCATGAGGGACACAGGTGTAGTCTGCCGGGTGTGCTGTTTTGCTGCCTTCCTCCTTCACCTCTCCTGCTGCTGCAGCATGGGTCTGATACGGGAAAGCAGCTTGTGGACGTGTGCTTCAGAGGGCAGCATAAAAATGTGACTTGAGCTTATAATAAATGAGGTCTCTTGAGTTCAGTTTAGTCCCTTAAACTCAACACCAGCCTGAAAAGAAAAAGCTCCTGGCAAATTGAAGACAGTGTATATGTGTGAGGGGAGATGTTTGGGAGTGAAAGTGTTTGTCCGAAGAGTGAGTACCCCCAGAAATGCTTTGTAGAAAGTCTGTGAGAGATCCCAGGGCAGAAGTCCTCCCTCTCCATCCCAAGCGGTGTCCCCAGGCAGGGAACTGGTGGTGTCTTTCTGCAGCAGCTGTCACATTCCCCATGCCGTCGGCTTGCAGAAATCGTGCCATGTGAGCCTTGGCCTGAGCCAGCGTGCTTGCGTGCCTTCTGGGGCCAGCACAGGCGAAGGCCAGGTGGCACCTCCTTGCCAGACTTGCTCACTGCAGCTCGATTGTGCCATGCTGGGGAGCAGTCCTATTCCTTCATCTCTGATTGGAGCGGCCTTTGCCACCTGCTAGAGAAGAAAGGACAAGCAACAGTTGTGTGGCCCCATGAACAGGGCACTGCCCAGTAGTGAGGCTGCTGCCGTAGTCGAAGGAGGTGCAAACTCAACCCAGAAGTTTGGGCTGAGAGAACACCTTAAGGCATTTTCTTAGAACCAGGCGCACATGAACACCGACTCCGAGACACCGTACATACCAAGCCTGCAGCCAGGGAGGGTCTCGTTCACACAGAGCACATTAATGACGTCTACATCGTGAGCCGGTTGCCTGATCTAAACTTGCTTCACGCCCTGAGCTGAGAGGCAGGCTTGGATGAGCACCAGTGTAAGGAGAGAGAGGCGGCATCTCCCATAGGCATGGCCTGTCCGGTCTGAGCCTGCAGCCTTCTGTCCCACCTGTCCTCACGACTGCACCCCACAGCTCATGAAGGCAGCCGGGCTGGGCACGGCGTCCTTCACGGATGGACCCTAACAGCAGCCCAGGCTGCCAGGATGTAGGAAATGCCCAAGCTCCAGCTGGCCTTAAGGGTAGGTGCTCGTGCTCTGAGAGCCCTGGCACAGCAGGCTGGATGCAGAAAGCTAGGGCTGGAGAAGACACCAGCCTCTGTGCCTCGGTAAAGAGACTGATAGTCAGAGACTCCTGGACCAGAAGCTGAAGGCACGGTACGGACATGCTCCTCCTGCCAGTCAAATGCCACATAATTTTAAATACATGTTTAGCTGAATGAGGAAGAGCCTCTTCTTAGGTTGGGAGACGTTTGTAAATCCTTTGTTGGTTTTTCCAGGTGAGGCTGATCTAGACTGGAAGAGCTGTTAGCTGGGTGGCTGGGGAGCAGACAACATGGAACAGTTTGCACGGAAGCAAATGATGATGTGTTACGTACCCCTAGAAGGCTAGCCTGCAGCTGTGCACGCTCAGAGAAGCCTCTGAAACACAGCAGCTCCCAGGGCTGACAGATCCACAGTACAACTGGACTTGCTGGTCACCTGTAAAGCAGCCCACTCCTCTTTTGTAAGCTCCCCAAATTTCCACCTTCCTCTGGCCACCATTAACCAAGCCATGGCACTTTGACAATTCTGTTTTCTATCAACAACATCTCTAGTAATGTCTTTCTGAACAACTTTCAGAGCTTCTTTTTTTATCATCCTGGACATTTCTTCAAGCCCAGGGGTTGCAGGCCGGCTCCTTGCTGGCATGTTCACTAATGACTTTGGCTTCACCACCTTTGCAGTTCATTTCTTATGGCAGCCAGAGCTCACTAAAATTCACCAAGTAGATAGTGGCAGGGAAGCACGAGGCTTCCCATTCCAACTGTAATGAACAGTTTATACTCACATTACTCACAAAGAGTCTAGGAAGGAAATTATGCTTTAAAGATTTTTTGGTACATGAGATAAAAACTTTTACCAGTATTTCTTCAGAAAAATATACACAGGAAAGCAGCATAAAGCGCTTCCCAGGACAGACTAATTAGCAAATACAATAGAAATATCAATCAACAATCCTTGAAGGGCAGAGGGAAGGAAATGATCAAATCTTCCATGCCTCTCTGGGATCATCCAGTGCTTAATGATAAGAAGCGAGAAGCAAATAAACAGGAAAAAGAGGAAGGAGCTGACAGGGAAAGTGCGGCAGGGAAAAAACAGATCACCCGGGGCAAGTATGCTGAGAGGCTCTGATAGACATCTTTAACAACAGGAGCAGGAAAACGAGTTTGGAAAGGACTCTATTTCAAGTAAATCTTGGGATAATTAGCTATCCATCAACTCTTGTGAAACGCATAAAGAGGAAAAATTATCGCATAGTGTAATTTTAATGACACATTTTCATTGTTTTGTTCTTGTAACTACGCTTCTTTATTGCCCACCAGTTAACATGTTCTTTTTTTTAGCCCTACATTTTGTCCAGTTCCAAAGCCAGCTCTGAGTAATCCGAGACAGGAGAGGGCCTCCCAGTCACATCCTTGCAGTGCTTTGCAGCCCAGGATGTTTCTTGCAGATATTCACAGGGCGCCAGTGTAGATGTCCATTGAGCTGCCTTCCACAGTTTTGGACTTGGTGGCATAGGGGCTTCCTCCAAGAAAGCAATATTATGGGGGGAGTAATCAAAACTGAAACTGAAGCACAAATTTGTACTAATGAAGTGTTTTGCAGGCTGCTGGGTTAGCTCTTTTTTTTTTTTTTTTTTTCCCACTTCTGCTTCTCTTTTCTTTCTCTGTGTCCCACAAGGCTCTCGTGACCACTCTCTCCAGCCCACTTCACTGCGACTTCCTCTAGTCATCCAGAGGTTGCTACTGCTTCGTGCTGATGACTCACGGATACGTTACGTGACAGTGAGCCGTCCTGTGCTCCAACCTGACCAGCCTCAGAGCAGATGATTAGATCAGATCAGCTGGTGTGGAACCTCCGATTTCCTCCACAAGCCACGGCTTACTTCACCATCTCTCTGCAGCGAGGGAAGATGCTGCCGTTCCCTAGGTAGCTTGCCTTTTCTGAGCAAGGGCGATGTTATGCTACTCCGGTTTTCTTCCCACACCAACACTTACAGTGTCATTTGCTATTCCTTCCAGCGGCGTGATTAAAAGAACCACTCTTTCCGCCACAATGTCTAATATTATTATGAAAAGTCATCTAGTCGCACAATTACTGCAACTTTTAACCTCTCTAACCCCCGCAGCAACCACTTCACTCACCAAAAGTTAATCCGAGGGAGGCTGCTAGAACACCTTTGTCTCTTTTTTATCAGCTTCAAGGTTGTAAACACTTGATTGTGACCTAAAACCTTGCTCTCCTATTACAACATAAGACACACAGGAGAGTTTGAGTGTATCAAAGAAGACACCGTCTTTGTCGAGCCATTGCGCATCAGAGCGCCCGTTACAGATTAAGTATTTACAGATCAGTAGGTTTAGATAATTGCACTTGGCAGTCCTAAAAAAACCCTGACTGGAGATCTCCCTTGCTTGTTGATTTTTAATACAACTTAAAATCCTTAAATTTTAAATGGTGTCCATGCCATGCTGGCATTCAGAAGGGCCAGCAGGGCAGGACAGGTAAGATAGCCATGGTCCTAGGCAAACTAATGGAGAAGCTGGTACAAAGATCGGTCATTAAGGGCTAAATGGGCCTAGAAGGAAGCTGGGGGGGGACTTTTTACAAGGGCCTGTAGCGACAGGACAAGGGGTAATGGGTTTAAACTGAAAGTGGGGAGATTTAGATTAGATATCAGGAAGAAATTCTTCCCGCTGAGGGTGAGGAGGCCCTGGGACAGGTTGCCTAGAGAAGCTGTGGGTGCCCCATCCCTGGAAGTGTCCAAGGCCAGGCTGGATGAGGCTTGGAGCAACCTGGGTTAGTGGAGGGTGTCCCTGCCCATGGCAGGGGGGTTGGAACTGGATGATCTTTAAGGTCCCTTCCAACCCAAACCGTTCTGTGATTCTGTGAAATGCAGCATGTTATATGAGTATCATTAGTGCCACTCAACACGGTTTTATAGAAATAGAGCTTTCTTAAAAACACCCTGATTTCATTCTTCGAGGAGCTCATGAATCAGACTGATGAAAGCAAGCGTGTCGGCACCGTCAAAGTCCACGGAGCTTCATGTAGGACTTCAGACAGGATTCTGGTTGCAAGCCCCACAGTGTTTGTAATTCCCAGGCACAGGGAATCAGTGCCGTCACCAGCCGGTCCCCATGGGCAGTCACGCTGCTGTGTGGCACCCTGGTCGCTGACACTGCTCCTCGGCTGTTCAGCAAGTGCACCGGTGGGCAGAAGGGAAAGCTACCGACACCCCAAGGCAGGCTGGCAAAGGGGCCGCAAAGGCGGGTCGGGGTAGGTGAAGCCCCCATTTTGGAGCTGGAAGAACTGGGAAAGCTAAATCTGCCCACGGCGGGGCTGGGAACGGGGCCGTTTGGGCCCAGGAAAGACTGGGCCCAAGCTGTCGGAGGCGGCAAGTGGCTGGGGAGGCTCTTCAGTGCCCCGGCGAGGAGGAGGAAGAGGCGGGTGTTCGGTCCTCTTTGCCCGCTGAGCGCACCCGTCCCGTCGGAGCGCCGGGGGACGCGGCGGCGGGGTCCCCCGGCCGCACCGGCACCCGTCGCCCGCCACCCGGTCCTGCGGCGGAGCGCGGCACCGGTAGGGCTGAGCCACCACCCCGCGCCACCGTCGTCCCTAGCAACGGGGCATCCCGCGCCCACCGACGGAGGGCGGTGCACGGCGGCCGGGGCGGGCCGTTCGCGGCCGGGGCGGGCCGTTCGGCGGAGCGTTCCCGCCGGTATGTCGTCAGGCCCGCGCTGCCCAGTGTGTGCCGAGCCCTGGGTCTCGCCGCGGCTGCTGCCCTGCCTGCACTCGCTGTGCTCGCCCTGCTTGCGGCGGCTGGGGCCGCTGGGCGAGCCGGGCGGCGCCGCCGCCCGCAGCGTCCTCTGCCCGGTGTGCGACGCCGAGGTGGCGCTACCGCCCGGCGGCGTCGGCCAGCTCACCCCCGACTACCTGGCGCTGAGCCGCGGCGGGGCGGCGGCGGGCTGCGACCTCTGCGCCGACGGGGAGGCCGTGAGGCGCTGCCTGACCTGCGGGGCCAACCTCTGCCTCTTCTGCTGCCAGGCCCACAGGTGAGGGGGCGGTGAGGCCCGGCCCGGACGGGGCCACCTCCCCACGGGGCGCGCGGGGTGGCCTTCCCCCCTCGGGCTGCTGCAGGGCAGTGGGTGGGTGCAGAGACCCAGGCAGAGCTAGCCAAAGCAGTAAACCCACGTCTTCCAGTTCGCTCAGGCCCTAGGAGGCTTTTATCCTCCCTGGAGGATGCTCTGGACTCCAGTGGGGATGCTCTGGACTCCGGTGGGGACAAGCAAGCTGCTAGCAGTAGGTGAGTCAGGCCTCTTCAGGGGAAAAGGCTGTTAAGTCCAAAAACTAGGTGTCGGCTGGCTGGTTCGTATCTCGGTTTAGCATCACTGCGGTCCTCCAAGCAGGCGTGGGGGTGGGCAGAGTGCTAGCAGGACAAGAGCCTCGTGTGTTGTGCTGTCCTGCTTTGGAGAAGGCATGTCTCCCAAGGGAAAATGGGGAAGTTAAGCTGCCAGTCTCTCCACCTCCAGAAACGTTGTGTGTGTGTGCAAAGGCACCTTTAGGTAGCGTGAAGGAGGCAAGTGGAAGTCCTGACACTAAGCTTGCCTGCTGTGGTTGCTACCTCCCGATGACCAGCCCGTGTGCTTGCCTGTTAGCTGTGTGTCTGTGCACCCTGTGTTCATGCACGCCGTGAGGCCGGCAGCCTACAGCAGTAACACTGTCGCTTCGTGGTGTGTGCCTGATGTTGCAGGGTTTAGTTCTGTTGGAATATGGAAAACAGAAAAAGTGACAGCAGAAGAGAGCTGTGTGCCTCAGGGAGGGTCACATCAGTAAGGCAGGAAGGAGAGGTGAGTGCCACAGAGGTGGGAGCTGAAGAGGGGCGGCCGCAGTGGCCTGTGAGCAGGGCAGAGGGCAAGCGACACTTTGGATGAAAAGCGACAGGGAGTCTGCATGGCCTTCTGAAACAAGGAGGTGACAGGCAGGGTCAGGAAAACACCCGTGGCGCTAGCCAGGGAAGCCTCTAAGCCTGGGTTAATCAGCTCAGCCTATTCCCTCTGCGTTTGCTGCGCCTTTCCACTTGATTAGCAAATTCTTTCTCCAGAAGGAACTGAAGCATATTCCTTGCTGCCCTGCCCCCCTGCAGATACTGGTGCCAGTGGTAAAATGGTTTAGACTCTTAGTTACCTTTCGACTCGGGGCTCTAATTTTCAGCATACCATTCTGATTAGCTAATGCCTCATACCCCATGCAAGCTGCTGAAGGGCGATAAACCGAGACCTTGAATAGCAGCCTTCCACACTGACAGAAATAACGGCAGAAGGTATAAAGCGGCAGAAAATCTGTCCTGATGACCTGCTTCTTACCTAATTTACTGATATTTTTTCGCCCCGCTAGCATCTGCAGACTTACACCGGATTAGTTGACAGCAGAGTGGAACAAGAGCCAAGGAGAACCGTTTTGAAATGATTTCCTGGTGTGTAGGGAAGATTTCTGAGGTTCTGAGTGCCACCGTTGTGCTTCTTGGAATGAGAGAGGTCTTAGGTTGAAGTCAGGGAAGTGTGAATTTGGAGAGTGTTACGCAGATAAGGCTTTGAAAATGTGCTGGACCGAAGGGAGATGAGTGGGAAGGGAAAGGAGCAGTGTAAGGGCCACGTCCTGCCCTGTGATGAGGTTGCTTTGTGTTGTCAGAGCAACTCTGCAGAACTTGGTCCTCGGAGTATTTCTTTGCTTGTGGCTTGTAGCTCCCAGCACAGTTGCCAGAAGTCATTAGTACAGGAGACAAGGAGAGAAGGCTTTAACCTCCTGCTCAATAACTAGCTCCCCATGTCCAAAACAGCATAAAATGGAAATATTCTAGTGCCGCTCTGTGACGTGGTGGATGGCTGGGTCCTAACAGGTTCTTTGTGTGCCATCCTTGGCCTCGCCTGAGCACTACCTAACCTGGCGGCCAGAAGGACATGGATCTGACTTTAGGAATATTAAATGTTTTACCGCACGCTGTCTTCTGGCAGTGGCTTGAACTAGATTTTCCCCTAAGGGCTATTAGAGCTCATTTGCCTCAGCGAATTTAAAGCTGGTGAAAATCACTGGGCTGACGGCTGAGGAGCCTGACACCTCCCGTTCCTCTCCAGAAGTGACTGTCGGTGAGCAATACTGTTGTGAGCCACCTCCTGCCAGCTCTCACTTTGCAGGGCTCACCGCCCTCCTGCTGCCTTTGTCATGGCGAGCTCTGGGGGTCATTGCAACCATCCCACTTCTGTCAGGCTCCATGAAGGAGCTGTTGGCCATAGCAGCCTGACAGCCCATTCCCTGGTCTGTGTGTGTAGCCATGGTGGGGCACAGGATTCATGTGTCTGAAGATAGTGCTGACAGCGTGCAGGGAGTCTGAGAGCAGCCTCCAATGAGGTTTGCAGATGCTGTCCTCTTTTGTGTGGAGCCTTGTCCTCAGGAGACCACAAGTCCCTTCATGCAGGATGAATTTCAGTGGAGACAGGAGGGAGCGACTCATGCTGTGGCTTGCAGTCTGTACAGACTGGCATTCGCAGGGAGTCTTGGGTGTTTACATTTCATGTTTTCACCTCACGGTGAGGGTGGGGAGGCCCTGGGACAGGTTGCCCAGAGAAGCTGTGGATGCCCCATCCCTGGAAGTGTCCAAGGCCAGGCTGGATGAGGCTTGGAGCAACCTGGTCTGGTGGAGGGTGTCCCTGCCCATGGCAGGGGGTTGGAACTGGATGGGCTTTAAGGTCCCTTCCAACCCAAACCGTTCTGTGATTGTATGATATCCAACATGCATGAAGTGACTTGTGGTTGCTCCCTTCTAGGAGACAGAAGAAGACAGCCTCTCATGCTGTGGCGGAGCTGGACGACACCAAGGATTGCAGCCAGGCTGGGAAACCTCTCTTCTGCCCTTCCCATCCCACAGAGGAGCTAAGGCTGTTCTGTGAGCAGTGTGACCAGCCTGTGTGTCGAGATTGCGTTGTAGACAGGCACCGGCAGCACCCCTATGACTTCACTGGCAACGTCATCCACAGGCACGGGGACGCTCTGCGGGAGCTGCTGAAAAGCACCCAGCAGCACGTGGGCACCCTAGAGGGTGTGCTGGGCCAGATTGATGATGTGGGCAGTGCCGTCCGCAGTCGCGCAGAGGCCGTGGCCGCAGAGATCTGTCTGTTTGCCAGCGGGTATGTGAAAGTGATTGAAGAGCACCGGGACCGGCTGCTGAAGCAGCTGGAGGACTTGAAGGTGCAGAAGGAAAACCTGCTGAATTTGCAGAAGGCCCAGCTGCAGCAGCTGCTGCTGGACATGAGGACAGGCGTGGACTTCACGGAGCGCTTGTTGACGAGCGGCTCGGACCTGGAGATCCTCATCACCAAAGGGGTGGTGGCGAGCCAGCTGGCAAAGCTGAATAGCGTTGCTTACAGCACCCACCCCAGCGTGGATGACGGGATCCAGTTCTCTCCCTGGGAGAAGGCAGGGCAGTGTCGCGGCTATGAAGTTTTTGGGGCCATTCTCAATAAAGTGGTTGATCCGGCCAGATGTACCCTGCACGGGGAAGGTAAGGGGGTGCTGTGCAACAGCTGAATGGCAACGCGTCGCTCCGTGAAGTCGCCTCTCCGCTCTCTGTACCCAGGTGGTGTGCAGCACTGCTGGCTCCCTGCTCCAGGCACTGAGCCCTGCCAGAGGTTGCGTTGCTTGCTGAGGGCCTATGGGAGCTGTGCTGGGCAGGGAGCCAGGGAGCTATCCCCATCTGGATGCATACAGCATACTGGAGCTGCCCTCCACAGCATTGCTGACCTCAGCATGGGGCTGAGATGTGAGCAGAGCGACGTGTAGGCCACAGCTTACTCGGGGGATGGGAATGTCACCTGCAGTGGCAGGATGTGGTGCTCTCCCAGTGGTCCCCGTCGCTGTGCAGCATGGGCCCAGGCAGATTCCCTCTGTGGCTGAGCAAGCAGGTTCGTTCCCCTTACAGCTTCTGCTGAGATTGCCATGGGAATAACTGGCATCCATGGTTTCATGGATATTTGCTTACTAAGGACTTGGGGCAGGACCAGCAAACAGATAGAATTGACCAGCCCAGAGAGTACAGCCAGTTCTGGTCAGTAATGACCTGTGCAAGGCAGATGAGACAGACCCAGGGCTCGTTCGATCCCTTCCATGCCAAACTGCAAGTGCTGAGCTCTCTGGGGCTTCACACTGCACGGCGTGGAGGCTGTTTCTCCTCCCTCCCGGTTGCATGGTGTACCTTGAGGCCTTCTGGGGAGACGCCAGCTTGGCTCAGAGTGGCAGGCAGGATGACCTTCCTGGTCCATACAGACCTCTGGGATAAGCCTGCCCAAAATCTCTCAGTGCCTGTGGCTGTCCACCCTCTCCCAATCCCCAGCGATATATTTGCTTTTCCCCGGAGCTGTATGCCCCAGCAGCAAAGTCCTGGCTGTGCTCTGATGGGACTGCGACGCTGCAAAATAGGTGGGAAGTGGGCAGTGGCGACCGGCGTGAATCCTTTCTGGTCCCGTTTCTCTGCCTCGCAGATCTCCACAGTGCCCGTCAGAACAAGTTGACTGGCTTCACCCTGCTCTGCAATGATACCACGGGGGAGCGGATGGGGCGAGGAGGAGAGGCCGTGCGGGTCACCATCGCCCACAAGGACAAGAGGGACTGGTGGGTATTTCTCTTGAGATCTCCCTGGTCACCGGGTCTGCCTTTCTGACTCCCTTACGCTGGCTCCCTCCTTGTTTGGGCAGGTGGGAGGACTTGCTTCAGCATGTGGATCATGATCTGTAGGGGAAAAGGCACTACAGTTCTTCCTACTGGTGCAGCAGTGCTTCCTACTGGTTGTATTTGACTGTGTGGAGCTTGACAGTGTCGGCTCAGAATTAGGGAGTCAGAAATAGCGTCTTTCAGTGATTTGGCGCTTCTTAAAGGATTCAACTCTCTGGGTGTTACGCATTGTCAGTGAGCTGTTGCTGCTTCCCGCCCCTACCAGCAGACACCCAGGGCTCCTGCTTTTGCGTACCAGTTCAGTCTTGTAGTACATACGATGCAGCTGGAGCAAGGTAGTGGTGTAACTTGTTCCAGGGTCCGCTATTGGTGGGTGGGATGACCTGATGAAAGAAGGGGCAGGATGCTAAAACTCCTTGCTGTGGGGAAGCGTTGACACGGCGTACAGAAACAGTGCTGCCTGCACAGATGCTTAGCGATAGAGCATCATCGTTCAAGAGGAGTGCTCCAGCCTACCTTCCTTCCTGCGGTGCATGGCTGGGGAAGGACGGGGTGCACCCGAGGGCGATGTGGATGTTGCTTGATGGGGTAGAGGTCGCTGTGGCCACACGATTTGGTGTTCCTGCACGTACGCTGTTGCTGCGTCCGTTGATGGTTGAGGCACAGCAGCTACAGAAGAGGGTGAGGTATCACCACACGGCAGGAAATGATGTAGTCAGCTGTATTGATGTGAGATGGTGGGGGGTGGGAAATACAACCTGCACATCTAGAAGGTTGTAAACTGTCATGTCGCGGGGCACGGGAGGCTGGTTAGAGGGGTTGGGAAGGACACCTGTCTCTATTCAGAGCTGCCTGATAATTGCCTGCGGAAAGCTCTTTCCGTCCTTCTGTGGCACAGGCAATCAGCCCCTGAGTAACTAGGTGACGCTTTCTCCCTGGCACTGCATCTCCCAGGGATCCTTGTGAAACCCAGCAAGCTTCCCTTTGGAAAGGGATAGCTCACGGCAGGGACCTGGAACCCCTCAGAGCGTCACAGAGAAGAGTTGGGGTCAGTGCGTTGGGGACAGTGGTTGAAGTGATTGAAACTTGCCCTGTTTATCTCCTGTCTTACTCACGGGCTCCTCTGAAGGTAACTGCTGCCTGAAGCTGTGAATTTACCCCATTTCTGAGGGCTCTTAATCTGAGGGGATAATCTGACCTGCAAGTGTGCTGTCATCTTCTGCTCTTTCAGCACCCAGGGCTGCTACAAGTCCTTGCAGTGCAGCTGGCTTGGTGTGACTTCCCTTGTATGGTTACTGCAGCTCTTGCTAGCAGGTGTGTGTGAAAGCCACTCAGCGCTTGAGCATGGCTTGTGCATCCTGTTAAGCTTGCTTGAGACCCGCAGCTGCTGAACAAGGCTGAGGATAAGGAGCCGACCACAGATCTAGGCCAAACGGTGGTTCACGTGTAGAGCAGTTTTCTGCCCAGTCACTGACCTCTTTGACTTCTCTCTGTTTGTAGTGCAGTCAAGCCAACGGTGCGTGATAAGGGTGATGGGACCTACCATATTTCCTACAGCCCTGAGGAGCCAGGCTTGTATGCTGTCTGCGTCTATGTGAAAGGGCAGCACGTACAGGTAGCATTTCTTGTTTCTCTTGCACTGCTTCTTCTTTACCTGCTTTTCTTTTCTAAGTACTTGCTTCAAATCTGAGTATTGCCTCTACCACTTGGCCATTTAAGACTGGGCTTAGCGACCTGTGACCGGCAGGATCACCCGGTTGGTTTCTGAAAACGGAGACACAACATCTGATAGCATCCACTGCAGCATCCTCTCTGCTTGCTTGTCCTCCGCAGGGCTCTCCGTTCGCTCTGATGGTGAAAAATAAGTTCCGTGAGCACCAGGGTGTTTTTCACTGCTGCACGTTCTGCTCAAGCGGAGGGCAGAAGGCTGCTCGCTGTGCCTGTGGGGGGACCATGCCAGGTGAGTGCTCAGCTTTTCCCGCACTTCTCAGTGAGGCTCTTCCTGTTTTGACAGATTGGGAGCTTCTGAGCTGTGTCACGCGGTGCCCAGTGCTTTTCCATAGAGAAACCTCACTCCTCGTTTAGCACGAGGGTTCAGCTCCCTCGTTTGTTTAATCCCAGCCATCTTCCCTGTCCTTGACCTGCGTGTGTCATCGTGTCTTTTGCATGTTTTGGTATAGAACCAGCCTCTTCCTTTTTCTGTGCTTGGTCTGTATCTAGCTGCGGCTGTAGCCACCAGTGGCTGGCACAGGCTCTGTGGGCCTGTGTCTTGCGTTACTCAACGACCAAGGGGACAGAAATCTTCAGCTTTCCCCAGCGACTGGAAGAGGGAGGTTCCCCTCCGTTGTTCCTCTTTCTTGAAGGAACCCTGGCAATTTTGGCCTCAAATGCTCTCATCAGCACGTGCCTCCCCAGCTGTAGACAAGCCCTGGAGCTGAAGCACTCCCTGGAAGCCTCTGACACACTGTGATTTTCTGGCCCGCTTTTGTTTAAGTGGATGGTGCCTCTTCTCTTGCAGGTGGGTACCAAGGCTGTGGGCATGGACACAAAGGCCACCCTGGCTGCCCGCACTGGTCGTGCTGCGGACAAGTCGAGGAGAGCTCGGAGTGTTTGGGTGGGCCACCCAGCGACACCCTGCAGAGGAGTTTGCTCAGGACAGTGGCGCTCTGAGCAGGTGGGTGAACCCCGGAGAGCCCAGGGCACTGCTGCTGGCTGCTGCCTGAGCTGATCCACGAGGATCCCTGCGATCACTGCATAGCCTTGCTGCCAGAAAACAGCACCGTGATGGGTGTGAACTGAGAGAGAGGGACGAGGGAAAATAAAACTGTGCCTTATATTCCAGCTGGGGGTGTGTCTGCCAAGTTGTTTTGCACCTGAGCAGGAGCAAACTCTGGGAATGGTCCCTCTGCCTACACTTTCGAGGACTTGAGGGAAGCTCAGTCTGAGCTCCTCTGACCTGAGTTACCTCATAGGAGGGTCAAGGTGTGTCTCATTCTGCAGGATCCACAGTCTCTGCTGCCCTTGAAGAGGACAAAACTGCTTGTTGGGGCACATTCCGAAGGGTTTGTGTTCATGCCTTGGGAAGGCTTGGCAGCCTGAATATGGCTTCTGCCTCCCTGTTAGATACATGGCACGTATAGCACAGCCACACTCCTGGGGGCAGCTGTTGTGTTGGCAGCTCTTACAGTTTCTCCGAGTAAGTTGCAGTCTCATTATAGCCTCCTGGCAAAGTAGGAGCAAGGTGGGTCAGTAGTATTGCTGAAGGAAATCCAAGGAAAATTTTTTTGCCTCGGTCTCCACTGGTAAATTTGCTAGCCATACCCCCTGAGTCGCAAAAGGCAGGGACTGGGAGAATGGAGAGCCACCTACAGTTAGAGAGGGTCAGGTTCAAGAACACCTGAGGAACCTGAACGTGACGAGTCCATGCGACCTGATGGAATACATCCGCAGGTCCTGAAAGAACTGGAGGATGGAGTTGCGAAACGTCTGTCCATCATATTCAAGAAGTCATAAAATCATGGAACGGTTTGGGTTGGAAGGGACCTTAAAGCCCGTCCAGTTCCAACCCCCCTGCCATGGGCAGGGACACCCTCCACCAGACCAGGGTGCTCCAAGCCTCATCCAGCCTGGCCTTGGACACTCCCAGGGATGGGGCAGCCACAGCTTCTCTGGGCAACCTGTCCCAGGGCCTCCCCACCCTTGTGGTGGTCTGGTGAAGTTTCCAGTGATTGGAAAAGGGGAAACATAACCCCCATCTTTATAAAAGGAAAAAAGGATCCAGGGAACTACAGGCCAGTCAGTCTCACCTCTGTGCCTGGCAAGATCATGGAGCAAATCCTCGTGGAGATTATGCTAAGGCACATGGAAAACGAGGAGGTGCAGAGCATGCCTGGCAAATTTGGTGGCCACCTATGGTGGCATCACAGCATTGGTGGATAAAGGACGGGCAACTGATGTCATCTCCCTGGATTTGTGCAAAGCCTTTGACACTTTCCCACACAACATCCTTGTCTCTAAACTGGAGAGGCGTGGATTTGACGGATGGACCGCTCGGTGGATAAGGAAGTGACATGATGGTCACACTCAGAGAGTGGTGGTCAACAGCTCAGTGTCTGAGTGGAGACCAGTAACGAGCAGCGTTCCACAGGGGTCGGTGTTGGGACCAGGGCTGTGTAACATCTTCATCAGTGACATGGATTATGGGATTGGGTGCACCCTCAGCAACTTTGCCGATGACACCAAGCTGTGTGATGCAGTGACACGCCGGAGGGAAGGGATGGCATCCAGAGAGACCTGGGCAGGCTGGAGAGGTGGGACCGTGCCAACCTCATGGAGTTCAACATCGCCAAGGGCCAGGTCCTGCACCTGGGTTGGGGCAATCCCAAGCACAAGGACAGGCTGGGCGGAGAATGGATGGAGAGCAGCCCTGAGGAGAAGGACTTGGGGGTACTGGGGGATGAGAAGCTGAACATGAGCTGGCCGTGTGTGCTGGCAGCCCAGAAAGTCAGCCGTATCCTGGGCTGGATCCAGAGCAGCGTGGCCAGCAGGGCAAGGGAGGGGACTCTCCCCCTCTGCTCTCATGAGACCCCACCTGGAGTGCTGCATCCAGCTCTGGGGGCACCAACATCAGAAGGATATTGACTGGTTGGAGTGTGTCTGGAGGGGGCCACAAAGATGCCCCGAGGGCTGCAGCCCCTCTGCCATGGGGACAGGCTGAGAGAGTTGGGCTTGTTCAGCCTGGAGAAGGCTCCAGGGAGACCCTAGAGCCCCTTCCAGTGCCTGGGGGGGCTACAAGGAAGCTGGGGGGGACTTTTTACAAGGATCTGTAGTGACAGGACAAGGGGTAACGGGTTTAAACTGGAAGAGGGAGATTTAGATTGGACATCAGGAAGAAATTCCTCCCGCTGAGGGTGGGGAGGCACTGGGACAGGTTGCCCAGAGAAGCTGTGGATGCCCCATCCCTGGAAGTGTCCAAGGCCAGGCTGGATGAGGCTTGGAGCAACCTGGTCTGGTGGAGGGTGTCCCTGCCCATGGCAGGGGGGTTGGAACTGGATGGCCTTTAAGGTCCCTTCCAACCCAAACTGTTCTGTGATTCTATGAAAAGCCGTGGTGCTGATGGGAATAGGAGTTACAATGTCATTCATCCTGTCTGTGTGTTCTCTGTGCAGACGATGTGGGATGTAGCACTGCTGGGCGTGATGCGGGAGCCAGGATTGCACCCAGCTCACCAAGGGAAGGTCTGGTGCAGTTTGAGCATTGGTAGGAGCCATAGAAGCAAGTTTGCAGGTGTCTGTCCTGCAGCAGGAGACAGAATACAGCAAAACTCCTGGATTTGGCTTGTGCAGTCTTGGCAAGGCTCTGTTTTTAGAAGGACTGCTTGTCCCATTTTCTGTAGGGGAGAGGGAATGTATTTCCCAGGCTTGTGCACGCACTGCCAACCTGTAGTTGGGGAAATGGCATCTGTGATGAGGAGGAAGAGACACTTTCCTGGAAGGGCAGCTGCTAACCTGCTGCTATCCTGGGTGAAGCAGGCGCCCTGGATACCCTCCTGAACAGAACCCATTCGTGTCTTTGAGACTGGGAACGCTACCACCCTGGGGGTAACCTTGCTGCTAGGCGTGTGTTGGTAGGGGCTCCTAATACTGCCTGGGAAGCTGGGGTGGGTAAAAAAGGTCTGTTGGTCATTTGGGGAGAGGAATGCTGCTCCAGTGTCAACAGTGAGGGCTGGTTCTTGCTGGCTCATAGCTGGCTTGTGAATAGTAGAAACCTGTGCTGTGGATTTGCTTGCTCAGGCCTAGAAGGCTCTCCCGTTGTTCCTTCTTCTCACAAAGCCAGTTTTGGAGCCTCTTCTTCCCAGCAAAGGAGGTAGATATCCTTATGCAAATGCTGTTTATAGCTTTCCATTAATCATCCAGGAAGGGCTGTCAAACAAACGGGGGTGGGGGTGGGGTGGGGGATAGGCAGTGGTTAGGCAGTTTAAATCTCCAAGTTAGGCAATTTAAGCCTCCCAAGTTGCTGACTCTGAAATTTCAAAGTGAAAGTTTAGTTTGAGTTAACCTTTAATGGAACAAACAGTAACTCATTCTGACGTGCAGAGCCAGCGCTCGGTACAGAATGTGATGTAAAACGAAATGCCTCATTTTCTGTGTCTTTCTTGCCCCCCGCTCCCCCTCACGCGCATTGTTTTTTCTCCGCGCTCCCCGTGCTGCGCTGCAGAGGGAACGCGTATGGCCAGCACTACCTTCTAGGCACATAATTTCTGTCTAAAAACATCTTAGTCCCCTCAGACAGAGGAATGTGTTTTGTCTTTGTGTCAGGCAGCCCTTACACACCCTGTCGCTGACATTTTCCAGGAAGCTGTTTGGGAGGGTTACACCAGTGAACGTACAAACCCCCCAGGGAACTGCAGTCACCTTGGGCTGAGCACCACGTTGGACATGGGGCGAGCAGTTTTTGGACAGCACGGGGTACTAGTTCTGCCAGCATCAGGCCCTTGTATTGATTATTTTTTTGGTAAAGTTGAAGGTTCAGTCAGCGCCAGGGATTATAAAGTATCGACCAGCTACCACTGTGTTTGGGCAAAGAGGGCTGTGCATGAGGACAGCCTGAAGAATCATATGCAGAGAAGACGTTTAATGATCTTATTCACCTTGTAGGGGTCAGGTGCGACTGTTCTCCCATTATTTGGAAGCAGACTTTGCCCTCAGTGTTCATTACTCAACATGTTTAGCCAAATCAATGTCCTACTGGACCCCAACAGCCATTCCAAGGAATGGCTTCGAGTGCTCTGTTGGTAATCAGCCTTGGGCAGGTGGTGGATTATGAGGTGTAGTTAATCTGCTGGGCTACACGATGTTATTTCTGCCCAGCTGGTCCTTGAAATAACAGAGGTATTTTCAAGACAGACCTACATGCAGTACTGACAGAACTGCACCAGTAAACACTGGTATGTTGCCCAGGACAAAAACTCATGCTGATAAAATTTCCTGTCTCCAAAGTTTGAAAAAAATAATGGTGTGAACATGAGGAGGGGCTTTGGGAGGCAAGAGAAGAAGGACTTGCTCCCTAGATAGGGAAAACAAAGTGTAGCTGGAAGAAAAACACGGCAAGAGCAAAAGACTGTGGGAGACCTGGAAGGGGTGCTGCTGCTTCCAGCTTCCCATCAAGGGCAGGCGAGGCCAAGGACAGGTAGAGCTGAAAAGGCAGTGCCAGGCTCTCCTTCCATCAGTGTTCCCATCTCTGGTGCTTCTCAAGCACCTCTTGGCACTGTTATTATGGGTGTGGGAGCACAAGGCTGGAAAAGTGTCCCAACATTTTTGACCAAGGGTAGCTTTCACTTTTATCAGCCAACTGGCCCCCTTCATCTTTCTTGAGCGCTCTGTCACACTTGGCTGCTTGTCAGCTTGCCACCACCCCATCTTCTCCTGGTTCTCCTCTTTTACTGTTGGAGACAGACCTGTTTTTCCAAGATGGGATCATTGGCTGTGCTGCGGCTGTGACCCGGAGTTAAGTGGTGCTGTAAGAGGACACTCGCTTTGCGCCCGCGGCAGCCGTCAATCAGGTGTCACCGAGGGCAACACGGTATTTCTTAATGTGTGTTTCCCACCAGGCCGCTATGGCCTACAGCTATTCTTAGCTTCTAGCAATGCCCTGCTGTGTTATGACAGGTTTAGTAACTGGTAGAATACCCACAGAATAAGTCAGATTTCTTTATTTTTCAGATTAAAAAGGGCTATTCCGCGCTAAAGCAGAAGGGACGCGAAAGCCATACAAAGTCTGCTTCGTAAGTTTAAACTATTGCAACAACCAAAAAGCGACAGCCATTCTCAGGTGAAAGATTTCCATTCCCCGGTTTCATTCAGGGTCCAGAGGATGAAGGACGTGCTTTCAGTAAGACTGGCGCGTTAGAACCGGGTCGTGTTCGTACCTCTGCCACGGACCTCGCGCAGGGTGATCAGGTAGCTCCTTTACCTGGAGAGCGACTACCTTCGCAGCCAGGCTCTCATGCTGGAGTAGCACACCAGCGGCTGAGTAAACCCAACGGCTAGTCGCTCTGGGAAGGAGGAGGTCCCACCCTGGTTCCTTGCTGCAGGCCATGCAGTCCTGCCCCACCAGCAGCATCACCTGGTGTGACTCTCCTCTGGCCACATGAGGAGACAATTCAGCCCCCTAACCATTGTCTTTCTAATTTTATTTTGTCTCCTAAGAGGTGACCAGGCTCAGTGGAGGCTGAGATCTGTGCCCTCATCAGTGTAAGGGGGTGGGACGTGGGTTCAACAGAAGCCTGTTACAAGGATGTAACTTCATCCTGGCATGAGGAGGCTGGAAGTGGTGAGTCCTGGATGTAAAATGCCTTGGAATGCAGTTTGCTGACTTGGATGCCTGTACAAGAGCCACAGCACCTTCCAGCCCACTTTCTGCTGTCTAAAAAAAAGTCTCTCGTGTCGTGCACCACATCTGGCTGTGTTCATCCCTTGTAGAGGTGAACAGACTCTTTTGGAGTTAAACTGTGGTCCAAAAGACTAAGCGCACGCTCCTGAATTCCCCATGTGCAGTGAGAAGGCTGCTGTGCCCCTCAGGGCAGGGTAAGTCCTCCTGAACCCTACTCAGCCTTTACAGCTAGTTTGGTCATCCCTGACCAATATTTATTGGTCTTGATTTTAACATCTGGTAGTTGCAGAGAAAGTAATCTGGATTTTGTTAGGTGCTGGACTGTTCCCAGTTCCTCTGGGCATCCCTTGCTCTGTATGGGGAGGCTGTTCACTCTTACTAACCATCCAAACTCGCTGGCAATAGAGTTTGAAGAATTCCCCTTTCCCCATCTTCCCTGGAACGCAGTCCAGTAGATGACAGGATACTCAGGTTCCTTTTCAGGAAAATGATTATGGTGGTGCAAGCTGCTTTCCCTTTTCTGTTCCTTCACAATCTCTCTGCCCTTCTCAACCTCTTATGCCCAAGAACCACTCATCCTGCCCCCAGGCTCGGCTGAGACCAAGCACGGAGAGAAAGGCTTGCAGGGTCTGTGCCTGCTTCCTTCCTTTACGTGCTCTGGTGCCCACTGTAATGGCAGTTCTGAGAGCAATGGGAGCTGGCCTCAGGGAGGAGAAGCATTTTGGTCTGGAGGAGTTCAGTGGAAGAAGAGAGCAGTCAGCGGAGAGGCTGCTGCCAAACCTCTGTGGCACTTCTTAGCACAGCACGGAGAGGCCAGGGAAGATGCACACTGCGAAAGGGGCCAGGAGCGGACACGCAGGTGGGACCACTCTGTCTGGTGCCAACAGCATTCTTGGAGATTTTAGCAAGGAGACCCGAGCTATTCCTGCATATAATGCAACCCACCAGTGATGGGTGAGCCGTGGATCTGTGTGGGAGACTGCTGCACCCTGACCCCAGGAGTAGCTGGCTACCAAACCGTGAGCTGCGTTGATTTTTGTTTTAAATCAGATATGTTTCCTACACGTGGATGGTGTAGGAGGTCTCTCCTGCTGCCCCAGTGACTAGCCAGTCCCCCCCTGCTTTTGACTGGCCTGGTGGAGGGAGCCGACATGCTCACTGCTTCCTCATTCCTGAGAGTTCACTGCTTGGGCTTGCCACCCCTTGGCTGAGCTCAGTTATTTAAGCAGGGCAGACAGGGAGAATGTGTCAGGGGCTGTGCTGAATGGTGTGGGACCTTTGGGCACCCCGTGTTCGGCTTGTCTTCCTTCGTAGGTGCCGTAACGATGGCGTCCCAAGGCCAGGTCATTTTCTGGAGGTATGGTATCTGCATCTGCTTTGGGAGATAGAGGAGGGAGGGCATGGTGTTTTCCAGACTCCTCAGTATGTCACCCTGCTGCCAGGAGCTTTGAAGACAGCAGTTCTTTGCAGCTTGACGCTATGCTGCACTCACCCAAGGTACTTAAATACTGGTACAGCTTCTTTTATACAATCAGTAGGGCCATACAGCTGTCAGACACCCCACGTGCAGGTGATCGACTGCTGCCGGGATGGAGATTTGTGTCCTAGAAACTGTGCATGGCTGGAATACGCTACCTCTGGCTTGAACGCTGTGGTAGATCAGGATGTCAATGGCTCGAGGAAGGGGGAGGGGTTCCTGCTGTTACATTTGGGGTATCAATGGCTTGAGGAAGGCTCCACCTTCCTTCTGCTGGCCCTCAGACAGTCGCTTAGGTTTCCATCACATCAGCGTGCGGTGGGGAGAAAGGCAGAAGCTGTCCTACAGCAAATTTCCTTGCTGTGTGGGTCAGGAGTAAGAGCTGGGAAGATGTGCAAGCTGGTTTGTGCCTCTTGTTTCAGTGAGCCTCTTTCCTTTGGAGCTGTTCACCAAGTCCTGGTGAACTACAGGCAGAAAAAGAAGTAGCTTGTCTACTTACGTATCCTTGTAAAAATGCCTACCTCATATCCTTATCTCCTGATTAGTGAAAATAACTCCATCCAGGCGGCTCAATTAGTTGACAAACTAGCTTCAGCCTCCCATGCTTGTGGCCTGGGCTTGCATCTAAACCTGGCTGCTTGGACAGAGCCACCAACAAGGCACGTCTCTCCATCCCAGGTGTGGGCTCTTCCGGGCTGGATGGAGGCAGAAGCTCCAGCGAGGGGTGTGAGACATCCCTGCTTGCGTTTATTCTGTCAAAAAGCTTTCAGCTCTTACGAGTATCTGTCCCAGGAGCAGGGGGAAGGATAGTCCACGTGGGAACAGAAGAGACCGGCTCATGCATGAGCTGTGCTCCAACTTCCTCACATGGAGCATCAAGGAAGAACTAAATAATGATATCATCTGCAGCTTCTCACTGATGAAAGTGAGATCACTAGGAACACCACGTAAACATCCGCTGGGCATCGTATTCCTCATGCGCCTGGAATGCATGTTATAACCAGCTGTTATTCTCCACAGGCAGCCCAGCTGGCTTTTGTCAGGGAAAGGCAGTAGCTGATAGGTGGGAAGATATGCACGGCCTACCCCTTGCTGCTCTGAGAGCCATCCCCCGGCTCTGCCAGCGCCTCTGACCACCCCGGGTGCAGGTTCCTGGAAGCAGCGGGCTGCTTCAAGGCCGTTGGCCTCTTCGGGCTAAGCTTGAAATGGAGAAGTAGCCCAGAGAGAGGGGTGAGTTTTCCAGGAAGCTTCAGAGGAGCAGTGCGAGGTTTCTATTGATTTTAGGGAAAAAAACCAAACCAAAAGCCAACACAAAATGACTCAAAAAATAAAACTGAAGCGTTGGGAAAAGTTGATCTCTGCGGTCATTAACCGCTTATGGAAATGGAAAATCCCTTCTTTCTGGGTTACCCCTGCTGTGCTGTTTCTTTTCCAGAGTAAGCTTCGATATAAGGAGGAAGGCAGGGGACCTTCAATCTTTTAATCTTCCAGGTTTTTTGATCCTTGCATCTCTAAACTCATTCCCAAGGGAAAGCTTTGTGCGGAGGATTAAGCCGGTGCCATCTGTCACGGTGGGCTGTGAGCCCCTCCCTGCTCTCCGGGCTATGCTTTGCAGCACTCAGGCTCCCCAGAGCTGCGGGCAAACCCCCATTTGGCTGGTCAGGATCAGGACCGCAGAAAAGAGGGAAGGATGCATGGAGCGACATCTCACAGGCTGCCAAAGCACCGCCGGGAACCGAGGGCAGTGTCAGGGGTCTGACTTGCACGGCCCCAGGCATCCACATCAGCCGGTTTCCATGGCTCTGAAACGCTGCACGGAAAATTGCTTTTTGCTTGAACTGCCGGTCTAGACTGTTGTGAAACAGAGCTCCCGTCAGCGTGCGGCCAGGTCGCCAGCTTCCTGTTGCTCTGCCCTCTGGATCACCTCAGTGCGCAGAAGGGGCTCACAGGCAAATATTCTTGGAGCTTTTGTGGTTCCTGGATCCCGCAGTTTCTGTGGAGGAAACTCCAAAGGGCCTGATTTCCCCTAGTCCTTCGCAGGGAGTGTTGAAGTGGGCAGTGGCGTCCGTGTATCCAAAATTGTCATCCTGCCCTGTAACAAATGAGTGGCTTCTTCCATCAGCCCCGCTGCTGCCTTGAGCCAGGGGTGGGAAGCAGCTCTCTGGATGCAAAGCTAGCAAGGCTTTGCAGCTACGGGGGCAGGTTGTGCCAGCGGGGGACAAAAGCGTTGGCGCTGGCCCGTTTGTGCTGGTTTGTGTTTGGCTGTGAGTGGGCTGAGGGCGGTTTTGCCCAGTGGAGTGGGGGGCAGAGGTGCTGCTCGGGCCAGAGGGTCCTTTCGAGGACTGGAGGTAAGTGCAGTGGCACCTGACGTGTTCAGGGACTGCGCAGGAGGGTGTCCTGGCTGCTTGTCCCCTGCCGTAACCCCTCCGGCGTTTACGGATGAAATTCCCTGTAACCCGCAGACAGCATCCCTTGGCTCCCAGCAATTTCTTCCCTGCCCTCTCTTGGGAAGGAGGGTTTTAATGTGGAGGGGTGAAGGTGAGTCACAACTGCTGTGTGACAGCACGGCGCGGCGGCTGCTTGCTCCCTGCTTCCCAGGCGTGAGAGATGAGGCTGGTTATGGCAACCTTGTCTGAATTTGTAGCAACTATCTCGCTCTGGGATTAGCTCCATAGACATTGGTGGAGCTCCTCAAGGAGGTAGGTGATGCTCAGCATACACAAGAGGCTTAGTATCTGCCCTGGCATAGGAAAGCACACGGTTATCCCACAGGAGCCTGGCTGAGACTCCAAGTGACTCAGGGTTGAGTCCCGTGGGACATGACAAATCCCTGCTGGGAGCTGTCTCACTGCAGGATCCACATGAGCCAACAGAGTCCCCATCCCACAGGCCCCCAGGGAAGGCAGTGGCTGGTGATGGGTCCCCAGCTGCCCAGTACCCACAGCTGGAGGTTATCTGCCGCTTCCCTTCCCGATAGGGTCAGCTGTGACCGCAGCCGCTGGGCACAGGGAGGGGGCAGGTGGGAAACTGCTGCCCACCCTGGTCGTGAGTGAAACCTGGTGAGAATGGAGTAAACCAAACAGGTGACGGCCCCCCAGCTCTGAGGGCATCTAGGGAGGGCTGGGTGCGGATGTGAATGTGTATATGGACTCGTATGAACCTTTATATGGACTCACCACACACTCATGGTGAAATACACGGTTCTCATGCTTTCTCCTGAACACCCTGGCACGTGCACACGGGGCTTCCTCAGTCGCCTTTTCACTGGCTTTAAGGATGAGGATGGAAGGCAGACAGCGGGAGGGCAAGCAAGCCTTCTGCAATGTCTCCCCTCCAGCTCCTCTTTCAACCCATCTTCCCCTTATCCCGTTCCTGCTGCTCCCTGCAGGAGGGGCTTCTTCACATGCTGCAGCTCCCTAGAGCTCCGTAATCGTGGCATCCGCAGTGATTGAGGCGCGATGACCTGAGGAACTGGGGCAGGCACGCATTAACGCTGGGAGGTTGCCCAAAGAGTTGGGAAAGAGCGTGCTGCGATCCGGCAGATGCTGCTGGAGTGGCTATTTTTGCGTGGGCGGGAGGGCCGTGACTTCCCGCAGCCTGGTCCCGCCTGGGGATGAGATGGGAGGCAGCAGCTCAGGAGTTTCTGTGTACAGTGGGGCAAAACAAGCCCTGGGCTGGCAGCTCCGGACGCTGATGTGGAGTGGCCACTGTTGGTATCCATGTCTCCTGCAGCACAGCTCCCTCCAGCACCCTCCTGGGCTTGGGAATGGGGTAAAGTGCCCTGTGAGGAGCTCCTGCAGCTCTCTGGGCTTCTCCTCTGACCATCTTGAGCAGGGCTGAGCCCAGCATGCCTGTGAGACTCGGCCACGAGCACGTGAGCTGCTTCCCCTGGCGCATACCTGTGGGTTTTTGTGGGGAGCTGCTTCAGGGCTTGCTCTGCTGGGGAGCTGAGGTTGCTGCCACAACCCCCAGTCCACGTGAAAATGTGGCCAGGACCACGTGTGACAGCTCCACCGGCTACGGTGGGAACCTGCCTCCCGCCATCCTTATGGGTCTGTCCAAGCTGGGGCTGTGCCGGAGGTGGGCTGCACTTGGGAAGGCTTGAGCCGTGCTGCTCCGTGCCTTGCTGCCTGTTGGCTCCTCTGCTGGGGCCACTCTGCCTGTGTGGCTTGGTAAGTGATCCTCTCCTTATCTGTCTGCACGTGGAACATCCCAGATCCACCAGCTCACAAATCTGGCTCTGTTTCCAGCCCCCTCCTTCCTGCTCCATGGCTCATACCCTGGGGTCAGGAGCCTGTCTCAGTGCTCTGCCCACCTCCCTGGGCAACTGATCCCTCCTGAGTGCCAGCAGGGACTGCCCGGCTCACTCAGGCACTGGGGGATGCAGACAGGAGCATCCTCCACCGGAACCCTCTGCCTCCTCCCAGAGGCAAAGCCTGGGTCTCCTCCTCCCACCACACGGTCCCCCACCTTTGATGAGTGCCCACCCGAAAGTTCATCGCTGCTGTGGCCCCGTGCTTCACTGGTCCAGGTTGCTCTAGGTCTGTGGCTTACCCACTTCACCTCCTTCCTGCCGGTGGCTTTGCACCGTAGCAGTAGGGTGTGAAGGAGGTGGGCCGTGCAGTAATGCTGTCCTTCCTTTTTTCCCCAAATAGCATGACTATGGTGATTATCATCCTGGCTGCGGTGATTGCCCTCATCATTGGGTTTGGTGTCTCAGGTATGTGACTGCCCAGCTTTCTCGCTGTTACCGGTGGGGTGACGAATTTCTAGGTTTGAAATAGTGCAGATTCACACACTTACGCACACACACACGTGCTCAGCGTGGGTTAGAAGACACCAGCACTTGACACTCAGAGCTGAGTGGGGAAATCTGTGTCGGCTTTTAATTTCCATGAAAACTTGCCAGCGGTCTGGCCCCAGCAGCTGCCGTGCACATGTGAGCCCTGGTGCTGTGGGGCAGCTCCGTTTTACCCCAGGAAGTGGGTTCCTGGCCTATGTTTTCACAGCAGAAATTAAGGCCTTTTTGTTTGGTTGGGTTTTTTTAGTTATCATCTGGCATGTTAGCAAGTGAAATGTTCAGCTCCATCTGTTGCTCCATGGGAAGCCAACTGAGGCGAGGCGCCGAGAAGTGTAGCTGGTGATGTAGTGCTGTGTTAGCTGAAATTTCCTTGGGCTTGGAGCCCTAAACCTACACTTACAGAAAGTCCTGAATGTACCCTGCTCCTCCTCCCAGATGGGAGGAGACGACGGTACTTATTGCGAAGTCAGGCAGCATCTGCCAGGATGGGACACATTCCTCTGCACCCCCGGAGACAATAAAAATGCGTTGCTTTGGTGTTGGCCAAAACGCAGCCTCCGTGGGGAGTGCTGAGTGAAGTCACTTAGGGAAGGGCTGCACGGAAAAGAGGACCCAGCCCCAGGAAGGAATTATTTCTCAAGCTTGCTGGTTGGGATTTGACCCGAGAAGCGATCTGTGTCCCCAGGGAAGGGAAATGCTGACTTTTCCTAAAGAAAATGGCTCGGAATCCACTAAGGGTGAAAGAGCAGCCTCTTCTCCACCAGCATTACGCCTTGCAATCACATTTATACTGCGTGAAGGGAGGTTCTGACTAAGAAAAGACACAAAAATCACTCTTCTGGCAGCTGCAAAGAGAAAAATCCCTGATACAGAGAAGTGAGCAAGAAAACACCATGCTAATTCTTCTCCCACAAATAAGAGATGCTAATTTTTGAAGCACACTGCCTGCTAGAGAAATGCTCCTGTGCTTTATCCTGGTATATAAGTCATGGGAGCTGGACTCCAGCGGCACTGGTAGCTGCTCCTGGCGTCCTTGCGATGTGCCGGTGCCGCAGGGCAGTCTGGCCTTCCTCTGCGCTCACCGCCTCACCTTTCTCACACCGCCTTGCTTTCTCCTTGCAGGAAAACGCTCCATCAGTGTGACGGCGCTGACGTCTCCAGGGAACATCGGCCAGCGCAGCATCCTGGGCTGCACTTTCGAGCCCGACATCCAGATGGGCAGCATAACGATCCGTTGGGCCAAGGCGGGAGTAGCCAGGCTGGTTCATGAGTTTAAAGGCGGGAAGGACCACCTGCAAGAGCAAGACGCCTCGTTTCAGGGCCGCACGGCGATGTTCGCGGACCAGGTGATGGGCGGCAACGCCTCCTTGGAGCTGAGGGACGTGCAGCTCTCCGATGCCGGCACTTACCAGTGCTCTGTCACCACGGCCAGAGGGAGCGGGGCGGCAGTGCTGCGGTACAGGACGGGAGGTGAGGGGTACGAGGAACAAAATCCTGCTGCAAAACGCAGGCTAACCTGGCTCGGTCAGAGCTACGCGCGGTTGCGCCGATGCTAGGGGCTGTGTGAGCGGTGCCCGCTGCTCCAGCAGCTACCAGCGAGCCCCGCACCTACCCCTGAGTAGGACTGGGGTATTTTTGGTTTTTCCAGAGGCCTTTCCTGCTCTTTCCACATCCTTGTTACAGAAAAGGTGATTATTTTAATGCACTCCATTGTCCTTCTTCTCTTTACCACCTGTAGTCTACTGGCTACGTAACTGACTACAAAGAGCCCCTAAGAATGGGAGTGGCTAATTGATCTAACAAAGATTCAGATTTTATACCTGTTAATAACATGACAGCTTTTTCTCTCTAGATTAAGATCTATCTCCAGCCAGAAGTGCTGCATAGCAAAAATTGTTGCCTATTTCATACATTTTTTATGGTTTTCTAATGTATTCAGTTTTAAAAAATGACTATCAAAGCAACAAACGGCCCATATCACAGTTATCTGTAGGATTAAGTATTTGCTGGAGTTAATCGTTCACCTTGTTACCAGTCAGCTTCAAATCACGCACAGACACAGAGGGTGGGGAGGCCCTGGGACAGGTTGCCCAGAGAAGCTGTGGATGCCCCATCCCTGGAACTGTCCAAGGCCAGGCTGGATGAGGCTTGGAGCAACCTGGTCTAGCGGAGGGTGTCCCTGCCCATGGCAGGGGGGTTGGGACTGGATGGGCTTTAAGGTCCCTTCCAACCCAAACCGTTCTGTGATTCTGTGAATTTTCACCCGAGGGTGCTTAATTCTTCTGGCCCCTCTGGGCTTGGCCATCACACTCACCGCTGGCACAAAGCAATCTGCTCCCACAGAACTCAGCAGTGTTCCGCCCGCTTCCGTCACCTCTGGGTCTTTCTAACGAAACTGCAGTTACATGGACCATACAATATGGATAACATGAGCCTGCACAGGCAGGTAGTCTTTGTGTTCCTCTGGCTGGCTTTTGCTGGCATCCCTGAGATCCCAGCACATCCCTTGAGCCCAACAAGCTGGGAAGGGAAAAACTGTCAGAGCTCCCCAAGCCAAGGAAATGCAGTTTTAGGATGGGTGACTGCTTATGTGGTGAGGCCAGCCACTTCCCCACGTCACTCACAGGGAGCCCGTCCTGGGACAGAAAGGCAGTACAGGAGTTGGTGTTGCAGGAACGCTCGGCCAGTGTTGTTTCACCGTCCGCCACATTATACCGAAAGAGTGTTTTCTGCCCTGTTGCTGCATGAAGTGCTTTCCCAGGCAGTGAAAAAAAAGGAGCCTGGGCCCACAGGCCCCTTATCTTGCAATGGCAAGGATGGGAGAACTGCTTAGGGCTGTAGTAGGTGACAGCAAGGCCAGAGGGCTTTGGCTCGCGTCTCAGGGGTGCTTAAGTCCCATGGGGACTTTGTCTCCTACCCCTCCTCGAAACCTGGGGAACCTGCCGCTTCTGCGTTGCTTGATTTGGTGTTTAAAGCAAGCCACACAGAAAAGGCCTTAGAGAGAACACGTGAAATGCCGCATTAGGTTTTATCGCCATTGAAATCGGTGAACTCTGCTCTCCCCAAAAGCTCGTTTCTCTTCACCTATGTGCACGTGGGAAATACGATGAATATACAGAGACCAAGGCCAACAAACTTGTAGGTGACATGGTCTTGGCTTTTGAACACAGCCGAGTTTGCAGTGGGCTTTAAACATTTCCTTTAACCGAGGGATGTTGGCAGAAATCCTGCAGCTCAGGCCAGACCTGTCTGCCCTCAGCCCCAGCAGGTGCAGACAGAGCTTCCCTCGGCTGCAGCCCCATTTAGCACAAGAGTCACATCTCACCAAGGGGTAGGTGTTGGTCAGGCTCCCTTCTCAGTCAGCGGAGAGGGTGAGTCATCTTCCCCTTCCCCCATCTGGTAACAGCAATCATTTTTACCATGTCTCTCCCTGCCAAAAATAGCAGATGCCTGCACTCAGCCACCTGCCTTCAGCAGAGGTGAGCAGAGCCGTGCCGGCTGCAGTTCCTGCCTGGGGAAGCCGGGTGTTTGGCAGATGCAGGCAGTCTCAGGCTGGCCAGGTCCTGCGCACAGTCTCCCCTGGAGCTCCGGTGTCCAGGAGCTCTTGGGAAATGCTTGATGATGAGTAGCTGTGGATGCCCCATCCCTGGAAGTGTTCAAGGCCAGGCTGGATGAGGCTTGGAGCAACCTGGTCTGGTGGAGGGTGTCCCTGCCCTTGGCAGGGGGGTTGGAACTGGATGGTCTTGAAGGTCCCTTCCAACCCAAACCATTCTGTGATGCTATGACCTCAGCAGAACTTGTCACACTGGACTGCCCTGTCCTAGGAGTCTTTAGATCCCCAGTAGTCACCCCCTCCTGCAGCCCAACCCCTTCAGACCTCTGTCTGAGCCTCCCTGCGTTGGCTACATGCGGTGCCGCGATGCTAAGTACCCCAGAAACCGCTGGGTCTGATGCCGTTGGGCGTTTCACACCCCGTTCCCAGACATCTGCCTTTTCCTGACTCTCTCCCAAAGCCTTCAGCCCACCCAAGGTCCTTGTGGAGAACAGCGGCGGTGGGGACATGCTGCAGTGCGAAGCTCCGTGCTGGTTCCCTCGACCCGCCGTGCGCTGGACAGCCTACAGCGACGCCGGGGAGGACCTACCCCACGTTGCCAACACCAGCTACGAGCTGAACGCTGAGAACGTCACTCTGAAAGTGGTTTCCTTTCTGCACAACATTACGGCTAATGCCACCTACACCTGCGTGATTGAAAACAGCATCGCCAAGGCTACGGGCAACATCAAAGTGACAGGTAGAGTTTAACACCACCCAGGGTCCGTGGGCGCGGGGAGGGGGAGAGGCGATGATACCAAACTGGGAGGAGTGGCTGCCGTGCCAGAAGGCCATGCTGCCATCCAGTGTGACCTGGACAGGCTGGAGAGCTGGGCAGGGAGAAATATAATGCAATTCATTAAGGGCAAGTGTAAAGTGCTGCATCTGGGGAAGAACAACCCCATGTTCCAGTACAGGTTGGGGGCTGTTTTGTTGGAGGGCAGCTCTGGGGAAAAGGACCTTGGAGTCCCAGTGGACAACAGGATGACCATGAGCCGACAGTGTGCCCTCGCGGCCAAGAAGGCCAGTGGCACCCTGGGGTGTGTTAAGAAGAGGGTGGCCAGCAGGTCGAGGGAAATTCTCCTCCCCCTCTACTCTGCACTGGTGAGGCCTCCCCTGGAGTGCTGTGTCCAGTTCTGGGTTCCTCAGCTCCAGAAGGACAAGGAGCTACTGGAGAGGGCCCAGTGCAGGGACACTGAGATGGGGAAGGGCCTGGAGCACCTTCCATGTGAGGAAAGGCTGAGAGAGCTGGGGCTGTTCAGCTGGAGAAGAGGAGGCTGAGGGGGATCTGATCAGCGCTGATCAGTATCTAAAGGGTGGGTGTCAGGGGGATGGGGCCAGGCTCTGCTCAGTGGTGTCCAGTGACAGGACGAGGGGCAATGGCCATCAACTGGAAACAGAAGGTTCAGCCTGAACGTGAGGAAACCCTTCGTCCCTGTGAGGGTGACAGAGCGCTGGGACAGGCTGCCCAGAGAACGGGGGGAGTCTCCTTCCCTGGAGACTTTCCAAAGTTGCCTGGGCTTGTTCCTGTGTGAACTGCTCTAGGGGACCCTGCTCTGGCAGGGGGGTTGGACTAGATGATCTCTAGAGGTCCCCTCCAATCCCTAACACTCTGTCAATCTGTGAATCTGTGAGTTTAGGCAGTGCGCCTGCGTGCATCGGGGGGGCTCCTGCAGCACCCACGCCAGCCAAGGAAGGGGCTCAAATCTGCATTTAATCCAAGCATGCATCTCTGTCCCTGGGATGAAGGAAAGGCTCTGTGTTTGGTCCTGCTGTTTCTGATGCTTTTCACAGTAACAATGGCTCCCTAGGCGTGGGGACAGAACTCCCTGAGAGTGGGAGGGAAGGGAGGAAGGAGACACTTCCAAAGAACATATTCCTTTGCATGTTAAGCAAAACCAAACCAATCAACCAACACTCCAACTGCTGACACTTTCCTTACCCAGTCCAGCTTAGGACCCTTGGGCATACCAAACTAGCAGGCCCTGTTAGCTGTTACCAGTGACAACCTCTCTGACCCCAGCCCACCCCCCCTTATTTAAAAGGCCACCTTATTCACAGGAAAGCAAACTTCCCAAAAAGCCTGGATCTTTTCCTGTTCTACGTGAGAAGGGTCACAGCTCTTCCACGGCGAGGGCTCCATATTGGCGGGTCTCCAGCACAAGAGGCAGGGTCTATTTTTATCAAAATTCAGAAAAATAGAGAGGAATAAATACACCCACTCATTTTGCCTTTCCTGCTGTGTTCCCCTTCCAGCAGCCTCTCCCTGTTCTGCTACAGATTTCAGCATTACGAGGGGGACCAACTTGCAGCTGGTGAACCTGAACACAGTGTCAGTGTCCTCCTCCCTTTCGGCCTGCCACTGGACGCTTCTGCTTCCCCTGTACCTGCTGTCGATATAAAGCCTCTGTGAAACAGTTGGAATCACTGCTGGACGTGGAGGTAAGCCTGGAAAGCAAAGCTCATAAGCGTATGTGCTTGGTATACGCAGACCTTCTTTCTGAGTTTCTTTACAGCAGCAGACTTAATGTCACGCCTGCCAGACTAGCATGACGTGTCTTTCTCCACCCCCAGATTTAGGTGGGATGTGTGGCTGGTCCCTCCGACAGGCTCCCTCCTGGCTTCTTCCATCACTTACTGCGCCTTTAGAATGTCTTCTCTTATGCCGTTAACGACTCATCCCCTCGATCTCTTTTCCTCCCCTCCTCAACCTTCTCTCTGACCCGAAACACAGACGTCTTGCTGCCCTGTGTACCCTCAGAACCTTGGCTGCAAGGCAGCGTGGACTTTTTCCTCCCCCTCCCCGTGCAGCCCGCTGTGTTACGAGCCTTGTTCGCCCCCGCTTTACTTGGCCGACTCCAGGGCACAGCGCAGTACCTTCACTGGACAGGCCCGACAGGGCTCCCTCGGACAGGGCTCATAGCACTGGCCAGCCGAGGCTTCCAGGGGTGGGCCCTACACGTAGCTGGCAATGAACCCGAGAGCTACACAACAGCTAAAAGGAACATCCCTGTCTTCCCACGCGGACAGACGGCAGGACACGTGTCGTGCTTTCGTCCCTCTTGGGCTGAGACCTTTAAGAGCTCCGTCCAGTTCCAGAGCAGGCAGCAGCACACGCCAGCCCATTCCTCTCGCGCATTGTTACTTACCCGTGCCAACAACAGGCTCCTTTGCTCAGCTTCGGAGAGCGAGGAATGCGATCAGGAGAGTTGCATAAGTAAAGGAACAACTGCCGGCAGGAACGAGATGCATTCTCCTGTCTGAAGTAAGCCGGTGACCAGAACTCTGGCCGTGGGCAGAAGCTTGGAGACACAAGCGGGAAAAGGGTTTCCTGCAGCACATCTGAGAACCAGTCCTTCAAGCTCAGAGGACTGAAAGCCAGGAAATCTTAACTCCCCCCAGACAGGTTTGATTTGTCCGTCTCATATTTTGGGATTCTCTAAATGTACTGATGAAACTGTGAACGAGAGAGACAGTTGACCTACGCCTTCTCCTCAGAAGAATATAACCAAACTCCCCTTGTGAACAAGATGCTGCGAAGGGCGGAACACCAACGGATCAGAAAACAGCCGACAGGCTTGGAGTGTTAGGTCCGTCAACCTGGCCGAGGCAACCAGGGTACGTACAGTCCCATGCGGGGGTCGATGACGGCATTTGTAGTCTGAAATAAGAGAGGGATGGGCACGGCAGCAGGCTAACACAAACAACGAGGAGAAGAGGGAGCTGGTAGGAAAAGAATGAAGAGAATGACTGGAAAGTTCAAATTCAGAAGTCAACACAGTTATTAAACAGTGAGAAAGACAAATCTGCCTTTTTTGTGTTTAAATAAGCCTCTGTTCTCTGGCACTTCCTATCATTTCCCTAGCACTGTCTGTTACTACGTTATTCATACTACAGGACTACTTTCAGTTGCACTTTTTAATCAGATCTGGAAGTCTGCAGCTTACACCACTTACAGCTGACATTTTCCCCAGGCTGAGATAGTTCATTTTGGGGTTTTTTCCCTTTTGTTTTCTTCAGAGAGGGTGGGGGTTAAGCTTTAGCAAAATCTTTACCATTCTGCAGAAAGCACCTACAGGAAAAAAGAGACTGTCACGGCAAAACTCATGCAGACCTTTGCTTTAAGCTGCTTTGGCAACCTCTTTTAGGATGGAGCCGCAGAACTGCTGAGTGATGGCATCCGTCGGGTCTTGTGCCACTCGCGCTTTGGTCTCAGAAGAGGCCAGCAGGCCTTGAGAGAGAAGATCCTTTTCATGTGCTCAATAAACCCACCACCTGAAGTTCAAGATAAAGCTCAAACTACCGGGGAAGGGCAGGGGGGAAACCCCAAGCAAACAAAACCCAAACCAGAGTCGCTGTTCAAACGCGCTGTCAGCCCTACACGCGGGATGAGGCGGGGAAGTAATCGCGCGTGGAAGTCACCCGCCTGTAGCGCGAGACGAAGGATGCGGATGTCATTTTGCCAAAAGCAAGCGCAGAACTCTCGGTCATCGCTGCAAGCCGATGGGAGAGGAATCTCTTCAAACAGCGACCTCCCCCGTGTTGTGTCGGTCGGTCTGCCGTGTCACCATGGGTACCGGCACGTGCCACCGTCGCCATCCCCTCACCTCATCGGGAACGGCCTGTAGCATGTTGTGAATCTGTACCCCAGCTCACAGCCTTCCTCTGGCTACCGGCTCCACTGTAACGTTCAGGCCATAGTTTAATGGCAAAACTAAGGCCGTACAGCCCTGTGATTTAGTCCCGTGACACGGCCTCCAAACGGTAACATACTCGCTTCCCTTCTCTTCTTGGAGGAAGGAAATGCTTTAGTAATTTCAACTGGGCTAAGAAGTCTATCCCTCGTGGCAGCTGTAGTTTCGCACAAAGACAGTGAACGATGCGCAAAACGCCTGTCTGTGGCCCAAAACCCAAGGATCTACGTTCTGCCTCGTCCCCCATACAGCAAGTAAATCCTAATACTAATAGGTGTTATTTAAACTGTACTTTAATAGCTTTATTTAGTAGATACTACCACGTAAAACACACACATTGTGTGGCTCAGGCCCAAAGTACTGAACATCTCTCTTCCAAAACATTGCCCAGTATCGCTGCTGGCAAAAGTCCAGAATGACCATTCAGGAATTCCACGAGTCAGAGCTGCTTCTTGACTGCCCCCTTCACCCTGCGCTCACCGGCACGTGCTCCCACTGGAAAGGAGATTAAAAAACAAACTCCCGATCCCAGTCCGTATTTTCATAATGCCTCTCCCACTCGGAGAGATGTTAAGTGGTGGCTCCCACTGGGCAGTGAGCAGACGTCCCCCTAACCCTCTCCCTGTTCAGATAGCTGAAGGTGTCTTGTTCCACTTCCTCCACGTTCAGGCACAGCAGGCTCAGCCGAGGTCCCACTTGCGACACAAACTCCGCTTCACCGCACCGAAAATTTCTCAGCTGCAGTGGAGCTGAAAGGGAAAGAGAGAACCTGCCACAACTCAGTACAGGGCTCCTGCTTTGTTCAGCTGCAGAAGCTGCTGGGGGAGGGAAGGCCTGGCAGAAGCTGCTTGATGTCTGCTAAACCTCAAAGGACAGCACGATTAATGAATCCAGGATGTAAGCAGACGAATGTATTTGGCCAGCATCCCTCCAGCTTAAAGGAAAGAGACGTTTTACACTGTGAAACACTGTGAACTACGTGCTGCTCACACAGCTGATGCACCGGGCTTTGTATCTTTTCTGTCAGCAACCTGGCCTTGCAGGCAGCATTATGTGACAGCCAAAAGATAACGACTCCACGGCAGAGCATCCTCTGGTGAGCTTAGCAAGCCAACCCCTGCAGCACCTGGACTCACGCTGAAGTGCTGGCGTTAGCACAAGCAGCTAAGAAGAATGTCCCTAACGCAGCAACTGCGCAGTTGTGGCAGCCTGAGCTGACATCAGCACCCGTCAATTCAAAGCTCTTCAGTGCTTTAGACCCTGTAGCTAACCCTTCAGTGCTAAAACCCTGTCAGGATTTTCAGGCATAGTCTTGACTCTACCTGCTCTCTTGTCTAAAGTCAAAACCCCCTTGATTGGAGAGGTCTGCACAGTAACTCTGGCTGGCCAGAATCCCATCCCATCCAAGGAGTGGGAAGCTTGCTCTAGAACAGGGGAGGTTTTCTGTGTAAGAGGCTCCCCACAGAAATAAACCTGTACCTTAATATCGGGGATGGGAGGGCAAAAGGGGGATGCTAACAAAACATGTTCTCTCCCACCACCACTACCACGCACCCACATACAACCCCCTCCTCTCCCCTTACTGACACAATTACTATCCTGGTTGTTTAGCTGAGATATTTTCCTGGAACTGTGTATAGAATTTGAATGGAGAAGCTCCCGATTGTCCCCACAACCACAAGGACAATCCAATACTATTTTTATGGTTTTGTGTAAAGTAGAAAAATTAATGTATCATGTTAATGTATATAGTGACTTTAATAAGATTATTCTGTATGCTCGTAACCATGGTTCTAAGACACATCTTGGCTCTACGGCACAGAACTCACAATTCCATGGAAATCCTCCAAAGACCTTGCTCTGTGGGCAGTGAAGGCATCTCTCCTTCCCCAGCCTGGTGAGATGGTTCCTCCCTTCCTTCCCACGCTTAAATATGACAAAAGCCAGCAGTGCTTGCTTACCAGGCTGCAGGATCTTGGACGGCTTCCTGTCTAGGCTGAAATCCAGCAGGATAGGGCGACAGATGAGAGGACTCCGGCACAGGCTCCTTAGGTAGCAAGCAACCAAATCCTCAGGTTCCTCTACACACTGAGGAAGGAAAGGGTGGTTGCGAGTGAACGTGCAGAGGGAGACAGGGAGCCACTGGAACACCCACAGCAAAGGGAAATCCAGCCCAGCTGAGGCTTGAGCCCAGCATGCTGCAATCGCCACCGGAACGACCCACTCACCCCTGTGCCGGTAGCTTCCCCATACTGAATGAGCACACTGCCCCTGCGCTGCACGCAGTCCTGCAGAGCTTCCCAATCAAGCACACTCACGCCCAGCACCGCTGCCACATGCTGGTTCCTGCACAGCACCAAAGCTTCACCCGTTCCGTCCTCCACCAGCACCCTACGGAGAGAGCAGGCAGACTGAGATGCAGAGGGAGGTCAGGACAATGCCCGGCTCCTTCACGAGGGTCACGTCCCAGATAACGGGCAGCAGCAAGAAGACAAGGTTTTGTGTATCTGGGAAGACACAACTACTCTTAACTTCTGTTTTTGCTACTCTGTCCACATCCCATCCTTGATCTGCTTTTCCCCTCCTCACTGGTGTAACTTGCTCCCTCCTACCCACCTCTCCCCACGCCTGATCTCTACAGCACTTACCGTGCACTGGCTTGCCTCACTCCTATGTGTGATGGACACGGTGGACTGTGTCGGGTGCACCTCCCCTGAAGGAAGAGCAAAGCTACAGCTGTGTACGGGTGGAAAGGAGAGAGAGAAGGGGAAGGGCCACTGCTTCTTTTAACCCTCCCCTAATTAAGCATGCAAAGGATTAAAGGACTTCGCTGTATTTCCAAGGAGTGGCTCGGGAAGAGTTTGTAAGGGGAGAACAATCACCTGCTGCAAGGTGCCGAACCCCAACAGCAGTGAACGTGGGGAAAACAGAGCATTAATAGAGCACGAGTCTCCCCCTGAATGCCCTCACTTCACCCCCAGTCCCAGCTGCCAGCCTGCCTGACAGCAGATGCATACTTTTAATCACCTGTCACCTTGGTCCCTTTCTAATAAGCAAGTCCTTTTCAGACACTGGTAAAAGAGGTTTTGGAATTGGGATAGGAATTCTTACGTCCTCTACATGGCAACGGAGGATGCATCAGAGCAGAAAATTTGCAAGGCTCCTCACAATTATGTCTGTGGAAGTTTGAATACCTCTTTGAAGATGCTGCTGCAAAGTGAGCAAACCCACTGGAGGCTGAGAGTCAGAACACAGGACAAGTGGCATAAAATCCGTGCCTGGGGCAGGTGCTGCAGGGCAGGTTGCAAGTTGGATAAAAACACTAGTGGGGGGGATGAGGCTTCTCCTGCAGGACTAGAAGAAATAGGAACGTGAGAAGCTTGAAACACAGAAACATCTAAATTAACATCACAGAAACACAGAAACACTGTAAGGTGGGAAGTGACCCTGGACTCACCCTGAAGGAAAAGGTAGGAGAGAAGCTGGCAGAGATAGGATGCTCACACAGCTGGAGGCGATGTATGTGCAATAAACATTATGGAACCTGCAATATGAAAGAACAGATGTCAGAAAGAGCTCCTAGAAACCAAACCACTCACATTTCTTAGCACGGCTAGGCTGGTCTTCATCTGTTTCAAAGACAGGGGTACCTGGAGATTTTGCGTTCCAAGTTCTGGAAGAGGATTTTGGCTCCAGGCAGCAACCCCCCGAGATGCTGCAGATAGGTGGCAGCAATGTAAACGTCCAGCACAACAGAGGAGACCGGAGTACCCGAGACGCTGAGCTTCACGCTGTGATCGCTGGCCAGCAGACTCTCTAAGGAGGCACACACCCCATGAGCTCGCACACACACGGGTCTGACAGCAGTCTGTCACCAAGCTGGACCCGCTAGGGCTGTTTTGCCTCCCATCCCAATGAGGCTACCACTGTTTCACCTCACACATTTTCCAGGTACAGTATTCCCATCCCCAACACACAAGCAGCATACAGTTTCCCAACCCTCGAACACGCAACGGGGATGCAATACCCTGGCACACTTCCACTTTCTCAGATACGGGAGCACAGTTAGCCAAGCACACTGTCTCTCCGAAACAGAAAGAAGCAAGAATCAATCTGTTACCACCTGACAGGCTGTCACAATCTTACCTTTCTCCTTTTGAAGGCCAACCATCATGGGTGGCTTCTCATTCTTGGGAGAGGCACACAGGGTCCTCTTCACTATCTCACCAGAGAAAGAAACAAGGGAACCTGTGAAACTGAGAGCAGACCAGGATTTCTGCCCTGCCTGAAGGCAAAGGGAGTGGAAGAAGGCCTGATCCCAAGATTGCCACAAAGGACAGGGTGGAGCGCTGTTGCTTGAGCCCGGTTTCAGGGGAACCTGTCCTTGAGCACCTGAGCTAGTGGACTGAGAGCAGCTTGCTGCAGTATACCCCCCGCCCAGCAGGGACAAGAGGCCCATTTAACTCGCTTTCTGCTTCTTCAGGCTCAGCAGTGAAGAAAAAGGAGGAGGCATTACAGCCTTCCTTTCCCCATAACTCCTATTTTTCTTAATTAAAGGAAGAAACTAAGCGAAGAAAAACTCAGTTTACTGTAGCATGCTGTTGAAAATGTCAGCGCGCATGCTTATCACCCCTGATTAAACATGCTTTTAACAGGACAAACTTCTAACTCCACTATTTGTTTGAGTGAATTACACTAAACCAGTCAAAAAACCCAACAAAAACCCCTCACACATTCAGCCTCATTTTTCCCTGCTGTGCCTGTTTTCACTTCTGACAAGAATTTAAGCAGAGACCTTTGGGACTTAGTTCACACCAACAGTGGCTCCAACTTTTTCTGGATGCCTTTTAGCACTCTTGTCACCCACAATCCCTTTAGCTTTGATAAACAGGATGGGGTCAGTCCGGACTACCTGCAGATAGGAAGGTTTCCAAACCGTATTCCTAGGGCAGATGATTCATCGCTGTTCAGTGTGGTACTGTCTCCAATAAAGATGAATGCAGACCCATTCCCTAAGGCACAGTGACATCTAATTTGGGGCAGACCAACATACCTGTTGCTAAGTACTTCTGGAATGGAGGAAATTCTCTGGTCCATGCCTGCCAGCACCAACCTGGTTGCCAGCTAGAAGCGAGGGAGACACGGACTCAGATGGAGCGCAGTTGGTAGCTACGGCCAGCCAGAGCAGTAAAGACAAGCTCTGCATGTTTAGAGCTCCCTCAAGCAACTGATGCTTCCTACCCAGCTTAATTCTGAGGCAGGAAAATATGCAGCCCAGCAGCAGCCTCTGATGGAGCTTAGAGCAAAACGGTCTCATCAACAAGACATTCCGTATCGATAATTTTGTGAGCTAGTTCTGGAAAGATCTACAAGTCACCCATGCAAGCCCAGAGCAGTAAGGCACTGCCTACCTGGCGCTCAGTCAGACAGGAGATCCACGTCTCGTGCTGTAAGTGCCAGGTATCTTGGACAGGCAGGCACAGAGGGCAGGATGACCTGCTCAGGAGCTTCGTTGGCACAGGTGGAAAACAGAGCTTGTCAAAGACTTCCAAGTCCTGAGAAAAGAGCAGTAAGGCAAGAAAGAGGACTACTAAAGGAAGGAGATGAAAGTTATATAGGAAAAAAGGGCCACTGAAGGGCAGTGGTTTAAAGGGAGGCAAAAAAAAGTCCACTGAACTCAGAGCTCTGAGAATTTTAACCCAACCTAGAACTGAAGCAGTTCCTTGGCAAGACGGATGGGAATTCCGAGCCTCAAAAAGAGCTTAGTCACCCTCTGACTCCTTGACTCCTACACACAGTTCAGTGAAAAGTCTCCAACACGAAACAGCAAGACAACCTCTCTCTTACCGAGCAGTGGGGGACAATGAAGCGATACAGCCTGTCCAGGTGCAGAAATGGAAACCATCGTAGAGACTTCCCCATGAAGAGCAGGAGCGCCTGGCAGGGGAGGGGAAGAGAAAGAGAGAGAATAGGTGATGAGAAATGCTAGGAAAAAGGTAGAAAATGAAAAATACAGCAAGAGAGCAAGAGCAGCAGATGATGTCTTGCTTGAGAAGTAAGCTTAGCACCATCAAGGGTAACCAAGACAAAAATCACTCTTGTTGATTAAGAATCTAGATCCTTAATTATCACACAAGCTCCCTGAGGGGCCAGCTCCCAGCTTTATCAAACCACACCCTAAAGCTGCCTCCTGCCTCACTTCTTGCCGAGTCATGTCCTCTTCTCCGTCACAGCTAGTCTCCTCCAGCTCCGGCAGCTTCTCAGTTTCTCTGGGCTGGCTCCAGAGCTGAGGTCTGCCCAGCCACAGCACTGTGGCTTGGAAACTGCACTGCAGCTCCTGTCCTTCTCCATCTCCTTCTCTGGATAGTTGGTAATTGCGTAACATAAGACCCTCTTTCTGGGTAACCAAGAATAGCTGAGAGACACAGCTGGTTCTTCTAGTGCTGCTCTGGCCCTTCTGGCAGCTCTCATTTCTGTGAGTACCCGGCTTGGGATCCTCCAATTTCAGCATTTTTGCCTCTGGGGTTTCCAGCTCAGATGTTAAGCTGCCATCATCCTTCTTCCTCAAAGAGGAGCTGTTTCCACTCCTAAGGCCATTCTGGATTTGTCCTTCGGCAGCATGGAGAACCTGAATGTCCTCAAAGTAGAACTGCACATAGACACTGAAACGACAAATGGCAGCGGTGAAACTCCCTGTTCCCTGACAGGTGGCTGTCTGAAACAAGTGGTTATCTGGGAAAAGCACTTCTGGCAAGTGCCTAGCAGGTATTCAGCGGGAATGGGTGAAGGAAAGGGCAGCTAACCAGGCTGGGTGTATTCTGAACAAACTGGAGATGGTGGGTTTGTTGCTGGTAAAGATCTCCTTTCCTGCAAACAGCAAAGGACACTTGCTTCGGCACTGAAATACTATGCTGATAAGCAGCTTTACTGTAGTCCAAAACAGTTGTGGAACTGCAGAGTGATGATTTTACTTGGGTAATGAAAAAAAGGGACTCACCTGGTTTTTTTCTCCCTCACATGCTCCAGATTTGCCAGCTGCTTCCAGGAGGGAAAGTCAGTCTGAAGGAATCTCTCCACTACGAGCTGGTAGTTTTCCACCTGCAAGAGTGATCCTGCAAACACATCAGAGAAAGGAGCTGAGCTAATAAAAAGAGAACATAAAAACTGTAAGCTCCATTTCCTCATTTTAAAGTCACGAGGCCAGGCAATGACAGTTCAGCATCTCCATGCCAAATCTCCTTTTCCTTGTTTTGGAGCTGTATGGCAGAACAGGAGAAGCCCAGCACCCTGAAGTTCAGCATAGCGGGACATACCTCTGAGAGCTGTATTGGCAAAGGGGCTACCATCCTTATGGGATATCACGCAGGGAAGTGTGCTGCTGCTGTCCTGCAGCTGGAGGGAACTGCTCCTGGAGGAGACTCTCAGCACACCCACTAGTATCTGCAATAAAAAGGAAGCTGCAAAGAGCATCAAATGCTTCCCATCTTTGGAGGCCATAAACCAGAGTGTGCATACCAGCAGTCCGAATTCAGCCTGTGTTAAACATGCCACAGGTGACAAAAGCAGTGTTGTTCCCTAACAGGAGGAACAGGTACGCATCAGACAGGGTGCTGGAAAGCTCGGGGAGAACCAGGAACTCTCAAGGCAAAGACAGTAAAAGGAACTAGGCACTTACCAGTCGGGGCTGGAAGCTTCCTGCTGAGAATGTGCAGTAGGACCAGGCCAGTCTGCGATTCAGCTCCTGGGTGCCCATGTGCTGTGCCTCCAAGGGGGAAAGCAGCTGTGATGGACTGAAGCCTTCCCAGCTCTTCTGTTCTGCCAGGCGGCAAACTGCAGACAGAGATGGAGCCTGGCATGGGGGTTTCAGGGTCAAATACTAAAAAAAAAATAGAAAGAAAGAATGAACCAGTTGAGTTTCTTCCCATCAGACAAACAGGAAACAGCTCTCAGAGCATTTACTCACCTTGTGCAGGGGACACTGGTGTATTTTTGCTAACATTTCATCATAAATATCTCTTGCTTCCTCTCTATCTGGCACCACAGCTTGCAGAAGGGGGACAAGGAACTTCTCAGCAGCTCCAGGGTTTCGGTGCGTAGAGTTAAGCAACAGTCGACGGTGCCCAAAGAAACAAGAAAACCTGAAAAATATTACGGAAGTTCGAAGCATTAGCAGTCCTGACTTCCTAGTGAGCTTTGCATGTAAGTCAGGGATTCTTTCTGCTTGTTATGAGTGAATGTGCTGTGTAGGACAAGAACCAAGGAGAGAGAAAAAAAAAGTGATTAAAACCCAGGAATGTTTAAGGGCGATGCAGATTTATGGCAGGCAAGCAGACAAGGAACAGGAAAAGATATAGACTAGCAAAATCTTGAAACTCAAGCGGACAAAAAAAACCCAACCCCAACCCCAAAAAACTCCCTCACCCAGAAATAATCTCCCTTGAAGTCACACGAATGGACCTCCATGCCTTTTTGCTAAGCTTAATATGATTACTCATGCTAGGTATGCGTGGCTTTCTTTTAGAGGATGCAGACAAAAATCACAAGACAGAAATAACCGCAAGATTGGTTTTGTTCCACTAATTTTCCTTGTGCTGTGTTCCTTTCAGAAGTCTAGCTCACTGTTTTTGAATGCCTGGAAGTGATCACAGTGCCAGTCAAAAAAAGACTTAATAAACAGAAAGTCAACTCAAATAGATAGATAACAATTAAGTCACTGTAACAACTTTTCAGCAGTAACAGAACTTAGCAATCACCTTTAAAGGAAGTGAAATATTAATAAAAAATGAAACCTAGAGCTAGCACCATTCCCAGGGCAAAACTGAAGCTGTTTTATTGGAAAGCATGGTAAAAATTCCACAGTGCCAGTAAAGCACAAAAAGCCTGAGCATTCTATAATCTGTTACTTGAGTGCCTGAGATCAAATATATACATTTTAGTTTTTGAAGTCCAAGGCAGCAGTTACAGTGATCAACCGTAATTATTCCGGAAGAAACACAGAACCCAGCAGTAAACCCAGAAACTGGCCTTCCGCTGTCATGCGAACAGAGTGCAGCCATCAGGGAGAGCAGGAAGCCATCTGGAAGACCCAGGGATAAGCATGTGTGGGAAAACCTGCTGAGACAGAGGCTCTCAAACAAATGCTCACGGTACTGGCAATAAGCAGAATATCTAAAAGCATGAGGAGCCAGGACACAAGAGACTTTACATTGGCCGTGATCTGGCTGTAGCAGCAGTTTCCAGCCCAGCCCCAGGACCCACCGTGATTTGCCATGCAAACCACACTGGCAGACACACGGCCCTACAGTGCCACCACATTTCACAGCTTCCCAGGCAGGAGTATATGAACACATGCTCCGGAGCGCTGCAGCTTCCCAAGAGCAGCGGGCTTGAGAAACGTACAGGATTTTCTCATAAGAGCAACGGCGAGGTGCATCAAGGGGACAAGGTGTGAAATCTCAATGAATGGCTTGCTTAGGCCAGTAACCCGGAAGCGATGCCTGCGGCTATTAGTATCCAAGCACAGTGATTTTGTGAACCCTTGCTCTAGAAGACACCCAGGTAGCCTACAAAGCACATTTACACACAGCCTGACTTCAGAACTGTCCTCACCTCTCCTCAAATGTCTCCAGGAGGCTCACCAGCCAGAGGTAGAGTGGCATACCAAGATTGTAGCGGAAGAGCAGCTGTAAGTAGAGATTTCCTGAAGAGGCCGGTGCGTGGTAGGGGGTGCTGAGCCTTGAAAAACTCTTCAGCACAACAGTGCTGCTCAGGCAGGCACCAAGTACAATGAAAGGGAAAGATACCAGAGGCTTCTGCAGGAGGTGGACATCAATGAGCTGAGATAGACAGACATACAATTTGAGAGGAGATGGCTAGTCTGTCACCATTTCCCAAAATCATCACCCCACCCTAAATCATTTGTCACTCTACTGGACTGTCTATAAACCCAATGGGCCCGAGGGACCTGGCACTGCATAGGAAGGAATCGGGTAAGAGTCATTTCAACGCTCACGATCAAGCCTAGACAGTAAGATTCCTTATTTTCATAGAACCATAGAACGGTTTGGGTTGGAAGGGACGTTAAAAGATCATCCAGTTCCAACCCCCCTGCCATGGGCAGGGACACCCTCCACTAGATCAGGTTGCTCCAAGCCTCATCCAGCCTGGCCTTGGACACTTCCAGGGATGGGACATCCACATCCCTGAGATTTGTTCCAGATGCTTGCTGAAATAATTCCAGTGTTCCCAGAGTCTTCTGTTGACCCCCACACTTGCAAGCCATCCCCAGGGCTGAGGCTTTTCCACTGAACGCCTTACGCCGTGTGAGTTTCAACTTACCTCCACAGACGCTCCTGGTCGGAGTCCACGTGCAGAGTTCAACAACTGCTGGTAAGCAAGGCACAAACAGACTTTGTTATCCAGTAAAAAAAGACCAGCTTGGATATTGAGTACTTGAGTGACAGTTCCCTAAACAGAAAGCAAACAGAAAGTTACAGGAGCATAGAGAGTCCTAGAACATAAGAGACTAATGAGCCTGAGCAGTAAGGATATAAATTATTGATGAAAACAAGACCCTTCAGGCCAGGAGCTAAATCCCTAGAGCACGAGCGAGTGAAGGCTAAGCCTACAAATCCTTACCACATATGAGATGATCTTGGACTCTTTGGTTGATCTTGGCCTCTCCACTTCAACTCCAAACTCCAAGGAATCACCGAGCTGCTGCTCAGCAGTCTCAGGGGAAGAAGACTGAGTGGATTCTCCTTGCCAAGCACTGCCCAGTGGCTGCTCCTTTGCCTGCTCTGCACAGTAGGGCAGAAGGCAGGAAGAAACACCAGTGACAAACACCCGTTGTCCAGATTTCTTCAGGCTGGACACACTCAGGCCTGTTACTGTGTACCTGTGACCCAACTGGAGCACATGATGCCACACCAGCTGGTTGGGCTTCTAGAAAAGAGAAACCAAAAGCAACATCAGCATCTCCTGCACTGGAAAAAAATTCTTCCTGCCGCCAATAACGCCACCCAAAACAACTTTTCCTTTGAAAGGACTGCCTCAGACTCTTAGCAAAAGAGTGATATCTGCAAGATGCTCAGGGACAGTGCAACTGCACGAGGAAGGAGGGCTGTATTTCTGTATGGCATAAAACTGGATTTCTTACATACAAGGACTATTGTAAGAATGAAAAAAAAAAAAGAACCACTAGTAAAAGGAAGAATAAATCAAACTGGGAAGTCAAGGGCAAGCTTCAAAGAATTAATCAACTACCACATACGTGGTACCTATACATACCCCCCTCACATGGAGGGGTCTTTTTACAAGGGCCTGTAGTGACAGGACAAGGGGTAATGGGTTTAAACTGAAAGAGGGGAGATTTGGATTGGACATCAGGAAGAAGTTCTTCCCAGAGAGGGTGGGGAGGCACTGGGACAGGTTGCCCAGAGAAGCTGTGGGTGCCCCATCCCTGGAAGTGTCAAGGCCAGGCTGGATGAGGCTTGGAGCAACCTGGTCTGGTGAAGGGTGTCCCTGCCCATGGCAGGGGGGGTGGAACTGGATGGTCTTTAAGGTCCCTTCCAACCCAAACCATTCTATGATTCCATGATACAAAGATACAGACAGTGAATTTGTGAGCAAAATCCCAAGGCTTACCTGCACCAGCACAGGGACACAAACAGCTGAGGTGAAGCACTTCAGAAACAGAAAGAAGAATGTCTTGTGGTGAATACAAAGGGGAGGCCCAAGCCTGGTCAATTCACCCGCCACAGTGAGCTTTGATCTTTTCTTACATGGAAGTCTAGAGCGCAATTGAGGAAGCAAAGGAAATCAGAGATGAAAGAACTCGAGCAAAATAAACCAATATGCAGCATGTACTTTCTGGAAATAAAGGATCCAACAAAGAAATACGGACCATCTCTCAGAGGTTTTCAAAACAATATTTGACTACAAGATTCCTACTTTAACTTTTATATCCTAAATCCCTCCGACACCTTAAAAAAACTTAATGTTTGAAGACAGCAGGGTTGTGTTGAACAAACTCACACATTCCATGACAACAGCCAGATTATAAAAAGCTTCACCACAAACAAAAAGATAATTATAGGTCAAAAGAAAAAAAAAAAAAGTCATAAGCAATTCTTCAGCAAAAACCAGAACTTGGCTTTGTAGATCCATGGAACGTGACACTGCGGAAACTCTAAGCCTATAGACAAGAAGCCTGAAAGCAACAGTGGAGCCTCGCTAACAAGCTTGGCTCAGTGTGAAAGAGCAGCAAAACTGAAAGCAGATGAGCGGGGAGAGAGGTGACATTTCCTTAGTAATTTCAAACAAAGAAAAAAAACCCCTATTAATTTCAAACAAACAAATGTTTGTAATTTCATTTGTCATTTTCATTTCAACTCCTACCTGACTTGAATATAACCATCCCACTTAGGCTACACAAATACATTCCTGATTCTAAAACATATAAACAAGTATCTACATTTATGACTTTTAAAAAAAGAAAGACCAGGACATCCACACACACCAGTACCAGAAACAACATTGCATTACTTTATTGCTAATGTTTTTAAAGCTGGAACATGGAAAATTGGTCAGATGGCAGAGAATAGCAGAGAAGCTTTATGTTAAAAGGCTAACAGTACACTGAAATAGGGAAATATTTTTCTTGTTTAAAATGAAACAAAACTAAAAATAATAAAATGTTGCTAGTCAGGCTGCTTTAGTTTCTTAAATTACAACAAGAATTCTCTACTCAGGAAGATAAAACCTGAAATTATCAACTTCAATAAGATTTGCAGTTCCATTGGCTACATTTTCACATATTAGAAGTATTATTTCCACTAAAAACAACAGCTACTCTTATCAGCTGACATTTAACTGGCACCTTTATCTCAGCAATCTGATAAGAACTTCACTGGTGCTGTATATGGTGAGGCTCTGAGCGACCTGATCTAGCTGAAGGTGTCCCTGCTCACTGCACAGGTGTTGGACTAGATGGCCTTTAAAGGTCCCTTCCAACCCAAGTTGTTCTATGATGCTATGATATTGATTTCATATTAGAATCTAGAATTACTTTCAATAATACTTTTGCTTCACTGTGGGTTCAAAAAAAAGTTGTGTTAATCAAGCATGAATTTTATCTTCAGTGAAAGCTGAATCACCACTTTGTTCTCATGTCCTTTCTGTACTATCAAAATACATCTGGAAATAATTAAGATTTGTCTTATTCTGTCCAAATACAGAATAAAAACAGAATAAAAAGTCCTGGAAAACAGCTGATTAATGAAAAGTGGCTTTATTGTCTGACTTTTAATTCCACCACTCAGCGTTATGCTTCCACCTGTGGCAGAAACAGAATTTGGCTCTTCCTAAGCCAAGTATCTTTGTGATACCTGCCAAACCAGAGCAACAGTGCTACAATGGAGTTGAGCCACCAGGTGTTTACCTGGAGGTAAGCAGTGGCTCAGCTGATGCTGGGCAGGTGACTGGAATGCTGTGTGGTACCTCCTTTGGGAGATTTACTGGCACTGGATCCGCCAGGATTTCCACGTACCCTGCTCCACTCTGCTCTGTCTGTGGTATATATGACCAGCTTGGGAAGAGAAACAGTGACTCCAGCCACTCAAGTTCAAAATGCAGGAGCTAAGACAAAAGATAACGAGATAAAAGCTTGAGTTTGTTTTCTCAGCATTACTTAAAATGTTCATTAAGAATTTGCCCTTGCAACGTCCATCACAAGCTCTCGTTCTATGGCTGGGCTTCATGACTAAATGGAAGCGGTGTTTTCTGCCCACTCTCCTGTCTTGCACGGAGATTTCTGTCCTTCTAGATGCAAATCTGGAACATATTTGCTGAGCTGTACAGCTCGCATTTCCTGGGTTATAGCCACACCCTCCCAGCAAGGTGATAATTAATTCACCACGAGGCTGTTATTTTCAGACTGTTTTTCTAAACTTCTCACCTGCTTTCTTTTCCCTTGTGTTTTCAGTTCGAAGTTCATACCAACATAACTTTTTCGTAGTCTTCACGTCCTTGGAAAGCACCACCTTCGTGCTCTTCCATCACCATTCTAGGAGTTAAGTCTTATCTCGACTTCCCTTGCAATGACCTCCAGAAGGCTTTCGATTCAATGCCACGGTCATGCAAGCTATTATTTGCTGAAAGTATGTCATCAATGCATCACTGAACACCCAGCGCAACTCTCCAGAAAGTTATTTCTGCTCCACTAGCTGGAATTCAATAAACAGAGGGGATTGCTATGACCTCCAGGTCTCCCAGGCCACCTTGTACTGTGGAGAATTTAACAGAACTGTACATTAGGCTGTCTCTTTTTTTCCAGGCCAGCGCATTCAATATTTGTTCTCCTAGCAATGACAAATTTGATGCGTTCTATCCTCTCCCCAGGAGGTGAGCTTACTGGTTTCCTGCCTGTTACACAGATGGGTTTTTCCCTCGCTACAGACTTTGGCAGACCATTTGAATACCCTGGCGGTTTGTAACGCTACCCCAGAAGTGGGAATAAACACAGAATCCTTCTGACTGAGGACATACCTCACACGGAATTATCCCAGTGTTGTCTTTCAGGTATAGGCAACCATCTACCAACTCTTCTTTGTTCTCTTGCCTTCTATCTGTTAAATAGCCAACCAAGATCAGGTAAGTCCTTGGCAAAGCGCTCTGCATGGGTAAAGCACCTCGTCCTTGATGAGCCCATTCTTTAAATTCATTAGTGCTCCAGGTCAGGTGGCTGCAGCATGGCATGCACTGCTGATGCTGTAGGTCAGAGATGGAAATGAAACTGGGAAAAAAAAAAAAAAAAAGAAAAGCGAGAATATAGAAGGATGTAGGAAAAACTCAGTCTGCAAAGCTTGGAGACTGCAGTGAACACTGCAGTGGACAGAGTTTGGCTAAGTCAGAAGAGCCTTAGCTATTGGCACAGTCTGATGATACCACATGGCAAGAACCAACTCATTTACTGGCATTTATCAGTGATCTCCCTCAGCTCAGTCAACATGTCTGTTCTGCTTGAGCATCCCCTCTGAAAACAGGTGTCTGTTGCTACTATGGTTACCTGAGCAGGCATGCAGGAGACTTGGAAAAAAATAATTACAAGTTAATAAAATGGAACATGTTTTCAAGTATATTGGGGGAGGTGGGAGGGACAAGAGTTACCAATTTAGACATTTTTAGCTTGAATGGGAGACTGTGAGAAAACACCAACAACTGCTCAACACAGTTTACATATCAGTAATGAACACAGGTGAATACAGACTAATTCCATCATTTGGTGCTAAAATTGCTGAACTGTAGTAAAAGCAAGGTTGAACAACAACTAGGTGAAGATCTTAACAGTTTTGGAACAAATTCTGTCCTGCAGATAGCTTACACAATGCAAAGCTGAGAGACTGCGAGGCAGTAAGCTGAGACCAAGCCTTAACTTAGAATAACACAGCCAAGCAAGTCCTAAATCTTTCCACCTACTCTCCTGGCTTTGGGGAGAAGGGGAAGAATGAGGCGCAACATTAAATCAACCACATGCGAAGCAGCCTGCATTTTAGCCTCTCTCATGCTTAGACTGACCATGGCAGTATCCTCACTAGATTCTAAGCCTTTTCAGTGTTTATCACAGCAGCATTTACCATCATTGTTTACATCCTGGCTCTCTATGCGAGAGAATTAACAAGAGTTAATGGCAGCCTCTGTCCATGCCCATATCAGCACTGAAGGAGCAAATGCAAACTGGTCTCCAGTTAGTGATCAAGTTAGTGATACTTGCTTCCAGTGAGGTTAGCTGACAATTTTAGGTTGTGAAACTGGAGCTTTATTCACAACACTGACTCACTCAGTAGCGGGACGTAATCAAATGCAGAGTATGAATTTAAAGAGTTTCACTTGATCAGTCAGGTATCAAAGGGTCAGAGCCAGAAACCAGTCTAGATGAGTGATGGGTCTGAATAAGCTATAAATAGTATTTACATAAACAATCAGAATAGTTAAACTTATGCAGGCACTTATGTTGTGCATTTGGCAGGAAGCTGAACAGGGGAAAGGTTAGCTGAAAGGGACATGAGCCAACTGCTCCATCCTCAGAGACCGGGAATAATACTGCTATCTATGATCTACAAGGAGAACACAGTGCTGCTCGTGCTTTCTTCACATGTGCTGACTGCTTTTTGGGAGAAACCAAAACGACAACAGTACACTGCACCCTAACTGGACTCTCTTCTGGTGCTCCGGAGCTTGACGGTTAGCTGTGGATGTAGTACACTGCTCACAGACACACCACTGGCCAAAGACAAGACAAACACCAACTACTTTCAACTCTTCTCTATGAATTCCCCTGAATATAAAACCAACTCTGGCCTAGACATCATAAAATAGAGTCTACAGAAGAGACACAGCCTAGATGGGAACAGCTTAGCTCGTGTGAAAGACCTACCATCCACATTTACAAACGATTAGTATACAATTAAAGGGCACAAGTCCCTAATAAATTCCAGTTGACCTTTGTCCCCAAACCAGCTATGCCAAGGGTTTTAATAGACATTCTCCCACCATAAGCTGGAGCAAGAGAGAAATAGACCCAGATGAGAAAAACCTTTGTCAGGATCTCTCTCAGCAAGTTGTGTGCTTTTCATGACGGGAAGAACCACAACACCCTTTGCCAACTAAAATATGGACCACGCTATCCCAGACTCCCCCTTTGTGAAAGCACACACCCAAAAGCAGACTTCGGGTGGCCGGCAGCCTCAGAGACCATGCCCAGAACAGCCTCCTGAGCGGACTAGCAGGATCCAGCCGGGAAGCTGCTGTGCAAACGCTGCGCAGTACAGCAGCTCACCCTCATCGAGACGCCCTACTTTGGTTACACACTCTACCTACCGCAGACTAGCGGATACGGTGATTAATCATACCGCAAGAACGATGGGGGATGCATCGAAGCCAAGAAAACGCGTGCGGTTACCCGTCTTTGACAACATCTCTCCCACACCCAGCATCCGGAGCTGACATCGCACACGAACCAGCGGCGTTCGCCTGACGCCGGCTGCTGCCGCTACAGTCGCCGTGCTGAGCTCCCGGGAGGACCCCGCCAGCACCGGCCCATGGCTGCAGCAGAGCCCTACACAGTGTAACGGGACGGGACCGGACGGTCCTGGCCGGAACGTGCCGCGCATGCGCGAGGGAGGAGCACGGACACCAGGCCCAAAGACAACACCCCCCCCCCCCCCTCCCCCGCCCCGTCCTCTCATCCTTCTCCACCCCTCCTCTCGTCTCGCCTCCCCTCCCCTCTCCCTCTGCCCCGCAGTCACCTGTAGCCGAGCGGCAGGTCCCCGCCACCAGCGCTCCGCAGGCACCGCAGCACCGCGTCCAGCGGCGGCGGCTCCGGCCCGCCAGGCCCCTGGTGGGTCGCGAGCGCTCGGCGGGCGAAGTCCTGAGCCGCCTGCAGCCAGCGCTGTTCCTACGGAGAAACAAGAAACGGGGTCTCAGCGCCGTGCGGCAAGGAGGGCCCGGAGCCGCCCTCGGATCACTTACCGCCGCGCTGGGCTCCGCCATGACGGCGCCAGGCCGGGCCGCGCGACTCACGGCGTTGCCACGGCGACGCGGCGGCGGGAAACGCGCAGGGCACGCCGGGAGCGCCGCCGAGCGGCGAGCCCGCTGATCTACGCCCCCTCCCTCCCTTCTGGCCAATCGCCGCCCCCGTTCGGCGCTTGCTCTCGCCCCCCGGCTGCGTGCGGCGCGCGGGGGCGGGCGCAGCCCCAGCCCCTCGGCCCGGGGGCGTAAGGCCGAGTGGGTGGTCGGGCCGCGGCTGCATCTTTAACTCACCGGGGCTGTCCCTCACGCTGAGGGCTAGCGAGAAACGGGAACCCGGTTGGGCTTCGCGGGCTGGGAGTCAAGCGGCCGCGCTGATGGACAAGCCGAAATCCAGCGGCTGTGAGAGGGGGTGGTGAGCTGGGCCCACGGAGCCTCGGGACACGCTGAAGGCTGGCAGGGGGACGGCAGGCAGGGTGGCAGGGTGGCATGGGCTTGTCAGTTCAGGCGGCAGCTGGATGCGAGCTGATGGATTTGACATGAGCTAAATGTCATTTGTGTGGCGGGGCCGTGAGGTCGCTTTCCGCTACCCGAGCCGTGGGGAGGATGGAACGTGAAGGTCCGTGGGGATTTCTCTGGCACTTGTGCCATTCTAGAAAGGCTTTTTCTTTTTTTGGGGGAGGCTGAAGCTCCACAGAGATTGAAGGGAGTGCCTCAGCCACTCATCTGGCAGTGTGAGATAAATTGGGAACAATCCATGAAAAATAAGATTTCCTCCTCTGCAGAATGCTCATCGGTGCATCAAAATTTTCCCTTTAGGGACTAATTTTGTATTGTCTGTGTTCAAGGCAAGGAAATGAACGAGATGAAAATATTTCCCGTCTCATTCCCTGGAAATGGCTGCAGCCTGATAACAGGTTATTCTGCTCTTTCCCTCCTGGAACCTGCTGCTGTTCCAGGAAGTCGGAGGTGTTCCAAGCCTGAAGTGTGGAAGAGAGCTGTTTAGCTGTGTGGCCCTCGTTATATTGTCCTGTGCATGTGGCACTGCTGGCTTCCACGCAGCAGACATGGCCTGTGGAGGTGATTGGGTTCGTCTGCCGCAAGTTTTGGGCTTACACGGGTGACATGGGAGCATTCCTCCAAAACAGTAGCTCAGTTTAATGCTTTTGATTATTACAGAGACAATTGCAGAAAATGGGAGGATTCCTCAGCACGAACTAATGGCTGGAAGTTGGGTGCCGCGGCTGTTTCCATTCACAGTCCCTTCTGTCCATGATACCTGCTTCTTGCAGTACCAGACAACCGATTCCTATCACCCCTAGCAGGCAAGGTGTTGAGACCAGGTGACTAACACACACAGCTTGTTATCTCACAAATAGTTCTGAAACAGCGCTAGGGCAGGGTCGTAATGGGCAACAAATAGAGGGGAGTTCTGTATCTTTTAGACATTGATTCCTTATTGTTGTGGTTTTTTTTTAAACTGCATCGTTAATAACACATTAAATAAAGCAGGACTCATGCAGAATGTGCCTTCGCTGTTATGTTGGCACTGTCCGTGCAGCTGGCTTATTGGAGCATACAAGAAAATGTGTGCTTTAAATGGGAAAAAAAAGTACAGGATGGGCACGTATAGTCTAAATATGCCGGTTTTGGCTGATAAATACCTTTCTTTAGGCGCTGACAAGGCAGTTAAGATACAAGGAGTTATTTTCTTACAGCTGCGTGAACGGCCGCAGGTGACACTGGTATGGCAGGAAACTCTCAGCTTACAGCGAACCGCCTTTGGCTCCTTTTCCCTGTGTTTTCTAGCAGCGTTAGCCCCGCGGCACAGCAGCTGGTGCTGTTCTCCAGCCTGCCCAGCTCAGCGTCTAGGGAAAGCTGCCGCCGGCAGTCGGTGTGCGCCGGCGGGCGGGGCGCGGCGCTGGGCCGCCTCTCGCTTGCCGTCCCCTTTCTTGCCGCTGCCGCCGGCAGGAAGTCGGGGACGGGGTAGCTTGGCCTCGCGCTGCTCCTGCCGGGGCCGGGCAGGGCTGGCGCGGCTCGCTCTGGACGCGGGGGACCCTGCCATGGGGACGTAGCGGGCCGCGGAGCCATGCGCGGCCCGGCGCTGCCGCGCAGCTCGCTGGGGATGGTAAGTCACGGCGCGGGGTTCGCCGCTCCCTCCCCGCGGGACGGGACCGTGCCCCGGGCCTGCGGACAGCCCGCTGTCTGCTCCCGCTGCCTTTGGTTTCCCTTAAGCAGCCCTGGAGCGGGGGCGGTAGCGCCCGGGGAGCAGTTTTCCCCTGCGGAGGGGGAGGCTGGTAGCGGAGCGCCGGGCGGTCGGGAAGCCGAGCGGCGCCCGGCCCGCCGTCACCTGCGGTGTAACCGCGCAGCGCCGGCGGGGTCGCTGCGGTGAGGCGAGGCCGGCGGTGTTCCCCGGTTCCTCCCCGCCCGCCGCTGGCTTCGCCGGCGCCGTTTCCGGGAGTTGTCCCTGAAAAGGCGGCTGGATTTACGGGAATGGCGGAGGATTTCCTGGAGCCCGCGGCGCGGCGGCGAACTCCCCAAACGGTCTCAGCGGCGAGGCTTGCCGCGGCGGGGGCGAGGCACGGAGCCGCCCGGGCAGGGCTCCGCTCCTGCCGCCGGTGTGCGGGGGTCGGGCCCGGCTGCCTGCGGGGCGGAGGAGCCGGCTGAGTCACCCGCCTCCGCTGTGCTGTGTCGCAGGTGCCAGGGCTCGTACTGCCGGGGACGGGATGCGGGCGTTGCTGCTGTTGGAGCGTCGTCGCTACTCCGCGGGCATTGAAACACGGATTAGGGGGCTGTACCTGCCTCCCAAGCCCAAGGGATTTGTTTAAAAGCAAGTTTACCTTTGCCGGTGAACTTTCTTTAGCCTTCTTGGGTATCTTAGGTCAAGACTTTGAAGCTGTTCATTGTAATTTTGTGGGTTAAAAAGTTACTCATGAAAGAAATGTGAGTGTTGTGAATAATCTGCTATAGGTGAATGACCATACAGTATCAGCAGATGTGTGATAAAGCTGTGCCAGAAGGGATGATGTCACTTAGCATTGTGATGTGGCTGTGAATTCTGGTATAGAAGTTGCAGGGTCAAACTGGCCCTAAATACCTGAGCATCCTGGTAACAACCACCTGCACCAGGCTTGTAACCTTGGGTTAGCTGTCAGTTTGCTGTCAAAATGTTGTGACTGCCCTACTCAAAGTTACCTTCTTCTACGCGTTTTATTTTTTGTGTGTGTTTGGAAGCTCTTGGAAACCAGGTAATAGAGTTACAGCTAACACTGGCAAGGCCACACAGCCAGAAGTGTGGAGTAGGAGCACTCTACACCTTGACTAACTATGGATCACTTACCGTCTCAGGACCTAGGTAGGACACATCAGGTGTTGAGATGCCTTACATACAGATTTTGAAGCGGTTAGCTCACCTGGAAAAGCAGGTGTAGTGGTGCACGTGTTTTGCTGTAATTCAGATGCTATATGTGGTACTACTGATATGATTGGAAATTGGTATTACTGATATGATTGGAAATAAAATGTACAAATTAATTGTGGGATTCCCCAAATGCATTATATTGACTTCAGTTAAATAAATGCTGGAGGAAGAGTATCTTTCAGAGGGATTTATTTTTCTTTTTGAGGACATTTTCCCCTCCTAGTTACATGGTCATTTCAAGTTCTCAATTACACCACAATCACTCATTACAGATTATCTTTTCTGTAAAATCATATCATTTTTTTCCAGTGTTACAGTTCTCACTGCCACATGCCCTTGATGCCCCCTTTTCAGTTTTCTGATTCTTTTGTTTCCTCTGATTCTTCAAAATTTCCTGTAACTTGTTTCCATGCATTTTCTCTTTTTGTGTGTCCTTAACATCATTTCCAGGTCCTCTGTATTTCTCCCATGCACTCCTAGCATTCACAGTGGAAAAAATGGCAGCTGTCTTCCCTGAGGCCAGTGTGTTTTCTGTCTCATTAAAAAAAATATATATATAATGGCAGTTTTGTTTATTAAAGGCAGTTCAGTTTTATGAAGAAAAAAGACAAGATAGCCACAAGAGTGCTTCTGGCATTGATTATTTTGAAGATAGAGGGAGGAATTGCAATTTAGTTAGAAGCTATGTTACAGAAGAATAGAAACCCAAGACACCAAATGCATTGTAAGAAAGAACTGCTGGGCCTACTGTCCTGTTTCCAGTAGTAGCCATCAGTCTACCAGGGGTTTTGGAGCAGTGTAATTGTACAACAATGAAAAATAAAAAGGCTTTCCTGGCTTTGAGTGACCTGTGACTGTAGGAATTCCTGAGCTGAAACGGTGTGTTTGTATTTTGGACCCATAAGCATGTTTTTTTTTTTTCTTTTGTTGACGGATGTGATGATTGCTTTTGGAACCCAGGCATGTTTCTGGCACTCTGGCAAGGAGTCCCGCACCTCAGCTGTGCGTTGGCTAAGAAAGTACCTCCATGTATTTGTTTTGAACCTTTCTCCTGCTTGTTTCATAGGATGTGTCTTGGTTCGTTGGAAGAGATGGATAACAGCCATCCCAGTTCTCCTTCTCCATGACATTCATGACTTTAGACCCTGCTACAGTATCTTCTGCTCAATTCTCTTTTACACACCAGTGTCTTTCATCATTCTCCTTATGCCAGATCATCCTTGTTACCTTTTTCTGTATCATATCTGGGTAGATTTATGTTCTCCAAGTCAAGGACCAGAACTACAGTCTGGATTCAAACCTTATGGATTTATACATTGGCATAACAACACTTTCTGTTTTGTCCTCAAATATTTTCCTAATAATTCATAGCATTTAAATGTGTTTGATTGCTTTGTCTAGCCAGGTTCATTCCACTTTTTATCTGCTTATTAATCTAATTTTAATTTCTACTCCAGATGACTGTCCCCTTCTAGCCAAATGGAACGTGTTGGGGTCTGAGTCTGTGCCAATTTCAGTGATGTGGTACCTTAAGTTCTCACGAGTCAGCAGCATTGTCAGTTTGGATGCCTTTCATTTACCTTTTATTAAGTAATCCTTTTTCTGCATTAACAGTGTTACTTGGGGTAAAACCAGTTTTGTCATTTAGCTCCTTCTTACCCATTTTCTTTAGTCATCGCAAAGGGGCTTTGCTTTTATTTGGGACAGATGTCTGGTCTTCTCTTCCGTAATCTTCGCCTCATCCCTGGATAAGTGAGTGTTTCCTTTGAACCTGTGGTAGCACAGGCCTTTCTGTGGCAGTCTTGGGAAGCTGACAGGAGAAAGCACATCTCAAAGCAGTGTCGCTGCATTTCTCTATTAAATGGTGTATCAGTTCCAGCGAATAGGTGTCAGCACACGAGAATTATGCTGGGCCCTCCCGCAGGTCCTGCTCCGATGGCGCTCTGATGGAGGCTGTACAGCTCTGCTGTCAGAGTCAGCCCCGAACACGGGCAGGTGAGCTATGGGGGTGTTGTGTGACTCAGGACACAGACAGCGTTCACCACTGCGTCCTCGAAGGAAAAATTCAGAAGCTATTTTCTGATGGTTCTGATCGCCTACTGACTTTTCCAGTCTTTTCTTTATCTCTGCTAGTGGGAAATAAAAGTTTCTAATTTTATATAACATTATATGCTTTCTTTATAAACACATTTTATGATGTGAAGTTAATGGTCTTTATAGATAAATCACTTTAATTTTAAATTAATATTTCTAAGGCCTTTATTGCATGAAAGTTACTATCTTTCTTGTGGTTTCAGACAAGGCCTAAAATACAGCATTACTCTATCAGACCATCTTAAAATGGAGGATTATTTATAAGAATAGCTCTTGTATCATTCTTTTGACCTTTCCAGGTTTTAGTGAGCAATGAGAAAAGCTTCCTGTAAATGTTGCTTTAATATACATTTCTCAACGTGTAAAGCAGAAGTTCTGGTTTCTCGTGCATCTTTGTGTAGCAAGCAAAAAAAAGTGCAAACCTTGAAGAGTGTTTGGAAGTGGCAGAAGCAGCCAAAGAAGAGAAGGGTGATCTTGCACCCTGATTCTTTGGTAGCTTGTTACTCTGAGCAGGATCCCTGTTTTCTTCTGCGCTTCCAAGCTGGCTAATTTTTTATGACTCATTGAAAAGGCTGCTGTAGATGACTACTGCGTGGATCACTTGTACGTTGGTGTGTGTCACGTTGAACTCTTAAGCAAAGGGAAGTTTCTATTAAGAAAGATTTGAGAAATTCTAATGACTTGTGAAGCCTTTTATTTGCAGGTAGTTCTTTTGGTTTAAAAATGGGACTTGCAGAATGGAAGTCTTTTGAGAGGAGTAGTTGGATAAGCGGGTGATGGGGAAACACTTGATTAAATGCTGTCTGTTAGGTGTGTATAAAAGAAGGAGTAAGCCTCCTAATCTCTGGGTTTTAAAAGCACATCTCGATTGATAAAATTGTTTTACTCAAGTTGTTAGCTTTTGTATTGAAGAGATTTAAACTCTGGAAATTATTAATTTGGAACTATTCTAAAACATTAACCTAGTGATAGGCAATACTGTTTGAACTGTTTGGAATACTAATACCTCAGTGTCGGCTCCAGCAAGGATTGCGTTCCTCCTAGTTCACGTGAACAGGTGTGGGGTCTCAAGGCACTGCGTGTGTGGGCAGGGGTCACTTCCCACCTCCCTAACCCCTCTCTTCCCACCCAGTTTGCTTTCTGTGACTGGCCTTGGTCTGCTCTGGATCCCCCTAGCCATCCACTGGCTTTCTAGGAGAGGGAAATCTTGCTCCCAACACACCCCTCTTTGCCCTCTCTCTGCCATCACGCTGTCATACCTGTGTGCCACTGTACCTCTACCCCTGTCCCTGAGGGCGAGGAGCCTTGCAGGCAGCAGCCGGGCTGCAGCTCTGTACAGGGAGGGCAGAGCTGTGCCATCCGTGGCGAGTAACGCGGTGTTTCGTAGCCCTGCGGACATCGCCAGGCGATGATACAGTAGCCCTGATGTGCTGCGCTTCCCTGCGCTATCCCTGTTTCGGATGCTGTGCCGCCTTTCTCCCTGGCCTGAGAACAGTGCTCTCAAACATCCCTTATTTCCACCACACCCCTCCCCGGTCTTTCTTGCATCTTGCCGTGTTCTTCACTCCTCCCTTTGCCGTTCCTTTCTCTGGCTCTTGCGCAGACGTTCCCTCACCCTGTGCGTGGGCTGGTGAGGCAGAAGCAGCAGCAGGGACGCGAATGGTAGTGGTGGCACTAATTCGAGAACATTTGAGGTTGGAGATGGTGCAGGGGCTCCTAACTCCTGGCTCAGCTGCCAGATCCTTGCACAGAAGACCTTTTGGGCTCGTGCACCCATTTGTTTTTCCCCTGTAGCTGTCAGGCAGTACATGCTGGAGTGAGACGTGAGCTGGGGTTGCCTCCCATGTGAGGAGACTCTGCGAGGCACACAGCCGTCACCCAGAGGGGTGGAATGGTTTAAGGAAGTGGCATTCTGGCTTTCGTCTGCCTTATCTTGTTTATTTCTGCAGCAGTTTCAGAAGTAAAACCTAGAGTTTCTGCTGACACTTCACCCCTTTTTAATTTTTTTTTTCTCTTTCCTGGGCAGTCCCCACTCACTAAAAATGTGAATCACCAGCGTTCATGATGTGGTTTGAATTATCATTCGGCTTAGGTAATGCATGCTGTCCACTTTTCTGTGCGGCGCTGGTTAGTAGGTACTTGTTCTTTCTCCTGGCGACTGGAATCGGAGCATGTTGTAAATCTAACGATGGAAAACGCCTCATTTCAGTTGCAGGAGACCTATAAATTTTGCCTTGGTGAACCGTTATCAATGACGGGCTAAGTCCGGCTAGTGTCCGGTCACCGGCAGTGTTCCTCAGGGCTCAGGGCCAGGTCTGTTCCATGGATTTATCAACCACCTGGATGCAGGAGTCGAACGCACCATCAGCAAGTTTGCTGGCGATACCGAACTGGGAGGTGCTGCTGGCTCTCCTGAGGGACAAGATGCCCTGCAGAGGGATCTGGATAGATTGGAGCACTGGGCAAGGATTGATGGGAGGAAATTTAACAAGTTCAAAGGCCGGACTCTGCACCTGGGACAGAGTAATGCTGGGCACCAGTATAAACTGGGAGAGGAGTGGCTGGAGAGCAGCCCCGCAGAGAGGGACCTGAGGGTGCCCAGTGTGAGCCAGCAGCGTGCCCTGGCAGTCAGGGGGGCAGAGCCCGCCCTGGGGGGCATCACGCACAGCACAATCAGCCGGGCAGAGGAGGTGACGATCCCGCTGTGTTCAGCCTTGGCACGGCCTCACCCGAGTGCTGCGTGCAGTTCTGGGGGACTGGATTTAAGGATGGGAAGGTCCCTGGGTGCCTCCAGAGGAAGGTGACAGGGCTGGGGACAGGGCTGGGAAGGTCCCTGGGTGCCTCCAGAGGAGGGTGACAGGGACGGGAGGCCTGTCTTGGGAGAGCAGCGAAGGACTTTGGGCTTGGCTAGTCTGGAGAAGAGGAGGCTGAGGGGTGACCCCATTGCTCTCTACAGCTTCCTGAGGAGGGGGAGGGGAGAGGGAGGTGCTGGTCTCTTCTCCCTGGGATCCAGTGACAGGACGTGTGGGAATGGTTCAAAGCTGCACCAGGGCAGGTTTAGACTGGTCATTAGGAAGCATTTACCAAGAGGGTGGTCAGACACTGGAATTCCTAGAGAGGTGGTTGATGGCCCAAGCCTGTCTATTTGAGAGGCATTTGGACAATGCTTTAAATTTAATTAACTTTAATTAAACATTTAACGTTTCACTTTAGTACTTCAACGTGCTTTAACTTTTGATCAGCTCTGAATTGGTCAGGCAGTTGGACTTGACCATCATTGTCTCCTATTCTATTCTGTTCCTCATGTGTTTCTTGAATTTTATGAAGGCTGTCATTGGTATAAATTAGTATACTGCTGAGTGGCTTGGGAGCTGCTTAAGATGGTGTGTTGGTTGTTTTTTTTTTTCCTATCTGAATGATTTTTCTGGAAGGCTGAATCGTGTTTGTGAGTCACTTGTGGTCTGTGACTCTGTTCCTCAGATTTTGATCAGTAGTAACTTGTTAACTCTGGTTTGATTACACTCATAGGCATGCTTTCACTTAATCTGAAAAATGAAAATACCTTTCCTGTCTTTTGGTTTTGAAGGTGTATCTGACCAATTTTTGTGTTTTTGGCTTGAGCTTTCATGCTTTCCTCTGTTGTTTCTATTGCTGACTTGTCTGACTTATGGCTAGCTGTATATATTCCCATGTCAGGGAATTAATCATTGGCTAGAGAATCAGGAATTTTTTATTGTTGCTGTCAGACCATCTGTGTGAATGATCTTTTACCCATTTTCCTGCAAGCGATCTCGTAAGACTATCAGCTGCTGCAATGAGTTTTATTTCTTACTGGGTTGTTTTTGGAGTGCTCACATTTATCCTGTGGTCAGCTAATTAAGTCTGAAATGACAGCTATTTGAATATGTGGTTCTCTCGTTTCTGTTCACCACTTTAACATCTGGTCTGTTGAATATGTCTTTGTAGGACAGAGCTCTCTGAAAAATGGGGTTTCTGCTTTGTCAGAATTGCAAACTCCTATCCTCCTTGAGGTTTAAGTTCTTTTCATATATGCACCTTTCTCCCCCAAGGCTTTAATTTTGAGGGAGAAACAGGACAGCATGGGGCTGTCGTAGCCATCTATTTTGCGTCTCCTTTCTTAAGTTTTCAACCACAAAATTGGTATCAGCATTGTGGTTTACCCTTATTGGTTTGCTTTGCTCTTTTGCTCTAACTCTCCTCGCTGAAAAAGCAAAAAGAAACAGAGCTCTGAAGCAGTGCCTGGAGCTAGACATCTTAGCACTTTCTAAAAAGCAAGCTGGGAAAATTAACTGGAAAATTCCCATTGCAATGCAGCGAAGTTAGTGTAGTAAAACTCAGCGTGAGATGGTATGGATGGGCCAGGATGGTATTTATTTGCAAAAAAAACCCCAGGAGTTGATTTTCGTGCATTCACACAATCTGCTGCACAGACCACACTGGCTTGCGCTCTCCGTGACATACACGGAAGCACCAACACGTGTGTCCAGATGGTGTGGCCAGGATCACTTGTGTGCAACGTGGACAACAAGGGATGCCAGCTGTCAGGTCTTCATCATGCCTTTGGGGTTCTTCATGGATCTACAAACTATCCATGAAGGACTTTTGGGCAAGTCCTTCATATCCTCCAGGAGTCATCGGCTGGTTGGGATGTGCCTTTGCTGTGAACACTTGCTGACTTCAGGATCCATCAATCTTGTTTTTCCCTTGTCTGAATACATGCTTGAAATGCATGCCTAGGGTCTGTTCTGTGGGGCCAACAGGCAGAGGGATTGTGTCTGTGATCTGCTGCAATCTCGTTAGCATCCTCCTGCTGCAGGGTCTTTCGCTGATGAGTCATCTGTGCTGTGGTCTTACCAGAGCGTAGACCTTTGGCCAGGACATAAACAGAAAATTTCTCAATTTCGCTGCTGGGAATAGTGTCCTGAAAACAATGTCCAGGGAATGGTGTCCGTCATTATTGGTACAGACTGTTCTTTAACCCTTCGTTCTGCAGTTCCGTCCCAAGTATGTAGGCGCACAGAGCCATTCTGTAGTCATGCCAACTTTTCTTTTCTGTTAAAATTCTTAACAAGTCATCTTCAAAATGAAAAACAGAAATTGAAACCCTAACTTTCCCACGTTTTTACTGCTAACTTGCTCAGGAGGAGTTTTGGAAGCTTTTCTGAACTTTGCATGCAGTGAGATCCTCCTCTGCCTTCTTATTCCAAACTTCCCATCTGGTTTATTTATTCAGCAGTGGAACTGCAAGTACTGGATGTGTTCCTCTCTCTGGAGCTGTGTTTAGATGGGCAGACTTACTGCCTTCCTTAATAAAAACATTCCTTTGCTCTTGAGTAACTTTCTTGCAAGCTGCAGCATTTTCAAGGCATTCCATTTATAAATTGCACATCACAAAAATTATTTGCTTTATACACAAGCAGTTTGTCAGAGAGACCGTTGTGTGGCATATTAATAACAGATGACAGGCACAGGTTTGTGGGTTGGATTTCTTTTTTTGTTAAATAATCTGCCCACATACTTTTGTCAGTGGAGGGTCCTGATAGCAGAATCAGTCAAATAGGTTGAACTTACTGTTATTAAAAAGATTTCATTCTAAGTGCTGAAGTCAGCTGTGCAGTTGGCCAGGGGATATGATGTTTTCACACCTTGTTGTTCTTCCTCTTTCCCTCTCCCTCTGTGTTTACAGGTTATCCTAACATTTGTCTGTGTGTTGACAAAGGATTCTGTAGAAATTACTCCCGTGCCGTATACACTGCGAGTCCATCAGGTAGATTTGGATGGAAGAGATCCGTCTAACCCCTTGAGGAGAGAAAAGAGGCAGGTGCAGTGCCAACTAGGACAATACCTACATCCCAGAGAGACCCACTGCTGCATGAGGTGCCATGCAGGTATGTGAAATGAGTACAGTAATAGTGATCTTTACATTAGAGGAGTTTCTCTGTCCAGCAGTCTCAAACCATCTCTGTCCTACAGCCACATCAGTGCTCCCTTTCCTTGGTACCTATTCCTACACAGATGAATTCTTATCCCTTGTCTCTTCTTTTGGGCTGTCAGTGTCCTTCGCACTGGTGAGAGGAAGCATATTCAATCCTTATGCCATCAACTCCAGCGTTTCTCTGAGGAATCAGTGACTCCCATCCTCCCTAAGACAATGCGTTTGCCCTCCTGTCAGAGCTCTGTTAAGTGATTTTCTTGCAGGTACCTACAAGGCAAAAGACTGTGATCGGCCTGACCAGGCACCCGTCTGTCTTCCGTGTGCTAACGGCACATTCACAGCTGTTGACAACACCATGTCTAAATGCTTCCAGTGTACGCGTTGCCGTACAGGTGAGTTATCGATGCAACCCGAGGAAATGTGTGGTAGTGGCAGGTGGGAGGCAAGGTGTGTGATGAAGCTTGGAAAAGTAAGCAATTGAGTGAGGAGAAGGACTGTATGCAAAGGGACTGAGGACATTTACTACAGTCTGAGACACAGTTTGCAAGCCTTTTTGGCCTTTCTGTGGGAAGATTGGGGGGTAACAATACTTGTCCTCATAACGGAGCTCTCAGCTGCAGGTGAGGGAAGAAGTTGGAATAATCACTTTTACTTTCCTCAGAATTCCAGCAGATAGTAGAGACACCCTGCAGCCCAAAGCAAGATACCGTATGTGGCTGTCGGAAGAATCAATATCAGGTTGGCATGTCCGATCTCTTCCAGTGTAGGAACTGCAGCTCCTGTGTCAATGGGATTATTACCAACTGTGAGTATGGCATGGGTATGACTCCAGTACAGACATACTGTACTAGGGTAGACATTAGCATCCCTCTGTTCACTTTCTGACACAGTGCAGCGCCTTCCCCTGAAGTTTGTAGTTTTGGAACAATATTTAGTTTTGCCTGCCCTCTTTCCCTAGAAAGACTGCTGGTTCTTTGCCTGCCTTCGCATCAATCCGTGTTTTCTATCGCAGTTTCTATCTTCCTTTTGTCCTTAAATAGTTTATCAGTGTTGGCTGTTGTGAGGAGATATTTTCTACTGAATTTTGGTATCTCTGCCTTGCGTGTACTGAAGCAAAGTCTTTATGCTCAGATTTCCCCTTTACCTTTCTTGTTCATCCTTGTGTGTATTTTCCTCCTGATGCTCTTTGCATTTCCCCCATCAACTGCTGGAAGCACTTTGAGTATGATGGCTGAAAATACCACTGGTCCCAGTGCCCAGCTTGTCAGTCAGTTGTTGAACCACTGTGCGGTGTTTTAAACTAAAGAGCTGCTCAGATAGTGCTGAACCGTACCCAGTGGCATTGGGAATGACCTGGGGATGGTGCAGGTGTCTGGAAGAAGTGCCTATGTGTGCTGGGTTCAGTCAGGAAAGAGTTAACTCTCCTTACCGTGGCTGCTAGGGAGCTGTTCCTGGGTGCAGAGAGCAGCACTGGTAAGGTCTGAGCTGGTGCTGGGCAATGCCCGCACCGAATTCAAGGTCTTTCTCCGCTTCTGACCCTGCAGCTGCGTTCCCAGCTCTCACTCTCTCGCTGCAGGCAGTGCAGGGACACACAGTGCAGACAGCTGACCCCAACTGACCGAGGAATATTTCATTCCACAGCACGTCATGCTCGGGGCTCAGGCGAGGAGGGGTCTGGGAGCCGTTACTCTCTCCCTTACTCTCTTGCTCGTTTACTCCTGTGCACTTGCTAACACTGCCCCTGACTCCTGCCTTAGCTGCTTTGCCAACTCCTGTGCTGGCTCGTTCGTGAGGGAGCTGGTGGGTTGTTTAGTGTTCCTGGTCGTGCTATCGCTGAGAGGGTTTGCTCAGAGTCTGCTGCGACAGCTCTCGGGCTCCGGCTCTTGGGCTGCAGTCACTCCTGGGCTGCAGCTCTCAGTCTCTCTGGGTCTGACTCTCACTTCTTAGCACCTGGTTGTGCACTGGTCAGTGGGTGGTGAGAAATTGTATTACATTGTATCATATGTTTTATTTTCTATTATTTTAATTATTTATTATTAGTAGTATCTGTATATATTAATTTAGATTTAATTAGTAAATAGTTCCTATCTCAATTTTACGAGCTTCCTTATTTCTTTTTCCTCTGATTCTCCCCCTCCACTGGAGGAGGGGAGGGGGATTTGTGAGAGCGGCTTCGTGGTATTTTGCTAGCCAGAGTCAAACCACAACGCTATGCTACCTGTTCCAATCTAGCTTATCTGCAGTCAGGAATCAGGGATCTTGACTAATTACTGCTTGCTGCCCTCCAGTGCATGCTGTAGGCTAATTCTGTTCATGTCCTCTAAGTGTCCCTTACCTTGTTGTCCTGAAGCTGTCCCCTCCTCTTTGTGAATTTTGCTTCTCCTAATCCCTTTCCCATCTCTGCTGCCTCGCTGCATTCGCGTTCCTCCTGCTGCTCGGTAATCTTTCTGTCACACTTTCCACACTTAGCCTGTCCTCAAGGGTCGTAATTGCACGCTGCCCTTGAGCAATTTCCTTCCCTCTTGGCTGAGGTAGAACTGTTTTAGTCCTGTCCCTCACTTGCTGCAGAATACATGTTGTTTGTTCTAGGACCTTTGTCTGCCCCATCATGCAACCTGGTGTCCTTCCATCACTATTCTTGTCTGCTCCTGTGACTCTGTCTCCATACTATGACTTGCTTAGAAGCGATAGCTCTTTCCTTTCTTACCCCTTCCACTCACAGCCTAGCAGATCACAAGAGTGGATATGTGTCCCAGGGCTTGAAGTGATTTCTCCCTACCCCGACTCACTTCCTCACCAGTCCCAGCTGCTCAGGCACCACTTCTCTCTCATCTTTGCCTGACTATGGTGATTTCCCCTTCCTGTCATGCTTGAACTTGAGTGACTTTGCCCACTTTTGCCCCAGAGCTGTCATTATCCATTAGACCAATTTCAGCTGCACTATAATTTTAGTCTTTTCCAAACCTCTACAGAGGCCCCTGGCCTAACCAGGACAGTGGTACCCTGAGTTTTTTATTATTTCTATCCTCCCCCAACCCTGTCCTCAGACAAAGACAAATCCTCTTTCTCTTGTTCGGTAGCAGTTCTCCCGGCTTAAAGAGGGATAATCTCCCACCCACCTTGGAGTGGATTTTTCTCCTTTTGTTTTCTTCTCTATCCAGATTATGGCAACTGTTTCTTCTTTTCTCTGCAGGTTCAAAGAACAGAGACACAATTTGCCGGTGTAAGCCTCGATTCTTCCTAACACTTAGTAATGTTTGCAAGCCTTGCAACAGGTGAGCTTTTTTCTCTGTATGCCCCTCCACTGAGCTGGAGACACAGCAGACACAAGCCCCACGGGGATAGGGGTGGGTGGGATAATTTTTTTAAAGGTTCTGTCTATCTTTACAAAACTGTACAACACTCTGCCTTTCTGGGGCAGTTGGGTCTTCCCCTCTGCCACTCCAGCCTTCTCCACCTAGGCATCAGCCCTCTACAAACGCAGAGTCACTAGCCACACTGTGTTGCTGTGCTTTGCAGGCTCCTCTCGAGTTGTCTGGTACTTAGGATTGGCGCAAATGGCTGGTGTTTCGTTTCATGCACGCTCACCTCTCTGATTTGCTCTTTCAGCTGCACTGGAGACGAATGCTTGCAGTGTCATAGCCCAGTGACTGCCTCACCGACTACGTCTGGGCTGAGTGAGTACTGGGGGAACTGAGGAACAGTGCAGGCTTTTCAGTGTGGGTTTTCTTTTTCTGTTAATGCCTTTTGTAAAGGCATTACAAGACTCTTGCAAACCATTATTCTTTTTCTCCATACCATTTGCGTGTCTTCACTTGCTGTTCTTCTGCTAGCACTTACCTTTCTCAGTCACTCGCTCATTTGCCCTCTCCCTTTTTTCTAGATGGCAGCCTTGTCCTTGGCATCATCGTTGCAATATTTGGAGTTATCTCTGTCCTCTACATTGTAAATAAAGTAGCGAAGCTGGTCCAAGAAAATGGGATGGTGTCATCTTTATACTCCTGTGGTGAGTACAGCAGCGTGTGCAGTGATATTAATTGGGATAGACGTAATTTTATGTGTGTTTGTGTATGTGTGTACATGTGAGAGGAAAAAGTGGGATCTCGTTACTCTGCTTTGTTGGAAGGTCAGAGCAACGTGAGAACTCAACAGCTGAGGTTATTGGTGCCGTTCTTACAAGCCTGCATCCATGCCCATAGCTGTGACTGGAAGTATATGTGAGCTTGTTGCTGGGACATGTGCATTTTGCTATGAAACCTTTCTGAGGGCAGGATGGTGAATAGCTGCTTTCCTGTTTTCTCTGGGATGAGAGGAAATGAAAATAATTTCTGCTTCTTTTTCCTTCCCCCCACCCCCCCGCCAAGTTTCTTTGCTACAGACAACCAAGGAGCCAGCATCTGAGGTGAGCAAGATGATGGGTACAAGAGCTTTTCTTCCCCTTTCAACTGTGTTAGCCTGGGATCCAGAGTAACATTTTTCTCCGCATGGGCTGTTTTGTACTTTCAAATGAGCTGAGTAATAGGGCTATTTGAGTCCCAAGTCTTTTCCTGTAGAGGGTGGAGTCATTAATGTTTTACTTCCCCTCTTCTAGAAGATGCTTTTCAAACTCATGGCTTTTTGTTGTTTTCTTTCTGGACATTTTTTTTTCCAGATAGCTGGTCCTTAATCCCTTTTTTGTCCCTATATACCCCAAGATTGGAGGATTTAACTGATTTTACTTCACTTCAGATCTTGACCTAATAAGCCTCTTAGTGCTGTTTCACAGTGTTCTCTCGTGCCCAGTGTTGTTCTGCAGTTAAGAGAGCCCCACAGTAGCTAAGGTGAGGTTTCCACAGCCTTACAGAGAAGGGTGGCAGGTGGAGCTTCTAGAGTGGTGGTGATTTCATGTCCCATCCTTACTTGATTTTTGCAAAGAAGTATTTTTTTCCCGGCAACTGTTTTGTGATGCCAAGAGAGAGTTAAGCTCATTGGGTTCTGCTGGAAAGGAATGTTTGTTGCCTTCTGCTCCACACAGGCATATAGGAAGCCTCAGCTCCTGCTCTCTGCCTGTCTTGGATACATTTTAGTATATAAATCTAGTGTTTCCTGGCAGGAGACAGATGCATTGTGCTGTTGCAGGTGATTCTGCTCTAAGAACTGTATCTTTCAGGTTGAGGTAAAAAGAAGTGAAATCCTTCTTCCTGAGTCCCAGAAGGAAACAGAGTTGCCAGTGACTGCAGCACAGGCACATCTGCCGCAAAGTTCCCATGAGTTACCAGACTGTGTCAGACCTGCCAGGAAGACACAGCTTCCAGACAGTAAGTGAAACTCCCACATCCTTCCCTCCTTCCCCAGGCAAACAAGAACCGGATTATGCAGACACAGCTAGGAGGATGTTGGACGGGCCTTGCCGGGTGTACGTGATCTGTGTGTACGCTTCATGCGTGGCACTGCACCAAGGCAGAAACGTGCCCTGGGCCTGTGAGGCTGTGTGCGCTACACATCTGTGCAAGGCCCTTCTGTTGTCCCTTTTCCCTACCAGCAAAATGGGTTGTTGTGTGGTGACATGCTGACAGGTTTAATGCCTCTGGGATGCTGACGCAGAGCATTCTTCTTGCAGAAATGTGTGGCAGCAAGGCCCTAAGCATGTGTGCTCAGCTCATAACCTTACCTAAGAGCACATGGAAGCATTCCCATGGCTTTTTTATAGATAAGAGCAAATCTGGACGTCACATGAGACTCTGTGACTACTCTGTAGAAGACCTGGACAGAAAGAAGGGGGCAATACATGATCCCAGGGCATCTTCCAGCCCTGGATTACTTGCATTCTCCTTGAGGCTGCAGAATCCTGGTTTACACACTTTATTTCTTCTCTTTTCACAGACCCTGTTATTCTCTACACTGTGGCGGATCACGTACCACCATCTCGGTGGAAGGAGTTTGTGAGGCGGCTGGGTCTGAGTGACTATGACCTAGAGCGAATTGAGATAGAGCATCGGTGTTTACGAGATGCCCAGTATGAAATGCTTAGACTGTGGAAGCTGCAGATGGGCCATGCTGCAACTGTGGAGCGCATCAGCTGTGTTCTCAACCAGATGGAGCTGAGTGGCTGCAGTGAAGCTATTCAAGAGGCTTTGCTAAACCACAACGCTCCTCAATCTTGCAGGCCCCACAGCCATCTTCAATCTATTTCTGTTTGAGTTGCCCTTGCTATGGCTGTTGAGAGAGGATTATAACTCCTTTCCTTTCTTCCTTTTCCTGTACCTCCCTAGCTTTCTAACACTCCTCAGCTGGGTTTGTTGGAGACAGCAGCAGATTGTGCTGGAGGAAGGCTGAGGTTTACTTCTCAACCACCGTGTAGTTCAACACCTTTAAGCCAAGACAGACCTCTGCAACAACTCCTTTCCGAGGGAGGGAAAGCACCTCGTAAAGGAAGTGGCATGCAGACTTTAACCAAGATGAAAACAGGAGCTCAGAGTGACTTGATGGATCAGCTGTTCTCTGGACAAGTTGTTGCTGCAACAGGTGCTCCACCCACCATGGTGGAGTAAACTTGTAGGGTGACTTGGTTAAGCTGGTGGTTGGGATGGTAAAGTGCTCGCTTACTTTTTGCAGATCCCTTTTTCTGCAAGATCAGACAGTGGAACTGGCTCACATTGCAGCCCTTTGATTGCTAAGTCTGACTCAAGGCAAGTGGTGGGAGGATGTGCCTTGTTTCTGGGAGGAGGAGAGGATTGCCCTCTTTCGGTATCAGCTCGTTATCGCCGTGGCAAAAGTCGTCTGAAAAGAGATTCAGAAGTGGTGGCTCTGTGAGAAAGGGGAGGACGTTATCCTATCCCCATTTCCCTCAGGTTTGGGAGGAATAAGGATTCCGGGCTGACAAGTCGGTGCTTTTTGTTCTCAAGATTTTATTTCCTGTACCTAGAAACCACGTAGGATAGCATTAACAAAACACCTGCCTGTATGTTTGCCCAAGTGCAGGGGGAAGGGAATGCGTGCATCTGGGTGAGAAGACAGACATGTGCCTGGTAGCGTGAGCACCTCTGCGAATCTGTGCTTGCACACTGGTCGGTAGACTTGTGTCTACCTGCTTATCTCTCTCCGAACGATTCGCTGAGTCTGATCTAACTGCAAATGGGACTGTGCATATGTACATACATATATATATATTTTTAGCAACTGTTGAATAACTTCACACTACTTCCTGGACTGCATTTTGTGATTGCTACTTGGGTGTGAGCACCATTCGGTCCCATCTCCAGGCTCTCGGCATCACTTTCTCACAGGTGTTACCCTGGATGAAGCAGAAGTAGCAAAAATGAATTTTGGCCTGCATCAGGTGCAGGTTGTCCACACATTTGTAACGTGGATTTTGTTTTTTAGTCTCTTCCTTCTTAACCAGAGAGAAACTTTCTATTGTAAATACACTACTCTCAATGAAAATTCATATTTTTACCTCTGCCTCTGTTGTGGTTTTGTCCGTATCAACTTTTCTCTGTGACTGTGGGTGAGGGAAGAAAAAGGGAAATGACTTCCAGAAGTGGCAGGAGTGGGCTGCGAGGTCTTGTTCCTGGGTGATCTGCTCTAGGAGATCCTGCTCTGGCAGGGGTGTTGGACTAGATGATCTCTAGAGGTCCCTTCCAACCCCCAGCACTCTGTGAAGCTGTGAATGGGTGGACTGATGGCCTGATGATTTAAAAAAACAACCAACCAGGTTTTGTGAATTTCTGTCTGTAAAGCTTAGCAGCCCTCAAGTTACAGGAAGCTGGCTGAGGGCAGGAAGTAGGACTGACATTAAATCTGGTTGCAGGTCTTCTCGGAGATTCAGGAGCCCAAGGGGATGCCAGCATATTTGAAGTGAATTTTTAAACAATATACAGTGAGTGATTTTGTTGTGTATTTGGCTTTTTAAAGAGTAGAATATCTTTAAATAAACAATAATAACAGATTATACTTTAATGCTGACCTTACAGAAGCATGTTTCTGTCTGAGAATCCAAAGCACTGTGTAAGGCAGTCAGGACTCTTCCTACTCCACTGATGAGAAAACTTGGAAGTTCATGACAGTCGATGACAAAGCCAGGAACTGAAGTCTGTTTTAATTCTTGGTTTGAGGCTTTGTTTTGCTATGCCTACCTACTATTTTAGTTGAGGCTGATTTTTTTAATCAAAGGAGACAGTACAAAGCTCATTGTAATACGCTTTTTCTTTCATACCAAGCACAGCAGTATGACAACTACTAGAAGTACATGCTCTAGATGTGAAACTGTGCTTAGAGTAGGGAAATTCTCAGAATTCTTCTCCAGGTACCTCATAATCTTTTTTAATTTTTTCTTCTCTCTCCCCACATCAGACCGCGTAACCCATTATGTAAAATCGAGGCATGTTAAAGTTCACGGTGCAAGGTAAGCCGCAAGCAGCAGTCCTCGGGCCACTGCTCTGTTGTCAGTGACTTTATGCACCCATTATTCAGACATCCGTGATGAGGTGTTGCAGAGAATGTTAAAGATCTCTTCAAGGTAACTGATGTGGTTTAATCTCAGCTGGCAGTAAGCTCCACACAGTCTCCTGCTCGCTTCCCCCCAGGGGGATGGGGGATAGAATTGGAAATGTGAGAACACTTGTGGGTTGAAGTAAAGACAGTTTAATCGGTAAAGCAAAAGCAGGCAAAGCAAAGAATTCATTCCCCACTTCCCGTGGCAGGCAGGTGCTCAGCCATCCCCAGGAAAGCAGGGCTCTGTCACACTTAGAGGTTACATGGCAAGACAAACGCCATCACCCCAAACATCCCCCTATTCCTCCTTCCCCTGGCTTTAAATACTGAGCATGATGTCATATGGGGTGGGATAGCCCTTTGGTCAGCTGGGGTCAGCTGTCCCGACTGTGTCCCCTCCCAGTTTCTTGTGCACCCCCAGCCCGCTCGCTGGAGGGGTGGTGTGAGAAGCAGAGGAGGCCTTGGCCCTGTGTCAGCACTGCTCAGCCATAACGAGACCACCCCTCTGCCATCAACCCTGTGTTCAGCACAAATCCAGCACCGCCCCGCACCAGCTGTGAAGAAAATGAACTGCCGCAGCCAAGGCCAGCACGGTAACGACGCGGCTTGGGCCATACGTGTGGACTCGGCAGCAGAGGCTCCTCACGCTGCCCACTCCGAGCCCGCTGCTGCAGAACTTTGAGCTGATTCCATGTACTTTTTGTGTCTTAATTGCTCACTCGGGATCTAACTGACGCGATAATGCCCGCACGTAAAACATTTAGACTGTAAAATGCGTTGGTCGCTTCTCCATCCGGCCGATTCTGCCCCCGGAGCTCTGGGACGCCGCTCCCCTGTCACCGCTGTGGGTTATAGGCTGAGCGCGGTGATACCCGGCTCCTGAACCCCCCCTCCGCTTGCTGCCCCTTGGTACGCCCCGAAGGGCCGCGGGGCGCGCCGGGAGTTGGGCGGGCGGCGCGCGACGCCGGTGGTTCGGTCGGCGGCGGGGGAGGCCGTTAACCCGCACCGCGCTGCCGGCGGTTCCCTCCTCCCCCACCCCCGCCGTCATGGCCCTCAACAAGTCCATGCACGCGCGCAACCGCTACAAGGACAAACCTCCCGACTTCGCCTACCTGGCCTCCAAGTACCCCGAGTTCCAGCAGCACGTGCAGACCACCCTCACCGGCAGGCTGAGGTAGGGCCCGCGCGGCGGCCGCTGCCGGAGCGGCGGGAGGACTGGCGGGGTAGGCCGGGCGGGGTAGGCCGCGCCGGGCCCGGAGGCTGTGGAGCGGCTCCCGCCGCCTCCCGGGCGCCTTGTGTGTGTGTCCGGCCCCGGGGCGCGGCGAGCGGGAGGGCGCTGGCACCCGTTACCGCTGCTTGTGCATTTTTTCAGCCTGAATTTCAAGGACCCCGAGGCGGTGAGAGCTCTGACGTGTACCCTCCTGAAGGAGGATTTCGGGCTCACGATTGACATCCCCGTGGAAAGGCTCATTCCTACCGTTCCCTTGAGGCTGAACTACATCCACTGGGTGGAGGATCTCATCGGGCACCAGCATGCTGACAAGCGAGGCCTTAGGCGAGGCATTGACATAGGTACTTAGAAAACCGAAATGTTGAATTCGTTATTTGCTGTCCGTGAAACGAGCTGACACAACCTGTTACCCATCCATGGAGAAACGTTAAGTCTGAGAAGCGGCAAGGCCTGGACTCTGCTTGCTGCGGTGAAATGGGCAAGCAGACTCCACCGGTATTGCGTTGGCTCCTGGGTGGGTAGGCTGTGTCTGCGCTCTAGAGTAGCCGTAGCAGGCAATTATTTGGCTTTTCGTGGCTTTGAGTTCTCTTGAGTGTAGCTTTGTGTGCTAAACAAAAATTATGCTGCTAGTTAGCACAGGCAAAAATGTCATAAAGGAATTTAAAAGAATAGTGTTTCATTTCAGTGGATTATGTTATATTAGCAATCTTAATTTTGCTTTTGGATGTCTGCATAAGACAGTCTCTGAGTTGCATAACAGTGTTTTCTAGTGTTCCTTGTAATACAAAATACTCTGTGGTTTCAGGTGTTTTTGAGACATGAATGACCTGGCTTCTTTTAAATCTTAATTTTTATTTATTTATTTATTTATTTTTACAATGCAGATATTTTTATGAGCTAACATATAAAAGAGACTTAACAAGAAACCAAGGCAAATACTAACAAAGCTCCCTTTTGGTTGTAGATGGTCAAAGATTTCCTGTGTACTGTTGAAGATAAAATACTTGTTTGAGTGGACTAAACATCCACTGGTGGATGTCACCTGTCTAGGAGCACTGCAGCATGTCTATTTTCAATATCTGGATTATTGGACAGTATCCGGACAATGTCTGGATTAAGCAGTGGACGAATATAAAGTTATTCAGTAGAGATGTAAATTTATTAGATGTACACTGATGCACGTAATCTGATTTTCATTAGAAATGAAAAAGACAATCCTTGTAGGAGCAAGGAATGGTATTCCACATACAGAAAATAAAATTGGCATTAGGATTCTAAATTGTTGGTCATTCTGTATGAATTATTTAGAAGGCACCTGTGGTGGTATATTTGAATTTAATTCACATCTTTTATTTTTGTCAATAGAATGTTCCTTTACTATTTCAAAGGCTTGTTTTTGAAGACTGTTTTGTGCTGAGGGAAGCTGAAATTCCTTTGTTACTTAAATTTTAATGCTGGATGTTAAAATGCTATAGTTACTGACTTTCTCAGAGCTCCGCTCAGACATGGAGCTGTTGGACACAACTCTTTGAGTGTGACCATCCAGCCAGTTCCTCATCCACGCCTCTCCAGTTTAGAGACGAGGATGTTGTGTGGGACAGTGTCAGACACTTTGCACAAGTCCAGGGAGATGACATCTGTTGCCCGTCCTTTATCCACTAAGGCTGTGATGCTGTCGTAAAAGGCCTCCAAATTTGTCAAGCACAATCTGCACCTCCTCGTTTTCCATGTGCCTTTGCATGGTTTCCAGGAGGATCTGCTCCATGATCTCGCCAGGCACAGAGGTCAGACTGACTGCCCTGTAGTTCCCCAGATCCTCCTTTTCTCCCTTTTTAAAGATGGGGGTTATGTTTCCCCTTTTCCAGTCAGCGGGAACTTCACCAGACTGCCATGACTTTTCAAATATGATGGATAGAGGTTTCACAGCCCCATCTGCCGGTTCTTTCAGGACCCGCGGATGTATTCCATCAGGTCCCATGGACTTGTCACCTTCAGGTTTCTGGGGTGTTCCCAAACCTGATCCTCACTGACCATGGGTGGCTCTCCGTTCTCCCAGTCCCTGTCTTTGCCTTCCGTGACTTGGGGGATATGGCTCGTGTCCTTGCCAGTCATGACTGAGGCAAAAAAGTAATTGACCGTCTCAGCCTTCTCCATATCCTGGGAGACCAGCTGTCCTGTTTCCTTCTGCAGAAGGCCCACATTTTCCTGGATCTTCCTTTTATCCCCCAATGTCCCTATAGAAGCCCTTCTTGTTGGCCTTGATGTCCCTGGCCAGGTTTAGTTCTGTCAGGGCTTTGGCTTTCCTAACCTGATCCATGGCTTCTTGGACAACTCTGTAATCCTCCCAGGCTCCCTGTCCCTGCTTCCATCCTCTGTAGGCTTCTTTTTTGTGCCTCAGTTTGTCCAGGAGCTGCTTGTTCATCCACACAGGCCTCCTGGTGTTTTTACCTGACTTCCTTTTCCTTGGGATGCATTGCTCTGGGCTTGGAAAAGATCCTGGAATACTCACCAGCTTTCTTGGGCCCCTCTTCCCTCCAGGGCATCATCCCACGGGACTCTGCCAATCAGTTCCCTGAAGAGGTCAAAGTCTCCTCTCGTGAAGTCCAGGGTAGCGAGCTTGCTGCGCACCCTCCTCGCCTCCTTAAGGATCTCAAACTCCCCCATTCCATGGTCTCTGCAGCCAAGGCTGCCCTTGAGCTTCACATTCCCCACCAGCCCCTCCCTGTTGGTGAGAACAAGGCCCAACATGGCACCCCTCCTCATTGGCTCCTCTGTGTTTTGGAGAAGGAAGTTGTCATCGACACATTCCAGGAACCTCCTGGGTTGCTTGTGCCCTGCTGTGTTGCCCCTCCAACAGATATCGGGGTGGTTGAAGTCCCCCCCGAGGACCAGGGTTTGTGACCATGAGGCTGCTGCTTTCTGCCTGTAGAGGGCCTCATCCACTTGCTCATCCTGGAAAACTCCCACTACAGTATCCCCTGTCCCTGCCCTCCCCTTAATCCTGAGCAATAAACTCTGAGGCAGCTCCTCATCCATCCCCAGGTGGAGCTCCATGCCCTCCAGCTGCTGTCTGAGAGCAACACCCCTCCAGGCCTCATAGCCTGTCCTTCCTAAAGAGCCTGTATCTTTCCATTCTGACACTGTGTATATCGAAGTAAATTATTTGTGCTAGATAACAGAAAAATGCTGAACAGAAGTATATTTGTGATAGTTTTTTTTAAACCACTGTATAAATTAATCACTGTCGTAGTAAATGATCAACTTTTTGTTATTATTTTCTAGAAAATTACAGATTATGAAATTTTTTTTTTATTAAAAGTGCATCTTTGACAATGCTGAATTTCAAATTAGGAAGATAAAGTTCAGTAAAGAACTTTAGAGCAGTAGATGATACCAATGTTTTCTTGAAATCAGTTCTTTTTGTTGTAAAAAGTCCATGGTTAACAGCTACGCTGCATAACACCAGAGTCTCTTTTTGCCTTTCTCATGGCTTTTCACTTCTTCAGGGACAGGAGCATCTTGCATATACCCGTTACTTGGAGCAACTTTGAACGGCTGGTATTTTCTTGCAACAGAAGTGGATGATATGTGCTTCAATTATGCCAAGAAGAATGTGGAACAGAATAACTTGTCCGATCTTATAAAAGGTAAGACGTAATAAGGTGTTTAGTAGCACACGAATGTCGTGACCTATTTTTTCCATTTCATTGGCATACCGGAATCGCTATTCCTGCCAAATACATGCTCAATTGTTTTTACTGAAGTGGAATGTTTGCCAAGGTCTGTGTATGCTTAAGCCAGAAAGTCAGCTTGCCTAGAATGGGATATGTGGATAGAGAGCTATTCTTCCTTATGAAGATCTGAAAGTTGAACTTTGCCCTGTGGTGTTTTTCTCTCTCCGTATTCTTTGTCTGTTACTGAAATATTTCGTTTCTGCTGCTAGGAGACCTGGAGTGCTCCCCTCAAGTCTCATGACGCTGCCACACATAGGTCTCTTATGCGGAGAGTCTCCTTTGTTTTTAATTCTGAATGAAGTCCTAACAATGCCTGGGGTAGTAGTAGCAGTATGTTGGCTTGTTCTGTGGATGAGCTTGGGAAATTTTCTGTAGGAACTCAGTATGCAAAAAAGCAGGTCCATTATTCAGGCTTGAAATAAAAGCTTCAGTTCCACTGGAGCTTGGAAGCATCCTTTTCACCAAAATGTTGTCGTCTTCATCCGCCCTCCATGTCTATCTTTAAGATCCAGGACTTGCTGTGGGCAACAATGACGTTTTTCTGTTACTGTTACATCATAGGATTTTTAGTGGTGTGGTGGTATTTCCCTATACTGGGAAAACCTCTGGCAAAGGAAAATGCCTCATGTGACCCCTAACACTCTGTGAAGCTGTCGTGCCAGAGGTGGTAAGCTGGAGGAGATGACTGATTGCTTGTGGCCAGAGCCACAGGCAGAGCAGTAGCCCTGGTGGTACCCACAGCCAGACGCTGCCTGGGAGTTAATCCCCCCTAATATTTTTTAACTCCTGGGCCTGAATTATTTAGCTAGAGCCGAGTATACTGCTGCAACTTGTAGTTTGTTTAGCAAGGCATTTTGGAGTCGTAATAGAAATGTTTCTGTACCTCTGCTTTTGAAAAAAAACACAGCATGATTTTTTGTTATGTTCTAAGAGTGTCTTGAATTTTTTGCCAAATAACTTCCTCTGGAGATCATTGGAATATATTCTTTGTTCTTCTAACTTCAGTGTGAAAAAAATTCAGTGATAGTAAAACCAGCAGTAGCATGGTGATAGTTTACTAATTGCATCATAGCTTCTTTCCAAAGAAATAAAAAAAAAATAATTTTTTGGCTGATAGTGAAATACTGTTTGCAGTAACTTCTTCCAAAAGGAACCTCTCCTATATATGCGGAACAGATAAACTTAGGGATGGATTGTAAAGGCTAAAAAAAATACTGCATAGACAGTAGACCATGTGTTTCTGCTCCAGTTAACATGATCTTTTTTCAGAGTTCTGCTCATCTTAGTCTCATTGTCTGCTTGCTCTACCCTAAAAACAAATTCCATATGTGGGTTTTTCCTTTTTTCCCCTCCCTCCTCCATAAAATTGAAAATAGTATTGCAAACAAGAGAGGCAGTGAAATAATCTGCTAACTGTGGGCTGGATGTTTTAAAGCATTTATGTATCAGTAAATGTCTCCTTGCTGCCCTTCTCTTAGGATAAACCCTAAATATTTAACTTCTGACACAGCTGAAGTTTGGATGGAGATGTGCAATGACCTTTCTTCACTAAGGCAGTACACAAATGTATAGTGTCTTTTATACAGGCATCCTCATCTTTACTTGCCGTTAGCAAATCATCTATGTATTGTAAAAGAGCTGATTCGCCTGGTAGTTTAATGTCTTTCAAATAATTTATCAATATTTATGAAAAAATTTTAGGACACCCTGCAAATCTCTGTGGGAGATACATCCAGGGTAATTGTTGATCTTTCCACGTAAAAGGAAGCGAAAGTTGTCTGTCCTTCTCTAAAGGGATACTAAAGAAGGCTGTAGTTAGATCAGTCGCAGTAAACCAGCTTGCCCAGTGTGCTGTTTGTAAAAGTATGGTAGAGAGAGCAGGCACTACTGGATGAGGAGTCACTATGTGCTAATTAACTGCCTGTAGAACTTGTACAAAACGGTATTCCATGTCCCCATCTTCATCTAATCTATTCTTTTTTTACAGGGAGTGTAGGAATATTATACGGTGACACACACTTTCAAAATTCCTTTGGCTAAATACAGATCTATTTGCTTGTGAATGCTCTTATCAGCCACTTGGGAAATTCGATACTGATGCACAGCCAGAGGAGGTGAATTCACAGAATCACAGAGTGATAGGGGTTGGAAGGGACCTTCAGAGGTCATCTGGTCCAACCCCCCTGCCAGAGCAGGATCACCCAGAGCAAGTTGGACAGGAACGCATCCAGGCGGGTTTTGATTATCTCCAGAGAAGGAGACTCTACCAGCTCTCTGGGCAGCCTGTTCCAGTGCTCTGGCACCCTCAGAGTGAAGAAGTTTTTCCTTATGTTGAGACAGAGTTTCCTGTGCTCCAGTTTGTGCTTGTTGCCCCTTGTCTTGTCGCTGGGCACCACTGAAGAGCCTGGCCCCATCCTCTTGACACCTGCCCTTTCAATATTTATAACATTGATGAGATCCCCTCTCAGTCTTCTCTTCTCCAGGCTAAACAGCCCCAGCTCTCTCAGCCTTTCCTCATAAGGGAGGTGTTCCAGTCCTCTAATCATCTTCATAGCCCTGCGCTGGACTCTCCAGTAGTTCCCTGTCCTTCTTGAACTGGGGAGCCCAGAACTGGACTCAGCACTCCAGATGTGGCCTCACCAGGGCAGAGTAGAGAGGGAGGATGACCTCCGTCGACCCGCTGGCCACACTCTTTTTAGTGCACCCCAGGATATCACGGCCCTTCTTGGCCAAAGGGCGCATTTCTGGCTAATGGCCAACTGATTGCCTCCCAAGACTCCCAGGTCCTTCTCTGCAGAGCTGCTCTCCAGCAGGTCACCCCCAGCCTGTGCTGGTGCCTGGGGTTATTCCCCCCTAGGTGCAGGACCCTACACTTGCCCTTGTTGAACCTCATTAAGTTCCTCTCCGCCTAACTCTCCAGCTTTTCTTCTGTTTGTTTTTATGTTTACAGGTTGAGCTGAAGCTAGTAATCCTGCGTCCATGCTAGTTTTAACCCACAGCTTTCTTGGTATGGATTTCAGTACTTCTGGTATTTTTAGCTCATTATTTGGGCTCCCAGTGACTACAGTCATTCCCTTGGCTATTAAGTCTGTTCCTTCAGGTGACAACTGTGATTCTGCCTCTAGAGTCCTCTGCTAATACAGATTGTCCCCATATACTTGTTTCTTATGGTTACTAATAGGGATTTAGTCAAATTCTGTTCTCTTTGTCCTGTGACTCCATGTATTAAAATTCTGCATGGGATGATAGACCCTATTAGGGTAAAATTCAATAAGGATAATGTGGTTCCCACCTCTACCAAGAATTCAACTTCATGACCTTCATATCTACCTATGACATGTCCCCAGTGATCCAATTGGGTTACCCACATGCTAAAAAATTTCAATCTTTCTAGTCCTCCCACCGGCTCCAAGATCTGCAGGGTCCCTGTCCTCCAGTCATTGAGTCTTCCCGGGGCAATTCTCCCCAGTGATAATTTCCTTCTTTTGTGCTTTCACGGTGCCAGAGTGGCCATTCCCACTGGGTATGTCCTAGGTTTCCACAACAATAACGCTCCCTTCCAGCATTCCTTCCTGTGCCCCTGTTTTTTCCTGGTCTTAGTTCAGTCCTTGTATCCAGTCTTCTTCCTCCTGGCCCTTGTCTCTCACTTATAAATCCCTTACTAAAGCCTTGGCCAGTAAATTTATCTCCTGTTCTTTTGCTTTTTTTCTTTCTTTCATCTGCTCAGCTTTTTGCCTTCCCTCACGTCCATCTCATGCAAACACAGCAACACTCAATCTTTTGCAAGTTCTCTCCCTGCCACCCGGACATGTGTTCTTTAAAGTATTTCTGTATATCAGGGGCTGCCTGATCCACGGAGACACTAACCGCGAGTGTGCCATTAAACTTCTGTGGTGTTATTTTAGCAGAGCTTGTTGGAGCCATCCCCAGAAATCACTAGGATGCTTGTCAGGTCTCTGCATGCGTTCTTGTACTTTAGTCCAGTTCACCCCTAGTTCCCCACACGCTCTAATGTCTTCTACTGAATTCCAGAGCCCTGTTTGTCTTGATCCCCTGCATGATTATAGACCCAGTTTGGATCACTTGCTGGCCAGAGGTTTCTGTTTCCTCCCACCTGTTGAGCTAATTCAGCATCTCTCATCAGGCTGGAGTAAGTCCCTCTGTAACATCTGGGATGTCCCTAACTGGGATCTTACCCAGTGCATAGCTTAGAAAACAGTTGAGTGCATTTCTCAGCATCCTCCCTCAGTCTCAGCATGACTTTTTCCCCACAGAGCCAGGTCACACACAGGATTCCAAGGTTGTTTAGTAAATACGTGCAATACGGGTAGGGCTCTGCCTACCACCCCCGGTTGCATGGCGGCAGGATTAAGCAACATTAGAAATCATAGGATAAAGTCTGGCAGCCAACAGAGCAGAATCGGGAGACAAAGAAGGAGCATAAGGTGGGACAGACATGGTTGGGGCGTTATCTGAGGCTTTGTCCAGGGCAGTAGCCTCCGCTACTGCAAGCATTGCTTTTGGCAATGCCTCTCTCATCCCATGCTTCAGAATGCTTGTTTTCTTTCCCACGCCCAGTCATCCCAGACATCCCAGTAATCCATTTGTCCTGGGAACCTATCCTGTAGGTGCTGCCACAGAAAGGTAAGTGTGTGCTGGTCAAAGGTCCCTTGCGGTGGCCACCATTCTGCCGAGTTTCCATCTCTAGTTATACACGGCCAGTCTTCTTGACAAAAAAGTAGCTGTGTGCTCTTTTGATAGACTTGTACCAAAATTCTTTTCCCGTTCTGTAGTACCTTGGCCAAGGCCATCTCCTTCTCTGTGCTGGGTATATTTCCCATCACTTTCCTGTCTATCCCTCTGTGCTCCACACTGATCAGGCCATGCACCACCAAAAGCTGCAGTGAGAATCTTCTTTAGTTCCATTCATTCTGCGCAGAGGATTTTAACACTCACCCTTCGGTGCCTCCTGCTCCGAAGTGAGCAGGTGAACTCACCTGCTACCAGTAGTTGGATCTGTGGAGACAAAGGATCCAAAGGTGACGGCCTGGGGTCCTGTCTGTGTTGCCAGACTGTTGGGAGGGAACACTTGAGCACACATACACCATTATAAGAGTCACACACTTGCCACCTGAGTCATTCCTGCTAGGACTGGAGTCCCTTTGCCATGGGTGCCTCCAGTGAGTGGACGGGTGCCTCTTGTAACTCCTTTCACGCACACATTCTCTGGAATGCTTCTCCTTTCCTCAGGTTTTTCACTAGGTTTCCCATAGCAGAGTCTCAGGTATCAAATCTTATATATAAAAAATAAATTTATTCCGATGGTACAGTGGGGAAAAAACCCCAGCTCGAGCTGGATGCCTCTGGAGAGGGACCCTGAACAATGGAATACCTGGGCAATTACACTCGTACAACCTGTGCACCCTGCCCCTCATGCTTCATGCGCCGCCTTGGCCCAATGGGGATTTCTGGTCTGGGGTCTAACACCTTACTGGATTCTTTCTCTGTCTCGAGACAGGCTATTAACTGGGTTTGTCTTGTTGAGCTGCAGCTTCTGCTGATGGTTGTAGCCTTCTTACCTTCTGGTTTGTGCTTCTTGTGCACCTGCTCCCTCTGTCAGACTAAGCCTAGGATAACCCCTACTTAGCAACAACCAAAACATCGGCGTGTTAATCAACATTATTCTCAGAGTAAATCCAAAACACAGCACTGTCCCAGCTACTAAGAAGAAAACTAACTCTGTCCTAGCTGAAAGCATTTCTAGGTGAAAGTAGACAGTTTGTGGCCTAAGGCTTCAGCAAATCTAGCCACACATGCTAAGTTGGTAATGAGCAAACCGTGTACCAAATTGCTCAACATTATGCTGTAGCCCCTGCATTCTAATGCTAAATGATTGATTCATTCTATTTAAAACTTACTTATGTAAGCTAAACATCTAGTGTTTCTTAATAATAAACTGTATTAGTAAATCTTAAGAAGAGAGGCATGCCTTCTGCCTCCGTTCTAAATATCTTTGTTCTCTGTGCATAATACGCGAATTGCAGGACTAGTAAAGTCTGTGAGAAGTCCTGCTTGTAATAATTTATGCATGCTTTAGCTGGACTTCATCCTTGTTTAAACTTCTGCTCTGTGGGCTGGAATTCTTGTGGTCTTCAGAAGATGTGTGGCTTGTGGGACTTGACCACAATTTCCAAGGGAATTATATAATCTTAGGGGAAAGATAGTGGAGATCTGTGTGGGATGTTTGCCTTCATCCTTGTGATGGGTAATAGTAAGTTGGTAGATCGTAGTAAGCAAAAAGTTTGTCCAGAAAGGAGCTCTAACTTTTTTTTTTTCCATTGTGATTCTTTTGAATTGTATAAGACGACAGTTCCTGACGACAGTGCAGGCTGCTTAGTGTTGCTCACACAGTAATTCTGGTTTATTATGAGATCAGATTTAAAGCTGAAGTTGGTGCTGTGTAACTTCATAGAATCATGGAATCACAGAATGGTTTGGGTTGGAAGGGACCTTAAAGACCATCCAGTTCCAACCCCCCTGCCATGGGCAGGGACACCCTCCACCAGACCAGGTTGCTCCAAGCCTCATCCAGCCTGGCCTTGGACACTCCCAGGGATGGGGCACCCACAGCTTCTCTGGGAACCTGTCCCAGGGCCTCCCCACCCTCTCCAGGAAGAATTTCTTCCTCATATCCAATCTAAATCTCCCCACTTGCAATTTAAACACGTTACCCCTTGTCCTGTTGCTACAGGCCCTTGTAAAAAGTCACCCCCAGCTTCCTTGTAGACCCCCTTCAGGTACTGGAAGTGAAGAGAGCTTTATCTTAGTCTTTCTCTTTCTAGAAAGACCAAACAGTATCTTTTCTTGAGAATTCTCTTTCTTAAAAAAAATTGTTTAGACTGGAATTTGTTTTACCTCTGAAGAGCCTGTGAGTTGATTAACTGACACTTGTTTTAATTTTTGGAAGGGCTAAAGTGGATTTGTAGTTGCGTTGAGGAACTCAGAATAACTTAAGCAGTTCCTATTGTTTTAAACAGACTCATGTAATTCTGCTACTGTGTATAAACACACGACCTGTTTGTATGCTGATCCGTAACCTGAAGTCTGTATTTGCATGCTGGTGTTCGTTACTGCTTTTTGTAGAAGGTGTTGTTTAGAAAGTACAGGTTTTAATTGTTTCAAGAAAGACTGAACCTTAAATGGCAATTAAAATATGAAGTTCCTTACTGACTGAATTCCTGTTTTCTATTAGTGGTTAAGGTACCACAGAAGACTTTGCTAATGGATGCACTGAAAGAGGAATCTGAGATCATTTATGATTTCTGCATGTGCAATCCCCCCTTCTTTGCCAACCAGTTGGAAGCGAAGGTAAGCTAACAAACCACATGTTGCATGTACTTCAGTGTTCAGTGAGTGGGTGGAGGACAACAATTTAACCTCTTCCCTCAGGGAAGATTGAGTGGAAAATCCCAAATCATTATGAAATAGCATTTAAGTCTTCTCCCTCCCCACCCCCTGCCCCAGAGGTGTTTTGGAAAACTTAACTGTTACCCTTCCTGTAGTGGAGGATGACCTGCAGAATTTTGTCACGAGTTCTTACTGCCTTAGAGGATTTGTTTGGAAAGTAGACGGCTAGTAAATCTGAAATCCATGGCCTGTTGCATAGCAGTGGTGCAGAGGAATTCGTTTCTGGCATCGTACCTGTCTGTATTTTTTGTTTCCTTAGTGATTTAGGCAATATCATGCAGCTCAGAACTGTTCTTGCAGTGCCCACTGTATATGGTCAGAAACTCCACTCCATGATACAGGGCGGTAGAAAAGAGGTTTAAGTGTTAAAGTGAAGCACTCACAGTGTAATCGTGTAGATGCATGTAACCAGCGTATCTTACCATGTATTTTGTATTAGCAGGATACTGATGTGCGACAAGTAACTCACCTAGGGTTGAGACTGTGGGGAATTTGCTCCGTTATCCTTATTTTGAACACATCTCTGTCTGTTATCCATGGTTCTGATGTGGGGTGGATGGCTAGAGGTGGATGGCTAGAAGGATGGCTTCCTACCCACTAAAGATGGAGGCAGGAAGTAGTGTACAAAGTGGCCCAATGTTTCGTTAAATGTTGATCTCAAATGTTCTTTTTTTTTTTTTTTAAATCTAGGGTGTAAATTCTCGAAATCCACGGCGTCCCCCTCCCAGTTCTGTAAATACAGGAGGGATCACAGAAATCATGGCTGAGGGGGGAGAACTAGAATTTGTCAAAAGAATTATTCACGATAGTCTACAACTTAAGAAGAGGCTACGGTAAGTGCTTTGTTCCAGTTAAAAACCCCACAGGTTTTATCTGCTGCTTTGGCAGAAATCATGTGAAAGTGGTATTTTAAGTAAGGAATGTAGCTGTGGTCCAGTAGTACTTGTTTGGTTTGTTTAATGAGACATACATGTCAGAAATTAGTTTCAGTTTATGTAAAATCGGTTGTTCCTGAGCATCAGTTGCGACTCAGAGGTGTTGAAGGCAGAAGGCAAAAAAAGCCTGTACCAGTGACACTTGTGGCTCGCAGCTAAACGAACACACATAACTTGGTAAAGAAGGGCAGGGTTGATTCTTACGGGCACCTGGGATGGGAGGATTTATGGCGTTGCCTGGTTATCTGTTACCTGAAAGGTTCTATCTTTTCCTGGCTGAATTTTGGTAACTTGCAGCTTAGCCTGCTGAAGGGCACTGCTGTACCTACTGCCGCCTTGTGTGGACATCAGCTGCAGGAAAAACCACCGCGAGACCTTTTGAACAAGATAAACAAATGGCACAGCTTTGGGGTTTTCTTTACTACCAGGCTTACCCTCCCCCAATGCTGTATGTTATTCCCCTAGATCTTCTGGAATATTCTTTCAGGGTTTTTTTTAAATACCCTTCTAAAATATAGCTGCCAAGATTTTGTGTGTCTTACCGCAGCTTCATTGGTGCCCTGTGCAGAGGGAATACAGCCTGCCTTTTACACGTTGCAGAAATGGTTTTGGTTTTGTGCTGGTGATCTTCACTTATTTACACCCATCCCCACTTCAGCTAGGAGCCGCAGTTTCGCTATTTTGTAATTTTGGGAAAGTTGTGTGGTTTAGTTTTGCCAGAGATGTTGGAGTTTCATTTAAGTACTGCTGCTTGAAATTCTGTGTTGTATGCAGGAAGTAAATTTGCATAATTGTCCCACAACACCACTGATACACTTTTTTTAAGTTTACGATATATTTAATATGTATATGTGAGCAATTTGAAGTGCTTGCCATCAGTTTAGATGTATACTCTTGAGGAAACTGTCCCTTGGTAACTGGGAACTCTTAATTTTCATACTTCAATACACTGTATTTATGAATAAGCTTTTTGGATGCAGCCATCAAAAAAGTATGGAGGAGGGGGTTGTAGAGCTCAAATAATAATTTAAATCCAGAACAGAAGTGTAATGCTTGGAGACACTGAAGATGTGGAGCTGGGTGGAAAGATAAGCTTTACCAAAAGTGGGAAAAAAAGTTTCTTTCCTGTTTTACCCTGTTTGTTTGCTCATGAGATATGGGTTAGGTGATGGAAACCCGGATACCAAGTTAAATATGAACAGAAGAGGTAGTCAGAGTGTCGGCTTCTGAGGCACAAATGCTTGCCAGTAGTTGAATACTGCTTTTAGTTCTGATTCATTCGTCAAAGAAGGTGAAGAAATTGAAACAAATAATTGTAAGGGGTAACATCTTCCACATAACAGAAGTCATTCTTTGAAATAAGATTCTTGGCTGTTGAGGTGCTGTTCCGATAGTAGCCTTCATGTATTTCGTAAAAACTCAAAATTTGATTACCCTGTCCAGTCTGTCTTTGGACTTTCTGTTCTGATTTCTGTTGTACCATGTCCCGGTCGCTCTGTTTAAGAGTTTGCTTTTGATTGTTGTTTTGGTTTTACATCTCCTACTGTTCTTGCAGGTTTCTGATGCAAGTAGTTCTTCCTGGTAGTCGCCGTTCTCTGTGGATGTGTATTGGTAAAACGCTTTGTTAATGTGTTCGTTGCAGATGGTACAGTTGCATGTTGGGGAAGAAATGCAGTTTAGCACCACTGAAAGAGGAACTTCGAATCCAGGGGGTGAGTTCGTATACAGTCTGTGTGTGTCCGGTGTATGTTCTATATACTGTGTTCCGGTGCGTGTGGGGAATTACTGAGTTACTTTACTGAGTTTTTATTTACAAGAAGAAACTGCGGTTACTTGTCAGGGAAGCACTCAAAGCGGTTGAGGTTTAATTATTGTGGATTCAGAGCTGATAGATAAGTAGTGCATAGCATCTCCAGATTGTTGTCTTTATCACGGGCAGACACACGTCTTCATCCATTCTAGATCATACAGGATTCTGCTTTGAAACAGCCTAACAGGGCTGTTGTTAAAAAAAATAATAATAAATTCTAGCGCTCTCTTCTTTTAGCTAACATGAGATCTAACAATTTGGTTGATAAAAGAAATTGTAATATTTAAGTGACAGCTTTGTTTTGTTTGTGTTCCGTCCTGGCATCAAGTGAAGTTGAACCTTGTGCTGCTCTTCTTATGCAAGAAGGCTCTGCACGGGACTTTTTTATGGCTTTCTGTAGGAAGCATAGTCTTTAATTTCCAGAGGAAGAGCTTGACACCTGTACGTGTACGTGGTGGAGAGTGGAGGGAAGGGGAATGCATGGTGAAATCGATTCTCAGGCCATTTGTAATCTGTAAACTCAATGCCAAAAGCAGAGCTAGGCTCAAAATTTCGAGTATCTGACTTTCTTCCCTATCCTTGAACTGTTGCACCTCAGTCTTAAAGCGAGAGAAATCCTTACAAACCTTACACAGAAAACTGAGTTTTGTGTTTTCCTTGAATTTACTAATTTAATTTTCTCCAGGTTTGTAATCTTTGTATCAGAGCTGGGAATATGTTCATGGTAACCGAGCACATGCTGTGTTGTAATTCAGGTTAGGATGCAGCATGAATGCTCCAGGAAGTCCACTTGTTGGTCAGATTGTCTTGATATTTGGTGTATTTATTGGAAATTTTGATAGAATTAGGAATTGAAACGTAGGAAAAGCTCTAGGATAGAGACACCTTTTCCTCTCTTTTTGAAGGCGTTTCTCAAAGTAGCGTATTTTTTTTTCTTTTTTGTTTTGTTTCTTCCTTCCATCTGTGCAGACCTGGGGCTTCTGGGATGGTTGTTACTTATCCTTGCTAGTACTTTCTCCATAGCGTGCATAAATGCCACGCCGCATCCATGTGTGGACAGACTAGACAACACAAACATCTGAATTTTACATTTAAAGGCAGTGTAAGGTCAGACTTGATTTTGGGGTTTTTTTGGCAAATACAGAGAAGTGTTTCTGGGTGCGTTTCTGCCATCTGCAGATGGGTGAGTGGTTTAGCTTCCCAGCCCTTCGCCTTTGCTGCAGCAGTGGGTTCAGTGTTCAGATGTGAAACAGGAGCAGGTTCTGAACATGGAGAAAGGATGTGCTTTTTGCGGAATCAGTCTGCACATGCGTGCTGGATTGCTGCACAAAAAGGATAGTGTTGTGTGTTGCTGAACTTAGAGCTCTGAAAGGGCACCGATGTGGCAAGGCGGAGGTGAGAAATCCTGGACGTGGGTACCACGCTTGGCACAAGCTTGGCAGCGTTGAATGTTACTGACATCCACGAGCGGTGTCAGAAAGAATCTCTGTTTCTGTCATAAGGAAATAACTCTATGCTAACTTTGTAAGTTTTTTACACTTGAAAATGGATGCAGTAAACCAATATTGTTTGTTACTATCAAGTGAAGTTTTCTATTGCTTCTTTGCATAGGTTCCTAAAGTTACTCATACTGAGTTCTGCCAAGGACGCACCATGAGGTGGGCGTTGGCGTGGAGTTTCTACGATGATGTACAAGTACCTGTAAGTAGCTTCGTTCTGGTTTGCTTGTGATGATCTGCGCCTCTTATTAGAGGAAGGGCCTAATGAGCTATAACCACTGTGAAACATACTGTTCTCCTTCAGACTGGAACACCGGATGTGCTGGGCTGTATGGACAGTGGGATTTCTTAACGGCCTGCCAGTCTATTAGTTGTTATGTATGATACTGAATGACCTGTTCTTGGGGAGGAAGAAAGGAGCCCGAGTAGCAACTTCCTGTGGGTTTCAGTGAAAGTAAGGGTCACTCATAACATACTGCAAATAGCAATTTAGTAGTATTAAAAATATGTAAGTTTGGGGCTAGATTTGAACTTTAAACTTCCCTCTGAGAACTTGGTTTTACTGCGTAGACTGTGTTACCAAATAGATATAAACATGTCTAGCTCTGTTGCCTGCATGAATGTAAGTGGAACTTGTTCACCTTAAATAATGTGAGCCAGTTGCTTTTTTTGGATCCAGATGTACGTATACTTGAAGATGGGTATAGAGAACAACCAACCCTGTAGAAGGTGCAAGTAAACCTTCAGTGAACTTGGAGTGAACGTGGATATCAGCACTTGACCTCCATTTCCAAGCTGCACTTCTCAGCTCACGGAAGTTAGTAGTTGGAAGGAACTGATGAAACCTTTTGCCTAACATCTGAAGACAAACTCCTTCTGTCCATCAGGATTGCATAAAGTGCATGATGCTGTTAGCTGTTGGAGCGAAGTGAAACACGGGCCATGCCAGTGACAGTTTAGTGGCTTACATTATACTCTCAATCACCAGGTCTTCTGAGCGCAAGTCATCCCACTAATATTGCACAGCTTTGTAATATTTTTTTTCCTTTCTTTCTTCTTCTAGTCACCTCCTTCTAAAAGAAGAAAATTAGAAAAACCCCGAAAACCAATTACATTTACAGTCCTGGCTTCTACAGTCAAAGAGTTAGCCACCAAAGCTGCAGCTCTGGGCTGGGATGCTGTAGAAGCTATTGCTGTGGTTAGAGCCTGGGTGGAGAAGATTCTCACTGATCTGAAGGTACAGTATTAAGTATTATGTTAAAACAACATCCTACTTGAAAGCATAACTGTGGGAGGGTAGTGTGAAGTTCTGCTGTTTTCTGCAATAGGTTCAGCATAAGCGCGTTACCTGTGGGAAAGATGAAGTTAGCCTGTTTGTGACTGCCATTGAAAACTCCTGGATTCATTTGAGGAGAAAGAAACGAGAGAGAATAAGGCAATTACGAGAACTTCCTCGAGCTTCTGAAGGTATTCTGCAAGCAATGGAAGAGGAAAAAACCAGCCAGAAGAGCGTGAGTCACAGTTCGGACTGTGAAAACCCCGAGACTGAAGACACTGAGACAGGGTTTCTGGCACCTGATGGGGATGTCCACTTGACCGCAGGTGACGAGCTAATGGAAGAATCTGCTACCAAAGAAGAACACAGTGAGCACATGAAGGAGGCAGAGACAGAAGCAAAGCAGGAAGAAACATCTCTTGGCAAAGGTTCCAGTAATGCAAAGGAGGAACCTTGCCCTTCAGGGGAAGGTGGCAAACTGACAGTTGAAAAAGAACAGGGTCCCAAAGAAACCAGTAGATGTTTTCTCTTCAAGTGTTTAATGAATATGAAGATAGAAGGGAATGATGTGTTGGTAGAAATGCACTGGGTTGAAGGACAGAACAGAGACTTGATGAACCAGCTGTGCACATATGTACGGAACCAAATTTTTCGACTGGTTGCTAGTTAGCCCTTTTTCCTACTTTGGTAAAGTCACTCCTCACATTTTGTAAATGTATTTTTAATGGATTAAAATTTTCGGTTAGCAAAACCTGGGTTTTTTTCCTCTTAAAAAAATGAGAAAAATGAAGATTGAGGTCCCCTTTAATATTTTAAATAACTTTTTCAAAGCTGCAAGGGGGCCATGAAGGGATGGGGAAGTGATTTTGTGCTGCAGTTGTAAAACTACATGTTAAAGTGAAACATGTCTATGCTGGGGCTGTTTCAAATATCAACAGTGCTTATGCTGGTGCAATAGAATTATATATTGTTACCAAGTAGAAATCTTTACTGAAACATATTTTCAGTGCTAACGCAGGAAAAGGTTAGTCTGTTGTGGGAATTGTTTTCTGCAGCGAGGAGCCTTCAGCTGAGGATTTAAGTATGCCTCTTCCCTTCAGTGCGTTCACCCTTTGGTCTACGGAGTGGCACGATGGATACATTTTCTAAGTGTCAGTTCATTAAAATAATCACTTTAGACAAAAAAACATGTTGTTGTGCTTCTCTAGTGCTTCAACTTTGGAACACGTCGGAGCTGACTATTAGCACCTGCTTTTGTAAGCTTTGTTTTAACAACAAAATAAGCTTTCTGAGCTGCTTGGTTTAAAGAGGATTTAACTCTGTTCCTGTTACATTGGACCATTCCTTAGACTAATTCAAATACATTTTCCTGAAATGACAGCAGGATTCTCAGAGGATTTTGCTTCCATTTAGTCTTAAGAGATTGTTTTAATAACAGGAATGAGCACGTGCTCATCTTCGTGGGCCAGAATGTGCAGGACAGAGACGGGTACAGAAGCTTTAGGCTGTTGCGAAGGAAGCAACTGGAAAGGCGGCTGTTGCTTCCACACCTGACTCCCTAGCCCTTCTTACCACCGGCTGCTTGCCTGTGTTTCTGGGCCAGCGACCTCTTCCTGCGAGAAGAGAGGGGACATGGGTGTTGGCTGCCTCAGATAGGGTGCAGGTGTGTGAGGTGATGAGCACTGGCAGTGCTTCGCGTGCCGTCAGCCTCGCGAGCGGGGATCCGTTTCTCTATCTGTACCTACAGGGGACAGAGAGACGGTTCCGAGTGAAGCGCACGTTACCCAAAAGGAGGGACAGAAGGAAGTACTGCACATGGTCGTGCTACAGGAACCGTTTTGAATGTGTTCACCCTTAGTTGGCAATACTTCTAGAAAGAGTAATATGTTTTCTTAAATTGAAATTAAAAGCAACCTAGGAAAGCCCTGGTTCTCCCCGTCTGTTGCTAACCCTTGGGTGTCATGCTCTGTAGCAGCCCTGTGGGTGACGGACCTTGTTGGGTATTGCAGGATTTCCACAGAACTGCTTCTGATAGTCATGTCACAGGGGAGACAGAAAACTATTCCTACTCTTTTAGAGTCTGAAGGGATTATTTACAAGGATAGGCTGGGTGGAGAATGGATGGAGAGCAGCCCTAAGGAGAAGGACTTGGGGGCACTGGGGGATGAAAAGTTGGACATGAGCTGGCCATGTGCGTTGGCAGCCCAGAAAGCCAACCGTATCCTGGGCTGGATCCAGAGCAGTGTGGCCAGTAGGGTGAGGGAGGGGATTCTTCCCCTCTGCTCTGCTCTTGGGAGACCCCACCAGGAGAGCTGCATCCAGCTCTGGGGCCCTCAGCATCAGAAGGATATCGACTGGTTGGAATGACTCTAGAGGAGGCCATGGGGATGCTCTGAGGGCTGGAGCCCCTCTGCCATGGGGACAGTGTGGGAGAGGTGGGGGTGTTCAGCCTGGAGAAGAGAAGGCTCCGGGGAGACCTTAGAGCCCCTTCCAGTGCCTGAAGGGGCTACAAGGAAGCTGGGGGGGACTTTTTACAAGGGCCTGTAGCGACAGGACAAGGGGTAACGGGTTTAAACTGAAAGCAGGGAGATTTAGATTGGACATCAGGAAGAAATTCTTCCTGGAGAAGAGTGGGGAGGCACTGGGACAGGTTGCCCAGAGAAGCTGTGGATGCCCCATCCCTGGAAGTGTCCAAGGCCAGGCTGGATGAGGCTTGGAGCAACCTGGGTTAGTGGAGGGTGTCCCTGCCCATGGCAGGGGGTTGGAACTGGATGGTCTGTAAGGTCCTTCCAACCCAAACCATTCCATGATTCTGTTTTGGCTAGCTGAGCCCTTCAAGTTAAGACTAAAGCAAGGCTGGTTGTCTTTTGCGCTGCTCACTGTTCATCGTTTCCGTCTGCCTGTGAGGATTACGGAGCTGGACAGGGTGAGCTACATTTGTGCTAAGGCGGGCTGCATTTCGTTGCGTCGTTAGTTCGGTCTCTCACCTGTGACACGGATAATGCGCTCCTGGGTGTTGCTCAGGCAACGCCGGACCTGTTTGCAGAGAGACCGGGGGTCTGGGGTTCGGATGATTCACAGCCGGCTTTGGAAACTCCAACGTGGTCTCGGCACTGTGTTCGATACAGACGCTTTGTGACAAACGGTGAGCGTGTCGCTGGGGGAGAACAGTAATTAAACACTGTAATCAGCGTAAAGCAGGCAAGTTGGCCGCCTCACGCTCACAGTGCCGGTGTGGCGGTCCCCGATGTTAAGGGACACGGGCGCGTACAGCGTGTGCATCGCGGCCGGGCGCCTCGGGCCCGCCGGGCCGGCGTGCGGCGGTTCACCTCGGGCGCGGGGAGGTGGCGCTGCTCCCGCCCCTTCCCCGCTCCGGCCCCGGCAGCCGCGAGGGGGCGGGCAGCTGCCCGGCGGGCGGTGCCGGTATTTGAATGGCGCGGCGGGAAGATGGCGGCGTCGCCACGGCCCCGGCCGCGGGGTTCGGCAGCGGCAGGTCGGGAAAGGCTGTGCCGCCCGGCCCCGCCGCTCCCTGCCGGGCCGTGCTGAGCCCCCCGCCCGGCCTCGACTTCTCCCTGCGCGGCAGCGGGAGCCTCGCCGGCTCGGCAGGTACCGGCTCGGGTTAGCGGCGCAGGACAGCGCCTTCCTCTCCCCTTCCCTCCCCTCGGTCCTACAGCGCGGCGCAGGGGGTCGGGACGCGCCGAGCGAGGGGGCGCAGGGGGTCGGGACGCGCCGAGCGAGGGGGCGCGGGGCTGCCCGGCCCGGCCCGGCCTGCGGGCCGGAGCGCCGCCAGGCAACATGGCGCTGAGGCGTCTCCCGCCGGCGGCGATCACGGGCGGGCCCGGGGCGATGCTGGAGCGGCTCGGGCCCCCCCTGAGCCTCCCCCGGGCCAGGGCGCCGGGCCTTTGCCCCGGGAGCGACTCGCCGCCTTCGGCCGGTAGCACCTTTCTCCCCCGAGGGCGGCAGCGGCCGGAGCTGAGGTACGGGCTGACGCTAACAGGCGTGGGAGCGGGCAAATCCCAATCGCGGGGTTTTCCTGCCCCGTTCACTCTTGGCTTGAGGGAGGAAAGGAGATGTTCTGTGAACGCTTCTGGGGTTGGGCTCGCTTCGGTGCGCGTCGTTGGACGGGGGCCTTGTTCTCAACTCGGCCTCTAGGTGCTGCCATAACACAGCCGTCAGCGTGGCCGCCGGGGTGCGGGGCGAGGTTTGCCGGCGCTGTTGAACGGAGTCAGGAATACGGTAACCTGATGAGATCTAGTGTGTTCACAGGCATCGCCTTAAGTTGGTGCCCTGATACCTGCAAACGCAGAGTCGTGCAGTAGTTTTTTATATGACATCTTGCCTATACATATACACACAGACTGGGTGTTGCATAAAACATTCTGTGTTACATAAACATCTCGTGGCAAGGTATGGTATAAAGTGGTCCTGCCAGCAGCCGGGAACGCCTGAAGTGGTGCTTCTAGATGCAACGCGTCTTAGCAGCTGACTGTGCTCCTGAATCAAGAGAGGAACGAAGGTGCACGCAGGATCAGGATGTATACAATGTCTGATATCAAGGAATATAACGTCTTGCAGCTTTCTGTCTTCTGCAAATTTTTGTAACTCTTTGAAAACATGTACATCTCTTGGCCGCTTCTCCAGTCACGTTACATCTTCTCCCCGACGTGATTATGTTCTGCGTGATACGATTTTGTCAGCGCGTGCAAACGGAGCTGGGCAGAGTAACGTACATATTTCTGTAGGAGGACTCCTCCGAGATGTTTCAGTAAGCTGCGCTCCTGTGTCCAGCTGGCCCCGCATTTGGGAAGGGTTTTCTTTCAAACTCACATTCGGTGCTAATCTACAGATACTATTCTTCACATGATCTTTTGCTCATTCTGTATTTTACATATACAACACTGGTTTTAACATTAGGAAAGAAGCTTAGGAGCCCATCGTGTAGGTTTTCTTTCTTCTTTGTATGATTCCGAATCCTAATTCTGCCATATTAGTCACATTTTAGGATAGAAAAATCTGGGCTTCTCCAAATTCCCCTTGGGAAGCCTGTTCTGCTTCGTCGCATACTGCTGTTCTCTTCTGATGGTGCTCAGCTTCTTGTTTAGTATTCATATAGTGCTTTGCTTATACAAAGTGAAACAAGCTTTCAGAGCTAAGCTATATCAGCTTTCTTATGTGTTTGTGCAGGGGAGAATGATCATGCACCAGTGATGGCTGGGTTGGGGTTCACCTCGAGAAGGCAGTTGAAATTTTAATGTGTTGAGAGTAAAAATACTGGCTGCTTATGCACGCTGGTGTTTCTGATTTAGCCTGCCCTTATGCTGTCAGCAATGGTGGGAAAATGCCTTTAGAATTTTTTGAATGTGCCAATAGAATAATGGGTGCAGTGGAGTCAGTACACACAATTACTTGTTTTTCATCTCGATTTGACAAGGTCTTTCACAAAATGCTGTTATGGGAACTATATAGTCATGGGTGATAGAGGAGGCATTACTGTGGATCACAGAATCACGGAATGGTTTGGGTTGGAAGGGACCTTAAAGACCATCCAGTTCCAACCCCCCTGCCATGGGCAGGGACACGCTCCACCAGACCAGGTTGCTCCAAGCCTCATCCAGCCTGGCCTTGGACACTTCCAGGGATGGGGCAGCCACAGCTTCTCTGGGCAACCTGTCCCAGTGCCTCCCCACCCTCTCCGGGAAGAATTTCTTCCTGATAGCCAGTGTCAATCTCCCCGTTTCCATTTAGACCCGTTACCGTCCTGTCACGACAGGCCCTTGTAAGAAGTCTCCCCCAGCTTCCTTGTAGGCCCTTCAGGCACTGGAAGGGGCTCTAAGGTCTCCCCGAAGCCTTCTCTTCTCCAGGCTGAACACCCCCAACTCTCTCAGCCTGTCCTCATAGCAGAGGTGCTCCAGCCCCCTGAGCATCTTTGTGGCCTCCTCTGGACTCACTCCAACTGGTTGATATCCTTCTGATGTTGGTGCCTCCTGAGCTGGATGCAGCTCTCCGGGTGGGGTCTCCCAAGAGCAGAGTAGAGGGGGAGAATCCCCTCCCTCGCCCTGCTGGCCGTGCTGCTCTGGATCCAGCTCAGGATACGGTTGGCTTTCTGGGCTGCCAGCGCACACAGCTGGCTCATGTCCAGCTTTTCATCCCCCAGTACCCCCAAGTCCTTCTCCTCAGGGCTGCTCTCCATCCATTCTCCACCCAGCCTGTCCTTGTGCTGGGATTGCCCCGACCCAGGTGCAGGACCTTGCACTTGGCTTTGTTGAATTCCATGAGGTTGGCCCGGTCCCACCTCTCCAGCCTGTCCAGGTCCCTCTGGATGCCATCCCTTCCCTCCAGCGTGTCACTGCACCTCACAGCTTGGTGTCATCAGCAAACCTGCTGAGGGTGCACTCGATGCCATCATCCATGTCACTGACAAAGATGCTAAACAGGACTGGTCCCAAAATCAGAAACATGTTTTCTGTCCCAGATGAGGAAAGGGACAAAACGTTTGAGTTTTCTTCATGATTTGGAGAAAGCGGGGGAGGGGTAGGAGGCAGTACCTGTAGCTGGCACAAAGTTATTTCAGGTTATAAAGAGAAGAAGTAAGCAGCGAGGAACTTGGTTAAGCTAGAGGAACTGGCAGTGTGGCGAAGATACCAATCAGTGTTGGTAAACTAAAGTAACACATAGTGTAGAGTAGCTCGAGCTGCTTCTTTGGTTTATGTTCATTTTTTTAATTCATCTATAAAGCAGGAAAAAAGACTGGGCGGTTCTGTAATCTGTGAGGACTACTGAAGTCTCTGTAGCAATAATTTAAAAAGGAAACAGTCTGGATAAGGGTGACATGGCAAATACATTGTAATGCTATTATATTAACCAGTGAAACTGTGTCTGGGTATGTATTTGGTGATGGCTGCTCTGTCTCAAAAGCAAGTATCAGTGTGAGAGTTTGGTGAAGAAGTGATTTGAATGTGCAAAACCTCATAGGAGGAAGAATTGAAAAAATCATGTCAGGAGATGAGAGGAATGGTGAAATATCCATAGGAAATATTGAAAAATATAGGGAATATAGTCTCTTGTTACATTTTCTCATGACACAGGAGGTTGTAGAGATGTTTAACCTTTAGGTGTATAACCGAAGTGACCTCAGAATGAATGATGATACCTCACTTTTTTCCTTCCTTCTTTATATTCTCCTCCTAAAGGGCAGTATCAGCAGGTAAATCTTCCTGAAGACCAAGCAGACAGGTTGCTCCTTGCAAGCTGGGGTCTTCCCAAAGCAGTTCTGGAGAAATACCACAGTCTAGGAATAATGCAGATGTTTGAATGGCAAGCAGAATGCCTAATGCTCGGACAAGTTCTGGAGGGGAAGAACCTAGTTTACTCAGGTATGCAAACATGTGACAAAACCAGCCCCTCCTAACACCCCCAAGAACATGTTGGTGCTGAAAGGTGCTGATCTGGCAGATAAAAAGGTCAAGATCCTTTTTTTTTTTTTTTCCTGGAGAGACCCCATTAAGATCTGTCCCATCGTTGTACCTCAGACCTGGCTTGGTGGACTCCTTTCCAGATGTGAGGAGAGACTCTTTTCCCCATTTTCTCTGTTAATGTTCCTTTAGAAACTGATAATTAGGAGTCAGTTAATGATGAGACTCTCTTTTTTTTTTTTTTTTTTTTTTTACTGCATGCTATGTTAACCAGAAACTGTAAGATAATAGCAATGTTACATAGAAGTACTTTTGAAAATATTATTTACTACCTAATTTTTTCAGTCCCTTTATTGTTTCACTTCACCTAGTGTATGGGGGGCAGGGGGGCGCGCATAAGAAGTAGGTTTGATGGACTACAAATCTGTGGGAAGCGACAACTTGGGTGTCTGCTCCCCATGGGAAGAAAGTTCCAGAGTAGCAGGGGGAGGATGAAGAACTTAGAAGAGGGGTGGATGATTTTCTTAGACTTGGATTTGTGTTTTATTTACTTGGTTCCAGAAGACTTTGGGCCTAATGGCTGTGCCCTGCAAGGTGGCATCTCCTCCACGGCTTTCTGTGGATGATAGATGGCAAACAGCCGTGCTTGCCAAACAGGAGGGGTTCATATATTTATGGGCCAGGTCAGTAGTTTGGGGGTGGGGCTCTTCTGTCCAACCAAGACTGTACTAGGCTTTTTTGTTTGGTTGTGGTTTGTTTTTCCCCTTGGTGATATCTGAGCTGCTGTTGCTTCTGGATCAGAGATGAGGACACAAGCAAGATAGAAGAGGCTAGGAGAGAAATACTTCGCAGTTGTCCTGACCCTTTATGAGGTGAACTGCAAATGTGGTTGTGTCTGTGGGAAAAGGTCCATCAGTTGAAGAGCCCTGCCCCAAGTTCTCTAATAACTGCTTTCTATGCTACCTTTATGATGCTCCTTCCTTGGGTTTTGGTTTTTTTTAAAGTTTAAAAGTGAATTTAAAACATAATTTTGAATATTTCCCCCCCCCCAGCTCCTACCAGCGCTGGAAAGACTCTCGTTGCAGAATTGCTTATTTTGAAGCGAGTCCTGGAGACTCGTAAGAAAGCTCTTCTCATCCTGCCCTTTGTCTCTGTGGCCAAGGAGAAAAAATGTTATCTGCGCGTAAGTAGCATTCGAGGAGGGTAGATTTATGGGTTGTAGTTGTTGGGTCACAAGTTTTAAACATTTACAATTCTGCTTTTGTATGGATTTGAGGAAGAAAAATGTTCAGAATTGTTTCATAAAGAATTTGTGGATAATTTAAGATTAGTTCTTGTTCTAAATTGGAGATAAAGCCCCAAAAGTTTTAACCAAAATGGGAAAATTGGAAAAATTTGGAAAAATTTGACTTTTAAAGCAGTTACTTGCATTTTTTATAATACACAAACTTTAAAGGAATTTTCTAATTAGAGGTTGTGTCTGAAGAACTACAAAGGGAAGGTGTCAACGATATCTGAAAGGATACAAGGATATTTTAGCTTTCCTTGGGGTGTTCGCCAGACTTCTGTGCCTTTGATTTCACTTTGACTTTGCTAAAAATAGGTTCTGACAGAGTGTGGTTATATTGTGGCTTCTTCAACCCAGCTATTTAAAACAAAAAAATTACAGTGGGAACAGTCTTTTTGAGACAAAACCATTATCTCTTGAAAGACTTTCATATCAAATATTGTCTTCCATTAGATAGTATGTCAAAGTAACAACAATTGCTACAAGCCAGTACAAAACCAGCAGGTATTTTTCTTATCACTTCTGTCATTTAAGCCACTGGGGGTGTCAGTAGACTGAGATGGTGTCTTAACCTAGCAAATTGTTAGGAAATGTTACAGACTGAGTGCAAAAGCTACTTTGTAGTGATTGATAACGGAGATATGCGTTCACTTTATTCTTGTAAAGCTGGAGAGTTGTCGGTGCTGTGTTCCACTACTCCTGGCCTTAGGTTTGGCCCTAGCAACGCACACTTGAAATCATGGTATCCTACCCTGCTGGTTCGAACATCCGTACCTTTCGTTAACGCGGTGTGCAATGTGCCAAAGCTTTGGCACTGCAGCAGTAAACCGTGGAAGAAAAAAAGTTGGTTTTTTTTCTCAGTTTTCAGCTGTGAGATGGGACATCTTTTGTTTGGGGTCCCACGTTTGGCTTTTGCCCCAGTATTCTCAGGAGCAAGGCTTTTTTGTACATAAACCACTGGTACTATAAACTGTTGCAGTGTGTTCTCCAATTGTCTACCTTCTTGACAGTGAAAGTTTTAATACAAAACAGCGGTCCCCACCCCTTACTCAGTTATGTACACTTTATCCTGCAACATGTATTGTGTGGCTTCCGCTTTGGAAATAAAAAATGACAGTGGGGAAAAAAAAAAAAAGGTATCAGTGACCTGGCTGACCTATGATTTTATCCTGTTTAGTTGGCATAATAAGTACTAGAACTTGTGGTTGTAGGATATAGGTTTTTATGGGATTCCAGCAGGCGTTGGTCAAAATTCAGGGTTGTAACCTTGGCGTGCCATTCTGTATCCTTGGAATACAGGCCCTGTTTCAGGAGGTGGGTGTGAGAGTTGAAGGCTACATGGGAAGCATGTCTCCTGCTGGACATTTCTCTGCCCTGGATGTTGCTGTCTGCACCATTGAGAAAGCCAACGGTTTAATCAATAGACTAATAGAAGAAAACAAAATGGATTCACTAGGTAAGATACTAAGGCTTGACCGTTGTGGGGATGAGGTTTATTACATGCTCTGAAAACGTGAAACCATGGGATACTTCGTATTTGCTCAGTTCTGTATGTGCCAGGTAGGAAAATGGAGCAATTTGTCTTACTCCAGGGCACCTCTGTTCTGGATTTATGAAGGCAGTCAGGACTGTTCTATGTAGCTCAGGAGTCACTGGGTAGAAGCTGCCAGTTCCAGTTTGTCTGGTATGAATGACAGTCAAGCAGTGATTCCCATAGCTAGGAAATGCCTTCTAATTGACGAAATTGAGTTCTAGCCCTGGGATATGTTTGAGTTCAAGGATGGATGTGTGTGTGTATGCTTGTTTGTATGGGACAGAGGTTTATCTTCACTTGGCTCAGGGAAGAAGAGGAATTGTGTTTGTTGCACATCTGGGTCCAGATAAGTGGGATGAACACGTAGAGCTCCTCCGGGTGCTCATGGTGACTAGTAGGGCTGTGGCATTCATTTCTCTCTTGTAGTTTGCTCAGGAGCCCTCTGTCCGTGTAATGTAGACTTCTGAATCAGAATGGCCCTGATGGCCACTAGATAATGGTGGCATTCCTTAGTGTTTGGGAGACAACCTGAAGAAGCCCTGTGTTTCCAGTGAACGCTTGGAGAGAGATGTGTTTTCCCAGCCCACTCAGAAGTTTGTTCTCTGTTTCCCTTCTCAGTAAAGCTGTGCCCAGTTATATCTTTATACACTAATCCCTCCCGTCTTCGCTTTGGCCTGTAACGTAGCTGGTTGCTATTTTAAGAGTATAAAAATTGGAAAACTGGATGAGTATCAAACTGCCCTGAGACCTCCGCCTATGAAACTGCTGTTTCACGTGCATCTGGTGTAAGAATATCCTGTAGCATTGTATACCTGAAGAGGTTTTTTAACACTGGAGAAAGTAAGAGAAATAAAGCCTTGCAGGTTTTGTCAGAGTGTGAGATCACCGGATAACGCATTCACACCTGGATCTATAGGGTCTGGATCACCGTGAATGCTTTGGACTGCCAGTGGGCTGGAAGATGAGTGGATGACCATGGTTGTGCATCGTTTTAAGCTCATTTGAAATGAGGCTCCTGCACTCGAGCCCAGTTCTTGAATGTATGTCATCCCTTCCCTTGCAAGAGAACTGGCATTCAGCCAGTTAGTTATTTCAATATATGACTGCTTTGTTTAGCGTTTTTTTGGTTTAAGTAGGGTTAGTTTGATCCTAGGTCACTGCACTGTATAAGCTGTACTGCCAGCATAAGGCAGGCAGTGAGCCATGATGTCCATATCTGTGTTGTCTGGGGGGCCTTGGGAGCATATGCAGTGTACAGAAATGGATTGTTTAATGACACCATCTTCCAGAAGGTAGAGATCGGCCAAATCCCTTTGGTTGGTACCTCCATTCCATTCCTACATTTTGCTGTGCTCTCTAAGATGAATGTACCTGAGAAGAGCCATTTAAATATAACCAGCCAAGTGATTACAAGATTTGAGTTTGAATATGTGTCCTCGATGCCGATACCCCCTTCAAGCATGATGTTTTTCTTTCACCATTTGGAAACGCCTCGGCTCCAACCCTCCGTTTCCCTTGTGCCCCAATACCAATGTGTACCTGAAAGAAGGGTAATGTTTTTTTTCCTTTATATACTTATTTGGAATTAATTTTTAAATTAAATTTGAGTTTAAAAATCATCTTTCAAGTAAGAGATTGATAAATTTTCTACTTGGACATAAATTTTCATAAAAGCTGCAAAAAGGGTTATCAGCTGAAAATGCCAGTTTAACTGTCACCTGAAGCAAGCTTGTCTGGAACTGTAAGATTGTACCTTGTCTTCTAATTAATTCTAAATTTAGACCAGTTTGTAATGAGGATGTTTTATCTTTTGAGATGGGTTACTGGGAGATGACTGCAAATCTGGCTGGATCTCAGGCTTGAGCTGTTCCTTTTGTTGATGTCAACCTCTTGCTGATAGCTCACGTGTCTTTTGGAAATTGTTGAGAGAAACTCAAATCCTCTGCCTGCCAGAGCACTCATTGCTGTATGAAGTAGTTAGAAGCAATTTTTTGTTGCTAATTATTATCTCATGTGCCAGCTTTGAACATCCAACAGCCGTTTGGTACCTGAAGGGGCTACAAGGAAGCTTGAGGGGGTTCTATTTACAAGGGCCTGTAGTGACAGGACAAGGGGTAATGGGTTTAAATTGAAAATGGGAGATTTAGATTAGGTATCAGGAAGGAATTCTTCCCGGAGAGGGTGGGGAGGCCCTGGGACAGGTTGCCCAGAGAAGCTGTGGGTGCCCCATCCCTGGAAGTGTCCAAGGCCAGGCTGGATGAGGCTTGGAGCAACCTGGTCTAGTGGAGGGTGTCCCTGCCCATGGCAGGAGGCTTGGAACTGGATAGTCTTTAACGTCCCTTCCAACTCAAACCATTCTGTGATCCAGATACACAGTAGATGATATTCCTCTTGTTCAGTCTCTTGACACTGATGCTGAAGAAATTTTTAGGAAAGCAGATTAGAGAAGGATCTGCTGCCTTCTCAGTGTGTCAGCTGGCAGTGGATTCGTAATGTGCTGTTGTGATACTTGACTTGTTTCTTAATTTAAACTTGAAATAAAAAAGTTACTAGTTTTGTTGTATTTAAAAACAAACAAACAAACAAAATCCTCCCTGCCGGTCATTCAAAACAGGATGTAGACATACAGCATCCTGGTTATCCTACAGTTAACATGTATGATAGCTCTCTGGTACTTTTTGGTAGGTTTCTTTCAGCAGCCTTCTAAGGACACACCTAGCTTGCCAACAGCAGCAGGAGACTGAGGCTAGCCTCATTTTCAGTAGCAATGAGTATGATGAAATTCTGGCCCCTCTCGCACTCCTGGGCTTGTTGCTGAGTAGAAAATATCGTTGCATGCTGGGACCTGTAGTCCTTCTTGGCTGCAATTCCATTTTAAGATGAAGAAAGCTTTGTGAAAACATACCTGATGCCTGATGGCTCTTGCTGTGTTATCCCCATGGGTGTGCCCTGAGTACCGCCTGAACAGAGGAGAGCACACTGTGTCTGTGTGACAGTCAGGTCTCGCCAGCTTTCATGCTGCCAGGGTAGCACAGAACGCTGGTTTAATTAGCATGGGTTTGAATACTGATTACAGCTGAATAACAGCAGAAGGTATAGAACAAGTGGCCCATACACCAAATAGTGTCATTCCCTGTGCTTTGGCCTGTAGGTACCACTAGTGTTCTATGCTTCGTTTTGGGAAGCAAAATGTGCTGCTGCTTGGCACAAAGACTGGAAAGATAACTTGTATGAATTTTATTTTGGTGGATCTCTGATTACACTGAAGAATTCAGACAAACTGTTGTATGGGGAAGCAGGAAGAAGTTTTTTCTGGTAGCTGAATAAATATGTATTTGGTGACCAATGAATTACCATGTTTTACAAGTGAGAACAGGGTAGAGGAAGTACAGGAAGGCAGAGGAGCTGGGTGGGTAGGAGTTTGTAAAAGAGGATGATGCAGTGCAGCACTCTTTTCTAACTTAAGTGGCTTGAAAGAGAAGGGGGGAGAAAACAGACGGAGAGAGAAGGAACATACGTAGGAAGGAGAGAAAAAAAAAAGAAGGAAAAATAGCATTGAAACAGATAATATAAGGTCACATTTGCCCTTAAGCTCCTGCTATTTTAGCTGTACCAGGAGGATATTACATAGCTGCACCAGAGAGGGAAAAAAATTCCACAGTAGCAGAACTAGTGAAGCCTGGTGTCCTCTATGCCCTGCTTTTTTTGGTTTTGTTTTTTAACCTTTCTTCAGCCTCCCCCATGTGTCTGTGACCCTGTCAGCTGGGCAGCAAGGGAACACGCTGCTGCTGGTTGGGATGTGTGCAGGAGGGGGCCTGGGTGGCTGTGTTGTAGTGGCTCAGTTTTCTCCTCCGGGGAGACCCTAATGTGGTCTGTTGTCTCCAGCTGGTGGCACTCAGAAAGCTATATAGACACTGCTCTTTTCAGTATTTTTTCTACTCATCTTACAAACTTGATGAAGGTGCCTAATAGGTTAGAAAGTCATTTGCTGGAGGTAGGATGACAGCAGAGCAGTCATGGGTGGATTGTTTCATTGGAAAGCCAAAGTTAAGTAGTGGAGCTCATTCAGGTTTGGTTAGTGAGGAAAGATACAATAGGAAGCAGGCTAGGTCAGTATAATTACATCTGCTCTAGGGTTTTTTTTTTCTGACATCACTATATTAGTAAGGAGTGATGTTTTAACTATGACAGTCATGCCAACGAAGCTTTTGACTAGCTCATTTGGGTGCTGGGATTTTCTTTTCCAGGTACACTGAAGCCAGGGGCGGGGTTTAGATGCTGCAATACTGTTTTGCACAGTGGCCAGACTAACAACTCAACCTATTAATTTTTATTTTTTAAAAGCTGATTGTGAATGTGAGGTTGGGGGTGTGTGTGTGTGAAACGTCATGACGTTAGTCGTGATTTGTCTCTCTTGGAAGAATCCGTGACAAAAGGAAGCCAGAGTGGTGTTGGTAAGCACAGCTGGGTTTGTGAATATAAATTTCAGTTCATCATACGGAATATGAAAGGGTTGAGGGTCTCTGTTCTTAGTTTGGAGTTTTGTCAAACGTAACCTGAGCGCATCTCTCTGTCAGGAGTGGTGGTTGTGGATGAGTTGCACATGCTAGGAGATTCTCATCGAGGATATCTGCTGGAACTCCTTCTGACCAAAGTTAGATATGTTACAGAGAAGGTTGCAAAAAGGTGGGTAAACCAGGATGTTTGTCTTTTAATGCTAAATTATGGATGGCTCTAAGTATTCTGTTCTCTGGGTAATTGGAAATTTGGGTTAGCTCCAGGATTTTTATGAGTGTGATGACCTAAACTATTTTGGTTATTAAGGTCTCATCATACCACCTCTCAGGGGACTGCCGTTGTAGTCAAAACCTCTTTTCCTCATGGTTTTCAATTTGTGTGCTACCGTAGGATTCGCTCTGTCAAGGAAAGGAATAAGGGTGAAACTTTCATTTACTTTTTTAGCCTATTTATTTTTTATAAAAAAACTTTGGATTTCTTTTAACGTTTTTGCTGGCCAGCTTGCCCTGCTTCATTTTCCAGTGTTGCACGGAGTGGGGTGTTTCTCCTACCGAAAGGTTCAGGTGTTGTGGAAGTGTGGGCATGCTGTTAACTCAGTCTGCTTAGTCAGCACTGCTCAGGGTGATCTGTGGGTTTGCGTCTAACATGCGATAGCCTAATGCTTGCGTGGTTTCTTGCCTTTAGCACGAGTGATTGGACGCTGGCGAGCGGATTAAATGTTTTGGAAGAACTTCAGAGGCTGTTAAGAATTCAGTATCTAGATCCCCAGCACGAAACTGTCCAGCTGCTCCATAGTGCCCAAACACAGGCAAAGGCAAATGGAGGACATGGTGTATCAGACTTTTTATTCTTTACTAGTGGTGCTGAGAGAAGGGTCAAAATCAACTGTTACCTTAGCACCAAAAGTCAGAATTTGCCAGTTTTCTCTGCTGCCTCCTGTCGTGTGAGGTGTTGCAGCGCCGGGCTAAACAGTTAGCCTTGCGGGAATTGCCATTTCTCCATTGGCTCTCCACCGGACAGTTTAGCCAGTATTTCCCATCCTTATTTCCAAGATCCAGCAGTGTTCTGGGTCTAATCACCTCTGCCTTTTTCTCATATTCTCCCTGTAAGTCCTGGAAGGAAGCCAGCACACTTCAGAGCAGCGCACGACTTTGCTACCTGGCTTATCATGTGACTGCAGCACGGCTGCAGGACCACTTGCTTTCCTCCTTTGCATTGAAGAAGCAGGAAGGAGAAAACATCTGTCAGAGAGAAAGGGACAGATGCATCAAGGAATGTTCCTGGGTAGACATAATGCTTCAGCCTTCACCGTATAGGTGGTGGGGCCCAGATCACTCATCTCTTTGTGATGGTCAGGTTGACAGTGGTTCTTCATACTGATGTGAAGGTGGCCATTATTTATGTTTTGGAATCCACTTGAGATTCCTTTTTCTCTCAAACATCCTCTCAAGTCTGTGGTCCCCTTTTTTTAAAATTTAGTTTTTTATTTCATGGAAACCATTTAAGCTAAATTCTTTACTATCCAGCCTGAGCTGTTGTCTGAATGAGCAGTGCTTTTCAGAGCATTTCACGGCGTTAGAAGGATGTCCCACTGAAGGATAAGGGTGTGTCTTTGCTCCAAGAGATGGCTGTTGCCAATGGGGGTGCCCTTGCTTCTCCGTGAGGCTTTTGCAGACTCAGGCAAAATTCCACAGCAGACTTTTCTCCTCCCCAGTCAAAGTGTGTTGCGGAATCGGAGTTTTTTAAATCCATGAAGGTCAAAAGTTGTTTCAGGGAGGGAAATCTGCAATGTAGGTGGGGGAGCTGTACTAGCAAAGGCTTGAAGAGCTTGGATAAGAAAGTCTGCCTCTCTGCATCTTCCTTATTTCTGTCTTGTCAGTGACTGCCCTTTTATACTCTAGCTTCTGGGTAGTCTTGTTTCTCCTGTGTTGTCCTTGCCAGGATTACCAGGATCTTCCAAGAGGGTTCATGGTGTTTCTGAGCTCACCGTGATTTGTCAGACCTTTTTCTTTTGTGAAGTCTCAATGTATGGCTCAGTGCAATGCAAATGAGTAGTTTTTTCAGTGTAGGCTTAGAAGCATAAGAAATACCCCTATTGTGTGAACGCAGAAGCCTGAAATAAAACGTGCATTTGGGTATCTAAATGAATGGTTTGTGTTTTCAGCTCTGTTAAGGGTCCATTAGTTCTCACCGATTTTAGTGGAAGCTGCTGTTCAGCACTTTAGGAACTCTAGCTGCTTTCTTTGCTGAACTAAGGGCTTTGGTTCCCAGCTCTAGGAAGACTTTAGTCCGGTATTATGTGTCCTGAAATTGAAACAAATGGAAGTGCTTTAATTAAGGCATTTAAGCTTAAAAAGAGTGCAGTGGAGGCTGAACCTTTCCTTTATTTCCATGTTTTTGTCAATGGCAAGGAAATAGTTGATTTATTTGTTTTCAGTATCTCCAAATATGCAGTCAGTTTATGGCCATTGTTACCTAAAATCTTAAAGTTTAGGTTCAAAATGTTAAAAAGTTGAATGATCTTGTTAGCAATGCGTAACAACCTTGTGTGTGCTAAGAGCAGAGTATGGCTTGTTTCTTTTTCAAGAAGTTGAAAGAAGTAGCTTTGCACTTCAGATTTCGGAAGTAGATTGGGTTAGTTTTTCTGAATGCTGTTTTCCAGAACAGTAGCCTGGGCTGTTACTAACTTTTGTTTTCTTTTATCCAATTCCAGACAGGGGAAGATGACCAGTCCTGGTTTTGGTGGTATACAGATAGTAGGCATGAGTGCTACTCTCCCTAACCTGGGGCTCCTAGCCTCATGGTTAGATGCAGAGTTATACTGTACGGATTTTCGCCCTGTGCCGCTCAAGGAGCGGGTGAAAATTGGCAGCAACGTTTATGACTCCTCCATGAATTTACTGCGAGAATTCCAGCCCAGGCTTCAACCGAAGGTAACAAAACTCTGAGCTGTGGCTTTGGGGTAACACCTTTCGTGCAGCTCTGCTGGGTTCAGTCAGGAAGGAGTTAACTCTCCTTACCGTGGCTGCTAGGGAGCTGTTCCTGGGTGCAGAGAGCAGCACTGGTAAGGTCTGAGCTGGCGCTGGGCAATGCCTGCACCGAATTCAAGGTCTTTCTCCACTTCTGACCCTGCAGCTGCATTCCCAGCTCTCGCTCTCTCGCTGCAGGCAGTGCAGGGACACACAGTGCAGACAGCTGACCCCAACTGACCGAGGAATATTCCACTCCTCAGCACGTCATGCTCGGGGCTCAGGCGAGGAGGGGGTCCGGGAGCCGTTACTCTCTCCCTTACTCTCTTGCTCGTTTACTCCTGTGCACTTGCTAACACTGCCCCTGACTCCTGCCTTAGCTGCTTTGCCAACTCCTGTGCTGGCTCGTTCGTGAGGGAGCTGGTGGGTTGTTTAGTGTTCCCGGTCGTGCTATCGCTGAGAGGGTTTGCTCAGAGTCTGCTGCGACAGCTCTCGGGCTCCGGCCCTTGGGCTGCAGTCGCTTTTGGGCTGCAGTCACTCTTGGGCTGCAGCTCTCGGGCTGCAGCTCTGTCTCTCTGGGTCTGACTCTCACTTCTCAGCACCTGGTTGTGCACTGGTCAGTGGGTGGAGAGAAACTGTATCATATTGTATCATGTTGTATCATACGTTTTATTTTCTATTAATTATTTATTAGTAGTAGTACCTGTATATATTAATTTAGATTTAATTAGTAAATAGTTCCTATCTCAATTTTACGAGCTTCCTTATTTCTTTTTCCTCTGATTCTTCCCTGCTCCAGTGGAGGGGGATTTGTGAGAGCGGCTTCGTGGTATTTGGCTAGCCGGAGTTAAACCACAACAGCAGCTAAAGTTAAAAAGACAGCTACTGGTATGGCTTTAATTTTTTTAATAGATGACACTCCTGACTTCATTGTTTACTTCATAGATTGTATACTCACATAAGGACAATTTTTTTTGTGTCTTCTACTGATTTCAAAACAAAACACAACACACAGTCATGAAGATCTTGAAGTTTCTTGAATCTGGCTTGAAGACCAAGTTGGCTTTGCAGCTGTCTTGTTTCTGAGCACTTGACAGGTATAGCGAGTTTGAATCTCCCCTTACCCACCACCCTGTCTTGTGTCCTGAAATCTACTGCGCTGTCATAAATAAAGGTTACTGTTTCCTGGTTAGGCCAAGGAATTTGCATTAGTCATTGGGAGAATATATTTGCATTAAAATCTGGTATTGAACTTGCTTCTGATAAACTGCTAAATGATCCAAATCTGTCAGTGATCAGAAGGCAGATGTTCACCCTGATTCTTTTGAATCTGTTTTCAGTATTTAGTCCTCTTGCGTGCTTGAAAAGGATATGAAATGTTAAGGGTAAAGTACTGTAATAATCTGGAAGAACCAAATAGGGAGAAATGGGAAATTTGCGCTTCCTACTTGCGGGTTCCTTTTTCGTGAAGTCTTTGAAGGGTGAATTCTTTCCCCTGTCCTTTCAACTGCCCTGTGTAATACTAGTGTTGTAGTCGGACAGTGTGGGCCCAGCGCCAGCGATATTTTGGAATGTTTTACACCCAGTTTTCGTTGTGCGCAAACGTTCTCTTGTCAGTAGCCTGGTGGCACAGCAGAGAAAAAGGATCCTAGAAACAAAAGGAAATGTTTGTGACAAGAATATCTGGAAGCTTGCTTTTCTGTGGTCATATTGAGAAGGTGAGGTTGCATCTCCTTTTCTGGATGTTTTTTGAAGTAGTTGCTTTGGATAGCTTCTAATTTAAGTGAAAAAAAGAACTAAACTAGGTTTATGACTCAACAGTTTAAGGGAGTTGGCCAATTTTATAAGACCAGGTGATCCTCTTGGGCTTGAAATCTATCACTGAACCTTCAGATTTCTGTTCTGTACCTCAGACTGGACCAGGAAAGGGAATTTGACCTCACTGCTGCTGAACTTGGCTGAATCCTTACTGGGCTTTTGACATGTGTATGCAGTTCCTGCCATTGCTCCCCCCGCTTTCCCTTGCGTTTCCCTTTTTTCTCTTCTTACTCTGGCCTGCTTGCTGGAAGAGAACCTGGCGGAGCCAAGCAAAGCAGATCAGTTGCAGTGACTCTCTTAAGATCTTAAAATCAAAAAGGCAAGCCGTACACAGTAAGGTTCTGCATGTGCATCTGTGTAAGTATCCGTAAAGGCTTACTGTGCTCTGAACACTTGCAGTCTTAGGTCAGCAGTGCTTGCTGGGTGCATCTTACTGGGGATGCTCAGACATCCTCTCATGCTCTTAGTTCAGACATTCTAGTTGATAAGTCTTCCTTAGTTACTGTAGAGGGATGTTTTCCCTCGGGCTCTTCCTAGTTCTTCCCTGCCGCTGTTAGCCACGACATGGAAGTTGCAGTGGGGTTTTGTGCACTGTGAGGCCTTCATTCAGAAACAGATTTATGACAGCGAGACGTAAAACCTTAGATTGATTCATGGGTAGGTCTAGGGCTGTCCTCAAAAGTGTGGTCATGCTAGTGCTTAGGCTTCCTAATGCAAGATAGAAACTGAGGTAACAGTGCTCCATCTTCTTTGTTTGCTCCTCTTTCTGACTTGAAGTAGAGGATTCCTACTGTGACGCAGAAGAATGACAACATTTGCAAACCCCGTTCAGTGTGCGAGTGCATTGAAAATATTTTGTCTCTATTCAGGGGGATGAAGACCATGTTGTGAGCCTATGTTATGAGACTGTTTGTGATGGCCATTCAGTCCTGCTTTTCTGTCCATCCAAGAACTGGTGTGAGAAGTTGGCAGACATCATTGCCAGGGAATTCTACGGTTTGCAACAGGCTGAGAGTAAGAGAAAAGTAGTTAATAGAAGATTGTAGTATGCACAGTGCCTTTAATGAAAATTAATTTTAGTAGAAACTGTAAAAATATTTTTTCTTTCAAGGTTCTGCAAAAAACCCAGCCCTTGCCCCAGTTGTTGTGGACAGGGAAGGGATCGATGAGGTTCTGGATCAGCTGAAGCGTTCTATCTCAGGCCTGGACTCTGTGCTCCAACGTACTCTGCCCTGGGGTGTGGCATTTCATCATGCAGGTATTCCTGAATATCTTGGTCTTGAATTCTGTAATGGTGGAGTCATATGGGTTCTTTTTGCTGTAGCTACCAGCAATTTACCAGTTGCTTTCTGGAGCTTATGACTGAATTAAAGTGCTTTGAGTATCTCACAGTTAGAGGTAAACTTGAAATTTTTTTATTGTGGCTGAAGACTTTAATTCACTAATTAGTATGATAAATCTGTGGGATAACAGCAACCTTTTATTTAAAACTTAATATTTTTTTGGTAGAAATGTCTGAAAAATTAGGTGATTTGCAGCCCAAACACTTTCAGGTTGTCCCTAAAGCTGCCAGAGTATTTCAGAGAAAATTTACCTCACGTTAATACTGAAATAGAGGAGTAAATAGAAGAAGTATAACAAATGAAAATAAAAATAAAAGGACCATGTGCCAAGAATGCTTCTGGCTAGATCTTTTATTTCTTTCTTAAGTAGGTAATAGTGTATGTCACCTGTTGATCCACTGAGAGAAAGGACTGACTCTGGAAGAAAGGACAGGAGCTATGGCATTGAATATATAGGGAGAATAATTCCAAATGCTTAGAGAGTGTGAATTTCTTTCTCAAGAATAAAATTGGCCTGAAGCCCTCAAGGAAATGTAGAAAGAGATGTATTAGACCTGTGATCTAGAATGGAAATAATGAAGGATTCCAGAGTCAGGATGGCAAATGTCTAAATCCTAGTTCCCTACTGTGCTGCTTACATCCAGTTGTCTTTATTTTCTTTATTTCTTTATTTATTTACTTGCAGTGCTTGTAGACATGCAGTAAATAGTTGCTCATCTTGCTACAATGTGTGGAAGGACCTTAGGAAAGCTCGTTATAACTATTACCGTCAATTGAATAATGAAAACTTAAGGGTGAAATTCTGCTTCACTTATGGTTGGAAGGAAGTTAACTCTGGTAGTATTGCGAGTCTAGTTCTTAACACGGAATGGCACGTGTCCATTGAGTTTGTTTGTTCTTCCCTTTCCTTGGCAGGAATATTATTAGCTCTAGTCTCACCATTACTAGGTTTGCTAAAAGTCATCTCTCCTCAGGTCTTACTTTTGATGAACGGGACATCATTGAAGGAGCCTTCCGCCAGGGCTTGATTAGAGTCCTAGCAGCAACCTCCACGCTCTCATCTGGAGTGAATTTGCCGGCACGTCGAGTAATTATTCGAACTCCCGTGTTTGGTGGCAAACTGCTGGACATTCTCACTTACAAGCAGATGGCTGGAAGGGCTGGCAGGAAAGGAGTAGACACAGAGGGTAAGCAGAGGCGTTATTAACATTCTCCAAGAATGGTGTTAACCTGATTAAATCCAGGGCAGTTCTTTGCAATTAGTGACTAATCATGATGAATTCCTTTGGTATTCAGAATGATTAAGTTAATCAAGATGAATTTGTTTGGTATTAATGGAGTAAAAATTGTAATTCCCGGGGGGATTCTTTTCACTGCATGAGACTGACTTTGGTATTTACATGTCAGTTACTTCAGGAACGGGCTATTTTCTCCTTGGAATTCTTGTTAGCTTCTAAGACTGTGTTGTTCATTTACCTTAATTCTGTGATCCATGGTTAGTTTACTGAAGTGTTTGCAGCTTCAGGGAGAAAATTTATGGTAAACTCTTATTGGACAGGCCTGAAATGTGAGAAATGCATTTAAAGTCTACAACCATAATGTGACAAACTTCTGTTGTCTGAAGTTCTGATTTGGATCTGTTAAAACTCCACTGAACTTAACCGTAACTTCTGTGGATCTTGAAAGCAGTAATGCGACAGAGAGACAGGAAAATAGTAACAGTAATTCACGGATAATATGCTGTCTTTATGCATGCGCGACACTGGTTGATGTTCAACAAAATAATCCTGCCTGTTATTTTAATTTGCAATGCGAATTTATCTTCATGGATGGTATTTGGAAAAATTGTATCATTTTCTACTGTGTTTATCCTTGTTTAAGAAGTTCAACGGAAGCAGGAAGTGGGATTTGCCTTAGCGATGGTTTGATTGGTGCTTGCTGGAACCCTGTGTAAGCAGACTGTTCTTACATTTAACTTTCTATTTTTGCCAGAGTAGCATAGCAACGGAGCATTTTGCGACCTATATATCTGTGAGCAATCCCTGTGTGTTAAAGCAAAGGGCAGCTGTATGCTGTATTTTGAAATTTTGCAGACTTTGTCGTTTGAGTGTAGCTGGCAGGTGTAAAATTACACCTTGAAGTTTCTTTTTTTGCCCCTTCAAGTTACAATAATTAGTAATTTTTTCACCGTTCTGATGTGACTGTGTTTAGCACAGTAAGCAGTTGATTTCATGCTGATGAGCTTCATGAATGTATGTTTTTTTTTCTTCCAGTTCACAAAGTCTTTTGGATGAGAACATAAAGCTGCATTACCAGCTGCTCCTCTTTCACAGAGTAGGGAGGCTGGAGCACAGCAACTTCAGCTGGCAAAAATGCCGTATGTGGATATGAAATTCAGCTGACAGGCAGAAGATAAACGCTCTGTTGGGTTGATTTTATCCCCTCCCAACATTGTAGTGTTGGATTGTCTCAGGTTTTGGTTTTTATTTATTTTTTTTTCGGATTTGGTGAAAACTAAACCCATTGTTTTAGAAAATGAAATTCAATTATTTTTGCATTCATCAAAACTGTCACGTGCCCAAGGTGGAATAAGTAAAGCTGTTCAACATTGCTGAATCATAGAGTCACAGAACGGTTTGGGTTGAAAGGACCTTAAAGATGATCCAGTTCCAACCCCCCTGCCATGGGCAGGGACACCCTCCACTAGACCAGGTTGCTCCAAGCCTCATCCAGCCTGGCCTTGGACACTCCCAGGGATGGGGCATCCACAGCTTCTCTGGGCAGCCTGTCCCAGTGCCTCCCCACCCTCTCCGGGAAGAATTTCTTCCTGATAGCCAATCTAAATCTCCCCTCTATCAGTTTAAATCCATTGCCTCTTGTCCTGTCACTACAGGCCCTTGTAAAAAGTCCCCCTCAGCTTCCTTGTAGGCCCCCTTCAGGTACTGGAAGGTGCTCTAAGGTCTCCCCGGAGCCTTCTCTTCTCCAGGCTGAACAACCCCAACTCTCTCAGCCTGTCCCCATAGCAGAGGGGCTCCAGCCCTTGGTGCATCTCCATGGCCTCCTCTGGACTCACTCCAACTGGTTGATATCCTTCTGATGTTGGTGCCTCCTGAGCTGGATGCAGCTCTCCAGGTGGGGTCTCCCAAGAGCAGAGTAGAGAGGGAGAATCTCCTCCCTCACCCTGCTGGCCGTGCTGCTCTGGATCCAGCCCAGGACACGTTTGGCTTTCTGGGCTGCCAGCACACGTGGCCGGCTCATGTCCAGCTTTTCGTCCACCAAAGCCTAGAAATACAAAAGGGCCTCTTTTGCTTTTAATGGCGATCTGTGCCTAGACAGCCAGCGTCTTCTGATGTTTGTCTAGTCTGATGCTTAGACCTCCTCTCTCACCTGAAACGTTCCACAAGGGATCTTAGAACACCCTTGTTCTTTTCTTTACGTTTTCGTGTTTACTAGGTTGGAATTGTTGGCTTTATGTCCCCAGTGGGAAAGGGTTTCACTCAAGCCTTGAATGAGTGTCAGCTAATATAGAGCCAGGTGGATACGCATCTTCTGTTAGACTGACCACACTGAAGAGTCAGAGTTTTCAGAGGGAATTGTAGGTCACATGAGAACATGGTCACATCACCATTCTTTATTGCTACAATCAACATAAGCTTTGCTTTCACAAAACAGTGCTTACGGGCAGGTTATCTTCTGTACACTCAGCTCTGGCAAAGGTATGTGGTCAACTTGATGTCAAGAGTTTCACCTGGCAGGACCCACAGACACATCCTCTGAGCATCCTGTAATTAGCTAGTCATGTATAAGCTGTATTTGCTTACTCACGTACGCTGCACTTCTGGCATTTATTCTGCATCAAATGTACGTGCAGTTGTGTTCTCATTACCTCTGGATTTGCTAATTCCTGTAGCATTAGCACGGCTATGGTTTTATCATAATTTAACATTCTAGAATCTTACTGAGATACCCATTTCCAAAATTACCTTGGTGTCCAGACTCTGTGCACTTAAATCTGAACAAGTTATCGTAAACCTATCATGATATTTACTGTCCAGCTAATTTAAATCTAATGCTCTCTTCGTAGTCAAAGGCAAGCTTGTCCTATCCATAATTCATTTTTCCTGTGCCGATTGGCAAAGCTTCTAATTAGCTAGGTCTCCTAGGGACCTAGTTTCTCTGTAATGGCTTTGTTGAAATCATCTCCTTTATGTGACTGCTGCATTTTCCATGGGTTGTCTGTCCTGTTCTCTCACTAAAGGAATTGGATCACTATTTTTTTTCATGGCTCTGGGTCCTTTATTGTCTCCCAGAGAATTTCAGTAGTTAACAATGTCTGATAGAGAATTCTGAGGTAAGATATATTTAGATGTACTTTCAGTGGAAACCATTCAGGATACTTGAGATTTTACGTGTGTGTATATATGAAAGTCCAGAGAGTAACTGGCATAGTAACTTAGATTGATAACTTTAGATTTCTGATTTACTTTCGTATCTGTGTTATTTCATTTTGGGAGTGGAAGCTGATTGACTTAACACAAAATGTCAAAGTGCTGTGCGGCTTTTATGTTTTCTTCTTGCTTCTGACAATCTTTTCAGTGTAATACTGTAGCGCAGAAGAAAAATTGATGTCACTGTTTATTATAGTTCCAGTCAATTCCAGAACAGGAGGCGAGAGTGGTTCAGCAGCAAAGCAGATGTACAGAGAGGCGGTGGAAGCTCCTCAGCTGGTTTGGCAAGACCTTGACCAGCCCAATGTAACTTTGGAGTATGTCCTGCTCCAAGCTTTCAGTTCTGAAGCATTTTGCATCTGTGGAGTTCTTAGATAGCAATGGCTATACACTGTTCAAGGTTGCAAGGGTTTGCTCTTTTATTCAGCTTTTTCAAAAATACCTACAGTTTTCCCTTCTAACAATGTGTCCCTGGTGAACTGTGTGTAGCTGTTACAGTGCTAAGATACAATACTGAGGTCATTAATCTTTTGTTTTTCTTCTAGGTGAGAGCATTTTGGTTTGCAAGCCCTCAGAAGGCTCAAAAGGAGCTGCTCTTCTTCAGGGATCTCTCAAGCCTGTTAGCAGTTGTTTGCTTAGACGAGAAGGGGAAGGTGTTGCTTCTAGCATGAAGAGAGCAATACTTGAGGTACAGGATACACGGAGGGGAATTAGAACTGTGTTTGCACTCTTGTAATTGTAAGATGGTTTCTTGTGTGACGCCATCAAATGTTTTCTGTGCACTCTCTTTTTCTTCTGTTTCCTCCCTTGCCAACCCAAGCAGCTTCAGAAGGAAATGACTTGGGTCTCTCGGCTTGCTTCAGTACTCTGCGCTTTGTTTGCTATGTTTCAGTCTCTGCTTGCCGCAGATTAGGACGTAAGCACACTCAAGGGTTACTAAGCTTTGCTTTTGCATTTAGATATACTCCAGCTGCAGGCAGAAATAGGTGTAATTCTTAAACTTCCTGTGTGACCTGACAATCTTAACTGGCAGATGCTTGTAATTACTGATCCCAGAGGTTTTGTAGACTGAATTGGGCCATAATGACATTTGTAGAACCTTGTAGGGTCCCTTATTTCCCCCCTCAACTTATCTACCTCTTTTGCACAGCAGTGACTGAAATTTTGTAAATACCTTTTTGGTGAACAAACTCGTGTGGTACCCAATTTGCTCCCTCTAGCCTGCCCTCCTGTGTAGGGTTCCTGCAGGAGCAAAAGGGAATAGAAGGGTGTTATTCCACATAGCTGAGCATAGCTCTTTTTCCAAAGTTGCTTTTGGGCTTGAACTGGTCTTAAACCTTTTAAATACAGTTCGTTTGCTGTGCTACTCCTACTGTCTTTTGTGAAAGCTGCTGGGGTACTTGGAACTTGGTTGTGATTCCATAGGTTTTGAATTTTTAACAGACCAATAGAATTTCTAAATGCAATTTTCTACACGAGCTATCTGAAAGGTGGAGCTTCCTTGCTGGTGGTATTGCTTTATAACATGAAAAAAAAATTCCATTGAAACCATGAGGGTTTTTAGTTAAACACCCTGCTGTTTCAAGGGAGACACATGCATGTACGTGACTCACAGAAAAAGCACTTATGTGCAAAACAGAATCCAAGGGAAAAAAATCACTCTCAATCAGGAAAACAATGATAGGATATAGAGAAAACTTCAGGATGCTGGAGAGCCTTAGGAGAACTCCTCCTTCCTGGTTCGCTTTTTGTCTTCAGAAAATTTCCATTTGCATTCTAACCTTTTAGAAGTATTTCACGATGTCGGCTCAGCAAAATGCCTCAGCCTAGTCTCAAATCTAAGCTGTGGACGTGTGTATGTCCACTATCAAAGTAAGATTTCGTAAGTCATTCTGTTCCATAGCCTGCTCCTCTTACTTCTACCCAAGGTGCCTAGCTTCTTGCCGAGAGAAGTCCTTAGAGGTTGGCAGTCGCTTTGCCTCGTGTTCCCCTCATTTGGTTCCTTAAAGCTTAGGTATCTAAGGGATCAGTCTCTTTGATCCTACAGCTACTCTGGCAATATGAACAAATAGTTTTCTTCAACAGATCATAGTGGGGGGAGTGGCCAGCACTCCGGATGATGTGCAGACCTATGCTTCTTGCACTCTTCTTGCATCCAGCTTGAAAGAAAGCAAGCGGGAAAATGAGAAGGCACAAGACAAAACACAGACTGGACCTATTGAGGCTTGTGTGGCATGGTTGCTGGAAAATGAATTCATTCAGGCTCTGGACTCCGGCAGTGGTGTGAAAGGTAACATCGCTGTTCTCCCCAGTTGTTGCAGTTAGTTTTGAATCAGTGAATCATCTGTAGCTGGTTAACATGTTCAATGTTAACTTTATAAGGAGGACTTCCATGCATTTTTGGTTTTATTTGAAAGAATTGTGTGTATCAAGAATTTTTTAGCTTTCTGGAAGGTGTCATTTTACTTTGCTTTAACATTTGTTTGCACGCATGTGTTCTTGGAAGGCCTCTCTATGCACATCACCTCTAAGACTGATACATCCTGGTCTACAGATTACCAAAATATCTTCAAACAAGGCATATTTTTACTATGGGATTTGTGCACATTAACTATGTTTTTTGTCTTTCTGAAGAAGAACTGATGTTCTAAGATAGTGCAAGTCTTCTAGAACTGTGTGGTATACATGGTTGCACTTTACCTGATTTTTGGCTATTTTCTTAAAATGGCTAAGGATGCGACTCTTACAGTAATAGTAAGAATCCCCACAACAGGTTATATTGTATTTCTCTTTTAAGAAAAGATAAGAGGAGATATTTGGTGTACCTAACAAAGAAACGCTTGAAATGATATCTCCTAGGCAGGATGGCAGATGGGATTCCAGTGGTGTTTGTTCAAATAGCTATCAAAACTCTTAGTCTGAGTAGTCAGAGGCATCCAAGGGTGTCATCTGGCCTCTGAAAAACGTTAGTTTAGACTTAGGCAAGTCTAAACCTTTTATTGTTTCAGTTTTCCTGTCTTCAGAATGGAGAAGCCTGCTATTTCTTCTTGGAAAAGCAGTTGGGAAAAGTTGGAATTGATATCTGTAAAATATATCTCGCTTTCAGGTTGTAATGTAAACTTGCACTTAAATGTTTCTGTGTGGTTTTGGTTTTTTGTTTAAACAGCAAAGGTTTATCATCCAACACATCTTGGCTCAGCCACTCTTTCCTCTTCTCTTTCACCAACTGAAGCCATGGAAATCTTTGCTGACCTGCAGCGAGCTATGAAAAGCTTTGTTCTGGAGAATGATCTGCATATTGTCTATTTGGTAGGTTCCTCGTTCTGTGTTTTGTATTTTGTACTGCCAAAGCTAAGGAAAGGGGAGAAAGCACGATGCGGAGTTCTTGAGGGCTCGTGAACGTGTAGGGGTGTTTCTGTGCTTTGCTTAGCTCATCCTTCATGAAGACGTTTCTAAATTGAATGTCCTACAGAGCTAGTCTGTCCCCGTAGTGTCTGTGGGGTAGGCAGGTGCTGCGTGTCCATCCAAGCCCCTTGTTGTCACTCCTGACTTGGAAAAGTTTCAGAACTTTGTGAGTTTTGGGTGTGCGATAATGGTACTTTACTGAGACACCTGAGGTTGATGAAACAAATTGGTTTTGTTGTGTGTTTGGGATCAGAAGACAGCATCTCAGTACTTTTGGAGGCTCAGAAAACTTTTGGGATTTGAGCACCTGTTAAGCCTACACTACTTTCTTCCTATGGGTGGGTCTTTCTTCAGTTCAGGAACAGTGGAATTCATCTCTGATGTAGTTTACTTGCCTGGTCATGCTGTCAGGCCTAAAGGAAGGATGATAAATCTTTTGAAGGGACAGCGTCCCAAAGTTTGTCAGGATTTCTGTGCACGTACTCTTAAAAAGCTAAGCAATGCTACTTAAGACCTTTGGAGAGGCCTTAATCTCTGAAGATTGGTGAGGAAGCATGCTGGAGTTGCAGTGAACATTCACAGCTGCCGGAGACCCATCATGCAACCATCACCTGAAATCTGACAGTTGTCGACCTTGTATTTTAGGAAAGTTGATTAAAAAAAGTAAATATTTGCTAGTCTAGGAGAAGTTTTCTTTAAGAAAAAAACCTAACAGCAACAAAAATCAAGCAAACAACAAAAGACAGTCCCCCACCTTAATAACTTATTCTTCTCAGCAGGTGAAGGGACATGGATGATTTACAACTATGTAAGCATCTGGTATTCTGTGTTATGTTAAATACTCCCCAAAAACTGTTAGTTATTTCAAAATAATTAATCTTGCAGTATATCCATACAGATATTAAGACATTTTGTCTCCTCATGCAGAAACTGACTCTGTGCTGACTGATGGATAACAGAGTTGGTTTTCTGTCTAAAAGCGTGTGTTGTAACAACAAGCTTTGTTGTTAGTGTTAAAAGCTGAGTTTTCTTGTACTCCAGGTAAATTAAAGCTTCAGTGGGTTCTGGCAAAATCTATGTTCCCTCCTGCTTTAGCAGACACTGCTGCAGTGGTTAGTGTGGTTGCTAGTGGTTTTAAGAGGTTGATAGGTATCTGTCAGCTCTGTTAAAAAAAGAATAAAGTTTTGCTTTGTTAAAGAAGAATAAAGATGCAGCTTAAAAATCTTCTCCTGCCTTGGATTCAGGGAGCAATCTGCCAAAGATTCCAAATTGTTTAATCATTGGAGTGCCCATATGAGTCAGATCTCATCAGCACAAATATTAAAAAAAAAAACTAGGTTAGAAGAGCTTTTACTTTCTTCAGGGTACACAGTTATGACTCAGTGCCTCTGAGTAGTGCGTAGTATGCTCTAACCACATTCCCTAGGCTGTGTTTTTGTTTACCCAGAGCTCTGTCATATTTGTTTCTCTGAAATATATTTTTTGCATTGTCTTATTTCCTTTAGGTCACTCCGCTGTATGAGGAGTGGACCACAATTGATTGGTACCAGTTTTTTTGCTTATGGGAGAAGCTGCCTGCCTCAATGAAACGTGTGGCTGAGCTGGTGGGGATTGAAGAAGGCTTTCTGGCTCGCTCTGTAAAGGGCAAGATCTTTGCTAAGACAGAGAAGCAGCACAGGCAAATGGCCATCCACAAAAGGTAGCCAGGAATGGGTGTGAATATGCAAAGACTAGAGGCTGTAACGTGCGGGTTGGACAGGCTCTGTATCTGTTTTCAGGAACTGTCTCTCTTGCTGAGGGAGCTGATAGCTCAGAGGACCTGGCCCTGGTCTGCTTGGACTGAGAGCACTGCTGACACAGGCTGCTCGTGCTGGTGTTTTTGGAAGCTATCTTCTCTGTTGGTTTTGTGTCCTACGCTCTAGTACCATTTTGTCCTATGATATCACATTTTGCCACGTATGCTAACGTGCCCTGCAGTATGATTTCGTTTCCATGTGTACTTTTTACAGGTTTTTCACCAGTCTCGCCCTCCTGGATTTAATCAGTGAGGTTCCCTTAAGTGATATGACCAAGAAATATGGCTGTAGTCGTGGCCAGCTTCAATCCTTGCAGCAAGCTGCTGCCACCTATGCAGGTGAGTTGGCTGGGCAAAACACCGCAGGAGTCTGAGGCTAGTCTCTTTTTGTTCATTCCAGATACGGGGGTAAGGTAGCCACAGTGTGTTACCAACAGCAATCGGTCTTGTAAAACCACTTCCAGCTTTATAACTTAAGCTGTGGCTGCCCCTGCTTTGAGATGGAACCGCAGCATGCGCTGTGGGAAGGGGCTGGCTGAGTGGAATCAAGCAGTGCTGTAGCATGCTGGAAATCATCTGTGCACTGCACAGGAATGTAGTTTGTTCAATACTAAGTGTGAAAATGAAATACAAGTCCATTCTGAAGCTTTGCTCTATGAGGAAGGCGTGCCTTTCAGCAGGGGTAAAGTCTGGGGTCTCTAAGACTTAGCATGACTTTCTCCTGGTTGCAAAGTTAGTTGGTCAGAAAGACTTAAGTTTATAGTTTTCAAAACAGAGTGTGTAGTTTCTGGGTCAGTTATCACCAGATAACGAGATCTGATAGCTGCCACCTTTAACTTAACTTCCTTAAGAGGGCTATGTAGGAGTAGAAGTAACAGCCCACCACAACTGAGATATTTTTTTATCCTATTACCAAAGTCCTCCATTACTCCATGAGTGGGCCTTCAATTTTTAAGACGATTTTAACTCAACTTGCGACACCCTATGTGTGGGTTGCAGCATGAGTCAAAGCCCCAAAATGAAAAGGTCACAACAACTGATGCAGAGTAGTTTAAATTAATTCTGGTAGTATAAATAGATTTTTGTAGCAGTTTCTTAATTCTTTATTCCTAGGGTTAATAATTTTCAAAAATGTAATTTGGGAAGTAAAATGAGCTGTTGACATGACACAGTTAAGAGATACGATAAAAGTTGTATTCTGTAATCACTGTGAGTAAGAAGCTGTCTTATCCCTGCTGTTTTCCTCCTCCCGTGTGCTGGGGACTGCAGTTGGGAACCTTTATCATAAAATTTGCTATCCTGTGATGCTCTTAGTAGAGTAACTGAAGTCCTGCAGGCCAAGTTCTGCTTCTGTGGACATCAGTGCTGACTTGCCTCAAAGATCTGTGGCTTCTCTGATTGCCTCTTGTCGCTGCTTTTTCTGTCATCTTTTCCACGGTGTGTTTGGTTCAAAGGAATCCTGTCACAGCATATGCACGTGTTTCACACTTTTCAAGATTAGCATCTTTCTGTGTCACTCAGAATTTCTACCTCACTGATAAACTGGTTAATTCCAGACTAATTAGAGTTTGTGAGACCAGCTCCTAGTCATAGTTATAATAAACCTGAATGGAAAGGTAAGAAATGTAAAGTGAATGTCTACTCAGATGGGGGTGAGGGGGTAATGAATCCACCTTAGCAGAACTGGAGCTGGAGATAAGGCATTGATGTAATTTCTGTGTTCTAGGAATGGTAACGGTTTTCTGTAATCGCCTGGGCTGGCACAACATGGAGCTGTTGCTCTCTCAGTTCCAGAGCCGCCTCACTTTTGGGGTTCATCGGGAGCTTTGCGATCTGGTACGAGTGTCTCTGCTGAATGCACAGCGTGCGAGGACACTTTACAACGCTGGCTTTGTCACCGTGGCTGATCTTGCTAAAGCCAGTCCTGATGATGTGGTAACTGCTCTGAAAAAGTCGGTACCATTCAAAAGGTGAGAAATCAGTAAGTCCAGAAGGCAAGTAAAGAAGTTTGTAAGGTGAAGGATTACAAGATGAAACTGGTCATTAAATATAGCAACCTCCTGGGACTTGGCGCCAAATGTTAGTTGGAAATAACTTGCAGTTCTCTGTGATCACAGTCATTCCATGTTTATTTTGAAAGGAACAGAAGCGTCTTTTATTTGCAGCATAAGTGTGTGAGACCTACATTTTCTTATTGTTCCTCTGTTCCCTGCACTGCTTAATTCTGGGTGAATAGTCGATGCTTTCTGGAGATGTTTTGCTGCCTCTAAAAGGCAGCTCCACCATATGATCAAATGAGGTGCTCATTTGTTACTGTATATCATTTCAGATTCCCTTGTGATTTTCATGTTAGTGCAATGACAAGGTTCCTTGATCAAGTGCACACTGGGCTGTGCCATGACACCTGTCTGGTTCATGGTCCTGAAGTTTCCTTTCTTTGGGAAACGGTCAGTGGAGGAGGGTTGATTCAGGCCTGGATCTTGCCCTAGCAGGGACTTGGGACTCATCTGGAGTACATATTTGGATACAGAAAACCTGGGAATGCTTCTGGGATATGCAGCCAGTAATAGCTTTCATCGACATCAATTCACATACAGAAAAATGAAGTAGTTATTTCCTATTAAGTGCATTGTATTTTGGGTATAGTGCTTCTGTGAAGCCAGGAAGCTGTGAAGCTAATTGAAATGGAAGCGGAGTGGAATAGTACCAGCTCCTTGTGTTGTTTGTTCTTTTCTGCCTGAATGTTTACATCTGTCTGTTACCTTTCCCATAGTGTTCGTAGGGCTGTGGATGAAGATGAAGAATCGGCAGAGGAGCGTCGGGCTGTGCGCAGCATCTGGATGGCTGGAATGAAAGGCTTAACCGAAAGTGAAGCAGCTTCCCTTATTGTGGAGGAAGCCCGGGGACTTCTCCGGCAGGATTTGGCACTGATGGGAGTGCAGTGGAATCCAGAGTCTTTTCTCGAGCCTGATACATCCTCTATGACCAGCAATGAGTCAGAACTGGAAGACAGACTACATAGATCAAATGGAGAGCAGTCTTCCGAGTCTTCCATGGTGTTAAACAAAAAAGGGTGCAGAGTTCAGCAACGTAGTAGCCTTGGTTCTCAGACTGGAAACTTATCAAATATTAAAAAGGGATCTAAAAGGCGACTGAGCGGTAGTACAGAAAACTGCAGATTGGAGAGTGAAGTCCCAGCCGGGAGACAGGCTCGAGCAGAGGAAGGCGAGGATGATACTGTGCACAGTGCTAGAAAACGGCCACATATGTGCAGAGATAATGACAACGTAGAAAGAATTTCTCTGGTCAAAACCAAGATGGATTCCAGGAAAGCCGTTCCAGGACTCCCTACTGAACGTGGAAGAACACCAACATTGAGAACAAAGTCTTCAGCCTCTAGATTGATAAAAAGTACAGACGCACATTTAAACCGGACTAGGAACAAAAATCCTGCTTCAAAACTGCAGAGGTCACTTCTGGAAGATTCAAATATGCTTAGCATAGACCTTCAGAAGCTGCCTACTTTCCACTCCACCATCTCTAAAGGCAATTTTTTTTCAGACCAAAATAACAAGGGGTTTATGGAAACAGGGTCTGTAACTCATAAAGGCTCAAATTTTGCACAGATGGGTGAAATTAATCTTGAGAGGAAAGATAAAAGGGAAGGATTGTTTACAGACCCTGTCACCACTAATGAGGGCGTGTCTAAGGGGAGAGTGTGTTTTCAGGCACCTCTTACTCCACACATCAACCTGGAGACAGGTAATGTTGTAGAAAGTTTGGTGCTACCTGCTGGTGCTAGGACACAGAGCCATGAAAATACTGATGATAAGCAGAATAAAATGAATAATGTGCAAACGGATGCAAGCTGTGCCGAGGTGATGCTTGGTGAGGAGCGGACGGCTTTAGATGCAGGTCACAGTAATGTAACTGCTAGCTGCTCTGGCAATGGACACGTCCGTAGTGGCAGCAGGATACAGAAGCCTGTGCATCTCTGTCCTGGTGAGGATAAATCCTGCCATATCCAGATTCAGAATGGTGGCAAAAACAGGAGCAAAAAGCCCAATGGAATACTGTTACAAGCTGGAGCACTGCAGAAAGCCAGCAGTCATCGTGAGGGTTTTCTGAAGGACTCTCTAGTAAAATCTGGAGGTGTTGGCAATGCAGGTGATGTTCAGAACGGTCCATCGTCTGTTCTGTTTTCTCACTCTAGAGACTTTGAAGACAGCTTCCAGTTGGATACTCAAACGGAGATGATGATAAAACAGGAGGGAGCAGCTGGAATCACAGGACAGCAGGGAATACAAGGTTCAGAGCTGGCAGTGATACCGCAGCAGGAAATCTCCAAGAAACTAAGCACTTCACGGACCGAGAATGCTACTCATGAAAGGTTGGCTGCAACAGTTAGGAAATTGGGCTTATCAAGCCTTATCACAACAAATAGCATTACAAAAAACACAGCTCAGCACTGCAGTAGTAAAGTTTTGGAGTCTGGAGACCTTAATTTACAGTCCGTAATGAAGGAAATAGAATCTGCAACTTGCTTTAAAGAAAGTGACTTCTCAGTGACTGACTCCCAGCTACACAGTTTTCTACAAGATTACCAGACCCAAAATTCAGTGAAAGGGGAGACTGTGTCTAAAGACCTTAATAAAGCAACCTCTCCTTTTGGTAGGAAGCACATTGTACAAGTAGAATGCGACCCTCACCCTGAAACAAGCCTAAATATGAGTGATAGCTTGCTGTTTGATGATAGCTTCACCAATGTCAGCAACCTTTCAGCTGTCCATGTTATGGAAGGTGACAGAAAGGAACCTGTGGAGAAGCAAGGGGCTTTGCTTTCTCCAGAAGGCCTTTCGCAGAACCTGAGGCCTGTTCAGAACAGGTTTGATGTCACTGGCAATCAGAAAGAGCATGAAGACCCTGTGCGGTGTAATAATGTGTCTCTAGCATTCTCTGATCTAATAGCTGAAGTTTTAGATCATGCAAACTCCCCATCTTTTCTGGAAGATCTTCCTTCTACGCTTCAAGGTCAGTCAGGATTAAGAAACCCCGTGATTTGTAACAATGACCCCAGACCAAAGGGTTTAGTAGGATTTCAAGGTGAAAAGCTCCAGACAAGCCAGCAAGCTTTAGGCAAGAAAACCCATGCAGCGATGTGGACTGACCACTCATTTGAGCTAAGCCCAGGATTGCAGGATGTATTGGACAAATGGCCTAGTCCCTCGAGCCTTGAACCAGTCTCGGTAAGCTCCTGTTTGAAAGAAAAGTTAGTTGCTCCTATTGCTAAGCAAAAGCCAGATCCAGTTTTTGAATCCGACCGTTGTCACCCAGAGCCTTTGCCCATTCGCCAGGATTTAAAAAGCTATTTGAAGGTTACAGGAAACGAAACGGAAGACTTGCATCTTCAGAAAACAAACCGCCTAACACTTCCCGTCAAGGGGAGCAACAGAACATCCTGCCCTCTGCCAGGTAACAATAACAGATTTATTCCTCCAACACCCCGTGAAGAGCTTTTTCCCAAGAGCTCGGTTTCTCTCTCTGTGAAATCTGCAAGGAAGAGACAAGTCGCCTGCAGGAATGAAGGGCAGCTGACTCGGCCACAGCAGAATAGCGAGGGCCATGCAGAGCAGCAGGTAAAGCCGCTCCAGGTCAATCTTGGGGCCGTAGACGCAACTGAGACCGATGAGAGAAAGGATGATTCCACTATAGACCAAGGCTTTTCACTGCAGCTATCTCAGGATGTCTTTCCGCTCGTTCCCTCAAGTGCTGAAAGTTTCACTATTATTGATGTAGCAAGCGACAAAGCACTTTTTCAGACTTTTGTGGCAGAATGGAAGGAGAAGAGCAGATTCTCCATCTCGGTGGCATGTGAAAGAACAAAATGTCTTTCGTCTCCCAAATCGACGATTGGTGGCAAATTCAAAAAAGGTCAGTTCTGTGATCTAGCACGTTAGTCAACAGCGGGGTGCCGTCTTCAACTTAAAGCAGGAGTGGAGAAGGAAAGGGTTTGCAAACAAGGAGGAAAATGACTGATATTAATTGAATCCTGTCAGTCTCAGTAAAGCAAAGGAGCCGAGTGTTAGTAGAGGATGGAGAATTGGTGTCAAGCATTTCATAAGTGGGTCTTTGGTGATGGTAACAAAGTGCTAGCAGCTTGTTTGTATCAGAGAACACCTAAATATCCTTAACGTTTCACTGTGTATCTGATTTTGAAATGGATCTGTGTTGTGCAGTCCCTTTATCATCTGTCTTTCCGTGTCATAAAGAGGTTTTAGTATATTTTAAAATGAATGATATATTTAACAGTAAACTACGCCTCTGCTGAGCAGTGTTACTTGCAGGATTGCCTCTGAACCAAGCCTAAATATTTTCGAGTTTGCAAAAAGTAAACTTGGTTCAATATATGTGCAAAATTCAGACCAGTCTCTGGATTGTTGCAATATTGCTTCATATTTTTCCCACAGAAGCATTCACATGCTGCACTTTGCTGCTGTATAAACATGATCTTCCTTTAAAGTAACAAGATTAAGCAGAATTAGATTCTCTGCTGTCATATTGCCATAACAAAATTTCTTAACTATTGAATTCTATTTGACCGGGAAATGTGAAATGTTTTTCAGAGTGAAAGAGGGAATACATTTCTGTCTCGGCTCTTGAAGAGATTGATAGGAAAGGCCAGAGTCCTGCAGGGATGCTGTATGGTTGATTGTTTCTGTTTAGAGAAAGTTTCACTGTTCTGAATGTGTTGTTTTGGGGGCACTTTTTTTTTTTTTTCTCAAAAGAAACAGATTTTTCTCCCTATAGACAAAATGAGGGTACATACTCACTTTTGAGAAATTTAGGCTCGACTGTATGGATTTACATTTTCAGGATCCAAACTCTTCTGTATTTATGTATGCCATTTTAGAGTTGTAACTTAAAAACTGTTTCTTTAGTAAGTTCTCCCCAGTGGATGCAAGTTAAAGATGACGGATTTCCTGTCCAAGGCTGCGAAGACATCTTGGTAGTTGGACTGTCAGTATGTTGGGGTGGAAAAGATGCCTACTATATCTCTTTGCAGCAGATCCAAGACCAGACTGGTAAGTGAGCTCACAAACTCACTGCTGTGTTACAGGACACTGCATTTCAAGAAAGTGCCTCTTGGGAGCGTTTTGAGTGTCCCAAACCCAGCTCAGTTGTGTGATGGAGTTATTTAGCCATTCAGCAGTCTTAAGCGTCAAACACCCTTAAATGTTGCTACTCATACATCTCTGCTGCGGTATAACAAGGGCAGGTAATTGGCTCAGGCGCTGGGCTGCTGAGCATGACTGAAATGTTAGCTTACTCCCGTGTTCTCTTTAGCTTCCTTGCTTTTCTCTTTCAACCTCTCCCAATTTTTCCTTTCCAGAACAAATCTGACAGTAGAATGCTGAACCTAGCTCAAACTGTGCCACGTGGGCTCGTGGCTGGGGTTTGATTCCTGGCTGTCCTTTGTTTAGTTGTACAGGCGCAGTATATTGTTTATGGGTATCTTGTCTGGGTTGATAAAATATGAAATGTCTGCATAGATTTATTGTTGTTCACAGTCCAACTGCAGTATTTGTGCTTTAAGTGATTACATTCAAGATTTTTCTCTTGCCTTTCTTATCACGCAGTGGGTAAAAAGATGGTTTTTGCTTGTATTTCCTGCCTTAGAAATCAGTATGAGTTTGGCACCACCACCTTTGGACAAAAACCTAACTGTAACAGAGAGGCTGTACCATCTGCAGCTGTACCTGCAGAAGAAAACCAAGCAGGAGCGCTCACTTGTGATGTACAACTTCATTCAGCATTACAAGACTCTGGTGATGGCTTGTGGCATCTCCTTGGAAGGAAGTTTTGAGGACCCAAAGGTTTGCAGGACTAAGAGATTTAGCTTGGGTAAAACTACTAGTTTAAACACACCATTGGAAAGACAGCAGTGCCTTCTGGTACTGTCCTTCTGTTATTTACCTTTGAATATACACACCTGTCGGGGGGTTTAGTGAAATCTAGAACAGTATTTAGAAGAGAATTCGTTTGCTATGTGCGTTCATGGCGCCTGCAAGAGAAACTGGGTAGGTTTAGTGGTAAGTTAACACTTTCACACCTGATTGCTTGGGTGGGGAGGATGAGGTTAAATCTCTCACCTGTCCCAGTGGACACGGTTGAATCTGTGTTTCGTGGCTGTAAGAAGCCTGGGACTGAAATGGGAGAAGTGCTTCTGGTCAGATTATTGGTTCTGAGAGCAGAAGACTTTGTAAGCAAAAGATTTACCTGCTGTGTGTGTGGACTGCCTTGCTACCACTGTTTTCTGAAAACAAACCACAGTTTGCATATAGTTTCAAAAGGTTTGGGTACCATTACTCACTCAAACCCTAGAAAGAGGTAAAAGCACCTTCTTTTCCTTGTCAGGAAAAGCTCTAGATGCCTAGAAATTTCTGGTGTTGATTTTTAAAGCTTGCATCACACATGGGTGCCACAGCATCATGGCAATATTGCAGTCCGCAGGTAAGCAGCTAAGTTGTTCGACACAAACTCAGCTTTTCATACCGACACGTAGTTTTACGATAAAATTAAAAAGCAGTAAGAGTAGCACCATTCCCTGCACTGTTCCACATACTAAATGGAGCCATACTGGTATTTGTTCAATTTTGTGATGCAGTGAACATACACCCCCCCGTGTGTGTGCCTGTGGCTTTTACCTTCTGCTTGCATGGCAGAGACAATGCAGAAACCTGTGTTTCATCCTATTTTGACATGAGGATTTAAATACAGCTATAAGCGGAATTGCTTTGAAGGCGGTGGGAGGTATGAGGCTTACCACAAGTAAAATTTGCCTTGCAGAATTCTTCATACTGCTGCTGATGTGCAAAAAACCAGAGAGCTCAGCTTGACTAATATTTTAGATCAATAGCAAGCTCTTATTTTTACAAAGTCAGTTTTCAGATTACACGTTTGATCCTGATTTTTCATATTTTATCCCCTTTGTGTTAGGTTTTACTAGCTGAAAAAACCCGAGCAGATGTCACTTTTAGATGTGTGTAGTTGACAGAGGGGAAGGTTTTCAAATGTGCAGAATTAACTCTGGGTGAGAATGACTTTTCCACAAATTATTCCAGTCTGCCTGCCAAATCAAGAAAAATTTGGCACTCTAACCTTGCGTCAACCCCCAGTTAATATTTTACATTGTACTATGGCTGAAATGGAAAAAAGGTCTCACAGAGGTCTCCCTTTTTAAGGTTGCCTGTTGGCTCCTGGATTCTGGCTCTAAGGAACGCACGCTTCACAACATGGTGGCTAACTTTCTCCCCAGCGAGCTACCCCTACTGGAAGGGGTTGGCACCGGCCAAGGGGTGCAGAGCCTGGGACTAAGTGCCAGCCCAGATCATTCTGGGCGATACAGAGCAGCAGTAGAGTCTGTGCTTATCTTCAATGTCATGAACCAACTCCATGATGAATTACAGAGGGAAAATCTGACAGGTAAAGAGAGCTTCTGCTCTTGTGGGGGCAAAGATGGTGGGTAAAGGTAGCTGTGCTACCACAGGCTGAATGATCAGTGGAGAGGAGATTTAGAAGTTCTTGTCTAAGTATGTTCTGTGGCAAAATGTTCATTTGTTAAAAGAAAAGGGGGAATTGTCCTTGGAAGTACAGCTGCTTTGTCAAAAAAATTAGATTTTTAATGAAAATATAGTTTGTATATCCCAAATATCTACCAATTCGATTGGTTAAGTCTCTGAATCAAGCAGGCCTCTACCTCCCAGGTGAGCACGCTGGCCATTCTGAGGAGTCTTGAGGGTGTGTCTACGGTTTCTCATGAACGTTGTCAAGAGCTTTTGCATTTCCTTGTCAGCAGCAATTCCCAAGATCCTCAGATGTTTTCTGAAGGACACTTTTTGCTCTTTGGCCTGCTCATATATCATTGTTTGCCATGTATGTGTTGTGTCTGTGAGACTTTTGTGATTCCATAATGAATGATCCAGTATGTTTACATTCATATGCACTGAATGATTGTCTCTTTAAAAAACAGCAAACAAAAAACCCCCCCAAAAGTACATACCTATTGGTGGGCTTTATGATTGTCTTCCCTATATTGAATCCAAAGCCTGAGATTGGTGTCTAGTATCACTGAGGTCTTTTACTGCAAATTTACCACAGCATTTATGATCATAACTGGACCTTAGAATATTTTTAAAAGATGTGGGCGGTGGAATGGAAGCATATCAGGTTAGAAAGATTTACATCAAGCATGTCTGCAGTTTATAAAATGATGATGTAGAGAGACGTGTATTTCTTAAGAAAATGAGATCTCTCATATTTTTTTCCCCTAAATACCTTTGTGATAAAAAGTTCTGGAATACTTATCATGAAGTATTTCTTACTATGAAATATTCCAGAAACAAAAGTAGTTAAACTAAATCTACATTGAAAGATTCCAGCGTGTCAGAACATTCAGTGGTTTAAAACCTGAGGATTTCCCGATTGATTTTTATGCATCTGTTGATCTGGTTTTGACGATATGAAACTTTTTCTTGGGGTTTGTACTTACTTACAGGTGTGTTTTCTAAAGTGGAGATGCCGACCCATTATTGCTTGGCTCTTCTGGAGCTGAATGGCATTGGTTTTAGCACAACAGCCTATGAAACCCAGAAACACGTCATGCAAGCTAAACTGAGCGAGATTGAGACCAAGGCGTATCAGCTGGCAGGCCACAGCTTCTCCTTGACCAGCCCTGATGATGTCGCAGAGGTAGGTGAGGGTTGGGGTGGGAGAGGGAGAAGTTTCTCAGAAGTTACCCTCAGGAGGCTTTTGCTTAGACTTAAGACCTTCTTGGGCAGACTGCGTAGGAAGGGATGACAAAATGCAAATTGAACCCTGCTCAGGGTTTATTTGTCTTTAGTCTTCTTATGAGCTTGCTGCCTGCAAGCTGCTGGGCATCTTCTGCTTGTTACTGATCTTTTTAATTGCTGCTAACTTCAGCAGAAGTGGAAATAAGCACGTTGTTTGTGTAGGACCTTGCCTTCTCATGTTGAATGAGATGATCTGCCAATTAAATCGTTTCTGGAATGATTTGGATAAATGGTGCAGGACTAGAGAAGCTTTTAGGCAATACCAGTATTCTGCACGTGAGAGGTGATGTGATATCATGTAGTCCGAGTCTAAAAATCGTTCTACTGGGTAAGTTGTATTGTCACCCTTGTCCCTATACAGGCATGAAAAAGGAGGAAAGACTTCTTTAAAAGTTTAGGATTAACTACTCTCTGTTTTTAAGAAACTGTGTAGGACTTAAATTTTTTTTAAAGCTTAAGAAACAGATTTCTATGTAAATTAGCAATACTGTTATTCCTGAAGAATTTTGCTATGTGTTTTTTTCTTATGTACATCACATGGAATCGTAGAAATAAATTATAATTCCTGTGCATGCTTTTTGTCCCATTTCTTTCTTTTCTATAAACTAATTTCTTGCTGAGGGGCTATACTTTTAGTGATGGCTGCTTGCAAATTTTGGTTATTTCCACATAAAGAAGTTCCACAGAAATATTCCTCTCTTGTTGCAAATGCAGAAGCTTTGCTTGTGTCATGATAAGTGTGGTCTGAGTTAGAACTCCTGAAATACTGCTGAGCTCCAGTTGCACTCTGCTTCGTGGAAAAGGGGAAGGAAAGTTTTTCCTGAAATACTGTTCTTTGAACTACAGAAGCTTGTTTCTCATGTGGAAATTTTGTTAGGAATCATGTAAAGTGACTTACGTAGGTTAGTAGAACTTTACCCTTCTAATTTCATGTCAGTAAAACTTCTGCACTACATAAATGTGCAAGAGGAAAGCTTCTGCTCCCTTCTGCCAGCTGTGAAGTGAAACACGGTCGTTGCTCAGTCATCTATAATGCTGTGTAGAAACACAGAATGAAAAAGGAACAACTGCGTTCTGTCACCAAGTGAGCATATACCTAATTTTTCAGTTCTTGGCAATTTGTTAGAGAAACTAATGTTCTGGCTATTCTACAGGAGGTATTTGTGCCCTCCATGTTTCCCGGAAGCCTGCTCCCTACTAACACTTTTTTTTTTCACCATTGTTCTTCCCACTCTTAGTCAGCTTAATTCCACGTTTCATTACAGTTGACTGTCAGCAGTAACCTCACTTACTGGACGGAGTTAATTACCTTTTTGAAAAACATACCTCTGAACTCAAACTCACAGTGTTGAGAAAATGAGATTTTAGCTTGCATTTTGTAGTTAATTAAAATGAGGAAGAATGACTTTGATAGCAGACATCGTTAATCAGCTTTTTAATTACCTGAAGTATCCGTACTGTCCTTTGCTTGGAACAAGCTGTTTAAGTGCTCCGTTGCTTTTTGTTTTCTCCTGGGATTAGCGTGTAGAAACTGATTTGAAATGCTGGCCTTTTGCAGGTTTTGTTCCTGGAGCTGAAGTTGCCACGAAGTGGAGACGTGAGAGTTCAAGGGAACAAGAAAACCCTGGGTTACACCAGAAGAGCAACTGCTAAAGGCAACAGGGTTAGGTTGAGCAAGCAGTTCAGTACGACCAAGGTACAGTAGAGTCTGGTTCTAGTCTGGAAGTGCCTGTAAAAACTCCCCCTTTCCCACACACATCTGCTGCTTGGACACATTGGCGTTAGGTATGCTGACTTAAACGAAAGTAAATTTTAACTGCCCTTTGCTCCTCCAATAACCGCTGGAAATTCAAACGGGGTTCTGCCTTCTCTGTTAGCAGAGTTATTAACTCCTCCTACTTCCCTAAGGCCTTAGCGAGGGCATGACTGTAAATAGCAGGCCTCAGTAAGAATAAATCAAGCTGAACTTGATTTCCCAAACCATATGTAAGACCAAAATAGCACAATAATTTTGTAAAGCCAGAAGAATTTTTCAACATCAGCTTGAAAGATACTTAAATACCGTGGTGATTAAGTACAATATTTTTTCTCTCTGGTACTACTGTATCTGTATTTTGTGCTTCAGAGAATTTGTCCTCAGAATGGCTGATCTGATGGCTTATCAAATTTAGTACATCAGAAACTCGTATAGACGTGAGGGCTGTTGACGTACTTGCCAGTTGATAAATGCTGTGGAGCTGCGTGAATACCAACTGCTGCAGGCTAACAGGCGCTCTTGCCAGACAAGAGATTTTAGCAGATATATATGTTCCTGCTTTCAGGACTCATTAATCTGTGTTGTTTTCTAAGTTTCCCCTTGTTCGGTGTAGACAGTGCTTGGAAGACAAGTATTGATTTCTGAAACTGAAGTGGCAGTGAAGAAGTGAGCGCAGTGGTGATGGCAGAGCAGGGGGCAAGAAGCAAGTGAGGATTTCCTCCTTTTGTGATGTGGAGAGATGAGGCTGCAGCTGCCTGCTGCATCCAAAATGAATGTTATTTTGAGAAATGTTTGAATGCCACTGTCTTTTGAAATTCTTGTTAGTCCCTTCGTACTTCTGACTTAACTGAAAGGATTTGATTGCTAGTGATAAGCTTTGTCTTTCAAGAAGCATGGTCAAGGACTTCATGTGTTCCTAGTGTACGAGTAGGAGAGAGCAGGGAGGAAAATATGCCAGAAGCTGGAGGAGGAAGCATTAACGCTGGGCAAGAGGAGACAACGTAGGGGACCTATGGCAAGTGATGCTTTATGTGATCATATGAGGTGATTTACTGCCTGGTGCAGACTGAGTGGTGATGAGGATAAAGCCCAAATAGAAGGGACTGCCTTCTTGTGTGTAATAAACCTGCAGCTGTGTCTCATGGTGCTTCGATTGCCCAGGTGTAGGTGGTATAAGTGGAGGGGAGATCCATTTAATTTCAAGGCAGTGCCACTGGAAGCTCACTGTGGCTGAAGGAGTCACTTTTTCCTACAGAACTGCAAAAACTTTATTTAAGCTTTAAAGGTGATTAGAGTTGTGCCCTTTTCTCCCCACAAGGACGTTTTGGAGAAATTAAAGACGCTTCACCCGTTGCCAGGGCTGATACTGGAATGGCGGAGGATCAACAATGCCATTACTAAAGTGGTGTTTCCACTACAGAGGGAAAAGCGACTGAATTCTGCACTGGGAATGGAAAGGATATTTCCAGTGGCACAGACTCACACTGCTACAGGTAAAGAAACGTGTGTAGAGTCCTCACTTCTGACCAATGGGTTTTTTTTCCTTCCTTATTTTGTGTGTGTATGGGAAAAAGATAGGAAATCAAGCCTGTGCTCTACTTCAAGCAGATGAAAATACTGAAATACCTATTTCATGTGGATCTGCCCTAAAAATCTAGATGTGTCAAAATAGCTTTGGTGTTCACCTTACATGCAGTAGCTAGCATGTAAATCTCTGACCTCAGAACAGGTTCTGGATTTGGGAGTTTCTCATCAGTGATACAGAAATGCTTCAGGGGAACCATCTGAAGTCCATTAAACCCAAATTATTTTTTCTTTTCTTCAGTTTTCTCAGTGATCATGTCCTGTCCTGCCTAGCCCCCCCTTCCCCTTATTATTTGGAGATGCAGATGTGTCTTCAGCTGTGTTAAGCTAGAGACACTCCTTTTGGACCTTTACTTAGTTCTGCCTTGTCTTCCTTCTCAGGTCGAATAACCTTCACAGAGCCAAATATCCAGAATGTGCCAAGAGATTTTGAGATTGAAATGCCAACTGTGATTGAAGAAAGCCCACCCTCCCAAGCCCGTGAAAACGTTAATTCTCATGCTGTTTCTGGGGGCAGGTAGGAGGATCTTGGTAAAGCTTCTGCCTATTCTTCTGATCCTTAATGTGGTGGAGTTGTCAAATTTCTCTTTTCTGACTTCACCCATGACTGCTGTTGTGTCAGTTTGACTTGTTACTCGGTGTTTCTCTTACAGTTTTGGGGGAATAAATACCTACAAATAAGTTACACATGAAAGACCTAATAATACTAACAGCGTGTGGCTCCATATAGCCACTTGCTTTTTGAAATTCTCTATGAAACCCTACAGTGAGATTAGCATTATGCTCCCAACCATTGAATGACAACCTTGAGTGTGAAAAGTGACGACTCAACTGAAGTTAGGATCTGGTTTGACTTTCTAAGGGCTGCTCTGGAAAAGGATAGGCTATTGTGGAAGAAGCAGAAGAAAAGTTCATCCATTTTATGCTGTGCAGCTCCCTGTGTAAGGGAACGTGGGTGAACGTATTTTCATTCTTTGTTAGTAATTTCATTTGTGATAATGATCCTGCAGAAGCTACCAGGTAGTAGAAAGAGTTCTAAATGTGGTTTCTGTTAACCAAATGCCCTATTTTGGCAGCATTATGTGCCAGTGCCAAAAGAGATGTGTGGAAGTCTAGTGAAATACCAAGGTGGATCTTTTAGCAGCTAGCTTGTGAGCTTTGGGGCTTCATACTTGGTGGTGGTTTTCTGTCCTTTCAGTTTCTCTTTCCATTCATAGAATCACAGAACGGTTTGAGTTGGAAGGGACCTTAAAGACCATCCAGTTCCAACCCCCTGCCATGGGCAGGGACACCCTCCACTAGACCAGGTTGCTCCAAGCCTCATCCAGCCTGGCCTTGGACACTTGCAGGGATGGGGCATCCACAGCTTCTCTGGGCAACCTGTCCCAGGGCCTCCCCACCCTCTCCGTGAAGAATTTCTTCCTGATATCTAATCTAAATCTCCCCTCTTTGAATTTAAACCCATTACCCCTTGTCCTGTCACTACAGGCCCTTGTAAAAAGTCCCCCCCAGCTTCCTTGTAGCCCCTTCAGGCACTGGAAGGTGCTCTAAGGTCTCCCTGGAGCCTTTTCTTCTCCAGGCTGAACAAGCCCAACTCTCTCAGCCTGTCCCCATGGCAGAGGGGCTCCAGCCCTCGGTGCGTCTTTGTGGCCTCCTCTGGACTTGTTCCAACTGGTTGATATCCTTCTGATGTTGGGGGCCCCAGAGCTGGATGAAGAACTGCAGGTGGGGTCTCCTGAGAGCAGAGGAGAGGGGGAGAAACCCCTCCCTTGCCCTGCTGGCCACGCTGCTCTGGATCCAGCCCAGGATACGGCTGACTTTCTGGGCTGCCAGCGCACACAGCTGGCTCATGTCCAGCTTTTCATTCCCCAGTGCCCCCAAGTCCTTCTCCTCAGGGCTGCTCTCCATCCATTCTCTGCCCAACCTGTACTTCAGGTTCTTGTCCCACATGTGTCACTTGAGGGACTTTTGTCACCTTTTTTTTTTCTGCCATAGCAAGACATGAGAACTTTCAGAATTTTTTTGGCTCTTCTATATGTCTTTTCCTCCCATCATGTGTCTAACAGTCTTGTGCCTTGAGTAAGTCATGGGAAAGAGAGCCCAGGTGTAGCAGGTTCTCGTCCATTTCTCTTCAGGAGAAGAACCAGGCCCAGCCATGGAGGCAGAGTTGTTGTTGTGAGAAATGGCTCTGGCACTGCTCAGGCTTGCAGCAGCTTTGCAGGGCGGTTGGAGAGTGGGCTAGATTTTTAGAATCTTCCCCGTAGAGAAGCAACCCATCAAAGGAATGGAATGAACTTTGAGAGAGGTCTGCTGCTCAGGCTGACTTTTGAGACCACATTCCTTAGTTAAGCAGCCTCTGTGTTAGGGAAATGGGCAATCCTAAAGGCACAGAAATGACTGCTGGCACAAAAGAAGCTGTCATGCAGTCTGATAGATCTTACAAGCTTTGCTCCAAAGTGTCTTTTATCTTAGTAATTACTATTACTATTGCTTCCTCTTGTTTTAAGAAGCTTCTGACCAAAGGAGTGTCGCTAGAGTAGGTCATGGTATAAAGCCCTTACTCAGTCAACCCAACTGGGAATTTGTGCTGGACAGTGCGAGTCTCTACAGTTCCCATGTGCTCTCCATCGCCTTTATTTCTTATGAAAATGTATTGCCACGATTTTTGTGCTACCTCGATCCCCACCATCTCTGAAATGCCAAGGTAGAAGAAGAAGAGGGAGTGCACAAGGGAAAGAGCATGGTGTCTTTTCTGTGCTTTGCTGACAATAGTCTTGATCTCAGAGATCCCTTTTCATTCCGATGAAGAGGTCGTTCAGAACCCTGACCCAAACATCAAGGACGTATAAAGGCCTCTGACTGGACTTCCAGTGAAGAACCCAACAGGCTGGCTGGTAAAGTGGTGCTGATGGGAGTAGGAGGTGTGAAGGCTGTCCCAGCTGTGCACTGACGGATGCAATTCTGTTGCAGCTGCAAGTGGCTTGGTAGAGAGCTCAGCAAGGCCCGAGAAGTTGCAGAGTGCCTGGGTGCCACTGTAAACTTCTGGCTTTCTGGAAAACGAAAATATGGTTGCTTTGAGGCTCTTTTTTTTCTTTTTTGCTTAGTCTGTGGAGAGGTAACGTGCAGTGTTATATGAGCACATCTGCAAATTGCTTTGACAGATGTGCGCTTAGTCATGAGGCTGATGTGGAGGGAATCTTTTCTGTCTCTACTAGTTATGGGCTCTCTGCATAGGAGAACGGTGTTGAGAGGAGACTTGGCACTTAAGGTGGGATGTTGAATTTTTAGGATTCCTGTGGAACTTCTTTGCTATCTTTGGAATGCACCCATCACAGATCTGGGCCCTTTAATCTTACCTGTTTTGGAGTGGAATTGTCCAATTTCTGGACCACACCCTGAATGTCCTCAGAAGATTTATCCCTAGATATGTTCAGAGTCAGTAAATCGCTTCAGGTGTACATATGGTGTCTGTCCAATTCCCTCATTATCAAATTTAGGTATGGCTTGTCCAGAAGAGTGGAGTAGAGGCTACTGTCTCATATGTTTTCACCTATTCTTTGTTCCAAAAATGATTATGCATCTTTAAGAGTTAAAGAAATAATTGGTGAAGAACAGCCATTCTTTGTCTTGACAGATGGAGAAAGCGTTCCAGTATTTTGCCTAAAAGCCTGAAGGTTCAGGCTGAAGACAGATACGAAGAAAGAAGAATACCGTTTTCTGTTAGCATGAGGCATGCTTTTGTTCCCTTCCCAGGTAATGCCCAGATCCCGCTCTGTGCCAGCTAATTGCTAAGGATACAGTTAACAAAAAGTCCTAGATCTGATGAGGAGTTAAGAATTGATGACTGTACATCTCTGACCGAGCAGCCTACTTGGATAACTAACGCAGTATTTAGCGTGCCCTCAAAACTATTCACGACTGTAAAGGCAGCGTTCAACTGGGGAAAGGATTCAAATAGTTTAATTCAAATGTTCACATCTTCACTTCCTCTTTAAGAATACATAGTTTTTATAGAGCTATAGCTCGTAATACACAAATTGAACTCTGTCTGGTTCTGTCCAAATGACAGCCCTCACGTTGCTCGCCCTGGCGCAATACAAGGCTGCTGGTCTGATGTCTGCGCTGATCATTCCTGTCAGGTGCTACACTTCCACAGACACCTGGGCAGATACTTGTCTCTGTGGTTTTGATGGATTTTTACATGTAGGGGCTGGGTGGAAAGCAGGCAGGCCTGGGCATCGGGGAAACAGGCAAGAATTTGTCTAATCGAAATGGCTATGGAAAGCTAAGTGCAAAAGGTGCAAGGACAGCTTCAGTCCTTGTTGAAGTGCTGTTGGAGTAATTCATGAAATAATGATTTCTGCAAACTTGTTGATTTCAGGTGGCTTAATCTTGGCTGCTGATTACTCTCAGCTCGAACTGAGGATCCTTGCTCATTTATCTTGCGACTGTCGGCTCATTCAAGCCTTGAACAGGGGTACTGATGTCTTCAAGAGCATTGCAGCAGAATGGAAAATGATTGATCCTGAAGCTGTTGGAGATAGGTCCAGGCAACAAGCTAAACAGGTGATTTTTAGGAAAAAAATTCAGCAGCAGCTTTCTGGGGAGGAAGATTTTCTGTTTGGGTTTGGCCGTGATTGTTCATTAGTTGCTTTGTATGTCCTCCCACTCGGAATACGTTTCAACTGGAGCTGTCTGGGTTTCTGGGGATGAGGGTGGAGAAAAGCAGCCTGAATGGCTTGGACTCAGAGGTACTCTCTCTCGTTGAATGCTTGCCCTTGTTCCCCTACACTTGTTTTCCAGTCAATCACATTTTCTTTTGGCTCTGCTTTTTTTCGCATGGCTCACCATACGGTTGTGGTTCTTCACACTGTCCTCTGCCAGATTTGCTATGGAATCATCTATGGCATCGGAGCAAAATCTTTAGGCGAGGAGATGGGGATTGATGAAAATGAAGCTGCCAGTTACATTGAATCCTTCAAATCAAGATACACAGGTTTGGATATGGCTGTTTGGGAACTGTGTGGTGGTTGTTTTTACTCCCTTCTCTCCATGTCTCTTGAAATCCTAAATTCATCTCAGCCCTCTACTGCTCCTATCTCTTTTCATGTTGAAAAAGTCCAAGGCATGAACGCTGCAGTTTGATACTCCATAATGTTTTACTTTACACTCTGGTTTTTTTCATCTTTAGGACCTTGTTATTTGCTTATTACATTAATTAGTCTGTTGGGTGTTTGAATTAATTAATAAGCCCTGGAGAGTCATTTGAAAGCTCTTAACTTTCTGAATAAGAAACACACTTTTCCTTATCAAAACAAATAGCTTTAAAGGATATGCAATACGACTTTAGACCACACTTCTTAAAATTTTTAAATATAGCCATTTCTCTCTTCTGTTCGTCTTCTGTTTTCACTGAGTGTTAAACTGCTTTGCATATAACCCTTCCATTTTTATCCAGCTGCTCTCCCATATTTTGTAAAAAGACATTGTTGCATTTCTAAGAGGCATGTTAATTTTTAGGAAATCTACAGAGGGAGTAGAGCTGCAATCAGAAAATGAATGGAGGGCAAATGGGATGAGGGACAGCTAGCTATAATCATAAAATTTAGAATTGAGCTGGATAATTATATTTTGAAGATTCAGGGTTTGTTTCTTTAGGAGACAGATGCAGAGAAATGGTGTCCTATTAAGAGTCTGTTTAGTCTCCAGTTATTTCTGGATAATGTCTCCTTCATGACCATTAGAAATAACTTCCTGTTTCCTCCCTCTCACTGCACGTGCATCCATACAAACTCCGCAATGCACCTTATATTGTAACTTCACTTCTTAGGAATATTCACTTGCGTTGCTGGGCTGACATGCTAAGTTACACACCTGATGAAATGACTGAGCTTGAATAGCTCCTTTTATGTTTTATGTTTTGCAATCCTTGGAAAGGAACTGTCTGAAATTAATTTTTTCACTTTAGTGCAGTTGTTACCTCACCTTGCAGTGAAAGGGACTCTTCCCCGTCTCACCTTTCTTTGACCTAAGTTTCTTTTTAACACCCTCAGTGGGTTTACTCCTTCCCTTGCAAAGTGCTGGTGGGTAAGTTTCTTTCATTCTAGAATCTGAAGTGACACAGTCTGAAGTCAGGCAGCCTGTGGCATCAAGGGCTCTCACTTCTGCTTTCAACTTACTCCTTTCCGGCTACTTGTCTTTTCAGTGCTGATCCGGGTCCTGACCTCTCCATTGTCAATAATACACGTATGATCCGCTGTGCAGAATGGACTTCCTACCTCTGTGTGCACAGCTGGATGCCCTGACACTGTGCACCCTCCTCCATCTCAAAAGCCTGAAGTTTCCCAGCAGAGCCGAGCACAGGCTGAATGAGTGATCATGCGCCCCTGTCCACTGACAGGGTCTAGGAAATTTAAAGAATTGCCCTTGTGCTGCTTGGGTGTCCCAGATGGCTTTCTGTGACCCTGGTGAGAAGTTAACATGGAACATCAGCTGTCTTAGGGAAAACTTTCTTCTCACAGGGATTCAGAAATTCCTGAGGGAGACGGTGAGGAGCTGCAGAAGAGATGGGTTTGTGCAGACAATCCTGGGAAGACGGAGATACCTGCCAGCTATCAAAGATCCAAACCCCTACAGTAAAGCTCATGTATGTTGAGTGTGGTACCTTTGTTAATTTTATTTTTTCAAAATCTTTTCAAAGTTTTAGATTTCTTTGCACATCTGTATCTGTGGTTTTACAGGGTCTGTGAGCCATCTTGGTCACGACCTTCCACTCTTCACTTAGTTCATTGTTCCCTCAATTGTTCTCTGAATAACAGAGCTTTTGTCACGGTCTCCTTGACGTAAGTCTTCTGTGACTGGGTGTACAGCTCATCACTGTGCTAACCTTACTTCAGAACTCCCACGTTGGAACCGGAATGAGTAATTTATCAGAATAAGTGGACATGATTTAAAAAAGCCTCCACACAGTGATGTGCTTTTACTCTTCAGGCTGAGTTGCTCCCACTCAGCAGTCTTTGTATGTTAGATGCTGTCAGCACTTGAACAAAAAAGGGCATTTAAATCCTGTGTTTCTGGGTATTTGTTCCTTTTCTGTCTTCCCCTCCAAGAGTAATTACTCAAACTTGTTAGATAAATATTTACTTAATATGCATCTTTGCGCTGGCATTATTTTTTTTTGCAAGGTCATTTTGGACACACCTGTCATAGGCTTTACTTCAGTAGGAGTGAATTGACACCCTGGGTAGATGTTGGCATGTTTCTGTCAGGAGGAAGCAGCATACTTCTCAGTAGGAAGCTGGATCAGGTTGTGTGGTATTAAAGGCTAGAGTGGAGGAGGGAGGAGGTGGGGGAGCTTGAACTCCAAGCAGTTGAAAGGGAATCAGGAGACTTTCAGAAAACTTTTGAGATGACTTAATCCGAAGGATACTTCAGCAGGAAGCTTTGTAGATGCACCTTGTGTTCAACTTTGATTTATTCTTTAAAATCATATTAAAGACCAGTTAATGAATTATCTTTGCTTCATTTCAGCTTCCTCATAACTTTTCGCAAACATTTCAGCTCTAATCAAAGACAGAAGAAACTTTGAATACTGTTTTTGTGTCTGAAGAGGGGATTGGTACAGAGGTTGCTTGTGTGGAAAAAAAGTCATTGTTTCGTGGTGTGGTCCGGTGTGGCTTTGCACAGCTGTAATGCTCTGGCAGTCTTACCTTTGGTTATCCATTCCTAATGGTTTGAAGACAGGCACAAGTGTGCTTGGATTAACTGTGAGATTTGTCTTCAAGGCCAGGCTGGATGAGGCTTGGAGCAACCTGGTCTAGTGGAGGGTGTCCCTGCCCGTGGCAGGGGGGGTGGAACTGGATGGGCTTTAAGGTCCCTTCCAACCCAAACCGTTCTGTGATTTTTCTGCTCCTCAGGAAACTGTTACCAGGTGTATATGCTTCTCCCTCTTGTGGCTTGTGACTCTTGCTGGTTATTACTATTAATATTATTAATTAATTTAAAAATCGTGGAAATCCTGCTTTTTCTCAGTCACTTGGAGAAATTTTGTGTCTGAAGCTAGTCTATGCTGTTTGTTTTTTTCAGGCAGTTATAACAGACTTTATCTGGAGGTTTTACAATGCCCGTATTTGGCCAAGTATTTATCTTTTTTAACAAAGTAGATGTGGCATGCTGGAGTTGATTTCTTTTTTCGGGTGGGTTTTGAGAACAGCTATCTCTGTTTAGGCAGAGCGACAGGCTGTGAACACAACTGTTCAGGGATCTGCTGCAGACATTGTCAAAACAGCCACTGTGAACATTCAGAGACGCCTGGAAGCTTTCTCCTCTGTGATCAAGTCCCATGGACATCTGGAGAGCTCCTTCCAGAGAGATAACACTGGTATGCTCACCTCTTCTTTGCACACTAGAGCAAAACTTGCAGGATTGCTAATTTAAAAGCAAACAAAAAAAAAATTGCTGGGAAAAAAAAAAAGTTAGGGCCTTTGGGATAGGGGTGGGAAACATTTTATTTCCTGACAGTGATGAGTCAGTGTTTAGTAGGGAAAAAAAGTCACAAGGAAGGGGGCAGAATGTGTGCTCAGTGCACAAAGTGAAGCAGGTGCTGAGATCAGTCAGTAGCCCCAGTGGCCTCCAAGCAAGGTCTTGCAGAGGTCGGCAGTGAGAGCGTGTGATGCAGTCTGTGATGCCGCCACGGAATTGTTCAGAAGTGGGAGGGAGAAACTGAGCAGGTACTCTGGCTTCAACGGCAGTGAAAAGATAGTGGAACAACTTCTAGTTCCAAAAAATACAATTTTTGGTTAGAATGAAGCCTGGAATTTGTTGACTGGAATTTGTTGTAGAGAGGCTCCACAAGACTATTATATGAAGCACTTAGGAGCTTAAATTTCTTCTGGCTGTGGATAGCAAAGCTGTGCTGGGTACTCATTCCCAGAGGAGTGCTACCAAGGCTTTTTTTAGCATGATGTAGATAGTGTTTTGTTCATCAGTCGTATATTTTTAGAAAGACAACTTAGGGGATGGAGTGCTGTATTTTTTTGATAGTTCATATGCTTCATCCTGAAATATGAAGCTGTCTTAATACGAAGAATATGATTTGTAGGACTGAGAAGGAAACCTAAATAATTAATTGCTGAATCTCTAAAAATATATGAGGGAATCTTATTTTAGAGAGACGAGTTTCAGAGGTCTGCTGTGAGTAGAAGGCATGGGCTGGTCAGAACTTCCCACTCCCTCCAGGAGCAGCACCTATCGACCCTTGGCCAACGTATCTGTAGGAAAGCGAGTAGATGTGTTTGTGTCAGTTTTCCCTCTTCCGATACTAGCGGTTTCAGGAACTGGAATGAATTCTCTTTCAGCCATCAGAGGCACATCCTGCATCATGTGGCGGTTTCAACATTGCTGCTTCCGTGTGAGGCACTGCTGATGCTGTGGGACCCTTCCTGTAGTTGTGAACTAGACTCCTCCTCTTAGCTAACCCGAGAAATAAAGAACTTCTGAGGTTGTGTGTGTGAGGTTGTGTGTGTTGGGGTTTTTTTTTTTTGTTTTTTGTTTTTCTTTTTAAAAAGCTTTTACCATGGAACTGTGTTCTGGTTCGTTTTTGTCAGGCAGGGCCTACCAGGATGCTGGTTTTGTCAGCAACTCGTTTGTTCAAAAACCGCTCTTTTTTTTTAATCAGGAGTAGTAGCTTCGGTTTCAGCTAACTGCACTTGGGAAGAAGCTTACTGCTTTTTTAAACTAGCCATTAAGATGATTTTGGAAGAAAAGCAGCACCCTAATTCATTGCCAGAGAGAACGTAGTAAAGCGACTTCTGATTAAACTTGACACGATTTTGTTTAAAATTTACTTGTAAACCAGATGGTTCAGGCGATGCAACTGTCTCTCTTTTCTGTTCTGATTCATATCTTTATAATCTAAGGCTGAAATGTTTATATCTAAAATGCTTTTCATAACCATTTTTCCCCCAGTGTCTGTACAAATATTGATAAAATAGTAATGCTTTGTGGTTTTGTCTGTAGGGATGGGCTTTTTAGTTTTCAAGTTCCTCACATTCTTTTTCTGAGCATTAGGAATGTGTGAAGGTGATTTAATTACAGGAAATGTGCCTTTGTGTGATGGTATCTAACGAACTCTGCTCTTCACTTTTGTAGGAAGGCTAGCGAGGAAGAGAAACAGAGGGCTGTTACATCCCATCAGTGGAGGTTTCTTTATCCTCCAGCTCCACGATGAGCTCCTCTACGAAGTTGTGGAGGACGATGTCATCCAGGTACAGCTGTGCAGTTGCCTTTTAGCTATATACTGCATTTTGGTGTTTCAAACAAGCCTTCCTTCTGGGGGCTCAGCTGCTCTTCCCCGGATCCTCTCTCGCTGTGTGCTAAAAGATCTGCGAAAACAACGTTAAACTGGATGAAAAATGATGTTTGTATTATTGATCCCTTTATTTTCAGACTCGAGTTCATGTTTCCAATGTGTGCTTTGCTGCTTATGGCAGCGGTACCCACAGCTTCTCTGCAGCACTTGAAGAGTGAGGTAGCTTAACGTTGTCAACCGGCGTAGGGAGATGTTTTTCCTCATTGGGATGTATTTTTGCCTCCCTGTTTACACTCGTATCTTCTAGTGCCTAATGCAGAACATGTATTGTTACAGCTGTGGCATAGGGAAAGGAGGATTCCTTGCCTTTGGTGCTTCTTTCCTTATTCCCTACCTACCTGTCTTTGCGGTAGGAGGGTTGTGACGCTAGTAAGCAGTGTGGCAGGTATAAGTAGTGTGCTGTGTGGCCTTACAGTACCTTTCATGCGTATATGTGTCTCTGCGTGTGCTCTTCCACCGCGTAGGTGCTCCTGCCCCTGGGTGTAGCATCATCTGTGTGACAGCTTGGGGTAGCAGGCGCTTTAGCCCTGTGCTGGCAGCTCGGTGTCTTCCCAAGTCCTGAGCACAAGTGCAGGAAGGGTCCTAGGGTGTGCTTCCATAGCGTGGGGATGTCTCTCTCCCACTGCTCTTCTGCACATACACGTCTTTAATGACAAAAAGGCCGTTTCCTGACGGCAAGAGGTAACTCCGTGTCTGAGAGCGCTTTCTGTGGTACAGACTGGCCTGAGCGTTTTTTAAAATTTCATTAAGAACAAAAGGTTTAATATTTTTCTCTTGAATCTCAGCTCAAACTTCTGTTCGTTTGGCCAGCTCTGTTCAGACATCTGCGGCTTCATTCCAGACAGGCTGTTTTAGAGATGAAAAGGCTCCTAATTTCCTTTCTGTAGAAAACTGAAATCCCGTGAGTATAGGCTTTTTCTTCTTTAGATACTGAGTCCAAGTTATCACGGTGTCCCAAGAAGAACTGGGACCAAGTGCGTGGATTTGCTTATTATATATTGTATTCTATTTTTTCATTAAGAATTCAACTTCAAGAGAAGTTATTGCCAGCTTTTGGAACTGCCTTCAGATAGATTTCTGTCCATAGATTTTCTGGGCAGTCACTTAAACCAGCATGGGTACACAAGGCATGCTTCCTAGACTCAGACTGCCCTTGTGTGTGCCAGATTTGATTGTTTTTCAAGGATTTCTGTCTAGATGAGACAACAGAGCACTTCTTATCCTTTTGATTAATTGTTTCTAAAGCCAGAAAGGATTTTTTTTTTTGTGATAATATTGCCTGCTGTCCTTACAGATGCACCATTAGAATTATCCTATGGTGGAAAGATCTGGGTTGGAAAGGATCTCTGGAATCCAGTCTGTCCCTCTTAACCCATCACTCATAGCAGAGTCTGCATTAATCAGTCCTTTTGAACTACAGCAAAGCTTTTAGTAAAAAAGAAGTGAGCATTTCTTGGTTTCTGTATTGACGAGGTTTTTAAGATCTTGCTGGCACCAAAGCTTTATTAAACTGTAAATCATGTATTGCTCTGCTGCAACAGCAATTATTATTCAGACAAGTTCGTTTGGTGATATGCTTGATGCTGGCTCTGGCTTATTTTCAGCTGCTGAAACGCACAAAAGAAAACTAAAAATATCTTTCCATGTATCTAGGAATTTGTGTTCCAGTTAGAGTATCCTTACAGCCTATGGGTGAGCTAGCTTGCCTCTTAACAGACCATGTTGGGGTAAGATCTGATGTTTCTTGTGCCGAAGGTGTAAAACACCTGGGGAATCAGGGCTTTCCTAGGCTGTGCTAGGTACTGTCAGAGTGAAGGTGGGGAGCTTTCAGAGCTTATCGCAATAGTGAGCCTGTGATAATATTGTCGAAGATGGTAGGAGGAGGCTTGACCTGTTGAGCCGACACTGGCCATGAGGAGTCAGTTAGGAATGTAAAGGTATAGACTAGATTAGGACTCAAAGGATAGATGCTTGTAAACTGCTTGCTTGTTCGCAGCATCATTGTGTGTGTGTCTTTAAGGTGGCCAGTATTCCTCCAAGCATATTTCAGCTCACCACTGAGAACCCTGGAAACGGTGCTGTTTGCTTAATATACAGGAAATGCAGAGTCCAAGGCCCCCCCAGGTCAGGGCGTTGGTGCATGTCTCATCTCATCCCATCAGCTTCCCCAGGAACCTCACGCAGGTTTTTGTGTCTTCCCTGCAGCCATTGACCCTCGTTCTAGGTGCAGCAGCATTAATCCGGTGTTCCTCACTGTGTGCTGGACCTGTGACCGTTCTCAGTGAACCCTCCCTCTGTATGGTTCATGCTTCCATTAAAATACTGGGCCCCAAACTTGGTCAAGGCTGGAGTGGCTTGAGTAGAGTGGAAAATTGATCTGTGTGTCACACAAGCTGCATTTTCTGTGTTCCAGAATTGCGTTAGTTTTCTTTCTCACAACACTGTGCCTTACTTAAGCCCTGTTCAGTTTTTAATCTCTGATAATCCCATTTTTTTTCCTGCCCAGGCAGTTATTTTTCATTCTATTTTTGAACAGTAGATTATTTCTATCCTAGTTCTCTACCCTGCTTCTTTCTACTCTGTACCTTGCTGAATTACATCCTATTTCAAAGCATTTTTCTAGGTTATCAAGATCATTTTGAAATGTGCTACGTAAGGGTGTAGGATTTTGGAAGACGAATCTCCCTCTCGTTCTTAATGCAGTTGTAAGCTCTTGTGCTCCGGTCTCCTCAAATCCCTCCTCCTTTCCCCAGTAAAATCTGTGGAGCGATTTCTACTGTGGAAACCTGTGAGGGAATTATGAAAATGCATGGAAGGGTCAGAAAGCTTGCTCAGTTCTTGTGTTCACACAGTGGCCTCTAGCTGAGGTGAGGAATCACAATAATTCCTGGGTGGGTATGGACTGAAAGATTCATTCAGCTCAGCAATCCAGGACAAGCTGGACTCCGTGTGGGTTTTTGGGCAGGAAGGAGAGTCCTTTTATCCAGGGCAGGTATTTATGGGCAGGAAAAAACGTCCAGTCTCTTGTAATCCAAAAAACAGCAGGTGAAAATGTCTTTTGGTCCCCTAACTGTGTACTGAATGAGTGTTTTCTTACAATACTTTTGAAGGGCAGCAAACCTTGGACTTGCCTCAGGAAAATAGTGAGGGGGAACCTGGGTGGTATTTCTAGTGCCCGCAGTGACTGTGATCTGCTTTCCCAGAGGTTTGCAGTCTGTGTTTCACAGAATGTCTCTCTTGCTGACACAATGAGGAGGAACCCCGTTCTTTGCCTCTGGTGTATGTGTTTTGCCTTTGGTACATTAGAGTTTTCAGAACAGACTCCACAAAACTGGGACAGGTTGCCCAGGGAAGCTGTGGATGCCCCATCCCTGGGAGTGTCCAAGGCCAGGCTGGATGAGGCTTGGAGCAACCTGGTCTAGTGGAGGGTGTCCCTGCCCATGGCAGGGGGGTTGGAACTGGATGGTCTTTAAGGTCCCTTCCAACCCAAACCGTTCTGTGGTTCTGTGATGTGAAACACTTAAAATTATACAGCTGGGTAGAAGAGGAGGCTCTGCAGGACGCTCAAGTGTTTAATGGAAACTTAATCTTGCCTCTTCTCTAAGTAGTCTTAAACAGTGTGGAACCAGTTGCAAGGCTGTGCTGCATAAAGCGTTCCTGGCTTTACACAGTTTCTCCATTCGTAAGCCCTAATCAGCATTAAAATGTTTGGTTGCACTCCCATCGGTGGTCAGTCAGCGCAGATAAACACAGGAGAGGATTCCAGGTGTCTGGCCACCCCAGCTATAAACAGAAAACCAGAGCACTTAATTTAGGTGTGCATCTGATCTGTAGCGTTTTCTTGTAGGTCGCTCAGATTGTCAAGCACGAGATGGAAAACGCCATCAAACTCTCTGTGAAACTGAATGTTAAAATGAAAGTTGGATCCAGCTGGGGAGACCTGCAGGACCTGGAGCTCTGACATCAAACGCGGCTTTTGCACGTGTGGTGAGGCGGAAGGCGCCACAGACCGGGCAGGGCAAGGGCCCGCGACAGATATGCATGCGGCCTGATCCCCTCCCGTGTCGTGTTTCTACAGACATTGTTGTAAGCTGCTTTCTGAAATGTGTGGTTGGAGCTGGTATGAATTCACCCAGCCAAACCCTTCATGGGTCATGCAGCGCACTGAGGCATGTTTACGGAACTGTGACGTTGTTAATTGCCAAAAGCACAGGATTTAAATTATTTCTGTTAAAATATGCTTGATCTTGTAATTTAAAACAAAACCCCAAAGCCTAATGGATTTATTACATATGAAATGAGCTGGACTATTTTATTAAAACAAGGCACAAAGATAATTTGGCAGATCTTGTGTGTAATTGCGTCTAGGACAGAAAAAGAAAGTCATCGTGTTTGCACTTAATGTTGAATTTTACAGGCCTCTGCTAGGATCGTTTTGTGCTGAATTCTGATGCTGATATTCGGGTGCTGAAATGGCTTTACAGCTGGCTGGATTGCTCACTGAGCTGCTGCGTGGTGTTCACAGCAAGTGGAACCTGTCGTTGGTTGGCCTCCGACTTTCAGGGGACAGCATTTTGGTGACTGACTGCCATAATTCATCCTACTGCTACTGTGCAAGCTGGCCTTGAGGGGGATGTTGTTTGGACTCTTTTATAGTTAAATGTTCATTTTTAAAGAATGAAACTCAATTTCTCGGTTAAAAACAACAATTTGTATTGTTGTGAAGAAAAGAAAGTAAATCTCAGTCTGGCCAGCTGAAGTGATGGCCTTGCTGGTGCCTGAGTCTGGGGTGCGAGAGGGGTGTCGCTGAATGATGGTGAACCCGTGACTCGTCACGCAGAGGCCTTGTCTCCCAGGAAAGCCTCAAACCTGCTTGTTGGTGGCCTCGCTGAAAACTGCTCAGATTTCCCCCCCGCTTTGCTTCCGTCCTTTTGAAAGTTTTTCTGGGAGTTGGGCTTGGCAAGCTGAGCTGGTCCTGAGAGCGACTCAGGTCAGCTGCTGGGATCGGCCGTTTCAAAAGAGGGCGGGGAAGGAGCTTGCAGGGAATTACTCTGCCGCTGCTTGGCATTGCTCTCCTTGCTGATACATTCTGGTCTGGCTGAGCCTCACGTGGTTTCGTTTCCCTTCTAGATGGTTGTGATGGTTATACAAGTTGCTATACAAGTTCAGCTGGTTTTGTTAACTTCGTACAATGCCTGACCTTGAATTCTGTTATTTTCGTTGTGTAGCCCCGTATGTTACACGGAAGGGAGGACAGGTGCCTCCTGTCATCTTCTGTATGCCTCTAATTATTTTATCACATCTTTCTTCTGCAGCTCCTCCCTAATGTAAGCAATCTCCATCTTCCCATTCTTGCCTCCTGTGAGAAATCGTCAAGCCCATAATTATTCTTTCACTTGGGAGCTGCCGCTGGATCCTTTGTCAGAAGTGTACTTTTGAAGTTGCTGTTATCGGCACTGATCCGAGAGGATGCGTGTTTAGCTTGCAGCAGCCTGATAGCATGCCTGAGCTCGTTAACTTCAAATGCGGCGCTTCTGGCATGGCCGTTATCCTTGCATCAGCAGTACCTGGCACCGAGGTTTCAAGAACAAGGTGAGTTTTAAAAGATGCTAATGGGGCCTGCATGCAAAAGGCCTCATCCTGGCCTCTGATCCACCGCCTGCCTGTTGTGCTGCAAACTGCACGTGCGCTATCGGGTCACAGCCCCAGGCCAGGGTGCCGTGACTGCCCTTCTTGGGGCCGATTGCCCTTCCTTCCTTTTTTGTGCTTTGCTTCGCATTGAGGCTTTTTGTGTCCGTCCCTGCTCTGTGATGTCGGTTTCTACCACATCTGTCACCTGATGGCTGAGCTCTTTATCCACAGCATTCAGCTGATAGGCAGTTGTTTCTTTTCTTAGCCTGTTAAAGCTTTTGTTGTTCACAGGTCTGAGCCCCGGCACCCTGGCGTGTGACCATTTGTGCGCGGCCTGTGAAGATGTTGGGTCGGACTCGCTGCCAATTCACATGGCCCGATGATTTCCTGTTCCCCGGTGTCATGTGGTGACACACCTGCGCTGTATTTCAGGCCTCACTGGAGCTGCTGTAATTGGAGTTGCTTATTCTTTGGCACAATATAACATTTTCCTCCCCAATACTGTCTTTAGAATTTCAGAAGGATGGATCTCGTGTGCGGTTCCTACCCAACAAGCTCTCTAGATAGGGATGCTGCTAATTGATAAGGGGTTTGACACAGAACTCAACTTATATTGCTAAACAAACTCAATGAGTTCATCTTAATTAGGCAGTGATTTGGAGCAAATGAGAAGATGAAAGGTGGCCACTGCTCTGTGAGGGAAGTGGCTGTGGTGTTTGAGTCACTATTTCCCAGGATATGGAGAAGGCCGAGGTGCTCAATGACTTTTTTGCCTCAGTCATGACTGGCAAGGGCGCAAGCCATCCCCCCGAGGTGCAGAAGCAAGGACAGGGACTGGGAGAATGGAGAGCCACCAGGGTTAGAGAGTGTCAGGTTTGGGAGCATCTGAGGAACCCGAAGGTGACAAGTCCATGGGACCTGATGGAATACATCCGCGGGTCCTGAAAGAACCGGCAGATGGGGCTGCGAAACCTCTATCCATCATATTTGAAAAGTCATGGCAGTCTGGTGAAGTTCCCGGTGACTGGAAAAGGGGAAACATAACCCCCATCTTTAAAAAGGGAGAAAAGGAGGATCTGGGGAACTACAGGGCAGTCAGTCTGACCTCTGTGCCTGGCGAGATCATGGAGCAGATCCTCCTGGAAACCATGCAAAGGCACATGGAAAACGAGGAGGGGATTGGTGACAGCCAACATGCCTTCACCAAGGGCAGATTGTGCCTGACGAATCTGGTGGCCTTCTACAATGGGGTTACGACGCTGGTGGATAGAGGATGTCATCTACCTGGACCTGTGCAAAGCCTTTGATACCGTCCCGTGCGACATCCTTGTCTCTAAGTTGGAGAGGCACGGATTTAACCGTATCCAGAGCAGCGTGGCCAGCAGGGTGAGGGAGGGGATTCTCCCCCTCTACTCTGCTCTTGGGAGACCCCACCTGCAGTTCTTCATCCAGCTCTGGGGCCCCCAACAGCAGAAGGACTGGTTGGAGCGAGTTCAGAGGAGGCCACAGAGATGCACCAAGGGCTGGAGCCCCTCTGCCATGGGGACAGGCTGGGAGAGGTGGGGATGTTCAGCCTGGAGAAGGGAAGGCTCTGGGGAGACCTTAGAGCACCTTCCAGTACCTGAAGGGGCCTACAAGGAAGCTGGGGGGGACTTTTTACAAGGGCCTGTAGTGACAGGACAAGGGGTAACGGGTTTAAATGGAAAGTGGGGAGATTTAGATTGGACATCAGGAAGAAATTCGTCCTGGAGAGGGTGGGGAGGCACTGGGACAGGTTGTCCAGAGAAGCTGTGGATGCCCCATCCCTGGGAGTGTCCAAGGCCAGGCTGGATGAGGCTTGGAGCAACTTGGTCTAGTGGAGGGTGTCCCTGCCCATGGCAGGGGGTTAGAACTGGATGGTCTGTAAGGTCCCTTCCAACCCAAACCATTCTGTGATTCCATGGTATTAGAACTGGCTCTGTGCTGTTGCCTGATTGCTGCCATCTACATTACTGAATTCTGAGCAGACTATTAGCAGGACGAGGCCGGGGGAGCGGAAGAGGGCTCAGCTCAGATAAGCAGAGGCACTGCTTAGAACTGTGCGGAAGAGGATACCTGTTATTTGCTGATGTTGGTTAGAAGGAGGTTGGCTGCTCGCTATTACCTTTTTTTGCCCGTGGGCCCCTCTCCCACCCACCACTGAGGGGCCGAGGCCTGTGTTTAGTTGGAAGCTGTTTTTTTTCCTAGTGCAGGACCCAGTTAAGCAGAGTGCAGGTTACTCTCTGTTGTCTTGTAGATGGGATGGGATGTGCCTGTGTTGGCTCTTTATTCCTATGCTGCTTTGCTTGTCTCTCTTGGCAGTCTGCTCCTGCCTCCTGTTAGCTGGCGCTGCACAGCACGTGCAATAACACGCGTGGGCCGGCAGCCTGGGAAGAGGATGGATGAAGGCTGTGGAAGGGCTGGGAGTTAATGTTTGTTACGGCAGCCTTGTTGCTCGGCGCACACTGTGTTACTACTGCAGCCTAGTTCTGCCTTGCGCCCTGCGCTGCCCTTGCCTGGCTGCTGCACCCAGCTGGCGGGTGTCTGTCTGCCAAAAGAAATTGGCTTGGGATCTGGTCCTGACAAATAGCTGTGGTCCCCGGGAACGCCTTGTCTTCACATCACGGTGACCCGTGTGACCCAGCTCCTCGTGGGGAGAGCCTGTCCCCTTCGGCAGCTGAGCAGCTGCCTTCTGTTCGGGTCATATCTGCCTGCTTATCAAAGTGACTCAGATTTTGATTCAGCTTGCAACTGATGTTGGGCAGAACTTCCCTGAACTCGGTAGCAGCAACTCCTGCCATCGATGTTTGATACAGCTACTCTGTTCTTTTCCTCACATGCTTGGTTTTGCCTCCGTCTTCCTGCTGCAGCTGTCCCTGCCTACTGGAAGTGGTGGGAGAGAGGCAGGGGCAAGAGATGACACGCGTGACCTGGTCTGGTCCTTTTGCCTTTCTCCCCTGCTATTTGCGTTTCACCATGAAGAGACGTGTAGAGTTTTACCTGCTGGGGCAGGCCTATAAATCTGTTGCCTGCCCTATAAATCCGTAGCTAATGAGAGAGCTGGAAGCTCAGTGGCTTTGGCTGATATCTTTGAGCCTCTCCTGGCAGAGAGACTCAGTCACGTTGTTGATCAGTGCCCTTCAAGGAACTTGTTTCATTCCTGCTGACATTTTGGCTTGTAGACGACTGCATTTACCACGAAGTGACGTGAAGGCTGCTCTCAGTGGGCCGAGAAGCCCAGGTAACAAGGCTGCTGTTCCTGGGGACTGGTACTGTGGTCACAAGTGCCAGGGGAGCTCCCTGCAGTAGAGCATGGGAACGTTAGCTGGGGTCCCGGCTTTGTCCCTGTGGGAGCTGCTGGAGGAAGGGGGGTGGCCGTCCCCACCCTAGCCATACCTGCGTTTTCGGTATGCCCGAGCGCGTGAGCGGTGTCGCTGCCACCCAAAGGCTTTGTGTAAACCATGGGCCTTGAAAATACCATGAATAATATGGGAGCAAAGGTTGGAAAAAAAGAGATCTACACCAGCTAATATCAATTCTTTCCTTTATTTTCTTTCCCTCTTTTTTTTTTTTTTTTTTTTGGTTCTTACTGGGGTCTGGGAACAGCCTCGGTTAAAGTTGCCTTAGTTTTCCTTTTGTGACGCTGATTTAGGATACCTGTCGAAAGAGGAGGTGGTTTGCGCAGGAGTGCGCGGCTCACCCCAGCTTTGCCTTCTGAAATACAGGTGATGCCTCCTTAACGAACCGCCCGCGTTTCCTCAACACTGAATCTGAATATCGGTTGCTATTTAAAAAAGTACAATGTTTGAGTTGTTGGTTTAATCACAAAACAAAACACATGAATGGAAACACTCATTTACGTGACTATTGCTTATACACCGAAGATGGAGAGTTGACTACAAATGGCCACGCGTAGTCCCTTAATGAGAGAGAGTGTGTTCTTGCTGAGACCATACCAGGGCAAAAAACCCATTCAAGACTGAAATATGCTGTGCTTGAATTTACCTTTAGGTTATGGAAAAGGATGGATGGAGGGGTGCAGCGTAGTTAAGGGGTGTAATTAGCTGAAATCTGACTTTTTGCCGCTGTGACGATACACGCGGTTTATAAACGGAGGAGGCCTGAGGTTGCTCACAGCTACTTAAGCTGCTGTTTACTTCACGCCTTAAATTGCACACCGAAAGCGGTGCTTTGGCATGCGTCTCTTCGTTGCAGCACGTGCGTGGCGGGGTGAACAGGCGCCTGGGAAAGGAACGTGTAAACTGGGTTAGAGAATTTCTGTGTGTGGTAAGTGGAGTATTTCTGTTTAATGTTTGTGTTAGAAGCTATGTTCAGGTACCAGAGGGAATGTCTAATTGGTGCATGTAGCTGAACTGTGAAAAAAACCAAATTAGAAAACAGGTTATTATACAAAGGAAAACCTGATTCAAATTTTCCTTGATCGTGTATTTTAATTCAAGACTTGAAGGTTAAATTAAAACTCTAGGAATGGATTTTATTGTTTTAAAAATAAAATAGCTTGTACTAAGACTTGCCAACTCTAAAAACCTTTATATATCTCTAATTTAACATATTTTCCCCTATGCTCTGTCCACCTGCAGCTGTGGATGTAAGATTAAACCCATCTGGTCAAACCCAGAGGTGCATGCGTGCCATGGGAGGTTCTGCGTGTCTGGTTTTGGATGTGGTCGTGGCCGAGAGCTCCTGGAAAGAAGAACGTGAGGGAACAGGGTATCCAGATGAACAAAAAACACTTTGCATGGAACAAGCGTTTCCAGCCAATCGGGTCTGTCGTAACTGGGGATTGTGATGGAGGTACCTCTACGTTTGGGATGTTGCTTGTGGGGGGTGCTGTCTTGGTGGGAAAGGTGAAAGCACATGATTTCAACATCCAGCCACAGCTCGTGTCCTCAGGTTTCTTACAGCAAGCCAGGGCGGATGCTGTGCTCATTGCTTGGGATGCTGCATCTTTATTCCTTTCGCTAACAGCCTTTAGTAGCGCTCAGGCCTTTCAAAAATCCCACACTCCCCCTCATTTCACAATAAAACAACCAGGCAAGAATTTTTCCTCCCTCACTGAAGTTTTTAAGTGAAGTTTGTTTTCCACATACATGGTAAATCTTGATAGAAAGCATTTAACAGTGTGCACTAACAAACTTATCCAACATATACATTACATATATATATTTATATATATAGAATGTTCTATATACAAACATATACAACTTTTTAGATCTCTACAGACTACAAGAAAATTGATAATTATAGTCACAAGTGGTGAACTGAACAGAAATAGTAATTTGTAGCTGTCTGGAAATATGTAAAATACGGAAGAGTGGAAAGCAAGATACAGCCATGACCTGATGGGGAGAACTAGAGAAAGGTTGCTTAAAAGTTTAGTAGTAAAAATTGTATGTTTGGGGGATGCTGGATTCTCGTTTCTCTGTTGCATAAAAATGCAAATGGAAACCTAGTGGTAGGTTTCCCCGCCCCAACCCCCCGGTGCTAAGCTAGAGGCTCTTGGCAGCCCGAGTCAGCCAGGCATCGCGTACGTCACCTGTTGAAGATGCTTTTCTCTCCAGGTGTGCTGCATTGATTAGCAATTAAAAGTTGCTTTTAAATGTTTATGTTCTTATAGGAGCGAGCAGGCTCCAGCTCCACCCTGAAGATGTTTCCACTGCGACCAAGGGAACAGGAATCCTTGCACCGTTAGCCACCCAGGTGAGGTACAGCCAAAACCTTACGCAGAGCTGGTAGTTGCCTCGTTGTCAAAGTGAACCAACTGCTGCCTGAGCCCCATGTGCTACTGCTCACTGGGCTGCCGCCTTCAAGGCTGACTGCCTTACACCAATCCCTAGTGGAACCCTGCCCCGTAGCCTGTGGGTGTACAGGTGCCTCACTGGAATGCGTGATGGCCTTTCCTTCTGCAGAGGCGAGCCTAGAGCTGGGTACAGCATGAGCGCTAGTGGGGCGGCCTAGGCTCCGTGTCATGAAGGCTGCTTAGCTTCTCTGTAAAAGCGGAGAAGGTGGGAAGAATAACATCTAGGAAGTTGTCTGGAGGGTTTGACTGCTGCCCCAAATGATTTTGTTGCCCAGAGACTAGCAGTTCTGGAGTACGGGCCAGAGCACAGGCAGAGTGAATATATGTTTAAACACAAGATGGACGTGCTGTGATGTTCTCATTTCTCATTCTAGATGCCTGGTTACAGTGGTGCTTCCTCACGCACACAAATGGCTGGTTCTGTGACCTGGCTGCTGGCAGGAGTTCCCCAACCCGGTTCCTGTTGGTGTCAGAGAGGGCTGAGTCTGCCCTTCCCTCAAGACAGATACACAAGCATCCTCTCAACTCGTGGACAACTCCAATTCCTTAACTCTCAGCAGAAACCTAGGCATTGCTTGGGCTTTGACCTTTTTCACAGCAAATTTCTACAGTTCTCACAATTGTGGAGTCAAATATATTGACACCAGTTGAGCTTAGACCTGTTAGGGCCACCATTTTGATTTTGCCCACAGAGAAATGTAAAAAAAACCCCTGAAGTGTGAAATTCCTGCTGGGCTACAATGTGAATTTAAGACTCAACACCTCAGATCTGTTCCAACCCTTTATCTTGTGCAGCTGGGCTGACAGTGAAGCCAGACTTCCGGGCTGTACAGTTCCCTGGGCTCCATATTATTGTAAGATGAGGAAGGATATGGGGAGGGCATCGGTGAGAGAGATCATCTGAGCACGAGGGTGATGTACACACCAGTGGAGTTAAGGTCTAGTAAGGAGGAGGATGCTGCCACTCTGCATCAGTATCTGTCAGGACTCCTTGAAGGGACAGAGGCTGTCACTCTTCCCAGATAGAAAATGTTTAAGTGCTGCTTTTCTGCCTTTTCCTCACTTTCCTTTTCTAAAGTGAAACCTAACAGTTGACTAGCGTGGCAGTGAGGCTCCTGTAGGCTACCATGACTGAGCCTACTCACACAGGGAGGTGATAGCTTCTACTGTTCTCTCCTGTACCTGCAGGTTGGGTTTTTCTGCAGAGGGCACTGTAGAAACCAAACAAGCCCCTTGGAAGCAGAAGCAAATCACTTTTAGCAGTGGGAGCAGAAAAAAAATCAATGACCACTCGCCCACGGCGTCACTTTATACACATGCCGATCCCGCACAATTGTTTTTCGTGCTCCTCCCCGGCCCATCATTTAGCCCTGCCGCTGCGATCTCTCTCCCCAGCTTTAGGGGGGGCTGCTCTGCATGTTCCATTCAGAATTTCAGCCCACCACTTCAGAAAAAACCTCTGCTCTGCAAGCTGCTGAGCAGCTGCTCCAAGCAGAACTGGACAGGACGCTCCAACTTGTAGCCCTACGCTTTCCCATCTTGCCTTTCCTAACCTTCCCAGTGATTTCCTAAGCTGTTTTTATTGTTCCTGCTACTGGGAAGTAAGGCAACCAAGTGATACAGACACCACAGGGATGGACAGTGCCACAGCCCCTTCAAGGACAACGGAGAGCAATCTAGAGCACGTTCTAAGGAGTACAGATACGGGTGGCACATCGTGTGCGCTGAATTGCAAATTCACCGTCTATGCTCATGTTTTAACGACGTTTCAGATAGATAGTGCCTGTCTAGCTGCTTGAAAAATCTACGAATTTGGAGCATAGGATTTGGAAGTTAGTTGTTCTTCCGGTAGGAGTTAAAGAGCACTGATTTCAAGGGAAACAAATAGCAGATAAGGAAATGCAGCTCAACTCATTTTGATGTTGAGAATGGCAGCAGACATGCTGGAAATGTTTTTTTGTAATGGCTTTTTGTAATGTCACTTTTAAAAAATAAAGATTTTTGCCATTTATGTATTTTTCTTCTTTTTTTTTTTTGCTCAGAATAGAAATAAATCCCATTTTTCTTCGGTCACAACATGCTTTCTTTTTCTTTTTCTTTTTTTTTTTTGTTAAGATGTCAATTAATCATGCAAAGTTTTATAAGTGCATTAACATTCGAGTTTGTACAGAGTATTTTTAACCAGACGCACTCCCCGCAGTTCATACCTACAGCTTCCGAAAACCTACGTGCCACAGTGATGGTTGAGTTCCTTTTGGAAAAAATCATCTACCGCGTGAGCCAGCTGTTGCAGTACGACCCACCCGATTCTAGCTTCCGTCTCACGGTCTGTAAAATTTCTCCTTGACTCCCACTGTGATGAATCCAATAATAGTAACAGGAAAACATCTTCTAGGAGGAAAAAACTGTCTCTGGCCGGTGACTGGTAGATTTGGGAGTGAACGTTGCTTCCCTGAACAGTGTTCTTCATAAAGCCACAAGCTGCTGCTGCTTTGGAAGTCTAAAACTGGTACCACTTTTTGTCCTTGTATTTCAGCATCACCTGCAGAAACAGGAGACAAAACGGATGTGAAACGCCGCTCTGTACATGAGGTGCCGCACGTGACCCAGGGGCATTCACCGTCACAAACTTCCTAGGTAAAAAGGGAAGAGCAATGCAGAGCAACGCACTTTACTGACAGCGTCACCAGGGCTTGGTTCCTGAGTGACCTAGACCGGAGTTAACTGAGACCTTGTTATTTAATTTCATCATTTAAAAAACAAAATTAAAAAATAGTTACCTGCTACTGCTGTTCATGACAAGATTTTTTCTGAGGAGCTTTAACTACTGCAAAAAGTACAGGGGGATGGGAGTAACCAGGACCTTGCTTTTTACTTCTCTAGAGAGAAGCTATACTATGGAGCAAGGTAGACGTGTCCCGAATGTATAAACTTTTTACATTCAGGGCATGTTCTTTCGTTCTATTTTTGCCTCACCCTCACAGAAGCCAATAAAAATGTGAAGGTCTTGTCCAGGGCTGTGACCTGTGTTAAATGAAAACCCATGCATTTTGGGAAGTATCCTTCAGTGTTGCTTTATCTTCAAAGAAAATCACTTGAGTCGATTCCCAGCCTTAACAGCGTGGGATGGAAAAGCTTTCAGTTTCCATCTCTGAGCACGGCAGCTGGCTGTTCCAGGCAGGCCCTGTTCTGTGTAGCTCTACCGGGGTGTTGTACTAGAAATGTTCTCCTCTTCTTCCCCATAGGATCTGTAAAGGTTCCTACATCCACACCCACCCACCTGTCTTCTGCCCTGCCGCACTGATGTGCCTTAAACCCACAATGGATTAGTGAGGAAGGCAAGCGTTGGGAATTGCCGTGTTCTAAGTTTGCAGGCTGATGATAGGTGCTCGTTTAGGAAAACATGAAAGGAAGGGGTCTGTGATGGAAATATTTTCTGCATTCTCATTGTTTGGGAGTGGGAAAATTGGCGTGTCGGTTAACATGAGCACACCTAAACCAGGATAACTGGGTGAGAACCGTATTTGAGCTCCCCAGGGGGAAGCCGAGGCTCAGCTGTAGGGCTGGTGGTTCCCAGTGGTGGTGGTGGGGTGCCAGCGCCCCTACCTCGTGTGCATGTTTGGAAAACGCCTCTGCGCTGGCCATCATGCTCGCAGTCCTTTCATCCAGCTCTCCCAGTTTCTGCCCTCTCTCATCAAGGGCGATGCGTGCACGGGTCAAGTCCCCAATGACTCCTCCAGCGGCTCCTCTCACGCCTTCGATTCCACCGGATCCAGGGATGTGCTGGGCAAGGCTGCGAGAGGCTTTTCCCGCTGTGGCCTCGCCAACTGCAAAGGAGAAACGGACAAGGGGACAGGAATGAGTTCCCGGCCTTGGCCCTGTCCTCGAGCTGCAGCCTTGCAGCAGCGATGCCATCAGACGTGCAGGTGGCGCGTGTGGAAAACCTTGCTGTGTGCCCTGGCACATCGACACTGCGGTCAGGGGCCCGCCCTGCCCCACCTCAGTTGCTCAGAAGCAGCTGCCAAGTTGAAGGAATTGTGGGAAGGCAACTGAGGACCCTCCCCGTCCTTCATGACGTCTGTTTTTTCATCCGTGTTCTAAATCTTGTGCACTACTCCATTCCTAGATGGCAAGGGTAGGAGATTCCATGAATTAATTAATTTCGGGGCGGGGGGGGGGGGGCAGAACCCAACCCAACCCAACCCCCCAGTAAACTACTCACAAAGCTCCTCTCTGTCAAAAGCTTGTCCACTTCCTCCAAAAAGTCCTTTGAGAAAGCCTCTGTTTTGGGCTTCTGGTGTTTCCACAGGAGTAAACAAATCCCCAAGCATGTCCTAGCAAAGTCAGACAAAAGCCCGTGTGACAATTGAACGAGGTGAAAGCAGTTCTAGGTCTTTCATTTATCTGCATTAACGAGCCACGTGCATCCGAGCTCATCAACCAGTTTTAGGAGTCTTGTGCAAACGTGCCTGAGTGCTTGACGTTTGTGTTTCACAGCAGGCGAATACTTGGGCTAACGAATCTCATGCTGTCACGGGGACTTGGTTTGTCACTGCCCAGTCTCATGGTCATTACCACAGAGGAAATAAATAAATATAAAAGGAATACAGGGTGAAAATACCAGTGATAAGATCACTTTTGCTTAGAAACAGCAGAGGCAACGCTATAATTGAACATCCAATTTGCTGTGAATTATGTGTTTCGCTTTAGCGAATATCCGGGCAGGCGCTCCGGTTTCCGTCCGTAGCGTGCCCGAGTCCAGCGCTCGCCAGCCGGTCAGCTGCCTTGTTGTTCGGTTGGGGTTTCGGCAAACAAGATCCCGTCACTTTCCCATGGCCCCTGCGCCGTTCCTGCGCATTTGGCAGCGTGGTCAGTAATACTAAGCCTGCAGGCCCCTTTGTGGTGCCAGATCTTGGAGCAGTCGACCCAAATCCCTGGCTCAGATTTATTTGCAGTACTAGGGAACGTGGGCTTTCCAGGATCAGACTGACCAAGGGAGCGTGCGGTCCCATTAGCGTCTGGAATCAGCGTGGGGAACAGCTGCTGGTTGCTCAGCCGAGCCTGGGCGGGCAGACGCAGGGGTTGTGGTGCTGCACAAGGCGCCAGGCTCCTGGGAGGCCGAGTGCTGGGATTGTGCTGGGACTCACCCTCACCGCTCCTGCACGGGCACCTGCTCTGCGGAGGAAAATTGCGGCAGCCCTTTGAGCCTAAGTGCAGGCTCCCACGCAGCCTGGCTTGGTTTTCCTAGGCAGCAGGTGATACTGGGTGAGCTGCTTTTTGATAGAGCTGTGTATGCAGACATACAATGACCGTGCAGGCCTTTTACCGCCCTCTCTGCGTGCAAGCCAGGCTCTGAGCCGTCCATCACTACAGAGAGCCCAGGGCTGCGTTTCCCTCTGGTTGGTTGTCATATGATGCTATTAACAACAAAATATGTAGCTTGTAATAGCCCCTCACTGTAGGCCCATGTTCTGAGATACACTGATCAGTTTGATCGTTTTAAAATCATTTCCCTGCAAGACAATCTGTCTGTGATGGGCAAAGGCGTGCACGCGACGGTCACCTCGCAGTGCTTTGTCAGACTGGAGACGGACAGTGTTGTGACACGAGCTGAGCAGCTCAGCACACGTTATTCCCCAGGGCATAACGTGAGCTGGCAGGACCATTTCTATCCTAGCTCACTGTTAATTATGTAACTTATTCCCCCCCTCTTTCTTTCCCTTTTATTACCCATGTTTCTCCCTGTAACATCTCACAATTTGTCCTCTTCAGTGAGTGACATTTTAATTCCTGTTTTCTTGGTAAAAGCCAACCCAAATGGTAAAAATCAACCAGTTTCATGGTAAAATCCAACCCAAATCTAACACCGAAAGACCTTTTGCTCGCAATAAGTTATTTTAATTAACCCATTTCTATAGCTACTCTATTTTAATGTATAAGGGGAGAGGATTTCCTCCTGTGGAAGAAGGGGAGTACTGATTACTGGAGTAAAACCAACGGTAAATAATTAAAAACTATATTAAACCAGAGCATATGTTTTGATACTAACTGCACCAGCTTGTCTCATGCGCCCACCCATCTACTGAAAGCTGCAGGTACCCAGATATTTTGAGAGTTAAAATAAGAAAATGATAAAAATGTGGGAAGGAATCCACGTTTTCACTGTGGCGGTTGCTGTGTGGTTGGCCATGTGCTGGTACCAACCGCTGTAGCCGCTCCCCGTTTGCAGCCGCCCCTTCTTCCCCGTCAGCCATCCTTAACCGTTGGCCCTTCACGCGGTGGGGCTGCGAGGAGCAAGCTGCCAGGAGCCCCGTTTGGGCACAAACCTGCCGCTGTACAGAGCCAGCAGAGACGGCAGCGCTGGGCTGCGGGCTCAGACAGCCGTGAGAGCACAGGAGCAAGGTGACGGTGTTGTGAGACAGTCCAAACTGTGACAGAGCTGCTGCCCTCTCTGCTGCCTCGGCACATTCGGCCGGGGCAAGTGGAGAGGAACACGTCTGTCCTGCTCCCGCAGCACAGCCTTCACTTCCAACACGGAAAATAAGTACGAAAATACTGGTGTTTTTTTTCCCCCACCCCATGCTTGCTATTTGGCAACAACTCACCGTCTCTGGTAACATCACTGTTACCTATTTAACAGTTTAAAACTCTTTTGAACAGGAACCATAGACCGGCAAGACGTGTTCCTTTGAGGAGTAAACCCAGCCATTGCCACGGAGTCAGGCCACCGTCCCGCCCAGACCAGCACAGAGGCAACCAAGTCAGGGTTTGAGCCCTACCTGGAGGTTGTCACACATCTCCTGGCTGTACGTCAGGCGCTGGATCTCTGTGGGAGAGCTGAGATACAAAGCTTGCCCTTCGTTAGTGAAGCAGAAGGTCCGCGCTATCCTCATGTCTGTTACAGGCAAGTAGTTGATGTCCAGCAGCGGGCGAAGGCTGGGCAAGCTGCAGAGAAGCAGGGATCCAGGTTAGTCACCAGTTGCCGCACACGTTACACCTGCCCCGTGGCTGCACTTTAAACCAACATTTGTGTGCACGCTTTTCATACCCGGAAGAGTTAAAGTGCAGCTCTGAGCTGAAAAATTCCGCCATAAACATGCCGCTGTCCTGCCATACTTTGGTTTCCTCGTGTGAGGAGTTTCAACTGCCTTTGCCTCACTAACCCTTAAGCTTCTGCTGCTGCCTGGACTAGGGATGCGCATGCGGCACAGGATGGCGTGTGCCGTGTGGCCGGGCAGTTTGCAGGGTAAGGCCTGCTCCCAGTCCCCGCATGGACTGCAGAAAATGGCATGGCAGGGGTCTGCTCACACCCTGCGGACAAAGGCTCCGGCATCACCTCTGCTGTCCTCCAGCTCTCCTCGTCCGCCGTTTTGGAGGGCACTTCCCAAAATCTAGAGGGCGTGGCTGGGAAAAGGGGGTGCGGCAAGCTGGGGGCACAACCACAGGTTAGCGCACGGCCCGCTCACTGGCGGAGATGATGAGGAAGGGAAACCAGCACCCTGAGCCGAAAATGTTCTGCAATGGCAAGAATGGGACTTGCTGCTTCACACTGGATAAACAGCACCCTTCTACGCCCGCCTTTTTCTATACTCCTCTAACCTGCCTTAACCGTAACTGAGCGAAACGACCAGGGTTTTCTGTACGATAATTAAAAACCACCAGCCACCACCTGTCACGTGTGGAATTTGCTTTGCTGTGCAGCCACCTTAACTCCCCATGGGGAGACAGGCCAAGGAACAGGCAAGGCAGGGCACCCCGTGCCCCTCCCCGGGGAGTTAACGCAGCGCATCGGGCCCTCCGGAGCAAGCGCAAGCGGAACGTGATGGCACCGTGCCGCCTCTTTGCTTAGTTTTGCCACGAGATTAGTTAGATAAGTACCTCAGTGTCATGATGTGCCCATTGGCACAAAAGCACGCCAGACAGACGCTGTTACAGAGGGTGACCACATCTGCTCGCAATAAAAAGGACGTTTCGGTGATGTTGTGGACATAAAGACATGTTTGGGAAGGCAATGAGAAGACTTTGGCTTGTTTTTCTGAACAAATGACTGCAAATTGATGATCACCCATATCCTGGGAGGAGGAAGGGGAATGCATGACAAGTTTCCTTTTCCTTGTTTTTTCACCATCATCAGCACTGTGAGGGTCCCTCCATACTTCATACGGTGGATGTGTCAACGTCCCCATGCAGTCCAAGCAGGCGAAGGTCAGCACGGCCCCTTTCAGTGTCAGAACGGTGCCTGAAAAAACAGAATTTCCTCTCACCGGCACTGCCGTCGCGCCGGTTGTCAGCGCTGCGGAGGCACGCAGCCCGGCTGGCGCACAATTCAGTAAGCGGCGCAAACGCCGTCACTGAGCCAGGGGGACAGGTCTGCCTCGCTCAGTTCTTCCTGACCACACAAGGTTGACAGACAGGCTGCCAGCACTGAAAAGGTCTCGGGCGGCCTACACCAAATAATCTGTAATCTGCGTCAGAATGCGGTGGAGGCAGGCGGTTGTTTATCTCTGCGTTAGACCGGTAGGATCCTTATTCCCCCGCAGTAAAATTGCTCTTCGTACTTCGGTGACCTCCCAGCATTGTTTTTCTAAACAAGCCGGGGGTGGGAAACCTCTGTTCCTCCTGCACGTGCTCTGATTTTTGTAATTATTTCACTTTAAATGTACCCGGCGCGTACTGCCTCGCCTCAGCCCTGACCTCTCCGAGCCCTCTGTTCTCCCTGCTACACCATCTGTCACTCTCCCAGCCAAATATCTCTCCCGGTACATCGGCCTGCCAACATTTTCGCTTCCTTCCCTGAACTCCCCTTCTGCTTCCCCGCAGCTTTCCAAGCGTAAGACAACCAAACTGCTCCCAGCATCCCAGAAAGGACGGCAGCAGAGCTGTCATTCCACAACAGGAAGGAACCCCGCTGCTCTCCCTGCCCTCACAAGAAACCCGTAGCTGACGACACAAGGGAATCTTCGGAGCTAACGCAACTGGAGCGTCTCAGTTCACGAAGCTGCGGGTCTCCCACGAGCATCTTTCTTTACCTGTGCACCCTGTGTAGCATGTGACCGCTGCCTGATGCCTGTGCGGAGAAATTTCTGCCCCAAAGGCCGTACAAAACCCTACAGGCATTCCCCCGTTGTACCGGGACAGAAAATAGACAGGAAAAGAGCTGCACCCTTACCGCTCGGCGACACCATGACTGGCTCTGACTGCCGTAAGTCGTCACTAGCGGGCAGATTAAGGGAGAGGATTAAGACCATACCGAGGCCCGTTCCGACCCAGAGGCAGGGGGAGACCGCGGAGTCATTCTTTCGGGCAAAGGACTCCATGAAGTACAGAGCAGTAATTGCCTCCTTGGCGTCCCTGTCGATACTGGACACGCTGGAGCTTCGGGAACGGCTGAAGGAGTTTTCCCTATTTTCTGTATAAATAAATACAAGCAGAGAGGCATAAATCGGCAATCCTGGAACAGGCACGAGCCTGCAGCAAGTACAAACTCCCTGCGGAGCACAGAGAATACAGAGTTTTCATAACCTGGGCAAACATCCTGACACTAGCACCATACCAGCTCGCCGCCAGTGTGTAAATAAGCGTGGAAAAATGCTGTCAGACCTCATCAGTTAGATCTGCATTAGAAATAGCTGCTTATTATGGAGATTAGCATAGACTAATTAGAATTTACAACAGCCTGAGCTCAAAGGACTTGTTCTAAATAGCATGAAATAATTTTAGACCCATATGTTACCAATGCATTCAAAATTAATCCATGTATCTCGTCACTGCAGGACACGAAGGGAGACGCCGTTACCAACTTCAGAGCACGTGTCCTTCGCTCCGCTCTTGTTCCCATAGCTGGGATGTTCTGGCACGCTGCAGTCACAGCCAGTGTCTACTGCCAGGCTATTAATAACTGCTCTTGGGGGAAAAGACACCCATTGCTAAACCTATCCCAGCGTCTGACACACGTCAGGGTACACATCAACCCTGGCTTCCCAGGAATTGAGGCGAGAGACCTGCTCTGCCACCTGGCAGCAACCACATGGCGAGCCAGCTCTGGAACAGCGCGAGCCAGCTGGAGACGGTATTGCCCTCCCCGTGGACACCCCGGTACGGAGAAGTAACCACGAGCGGGGTCTGAGGGCTGTGGGGCTCAAAGATCTCTGCTTTGCTTCACCTGGGGCCAAGCAGGAAGCACAAAGCAGTGCGAGGGAGCTCGCAGCGTTAGCAGGAGCTGTCAGTGCGACACATGGGAGGCGGTAAAGCGCACTGGGGGTGAAAGGTCATGGAGGGGCACTGGTGGCAGAGGGAAGAAGAGAGCAGGGCTGGCTGCTAGCACAAAACTGTGTGTGCCAGCGCTGCTGTCTCCCAGCCTGGAGTCAAAAGTGGGGCTGGACCATCGGAAACCTCATGTACCCTTCTGCAACAATAGAGGACCAGGAAGGTCTGGAGATGGAGAAACAGTGGAAGCTACGGGACCTGGGATAAAAGGCTCACTTCTGAACCTGCCATTATGAAGTAGGTCCATGTTTGGGAGGAAATGACCCTTCTAGCTCAGAAGAGAGAGCTGTCTCTTTGGGGGCAGCAGAGATGTCTAGGAAGGGGAATACTTTCTGCCATAGCTGAAGAGCAAACTTAGAAAAGGCCTTTCTTGCATACTCCAACTTAAAACTGGTCTGAGGCTCGTACTGCCTGTCTGGTTCCTGCTCTCCGCCAGAAGCAGCAGTTTCGCTGGTGAATCTCTTCCCCAAGCAGGGTGCTGTGTTCTACCCCTGCGACTCAGCGCAAGCTGCTGAAACCGTCCTCTTCACAGCAGCCACCTGGGAAAGGCTGGAGAGACCCACGGCAAAGCAGTCCTGGAGCCGCAGCCAGCGTTGCTACGTATGCTGCCTTCGAAGTTGGCACACAGGGATGGAGGGGGGTTCTCCTGCTACTCTTTCACACTTGGGCCAGCTCCTGTTCTTTGAGAGCTCCGGCAAGTTGTCCCACAGGAGCTTCCCAGGATGGCCATCCCTGGTACTTCAGTCCCACTCTCACGGAAGAGAAACTTGTGTCTGCCTGAACTTCCGAGCACTGCCCTCACCCCGTTTCGCCTCCACGTAGGCACTGTTGTAGCTCGCTGGTTCTGGCTCAGTACTGCCACATATGCCTGCACCAGACTGGGGTTGTTGAGTCATGTGCAAACCCAGCTCCCGATACCTTGAGGATCAGTGTCTCCCATAGCCCCCAGCACCCTGTACTTCTCCTGGCTGGACCAGCTCCTTCCTAAGGACAGTGGCAGCTGCCAGGTAAAGAAGGGGAAGGCAGCAATTTCAAGGCAGAGATCATCAGGGCTCCATATATATGTGTATATATATTTCCCCCCCCAAAAGGGTACCTAATTAAAAAAAATGATATTATGAAATACATTTTCTCTTTAACAGGTGTATTAATGTCACAGTCACATAAAATTCAAATATGGTGGTGCTCAGACTGAGATACTGAAAGAACAAATGCAGTTAGTGTAGGCGACATGCACAGAACTTAAAATATATGATGTGCCATTTGCATGTGTCATCAAGCTTCCTCCCTCCCTAAATTACCAAGCAATGTTCCTCACTCCGATGCAGTACGGTTAACTAATAAATCTTCGCGGAACTGACACGAACGGATACGACCTGTGGGAACACGCTGTGCCGTTTTCTATTAAATACACTACTCGCGCGGACATTCTAAAGACCAGCATGACACATGTCAAAATCTGACGTTATTAAACGTGTCTGTACAGCAACCCAAAACCTAGGAAAGGTTGCAGTCACTGTGGGACTTTATTGGCTACCTCTGAAGCAAGGTAGAAACCTCTCCTCTTCCTCGATTTCAGGATAAAATTTAGCTTAGGCTTGTTCCCTGGGCCTCCTTACTCCATGAGTTTATACCCTGAATTTGCTATTTAGAAAATGTTCCGCTGTATCCTAGAGAATCACAGAAGCACTTTCCTTTGGGAAACTTTAAAAACTTGCCATGTCCTTGCCTAGTAGCACTGCTATGCTTGAAAACGCTGTCCCATCCTCTAAAGGCTGTACTGCCCATCTGTAGCCAACAAACCCTTAACCGCACCGCCATATTCTGGGCTTTCCCTCACACGTCCCTTTTCTTGCACCGCGTGATGAGTGTAGCAAGACCGCGAGCTGCATCATCTTTCCGCGTGCGTCGGAACCAGCCGCGCTTCCAGGGACTCCTGTAACCTAGAGCAGACACGGTTTATTCGCGCTCCCTGCTTCAGTACAGGGACAGGACGGTCCTGCATGAAAGGCAGGTACTCTCCTGCTCCTCTGCTCTCTTCCCCTCTGCAGAACATCCTCTAAATTGCCTCCCGCTTTGATGGAGTCCAGTATTCTCTTTTCTTCGAGAGGCACCTATCCGACTCCCAGGACCCCTCTGCTCCCACCCACCCAGATGACCATGTCCTTTTTAATCCTCTTCCTCTTGCAGACCTGGATTTCTCGGCTCTTCTTTTTTTCCAAATAGGTTTCCAGGCTGTTCCTGCAGCCAGCAGGGAGGAGCTGAGAGCACCATCAGAGGGGTCCAGTGTCCCCGGGAGCTAAGGGGTGACCGTCATCTGGGAGACGCTGCCATTCCGGCTGTTGGACTATGAGCACCTCTGAGCAGCAGGATTATTATGGGCAGCCGGTGCGTTTCAGAACGCATTCTGTAGGTTAAGACCACACCATATAAATGCCACTGCTCTTCCAACAGTAGCCCCTGCTCAGTGTCATTCAGCCCTGCGCTACGCGTGCTTTGGGTTACTGAGATGCAGGGGGACACGCAGGAGCTGACTTCGTAACACGGGACCCACTTGATTTCCAGCTAAGAGCAGCAGCGTACTAAGAGAAGGCTTCTGATTCGAAAACAACTGCAAAAACTCGAGCTCGCTGACAGAAACACAAGGGACACTTCAACTCACATGCCAGGATAAAAACGAAGCCGGCGTTTTGGGGTCTTACCTTTGTTCATCCATGTGTGAGCAGTACAGTGACGCTCGTCGTGTGAGAATGAACTGATTCCGTGTAATTGCTGAAGCATTGCCCGTCTGGGAATGTGACCTACTGCCACAACATCGCATGCATTGCAAAAGGACAAGAACAATTGAGCCAACCGTCACCATGACGTGTACACGAAAGCAGCCCCCGGCACTTCCTGCCCTAGCTCTTTCCTTGCACGACCTGTTGCTGGGGCCTAGAAGAGGTAGTTTAGGGATTGGGAGTTTTCTGAGGATTTGAAAGGTAATTTGAGCAAACAACTCCATCTAGTTCCACGATCACCTTGACAGAGCACTCGCAGAGATTGTTTTTAAACTTCCTTTTGTTTACTTTCCAGTGGAAGTAAAATGGAATTTCCTTGTGTGCTGGGTTCAGTCAGGAAAGGGTTAACTCCCTTTACTCTGGTTGCCAGGGAACTCTGTTGCTGGACAGTAAGTGAAACCATTGATAAGGCCCCAGCTGGTGCTGGGGATGGCCTGTACTGGGCTCAAGGTCTATTGTCCACTTCGGACACTGTAGCTGACCCAGACTGACCAAGGCAGTATTTCATCCCATAGTACATCATGTTCCGGTCTCTTTGGGTGGGGAAGAGAGACCGGTAGCCATTACTCTGCCCTTCTCTCTCTCTCCCTTACTCCCTTGCTCGTCTCTCCGGGCACTTGCCCACCCTCCTGCGTTAGCTGCTTTGCCAACTCCTGTGCTGGCTCATTCGTGTGGGAGCTGGTGCATTGTTTTGGGTTTTCTGGCCGTGTTATCGGTGATAAGGTTTGCCTGGAATCTGCTGCGTAGGCTCCGGCCTTCAGGCCGCGGCTCTCGGGCTGCGGGTCTCGGGCTGTGGGTCTTGGGCTCTCAACATCTGGGTGTGCGTTGATCAGTGGATGGTGGGAAATTGTATCATATTGTATATATTGTACTATATATTTCATTTTCTACTATTTTAAGTATTTATTAGTAGTAGTACCTGTATATTGATTTAGATTTAATTAGTAAATAGTTCTTATCTCAATTTTATGAGCTTCCTTATTTCTTTTTCCTCCGACTCTTCCCCTCCACGGGAGGAGGGGAGGGGGATTTGTGAGAGCGGCTTCGTGGTATTTTGCTAGCTGGAGTTAAACCACGACACCTTGCTTTCCCATGGAATTGAAAAAGAGGAAGGATACTAATGAAAATATTTATGCCACCGACATGTGCATCTGCAGGGGAATGTCCTGACCTCTATTCTCAGCTGCAGCAAAGCTTCGTTAGGGGAACGCATCCTCGCCTCTCTTCCAAGAAATTGTCACTGTGATTAATCTAAAATAATGGATTTAGCACTAACGCAGAAGCAAAACGTCACTTTCTTCTTGAGGTTAGGAATCATGAAAGTAGAAGTATCACTTGTTATGAGGAACGAAAGAAAATGACTGGTGACAAAGACTATCATTTTCACGGCAAATATTTACCTTAATGGAAGAGAGAGTTTCAGAAATGACTGTCGGTGTCTTGGATGCTATTTATAGGTCCTTTCCTGGATTTAACATACTAATTGACCTGCTCGTAAAATATATACAAAAATTGACCTTTTTCTGATACGGAAATCAATATATTCTGGAAACAAAGTCAGATGGTTTATATTCTCCTCACTCGGAGCTTTCTAAAAGCTGAATCTCAAATAGCAGACGTAAGAGAAGCTAATGCAACTATTAAAACATTTCCCAGTTTAAGGATCATCATCAAATTTTAAGAGAAATCTGTCACTTCTAAAACCATGTAGCCAGGAAAGCATGCAAAGCTCTGAATGCCAGTGTAAAGGTACAGTGAAGGAGTTACACTTCAGACGTGAATCTGCGCACGGTGATATCATAACGAGACAGAGCCGTATCACAGATGGCAGCGCTTCAGCAACACAGCGGAGGGAGGGGCAGGAGGGAGCGCTGCAGGGCTGTCACACGTTTAAGAGCACTGCACATTTATTTACTCGGCCGAAAACACCTCCAAACACGTTTTAGTAGCACTACTCTAAAGCTGCATCCCACACAAAGCAACGCGCTAGAAAGCAGCAGAAGTTGTCTCAAGCACGAACAACGCGGTAATAATCTGCAAGATGACTGCGAATGGTTTCCTGCCGGGTCAGCTCACATAAGTTTCCCTAAAACTACGACGGAAAGGCTGTGAATATTCTGCTTGCAGAGCATTCAGAGCAGAGTGTCCGCACTGACACGGAACTCACACCTCTGGGATGCCTGACCCTGCCTGGAAAAGGGCTGAAATACACTGTCCTGAAGTTGCTACAGGTACGCAGTGGAATCTGAACGGTTTCACAGAGCTGTACCGATACCGGACTGACGTAAACGACAGCAAATAAAAGCCTGAAAGTGAAAGTAGATTCAAGTCCCCAGACTTGGATCTTTGTGTTGATATTTCCAGAATATGGAAAAGTTCAGGCTTAGGTTTTAGTTCAGCATGCGTTAAAACCCGAAGGGAACTGCTAGGGCAGAACTATTCTTCATACTGAAAATGAAGTAGAAACAAGTGTTTTCATAGAAAGATAAAAATGCCAGAGATTTTTACAGTGGGTGATCTACCCAAGTTCTGTATTCAGCTGTGTGAACCACTTCCCTTTACTTACACAGGTGAACTGTCTTCACATTCAAACCACTAAGAGTTCAATTTGGACATAGATTATATGTTTAGGCATATGTTTTTTAATCAAAAGTGTCACAATTTCCCAGAACTTAAATCCCAACCTAATATATCCATTCTGCTGAAGTGTCTTTCATAACACTGATGGTTTGGGAAAGGACAGGATGTTATATAACTTCCCTCTGGGGAGGTACCCAAGGGTAAGGAGGAGACAAAAAGCATCATAGAAGGAAAAAAACCTTGTGTTCATTCAATAACAAAGTCAAAATAGTTAATGTTATAACAAAGCCAGTGAAAGCATTTTAAAGGACTCTTCCCCCTGCCAACAGATCCTCTGCTTGTGGAACTGAAGCGTAGTTAGGAAAGCTTTGATTTAACAAACCCCTTTGGAACAGCTATTTCACATCACTTGAACAATCTCGGAGTGGTCCTAGGCTCTTCCCTAGTTCTCTATACACAACAGCCCACCACCCATTCCATCCTGCCACTGAAGTACCAGGAGCCACCCAATGGTGTATTCCACTTCCAAAAACGTTTCCAAAAATATTTTAGATGTGGAAAACCAGTTTATATTGATCTGAAGCGATTGCTAACAAGCAGAAAAATGCTAGAGTTGAGCATGCAGTGCAAAAGACACCCTCCAAATTCATCATGCCTAGAGTACAGTGTGAAATTAGCTCAACTTGGAATTAAATCACCTTTTAAATTAAAACTGACTAGACATTCGGTGAATGTAGCAAGAACAGAATTTTCATTTAGCTAGTTGTTTTAAAAACAAGGAACACTTGCAGACTCCTGTAGGAAAACAACATCTTAATATCCTACTAGAACCTGACAGAAAATGTACTCCAAGAAAAAAACAAACGAACCCTATCTAGCCCCAGAGTTGGAATTTAGGCACTGCAGCTCACATGCACCCAGTCCAAGGATCTTCATTCCTTCCCAGACCTTTCCTGGCCACTAAACATGCTGACTCACAAGGCACTTCAGTCTTTAGACAACCCCCCCTTCCGCTTTTTTCCCCAGGAACATAGGGCATTGCAAGCTCTGTGACCAGATTTAAGCAGGTACACACTTAAACTCCCCTTACCCCTCTGGGGGAAACCAGTGCTTAGATCCGATAAAGGTTGTGAATCAGTCGAAACGACGACAGCTCCACTGGCTTCTTGCGGTGTTGCAGTTGCGGCACTCGGCAGAAAGCTGTAGGCACGATCAGTCTGAGAGGACCGACCCTATCCATCCATGCCTTCTGTGTCTGTGGCTACAAGGTATGAGGAGCAGAATCCTTCATGCCTCCCCTGGAAGCTGAGCCCCTGATGGCTATGATGCTCAGCTGAGAGGCTGAGCCTAAGGTTTCTCACCCTTCTGGTCCTATTTTTTATTTACTCTGGGCCTAATATAAAATACAAACGCGTTCTGGGGAACATGAACACCACTGTGCTCAGAAACCGGGCTCCCTCTTGCCCTAGCAACCTGCTTTTTATGCATGTCCTATACCGGACTTACTGGGCAAGTGTCACACCCCATCTGTTTGGTTAGGGCATCCCCTCTCTGAAACGCGCTCTCAGACCGCATCGTAAAGGCACGGATTGAAGTAGGTGGGCTGAATTTTCTCCTTACTCCCAAGGACCCGTTCCCGTTGTTTTTGCTGTGTCTGTCACAAGCAGATGGGTCTTTGCCCTTTTTTCACCTTTAAAATCTCTCTATACCTCCATTCTAAGAGGAAGCAGAAAAAGAGAAGGTTTTTATGATACTGCAGTAGAAAACAAGCACACGCGCTCCCATCTCTGCCATAACTGAGAAAGAGCACTGTGGACAAGTCACTTCTGGAAACAATTATATCCCCCCCTGAATAATCTATGGATCATATAGTTCACTGTTCAAATGGAATGCTTTGAAGCGGAGATGAAAACCTTATAGAAGGTGCTGGAATATCCTTCCTCGGAACACTTGCCTTTCTGGTGCCAAATGTTTATTACAGCCCTGAAGAATGTGCTCTTCAGAGATCGTTGAGTTTGCAGTGCCCATTAGACCCAAAGTGCTGTGATTTTGCTAAATACAGGAAAATATAATTTCAACTTCCCAATAAACTTTTTTATGCAAATAAAGCTTTCTGCAGTAAGGGACAGAATTTCTACATATAGAACAAGTCCTCTATGCACCGTTTTTATCGGCTTCTCTGCACAGACAAGAAACGTGGTGACAAACTGAGTGGATAGTGGAGGCCGTGGCTTACTGTAGCGTCTCCAAGTTATTTCCTACTATACTACTCTTACTAGTTGTGGCGGTGTAAAGTAACTTCAAACATTAACAAAACTGAAATGATTCACAATCAGAACTAACTCCATAATCCCCTCAATGAGGAATAAATTAAAAATTCAAGCCAGGGGCTTTTCCCCAGGCTAGGAAAGCCTGGCTGGGAAGAGCCATGGCACTTAGGGGCCCCACAAAGTGTGGTCCCATGACTGCTGTAACATGCCCAGCGGAACAGGGAAGCGTCTCAGTTCTGCTGACTGCCTGGGCAGGGAAGCTCACCAGAAATCATCCACCCTGCAATACAGAGAGGCATGGCAAAGGGAATATGGTGGACAGTAGGACCTGTTCTGAAAACCTGCCAGAGATGCAATAACCTCCGAGGAGAATCCATTCCTGCGGTTAACTACCCTCGTGATTAGAACGAATCCCTGCTGTCTCCCTGAAGTCATGCCTCTGCCCTAGTAATTTATGTCCATTACATCCTGCCCTTTCCTCGGCAGACATGGAGAGCAGATTATTCCCTTCCTCCCTGCAGTACCCTGCCACACATTTGCGTAATTGCGTGCTTTTTCTTCGGTATTTTCCTAGAACAAGCAACCAGGTTGTTTCACTCTTTCCTTGCGGCCTATGAACCACAACCTTTGAGAAGTCTTCTAGGTTATTGTCACTTAGTTTACATCCACGTGCCGGCTTCAGAGAGTAGACCCCAGAAAAAAGGAGGCGATGATAAAAAGCAGCAATCTCCCTCTTCCCCCTCAACCTTGCCATACGGGAAAGAAACCTAATGGGCACATTGGCTCACGCAGACAAAAACTCCAGTGCGCTCTGCGTACGGCACTGCTGCAGGCAGCACGACAGCGTAGCAGCAGCTGACAAGAAACACCGATAAATTCTACCTAAGCTACACGGGAAATACCGCAACACACAGCACGGCACCAGCTGGGCCTGGGTCCTCAGGCTGCACACTTCCCATGACGTAACCACTCGATATTGCATTTCCAAGACCCCGAGTGCAGCACACGGGACACGTAGGAGAGCAAACGCCAGCTCTTCCCAAGCTTTGCACACATAGTTAGAGGCTAACACTGGTTAAGGTTCAGATTGATCCTAAGGCTTTGGAGACTTTGTAGCAGAAGCAACAGACCAAAGGAACGGGCTGACATACGGACACAGGAAATCATAGTAAAATTTGCTGAATCTAAAAACCCAACCAAAAGCCTCAAAAATCTCCGCACCCTAAAACCCCCAAACTAAACCAAAAGCCATCAGGAAAAAAAAAAATCCAGAAGCCTCTGTCAGGCTGTCTACAAAGCGTCTTGTGGTGATCCTCACAAATGCTTTTGAATAATGAAAGGAGTTTACAGTGTATAGTGTATATCAAACACTATCCATTTCCAAACCAAATGGGACAAAATCACTCAGGAGACAAAACCAACTTATCCCCCAAAGAGTTTTAGTCATTCTGTATGCAGATGCAAAAGAAAATCCCCAAGTATAAAAGTCCACTGGATCTATTAAAATGGAAATTGTACTAAACTTGCCATAGAACTTTTGATAAGGTTATTAAAGATAATGACTAAATATTCTTGAGTGGTTCATTTTGCCAGCTCACAGCGACATTTCAATTCAAGTGCTCTGTATCAATTTGTAACTACATATAACCAAAATAGTTAACCCAAAAGCTGAGGTAAATGCTGAAAGGGAATTATCTTAAAGAAAAACTAAAGCAAATTCAAAGACTCTGTTCTTAGCATTCCTAGAAAATTACAGTGCATGGCAGATCCTTGTTAAAAGGCGAGTTTTGTACGACTAAGATGTAACTGACCTTTCTAGTCAAGGGTGATTAAGCTGAACCAGTTTAAAACCACATAATAAGAAATTAAAAAAAAAAACAACCCAGTTTTCTATCACTGCTGGTGGGAGAAAATAGATTTCCAAACACAACATGTCCAAGGAAAAATTCCGCTCGACCTTTACTTTCTTCCTAAGATGTATGATACAACCACATATGGACGCACATAGGCAGGATGCTGCAATTCCTGTGTGAATGCGGGTGCGGAGGAAACAAACTGGCAGAGACCTGCCAGCACAAGTCCTTGATGGCAACCAGCAAGTCAGGGCAGAGAGAACCTTTCGGGGGATGGAAAATGGTTTAAAAGAGCAAGGATGCTTGAGAAAAACAATAACCAGGAAATATCAAACCTGAAGGGCTTCTCAGCATTAGCCGTAATTAATTGAAGCGAAGAGGACCGTGTGCCAGTGTAGTATCTGTGCGCACCTCCACGTACCCGCCAGCTGTACAAGTATAACCACACCGAGTTCCCTCCCACTGCAATATTATTTTTGTTCTTTAACGTCACTGTTTTCATTAAGTCAGTGTTTTCTTTAATCTACACTTACAATTAAAATGTTCAATTGAGATTGTTTTCCTGTGCTGAAGAAAAGCAGATGTTTTGGGCCAATTTATCTACACTGAAATTCTTGATGAGGCTGGGATGTCTGCTGTCCTAGACAGACAGGGGGCTTTAATGGGTTTAAAAACTGCGCAGTACTAGCTCTTTACTGAGACGGAATTCTTTGGATCTGTGCCGCAGGATAGAAGGCAAGCCAGGCAGGGGTACACATTTTCCACAAAGAAGCTAAACAAAAGGTTAGTATCACCCCGATTTCAATGTTTCCATGAGAATACCTGCAGGCAAAAGAGGGGGCTAGTCGGAGCCCAGAGCTGGAACAGACTGAGACATGAGCGGTGCAAACGGCTACAGCCTGCAGGGAAGTCCTCTGGGCTTGGAGACAAGACACATTCCCATTCTACAGGATGTTATCTTGTGACAGAATCCTTGTAAGGATTTTCCTGAGTAAGAATAATTCACATTCATGTATATTTTTTATTGCTGTTGATATTTAAAAGCAAAATGTTAACTGGATTAAAAAAAAATGTAGTTTATACTCTCTGCAAGAAAGCCTTATCAAAGGAAAATAATCACTAACTCCTAAAATCTCAAAATCTTCTGGTCAAAAAGGACCAGAAGGAGTTTAGAAGTTCAGCAGTGGAATTTCCTGTATTTCTGGTTTTGGATGCAGTGCAAATAAATTCTTATAGTATTGCAAGGAAGAAGCAGTTTAATCAAAAGTAAGTGAAAACAAGATTGCTTAGAATCAATACAATGCTATGAGGAACTTGCAAAATTCTATTTTCTTGCTAAAATTAGATAGACAATATTGAGCAACTACAGAATTTATTAGTATAGCTGTGAGAATACTGCGTTTATGAAATCAGAAGATACTGCAGGACAACATGTGACATTTAAAATAGCATAAATGGTATTTGAGAACTGCTGTATCAAATGTCTGGCTAATTATTGACAAAAATACCACCATAACAACCTATTTGATCTAGATACTAGTGTTTGGGGGGAAAAAACCCCAAACATCAAACCCCAAGCTTTGAAATTGAAATTGAAATAGCAGTAATCTTGGAAAAATATGTGTATGATGTTAAGAAGCTTTAGCGCTTTTCAAGTTTTTCCACGTTAGATCAGGATACTGGGAGAGACAGGTTTAAGCAGTAACAGTAACCGTGCATGCAGGGACACCACTCCCCTGCTTCTGTTACTGAGCCTTTGGATCGCCCTTCTGTGAGTGTGGAAGAAACGTCAGCACTTCCTAAACCGAAATTTGCAGTATTTGACCAGCAGAAAGCAAGACACTGCCCCTCCCTCCATTTTCTTCCTGTGATTCATCGTTGCAAAGATGTTCCTCAAAAACACTTTTTTGTATCAGGAATCCTTCTGCACACACAAAGAGGTAGGAGTCAGCAAAGTCTTGGACAATCATCTAACAGGAAGATGAATTTACGGTGTGAAAGTTGCTTGAAAATTGATGAAAATGCTGGAAATACCATTCCTATTGTACTAAAAGGTCAGACTTAAATAAGTAGATTTTGAAATCCAATGCAGGAGGAGAAGACTGATGTATTATTCTCATAGATATCATATGATTAGTCACCAAAATGTATTATATTTTTAATCAAATCAATTAGAAGAGGTTGTAGAGAGCAGGAAGTGGAAGCATTATTAAAAGAAGTGTTGTCAGTGCCTCGGAGACAGGCTTATGAGAAGGTGAGAACCACCTACCCCCACACAAAGGCTTTTTTGATGTGTAAGAAGTGCTTAACACCACCTAGATAGCAATCTAATCAAAATTCTACTCAGGCAGAATAATAAAATCCTACCAAACACTAACCTGAAGTACTACCTCTCTGGCGAGGACATAAAATATCTCTCTTGATTCACGACCTGCTAATATAAACCAAGAGAAGCATTTCTAGTGAATACGTCTATTGTGGATGGCAGCATATACTCCTAAGTGGCCAACAAATCCTTAGCACAGAGAGATTGCCTCGTTTTATTGTGGAACAGCCCAACCAGAAGGTTTTGATCAAAGCCAGTTCCGCATTTGGGAGAGATCGCTGATTCTCAGTATATTCTTTCTCAAACCTTTTATCTTCTCATCTTCCTTCTCCCTCACGCTCCTCTTTACCCCCAGCCTCAATCTCTCAATGATCATACCACCTGCCACCATCTTATTTAGGAGAAAAACCTTCAGGAATAAATCAAACCACATGCAAAACCCGTATGTCTAGAAATTCAAGATGCATGAAGAACGGAGGAATGCCAGTCATTCCAGACAGACCAGTTGGGAGAGATGGAAGTCAAAAGACTAATACCACAGGCATCTGAACAAAAGTTTAGGCAAGTTGGACAGCGAGCTTTGTTTTAATGAGGGAATATAAATAACCAGCAAATTATTTTAGCCTACAGGGTGACTGGTACACCAACCCACACGCTCAGGGACAAACCCTTCGTATCACACGTTAATTTATAATTACTCTAAACACAGCCCAGCCCTTTCTTGCTGCAGCCATCTCACTGACCCTACTGAGAGTTGTAATACAAATTCAGTGACACCACTGATACTTTTCAACAGGGATGGGCTTTTTGTGTGTCACTTTAATTTACTTTACGCCCCTGAAAGGAAGTTAGATGATGATCTCAAGGACGAGATATACTTTAATATTAAACTTAATGGGTATAATTAGTGGTGAACAACAGAAATTGAATCTTTCACGATACAGATGTGCAGAAAGCATCATCACGCCATCAAAAATACCACTGTATTACTGTTTTGTACACAAGGGTCAGTGGGACCTCAGTGGATGTAGGTTCTGCTTGCCAGAGACCCTACGCACTCTGGGAGGATGGGAGGGAAAAAGAAAAGCAGCAGTATAGAAGAATTGGGTAGTGCCGTGGCGCGGTTACGTACAAGCAGTGCCGATATTGCTGCTCTATCTATCTGCATACAAGGATTCCAGAAGAGTTTGGTGCCACGTAGGATGAAGACAAACACACAGCAATAGAAACTACTGTGGCAGTGATATAGTTTCCACCACAAGCTATTATATGACAGTGGTACTTACCTTAGTTATGTGGCGCATAAAGAGAGGTAGATGAAAGGGTTATGTCATGATCATCATCAATAACTAACGCGGAGAAGAAACAGGGATTCCCCAAATGAAAACTGCCTGTCGGCACAGCAATTTATAAACACCTCAGAGCTCTGTAAATCTCATTTTGTACAATGTTCACCAAGGAACCGTTAATTAATGCAAGTTAAGACTGAAAATTATAGTGGGTTTAGTATTTAAATAGTATCAGTTCTTATAACTTATTGCTGGGGATTACACTTGGTCATATGTTATACAAAGCCTACAATGCAATTTAACATTTTTTGCTGTTCAGCCTATGACAATGTTTGAAGAGTCCGTGAATTGTGACATTCTCATAAAGGTTGGATGGCCACTGAAGAAACAGCAGTGTCAGTTGAAATGTCACTACTCCCAAGTTTTTGACCCTGTTACTCTGCAGAAGGTTAATACTCATCTAAGAAGGCGAGGAAAAGCGATCACGTCGGCATTTCTCATTTGCTTTAGTGCAAAGAGGGTTGGATTCACATAGATTTGCAGATTCACAGCGTGGTAGGGGTGGGAAGGGCCCTCTAGAGTTCATCTAGTCCAACCCTGATAATGTAGTCCAATACAGAAAGCTGCTTAAGCTGAACATTTCTGTACTTAAGAAGAAAGGGACAACTCAAAGGATTCCTCTTCCACCAGCATCTGTTCTGACAGTCTCTGGTGATGGGAGGTGACTGCTACTACAGACCTAGTGACATAGCTGGAAGATGGTAACATCTCCAGCGAGCGCAGCCGCTTTGCAGAGAGCCTCTGACCATGCATCGCTCGGTCCCCCGTGGATGAATGAAGGTAAATGCTGCTCTTAAATCCAATGGAAGGAGCTGCTGGACTTCAGCAGACTTGGGGCTATCAGCTTCACTCTACTCAAGAACATACTTCTGGAACCCTCTGTGCCAAATCATGATGTCTTCTTCTAGGGTCTCACACACGTAGACATTATTTTTCTGTTGTGCGATCCCTACAGTAGTCAGAAGATGGGCCAAAAAAGGACTTGCTATTTTATATTTTCATAAAGAAAAAAAAAATAAATTGAATATTCTAGTGATTTGTCACAATTTGCATTTAAAAATACAAAGTTAGACACTCTGAGTGACATAATTACTCTTGCTCTTTCTCCAGTAACAATCAGCAAAATTAGGGAGTACTGGTTCCAGCTGTAAAGAACTTCCGTGCTGCCGACACCTCTGTAGGTGGGCGGGTTAGGATACAAACGCTCCTTACCAGACAGAGGGTTAGGGTCATGGTGGTGTTGATTGCCTATCACTTACGGCATCACGGGGCGTTCACGCCCAGTTCACGCCCAGTGTAGAGCCACAGGACATTATCTCCTCTTGGGCACATAGGAAATTATTCTGCAACCTGATTAAAATTAAATCCTGGATTTTTAAAAGACTTCATTTTTAACATTAATTATTGTATTATTCAGATATTAAGCTCTATTGTTTCTATTGCTTAAATATTATTGAATTTTTCCCTATTACTAAAATTGAATACAACCGACACTGCAGTCCTACACCATGTATTTAGAGGCCATGTTTTTTTCGGGTTTTGATAGATTGAAGCTTTTTGGCACAGGCAATGCACTGTTTGGTTGCAAGAATTGGGGGGGAGCTGGAAACATGGGAGACAAGGGTCAAGGACACAAACAGCAGAGTGGGAGCACTCTCAAGATTGAAGAAAAACACATCAACTGACTGCTTCTGCTTGAACAATCTGCAGTGAAATAGCTGGTGCTGCTGAAATTAATAAGGGCTTCTTCTAAAGTTTTAAGCGTGATGCATTCCCATGAGTGGTCCACTTTGTATCTCGGTTTCATCAAGCCTGCACTCAGGTAGATCAAGGTTTGAAGACTGTTTTTTCAAGCATTAAAGCAAGAAACTTATTATAAATACAAAAATTTGATTAGATTATGGACTATAATTTTACTGTAAATGGTGGCCAGGGCCTGTGGAATTTTATAAAGTCTTCAGTCCCAATAAATAAGTATACATGTACAAAGCCTGAACTCACATTCTAAAAATATCTTACTCATTTTCAGACTTGATAAGTAGAGACAATGAGAGTTTAAAACGTTAGTACTACTAGCTGTCACGATAAGGGTACACAAGCTGCTTTGAACAATCGCTTATCCGTAACAAAGCACCCGATCCATACAGGCGAGGGGACGGCTGTTGGAGTTGGGCGAGGTTCAGCGTACCGCATCCCTAGGCAGCACAGAGCTCAGGAGCAGGCTGTTAGTAACAACGCTCACACACAGGGGTAGTTCTAGTTCTAGACAGTCAGATTAAGACAGCAGTTCAGGGCGGTGACCAGGACAAGGATCATGCTGAACCTAACTGTTTTCACACCTGGTGAGAAGTTCCCAAACACCTAGCAAAATATTAACTGCCACCCACCTTCTGTGGTGACTGGGAGAGAAATCTCCATGCAGGCTGCAGACTGTGCTTTTCTGAAGGGGGGCCTCCCGGGCCCACGTCGGTTTGCTTTTGAGACGTCCGCACTGGAAAGTCGTTTTCCCGAACCGCAGCTCTGAGATGTTGGGCTCGTACAGTGACCGTTCACGTGATCTGGAAAGTGAATGCAAAAAGTGTTATGTCAAGTGCCAGCTTCCCAAATTCAGGATGGAGGAGAGATGTACACTCTGACGTTTAAGAATGGGTTAATTCAAATTTTATGAGAATAAGTACTTATGTGTTTTATCAACCCAGCTTGTATGTGTAAGAATAGCTCACCAGGTCTTTATACTTTGAAAAAGAACAAGGGCCATACAGCTGGTACATGTTCTCACAGCTGCAGATCCCACAGCGTTTCGTTAACCTGGGTGCACAGGTGATTTATCAGGATACAGCTGGTAACACTGTCATCACTGCTGTCGTGTCTCCTAACAGATACCAAATATATTTGAAAACTATCTTTCCTTTTTGCTCTCATAAAGAACTGCAAATGTAATTTATTACAGGACTTAATTTAGAGCTAGACCTCTTCTCTCCCTGACTCAAAGCTGCATGAAACGGGCATCTAACTGCTGCTATCGAAGACAATTACAAAACTTGCGAAGTCTTTTATTCTTTATATACCTCATAGATCTCTTTTACCACTAAGGAAACTGTCTGCTGAACAATTGATTCGTCTGCTCCGTGAGCAAGGACATGACAAGTCCTTGGCCCTCTGCTAGAGGCTATGGTCCACCAGCGCAGCACGCACAGCCATCTGATGGGGGGAGAAACAAAACATGGCTCGGAACCCTGCCTACGTTCATCCGCCCTTTGTCACTGGCAAGAGGTCTTTAAGCCACAACAATCCACTGATCAAGGCTTAGATCAGAGTTCAGAGTGGACTCAACTACAAGATACTAATGCGATATCTTTCTCCGTCATGTTGGGTGCGGCAACACGAGAAGAATAGGTGAACACCGTTTTCCTCTCAATATATGAAAGGATACACACCCAGGCATAACCGAATTGGTTTTGATCAGCAAGTAATTAACATCTACTCATTTAAGTAAACAGAGGGCAATAAGCGTAGCGAATTCAGACTTAGAGTTCTATTCGCAACAGTGGAAGCTCAATTCTATAGGTAAGGACAAGCTTAGAGTTTCTGCCTTCATTTTAAATGTCAGGTTATTTATATCTCAGAATTAGATTAGTCATTAAGATTCTGTCTGTGCGTGTATTCAGTGAACTCTGTGAATTGTATTGCGTCCAAAGCAAAGATGAATGCTAATATACCACGATAAATTTATTTCTTGGTTACCATGCCGTGACAGCTCCACCGTACACAACGAGAAGCTATTTCTATGTTCGGATGAATACAGCATATTGCGTGTAGTCTTCCGACACGTAAGTCAAGTCCTTCCCATGGGAAAGCGGTTCAGTCTTAAGGAACAAAATTGGAAAGAATTGTTGGGAATTCCAGCTTAGAAAGCAATTTGGTATCTGTACTGAATAACGAGACAGCTCTGCAGGAGACACAACTTTCATGATTCTTACCCTGTTTCTTAATGCACGCATATTAACTGAGCTAACAGCAGATATAAAACTGATGTGGGTGATTCATTCAACTTATAGTCAGGGAATTTTCCAAAATATGCTGGAACTATTCATATATTTCAGTAGAAAGTCCTTTGAGATCGGGGGCTTTGTTCAAGGGCACAGGCTGACTGTTCAACACCAGCAACATCCTCATCCAGCTGCTTCCTTTCTTCACAGTTTTTGTGAAGGAGTTTCAGCATGGTATCTAATTATCTCCAGGGGGATCCTAGGAAGTGGTGAGGAACATAACAGAGTGAAAAAGAATCACGGTCTATAGAAACACCAACAACATTTGAGAGTCTCTTGAACACTGTACAGCATGGGCACCATCTATCTCAACCTCTACTGACTATGCCAGATTTTAAGAGAAACGTTGCTATGTTTCTTAGTATGTTTGCTTGTCTCAGCTGCCTTCACAGGCACAAATGAAACAAACAAACAAACCAGCAGGATCTGGGCGCCTAAATCTCTTTAATTGCTTTGACAATGCCTTCCTGAGTAAGAACACCAGTTCCTCTGTAGAGAATAAATGAGGCCTCGTCCCAGAAGCCGGAGGGATATCCCTTCAAATATTGAAGCTGGGGAAATGTGAGTGCTACAACAATGAGCAGAAGAGATTTTGGTAATCAGCTACACAATTCTCTATATTTTAACAGTTTTCATCTGGTTAGATATTATTTTTTAACTGCATACAACAAGGAGCAACACAGCTTTTCAAACCTCAATAAAAACAGACTATAATGATGGGAAGCGTGACTGCAACGTCTTTGCTGAGAAGCTGATAAGAATCAAGCAGATAAAGGCCACTTAAATCTATGAGAAAATCCTGCGTGTGTATTTGAACATTAATTTCTCATGTATTTTATGATATAAGCTCAGTGTTACAAAACGTTTCTAGAGGAAGGTTATGTACCATTTAAGAAAAGATTCCTCAATAAATTGTCTGGAAAAACCATGAAGCGTGCAAGAAATGGGATAAGAAAAAACAACAGTGCTGATTTCGTGCATAGTGTTTTCTAAGGGAGACTTGTGAGAAGGCTCGTGCTATCACCCTTTGCCAAAATGACCGCAGTGGTTTAGAGCCCTCTGACACTTGAGTCCCCTGGTCCTGCTTTGCCACGACAGATGTCTTCCAGTCAAAGAACAGACAGAGGAGGCTTGTAAAAACATGGGTTTCTTTCCCCAGCTTTGTTGGATTTATAAGGAAGAACCGCATTTTAACTTCCTGCCTTGCTGGCATACTGCTTCTGCCATGAGGTCGCTGGGGCTTTTCTCATATCAGAAATATTGGTTGATACGTGAGCAGCAGTTGATGGTGGAGACATTAACGTTGGTACTTCAGGAGCAGTGCGTGGACCGCTCTGTGCTGTTGATGTATTAGTGCAACGGGTCCTAACCCTTCGTTGAGGGAAGGCAGAGACTATTTGCTCAGGGTTCTGTTACCAAAGAGTAGCACCGTTCAGCGCAGAGCGCGCCCCAGAAACGGCGTAAGAAAGGAAACAACTGTGCTGGATAAAAGGCCAGTGTGTCACACAAAGTACCAGTGAGAGGATCTTAAGAGGAACGGACGCAGTAACATTAGTTACTGTGAGCTCGATGGAAGTGCTGGGAGATGACTTATGAGAGGTGCGGTGACAGCAGCAAGCCTGCTGGAGAGCCCCAAATTAATCTGTTTTTTTCAAGGAGTATTACGCAGACAGGAAGCGTGTTATATATACGCATGCTGATTTTAGTTTACACACAGTAACGTGTAAGTTACCTGCCGTGTCATACAACTGTTTCAAACTACTTGGTGACCTCTGCAAAATGCAAAAGTAATCAACAATTTATCAGTAAAAAGCTGAACCCTTGGTAAAATCAAATGTATTACAAATGCCAGTAAGAATGGAGAAACACATATTTTCAGTTGCTGCCTGGAAAGTTGTGTTACACTAGGCATAACAAATCCAAAAAAAATAAGACCAACCACTTTTTTTTCCAGTTCTAACAAAGGGATAAAATTACACGGAAAAGCTAGCTGAAAACCAGTCCTTAGTAATGACCTGAGAGAGGCTCAGAACAAAAGAATTTAAATATGACAATTATAAGCATTATAATACCATCCTAAGTTGTAGGGAAGTAATCAGTAAGAGAGCAGACGAGAGGACCAGAGAGAGGTGCTGTGACATGGAGCACAAAGGACCCGAAAAAGAAGTTCCAGAGAATCTCCTCAACAAATGCTGAGGAATACAATCTCTGCTGTCAAAGGGAGGAAAAGCTTAATCTCTTTTAATAGGGGATTTTTGTGTATTACCAATAAATTAGATTTTGGGTAATAATTATGGGTGTGACCTTTCTTCACACAGCAGAGATACACAATCAAGGAAAAAAGATCTCATAACCGTACAAATGGCCTGAAGAACAGTCTCCTAACCAAAATCTGTGTAAAGTTAGTGTGATCATTCATTAGTGAGGATACAGACGGACACCCTAAACCTTTAACCAACCATTCTTAGAAGAGAATCCCTTACAAAGCCAGGATCACAATTTTCTCTTGGTGCCGTTCAGTCAAGGAGGCAGGCAAGGAGGTGTGAGGAGAAGAGGTTAGTACAGATGCCAGCAAATGTGTTTGTTTACCATCCTGCCTTCCTCAGTTTGAGGAGGAAGAATGAGTTGCCCTACTGACATACTCCTAGTACACTTAGGTCCACACTCAGAATATAATGTACTGCCATTATAACATACTGCCTGTGTACCAGAATGGTATTCCCATTATGGTAACGAACTCCTGTCATGCACCTGATCCTAGACATCATCACTTTTCTGAAAACAACGATGAACAACGAAATACAAAATAAACACTATCCAAATGAAGAACACTAAGAATATATTACCGTATGTCATAACATCATCTCTACGTTGTCACATCTGAAAATCCAAACCTGGCAGTGAAAATCTAAGAATAAATCTAGCTTTGTTCCTTGAGAACACTGGGAAAATTTTGGACTCCCTGGATCTAATGCTGCCCCTCAGATACCTCTGCTGAATTGCTTGTGATCATATAACACCACACTACTGGACTGACTGTCTCAAAAAACACTCAGTGTGCCTCAACGGAATAATGTACCATAAATTGTTGCTATGCTTTGGGTAACGAACAGGAAAATGCAGACAGAAAACCTGATTTAGTTCTGAAACAGAAGCGAGAAACATGATACGTCCTGAGCTGCACATAGGGCAATGCTGAAACCTGTGAGTAGAGCAGATGAACCACGTGAGCACCTCAGATATCAACAATTCAGCACCCCTTATTTAGTAGCATTGCACCTGCATTTTCAAGATTGAAAAGTCTGGATTTAATTCTCTGGTTTCGAAAATGAAAAATTCTTCAAAGCATTTGGGCTGGAAACGTTTTTTCAACTTGAACATGACAAAAATAAAGCATGAAACGTATGAGCTGGAGACTTTCTACTCAAAACTCCACCTTTCCGTCTGGAATGAATGAACAAAATGCCAGATAATTACAAGCAACACGTTTGTAGTCTATCCTAACCAGATTCTTCCAGAGATTCTTCCCCTGTTGAGGTGGTCAGACCATCTGTCTCATGCCTGAATCTCTGCCTCCAGGTGACAGTCTGTGTGAGAGCCCAGTCCCAACCCTGGTTACTTACTATAGACAACCTCTGGGTCCAGACAGGTGTGGTAAGTCTATGTGTAGCCCCAGATTTTGGCTGCTGGAAAGGATTACAACCTGAGAGGTGTACAGAGACCCCAGAATGGAAGAATACTACGTGTGTGTTTGCACTGCTTGAAAGGAGTGAAAACAGACTTACCTTTGAGAGTCCTCAGTAAGGAACTCTTCTTTAAGTGAAAACAGAGAACTTAGGAACAGTGAGTATCTATTACACCACAAGCCTAACGGTTGTGTGTCATTTTGTTATTGTCAGCTCCTAAATGTATGCTCATCTTTACTGCTTGTTTTGTTGTTTCGGCTAACAATTTTTTCTGCCTTTCCTTTGTGACTACATGTGACTGCATCAGTTACAAACAGTTACAGCATTGTGATCATTTTAAGCACTTACCTTTCCTTTAAATTACTTGTTAAATCTCCCATATAGATTTTTTTTTGGTGTTAATTAAATCTGAAAGTATTAGAAATCAGGACAGAACCTCTTTCTGCATTTGAAATATAACCATACAACACATGCCTATCCTGCTGTAATAGTTGACAGAACTAACCCGCTGGGCAGCTCTTGTTGCTTCTTTTGTTATTCTGGTTATTTGGACTGGCAGAGTGTCACGTCAATATATCCATTAATATAGGTTTTCTTTTAAACACGTTTGAGTTATTTAATTAAGGAGGAAACTGGTGATGTCATACACCTGGCCTTCCACAGAGCATAGAATCGTAGAATGGTTTGGGTTGGAAGGATGAAAAGAGGCTTTTGTCTAGTAGGTCCTAGCTACAGGATATCAAAATCCAAACCTGAAAATATGAAATTGTGGAGAAACTAAACATTCAAACCATTTCTATAAAAGTGAAAGCCTTTAGCCCAACCCACAATGTTTTTCATCTTAATAGTGATCAAACTTGCAGCAAAAAAAGGCAAACCGCATCCTCCACTGAGTCAGCAAGAGCACAGCCAGCAGCTTGAGGGGGGTAATCCTTCCCCTCTTGGCATTTGTCAGGCTGCATTGCAAGTCTGCGCCCAGGTTTGGGCTCCTCTTTACAACCAAGATATGGACACACAGGAATGAGCTCAGCAGGAGCCCACCAAGCTGGGAAGGCGGTTGGCACACGTCATGTGGGAGGAGAGGCGGAGAACAGGGGAGTTTCTTCAGCCTTAAGACAACTGTGCGGAGGCCTTATTACTGTCTACAACTGCCTGATCCAAGTACATGGAGAAAACAGAGCCAGAGACTTCCCAGAGGTGCCCAGTGATCAGATGAGAGACAAGGGACCCAACTTGGAAAGCAGGGAATTTTGGTTCAGTGTTAGGGAAAACCTTTTCCCTGTGTGGATGATCAAATACCAGAAGAGGTCACCCAGAGAGGTTGCGGACCCCTGTCCTTGGAGGCATTCGAGACACAACTGGACACTGCCCTGACCTACCTGGTCTAAGTAGACCTGCTCTGAGCAGGGTGATGGCCTAGGCAATATCTAGAGGTCCCTTCCATCCTTAAGTATGCTATGGTTCTAACTACAAGCAGAGTTCAGATGACTCCTCATTTCAGCTGGTATTTTCAGACTGAAAAGTGAACAGAAATTACTGTATCCTTCTGGAAGAAGACACACACTGAATAGTCCATAAAATCCTTTGCATGTAAAAATACGTATAATTTTCAATGTATCTTGCCAAATAATTAAAGAAAAGCATTGTTGCAGCTGGATACCTGAATTGCCTTTTCTAAAAGTGTCAGGCGGTGGATGAAAGCAACTCATACAATTTCAAAATTTCTGAAATATTCTTCAGCATTGTAAACAGGATTACAGATCCAGAGCCAGAAAAACTAGTACAGAACGCTTCACTTTAAAACTACCAGTTTGTTCAATGCAGCAGTAAGCAAAACCAGACTAGAAGCTTCAAAACTTTCCCAGTGCCTAATGTCTGCTGTAAAATACTTTGAAAGTGTAAAGCAAGAATTGCTGTAACTCCATCGCTCTCTCTCAAAATAAAAACGTCATCTTTACGATATGCAAGTACTGTTTCATTGGCTTGGGAGCATCCAGGAAGTTACACTTCCCTTGCAATGAAATACAAAGGCACTGAATGATGGATGTTTTCATGTTATAGTTCTATTATAATATGCATAAATCTTTAAGGAAAATCAAATGGGTTTTTACAACCTAGTACAAAACTGACAAGATGGAACAGAGACTTATAACCAAAGCTCCTTTGTCTGACCCCTACAGCTGTGTTTTGTGAAGGCAACTTTCAGAACGAAAGTTTTCTGAGCCTCTGCATCAGAAGATGTTTCTCCAACCCTTGAAAAAACTAAGCCTATTTGGTACTTTGTCTAGTTTTTTGTGAGTGTATAAAATAGGAGACACTAATTCTGACCTGGAAAAGGATTCATTCACTGCTTATACATATCTGAAAGCACAGGAAATTATATTAATCTTTTGAAGATCACCGCTTCGCAAGAGGAAACAAAAGATATCTGTCTCTATTTGTATTTTCTGTTGTGTTTTAACTATTAAAGTCTAGGGGATGATAGTGTAAATTCTTACAGTGAAACCATCTGTTCACAGGAATGAAATAAAAAATGGCAATTACTGAGTATCTCCACCTTTCATTAGGACTTTTGTCTATCTTCCTGGGATCACCTGGAAACTTCAAAGGCTTTTAAATGAAACGAGAGGCAACACTTCTTTAAGAAAAATACTAATTGATGTTTTAATTGGGGTGAAGCAAAGTTATAAAACTCTAATATAAAAGCAATTGTATATGTCTGGATATATCCCAGATTCTCCACTTGATTATATTAGATTAGGTTTATCCCCATAATTGATTTCACTACAACAGTGCACGGAAACATAGATGATGATCTCAGAAAACTTTGGGAAACAAGGTTTGGTTCAAAAATAAAGATACCATCATTCAGAGCTGCTGCTGAATGTTAATATGGAAACTGTATGCTATATGCAACACCAATATCACATCTTCCTTCCGATCAACTCAAATAACACGGGCTTACTATGATCTGCAGTAGCTAAAACTATCAAGAAGTTTCAATGCGTCTTCACATGTAGCATATTCCCACGTCTTTGTGTGGAGATATGACATCAACAGGTGACAAATTCTTCAGCAAGGATGGATAAGAACCACTACATCAAAATAAGAAGATGCTGAGGTCAACTTTACGAGTCATATAAGGGTCAAAATGGAGTCCCAAAGTACCTTTAAGTCATGAAAATCCTGAAAAGATTTAACTAGGACACCCTCAGTCATCAGATCACACATTATCCCCTTAAATGCTAGCAAACTGCTCCCAAAGCAATTCTCAGTACTGGCAGCACCTCTACCTGAGATAGATTTCACTTCTACTTAACCTCTACTAGGACAATTCAAAGCAAAGCGAAAGCAAGGACGTCACTCGAGCCAGATCCTAAGAAGGGAGCAGAGCTGTAAGCTGCTGAACGCTAATGTATTTCCCAATTAGCTGCGGTCGCTGTGGGGAGCAGCCGATGTATAGGCACTCTGCAAAAAGCTACGAGCCAGAGCCACTGGGGTGGATGTACAGCATCTTCCCATCTGAAAGCGGCCATCCGAATATCTTTACTAGGAGCGTGGGCCTGAGAGTATTGTTATCCCCTGAATGTTCAGACTGCGGGTACAATCTCAGGCAACGGCCAAACAGCAGAGAAATTGTCTCTAAGAGCCCTGCCAGTGTAGCCAGGGCATTTTGAAGCAGAAGTAAATGAAATGCAGACATTATTCGTCACCTTTTTCAGGAACTCGCATTTAAATATAGCTCCTTACATGGAGACAAAGAGTTTTTTTCCAGCCTGTAGTAAACTAAGCTATCTATAAGTCAGCACAGTTTTAATGGCTAGAATAATTGATTGTACCCATCTCAGAGAGTCAAGAAGGAGAACTGAAACGAGTTGGTGTTTTTCTTCATTTAAAAAAAAATAAAAAAGCCCCTGCCACTGCAGTTGTTTAGCCAGGAGCAACTGCCAGCTTGTACGTTGAATACTGCTTCCATGTGCTTCAGCCTTAGCAACCCATCAGGCTTCCTGGTAGTGTGAGTACAGAGTACCCGACAGCTGTGGCAGTAACAGCAATCAGAAAGCTTCAGTGACAATCTGATAACACCTTTTGCTCTTTATGAAGCTTTTGAAAACAATGGAATTCCACTAGGTTCGGCAGGATGTTGAAAGAGACCTTCTGAGGCTTATTTTTAGTTTATACTTAACTTGTTCCACATTATTAAAAAAGAATGCGTACAAGTAAATAGAGGAACGGCAGAAACATGATGGTTTTGAAATCAGAGACAGGACTATGCATTCCATTTCTCTTCAAACTCCCCTTGTGTCACACGTTTAAGATGGATCATCATGCCTCCTAGGCTCTTAGGCTGAATCTGTTTAACTTTACAGCTTTCCTTCAGTACATTCCTATTTTCCTTTTGTCCTGCTCCCCAGTCTTTGGGGTTTTGTGGGTGTGTTTTGTTTGATTTTTTTGTTTGTTTTAATATAAATCTGCCCTCAATTTGCCCATGTATTCTATGCAATGCTTACAATATTGTCCAGCTCCCAGCACGAGTACCGGAAAGCTGACGGTAAGGCAGTTCTTTTCTGTGATCTGCAACTTCAAAAGTTGTCTGTCTCAAGACGCTGAACAGAATCAAATCTTAATACTGATTGGTATCTCATACGGTAACCCCCTCACCACTTCTAGTTACATTGGTTTGTTTCTTGCTTTTCTAAAAACCAATAAACCCAGCCTTTTACACCACAAATGTATGTTTTCCTTGTGTTATGATTCAGGATCTAAATCTATTTCACGCTATGTGTCCTTCAAGATTACATACATATTGAATCATACTAACAAACACAAGTCTTATCTGTAGAATATGGTTTAGCCTTAGCTCCTGCCCTACGGTTATTTTGATACTTCATGTATTCACCTTCCCTCTTAATAACATCCCATTTATTTAGTGATAAATATTAATTTCACAGTTGTATAGCTGCCTAAATCACTCCTTTTACCTTTTGGGAGCATTGTAAGTATTACAATTTTCCACTCCATATATTTTTGGCATGTATTCACTCATTCCTAGTTTCTGAAACATCACTGTTGGACTAATAACTAAATCACTCTGTACACTGAAATCTGCACAATCTGAATTGGGTTTCCCAATGATTTTTCAACATTCATTTACTTAATCTTTATTGGGAGCTATTAGCAGCTTTCTAAGTTCCTCAGTCATTTATAATGTGGAAGACATTTATCCCCCTGGCTTTTGCCTTGGGGAACAGTGCTACATCAGTTAATACATGCACATGATGCCTAGTGACAGAAATTAAGTTCAGCTGCATTATGCAAGGAGGTGATCCAACTTCAATTTCTCTCTCTAAAAAAGGCACTCAAAGTAATGAGGCGTGGCTACACGGCTTTTTCAGTGATCTTACAGGAGAAATCTCCCCGGAGAGAAAAACTTGAAAGGGCTCACTGAGAATGAAAATATTTAAAGACAATTAAATAAGAAAAGTCTTTGTGTGGACCACACATTCCAAACCAAACGCCAGGAGAATATATCCCTTTACGTGGATATTTAAGAGGGCATGATCTGTCCCAAATATTTTTAGGTTAGGCAAGATGTTGGATTTTTATTTTAGACTTTTTGAGGTGAAATTTCTGCTCTCACTTACTATGCGTTTCCCCTGAAATATTAAAGAAGAATTGAGAAAAAGGTTACAGCAAACTGTACTTAACAGTTGGCTGAGTCTCAAGGAGAGGACTGAGACACGAACGACTGATTTCTGGTCTGACTTCTCAGGATTTCAAAGACACCATAAAATATAAATGTTCAACCATCTCATCACCGTTGTGGCATGGAATCTGTACATCATATAAAGAAAATAGACTAGCGCATGCATTGGGTGTTACAGGCAGAGATAAACATCGCTGACGACCAGTTATAATGGCTCAAGTAGGTCAAAAATTGTGGAGCCTTTTCACACTAAAATATTACACACAGAGTGTGTAATGACCGGCAAAATGTGTCTACATGAAATAAATGAATATTAAACAAGCAAAATGCTGAGAGCTGCCAACAGAACTGTATGGGTTAATACGTGGTTTTTAGAAAGCCTTTTCAGAGAAGCCTCCAAGGTTATTGTGTTATCTCATGAATCAGTTGGTAGAATGTTTTGCCAATGAACGTGAGGAAGTTTAAAGCTGTTGGCTTTTGCCTACCGTACCAAGATCAGTCTTAAGATCTGTTGGCAGACTTAACTTTCTTGATCCTTTAACTGAAACAACAGAAAAAGGAGAAAGGCAGTTGTTAATAAGTAAGAAAGGAAAAGGAGCGAGGGAAAACAACATGCCATCTTCTGGTTAATACCATGTTGCAAATTCGTAGCACTTTTTTTTTAATCAGCATATAAAAGCAGAATTATGGTTTAAATATTCTCATGTGCACCATTCAGCAAAATAAACATAACTGAACAAAGGAGCACTGGAAAAGACATTACTCCAGCTCTCAAGTTGTGAATGGTGCTTTACACAGCTTTGGCTGTGGGCTGCAATATCTTACCTCGTGATGACAGGAATGACAAAAACCCAGACCAAACAAAAACCCAACAAACCACAGATGAGATTAAGGCTAATATTGCAAATGCCGGTTATGCAGCATATCACAAATATTTAAACACCTGGAAACCAATTTAATAAGAGGGTGCAATGAATTATGAGTTCTGATGACATCGTACCCCAAGATACCATTTGAAAAAGAGGGGGCATATTATACAGGTCATGGAGACAGAACACGCTATTGCAATATTATGGAAAGGAAGACAGATTGCACAGAAACTAAATACAGCAGGTTCGGGATATAATGTGGTGTTATTGAGCCATCAAAATATTGCACTCAATTTACTGAAGACATAATTATCTGTCATGTTCCAATTACACAACAGAACTATAATTTTGCTTCTGTTCAAAAATGTTTTCTTTTCCTCACACACAAGCACATTTTTAAACAATGAACACTGGAGAAGTGAAATGAAGCATGTCTTGTAGCAGTCAAAATGGCGTTAAATTTATTAAAAGAATGCCTTAAGAAATCTTTTCTTAATTATTCAGAAGGCTTTATTTCCAACATGGTTCTTTCATTTTGCATTCATGCAGTATGTTTTCCCCGTTATCTTCTCGCTTTTGCCCCTTACCCATACCGTCTGTTACTAGGAAGAAACAACGAAGTATGTGTCAGTAACTATTACACTTCCAAGGAAAGTCCCACATGGTAAGTAGCACAGCGACAGGAACACTGGGACACACGAATGTAAGGAACAAGTCCTTTGGACCTCCTATTTATTAAACCTTTAGGTCAGAAGGATGCCCCAAACAGCCACTTACACTTTCAGTGCACAGAGCCCCTAAAGAGAAATTCAGTTGCATTCTTTCTCGAAGTGTCATAAACTACAAAGCCTCTAGTGTGACAGAGGAAAATATCAGCTGCCTCCTACGCTAGATGTTTTCTTTCTTTCTTGGGAGGAGAAGAGTGGAGCCCTCCAGGCCCTAGTGCAACATTTTGGTATCAGTGGAATCAGCACAGCCCTCCCAGTAACCCATTTCTAGCTGTCATTTTAACCGGATGTTTGGGCCAAAGGGATCTCTTCAGACCAACCCAATGCAAAAATTTACATCACTAACACTACTACATGCAAATTCTCCAGCTTGGATACCAAGTGTTAGGCGCGTACATCCATTTTAGGCACTCCCACAAAGGGCAGCTTGATTTTCACACCAGCCTTTTAAAAACATTCCATTTATCCGAGCAGCTGTCCTACGCTCTTTCAGATTGTGAATGAAGGGTACTGCTCCAGAAAATCAGTGCTTTGCTATAGAGGAAGCAGCGCCACCAGTGATACAGTCTCCTTTAAAGGAAAAGGCAACATCTGGACCAACCATCCCTCTGAAAAAAGATCACCAGTTCCTAAGGAAGACTGTAGGACACTTAACTAGCAACTAGGATTGAGATTATGCTATTTCAGAGCTATAAAACCCGGCTGTGTTTAACACTTCATCAGTGTGTTAGGAGCTTCATCAGTGATGTCCTCATGGAGGCTTTGAGCTTTGCAAGACGATGGTTTAACCTCTCCTATTTCTGTGTTATAGGTGTTCCTGTATAACAGGAATTACACGTCCTGTGCTCACAGCTGTTCCCACATCGTGGTATGTATCTCTGGACAGCAGCAATAGCTAGGTCCTTGTGTGCAGGCTTATACAGGAGATGCAAAGTATGCACTCCCTGATTCCCCCCAGGACTCTAACAGGCTTGATTTGGGAGCTGCCACAGCTGCTTACAGACAAATAGGAACACCATAGTGTAGGCTGCCAGCCAACACAGGAGCAGGATGCTGAACGGACTGAGGATTGGAAAGAGGAGCGTACGGTTGATGAGATGGTTTATGGGTACAGGGTTAGAGTAAGGGACATGGCAAGTAGGGGGTTAAAAGACAAAGGAGACACACAGCATCAGGAAATGAAGGAAATGCAGCTGAGGAAGCCAGGAGTTACTCCCACCACCATCTCCATCTGAAAATTTTTGGCGCAGGACGTGATTGTGCGAGGACACAGCATGCGCCACTGTCGATGGACTATATCTTTGAGGTTAAAAAAAAAAGGACCTGTTTGCTTTCATGCTTTACTGTGATTAAAGCTGTGCATATTACTTTTTTTTTTGGGTAAAACTAAGATTTTACTATTAAACTGATCAGAACGTGGATATTCTTATGTAATCTGTTTTCTGTACTCAAATAATCTGTACTATCTCTACATCTATTATAGAGAAGGATCACGCCCATTTACCTGTCTTGCTGAGAAAGAGCTTTTGAAAACCAGTTTAATCTATAAATTAAATAAAGATTCAAGAGGCTAGCAGAGTTCTTTGTTACCATTTCTTGTTTGCATTCATGCTGGAGGCAGCAGAAACTGCGATGCCACAGAGCACGGTGAGACAGCCCCCGCGCGAAAGAGGTGAATGTGTAAAGAGTCAAGATGTCCAACTGTGGGATGAGAAAGAGGCAGAGACAGAGTTAATAAGTATGGTCTGGCAGCTAGCCAGGGCAAGCACTCAGGTCTCCTGGCCCAACAACGTCCTGTCTCATAGCCATATGGTTCCTATCAGGCTTTCAGTGAAAACACCACAGCACAATCCACAAACCAACCTGTGCTCATGGCTACAACGTTTGGTGGTGTGTTTTCCCTCAGCTGTTACAGCAGGACTGTAGTCAGAGGATTTAATGTTATTCAAAAGGAAGGTGACTTCATACGGCTCTTTTTCTATTAGGTAGCTTCTGCCTGCATAGTACTTTGGAATATCAGTCCCAGTCTCCTCCTGCCAAAACATGGCTTTAAGCGCCTAATGCTTAGATACCTGCTTGGACAAGGTACACAGCAACACTGTGGAGGTTTGGCTGCTGGGGCTCAGAGCCCTCTTCCTTTGGTGGCCTCAGGCAGAGCATCCCAGGCAGTATTTTCCCATGGGAGCTGCTTTCAAGCTGAACCTAACCTCTCACCCCTGCCCTGAGCCACAGCTCCTGCTGCATTGCTCCATTCCTGTGCCTGGCCATGGCCTCGCCGATCTGGATTAGGACCCACAGATGGACATCCTGGACCTGTGCAGTGATCACCAGGCTGTGTTTGGCCCGGGTCACCCTCCCCAGAGTTGTCCTGCTCTCTTGCTTAACTTCCATCTTCCTGGTCCACAGGAGCTGCTGGCCCCTCTGGGTGAGCTCAGGCCCCCTTGAACCCTGTAGTACGTGGGGTACGTAGTACCCCACTGCTCCCCCTGAGCCAAGCACCATGGCCCCAACCCAGGTCCCCATTCCTCCCCTCTGCCAGCTCACGCTGCTCCCCGTTCCTTACTAGTCCATACATACATATCTCTTCCCAAGACCATAAGCAAGCATTATTCACCTGATCGGGAACGACCTGGCGTATGGAAAAAAGTGACAGAAGGCACCTTGTGTTCACAGTGCAGGAGCTCCTCAATGATTAATTTGCCTTCTGACTTGTAAACATTCTTTTTAATTGAACACAAATAAGTAGAAACTGTTATGCTGGCAGTATTACCAATAAGCAAGTTTCAGAATTACATTCTACATCTTCAACACACAAAAACGCTTCCTTGCTGGTTTTCCATATGAGTATAATTTTCAAACTGAGTCAAACCTCTTCAGCTCCTTTGCAGTTGCCCAGGAGTCAAAAAAGAGCAACTGTTAGAAACTTAATCATATCCTTCTTGAAACAAAGTTATTTAAAAACATTTCATGTAGGAAAGTGGGAGGTTGGCATAACATGGGCCTAATCCCAGTGGATTTAACCAGTGAAATGCATCAGAATAGCAGCTCTTGGAAAGCACAGTACGTATAAAAACTTGGAACCTTGCCTTCAGGGACCTGTTCTAAAGATCACGAGAACCAATTGTGGAAACTTTTACCTAGTATTCTCTAAGCTATACAATCTTAAACGCATTTTGGATGCAAAACCCCAGCGTGAAGGTGATTTTTTCAAGAAAAAAGATAAACCCAAACCAGAAATGCACTCTTGTTTTAGAACACACATTAGGGAAGTCACTCTCCTATACACGGACTGATGAAATTCTTTGCAGCTGCACTTTGAAAGAAGTCTAAAGTCTCCACTGCATCTTACACCAAGGGAAATGACCACTCAAAGATGCATTTTCTGTTCTCAAAGTGTATTCTCAACTACATGCTTCACTACGAAGCTGCATATAAATGGCTAAAGCAGCAAGGGATGTATATAATTATGTTTCTAAGAGCCCCTGAGTAAAGTCTCCTAATGAGAGGATAAAAATAAAGGTAAACTTTACTGGAATGGGTACTGTTCTGTGACATGCTATACAGTAATTAACTCCAGAATTAGATGCAGCACCTCTTACGTTATGAGTGCTTACAAGGCCTCAGTTTTTGTTTTAGAGCTACTGAGCTCTCACACACCATTGTAGAACAGTGAACGTAGTACAAAGCTCTAACTTTCATCATCTGAATCACAAACAACAAGCAAAATGTAGTTGGATTTTTTCCATTGAAAGAACACGGCATGCACGAGTAAAAATAAGGCATTCTGATGGTACTGAAAAACCCTGATTTCTACAGTCCTTTATATAGCCTGAGGATTCGGTTTTTTTAAGACAAATACCATTATGTGGCATGCCATGCTGCATCACTGAAACATGCTTTATATAGGTAAGTGTTTTGGTTTTCTTATTTTTGAAGTTTTTTGTTCCACAATTTTTACCAGTGTTACTAAATATATATGGTTATATCTGGAATACCTTTCTCTTTACAGTGGAAACTGCCACTACTTAAAAATTCACAAATAAGCAGAATTTTTCAAATGGTTTTATTAACTTCTTGTCTTCCTATACAGTACTGGAAATGCATCACTATAGTATTAAAATACTAACCTAACTAAACTAGGATACCACTGGTTAAAGGAAGATTATTCCTCTCCTCTGCCTACCGTTCTTAAAACACAAGGTTGGTATTTCTTCACTTGCTGCTATGTCCTGCGTGGCACTGTGAATTACAGAGCTGATTTCATCAGCTGGTTTAATTTCATGTTCTAGTCTGAAAGGCATTCAGAACAGGACTCTGAATTGCCAATTACATTGCCTGCAAAAGCATTCTTTAGTGCAGGAGAAGCACCTGAAAAGGCAGTCTTGTGAAAGTTGGATTTGTACTGAATTAGAATCCAGCCCTCCATTTAAAATAAGGAGTATTCTTCAGCACTGAGTCTCTTGCCCAGCGCTCCAACACTCATATTAGGGACAGAACAAATGCCTAATTTTGATTTGAGACAGAGAAGAAGAGAAACAACAAAGCTGAATTACTGAGCTGACCTAGGCTGGCTCTGCAGAAGCTTAGTCAGAGGTTAAAACACTGACAAGCAGTAGGATGTTACAGGCAAAATACATTTTTCAGGGAAAGCAAGATGGTTTGAAGGCAGGCTAAGCAATGTCCAGGATCAGACCAAGGGATGAGGAGGCAGGAGATTTTTCATGTTCTCCAAGGAACCTTTACCAACACTGTTCTTAGAGGCCTGGTTGGAACTGAAAACTGACTTACATAGATGTAAAACTGTTTGCATCTACAATTAGCATGCTGGAGGGATTCCTCCCAGGCATCGTCTAAGAATCTTGAAGTGTGTACGTGAGCACATCGATGGTGTTGCTCAGATCATTCCCCTTCTGACGGGACTGAGGACAGAGTTGCTCCCCAGTATACCCATCATGTGTAGTGTTTGTCACATGGACTGGGGTCATCCAGCAGTGTGCACTTTGTGTGTGCATTGGGCATACTCGGGCCCAACAGGCCCTAGCACGAGCTTCACTGCCAGGTGAAGAGCTGACGTCGATGTGGTCTGGCAACCACAGTGAATCGCAACAAATCAACCTCCGTTCCTTCTGTCTTTGCAACCTCATCAGCTGGTGATGTAGCCATACCTGGCAGGACCTTTGTAGGACAGCAACTTCAGCTGCTTGACTCAGCGGCCAAGTGCTCAATCGGCTAAACGTCAGAAGGATAAAGTCTTGGCCTATCTTCAGCCGAGGTCTGTGGTTTTACAAACACAGATATCACGGGACCCTACAGAGTACAGCACGCTTCCATTACGGAGCTTGGGAGCCATCAACTTTAAACAGGTCAAAGGCAAGACTGGAAGCAGAAGGATCCTGCCTGATGAATCCTAACTACGCAGATGGATCAGTTGTGCTCCATGAGAAAGGCACCTTAGCCATGCAAAGGTTGATGTAGCTGGGAGGCTGTGCTGGTAAACACAAGGCAATTCTGCTTCCAAGTCCTTGGAGGCAACAACTTTGAGGTCAGTCATCCCGGATGATTAGAATGGATTTTGCCCAGTTTCAGAGCAGGTATGCCAAAGCAAAGTTATTGTAATTTTGCATTAGTTAAAAAATAATTAATTATCAGTCAGAGTAAAAGTAGCTTGTATTTCAGACAGCAGTTAATTCTAATAATAAATACTGCCTATAAAATTGCACCTGATTTCACATTTTAAAGATTCAAATATAGCTTGGAAAATAACATGGAAGGGCTAAAATAGGAAACTAATAAATATGCCATGTTTCCCCTGCTGAATGGTCTCCAAAACAGAAAAGCAGCATAAATTTTGGAACAAATTTTCTTTAATTTATCTAAAATAAATATTTTTTATCAACAGCAGAATGAAAAATTGAAGTTAACCGCAGAAAAAGTAAGGTGCTATAGGAGTCACTCATCATTCAGAAACTAAGCACATGCACATATGTTTAACGAGCCAGTGATCTCTTAGTTTTCAGTAAAAAGAAAAAAAGAGTTTGGGGCTCATTTCTGGAGAGAAGATTGAAAAGATGAATCCCAGTGGGCCACGCAATCAATAAATTATACTGAGTTATCAAATATTTTATTTTAAAGACCATATCATTTTCAAGGCCCAGCTCAAGAGTCTGAACCCCTAGTGTTAAACGAACATTATTATAGCCTATTTCACTTTGGTATTTCCATGTCTAAAGAATTCGAGTGGAAAGCAGTACAAGGAAATACAAATTCCAAAAGACTTGTTTTGGATTAATTCTTGTTGTGTCTGGGAAACAATATTTTATTAGTCTTGGCTTTTTGTAAGTTGCTAATTAGTGGCCTCCATGCAAGATTAATTTGTCCTGTTGTAATAAAACTAAAATATATGAAATAACAAGGGATTTGAATAGCGTATTTGCGGAAATTTGTTACCATAACTAAGGGAAAAAAAAGGAAAAGTATCTATCAATACTTACCAAACTACGAGGGAAAGATGTGTGATTTGCATGCCACAAGCACAATGAATGTATTGTAGCTACGCCTGCTTGTTTTCCACCACATGCAAAAGTCAGCTACCAGAACACAGCTCTACGCAACAGTCTTTAAGACAGTGAATTCGTATTGAAGAGAGGAACGGAGACTAGGCACGTGTAGAAAAAGCCTCTAGAAATGAGATGAACTCCATCTCCTGAAGGATTATGGGTAAAATGGGAAATCTTTATACATTTTTAAAGGCCCAAGATTTCACTGCTGGGTCAAAGTGCTTGGTGAGCGAATATTTTAATTTGAGGTTATACTTCCATTGTAAATTACGTAACTTAGGCACTGGTGGGTTTTAATGGTTAAAATTTACCATCTCTATATTGCTGCTTTCCAAATAATTTCTCTATGTGCACATACGCATAATATATATAAAATTATAAGGACTCCCTACTGAAAAAAATAAAAAAGGCCAAAAAGCCTTTCAAGAAAGCAGAGAAACAAGCCTCTAATAGGAAGAGATAGGAATATACCTGCTCGAGGTTGTTAATTCAAATGTTTTCATACTCTCCACCTCAAGCTGCACCACGTACATTTACTTTTTCTTGAAGTAAACAGACCTTGGATTTGACTGCGCTATGCAATAAGCACTTCTCCGGTAATTTCTTCTCTTTGGAACAGTGTGCTTCACTTTTTAGGGATTAACGAGACAGTGACGCATGACATGAATGGCTCGTACAGACTGCAGGAAGAGAAGCCAGTCACCTTTACCTGAAGTGGGAGACTTGCAACGCTCTAGCTCCAGGGAAACTGGACTGTCACTGAGTTCAGTCAGGCCTGAAAAAATGGAGTTAAAAAGTTAAGTTACAATCTAACAGGGCATGCTTCAACTTTCTCGGCTGACGATACTCTGTACTTTAAAGTCAATTTGGAGAAAGGAATGGTGTGAAAAGCGAGGAAAATATCTATTTTGGATAACTGCAGTTATCAGAGGCTGTGACTGCAGAAATTTAGGTCTGGTTTAAAAATCACACTCGGTTTTGCTTTCTGACTGCCTCAGGGTAGACAAAGAGTGACTGTACCTAACAAGAGAAAGCAAGTAAATATGGCTTAAAATTTAAATGTCTGTGATGCGAGTTGAACTCATTCATCCTGGTCAAACTGATGTGGAGACAACTCTATGCTTTCAACTGCTGCAGAATGCAGGGAGGAAACCTTGAAACAAGGCGGGGAGGGTGGGGGGAAGACGGTACTCGTGAGAGAAGAAAGCAAACACAAAAATATCCCCACAACTATCCAATATTAGGAACTTTTATGTGAATTCACATGAGACAGCTCATTTCAAAGGGCACAGAGGCAATGATAATACTGTCTGACCATAACAAAATTTGTTTTGGACAAGATACTTTATATATGGTTTATAAATATTTGCGAGGAACACATTTGTAGCTGTCTACCGTGGAAAACAGCAACAAGCCAAGTAATCTTAGCTTATACTGCTGAAGCTTGGGCTTGTTTCTGTGACCCAGAAACAAAGATTTCAAGTCCATCTTTGGCACAGGTTTCACGTGCAAGTTTAAATGTGCCTTTTGGCCTCCTAAAGAAAGGAAGTCTGAGCTCATGCTATCCATTGCCACAGGCTAACGGTTGAGTGGGCAAAGTGGGCACGGCCATACCTATTCAAACGTACCCTTCGTATGCCACGGTGCCCTGTGGGGTGAATCAAGTGGTTCCCACTTGCCTTAAGGAGCTCTGACACTTCATCCCATAGGCTACTCGGCACTGGCAGACAGCCCAGCGCCAGACATCCATCTGCTAGCACTGTGGGCTCACGGCACTCGGGTCACAGAGCTTAGGGAGCATTAGCCCACATTCCGATGGGCATTACTGTCGTACCGATACTGTTTGCACACATCCTGCGTGCGCTGTACCCTGAAAGTCAAACATCCTACCACAACCTTTCAATCTGCTTTAACCTGGCACCATGCCTCCTGCAATATGACACATTTTAATTTTTATGGCTTTTGGACCCTCAGGCTAAGAGACAGTCATCTCTAAAATTCAAATAGGCTCGTTTTAAAAAAATTCTGCTACCAGTTGGTCACCAGTGCTGTTGTATTTGTAATAAAAACAGTGGGATCTTAATGTAGGTATGTTTTAATTACAATGCAATTTTGAACTGCTCTGAGAAATGGGGAGAATCCAGAGCCCCAAAAAACAGAATAAAAAACTGCTACCACAAATGAAACTGCACGAATGCTAGAACAACTTTGAGAGCACTTTGGAAAAACAGCCATGTTGATTTGGCCTGTGAAGTCAGTGGTAATGACATATTTGCTCCTGATTTTCAGACAACAGAAGATCACAGGCCAGATACTAATGTTGAAAACCAAAGATTTTTTTCTATTCTGAGAATTGTACTTGAATAATTTTTTGATTTGACTTAGAATCTGTGAGAGAATTTTATATTCTGGTCAATTTTGTGTCCAGTCACTTTTGAAGTTACAACAAAGTTCAGGAACCTCAACCATTTTGGGACCCTCTCTACGTAAAGCTTTCTTACTGCAAATCTTACTTTGACCCTGAGGTTTCAGTACGTACCTACAGATTTGGGACACAATTGATTTTTGCTGCAGAACTGCGTGCAAGATACAGTGGGAGCGAGTTTGACACATTCGCATAACACCAGAGGCCTTAGATAAATGAAATGAAATATTAAACTGTTTCTTTTGCAAACGCAGATTTGGAGATATTAACATTTTAACACTAGATTATGACGTTCTGATTAATGAAATTATCCCCAACCTTGTAGAGTTACCACTGACAATAGTTACAATGTCAAATGCCAGGTCAGATTATGCCTCAATAGATTTTTTTTTTTCTTTTGTGTGTTCACAGAGGCAACATTTGAGCTAAAGATAAGTCTGTGGTGCCATAATTTAAGTAGGAAATGGGCAAATCGCACTGCTGTCCTGAAAACCCAAGAGCAACCACCATAAGAATAGCATGAGCTCTTTATATTTGGCAACAGTTTCACAATTTACAACAGTAAAGGTACATTTCAGGTTATGGTATTTAAAAATGGTGAGCACGCAAACTTCTCTACAAATCTAGACTCCTGTCGAGCCACTATCACCTCTGACAATGACCACCGACAGATGCTTATTAAAACAAAGTGCAGTGAGCCCCCGTGTTAAGCGTAAGTGATACTACAGGCCCTGCACAAGGACGCTGTCTTAATCTCAGACACTTAGAATTGCTTAAGCACTGTCACTTGCAGATTTTCTCCTGCCATAAATATTTCTCGCTCATGAATATTATAACGAGTTCTTCTTATTATCCACCCATGTTTCCAAAGTCGTATTTAGCCTTACTAAATTATAAATCCCAAAGATTTTGTATGACAATGATTGCACAGCCATCATTCGCTGAAAGGAACAAACATACGTTTGTCAATTTTTTATGTGTTACCTTTGATTCCATTCTGTTTCCCTTTGAGGTAAGAAAGGGCTCTCAAGCTTTTCTTTGTACTACTGCATATTTTCTACTGTTGTTTGCTTTTTAAGGAAGCCAAGCTAAATCTTTTCACTAATTTATCACACATAAGTATTACCACACAACTCAACTTCCCTTGAATCTTTGGGAGACTACAACAGCTACTGTTTTTAGAAAAAAAACCCCCACACTAGCAAATTTTGAGTACAGGTAGAGCAAGGAAGATACAGCGACAAAACTAAAGGCAAATTACTAAGATTGGCACTGTAAACCACCACCTGTGAGAAGATGTACACATCGACATTATAAGTAAATTGACTTTGATTTGAACAAATTATGAACATGTAAAAATAGTGCAAGATGTAAATATATCACATAAGGCATTAAAGCACTTTTAAAGACATGCCCCATGGATACTTTCCAAAGTTTACTGGAGTTCCTATTTCTTCTTTATGAATGGATCAAAACCGTATTGTCTAGTATGAACTAACAACTTTTATGAAATCATAATTTAATTTAAAATTATTTTTGAAATATTAAATTTGTATCTCTATGATTAAATGATTCAAACTGATTATTTACTTAAAAGCACCCAAAGGTATCACATCTCTGCTTATAAATAAACAATCATAAATATTGACAAGCTAATAAGTAAGCCCAGTGTTATCTTAATCCATCTTCTTCATGCTAAATTACCATAGTATGTTTCCTTTATGGTTAAATATGATGTATTCTTTGGAAATGACAGTTTGGAATATAGCTGTCGACTCAAGACTCAACCTATATTAGCTTCGACTGTGTTGTCAGGTGTGATTTAAAGTGTCAATTACTGATACGTAATGACTCATAACACAGTTTTCTGTGTCCTCCTGTCAGACCAAGGTTACTTTTGCTCAAATCCTCTCAAGGGACTGGCCTGAAGGAGGAACAAGGAGTTTTCACTGAAAAGCCTTCACTCTGAAAATTATTTTCCAATGGATCAACATTCTTAGAACTTGCTGACTTTTTAGATGCTTCATAAGGACTATGTATTTTCCAGTTTTACCAACAGATGGTATGAATTTCTAGTAGAAGCTGGAAATTGCTTTTGTAAGTTGATATTTTTATATTCTGCTCCAAATACTATCTCCCTGGATGCAGCAAATGTACCTGTTTTAATATTTGAATATATGTTGTCTACCACTAGGTATTAACATGTGCAACTTGATTTCAATTGAAGGAAAAAAAAAAAAAAAAGCCAAACAAACCATGCTGCAGTTCTGCATTACTGCAAGGAGAGCCAATTTTACTTGGCTTGGCACATACTCTTGCTACAAACAAAGGAAGGTGGCTGCCAGCAGATGTTCCAGCAAATGGAACAGGTCATCAACACTAGAGAACTACCTCCAGCTCTGCACTTACCCTCATCTTAACCTCTTATTTTCCTCAAATTACTTCCCCTGATAGGACGATTCTGTTTCAGTCTCTGCCATTATGAATGTCTAGAACTGATTACATTTCTCCTTTAACTTCTTCCCCTCTTGCTTCTCCCTTCCCATTTTTACCTCCCAAATGAGAGGATGTCTTAATGCTCTAAGCCCACTCTAGATGCTTCTGAGTCTAGCTCACATACGTATACAATACTCTTCCACAAGTTCGCTATAGATTTATTGGGTAGAATTCAAAATTATTATTCCACCGCTGTGCTTTGCATATTGGATGCACTTGACATTGTTGATTATGTCTTTCCTTTGAACAAAACTCCTTCTCCAACAGATTGCTTTTCTCTGTTTGATTCGTTCTTTCCCCCCTCCTTTCCCTCTTCACTTGCAAGGCACCTCAGACTGAAACATCAATACTTCCTTTATCTCTCTGTGCCAGTATTTGAAGAGTCTTTTCTATAAACAGGGCAGTAAATGCTGGTTTTTACCCTAACGATTTACAAAACCACACCTCTAACTTGGATTTTTTCCATCCAAGTTAAAAGTAGTAATCCTGCCTTTTACTCAGAAGCGTCCAGACACAAACTTAACACGGCCAAGATGAACTCTATTTTTCCTGCTGAAGTCTTTGCCACTTCCACACAGCTGACAGCACCAGTCTCCGCTGATCCTCTAATCCATAATACAGGTTTCTTCCTTAGAACATCGCACTCTGAGATTCAGACTGGACATTAGACTGTTTCTTCCTGAAAACCACCTACAAAATGGCCAACAAAAGCTCAAGTATCTTTGCCACTGATAAGCTCTTCTTTGTCTTCAATGCCTGCAAGTATTATTCTCTCAAACTGATCCTCATGAAATTATCTTCCTGGCTGATTACTTAATTGAATCAACTCCTGATATGTCATCCCATTAACTTCCATTTATATAAGCCTCAAAACTTTAGACCTAATGCTTATGTTATCACATGGTTGCTCCTGCTTTGCCTTAATAATATCAGCTTCAACTGCACAATTTCCAAAATAATGTATTTTGATTTCCCAGCATCATGCCTTACAAGAAGAGATGAACTTGTAAGCAAAATCCGAAATCCATTCTCAATACCCCTCTTTAAACTCATATCTCAGATGATAAAATATATAACAAAGCATAACCTGAGGATGAGTTAGCAAGATATTTTATGGTCTATGACACATTCTTGCCCTGTTCTCTACCTTACTGTCTGGTGCATTTTTCGTATCATACAGTACACACTCCTGTAAAGTAGCAAATGGCAAAAGTAACAACCCATAATTTTTGAGGAAAGAAATGAAGCTGTTAATGATCTTGCACAAGAATCAGACTCGTACTCTTCGCTTATGATGTAGACAGAAACATTTTGTGGACTTTTCTGATTCTGGAGTTGAAGTTGGAAACAAATTTTCAGCTGTAAAAACCTTGATGATCTGTGTTTGGCATTTTGAATTAAAATATCAATCATTTTTGGTCTTAGAAGGTATCTATTTTTAGCAGGGGAGAACCTCCCAAACCTTTGACTGCTCTTTGTTCCTCAGGTTCTCTCTCACAGACTGGAAATTAGCAAGACCAGACTAAAAAATTTTAAGACATACACCAAACCTTTTAATGGGCTGCTGGATTTCTAACTGGACTAGTCTTTTAATTAAACAGGCCACTTCTTATGAAGTATTATAGAAGAAAATTATAGACATCAATTGTTGAGTAATCAGACTAGAGAGATGGAATAGAATTTCTTGTGCAAGTGTACAAATATATTTCAATAGCTACACGACTCTGTATTTATGTGAGATGATAAAACAACTGCCACCCCTTTATCTTGCCTATACTGAGTATTTAACATGAAATTGCCTATCTAGTTATTCTGTGAAAACTACTTTAAAGAGAGATGAATTAAGAGGCATCCTGGAGACCTAATTACATATAAGCACTGCAGTTAATTAAGATACATACAGCTCATCTGTTGAACAGCCATTTTTGCAAAATTAATTATAGCTTTGTTCATCACATTCTGCAGTGATGAATACTAATATTTAAATTGTGTATCAGTATAATTCAAAATTTAAAGATATTAAAAACATTAATTTTCATAGCTCTCTTTGATGTACGTATTTTTATATCCACTTTACATTCCCCATTACAGATCAGAGGCAAGGGATCGTTCCCCAAAGCCAAATATTCAAGTGCCAAACCAAGATTAAAAATTTAAATTTCACAACCCCCCATTAAAGATCAGTACTCTTTTAAGCCACATTGCTCTTCTGAAAATAGGGAAGAATTAATTAATAACTATAACCAGGCAGTGCCACTGCAAAACAAGAAATGCTTCATATAAGTAGATGCACACCGAAATGAATATAAAAACCAAAGAAAGATGTGGTCATCAAGAACATAACATTGTTGAAAATTCATTTCTAAGACCCAATCTGCCCCGTATAAGTCACTGAGGTTTCCTCATTGACTCTTTTGGAAGAAGAAAACAGATCTGTATAAAGATAATTATAAAAATTAAGCATGGTTGACATCACAAAATGTAGTAAGTTTGCATGCATGCTGAATGTGTTTAAAAAAACACATTACAAAGCACAAACACATGGGTTTAAGTCAGGCATAGTCCCATCATGATAAAGCGATTTGCCTAACCTTCATAGAACTTACTCTGATAGGAAGTACGGATCCGTTTCGTTAAATCTGGATAAAAGTTAGACAGGCCACGCATGCAAAAGTTGTCTTTGGAACATGCCAGTACACCAGCATCAGCAGCAGGCAGAGGAAAGAGAGAAAAAACAGTCTAAAGTGAAAGGAAGTGGTATCATAACCAGCATCTAGAACAGCCAAGGTGAAGAAATTTCAGCAGATGCTTACCTTCCAGTTGGGAGATCCAACAAGAAAAATAATTTAAAAAGTAAAGGGAGTGGGATGGATGGTGAGAAAGCAGCTGAGGGTTTGTTTTCAGATGTATAGTTTCTATGAGCAATCTAGAAGCACGTATTCCTTCTCAGCAGTCACTTAACCTCAGCAGGCTCCATTCTAGCAGCACTGCACAGCCAGGAGGTTGCCTTAAAAAACTGGCTGAGAATGTCACTGACACAGAGAAATCGTATGTGACGCAGTACTGAAAACAGCTGTTTCTACATCAGCTACCCTCCACCTTTTGTACAGGGCTCTGCTCAAATTACGTTGCGAGCTGCTGGGAAGCTGGCTGAACCAGACAGAGCCGCTGAGGGTAGCTTAAAACTGCTTGTCTCTTCTCAGCTGTGCCAAATTCACATCTTTAACACTTGGCACAGATGAGAACTAAGCTTGCCATGATTAAATGCCTAGAAAGTGAGATAACTGGTCTTTCAGCAACAGAAGTAGGTCTGAAGACTCACATTTTATTCTCTAAATTTTACTTTCTGTTTGGAGTACTCAGATATTCCCAATTTAAAAAGATTCCGTTGACTCTATGGAGAAATAGGATTTGGTGATTGAGTGTAGGGTGTGACGCTGAAAATGCTGATGCCATAAACTTACTATAATCTGACGCTTTTATAATTTTATTAGCATTTTCTAACAGATTTGTAAATCTAATTCTAAAACTTCACAGCTGTGGAGAACACGTTTCGTAACTGTCTGACTCTAGTATGTTACTGTGGGATCTGTAGAGTAAAAAGACTGGAAACACTGAAGATGATCTGACTTTTTTCTCGCCCAAGTTAATTCTTTAGATAACCAAAAAAGTATGGTAAAATTTAGCTGCACTGACAGATTAATATTTCCAACACACGATGCATAATAATAGCTGTGACTTACAAATATGACCCTCTTGCCATGGAAAATTAAATTGGGGTACTGACGGATTTAGTAAGTTGATATCAAGAGCTTCAATTCCCTATTAAAGTGCCTTATTTCAGCTGCTTGTGCTACCTACCTAACGTGTCTCTCAGGTGTTACACTTCTCCAAACACAACTGCCTATTCAACTACCAATGAATACAACTCAGCAGAAAATACAATGAAGTTTAAATTGAAGTCTTACCTATTGGTATGAACTTACTGAAACCAGAAAGAAAACAGCATACGGACTACACCGCAAGTGACTGCCAGAGAAACGATTTACTGCTCTGCTCATTACAATTTTTTGAGAGACTCAGCTAAGAGAATTACTTGCTGACCTCCATCCCAAAAGAACAAACTTCTTAAAACATTTTGTTTCGGAGAAAGTGTCAGTACCTAAAGCATGTCAGGTTCTTTTGTCAAGTTATAGAAACTCCATTGGCCAGGAAATAGTCATGCATTTCAAAAGCACTATAAAAAGCCACAGGCAAAAAACCCAAAGGACATATCAAGCTCATAACCACAATAATTCACTTCCTACCTGCAGCAAACTGCTTGCTTTTGCGAGGTGAACGGGGCTGGCGCTGGTATGGATCACTTGATCCGTATAGGTCGACGGTGCCCATGCTCAGCAGTACTGTCTTCTGCATAAAGTCCACAACGGCCAAACCATTGCAGTTTCCAAATGCCACTCTGAGAAAAGAAATGTTCCTCAAACGTATTAGTAATATTCAAGTGATACAAACCTGTATTATTATTTCTTATTATGAATTCTACATAAACATTTTCTTCAGAAGCTACTCAAATCTTACTTTTTATAATTTTTTTTTCTTTTAGATTTGCAATCCTGCATTTACAAAACTGTGTCTTGAAACACAGTAATTGGCATTCCAGAAAGCAGACTGCCCACTCTAATTAACTTCCTGCGCCAAGTGCATTGCAATAATATCTAAATATAATTCTAGTCTGAGACGACAAATCTGGACATAAGCCTTAAAAGGTGGTTATACATATATATAAAATACAAATATACATTAAAACGTAAATACACATGAATGTACATTTCAAAAATATCTAAGTACAAATGATAAATTAAATATATTAAGCTGTAACATGGAGATAACCAAATTGAAAAATGTTTATAAAATTTCTTTCCAAGTCTGTCAACTTAGCTACATTATAGATTCCTGCTAAATCAGTCATCTACCCCTCTAAAACGCTTCCATAACGGACATTGTGATGGTGCTTTGAAACATGGGCAGGATATCTCAGCTGGTGTGAGACTGCCTAAGACTCGGACTGCAGTCTTGTTACAAGGAAAAAGAGATGGGACAATTTATTTCTTTTGCTGCCTAGAAACTCTGTTTAGAAGCATTATGCCCTGATCCCGCTCTACTGCCGATTTCCCTTTGACACCAGTTTCAGAAAGAGGGAAGTTGTATTGGACCAAAAGCAGTTTCTCTTCTCCCATAAAAACACTTTCTGATCATGCTTTTTCCTCAGCTTGGAAGAGGTGGAAGTTGAGGGAGTAGAATTAGGAAATATGTCTAAGAAAAAGGAAAAAAGCTCCAAAAGACAGTAAACATGCCTTTAAGACCCGGGAGAAAGTCTGAAGTTAACCACAGCATATGGACACCCATATAGCTCAGCAGATAAAATCTCACTGAAACGTTAAACCTATTTAAGATTTAATATCAGAATGATTTCATGGAGCAAATGACTGTCCACAGGATCCATATGCCAAACTCTCGCACTGCACTGCTGGAGACGTCAGTTAAGCAGGAATATTATATACTGACAATTATCCTGTAGAACTCTCTCCTTTTCTATCAGACTGCAACTTCCAGACTGAAAGGAGTACAGGTACAGCCACAAGGCAAGTCAAAATCCCAAACCATGCTCAATCAGACAGGGAATTGGTTGTGACCATGTTGTGTCACTTTATGTAAGAAGTGACCAAGGAGGTCAGCTTAAAGCCCTGCAAGACGTGTAAGCACTCAGTTCGCACTAAAAGTGGGCTGTGCCCTCATCTCCACTTGACTCTTCATGATACAGCTCCAAAATATCTTAAAGGAGACATGAATTTGCTGTGGGAAAACAACAGGGAAAGAGAGAGGTAAAGAGATGGAGGAAGGGGAAGCAGAGTAGATTATCCTCTGTTGAACTTTTTCTTCTTCTCCTTCTATTCTAAACCAGAGGTTCCATATAACAAATAGAAGAGGTAAAGGGTGAAAATGAGGTGAGTTTTTTATACTTGTCAAACTGGGAAATTAATGCACTGTCTACAACAGTGGCTCAAATTCTACTGGGTGTTACCACACCGTGTTTTTACCCTGGACTGAAGATTGGCTTTAGTATTGCATCTAGGGAAATAGCATGACTGTAGTCTTTTTTTCCCCCATTGACTCTTCACTGATCTGTGGCTTAAGCAGCTACTCATATACACCAGCCTAACGTGTGTACAAATACACTTTTACTTGACGACACTTTTTGCTTACATAGGTGCTCATAAGGTGCACTGAGGAATAAACATGTTTATTTGTTTCAGAAATCACAAACTTGTTTTGCTTCACAAAAGAATAAAACAAGTTTTAGAGTTTCCCTGGGATAAAAAGGAACACGATCTGTCACATTTGTCAGAAGATCATTCCGTGCAAAGTTTCATATGTCTTTGTGTTTCTTGACACAAATCGACTGATAAAGAATAGAAAAAAAATTATTTTCCTATTTGCTTTTGGTATTCTTGTATTTTGCTGTCTTCTAGATGGAGAAGGAAAATAAAAGGATAAAAATGACGAGTGTCAATCTCATCTGTGAATATTTTAGGCAACAAAAATTATAGTTGTCTGCATTTTGAACATGATTAACTTGAGATTTATTCATTTTGGAAAACATGGGTCACAAGAAGAGCTAGCGATCATTCACTCTGTGGTCAGCAAAACAACAAAATGGATCGTCACTTCATGGCCTGCATTTTTCTAAAATTCTCTAAGTTCACGTACAAGTATGGATATAGTATTTCCTATATTTAAAAAAATACCTCAAAAAATCAGAATTTCCTTATTAATATTATAACACTTCTGAGAAATGATAAGAAAATCTGTACAGACATTGCTATTAATAGGGCTTAAGATAAATTGCTAACATGGTAAGTTTTTATAAAATCAAATACAAAATAGGCACAATGAATTCCTCAATTCTGAGTGATGAATAGAATTAGTTGCTAGGAGATGTTCTATTCTGCGGGTGTCTTTCATAGAAATGCCATAAAACCTTCATCAGACATTTCTTGACAATTAGTATGTAGATTGGCTGAAAATTCTTATCACATGAGGTTGTATTAATTTTCAGAGACTGCTTTCAGTCCAGCAGAACATACTTTAAACCAAATTTATTTAACCCTGTAGTTCTTCTGTTGCAATTGAAGCATTTTGTAAATTTTTCTTTTCTACTTTTGTAACATAAAGAAGTTTTGTGATCATTCATTTCAACAGAAATAAAACAGGTGTTAATACTTGTAATATGTAGCCTGGTACTGTTAAAAGTAAACAAAAGACATTCAATAAAATTTCACAATGCCTGAAGGCTTTTATCTTTGCTGGGGATAAAGGGTTTTTTTATACCTCGCTTTAGTCCTGTTCCATGGCTGCAGTAACATCAGAGACACTAAGTTCCTATTTTTTGTAATATACAGCTACAGAAATAAAAGTAATTAAAAGAATAATGGACGTAGATACCCCAGAACACACTTACTATCCTATGCCTTCCTTCCTGATTATTACAGGAAAAAAAAAATAGGCAAAAGATGACCCAAATAACCCCACAACTATCATGGCAAAAATGACATATCTTCGAGCTTTATGCTGATGTGGCATGTTTTTTCCACTCTGGGACACTAGATATCAGGAGAAAACTAAAGTATTAAACAAAAAGTGACCAGAGAGAGGGAGAGAGAAGAGACTGCAGAAGAAATTTAAACAAATAGGCCTTTCTCGAGTAGCTTTTGTAGGATAGTTAAATTTAGCTTATCGAGCTTTTTTTCTAATACATGAATTTATTTCTGAAACACTCATCTACTCAGTATATGACAATATCTTTACATAAATGTGAAAGCTCTGCATAAAATTTCCCAAGCCTTTGAAGAGTTAAGTGACAGTGAAAATCAGTAGGAGTCAGACACCTAACACCCATTACAGCCTATCGTTATTATTGGAGTAACACCTTCTACAGAGAAAACCGATTTAATCTATCTGGCTGACTCTCAGGGAGAGAAAACATTACAAACTAGCAAATAAATTGAAACTGAGGAAAAAAATACACACAGATACACTCACTTGCATTTCCATACAGAGTTTAGCATTTGAATGTTCCTTATTCAATTTTCAATTTCAATTTCTCTTGCAGACAGAGATTAGCACAGACATAAAAACGCTGTTCTCAGAAGACAATTTCCAACAGAGAAATGATGTCGTGATAAATGACATTTAACACTTAATCACATCACCATTTTCTATGAAATGTATTTCACCTTGGTGCTCCTTTCAAAATAGCTTTAAAATTACAGATTTGAAAGGTAATTAGTTTTTATTTGAAAGGCTGGACAGAATAATGTGAAAAGTTTCAGTCTTTTAAACAGGAATAATAAAAATATTGGTAGGAATGGCAGTTTAACATCTCATATTACAATCTTTATGCAAGTTCAAACAATTTTTCCCGAAGAAGCTGGGTTACAGCACTTTTTTACTATTTTTACTCTGACTTTAATTGTGGGAAGTTTCAAAGTAAAATTTGAAACACATGACTTAGTGCAGTGAATCTTAAATCATGTAACCTTAATTTTGAGTTACTTACAGTCCATAAGCAGAGTTTACAGCAAGACTGGTGATCTGTTGTGGAGGCTCACCATCCACCCACACCAACTGGATAACGAGGTCTGCTTGGTATCCAGGAGGCATTCGCACAGGTCGAGTTTTAACACTGAGAAGAGGAGGTACAAAATAAGAACAAACAAACAAACAGACTGGGCCATGAGTAACAACTTCTTCTCTTGAGAAATCTCTAGCGAAGCACAGTCCCTCACTAAGTCCAGAGCAGTATCAGCGCTTGCCGTGTATTGCGCATACACCCGTACATGGAGACTAGGCATTCCAATCAGAATGGGGATATTTTGGAGGAATCCCAGGTTTTGGCTTTAATTTCTGTTGTAGAAACAGATCTGAAAATGTCAACATTCCCTGCAAGAGAAACTGGCGAAGATGTAGGTAGGGGTCAAAAAAAGTAATTTTTGCTTAATAATTTTTCTTTGATTTTCCTTTTTTCAGAACATTTTCTTAAACTATATAATTCAGAATTTAAAAAAATCCTGTTGAATAATCACCTTGAAAGGAAAACCTAAATTGCTTCCTTCTGAAACTTTGAAAGAGGATATTTCTGTATTTTTGGAACTTGCTCGGAAGTAAAGCACAGCAGAAAAATGCAGAGACAAGAGAAGATGTACCTTTCTGTAGTCATCCTCACCATTGCATATTCAAAACTTACAGACTTAGCAATTATATTTGTCCTTAATACCTGTGGTGGGTTGACCTCGGCCAGCTGCCAGGTGCCCACCCAGCTGCTCTCTCACTCCCCTTCTCAACATGACAGGGGAAGGCGATAAGATGAAAAACCTGATGGGTTGACATAGGATAGTTACCTTACTGGTTACTGCTGCAGGCAAAACAGGCTCAACTTGGGCAAAATTAATTTAATTTGTTGCCGAATAAAAGTACAGTAGTAGGGTGAAAAATTAGTTGAGAAGACAAAACCAAAACCCCCTCTTCCCACCCCTCCCTTCTTTCCAGGTTCAGTTTCAACCCTGAATCCTCTACCCCCTTCCCCAGCCCTGGCAGGAACAGGGAACAGTGGCTGGGGTCAGATCATAGCACTCCATGCCTGCCATTCCTTATGCATACTCTTCCCTCACTCCAGCGCAGGGTCCCTCCCAAGGGGTACAGTCCTTCAGGAACACTCTGCTCCAGTGTGGGTCTCTCATGGGCCACAGTTTCTACCAGAAAACCTGCTCCTGAGTAGGCTCCTTTCCACAGATTGCAGCTCCTGCCAGGACCCTTCCCCAGCATGGCCTCTCCATGGTGGCAGGGGCACAGCTGCCCTCACCATGGTCTTCACCACGGGCTGCCAGGGAATGTCTGCTCCGGCACCTGGAACACCTCCTCTTCCATCTCCTTCTCTCACCTTGGTGTCCGCAGGTCTGATTCTCATACTTTGTCCTTTCTCCTCTCTCACAGCTGCTGTACAGTGTTTTTTGCCCTTTCTTAAATTTGTTTTCCCTGAGAAGCCACCACTGTGGCTGCAGGGCTCCACTGTGCCCTGTGGTGGGTTGGCTGGAGCCGGCTGGAACAGTCTGTGTCCGGCACGGGGCAGCCCCGGCTGCTCCTCGCAGGGGCTGACCCTGCAGCCACCCCCCAACACCTGGGCACTTGCACCTGATAAAACATCTTTGATTACTGCCTGTTCAAAACACATTCACACCCCAACTGTTTAACCACTTCAGTCATACAGTTTATGGTGTTCTGGCTATATTTCTATTATAGAGGGTTCACTAACCTTGCCAAAAATTTCCCTTATTTACTCTTTAATGAGAAAGGCATTCCTTGTCTATATTTCTAACAGCATTTTCTTAACAACAGCTTGGCACACTATTCTCTTTCTTTCGCCTGTCTCACCGTTCGGACCTTAGCTATCCATTTATCTGGAGCAGTAATCAGGCACTTGGCTCGGATCTCATCATAGGAAAGACAGGACAGGACAGTTCAGCAAGCGGGATGCTTTTTCCCATCCTCTTCCCCTTTCCAGGTTGTCCAGGACCAGTGGTGAGAACAGACCTCCAGGCCACCAGTCTGGACTACCACCCCGTTCTTCCCCACCCAGGGTTGCTGCAGTGCAAGAGCAAAAGGAAAGCACTCAACAGCTGCATTCTTGGCCCAAACTGGAAGGGAATGTCATTGCCACAATATGTAACTAGTGGGGATGAGCAGCAGTTTATCTGCCTGGTTAGAGACAAGAAAGTAAGAACTGTCATTTTCTTGCATAAGGACCCTTGTTACCCATGGCTGGTGACAGACTGCAACAGTTACAGCGGCATACTACAGCTCCAGCAGGCCAGGAAATGATGGGGGCCAAAAAGCAGTGCTGGCAGTAGTGAGAGAAGACTTTCTGAAGAGTGGGTTGACCAAGCCAGTGTAAGCACATGGTGTAGCAGGATTGCACTAGACACCTTGTTGGAATTAATACATGGTTGTGTCAAGCCTGAAGAGGGGAAGCAGCAGAAACAGGAGCAGGTGCAAGCACTAGCTGGTGAAAGCTGAACAGTTTATTGTTGGATATGTGATGCCTTTTACAATTATCTGCAACTTTCTCAGGTCCTGCAGCCTCCTCAAACTGCATAGTCCTATCATATACCCATTAGACCTGAGGATATGGGGCCACATTACTGGGTATCACCTGTCTGGATGTCGCAGAAGAATATATGCAACACTTCAGGTTGAGGAATGAGACCTTCACGTGGATCTCCAAGACACAAACATCTCTCCCCTTCATGACCCTCCTTGGCACTGACCTTTTCCCCCTCTCTGACTGCAGAAGTACATATGTTGTGTGGCAAGGTTTTGATTGTGGGGGGTGGGGAGCTGCATGGGTGGCCTCTGTGGGAAGAGGCCAGGGGCTGGCCCCTGGCTGACACAGTCTCATTCTAGCTGGTTCCTGCTGCCTCTGCCACAGACCCATGGCAGGACACGGCTGAGCCCCTCAGCCAAGCTGTTGGTACCTCTGGGAAAACAAATTTTTGTTTCTCGCCATCCAACTCTATTTTAATTGGCAATAAATGAAATTATTTTCCCCATGTTGTTTTGCCTGTGACAGTAATTGGTAAGTGATCACCCTGTCTTTGTCTCAGCTCACTAGATTTTCCATCTTACTTTTCCTCCCCTTGTCCTGCTGAGGAGAGGGAGTGACAGAGTGGTTGGGTGGGCACCTCACAGCCGGCCAAGCTCCAAGATCAACCCACCACAGTTGGCAGTAGCTTTGAGATTGCTGTTTTCTATTAACAGCAAACCTCTGCTCAAAGAGATTTTGCACTTTCTTACCAGTTTTGCTGGCACTAAAGCTTTGCCCTTTCCTTTGTTCGTAAGGTACATATCCGCCAGCGTTTCTGAAGTGACACTATCCCTAAGCTTAATGAAGCCCTGGATTACACAGGCGTATTCATGCTGAGAACAAAGGGACAAATATCTGTGAACCCAAGCTGCTAAGGGAAAGGGGTCTTTTGGGGCTGGGGAAAACTGGAACCACAAACAAGAGTTGTGTACAGCGAAGATAGATATACCCTTTTCCCACAAAATTCACAGCAAGCAGAAGCTGAATATTTTATACAGATAGTCCTCCAGGTATCTTTTGTGATGGGGCCCTTCCACTTCTTATGTCCGTCGAAAAGCCTTTAAGGGGCATACTCGTGGCAGTGTTTCCATCTTGCACCCCTTTTTCAGTTTTCAGCCCATGACCTTAAAAATGTTATAAAATAATACAGATCCAAGAAGCAAGATTTAAGTCTTACGCCTTTTCAGCTGAGCAGAAATACCTTCCATCCATATGTTCTAATGGGTAACTGATGATGTGGGAGAACACAGGAGTCAAGCATGCTGCTATGGTGAGTTAAACAAATGGCTGTTGAGGCAATGCATTTATCCTTTTCTTCTCCTAAACAAACTGCCATGAGACTGACAATGGCTGCAGACTTAATTCTGATCTTCTCAACTACATATTTACTATGATACTACTTTTCTAATCTGTCTTTAACAACATGGCAAAAAAATAAGAGAACTTGAAGAAATGCCTTCTAAGTTTTCTTTCAGATCGTTGTTACCTAAGCAAATACCTTCCTCTCTCTTTTTTTTATTGCAAGTTTGAGGTTCTTCTTAGGTAAGATGGATTTTATTTCACAGGGATTTTCTCTAAGCATAGAATAAGTTGTAATTGTCGGAAGACCATAAGACTGGCGTAAAATAGTTTCAGATCTCATGATTCAGTTTGTCATTCCCATGTTCCTGTGACACCTTCCTCTTTAAGGAAGATTGAGCCATTCCCCTGGTTTCACTAACCATTTTTCTTGAACATTAATGTTGATATTTAGTTCTTCACCGTGTTTCAGATTGCTTTTTTGAAGAGTTTATACTATAAGCCTAAGCAAACTGCAGGAGTATGCGCAGAAGGAATGTAGATATTGCAGTGATTCCCTTAACATGTTTTTGTTATGTTACACTGAATTTGGTTGTTGCCAAGTTTTGGTATTTACTTTTCTTCGTGAGATAATCACAGACCTTTATCATTTTTTAGCTACTTGGAACTGCTGTCAAAACTCTTGATTGACCTAATTTTGGGATGATACTAAAAGTCTGGGAACAAAGACTTACATTCAGGGTACAACTTTTGTGTGACGGTATTTCCATCAAAAAATATTTACCTGGATAATCACAAATACATCAGTTTCTTATGCAATTATAGCCACATACTTAATTGTAAGATCTTCTGAAGTGAGCAAGAACAATATTTATTTCACACTGATGCTTGCCTCTCTTGGTAACATTTACATTTGAGCTCAGAAAAATGGCAAGTTTTCATTCTTCAGTCCCTTCAATCACTTGCTTTCTAGTACCTATTTGCAGACACAAGCACATTCAGGCATTCTGACTTCTGACTAGCAAAAATTATGTGGTGTGGAGTGCCACCCACCAGCTGTAACAGGGTTGAGAAACAGATATGGAAGTAAACACAATGGAGTCGAGATTAAAAGCTAGTCAGAATGTACAATTTTATGTATGTGGACTATCAATACAGTCCAAGCTGTGCACTCACCCTCCATGTGTAGGTGGCTGCAGCTATACATTATTATCACTGTATTTTAGATCTGTACTGCTGCCCACCTGAATGACTTGCATATGAAATCAGCATCATCATTCAGGTCTCTACTGGTTTTTCTCCGTTTCCAGCACTACTTTCATCTTATCATCATAATTCTGCTTAGAACAGAAGTTTTTTGACAGCAAAGAAACGTGAACACAGTTAAGGTTTGGAGGAAATGTATGGATATTTATGTGCCTTTCCCTATTGAAAAGGATGAGGGTGCACACAGTATACTTTTATGTATACTGCCAGCAGTTATAGTAGTATAATTACTTTGACTTTGAAAAGTCACTTCTCTGTCAAAATAAGTTTATATTTACTTTGTGTAAAATGGGACAAAAATCAGTTGGTCAGCTGAATGTGGGTTTATATGGAGTTAAACAAACGCCTAAAAACTGGACAGCAGAACAACTACTGGTTCATTACAGCTTTTCTGTCTCCAAGATCAACAATTCCTCTCCTTCCCGGACCAAATCACACAAGGATCCCCTAAGGGAAAATCTTAGCCACTGAAATAATCAATTGCATTCTTGCTGATTTCAATGGCATACATGTTTTTTTAATAACTTCTCTCTGCCACTGCTGTTGATTTTCATAGTTTATATTATTTACTAACTGAAGTCTGAGGTTCAACTGACTGAATGAGGTGGACAAATGAATAAGATGCCAAAAAATACTGTTAGTTTTGCAAGAACAATGTAATAATATTGCTTTTAATGCAATTTTCAGGAGCTCACCAGCCTTTGAAAACAGTTTCCATCCTTTCCATCCTGTACACACCATGAAATGCATATACTGCTTTCAGAAAAAAAGATTTCGGCGTTCTACTAATTAATCAAGGATGGAAAGCTTTGCATACGTCTGCTTTATGCAAGTCTCTTTGTGAACTAAAAAAAAAAATTTCCTCAGAAATCCCTTAATTTATTCTGTGGTGCTTGTATTCCACTCAAAACTGTGGAAGATGTACTCTTAGATCACAGTGGAAAATTACGGTCAAACCTTTACTGCAGCAGTTTATCTTCTCCATGCTTACATACATCCTTTAAAAATCCCTTGTTCATTATTTTGCCTTATTTTTTTTGTTTGTTCCATATTCTGGTTTCTTCTCATTTTGTGTTGAATACGCTAAGAAGATTAAAAAGATTAACCTCTTTTTCTTGATAGGTAGCTGATTGTTAATACAACAGTTAAGAATGCTTTTTAGAAAGCTAAATCTTTGAATAATGGCATAGACTTACCTAAGACATGGGATACTATCCTTCATCGTTCCTTCACATGCTACAGTGTTGGTACTGCCTGAAAGGCTCTTTAAGGAAGGGAGCTGGGAAGAGGCATCTGGAAATGGAGGAATCATTTCTGGTTCAGGAGTAATGATATCTTCCACTTCATACTGAAGTCGTACCTCTAATGACTAAATAAATAAAAAGCTAAGTTATAATTTAATAAGAAAAGCTGCTGAAAGTTCTCTTACTTTCAAATAAATATCAGTAAGCTTTCTTTTTAAAAATACCTCCCCACATTTATCATTCTTGTTTGCAAGGAAAGAATACTGTCATTTGATATTTATACAGCCTAACAGCAACATCAGATAGGAACTGGTCCTCTACCCAGTGCTGGTGGAGAAATACATAGGTGTATTCTTCCAGCGCTGACTTTGATTCAAGCCTTTCATTGCAAGCGAAAGGCAAGAATACAGCTTTCCAGCATTTATTATGAAAAGAGAAGTTAATCGCTCACTCCAAAATAAATAAAATTTTGGCATAAGAGGCATAATTCAGAGTAAATGTCATGATTCTTTTTCTGCCTGTTACCTGTTATCTTTTCCCTAAGTAAATTCATTAAAAGAATGACCATCAGCTCTGCCTGCTTATTGCCAGTACAATGGAGTCTCTACAAGACAGGTCTCAGCCAGTATGCAGAAGCCTGACAGTGTGGGTAGTGCTGATGAACAAACGTTGTTTGGCGGTAGGTGGGGGTCAGGAAATCAGCGATAACAGCACAGCGTTCTGTATTCCTTAGAATGAACATGGGTTTAGCAGATTCTAGAAAGCAGAGCTCAAACCAGTTACCTTTTGCTTCCCGTCACCTAGCTTTATAATTGCCTCTAGGGGAACAAATGAGAGGAAGACAACCGGACAGCTATAGGTAATGAATTTCCTTACCAGATGGCACATGGCCACAGGCCAAAAATGACACAAGTTTTTGCCAGGCTAGAACTATAGACTTTCTAAGGTATGCTAAAACAGTGTGAAAAGAAAAAGAACTGTGACTGGGGAAGATGGAAAATGAAAGGGAAATTTTGGGTCAGCGCCTGAGGTTTGTCGAGAGATGGCAGGTGCAAAGAAATACTTTCTGGCAAGAGAGTGACTGGAGTTGTAAACTGTTTTCCAGCACCAGGGAATGGCAAGCCTGAAGGAGAGGCAGTCATGTTTAGTTTGGCTTCGCCTATACACTTCTTAGGCTTAAGAAAGAATGTTTTACATGATAAATGCTGTTCAGCCACACTGTGAACATAAACTGAAGAAACAAAATACTTGAGTTATAAAGAGCATTATTGTGCACATGCACAATGTACATTCTCTGATGAAAACATACAGCGGCCAGTGTTTTAGAGCAGTTAGGTGTAACAGATTTACTTTATCATAAAGTCTTAAACTATGACTGAAATCTGTACTGTATGTTACTATTACAGCAAAAAAGTGGAGACTTGGCTCCCAAAAACTCAGTTAGATTTTTGTCAGTAACTTAAGTAATCAAGATTTCACTCAAAATGTTTAAAAAGGTATTAATTTTATTCAAGTATGTGAAAACAGGCACAACAAAGCAATTTGATTTAGAAATTACGTTACTTTACAAGAGAGTAAAATTCTGAAGGACTTACTGCAATTTCAGTATTTACTTCGTGTTTGCTGAACCTGTAAACAACCACATATGCAGAAACTCCTGCCACACAGAAAATTCGGCTTTCAGGACACCAGTACATCATCTGAACAGCAAAAGGATCTTCTTCCACAATCTCAGCTGTTGCTTTTCCTTCTCCCAGTTTCTGTTTTTCAAAGACCTTTGATGTTTTTAATTTGTACAACATCTGTAGAGTAACTGGAATATATTAAAACATACAGTAAAGATTGACTAACATGGAGCAAATCAGTTCTAAAATTTCTTGGTTCCCATTTTCTTTTCAGTTGTGGCATAATAAAGAATCTTATGAAGGTCCAAGAGGAGGACGAGAAGGGTATTATACAATACAGATATTATTTTGGTACACAGTACTGCTAGGATATGTATTTCATATTTCCAAAATGGATATTTGTCTGTGAAATGCTCCTTAGTACTTTCTGGGACAGGATGTCAAAGGTGTATGTTAACCATTATGTCCATAATTAGGTGTATACTCAGTGTTGTAGAGAGGATCTGATAATGATGCTATTCTGCTAATGAGATGTGAAACTAAGGTTTCATTTGTCTTGCTGGAATGTAAAGACTGTATGGCACTTCAAGAGAAGTATTTGGAAAGTATTGGTGGCCTGGGCAACCCAAAGATGTTCTGAATGAACAGTAGTTCTAAAATGTTTTGAATTCCTTGACTAACAAGTATATCTGTATTGACATCTGTATACAAAACCTTAATATCCAGAAGCCTTTGTCAGACTAGAAGCCCACTGCAGTGAATTCTGGAGGCAAAGGAGGTATTATAATTAACCCCATTTTGTTTTATTTATATTTCTCACTGGTTGTTACTACATTTACATTATTTTCGCAGTGGCATTAATTAATGACTGCATAAGGTCAGAAAAAGTCAGTCAGGCCCAGCATTTCTACAGGTGTGCGTATACATAAAGGCAAAGCTATTACATTTGCTGGTGTAGTTGTGGTAGATCAGTGTAACTAGCTTGTGCAACAACAGCAACAAAAAGATGAAAAAATGGTGTTTAATTGGATGATGAACATGGCAAAATTACATTTTCATTTTGCGGTGCTGATTTATTCCAGGAGTTACAGCATATAACATTTTTTATATTTTTAAAAGGTTTAGCATACAAAATGCTACCAAATTTAATATTTTTTATATTTTTAAAAGGTTTAGCGTACAAAATGATACCAAATTTTCACAAATTCCAGCAAGTGCTTCTTTAATGAATACGTAATTCTTCCTGCCTTCAGTGGAAGAGGCCTCCGGATGCCCTTAGTCCCAGTGGCAAGTCTAGAGTGGCACTTCAAACCAGACATCGTGGGTCCATGCATACTAGGAGTGCTGGAATTACAGAATCATAGGGCACAAGGCGAGACTCTGTGTTGCTGTGAATTACTAGGTACCATCTGCACAAGGGCAAATGAGAGGCAGCAGTGGCTTTTGAGCAAAGACATAATTGGAAAAATGCTTCGGTGGCTTAGCAATTCCCTGTCTCCCACGAATCTGTGCTTTCAGATAAAAAATTGCACAGCTGAATTATGTGTAAAAGTACACTATTTCATGCCTTCAGATATCAGTAGGTTATTATGTTTGAAATAAAACTTTGTCGTAATTAAAACCTTGTAAATAAAAAGTACCAAGTACAGTACCAGTAACACAGTACATGCCCTGAAAAGCAGGACTAAGACCAGGACATCAGAGACGCACTGGAAGCAAGGTTGCTGTTGAAGGGATTGTGAATATTCATGATCATTTAAGCTTTTACCTCTAAGCAAAACCCCTATGCAGCATGTACATACTGATTAGTGGTTACGTTTACATTCCCTGTGAGAAGTTTTTTCCTTTCCCCATTCCTGCCAAAATTCTAGATGAAGTGACTGTGAAATTTCCTGTGCAGTGTATCACTAAAAGCTTCGGGATCTTGCAACAGTCGGTGTTGTTTCACCCTAACTTTAACGCTGTATTTGCGCAGTCTTGTCAAGAGCGTCAGTATGTAATGAAATAGGCACAAGACAAGGTCTTATTCCTCACACTACTGTCCTAAATGCAAGTTATTATCTAATTTTTCTTCATAGTAAAACTCCCAAACTTCTGTCTTTGCAGATAAACTCCTGTTGACCTCATTAAATTTCTTTCTATTTTTCTTTTTGGTCTTCACCATAACTTGAAAATGCTGGAAGAGTAAACTCTAAGCAGCATGTATGTGGTTTTCCTCCATTTCCAAACAGACCAATTGTAAAATAAAAAACCAACTCCTAGTCACGTTCAGTTGACATGTCTGTGTAAAATTCCTTTGTGAAATGAGGCTTTGGAAATCCTGATGTTCTCCTTGTCCATCCTGACGAGTGAAAATACTTGGTAGTAGGCAAAAAGAGAACTACCCGACAAAGCCATCAGATTTAGCTGACATTAAAACTGATAAGCATTCCCCATATTTGGCTGGAAATGGTAGCAGTATTAATCATTACAATTCCGTGGCACCATGTGGAAGGAGGTAATTCAAGTATCAGTGCTCTTGGTGACCATTACAGACTGGTTATTATGGTCAGGCTAAATCTCTCTCTGCCTAACATTTCAGACAGAATTTTCTTTAAGAGACTGAAACCTCATAAAAGTAATTTTCTACCCAGAGATTTCAAGTACCACAGAAGAGAGACGATACAAGGCAACCCTACTGCAACTTTTGCGAAGCATAAATTTTAGCTTTCAACAAAAATATATGTTTATTTTAAATAAATATATTCTCCTAATAAGTGCCGTATGTATTTTCTGTAGGGGTAAATGCTGTTTTCTGATATGTGTAGTTACAGCTAGAATGTGTGGAACAACGGTTTTCTGAAGATTTTTCCAGCTAGGATGAATGGAAATGCTTCCCAGTTATTTCCTGGAACTTGAGACTGGACATGTAAAGATTTAGGTCTTCTCCATCCTTGCAAGATTAGACAGGTATTAAGATGAATTATTGTATTTTAATATTTTGGTTTTACTTAGATATAAAATGACTGTATTGTACTCAGACCAGAAGACGTGAAAACTGGAATTGACTATCAGATCTAACTGGGCCCACTCTTTTATACACACAACAAGCTTATGTCCGAGGGACTTTTTACCAACACTTCATCCTTCATAGGTTTTGTGTTGGATCTGGAATTTTTATTCCTCTCTGTGACTTTCGCTATTTTCTGTCTAATATATCTCATTAGCAGTTTCCCCCCTCCCCCAATTTAATAAAAATTGGCTTAATTTCACATCATTATTCCTAATTATATCATCCCAGTTATTACTACTCATACTGTTAAATATCATGTTATTTATATATGTGTGCGATTTGTCAGCATTATATAAAAGTGAACTTTAGAAACTTACTGGCAGAAGCATCCCAAAACTTTACTGATCCATCTGCATGGCTTAAAAAAAAAATATAAAAATTAAATGTGTTAAAACAAGATGCAATTCTAAAACATCGTCTACTCCCAGTGAGTGAGGAATATAAGAAGAAAAACTGTATTTTGCGTGTGTGGTAACTCTCCCCACCTTACTGCCAACATATAACATTATATATATTAACCATAAGAAAATATTTTGTTATTAGTTTGATTGAGTTAATAGAACACTTTTTCATGCATTTACTACAGAGAACTAAGGCCCACAGTGAATTTTAAGATCACAACAACACGAAGTTGATTGCCAGACTAATGAAAAGTTTAAGTCATGGCACTTTTGGCTTTGCAGTGGGCCAGCATCAAGCCTATGCACTCAGAAAAGAAAGAGGGTAACTTCATTTTACTTAATACTTTAGAGGTGTGTTCTTTGTATTAACATGAAATCATCCCTGAAGTAAAGCTAGGGGAAGGAGACATGTTTGAAATGAGAATAATCCCTTCACCACCTTATAGGTACTATTGCACACATCATTGTCTTATATTTAGAGAGAGTTGTTATCATTGATAATAACAATTTACCAAATACATTGCTGTCACCAGCATGGCTGAGACCAGAGGGAAACACGGGGTGCATAACAGGTGAATAGCTTCTGTTACACAGCACAACGCCTTGAAAATCCATCAGGCATTTCTCATGGGGCATCTGCTGCAACCTGCACCTTCCTGTGCCTTCCTGCCACGGGGCTGTCTCGTCACCCACAGGATGAAACTCATCCCAGTGCACCACACCCTCACTGCTGCTGGGGCATTAAAATGATTTCCCAAACTGTCCCCAGATGGAAAGTGCCCAGAAAGCCAAAAGACAACAGCTATAGGATAACAGCTGCTTCCCTTTTTAATGCTATTCCCTCTGCCCTTCATGGCCAAAACATTCTCTTGCACTGGCTTCTCCTTTCCAAAGACCCCGCCTTCACAGGTGTATGGGCTTGCCGTCAAACACTGGGAACTCAAATTGTAATTCTTAGTGGAGGTTCCTCCCTGGGAACAAAGCTCTATTTTCTACATCAGACGGGAATTTCCATGGTGACTGCACAAGGGAAAAAGGTACATACCTCAAATGAAGAGGCCAGGATATACACACTCTGTGAAGGGCCAGCTCTTACCTACAGCTAACCCATAATCAAAAGCTGTAGACACTAACATTTTAAAAGTACCAATCCTCAGTTTCATTCTCACCCTGTAATAATGATTTCGGGATATGTCTGAGCTCCAAGGTTCCATGCTCCGCCACTGATAGGCCACTCCTAAACAAACAACAGAAGTATGGAGATCACAACTAATTCTGGTGAATCTTGCTTGGCTAATTTTTAAACTCATGACTAGACAACATCTTCTTCCAAAAAGCAATACACTTCGTAAAGGAACAAAAATGTGTAGCATTCAAGGCTTTTAAGGCTTATTAACATTTTTATATTATCAATTAAGGCTTTTGAAACTTAATAACATTTTTATGCTACCAATTAAAGTGCTACAGTTTTAAAATATTTCTGCACAGCTAACACAACAATCCAAAATAGGAACTAGAGGAAGGAGTAAGAAACAAGTCTGCTACTCCCTTCAGGTTGCTGGGCTCTTGGAGTTTCTATAGGACACTGAATAGACTGAGAATCTATTTTGAGGATGAAGACTACTGAAGAAGTTGCCCCAGCAACAAACATCTGAGCATGATGCAATGAGATATGAGCTAAAGGAATGCATCTTTTACAGAACACATGAAGTCCTCCTCTCTTCTCTGCTATTTGTTTACTAGTGGCAAGATGCCCATTCTCTTCCTCGGCTGGTAGAGCAAAAGGCTGGTCTGTGCCTAAAGCTTGACATGTATGGATATGGGATACAGGGTGTGGAGGATGACATATGTACAGAGTGGGGGAGGATGTGTGCAGAGCATGAGTGGGTGGGAAAATGCAGTGGGAGCACAAACTGGTTATGTGGAGACATGGAGTGGATTCTTGTGGGTACAGAAATGGGTGGGTGGCAAAAGAGTGGCTGCCTACATTCAGAGTGTATATCTGCATGTGCGCAAATTAAGCAAGTGGACAAGAGAACATGCGTTGGATATAGGTAGGTGGTGAAAAGTTTGGGAAACTGTGTATGAGGTAAGGTTAGATAAGCAGACGTTCAAATAAGAGAAGAAAAATATTTTTTGAAGTACTTTGCTGAATCAAGATGCGAAAAAAATAGATAAGGCCCAGATTCTCAGTTCATGGAAAACAAGGCAGCTCCAAGAAAATACTTCTGTTAATATAAATAGAAAACTGATGACGTCATTTGCTTACCCAATGTTTTTTTAATTTATGTATTATGATGGATTAGTTCTAGTCAAAACATAAGCCAGGTTAATGCTGGAAATTTATAAAATAATTGCATCTCCTCTTTTTATTTCTGCAGCTTTTCCTGTTTCTAAAGTGTTCACGTTAAGACTTTGGTAGCTCAGTAAAATTATTATTTTTAGCCATGTTTAATAAAAATTGCACAGACATGCTGTCAACCCTCAACTCTAACTGAAGCTTTTCTGCTAACTTCTTTCAGTTATGGTTCCACCTTTTTTCTTAGATACATCCATACAAATTTGAACTGTACACTGTTGGCTTTCCTTTAATTTAGTCTGATCTGGCATAACTCCAGCAGGCAGTGATTAATTCCTACATAATGGTCATTAGCGCTGGTGACTTTGAGGGACATTACCAGGCTGTAAGCGTGCTGATAAGCAGCTGGTTGGACCAACTTGAAAGCGACTACTAAAGAAGTAAAATGAAAATAATTTGGTATGATGTCACAAAAACATAGGTTGTACATCTACTTTCTTTGTTTGAAAATAGGTTTTGTTTACCTTATTGCTGTATCCTTGCTTTTTATGTTTTGCTCCTACAGAATAGAGTACAGGAATCAAATCTGGAGGACAGTCCGCAAAATATTCAGTGCAGGTAACAGGTGACTCATGAATGTCAATAGGGTACGGATTTTCAAAGATTGGAAAACTGGTTAAGGAAAACAAAGTATCAGACACACTGAGCCATAGAAGAAAACATGTTCTTATATAAAGTGCATAACAGAATCTATGTAAAATCATTAGTAATAAAGAACATTTTCCCTACTGCTTATATATTTTAGATTTTATATTGATCACCTTAGCTTATTGGGTTGGTAGACAACTGATTTCACAATGAACAATAACCGATGAAGTAGATCTCGGTTTATTTCCCACCTCCATCACTTTGGAAGGCCTGATAAGAAGGCCGGCCTCACTTCGGGCAGATTACACAATGTTATTCACAACTCAAAAATGTAGGAAATTCATTCCTGGTTTCAGTTATATCCATTTTATATTGCTGAGATGATTTGAATTATTCTTGAAAGTAAGTGAGATCAGAATATGATTCACTTAAAAAGTTGCAAGACGTTAAGAGCAAAAATCTGTTCCTAGTTATACTGGTGTGAATGTGGATGTACATTACTGGTAGTGTTGGAGGCAGAGCAAAACAACTAAGATTTGGACTCTGTGTTACACGACGTATAGTTCCTCTGTGACATGAACATTGATTCTGGTGTTATGTCATTTAAACGAGCAAATGGATCATGAGATAATCCCATAGATCCACTATAAATCAATGTAATTATTTATTAAGATACTTGAGCAATACTTAAGTGGTAGTCCCTGTGGAGTCTAGTGAACTTAGGCATGTACATAAGCAGTAGTGGAGTCTGGTCATAATTCAGCTTGTGGCCAAGAATTACTTAACTTTGATGTCGAGTGAATGTTTGAGGGCTGTGCTGAAGGGACTGCAGATTTAGATTTGTTCCCAAACTTAAGAACAGATATTATCCTAAGTTCCTGATGATTAGCTGATCTTAGCTCTTAAGGTGGAGGTGAATATAGAGTCAATTATTACCAAGAGCGAATGATTTTGGTTAGTAAAATGACACTGCCTGATAACATTTTGATTTTTTATCATTATTTGCTGGACCGTTAAAACACAAATAACTTCATATAAGACCCCATACTTACTTGCTCTGTGTCAAGTCGACAACAATGAGATCTTTTTCCAAAAGCACAACTACAGCATAAGGTTCTTGAAATTCTGTAAGCAACAATCAAGCATAGAAGACATGGAGTTCTCTTATTAGTAATTTTAAACAAGCAAGCCATATTTATGTTCTGTAAACATTCACAGTACGTTAAACAAAAGCTTTGAGGTTCAAAACCTAGATGTGCCAACTACACACATCTGCAAAACGAGGTCCAGACAGGAACCGAGAAATTATTTTTGGGCAGTATTGCTGATCAACAGACATAGCAGAAATAGAATTGGCATGACGGTATACCGAAAGTAAAGAAATAGAATATGAATAAGCTGTGTGTATTACTGCCTTGCTGAATCCAATTATTATGCAGAAAATATATTTTTGCTGTCCAGTCGTAACACTTGTATTGTGTACAACGGTTCTTCAAAACCAGACTGTGAACAGCTGGTCCAGGCCACTCGATGATACACAATGCCCTCATTTCCAGAGTGATTCCAAAGGAATATTCCAAAGGAATCCTTTAAATCTGCTTCCTCCTGCACGCTCTTTAGGAGATTATATAGCTTTTTTTTAACTTAATGTTTTTTTCCTTTATCAAAACTAAACAATTAAAATGACAAATAATGCTTCTCTTTATGCACAAGGCACATTAGCGTACGTAGCAGAACAGTTATTTTTAAAAATACAACTGTGAAATTACAACTCTCTGTTCAACAGCAGCAAACCGTTCCAGTATGTACAAGCTCAGAGTGCACTCTTCAGATGGCTGACGCCAAAAGGCTGAAGAAATTGACAGCAACTGATTTACATCCTTTTCAGACCAGCTATGAATGCACATTATCTGTGGCTTGTTTTTACACAAGGCTATGAATAACACAGGTTAAACAAAAGTTTTTAAACATTTGAACGGGGGAAGGGGCTACAAAACATTAATACTGGGACGTGTCACTGTATTTGCCACAATTAAATAAAGGTCCAAACTAACTTTGATCACTGAAAATAAAATTTTTGAATGACATTGAAACAAATATAAGCTTTATCTTTACAAAGTGTTTTTAATATTTGATTTAGCTACATATATAAGATTTAATTTACTTCTCTGCTTGAGGGCTTAAGATGCTAAACTCAGTTCCTTTTTGACTTTGAGCTTTTCTTAATTTACTTTCTGGAGTTTTCTGTGAATGTACATCAGAATGTGGCATCCCTGCAATATGCAGCAAAACACTTTTAAAAGTTCAGTTCAGGCTGAAGTGTAAGGACTTTTTTGCAGATAAGTAATAATCTTCAACAATTTAGCAATCTGTAGATTTTCAGCCTCATGAAAAACGTTAGGAATACGAGCAAATATGTTTGATTAATAGCAATATTTCCTCACACTAATCCATGTGTTTCAAGCTTATATCTGGAGATTTATGCATGGTTTACTGTCCACTCATTACTTGCTTCCTCTATTGAGAATGCACTTTCAGTGACATGGTTTTCTTGAGATTCTGTGAGAATGAAAGTCCCTGGAATGGAATTAAGGTATCAGAGAAGATAATTTTTATTTTCCATAGCTGTGTTTTGATTAATAAACTCACCATTTGGATATGGGGTTTCACAAAGGGTTAAAAAATCAACTATAGGGTGATCCATTTCAAGAACTGTAATTGCTTTCCCATGCATGATTGTTAAACTTGGTCTTCGACAAGCCTTATCATATGACAATCCACCAGAAAATATCACAAATGGTTCGCTGTATTAAAAGACCAACATAGTAATTATAAGTTTATAACTATACATGGTGCATAAAAACTTACATTATAGGTTTAGCACTTTTAAATACTAATAAATCGCTTTGCAAAAAGAAAGAGGTGAAGGACTTTAATTCAGGAATATAACATTGAGTTAATAACAGAATCAAAAACATACCTGTTTTTACAGGTCTTGTACTCTACTTTAAGAATTGGTTTACAAGATTCAGGTTTTTTCCCATCTCTCTGAATTTTTCCTAAGGGAAGAAAGAAGATGAAAACTGTATTAAAACTTCATTATGGCTTTATGTTTTTACTGCCATGTACATCTAAAGGACCACAGATGACACTTCAAAGACATCTAAAAACTATGCAGATTACGGAGAAGGATGATGCTTCACTAATACTTAAAGAATTTGACCAAATATATGTCTTTTTTCTGAACACATTATGACCATAAATTTGTTTCTAAGTCATTCTTAGGTTAACTGAAATCTTGTTGACAAAATGTTACACGCTCTGGAGAGTAACTAGCTAAGTGATAAAATGAAGCATACAATTAAAATTCATGGGTTGTTGGTTAATTGTGGCTCAGTCAGAGCTTGTCTCCTTCCTTCCAGTCAGAGACAAGTCAATTGTAAGCCAAAAATATAGCAGTTTGGGTTTTGTTACTTTGGAAAGCCTATGCTTGCTTTTGACAACAACCTGATTGGAGGATACAGTGTTGGTGGAGCCAGACTGTTCTCTGAGGTGCACAGTGACATGATGTGAGGGAAAGGACTCAAGCTGTGACGTGGGAAATTCTGGTTATATGTTAGCAAAAAAATTTGTACCACGAATGTTATTAAATACTGGAAGACATCACCCAGAGTGATGCACAATTTGTCATTGGAAGTGGTCAAGTGTCCAGTGCTAACTGATCTAATCAGGCCTGTTTTGAGCTGCGGGTTAGACTAACTGACCTCTGAGAGGTCCTTTCTGACATAAAGTACAATTCTATGATTAAAAATGATAAAAGAAAAGGAATTAGGGTAGTTAAGAAAATGCTAAAACTATTCTAGGCTACATAGATCTTGCCTTTCTCTTCTTCCTCCCTCTCCATCCAGTCAGACTTCTTGCTAATGTGCAATAGTTAATACCTTTTTACCTCATTTATGGGAAGCAATGGCATAAGCCCCAGCCATAAAAGATACAGCTGTTTCTTAATATGGGTCCTATAAATTCTTCATTGCAGTGACTCGGGAAGCCTTGTACCATCTTTATAACAAGCAACACTGTGCCTTGTACAAAATGCATTACTTCTTGTGAAAACTGCACATACGAGCATGTAAGTACAAAATATGAAAGAGAGAAATGTGAAAATCCCATAGCTTGAGGGCATCAAAGACAAGCAGTAGACTGTTGATGAATTGGATAAAAAGAAGACATTAGAGCATCGTTACCCAGAAAGAGGTATTTATGACACCAGTTACTAAAAAAAAAAAAAGGTTGATCAAAATTGCTGTCTGATTTTTGTAATGCTTTGCAGCTACTTCACGATTTAAATATTTATGCAAGAAGCAACACTGGGCTGCAATAAAAAATGGAATAAACATAAATACTAGCAAACAGCATGAAGAATATTATATTGCTTCTTAGTTATTCACTTTATCTTTCAAAATTACCATGTGGAATTGTGGTCTGGAATGGCCTGTTAGGACTTTTCAGATTCCACAGGGTCAAGCTGCCATCAGAGTGACTGCACATGAACTGTTTCCCTTCATGATGCCAAGCAACGGAATGAATAGCCTACAGAAAAGGAAGAAGAACTTGAGACTGAAACGGAATACAGTGTTTACACTAATTATATTTTAATGTATGACTTTGGATTATATTAATCTAATGATATATCAACAGATGCACATTTCTTGTTCATCTGAAGGCCATTACTGGCACTTTTAGTGACGAATGACTGTAATCTACTGCTAGTCAAGCAAAACAATTAATTATAAATGCTAACATAACACAACAATGTAAGAAAGCCTGTACTGAAGCAAACCAAAATTGAAGGAACGGCGTGTTAAGGTAAAAGTATAAGAACAAGGGACATACAGTGCAGTCATAGTATGTCTGATAGCTCTTCTTAGAAGCATTTCATCTGGCAAACGTACAGGGAACTCTGTGTGACAAGTTTTACAGGCAACATACAACACAAGCAGTCTTCCCCAGAGGTCTATGTAGGAAAAGTAGAAATAGTACTCTGTTCTTGAACAATTTTTTACCCCCCCACATACTTAAGTTTCAGAAAAAGTACACAGAAATCTGGGAAGTTTAATAGAAACCCACAACCACTAGAGAGACCAGGATTGTTGACAAAGGAAATTAACAATGATATAAGACACTTTTAGAACAGACAGTGCTTCAGAGAAGAGGAATATCACACTCCTAGGTACAGAATGCAAATACCATGTGATGAAAGTTATGCATGGCAAAAGCAACACTTCAAAAATTTATAGGCCATTCTTAGTATTTTGTGCATAATTAATTAACTGACTGACAACATCCATGATTACATCAAACCACTTTAAATTCATGCCTGGGTATTAGTAAGTCAGCACTGGAGTTGTTCATACCAATTTTCCTTAAGGTGACAAGGAATAAACCTAAATTCTACTGGTCACTATTCAAAACCCGCTGTTTGTCTTCCTCTTTTAATAAGTATATTGATTGTTACAGTTGGTAATGGCTCGCAGTTTGGAGGGAATAGCAGAAGAAACTAAGAAAAAGGCTGTAGCCTTTCCCCAAAACTTTACTCAGCTCCTGAGGCCAGACAGCACAGCTACAAAGGATCCTTTGCATTAAGATGACCCAGATGTTTTAACAGGAACCTGACATGCCTTGTATACGAATTCTTTGCTAACACACTAGTAAGCCAGTCATACCAGTAAAGACTCAACAAACAGAGCCAAACAAAGTGAACTCCAGATATTTTTTGAGTGACATGTTGGGTGTCACTCAGACTTCCACCTACCAGAGCAGGGTTGGCACGCGATTCCTCTTAAAGACTCAGGAGATACCAAAATATAACTGAAGCAACGAAGGATAACACAGAAAGATGGTTCATACCATCTGATGCCATTGCTCTCAAGTAGTAAGAACCTTAGATCTCTGGGGAGCGCTGCTTCAATTACACTGAAGACATGTCTGTCCTCGTCCAAATTAATTCTGAGATGAGCTCATTCATGCTTGCTATCATGCCAAATGTCAATCTGCTTTTAATGTGCTATCACACATAGAGACATCTCACATGGTTTCTGTGGCTAACTCTGTCTGAGCAGGAGCTAGTAACTAGCAGATGAAAATTGTACCAAGCTGCTTGTTAAACTGCCTCTCAGCTGCTAGGTACCACCTGCCAACACAAACCTCCTGTTGAGCCGAGCCGAGGAGGAATGCTCCTCTCGCAGACAATTGCCATAGCAGCAACTCAAACTCACCTGTAAGACTTTGCCCCCAAAAGGGCAAGATATACTTTGAACTGCTTTTGAACATCTCAGCTGGGAGTCATGACTGAAAGGTGGTACTGAATAAGTCCCTAATTTTCTCCCTGCTAGAATATGTCTAGCATTCTGATCCTCTTCTTTACCATCCACACAAAAAAGGAGCAGTTATTTACATAGAACGGGGGTTCATCACGGTGGGTGACTCATGAATGTTCACACAGTGTATGCACATAAACCAGATCACTCCAGGTTGGATATATTGCTCCTTCTGCAATACCCACAGCGGTTGCGTACATAATCCGTCTTCCCTCATACTCAGCATGTACTAAAATTAAGCATGCCCAACACCATGTCACTTCCTTCCCAACCACAAACCTCCTCCACTGAGAAGAACTCACAGGGACTCTAGCACCATTTTAACCATATTTTGAACACGGATCATATTAATTTCATCCTATTGCTTGAATCTTGAGAATCCTTTGTGTTAGTAGTACTGTAGGACTAGTGAGGGCCACATCTGATTTGGTACTTCCACAATGGCATAGTGGTTAATAAAGGTAGGATGATGTCATTTGGCAAACGTCTCTGTGAGCTCTGCTGCTTCATTTTGGAGATGTGTTCTAATGTAAGATGATGACTAGGCTCAGGAAGCTCTGAATGTGTGCTGACACAACCTGTCAAACAGTCTGCATATGAACATGGCTGTTTTTTTGTGCCTGTCAACAATAGCTTGAGTATTCCTGCACTGGTAGGGGGCTTGGATTAGATGATCTCTAGAGGTGCCTTCCAACCCCTACCACTCTGTGAATCTGTGTGGATCTATGAGTATCCTTTAAAGGATCTGTCTTGTTTATGTGTTCTCTTTTTATATCAATCGATGAAAACAAACTTTTGAAGGAATTTATAAAAGGGCTGGCAAAGAAAGACTTGTAGAGGGCATCATATAGGAGTATTGATTGAAAGGGCCTGAATATCTCATACATGTGGCCACTGAGAAGATGAACATATCACCTCTGAAACGACAATCTTCATCACACAATGAAACAAATTGGCAGCTGACGTCTTGAAGAGCAGCCACAAGATTCCTTAGCAGCAGACTCAAGCTCCAGTCTGGCACTAGGTGTTTCACAAGTGAGAACATGCTTCTCTTGAGAAGCTTTGACACAGTAGAGGACATGGAAACTCCTTGTATCAGGAGTTGATGAAGAGAGTCAGCCTTTGACTGGTTATCAGTGGGGCTAAAAGAGAGACAGGACTACTTTTAGCTTCAGTGAGTAAACCTTAAGTATCAGGGAGAAGCTTTAAACAAGAAATTCAACGTCATGCAACTTGTACAGCCTTTTCTATCCCTGGTGAGAACCTCTCTCATTTGAAATGAGCAGACATATTTTACCTATGAAAGGTTCCCAGGCTTCAGGACATGTAGGACAATGGTGGAGTAAGGACTGTGGCTGTAAATGCTGCAGTTGTACTTCTGTGGACAGGGGGCAGAGTCTTTAGGTCCACCACTTATATCTAAGTTTTTGGGTTGCCTCAGTGAGCTGTGTATTGTAGGAGCAATGTGTCCATGACATTAATCTGGACAGCAAGGAAAATAAAGAGCATGATTCTGCAAGTATTGGACAGATCCTGCTAATATGGTAGGAAACAACTCACCTCTCTGCCATAAGATTACCCCCATATTCTGAGGAGATGTCTGCAATGTGTGTCTTCTATCCATGTCTGTAAGTCTCATGTGATGTAAAGCATCACGCTGGTATGACAGTGCCGCGCAGGTTTGAAAGGATAGGCAAGATTTCACAGTGGCGACTTACAAGGGGACTGAGAACCGTTATCTCTTGATGATCCTTTTGTTAGCTGACTGTGTGCAAATACAGAGGGCCTATTCCATCCGAGCTGCATGTCCACTACTTCTAAGAACTCAGTTAAAAAACCAGCACTCAACATAGTGAAAAAATGGAATGGAAGAGGTCTTTTAATAATGGTTCTCACTGACAATGAAATGAAAGCATTTCTTGTGGCCGTATGAGAAGAAATATCTTTAAATTCATAACATATGAAACTAATCCTCTCTATAACAATTGAATGTCGGCAGATATAGTCCCCATCTTGAACTTAAAAAGGAAGAATATTTAGATTTGTAGATAATCAGTTACCAGCCTCCCTTCCTCTTCTGCATCAAAAATAATATTAAAAAATAATATAGAAAATATATAATAATAATATATATACATGTTTATTAAAAATCTCTTAGCTTCTTTCTCGTGTGCTGCACAGTGACAGGTTCTGCAGATCTGAATAACAACAGAGAGCCTCCTTCTCACAGACAGTGTGGGGAGGCTGAAATCCAATGCCATCGAGGCTAACACAGGAGAAATCCAGTTGAGTCTTGATCCTGTGAAAGGATGAACATTTGGATGGAGCCTTGGGGGTGCTAACATTTATTTTAAGTGACATTATGAAACTGGGCAGGTATTTGAAGAAGATTACAGAGAAGAAAGAGCTTGCCTTGGTGATGAACACTCACAGTCCATCAAAGAGAAGGAAATAAACTGTTTCTCACAGTACACACAAAGTACCCCTTAACGAAGAAGCCTGGTGCCAGCAGCATTTTTGATACTAAACAGAAGTATCTGCTCCACTGATAAGGGAGAAAAGATTGTGCCATACGGCAATCCTTAAAGATGCCAGAAGAGGAAGTTGTGGGTTCACCATCAAACAGGGTGACTACATCAATTTCAAAACTGGTGCTAAAGAAAACATAATGTTATAGGAAAAATGAGGCTGGTTTAATTTCATTCTGCTCCCATTCAAAGACACTTTGGTATTCAGTGAAGATACAGAACACCTACAGCAATTTATCTGAGACCTCACAGATACCCTGCAATTGCAACTGGCTGGCTCAGCAACAGAGCAACGCCACCAAAGATTGGTCAGATGTCATGGGGCACAGAGGCCTTGGATCAGACCAGATAGAAAGCTGAAAGCGAGCAGGAACAATGTTTTCTGGACTGTGAGCTTAGGTGACCAATCTGTAAGATGATGATGATGATTATTATTTCTTTTTAAGCTAAGATTTGAAAACTTGGGTTGGTGTCAAATACCAAGTGGCACATGTTGAACTAATAATTTGTGATGAACAAAAGCTATATAACCCAGGATTTAAAAAGCAACCCTTTTTAGGAGCTTCCTAGGGGAATCCTAGCAGGTCTGGAACATTATCGTTCTGGAGCCTGAAAGTCTGGAATACAGTACAGTGGCTAGTCACACAACAAAACTATCTTGCTCTATTTCAGTAGACGATAGCAAGCCGTCACAAGTTGCACAAAGTGGAGTAATGACACAAGTAACCACTGAGGAGGAAAGCACACGACTGAGGAAGAGGCCAAAAAAAATCCTGAGGAGAGTACTGAAAAATGTAGAACAACTGAACTGTATGAGAAATTTTCAACATCAATATCAAACTCTGTCTCAACAAGCAATTACAAATAATGGAAACAGTATTATGAAGAACCTGTTTTATGTAGCCTTATTCTGAGCACAAGAGAGGACAGCGAGTTAACAGACACTCCCCTCAGGAGATCTGTAAAAGGAAAAAGTTGTCCAGCCTTCAGTAATAGAAGAGGTGTAATTTCACAAGTGTATGGACAGGCAGACTGTCACTTAGAGGCAATTTAGTGTGCATGTCTTGAGGCTTAAGCGCTGACCTGTTTAAACTTCACATTGCCCTGTCCTTTAGAACATTTGCTATGTGGATGCTCAGAATCTTAACCTTGAAGCTCAGTGTAGAGTTAATGTGCCTGTGAAAACAGGCCTGAAAGGGTGCAGAGTTCAGATATATCCAGGTTACTTCTGAGAGTGAACATAAATGTCTGTGTGCCTTACATGCAATCAGGTGACAAGATGAAGAAGGAAGAACTACAGGAAACCAATTACAGCCGGGCTCACTTCAAAGGAAAAGTCCTTTTCTACCTTCCGTTGTAATTGCATTCATATTCATCTATGGTGAACTTTACAGAAGGGCTGGCAGAACAAAGCATGTTTTTCCCTAGGGCTAGGTCTAAAATCATAATAACTAGGAATATATTTCTTTTTGAAACAACCTGCTATTGATACAAAAACAGTGTCTGTGGTTGATACAATCTGCTTACAAACAGCAAGAGACAGTTGTCTGATAAAACATGAGAATACAATTTTTGAAAACCTCTTAATTGAGTACTAGGTGATACCGATAGCCCCACAGAATAATTTGTCTTTCATTGTAATTAATGTTCTAGTAATGCTCAGTGAAGATAATTATAGAATTCCCAATGTAGCTGTATCTCAGGTCAGTTCATTACTACACTCTGTTCAACGGAGGTCACCCCCCCAGAACCTGATGAACTTGTCACACTCAAGGAGAAAGAGACTCTGTGTTGTAGTGCACTCACAGGAGCCTAATACATTAGAACCAGAGTTTTCAGGTTTCGATTTCTATTGTTAGTAACTTGTTTAAAAGCATAGCACAAACAGTATTTACAGAACAAGAAATGCCTTAATATAAATATCCCTCTGTTTGATAAGACATATGACAAACTGCTGAAAAACAGGTTTTCTGAATTAATGGAAATTGCTTACCTCATCATAATAAGCTCTCAAATCAGCTCTTTTAGATCGTAAGTCCCAGAATACTACAGTCCCGTTCTCATAACCTATCAATAGCTGGAGGAGGGAAACAAACACAATTATACTTTCAGATTCAAAAGGCATATACAAATATTGAAGAACTTAATGGTTTTAAGAGATTAAAAAAAAATAAATATGCACTATAAAAAAACCCTGCCAAACGGATGTGCACGGTTGTAGTTTGCACAGCATGTCATACCCTGCTTTCAAATTAACCTTCAGTATAAACTGCTTCTCATTACTGACAATTTGCTCTAATATGGAAGAAAAAAAAGTGCTTTATACCTCCTTTTTTCATGCTTGTGGTTTTTTTGTTTTGTTTTGTTTTCGTTTCTGCAAGATTATGTGCCTGGACAGTCTTCACAATTGTCTATCTGCTGAGAAAATACGACTGTAGCATGTTCCTCTCAGCTCTTACCTTCCTTGTGCCTGGTTGGAGGGAAAACTGTTTGACACGTAAGAGATCACTTAAATAACTTCAAGCCAAAGAGTCACCAGATTAAACTCTCATTCAGCTATATATATATTCCTTGAATTTCTCCTTTCTACTGCTTTAAAACATTTTGAAGAATTCACCTTGAAGAGAATAAATTGCTTGCTTTTCTAGAAATTGAAAATAAATTAAATGGTATGCCAATTTTTACTTCTTCTAGAACTAGTATGTCATATCATCATGCACACCTGAGAAAAATGAGCAAAGAAGATTTGTCAGAAGGTGAAAGAGAAGAAAAATGATGCTAAGGAGAAAAGTAAGAATGAACACAATCCTTTCTCCTTGTCTCTATTGAAAAGAACTGAATTATTGATCTGGCACAGTAGTGACCACTCTTTATCTGAACACAATTTCAGATCTTATGGAAGATGTGAAGTCTGGCCTACTTAGTGTCCTGGAAATTGCTTCCCATAGAGCCCATCTTCCTAAGAATCTGTCCTGGACATGAAGTCTGGGAATGGCCAACCTGACCGACACACACATTTCTGCTATGGAATATTTTATACAACTGGAAGTGATAACCGCGGTTGTTCTTTGTCCATAAACACATGCATCACAGAATGCAGGCAAGAATTTACAGTTTCTATAATAAGAATTTGAGCAGAGGAATGGCGAGACTATCTCTTAGTCTGTGAGACCAGCATCTTTGCCATCACTCGCTTTAGCTTGCTTAAGTCATAAAAATGAAACTTGGCTAGACTGCTAAACAAAACATCTCTTTGTTTCCAAGTTAAGTATAATTGATACATCAATAGTGCTATAAAAGAGCCTGGGAATACTCTCAGTCCTACTAGATACGATTCTTTATATTGCCAGGAGAATATTCATTATGTGGAGATGTATTAGCTAATCCAGGAATGATTTATATAACATACAGTTAGTATGTTTACTACCTGAATATGAACAATATCTGATTACTTAAGAATTCTGCTCCTGAAAAAATTCAAACCATCCTGGAGAAATTCCAGAATATTTATCATTTTTGCTCTGGACAGGTCCATATGGGATTCTGTGGCAGAGCAAATGTGAAAAGACATCCTGTTCAGAAAGCATGCAGCTAACTGGATCGCACTTGTGTCAGGATGCCATATGGTATTCTGGGATAATAGATTGCTTTTGAGAGAGTGAACAAAGAACTGTCTTACTGCAACTGTTAATGCAGTGAGCCTAAATGGAAGACAAGTGTATAGCCAGGAGTTAGCCGTCCACGCAGCAGTTAACCTGAGTAGGTGCAGGCCTGTGCTGTGCTATGTGGTGTTGCACATACTCATGGGCCACAACATAAACTTATCTGGCTAATTGTAAAGAAGCAGCCTGTACGCAGCTCTCACTTAGTAAGGGCAATTACAGCACCTTTGTGTCCTTGTCTTTATCTTAATGTAAGGCACGGTGTTCTTCATGTGAATATCATTTTGCTTGGCAGCAAAAAGGAATAAATTAAAAAACCCAAAACAACACATATTTTGAGCTATCTAAAGACCAAATGCTGGCAAACCTCTTCGCAGGAGAGCAGCACAGGGTGCTGTGCCCTTATTGGAGGGTACAACTTGGGGTTTCAACCATCTGAAAGCATGTAAGATTATCTTCTTTTTCATATTAACACTAGTATTTTAATCAATATGCTATGGAGTCAATATGCTAACAGTCCTTGCTGTTGTCATAACAAGCACTTGTATCAGTGTGTTACAGCTGGGTACCAAACAAGTTGAGTTCCGTTTGTGTTTACCAGTATTCTTTTCACCTCAGCTTTTGTACAAATATAGTCAGAAAGCTGAAGGCATAGAAAAACATTTAGTATGTGACCCTGACTACTAATAAGCCTTTCTCCCTGGTGAAGCAGGCTTGTCTTTTGATTTTTATCACTCCCTTTTGCAAAGATACCATGCTCCAGGTAATTACTAAAAGGTTAAATACCTCCCATCAGGGACAACATTTCACCTGATCTATTGCTGAAACGCTTAATGCACAACAGCACTACCGTAAGATACAAAGTGCTGTGCTTTCAGGGAAGAAGCTGAAAGATAAACAGATTTGCTGCATAGGTGGGAATCTCTCTCTCTTTCCTCAAAGGCTGTTTAACCATCAGTACTGTGGTATGATTCTAGGGTCAGAATTCCAACTGGGTGAATGTGATTAGTCTCATTGCCGGTATATTTGTGATGCTCTGAACCAACTCAAACATTTGCACTCCTCTTGACCGTGGTGAGCTCTTGAGAGATCTGTAAGACAAGGTCTATGTCTGTAATAGAGGTAAAAGATAAAACATCCTTAAATGCAGTTGGAGGGGAAAACATAAAGAAGAAAAATAAAATGTGTAAGAAGAGTCCAGGAAGGAAAACGCCAAAGATTTCTATTCAGCTTGTGTTTCCTGGCACCTTGTTTAATTACTCATGCTTCATTAGGTTAGGAAGCACACAGAAGACTGGACAGAATTTGAAGGAGGGAGGAGTCCTGGCAAGATCTTCCTTATCTAGTGGAGTTGCTCCACATTTTGACTTAAACCCTTCTTCATGAAATGCTTTTCATGATGGTGTTTTAGGGAGATTTCTCCTTTACAATCAACATCCTGGTACATGTCAACCAGTCCCTTCCTTATCCTGGTAGCACAAAACAGCTGGGAGAAAAAAAATCAAGCCGGCCAAAGATACACTGTATTTAGGTGTTATCAGACCTCAGAAAACAGGCTCAGAGATAGGAAGTTTCGTCCACCAGCTAATAGTTAATAACATTAAACCTTTTCCTATGAAGCTTTCTCCAGTTGCTGGGAAACTGCAGATCATTGCAGTTAATGTCTTCTCCTGTGTCAGCAAGAAAAATCATGTTTCCTACAGATCTGCCACTTACAGATGTCTGTGCGCTTCAGTCTGTTCCTAATGTACACTTACTCACTGATTTGGCAGACACAGTTGTATTTCATGAACTTAATCACTAGCTCCCAAAATTGTTCTTAAGTGACACATTAAATGCCCAAATTCTCTTGTCATCTGTCTTACAGCCACAGTTTGCTAGATTCATAAAAGAGACTGCCTCCAAAGTCTGCCTTGGTAGTTTGCCTGGAGGGCACTCTAGAAAAATTCTGAATGGCAGAAGTCTTTTGGAATTACATTCACTCTTTTGGCACAGAAAAACTAATTATCAGTCACTGATATAAACTGGAATTTTCAGGAATTAAAAAATTCCTAAAAGATGAAAATACAGTCAATACACAAATTTCCTTGGCTTTCATAAAGAGATCTTTTGATTGTCCTAGATTTGGGAAGTTTTATTGTGTTTTAGGTCTCTCAACCACTCAGCATCCCTAGGAGAATGCTACTTATTTACTTCAGTTAAACCTGCCCAGATCTGTAAACAATTTTGTGACAACCCAGAGAAGGATATACCACTGGACCCTTGCAGAGTACAATACCCTTGTGCTTGTAGACTACAAGAATATCTGTATTTTGAGCAATGATTATGACCGATTTATACCCACTATTTAACTCCTGAAGCACAGGTAAAGAACGCTTTCATCTGCTGTCCCCCATGAAGTGATGTGAGGAGTCTGATTTCTCCCACCAACATCTCTTGGTGGTCTTCAGTTAACTTGAAACTGAGGAGCTATGCAGAGTATGTAGAACTATCTTGAAACAGCTCTATTAGCCACGAACAGCCTTAGGAAATTAAAAAAAGGGGTCTACTTATCACAGTATCTCAAGTGGCCAAGAGCAAACACCAAAGAACAATATGTGAGGAGGACAAGTACTTATCATAATCTTGCATATCCTCTCAGCCTAAGTAATTTTCTCTTTCAAAGATAGCCAACTTCTCAACTAGACATGACTGTTTAACCTCATCTTTAATAATCTTTTAGAAAATTTCAGTAATCTTCTTCAGTAACCCTCAAATTGATTTCTCTTGTGTTAACGTTTCTAGTCTCCGTTGTGACCAACATACATTTTCAGCACCCACAGCACCATCTGGAAAAAAATTGATGCCTTCTACCCATTGTGCGTTTGAAGAAGTACTGAATTGGCTTCTCTGGAATCTGAATTTTGTCAGCTTCATTTGATATCCTATCAGTTGTTGTACTGGAAGAGACTATGAACTGTTTCTACACTCTTCATAAAAATTGTTATTTTCAAGCTTGGAATCACTATCAGCTTCTTTCCACAATTAACTGTCCTTTCTGACTTTGTTGTGTCTCATACAGAAAACCTTGCCCCTTCTCTGAATTTCTTTCAGCACAATTATGTTCTTTCTGAGATAGAAGGACAGTACCTATGCTCAGTATTCAGCAGGCAAGTCAACCATGCATTTATACAGTAGCCCTGTTATATTCTCCATTCTTCTCCAGACAATGCCTAATTTTGATCTTCTTTACTGGTCACTACTGAGCACTGAGCTGACATTTTCACTGAACTATCAATCATCACTCTAAGCTCTTGATACCAAACAGTAATGATCAGCTCAGACACACTTTTTTATATCTAAAGTCAGAAATACTTTCCCACACACAATGTCACACTCCCTCATTTACACTGAATACTTACAAAAGACAGTTTTTAGCCTGTCGTTTTACTGCTGAGTTTCTCAGCCTCCAAAAGTCCATCAAAACTGATCACATCACTGCTTACTCTCTTTGCTAGGTTATTCCTGACTATGCTGAACAGCAAAGTCCCAGAAATTTGGGGTTTGGTGAGGATTTTATATTATTATTATTATTATTATTATTATTATTATTATTATTATTATTATTATTATTATTATTATTTCCCCATTCTGAAGAAAGATTGTTTTATCCTTCATTCTTTCATCCAAAGTTTAACAAGACTTAGTTGAAAAAATTAGCTTAATTTTCTTCTCTGCTCTTGGAATTTTTGCTCTGGAGCTATGCCCTTTGACTTAAGGTTTGGATCTTCTCTTACTTCTGTGTGTACCTTTTACTGGCATCTTCCTGTAAACATTACACATGATCAGTTCCACATTCTGCAAATCTGCAAGCATTTTGTTAGCACCAGTTCGTTCTGTACACCACTCTCAGTCTATCAGTGATATAAACAGCTGCACTGGGATGGTTTCAGTACAGCTTGCATTTTCTGCTCTTTCTCCCCATAAGTTTCCAATGTTTGTTTTTCATAGGGATTCATCTGATTTTGCTATTGCTGTTGTTGTTAGCATGCTAGTACTTCATCAGTGCCCAGATGTCTCCAGCATGCCTTTCTGAGCAACAAGCAATTGTATTTCCAAGCAAGTTCTCCTCTAACTCCCTTTCCTGAGACCATTTCCTCTCTCTCTCTTTCTGCTGAAATAAAAATACTTTGGTTTTTCTTTGGACACGGCGCATGACATTCCTGTAAGAGATGTTCACTCACAAGAGCATTTTTTCTTTTAGTACCATATCCTTCTCTACATTGTGTGCTTTTGGTAGGTCATCAACAGCTTCTGTTGTGGTCAGCAAACAGGAGTTATGCCTCATCAATAAACCTTTATTTTTATGAAGTACTTTTCCATAAATAGTTAAATAGCATTTCTTGATGGCTTCTGGTTTGAGGCTAAAACCCTATGCTTCATAGCATTTAATTACTTGATTTGATGTGTTCTAGATAGCTTGATCTATTGTGATTCTCCCAAAGATCCAATCTAACTGGTTGAGGGTTAGCTGACAAGTGCATCATCTGCACATAGTTCACCTTGCAATATGGATAGGTCCAAAGGCAGATAATGCAAATGAAATTCAGATGTAGTCATCAGTGTTTTTCTAGGTACCCATATTAATTTCAGCATAATGTCCCCCATATCTGTATCAGAAATTCAAACTTCTGCTAGTTTCCAGTAACCATCAGCTGTTACATGAGGCACACTGTCAAACAGATACACCATTTGTAAGATGCAGCCTTTTATAAATACACACTGAAATGCAATTTGCAAAAGTGATCAAAACTGATGAGATAGTTAAATGCTCCTTCCACACAGGCAAAATACTCAAAAATTCTGTAGCAATACGTAAATAAAAAAAGGTCTAACACAACTGGTATTCTGGCAACCAAATTTCATTTTGGAAAAGCTACCATACAAATAAAGTCAACTCAGATTTTGCCTTCTGATGGTATCAATCACAACCCTAATGTTATGACTCTATGTTTTGCTTCAACCTGTTGACAGCAGCAACTTCCAAATGTGGGCTACTATCATTATTTTTGTACAAGGAAAGTCTTATTATCTTATGAAAACTTACTATAATGCCTTCATAATAGCATGTTTATCCAAGTACTGAAGTCACGATGAAGTTTTTAGTCAATTCTTACTTAAGCAAAACTAAGGTTTATTTAGTCAGAAACAAATTTGATTAGCTATAAATTTCAAAGTACATTATGTTGTCCGTATCATTGTCCACATACATTTTTACTCATCAAATTTGTACAAAGAGAATTTTTTTCTTAAAAGGTGTAAAATAGTGTGACCTCACAAATATATCGACAAAGCAGCTGATAAAATTAGTGAGTAACCAAAAAGAAACAGCAGATAAAAGCTATGAAATGTTGCAATGTTTTATACCATTAGTTATACTCACTTTTCCCTCATCTCTTGGGCTGTCACTTAAATGTACAACTGGCCCAGGGTGAGTCTTTGTGGATCTGCAAGACAAAAATCAATTCAAATATGTGAATGTTGTTTGTATGAAGACCTAGATACTTACCTTATTTTCTAGGTGTGTTAAAATCTACCTCCAATGGTTTAAAAGTAATTCTAAAAGGCCTATCAGGGGAAGATAACTACCTGAAAGTTATCTACACCTTTTGATGTTCTCCTCTGTTTCCTTTTCGCTGGTATAGGCAGAGATGTTGATGAATCCTTTCTTCTATGTTTTAAAATCTCACTACTCCTCCTATTACAGTAGGTTTTTTTTCATTTAATTTTTAATTTTTCTTTGCCTTTTCTGTTTTGGACTCCCTCTTTTTCTGCTCTCCCTCCTCACTTGCTTGGTTTCAAGGCTAATTTGCCAAGGATTTGCAAAGTCTTCACTGGCTTCATTTCCATGACTGGTAACAAGTCTCACCAAGTTCCAATCTCCTCATTAATGCCAGGGCTTCAGTAATCTCACCAACACTGCTCTATCAGGCAGCTTCTTAGCATTACTGCAGTGGGGTTTCAGAAATGGAGCAACTTGCCTTTGTCTGCTGTAACGCCTTATGACATCTCCAGCCCAACTAATACAGTTACACCAAAACGCATGTTCAGTGGGCGTCCTCAGCCGTAAGACTCATCCCATAAACCTTCATAAGTCTCTATAAAACCTACTTATTGTTCTTGTTGTCCTCTTTCTTTTTGTAACACCTACCAACAATGTAGTATGAAACAGTGCAAGGACTGCTGCTTAAGTCACTGCTGTCCAGCACTTGACAGCAAACCCAAATCAGAGGAAACTGAATGGAAAGATGAAGGTTTTTCAATCATCACCTTTCCTGACCTGACCTTTCGGCCCTGGCAGTCATACAGAGCAAGAAGACAAGCACCAGTACACAAAGCTTTGAATGCCTGCACAGAACAGGACTTTTCCTCCATCTAGGTTCTGGGGTCAGAGCACTTGTACCTTGGAGCTCAGATTGGGAACTAGATTTGCATGGTTGGTCTTGGTTCACCAAAGGTCACCAGGAAAAGAAGAATGGTAGAGATTGGCAGGGCCCATAAAGCTAAGAATTTATCTGAAAGCCATATCTAAAATTGCCTAGGCTCCAAGTTGAAAAACAGTCTGCAAGAGAACTACCGAAACAAACCAAGACAAGATTCTCCAGCCAAACCATTCAAAGGATTTTCCTAAGTTAACAGTGTTCCTCTTCCTTTGGCTCAAACACTGCACTATAGCAAAACGGGCCTCTGTTCTACCAGGTCAGACTCCAAATCAAAATTGAGAGCGGTAGGCAAAAATTCTGAGGCAAGGCAAACGTAAAATACTGTGGAGTAATCCGTATCCTTACAGATTCCTCCTTCCCAAAACAGCATGCTCCAACAATCTCGAAAAAATGCACACTTTCCTCTGACATCTATTTTTTGTCTGTAGAACGTTTCAAATATTTCAGGTATTTGGTCATGTGCCAAAGCTGGGCCAAAGCAGGGTGGCAAAAACCTTGTCTAATATTTAACTCTGAGCTGAAGACAATGAAAAATTACTCCAGACATCCTCAGACCTTCCAAACTCTTTGTTCCAGGCCAAAGAGGTAGAAAACTTCAAGTCGCCTAAAGGCCATACAACTTTCCAAGACCCGTGCCTTCACGTGTATTTTAACATTACTGCTAGCTGCATACACAAAGACAGTGGCAATGTGGCAAGCCCCTTTCCTGGTGAACCTTTTCCATGAGATGATCCCATGCCACCATCTTCAGCTTGGGCAGATCATGTTTCCACCTCTATCTCCCGCACGTTCCTTTAATTACTGCAGCAGCCTTTCAGTAATAAAAGGGACTTACGAGAAAGATGGGGTCAAACTTTTTAGCAGGGCCTATAGGACAAGGCATAATGCTTTTAAACTAAAAGAGGGTAGACTAGATATAAAGAAGAAATTTTTTTACAGTGAGGGTGGTGAGGCACTGGAACAGGCTGCCCAGAGGGGTGGTCGATGTCCTATCTCTGGAAACATTCAAGGTCAGGTTGGACGGGCATCTGAGCAACCTGGTCTAGTTGAAGATGTCCCTGATCATTGCAGGAGGGTTGGAACTGGATGGCCTTTAAAGATTCCTTCCAACCCAAACTATTCTATGAGCTCTCAGTGAGCAAGGCTTCTGCAAGAGCATTTTGCAACATATCCCAGCACAGAAGTGAGCTCAGCAGGAACGCAGTGGACAGCTGGTCTATACAGTAATACTCTATACAGAGTGCCCTTAATGGTGCCAGCAGTAAGTACCCATTTGGCTTGAGACATGGCGTGCAACAATTTTTGCAGAGATGCAGTTAACAGGAGATCTGGCTGTCATCCTTATCCAAGCCAAGTCCCCAGAGGGGAGCCCTCTGGCTGAGCTTCTGTTTCTGAGTAACCTGTACTGGAATAAAAAAGTCATTTCCACAAGACCAGACCTTGGAGCAAGCAGGGTAGGTAGGCTGTGATGGGGAACTGAGGGGTGGGATGAGGGTATTTGCAAGCAGTGCTTAGACCCACACAGGTCTTGTACATCTGTCCAGAGGGAGTGAATATGACATCTTGGAACATTCTGGGCTGATTTGAACTTTGTTTCTGACATAGGTTTGCCTATTGAAGCTGGTCAGAGTATGTTGATGGAAAAAACTGGGTCTGTTTGGGGTACATGCTGCCCGTATGCGGGCAAAGGAGGAAGCATAAGAATAAAAGGGAAAAAATGAGAAGAGGCAGCATAAGAAATTTTACATTTTAGGCAGGTAAGAATCACTGACAGATGACAGAAAAGGGAGCAGAGCCAAGCGAACATCAGGCATGACTAAGCTGGCAACAGATGAAATGGTGGAAGAAGCACACACAGGCTGACAAGGTATTCTGGTTTTGGCTGGTTATCCCAGCCCACTGAACGCAGGCTGGGTTGGTTGGCCATACCGGTTTTGGTATTTAACTAGGAATAGTGGCAAAAATCGGGGCAAGTAGAGGAAGAAAGAGAAAGAGCATGCTGTCTTTCTAAGCTAAAGGTTGTTCCTATCTAGGCTGCTCTTTGTATCTGCCAATTTTAAAAGTCAAAACAATTTAAATAAATCTGTGCAACCACCATTTTCTTTTTAAGCCATATATGTTATTGCTTACCAAAGAACGTATCCCTTTGTCTTTGGGTAGAAGCAAACTCTTATATGAGCTGTAGTCACATCTAACTTTAGGCTAATTATTCTTTAATTGTCACACAAACTAGTTTGTCTTCTGTAAATGATACAAAACTGTCTTTTAATACCAATTTTATTTTTATCTTATATTAATGCAGGGGTGTAACCTCATGTTTCCATGCCAAGATCTCAGCTGAAAGGGCTAACCTTCACTGATACAGTATGTTTTCTCATCTCCTCCATTTCTCTGTCTGAGTCTATTGTAAACAAAAGTTGGAGGATCCTGAGAGGTTTGCATCCTGAAACACTGCAATAAAATTTCTTTTTGCTTTCCATGATATTAGGCATTTTTGGGGTTTTTTTTAGGAGTATTATCTTTTTATTATTAGGTTCCTAGATATTTGTTCAGTTTTACTGAGTAAGAGCTTCATATAAATTATCAAAAAGTTGATAGCAACCACAGCAGTCTGTGCTCTAAATGTATGAGATTTTATTTTTCCTCATTCTTTCCTCTATATTTGATATAAGTATTCTTTTCATATTTATATTATCTTACTCCTCAGTATTTCAATAGTTCAGTTGTTTTATATGATAACTGATTTGGTCAGGCTCCTTCCATTGTCTTCCAATTTGATTATTTTAGTCTGTCAGATGTGTCACTCAACCAAAAGGCTCACTGAACCACTGTTTTGCTTTCACACGCACGCCACTAGTCTTTGGTTCTATTCCTCTTAGCTCTTTTATGTCAAGTATTAGATATAGGTGTCAAGGTGTTGGCAGTGAGGATATACAGGAGGGTCTCTGTGAGGAGAGAACAGGGCTGCTCTGTGCCGGACACAGCCGGTTCCAACCGACCCATTGCAGGGCACAGCTGAACCCTGCAGCCACGGTGACACCTTAGGGAAAACGAATTTAAGAAAGGGCAAAAACCATAGCACAGGCATTGAGGAAAAAAGTGTGAGAAACAGCCCCGCAAGCACCAAAGTCAGCAAGGGGAGGAGGTGCTCCCAGCAGAGGAGCAGAGATCCCCTGCTGCTGGTGGAGAGGACCATGCCAGAGAAGTATTTCCCCTGCACTCTGTGGAAGACCCCACACTGGAGCAGGTTTGTCTGGAAGAACTGCAGCCTGTGGAATGACCTGTGCTGGAGCACGGGAAAAGGGTGAGGAGGAAGGAACAGTGGAGAGGGGCCGTAATGGACCAACCACAACCACCATGCTCTGTTCCCCTGCACTGCTCCATGGGGAGGACAGAGAGGAGGTAGAGGAGTTGGGAATGAAGAAATGAGGGAATGAGGGAATGAAGGAATGAAGGTAAGCCTAGGAAAAAACAGGGTTTTGGGGAAGGTGTTTTAGTTTTTATCTCAATTTCTCATAATTCTACTCTATTTTAACTGACAATAAATTACATGAATTTTCCCCAAGTCAAGTCTGATTTGCCCACTGACAGTAACTGATAAGTGATTTCCCCTTCTTGACGCATGAGCTTTTCCACCTTATTTTCTTTCCCTGGCCTGTTGGGGAGGGGGAGCGAGAGAGCAGCTGGGTGAGGGTCTCACAGCCAACCAGGGTCCACCCACTACAAATACCTTGATCGCTTAACAGCTGCCAGCTTTGATTACACATAGGTAGGAGGAAACAGAGAGTCTCTGAAGTTTGGCAGTTGTAACACTAACTCTGTCAGGAAATGAGAGAGGAGCTTTTCCAAATAATTGTGTATCCTAAAACTCATTTCAGATGTGCCACGGCAGATAAGAGCGCACACAGTTTCTGGGGCAATGACAACAGATGTTCCCCAAGCTCTCTGGAATTGCAGAGCCTACTCCTTGGCAGTCCTCCTGCACTGCCTTCCTGGGGCTCCAAGAAACATTTTTTTTTTTTTAATACATATTGAGTAAAGTATTTGCATCCACCCTGATTCCTCTTTGGACTAAACAACAAAGAATATTCACAAGGTGCAGCACAAAGGGTTTGGTTTGGGATGGGACATGGACAGTCCCATCTTTGGGGAGGATATACTGATACAGAATAACACCAGTTCAGATGGAACAGGGAAGAAAACTGTGTGTAAAAGGGTTGTAACATGCTCCGTTCTACATGGTCTTTCCCTCATTGCTCTGAGCCTGCCCTATGGCTGGATACAGGGGGAGAGACATGATAAATATTTGCTGGCAATACATCTTGCTTGTTTCTCCTGAAGAGATGATATCGCTTCCCTACTGCAGGACTGTGCCTAGGAACCCAAGGATAGTCCTTCGCATCACACTAAGACCAGAAATAGCCTACCAAAGGCAGATCAGTGCCTTACTTCTTGCATCTTCTTGTTTCCTCAAGGGAAGTATGTATAAATAGAAATAATAGCAATGTTTTTTTGAGCCCTAGAGCAGCGCTGCTTGTAAAAGTAGTTCCAGGAATTAGGCTGTACAGTCAATTTCTCCTAAGGGTAGACAAAATGACTGCACTACAAGTAGGATTAAATGAAGCAATTATTTAGTTAACTCTATTATATCAATAATATTGGTTTACAGAACTCATGAAACACTATCAGAGATACAGATACAGTAATTACTACTTTTATACGGTAAATTATACTGCATGTGGAAATGTCTACACATAAAAACATTTTGCCTCACGTAGCATTAGTCCATATACAATGCATTGTTTCCCCTCATTGCTATTACAGTGGAGTTGTCAAGGAGACTGGAAAGTTGTATGCTGTCATTGTGAAACAGCATACAAAGAAAGAAAAACACTGTTGAATTACATTAAAAGCAAAAGTAGAGATCCAAGGATCCTGGAAAGGATGAAGCGGTGCTGGGAAACCAACCACATGTGAAGCTATGGTGAACAAAAAAAGCTATTCTTGATGCCAGATATTTGTGTATAGGCTGGCTTTAGGAGACTGGGGAAAAAAATAGACCTTCTCCCTTGGGAAAGAGGAAAATATGGAAGAATCAGTAGGCCAAAATAAGGCATAAGTGAAAAATATTTGAGTAGAGAATTCCTCATTCCCAAATACTAGCTGGGGTACAGCTGAGAATGGCTGAGAAAAAAGAAAAAAAAAAAAAGAAAAGCTCCGAAAAGGCATGAAGAGGATAAAATACAAAGCCAAGCCCATGCATAATAGAAAGAAACAAAAAAAAAGGTCAAGCCCAAAAAATACCAGTGATGATTTGCAGTAAAAAATTCCTAAAGCTAAAGCTACCTTCCACTGAGCGAGAAGAAAGTATGAGCTAATGATACAAAAGATAGCAACATTTCATAGCCTTGGCCGACCTTAAAGCCCACAAAACCAGACTGCAGATGAATTGAGAAATGGAACAAAGGGTTCCCATGACAGCTGTACAGAACTCGAAGACTGTTAAGAAGGTAGTGATACTTTGAGCTGTTTTGCACTTCATTCGAAGTTATTCCTGACAGCAGCTAGTATTAATTTTTTTGGTGTATGTTCATTTCGGGAGATGAGAGAGTGATGTGCTGTAAGACTTGACTCTTCCTCAGAAGAACAGGACTGAAATGAAGAAACCATTCATTGTAAAACAGGAGTTTTCAGGAAACTTGTAAGGATGGAAGCTTTTATTTAGTTATTTTATTCTAAAATTAGAAAGCTCAAAAAGAAGTCTTCAGCAATGTTATATTTTTGATCCAGGAAAATGTGGAAAATACATAGATGATGTATTTCTCCCTCATTCTCAGAAGTTTTATACACTCTAAGAAATGGAGTGACTTACATACTCTTGTAAGAACTTCAAATACCAAGACAACCTTTCAAGCACGTAGAAGACAAAATGGAATCAAATCAAGATAAAACAATATTCCTTTTGAAATAATTAACCGGTACGATTACAGAAGCACTGTAATGATTTCAGAGAAGAATGAAAATCTGGTAGTAGAAAGCAGAAAAAGGAGTTAGGAGAGAAAAAAAAGCACACATCTATATTAGTCATTGTTACAGAGTTGGAGATGACTGAACGTGACAATGCTGAGAAAAACATGTGCATAAGCAGATACTTCTGCAGTGCCAGTAGTCAGACATATTCCGCAGTTGTGCTTTCCGCAAAGATGCAGCTCACCAGAGATTTTAAGACTTTCCTGTCTTAAAATCTTTTCCTGACTATGCCTATGAAATCTGGTACGGGCAGAGGATAGGAAAGAAAATGAGGCATGAGTTTTGTCAGCCTAGGGGACACAGTGATTAGTGAAAGTCAGTAATAATAGCAGGGAAAAAAAGGGAAAGGGGAATATTTTGGAGAAAAGTGGTTGCTCTCAACGAAATCTCTGCTTGGGACAGAGAATTAGCTCCACCACTGTAGGCCTGTACCCCTATTCTTAGACACTGTCCTCCTGGTTCACCGAGCTTGGTGACTTTCAGTTTACTAGCAGAGGTTGCAGGCTCTTCACAACATGAAGTAGATGTCTCTCAAACTGCATGAAACACTGAGAGTTTGCCTGAAGCAGTTCCTCTTGCTGGAACATCACAGAAGAAACAGCAGACAAATAGTTTTTTGTTTCTGTTGAGGCTTTTACTTGCAGGAAGCGTGATATATCCCAATCATATCTTTATACAAATCTACCTCCATTTCATACCCACCACAGGCACCTGTGTTAGCCTGTCAGGGAACTACCATTTAACAGGCGTTCATTACCTTTTCTGTCAGGTTCTGATGAGCCTGATTTAACTTTGAAATTAACCCTGTGTTGAGCAGGAGGCTTGGTCTAAAGACCTCCAACCCCTTCTTATCTAAATGATACTACAGTTCAATGAAGAAAAGTTCTCCATGGAGTTTTATGGCCAACAAACTTCATTATTCTCTTCATAGGATGTTTGGAGGAGTTGGTGAACAAGCTATCCTCATAAAAATAGCAAACACTGAATTTTTGAGATTAATGATTATCATGTAACTTGATAATTACACAGATTCTTAAATAACTTTTATATAAAATATAATTACATGGTCTCTATCATAAATCTAAATTCCTAATGTCCAGTAACAAAACAGTTAATACTGCGCAGGCATTCGTTAAAATACTAGGTTTTTAAAAGATCTGATAATATTTGTAAAAACAAATGATTCTTAAAAAGGAATCTCAAGTCAGTTACGGGAATATGACCACAGACACAAATGCAAAAAAGTCTGCACTTACAGTTCTATTGCCTTGTTCCACATGATAACGTATCCAGAAAGAATGAAGGACTCAATATTTACAATGTGTGTATTTCCCCTCTCTGTTCCAACATAAAGCCATTTACTCTGGAAAGGTAGATGACAGTAAGTAATCCTGTAAACAAAACCCAAAAAAAGTCACTGAATATCATATCAACAATATTTTTTAACATTTTGCAGATGAAATAATAGTCCTTTCCATTTTATAACTTCAGTAAAGCCCTTCTAGCAGGCACAGCAGTCTGAAAAATGTGCATGGTTTTGAGGCCATTGCCAGAAAAATCATGAAAAGAACATGAAACAAAAGAGGGCAGGAAAAAAGGGCTGTATCCCTTGAATACTGAACTACGTCATGTCATCTCCAACAGTATGTAAATTGCACTATAACAGTATCCAGAACTCTCAAGTTAGTCTTGCTCTCTTTCTTGGAATAAGCAGTTTTCCCAGTTCAACAAACGGAAGTTAATGGACACGAGCGGGATTAACAGAAGTGTAACACCATCATTCACACAAGAAAACATTCACTTTATTGGCTATCTAAATAAGAGCATTACCAAATGCAGCTCAGTACTGGAACATAGACACACCGATATCACTCTTACAAGGTGATGAACCAGTGCTGTATTGGCTTGGAAAGATGTCACGACAGTTTCCCATGATGACAGAGAAAAGTTTTCACAGCTGATGAACGAGTAGATTCAGATTTCTTTATATTATAGTTGTTATATAGATATTACAGACATTCAAGGAAAACTAATTCTATAAGAAATAAAAAAATATTGGCTGCTAAAATGGAATGCATGCTACCTACAGAGACTAAAATTTAATCTGATCTTGTCGTATCGCCTCAGAAATTTTAACAAAAAGCAGGTATTTTGCTTGGTATGCCATTCATTGTTATATTTATCATTCAGCTCCACGAGCAAGCTATTTCTAGCTTTTATATACAAACAACAGCTATGCAACGATTTTTGTCCTCAACACCTTCCTCCCCCACAAATGTACAAACAATATTTAAGAAAATATATAGTACGGCAACCTTTCAGAATTAATTCTAAAGGAGTGAGAAGGTTGCTGGCCACTCTCCAGTAGTTTGGCCCTCTCAGTCATGTGGAGTCCTCTGAACAGGACATTCGCCACACTTTGAATTAAAGAGATTGTCAATATTTATACAGATTTCATGTACTTTCTGTAATTGTTCCCAACAATCAAAAAGATTCCAAACAGATTCTGCACAGCATGTGGATGGTTCTGCGGTTTTCCAAGTATCTAATCACGTGTCAGAACATTTAATATTGAATAAATTCAAGTGAGCAAAGGGGTTTTTTTTGCCTAATTTATCACACTGGGTTGAACACGGTTGATATATGCAGCCTGCACATTCTAATTTATGGGGAAAATTATCACTGAATCCAGAATAAGGCTTACCCTTCACAGAAATCTTGCTTTGTTGATTCAAGTGAAACTGAACTATGGTCCAGGCTTTGTGCTATCCGTCTGTACAAGGCTAAGTTTTACAATTAGTTATCTAATTTTGGCAATAATTCTAGTACCTTTAGTGGAATGGGAACCAAGTTTTTAAAGAGAATTGCTTTGAGAATGGGGAATTACAGTTTAATATGCGTAACTGAAAGTGCCTTCCAGCTGCAACCTGGTTCGTATATTGTGGGTGCAGATCGACAAATACCTGACAGAAAAAATTGCAGCAGGTGTATACCACCTACATATTCCTTGCTGGAGTTCAGGCTGTTTGCTTTGTTGTTCTGTTCATAACAGATGCAAAGAACAATGTGACCTTTTCACTTTGTAGTTTTACAAATGTGAAGCTCGTTTTCACAATTTTCCTGATCCTTCTCCTTAAACTAAACAACTCGATCACTTTTGCTTTCTCTTCCGACACACCCTGTGCTACACTTTGGGGTAGATTCATGTTTAGTCTTTTTTTTTTTTTTTATTATTTCTTGCATTTCTGTACTAGCTCTACTTTTCTTTCCTGCACTCCAAAACATACGCATGTTCTCTTAAATCCCAGCCCATGCAAAAACCTCTCTAGTTCATGGTTGATAAATCCTCTTAATCACTTCACACTGATGATCACTGAGCACTTGTTGGTAGGAAACAAATTGCAGGAAGCAAAATACTTGTGACTTGGAAATTTTTGAAAATGTATCTGTCTAGTGACTGACAAATAACTCAGGAGTTAGGAAGTGAACCCTAGTTGACTGGAATGCTGCTACTCCCAATTCTTGTGGTCGTGTCATCACACTGGGGAGGTCCAAGTCCACCTGGGATCATACTAATTTTCACTACTCTGATAAATCCATTCACAAGCCAGTATCATGTACTGTGGAAACTTGGGCTCCAAAGTGCAAGACTGAATCCAACACCCTGATTATGAATAAAGTCTCAAAATCACCTCAGACACAATACGAAGCTTCTTTGGTCTGCTCTTTTTCTTTTTTTTGAAATTTGCTTCTAGGTTATTATCTCTAGCATGTACTGCCACAATCACCATCAGACTGCATGCGTGTCTAATTTCCCAGCTACTGCATGTCCTCCGTTTGCCTACCGTGGGCTTAAAATTTCAGGAATAATGTTTCAATACCGAGGTCATACAGTAAGAGAAAACTCAGACTAAAGCACAGACAATGGCCAACAGTTACTAGACTTATTTTCTGGTTGGCCTACCTGAAATCCCAAGCACCAGTAGGTACTAAGTCTGGATATATAGTATGAAGGACGAGAATAGAATCAGGTGTTGCTAATGAAGAAAATGACCACAAATGTTACTGTTTTCTAAGTTCAGCTATTTCCTCTTAAATATTTTTTTTTCGGATAGATTTATTGGACAGCCAGAGAAGAAAGTATTCTGTATGTTCTTTCTTCCACAGTGAAAAATACCCTATGAGTCTTCATTGTTTTCCCAAACTGTTTTTACACATTATCAAATACCACCTTTTACAGTATATGATATATATATTATCTCATAGATTATATGAAAACGCTATTCCCTTAAAGACAACCGAGATACGTAACAAACCTATTAGAGCATAGGGATTACTAGGCATTTTAATACAATACATTGTTAGGCTTCATCAAACAAATCCATATGATTTTCATATTGTCAGAAAAATATGCACTGCTCTGGAGCAGTTTTCTTTTACATTATGTAAATGAAATGCAAACTGCTTTATGTATTATTGACTTTTCACTTTTATAGAAAATATTAACTTGACTTTGAGGATTGAAAGCTTTGAAGCAAGCCTCAGATTTTTAATGAACATCTTCCGTCTCAGTAAGTACTGAAATAACATAATGATTTCTTCAAGAGAAAACAATGAAGTCTCATACTGTAGATTTCATTGTGGATGAAAGGTATCCCTCTATTAGTCATACATCCCACAAGCAAATTAAGAAGTCCTTTGATGTCTTTACAAAAACCAGTCAACTAGTCAGAAAGAAAGGATATTTTTCTTCTTAAAAAGGAAAGGGTTGTAGTGATTTATGCCCGTATGAAGTACTTCTGCCAAAATTTAATCAGATTGTCAATTTGATTGAGATAACATGGAACCCAATTAAACAGAGGCCTGAGAATTTGCCTACTGTTGATCACTTACAGAATGTCAGCCAGAAATGTGGATATTATACATTCTTAGCAGCAAACTATGATATGGATCTAATTGATCATTACAAGAAATAGTAAAAAACATGGACTGATACCACAAACCGTGTTCCTATGCTGCCAAATTGATTTGGAACATTGCATCAATTTTCCAATGCATTCAAAGCACAAACCAGGATATAAAATGTAATTAAAAAAAAATAATCAATAGGTGCCAAATAAAACATATAAATCAGAATTTATTAAGCAAAAAAATCTTTAGCAGAAGTCCTTAAAGTATTTCTAAAATTATGTGAGCAATGTAAGAGAAATAAGAGAATTTTTCTATTTATAGGTATGAAAAATTTTCCTGGAACACTAATCCTGGTAGAGGGTGGAGAGAGCTGCAGCAGTGGGGAGAATAAATTGAATTTTTGTCAAAATGATGATCAGTTTTTCCAATTTTATTATTTATTTGATTATTCCTGGACATCAGAACTGCAACAAAATTTACATTTTCCCCTTACCCCTCCCTTAACCTTTTGGTCTTTTTGAACAAAAGTCATATGAAAAGTCCTCATTGCCATAGAGAGAAGACCAGACCCATCTCGTGTCCCTCCTTCTCCAGTGGTTGACAGCAGACTAGTCTTTCTGCGGGAGCTTCTGGCTCACCAACATTCTAGTGTCATGTTGCTCTTCTGTGCGTTCACAAGGGAATGTTATAGCTGAGGTCATCGCTCTAAGTTATGAGATGCGCACGAGAACATCCAGATAGATATTCAAGCGAAGCGATGTGTAGCTGACTTGAAGTGATGAAATAGAAGCACAGACTAAAGCTATAGGCAATGGAGAAAAGGGGTTGTCCCCAGCAGATCAAGCAAAGGATATAAATTATGAGCATATGCCCTTGGGAGGTATTTACTTTTCCGCCTGGACTATATATAAATTTGAAGCCCATCAGCTATGTAGGATGTAAAAAGCAGGTACAATAGCAGCAGTCCATCCAGTCTGCCATCCCTAACATGTGATGTGTTTGGAGCAGAAGGTTGTGCACTTCCCCAGGTAGATGTGAGCTGGGTCTGTGTTAGTACTGCTAACAGCGTTTCCCCTTCCACAGGGGCTGTTCGAGCTACTATGTAACAGGGAGTCCTAGGGAGGCAAAAATCCAAGATTAAATCCATTGTTAGGTTTTCCAATGTTAAACTTTTAGTTTGATTTACTTGCAGTGGATGCACAGTCTCTAGGGCTGACATAAGAGTACGGGAAATACTGTAAATTACTAATTGGCATGACTAAGAGTCAAATGAAATAGAGAGCAGTTCAATACATCTGGGTAGTATATCCTTTCATGGTCTTGGTGAGACTATATCACGACGAGAATCTTTCTCCTATTCAAACTAGATTCTCCACATACCACACAAGAGAATTAAAAAATTTTATAGTACCTCCCCACCTCCCAGATCCTAGCAGATAGTGAATGAAACAAACATGCCTTTGGGACGGATTCTTGTTTTCCACCTGTTTTTTAAAAGGATGACTTAGTTTTAAATTAAATTAAGAAAAATCTTCAGTTTCACATATATTTTCTGTTAGCATCATGAGTCAACATTTATTTTGAACTAAAATCAATCGGTCCTTCCTATTTTATCTTTCAATTACTTATATAGAAGAGAATGAATTCCAGTTGAAAACACCTTGTACATAAATTACATTGGATCCTGGTGACAGCATAATGAAGGCATTGGAGTACTGAACTCTTGTTATTTAGCAATATCTGAACAGAAGAGGAATATTATGGTAAATCATATTCTCAAATTACTCCATGAACATTTCAATCTCTGTATTTTTCCAGTTGAGTGTTACACAGACTGCTCAAATATTCTTTGTTGTTTTAAGACTATAGTGCATACATTGCAATTAAAGTTTCTGACAGGGCTGAGGAGGTGCAGAGTATGGAGGGTGTAATAATTAGAACTTAGGTTTTTCCATCAAATTACTCAGGAGCTAAATGTGACTGTTTTGTTTATAACTACTCCGTGAATCATGTCTAACAATAAATTCTACTTTGTTAATGAAAGTCACAAACTATTTACAATTTAACACTGTGAAACAAGTCATCGTTTAGCTGACATGCTACTGTGCCTATTGCCTGACTGAACTATCAATACTTGCAAAGAGTAGGACCACTTGAAGACATTACTTAAGCTGAGTCCTCCTAAAGAGTCTGTAGAGATCAATGTTTTAAAGCAAGACGCTGTAAAATGAATTGCTTTACATGAGGCACTTCAATACATGTTCCTTACAGGGGAACATGAATCAGATATGGAGCCAAAGCAGCGGTAACGGTTACTTTCTAGTGACATACATCTGTTTGCCAATGTCCCTTTCAAGTTTGCTATGTCAGATTATTCAGTTTACCTAATTCTGTTCACAAAACAGTTTTATTTGTCTTTATTTTATATCGCTTCAGTTACAAGTGTTCATTACGGTCATTATTTGCACAACAGCAATAATTTAATCTGTGGATTGTGATATAAGAAATAAACATCTGGGCCTCCTCTCTTCTGCTTAACACAGGCCATAGGAATTATTCCAACTAGTTACTGCTTGAACTAGACCAATTTACTAGAAGATACCTGTCTTGATTTAAAGAATTTAAGTGATAGAAGACTCCCTATAAATGATGAGGAACAACAAATCAGGATTCCATCTCTAAACCATAATTTCAATATAAATATATCCTAAGAAAGTATTCCTCTATTTCTGAATGCGCTGTATATAATTAATATACATGCACTTCTCCCCATTTCTATAAATTCTGCCTGGAAAAAAATGTTAAGAAAGCATTTTGACTTTACAGTTTCATTTTAGACAAAGAGACTTAAATAATGCTGATTTATACCTTATATAGTTAATTGTTTTGACAAAGTAATAAAGCTTACACAGCTACTCTCCTGCAAATTATTTAGATGTGTCACCTGGCTGGTGGTGTATTGCTGCTTTCAAAGTGTTTAAGATACATTTTTCGTGGTGTCTCTTACCTGAAATATTATACATAAACAAGCTACAAGAATAAGAAAGAGGAATACAAGAAGGAGAAAAAAATTGTAAGATTTTAAGAAATAAAGATGAAAAAAATATTTATTTCTCAAAATATTTTGGTTTTGTCACTAGCTGAGGGTTTTTTTCCCCCTTTGGACCTATCAACACATTCTGAAGCATCCTGACTTTTAGAAGTTTTGACTGATTATTAATCCTTTAAATTGTTAGAAACTAAAATTTAAAGTGTAAAGGAAAGCACTGTCAGTAGTATATTTGGTTCCTCATTTCCCTTCTTTTGTATTAAAACAATGAAGAGTAAAAGTAGGCTGTTCCTCTGTTTCTTCAAAAGCTAGAAGTTGCTGGACAAAACTTCGGAACAAGTGAAATAACTCTACAAGCCTAAGGTTAGGCCCATTCTTGAGTTGTCAGCTTACTATTTCAAATGAATTTGTAATCACAACTGTACTTGGTTTAATATACAAATGTTTATGTTAACTACACAGAAAGTTAGTGTAGTGACTATAGGAGCATCTATAATGGATGTTGACATATATTATTTACAAGCAGTTAACTCAAAAGAACCTAGAACAAAGCAGAAAAAAGAATGTTCTAAAATATATTAGATGCATTACATTCTACTAGATCAGTAAATCTGGAGATCTCCATTGAATAACAACTGAATTTCTGTATTTACATAAAACCTTATGAGGTTATCTTTACAAGGACAATATACAGCATGCAACAGGTCCTTTGATTTTTACCAGTTTTATTTCTTATAACTCAACTTCTTACATCATCACAGAAGATCATCCTGGCCTGTTCAACATGCTATAACACATATGAAAAGACAGCTGCACTGTAACTTCCTATAGTACAAGATACAGGCCTTTAAATTCACACCCTTGGTAGCTCAATGGCTATCTGCCTTAGCAGCAGCACCGCATCGTGTTAACTGGAGCTCCGGAACAATGTAAAACTCACTCTTGAAATCCCAGTGTGCAAGGGAATGACAACTTTCGTAGCCTGTGCTACAATTAACTTGTTTCATCTTTAGAATGACAGAAAATTACTTTCTTTCCTCTTGGACAAATGCACAGCAAAGAGACACTCTCTTTTGTCAAGTCCCTTTTACCGCTTTGATTGTAAATTCATCAGGATACCTTACTCTTCCCGGCGGGATCTTTAGTATTACACAACAGTAGTGCAGTAGGTTGAATAGATGGAATGTGCAGGCATGGACTCAAGGAAGAAAGACAAGGAAATTGTATGGAAACTTGCTTCATAAATAGAAAAAGGTGCTGGAAGAAACCAGCATACTTTGCACTAGCTTCCAATTTGTCTTTGGTACCAACTCAAGGTCGTTAGACAACAAAATTGAGAATAAAAGTTCCACAAAATCAGTGAAGTGAGCAAGTTAATGAAACAGGGTTGGGAAACAGGCACTTGCTTTCATCTTTAGTGGAAAGACAACAGACATAATTTTTCTCTTGTCTACTGGTACGTGAAATCACTATTTCTTATTTGTAGTACTTCACTTGTTCTCCATTAATTTCTTTGAAGGTTAAGTAAAAATGGAGTTGTAATACCAAGCACAGTGATAGTGATGGGCAATACAGACCACGGTAATATCCTCTGAGTTTCTTAGCAATAAAAGAAAGCCAAAGGATGGAAGAAGGAGATTATGTTCTCAAGCAAAAGTTTTTAATTTATTTTTTTCGTTGATTTCACAGCAGTTGCATTAAAAAAAATCCCCAAATAACACCACCTAAGGGTAGATTTTCCTCTGACCCTTTCACCCAACACTGAAGCTATAAATAAAAAAATGCAGTTTTTGCTTCCCAATCTCATAGTTTCGTAAAAGTAAATTGGGACTTAGGTCAAAGATGAAAGGTTGAAACTTGTCTTTGCTAAACAGCTTGACTTGACATAGCTGTTAGAAAAGTAAACTAAAGGTACACTACTATTTCATCCCGTGCTTGCCGCAACGTACACAATTCTGTGTTTATCATACATCCTCACTATAATGAGTTTAAAACCTATTTTATATCAATATCGATCAAATTATTTTGAATCACTCTATATTCAGGGTAAGATTGAAATACTGAAATTGACTGGAATGTAAAAAAAAAAAAAAAGCATTTTTACATGTGTATACTTTTTCTATGTGTACACAGTTTTTTTCCTTAACAGCTTTCATCAATTAAAATCATGTAGACTTATTGGAGACCAGCTGTTCTCATTTGTTACACTTCAGTAGACAGGGACTCTGTGATTAACGGTTCTTGTTTTTCTGCAATCTGTAGTCTCTCTTCTCTTCCTGCTCATGTACTGTTTAATGAGATAATCTCAACACTGACATTACTAGCTCTATTTCTGATTTACTGGAATAATGCCCAGAGTTTATGGTGACAGAGGGAAAGTATCCTAAATCACTGCATTGGGTTCTTCTTGGAGCTGCCATTTGCCTGGATGGGAAAGGGACGGTGTGGTTTCCAAGAACCACATGACTTACTGCAACAGAATGGGTACATGCTCCCCACTGATTTAATACATGACTGGAAATCTGATGTAACAAAGGTCGAAGATCTGCTCTGTTCTATGAAAGATGTCTCAAAACTCAAATTTGAAGAAGTCAAAAAATAAAACCACAGGATTCCTGTAACTATACCATAACTGTAGCAAGCTGAAAAGTCCCACTGATAGTGTAGACTGTTTATGCTGTCTGAACTTGTTTAAATTTAAGTCATCTTTTTTAGCTCTTGTCTAATATGACTGTAAGATATGAAGTAAATTATGCCTTTTTAGTTGCATTTTAGTCTTCCTGAGTTGCCTGCTCCTTCTTCTAGAGCTCATAAACTCTCCTTTTTTTCCTGAATTCCAGCAAAAGCTCTCTGTTCAAGCAGGCTGGTCTTCTTCCCCACCAGTTTGTCTTCTAGCTCATGGGGATGGCCTGCTCCTGTGCCATTAGGATTTCCTTCTTGGAGAATGTCCAGCCTTCCTGGACTCCTTTGCCCTTCAGGAATGCCTCCCAAGGGACTTCGTCAATCAGGCTCCTAAACAGGCCAAAGTCTGCCCTCCGTAAGTCAGTTCTGCTGACCACCCTCCTCACTTCTCTGAGATTTAGAGAAGCTCTTGGGAGAAGTTCTTACTAAGCTCTTCCAGGCTCAGTAATTGTGTGCAAACACCATTAATTGGGTACTGAAATACCTGAGCATCCTTCTTTCAAAAGTCACAAATGCTGCTGCAAGACTATTTATTATTGATCTGACTTGTTCGAGGTGTGTGCTCACACTTGGCAAAACACACTTCATAAGATGTCAAGAAAAGAATCTGCACAAGGAAGGTTTTACCACAAGATGTGGTAGCAAATGCCAATCAACAGCATGCCTTCTCCTTTCCTCAGTTTTTTCCATTATCAGCAAGAGAAAGTTTACATGTTTTCCACAAACTATCTCTCTGTAAAAGGCAGGCAGGATTTTATGGTGAAATATCGCTTTGTGTTTGAATTCTGTGCCTCTTTTGAACAGCTAAATGCTGCACCATATCATGTAATCAGAATCTGTTTTGTGGTGTGCACGGCTGTCCAATTGCACTAAACCGATTAACTGCTTTCATGTTTGATGACAGATTTCTTACTAATTTGAAAATATATAAACAATACAGAATTTGCAGTTATACTATGTTAACCAGGAGGACCGTTTATGAGCAGGCCAACTATCACAGGAATTCAGTTTTTTGAAGAGCCAGTGAGAAATAATTTAAGCTTAGTATCTTGGAATTCTCTAACACACAAGTAAACAGATACAGGTATTGCTGAGACTGCACAGCCAGTCATCAGCATGAATTCAATAGCTGTCATTTGATGAAGTAAACTCTTAACAACACAGGACACAAAATCCCTGGAAGTGTTCAAGGCCAGGCTGGATGAGGCTTGGAGCAACCTGGTCTAGTGGAGGGTGTCCCTGCCCATGGCAGGGGGTTGGAACTAGATGGGCTTTAAAGAAAGTCTCTTCCAACCCAACCGTTCTACGATACTGCAAACATACAGCAAGACAGACAAAGCTACAGCTGCTCTCAAGAAAGAATATAGACCAACACACAGAAGAAAAGTCACCAGAACAAAAAATATGTTTTTTCTCTTTGCTTCCAAGCATCACAGTAACACTCTCAATCATCTTGTTCAAATACTGCAAAATCACAGATGTAAGAGTCAAGTTTCTTATTAACAGTAAGTTACAGCTAATTGAGATTGCTGCTCTAAAGGTCACCCACTTAAAAGGCTCCTCTTCCTCTGTGCCAGTATACCCTTAACACTGAAGAAAAGTGTTACAGATCAGAGCCCCAAAGCCAGTTGTATGGCTTTTGTCCCCTGGCGATTCCCCTGCAGAAGGGCACTTACAGTGCTGTTACGGCATCGGTGCACAGCGCGTGTGGGCGGAATTAAAGACCCAGCAGAACTTGTACGCTGTGTTCATGTATGCCCAGTATACGTCAGTGGAGAAACCACTGTAGTGCTGTATCATGCCAGTCAGCAAAAGGAAAACTAGTTTAACTATAAGTCAGAAGAAAAAAGTCTTGAGAGAGTGCATGACTTGATGGCCAGAAAAGTGCATTTTGTTGGTGAAATATTATTCATAAACCATTCACTGTCTTAACACTGAATGCTACGTGATAAATGAAAGAGACCCCACGTGCTGCAAACCTATTTACAAACAAGATTTGTGCTCATATTTAAGAGTTCTTTGCTCTTTACATCTACGTTGTTACCAATGTCTGAAGAAAAGAACAAACGTTCTTGACTTTTGTAGGAGGTAATATGTGTATACGCTTGGGGAAATTTGACTCAAGTAGTTACATAAACATATACATAAACACTTCTAAGGGAAGATTTTAGTCCATTATCCTGCAATCTTAAATGTAAAAAACCAGAAGCAAATTGCAAATTAAACAGTTCAACAATATGAAGATGGGTGCATTGGGTATTAGCCAAAGAATTAAGCAGCATTCATCCACCTAACAGATTCTAAAAGCTGTATGGTTCATGCATCAAATATTTCAAAAACTTAGAATAAACTGATTCTACATGAAAGCAAATTAATTTGAGTTGAATTAATCAAGAATCTGGACAAATACAATGATATTCCTCATCACAGCAGATAAAAAATTAGAATTTTAAGTAAAAGTGCATTGTATTGCATTACTTCATGAAGTAAATTAGCCAATAGTTCAGAAAAATAATCTAAACCAAACTGTGTATTGAAGAGAGAAGTATACTGTATGTATAAACTTATACTGTATGTATAACCTTAAGATTTTTTCAGATCCTCAAGAGAGACATGCAAATCGGAAAATTTGAAACAGCAACATTCTCTGTTTTCATAGGTAAACCTCTTCTGACTAATTATGTGGTCAGCTCTGTAAAAGTTGCCTAAATCTAAAATGAAATTAAATTATAAATGATTTTCTTGTAAGAACTAGCCCTTGTGGCTAAATGCTTCCCTGTATGGCTTTTTTCAATACCTTACTGTTTTCTGAAAACATGCATCAGTATTTTAAAACCTGTTCTCTGTCAACAAGCATTTCTCCCCATTTATGAACCATCGAAACCAGCTCATTCAAGTCACAGACTTAAAACAAGACAAAGAGAGAATCTTCTTCTCTTCAGTATGAATCCTGTGTCCCCTTAAGCCCCCACTGCAAGAGGAGAGGATGAAAAGAAAATTTTTTAAACTGTTCCAACAGTGAAGAAGACATTAATTTTTGGAAGACAGACCTTTGAATTTCTTGAAGAAAATCAATTTTGATCTTACTGCTTTATCAGCCTCTCAAATTCTACTTACATCCATTTTGACACAAATTTCTTATAGCTAAGGCAATGATTAATTGCTGTTTCTCTGAGAATCATATAATTCATAACTTCTATGCTCTAACACAAAAAATATATCCAGGAAAAAAAAGGGAACATCTCTTTTAGACTTGTATCTGTTTGGCATATATACAGAGAAATGTTCCAGTTTAATGAGAGGGTTAATTAGGGTTTTAGCCTCACTTTTTTGCCGCTTGCCCAGAGACTTATGTTGAATTTTCCATATTAAATGTGTACGAAGATTAGAAAATTGCAGGTTAGATGATTTGAAATTAATTGGTATGTAATAAAAATGAAGAGATTTCATTCTGGAGCCAAACTCTTAGGGCAGGGCTAGAGAACCCTAGATAGAAAAGAACTGCCTATGAAGTAATTTCTTCATACTTATTGAAAAATCGTTTTTAATTTAAAACTGGACTTACTTTGACAATATTATAAGGCAATGTATCAGGATATTTGCCTCCTAACCTTCGAAGTGATAGTAAAAATTATTTAAATGGCAGTGATTGTACCACTTACATAAAATATGCATAAAAGAACTAATAGTATTTTACTCTCCTGGTACAGCCAGCTGAGGTACTCTGGCTAGTACTGGACAACGGATCAGCCTAAAGGATCCCAGTGCTTGTGTCTGGCTTCAGGAAAAACAAACATGCTACTTTTCACACTGATTCACGCAAACAGAAAGTAAAATGCAAAACATTCTGATGAAAAAGAGACAAAATTCTTCCAATTCTGAGAAGTCTGAAGAAAGAGAAAGTGTAGTTTTTGTTCTTTGGAGACAAGACTCAAACAATGGAAGTAACAATTTCATGGTAAACCTATATCCTCCTTTAGAAAGGCAAACCAGTAAGCATGTATTATTAGAAATCCAGAAAATAAGTCTGTGGGCTTTTTTCAATGAGTTTCTTATTTTGTGTCATATAGTCTTACCTTTCTCTGTTAAATTTCAGAGAATGTAGGATAGCTGGTCGCTTCTGTCGGAGATTCCACAAATGAAGTGCATCATCTGCACTTGCACTGACCAAAGCACCCTAGAGCAGACACAAAATACAGTACAACGTATTACTTTTCTGCAGATTCTGTCTTATTCTTAAGTGATCCTCACTGTTAATGATCTACCCATAGGAAACAAAACAAACAATAGTTGCTTTCTTCTAGAAAAAATATATTCTACCATCAAAAATAGTAATTTTGAATTGATCTGGTAAATATAAATATTTTCAATTAGTACAAGATCAGCCAAAGATAAATTAAGACTACATCAGTTTAAAATGCACATTAAATCTTTGCACCAGGGTTATACATGTGTACTCATGTATTTCCACATTAGCATAGAGATTAGTTAAAAGGAGGACAGACGACACTTACTTAAAAAGGTGAGCGTGAAGGACATAACTAAAGGAAAAAGGGGTTAGTGCACACACAGACACACAAGTGAGGGGGCCAAGCACAGTTTAGTAGTCATTTCAACAACATGAAATTCAAAACTGGAACTGTGAAAAGAAGATGCAGATAAGACTGTAGGGACAGGTAGCGGGGGAAAGAGGACCTAGGAAGAACTAAGAGATGTAGACAAAAGGACAGAGTCATTATCACAGATCAGAAATACTCTGAAGACTGCTTCTGCTTCTGGTGCCCCCAAACTGCAGGTCTTCTAAGGTCCAGACCTTCACCCGCCTGGACAGCTTGAAGTGAACTTATTCTACCTCCTTCCTACTATCCTTCTCCTCACCATGGAAGAGTTATGCCATGAGAATATGCAGACAAAGCTTGCTGCTGCTGTTGCAGTGGTTTCCTACATTTACACCTCAGAATAGGTCTAGTACAAAAGATCTATCCCTGTGTATTACTGTAGCGGAGAGGAAATAGATACTCCCAAAACAGAAGGCAATACTTTATTCTGAGGAAGAGCAAGGATGTGACTGAAAGTTCAGTTCATACCATCTACGGCTGACTGATAAAATTCTCTTGTGTCTTGGATTTCCTTCCTAATCCTAGCAACTGTTTCTTTCAATGTTGACATATGCAAATGAAATTTATGAAGGTGAGGCTTCTCTAATACATTGTAGTCCATGCTTTAATTCTCATCTCCCAAAGAGTTTGGACCAATGTCAGAGACAATCTCCACCACAAAAATCAAATTAATCAAATTAAGGGGTTCTTCTGATCAACTAAGGAAAAGAAAGAACACTGAAACCTTGGCCTCCTTGTTTTTATCCCTGCTTTACTTAAAAAAATTCCACTGGACTGATTGTTTCTAAAGTTTTGGTCCTCCCTCCTCAATTTCTGTCATTCAGGTACTTTCTCCAAATAGGTGTAGGGGAAAAAAAAAAAAAAAAAAAAAAATCCCAGGTTCAAAACCCCCCAAAACCTAAAATTCTTCCCTTGAGTGTTTCTGAGACCTCCATGCTTAGAAAGAGGACTTGTAACTGTCAAAAGTGTTTCCTTATATCATGGGAGAAAATTAAGTAAAACTGAACTGTGACTAGTTTGTAATTTGGCCAAGTTATGAGGTTCAAGGAAAAAACCACCAGATTTATATGCTCCAAAAAGTCTTCTTTCCTATTGCCATCTCTAGAGATATTCTGTACAGAGAAAGCTACAATCTGTCAGTGTTTCTTCACGTCACCTAAACTTGATTTTGACAAAGCATTTACAAAGACTAAGCATGCTGCTTTGATTGATGACCCCTGCAATTGCTTTTCCTCGCTTCAAGTAGTAGCATATCCCCAACTACTGAGCTTGCAGCCAATAACCATCAATATCTTTCCATAAAAAGATTTAGTTCATTTATTTATTTCTATGTGAAACACGACTATGCAACATATTTAGTAATTTAATGGGTTTTACATCTGCCTGCACACATTCATATAATGACTACTTTTTGTTTAGTATTTTATACTGATACATATGAAGGTAATATTTTTCCCTGCATGCAGTCCCATAAATAGTCTTCTAAAAGACTGCGCGGTGAATGCCCTCTGGATGTGCGCCACTTGTTGGCACAAGTTGTCAGTGTGAAAAGTTATATCACTCAATTACAATACATGAATTGACTTATTCTATTAAATTTATAGAGAAGAATCTGAGTAAATATGTCCTTACCTCATTGATTAAGAACTGGAGCTGCAGGACTGCAGCACCACTTTCATGTTGGCAGTAGCAATCAACACCAGGCCTGCCCAATCTGTTGCCATCAGAGTCAAGGATTCTAACATTCCTGTTATCACCAGAAGAGGAAAAAAAAAAAGAAACCCAAACCAGCTACCAATTAAACTCTAATTAACCTTTAATTAACCTCAATTCTTCTTGCTTTCTGTAAAACAAAAGAATTCATGCTGACATGGTCTCATACCCACTGTTCTAATTAAAGTACCAACACCATCAGGCTGAAACACGTGCAGTTGTGAGTGATCTGTTCTAGCCTGGGTTTTTTTTGCCTGTGAAATAAAATACATGACTTAACATAATAATTCAGCAGGATGCATCTTGAAAATCTTTTTATACATTACTGGTTTGTATAACACAAGAATGTATCAGATATTTGTACTTATTAAGATATTATAAAATCAATAATTTTGGACTAGGGTCAATAGCACAGTCTGTAGCAGGATTTCTTTTTTAAATCTGAGAAAATGCTTTTAGAGTGAGTCATTTCACACTTACATAAAAGCTCACATGTAACTATTGCTCTCTGTCTCATCTACAGAAGTACAATGCAGTGCCACGCAGAGTTACCCACGCCTAGTTATGAACTACATTCCCGAGTCCAATCCTCAGCCTGAATGAAACCACAGTTACACTGCTCTGGCAACCCAGCTAGTTCACTTGGAATCAACATTGACACACTGCTTTGCAACGGTATCTTCTTGTCCAGATATATCATGAGTTTAGTTTTCTATCTGTTCTCTTTGGGTCTTTTTCTCTGCATGAAAAATTGCCTTCTCCTTTCCTATCTGAGTCAGAGACTTTAACAAGAAACTGCTGTTCCAGAAAATTACCAAAGTTAAAAAGTAATATAAGAGAGGAATATGAAATATTTATTATTAACCACCACATTGTATGGAACAGGTGAAACCTCTTTATGTATTCAAAACATCAAGATTATGATAGAAACAAAACTTTACAACATAAAGCCCTATCTACTTGTTATATATGATCATATTAGCATATTGCAAAGTCCTGAACAAAATGGTCAAGTATCTGAATATGCTGTAGGCACATGTCAGAGAATCTTTACTTCCCCTTTCTCAGGGGAAGAGGCATGCAGTAAACTATTCTACAATTGTCCTCAGGGAAGCAAAGTCCATAGATGAGCAAATTTGAGGGTTAAAACTTTAAAGTATTAAGTAATTACTTTTTCAATTGTTAGCCAAGCAGTTTAATGGAGACCGCTGACCTTGAGAGACCTGAGCTCTACTCCCGGTAGATGAAAAGCTATATACATAAAACATGCTAACTACATTATAGGACAGCGAGGGAGAGAAAAACCTAAGTAACTCTATCTGCCACTCGCTTGCAAAGTGTAGTCTTCAATGTGGTCATAATCAATAAAATAATAAAAAACTGCATTATTTAAACAACCTACGTAAAATGGACAATAAAGATACATGGTAGGCTAGGGTACATTTTAAAGAGTTGATGGCAATCCTTTGGTCCATTTTTAATGACTCCTCTGTGGCACTCTTTATTTATATTGTTCCCTACTACTTGTTGCAAGGGGAGGGTAAGCAAGACTACCGTCAAAACCAACCAACTAATCAACGAACCAGCCCACGGGGATTTCAAACTGAGTGGAAGTTTTAACAGGTAAGTGTCTTCCCTTTAACCTGAGCTTTATATGCAGTATAAATACATGGCACTAGCTAATTGTCCTTAGTGAAAATCACACCAGTCTTGCCCTGATTAACTTGCTGTCACCCTTCAGCATCAGTATCATGCTAAGCCAGTTTTCCAGGAAACCTCCTAACAAAGTAGATGATTTCATTCAGCGTATCCCAAACAAACAAAACACTCTCCAATAATTCACATGTATTTGCATAAGTGCTCACCCTGAAATACTTCACAAATTACTAAAATAAGAGAGAAATTGTGCTGTCTGCTTCAGTCTGGCCAATTGCCCTGAAGTAAGGACTCACGCTTAAATAGCAGCATTATCACTGACTGATGGTGCTTTTCAAACATTCTGGGAGCTGCAGTGAGGTCCTTCCAGCAGAAGGAGCTGAAGAGATTGATGACTTGGCTGGGCACATGTTCTTGGCACTTTAGCCCATCTTCTGCAGAGTCTGTGCTTTGCTGCCAAGTGTGGAGGAGTACAACCTTACCTCATCAAATCTTTTCATATCAGTGTACTCTAGCAGGACACACAGCAGAAATAGCTGTAGTACAAGTATTGGGTTGAATTTATTCTTTTGCTTTTGCTTTTTTATTAAATAATGATTCTGCTAACAGGGAGAGTGGAATATCTCTGAAGATATTAAAAGAGAGGACTAATACAGATGCATTGGAATACCTCAAAGTAGGCATCATGGGTTTCAAGGATAAAAGCCAGTCACAATTTTCTCTGTCGGAATGCTGGATCTCCCAGGGGCCTTCACAGACATGCCAGATTATCCTAATTTATACATAAAAGGGAGGAAGATGAACACTAAGTCTGGGTGTCTGTTGGGATCCAGAGTGAAACAAGTAGAACCACAATTCTGTGCATCGAGCAGCAAAAGTGTGACAGTAACAACTTTCTAACAGAAATGTTCCTTCTGAGAACAACATTTAATCCTGGTTTTACGATCTGTATGTGTGAAATAGGGTATTTTGCTCTATATTCACTTGTGTGCAACAGTTTTTTATAGTATTTCAACATCCCCTTCAAATCTTATTATTTAAAAAAAAAAAAAATTAAAAACCCCTCTGTTGTTAGGAGGCCTAATTTTAAGTACTTGAATTTTGCTTCTAAGAGGCAGTCTTCCATGACAGCATAATAATAGAACACTGACAGAGAATCTACGTTCTTCTGTCTTGGGCCATTCCATCACAAGTTGAAGAAAATTTCTATTTCCCAATATTACAAACAGATTCAGATTTCCCCTCCAAATCCTTTTGGTCAACTGCTTAAAGAGCAGTTAGTATATATACACTATTCTAATGTCATATCCATAGTCACTGTATCTCGAATGTGTTCTGTCAGAGCAGGTGCATGTGTGGATAAGTTTTACTGGAAACCAAAGTTGCCAGTGAATCATTACATATATAGGAGAGGTATCGATGGGCAAAGCTTCTCATAAGCGTGATCTATGACCAAACTTTCCACAGCCTCCCGCAACTTTCTCATTCCATGACTCATTTTTAGTATGTGATGCATATAGAACTTATGTCTGTTGTTATTCTCAGAGGTTAGTGGAGTACAAAGACTTGAACGTCTTGCGTGTTTGTGGGGAATCAAAAGTGCAGGCAGTTTAGAACTGGCTCCTGGAGCTGAGACCAGTGTTACCTGCAGCAGGTAGTTAAATTCTTAGGACCAGAAGGTCCAGAGGTAAGAAAATTATTTCTTCATTAACATGAGTGATTCTTCAGTAGTGTCAGATTAAATCTTTTTGTGATAACAAGGACTGCAACCTGATTTGTTCCACCTTCAAGGCGGAGGAACTGAAGACATGGTATCATAAAGGACCTCCTGCCAAGGCATGCCAAGCAGCTAACAAATATCCCCTGTCAAGTAAGAACTGTTAAGTTACATATGGCACCTTTTTCAAAACTGAAACTCTTCCATAGAAGAAAATGACACCAAGCTATGTAAATAAGCAACTCTGAATTTTTGACTACTGAACTCACTTCTTCCATAATGAAAAGGAATCTAAGTGCAGAAATTAACCCTAAAATAAGGGCTTATAGTTATTAAGGAGAAACCATGGTCTCATACCAACCGTTTTATTAAAAGACACACAGAGAAATGGGCAACCCCCCGTTTATAACCTCTCCTTTAAGACCTTTGGGAATTGTGGGGAGCTGCAGAAGTAGCATTGCTGCTTGAAGGAGTCCTGTCATCTGATCTGCACTGACTGGTACATGTTTGAGTAGGAATATGCGGCACCCTAAGAGCAGATGCTTGTGGGCTGGTGTTACGCCATTATATAAACCAACTGTAAAATTGATTTAGCGTGTAACTTGAATATAGGACAGCTTTTTCTTGCAGAAGAGCTATTACAGCAAATTGAGTGGTTAATCAGTTAAAAAAGCAGCAATATATTTAACGGAATATTTAAATAATAGAATGGACAAAGCCACAACACTAACCAACTAAAACAACCAGGAGGTTACCCAGTGGTACCCTTTTTACAGGGTGGATTTTTGTCCAGAGATAACAATTATGAAGACATCATCTCTATCACGCAGATTTGCAGTCCTGAACACAGCTACTTTCAGTTCCTGAAAAAGAAAGTTTTAGAGTTCCTTCATGAAATTCCTGTAAGTCTCACATACATTAATTTTCTGTCTACGAAGAAGAGTGCATATTCTGGTACAAAAAAATGTCACAGTCCTAAGTTTTGTACTTCAAGTATCTTCAAACTGAGGGTTTTTTTCTTTCCATAAGATATTTTACCTTCATTTAAACATCACCAACAGCCAAGAATCCATGATTTCTGAAATATATTGTTGCAGTTTTTAGTTATCTTCACTGTTAAGGATGTCATGCTATATGTAGAATCAATACATTCAGATTCAGTTTCAAGCCTTTGGATGATCTCATTATGCCTTTCTATGCTAAATTAAATAACATTCTATTAACAGAAATGTCCTGCTTTGAAACTGTGATCAAGCTGTATCTTATTCATCTTCTGCATAAATAAAACCAAAACCCCCTGAACTCCTTTATTCTCACATGACACAGCAGTTTTGTATCTCTTGAGTGGTCCTTATGTTTTTATCTATGTGTTTTAGAATTTGTTCTCAACCGCTTTCAAGTATCACAAACAGAGCCACACATCCTCTTGGCAATGGTTTCTTTACTTACAATGTAAAAACCTATATGGAATTCGATTATTTCTTAAATTCAATATATTTTTTAATACATGTTTGTGTCAGCTCTTAATTAACTTAACAAATCAGGAAATCATGTTGTCTATGAGTTTTCAGACTTCTTCATAGCTTTGCAAAATGCAAGCGCTCCCCTACCAAGTTTCATTTTGTTAACTGCATGTAGTTGAGCTCACTGAATCCCTTAAAAAGGACATGCCACCTAATCCTAGCTTTATGCCCTCTATTTGCTGTGGATTCACTGGACACTGCTTCTTTAAAGAATAACTGTTAGTGTTTTTTTGTTTTAAACAGAGAATGATTCAGTTTTACAATGAGCTTCATTATGTGTTGAGTTCATTCAGCTGTTTAAATAAAGAGCTCTTCTTTTTTCCTGCTCCACTATGAAAAGGTGAAATACTGCTGCACTTGACTGCTCTCTTAGGATGCTTAATATGATGTGTTTTATAAATACAGGCAAAATTTTTGGCACCAATAAGTGTGAGCTTTTGCTCTACAATGACCTTTGTCTTGTTTGTTTTTCTTGACATAATTTTTTTGTTCATGCATACAGATCATACGAGGAACAGTTAAATATCCATTATAATATATACAGGCTGAAAAATCTGCTTTTGGCAACTTTGATTTCTTCCAGATTAAGGCACTTATAAATAGCTTGTGTTTAATGGCAAGTCTCTATATATGGACTACAGTTGGACAGCTGAATGGCTGCTATGAAAAATATGACCATTTATTCAAGTAAAATGCAAATTCACATCAACACTATTCACAATTTTTTGATTCCTATGAATTTAGATGCTATTTTATTTCCCAAAATATCTACAGAAGCCACAAGCATTACCAACACTCACAGGGCTATATACTGTCATGTCTTTGTGAGACTACCTTCCAAGATTGTTGTCATTTTGGGAATCATTTGTTCCAGAAACAGAATATAAATCACCATGTGATTGAACTCAATCAACCCTAAACCTGAAATAGCAAAGTGTGAAAAGCAGATATCCAGAGTTAATGACTCTAGCAATGTTTTGCAAGTAACACGTAGGTGAATAATTTCATTTTCCATCTGTGGATTATCAATACTTTTCAATTTCCATTTGTGTATGCATACATATACACACACATATACAGCAATTAACAGAAACCACCTAGCCCTAACTTTTCTTCCAAAAAAAGAGCCATTTATTTACTAGTCTGTAAAAGCTCCACATTGCCAGGCAGCCACCCCAAAAGCTCTATATTTTGAGGTTGTACTACTTGCAGTAGTGACAAACAACATTAAATCTGCATTTACAGCAGGCTTCCTCTTTATTTCAGGTAGTCATAAACCTCAGCAAGCTCACTGATGTATACAGATGAAAATAAGAAAGGCAACAACGAGTGAAAAGTGAAACCTGTAGAAGTGAGTGAAGAGTATGTTGATCATATTCACAGGGGCTGTTCTTTCAGAGAAATTTCTAAATGCTGACACAAGTTTAGTCAAAGGCATGACAAACAGAAATAAAAGGAGGAGCATATCTGTAATGCTTCTTTACAAACACATCTGGTACAAAGCTACAGAGAGAATAAGCTGGGACAGAACAATACTCTTGTCCTAATGTACACTGGAGGTTATGGAAAACTAAACCGAGCCACAAACGAGAGGGGTGTGTATTTTGGAACAACCTAAAGCCAGAAAGTCACTTTTACATAACCAAGATCCTGCAGACAAACATATAGAGGTATAGATTAAAAAACTGATAACACAACTGTATTTTATTCTATTTACTGCCTTTTAAGAGGGCTGTGTAAATTATACCTCATGCTGGCCATCTGTAGGCACTGGGCACAAATGGCAGTCTAACATACTCTTACAAAACAAACCAAGCAGGTAGCTTTAACAGCCATTTTACATTTCTTTTCTCAGCCTTCAGATATTAATATTTAACACAGTATTTGCTCCATGTAGATCTGTACATCCAGAACAAACATTACATATGCAGTTACTGATGACGAGTGCAACTGTCTACGACTTTGTACTAAAACCCACTGCATTTAAAAGTTAAGCATGAATGTTGTGTTAGTAGTTGTGTTATCCCTGCTTGTAGACTGAACCATCGATTTGGTTGATAACCGGTTCAGAAGAGGTTTTAGGTAGTTTTGCTTGGGCTCGCCAAGCAAAAACCCACTATCTGTATAAACTCTACATAAGACCAAACCGTAAGACTTCTCATATTTTCCTACAGCAAAGATTTCTTTAAGTGATTGTTGATTTTTTAGCAATTTGTAACAGTGATCACGAGGTGCTGATTTTCTTCATAGCTGCCAGTTATGAGGAATAACTAGTGACAACGGAAGATAGAATGAAAAGTGATCGTATAATAAGTCTTTTCAAAAAAGGTCAAAAGACCTGTCAAACTAAATGTATCTAAAAATAAAAAGACATTTTCCCAAAGAGTAATACCTCTTGTGGTTGCTATGGAAAAGTTATATAACTAAAATAATCTATTAAACCTTCATCCGTGTCATAACAGAGCTTTTAAGCTCCTTTAAACAGAAAGAGCAATTAGCCATTACTGGAAATCTTTAAAACAAGGCTCCATGGTTTCCCAAATGCTACTTCCAGTCCCAGCCACTGGACTAGGAATAAGGTGGTGAAGGTCCTATGGCCATTTCTGTAGTCTGTAGGAGATGAGAACAGCCAATTACATAATGTTCCCTTCTTACCTGAAAGTGTTTATCTATTTTGGCTAACACAGATATGGAGAAGAAAAACTTCTTTGTTCAGAGGTGTTAGAATAATTAACAGTTGCCCTGGTTAATTCTGGATAACTCTTCAAACCAGGTACTTCACAGCAATGAGTCCCACAAAAGTGTTCTATATCTCATGAGAAGTTACGGAGTTTTAAGATGAGCTCTGCTGCGCACACCGTTGTCTTACTCCCAATTTGGTCAAAGCAGAAGCAATCAGGAGCACGTATATGACTACTTAACATGGGATATTTTGTGCACAGTCCTGCAGTGAGAATGTCTTGAATGTTACTCTTATCAGGTGATAAGCTCCCTCCCAACCTACTCTGCTTAGGCTTATCAACGTAGAAATTAAATACAGAATGAAAACTTTCTACTGAAAAAGTGAGATAATTACAACCTTCTTGGGTAAATTATGAGCATCTTAACACAAAGCATTCAGTAGAAAGTCCTTTAAGCACAAAATAAATGAAATAAATGTTTTCTATGATCAACCTGTTTCCTTTCAAAATTAAATACTAAATTACATGCGAAGCCTAACTATACAATCTGCTAAAAAAACCCCAAATCCCATAATGAATTTTAAGAAATCTAGTCCCTGAAAATCTCCAGAGCACTAGCTGTCAAGACAGTTAATCAGTTATGAAAGTGAGGTGAGTGTCCAGTCACAGATGGTTAGTAGAACTTGTATTCTGATATCCACATTCACTGTAAGAACTCAACTTTATAAATCAAATTAAATCATCATCAGTTTTCTGATGATACTGGAATAAGCAACAAGGTATACTATACAAATATAACACTGAGGCACTGAAATAAAAGTGGACTGTTTGATGATCCCCAGTGATGATACCTTCTCGGTCTTACTGAGTAATGTATCAGAAAATTTCCATGTGTAACATCGCAGAACACTTTTGTTTAACTAAGAGATCGAAGTATAATTATGCATATCCTTAGAGATATATATTATTCAAGGCCACTTCAGTCAGAAAAAACTGCAGTAATACACAGGTACTAACACACTGAGAAAGACAGCACCTGATCTTGACTCAGGCTTTGTAAGTGGTAAGTGGTTTAGGGCTTCTTTCACTTGATTGTTTGAACATTTCCATTGTTCCAAGTAACGTTCTCCATAGCATTAATATGCCAAAAGAAATACTTACTTTATAAGACTATCTTTGAGACATTTCAGTGTTCATCCAGCTACAAGGTAATATAGATGCTGCGGTCATACATCACATTCTTTTCAGGCAGCACAGTGCTGCCTAGAATATTAAATAGTTTTATTACTTAGCAGGAAACTGCTCACAGCTTGGTAGTCAGGTTATGAACAGTTCCTCAAATTCATCAACTGCCTCAGTTCTATTATCATCTGTTTAGTATTGGATAATTCCACGAGGTCTCTAGTGTAACACAAAATACACTTCACATTCAAACACTTATTAAAAGGAGGTTCAATTTGTTGCATTAGGCAGTAATTTCATTTCTGCCTGAGAAAAATCAGACAAATGACATTTCTATAAATTTCAGATAAGCTATATTAATACTCAGCACATCTGAAGATCAATATACTAATTTCTGACACTTAATAAGGAAAGATTTTAGTCTAGGACTTAATTTGTTAAGCAAAAGCAGACATGTAAAACACACAGGAACCCACATGCTATCAACAGAAGTGAAAACCTGCAGGGAAGTTACTCAAGTTTGAATAAATACAATTTGCAAAAATTAAGAATTTAAGAAATTTTAATTTAGAGTTTGACAAAATCTCACTGAACAGTCTGTCAGGTGGGCTATTTTTCTTAGGCATAGTTCAAGATGAATGATACTGTAAATGTACCTATGTTAAAAGGCATTCCAAATAACAACCAGTCTACCTTAAATTGTTTTGCCTCCTATTATTGTAAAACTAAGGGGTTTCCTTTAAGAAAAGATTTCAGCATTACATAGAAGAAGCATTACTCTTCTTCTAGGGTATGATACAGTTTAAAAGTTATCTACATTTCATCACTCCTCGTCCTTATGAGTCACATAATTATTCTAGCAGATTTTAAAATAAAATATGCTATGGACCGCAATTAATCAGCCCTTCCATTCAAATTACATGAATGGTTTAAGCTGTATTTCAGGAAGCCCTTTTGCTGTAAATGCATATGAACTATGATTTTGTCACTTTAAACAGACACTTGTAGATTATGTTATACAAATTATGTTCGTGTTTGATACCAGCTATATTAAGCATTTAAATTCTATTTGCATTAAAATTTATAATGGCATTAGTTAACATGGGTTAAAACACGAGTAAAGGCTTGAAAGCAGAGTTGGTGAATACTGAATAACTTCCAAAAAGCATTAGCAGTTTAAGAAAAGAATGATTACTTCTGGGAATAAAACAGGACGTAGTGGAAATCTCTCAGGATCCCAGGTTTTCTGTGCCAATTACCGAAAGTCTGCACGTTTCAGTGAAGCAGGACACTGTTTCAGAACTTACCAACACTCTATTAGTTTCAGAATAACCCAATTCTAGATCTTGTTGGACAAGAATCAAAAGGGATCAAAACTACTTTCACACTTCCTTGGCAATCCAAATTAAAAAGACTGAGTGCTCTGCCCCCTCCAAGGGATTATTCTTTGCGGATTTGGAGAAAACTGGAACGCTGCCATAGTTGAAGCACAGCTCTCATGCTGAGGCTCTGCCAGGGAGCTGACAGCAAGATGGTGCTTGTGGGGGTGAGGGCTTCCAACAATCCAAATCCCTCTCTACAGGATGAAGACAACCAGCAGAGACTGTTGAGGCTGGATGACTGTCAATCCAGCCCTGTTTTACCATTGCTACAATCTTTGGCAAGATCTCCAGATTACCTACTTTGGGAAGCTCTCCAGTAATATCTGCAGATCCAGCATAGCACAACATGGAACTCCACCGGGGTCTCCTCTACTCAGGACAAAGAGAAAAATGCCTTAAGGCCACCCAATTTGTGTTTCTGCAGTGTGATGTGAGGGAGGAAGCCTGCAGGGAAACCAACAGGGCAGAGCAACCTGGTCTGGTGGAGGGTGTCCCTGCCCATGGCAGGGGGTTGGAACTGGATGGGCTTTAAGGTCCCTTCCAACCCAAACCATTCCATGATTCTATGATTCCATGATTCTATGATTCTAGGAAGCAAGACATGGTGTAGGCCATCCATGTTGCCTAATGGAGAATTCTCCATATTAATTTTAATTATTAATTTAGGTTTTATCTGGGGAGAGACAACTTTTACAGTCTAAACAGAATCCTAAGAGCAATTTATCATACATGTAGCGTGAAAAAGAAGAGAAACCTGGATGAAAACAGGGAGAAAACCAGCTTGCTGGTGTGCACACACCCCAATTGTGTGAGCTTCTCCCAGTACTGATTTTCAGAAGATGGAGATATTACTTGCACAGACATATTGAAGTTTTAGTATATGAACTGTAGGTAGGATGAGGAAGGGCAACCACTGACTGGTTAAAGCCTTTGACTCTCAATAATGTGAAAGTCAAAACAGAAACCTTCTTCGGGAAATTAAATATTGAGATGTACTGTTAGCTTTCATTTTCTTAAACCCTAACAAATATTACTGAACATTCAGTAACATAAAAGCTGCATCTATGGCATTCCACCCCACAAACAGTAATAATAAAATTTTAATTTCTTTAATCCTATATTTTCTGCAAGACTTGAAAAGCAGATTAAAATATAAAGAGCATCTCTGTGCAGACACTTTCTGCACTTCTACTATCCTGATTTGGTTTTTTTTTTTATTTTACTAATGCAAATTTACTAATCTAAATGGGAAAACGTTTCATTTTTCCTAGCACTTTTGTTTCAAACTCAGCATAAAAACTAGCATCTAGATGAATTCTAAAGGAGATAAAAAATATAAATACAAAAGGCTGATATGCAGCAAAGTCTAGGGAGAGTGAGATATTTATCTCCATTTCACTTCAAAGCATGTAAGCATCACAATGCTTAGGATGTCTGTTTAGGACAACACTGGGGTGATTTTGAATTCAGAAACTGGACTACCCAATTTCAAGTGTCACCCCCTGCCTTGTGGCTTACCAAAATGAGCAGGAGATTTCTAATACATGAAGCTCAACAGTCTATCAAATTTCCAAAGGAATATATATTTATTAGAGAAGCCTTTGTGTGATAGGACCACAATATGTTTGCTTAATCAGCTCAAAAATCTTAAGCAGACTGGAAAAGACCAGTGCATATGCACGCACATAAACACACTGGAATAGAGAGAATTGCTTAAAAGAGGGATGATGATAACAAGGAAAGAAGGACATAGCTGATCAGTGCTTGCAAGAGGCAGAAAGACAAGATCATTCCTACTAGAAGGTCACTGACGCAGCATAAAACAATCAAAACTCTGTAATGTAAAAAGCATTTAAAAATTAAGGGATGACAGTGGAACAAAAAGTTTACTTTCTGACATACTCCAGACAAAAAAGGACAAAAAAGAAAAGCTCTAAACACCACCCACCCCCAAGTCCTCTTCAACACAGATTTTTCATGTGATTTTTAGACTTTGGAAGGACTCTGAATCTTCAGAAGCAGGTAAACAGATTCAGAGTTCAGGTTTGCACAAGGAAATGCCACTCTCTATAGATAAAGCAGGAGCTGTACAAGAAGGTCTTCCAAGAACGCTGATGTGTTAGAGCAAGCATTGATGAGATGTATTCACAGTTACTGACAATGCTTGGAGGCTTTCTTGCCCAGATTTTCTAATGGATATCTCTTAAAGATGACATATACTCACACCCTAATATGTGATAAAAATGTAAGGCCACAGCTTGGGTAAAGTTACACAGTTTACATATTTTACATCATAACACTGAATTTGTAGCATGAAAAACTGAACTGATTTGTAAGTAAATTGAAAGAGAAGAAATGCCTCTGAAAGGGATGATGTCAAACGGACCATGTTTAAAGGCAAATGTTTATTCTTACAGGACCACACTCCGCCCCTCTGCCAAAGACAGGCATCAGAACTTGAAATCGATTGGTGTCTACAACAGGTCCTTTCCTTAAGGACTTGTTAAGCTATGATTATGTAGAGTATGTACATTCAATAGCTACATTCATTTCTGCACAAGAATGTGAAAACCTCACAAAAAGTCCTCTGCTCCTGTACTCCACAGTGAAACATTCTATTCTAGGTTTGGATTTGCCAATGAGTCCAGCTCTACGCACATAAAAGAGGTTAATTCCTAAACCAGACCTTTGCTATCCGACTCAGTGTCCCATTTTTCTTGTGGCATGATTTCAATTTTGTTTGTTTTAAAACAATGAGCTGTTGAGAAGAGGCCCTACTCGAGCCTATAAAGAAACATTTCCCATGCCGATCTTGCCCAGAATAAGAGAACAGTAAATTCAGCACACCAAAGCTTTTCCTGGGACTAAGATCTGCATTTCCCTGACTATGAAGAGTTAGATGGCATTGGTTACTCAGCATGATTTCTATGATCCCATAGAAAAATTATATATATATTTTTTTTAATTAAGGCATGCACACCAAAGCAGATTTTAAATCCAATTTACAAAGACATTTGTATTTCCCACAGCTAATTCTAATCGTTAGCATTCATATTCATTGCGCACTAATCATCTGATAGACTTATTACTAAGAGTACTGTAAAATGATAGTGATAGTATCAGAATTAATGGTCTCTCTGAACTCAAAAAAGAATATATTCAGCAATATTTATCAAATAGCAATTAACATATCGGAATGGTTTATCTACCACCTGATAATTCAGCTATATACTATAGATTTCATACATTTTTATTTTACGTATCGGTCAAATGTTGAAGTCCCAAAATCTAAAGTTGAGCTTTCTGTAGACAATAGAAAAGGTTGTCTATACCAGCTTCCTGAAGATTAATTTTTGCACCCGCAATTCACAGCACGTTAGAATCAAGAGTTACAAGTCAAGCTATTCTTTTCCTTTACTACCTTATGGCAGTAAATGTTTGTAATTTTCTTTCATTTCTTCCCAATTATAACTCTGCAATGAGGGAACATACAACCTACCTGCCAACTCCAGCTACTACAGTGATTTTGTAATATCTGGAAAGTACATCCAAGCACTTCTTCTGTTCATTGAAGATACACATCATGTGTTATTTCCCTGCTATGTTTGTTTGTTAATGAATAGGATCCAGAAATAGAAATGTGGTAAGAAATCAACTTATAATGCTAAATTTCATATTTCCTCTATTCTGGCTATTATGCCCCATTACTACTAAAAGAGGAGAACAACTTTTGATACTTAGAGATTCATGGGGAAAGGTTTTTTGTGTTGTTGTTCCTTGTACTTTTGGGAAATTATTGTTTTTAAGTAATACAGGTAATGCCTTAAATTTCTGTCAAATTCAAGATACTCATGCTTATGGGTGACAAATGCATTATGCATCCTACTTTAGCTAACAGAGTCCAGGACAATGACACCAGTTTTAATGCACTCTACTGCAATGTTTTTAAAAGCTTGTTTCCTGTAACAGACAGTATGTTTGGATATGAAATACTCAGATACCATATTTGTCCCACAGTGATATCCCCAGCAACACTGTTCCTCTAGCACAATGCAGGTGTCAACCGCTGGACCCTGGCACTGCAGCCTGCTGAAGAGGAGAAATTCATCAAATGAAGGGAACGGTGAAGAGCAAAGCTACTCTAATTGTTTCATAGCAAAGACTTAGTAGAAGTACAAGTGGCAAAGCATGAATCAGGGCAGCCCCCTCCTTTGTTTTAAGCCTTGTTTGAGTCAGATACCACAAATTCCAAGCTCTGAAACAAGTCACTTTGCAAGTCAAAGTGTCCTGCATTAATTTAGGTATGTTTTGACATATTTTTTGCAAGACAGGTTATGAAACTTGAACCAGATTCATACTTAATTTGCCAAGATTCTCCCACTTTTTCTAGCACCGAATTTATTTCAGATCACTGTGTAATATATCTTGTTATTATAAAAGGTATGAGTAGCCAATTATTGACAAAGATACTACTGTAACGTCCTTTCATCATTAGGTCTCTTCTGTTTCCAGCTCCAATTTTACAAATCATAATAGAATTGCTGGGTTAGCATTAAAACAAAATGTAAGATTTAAAAAAAACACTAGACAAAGCACAAAAAAAAGATTACTCTAGCTGATATTAAATTTTTAGAATTAAAATTCTCTGATAGTTAAAGGAAATTTAGCAAATTTTCTTGGTTGTTGGAGCATAAAAAGATCTAGTTAAACCTCTTCTGGTCTTGCACTACCTCAACCGTTTGTTTAACAGAAGCCTGTCTTCCAGAAAGGCAATATAGTTTAAAATTTCAAGAAATGAAGACCCTATGACTTGCCTTGGTAAGTAATTTCAAAGACGAAGTACACATATCCCTAAAAAATATTGAGGTATTTTATCAGACTTTAATTCCAAGCCACTAATACATTTCTCTGCTATCTTAGAAAACCTTTTTAAGTAGTCATTTTTTTTCCTGTGAAAGGACATGTACAAAGAAGTAAAACCATCATTCAGTCTTCTTTTTAATTAACTAGATCAGACTGAGATCCTCAAGTCTCTCATTATAGCATCCTTCTCTCAGCCAAATAATTTTGGTATCTCTCCTGTAAATCTATCAAGTTTTCTACAGTTGTCTTTCACATTCACAGAACCAAAAAGACAAGGCAAACACAAGAGAGAGAAAACAGTGAAAGCTGCCCTAATAAGCACTGCCTTCTTGTCACATTGCCCTTACCTAGATTTCACAGACTGGTAATTTGTATCTCCACCACAAGAAATACCTCAACCACCACTGCAGAGTTAACCTAGTAATGTAGCAGTCAGCCCTTGAACTTCAGTACCAGTAACACACACTCCTGTGTGTAAGGCAATTAACCACTTCTCTGAATAATAATAACCCTTACACTAAGGTACAGAATCATAAACGGAGAGGCATATCGTGTATTCACTTCTCAAGACAACGAGGCACACATTCTGCTTCTTCCTGGGAAATAAATTTACTAATTTTATCTAAATTACCTTCATGAGAAGACAGCCTTCGTCTCTGAAGATGATGTAATCCCCTGGCCTATTTCTGCAGCCACCTAAGAAAACTATTTGATAATTATTGATATATTATTGATAATATTATCAATATTATCACTTAAGAAAATTAATATCCCAGTATTAGTGCAGTGAGTATGTCCCGAAGCAGAGAAAAAAATACAAACTCTTTTTCTTTGCACCATTTTTCAGGTGAAGATTAGACTGAGCTGCGAGATGGTACTGCAGGTATGAAGTCTTCAGCATGTAAACCACAGCTGCTGCGACTCACAAAACTACTGGAGCTTCTGGGATGGTTTGGGCTGCCACCGATAATCAGCCCTGTGCGCTTCCTTAAGCAGGAAGGCTGCCAGAAAAGTCACGGTCGGTAGCTAGTTGGTACGATCTAAGTTTCAGCAGTTGTGCAGCGAGGAGAGAGACACTGCCAGATACATTTTTAGGACACTTTGGGAACATTCCTGTCCAAGTAACAGATTTCTTAGTGTTAATTATTTCGCTGTCTCTTCCTCCTCTCCCCTGCACTGCCTTCTAAAATAACATGTGATTTAAGAGACAGGTAGAGCTTTCTAAATTACAGACTAGTCTTGTGCACTCCGTGGCTCAAAATAGCGGTTATCTCAGCTGTCAGACTTCTATCATATTCAAAACTGGACTCCTAACTAGAGAAGAATCCCAGTATCATCCCTCTTACATGCGTCTATAGCGATGGGGGCCTCAACATTTACGGTTATTCAAACCCATACAGGACTTCTTAGAAATTAATAATTTTTGTGATTTTGGATCTGGAAAAAGCTTAGTGAAGTACATGGGATATATTTCACATTTTCAGTTACGTTATACAATGTCTTTCCCACATTTATTTTTATTGTCACATGGTGTTTGTATGCTACGACACTAATCCCAAGATTAATAAGTTATTTTAAAAATGTATCAGCTATATAGCAATTTATTATTTTTGGCTGGCTTTAATAAAAAGTGATGCAGTAAAGCTCTGCAGACAGCTGTACATAGTGCCATCACTACTATTCTTGGGATATATAAATATATGCAAAAGCATGCTATGCATTTTTAACATATGATTTTGATATCTTTATTTTATTTCAGAGACTCAGAAAGAATCAGATTGACTAAATATACTTATCCTGGAAGAACAACTCAGACACTTACTTTATATTATTAAAACCCAGGGCTTTTTCTGACCTCCATATTTTGGGGTTTTGTTTTCAACTGGCTGAGTTTTTTTCCAGAAAGCTATCTTCTACGCTTCACAAATAATGTGTCTGGATGTAAACCAAGAGATTTCATCAAAATCTAAAGATAACTATTTAATTTTAATCTTTCAATCTTTCAGTCCATCTGTCCTATTCTATATGCAGAACACTGTTGGTCATTAGAGCTTAAATATATATACAGATATAAATAAAATACAGACATATAATTCAAACATATACATACACATACCTGTGTATAATGTGTATGTATGTTAGAAGCTCCATTTTTCAGTGATAAGTAATTTGTGGCCAGATTCCTACGAAAGGCTAAACTGTCATTCCCTTTGAGGTATCTGTGAGGCAGCCAAAATCAGTAGAACACGGTCTGACACATGAAATCTATACATAGTGTGTCACCTTAACAAAGTAGTAAAACCAGCTGTATTTTGAAAAGTCAAGACTATTTAACTAAAATATGTGTAAATCTATGAAAGGAAAATACAGTGCTTGATTGCTGCTGTGTATCAGTTGTGATTTTTTTATGGCTCAGTTGACAGTAATAATTTATAAGTTAATTAGTTATAAATTTTATATGGTTGTTACTATTGCTATTTGTACTTTAAAACGTGGGTTATCTTGTGATTTATATAATCACAGAAAATATTCATGTGGTTCTGTAACAGAATAAATACTACTTATTAAAATAGCAAAGGCTGTAGTTTATCTTTCACTATCAACTTGTAATTCCATTTTATTTCGGAGTTTCAGTAAAATAGCTCACTGTGCATGTTTCTTCTGAATGAAAAAGTGATAATTAAACAGAAGTTACTCTTATGCTGTGTGAAAACTCCTATGGACCCCTAGATGGGAAATGGAAAGACTGCAGCAGAGCAAAGAGGAAAACAAAGTATTCAGACATTTTCAGCCCACAGAACAAAGTAAGGTAACAATGATAGAAACAACAGTAAACAGTCTAGTTTCACCTTAGGCCTAACCTCCCTAAATACATCAGCCTTGCTAACCGCGAAATAGTCAACCTGTAGTATCCTTCCACAGCTCTAGGTTAAAGTCTGAGAGAATTCTACTGGTCATGATCCTAACCCAGCTCCAAAAACCATGTACTAGTGTGCATGAGGGAGTTATCTTTGCAGAAGAGTGGAAACAGTGTTATATATGAACATAAACTGATTTTTGAAAATACTTAGACCCCATGAACTACACAGATACCATTGAGTTGTTAATGAAAAATATCTTTCATTTCATTCTTTTTAAGGGCATTAGTATGGACATCAGTCTACAATCTGAAGAATGCAGCATTGATAAAATCAATAAACATTATTTCTTTTCTTTATGAGGCACATATCAAAAATCTCCAATGAATTGTGAAAGGCACCACCCCCAGACCATCCTTCATTTCTTGTAGCCATTGGTCATACCGTGGTACCTGCATGCTCCATTCTTCAGCCGTGAGCCCATATACTTCCGCCAGATTTGCAGCCCTCAGTGCACACTCCCCACCTTCTGGTCCTGTTCTGTCTATGTAAGAGACATCCCTTATTTTGTCACACACGCTGCCGTGCACCGTGACTCCCTGTCTGAGTCGTGTCAACAGGGCTGACAAGCTGAGACCTTGTATGCTACCTTGCTCCTCCAATACAGGTAGCGAACCCTAGACGCCACACCTCCCCACTCCATTTTCTCATGGACTGCTGTTCAGAAGACATTTCTTCTACGGTTCTAGAAAACAAACAAAAAGCCATCCAGCCTGGAATAAAATTCTCCAGGTAAGCACACCAAACTCAACTTGCTCACATTTGGCACACAGTCAACGTCTGCTCAACAAGTAAAGACACTGCCTCTGTCACAGTGAAATCTGTTCTTTTGTAGAGGACAAATGAAGATCATGGAATATTTAAAGCCTTCAAAGAGCTTAAGCGAGGCTGCATGATGCATAATGCTTGTATAGGCAACCTCCAGAGAGACAAGGTTTACCTTGAAAAATGTCAATATCACTCCCAATGATTGCAGAAACTGTACAAATCCCTAAAATGTTCTTTCATTGTGTTTCAACTGACTCACCCTACGGTAAGTTTTCAGTGCTGCTTCAGATGCAGCAGTCACTGGATTTTTCAGAGACCAGTTTCAAAGCCCCAGGGACTCGGTGACAAGCAGAATCCGTATTATGAAACTGACCCTACAGTGCTGGTATGGTCACCTCCCATTGTGAAGTGCCAACTTTTTTTTCATGGGGAAACCAATAATGTAAATCCTGGTATAAACTGCACTACACAAAATACTGAGAAAAAAGAAAGAAACTTCCTTAAAAGAGCAAGTCAAAAATCAGAAAGATTAGGGATAACATGAAAATAGACTACAGCACTCTATATAGTCAGTGTGCATTTGCCTGGACCAGTTAACATCACAGTGTCCAGAATGCTGACCAACAAACCTAGAAAAGAAGAACGGAAGACATTCCAACGTGGAGAACAGTCAGGGACAAAAAATATCCAGATTATGAAATCTTATTTCTGAACTACTGAATCTCCATGTCAGACTGAGGTGTACATATATGTGGCTAGCATACAGAAGAATTTTACAGTGAAAATCCTGCCATTTACATCCCTAAGACCTTGGAAATAAGATGGAAGTACACTAGAAAATCCTAAAGGAGGACAAAGAAGGTGAAAAGTCTTCGAAGGAATCCATGGATGCACAATAGTAAATTTATCAAAACCTAGCAAACTGTGTATCTTTTTTTTGCTCTTGCAACATGTGGAAATAAGAAACTAACCTGAGGCAATAACCATAAAAAACTAAGCTGTGTAGATAGCCTGGAGTAAACAGACAAAATAAATTTTGCCCTGTTTTGGTTTTCAGATCCCACACCATAAAGTAACACAAGCTTTAAAGGAAAGTGATCTGACTTGATCTCCTTAATCCCTTTTCAATTGCTGCCAGATCCTTCCAATAAAACAAAACAATTTGGCAATTGCAAACATACGCCTATACCTATATCTGCACACACACGAATATACATACACACACTTAGATATATATATACATAGAGATATATATAAATTCCAGTGACACAATATCACTGCTATGCTAGAAATCTGTACTTTTCCTTATCCTTATATTATTTGTATCCTTTAGTTCAGCACTCAGAATTGGCCTCTTCAACTCAGTGAAATAAAACAGAAGCAACAATTTCTGCAGAAATCCCAGCTCATCTTACAGCTGAAAGGACAATATTTACTGAGCCACCTCTAATAACAACCTCGCTCTAAGTCTGTGGCCTTTTGCTCAACCACTTTCTCTTTTTAGCAGTCAGCATGACCTTTGGTCACAGGAGGAATCAGGTCGATAGTATCAGCATGAACTAATCCTTGCTGAAGCATTAATTTCTTTTCTGTTCTCTGCTAAGACAAGAGAGCAAGAATTACCCCAACTTTCAGATTATGATCCTAAAATGACACATGTCAAGTTATGTGCCTAGACAATCGAAAAAGTAATCTGGCTTTTTAGAGCTAAGCAAGCTCAGTTTTCTTTGTCTACAGATCTAAGAATTTCTGTACTCAGAAACTGTGTGTACTCAGTTTTTGCAGCAATAATAATTTATAGACCAAATCATCTCCAAATGACACACTGTTACAACTTTCATCGTTTGTAAAATTAAAAAACTGAACGTATGTAAGGTAATAGGAATCCGAATTCCCTGAATTTAATCCTAATCCACATTATTTTTTGGTCATCATTTGATGTACAGAGAAAGAATGTGATAAATTCTTATTTAAGTAAAATGTCCATAAGTTTGAAAAACAGGATGATTTTTTTTCTTTTTAAACTTAGAAAGCAAAGATATTAGAAACAACATTCACTATACTGATGCTAGACATAAGTTTCTAGTGTCTATTTGCATATAGGAGAGAAAAATGCATCCAATTATATGTCAATTAATGTATTAAAGTGGTAAAACCATATGCATAAAGTAGGATTTTTATTATAAATGGCTATGAAGAACAGAAAAGGAGTACATATTTACATGCAAGGTTGTAGGAGAATATATTTTATGTAATTTTTCAAATTGTATGCAGCTGAGATGTTCTTTTTATTATTAAAAAAACCCCTAAGTAGAACTCAGAGAAAAGTGATCAGGAGTCTTTAAAACATCACCTAGACCATCCTGCTCTGCTCTAACTGATGTCCAAAAATCATTAACTGGAATTCTTTTACTTTCTTACAGTACCTACTTACAAAACCTTTAAGTAATAAAAAAATCTAAGTTCCTGCCACTTCTTTTCTTTGGATATCTGCCCGCTTTCCATTTTTTCTCCCTCTGAAGCAGTAAAGAAATAAAGAAACTATTCAAAAGCAGCAGCTTAATTTTCTAGACCTTCAAGGTTCTGGAAACTTACAAAGGAACATTCTTTTTTCAATGTTACCACATCTTTTTCTCCAACAGAATCAGTTACCTGCTAATACTGCACATCCCACTTGCGTGGTGTGTAAGGTTCGCAGCAGTGAGGGCACCTGTTGTGTACTCACATGGTGATGTGGGTATCTGAATATAAGTGGAAACAGTGTCTATAGACCCATTTCTGTTGCTGGTGTCCTAAGGATTCAGCGTTACAGCAAGCTTGTACGCAGACATTTTAAACACCAACAATCCTACATTTGAGACAGGGTAATTAAATTTGTTCAACAAAAACTAGGACTGTGAAGCATAAGGAAATTATAGGAACAAGTCAAAGGAAGAAAGGAGACGAGAATTCAGGCCTTCTTGATTTCTGGTTTATTAAGGAAAGCAGCAGAGGGCAGACTGTTCTACAGATTTTGGGATTCCTCAAATGTTGTGTTTTGAGAACACATTCTAATAACATCAATGAGTTAACCTAAATAGATGAAACAAACTAATAAAATACGCATTTTTTTTTCCCCTAGAAAGAGCAGCAATTAAGGAAAAGGCAAACTCTGCACAAGCTTTTTAAGAAGCCTGCCAGAATTCTGCTCATTTTCATCCCTCAGCTATTTAATAATTCAGACAGAACATTGCAGTCAAACTGCCCATTTGCCATTTCTGCATTTGTATAAAGCATTAGTCAGTGTTTTTTAATCATGTTGCCTATCTTTGGAACTGCCACTGCCCTTTCTCCTTTCACTACTTGGAGGAGAAAGACCAGTGATAACAGTTTCATGCCTTGAGAAGAAACATGCAATGCTACCCCTACATTTTGTAGAACTGTGAGAATATCCATTTTAAATTTCATCCACATACCTTTCCAAAATGATTATTTATCCTCGCACTGCAATTAGGTGAAGCTCCATCTAAATAGCTCCGCGAGTTCTATTCTGCTATTGTTTCCATCTGAATGTTTGGGGTTTTTTCCTCTTCTCATTCTTTTAGGATATCACTTTCAATAAATGGGTATCTAAAGGATAAGGTCATCTGTACAGAATATTATAACAGGTTGCCTTTTGCACATCCATCCAAGTTTGAATTTGTGGTGGTTTTGCATGGAAGAGATTGGAGTATGCACAGGCGCAGGACATCATGTGTCATATCCTTGCCAACGTCAATATTTGAGGATGCTTGTGTTAAGAACTGTCATTTATATATAAGCCTTGATAGTTCCTTCCCCTTAGCTCCTGGACAAGGCGGTTCATGAAGGAGCTGTGCTACCAAGGCTTTTTGGAGTATGACTCAAATTATACAAAAAATTCAGTGATCAACCATTGTTTCTTCTATTTTCTCCCAGGAATTAAAAAAAATGAAGAGATCCAGTAACTAGATTTTATGGGGCCAGCATAATTATGTAACTGAGAATATTAGGAGTCTGAAGATCTCATAAGAGTTCTTACTAAAACCACTGAAATTACATTAGTGCAATGTCCTGGCCAGAAATTTCTGTTTGTGAGGGGGAGCCAAACTTCCCCCTTGCTGGAGCTGGTGGGGAGGGGAAGTGGGAGTCCAAGAGATTGAAGCAAACAAATGTCTATTGAAATAGAAAGACAAATACAACAGGACAAAAACTGAGGGTTACCTGTGCAATTAAGACTACCACTCTCTCAAAATAATGCTGTCAAAAGTCTGTGTCAGTTTCTCTTACAGCTGTGAGTGGCTACTGGTGTAAGTAACTGCTGTTCTGCTTCTCTGCGTGGACTCCCACCTCATCATCTGCTGGTTTCATAGAATATAACAGCTGGTGATAGCTAACTATCATGAAACTCTTCTTCCCTGTGAGGGTGACAGAGCCCTGGGACAGGCTGCCCAGAGAGGGGGGGAGTCTCCTTCCCTGGAGACTTTCCACCACTGCCTGGGCTTGTTCCTGTGTGATCTGCTCTAGGGGATCCTGCTCTGGCAGGGGGATTGGACTAGATGATCTCTGGAGTTCCCTTCCAACTCCTAACACTCTGTGTGTCTGTGTGTGATGGGCACACAAGTGGAACTAAGCAGCTTCCCTTGCTCACTCGTGGTAGGAGGCTACTGACCAGGTGCTGGGCTGAGCGTGAGCCTATTGCTTCCCTCTTTATTCTCTCACAGATGTCACCAATGCCCTTCTTGTCTCCTCTTTTAAGATGTCCAAACATCATCCATAAGGTACTGCTTGTTAAGCCTACCCAGACAGAAACTGCAGTAAATCATCCAAGTTTTTTTGGGCTGCAAGTATACCAAATGCACACCACTTCTGTGCCTTGGTAGCCATGCGGTAGCATTACGATAGCAGCAAGGTTGTGCTAGCAACAAGGAGTACTCTAAAAAGAAGTACACCAGTGTACACAGGAGAATAACTGTGACAGAGGCAAGCAACCAAACAATGCTCATAAAATCACTGAACATACAGCTTATCCCAAACATAACCCATTAGGTAGCTTTAACGGCGTTAAGGATCCTGTGGAAAAAATAGTGTGTATTCAGGTAATTGAAGGGCACCTATAGACTGTTTCCAAGAGAGAGAATTAAAATTATAATGGCAGATATAAGCACTACAATCTTTTCTATAAACACATGGCTTCCTGAGTTATATTCTGTTCTTATTGTCATAATAAAAATTATTTTCCCAGTCTCTCTAACTTAAATACTGTACTGGATATAATATGGCCATTAGGTAATATATGAACAATGGGCAATTCATTGTACATAAACTCACTGAGAGAACCTTTAAATGTTCCCTTGAGTCTGTATCATTCAGAGTGATGCACTGATTTATTGCAGCTTGCCTACAAGTTTGCATTCAGCAATTGTGTGATAGATTTGACTCTTAAAATCTGGGAACCTCGAGGAATGATACTGGTTTTAAACTCTGAACTTTCTACACTACAGAACCAGAAAAGGTCAAAACAGAATCTCAAAAAGCCATTCTGGAACTAGGAGTAAAAATTATCCAGCTTCATTTTGGACTGTGGCAATTTATAAATGTCAGGTTATGGAGTATATTTTTGGTGTTATTAAATTTGATAATATCTTACTCAGAAACAGCGAAGGAAATAGTTTCACCTAATCAAATTACTTGTTAGCAGGATCTTTGGAATATCTTCAAAAGGCACAGGAACAAATTATTGGAAAATGGAATAGTCTTCCTGATTTTGTGTGTGATGATTTGTTAATGATTACATTTAAAAGAAAGTGATTCTTAATGAGCTTTTAAGGCAAAATTAAGGGATTATTACAATAAGACAATTTTATCTTTCACATAATACAGGTCACAGGTTTTTGTTATGTGGTTCTTTCAGTATTGTCATTCCGTTTCAGCAGGCATATGCAAGTTAGAAAGAGTCTGATACTGCTTGAAAGATGTCAACACTAAGCACTGTTCAACGGTGCAGATTGTACATCCTCCATTCTTACACTGAGCTGCAGAGCTGTCTTATAAAGCCACATTCAGACAAGAGCCTTGGTTGATACAGAGAAACATATGCTTCCTACTGGCTCTTTCCTCTTCCCAAACCACAGATCTTCTGTCATGCAGAACTTTGACAGGGAAGGCAGATAGCTACATAAACGTGAAGTGACTTCCTCAGACAGAAAACACCTACAATCAAACGGTTTCCTTCTAGAGGTCTCTCTGATTTTTGCTTATGGAAAACTAGTCAACAGCATTTGATCAGATAAATAGTTATTGGGGGGATAGAATATAGCTAAAAATGAATGAGATGACTACCAGATGAACCTGGCAAACCAAGAAGCAGAACACACCGTAGAATCTATACAGTCCTTTACAGTGGATGTACTGCATATCATCAGCATGTGTTGAGAAACAGAAACCACAATACAGACCACTAACACAGCAAATCCTTTAACCAGTGACCTTCCTAAACAGGTGTAAGGCAAGGCTGCCAAAGTCCATTCCTCAGGGATCAAATGTCCCAAAATGTCTTTATTAATATGCATTGCTAACATGACAGAAACAAAGGTATCCGATAATTTCACAGGGCCCGTTCTGGCATCAGAGATGATGCTTCTGGTAAGGCTCCAAAGAGTTCCTGAGTAGGTCATTTGTTTCATTAGTGACTTGAAAGTTAAACCAGAGCTGGTAAAATCAGCAGGAAACACAAGGGGTATTCTTTGACGAAAAATAAAAAGGAAGAAAGTCACAACTGCTGAATTCCAGAGACTGTGGCCCAGGCAAACAGAATTGAGGACTGAATCCCAAAGAGTAGTGACTAAGTAGGCTTCGAGAATCACAACACACAAAAAACTGGTTACGAACTACTTTTAAAACCAAACGCTACCGTGGCCTTTGGATATGTGACAATGAAATTAAAGACAGTGTTAAAAGAGCCAATGGAATATTGTGGTAATCGCAGACAAAAGGGAAAAAGGACAGAAAGGAAAAAAGGACGGAGAGTATATAAGCTATCCGTAAAGTTTATCAAAAAGAAGACTGAGATGATTTGCTTATTGTCTATAAATCTGCTTCAAAAAGAAAAAAAAAAATTACTACTAAATAGCTCTTTAATCTGTAAAAGCCATAGTGAAAAGCAATTCCTGAAAGCTGAATTTGAAAAAGCAACAAATTGGAAATATGGAACAAAGTTATTATTTTAAATAATGAGGGTAATATAGCAAACTAGTGAAAAAAGGGTGAATTATGCATTTTATGTCTTCACATCAAGTATTATGTCTTACTGATAAGGTAATAATAAATAAATAATGAAGTATCACATGTTGATTTATTAATATGATACTTCACTGACAGCATGGGGAGACAGGAAGGGTACCAAAGGTCACAAAATGTATGCATAACAGACATCTTGTGTAATATTTAAAATTAATATATGGTGGCTTCAGTAATTCAATGACTGTAAAATAAAAAATTCATGCTGGACAACAGCAGCTGGCTGACAAGCCAGAGGAACAGAGTCTTCAACTCAGGTGCCTGGTTCCAGGAAAAGGCCTCACTGACTTTGCCATGGATGACATAACTCCTGGTTAATTAGGTAGGTACGTTAAGTAGTCAGACTGCCTGATTCTGACAGCTGTCATCAAATGCATTTGCATGTTTAAATCCAAGGGAATATAAATGCAATAGACGAACGTGGAAGTAGACCAAAATGTAAGGAGCACTTGGAAGGCAGATCACTGCATCTACTCTGCTAAGTAAAATAATACCCAGGAGCAAAGCTAGGAGCAGATTCCCTGATTGTCCATGTGATTTAATTGTTACTTAGCTACCAGGCTCTGTTTTGAAGAGATGCATTTAGCTCACTGCGACCTAACCAGGGAGTGGTTCAGAGGGAAGAATATTCCAAGGAGCACTCTCCACAGACAATGTAAAAGGGCTGGTTTGGCTTCTTCTGCTCTATACAGTCTTTCTACTCTATCCCCAAAGCTTTTTCATCCTCAAATACCACTGTATGTCTACCATATTCTGGAGCATATGAGGTACATCCTTTGTCTTGTGTTATAAAAACACTGTGCTGTAGGGCTGAAAGACAGCCCTCACATGATTTCAGAGGCCTTGATGTGAAAGGAGAAAACAAAAGGAAAAAATCTTAGGCCTGCAGTGGACCCCAGACAAGTGTTTCGCTGGGTGACATCTCAGGAAACAGAAAGACCTGAGCAGTGTTGAGGAACGACCTGTTAAACTCCAATTCCTTGAAGTTCAACAAGCATTCCGACAGATGGATGCATTTTTGCGTTGTCCATACATCCTGTCATTCATCAGTGCCCATCTCTAAAAGAAAGTAAATTTAAAAGGTGGGGAAAATTTGAAACAGGTGAAGAGATTCTGTCATGAATAGTGATGGGGAAAAAAGAGAACAAACACAGAGGTGTAAGATACAAATTTCTTCATACAATCCTGAACTGAACTCCAGCTAATAAAAATCTTTGCTTTACTATTAAAGCCTGTAGAGTGATGAAAAAATGCTCTGTCTCTAGAGGTTTTTTAAAAAAAATGAACCCTGAAGAATATGCTTCTATGAATGTCGAAAGAATTATTTAAGAACCTAAGGGCTGTGGAATCCTTTTCCAAGAACGTGAAAGGACAGTGGGGGAACTATGTATCTTGCTCAAGCTTTTAAAAAATAAGTATAGATGGCAAAAACTTTCCCTGGCTCCAGGAAAAACCTGAAGTATGACAGATGTCTGTCCTGAATGTGTTCTGATTCACCCTCCTGTCTCTCTTCTATCTTTACAGTCTAGAGGGCAACATTCAGCGTACAAATTGCCTGAGGTCTCTTCTGCTTGTGCAACAGGAAACTGCTGCCTTAGCTACACACATCCTACATTCTGAGGATGCAAGGACACGTCCTCAGCAAGCTCCCTGGCACAGTCACTTGCAGCATAAAATATAAGCATAACATAGGTAATTTAATACTGTTCGACTATTTGAGTTCAGCAACCTTCTAGTGCTTAAGAAATGAGACTTGAATATTGCTTCAACATACTACATTTTTGAATTTAAGCCAATTTGGAAATTAAGGTCTCCTAGTGTTTGCTCCATTTCATATGTATATTGCTTTGTACAATGCACATGTACATTATACCACTGTTACATGCATATTGTGTGATTTCTAATATTTCTTACAATGAAAAATTATGCCCAACTGACAAAACACACCTGTTTTTCTATAAATTCAAAATATATTTTGATTGAGAACTCTATATATGAAAGATTTCCATCAGCAATGAAACTGCAACATGGAAATAAAAGGAACAGAAGCTTGAAGAGTGATATCTGGATGTTATAAAACATTTTAAAACTTAGGTACTCAGTGAAGAACAGATTCTTATGCATAAAATCATGCTCACAAGAGGAAAATGTACACTTAGAGAGAACAGCAAAAGAAAAGGAAAAGGGACAGAGCAAAGACAGAGTTGTAACACTCCTCACTATTCCGTGACAAGCTATCAGTTAGTAATACAGTGACATCTGTCAAAATTAACTAAATAGAATAAGATAAAGAATAGGCTGACATGAAAAAACATGACATGAATTGACATGAATGCTGCATATCATTAGATTTCACTCTAAAGAGCATCAGTCTCAGCCACGGATGGTGATTTTTTAGAAAGAACTGCACTATATATTCTTAGCCTTCATGAAGATCATGCAGCAGCCAATATACTGTCAAGATCAAAGAGCAAATCTCCGCATGGCTTACTTCCCAAGACCTTTTTTTTACTTTTATTATCAACACCAAGCACACAGAAGCTGTAAACATTTTGTATACATGCAAAATTTGCCCGGTGGGAACCTGCTTTTAACTGATTCAGGAATAATGTCAACAGTAGTTCACTTCTGGTAGTAGACGGCAAAATGTTGATGTTTCAATGACCATAACAATGCCTCAAAGTACTAAGAAATAAAAGGGTAAAGGGAAAGGAGGATGGAAATTAGAGACTCAGCAAATATTAAAATTATGGATTAAGACTTAAATTGGAGTTTTTTGGATCACCTGTATTATCTGATGGGATTAAAATAATATAAAAAAAATGTGATTAAAAATTTTTATATAAATAACCACCAAAGTTAGCAGGGGCACAGTCACATTCTCCCATACGACCTGAATTGGAAAGTTAAAGCTTACAACTGTGGTATCATTTAAAACTAATTAATTAGGTAGTTCATGCAGACATCACTCTTGAAGATGATGTCAAAAGGCTATTTGGAATTTTGTACTACTATTACAGATATCCTTCTGAAATTAAAAAAGTCAAAACATGGCCTTACATGTGGTAATTGTGATTAAAGAATAACCATCCTAGATCCCAAGAGAAGCTGCTGAAAAGGGAGGTGTTCCTCGTTGAATGCTGCAGTTTCCAGTGAGCAAAAGACATGTTAATAAAATCTAGACTGTTTAGTCATATAATTGTATTCAATCCTTTAAAACTTCTTATTGTATTTGAAATTCTGTGACCTGACTCCCTCCTGCTTGTCGTATCATTCTGCTTTACCTTGTGTTTTTGATGGTAAACCGTGTTTGCAAGATGCCTGTCAAATTGAAAATCGATCTAGTTAATACTTTCAGTGCATCCATGCCATCAAGTGTTAAATAGTAAAGGGGGAAATCCTATGGTGTGGTTCCATGACTGGTCTACACAAATTCAAGACCACAGTAGCAACAAAAGTGATGCTTGGGAATTTCCCACTGCTGCCCTTGGCTGAACAGTCCCATCTTCCTTGTACTGACACTATGGCTGCTACACAAGCACAACAGGGAACCACTTCTGCTGGAATGCAGCTCCACAGCAAAAGACAAAACAGCTCCTTTCCCCCAGATTATATGTCCCAGTTCCCAGATCTGGCTCACCAGGCAGCGAGAGGGAGGGATGGGAATGCTGGTTGGTGGAGAAGGGCACTGAGTGGAACCAGCCCTTAGAGCAGGAGCACACACAGGTTAGTTCAAATCAATTGTGCAGCTGCACCCTTTGAGACAATGTTAAATATCATGTTCCAACTCTCTTCACCTTTTAGCCCCTGAATTCCTCAAATCCAATAATAGATTAAAAAAAAAAAAAGAGAGAAAATGCTTGATTTTTCTGGGTGTGCATTTTTAAAAATGTCTTCTTAAATTACATTGGATTTGTTGGCTTATTACTTCCCAAAAAAATCAACTCATTCTTATCTGCCTAAATAGACCAGAAATCTACCACACGGCATACAGGTTCTAAAATATTCTTACGGTCTATAATACTTTGGTGGGTTTTCCCACTACTTCCTTTAGTATATTTAATGTCTCTTTGGCAGTTCTGTTTCTAATTTAAAATTGTTCCTGTAGTTTTTGGAACCACAGTAGTATTAAATTACTACATGACAATCAAAAGTGAAACTGTCCTACTTAATATCAGTGGATATTAAAAAGCAAAAAGTCAGCAAGAAAAAACAACCAGCAAGTTATTAAACTTACTTCCTATTTCTAACGGTATTTTACAAAGGAAAAGACTAAATTAACACCTTGTCTAAAGGGAGAGAATACACACAGAAAACCAATTATTTCTTCTTATTCCTTGCACTATTTGCATCAGCACAGAAAGAAGATTTTTTTCAGTGAACAGTTTCAAGAGAGGTTTCCACTCACTCACCTTATCAACAGAATTGAACTAACAATGCAATTAGAACTCCAGGCAAAGCTTTCACTGAGCTCATGAGTGATGCAGAGAGATCTGAAGCTTGAGGCAAACACATAACCAGTCATACAAATTTTAATGGCTAAAGAATCTTAAAAAAAGAAAAAATATCTTGAAGCATTTAAATCAAAAGCAACCTATTTCATGTGTGAGTTGGTTCTGAACACAATAAAGCAGCAAAAAGAGCAGAACACATTCTTTGCTGTAAGGTTTTCTTTTCTTCTGCAACTTTCAGTTTGTTAGTCCAAACAACTGGAATTCCAAATTTGTATGAAGTAGGTATCTTGGAGAACATTCTTAAATTTGAAGATTCACGGTGGCATAGCGCTTTCAATTACATTTCAAAGTCCTTTATGTTGAGTTATTGTGATCCTGAATTCAGAAATAGGCGTTGGAAGGAAAATCCAATTATAGGGCATAACAACTGGATCTTCATATTCTCTTAAAGAAGTGAAATAATTTCACTGAAATGATTTCAGTGCTTTTTTCAGACCTTCCCTGTGGAGGTCCTAGAACGACACCCCCTTTCAAGCTTTCCCCCAACCCACAGAGGGGGAAAAAAGGATAAAAAGAGGCAAATGGAGAAGATTTAATGAGGGAAAGCAGTGGTGGAAAGGACAGTCCCAGGAATTGCAGCACCACTCTTCCCTAGTACTTCCTTATCCAGTGCATATATACAGCACTGTTTGCAGTTACTCAGGTGGATCCTAGCCTTCTCTACAACGGGCAAACCACCAACCTCAGCTGCAACCCAAGCACTCACTAAGGCATGAATCCTCAAGAGTTTCAGTAAGTATATGAAGTGCACATGATCACGTTCTGAGAGGAGAATGGTTACAGATAAACAAGTAGATGTATTTTCCAACTTGTTCTGAAAAAATGTTTGTCCATGGTTACAAGTCAAGAATTCATTCCCTAAAATGGCATTTGGATGTGGATTTTTAAAAATAAATCTGAAACAGAATTCTTCTAGTGCTGCTCATAGTATTTTATCTTGGAACTGCTTTTCCTCTCCCTAAGTCACTTCAGTCTGATAGGTCATGCACGAAGGGTGAATAAGAAATACACGATGACTACAACTTGGGAGAAACCCCTCCACACACACTTGTAGAAGAAGAGATTTCTATCCCAACAGATTTTTGCACATTTTAATAGCTTGCATTGGGGTGGTATGGCAGGGTTTTGGTAATGGGGGATGGTCTACAAGGGTGGCTCCTGTGAGACGCTGCTAGAAGCTTCTCTGGCTCCAAGTCAGAGCCAGTTTTGGCCATGGCCAAGCAAATCAGCAATGGTGGTAGTGCCACTGGGATAACAAATTTAAGAGGAGAAAACAAAGAGAACCTGCAGCGGCAGAGAGGAGTGGGATGTAGGAGAGACACCCAGGCAGACCCCCAGGTCAGTGAGGAAAGGCGGGAGGAGGTGCCCAGAGCAGAGGTTCCCCTGCAGCCCATGGGGAGGGGGCAGGCTGTGCCCTTGAGGGTCACAGTGGGGGGCAGAGACCCACCTGCAGTCCAGGGAGGACCCCACACTGGAGCAGGCGGCTGTGCCCAAAGGAGGCCCTGGTTCTGTGGGAAGCCCAGGCTGGAGCAGGCTGCTCCTGAAGGACGGCACCCCACGGAAGGGACCCACACCAGAGCAGTTGGTGAAGAACTGCAGCCCGTGGGAAGGGCTCACATTGGAGAAGGTGGTGGAGGACTGTCTCCCGTGGGAGGGACCTCAGGCTGGAGCAGGGGCAGGGTGTGAGGATCCTTCCCTGAGGAGGAAGGAGCAGCAGAGACAGCGTGTGATGGACTGACCACAAACGTCATTCCCCATCCCCCTGTTCTGTTCAGAGGGAGGAGGTAAAGAAATGGGGAATGAATTTGAGCCCAGGAAGAAGGGAGGGGAGGAGGGAAGGTTTTTTTAAGAACTGTTTTATTATCTCTCATTATCCTACTCTGATTTGATTGGTAACAAATTAAATTGATTTTTCTTCCCAAAGTTGCATCTGTTTTTCCCATGACTGTAAGTGGTGAGTGATCCCTTCCTGTTCTTGTCTCAATCCCTGAGCCTTTCCTGCTATTTTCTCCTCCCCACCCAACCATGGGGGAGGGAGGAGTGAGTGAGCAGCCACATGGCGCCTAGTTGCTGGCTGGGCCTAAACCATGACACAGCTGTAAAGGGTTATCTGTCTTCAAGCGTTACAAAACAAATAGCATTCAAGTGTAAAGGCACTTTATAAATAGGAAGCACCAGTGCGGGGACCCAGTGAGCCGCTAACCAAGGTAATTCACGTGTAAAGTACTTCTGATGTGTTAGCTGTGTCAGCATATTTTGAGGCTGAGAATATAGTAGAATAAGCCATGTGTTATCTTTTTTCATGAAAATAGATTAGAATTCATATTGCACATTATTCATGCAACTAGAAAACTGCAATCTTACATGTTTTCAGTTTTATTGCTTTTCTTTGCCAAACTGACTAGAGTCAATTAAGGTGACACATTATGAAAATCTTTGCACATAACAAATTCATAGCTTCTAAAACAGAAGCAGCACTAATTGCTCAAAAGCTGTCTTAAACATTTATGAGTTACGGTAAAGTATGAAAGAGTACAGCCTCTAGTTACAAAAAGACAATAATACAGTCAGTGGAGGTGTGACTACAGTTCAGGTAAGCAGGTAGTTCAGAATGAACTCACAAAGCTCATTTCCAGTTAGAATGTCAGTTCATTCACTGAGTCCTTTCCTACCACAGCTGCACTCCAAGCACCTAGCTTAGGTATGTCCACAGCTGGGGGGGCCTGCAGTGGTGCTGCATCCTAGGAAGTTTCAAAGATTTTATAAGGATGGGAAAAAAACACAATTGAAAGTGCAAGAGTATTGAAACTATCTCTGGAGACTTGGTGGTAAATTCTGAGAACTGTCCAAGTCAGATGATATTTATTCTCCTCTTACTTTCAACTGATCCAATTTCATTAATGGAAGTTACAAACTGTACTTCTTGTTTGTTTGTTTCCTTGTTAGAAATCACTATATCTGTGACTGGAATATTCTTCAGTAGCAAATAGAATAAGACATTGTCATGGAGTAGTTTGGGTTGGAAGGTTCCTTTAAAGGCCACCTAGTCCAGCTCCTCTGCAGTGACATCTTCAGCCAGATCAGGTTGCTCAGAGCTCTGTCCAGCCTGACCTTAAATGTTTCCAGGGATGGGGCATCTATCACCTCTCTGGGCAACCTGTGCCAGTGCCTCACCACTTTCTCTGTGAAGAACCTCTTTCTGATATCCAATTGACATCTCCCCACTTTCAATTTAAACCTGTTACCCCTTGTTCTGTAACTACAGGCCCTTGTAAAACATCCCTCCACAGCTTTCTTGTAGGGCCACTGCAGGTACTGGAAAATGCTATAAGGTCTCCTCAGAGCCTTCTCTTCTCTAGGCTGAACAAGCCCAACTCTCCCAGTCTTTCTTCATAGGAGAGGTGCTCCAGCCCTTGGAGCATCTTCATGGCCCTTCACCAGACTTGCTCCAGCATGTTCCTGTCTTTCCTGTGCTGAGGACCCCAGAGCTGGATGCACATGGTGTCTCACAAGAGCAGAGTATGTGGGCAGATTCAGCTCCCTCAGCCTTCTGGCCATGCTTATTTTGATGCAGCCCAGGGGACAGTTGGCCTTCTGGGCTGCCAGCGCAGACTGCTGGCTCATGTCCAGCTTTTCATCCACCAGTACCCCCAAGTCCTTCTCCACAGGGCTGCTCTCAATCACTTCATCCCCCAGCCTGTATTGATACTGGGGATTTCCCTCACCCAGGTGCAGGACCTTGCACTTGGCCTTGTTGAGCCTCATGAGGTTCACACAGGCCCACTTCTTGAGCTTGTCCCTGTCCTCTGGATGGCATCTCATCCCTCAGGAGGGTCCACTGTGCCCCTCAGATTGGTATCGTCTGCACAGTTGCTGAAGGTGCACTCCATCCCACTGTCTGTCATTGGTTAAACAGTCCTGGTCCCAGTACGGACTCTTAAGGGACACCACTTATTGCCCATCTCCATCTGAACATTGAGCTGTTGACCACCACCCTCTGGATGAGACCGTCCAACAAATTCCTTATCCACTGAACAGCCCATCCATCAAATCCAAATCTCTCCAACTCAGAGAGAAAGATGTTGGGACGGACTGTGTCAAAGGCCTTATGGAAGTCCAGACAGATGCCATCCGTAGTTCTTCCCTTGTCCACTGATGTAGTCACTCCATCATAGAAGGCCAGTAGGTTGGTCAGGCAGGACTTGCCCTTGGTGAAGCCATGCTGGCTATCCCAAGTCACCTCCCTGTCCTCCATATGCCTTAGCATATCTTCTAGGAGGATCTGCTCCGTGATATTCCTGGGCACAGAGGTGAGACTGACAGATCTGTAGTACCCAGGGTTCTCCTTTTTAGCTTTTTTAAAAATGGGTGCAATGTTTCCCTTTTCCAGTCACCAGTGACTTCACCTGACTGCCGTGACTTTTCAAGTATCACGTAGCTTGGCAACTACATCAGCCAATTCCACGCTGGAGCAGGCGGCTGTGCCCAAAGGAGGCCCTGGCTCTGTGGGAAGCCCAGGTTGGAGCAGGCTGCTCCTGAAGGACGGCACCCACGGAAGGGACCCACACCGGAGCAGTTCATGAAGAACTGCAGCCCGTGGGAAGGGCTCACATTGGAGAAGGTGGTGGAGGACTGTCTCCCGTGGGAGGGACCCCAGGCTGGAGCAGGGGCAGGGTGTGAGGATCTTTCCCTGATGAGGAAGGAGCAGCAGAGACAGCGTGTGATGAACTGACCACAAACGTCATTCCCCATCCCCCTGTTCTGCTCAGAAGGAGGAGGTACAGAAATGGGGAATGAATTTGAGCCCAGGAAGAAGGGAGGGGTGGGGAGAAGGTTTTTTAAGATTTGGTTTTAGTTCTCTTTTACTCTGATTTGATTGGTGATAATCTTTTTTTTTTTCCCCAAGTCGAGTCTGGTTTACCCATGACGATCACTGGTGAGTGACCCCTTCCCTGTCCTTATCTTGACCCACGAGCCTTTCACTGTGTCTTCTCTCTCCTGCCCAGCTGAAGAGGGGAGTAATAGAGCGGCTTTGGTGGGCACCTGGCAGTCAGCCAGGGTCAACCCACCATTACATGAATTCATAATTTCAGTGAATGTTCAGTGGTTAATCCTGCCTCATCCATCAGACAGAAAATACAGGAAAGAAGTGATTAAGGACAACCTGGAAGCTTCCCTGTTTGGGGGAAAGGTGGTAAGATAAACAATAGGATTCTACAGTATGGATGAGAAGGTTGGTGGTTCCTTGAATCCATAAGCAATACTGATTAAAATTTGCCACCGTGGCTAAAATGAAAGGAGTGTTAGTGAGAAAGGAGAAATTCAAACAGAGGTTTTTAATATGCAGACCTACAGAACCTAAAAACGAACATACAGATAGACATCAAAAGCCAGTTCTGTCTGCCTGAGGCTTCACAGTCTCATACACAGTACAAACAATTTATTCAGTCTTTCATTACCTGGGTAATAAATAGTTTGTAACCCTATTAAAAAAGATCGACCCATCAACTGTTTTCACTTACAGGGATAGCAGTATTTTTCTGTTCTGTTAATGTTCCAAATAACTAAGACCAAGTCTGGAGACAGGTGGTAATTTTCCTGACAGGTGGCCACGTTACACAGCATTTTCCTGGACCCCCTCACCCAAATGCAAATGCAATCTGGAAGTCTTCAACTGCCAAGAATATCTTCTTTTCTCTTTGTGCGCATACTGTTTCCTTTTTCCTCAGTTCAGATAAGAGCTAAAATAACACAGAGTGATGCACATTTGGGTCATAAAGTTTTTGCAACCTCTTCTTATATTTGAGGAATGTGCACACTGTATCTATTTATCCTGGAATTTCATGTAGGATCGCTGTATGTAGGGGAACATTAAACAAATGCCTGTGTATGCCATCAGAGTGCTCAAAACCTGACTCTGAGGTCAATTCCCATGTATGCTACATACACCTTCCAATGATTGTAATATGTAATCTAAAGCCTATGGATAAAGCCTCAGTAATAGTAAAGTGTATGGGAAAATAAGGGATAGGATGCACTTGACTTATCCTTAACACATTACACTGTTAGGTTGCTATTACAGCAGTACAATGCAAAACAATTAAGGGAATCAATCCTGAATTCCTTATGTTCCAGAAGACAACACATAAGAGTACCAGCAGGAATATGCACACAAGCCTTCAGGTTCAATGCCATTGAATTAAATAGCTTGTGTCAAATCACTTTACCACTCAGTGCATCAGTTTCCTCCACAGCAAAACTGGGACAGCTCGGCTGATATCCATTTTAAGAATTTTGATACTTGGTGATTAAAGGTCTCCCTCAGAGATACTGCTTTTCTCCCATTCCATAGTGTGGCTTTTTGCAGTTTTAATGATCTGCACAGATTATAAAATACTGATTTAGATCTATCCTATTTGAAACTCAGTGCAAACCTCAAAATGCAAAATGGAAGCACTAAAAACTATTGAATTGTGTCTTCCTTTACATGTGATGCTTCTGGACAGTGTTTAAACTTCCTTTTAAAAATTACTGACTGAGGTCCAGCAGGACGGTATGATTCCCTGCACTTTGCTTGGTGTTACACCTACAGGCACTGACTAATAAGAGAGATCTTAGTTTTAAAAGTCCCTGGAAGCACAAATTTACTTCAAGTGAAGGCCATGTTACCTATTAAACACGATGGAACCCATATGGATGTATTTTTTTCTTGCAGAAGATAGAAGAAAATATATACAATGGAAATTTTATAATCATAAGAACAGTAGCTAGGCTAATAGTCCCAACATCTCTCTGCAAAACCACTTTCTAATGCAACTCTTTGCCTATTATCATAAAAAGCAAATATATGTTCTTGCTTAAACATTTTATTTTATTTTAATGAGGAGAATAAAACCTGGGGGAAAATGCAGCCAAGCTATATCGTGGTGGAAAGTAAAACATTCATCTGGAAAAACCACATTCAGCTCAGAAGAGTGTCTCTAGATTTAACACTAGTGACCAGAGTATTAACAGACATAAAGGAAAAAAACCAATGTGAAATGTTTTAATCACACTGGAAACGGTAAGCTTATGAAACAATAATATCTACAAGACCTGATGAATCTCCTGGGTTACCCAGGGCTAAAGGAAAGCAATCAAACAAGAATATTAAAAAATTACATTATTTCTTTGTTTTGGCTTGTAACAGTGTATCAGTGAATGATCCAGGTGGAGACCAGCAATGAGTGTGTGTCACACAGGGGTCTGTATTGGGACCAGTGTTATTTAACATCTTTGTCAGTGACACGGATGACGGCATCGAGTGCACCCTCAGCAGGTTTGCTGATGACACCAAGCTGTGTGGTGCGGTGACACGCTGGAGGGAAGGGATGGCATCCAGAGGGGCCTGGACAGGCTGGAGAGGTGAGGCTGTGTGAACCTCATGAGGCTCAACAAGGCCAAGTGCAAGGTCCTGCACCTGGGTGAGGGAAATCCCCAGTATCAATACAGGCTGGGGGATGAAGGGATTGAGAGCAGCCCTGCGGAGGAGGACTTGGGGGTACTGGTGGATGAAAAGCTGGACATGAGCCAGCAGTCTGCTTGCAAAGGCCAACTGTCCCCTGGGCTGCACCAAAATAAATGTGGCCAGCAAGTTGAGGGAGCTGAATCTGCCCACATACTCTGCTCTTGTGAGACATCATGTGCATCCAGTTCTGGCATCCTCAGCACAGGAAAGACAGGAACCTGTTGGATGGAGTCCAGAGGAGGCCACAAAGATGATCAGAAGACTGGAGCCCCTCTGCTATGGGGACAGGCTGAGAGAGTTGGGGATGTTCAGCCTGGAGAAGAGAAGGCTCCTGGGAGACCTTATTGCAGCCTTCCAGTGCCTGAAGGGGCTGCAAGGAAGAGAGGGAGGGACTCTGTTTCAGGGAATGGAGCGATAGGATGAGAGGTAACAGTTCTAAACTAAAAGAGGATGGATTTAGTCTAGATACAGGGAATGTATCAAAATCTATTTTTTTTTAAACAATTTAAATCTAAAATTTAGTCTAATCATTATTTCCTAAAAAGTAACAATAATTGCTCCAAAAATGTTCATGTGATACTGATGTCTTGGTACTGCTTGCCCTTGTAAAAGATCATGAAACTGGACAACAATTTCCACAGTTGTCAAAAGGCTGCAGATAGCATCCTTAACCAGAAAACAATACAGAAACTGAAGAGACACAGAATAAGAGAAATTACCTTCATTGATTAAAAATTATGGTAGGAAAAAAATGGGTATGATTAGCTGTCAACAACCTAAAAAATTGAATTCTATCAGACTTCAGAAATTCCCAGTAGTTTATTCAAGAAATCATCTAAAAATGATTTAGTATTTAGGCTGAAATCACAATATTGCAGTGTACATCTGATAAAGTTTGATGTATTTCTTAATCTGTTAAAGATCAAAAAAATTAAACACGTGAAAAGGTAATTTTATCTAGCAATTTTAGCAAGGTTTTTTAAACAGACATAAACAAACTTGGTGAAAGAGCAAGGTGATGGCCATGTGCAATGTTGACAAATTCCATGTAACTTCCGCTAGAAGAAAATTTAAGTGTAGTTTTTTATGCTCATCAGGAGAATATAATCTTACAGCAGGAATTATAGGAAGAGATCTCTGAATCTGTGTAAGTAACTGCCTATAGATTGTTGATTAATACAATCGTTGCAATAAAAAAGCACCACGAGAGTTCCTATATGCTTATAAGCTTGAATCTGACATGAAGATTCACAGATCCATTTCTCTTTAAAAGAAAACTTTACAGGATTTTGTTGTTAAAAATACCCTGCCTAAATTTCCAGAGTCATGTCTGAATAATTGCAGTGAGCAGTGACAACAAGGCTCCAGGGCACACATACTATGATTATATAACCATAGATTGACTAGAACTGGGGAAAAAAAAAAAAAAAAAAAGACAGCAGCATTTTCATGGACAGTATAAAAATAATCCCTTAAATGGAACTTGATAGTTTCATAGTTGGTTGATGAATAAGAAAGTTTCTAACTATGCATTTAAGAAAGTTTGTGAGAACCAAAAAGTTTTGCAATTTTTTTTAAAGTGAAAGATGCTTGCACGTGTCTGCTCCTCCCAAAAGGTTCTGCTGATTCTTCAAGCAGCTTGAAAATACCTAGTATCAAATTCTTGATTTAGTTTAGGTAAGTTTTTTCTGGTATCATACAAGATACTTAATTATTTCACAAGCAGCAACATGGGCAGATTAAGCTTCATCTTCTATGTCTCTGACACCATGCTTAATGTCATCCATAACAGCCACTCAGAGCTTCATGGCATACTGAGACACTTTCCCTTATCATCATTGCTGGAACTATAGACAATATTTGTTGTTTCTACTCCCTACTGAGGAAAAAGAAGAGAAAGCAAAAATGAGAAATACTGAATTGAAACTTGGACTCTAAAGGTATCTCTAGCAAGCAGGATGATAACCAATTATAGCTTTTATTAGGAACGTAGAATTGTTGATGAGAAGGCAAACAAACTGATGGTTTTAATAGGTCGGGCTATTTCTAATTCAGATTTTTATCTGAGCACTACTTTATATAATCAATATTTCTTTTTAGAAATTCAGCTAATTTCACATAATGATTAATTCAATATTTGTACTCATGTTTTAAAAACATTTAAATTAAGCAAATCAGTTATGATTCCTACACTGGTGCAAAAATAAACTGTAATTCTTCAAGAATTATTTACTATATAATCACACTGAAATGTTAATGGAATGTTAAAGTCTACATTGAAGACAAGAATTAAAAAAGATTATCAACTACAAGAGTTAAATTTTCACGTACAACCTTGATTGGCTATTCCATTGTGTACTAATTACAATCATGATGACAACATTGTATCAAAGAGTTCAGAAGTGCAATATATTTACCCTGGGTTGGAGCTCTAAACCACCAGGCAATAGTCTTTCATTGCCTGTTCTCTGTTCAAGCATAGACCTTGTAAAACCAAGAGCTGATGTTCACACAGGGGAAGTTTTAAATATGAGAAACATTAGAATTAAGGACAGATGACATATCCTTACTTAACTACTGATTCCTTATCTTTGCAAACTCAGAGAACTGCTTATCAGGTCTATACCATGAATCTCTAGTTGTTCTTAAAGACAGAACAGCAGCTAGACAACAATTAGGCCCCAGTGGAAGCCTGGATAGCAAAGACGACCAAGCACACGGTCTGTGAACATTTCTTCTGCCAGTCTCCATTATTCACAAGTTTCACCTGTCCTGTTAGAAACTGCATGGCATTAGCAGAACTGCTGGAAAAGGGCTTTTATGGTTTCTCCACTGCCAACTTTCAGGATCCTATTCCAAACAAGGGAAGTAGAACAGATCTTTAAACTCTTCTTCTGTATCAGTGGAATCAGTGGCAGCAGTTTTGGTAGCTTTTCCCCTCAGGAATAAATAGAACTGTACCTGATGGCATTCTAGGAAAGACAAAAACTTTCAGTCCCTCTCATAAGTTTCAAACATGCTAGGGGAACCAGAGCAGACACTCTGATTCCTCTGCTTTGGGAGCAGGCAACCAACTAGACTGTTTTGGGAGATCACCAAAATTTATCTTTTTCTCCTCATGATATACCATCAATCTCACAGGGTAGAAGACAGAAAAACAAAGAATGCAGTAGATAAGAGGCTGATTTTCATGCTTTCATCCTCATTTCCTCTAAATAGAATGCCTGTGCTTCTTCCTTTCTCTACAGCACACAGCATGGCAAAGTAGAGTCACTGATATAGCTCTTCCTCATCAGGTGAAAAATACTTCACAGGTATATATGGCCTGATAGTAAAAATGTTGTTGTGTGTAATGGGATGTGTAGGTTTAAACTTTTTGCTGAGAAAATTGAAGTGACACTCCCATATCTCAAGTTAGTACATCCACGACACAAGTCAGTAGATACAGGATGAGCACAAACTCTTAGAAGTAGCATCTACCACTGGATTTTATGTTCTATTGGATCTTGTACACTTGTGTTGAGAAAGTCTTCCAGATACTTTAACAGAAGTTGCTGGAGTAGTGTCTAGTTGGTTAATCATATTAGTGCTCTATCAGTCAGATGCTGAGTTACTTGACCCTCTTAAAACTAAGGCACTTGTGGGTGCCTACACAAACAAAAAGCATCTCAAGAGGGTGGGAAATTCCCAGGTTAGAAAACTTATCAGAGGATTTCAGAAGTTCAGCTTCCATGTCAAATGCCTGAATTCCACTTAAATCTTGCTTAGGCACTCCAGGGCAGTTTTTGAGATCACAGATTTCAATGGATCTGTTCTTCTGAGTAAAGCAATGTACTCGGTCAGGTCTTAAGGCTGCATGTGCTGTTATCTCCATATAGTGGTTTTATAAAATGCCCTCCCCTAACACTAAGTTTTCCATGTAAGCAGATCTATTGTTAAGAGTGTACACTCATGTATCTCAAGCTCTCACATGATTTCTTAACAAAACTATCTCACACATAATTTGAATGATTTGGTTCCTTCACAGAGTAAATAAATCTCTCACACCCTGAATGAGAAGAAGACAAACAACCCTCAATAAACTGAAATCAGAGAACAAACAAGTAGTCCATAACAGCATAACGCAAAGAGAATATTATGCAGTCTTAATGAATAAGTAACATGAGAAAGTCCTCGAACCTTGCAGAGGACAAGGAAGAAAAGGATAACATGAAAATGTGAAAGAATGGTGAATTTATCAAATAATTTTGGCTTGAAAATAATGCAGAAGAAAATGCTGACATGTACAACTTTAAATTTATTCGGAGTTTGGTGGCTCAATTCATACCTGTTGGATAACTCTCAAAACCCAGGGAAGACAGACAGTGCTACTTATGCCCTATTTATTTATGGACAGGCAGTTAGGTTAGTGTCCACAGCAGAATAAGACATAGGTAAATAATCTCTGCATCACCCTGAAGTTACTCTTATCTTCCAGGAGCTTCTAACCAATACACTACAGGGAAATTAACATTACCTGGCTTGCTTGGTTTCATGAATGGTACCTAAACACTTTGCAATTTAGCATGTACTTTTTGTTTAAAAATGGCCAAATTCAAAGTTGAGTTTTAATTTAATTTTTATCTAAGAGACTGCATTCTTGGGCTTAAAAATTATGTCCCTCTCATGAATTCAGTTAGTAACATAAAATAAACTGGCATTAAAACTATGCAAATAATCTACAGATTAGCATGTATGATGTCTGTAGAAGGAATATAGGACACTTCCTCTAACCAAATCACATATTTTAAATCACATTCTTCAATAGATAAAGTCTTGATGTATTGTGTTAGCCACACCTTAGCTCTAGGCATTTAACATAAAGTGAACTCTCTCAAACTCTACAAATCGAGATTTATAAAACTGCTGTGGAAAAGAAAGTACTACAGTTGTAAAGTAACAGGAACTGGGGCAACTTATCCACATCTGAAATCAAGAAATTATTTGAACCTTTGAACTTGCATGGTGCAAATAACAAGGAAAAAACAAAGAAACAAACAATTCAAGAAAATTATTTTTGAAGAATTGCTTGTAAATTCTAATCATAGGCTTCCAGAAGACTATATAACAGAGTAAAGTTCTTCATGTGCATGCCCACTACATGATTTTACTCAAATATTAGTATAATTCTTCCACACATAACATTGATACATCTCATAATAAAAGCACAGTGTATTTGAAATTGGTGTGTCTCAGATCAGACTACGTAATTCATCCAATCCTTGTTTATTTACAGTTAAAATATGTAAATAAAATGTCATAGAGCTATAAACAGTAGAAATTACAGCTAAATAACAAAATAGAAACTCAAATTCCTCTGAAAGTCTTAACATGTAAAATCATCTGCTGTAGCTGCTTAAAATCTAGCAGCATAATGGGTGATTAGGGTTTTAGCTTTCTTGGAGCCATCATAAAAAAAAAAAAAAAAACCCACACAAAAAACCGCAGAAATCAGCCATAGTACAAAAGAATCAAATTCCAATATTGCCTTCCTATGTCATTTGTGAACATTTTTAGAGCTCATTTAGAATAGCAATGTTTAAATATACCCAGAAATTTGCTAATATCTATTTAGTAAAATGAAAAATCCCCGACACTTTCCACTAGAAAGCACAGTCATTATCAATAATTAGAGGGAAGACTGCAAAATCCTGCTTCTGCTCGAGTCAGCAGTTTTAAAATCCTGTTAAGATCACTAGATTTCCAACCATCATGGTTTGAAACGCACAACTGTTCAAATAGAGTACTGTAGAATTTTTGAGAAGCGTACAGAATCTGGCTGGGATGGAGGTAATGTTCTTCACGGCAGCCTGTATGGTATGTGACTGAAACAGTGTTGATAACACACCAGAGTTTTTGCTATTGTGGAGCAGTGCTTGCACAAGTTTTTCTGTTTTACACACTGCCCCCGCAGTGAGTAGCCCAAGAGGGGACACAGCCAGGACACCTGACCCAAAGTGACCAAAGGGATATTCCATACCATACAACGTCATCCCCAGCATGATGCTCAGAGAAAGGAAGAGAAAGGGGGGAGACTGTGGATATGGCATTTGTCTTCCCAGGTAACTAACGGTTGTGTGTGCTGAGGCCCTGCTTTCTGGAAGTGGCTGGACATCTGCATGCTGATGAGTAGTAGTAAATGAATTCCTTATTTTTCTTTGCTTGCAGGCACAGCTTTGCCTCACTTATTAAACTGTCTCAACATGAACTCATGAGTTTTCTTGCTTTTGCTTTTACAGTTCTCTCCTCTGCCCTGCTGGGGAGAGAGAGTGAATGAGTGGCTGTGTACTGCCTGGCTGCTGACTGGGTCAACACCACAAGAAACAATCAAGGAAAGACACTGTAATTGCAAAATCTGGGATGTAATACCTAATGCAGCATGCCTATAAAGAAAACATTCATAGAGTAAGAAGGACAGTATAAAGGAAGGGACTCCTCTGTTACCAAAGCCCAGCTTCGCTGAGAGTTGGCTTGCTAAGTATTGGCTCCGGCCAGTACATTAGTGCAATCTTAGCACAATGGCAGACAGATCATTCTTTAAATAATGTGTACGTTGTTCATTATAGCTGGTCTTTAAAGTAGTTACTATGGATGGTATGATTGTACTGATCTTTGCATATCAACACAAAATCAGAATTGTTGCCGGAGACGTTATTGTAACAACACAGGCCATAATTCAGTGGCCTGGCACGAACATAATTTACATTCCCTTACACTGGGGGGCTAGAGCAAAAATTTGAAAGCTACATTTTTCAGCAGAAGAGCATGTGTCTTTTGCCATATAATTCCATCTTCTGTCACTATACACTTCCATTACCGTCTGCTGGTTTAGTCAGCACTGACTAACCACAAAGGATCACCTTGCCAAGAGAAAACTAGTAACTTTGTGCACATCATTGTTGATCAGCTTCCTATTTTCAGCTATTTCTCCCCTGTCATATTGTCACCTCTGATGCACCTAACCCGTTTTAAAGAAAGACACACTGAAATTCCCCAAAACATCAAATGGAAAGATAAATCTACTCACATGCTTCACAGATCAAGTTGCTTTCCCAAACTACTGAAGCTGCCTTCCTGACATTTCACACTGAAGTCATGCTTCCTCTCTGATTTTGTTTCAGAGTTTCTTCCCTTGCTTTAAGAGGTGACTGACAAATCTAGCACCTGTATATGACATTAGGGAATGTGATACCAATCTTGGTTGTTGGCCAGAGGATCATTTTTCACAAGCAACTGAAAATTTATGTATCTCCTTAGGAAAGACATTCATGCTGAGAAAGTAGATCCAAATTGAAAATAGGTAGGTAAAACTCACCATCTTGCCTTGTTTATGGCTCCTTCCATGGAAAGCCTCCTGGAACATTGGTTATATCTACGTTATAAAAGGAGAAGTTTGTGCTGAGACTTCTCACATTTCGGTTTACTTGTTTCAGAGGGTTTCATTCAAATTTAACATCTGGTTTGAACATTCATCCAAGAGGGACTTAACCTACAAGCCTTTGCTTACTTAGTTACAGGCTACCAAGGGATACCACACTTGCCTTCAGTGAGTCTCTCACAGATAACATTAGACCATGTGATTGCACATGCCACCACTGCCAAGATAAGGTCTTTCTTATTTCAAATTTTCTTGCTCCTGCTTGTACCATTTCTGAGCAGCTCAATACTACCTGCTTCCTGGCCCACCTCCCCAGTACAAGTTTGGACAATATGCTTTGTGAAGTGCTTCAGAAGAGGAATGCAATTTAAACCTGCAGAAGGTATGTTGGAAGCATATTTCAATTAACTCCTCCTCCTGGACCTCTTTTTCTGTGGAAGAAGATAGGCAGAATGATTTCTCGTGAGTCCTTGACACTATGATTGCTTCATGTATGATTGACTGGAGGTTCTGGTCCCAGAAAACAAGCTTGGATTTGTGGGACACTATTATCCTCTGTATGTGAAATGATCAACTGTTGATACAGAACTGCCAGATGTGGAGCAGAATTGCAGAGCCCCTCTGCAAGGGGCTAGTACCATGACATCATCCTTTCATGCAATTTCAGAAGTCCATGCCTGTTTTCAAGAGTGTCAATCACCCTCTGGAGCCTTGCAACTCCAATGCCTTTTTTTTTTTTTTTTTAAGTTAGTAACCAGTTTGCAAAGAGAAGGTACACCAGCAGTGATCGATTGCCTTAGATATCGTCCTTCAAACCATCTGCCTTTAAGTAGTAATAGCAGGAGTTATCAACAAAATCATCCATGTCTTTGATCTCTGTGGGTTCCTTAAATATGAAGGGGAGAGCCAGTTCCTGGAATTCACAGTTCCAACTGATGCATAACTCAGGGTTGCTATAACTACCTAAACCTCATGAACTACCACCTCATGCTATGCAAGCCTTGGAGGCCCAGCACTGTAGATTTACAAGCAGTGGTGTAAATCTACAGTCTTAACAGTCATGATATCTGTGCCTTACCTAACTCTGGCCTGATGAAAACTAATGCCTTATTTATCAGCAGAGAGGACCTTTAACACTGTTTGGATGCTTGGCTACACCAGAACAGATGCCGCATAATCTCCATGCTGCTGAGTCATGAGAATATGCCTTGACAATGATGGAGTCCATTTCTGGTTTGACTGGCCCTTAGGACATGCAGACATGAAGTCAAAAATGCTTGTGTGAGTGCAAGGAGTTATGTAAGAGACTGGAAGTTAAAGTTCCAGTTCTCTCCAAATCATAGGTGCCTGCTATCCCTCACAAAACCTCTGCAGGGACTTAGGACAACACCTCCATTCACACAAGAATAGTAAGAACTAGTTCTTTTTGAAGCACTACCTCCCATATTTTGCAAATGTTTCAGGCACTGAGGATGGTAGTCATGTACATGCTGCTTTGCAAGCTTATTGAGGAGGGCTGTGAACTTACTGTGTGCCCAGGAGGCCATTGGGTGGGCTGGTAGAAACATGCTTAGGTGGTGATGACCTCTACATAAAAATTTCTAAATTATCTGTGTCCTCCTTCACACCAACATATTCCTTTTTAAAAGGAATAGACTCCCAAAATCTCTAGGTAATTTTTCCTCCCTGTGCTCCCTCTGGATGAGGAGGTTGATGGTACACTTACATTCTTTGATACCCCCTAAGGTTCGGCTGCTTCACCTATTCACTTTCTGCTATCTCTTGACACACAATCTCTTCTGCACAAGCTTGGTTTCTCCAGTGATACTCTTTCTTGATTCTTCCTTCAGTGCTCATGTGTGGCTTTGAATGCTACATCTGAAGCACTCAGGAAACACCTTGGTTCCTGACTTGCAGTTTCCTTAGAAAAATATGTCATTCACAGGCTGCTTGGCACAGGTCAGAAGAAAGGTGGAGATTGAAAGAATTGAAGCTTGTTTGCTGCCACTAAGAAAAGACCGGTCAGAGCTGAGGAATAGAAATGTAACGAGTCCAGAGGAGGCCATGAAGATGATCAGAGGGCTGGAGCAGCTCTCCTATGAAGAAAGGCTGGGAGAGTTGGGCTTGTTCAGCCTAGAGAAGAGAAGGCTCCGGGGACACCTTATTGCAGCCTTCCAGTATCTGAAGGGGCCTACAAGGAAGCTGGGGGGGGACTTTTTACAAGGGCCTGTAGAGACAGGACAAGGGGCAACAGGTTTAAATTGAAAGTGGGGAGATTCAGATTGGATATCAGGAAGAAGTTCTTCTTATCATGGAGAAAGTGGTGAGGCCCTGGGACAGGCTGCCCAGAGAAGCTGTGGATGCACCATCCCTGGAAGTGTCCAAGGCCAGGCTGGATGAGGCTTGGAGCAACCTGGTCTAGTGGAGGGTGTCCCTGCCCATGGCAGGGGGTTGGAACTGGATGGTCTTTAAGGTCCCTTCCAATCCAAAGCATTCTGTGATTCTATGATTCTACCAAAACTGGTATGAAACCAGGACACAGTTAGGGAAACAGGTACTGAGCTGGCCATGGATGAGGGAAAAGAACCTCATCAAGGAAATCAGATGAGGGAAAAGAAGCTCTTCAAAGAAACCTTTCCCTCTCCATCTCCTGAATGCGATCATAGTTTCATGTTTTATCTCTCTCTCCATTTTTCAGACCTCAGGAAAAATGACGCATTTGTCTTACACCTATATCTAGGCTTTTAGTTGAAATTGTGTGCAACTATGTCTGCCCTGTCTCATACTGAACCATGTGGGTCATGTTCCTTGCTGCAGAAGATCCTCACAACTGCTTCTCTTTGGTTCCAAAAACTTGCAAAGATGGTCTACATTGGTATTGCCCATGAAGAGACAATTATTCACAGCCATTATAGCCTTTCTACCTCATAACAGGCATTCAACCATCCACACCTCCCTTTTGTCCGTGGCCTCTCTCCATAAAGAACATATGTGAAAGAAAGGCACCTAACTTCCCCTGGAACTGTTCAAGGCCAGGCTGGGTGAGGCTTGGAGCAACCTGGTCTGGTGGAGGGTGTCCCTGCCCATGGCAGGGGGTTGGAACTAGATGGCCTTTAAGGTCCCTTCCAGCCCAAACCATTCTGTGATTCTACAATTCTGTGATAACTTTAAGAAGATGTCAAGAATTTAAATTGAATGAGTGCCTGTAGCTAGACAGAAATAGGTCTCTTTTTACAACACAAAAAGAATCCCAGCGTACGTATGCACCTATGTACTTTGGGTGTTCTTTTTTTGCTAAATAGTGGTTTTCCTAAGTTATTTGGAGAAATATTATTTCTCTCTCCCACGGAGCATTCACTAGATAAAAGCAAAAGAAGAAAAGAGTCAAAATAAATATCTACGTGCATAGTATGACTATGAATTTCTGTTTTAAGGATGCTTGCCAAATATAGGTCATGGATATTTGTCTAAAAATGATAATTAGCAGACTGGAAAGGAGGGTAAATTGATATGCATTACTTTCAATGCACGACAACACTTCTGTCAATGACAGAAAGTTTTGAACAAAAAAGGTAGGGAAAGCTCTAAAGCTCCCACAATGTCTAATTAAGACACATCACTTCTTTGAAATGGTTGGCTATCACTAGTCATCATTTCAATATCACTGTGAATTGGGGATTTTTATTAAACCCAATAAAATTCTTGAAACAAACATCTAGAGAGCATTTTTTTTTCAGATAGCGATCATAAACACAGTCATCAGCTCCGACTAAAATGCTGCCAGATCCAGCCACCTCTATGCCCTTTTTATGTGCATCTCCAATATATGAAAATCTATTTTTTCTTAGTAGATTTTTTTGCAGATGTCAGACTATTTTTACCTCCTGGATAAACACCAACTGAAAGTGAAGGAAGCTCACTACATTTAACTGTAACATATTGAACCTGTTTATTTAAAAAGCATGAAAAAGGCCCGGGAGACCAATGGACCCACATTTATGCATATACGCAGAGATCTAATATGTATACATTAACGAGTGCACATGTAACCAGATGCATAGAAATCTCGAAATAGATTTAAAATTCCCCAAACTCTGGTTCTGTCAGATATAATCATACAGTTAAAATTGATTATTTTTATAACTTTTATATGTTTTTTTTTCTTGCAGATTGACGACAAATTAATTTCTGCAGTAACCTATTTAGGTATCTATGCATCTAAAAAAATATATATGTATGTTTGATTCCCAGGGGGATTTTTAAAAGAACTTATGTTAGGAGTACTGACTCTTAAGTGAGGTTTGTGTTCCTGAATCACTCAAGTGTTATGGAAAAATCCCAAATATATTCCACAATGAGATAAAGATGAAATGCATCAATGGTTCTTCCAAGTCAAATAACAGAACTTTGGGTTTATGATCTTGTCTGTGCTTCCCCCATTCCATCTGCCCAATAAATTACATAGAGTAAACAGCACAGGAAACAGTTGGCTTATTTTAAGGATAAAGCTCTACTGAAACCTTGTTTAGATTAAGAAACAGCAGTTCCAAGGAGAGTAAAGCTGTCACACTTTATATTTAGATGTTATGCCATGTTTCTCACAGACCAAAACCTCAAGCCATATTCTCTTCTTTTAAAGTACATCCAACCTGATGTCAAACGTTCTTTGCCACACTTCCTTTAAGTACTATAAAATTCCATGCCTCCTCAGAACTCTGCAGGCGATGATTTAGTGTTGTTTTCTTTGCCTGAATTTTTTTGGAGCACACAAACTGCCTCAGCTTTACCTCCTGGTAATATGGTCTCTCTGCGTATATCAGCTACTGAGGATCCATGCTGTTCAACAGAGGTATCTTTCGCCTTTATTTGGGACAGTATCTCTGGAATCAAATACATGATTATTGTCTGTTTCACAGAAAGAACTGAGATAATCTTATGGAATCATAGAATTATTTAGGTTGGAAAAGACCCTTATGATCATCAAGTCCAACCATTAACCTAACACTGCCAAATCCACCACTAAACCATGTCCCTAAGTGCCCCATCTCCACATCTTTTAAACACTTCAAGGGATGGTGACTCAACCACCGCCCTGGGCAGCCCCTTCCAATGCCTGACAACACTTCCAATGAAGAATTTTTTCCTAATATCCAACCTAAACCTCCCCTGGTCCAACTTGAGGCCGTTTCCTCTTGTCCTGTCACTTGGAAGAAACAACCAACCCCCACGTCTCTGCACCCTTGTTTCAGGGAGCTGTAGAGAGCGATCAGGTCTCCCCTGAACCTTCTCTTCTCCAGGCTGAACCCCCCCCAGCTCCCTCAGATGCTCCCCACAGGGCTTGTGCTCCAGACCCTTCCCCAGCTCCGTTCCCTTCTCTGGACACGCTCCAGCACCTTAATGTCTTTCTTGCAGTGAGGGGCCCAAAACTGAACACAGTATTTGAGGTGCAGCCTCAACAGTGCCCAGTACAGGGAGACAGTCACTTTCCTAGTCCTGCTGGCCATACTGTTCCTGATGCAGGCCAGGATGCCACTGGCCTTCTTGAAGCCATGTTTTGTTGTTCACAAAATGTACTTATTAAAATAAGTATTGCTGTACCTTATTTGACATTCAAAAAATCACCGCTGTCAAAGCATGGGAAGAAACACATAAAAGAGGCCAGAAAAATTATTCCAAATATGATCCAAAAGCAGAATCTCTCTGGACCAGAGCCTGTAGAATTTCTGTGATTTGCTTTACATGAAGAAGGTTTTTGATCATAAGCAAAAAACAGACTATCTTCCATAAAACTCAAAATTAAATGGCTATTTCTACATTTTGTAGCAAATCTCAGACAACTGCATTCTGCCATAGCTGGATTTCTGTAGTGCAATTTCATATAGTACAAGTCAAGCTAATAACCTGCTCCCTACTGCCAAAATTTCTATTTCTTCTCTATCCCACTCTATGTCCAGTCCCAACTCTGCACCCCTTCCAGCTTCAGTATGCATCATTTCTGACTAGCACCAGAGCTAAGCACCGCATAATTCAGTTCACTCATCTGGCAAAAAAGTAACAAAGCAAAAAAGAACTAGTATTCTGCCCAGTTAGTGAATTGGATTGCTTACAGAAATATCCGAGGAATACCAGAGTCAGGGCTCGGAAAGTGTCAGGACCATACAGCTAAGCAAAAGGTGGGGGCAGAGCAACACTTCCATTTTCATGTGCTAGTGAGTCAGAATAATTCTGTTTGCTTAGGTACAGATTGGCTACTATATTGTCTGACAACACTGGAATACAGCAAGCTGTTATGTCTATTAGAAAGGCCGTGCATGGAGTGTGGATGGCTTACTTTTTTCTGAAGCAACAAACAGTGAAAATGAAGATTTGCATGCCCCATAACCTGCATCCGTGACAACATGAAGCCCATAAGAATATGTGTTAATGTCAACAACAGAAAAAACTAACACGTGTCCAAAGACATATTACTAATTTAAGCCTGTTTGATGATCAATAATGGCCTACACACCACCTAAAGCTTCAGTAAGTTGTTTTCTTTGCACTGGATTTAAGACAAACTTTCTCTCGTTTCTTAATAAACAAAACTGATAATAGCTACATAAGAGTTTCTTTCAGAATTTCTTATAGCAGCTGACCCCCAAATAATCAGCAGCTCAATACAAAAACATGTAGATGCTCTATTCTATACGTTTAAATTAAGTGTCTGTACTGGCTAAGCACATCTTTGATGTGATGGAAGAAGTCCAAAGGAAAGGACTCAGTGACTCCAGAAAGTACCTATAATGAATTTTAACAAGCATTTGCAAGCTGAATAAATGACAATATAGAAACATTCATACTGAAATCTGAGAGCAACATGTCACTTCTTCAGATCCGATACTGGAATAATCATTTCTAACCACACTGATTTTAATCTATTTATTCAGAACAAGAATGTGACAAACCCCCAGACTTCTCTTTTTCCTCTGAAATGAGGAAGATACTTAAGCCTGACCAAGTCTCTTAATTTCTCACCCAATTGTATGGTGATACAGAATCTTCTTTGACAATAACTAGAGACTGCACACTGTTTTATTGTGTGTAAAGTCAGAAGGTTCCCCATACTGGGACCAGAAGAGAAAGATATGGAGACAATAAGAAAAAGAATTCAATTTCACAGACCCTCTTCCTCTGAATGTGCTTGCCTGAAGGAAGAATAGTCCAGGTTGGGTGGTATCAAGCAATGATCTGAGCAATAATCAAAGGTATGAGTGCTGAGAACAGGTTTGAAGTAGGAAAAAAAATCCTCAGAGGGGAAATAAAACTTGCTGTGTTTAGGACAAAGGAAAAAAATGACCAGATATCATAGCAATTGCTTCAAGGGTGGGGTTTTTGCACTTAATTGGCAGATTTTGTAAGCTTGTGTTGGTAATAGGAAGATACTGTTTCCTCAATGATTTGCAGAGCACTCTCAATTCTGTGGCTGGAGCAGAGCTTGTCCCTATGAGGATCTAGTACCCAGCAGCCATCAGTGTAGATAAAACCTACACTGTTGTTTGAAGTTCCTTGAGAATCCCACAGAGACTGCTAGGATCAGTGGAGCATAGCAACAGCAATTCCCATTGCTATAGAAGCTACAGCAGTTGCATCTAAAGCAGCCTGAAAAGAAATCTAGGAGAAGACAAATTGACTCTCATACCAAAATGAACTTTCATGTATCTCTGTACTCTAATGGCAACTTATGAATAATATACTCTATTTCAGACCAATTTAGTATAGTCAATTGCAGTACTGCTGCTGGATCATTTGAAATGATCACCTGAAGGTGTGATGTTAAACATTAATTCCCAACGCAGAAGTACACGCTTCATTTTCTCTGGAAACAGTTTGTCTTTTGAGACCTGTTAACTTGTGACCAATGGAAATGCCAACACTTTGTGAATCTTCGAGAAAGACAGGGAGGAAACAATACCATTATGTGACTTAGACTGGTCACAGTAAAACTTGTTCTACATCGCTACATTAATACCAAAAATAAATTCTGTCTTGCCATGTCTTTGTGTTGCCCAGCACAACAGAGTATGATCCTAAGTAGGTCCTTTAGGGACTACCAATAAATAAATGAATAAATAATTGGGTGCATTTCTTTGATGGAAGCCAAATAGTTTGTCCTTACACTTCATCCACAATACTGTTTAGAAGCATCAGCCAAACACAATACATGTACGGAACAAATACTTTCTGTTACCAAACACGTTCATGGCAGCATTAAATTGTGTGGCTCTGTTTAAAATATTCTCACAGGATACTGTGGAAGACTCAGAGTCATTAAATTCTATACTTTTTATCAGTTTGCTTAAAAAATTCCACTAGGAATTGTATTTTCAGATGCAATACTAAATCTGTTACATATTGACTTGAATTTTATTGCCCGATTTCAATATTACAAATGGTTGCAGCAAGACTGGCTTAAATAATTGGTGTTTTGTATGTGGTCCCAGACTCTGTTTCACTGATTGTTGTACAACCTTGTGTACAAATGCAAAGTTATTAGTCCACAACTAGGCTTTTAACGTTGTATGTTCTGTGAAACTTTGAAAGCCGTGTAGAGAGGCCTTAGTTAAAGTGAATAACTAAGAAATTCCTTTTATGGCACCCTCTGTCTTCAAAGCACAGCTTCTATTAACTCAGTGCTCAGTTCAGAAAACCAGGTTCTGTGTGCCTAAGCTGAGAAGCATTTATGTTATGAGATGACATCTCTTAAAAAGAAAAAATCCCTGGTAATCTTGGTGCTTGTTTGATTCAGATACTAGAACTGGTAGACAATTTTCTGTGAATGAGGTAGGAGTTTGCTAACAAAACTGGAGAAGAGATACTAAAGACAAGGGTGCTTTGGAAAGCATTCTTCTCCCTTCTTCCTCTCACCCATTATAATCCACTTCCATAGAAGATTATATAAGGTTAGGGATACAGCTAATTTTCCACTGCAAGTTCCATTCCTGTGGCACGGGACACACAGGCTGAACCTCATTTTGTGCAAATCTGTCTGTATATTCAGGATCTATACCTGCATTTTTCTTAAAGGAAGGATTTATAAAGGATGCCTATCCAGTAACAGCACTGCTCCCACAAAAGCCAGGTTGCTGAGATAGAAGAGGTTGGCTCAGGAGTCAACCTTCTGCAAGGTCATCTTCTTACTGAGGAAATTCCCAATATCCCCACTCATAGAAGATATCAAGGAGGTTTCTAGAGAGAGAAGTTGAGCTTTCTAACCTTGCATGCCTCCCAAAAGAAGGGAGCATGACTACTAGACTTGTACTTTCCCATAAGTGCCCATATTCAAGGGGATTTTCCACTTTGTCATTGAATAAAACATATTCAATCTAGTTTACATAGGTAAATATTATGAGTAGAACTATCAAAGCAAAGCCTGTCACATAACTGGAGGTTTAGTTGAGCCTTGTGAAAAGTTCTGGATCAGATAGAAGATTAGGTTTATGAAACGCAACTGCTCAGAACAAGAGCATCCAAAAATGGAGCAAACATGATTCTCCAGGAGGAGATTTTTCTTTAATTGTAACCTGCCTTTGGGTTCATTAGGTTCATGGTTACCTTGGGAACAATGGTAACCAAAGAACCAGAAAATATTAGATTGGTATTTTATACAGCATTGTCCCCTACTTGCAACCCAGAATTTATTTAGCTACAAAAAGGTTGTAAAAAATATTGGTTTATTACTTCCATATCCTGTAACTTTTAAACCTTCCTGTAATATTATTTCTTCTTTTTTCCTTACTTGATATGTATTTTTACCAAACTGGAATACATTTGAACCATGAAAAACTAAAAATTAGGCAGAGAAGCATTTTGAAATACATCACATTTAAATATTCTTCTCAGATTATTTTTTAAATCAAATTTTAAATCAAGTCATTACATTTATATTCAATTTATTCTGTCTACACTTCTAACTTAAAATTCCCACTGTATAAAAATATACATAAAGTGCTGGCACTGGTGTATCTTTATAATTAATGAAGAGAAACAGGCGCTTTCAGTGTGTTTCATCTTCTCCAGGAAGAGATATTATGTCCCCAAATCAGTTATTTTCCAGCATTCACTTGGAAACACCTAACAATATTCTCATACATAGATATCTACAGTGAAGATGTCTACAGTTGGCTAGCTGCATTGCAGCAATGGTTTTGGTTTTTGCTAGCACCACATTCACAACTTGCTCATTACCACTTTGTAGTCTACCTTTACATACTGAAAGGTGTCTACTTTTTATGTTGGAAAACAAAAATTAATCCTGCTTTATATTAACTAATATATGCCAAAACATGGATAACAAGTGTTTCTCTGGACACCTTAAAGACCTAACGGTAATTCCTCAACAGCACATTCTTTTTCAGTCCATTTAAGTAAAGCAAAATGAAGTAGAACATAGCAACATAAACTGTAACCTTACCTGAGTGCTCGTGGAAGAGGACCCACATCACTGTATTACAAATACATAGAAATGGTGTAAACTCTGAATGAGAAAGGATACATTCGTATGGCTCCTGTTCTTGTTCCAATCGCCAGAATTTTCTGAACTGGGTCAAAAGCTAAGGCAGTGGGTAGATAAGGAAAACCATGGCGAACCGTCTGAAACAGAACAAATGAGCAAAGTGATTAAATTGTCACCACAGATAACAGCATATATGTTTTGTGTTATGCATACAGGAAAAGAATCTATATTTTGTTATTCCTTTTTGCTATATATTTTGAATAGAGAGGTGAATTTCACTCATGCCAATTTTTAGATATGCTCTTTACTCAGCAATATTTTAAATTACTTTGTTGTAACAAAGTTGATTGCAAAGTATGTGCCAATATACAACTGGTATATGTTGCTTATATGGTACACTGAAAGCTAATCTCAATATACAAGGCAGCTGAACTGTACATTGAAAAAAATGACATGTAATATGCTTTTAAAACACTGTCACAAATAACCTCAGCCTCAGCAGAAAGAAATGGAGCATGTCCAAGGGAAGAGGTCCAATAAACCAATAAACCGAATCGAGTCTACAAGGTAGAAATCCTTAATGTCAATTAAAAAAGATAAAGATACCAAAGATTATGTTCTCAAAATGAGCAACTGAGTCACTCGCCCTTCCTTAATCTTTATTTATAATACTATGCTTTTAATTCTAATTTTTGCAGAGATACCTTGGGGAATAAATGAACTGAGCATGACACAAAGCACCCTTGAGTTTTAAGACTGTCTCAAATAATAATATAAGGTATCTTAACTTGGAAGTTGTGACCAATATGACCCAACCGATTCTTATGAGGAAGAACTCTAACATAAGAAAAAATTGAAAATCAGGAGACTGGACTATAAAAATACATATGAAAGCAAACTGTAATTAATTTTGTGTGAGACTGCTTACACAAAATCTGGTAACAAATAAAATACCTTTTTAGTATAATAATAGTATTTTATAATATTTAATAAAATATTGAACTCTAGGATTAATTTTTTTAGTATATCATTGGGATTGGAGAGGAAGTGCTTTAAACTGAATGAAATTTAACTTTTTAGGAATTTTTTTTTGTTGTTCCTTGACATTATCTTGTTCATGAACAGCATCTGCTGAAGCATTCAGCAGTCCCTACAGAACGTCAAGGAAAGGGATTCCTTGATTGCCAACCTGTTGAGTAAGAGGCAGCTGATGATTTCTACAGCTGTATCACTCCAACTCTTTCATTACAGCTGGAAACACTTGAGCTGATATTCACAAGTAGTTTGGGAACAACCAAATATATGTTTTTCAGCAAATAACCACTTCCTTAAAGAAAAAAAATCTTACTCATATCTTAATTATTGCTGATAAGGGATGTCCTTTAAAAGAATGTCCAAGTATTAGTTTCTAGACTGCAAAAATCCAGAAGCATATGCTACTTCAGTAAGTTGTAGAAGAGTTGTAGAGAGCACTTTCATGCTAATGTAGGCATTTATCAAGTGTCTCCACAACTCTTTCTGGTTTAGTTTGGTTTGTTTTGTGGTTGTAGTTTTTTGTGGATTTTTTTTTTTTTTTTTTAACACTCTGAAGTGGTAGGATTACTCAAAATATAAAGTTTATTCTGACATCTAAGCTAGAACTAAACTTACATACTATAAATTGGTTTTACCTCTCATCAAGAAACAATCAGGAATTATGAATAGTAGTATTTCCTAGTGTGTTGAATGTTTGGCCTAATTGCATGACTAGTTTTCTATTTTATTTTCTATTTCTGTATTCTTGTGAATAAATCAGACTCCTAGATTCATAGAATTGTTCTGGGTGGAAGAGACCTTTAAGATCGAGTGCAACCGTCAACCTAGCACTGCCACATCTACTCTAAACCATGTCTCTAAGCACTACAGATGTTCTTCTCTATCTGAAAAGAACATATATTTCACAGATTATCTTTTATTATTAATTTTTAGAAATCCTCTCTATAATAAACTTTTAATTTCTAGCAATTCCTGTCACAATAAGTTCTTCTGACGTTTAGCTATGACTGGAGCTTTCAGTACTGTTTTTTTGGACCTAAAAATGTAAAGATCAGTACTTTTAAAGACTTATTTACATTCTTGCCTACATGTTTAACATCTGCTTTGTATTTTCAGTATTTCTGCAATCTGCTGTCAGACTTTTCATTTGGAAATGTTAATTGGGTCCTGTTAGAACTATGTTTTAGAAACACAGCGATGTACATCTTTTCAGGATCATCGTTCAGTAAAAGTTAGGGAACTCTAGGATTGACTCAAGTGTTATTTCTGTTTTGCAGCCATTTTCCAAATTTAATAGTGACACTAAATCCAATTAGGAAGTTCTTGTGAATGCTAGATTCTGCCATTTGTACTATTAAAAAAATAATTATTAATGAAATCTATTCAACTTCCAAGTAAATGACACTGTTCAAGTAAAATATATTTATTAAGACTCTAAATAAAGGACAAAAGAGGTTTGGAAGGAGAGACAAGCTATACTGTACACAGTTAAGGCAGAAAAAAATGTCTTTATGACTGACACTTCAGCAGGAATTAGAGCAACCTCAGAAGCGATTCTGAAGACCAAGCCTATTCAACAGAACAGCAGGGACAAGCTGTAACACTTCAGATGCACAGACTCTCCTCCTCAGCCTTGGTCCAACAACTCTTCTGTTTCCAAGGACTGTGAGAAAAATCTACATGGAAAGATAGCACTTGAAGTACACTTTTCAATTATGCATTGATAAAGCTAGTGTGAGCATATGTTTACAAATGAGTAATGGTTGTAGAACTTGGCCTGGGCTTCCTTACAGCATTTAATAATACAGGTGAAGAGGGGAAGGCCACAAAATTAACTTGATCCTAGGGTGACAAAAGCTTCCTACTTAATCTGAGCTGTGTCTAGTAGGAACAACATAGACCCAAGCTATCAACAGTGAGCAGAAAATGCAAAACAAAGTATAACTGGGGGTGGAGGCGGGGGTGTTGGCAGGCAGAAAGATCTATCTCAGCAGTAGGAAGAAGCAGAAAAAAGTATCCTAAAACATCTGTCTGCAGGACTTACCTACTCCAAATGACCTAAGGAGAAAAAAAAAAAAAAAAAAAAAAGGGGGGGGGCTTGGGGGGTGGGAGGAGGCAGGAGAGAAAAAGCAGACAGCAGATGGAGCCAGGACTGCTTTTCTCCACATTACCCAGCTTTCCTTTGTGTCTTTTTTTTTTTGCATGCTGTTTCTAGAGGCAGTCTGTGCTTCCCAGTACATACAGCTTATGTGCAATATTTGAAACAGAACAATTACAAATGCAGTTACAATTTCAGCATAAATCTTTGTACAGCTTTATTATTCACTTTTAAATTTTCTTTTAAATCATTTAAAGTGAATATTCTTCCAGAAAATTGCATGTATGTATCATTAAAGTAATCTTTACACAACCAATCTACCTAAACGAATATAGGAAATTGATTATTTGGGCTTGCCAGCATTCTACCAATGAACATTTTAATATGCTGTACAGAACATAACAATCTCTTACTGTCTGAGGTACCATGATATATTTCATTAGCTGAACAGAGAAAACTTCATTAGTAATAATATGCAATATCCAGCATAATTGTTCACGTGGTGTGTAATGCAATTTTTCAGTATAAGAATTTTTCTTAACTTTTGTTGTAGGGTAGTTTGTATTAGACTGCAAAGACACCTTTTTTTTTTTTTTTCAAAGTGATTTTTATATTCTCTAAATAACTCCAGAAAATACAGGACTAAACTGAGTTTTAAACTGTGTCAAATAGGGTTTATAGTCAAAACTACTGCTAATTTGCATAAACATAAAATTTGTACCTTTTCTGCGAATATTTTACAGATACCCTGTTTTGTGTAACATCTGACAGCAAAACTGATTTACTCAGCTAAATAATTTCGGACAATATTTCTATTTGTTAAAACTGAACTACATACTCTAAGCCTGTGACTCAGGATGTACTTTAATCTACTTACAAATGGTGACCAACATGCCACATGCAACAGTCTCATCAAAGCAAGTAATCTATTGGTTTACAGAACAGAAGATGAGGTGTTGACTGAAACCTATATAGCCTCTTTCTCAGCAATGTAGGAAATTAAGAAATGTCAATGATTACAGCTTTCACCAAGGCTGTAGCTGTGAAAATTGGTGCTTATAAAGATGAGTTGCCATGCATTATGTCACTATAAGACCATGACATCTCTCATTTGTACGTTTTTTTGCGTGGAATCTCTGACTGGTAAGACTACTCCTGCTCAGGAAAGATAGTAAGCTTCCAACTTATCAAAACTTACATTTTTTTATTAGTTAAATTTTCATTTTTCAAAGGAATATTTTTTGAAAAAGCCCAGCTAGCTAAAACTTTCCAGAATTTCAAACCCAAACCATGGACTCCATTTAGCTCTTACCCTACATTAGGAGCCAGGGCTTCTAAGAATATTTACAGGTTATTTTAAAAAATACCTTTTTTTTTTCCTTAGATAACAATACCCATAGATAGTTCTTTCACTCTGTGTCTCTCTGCACCTAAAAGCTAGAAAGTCATATGGAAAAAGCCATCTACAAAAGCGATTCTAGAGAAAGTGTACCGACTGGGAAGGCTGATTTCTGTCCGTGCCAAGATGGCACAATAAAGACTAAGCGCAGGGATAAGGAATATCTGCAGAATCCAGGAGAGTTTCTACAATGGGAAATCCTGCCTGACTGCTCTTCTGTAATTCTATGAAGCTGTCAGCATGCATGTAAATAAAGGGGATACGCGTATATGTAAGTTCTCCAAAAGGGTTCCAACAACATCGCACGGCAATGTTTATTAATAAAAGAAGTTGTCATGGGACTGAAGAGAAGGGGTTTTTTGTGGACTGAAAGCTAGTTAAATAACAAGAAACAAAGGATAGGGTTTAATGGATTTTTTTTTTTTTACCACGGAGAAACATCATAAGTAAGGTACTCCATTGATGGGTGTTTGGACCAATTTTATCTATCATCTTTAATGAGCTATAAAAGGTATTGAATGCTGAAATTTCCAAGTTTGTAACCTCCTTTGGATAGTGAAATTCAGTACCAATAGTGGTGAACTCCTGAAAGGCCTCATTAGCCTGAATAAGTGGGCAAAGAGGTGATAAATGAGCTTCAGTGGGGATAGACATAAGGTATCTAGAGAAAAAAAAAAAAAAGAAGTCTTAACTAGGCTTACACAACACTGAATTTGGAACTAGCATTTACAGCTCAGGAAAGAGATTTTGTGGGAATGGTTGACATTCCACAGATGTCTTTGGTTTAATGTGCAGCAGCAGCTCAAAAAAAAACAAGTAATGTTGGACATCATCAGTATAAAGAACAACACACAGAACATCATTTTTTCTGCTATATAAACACTTCTGTGAGCCCATTACTTGAGTATTGTATGCAACTCCATTCTCCATGTCTGAGGAAAGAGTCAATTCGGAGATGATACAGGGAAGACAACTAATGCTGAAGGTAGTGGACACAAGCCTTACCAGCAAAGGCTACAAGTACTGCTATGGAGGGATCCGACTGAGATTTACATAATCAAGAGAGTGACTAAGCTAAATGTGGAACTCTTATTTGGCAAAACCACAGGGTCACTCAAATGGAAGATTAGTTTAAAACAGAAAAAAAAAAAAGGAAAATACTACTTTACACAACAGGTAATGAGCTTCTGAAACTTGCCACAAGAGGAGGTTGTGAAGGCTGACATTATCAGCAGGTTCAAAAAGGCATTATTGATAAATGGGTTCTAAAAGGACTGGCTAATGATACACTCTCTGACATCTCCAATCCAGTGAGGGTGGATGATGGGATATTAAGACAGGGAATGGACTGCAGTAAGTGATCTAACTTATTACTCTCCCTAAATGACATATTCTATTGCCACTGTCAAAGACTGACTGCTGGGCGATATGGACCATTAGTTTGTCTCAGCAGGGTATTTCTTATGAGCTTATTACCTTCACCAGCAGCAGCGCATCTGAGAGAGGGAGAAAAAGGAGACTAGTATTGGTGGAGAAAAACACGGTAGAGAAAAAACATGGAAAATGTGGATACACAAGGGAAAAAAAAAGAAGTATTACTGAAACAGGGAACATGGGAACAAGAAGAAAAGATATGCACAGGGAACAATCAGAGTAATGATGAACTTAATATTTACATTCACAACTTTTAGCACAGAACAATAACACTTTCAGCAATAGGCAAATCTGCTTTGTCTTTAATTGTTAAATTATGAAACTTAGTTATAATAAGTCACTTAGTAAGCTATGGTAGAATTTTGGGGGAAAAAAAAAATCTGTCCTGGACATAGAGTAGGTTTAAACACAACCTGAATTTTAACAGTTTGGTTTCACAAATATTATACACTGATAATTACATAAAAAATATCAGAAAGCTATATTCGAGTTTTTGAAATGAACTGACTTGTATATTATACATTTTTGTTCTATGAACATATGAAATCTTTTTTTCCCCATTTGGGAGCAGCTTAATATACTTTAAAAAACAAAACCATAAGGTTGTAAAAATTAGTACCAAGTCCATATTTTTAATATGTATTGTTTTCACTCCACTATTTTTAAAAAGTCTGTATGCAGGCAATATGACCATATTTTGAAACATACTAGTTCTACCACACATTACATCAGTTTTCAATTTCTTCATATTGCTTGGCCCTGAAAAAGCACACACATAAAAAGGCATCTTCCAGAAAACTAGTTTTAAAAAATAACTAGTTAAAACAAAGAGGAAATCCTGCATTCATCACTAAATTTCCTCTTTTCATGAAAAACATCTCTGCAGAAACTTGAGATGCGTTTTTCCACTGTCATTTTTAGTTCTGCAAACTGGATGTTAAAGACTATCAAATAAGGATGGTCCTATTTGCCTATGATTCATATTGACAGAAATAGCCGAGTTAAGTGAACCACGGGGGGAAAATAAGGCAGCCTGAATTTTAAAAAGCATTCTCCTCATGCTTGTTCTTTGAAATATACTGTACCCAAAATACAAAATTAATATAATTCAGCCAGAAAAATCCATAAATAAATAAAATTACATTGATCCCCAAACTGCATTATTCCCAGTTTACAGCAGAGGTGAATTTGGAAGGGAACTCTGCAGACTGCCCAGTCCAATCCCCCACCCATTCAAAGCAGAGTGGTTGGATTTTAATCTTACTTGTTTGATCAGTGTCGCTGTGGCCAAGCAACCACTTGACAGCTACACCATCTTGCCACACCTACCACAGCACAGAGTTACAGCATAATAAACTCAAAATAACTTACAGGGTAATACATGAATATAATAGTCTCAAGGCAGTTGATAGCCCTTTGGGGAAATCCTAAGTGCAAGAGAAGACATTATATGCAAATTCGGTTTACCTCTTCCCTTCCTATTCTTTCTAGAACTCTACCAAGTTAAAAAAAAAAAGACAAAAAGGGAGGAAAATGCAGAATGAAATGAAAGAATTTCATCCACTGTTCAGTAAACATGCTGTAACAGAATTCCCACTCTTGCCATTTATACCGGGAAGAAGAAAAGGGGCATCAACCTATAGAAAAATGCCATGAACCTTAATAAAACTATACTTGGCCTCAGCTTTAATGTAAAACAATAAAAAATACCAACCCAACCCTAAACCACCGATTTCAAAGCTCAGTTTGTCCTACTGACATAAGCAAGACTTTGGTCCAAATGGGGAGTCATTATAGTCAAAGTAATTCAGATAGTAGCTCGTATTGATTATGTCGTTGCTGTTGCATCATTTGACCATATTACTTTAAAACGTGAAATAGTTTGGTTCAGGATATCATCTGTCTGATGGAGATCTGTTTTATGGGTATTAACAATAACTGTAAAATCATTCAGCATAAAAATATTTTCCTTTCAGGGCTATCGGTTGTCTTCACTATGACTGTGGATTCAGAGAATAACATAATTTCATAGCTTAAATAAAACCTGATATTTTTCTCTTAATTTTTTATTACAGTTATACCAGAACAACATAGCAAGCACTAATTAATTTTGTATGTCTTACCATTTTGGAATTTCTGGAACTTCGCTACTTTAGGCTGATTATGTCCTGTTCTGTTACGGCTGATTGTGGTTACTGTTCTGAATAAATGTTTTGTTTACTGCTTTCACGATATATTTCTTTAAAAATCAGTCGTATTGGGGAATTAAAAAAAAAATTGCAAGAAAATTCCATGCTACTACAAGAAAATTTTGCTATTACAATAAAGATTTTGAAGGTTAAAACCGTACTTTGGCATAGAGGTAATCTATATTATTGGTGTATTCCTTTAGAAAACTTTTGTTTTGCAATATAATTCGGCATTCCTGTATGCAGATGCTATTACCAGACTTCATTGCTAGCATTTACAACATGATTAATTATGAACTAATAATAAACATTCTCCTACATTTTCTGTATCCATATTGTATGCAATTTGAGGACTTTTTTTTTTTCTGATGTTGAATTGAGAATTTAATCTGGGAGATATTGGCCAGCATCTCATCTCATATATGGTGAAGATATATTCCAAATGAAAGGGAGCTGTTTTGTGGCAACTTTTCACCTTCCAACAGCAGTGAAATCCAGCCAATCTTGTACATTACCATCCCCTGTTGTATTGCCCAGAACACTACTGAGGGCATAGCTGACAGACACAAATGAAGACACTATATCCAGAGATCATAAGAATCGGATCTCTACATAACCACATGCCAGTTTTTTCTGCCTGTGCCTCATTCAGTGAGCATTTAAAAACATATGTAAGGAGAAACAATGAATAAACTAGGGTGTTTTGGACCCACTACAATTAACTTTCATCCCCAGCTACAACAGAATATAGCTGTAATACAATTGATGCCGGACAGGTGTAACTGAAAGCACATATCCATCCTTAAGGGACACAACAGATGGAATAGGATGGACAAAGCAGGGATGAGCATTCATAATTTATTTAGTATGACTTTTTGTGATGTCCAGTGGATAATGCAGAGATTCTCTCACAGGAACCGTTTCAAACAACACACACACAGAGAACAGCATCCATCCTTCCCCTATGTCGGGTGTTGTTCAAACCAAATGTGATGGGGGACAGGAACAAAATACAAGCAAGAAAATTATGCGATGAAGACTAGACTGCCAGACATATAGACCTAACTGAATACTAGGTGACTAAGGGACCTGACTTTCTGAGTGTTTGACCTCACAACATTCCTAGGTAGCAGATTTTTTTAATGAAATAAACAATTATTTTTAATGGATTGGATTCAAATTCTGTAAAAAGACATGCATCTGCATATACACCTGTATCTGCACATATACCACCAAATTCAGCAAGGCTACTTTTCAGTACATGCACTCACCAACACCAACCTTTAAACATTAAGGGGTACTGGTTTTTTCAGTACCATATACAACTTAACTTCAAAGGAACCATAAAAAGTGAACCTCATCAGACTTTGACCCTAGCTACAGGCAACAGATTGTCTCTTGTATTTTTTACTATTCATAGTCTTTGCTGGTGATCTGTTGGGAATGGACACAGCACTGCACAAAGATAACATCTTATTACATTTGAGCATATTTACCAGCCATCTGTACCTAACAATATTGCTTTCTCTCCTCTCCACAGATGCACATTACTTACACTTCTAATCCTACAGTCCTCTAACTTTCCCCTATAATGATTCTAGCATACATTGTGACAAACTAATATATCCCTATAAGCTGCTTTTATAAACACTTCTTAGAATAGCCAATAGACCAGAACACTCGTGTACCTTAGGATATATTAGTTCACTTCTCTACTGCTTCCTTTTCTGTTTTCCTCTATACTGTTTATAAAGTGAGTGTACTCATACTTACTTTTCATGGTATTTTCACACAGACCTCAAAAAGGGATTTGGGCATATACCATACGCCAGGAAGTATCAGATGTCTCAGAATATGAGTCAGATATGAATGGAGATCCATCTAAACTAGCCAAGTGAGAATGGGGTCTGTCTCAGATTTAGTCCACCTCCACTGAAGACAGCTGCATGTTTTACATATTATATGTATTTCTACTTGGGAGGGTGGGGGGTGGGGGGTGGAATTCTGACTACTTTATATTTTTATCCATGAACCTGTAAGTAATTTCCCAGCCATTTCTTTAAAAAAATGAAGTACAAAATAAGAAATAAGTAGGGGAAAAAAAAAAAGAAAGATGTTTAGAACTGATGTTTTACACTACAGCTCTACAATCAGAACCCTCCCTGAGATATGAGCCAACCAGGCTGAATTTCATCCATCCTCCCAGATGAGATTCACAATCACTTTTCCCACTAAAATAGTGAGAAAATTTCTCATTAACCAACTGGTGGCCCAAAGGTGAGATACAGTATATCCAGCATGTCCAGTTCCCACTAGCAAAGAGTAAGAGGATAAAAATGATGTAACAAAAAATAAAGGAGAGATGACAAGTGAAAATTTGTGGATGGGAATTAATTTTGTGAGAAAAGTCATGTGCCCCAGGTATAAACTCAGTACTGTTCCCAAAGGATGAGACGGCAATCACCACCCAGGTTTGCAGGGGTCAGGCCTGTGCTACGTTAATGAAGAGACAACATTCCTCAGAATGTTACATGGGGGCTTTTCCCCCCACTATTTCCAGGATAACCAGGGATTTCTCAGTCCCATTATAAGTTTGAGGAAGGAAGGAAGCCTAGAGTTCTGTTATGATGGTCTGATCTCTGAAGAAGTGCTTGTGAAAATGTGACCCTTGAACAGAAAGGACATTAAAGCTATCCTCAACATATACTTTCAGTGAGAAGAGATGTTCCCTCTTTTTCATGAGGAAAAAAGTATATCCTGAATTTCAGTTCTTTATCCAATGATTCCACGTGATTCAAATGAATGAATCCTTGGATTAAAAAACAAAAAGATTTTAAAAAACCCATTTGAAATGGCATACAAAATTACAATAAATAGTTTAACTTTTAGGTTGCCCTCTGTGGAATCTGGAGTTGAACTCAGTGATTCTCATAGGACCCTTCCAACCCAGGATATTCTGTGATTCTTATACTATTAAAAATGCAAGCTCACCCATAAAGCCCAGAAAAATCAGAATATACACGAACTAAGATAATCTATTCAACATGTGTTTGTTCCTCTCTCATAAAGATTAATTAAACTGTCTTTTTCTGCTGTAGAACGTTTGCCTCACTCCATGCACAGTACAGTCTGGTCTGTCCTATGGACAAACCAAAAGTAATCAAGTAAAGAGCAGTTGTCTGCCAAACTTGTCAGCTTGGTACAAAATAAGAAGGTGGTGTAAGGTAAAATTCAGATAGCAAATTGCAGAAAGGAAATTCTACCAATGCTCTTATCACCTAGTTTTATAAATGATTAAGCCAAGGGCCATGAAATAAGCTTTCACAAATTAAGCTTTTCACTTGTGGATGCTAATCATGTTTCCATTTTGTGATTGACCAATTTGAGATAATGGAGGTTAATGATATTCCTACGTCTTAGGTAAAATTCACAGGTCCAGTGTGAAACCAGAATTCCATCTGTAGTTACTTGAGGCAGAAGGAAATTCAGAGCCAGTCTGACTTTCTAAGGTGGACATATAAATTGACAGCATGAATAACTACCCTAAAGACTACCCTGTAGATGTGCGGAATACTTGCGACAGAATGTGAAAACCATGGGAGGAGTAATGGGAAGACGTAAGTGGTATAAAAATGTTAAATATGCTAAAAAATATCAGATTCAAGGCAGGTCAAGCTGGAAACTCAAAACAGTGCATACTAAACCTGGCACTCGAGATTTTCTCTGCAATTATAGAACAGGAATAATACCATCTCCATCTCGCAGAAATATTGTGAAAGTCAATTCATTAATATTTGTAAAGCTTTCAAAGCTACAGTGATGAGCACTTCTATTGCACAAGTCCATGGGGAACTTAATACTCAGGTATGCTCTGACTTCTACGCATGCAAAGAAATACTGAAGTGCTTTCCGTTGGGCAAACACTATTTCTTTTACTAAATTAGACCTATAGAAGACGTATGGAATCATATAATTAAAGGTTGTATGCATAAGAAAACTTAAGAAATTTGGAACTCTGAATGGAAAGTTTTGCAGCCTTAAAAGTCTTAAAATGGTTTTGAAGTTGTAATTGCATGTGTTGGCCATGAAGGGTCTGCATAATGCATTTAGGATTAATATTTGATTAACAATCACAGTGCTGCAAAAGGATAGGTATTTGCAAAAGAACCCCACCAAAAGAAGAGAGTCCAGTTATACTACTATAGGTAGCTTAAAATCTTCAAAATTCTTAGAAGAGAAGCTGTTAACATGATATGCTCTTCACCACTGATGAGTACTATTCTAATTAATACAAACATTTTAAAAAAAGAAAAGTGCATTATGCTCCTCACACGTTTCATAAGATTTACCATCATGTAATTACAGAAGTGTCATTTATGGCTCTGTAGTTTTAAACACAACAGAGTTTTGCACCTAACATTAGGTCCAAACTGTGGTACATAGTAAGAATCCTTCTCAATATTATCTTATATACCATTAAAGTATTGTATGAACTGTAAGCACTTACAAGTAAGGGTTAATACTTATTTTAAAATAGGTTCTCTCTGAAATGTAGCACTTCATATACTTTTTTTTTTTCCTCCTGCCCTGTATGACCTTACTAAGGAAACTAGACAGCTTAACCAAACAGCTCAAGCCAACTACAACTTTATGGATAGCTTATAAAAAAGACGATTATTATTATTCATAACCAAAAATAAAACTATGTGCTACTGCAGAATTGTTCTTCAACAGCTGTTCCAAAATTCAACTCTCTAGTATCATTTAACTGGAGCTTCATGTTGCATTACAGTTAAAATACCTATTTGACTGCTGTCAAAGGGACTAAACATTAATCTCCATAGGCTGACAAAATACAGTATTACCGTCCATGAAGTCTGGGAATTAAAATTTAGGACCACCTCATAGAAAATCCAGATAATGAAAGTATTTAAATTAGCTACTGATTGGATGCATCTTGAGGGCCTTTTTTTGTCAAAGATAAATAGGGTTAGGAAGGCACAATCATGATTGATCATGGGTTTCCATATGAGTTGCAACAAAAACCTAAAACTATTCTGGTCTCCGTGCATTTTATCTAAAGATTGGGTAATGTGCCGACCGAAACTATGCCTACACAATCAGTATGGATAACACGGCAAGATTCACAGGGATGTTTATTAGATAGAAGACTACCCAGTAATAACACTGAAGACCGGTTTTGGAGAGAATGCAGATCTCATGCTTTGGGGCTTAAAAGCGGTCCATAACCATCAGCATTTGGGGAATAATTCTGTGAGAAGAGCAATTTTCTGGTTCTTGAACCTTTTCTAGGGTGTCCGGTTGCTGCCTACAGCTAAAGAAAACATACTGGACTAGATTAATTGCACATCTAGTAAAATGCAACCGTCACTATGCTCTTAACCGAGGTCTTGATTTCAAACACTTTTTGCATAATGTTATTATCATGCTCCACAAATTTAACCCTATGATTGGTCTTCAAGGAAAACTCAAGTAGTTCTCCATGGGAGACTTATTTTCATGAAGAATATGCACTGTTCAAAAAACGTACATCTTCACTCTTACTCAGTTTTTCCCAACTGCGTCATCCCCTAAGAATCAACCTTCTGCAAAAGTAATAAAATAATAAAAAAAAAAATATTGTTTTCTCCTTTTATGACTCCTTTGAAAATGGTGCCACTGATTCATTAGTGCAGCTACCACACACCAATGTATCATGCTTAAAAATGCTGTAGCTATTTCATATGTAAGTTTCAAGAATATTTCATATCTTTAACTAGAAGCTTACATTAATGATTTAAATAGAAATGCTAAAAGTAACTCATTGTGAACATCTCAGTGTAAAATGAAATATTAATTTTACTTCTGTTAAGTTCTAATCTATACCTCAAAAAGACACCGTGGTAATAAGCACCCTAAAAATATCACAAAATGGAGAGACAGCTTTCAGGTGTGTTACGAGTGAAATCAGTTGCATTACCAATAAAACCAGTGTTCTGGTAGAGGATTGAATCTGTGTTTCTAGTCAAGGAGACCTTCCACAAACTTCAGAAAGGCAATTTGTTTAAATAAAAACTGCAGGGTAAGGCCCTTTAAGTATGAGTCAGCTTGTGTGTTTCATATCTAAATGAAGATTTTATAATCAGCAAAGAAAGGAAAACCAGTTTGGGGTGCTACTCAGACTGTGAGCCCATCTGCCTTGATCCTTAAGATCATAACAAACCAAAACTGCCATTAGCTTTACTCAGTTCTGTGTGCAGCAGGATCATGGATCCTTAAATGTGCAGCCTTTATAACTTACATAACTTAACACGAAAATACAGAATCAGAATACCAGAAGCTCTACACAACAAAAGCTTGGGAAAACCAAAGCTTGGGTTACGTGTGTCTTGCTGTATTTTTAATTTCATTCCAATTGACTTGGGTACAAGTTATGGCTCAGATCCTGCACCTTGAAGCACGCAGGTTGAAAGCTGTGCCTGCGTCGAGACCCGCTGCCTTCGGTACATTGCATAGTGCATAACACAGGGTTGGGGCCCGTGGGGTTTTGTTGGTTCACTCAAACATGCTTGTAATGTTGCTAAACTGTAATATAGCCGATTGAGTAGAGCCTGTTGAATAAACATTGCGGTATTTTATGAGCACATAATCACCGAGTATTTTCGGAGTTTGACTTTAGCATACTTCTGTATCTTGAAAAACGGAAGCTGGTATTTTGTACAGTATAGACTTCTGCAGTACCATGCATTCATAAGCAAGTGCTGCTGCAAGCAACCAGAAGCCTTCCTCTACAAACATGTACTTCGTTGAGAACGTTTCAGCCTGAGAGCTAAGACAGGCAAATACTCCCTACCAAAATCTTCTCAAAATGACATATTCCTAAACATTAAGTAGATCTATCAGATATGTTTCCAAGTATATCTATGAGAGCATAACACAAACTGTCTTCAAGTAATATCAAGCCAGAGGAGGGAAATAACAGAGATAGGCAGAGAATAACTTTTCATCCTAATGTTGCCTATTTTTGATATATTTTTATTTTGTATGGTATATTTACATACTAAACACAGATCTTCAGCCCCATCAGATGACATAACATGAAGAACTATGTTGAGATTCAGCTTTACTTCGAAGTCTCAGAATGTCAGACCTTCTAATGATATTTGAATGTACTTTGATTATTTGCAATATCTTTTTACTGAAGTGACAAAAATAAGAAATCGCTGTAACGAATACCTGGAGTTTCACAAAATCCTAAATTTCTCTGTACGTAAGAAAAAAGAGTCAAATTCAACCCTTTGAAACAGGTATGATTCTAATGCACTCATCACTGGCACTCTGTAAAACTACAGAATAATTTGACTCAAAAGGCCTGAGCCTATTCTGGTTCAGGATGGCAAAGAACTATAAAACCTCCAGAAGAATGTAGAACCTACTCCAAAGGTCTCTGACCCTAAGTCATGGGGGCTCATCCTTCTTCCCCTGAACTCTTACAGAGTTTTGACACTAGCTGTAGCTGAAAACCAAATGGCATGATGTCTAAGGTCAGGAAAGCTGTGTGTTTCACAAAGACCAGACCTGAACACAAACTGTCTTATAGACTTGTCTTTGTTTATATTTCTTCCTTTGTCCCAAATCACAAAAAGAAATAAGAATGTGCTAGAGTTGGCCGTAACCTAAACTTCAAATTGATGTATATTTCTGGTTTATAAAAGAAAAGTATGCTTAATAGATGAAGTTCCTTTACTCTTAAAAATGTAAATTGCACTAATTAAAACTTCTGGGTTTAGAAGCTTCTTAGCAAAACAAATAAACAACCAAAACTTCTAGTAAAGCCATCAGCATTAACATCAAAGTTAAAGAGAACAGCAGGGGATCATAATATCTCAATTCGGTTTTGGCCTTCCTTACAAAAATACTATTTTCATATTCCAAGGTTGGTCAGAGGTACCAAATAGTTTGTAGTCATTTTACTTGTGCATTTAAGAACAGCACTGAAAGCTTTGTTGAAGAGAACTAAAACATAAAAACCACAGGGATATCTTATGCTTTCTACTCAAAGAAAATTCCCACTTAAGGACCTAACCAACACATAAAACCCAATGCCAAACAAATTTGGCAACTTCTGGTATTTATGCTGTCCCATTAAGTTTATTGTCATATAATCATACTCTTCAGTACCAATGCTAAAAAAAAAAAAAAAGCAACCCCACCCTCCATCAACATCCAATCCCTCACAAATAATTGAAGTGCTAGGTTCAGCAGTCCAGCAATCACTGCACTGTCTTTTATTTCTAGCTCGTGCCTTTTTCTTAAATTAAAAACAAAACAAACAAAAAAAAAAAAAAGAGAGAAGGATAAGAAGAGAGGATGAGAAGAGTGAGGAGGGGAAGTAGAGGTATACAATTCTGAATTTCTAGTGACTTGTAAATATTATCTGTACTACCACCAATTATTTTACTTTCCTGCCCACAGTCTTTTTACTAGTTTTGGGTCCAACCATGAACTCATGATTTGTCCCTGAATGCTGAAATCAAGATTTTAATGCATTTGCTGACCACCTCAACTCTGCAGCAGGAAGGGGGGGGGGGGGGGGGGGGAACAAACAAAACCCAGAAAACATCCCTACAAACAAAAACCCACCACAGCCATCAACAAGATCTCTGTCTTCATTCCAAATTCCTTATACAACCTCTGCAGTTCTCAAGTAAAAGCCTTATTGGTATCATATTACTGTCCCCACACACAATGTGGCTTTTATTACTTCCATAGTAAAAAACCCCCCAAAAAAACAAACAAACAAAAAACCAAAAAAACCCCAACTACAGCCCTTACCTTACAAATCTGAAAATAGTCTGACGTGAGCGTCTCCTGGATCTCATCCCTGGGAGTCCCTGCAGCTCCTGCAGTCCCTCCTGGGTGCACGGAGCCACCACCAGCCCCACTTCCACCGCCACTGCCACCACCACTGCTTCCACCAGGGGATGAGGCAGTCAAACCATCCAAAACTTTGCGAAAATTAAATTTCTTCATTTTGGAAAAATCTTTTGGAAGATTTGAGGGGGGAGAAAGGATGTGTCGTAACACATTCAGCTACATGTAGCGAGAGAGGAAGTCTTTAAAGTGTCCTCTGACTGAGGCAGCGCTTTAAGTCTCTTGTACCAAACAGAACGTCAGTATTAGGTATAATTGATTGAAAAATACAAAGGCTTCATTTTGTCAGACGTAAAAGCTACCTGGAAAGGTCCTTTAAAAAAAAAAAAAAAATCCACAAGCAGCAGAACTAAGATTTACAGTCAAACAAGGAACAACGGAACAACCGCCATCGGGGTCTCTCACAAAATCCACATTTAGCAGTGGTCAGAACCGAAAAGTAAATGAAAAATTCAAGCAGGCATCCGAAGCGATAGACTCCATCTCCCTGTCTTTTCTGCCTAAGATTTGCCTTCGCTACTTGATTATTTTAAACAAAACTACAAAAATTCGGCTACGTTCAATTTCCTCGTCCCCTCAACCTCCCCTTTCAGGCAGGGGTATCCGTGGATACCCCCTCCCTCCGCTGCCGCGACTCCTGCTCTCCGGTTATCCGCCCGCCCCGGCGAGTGCCGGCAGCCGCTGCTGCCCTGGGTGCTCCTCTGCCCCTCGGGCTCCCGGCCGGGAGGGTGCGCGGCCGCCCCCGGCGGGCTGCGAGCCTTTCGCTTTCCCCGCCCCGCACGGCCCCGGCCGCTCCGTGAGCGACGGGAACCAGCGACCCCCTCAGCCGGCCCGGGCGGACCACCTGTCCCGCCCCTGAGGTGACCGGCCCCCTCAGCCCTCCCGGCCGTCCCGGTCACCCAGCCTTTGCCGCCGCCGTGCCCTCGGGGGACCGAACTCCCTCGGCGCCGGTGGCAACGGGGGCGACGCGCCTGGCAGCGCCGCCGGCTCGCCCCGAGGCGCCGGTTCCTAACGCTCCCCGGGGGCGCCTGTGCCTGACGCGGGGCAGGTGAGCGGAGGGCGGCGGCGGCGGTCCGGGCCAGCTGCGGCGGCTCCCGCCCGCCCGGCGCGCTCACAGCCGCTCTCCGAGGTACTGAAACCCCCGGCGGCGGCGGCCGCCGCAGCTCCTCCTCCTCCTCCTCCTCTTCCTCCTCCTCCTCCTCCTGCTCCACGCCCCGCCCGCCGCAGCGGCGCGCGGCCGGGGGCCTGCCCCCCTCCCTTCTACTGGGGGGAGAGGGAGACGGAGAGGGGGCGGGACAAAGGTTGGTGATTGACAGCAGCGGCAGCTTTCGATTGGTTGCTGACGGCAAGTCGGGTTGGATGTGAATGGCGGAGAGGGGAGGAGGGCGGGGAGTTCTCTCAGCCGTTCGGCCGTCGGTCGGCTCCAGGCGGAGCCTGAGGCCGACACTTGCGATGGTGGGGACCGCACGGCTGACGGCCGCCGTGACCCGCGGCATCTGACTGGGGCGCTGCGAAGATGGGCACGCGCTTCCACCAATAGAAAAGGCCGCACGGCCAGTTTCCCCTCCCCCCGGAGCTGTGAGGCGCCTTCCCTCCGCGACGCCCCGCCCCTCAGCCCGGCCGGGTGTGTGGGGTTCGGGGGCGGGGCCAGTCTCGTGGCGGGGACCCGCGGGTAGCGCGGAGGCGGGGCGTCTGCTCCCGCCGGCCACGCCCCAATGCGGCGGGAGCGGGAGAGGCCGCCGTGAGGGCGAAGAGCTCCCCGCGGCGGAGGCCTGGAGGGGGAGCGGGGCCGGGGGTGGGGCCCGGACAGAGGCGGCTTTACACCCCGTGGCAGTGGAGAGAGCTGAAGTTGATTTCTCTGCTGCCCGCCAAACCCAAAGTGTGGGGGACGGTAACGGTCCCGGCTGAGCACGGGGGAGCCTCCATTTTGCCCAGAGAAGCTGTGGATGCCCCATCCCTGGAAGTGTCCAAGGCCAGGCTCGATGAAGCTTGGAGCAACCTGGTCTAGTGGAGGGTGTCCCTGCCCATGGCAGGCGGGTTGGAATTGGATGGGCTTTAAGGTCCCTTCCAACCCAAACTGTGATTCTGTGATTTCCTGCAGAGCTGTCCTGTCCGTCTCCTGATACTGCCTGACACCTCGGGTACAAACCCCCTTTTCCTTCCCGAGAGGAATAAAATAACCCACGGCTGCCCTTCCCAGCGCTTGCGTGGTTCTGAGGTGATGGGCCGAGGCTGGCTCCGAAGTGGCGGAAGCACGCGACGCAGGATGCAGTGCCCAGCTGCAGAGGCACGATGCGGCAGGAGAAGCGCTGTGCTGTACCCAACACTCAATAAAAGGGTTATCCAGGGCAGGAGCACCTGAGGTGGCTATGGAAAGTGACTCATGTCACAGGGCTGTCAATGTAGTTGGCAGCTTAGAACTGACCCAAACAGCGCAAGGAACAAACTTGTTCCATGTGGTACTCACTACACAGCACCTCTTCCTGTTTATATGAAACCATGGAAGCAACGCACATTGGTCGCCTCATTCTGCAGCTTCTTCAGGAGCGCCGAGTATAGTGGTGATACCCACTCTAATACCTAATCCGTTTCTTCTAATTCCTACAGTTCTGTGAAGCAAGATAATGGGTGTTTATTTGTTTCTTACACTGAGCTCCCTACGCTTTACTTTTTAAACTTTGGCTCATCCCTGTGTGTTCACAGGTACTCCCCATCTGAATGATAAAAGGATTCCGGTGAAGTTCAAAGAATAACTAGCTTCACTTATGGCCTCATGAAAAATAAAGGATACATCATTGATGAAACTGCAAAGGTTGATAGGTTTCTGTAGCTGGAAAACAAAAAAAAGGAGCAGAACTTTGTATTGCAAACAAAACACGAAGACTATGGCTGGGAGACAGGAATGAAAAAGAGGATGGAACTGAGTAAGCAAATCTGTAAAGATATAAGTGCAGGTTTTGGAGAGTAAGGAAAAGTCAAAACTCAATTGAAGCTATTTGAAAAATGCCAGGTCCTTCTGATATTATGTTCACCACAGGCAATGCAAGAGGGAATAAAAACAAAACTAACAAAGCCCAGAAGAAAGATAAGAACATGCACTGTAAATAGGAAAGTGAAAGATAAGGTTAGAAATGGAATAATTAAGATGAAGAAAACATCACGGTCAGACTTGCAAAAAAGAGAATAGACTGTGAGTCAGGGGGTGCTAGAGGAAGAAAATCTGGCCATGTGATGGTCCCACAGTTATAGGAAGGACAGAGATATGATGGTTAGTTTTAAGTGAAGAAAAGGAAGGACAGAAATTAGAAGACTGATCAAAAGCTTTTGGAAGTGGAGTAAGATGCATGCATTTGTGGACTATCAATAACATTTGTCTTTCAGAGAATCAGTATGATGGGCTGGGTATTGGTGATTAGATATTACCTCGGAGTATCCAAAAAGGCACGGATCCTTACATTGCCAGTGTGCTGTTAGGAAAACAGACTTGTAGGAAAAAGAACCAAACCAAAGCAAATGGATACTGCCCAACAATACATTGAACAGTCCTGTTTAAAAACAGCAACTGGGAAAAATACCTTGGTTCACTACTTGTGAATGTAAGGCATGTAGGTCCCTTTTGAAAATCATGCTGTAAGCTGGACACAAATCCAGCAGCAGAGACGGAGCGCTGAAAATGAGAGTTGTGGGGTGGTGCAGAGTGAGATGGGACAATGCAGGACATAGGAAAACTCAGTGATGACATGCACAGATAGGGGTCCCTTTTGAATGACCCAGTTGGTGAGGAGTTCTTTTGTAAAAAAAAAAAAAAAAAAAAGGAACAATTTGGTTTTGACATAGAAAAAAGACATTTTCTTTTTGATTTTGTTTAGTGGAGGAAAAAAACCCCAAAGAGTAGACAGGTGAGGCATTCAGTTGCTGCTTTGTACTGTGTTGAGATGGTTTTGATGTTTAGGAGGACACTGTTGAGTTGCATAGTTTTGCCACCAAGAGTTTAATAATTTAATAATAGGTTTGTAAAACGATGAAAATGTGCAAAGATTTTAGATGTTAGGTTGATATATAACAAATGAAATAAGACATCCCAATGCGTTGTGAGATGTATGTATCTGAACCTGTATTTTAGATAGTAAGGGGAGGGAGTATATTCTTGCATGTTTTCTTCTGGATAGTATCTTTTACACGCATCAGTTACCTTGTTCTGCAAGGACAAACAGAAACCAAATGTTAAAAGGAGAACAGTTTGCTGGCAAGATTTTGCAGAGAAAGAGAGCATCTTGAACAGTCTATGCTGTCAAAATTAGTATGAACTGTCCTTTTGTCGCTTAGGTAAGCTTGTGACTACATATAGTAGTATCAAAAAGATCGGTCAGAATCAAACCTAGCAGAGGAGGGTAATATTAATTCAGCATTATCTAGTCTCACTCTGATTCAAGAGCTGACCAGGAAAATGGAGAATCAGCTGACCAAATGCGATAGTAGGTTATATATGCTTTATATATGACTGATCATTAATGTTCTGGTCAGTTATCTTTTGGGTATTTTTGTTTACCTCATCTCGGTTTCTTGTTTTGTCTTTTTGATAGCAAATTCTGCTACAGCGAATGGGATAGAATTTCCTGACTTTGTAAAGCTGCAAACTTTATTAAAATATTAACCTCAGGCTTATGTTGGTGCTAGTTTAATAAAACATGTAGAAGCGTGCAATAAGGCTTCTTTGCCTTTTGAGGAACATTCATAGGTGGCTCCTGGTTTCACAGTTTACACTTTTTAAATGACTCAAACTACTCCTTTAGATAATACATGAATTAGTAGTTAAAATCAATGACTCTTGAGAGAAATCATTGTGTCCCCATCAGCAGCTGGCTAGACCACAGCCTTGCAACTCTACCCTGCAAGAGAACCTCTGTGTTTGTGCAGAACTGAAGAGAAAGGACGTAATCAAATACCAGAAACACATTTATGCCAATGCAGGCAAAACTGTGACTTTCTGTGGCTGCCCATTCCTCACTAGACTTCAGGACATTTTCCAGTATTATCCATGTTTCTGTGTAATTCCAGAACATCAAATGGCAGCAAGCATAGTGTTCCTGCCTGCAGAACCACACTAAAAATATCCCCAGTCAGTGCTGAGTATCTGGATAGAACAGCTTGCTGAACTCTATCAATTAGCCAGATCTTAATCTATTTAATGTGTTTTATTAAGGCTATATAATGCTAATGTTTTAATCAAAATGTCAAGCAGCACTAGATCAAATTTATTAGGAAGGTCCAAGTCTATCACATCCATGTGGTTACCTTGATCAAACAAACCTGTAATCTCATCAAAAAGTGAAGTCAGGCCTGCTTGTCAAGACTTGTTTCCATAAAGCCATGTGGACTCGCTTTCATTATATTCCTACCCTTTAACTCCTTATTGATTGAATCACACATAGCACGACTGCTTTAATTCACATAACATCACTGTTTTGTCTAGGATTACTGAGGATGCCAGGTCTGTTATTACCTGGGTCATTCTGCTTGATTCATGGAATAACATGAGGTTTCCTTTGGCCCTTTGAATGTGTAGCTGTACAGAGAGCTGTTGAAAAATAACATTAGAAGGCTTGAAGTCTCCTACTATTGTAGGATCTTTGGATACTCGGGTGCCACAGAGATTGCTGGTTGAAAAACAGCAGTGCCATTTTCATCCTCCACAGGTGTCAGTGGATAGAAAAATAATTCATCATCTTCATGTAATATTAATACATTATTCTTTTTGGTTTTCTTCACAAGTACAGGTTAGAAATATTTACCATAATAATTAGATCTTTTATGCCTGCTCAGAGACTGGATTTCTTAATGAAGAAGCTGTGACAAGGTGGGAGGTATCTGTACAAAACTGAGAATGAAATTTTGTAATAAGAACTTCATTTTGTGCAGTGGGCCAAGTACAGATGTAAATTAGCCCATGGACAGAGTTACCTGATCCAGCTTGAGGTGATCTGTTGTCATTGCTGTTGAAAGGGAAGGTCCGGCATCCACTTGAGCCCTTAGGTTCTTTTGCCCCTTCAGCAACAAATTAATTTGCTAGGAAAATCAATAGTTTTCTTTTGGGTTAATGAGCTGGATTAGCAGGTTAATGAGTTAGATTAGCTCTGCGCAGGGTCAGACAAGCACCAGAGCCAGTGCAAGGACAGGCAGAGCAATAGAAAGGTGAGCACAGAAACAGAGCACAGAAAGGTGAGCGTAATCTCTTGTTAAACTAATTTTGGCTCAGGCATACAACATAACTTCATTGTGATGGGGGCCTATTGAGGTATATTCTAAATATATGCCCTACTCAGAAAGGGCTGCTTGGCTCAGTGAAGAACTATCACAGGCCACCTAGGCAGCAATCAGGGGCATAAAACTTTTACTAGGTGCTACAGACTGTCCTATTGCAGTAGAGCAATGTATTTCTTGCAGACCGTTCTCCCAAGGCTGAAGTGGGACTCAGCCTAGATTTGGTTGGGGCTTTTGTCTAACAGATGTGGAGTACAGGCTGTAAAAGAAAACACAGGAAAGTTAAAGCCTCGGTGATTATTACCTTCACAGCAGTTACTTGCTCTACCTTTACTATAGAAAATGGGAAAAAATGGGATGTCTAATAGAGATGAACTTGAGTTCTAGTCATGACAATGTGGGCCCTTGTCTGGGACACAAAACTGGTTTAGAGGCTGGGTAAATACTAGGGTAGTTAATATATGTAATATACCATGTCATCACAGATTTCTTATCCGCCTTTATTGTAGTTCTCGGGCTGAAGGTTTGGTCTTCTCTCTGCAGTCAGCTTGCATTGTATTCTATGCACGGTTATCTAGTTTCTACTCTCAAGTCCTTTTCTTAACACTTCCTTTTATAGATCACTAGCTGTCACATAGCTTAGCTACCTCTTTCCCCTCTTCCTCCTTCAGTAAGGATTAGACAAAACTGTCTGGCTTTCCCAGGTCCTGCTGTGAGCCAGGCTTTTTGAACTTCTAATGACCCAGGTTTGCAACCCAGCCTGTGCACATCCAATATATCCAAAGGTGTAATAGGTCATTAAAATACTTCTAGTAACTGGCACAGATTGTCAGAAAACAAAGTTGTTATTGTCTAATCCTCAAGTTTGAATTTCCACCAAATGTATGTCTGGCTTTTCATCAATATGTACCTTTTCTGAATTTTTTTCAAAATATTTTCATTGATGCTTTTTCCATTCTGAACATTTTCATCTTCTGTAGTAGCTGCAAACAGCAGGAACGATGCCTTTTCAAAGTCAGTTGTTATTAGTTCTCAGAAGAGCTTTCCATAAAAAGCTACGAAAAGCTGATGGTTCTCAATAGAAAGAAAGGCTCATGGTTCTTGGCCAGATGTGTACCTATCCAGGTAATATGTAGCCGGATCACCAAACTGACCAATCACCCTCCCAAACACGTTAGCAAGAGATCACAGATTTCCAAGTCATCAAGGATAAGCTTTCAGATAAAGAACTTAAAGCATTAGTTGAGCATGTTGGATAATCTACTGTATTTAAATCCCTTGAGAGAACAAGATCCTTTATTAAAGCAGAATCAGTAAGAGCTTTAGCAAATCAGGAAGACTGTAATTCACAGCGAATTTTCTTTTTGTTGTCAGCTTTGCTACAAATTTGATGTTTTGTGCCTTTTCCCCTTACTGCTCTGAGTTTTTTGCAAATTATCAGTGGCATTTGAAGTGACAGCTGATGTATTTCAAATTGTTAGTTCATTTTACTAGATTCCCTACTAACAAAGGTCTTAATTAGGACTGGGCTACTGCTACACAGTCTTGCAAGTTTGAAACATAATCTTTGAATTCATATTCCACTTACAGGAGTCTATAAAATAAGAGCATAAGGAGTTAGGAAAAAAAGCCCAGAAACATTCAGTGAGTCTACACTTGCCCTATAGAAAAGCCATCAGCACCGTTTGCATTTTTGGGGTGTTTCTTCCAATACTCACAGGAAAGAGACTTCTTTTTATCTGAGGAAAATTTCAGCTGCCCTTCAATATCCTTCAGCTGAAATTATAGAGTAAAAAGGTCCAGTCACTCACACTGGTTTGATGAATCATAGGAAAGAAAAATATAATGTGCCATTTCACAAAACATCAGATACCACATCCTTGGTCTCTGCACAAAAAAATCTTCATAGAAAAGTCTAGACCTTGGTCCAAAATCAGGTGACCGGCAATTCATATAGATTTCCTTAAATTTAGTGTAGATATTTGCATAGGGGTTGGAAGGATGAAGGCAGGGGGAAAGAAGAGAAGGGAAAATTGAGCCCACGTTCCTGTATTTCAATCCTTCTGTCATTAACAGCATTCAGTTTTATGTCTGCATCTTTCATTTTTAACAATTGAGATGTTCTGTAAATACATTAGTATTGACCTGCAAGACCAATACGCTTCTCTCTTCTAGACTAAGCAATACTTCATAATAAACAGCCTCATCAGAAGGCTCCAGGGAAGAAATGCTACCTGCAGTCTGACTTTCAAACCTTTTATGATGTCCATGAAGAAAAGCTATCTGACACCTTATAGCATCATCCTCCCAAACTTCTCCCCAAACCAGACCCACATCCTGATCACAGCCATGCCTTGGTCCTTCATCTCAGGACTGCAAACCACCTAATCAGCTGTCTAAGGATGACATCAGGCTGAGCTGGTCCGTGGGTGAATTTGATCACTGCAACTGCTCTTATGCCTTCCTTTCCTCCTCTCTCCACCATGCATTTTTTCCCCTTCAATCTTAATTTAAGAACAAATTGAAGGAAGATCAGACCATTCTGTTTCCTCTTCAAGTATCCCACAAAACATTCCATCCTAGTCTCGAAGCTTCGTTGAAAGGAAATCTGGCAGAAATATTAGCAGTGAAAATCTGATCAGTCCTAGAAGTTAAAAATATGTTCCTTCATGCCAGGAATGACAGCTGCATTATTCCTCAGCCCTTGTTCTGTCTCTCAGTCAGGGATTTTCTTTGTGCCAATGTGATATATCAAATAAGAATTTGGTATGTAGTGCCTATATTGGGTTGAATTGAGTTGTCTCAGGGGCTTCGAATCCTTGCTGTCCCATCTGCAGCCTTCAGGTAGTGGATATTTGAAGAGTGCTTTTTCAGCTAGGAAGTTAGTGCAGTGCTGATCTGCAACACAATGCTGAATATAAAGCCGATCCCTCTGCAATTTGTGTGCTGTGTGTAATCCCATAAATGGCCATTTCTTCAAGCGCTGAAGGAAATGAGAATGCTTGCTATCCATCCACCTCAGGCCAGATTTCAGCTTAACTCTTCAGTATATAATTAGTATATTTTATTTAGGGTGACAGGAATAATTTGTTTCTCAATTCAGAAGCTCAAACCAGTGCTAAAATATTCGTAAATATATGTTAATAAATGCCTACATGTACATTAAAATAGGAAATGCTTGCTTTGGAAATACCAACATGACTTTTTGAAGCTGTTGCTTGCATTTTATTTCTACTAGAACCATCCTCTAAGCCTGACATCCTTGTTCAGTCTTCCCATTGACTCAAAGTAGCCCAGATTGTCTGTCGCTGACCTCCACTCCTGTCCTTTACAAAGGATTTGCCAGTGTGTCAGGCCTTCAGCTTCATTTTTATAATGTAAAAACCCCAGAGAACTTGGATTTATTACCCTTTGAGGGGCAGTCTGCAGCTCAGCTGTGCCAGGCTCCCTGTTCCACTGTACACCAAAATAAGGCAACTCAAGCAAGAGGTGACCAGAGAAATTATCTTCTAAGGAAAAACGAAGAGCCAGGATGCTCTGAGTCTTCATCCCATTACAGTGGTGGCTGTTTCCATTTCTGCTTCTTACCGAGTAAGGCTTTTAATTTCTGCTATAGGAAAAGATATCTGTTCTTTTCACCTCACCTGCTTATGGTGATTGTGTTGTTTCTGTTCCCGTAGCATCTGACCGGCCTATCATATATAGCCTGTACCTCTAGACCATGCAATTGGGCAAGGGAAATGCGGTTCATTGGTTTTGCTGCAGGAATAAATCTGAACATGAGGAAGAGTCTGTTTGAACTGACATTCAGGGATGAGCATGGGGAAAATCCTATGCTCTTGGCAGGAAAGGGACAGAGGTGGCTACTGAGCTTCACCTCTGAATGTCATGTGAATCAGATTCTCAAGCTTGGGCAGGAGCTGTGGCCACTAAGTTGGGCTGGGGGGTTACAGTTAGTGGGTCAGCAAGTCTGTGTGTGAGGGACAGCTTAATATTGGCCAGACTATCAGTGAAAGTCTATCCTAACCTTGGCCAGTTTGTTGCCTTTGTCAGTGGTGAAGTAAACACAGCTGACCTACGTCTCAAGCTTTGCGTGATGGCCACTGAGCCAAATGAGTGTCCCAAGAAGCTGAAGGGGTAATTTTCTGCAATGATGTCTGGTAGAGACCATGCTCCCACATTGCAGATTCAAGGTTCACTCAGGCAGACGCACTGCCTTCTAAGTGGGATACACCAGACCTAGGCGCTTGCTTATCCCATCTGTGTCATAAAGCTATGCTTTATTGCTCAAATCCAGGAAAAGAATTTAAAAAAAATCTTTCTCTCTATTGTTCTACTAAGTGAGTAGCAAATAATTGCCTAGCCCACTCATGTACGTCACATCACGCTCATCTCTATCCACAAGGAAAAACACATTTAATCTTTGGCTCCAGCATTAAGGAAGTGTTTAAACTGATAAATCACGTGGAGCATTTTGATAGTTTCTGCCTGATAGCATTCATTTTTCTATGTTTTTGAGAATTATTTTCTCAGTTCTGTAAAATAAATCAAACTGTAAATCCTGGTCTAAAGGATTAGACTAAGAATCTGGCAGTTATTAAATAACATGCACCCACACCTAAGTACACTACCTTTCACTCATTTGTCACGTATTGTAGTCATTTGTTTCACCTGTTGGCGGGTTTGAAGGTGAGTAAGTATAACAGATACAAATACTAGTTTATGCGCTTTTTACGTTTGTATACTGGTGCCTGGACTGTAGGAGTTCGAGTGACTCACCAAAGGCTCCGTGCTCTTGTCTCCCAGACAGTATGGATTCTGTCCTGTTCCTTATAAGCCCAGCATTTCTTGAAAAACCAGGGGGAGGCATGTCTAAAATTCCATTCTTGGTGAAGATGAACTCAGCATCCCAGTCCTGCTTTGCATTGCTGTGTGCTTACAGACATGTTGTAAACCCAAAGTTCTCACTCATTTTGAACATTAAGGCCCCCAGACATTTTATGGATTGTGTGCCTTCTGAAATGTTCCCTTTTTGATCAGGTGCATGTACGCTTCCTATTCATTGCTCAGCAATGTAACCTATGGAGAATGATTGGCATTCATACTAGAAATGCATTATGCTTTCCTACCAGTATGAATTATTGCTTTCATCTCTGAATTTACATACATTGATGCTTGTGCAGATTCTAGACACATTCGGAAGGAAATGCATTTCGAGTGACTGATAGAACAAAGGTTTCTAGTTCTCATATGTCTATCCTTCAAAACACATCACATAACTGAGTGGCTTAGTATTTTGATGACTACATTTAGTTTAGATTCACCAAAACTGATTCTATCAAGGGGGGGTTGTCTTTTCTTTCCAGCGATTTGTGCTAAAATTCAATCATTGTGCTGAATCCTTAGGACAAAACCCTCAATGTTTTAGGCTTTTCTATGCTGATGCCACTATGTTCAGAAGAAAAAAAGACTTGAGTTCCTTACGATTCCCTCTTTGCTCACATGGTTGGGATTCGACCCCTCCACCCAATAAATAGTTTTGTTTCAGTGTTAGGTTGCACATTTTTCTGTCTCTGTAATTTCTTCTGACTCTGTTACACTAAAGGACGCTGCAGATGCAGACAGTTGCTGTGACAAACACCCAGGAGAGGACCCAGCACATCAGCATTTACCTAGTCGTGAGTGTGGGAGTCATGGAAGCTGAAGGAAGTGTTCTACCTCTTCACCAAATCATATTCTTCATCTGCCCTGTATGATTACAGTAGGTCTTCCCCCTCCCTTTATTTTAGTTGCTGGTGTGAGTACATAAAAGCTTGAACTCTGGATACATGTTGTATTTGACAGGCTAATTGATCCATTTTAATTAATTGTCTTTGGCTCACGCATAAGAGATCACCTCTCCCATAAGTAACTTTTAAGGAATCTAGTCATTAATCTTCTTAAGGAGCTATTCTGTTCTAGCTTCCTCCAAGTCATTTGCTCACACAGCCTCCACACTAGACTCATCCACCAAGGAAATCCCCTAAGATTGTTTGCTGAGCTCTGGGAGAATCCTACCTCACAAAATCGTTCCTGGAAGAGAGGAGTAATATATTTTATTCAGATGTTCTCTTACCTCAGGAAAGGTAGCTGAATTAAGCTGACCTCAACTTGCTTTGGAAGTTTTTCCAACTTCTAGACTAACTGCACATAAAATACTGGGAGATAGGTAAGGCCCTATATCACAGTCTTTCTGATACTACATTAAAATCACTTTTGAGTACAAACCACCATATTTACAATCCCTTGCTATCATGCTGAGATAAAAATATTACTTGTGTTAATTTTAAATAAGCTTTGGCAACAAAAAGTATAGAAACAAACTGAGTCTCAATTCTTGCCTGACATAACTCACAGATGCAGAATTCATGAAATGAGATGCTCTTGTGCTTTTTTTCTGGCTGCATCCCAAATGTTTTTTGAAACATTTTGTTTGGGCCTCACTTTCTTCTTTTGCCATGCAGCCTGCCCTGGCTGGTAAGTAGAAGGATACCAATATGGTAATAGTGTAAAGCCAGAAGTAGTAAAATCTCTGTTCTGACTGCCTTATTAGAAGCAGGAGCTGATAAACTGATAGCGTATGAGAGATGTAGTTGGGTCAATGAACAGGACAGGCTGGATTTTAGCATAATATATAACGACAGCCAGCAAGAGGTAAACAGAATCTGTGTGTGAGACTTGGGAGAAAGCTGGTTCAGAATAGATACTGATGTCAGTAGGAAGGCATAGGTTTTAAACATTGATTTAGGAAGAGAAGAGGGAGTAATAGAGAAAGATGGGGGGGAAAAAGAGGAGGAAAAAAGGAGGGAAAAAATCAAAATCAGCTCTTTATTTTGGTCATACTGAATTTAAGTTGACAGCTAGCTAGCCCAAAATTACATCAGACAACAGCTGAGATGTTAGTTTGGACAGGAGACTGACACCAGTCAGTACTGTGTTTGAGGTTGAAGTTACAGGGAGCCTGCAGAGGGAAAGAGTTTTAGGACCAAGGCTATGGAACAGCCAAAAACATTTCAGACATAAGAGCCACATTGGAGGAGTTAGAAAACCTATGTCATTCTAACCAAATGTGGCTGATGCAAGAATACAGAGACCAGGATGCCATGTCATCCTTGGAGACAGGATATGCCATGTTGTATTTGAAAACCTCTCCGTTCAGGGGACAGTTGGCAGGATGAAAGGATCTGTCCTTCCCCATAGTGAGTGCAGAGGCATCCTTAGCACTTCTGAGAGCAAGCAAATTTAGCACAGGGCCTAATATTATTGTATTAATTATGGGAGTGGCATCAGGTCAACCACCTGAGTTTTCAATCAATCTTCCCCTCGCTTTAGAAAAAGGAAGGAAAAAAACCCCAGTCCAGCTCTCTGCGTGTCTCTAAGTTGAGTAATGGATGACCACTCTGTTGGGCTTTGTGTCGATGATAGTAGGGCAGTCCTGGCCTGACCTAATTTGACACTACACCCGCCATCTCTCCCTTGCCTTGTGCTCCATCCCTCGTATCAGATCTTGTAAGGTCACAAGTATAACTCAGACCAACATGCTGAAACTGTTTGCTTTGCGGCCGTGTCAGTTTTCTGACAGATCAGCTTGTTCGCATCAGCCGAACCCGCAAATGCACAACCTCTAGAGCTTAGAGCTGATGCAAGGAAAGTAGCAGGAGCGCATGCTGGGAGTGGGGAGAGAGCCCAGTGACCGCTGGAAGGGGCTAAGGGTGACAAAAAGCAGTGCTGAAGCCAGTCTCCCTGTCATTAGGGTAGAGTAAAAACATCCTTGTAAAGATGAAACAGGCTGTGCTTTAAATCCAAGTTACCAGAGTGCATAGCTCTATTTGTCTATTGCATTTACAAGAATTAACAGTAAGACTACTAATTGCCTTGTCTTTGATGGGTTTTGCCTTTTTGCATATTTCTTTTCATCCTCAGCACATACTGTTTAGATTCCCTTCCATAGGCCCAGTTTACATCGAGATCTGCATGTGGCCGTTTTTTGGATACAAAGTGGGAGTGAGAGCTTTTAACCTCTGGAATTAACAGATATACTCAGCGGTACTTCTTCTGCACCTTTAACTCAGTTTTTACAACACGCAAATCAAAAAAAGCCAAGCGTGCAGCGCAGGGTACAGTTCTCAACTTTAAGACCAGTCAGTAGGTGGGAGGTGGGAAGGATCTGCCGGTGTGACCTGGGGGATAATAGATGACAGTATTTTGACACTGCATGTTTCTCTCATGCACTGTGCCTGCCTCCTCTCACCTCGATTATAAAGTTTAAAAAAATCCAATTCTTCACCACCTACACACATGCTATTAAAATCATGATGTGTATTAACAAAAAAATCTTCCCAGCTGGATGGGAAATTGCTGATAGTATTGCTAACTACAGAAGCCAGCTCTTCATTGTGCAGCCATCCACCATGATGCCATAAACCCAAAGCCTGCCAGGTTTTACAGTTTTAGAAATGGTTAATTTCTCATCCACTCCTCCATCTTCCCTTCCGTGGGTTTTTTTGTATGTGTGTTTGTTTGTTTCACCTGCTCTTTCCCTGGATAAATATAAACTGCCAAGATCATGGGTAGCGGTGACAAAGCACGATAGAGAGGTGACCAAATACTCTTTCATGGGTTCTATTATTTCTGGAGATGAGGTGGGAGGGAGCAAGGACAGCGCAGGCAGACCTGCATTCTGGCTCCTAGCTCAAGGGTGGCTGCGATTTCACAGATTCACAGAGAGTTAGGGGTTGGAATGGACCTCTAGAGATCATCTAGTCCAACCCCCCTGCCAGAGCAGGATCCCCTAGAGCAGATCACACAGGAACAAGCCCAGGCGGCTTTGGAAAGTCTCCAGGGAAGGAGACTCCCCCCCTCTCTGGGCAGCCTGTCCCAGGGCTCTGTCACCCTCACAGGGAAGAAGGGTTTCCTCACGTTCAGGGTGAACCTTCTGTTCGCCGGTTTACGGCCATTGCCCCTAGTCCTCTTTAATTCCTGATGCTCCCTGGCAAACAGGTATGGATGGGGATGATCTGTAGGGCTAAGAGAGTCACAAACTCCATTTAAGGAGAAGCAGTTCTAAGGCATGTCTCTAGGCCCACAATCTCTTTCAACTGTCAGGAAACTCAGAGGTAGGTTCACAGCTTCACAGCTGTCCTGCTCTCATAAGGCACCACCTGACAGCTCTGTTCATGCATTTGGGCTGGGGTTAGCAGGTGACATTACAAGTTAGGTCCTCTTGCCAGTCTGAAATAGCTATGCTTTGGTGCAGTGGTGTACTTTACTACTTCTTAGTTACCTAGTCCCTCACTAATTTCTTTTATTTTTTTTCAGAGATTTCTTCCAGATTTGCAATAGGAAGTATTGGACAAGTGCAACAGAATGACAAAGCTGGTCTCCAGGAAGAGAAGTTTTCTCTGGAATTCAGTCCGGCGATAGCTACTGCTACTTCAGTGTCCTTTTTTTTTTTTGGTAGAATTCAAATACTGATTATCACATACCTACCTGTGCTGGCATTTAGCAGCTGTAGTCCTGAATGGCTCGGTCAATGCTGTAAGGATTGCTCTCTTCTTAGTAGTCCCTATTTCTGCTGCTGTCTGAGACACTGTGAAACAAGAATGATTGACACGTGGATCAAAGTACAGGCTCTAGGTAAATTGTAGGCAGTTAATTCCCATACCAAAAAGAAACGCGTCAAGAAACATTAAGGTATAAATAGAAAACATGTATCTCAGTCAAGCAGAACCCCACAGCTACAAAAAAAAGTAATTCTATTGCCGCTGTCTTCTGGGCCCAAAGGGGACTAAAGCAAGTAATTAATGAGATCTCTCCTTGTGTCTAGGTGTTGTAGGTCCTTTTCAGCAGCTACTGAATATTTCTTCTGCTTTCATTTATCTTCTCCCAGCACTTAAACACCAAATAACAATTTGCACTTAGTAATTAAGACCTGTCTTCCAGCATAACAGACTCTCATCTTCTGCACAGCTGTGGGACCTGTATCACACCTCCTCTCCTCGAAAGGAGCTGATCTGAAATGTGAGGTGAGTCACTATCTAGGACAGCAGAACTGGGACTGGAGAATGAAGTACCTCCACCAACCTTTATGGCATGTACCCACGTAAAAACAGGTGGGGCTGCAGCACAGGTCTTGTGTTTTATAGCACATTGAACCCAGAAAGAAAGAAAAACACTAGGAAGAATTGTGTCTCAGGGTCACAGGAGCTCTGTGGGACATTCAGAGGATGGCCAGAGCAAGTATGAGGCAGAAAGCATGTGTCTAGTTCTCTAGAGGGAACAAGCCTCGACCGGGGAAACTGCCCCGCTTCATGACTTGGTTTGGAAATCAGGGCAAGCATCTCTGAGCGTGGATGGCCTTTAGCAGTGTAGATGTACCTGTGCGAACTGGGTATTTAGAACTGGGTATGTAGAACTACCATCAGGGAAAGAGTTAGCAAGTTCCCAAAAGCTGAAGGTGACCAGAGCCGAGTAATAATTTGTTTCAGAGTCAACTTTGCACTGGGCTGTTGCTGCTAAATCTGTTTCAGAATGAGAAGCCAGTGGTTTGTGTTCAGCTTGTGTTCAGAAGGTTTTTCTGCAGTGACCAATGTAACAAGCTAATTTTAAAATAATTAAAGATGAAAACTTTGCCATCATGTTTACAGTGCCTATCCTTACCTGTAAGGTACCCTGGCTATGTTTTAACTTTAAACTTATTTAACCTTACTTTATTTGTCCCTTGGGATTTTTTCTTTCCTCTGCCATTCCATTCTGTTTCATGGCAAGGTGGTAGTCCATGCTCACCTCCACCCTCATCTAAAACTGGAGTGGACATCTCGACGTCGTGTTGCAGCTACTGCTGTATAAACGGAAGAACAGAGACAGTTGTTCCTGCTTACTCCCAGTTATGGGTATCAGTGGTACATAGATTTTGCTCTGTCTTCCCCAATTCAGATTAATCTATGCCTTCTGGCGTGGCTCATCACTTTTGGTTTGGTCTGCCCTCCTGATTTTGGCAACACCTGACTAAAACGTTGAACTCGCATCGCTGGCTCAGTCAGGTATCACATGTCACCTGTGCACCTTTGCAAATGGTCTGATGTGGTCTTTTCTGTGAAGTCACCATCACCAGGTCAGCCTTGGGAGGTGCAAGTATCATCCCAGGGCCTGGTCTGAGTCTGGGAAGTGTGGGCTCCTTGACAGTGATTTAGAGGCTCATAGACAGATCTCTCTTCCCTTTCTTAATGCTTTTGCATCCCTGTCCCCAGTCCAGGAAGTCATTGCATAGCTGTGGTTCACTCTCTCTAAAGCCTATACATACGTTCCCTGTGCCTTTCAATGGGCACAGTCACAGCAGTAACAGATTACTAGTTAAGGCTTGTTCTGTTCATAAATAAAGCAAAAGAACTTGGCATGTGAAGCCAGGAGTAAGCAAAACTGTAATTCCTGCAAATGTGGCTAATTAGAAATGGTTGATTCCAGTTTCTCTCATGGAGGGAACTGAGGTCCTATTCCTCTAAGCTCCATAGCTAGGAGACTTACTCATATCAGCATTAAGAAAACTTTACAGTGATTGTTGAGGCGTGTTTTTTTTTTTACAAACAAAATGGGCCTAGATTCGCTGATTCTTCCATTCTTTCATCTCATTTCTATCCATTTAGCTTAGGTATTTTTTGAATTGTGCTGACCAAAACACTCTTCAATACTCTCCAGCTACGTTACTTGCTTAAAGTCACAACACCTATTAATCCCAATATCCATTTGATACAGCATTTTGTGCATTTGTGCCAGCCACATTAACAATTCCCCATTGACTATGTTCTCATTAACCCTACAACTCTTTTCTGTGATCTCTCCATTTCTCTGTACTCATGTTTATTCATCCCTTCCTTTATATTTATTGGGGTTGATCTTCAATTTACTGATTGCAGCTCATTCCTCTAGCTCGCACTTTGTGTATTCTTCCCCTCCGGAGTTACGTACGTGCTTCCGTCTTTCTGTCCTGTAGGTATGGTTAGCCTGCGCGCAGTCTGTTCTCAAGTTGAGAGGGGTTCCTTGGGCATGACAGGAGACCTCCTTGCCTAATCCCCCACCAGTAACACTTAGCCTGGATGTTTGGCTATTTTTCACCAGGCCTTGTACAAGGCAGACGTACCTTCAGTTTCACACCCCGCTTGACATTCCTATAGTGGACACCCTTGTCATCGCCCCAGAGAAAGAGCTTTGCTTGTTTCCTTGTCATTCAGCCTAAAGATGAGTGGACTCACAAAGTCATACAGGGTGCAACTGAGAGCAGAAACCAGTAGGAGACAGAGTTCAAACACTTATTCTGTGCCTTCTCAGAAGAAAGGAGACCAAACTCTTCTTCTGTGACTTTGCCTGAGAATGTGGCTTTTTGTCCTTCTCCAGTAGCAAGATGACGGTGAGGTTCATGAATTTTCTAGTACCTCTGTGGTAGCAGACCTGATCCATCTCATCCATGCCACACCTGGCTCATGTTTTTAGCTCCTAGCAGTGATACTAACAAAGTCCTAGTGCTAGCTATGCAACTTGTAACCGCTGGGTCCCATGGTGTTTACAGACCCAAAGCCAGGACACGGGGAACGAATACCTTTTACTGCAGTAATGCCAACGTGCCGACCATGGCTAGTGTTTCCAACAGAGCTCTGTAACCTCTTCAGCGAGCCTCCGACATGGCACGGCATTACTTAGATTTACACCATTCTACACCTCTCCTCGTCCCCTTGCTAGTTGGCTGAAAGCGTATTATAGAGGTGGCCAGGGAAAGGTCTCCTCCCACACTGGCCAAAACAAGCAGGGGTGCATGAATAATGCCACATCCCAGCAAGAGAGATCAGGCAGGCGAGTGGGCGCCATGGGCAGCAAGGAGGGGGGAAGTAGGCGCTTTTGGGCAATAGCCTTCTTGATGGGTTTGGAAGCGGGTGTCTGTTCACAGCTCCAACAATTTTTGCACCTCCAACAAACTGCCGTCTGATGGCAAAATAAACCAAGATTATGTGCATCGCCTCTACTGACTGCTCCGACAGCAAAACATCTGCATGGCTGTGGTTTTGAGCCCCTCTGGAACATGGAATTTTAAGATTCAAATCCTTCTTATGAAAAAGGATATGGTGTAATCCACAGTTCATTCAGTGGCTTTCATAGATTTGTAAGTTGAGAAAACACCTTTAAAACAGTTGTGTAGTTTAAAATGACCATGTGTTGGCTGCAAAACACCGCATGGCGTAACACACTTCCCTGCTTTTGGCACACGTTGGAAGAGCTGGAGGTTGAGAAGTACCATTCAGATTGCAGTAATCCACATATAAGGACATCTCGGGGAACTGTACAAAAAGCTACTGTGGGGTATCTTTTGTCCACTAGGCTTGTTATCCTGTCAAAGAATATAATTAAGTTGGTTTGCCAGATGCATTATAAGCCCCAGTTGCCTGCTATTTATCACCTTATTTTGCCGTAGCTGCTTACACAACAACTACTTCTATTAATTCCTCTACCTCTTTGTTAGCTGTTGATGTACTGTTCTAGCTCCCTGTCCTCCATTACCTGTAGAGAGAGGAAGTCATCTCTTTTCTTAAAAGGAGTTGTTGTTTTATGCTCTTTCCCAACAGTCAGCGTTTAGGGTCACACTTCCCTTTCAGGAATGTCCATAAGTAATCATCAGCCGTTGTGATTACTCAGCTGGTTACATTTTGTTGTGCTGCACAGAGTAGTAGTCTATATTCAAGTTTTCTGTGTCTTCATGTTCAAATGGTCACTTCATAGATTGGGTTTGTGGTTCGTATTGTTGCTTCGTCCATGCTATTGGGTAAGACCATCTAAAGTCTCCTTTCAGGGAAAAATATTTGTATGTTTCAATCTTCATACAACTACAATAAAACACAACACTCCTCATGTCTTTCTTGTGGTAACTGAAGGGCATCCAACTGCTTTATTAACATGAACTAATATGTTCTCAACAGCCCCTCTGTAATAGAGAATATTATTATTGCTATCTCTTATAAAAGGCAGACTGAGGCACAGAAAGGTTGTAGGATTGTTCCAAGTTCACTGAGAGCTGGAAGCTGTGATTGAAACCTGTAACACCTGCCTTAGCCTGGCCATGCCTGCATATACAGTACGAAAGCCTCTCAGAGTCAGCCTTCGCAGCTCTGTAAGGCTCTGGCAACTGCTGAGATCCTCCTGAGTGCCAGAAATCCCTTCAACCCAAGTTGCAGGGCTGTGTCATGCTTTTGGTGGAGCAGGACAGCAGCAGAAGCTGTACAACGGTTGCCTTACATCACCTGAGGTGGGAAACTTGAGTTGTTCTGGTCTGATTCCATCAGTTGTTTCAGTACAGCTGAGAATGGTCCAAAGATGTGTTGCTCAGTGTCACAGACCCTTCCTTTTGAGATCTCTTATCTGCTGTTATCAGATAACATCTATTAGCCTGCTCTTGTGCAGAGGATTCGTCACAGTTACAAGCTCCTACCCAGAGATTTCCTTTGTCTCTACTGAAGACCACCAGAGTGGTGGCACTTCTGTCTAGTTGTCTGTCTAATTGTCTGTTTTGCATGACAGCATATGAATGTATGGATTTGTCCTCTAGCTTCAAGAACATGAAGGAGGTTTTTAAACACCTTTCTTTCCCAATCTCACTTTTCTGAGATGCTTTTTCTTCTTGCAGTAGCCAGATACACACTTCGGGTGAAATGCTTCCCAAATTTCTCCTCGTTGTTTTGCCACTCATGGGAAAAAAGGTGGGTCTGGCAGTGTCCCCCACCTTCTGGATGCACCCTGTAGCCTGATTGCCTTAAAATCCTTTTCCAGTGAGGCTGCTGCCAGGAGATAAGATGGAGTGGGAGGTAGAGGTAGAGAAGACCTTGTCACCAAGGACAACAGACTCTTAAGGGCAGCAAAATTTTTTTCAGCCTGATTAACCTAAGCTGTGGAAAGCCAAGTTACATGGTGCTGCTGAAAGAGCCAGAGTCCTTCGAACTGGTGGGGGACTGAAAGCCTTGGCAGTAGTTGTAGTCACCCACTCTTCGCAGGAGGGACAAACTCATCTCTCCAGGGGTTTCTCATTCCATTCATGCCTATCTTTCCTTTTCCCAATACCCTAAACCACAGAATAGTAAAATTCACTTTTGCCAAAGTCACTGAAGCATTGAGCCGTTCCTGAGCAGTTCAGGTTTTCCATGTTCCAGCGTCTGAGGTAAAAGCTTCCTTTCTTTTTAAAGAAAAAGGAAGGTCTTCCAGACCCAGAATGTGGAGGGTGAATAAACCTTCAAAATATATATACTTAAATGCCTTGAATTTTAAAGACAATCTTGTGTTTTGAGACCTGACGCATGCTTTTTTATCACTTGGAGTTGGCAAAAGTATAAGTGACTGGGGAAGCCTTAAATCCCGTTTACGTTATAAACAGAGTACATTGCTCTCATTCTGCCCCGCCCCCCTGATCAGCTATAGTGAGTTTTTAAAAAGTGCCCATCAGAAATATGAGCTTCCCTCCATCTGGTAAGGGGATAGCAGGAGCTCCTCTAAAATTATCACCTGTGCCCTCTAGAAAATTCAGCTTCACAGGTGAAGTCAGGCCCTGACAGCAGGGGATGCTGACGTGGAGGAACTGCAAGAGGGATAAACAGCTCAGAGCTGCCCTTAATCACGCCGTGCTACAGGTGGTCGAGCGCGAGACACTTGGGCAATGTGATGGGAGAGGAAGCTGGCGCTCTGCATGTAGCGGCAGCTGAGATATGGATCCCATGGTGCTGCCAGTGCTGAGTTCTCTCGAAATAAAAATAAGGTGGTTGTAACGGGCAGTGGAGACTCAGGGCTAACTGTGATAACCTGCAGGAGAAGATAATATTGAAGTGTTGGCGAGCGCTTTCACACACCCCGGTCATTTCATCTTTGTGTTTGACACAATGGCTGGCAAGGGAACACAGCGCTTACAGCTCAGAAGGGAGAGAAAGTAGGGGCAGAGGTGGCTGAAAGGCTTGGAAGTCAAAGAGAAGGAAGAATATTCCCATGTTTCTCACAGAAATTTGAGTGATAATCCTGCAACATGGACACAGCTGCAGCCAGCAAAAAAGATGTAAAACCACCAACAAACCCCCCCTGGGTTTAGGAAAGAGTGAGGAGCAAGACTGAAAACCAGACGCGTTTCAGAATAGATTCAGTGTTTCGAAAGCAATGATGTGAAAGGCACATGAACCACAGTAATAAAATGTGATGTGAGCCGTTACCGTAAACAAGAAGGAATAATTGACAGGGACCTAAAACAGATCCACAGAGCATGCATAGCCCAAGGCTCTGGCAAACCTATGGGTGAAGGAGAGGAAGAGGAGTGGTGTGGGGAGAAGTCGGAGATAGACTAACATATCACAGACAAAAAAGAAATAAATCACACAACAGCCCTTGATCCCCGAGACTGAAAATTCAGCTGAGGTCACTAAATGGTCCTGTGGTGGATTAGCAGAAAGAGCAGCCAGCGTGTAGAAATAAGAGAGACGCTCCCCCCACGCCCCAAAATAAATAAAAACAAATGTCTTCTGGGCTGAAGGAAAGAGTCAGGCTCTGTGAAGCGGTTAGCCAGCTTGGCTCATGTTTTGGACACACATACTACCACAAACCTGTAGCTTAATCCACTGGAGGAAGCGGCCAGTTTGGGTGTGTAGGGGAGAAAAGTCGTAGCTGGGAGCTGAGACACAGTGCCACGGACAAAAGTTCTTCAGGAAACAACCTGGTGCGCTGGTGGAGCAGGCAAGGATAAACAGCACAGGGTGCAGAGAGCTGCAGCTGAGCAAAGGCACTACGGATCACCCAGCAGGTCATCACATCCTCCTGACACGTACTGGACATGTGGAAGTATATGCACATGAACCTATGCATGTATATGATTATGGACTTCAGAAACACCTGAGACTAACTAGAGGTGGTGTTTCTAAACCTCTGAGCAGTTTGGCAGTAGAAAGCTGTTCCAACAAAGAAGGGAGGCACCCTCGGTCTTGTTATTTCACATTTCGGCACAATGATGCTGCACAGCCTCTTTCATGGAAACCATATCCCAAAAATGCTGTGTGAGTTAAATAATACAGGCACTGCTGTAAATAATAAATAGTAGTGTACAAAAAAATGATATTAAGAGACGGCAGGAAAGGAAAACCAGTGAAGTTTTCAGCTGAGATCTGAAAAAAATGGAGGAGGAGATGGGGACTTGTGAGTGACGCACTAGAAGAGAGGGCCCATGAAGCTGCTAGCTGATGTTAGGTAAGGAAAAAGCCTTCTAGTGGGAAGAGGGATCAAATTTTTGCATTGTACCCCACGGCACGTGGGGAGCCAGCTAAAGGAAGGGGACATAGTCCTGGTACCAGTGTGCACACAGAGGGTTAGCAGCAATCTGTGCTCGCAAGCATCAGGAAAACTAGGAGCTTTTTACTACTGCCATTCCCTACAGCCACAGAGAAGCTCACACAGCTGGATGACGATGGTATCACTTATTCCCATCTCATTCATATCTGTGATGTTTTCTTCCTCTGCTACTGGTACAGCACCCACGGCTGCCATTTCTCAAGCAGTCTCTGCAGAGGGGACGTGTAACCAGTTCCCTGCACTTTCCAAGCCATACAGTTTACACCTTAACTGTGATGTAGATTTTTCAGTGCTGCTTCTGAGTAACTAAAATGTCTTTTCATACATGTGAAGTGTATCATCCTTTGATCGTCACTACTTTGCCAGTAACTATGCCCTGCTTAATACACCAATGGCTATTGCAATGTCATTTCCTTGTGTCCAGTGAATATTAGAAGAGACAGACAGATAAAGAAAAAGAATTGAAAGGAAATTCTGAAGATAAACATGTTGTGTCATAAGCCAACTGAAAATGTGTGGGCATGCATACTTCAGTCATTCTCCTTCCTTGCCTGCAACACACTGCTCAGAAAACCAGAATAGAGGAAAGCAAAAGACTAAAAAAAGCCATTGACATCCAGAGGAAAAATAGTAGAAAAAAAATACTTCCTGCCTTACAAAACCTGGGGATTTGACACTCACGGTGCTTGATTTTCCAAAGAGGTCAATGAGAGGTAAGAGCTTTCATCACCTCAAAGAGTGCTTAGAGCTTTATAGACTCAACCCTGTATGTCTTGACAGATGTTTTGATTTGTTTTGCTGAAATATGTAGGACAGGTAGGTAGATCTCTCCTGCATGCTGTCTGTCTCTCGCTCTCTAGGCCTTGATTTTGTGGACACTTTAGAAAAACCTGCTATCATCGCACATCTAAGCCACGGTGCTTCACAGTGTGGGAAACAGCTCTGTGAGTCTGCTCAGAGCCCCATCAAAGATAGAAGATGTTTCCAAAGACTTCAACAGCCTTTGGATCAGATTCTGCAGAATATGTCCAACGCTGATTTTGGCATTAAAAGCAGACACTCCAATATGCTAATATTCAGCATTTTCAGAGAGGATCAGGTATACAAGAAAGAATGTACTCGTGGCAGTTATATTTCCTTCCAATGACACATGAAGAGGCCATGTATCTATACATCTACATCTACATCTATCTATCTGTCTATCTATCTTCTATCTATCTATCTATCTATCTATCTATCTATCTATCTATCTATCTATCATCTATCTACAGTATATGTGCCATCCAGAGGGACCTGGACAGGCTGGAGAGGTGGGTCTGTGCCAACCTCATGGAGTTCAACAAGGCCAAGGGCAAGGTCCTGCACCTGGGTCGGGGCAATCCTAAGCACAAGGACAGGCTGGGTGGAGAATGGATGGAGAGCAGCCCTGAGGAGAAGGACCTGGGGCACTGGGGGATGAGAAGCTGAATATGAGCCGGCCGTGTGTGCTGGCAGCCCAGAAAGCCAACCGCATCCTGGGCTGTATCCAGAGAAACATAGCTGGCAGGTTGAGGGAGGGGATTCTCCCCCTCTACTCTGCTCTCAGGAGACCCCACCTGCAGTGCTGTGTCCAGCTGTGGAGCCCTCAGCATCAGAAGGATATCGACTGGTTGGAGTGAGTCCAGAGGAGGCCATGAAGATGGTCCGAGGGCTGGAGCCCCTCTGCCATGGGGACAGGCTGAGAGAGTTGGGCTTGTTCAGCCTGGAGAAAAGAAGGCTCTGGGGAGACCTTATAGCACCTGTGCCTGAAGGGGGCCTGCAAGGAAGCTGGGGGGGACTTTTTACAAAGACCTGTAGTGACAGGACAAGGGGTAATGGGTTTAAATTGAAAGCGGGGAGATTTAGATTGGATATCAGGAAGAAATTCTTCATGGAGAGGGTGGTGAGGCACTGGGACAGGTTGCCCAGAGAAGCTGTGGGTGCCCCATCCCTGGAAGTGTCCAAAGCCAGGCTGGATGAGGCTTGGAGCAACCTGGTCTGGTGGAGGGTGTCCCTGCCCATGGCAGGGGGGTTGGAACTGGATGGGCTTTAAGGTCTCTTCCAACCCAAACCATTCTGTGATTCTATTATATTTGTTCAAGCTACTCGTTTATGTGAGGGAAAAGAGAGAATGAGCAGGAGTGTCCTTCCCATGTCATTATCAGCCATGGTGTGATTAGAAACAGAAGTTCCATCACTTTAACAGCAGACGTGAGAGCCTGGCACGCTTACAAAGTTGGATGACCGTCTGTGATGACTTGAAGGAAAAAAAAAGCTTTCCTTGTTAAGCAATTCTCCATAAGAAAAAGATGTGCCAATGGTAACAATTTTTATCACGGTTTGATAACCCTAAATATTCAGCCCCATTAGTCTCCTGCATATTGCAGTGTGGGCATCTGTAGGTGTCTCAACATCAGCATTTTAATTTGGATTAGGTGAGCGCTTTTGATGAGACTTTCCTGGCTGTCCTTCATCTCCTGCTTTGGCTTGCAATGTGGAGCAGCCTTGGAGCACAGAAGCAAATTCCTTTCACGTGAACTGGAAGAAAAAACATGCCCCAGAAACAATCTTAACACACTCCAGCTGCTAATGGATGTTCAGTCCGTGCATCCAAACTAGAGCTGGTCTGAAGCAGCCTCCTGCCCCACACCCAAAGCCCAGCTCCTTCACTCCACAGGTCTGCTCTGATGCTACTTCCCCACTGGCTTATGGACAAGAGCCTGAGGTACCATTACCACGACTCCCCCAGGTTTGCCCTTTGTGCACTTTTTGTTTCAAAAGCAGAGACCTGCTTATCCAGTAAGCAGCAACCATGTGGTGCAGCGAGATCCCAGATGGCACTGGCATCTTTGGCAGGGCCAAGATGAAATTCCCACCAGGAAAGCATTTGTTCTCATTTGGGAGTCCTGTGGGTGTTGCTGGTCGGTCAAGTCTGACTGTTGGTTCAAACCCCTTGACCCATCCTTTCATGTGGTATGCTTTGTCTCAGAAGTGGTCTTTTACTGAAATTAGAGATTTAGGGAGCTGGTTATGCAGATTCCTCCCTTCCCAAGGTAACTTCACAGAAACTGCAGTTGCAGAAGTAATGCGATACGACCTTGAATATCTAGCGGTGCAGTTCCCATGCAACAGATCAGATGATGAAATTCGAGTGTGGATCTGCAATGTTTGCAAGCAGCTGCTTGAAAACAGCCCAAGCGGTTCTTTGAAAACCATGCGTGCAGGCAACAAACAGATGATGGCTATCACAAGAGGTATCATGAATACTTGTCGTACCTGCCCCTGGGTTTGGTGGCTGCCCCGCACACCACCAAGAGAAAAGCAGAGACAAAGCTTAGACACGGTGTGGGGCAGTATGAAATGCCAGCCCGCAGTGCGATGCTCCGGCTGGTGCTCTGTGGTCCCCTGGGAACGGAAGGGTTCACCAGCTGGGGAGCTCGTAATGATCCCCTGAGGCAGACTTGTGCTGGCCACCAGCTCAGTCAAAGGTTTCAAACAGTGGTGAGCCCACGGTGTGCCTAATGGGCTGGCCTAGTGGTCAGCTGCCCCCTGTCCAAAATTGTTCCTCCCTGGAACTTGCATAGCGAGGGTCTTAGCGACACTCTTTTACAAATCTATCTTATCTGGATGATGGATTTATCTACTGCCAGAAAGCGCTGCTCCTGCGTGTATTTATAGATCACAACCAAAGTCAGCTCTTGATCTTCTCTGGACTGAACTCGAGGTTCCCGTGAAAACTACTTACTAAGCTCTTTCTCTTTGACAATTACTTGGACATCTCTGAAACAGTCTTTAATCTCACCAGTATAGTGCAGGCTACGCTGATTTTTTTTTTTTTATTACCTTTTTTTAAATCAGAAGGGCACATGAAACTGTCAAACAGACATCTCTGATTTCCAGCAATCTATAAAGGGAACTGTAATCAGATAAATACGAAATCTCATTTTTATAAGAGGTTTCATTGATTGCTTTTAAGAAAATAGGTTTGGGCATTCGCTGGCATTGACTGTGCTACCATTCGTTAATGCTTTATTCTCCTACCGTGTCTGCTTAGCCATAATTTTGCCTGGGACTGGTGTTGGGCTACTCGGGCTTGGGAAATTCAGGTCGGCGCAATACCATTTTTAAGTACGGACTCACGGTTTGGAGGGGCTGGCATGCCTCTGGCTAGCACAGGATGAGCTGGACACCAGACACGCTGTACAAGCTGCCCAGGTGCTCAGTCTGTCCACAGAACAGACCAGAGAGATGTACAACCAAGCCTTCTGTAGATGCAGAGGAGCAGTGCCCAGGATGATTTCTGAGGAGAACCCTGGTTTGCACTGTATAACCAACAGTATAACTTCTGCACTTTTCTGATCCCTTGTAGCTTCGCTTGTCTTTCAGTAGATTTTACAAATCCCTCCCAGTGATTCAGGAAGCTCCTCAGACACTTCTTTCAGTAGCCTTGCTCACAAGGTTTCTCGTACATTGCTATGATTGTTTCTATTTGACATCCTCCATTGCTATTCATGGGATAGAAAGTATTCCTTCCTTCCTGTGAAATAAGTGCATCCCATTTCTTTCCAAATACAGAACATCATAAATATTCATGAATAGTTGTTCTTTTTATAGACCACAATTGGCTGCTCTGCCACCTTTAACAAGGGACCTACAGGGGCTAACAAAGGGAAGAGGCTTCACTGAATTTGATGAGTGATGGAGTTATTTTTGTCAGAACTGGGTATGAAATGCCAACAAACAAATTTAAGTTTGAAAACACAAGGAGATTACAACCAACCAAGTTATCAACTTCTAAAACAGTTTCCCACCCCTTGGGGTCTGGGGACAAAAAGAACTACTTTAAGATTAATATTACTATTTCCATGAAGAGGATTATTTGGTATGGCACTACAAATAGCAGAAGGATTTGATGATCCAAGAGGACCCTTTGAATCCTGTTCTCCTGTATGATAGCAAGGATTTCATTAGGTCTCGGTACACTTAAATAATGCCTTCTTGCCCTTAATCCTTAAACCCAGGATTTTTTCATTAATGTTTTATCTTTCTCCATCATCTGTCTCTTTCCTAGCTGGTGACTTGTTTGCACAGCTTTCAGACTTCCTGTTATTCACATTTGTTATATATAATAAGGTTTGTAACGAACATTATTGGTTGCCACTTTCACTTCTTGTCTTTACTAAGATGGATTTGAGACCAAAAAGCCTCTCATAGAATGACAGGCTGTGGGCTTGGCGGAATCTAATTAGGTTTTTTTCAAAAACAATATTATTATTATTATGCTAACGTATTTCCTTGTAACAATTATTGGACTGTGTTTGACCTCTGGAAATTGTCTTTGGAAAGTAGCAAATAGACTGTTGCAGGCTCAGAAGCAGTCTGTGTGCACACAGTGGAGTTTGCCAGCGTATCCATGGAGGGAGCCACCAGTTTGGACCTCTCCGAGTGACTGGTTTTTACCCTTTCTAAAAGAAAATCAATCAATCAATCAATCTATCTATCTATCTATCTATCCATCTATCTGTCTGTCTATTTATCTATCTATCTATCCGTCTGTCTGTCTGTCTATCTATCTATCTATCTATCTATCTATCTATCTATCCATCCATCCATCCATCCCTCTCTCTCTCTCTCTCTCTCTCTCTCTCTCTCCAACTATCTACCTGTCTGTCTATCTATATCTATCTGTCGTTTCCAGCAAGTACAAGATTTTGTTTCACTGGTGCCGTTCCAAACCTGGAGCATCTGACTCCTCTGCTGGGGCTGTGTTGTTCACCCAAGCCCCACTATGGGGATAGGCTGCCCGGTCCAACAGCCTGGCGTAGCCTGGGACCCAACAGCCGCCTCCCAGCCTGGAAGTGCCAGTGAAGGACTGGGAAGTGACGGGGTCATTTCTCACTGGGGAACAGCTCCCGTGGATCTCCTCAGCAGTTTTAGGTAGAGCAGCACTTAGCTTCTGGCTGTACAGGGGGTTTGATATGTGGCTTGCAGGGCCAGGAAGCCTGGGCGCCCCGATGTAGAACAGACAGGCTCTAATTGAACCCCTTGGGCTTTCTAACCGGCTGGCTGCGTAGCTTCAGGAGTGTCAGGAAAATCCACCGTGCACTGAAGAAATACAACAACAGCTCAGGGCAGGCAAAGGCATTTCTCATACGTGACCTACCGTGAATTAATGCCAAACTTTACTAGACGTGAGACTGCGGCAGCAGTGTGAAAGGTGCCGCGAAGTACAGCCCTGCAGCAAACACAGCTTGGGGCTCCTTGTGCTCAGCTGCAGCTGGCAGCACAACACCCAAGGGCAGCGGCAGGCACAGGGCGGTACTCAGCATCTTCATTTGTTCGCCACGTCAAGCTTGCTGCTCATTTACAGTCGTAAGTGACATGCTTGGCCATGGCGGAATGAACAGCTGGTGGTGTTTTAACAGCACTGGCAGCATGGCGCGGAAAGTCTTTTAATGTTAATGAATTATGTGAGGTCTGTGTGAGTTTTGTGAGATTCATTCATTCTCCTCTTCTGAGGCAATTGATCTATTTGGTTCTGAAAGCAAAAGTTCAAGTAAAAACCACTCATGTGTATTGGAAAGACCTGTTCGGGAGGATTTCTGATGTAGCAAAAGGGCAGAGTTCTAACTCTGAGTGAGTGGACATTGGGGGGCGAGAGATGGCTATGAAGAAGAGCATCCTACACGCATGTGTTGTGAGCAATGGGACGGGAATCGCTCCCGAAAATTCAGCCTACTGGACACGGGGACTTGGCTTTGTTGTTAAAACACATGTTGGCGTCTGCCTTCGGGTGACCTGGGCCTCTTACATGCCTGGGACGGTCCATTAGAATAAAATGGAATATGTATATATACATGCATAATGTAGCAACCCTTCTCTCACTGCCAGCCCCTGGCGTTTTTCTAGATGGCACAGTAACGGGGGTGAGCGGTTTGTTACAGAAATAGATGGAAAAGTCTCAGCCTGAAAACAGAGGGGGAGAAAAAATATCAGTCACAAATATAAATAGTAAAAGTATTGAAAGCCTGTACTTTCATCCAAATCTCCTTGAGAATTTTAAGCCATTTAACAATATTTAACAAGCTGTTTCCAGCCACGTGAAGACATTACCCGCTGCCTGCCAGCCAGCAGCACGGTGGCATGGCGGGTGGGAGGGAGGCCTCCGCTGTCCCCCATTTTCCCTTCGGTGCTGCTTGCTGCCTCCAAGCCGGCGCACTCAGCAAATGCTTCTTAAAACCCACCACGTTAGCGCTGTTCCTCCTCCCCACCCACCCACTCAGCGTCAGAGAAAGGATCTGAGCTTCCATCATCACCGAGCAACCATCAGCATGGAGAAAAACCGGATCCCGCGTGGCTCCCGGCTCCCCATGTGCATCCCCATGCCTTCCTCCTCCGCCTGCAAGAGCCGCGGAACCTCAAAGGTTGTGCATTGATGCCCCTCGAGCCCTTATTTGGTGTCATTTCCCCAGGTAGCTTTACCTTGACAACCCCCTCCTGCCTGGAGTGCTCTTCCAGCATCTCGTACCCGCTTATCCTCCCACCCCACCGTGGCCATCCCGCAGGAAGGAAAGGGGCCGTGCTCCTACGCTGGCGGGAATGTTTGCACCCAACTGCCTTTGCTGTGGTGTGCAGAAACACTGACACCGTGAAGGATAGTCAGAGCCTGGACCCGTGGCAGTTTGGACTCGTGGCTGACCTGACACAAACACCTGCTTTTAGTTTTAGTTGTTTATTTTTTTCTTACATCATTCCTGCTGAAATACTCACGGCACCCTGCACTAAACTAGGTGGCCTCTGGAGCACCTCCCTGACTTCAATTAGTTTGTGACTCTGTAAACCTCATTTATTGAGCCATCCTTTTTCTTCCCCTGTGTGGTTTCTGTTAAGCCAAGCCCAGCCCCATTTCTGCTCATTGTGATTTGGGAAGATGTGGCTGCAGAGCAGTGGTTGGAAACTGTTTTCTTCCTGTTGTACTGAGCAGATCTGTGCATCTGGACATGTCTTGGCTCTGGGATGGCATAGAGCCTGGTATACAGCCTGGCATGCAGCCTGGCATGCAGCCTGGTTTACAGCCTGGTATGCAGCCTGGCATGCAGCCTGGTATGCAGCCTGGCATGCAGCACTGCTAAATAGTCACACAGTTAAGTTTCATTTTCACCTGGTTCGGAACAATCAGTTGTGTAGGAGATCCAGTGAATCTTCCTAAAGCACTGAAGACTGAGAAGTTTTATCTCAGAATATACTGTGCCTTGAAGCCTGGAGGTGACTGACAAAACAAGAAGCACAGAGAGATTATGCTTTTAACGATTTTTGATGAGGGAATTCACTCAATATTCTCACCAGGACAAGAATTTGGAATTAATCTCAGGAAATGCAATTCCCCAAAATCTTTTCTTAAACATGTAGGGAAATAAACATCTGTCCATTCCCAAAGATTTGTTTTGCCCAGTAGTCATCCGTGCTGTTAATTATGGCTTGTGCAGAGCTTGAGTTTTCTGTGACCATGAACTTTCTCTAAAATAGAAAAAAAACCCCCCACCCAACTCTCTGAAGTGGAGATAACACACTTGTTATAAACCCCTTGCATCTCTCAGAACTGGACAACTAAAGTCCTAAATATATGCACTGCCACTCAGAGCTGGCATTATATTGCCAGCAGTTCAGAGTTAATTATTTTTGCTTTCAAAGGAGGAAAAGTAATTTTTAAACTGGTTTCATATCAGTCACACACCAAAGGTGTTTCTTACTGCATTTCTTCCACAAGCCATCAGCAGCATTCATTAAAATTTTCTTTCTTGTTTTTTTCTCTCCAGCTCCTCCTGTCACAGGGAAGCATGGATCTTTGAGTGAAATAAGTAATAGCTGTCATCTCAGTAGCGGGTCCTTCCAGAATCAGGGTTGGAATCTGTAGGATGAGACCCATATTTTGGCTTTCAAGATGAGGGGCATGGTGGTGTCAGAGTTACAAACACCCGGTAACCGGCAGAGAAAAATACCCCCCTTCACGTTGGGAAAAAACAGACCTTGTTGTAAGTCATGGTTCACAGTCCCAGGAGCTCAAAGCTACCTCACCAAGGATCTTATTAGGATCTTCTTACTTGCAAGAAGACAAGACCGGAAAGGCCAGAGCCTCATATCTCACCATTTTAAACCTAAAAAAAAAAAAAAATATTGTGTGAGAGTGAGAGACCACTGAGACCAGCTGCTGGTCTACTCAGTGGAAGAAGCTCAGGAGGGAATGAAAAAACAGGGCCGGGGGGGGAGGAGACATTCCTAAATAGCCAGTTGCTTTATGAGAACTTACATCTTGCCCAACACCAAACTTCTTTGCTGATTTTTTTCATGTCTCTTTGAACATGTTTATAGTTTCTGCCCTCACAACACCCCACTGTGACTAGTTCTAGTTCCACAGTGCACGGGGTGTGTTGTGGAAAAAGCCCTTCCAGGTGATGGCCAGATGCTGCCCGATAACCTAAGAACTAGAGGCATCCAGTGAAATCACATAAGCAGGTGAATAATACTTCCTCAGGGGGCTTCATCATCTTTTTTCCTGAGCAACAGTCTCTCCTCACACAGGGACCGTTCTCTATCTTCCCCCATCTCGCTCTAGGACCTGGCAGTGCTGCTGAGCTCCTAGGTCTGGGTCCTCCCAACTCTGTCACTGCTCCTCAGCAAGGAAGGGGAGGGGGGTGTGTGTGACCTCAGGACATACCACTCCCCTAAAATGTCCTAGTTTTGGAGGCTGCAAACGGACTGGTCAGGTCCCTTGCGTGAGAATCAGGGACACAAGGCACTGAAGTGACACTAGTCTTGTGGGTTTTGTCACCCTATAGTGCTAATATATCCACTTGAGGATGATATACCTGGAAGGACAGCAGCCCATATTCCAAGGTCTGGGTGTACCTGGCTATTACAGGGTCTTGCTCTGCACCTTGCTCCTCACCAGGTAATTCCCAGACTTCTGTGTCCCTTATGATCCCTTCTGGATTTTGTTCAGTCTTCCATGGGCAGCACCAGGCTCAGCAGTGACTTTTCCAGAGCATCCTCTCTCCGGTGGCAGAGCTGAACTTTTCTTTCTGCCTTTGCTTCCAGTCTCACCCTTCATTCATTTTGATCATTTGATGTAGGAGGTGGTTGGAGACCGTGTGGGATACCAGCAGGATTTCCCTCCTTTGCACACTTGGTGATTCCTTTAAGAGCACGGAGAGTGGGAAAGTGCAGCTTCTGCATAATCTGCAACAGTCCCAAGAGCTCATTAATTCTATTTATTCCAGTTTCCACTATCTGATGAGCACGGAAGTCACATCCTGTAAAGGAATTGAGCACATTTGCCTCCTGCTGCTGTTCTAGTACCCAGGCTGTAAGCCTGTGCTACACTGCCACGAGCACGATCACAGGCTGACTTCTCCCCACCTCCAGCCTCCAGACATCGCAGGCAGAGAGCTGCACCCAGCAGAAATGTCTTGATCGCCTTCCGAGGTTGCCTGTTAATCAAGCAATGAGGGCAAGAAATTAAAAGGTGCATGTTTCAGTGCAGAATAGACGAGCCCCTTCCGCCAGCAGGTACCAGCAACACTATACACTTCAGCAGCGAATCCCGGTAACATTATTTAGACTCAAGACGGCACGTGGATCGCAGTGCTGCCAAGGCGAAGTTACAAAGCCGCAGCATCGTACAGGGTTTAACACCAGGTAAGCCTTGAGTTAACTTGGTTGTACATAAATACGGCAGCTAAAACAACCTCACGTAAGGGCACTGCCTCTCACACCTCTCTTCTCACACGGAGGAGACCAACTTCGGGGCAAGCCGTGCGCGTCTTTCCAGTACAAGTCATTTAACAGCCTCCCTGTAAATGGTTAGACACACAAACACAGGCACACGTACTTACAGCCTCCCTTCAGCTGGAGAGTGTTGTTCCTGGGATTTGCCGCTCACACAGCACACTATTCACCGGTGCTGTGAGCGCAAACAAAACGAGACACGGCATTTTCAATTTGGTCTACTCAAAGATATCCTGCATGTGTAGGACACACAGAAGGAGTTACTCCTGGAGCTGCCAAGGTCGGGCTGATGGCTGTCAATATCTAGCTCTTCCCAGCAGACATTCCCGCGTGGCGAGCTCTCTACAAAGCTTACCTAGAAGAACAACGCATTAGAAGCAGCGACGCACCAGGAAATCCTGCAGGTCAGGAGGAGGTGGGGCAATGAGATTTAGTTTTATGTGCACTGGGAAAGAAATCAGGTTGCATTTTTTAGGTTGTCTGATATAGCAGTTCCTCATGACACGGGAAATGAAGGGCCTGGGTTGGTCAGCCTGACGTCATCCTTTCTGAGCCATCCTTCAAGTGACCGGGCTCAGAGGCATCTCGCTCATGTGTTTAGCTGCTGTTATTTCTCCTGCTTGTTTAGTTGCAAGACTATTTGTTCATCTTCAAATGGTGTTTGACATCTCACTGTAAATAGTCTGGGTTATAAACATCTCAAGTGTCACCGCCTGAGTGTGTTTTCCTGCCGTTCTGGGTTGCATCTCTTTCTTACCCTGCCTGTTCAGCAGCGGTGTCCTTGGTGACGACTGTGTTTGAACTTGGAATCTGATTTAGACACAGGTTGGGTATCAGCCAGTTCATAGAGCTGGCTGGAAGATGAATATTCAGCTTCAAACCAGGAAAAATTACTCCAGAAGGGCTGGCAAGGAGCAGGGGACCTGGAGGCCACAAGCACGTGGCTGCTGAGGAGACACAGGGTCGGGAACCAGGTCTCAGCCCCACAGAGGATGAAATCACTTGATGACCCAGGTACATCCTTGCTCCTATCTACTTCTGGCAGGATTTCAGAACGGCCACATTCCTGAAAAGCCTTTCCTGCCACTTTCGGTCAGAAGTACAGGCTGGTCCAGGCAGATGAGGGTGACTCTTCATAAGGGAGATCCCTCCCAGGCCACCTCAGCCTGATGTTGCAGAGCCAAGCAACCTGCAGCAGGCTGAACACTGGCCAGCGCTGAGTGTCTGATCCAGCAATAATTCAGGGGCCAAAATTCTCAAAAGCGCATCAACTTACATCATTATCTTACAGGATTTTGGCGGAAACAGTAATTAATCAGAAATCTGCAAGGAAGTGACTCCACCCAACAGACATTCTTCTCACATTAAAAGAGACACAGGAACAATTACCTTCATATGCCTTTTCCTATGCAAGTGAATTAGTGCCATGTCTCCATCTCAGAAGATATTCAAATGCGATTTGGGATTAATTAAATCACAAGACACCTGGAGGGGAAGTCAGGAGCATGTACACTTTCTACTCCACACATTTTAAAGCGGGGAAAGAGGAATATTTTACCAGCAAGACATTTCAGTTTTGAGGGGGAAGAGGAGCTGAAGAGCAGCTTGGGAATTTCAGGGCAGAGAGCACGGAACAACCCAAACCATGAAAATGTACGTACTTGTAGCTATCACCTCATGCAGCTACTGGTCTCCAGTGTCCAGCAGCAGGTGAAGGGGTAATGAGAGGTCCCCACGGGCACTGCACATGGAGCATGTGACTATTTAAATTCAGGTAACTTGTAAATCATCAGCAGACCCCTCCTAGTGACAAGTCTGGCGAGGGCAGAGATCACCGTGACCCTGCTTTCGGTTGCTTCCAGTTGGCCACGAGTATCTAGGCTGCAGCTTTCCACACCCTTCCACCGCAGTGAGAGGTTAGGTGTTGCCGGGGGGAGGAAGGCGAGAACCGAAGAAGCACAGGCAGAGTGAGCAGCACGATGGGGTGAACTCGAGAAGACATGAGGCAATAGATACTGGGCAGCCAGGAAGTGGTGAATAAATACCTGGTTATGCAATGGGCCTGGGAGCAGGTGAAAGATGAGGCATGGAGCTTGGGGTTGCCATTGCAAGTCTGTGGATCAAAGCTCCAGGAGTTGCTAGCTATAGATGTTGCCTGGTGGTGTTACAGTCAGGCCCCAGCCTTCTTCTAGCTCCAGCCCTTTTCTGTGGGAGGCTGTAGAGCAGGCATCCAGGCGCAGCAACGCATCCTTCCCTGCAGAGCCACCATGGCATTTTCTCAGTGCTGGCGTGTATTCAAGGCTCCTTCCTGTGCCAGGTGAGCCACCTCTCTTATGAGCAGCCACCACCCTTCCTCCAGCATCTCCCAGAGAGCTGAGGATGGGCCAGTAGCCCCTGCTTTCTTCTTGGAACCTCTCTCTGGTTGGACTCTGTGTGGCAGCTGTGCCCCCATGTGGAGCTACCCAAACCACAGCACTGCTTTAACACTCTCACCTGGTTGCAGTAGGATGACATAACTCCTTTGCAGCAACCAGCTGGGGACACTCCCATGTCCAGAGAAGAGGGAAGGCTGCAGAGGCACTGGAGAAGTGGAAATGAAGTCCCAGTGCCCCTTGACTCCAGCTCAACACCTTTTCTGGGCTTTCCCACCATTCCAGCTAGTAGCTCCCCAGTAAAACATCATCCTAATGTGATTTCCCAAGTCTCAGTGAGTGTTTCCTGAAAGATTAGAAACTGGGGAAAGCTTTAGTGGATTACAAATAAATGAAGAAAGGAGCTGACACCATCTTCACAGAAAAGCTCAAGGAAAAGTGAGAGAGCAAACATTACTGAACTGGAGCCAGAGCAGAGTATCATCGAATCACAGAATGGTTTGGGTTGGAAGGGACCTTACAGACCATCCAGTTCCAACCCCCCTGCCATGGGCAGGGACACCCTCCACTAGACCAGGTTGCTCCAAGCCTCATCCAGCCTGGCCTTGGACACTTCCAGGGATGGGGCATCCACAGCTTCTCTGGGCAACCTGTCCCAGGGCCTCCCCCCGCTCTCCAGGAAGAATTTGCTGTCCATCTGCCTGCCCTATGCTGGGCAGGAAGGCGGGTATCCCAGCAAAGCTGCAAGCCCTGATGGCAAAATTGTACTGCAATCCATGTTATAGTGGGTTTGCCCACAGCGACACAGAGGTGTTGGTGCCCAGTTTACGCGAGGTGCCCTCCTACCCAAGGCGGGGGCTGCGGTGTACGAGCCTCTGGTGCTTTTAAATGGAGCCGTTTCACAACCTGCACCAGCTGCGGCGATGCTGGCTGCTGCCCCTTCTCTCTGCTCGCGAGCTCATACACATCTCCCCGCTCCCCATCCCTCCTCTCCCCTGACTCTCACTCGCTGGAGTCAGAACAGGATCCAGTGGTGCTCTGCCAAGTTTCAGGGGCTGCCTGACAGCCACGGTGAAGGAGCACTTTATAATTCAGAGCTCTGCGCAGCGGTTGCCTAATTAATCCCCATCCCCCACCCCTACATCCAGTCCAGAGTGAGGATGTCTGGATTTCCTCGTTCTCCCGATGCGGGGAAGCTGCAGCACAGCCAGCTTCGGGGATTCGCTCCTGGTCAGCACAAGAAGGGACCTGGACAGAGGATGGTTACACCGAGACCCCCACCCCAAAAGTAAAATACAGGGGAATAAAGAAGCCGTCCCATGGGCAGGAGTCCTCCTCGCCAGCATCCCTCTCCACCTCGCTGTGCTCGGGGGACAATTCAATTACACTGCCACTTCCCTTTCATTGTGATCCGATTAACGGCGGAATTAATGGGGGCAGAGGAAGAGGCCGCCTTTTCTTTTCCAGGTCCATGTGAAGCCAAACCCAGGGCAACTGGTAACTGTGAGCCTTCCTGAAAAACTCAATGCTTGCCAGGATGTCTTTATTAGAGAGGAGGAGGGGGAGAGGGGACAGGGCTGCTGTAGGAATGAAGGGCTGACACAGACATCAGCCTTGTTTACAGCAGGGTTTTGCACCACTGCAGCTACACCCTTCAGCTCAAAGCCACCCCCACCCCACCCCCCCCCCAGGGTGTCTGCCACCAGCACAGGATGGGAAAAAACACAGCCGAGACATCTCGGTGGCTGCACAAAGAAACCAGTCTGCGAGCCCAGAAGGGTGTTTGGCTCACTCCATCGTGCAGCTCCAGAGCTCACAGGGCACCGCTGAGCAATGATTTCCCACCCTTCCCTAAGGACCTGCTCGTCCCCTGAGCTCACAGCATCGCCGTCCCCGTGGAACATCACTCTGCCCCGCTGACATGCCACCCTGATGGGCGACCGAGCGTGTCACCAGAGCGGGACAGCAGGTTGCCAGACACTGTTGTGGGCACAGAAAATCTAGTAAAATCCCAGCTTCTCACAGGTCGTTGGCCCAGGCCGTGGGTTTTCTGTGCTCCAGATGGAGACATGGGAGCTGGCTCTTGTCGTACCAAGTCCAGGGCGGTGTCATAGCTTGAACGCCCAACTCTACAAGCCCAGGCTCCGCTGCCGTTGCCAGCTGCAGTGCAGAAGCACTTTGGCAGGTTTTGCACACCCCCCAGAGATTAGCCCACGGGGCCAGCGAGCTCTGCGTTGGGAAACATCTCTCTGCGTAAAGCCAGACCCGCTTCCAAGTGCTGCCTGGTTTGATGGCACTCCGGCCACTCCAGCGCAACCCATGGACCTCTGTGCCACACTGCCTCGTGCACTGGGAACAGTGCTGTGTGGTGGCACTGGCGCAGGCCTGTGCTAACAGGGAACCGGGGAGTGCAGAAACCAGTGGGAACAAGAGGAAGAGGGAAGAAATATCCCCAGGTCCATGCTCCCTCTCTGCAGAGCCCCCCTGGCACCCTCGCTCCCTGTGATATTCCATGTTATTGTGGTTTTCTCCTCTCCCGAGTAGCCCACAGCCCTTGGAAGATTTCCAGGATCTTGGAGAGCGGGGAGTTGATTGCGTATATCCATCTTCCAGTGTCCAGGCTGAGGAAAGAGAGAGGACACCTGATGTCCTTGGGAAGCCGTATTTCAGGTAGTTGCATTGGCTACACCCTTAAATTTACACCTCCAGTACTTCTGGTGCTGGAATGGCACGGTGATACTTTTTGCACCTAATACTCTGAAAGTTGATACACATTCACACTCTTGAGATGTGCCTGAATCCCTTGGCTCGTGTTAACTCCCGTCCATGTGTGGGATAGCATCTCATCCCACACGTGGAAGGCAGGGCAGACCTTGGCTGGCAGCTCAGAGGGCAGATGAGCAGCTTCACTGTCATTTCTTTCTGGAGCTGGGGAAGAGCAACCCAGCTCAATGGAGCATTTCGGAAGGAGCTTCCTGTGCACTAGACTTCTCCCTGGCACCAGGGCAGTGGAGGTGGTGGCACAGCTGAGGACCAAAGGAAAGGGCTAACTCCCTGCTCGGGCTCTGGGAATAAAAACAGTACAGAGCAGAAGCAGTGGGTGAAAACCACATTTGGAGTCTGGAGACTCCTGGGGAGGAAGAAGGTGGTTTGAGAAGTCAAGGGAGGTAGATCACCCACCCACAAAACTGTGAGGTGGTGAAAAAAAGCCCAAAGAGTAGCCTGGGTGAGGAAGAACATGACACTAAGCACCTGCCTGAATTACGCACCTTTGCAGATGGTGGCTATCACAGCTACACAAAGGTGTAACTGCTTCTCGGGAGCACAAACAGAAGGAAATTATTCTTGATTTCAGAAATAAAATGAGGAAAGGAGGCAAATGAGTAGTGAGTTGAAAGTTACTTGAATTCACAGGAAGCCAATGACCTAAAATTGCAGAGTGAGTGCACTGGCGGGACTGCGGGCGTTACAGCCTAAGGAGGCGGTGGCAATGCCCGCGTGTGTCTGATGAATCAATGTGCTGCCAGTTCTTAACCTCCGTGCCTACCTCCTTCCACCCCGTTTCCACCTGGGGCTGCCTCCAGCAGGCATGGTGCTGGTACAGCCTAGTCAGTGGGACTGGCGGGCTGAGTTAGCTCAGAGTCTGAGTGTGAGAGCAGGCACTCTTTTAAGGCAGGTTTATTATCCAATTAATGCCTTGCTGCTTTTTTTTTAATTACTAATTAAAAATTGAATTATGACCTTAGGTCCCACCAGCAGGGTCAGCTTTGCTGTGCTGTTGCTGCCTCCTGTGGTCCCACAACTGTCCAGCAGGGCCCCTTGCAGACCCGATCTTGACCTGCATTTGGCTACACCTCATCAACCTGGCCTTTGGAACCAGAGAATCCGAAAATCTTTTAGAATCACAGAATCACAGAATGGTTCAGGCTGGAAGGGACCTTAGAGACCATCCAGTTCCAACCCCCCTGCCATGGGCAGGGACACCCTCCACTAGACCAGGTTGCTCCAAGCCTCATCCAGCCTGGCCTTGGACACTTCCAGGGATGGGGCATCCACAGCTTCTCTGGGCAACCTGTCCCAGTGCCTCCCCACCCTCTCCGTGAAGAATTTCTTCCTGATATCCGATCTAAATCTCCCCTCTTTCAGTTTAAACCCATTACCCCTTGTCCTGTCACTACAGGCCCTTGTAAAAAGTCCCCCCCAGCTTCCTTGTAGCCCCCATCAGGCACTGGAAGGGGCTCTAAAGTCTCCCCAGAGCCTTCTCCAGGCTGAACAAGCCCAACTCTCCCAGCCTGTCCCCATGGCAGAGAGGCTCCAGCTTTCCAGTGACAATTTGGCACCTAATGCTTGTATCACACAAGAAGGTGTTAAGGGGGTACATTAATGACGCATAACTTCTGCTGAGGTTTTCTTTAGGTGGTGATGGCATGAGGACTGTGGGAGACTGACGTCCTAGCCAGTGACCCTCCAAAAGCAAGGGGAAGTGTGCTAGGAAAGGGAGTGGGAGCTGGAGAAACTAATAATGTCACTGACTTCAAAGATGAAGGATTCTCTTTATGCTCTGAAAGTGACTGAATAAAATGACTGGCATCATTACTTAGCAAAATAGGATTTTCTACTTGTGTCGGCTTATTTTGAACGTCAATTTGATTAGCATGATTGCTGTTGATTTGTCCCTAAGAAGTGTATTATGTTAATTTAGCCCAATATCGAGAAAATACTTTGAATTATGATACCATTTATTAACGGGACTTGCTTTCTCCCAGCAGACGTGTTAGCCTTGCCCACAGCCCTAACTGCTGGGTTTTTGGCGACGAGTTCACAGTGTTACTTCTAGCTGTGGGCAGAGCTGTCCTCTCTGCGAACAATTGCAAACCCCTGGCCATGAAGGGGTTCCAACCATCCCATCCACTTAGGACAAGAGAAGGCAGATAACTCCTGGTATCCAGCTGTATTATCATCACCTGAGGGGCTGGGCTGGTTCACATGTTCTTGATAAACCCCTGAAATGATGCAAAGCACTGCTTGTCCCAAAGTTTTAAAGGAGAAGGGGTTCCCAGGAGAGGAAGGAGGATGCAAGCTTACAGTGTCCTTGCTGAAAGCACCACCTGACGTGAGCTCCTACGGCCCAGGAATGCAGTCAGCATTAAAACTCATTGTGATAAGGTATATGATTAACAATACGTTGTTCTACCTCCATCTCCCAGCTTTTTCAGTGGTTTTACTCACTGAAACCTCCCTGGAGAGTTCCCATCTGTGCTCAGCCACCCATGGCACAAGGACAGAGATCATCCCTCATCTTTGGCCACGCATTTTGGAGCCTTCCTTCTGATTAAAGGGCACCTAGAGACCCAGGCAAGCCTTTTAAGCACAGCCCTGCAGGATTTTGTGCAAGTCATATCAATCAGGGCATCTCTCACGATGCTGCTGTGGTCTTTGGCTGCAGAAGAGCCGCGGCTTTTTGCTCGTGTGCCTCGTGCGTGGGGCCCAGCCCTGCAGCCGGCCAAGCCCTGCAGCAAGTACCCACCGTGAAATGAAACACAGACTGAGCTCCTCTGCAGGCTCGAGAAGGAGCACCCCGTTGAGTCCATCTGGAATTGCTGAAGGACATACTCAGGATATTTCAGGATTGGTCTTGGCACCAACAGAGCAAACCCAGGCTATCAAATCCCACAGCTGGCTACAAGCGACTGCGGCCCTTGCTCCTTTGGCCACCCCTTCAATCAGCCCTGATGCACCAGGAGCGCTCCCTCATACCCTCAGCTGCTCGGTCCTGCCAGGTGAGGGAAGCGTTTCCAAGATTTCATTTAATACCTGTATTTAATCCATTAGCTCTCCCTGCAGACCTCCTGAAGGCTGGGCTGTGATTAAGGAGGAGATAAGTGCCCTGTTTATTGCTCTCCTGATACTTCTTCACATTCCTCTCCATTTCCACGGGCAGTGTTCACCCGGCAGTCATGCAGTGCCTTGCAAATGTGTGTAGGACCACCCTGCCCCATCCCCTCTGGATGGATTGAGGAGGAGAGACCACCCCAGCTCCAGCAATGTAGGTCTCAATGCCTTGTGCATGCAGCAGAGTAAGATGCTCAACTCCCCACAGAGTGGGAGGCTTGGCAGGCAGTGCTGCTGGGTGGCAGAGGGAGCAGAGCTGGGAGCAAAACCCTTGCTCCAAGCATCTACATACCCCTGAGCAGACATCGATATCATCAAGAGTAGCCAGCACAGATTCACCAGGGATAAGTCATGCTGGACCTACTTGAAAACCTTCTACAATGAAGTGACTGGCCTGGTAGATGAAGGGAGACCAGTGGGTATTATCTGCCTGGACTTCAGAAAGGGCTTTGGAACCGTCTCCCAGAAGATCCTCATAGAGAGGCTGATGAAGTACAGGCCGGATGAGCAGGCAGCGAGGTGGACTGAGGAGGCTGAAGGGCCAGGCCCTGAGGGCGGTGATTGTTGACACAAAGTCTGGAGGGCAGTAACTAGCGGTGTACCCCAGGGCTCAATACTGGGTCCAAACCTGTTCAACGTCTTCATTAATGAGCTGTGTGCCCTCAGCATGTTTGCTGGTGACACCAAACTGGGAGGAGTGGCTGATAGGCTAGAGGGTCATGCTGCCTCCCAGAGGGACCTCCACAGGCTGGAGAAATGGGCTGACAGGAACCTCATGCAGTTCAACGAGGGGAAGTGCCAAGTCCTTTACCTGGGGATGAACCACCCCACGCAGCAGTACACACTGGGGTCACCCCGCTGGAAAGCAGCTTGCACAAAAGGATCTGGGGGGTCCTGGCGGACACCAAGTTGAATATGAGCCAACAATGTGCCCTCGCTGCAAGGAAGGCACATGTTATCCCATGCTGCACTAGACAAAGTATTGCCAGCAGGATGAGGGAGGTGATCCCTCCCCTTTGTTCAAGTGTGGTGAGGCCACACCTGGAGTCCTGTGTCCAGTTCTGGGCTCCCCGGTACGAGAGACATGGACATACTGAAGAGAGTCCAACGAAAGGCTGTGACGATGATGAAGGGACTGGAGCACCTCTCCTGTGAGGAAAGGCTGAGAGCTGGGACCGTTCAGCCTGGAGCAGAAAGGGCTCAGGGGAATTTTACCAATGTCTATACGTGATGGGTGGGTGTAAAGATGACGGAGCCAGGCTCTTCTCCAGTGCCAGAACAAGAGGCGATGGGCACAAACTGGAACAAAAGAGGCTCCGTCTGAACATGAGGAAATGCTTTTTTACTGTGAGGATGGCTGAGCACTGGCACAGGTTGCCCAGGGAGGTTGTGGAGTATCCATCCTTGGAGATAATCCAAAGCCACCTGGACATGATCCTGGGTGCTGCCTGCTCTAGGGGGCCCTGCTGGAGCAGGGGGGTTGAGCCAGGTGACCTCCAGAGCTCCCTTCCAAACTCAACCTTCTGTGATTCTGTATAGGTACAGCTCTTGGTGTGAGGAAAAGTTACCAGGAAGATGGACTGAGAGTCACCTGCAACCATCCTTGATTCCTTGCAATTAAGCTATAGGCTTGGGTAACACCTCTTTTGTTCTGCCAGTTTAAAGGGCACATTAGGTTTTTCATATTTTGCCTCTTCAAAATACAAGGGAAGGACTGGGGGGGGGGGTGGGGTGGTGGTGGGGAAGTGGCCAGGCCAGGAAGGAACAAGTGTAACCATCTCCAGCAGACCACGCTCCATGTATGGCTCTTTCCGCCAATATGGTCCATGAATCCTGCAGTGTGGCCACAGCTCCTGTAAAAACCACCGAGGACGAGCACGAGTATCTGAATCACAACAGCCCCCTGTGCTTCTGCAGCGGTCACTGCTCCAACACGGACCACACCGGTTTCACTGAACATTTGGCTCCTTCTAGCGCTAAAAGATGCCAGATTTCTCATTCAGAGCAATCTGTCGGCGGCTGTGGGGTCAGAGTGGTTCCCATTTTTGCTCTGTTGTTACATCCCCAAGTGCCAAAGCGTGTTTCATATGGGGCAGAGAAAGGTCCTGTTGCACTGCCCCTTTGCTATTTCACAAACATTAGAAATAAAACCTTAGTAAATGCATGATTTATTTCCTTTCCAACAGGGATTTCCGGTGTGGATGCTCTCCTTATTACTGAGGTAGACACGAAGCAGTTTTTATGTCCACTGCGGACTTGAAGTGCACTAGACACTTCCTGCAAACGGTTCCTCTCCTCTTCATTGGTTTTGACCACCTGAACAAATGTACTTCCATGCACAGTGTTCATTTGGCTTGTTTTCCCTATTTCTAATGGCTTGACTCACACCTTACCCGGGGCAGACTCTATTAGCATGGGAATTAGCAATCCCACAAGGAGCTCATTAGTACGGTGCCAAGCCAGAGGTCTTGAGTTCATGGAAGCACCTGGCCCCTCCGTGCAGTGAAGATGCTAGCGCCTGCTGCGTGAGGAGCGAAAAATGCAGAGTTTAAAAAAAAACAACAATCAAAACCCCAACATCAAAAGGGCTGAAAACATGGCATTTTGAAACCTGTCCAAGTGGAAGACTCCATGTGTAGCCGCCTACAGAGATAAGCTCTTTTATTCCGGGCTTCGGACAGGCTGCAATGACGTGACTATCCGGATAACAAAACCTTCAACTACTATTTGCTGCTCTCGGCAGTAGCTCCTACCCAAACCGTACAGAATTCCTTACCTGTTAATGTTCCCAAAGGAAGACCTGTTTCCGGAGGGCTGGGCAGCCCCCTGTGTGACTTTAGGTACTTGTTTCTCATACGCAGACCAACACCCTCAAATGACACATCGAAAGCAAGAGGTACTTTATGATGTGACACTGAACTTGTTTATGCAACTCACTGCTGCGAGGTCTTCTTGCACCAAACCTTCCAGCACGGTGAGAGGAGGAGTCGGAGCCTTCAGACGGACCTGCAGCTCCTGCTGGGGCTGACTGCCAACTTCCCACCTTCCTGAGGCCTTTTTACAACATCCAAGAGGTTGGCGCACTCGGAGAGTATTACGCTTCCTAATGGGCTCTGAGGCAAGGGAATACACCAGGATAAATGCTCCGTGAGCCAAGTCCCTCTTCAGCATATTGTATTTTTCTTTGCTGGGGTACGGTACCCCCGTGGCCTGGGAGAGTGTGCGGAAGCAAAGTTTCTCTCAAGATGTGTCATTTTCTAAAGGCCATACTTCCCTCTAACCCCATTTCCTTCCAATCTTCCTTCTCGTAATGGGGATAGTTTTCATCTCCCGTCATCACCAGAAGGGCTGAGAGATGCTGAAAGTACTTCTTGGAAGAAAGTGTCATATGGCAAAGGAAGAATAATTGTGGTGACTGTGCAGGGAGAGCAGACATGTCTCCCTAAGAAGATTTTACAGCCTTATTTGCATTAAAAAGAATGGGAGGTTTTGTTAGAAGCAGCAGGGAAACATTGTGAGAAATTCAGCAACTCAAAATATTGCCAAGGGACAAAAAGAACGAGGGTTAAAAAAAAAAGCTCAAATCCAGTCCTACCAGAGCCTGTCTAGTTCAAGCAGCAAAGATGGCACGTAAGGGAGTGACCAACCTGTGGCTGATGCCACTTCCCACTCCACTGTAGGAAAACAGGGACCCGCGCAGGCCTTGCCCATGAGCCCAGCCAAATTCTCATTTCTGGAGAAGGCACAGAATCACGGAACGGTTTGGGTTGGAAGGGACCTTACAGACCATTCAGTTCCAACCCCCCTGCCATGGGCAGGGACACCCTCCACCAGACCAGGGTGCTCCAAGCCTCATCCAGCCTGGCCTTGGACACTTCCAGGGATGGGGCACCCACAGCTTCTCTGGGCAACCTGTCCCAGGGCCTCCCCACCCTCTTCGGGAAGAGAGGCATGGACCTACCCCTTCCTTCGTTAAGGGATGCAGCACAGCCAGAGGCAGCCATGGGGTTGAGTTTATGAGAGCCCATCGGCACGGACCAGGAGAAGAACAACCAGCTCCTCTGCAAAGAGCAGAGATGGATGATCCGACCAAAACGACCCAGCCTGTCGGCCCCATGTGGGACAGGGCTGGCTCATACAGTACAACCCAAGCGTACCCAGGTCAGCTGGTAGCAGCCATGAAAAGGTGCTTGGGCATACCCCTCTCCCTCCTCCCCTTCAGTGCGTGTTAAGAGGACACAGGAAAAGCATGGGTTCTGCTAATGATGCCTGGCAAATTTGCATCAGGCAGATTTCCATTCTCAGAAGCACAGAATAAAAAACATTTAAGGGTAGGAGGATCCCGTTGCCGGGTGGAACTGAGCCAGGCACCTCAGCTCTGCGCACAATTTTAGCGAGCTGCAAAATCACCACTGCTCACCCTCCTTCTTCCAGCAAGTGATGGGATGGCAGAGACTGGCGATATGGACTGCAGGTGAAAAACAAGCAGGAGCAATACATCAGGGCTTTAATCACATCTGGATGAAATGTGATTTTTCCTCCTTGCCAGACGTACCTTTTTTTTTTTTTTGTATACAGACATTAATGCTCATGGAACAGTATTCGATCAGCCTTAATTTTCAGGCTGGATCCCTGCCTGTTTCTCCGGCTGAGCAGCCCGAGGTTTCCTCCTGCTGCCGTGGCCGGCCCTCGGCAGGATCTGCGCATCCGTGGCTGCGCGCAGCCGGGGTGAAGCGCACGCAGGGTCTAACGCACTGCAGTGGAGCCGATGCGGCTGGCTCAGCCTCCTCTCCGCCAGCCCTGGCTGGTTCATTAGCATCAAACTGTTCAAAGGGATGGAAATGAAATTATATTTAGGTCAAAAACATATTTTAAGCAAAAATACCTATTATATATAAGGCATCTTGCTCAGAGACTCTCTGTCTGCTGCTTCCAGGACGGTTGCACAAATACTCACCGTCCGTAATACGTTGTTTAATGACACAGCAGGCACTTCCAGAATCTGATTTTTGTTTAAATATAAATTGGGTTAATTCCCTCTCTCAATCCAAATTAATGCTGGTAAATAAGAAACCACCTTCTGGCAGCTCATTTAGGTATCCCAAACAGGCAAAAGCCCGGATGTCCCTGGATAACTTTGAAAGAGAGAGAAAATAGCTCTGCCACAGAGGGTGACAGGGTTGCGGTCCCGGACAGCCAGGTGCTGCCGGTGCTTTGCTCTCTGCCAGGAGGGAGCAGGCAGTGTTCCAGGAGCACCATCAGTCAGGTATCGCGGTCCATGCCTTGAGCTGCACTCCTTTTCGGCAGCAGCCCCTCCACGGCTCTGTGCAATCACATCTTACACAGACTGAAGCGTCTGGCTACGCCTCCCATCAACACCGTGTGAGTGATGTTCTCCTTGGACCTTATAAATATTGATCATTATTCCGGAAGCAGCGCAGCAGAGAGCAGCTCCCCTTCAGCCCCAGCTCCTGGGGAAGAGGCTGTGTTGACTCACAGTCAATACCCTTTAAACTGGAGTGTGTCTTGCTGCTCGGGGATCCTTGGCTGTCTGTGCTTAGCTCAACGCTCCAAAGCCTCCTGTGAACCAGCTGGGGACACGGTTACCTTCCCGAGGGCTTCCAACGGGATACAACACCACCAGACCGGGAGCAGCCCTCAGCAATGTTTTGCAGCACTGCACGATGCCCCGCGCCTCCGAGGGACCAAGGCCACAGGCCCTCACTCGTTCATGCCGACACGTACCAGGACAGAGGAACGGGGCTGCTGCTGCTTCTCCTCTGCGACCTGCCCAGCAGAGCATCCTGCACAGCCACTGCTGACCCGCTTCGCACCCTCCCACCTGCTCCTGAACTTCCCAGTACCACGAAGGCTTTGTCATGCCCCTGATTCCCGAGATCATTTTCTCTCTGTGGGAGAAAGAGACCGCGGGCATGGCTGGCTGCTCCCTGCCGGGCTCCCTGCCCCGCTGCTCCGCAGCATGCCTGGCGCGGCAGGCATCCCCGAGGCAGGGCTCCTCAGATGTGCCAGGGAGGAGGCAAGGCTGGTTTTCTGCCCTTCCTCCAAGGGATCTTCAAATCCCTCGAATCTCACGGAGCGACAGTCTGATTAATCTGTTTGAAGGAGGCGGCAACACAAGAGTCGGGTGGACAGTGACCCTGATGGAGGAAGCCGATTTTCAGGAGCTTAGTGGAAAAGCTTAAAGCATTCCTGTTTTCCAGTGTTGGTAGCCCTCTTCCTCTCCGTCAGGTCTGCTGCGGCCTCCCCTCCGCTGCGCCAGGGAGGGTGTCACCGCTGCGGCTCCCTGGCCCGCAATCGGAGCAGGGACAGAGGCAGCTCTCGCACAGCTGGGAGAGGCTCCCGGCACCGCTCACCCTTGGGGAGCAGCACGAGAGCCGCGTTTTCCTTCCCAGCCTGTGGCCTCACGCACGCTCATCAGATAACACGCACAGGAACCGGTCTGAGCGGGGTTAGACAGAGCGTTCCCCCGGGAAAGCTGCCGCGCTCCGCCACGCTCCTGGTGTTGCTGGGTTAGCGCTAACGTGGCGTGGTCCGGCAGCCAGAGGAAACGGCTGGGGCCTTCCCCAGGGTCGATGGCTTTATCCCTTGCGTTAGCACCGACCTACTGGCGGTGGCTGGTGTTGCCTGCAGCCGCTCTTCCTCTTCTGCTCCGACGGCGGAAAGGAAAACACAGGCGCTGTGCTCCTGTTCGCTCGTGCGGTGCCTGTCACGACAGAGCAGTAGCAGCGTACGGCTGCCCTTCGGCAGCAGCCCTAACCGGCTGGAGCAGAGCAGGGCAGCCGTCCTTTCCGAGAGCCAAGAAGCTGGCAGGGAGGGCAGGAAACGACGACAGCATCTGCTCGCGTGCCTTGACCTCGCCAGTCCTCCCGAGGGCTGCACGGGGCGGATGAGAGGCGGAAGGCGCGCGCTGCAAACCTCCGCCTCCCGCGCGCGCAGGACGTGCCTTCCCGCCGTACACGCCACAATTCAAGGTGTTCATTAACTCCACCCCCTACTGCATGGATTAATTACGCTGAATATGGATGCAGTATCAGCGCTCCTACGGCAAACCCCAGTACGTCACTGAAGCTTTTGTAAACCTACGGGTTGATTTTGCAGGCTAAAAGCTCAGTTACGACCTACCAGTGAGTCCCGAGCGCGAGCAGCTGTGCTGTACTCGCTTTGTGCCTTTGCCTCCTCGTAAATCTACCTGCTTTCCTCCAGGGCTGACCAGATCCAATCCACACAGGATTGGTACAACACTTTTTTTCCCCCATCACTGCATCCGATGCGGCAGCTCATGAGGCTTGGTACCCGGCGGCTCCACACCAGCCCCTGGAAGCCCGTCTGCGCAAGAGCCCCGCGATAACGAGCAGCCCCATCCTCCGCCGCCAGCCTCCGCTGCCCTCGCGCAAGAGGAAGGGAACGGAGGCGCCGCTCAGAAAGGGCCTCCCGCAGCATCAGCCTATTGGAACCTCTTTCCTGGAAGGGCAGGAGATTCCAGGAGGCGTTCAAGGAAGCTCTGGTGAGGAGAAATAATGTGCAGTAGGGTTTCAAACAGTCCTTCCCTCAAAGGAGAGCCGCAAATTGTTTGGATTTTTTTCCTTGAATCCAGTAAATCAAAATGGCAAGCAAACAACATTCCCAACCAGGCACGTGACAGACTGGAAAACGACAAAGGGGAGAAGTTTCTGTTTATTTATTCCTCTTTAAAATGACTTGAAAGCAAATCTAAAGCACTATTTAAAAAGAAAGAGGGGATTCAAAATATCAAGGAGCTGAAAATAAGACCACAAAGGAGGCACCACAAGGTTAGCAGAAGGGAGAAAGCAGAGTTAGTACGAAACAGATTCACAGCCTCAGTGAACAGCCAGTTCACGTTGCCCATGTGAACGGAACAGCGCAAATGCTGCCCCTACCCTCCGGAACACCACCTTCTTTCATCATTTAGTTTTATTGTGGTACTGGACAGGAAAACACGACAATTTTAGAAAACACCACTTTCAATTGAAAGAGAGAAAGATTGAAACGATGATATTGCTCTGCAGGCACCGATAAATGTTTTCCTGTGGTAAACGTGTGCCAAAGCAGAATTCAAAATCGCATAATTCCTCTTAAAATGACAGAGCCTTGGTGTGACTGCAAATAAAACTAACGTGATTTCTCTCACACTGCCTGACTGCGCGGCCCTGCCCACTACGAACCATCTGCAACACCCGCGTTTGGTCAGGGCCAGGCAGAGCGCCAGGCGGCAATACTGGAAAATGAAGGTATCTCCTGATAAGCCGGGGTGCTCTGACAACTCAGGTCCACGGAGGGCTTTCGTTACACTGACAAAGAGTGACTGCGTGCGCTTGCCAAGGCTTTCAATCTGCGTGATTCAAGTTACACCTGACCTTGAGGTGCAGAGACCTCGCAAGGAGCCAACGGGAGCAAGAAGATGTGCTGCCTACAGGCCTGCTTAGAAATAGCTGCTCCGGTGGCCGGTGGCTGCTGGCAGGAGGTCAGCTACAAGCCCTGCACAAGCTTGCCATCAGCAGACAAGTGCTTCCCTCTCCTCTCCCCTCACTGAGCACCGGCAGCTGTAACGTTACTCACACCCTCCTCTGCAGAGCACTCTGACCAGACTACAAAGACCTTACGTCCTCTGAGGGCAGGGATGTGGACTTCACTAGGATCTGTAACAAAAATCAACCCAAAGCGATCGGGGGGGAGGCAGCTGCTGCGGCCCTGGAGAGGGTTAAAGCAGTGCCTGTGCAGGGCAACCTGAAGCAGACTTTTACCTAGCAAGCATCCTCACTTCTGCAACTTGTCCTCCCCTACCTGTTTTGGAACACGCAGCCTTCCTGCTCCCCGGCTCTGGTAAGCAAGATGCCTGAGATTAGCAGTCCCGAGCCCCAGCATCCCTGCGCGCAGGGGAGGAAAGATGCGCTTCCATCTTCTGTTTAACTAGGGAGTTTCTGGCTTAAAAAAAGTCACTTTTTAAAAAAACGCCATGGCAGGAAGCAGTTAATCAAACATGTCCTCGAACATGCGTCGCCCCATGGCTATGTAAACCTCTTTTTCCTCCGGTGTCATCTGGGCCACCAGCTCAGGGCGCTGGCTCACTTGGCTGTACGTGTGTGGACGCCCAGCCACGGTGACAGTGGGGTCTTCTGCCACCACCTCAAACTCTTCGTCCTCCTCCTCATCCTCCAGCCCGTACGTTGTGGCCGCAACGGCAGGGCGGGGAGGGGTTTCCTCCTCTGACTCGCTTGTCTCGCTCTCGGAGTCACTGGCGTTGGCCCCAGAGAGAGGAGCGGCACCTCCCACCGTGACTGTTGAAGCAGAGGGTGTCTTCTTCTCATGGATAAGCAGGGCACGCATCACCTCCTCGTTATCATCCAGAGCTGCCCGGCCCTCCTCACGCTCCTGGAAGGCATCCAGATCCCGGCCTCCTGCAAAGAGACACAAGGGAATGATCATTTCCTCACAGGGATCCGGGTGATGGCCCTGAAGGCTTTCTAGACCCCTATTAATTACTGCCACTGAGCCCGCTTGGCCAAGTCCCACCCTTAAAAGGAAGAGAGGCTTATGGTTTTTCTCCTAACAGCAGAGGAAGTGGTGGCATTTCCTAGGAGCTGGCAGGCCTGGAGTCACTGTGGCTTCCAGCTGGGAGCCTCGGCCAGGAGCACATCGCAAGAGAAGACCCTCAGGGAGGTGTCCAACTCAGGCGCCCCTCAGCCAGGCTGACGCACTTCCCTTACTGTGGAGCAGAAAGCAATCCTTGGGACCCAAATCTGGGCTTCCAGACACCCAGACTATGCACCTCATGAGGACACTTGTCAGAGATACGGCAAGCATCCCAGCGCTGTTTCACAGGCGAACAAGCACAGGCTGTTTCCTTTTTGCCCCCCTTGTTACTTGCGGCGATCACCAAGACCACAGGGCGTTGCCACCACAGCCCATACAGACCCAAAACCAGGCCCTGCCCTGCCGAGCTCTCCATCCACAAGGATTAAGACGGAGAAGCAGATGAATCCAGGCAGACAGGGAGCATGCGGAAACCGTGTGTCATACAACAACGTTCCAAGTAGCCGTGTCTGGTAAGCTCAGAGGGGCATCTATCAGGCAGGAAGGGGAAAAGCTCATTACAGGAACAGTGTGGTGGGATCTAGCGGGATCTGTCTCACAATGCAGGTGCAGCTTACAGCCCCCAGCCGAGCTGCGCAGCGCAGGCTGGGAGGCTGCGTTAGAGCAGCTCCTGCTCTCCGAGCTGAAATGCAGCCCGGCCTGTCTCTCTGGCTCCCTACCTGCACCTCTTATTGGAAGGGGACTGCCGTTTCCCAGCTGACAGACACACAGCCGGTGCCCCTCTGTCCGTGAGCTTGGCCGTACAATAGCTGGGGGGGGGGGGTGGGGGGGTGGGTTGTCATGGCTTGGGGTGGGCCAGGTGTCTGCACTTCACGGATTCAGAAGGTAAAATGCTGCTCAAAAAGTGGCATTCTGCAGAAAACTTGATGTTACGTTTCATGAGAGGACGGTGAGTCCACCCAGCACCAATAAACCTACAGGCAGTATAGAACAACCCCCCCCCCCCCCCCCGAAAAAACCCAACCCAAAACCTGAAATACAGAGAACCTTATATAAAATCACAGCCTAAAAAGTAGGATGGACTTCCTGTGGCCAACTTTCTCTCTTGCACCTGAAGACGCTGCCTATGCACAACCGGCGGAACTGGGGTGACGGCGTTCTGCCCTCATACATTAACGGCACTCGCCCGCTTCTCCAAAAGCGGGACCCTCATGGTTTCAGCCCCACAGCCAGATGGTTGGCACCTGGGTCTTTCCCTCAGGGTCAAAAATGCACTGGTTGCTTTGTTCAGCTCAGATAACAGGTGAACTAAGGAAGTGAGTGCTGCATTTAGCCCTAGAAGCCAGAGGAGTTTGTGGTCACTCCTTTCCAGTGGTAAAATAAAGGCTAAAAGACCATAACTTCATCTGACTCACGTTTTTATTGTAAGTGAAGCCGTAGCAATGGGTGATGGCTGCTACTACTGTTATTAACGTACTGGCAAACTTCTAGAAAGGAAGGAAGAATGAAGGCGTTGTGCTGTCAGCCTGTTGCTTGTGACTGCAGAGCACGAAAGGCTATTGGGGAGCGTTGCTGTGAGGTAGTATCGCAGCTCATCACAGAGCTGTGAAACAACCACAGCTTGGGGTAGCTCCACAAAGTCTGACGTTGTGGCTCAGGAGAACAAACCTCTTGCTTGAGAGAACAGTTTCTGCTAGATAAAAGCAGTGAACCTTTTCTATCAACAGTCCCAACTTTCCTTCCTCCCTGTTTATATCATCCAAGAGCTACATAAAGGTGTTGCAGCAGCCGTTTCAGGCTATTTCCACAACTCCTCTCTTCGATCTCCAGCAGTGGTGGTTAAGCAGCGATGCCACCGTGCTGTAAAGAGATATACTACTACTCCTCCGTGTCCTTCAGTGGTACATTTACACTGTGTGCACCAAAAGTCATCTCAAGGAGCCAATTTAAAACTACAGGTGAACTGAATGTCTGGCAGAAAAACGGGGTGAGAACTCACCATGGCTGGTGAGTAACAACAACATCTGCTACAGACTGCAGGAGGAGGTTGTTTCAAATCACCTCACTTTGTTTAATCTATTTGGGAAAAGTTTGGCAATCTTTATACTTGAAAGGTGTTTCACGCAAACAAAATCATTAGGTATCTTCTGATCATTATTTCACATCCATTTTCTTCACTTCTGCTATGCCTACACGCTCTACTCCTCTCCTGAGCATTGCTCTGGTTCCAGGGTTACACACGCGGTTCCCTTTTGCCACCTTCTTTTCCTGGGGCATCCACAGTTTCATTCTGTAATCCTCAAATGACTTGGAAGATTGCGTCTATCGATTCACTCTTGGAAAAATCACAGAAGGTCTCTCTTTCCTGGTTTTGGTACGTAAGCTTAAACAGCACACTTACCCAAGCGGAGTGTTTCTACTAGGGGTTACAAGATCCTGACGCTTGTCTACGGACAACCTGACCCCATGAATGAAAACAAGAGCAAAGGTAAGGAGAAACAAACAGAAAGTCACAAAGACTCACCCGCCATGGTGACACACCTTCCTACTGTACTTCCAGAAGCTTTATTTCTGACATATTCCTCACATTTGGAGAAACGCTTGGCAAGAAGGTGGCTGGGAGCACAAACCCACCGCTGGTGGATTTGGTAGGTTCCGGAGTGACTGAACGTTCGTAAATGTTATTGTTCAGCAGTGACCTACCGGGGGGGGGGCACAGCCCCCAAAGACCATCGTCCAAAAGCAATAAACTCTCAAGGAGGGAAGACGCAGCAGACACTTAACACTTCAGAAGCACAATTTTGTGGGTAACTCAGCTTTACTGACCTAGACTTCAATCCTGGATCTAATAAACCAGGATTTTTTTACATCTCCCTCCACAGAGGTGCTTTGCACAGCAGAGGGGAGCAGACAAAATCTGGAGTGTAGGGAGCAGCAGCTGTACACACACAGGGGAAGATATTTTTGACAGGACTCTCAGAGCATCACATCAGCAGGGTAGTATTTCTGCTCTGTCAATTTTCTTACCATCTTTGATTTCATCAGGGTCGTAAGCCCCCTGCACCGTGCTCTCCCGTAGCCAAATGGGTCTCTCTCTGGCCGGTTTGCCTTCACCTGCAGACCGGCTAACGTCCTCCTGGTCCTCCATGCTGATGACAACGTTCTGGGTGTACAAGTCCTCATACGACGGCCCTTTTGTAGTCCATGCTTCCCGATGGTGTCCACCTGCGAGGCCAGCTGCTGTCCCCGAACCAGCACCAGCTGCACGCTCCTTGCTACAAAGACATCAGAGAGATAAAAACGAGAACAAAACTCAGAACAAGCCCTTCCTCGGCCAGCACGGCAACGCTTAAGCTACGATTAGTTATCTCCCCTGATCTGCATCGACAATTTGCCTTCTGATTTCTAACACGTGGTGCCAGGAATTTCTACTCCAGCTGGCTGGTTTGGGGAACTTGGGGTATCTAATGGGAAACCGTACATGAGGCCATGGCAACTTCCACAACAGACACTGAGGAGACAGCATTAAAGCTGCTGATGCAGTCCTGTGAAAACAAACATCAAATCCCAGAATACCCTGAAACACAAGTCACAGCAGCAAAACCCAGTTGAAGAATCATCTACTATTTGGAAAAGTCTCTTTTAGGCCTTTCCACAGCAACCCATTAAAAAAAAAAGCACTCAACAAGTCAGATGGCAGGCCCAGAGCTCGGATCTGTGAACCACTATTAATCACAGGGCTCGTGAAGGAGTTAACTCGCCATGAAAAACCCGGTTCCAACCTTTGCTTGAGTTGCCGCGCGACAACACCCGTGGCAACTCACATCTCCCGTGTTACGCAGGAGATCTGTATTGTCCCCAGACGCAGCCTTGGGAGCACTGAGTCCAGGCACCTTTGCACCAGAGGACTAGGGCTGGTTGAGTCAAAAGCAAAGGGCTTTGTGCGGCGACGGTGTGTGGGAGGAGGCAGGACAGAACTGTCTTTGACGCGGAAAAGCCGGAGAAAGAGAGGGGATGAGCAATGCGAAGGTATGGCAGACAAAACCCAGCCCTCTTTTGTTTTCTGAGAGAAGCTGCAGCCAGCGTATTTTCCTCCAGGCTCCTTTCCAGCTCAGGAGACTGATGGAGAAAAGAAACATTCCTGCTTGGATCTGATGGAAAGAGGACGTCAGGTGGAGTATTTTCTCCATAGCGATGGCAATAAGCCTAAATAACTCTCTCTGGCCTGTGCTGTTACATACGCATTGATCAGGGAAAGCAGCTGAATGGAAACTCACTGCTGTCTGCACAGGGAAGGCTAAACCTGACTGTTCCTCTGCTTCAAAATGGTATTTCATCTCCTCCGAGCAACAGACCCACCACAGACTGCGCCCACCCTCAGCCATATAATTTCGGCCATCTGAGTGCTGGTGGTTTCTAAGGCTTTCCACGGATAACAGGCTTGCCTGGACTCCTCCTCCTGTCCCGAGCAAATCTACCCAGGACACTCAGTGTCCCTGCTCTGCTGCCAGCTGAGTTCACAGAAGATGTCAGGGAGTACGGTTCAGGCACTGCTATCTACCCAACGACCCTTCCTCCAACCAAGAAGCTTAAAATAAGGTTGCAGTTGGAGAAGACCTGAGTAATATGCGTTGGTTTTTTTTTTTTTTAATTCTGCAAGGACTAACCAGTGCTTCATGAGCTTATTTTGCTGGATTTTTAGGGGAAAACAGCGAGGAGAAAGTTGGTGATCATCTCTCCTTGCCCAGATAAACAAACATTGGTGTGTTCGGCCGCAGTTTGAATTGAGGGCTACTCACAGCCTCCCAGCAGTGAGTGTTCTGGGGTCTGTGAGCAAAATACTTCTCAGCATCTGTGTGAACACGTGTCCGCACGCAAACTGGTTCTCTCCTGCAGCCAGCCGCGCTAGGAGAGCTTCACAGCAGCCTTGAATTTTGGGGCAGAAGACTCATGCACACGTAGTGCTTATATAACCCAAGGAACCACACAGAGACCTTCTTCCCAAGGCGTTATTTCAAGTGTCGGTACCTTTCAGCGCTCCAAGACAGGCGTGTGTTCTGCGAAACGTACCGCTCTGCTTCCCACACAATAGAAATCTCTAACTAGCGTTTCCCTGACGATTTTATGTAATCCACTTTCCTCACAAGATACACAATGCAGCTCTCCCCCGAGCTCTCCCTCCCCAAGACTGCAGCGTGACAGCTAAATAATCAGCGGTGCCAGGATCTGCCTAATAATACTTTCGCTCAGAGGTCCCCGTAAGCGTGCCCGAAACGGACTTTTCTCCCTACATGGTCTCATTTAGCAACAGAACGCTTATTCTGTGACGTCAGGAATGTTTCCAAAATTAAAGTATGAACTCTAAGAGACACCTACGGTACTAATCACTTGAAGCCATCTACTGTGCTGTCCCACACTTAGGTGGAACCATCTAGACACTTTCTGTCTACTTTTCAGACTCCGGTGAGCTTTGCAAACGCATCTCAATTTACTGCCCTGGTTGCGGAAGCGCCTCTTCAGCAACGCTGTTGGTAGGAGTCAGCAGCCCCTCAGGACGATGTGAGCAGGGGAACACTCCTCACTGCCAGAAGGGATCTTGCTGTTCAGCAACGCTGTTCCACAGTACAGGACCAACCACCGTGGACCAGGCACCAGCAAAAGGCCAGACGCGCACGCTGCCTTAGGGCAGCACAGGGCCGAGGAAGGGAGCGTGCTACTAAATATCGCTCTTTCTCAGATCCAAGATGTGCTTCTTCCCCACTTAGGTCTAGACTTTGTATGGCCGTCCTGCAGCCAGGAACTGCTCGGTCGGTGGCAGCTCAGCGGCCCAGATGTGGCTACATTTGCTCTGTTACCCATCAGCTGTTGATGGAAATCCCTTAATGAGTCGTTAAGCCACCTTTAAAGGCGACATAAATAATCCTTGACCTAGCTGAGGTATGGCCCACAGAAACCACACTGCGCAACGGGGAAACAACTTGCAATTTTCATCTCAATCCTGCCCAGACTATTAAGAAAAGGTCTTGAATAATGGGGATAACACTTCTTGTGCTGTGTTTGAAATAAAGCACTTTTCACGTAGCTGCTCTTAAGATCTTCAGCTTCACAAGAGACAACCTGTGGTCCTTGATGGCATGACCACAAAAAATGAATTCTGCGAGACTCTAGTTATAGAAAATCATGCTATTTTGACATAAGAAAATGGAGAGGGTATTAAAATCCATCTGTTTTAGAAAACCACAGTGAATGGCTTAGGTAAACCAGGTTTATTTCGAAACCCGTGGGGCTAATTCATGCTCTGGCAAGATTAAGAAAATGAACGGCCTCCTAGAGAGACATAAATAAAGATCTGCCCAGTTTCCCACAGCAGGTGAATGACAGTTCTGCAGTTTTAGAGTGGTCGCTCAGAGCTGTAACTCTCCTGCAAACACATGGAGTTGCCCGAGTCGGTGCAAAGAGAAGATGCAGGCACTCCGTGACCTTTTCTGTTTGTTTCAGAATCATTAAACGTCAGTTTTGTCAATGATTTCAGACACTCAAGACTCCATAAAAACAGAATAAATAACCCACAGTTTGGCACTTTAAAAAAAAAAAAATAAATCTCACAGCAGCGCTTTCATGCAATTAGTCGCTTTGAATTAATAAGAGTTAATAAATAATTAAATCGTATGTGCAGAAGCAAGTTGCGTTCAAGCAAGCATTTAAAAAGCCACCTATTTATTTTGTCATTCCTCGCACAGAGTAATTAATCATTTACAATGTTTTTAAGTATTTAAGAGTCAAGTAAGTGGGTGCTGCCATTGAATCATGGGACTACACCGGGCTCCTGCTGCGGTACTTTCCTGTGCACAGAAGACTGAGAAATGACTCTCTTTGGCAGGGTTATCCCAGTTCTACTACTCAAACTACAGAAAAGGGTTTTTAAAGCAAAGTCTAGTGCTTCAGCCGGGGCATAAAGGCTTCAAAGACTCCCCGTATCACCAAAGACACGTTGAGTGACCTTGGAAAAATCCTTTCGCCTCTTTACACTGCTTCAGTTTTGCTATCAGAATGATAAGGAAAATGAGCTACCTTCTTGGCCAGAAAAAGACTATGAATAGACAAAGAATTTTTAATTGCATTAATTAGAAACTGTCTGGCATGAGTATATGAGGGACATGCTCTCTCAAGGTTAGCCTGGGAGAAAAAACCAGGAGTCTCCTGCTTGCTCTCCCATTAACTAAAGCCAAGCGTCCCAAGGTACTGTGGGAACGCTTCCTCTCATGGTACATGTTTTCCCCACCCCCCGTGCGTTTAATTAATTTTTTCAAACACAGAGGAGTGCCTCACATTTCACCGCAGCTGACAAAACTGACAGTTCCCCACATCTTTCTGCATTATTTAAACATCATCTGTTTTTGTACAGCTAGGAATGTTCTGAAAGAACGTGTCATTTCCCATGGGTAGGAACGTTTTCAAGAGGTTTCTGACTGTAGCATGGTCTCCTCCCCAAAAGAAGAGGTGTGTAACAAGCAGGAGAAAGCCAGAAGAAAAACACAGCCTTATTACAAGTAATGTCTTTGAACTACAATGTTGTTATATGTGGACTTGAAACGCCAAGTGTAGAATGCTGCGTAGAAGCAAAAAGAACAGATGAAAGATAAGGGTTTGAGAAAAGAGACAATGAAGAAGGTACCTTTGCAGCTTTGCCAAAGAGCCGCAGTTTGCGTTTCTTAAACGCTGGGGCAAGGGCTTGGCATAGATACCAGCTGCAACCCAGCAAGCAGCAGGTAATTGGAGTACCCCACTCTGCAGAAAACTACATGCAGGAGGCTGACCAGAAGAATAGTCATCTGCCTTGGTTAGTAACAAACAGTTATGGACCTTTTTCTCCTTATAAACCACACGTTCCTTGGGGAATCTGTCAGCTGCTTGCATAGTCGGTGCTGAACAAGTCAGTCCTCAGCGCAGCCAGAGGCTGCACAAGGTTTGGGAAAGCCTCACGCAGCAGGCGAACGCACTACGAGGAAGCAACGCAGTGAGAGAAAACCAGGCGCGTTCCCACCTCTGCTTCAGGGCAGGAATCTCCGTGGGTTCTGGCTCGAGGATTTCATAGGCTAAGTTAACGTCTTCCGTCTCGCGAAGCAGCGCGTAGATGGGCTCAATCTGCTCGTTAAATCTTGCCACGAGCGTCCTTGCGTCCTTTTTGGGCATCGCCGACTCATCTTCTTCCACCTCGGTCTCACAGAAAGTACAGCGGAAAGTTCCTGCAACGACAAGAGTTGCTAAGCACTGGGAGGGAAGCAGCAGGCCCCGCTCTTCATACAGCAGTGCTTTCCTGTTTTCTTACCTTGATGCTAAACAGCTTTTCTCCCCCTGTCGATCCCTTCCCACACACAGCGTACCTGGTTATTCTTTAAGCAGACAACAAAGCAAGCATGTTGATGCCATCCGGTGATAGCCAGTTGGGTACAGTTTCTCGCTCCGGAAAGCCCAGATGGGCTGCAGTACCTCTGCTGAGACATCTCCTAATCTCACTCCCTCTTTCTTCCTGCACATTTTAAATGTCAGCTACGACTGGGCTGTGATCAAGCGCTTCACAATATACTCTTAGGAGTTCAAATATTGTTTCTTTCAGGTGCTTGCACTGGTACCTCCCAGGCCACATGCACAGGCTAATTTCACAGTGAAGCAGGGTGTAGTTTTACACTGTGCCAACCACTCTGCAGTAACTGCTAGTATAACCCTTTTCGCTCTGCAACTAATGCAAAAAAGATGGCTTCTCCTTCTGTTTCAGGGCCAAAACGTGCAGAACAGTCATTACTGCAGAGCAGCAAATGCAAAAACTTAGCCCACTGAATCCCCTATTAACTTCTTGAAATTAAGAATGGCAAGATAAGAACTGTATGAATGGCAATTAAGAATAAGATCATCTTACAGAGCTCATCAGGATCTATAAAAACACATCAAACATAAAGGCGACTGAACCGGTTGCATGGCAATGCAGTTACAAAAAGCCTACTGAACTCCTGCACGGCAGGCTTTTGGTTTTCATCGCTCCATCTGTGAGTAGGACCCTTAGGGCAGTACGTGCACAGTAGGACCTTACCACATGGTCCACTACGAGAGGGGCAGCTCAGTGTAATGACTTACCCTTGCAAGCGTTGGCCTGAGCACTTGTAGCAAGTGCTGCCTCCTCCGAACACTTACACCCAGAGCGATGCTCGCAGGCTTCTCCGCTTCTCTTGTCCCTGTGTGATTTTTTCATTTATCCGTTCTGCGAAACCTATATCCATCTAGCATCATCTCTCATTACCCCCATGAAGACAGGAAAAGAACTTTTTACTAACAGGAAGCCTGGGGATAGGTCATATCAGGGAAATGATAAGCTCCTGTCTAAGAATCGGGATTAGAATTGGTACTGAAGCCTGCCATATCACCGATGCTATGTACAAACATAGTTAAAAGCCTGGGGTTTGCCCAGGGCACACGGGCATGATGTAACGAGACAGGCTGGCAAGCCAGGGCTTCTGGTATCTTGTTTTGCTGCTTACACAGATTTGCTAGTCTTGTCACTTCATTTTTCAGTGTACCTCTTTCTCTGCCTGTAAGACAGCGATAAAAACAGACTTAACTTCTTCACTGATGGCTGTGAGGGCTAGACAATGCTTGCACGCTTCTTGGAAAACACACAAAAGCATGTTATGACAGGAGGTAGATCTGTTGCCTCTCACCAGTCTGTTAGAGATGCAGTTTTCTACCTCAGCACCATCTGAAGCAGCTTTTGCCCATCATTCCTCAAATATTAATGGGAATGTGTTGTATACGTAGCCTGTAATATGGACATGTTTCCTGCAATAAACTCCCTTTAGAAAGTTTGCCTTATCTGCATGTAAAAGCTAGAGCACCCAATAACGCCGTATGCAAAGTAAAGGGTAAGTGGATAAAGTGCTCTTCTTTCCCAACCAAGCATGAAACACTCTGCTTGTTTGGTTTTGGTTTTTTTTTTTTTTTCCCAGGCTGTAAAAATTACCCCTCCTGGTTCAAAAGCTGTACATTACATAAGCTGTCAACCTGGCAAAAATTGAAGCCAAGGTTTGGTCTCCTTATCCCACCTCTGAGGCTACTGGTGTGACAAACTGGCAAACAGGTTGAGTCAATTTAAAATAATTAGCACATCTCAGTTCCCACAGTGGACTAAGTGAACAAACACAGGTTAATGAGGAAAATTCTCCTCTTTTTACACTCCCCCCTAAAAGTCATGTTACATGTTCCTGAGACAGCTCAGCCTTTTCACGCTTCCATCTGTGAACCCCATGAGCATTTGCAAAAGATGAAGATCACAGGGAGAATGGTTCCATTTCAGAGTACCGAAAAATCAGAAGGTAAATACGGCTCTAATGAAACGGAACTCCTAAAGCTATCCTGGATTTGCTGCAACTTCCACCCCTCAGGGTTCTTAATAAGCAAAACAAAAAGTTAATAGATGAATTATGTAAAGAATCTGGGAATGAGTGAAATGACAAGCTTCCTCCATTAATATGCTGATTTTTTTCCGAGGTGATGCAGCATTTCACAAGAGGCGTATGTGAGTAGAGAACTGGGAAGTTGCTTTGCCATGGCAGATGGCATTTATATGCTGCTAACCTCTTTCGTTAGACTTTAAGAGGTCGCAGAACGTCACCAGAGCTTTTATGACGTGGCATATCACATCAGCAGTGACACATGTTCCTTACAGACATGAACTGCATGTGACAAACATGAAGTGGAGGCCATCCGAAGGCTGAGAATGGCAATGTTCCCCTCTCCAATGATGTATTTCTTCCTTCAGCCCTTACACAATTACATAGTTTTCCATTCCAATAGGCTGCATAAACCAGGACAAGCAATTATCCTGGAGTGAACAGACATGAGGCTTTCCTGCACCCTGGAAAAGCTAGCGGAGGGCGCATACATCCCGTCCTTTGCACACATGCTTAGGCATTCAACAGACCTCCCTGGCTGCACACTAAAAACCAGCCATCTGAAAGAGATCTCCTCATCTGCTCCCAGACTCCCCAGGGCAGACACACTGGTAATCTGGTCCTCCAAGGCATGCTAAGATTAAAGCAGCTCAGGCTCTGAAGCAGAGGGCTAGAATATTTAGAGGTAATTCCTAATGACTTGATTTCACTTGAGAGAAGGAAAAGTTCAACTGCCCACGCGCACTGCATGCACGATGCCTGAGTGTGCAGCTGCATCTGCTATAATTAACACATGTCACTGGCTACAACCTCCTGAGTCTGAGCCCTCTCAAAGGGTTCAAGCCTCATTCCAGGGCAAGAAGGCATCTTCCTTCCACTCTGTCCTCTGGGGTACTGCCCCAGACTCCACTACTTCGATACTGACACACTATCTAATTTTCAACCTAAACTTATCCCCATTCACTTCAAACCTATTTATTGTTGTGCCAAAAACTGTACCTCAGCTCAGCTAGCTTCCACCTTGCTGTTAATCCTACAGGCATGTTTACAAACTGCTGACTTACTCATCCCTCTAACCTTCATTCTGCAAGGCTCAATAAGCCACACGTTTTAATTTGCCTTTTAAAACTGGCCACTCGCCGCTCCGACCACGCTCCGACCCCTCACTGGCCACTTTCTCCACTTGGCTCTCACCTTCCTGCTGCAGCGCTGACAGTTTATACAAGCATCCAGACTCTCCCCAAAGCCCAACAGCGTCAGTGCTTCTCCGATAGCCACTGAGACCTCTTCAGGTCCGTGTAACAGACGACAAAAGTGCTGTCTCGATTATCACGAGATCTACCAAAGCTCCCAGATCTCCCTTCCTCCCACGTGGTTTCCAGCTGATGAGCTCCATGTTTACAGAATACATTTGCGTTAGATGTGTACTGGGGTTTGCGGCAAGGTTGTGGGGGGGAGCCACAGGGGTGGCTTCTGTGGGAAGCTGCTGGAAGCCTTCTCTGTGTCTGCCAGAGCCAATGCCAGCCGGCTCCAAGATGCACCTGCCGCTGGCCGAGGCTGGGCCCATAGGCAATGGTGACAGTACTTCTGGGATAACAGGCTTAAGAAGGGGGGGAGGGAAACTGGGGAAGAGAAATTGCAGCTGGAGACAGGAGTGGGACGTGGGAGAGACAACAAAGCAGACCCCCAGGTCAGTGAGGAAAGGCGGGAGGAGGTGCCCAGAGCAGAGGTACCCAGCAGCCTGTGGGGAGGGGGCTGCCTGTGCCCCTGCTCCCATGGAGGGTCACAGGGGGCAGAGGCCCCCCTGAAGCCGAGGCAGGACCCCACACTGGAGCAGGTGGCTGTGCCCAAAGGAGCCCCTGACTCCGTGGGAAGCCCAGGCTGGAGCAGGCTGCTCCCGAAGGACGGCACCCACGGAAGGGACCCACACCAGAGCAGTTCATGAAGAACTGCAGCCCGTGGGAAGGGCTCAGGAGGGAGAAGTTGGTGGAGGACTGTCTCCCGTGGGAGGGACCCCAGGCTGGAGCAGGGGCAGGGTGTGATGATCCTCCCCTGATGAGGAAGGAGCAGCAGAGACAACGTGTGATGGACACGTTGGACACAACCCCCATTCCCCATCCCCCTGTGCTGCTCAAAAGGAGAAGGTAGAGAAATAAGGACTAAAGCTGAGCCTGGGAAGAAGGGAAGGGTGAGGGAAGGTGTTTTAAAATGTTTTTATTTCTCATTATCCTACTCTGATTTGGTTGCTAACAATTTCCCCAGGTCAGGTCTGTTTTGCCCCTGACGGCAATTGCTGAGTGATCCCTCCCTGTCCTTGTCTCGACCCACAAGCTGTTCCTTGTGTTTTCTCTCCCCTGCCCAGCTGAGGAGGGGAGTAACAGAGCGACATTGGGTGGGTACCCGGCCTCCAGACAGGGTCAGCCCACCACAAGATCCTAGGTGCATGACACTGTACTTTAGACTATAATCTTTCAGCTCCTTTTTATTTCTCCAGCCTTCATCCTCATCCAACCCTTTATTCTTGACTGCATCACAAAACATTAAGCTAATTTATTTTCAAAATCTCCCACAACCTTCTTTTAGAAGTAGCATTATTACCATTACATGGAGAGTGAGCTAAGGCACAGATGGCACAATTTCAGAAGTATCTGCTGATTTGAGCAGTACTTGATTTGAGATGCCAAAGACATGCTTTTCTGAAGCTTGTGTTTCTGAGAGGAGCATGCAGTACTTTTCCAATCTTCTTGCAGGCTCTAGAGTTGGGCATCCCAAAGATCAAGATGGGCATCAAGACCACAGTGAAACTCAGCTGGCCTGGAGGCTCAGATCATGTTCCTGTGGCTACCACTGCCATTTTCATCTAGTAATTCCCTGACTCTCACACTGCATGCTTTTCCCTCTTCCACAGCAAGCCAGGAACAAAGTGCATTATACGGACACAGCTCCTGCGTTTTGGGGTGTGTGGAAATGTATGTGGTAAAGTTACAGATGTATGAGCAACTTTAATGTCAGCACACGCTAACCCCGAGTGCTTCATTCGATGTTAGAGTATTATGACCTTGAGGAAAGGAGGTTCCTACCAAGAGGAAGCCAGACACATGGCTCCTGCCAGGTGATGCTGTGCCGACAGACATATCGTTAATCTGCAACCCTGGAGCCTCAGTTCCGCACAGGCCTCTGCCATTTGACTGCAAGAAGTATCAGAGAAGATCAGAGCCTGCTAGTGCTGTGCGGGCAGGCTGCCGGGGGGAGCTGGATGCCTTGCCAGCTTGCTTCCTGGTAACAAATAGAGGATGGGGAGGAAAGACCTTGGATCCTGCTCTAGCTTCTCAGAAGAGACGTGCTTTGTGGGAACCTCCTAGCCTACCTGCTAGCCCCAAGCCTGAGGTTTCCTACCCAGCTCTTCCCATCTGCTCCCATCCCTGTTCCTGGCTTTTCCCCGCTCTGATGGTCCTGTTTTCCTTGCTAGCAAGTCCTGGTCTAGCTAGTCCTGCTTTATCCACCTGGGCTTATCTCATTTCTTTAGACTTCCCTGTCCAACCTTCTTTCCCCAGGCTGCTTTCTCCAACCTCAGCCTCTCTCCACTCCCGTGGCTCTCTGACCCACGCTCTTTGATCAGCTAATTTTGCATCTTAATTTGAGCCCTGGTCATCAGATTCATTTCCAGTATCAAGCCAGAGAGATTAAAGATCTTTCCACAGCATAACTTGTCATTCAGAACACTGTAACACTGGCAAAGGAATATACATTTCTCTGGTCTCCTCTTCCATTTTCTCATCAGCCCATTCTTCAAAACAGCCCAACTGTTCTTTGATGAAATTTTCCTAGGCACAGGATGCACAGAATAGAAAAACTCAGCATTAAGTGACTGACAAAGTTTTGAACAGAACAAAAACCACAGAGCAATTCCTATGCCCGCCCTCTGCAAACGATCCAAGCTCATGTAATGGCGATACTTAGTAACCTAAGTAATAGACAGCGCTGTCAGTACAAATTATAATTAACTTCCTTTCATTTCTCATCGATTTTCAAGATTTAGAGGACTGTTTACAACAGCTCCTAAAGGCACTTTTCTCCTGAATCATTAACGACACAAATAGTAGACCGACTGGCTACAACAGACCTGGATCATTAGTTACCATAACATACTCCACATTAGGATGTAAGGATACTCCCCTACTAGACGTAGCAACCTGAGGGGTTAGAGTGAAGCAGAGTGTTTTAATGACCTTAATGCTAGTAACAGAGTGAGTCGTTAAAAGAGTTGACTGTTAACTGGATTAATGAGAATGCAGATTAGACTGTAGGAGGTGCTGATCTTTAGTGGCTCCCAGATTTAAACAGACTTCTCAGTCCTCATTAAACTGCCCTTAGCATCTCAATGAGAAAGCAACCCAGTGTGTCCGAGTAGGAAAAGCACTCCTGCCTTATGGAAAGATGAATCTCCCATTGATTTTATCGGGTAGCCTTCCCTGGCCTCATTTCACTTTCCTCTCCGTATTGGAGACCTACAGTCCCAAGTACATTTGTATTCACATTTGACTTGCAAAAGCCCAGTTGTTTTAGGCAAAAAAAAATAGCTAAACCCACCAATAAAATCTGTCTCCTGAACACCACAGCAATACCATTCTGTCTTGCAAGTTAATTCAGTGTTTCTACACATGCATTAAAAGAGCCAATTACAGAGCACAGCGTGTTACATACAACGTAATGCCACATCTCATCTTTCTGAGACAGGTTTCATGGTCCACTGGATCTCTTGAGGACACTCCACAGCCCAGGGCTGACTGCAGTACTCTGTCTTGAAACGCGACACAGCAAGGGCATGTTTTCATGTTAGTCCTTTCTGGGATAGTCCAGAGCAGATGCTGTTAGAGCTTCTTACAGTACAAGAACAAGCGCTAAACCGTGTGTAGAAAATGCCAGCATTTGGGAAAATTTGATAATCCCACCTTCCGGAATGAAACATCCAGCTGTGCCATTGAAACCTAACACATATCATGCTTCACCACAACAGTCTGCCCAGGCTCACTTTAAAATTTCTAACTACACAGGAGCTAAGGTATATGGCAACTACGATGCGTAGCACTGGGCAGGGAGGGTGGCAGCCAAGCCAAAACACGCGGTGATGTCTGAAAGCAGAGAGCTGACCAGTACATGGGTCAGGCTGCCCAGAGCAGACGGTCAGTGCAGTGGCTGTAGTCCAAGGTAGAGAACGCTGCACCCCTGCCAACGGCACTGCAAGCAAACCGGGGCAGTATCCAACACTCCGACATTCGCCAGATGAGGCCTGAGCAGATGCGAACTGCTAAATACAGCATCCTGCCCCCCAAACTGACCACTCTCTTTGTAACAGGCTACGTACAGCATCTCCTCTCCTGAAGAAATGCTACCATACACACCATTAGGGTTGTGGGCAGGAAGGATAGCAGCGACCAATACTAAAGGTTGCCTGACGCGTACTGTTATCAGATCCTAGACCAAAATTTGCTAAAACATCTTTTGTATCACAATTCTGCCTCAGATGAGTGAGGAAGCGTGCGGAGTGCACGTTTATCAAATGTCAAGCACAGCAGTTTGGCTAGAAATGGGGCTAGGAACAAATAATGTAACTAATACTGTTATCCAGAGAGAGATTTTAATCTATGAATTTCTCCGCAGTATCTGAATTACTAAGAAAGTTGTGTTATCTACAGTTTACAAATGAGATTGAGAACCTAAAATGAAGGGAAAAAAATTCCCTTTAACTTTATATGCTCCAAATCTAGACCTGGTTTCTCCCAGGTACATACATATGTACAAGTCCTACTGAGTCAACAGCCAGGAGATCGATACTTCTCAGTACCAGACTGTAAGGTTTTAAGACAGGTTCCCGTGAATTAGGGAAGAAGCAAGGATTGTTCACCTGCAAACAGCTTGTTTTCACTGACCTGTTCAATATGAAATAAAGCTGCATGGCGGAGGCAGGAGGACAAAATCCAGGTTCTCAGGACAGCATTCGACTGTCTAGCCCACATGTGTAATAGGTCTGGGAAAGGCGATACTTCTACCCTCCAAATCAGTCTCCAAAAAAGGTTTATTCTATGAATCCACTAAGTGCAATAACCAGTATTTGATTATACAGTTCGACACCAATTCATAACATATGCACACCAAGATACAGCTCTGACTTGTGAGTACCTGATTTTGAGCCTTAATAATGCTCCTTAAACATTTTTCTTGTTTAATACAGATTCAAAGTATTGAATTGCCCACCAAGTATTAAACAGAGAGTAAACATTTCATCTGGGATTAATGTCAATCCGTTTCTTTTCAAAGCTTCTGTTACTGTAATATAGATGTAGCAGACACAGCATTTAAGGGCACTTATGCAGCAGCACTATTTCTGATTCTGATGAGGTCATTCTGCCAGAAACATGTTCAAGAGGGTTCAAAGCTGCAACTCACCAACGTACGAAAAATGATGAAAACAATTTGCTTAAAAAATAAAATCAAGATGGCAACTTATTAAAAAAAACCCAAAGAGATAAAGGGGTACTCTTAAACACACAGCAGGATTAGCAAAAGATGAAATAAATATATTTTATAATCGCCATTAGCCAGTGTCTCGCTATAATCAGAAGGAAATTTGACTTAGCCAGTGCATATGTTCATATATTATTTATTCTCCCTGAGAGCAGTGTGTAAATGTATAAAAATCGAGGGACTGGCAGTCCTGGAAACAGAAGGTCTCTGTGTTAAGCTGCAGAGCGGATTTTACTCAGGCAGTTACATTATCCTAGGCATAACGTGGAAAAACGGTAGTACTGGAATGTTATTACATATGGCCAAGAATAGTGTCCAGCACTTGTTCTGCACCCTCTTGGCACAAAATGAACCCTGCTGTTAACAATAAAAGTAGGAATTGCTGAGATAAGACACCCTTGGCAGCACCTTCGAATACATAAGGACAACATTTTTCTTCCCTGAAATTCGCAAGCATGGAGGGAGATGGAAACAGAAGGTTTCAGAAAACTCCTTCCAGACCCCTTTGTTTCAGTCAATAGCAACCATGAAATACTCCCCATGCCTGAGATCCATTTGTTAAACCAGCGCTTGGGATTTTCTAGAAGAGATCTATTCTTCCATGTTCGCTGTCACTACCGAATTCCTTTAGTAACATACGACAGATTCCGAGGAGAGATTTACAGCTCTGGCACACCTACTATGCTACTTGTAGTCAAAACAGGCCTCAAATTCAATAGTTGGTGGCTCAGAAATGCCAACAACTGAAACCTTTCATTCTCCTCAGAGTTATTGTGTGGCAAGAAGAATTCCCTACTGCAGGAGCTTCCTCCACAATGCTACTAGTGCCGCCAACAGAGAACAATGCAGATTAATAAAAAAAATTAAAAATGTAATTTTCTCCTCATTATAGTAAACTCCAGTTAAAAAGAAGGGTACCCAAGGGAACGTGCCATGGATGCTGAGACTTTGCATTCCATGCAAATCTGCTCATGTACACACAGGAAATCTATTTAAGAACAAAGAGCCAGAATGACATCCTTAAACCATCGTCCCAAGGCAGTATTTGAAAGGCTAACAGGGCCAACGTTAGAAGCGTACATTTCCATACGGTGCCACAAGCAGTGACCAGCCTTGGGATGGCAGCAGCTGGCAGTGGCAAGATAGGGAAAGCCAGGCAGCGAGCTCCAAGGCAGCGCGTTGTTCCCAGCCTCATTTTCAACGGCATCCCGTGACGGGGGAACACCAAGAGGGCAAGCCGTTCCTCAGTCTACTTTCCCCTTTTTCTTTTCCGTGAGGCTTTGGAGGCCCTTCACAATGAAGAAAGCAGGTTTTTCCGATGATGCTTACTTAAGAACAAAGATTGTCTGATATCAGAACAGACGGCACATTACCCTCCTTCCTGAAGGTCTGGAATAGCTCGTGGGCAACACTCGCCAGCTATTTAATGGGGTAAGAGGTCATGCTCCTAGTCCGCAGCTTCTGAAAGGTGCCCTAGCACTGCAAAACCATACAGCAGATGTGATAAGAACGAGTACTGCTCCCCAGTTGACTTTCTGCAATTCACTTCTTGCTGGGAACACGAAGGTGACTCAAGCTAGCATTTTCTACTCAACTAATTTGTATTCTCCGCTATACAAAAGGTAACGGATCCCCTTTCTGTGACTTGTGTGCATACCCTTTGCCTGGAAATCCCACCTTTTAACTGCTGCCTTACGCAGTATTTTTATGAATATACTGATTCTTTTCACATTTCTCACACTTTATCACATGAAGCCTTACTTGTTACCTGGCATCAAGAAAACTGGAATATCCATGTAGTCTTTTTTTATACCTTTAGGTATTCTTCTGGAGAGTCATGCCACCCCCGTTCTCCTTTCCTCTTACCCCTATGCCTTTGAAAAAACCCTTCATGAAAAAATTCTTCTTTACTCTCCAAGGAAATCTCTTTTCCCCCTTCCTCATGAAAACTGGGCATGCCAGATGAGACACCCTAAACCCACCCGAGTAATGCTGCACAAAGGGCCATCTCCCATGGCTGGGAAAGGACCGTAGACCGAGCCAGATCCCCCCTGTATATAACGTGGTGCTCAGTGCTGCGGCCACAGCCGGCAGAAGGGAGTGAAGTCAGAAGTGTGATGGCAAAGCTTCCTCCGGAGAGAGTGCGCTCAGTGCCTGACCACCCCCTTCCCTCTCCATTCATGCAAGGCCATTACAGGGATGGGAGCGGCACTGAAAGCTTGGGCAGCACTTTGTGGCCGAGGCGGTGGCTGGCAGGAAGGACCCCATTTTCTCATTAAGTAGGAAAGAGAGAACAAATGAAAAAAGAGGATCCCCAGGACTGAGTGGAGCTCCAGACTGCGGGAAGGTGCCAGAATTGCCGCGGAGAGAAAAAAGTTGGCAGTTTCTAAGTGGCAGAATTGCACAGATGCTAGGAGGTACCTGGAGCAGAAAGGAAAGGAAGGCAACACACATTAGGACTACAAAGATGTCGGAAAAAGAAATTAGAGTGGGAATAACAGGGCACCGGGTGAAACACGCAGGAGAAATTGGTGAGGCAGCTCAAATCCTGGCCGATTACACAGAGCTGGATCTCCTGTGAAGCTGGGACTGAAATCTGCATAGCTCTGTCCCACACTTCCTCAGAGAAAGAGGCAATAGGGGTGGGGGCAATTTATTGCTTACCTTCCTAGAGAATAACCGTATCTGTCCCTTTTCTTCTGACTCCTGAATGGGCCTATGGAGGTAAGAGGGACTAAAAGAACAGCACGGACAAGTGAGGCCGCTGCAAGTGCCATGGGCACATGTTAAACTCCAAGATTTCCGCTAACAACCCTTTAAAGACCAAATTCCCAGCACTCTCACCTCCCCTACCTGCTTGGAAAGGAGGTGCTGTTGTCAACTATTGCCCTTTTTAGAAACAAAATACCTTCTACAGCTAAAAGCAATTTTTGCCTTCTGCACTGCAACACCTCATCACAGGTCTCACGGTAAAAATGAGTAACACTCACCAATGGCACCTCCACACTGCAGGGTTTGTACATATCCCTGTCTTTACCAGCATCCAACCACTTAAACAGATGTAAAGAGCAAGCCATCCCACGACCACATAACTTTCTTTAAACTGTCCTCTCACTCCAGCAATTTAAGCGGCGGTTTGGAAAGGCAAGGAGAATGAAATAAACTGGTTCCCGGGATTATTTCACTCATTTAAAAATTAAGACTTCTATTTCAGACACTAGGGATGCGAAATACTAAGAGCCTGACCCTCCTGCAGTGGCACACAGGAGAACTGCTCAGAATCAAGCTCAGGAAGACTAGTTGTCCAGTTCAGTCTGACCTGTGCACAACAAGAAATAAGCCAGGCAAGTATTTCCAATCTCATCATTTACAACACCAGCAAGAGAAAAGGACTTGTCATTATCAAGAGCGTTTTTCTGACCTAAAGATTGCTGCTGCTGCTGCAGATAACCCACTAGTGATTTGCCATCTCACTCCTGGAGCTGTTAAAGAGAGATATTGATGATGCTTATAGTGATGCCAGACAAAGCAATAGAAAACCTCCTTGACATCTGCAAATTTTGAGCATCCAGAAGGACCACCTCTCTCTATGTCATTTTATCTTATTTCTCCTATAAGTTATTTCTTCTTACCGCCAATATCTCAAGTTAGATCACCTGAAAAGTAAGAGCTGAGGAAGCTTCATTCAGCCTTGCCTTGTTTTCCACTCACTGTTTCATACAGACAGAGCCCTCAGATTATTTTGCATAGGAACTACCTCTTTAACAACCTAAAACAGCACTACCAATTAAAAAGAAAGTATAAAATAAAAGAGCAGGTAAAAAATGTGAAGAAATTGCAAATTTTATCCCACCTTTTGTATTTTACAATGTATGTTTGTGGAGAATGTGCTATTTACTACACAGACCTGACATTCTTAGATAAGAATTATTTAATGTATCAACTGAAATGTCTTCTCAAAGAAAACCGTAAGTTTTCCATAAATCATACCCCAACACAACTTATCTTTGGACTTCAGACTGGATGCATACTGAAAGGAGATGCCATGACAGATAGCCCGGACAATAGAACTGAAGACATAAAATAAGAAATTCAGTTTAACAAACGTTACTAGGTCAACAAAACAGATTGACAGGTTATCTAAGTGGACTAAGGGATCAAAATTTACCGTTGACTTCTGTTAAAAAAACAATAACCAAAAACGTACTCCCTATTTTACTTCTTAATTTGATCAAACAAATATTTGCTAATTCTTACACCGTTTCATTAACCTCTTCAATCAAACAGAAAATAACCCTAACAAAGGTCACATGGATAAACTGCCCTTCATACCACTAAAAAGTTGTACCTCTGATGCTGCCTTTCAGCTCAGTGAGCTGAATCAGCTTTCACCTAGTCCGTCTTGTGAGTGTACAGAGAATTAAAGTTTATGAAATGTTTTGAGCACAGTAAGTGTCAAGCCCTTTCCTCTGACACAGACCACAAATCCAAACCGGGCACATCCATGGATAATGTTACACACTATCCATAGAGATAGTGCTCATAAAGGTCGTATAAACCTTTCTCTTTTTTTTTTTTTTATTATTTCTGATGATCTACAGTTCCACTGAGGCAAAAGGAAGATGTGACCAAGTTTTCCCGGTTGCTTTTTAGGAGCTAGGCATACTTGCAGATATACAAAAAAGTGTGAGTACATTAAAAAAAACAAACCCTGAAAACATTCCCGCTTTCCTGTTTATACAGTCTTTTCTCCATCAGAAACTTCTAATATCTTCAAAACCAAAGTGCTTCTCCAATAACTCATTTTACAGAGCTGCTTCTCTCCTCTTCCTCCCTTTTCCCGGGGGAGTAGAGGCTTCACTGATCACGTGCCACAACAGCTCCTGATTAATTCTGATAGACAACCAGCAGTTAGCTGGCACATCATCATCATCGCCCTAGGATGAACAATAATCTGCTTTGCCATCTGCTCCCAAATTTATTTTTAACCAGTCATCGCTCCCTCCAGTGCGGCGCGAGTGGCAGGAATGGCACCCTTCCCCCTGGAAGTGTTGTGCTGCGAGGTGGTGGCGGCAAGGGGCATAGGGGAAAACGTCCAGTTGCGTGCCTCCGAGCATCCCAGCGGATAGGAAACAGATGGATAAATGCAAGATCAGAGGAAAGAAAAATTGCTGCTTCTCCCTAGGGGTGGGCAACTGCCTGTTCTCCCGCAGCAGCCTGTGAGTGCCCCGCTGTTTTTCAGTTCTTTGGACAGGTTTGATAACGTTAAAAGGTCCAAGGGGGGGAATACGCACCCCCGCGTTTACTGAGGACCATGCAAGACTTTGACATAAAAGCTTTTTTGATCCCTTCTTCCCCTCTGAAGGTTAAAACTGGTCGACAGGCACAGATAAACACTGCCCCAGGCGAGCTGTGCCATTGTGCCCCTTAGCCTCAGCCTACGATGCCCCTTGTGTAGCGTGGACTTGATTCATTACCTTCTTTCGAAGAGGGGCACCAAGGTGTTACATCGGCACGGGAAGGTAGCTGGGAGCCTCTGGAAGGACACGAGCACAGGCTTAAGGAGGCTGTAGGGCATTGGGGATGTTCATCCTGTAACTGCCTGGCCCTGCTTGCTGCCTTCATGCTCGCTTTCAGGTACGGTAGTAGAGTCCAGTAAGTGACAACTACAGTGTCATTGTGGCTATGCCCCTGCTGAGTGCCGCTGTCACCAGCAAACTGCAGGTGGATGATGACATATTTGGAAGCTGATGCCATGTTGTAATAGAGACTTAAAAAGAAATCAGGTGGAGCCTAAAGCTTCGTACAGCTGGTGGCATGAGCTACACATCTTTGATTACTGTCAGCAAGATCTGATGATTACCCCACAGAAAATAGGGAACTGCTGAAAGCAGTCTCCAGGATATGAACAAGAACTGTCAAATCTAAGAAGGGCAAACACAAAGAGTGAAGCTCTGAGGGATCTGAGAAAGAACAGAAAGACAAAAGGACCTTAGCAGGTCTCCAGTCCAGTCTCCTGCTCAAACCAGTGCAATCAATCAGACCTGGCTGCTCATGACTTGATCCAGTCATGCCTTGAAACCTTCCAAGGGTGGAGACTGCACAACCTCTCTGGGCAACCTGCTGCACTTGATTGACCATCCTCTTCATGGTGGACAGGTCTTGTATCAGGTTGGAACCTCTCGTTTCAATTTACAGCCATCACCTCTTGTCCTCCCACCAGGCACCACTGCGAAGATCCTGGCTTTGGTCTTCTTGGTACTCTCCTGTACGCGACAGCTATTAGATGCCATGCAGTCTGGTGCTGGACTGCCCCGCGAAACGTCCTCATAAGCAGGGTGAAAAGCTAAAGGTGAATGGACAATAGGGAGGATGCACAAATGACAAATGTTCTCAGTCAGTAGGTAGCAATAATTTGGTACCAGCTGGGAGAGCCCTACGAAGCGAGGCCCTGACGACAGTTAATGTTTTCTAGTGACTGGCAGATAACTAAATTCTGTGAATTTAGTTCACAGTTTAGAAGGTAGAAGGGGTTACAAATACTTTGGGAGAGAGGATTGCAATTCCAAGTGGAGAAATGCTTGGAATAAGTATTATGAAATTCAGTAGAGACAGCAAATACTGCACTTGAGGTTTCTTTTTAAAAAAACAAAAAGGGGCTGGGGAAGTGGTGGTGGTGTGTGGAGGGGCAGTAGCCAGAAAGGGAGAATTGTTTCATCAGCTCACTGCAAAAAAATCAGACTTGCAAGAGGACAAAACCAGGAACCAACAGTGTTGTGCTGCAAAAACAGTGAATCTGGCTGCTATGTGCATTAATAACTATGTCATACAAAGTCTGAGACAACAGTATGTTATCCTCCTGTCCTCTGCCCTGCCAATCTCTCTCCCCATAAACCATGTGCAGCTTCAGATCCCATACAGGGTGGGGACTGACTGTAACGATTCCAAAGGAACAAAATGACACAGCTTAACACATGTTTCATTAGGGAAAAATTGGAAAGACAAAATTGTTTAGTTTTAAAGGTAGTCGTTGTAGGAAACAGGAAATTTTGGATATTTAGGATGTTACAGTAATGGAAATGGTGACAAACTGGTCTTCAATTTCACACATACACATAAAAGATTATTCACAGCTTCAATTTGGGGTAAAATACTATTAGGTTAGGGTATTTAGAACTGAAGATTATGCAGCACTGGAATATGCTAGCCATGGAGGTTAAATTTCTCCTGCTTCAGAATAGGATAATGGACTATCTCTTTTAGACCTGCACCGTATCCGAAATTAGCCTTCAGCATATTCTGAAATGCAGATCTCTTATTGTATACTCATACCCTACTTTGCACCTACTTTTCAAAGCAGAAACAAACAAAACATTTTTAAAGCTGCAACAAACATAAAATTGACAACCAAGTAAGAAAAATTCAAACAGGACTTCCCTCCCACCACCCAGGGCTGTTTAATGAATAAGATTGCTAACAGCAGCTTTCCTTGGAAAATTTGATTCTGCATCATCCTTCCGGATCACAAACAAATGCTTTATCTCTTGTTTTAGGCTTTCTTCTGTACATTTTAATCAACAGATTGCCAATTTTGGAAAATGTTTATCCACTGTACTTACGTTGAAGGCCAGAAGCCAGCCTCATGGTCACTGAAGGGTACTAACTGCACACCATCTCTGGAGCCCTGTACCTCTTACTGAAGCTAACCCATCCGTGGTACAAGAACTGTTCAGAAAGAATCACAGAATCATAGAACGGTTTGGGTTGGCAGGGACCTTACAGACCATCCAGTTCCAACCCCCTGCCATGGGCAGGGACACCCTCCACCAGACCAGGTTGCTCCAAGCCTCATCCAGCCTGGCCTTGGACACTTCCAGGGATGCGGCAGCCACAGCTTCTCATGGCCAACATGCAAACTCCATGCAACAGTGTGCACACAGACAGAAAATCCGGCGCTTTTAGAAGACACTGGAATCACTGTAAATGATCAGGACCCTTTTGCGAGTGCAGCAGTCTTTTGAGAGCTGTGAGATATGCCTTTTCCTTGCTGCAGGAAGGAATAATGCAGGCTGTTCCCCTCCGAACGGTTGCATACTGTAGCGATCCTGACCAGGAGGCTAGCACACACAGTGATGCACAGAAGAGCCTGCGTAGCTGCACAACTGTGCAGTATGTAGCACTTGGCCTTCAGGCCCATACTACACATACACCCTGGCCGCAGGATAAACTTGGCCAGTTAAACATCCCAGAGGACTCTGCAGGCAGCTCTGATACCGGTGATTGCACCGCCACGTCTATCTGGAAGCGAAGCAGCATGCATTCATACAAACTTTGGTTTGCCCAACTCTAAAAGTATTAAGAAAATTTTCTCCTAAGAAAGAAGGCTGAAGACCATCGTGCCAAGCCTCTCCATGGACCAGAGCCCTGACTGGACATCTCTCTGATGCTGCACAGCATGGGATTCCCAGCACCGTAACGGACATGAGATTATCCATTCTCCCTTTCCTTCCTGTTAGTTCCAGTGTGATATTTTAATCAATACCTCATGAAGTTTGGGATCACACAGCAAACCCTTGCATGGGTGCCTTACCCATAGGACCCGCTAAGCTTTTTAAGTGAAAGTCACAGCAATGCCTTTTACTTTAATACAGTATTTCACGTCTGACTCAGCACTGAACATCTCCTGATGGTCCTGTCCTGTCTTCCCAGTCTCCAACACATGGAGGTTGAAAGAAGAATATAAAATCGCGGGTTGATTCCTATGAGAAATTCTGGATGCTCACATTCTTCTCTATTGCCCCTAGCATGCTCACATATAAGGTATGCTGTAAGGCAACCCTCGCCCTTTGGATAAAGTGAACTTGCTTGGAAGAGAGCTTAATCCAGCCTGAATTCATTGAAGTGCTCACCACTAAAACAACTAAAGCAGTAACATTTTTGATCCTTTGCACTTTTAAGCGGTTTCAGGAGTGAAGACAAAAATTTACATTTAAGGAATGTTACCAGAAGCCACCTTCAAGCTCAAAACACTGTGCAGAATCTGAGCTGAGAGATTTGTGACCTCAGTTTGCTCTAAGTGGTTTTAACAAACCAAAAGAAAGCATGGTAGAATAATAATGACTAGCATTAAAACTACTTTAAGAACACGTGATAGTTGGGGGTTTTTTGTTTGTTTGTTTGTTTTTAAAGAGGTTTTTAAAATAAATAATTTTCTTAATGAAAACTAAAACTTTTTTTTGTAGGACAATTCAATGTCTCTCCTGGATTGGCCTGTTCTATACAAAAGAGAAGTTTGACATACACCAGACCATATGTGAGCTTAATTTTAACATTTTAATAGCTCTTGCAGAGTCATAGTGATACTGGCATTCATATGGCGCATATGACAGCTACAGAGGGCTCTTCCCACTGGACTTACGACAGGAACATAGGTGCTACCAGTCTGCAGGGCTCCCTTCGCTGGCAGCAGAGAGAAAGAAGCTCCATTACAGACCACGAGTGTCCATGTGTGGTCTGTAAATGCGTGAAGTGAGGGAAGATGAATACCTTGTCTTGTATCAATGGCCACGTTTGGGAGGAATCTCTCTTCTTCCTTACTGGAACATTTTCTAAGGTCCTGAAAACACATTTTTAAACAAAACCAGTGTTGAGGCTAATTTTGGCTTTCTTCCCAAAGGCTCCAAAAGAGGAGAAAAGTTATCTGCATCAGTTTCCTGAGCTGCATTTTATTTTTATTTCAGCGGTTTTAACTAATGAAGAATACCACCCTACATTTGATATTTTGCGGCACAGGCAGATGAAAGGTTTTACAGTTTCAAACAGTGACTTGAGAAAGAAAATAACAATACCCCAGCCCTTCAGGCTGTCTCTGAGGAGGAGAGTTTGGAAGCCTGAATTCAGAGTCTCTTCCTAGGTTTGTCACCAAGTTATTTCCAAGTAGGAACACATCATATACATATCCATGCAAATTATGTTTACATAGGTCTGTAAGTTTGCAAGAGCTCACTGTAACAGTTGGTCATCACCATTAGGGAAGAACACTACTGACACAATTATTAGTTCTTTTTAATAATTTAACTTGGCTGACAATAAGTGCCAGCATATTTTAATATCACACATGAAAATACAGTTCAGTGCAAGCATACATTGTGTGAAACAGCGTACAAGGCAGTAAACTCATTTGCAGAAAAGCAATATATTGCATTTCTTTTGAGAAGAAAAGGTGTTTGCATACTGTGTCAGATGCATATGTGCAGAAGTAAGAAATAAAGTTGCATATCTCCCTTAACATTGCTAATTTACTGATGTTGGAGTATCAGTGATCCACTCTGTTTCAATCAAAGCCAGAAAGCGCCAGTACAGCTGTTTCATGCCTATCACTGCAGTAACTTCTAGAGTCCAATGTCAATACATTTTCTTCTTGGCTCTACCTGGCCTCCTGGAATGTATACATTTTTGAAAAATCTGTATTCAGAGTAATTCTCTGTTCTAGTATTAAATATACTTTTTACAGAGTGAGGACTCATCAAAAATTCCTCTTCCATCCTCAGATCAAGGGTCTTCCCTTATTTACACAACCCAAGATCCTCTCTCTACACTTTTGCATCAGCTTGCCTTTTAACAAAAACCTCTGACTTTCCTAAATATTTTCAAATTAATTTTGCCTCATTCACAACAATCTGGGGAATGAAGCAATTTGTTCTGGTTCCATCTGAACACACAGGGACCAGGGGATGTTTTGCCTTAGAGCTATGACTAAATGAGGCGAACAGAGAATAAAAAAACCAAAGCCCCAAACCACATAACCTGGCTCTGCCAGCACCTGCTCCGATCACTTGCTGCATGAAGGAAAGCTGAGCTTTCAAGGGGAAGAGGGTACAGAAGCAATCCCTTGTTATCACTGCAATCCCAAACCAGAATGCTCTCGGTTCTCCTTGGGCACAAGACCATCAACAGCACTACAAAGTTAGTGGCGTTTTCTTCTGTCTGCTCCCAGGACTACCTTTCAGCTAGTTCATCGTTTACAAGTCACAGCCATCCCCGTTTAATCTGCTTATTGCCTCCCCGATGCACATCCAAAGACATTCACAAAAACACAGCGATACAGGTCACAGATGAGAGAGAAATCTCTCTCCGTTTCCCAACAAAGTATTCAGTACTTACAAAGGATTCACTTCAGGGTCAAGGAAAGCCAGACAAAAGATTTCAGTGGAAGCAAGAAGAAACACTCAGATTTTTTGACAAAAGCAGTCAGCAAGAGATGAAGGTACTGTATTAAAACCCATGCAAGTCTTCTCAAGGCCACAAAACACTGCCTTTCAAATTTATAAACAAATCCAGAGTCTGATTTAACCCTTAAATAATAAAATGATAATGCTCTGGATTAAAAAAAAACCAAACCAAACATCCATGAAAAGGACACTGACACTGGGCAAGGGACTGGAAGCTATCTTTGGAAAGGAATGGAAGAAATTTGAAGCTCCAGATCTTTGCTTTCCAAACTTATTTGAGTGCACACGCCACCAGTAAAAAATTTGAGCACACCCCTTCAATATAAGGACACTTACTTACAAGTCACATACAAGTACCACTGTAGTGACATACAATGTACATTAGAAAACATATAGAAATAGGGGGCGATAAAAATGAAAAACTATTTTACAAGGTTTTTTATTTTATCAATGGTAGAAAAAAAAATATTTTCTTCTTACACTTCAATGGATTGTTTTTGCATGCACCCCATTGTGGAGACTGCTGCAGATGGCCTTTTCTCCTCCCTCCTGCTCCCAAGAAGAATATCTGCTCTCTTGCAGCCCAGTGAGGAACAGCAGTTACCTTGAGCTAATGCAGAGACAACTATGAGGGCAGCGAGGCCTGTGGCATTCAGGACTCGGGGGAGGGTGGAGGGGAGATGACATGCACTGCTCGTTTTGTTAGGGATTACACTTCATAACACAGTCAAGGAAAACTGGACGTTGGAGGCCAAAGCACGTAAGAGAATTTATTCACACAGAGGGAACTTAGCAGGAATATGAGTGATTACAGAGAGAAAAAAAAAAGTAAGCCTAATCTTAAGTTTTGGAGAAGCTACAGGATATTGGGAAAAATGGGAAGCAATCTATTTTGACTGGGAGAAGGGAGGATGTTTGATATACTCATCAGCAAACTGAAGAAACATAGCCCAGAAAAATTAATCAGAAAACGATTGCATAACTGGTGGAGAACAACATTTTGAAGGGGAAAAAAATTATGGTTCCCCATAAGCCTTAGAGTGTGTTTCAAGGGTCTATCCTATCTCACTTCTGTTTCATACTTTCTACTGAAGATTTTGTTTGTAGAATTGAATATGCAATGTACCAATGAGACACAATTGGGAAAGGCAGCAAATCCTTGGTAGAAGACACAACTGGAATGAAAAACTGTGTTAATAATTGTCAGCAGCCAACACTATGATGTTTACTCAAGTCCAAAGCATCACATCGTTTTTTAATACTATTCACACATACCAGCACTTTACCTTCTGTACTGCCTACAGAAGGCTGTTGTGAGCCTTATAAAGGCACCTCAGGATTGACAGAATAGGGATGAAAACAGTATGTCATATCACGGCTCAGACACTGCAGTACTGAATTTCGGGGCACTCACAAGATCAAGCCCATCCTTGAGACTATACCACTGGGGACATTCTCGAACAAGACAACTTCTGAGTAAGATACCAAATTCCAAGCTTTAACTGCTAAACCCTGAAAAGAAAAAGCATACCACCAAGTACATTAAAGGATTTTGCATCACAGTTGACAGCAGTTCCTAAATGAAGAGGCATCACAAGTCGAGGAATCAATGTTTTGACACTAAGAAATCGTATAGGGTACCTGCAAGTAAACGCTGCCGTTGCATTAAAGAAAGGCATTTGATGCAGCGTCAAAAAATACATCAGCAAACGCATATTTGAAATTTTTTTGTCGCACAAATACTGATACAGGCACTGATCTGAAAAAACAACTACGTAAATGAATTCTCAGGCACAGATTTCCACAACCGATTTCCTGTGTCTCAGCATTCAGAAGCTTACAGGGTCTTAAGGCTCCTTTCAGAACTGATTATAAACAAACATACGGACATTGATTGCAAATCTCTCAGCTCTCACAGGGAGTTTCATATAGAAGGCCCGCCGTGCTGTTTACTTGCTTTTGCTTTCTCTCTCCTTAAGTACGCACTCATGCTTGCTACCACAAATGCCTCTATCGGAGCAAGTGAGGCTGGCACAACTCCAAGGCAAATTGCCATCTTGCTGTCAGAAATGCATTGTGCACGGATTTCACTTGTATTTTACTGGATTGGACCCAAGTGAGCAAATAAATTAAAATTCAAATCAAAAGGGGTTCAGAGAAACAAGCTCTCAGTCCTTTCCTTTCCAGGTGAGAGAGCACCAGTGCAACAATGAACTTGAATTTGTGATATCACCTGTACTCAGAAGAGGGAGAAGCAGGGTAAAAAAAAAAAAAGATTCATTTTTGCCAAAGATAAGAAAGTCTCTTTAAATCCAGAAGACAGGAGAACCTCAGAAAATTGTGAAGACTTGTTTATAATTGTCTTCTAGTTAAATATGAACTACAGAGGTGAAATTTTGGAACAGTGCTGAAGACTAGCAGACTCTCATTTGTATTTCTGAGGTGTCAGTACTGTTCACGTGGGATCTAGAGGCTCAGAATTGCACAAAATTGGAGACTTGCAAAAAAATACTTGGTAAGAGAAAAATTCCGCTTCTAAAAGTGTTGGTCCAATGGTCCTACATGTTTCCCATTTCGAAGATAGAGAACCCATGCCACAAAGCCACACAAGTATGTGGTAGAAGGAGGGATCTCTAGAGCTCACACCCGGCACACCAACCTGCAAGTTTCTGCTGCGGTACCTAAATAACAAAGTCACCCATGAACATTTAGGAGGATGCAAAACTTGCCTGCTGATGTGGGCATGGGTCAAGCTCAGGCTCAGCCACATCTTCACCCATTCCACAGAGAAGCTGTTTGTCCCTGCATTAGCCTGTAACCACTGCAGTCTTGACAATGCACAAGTGCCAAATCCTTCACATTCAAACTCCCGAATGAATACCACAGATTCAGATGGTGATTAGGATTCCATTTTGGAAGCAAATATTTAACTGCTGAGGAGCACAACAGCCTTCATGCTGGAAAGCAGCAAGTTCCTGCCTGCTTTACAAGTTACTGCTTTTGTGGGCCATTAACTTTCAGCTCCAGGCAGATTAAGATGAAAAACTAAAGCATTTAGCAGTGGCAAGACCCTTGGCCAAGGGGAAGGACTACAGGCAAGAGTAAGGAACTCATTGCCCAGCAAAAACATGCCAGCCTTTCACAGAGAGTTAGGGGTCGGAAGGGACCTCCAGAGATCACCTAGTCCAACCCCCCTGCCAGAGCAGGATCCCCTAGAGCAGATCACACAGGAACAAGCCCAGGCAGCTTTGGAAAGCCTCCAGGGAAGGAGACTCCCCCCTCTCTGGGCAGCCTGTCCCAGCGCTCTGTCACCCTCACAGGGAAGAAGGGTTTCCTCACGTTCAGGGTGAACCTTCTGTTTCCAGTTGATGGCCATTGCCCCCAGTCCTGTCACTGGACACCCCTGAGCAGAGCCTGGCCCCATCCTCCTGACACCCACCCTTTAGATATTGATCAGCATTGATCAGATCCCCCTCAGCCTCCTCTTCTCCAGCTGAACAGCCCCAGCTCTCTCAGCCTTTCCTCACATGGAAGGTGCTCCAGGCCCTTCCCCATCGCAGTGTCCCTGCGCTGGGCCCTCTCCAGTAGCTCCTTGTCCTTCTGGAGCTGAGGAGCCCAGAACTGGACACAGCACTCCAGGGGAGGCCTCACCAGTGCAGAGTAGAGGGGGAGGAGAATTTCCCTCGACCTGCTGGCCACACTCTTCTTAACACACCCCAGGATGCTATTGACCTTCTCGGCCGCGAGGGCACGCTGTCGGCTCATGGTCATCCTGTTGTCCACTGGGACTCCAAGGTCCTTTTCCCCAGAGTGTGGGGGGTGTCTTGACACCCAATGTTCAGTTATCACAAAAATATCTGGGAGATGGCAAACAGCTCGTCTGATAGACACATGCGCATCAGCCAGTTTAATCACAACCGTTACTGACTTCTCATATGAAAAAACCATGGGGTTTTTGTTTGGTTGGTTTTAAAATTGATGTGGTCTGTTTGCAACAGTAATCACACATTCCTCTGATCTTGGCCACAAAGCAGGGAGAACCACCTAGACTGCCATCTATCTTTTTCAGGTTGAGTGATGCATCACAAATTACCTAATCCTTTGTCTTTTAGGGTCAAGTCACATCCTTCTCTTCCACTCACTCCATGACCCTACATCTGCGTCTTTTAAGGTTTGAGGGTAGACAAGCAAACCCCTTTTTCATCAGTTGCACCAGCGCAGTGCAATTATTACAGAAATTGAAAAGCAGGTCTCTTCTCTCAACTCCAGCGATTTACGAAGTTGCTCACCTTTTCTTTGCAACTTAAAACCACAGTGTTCAAGTCTTCCCACAGTCACCAACGTTACTCTTTATATACTCAAGTCGCGCAGTAAAGCTGCTAAATGCTTTGATCTACTTGCCAATAAGATTGTTTTCAGGAGTAGTTTAGCCTGAACCCAGTAAACTGGATCACACCTTTTCAGACTAACAGCAAAGTTAATACAGAAAAGACAGCCTGCCGTAGCTCCACCTGTAAGCACGACCAAAGAACTCGTGTTAGCCACAGTGAAGTCCCTGGGAACAAGCAGGAGAGTAAGAATGAAATGATTAAACAGCCCAGGAAGAAGAAAACGTTTGCAAAGAGGGAAAATTCTTCCATGATGCAATTTTAGGCTGGCTTTATTGAGGCGATTTGGTATTATTGAGCTTCCTCCTGTTCTGCCAAAGCAGCTGCCTATTCCCTTCCTATACCCAGATTTCCTTTAATCATTGAAGACAGGATGCTGTGTTCTGACGAAATGCCTTTCCTGGCCATCCCGGGTGGAGGGAATTAAAAGCCTTGCCAACTCTTTTGAAATGTAAATCTTCACCAAGTATTTTTCATGCCTCTTGCCGCTGTTGCCTCTCCCCGAAGAGCACGTTAGGTGGAACCGCGGACTGTTTACTTATCTACTGAAATTAATATTGTCTTGCCCTTGCCGTCCCCTAATCTCTCCATTTTCATTTTCCTCCTTCCTCCTCCTCAATTCTCACATTTTTCAAGGCAAAAAGCTTGTTACCTCTAGATGACAAGAAAGCTTGATCCTCCAGCAAGCAAGACCATTAATTCTCTTATCTGTATAGCCAATATGGCTCGATAAAATTTCTTTCTTTAAATATGAACTATTTCCGTTACCTGTTGAGACCTTGACAGAATAAACATTCAGTCAAATGCTTCTTTTCATGTTATGAAGAGAAAAATTCTTCTCTGCCCCTTTTTAGAGAGCATGGGCAGGGGAATTGCATTTTAATTAAAAAGGAGGAATACAATTAGAATGAGTAAGAAGCACACAGACCACTAATCTAATATATGACAGTAGAAAGGAAGATGCTGAACCTGACCCTCCCAGGGAGCATGCAAATGTCAGTATGAAGACTCCTAGCCTAGTGTTGTTCTTTCGGTGCCGTTTCAGCCCCCAGCTGTGGGGGGTAGTGCAGAAAGATGATTACTTGCAAAAGTGAAATATGAATGTCTTGTGCAACAGGACAAAATTCTCCAAATAAAATCTTGTACATTGCAAAATAATCTCCTGAAGTCAGTGACGGGGGCTGTGTTGAATCTAGAATGGTTAAAGCAAGACTGAAAAATACAGTGAAAATACATATTTATGAGCAACTCTATACTGATAGAAGTGGAGTTGAGAGGGTTTTTTTTTCTCTATTTTAGGAACAGAAATTAAGAATTTTACGCTATTTGACAATGATAGATCAGTACCAGTAAGAACTTACCAGCTCTAATATCAAACCTGCAACAAATTCAGACAGCAATTTTAATGTTCATAACTGCTAATTGATTTAGCAGCATGCTTAACAATACAAATACCTTATTTGGGGCTTTATTTTGTAACAGGACTCAAGAAAATAAAGTAAGCAATGACTGTATTATCCACATGCATTCCCAATTGCACCTATTCCTCAGAAAACATGCTTAGAAAGGAACCGAATGAGCACTACAGCTTGCAAACACTTTTGTCCCCTCAAATATTTTAAATACAAATCTGTTCAACTGTTGGTTCTCCCTCTCTGTTGTGGAAGTTTTAGATACACCCCAGGCTTTCTGCACTTCTGATTAAGGAAAGCAGTGACAACCAACATACTGCCCACGGGGAAGGAAGGGCTCTAGAAGAACTCGCACTTGTTTTGCCACAGGTATGCGTATCGGGCCACGTTATGCTTCTCCATATACTCTGCTGCCATGACCTTTATCTACAACGCTGCCATGCACGCAGCGTCACAGCAGCTGGCCGCTCTTTTGGAAAACCAGCCATTGAATACCTTGTACCAAAGTGTCACACAGGGAAGTAGGAACCAGCAAGTTTTGATAAATATTAACCTCAATATGCCTTTGAATTTGAGATTGCTGTTGGTAACCCCAAACCCATCTACCACATTTAAGAACCTGCCGGGAACACAAAGAGGTCTTATTTTTGCAAATGGAAGGAAGCAGATTTTGTGCACGCGTGGGTGGCAACTGCAAAAAGCATACGTTTGGCACGTGGGGGGATAGCATTACTGCCAGCTATGAAGCATTTCCATTAGGGCAGTTTCACTTGGCATATTCCTGCGAGGAACTTTGTCCTCACAATACTCGGCTATTTTGAAAACTCGCTAGCAGAAACCTCATTGCAGGCCCTGATCATCACTGATCAGCTCGCTACAGAAACCCCATGTTTCTCACTCGCTCACGCAATTCACATTTCTCGGTAAGCTGGGAAACCAGTCTGAACTGAGAGGATAACAGAAAGAACAGCTTGAACGATGCCAGAGGGGACGTTAATTTTTCCAATGTAACAGATTAGCAGAAAAGGGTATTTGTCCAAACCCACCGATCAAGGCTCAAATGTACACCTCTAGAGCACAGAATTCAGTGGCAATAGGGACCAGCTTTGACCTTCTTTCAACATATGAAAAAATGAATTCATACCTTTAAACGGTGAAAAGCAAAATGAAAACAAAAAAACCCTGAGCAAACCTCAAACCAACCCATCAAGAAAAATCACAAAACGAAGATGTACACCCAAAATCAACCACCCACACCAACCTAAAAACACTGTACCACACTGGCAAGAGAAAGACTCTCTTCCCTTATCTTCCCACCCTCAAGAGTAAGAGATTTCCTTCTTATGCCACAACTGCTTTTTGTCAGGTCATTCTCAAATTCAGGCATTGAAAAAAAGATCAAAGAACAGACTACTTCCCTAGACACACAAAGTTAGGCCCATCTGAGAGGGCATCTTCCTTTAACAAGCAGCAACTGAACTGGGAACACTTTACCTTGCAAGGTAAGGAATCACATCTTACCTTGCGAGATGTTGCAATTTCTACTTCTGTCTGTAAAGGACCTACTTTTCACCCTCAAAAAATTACCACGAAACTCCAAACACTCATACCAAGTGAGTCAGAAGTCCTCCTAACCATGGAATTGGCTTCAGCAAACCATTTCAGGCATCTTCCTTTTGTCTTCTAGGGTTTGTGTACAGCTCAGTAACGTTGACAGGACTTCTACATCTATTTGTTTAGATCACATTTTGTGCAGGGCTCCCAAAAGACTCCGCCAGAACATACTGGTAGATGGGCAAGATGTTTCTGCTGCGTGTCTCCACCCAGAAGACAGACAGACACATCTCTGGTGCATCCGAGAGGTACAAGCAGAAAACTGGAAAAAATAACCCCCAAGTAAAGCACTCCCTCTTGAAGAAACAGCAATGACCACAGACACTTTGCCTTTCCCCTTCACCCTCTAGAACTTCTGAATACTTGAAGCTGATTGAATCTATACCATGAAGCATTTCATGATAAAGCCCCTGTTACCACCTACTTCTCAATCTTATAAGATTTATTTATGCACCCATGAAGGATTCTCACAGGTGCCTATTACATTTCACTGTTACTTACCATTTCTGACTACCATAACTATAGTATGACTGTGCCATTTCAGCACCCGTCAGGCAACACTGACAAGGCATCAATCAGCACCATGCCTGGACCTGCAGTGTGCGCTGGAAGACGTATTTCAGTACAGGATGGACACGCTCATCTCTAACTTCTACCCCGATAGCACCCTGCCAGGCGTGCTACCTAAGCTCTGCCAGGGGGCCCAGCAGGTTGTCAGTGGAGAACGAGGCACGCACGGTGCTCCAAGGGCATGGAGGTGCTGTAACTCAGCTGCGAAACAGCAGCTTGACCACAACCTGCAATATACATGTGGAATTGCCTACACATATTTCTTCCTTGGGCACAGTTTAGGTAGCAAACTCCAGAAAATTCAAAGCATAACAACCAAATTTGCTTCTGCATTTCACAATAACGTTAATCTACATTTCATGTGATGGTTTCCCCTTCATGCTGACCTGGGTTTGCAATTAGAGGAGGGGAGCAAGTTAATGTCTTTAAAAGAAAAAAAAAAAAGGCACCTTCAGAACTACTTTATATTATCTAGAGGAACACTGAGTTGCTCATTCATCTCGGTGTGCAGACCATTTTTAGCCCAACTAAATTAAAAATACTGTAACAGAATTTTTGAGCATCTAAAGACGTTTCTCCTGAAAAGGTAAATTAAAAATTCCAAAAGTGGACTGCATGAGACACACGTCAAATTACTGATTGTTCAGAAGCGCCATATGATTTAATCCATATTCAATATAAAATTGGAAAAGAAGAGAGGAATCCTTTCCCGTTCTCAGTAAGAGCTATTTATGCTCCAGCTCATACGCACAACCTCAGCAGCTCTGAGCCAACAAAGTTCTTCCTTCTGTCCTACTGTGGAAGATAGACAGTAAGCAGAGAAAGAAAAGATTGAACAGGACAAAGGGAATATCCAAAGGAAGCTCATTAGGAATTAAAGATTATTATTTTTTCAAACTTCAACCAAGAAGACCGTGCCAAAATACCAACTGAGTCAACACACTGGACCCTCAAATTGCATCCAGCAGCAGAGACTGCAAGACAAGTAAGAGGATTCTATGCGAGCTCCTGATCCGACTTACAGATACCCATGCCTAAAAGGATGACACACTTTGCAGACAGTATTACCAAGGATGCAGTTTCAAAAGAACAGCAAGTTACTAGAGCAAAAGATAGGAATGCTGCAGTCCAGCTTTCATCGCTGCAAACGGCTCAGCAATATTCTCAGATTTTACAGAGATCTTCTTGCTGTTATCTATTTCAATTTGCAAAGCCAAGAGAAAAGTTAGTGATAACCTTTACTTGAAGGGCAATTACTTCCTGCACTTCTCATAATAGAATGTCCTTTGCAGACAACCAAAAAAAAGGTATCAATACTGTAAGTCAGGGCACGCATTTATCAGACACTTTTCTTCAAGAGACACAGCACACCAGGCAGAGGTCAGTGTGGGATACAGGGAAGTGACCAGCCAGCACTCTATGGGCAACAGCTTTCCATAGTTACTGCAGTGACTTATAATCCTCCGGTTCGATGTTCTACGTAGCACAGGCTTTAACACTACCTTCACCTATTTCTCCACAGTCCATGGTTCGACTAGATGGTTATGTTTCAGACATGGCATCCAACCCATAGGGAATGAGTTCAAGTCACAGATGTAACCTACACATCCCCGGTAAGCCATTCCAAAGAGTATTCTTACTTTTAGAAAAACATGCATTAATTCTGCTATGTTTTTCTCAGTTTTCCGTTCCCTGTGGCTCCAGGCCTTATCAAGCTGAAGCAGAGTAAAGCTGACAGGAATACTCTTGGAGCTTTTGCCAGAAATTTGAATAGAAACAGAGAAACTAAATAGAGCATGGGCAGTTTCCTTCTGTTGGTGTTTGCCAAAAGCTTTCAGTGGCAGTACAGACAAACAAAACGTGGCTGTAAAGTCAAGAAAAAGCAAGCCGATGGGTTTACGTACACTTGGAAAGCTAACAACAATTTAAAAAAAACCCTTCACAGAACTTGCAGTTGTTCAAAACAGAATTGTTCTGAATCCTTTCTTTTTCAAGGTATGCCAGTTTACAGAAAGACTTTTAAGTCCTGATTTTGGCTGGTAAAAAGCTGCAAGATGTTGCAGTACTAATATCATGTAGCACATACATGGCAGTATAAGGCAGACAAAGCTATCCAGAATGCCTGTTCTGAAAATCATTGAACCTGAAGGACAAGAATCAACAGCACAAAGACCAAATACAGATTGCAGAGCGTGAATAAATCAAATAAATACCTTTAAGTGATTTATTTTTTCTAATGGCTGGAAGGGACAGAACACACAGAGAGATGTACCAGAAACAGACACAAGAGTTCTGCAAGAAAAGTTCAAAAAACAGGGAGAAGGGGAAGAAAAACTCCACCAAAATAGACAGGACAGGTTCAAAAGTAATTGGAATCAGATGAGGAAGATTTGAAGCTAGTGCAGAACTTGCCCGAGGAAGTGGAAATTCAAAAGAAGAGAAGGCAGATGTGTTCTGAATAGCTCACTGGGAATGAAGTGAGAAGCTGAGCACTCAGAAGAAAAGGCAGTAGCTCTAGAAGTCAACACAAGACCAAGGGGGGGGGGAGGGGAAGGAAAAAAAACCCCTCAAAGACTAGTCAAATTTCTAATCTCAGTAACAAGGCCCGAACCATACAAACGCGCAGCTACATACAGGCTGCCTGAATGCGCTATAAGGTGCCTTGTGACAGGTACAGAAACCCAGCCTCGAACACGTTACGCGTAATTCTGTTATGAAATACACAAATGACACGCGAGAGGCTTACAGTGAAGCGAGTGGGGCGACAATGAAATTCAAGGTGGTGTCTTCCCTTTGGTGAAACTGATATTGCCACCTTCAACCTGTTCTTCCCAAATTAAATTTCCTATCAGCACACAGAATAAAAAAGGAATCCAGATACGCAGTATGTTACTATTACAGTGCATCTTCAGGAACAATAAGACAGCTATATCCAAAATCATTCACCAAACCAAGAGCAAACTGTGGGAGGGCAAAGACAAGACAAGTAATTAGCAGCTATGATTTCCAATAACAACAAAAGGCTCCAGTGATTACAACTGCAATTAAGTACATCTCAACAGCATCATCTTCCGGATTCACGTTATCCACTTATCTTCCCTCTTTTTCTCTCCACTATTATTCATGTCTTATCTAACTGAATGTTCTGGTGCGGGCACTTACTGTATAGATGTACGTAAGAGAGATCAACTGTGATTACAATATACTGTTAGCATCAAATTTTTCTTCACAGTAACAGAATTGAAAGAAACGCAAGACTGGATAAAAATTAGATTGCAAAGGTAGAAGAGAACAGAGGAAAACCTACTTTGCCTAGCCTTCTATTTTCTTTCTAACATCAACATTCGCTTGCTGTGCTAGTCTGTATCCTGCTGCAGTTTGGTACCTGGAATACCTACGGAAGTCCAGGGCTGAAAAACAGACACTGTGATGGACCGTGGGATCTTGTTTCTGTCACTCCTTCACTTCAACCTCACTGTCCCTTTTGCAGTTTAGAGTCACATACTTTCTTTCCCACTGACCTTGAATTTGACAGTAAACTCCAACACTACACTATATTTACAAATATGATTAGGATATGAGAACAGGATACATCAGAGAGAACTTCCCCAACCAGATCCAATTAACCACGCAACAGAACACCTATCCATGACCATCATTTCCAGTGTTGTGGCACCCAGGAGTCAGCCAACCCCAGCTGGTCCGTATAGAAACAAAAGGACAGCTCCCTCTGCCGGGACAGACCACGCAGCTCCTCCTGTCCTCCCTCCCTTGCACGCAATGGACCTGGGCGCATGTAATTCTCCAAGAATTGTTCTTTTAAAAATCCAATCCACAAGATGGCATTGAGCTGTTTAGATGGCTCTGCAGTTCCAGGAACTGGCCTACAGAAACCGGATTTCTGTAGTTTCTACATTTAAAAGTACAGAGAAGTAAATTCTTCCCACGGGTCTGTGTAAGAGCTGGATGAACATCCTGTCTCTAGGTGAAACCAGTGCCCCTTGTGTCCACTGTCCACCCATGCCTGGGAACAGAGGGAGCTCAGCAGTGTTACCCACAGCATGCATTCAACATCTGGCTTTTCTTACTGCTACTCTGTTAAACTCTTTCGTGTACATCCCTGCCCCAAGAGATAGCCCTTACCTTGTAGAGGGGAATGGCTGCAGCTTTCCACCTGCATGAGACTGCATCACAACGGCAGCTGCAGGCAATTGCCAGCACGCAGAGCACGGAGGGATGAAATGTCAGAGCACAGGTAGGCAGCAGACGATGGCACAAGTGAAAAGTAATGATCCCTATTCCAAGTGCTTATATTAGGATCTTCCAGGAAAGCTACTATCTTTTTCCTTTCTCAGTCATCCCATCTGAAACACGCCATGCTTAGAGCTAGCAGGCACTCACTGGTCATACAACCCAGTGACTCCTCCAACACGTGTTTTCATCACCTGGACTTTTACCACTTGACAGTTTCTTTAACGTTACAGGATTCCTGTCCTTGAACTTCCTACAAGTACCAGCCAGTACTTGTTCAACTTTTGACAGCACAGTAAGTTTTCGGAGCTTTTTGGGGTTGGGATGTTTAATAGCAGAAAAAGGGATGGAGAAAAATCATAACACTTCTAAAAACAGAGGGATCACAGTCTCAAAGTAACATTTATACCATTTAAAACCCGCATTTAAAATCACCTCGGTGGCAAGCTTGATGCCCTTTAAAATAATATTTTTCCAAATTAATTGGATGAGCAGCAGCCAAAGCACATCTATACCTATGTGCCTTGAAAACATGCCCTTCTTACTATCAATTATTTTCTCTAAGATGACAAATTTCTACCTTCCAGAAACACCAATAATCGCATCTTCTGAAGAAAAAATAAATACCTCAGCTTATTTTAAAATTATTCACAAATGGAGTAAAGCACAGAGCTAAAATAGCCTCCTATTTGACAGCTGGTAACCTGTAAGAAACAGACCTCTGCTAAAGCCGAGAGACACGCACAGACGCTGCGGTAAAAATTAAAGAGCACGACAGACCCTGCGTATGGACAGGATCTTCACAGGCACTCTCAGTTCACAAATTGCAACAGAATCACTGCGGTCCTGGAGAGATTCTGGAAACCTCCTCACCATCACTGAAAAGGGCGAGAGTAATAACCTCGCTTCTAACCCTTTCATTCTAGATGATTGTTCAGAGCTTGCATTTGAATTGTAACTAGGGAAGAAGAAAGCGAAGCAGAAGAAAACATAGGACATCTAAGCCATCCCCATGTCCCAGTGACAAGGACAAAAAGCAGATGGTGAGACAGGATGTCCTTTAACAACAGATAGCCAATTTAAGTGCAGCTCGGTCTAGACCGGTGCAGAGGACTTCCATGCTCTATCGGCTCCATGGACTAAGAGGCTTTGGCCCTGCAGGCCTTTTAATTCATAAAATTTTATCAACATGGCTGCAGTCCAGGAGCAGCTCAGGTCAACCGTGACTGAAATTCATGTGGCTTTCAGCTACCCTTCAGCCGTTACACTGCCATGAGTTTCAATGAGCAGGAGAGGTTTATGCATAGCGCTGATAAGGGCTAAAGACATCCTTGGAAAAGCATGGCTATTCACTGCCTAATCAACCTTGTTCCTCTGCATGCCTTGTCCTCACAAGCTCCTCCTGTGAGAGACCCAGAGGTGTTTCAGTTCTTTTTAACACAGAATTCCAGAGGAGCAGGAAACATATGCAGACAACACAATGCACTGCAATATAAAGCAGCCATCCTCACTTAAAAAACAAAACAAAACCAAAAACCCAAACAAAATTGCCCACTTACTTACCCAGAATGGAAACAAATAGCTATCTCATGGTTTGGAGACAGCATGAAACCTTCTTCAATAGTAACTGGAGAGCCCTATCCAAACTGGTAGTTCATGTAAAAGCTCTTGAGAGACAACAGTATCACCACACTGCCTGGAAGAAGCAATCATTGACTAAACAGTTACATAAAGACAAACAGCGTACACAAGTTCTAGAAAGGTATGTTGTTACCCCAAGTAAGTGAAAGTAAACTGGCTACCTTGTTATTTGCATTAACACTGACAGAAACCAACTGCTTGGAGATGCTGGGAAAACAGCACTCAACTTTTCCTTCCCTCAGTAAAACTGCAAAACACTCCGTCTGCCAGTGAATGATTTTGCACGGTGGAGACAGCCAGCGCCTGTACTGCAGACAAACCCATGGCGAAACTCCTCAGTTCTTGGAGCACAGGCCTCGCTGTCAAAGCCGAATCCCAGCATTACTGTCGCCTTCTGCATCTCCTCAACAGCCAGTTCTTTGCTCTTAGAACACACCACCCACACAGGCCAGGAGGATTCACCTGCGAAGTGTGACAGGTCCCCTCGGGACGAGTGTCTCGCACTGCCCACTATGTTTGTTCTCTGCACAGGTTCTCTCCTTACTGAAGCAAACTGCAAAAGCACTGTTCCCCTTCAGCCCAACACCCACAGCTGTAGCTGCCACCGATGACCACGACTGTAGGGAGCTCAGTGGTGAGTATAGCAAATCTTTGCTGGCACTACTGGTTTTGATGCTCCATGAGGGAGCAACCTCTACCCGAAGAGCTGCACTGGATTACAGCAACAGCTCTTACTTGACCTGGTGGATTCTGTTTCTCTCATACCAAATACAATTTTCATGGTTGTTCAAGTAAAAAGAGTCTCACAGCTCTTGATCTTTGGAGGCAGGAGAGAGGGAAAATGATAGACTGAACATTTGTTGGGTGTTTGCCCTTCTGGAAAGCAGATTAGACATCAGTAGCCCCGGTTTACAAGCTTCAATGTCACTACCCAGTGAATTTTTACAGCTTCTCATTGCAATAACTGACACAAAGCACCACTCCAACATTTCCCAGAGTCTCCTGACTTTTGCTTTTTTATTTTTTTTTGGAAAAGTAAGATCAGGACAAAGAATTCAAAAGAAAAATTAGTAAGTAAAGAAACTAATTCAGAAGGTGGAAGTCCAACACCCAACCCCTGCTCCCTGCCTTCCTCCCAAAATAATCCCAGATTAGACAAGCAAACTAGGATCTCATCGGGTGCAGGTGTTCTCCCTTTTCTTGCCTGCCACAGATGCACAAAGTATTTGGACTGCCCCTGTAGACAATGACACCCAGAAAAGATTCTTATTTCATATGCATGAGACGCACCTCCACCGAGACACACACTTGAAAAAGAATCTTGTTTACTCCCAACCAGAGACAAGTCTGTAATTAATTTCTTTTAACTTTTGTGAGACTGCTTTACACCAGGGAAACAAGGTTGTGCAGTATAATAAACTGGCTAGAAGAAAATTAAACAGTAACAACCTACTCCTTGCGTGACCATCTCTAAATTGAACATTTTTTGCATACCAAAATGAACTATAATTATGCCCTCTCCGCAAACCACCAGTAAATCATACAGTTTACAGGTGAGACCAGGTTCTACGGAAAAACCATCTGCTTCCAACACGGACAGACTGCCTTATTTACCCTTCAACTGCGACAAGAGCTCCATTTCTCTACTGCTCGTCACTCAAGCATTTTACCGACATCACTATTTGCCTGTACACACTGTGTAAGGCTGTATACATTGGTTTGGTATTTCACTCAAACATCTACCACCTGCAGAAACAGAGTGCCCTCTAGCTCTGGCTGAACTCAAGGGATTTTTTTTCCTAAGACTCTTGGTTCCTTAAACTCCAGCACTTCGAGACAAAGGAGTGCGCCAGAGCATTCTGCTACCTGTAGTCTTACCTGTCTGGGGATCAAAGAGCTGGTTGGCCTCCAAGTCTGTGAAAGTGCTGAAGCAAATGGGGCATTTAAAAGAGGCACGGTTGGTGGAGTCTCTCTCATCCGTCTCAATCCGTCTCCTCATGTGGTCCAGCTTGTACTTCACCACGTTAACCAGAAGGCGGTAGTTGATGAAGTAGTAGTTGTGACGGGTGGTTTTGCCATCTGGAGCCGTCTCTACCCTCATCCTGCATTTGATGAACTTGTCACCCTTGAGGGTGTTGAGGACAGCCCGCAACTGCTTCCTATCAAACTTCAGGAGCTCTAACATGTCCTCTTCCTTCACGCAGGGGTTCCTGATGAGAATGTCCAGAGCCAAAGCATGTTCAATGCCATAAAAGCCACGCACCACATATTTGGCAAGGCGTTTGAGAGCTGCTGGGACCTCAGTGAGGACGTCTGGGTCAGTCATAGCAGGTTCAGATCTTGAGCTTCATGTATACTGCAATGCAAAAAGGAAGATGGATTCTTAGCTAGTCTTTTGACCTCAGATGTTTTGAGTTATCTCACTCAGAGGTAAGAAAAGGATGGGCTGTTTCCATTTCTACTACCCAAGTCCTGTACTGTGTCCTTAGGTGTTAATAATGCCAATGCTGCAGACATAGAATTAAGAAATGGAACCTCTCATTCAACACAAAATGATGGAAAACTTAAAAAAGTGACCAAGAAATCGGTACCATAACATAGAGCAAATTTCATTTCCACTCAGTCACAGCCAATAGAGCTGGAATAAGAATGCTGTCTTGAAGCTGAGCTCCAGGAGACAGCTTCATTGTCAGCTGAGACTTGCAGCTCAGGAGAAGCAGAAAAAGGCTACAGCAAGAAAGGTCCCAAGAGAGCCCCAGAGTGAAGTAGTCTCACGGCCCCAGTTGACGTCATTTGATCACATCGCAAGTAGCCCTGCCTGCTTCCACTCCTCAGCCATCACTGGGCAGAGGCATTCCGTGAGGACAGCTTGCTAGTACAGCCTGGTACGCACTCAAGCAAAAGCTGCCTGCTCGGCCCAATGAGAACAGATAGCCTTTTTCCTTACTTTCTGATAAACAGACCTTAGTGAACAGCCTACAGCATGACAACTGTTAGCACTACCAACTCCGCCATCACAGACCGCTTCAGCCTTGATCTCGGATGAGCAAATAGGTCATTCCAAAGGACTGATCCTTCATTTAAAGTATCTCACGTTCAGGCCTTAGAAACCCATGGATAATATAGCACAATAAATAAAGTAAAAATCAAGACTTGATGAAACGAAGAGATGATGTGTTTAAACAGAACAAAGTATTCCATTAAGTATTGAGTTACCTATCACGACTTACAGTGCTGTCTGTGACAAGGTGATAATTTATAAAGAAATGCTGTATTTTTAAGCTCTTTTTTCTTCACCTTAACATTACAATATTCTGTGACACACATGGGATCATACATAGGATCATATCATGCAAGGAATTCCTCATGTTGTCACCCCTCCCACAGACATAGCCAAAAATCAAACCCTGGCAGCCAGTTGTGTCCAGTGGAGAGAAAAAGGGAAGCAACTCCTTAAGGCACAGGCTTACTGTCATTTCACAAGGTGCTTTTGCACGTTTTCCCTCCACTCTTTCAAGTCTATACGTCTGTAGGCAGTAACAAAATTCCCCTCCGCACATAATGCACTTGGATTTCCACGTTTGAAAGGTTCAAGATAAGCACTGAAGTATTATGGGTGCCTCAGAGATGCCCATTCAGGGGGTTTTTACTTCCAGCTGACTTGAAATAAAACTTTGAACACTTTTTATCAATACAAGACTTCTATGCTAGTTTAGGATATGAATAACCATTTTGTAAGCAAAAGGTTCCTTCAGCCGAAGAAAAATCCCACACCGTAATTTGTTTGCCTGTCATCGCTGTTTTTACCTGTGAACTAGTATCATAAATAGTAGAGCTCAGACAATCTCAATTTTCACTTCCAGTGTATATGTACCTCCCCAGCATTCGTGTCTCAAATAAAGGAAAGAGGAGAGTGACAGCAGAAGAAAGGATCTGGATGGGTATCCTGTGTTCCTCATGGCTATCATAAAACCCGTAATATCCCAAAAAACTTTCCAATACACCCCACACTAAGACATACCCCTGAAATCACCAAGCAGCTGACTACTCACTTCCACCAGCTAAGACTACTCAAAAATCTGGGAGCACTTATCACAGTAGCCTGCTTGGATTTATTTTTTTTTTTTTTAAATGAGAAACACTGCCCTCTCAAAAAAATTTAAGTAAAATTACCCATTGAAACTTTACTTCTCTCCAACCCCTACCCAATTTTGCAACTGAGGAGGTATGGCCAGTGCAACTGCAAAGCAATTAGGCTGTGGATTGTGGAGTTTAACAGTAAACAGATTAAGATTGCCCCAACTTTTCTGCCTTTTAGGTAAGAAAAAACAACCCACCTCCATTCCTTTTTTTAAAATGCTTCCCTGTTTGAGCCTTTCTTTTCCTGTAACTTAGGGACAAATGGAAATTCACAGTGCTCCAACAGAAATGAACTAAACACCTGTGGACTGCTGGTGTGCAGGCTGAGAATAACTTACAGAAAACAATGCTTAGATGTCCAGCTTCCCTTCAAGAAAATTAAAATGTTTATCACAGCATGAATCAGCCATTGAAGAAGTACTTCTAGAGTCAGTGAGCTTTCTTTTGCATGCCAGATACACAAAAATTTATCTCACACAAAGGATGTTTTTGTAGAGCTTTGCATTAAAGGCAAAAGGGTTAGCAATAAAGGATGCCCCATCATGAGTTAGCCATACAGTCAGACCCAATCTGAACACCGTCACATCGCCCTTGAAAATCAATTTCATTCTGTTGGTGGTTTTAGAGTCTTTCGGTCACTTAAAGATAAATCTTGCTTTTGACTGAGTCTGTCAGCAACACAGCGATATTATAAAACGATGTCAATGCAGAAGCTGGCCAGAGCCTTTATTTATTCAAACTGATTAAATCTTATTCAGAGTTTAAGCACAGTATAATATTAATGTAAAGATCAACTTTAAATAAAACCTGGCACCCAGAAGAGATTAAAAAAGTCAAATTCTGAAAGTCAAATGTTTTTAAGTGCTGAACTCAAAAATAAACAAAATCTCTCACCAGTTCAGTGTCCCCTAAAAAATTCCTTGAAGAAAAAACTGGCAGCGCAACCTGCAGTGGAGACAGTGACCTCCAGAACATCAGTTGTAACCAAAAAAAGGAGAAAAGTGTTTTTAAATAAGCACATCTCACTCTGGATACCTCATCTGAGAGCTGATGGAATGCATTTTCTCTGCAAGAATCTCATTGATATGACAGCTGCAGATTTCCACAGCCACTTTCAAAACAGGTTTAAGGTACAATTTCCTGAATAACGCACTCAAACAGCTTAAACAGAGACCTACAAGGGACCAATAAATAAAACAACCTCTAAGAGTATGTACTTTTCCCTTGGTTTTCAGCTACAGTTACACATTTAATAGTATTTCTTAGTGTCAATCACTAGAAATTTTTTTTTTTCATCTAGTGGGACCAGGAATTTTTACACAATTATTTTTCCTCCTCTACTGGAGATTTTTAGTGATGTCCAAATCTTCTGTGTCCTCCGGTAATAGTGGGCAGCTTAAGTGTAACACTGGTTTCCTTCCAGAGGTGGATATATGGAAATGCAAGCATTCTGAAAACACCACCAATCATTCTTTCCCATTAATCTGCACTTCAAGAAATTGATTTGCACAGATTACCTTCTAAATCCTGCAGAAGACAGCCTCTGGCTGAGACAACCAACTGACTAGTGCCAGCTTTAAGAAAGAAAAGAAGAAAAAGAAAGAAGAAATAAAGCCACCGAAGAACACCCTTGTCAAGCTTTGCTACACAAAAGTACAATAATGACGTTCAACAACTAACACAACTAACTTAGCTCTAAAAATGAGCATGGACACAGCAAACACCAGTTTTATATTACATTGAGGCCTAATGCCAAGCTGATCAAAAGCAAGGGATCAAACAAGATCTGTACGGCTGGATGAAGGACATCTTTTACAACATCATTCTCGATTCATCATGTTCTCAGGTAAGCTGTGATACACGACAATGGCAGAAGAATGAGCATATACCACTGCCAGAACTCACCAGGCCAGGGTCCAACAAATTGTTTCTCTAAGAGCAGCTGACACCTGGGCCACAAAGAATCCCCAGCTACAGCATTATGAGCTGCAAAGCCTCACTACTTTTCACCGGGTAAGACAGACAGTGATTGAGCTCACAAGTTGTAAGCCAGTGCCACAAGTGTATCAGTTTAAAATTCAAAAGCAGGGGACTTTCCCATCGCTTCATCCTTGAGCACCGATTTCACCTTCCACCGAAGCACAAAGTCAAGCCTGAATTAATTACGTGTGCAAAGAAATATGATTAACATCTAACAAGGTTTTAATGGATGTGCATCAATTCCATAATAAGGTCTGTACTGACCTTACAGTCAGTAAGGAAGGGATGGCATCCAGACGGACCTGGACAGGCTGGAGAGGTAGGACCGTGCCAACCTCATGGAGTTCAACAAGGCCAAGGGCAAGGTCCTGCACCTGGGTCGGGGCAATCCCAAGCACAAGGACAGGCTGGGAGGAGAATGGATGGAGAGCAGCCCTGAGGAGAAGGACTTGGGGGCACTGGGGGATGAGAAGCTGGACGTGAGCCAGAAGTGTGCACTGGCAGCTCAGAAAGGCAACTGTATCCTGGGCTGTATCCAGAGAAACATAGCTGGCAGGGCGAGAGAGGGGATTCTCCCCCTCTGCTCTGCTCTCAGGAGACCCCACCTGGAGTGCTGTGTCCTGCTCTGGGGCCCCCAACATCAGAAGGATATCGACCAGTTGGAGCGAATCCAGAGGAGGCCATGAAGATGCTCCGAGGGCTGCAGCCCCTCTGCCATGGGGACAGGCTGGGAGAGTTGGGCTTGTTCAGCCTGGAGAAGGCTCTGGGGAGACCTTATAGCACCTTCCAGTGCCTGAAGGGGCTACAAGGAAGCTGGGGGGGACTTTTTACAAGGGCCTGTAGTGACAGGACAAGGGGTAATGGGTTTAAACTGAAAGAGGGGAGATTTAGATCGGATATCAGGAAGAAATTCTTCCCGGAGAGGGTGGGGAGGCACTGGGACAGGTTGCCCAGAGAAGCTGTGGGTGCCCCATCCCTGGGAGTGTCCAAGGCCAGACTGGATGAGGCTTGGAGCAACCTGGTCTGGTAGAGGGTGTCCCTGCCCATGGCAGGGGGGCTGGAACTGGATGGTCTTTAAGGTCCCTTCCAACCCAAACCATTCTGTGATTTTATGATTCTATGACCATAATCATGTATGAAGATGGAGAGACACTGGGGGGTGGTGGGTGGTGGGGGTGGTGGTGGGAGGAAGGGGGAACCCCACAAAAAAACAGCCAAAAGAAAAGCAATAGGTACCACTACACAGTAAGCACATGCAGCACCGATAATAAAGCACGCTGGAGAGGATGATGTCTAGAAACACCCAAAAGAAAAAATTCTAAATTTAAACATGGACTTTATTAAAAGAGACAGCTGCGGCGGACTTCTGGGTAATTAAGTGAATACAATTCAGTATTATGGGCATAGCAGGAGAGTAGATCTGTCTGTTATCACAGCAGGACAGCAACTCTAAATACACATTTGGGGGTTTTTAAAAAAATTTCTCTGAATATAAAATAAATAATGACGTGGCTATAAAAGACAACACTAGGAAGAAAGTTACACAATACAATCAGATCTATTGGGTGAAGAAACTCAGGGTACAGATCGCAAGAGAGATCACACCTGAGGTTGAGCAAAATGCATGAGGCGTAGGTCTTGAGCCTAAGTAGGGATGTCAGAAAGGAAATCAAGAGGAGAGCAAGTGACCGCAAAAGACATTCAGCGGGATGGAACCAAAGACCGTACAGAAGCCAGAAACTCCACTGAGCAAACATCTCCACTGGTCAGGCCTTTCCGATGCAATGTCAAAGCAACTGAACTCTTCTCTGCACATACAAAGATTTCCAGAACGCTTTTGCGAACTTGAAACAGGAATTGTGCAAAGGATGGTTGATCCGCTTTTCCTAAAGCGGACAAAAGACGAAAAGTGCTAAAAAGTTGATACCCAAAAGCCACAGTGAAGATCCAACTAGAAGTACAAGTTATGAAAAAGTAGATCAGCCAGTAAATCACCTGAATTTCTATCCCATATTGCAAAAGAACATCACCTTGTTTTATCATGAAACTCTGAGGCTTGTATTAGTTCCACTAGTAAATTTACCTCAACAAATTTAATGGATTCTCACTGTTTATATATTCGACAAGATAAACATTCTAAAAGCGGGATCTTGAAAAAGGAAGCAGACTGCTTTTCAGACTCATCTGGGTACACAAAACCTTTATAACACCCCATATTCTCTTCTGGAGGAAAATCTGGGAGGCTGCAGGGTTGGCTGGGAATCTAGGCCTATCAGACATACTGTTAACACTGGGAAAGGTGCTTCCTATGTCTCCCCACATCCAATTTAAATTGTTAGTGCTCTTTTTCACTAAATCTTTGAGACCAGGTTTTGCTGATTTGTTTGGAGAACATTTCTGCAGGCTTCTGCCATAAAAAAGCCAAAAAATGCTTGCTTACGCCACTGACACAGTTTCTTCAGGAAAAATCAAAATCAAATCACAAGAAAAAAAAAAAAAGTCCTTCACCTGTAAACCACAGGCTTCCCGGAGCCTGTGTATACCATATCCCACTCCAGCAGACGCTTGCAAACACCAGATGCTAGTTTTGTAGTTTCTCACTCTAATCGAATTTAAAATTCTGTCTTCCAGAAGGTTGAGCTGAGAGGAGCAATTCCGTATCTTCCCGAGTACAGGGAGGGAAGGCACAAATTTCAGAATTACAGTGGGAAAACATGCCATCAAGATTCTAAATATCTGTACAATATAACTTCAGACACTACTCATCCTTAGCAGAAAATGGAAAATGGCACAGAATCTTCCATTTTCAAGGCTGCATTTTTTCACCTTTCTCCGTAGCAAGTGGATGATCTGTGCATTGTGTCCCTAATATCCAGAATTCCCTTCATCCCGCATCAGTTACAAACCCAAAGTCTTCTGGCATTTTATCAAAAGCTTACTGAATTCCACTCCCTGGAAACTTCAGGAACACTGCTCAGCCTTCCTCCTGCACTACATCTTGATGATAAATATTTTCCTTGCAAGACCTGCCCTGAAGTATTAACAACCTGCTTTCCCTCAAATCCTACCTTCTCATTGGCATTCCATGAACTGAAACCAAGAGGCCGCAGGTATCAAAGGTTTTCCTTCACTAACGATGCAAAGTCGTGCTGCAGCTGCACACAGAAAGGCTGAAGGGCCTGGTTGAAATTAGGGACATTTTCACCTCATTTCACAATGGATAAGGCCACACGTCATAAGGCCACAAGGTCTGACCACGCAAGGCAGAAATTGAACAACGCAGGCTCAGGATGTCATTGTCAATCCCACTCCTAGTCTAAACCTGACAAACAACAGCAAGATGTCAGTAAATTAAAGGATACCTATGTGCACATACACACACAGATGGGATATTGAGAAGTACTTCAGATTCACATTAGTGTTAGCAAACGATTTGCAGTTGCAGCTGTAGGGAAAAAAAAAATGGAGTACGCTATTTACAGAAGGTCAAATGTAGTGGCTAGAACAGTGAAGGTACAGTCTCCTGATACTGTTTAAGTTATAACCTTCCTCCTAGAAATTAGTCTTTTTTTTTTTCTTTCCCAGCCTTCAGCCACAATGCTTACTATTCTGCGCTAATCTTGACTGCTGCCCATTCATACAGCAAGGTGGACCAAGTGGATAAAAAGTGAAAAACTAACATGCCAAAAAAAAGTCAGGTATTTTAGAGGGAGAGCAAAGGGGTAAAGTTCAAGAACTGAATCATTTGTTACCAGACTAGAGCCTACACAAAGCAGAGAGAAGAAAGCATGGCTAGAGATGTAGAAAAGTGAGCTTTCACCACGTGGTGGCAAAGATGCTGAATTTACTCAAGTGTAATGTGAAGCCACTAAACCACTTTAACCATGGACACGACAAACTCTTGCAATTTACACTCTGATCTGAATATATTCCAGCAGAACAACATCTGTTATTTTGGAGACATCTCAGCATTGGCCCTCACATAATGAAATTGTAACGTTTGGGGTTGGTTTTAAAGGAAAAAAGAACATTTCTCACAAATATCAAGCCTAAGAAGTAATGATTACGTTGAAGTACAGTGGGCTTAACCTCAGCATGCCTTGTTAAGTTTCTGACAGGAATAAAGCATTAATCGTTTTCCATATCCTGGATTCCATGAGACCCGGAATACCACACTGCACATCACAACAGATGATGTGAGTAGTACTGTCTGATGTTCTGGAATTCCAGAAAGAAGTAAAGCAAAGATTTACGAAAGTATTAGGTTCAGAAAAGTTTTAGTGCGTCAGAGCGTAGCAAATAAGTATATATACTGTGGATGTAAGCAATAAAGAAACAGAGAAACTAAAAATCAAGATATCAGGTTACTCCATGTAGCTTCTCGTCCAGAACTCCCTAAAGCATCCTGTGTAAAAGCAAGCTGTAAGTAGTACCTTAAAGAAAGGGGAAGGTAGGAACGAAACTCCCATTATCCCTTATTGCTGCCAGAAGTGTATTTGCTCCTCTGCCAAGTGCGTGGCTCTGCCCTCTCCCATGCCTGCTTTGGCACTCACAAGACATTCCCGTGCACCATTTCGCATGGCTGCAAGGCAGAAAAATACCTTTCCTTTCCCCCCTTTAACTAGGTTTTTTTGACAGTTTCATCAGCTAGTGGAAAAGTCTAATGAGCAACAGAACCAGCAGATGTGAGAGGATATCAGTGCTTTTGGCTGAAAAATCTTAAGCCATCAGTATCTCATGAAAATGTACCCTAACTGTGCACTGCGGAGCACCCTTTTCAGAACACCAATCTTCCCTATTCACTCCAAGCCACTTGTAATGACAGAAGTTTGACAGCTGGACCTGTTTAACAGTTTAGAGCTATTATGAGATGCCATGCTCATCTGCTTCTTGGGGAACCAGCAAACAGGTGAAGCCAGAAAACTAATGAAGAACAAGGAAATATCCTGTTGACCTGGAGAACTGGATGGTTTCACTGCACGGGCTTAGCCAAACAGGGCAGAAAGGAATGAGCTTAAAGATGTCACTTCTGACAGAAGCGGTCTGTTGATACACCCAGCTCATTTCACTGCACCCTAGATTTATTAGTGACAGACACTCCTCAAGCTTCCCATAATCTCACACTTTCCCTCAAACTACAAATTGCACAGACTTCCCAGTCTAGAGCAGCAGACTAAGCTTTCAAGTCAAGCACAGCAGCGAGCCTCTTCGCTACTATCTGCATGGCTTCCTACTCCCTACCGACGCGGATGTGCTGAGCTTTGAACACCCACTTGTGCCGGCTCCCGTGGAAGAGCCTAGAGGGGCTCAGTAGCATCTCCTAAACAAACCAAACAGGAAGGCCCCCGTAAACAGCCCACGAGGAGAGGCAGGCGGCGGTTCGGAGCCGAAGGCGATGCAGGGCCCCAGGGCAGCGGCCCAGCCGGACAACGTGCGGGGAGCACGGACCCCACGCGGGCGGTGCCGGCGCATCCGGTCCACCGGCAGCGCCCAGCAGAACTGGAGGGACGAGGCGCCGCGGGGGTCTCGGCGGCCCGTAGGTGCCTCCCGGGAGGCAGAGCGGAGGGAAGGGGTGCCCGGCTGATTCCCCTTGCGGCACCGCGTGAGTCCCCGCCCGGGACGGCCGCTGGCTCCGGGACAGGGCGGCCACGGCCGCCGCTCCCCGGGGCCGGCACTGACCTGCCGCCGCTTCCAGCTCTCCCCGTTCCGGGCGGCGCTTTTCGGCGGCTCCGCGAAGTCGCGTCAGAGCCGCGCGCGCCCGTGGCGTAAGCAGAGCGCCCGGCGCCTTGCCCGACGGCACTGGGCGTGCCGCGCGTGCGCGGTACCGCCTTCCCCTCCGTGCCCGGCACTCGTACCGCTCGGTGACTGAGCGGTGAGCGACAGGGGAACGAGCCAATCGTATCCTCCACAGAGCCCTAGAAGGACGGGATTGGCTCTGACTTAAACCCTATGAATTAAACCAATCACGAGCGAAAGCGACGCCGGTCGTCGAGCCGACAGCCAATGGGTGGAGCGCAGCGGATGGAGCGTTCTCCGCGATTGGCGGCGCCAAGAGAGGCCGCTGGCCTCCGGGGTTGTTGCTAGGCAGAGTAAGATGGCGGCCTTGGATAGGGTCAAGGTGCTGGTGTTGGGCGACTCCGGTGAGTGTCCCTCCCCCCCGCCCACTACGGGTGCGCACGGCGAGGGCAGCGGGCGTCCCCCTCACCCCCCCCCACCCCACCCCGGGACGTGGCTGACGGCGCATGCGCGGTGTGCTGCCCCTCCGCGCGGCGGGAGCCCCCAGCTCTCCGAGCTGCGCCCCCCGGGGGCCGGGCCCGCCTCCGGTCGTGTCCCCTGGGGCCAGCAGTGGCGCACCCGCTCCCCCTCGGGGCTTCGCTCCTTCCCTCCCTGCCCGCTTTGCCCCGGCCGTTGGGCACAGAGCGGTGGCCGCCCTCGGGAGAAGGGGGCGGCGGGCCTGTCGCGTTTAGGCAGGGCGTGTGCCCGTCGCCTCTCGGTCTTTTGTCCCGCCCCGGTGTGGCCTCAGCGGGGGCGTCCTCTGCCTGTGCTTGCAGGTGTCGGAAAGTCATCGCTGGTTCACCTCCTCTGCCACAACCAGGTGTTGGGGAACCCGTCGTGGACAGTGGGCTGCTCGGTGGATGTTCGAGTAGGTGACGTGCCGGCCTCTTGGTAGCCCTAGCCCAGAGCGTAAGGGAAAGCAAGGACTTTCACTTCTTTTTCACCCATCCATTACTGACCGCCCCAGAAAGAGGTGTGTTCTGCCCACCTGTTTCACTGAGCCTGTAGTCTTTGGAAGCAAATAGCATTAAAGGTGCGCCAAGCCCGTGTGCGAGCCATTCTTGACCTTACAAGGTTGTGGAAAGCAACCGTGTTTGTCATTTGTAGCCCCTCTCCCTGCCGCAGTGGCCACCAGCGTGTGACGAGTCACCGAGCGGCCAGTTGGGAGTCAGAAGGCACAGAATTAAACCCCGCTTCCCGGAGAAACGGCTAACGCACAGCTAAACTGTCAGCCAGAAATACTGGGAGAAAAACTATTTGCTTGTTTAATTTGAGGGTACAGACCGTGACCGGAGGGTTGCCTCTCCTCCTGTCCGCTCGCTGCAGAACCCACTGTCAGAGGAATGAGGATATTCATCTCGCAGTCTTTTGGCCCAGCCTACAAGCCTCACGGGATAGTGATAAATGCTTTCTTCCTTCCTCACTTTTGCCGCATTCTCCTTGAAACGCATTGCTGTAGGTTAGGAATATTTTTTCCGAAATTTGGAGAATGAAACGTGGCAATCTTGTTTGACTGTGGAGCGAAACTACCAGGGGCAAAATTTGTTGATTGATTAATTCGATTGAGATGTCAGTGAGAATTTGGAGAGGAAAAAGCTGTGGTCAGTTGGAATGTGATGTGGTCACCTGTGCTGATATTCTTGCAGTACTACCATGTGGGTTTTAACAACTCTAAGAAGTCATGACCTTATTTTTTCAGCTACTTTAGCAATATGCTGTTTCTAAGCACATCGTGAGGCGTTAGGTTTGTTCATATTGAGGTGGAAAGGATACTCCCTGCTGACTCACCAAGCTCCATCTCATAGGAGAACTCTGGTATCCAGTGGCCACTACCTGACTCATTCCATCTCTCTTGAGATATTTGAAACAGTGGCAACGTGAGAATTTACACGTTTCTATCCAAGTTCAATAATCCTTAAATCTGAACATGTTACTGTTGTGTGGATTAACCCCTGGTGCTGTGGTTACATACGATGTGAATTTTTCATCAGATCCATGACTATAAAGAAGGGACTCCGGAAGAGAAGACCTACTACATTGAGCTGTGGGATGTTGGAGGTTCGGTGGGTAGTGCCACTAGTGTGAAAAGCACACGAGCAGTATTTTATAACTTGCTGAATGGTAAGTTTGTTTGGTGTAAATCTGGTTTTATTGCTGTTTCTGTTATCAGTGGTCTTTCCTTTAAGTCTGGCGGAGGGCTATATTATTCTCTCCCCTGATTTCAGTACAGTTACATAGAAAAAGAAACTGATACCATTTGTAGGCAGAATTTTATGGATTCAGTTTTGAACTGTAAAGCTATTTTAGGCAGACCTGTGCAGATGAGCTTCATCAGCCTTCCCCTTCAGTCTCATGCAGCTGGCGTAGCAGGGAGTCTTTGAAGTTGCAGAGGGGTGCCTTCCAGCTACACTTGGAGATGTAAAGGTTGCCTTCACCTTTCCAGGCCTGATATACACACATAAGTATGATTTATATTTTCTTGTCTGATCGGTTCCAAACCCCACAGTAGGGAAATAATTATTTGAATTTATATGAACTTTCATAATTATATCCTACCCTGGCAAATTTCAGCTGTTCTCCCATAAAATTGCAATATGCTGATAACCATCTTGCCTCCGCTCATTTAATTTGCCAAATTATTTTTTAATGATTGAATCTTGCAACTTACTGTAGATGGAAAGTAGCGGTTTATGCCTTCTGTTGAGATACGGACTTAAAGGCCTAGTAGTTCATCTCGACCACTAATAAGAGCAAATAGGGGATTATAAACTTCATAATGCAGTGTTTAATTTGTTACCTTTTGGCATCCAAGGGTAGTTCACTAAAAACAGTTGTATACCAGATTAACAACTGCTTCTGAAAATCTGTCTTGAATGTTCTGTTTGATTCTCATTTCTTGTTCCCAGTCATTTCAGGGCCTTTCAATAATGTGTTTAGCCATACAGGAAACATTTTTGCTCTGTGATTATTTAACTAGTTATTTCTTCCTCCTTTCCTGGGAGGAAAATTCCCTGTACCTACCTCTTGCTTGTACCGTTAACCAGACCCCTGTAAATATGGTTTGAGTTGTGTCCTGAAAGCAAGTCTCTGGTATATGGAAAAAAAGCGTGTTTCTTTGTGACACCGAATTCACAGCATGCCAGGGAGTGTGGCTCAGACTTGGAAACATCCTAGAACAGACCATTAGGAGATGAAATCTTCAGCTTTTGTGTCTAAATTATAATTGATGACATTATTCAAATAGCGTTATTTATCTCCACTGCCCAAAAGATATTATTAGGCAGCTTGCATATGAAAACTGTTGACTTGAGTAGTTAGCCTTGGCTCTGGTTTCTTTCATTAGATTAATTCCTTCATTAGAGCTTGTCTCACAAATTGCCTGTGGTTCGACCTGAGGTAAGAGGAGAGGATGAATGCATTCCTTCAGCCTGACTGCTTGTGCTTTCTGGCCTTGCAGCACGTGAGATCAAAGGACAGTTAATGCTCGGCTGTGGCAGCATCTGTGCAGGCTGTCGGCGAGAGCCGGTTGTTGACAAGGCTGGGTATGGTTCGCTTTTGGTTTGACGGCACGTCTTCGGGTGTGGTGTCCCCGCATCTCGTGTGTACACTGTGATAGTCCAGGACAGTGGCGAGGCAGAGAGGCTGTGGCTTGCAGACTTCAGTGGGGAAGGAACGTTTCCATGAGCAGCCATTGGTCCTGCCTCTCCTTTTTTCAGGCTGACATAGTCTTTTTCTGCTGGTGCAATTGACTGTAGGTTTTCCATGAAGCAGATAAGGGAACTGACCAATCAAAAACATAACTGAGGAAGAGCATCAGGAGATGGGGAGGGTTTCCTGAAGATTATGTAGCAGTGCTTCTGAACCTGTTGCCCGAGGCGCAGTTATGTTGTATCAGGCTTTTTCTCCCTACGCTGGGGATGGACGTGCAGCTGAGTTGCCTTTTTATGGTGTTACTGAGATAAATGCTTTGACATAGGCTACGGTTGTGATATGCTGGTAACTCTCATAGGAGAATGTGTGCACAATCCTGCGGGGTAGTGGAGGGTGTTTGTGGAAATGTGGTTTATTCGTAGTGTGTACAGTGGGTGGCACCTTTGGGAGTTAAGGTGAAGGATTAATCTAACATTTTCTCCACCTGTGGGCTGTACAGTGTGTTGAGAACAAATCCTGATGTAGGTGAGGAGTATAATTCCATTTTGCCCTTGAATTAATCATGCTTTGAAACCTGGAGGAAGTGGGAACATTCCACAGGTTGCAGAAGGTGTGAATAAATAGAAGAAATTTGCTAGCAGGAGTTGGTAATTGAGTAAGGAACTGTGGTTATCAGAAGTGGGTGTCTGTTAATAGCACAGTTGGGAAGCTTGGCTGGCTGTTTTCCTATCTCAGAATTTACATTTTGAAGGATCATGGTAATGAAAAACGCAGAAGCTTAGTCTTAAATACATGCAATCTTACTAATTCGTGTGTCTACCAGCCACTTGGTGGACTGTGAAAGTTTAGTAGAGTCTGGTTTCCCCTTTGGATACCTCACCAAGTATGTAGCAAATGGAGGAAAGCAGTAGTGCTCTCTAAGCTCTTTGCAGCAAAGAAGCAGCCTTTAGACTTCTTAGGTGGTGTGACAAAAAGTTAGTTACGTTTACCAATAAGGTGAAACAGCAAAAGGCTAAATTCTGTGCTGCAGTAATACAGAATTTCAGTATCATTAGGACTAGACAGAGCAGAATCTGGGAATGCCTGCAAGCCTCTCGTAGATTAAACCCTGGGGTGGCTGTTCATTTCCTCCCTTCATGAGATTTTTCTTTTAGCTTTTATCCAATTCCTGATAAGCAGCTGCAAAAAAAACATGTTGCATCCTGATATTTTCAGCTTCAGTCACTCACTGTAATTGAACTGCTTATAATTCCCTTTCCTCATTCTCAGATATCTGGGAACCTACAGATGTCATTTGGTTAAGATAAAGAGGAAAATATATACCATTAAATAGTATCTTGCTGATTTCTCTTCCGCTTTAGGGATAGTTTTAGTGCATGACTTGACCAACAAGAAATCATCCCAGAATTTGTATCGCTGGTCTTTGGAAGCACTGAACAGGGATGTCGCTCCAACAGGAGTTCTCGTAACAAATGGGTGAGTGAAAATCATACACGCAGGGTTAAGACACTGTAATTCCAAGTGTTATGGGAGCCTTTGTTTACCCCTAAGGCTACTTGAAGTGCACACAGAATTAGATGTGGCTAGACTTTTAAGAAGGAAAGAAAACAATGTGGGGGTATCAAAGAAAATCGCTGTTCTTTTTGTTTTACACTGCCAGTCAGGCCATTCTGCCACTAGATTCCCAAACTGTATGGCAGAGACCTTGCCTTAAGGGAAAAGATGTTCACTGCATCCATCGTTTGTCTGAATTCGCTGCTGGAGTGGGTCCAGTCCCTGATACCTGAAGACTTGTGTATCTGTACCGAGACACGCAAACCCCTCCGTGTATCCTTGTCATTCCAGGAAGTGATGTGGGATGACATGTCTCTGTTCCAAAACGCTTTCCCTCAGCGCAACAAGTCTAAGTTCGCTTAATTATTTTTTAGTTTGGGCAGTGAGGGAATTATTTCAGGAGTGTGGCTAAGAAAGAGCTTAGAAAGCTCTGTGTAAACAGCATGTTCATAATTAGTTTTCCAATGTCTTGCCAAGTGTTTCCTCCTGTATCTCCGTGCTTCTCTTATACATGTAGTCAAGGAGGTTTTAAGATCATTGATGAACCTCACACAGGAACAGGGAAGCAATAATAAGGGGTAGTTTTCTGGGGGAAGAATATCAATTGTGCTGGTACACAGGTGTTTCTGTAGAAACATGGGAGAAGGGAAAGAGGATTTGCACTATATAAACTACACATTTATCCATTTCTCCCACATACAGGTTCTTCACAATTATTTTAATTTTCAAAAGCTTAATTTCTGTCAGGGACAGATGCTCAGCCATTGGCAATTGCTTGGTCAGGTTGTTGCTGTTGGTTGTAAAATTACTTTCTAGAAATCTTGGTTCAGGTACAAATGAAAGACAAGTGTGAGGGAAATGATTGGAGCTTGGATTTGTGATGGCATTTAATTGTAATATTATTTATTTTATAAAGGCTGCATTTGATCATTATTCATATCTGAATCAAAGCTTGTTGGAATTCAGCTTGTAGTGGCCAACTGAATGTAGAAGAATTAGTAACTTGCCACCACAGAGTTGTTATTGCAGCCCTCGTTGATCTAGGGTGGAAAGGGGTAGTGTTTCACAGTGGTAATTTATTGCATTCTTCATCCTTAGAAAGCGTATACATGTAGGAACTTTAGGTGTTCAGAGATACTGGCTCCCACGCTGAGAAGAAATCCAGCTCGTGGTTTCTTTTCTCCTTCCTTTCAATCCCTGTGTAGTGACTTAGCTGCAGAAGCTCTTTTTTAACTTGCAGATACAGCACATTCTCACTTTGATAAATAATGACCCTTAATAAATAAGTGACCGTTATGTGAAAGGGACAGGGGAGCTGACGGCAAACCTGTGCCCGCTTGCATGACCATCGCTTCACTCAAAATTGCCTTTGTTTCCCTCAATCAGTGACTATGACCGTGAACAGTTTGCTGATAACCAGATTCCACTGCTGGTAATAGGAACTAAGTTGGATCAGATCCCAGAAACTAAGCGGAATGAAGTTTTGACCAGAACAGCTTTCTTGGCTGAGGATTTCAATGCTGAAGAGATAAATTTGGTTAGTATCCATGTCACCAGTGTTTTTTTTTCTTTTATATGGGAGTGATTTCAATTTTTAGTAAGTAAACATGTTACAAAAATCAGGCTTTTGGAGATCTTCTCAGTAATGCTGCAGTGATGCACGTTTTGGTAGGCTGTTCCCCTTGCTTGATGAAACGATCGCCTTTGTTGCACTATAGGGAGGGATAGAGGGTGTTAAATAAGGTCACTGAAGCTTAGAACTGATGGTTGGGAGCTAAGTTTTCTCTGCCCTGTTCTTAGTTCTGACACAGACTTCTTTGAAACATCGAGATCACTTTTATTTATGTATACGTGTATAGACGTATAAAAATATGCATGTGCTGTGTGAATGCTTGTATATGCATACGCATGCACAATCTCGTGTAGCTGAATAATTATTAGCTGGCTGTATAGCTGGTGGCAGAAGGAAGAGGTGGAGTGCGTAGGGGGGCATGCTCAGAATTCTCTGGTTGATTCACAGAACAGAAATTGGCCTTTTCTCTCAGATGACTGTGGAGCAGAAATAGGCAGATACCCTTTCCCCTGACACATGCAATCAGCTAGGGAAAACACTGTGTATGTTGGTTTCCGTGTCTTCCTTGCGCTGATTTCCTTGTGCTTGGTCTGTTGTTGTTTTCTGTGTATTCTAGGATTGTACCAATCCTCGTTACCTGGCTGCAGGCTCATCCAATGCTGTCAAGCTAAGCAGGTTTTTTGATAAGGTAAGTCATGTCAATTAAATTATGTTTTGTTACGTGGCGTATGCACTGATAATAATAAAATCTTTTAGGTTGGAAAAGACCTTTAAGATCAAGTCCAACCGTTAACCCAACACTGCTAATACCCCCACTAAGTCGTGTCCCTAAGCGCCTCATCCACACACCTCTTAAATCCCTCCAGGGATGGTGACTCAACCACTTCCCTGGGCAGCCCCTTCCAAAGCCTGACAGCCCTTTCAGTGAAGAAAGTTTTTCTAATATCCAGTCTAAACCTCCCTTGGCACAACCTGAGGCCGTTTCCTCTTGTCCTGTCACTTGGGAGAAGAGACCGACCTCCCCTCTCTGCATCCTCCTTTCAGGCAGTTGTAGAGAGCGATCAGGTCTCCCCTGAGCCGCTTTTTCTCCAGGCTGAACCCCCCCCAGCTCCCTCAGCCACTCCTCATGGGACTTGTGCTCCAGATCCTTCTCCAGCTCCATTGCCCTTCTCTGGACACGCTCCAGCACCTTAATGTCTTTCAACATTGGATTTGAGGTGCAGCCTCAGCAGTGCCCAGCACAGGGGGACAGTCACTTCCCTACTGCTGCTGGCCACACTGTTCCTGATGCAGACCAGGATGCCGTTGGCTGCCTTGGCCACCTGGGCACACGCTGGCTCATGTTCAGCCGCTGTTGACCAACGCCCCCAGGTCCTTTCCCACTGGGCAGCTTTCCAGCCCCTCGTCCCCAGGTCTGTAGCACTGCTGGGGTTGTTGTGACCCAAGTGCAGGGCCCGGCACTCGGCCTGGTTGTATAAGGCCTCATTTATAAGAATGGCTGGAGGTGGCAACTCCTATGTTTAATAGAGCTTTGCACTTAACGCTCTATAGGCCTGGAGCAGGGGACATGGGTTCAGACCTTGTCCCCTTTAGCCATGAGTTTCAGTGCGCACGTGTGAAGTGTTGATTGGAATCTGAGGTTATGCGTATGCCGTGCCAGCTAAGACCGTTCTCTGGTTTTCCCAGGTCATAGAGAAGAGATACTTCTTAAGAGATGGCAATCAGGTTGGTCATTTTTCCTCCTTTTTTGTTCTGTTTCTCCCTGTGTAATGTGAACTGCTGACAGACTTCTCTCTAAACCATGGGCTTGACGTTACTTAAACGTTAATCTACGCTGGTAATGTAGTTTTTAAACCTGTGAGAGCGCAGCTGGTTTGGATAGGCAGGAAATAATTCAGCTGACTTGTCAGCTGAAGTATTTGTCTGTGATGTGATTGGCAGTGAAATAATTAAGTGTGCTAACATAGTAGAAGTTGCAAGAGTGAGGTAAAACGGGCAAATACGATCTCTGTCAGATCTGTCAGCATCAGGCTGCTCGGTTGCAGATTTAGGCCAGAAGTGCTCTCCTGAAGGTCAGTGAAAAGGTGTTTTTTGCCCAGCTGGGACTAGCATTTTGTTTTGCACGAGTAGCTCTCATAGAGCCAGTGGAACCACAGGGAAAATGGCAGTACGGTACCAGCTTACAATTCACTCCCAAATGGCTGAATTAGCTTTTTGCGGTGCAGTTGGTGACCGAGTAGCAAAATGACTCTCCCAGTTTGGGCAGCCCACTTCAACTTTTTGTGCCCCCCAATATGCGGGGTGTAGCGATGTTCTGCTTATCGTATCGCTTGCACATTACCGCGGATAGCACTACTTTCTTTGAGCATTTTTTTGATGCCTTTTAAAAATAAATTTACTTTTTCCTCTTTCTGTTCTGCGTGATGGTTGTTTTTTCCTCCCCTCCTCCCCATGTGCTAGTGAAAGAAAGTCTCCCTTTCGTGGGGATAATAGCTTAATGAAGAAACCTGCTTGTGTGCTGGTTGTCTTTGATGCGTGATGTAAGATTTTTATTTATCTTATCTGATCACTTTTAGTGGCTAGCCAGGGATTAACTTTATATTCCTTATGGCCACACGCCAAAGATTACAGCCTTCTGATGACTTTTATTTGCCTCGCTGAGAACAGCTCCAAAGCACAAACCAAATCTTAAGTAGTGGGCAGCTGTATTTAAAAAGACAAGATCCAAACGGGAACTGGAGATTTCATTATAACCTCTCGATGGTATTAATTGAAATGATCTACTTCATGTAAACCTTACAAATGTGTTTGTGGGTTTTCTACAATAGGTCCCTTCGATCCCTCGTATCTTGAGGTATTTCTGTTATGGATTTCTCAGGATGAAAAGAATGATAAGTTTCAAATTGTTTGAAGCTATGACTTTAACAATTATTTATCAGAGATCTGATCACTCTTAATTAGTCACTTTGATATAAAAAATGCTAAAGCAGATAAGTTTTTAGCCATGGTGTGCTGCTACTTTTTCGTTACAATGATTGCATTTTTCCTCTTCTAATTCCCAAAGCACTTTTGATGAGATAAACCTTTGTGCAAAATCTGCCTGATCTTTTTTTTTTTTTTCCTTTAGAGATGATTGCTTTTCAGAGATGAACAGAACAATTCCTGAATGAATACCTTGCAGATCTGTTTGAGTTTTGGGCCTGAAAACCCTAACCAAATTTAAATTGTAGCTTGGTTTTTTTTGTGGGTTTTTATTCTGAATAAGCTGTTCAGCTTTTATCGGTTTTCCAATGAAGAGTGTAACCTAAGCAATGTACTTTGTATTGTAAATTCCACTTTCATCCCACACCATCCATACGTGCCTGTGTTCTCCTGGTGTGATCTGTTGTGCTTGGTTGACACCTTCCCCTTTAATATACTGTATTTTCCTGTGAGAGTGTTTGAGGGGGGGGTTTACTGGGTCTGCTCTTTCTGCTGGTACGTAGTTAGATATCTGAAAGTTATCCTGGACTGTAATCAAATAGTTCTATGATGCCACCAATAGGACAGACGCCTTCTACAGTATTAGAAAGCAGCGTGTCTCTTTCTTCTGAGGGATTCACAGGCGCATCGGGTTGCAAATCTGTTTGAAATACCCTTCAGCTAGAGAAGCTTCCGATGGTTTCAAGTCGATTTGCTTTGTGAGCACTCGTTGCCACGGTGTAAGCAGTGTCTGCAGATCGGCTGCAGAAGCAGGAATGCTGATCCTTTGAATTGTTGCAGCTGTTTCTCTTCTGAACGGTTTTCCTAAAGCTTTCAGCGATTTTTCAGACTGTACGTTCAACTACCAGCGAAGTGCTGCTGTCTCGATAGAGGGCATAAAGTAGCAACAGCTCTTCACTAGCACTTGGTAGTACTACTTTATAGTTTTAAAGGTGAATGGAGGAGAAATTCTTGTATGCATTGGAACCTGGGGGAAAATACGGACTTTGCAATCTGTAGGTTTAGGATTTGCCCAAGAAATGAAGGCTTTCATTGTAACCTTTGCCAGAAAGCCTCCAGGAGCTCCAGTGGACGAACGAGGCGTACTCAACTTTTGCATCTTGTTTAGTTGATGGTGCTCCTCTGGCAGTAAGCTGAAACATTTCAGTCCTGATTCCGGAGATGGCATGGAAGAGGAAAGCATTGTTGCAGTTGGCTTGGTACAGGCACCGGCATGTGGGCTAGAGGGAGCTCATGCCGATTCTGACATGATGACTTCTCTTTCCTGTCTCTAGATTCCTGGCTTCTCTGAAAGGAAAAGGTTTGGAGGAGGAACACTGAAGAGCCTTCATTACGACTGAACGCTGAAGAGGCGGAAGATGACTTCTCTGGGTTCCTAACAACATTCCCCTTCTGACTCGATGCTTACAGACAATAATGCTTATGTCAGGCAGAGTAAAACAATACTTTGCCTTGGCCAGGTAGATTGCTGAAGCTACTTTTTCTGGAAAAGACTTGGGGAAGAATTTCCGAAAATCTGATCTGAAGCCTAGAGTGTTTCTTAGGATTTCAGGCTGTCTAGATATATGGGAACACTTGGGGAAAGTGTGCAATAAATTGAATGCCTCTCTTACACGGCACATATATGTGACATCTTTGTCTCCATTTTGGAAAACATATGGACAGTCTTTGCGATGAATTACGTTCATCTTACCTCTAAAGGACAGATGACACTGAACTTTACAGTAAAGTGAACAGAACAAGTGAGCAAAATGTAAGGATGGGTAAGGAGTGGACTGGAAAATAATAAATGCCTTCATTAAATGAATGGTGTTGTCTCACCTGGAACATACTGTTCAGCCCAATTCAAAAGGGATAAAAGAAATAGGCAGGAGATGAAAAAAAGATTTGAAGCCTTAAGAAGAAAAGCGTGAGTGGGAAACAAGTGGTATTAATTCTGCTGCTTAGATTAAGATTGTTTACTTTGAAGAGGACAAAGTGAATCAGGTACTTGTGTTTATCTTTTCATAATTGAGTGTGGTCTTGTTCTTAATATTAAATTAAAAGGCAACGCATTGAAAGCTAATAGAGAAAGTATGGGTTTATACAGTGCTTACTTGGAACAAATGTGACATGGTCTTACTGAGCCTGAGAGCTTAGCGGATTCAGAAAACATGAAATGCAAGAGCATCCCCTGAATTAGAATGGGTAGAAGTTTAAAAGGGATATAAGGCCCTGTAAAAAGTAGTAACTGAGCATGATAAGAAGGAAAGTTCTGCAATAGGGATGTTTCCTTTTCATTTTTAGTACTAAGGATAAAGGACACTTGACCTGGTCTGATCTGCTGTGCAAGCTGTTGTCTTCCTAAATACCCCAAGCTCTGCTGCATGGTTTCTCACCTCCTTGTAATTACATGGAGTGGTAAAAGCCTGATTTATGGCAGTTTCTTCTTTCCCTTCCTTCCTCATAGTTAACTCTCTAATGGTTAAGCCTCTAGCAAAGGCTAACTAAGAAAGAGCTGGATTTAGATATAAATACGAATTAATAATAAATGTGCATAGGAGAAAGTAAAACGCTGGTGTGAAGTTGACAGCAAGCAGAGTTCTGCAGTCTCCAGATCACCTCTGCCTGCAGCTCTTCTCTAGCAGCTACTTGGAAATAAATGGAAAACTGCCTATTGCCACTAATCAGGCACAAAAATGACAGCTAGGTGCACCAGTCAAACTTATTAAAAATATGGCTACTTTGCTGTTCCTTAGGCTATTTCCAGAAAGGTCTCGGAACATTTGCAAACATGAGTGCAGTGAGTTTTTAGATGCCTGTACTAGGTTATTAGTTTACATTTACTTCACCACCAGATGTTGTGGTTTAACCCCAGCGGGCAACTGAGCGCCGCACAGCTCGCTCCCCCCACAGCGGGATGAGGGAGAGAATTGGAAGAGTAACAGGGAGAAAACTCATGGGTTAAGATAAAGACAGTTTAATCGGTAAAGCAAAAGCCATATGTGCAGGCAAAGCGAAACAAGGAGTTCATTCCCCACTTCCCGTGGCAGGCAGGTGCTCAGCCATCCCCAGGAAAGCAGGGCTCTGTCACACTTAGAGGATACATGGCAAGACAAACGCCATCACCCCAAACATCCCCCTATTCCTCCTTCCCCTGGCTTTAAATACTGAGCATTGTGTCATATGGGGTGGGATAGCCCTTTGGTCAGCTGGGGTCAGCTGTCCCGACTGTGTCCCCTCCCAGCTTCTTGTGCACCCCCAGCCCGCTCGCTGGAGGGGTGGTGTGAGAAGCAGAGGAGGCCTTGGCCCTGTGTCGGCACTGCTCAGCCGTAACGAGACCACCCCTGTGCCATCAACCCTGTGTTCAGCACAAATCCAGCACTGCCCCATATTAGCTACTATGAAGGAAATTAACTCTATCCTAGCCAAAACCAGCACACCAGGGAAAATAAGGTACCAAAATATTCTTAGCAGATAAGTCATGTCTGAGCTATGCAGCTCATGAAAGCACTGATGTCTGCTCCTTTGACAATGGAAGCTGAAATTATTTTCTCAAGGTCAGGTGCTGTTTTAGGGTAATCAGATCTGGGCTCCCTCCAGTTACCAAGTTGCTGCAGAGTGGAACAAGAAAGCCAGGGCTATTCCTTCCTTCACCATACGGCTTCTTGAGGAGAATTTGAAATGATGTAGAGCAAGGGAGGCCATTTAGTTTAAGATGCTGCATGAAGCAATGGTTGTGCAGGTCTTTGATTTGGAAGGGACAGCCATCCTTCTTCAGTTAATCAAAAAAGGAACATTGCTCAGCAGGCAGCGGGGTGACCTGACCTCTAACTGCAGCTTACCTGGATTTGTGCATTTTGCTCCCGGGACTCCACAAAGAAGAAACACCTTCATATGAGAAATCTTGTGAGGGTCAGTTCACGCTCCAGGAAGAGGAGAGAATGCATAGCTCCTGTGCATCAGTGAGACCGAAGGCGATGACAGTTGGGATTTAGGAGCAAATTAGAAAAAGGTACAGTTGGGATAGGAGGGAGGCAAGATAAAGGGAATAGTACCGAGGAAGAGCAGCGCAGGTGGGCAAGTGGTGGAAGGTTAGCAGATTGAGAGAGAAGTCTGATTGAGGCTGTGGCTCTTGCGCTAGGCTCGGCTAAGTCTGGATTCAAATCATCCAGCTGTGAGCTGTAAAACCCCTCCCAGGATATCTCCCTCTCCTCTTGAACTGGCCTGCTGCGTAGCCTGACACACGACTTCCTGGGTAGTCTCACTGCCCCATCTGCCAAGCGAAGGAGGCTTCGTGGGGACAAGGCTCTGCTGTATGTGTTTATCCAGCTGTAGTGCTTTCAATACATTGGGAATTAAAGAGTTTACCCTTTTTAATCTTAGTCCGGATGTTTAACTTGAAGAAAACGAGTACCAGAGTTGTTCCAAGCTGTTTGTGGTGTCACGATACTCATACTGATACCGACACCTTAACTCTGTCCTACATAGATAAACCATTTGACCTCAGTGGTTCGTTCTAACGCACGAAATTCTTTAGGTAGCTGGCAGGTATAATTCCAAAGGGTAAAGGCTGAATTTCTGTGCTGTTCTCCATCGGTAGCCCTGAAAAATGGTTGCAGACCCATCTGAGCAGGATGACAGTGCTTTAGCATTTCTGTTCCTCAGTTAGAACAGATTGCTTTGTAAAACACCTGTGTGGGTTTTCCATGGATTTTTTCCTACTTTGTCTAGTATTTCATCAGGGCTGAGTTAAGAATATTAGCAGATTCAAGTTATGCTTAAATATAATCCTGAAATTTCATGGGATTTCCATGCTTGGGGTTTGGATAATTGCAGAATCCCTGTTCTGTAGTTTTCACATTTACGTGACTGGCACACACTGTAGCTCTCTTAAAATAGCTCCGTGGATTTTTGTTTGGAGTGATAGCTTCTGTTTTCCTACAGGTAATGCGGAGGCAGAATGGACTGATAATCCTAAGTAAGACAAACCACGGGAACTGACAGAAGCTGTTGCAGGCACCATTAACCTGCTGACTAGGTGTGGCGTGGTGTTAGGTGCACCTTTATTTTAATCAGTGGCAGTGGCTCCATACACAAGTGGCACCAGTTTAGCACCATACTTTGCTTGTAGCCACACTGGTTTTGTATATAGAGCAGGAGTATCTCACAGCTGCTGTGTATATCAATATATATGGGTATATCAAAAGCCAGCATCCAGCGGGCAATATGCAATGACCATCCCAGTTATTTTCATTGACTTTACCCTTACTCACTGCCCCATCCCTCCCGTGCTTCTGCTTTACTTCTGTCTCAGAGTGCCTGAACATCAGTTTTAAATTGTCCCTAAGGAACCCTGTGTTGATCTTTCTCCCAAATATTCATTGTCCAGCCAAACTCTGGTTTCTTTGGATCACAGGTTTGAATGTAGCGGTTATCTTACACCTCTGTTAATATAACGTTGTGAATCCATCATTTTAGCTATCTTAATGCCAATACGTCCCTGGTCCAGATCAAGTACCTTGTGTGTTTAGATCTCAGCAGGTAACCACAATTATGTAAAATTTTTCCTCTAGGACAAGGTGATGCGCGATGGAGTTGCATACATTGAGGATGTTACATTGATTTTTGAAGGAAGTGCTAGCTTCTCCTCAGAACCAGGAGTACGGGAGCAGCTGGAGTCAGCTGCGTTGCTGTTTGCACCTCACCTGTTTCAGCTGCCCCAGAAAAGGTTCACCTCCAGTCTGGGGGCTGTGGCACCCAAGGCTTTCTCTGTGCCACGCCTCGCTCCTCTGTCTATGTGGTTCACCTTTCTTTTCTCTGTGCCCCCCGTTGCCCTCTAGGACCCTTCTGTCTTGCCTGCATCCCTCCATGCCCCCCTTTCTCTGTCCCTCCAGCTCCCTCCCTCACAATTTCTATACCCCTTTCTCTCCCCGCTTCCTGTGTCTCACCTGTCTGACCCCTCTGTCACCGGGGAGGAGGTCACAAAGACCTTTGGGCTCCTCCTGCTCTGCCCTCTGGTTCCCCCTTTCTTCCCCTGCTTTTCTCTCTGTTTCTCTCTCCCGTGCGTTGTCTCTCTTGCTGTGCCACTCGATTTCTCCCCCTGTCTCTCTCCGCCTCTCTCTGCGTGTCTCTGTTTCTCTGGTTTCCTGCATCTCTCCGGTGCCTGTCACAGACACTCGTGTCAAAGCACTTTCACCCAGTTCCTTTGAGCTGGAGCTACACATTCTCTCCGTGTTATTTCCCAGGCAGGAATATATGTCCTGATGTGGTGTACCAGGGGTGTCAGTGGAGATTCACAGATTCACAGAGTGTTCGGGGTTGGAAGGGGCCTCTAGAGATCATCTAGTCCAACCCCCTGCCAGAGCAGGATCCCCTAGAGCAGATCACACAGGAACAAGCCCAGGCGGCTTTGGAAAGTCTCCAGGGAAGGAGACTCCCCCCTCTCTGGGCAGCCTGTCCCAGGGCTCTGTCACCCTCACAGGGAAGAAGGGTTTCCTCACGTTCAGGGTGAACCTTCTGTTTCCAGTTGATGGCCATTGCCCCCAGTCCTGTCACTGGACACCACTGAGCAGAGCCTGGCCCCGTCCTCCTGACAGGAGACGGCTCATGCATATGAGGTGTGTTAGTGCCCCATGTGCACACAGGTGAAATGTCTAGCAAATAAACAAGGAGCCTCCCCTCTTCCCAAGGGGCTCAGCAGAGCTCTCCGGTTGATTTATGACCAGTTTGATGACTGAGGGGATAGTTAGAAGCATGAGTATGTCCTAAATACGGAAAATCCCCAAAATCTGCCCCTCTTGATTTCCACACAGAAAAATGGGAGACCCGCGTGTAACCTGAAATTCTGGAGTATGTGTTTTTGTTCTCGTAGCAAGAGGATTGCCTGCTCCTTGCCGCAATCTTTAGCAAAGGGGCCACTGACTTTAAGGATGCGAAACCTATCAGGTAATGGGGGTTTGGGTGCAACCTTAATACGGATTTTCATTACTGATCATAATACTTGCAGAGGCAGCTGCGATACGCTCCATTTATCACAAATGAGAGATGAACTGCTGTATCGTAGCCTGCAGTCAATAGATTTTTTGGTGAGGTATAGTGATGTCAGGGCTTGAATCCTCGTTTCTCACTTGATGAGGAGGTGGCAGACTCTACTGATCAAAACCCTGGTTCTGCTCTTCAGCAAAGGGAACCTAATCCTTCTATTTCTTTTCTCAGTCAGCTCTTCCCATTAGAAGTCTTGTTCCTCTCCCACTTCCCTTGCAAGGACACGGGTTACTCTGATTCCTTTCTAGGGCTGAGCAATTCTGGCTTAGCGCTCTAATTTTCTTTGACAAAAAGCCATTATTATTGATGAACCTGTCACTGGTTGGCAAGTTACCAGAAGGTGCTCAGAGGTAAAGCTTTCCTTACGGTGTGCTTTGCTGAGCGTTAGGTCCTCAGGCAGCACTGGTTTTGGAAGAAACATCACGTAGGTGTTAGGCGGAGGAGGGGAAATGAGAATGAAATCAGTCCCGGTCCTCTTTAATTTCGAGCATCCAGTCAACTGCAAAGCTCTCCTACCTAGGGAGGGCCTGATGATGTAGCCAAAAGTGTTGTTCTTAGCAGTGTCCGCTAGTGCTACTGTGGGTTTATTCTAACATCTGACCAAGCAAATGGGGAAACCGTGTCTTTATGATACGTGAGAATAGCCGGTGAAGAAGTTAAGAGGAGTCTTCACCACTGTCCATGGGTGTATGAGCAGCATAAGGGCTTTCCAGCTGCGCAGGCTAAGCTGCAATAAACCGTGATTCTCGGGACTGGAGACCTTGAAATAAGATGTCCTTCCCCAACAGTGAGAGTGATGACGCCTGAAATGGTCAATGGAAGAATACAGATTTGTTGTTGTTGGGGTTTTTTCAGGGTAGAATTAGTCGTTTTCTGAAAGACGTGCTTGAACACAGCTTGGAGGGAAGTCAGTGTGTTTGAACCACAGTATGTTTGTAAGGAGGTTGGTTTAGATGATCAGAGCTCTCTCTGGCAGCAAAGGGACTGTGAAACCCAGCTTTGGCAGTTCAGCTGATTAGCCCACCCCTGCTGGAAATACTATTAACTACAGAAATGTGTTTTCTTCTTCCTGCTTTGGCATTATATCGCTGAGATACAGCTTGTTGTGCCCCTTGGGCTTATCAGTGCGCAGAAACCCTGGTTCCATACCTACTGAAATTGCACAGGGAAATTCCTTCCCAGCATGCCACCGCTGACTTTTCTCAGGAATTTGTGGAATACAAGACAAGCTCATAAATAAAAACACATGCTCTTTCTTGACTAGACCACCTACACGAAAATGTGAGCTGTGTGGGTGATCCCAACTTGAAGTTCAGTCATTTCTTTGGACTAGGAGAATGAGCATGAAGTGAAATAGTGTGTGATTAACCCACATGCCTCTCTTCCCTTTGACCTGAAAGTTAACATTTACAAAGTGGAAACACACAGCTGGCTTTGGGTTAACGATTTATTAAAGGCCGAGGAGGCTGGGACCACGTTCAGAGTTTTTATCTTCCTGTGAGCACCCTCTCTTCCTGAGGCTTGTTCTGCTGTGGCTTACGTGGGCTCGATGGGCTGTCCCACCCTTGATGACTATAAGGCCAGAGCAGAAAATGCAGCGACTGTCCAAAACAGACACCCTCCTTAGCCGTGGCACCAGAGTGGGGAAGGACAGAACAGGGCAAGGGGACTAAATTTTCTCCTGACTCCTAAGAGTGGTTCTCCTAACCTGAAAACAGAAGCACCACATCAAGGTGAGCAGGTGGCTTCTCCAGCCACTTTTCATGCAGCATCTGCTTTTTGGCATCAGGGAGTGTGTGCTTTCCACTGCAGACAACTCTTATGACCTTTCCTGCACAAATAAATGATAATGATTAACCTGTCTGGCATCTGCTGCTGAATGGCCCCAGAAAAATGACAAGGACATATTTCATAAGAGCCACTCTACAGCAAAGCACATGTTATTAAAAAGAGCTTTTTTTTGCCACAAAGCTGTTGGCAGTGATAAAAAAGTACAAATATTATTGCTTAATTGTCTTATATGAGGATGAAAGTTTAAAAAAAAAAAAGATGAAATTCCATGGGACTAAGTATTCCACGAGCAGGTAACAAAGACAGCTGCTCTAGAGAGCTCCTGCCCCATTTGGCAGCGTGTGAAGGGTGAACAAACAGAAGAAATGCCGGTTGGGGAAGCTGAGATTGTAGAGACAGGAGTGAATGAATATATTTAATAAAGATGTGCATCAATGACTGCATTTAGCTGGGCAAAAATAGGCAGGAGCAGAGGTTAGTCCTTGTAGAAACATCACAGCCTAGAGCGGTGGGCCACTGCAGCAGCAGGCCCACGGCCGTGTCAGAAAGGGTGGCTCTCTGTTGCCTCTCGCACACGTTGTGCACCCACGCCCAGTCTGGCAGTTTACCGCAGTAAAATTCCCAGGCGCTTCCAGTCGTTCACTCTGAGGTGACATCTTTTGTGGTTCTGACTGTTGTGCGATGTCTGGTTGAAGGCGTGCTAGGCACAGAGCAGAACTTCATGAACATGTAGGCCCCTGCTCTGGTAATATCCTAACAGACAAGTATTAAGGTAAAGGGAGAGGAAAGAACGTACAGCCTTGCCTCTGCCACGTAGCATGAAAAGCACATCGTGTAGGAAAATGCCACTTGGGAGCACAGGGGAGCAAAGGGACTACTGTCACTCCCCTCTACCCCCCTTTTCTCTCAGGAACCCGGGTCATTTGCCTGCAATGGCCCAACACCTGAACTTTTAAATGACTAGGCAGGAAACAAAAGGCCTTTTAATGCACATGCGACAAAATTATTTCAGTCCCGTTGGTCTATTGGATCAAATAGGAGCTGCCTCATCTTCTATTCAAAAGGCGTTTTGCATTCTCCACCTCATCGTTCACTCACTGCTGAGATGTTGAACACTAAGTGCCATTTTTAAGCTGTTTTACATTTTCAAGCCAGCCCCTTGGTACTTCCATTCTGCCTCTCTGCCTTAGATGAGCTCCTCGTGTATCTCCATCACGATGCCTGTGAGAACAGTTCACTGTACTGGGGGTGTGTGGCAGGGGTTTGGTAGTGGGTGAGGGGCTACGGGGGTGGCTGCTGTGAGAAGCTGGAAGCTCCCCCATGCCAAGTCAGACCCAGCTCTGGTCATGGCCAAGCCAATCAGTGCCTCTGTGAGTAATGTATTTAGGAGGGGGGAGACAAACAGACCTGCAGTGGAGAGAGACAACAAAGCAGACCCCCAGGTCAGTGAGGAAAGGTGGGAGGAGGTGCCCAGAGCAGAGGTACCCAGCAGCCTGTGGGGAGGGGGCTGCCTGTGCCCTGCCCCCATGGAGGGTCACAGGGGGCAGAGACCCGCCTGCAGCCCGGGAAGGACCCCACACCAGAGCAGGCGGCTGTGCCCAAAGCAGCCCCTGACTCCATGGGAAGCCCAGGCTGGAGCAGGCTGCTCCTGAAGGACGGCACCCACGGAAGGGACCCACGCCACAGCAGTTCCTGAAGAACTGCAGCCCGTGGGAAGGGCTCACGTTGGAGAAGTTGGTGGAGGACTGTCTCCCGTAGGAGGGATCCCAGGCTGAAGCAGGGGCAGGGTGTGAGGATCCTCCCCTGAGGAGGAAGGAGCAGCAGAGACAACGTGTGATGGACTGACCACAACCCCCATTCCCGGTCCTCCTGCACCACTGGTGGGGAGGAGGTAGAGAAATGGGGAGCAAAGCTGGGCCAGGGAAGAAGGGAGGGGTGGGGGAAGAGGTTTTTGCTTTTGTCACTTATTGCCCTACTCTGATCTGATTGGTAACAAATTAAATAGATTTCCCCCCCCCAAGTCGAGTCTGTTTTGCCCGTGACCACAACTGGTGAGTGACCCCTCCCTGTCCTTGTCTCGACCCAGGAGCCTTTCCTGATATTTTCTCCTCCCCATCCCGCAAGGGGAGGAGTGAGTAAGAGGCTCCGTGGCTCTTGGTTGTCATCTGGGCCTAAACCAGGACAATATCTACTAAGCTGCTGGTATGTGGGTACCATACCGTTACATATACATCATGTGGTAGCAAATACTGTTGCATAAATGTCTTACGCCTTTTTACATCTCTCTTTTGGGTCTTCTTATGTATTTCAGCTGGAATCTCTTTGGGATAAATGCCACAGGAAGCTGTGCATTGGACAGATGTCATAAACCCAAAAAGATATCTAAGACACTGAACACTCGTGATGTTCATTCTTCCACACTTAATTCATTGTGTTTATGAATCATGTTGATGTGATGATAACAATTCATTGTGTGTCTGCATCATATTTATGTGATAACAAAGACAGTTGCTAAAATATTTATGAAGTACATCTATACTTAATGTTTCATAGATCTATATTTAGGAGCTGCTGCAGCTAACTAAAGGGGTTGTTTAAGCAAACCACAGAATCATTGAGGTTGGAAGTGGCCTCTGGAGATCACCTAGTCCAACCCCCCTGCTCAAGCAGGGCCTGCTGGAGCAGGCTGCCCGTGACCATGCCCCATTGGGTTTTGAATATCTTCACAGCTGGAGAATACACAACCTCTCTGGGCAACCTATTCTGGTGTTTGACCATCACTTAATATTCACATTTAAGGTCAAACGTAGGTTCCCAAAGGGGAACATAAGCTAAAATGTGTTCTCTCTCCTGCTGCGTGACTCAGGGGATCTTGAAAACCCCTGAAACTTCTCAACTTCTGCTTCCAAAACTGTAGTCAAACATATGATTCTGCACTGTCAGAGAATAAGTGAAATGAACCCTTTACTCTTAAATATTGTCTGGTAGGAAAGGAGTCTCAAGGGTAGGTGGCAGGTGCCGGGCACTTTATTTCTTTGGCAGTGATGAATCACTGCTCAGGGTGAACTAACATATTCACAATCTCTGCCTTGAGCTGGAGAATTCCTCACTGCTGGTGCTGTTTTTTATGGCAAAGCTAGAAGAGGACAGGGTATGGAGGAAGCCTTCCTGGGAAAATGGGAAGATGGCAAGCAGTAACAGAGACCTAAAGAAGACACATACCTTAGAGATTACTCAGTCTATATTCTCTGGAGCCTAGCACAAGGGAGTCTAGGTCTGCGGTTCAAGACTTTCAGGTACGACTGTAGTAAAAGGGTAGAGGTTCCCAGCTGTACTCATCCTCAGCTCACCCACATTGAAACGGGGCTAAACTTTGGTCTCTTTCAGAGAAAGCAATTGTACAGCCAGGTTAGCCGAGTCTGTTCGTGATGACTGTGTGATAAAATGCCTTAGCTGTGTAGACAAACAAAGAAACTAAGAAGAAGGAGGTGAGGTGTTGTGGCCTTCCAGGGCTGTGGTGCTCCTGTTCCAGGGAGATGTGCTGCAGGGTAAGAGGAGATCCTGTGTCGGGTGTCGGGGCTCGTAACACAGGAGAGACCAATCAACTGCCGCAGGTTCAGCAGTGCCAACCATGTTTGTTGGGGGCTGGAGCCCACATCTTGCAAGGGACTGGGCTTGTCCAGCTTGGAGAAGAGATGGCTTTGAGGGAACCAGACAGCAGCTTCCAATACCTATGGAGAGGTTACCAAGAAGATGATGCCTGGCTCTTCACAGCGATGCGTTGTGGGAGGATGAGACAACGGCCATCAGTCGAAACAAGGGAAGTTCAAGCTGCATATCAAGAAAAGGTTTTTGACCATGAGGGCAACAAAGCAGCAGAACAAGCTGCCCAGAGAGGCCGTGTAGTCTCCATCCTTGGAAGTCTTCAAGACAAGACTGGGTAAAGTCCTGAGCAGCCTGGCCTGATCTCAGAGCTCACCCTGTTTTGGGCTGAAAGTTGGACTAGTGACCTTCTGAAGTCCTTTCCGACCTGATTTATGACCCTGTGATACTAAGATGAGGGAGGACAGCCAAAGAAAACTAGCTCTCCCTCTCCCCCTCCAATAACCACTGTTTCTTCACATGCCCCATCTTCTCCCTCGTGGCAGCCAGCCAGTTTGCCAGACCTTAAAAAGTGGCAGCTCTCAGTGGCTCTGATGTATTCCTCAGGGTGGTGTAAGGAGGTGCCAGTTTTAGAGAAGGCAGAGCAATGAAGGCCTGTCCCCCCTGCGCCCTGAGCTCTCGCTGGCTGCTTGGGGGGCCACGCGAACTGGTAACTGCTTTGGGAGGGAAGGTTTCCAGGATGCTCTAGGAGAGGAGGAGACCTTAACTCCAGGATCACGTTCAGATTTCAGTACGTGCCTCCTGGAGATTTCCTCCTGGCAGGACTTGCAGTAGAGCAGGTCATGGAAAGGGAAAAAAATACTGCTGCTTTTTCCTTTTTTTTTTTATTTTTGAGGAGAGATGAGAATTCAAAGTAAAAAAAATCAAATCAAATCAATCGATTTTTTTTTTCCCCCTGCAACTTCTGGAAGTGCAGAGCTACTTTCATTAGCATTCTGTAGCTAAATGCTTGCTGCCGCTCCTTCCTCAGCAACGTCTTTCTTGAAAAATATTCATATTTCAGAATGTGTAAATTCCCCTCACTAGCTCTAATCTCAGGAATACAAAATCCTCCCCTATTTTTCCCCCAGACTGCTGTGTAATGTTGCCACGCAGCGTTTCACAAATACCACTACCTTCACCGGGATGGGGGTGTGATCCTTTGTATCCCCAGTGTAACACAGCTCAGAAGCACAATGAACAGATATTTGTTGCACATTTAAAGGGTTGTATATGAAAATTGCTAGAGGTATAATTTATGAAAGAAGCTTGGAAAAGAGTTGCAAAATGGCTTTTCTTTGTTCTTAGACACCCTGTTCTTTTTTTTTTTTCCCCTTATTTGTGGGAACTACGACCCCTTTTTTACCACCTAAGGAGGGAAAAGAGCGATGATGGAACCCAGTCCCCCTCACCCCGCTGTTTATTATCTTCAAATCGATCCTGGCGCTGGTTCTGCGGAGAAGGGCCGGCGTTTGGTTAAACACAGACTGGGCTGAGCAAACAGGTTGAAAACTCCCTTGGACTTTCTCACTTCCAGCACTGTCAGCCTGCCGCCAGCCCGGCTCGGTCAACCGGCGAGCAGGATCTGCTTGGCGAGCAGCTTCAGCCAGACACCTGCTTGGGGGTTGTGTCTGCTCCAAGAGGAGGACGCCCAGGAGGAGGATGGCTGGCTTGCAGGTAAGGGGTCAGGGACCCACAACTCACCAGTGCTGGCTGTGGACCCCCTCTTCTCAGGTGACGCCAATTTTTTGGTGTCTGTATCACTTGAATGTGCCCCTCTTTTATGTTTCAGGCTGTGTTTTTAAAGCTCTCTTGGGATAAAGGATTTTGCTGCTTTTCGTCTATAAATAGACTTTTCTCTCCCTCCTGTCCTTTGGAAATCAGCCTTGGTCAGGCTGTCCCAGAACATGACCTCTTCATCATTGCAGGGTTTGTCCTTCCTCCACCCTCCACGTGCACCCCTCCTCCTGCCCTGGCTGCCAAGGGGGGTGTTTCCCCCTCAGCCTATGAAATCTGGCTGGCAACATCTGCCCAGGTGTTGCAACCCTGGCTCCCATTTTTCCCGGCAGCCCATGGGGGGCAGCGGGTCTGTCCTGGGGCAGTTTCTCAACCCCCCTCAAAGAGCTCGCCGACACACTGGGGCTCTGGGCGTGCCCTCTTCTCCGAGCCCCACCGGACAGCCAGTGAGAGCTTTCCCAGCCACTGTTTGCCAGGGCGTGGGGGAGTTTGGAGGAGAAGGGCAGGATGTGGTGGGTTTATGGCTGATGTATAGGCACACAATCCCAACCTCATGGGCACTACAGTGAGTGGCAAGGGCTCACCCCAGGACCACTAACAGTGGCAAGAGCTTGTGCAGGACCGTCGTGTTTCTTCTCGGACTTGGGGGCTGTCATTGTTACTAAGCCTTTTCCGAGCTCTGGATATGCCTGAAATGCACCTGCGTGCTTCTTCACCACCTCCTGCGATGTCCATTACTGTACATAATGGTCTTCCATGTCTTCTTATCCATCTCTGAAGTGTACTGTCTCCTCATACAATAGAATTTTGCCGTGTTTCTTCTTTGCTTGTCCCTGACTCCCTGCTCCCAGCTTTCACAACCCTCTTTCAGCAGTGGGGCAGCCTTGCCCCTGTACCACTCTGGATGAGTGGCCTGACAGCATTTTCTGTCTCTGTCTCCATCTCATTCCAATACACCCTACCACACCTTGTTGGCCAGTGTGACGGTGGCTGCAGGCTGAGCCCAGGCTGAGCCCAGGCCTGCCCAGAGCTGACCCTGGGAATGAGCTGCTCTGCCAACAGCTCCTCTCTGAGACCCCATATACACCCCCCATCACCTCTCCCCAGCCCATCTTCTCTTTGCATCTTTCCACCACAAGCACTGCTTCACCCTCCTCTCTGCTCCTCCTGGCATCCATCCTTCTCTTCCCTCCCCCACTGAGCGCCCTGACCCACCTTGGAGCTGGGCAGGTCCTTTCCGAAAGGGTCTGGACCATCCCCGGCACTTTCGGAGCAGAGGGTTGGTGAGATGTCGGGGAGACGGCAGCCCCTGCCAGGGATGTTGGCCCTGCGGCACCAGGGCCGAGCTCTGGTTTGGATGTTTTACCCTGCAAGGAGATTGTGGAGCTCCGTGTCGAGAGCGGAAGGCCTGCTCCGTTCGTTGCCCTGGGTGCTCCTGTCCCTGTTTCTGCGGGTTTGTGTCAGACGCTCCGGAGGTGACTGGTCTGGGCTGATACAAAGTGCCATGCCTTTCGCCTAGAGATGAATGTTGTTTTCCTGTGTCCTGCAGCAGGAGCTGATAGAGAAATGTATTATGCAGCATTTGAGGAAGGGCCTTAATTATTTTGCAGTCTATGTGTTCAGACTTCAAACGTGTTTTTTCCCATGCCTGCTGTCTAATCCAGTGAACAAAAGGTTATGGTTTATAGGTCAGAGCACAACACCCATTGTGAGCACTCTGCTTTGCATCCCGGTTATTCCAATCAATGAGCTTTGCTGAATTTTTTATGCTGTGCTGGGCTTTTATCTCTCCCATTTTATTGAAAAACGACAAAACAAAAACCAGAGTGGAGTCAGATGAATTCCTAAGATCCCGTTTGCATAAAAAGCTACAGGATCTCGAACGAAATAACAACAACAGTAATTAAAAGCAGAAGTGAAGACAAAGAAACACAGAGAACTTTTTGTTTTACAGAGTAGCGACATGCCCCATCACCAGGATAGTGCCCATCAACCTACCCAACCTGCAGATACCTAGAATGTGGCTAGGAGCTGTGAAGGCCAGGCAGAGACCTACAGGGAGGTCACTTTGGACTAAAACCATGGGGCTGTTTCAGGGAGAAAGGTTGGTTTCCACCTTTCCAGATTTCTTTTTGCCCAGGAAGGATGCCCTGGTGTGGGTGCTGGGCAGGCAGAAAGGTGTCATTTCCCCCGGCTTGAGGCCACTCTGTGCAATGCCAACTGAGAGGTGCGAGGCGGGCTCAGAGGGTCGGCAGAGAGAAAGGCCATGGTGTGCCTGGACCTCGCACCACTGCTCCCGACCAACCTGCATCAGTAGGGTCCCTGCGTGGTGATCCAGAGCCCTGGAGCAGCACGTCCCCGATGCACGTGGGGAGCAGGTGCGGTGCAGCTATTTGTGGCAGCCCAAGTAGCGTTTGACACTGACCCCTAAGGGCGTGGAGAGGAGAGAAGCCTCTCTGAGGTCTGCCACAGGAAAAGACAGAATAAAACAAGTGAATGAGAAAAGCCACACAGAACATGCAGGCAAAGCCTTGGAGCCACACTCAGGGTGATAAATCACCGTCAGGATGACGTCTCCCCCCTCCGTGGCTGCAGTCCTGCCAGCGTCTCCGTTTCAGCCCTTGATGCAGTTACCTGAGGATTTTTTTATTTATTTTTTTCTTGGCAAGAAATAATTGATTTGACCAAACAATGATGCAGCAGCTTCTGCCCCACTCTCAGGGCAGTGGGGCGATGTCACTCTCTCCCAAACACCGCCTCTTCCCCGACTCGGCTCTCCTGCCTCACACCGCCCAGCCTCCTGCTCACTGGGTGATGACCAGCGGCCCTGCAGCCCCCCATGGTGTGATGTGCAGCCAAGGAAAGCTGCGGCTCTCGGTCCAGCCCAGTGGGCCAGCGCCTGCATTGCTGCATCCAGGAGCTGGCCGCCTGCGCGGGGCCACGCGAGGTGCTGTGCTCCACCAACGCGGGCTTGGAGCAGCTGCCGGCACAAGACGGTTGCTGCTGAGTTGGTTTTCTTCCCTTCCCCTGGCCCAGCAAGCAGAAGCAAAGGGGGCTTTGGGGCCGTGGATGGGCAAACCAGCTGTGAGGGTCATCAGCTTTTTAGCCTGAAGGATGGGGGACAGGTTTCTCACAGCAAAATCTCTGTGGCTCCTTCCCCCCATAACCCCAGCGGCGTGGCAGGGGGCCGCCGGGGAGCACACGCAGGTTACCACATACACCAAAGCCACCAAAGACCCACAGATGATCCCTCCCAGCTTTAAGTCGATCATTCTGCAGGTGATGCTCAGCAAAGCAGCCTGCACGTTTCATTAACCCTCTGCTTGCTGTGCTAATGGCAGAGTCTGCTGGGCCTGGCTGGCTATGCCTCCAGAAAATTGGCGTGTCCCCCTCCTCCTCCTCCCGTTCCCCCTTGCCCCCCCTTTCCATCAAGGCTGCCCCAGAGGCAAATGCTCCTACCACCTTTACATCTCTGGTAGAGGTGGATGCAGTGCAGAGGTCTCAGTTAATTCTGGAACTGCTGCAGTCCCATCAGATATTGCTGCATTTCCGTTTAAAAGAGGGGAGGGAGAAAAGAAGAGGAAAAAAAAAAAAAAAAAGGAAGAAATGCTCCAGTACAGCACATTTGCCAAGGCTGCTTAGGTGACCTGCTGCTTTGCATATCAATATGCTTCTTGCAGAACCCAGTGGAGAGCAGAGCCCCAGCGATGCCTGTTCATTTGTAAGGAGAGAAATATCCTCCCTGAACCGATGGAGATGGAGATGTTTTCAGGTTCAGGCTAAGCAGGGGGCTTAGCCTGATCACTCCCAGCCAGCCTGGCCCCCCGGGAATGGACTTTTCTTACAGGCCGCTGAAAGGTGCCTGGGAAGGTACACCGTTCCTCGGGAGGGTTCAGGTTTGCTCTCCGAGTGTCTGCTACACCGGGAAATTTCCAGGGAGGCTGCCAATTGCACAAGGCTGAGAACCCCTGGGGGAAACAATCCAGGCACTATAATGACATAACAAACCAGGTACAGGGGCTTTATCGCTCCACCTTGGCACCAGCCTGCCGCCTCCCGGGGTGTCGCACCCGACCGAGGGATGGTGCCTGTGTTTCCCGGGGTTTCTCAACCCTGGGACACCCACACGGCGGTTGGGGCGCAGCGGCATCGCCGAGTGCTGGGACCCCTGGGCTTTGCCATCCCAGCGCCGCTGTGGGAAGGCAGACGAGTCGCACGGCTGCTCCTGCCGTTGACAGAAAGGAGCATTAATATTTAACGCTCTCCCCAGGCCATGGAGCTGGACCATTGATCGCTGCCAAAACACCTCAGCGTTCATGCAGAGTTCAACAGAGCTGCTTCGTGCCTTTCTGTAGCATCTGAAGGGGCTGCAGTTACCTTCTGTCAGGGCAAAGCTGAGGTCTCTGTTATACCCGCTTCCCTCGTGTGTCTCAGATTTACTGTGGGGCTTTTCTCAGCGTCACAAAGCCAGGAGCCGCATCCTCCAGGGTCCTGAGGCTTTCAGCCATGCTCTTCCCCGGAGCACAGAAGGCATGGGAGCAGGTCCCTTCTGTCCATAGGTCTCTCAAGTATATATCAACCTAGAAAACCAGATTTTCACCTGGTAGTGGATTAATTTTTGCTTAATACCACGGTGGACAGTTCACCCCCAACTGGGTGATACTCAGGGCAAATCAGTGACATAATTTAAGGCCCAGTCCAGTTTCCTTTCCTCCCTCATCCCTACTATGTCCAGACCTTTTTCTTTATCACAGAATGGTTTAGGTTTGAAAGGACCTTAAAGCCCATCCAGTTCCAGCCCCCCTGCCATGGACAGGGACACCCTCCACCAGACCAGGTTGCTCCAAGCCTCATCCAGCCTGGCCTTGGACACTTCCAGGGATGGGGCATCCACAGCTTCTCTGGGCAACCTGTCCCAGTGCCTCCCCATCCTCTCCAGGAAGAATTTCTTCCTGATATCCAATCTCAATCTCCCAGCTTTCAGTTTAAACCCATTACCCCTTGTCCTGTCGCTACAGGCCCTTGTAAAAAGTCCCCCCCAGCTTCCTTGTAGTCCCTTCAGGCACTGGAAGGTGCTTAAGGTCTCCCTAGAGCCTTCTCTTCTCCAGGCTGAACAAGCCCAACTCTCCCAGCCTGTCCCCATAGCAGAGGTGCTTCTTGATGGTCATGGGGATGTATCACAAGAACCTGACAACCAAAGGACTCCCAGTTTCAATCCCCAAGGGCCGTGACTCAGTGCACGAGTTTGCAAGTCAGTCTGCAGATTTTGGAACATCCATGATGCAAGCGAAGTCAGATTTAACTTGGATGGTGCGAGCCCACCTCCGTAACGTTGGTGCACAGTTTTTCTTCCTGTACATCACCCTGACGTTCTTGAGTCTGACTGCATATGTGACATTTGGCTTACTTCTCAAGTGCCTTCACGGTGCGGAACGTGGCCAAAATGTACATGCAGATTTAGCAGAAGAGCAAATCCTTTCAGGGCTTCGCATTCCACCGTGCAGTTATCTAATGAAGTGAACCCAGGAGCTGTGGAAAGGGCCTGTGTCAATACGCAAGTAGATCACTTGAGAAAGTCTTAATGCATAAAAAGCACCTGAAAAAGAAAGCATGGGAAGTGATGGATGGGCTGCCTGAAGAGGTTTTGCGTGTGCTTTCAAAACGATGATGAGTTGTGTGGTTTATTTTACAGTACATGTCGGGATTTGGAAATGAACATGTTTCTGAGGATCCACGCTGTCCGGGAGCTTTACCAGAGGGACAGGTACAGAGTTTTTTAAAATGCTTTATTAAAATTACATGGAACAGAGCAAATATCTGTTCCCTGGGCTTCTTTTCATCTTAACGTTTTCTTTCTCCCTGCCATCACAAAAGTCTCCAGGAGCCTTCTTTATGCAGGACTGGAATAATAAGATGCTGGCAAAAATCAGGATTAAAGATTTCCATTCATACTTTCTATTTTTAAGTTACTCGTGAGCTTCCAAGTTCCACCTAGGGGGCTAAGACTTGCCTAAATCCCCTCCATTCAACACCATTTTTTCCAGTAGGACTTTACAATAGAAGCGGCTCAGTCACACTGAGAAGGAAGCCATCGACTCTGGAATAACCCGGAGCAGAAGTCTGAAGGTTGGCAAAGAGGGATGCTGTCGCGCAGGAGGGGCGCCTATCGGGATTTCTGTAGGAACCGGGTTTGATGAAGCTGCCTGATAAGCCTTTGGCAGGAGAGCAGCCTCTTTGTAGGGAGGAGACCTGAATGCCTGTAGTAATAAACCGACAGATTCATTCTTAAAAGTAAGTAACCTCTGAGAATGTTAGGTTAAAAGAAATTATGTTGGGTCTTTCTGTTTTAAAGAAAGGAATCACGACCCATGTGATGCTGGCCACTCGGTGGGCAGAGGCAAGAACAAAACCCTGAAGAATTAAAGCGCTCTCGTCCCCTCTACACCAGCACACATCCTGAGGCTGACTGTGCCCTCTCTGGGATGCCCTGCAATCCCTTGGACTTGGATGGCAGCCCTTTACGCTCAATGACATCCCTTGGTGCAAGCCAGCTCCCCTTCATCCTCTGCGCAACAAGGCCAGTAGGATTAAGGCCAAACAGGGGACGTCACCCTTCGCTTTTCCTGAGTTTTCTGGATCTCCTCAGTCCTAATGTTTTACACGCCGTGTGCTAGTGTGGGTATCAACACGCAGCACTAGAACATGTCAAACGCATATACGTGTCCCCAAGGTCTGCACTGCAGCCTGTGGTGCACCCACAAGGAAGAGCAAGTGCTGTGCTGGATCAGAGCAATGTCACGAGACAGCTGCTGCAGGGTCTCCGTTCCGAGGTGGGCTGTAGCAGACGGGTGGAGAAAAGGTGTAAGAAAGAGGCACCTTAAAACTGGGAGCTCAATAGCGGTGGCTGCTGGCCTGGACAGGCAGTGGTGGATGTGCTCCTTGTGATTTCACAGAGCAGCACCACTTTCCGGTCAAGGAGATCCCTCCAGCTCCTGGTGGAGGCATCCTCGTCTGGGCAGAGTTTGGACCCGGTGTCAAAAGAGTTAATAGAAAATCTGAAAATGAGTTTGACAAAAAAACCTCCAGTCCCAGGGGTGGATCCTTTCTCCTCTGCAGTATTTATAAGACTGGCATCTGCAGTAGTGCTGGCTAAGACAAAAATGACAAGGGCTATTGATCCCCCTGCTTCCCTGCATACCCATACCGACGGGATGGAGCTTGAGGGCTGGAAGCGAAGTGCCTTACGAGAGCTCCACCTCTTCCTTCTGCCCACCTGTCAGGGCAGTGTGTGGTACTGTATGGATGGCTGATCCGCTCAGCTGCAGCAGGATGACAGGATGCTAAAGCAGACCTTGCAGGAGGGAGATGGGATAGCAAATGGTGTATGACTGTCCCACCGGGGTATTTCCTGCAGTTCTTGGATGCGTTTGCTTCTTGCTGATCTCAAAAAAATAGATGCTGGCCTACTTAGATCAAAATGTGTAGTTTCTGTTCTCTGAAAAGGAGGAATCTGTCCTTCAGGAATGAACTCACAAGGGCTGCTAAACCTGTGCTAGTCATACCCACGGATCTGCAGAGGAGAAAGTGCCCCCTTTGTACTCCAGAGCAGATCTGCCACCGTGCAGAAGCCCTGTGGAAAAGGAAAGGCTCCCACACAGGTCACTCCCACTCTCGGGCAGCAAACAGCACTGGCAGGAGGAAGCAGCACACCACCAAAATGCCTGCTCCGGGCATCCATCCCCTGCACAGGGGGCAGGAGAAGGGGGCATTTAGTACGTGGGAGGGAAGAAGAAAACGTGCACCTGCTGCAAGCCTTTATCAGCTCTCTGGAAAGCCAGACAGACCTGATGCTCCGGGCCAACCCCTGTGAACACTTGGTCTCAAAAACATTTGTGCCTAGTAACAGTCTGCTTTGCAGTCTGTAAGTGTTGGGAATAATTCCCTTTCCCCCCATGCTCCTGCAGCTGACCCTACCGGGCACTGCCCTAGCAGCCGGAGTGCTACCCCGATGGCTGTGCTGGCTCCTTAGGGTGCTGTGGTAGCCTCTTATATGTGGGAATGGATTTTGGGGTCTGGCTGGTACCTGCAGGGCATCCAGCCTCATGGCAGCAAGAAGATATGACCAGTGGGACTGATGCACAGACTCAGGAGCACAGTCCACTGCACAGCATCGGGGTGCCGGGCACGCAACGTGGTCCTCTGCCAAGGGCTTCAGGGCTAAATCCCTTATCCTTCCTTCTCCTCCCATTCAGAATAACCCGCAAGTCTGCCCGTACGGCCTGTATGCTGAACAGCTCTCCGGCTCTGCCTTCACCTGTCCCCGGCCCACGAATAAGCGCAGGTATCATGACTGCTGGCAGCAGGGGGGTGATGTGGGGTGCTTGGCACGAGCGGTGGACGGAGATGGAGAGGCTGTCTCTGTGTCACCAGTGCCTTCTGCCAGCCCGGGAGGGTGGAGGCGGTCAAGCATGTACCCAAAAACCATGTGCTGGGAGAGGGGCAAGGGCAGGAAACCACAGGAGAGGGAGGGAGAGGATGGTCTGGTGGGGTGAGTGGGTTGTGAAAACACTGAGAAAGAGGGTGTCAGGATGGGGAAAAAAATGATTTTCTGAGCAAGGAGAGGAAGAGGAGGGGGCGTTCACGGGCTCAGATGATCCCGAAGGGGCTGTATGCTGTGCAAAACAGCCTCAGGGTCTCAGCTCTGATACTACTGCAAAATGTCACCACTGCAACTGGCACTGTTAAGCACCTGATGGACAGTGTCAAAACTGAGACTGTGAGTAGGACTCTTCCCGCCTCCCAAGGGATGCTCATGCATGCTGTCTGGGGCCAGTGAGGTGCTGGCTCAGGCTGTACCTGTCTTGGGGGTGGCCAGGGTCTCAGACCCAGAACACTGCTTACTACCCCATGTTCCCAGCAGCGCTGGGGACACAGTTTGTTCCAGCCGGCAGCAAACGTCCCGGAGCTCTGTCCTGGTCATCGTGCTCCATCCATGACCAGATTGGAGAAGATGAGTTTCTCATTTTGCTTCTCCCATGGTGGCTTTTCTGTCCCTTCTGTTGTTCGTTCAAATGAAAGGCAAATGCATCATCTGAGCTGCCTAGCAGAGCTCTGCTCTCCGGGCTGGTGCCAGCTCGCGGTGCGCGTGGGAAAGGGATGAATCATTGTTTGCTGCACGAAGATGTCCTTGATGGAAATTTTCCAGCTCTCAAAGGAGAGCTCCCTCCTCCCCTCTCCCACCCACCCAAACTGCACCCACCGCTGTTAACACATCAAAGCAGCCCTACCTAGCTCAGGCTTTCCTGATTTCCTTTGCTCTCCTGCCTGATTAAAAGCCCAGCTTTGGACTTGGCTGCCCCTGTGCATGGTGTGCGGATGCCGGCCGAGGCGGTGGGAGCGATGGGGCGGCAGGGGCTGCAGCCACGGACGCAGCGGGCAGCAAGGAAGGAGAGTGCCGTCCCAGGCAGCGATGGAGGCATGGGGGACCTCCTGCAGTGTCAGGAAGCAGCATCCTACATGAAACTCTGCTGCATGAGCTCACTGGTGGTCCTGTGGGCATGGCCAGCCAGGCATTGGATGCTACTTTCAGTAATACATCCACATTCAGATACTGGCTGTGACCTTCTGTCTCCTGGAGGCTCCTCTGTACTTCCAGTTAGATACTGTGCCCCTCCCTGCCTTGCCTGAGTTGCCTTGTAGCTGTGTTTAAATAGGCTTTTTTTCCACCTCAGAGATTGCTGTATTTCAGCCACAGACAAAGCCCTATCTTTATTTTTTATATACATACATGTGTGTGAATGTAAACATACGTAACTATATGTAAACACACATATAGACACTTACTTACATATAACAGCATATATTTGTACTTACAGCCTATGATAAAAAGCCATCTCTCTGGAAGGCTCTGGCTGTGAGCTGGTGTTTGATATTCAACACACCTTTTGGTCCAGTTTCCACCAATATAAATGTTATTCCTGCCTTCAGGAGCTCAATCAGCTGGCTGCAACCCAGAGGATTTAACCTCTTCCCCAGGATAATCCAAGTCTTCTCTTTTTCTGCAGCTGGCTGTATCGGATCCTACCTTCAGTCTGCCATAAACCCTTCAAACCTCTTGAGGAAGGCCACTTGACACACAACTGGGATGAAGTTGAGCCTGACCCCAACCAGGTAAACTGTGCTGGAAAGAGCCCTGGTCCTGCAGGGAGGGTGAGATCAGGCGTTCTCAGGGTGGTATGGCCGTAGGACAGCCAAATATTAAGCCAGCCAGGGATGCGAAGAGGTCAGAGGAGAGTTGTAGGGAGCTAGGGTTCTGGCCAACACGGGAGCTGGGTCCTGACTGCCACCTCACCTCAGGTCATACAAGGAAGGTCGGCCCTCAATGCAATGCTTGCTGCTTCCCACCTCAAAGGATGCTTGTGCCGCTTGCCAGCACAGCTGCAGTGTCACGGGGTTTGGTCCGTGCTGCCAACATCACCCTTGAGGGCTCCTGTTGGCCACCTCTCAGGTTGCTCTCTCTTCCTCTTCGGTGTCCCCCACCGAAGGCTCATCATGCCCCAGCCCGGCAGGCAGAGCAGCAGCATGTCCCTGCCATCTATCCCCTCCTTCCCTGTGCTTTTGGAGAGGCTGCTGGCTGACAGCCCGTTTCTCTGCAGCCCTCATGGGAAATCAAGATTCATTCTGGAGAATCATGCAGAGACACGGCATTTGTCTCTCTCTGTTACGGCCTTGCCATCATATTTAATCATGATTTCTTCCCTGCCGGCCCCAGAACATTTGGCTTTGCTAATCTGACTCTCTCCTCCAGCCGTTCTCCTCTCAGCATCATCTCACAGCCATTGGTTTTCACTCCTCTCAGGTTTTGCCCGTTGATGCATCATCATTAGCTAATTTCCAGCCTCCCGGCAGCCTCGACGTTTGTCTACATACTTTCCCAGTTCTGCTGGAACATATTTTCCAGTCACTGACCAAGGAGCGGTGGCAGGCTCCTATTTAGGTCCCTTTGGTGCTCCTTCCCAGATGAAGCTCCAACGACTTCTGTTACCACCTGATCCACCCCGATGCCCTTTCGCAGCCCACATCTACTGTTACGGCGGTTTATGAGTACGGTAATTCCAAGATGCCCGGCACTCAAGCCATTTACGTGTAGCACATGTTTTGCCTATGGGAACAGCAATTAAGCTCATGCCCACTCTCTCTCTCACCACTTTCAAGGGCAATCATCAAACGCAGAGGGGTTATTTCCTAGCAGTAAGTGGGAACTCTCTTCCTGCTTACCTTCTCATCCTCTCTGAAGCAGAGCCAGAGACCAGGTTCAGGTTGTGGGACCAGACCAGCGCTTCCCTGAGGCGCTTTGGGTTTCACCCAGCTCACTTAAGGAGCTTCCCCAGCCGTATTCCATCTAAAAGGATGGCCATATGGAGGTACCTTATGCAAAGCCCATTGAAGTCAATGGGAAAAAAAACCACCTTTAGCGTTGCCCAAAGACAGCGGCGGAATTATAAAAGGCACAGTGGGCGAAACAGGAAAGTGGACAAAGGTGATGAAAAAATACAGACTGATATCCGTGCAAGAAATGCTGAAACAGCAGAAAGCTCTCCAGCCTGGAAGCGATGATTGAGAAGTAGGAAGAAAATGAATACTAATAGTGAATGTCACATTAAACAGGAAAAATAACTGCATAAAGCGTGAAACTTCCTGCCAGAGGATGCAGGTGGGTTCAGAAAGTGATTGGACAGATGCTGGAGGGAGAAAACCTATAAAGGCCCAGAGGTGCTGTATCTCCAGAGGCTCACGGATCACACACAGGGAAATAACACTGAAAGCTTCCCCGTTTCAGGCACCCGGCGCTGGCTGCCACTGGCCATCTTGGACTTCTCTTCTGGCCCAGGACGCTCGTTCTTCTCTTCTTGCTTCAGCAGAACCCAAACGTGGCAGAGTCACACCAGCCCAACGGCGTGCAGAGCCGGGCGGTTGCTTAACAGTTTGCAAGGGTTTCTGAGGAGAGGGGCCAGTCAACATCTGCCGTTGCAACCGGTGGGCTGGATGACATTTCCTGTTCTCCTTGTCCCACAGGAATGACAAGCGTGGAGATGTCCATAGGGACCAAAGTGAAAATGAGGCTGTTATGTAGGAACTGCGCTCCACTTATTATTTCATCTCTGTAGATGTACTGTCATCTTCCATATTCCTCAGTGAGAAAATTTGCTTCCCTTTAGACTGTCTTTCCACCTGGCATTTATTTATCCTTTTTCCCCCATTCTCCCTTTTCCTCTCTCTCTCTGTCCTTTCTTCTGGGTCTTCTCCCTTTGTCCCTCTGCACATCCATCCTGTCAGTGATTCCCTATGGCTTCTGTTGACGGTTCCCAGTTCCCAACCCTGAAGGCTTCAAACAGTTTGCCTTGAGATGCCACCACTGGCCTCCACAGTGGCTGTGCCAATGAAATTAACAGGAGCCAAGGAAGGTCCCACTGCTGGGAGTGGCAGCAGACTCAGGAGCACCTTCTGACTCTGCTTTGTGTGGTTTGCATCTGGAAGGCTGTCTCAGAAAACCACAGGAAAACACGCTTTAAGGAGGGCTGAAGGCAAAACCTGAGGTTCACCACTACCTTACTGGCTCTCCTGTGAGGTGTCAGTACCTCGCAAGGGTCCCACCTGATCCGCTGGTGGGTGTGTTTGGTGTCTCCATCCCAAACATGCGGCTTCTCCAGCAATGTCTTCCTATCTGCCCAGCACCCCAGGAGTGTGACCCGGAGGAGGCGCTGGCACGGAGCCACCCAGGTCTCCTGGGGAGGAAAACGTGGCTCTGCCTGGCAGCGGATGGGATGGGGAGGAAGGGATGAGGGATGGATCCACCCCAGGTCCCCCAGGGCTGCTGCAAGGATGTGGCGGTGGGATGCCCCTGGGAAGCAGATGGACTTGGAGAGCAGAGCAGAGAGGGCCAAGCTGCAGGGCCAGGCCTGGGGTCCAGCATTAATGATGAGCCCCTGCTTTGCTCAGCTTTACTCACAGATGCACTCACTGGGCACAGTTGCCTGTCTCCTTCCGAGGCTGGGACTCCGGGAGAGCCTGGCAAGTCGCCTGAGCACCCACACTTTGATTTGGGTTTGGAAAACTTCCATGAGGCTTCGGGAAATTTAGTATCTTTGTATCCCTTTCAAATTTAGCTGAAATTTCACATAGTTCAAAATTTTGGGGAGCAGTAGGCACAGACGCAGAGTCACATAAGTTTTGCTTTCTCAGGGCACCAGCCTAAAAACATGTCAAGAACTGCCAGTTCAGGTAGCTAAAAGCAAGAAAGTGTTCTTGTGTTTGCCCGGAGTTACAGGCACTTTCATCTGAGGTCAAGCGTATTGATGCAAGGGGTATATCTGGCAGCTGGCCACATCAGCATCCTCCTAATCTGGGGTGTCTGGGTTGGTCTGCACTGAACCACCCCCCAGAGAGGAGCTCTTAGCCGCAGCAGCACATTCCCAAGAGCTGGAAAGACCCTTAGTATATTAGCGGGAATAAATACTTTGGATTCCTCTGGCACCTCCTGCCCGAGGATCTCAACAGGCTTTGCGAGAAGTAATTAGTGCTGCTCGCAGCTCTCACTCACGCAGGTAGAGCTATTTTTGCTTCGGATGTGGGGAAATGAAGTGGAGCACACGGGAGTGTTATGCTCGGGTCAGGGAGAGTGAATCATCCAGCGCAGAGTGAAGCACAGGACCATGACAATTTGGCTGTGGAAAGCTGGCTCATCTGAGTTTTTTTGCTCTCAACAGTGTTGTTAGTAATAGAGGAAGAGACAGTTTTTAAATAGGTGGGGTTTTTTTTAACCTTGGCACTACACCGGCCTGCAAATTATTTTACAAAATTATTAGTAAAAATGAAAAAAAGCTTCATGAATCAAAAGAAAGCTGTAAGCCAAATTAAACAAGGCAAAGAGGGAAGAGAAAGCCACCTCAGCTAGGGGGACAGGGGTGGAACGGGGGTCTGCTTTCTTTGGAATTGCCACTCTTTGCATTATAACCACTCATGCTCTCATGCTTCTTGTTTGCCGTGATCTAGCTGCGATGGAAACCTTTTGAGATCCCGAAAGCCCCTCAGAATAAGCTGGATTTTGTGAGTGTAAGTTGGGGGACTGGGGCATCCGGACATCCTCCACCCCTGCTCCCCCCTCAAAGGGTAGCAGGGCACACGGAGTGCTCAGGACTGGGCTAACACCAGTGGGTTGGATGCCTCTGGGCTGGCAGAGCATCTGGGGGAGGGGGGAGGATCCCAGATTTCAGCTGCCTGACAGTAGACTTGATTTTCTTCGTTGTCTTTCAAGGAACTCTACAAAGGCCCCAACCCCTAGCTCTACCCAGTCACAGGGCTGGAAAACACCAGCTTCCATGGATTGCTCAGAAACCCTTGAGATAGGACAGTAAAGCCGTCGTGTTTGGGCAAACGCCATGAGTGGACAGGCTGGCACGGGGAGCGGAGGGAGGGGGCGAGCCCCAGCAAGGGAGAGGGATGAGGGAAGGAAAGGGGGCTGGCCCTTGGACTGCTGCCTGCCACTCACTCCCTCTGCTTTGGGTTTGCCCATAGGGATTGCACACCCTGTGCGGTGCCGGAGAGCCCAGAGGACGCAATGGCATCGCCGTCCATATTTTTGTCTGCAACAGCTCCATGCTCGACAGGTCAGTGATGGCTGTGTTGGAGGCTTGGGCTGCCTCGGGCTGGCGCCCAGCCTGTCTACGTCTGTCGATGCTGTGCTTGAGGCCAGCTGCTCCCAGCGGTGCTGGCTCTATCTTCCTGCATTCCTGTGTGCACAGGCAAAGGTGTTCATGGTGCCTGTGGCAGGTGTTCGTGAAGCAGGTTGTGCTCCGTGACTGGGCACTGGGGGAGTGGGTGGGGAGCCACCAAGAGAAGGAAGGAGCTGGGCATGGGTGTGCAGCAAGAGGGGATGTATTGGATCCAGCTGCTCCCATCCCAGGGACTGGAGCTGCTCCTCGGAAGTCAACATGCATGCAGCCTGCTCCCCAGTTTACACCACCTGATGCACCCATGGCCACAAAGGCAGGGACCTGGCAGAGGTCGGAGGAGATCCTGCTTCCAGGCCAGGCACATCAAACCTCCCTGGTGCCTCTGCAATACTGGCCTGTATATTGCATTCCCTAACTGGCAAACAGCATTTCTGGTGCTGAAGGGGAGACCTCTGCCACGTCAGTCTCCCAGCTCAGACTCCCCAGGTAAGGCCATGGTGTGTGCCTGGGGCTCACAGCACCTTGACCTTCCTGTTCTCCTTCTCCAGGTGCCTCTATAATTCGGATGGTGACTTCCTAATTGGTGAGTTGAATCTTTGGCTTTTCCTTTCCCCGAGGATCTACTTGGGTTGCCACCTGCCTGCCTCTTGTCCATCCAGAGCCTATTCCCCACAGTCAAGGCTTGGAGAGGAGGGTTGGCTTCACTCTCATGCCATCCAGATTTAGTGGACTGGCACCGGCCAGGCTATTGGGTGGGATGCACCACTCCTGTGCACCACGTCTGTGCCAAACCTCAACTTTGGTTTGGAGCAGTGACCCAACTTACTTGGCACAAGGCTCAGGGATTGCTTCCCAGCGCTCCCCAGATTGGTATTAGGCACACCACAGGCAGAGTCTTTTTGGAAAACATGAGTCTCAGGATTTCTGAACAGTTTACATCTAGATGCCTTCGTTCCTTCTGTCCAGGAGTATTTGGCATGACAGCTTAGCTCCCGTGTTCTGCCAGCCTCAGGCAACCAGACAGCCACGATGAGCATTGAGGTTGGCACATAAAATGCGCACATGCTGAAAAATATTCTGAGTGGTATCAGAAGCCTGATATTTGTTTCTGTCTTTCCTGACCGAGGGACAAAAATGCCTTGGGGTCACCAACAGAAACAATTCTCCCATAAAATAGCTACTGAATTGTTCTCACTCACCTCCTTCACTACCGTGAAGTAAAAGTGCCAGGATGGGCTTTGCAAATCTAGTAGTTAATCAAGTAAAAATGTGAGCTCTTCTGTGCCTGAACAGTCCAGGTAAATAATGAAGATATTAGCAAAGCATTACTTCTACCCTCAGGAAGCTGGGAGAATTAGCTGTTCCCAGACATCTCACACTGCTGGGGTCATGACAAGGTTGGGTACGTGCACCATTTTACGTGAAGATAATGATATGGACAGGTATGGCCATATATTAAGACCCATTTATCTGGACTCAGCGTCTGTGGCACAGACCCTACATCAAGGGAACATGAGGTGATGGCTGGCTTAACTGCATGCAGGCATCTGCTGGGACGTGAGGACCACAAGGCTGGTCTGGAAGCTCTCTCTCTCCAGTGCAGGCATCTCTGCTGCAAGGCTCTGCATGGGAGAAGCCCGGTTCCAGAGTGAAGAAGGGTCTGAAAGAGCCCATTGCTCTTCCTTGGAGCCCGGGTGCTCTGGGGGGAGAGAGGGAAAGGCATTCGCCACATCACTTCAGCTCCTCTGCCTGCATTTTGTCTCCACAGTGCCCCAGCAAGGGAAACTGCTCATCACAACCGAGTTTGGGAAGATGCTAGTGGAGCCCAATGAAATCTGTGTCATCCAGGTACGGGCTGGCCACACCCTGCCTGTGGCTCAGAGCCCGACGCTGGAGCAAGACAGGTCCTGCATTCAGCTGCGTGGGGTTTGTCAGGGAAGTCCTGTGAGGATCTGAGTATCTTCCTTTGTTTTCCAGCAAGGAATGCGATTCAGTGTGGAGGTGTTTGGAGAGACCAGAGGCTACATCCTGGAGGTGTACGGGGCACACTTCGAGCTGCCTGACCTGGGACCCATTGGTAACAGTCCCCCGTCAGACCTACAGTGATTTTCATAGAGACTGACGGGAATTACAAGCCCAAATCTTTTATCTCCTGTGTAATAAACCCTTCTGTGCACACACTCCTTTTAAAAAATGCCTTCCATCCCAGCACTGTTATTCCCCAGCAAAACAAGCATTCCCCCCAAAAAATGTGACAGCCCAGTTGTCCCAAGATTTCCCCAGGATGGAAGGGACCATTTCTATCCCCCTTTTCCCCTTTTTCTCTTGCCTTCTGATCAGGAAGTCGCCATCTGCTGGCTTTCCATCTGTTTCTACCAAAACAAACTCAAAAGGCCATCATCACTGGTGCCCCTTGCTCACTGATACGGCATAAACTGGAGTAACAAGAGATGATTTATCCGGTAAAAGAATGGCAGATTTCAGAGACAACAGATATCCTTGAAGTCCCATTTTGGATTTAATCAACTCTTTTTCCCTCCATCCCTGTGAACACGGGTGCTTTAGAGCTCTACAGCCTGGAGTGCCTTAGTGTCAAAAGCTGTTCTTCTCGGACAATTTGAAATCCGTAAAATGAGCAGCACAGGACTGGGACCAGCATCTCCGTGTTGCACTGCCAGGGCGGATCTGCCTTCCCTGAGTCCAGGTCTAGCTCCCTCATAAATCACAGATCCAGCTGCCTCCTGGTCTGTGCAATGTCACAGATCGCGAAGGCACCGCCTCTTGCTGCTGTCACAAAGACATTGCAAGGGCACGTGGCACCCGAGGCCCACCATCGCCGCTGTGATTTCCCCAAACAGCTTTCTGGAGGTGCTCAGCTCAGGTTATTTCACCCTTCTTATCCCTGTAATACTCTCCTCCCAACACTTCTTGCTGAGAAAAACACCTCCCGGTTACTGCTACTAAGATTGTCTCAGGGAAAGGAATTGAAGCTTCCCTCATTACAGCTAAAATAACTACAAAACCAGTACTAACAGTTCTCCACTTTGGTGTTTTGGTGTTGGTGGTTTTACATTTTAGGTTGGGTGGTTGTTTTTTCCCCACTAGACTGGGCCAGTTTTACAGCTCTCAGTGAGATCTGAAAGACTGGCCACGCTCGATGTAAACTGACGAGGTGTTATCAATCAGTAACAAGCTTGGCGTGGCCCATCTGCATTCAGAGAGCCTTCACAAGCATCCCCCACGGTGACCTTGAAGCCGGTTGTTCTTGCAGTGGGGACCATTTAATGAGTGCGAGGTCGAGCATCTCTCCCGTCTGACATGCTGGGCACATCTCTTTACGCATTGAGCCTACGGTGATTTTTCAGCAGCCTTGCTTTCAGCCAGCTGAGGTTACCTGCCTTCACCCACTTCTTGCACTCTGTCTGCTCCACTTGATTATTGATATTGCTGCTCCAGCCTGTTTGTAACAAGTTTTCCCATTAGCTAGCTTTCCAGACACTGTCAGACTGGATTTGGGGTTGGTTTTTGGGGGTTTTTTTTGTCTCCAAAAGGCAGGAATCTATTGTAAGGTTTACTTTCTGGAGAAGAGAAAAGAAAATGAGTGCACTTGCTGGTAAACCTTTTCAGGAGGTGGTAATTATAAGAGCTCCTCTTCTCACCACCTACCCGCCTTCCCCTCAGAGACCAAGATCCTTTGTATTTCAGTCTTACTTTATTCTAACTTCACTTTTCACTCGAAAAAATGACAGCTGGAGAAAAGCACTGACTGTTAAACCTCAGCAGCAGGTAGTAATGTCTGCATTTTTAGCCAAGAAATTTAAAACTGTTTTGTAACAATAATACTAACGAGAAGAATACTTCAGCACTCTTATGGTCCTTTGCGCTTTGAAAATGAAGTCCTCACGCTAACCAACCCCTCAGTATGCCCGGAGCCTGCAGGTATCACTAGCCCTTACTTTATTACTCTTCTTGCAAGCATTCAGAAATGTATTTGGGCCCCTCATGAGATGCCCCATAACTTCTGCATGGCTAAGTGTCCAACCAGCAGGATGTCTGGGAACAGAGAGCTACTCACCCTCTGGTTTATCACTTAATGCCTAATTGTTACATGCCTTTAATTGAGGAAGAAGTACTAATCTTGTTCAGAAGGGAACTAGGGGAGTCACACAAGGGGAGCATGGACTTAAATGCTAGGATGTATTACAGTTACCCCCTCGTAGGAGCACAAAAAGTACATGCTTATTTCAGGTTTTTTGGTAGGCCAAGAAGCAGTAAGGACATTCAAAATGCAGAAGAACACCCACGAAGCCAGGAAATTAGGCCAGCCTCTCACTTTGCTTGCAGGTTGCTCAAAAAGCTCTGGCATCTCTTTCTTTCACAGGAGCCAACGGCCTGGCCAACCCACGTGACTTCTTGGTGCCTGTTGCGTGGTACGAGGACCGACAAGTGCCGGGGGGGTACACGGTGATCAGCAAGTACCAGTGCAAGCTGTTTGCAGCCCAGCAGGTGAGGATGCCCCGGGAGAACAGGTAACACTGAAGAGCAGCGACTGTGAGTGCATGGCCTGAGACATGCAGCTCAGTAGCATGCATGTAGTCCCAGGAGGTCCTGCTCGGTTAAGTGGAGCAGGACTGAGCTCTTGCTTTGCTGGGTCATTCATCGTCCCAGCTGGGGCTCCTCAATCTGGAAAAAAGTCTTTGTGAAGACCTGGTTGCCCAAAGACTCAACTATGGTCTTTGACTAACTGTTTCCATATATTTTATAGTGACAGAGTAGAAAAGAGGCGTTGGGGCTGATGTGAAAAGCCAGGGTTTCCCTGCCAGAGAGCCAGTGTTGCAGCTGGCCTTGTTCGAGCACTGCCCGGGCACTCGAAAGCCCTTAGAGACCAAACCCCAGAGGGAGGGGCGAGGCTCACCCAGTGGAAATGCTGAGGAAAACCACGTCCTCGCGATGTCAGGCTGTGCCTAAAGGGCTTTGTGCTCCACGCTGCCGGTGTAGCTCTCACCAGCACTAAACCCCGTTTTGATTTGGGAAAGAGCAGTGCCCTGCCAATGTGCAGCAAGTTGGAAAACTGTGTATGGTAACCCTCTGTCTCTTTGCTTTGGTAGGGTTTCTCCCCCTTCAATGTCGTAGCCTGGCACGGGAACTACACACCGTACAAATACCACCTGGAAAAATTTATGGTCATTAATTCTGTTGCTTTTGACCACGCGGTAAGTTCTGGAGCTGGGCAGGGCACAGCCCAATGCTGCATGGATACCATACCATCCAAATCACCCTGAGCTCCAGGGGGTCAGTGCCTGTTACAGAATAGGTTGTGCTCTAAGAAACAGTGCGAAATCTCTTGTGCTGTTTTCCCTGAGCCCAAACCAAACTTTCGTAGAGAAAGACAAGCTCCTTTGCGGTGCAAAGACTAACTGGAGGTTGATCAGTTTCTTAAACTGCTTTATGCAGCTTAGCACAGAATTTCTGTGCCCTAGAGGAGAGCTGAATACTGAAGCCAACACACACCATGCAACTCAGCAAAAAGACTCTTGCTTCAAATTCTTGCTTTGATTTATTCCTTGCAATTGCAGGCTCCTTCCCCAGGTTCCTTAGAGCCCAGCACTGAAATTCATTCGAAGAGCTGGCAGCTTTCACTGCAATCATTTCTAGATCTTATGGAAAATAACTAAAGCCAAAACTAATGTGAGTAGCTCTTCTAAAAAGGAAACCAGCCCAGCGGGAGAGGTGCCCGCAGGGATGCCATCTCTTGGCGCTGCTTCTGCACGTGGGTGCGCAAGGAGTTTGGAGCATTTCTAGTGAGACACCAACAGAAAGTATTGTTTAAACTCCAGAGTGACCTGCCAGGAGAAGGACGGTTTCAGGCTCACAGCCCAGAAAATCACTTTGCTGGACTAAAGACTTCAAAAAGCCTTGAAGCAAGCCACAACTTCTGTGCACTTTGTTCTCCCTGTTTGTAAACTAACAGGGCTGTGAGGCTAGATGCCTCCAGCAGGATGTTCCTGTCCTCTGTAACTGGCTAAGGAAGTACAGTTCCGTGGTGGGAGTGCTGGGGACTGCTCCTGGAATTACAGTGCCCCGTCTTGCAGGGCTGTCCCTCCCCTGCAGCTGTGCCGCCAGCTCCAAAGGCATCATTGCTGGAGCAGGGAAGGCTCTCCAAGGCTGGCTAGAGGAAGAACCTTCCAGTGCCATCACTTGTCTCCTGTGTTCAGCGTGGGATCAAGATGCTGAGTGCTCTCACGCAGGGTCACAAATCCCGCCCACACCACCGGGTGCAGGTGGTAAATGTGTTTTACAAGGGAGAGGCTGTATCCACCAGATTTACCGGCTGGATGATTTGAGCAGGTAGGTCGGAGCCCTGCTTTGTGTCATGCTTTTTGCTTTGCTTCTTTCAGGATCCTTCTATCTTCACTGTCCTGACAGCCAAGTCGACACGTGCTGGCGTGGCACTCGCTGACTTCGTCATATTCCCCCCGCGATGGGGGGTAGCGAACAACACCTTCCGTCCACCATACTACCACCGTACGTCTGCTCTTTGTTCATTGTGCTTGCGTACAGGACTGCAGGGAGAAAACAAGCCTCTCTTTATCTGGGAGCATGCACAGGGAAGAAGCAGTGTGATTTGCTGCCCTTGGCACAGTTAAAGTCAGCTTCTTGGAGTCTGTCAGTCCTCCCTGGGAAACAAACAAGCCCAAAGGTGTTCCTATTTAGAGCATCTCAGGAACACTCAGAGGTGATGGGCTGGTGGTGTCTGCATAGATGACATTGAACTAGATGACACAGATGCGTATTGAACTTGGCATTGCACAAACGCATCAGAAACTGTCCTGTCGTCCAGCCATGGGTCGCTTAATATCTCATTAGAGCGCACAGATAAAGAACAGGAGAAAGGAAAACATGACATTGTAGGTGGCGAGAGGCAGAGAGACATAGAGCTGCCCAAGGCCACTCACAGGGTGAGGTCAGAGTTACAGCGAAGCACTGAATTGGCTCTCCCGAGCCCTTCTTCACCACCTGCACAGCAGTCGAAGTACCTCTGGCGTTTAAGAAGCCAGAGATCCGGAACTGGGCTCCTTCTCAGGTGGTTGGTTGATTTTAGGGGGACTTTGGTTGCCATCACCAGAGCCAATTTCTTTGTGGCAGTTTTTTGGTTTCGTCTTGGCAGAGCATGGCCACATGCTGCACTGAATGGATGCCAGGAATGCAGTTGCCCACATGGAACTGCCCTTCCAGGGTAGGGATGAGACACCCTATGAGACCGAGGGGCAAAGCTTGCTCGTGCTGCACCCCTTCTGTCAACAGCTAAAAGGTCCCACCTCAGAAGCTGTCAAGGTCACACTATGGTCACTTTGAAGTGCTGAGAGGCTTTCTGCATGCTCACTAACCGGAGTTTAATATCCAGCTCCTCTTGCTCCTTAGATGTACTTCCAAGCATCGTGGGGGGTGGCAGAATTAGCGGCACTTGCAAGCACTGCAGGGACCTGTGCCGCCATCTGAGCAAACCCCACAGGCAAAGTCCTGCCCTTGTCATTCTGCTTTCATTCCCAACGAGCATGACATGGAAACGTGTCACCTGACCAGCTGGGATAGTGCCAGGTCATAGTTACCTCTTTTATTAGACCCTAAAATGTGAGACACAGGGCCAGTTTACCATGATTGAATTGCTGCGCGTCAGTGGAGCCGTGCTAGCTTTCCACAGGCACGTCGTGTTGGACAACACGGACTTGTTCAACCTTGCTCAGTGTGTGGTAAAGGACGGCTGAAATAACTCTCATTCTCCTGCCTGTGTTGTGAGCAAAGAGTATGTGTGCAGAGAGCTACCACAGCTACTCACTGGAGTACCTTGGCCATAGTCTTGAGCACTGAACTCACGGTGAGCAGGTTGGTTGTCTCCTCCAGCCCAGGCGTGGAGGGGCAGAGCCTGGGCGGGTAGGGCAGGCAGAACAGTTGCAACACACAATTATCGAGGCACTGCACGTCAGCTCCCTCTGAAATTAGTGCCGTGATTAGAGAGGTGTAACAGGACAGAGCAACCCTGGGGTAGGAGTAGCACAAGTTCAGTGCTGCTGAACACTCCTCCCTCCAAATATTTTACAAGAGGCCTATTTTGTTTGCCAGAAATCCCACTGCCTCCTCTTCTCGGGTGCAGTGGAAAGCCTGTGTTCAGAGAACTTTGGTTCAGAGTCACGGTTTTCACCTTGCCTTAATGTTGCCCCAAGTATAAATATAGCAGTGGTGGTACAGAATTTTCCCCCTAGACACCGTAACAATTTCACACACCAAGGTGGCTGTGACGTCTCTTGGTCACCTTTCCACATCCCTTGGAGGATGCGAACTACTCTGAGGGTCTTTGGACCATGGGTTGAAAAATGTGTCTGATACAGCTTTTATACCCTATATTGCGTCTGTGTCTGGGAGAGGACTTGTGTGGTTCTTCTTACGGTGGGACCTATATCTAATGGCCACCAAGGGATGTTGATGTCACAGCATGCTGCTTGTAGAGGACAATGGTGTTTTACCGACGGGGAATGGAGGCGCGCCAAAGTTCTTGGGGTGATGCAGGAAATCTGTGAACAAGGTAAGAAGCTGTACTCAGCTCATCTCTTAAGTCCTAGCCTGGACTCCTACTCACCAGCCCATTCTTCCTAAGGAACAGTGTGAGTCCTGTTGCAGACACGCTGGCGATCCAGCTCTTGGGGTCTGTACAGCAGTATGAGCGCGCCGAGCGCAGTACAGGAGAGAGTTCAATGAAAAGCCGGTTAACAATCCGATCTTACACGAGATACTGCCAACTTGGGATGAAAATTAATAAATGTTTGCACCCACATATAGGCCAACTCTGCTTTGAGCTATATTAGTTTTGTTGTTAAACACTTCAGACCCTGGCTTCTAGTTAATGAAGGCTGAACTAGTGGTGGAAAAGGGCTATATATAACATAGCTACAGAAGCGTGTCCCGCTTTTGCAAAAACTGACTGCTAAGCAGAACGTTGCCGTATTGTTTAGTCACATCAGGTCTACTGAAGCTGAAAGCTTGGGATGGCAGTTGTTAAAGTACTTCCCTTACAGGTAGCATAGCTCAGTAAGCACTGAACGATTAGATACAGCCATCCCTACGTAAGTCGGTGGTACATTACTCCATCGGTTTCAGAGGGTCTATTTAATCATTCTGTGATTCTGTGATTTAATAGTATTCTTCCTTGGGGAAAGGCAAATTTGGCTCCCTGTCTTTGGGCATACAGTGGCTCTCGAGAAATACGTAAATAATGCACGAATCAAAAGAACAAGGTATTGAAGTGCCTCGCTGGGCTGGAGGTGGTAGAATATGGAACAAAAGGATTTCAAGTTTCTAAGGAGGGAGAGCAGACAAGGCTCTCTCCCCAGAGCGCTGGCCAGGCATTTTGTGCCTCAGTGCCCATAATGCAGGGATGATTATACCGAACTTTCTTTCCAGCGCTTTACGACCTCTAAGCCAAGCCTGTAAATATCAGGTTACACCATGCAGTCTGTAGGCAGGTGTACTCACACAGCTTGAGGGTGGTAGGAAAAGCGCAGGTCTACCAACACCAATGCACCTTCATCAGGGAGCTCTCAGTTTCTAAATCCAGCTAATTAATTAGGAGTGGGATAAAACCTGTGGAGCTTTGCGAGCATCGCCTGCAGGATCCCCAGCATCCTCTCCTGTGACGCCCTGCTGGGTTTGGAGGGGGTCACAGCCCAGCTGCGATGCCTCCCGGTGACGCTGCGTTGCTCCCTCTTCTCTATGCCTCCTGCAGGGAACTGCATGAGTGAGTTCATGGGGCTCATCAAAGGCCACTACGAAGCAAAGGAGGAAGGCTTCCAGCCTGGAGGGGCCAGCTTGCACAGCATGATGACTCCGCACGGGCCGGATGCTGACTGCTTTGAGAAGGCGAGCAAAGCCAAGCTGCAGCCTGAGAGGATTGCAGAAGGGACCATGGTAAGGAGCCAAGGGAGCCAGTAAGGTTTAGAATACAGCACGGCATACTGCGGCTGTGCCACTCTCAAAGTACCGCCTGGCTTCCTGCTGGCAGGTTGGAAAAGTACTTGGACCAAACGGCTGCAGCGTTCGCCTCCCTTACCAACCAGCACCATCCCGCTCCCAGGAGCTCCCCTGGAGATGTGCGAGGCCAGGCAGCTTTGATCACCACATGAATTGTTGCCTGAGCAGGAAGCTGGGAATTTTCTTGATTAATTTAATTTGTCCCTTTGCCTATGGACAAAGAAACTGTCCTACTTTCTCTACACCCTAAAATCCAATGATGATCATCAACATACCTTGAACTAGAGCTTTTGGAACAAGCTGGCCTTCCTGGGTATGCAGGGAATCCAAAGTCTCTCCTGGTTAATGCCAGCATTGCAATGCCAGCTCTGAAGAGCTTTCCTCGCCCTGGGTTGATCGGGCTGGAGGCAGAACCTGGCAGGGCTGGCCCACGCGTGCAACTCCTGTTTGTGGGAGAGCAGAGCCGCCTTGCCTGTGTGCAAACTCTCGCTCTCCTGCCCTAACCTACCTTCTTCCCTCTTCCCAACAGGCCTTCATGTTCGAATCGTCCCTCAGCCTGGCCGTCACCAAATGGGGCCTCCAGACCTCCAACCGCCTAGATAAAAACTACTACAAGTGCTGGGAACCTCTGAAAAGCCATTTCAACCCTAAGTGCAAATAAAGAGAAGTATTTGTCGCTTAAAACCGGTGAGCGAAGGCAGGGAAATCCAGCATACCTACACGTGGTGGCACAGTCGACTCGGGCGATGCAGCACGGAACGGCATTTCCAGCAGCCACCGAGCCACGGAAATGATCATCCCTGTGTAACTTGGGGAATGCTGTAAAAATCCACCATTCTTAACATTCAAGTATCCAATTAAAGTTTTCCTGGTGACACGCTGAAGTACTCGCGCGGCTCTCGCTACATGTAGGTGGTGTGAATGCTGTACCTTGTGCAGACACGAGGTAACAGGCAGCCTCCATCCGCGCAGCCGCCTGAAACTACGACCCAGTGTGTCTTCCCCAGGGAGAAAGTAGGGATCAATAAACCATTTTATGCTGCCCGCAGGGGAAGAGCATTCCACACAGAGCTGAAGGCTCTGGCAGACCTTGGGCTCCTATTGGAGCAGGCCATTTCAACCTGCTGCTCTGTGGAGGGTTGCCAAGGAAAGGCTCAACTGTCAGAAAAGTAGGCTGCAACCCAGAAAAGGTTGGAGAATCCAAAGGGCTTCACTGCTAAGTGAGGGCAAGTTTCCTTTCCAGCCCCACGCTCTGGCTATTTGTCAACATCAAATCGTTTGTCAGCGCTTGTCAAATTCTGTCCCGTTAAGCACTACTTTGCAGCATCACAGATGCGAAAGGGTTTGCCTGCCCAGTCCAGGCATTTGTTCCCGGGAAGGGGCCTGGAAGAAAGCTCAAGTGCAGACAACATCCTGGGGGACCTCAAAAATCACAGGAGTATGCAAGTGTCACCTCCAGGCAGTGAGTTCCACAGGGTGGAGGCAGAAAGCGAAGCCCGAAGATGGCTGGGAACCAGGAGCACAGCCCAGGCACCCCAAAGCTCAGGCCTGTGCTTATCACCTACCCACGTGAAATGGTTACTAAGCTTGTGCCATCAGGATCTATGTTTCTTACTTCCCAAGGGGAGCAATCCTCAATTTTCCCAAAGGAAATGAAGAGCTGTAACACCTTACTTCAGTCAGTTATTATATCCATCATCGGTTTTGGATCTGCACCAGATGTTTGGGGGGAAAAAAAAAAGGCATCAGCTTTGAGCAAAGTATTACACTCTAAAATCTACAGGGAGATGTTTATTCCGAAACAGCCAGCACAGAGAAGGACGTCCAGGAGAATCAATTTGCCAGAGAAGCTGATTTAATCAGACTGATCCAGGGATCAATGAGGTCTAAACGTTTCACAGGCAGAGGGGAAAAGCCTGTTTTCTGTTTGGGACCTGAACTGTCACGCAGCGACCTGCATGCTCGAGTTTCTCTTGCTATAGACTCATCATTGGAGCAGACACGGGTGGTAACACATCAGTCAAGGGTAAAATTCCTCGAGCCACATTCACTCTCCTGCCTTCACCCTACATTTCTGAAGGGAAACTCCGCTTTCCTTCCTCTACACACCCGGCACCGCTGCCTCAAACCACCAACCCCACCTCCAGCAGCGTAGCACGTTCATTCCTCGCAAGGAAAACAGCTTGGAGAGTTCTGCGAATAACAGGAGCAAGAGAAAAAAGTAGGTCAGCCTTTCCCCAAGCACCACACTCCAATCTGCAGGGACGTAGCAGCAGACGCCCTCATCTGCAAAGGGAAGGGCTGAGGCAGGTGCCGCGGGCATCAACGCCAGGCTGGCCTAGGAGAGGAGGCGCCGCACTCACCCCCCGCCCGTTGGAGCCGTTTGCTCAACCGGCCTGAAACGAACACAGCTGCGAGGGAGAATTTACACGTGTGGCAACTCGAGTTCCAATTAACAGAGGAAATGGGTCCTGGGAGATCCAATTAGTTTGTGGCAGCAAGAAGATAGTTAATTTAGCATGCTCAGGCAAGCAATTATTTCCTTCCCTAAATACCACTTTCTCCATGCACTGATGCCTTCCTCTCCGCGCTGACCCACAGCCGGATTTTGCACTATCCTTTGTGACAGTCTTTTAGAAGCTGTTCTGCAGGGAACAATCGGGGTTTGCTTTAGGCAAGCTAGGACAAGCCGCAGAGACAGGTGCAAGAGGGCTGCGGAGAGCGCACAGGGGATGCTAAAGCAGGCCACTGCCTTGCACGGCCTTAGTGCCGAGCCCCCGCCGCCTGAACATTTCACCACCCAGAGAGGAAAGGGAAGAGCTACAACAGGAAACACCTCAAAAAAAAGAAACAAACTAAAAAAATACATCAATCAGGAAGCACATTTTCACTGTGAGGGTGAGCGAGCGCTGGCACAGGTTGCCCAGAGGTTGTGGAGTCTCTGTCCTCGGAGATATCCAAAAGCCACCCGGCCAGTGCTGGGCAGCCTGCTCAAGGCGTGAGCAGGGGGTTGGAGCAGATGATTCCAGCCTCAGCCGTGCTGGGATCCTGCGAGAAAGCTCACCAACTCACTCTGACGGAAGAGGCACTGCAAACGGCCCATACTTTCATCCTAATAATTAGGGAAAGGGACTTAGCGGAGCTGCTCCTGCCGACTTCAAGAACACAGGCTGCTTTCCCAGCAGGCAGGGGGAAGTTTTCAACTCTGGCATCAGGCTGAGGTTTTGCCATTGACCCCCAGCGTTTGGGAAGAGACCGCTCCCTTGTAACGTCTGAAAAACGAGGGTTGTTTGGATCATGATGGCACCTACAGGCCATACGAAAATGCCAAAAAAAAAAAAGTCTGAATTAAAAATCTTTTCCTTGCAGTCACATTTCAGTACTTTGGCAGGCACAATTCCAGAGCTCCCTGCACCAGTCAACCTGGGCAGGAAAGGCTTGGGTTCATGTAAGGATCAGTGGAGACGCAAGGTTCAGTTATGCTTTGTGGGTGGTTTTTTAATCACAGCCCATTTGCAGGGGTGAAATGGAGTTCTATACTGTAAGGGAACTGCTGTCAAACGTAACACCCCTTATCCTTTTCCTCCTTGTCTCCTGCTCACAGGAGTCACAGAAATAGTGGAAATGCTAGTCACATACAGCATGGCAGTGCTCGGCCCACTGTTTCCAAGTCCGGTATGGCGAGTTCATCCAGAAGTTTATTGCAATAAACAAATGCATGGTTTAGGCTCCTATTTGATTAGGGAAAAGAAAAATTTACTCAACTTACTGAAAGCAGGGAGGCAGGCTCCAGGAGTTATTAAAAATGTACCGCAGAACCTGCCTATTATCCGATTAGGGCAAATACAGTGAAGCCGACGTCAAGAAAAGATACCCAGTAAGGCAGGCAGTAGGTCTGCAGGAAACTGCTTTGGGCTTGCTTAACCTTTTGGCCTGCTACCGATTCCAAACTTCAGCCTGTGCTGCTCTGACAGCAGCAGCTCCCACAGTTTACAAGGAGCCCCCGCCGGCAGACCAAAGGAGGACACTGGGCTCAGGACACCCTCTCCGCATCCATCCGTGTTACACGTAAAGATCCTGCAGTTATGCACTTTCCGTAACTGTAACCGTTAAAGATGCAAGACAACGACTGAGCAATTAAGATTTATTCTTACGAAGGAGAAACGTCAGCACACGTTACATCTTATTTTACTTATATCCCATGAACGGCACTGCAATTCCAGGAACTTAAAATACACTCAACGGCTGCTTGTATTTACCTTCTTTGATAAGCTTCTCTTTATGATCCTGTGGAAGAAAGAGAACATTCCTCGTTATCTTAATGGAGAAGTTTCAATCAGGCTGGGATGAGAAAAAAGCAGTCCTACTACTTCAGCACGGAGTACAGGAAGAGAGCACCACACACTATCTTAGGGGTCTCTTCTAACCTAAATGATTCCAGCAGCACAAACCCTGGGAACAGCCCGTTGTGGTTAAAAAGCAAAAAAGAACAAGGCATTTCGCTTCACCCACCAGCTACGGAAGCCGTGCTCTGACTGACCTCTCTGCACATCTATCCACTCACCGGCCAGCAGACACCAACTCCCATGATGGGTTTTTCACCAAGTTAGCTGTGCCACAGTCTGTTTATATATTTAGTTTCTGCCTTCTCCTTCTGTCTGAATAATCCAGCTTAGAGATCTAATTATGAAGAAACATCTTAATAACTTGCCTAAACATGCCTGTATTCGCTTTCAGCCCGTTTGCATCTCACTCCGCAGTCATGTACCTTCCTGACAGGCACTGTTACAGTGCACAAACATGGCAGATACTACCCAGATTCCTCCTGCTGGATAACACCAGAAGACTTGTTTAAAGGCTTGGCAATTTATCTTTTGCTATCCCAAACACACAGCCAACACTCCTCAGGGAAAACAGTTATTATACTTTATATACTACCAGAAAACAAAGAAAAATCCCCAAACATCAGTAATAGAACTGGAATAAAGGAAAACAAATTGTCCTGGAGACTGCGTTACAGACATCACCTTAGTTATTCCCAGGCAAGGATGTCTAGACTTCCCTCGCACAGGGTTATCTTCAAGCACTCCCGTGCTAAGCCACACTCAGTGGCTAAGCCCCTACAAAACCAAACCAGCACGACAAAATACTGCAGAGATGCCGGTCTCAAAAACATTTATACCATACTACTTTTGTACAAATAGGGAAATAAGAGTGTTTTACAACAGCCACAAATTCACTAGGAAAAACAGTCACTGTGGCAGTCACACAGAATCACAGAACGGTTTGGGTTGGCAGGGACCTTACAGACCATCCAGTTCCAACCCCCCTGCCATGGGCAGGGACACCCTCCACCAGACCAGGTTGCTCCAAGCCTCATCCAGCCTGGCCTTGGACACTTCCAGGGATGGGGCATCCACAGCTTCTCTGGGCAACCTGTTCCAGGGCAGCCAAGTATTTTTGAAATGATTCTACCATTGCTCAGATCCTGACACCCAAATTTCAGGAGTTAGATCAGAGCAAGATAAACTTCCCAACATTTTAAACAATTCAGCTGTGATCAGGCACTGCAATTAGCAGAAGTACTCCTCCCCATGTGCTTCATGAGGTTACAGAAATGGTGAAGCAGCTCACAGAGACCCTGCTAGGTCTGTCACCCATAAGCTCCCTATTTATTTATTTTAGAAAGTGCAGTTACTGCATGTCAGCAGCTGGAAATAACAGTTTCATGATTAATTTACCCTGTCAGTGCTACAGAGAGCTTTGTTATAGCAAAATATCCCGATCAGAAAAACCCTGACTGGCCCTACCCAAGGGCAGAACATGGGGCTCTTGGCACACCAGGTCTTTACAAGCAGTTATGAGGCTTTGAGATATCTGGCTCAGTCTCAGCCTTCCTTCCCTCGTTACTGTAATGGTATTAATCACTCACAGGCACAGGAGGATGCAATCAGTTAAGTCTCCGGGCAGATCGACATTTTACAATTTGGTGTTCACTGTCGTTCAGTGTCATCAACTGACTTACCCTCTCAGTTTTGAAGACAAAAGACCAGAAGAGGATAGGACCTATTGCAAAAACAGCTCCTAAAAAGGACGTCTTGGGTGTCGGGCGGAAAGTAGGGTAGACATTCAGTGTCCTAGCATAGACCCAGCGGACCAAGGCAGGATCTTCCTGGGTTGGAAAGAAAACCACAGTGAGGTCCCACGGGCCCTGCAACACCCACCCGACTCGGCGCAGCCCCGTTTGCCCCCTCCGCGGGGCTGGGGCCTAGAAAGCCCGCGGGTGCCTCCCGGCCCAGGCCGTTAAGGGCGCCAAGGTCACAGGGAGGGCACCTCCCTGCCCTCACGGACCCAGGCCCGGACCCAGGCCCGGGCCCCGCTCCGGGACGCTGGACGAAGTGGCCGTGCCCCGCGGCCCACCGCCCCCCTCCACACTCACGATGACGGCCGGTGGGTTGGGGTTGTTGAGCTGCAGCTGGTACTGCCGCTTGAGCCGGGCGCGGATGGCCAAGCGCTCGGCTTCGGCACGGCGCTTCTCCGGCGACGAGTCGTAGGTGGCGGGGTCGAGCTCGGACGGCAGCGAGACATAGGCGTTGGGCCGGTAGGCCTCGGCGGCCGTCAGGGGCGGCTTGGCCGCCATCTTGGAGACCCGGCGCCCCGCCGCCCTGCCGACGCGCAGGCGCGGGAGGAGGGGCAGGCCTCGCGCCGCCGACGGGGCCCCGCGCCCCCTGGCGGTTCGCGCCGGGACCGGCGGGAGCAGCGCCACCTCCGTGTCCCCCCCCCCGCGCTAGGCCTGAGCCCCTCAGAGCCATCGCGGAAAGGCTGGGGGGGCGGTCACGTCGCGGGAAGCTGGGTCCCTCGTTGACCACGGGCCCAGCAGGTTAACCGGCCGGTGCCCTTCGCCCTGGGAACAAAGGGCCAGCGGGGCAGGGCTGAGGTGATTTTGTGCCGTTGGATTCTGCGTCCCCAGGGGCTGGCGGGGTGGCCGCGGCTGCGCGCTGCTGCCCGGCCCCACACCGCGCACGTTTCAACAGAACAGGCAGTATTACAGGAGCAACACGTAGCAGGAGGGCTGGGAGTCTCAAAATCCAGCTGTCACTGATATTCAGCTCCGGATCGTCCCTTTGATTCTTCAGCCAGGGCCGGGCTGGCTGGACAGGCCACCACGGAACCCGCGGGGTTGGCCTGTGGGGAAGGCAGCAAGCTGAGGCCTGTAGCTTGCGACTTGAAGCTGCTGTCTGGTCACTCTTCAGAGCTTTCTTTTACAGAGATGTGAAAAATGTATGCAAATTGTCAGTAAACCAGTCTTCTGCTGGGTTTTTTCTTCTTTCGGTATGCAAAGCCACGATAGCAGCCACACTGACTGGAACCAAGTAAGTTAATGGCTGTGTATCTATAGTTACGGCCTTATCTACACCGGGGTAATTCTCCAGACTCGGGAAGTGTTGGATGAGGGATTACAGTTAGCTCCAATGCACACACAGAAGGATATCGCTGACTTTATCCGAGATGCTGTGCTTTGGCACCCCAGAAACGGAGCAGGCGCGCTGCCTCGCATCCTATGATCTCACTCTTCACCTAAGCAGTTGGAAAATCTATGATCTCCTCTTGGTCTGAACAGCTAATTAGCCCCCCAACAGCTTTGCGACTTGCTTCCAGCAGGATGAAATACGAGTTGGATATCCCTGCAGTTTGGGCACCTTTAGCACACTGGCACAGCCAGCGGTACTTTTCCCTCTCTCCAGTACAAGCCTGCAGTCCTCTCAGAAACTCTCTCTTGGTGTTTCTCCAAGTTTTTCCACCCTCATCTTCTTCACAAACACGCAGCTGCAAATCCAAGCAACAACTTCAGCTGCCTCTTTCTCAGTCAGCTCCCAAGGAAGTACTTCTTGGGTGCCCTGCTGCTTCGTTTCCCAGGGCTTTCAGCTTGGGATGGTGGATCCTGTTGCATGGAACAATTTACTCCCTTTACTTCCCCGTTTTGTGACCATCGCGTTGAGGGAGCTCTGTACCTCCAGCTCCACAACTGTCTCTCCATAGGCGGCGTGTGGAGAGTCATGTTAGCAGCACGGTACATATACCAGCAGCACTGCCATGCGGCTCTCCTGTGGTACTTTCCTCTCCAAGGGCTCCCAAGCACATAGCAGCCTGTGTTTCCCTGCCTGTGCATGGCCTCTTTCATTAAAAGCTGTTCCTCCCTGCTCTCTCTTATTTCTTAATAAATGACACATACAGCCTTGAAACAGAGATTCCTGGCAGGAACTGGGGTGCAGGGTGAATTAACATACTGGGAAAGGATGGCTGTTCTGTGGGGAATGGTGGGTGCTTTTCCCCTCTTTGCTGCATCACAGAGCGGAACAAAAAACTCCTGTCCCTGCACATCTCCTGAAGGACTTTGAAACAGCCAGATGCCTCTCCCCCAGCCTGCTGGCTCCTGAGGTCTGTCTGTAATGGCGTGGGACAGTTCGTGTGGGCAGCAGCAAAGATGGTCTTGTGATGAAGTCACTTGGCAAAGACAGCGGGTTCGGCTCCCAGCCCTGTTGCGGACTTTGTGATCTTATCTGTGCAGGTCCAAGCTGTGCCTTCTCCCGCTCCCCAGAGCTCACAGCTGTGAGTGTGCATGCTTGGCATGCAAACAGTGCTGGAATTAATTCTACTGGGAGAAGAACAGAAGGTGCGAAGCTGCATTTCCATTAACAACGTAATGTACTGTATTAGAAAATCGAGCGGCCAGCCGCTATGCTGAAAACACCCTTGCATTTCATCTCTAATCACCAACTCATCCTGCCTCTCCAAGGATCAAGTACACCCCAGGGAGACTTTTCTGAGAGGTGTCACTTGTTTCATGGGGTAAGAAAATAACTAAATTCCTTCCAGAGAAACATATTCTCTGACACTCAAGCCTGTGCATTGCCATTTGTTTTCACCCCTCCAGAGGTCATTCTGTGCATTTTCTTCATTTCATAACAGCCATATCTCTCACTTTAAAACAACCACCCTTCAACAAAGCCCGAGACACCAATAGTCAGTATCTAAACCTTGCGTAAAGCAATGCAGGACAAAGACAGAAACACTGCAGTCAGAGCACTTGACTGAAATCAGTGATTGTTGGGGGTTTTTTTCCTGCTGACAAGAACTGCTGCACGCAGTGAGAAATGCTGCGGTGGCAAACTGGACTCTGTGCAGACCTCCTGCATCATCTGCTCCTTCTGGGCCGCCCTATGGCAGACTCTGAACATGGCCTGGCTGCTACTGCAAACCACCTTTGAAACAAAAGATTTTGTGAGATTGAGCGAGACCTTTCTTGTCCCTGTTTTTGCCAGCCAGATCATGAAGCTGGTTTGACTCTCCTCCTGACTGCTAGTTTTGACCTAAGACAAGCAGCAGGAGTATAAAAGAGGCAGCAGTGAGGGTGGGGACACAGTCAGTAGGGCAACACAGGCGTGAACTAGAATATGCTGGTCAGAATACCACGTCCTGTGGGCTCAAACGCCAAGGCTTCAAAGGTAAGACCCCAGTGGTTTTTAACGTTTTAATCAGGACTGTTGACTATTAGATGTTTGAGTTTGGCAGTGTTGAACCAAATTGACAATTCTCATATGAAAAAGCCTTTGAAGTTTGTGTCATCTGGTTTTGTTGTTACCAGCAGTAACCAAAATGGAGAGAACCAGTCAAGAAAATTAATCTTTGTCCAGAACCCTGGTGTGGGTTGACCTTGACTGGCTGCCAGACCCAGCCACTCTCTCACTCTTCCTTCTCAACAGGACTGGGGGAGAAAATGAGATGGAAAATGTTGCAGGTTGAGACAGATGATAGATACAATTAAGAAAAGCAAAAGCTGCTCATAGAAGCAAAGCAAAGTGAGGCATTAATTCACTACTTCCCAGTGGCAGGCAGATGTCCAGTCACATCCTGGGAAGCAAGACCTCAGTTCATGTAGCAGTCTCTTGAGAAGGCAAATGACATAACCATGAATGTCCCCCCATCATCCTACTTTCCCTCAGCTTTTATTGCTGAGCATGACATCATATGGTATGGGATATTCCTTTGGTTGTTTGGGTCAGCTGTCCCAGCTGTGTCCCCTCCTAACCTCTTGCCCACCTCCAGCCTACTGACCTTTGAGGTTGGTGGTGGTGTGCTGGAAAGAGCGCCTTGATGCTGTGCGAGCCCTGCTCAGAATAGCCGAAAAGATCGGTGCGTTACCAACACCGTTTTAACCCTAGATGCAAGGCACAGCACCGTACGGGCTGCTGTGAAGAAAGTTAACTCCATCCCAGCCAGACGCAGTACAGAGCCATCCTGATTACTGTCCTACGCACAGCTTAATTTCTGAGAGCATTCTCATCCCAAGCAGAAGTCTGAAATGGGGCACGCTTCTGTGTCAGACTCTTCGGTGGAAGCTGCAAGTAACTTTCAGCTTGAGTTTAAAGTAATCCAAGCCACTGACCTTCTTTTTGGAGCTGTGTGATTTTGTTGGTGACTTTTCAGTCATGCTCCAAGCTACACACAGACGGAATTTGTTTTACTGTAGACACAGTGTCACATCTTTTCAGAGTGGCCAGGCTAAGTGACTCTGTGCTTCAAGTGAATGAAAGGAAAATTAACCTAAATCACAGACCTGTCTACCTATCTCAGAGGTGATTGTGCGTAACGGTTTCAGAAGAGACAGGTTAAATGTGCTGTCATCTCGAAAAAATACTTGTGTCTGTCAAATCTGTGCAGAGTGCTTGCGGTTGCCCTGTTTGCATCAGTTGTCAGGTTGGGTCAGCATGTTGCTGGGCTCTGTTTTGAATTCTCGCTCACCTTTTGCAAAGAAAGTGAGCTGGAAATCAGGGCAGAAGCTGACAGGATCACTCATATCACAAGAAGGTTCTCGAACAGATGTCCCTTACTTCTAATTCCCGCCTGTAATGGTCAAGAAGGGTCTTGCTGTTCCATACAAGTGAGTGAATGCATACTTACGAGGAGCAGCTGAGGGAGCTGGGGGGGTTCAGCCTGGAGAAGAGGAGGCTCAGGGGAGACCTGATCGCTCCCTACAGCTCCCTGAAAGGAGGGTGCAGAGTGGGGGGTTGGTCTCTTCTCCCACGTGACAAATGATAGGACGAGAGGAAACAGCCTCCCCTGGTGCCAGGGGAGGTTTAGATTGGATTTTAGGGAGGTTTAGGTTGGATATTAAGGAAAATTTCTTCACCGAAAGGGTTGGCAAGCATTGGAATGGGCTGCCCAGGGAGGTGGTTGAGTCACCATTCCTAGAGGTATTAAAAAGATTTGTGGATGTGGCACTTAGGGACACAGTTTAGTGGTGGACTTGGCAGTGTTAGGTTAACAGTTGGACTCAATGATCTTAAGGGTCTTACCCAACCTAAACGATTTTATGATGTGTGTGCTGCCAACCTTCTTCTGAGGGGGATCTGTATCCAGCATCCATCTGCATGGATACATCCACAGTAAAAAGCGTAGTAGGTACAGAAGGGGAGCAGTGTAAAAGATATTAGGACGTGAAGCTCAGAACAAGCGTGCCTCATTGTAGTATATAGCTGTGGTAATAACTGTCCAGATAAACGTAATTCATTCTCCGTTAGGAACTGAAGTCCTCAGTATCTTTATCTTAAAGTTGTTTAAAGGAAACCTGGCAGGCAAAGGAAGGAGTTAACATGGTTAAGGGAATTATGAATAGTTCAATCGTTATTACAGCCAACAGACCACCCATAAATGTGTATCAAATGTTGAGCTCAGCAGGAGTTAGTTACAAAACTAGGACACTTAATGAGTCATAAAGTGCCAGGAATAATGAGAGACGGCATTAAACAAACTATTTCTGCCTCTCCTGGGCTTGTCCAGAGACGGTGACAAGAAGCCTTCTGCTGTTTCAGCTTTTCCTGCTGAAATAAAACTTGTGCCTCACACTGAATTATAGCTGTGGCCAAACTGCCCAAGCCAGGGAGCTGGTGCCACCTGGGAAGCTCTGGTGGGAGAAGGAGAAGCTGGCAGTGAGCATCTTTTTTATGCTCCTGCAGGACATCGATAGTAGCATTTCTTAATATAATTAATTTTCTTATCTCTCCCTCTGCTTCCAGCTCCTTCCCGGTGAGGCTATTAATAGTCATGTAACATCGAAGAGTGGATGAGGATAGGGTCTTAGAATAAAGTATGGTGGCAATTAAAAAGCTGAATGTCTGAGGATAAGTTCTGTTATTTGCTAAGTAAATGTGCTTAACCAGCCACGGGGTGGTGTTATTCCTAGGCTTCCCATCGCGATGGCTGTCACCAGCAAGCTGTCACTGACCCAACTAGCTGCCTCCGGACCCTCCATCACCTGCTGGCCCAGGAGTGGCACTGAAGCTTGGTCCCTTGGCCTTAGCTCTTGCCTGAGCTGTCTCAAGTGTGTGTTGAATCTAGCCTTGGACCGCAGAGGCTGGAGTTCCTGGCTTGACCTCAGGCCTTCCTTGTCACTTTGGCCTTACCTGCACATCCCTGGACTGTGGCTGATTGCCACTGGACCTTCCCTGGTCACCTCGCTTGGCTCCCAACTCGCCTTCCCCTGTGGAGCAGCCCGGTCTTGCCATCTCTGGACTGTACTGTCACTCATGGTGCAGTGCCCAACCTCATGACCGTAGGGAGCGTATGTGGCACCAAGGGTGGACTCATACTGACACCAGTAAAAACTCAAAAAGCAGTTACTAACAAGAGTCAGTGAGAGGAAACTCAAGCGTGGCAGGAAACGTCATGCAGGGTAAGGGGAGGCATCTTTTCTGGCCTGCTGCTCCCAACACAGACACCACCAAGAGCTGACATTTCTTTTTTCTCCATTTCTCCTTCAGGTGTGTTGCTCTGCCCACAAAAGAAAGGATAGTTCTGCCTCGTTCAGTTTGAGTGTCGGAAAAGTAACGGTGCCTGCTGTGAACTCTGCCTGCATCTCTCTGACACGATGGAGGGAGGTTTGGATGGTGAGTCCTCCTACCCTAAAACATGTCTGAGAAGCTGTGACCCATCCCCTGGAGATCCTGTCTCTCCCTGTGGGCTGTAGAAAGAGTCTCATTTAGCTCAGATACTTCCCAGCCCCCGGAGTGTGACAGAGCACCATGTCTCATGTAGCTTGGGGCCAAATGTTACATAGCCTTTATTGTACCTGGAGGATGACTCTGTAAGTTCTGCCCAGACCTGCAGGTGAAACCCTGGCCTTGCTGACAGCAGAGAACTATGAAAAATGGCTTTGGCCCACAAAGGCGTCAGATTCCCTGCAACGCCTTATGTGAAGTTATTTCACAGGTTTAGCTGAACTTCCTTTCACAAACAAAAACTGAGTGTAAGGAAGAGGCTACTGTGCAAAAATCCAACAAATAGGGACCAGTGACACTTTAATCTCCAACAGATATGGCCATTCCTGCTCCTCAGGACAGAAATACAGTGCCCCAGGGGTTGGTTTGGGTGTCAGGGAATTTGTGTGTCCTGGTGGGGCCCACTCATGAACATGATCTTGGAGGAAGCCTCACTTTGTGGGACCATCCAGTCCAAAACTTCTCCTCAGCCCAAAATTCATTTTTAACTGGAAAAGGAGCAGGACTTTATAGACAATAACTTTTTAAGAAGTCACAAATTTCTCCTTTGTACAGGAAGACACTAAAACCCTGGGGGGGGGGGGGGGGGGGGTGTTGTTTGTGGCCAGAACTGCCTGAAATCTGAGGTAGATCAGCCTGGAAGGAGAGGCAACTCCATTGTACAGCTACGTAGAAAAAGATACTCACTTTGTTTTGCTTTATATATTTTGTCAGAAGTCTGGAGCTTAAATTTTAAAGTAAGTCTTTGGGAACACACTGTGAAGCAGAGCATCAGTATGAATAAAATATGTTAGCAGGGACATGTTGAACTTAGTGTGACTGTTTGGCAATCTCTGTATCGCAGTGGGGAAGTACTTAGCTGTGGCAATGCAGAGCGGTGGGTTGTTTTTTTTTTTTTCTCAAGTAAAAGACAGAATACAAATGAGGCTGTTGCTGCAGAATGCCAGCCTAGTGGGAAAGATAGACAGTGTCCAGCCTGGGTATTTCAATGTTTAAAAAAAAATGATGGCAATACTATAACCTTAAACTTCTGACCTATAGCGATGGAATGGCAGAGCAGTGCTTTCCTTGAGCTCTTGTTATCATCGTATAAATCAGGAACGTTAACTAAACAAGAAATATCCTTTAGCATTGCAGAACCTTCTGTCCATCAGGTTTCATCTGCCTTGTGGGGGAGAGAGGGTAAGGCAGCTGCCAAGGTTAAAAATTGCCTCCTACCTTAAAGTCTCCGTACTTCTCCAGATAACCTCTGGAGAAGGTTAACCTCAAAGAGAGGTTTGCTCTTTGAATAAACCACTTCTGTTTACAGCCGCATGTCCTCCTAATCTAGTTTGTGTAATTGTGATCTGCAGCCCCTTAAAGGAAAGATTTCTACCTCTGGTGCGACCCTTGCAGAGCCCTTCAGACACAGTGCTTTCCCCACCCTCCTACTACCCCTCACTCCATCCTCTTACGTGCATCTGCCTACCGCCTACTCACCTGCAGACATTCTTCCTCTACCTAAACCCCCTCTCCCACACTCCCACCACTGCTGAGGGGCTCCTTACTCTTTGAATGTTCACTCACTTCCTCTGCTTCCTTCACTTACTGCTCAGTCTTCTCCTTGCTCTCTCCAGCCATCTCTCACCTTCTTCCAAGCATCTTCACAAGAAGCTCCAGTCGTGGTGGCAGCCACTTGCCGAACGCTTAGCAGATGGCAGCTGCCAACCTCGCAGTACTCTGCTCCCTGTTTCCTCTTGTCCTCCCCGTGTCAAGCAACCTGTACACAACACGCTGGGAGCAGAGGAATTCATGTTCTTCCCACTTTGCTTTCATTTAGAGTCCTCCCATGCCCTGAAGCCAAGGGAAGTGCAAGCAGCCATCATACTTCTTGCTGCTTCTCTAAGCAAGCGAAGCACACAAGGGCTGATCAAACTCAGTTTCTGCAACCAGCCTTTTAGTTTTACAAGCCAGCGTCCTGGTGAAGGCTACAGAGAAGGACCCATCCTGTCTGTACAAATGCCTTGCACGTATAATTCTCCCTTTCTTTGTGTGTTGTACCGTCAGGAGTGAGGTTAGCTCTGCCCAGGCACAGGCACGGTATCCCCACCTTCTGCTGCGGTCTGGGTCATGCTGCAAGCCGCTCCAGGGAGGCAGCTCACCCTTGCTCATGACATGGTCACTGCAGTGACTGGAGCTGCCCACTGCGCATGGTCACAAACTGAATGAGCCCAAGGGCGATTGCAAAGCTTAGCGCTGTTTATGTCTGTATCAGTCTTTCACAGCTGGTTGGGAAGCCTCTTCTGCTCTACCCATTAATAGGGAGGTTCCATTTCTCCATAATATCCCTGGGGACTGAACACATCCCGTCAGCTGAAGGAACGAGGGCAGCGATTCATCCCTCAGCCTGCCTAATTCTTTCTAGGTTAGTCCTTCCCACCAAGGATTGAGAATGTCTGGGATATACTCATGGGATAAGCTCAACTCCAGATGAAAATGTGAAATGATAGATCGCTCACTCTGCGTAACAGTTACCAAAGTCAAAGTGCTTCTTCTTTACAGATGCGTAACTCCTGCCCAGCCCAGAGCAAGACCCCCTTTCCCATCCCTTTGCTTTGCCCTGTGGGACTATGTCGACTCCTTGACCCTTCCTTGGTTTTTTTCACTGTAGAAAGAGCTTGTACAAAGCAGGAAAACTGAGCCTTTAATCTTAAAAAACTCCTGCATTTTTTTTTAAACATCAGTGAATTTATGAAGCTTTGGTTTCCTTGTTCTTAGACATTGTTTTTGCAGATGGGTCACAGGGGCGTGATCTGCTCCTGGCGCCCTTTTGTCAGGCAATGAAGGAAAAGGTCTTTCTGGCCTGCAGAGCCGTCTCAGAGCAGAGTTACCTCTGGCTGTACCTCTAATAGTAGTCAAGCAAATAGCTTCACTTGACAGGTTATGGACTTCTATCATATTTTCTCACAGCACAACCTCTTCCAAATACCAGCATCTCTGCTTTGTCTGAGTGGACCTATATTGCATCTGACACCAGCTTTATCAAACCCTGGGTGATTCTGTCCAGCGGCTGCATCTAGATTTGTGAAAAGATTTGGGATAAATTCTTCTGACATGCTGGTCATGTAGCATACTGCTCATACAGACCTTTTAGGTGCCCTGTGCATGATGCACAGCTCCGCCAATGCAAGATGTGGTGAGAAGTCCCTGCCCAGGGACCCTTTGGAGGGAGAAACTGTCACCCACTGCGGTATCTTGGCCTTGTTCAGGAGCAAAGGAGTGAAAGTTCTTTCTTGGTCCTGGAGTCTAGACAGGTACAGCTTTGATCAGCACTGAGTTTAAGCAGTTTCCTACAGAGGCTCTTGCCCATGGCCCTGAGGAGACCTTGGGGCACAGCATGACAGCCAGCTTCCTGCAGGGGGTTGTCCCTAGCAGACTAGGGCTGATGATGTTGTTAGCATTGGCTTGTCCTTGCCTGATACCTTATTCTTGGAGGAAAGGAAAAGTCAGGGATTAGGTGAGATCTCCTTTGGACAGAACATTAGTTTATCAGAGCACAGATATTTCAAGGGGAGTTCTTCTGGTGAAGGATTACATTCTTGCTTGAGAGTTGCTTGCTGTTTGTGCTCTGTGGCAGTGAAAAATCAAGTTGTGACGAGGGAAAGGTGGCCATTAATCCAGGGACAGGAGAAGTGAATCACCAGCTCCACAGCTGGAATTGCCCTTGCGACACTGCTTGACACCCTCCTGCTTTCATGACCTGACCCTGCCTCAGGAATTGGGGTCTTTGGATCCACCCCAGGACTTGTGAAGAAACCATCAGTCTTTCCTAGCAGTGAGAGGTAGTGCTGGAAGCATAGTGGGTTAATGACGATGCTGATAAAAGTACCGATAAAAATAGTCTGACAAAATTTCCCCCAACAACCACTTTCACAGATTTTCTGGTTTGATGCAACATTTCCGTTTTGTTTAGCAGAAACAGAAGCACCCTCACTCCCTTCTATTAAAAAAATATTTTCATTTGTTTATTTTTCACATCCTTTTCTCCTCCTTATAGCAGTTGCTAGGAAGAACAGAGTAGTAAATGAGAGAAAAGCGAGAGGGACAAAGAAGAACAAAACAATTCAGGGTTCGCTATTTTGAATACATTTTTTCAACAAAACCCAGAAATATTATCATGATAAAAACATGAGAAAACTCCTTTCAGCAAAAGCAGTTGGTTCTCCGTGCTTCTTCAAATCAATTCCTGCTGCATGGTGTGTCCCTGAGTGTAGCAAAGGCAGAGTAGCATGGGGCATCCAGAAAATATTGGCGCCTGGCAACATCCCTGGTTCAGTTTTAGAACGGCAGAAAACCAGCAAATCCTGTTTATTTTCTTAACAATTGTCCATAACTGGGGCTGCACTTTACAAAGTAACTGTAGGTTGCCCCTTTCTGCACTAGTGATCAAAGCCCCTGGGGACTGGACATAGGCTGGTCTGGTAGGCGTGCTGCAGGCTGCCCGGGTTTGCTGGAGCGTGCTTGAGTCCTGCTCTGAGGGGATTATTACTGATGTGAAACTTCGGCTGCCTTTCCCGAGATGAAATGGGTGAAGCTGTGCAGAAAGCAAGAGGTGAATAGCAGTGATGCAGCAAAAGTGTTTTCTGGAAAAGGAGATCTTTCCTACAAGGGCTCACACTGCCCTGCCGAGACCCAAACAAGCTCTGTACTCCTATAGGTGGCATCAAACATCTTGTAGCAAAACTACTGTTCTTTATTAAGCTCTAGAATACTTTTCTGTTAGGCAGCCAACAATTATGCGCAGCTGAATGGAGAAGAGGGTTTGAGCAATGCAGTCCCAAACTAGTAAAATTGTGGAAGGGTTCAAAAAGGAAGGGATCTCTGATCTAATTCAAAGCTTAATATATGTTTTCAAGCTGTGTCTCAGCTGCAGCAGTAAAAGCAATAAGGATCAATAGTAATGCAGCGCCGTATGCTGGGTTTCAGCCCAAATAAGAATTCCTAGAGGGGAACAAAATAAAGGTTTATAAGAGAAACACTGACCAGACTGGAGCTGTGATCGGTAATGATTCTTCTACACCTCATTCTTAACCCTGAGCTGCTTTCTGTGGGTGAAAATAGCTGCTGCCAAAATACTAATTAAAGAAGCTGCAGTGCCATTGCTTCCAGAGGAACTTCCTATTGTTTCTGTGTACGGCATTAAAATAAGAATCTGGTTCAGAAAATAATATCGGGGTTGCAATAGAGCTCTTGCAGCCGCTGTTTAACTTCCCCAAGGAAAACAACGTAGGGGGAAAATGGAAATACAAGAGCCCTACTTACACACAGCCCTCTCTTCATTGTAGGCAACACCGAATACGTAAGCTGAGACAGAGCTCCAGGGATCCATCCGGAGGGGCTCCTGGCAGAGGGCTCTGGTGGGTGTTAGTGACAAAGGGAGGCTGGCATCTCATCAGGAGTGCAGTGAAGGACTCTTCACCAGAAAGGAAAAGCTGATGCGTTGGCCCTGCAAAAATGCACAAAGGAAGAAGGACAAAAGCAATCTCCCTCTGCTTGGTCTGGTATCCGGTGCCTGTTGTAAAGATGCAACATGTGTGAGGGCTGGAAAGAGAAGAATAATCCAGTCCTGATGGATTATTAGATGTTGAAACACCTCGCCATCTGATGATGGGGTCAAACTTCATTGTGAGGGCTGCTTTGAGAGACCCTGCACAACACACCGTAATACAAAGGGTGAGTAGGAGCTGTGTACCCTTTCTTTGAGAATTCTCCACAGGACAGGCCTGTGCAGCCCTGCTGCCTGCTGAGGAATGCTGAGAGGCTTTGTACGTGATGCGGGATTTACCATCAATGGGCCTTGCCTGTAATGTGCAGTCCAACCCATGACCCCCATCGCCATTACCGGTGGGGCAGTCAGGTTCAGAGGTGTCTGTTGTTCTTACCCATTAAACCGATGTGACTGACGAGCATTAGCAGTGCTGGCTGCCCATCTCCTCTGAGGGGAGCGCTCATTTATCCTACACCACTACCGGCTGTAGCCTAGTGGGTTGTGTCTAACAGCAGCCAGTGGAAGGCCTGACTTTGCTCCTGGCTCTCCTGCTGATGTTGGGAAATCTCTCCGCATGCCTACTTCAGTTTCCCTGCCTGTACAATGGTAACACTACTTTTTATCCCTTTTTGTTGACAGTTTGGGGAACTATAAGCAGACAACATTCCACATGCTGGAACTTCTTAATGGGGATTAGGTGTTTGGTTTTCCAGGGAACCCAGGAGTGCGTCTGGAGTGTCACAGTTGATACATAACCATCCTGAAGCTTGACACTACCGTCACAAGGAAGGCATAGCCCAATGTCTAAGAGCTGAAACAAAAATTTAACCATGGGAAGCACAATAAAGAATCACTGCAAAAGGACGATTAAAGCAAATCCTCCCAGGTTAAAAGGCTGGGTAGAAAGAGAATTCAACATCTGAGTTGTCTAGGTGCTTAGTGCATGAGGTCAGGAGACAGTCCACCTTTTTCTGAGTTCCTAATTCAGAAGTTTTGCCCAGGGACATTTCAGCTTACTCACATCGCCTAATATTTCGAAATACATATAGAGCCATTTTTAGCACCAGACATTTTCATCCAAGATTAATGCAGTGGAACCACAACGCTGCCAGAACAAAGTCCCACAGTACCATCTATATTGTGCTTTTGGCAGAGAAGACTAAGAGCCGTTTGGCAACTGGAGGATATAGGTTTAAAAGGGGACAGACCAACCGGGTTTAGTTGCCTCATGCTGGGCAACTAAAATCGCATCACAAGGGTTTTTAACATGATGATGATGGTGGGTTCTCATTGCTACTGCTTCTGGTGGTAAGGTTACAGCTCCCAGGCTGGAGATCACACACAGAGTAGTCGTAGTGGGTATATCGTATCGTACTTGGACCCTGCCTTGGACTTCCACAGTACTTTTGCAGCCCAAGTTTTTAGTGCCCAAATTTTTGAGCATCCTTTGGAACGAACTCCGCTGAGCTCCTGGGAAGGCACGCCTCAGTCATGTGCTCTTCTTTGCTGGTGATAATTGCCTTTCCCTTTCTGAGTTGCCAGGACTGGCTGCCTGGAAGCTCCACAGCCTCGGTAGCTTCCAGTGCATGTAGAGAGACAACTTGTGCGGGAGAGAGGACAAAACCAGATGTTTAAGATGCAGTCTCACCACCTGCTGATGCTTGGTGATAAGCCTTCATGAAATGCTGATTTGTATACATTTCTGCTTATATAAAGTGGATCCTTTCAATCTCTTCTTATTTTTAGTAGCTTTGGGTATAAAGTCTTGGATGCCTGGGAAATCTGTATGTTCTAAGTAACTGCTTGCAGACTCCTAGCCTTTTCCAGCACAACAGGCTCTGATGCCTTACACTTGGGCGTAGCAGTACCTTAGAGCTTTTCCCACTGAATTATTAAATTCCAATTCACATTCATTGTATCTGCAAAAAATTAAAATTATGTTTACCATTGTTCTTCCTTATTATCAAGTGACTGCTTTGGTAAGATCACATTTGCCTATTTTGCATACCCTGTTGTTCATATGGATGGAAAATTACAGGGTTTTGTAACTCCATACTTATTTGCATCTGAACAATTGTATTCATCGTGATCAAAATTAGTAATAACTAAGGATAAACATAATCTTATCCATAGTAGTTCATAAAACTAAACCAAAAAGTTTCACTCATCCAGTTTTTGTTTCTTATGTCTTCTAATGTTTAAAAACAAAGTTTCATTATTCTAATCAGCAAGCCAAAAAACTGAGGATGCCACTGCTGGAGACTGGTCATACGTGTCTTACCAGGAACAGCGAACAATTTGCCAGCACCTCACAACCTGAAATGCATTTGCATAAATTCTTGGATGAACACTCATCAGTGAGAGTTATGGAAAATCAGTCCTGAGTCCTCATACAGCATCAAAAAGCCCATGATGGTTTGGAAATGCATTTGTTGGAGAAAAGGTGGCCAGCTTTGCTGCCCGCTACAATTTTTACTTCCCAATAGCTGTTGGAAAGCCTCACTGTAAACTGAAGAGGACTAAGCCTCAGGCTAGTGCAAATTACCATGCAGAGAGTGTTTCTTCTTTGTTTGACTGTCAGTGTTCCTGAACTCACCTTATTCTGACTTCCCAAAGGCATCACTAACATTCTACATTTTAGCCTATATTTTATTATGGTAAAAAAAAGAGGAAGAAGGCACAAAAGGTTGAAAATTGGGGTTGCTCTGGTTGGATTCCTATTGTCACATCAAAGCAGAGGATATGCTGCTTGTCACACTGTGCTGGCAGCGGCTGCTGAAGTAGAAATAAAATAAAACGTGCTGTTTACTAGATGGTCTTTGCAGAGAAAGCTCGCTGTCCCATTACTCTCTGCCCTGCATGCTGCAGTTCCGGAATGGCCATTAAGGAGTGAGCATCTCTTTCAGTACCAGCTCACTCCCCACAGGTCAAGAGCTGCAGCAAGCCTCACCTGCCCCTGCCCAGTTGTTGCCTGACCATGAGGGGGTTGTGCGGGGGGATGAGGCAGAGGGTTATGACTTCAAGCAGAAAGTAAGGTGTAAGGTGCCTAGTGCTGTCCTCTAAGTAGAAGCCCATTTCTAACAGCTCTGGGGTTCAAAAGGAGGGGGATACACTGCCTGGGACTCTCTTTACTCTTCATCCTGCTATAACAAGGCTTGTCAGGCATAGGAGGGCATCTCTTCTTTGCTTCAGAAAGGGACAGTCCGTGGTGCTGATAACAGGACAGTACAGGCTTGCACAGCTTGTCTTGCGGCGCCAGGAAATGTCACTGGCTCTGAGGCAGAGCTCTGGTTGCTGCACAAAGCTGTGGCGTGGCGCAAACAGGGCAGAGCTGAAGCGACATGTTGGTGGAGCTGCTCCCGAATGGAGTTCATGTAGAGCTGAGCCATAGAGGATGCTCTCCCAAGCCACACAAAGTGACAGCCTTCCCCTTCACCTTGGCAAAAGTTCTCAGGTACTTTCTTCTTCTCAGACAGGGCTTCAGGTCCAGCCAAGGGGCTGAAAAGCAGATCTGGGAGAAGGTGGGAGATGAAGGGCATCAAACTTCCCCAGCAGGCAGCCCTAGCCCTTGGGGAAGGATGCTGCCCCTGGCAGGGAAGGGAGCCATGCCCTATGGTGGCGGAATGTGGGAAAAATCCCTTGGCAGCCTTCCCAACGCTCCGGCCCGAGGGCGCCAAGACAGGATCCGTATGCTCAGAACCTGGCCAAAATATTTGGCCTCTGATGAGGTTCGTAGTGCCCTTGAAATACAAGGGACACCCTCATGCGGTGAGCTCCCTCGCTGCAGCCAGGGTTCTCTCGCTGCAGCCAGCGGCTCGCCTGCCCTGGGCATGCTGTCGTCCAGCCAGGATGGCAGATTTCGGACGAGTCCTCCAGCAGCTCACTGAGAACGTGTCCCACTGCTCAGCTATTGCAGCGCTGAAGTGGGCGGCCGGGGTTATGGGTGTTTGAGCACTTTGATACCGGCTGTGTCTCAGAGATTTACAAGCAGCCGTTGCCCAGCATGGTTAGGAAGCTTGTAACAGTTTGTGCTGAAAGATTGAAAGATCGGACTCAGATGCGGGCAAAAAAACAAGTGGAAGAGATTTGCTGCTTGCAGGGAGAGCCCAGACCAAATGGATTTGGGTAACCACACCTTTGCTTAGGGTGAGCGAGCTGTTTATGAAATCGTGAAGGTTTTGTTTGTTACGCTTGTTGCCTTTACGCTTCCAGCACAATCTTCTTCAGCACAGTGGCCACAGTGCTCTTGGCACTGGTGGGACCCATCCCGACTGTGGCTTCATGCCTTCCTGGGTGCTTTTCTTTCACCCTCACTTGCTTCTTTGGGTATGAACTGCAGAGCACTGAAGAATGAGCTTCTCACAGTTGCTTTTCACCTAAAGCAACGTGGCAAAACCACGGTATGTGAGCTAACTCAGCACAGCATCTGAATGTTCCTTGAGCAGCTGACCGCCTCCTTCCGTCATGCTACAGGTGCAGCACGGCACAGCGCAGGCAGGAACCACCGCTGTTACATCCACTCCTGCTGACGTGACCTTGCAGCCTAAGTTTGGAGACGCTCAGTCCGCAGACTGCTTGGATCCCAAATGGAAGGACGTTGTTGCTCCCACGCACACAGAGCCTCCTAAAAGACGTTGATAACTAGTCGTTCCTATTAGCTTTGCCACTAGAGGAGGTCAGCAGCGCCCTTTCTGCTGCAAAGCCTTGACTGCTGAATGGTCCCCTCCCGCACCTTCCTTCGCACAGAGAGGTGGGTGCAGACCACACAGGGTCATGCCAGGAGCCAGCGTGTGGAATTAGGAAGGGATAGAGGGAGGAAAGTAATTCTTGAGCATCAGGTCCCTGGATCTGTTTCCTCATCAGCACGGTGGTACATCGTCACTAGCTGTAGTTGAATACACTAGACCTGCTGAGTGTAAAAGGACTTTCCAGTGAAAACTCCACTCCCTTTCTGCCTCACCCTCAGCATTTCAGCAGCATGGAGCAGTAGCGCCGGGACAGCTTTCACCACATGGGACCTCTGTACCGTGGTTTCCCTTTTCTAATCAAACAAACCCAGGGCTTGGTGCTTGGCATGACTCTTGTTACGGATGCTGGAGGGACATGGAACATGGTCATAGATATCTGAAAAGGTTTGCGTGTTACTGGGCTTGCAAAGGTACCTCATCAAGTGGAGCTTTCTGTGCTTGGATATTACATTTTGGTGGTTATTAGGATGTTCCATTGTGGAGCGCTCAGGAGAGCTTAGGTATGTGTATAGCAACCTTTGAAATAATTAAAACGGCTTGTGTGAGAAGGCTATATGGTCAGTCACACCTAAAATTAATTGCCAAGGAAGGCTGGTGCAATAGTCTGTTAGCTGAGGAATAATTTCTCTAGCTCCATGCATTGCAGGCTGCTACGTTTGCTACGTTCCCAGTGGACCTGGGAAGATTGGTTTCAAATGGTAATAGATTGAGATTTGGTTTTAAAGGTGTCCCGCAAACAGGAACAGAGTGCACAGTCATGGGCGTTTTATTTCTTCACAAAATGTGTCCCGAGCCTAAAACTGTTGGCTTGTTGATTTAATATTTCCTTCTGCTTAATTTTTTCTTTCAAGTGGGAATGCAAAGCCTGAAATTTCATTAACTTTGTCAAGGTTTCGCTGAAGCTTCAGTAGTGAAATAGGAATGTTGTCAGACCTGAACTGAAAGGCTAGGAAAAAAACCTCTATTCCCCAATTTCTTTGTTTGGTATTTGAGCTAAACCTTTTTAGCATAAAGCAAACAAAAACCATTTTAACAGATTCATAGCAAGAGAAATTGGTTCTTAATTAAAATTTGCATTCACTAGCATATCACCTTTGTGATAATGCTGCTAATTTTGCTGTTGCCCATAGAAGGTTCAAGAAAACAAAAAGTAGGAAATTCAGAATTCATGATGTAAGCAACGAGCAGGACAAAAAAAAAAATTGTTGTTTGGAAGAGGACTTTCAGCTTGTGTTTTTGCACAGGAAGCAAAAGCAATTCTTGCAATTTGGAAGCAAATTTTAAGGATTATGGATTAGTAGAAAGGAGTACTTGCAGTTTCTATTCTACCCTTCAGTTCTGCATAGATTCTTTCCTTGGTTGGGGACTGTATTTTTGTCACATGCACTCAGTATGTTAAACCCTTCAATTATTTATATATTTCATGATAGACTCGGAGCCAGCCTTTTCCAGCCAAATACGCATCAGGCCTATGTAGTTTCAACTTGCAAAGGGATTTTTTATAACTAGATATTAAAATACTGTCTCGGTTCACTGATCCCTGTAGAATCAGAGCAACGATGCAGTAGCAAAACATATGGCAAGTCTGTGACTCCTCGCACATGATGGGAAAACAGGATTTTGTAGAAGATGCTCCTTTTTTATGCAGCGGAGGACCACAGCTAGCAGCCTGCTGCTGGGGGGTGGCTTCTGTCTGAGAGGCAACATGGCTGATGGTTCTGATATCTTATAATTTGTTTACTTGTAATGCTTGCTACAGCCACACAGACACACCCTCATAGTGCCAGACGAGTCACTCACGCACAGTGTGTTGTATATGAGGCATTAGAAGGTGGGTTAATAGACAGTCCTCCAGGGAAGGCTCCTGTATTTCCGATAGTGTCCTGCAGACTGTAGGCTCCTGTAGGCTCCTGTGTTTCATCGTGTCCACGTTACGCCCAGATGGCAAGAACAAAACGCAAAAGTCCTCATCTTGAGCAGGTTTAAATCCATGTTATTTAGCCAACGTTGCAATGCTGTGTCCCCTTCTCACTCTCAAAGAACACCCTCAAATTTGGAAAGAAACTTCCCACTTCTTTCTGGCCATTTTCACCTGCTTTAGCTGCAAAAAGGCCTAAATCGGACTGGAAACACGAGGTTCGGTCCCTTGCCCTGCTGCGAATTCCCTTCGTGGTCCTTGGCAAAGTGTTTCCTCTCGCTGTGACTTGGGTGCTGATCTGTAATAGAGAAACAGCACAGTCTCCTGGCATGTGGGGAGCAGAACTACCTGGCTCAAGTTACTATAGCGATGAGACCCTCCATTGGTTCGTGCGGTTTCGTAGGCACAGCGCTAGACGTCCAGAGCGGTCCTCGGTGGTCTGCAAAGCCCTGCGCAGCCTCTGCTGCTGCCTCTCGCATCTCTCCTGCCCTTGTTTCACCCCTCTCTCTCGGCAGACGTGTGTGCCGCGCAACCAGCTGTGCTTGGAGCACATCATGTCCTGCAAGGGCAAGGTAGCCAGGGCCCAGCCAAACTCTTGCTGCTTGGTACGTGCAGGACAGGATGAGACAGCAGGGAGGAGACGGCAGGGAATTACTTTGGTCTGTGGGAGAAAAAAAGGAGGTTTCTCAATTTATGGTGGTTTTAGCAAAAAGCTAAACAGGAGAAGGTCAGAGGAGAAGGTAACAAAGAAATGCACTAAAGAAGGTTTACTTTTTAAAGCAAAACCAGGCCACCCTACACACCTAGGCGTTGATTCCCAATGCACCCTGTGCTGCAGCAGGGATGCTCCCAGGCTTCTGCAAAAGGAGCCAGCAGCATAAGGTCCCCACTAGGCTAGAATGTGAGTTTGAATGGAAAGGGGAACGGTCTTGCCTCCTCTGCCACTTGCGTCCTGAACATTTCGCCTCTCCTCCTCATTCTGGCTCTGGCACAGGGACCTCGGGGGAGTTGGCAGCCATCTGGCTGGACTGTCACGTCCACGCAGGTAGGCAGGTGTGTCTCCAAGGGTAACGCAGCTCCAGTTCCAAGGCTCCCAATTTGCAGTGTAACAGGATGATGGAAAGAGGCGTGCAGTGCCCAGAGACCCCCACCATCTCCCAGCTTGCTTGGCTGGAGGAAAGGCAAAAGATGCAGCTGCTCTGCTGGTGTGGGTCTCACCAGCACCGGTGTGCTCCCACCGTGGGCCTGCCTCTGCGCTGGAGGGGTGGGCTTCGCCCAGGGGTAGTGTGAGGTGCACCAACAGAGGTCGTGAAAGAGCCTGCGGAAGGTCTTCCTCCCCTGTGCCTCTCCATGAGCAGCTCATCACCTCCCTGAGAGGAGCAGTGCTCCCCAGTGTGGCAGAAGCACTTCTTTTGTTTCAGCAGCCTGCACTGACTGGCAGGGCAAAGATAAAATTTGAAGGAAAAAAAAGTGGGTTTGGAGCTGTTCCTTATTTCAAATGTGCCAGCCTGCTTCCAGCCTTAAACAATCCCTTTGTTCACAAGGCTGGGGCATTTCCCTTGGCCAGGAGCGAGCTGAGATGCTTCAATATGCAGATAGCACTTGGCGTATGGTTTTGCTGTTGCACACAGCAGAATGAATGAAATAAGCTTTGGGCTTCCAGGAAACATCATGGCATTGTATCCAGGGATATTTACTATGCTGTCCCTCTGCTAAGCAGTCCCAGTTGCCACACACACAACCCCAAGTTTTAGGTTTTAAGACAAGGTAGTTTTCTTTTAAATATGCTGCAAGAAAATCATCTGTTTATTCTTACGGCCTGCTCTAAGGGGCATGGTTTGCCCTTGGCTGATTGCCCCAGGCTACCATTTAGTCACAGCCTCTGCAGAAGTGCAGCAAGTTTGGCCAGCTGGACTAGCAGAGGCTGCGTCTGTATTAGTAAAACTAAACATCTGTACGGCTTAATGGTTAGCATGGTCCCTGGCCACGTTTTGGCCTGTGCCAACCAGCTCCAGCCTGGAAAAGGCTCAGACACCATCTGAGTGAGAGCTTGTGCAAGGACTCTTCCCATTTATTTCCTTATGAACTGATGAACCCTGAGTCCGGTCTCAGTTTCTGTTCACGTCAGAGCCCCCCGGGGCGGGCCTGGGATAAAGCGCAGGATTCACCTCTAAGGCTCTGAAGTACGTATTGCATGAATATAGGTAGCACCTTTTGGTGTTTGACAGCATCCGTGTGTCTATGGACAGATCAGCAGGCAAGAGGGGTTTGGACACAGCCACCCTGTTTTGGTGGAGAATTTAGATGGCTCAACATGACTCATGCCATGCCCCTCAGCCCTTGGACCTCTCATCGTGTTTTATCTGAATAACAGAGAGGCAACCAGACAAGGAGCAGGCCACTGCTTGGCTGGGGCAGTGGTGGGGCAACAGCTCCCACGTAGTCCTGCTGCTGCCAGGGGCACAACCCTCCTGTGCACAGAGGGACGGTGATGGCCTTTGTTCATGAAGACAGGAACAACGCTGGGGTCAACGCAGGGGACGTGTCTGCTTGCCATGCAGGAGCTTTCAGCCAGTCTCATTTCACCCTGTAGTGCCCGACTGGCACCTTTGGTGATGGTTTTTGGAAGAAACCCATTTGGCTTCCCCTGTGCAGATGCAAGTGTCCATGAAGCAGATTCTGCATGGCCTGAACAGAGATAAATTTACACAGGTTACATTTCCACACAAACAAAACCTGCAGGAGATTATAGGATTAATGTTCACCTTGAAGGCAACAGGGGCTGCTGAGCCTCTGGATGAGAAAAAGGAAAAAAAATGGGAAAATGGAGAAGATCAGGTTAAGAAAACCAACTCTGCTTGACGCAACTAGAAAAATTAAGCTGGAAAAGCCTTCGAGGATGGCAGAGGCTTTGAGCGTAGCAAATGTTCTTGCTGTTGACTGAGCCCCGCTCACCTACACCCATGATAAACAGCACAGCCTGGAGTAGAGGCTGGTGGCAAAGAGCAGACCAGGTGCCCTAGTCAGTGTGCCAGCCCCAGCGTCGAAGCTTGATGTCTCTGGCTGTGGTAGGAAGGCAGGCAGGCAGAAGGAGAGCCAGGGGTGAGCTGCTGCTGCAAGACAGCTCTTTCTCCTGACACTGCTGCTTTTTGGACTCGCTGTTGATTGAGCAGAGGTGACGCTTGTTCTGGTCCCATCTGCTCTTTCCAGAGCTTTCAGTAACAAATCCAGCTATGGCAGCCTGATATTGCTTCCCAAAGTTAGCTCTCAAAAGGCTCTGGGACAGCTACTGAAGGGAGAGTCCCACCTCAGAGTGGTACAAAGCTGCCAAGAAATGAGGTGGGATGGCTACACCTCCCTGACATATGGACACGTTGGCTTCCTTGATGCAGTGTGGAGGTCATCAGCTCTCTGCTCCCTGCAGAAACCCATAGTAGAGGTTATGTCCTCTGGGCAGCATCCAGACCAACAGGATCCTGGTTCTCGACTGGGTTTCTGAGATATTAGTGACATATAACTGTGGCTTCCTTTATCTCTGTCTTCCATGAAATGAGGTGTTTCAAAGACTCCTTGCCACCTCTAAGAGGCATTACTGGCTTCTCCTCTCACATCCTGCCCTTGGCATGGTCCAGTGGTCCCATCTTCACCTGCGTAATAGAAACACATAGCTCTGCCATGAGTTTCAAGGTTGTAGCTGCAAGCACGATGTTATCTCCCTTGCCTCCAGCTGTTCCAGGCTGTCAGGATCAGACGTGGTGCCCTCCATAGGAGCGTGGCACTCTGCCCGTTCATACCTCCAGATGCCTGCTCAATCAAGCTAAGTATGATCTTAAAATCTGGGTGCCCCAAGACAGCTATTATCTGCTTATTATTTCAGCAAGCCCTTGAAGAGGTGTCTTGTTTTCCTTTTACAAGAGTACCTATACCAATCTGCTTCTGATATGAGTCTTTGGGGATTTCAGTGCATCCTTCTGGATGCCTTTAGGGATACAAAGTATCTCCCTTCATAGTCATATTTTGCCCCTTGTTTTTATTTTGTAACTGGATATTGGTTCACCTTCCCTTGTTTCTTTTTTTTAAACCTTCCTAACAATGAAAATGCTTCTTTCTGCTTAATGCCCACACTTCTTCCAACACACCTACTAAATCCTTACGATTTCTGGGAGAGTGACATTCATTGCAGATGATGCCTTTGGAAGAGAGGCAAGCACTCCCCTGTTATTCATCCAACACAGAGCAGGTGCAGCGAATTCCCTACGTGCTCCTGTTTGCTTTGTGGAGGCAAGGGCGGACACAAGAGAACATGTCTTTGGGAACGAACAGATGCTTCCCAGCAGACCAGGATGGTGTAGTTGCGCCGTGCGGTACCTGTGTGGTACCCAGCCCATATCGCAGAAGCCATCTCCTGGAGCTCCTGCTCTGAACGATGAGGAAGGGCTCTCTCCTGACTCTTGGCGTAGATCCGCTGTCAAGCCTTGTGCACACTCTCATACACAGCCCTAGGTCAGAGATACTTTCCAGAGCCCCAGCCAGACTCCGCAGTGCAGGATCTGGGCATTAACAGTTCCCCTGTCTCCCCACGGCTGCTACAGCCCCAGTGGCTTTTGGCAGTGCCTCTGCGACGGGCACAGTGTGCCACTGGCCACCCTGCCTCCACTCCAGACAGTTTTCATATGCTGCCAGGAGATTTCTACCCTTCTGCTCTGCCTGCATGGAGGATTGGGAAATGTACCCATTGGAAAGCCGGGCTGTTTTCCTAACAAGGAATAACCAACTACCATTCCCAGAATTACTGGTGGGCAGAAATTTTATTCTTTAACATAAACCTAGACACATTACTTCATCAAAGTTTGCCATGCCTCTGCCACAACCTCCTGCAAGAACACCCCACCTCCGCCTACTAGGTCCCCTCTAAGCACCTTTTATAAGGATTCCTCCAGTTCCTCCAAGCTAGGGATGAGAGCTGAATTTAAGCAAGTGTACCGTGTCATCTCCCAAAAAAAGCCTTTTCTCTTGAACTGGTTTGAATGTGCAGCAAGCCAGGCAACCTTCCCGGCCCACATACTTTCCAGCGAGCTGTGTGGCTTCCTTCAACTATCAAATGAACGTATTGAAGCAGATGAGATTGTCCCAGATTTACACAGGTAGGAATGAAAACATCTTGCCTGGGGTTTTCAGATGGCTAAAGTGACTTCGTGTTTTCAGATCAAGCTGCCAGAGAGTGACAGGCTCAGTGGAAAGAAGTCAAATTTCATTCTGGGATGTCACTACACAAATCAACCAAACTATATAGAAGAGCAAAGATTAGAAGAGCAAAGCAATAGAAAGGAGTTTGTGAAGGGGGAGAAAGGGTAAGTCACCTCTTCAGTCTGTGTACAGGCTTTCATTAATGTGGTATTCAAGTGAAGCACTATTGTCCCCCACCTTTTGCAGTGTCCTTTGCACAAAGCCTTAAAGACAAATTACTTCCGCTCTGGCAATATAGAAATTGCTGCTACTTTTGCTCAGCACCAGCTCTGGTGGCACTGGGCACCCCAGGTTCCTTGCTTCATGTGCCTGTCCAGTCCCACTCCACATACTGGCTCTCTAGGTCCTCAGTTCTCCGTAGACACCCAAAAGGAGACCTGTGCAGGTACCCACGGTGATACAGAGATGTAGTCGATAGTAGATGAACTTCTTGCCCAGTTGCAGCCCTGCTGTGGAAAAAGCTTCTCAGTGGAAGAACAGGAGGCCATGAGCTGGTGGCAAAAGCATGGTAGCCCTTGTCTGCTGGACTGGACTTCCAAGTGCTGGAACCTTTTCTCTCTGCAGCCCTGGAATGCCACCTCCACCTGTACCAGCCTTGCTTCTTCCTTGCGGACGATCCGATCGGCAGGAGTGCTTTGGGCCGTACAGGTTACGCTGTTTCCCCAAAGGGAGCACAGCTCTGCTGCCAGAAGGATTGTCTGGCCAGCATAATCACATTTACACGAAGGCTTTTACCAGCGTCGCTATATTGGCTGGGGGTAGGGAGCGGGCTGAGGGTAAATGACACTCTTAGAGATAGAGCTTTGCCAGAAAAACCTTTAGTGTGGCTGCGTCTTAACAGCTGCTGTTCCGCTGCTGTATCTCTGGGTATTTTTAGTTTGCCTTTGCAATAGGCAGACCCCTACCTTTCTCATGAATAATGTGAAATTTGCCAAGTTCAGAGTGCACATTTTAATTAACTCAGTGTTTGCTCGAAAGAAAATGATATTGCTGCGTTTTCATTTGATGATTCAAGTAATACTCACTGGGTGTTCACTTCTGACCTGCAAGCCCTCATATTTAAAACAAGCTGGGGGGGAGGGGAAGAAAGTCATTTTTTGGCAAGGGAACTGCTGCCCTCAGGCTATTAATGCATCTTAATCCTGAACAGAAAATGAAATCACTTTGGGCAGGTGCCAAGCAACACAATGACTTTCCTCTGATTTCAGGGAGTTCTTCTGGAACAGCCTTTCCCACATGAAATCAGAGCCGTACTCCTAGTGCTGCTTTCACTCTACACCCATTTTATACCCCTACCAAGGCAGTGTCTCAGCAGAGTTGCCCCAGATTAACACAAGAAAACCAGACCCCGTTGGTGCCGTTATTTATTGTTTGTATTGTGGCTCAAGGCCCGTGTTTACTGTTGCTGACACTGGACTTAATGCCTGGACAGCCAGAGGGCACATTTTGTCTTCTGATTGTGCTTTTGAGCATAATTACCTCTAAACTGCATCATTTGCGGGTCCCCTGACAACATTACACAGAAAGAAAGATGTCTGAACCTCTCCCTGCAAGGCAGAAGACCTGTGATAGTCTTCAGGCTGCTAAAAGAAGCCAGATGGCATCCTCTTGCTGCAGATTTGTCCCGGGGTGCAATGCATGGTCCTGTTTAGCTACCCTGTTGACAGAACTGCTCATAAAAGGGGATGTCCCACCTCTCTTCTGACATGGGCAGAAATGCAGGCGTCACGTGAGAGGGGAGCAGGAGGGGAGCAAAGCAGGGGCACGGGGAACTTCTGGAAAAGTCAGCAGAAGAGGTGGGCTGGAGGTGAACATTTTGCAGGTGGCGGGGACTGCTGAGGAGCTACAGGCAAACGGATGGGACACAAAGCAAATTCGGAGGGAAGGGACGTGGAGGAAGCAAAGCACAAATGGAAGGTTCTACCCTCTCTGCTCCATGCCATGGAGTGAACAAGGCTGGAGCAGAGGAGAGCTTGGATGGGTGCTCCTGAGGAGGGACAGCACAAACAGGGGGTGTCTGCAAGGGCAGAGGTGAGAGCAGGGTCCTGGGTGGAGCAGAGTATAACCAGGGGTCTGGAGGGGAACAACGCATGTACATACAGAAGCTCTCTGAAGAAAAACGTTTCTGCACAAACACGAATCATCAAGGGAAAAACCAAAACAAAACACTGGGCAAGATGAGGCATTCAGGCAGGGATGCTGTGCTGGAGGAGCAGGGCTTAACAGGGTCAAACCAGAAAGGGGTACAAAGAAAAGTGGTGATGAAGAGCCATTTAGCACTTGAACAGAGAGGTCTCAGAGCACACAAGCATCTAGATGAAGAACATGGGGTGGTGGTACTTCCTGAAACAGAGAGCCAAGGACAGCAGAGTGCCATAAGCATCGCTGAGAGAGGATGGAGGAAGCGGAGGCCTTGAGCTACAGCCCACACGGAAGTGAAGCGTGCAGCAGAGGTACGACAGCAGGATGTCGGTGCTAAGCATTGCACTGTGTAGAGCAACCAGCAGACCTTGTCATTTGGGCAGACGGAAAGGTACCTGTCCCTTCTCACGCGTGTGACTGCAGACCGTGTCTGAGGACAGCAACTCAATGACATTGCGCTCCTCCTGACGCTGCACAGAGCAGGAGGAAAAGCGGTGAGGCATCTCTAATTCTGGTAACAGGGCCTAGGAGACACACTGGATCTTCTCATGGGGGCACAGGCCAGCCTCCACCCTGTGAAGGAGTACAGGAGAAGCACAGATCGTGAACACCACCGCGGGACTGGCAGGATGCGGAGACCTGTGTTTGGTACAGCCGGGAAATGCAGTGTTTCATGCAGATATACATCAGTGTCAAACATCTCAGATTCTGTGCTATGGAAATGCCAGCAAAACCAGTCCTGCGACTGAAAGGCTTCAGCCCCTGAAATCTGATAAAACAAATCCTAAAGCCTGCCTCGCAGCAGAGAAAACCAAATGCTTTCCTGGATTCCGAAGGCATGGGATGGGTGTGAGCAGTTTGTCAGCGCCCTGAGCACACTCTCCCCTTTCTCAGGTTTTAGCTGGCAGCTCCAGACCAGCTGGCTGGTCAGAGCTGGTGGGGAAAAAGGAGTTGGAAGAAGCTTCTGTGGAGGATCCCCTGCACAGCTCTGCTGAGACGCTTTCACGGTGGCTTCCCTCCTCCTCAGCTCAGGAACAGATTTTAGGTCGTGGCTCTCATGATTGGCCCCCACCTGAGCTGCGCCCACATCCGTGCTCATGCCAGGCTGGGACCCTGCTGATGGGAGCTCTGACCCTGCCTCAGGCTCTCCACTTCCTGGCTGAACCTCCAGCCTTGCCTCATCACTTGGGGTGTCACTGCTCTCTGCTGTGGTTTTATGGTGGCTGCCAGGCTGGGGTGGGGGCACTCGTCTGGCAGCGGAGCTGCGCTGCGGCAGGGGATGACGGGTGATTTCTCCTCTGCTGCAGGGGAATTGAGCCGGCAGAAATCGTTGAGAATGACATCGCAGGGTCCCTTGGGATTCCTCTGCCAGCGCAACCCCTCCCTGCAACAGAGCAGCGGCTACCTAAAATTATGAATCCAGTGTCACACTGGCAAGACTCAGAAGGGGCTGGGGAGAAGAGCCTCTGACGCAGCTGAAGACAGCTGAGCGAGTGGAGGAAGCACTGGAATAATTTTGCACAATAATCACAGGGAAAGAGAGAAACACCATTATCATTTATAGCTGCATAGACTATTGAGACACCAAGAACACAATAAGAGAAAACACTGCTCTTTGTACACCCGAGGTGAGATCACCTATCTGCTCTCTGCAGATATATATTCCGTGTACTAAACTGCTTGTGCTGCGCCTGGGCACAAGCAGTTCAGCCTGGGCCAAGAAGGCAGTATGCTAATGACTTTAAGATGACAGCATTTCAAGTGGCTGCCTCTTAAAATCCTGCCTATCCTGGAGATATGCCCCAAAAATTCATGAGATATGATAACACAAAGATGGTGAAGAGCTGGGGTCACTCTTGATGGCATTCTTATGCATGACAGACCTGGAAAGAAACATGACCAAAAACCCTAATAGTGTTACCAACAAGAAGCAGAGAGTGCAGCCTAAAACTGAGTCACAGCAAAATGCAAATCCACACAGAGGAACTGAATTATTTTGTCCATGCTGCAGAAAGAGGAGGCATCAGATTTGATTCAAAATAAAGCAAGCAGCTAATGAACAGCAACTTCCCTCTAGAAGTCAGCAACAGCACAAGGAATATTGACATACCTATCAAGATTTATACCATAAGCAGCATAAATGCACAGCTTATGCACTGGGGGAGGGTATAAATGGGAAGACTGAGAAGTGGTAGTGGCAAGGAAACCTTGAACAAGACCTCCAAAGCAGGTGCTTTGAAATCAGGTTAAATCAGCAGAAGCAAGGAAAATACCACGTCAGACAGTTAAAGTAACAGGAAGGAGCTCCAGTAGCATACTGGATGAACTGAAGCCAGTGCTGAAAAACTGTATTCCTGGGCCAGGCTGCCCAGGGAAGTGATGTAGTCACCATCCCTGGAGGTATTTGAGAAACAGGTTGATGTGGCGCTTAAGAATACGGTTTAGGGTAGACTTGGCAGTGCCAGTGCGGCGGTTGGACCTGATGATCTTAAAGGTCTTTTCCAACCAGACCAATTCTATGATTCTAGGAAAGCACTTGTTTGCCATTGTTTGGATGTCGGGGTTTTCTCTGGCACACACTGGACCACAGGCTAACATTGCAAGCGATTCATGGTCCCCTCGGAGACAGTCTTCACAAGCCTCACGCTCCTGTACCACCGAGTCATTAGCACGTAATTCTAAAACTAGAAAGATTCAAATTGAAAGGGAAAAAATAATCAGGGGAAGACCACGTTCTTCTGTCATATCTTCTTTCCTGAAATTTCTTACAGAATAGGGAAAAAAGAGGAGGAAGAGTTTGAGGAAGGAATCCATAGTGATAGTCCAACGCTTAACAGTGTCTACAAGTGAGTTATCAGAAATAGCAAGAGAAGCAGAGTGTGGGATGTGCTGGATTTTAGAAAGAGGCAAAGAGAGCAGAGTGACCTGCACAAGAATAACAAGCTCCCATGGGTACCGCAGACTTTTGGAATGAGAAAATGATTGCAGAGAAAAGGCCAAGGCTGAGAGGTAAGGACAAACAGTGGTTCCTAGCAAAATGGATACAGGGGACCTGAAGCAAGAGGGGTAAAGGGCATTTTGCTCTAGTGCTTTCTAAAACAGAAGTGAAAGAAAACACGTTGTTTTTTAATGTGGTGTGAAAGCACGGGGAGATGGAAATATCGGACACTGTTGCTCGAACAGAAACAGTACTGCAAGGGTTGAATCATGGTTTGTGTGCTGGCAGCACCTGCCAAGTGATGCGCTCAGTGCAGGAGGCACCACAGCCTGCTTGTCGCGAATTATTGTCAGAGGGTAGGTTTTGTTTAGCTGCACCGTTAACTAACGAATTTCCCGGCACTGGGTCAAACCCCACGGAGGCAATACTGACTCAGTATACAAGGATGCCCACAGTTCTCTGTCGAAAGACAGTGGGGTGAGGTGGCTCAGGACAAGTCCCTGGGATGTCGAGTGCTGTCTGTGTGATTAATGTGTCAGGGGGGAGGGGAGGGTGAGAAGCTGGGAGCCAGCTATCGATGGAGACATGCACAGAGTTGTGCCATTAATGCTTGTTATCATCTACAATTTCTGAGCTGGCCTTAGAACCGTGGTCACCAGCAGGGAGGCCATTCACAGCGCGAGGGATGTGCTTAGTAAATGACACAGTAGACTTCAAATGCAATGGCAATCCCTCCGTCTTCTGTCCACTTCCTCCTCTGGCTGGCCTCTACTTGAATCAAATGGCAGCATACCTCGTGCTCTGAGCGTTTTTCCACTTGTAGGTGGAAATATTTACATTTTCCATTTGTAAAGATGGGAAGGTGAATTTTAAGAGAGACTCAGTGTGTGATTCTGGGATCCTGCTTCCCCTTGTGTGTGTGCATGCGTGTGTGTGTGGAGGTGAGCTGAGCCACGGGGTGGGAGGGAGGCTTGAAAAGTTGACTTAATTCAATGCTGATCGCTGTTTGCTGAGCGCAATTGCAGCTAGGACAGTGCAAGACTTTGAGGTGTTACATAAGGTATCAAAAGCGCCTGAGACTGACTCCTGCAATTTAGGGAGGGGGTTTAGTGGTGAATCTGGCAGCGCTAGGTTTACAGTTGGACTCGATGATCTCAAAGGTCTTTTCCAACCTACATGCTTCTATGATTCGGTGAATTTTGACATTTATTAATTCAAAGAAGAAACCTGTGGTTTCAGTCCAGAAAAAGGAAAATGTGACCTAGCTAGAATAAAAGACTGAAAAGTTAAAGAAAAACTTGGCCCAACTCCTCTGTTTCTCTGAGAGCCCAACATGAAGCCCCCAAATTTCCCACACTTCTATGAGGGAACAAACAAGGGCTGAAGCAAGAATGGTTCTTCGTCTGCAACAGGTGCCAGAAGAAAGAGCTGAGGGTTTTATCTTCCCTTTGAACACCAAAAGATATTCTGCGTTGGTCCCAGCTGTGATCTAATTTTTGGCCCATCTCAACAGAAATGCAACAATTTTGCGAGGGAGGGAGGGAGGGAGGTGGCCAGCAGGACGGTGCAATCTTGGTCTCCAACCTGAGCATTCAGGGAAGAGAAAAGTGACCTTATGTTGAAGGCGGGCTAATCCACATCACTTCCAATACACATTTGCAAAAGTCAAGTGGGCCCTGGCCCATCCTGAAGTGCCAGGCTCACCAAAAATATCAGCGCCTCATGGGGCTTTTGCTGTTTTCAAAGGTCTGTGATCTGAACATTTTAGGATATTGGGGAATGTAAACTGTTTAGTGAGATTAAGGAATTTCTCTGTGAAACATGTGCTGCCTTCAGTCCTGCTGCACTGTCCTTGAAGGGTTTAGCCAACAGGTATCTGCAGGCTGAGGTCCCAGAGAGTGGGGTTACTTAACTGGGAGGGCTCAGGTGTCTCAGGTCCTGATTTTAGGGGACAGAGTTGGTGGGAAAGGGGGTCCACATCCCCAGAATGTATGTCACACGAGGGGATTGCAATTCAGTAAGGGCAAGTGTAAAGTGCTGCATCTGGGGAAGAACAGCCCCATGTTTCAGTACAGGCTGGGGGCTGTTCTCTTGGAGGGCAGCTCTGGGGAAAAGGACCTTGGAGTCCAAGTGGACAACAGGATGACCATGAGCCGACAGTGTGCCCTCACAGCCAAGAAGGCCAATGGCATCCTGGGATGCATTAAGAGGATGCATTAAGGTCAAGGGAAGGTATCCTCCCCCGCTACTTTGTGCTGGTGAGGCCTCCCCTGGAGTGCTGTGTCCAGTTCTGGGCTCCTCAGCTCCAGAAGGACAAGGAGCTCCTGGAGAGGGCCCAGTGCAGGGACACTGAGATGGGGAAGGGCCTGGAGCACCTTCCATGTGAGGAAAGGCTGAGAGAGCTGGGGCTGCTCAGCTGGGAGAAGAGGAGGCTGAGGGGGATCTGATCAGCGCTGATCAATATCTAAAGGGTGGGTGTCAGGGGGATGGGGCCAGGCTCTGCTCAGTGGTGTCCAGTGACAGGATGAGGGGCAATGGCCAGGAACTGGGAAAGAGAAGGTTCACCCTGAACATGAGGAAACCCTTCTTCCCTGTGAGGGTGACAGAGCACTGGGACAGGCTGCCCAGAGAGGGGGGGAGTCTCCTTCCCTGGAGACTTTCCAAAGTTGCCTGGGCTTGTTCCTGTGTGATCTGCTCTAGGAGATCCTGCTTTGGCAGGGGGGTTGGACTAGGTGATCTTTAGAGGTCCCTTCCAACCCCTACCACTCTGTGAATCTGGGAATGAATCTGGGAATATGTACTTACCACTCCAGGTTATAAACCATGTGGTTACTCTGTTCAGCTTCTTCCATCAAGAACAGTTGTGAGACCCGGTGACCAGATCTGTTCAGAGCAGACAGGTGACCATGCAGTGCAGCACTGGCCCAGGATGCAGCACAAACTAGCAGCAGGAGGGATGAATGCTCTGTATTTACGTTCCGCAAATCAAGGCTTTAATCAAGTACAAGTTGAATGCTCAGGACAGTGGGAGCTGCGTGGTTTTGTGGCTTTGAGTTGTGGGTTACCCAGCTGTATCCATGTTCCCATCTTCCACCCTGGCCATGCCTCAGCCATAAAACTTTGGCTTCTCAAGCAAATCTCAGTCCTGTTGTTTGTGAGGTCCTACAGTTGCACATATTCACAGAATCGGAGAACAAGGGTAGGAAGAGACCTCTGGAGGTCTCTAATACAACCCCCTCCAGTCTCAGCAGGGCAAATTCTAAAGTTAGAGAAGGTTTCTTAGGGCCAGATGAGTCCTAAAATCTCCAAGGGAGGAGATTCCCCAGTCTCTCTAGGCATCTGTACCAATGCTGAACCCCTCCACCATGCCAAAAAAATCCCTTGGCTTTTTTTTGTTGATGTTACATCTAGTTAGAATTTCCTTTGTTACAACCTACTTCCATTGCCTCTCATCCTTTCAACTTCAACCTGTGTGAAGAGTCTGATTCTCTCATAACCTCCCCTTTAGTCACCAAGAGCAAGTCAGGCCCCCGCAACCTCCTCTTCTTCAGGCTGAACTAACCCAAGTCCCTCAGCCTCTCCGTATACATTACATGCTCCAGATCCCTGATCTTCCTGGTGGAGCCCATTCAGCATATCAATATCACCCATGCCCTGGGAAGACCAGAACTGGAAACAGTGCTCCAGATGCAGCCTTGTGAGTGCTGAATTAAGGGAAATAATCCCTTCGCTCACTTTGTACTCCACCCATTTGGTCCATGGCTCCCCTTGTTGGCTACGAGGATACTCTGGGCCAATGTTCTAGTAATCCAGTGCTTTATTTTGGTGGGGGAGAAATACACATGCACCTAGGCATCACCCATCAAAGCGTTTTCCTGTATCACATTTGGCCACATCTTCCCTGCTGGCAATAGATCAGCTGGAGCAAAGTGCTCCGGAAAGTGGTAGAGTGGGACACAGGGCCAGGACGTATACATGGCAGTAAAACTGTCAGGGAGTTATGGCAAGTGGCCAGAACCACAAGCTGTGCTATGCCAGTCACAGATGGGAAATGGAAATTTGTGACATTTTGTACTTCAACCCAAAATTTGAACAGATTTTCATGAGACCACATTAAAAAAAAAAAAAAAAAGTTGTCTTTCTTGCCCTGAGTTATGTACCCTGCCAAGTCTCAGAGTATTGCTGCAACGCTGCAAGTATCGAAGGAGAAAAGGGAAGCCACAAAAGGGCGGGGGAGGACCTTTTTCATTTTATCTTAAGGAATGTGTCCAACTGCCAAGATCTAGGAGTGTGAACTCCTCTGTAAAATCAAAGGAATCAGAATCCACAGCTTTCAGCCAGGGTCCACTGGTTATTTCCACCAGTTAGCCACAGCAACCAGTTAGCTGTTGCCCCAGAAGAATGGTGTTTGTACTGATAAATGCGCATACTGTTTCCTGAGGGGTCTGGTATGGTCAGCTGAGGATCAGAGAGAAAAGAAATGAAGGTGATGGCTCCTCTCTCTCATCTAAAGTTCTCGCTTCAGCTGCCTAAAGTTCTATTCCTTCCTGGAATGGTTGGAAAAACAAGTCTGCACTGTTATATTCTTTTCCCAAGTCCCTTTTCAGAGAGGAAGGATGCTATTTCTGTAAGAACTTAAAAGGAAATACATGTCTGAGACAGAGAGCAAGAATGGAAAATTTCAGTACAAACAAACGGTGAATGTTTGGCAGCCGGGAGCTGACAGGGATTTGTAATACGCTGTAAGAGAGGGGTTGTCTTGTTGGCTCTACCGACGGCCATATTTCTAAGGGAAGGAAAAAAAAAATGTGCCTGTTGGAATATATTTTCTTTTGCAGAAAATGCTCCAAAAGGCTGTTACGGTGGCGAAGCAGCAGTTGTTTTTTCAGATGGAGCCCAGTACATTCCCAAAAATCGTCCATCCCCTCCTTCTAGTCCTTTCCCTTGTCCCAGCCTTGGCCAAACTCTTTACCTTTTCTTCTTCCTCCTGCTGTGCTCAGCCTTCCCAGCTCCAGCCTACTTCCTTCTGCCTTTATTTTACCGAGATCAGCCTTGCCAGCACTGTGGAAAAGGAAACAAATGGCTTTAGCCTGCGTTTTCTGCACTCCGAAGGGCTGTGAAATGACGGGAAGCTTTGGTGCCACCTAAGTACCGTGATTAGGAACACAAGACTGCACATGCCAGGTTTCACAGCCTTTCCCACCTCCCATCAGGAAATGACCCGAGGATGTACATTTCTCCGCAGATGATGTGCTGCTTTTCCCAAGGCTCCAAAGCTGGTTGTCTTAAGAGGGCTCTGGTTTCTTATGTCTCCATAAACAAACACTGAAATGAGGCATTTCCACTACAGTACTTTGGTTTGAAAGGTAATCAACCGTGAGAAGGTAAACCAGAGCTGTTTCTGAGGAGGAACACGATGTCCACCCCTCCGTGTCATCACATCGGTTGGAGGTCACTGATGGCCTGCACACTTCCCACACAGTGGGTGGGTGCATGGGGGCCAGCTCTGATCTTCACAGATTTGGGTGAGGGTGGAAGCCCGAGTTTCCTCACAGGGTGGAAGCCCGAGTTTCCTCACAGGGTGGACAAGTTTGCCCGTTTGATTCCCAGTTGGAGGTAGGGAGCCCATTGTTTCCGTGCTCTTCAGATTCCTCTGCCAGTTGCCCAAGCAGCTTGGAGAAGGAAAGGCGTTTACCTGCAATGCAGAAGAGAGTTGTGAGGACCAGATGGAAAGGAAAGGGGTTGTACTGGGACAAGCCTCTGGGGGCTGAAACAGGGAGAAGGCAGTGACTGGGGGTGGCAAAGGAGGACCAGGGATATGCAGGACAAGCACAGCAGGATCTGGACTACCGGGCGAGATCAGACTGGGAATAGGGATACACAGGCAGAAGCAGCTGTGGTGGAGGGGCTGTGGAAAGCCTGAGGAAAGTGGCTGGGAGGTAGGTGATTGGAAAAGGAGCAGGAGACAGGTATTTGGGAGAATGCCAGGGAGAAGAGGAAGGAGACTGAGTCTCAAAGCTGAAGGTAAGCAGGTGTTTTGGGGGCCTAATGGAGAAAGCGGACAGGGAGCAATTCCAAGGAGTGGATGCAGTGACCAGAGAGAAAAGGGAACTGGGAAACCAGGCCTGGGTACAGGAAGAACCAGGACAAGGTAGGAGTGAAGGAATCAGCCTGAGAAGATAGAGCTGGGTCACACTGTCATCAGAAGCAGCACTTACTCCCCATTGCTAAAGGCTGTGGCCCCACTGCTGTTCTTGGTGGGTGTCCATCTGATATCACAGCATGGGATTTTGTTGTTGTTGATGCTGGTTTTTGAGGGTTTTAACTTTATTGTTCTGAAAGATGGGACAGCCCTGCCAAGTTGAAATGCTTTGAACCACCAGGACATGGAAGGATATTTCAGACTGTCCCTTGCATTGCAGTGAAACCCCAAGTGACCCCCTCACATCCCTTGCTCTCCAGGAGCTCCATACACGTGCTGCCACCTCAATTAAGACACACCTGCTCCCCACCTCCCTTTCTCTTTCCTCCCCGTTCTTGCGGGATGAGGTCTGCCTCCTCTGACAGGCTCTTCTTCCCTGAACCAGGAGGCCAGCCATCAGGGACATCTGCGCGTGGTCAGACCACAGGCTGCTCTGAGCTCACCATACCTGCCGTGATTGCAGTGTGCTCTGTGCAGTCACGCTGTCCGCGTAGTCCGGCCTTTCTGGGACTTACAGGAGCTGAGCCTCTGCCCAGCAGCAAAAGCAACTCTGACCCCCTTCCCCTGTACTGCCTCAGCAATGTGTTGTCAGAGGTGTCCTCCCAAAATGAGGGGTGCAGTTCTGAGCTAGGAAGGTGCGCCGCAAACGGCTTTGCAAGGACTGACAGAGCTCCAGGGGTATCAGCATGGCTCTCCTGCATATGCACTGGGCCACTTGAAGGGACAGCAAGACCCCAGCCCTGAACATTTAGACGTGGACCAGGGATTAGAAGACATCAAAATGTAAAGAAACACATTTTTTAAAAAGGAAATCAGGCCATGCAGGTGGGTCATGTGTAATCTAGTCCTCCTACTTCACCAGCCTGCACCCTTCCACTGAAGCAGATAAAACGTTTTTAAATTCTTTCCTTTCCATGGTTTTTCCCAGCTGACCTGTCTTCACACGCTCTGATGTATCCCTCCAGATCTGAATTCTCCCAGTTTATCTGCCTCAGTTCGGTCTCTTTTTAAACAAAATATCAGTAAATCCTTTTGGTTGCCCCCCCCTTTTCCCCCATTGCCTGTTCTTGCTTCTTGGTTGCAATAGCTGCTATCTCTCCTTGGCGGTCCCGTATCTCTCCTTAAACATGCGTGAACTGACAAATGATCCATTGCCTCCTTACCAGAGTGTCTCGTCTGTTCAGAACAGATTTCACTCCGGCAGCTTTTCTTGGCGGCCAAGGAAAAACCACCATTGCTTTGGGGAAAATGTCAGATCTTTGCTCTGACTGAACAATGCAACTAAGTTGTTTTCAGTTTTGTTTACCTTCCCATCGCAGTGTTATGTTTGCAAGAAAGGGAAGAACAAGACATGAGCCCCAAAGGAGAGAGAGAATTGACCAGGTGAAGCAGTACACCATTAGTCTTAGCTAAATTTGCCAGGTTTTCCTACTGCTGCTATAGCTCTGCTCAAAAAAAAAAAAAACAACCAAAAGGCAAAGGAAAGAGGCCTTTAACCAACCTTTTGCCTGATCAGACCAGTTGAACAGGAGCAGGAGGTGGCTCTATGCAGTCAAATGCATATTTACCCACTATTAATAACAGAAATGCCAGTGGAGGAAATTATAGAAAAGAATTAATGTAGTTAGTTCGGTATTTCCCAGACAGCATTTTAGGTTATTTTTAGATTTGTAGCAAGTTTACACTATTAATGCCCAAATAAGAAACTATATAATGTCTATAACTCCTAATTTGGAGCCTTAGCCTAAATTCAAGCTACTTCCCGATGTCGAGCAGACAACAGTGCCAGTCTCCAGTAGTGACTCAGGTCATCTATGACCAAGATCTGTCCGGGTCCAGGACGTTTCTCAGATCAGTCAACGGCTCCATTTCAGGCCACTGATCTACATATGGGGATCCCCTACAGGTGTTTAGGAACCCCCATGTCTGGGGATACAGGTGGGGGTGAGGGTAAGTTTAGTGAGGATAGGAGGACACTAAAGGCTTCACCGGCGCAGTGGTGCAGCACTGGAACAGGTGCCCAGGTAGTGGTGGAACCCCCATCTACGGAGACTTTCAAGCCTTGGCTAGACAGAGACATGGTCAAACAAACGCGTGTCGGCAAGAGCCCTTGGCCATGGAGCAACAGAACCCCACTCCTTCTGGGTTAGGGTGTTGACCGAGGAGTCCTGGCAGACTTTCCCGCAGCAATACAAGATGTGGATGTGTGTCTGTTTTACATCTCTGCTGTAGCTTTATTTCTGTTCCTAGAGCTGAGTTGGCTGGAAGGGGCCCCAAGGATGTGCTGTAGGGAGCCTAATTTCATTTCTGGATGGTTCTCATCTAGTGGCTCCTTAACGTACTTGCAAACATGAAATTAGGCATTGCAGACTCTCCTTCTCGAGGCAGATGAGATCATGATGTTTGCAGAAACTTCAGCAGAAGACTCCAAGAACCAGAATGGCGAAGTTATGTGAGGATGCAGAAAAGGGCTTTGTGGGTTCTTCAGATGGGCCCTCCCAGCTTGGTGACCTCCTCTGAAGCTGAGCTCGACGGGAGGGAGATTCTACAGCTGCCTGTAGAATACAGAGCCTGATGCCATTCCAGTAGCTGGTTTCTGTTGGCAGGAAGGGAGTTGTGTGGGTCTGTGCAGTAATTAGGTGGTCCAGCCCCATACATGTGGTTCCCCCCAGCAGAGCATGATGGGTTTTTTTGGGGTGGGAGAAGAAGAATTCAAAAAGAAAGCCTCATCTGAGTTTTTCTTCCCTACCTCCAACCCCTTCAGCAGTTTTCTACAGCAGGGGCAATTTGATCCCCAGACGGGGATCTCACCAAATGCGAGTAGGTCTCAAGGGTGCAACACAAAGACCCTTTGTGCTGAAGGCTGTAAAGTTAATCACCAGTCAATGTTGTCTACCACCAGCCTCTACAGCCAATTCCACACGGTGTGATTATACCTCATCAAAGTTAATTTACCAAGCTGTTTAAATGGCTACACAGAAGGGTGAGCATCCTCCCACCACCAGCATCTTTTTCAGCTGCTCCCCTGCTGAGGATGCTTCAGGCTGGGTGGTCCCAGCACCACCCCGCAGCATTTTTCAGTCTTGTCAGCAGCCTGGAATAGGGTCCTTTCTTCGGAGCTCTTGGCTTCGTTTCCCAGCCTAAGTTACAGGAGTCCTGTGGAAAATGATTTGGAAGACAAGAGGCAGCTCTCATAATGGGAAACGTCTGTGAGGGATTGGAACATTGGCTTGTAATCCCTGGACAAAACTGCCTCATTCAGAAAAAAAGCGGGGGAAAATGCAGAACAAAGATCTTATTTCACTTGGCGAAATGAACACGTGATGTTTTCTCTGGAATGCCTTGCTGACAAATGGGCCCAAATTTTCCAGGGACCGTGGCTTTTATTTAGGCTCAGACAAGGCCATAAATGGCTGAAAAGTATGTAACTACAGAGCATATGTTAATTTGTCATTTCCAGGCTCGACACTAACTCAGAGCCAGACCATTGCCAGGTTTGCATTTCCTGGGGAGTAGGATGGTGGGAGAGACCTCTAACACCCCTGCCCTGGAGCTTCTGGCCAGATCCTGTGTACATGGCTTTGCATGGGGACAGTTACAAAGCATGGCTCCATCCAGACCTGCTGTGGCATCCGTCTGTTGAGCATCTCCCACTAAGCTGGGACTCAGAACAAGGATAGGGACCGCCAGGAGCCAAAACTGCCGAGGCATGTGTTTTGTCTGGAGCAGATGACCTTATACCTGGCTAAATAGAGAGAGATGCAAGCTTGTGAAAAATATTGGATGTCTGGTTTCAGAGGAGGGGTTTTATTCAGCACTCTGGGCTCTAACAGAGCCATTGCTAAATGGCTGCACCTCTTGCTATGGGAATTCATGGACATAGACATTTAAAAGGAGTTAAAGATTCCGTTCCTGTGAACAGACTCCGTTTCTAAAGATGGGACTGCTCTAGCGTTAGTGTCAGTGAAATAACTTGTGAGAGTCAGTTGTCCAGCTGGGATTTGAGAAGGAGATGCCACACTTCCACTGCGAATCTGTCCACTCCCTCATCCTTCCAGCACCAGGCAGACCCCTCCAAACCTGTGCCATTCAGCTGGAACCAGCATTTCTCCCTTTCCAAGCCTTCTGATGATGCTTTCATCCTTTCCCTTTGCTCATGGCTTGCTTTGCTCACCTCTTCCAGTCTGTTGTGCTGGCAGAAAGGTGTCTCCCACCTCCCTTGCCTTGCCATCTAAGGTAGTTCAGTGGTCTCTGCAGCACTGCGCTGGCCCAGAGTAGCGAGTACGACATCCGAGATTGCCCAGCTCACTCTTCCAGTTTCCATTCTCCTGGGACAACTCATTCAGTTTGTAATCACAGCTTCTTACCCACTTTGCCTCCTGTCGCTAACATTTCCAATCCAAAAGCTTTCTCTCACACAGGTTGAAAGCAGTGGCCTTTTCCTTTGGATTGGCTTTGTTTACAGCTATTTATCCTCTTCTCACACACAAAAGGTCTGGCATAAATCCTGACCCACTGGGGCAGCTTGGCTGCAGCAATTAAAGGCCAGCACGTTCAACTATGGATGTCTAAGATTGGACACTTTCTCCATACTTAGAACCTAATGCAGCAGCCTGTTTTGCAGGTGCTCAGCAACTGCGCTTGCCAGCAGCCTCTGTGGCGGAGCTGAGGGTGCACAGCATCTCCTAGGGAGTGATAACTCTGGTTGAAGACAGGCATTGCACCTCTCCACGGGAGAAAGCTAAACCCCCTTGGTTTCCACCGCCTAGCCCAGGGCTGGGAGGGGAATATATGATTTCATAGCATTTCTAAGCAATGACAAGAGCTAGTCTCTAGGGTGAGCTGTGTTTACTAACACGTTGCACATTTTCTTGCTTAACAGCACAATTTCTCATTTTATGAGAGTCTCTGAGCTAATGTTTGTGTCCTAGATCAGCTGTCCAAACCTACCTTGTCAACTCCCAAGCTGTCTCCTAGACCACCAGAACAGCCAGCTCAAATCTGTGCACTGATCATTGCAACAGTCAGTTAAATACGGCTGTGTGGACACCCTCCTCCTGGTCTCACAGACCCCTGGTGCCTCACAGAGCTGCTGTCCCACACCCAGCCCCCACGACTCACACCACTCTCATTTTGGGCAGCAAAATCCCTGAACGCCTTCTAGCAAGCACCCCACGCTGGGACAAAGAGCTAAGCACGTGTGAGCATGTCCTGTGCTAGAAGGTTGACCATCCTTGGAGGATGCGAAACAGCTAGCAAAATTGTTCATTGTGGGTGGGAGAACCCATATCTCCTGAGGAATTCCTGTTCTCTGAGCCATAGGCCTGACCTGCTCAGTCCATGAGAGGTTTTTGTACATGTATAGTGTAAGGGCAAGGAGTAGGTAGCCTCGGGAAGTGAGTTTGTGATGCACTGCGATGGCCCTGTAACAGCATTGAGAGCCAGGATCTGCTGTTTGAATGGATTGGTGGCGCCTTGAGGTGCACCCACTCTCCATCATCACACAGCTGGGGACAGATGATGCAGGTTAGGAGGTGTCCCCAGAGAAAGTCACACCAGAGGTCTCTGAGCTCCCATCTGTCATAGGTGGATTACATGGTGCCGAAGCACACAAAAGCCTCTAGACGTGATCCCCCTACCAGGCTCATTAGCTCTGTGTCGCTGCCTTCCCTTCCCAAAAAGAGACTGGTTTTACATACCCCAGCATCTCACGTACCCTAGCATCTCCTGCGATGCTCCTCTTAATCCAGGTGCTACCCAGCCCTGTTGCCCTAGCTGTGGGAGATCTGACAGACCTTTACTGCCAGTGTCCTTGGTTTGAAGATGCTGATTTCCCCCACAGATCTGCCCCCCAGTCCCCAGCAGACACTGTCTCAGCACGCTCTGAAGCATCATCCTCCCAGGGCTCTTGCACAACACCTCCTCTGCCCAGCCCTGCAACAGCTCTTCAGCTGTGGCTGGAAGCAGTGCTTGAGGGGGGTTAGATGCCGCAGGGGAGGGAGAAGGGCATGGCCAAGACAGTGTGGGAATGGGATAATCAACACATCCTCTTGAAATGCCCTCCCCACTCGGCCTTCTGACTTGGTAGTCAAGGTCCCACCGCCAAGGCGCAAGTGGTGGCCTTTGGCTGGTGAAGAGAGAGCTCCTGGCTCTTTACAGCAGGACAGCAGGCATTAGCATCCCTCCGGGGGTTTGTGCTGCATATTTCAGTCAGGTCTTAGGCTCACCCCTGCGTGACAGCAGCGATTGAGAGGCGAGACAGGTGAGTGGCATGCGGCGCGCTTGTGTTTTGTTGCAAGTTGCAATATAATTGATAGATTATAATGGCCTGTGCCTGGGCTCAAGGCATCCTGGTCTGACTTACTGCTACATTCATGAGCACAAACACCCTACTCTTTCAGCTAACGGAGAAAGTGCTCTTAATTGTATGAATCGGGATTTGCTGGTGACGGACAACCGCTTGCTCCCCAGCAAAAGCATGTTGGGGATGGGGTGCCTGGGCTTACTGCATGGAACATGGCAGAGCCAAGTACATCACTGTATCTCGATGATGACAAAGTAGCTGAAAGACAAAGTACCTGAAATACCATCCTGCCACAGGAAAGTCCTGGATTGGACTCTATGCTCTGCCAGAAGCGACCTTAGCAACGTCCCCATAAATGTGTCTGCAAAATGAGGGAGGTAAGGGGGAAGGACATGGAAAGCAGTGATTATTGTTTCCTCACTTGTGGAGGATAATGTCATATTTAACAGTACGCACTGTGAAGCTCTGCCTTGCACTATGTACCTCCACAGCAGTATGTACCTGCACGCTGGTTTGTGATCACAGAACCATAGAATGGTTTGGGTTGGAAGGGACAAGAAAGATCAGGGACACCCTCCACTAGGCTAGGTTGCCCAAAGTCTCATCCAGCCTGGCCTTGAAGACAGCTAGTGACAGGGCATCCACAGCTTCTCCGGGCAACCTGTTCCAGTGCTTCACCACCCTCTCCGGGAAGAACTTTTTTCCTGACATACACGTTAGAAAATCCCTCATGTGAACCATATGGACCCATTCACCTGTCTGTCCGATGGACAACTCACCTTACCTTGACCTACACTGGTCCCAAGGCTTATTTTGCAGGACTTCTGCAGTTGCCTGTTGCATTATCAGCCCTTTCTGAGGGGCTTTTTAGGGTCAGACTCCAACGAGCCATGGCAGTACACACAGGCTACGACCCCACAAATTGAGTACAGGTGCCTTGCTAGTGACCACCTCTTTCGGATGGAGTAAGGTTCTTGCTTGCCTAAGCAAATGAGCCCCACCTCTGCACCAGGGTACATGTGCCAGCTGGTCCCTGTGAACCAGTCTCTGACCAACCGGCACGTACGCAAGGGAGGAGCTGGGACAGCCCCTATTCCACGTGAGAGTGGAGGGTGGCCCTGCAGGTGCCGGCTGAGACCATGGGACTGCCTGGGAACACTGTTTCCTTCATGCCAGCTATGACTCCAGGTGCCTGAGCTGTGTTCATTGGGGCTAAGGAATGACAGTAATTCTGCCAGGAGCATCTCCTCAGGGCACAGCTAATGGGCTTGCCAAGTCTGAGCTGTTTGACTACAGGCCAGTAACATCCTAGGGGGGTCTTTCAGGAGATGGTACCAATCTGGTACCCCTGCGTGGTACCATCTCCCATTTGTGTTGTGAGAGTGCCTTTAGCCTGAGGACTGTAGCAATTTTACAGGACCAAACAATTCATCAGATAATCCAGGTTGGAGGGGAGCTTAGAAAGTCTCTAGTCCATCCTCCTGCTCAAAACAGAGTCTCTTTTGCAGGCAGAACAAGCCCAGTGCCCTCAGCCTCTGACTGCATCATGGCCTGGCAGCAGCTGGAGTGAACTGGCATGAGCAACATGCCAAGACAGGAGCATGGTACACTAATTCAGGATAGAGGGACTGTGTGAACACTGATGTTTTGAGACAGATTCTCCTTTCTTACACCATGACTTGAATCGGAGTGTAGTTCAAGGCTACGAGTCACTGCGAGTGGTAGGTTACCCTTGACCAGGCTATAGCAAATGCAAAGTGGATATGGTCACACAGGTGTGCATGGAAGGGGTTGCTCAGAGAAGCTGTGGATGCCCCATCCCTGGGAGTGTCCAAGGCCAGGCTGGATGAGGCTTGGAGCAACCTGGGCTAGTGGAGGGTGTCCCTGCCCATGGCAGGGGGGTTGGAACTGGATGGTCTTTAAGGTCCCTTCCAACCCAAACCGTTCTGTGATTCTATAGATTACCTGGGTTATCATAGCTGGATGTGGACCTGGATGAAGTCTGTGAGGTAATGATGACTTGGGAACTTGTCTTAGGTTAGAAAACCTAAAAATCTTACCTTGAATAAGGGATACTAAGTGTAAAGTTTAAGAGCCATGTTGTCAAAGGTATTTAGACATTTTACTGCTCTAGCTAATGGACATCAAATGTATTACCCATTAGAAAATGCGTTTTATACCAACCACACAGCCTGCTAGTGTGAGACTTGTGTGCCCTTTGGTTAGCGATGTCCCCAGGAAAACTGACAACATAAAGACATCTTCTAGGGAGGGGAAAGGGAGAAGGTAGAGCACTTTACTACATCAGGTCTGAAATAGAGCTTTAAGCAATCATGATTAGTACCAATGCTGCAGTTGGAGCAGGAGCAAGGAATGGGGAAACCACAGTGAGAAAATTACAACGGCAGGGAAATGAAGCAAAAAGCAAAGCTGGAAAACCAAAAAAAATAGCTGTATTTCACAAAGTGCAGGCTGGAAGGTGACCAACCTACAGGAAAGTGATATGGATGTGAGAAAGAACTGTGCTGTAAAAAAGGAGGTTTAAGTTTTCCGCGTGTCATGTGTGTATCCTCACAGCATGGTTAACCACTCTTACCTCATACCTGAGTTTGCATTTTGTTAGAAAAGAATCTCCCTGAGTTACTCTCCCTGAAGCAGAGAAGCCTCAGTTAGATCAGGGTTAGTCCACCCAGCTGCGTACGTATGCTAGCAGCCCATCCTATTTCACCTCAAGAGTTTGGGTGGTGCAGTGCAGCTGGGAATCTGGGGTAATGACAGTCATCCAGCACCTTCCAGAAATTCAGGGTAAGAAGCTGCCTCCTTAGTTACACCCCATTCACCTACCAGTGCGTGTATGGGGCGTCCCTCCTACCACCCTGCTACACACTGGGGTAGCAGGCTGAGAGCAAGGTCCTGGTAGAGCTCCTCGGGGAGTCAGGACATGGCACGCTCCAGGGGTGATGTGAAGTCAGCACCATCACGCCACGGGGACACCCGGAGAAGGTTGCTGCAGGCCTGAGTTATCACCCCAGGCGACAAGGTGTCCGCATGATCCACACGTGACAGCCCCGGGGACTCACACCAACCTCGCCGGCATCCCAGCGTTCATTTGGGTCTGACGCCTGAACCTCTGCATGTGTAACCCCGTGCTGGGCTTCCCCCTCACGTCCCACTGTCCTGTTCCTGCTGGGAAACCCCCAGAGTCCCTTGTCCCTGGGTGCTGGTGCAGAGCTGCAGCCCGGACCATGAGGAGGCACCGTTCACGTAGCTCAAGGTGCTGCAGGGGCCACCAGCCGCAGACGAGCTGAGCCTTCCCAGCTACAGCCTTTTGGGCCTGCTGTCCAGAAATAACGCCCTGCTCCCTAACTCCACCGAGTAAGGCTGCTGCACGTTTCCTCCTCTTCGGCAGGACAAGTTACTGCCCTGTCACAAAGGCCCCTTGGTTTCCTGAGCTGGCACCCAAAACGCAGCTCAGGCGAGGCGGCCGCTGACTTCAGCACAACGCTGCGAGCGCGACCCCGTCCCTTAGGGCCGGTGTTCCATACGGCTCAGGGCGGGAAAGGTGGAGACGTGAAGGATGTGGGTGGTGGATGGGAGTGAGGTAATGTGGAGAGGGTGATATCATGGTGCAGCCACAAGGGTGAGGGCTTAAGAAGTAATCTATTGGCACACGTTTAGCTCCGTTTCCCTAGGAAACGAGGCTTACACGGTCGGTTCGGGTGTATATGTGTGCACATGCTGTAAGAAGGGAGAGGCTGCGGCTTCAGAGTGACCCTCATGAGGCACCAGAGGGTTCGGGGGAGTGATGCTGACAGTGCCCCAAGAATGGGGAAAGCTTCAGCTGGAGCCTGCACTTCATTAAACACAGGAGGACGTATCCACCCTGTCATGAAAGTACACTTGCACAAGTCCAGGCTCCGTTTGCTCTGCTTCTCAGGCAGCGGCCTGAGGCGTGGCCGCTTGGGCATATGCGTACGTGTATCTCAAAATTTGCGATCCCGTGTGCATAACAAAATGTTTGGTTTAGAAGTAGTGGTGTCTGGAAAGTCAGTGTCAGCAGAAATGAAATATTGATGTATGCAACAGAATAACATCTTCCCTGTAGAGCGATGATTCCCAATTTCTTTGGCCCACCAGAGCATTGCAACCTTCAAAATTGCAGGCGAGCATTGTTCACTCTCATAAGGAAGCTTTTAGCTGAAAGCATTTTTATGATACTGCTTTGGTTGTGTAGCCAGAAATGATGAATTACGTATCCATTATGGCCATAGCTTGAAACCACAACTGTAAATGCATTTACTTGCCCCTTACTCTAGAGCTCCTGATTCAAGCTCCCTGTTACGGGTCCATCACGAAAGAGCAAAGACTCCGGGCAGATTTATTTTTTAGGTAGCACACCCTGCTCCTTTGTAGTTTATAGTTTTAGGTGGTGAAAGTTTGGACTAAAAGTGGACAGTTTATCTGCTATCGTGTACCTGGTTATAACACGTGTGCCTCTGTACACGGTGTTAAGACTGGTGTGTGTGCTGAGTGTTTTGTGCCGCCCGTGACGGAGGAGATCACACACCTCTCCCCTGCCGCAGTAAGTTTCCTGGCACAGCAGCATCCACGCTCCCACAAACACCTCCAGCTCTATCACCGGCATCATCGAAGGGCTAAGGACAGCCCCCCCTCAGTCTACCAGAGATACTCAGGTGTGATCTGAGTATCTCAGGTGAGATACAAAGGTGTGATCTGATCTAAGGGGGTGGCTGCACAAACGCCTGGCTCCCGTCATGGGTACCCGTCCTCCTGCGGTAACGCTGCGTTAGAGATGCTTTTGGTTTTCAGCTCTACCCATTTCCACGTGACAAAAACTAACTGGAAGAAAAACGCGTTTGTGTACTTGAATGCCAGCGCGGAATGGAGGGTTAATCCTCTACCTTGTGTTTTGTACTCAATCTTTCGATTACACAGACGCCCCCCTCCTCATGCTCATGGTGACCTATATAATCCAGCACAGCGGCTAACCGCACTTAGATGAGGTCACTGCCCACGGTATCAGGGAGGGAGCGCGGGAGCTGGGAGACCCCTGCTAGTGCTCTGTTCCCAAGAGGGGTGGGAGTCACTTTTCCCCTCTGAAAATGGAAATCCTCCCCATGCAGCACTGCTTGCGTGGAGCTGGGCGTCAAGAGGCCAGAAATGGATGAATCTTTTAAAAGGTATTTATCATTTGCTGCTTGGGGTTTTTTTTTTACCGTAGCACTCGCATCAGGGTGACTTGGGGTGAGCCTCATCCTATGATGCTTCTGCAAACTAGAGGCCAGCTGAGTTCAGCCATAACTCTGACTGCACTGTGCCATGAGGCAAGGCAATCGATGACTCCAGAACAAAGAGGTACGTTGGGAAAGGTGAGCTTTATTTTTTTGTTAAAAAAAAAAAAAAGACAATGAATACCACACCGCTCAGCATCAGCAGCGAAATAACGAGACCTCTCTTCAGGACACATTTATAGGCAAGGTCACTCACAGACAGAAGCAGAACTTGCTGGGGAGGTTGCTTTACAAATGCAAAATGAGCAACGGCAGTCCTAAAAACAAAACAGAGCCTGACGGAGGCACAGCTGCCGTGAACAGACCAGATGTAGGCTAATGCAGGGTAACTCTTTCCCAGAGTTTGCGCCTTCCAGCGGGATGCTGGAATAAGTGGTGCCTGCTTGCACTGAGAGCACAGGATAAAGCAGGGCAAGAAGACAGTTGGCTTATGGGCATGTTTGGTTATGGAGTGAGACGGGATTTCAAAGCCAGCGGCGTCAATTTTGATTACAACCAACCTCCAAACTCGAGGAAAAGCCCTTGACAACTAGCGTCATGGTGTTGCTTGCTGTAACGGAGCTTCCTCCAGAAAGCCAACCGTATCCTGGGCTGGATCCAGCGCAGCGTGGCCAGCAGGGCGAGGGAGGAGATTCTCCCCCTCTGCTCTGCTCTCGGGAGACCCCACCTGGAGTGCTGCATCCAGCTCTGGTGCCCCCAACATCAGAAGGATATTGATCGGTTGGAGCGAGTCCAGAGGAGGCCACGAAGATGCTCCGAGGGCTGGAGCCCCTCTGCCATGGGGACAGGCTGAGAGAGTTGGGCTTGTTCAGTCTGGAGAAGAGAAGGCTCCAGCGAGACCTTATAGCACCTTTCAGTGCCTGAAGGGGCCTACAAGGAAGTTGGGGGGGACTTTTTACAAGAGCCTGTAGTGACAGGACAAGGGGTAACGGGTTTAAACTGAAAATGGGGAGATTGAGATTGGACATCAGGAAGAAATTCTTCCCGGAGAGGGTGGGGAGGCCCTGGGACAGGTTGTTCAGAGAAGCTGTGGATGCCCCATCCCTGGAAGTGTCCAAGGCCAGGCTGGATGAGGCTTGGAGCAACCTGGTCTGGTGGAGGGTGTCCCTGTCCATGGCAGGGGGGTTGGAACTGGATGGTCTTTCAGGTCCCTGCCAACCCAAACCGTTCTCTGATTCCATGATTCCTGCATGTGCCCAGGACAATCAGTCTCTTCGCTTGTCAGATCCTGCCTTCTGGCTACCACAGGCTTCTGAAACTCAGAGATGAAGAGATTAAACAAGAGGATCACAGGTATTTATACGTAAATAAGCACCACCAGGCCTTTCAGGTGCCCCCAGTGCCTGGCACTACTCGTGACTCATCCTCTGTCTTCCATTTGGATCCGAACACTAATCCTAATGGGCTTAAACCCTTCTTTTTAAGCATCCCTGCATCCCGCCAGGAACGGCACCTGTAGCCGTGGCTGGGATTTCAGCATGGCCTGATGGCCGCAGCATGGTGGCAGCGGGTTTCTACCGTCCCCCCTCTCCAGAGAAGCCACCTCGTGCCCTTTCTGCAACAGTGTGAGGGGCGGCTGCGGCCCCCTCGGGGGGGTGCCCTCGGCCGGGCTGGCGGGCAGCTGTGCCCTTCACGGCTGCCCCCGCTCACCCTGGCCCCCCCACCAGTGCAGGGCTCGGGGGGCCCCCCCGGACACACCTTCTGCCCCACTGAGGGTGTGAAGCCGGGCGGTGTGGGGGCGGGCACCGGGCCAGGGGAGCCGAGCCCCCCCGGCCACGGGCCCGCCAAGTCGCCTGGACCCCCCCCCCCCTCAGCCTTCGGCGGCCTCCAGAGGCCGCCCAGGTTCCCCCCGCGGGGCGCCGAGGGGCCCGGCGACGGGAGGGCCGGGGTGGCGCCGCCGAGGGGGCGGTGGGGTCGGGCAGGGGGCCGCCCCCATCACGGCGGGCCGGGGAGGAGCCGGCCCCGGGGCGGGGGGAAGCGGCGGGGGGTCGGGCCGGGGGTGGAGCCGCGGGCTGGCGGGTCGGGGTGAGAGGGGAGCCTTTCCCTTCCCGAGCGAGCCGGAGCCAGGGAAGGCGCCTCCGCAACTCCTCCTGCCCCGCCGCCGCCAGCCGCCCGCCCGCAGCATGGTGAGCGGGGCCGCCGGCGGGAAGTTTGGCGGCGGCCCCGGCCCCGCTCGGCCGGGCTCGGCTCGGCCCGGCCCGGCCCGGTCCGGTCCGGTCCGGTCCGCGCTCACCGCTCCCCCGCTCCCTCTCTTGCAGATCTGGAAAACTCTGCCGCTGCTCTGCGCCTTGCTGGCCGTCGCCCGCCTGCGAGCCGAGGTAGGCGCGGGGCCCCGGCGGGCCGGGCCGGGCCGAGGGGGAGCGGAGCGGGAGGCGGGAGGGGCCGCGGTGGGGTGAAGGGGGGAGTAAGGGGGGGCCCTTTCTGGCTCTTTCCGCCGCGTCCCTCGAACCGGCGCCGCCGAGCCGCGGGCGGAGCCCCCGACCGGGGAGGGGGAGCCGCCGGCACCGGGGAAAGTGGCGGGGGGAAGTTGCGGGGCTGCCGGGCCCCTCCGTGGGGGCGAGGGGGCCGCGTCCCCGCCCGGGCCGGCTGCCCCCCAACCCCCACCCCCCGCAGCCAGCTGGGCCGGGCCCCCCTGGGCAGCCCCTGCCCCTCCCGCTCGCTCTTTGGCTCTTTTTTCATCCCTTCTCTTCCTGCGATGACGTTGGAAACCACTGGAAGCCCCCAACTCGCAGCCCCCCAGCTCCGTTGACAGAAAACAAACGTTGCCTGAATTCCCGGTTGCGGCGGCCTCCGTAAAAGTGAGGTCAGAAACAAAATATTTGATAATTACGGCAGGGGAAATGTGGAAGTGATTTGAGGAAAATGAACTCAAGCTGGGCTGGGGAGGGAGGCAGAGCGCGCTTTCGGAGGGAAGCGGTCCCGCTCGAGGGGGGCGGCTCGTCCTCCCCGCCTGCATTTTTTCTCCCTACATATTTCTCCCAGATGGCGAGCCCCACCCTGGAGCATCGCAGTTTGGCTCCGCGCGCACACGCACAAAAAAAGGCGTAAACGCGTCAGATTCCCTACAAAGGGTTCCCTCTCTCGCCTCCCGCCCGTGGGGGCCACGCTGCCCGGGTTGTGGCAAAGATGGGGGACGCCCGTCGCTGTTGCTCGGTCCCCGAAAGCAAAGCTCTTGGGCGAACTTCCAGCCGCTTGCGGAAAGGGCCGAGCGATGGGAACGCTGGGCACGTGAGGGGCGGAGGTGAGACGGGGCGGAGGTGAGGCGGGGCGGTTGCGAGCCGACGCAGTCAGGCTGTAGCTCTGGTTGCGGCTGTCATGAAAACCAAGGGGAGCGGGACTGAGCTGTAGCGTGGGCTGGCGTTTCACATCTGCCTGCACGCGATAATGCTGTAATACGCTTTCTTCCCAAGGCGTGACGTACTTAGGTGGTCAGCGTTTCCCTGCATCCCCTTCAACGCTGTCCTGGAAAAGCCGGATTAGTTTTAATTCATTTTCTTAGGAACCCTGAATACACCTTAACCGGTTCTACAGCAAAACCTCTGTAGGAAGGAAGTGCAGAGCAGTGATGTCATAGGATGAATGATGATAACAGCTAAATGGTGATGGCAGAGGTGTGGGTAACGCCTCTTGGAGTCCGTAGCCCAGAGAAACACAGCCAGGATGTGTTTGGCCCTTGATTCTGATTTCAGCGGTGCTGCTAATGTTATGTTGAGGGTCCAAGCACTAAATCCTGCTTTTTTGCCTGATGTACTCTAATTTGGAGTACCTGGGTGGCTTCCCAAGTGTAAGTACTGTCATGTCTCGGTGCCTGCAAACTGAGAGTAGGAAAAACTTAGAGCCACCATGTTCAAAACTTGGTCTTAAAGGCCAGTTGGTGCTTGAGTGGATAAAGGAATGATTGGGCTGTTTTCAGGGGTAGGGATCCAGAGTCAAACCGGTGAATGTTTTGGTTCAATTCCAGTCCACATTCAGCAAAACGTGAGAGTGATGGTTTGGGTCTGGTTTCAGGGAAAATTGACACCTCAGAGAACTTTTGGTTTGGGGCTCAGCTTGATTCCTTGCTACTGGTAGCTGCTGAGTGGTGAACATCAGTTCGCTTACAGGTAGTATCTCACGGATATCTAGACGTTTTCTAGGGAATGGGCTGTGCTTGAAGGTGGGCTGCTCGCAATTCAGAGACGGCTTTGACGGTTGCCCCCTTCTAAATGTTTCTTATTACCGCTGTCCCGCATCACCAGTGTTTAGTAATTTCCAGATTTTGGAAGCGATAACGTCTCCATTTCTTCTGTTTCTGCTGCAGTTAGCACTGCGTGACTTTCAGTATGTTCAGAATATTAACACTGAGCCTTAAGCTTCTAATCCTCTTGTCGGCTAAACTATATCTGAACTGTTCTGGTTTGATTTTTTTTTTTTTTTTTTTTACAACACTCATTTCTACAACATTGTTAGGTGCATAATTAGAGTCTTGAAAGAAAGAAAGAAAGAAATTGCTTCAGTAAACGTTCCTGGCATGATTTTGTGCAGACTGGAAAATCTGAGACGTGCCAAAACTTGGGAGCTTTTCTTGGCCCGGTTCAGTAATAGTCACAAGAGCAATAGACGGTGAACTGTACTCCTCAGATGGAAGCCAGCCACCAGCTTCAGACAGCCCTTTTTATCTCTCTTCCTGGGTCAGAGTCTCGATGAGGCGGCCGGTCACTGGTACTGACAGGGACGCTACGGCAGTGAAGTTGCTTGTGTTCTCAGCTGGGGCTTTCCAAAGCAGATGGAGTGATTTTTGGGAAGCATCCATCACAGTGGAGGAAAAGGGAGAGGCTTGAAACGTCTGATGAATGTATTAAAAGTGAATCAGTTGTTCATATCCTGCTGGAGTAAGTTAGCTAGTTAGCACCGGAGTCCGGCAGCCGTTGGACTGTGCCCGTGAGGTCTGACGGGTGGCGTGCAGGACCACTTCCACTGGTGGTACTGCTGTAATCATATCAGCATCCTTGTGTGTCCCACCGGGATACGTAGTGCAAAATAAGAGCGAGGGGTTTACTTTTTTTAATTTTGGCTTAAATCTGATTCAAAATCATCAAGAAAGTTGTTTTCACCGTGAATTTCAGATGTTAGCAAAGCAGCTTATGCCAGCATGAGTGTATTGGTGCTGGCTGTGGAGAGAAGTTTTCCTGAATCCAGCCTTGGAGGAGAGGTCACTGCCCTGGCCTGCCCTCTGCCCCTTGGCAGTTTTCTGGCTGTTCAGATTAATCCCTGGGATCTGTAGTCGTTCTCCTGAACTATCCTTAACCCACTTCTGGCCAAATGAGCCAGCCTTTGGAAAGCATTATATAAACAGTTTAATCTAACTTGTCTCATTTTGGCTAAAAAGGGCTAGGGGAGGAGGGCTGGAGGCTCTCCTCTTGCTGGGAGATTTGCTGACAGATCTGAGGAGGCTGTAACCCCTAAGCAACGCAGCGATGACAGTATCTGGAAGCAGATTTATAACGTTGTCTGATGGCACAGTTCTTGCAGTGTCTACATGTGATGTAAACCCGGGATTCATTTTTTTTCACCCCACCTCCTTTTCTCTCAGTGTGATTTTTTTTTTTTCCATATGAAAAGCCAAAAAGGGGTGACACGGGGGAGAGCAAAGACAGCGGTTTTGGCTAAGTTCTGTTTGCTTAACTCACCTGAGCGCTTCTTCTTGATATGGCTTGACTGCTTTTGCACATAGGGAGGGCAACACAGCCCCTTCCAAGTCCTGGACCCCTTTTTCTAGCGGAGTGCTTGTGTGTCCTGGGGGAGATGGAGTTGGGAGTTCAGCTGGGCTTCATAAATCCTGGTGTACGTCCTCCCTTTGGGCTCTTCAGAGTGTGGCCAGCATCCTCAGCTTGCTTTGGTTAAGCTTTTCCCACGTTTTCGCAATGGTGAAGACTGAAAGCTGCTGTCTTAATAAATTAAACTGAATAAATGCAAGTTGAGTTCCTGATATCATTGCATAGCTGTGTTTGGCCCTAAAGCCATCATTTTAAAAAGGGTCCGTTTGCCTTTGAAATTTACTGATAGGGACTTCGTACGTAGCTCAGTCCTCCTCTCGCTGGTATTTTGTCCGCGGCAGCGTAAAGAATAGACACTGTGGTGCCAGTCACGTGGGTAACTTGGGCTGGTTTTAATATTCACTGGCTTTGTGCAATAAACCCCAGCAGTCACGTGTAGCCCACTAATATAATAGAACTACCTTCCCAGGTCTAGTCTAGCAGGCACATCTTCACTCTTCAGTGGAAGAAAAAATTACATTTTGTTTTTTGTGTCCTCGAGCAGGTTTTTGGAGTGATAGGCATCTTCCTCCTTGAAATCCTGCCCTTGAGTGGCAGCCCGGGCATTGCTGGAGCTGTGCCTCAAGGAGATAAGCGTATGTTAAATGAGGAGGCAGGGAAAAAGTGATTCTGTGCTGGGCACACGGCTGCTCTGTGCGAAGCCGGGTTTTTAAGGCGCGTGCTGTGCTGGCGGGCAGCTGCTGTGCCGCGGATGGTCCCAGGGATCAGAGTCAGGGAGATGACCCAGGCGGTTCTGTCCGAAGCACCTCGTGCCGTGCTGAAGTCACTGGCCAAGCGCCCCATCTACAAGCGTTGAAACACCTCTCCGGCTGTTTTGAAGGGACCGTAACCCTCCTGTGAAGCAGAAGAGATGTCGCCTGATGGTGCTGCTCGGATGGAGCTGCTGTCAGATCCAGGCTGCTTTGTGTGAACGTGCTGTAGCCGAGTGAATTACTTTTATCTGCCAGAGTGCAAATTCCTTGCCGGTAATTAACAGGGGGGGCTGCTGCTGGGGGCTGCCTGGGAGGCAGCTCTGCTCCCAGCTCAGGAGGAAGGGACTGGCTGAGAGTCTCCTGTTGCATTTCCAGCTGCTGTTATTGGTACAGCTGCTCACCCATCAGGAGGCACTGGGGCACCTTTGATCTTCCTTGTGTGCTGTTACACGATCTGGGGAATGTTTCTCTTTGTGCAGAAAAGAGTTTGTGGCAAATCTCAGCCAGATGTGTCTTCCCGGGCTCCTGAGACTCCTGTTAACCAGGCTGTGGTTGTGCCACATACCCTGTGAGCTAGGTGACATTGGCTGCAGATGAACAGGAGGCTTCTGTGCTGTTAAAGCACGGGTAACCGCAGCTCAAGCAGCGACTGCATGACGTTTGCACGCCGCTTGCTCTCAAGCGTGCTCCAGTTCTGATCTGGGCTGAAGACACCAGCCAGCGGTAGTGAGTAGCTGTGTCCCTTCTCTGCCGTGCAAACCCAGCAGGGAAGTTCACACAAGTTCCTGTGAAATATTACTGCCTGCTACGCCTTAGCGCTCTCATTTTGTAATTACGCTGTACCTCTTGGTTTTGACGTTGGGCCTGTGGTTGCTTGGGGCAGTGGATTAGATGTAGGTTGTCTGCGAGAGGTGACGAAGAAAAGCAAAGCTCCTGCTCCAGCCTGCGTATGTGGAATTTCTTGAGATGCCCGCATCTTGTTTGGAGCGTGTCAAGGGGTCCGTAACCTGGAAACAATTTGGAGACCCCTCTTGGATCAGCACATCTGGAAAATACAAGAGGTTTGGGGCGGATGATCAGGGAGGGATTTGGTATCTCATAAGCTGAGCTGTAGGTGGATCCCGCATTTCCACGGTTTGACAGCTAAGCAAATATTTTGGCAGAAGAAACTAAACACTGCTTGAAGACGGGAATCTGTTCTTTGTCTCACCGGGAGAAGGTGCCAGTTCTGCGCTTCTGAGGAAGATACCCGATGCACCAGGAAAACCAGGATGCTGAGAGGAAAGACTTGCTAGAACCCATCTCATTCAGTGTGGGCACTGCAGGATGGCTCTCTACAGCGTTTCCCTTTCTCTGGGACAGCGTATCCTGTCAACTGCTGTCCCCGAGATGGACCGCTAACCACTTGCTCTAAGTGCTGTAACGCTGCGTAATAGACCCCATAGAACAAGAAAAGCTGGTTACTTTCTCCTTTGCGTCCCTCATTTCGTTTTGCAGCTCTGTTACACAGCACTGAAGCTGTGAGCAGGTGAATTTTCTTCTTCTTTATCATATCTCTGTAGAGGCCCTTGCAAAGCAAAGAGTGACAAACCAGCTTGAGAGAACGGTGGAGAGAAACATAAAAACACCGAGTCAGAGCAGCAGTGGTCAGAGGAGAGGACTTGCACGCCTTATGCTCTGAGCCAGGTAGCGCTGGCCTTGGAAGAGCAGAAGGGTCGATTGGGTGGCTGTTTGTCACCCACTGCTGGTTGTCCCTAGCCCGCTACGTGTTCCCCCTGCTGCTAGCTCAGTCCGGATACCGGTTCAAGAGGCTTTGGGAATATGGGTGTTGGTGGAGCATTATATACACAATCAGCTTTTCCCCACAACAGAACTTTTCAGGAAGCAGTGATAGCTTTGAAGACTATCTACAGACAGAAACAACTGTTTCTTTGTTGCTACAGCTCCCTGGAATGAGGGTGTAGGGAGCCGAGTGCTGGTCTGTTCTCCTGGGTAACTGATTACAGGACAAAAGGAAACGTCCTCAAGTTGCATCAGGGGAGGTTTAGATTGGATATTAGGAACAACTTCTTCACTGACAGAGTGGTCAGGCCCTGGAACAGGCTGCCCAGGGAAGTGGTGGAGTCACCATCCCTGGAGGTGTTCAAGGAACGTGCAGACGTGATGCTGGAGGAGAGGGTCTAGTGGGTACGGCAGTGTGTTGGGTGGTTGGACTGGATGGTCTGAGAGGTCTTTTCCAACCTTAGTGATTCTGTGATTCTTTATGTGAGGAGGCCTAGGGAGGTGGTGGAAGGTCTACCTGCAGAGGTAAGTGTGGCAGGAGTAAGACTCAAGCCTTTCAGGTCAGGGGAGAGGAGAAGAGGGCATTAAAATCTTGGATAAGAGGGAAGCGAGATTGGAGTGACAAGTGGGCTGGCAAAGATGCCTCTGATGGTACTGGTGAACCTTGTCCTGACGCAGGAACCCGTGGGCTGGGTGTGCCTCTTGCCATCAGAAGCACAGCCCTTGGCTGCTCTTTCCTCATCACCCTGCTGCCAGGGTGGGGCATTTTGGGACTTGAGCGTTAGAGGGGCAGAACAAGGAGTTTCTGTCCATCCGTCAGAACGGACGGAAGAGGGAGTGTTGGGCAGGTGCTGGCGGGGTGCCAGGTTGGCTTCCAGTGCCATGCTGTCCTGGGGTGGTTTTGATGGCAGAGTATTCCCGACGATCTGGAGGATGGTGCCTGGGGAGGCCCTCCCTCCATGCCAGAGCGGCCCCTGCCATTTAAGCGTCGGTAATTGTAGCCTGAAGCCAAGAGCTTTCCTTCTGCATGACGTAACTCTTCGCATATGTACTCCTTGCTGCTCTGGGACTTTCTTTCCTTTCTGTGTTTTGGCCAATTTTTCATGTTTATGTTTGAGGAAGCTTAAGTATGAGGGATTGGAATTGTTGTCTTGTTTCCTATATGTAGGAGGAGGAGAATTCCTCAGGGAATTTTTGCTATGTCTGGATCGTTTCGTTGTCTGGGTGAGTAAAATTCCTCAGGGATAACCAAAAAGGTTGTGACCCAGCTTCGGTCTGCAGCTCCCGCATTCAGACCCAGGGCTCTGGAAGATTAAGGTGGCAGCGGACCAAGCATTCACATCGAAGGCATTGCCTTCGACTTGGCAGAAAAGCTGCGGTATTCCCGTCTGAGGACAGCACGTTTGCTCCGCGTGATGCAAGCTCGGGGGTATTCCAGCCCGCAGACGATGAGTGCTGCGTGGGTACTATGTACCTAAGCTGCTTCAGGCAGCATTCCCCTTTGCCAGTGGCCCTGTGGGCAGGTGGAGGAGAAGGCAGATTGCAACAGAGGCTCCATTTCTCATGGAGCTCCATTTCCCACATCCCCAGGACCAAACCCGTTGGTAGAGGATGATGTGTAAAGGTAAGGAGGGAGTACTTTTAAATTATTTTTTCCTTTACCTTCCTGATTTATACCCAGCGTGCAGATAAAAGAGCAAGCTTTGGCTTCTGGCTTGCTCATGTGCTGCCCTTGCTGTGACTAGGGCTGGGCAGGTGGCCACTGCTGTCCCTGGCAAGGAGCATTCTCATGTTCGACCCGCTGTGGGGTCGGCGCTGCCGTGCGGCGGGTGGCCCACATCGGTGGCCGCTCGCAGTGCCTCTGTGGTTAAGCTACGGATGGAGCGATATGGCCAGCCCTGCACAACTGACAGGATTCCGGGAGGGCGAGAGGCATATCCTCAGGCCGCTTTTCACCCCGAGAAGTGCGTGCGGGAAGGCTGCCCACGCTTGCAGGATGATTCCCGGCAGCCCATGGGTTTCGCCAGGCTTTTCAGAGGGGCTAGTGACAAACGTGATAGTGCTTTTCGCAGTGATTCAAAGCACCTTCCTTTAGAAAAACAGTTTGTTCTACAAGGTATCGCTGCATGCCCTGGGATTAGTAGCTGCTTGTACAAACTGTAGCCATTAGTGTCTTTGTCAATTCTGTTTTACACGTTCCCGGTAAGTGATGCACCTTTCCTGTTCTGTGAAAAATGATACCATGCTCTGGAGTATCTCAAAGTCAGTGAGCTTGTCTTCGTGGTCCTCATCTGTGAGCAAGTAGACCATTAATCTTTTTATTCTGTCCCAATGATTCTAATTACGCCCCCGTGTTCAGTGATAATCGGTGCCTCCCCCGTGCAGTTATCTCCACCTTGTACACGTAGCCAGATTGCTTAACCCACCGCTTTTCATCTCCTTGTAGCTCCCTTCCTCCTCTCAGAGCAGAACGTTTTTCCCTGGCTGCCTAAAATACAAGAGCTTTATGTGCTCTTACGCTCTGGTTGTTGGTACCTTTGAACCTCTTCAAGCAACACGGAAATCCAATAGCCAGTTTCAGCCACGTTTAGGGAAGGGCATTACCTTCCTACAACTCCTCGATGTTTTGTAACAGCAGTCCCTGGGGTACAGTAGTTACTGCCCTACCTGGGGGAGGAGCTCCAGCGTGAGATCAGCTTTTACTACAGGCCAGAGAAGTGTTTTACGAGTATTCCCGTTTGATCGTAGCTCATACCTTCGTATCCACCAAATGGGATCAGCCTCGAGATGGGAACCTGTGAGAAACAGCTTGTTGTGGCTCGGCTTCGCGCTTTACGGTTTGGCCTTCCCTCCTTGGCGCTCGGAGCTGTGTGCAGCCCCCTGGGAGGGTGTCGTGGAGGAAGCTGAATCAAAGCGTGCTTAACCATAGGGCACAAAACGGGGTTTGTTCCCCCTCGTGTGCACGTACAGGCACAGCGCCGCCTTACTCAGCCCTCCTATGTGGTAACTTGCCGGTGACTCCCACAGCCCAGACCTGGGATAGGGGAGTAGAAGGGAGTGAATCTGCAATCGAGGTGGATTATTTGGGGATTTTGGATCCTGCTGCGTGAGCGTTGCATCTTGCTGGGATATATGAATAGCCTGAAATGGCGTGGTGTCAGTGCAGGGCCTGGGCCACTCCTAACTCGGTGCACGTGAGAACAGAGACGGGAGAGCAGCTGGGCGTTAATACGTCCTCACAGATCACTGCCAAGCTCTTCTGCAGTGCAGCAGGACGCATCCAGATGCTGGGGTGAGTTAGGCCGTCCTGGCTGCAGGTCAACAGTACACCAGCATTAAAGAGAGACAACTGTCGGTTGGGTTTTTTTTCAGGTTTATATTTATTTGCTGTGGGGTTTTGGCAGGGTGGAGAGACTAAAGGGGACTCTGAGTATGTGTGGTTCAAGCAACCTCAGAGCCCATAGGCATCAAGGAAATGCAAACAGAGTCTTCTCTCCAGACCTATTTTTTCTCACTCTCAGCATCACGCCATGATTTGTATGTAGGCTTTGGCCAAGGCGCCTAATTCCTCCATGAGCTGCGGTGTTGACATCTGCAAAACAAGGATAATGATGGTGCTGTGCCTCTCAGAAGGGTTTATGAAGCTGAATGCATTCCTGTTAACAAAGTTTGAAAGCCCTCCTGTGGAAGGTGCAGCAGGCATTGCAGAGGGTCATCATCCTTGCCAACAACAATAACAGTAGTAAGGAAAACGGAGATAACGTGGACCAGAATTGCTGTGTGATACAGCAGTTTCTTGCCAGGCAGTAAGGATGAGCAAAAAGGCCTTGTGTGGGCCATATCTAAGATGTAAGTCGAATGGCCCGCAGATGGGAAGGAAGAGATGGTTGAATGTTTTCATGGAGCTGTAGAGAGAGGAAGGGGACAGGGTGGGAGAGCTGGGTTGTCTTGCAGGGGACATTGCATTTCTGGAGTGTTTGCTCTCGGAGGGGAGCAGCAAGCATCTCTCCGTCTGTACCTCAGAGGAGACAGACTGGAGATGTCTGTAAGGGGAACACTTCACCTTGTGGCAATGCAGATTTCCCTGTGAGCTATGTGTTGTAGTTAAGTAGAGCATCTGAACACAGGCCATAGTCACTTGCTTTTCCTGACAGGTCTGCCAAAGGTTGACAAGGGAGAGAAGATGGGTTAGTCATTTCCATTGGTTGTCATAGTAACTAATGGAAATTACTTCTTTTGGTCTGTCTGTCATATATGAAGATGTTTATTAAAACAGCTAGAAAACACTGTCTCTCTATTGACTTCTGGTGTTAAAATGCACATTGTTACCAGAATTTTTTCTAGGGAGGTTACGCAGAGTTTTTGAGTGCTGTGGGGTATGTGCTGGGAAAGAGCATCTGGCTGCTGGGCAGTTCTGCATGCAGAGCTGCTTCCCACCCAAGACCTGCTGCAAGGCTCCCGTGTGAATGTTTTCTCACCAAGAGGCTTAAAAGTAGGTGCCCAGCATCACAGGTAGCCTGAGTATTTCCCATGGAAATGGTAAGCAGAGGGTTAGCTGCTCTGAAAAAGATCAAGCTGGGTGAAAGGGGGGTGATAATGCCAGTTTATCAGCCAGTGAGTTGTCAGGCTTACTGACATAGTGAGGGTAAAGAGCTTGGAGAATTCCCCATTAGAGGTGTGGGTGAAACACAACGTCTTCTTATAACTATTTCATGTAAATATCAGCATGTCTTGTCACTAAACATATGGCTGTCTACCAGCTCTGCTGACACTAAAAGGGACGGTTTTCCCTATAGATTAGTAGATGGTAAGGCCAGAAGGAGCTCTTGTGCTTTACTACTTCTGCCCTCTTGCATAATACAGCCCATACATCCAACTCCTTGATTAATTCCATTTGCTCTGGACTCTAAACCATGTCTTAAAAAACATCTAGTCTTGATTAAGTAATTACCACAAATGGAAAACACCACTGCGTTTGGTACGTTGCTGCACTGGTTAATTACCCCCATGCTGTTACACCTCATTTCTGGCTTGCGTTTGTCTAGTTTTGATCTCCGGGTGCTGAAACTTGTGTTTAATCCGCTAAACAGAAGAGACCTTTAGTGCCGCACGCCCGTTCCCCAGCATTGTAACTGTGGTGCGGTCTGCGACAAGGACCGCTCCTGGTCCGGTCTTCGGCAAAGCAAACGGTCTGAGCTCCTCAGGCCCTCCCCGGTGAGGTATGTCTCCTTATCCATGCATTGCATCCCCTTTCCCAGTCTGTCAGTGCTCCCCCACCATGTGATGACAGAGCATCTCCAGGTGCTGTTACTGGGAATCCGTACAGCCTTGGGCAACGTAAGTGGTAAAAAGAGGAAAGACAAAACCCGTACGAGCCCTGATTTAATATTGGGGGGTTACGTACGTTAACCCACACACCATCAGGAAGCATAGCTGGCGAGGCTTGGAGCAACCTGGTCTAGCGGAGGGTGTCCTGGCCCATGGCAGGGGGTTGGAACTGGATGGTCTGTAAGGTCCCAGCCAACCCAAACCACTCTGTGATTCTGTAATGCAGTATGCAAATGTGCTGCAGTCGTTACCAACTAAAGCCTTGGGTTTGAGTTTCCCATAATACACGCTTAAGTTAAAGCACATTATTTAGAGGCTTCTCAACCCTTTTGACCCCACAGGTGAGACTGGACTGGACTGGGGGCCGGGGGATGCATGCTCAGCACAGCTCATGCCCTGTAGTAGGCCAAGGGCCATGTCACAGCACGCTGGCCAGCCCAAGCCTGTCCGCTGGCAGGCAGCTCAGCCAAGCCCTGCTAGAGCTCGTAAGCTCCCCGACCAGCACAGTGGCTCTTCCATCGCGGGGCCCTTTACATCAGACCAGTTGGTGCCAGGCTCATGGGCCAGTTTGAGTGCACAGGCTCCCGGGATGGGGAGAGCAGCTAACGTAGCCTGCTGTTAGGCACAGGAGCGAGGAACCGCACAGTCTCTTGTGTACCTACACTTCATTATCTCGGCTGAGCAGTGATGCTCTGCAGGACTGGGGCCTGAGAGCTGTCAAAGGCAGCTCTGCTGATAGCGGTGAGCACGTCTCCGCGCTCTGTGAAAGCCCGTGTGAGTGCCAGCACAGGCTGCTGTCGCTCAGATTTGTATTTATTTTCTCATGGCAGAGATGGGTGGATGAACTACACTTTGTCAGGAGGGACAGCTCTCTGATGTTGGCGACCGGGTCTGTTTCTAGGTGTGGCTTTGTTTTACATGTCTGCCCTGGGCCTGAGGGGGACACAAAGGCCACGAAGGCCGCCCCCTCCCTCAACAGCTGAGGCCATCCCCAGCAAGCCTGACCCGCATGGGATATAGTTAGAGAAGTGGAGGCAGAGCCAGCTCTTGCTGTTCACTCCACCTTTCTCCAATGATCCATTTCTAACCAGATAACAATACAGGGATTTTTTCCAAGAGCAGGTCTTGCTTGCTTGCTGTCCCAGGGGCATGGACTCTCTTCTGAGGTGTGTTTCTATGGAGCTTCTCACGGACTGGTCTGGATCTTGATTTGGACCTTGGGAAGCTTCTGTACCCAAAATCCATAATAAAGATTCAAGGGTTATTGAAATACCCTTTTTTTTGTTTGTTTCTCTTTCCATCTCCAACTTTAAATGTGGGTGTCTGGGAGTTTTCCCACTGTATTGTTCTCAGGTCCTTTCCAGTTCACACCTCGGGAAGATTGAGTGGGCTAGACTGCAGGATTGTGCTTTCATAGCTTCAAGGCATCTTCTTGCAAGGCAGCCTTAAGTAGGTAGCAGAGGCATTCACATGAAGCTCAGGCGCTTTTGGGTGAGCTAGTTGGAAGTCGTTTTTCCTTTGGTCACTGACAAGAGGTGAGAGGAGCTGGTTCCCTCTCCTGAGGCAATGTTCTCACCCTGTGTTCTGTAAGTCTGAGCCTGGCAAGAGGCAACAAAGCCCTCTGTTCCTCAGGGCTGTGGTTTGTTTGGTGGCTGTTTTGTTTTTTGTGGGTTTTTTTGACTTGGAGCCAAACTTCCTTGCAACCTACGTCTAAAGGAGCAGTTTTGCAGCGGGTGTGAGCCGCTCTGCCTGTGGGCGGCCATGGAGAAAGGTTGAGCACCTCCTGTGCCGCCCTCCCTGCGTGCTCCCTCTTCCTCCTCCCCTGCCCCTATGCCGCTGAAAATTGAACTCTGCCCATCTGATGGATGGGGAGGAGGGGGTACATAGCTTTTCATTTTTTCTCTTTCGCAGGCATGAGCAAAAAGCATGGAAAAGCAGAAAGCAGGTAGGGGAAAGGAGGTGCCTCCCTCTCTGCCCCATCTCATCCCCTGCCACTGACTGCAGCCTCCGCAAGAGAGGCCCCTTTGCTGGCTGCTCTGTTTTTTGGACGCAGGAGAGCCATAACATTTTCTCAGAGAAGCTGTGGCTTGTCCCCATCTTTCCTCATACAAAACTGCAGGAGTCACCAGGACAGAGGAGCGTGGCCAGGCAGACTTCTCCTCCAACGCCCACCCTACTGTGGGAGAGTGCGGTGGGCTCCGGTCAACGGGCTTGCGAAGGTTTTGGCAGCTCCAAGGACAGGGCCTGGCCTGTGGGTGCTGGGATCCGGCTGCGGAGGCGAGAAGCGCGGCCAGGGTGGCCTGGAGCCATGCCGCAGCTTGTGCTGGACGAGGCCCAGGGATCGCTCGCCCATCCCTGCTGCGCTTCCCTGCGGTCAGCAGAGCGAGAGGCTGCCAGAGCCCTTGGCTGGGGCTGCGGCAGGGCCTGGCGAGGCCGCTCCGTGGCCTCCAGCAGTGTACAGCGGTGGGGTGGGGGCGATTTCTACCTCCCCAAGGGGCATCTGCCCACGAGGTGCTTCCCCTGCTGGGATGGGGGAGTTGTGAAGCGCTCGTTTATTGTAGAGACTGATTCCAGAGAGCAATAGGTGATGTGCTCAAGGATGCAGGGTGCCACGACTGAAGGATAGATGCTTCTGCATCCATCGGCTTAATTCTGCATGAGGGGGACTTTCTGTCCTTGCTTGTACTCACTCAGTGTTGGGGACAGGGTAGTGTCATGAACCGACTGCAGTTGCTGGAGGGGTGGGGATGTGCTTACCTGGCATGATGTGCGAGGCCCAGTTTTGCTTCCCGCAGGCTTCCTGTGTGGTTCTGGATAAGCTTCTGAAACCCAGAGAGCTGAAGACAGATAACATACCCGAGGTTGACGGAGAACAAGGGAGTTCATCTCTTAAATGGTGATAAGGATCTGAGCCCAAGTACTTCAGGAGCGTTGCTTTGGTAGGATCGTTGGTCCTGCATCAGTGCATGAGATTCCTAAGAGAACTTTCCACCTTGTGACCGCATTTAGGCGATAATTCGGTGCAGTTGGTGCCTGTCCTCGGGAAGCAGCTATCGGATACAGCAGCTGAAGAACGTGTGTACAGCTATCTCTGCTTTCAGGCCTGGGGCTGTGCACTGAGCCAGCAGGTGTTCACCCAGTACCAGCAGTCCCCAGTTTGTTCCTGTTGGCTCTGTCTCATCCAGCAGCATTATGTGTTTCTAAGAGGTTGCTGAAAGCATTACGATGCCTTGAGGACGAGTGCCCTTATTTGCATTGTTATTTTTGATAGGATTTAGCTGTTAAAAGCAGGCACACCGCGTACTGCTGGCTGCTATCCCAGCATTGGTGTAGTCTGATCTCTCCACAGTTCCATGGCTTCCGACAGGGAGGGGGGAAATTACAATGTCTGGGCTCAGATGAAGATACAAAACTTGAGTAGGATGAAGAAACACAGTAAATTCCATGCATGGAGCATGCGGAAGTAAAGCATGTGTCTCATGGACTGTTGCTTAGTGTGTTTGACATGAGAAGGGGAGGAAACAGGATGTAATGGGACACGGATGCGACTGAAGGAATGGGGTCCCTATAAGCAAGGGCTGTGCCGACATCCTGGTGTGTTGGAGGATATGGGGCTCGTGATAGTCAGTTGTGTTTTGCTCTAACGGAGGGCTTGGAGGATTAAACTTGGGTGGCCAAAGTACTTCGTAACCGTGGACGTCTGCTCCACCCTTGGGCTGAAGTTGCCATCGCGCAGCAGGGGCGAGCGGACAGGGCACGCAGCATGTCCTGAACCGCTTGTGGTGCAGCACGCACAGGCAGCCCAACGTGGGTCGGCTGTACTGTGATGGATGAAGTGGTGAGCTGCAGCACATCAGGAACTGCTTCACGACCCATTTGGATACCTTCGCTGTAAAGCGAGCATTCATTCCTGGAGGGGAGAAGCAAGCAGCCACAAGCAGTGTCCCTTGTAGATACTTGATTTTCATCTGCACCCTGGTCTTGAAGTTGCTGACCGCAACATTAAAGGCTTCTAGTATAAATGATCACTGCAGGGTCTAGGCTGTGTTTATGTACAGGTTTTGTGCTTTGTACCAAGCACACAAGCAAGTAATATTTGCATGGGTAAGGGTTTTGTGGTTCGTACAGTAAGTGAGAATCAGTGTCGAGGCCCCAGGAGTGAAAAGCTCTCGGAGATCAGGACAGATGTGGTAGGCACTCACGTTCACTGCAAGATACTTAGTCTCCGTTTGGTCAGGGCTGTTGTCTTCTGAGCTAGCACACCGAAGGAGGGACCTACAGCCAGCAGCTGGATTTGCGTGGGCTGTGATAAAGATGCTAGACGTGATTCCAATAAAACTTTCACTGCAGTGTAAGATTATTTACCTTACCTTGCTTTTGCCATAGGCTAAAGGAGCACACGCAGTACTGTTCCTTCAGCCCAGTGAGGTAACTTTCTAGAGCTGGTGTCTTACGTGTGCACCTGGCCTGATACCTCTGCTCCCTCGCAGGGTCTGGACCTTTGGCAGGGAAAGGCTGTGGCAAGCTTTGGAAATTTTATCCTAGGAAGGCTGTTAGACCTGCAACAAGGAGCTTTTGGGGCTTCTTGGGGTCATAGGGTTTGTTTGTTGTGGTGGTTTGGTTTTTTGTGGGTTTTTAAAATATTTATTTCAAACCAGGCTAACCCAAATTATTGGGGAGCTGGAAAGTAAGGTTTGTTTTCCTTGAAAAACAAACCAAGAGTTTTTACTCAAAAACTGAAGTGCGGTGTTGTATCATCAACAGGTTTAAATTGAAAGAAGGTAGATTTAGATTGGACATCAGGAAGAAGTTCTTCCTGGAGAGGGTGGGGAGGCCCTGGGACAGGTTGCCCAGAGAAGCTGTGGCTGCCCCATCCCTGGGAGTGTCCAAGGCCAGGCTGGATGAGGCTGGGAGCAACCTGGGTTAGTGGAGGGTGTCCCTGCCCATGGCAGGGGGGTTGGAACTGGATGGTCCTTAAGGTCCCTTCCAATGCAAACCGTTCCCTGATTCCATGATTCTTTCATTGCATATTAGACTTGCAATAATTGCAAAACCCCAGGGTGGCCTGCAGCACCCTACATCTGTTTATTGTGGCTCAGTACATAGTTATAATATCACGTTACATCTAAAATCCAGCCGGTGAAACAGATGGTGTTATGTTTATTTCCTGCAGCCTGCAAATGTGTACAGGTAGCATCTAGTGTAACTTTGCTCAGCATAGCAAGTGTGACAGCCAGTACATGAGAGTATTGTCTACGTGTACACAATGGTGCGTACTTAAGTAACTTGTTCTTGGCATTCAAAAGGCTACTGCTGGTTTCCTGGTGTGCTTGACTCGAAGCCAGCTCTAGGAACATGTTTTAATAACCGCTTTGGGTGTGTGAATTTTTTGGGTTTTCTTAAATCTTTGTTGAAAAAGAAAACCTATTGTCCTTTCTGAGTTTCCTATCGTAATTTCTTTTGACGCTCACCATTTTACTACTGAAAACTCTCCACTGCACAGGAGAAGAAGGTCTGGTTGCACTAGAAATTGTAAAAATAGACTCCTTATACATTCAAGTGATGTTATTCCTGGAGCTGAGCCCTGGAGAGGGGAAGGCGGTGTCAGAAGTGCAGGCCTTAGGGTCAGGAGGGCTCTCAGCTTCCTTATGGAATAGAATCACAGAACAGTTTGGGCTGGAAGGGACCTGAAAGACCATCCAGTTCCAACCCCCCTGCCATGGGCAGGGACACCCTCCACCAGACCAGGTTGCTCCAAGCCTCATCCAGCCTGGCCTTGGACACTTCCAGGGATGGGGCATCCACAGCTTCTCTGGGCAACCTGTCCCAGTGCCTCCCCACCCTCTCAGGGAAGAACCCGGTTCTAGCTGGAGGCGATGGATGATGCTCACATCTTCCAGTGGGCTCTGGGCTAGCGGGGGCATGAGCAGTGGTCATAACTCCACAGACCTTCGTCTTCTGCACCTACAGCTCCCTAACCCCTAGAGCGAGCAGTGGATAGCCACACCAGCCTTGCCAACAGCAAAGGATGCAGAAGAGAGGCATTGCAGCCATTTCTGTAGAAGAAACATGTTTCCTAAGTTGTTTAGCCCCTTTTTTTGCCTGTTTTCTTTCAAGTCTCTTCTAAGCCGTTCACAGCTAGTGAGACATTTGGTTCTGTTCTTGTTTGCTCTTCCCTTCCTTGGATATACAGCCTCAAGTCTACGATCTTACTGGAAACCAATGATCGTCAGCAGGTCAGATACACTGGGCTGCGAACCATAGTGGCGGAGGCACAAACATGTATTTCTTTCTGCTGACTTTATTAGAGGAGCAATAAATTCTGGCTGGCCGACAAGGTGGACAGCCAAGACTGGCAGACAGCTGTGCAAGTTAATGTCTTAAACTGCTGTGCTTGGCTTTGCCAGAGGCTGCCTTCCGAAACCCTTAGTCTGCCTCAGTTTTGTGTCTGTCAGGAGTTCATTTTTTCCCCCTCCGAAACTAATGGCAAACATCCGCTTGTCTTCACCGGGGGCTGCAGGAGAACCTCCCGTCCCATGGGAGTATCCCCTCTCACCTCCCCGGCGCAGCCCCGGTTCCAGGAGAGCCGCTTCCCTTCGCACCCGGGCTTTGCTAATGGTGCAGCAGAAGCTGGGGCTGTCCTGTGCTTAATTGAAACTGCAAAAATAGTCTGACCTTCTTTTCAGTGACTTGCCACGTTCATTAAATGGGAAATTTTCTCTGTCGAATACCAAAATTGTTTATACTGCATTAAGTGAGGGAAACCGGCCAAGTATTTTATGCTCGTTTAACTTAAAATACGTCCAAGCTCAGTGTGCTCCCCGTCTTTGATTTGATTTTGACACAAAACATGTAAAACACCAAGTTTCAGCCTGCCACAGATGTCTCTGTGGTGTCTGTGCAGTTCCACAAATGAGGATTTGGAGAGAAACATTGGCTCAGCTGTTTGTACGTTGTTGCTAGCAAAGGGAGAGCGTAGCCGCTGCCCTCGCTTTGCGGAGCTGAGTGCCCCGCGTCGGGGAGGGTATTTTCAGGCAGTGTTAGGCTGGTGCTGTGGGCTGCCTGGGTTTCCAGCGGGGCTGAAGGCTTTTCTTTCCCTTCTGGATCACTCAGCGTTTCCAGCATCTGTGACCATCAGGCTATTTGGGGGGAAAATTCTGCCCTGGCAGGAGAAGCTGAGCAGGTGGGATGATTTTTCTCTTTGAGGGAGGAGGTTAGATGGAGGTGGGGGTGGGTACAAAAGATGATCAGTGGGGTCACCTCTGATTCAAGGAGGGGTTGGTACATGGGAACCCTTGTGGCTGAAAGCACTGATAGGGCTGTGTTTGCAGGTTGCATCACAGATACTCCCTCTGCTTTGAGAGGCCTAACAAAAGTTCCTGATGTTTGGCTTCTTGCTGTTACGTGGGAAAACAGATACACACAAAAAAATGTGACCATCAAATGAGCAAGGAAAAAAAAAAAACCCATGGAAATAACCTGTCCTCGAGCCAACTGAGCTGGCTGTGGTAACTGGAGATGTGTTGTCTGTGCAGAGATCTTGGCTTCTGCTGCCGCTATAAACTTTCAGGTTTCTGGGATGTTTCCCAAGGTCTGGCACAATGGCCTTCCCTGCTCAGGGAGGAATGGTTGCTGTGCAGGTACTGCTACTTCTGCGTGAGCTGCTGCCTTGTCACTTGTCTTGCTCCACCACCTTTGTTTTGCCCCCCATCCCATGTTCCTGAGCTCCAGGGCTTAAATCTGCTGAGCTGCAGGTCCAGCTGCCATGAAAAATTCATTTCTGCTGGGAGGTACTTGCTGCTTGAGTGATCAGAGCAAATGGCACTCGGAGGCAGCGCCGTGTGTTGGCCAGACCCGACTGCCCAGAAGGACCTGGCCCCTCTAGGAGTGAGTACCGTGAGGGGGGGTGTCCTGTTCTGCTTTTGGGGAGGAAGAGACCTGGGACCGGTGGTGCTGAGCTCTGCAGTTGGTTTGACGTTCCTCAGCACTGTTTCCCTCTGTGGTACAGAGCGTTTTGTCATTTGCTGTGTCATCTATCTCAGCTCATTAGAGCATTTGCTGGTTAATTGCTTAAGCTGCCATGAAACCTGGGTAAGGTAGGCTGTTACTGCTTCTCCCTGACTGCAGACAAAACCAAGCAGATGAAGCCGTCACCTCGGGTGGTTTTCATGCTCTGCCTAGAGACGTGGTGGCAGCCATTGACTCCATACTGCTAACAGCCCAGGGCTATGCTTCTCTTTCGAGACAAAATAAAGAAGAGCGGAAGGTCAGAGACGAGGCGTGAGCTGCCTGTGTGCTTGGCTCTTAGATCCACAGCGCTCGCTTTCTGAGGGACTGGGAGGGGTGGCGGATTCACCAGTGGAGCGGCTCAGGCTCAGGCAACGGATTTGTAGGGTCTGCACATTCAGACCGGCGCTGCTCGTTCAGGCTCTGGGCTGGATCCCGCCACGTGGCTGGCTTGATGAGGGAATGGAAAACGCACACTGGGACCTCCTGCCACAAGATCCACGTCCCACATCGGGCTCTAGCTCCGGGAGATGGTCATGTCCTACCTACCCTGCCCTCTTCTCTCTAGTCTCAGTCATATCCTGAGCCTGCCTCTTCTATGCAACACATCTGCTGATTCAGTTCTCCACCCTTGTACTGTTTGTCCTAAATTACCGTTTTCTTCTGGCATCGACCCTGCTGGCTGTAAGGACTGATGGCCTGCAAGGGCGATGTAGTCTCCTGACTTTGACTTCATTGCTCTGTGCTGTACCCCAGGCAGCAGCTGCCTGTGAAATCCCGCAATTGCAGGACTTGTTTGCTTGTCGTGTTCAGCTGGTGTTTGGGCAACGTGATCAGGATCTGTGAGCTGTAAGGGGAAGGAGCGCTCTCAGCAGAGACTGAAGCTTCAGCTGTAGAACCATCAGACACTGGAAGGGTCACTGACTGTGTGCACACCGGTCATTTCCACAAACACACACACTCGTTATGGTCCTTGGGAGCTGTGGATAGCTCCCCAGAAGCAAGAGGCACCACCATGACCCTCCCACCAAACTGGGGCTCCTGCAGAGGCGCCGAGGACTGGTCTGAGTTCTGAGCACAACCACCTTAACAATTCCTCGAACGTGGGCAAAACAACTTTCTTCATCTCGTTCTCGGAAACCGCTGACCTTTTTCTGTTGACACTTCAAAATGGAAAAGTCAGCCTAAGGCAAACACCTGGCATGGAAAATTTCAACCTGAGCAGTTCAGCGCTGGCGAAGTTCTCAGCAGCAGAAGAGACGGTTTCCAAAGGGGAAGTGTCAGGTCGCTTTTAAGCGTTGGGCTGCAGCCCTTTCCCCCCAGAACGTGGGGTGACACCTTGACGTGTGTGACTCAGCTTGACTGCTCTCCGTTCCTCGGGGGGCCTTCGGAGGAGATCAGGCTGGGAAGCACGATCCCGAGCAAAGTTGGAGGTGGATCAGAACTGCTGTTTCAGAGACACTGCACAGCGTGCCTTGCTTTTTTCCAGCCGTAAGGATGTCTTGCAAATACCGGATGCGTGGAAAATGACATCTTTGTCTTGGCCGTTACTAGATTTCCCGTCGTGGTGCTTGACTCCTCGCCACTTGCGGCTGAGATTCTTGCATGGCTTTGGCAATGGCTGCGTTAAGAAATTAAATGCGCACGAGGTTGTTTGCTGACTGCCAAGCCAAGTGAGGCAGAACAGCCCACGTCTACGCTGTTAAACTGTCTTGTCTCCCAGTTGGGGTGGCTGTGTGTGAATTACCTCTTGGTTACCAAGTGGTCTGTGCTAACCCCTAAACTGTGTCTGAGAACGCGCAGGCCACACCGGTGGCCTTGCTCACGTTCCCGCAGCACAGCCATTAGGGCTCGGGTGCCTGGGTTTTCCCTGCTAGGGCCTGGCCCCCTTGAATTTCCCAGGGCAAGTGCAGGCTCTGAGCCTCCGTGCTCTGTGCCCATGCCAGAACCACCCAGTTCCCTTTATTTTCCCTTTCTGGGTGGTGTCAGGAGGGGGTTGCTTTCCCTGCCTGGGAGTATTCCTGTCACCAGCTGAGCTTCAAGCAGCTTTGCTGGGATTAGCCTGGACGTGGAGGATTACTGAAACATCTGTGAGGTGTTAGGGAATCACTCTATTTAGTACTCTGAACTCTTTCTCCTTACTCCTGGATTATTGCTAATGAGTTTGTTAGAAACACCAGTATGGAGAAGCACTGGCGCTGACGTAGGCTGATGCATACCACGGAGGAGCCCTCAGAGAGTTACAAGCAGAGGCAAAAGTTTGTGTAACTCAGTTATCCCACATACCGTTTGCATCCCCGGTACGAAATTCTCTTCTGTAGTTCTGAGCAGGGAAATGCATGTCCCGTGAAAGCTCTCCTTGGCCTCCTATCTCTCCATGTAAAATTCCTTCACCAACAGCTTTGAGGACAATGCTGCGTTGTTCAGACATTTTAATACTGTAGAAATTTGTCTCGGGAAATAATACAATTGTGGGGGTTTTTTTCCATAACAAAGCCATTATACTGTCAAAAGCTTAACTTTCTGTTGCATTAGCCGACAGCCAGCAGAGATTGCTGGGAAAAGAAAGTGCTTAGCTTAACCTAAATTTTTTAGTAGCAAGAAAAATGGAATGAAAACAAAATGAATTTGTAATGAAATGGATTTATTTCTGGGCTTTCCTATTGTGCTGCTGTTTGCTTTCTTTGAGGGCATTTAGAGCTGATTAGCAGCCCTGGAGGCAGAAGTCCGTTATTTACCCAGAGAGCAGCCAACAATGCAGCCTGCCTCCCTCTCTTTCTGTCTACCCCATCCTCCGCATCCCTCCTGCATTCCCAAAATGAGCCTCCAGTTTGTCCTGGAGGGATGGTTATTCACTGGGGAGAGGACAGCCAAGTCTGTGTGGTCTGCTGCCTTCTGTTTGAGATGCCAACAGAGAGAGAGGGTTTGCTGGAGGCCGTCAGGTCCCCGCGCTGGGGAGGAGTGCAGGATGCCTTCCTGGACTGCGGGAGGCAAAGGGCTGGCGTGGGTGGCTGCGCTCAGCCAGCCTTCTTGGAAGCAGGGTCACAAGGGCTGTTTGGGGACCGAGGAGGAGGATGAATGTGTGGTCCTGCTGAAGGGATTCAGCTAAACCCTTGCACAAAAAGAATTGTTTCTTTCGCTGGGAGTTAAAGCTAGGGGAACAAAGCGGGAGAGCCAGATGTGAGCTGGTCTGTGGCAGCATTCCTACCCTCCTCCCTCTCTCCCAGGAATTGTTCCTGGGCGCTCCTTGTGCTCCATCTGTGGGGACACGGGCAGTTCGATCTGTAAAGAGATCCCAAGCCTCCGCAGCAGTTGTTGCCTGCAGCACGGTGGGTTTAATTGCAGGATACGTAGCCCTGTTTTTTCAGAGAGGGTTTACAATGTGGGCAACATGCTGCCTTTTCTTCCTTTCGGCTGCCCGCTGAGATAACAGCATGGCTAATAACAGCTATCAGCTCCAAAACAGTAAGGGACGTCGTTCTGGAGGGGGGTGCTCCCTCTCCGAAACCCAGCTCAAGCTGCCTTAGGTTTGAGCTCGTGCTCTCTTCCTTCCTAGGCTAGTGGCATCAGGAGCAAACCCCTTCTACTTTCTTTCTCCATCTAATCTTGCATGTCACGTCTTGTTGTACGGAGGATTCTTTTTCCCTGGAAGGAACAGGAATTTGGTGGTCATGACTTATTGTCCTGATTATAATCTTGGCTAAGCTTGCACTGTAGCAAAACCACTGAATTCGGTTTTGAACGTTTTCTTTGCCCTCTTCTGGCCGTAAAATGGTGTTAAACTGTGTATTTTCACCCCTGATTTGGCCTGTACCCCAGATGTCCACTGCAATGGAAATTTTTGAATCCCATTCTTCTTTAAAAGTGTTGTTGATAACAGTCAAAGTGCAGGTTACTTTTATAAAGGAGCATTATTAATTAAGACAGACATCTATTATTGCTATGTGTTTTCCTCCCTTATGCTGGGCCCGGTGAGGGAATGAAGTGCCAGGCAGGGAAATGTGCTGTTTAACTTAAAGTATAGAATTCATATGCTTTAAGTTAAGTTAAAGCATAGAATTTTGCTGTATGCCAGTCAATAAATAGGTATTAATTGGCCATCAATACAGTCAGTCTTGACGTTAGGGAAAGGCTCGTAACGGTAAGAAGGTTTTGAGACCGGGGATTTCAGTGTGTGTGAGAAAGGGAAAAAATAACATCCTTGAATCAGTGTCATGTAAATGGAGTTGCAGGAAGCGGGGGCATTGGTGGTGGCTCAAGAGGTGCCTCCCAGCCCTATGGGCTTCCTACACCTGCGTGATCCCACTGGGAGCTTTGCAGTGTCGCTCAAATGCAGGCGTTTGTGATGGAGTGTTGCTGGAGGGCAGCAGGACCACTGTGTTGGGACAGCGGGGAAGGAAAGTCATCTGGACAGGCGGGGAGTGTGGAGCCAGAGCTCAGCAGGACATAATCAGACCTGGCTCTGTGGCTTGTGTCTCACCAGCGCGTCCTGCCAGTCAGGGCTTGTGAAGATCTTTTCTCAGACTCCAGGTAGGCTCCTGAACAATAAACAAGATTAAAGCTTTTATTCCCAACCCCTTCGAGAGAATGCCGGCATGACGTCTAAAAAGCAAGGGAGATCCAGTGTAAGTTGCCTTTTGACTAAAAGATCCAAACCCCAAATTCTTACTCCAAAGCATTAGAAAGGATTCAGAGGCCATGACTGCCCAAATACTCCTGAGAAAACACAAGGCTCCACCAGTACAAAGTCACAGGAGTCAAAATCAGTCAAGGGGGAGGAAAAGCAGCCTTCAGTTGGACAATGCAGAACAAGGAGAGCTGCCGGCAGCTGGAGAAAGCTCAACACTAACGAACAGAAGGTCTGGCACTCCAGAGAGAAATTAAACAGCCAGTGGACAACAGGAAGGACTGTGTGGCAGAGAGACACCCCAGAGGACTGAGCTTATACCAGGAGCATCTTTGCTGGAAACACCGTGCCGCAGCTCTAGTGTGAAGGGAACACAATGAATTTCCCCTCTGGGCTGGTGCCTTTGCTGCTTCTGCTTGGGGCACCCTGGTCCAGACCACGGCTGTGGGTGGGAAGGACGGTGCCAGGAGACCCAAGGCTCAGCAGTGCTGAGGTGCAGGGACAGAGCTGTGCCAGCTACAGCTCCCACAGCAGCCATGGCTTGTGTTGGTGACCGGGCGGGTGGCACGAAGCCACCTTCTCTTGCGGTGTGATTTCTGTGAGGTGGTGTGGGAGACGTGTGGCGTGAAGTGAGAATGGTAATTGTCTTGAGGAGGTATGAGGGGAAGAAGACCTGACTGAGGAGGACACCCAAAACGAGCCACATTACTCCGTATTCCCTTACTGGCTATAATCTGCCTTGTGTGCATATGGCAGTGGTGCACAGTTTACACAGGCACAGAGGAAGCGCATTCAGCTCACCTCTGAGCCATGACAGCGGAGGGGCGGAGGGGGGCACTTGCCTCAAACCATACGATACACACAAACTGCAAAGACATTGCTTTTCAGATCATTCACAACAGGAACAGGCCAGCCCCAGCAACGGGCGCTCCCTTGCACAAAGAAACAGGCAGAGTGGCCAGCTAAGGGAGTAGTCCCACGGTTTCCTAAGCGGTCCCTGCCTTTGGTCTGTGCGTGCCCCTGGCTGACTGACACGAAGCAGTGGGGGCATCAACATCGCCCCAAGACAAGGGCGGTTCACCTCTCGTTTCAATGAGGCTGAGATTTTTTCCTTTGGACCTAGCTTGGTGGTTTCTCTTCCACACTCTCTGGTGGTTGGTTTTTATTTTACAGGGATGTGTTTATAATTCCTTGTCTCGGTGTGTGAGGGAGTGAGGGCTGCAGCCACCAGCCAGGCTTGGAGCAGCCTGTGCCGCAGGCCAGTGTGATCCCTGCCGGAGGGAAGGGCTGGGTTTGGGCTCAGGGGCGGCTGTCGTGCGGGGAGGACCATTCTCTTGCTGGTTGTGAGGGTTAATGCTGAGCCCCTGCACCGGTGCCGGAATTTAAGTGGGAACCAGTGGTGGGGACAGTGTGTTGGACTGAAATCCTGCCAGACCGCTGGCAGGCTCTCTCTTTAACCCCGCTATGGGGCTGAACTGCACGCTGAGGCTGTGAGCAAGCTCCCCTCCAGCGTTTGGGGCTGGGAATTTGGTTTGGCTTGTGCCAGAGATGGGGTGCATGCAGATGTCTGTGGTACGGTCCCCCGGGCTCCTGCTGGCTGCTCCCGTGTTGCACAAATCCTCAAGTTTCTGCCCAAGAGCTCAGGGGTTTTCTGCCCTATAACATACATTTCCCTGTGGTGGGCAGCGATGCTTCATGTGCTCCGGCTGTGACGTGCTGCGGGGACAAAGAGAGATGAGAAACACAGGTTATTATTAAGCAGGTTTCCGTGCCGATAGCATCGTGCTTGCCACATTTTGCACCATCTTCTTAAGGCTGTCGCAGCCCTTAGAGGAAGCAGTGGAGCTGCCTCGTTTTCTGCTGGGCCGGTTGAGCGCCCTGGGAGGGTCGCTGCTGGCCGCAGAGCAGAGGGGTTTGTGCTGGGACCTTGCAGCATACGTGAGTTTGCCAGCCGGCAGAGTGGCAGCCCTCTCTCTGCGCTGGGAGGCAGCTCCTCCTCCGCGGCAGTGTGCCCGCAGCTGCTTCGAGGAAAGCCTGTGAGCCAGGAACACGTAAGGATGCCGGCGTCTGCGCGCGCTCGCGGCCTTTCATCTCCAAAGCGCAGTCCAGCCAGGCCACAGGGCAGAAAGCAAAACATCCTGGGAAGAGCTCAAGGAGTATTAGAGAATAGTTTGTGCTTTTGGAGGCGATTCAAGCAGTGATCCCTCTTCTAGGAACGAAGGCTGTGGGAGGTGTGGAGAGCCTCAGGGTCACTGGGAGGGCTCAGAGCCCTCTCCCTCTACCCCAGGGCAATACCAAAGTTCATCACAAGTCCCTAATGCCTCTTTGCTGTCTCCAGAGCAGTGAGAAAGGAGAGACAGGCAGGTGCTTGGGTCATCATCATTGGATCTGCCAGGCACTGATTGCCTGCCCCGACTGGTTTGGGCCCAGGTGGGCTACTGAAGTTCAAAAGCCCTGTGTTTTAAGTGACTGCAGTGATGCGCTCCGGTCCTTAATGTCTCTGCAAGTTGCGTCACCTCTGGGTGCCTGTGTAGGTAATGACAGCGAGTGTCTTGAAATCACCCGTCAGGGAATGAGAGAGCTGGGAAGAGGACCCAGGCAGGCTCCCCAACTGCAGGCAGCGCCACGTTGCCTCTGCATGAGTTCTGGGCACTCTGTGCTTCTCCAGGCGAGCCCAAGTACCTCTGCACCACTCCGTAGGGTTGATGTCAGCCTCCCCTGCGCGCTCCTGACGCCCATTAGCTTGCCAGCTGGGTCTGGCTGGTGCCAGCAGTGGGAGTGATGCTCTCCTCTGCCGAGAACTGCAGCGCTCCCTGCGTGCCTCAGCCAGGAGGCACAGGCTCCTCGGGGTCTGAGGGACGGGAAGCGATGGAACAGGACTGGGTGTTTGGGAGCAGAGCAGGGGTGGAGAAGGGTGTTTGCAGCCTCAGTACAATTCAGCCTGGGAAGGGAGCTGCCTCGTTAAATCAGTGCTGTTTGCTTTGCCGGAATGACTCAGAGGAGAGGATGCTTTCCCTGAAGCAACATCCATCTGGGTTATCATAACCACCAAATGGAGCTGTGGCTTTATTTCTCTCTTTGTTTGGCTTTTTTAAAGTCAAGCCATGGGAGTCAGCGTCAACAGTCTTCCCAACTAGACAGGAAAAAATGCCGTGATTGCAGGGAGCTGGGGAGAGAGATGTCTGCAACGGTTCTTCGTTATTTCCACACACGGTTACAAAGAGCCAGATGGAAGGAGATGAAAGAATGAGAAGAATAGGTTGTTTTAGACACCAAATAATGTTGTTTTAGGAATAAAGCCATGGGAATAAATTTTATTTTTTTTTAATTGCCAAGCTGAATCAGAGAGTCAAACCAAAAATTTCATTTTGAGTCAGCTGAAGTTCATTTTTTTTATTCTTAACAGAAAAAAGGGACTGACCAACCAAAAAGTTGCTCTTCCTAGCAAAACATGTTTTTATTTTGCTATCTTTGACCTTTAAGTTTACATAAAACACTTTGTGGACTATATTCCAAAATAATAAAGGGAAAATAGTTCACTTCATCTTAGAAATAATTTTGGAATCAAAGCTGTTCCCTGAACTAGGCATAAATTTCCAAATAGTTTTGGTCAACCTCAAATTGCATTTTCTAGTGAATTAGCCCTCTGTCTGAAAAATGTTAGCTAGCCTTATTTAGGAATTATAGGAAATCAATGATCATTTCTCTTGTTTCTTAACCGCAGAATTGCCTTCGGGCTGCAAACGGTGGCGATTCCATGCTGTTAGCCTGGCACAGAGGCCGTGGGGTGATACCAGGAGCGGTGCGGGTGCAAAGGGGCTACGGGTGGCCGAGGTGCCGGTGGCCCTAGGGCAATACCCATCCTTGGGAAGGCTGGAAACCTTCTGACTTCGGACGTTTTCTTCTTTTCCTCCCAGCTGTGGCAGTTACCATAGTGACTAGATTTTATAGAGCGTTTCATAGTGATGCTACTGATTTTCTCATGGCCTTCTCGCCTTAGCAGAGCTTCCTCTTGGCTGTCTCGGTAAAGAGGTCGGCCTGTGAAGCACGGGCCTGAGTGACTTGCAGTGCTTTGCAGAGGGAAGCCTCTTCAGGGTAGGCGTGAAATGGTGTTAGCTCTGCACAGGGATGGTGTCAGGGGCTGGTGCCTGGGCTGGAGGCTTTCAGGGGGTTAATAGGGGCAGCAGGAGTTGGAAAGTAGTAGCGGGTCATAACTCGGGGGTCACAGTTGGCCCTGAGCTGGGTCCTGGATGGCCCAATGCTGCTACTCTCTGTTCCCGGTGTGGGGCTGCGGAGTGACTGCCCTTGCAGTTTATTGGGATTCACTTGTTGCTGACATTTCCGGGAGCAGAGAAAAGCACACGCACACCTCTCCCTGTAGTTGGTATGCTTGTGCAGCCCTCCCCATGTTCCTCTCGCGGTAAGGATTTTCACTTAGTTCTTACAGCAGTGTTTTTCCTCTCCTCTTGCCAATACAAATGACTAGGCGCACACACCCTTCTGCCAGTTGTCAGGTCTTCAGTAGTAAAAGCTGAGGTTACGAGAACCTGGAGAGCTTTCTTTGCATCTGCCCACCTCCTGAAGTCCTAGTTTGCATTTTGAAGGTTCTAGTGTGACAGAGCTTTGGCAGACATGCCTTCAGCTCCCTCTGGCTACAGGGACACAGTTTAACCTTTGATGGAGCTGTGCCTTTTTGGCAGATGTACCACTGATAAGCAGACTCCAGGTTAGTTCCCCAGCCTTCCCACACTTCTCCCCTCTTGCAGGTTTGTTTTACCTCGTTTCTGTTTTCAGATTTTCCCATTAGTCTGATAACCATTCCTGACTATATGGTTTCAGGAAGGGGATGCTCTGTCAATACCACAGGCCAAGAAAAGTTGGCCAGACAAAATAATGCCCAATAATGGGGTTTATTCTGACCCTTTCTCACTGTTCCCAGTGTGTGAAGGGGATCTCCTGACTTCACATGCAGTAAATAAGTTTCAAAGGAACGTCTGTGACAGAGAGCACTGTCCCCTGAGGATTCGCTCTCATGGAGCCATGTCCAGCAGAGCCATTGGTGGAGCAGCCCTGAAGCTGCTCTGCATTAACAAGGACCTGAGCAAGTCTTTGACCAAGGCTTGAAGATGGAAAGTGCAAAACTGTCTTATGCCCACTTCCCTTCTTGCTCTCTCTCCCACACTGAGGCAGTCTCAGTGCTTCCCTCCAGTTGCATAGCGATTTCCATTGCTGTTCTCGCAACGTGCTGCGGTAGAAGGAAGGTAAGGAAGGACCAAGGCGCAGGGCTGGGAAGAGACATCGTCAAATCCATTGCATTAGTGATGGGAACAAAACTACTGAGGTCTCTTGTGCAAGAAGCCGAAGGCTGCTGGTAAACCTCAGCATTTCCTGCACTCTACGTTCCTCTTGCGTATCCAGTTACTGGAAGAAGTGAGGAGATGCCATAGGGCTGTAAATCCTGACTTGCCTCCAGCTGCTCAGCTCGCTCTGCCTTTTGCTCTGTTGGAGCCAGGTGATGAGTGAGAATGTGGCAGATTTGGATCCCATTCAGAAATAAATCATCCCAGTTGGCTGGCAACAGAACTTACTGGCAGGACCAGTCAAATCTGTAAGGCTTCTGAGTGTGGGAAGTTAGGGATGGATAAAGAGGGACTGCCGTGACACGGTGTGGAGGCCAGGGACAGTGTTCCACCTCTGCCTGTCTGCCCTGAGGAGGAACAACTCCTCACCTTCCTCATCCTCCTCCTTCACACCCTCCTGTTGGCAAGGGCTGCCTCTGACTACCCCTAAGGTGCTGTGACTTGTCTCACGTGCTACAGAACAGCCCCCTCCTGTTGAAATTCAGGAGGCGGTGCTGGCTTTGCTTTTATTTTTATGTTTTAAACAAAACAGGATGGAGACTTGGGGTTCCCAGAAGCCCAGCCACGGCAACACAGAGCCTGGCCCAGAGCACTCAGGGTCTGGGAAGGAGAGTCATGCCCCAGTGAGGAGCGTGACGCGTGTGTCAGAATGCAAAGTGGTCCTGGCTCCGTACCAGGGAACACTGGGAGCTGAGCTGCTGTCGTCTGGTTGTTCTTGAGCAAATCCCCTCCCTTGGGCCTTTCTTTTCCAGTCTGTCACATGAGGTCCTGTGGGACTAACTTCCTTTAGGACCTTTCGTGTGCGCCAGTATCCATCCCTGTGCACAAGGGTTGTTTTCTTACCCAAATACGAAGCGATTTAACTGGATTTCTCCCCCTGAGACCCCCGGTGCAGCAGCAGCTCCTCTCCTCCCGTGGGACTGACTCAGCCCTGCTCACGGCTGAAGCCTCTCCAGCGGGTTTGGCGCACGCAGATCCGTCTCCCATTTCCCGCCTCCGTGCCTTGCCGGGGGCCAGCGCGAGCAAGAAAGTTCCTGGTGCCTGCGGAGGAGCTGGCAGTTTCGCGGCATGCTGCGGCAGGAGGGAATCGAGCCCTGTCTTCCAGGAGCGCTGCAGGGGAGGGTGGAGGGAAGAGGGCTAAAGGACAGTGTGGGTTTGGGCCATTGCGTTTTCGAGGTGGTGAGGGGGGTTTTAGGGTGAGCGGCAGAGCGAGGTCGCCCTGAGCAGGGAGAGTGCTGCCAGACGCGAGCTGCCTTCCTCCTAGCAGCCATTTTCCAGACTTGTTTGCGGTAGAGAGGTTTCCTTTTCCCCAGACTCTCATGTCATTGTTCCCCTTATGGGGCCTCACTGGTCATTGCCTTGTGGTGGAAAATATGAGGTTGTGGGAGCCAGAGCACGGACGTTCCTTCCAGTTTTAAAGGGAAAACAGCATCCTCGCACAGCGGAGCTCCCGGGAGAGGTGTGCCTGGCTCCCTAACCCTTAGCAGCACCGCCTCTAAGAGAAATCAGCTGTTTGGCAGATGCCTTTCTCCTCTTGATCAGGTCGTGGGGAGAAAAGCCTCCTTCCTCCCAGTTCCTGCTTCCCTTGCCTTGCAGGCACCAGCTCCTGCCTGCTTGCTTGCTGTGGGACATGAGAAAGCCACGGCTGATGTATTAGGGCTGCAGTCCCTGTCGGGGCCGTGCCGTACACCCACTGGGGTCAGCGAGGAGGTAGAGCTCTGTATCTCCCCGCCAATCCCCGCAAGGCTATACTGCCAAAGCAGTCTTTTTTGTAGGAGTAGTAGCATCAGATGTCTTCATCTCCCTGACAGAGCCACAGGCAAATAGCCACAAGCAGGCTGCCACGGGCAGTGTTGTTTTTCCCTGGCCCTATGCAGAGGTCACCGACCTGCTGGGCCCCTCTCATCGCAGGGTTCGGGTAGGGCCTCTCTGCTCTTCCGCTCCATGCTCTGGTGTGATGGACACGGCCGGTTCGTGGATCACGGACCGAGCAGGCAGCAAGGGTCGTGCAGCAAGGGGCGAGGCACAGGTTTTGCAGAGAGGGAAACTCCTCTGAGCTCTGGGAGGTGCAGGTCCCTTCATCTCTTGGCTGCCCATTTCTGAATCCAGGTTTTCTGGGAACACACCCCAGTTCCCAGCATGGGCAGAGATCTATGCTCTGGCTTGTTTCCTGTTAGCAAAAGTCAGCTGCCATTAAATTTTCATCTATTAAGCATTCAGAAGCCTTTAAGGGGCTGCATTTTGTTGTGTGATGTATTTAGTGAGCCAGTCCTGGATGTCAGCTGAGAATAGGAAGAGATACAAGGGAGAAATTTGGGGAGTGTTTACTGGGAACTGGACTGGGGCATGTTCTTCTCCGTGGCAGGCGTCCCGCAGGGAGTGCGGCAGCTCGCGGCACCAGGTCCGGGTGGCTGATTGCAACTGGCTGAAATACCTCAGTGGTGGAAGCTCCAAGAGACAGATGAGAGCATCTGTCCCCCAAAACAAGGAAGATGCTGGGGCGGGAGCATAAGGATCAGCATGGGGGTGACTGAAGGGGGGCTGGGGTGAGGACCTGCCCCCAAGGTTGCGAGCAGCAGTGGTGCTGAGGCAAGAGACTGAGCCGGAGGGTTGTTTCCTGGGGCTCTGCAAAGGAATTACAGCCCAGTTCCCTAAGGAAGCAAAGCTATGTGAGCAGGCTGTCTGTGCCTGCCTGTCTCCTGCCTCCAGTGAGTCTTGAATCTATCAGCCTGTTTCCGCCACAGCTGATAAAGCGGTGGAGGCCTCCGAGATAATGGGATCCAGCTGGTTTTGTGACTCTAGGTGACTGCCTTAATGAGAGGGGCTTGCAAAGACCCCCCCTTCCCCAAGGCAGGAGCCCATACGCTGCTCTGAAACTAGCTGACAGACAAGCCGTGCAGAGAGAGCGGTTGGAAAATGGGCTTCATTAGTTCTGCTGCTTGCAGGACAGCTTTAGGGTTTGGGGGAGGAGGAGAAATCCTGAAGCTTTAATGGCGCCAGACCCCTTTGCATCCAGCGCAGACCTCATGCTGACACCCTTCAAACAGGCTATTGTTAGGACTGGAAACACTGTCGAGCATGTCTGGTCACAGTGCCCTGGGGAATCCAGCAGGGTCCAGGCTTTGCCTCACAAACATCTTTTCCTTTGTAACGAACCAGCTTGGGGGCAGCCTGGGTTTGAGCCTTCTGAGCTGCCCATCAACACCTTCACGGGTTTGAGCTGCAGGACATGTACCGCATGCCTCCCAGAGGCATGGGGAGGGGGAGCTCCTAGTGGGGGTGGCTCTGGAATGTGCCGCTTTGGGACTGGGTAACACCAGACCTGAGGAAGGGTGGAGCAGGGTCTTGGCGTGAGGCAGCACCAGTGGGTTCAGCAACCTCTTATCGCCCTCTTATCTTTGACAATTGAAAATCAAACCTTCCAGGTTGGACTTGAAGGTGATTTGTGTGGGGTTTTTTCCAGAGGCTGTGGATGTCCTGAGGCAACAGCCCTAAGGAAGAGAAATTTCAGTGTTCACCCTACCCATCTGTTTACAGCAAACCCAGCATCATGGGTGCCTGCTTGCTTCAACACTAATTGCTCGGTTTACACTGCTGCCAAATTTCCGCCCCGTCACACCAGAGTGTTCCAGGATCCAGGGAGCCGCCGCAGGAATTAGGTCAGGTTTGCGGGGAGGAACGGGTGCTTTGCTTGTTAGTCACACAGCAGAACAACGCTGTTGAGGAACACGCTGCCAGAGCTGGTGGCACGCCCACGCGTGCCCTCCAGCGAACGTGGGATCTCCTCCCCCTGCACCTCTGCCCAAAGAGCACTTTGGCCCGAAGGCACAACATGGGATGGGATAGGCCACGGGATGTGACGGCCACGGGATGTGACGGGCCATGGGATGAACTGCACCAGCCAAATGCCTCCTCAGTGCCACCACCGTAGAGGAGTTGCCCAGCCCTCTCTTTTTGGATGTTGCAGCACAATGCAGCGTTTCTCACTCCCAGCCCCACAATGGGGAAGAAGTAAGGTTCAGGAGTCAGGAGACATGGCTTCTCAGCTTTCTGCATCGTTGACCTAGCGCTGCGTATCTCCAAATCTTTGCGTTGAGAAGACAGCATGGCCAAGGCAAGAGCTGAACGAAGCGCTAGATGTGGAGTTGGTTTAGAAGTTGTGCAGGCAGCACTGTTACAGGTGGCACCTCGGCACATTCGCAGACCACCTATATCCCTACTCCTGTGCCACTCATGGCAGGGAACAGGAAAAAGTGGAGGGGAAGATGTAGGGAGGGCTGGCTGGAAATAGATAGCTCAAAGCTCGTCTGTGTGGAGGGAGTCTATTGTGAACTGTACTGGTTATATCTGAAAACTCCCTCCCAGCTTTTGCTGATGCCTTCCCTGAGGCATGAGAATCTGTGCAAGTCCTGAAAACCCAGACACGGGTTTGGTGCCCTTCAGTTGTGCCTTATCTGCGTGGTACTCGGGTTTGTATAATACATGGGATTGCCTCCCGGAGGAGCTTTCATTGCTACAGCTCTAGAGCACTTTGCATTTCCTTTCACGTCTGGCAGGGCAAAAATGCAAAGCCTTGATTTTACGGCAGACAGCACAGAGCATTATGTGAGGGGTCAGGTCATTTTACGGATTTCCGCAAACTGATGCCAAAAGAGCAAAAAGACCTGCAGTCACTGTTGGTAGCAGGAAAGCTTTTTCCCCCTGTCAGTAGGAGCAGGCCGGTGGGTAGTGTTTCTCCAGTGCAGCATGGGCTGCTAAGAAAAAGACTTTTGAGATCTCCAAGAGGAGAATTGGTATGGAAGGACATGCAGAAAGCAAAAAGCAATCTGTGGGGTTGTTTTCAAGCACATTAACATCCCGCCTTGTAGCAGGGTGGTGTCCCTGCTCCTTTCCTAGAGCATGCACAACAGCAGAAATCCCTGTGGTTGCCTTCCGGCAGTGGGACACTGTGGACGTGCAGCTGCTTGCACAGCTCTTCTCTGCAGGTGGTAGCTTGTTCCTCCTTACAGAGGTGTTTTGTTGCTGAACTGTTAATGGTTTCATCTTTCACAGGGTGGTTGGGAAGGTCCCCATTTCATAGAATCACAGAACGGTTTGGGTTGGAAGGGACCTTAAAGATCACCCAGTTCCAACCCCCTGCCGTGGGCAGGGACACCCTCCACCAGACCAGGTTGCTCCAAGCCTCATCCAGCCTGGCCTTGGACACTTCCAGGGATGGGACATCCACAGCTTCTCTGAACAATCTGTCCCAGTGCCTCCCTACCCTCTCTGGGAAGAATTTCTTCCTTACATCCAATCTCAATCTCCCTGCTTTCAGTTTAAACCCCTTACCCCTTGTCCTGTCACTACAGGCCCTTGTAAAAAGTCTCTTTGTCTTTCTTATAGCCCCTGCCTTCAGTACTGAAGGTCTCCCCGCAGCCTTCCCTTCTCCACGCTGAACACCCCCAACTCTCCCAGCGTGTCCCCATGGCAGAGGGGCTCCAGCCCTCAGAGCATCTTCGTGGCCTCCTCTGGACTCACTCCAACCGATCAATATCCTTCTGATGTTGGTGCCTCCAGAGCTGGACGCAGCACTCCAGGTGGGGTCTCACGAGAGCAGAGCAGAGAATCCCCTCCCTCACCCTGCTGGCCACACTGCTCTGGATACAGCCCAGGATCCGGTTGGCTTTCTGGGCTGCCAGCACACCCGGCCGGCTCATGTCCAGCTTTTCATCCCTCAGTGCCCCCAAGTCCTTCTCTTCAGGGCTGCTCTCCATCCATTCTCCACCCAGCCTGTCCTTGTGTTTTCCAGGTGACACCGGGCAGTTGTGGCTCAGCAGGGGCCAGGCTCCCTTGCAAAGCCAAGGAGCCGCGATGCCTCTCCTCTTTCATGCGTGTGATCACTGTTTCCATGCTGTTGCACAAGTGCAGAGCAGGCATGGCAGCTCGCAGGACCTTGGGACCCCATGTGGACCCACACACACCCACCGTGTGTTGGTGCGTCGAGCCGCGCTCTGTCCTGGACATGCGGCTGCAGGCAGGGGTTGGAAATGCTCCTGACATCTGTGCTTACGCTGTGTTGGGGGTCCGACTCCTGCACACTGGTTGCTGTTAGAGATGAGAAAGAGCCCTTCCCGATGCCTAATTTTAGCTTTCCACCTTGAGGCCCCCTGCATTGCCGGTTGCCATAGCAATCCTCACACCGCTGGTACTGCCTCCAGCTTTCTTGCCTGCCCGTACCTTGGAAACGTCTCCTTTTTCCTCCTTGCTCCCTGGGAAGCAGCAGCCGAGGCAGAAGCATTGCGTGGCTCACTGCACTGTCGGTTCAGGTATTCTGCTTGGTGCTTGCCCATTGGCATGTAAGAACCCTTCGTCCATGGGGTTACACTTCCCAGCCCCCCGAAAGCCCCGTAGGGCAGACACTCTGGGCCGTGCGTGCACGATGCTGCCTGGCTGCCCTGAGTTTCTGGCCCATGGCAAACAGCTTTGTCCATGGTCTTTGCCTGAGAAGATTCCTGGGAGGTTGCGTCTCTGTGCCGTGGCAGATGTTGCGGAGTCCAGGTGCTCCTTGCCCTGGCTTTGTACTCGCTGCTGTTACACCTTCCCGCCTGCTCTCTGGGCAGCAGAGGAGCAGTTAAAAGCAGCACCCAAACAGAGCTTGGCCGTATCACCCCAGGCAGGAGAGAGGAACTTGTCAGCTCGCAGTGTAAATGCCACCGTGCAGCCATTAGTGACGGCTCTCTGCCCTTTCCCTTCCGCCTGCCCGAGCGTGCTGTGCGTGGGGACGAGTGACGCTTCCCAAGCGCGCAGTGACAGGAAAGGCAGTGGCAGCTTGCAGGGAGGAAGCAGTGTAAAAACCGTGATTCCCTTCCCAAAATCCTGAAATTACTTTAAGGGCATTGACACTGAAACCCTGCGGAGTCCTTTGCGTGTGTGACCTTGCGTTAAACCTTGGCAGTTCATATTGTCAAGCTTTTAAGGGGTGGGAGCGAGGACGAGCTGTGTAATCCGCAAGTGGCGGCTGCCATCCCTGCTCATCCACATGACTCCAGCAGATGGAGCTTTGTAAGGAGAGAACGTGACAAGGTCCAGGGTGAGATCAGCATATCTGTCCCAAGGAACTAGTTGGACTGATGGCATCTGGGAGCTCGCCAGAGAATCAGGAGCGAAGATGATGGAGCCTCATTAGCAGACCCCCAGCATCTTGCCCCAGTCATCCACCGCCGTCTCCATTACACTCCTGAGTATGCGTGGGAGGCTCGGGCATTTGCCAGGGAGGAGGCTGGGAGCTGCTAGAGAGAGCTCCCACCCCGCGTGAACAACCTTCGAGCCGCGCGGCCGTCGCACGCAGTGGCAACCACAACCTGCGTCTGCATGCGGGCTGGCGGGGGGAAGCGTTTTCTGGCTCTTGCACGAGGCGAAGGCAGGATCTGTCACTGGTGCCTGGCAGCAGAGCCCACCTCGAGCTGGGTCAGGATGCAGGTCCAGGGTGGGGGAGATGTGCGATAGGAGAGGTGATGTTTGGTGAGGTGAGGGTCTCAGGGATTTTCAGGGGGGACATACGAGTAGAAGGGACTATGGTTTGTAGGTTGTAGATGGAGAAAGTACGGTTTGTGGGTGAGCATTACAAGGATGGGGGACGCAGGGGGCTGAGGGAACTGGGGTGGAAGCTGCGAGCTGCTTTCGCTAAAGGTGGAGCGAGCACCCAGCCTGGTAGCTCCTGCCATGGCCGCTCCTGCCAGGAGGGAGGGTGAGTGAGCTGGGTCTGAGAAGCCCTGCACCAGAGTGAGAGGGCAGGCAGGCAGAGCAGCTTGATTCCTTTCTTTCTCTGGCAAAGCCCTGGGGTGGAGACAGCTGTGCCAGGATGTGGCAACCAGCTCCGACCCACTGTCAGCCTGGGGCAGCTCGGAACAACAGCAAAGACGCAGCCACCAAACCGTCTGATTCAAGAACAATCAGAATAACGTGGCTCTCTAGCCTGGCAGGAGGCAGGTTGTCCTCAGAGGCTGTTCAGGCGGTGTCACCCTGCCAGCATCCCCACTCCAGGTCCCAGTGGGAGAGCTGCGGGATGGCCCCTGGGCTCCAGTGCCACAGGGGAGGGAGCTGTGACCAGGACGGCTGCACCGCAGGCCTGGTTTCCAGCAAGCTGGTGGGAGGAGAGGAGCGGAGCCTTGCATCCCAAGCTCGGTCCCTGCGGATGCCCGCCGAGGCGCCATAAGCCACGGCCCAGGAGGCAGGAGCCAGGTTGGGCATCGGCAGGCACCGCCGGGAGCTTGGTGCGGGCACTGCCACCTGGCCACGGGCAGGGAGAGGCAGGGTGCTGCCATCTATTGCCAGGCACCTGGCTCACAGACCTCGGTGGGTGGCTGCTCCAAGTCCCATCTGGCTCTGTTTTTCTGGTCTTCAGCTCGGTGAAGGGGTGAGCCCGTTGTTTGAAACCCTTTAACTATGTTAGTGTTTAGGTGCCTGCAGCGCGTTTTAGGTCTGGGAGTGCCCTAGCCAGACTCCAGCCTGGGGGAATTTGGTTGTTCTCTGTGCTTTTTGCAAAATGAGTTATTCCTCCTTTCCTGCCCTAAGTCACGTGAGGTTGCTTTGTGCGGCGAAGCACTCGTGTTGCTCTGTCCCACCCCAGAAGTGCCTAAATGATTTACTCCAGCCTCCCACCAGAAGGCAACTAGGGAGAGGTGGATGCAGCGGAAAGGGCAGAGGGTCTCCCATCGCTCAGAAATGATACATGGCAGGGGGACGAAGGGGCAGAGGGAAGATTACAAACTGCCTTCACGGCGTGAGCAGGCCTGGGATGCGGTGCACGTTTCTGATCTAAGGCTGGTGTGTCTGAATACTACATTTTACAGGATAAGTAGCAAGATATGAAATCCTGCAGAGAGTAGGAAAGGTGTTTGTCGCTATGTGAACCTGGAGGGAACCCTGCAGTGGTTTGAGAAGATCTTCTTGGGCTTGATGAATGTGCGGGACGGTAAAAAACTTTGTGTCTTAGAGAGAAGAGTCACAACAGGCGTGATTGCCCTATCCCACTGACTATTTTATGTTCAATAATCTGTCTCTGCAACAAAACGGTTGGGCAAGACAGTTGCCTGGCCTGAACCAGATATTTAGCTTCCAAGTGGAAAATGTTAGATGAAAAGAGTCACAAAGGAAATTAATGACAAAGCAGGGAATTACACCAGGGTCTCTGAAGTATGAACCCCTGGAACCACCTTCTCTTTCAAAAGTTTAAGTAAAAAGAGGCATTTTTACTTAAAAAAAGTAAAACTTGATAAAAGGAAATGGTGGGTTTATTGAAAACATGATTAACCTATGAAAATATTCCCTGCTGGGTGTCACCAATTCGGGAACGCAGTGGGACTCAAAAAAAAAACCCGAAACCAAAACCCAAACAAACACAAAGGATTCAACAGTTACGTGAACAAGAAGAATATTTGTGATGACTTTGGTTAGGAGAAAACTCTAAAGCGTATAAATAGTGCTGCAGGGCATAAGTCAACTGCTGGCTGTCAGGGACCAGGAAGACATTTCCTCTGTGAGAAGGTTACTGTATAATTATCTAGGACAGTGTGTCTTCCTTTGAAGTGTTTGATGGTGACCAGTGGAGGCAAGGTAATGGGTCATGTAGTTTTGTGAAGTTTTTTTGTGACAGGGACATTATCTGGAGCCTGATGGCGATTTCTTCTGCCTGTTTGGGATCGCATCTTTCTCTGGGGTTTTGTTCACCTTCTCTTCAGGTGTCTCAAGCAAAGACATTTCTGCTCCCTACCCTCTGCGGAAAAAGATTTTGAAGACCGGAGTCCTTGACATGAGCAAATTATTCTTGCCATTCGTGCTAGATTCTTTTCCTGCTCGTATTCACTCCAGTTCTCCTAGGTGATGTTCTGGGAATGACCTCAAGGAAGCCCTCTGTTGCTGGGACTGTAGCTCCTGGGTGTTGTCTGAGCTGTCCCATCCATTGCAGTCGTGTCTCTTGTTCTGTAATCTCTGCCTTACCGCCTTGGTGCTCTTTCATCCGCTCCAGAAGTTAAATGTGTTATTTTTTTTAAAGCCGTGTTGCTGCTGTTCTGGCTAACTTGATGCATTTTGTGTTTCTTCCTTCGTATCTTGCAGGAAGAGCCAAGGAGCAAATCGAAGATCTGTGCCAATGTTTTCTGCGGAGCTGGGCGTGAGTGTGCAGTGACTGAGAAGGGAGAGCCAACCTGCCTCTGCATTGAGGTACGGGGGCAGCACAGGTTCTGTGTCCACCACAGGTGTCACCACCATCACCTCCGGGCTGGGTTTTGGTCACTGGAAGGATTTTGTGATGGGATGAGGCTACGGGTGTTTTGGAGCAGCTGCAAATTCATGGTGGCTCTTCCAAGAGCAGGGCCTTTCCCTGTGTGGTGAGGGGGAAGAGCCCTTAGGGTAGCTGTTGTCTGGGGCTTGCAGCTGTGCTACTTGCACAGCTGCCTGGGGTCTTCACGCATACTGGAGACTTGGCTGGGGGTCCTTCGTTGGGACAGCCCAGTAGGGTGTTGATAAGCAGCTGGCTTTGGAGGGCACTCTAAGGAGCGTCTGCGAGCTCCAAGACAGCCTGCCTTCACTGGTGTCTTGTTAGGGGAGGCTACAAGCACCCGACTGAAAATCAGCTTTTGTAGAATGGAAATAATTGTGGTAGAGCACTGTGAGGCTGAATAGCTCCATCCAGCAGGGAGCCAGGGATGATTAGAAGAGCCTTTCCCAGCTGCAGAGGCACAGCATCTCCCTGTTTGGCTCTGCCCACGCTTTCAAACCATTCCAGCCTGGCTCCTGGGAATGGCTGTGAAGTTCTTTGTTCCCACTTCCCTCAGAGCCTGCAGCTCTGATGCAGCCAGCCTGGGCACTGGAGAGTGAAATGCTCTGTAGCAGGAAGAGAGTCCATCACTCTGGGTAGGCTTGGCCAGACCGAAAGGGATGCGAGAAAGAATCCTGCAGCCTGAACAGTGGTGCTGGTGAACTCTCCCTCTGCTGTAGGCTCTGCTGTGCGCTCGTGACTGGGGGCTTATTCTACATTCAGGTGTAGGAAGGTGGAGCAGAGCCTAGAGAGGGATGTAACAGAGCTGAGGGAGCAGAGGCGCACAGAAGAGATTCATAGAAACATCTCCAGACAGGCATATCCGTGGCACACGGAGCAGCTGTTGCAGGATTACACTCAGTGTTTATGCTGGGCAGTGATTTCTCTGCTGGGCTCTGGTTTCAGGAAGGCTCCTGCCGTGGTGGTGGTGTCGGAGGCTGGGATAAAGGGAAGCCTTTGAACCCACACCCACAGACTTCTCTGTGAAGGTTTTTTTGGGGCGGTGATGGGTGGGTTCAGCCTGCGTCAGACACCTTTTGGGCCAAGAGGGCTGTGCCAAAGGCTTCTGTTGAGCCAGGCTGATGCTGGGGCTCACTTGCTTCCCTCTAGCTGTCCCAAAGAGACAGGTAAAATGCTGTCTTCTCTGACTCTCTCACAGCAATGCAAACCTCACAAGAGGCCCGTGTGCGGTAGCAATGGCAAGACGTACATGAACCACTGTGAGCTGCACCGTGATGCCTGCCTCACTGGCTCCAAGATCCAGGTGGATTACGATGGCCACTGTAAAGGTAACCCTGTGTCAGGGAGCGATGAGGGACGGCTACCTTGTGAGGGAGGGAAAGCTGGGAGCCAAGTGTGATGACGAGGCAAGGCAGAGCTCTCGCCATCCAGGACCTTGTCCCACAGTTGCTGGGCAGGCTAACAGGGAGCAAGGCTGGGAACGATAACCAGGTTCAACCAAGATTCCAGATCACCCAACAGGCTTGTGGTGATGATGTAGGCCTGAGGCAGAGCCATGAAATCAAGTCAGACACAGGACCAGTGATGGTAACCAGGATTTGGCACAGGCCTGTAATTGCCAGACAAGTCCATAGTGATGCAGCCTATAGCAGAATGAGATATGTCAGAAGACAGTCACCAGATCAGGGCCTAGATCTACAGGATCTGTGGCAAGTACAGGAATGGTTGCAACAGAGCTGGAGGCAGGCATACCTACAGCACAGTCCCAGGCAAGAACTCTGGGCTGACCTGTCAGCTGAAATGGGCTTACGGATAGAGAGTGTGAATGGAGGCCCTAGGTGAGGTTGGCAGGGGCAACCTGTGGCACTTGTGGGCCCACTCAGGACCCTGACACCTTGGCTGTGGTGGGATCTTGGAGGTGTTGTTTCCCTGGGCTGGTGGGAGAGGAGCACTCTGGAGAGCAGGGCAACTGCTTGCTCCTGCCTGCCTCTCTCTGATCTCATGGATTCAGCCAGGCAGGTCTCTCAGTCTGCCTGCCGAGGAAAAGTTGGACTCTCAAGATAAATCCCCAAAGCCCGTACTGCCATCCCAGTTCATGAGGGACCTCAAGAACTTTAGGAAGAAGGATTCATCTCAATAGTGGGGGAGTTTAACTCGCCCTCACGCGTTGGGTCCCAGCCTTGCACATGCCCATCTCTCTTGAATGAGAGGAACTTCTGTGAGAGCTGTTCCAGGAGTGAATAGGTGACAAGGGAGAAGTAGCACAGGCCCAAACTGCCTGCCCTCCTTTGCTGTTTGAGCAAAACCTCTGCCAAGAACCACGTGTAGCCTGTTGCTAAGAAGTAACTCAGAACCACAGGATCATGGAGATAGGAAAGGAACTTCTCTCCTGAGGTCATCTATTCCGCCCTACCCTGCTCAAGCAGGGTCAGCTAGAGCAGGTTGCCCGGGACTGTATCCAATCCAGGATTTTTAGTATCTCCAAGGCTGGAGACTCCACACCCTCTTTGGCCAACCTGTTTCAGTGTTCAGCCAGCCTCACAGTAAGAAGTGTTTCCTTATGTGCAGATGGCATTCCCTGTGTTTAAATGTGTCCCATTCCCTCTTGCCCTGTCAGTGGACACTACAGAGAAGAGTCTGGCTCAGTCTTCTTCATTCCCGCCCATCAGATCCATAAACATGGATGATATCGCCCCTGAGCCTTCTCTTCTTCGGGCTAAACAGTCCTCAGCCTCTCCTTGGGTGGCACATGTTCTGGTCCCTTAATCATACATGTGGCCCCAGTGTTTCCAGAGGCTCCCAGCTTACCCTGCTCTTGCCCAAAAGCTGCACCCAGGGTGGGAAAAGATTTGTATTGCTTCACGTTGTGTCAGGAAAGTTCTCTTCTGTCTTTCCATTAACAGAGAAGAAGTCTGAGAATCCAGCTGCAAGTCCAGGTGAGAAACTTGTGTGGCTGGGACCTCTGTATTTGGGAAGAGAGGTGGGAGGAAGGCCTGCTGGGGGAGTTGAAAGTGGTACCTCTGCACTGGCTATTGCGGTCTGAGTTGGTGAACCAGCTGACATATGACTGCCCAGCTCTTTCCTCCTGGGTAACCTTCCAGAGCTCGTACATCTCCTGCGCTTTTCCCTGCGCTGACATGCCTCGGGGACTCTGAGTGTGTACAAGGTGCAGTGGAACCCAGTTTGCCCCTCGGGACACGAACTGTGTTCATCACCCAGACTGAGGGGAGAGACACTCTTGCGTGGTTCGTTTGGGATCTGAGACACAACAACTGTGGAGCTGTTGTCCCCAGTTCCAAAAGCACTCCTTTGAAAGACTTTGCTTCAGGAGTGATTAACTGATGGGTGCAGGGGTAGCACTACGTAACGAATGGGACATTGTCTGGGGAGCCAAGGGGTGTAGCCAAACCACCTCTCCCATCAGCCAACAAGTCTGTTTGGGTCCCTGTGCCTGGTTTGTCCCCTTATACGTTGCCTTGTGTACTTAGACTATGGATTTTGGGGCCATGACCTGTGCTTCGTCAGGGGACCCTTTTCCTGTCCATGGCCTCTAAATGCTGGAGCTGTAGAAGTGTCAACTTCAGCTGCCTAGGCCAGGCGAGAGCAAACCCGTGTACAGACTGAAGGGAAAGGACCATGTTCTGGGCATAGCCACCACCTCAAAGCAGTTTCAAGGAAGTTCAAGTTTCGGGGACAGGGGGTTGCTCAGTCTGGTCATCGCCCTTGCAGAGGATGGAGGTTTCGGTACTTGAGAGTTAACGGCTGAGGGCCCACGGCATGGGGAAGCCTGGAGACACGGTCCAAGACCTTCCTCCTTCAGTCTGGAGACCCCCCACCCAAGATGAGTCAGCTCCGGGTTGCTGTTCCACAAGCATTGGAAGTGGGAAGGCAGGAGGGCTTTGGCAAGAGTGTCGTTTTCTGGCCTTGCCACACGGTGTCACCCGCAGCCCATCCGCTGTTCAGCACATGGCACCTCTGCTTTGGTCGCCAAGGGCGGAGGGGCCGGCAAACTGCCATTTTGCAGGGGCCGTCCGGCTGGTTTTTATTTCCAGTCGTCTCTCTCTGGTCTCCCTGCCAACTTCGTTTCTCTCATCCTTGCTTTTTCTCCCTCTACACCGTCTCCCGTGACAGTCGTCTGCTACCAGTCAGACAGGGATGAGCTTCGTCGCCGTGTCATCCAGTGGCTGGAAGCTGAGATTATCCCAGACGGCTGGTTTTCCAAGGGCAGCAACTACAGCGAAGTCCTGGACAAGTATTTCAAGGCAAGTAGAGCAGCACCTGCTTGGAGGCCAGAGAACATTTCTTGCCCCATTCCCGCAGAGCAGTTGCCGTGCCCCCACCCAAGAGGCTCCGGTGTGTGATGGGCCTGTCGAGCAGGGGGCCAGAGGGGTCTAGTATGTGCTACAGCGTGATACGTTCAGGCTGCTGGTGGCAGCGGCTGCTGATGGAGCCACTGGCATGGCTACAGGACAGCCTAGACCTGGAGCATCCCTGGGGATCTGGCGTGCCCTAGGGAAAAGGAGGAGGGCAGACCAGGCGTGCCTGTGGCAGGGGCTTCAAGCAGACTATTTGCTTGCCAGGATTATGGCCTGGTTGCAGCCAAGAGCTGGCAGCTCCCTAGTGCTCTGCAGGGGAGAGGAACTGCCCATCCTGCAATAATCCCATTCCTCTTCCCTCCTCCCTGTCAGTCTGTCCCTCAGCCCATCACCACCCCCTTTTGTAGCCGGCAGATCACAGGCTTCTCCCATGCTCCTGCCACATGCACTGCTGCGTCCCTCCCCCTCACACCCGGCTCCTGATAAAGACTTCAAAGCATTCAGGATGGAGCTGGAGGAGCAGGTGGGGAAAGGGGGCGAATGTTTAAATCAGAAGCTGTTGACAGCGAGAGATTAATGGTGCCTGACAGGAGGTAGCGCTGCAGGCAAATTTGCCATGGCAATGGCACCCTCTGGTGAGACAGAGGAGCTGGTCCCCGTGCTCCAGAGAGCATCCTTGCCTTTGTAGCTGTTAATGCTGCTCCGTCTGTGGAAACCCACTGGTGGCCCCCTGCCTCAGGAACCCCTGAGGGCACCTGCCAGCACCCGAAAACTGCGGGGTCCTGGGAAGAAGAGCTACACGGTTCCCCCCTGCTGCAAACGTGCTGTCCCCAGCCACCTTTGCAGAGAGTCTCCCCAGGCCGTGGGCTTTGCTGAAATGCGAGAGCCAGCCAGAGGCTTGCTCCACTGCCGCCGCACAGCCTGGTCACCCCTGCTGGCCCCATGCCTGTGGGGCGGCTGGTGAAATCCCATGGCTGCAGCTCAGAGGCAAACAGCCTCATGTTCTCATTATTGCACCCCTTTTTCTGAAGCACCCATCCTAGGCATGAGCGGGTGAATGTTTCCGTGACTAAGCCATACCTTTTCTCTGACCAAAGGGGGAATTTCTTTCTCTGGCCTGTGATAATCTACCATGTCAGCCACCCTTAAAGCTTTGAAATACTTTTAAAGGAGAATTCAGAGCCTGGAGCTACTTGGGACAAATCCAAGCTAAGTCAACTAAATGGATTCAAACACACACACATTTGTTTCACCAGTGAGGGTCTGCTGGATGGATTCTGCAGCGCCCAGCCCCAGGGCTCCGCTCAACAACACCTGATTCCTGCCCTGCAGGCAATAAACACTGGAAACAAAGCTGACGTGAAGCTTTTCCCTTTTCTCCTCGATGGAGAGGTCTGTAGATGTGGCATTAAGCTCTTTCCCTCCTGGAAGCCTGACTTGTGTGGATCACTGGGACGTGGGTTGTTTGTCAGGCAGGCCATGACCTGGAAGGATGTCGTTTGAAGAGCGGTGCCAGTAGTGGGAAGCTGCTCCACTTTGGAGGGCGTCTGAGGGAACACATAAATGCAGACCATAACACTGAAAGGCACGAAAACTAGCTTAACTGCGTTAGGGTCATTCCGAGAACTGCGGCCACTTTCACAAGAAATAGCGGGGAGAGAGGCTTCCAGGTCTAGCAGAAGTTGGTCAGTGGAGCGGTTACACGCGGGCTTCAGCGCGCAGCGTAATTTTCTCAGCCCTACAGGCCTCTCCTGAACCACGCTGGGGTAACAACAGGCAGCGTCTCTGAGCGTTCCTGGAAGCACTGCGCAAGAAGGCGGGCTGACCTGCCCCAAGTCACGCCGCAAAAACGAGCCGGCAGCAGCCTGCGTGCGGAATTCATTGTCCCCTCACTGCAGTGCAGCTGTCTCTGAGGGGGCCCAGCAGTCCCTGCCGAGTGCCCGGCACTGCGATATGACATCTCCAAACAGGGAGGCAAAATGCAATTACTTCTTTGGGAACATAGCCAGGATTTCAGGGCTAAAAAACCTGCTCTTCGGTGCCAGGAGTCCTGTCAGGACCTTAAGAAGTTGGTGGCGAGGTGGTGTGCTGTTGCATTAAATTGCTCCTTCTTTGGGATCAGCAAAAAATTGCTTCCTGTGATTTTGCCTTTTGTCACTGTCAGAGTCCAGGCAGAGCTTTACACGTATTGAAAAGCTGACACCTCCTTGAATGCAACTGGTCTGCTTTAAGGCAGGAGGTATATCAGAAGGCCAAGAGCTGTCTGGAACAAAGAGAAGCCACGGGGTTAGAGCCGTAAATCAAGCAGCAGGAGGTGAATGAGAGGCGGTGTAGCTTACCCGTGAGCGCAGGGCTAAGATCATGTCTCCCAGTTCTGCTGCTAGTCTGGCTATGTTGCTGCTTTTCTCTGAGCCTCTGTTCTTTGTGCAAAACGGGGCCGATGCAACCTGTTTCACTAAAGATTCAAAAATGCTAAGTTCTTATGGAAGAGGGAGAAGGAAGGGGTACCTTGAACGGATAAACCAGACCCTCTCACGTCTTTCCCTGCAGAGCTTTGACGATGGCGATTCCCGCTTGGACTCCACGGAATTCCTGAAGTTCGTGGAGCAGAATGAGACAGCTGTCAACATCACCACCTACATGGACCAGGAGACCAACAAGCTGCTCAGGTGGGCTGTGGGCAGGGTTCCAGGAGGGCCTGGGGGCTGGGTGGTAGAAGGGGGCATGAAAACCCACTCATGGAAAATACCAGTTAGGGCTTGTGCTAGCACAGAGAACTGTGCATGAAGTGGCTTCACACTTGATGAGGTGTGAATACCGCCAAATGGAGCAGCCCTGCTCCTACCCTTCCTGTTAGGTGTGTATTCCAACCCTCCTTTGCCTTAAATCTAGTAGGTGTGCAGCCGGAAGGGGAGTTGGGTGACAGAAAACTTGTTGTCTTCTTCATTTCCCAAGAAATTAGCTTTCCAGTGGACTTCACTCACCTTTTCCTGATAGCTGGATCCAGCGCAAGGAAGATGGTGGGAAAACCCAGCTCATGGGCAGCCTGCAGTTAGAGCTGGTGCAAGCATCGTATGAAAATGTAGTTTGAAAGGTTTCCCTTTTTCTGCGTATGAGACAGTGAGGAGCACAGGCTGCTTGTGGTCAGGCTCTACTCGTGTGACAGCGTGGAGATGTCAACAGGTTCCTATTCCTGCTGTTCTGAATATCCCCCCACTTCCCGGCCCTTTGCCAGACAAGAGGGTGTTTTGTGACTATTTTGCTTTTGCTTGTATCCACTGAGGTTTCCTCACAGAGGCCACTCTGCCAGGCATCTCAGGGCCTTCCTAGTTAATACTGAGTTTACCCATCTGTATTCCGAAGCCGGGGACCAGCCTAGTACAGCCCTGTGCAGAACATGCCTCTGCGTTTCCTTTCAGGGGACTCTGCGTAGATGCCCTCATCGAGCTGTCAGATGAAAATGCCGACTGGAAGCTCAGCTTCAATGAATTTCTCAAGTGCCTCAGCCCGTCCTTCAACCCACCAGAGAAAAGTAGGAACTCCTCGCTTGCACTGGGGAACCAGAGGGGACCTGGGAAGGGAGGGAAGAAAAGACACTGTGGGCCAGACGTGGGATGCTGTAACTCCACGCCCAGAGATAACGTTGACATACACCTGCCTCCCTTCTGACAGCACCCCTTGTCAGAAGTACTGCTGCTTCTGTCCCAGAGCTCGCACAGCTCTTGTGATGAAAAAGGTTTAGATTTTAGAAGCAAGGGCGTAGGTCAAAGGGATATGGTATGCTTGGAAAGTCAAGTCATGTATTTAACAGTGCGGAGGTAAACCATGTGAGGAGTTCACGACTGGATAACTTAGGAAAATCAGACCAAAGTCCTGCTATGCTTTGCCTTTTACGCAGGGGGCCTCCCTGATGAACATCTCAGAGTTCACTGTCCTTCCAAATCCAGCTCAGTGCTACAGTTCACGTGGAAGCAGCTTAGTGTTCTGCTGTCCAGACGTGCCTAGCCATTCATCTGATTGTCTCCTCAGGGGGTGCCGGTCCAAAGGTGCCGGATTTACATCCCAGTGCTGTGGCACCGAGAAGCAGACAGAGGCTGTGCTTCTTAGGGAGTATTAAATTGAACTCTCTGTGGCCTCCTTCAGTTGGAAGCGGGGGATGCTGCACCTCCCCTTGAAAACATGATCACCTGGTTTTCACTTAACACCATGCGGGCCCTTGAATGCTTTGGGAACCTTGACTTAAACATACAATATTTTTTGGCTGATTTCACACACCAGATTCAACGTGAATATTTTAGTCTTTATGAAATGTTTGTGGTTAGGGACAGGAGTGCCTCCTCCCAAAGTTCGTACCTCTTCTCTCTCAAGGCGTCTCCAAAATACGTTGCCTTTAGCCCGCTTGCTCTCTTACAACCGCTGCCCTTGTTTTGTGCCTTTCTAGAGTGTGCCCTGGAAGATGAAACCTATGAGGATGGAGCAGAGACCCAGGTGGAGTGCAACCGCTGCGTCTGTGCCTGTGGGAACTGGGTGTGCACCGCAATGACATGCGAGGGTCCGTATGCTCTCCGGGCAACTAACTGTATTGGGTTGTGAACAAAAGGGATTAGGGCTTTCTGTCTTTCCGAGGATACCAGCTATCTGGATTTCTTCACTCTCCAGCTTTTCCTCAGCTTCTCTGTGGGTGGCTTCTGCATCACTCTCCCGTGTTGGCCAAACCCAAGCTGGTTCTGTTCTAGAGGTCAGGAAGGGTTTAACTGGCTCGAGGGCAGTACTTTGGATTTGGTGTTGTGAAAATTCAGCATCAAGTCTTCCAGACCAGAGCTGCTCTGCATCCAGCTGGCTTGGGGCACGCACAGACCAAATAGGTCACTTCCTGCAACCCTACACGTAGGCGTGAGCAGGTCGGCTTTCCTGTACGTGTGTCAGTGTCCTCACTGCATCTGTGTTTATAGTATCTGTACAGCAGGAGCTGGGATCCTGTCGTGTTCCACAGGGGAGATGGGAGGTTTCATCCAGTAGTGACAAGAAAGCACTTTAGCCCCTTGCCGTAAAACCTGTAGAAGGAAACAATGGCAGTGGAGATGCAAGGAGGCGACGTTCATACTATGGCAGGGCTCTTGGTCTGTCTGTCCTTCCTCTGGAAGACCCTTTTGAAATTTTCACAGCCATGTTACAATTGTGAGAAGTCATGGTAGGATTGTGAACAGCAGCTCTCCGTTTTGCTTCTCATATCATAGAATCGTGGAATGGTTTGGGTTGGAAGGGACCTTAAAGCCCATCCAGTTCCAACCCCCTGCCGTGGGCAGGGACACCCTCCACCAGACCAGGTTGCTCCAAGCCTCATCCAGCCTGGCCTTGGACACTTCCAGGGATGGGGCATCCACAGCTTCTCTGGGCAACCTGTTCCAGTGCCTCCCCACCCTCTCTGGGAAGAATTTCTTCCTGATATCCAATCTAAATCTCCCCGCTTTCAGTTTAAACCCATTACCCCTTGTCCTGTCACTACAGGCCCTTGTAAAAAGTCCCCCCCAGCTTCCTTGTAGCCCCTTCAGGCACTGGAAGGTGCTCTAAGGTCTCGCTGGAGCCTTCTTTTCTCCAGACTGAACAAGCCCAATTCTCTCAGCCTGTTCCCATCAGCTCCAGCCCTTGGAGCATCTCTGTGGCCTCCTCTGGACTCGCTCCAACTGGTCGATATCCTTCTGATGTTGAGGGCTCCACAGCTGGACACAGCACTCCAGGTGGGGTCTCACAAGAGCGCTGGTGAGGCCTCCCCTGGAGTGCTGTGTCCAGTTCTGGGCTCCTCAGCTCCAGAAGGACAAGGAGCTCCTGGAGAGAGCCCCAGCACAGGGCCACTGGGATGATGAAGGGCCTGGAGCACCTTCCATAGGAGCAAAGGCTGAGAGAGCTGGGGCTGCTCAGCTTGGAGAAGAGGAGGCTGAGGGGGATCTGATCAATGCTGATCAATATCTGAAGGATGGGTGTCAGGGGGATGGGGCCAGGCTCTGCTTAGTGGTGTCCAGTGACAGGACTGGGGGCAATGGCCATCAACTGGAAAAGAGAAGGTTCACCCTGAACGTGAGGAAACCCTTCTTCCCTGTGAGGGTGACAGAGCGCTGGGACAGGCTGCCCAGAGAGGGGGGAGTCTCCTTCCCTGGAGACTTTCCAAAGCCGCCTGGGCTTGTTCCTGTGTGATCTGCTCTAGGGGATCCTGCTCTGGCAGGGGGGTTGAGCTAGGTGATCTCTGGAGGTCCCATCCAACCCCTAACACTGTGAATTGTATGAATCCCCTCCCTTGCCCTGCTGGCCATGCTGCTCTGGATCCAGCCCAGGATATGGTTGGCTTTCTGGGCTGCCAGTGCACGCAGCCAGCTCATGTCCAGCTTTTCGTTCACCAGTACCCCCAGGTCCTTCTCCTCAGTAGATGGTCCGGGGCCAATGGAAAGCCCATCTTGCCCCTGCCTTGGGAAATGTACGGGTTCTTTTCAAGGAGCCACATCCACCCTCCCAGCACTGCGCTGCTTTTTTGTGGCCATCTTCCCTAGAAACCAGGCCTTTGCTTGAGCTTTGTTTTCAGTGTCGTGTGGGGGCTGTCAGCAGTACGTTAGTTCAGATTTGTAGCCAGTAGCTTGGGCAGAGTAGGAGAGAAGGGAGCAGCGACAAGTACGTACAGAGGTTGTTTTCACATTTATCTGGCCTTCTGCAACAGAGGCTTCTGGATCACCTCAGCCCAGACTTGGCTGTGGGAGCAGGAACTCACCTCAGGAAAGATAACTGTGATACTGCTAGAGCTGCCAGAGGAGCTGTGGGTTGGTGTCAGAGGTTAAGCGACCGAATGAGAGACTCGGTTTGCTGCCTCCCCAGAAATAACCTTCAAAGGTGCTATGCAACACCCCGTCTCGCTGCCTGCTTTGTTCCCTGCATCCACTGCAGAAACACACAATGGGACAATAATTCCTTGACTTTCTGCCCATGTCAGAGCAGCGTAGGGGTTAGAGGCTACTGTTGGAAGGGTAATGAAACCAAAGAATCAGATCAGATGCATCAGCAAGATGCATCTGCACTGAGCAAAATTACCTTTTAATTAGGCATCAGTAGTTGTACTTGGATGGCACTGAGCTTCCATTTATTCCCTGCAAGAGGCCAAGGTGTTTCAACTAATTATAGGTGCTTCTTTTAAATAACATGCAGCCTTTTCCTTCCGGTTTTATTTTTTATCACGTGCGAGGGAGGGACGGGGACAGATCGGGTACCCAGGTTCTGAAGTCCCAGACAGGCACAAGGCCCATTCTCTTCCTGAGAGAAGAAGGCTTCCTTCTCTTCCATAGCATCCATCCTCCAGCGAAGCCTCCCTGAGCTTGAGCTATGCTGTGGCCAACCCGCCTCTTTTTGTTCTGTGTGATTCAGCCTCTGAAATCCGCACCCCCCATTTGTGGTGAACTCCCTTTCTGTTTGCAGGGAAGAATGAGAAGGTGCCTGGTCGGAGACAGCGACCTGATCAAGACTTGACTGAGGAGGAGCTGGCTAGATACGTTCAGGAGCTGCAGAAGCATCAGGTTGGCGTGAGGCTGGGAAGGTCTGCTTGCACTAAGTCTGTCCTTGCTGAAGGGGTTCCCTCTGCTTCTGTCACTCAGAGGCTTCTGGTACAAAGGGGAGCACAGTCAAGGGGGATCCCTGTTGCCGGTGGGGACGCATACAGGTGTGAGGCTTCGAGGTATAAGCCAGTGTTGGCATTGCTTGTGGATAGACCAAAGGCTTCATGGCACTGCCAGCTCCTCTGTCAGTGCAGAGCTTCACTTTTGTGCTCTCTTTCTCTAGGAGACGGCCGAGAAGACCAAGAGAATGAGCACCAAGGAGATGTGAGGGGCCTCCACACCGGAGGAGCCCAGGAGGATGGGCCCAACCTGCCGCCCTGTCCTCCAGTGCTGATCTCAGTATGCACCAGTGTCTGCTACAGTTGCCCAGTCACAGATATTTACATTGTATAGCGATGGGTTATTTGTTTTGTAATACACAGAGAATGGGGCCAGGAAAGGGAAGCAGAGCCCACCTGTTCAGGGAGCTTCATTGCTGGGGCCTTGGAAGGCTGAGGGGGACTTAGAGCAGCCTCTGGGACCGTTTCTCAGAGCGGACAGCTGCTCCCTCCAAGAACTAGCAAGGATTTCTTGTTCGTCTGGGGAAAGGACGGAGGTCAGTGCTGGATAGAAGAGGGGCTCTTCGGTCCATACAATTGTCAGCACCGGCCTTGGCTGCAGAAATACAGGCCCGCCAGTTCTGTGGCTGAGCACGTGTGCTGCAGGGCATCATTAGCCAAGGACCTTGCCCTGCTTACCCTCCCCTTTGGTTCGACCTCCTCAAAGCTGGTCAGCCTGGTGTGACACCTGGAAGTCGTGGTGCCATGCTGCTGGCATGAGTCCAGCACATTCCTCCTTGCTTTCCACCGGAATCTCCCCAGCCGCTCCTCCAGTACATGGTGGGCTCTAACACAACATGGTTCCTTTTGACCTCATCTCACTCTCACTCTCCCTGCCCCCTCCTTAGAGGTGCTATCATATGTTTTTTCTTATCACATTCACATGCTGGCTCCCCCTTTTGTTTGGTTGGATTTTTTTTTAATTACTTTATTTCCTATGGTAGTAGTTCAGCTTTTGTATGTTTCGTAGCTCTAGATCTTTCAAGAAAACCCAGCCTGTGGGTTTTTGTTAATGACAGTGCTCTATGCCCATGCACAGTTTGTATCGCACTGCACTCAGCCACCGCAGACACCGCAGCGAGTCCTGCATTACAGGGTATTTCTCAGCTGGGGACAGCAATGTCCTCATGGGAAGAAGAGACAGGGCTGGATGTAATTAGTTTCACCAGGCACGGATTGATGCTGCAGCTCTCTCTAGCTCTTGCTCCCTTAGCTAGCATTGACCACGTGCTCAAAGTCCATGTTCACGCCTCTCTACATCATCCAGAGACAGAGGGACCAGGCGATCCCATTAGTAGGGTGTTTTAAAACACTTAACAACGTTGAAGTCTGGGCTGTGAGCTGTCATCTTGAGCTTTCCATCTCCCTCTGGGGTGAGGCGGCAGCATTATTCTTTGATTCCAGGTCTGAGTTTGGAGTCGGGGCTGGAAGCCTCATAACTGACGCATTTCACAGTGTCTCTGGTCAGACCGTCTCTACTCTCACATCCCTTCATGGGTCAGTTTCGTGTGGCCCGTTTCTCAGAGCATGGGTCCTCGATAGAAATTAAATGCTGTTTTATTGACAATCACCTCTAGCCTCAAGCCCAGCTGATTTTCTCCTGCAGTTGTCAAACGTACTTCACAGACACCTGAACACCTTGTTTCCGCGTTCCATTCGTGCCCTGCTGTGCATCCCGAGCAGTTGCGCGTGCCCGAGTCGAGACAACGGCTTGCGACTTCCATCTTCCTGTGCGTGAGCAGCCTCAGCAGCTGTTGCCTGGTGTCTCGCAGTCCCTGGTGCTTACTCAAGCCAAACTCCACAGGCATCTGCAGAAGCGTGTTCTGCTTGAGTGGAGATCATCAGGACTTTTGTCCCAACCTCCCCCCTTTTTGCACAGTGCTTTCCTTGGAGAGGAGGAATGGGCTGGTACCTGGCAAGTGTGGGAAGAGAAGAAAGCTTGGTCCTTCCTCTGGTCTCACCCATGAGCCAGATTTGTTAATGGCTGTCTGGTCTTTGAGCTGTTTTCTGGCAGTGAACCCAGAGGACTTGCGTTGTCTTTGGCACAGTGACACATTTCCAGTGAGAATCGTAATCTACCCTGCCATGCTCGGAGGTTTTGGCATGATAAATACAGAAGGGAGCTGGTTCTTTTCCCATGAGGGTCTGGATTTGAGAAGCTGTCACCTGTGAAGGTGCAGGGAATGAGTCTATAGGAGCTGAGGGTAACGTGGGCAACGTTGGGATGGAGCCATTGCATTCTGGTGGCGCTGGATGAAGTGGTTGGTGGAATTGGGAGCGCCCATTAGACACACCCTCGCTCTTCCCCAACAGCATGAGCGCAACAGCTTCATGCGCTGGATCTGGAGTCACAGGAGCGTTGTTCTAAATGTTTTGCTTTGTTCCGACCCTGCTCTGAAAGGTAGGCCGTGCCTCCCAGCTCGCTTCCTTCCGACTTGCATCATTAAAGTGCCTTAGAGAAAACACAACAGCTTGCCTTAAGGGCTTTCCCTGGGTGGGGATAACATCTTATTGTCCAGTCAAGAGAATCTCCAGCTGGGAGAAGCGTGACACGTGGAGGAAGGGGAGGCTAATCCAGGGCTTCTGTGGGCTGCATTATGCGATAGGTTCTCTAGTCCCCTTTCCTGTCTCCTGTGGATGTGCGGTCTACGAGGATGGCTGGAGAGGTGGGTGCCGGCAGCTGAGGTTTACAGAGCCTGCGCTTGCACTGAAGGAATAGGGGTGGGCTGCTGTCTCGGGCAAGGCAGGCTGAGCGCTCGGACAAGCCATACAGCGTATCCTGGGATAGCCTGGGCTAGGAGCGCAGTGAACGTGCCTCCACACAGGGCTGCTGCTTGCCGAGCCTTTTCCTCCTCGTGCCCTCAAAGGGAAACGCAGCTGTGGAGAGCAATGCCGGTGCAAAGGGCTGCGGTACCCGAGAGGAGGGGAACATCTCGCCTCCCCACGCCGAGGGGAAGGGCAGCCGCTGGCTGTCCTGTGCCCAGACTTACCCCGCAGCAGGCTGGCCGGTCGCTAACGGCTGCAGGGGGACGGCTGCTGGGGAAGGAAGTGCTGGACTCCAGCCATCGCCCTCTGGGACAGTTGCTGTACAGACTGCAAGGAGCAGGGAAGGCTTTTTTATTTTTTTCCCCCTCCAAAAAGCCAAATTTAAGCAACAAACAAAAGAAGTCCCACTCCTCCCTCTATATTCCCTCCTGTACGTGTGTGAGATTTATCAGTATTCTGTAGGTTTCCTTAGTGCACTTATTTTACTTGATTTTGTAATTTTTTTGAAGCAGGGGGGGTTTGGATATTACTGCCAAATAAATGAAACAAAATTTAAAAACTAACAGGTGTTTTGGTTTACTTCTCACGAGCCACGTCCCTCGTTTTCCTGTTCCAAAAAGAAATGATCAACTGTCTTTCTGCAAATCCTGTGATGGCGTTTATACACAGGTCTCCACGCGCTTGCCACACGCGAGACGAGACTGTTTTGTAGCTGTGGAAACTGAGGTACGGCAGAGAGAAGCGGAAAGTTGCGATCATGGGGCAAGCCAGCGGCTCCTGCCTCCCAGCCACACGCTCCTAATGATGGGATCGCTCCACGATCCTTCCCGTATGCCCCATTCGCTCCCCCAGCGTACGCTTTACCTGCGCCGTTGGGCAAGAAAAGCCTCGCAGCTCTTCGGGTGAGATGAGATCACAAGAAGAACAGGAGTTCCTGCCTGCCGGAGAGGTAAACCGTTGCAGAGTGGGAAGAAGGAACGCAGGCTGTGAAGTACGGGGCGATCGCTCCGTCCGGTGTGGCATCGGGGGAGCCTCAGCTGGAGTATCTTCCGGTTTGGCCCCTAATGAAACACATGGATTAGGTGGAAGGAACCCACAGGCAAGGAAAAATAATTGAAGGCCTTGAAAGCGTGACTGGCCAGGTCAGAAACATCAGGCAGAAGGAAAGCTCTAAATTAACGTCTCCAAGACGAACGCACCCATCTCGCTGTGGTGGATGGGGCACGCTTCCATTGCAGCGGTCAAAGCGGATCTAGATGAGACATCAGGGAATGCTTTTGAATGCCGAGGTTAGCAAAGAACTGGAAGATGCTTCCTTGGTATTTCACAGTCTTCCTCCCTGCATGGGTTTTAAGAACAGACTAGAGTAACAGCTGTCAGATACAGAGCAGCTGGTCTTACCCTAAGGTGGGAGAATGGGCGGGTGACCTTCTGGTAGGACCTGAAGACAGAGTGGAATGGCTCGTGTCACCTTTGCTGAGCTGAATGATGAACTGGCCTTTAAGAGTGTCGTGTAACAGGAGGGTAACGTCTTCTCACCGTTCAACGTGGCCTCTTCCGTGCTACTTTTCACACCAAATGGCCTCGTTAGCATGTGCCAGCACCTGTGTATGCACTCTTAACTGTGGCTTTCCGTGCCCATTCACTGCTCACCTGCTTTATTCCTTTCAATTTCTACTGCTAGAATTCCCCAGGATTTTAAGGAGGAATGAAAGGAAGCGTCAGCCACAAGTTTAGCTAGATGTCACTGTAAATACTTTGCCTTGTGCACCGTGCATACTGAAGCGCAATGATTTTGGGGTGGGTGGGAGGAAGAACGAGAAGTCTGTTGCCCACTGCTAGCAGAGGCCTGGCAAAAACTCTGACCCGTCTGTTAAGCACACCTGAGTATTGGCGAGTTGCTGCACTGCGGCTACGTCCACTTCGTGGCTTCACAATTCTCCAGCACTGTTAAGCTTCAAGCTGAGAAACAGGGTATTTAAGTGGCTGATCAAGACTCCGAGCTGTGTTTTTAAGGTATTTATTTAATTCTGAATGCGGGAGCAAAGGGGTCTGTAATAAGACTCAGTTCCTGAAAAAGCCTGTACCAGTTCACGGGATGCCACTTTGGGAGAACACAGGCTTAAAGCACTGCACGAAACCAGAGCAAAATCCAGATGGCCTTACTCTTGTGCTTACATAAACCCTTCCACAAACTACCCCGATCCAGCTGCACAACCTTCATAGAGTGGGCAAAATCATATGGAAAAGAAATAAGTGTACTGATACAGTGTCAGCTCGTACGCAGCCGCCCCTGGGTTCGCATCAGGGGTTCGGGCAGTGAATCCATAGGTGCTTGCAGAACAAACGAAACAAGGCCAGGGGAAGGTGACCTGTTCATTCCCGCCCATGACGGCACACCCTTTCGTGCAGGCTGGGCACAGCCCTGGCACCTCCCTGCCCTGGGGAACGGGAGCTGTCACTTCAAAGTATTTCTAGTGGTAAAATCCAGAGATCATTCGAGCGCCGAAGGAAGGACAAGTGGACCGTGGGTTTCTTCCACAGTTCTGGACACCTTGGAACTCAGCATCATTACTGCTTCACGTGTTGTTTTTAAACTCTTGGCCGCTACAAGCCAACCGTGGTTTGTGTTCCTTCCGCTCTAAGACGACAAAGACTTTTGCATATGCAAAGTGTTTTAAGCGGGTGGGAGATCGCCACTCCCTTCTTTTTGGTTCTCCTATGCATCACAAGGAAGCAAACCTGTTCCTTAAGCCCGGATTTTGCCAGGACAAAAGTTCCTTCGGGCTGTGAATTGTCATTGTCATCACACGTTGCTGCTGCTTCCCATGGGCCATTCCTGATCGCACTGCTGTGTCCGAAGGGGGATGGACTGAAATCACGGCTCTTGAGTGGTTTGTGTGTGGTACCCCGGGTCAGCTGGGTATCGGTCCGTAACCTGCACCGGGCCTCGTCGCCTGACCGAGGCTTGGGTGTCGCGCACCAACTCCTGCCGCTGCCCTGGCTCAGGATAAAAGCCGCCTTCGCACAGCCGGGCAAGGAGACACACCGAGGTCCTTCTGGGCAGGCACCTCCACTTCGGTGCCCCGCCAGCGGCCGGACAGCGAGGACCAAAGGGGACGGTGAGGTGCCGGCCGGCCGCGAGGTGGGGGACACCATGGGCCAGGCCCCGCTGCCGCCAGCCATGGCAGAGTGTGAGAGGCCCAGAGGCCTTGGGGCACGGGCGGGACAGAGCGTGCTGTTCCTCGGGGGTCTGGGGATGAGGGAAAAGGGCGGGAGGAAGGATCTTTCTTTTTTCATGTTTCAGTTCGAGGGGACTCAGAGGTTCGGTGTCAAACTGCAGCCGGGCACACCTGGCAGGGAGCAGGTGCCATTTCCATCCCCTCCCCGCGGGCACCCGGCGGGGTCCCTATCAGCCCGCCTGCCCAAGCCCGCCCGGGGGAGGGTGAGTAACGGTCCCACGGGGGCGGTAACGGTGAACTCCGCCGGGAGCGGGGCCGCCGGCCCCCCCCCCAGGCGCTGCCACCCACCGCCCCGCCTCCACGCCTCCCTCCTATGCTCGTTCCGGGGCCGCGGCGGGGCTCGCTCTCTCCCCGCCGCGCACCCGCGGGTACCCCGCAACCTGCATTAGAGCGTTCGCACCGCTCCGGCCGCGGGGGTCGCTCTCGCCTTCGACGGGCGGCGCGCCCGGGATCGAGCGAGGGGGGGCGTGCGTGTGGGGGTGTGTGTGGTTGTTATTCAGATTCCGGGGCAGGACGGGGCGGGGCGAAGCGTGGGAGCCCCCGGGGTGACGCAAGGCCCTTGCGGCGGCGGCGCGCGGGGACGTTGGTCGGTGCGAGCGGGATGGCGGCGGCGGGCGGTGCGGCCTCCGGGCCGGAGCTGGAGTCGGAGCCACCGCGGCGCGGCCCGGCGGCGGAGGGCGAGGAGGAGGAGGAGGCGGAGCTGGCGGCCGAGCTGGCGGCGCGGCGCAGCGCGGAGGCGCGGCGGTTGGTGCTGTCTCCGCGGCGGCTGTCGGGCCCGCTGCCCGCCGGGCTCTCGCAGTGGTTCCCGGCGCTGGAGGTGCTGGACGTGAGCGGGACGGGGCTGGCGGAGCTGGGCGCGGAGCTGCTGGCCCTGCCGCGCCTCCACACGCTCCTGGCCAAGAACAACCGGCTGGGCGGGCCCGGCTCGCTGCCCAAGGGGCTGGGGCAGGCCCCGCTCGGCCGCTCCCTCCGCGTCCTCAACCTCAGCGGGAACCGCTTCGCCGAGGTGCCGCCCGCCCTGCTGGGGCTCCGCGGGCTGCAGAGCCTCAGCCTCGGCGGCAACCGCCTCCACGGCATCCCGCCCGACATCCAGGAGCTCCGCAGGTGAGGGCAGGGCGCCGGGCGGGACGGGCGCCCCCCGCCTCCGGGGCCGGGCCTTTGCCCCGGGGGGGGGACACAGGAAAAGCCCCGGCGGCTGCCAGGTAAACCCAACCGGATTTTCTTGCCGGGGAGCGGGGTGCCGCCGGCAGCACGCCTCGCCCCTCGGTTCTGTGCGGCGTCAGGTGTCTCCAAGCACTGCTGCTGCTAACGCCTCTCTCCCCCTTGCTCAGGTTGAGTTGCTCAAAGAGCCCTTCAGGCGGTCGATGGGCCTGCGCTGGGCAAATGGGCCACTGCCTCGGGATTTCCTAGTCCTCGGGCTGCCTCGGCGGCTGCGCTGATGCCAGTGCGGTTGGCATGGGTGCTGACATGCAGAAGCAGCTCCGTGGCTTTGCTTTCGTGGCTCTCCAGGCAAGAGCAGAATCACCCCCTGGTCTTCTGCAGCTCACGGCAGCACCACGGGCTGCTCGGGAGAATAGGGATCTGGTGGTGGCTTAGGCAAACAATAGGGCCTTTCTGCTGATACAGCTCTGGTCTCATCGGGGCGCTTGGTTGGGTTTTTGTTGTATTTCTCTCCACCCATCCATCTTATGTAGCTGTGACAGATCAGCTGACGGCTCTTCCGAAGCCTGGAGCCCTAGGCTGCGCTCGAGCGCAGCAATACATCCGGCTGTGGGGCCGGATCAAACGGCCGCAGGCCAATGACAGGGAAACCTACAGCTGAATCATGGCAAGTGGGAACATCGGTGGGGTGGGAACAGATCTTGGGTAAGACCTGGGTATCGACTGCCCACGCTGACCTGGGATAGGCGTTTCTGAAGCCCGCCATCCTGGGCAAGCCCTGTTCTGACTCGCATGTTGCAGGTGCCTCGGTGTGTTCTGCTGGTTTCTCAAACCTCAGACTAGCCCCTGTGTGGCTCTGTGCTACGACTTTGGGTCTGAACTTTCTTCACCCCAGCACTTTGCCGGGGGACTCGCCAGAGGCAGCCCCTTCTGCAGATTCCTGCAACCTTGCCCTTAAATAGCTGGATTTGCCAGGACGGCTCGGCAGAGCTGCATCTAGTGGAAGCAAGGGTGGTGTATGTGGGGTGCTGTCACCTCCGGTCCTAGGTTGGAGGTACCAGCACTGCTTGAGTGCTGGTGGGAAATGGTTGCCCATACGATTGGGTATGCACCTTTTGCCCAGATGGCACAGCATGCACCTGCTGAGGATCTGGAACAATTCTGGGTTAAGCTAAGTTTGAGAGATGCCGAGAGGCATTTTGAGTGCTAGTGAATGTCTGTGCCCTACCTGGCAGAGTTGGAGATGATCCACAGTGCCTCCGTAGCATGCCTGGCAGCATCCAGGATGTGGTTGGGATCTGATTGTTGCGCCCACCTCTGAGACAGAGGCTCCCTGCTGCTGCTTATGTGCTCTCATCTGTGGTGGTGGTTTCTCTCCCCAGCCCCACCTCCAAGAAAACAAACCTCAGCCCTGCGTTTTGTTACGCTGCTGACCCCGGGAAGGTACCAGGCTGCGTAGCCCCGCATGTGGTGTCCCAATGGGCTGTGTGCTGTGCTCTGTGCTGCGCTGCCATCAGACGACGGCTGCGTGGTTACGCTGCTTTGTTCCTCTGTCCTGCTCTGAAGCAGGGTTCCTGCCTGTCCTGTCCTGCAGCTTTTCTTGGGCTGGTCGTGCTTGAACCCCAGCTTGACAATTCTGAGAGGGCAAATGCGGACAAGGCTATTGAACTGTCTGTTTATCGTTACAAAGTGATGTGTCAGGTAGAAAAACTGGGCCAGACCTAGACTGAGTCTGCCGCCCGCGTAATCACTGCTAACTCACTGAACTTCTGCTAACATGTCACCGTGGTATAATTGAACTTTAGCTCAAGATAGCAAAGCCGTGCTCCACCAGGAGCGTCAGCTTCCCTACGGCTATGCCATCGGTGACTCTTCTGCGCCTGGGACTGCTGAAGTAGCCAAAGGGAGGAGCACGCTTGCTTGCGAGAGCTGGGAGAAAACAATAGTTTCTAATCTAACGTTGCTCCAGAGGGGATCTTAGGTCTGCTGGTTGAAGCCAGATAGCCAGTGACCGGGCACCCTCGCCAAAACGATAGTAAACGCGTACTGGGGAGAAGCTGCTGCCAGACCCTCCTCCCACCTGCCAACAGGAGGGTGCACAACGTGAGCAGGGGTGAAACAAGCCTGAGCAAGTACAGAGCAGAGCCAGCTCTTGTGGCAGGGCAACACGGTGGCATCCATTTCTGAACCTCTGGGCCAGGATGTGGGACCTAATGTAGGTGTTGGGGCTTCTGTTTACCTCACAGCTCAAGCTGTAAGTATCCATCTTGCTGTTGCTGGCAGGCCAAGACGTTGAGCCTTTTTCCATATGCCACTGCCCATTAAAGAAGTTTTTCTCATGTCTCGTGGTCTCTGAGACCACAGAGGAATGCAGGCAGCACTTTGACCAGACACATTCCTCCTCTGGTACTAGAGTTCAAGAGGCCAGCAGTTCTCTTCTTCCCGTGATCCTGGCAGCTTCCCGTTTGCTCCAGTCACTGGTTATAGAGCTGAGCAGAGCTGCAGAGATCTGGAAATACTTTTTCCAGGTAATGTCTGAGCTCTGATGAGATTTTTATTTTTTTAATAATTAAAAAATTCTTGTTCTCTCAGCCTCATGTCTTTCCTCTGCACCCCATGCGGTTCTCTGTTGTAGTTTTGGAAGGGTTCGCATGTCCGTTCTAGTGAAGGCCAGGAGTGTGGCAGGTGAGGAGTCTACGTGGTGAAGTTGAGAGAATAAAAAGCGGATGTGTCTGATCTCCGGAAGGAGAAGGAACGTGCTGGCAACTACAAACACAAAGGCCCTGGAATGAGAGACGTGTGCCATGTGTTGTTACTCGCATGAAGATAATAAATCCACGACTTTGCAGCAAGCTGGGGTGAGGCATTTTGTGCTAAAAGTTTTCCCTAGCGTGCTCCTAGGGATTTGGCAGCTATTGGACAGCGATAAGAACCACGGCCAGTCCGGCTGCTGTCTTGTCTTACTTCATCCAACTTCAGCCATCTGCCCTGTCCTTGCCCACCCGAATCTTTATGTGCGGTGCAAGATCCCGCACGGAAAGCGAGTGCCTTTCACCTGACCGGCAGCGACTGTTGTAGAAGGGCGACCTATAGATGTCCTGATACTTGAACTTTCCTTCACATGGCTTCTGTAGTGGACAGTCATGATTGCTGGGGTGAGGGCAGCAGGATGATGCTTATGATAGTGTGCGGCACCGAGGATAAGTAGCCTTGGCTTCATGTTTTCGCCCGCCTCCCCTGTCAGCCAGCAGTGTCAGTACGGTGCGAGACCTGAGTTGCAGCATTGGCCCTTGCTGTGAATTTAGAGCAGAAAAAGCACTGGTGGAGAGCAGCGCTCTTAGTATTGCACTCCTGGCTGTTGCCAGATAAAAGATGAGCTTAGCATAGGTAGACATCAAGTGTCATGTTTTCTGTAGTTCTCCCTCCAGCACTGCCCTTGCTGGTAAGGTGCAGCTCTGGTCTTCACTGTCCAGCTGTGGCTTGTGGCTTAAGGGTGTGTGGATTGTCCCCATCAGTGAGCAGGCCTGGGGACATGTCTTGCAAGTGTCCTGTAATGGGAAAAACTTCCTGATGTGAATTTTGAGTTTAGTCTTTACTGAGCGAGTCCAGAGGATGCTGCGGAGATGCTCTGAGGGCTGGAGCACAGGCTGAGTTGGGCTTGTTCAGCCTGGGGAAGAGAAGGCTCTGGGGAGACCTTATAGCACCTTCCAGTGCCTGAAGGGGCTATGAGGAAGCTGGGGGGGCTTTTTACAGGGGTCTGTAGTGACAGGACAAGGGGTAATGGGTTTAAATTGAAGGAGGGGAGATTTACGTTGGATATCAGGAAGAAATTCTTCCCGGAGAGGGTGGGGAGGCCCTGGGACAGGTTGCCCAGAGAAGCTGTGGATGCCCCATCCCTGGGAGTGTCCAAGGCCAGGCTGGATGAGGCTTGGAGCAACCTGAGCTAGTGGAGGGTGTCCCTGCCCATGGCAGGGGGTTGGAACTGCATGGGCTTTAAGGTCCCTTCCAACCCAAACCGTTCGGTGGTTCTAGTTAATACTCTGGCGCTCAGTAGGGCACCAGGAGCAGGCGGGAAGAGCTTGGAGAAGAGCCAGGCCCTTTGCAGGCGGCTGCCACGCATGCTCCTTTCCTTCTTATGTGGATTTCTCTAGCAAAGCCCAGTTGTGCAAGGGCTGGGATCAAAAGCTTCCAACGCTTAACTGGATTCGTCCAAGTTTCGTGTGAAGGCTTAGATGCCACGAAAACCAGAGGATTTGCTTTTATTATTGGGTAGCATTAAGCATGTTAGACAGGCATACGCTTAAGAACGGCTGTTACAGCCTGGGAAAAACAGCAAGGGAAGCTTTGATAAAGATACAGCGTTAGGAAACCTGCTTGCTGCCTCCCTTTTTCTTCCCCTCTTCAAACGTTTTGCAAATAGTTTACAGACGACCGTTTGATCTTAAATTTGCATGTCAGCAAAGGCTGTGCAGTTCTCTGGGGAATTAGCGAATCGAAGAACAGGGTTAACAGGAGTGTGTTGTGGGCTGCTTTTAAATTCTTCCCTTGCATGAGCCTCAAAACTGCCCGGGAAATTTCTTGCTAAAAAGTTTATCCTAAAAAAAGACCCGGAGCTATTGCAGGCTCATTGTTTCTTTTTTAGATTACCTAGTTTGATGTGCATCTGTTTGATGTCAGCTGGTAAATTTTATCCAAAGGAGCATCTGCGGGGAAGCAGGGTGGATTGAAAATTTAGGTGTCTTCTATGCCACGAGACGTTCTGCCCTTGAAACATGACTGTGAATGCGTCATGGTAGTTGATAGCGTATCAGAAATACATCTAGTGCTCAGACCAGGCTCTTCGCAGTTTTTGGTTTGTTTTGTGCCACATGGTGACTTGGAAACGTCAAGGACACACTCGAGCGAGGCTGTGCAATCTCTTGGCATGTTAAAATTTGAATTGATTCATAGTTGTTTGGGCATTTCTCCACTCCCCGTATGGGAAAGGATTTACACTAGGGAGGAGCAGCACATCGGTGGGCTTGGCGTGCCGGCTCCTGCTCGGCAGCGGTTGGTACTGGCTGTGCTGTGCGAGCCTGGAGTTGAGGCTGGAAGGGACTCTGGCCTTTTAATAGCGTATTTGTAAACACTGCTAAAAGGCAGGAGAGAAAGTGTCAGCCCCCACGAGTTACTCCGTCAAATGAGGGTTTTTTGGGTTTCCGTTGAGGTGGGTTTTGTGGGTGTTTGTCCCCTCTTGAAACTCGTTCAGCCAGATCCTGTGTGGCGGGTTGGAAGTACATCCTTTATTCTAGCTTCAAAACTAAGAACCGAGCTTACATTCGTTTGAGGCTGGTTGCATTCCAGCTTTGCTAAGTTCCTGGACTGACGTTTGAAAGTACGGAAAAATTCCAGCTCTCCCCTCTGTGTACACAGTGATGCACGAGACCTTAGCTGGCTGGCCCAAATGACTCTTCAGATTAATGATTGTCAGAAAAAATGGGCCTTAGTGTGAAAGGTTAGTTAGACGTATTCGCTAAGCTCAGTCCCATCTCTGTTACGGTCCTCCATAGGAAAACTAGGGTAAACATTGTGGGTTGGGGCTCTTTTGCAAGGAGGGTAGAGCTCAGCAGTGCTCTTGCTCGCCTTAGCAAGCAGCAAACTGCCCCCCCCCTGCCCCGAGCAGGACAGCTCGAGAGCAGGACAGCTCGAGCGCCGGCGTTGCCTTGGCCTCTGGGTCCGGGCTTACTACGACATGAGGATCGGGCCAGGAATGAACTGTGGCCAGCGCCCGCTACAAAAGGGTTGTCTCTCTTGAAAATCCTTGCCCGTGTCGTGCTTAGCTTTGCTCAAACACTCCTTGACACTTCAGTTTGATGGAGAAGTGGCTGTTGGTCGTTATTCCGTCTTGCTCAGCCAAGACTAGTCTGGATCCTTCTTTCTAGCCAGTTCTATTTGGGAGGTGGGAGTTACGGATTTCTTTAGCCTACTGAGCAGTGTTTTGGTGGAAACTATATCTTTGTTGTATTTAAAGTAAGTTTCTTTATAGTTTCAAAACCTCTTCAGGGTGCTTTTTTTCTATTAAATTTGCTATCTCATGAAGTTGATATTGGAAATTCTGAATTTGCTGCGCTAGACTGGACGCTGTTAGTCTACTGACCTCTAAAAGGTGATTCAGAAGATAGGGAAAAACAAAACAATTTTTAAGAAGCCCTTTGTTGCCAGCGAAGGAGTTATTGAGTGCATTTTTAGTTAGTGACAGTTTGTAGTCTGATGTCAGGCCTTTCTACCCTACCTAGTAGAACTAAGCCTCCTCGTCATGACACAACCTTTAATGGGTTTGAAAGCTGGAAGTAGTATGTAGGCAGTGTTTTTGCTGATCTTGGAACTTCCAAGTTTCACACCTTGAAATTAATTTCAGAAACATTATTGACTACATATTTTGCAGCCCTCCTCCCCGGTCCTATGTGTTTTATGGGCATTATTGTCTTCAAACCGAGAGGATGAAGAGTTAATTATTCACTTTTCCTAGGAAGTGAAGACTTGTACACATCTAAACCTTGTTTAAACATTGAAATCCACATTACTGGAATTCCCTTGCCCAACAGTTTTTTGGCGTGGGCTCCAGCAATGGCATGGGGTTAAAATATGCCTAGGAATTGTATGGTCAGCAGTTAGGTTCTTAATGAGAGCCAAGCAGCCTAAATCCACCTTGGGAAACAATGGAGGTGGAAGGAGGAGTTTTGGTTAAAACTCTGGGCTTTGTTAGGGGATCAAAATTTAATTAAAACTAATCTCCCTTTGCCGTGGCCTTCGCACAGCACCCCGACTCCTCACCCACGGGTGGGCTGTGGAAGAGAGGCTACTCTGAACGGTGAGGGTTTTTTCCTGCACGGTCAGGGTCACCTCCAAATGTGCCATCCCACGTGATCTCTCAGCTGAAGCAAGTATAGGCAAAATCAGTTGAAATCTGAGGCTTAGAAACGGTTTCATTCTGAGCCCACTTTTTCAAATCTCAGGTATCGAGCTTTCCTCTGACGTACTCCAAAAAGGCAAGGGAATCCGAGGGGGGTGAAGCTCCATGAGCATCTCCTCGTGCGTTGCCGTGGTTTGGTTGTCCCGTTCTTTGGTGGTGTGCGAGTGGCCCCTGCAGCCCAAGCAGATGCTCTCATCGGATCTTAGGGCTTCAAGTTTCTTGCAAGAATTGAGCTAAATAGCCTCTTTCTACTGTTTTTTGGTACCCCGCAGGGAGGAGCTTCTCTGGTGCTCCACATGCTCTGTGGCACAGTTGTAGGGTTCAGATCCCCTCTGGGTCAGCCACCCTTGGGTGGTTTGGTCGTGTGTTTCTTTGCCAGTTGTATCTGGAGCCATTCTCAGTCCCTGGGGTGAGACGGAGGTGTCTCCTATTCCAAGGAGGTTATAAACTGTTCTTAAAGAAGGGCAGACGGAGCTGGATGCCTTTTCTGGAGCTGGATGAAAGTGGGGAGATTTAGATTAGGTATCAGGAAGAAATTCTTCCCGGAGAGGGTGGGGAGGCACTGGGACAGGTTGCCCAGAGAAGCTGTGGATGCCCCATCCCTGGCAGTGTCCAAGGCCAGGCTGGAGGAGGCTTGGAGCAACCTGGTCTGGTGGAGGGTGTCCCTGCCCATGGCAGGGGGGTTGGAACTGGATGGGCTTGAAGGTCCCTACCATCCCAAACCACTCCATGATTCTTTCCCTGGTGTGTGGGGATTGCTTGGTGGATCAGAGGGGGCCGGTGTACCCTGTAGTTAGGCAGCTGGCCCAAGTATGTACTGAGATCTTGAAACAGCACCTGCACACAGGACCGTGGGATCCACCTTTTTCAGGCACGGGAAAAAGTGTTGCCTGGACGGTGATTATCAGTGGTGTCTCTCGCCAGCCAGAAGTGCCCAACTGAACCTGCCTTTGCTCCTCTTCCAGACAGCATCTGAGAGCAGGGCAGGAAAACTGACCGTATGAAATGGGGACTTGGAGCTATTATGTTGAAGTGCTTGCCAGTTTTGCTTCCTGGAGGAGCAGAGATGCACAGCAAACACAGCCTACTCCACCTGGCAGTCGGGATGCAGGGCCTCTCTTCCTGCCTGTCTCACATCCACTGAGTTTTCACAGGCTGTCCAGTGATTTATTTTTTAAAATTATTTTATTTAGGCCCAAACTGCAGTTAAGCCCAGCTGATGTTTTTGGTAGCTCTGGGCTCCGTGACTTCAGTATACTGAAATTGGTGTATCTGAGAAACTGCTCGCGTGTACTTGCGTGACCAGGATGCGCTCCGTGTCGTTGTGGTGCCGTTGGCACGTGAGTGGTGTCAGAGCAGGACTGGATGCCTCTGGCTTGTGCTGGAAGGTTGCAGTTAGTCACCCAGGAGTCAGATGGTACCGTAAAGAGCGAGTGGGGCTCGTGCAGAGGTGACCAGAGATTCTCATGGTGAACATTTTCAGGGAGAGCCACTCCTCTCTTGCTTTGCCTCTGTTGAAACAGAGAGCTTCCGCTGACTGCAGCAGAAGCTGCGTCAGTGCCGCAGACGCTGTGTGCGCAGGCTGCTCTTCCTTGGAGGTAGGAGCTGGAGCTTTGAACGTGGGGCTGGTGTAGGAGTGCACAGTTGTCTGGTGCCAGCCTACAGATGGGATGGCAACTGCAGGAGGCTGGAGGTCAATCTCAACATTATCTGTTGTGAAACAGCGGCTCTGTTGTAATTTTGATGGGCGACTCTGTTTTGTTGGGGTTTTTTTCCCCTCAGCATATGACATTATACATAGTAATCTGTAAGTTTTCTTCAAGACATGTAGGGGATGCGAAGACCTAGTGTTAAATGAAACTGGAAATCACCTTCATGAACTAATGCAGCGTTTTCTCTTCTCTTTTTCAGTTTAGAGTTTCTATACCTTGGAGGGAATTTCATTACTTCAATTCCACCTGAATTAGCAAACCTGCCTTCTCTAAGCTACCTAGTTCTGTGTGACAACAAGATCCAGAGCATTCCACCTCAGCTGGCACAGTGAGTATTTACTGTCATCAGACACCAGCTGTAATTAACTCTTTGAACTTTTTCTTCTGCATGTGTGGATAAAAGCACCTGGGAGGAGGACCTATTTGTCCTTCAGTTTGTTAACGTGACTAGACTGGAGCTTTAGCGTGGGGCGCTGCAGGCGGACCGTGAATATATAATATGGGAATCTCAATCAAAGGGTTAAGGGGAAAATAAAGTCACCAAATATACACTTTAAGGTGAATTAATAGATATGTACAGGGAGCCCTGAGAAGTACCTGGGCAACTCGGAAAAGAGAAACTCCCATGCTACTGTATTCTCATGGTGAATGCTTGGTCTGTTTTGTCTTTCACCCAAAGCATTTTTGTGAGTGCCTTTGTGTTGTACCGGCCCCTGTGTTCCCATGGCAGTCCTTACTCGGGGGTCTCAGAATTTTTTAGTGCTTGTTAAATCCAACAGTACAGCTCTAGAGGATAAGTTGCTGCTTTCTCTCTTTCATAACGGCAGAACGACAGCACTGCAAACTCTGTACAGGTAGCCTAAGATGGGAGGGGAAGAAATCACTGTGTAGCACAGAGTTTTCTGAGTTGGAATTTGATGGTGTACTGGGATTATTCTTCATGTACAATGTCCGGTTATTTTATAGTGGTTTGAGAGCATCCCTGGATGCTGTGCTGAAGCTTTGTGCTCCCTGAGAGAGGGAGAACACCTCCTCCAGAAGCCAAAAAAACTGCTTGTCACCTGTGCCGACACCAGCCTGGCCTGACCTGGCTTAGCTTTTTGAGATCTGGTACTATCCCAGTGCAAGCTGATGCAGCCACAAGCAACGAAAACATGGGGCTTTCCAGGGCTGGCTGCCTACCAGCAGTCATCTTTAATGCATGAGGGAAAGCAGGTGACTTGCTCAAAGTGTGGTATGCACTGGGTACAACGAAACATTATCTCCCCTGCAAGCACTCGCTTTGTATGCTTTTGTTCTGTGCTGCCTTTTCTGGGAGGTGTGGAATATTGAGAGGGACAGAAGCGTATTTAAGTCATTCAAGTTTCCTAGGGCACTCCGGGTGCTGGAGTGGCAACAGCTCTTTTAGCATGAATTTATGCTTTAAAAAGAAGAAGAGCCAAAGAAAAAGAAATTGGTGGGAGAGGAGAGAGTAATCAGGTCTGCGTGTAATGTGGTTGCGGTGTGATTTTGCTTGCACATCTTGACTGGGTTCCCATCTCCATCCTCAGGCTGCATTCCCTGCGTTCCCTTAGCCTGCACAATAACCTGCTGACTTACCTTCCTCGGGAGATCCTTAACCTGGTTCACCTGGAAGAGCTGAGCTTGCGTGGGAACCCACTGGTTGTTCGGTTTGTCCGTGACCTGACCTACAATCCCCCAAGCCTTCAGGAACTGGCGGGACGCACAATTAAAGCTCGCAACGTTCCCTATGCTCCCAGTGATCTCCCGGAGAATCTTGTTCGGTATCTGAGCTTGGCCAGCAACTGTCCCAATCCTAAATGCGGGGGTAAGTTCACCTTCACTGCTCCTCTTCCTGCTTTTACCTGATGGATTGTTTTCCCTCTGACTTGCCATTACTTTGGTAGCTCAGGTTAGATGTGGTGTTGCATCCAAATGCTGGGTGCATTTCATTGGCCCCTGCTCTCCTGTAAACTTGTCTTTAAGGAACCTTGTTGTCGTGGTTTAACGCCAGCTGACAACCGAGCACCACAGAGCTGCTGGCTCGCTCCTCCCCTGGTGGGGTGGCAGGGAGAAGGTATCAGGAAAGGCTCGTGGGTGGAGACACGGACAGGGAGGGGTCACGGGCAAAACAGGCTCGACTTGGGGGGGAAAATCAATTTAATTTGTTACCAATCAGATCAGAGTAGGGCAATAAAAGATAATAAAACAGATCTTAAAAACCCTTTCCCCCACCCCTCCCTTCTTCCTGGGCTCAACTTCATTCCCCATTTCTTAACCTCCTCCTGCTGAGCAGCGCAGGGAGGCGGTGAATGGGTGTTGTGTCCAATGTGTCCATCACACGTTGTCTCTGCTGCTCCTTCCTCCTCAGGGGAGGATCCTCACACCCTGCCCCTGCTCCAGCCTGGGGTCCCTCCCACGGGAGACAGTCCTCCACCAGCTTCTCCCATGGGAGCCCTTCCCACGGGCTGCAGTTCTTCATGAACTGCTCCGGCGTGGGTCCCTTCCGTGGGTGCCATCCTTCAGGAGCGGCCTGCTCCAGCCTGGGCTTCCCACGGAGTCAGGGGCTCCTTTGGATGCATCTGCCTGCTCCAGTGTGGGGTCCTTCCCGGGCTGCAGGGGGATCTCTCTCTGCCCCCCCGTGACCCTCCATGGGGGCATGGCACAGCCTGCCCCCTCCCCATGGGCTGCAGGGGAATCTCTGCTCTGGGCACCTCCTCCCGCCTTTCCTCACTGACCTGGGGGTCTGCCTGGGTGTCTCTCCCACATCCCACCCCTCTCTGCTGCTGCTGTTTTCCCCTCTTAAATATGTTCATCACAGAGGTGCCAGTTGGCTTGGCCACGGGTCCCACTTTGGAGCCAGGGAAACTTCCAGCAGCTTCTCACAGCAGCCACCCCTGTGGCCCCTCCTCCGCTGCCAAGCCCCCCCTCCCCCCCTCCCGCAAACCTGATGCACTTGTTCGCTTAGGGGCGATGTTCAAGGTCGTCGTGCTGGTTTGCTGTATGTGCAGGGGAGTGTAAGACGGCATGTCTGCCGGAGCCTTTGCAGCTCATCCCAGCACTCCGCTACCCCTTCGTGGTCTCGGGTGTCACTCCCCTGAAACAGCTCGGACTTGGTGGACAGGAGGACTTGCGCAGGCAGCCTCCCTGAACAGCGAGGCTCGTTTCTGGGTGGAGGAGAGGAGAGAGCTCGTAATGCTTGGCAGTTCCCGAGAGCAACTTGTTTAGCTCTTGCTTGGGACTACTGGTGTGTAGTTCCTGGAAGGAGAAGGACTTCACAGAGAAGCCTGGAATGCTCGGGCTTAATTTGGCTTAATGCTTAATCTTTATCCAGAGTAAATGATCTGCGCATTTAGCCTTTAGAAGATTAAGGGAAAAAAATCATTAATTATTATCTACCCTGCAGTCATAAGCAGGCGGTTATCTTATCTCCTTACGGGACAGTATCAAAGCATGCTCCGTAAGCAGAGATGGAAGGGCTGGAACTTGTGTTGGAAGGGAAAGAAGCATTTCCTTTTTTAGAGTTTTGCACAGCTTGGATAACCGTCGATTGGTTTTGTTCTTCTTCGCTTTTCCTTATGAGCCAGCACAGTGCTGCAGCGTTGCTCTAACGCTGCAGGAGGAAAAGCTTATCCCGGACCAGCTGGGACTTAAAACACCGCTGGAAACTTCTGAAAATGTCGGTGTTTAAAATCACTTGCTGTGACAGGAAGAGAACGTAACTGTGTGTTACGGCAACACTGTTGCCATGGAGAGCGGCATCCAAACTCAGCGTGGTGACTCCACTCAAGCAGAAGGAAAGTAGAGCCGTGAAGGTCTGTTTGTGAACGCCTTTTTGCTAGCTGGTAGGAGAGGTTTTACAAGTTTGAAAATAGAGTGGATGAATTAATTTGATATTTAAGAAGCTTGCAAATTCCCAGCCTGAGATTTCTCCCTAATGGTTAGAAGAAATGGGAACCATCTGCCCTGTGTCTTTTCATGAGGAGCGTGCTGTTCTGAATCACCTACCAGATACAGTTTTACAGTTGGGTTGGGGTCTTTTCTTTAACTAAGAAAAGAAGTTCTGCATTTCCACAGGTGTCCTGGTCCCTCCTCTTCCTCCAGCATCCCTTGCCCTTCTACATCTGATGCTCTGTCAAATCCTAATTTGAGGCATTTACACCAAACTTGCAGAGCTTACGGCCGTTTCCGCACGGGGTCTCATACGCTGTTACTGTCCCCTCTGTCCTTACAGGTGTCTACTTTGACAGCTGCGTCAGACAGATCAAGTTTGTTGACTTCTGCGGGAAGTATCGCCTCCCGCTGATGCACTACCTGTGCTCCCCAGAGTGCTCCTCTCCCTGCAGCTCTGCCTCCCAGAGCTCTACTTCCCAGAGCGAGTCCGACTCCGAGGACGAAGCCAGCGTCGCTGCGCGCAGGATGCAGAAAGTCCTTCTGGGATAACGGGGAGCGAGAGGGGAAGACTGGAAGGAAAACGTGTTTGACAAGCGATAGCGGAACAGCGAAGCATGAGCCTCTGGCCTGAAGGGCTCACGAGAAACTGTCCTCAAGTCCATGTAAGGGGCAGAACATCTTGGCAAGCCTAGGCTTGCTTGGTGCAGTGCTGCTTAGGAGAACTAACTGGGTGGCTTACTGCCTGTAGGGTGCCTGGGGTTGTTAGAAACATCTGCCGTCTGGGAGATACCCGCCCTCTCCCTCCTACGGGCCGGGGAGGGGGATTTGTTCTCACTGGCGGATCGAGTAGGGTTTTAATCTATGACACTTCAGTGGATTTCAGTCATCCTGCAGAGCAAAGGAGGCTGTCCAGATCCTGTAACACTGTGGTAGATCAGAAACAGGCTAATGATGCCATGTGAGTACGGATGGACCCCAATGTTTTGTGTAGCGTGTTGATTCTTTGCTCTCTCCTTTGATTTCGGTTACAGATTTTACACCCATCTACTTAAAAATGGGAGTTGGGGTCTTTTTTGTTCAAGAGTAGACTTTTCCAAACTCTGGTTACTCTTCCTTTGCCTAGAGGCATAGGGTCCCTGTGCTGGTACCGATGTTACAGCCATCGTAGAACTGAGCCACCTTTTTTCTCCCTTGCTATACCAAGCTGCTCTTAGTGTTTCCTCCTAACTGTAGCTGTGATTTTTCCTGCCTCTGCCCGTTACAGCTGGAGTATTGCTGTCTTTGTGGTGCCTTCGGAAAACAGACGAGTCGTTCTGCTGAGCCTTACTATTACTTCAGGCTTGTGGCCGTACGTGCCTGCGCAAGGGACCAGATGCGATGCTCCGTATCGTGTGTTTGAGTCTCGGCTTACAGGAGCAACTGTGCTTTTCCGTCTGTGAAACGCAGGAAAGGTCTTGATTGACGTTCCTTGTTCCTAAACCACCACGTCGCCCCGCTGTGCTTGGGGCAGAGTTCCCTTCTGTCTGTAAGCTCACCTGCTTGCGGTAGGCAGCGGCTGAATGAGTTGGGAATACTGAGAAAAGTGCCGTGGAGAATGGAGTTTTATTCCTAACGTGAGAGGAGAAGGCGGTAGGGAGGCCGAGACGCGTTGTCTGAGCATCTTGCGCGAGGTGGTTTTGAAACCTCTTCCTTGTTTATGGGTTTGCATTTGCTCTTGTTATAACGGCTTAAGCAGTTGGATTGTTGGTGTAACGCCTTCGGGCGCCTTCGACTATGTTTGAAGGAAAGCTGCAGAAAACAGCTCAGAATTGTTAAATATCAAGGAATAGCTTATAAAAATTAACATTATGAACTGACAGCTGTCTATAAATCTACTTTACGGGGCTGTTGTGTTTGGCTCAGTGAGAGCTGCCCCCTTATTGATATCTCATGGCAAACAGTCCTTTTGATGCAGTTTCAGAGCAAATCCAACTGCGGCTTGGAACGCGTGAGCAGAGCAAGTTGTGTTAAGAAGCTAAACGAACGAGAAAATCGTTCCTTAACCTGTTTGGGCCCTACGAGGGAAATGAAAAACCTGTGCTCCTCTCCCGCGTTCAGAAAACGCGTGTACTTGTTTGAATATCTTACGGCGGCTCTGTGTTAATGGCCCTGTTTAATTATGTTTGACACTTTATATATTAAAGCACTTTGATAATGCTACTCTTTTTAACTAGCTTTAGTGATTTTTTTTTTTTTTTAATTAGACTACAACTTTTCATTTGCTGTGACCTGAAGAACAAGGTCTGTGAAACTTGGTACGTTCCAGTCTGTCTCGGTGGGCAGGTTGAACTTCTTGCCTTGCGTTTCCTTGACAGCACTGCTCATTTCCCAGGTTTCCTTTGGAAACAACTGGAATTTGAAAGAAATGATCTGGTTGTAAAATTTCACCCCGGCCATCGTTAAACGTTACAACTTAAGTCTGAGGATTTCCCCACAGCGCAGATCCGCAGGGAACTGAACTGCACGTGCTCTGTGCCTTTCCAAGCCGTTTTGGTGAAGCGTGTTTTTTAACACACGGTAAGGAGTATGTGCCAAGCAACTGGATGTCACTTTAGCAAATCCTGTGAGGTTTCCTTGGGAAGAACAGCCAACAGATTTTGAGAGAAACCGACTGCATGCTGTTAGTTCAGTCAGGATCAGTGAGTGGCCTGTGTTTTGTTCTTCGTCTCCTCTTTCAGATGCTTCTTCCTGTCCCGAGTGACTGTTGTGATAGCAGTGCTCAAGGGCAGTAAACTGATTGCAGAGCCACGGTTGTGAAAGGGCTGGTGGTGTAACGGTCACGGTGAGCAGCTGCATGGGCTGGAGCTTGGCGCTTCTGCCCAGGAGCGTGAGCCACACGAGTTGAGATCTCGAGATCTTCCGAGCTCAGGGCCAGGAGGTACCACCTTCCATCCTTCTCTTTAGCAGCAGCTGTCTTGAAGTCACGCGTTCTTTCAGCTCACAGGGTTAGATTTCACCGCAGTTCCCGTTTGCGCGGTCGCACGTTTGTGTGTGACGGGCTAAGACCAGTGGTGGCTGGTTCCGATTTAGCTCCATCCCTAACTGCATTGATTTTCCTAACTGAACAGGCATCCCGTTTCTGCCCCAATTCTAACAGGGCTCAAGGGCTAACCTTTTCTTCACAGCTTCTTCACTGTAGCCAGGTCAAAACTTGACAGTTGATACTTCTATGCATTTTTAGACTCGATAGGGTGTCTTGTCTCTTAAAAACTTGCCTATATTCCCAAATAAGCCAAGTTTTCTTTTTGCTGCTGGGCTTTAAAGTGCAATTTGAATAAGTCAGAATTTAAAACTATCAAGAACTTGTAAGAAAAACAAATGGTTGGTTGGGTTTTCTTCCTCGAAGGTGGGTTTGAGAGGAGTAGGGTTGCAGGTTTGTACTGTAGTGCCTAACGTACTGAGCCCCCGGGCGTCAAGTTTTTCAGTAACCATTAGCCCCCAAAGACTGGGAAATGTACTGGGCTATAAAATAGGTACAACACAACTTAAGAATACGCCGAGGGATGGTAGGCGGTGGTTTTGCCAGCGTTACAGCTCTCCTTGCCAGTGTTAAATAGCGGATTTCAGCTCCTACAGATGCGTCTCCGAGTAGAGTCTTTGGTCAGTGTTTTGGTATCAGTCCCCTTGTTGCTACAGCAGCCCAGCACGTCTGGCCTTTGAAAGGGTTCTTAAGCCGAGACGCAAGCGTGTGAAGCAGAGCTGGGTCGTTCCCTCTTCCCGGTGGGGCCCTGCCTGCATTCATCCTCTGCCCCGCCGCCTCTCTGCCAAGGGGAGCTGCCGGTGCCCCTCTGAATGCAGGTACTGAATGGGAACTGTGGGGTCGTGCTAAAAAAGAAGCAAAATATCAATCTGACTGGAAGCAACTTACACAGTTGCCAATTCTTTTGTGTTTCTCTTTCTTCAGTAAGAGGTGAGACTTGAGGAAGTCAGTGATGAATTTAAACATACTCTGAAGTGGCCAGATGCAGTTTTTCATGGGCTTCTGTCCTGGTCATTTTAAGTCTTTGAAATCTTGTGTTGAATTATAATGGGAGTGTGGGGGAGGGAGGGGAGAGCCAGCTCCTTTTTGTTCCTTACTCTTGTTGGCAAGAATGAATGGAAGGAATTTAATCCAATGAAAGTAATGAAACTTAATCCCTGCAATGTGTCTTTGTTACCCAGTTCAAAGAACTGTTTTAATGCATCTTATTCACACCATGCCCTCCCTCCCTCCCCAGCTGAAGATACTTCAAATAGACTACTTCAGAATGCAACTAACACAGCAGAAACTCTATCTTGGAAACCTTTCTATTGATTATTTCATTTGCCTGCCTGACTAGAGGATTGATCTTTTACTGACCTGAACATTAAGGGTTCTCATCCAGCCCTCTTGTTGAATTTTTATCATGAGCATTTGTTTTAGGAAGTCTTAAAGTGCCTTATGTTTTCAAAAGTGTATTTTGCTAGAAATGTACGAACGTAGATTCCCTCTAACAGTATTTCATTATGAGCTGTAAAACAAATTGCAAACACTAAACCAAAAATGTTATTTCTAAGGTTGTCTGTTTGTTATTTGCTGGCATCTCGCTTCTGGTGTTGCTGCAGGCAGAACCCTTGCAGAAACGTGAAAAATGGGGCTATACGCGGTCGGGGAAGAGAGGAGGTTTGTCCTGTCCTGTGTAAAACCAAGAGTGGTTGAGACTTGCAGAGGCACTGCTGGAACTCTTGGCTTTTGGGGCCCACTTGTGACAGAGCAGTGTGTGTGTTTCAGACCGGAGCCTGTTTTACCGTTGGTATGGTGTTGCAGAAATTTGCTCCACGGTTTAAAGGTGGAAGTAATTCACAGGCAAGACGAATATTCGAACAAGAGAAGTTCTAAACTTCTTGCATTGTTTTCCCTCTTCATACGCTAATCCTGAAAGCTGTAAATGACTTTTTGAATGTTAATTTTCTGATCATGTCAACTGGCTAATGTGTTCCCATTTCTTGCGTAATCCCATGTTTCCTCCTACGTCCTGAAGAGTTGTTGTGATGGATTGCCAAAATGTTTCAGATCCTGCCGTGCAATTACCAGTTGTCAGTGCAGAAATGTGATGTGTTGAAAAATGGGACAGTGGGAAACAAGAATTACTTGATGTTAACTTCAGCAGGAACTATTTCAGAGATGGTTCATCTTCATAGGTAATGCAAAACCTCTCAAATTCTGCAGCAGCCCCATTTCAAATAACGTGAAATGCTGAGGAACGCAGTGACCTTGCCTGTAATCACCGGGCTGAGAATATTCTTGCCGTCTTCTGTTAACTAATTTAAAGATACCCTTTTCTGTGCCTTCTTAATACCCTTCTCGTATTTGGAAACAAAATCATAGAATCGCTGGTTCAAAGGAACCTCTGGTGGTCTCTAGTCCAGCCTCTTCCTTCAGGCAGGACTGTTGCCAGCAGTAGTTCAGATCGCTGTGGGTTTGTCTGGCTGAGCCCGCGGAGACCTCCCCGGGGTGAAGAGGGGCGTCCGCGGAGACCTCCCCGGGGTGAAGAGGGGCGTCCGCGGAGACCTCCCCGGGGTGAAGAGGGGCGTCCGCGGAGACCTCCCCGGGGTGAAGAGGGGCGTCCGCGGAGACCTCCCCGGGGTGAAGAGGGGCGTCCGCGGAGACCTCCCCGGGGTGAAGAGGGGCGTCCGCGGAGACCTCCCCGGGGTGAAGAGGGGCGTCCGCGGAGACCTCCCCGGGGTGAAGAGGGGCGTCCGCGGAGACCTCCCCGGGGTGAAGAAGAGCATCCGCGGAGACCTCCTGGGGTGAAGAGTCCACAAGCTCTCTGCCCTGGGACTATAATCTCCCAGCGCAGAAGTCTCTCCAAAGGTCCAACATCTTCCTGACACCAGTTGCCCGTCTTCTCATCTCAAGGAGCAAATCTTGGCTCTCAAACTTTCTTCTTAGGCTTTAGTGAGAAGAGTGTAAATGAAACGTGAGTTGTGTAGGTGCCTGAAGCGGATGCTCAGAATGTCACGCTGAGATTGCAGGTGCATGCAGGATTGCACAGATCCAAAAGGGAGCATTACGTTGACACTTTGGAAGTGCCCTTCATGAAGTGGAGCTATACGTTTCCTACTCAGACGGGCTGCCTTAGGCGATCAAGGCAGCTAGAGCTGAATGCCTGCACCTTCTCCTCCGCACTAAGGTGGTGAGTGGCAGTTGCCAACCGTTTAATAAAATGTATTGGAAGAAAGTTACTCCTAGTGCTGCACTGAGGAAGGCCGGGGCCACCTGCACCCTTCTGCACAGCCTGCAGATGGCATGCCGTTGTTGAGCAGCTCTTCCCTTTCCACTAGCCACTGCTCTGTGGTGGCTTATCAGGGGAGATCTCTCTCAGCAGTCAGCAGTGGAGAATTTTGACGTGGAGGTTTAACATCAGCCAAGGTCCTTATAGGATTGAGGGGCAGTTAATCCACAGCAGAGCCCAAATCCTGCTTCCAACAGGACTTCTATAGCGAAGTGAGGGTGTCGGTTGAAGGACTGGTCAGCCAGGGAACACCCAGGACCCTTCTCTTTGTCCTGGCCTGGGATTCTGGTGGCACCTCAAAGCTTGCCATCAGACTGGCAAAGGATTAACTACCTCCAAAGCGTTGCCCAAAAGCCCTGTCTGTAACCCGCTCTGGGCTCTGTGCAGAAAGCAGGACCCGAGGTCAGCACTGGTTAGCAAATTGCATGTTTATCCTAAATACTACGCTTTGGTGAGGGTGTCAAAGCCCCGCGAGGGTGGCTGCCATTTACCCATCTCTGAAGGTCTGTGCTGGCATGTTGGCGAATGATTTCACCAACCTGCATCGTTGCCCGTGTAAGGGAGTGTGACAGGCCTGGGGTGCTTCGAGGTCCTTGCCTGGGCTGTGGCATGGACGCTGAGGAACCGGTAAGTTGGGAGGGCAAACAAACCCTTCGTCTGGGTGAAAAAACCCTCAGGGCTTTGAAAACAGGTAAGAACAGAACATGCCATTGTGGAAAAATGGTTTTCCATAACTCCTGGGGTTCTTGGCATCCAGAGTAAAAGCGGCTTTCTAACAAACGTGTAATGTTGAGCATGCTCCATGGTGCCAGGCAGCGTTACGAGGTTGCTCTCCAAAGCCTTGCTCTGCACTCTGGGGAGGGCAGCCTCGTGGTTGGCAAGGATGACTTCGTGGATGCTGCTTGTGAGCAGGATGACACCGAACAAGTCTTCACCAAGGTGGCGGGCCCTGGGAAGGGGAGCAGTATGGACACAGAGCTGGACACTTAGGGGTAAGGGACCTTCTATTTCCCTTATCGATAGCCCTCTGTGTCAAACATGCTGGGTATTGCTTTGGAGATGGGAGAAGTCGGGCCCTTGGAGAACATCCTTTGCGTCAGGTAAACGGGGCACTGCAGCTCTGGTACCTCCTTGGCAGACAATCCCTCCGAGCAGAACTTGGGTTCCCCGTGGGTTGCCCTGCTCTCAGTTGGAGGACTCACGTGGCTCTGGGAACTGCACCCCCAGCTCGTGGAGCCTCCAGTGTGAAAGCACCGGCTGAACCCAGCGCTTCGTGTCTGTTGCACGTGACGCTGCAGAAAGGGACTTGCTGGAAGATTTGAAACCATCCTTTGCATTTACAAACCCAAACACCCTTTACGGTCTAAGTCAGAGCCGAGTGGTTTGCAGCAGTGGGGTTTTGATCTTCAAATAAACGCTGCCGTGTGTTTTCCAAAGTTGCATTCCCTAGTTACTCTCTTTAGATATTTGGAGTTAAATTGCATCTTTTTGTTTGTTCTTTCTTTCTTTAAAGTGGTCCCGAGTCTTCTACTGAGAGATACAATCATAAAAGGCCTTGCAAAAAAAAAAAAAACAACCAACCCCTCCTGGGACTGGGCTCGTTGAAACACGTTGTGAAACGGTCCAGGAATGTCTGAAACTTTACGTTGGGCTTTCACAACCCCACCTGGCTGCTTTGTGCTTGGAAAACCAGTTTGGGAGATGACCCTTGGCCACGGTTTGTAAGGAAAGCCCACCCTGAAAGCCTGGCCGCGGCTTGTTCCTGGTCCCAAGCGCAGCCCTCCAAGCGGCCTGTCTAGAAACACTTCGTGGTGCTTTTAGGAAAGCAAATTTTGTTTGGTGCCTGTGTGGAGGGGAGAAGCATGGCCTTAGGAGGCAAAAACTTCCCTTGATGGGATGCCGCCAGCTGGCGTACTCCGGGCTTGTCCGGGCAGCGGGTATTTCATCCCTGTGCCCTGCGGTCTCTCCGACTGTGGGCCACGAGGAAGAAAACTGCTGTGGAGCATGTCCAGAAGCATCTCCGCCTTTCCATCCTTCGATAAAGGGCTGTGGGCATCTTACCCCATCGGTGTGGAGTTTATGTGTCTCCTGGTTCAGTGCTCCAAATTTGGCCCCATTAATAGTGGCTGGCAGAGCCCTGATGGGGTGTATTCCTGCTCCCGTGTTCCCTGCTTCAGCCAGGGGAATGCGGCTGGTGAATTCCCTCCGGGAAAGAGGGCAAAGGCAGGCTGGGCGTCTCCCAGGGCCAGCGTGTTCCCGCGTCAAGGAGGAGCCTGAGTTTGCACCGGTTGCACGTAAATGCCCCTGTGCGATGTCGTTTGCAGGGGAGGGGATTAGCGGGCTTTGTCTTCGTCAACAACCAGGAAAAATGCATGTGCAATGGGTGAGGGGAGGTACTGTAATCACTGCTGACGTGTGGGCGGCTGGCCCAGAGCTCTGCTGCGAGCTGGCCGGGCTGCCAGCGAGGATGCTGGAAGCGTGCATCCCTGCATGGTTCGGGCGGGCAGAGCCCTGTTGGGGTGTATTCCTGCTCCTGTGTTCCCCACTTCAGCCAGGGGATTGTGGCTGGTGAATTCCCCCCAGGAGAGAGGGCAAAGGCAGGCAGGGTGTCTCCCAGGGCTCTGCTGCGAGCTGGCCGGGCTGCCAGCGAGGACGCTAGAAGCGCGCATCTCTGCGCGGTCCGGGCGGGCAGAGCCCTGCCTGAGGGTTGCGCACAAACCCACGAGAGCCTCGTGTGAGGTCCCTCCTAGGCTTAGGAAACATTGGGTGCCTTTGCCATTATGCAGTTGAGCTTTTGCACCCAGAAGGTCATTTCTCTTCAAGCAAGAGGTTTTCCCCTGTGGGTGCGTCCTTCTGCTCTGGGTTGTCGCAGTTGCGGATCTGCCCCGCCGCAGCGGCAGCCTTTGATAAACGTATTGAAAGCGGGGGACAAAACGTCACTGCAGTGTCACGCTACCTGGTACCTAAGTTTGGGGGGGGTTCCTCTGACAGTTGAAGGAACATGGACATAATTCCTCAAAGCCAATACCAGCTTCCAAACCAAGGGAAGAAGAGCACCTTGCAACATCCTTTGGGGTCTCCTGGCAAAAGTACAACGCAAGGTGGGGATCTGTGCCATTCATCACGGGGGCTAAAGGAGGCTCCTGTAACAGGTGAGTGAGGAGGGAACATCCTCTTTCATGGGATTTCTGACCTCCAGTCCTGCTTCAGACACGCTGTAGCTTTTCAAGAAATGTATGGAATATGCCTTCTATACCATCCCACACATCCCAAGTGCCTATTGAGGGGAGGTCTCATTTGATGCTTTTTTTAAGCCATCACAGAGTTGTCCCCAGTTCTCTGGGGTGAAGCCTAATGATACTTTGACACAACAAAATGAGGCAGACCTGCTCTGGTCTGGCATTGCTTAAATAGCAATAGTGGGCCTATGTACAGAGGCAGACCCAGCAAATCCTTAAGGTGATGGCTGGTTCGTCACCAACGGAAAACCTTTCCATCCTTCCAGAGGTTTTCCAGCTAACTGTTGCCATCCTGGTCCAGGCAACCGCAGGAGGTGGGCACGGGTCTGCAGTTCACACGGTGCAGTATTTCCTGAAGTCCAGAGTAATAGTCTGGCAACAGGAAGGCTGAAATGCCATTCGACAAGACTGTTCCAACCATCTTTTGCTACTGCTCCAGGTGCCAGGATAATGTATTTTCCCAAGCTTACTTCCCAGGATCCTGGTACGCCTTTGGGTTTAACTAACTGTTGGAGAAGCTGAGTTGGTGTTTTATGAGAAGACATCAATGCTGGCACTCCTGGTTAGGGTGATAAAAAAATCCTCCGTTGCCCAGGTTTTCTCCTTGTCGTAATGAGCCTGAACATCCCGGACCTGAGAGGTTTCCACCTGGCTGTTGAATTTTATATGGCAGCCCAACCATTTCAGCAATGTCTTTCTCCTCTCCCCTTTCCTTTTACAGAAACAACCTTTTCAAACTTGAAAGTCCTATTGCTTTTGTCATGACCTTTTTTCAATAATACTCCAGGGTTGAAAAAAGCTGACAAACGTCTTCGTGATCTTGTATTCAGTAACAAGTATCTTCTCTGTGCGCATTTCATTGGTAAACATCTAGTCATAAACCTTTTCAAAGGCATTCTTTTTTTTTTTTTAAAGAAAATAAAGGTGTGTTTCTTTTATTTTTAAAGCAGTCCACGACGAATGGCCTTCAAAACCTTCAGGGCTGGTGTGGGTTGCTCTGTGAAATCTGTGATTTTAACGCTTTTCAATGACAGCAAGCAAAAACTGTTGCGGGTTGTAAAATATTTTCCCATCTCAGTTTCTAAAGGTAAAGCAATCTGCAGTCGGTGCTTTGAGTTTCTCAGTGGCAACAAAGCGGTGAGCTTATTTATCCAAGCGCTTGAAAGCTTCGTTAAAAATTCTGTACTAGAGAGCTGTGATTTTTGAGGTATGTGTCCTTGGCTCAAAATAACTTTCAAGGCCATGGAAAAACCAATCATATGACTTGTATTTTAGGTGTAAAACCGTGGGCATATGTAGATTGCTGCCCATCAAGGGCAAGATGTACTCAAGCGGTTGTTAAATCGAGTGTTGCGCATCCATGGAATGCTGCTGCAAAGCTGCATTTGAACCAAGGGCCCTGCTTTTAAGATTTGCTTGCACCAGCTTTTCCAAAGAGTAAGAAACAATGGTTTCCTTGTGCGCCAGGCTTGCGTTGGCCTTGTTCTTCAGTCATTGCTCCTCCTCCTGTTGCTGCTCCACTTTCTCTGTTGCCTTCATCCGACGAACTCCTGGCTTACAGCAATGCTGTGGTCTATCTTAAAGTACGCACCCTAAAACTGGTAGCATTTAATGTCGTTCAGCCACTGTTACTCAAGTCCTGAAGCTCAACCTGTTCTTTCTGCAGGTTGTACTTGTCCTCCCCACTGTGCAAGTTCATTGGCATCAACACAAGGTGCTGGACGTAAGTGAATGTTACACCCTAGGCATGGAGGAACTCCACAGCAACCCTCCCTTCGGCTGCCTTTCCATGCTAGTCGCCACCTCTGCACTGGCTGCTCTTTGGACACACAGGGCTTCTCCTGACTTGGCAGATTTCTGAGAGAGACTTGCTCCAGGGGCATGTGCCAGTTCTTTCAGAGATACCAGTCCTCTTCTTACCTTCCACCTGCCCCGGTTCCTTCCTCAAACTCACGTTTACTAAATTATTCTTGATATTACAGATAGCAGAACGTGTGGTGGTAACATTTTCTGACCCCCTTTCTCCTAACCCATTCTGCTTCTGCCTCTGAAGTCAACAGCACTGGCCTTGTGAAAGTCAAAGCTTCGCGTTGATTTAGCAGATCGGTTCAGCTTTTCAGCCTCACTGGCCTGTCTTTGCTCCCGTTTGACTCCACACAGCACCCCTTTCTTCTCTCCTTGTTCTCTTTTGCATAAGGATTTTTTCCATGACGCCCCTGTACTCCTTTTCCATTCCTCATGTTGCAGTCCCTTCTCTGGCAGCCAGCACATACATCCCCTCTGCCGAGGATCCCCACCCGCACGAACGTGCTTTTCCATGGTGCTTGTGCAAGTGGTTGTTGACCTTTCTGCTTCTGTCCTTACTTCTTCTTGCCCCCTCTTCTTCATCCTAGTGAACCCAGAAACACCTTCTTGCACCGCTGGCCCTCAGCGCTCCACAGCTGTCCCCACGGGGATGGGTAAGGATGCAGCCAGCTGGTCTCTGCTCCAGGATGGCCCATTCAGGATGGATGTGGGAACCTCCCCTTTCAAAGTGTTCCCACCAGCCTCAGGAACAAACACTGAGTGGTGAACATGTCCCACCAACACCCTCTGCTCCCATGGCTGTCGGCCTCCGGCTCGGGCTGAAGCCTTTGTCTCTAAGGACTGCCACGAGCAAGGGTTTTCCTGGACTGCGAGGATCCAGAAACAGGGATGTGCTGTCCTTGCCTGGCAGCAGAGTGCTTAGCAGCCAGGGAGACGAGTCTCAGGTCCCTGCTGTGACAAGGGACCACCTCAAACGGGAGGTGTTGGCCTGTCTTTCCAACTCTTTTATAAGGAAAAATGCCTCAGATGTGGCAGCTAGAGCCAGAAACAAGGGATGCTTCTGTTGTGCGCCGCCCGTGCGTTAGATCTGCGTTAATAGAAAGGGGTTTGTTTTTGTTTTTATTCCTATTGTTAGAAAGAAAAACATCTTCGCTGTGCCAGGTGGAAGAAAGAACATGGTGAATAACTGAGGTGAGGTCATTATATGACTTCATGAGTAGTCACGAACTGCTTACAATTGAAGGAAACTATCATTTACCACCTGTTATTTAGCAGACGGGCACAGCTGAAACTCGGCTCCACTGCGGACTTTATTGTTTCCCTGTCAAATTCTAAGAAGCTGAGATACCTCCCAGGAGCCCACTAATCACTGCTGGGGTTGGGTGTTGCTGCCAGTGCTGAGTGAACCTTAAAAGGTTTGGTGGTTCAGATTAGCATCAAAGAGGCTGAATGCTTCCCCTGGGTTCCAGGTCACGCTAAACCTTTAATAAAAATCCTACACTGAGACTCAGTATGAAAGGAAAGAGCAGGCAGGCTTACTGCCTGCATCTGGCGTGACCAGTCCCTCGCCTAAAATTAGCTTGAACTCCCGGTATCCTGTGTCAGCATGCGCTTGGGCAAACCACGGCTGGACCCTGGGGAGCTCAGCCCTCTTCTCGGAAGGGTGGTAGCCAGGCACTGTCTTCCACTGAAGCGCTGTCTAACCTTGGAGGACATTAGCCATTCCCTCACCAAAAATGGAGACTCGTTAAACCCAAGTTTCCAATGGAAAATAAAGGCAGAAAAAACAAGAAGCAGAAAACCGCTTGGTTCTTTGGGGTTTTTCCCCCATTTTGTATATTTTGGTAAAGAAAACCTGTCATTCTGTAGGCAGCTCGGTCAAGGATGCCCCGTCTTCCCACCAGCAGGCCCTGTGGTTTGCCATAAGGTGTGATTCTGCCTGATCCCATCCCTGTGAGAGGGATTCGCTGATGTCTAATAAAAGCTGCGCGCATGCTCCTTCCCCACTGGAGTGGGAGAGGGAAGCGCTCACCAGGTTTCTCGAGCCCTGTCCAGCCACTGGAACTTGTAAAAACGTAATAGCTTTGAGAGTCCCAGCTCACTGATAAATTCATTGCAATTTTCCAGGTGGTTTAGAAATTGTTGGTGAAGAGGGGATGCTGGACAGACAAACACGGGCACTGGATAAGCCTCGTTCCCTTAGGATGTCAGCCTAAAAAAGGGAATGGTCCTAACTGATTGGAGAGGATCTCATCAAAGATGAGGCAATCGTTTGTCTCAGAGTCCTGGGACCAGATCCGTATGAACGTCCTTGTTTGCCAGAGCCAGAGAGGTGCCTGGTGCCTCCGCCGCCAGAGAGCTTGGTCACAGCCTCCCTCGATTCCCCTACACACAGGTTACACATTGCGGCACAGGGTCAGGCTGCTGCTTTCTCAGAAACCCTGCCCAGGCTCCCTTTCCCCTGACACCATACCTAATCCACGACCTCGTGGTTTCCCCTTGATGCCATCTCCAAAAAATAATAATTAGAAAGTGTGTGGGTAGCCAACTTCCAAAAGATTGGCCACCTCTCTCCCACAGACCGACAGGATTCGCGCCATCCAGCCGCCCTCCTCTCCCGGCCGGTCCAGCCCCGCTGCCCTGTCTGCAGGCAGGCTGATGCCCATCCAGCGTTGCCATTGGCGGGGTGCAGAAAGACTTTACAGAGAGTTGTTAACACCCCATGGATCTGGTTCACGTGTGGGTAGAGCAGGAAGGACCAGGGACAGCTGCAGTAAACCGGCCTTTCCACCAGCAGCGAGCACCAGCTCCTTCCCTACGGGGACGTAGCCAAAGGGTGGCTGGAGCAGGTCATGTCTCAGGCCCAAGCCTTCTGTGACTTTCTGACCTGCCCCCCTGCCAGGTGAATCTCGGATTAGCCTTGTTTTGCATAAGAGACAGGCAGGGTGAGTAGGGTGTTGCTAGCAAACCAGTTTTCACCGGTGGGAGTGAGCTCCAGTCCTAAGCATGGTGGAAATCACGCTGTAGCCGACGTTCCTGCCCTAGATGTGTTCTAAGTGCCAGAGCTTTTGCTTACAAGGGGATGTGGGTCTCATGCCACTAGTGAGTGCTTTTCTTCCACCATATTCTTAGTCTTTCCTTGGATCCCTCTGTTTCTCCCCACTTTTTCCTATTCCTGTCCTCTCCTGGGTCACTCCTAAGGTCTTGGCTTGTCCGCCTGGCAACAGGGAGGTCCACGTCAACCATACAAAGATTGCAAGGTCATCTTCCTGAGAGATTATGTCACATCTGGGAAGATGCAGGGCTGTGTGTTACAAAGACAGCGGGGGTTTTCCCTCGCCCTCTGGATGGAGCAGCACTAGGTGGCCTAAAAATTTGCTGTGGCAGGAGTGAGTTACAAAGTCATCCTAAGTTCATGGAAGCCTAAAAAACAGGCTTGAAAGGGAATGTGACCTGATCCAAACTGCTGTCCTCCATTGCACCTAACTTCTCCCAGCAGGGATTTCACCATCTGAATGGACAGTCTTCCAAGATGCATTGGGAGGAACGGAAAGAGCAGTGGGAACCTTCCCGAGGGCAGCTCTTTAGGTCAGTTTGCAGAAGTGGCCCACACTCATCCCCCATTGCCTTAACGAGGCAAGCAATTATAACGGGCAGCTTCCGTTAAGAAGGGTGAAGAGGAGTTAAGAGGAGACCATTTAGGAAGGGTCATAGAGCCAACCGGATGGTGTGGGAATGGCAAGAGATTATTGAAGGCTTCAGGAAACCTCAGCAAAGTAGAAGAAAGTCCAAGTGGTCATCTCAAAGGCCCTGTTCCTGCGAGCTGGAGGAGAGGATAGAAGCTCCTGAAGGTCAAAGCAGTGGCTGGCGTGTGCTGAGAGGCTGCGCTGTGTGCGGCCCTCGGCCTGGTCCGTGGGGGTAGAGTGGTGCTACGGGATGGCCTGCCTCTCCAGAGCCCAGCAACCAGCCTTCACAGCCTGGAGACAGGCTGGAAAAGGCAGGATGTTTTCAATGAACCCTGCAGAGAGTCTTCAAATGGGCAAAATCTTCAACAATTGAAACTCAAGGGACCATGGACTGAGCGAGTATGTGAACAGAAGAAAAGAATCCGTTGTTTAAATTCCAGAATAAGGAACTTTGCCAATAAGAGGAAAAAGTGGAAAGGTTTCACTTTTAAGAATGAATTGGACAAGACCAGCATGCCTAAGTGTGGCCAGATGCTTTCTTTAATGGAGGTGTTCCAACGGCTGGCTACTGCATGCTGAGAAAGGAGATGGCCAGCGAAAGATAAGGGTGGTGGTGGTTTATGCCAATGGCAGCATTACCTGGTTTGGAATGAGGGGTAGCTGGCAGCATACTGTATATAGACTGATGCGCTAGTTAGTGAAGCCTGAGAGCGAGTTGCCTGTGCGTATAACTGACTACCTCATCGCACAAGGCCCGGGACGGATGTCCCTCTGCAGGCTTATTTGCAACGTGTGAAATGAAAACTGTGTTTGCCTAGAGATTTTAATTTGAGGACGCATCTGCGGAGATTGCCTGCAGGCCCCAGCCAAGTCTCGTGAGAGTTTCGTGTGCTGGATGGTGATTTCCCAGCACAGGATGCATCCACCCAGCACACGCTGTCTCCCTTTTGGATTCATGGTGATGGCTAAAGAACAATTCTTCCCTGAGCTACCAGCAGCTACATCATTGATTGTACCATCATTGCAATCAACGTGAGCAAAGTCAGGAGAGTCGTATATGAATTTGGATTTTCAAAGGGACTCATTTTCCTCAAAATGAAGAAAATACAAATTCCCTTCATCCTGAAGAAAACTTAGACACATTTCGTGAGAAGTGAGTTGCTTAAGAAGAGTTTAGCAGGTGACCAAAAGTCGTAGTTGATACAGGGCCCGGTTTGGGTGTTGCTCTGTGCGACACTGGCTGACCGTGAACTCTTGAGGGTGCACAACGCGTCCGTGTTAAACGGGCTGAAACCCCGCCCCTTGTCAGGCCCCAGAAGAGGTGTTACTGCTAACCACTGGCAAGCAGGGGGTCTCATTCCACAAAAATCAGCTCCAAGCCTGCTTTCCGCAACAGTAAACTTGATAGAAATGTAAAATTGTTGTATGTGTCTTGGAGCAAATGACACAGGTCCGTCACGACTCCCAGGACGGATCCAGCAAGCATAATGCCTAACTGGCTCCAAACAGAAGGAGCAAGGTGCTGGGTGGGGATGAAGAGCCAGAGGAGCAGTGATGAGGTGTGAGCAGCGGGTTTATCCTTCCCATTGGGCAGTGTTGTGATGGACGCTGAGCCCCTCTGGGTAGCTCTGCAGATGTTTAAAAAGAGCGGGGCCTGAGCCCAGCTGAGCTGTGGAAAGCAGCTCAGAAAAACCGTATCTCACCTTCCCCGGCAGTTTCAGCCGAGTTCTGCTTTTGCTTTCCCTCCCTACGACCCAGCCTTGGGCTGAGCCATGCCATGCCAGGCTCCAGTTACACCCTGGCATGGGGTGATGCGTTCCCAACATGGAATTACTGACTGTAATTACTCTCTAGGCACAGCAGGATCCTTTGGGATGGAAGGGGCCTTGTCCCTGCAGAGATAATAACACAACTCACCTTAACTATAGGCTTCTGCCCTCACCCACATCTCCCCAACTCCGTTCCTGCCTGCCCAGCAGCGCAAATCCTTCCTTGGAGCGTACCTGGGGTGCAGCACACGCTTTCCTGCCTCCAGACAAAACACCCGGGCGTTTTCCCTGGAGTCCGTAACATCCTACCTGCAGCCCCGTGTTGCTTGACAATGCCAAGTGACAACCGGAGGGACGCCCCAGCCCTCGGAGGACTGCAAGAGCTCGGCGGGATGAGGTCCTGGTCCCACTTCTGCCAGGTGAGGAATAAGGTGACGCACGTGCACGCCGCTGTACCTGCTGCCGCAGAAAGGTCGGTACCCCCAGAGCTTCGAACTTTTTTGAGAGCTAAACCCAGGAGCACACCCGAAGCTCACACAAAGGGCTGGTTTCTCGTTATCGCCGTGTACAAGGAGTTTAGTAACACGTGTGAGTCAGCGGGGCAACACGGGCGCCTGCTGTTAGCGTTGGGAGGAACCAGAAATCAGGCACCCGTCTCCCGTTCCTGTGCGAACAGCCGGGTTCCCGCTGCCCTCCCCGCTGGGAGACATTTCGGTTTATGATCCTGGTTTTACAGAGGTAAATCCAGTCTCAGAGCCGGCATGTTTTAAAGGAGATGAGATTTCCAGAGACATTGAGATATGGGCACCTCATCACAGCCACTGTGAGCGGCAGGTGCTCTGCGCCTCTGCAAATCGGGGTGCTGCTTTCGGTGCCAAAATACAGAATTAATCCAGGTTTGGGTCTCTGGCTTTCAGACGGCTGGACCTTGGTCTCTCCAGGCTTTCCATGGGGTTTTTTTTACTCTCCTTGGAACGTGGCAGTAAGAAGGCTCCTAGCTCCTTCGCCTGCCCTGGACATGACCCTCCGCCCCACCAGCAGCTCCAGGACTGACCCCTGACACACCATGCCTTCATCACCCATCAGTGCCCAGGCTGGAGAATGCTTCCCACAGGGTGTTAGACTCCCTGGGGAAGGGCCATCCCTCTGTTTTCCCTTGGAAAAGGATGGGAAAAGGGAGTGGAGCAGTCCTACTGCAGCTTCTGGATGCTTTTCCCAGGCTGGGGAACTAACGGGTCCGTGTGTTTATGACAGCACCGCGTGGCACAGCATGCCTAATGGGGCTGTGCAAAACCTCTCCGCTCCCGTTCGAACCAAGGCAGCATCTGGGCCAGGTTTGGGAATGGGCAGGAGTGAAAAATTAGCACTGTGCATGCCGAGGCCTGGCAGCGTCAGAGAATGAGGAAAACAGAAGCGTGTGAAGAGAGCAAACCTGCATGGCCTCACGGCTTTCCGCGAACAACCCCTGCCAGTCGTGCCTTTGCTGCGGGCTGGGACAGGAACTCTGGGGCTGGTGGGAGAGAGGAGCTTTTGTGGAACAAAATCCTGTAAACTGGAGTGGATGTCTTGCGGAGAGGGAGAGCGAGAAGGCAGTGAGGATGTCAGAGCTGTGGGATGCCGACAGAGGTGGTGGGTCTGCCCGCATGGCACGGAGCGGGGCTCACGCACGCATACCTGTTGCGGTAGTCACGTTGGCTACCACTGGCCGTGGGGCTGCAGAAGCAGGGCGCAGGCTGGCCGCCCTCGCCTTTACTCACCTCCTCCGGCCGGTTTTGCCACCGACGTGGGGTTTTTGTGCTGCCTCAGCGGCCGGCAGCGCCCGAGCCAGCCGGCCGATGACCAGCCGGGCCGCGTCCCCGCCCGCAGCGGCGGGGCAGGGCGAGCGGGCGGGCACCGCCGTGGGGCGGCAGGGCCGGCCGTGGGGCTAACGGGACGCGACGCCGGGGCCAGGTCAGCCGGGGCCGGAGGGGTGGGTGGGCTGTGCCGGTGGGGCTGCCGCTGGTCCCGGCTCTGGCGCGTGGGGGGGGGGGGTGTTTTTAGGGGAGGGGGCGACGCTGCTGTCGTACGAAGCAGGCGCGGTGACACCCAGGGTCCAACCCCGCCGGGGCAGCCCCGACCTCCCCCCGGGGTTTCTCCCCGCTGCTGGGGAGTTTTGTCCCGGGTCAGATGGGAACGGGGCCGGGGCCGGGGCCGCGGCACGGGCGGGAGGAGCGCGGCCGCCCCGGCCCCTCCCCACAGCCCGCCTCCGACGGGCCGTGCCGAGCCCAGCCGGGGCGCTGCGGGGCGGCAGCCGGCGCGGAGCTCCGCGTCCCCCGGCGGCGGGGGGCTGCTCCCTGCCCCGCCCCGCCCCGGCCCAGCCCCAGCCCGGCCCGGCCCGGCCCAGCCGCCCGCCCCGCTTGCAGCCGACCCCGCAGCTTTGCAACCCCGGGCCCGGGTGCCGTCCCAGCAGGTGGGTCGGGGGCTCGAAGAGGGGGGGGGAGGCTGGGGAGAAGGGGGGCCGGCAGCGGAGGATAGGGCTGCCCCTCTGCAGCCGGTCCGGTAGGAGGCTCCGGAGGCTCCGTTTGCTTCCCGAGTTGCTTTTTCACCCGGTGCTCTTCGCTTCGGAGCGTTTCGCTCCCCGGGGGTGCAGCCCCACGGGACCCCCCCGCAGCACCGGGGCTGGCAGCCGCCGGAGGGGAAACGTGGCAGCGGCCCGAGCATCCCCCGCCCCGCGGCAGGGGGTCGGTGGGGGCCGGCGGGCCAGGTTCGGGGTCGCATTTTGGGGATGCAGCGCATCTCCTCCCCTGGCTGGCTTGGCCGGTCCCCGGGGGACAGCCCTGAGCTCGAAAGGCTGGCGGGCTTGTGCCCCTGTTCCGGGGGTCTCCAGGAAACCCCCTCCCGGGCGGCCTCGGCAGCGCCGGGGAAGGAGGCAGGAGCGGGAGCGGGAGGCTGCCGGCACTCGGCGGTGGGAACGGGCCGTCCCGCAGGATGCAAAGATCCGACGCTGCAGCGCTGGTTGGTTTGTTCCAACGCAGCTGGTGCTGCCTGGGCAAGCTGCGTGCGTTGCGGGGTGTAATTTGGGGGGGGTGGAAAGGTCACAATCAACCCCACGGTGCACCCTGCTCCCTTGGGGGAGATGGAGAGGAAGGGACCCGTGTGCCCCTTCATGGTTCTGCCCCAGCTTGCGGACGGTGACAGCCACCCCTGGGAAGCACCCCAAGGACCCTCTGCCTTCGCTGCTCCTCGGCTGCCAGAGTTGAGCATCACACTGCACCGCGGGGCTCGGGGAGGGCGACCCATGGAGCCCTCACCCAGCCCTGGATTTTCTAGTGCCCCACGGGTGCTCTGCAGCCTGCGAGGGACAGGGAAGAGGCCAGGGAAACTGGATCCCTGGTAACCAGGAGCTGTCAGTGTTGGGTTGCAGCTGGCGTTTTTTACTCATCCCTGCTAGATGGGCTGCATCGCCTCACGCGCCCGGTGCCGCGGCCACGTGCACCGCTCTCTCGTTGCAGGCCCCCGCGCTTCTACAGTTCACAAGTAGCGCTTCGGTTGCGCCTCCCATTCCGCAGGTCTCAACCCCCAAGCGAGCCTCACCGCCGTCTGCAGAGACCCCCGGCCCGTCGACCTCGTGGAAAGCTGGATGTGGCCCCGACCCTTGACGGGGCGGTTGCTTTGCCTAGCAAAGGGATGAGAAGCCTGAGCGAGGGACCACTGGATGCAGCTCAGCAGCCTGCGGTACCCGGGAGGTGGGATAGGTGATCCGTGGACACCTCTGGCTTTCAGAGCCTTGAATTCAGTCTGACTCCTGGCGGGAGATATTCCCTGGTGCTCGGTCAGCAGGGGCAAGGCGAAAGGCACTCTGCGCTGCCTCCTCTTTCGGGGACGCAACGTGTCACTTGATTTCCAAAATCCTGCAAAATTTAAAAGCGAAAAGGGGCCAACCTTGTTAGGGTGAGCAGCTGTCCCCGCGCTTGGGGCTGGCTGGCTTCGCAACACGGCCGTCCTAGCCCGGCTGGTGAAAACAGAAGCTGGTGCTGCGTAGGCTGCGAGGGGCCGGTGTCTGATTGCATGAACGGTGCCTTTCTGCCAGCTTGTGAAACGGAGAGCTCCTGAGGGCATGGGCTCGATCTGCAATGTAACTTTATGAAAATGTTCTCTTTGTGGCCTCTTCTTCCTCTGCGTTTGATAGCTCAGCAGCGAACAGCTTCAGTGGGGTGAGTCTCTGCTTTTTAATTAAGTCATACGTACCTCAACCACAGGGTAGATCTCTCTTGTAAATCAAAATACCAAATCGACAGGCTTTTTACCTCTTATTCGAGGCAGCTCTCTAAAGATGGTACAGTTAAGAGGGAAAAAATTTGCAGGCTACACCTTCCCGTAAAGCTGCTCAGCGTGCTGCGGTTCGTCAAGCCGGTGCAAACACGCCGAAGGCAGAGGGAGCTGCGGGGTGCGAGGGATGCTGGAGCAGCGGTGCGTGGGGCTGAGCCTCAGAGCAGCGTACTGGGGCATATGCACAAAGCAGAAAGTAGCAGTATTTGATGGGAATGGCCTGGGAAAAGGCAGTTTTTTGAAGGAGGTGATGTCTGCAGGCAGATGGAAGCAGGAGAGGAGCGTGTAGGCAATGTGGATGGGCAGAAACCCCAGGCTCTGAGCACTGTTGGTGTTGCACCAGGACACGGTCACAGTGCCTTCTGTCAGCGTCCTGGTGGGCAAGTGCAAGTGTCACACAGCTGTAACAGGGTGTCCTGCAGCATCCTTGTAGTCCTGTGACAAGGTGTCAGCCTTCCTGGGGCAGAGCACTGCCTGGCAGGGATCTGGGATTGACCAGCCCCTCAGGCAGCGGCTCACTGCTTTCACAGCAGCAGCTAGCAGGGATGCAGGGATGGCAGACTGCAAAGCAGATGCTTGAGGATTTTTGGGCACCTACAACATTTCTTCTCCTTGGGTGGGCAGGAATCGTGTTTCTGTGGGCCCAGGGCATGGTGGCCATGCAGTTTGGCCCTGCAACCAGCCTGGGCCATTTCTGCCTCTGTGGTGAAGGTGTGGTTCAGCATGGCAATAGCCCATGGTGTTTCTGGAGAGACAGCCTGTGCCACCCCACCTTTGGGTCATCCGCCATACACCCAGAGCTTGGGACAGGGACCCTCCTAGCGCAGAGCTTGGGGACAAACAGGGAGGTTGCCCCATGGAGGCAGAAGAGCACCTACGGGTGTGATCTCCCACTAATAAATGAAACGATTGATAAAGTCATTGTGGAATAATGAAAAACCAAGATTTTGCCCACAGTGGTGAAAAACCTGTACTTGGCCTCACTGTTCATGCAGCGTGGCCACTGCGGTGTTACGCCCTGCAACCTCCAGCAACCTCCATGGGAGAAAGCTGAGGAGCAGCATCACATCTTCTCAGTGCTGTGCTTGGGGCACAGCCCCTGCCCCCTTTTCTGGTGGGGGGAGCTGCACCCGCCTCAGCCCCGGATGGTGAGGCTGCTGTCTTGTGGCAGAGATCCCGCCGCCTCTCCCATTCACCACAGGAAGACGGGCTTCCACCTAGGGATACCAATGGCACTGCTTACATTCAGTGGGAAGGAGCTTCCTGTGGGGTTTCTGGCTGCTTCCCGTTGTGGCTGGGCACTGCGTGGGGAGCCCTGCCGAGCTGCCCGGTGCTGGCAGGGGTGAGCTCAGCATGATGGGTAGCGTGTCCCAACCCCTGGGCTCCCAGCCGCTTCGGGGAGGCAGAAACCTGGAGGTGTACACTCTTTGTCCATGTGCTGCTCAGCTGCTGCTACAGCCGGACACGTGGGAGGGCTTGGGTTTTTGGGTGGCAGAGAGTTGCTCAGCAGCAGCTCCAGGGATTTGGCTCATCCTCCCCATCAGCTCTGGGCATCTTGGACTTGTCCGGTCTCTTGGCATTCCCTCCCAATTTTCCTTCCTTTGAGCATCTCCAACCTATTCTCTATTTCTCGCGTGCCGACCATTGTATAGCTGTTAAGGTTAACCCGCAGTGCCGGGGTGATGGGTAAGATCGGTGCCCAGAAACTGTTGCCATCGTGATGTTGGGAGATGCTATCCGAAACGGGTAGGAGGCTTCACAACTGCAGCTCGCTTCAGTCAACACAGAATGGGAGGTTTCAGAGTCACCCGGTGAGCTCCCTGTGCGTCAAGAGGCAGAAGCACCTTGTCCCGCATCTCCTGCCTTTGCGCGGGTCCTGCAGCTCTGCCGGTTGTCGCCCGGACCCGGGGCGTGGGTCATGGTGTCGGAGTGTGGCCAGGGACACGGCCTGGGTGGGGAGATGGCCCCGTGTCAGGAAGATGATCCCTGAGAAGCAGGGTGACAGCTTTGCAGCCTCCCCCGAAGTGTTCCCAGGGAGTGAGGCTTTGTAACCCAGGTTTTAGGATTATGTGATAAGCAGAGTTTCTTGGGTTTCTTTCGTTTTCCTTTTGTGTTTTTGGGGGAAAGTGTGCAACCTAGATGCTCCAGTTTTAAATATAAATTAAAATACGTTTCAGATACGCTATGCGCTTTAACAGGATTTTTAAGTAGCTCCATTGGGGGTGTTGCAGTGAGCCTAGCTTGTGATTTTTTGGATCGCCTTGGGGTTGGCAATATTGCAGGTTTCTCAGGTCCAACAGGAAGGGATCTTGTTGGACAAGAAGAGCAGAAGGCAGAAGCAGGAGCCTGTCTCAGAAGTGCCAGTGTCTTCTGAATTGCAAAACCCCACCTGGGGTGGTTCGTCTCGCTGGAACAGTTACTTGGTCGACCTGCCGTTTTAAGTGCGTGGCCCGGCATCCTCTCCTAGCTGGGGCTGGTGTCCTCCCCTGGCAGACCTCTGTCTCCCACTGGCGGGGGTGGCAGTAGCACAGACCTGCTGTGGGTGAGCTGAGGTCCTCCTGCTCCATTCCCAAGGTGGCAGGAGTGGATCTGCTTCCTGAACATCTCTCCTTCCCCCTGGTTGCTCTTCTCTGTCTCCCCGGCATGCAGCAAAGCCATGGGCCGCAGCTGGCTGTGCAGCCATCTTCCCAGGAGGTTCTTCCCAACAGATGTGCTTCTCCAGCTGTGCTCTGCTCTTCCTTGCAGAGGTGTACGTGTATCATTTCTCTGTCAGGGCTGATATGACCAGGCAGGATGGCAGAGCTCCTGAAAACTGGCACATTTCCGAAGGCAGTCGTTCTGTTGTCTGCAATTTGACGTCTGCAGTTTTCCACCTTTTGATTCAGGGAGCCGTAACATCGCCTTGTTCTGTGGGAAGATTCTCTTTCAGTGCTAGATCAAAAGGAACCGGCTGGGGACAAACATACATTCTGCCTGCTCTGGGCCCACACATGCAGTGTCAATTTTTAAGTTTGGGTTTTTTTTAAAGAAAAAAGGTTTTGAAGGCAAGAAGAAACTTTGAGAGAGACAAGACGTGCATTTAGATGTCATCAAACGCATCTTTTTTGTGGGATATTTACGTGTTCACCTACCGTTGCTCAGCATTGGTAGCTAAATAATCTTGAGTCTTGAAGGATCTAAAGAAACAGGTTTTCCAGACCTGAGGATCAACCGTTGAGATGACCACAAACTGCTTTTATCCGAATATTGTTTTTAACAATCGGTGCTTCCCTTTTATGTTAGAAGGTGACGGTGCTAATTTTTCATGTGGTCCAGTCACTTGTTTCCTACCAACTTCAGGCATGTTGGATCATGTCCACACCAGCGCTCAGCCATGGCCAAATACCAGCTGCTGTGACCCAACCAGCTGGCGGACATAATACCTCAGAGACTGAGGGCAGTGAGGTGAGGAGAACACAAGCAGAGCCGGCGGGCTGAGCAAGGGCTTTGCTTCATCTGGTGGTGTGACCTCTTTCACGCGGCGTGGGGGCTGTTGGAAACTGCTCTCGTGGTGTTCCCTCGCGTCTGTTTGAAAATCAGATGACAGCCAATTGCACTTACAGCCGGCATCACTCTCCCTGGCTTCCCTCTTCCCTCTGTGATGTTCGGGCGAACAGGAGAACAAGGAGGTGTTAATGCTCTCAGCCTCTTCCTTCCATTTTCTAGGAGCTGAATTTTTTTCTGAAATTACTCAAATGTGAGCTTGATGGTTTTGGAGTGACAAGCACAGAAAATGAGAACTAACTCCTCTCGGGTGATGAATGGATGGAGAGCAGCCCCGAGGAGAAGGACTTGGGGGCACTGGGGGATGAAAAGCTGGACATGAGCCGGCCGGGTGCGCTGGCAGCTCAGCAAGCCAACCGTATCCTGGGCTGGATCTAGAGCAGTGTGGCCAGCAGGGCGAGGGAGGGGACTCTCCCCCTCTGCTCTGCTCTTGGGAGACTCCACCTGGAGTGCTGCATCCAGCTCTGGGACCCCAACATCAGAAGGATATTGATCGGTTGGAGCGAGTCCAGAGGAGGCCACGGAGATGCTCCGAGGGCTGGAGCCCCTCTGCCATGGGGACAGGCTGAGAGAGTTGGGCTTGTTCAGCCTGGAGAAGAGAAGGCTCCGGGGAGACCTTATAGCACCTTCCAGTGCCTGAAGGGCCCCTACAAGGAAGCTGGGGGGGACTTTTTACAAGGGCCTGTAGTGACAGGACAAGGGGTAACGGGTTTAGACTGAAAGCAGGGAGATTGAGATTGGACATCAGGAAGAAATTCTTCACAGAGAGGGTGGTGAAGCACTGGGACAGGTTGCCCAGAGAAGCTGTGGATGCCCCATCCCTGGAAGTGTCCAAGGCCAGGCTGGATGAGGCTTGGAGCAACCTGGTCTGGTGGAGGGTGTCCCTACCCATGGCAGGGGGGTTGGAACTTTAAGGGATCTTTAAGGTCCGTTCCAGCCCAAACCATCCTGTGATTCTGCTCCTGAAGTAATCCACCAGAATTGTTGGTCTCTTTGGCCTTAAAAAACCCAAACACCCAACCCCTCCCCCCAGGCCGCTGCCCCCAGGTTGTGCTTTCTTACCTGTGTTGCCGTCTGTCTCACCTAACCTCACCCTGAAGGTCATTGAGCCCCCACAGCACCGGTCCCCCTCAGATGCTCTCCAGGCCAGGGAGCAGCATTCCGGCCAGCTCCCACAAGTGGCATGGGCTGGGCTGGGAATGCCTGTTGCCTTTTGGCGACAACCGCACCAGTGCTTGCTTTGTTGCATACTAATGAGCGCTAATTGTCCTCAGCTTATCAATGTTGTGTGGGAGACAGTTGCGGAATAGTGGCTTGGGGGCTGGGGAGACCCCATGGGGCCGAGGAGGTGGTTTCCTGGGAGGGACAGGGGCTGAACTGATGCTCCTTGTAGCAACATCTCCATTTGTGAACCGCGGGGGAGTTGCCCCTGCTGGCCTCATGCCAGCCTTGGTAGTGGTCCAAGGTGGGCTCCCCCTCTGACATGGCAGGAGTTACAGGGGGTTGTGGGGGTTATAGGGGGACACCTTGACCTTAAACACACCTGGGGGCATGGGGAGGAGTCAAGCCCTTTGGGAGGCTGGGCAGCACTCACCTGCAGGTCTTCTCGGCGTTAGAGGTTCAGTGCTCCTCTCATTCCTGCCCCCGTCCCTGGGCACCTTATTTATCCGTGTTATCCCTGAACTGGAGCCTGTCTCCTCTCCACTGCGCTTCTACCCCTGTTGCAATACTTGGTGCTCGCTGCAGCAGCTGGCTATCATCTCCTGCAGCTGTACCCCTTGTCTGATGGCTCAGCCGGAGCGATGAGGGGTGTGGAAACCTCCAGAGGGTGGTCGTGCTGTGGGGCAAACACCATAGTTTGCTGCAGGGAAGCTTGACAGAGCTGGCTGGCACCAGCGCTCAGGACAAACCTCTGTCACGCGTGTAACACCGTGAGCCTGGCTACTGCACCGTAGATACCATGATTGTAGGATGCGGCAGGCTGGGGGCAGGAGGACCAGACCCACGGTACGTTGGGGCTTCTGCCGGCCCCGGAGTTGGGGGTCATTACTTCAGAGGTGGCTCTGCTAATTTTGGGCGAGTGGCCCGCTGACCCTGGCGTTTTAGGGCTGGGACTTGTAAGCGACCTCTCTAAAGCTGAAAATCAGTTTACGCAAGCCCAGAGCGACGCCCGTAGCTTTTCTGGCATCTGAAGCCTGAGTGTCCCCTGTGAAGAGCAGCAAGTTTCAGGCCAGATCCTGGTGACCATGCTTTGTTTTCACTTTCTTTGCTTCCATAATGACGGGAGTTTTTCCAAAGAAAGGACTTGGGAGGGGAGGGAATTGAAGTGTCGAGAGTAGCGGCAGGGAAGGATGAGGCACAGGGTGTGAGCCCAGCGGATGCTCAGCCGGGGAGCAGCCCCGAGGACCACGATACAGATAATTCTTTCCTCCCACCTGTTGTTTGGAGCAAATAAGGAGCGAGCCATTGCACTTCCACCCCAGCTGCTAAAGACGGGAGACTTGCCTACGGTCGTGCGCTGGAAGCTAATTAAAACTGGTGACAATGGTAATTGAGTAAGGATGCTGGAGGATAAGTATGACCTCATGTCTAAAATGGTAATGAGGCCTATTAAAATCCCCACCGAAAAGAGAGACGAAAGAGGGAGCGGAGGCAAAGGTGGTGGCAAGGGGAGCGGGCGCAGGCGGGGGCAATACCCCAGCCAGAGCACTGGGAGGGATGGGGATCACAGAGGGGCTGAACTTCTAGATCTCCTTAATAAACAGCCCCCTCCTCAGCTAACCACGCTGCCGCTTGGCCCAGCCAGCCCAAACACTTTGGTGCACGTGTCATTCACCCCCTGCTCACCCAGGCCAGGGTCTGGGTCCCGTTAAGCGATGGCAATGCTTATGACTGTTGTTGTCATCACTTGCTGGTTCTTTGCTGAAAGAAGGGACTGCTCTAGGACACCGGCATTGGCTGCTGCAGTTTGGGGCGGCCTGCAGAGGTGTGCCCTGAAATCACACCAGTGTGGGAAAACACGTTGGCAGAGGAAAGCTGCAGCGAGCTCGGGGTGTCGGGGTGCCACGCTCCGGCTCAGACCAGCACGGCGCCTGGTTTCGGCTCTGCCACTGGGGCGTAGGGGCTGGGGGCTGCCGTGACCCTGGCGTCTGTTGGTTTGCAGAGTGGTGTAGCAGGGCTCGGGATGCCACCGTTCTCCGTGGGGACCCTGTGCTGACTCACCTCGCCGCAGAGGACAACCTGAGGGACGCCGGGAGGTGAGCGTTCCCCATCCTGGCTCTGGATGTGCACCGCATCGCTTTGGGTAAGCTCAGCCTCGGGCTGCCAGACCCCTTCCCTACACCCTGCTGACAGGGGGGCGATTTGGCCCATGCCAAAGGCTTCTTGCTGGAGAAAGCCAATCTTTGTCCTTCTGGCAGGGGCGAAGGTACGGCTGGATGACGGCTGAGGATGTGCTATGGAGCCAGGATTCAACTGCTCTGAGCTCTGCGATGGCAGCTCCGGTTTTGGCAGCCAGGAGCAGCAGCAGCAGGTGCTGCAGGAGCTCTGCACTGTCACAGTGGTACGTACGGAGATGGGGGAGCACTCTGGGGCATAAGGTTGGCTCTGCGGGAGTGGATTTGGGTGGAGGGATGGAAATGGGGGGCACAGCTGCCAAGCAATCTTGGTCCAGCCGGGGGCTGTGCGCTGTCACCTCTTGGGATGGCCTCCAAGACGAGCCCTGCCTGGATGACAGCCGGCAGTTAGGCAGAAGGTGAGGAAGCAGGCACGACAGCCACATCGTGTTGAACAGCCCTCCCGTGTGTCGGCCGGCATGACAGTCGCTTAGGAGTGGCCCGGGATGGTCTCCTCTGCCCTTGACCTTTCCCATCCCCTGGAACTTCAAAGTGCTTTTCAAATATGAATAGAGCAGGATTTAATTAAAAGTCATCATCTATAATAAATGGTACCTCTCCCCCCCACACTAAGCCAGTAGAAATGACAGCCGGGTGCGTAGTTGCAGTTGGCTCCGTGTGAGGCTGCTGGATGTGCTGGCGAGGCTTGGCCCGCTCGGCTCTCCACCACGTCCTGCACGACCACGGGCCTTTAATTAGCAGACTGTAAGCTGCTTGGCTCCTCTGGCTCCGGCAGCTGCCTTACAATTAATATTCCCCCTGCTAGGGCCAGGATTTACTCCGCTCAGCGGCAAACGAAGCGCTCCATCGACTTCAAGTAGCATCAACATCCAGGGAAACAGCAGTTGGGGCGTGTGTTGGGAAGGGAAAGGTGGAGAGCGCAGGGGTGTTTGTGATCCCTGGGTGGTTGCTGGGAGGAGGGTGCAGTAGCGCTTCTGGCAGCAGCCGGTGGTGGAAAGGTACTGCTGGTGGGTGCAGCTGGGAAGTGAAGTGTGGGAGCCCTGTGTGGGAGCCCCGGGGTGCTGCGGCCACCCTGCTGGCAAAAGCCACGTGTAACCCTCAGGCTCGACCAGGCAGCACACAGAAATAGGACGGCGTTACAGCCTCGTACGGGCCCCGAGCAGCCCCGGCAGCCCCTCTGAGTTCCAGGCAGGTGGGAAGATGGCCCCGATTCATGCTAATGATGGGGGTGTTGCACAGCGAGTGTTGGTGTAAGGGGAGGGGGCCTGACCTCTCTGACCATCTCTGCCGTCTGGTGTGGTCTTCACTTCCCAGAGAGCCAAAAGACCTTCCAGGGGATGGGGAGAGGGAAGAGCAGGCGGGAAGCAGTTTGCAGGAGAAAGATGAGTAGCTCCGCAGGGATCCCTCCACGCTGCTGCAAAGCGGAGCTGAACCGCGCACGCAGCTGTACCCCAGCGCAGCACAGCAGCGGCTGGCGGCTGGCTGGCTGTCCTCCGCGACCAGCGTGGCACAAACGTGTGAGCTGCCAGGACCCTGCGGATCAGCCGTGCTCGTGTGGCGGTGACGCGGTTTTGTTCTCAGAATTACGTGTTGGCTTTATTTCTCCAAGCTGTGCCTTGTTCTTCCTAGCTCAGAAGAGACGGAGCCAGGCTGGGAAGAGGGAGGCGAGGCTTCGGCTCAGAACGACTGCCTTACTTCTCCCTGCAGATTTATTTCTAGCAAGGCTGGAAGCAGAAGCAGCTCCTTGAAGGAAGGATTGGGAGTTTGGGACAGTGGCAGCTGTCGGGAAAATAATCTGCCGTAGAAACTGCGTGTAGGTGAACTGGAATGCCTGAGAAAGGACTTAGCACAGAAGTTAGTGAGGAGATGTGTGATCCCAGCTCAGTCCCCATCCTCCTCCTTCCCAGTAAAGGGGATGTGCCGGCAGTTAAGTAACACTTTTTTTCAAGGTAAAGAATAAAAAAGATGCCAGTAACATGCACACAAAGTATGTGTGAACGAACCCACACGTGCATGCCCTGTTAAAAACGCTGGAGTATGTTAGATCCGCAACAGAAATAGGTTTCTTGTTTCACGTAGGATCATTTTATCCGTTCCATGTTAATAGGGAGATAGCAGAGAATATTTTTAAATGGAGATCTAAGACCAGAGAGAAGCGCCTCCATCATGCCCGATTTGGGAGTGTCCCTCAAAAGCCAGTTCCCAGCTTGATGCTCCCTAGGACCAAGCTAGTTTCCAGCCGGCTGGGAGACGGGTGGAGCCCGGCCCGGTGTGTCACTGTGTAAGGCGTCTGACAAACGCTGTCCCACTCCCTTTTCTGTGTTTTCTGCACCGACTGGCAGCTCTGCTGCTGGCTCCCAGTCACGTCAGCCGGCTGGTTGTTACCTGCTGCAGATAAGGGTGGGAGCCAAGCATGCCCCACCCAGCTTTCCAAAGAAGTGTGCTACAAACTGGGGTACCACCAGGTCTTTCTCCAGAGGTTTCCTTCCAGAGAAGGACCATGGGGAACCGTCACCTACTTTCCCTTCTCCCTCGACGGGGGCTGCCTGAGGTTTACGAGTCACTTCATTCCGTATTTGGCCAGTTGGCCATCAGAAGAGGGCTCCAGCAATGCCCTCCCTTCAGTGTGTCCCGCCTACACACATCTCCTCAGCCCGGCCAGTGGGGCTTGGTCTAGCGCCAGGGTGCCTGCTCATGAGGACGGGTTTGGGAGATGGGGGTTGGAGTCCTTTCTGGCTGAGCAGGAGCACCCACGGCAGCGCCCATGCCAGCAACGTCCTCTTCCTCCTCATCCCTTTTGCCTCCTCCAGACATCTTCTGAACGCAGTGGGAAGAGCTCCTCGTCCTTCTCTGCTGCCCTCCTGGGAGTCGTGTGGACATTCCTGACTGGAGGAGTCCTGCTAGCGGTCTTCTTTCTTGTCTTCACAATTCGCTTCCGAAAAAACAGGTAAGGGCTTCCCTCTTCTGCCGGGAGAGTTCCCCTGAGCTGGAGCAGCGGGGTCGGGCTCCTTCAGGACCAGGCTCTGAGCTGATGGTCAGGAGGGTACAAGCCTGAAGGAGCAGCGTGGGGCAAACAAGGGCAATGCCAGGAATACTGCAGCTTTCTCCATTGCACCCAATGTTGGTCACTGGTGGAGACGGTCCTGCTTGGACTGTGGACAAGACAGAGCACGGATGCCCTCTGGCATGGTACAGGCAGCAGCACGTGGTCTCATCCTGAACATGCTATTCAATATCAGCGGGAGCGAGCAGGAAGAGAGCTGGTCTCCTTCCCCACCCCACAGTCTCACAGCATCACGCTGGGCAGTGTAGCTCCACGAGCAAAGCCATCGTGCTCTTCGCACTGTGCACGGACCCTTCCTGCTGCTGGGCCACCCGGAATTTGAAGATGCTGCTAATCTTTTTTGATCTTGGTAGTTGTTCATCTTGGCGGGAAGCATGATCTCCGTTGGCGGGAGAAGCTGTCGGTGAAGCGCAGGCTTCCTTGGTGCCGTTCAGTCTGCACGAAGGATGTCAAAAGTCCCGCTCCTCCGAATGCAGCACAAATCAAGCAGAAGGCTCAGCGGTTCCTCGCAGCTCCAACTGGCTCAGCCAGTGCTTAGCCCTCCTCAGCAATTCTGGATGTCTCCCCTGTCTCCTGGCCATCTTCTCCTCAGCTTTACTGGGCTCTTGGTTTCTCAGCTGCTTTCCCCCCGCCCAAGATACATCCCTCTCTCAAGCTTCCCCTGGCAAAGCCTTTGAGCTCCAGGAGCTGCTGTTTGGCGTGGGGATGTGTGTGCAGCCCGGGCTGCTGCTGTTTCAGTGCTCTGGTGGTGTTAAGGAATTTAAGGAGTTTGGTGGTCACCTTCACTGATTACCAAATTATTTCGGCCCCTGAAGATATATTCGGAGCGAGCTGTAACGGATGCGCGTTACGTATTTGCACCGCGGCAAATAAATCCTGGTTTGCCTACTGACCCCGGGAGGGCAGAGGAGAGCGTTTCAGCGAGCAGCTGAGGGGCTGAGCTGGGGAATCCCTTTCCCTGGCGGCTGGGGCATGGCGAGGAAAGGCAGGGAGGGATGTTGAACGCCAGGCTCTGCGTCTGCAAGGCAGCGAGGCCAGGAAGGAGCTCAAGGGTGGAGAAACAGGATGACTTAGGGATGGAGCAGCGCGGGGGGGTGGCAGGGGCTACAGCTTTCGCTCGCCAGAGAAGGACTGCAGGTCAGGAGAGATGGGTGGGCCAGTTCTCCCCTCCCTGAGTATGGCTGCAGGATTGTGAGTGACGGGGTGAAATTACAGAGGGGAAGCTGTAACCTGAACACCACTGGCACCTTCCTGAAAGTCGAGGCTGTGCCGAGCGTGGAACGATCTCCTCAAAGAAGGGGCAGTGGGAAGAGCCTGCTCCTGGAGGCAGCCGTAGCTACTGTACCCAAAGCTTACTTGAGGGGACAGCCACCCTGAGCTTTGCTAGGGAGGTTTCCCCTCTGCCCCTTTGCCACAGAGGGCAGTGGAGGCAGATGTTGGCCTTGAAAGTTGGGGAGGAGAGCGCTGAGCTGGGCGCTGTGTCCCACCTGCGTGACCATGGCTCCTGCCGGGATGTGTGGCACTGCCACGTGCTGGCATGGGCACTGGTCACAGAGGGACCTGGCTGTGGTGACCCTGTCTGCTTTGCCGCTAAAGCCCATGGCTTGCCACAGTTTTGCCCAGAAAGATGCTGGCTGAAGCTGCCTCAGGGATGCTTTTCTGTGCTGCAGACGCATGCGGGGAGTCGAGGTGCTGTGGGGCAAGCCTGGTACCTGTCAGTTTTGGGAAGAAGGGATCTTGCTGTCCCACAGGAGTGTCGGGGTAGGGCAAAAGGAATACTTTAAGGATAGCGAAGCACTCCAGCAGTACAGGGGAGGGGATGGGGTATACACCATGGAGCACTGTCTGAATTTTTGGAGGAGCTGTGACCAGCAGAGGCTGGGGGGCACAGGACACAGGGCAGTGTCTCAGCATCCCTTATGACCTGCATCATCCCTGTACGGGGACCTTGCTCCTGCGCTGCCAGGTCAGGATGCTCAGTAACTGTCACTGCCTTCCCTGCTTTGTTTCCTGGAGGATCGTGAAGATGTCCAGCCCCAATCTGAACATCGTGACCCTGCTGGGCAGTGGCTTGACTTACACTAGTGCTTACCTCTTTGGGATTCAGGAGCAGAGCCTGCCATCCGGAGACTCAGTAGAAAAGCTTATTCAGGTGAGTGGGGGGGATGTGCTGGGACAGGTGCCTACACACAGACCTGCACACACGTGTGCACAGGTGCCATGAGGCTGCAGGCAGGGTTTTTGGCTGCAGAGCAAATCTTCATCAAAACACCAACCTGTGTGATGAACCCCATGTCCTAACCCAGGGCAGCCGCCCTGCCAGACTGGGGACTGGGCACAGACCCGGGTGGGGAGTGGGGTACGGGAGACAGCACATTCTGCTGTCCTGCTCCGCCACAGGGCTGAGGATAATTAATGGCTGTGCCAGCAAGCGATTTATTGGTGCTGAGCCCCTCTGTGCCCCTGCCGCTCGCAAGCTGCCTGACTCTTCCTGCCTGCTGCTCCGATGGGAGCCTCTTGGGGTGAGGAGGAAAGGGCAGGTGGCCAGAAGTCTTCATTTGTTTCACCCAGCACTCGGCCTTCTAGTACCCGATGTGCCCCTCCAGAAAACCACAGACACATCCCCACTCATCTTTATTGCATCCCTGGATGGGAGGGTGCGGGGTGTCCCTGCGATCCCCACGGCTCTCCCCTCAGCCCCCTCGCTCTGCCCCCCTCCGGCAGGTGCGGCTCTGCCTGCTGTGTGTGGGGACCTCCCTGGTGTTTGGCCCCGTCCTGGGGAAAAGCTGGCGGCTCTACAAGGTCTTCACCCAGCGGGTGCCGGACAAGCGGGTGGTGAGTACCACAGCCCCTGGAGGGGTTGGCAGGGGGTGGTCAGACTCCCCAAGGGGGACAAACACCAGCAAGTCCCAGTCTGAAGCAGGATAGTAGATAAAACTGGCACATGGCAGGGATGTGTGCCACCGTCACAGGTCTGTTCTCGCACCTAGCTGGGCATGGGCTCCTCGTTTATTCTGTGCAACGAGGCCGGAGGTTTCCCACTCTACAGGCAAGCACGTGCCCTGCCAGGCTGCCTGCCCGGTGCAGTCCCAGCTCCAACATCGAGCGAGGTCTTGTTCTCCTTTTACACTGGCCACGTGCCTTCATTATGCTACATGCTGGTGTTTGTGCCCAGCTCTGGGCTGGAAAAAAACAGGTACCCTCAAGGGTGTCTGATGCGGGGCTGTTCCCAGAGGCATCTGATCTCCTCTTGGAGGGAAAGAGCACTGGGTACTCCTCTGCAGCACTGAAGGAAGGGGATACAGCGGCTGGAAGGGAAATGGGAGCCACTTCTATAAAACTGTGCACATAACACTGCACTTAGAGCTTTCGGTGGCCACCTTCCAAAAAAGTAGGTCTCAGATGAAAGGTGAGACAAGAGGGTTGGCAAGGGAACTGGGTTCCGGGAAAGACTCCCATTCCTGAGGCACCAGGATCTGTATTAAGCTGGCAAAATGGTAATCTTACCATGTTGTTTTCCCCACCTTTTTTGTCTCTGCCTGTTGTACGGGTTTTACGGGATGATGCTCTTGGAAGGGCTGTTTTCTGTCATGGCATTTACCAGCTAGCCACATCGTTGGGGTGGGTTTATACCTGGCCCCAAGCCTGATTAGGTCTCCAAGAATCTGGGAGCTGGGATGGAGATCCTGCAGCCAACTTGGATGTAGGTGAGCTGCTGGACTCCACTGTGTGGGAGGTATTAGGATGGGCACATCCCTTGGAAGAAACAATGAGAAAGAGGTTCAAGGGGTCGGAGGTTATTGCTGTCCATTCACCCCCCACGGTAGCGCTTACTTCTTGTGTGTTTGCAGATCATCAAAGACCTCCAGTTGCTGGCGATGGTGGCCACGTTAGTGCTGGCAGATGCCGTGCTGCTCTTGACATGGGTATTCTCCGATCCAGTCCAGTGTTTCCGAAGCCTCAGCGTCTCACTGCGGGTAAAGGGATGAGGGGGGGCCGTGGAGGGTTGTGCCGTGTCCTGTCTGATGTCTGTGGACAGAGTTGGTGGATGGTTAGGCGTTTGGAGGTGCTGTTTAAAAAACAAAATAGAAAGAAAAACAAGCCAGAAGGTCTTTTGGGTGCTCTGGGTTGGGTTTACGTCTGGATTATTACAGAGATGATGCTCCACTGAAAAATTTCCAGGTGTGTGCTGGTCGCCTGGTGACACAGGAGAGGTCCGTGGCATCTGCGGATGCTTTAGAGAAAGGTTTAACAGCCCTGTTGACAGCAGAGTGCCAAAATCTTCCTCACTTTAACCCTCTGCCCCTGGCAGCAGAGTGTTGGCCTTTTCTGTTAGGAACGTACAGAGGAGACCCGCTCAGATGTGCACTCTGCCTGCCCATCGGTCTGTGCCTGCTCTAGGGCCGGGGCAGCAGCCTTCACTTCTGCCTTCCCCTTGCCTCCTAGGCGACAGAGAAAGGCATGACCTGCTCCGTGAGCCGGGTGCAGTCCTGTGCATCTCTCTATTCCGATCTTTGGCTCGTTCTCATTTTAGGGTTTAAGGTACGTAACCTCTTCGTTGATTCTTGCGCTGTTACCTCACCTCCTCCCAGTCTCGCAGCCTAAACTGTTTAGCAGGATTCGTAGTTTTGCTGCTCTCCCAAGCTCCGTGCCTACTGCAGATTATGGCTACTCCTGTTTACCTCGAAAGTCCTTCCCATCTTGATGCTTTCTTGCATTCCTCTGTGAAAGCCCCGCTAGCCACTTTTCCCCTGCCTCACCATCTCTTTTACGTACGCCATGCACATACTGTCTCTCTACTTCTCTCCCTGAAACCCCCCACACCTCATCTATCTCCCTTTTAAAACTTGGGCCTTCCCGTTTTCTGTAGCACGCTTCTTCCATAAAGCCCCAGGTGACCGACCAGCACAGCGATGCCCGATGTGGCTCAGCCCCCGCGTCCTCTGACTCCAGATCAGGGAGGTGCTGATGCCAAGTGCTCGGTGCCTACCTTTGCAGGATGTGTATCAGTTTAATTACACTGCTGAGGGACACTTTCACTGGTGTGGCTTTGCACGTGGCTGCCCTTCTTCCAGAAGAGTTAGTTAGACTGATGTAACTACGCAGGTCTAATTATCGCTGTAATTACCTGCGGTCTCATGTGTCTCTGGGTTGGCAAAGGCTGGACACATTTCAGAAAGCTGATGTTGATGAAGCTTGTGAGATCACAGCCTTTCTTTGGGAAGGGCTCCCTCTCTGCATGCAGTACTGGCAGTTCCTTTCTGACTCACTGTAATAGAATACTCATTGACCATCTACCCAAAATCGTAGGAAAAAGAGCAGAGAGAGACCTCACGATATGGCCAAGTCCTTCTCCCCCCTACACTTAATTTTAAAGACGTTAGTCTAGCCTGCCCTTAAAAGTCCTTTGGTGCTAGGCATTGCAGGTGCAGGCACTGCCTGGGCTTTCAGTGCCGTGTCCTCACCCCTGATTTTGTCCGCAGGGTGTGTTAGGGCTTAGCCAGGTAGTCCTTTTGCCTACAGCTCCTACAAACTGAGTAAAACATCCCCATTGCCAGTCCCAGGTACTCTTGGTTAGCGTTGCGTTGAACCTGACCCTGTTCCTATCTACCTGCGGGGGTCACGGAGTTATTTCTTTATTGGTTTCTCTGGAGTTAATCTGGATTTACACTGATGTGAGAGTAGGCTCTATCTCTGCGTGTACGAAGCACTTCTTATCTTCCACAGCACTAATGTGCTCAGCCCTCTGTGAAGCTGCGCAGTGTATTATCCTGGTTTTACCGGCACAGAGAAACGACTTGCCAAGGACATGCCTAGAATTAGGAGCAAAGTCCTTTGCTCAAGATTAAAACAAACAAACAAACAACAAACTTAGTCCCGTGCTGACTGGAAGTCGTGGTTTACTAGACAGCAGGGCTGTTGTCTGAGTTCCAGATAGACTATATGAATTTTAAAGGGGACTTTGGTGCTGCGTTTTTTTCTTGCTCGGGGGTTAGGGGTTGGCTTGCCTTTGGGCCATGTGTGGAGGTTATGATCCAGTGCCGATCCTCTGAAGCAGGGTCGGGCACCAGCCGAGTTCCCAGCGAGGCAGGTCTTGCTATTACCACCCTCTGCTTGAGAATTCAGGGTGCTCTGAAGTTGGGAGTCTCATCCAAGACCATGGATGTGAACCTCTCTTGCCTGTAAGACTGTCCCTCCAGACCCTAACCCTGGCAGTGGCCATCAAGCAGCCACAGCACGGAGGGGTCCAGAAGGGTCTACAGAACACCTGCACCATGGGCTACAAAACACTTCTTGATGCCCAAATAACAATTTAATGGCTCTTAGTAGAAAGCCGACAGTTGCACTTAGTGGGTAGCACAGGAGCAATGCAGAAGTCACGTTCCCTGTATTCTGGGTCCTTGCAGGAGCCAGGATCTGTTAGATGGTATTTCCAAATGATCCTGAAGGCAGACCATGCCCTGCACTACAGAGGTGGGCAACAAAATACTTGGTGCTTCCTGCCAGTGCACCCAGGGGAAGGGGGGGGTTCAGCCTGCCGGGTAGTTTAATTCTGGCATGCTGGAGAGATGGAGGCGTGGGACACGAGGATCGGCGCGGTGAGGAAGCCTGCTTTGAGACAACCGACGTGCTCGGGGGGAGGGAGAGCCTCTGTGTACAGAATGCTTCTCTAGCGCCTTTCATTGCTGCTGGAGTCAGGCAGGAAGCAGCGAAGGGAAGGGGGAAGAATTGCACCCGGTAGTTTCCTGGATTTCTATTTAAAGAGGCACCAAGTACATCCTCTTCCCTCCAGGCTAAACCTCCACTTCTTCTGCCGTGCTTTTTCCTTCTGAATGTCCTTCTGAATCTCCTTCCTGCTCCCTCAGAGGTGTTGCTGCTCCTTGACGGCACCCCACCACTGCATCCCTGCAGGGACCGCCGTCTCTTGGCTCTCCGTCTGCCCAAGGGGAGGTTTTCATGTCTTGCCTCTCCTGGCCATGCCCTGCTCCGTTCCATCGCCTGCTGACCTGACCCTCAGCTCCCCGTGCCCCTTGCTTGGGATGCCCAGGACCCGCCAGCGCCTGCCCCCCACCCCAGCCCCACTTCTGACCGGCAGCAGCATGCTGGGTGTTTGCTGCGGCATCACCACCGTGCGCCAAAGGTCTGCGTTTTAGATCAAAGAGCGTTAATTAGGGTTGCGCTGAGTGTATCTGAGCTCGCTGGGCTCGGTGTGAGGTCGAGGTTGACACCATCAGGCTGTAATTTTCCACACTCTGGAAACCTTTTTTCTGCTTCCAGAGTATGCTCCTGCTGTATGGGACCTACTTGGCTGGTCTGACTGACAACGTCAGCTCCCCACCAGTCAACCAGTCCTTGACGCTCATCGTCGGGGTCAACCTCGTTTTCTTGGCTGCCGGTACCGTCTGCTTAGTTCACCGCTTCTTCCGCGCTTGGCACAACTTGCTGTTTGGTTTTACCTCTGGAGGCATCTTCGTGTGTACGACCACGATCAACTGCTTCATCTTCGTCCCGCAGGTATGCTGCCACCGCTGTCCCACCCCTGCGCTGGCAACGGGTACGTTTTCGGGAGTCCTACAACAGCAGCTGTGGGGACCAAAGCACTTATTTTCCTGCTTCTTTCCCCAAATGTTTGGGCTTGCCTGCACAGCTCATCCTCCAAGCCCCAATGGCTCTGCTTCCCCAAGCAAGTCCCCTGAGTCTCCAGGAGTGCCTGCAAGAGCGTGCTGTGGGTGGCAGCCACCGAGGGCACACGTGGAGGCGAGGTGGCTGCCGCCCTCCTCCTCCTCCCCTATGTGGGTGGTGGGGTCAGCCTGTCACGCGGTTGTCCTCTCCTCATTCTCCACATGCACCCTCCCACTGAGGGTTTCTGCCCATGGCAGGGACGGAGGTGGGTTCTGGCCATCCAGATGGCCTTGTGGCCACTGGCGGTCTCCAGGGAGGCTTGTCCTCCTCTGTGCTCTTGGAGGAGGAAGCTGGGCTTTGCCACAAGCAAAGGGGAGGACGCGGAGATGTTTTGAGGAAGTCGTTTGTGGCAAGGTGAGGCTTTTCTGCTTCCCGTGTCCTCCAGGAGCAGCCTGGTGTTCCTGGCCGACATTAGTGGGAAAAATGCTCCCATTGTTCCAGGGAGAGGAAACAGTTGTTTACTCAGTGTTGTGTTTGGAGGGATGTTTGGGCTCAAGGAAATGAGGTGAGAAAGGGAGGAAGATGTGAAGAAAGAGCAGATCTGTGCGAGAGCGGGCTCGGGGGATCTCACCGCTGTGCCTAAATACCTCTGGGGGTGGAGTGGGGAGGGGGGAGCCAGGCTCTTCTCAGTGGTGTCCGCTGACAGGACAGGGGACAATTGGTACAAACTGAAACACAGGAAACTCGCTTTAAACATCAGAGAAAAGGCTTGCTTTTTCTTTTTTTTTTCCTGTGGAAGTTGTAAAGCACTGGAGCAGGTTGCCCAGAGAGGTTGTGGAAGATGCTTGGAGATGATGAAGACCCAGCTGGACACAGCCCTGGGCAGCCTGCTCCAGCTGGTCTTGCTTGAGCAGGGCCGTTGGACTAGGTGATCTCCAGAGGTCCCTTCCCACCTCAGTGGCTGCAGTACCACCACAGAGTCTCAGCTCACTAGATGGGAGCAGGATGCAGACCTCCTCTGGCGAGCACCAAGCCTGCTGGCCACGCTCTGCCAAACAGCGCGGTCTCTCGGAGCGAGGGTGGAGGGGCTGACAAGCTGTACTCGCGTTCTGCCTGTACCATTTTTCTTGCTGTAGCCTGGGGGCCTTGAACATTTTATTTAACTTAGATCTTTTAATTCATCAGCTTGTTTTTCCTAATGGGCTTGCTCTTCTATTGCTCATCCGAGATCGATGAGCAGCTGGAGCTGGGCTGCGTGAGGCTTCTACACAGGCAAGAGATGGGAAAACAGATACTCAGCGTTGCTGGTTTCCAGCCTGTCACCAGTGATTCGGGGATAAGGAGGCGTATGTGACACTGTCTTTGTCTGTCACAGGGTCGGGGAGTGGGGAGAAGGGGGAAGGGGCTTTTCCAGCACGCTTAGAGGTCGCAGCGTAGGCAGGCACCGACCCTGTTTGCGTTAAATGCTGGAGCCAGGGACTGGGTAGGGCTCAGATGTGTGGGAGGCTCCGAGCGATGCTGCAGCCCCTCGCCCAGCCATTTCTGCTCCTCCGTCACACCCTGCCTTTGTCTCCCCCCCTCTCCATCCCTTTGTCTCCTTCCGTGGCGGAGCTGTGCGTACCATGCCGATAACGCCCTCTTCTACTCCCCAGCTCAAGCGGTGGAAAGCCTTTGAAGAAGAAAGCCAAACCATGAGCCACATGGCAAAATATTTCACCAGCCCAAGCCGGAGCTGCCGGTCGGTGTACAGCGATGAGCAGCTCTACCAGCTCATAGGGGAGAAAAACTCCATGAAGCGGCTGCTTACCGAGGTACGGGGCTCCGCTGGCCACCCCTCAGCCGCGCCAGCTTCTCCCATTCCCTTCTGTGGGCTGAAGGCTCTGCAGGGTGGGAAGCCCTTCCTTATGTCCCAGGCCGCACTGGTGCTCCCCAGTCTGGCCTCGTCCCTCCCAAGGGGGAAGAGCTGCTCTGTTTCATCAAATCACTCTGCAGCCCAAAACGCCACAATCTAGGTGTAATCATCTGGAGGGTTTAAAAAAACCCCAAACCCGCAGGGAGAAGAGCAAGAGAGCCTGGTTCCCACAGCCCAGTCAAAGATGGTTAATTTAGGGGGGAGATGCTGTGTCTTGGGAAAGCTCCCAGCCTCCTGCTCTCTGCCTGCCATTGCATGGGTGGGAGCTGTGGGATGCCTCAGGGGAGGACAAGGTCACTGGCGCTGCCGGTGTGGCTCTCGCAGGCCTCCCGCTGCGCTGCAGAGTGGGGCGGCTCGTTTGCTGGCAGCGCCCACTCCCAGATTGATGGTGTTTCCGTCCCCCTCCCGCCCGCCCCGTGCTTGACAGGCGTGTGTGTTCGATGCAGAAAAACGCCGTGATCGAAAGCCTCCAGGAGCAAGTGAGCAGCGCCAAGGAGAAGCTGATGTGGCTGATGTCTGCGGAGAGCGGCCCCGACACCCACACGACGGCTCCCGGCACCCGGAGCTCGGGGAGGTGTGGGGATGCACTGGGGGAGTGCTGCTGCCCCCCGGATCCGGAGCAAGACGGGTGGCAGCCTCCTCACTTGCTGGGTACACCGCCTCTTTGCAGCAATGCTCCGGACCTCCGGAAACACGGGAGCCGGGAGCCTGTTTGCTCGCGGGCCCTGCTTTGTGACACGGGGGACAGCATTGAACGTGGCCCGAACGGCGCCCAGGAGTGCGGGACACCTGCGGTGCAGGCTCTGGAGCAGCTGCCGGGCCGGGATACCTCAGCTGGCATGGCTTGGGAGTCATCCCCCAAAGTCAGCTACGTGAGCAGTGAGAAGCTGCGGGAGATCTTGCAAGACCTGAGTTGGGATGGCAAAACCTACAGCCCGGCCTTACCTGGGGGGGCCCCATGCAGCAGCCAGGGCCCCCAAGGAGAGCAGGGAGGAATGTGGGGGGTCCAGGGGCACTACCCAGGCATCGGTACGTCCCTCAGCCCCTACCTGGCGAGGCGGCGAAGGAGGATCCCGCTGCCCCCTGCCTCCGCCCGCTTCCCCGGACGCGTGTCCCCTCGTGCCAGCCGTGGGGTGAAGGAGGCGGATGGCTGGAGCCATGGGGAGTCGGCACACATCTCCCTGAGGAGGGAAGAGGAGGTGGCTGGTGGAGGGCTCCTTCATCCACCAGCACCATCCCCTCCAGCCATCCCTGGGGAGGTCTGCCTCCAGCCAGAGAGGTGGTCAGGATGGCAGGAGTCCCAGGGCATTTCCCCCCGCATCTGTCAGGAGCAGCGGTGGAGGTGGCAGGGGGTCCCGAGGGGACCTGCTGAGCCCTCCCTGCGCTCACTGTACTACTACCCGGACTCGGACTCCAGCAGCAGCAGCTCCGAGGAGATGTTTCACGGCTGCCACCGGCCCTGCTGCGAGGTCTGCTTCCAGAGCCCGCGCAGCTCCCTGGGCAGCAGTAGCACGGACACGGACACAGAGGCCAGCAGCTGCGTGGGCCACCGGACAGAGCACCATGGCGGGCCCCAGCCTGTGGTGAATTTCAAAGAGGATCTGAAACCTACCTTTGTGTGATGGGGAGCACCCCTGTCCCAAAGGCATGTGCCCTCCAGCCCCCAAACTGTGTTTTCAGTGATGATAAAGCCACGCATCCCTTTGAGGGATACATCTTGCTCTGGCATCTGGGGGTCGGGAATAAATCCTGCCCCACTCTGGGTTGCTGTGCCAGTCCCAGCCTGGTCAGTGGTGGCTGCAGACTGTATTCAGCTGCACCTGGGGAGGTTTTATCCTGGCTGCTCCGGGCAGCTGCCTGCATCCCCCGGTGCCACATCTGTCCATCCCAGTGCCAGCCACAGAAGGACTGGGGCTGGGTGGCCTTTGTGAGCCCAAACTTCATCATCTCAGGGGGTTTCCCCTGTGAGCACTGGGTGATTTGCACCGATGGGGAGCAGCACTGCATCTCGGAACCTGCTGATGCCGAGCCCCCTGCCAGCATCATGCCCAGCTGGAGATGGGAGATGGCCGGATGCGATGCCAGGATGTTTGCAGGCTGCCGCTCGCCTGGGGCACGCTGCTCCCTCGGCAAAACAAGGACCTGGGAGCAGGGGGCACGCAGGAGACTTCTGGGGCCTTTTTTTTGGGTAGTGTCCGAGTGAGGAATGGAGTCCAAAGGTGCCATCCCTGGAGGTGGCTGTGGGTTTAGTGTGTTTCAGTTGCACGGTCACGGGTGAGACTCAGGTCAGAGCTGAAGGGAAAGGCAAGCTTGCAAGCGTAAAAAGAGGATCTGAAAACGTTTTTCTTTCTCTGCCTTGTTTTTCTGGGACTAGTGTGCTTCTGTATGCCTTTGTATGGATGACATAGTCTGGAATGAGGTTTGTTTAAATTAATCTGTTTAATTTTTACCTTACAAATACCAAGAACAGTAAATCCAGCGTGCCTGCTTTTGCTGGGATATTTGTGATGGCATTTCAGCTTATCCACAGCTGAGGTTTGGGATGCTGAGATCCGACACCCAGTGCATGAGAAAAAACCCTCAGGAGAAAGACTTTGCTAAAGGGATGGGTGACAGGAATCCCAAACCCAGTTTCGAACGATGTGTGCTAGCACTGTCCTCTCTGCTACCCTTTATCATGGTGAAATCCCTCGCTGCTGTCTCCCAACAACATTCCCATCGCCCCTCTTCATTGCTAAAGTGAAAACACACCGGAGGGTGATCCCAATTTTCTTTTTGTCGCCAGTTTCCGTCAGTTTTTTCCTTTCAGAGCTGCCTGAGCACTTAGGGTTGGGGGCTGCCTGGTGGGCTCCGGCCTGGGTGAAATGCTGGGAGTCTCCGGACGGAGAATCCCAGGCAGGGTGCGAGCGTGGGAGGTCTCCTGCACCCCAGCAGAAGGGAAGGCTGCGGATACATCCCTGGCTGGCACAGGGGGATGCTCAACAAGCCGGAGGTGGGGAGGGGCGTGGGAAGGCACGCCACGGCCTGCCCCTTCACCCCACGTTCTCAAGCACCCACAAAAAGCAGGTTTTATGACCCGTGTCGAAGCCGCAGGGAGCTCCCTGCTAGCGGGCAGCGGCCGGCACCCCCCACCTGCAGAGCCGGGGTGCTGGCGGGGAGACCCCCGGGCTGCCCAGCCCCGGGCGGGGGTCTCTGGGTGCCCTCGGCCGGGGCAGGGCCGGGGCAGCCAGGGTCTGGCGGGGGGGGTGTTCCTGCGGTGGGACCCGGGTGGCTCTTCCCCCCCCTGCCCCGGGGCTGGGGACCGGCCGGCTGCAGTTTTGCAGCGCTCGCAGCAGGGGCTGCTGCTGCCCCGCCGGGTGCGCTGGCAGCCTCCAGCGCCCCGCGCGGAGCATCCCACGGCAGCCCCACGCGGAGCATCCCACGGCAGCGCCACGCCGGGAAAACGGGTGGGGTGAGGGACGTGGCCGGGACGCCCTGAGACCCTGTTAAATACGGGGCAAAGCCACTTTTCCAAATGGGGGCTGATTTTTCCCCAGCCTGAAACGTCTTTAGAGTAGCCCTTTGCTCTGGGGCTAGGAGATGCTGCTGCACGGTCATAGGAAATGATCAACCACGAGGCCACCTGGAAGCAGCTGATATAAAAATTAACTTATAATCCACTAGCGACTGCAGAAAAATTGTCCAGAGGACTTTGAACCTATGGTTTGACTGGAAATTCAACACTGGAATTTGGGGCAATTGTTTCTCTGTTGGGTGACCAGCAGCCACACACCGAAACCTGCATGTCAGGTGGATGCACCTACTAAGGTGGCCAGTGGCATCCTGGCCTGCAACAGGGACAGTGTGGCCAGCAGGACCAGGACAGGGATCATCCCCCTGTACTGGGCACTGGTGGGGCTGCACCTCAAATCCTGGGCTCAGTTTTTGGCCCCTCACTGCAAGAAAGACACTGAGGGGCTGGAGCGTGTCCAGAGAAGGGAACGGAGCTGGGGAAGGGTCTGGAGCACAAGCCCTGTGAGGAGCAGCTGAAGGAGCTCGGGGGGTTCAGCCTGGAGAAGAGGAGGCTCAGGGGAGACCTTATCACTCTCTACAGCTCCCTGAAAGGAGGGTGCAGAGAGGTGGGTGCTGGCCTGTTCTCCCAAGTGACAAGCAATAGGATGAGAGGAAATGGCCTCAAGTTTTGCCAAGGAGGTTTAGGTTGGATATTAGGGAAAATATCTTCATGGAAAGGGCTGTCAGGCATTGGAAGGGGCTGCCCAGGGAGGTGGTTGAGTCACCAGTCCTGGAGGTGTTTCAGGGAGGTGTGGATGTGACACTTAGGTACATGGTTTTGTGGTGGATTTGGCAGTGTTAGGTTAACAGTTGGACTTGATGATTTTAAGGGTCTTTTCCAACCTAAACAATTCTGTGATTCTACTTTCTAGACACGCACAGAAGGTTGATGCAGTTCATACGTGCACGTGCGTGCGCACATGTAAAAACTCCCTGGTGCTTTTGATGACTCCCAACTCCGGCCTCCCCCTGAACCTAGCGAGGAATGTGTTTGATTCAGGTGGGAAGAGTCAAATCACAGTGTGATGGATTGGGCTGCCTGCACATGAGAAGAAAGGGCAGAATGAGACAGTGGGCTACCTTTCATTGCCATTACTATTTTGGGATCTTTGCATCAGGCATTGCATAGGCACACAGAGGAGCCTTCGTGCTGCTTAACTTCAGGCACCTGGCTTAGGCACTGAATTTGGCATTTGGTTCCCCCGTGGCTCTTTGTTCAGTCTTTGGAGCAGCCTGTCTCTCCCCATTAAGCCACTCAAAGCATCTTAATTAGGGCTTTGCCCTGAATCCAAGGCTTCTGAGCAGCTGTACGGGCAGCAGTGCACGTTCTGTGAAGGCAGAGAGGTAGTCTGGGAGAACTGAGAGGACAGCTTGTGGCAGCAGGACCGGCAGTGCCCTCACTTTTAAGGCAGAAACTTCCATCTCTAGATGTGGCACCTAGGGACAGCGTTTAGTAGTGCACTTGGCAATGCTAGGCTAACGGTTGGACTTGATGATCTTACAGGTCTTTTCCAATGTAAATGAATCTATGGTTCTACCTTACAGAATTCAGAAAGATACGTGACTGGAAGAATGTCCCCTGCCTGCTCGCAGATGAGTGCTGGACTCACCGTCCCTAAAAATATTCTCACGGCACATGACAAATTCCTGCAACCCAGAAGCTACAGAGCAGGCCTCGGCAATCCTGTCCACCTTATCCCAGCACCCTGTCCCCATCCAAGCAGGATCTGCCAGCAGAGAGGTTGCCTCTTCCAACAACACACAAGGACAGCCACAGCTGTTCATGCTGACTGAGGTCCTTTGAATGTTTTTAGCTTCCTGAGCCATGTTCCCAAGCCCTCCTTCCCTTGCTAGCAGTGCACCTCCGCCTGCTCCAGCTCTGCCGCTCCTGCTGCTGTCTGCAAACTGTAGGAAGAGATGACGCGTCCACCTTAGCCAGCATCGCTCAGCCCTGCTATGCACAGGGCAAGAGGAGATGCTCCACTGAGCAGAGCCCACGGGCGCGTTTACCGATGCTGCTTCTCTGTTTAAAAGCTCTGCAGCCTCCACCCGCTCCCCCAGACCCCAGCAGTACACCGGCAGCTCTGTGTCTTGCTGACAGCTGTTTAGGAAGGGTCACTTTGAGCCGGTATGGCATGTCTCTGCCAGCTTGCTGGGCTTTGGCAGCAGCCAGGAAGGCAGGAAGCCTTGAGGCTCTTGTGCCACAAGCGCCTGCCATCGCTCGGCCTGCCGCTGGTACCCTGGCAGCTTGCGCCTGTTTAGGAAATGACAAAATTGATCTCAATTGCGATTCAGCTGCCTGCTTTAAAAAAAAAAAAATAAAAGGGGGAAAAAAAAAAAAGAGCTTTGTTAGCTATGGCGGAGGGGGATTAAGCCAGGCTGTCTGAGCGGAGACTGCTGACTGTTGGTGTGGAAGTTTCCCCACTGCCTTGTGTTGGCATTAGCAGCTGGGCTCTGCGGGGAACCTCTCACTCTGAGCTTTGATACCAGGGGCAGTTATTAGAAATAATGAGTATTTGAAAGTACTGCAAGAGAGAAACCCCACAGGCGTCCTTGGCCCAGAGTAACCAGACTGCACGACGCTTGGAGTCGGTGGCTGTCCGGTGGTGCCACATCTGTGCAGGGACATTCTTGTGGCATGGTGGGGAGCAGCAGTCGGAGGCCCTAGGTCTCCAGGTAGCCTGTGCTGCAGGTTTTGAGGAAGTGAGGGAGCACCCACATCTGTACATGACCTCCATAAGTCCAGAAGAAGCTCCGGAAAAGTCTTCCTCAGGTCCAAAAGCCATGAGGGCTGTGGAGCAGCACTCTCCTCCTGAACAACGTTACTCTCCTGAGCCCAGAAACCAGGTCTGTCTCTTACCTTATCCAGTTTTCCGTGGGTGCTACTTGGCCTCTGCCTCTAGCCGTGTACTACAGAAACTACAGCCCTTTCCCCAAGGGCTGCTCTCGGAGAAGCTGTGGATGTCCCATTGTGAGGCATCTAACGCATCAGTGTAAGCTGCATCCTGACTGTGTGCCTTGTGCTACAGAAAGTGGTCTCATCCTTGGGGGACTCCTAGGAGACAGGAAAAAACACCATCAAAAGAGTTGTGGATCCTAGAGTGATGGGAGAACTGTGGATGTTTTAGCAGTTGATGTTAATTGCAGGACCTTTCTGCTATAGTATATGATCATGCCCTGGGAAACAATCCCTGCGGAAACAATCCCTGCAACGCACCTGGCTGAACAAGTGCAGGGGATGCCTCCACCCGGTTCCAAGCACTGCGTTCCATTCCCACGTTAAAACTGTGTCTCGAAGCTGCTGGAGCGCGTTCACCGCAGAGCATGTACCTCTCCGTGTTTACACTGAGGTCTCTTGCTTTCATGCCCACGCCACCGCCTTTCCCCTGTGCAGAGGAACCTGTAGCTCAGCTGGTTTTCTTCTAACTCAGGCATCCGTAGCTTTATGCTTTGTGCTGCCAGAGCACAACCATTTACATAAGGATTTATTCTTTTTTTTTTTTTTTTGTCCTGGAGGTTCTTGCAGACAGGATGGGTGCGAGGGACTTTGTCCTGCCAGGCAGCTATATAAAGCACTCAGTGATTCAGCATTTACTGTGCCCTACACAGATTCCTCTGTTATCATACCAACAGGAATGTGGGGCTAGAAGGGATCTCCTAGTCATCATCATATTCCCCAGCTATGAAAAGCACTGAGTCATAAAGTCCCTCTTGTTAATTTATCACAGTCCATCTTAAGAGTCATTGGGAATTTTCTTGGCAGGTTATTCCAGAACCTCACTCTGACAGAAGGAAACTTGTTTCTGATTTGCAGCCCACATTTTTTCATAGCCTATTTTTATCTACTTGTTCTCATGCCAATGCTGTCTTCTAGTTAGTAGCTGTTCTTCCTTCTCGGTCTCTAACCTACCCTGTTACATGCCAATGGAGAACGTGGCCTTTTCTTTCCAGGATCACTGGTCTGCTCGGAGAAGGGACTGTATTTTTATTTCCCTCTAGCAGCTCATACCTGTCCCCCTTTCAGTCTGCAGGGAGGCATTGAGGGAGAGCCCCGGTTTCACCACTACCATACTCTTCCCATTGCAGCAATGTGAGGATGGCTGTGTATGCTGCTCCCTGCCTCTGGCTGTGGAGGGGTCTGTAAATAGAGTTTGGCAAGATGCTGGGACAGGATCACGCTCACCTTGTGAAAAGCACATGGGTAGAACTGCTCGCCGGTAGTTAGAACATCAGAAAGGCACGCCAGAAGTAGGCAAGTTTCCTGTGGGTCAGCAGGAACTTGACATTTTCTCTGCAAGTCTGCAATGGATACAGGGTTCCCAGCACACCATCAGGCTTACCAGCAGTATTTTAATATACTCACAGAGCAAGGCCTGTGCATCTCATGTGTTTCCTCCCGATATGCCTCCTGCAAGTGCTGAGAGGTGCATCTGTGCCTGGCAGGTGCAGAAACCCCAAAGAGCCCTCGCTTCTTGGAGCTTCCAATGGCGTAGGAAATCCATAAGGACCCACATTCCTTAGGAGGCCCCTGGTACCTCTCAAGGGACCCGCAGGAAGGCAAAATGTAGGCACATCCTGCGCGGTGTCCTGATGACATGATCCAACACAGGAATGGCACGGACATTTTATTGGACAAGGTGAATATAACTAGCAGGGCACCCTTCTGGAGTTGTGTGCTGGTTTCCAGGCAATTACCTCTCGTATCTAACTCAAATGAGTCGGGCAATATTTCAAACCAAAGAGAACTGCGGGAATAATATTAGCTGATGCAATCGCACCTTGAATTTACAGCAGTGCTAGGCAGATCCATGAACAGTGGGATACTCTGTACACGACTGCAGCAAATTCAAGCCCTTGTTTGAAAGCAGGTGGGTTTTGGTTGGCTGGTTTTTTTACCAGTCCCCCAAATATAGGTGCTGGAGGGAGGCTTCCTTTCCTCTGAGAGGGGAATCTTTCATTTGATGGTGGATTACGCTTTTACAAGTATCAGCTCATTTTCTCCCTATTACAGCCTTTTTCATACCAGTAACAAAACCACATTTAGTGCTTCTGCAATCTATTCTTCACAACTCTCCAATGGCGAGGTCTTTTTCCTAGTTCTCCTAATACCTGCTGTCAGCACGCTGCAGTCAATGGGGGAGGCACTCTCCTGTTCCTGGAAGCCCAGCATTACCGGGTACCTGCTGTGTCACTGGATGACACCTTTGGGCTCAATTCCACCCTCTGACGGAAAAAAAGCTCTCAGCCCTTGCTACCTTCAGCAACAGCTGCTTGAGGGCATTCGAATTCAGCCTTTAAAGCAGACAAACCCAACAAGAAAGAGGACCCGAGGATGACATGGGGTCTAATTTCCTCAAGGAGAAGAATCAGGAGTCAAGAGCCTTGTCTGTTCTACTGACTATTGTGCTCATCTCAGAGAGAAAAAGATTACAGTTGCTTTTCCCTCTCACTGGCACCTGTCATTCAGGTGAACACAAAGCCACCTCCCTGAGATGCATCAAGGTTTCTTCGCTAAGTTCACAAAGAAGGCTTTGGGTCCTTCACCGGGAAGGCCTGAGAGACAGGTTGACCCCTCAAAGAGCAGGGAGATGAGACCTGACGCCCCCAGCTGGGCCCTGATTAACTTCCTCAGCCAGCAAGTCTTGGACCTCCGTGAGAATCCCGTTTCCAGAGAAACATCCTCTGGAAAAAGTGAGTGAGAGGCTGGGGAAGGTGGGGAAGGAGTTCAGGCAACAAACTGGGCTATCAGCAGTGGAGACCAATGTTTTTGCTGTTGAATAATCAGTAGTTGCTGTATGTGGAGGGTTTATGCATAACAGCTGGTTTTAGTGGATCAAATGCTATTTATGTGCATGTTCATGCATATATTTGTGTCCTTACACAAACATCCCAGTTTCTCAGGATCACCCTACCATCCGGAATAATTGGAACTGGCAATCATAGAATAGAAAGAGTCAAGAACCCTGCTCCCCATCAACAATCCAAGCATCTGCTGAAGCAAGTAGGAGGTTTCTACCATTAAGTGAAGATTTTTCTAGATGTTGGCAGCATTAGAAATAATGCCACAAGCATGGGAGATAGGTCTGGTAAAATGCTTAAATAAAAAAAATCCTGTTGCAGCTTTCTGCTGGGAAAAATGAGCGCCCTGCTACGCAATCAGGCCCTGAGCTGCAGGGGGGCACAGTCCTAAGAGGAGAGGCAACGCCTCTATGCTGGGCACAGCAGGGGCCTATTTATTTGGCAGAATTGGACTGTCCTCCTCCTGATCCACACAGCATCAATCTTGCAGCAGCACTGGGAGGTAAGGTAGGTTTTATGCTGACCACCTTCCTTCTGGTACAGCTGGAAATCTAGGAACACTATCCAAGCACAAGTACAGGCTGGGCAGTGGATGGATGGAAAGCAGCCCTGAGAAGGACTTGGGGGTGATGGTGGAGGAAAAGCTGGACATGAGCCGGCCGTGTGCGCTGGCAGCCCAGCAAGCCAACTGTATCCTGGGCTGAATCCAGAGCAGCACAGCCAGCAGGGTGAGGGAGGGGATTCTCTGCTCTGCTCTCGTGAGACCCCACCTGGAGTGCTGCGTCCAGCTCTGGGGCCCTCAACATCAGAAGGATATCAACCGGTTGGAGTGAGTCCAGAGGAGGCCACAAAGATGCTCCGAGGGCTGGAGCCCCTCTGCTATGGGGACAGGTGAGAGAGTTGGGCTTGTTCAGCCTGGAGAAGAGAAGGCCTTATAGCACCTTCCAGTACCTGAAGGGCCCCTACAAGGAAGCTGGGGGGGACTTTTTACAAGGGCCTGTAGCGACAGGACAAGGGGTAACGGGTTTAAATGGAAAGCAGGGCGATTTAGATTGGATATCAGGAAGAAATTCTTTCCGGAAGGGGTAGTGAAGCACTGGGACAGGTTGCCCAGAGAAGCTGTGGATGCCCCATCCCTGGCTGTTTTCAAGGCCAGGTTGGATGAGGCTTGGAGCAACCTGGTCTGGTGGAGGGTGTCCCTGCCCATGGCAGGGGATTTGGAACTAGATGGTCTTTAAGGTCCCTTCCAAGCCAAACTGTTCTCTGATTCTATGAATATCGTTTCAAACATTATTCATTGCATTTCGAGATGAGTGCCAAGCTCTGTGCAGCTAACAGCTGAGCAACCAAGATTTTGTCTCTCCTGTTACAGGTTTTTTTATAAAATAATTTCCCTCCATGACCACGTTAGGCTGTTCCAATGCACAGTCACAAATGAGGCATTGACTTGTAAAGCTCTTCCTACCCTTAGGGTGGCAGATGAAAGAACAGGTCACAGCTTTGCTCTGCTGCAACATGCCTGGAAGTGTTGAGAGACATGCTTTCATTACAGGGAAATTTCCACTGTCTGATTGGTTTCTGCAAGTTTGCAACCTACCTGTAGACTATAAAGGAAATGCTGGGCTGGCCAAAACAGTTACAAGACATTGATTTGCTCATACCATGTAGGCAGCAATAGCTGTCCTACCAATGGCTATGTCCGTTGGGAAGAGCACAGTGACTTTCCTCTGCAACACAAACCTCATGGCATTTTTCTGCAGCTCAGCAAGCATGCCCAAGGACAGGATAATGTCAATTCATTTAATAAACGTGAATATAATCTTTGCACAACAAAGTGATTGGTGTAAGGGAAGTCCATGTCACTGTGCTGGGAAAGATGTTGCTCAGACTAACTCAGCTGCTCAAGCAGATTGCTCCTTTAACACTGCCCATGACTGAAGTCCCCAGTTTTAAACCACTATTATAATGACTCCGCAGTAACCAGTGGAATCAGTTAATTCAGGGGATGTTCACGATAATGAGGACTCTATCCTGCAGCAAAAGGTCTCCAACGAAGAGTAAAAGGTCAGAGGCCCAGAGTGTGCAGCAATTAGCAGATTTTGATAATTGGTGAGAATGGAAAGGAGAAAAACAAAAGTGAAAAGGTGAAACACTGTGACTGCATTATATGCACAGTACGTCCCACATATTAAGGCTGCATAGCATTTCCCATAAAAATATCTTGGGTTCACTTGCTTATAATTTCCTTAAGCATTATACCAAAAATTTCATGCTGAGCGTTCTGGAATGTTAAAATGAAAGTGACTGAGGCAATTTCCAAGAACAAGGCTAACAAAAACTCATTTTTGCCCATTTCAGGCATGTCTGTTGTTAGTTTTTTGTCTGAGACACTTCGTCTGCCTCACACCATACAAACTGGAAGTCCAGCTTCTATGGGCCTTGACAAAACCCATCCAAACCAGACCACACGTCATGACTTCAAAAAATCACAGGCCACACCGATCTGTGGAAGCCTCTAAGCCTATAGTGGACGAAAAGCCATCCCCAAATGACCCCTGGGAACCCCACCCTGGCTGAGTCTGCTCTGTCTCCTTGCAGCCTTAGAGCACCCTGCACCTGGGCTGTCCACGGCTGGTGGCCAACCCCCCTGACCTGTGAGTCATTGAGTTACCATTGCGGGATGGTGCTCTGAGCCAAGAGCAAAGCGGGCTTTCTCTCAAAAAGGTGACGACCACCATGTTGGCAATGAGGCAGCGTGGCAGAACACGCAGTTGTGAAAGCCAGTCATGGGAGAAAAGCGGTAAATGTGGTTGAAAAACCTGTTGTGGCTGGAATAGCTGGGGGAGGAGGAGGCAGCGGAAGAGGGAAAGATGGTGTGATCAGGGCAGAGAAGGGAAGACGGGGAGCTTCCTTTTCTGAATCAACAAAGAATAGGAATGAGGAAACAGAGAAGGATTAAACCACCAAGGATTCAGGGTCTGGTATAAGCTGCTGGGAGAAAAAGAAGGCAAAGGAGTAGGGGAGAGAGCAGAGGTCAAAATGGTGTGATGGCAGGACAAGCCAGGTGACTAGGAGTGGGAGGGGGACAGAGGTAAGGTAAGGGCATGACTTGAGGCGGGATGCAATTAGTGAAGGCAGGAGGGGAGAAAGCCCTGACTTGACAATGGTGGGGCAGGGTGCAGGGGATGTAGCAAATGAGCTGTTTGTTTTCAAGGGTCTGGAAAAAGTAGGACTGTAGAGAACATGAACGGAAACAAGCAAAAAGATCCTGGTGGCACGTGCTGCCCTTCATAGTTTGGAATGGAACCCAGGTGTCCTGAGACTCTCCTCTCCTCACAGGGATGGGGAGCCACTTTCCACCATTCACCAGCAGTCCTGCCTAACCAGGGAGGTCCCAATTGACTGGAGATTAGCCAATGTGATGTCCATCTGGAAGAAGGGCTGGAAGAAGGATCTGGGGAACTGCAGGCCTGTCAGTCTGACCTCAATGCCAGGGAAGGTTATGGAGCCGATCATCCTGAGTGCCATCACGTGGACACGTACAGGAAGACTGGGTGATCGGGCCCAGTCAGCATGGGTTTATGAAAGGCAGGTCCTGCTTGACTAACCTGATCTCCTTCTGTGACAAGGTGACCTGCTTAGTGGGTGAGGGGAAGGCTGTGGATGTTGTCTACCTGGACTATAGTAAAGCCTTTGACATCTTTTCCCACAGCAGTCTCCTGGAGAAGCTGGCTGCTCATGGGTCGGATGAGCACACTCTTTGCTGGGTAAAAACTGGTTGGATGGCCGGGCCCAAAGAGTTGTGGTGAATGGAGTTAAATCCTGTTGGTGGCCAGTCACAAGTGGTGTTCGTTCCCCAGGGCTCGTTACTGGGACCAGTTCTGCTTAATATCTTTATCAGTGACCTGGACAAGGGGATTGAGTGCACCCTCAGTAAGTTTGAAGATGACATCAAGTTGGGCAGGAATGTTGATCTGCCTGAGGGCAGGACAGCTCTGCAGAGGGATCTGGACAGGCTGGATCGATTGGCTGAGGCCAATTGTGTGAGGTTCAACAAGGCCAAGTGCTGGGTCCTGCATTTAGGTCACAACTACCCCAGGCAGCGCCACAGGCCGGGGGAACAGGGGCTGGAAAGCTGCCCGGCAGGAAAGGACCTGGGGGTGTTGGTCAACAGCGGCTGAACATGAGCCAGCGTGTGCTCAGGTGGCCAACGGCATCCTAACCTGCATCAGGAACAGTGTGACCAGCAGGAGTAGGGAAGTGATTGTGCAACTGTACTGGGCACCAGTAAGACTGCATCTCGAATCCTGGTTTCAGGTTTGGGCGCTTCACGGCAAGAAAGACATTGAGGGGCTGGAGTGTGTCCGGAAAAGGGAACAGAGCAGGTGAAGGGTCTGGAGAACAAGTCTGATGAGAGGCAGCTGAGGGAGCTGGGAGTGTTCAGCCTGTAGGAGAGGAGGCTGAGGGGAGACCTGATCGCTCTCTACAACTCCCTGAAAGGAGGGTGCAGAGAGGGGGGTGTTGGTCTGTTCTCCTGAGTGACAAGTGACAGGACAAGAGGAAACAGCCTCAAGTTGCACCAAGGTAGGTTTAGATCGGATATTAGGAAAAATTTTTTTATGGAAAGGGTCCCTGCTAGGTTGAGTTGGCTTTAAAAGAAACTAACCAGGATCCTAAAAAGCAACATGCTGTAATATGTGCCAAAAAGTCTCTGAAATCAAACATTCAGAAGTTAGGGAAGGCTGGAATTAAAACAATTTGTGCAAACTTATTTGGCATGTATGACTGTGGAAAACAGGCCTGGAAGGGACCTCAAGGATCCCTCTGGGGACTCCAGTCCATCTCTTTGCCCCAGAGCATGACCAGTTATTCCTGGACCATTCTTGACAAATGTTTCTCTAATCTTCTCTTGTGAGACAGACATTAATGCCATGATTACATACTTCTTCTTAATGAGATCCTGCCTCAGTGCATAAAATATACCAGGACCGTGCTATGGAGGAGACAGGGAACACAGCTGGAGAAAGGACATGCTCATGGTTCGGCTTGCGGACTGTTGCCGTGGAGAACTGCCTCTGCTTCAGAGTTCCTGGGTGGTCATTTGGATCAGATTTTTCTCAGGCGGTCATTAATTGTGTTTTCTCCATTTTCTGGGTGCTCAGCTTGAAAATACTGCTGCTGATTTAATTGTCCCTGCTTGGTGCTCTATTTTGATACAGTGTTAGGGCTTTAATTTTACCACCAGCACACAAACAGCCCAGCCCATGTTGGATTCCCTGTCACAGACTGGGAAATAAAACTGAAATTCTTATGTACCATGCTCAGCACTGGCTGTCACAAGTCACTCATCTCCCACTTCTCATCTCACCCTGCCCTGTGTGCTCTGTCAGCCTCCATCTCCCCACACCTTGCTTATCCTGCTGAAAGCACACATACAGAACCTCACAGTCATGAATGATGATTCCCAGTTCCTGTATTTTGTCTGTGGACAATCCTTCTGACTATTTTATTAAGTTCTGGTTTCTCCATAACCACCTCATCCTCAGAGGTATATGCATTCGGTGTAATTAATTACACCAGCAATATCTCTAATTACCTGAAGGAAAAAACAGCAAAGTGCATAAGAACTGACAGCATATAGGACACCAGGAGCTGCTGTAGCAGAAGACAATCATCCCAGGATTGTGGAGGGTGGAAAGGACTTCCAGAGATCATCTCGTCCAACCCCCCTTGCTCAGGGAAGGTCAGCTGGAGCCAGTTATGCAAGGACTGTGTCCGGTCAGGTTTTGAGTATTTTCAGAGATGGAGACTCCATAACCTCTCCAGACAATCTGCTCCAGTCTTTGACCATCCCCACAGTAGAAAAGAGTGTTTTCTTGTGTTCAGGTGGAGTTTCATGTGTTTTAAATAGTGCCTGCTGCTTCTTGACCTGTCCGTGGACACCCCTGAGAAAAGCCCATCTCCCGCTTCCTCATTCCATCCCACCAGGTATTTACACATACTGATGTGATCCCCCTGAGCCTTCTCTCCTCTAGGCTGAACAGTCCCAGCTCACACGAGAGATGCTCCAGTCCCTTAATCATCTCTGTGCCCATGTGCTGGACTCGCTCCAGTAAGGTCATGTTTGTTTTGTACTGGGAGGCCCAGAACAGAGCACAGGACTCCAGTTGTTGCCTCACCAGTGCTGAGTAGAGGGGAAAGATCACTTCCCGTGACCTGCTGACCATGCTTTTCCTAATGCAGCCCAGGATGTTGCTGGCCAACTTTGCTGCAAGGGCACACTGCTGGTTCATGCCCAGCTTGATGTCTACCAGAAGCCCTCAGGTCCTTCTCTGCAGAGCCCCCAGCATGTATTTCTCCCCAGGTGCAGAACTTTGCATTTCCCTTTGTTGAACTTTATGAGAATCCTTTCTGCCCAATTCCCCAGCCTGTCTAGGTCGCTCTGGTTGGCAGCACACCGTCCGGTGCATCAACTCCTCCCAGCTTTGTACAATCTGTAAATTTGCCAAAGGTGTACTCTGGCCCATCATCCAGATCATTAATGAAATGTTAAATGTTATAAGACCTAGCAGCAGGATATACCACTAGTGACTGGCCTCTAGATGAACTTTGTGACACTGATCATGATGCGCTGGATCTGGCCATTTGGCCATTTTTTGATCCACCTCACTGTCCAGTTATCTAACCCATACTTTGTCAGCTTGTCTATGGAGACGTTATGGGAGACAAAAGTCTTACTAAAGTCAAGGCACCAACTGCTTTCCTCTCGTTCACCAAGCCAGTCATCTCACTGTGGAAGGCTGTCAGGTTGGTTAAGCTCGATTTCCCCTTCATAAATCCATGCTGACTACACCGGACCACCTTCTTGTTCTTTGTATGTCTGGAAATGGTTTCCATGATGTCTTGCTCTATTGTGTTTTAAGGTATTGAGGTGAGGCTGACTGAACTGTAGTTTCCCAGATCCTCCTTCTTGCCCTTCTTGAAGATAGGAGTGACATTTACTTTCTTCCAGGTCTCAGGAACCTCTTCTGATTGCCATTCAAAGAGTGGCCTTGCAATAGCATTAGGTACCTCCCTCAGAACTTTTGGAGCCCCTGAGCAGGGGCCTGGGATTGCTGAAGGATGCTCTTACCAGTAAAGCTTGCTCATGGATAACCTTACCCTGCTTTCACCTTTTGTACATTTACTTTTGATGGCAGAGTTTCGTCAGGAGCTCCTTGTTTATCCATGCATGTCTCCTGCCACCTTTGCTTGGTTTTCTTCTTGTCAGGATGAACTACTCTTGAGCTTGGAGGATATGATCCTTGAGCATCAAACAGCTCAGCCCCTGGTTTCTAATCCAATATCTTGTTCCTGATTGTGGTCAGGGCAAGATGTTTCAGAGTGTTTTATAAAATTTTCCATACTTGGCAGGTGGCTAAATATCCATCTATACAGAGATAGTGATTTGAGTTTGAACAGCTTTCTTCATATATAAAAAAAAAGGGGGGAGTGTTAGTACTACCTACTTCAGTGGTCAGTATTATCCAGGTATTTGTCCATCAGTGATATGCTGCACCAGTGACTTTCAGAGTCCAGTTAGAAGTGTAACTATATCTTCCTGTCACCTTCTTATCCCAGGGCCCCCTTCCTAGGCAGGTATTTCTAGGGCCCTTTCATAGGTGTGGAGAAAAGAGAGGCTCCTCTAGGTGAAGTTAAGGAGCAACCCCACTTGAGGACTAGAATTGTCTCCTGGAGAAGTCTCTCACCTTTGAGCGACTAGAAAAAAACCTCCTACTTTGAGTACCCAACATATGCAATAGCTGCTGAATTTAAAAATACTACCTTCTACTGCTTTGGAAAGCACCACCTTTCCCATTAATTGCATTACCCCCTTGCTCCTGTGCTATGAGGCAAAAAGAATATCCCGTTGAACTCAGAATGGCATCATCAGCTTGCTATGGCTTGAATCCAGTCCAATTAAAAGTGAAAAAAGGTAGCACTTCCCTTAAGTCAGATGTCCTGAAATGGCTCCTTCATAAAAAGGCATTGTTAATCCTACCAGGCTTTTTCTGCTTGTAGGCCCTTTCCTCAGGGGTCGTTTGGAGTGACTTCTGCACCCATCACGCCAACCTCATTGGAGCTCACTCACTTCCTTTCCGCGTCCTTCCACGCCTACTCGTTGTCGCCTGTTGAGTTCAGCCTCGCTCTTGCTGCTGGCGCGCAGCCTCTCGCAGGGTCCGAGTTGGGTGCTCATCCAAGTCTTGCAGAACAGCATGTGAGCGATAGCGGCTGGGCGAGATCATGCGATAAGCTTTGCTGACCATTAGCAAAACAATGGACTGTACGCTCAGTGCTGTTAAATACACAAAATAAACAGGGAGGGAAAAAAAAAATAGGTTGCTTGTAACAACCATGGTCACAAAATGTTCAGGAGGAAATGAGATTCTGGAAAAGATTTTGTCCTTTTTTTTTTAAAGGAATGCAATTGTTTCCATTGATTTCAAGGGCTTTTTGATGCTTTCGTGCTACTGGTTTCTGGTCTCCAGCCAGTTAGATCTTGCTGCCTGATCCTGAATCCTGCCTTACAGAAAGCCTTTTCAGTTCCGTCTAACAGGCTGAAGCAAAAGTGACGTGGATTGTTAGTCTGATCCAACTAGGAGGTGCGCTCTGTTGTGCAGAGTGTGAAATATTTTGCCATGTCAAGCAGTCCACAGGGAATTAGAGAAAATAGGCATTTTTTTAATGGGAAACACCCAGGACTTGTGTTTTAAAGACACAGCAGTGAGCCTTTTCTGTTCTGGTTCCTGTGCCTACTTTTAAGCTCTGTGTTTGCAGACCCTCTAGCCTCTCCACATATTTGCTGAATTTTTACATTCGATAACTCAGTTTCAATGCCACATTTTCCCAGATGTTTTAGAGATCTGGGAGAGAGCACTCCTTTTAAAAACAGCTGCCTCTCCATCTCAGGGCAACAACAGCTGTCAACACCAGATGTACAGTGCAAGATGCAGCAACAATTAGTAACCATTTGCGAGCCAAAGATGAAGGAAGTAGCGTTCCATGGTGATTAGTGAGCAGCCAGGGACAGGGATCATTAAACCAATTAGAGAGCTTGGCAAAAACCCAATGAACAAAATAAAAACACTGCTACATTTTTGGCTACCTCATAATTAACTGTGCACTTTCTCGGAGGTTCTGAGGAGAATCACCACCTTGAATTCCAGGCTGCCAACTAAAGACCCTGCGCTCACAGGTAAGACGTACACCAACAGCCCAGGTTCACTGCTGCGACTGATGCATGTGAAATGACCGTGGTTTCATGGCCCCATTCAACCATTTTGCTATACGTTGTATACTGCAGAGCAATCATTCCTCTCTGCAGACGTGAGGGTATTATACTCCCCACAGTTTGCCTTGCGGCTGTCAAGAATGGCTCTAACCCACCAAGCACTATCATCCACTTTCTCCCCCAGGGAGCTGGCTGTCCTGGGCAGACCTGTGCTCATGCAGTTATTTACAGCCAGGGTAAATGTAGCTGCGATAGCAAGAGCTGGATGAGCATTTCATTGCAGCTAAGGATGGTAATTTTGGTCTTCAGGGAGCCCTTGCAGCGTGGACAGCATCCCAGGCAGGCTCCACCAGGCACATTGCTGCTTTCTTTGCTTCTTTGGTGATGCAGACATCTACTCCCAGTGGCCTTTTCTCCTTCTGTTGGCACCTTGCACCGTATGCAGTGCCTTCTTTCTGAAAACTATTTCAATAGGAATCAGTGAATCCTCTTCCTGCGTTTGTGAGAAGGCACAGTAAACCTCATCGTGCTGGTGCAACATCCCCCCGCTGTCTGAAGGAGGAAGTGGAGAAAAATCTCCGTTGTTAGCTGTTGTGCTTGGCTCCCTGTGCAACTCCTAGGTCACTGTGATGGCTTGGAAACCCAGCCTGGGTCTTCACCCCTGCCCACGCCTCTCCCATATGTCTACCAAGAGCAGTCCTAATCCTCTGTCTCAAGTCTTCTCAGCTGTGCAAGGTTTTCTTGAATGGACTGAAGGCCTCAAGGACCAGGCTGGCTTCAACTCTCCTTATTTTGAAAGTCTCCTCAACAGCCAGTTTGGCAGTTGATTGGGGAGGCAGGAACATAATCAGCATGAGACATTCATGGGCCCTTCCACCAATATTGCAGTATAAAGAGCGCCCCAACAAACTCTGGGGAACGGAGTTGTTTTAATTTCCTGCTGTGAGAATGGGAATATTACCCATTACTATTGGTGGTACCAATAGTACCACCTACTCCTTGGTATCCCCTTTACAGAAACAGACAGACCTGCTGACAGCATGGGAAAATACAAATAGAAAGCAAATGGATGTCCTGGGCTGCCTGACTGAATCTAATGTGAGATAACAAGCCCATTAGCCATAAAGAGCTAATTTTCTAGATTTGAATCCTTTCAAACTTCCAAGGAGTCCTGAGGAAGACCACAAAAATTATCTTGGGCTTCTTCAGCCTGGAGAAGAGGAGGCTCTGGGGAGATCTTATAGCACCTTCCAGTGCCTGAAGGGGTTGACAAGAAAGCGGGGGGGAGACTTTTTACAAGGGCACCTAGACAGAGGACAAGGGGCAATGGCTTGAAACAGAAAGTGGGGAGATTTAGATTGGATATTAGGAAGAAGTTCTTCATGGAGAGGGTGGGGAGGCACTGGGACAGGCTGCCCAGAGAAGCTGTGGATGCCCCATCCCTGGCAGTGTCCAAGGCCAGGCTGGATGAGGCTTGGAGCAACCTGGTCTAGTGGAGGGTGTCCCTGGCCATGGCAGGGGGGTTGGAACTGGATGGGCTTGAAGGTCCCTTCCAACCCAAACCGTTCTGTGATTCTACGAATCTATGAACCTTAAACCTGAGCAGAACTGTGGGGAGGACTTCCACAGAAGGACGCATTTGCCTGCTTAGTGAGTCACTGATGTTTTCCATGTGTCGCAATGCTGCTGTGAACCTGCATTTGGTGTCTCTGCTTGTTTGACTGCGCTGCAAAATTTGGAAATGGAAGTTGTCTGTAGCTCCTGTTACATTAAACTGTTCGGACCTCCTGGCTCCATTGGTTTTGGTAAACTTACCTGGAGTCTTGTGAGGCCTAGGTGCACCCACGCACATCTAGATCAGCAAAACATCAGCTGTTCTCTGAAGCAATTGTCGGTGATGACACATTTTGTGACAGGAAATCATTGCAAAATGCTGGGTTCTCAGGATTAAAAACTTCTGTCCTGCTCAGAAAAATGAATACAACTGGTACGTTCTAAACATCCTTTGGCTTTTGTCCAGGGACAAAAATCAAAACCACTTTTCAGGATTGTCTAATCATTAACGCCTGGGCAGTCAGTAAATTTGTTACAGTTACAATCTCTGATTTTCCACTGGAAAAAAAAGAAAAGTTAAAGTTCAACCATAAGCATTGAGTTTGCCTATGCCAATCAAACAAGAGACAAGCCATTACAGTATCTCGACAAATTGTTCCGTGGATAATTCCCTTGGCAATACTAAGGAATTATATGCAAGACTGGTAGATCCATTAATAGCGTTTTGATTCACTAGCGTGACAAAGTTCAAAGCTGCCTTGGACGCCTGCATCGTTATCAGGCTAGCAGAGGTAGCCATCTCACCGTGGCTTCTGTTCTGGCGGAGTGACCCAGTAAGAGCTGCAAGGTAAGCAAACAGAAAATATTCCTGCTGATCACCTGAAAAGGGAGCGATGGAGAAAGAAAAAGCAGGAGTTCCCTGTGCAGGAACATGCCTACTGGTGCATGTTGGAGCGGACCTGTTCAGCGTCTGATTAAGATGATTGAAGTTTGTGGGGATATATGAAATGTAAACAGACAAATGAAACCCCGCTAAACAAACACAAAAAGCTTCCCCTCCTCTTCTACCGAGCTCCTTAAAGCTTTGTTCTACCCAGAAATACTATCAATTTTCCAATTCACTGCCACCTTATGGTATTTCAGAGAGATAACACTTGAGTAATTTCTATCGGGTGCTTCGTCTTTTCAGGCAGCCTCCCTGGGAACTTGGATGTTACAGAAACGCTGCAGCTGTAAAACTCCCCTTCCATCCAGATTTGGAACAATATTAACGCCTGAGACGCTGGATTATACTTGCTTGTGAAAACTGATCATTAAAACGTCCATTCTATTTATATTTGCAGATTCTAAAGGGAGGTAATTTCATCAGCTCAGGGGCCAAAAATAAATATGAACTTTGCAATGTTGTCAAAAGAGAATGTTTCAGTCTAAAAAAGCAACTAGCTCACTCAGGACTCTCCCAAATGGTTTTGTCAGTCCATTTTGGAAATTGAGAATGAAAGCTTAACAGACGCCCTTATTGTGTGTTTAGGGTTTGTCTGAGGGTATTCTTAGCTAAGGAAAGAATCTATGAAAAGACTAACAGAAATTGGAGATGCTTTACAGTTTCTCATCCCTTCAAATACACAATAATCCTCCTTTAAGCACACTTGTGTGGTTTCCTGGTAGATAAGAAGACAGTGCGACTTGAACGGACAAGCTTTGGAGAGTTGGTCGGTTAATTACTACTTCGAAACGTGGGCAGGATTGCCTAATAGGAAATAGAGCAGCTGGGATTTTTGTGATGTGCATTCCCCCAGTGACTGGATAGGCTTGGCATTCAGAAAAGAGATTAGCAGTAACCAAGGGTTTTGGGTTGGATACGGATTGTTTTGGTACTGAGGAGGACAGTGGGTGATTTTAGGGAAGGGCTATACCATATACAGGAGGTCCAGCACGAAGCTGTTTTCCTGAGGTAGCCTTGTTCTCGTAAGTGAATGAAGTTGATTTCCCATTTTTATTATCAGGTTGTAGCCTTGTTATAAAGCATTAAGGGACATTTTTCAAACGGACGCTGTCGGTATAATTTATGCATTGGTCTGATTTTTATTTACTACTATTATGAGTAACAACAAATGTTAAAGCAGAGATCGCCCTCCCCCACCTGCTACTTTTCAGTCCACCAACTTTTTCAAGTAGCGAAGCTTGTCTGTCTCTCTTAAGTCTGTTACCCTGTTTACGTAGTCCTTTGAAAGAACTATGTCAGAAAATAAGAAAATGTGATTTTCATTGGCATTTTGGTGCTCAAGGCCCAAAAAACCATCATTTCAAGCTCATGACTGGAAAGTCTGGTGGTGTGTTTCAGGTAGAGGAGAGCTGGACACTGTCTAGTTTCATATTCACTTTCTCTTTTTATGTAAGATTGCTTTTTAGAGAACAAATCCAATCTGTAGCCCTAAGTTTTGACAAATAGTTGTGGCTGGGATCAACAGCTCTACCAAACCAGGAGAGAAAATATCATTTTCGCAGCTGGCAGCTTCTTGAGACCGTGTCTCAGCAACGTTCGATACAGTGGTGTCTCAGAGTGGGGCTGGAACGATGAGTACGGTAGGGTAGTTTGGGGTGGCCGCAGTCCCAAGCCAATACTGCGGTTTCACACTGTCTCTTTGAGGCCTCGATAGGGCACACCGCTCTCAACTGCCAGGTTTCCAGCTGTACAGAGCTGCTGCACAGGTAGCTCATGAAGAATCAAACCTTAAACAATCCCAGATCCTGTGTAGTAGGTAAAACCATTCATCATTTATCAGGCAGGAAAAAAGGTTTCCAGCAATCTGAGCAGCCTGGGGCAACCAAACTGCTGAACAGGACCATTCTCAGAGGCTGGGTTTGTCTTCTGCTTTGGAAAACAGCTCCTGTAAAGGATAAATTTTAGCTGCCTTTGGCCAGATCTTTGTTTTCTCACATAGCAATGCTGTTCGGAACAGGACTGGGGAAAAAAATAAAATAAAAAACCCAAAGTAAATCTGGCAATGTTGTGATGCCTTGAAAAAAACCCAGCAGTTCTTAGTTAGACTAACACTGGCAAGAAGTGCTCCTGCTAGTCCAAGTTATTTTGTTTGTGGTATAAACTGTTCTGGCAAGAACACTTTTTTTTTTTTCATGGCACAAGCAAGCGGTGCTCAATTTTTTGCTGAGGTCTGCCGAGTAATTTTACTGAGGTCACAGCAGGGAGCAGTACTTCAGCGCCTGCTTTGCCAGGGCTGGGAACCGATGCCTCCGGGGATGCGTTAGAGCCCTGAAGAAGTACAGGCTCTTCCAGAAGAGTGCCTGGGACTCGGGCCAGGGCCAAGCTCAGCGCACGCGTGGTGGCACAGAGACCTGGCTATGAAGGCCAGTTTAGTGGCTCTAGTACAAACTGTGTTTCCTATAAGGAGGTCTTGCTGCTTACAGCTGAAACGGGAGAACTTTCCAAGAGTCTTGACCTTCTTTCCCCATCTGTCAGGCCAGTTTCTGCCAAAACAGGTTTGCCATCACTTCACGTGCCACCTGACTCCCAGCATACCGTTACCGTGGTTTTTTAACACAGTAAGTGTTTAAGTCAACTGACTGCACCGCCAGCCCTTTCCCACAGCTGCTGGATTTTCCCACCAACCACACCACAGGCCTAGGGATGCCAACACTGCACGCAGCAGCAACGGCTGGCTCATCGTCATGGTGTGTCACGGCTCGGCCGGGGACTGAGAGCAGGCCCACAGGACCTCACTCCCTTACGGTTTTAGGCACAAACCCCGTTATTTTGGGGTTTGCTTTTTCGCCATGGCCTCGCTTCTGCGCCGCCCAAGCGGGCTCGCCACATGGGCAAGGCCCCTCCCGGCGCGACAGGCTTGGCGGCCGCCTCTGGAGAACACGCCGAGCCCGAGGGGCGGTGGCGCCCGCCCCTGAACCACCGGGGGCACCGCCCCGGGGCCTCGGGCCCGCCCTTCGCGCCGTAATGAGCATGCGCGCTCCCATCCCCCCACCCCCTCCGGCCCCGCCCCTGCGCGCCCGGTGAGGTCATAAAGGTGAGCGGCCGTGCCCCAACGGGAGCGGGCGCTGCCCGCGGCGCCGGGATTGGTCCGTGGGGGAGAGCTGGATTGCGTCTGCGGGCCGCCTCATGGCCGCCAGCCAATCGGAGCGCTCCGCCGGGGAGGCCAATCCCAGCCCGCGCCTCGGGCTGCGGCTGGAAGCCGTCCCAGGGCTATGTGACAGGGCAGCGCGCCCCCCGATTGGCTCTCCCGCTTCGGCTCCATTCGGGTTGGCCCGGCCACAGCCGGAAGAGGGTGCTCCCTCCTATTGGCTCCCCGACAGCGCTGCTAGGGCGGCGGCGCCGTTTTCCGATTGGGTCTCCGTCTCGCTTCGGGGACGTTCGGCTGCGCCCGTGATTGGTCACGACCCGTTACAGGCATTTCCGTAACGGCTTCAGGATTGGCCCCGAGGAGACTCGGCTGTTTCCGTAAGGCCCTCGGGCCGGGGGGGTTGCGAGTGCGTCGGGCTCTTCGGCTGGGTATTCACAGAAGGTGGTTACGGCCGTTCCGTAGCGTAGGGCGGCGACGGGCATAGGAGGCTGCGCGGCTTTGGCGCACACACAGAGCGCAGCGGCAGGAGCCCGGCACGCAGCGGAGGCAGCAGCAGGGACAAAGGGACTGATCGGCAGAAGCGGGGAGGGGGGCCCGGCGGGGAGCAGCCGGCGCCGGGAGGGAGAGGCAGGAGGCTTCAACCGGGCGGGCGAGTCCCACGTGCCTCGGGCGCCCGGGAGAAGCAGCAGCAGCAACAACCGCCGCCGCCGCCAGCGTTCTGAAACCGGCCGAGGAGGAGCCGGGGAGCCGCCGCCGTCATGGCCTGCGCCGCCGCCGCCGGCCGCCGCCCGCAGTGCAGCGTCCCCAGCCTGAGCCGCCGCCAGCTGCCTCTGCGGGCGCAATGAGGAGCCGCGCCGGAGCCGCCGCCTCAGCTCCGCACTGAGCAGCTTCAGCGAGAGAGCGAGCGAGGCCGCCCGGGCCGCTTCACCCCTACTCCGCCCGCCGCGGATCCCACCGCCCCCGCCGGATCCCCTTGCGAGAAACCGCATCACCTCCTGTCGGCGGATCCGGGAGCCCCGAGATCCCTCCGCCGGGAGAAAAAAAATAGTCCCGTTCCCTGCCGCCTCCCTCAGAGGCGAGGGGAAAGGCGAGGAGAGGGGAGGGGGAAGAAAGAGGAGGAAGAAAAAAGAAGGAAAAAAAAAAAAGAGAAGCCCAGCGACGGGAGCAGAGGAGCCGGGCCGTGAGCCTCCGCCCCATGTGACTGGCGCCCAGGGTGGGGGCAGCGAGGCCTAGCGAACCCCCTCGCTCGCGGCCGGGAGCGGGAGCGGCGCCGGGGGGGGGCTGCGGCTGGGCGGAGGCGGCTCTCGGACCCACCGGCGCTGCCGGGAAGGATGGTGTTGTGAGGAGCGGGGCGGCCTGAGGAGGAGGAAGCGGCAGCAGCCGGGCGAAGAGCGCGACAGAGACCGAGAAGGGAGGGGGCTTCCCCGAGGGGGGAAGGGGGTGCCCGGCGTTTCATGTGGCGCGTCCCGCCCGTCTCCTCCAGCTGAGCGAGCGAGGGAGCGGCAGGCGGGCCCGCCGGGGCGAGGCGGAGGGGGAAGGCAGGAAGAGAGAGGTGATCGGGGCAGAGCAGGAGCGGGAGACCATGTCCGGGCGGCCCAGGACCACCTCCTTCGCGGAGAGCTGCAAGCCGGTGCAGCAGCCGTCGGCCTTCGGCAGCATGAAAGTTAGCCGTGAGTATCCTGCCGCCCTGCGCGGGGGGGTGGGGGGTGTCCGCCTGGCCCTGCCGAGCCGGCGGCCCCAGCCCCGGCTGAGGCTGCTCCCTTTCTCTCCCCTTCCCCCCCCCTCCCCCCTTAACCTTGAATAGGCGCACGCCGCCGCTTCGTTTGGGGCCTGTTGGACAAAAACCCGCCGGTTGGTTTGTCCTTTTCCTTAGCCCCTGATCCCTGCCAGCGCCGTAAGCGGCCTCTGGCTCATTAAACAGCCTTTTTTTTTTTGCCTTTGTGAAACGGATTGGGAGGCTCCGCGGTCTGTGTTTCCTTTTATCCCCCCTCCCCGAAAGGAGGAAACGGATTGCGGGCACACAGGTATGGCCGTGACATTCACGTTCATTATGTGTGTTTTTTTTAAGCACCCCTGGCTCCGAAGGGGAGAGCTGGGAAGATTTTTTCCATGCACCCGTAGATCGGGTGTGAGCACCTTTTAGTCCAGCCCATTAGGAAAAAAAAATAAAGGAGGGGGAGGGGGGGGGCTTACAAAAGGTGTCTCTAATATCGCCCAGGCTCTGATAAAATACTGAATAGGGGATAACAAAATGCTTTTTTGACACGTGAGCCAACGGAGTAGTTATTTCAAGCTCGGCGTGCCTTTTCCAGTTTTGTGATCAGAAGAATATTTTTAAGAATGAGGCCTGCGCTTTATTCTGCACAAGCGTGTTGGAAATCGCGTTTAATGTGTGCCCATCCTCCTTATTCTAGGTTGTGGGATTAGCTGGTTTATGTGAATTAAAAATATGTATGAAATCTGAATAAATGTACAGTGCACCTTAAAAAAAAGGCCCCGTTCTGGGTGTCTAAAGATTGGGTATATGTTTATAATAGGGAATCTCTGAACTCATGTTTTGGATATATTCATATCTAAATTGTTGTTCCAGATTCATATTAGTAGTGTAGCTTTCAGAGATTTTTTTTTTCTTAAGGAAATGCAGGGTGGCATCTTTATGGGACCAGGAATGCCCGATACGCGTTACCATTCAATCGATCCATTTGATCCTTGCGTACAGCCACACCTGACATGGCTCAGTGTGTGCATGCGTGCATATATATCGCGTCGCTTTATGCTCTTCGTGCCAAAGCGCTGTAGGATTGTGAGCTTTTTGACATATCAGGAATTCGGATGTTTTTCTGCGCCGAAATGTCTTCCACTGCGGTTGAAGCCTTGAAGAGAGCATTTGGCTCGGGGTCTGTAGTCTGCCTTGTAACCGGTGTGATCAGCGTGGCTGCAGCACCTCAAAAAACATGGGTGCAGTTAACCCATATTAACAGCAGAAGAGCCTATGTTTGGTCAGGTCCAGCATTAGCATTTATTAAGGGTTCTTGATTTGTACGGAGAAAAACCGAGGGTGACTCCATTTTAATTTATTGATTTACTTTGTGCGTGTGTGGAATGGGAAGCAAGTCTTGTCGGTCAGGATTTCTGCAAGTGGCTGTCTGAACAAAGTGAGACCTAGACCTGTCATGTTCGGCAACTAAATTTGACTTATTCAAGCTCTGCAGCTTGATTCGTGAAAGGTCGTTGATACTCCTTTCGTGTTTATTTGAGGTCAGAGACTAGACAGATGCTTGCCTGTGAGGAGGGTGCTAACTGATGCAGACTAACAAGTTTGCAAATATGATTCGATCCCAAGTGTGTAACACTGAGGGAGAAACAAAGGCTGTAGCATAAAGCACACGCACTTGTGATAACCCCCACTGTCGCTCTAGTCATGTGCTCCTGGTCCTTCTGCTGTCTGGAAAAAAATGTCAGAGACAAAGCGCGAGAACCACATACGATGCCTCAGTGGGAAATGCAGTTTATATTTTCAGTTAATCCATCCGTGTAAGACAGTCCAGGAAGTCAACTTTTCTTTCGCGTTTTAAGAGGAGAAAAAAAAAATTATCTGGGTGTCAAAAAGGATTATATTTTTCTGGCTTTCGTGAGTTTTGGTAGCATCTTACGGCATGATGTAGCAAGTTATCTATTACCAGCGTTAAGTGCTTGGAGAGGGGAAATGACTCGTGCGGTAAACAGTTTGCTTGGCTCTGTCATTTTGGCATATATTTACAGACTGATAGTTACATTCTGAGCCTTTTTGAGTGAAAGCTGGGACAGAAGAGTCCTTGTGAGGTTGATGGATTGGTATCTTCTGAGTCTCTTGGACACCTCCAGTACCTCTGTCTTGGGGCAGGTCTTTTCCGAGTCATCATCACCTGGCTTGTTTGATGTCAACCTTTTTGCTCTTATTTGTAAGCCTGGAGTAATGATGAGATGAAGTGATGAAGTCACTGTTGCTGCGGTGTGTCTGCAGCTATCGCTGCTCCTGGCTGAGCACTGCAACAGTTATCTTGGACGGATGGATCCAAGCGATGAGGAAAGGATTGGTAAAGCAGTGGGGGAGGGCTCGCTGATCCTGGTGTTACCTGGGCGGAGCAGCACTAGAGCAGCAGGGCGATTGCTCTTCTCCCCAAGCTATATGGTGCAGAAAGTGTGAGCAAAGACTATTTTTTTTTCATCTCTTCCCTGTGTAATTTGTTAGGCTTAATTTATGGGACTGTGTTATCAGAAGTTGGTAGAAAAGCTTGAGCCTTGAATGAAAGGGTGGGAGACTACCACCAGCTGCTTCTCCTTGGGTTGCTGGGAAAGACGACTTCTCATGCATGCTGCACTGTAAGAGATGTTACAAGGGCCTTCATCTGTCCTGTGGCCTCCTTGTATCTCTTTCAGGGCATACCAGCATCAAGTACCTTCTCAAATCTGACTCTTTTTGTTTCCCTAGTTATATTTTGGTGGTTTTGAAATCACTCCACCATTCTTTCCACCTCCACTTCCATGCTGAAGTAATTCTGAAGTAGGTTATTGTTTGTGCAGGTCTTTATTCCTGGGTTTGTAGGCTGTCCCCACACCAAAAAAGTGCGTGTGCTCCTTGCGTTGAGCCTGTTCCTCAACAGGAGGGAGCTGAGCTTCCAGTTTTCTGCTTGCTGATACTATCAACTGGTTATAGTACAAGAGAAGAAGGTTACAGCTTGAAGCTTTTTGTTCTTCACCTAGTTGTTCTTGCATTGCTTCCAGATGTACATTGTTTCCCAAATGGGACCAAAATAATCCTGAAATATAAAGGGTAGTCATGCAACACATGACCAAAAATATCGGTGTAAAAATAGAAGTCTCGAAGTTTGCAGTTTGAGAATTTTTATCTAATGACTGTGGAATTGATTTTTTTTTTTTCCATATTCTGTGAGCTTCTGGAAAAATAAGTGTTTGAAGTAACACCAAGTCCTTGTAGACAGTAGTACTTATTGTAACTGTGGCCAATTATCTTGTTGGTCTGCAGTAAATAATGTCGCTGCTAACGCTTGCAGTGAAGAGTTTCTTGCTCCATGTGTCAGTGTCCTGGCTCTGTAATTGGCTATGCAGACTTTGTTAACTTGGAGCGTGAGGAAGGCAATTTTATTTGCTTTAGCTAATTCTGATGTTGTACGTATACTCTTGGTTGCAACATCTAAAGGACAATCTTGTAATAATTCATTTTGGACTCTGGAAAAATGTTACAGTGGTGCCAAACTTGGGTTTTGTTGAAGTTTTTCTTTTCTTCTGAGATTCAGCGTGTTTTGTACTGTATAATCTCCCCAAAGCACAACAGCTTGGCAAACATATATGGCCATGCACCGTTCACACGTGGTACTACTGCTGGCGTTTGAGCCTGATGCGTCTTCCGTTGGTGTAACAGCTCTTCAAAAAGTGGTCCGCGAAGGAGTAAATTCTGGGAGTTTGTGGCTCTCTTAGTAGCTGCTCCAGAAGCCAGGACTGCTCTTTAGGTAGCATGTGGCGTCTGGGTGACAGATCAGTCATACTGTGTGATGTCCAGGTAGGTGAGTAGGAAGAACCTGGGAAAAGAGCACCCTGGGCAACTTCAGTGGGAAGGAATGAGCTGGGCTGTTGGAACTGGCAGGACGTTTGAGATAGTGCCACGCTCTGTTTCCCAACCCAGTTAGGGTAGGGCCCTCTCTATTGCTTTGATAGCAGTTTCTGCCTAATTGGTTTCTGAAACTGGAAGCCGCCCATCCTGCTCTCCTTGCTGGAGAGAGGAAGATCACTCCCTTCCAGGAACCTGCTGAGCATTATGTGTCTGGCCGTCGCTGATCCTAGCCCTGTCCAGCTTTCTGACTGCTGCTGGGCGAGTGGCTTTGCTCGTGCCTATACTTGAAAAAAATGGCACTAACGGGGTCAACTCATGACCACGTGCACCACAGCAAAGTGTCTCATGCCTCGAAGCCTGAAAAGGAATTAAACAGCTGTCTGCTGTACTTCATTCTAACACTGCCAAGCTATTTTCTCTTTATTCATGTCGTTAGGGGTGGTTGAGTAGAAAAATAACTAATAAAAAAGTGAGGCCTGGCACTGGAACCCATCAGATGATAATTTCACTGATTATTCTGCTGTGTCCCCCATGTCTTATTTCTGTGGGTTGGTTTGGTTGTGCTTTTGGCTTGTAACTCTTATAGGGGTTTATCCTCAATGTTTTCTTCTCATTCCATTACCGTTCTGCACACTTCCTCTTCCCCACGCTGCTTCCTGGAGGTCATCCCCTATTGTATTATCACTTGATTTACCTTTTTTATTTCTTAGCAATATCTTAACCATCTTGGTGACCTATTTACACAGCTGGGGAAACCCATATGGCTTGTGGACTGTGTTCCTTGCCTGTATGAATCCTGGCTCTGGAAGTTGCTGTATCATTTCATCCGTTAACTTGATAGGGCCCTGTGGGTATCACAAAGCAATGGTGGTTTGTGTACTCTGATCTTTTTCTTGGGGGATAAGAAGTAGTTCTTTGGCATATATTGCTGAAGACTACCCTACAGCCGGAAGGGTTTCCCTGGACTGCCCCAAGAGTTCTTTAATTTTGATGTGTTATGTCTTTAAGCACTATTTTAGGTGGAACATAAAGGATTTTTCCAGTGTTGGCGTACCGTTTACTCATCGCAGGTCTTCGTAATGATACAAATCTGTGGGATGTTGGCTGTTGCTGTTCCCTCGCCCGATCCTCTTATTTTGAGCTGGATGGATGAGTGTCGTGAAGAAGATTCTGAAAGCCTGCAGGGTATCTGTGTCTGCAAAAAACCTGCAGTTAAAGCTTTGTGCTGTGACCTGCTCTGGCATTTTCTGAAATGAATTAATGCTAAACCCCTTAGTTATTTGAACACATTAGCTAATAGTAGGCAAGGTGGTTGGAGGACACTTGCAGCCTCTTGGCTCAACCTGTTGGAGCCTTTGTTTTGAATGAGTTGATGAGTCCTATTTTAAATTGGAAGGTCTGTTACATTTCAGTTTCCAGAAATTTCTGTAGACTTAAGGCTTGAACATTTTTCTAAACTTCTCTTGCTTTTGTTTTTGTTAAAAAAAAAAAAATTAACTTTACTCTGAGGACTTTTAGTCACCCATAGCTAGTGTGGGAAGTGCTAAAGTGGTCTCTTGCAGAAGCTCTATGGCTGGTGGAGTTACTTGGCTGCTTTCTGAATTTAATGAGCATCAGCCGAGTGCAGTCTTGAAAGGCGAACAAAACTCCTGAAGTCAAGCAGCTATGAAAAGAAGGTTATCAAAGGTTTAAATGGCTCATGAAACAGCTCTCCTCGTTCTTCTTTGACCCAGGTCCATGTAAAATCACAAACTTTGTCTTGTCAGCACTTCCTTCAGTAAAATGCACAAGTAGGTGCTCTTTATTTATGTATGTTGAGAAGAATGCTAACTGCAGTTTTTCCAATGTGGCAAGAAAAGATACTGCCTCAGACACGGGGGCTCAAACCCCTGCAGTGTGGTACAGGTCAAACACCTTTTCTTTAGGTGCAAAACCAGGAAGCCCCTTGGCACTTCTCATCTGATGGAGGTTGTTGCTGAAGTGCTGCATACTGCCACTGGGGAAGACATAAGGTTGGAGGCATGATGGGCTATACCACTTTATAATTTTTAAAGTGACTAAGTTGATTTAAAGCCATATATTGAGTGCATTGCAGCAATCTGGTCTCGAGGTGAGAAAGGTGTGAGGCATGGTAGCAAGGTACAGCTCTGAGAAACGGCTGCATCACCATAGTCATGCTCAGATGAGGTGTTCCTGGTTAGTGCTGCTGTAGCTCAATAAAGAGCTGCTTTTACAAATCCTCAGAATCCCTCCTGCCCCCGTTGGTGCCGGCTTGCCACGCCGTAGAGAGAGGGTCAGTTACCTAGGGGTAGTGCATGAGGCGGCGCACGTTCGACTCAATCCTGGGTCCTCTAATGGTGCTGCTGGGTGAAGCTCGGTCTGTGCAGCAGGAGAGATGAGGTGATTTCAATGGAAAGCCCTGTTGGAGACCTTACGGAAAGCACTTCTGTGTCATCCTCTGAGACCTGTCAGAAACGTGGATGCCCAGAAATCACACTGATGTGCCTCTAAAAGAAGTGGACTGTGATTTTTCTTGTATGATGGGTGCTATCAGAGAATCTTTTCATTAGGTGCCCTTGCCACAGATGACTTCTCTGTTGTTCGGAAAAGGAAATAAAGCAAAGCAGTTCATTCTTTGCTTTTATCTCTTGCAGACGGGAAGTAGATCTAAGCATTTAAGGCAATTTGTGTTCTCACCTGGTCTGTCTTACAATGGAAGAAAGGAAAGCGGTAAGATAGCTTGTCAGTGTCAAGCACTGAGGGCTTCTTTAGACAAAAGCTGTACAGCAACAGCTCCTTCTGAAGGGATGGCAGCAGACCTTGCTGAGAGTGTGCTGCTGCTTCTCCGTAGCAGTGGACCCAGTATTTTCTGGCTTAGCCTCATCAACCCCTGACAGGCTGTTAACTTGGTATCGCTACCAGTGTTGCCTGCACATGCATTTGGCTAGTCAGTTGGTATTAACTGGGCAGGAGTGAGTTGCCAAACATCTTCCATGTGATTAATTCGGTGGTGATTTGCAAGGTTTCTGCGTCAGTGACATGGAGTCAATTTAGTTGAAGGAATAGCATTGTGGGGTTGGGGAGGGCCTTGGTGCCTGCCATAGGGAGTTCACTTGAGCTTGCTTCTAAGTGAGAACTTCCAGCTAAGAAAAATACGGCTTCATAACTTCAGAATAGGCCTGAGTAGGGCCGAGTGTCTCTTGCTTTGTAGGTTATGGCGACTGGTGTTGTCATGTCGAAAGTAGTGAATGACTGTTACGCTGGTACTATGGTGAGTTTGAGCTGAATTAGAGATAGCTGCTAGTATTTTTCCTTTGTTTAGGTAGCTTCTGTTGATTGTGTTTTTGAGTCTGGAAAATGTCTCTTAAACACATCACAGGAATGTGTAGTGGTATAGTCACGTTGCTCGACGTGTCTCTTCAGGCAGTTGGGCGGATTTGAAGAAACCTGTTAGTAGTCAAAGTGCCTCACAGTACATGATTGTAAGAGACAGGCTGGTCAGAAGAGAAAGGGAAGGTGCTTCTGATTGATACCACTGGATAAGTAATGCTGTAGAGGGGGTAGGGGCATAGGAACACTGTGCTGCTGTGCACGCACGAAGGTAAGCGAGTGTAGCGGCGAAAGTGGCCGCAGGCTTTTGGATCAGAGCACTCAGAAGGAGAGAAGTTGGGTGTTGGCTCTGAAGCTATAACCAGAAGGGAAGCAGCAGCTGAATTTTTCCAACCAAGGCAGACTTCTTACAACCACAACTGTAGAGCATCGTCTTGTTTTGACTTTTTTAGTAGGAATATAATTCTTGTCGGCTACAAGCCCTGTAGTTCAAAGATGTATCTTTTGCCAGGAATGCAGGCAATTGTTTAATTTTCAGACAGGCCAAGAATATGTTTTGCAGAAAGATAAACTAAAATGGGACTGTTGCTGCAAAGAAGAATTTCATTTTCCTTGCAGTGTAGAAAGAGAAAAACCTATTTCCTTGCAGTTGATAGCGCTGATCTGTTTGGCTTTCTCCGTTCACACCCTGCTTCAAACAGTTACATAGAACCTATATTGTTATTTGTATTCCATCTCTCATGTGCTTCATGTGTTTTAATATCTATATAAAAAACAACGCAATGAATTGACCTGTATGAGTGGGTTTCCTTGAAGGGAGGAAGGGGACACAAATTAATCAGCCTAAATAAACAGAATATCTGGTTGTGGGCCAAGTAAACATGAATCATTTGGCAATGATCTGTGTCCCCATGAATGAAGTCCATAGCCATAAATGAATTTCCCCACATTCGTGGGTGGTTGAGTAGCAGCATCATAAAGAATGTTTTGTGCCTTGCTGAGGGAATAAAAGCTTTCTGGCAAGGCATCCTTTTTGCAGGTGAGTAGATGTAAGGCTTCTGGAATGGTTTTTCTTACATATACAATTGCTCAATTGAAACCTAAAGAAGCGGAAAATAATGTTGTCCTTGAGAAGATCGTATCTGTTGACCGTTTCACTTCTAATCTTGAAATCTTGCTCATGACTGTGTACTGCCTTGGGAACCATGGCTGCGTGTAGTCTACTGCAGCGTAGTAGTTGCAAGTTAACGTTCTTTTCTCTCTGTTCCTCAGAGAACAGAGAAACCTTACTAATCACATTTCAGTTGTAGAGAGTTTGAAATAGGTTTACAGAAATTGTTAATTTTGGATTACATGTTTCAGTAACCACAATGGGCTGCAGAGTTGATTTGAGTCTTGGGGAAATGCTTTAAAGGCCCATGGAAAGCTAGGTGGTTTTTCTGTTTGTCTGGTTTTGTTTTTCTAGTGGATCAACTAGTGAATGTACTAGAGACAAAAGCAGACTGGGTGAATGTTACTATTCCAGAAGTTTTTGACCAGAACTTGAGGTGATGTTCATTAGTGGTAGGACAGGGAGAGCTTTGATTGCAACTCCCAAGAGGGAAGGTACTGCTCAACTTTGAGCAGGGCAGTAGGCAGGAGTTAATTTGGGGTTGTGTATAGATTTTTATTATGCAAGCGACAAGGGGATGGCAGTTGAGCGTGTTTGTTGGACTCTACATGTCTGAGTAATAAAGTTCACCAGCAAATTCTCTGAATGACGTTCGGTTGGAGTGCGTTTTAGAAACGTAGTTGCCTTAATGGGAGGCCTTTGTAGGGTAATTGTTACTACCAAATCTGCAAGTCTCTTTATGTCATGATAGGCTTAACTTCACTGGGCTCAAGCTTCTCTCTGGCTGGAGTTACTGGCTTTCTGTGTCCGTGGAAGCTGACAAGGGCATTGCTGAGATCTGTGACAGCAAAAGAATGGCTGCTGTTTTCCCAGGTGGCACTTTTGAAGTGCCTGTGGGATTTTGCAGACAGGTATAGATATTCATGAGGCAATAAACAACACTTTCCGTGGCTTTGGTTTCATGCAGTAGCCTGTGGATTTATTTTTTATAGTTCACCAGAATATTTTTTCACTGGCAACGTTGGAGCGGTTAATGATTGACTAAATTTTGATTGTAGTGGGCCAACTGATGGCTATGCTATGTCCGTAACTTTTCACAATTATGACACTTGAGAAATACTCACATTGAGATAATGACACTGCCTGCATTTTCGAAATGCCTGGTGAAAGCTAATTTTCATTCTTGCATTGTGGCATAATTACAAAATGTCAATTTCTCCCAGAGTTACTTTAGAACACGTAGTAGCTACATATGCCTTGTAGTTTAATTGGATATTGTGGAGGCATTGTTTTGGTGAGGTTTTTTTGTTTATTTTGTCTTTAGGGTTTATTTTTTGTTTGAGGAGCAATTGGAATCAGGAAGGGGTTCCTGGCAGACCAGGTCAAAATTGGTAGATTCCAGGTGAGAACAAACTGTGATAAATTGTCCTCTAGTAACTGCTTCTACTCAAAAATATAGTTAAAAAGTAGAGAGACACATCTGCGTTGTCAGAAATATGATATGGAGGGGAGGAGATGATCTAGGTTTCTGAGATCTGGAATTTAAACCTAGACCATGTGTGTAGGCTTAGCTTTAGAGCTTCTGCTTTAAAGCCTTTACAGACTGCTTTGAAATGTTCTGCCAAATCTGGGTTGACTAATTACATTTTTGCAGACCAAACTTGGGGAGTAATGTTTTAATACTTGAACAATAATTGTTTTGTCAGAAATAGCGAACCTGTTTCTTATTTGACTTCACATGATATGTTCTGTGACTCGGTAACGTCCTATCCCACTAGCATTAACATTTAATTTTGATGCTGCTAAGGGAGCTCTGAAAGGAGCTGTGTTGTAACCTAATGTGCTGCCTATCACGCTAAATGCATTTTTCCTTTGGAGTGTTGTGACTATGGGAGACTTCTTTCCTGGTTGCAGATTTTGCATTTAGGTTGTCAGCAAACCGGTTTTTAAAGAACATACTGATAAAGAAGGAAATGGGATTTCTGACGTTGATAAATTGCCAAGATTTTTGTGTGTATGGCTATAAAATTGAGTGTTTTTCAAACTCATAAGAGGTTAGCTTTCAAGTAAGGACATAGTTACTGTGTGACTTTGAAATAAGACTTTATTTTCCTTTGTTGAGTTTTAAAGGTTTTTGGTATAGGTGTAGGTTTGAGACACACAAAAGTTTTTCAGGTATTTGCAGCACTATTTAGTGAACCTATAACAGTCTGTACTGAGTGTGGGGATTCAGTACCCATGGATCTTTTGGGATAGTATTACAGAACCAAAAAACTCAAATGCCAAAACCCCCAAACCAATTATAACCCTACACCTGTAGTGGGTGTACATCTGTCTTTTTTTTTTTTTTAAAGGAAATCATAGTTTCTCTGTCACTCTTTCTGACTGTGTGATTCAAGCGTTACATTGAGCCATTTTTACTGTAGCATTGCTATGATTAATATGTGGAAAAAGCATGGGGATTTGACAGTGTGGTTGATGTTGCTGCTGATGTAGCACATACTGTCACAGAAATCTGCAAACCCATGGCCTTTTCTTGTTCTAGACCTTGGACAGGTTGATTTTGCACCTTAATGTATGAGTACCAAGGTTGATACTTACTTTCAAAGCTGTTCGTGGCATTCTTGTATCTGGGAAGACTGGTAGCATATATGTTTGAACTTGCTTATTTTGGCTGTTCACACTTGTGCAGCCCAGTGTCTCCTGTACTGTGGCACTTTCACCTCTCCCATCATTCTTGTGTACTGCTGTGCTTCCAGTGAGGTCCCAAGGTCATGGTGCGCCGGGCTTTGCTGGTTTACAGATTCATCCGCAGAGGTGAGCAGCCTTCACCTAGTACTCTGCAGCTATGTCTTGAGCCTGTGGGAATGGAGTAAGCAATTCTGGCAGGGGAAAAAACCCCAAAGGCTAGTAGGAGTGTCACCTCTGGTGTGCTAGTATGCCAGATATTTTTCAGGGAAGTATGAGGAAGAAGCATATGAAAAATGTATTGGTAGTCCATTAAATTGTAGGACAGATGCAGAGTGTTCATGCAGTAAAGAGAGCAAAGTGTTGGCACTGAGGACTAGACTTTGTGCAAGACTGCTGTACATAGGGTATTAGTTTTGCTTTGAGACCATGGACGCAATTTTTTATGACTGTTCTCTACTTAAAAATAACAGGTCTTTCAAATATACTACAAAGGCAAGTGTTTCTAAAAATTCGGATAATGTCCAGGATTTTGCGAGGGGAAATACGGTTAATAAGGGGGTGGGGAATTTGTCTGCAGTTGAAGTGGAATAATGAGCTTTCATCTGACACTGAGGAGAGCAGATGTTACTGAACTCCTGGAGATTTGTTTGCTGAAATTCCTTGAATTGCCCTGCGTATCTCTTGTGCTATTTTACTTTGATTTCTCATTCTGTCCGTATTGATATGAAACCACTCAAAACCCATGCTGTGAGTCAGGTAGTGATTATTTGACCATTGTTGTTTCTTACCACTTTGTTCAACCCTGCTGTATGGAATTATTCTGTGTGTAGAATCGGTTCTGCCATATTTATTATCGGGTTTTGTGCTTGTGTGGGAAGTAAGTCGTTAAACATTAAATGTACAAGTACCTCGCAGTACCCTTCCCCGCTTTTAAATGAAAGTGCAAAGAGCTAATGAAGTAATACTAGCATTCTGCCAGGTATGTAAATTATATGTGAAATATTCTCCTTTGTCAGGTGCACCTCCTTGGATGTCCTGAGGTACACCGTATAATGTGTAACTCTTCAAATGGTGTGAAAAACGGAGCTGAACTGCAGTGACACACTGGAAGTTGGGCGATCTGACTTGAGAGTTGGTGCAGCTACTGAAAGTTCAAGGGTGTATTTTCTTCTGTAGAAGGCAGGAAAGGAGGCTGGTGCAGTCCTGAATCACTTTTGCTACATCTTGGCATAGTGTTAAAAAAAATAGAATATTCCTTTGTGCTGCTAAAAGAGAAATAGCTGAAATCCTCCAAAAGTTATTTGAAACTGCCCTTTTAAAAAACACGGTACTCTTCAGATTCTTACAAAGTGACCCACCCTGTGGCTGTTCTTTGAAGAAAAGGCTGTGTCGACCACATAACTGAAACCTCTTAAAAGCAGATCAGCCATGGAACGTGCTGGTAAATGGAGTCAACTGTGTGGCATGAAAGTGCTTGTTTATAAACACATCATCCACTAAAAACTTCCAGTGTGTGCTTTCATGGAATACTGTTAATTTCTTCCTCCAGTAATTCACTCGCAGCATCGTTTTCATCTTGGCTTTATGCAGCTGAGAGCTCCATGTTCCTATAAACTGGTGTTGGACGTGACAAAAAGACGCGGTGCTGGAGAACGATGTGATTTAGTGTTAGGTAAAGCTACTGAATGTGCTTAAAATACATGGCATAGGTGTATGTATAATTTAAGGCGTATATGCATGCCTCCTGTTAATTGCTGTGGTGTTAGTCTTTGGGTGCTTGCTTATGGCTGCTCTCGAAGACAGGAAAGTGTATCAGGCAACGCCTTGATCTGACCCAGTATGTCTTTCTTCCAAATGAAGTGTCTTTGTATTGGCTGTGCTCACTTGTGCACTGTTAACTGCTCCACATAGCCTGGCAGAAACTCAGGCTGTTGTTTGTCTGAGAAGGGTCTGCAGCCATTATAAAAGAAATATTCCTTTGAAGTTAGTCAGGACCTGTGGTCAGACTGAAAGGATAGATGGGGGGGGGGGGTCTGCGGACTTTTCCTTAAGCGTAGGAGTAAGGTTTTCTGCAGCTCATCTGGATAAACTTGCTAGGCTTGCGGACTGCACTCTCTTCGGGGGTGCTTCAAGGACTACAGAGCGTGTGTTCAGAACGATCTTGACAAAGCAGTGTTACCCAGGAGGGATGAAATTTAGCAGGGTCTGATGTCCATCAGCCTTCACTAAGGCTTGGCTGTGCAGATGACAGGGTGGGGGATAACTGCGAAGGCAGGAGATGTGCGGAGAGGAACCTGGAGCTGGATGTTTGCATAGTGGCCGTGAATCGACTCATGTTGTAAACAAGCAAGTTTTATACTGGGTGTATTAACAGCAATGCTGTGTAAAATACATGAAGCTAGCATTCTCACTTCTCAACATGCTGATAAGCTGCAGTGCAGCACCTAGTTTTGGTATTGTACTGGGGGAAGGATAGCCTCTAGGCAGAGGAAGGATCAGAAAGCTAGAAGATGCCCTTTAAGGGAAAGTTTAAGGCACTTTCAATGACTTCTTTTAGAGGAGACTGAAGAGAGATTACTTTTGTTAATGTTCTCTAAATACATTAAAAATAGGTGGAAAGAAGAGACTAAACTGTTGTCTTTTCCACTGGAGATGAAACAAGTTGTGGGCTTAAACTGCAGCAAACGTGCTTTAAGTTAGTCAAGTCAACTTTTAAGAACAACGGGAGCACTGGGATAGATCAGGAAGCCTGTCAGATTCCCAGCAGTGGCTCTTTCAAAAATGAAGAAGTTTGCCAGGTAGTTTATATATAGAAGTTTGGAAAGGTCTTAATTAAGACAGCCTGTGGTCCCTTGTGATCTTATTTTCTGTCATTCTGGATATTTCTGCATGGTCTTGGGATGAATTTCAGTTTCTGTTCCTCCTCCCCTTGTGATGAAGGAGCTTTGTGCTACTGGCAGCTTGCTGGCAGTTAGTGCATGTGAAGATGAGGATCTGTGAAACTGGCTGCAGCTTTGATGCCTAAAGGCTAGGTGGGTTATCTCGGAGGGGTTAACTTCAGTCTGGGGATTTAGCATGTGCAATGGTTTGTGCTAACCTTGGCACGTAGCTCTAACTCTGAAAGAATCATAGCATGGTTTGGGTTGGAAGAGGCCTGCAAAGGTCATCTATTCCAACCCCTCTGCAATGAGCAGGGGCATCTTCAACCAGATCAGGTTACTGACCTCGAATGTTTCCAGAAATGGGACATCTACCATGTCTCTGAGCAACCTGTGCCAGTGTTTAAAAAAACTCCTTCATCGTATCTAATCTGAAAGTATTTTCTTAGCCTCGGAGTTTAGGGAAATGTACTGTACTTGGAAAAGCGTAGTATGACTGGGGAGTCTGAATTATTAGTTAGAGGTTTAAATGGGCTCTGAATTTTGTTTTTTGACGGAAGTGCTGCTGAAATGAAAGCTTGCTCTAGTTTGGTAGTCCTGTACTGCAGTTGAGAACAACAGACTTTCTGTGGGGGATCTCTAGCGCTTGGTTCACTTGGGCCTTGTGAAAAACAATGCTCTCGTTCAATTTTTTGATCCTGTGGTTCTTACTTCAACGCAAAAGAATTTAGTGGAAGTGAAGAACTGCTCAGAGCTTCAAGAATAGACCAGGACCATACTGCAGTAGCTGTGTAAGTAAGTACCAAGCTTATGATAGGGGCTGTGTGCCCAAAAGAACTTCAGACTTCCAGTGAATTATTTTGGTGTGTAATACAAGTGTGTGAAGAATATTCATCCCTTAATATATAACTGTATAGTCACAGTAGATGCTTTAGTTTTTATTTAATTAATGGCCAGGGTCTTAAGATTGTGTGTAGCAGTTGTTGCATAGAATATGAGACAAGGAAGAAAATATATCAATGGTTTGATGTCTGAGGTGAGACCAGAGATGAGTGGCGTTCCTCAGGGGTCGGTGTTGGGGCCGGTACTGTTTAACACCTTTGTCAGTGACATGGATGATGGGGTCGAGTGCACCCTCAGCAGGTTTGCTGATGACAGCAAGCTGTGTGGTGTGGTGACACGTGGGAGTGAAGGGATGGCATCCAGAGGGCCTTGGACAGGCTGGAGAGGTGGGACCATGCCAACCTCATGGAGTTCAGCAAGGCCAAGTGCAAGGGCCTGCACCTGGGTTGGGGCAATCCCAAGCACAAATACAGGCTGGGTGGAGAATGGATGGAGAGCAGCCCTGAGGAGAAGGACTTGGGGGTACTGGGGGATGAGAAGCTGGACGTGAGCCGACCGTGTGTGTTGGCAGCCCAGAAAGCCAACCGTATCCTTGGCTGAATCCAGAGCAGTGTGGCCAGCAGGTTGAGGGAGGGGATTCTCCCCCTCTACTCTGCTCTCAGGAGACCCCACCTGGAGTGCTGTGTCCAGCTGTGGAGCTCTCAGCATAAGAAGGATATTGACCGGTTGGAATGAATCTAGAGGAGACCACAAAGATGCTCCGAGGGCTGGAGCACCTCTGCCATGGGGACAGGCTGGGAGAGTTGAGGGTGTTCAGCCTGGAGAAGAGAAGGCTCCATGGAGAACTTATAGCACCTTCCAATGCCTGAAGGGCCTACAAGGAAGCTGGGGGGGGACTTTTTACAAGGGCACCTACAAGGGGTAATGGGTTTAAATTGAAAGTGGGGAGATTTAAATTGGATATCAGGAAGAAATTCTTCCTGGAGAGGGTGGTGAGGCCCTGGGACAGGTTGCCCAGAGAAGCTGTGGATGCCCCATCCCTGGCAGTGTCCAAGGCCAGGCTGGATGAGGCTTGGAGCAACCTGGTCTAGTGGAGGGTGTCCCTGCCCATGGCAGGGGGGTTGGAACTAGATGTTCTCTAAGGTCCCTTCCAACCCAAGCCATTCTGTGATTCTGTGATTCTTGGTCTTGTACATCTGCGGACTGTAGATAGCTATATTCTTTTTATTAGTGTTCTGTTTCAAAGGGCAAAGATCTAATGTGGACCTTGGAAAATCAAAGCATTGTCTTTTGTCACTCCATTCCATATTTTTTCTAGGGCTCATAATTGACTTATACCTAGCTGTTTGACATATAAGTAAGAGGGATGTGTGAAACTGTTGGGAGTTCTCACATGAGAAACTGTAAAGATACTTTAGAGCAAAAATGATCATCTGTACTGGTGTGTGTTTTCCCATTTGGTGTGGAAACTTTGGGTAGAACTAAACAACTTTTTCCTGTGCTTCTCAAAACCAGAGTTTAGTGTTCATATGAGGTTACTGTGGAAAGCTGCAATCCTGAACTACTGTTAATATAACTTCTTTTAACATCCTAATTTGGGTTTATAAAAATCTGTTGATGCCTCGCTTCTAGATTCTAAGTGATTTTGGATGTGCAAAATACATTCAAATGAGAGAGAAGAAATGATAATGCTGAATTTTTGTCAGAGTCCTCCTAAGGTACAATACTAGTCCAGAATGCCTTTTGTTCTTTCCCTTTTCAATCTTTGGCTGGTGAAAGGATTAGAATGGTAGCTGCAAGAGGCTCTTGTTGGACACTGTCGTACTTCATTTCTAGGCAGCACTTCACTTAAGGCTGTGCTTAGTGCTTGCTCTGACTTTGACGTGCACCAAATAGTCCATCTCTTAGATGGCTTAGACTGTCAGGGTGTACAGTTCTTTTTTTGTCTGCATCTGTCATCATCTGAACGATGGCAGTTTACAACTTAGGTATTGTGGAAAACTTGTTCCTCTTCCCTGTTGATAGCTGTGAGAGACTGGGGAGCTTCTGTTGACAGTCTTCAGCTTCAGTGCTGTGACAGTGACAAGGAGCCTCCAGAATAACCTGGCATCAGAAATGGCTGTTAGGACAGAAGTAAGGTAGAGCCTAACCCAGGGATCTTTTTTTGCTTATTGGAATTGTTCAAATTAATTGAGTTTTCTGAAAATTGATGAGGCTTTAAAATAACTAACAAAAAAACCCCTCTCCTACCCTGAGCTTGTTTTTGAGTTGAGGATGCATAAAATGAATGTGAGACAGTTGGTATGCTAACTGAAATTGTAAGTGAATGCAGTTATTATTGAACCACCTTACTCATGGAAAAGGAAAAGTTGGAGAGAAGTACTTAATCATTCTGTATTTTTCAAAATATTAGTAACTTCTCTTCATGTAGAACGACCCTTCTGGTTTAAGTGGTCACAACTCTCTCTTGCTGATAATGCTCACAGGTGGTTTATTTTATGGGGTTCAGTTTTGTGCAGACATGTTTACCAAATATAAAAATGTTTTCTTGAGGCAAAAGAGGAGGTGGAATGGCGAAGTTGAAAATGGGTCTGGTTTAAAGAGCGCAGCGGTGCACCTTTGGGTTAAAAAAGAAAGCAGTGATAATTCAAAGTTTCGAATCCTACTAATGTCTTAAATATCATTTTAAATGTTTCGAACTTTTTTGCATACTGGCTTTTGGAGCTCATTAGAGGCGATGGTAGAAGCATATGCAAATGGCGATGGTAGAAGCATATGCAAATGGACTAAGTCTCTAAATTTGGACTAAAACTGATGTGCAGATCAGTGGATCCAGCTGGGAAAATTTGAATTTAGCATGCTAATGAAGTCATGCGGTGTACCCAAAAACACCCGTTGGTTATAGGGGGGAAGAACTGTTGCCATGACTGTGCATGGAGAAATACTTCATTGTACCACCTTTTGAACTCCTGCCAGCGGGAAGAGAATAAGAAGTCGGAAGTCATTCAAGAAAATCTGAGTAACAGCAGTAAAATCCATATTCTTATTTTGGTGCATCTTGCCTTTTCTATTCTTAAACACTCTTCAGTGTGGGGCAGATTATCACTTTCACTACTACAAGAGTAGAGGAATACTTCAGTGGCCATGAATACTCGTGTCTCAGAAATGGCATGCTGTGGAGAGCTCATAGCGTTGGAAGCCCGTTTCATTTGGAAATGTGCTCGGTCAAGGTTTGCGCAAGGATGTCAGTGTGGGCAGGCCATCTGAACAATATAGCAAACTAGGACGTAGTTCTGGGTGGTGTATCCTGCGGAGACAGGGAAATGGGCAGAGTTGTAGTTGCTGTTGGTGTGTACTGTGTGCCTGTCCAATCACTTGGGGTCCACAGAAGGAGAATTCGGGATTATCAGGGGAAAGGTGAACCTGGAATCGAAACTAGTATTCGTCTGAAGTTTAGCAGAGTAGTCAGAGGAAATGTTGATTGTATTTTTTTCCCTGGGAATACTTTGAGGGCAGAGTGAACAAACATTAGTTTAATGCTTTTACTTTCCTCAAGTATAATGCTTGTGTAAAAACAAAGGTATTGAAGTTATAAAATGATGTCCTTTCAGTCTTAAAAAATCTGTTTTCTGTTCTCCCCAAAGAAAAAGATTTTTAGAACAGCTTTCCTCAAGAAAAGGTAAGCACCTTGAAGACTTCCCTTGACTGAGTACACACCCAGGGCTGTAGATACGGATTCCTTCAGTAGGAAGTTGGACTTAGAGACCCAAGACATCCTTTTCGCTTTTCTGGTTATTTTAGGATATGGAGGAGTTAAAGCTGAGAGGCCTTCATGATTTTAAACCACCACCACCAAAAGTCTCAAGAAACCTCAGCCATGCTGAGGGAGGCATCCTGGCATACATGGAGGTGTCCTTTGTTGTGGCTTGAAGAGAAAGCCTTGGTTGTTCTTGTTAAAACACAGTTGTGTGCCTTCATCCAGGCCACTAAAATGGCTGGAATAAAGCTAAAGGGAAGAAGTAGAAACATACTAATGTAGTTGTTCATGAAGGCTTATGGAATGTTTCTTTGTGGCTAGTAGTAACTAGAACAGCCGTGTAACTTTATCAGATGTTGAGTTGTCTTGACTTGCATTGGGTTTAGGAACTTTCTATACCAGCAGACTTGTTTTCCAGTTTCTCTCCTCTTCAAGAGACTGGTACAAAAAAGCGTTTTGCCTATATGATAACATCATCTTTCTTCCTGAATGTTTTCCGTGAGGAGAGAAGAGGTAATAGAAACTCTACTGCGTTGACTTTTTCCAGTTTGTCCTAGTTTTCTGCCTTTCTTTAAGAGGCATTAATGTTTTTTGTTGTTGCCTCTAGCATATTAGGAATGCTCACAGATTATTTAGGGGAATCCCCTTCTCATTTTGAAGTCCGTAACTACCAATGTTCTGGTTGTAATCCAAGCTCGGGGACTGAGTGAGTAACGCAATGAATTATGTCTCGCTTGAAGTTTAAATTGCTTTTAGCTGTCACCACTTGTGCAGCCTGATTTGAAGTTGGATTATTTGACATTCGGAGGGGAGTTGGATGTAGTATCTGACATGAAAGAATGCACTAGCTAGTACTGCATGTTAAGATGGAGTGGAAAGCAAGTTGATTTGAAAATACTGTAGATGTTTCACCTTCTGAAACATAAATTACAGTTAAATTTCTGTGAAGCTCTGAGTGGGGTTATACTGTTAGAACAGATTTCTGTAAGTCATCAGCAGTGATACTTACATTGTGTTCTACAGTATTTATGTTTAAAGTCAATACATTGGAGAAGAAAGTGGGAAAACTACCTAGAACTCGTTTAGTATTTTTGAATAGGATGAAAGTACATGGCAGGTTTTGTGCAGAAGTTCCTTAACAAATTGTAAGCCTATAGTGAAGGCAGCTAGAAAAACTTACTTGACTGGTATCTTAAGTGCATTTTTCTCTCCGGTTTTCTCTTCCATTTGTTGTTTTTATTTTTTTTTAATAGTAATTTTAAGTGCCTGTTTTTGCTTTTAGCAGAACCATTGTACTATAGGTTTGAATAGTTCTTCTCTGATCTTCTTGACCTCTTTCCTCAAAGGATTTTATGGGGAAAAAAACCCCAAAAACCCAAAACTGAGAACAAAACTGTGGTTTTGGTCAGAATGCCACACCTATTTCCACTTACTGTTCTCAGTCCCTGATCTACAACAGCAAAACTGTTCCTTGAAAACTTTTTATTTCAGGGCATTAGGGAAAAATCTTGGACAAGTTAAGACTGTTAGTGTTGTGAAAATCCATTTTCTAATGGTGCTGCAGATGAGGAAGGTCAGCATCATGTATGCCCAGACAACATAAAAAACCCCCTTTGTTTTGGCAGGAAGTTTAATCAAAGAGTAAAATGTCAGTACAGCTGTGTTTCCAACCATAGGTAGCCTTGACAAGCTTTTTGCATTGTGACTTTCTAAACCTTTATTTCGTCCTATTGACTTTGATAAAAATGCATGGATGTGTCTGCTCATCATGATTTGCTCATTGTTAATATACTATTGAGGTGTGCCAGTTTTCCTTGAAGTATCTCTGCCTCTCCCTCCTGACTCTTGTGGTGGTGGTTCTGCATTGAACATTTTGGCTAAACTCTTTGGTGTAGCTTTAAAGGGATCATTACAGGGAACTGTTTTGGTTGCTGTTATGTCCCTTCAGTAACATGGGGTGCATTGTCCTTGGACAGTTGAGCTTTATGCCTGCACCCCCCTGGCGACAGTGTTGCTTGTTGCTGAAACAGTGCCCCTCATCTTCCAGGATGCTGCCAGATAGACGGCATCAGGAAGACCTATGTTCAGCACACTGAACTCTTGCTGAAGATGTGTGTCTGTTCCATGAAAATAACATGCTTTCTTGCTCCTATCAAATAGTCCAGAGTGTGCATGCACTTTGTTTGTAGCAGATAAAATGAAATTGTGAGATTAAAAATGAGGTATGAGTTCAGTGTGCTCTTTGAGGGCGTTTCTGCTGCTCTTAGTTTTTGTGAAACTTGAGTGCAGCAGGCAGTGAAATTAATTGTATTTACAAAGTAACCACTTGGTCATTTGGAGTAGCTTCCTCAGACTTCGTAGCTTGATCACTTCAGGGTTTATAGAAGCAGCATGCTCAAGTCTTGGCTCAGTGCTGCAACAACTTCTGGAAGGCCTGGCAAGCCATGTCTTTTGGCTATGAGGTGTCAGCCTCTTCCAGTGCTGTCACATATGTACACTTTTAACCGGATGTAAACAGGCTTGAACTTATAAACCCTGGCTTAAAGACTTCTTTGGTGTGGTTTACTTATTTATTTTTGTGAAACCAAAATACTTAGACTTTTTGATGTAGAACCATCTGGTTTTGAGCTTGACTGTGAGTTCACCAACCCTACAGGTGGAATCTGGGGTGCTGAGACATGTACGTTGCTGCATGTATCTGAGGGTGATGTTCTACCTTGTAGTAAGGGCATAAAATAACCACAGCTATAATGAAGGTGTAAAACACTGCATGCGAATTTTGCGTGTGGCCATCCATGGCTATGTTTCCTCTGACTGCTAGCATGTTTTCTGCTGGTGTGTCCAGAAAGAGGAATTCAGGTTGGTTTATATGTGAATTCAAATTAATTAACCATCTGTGCTCTAGGAACGGAAATACTTATTTTGTCCTAATTTTTGTAAATATTCTTTGCCCTTTATTTACTCACTAATCAGACTCGTTTTTTATGTAAAGATATCATAGTTAAAGAAATACAGACCGTAATAGTTCATATTTTTAAATACCAAACAATATTAGAGAAACACTTTAATTTTTGAATGAGTTGCAGTAAGACCTGGGTGCTTTATCTCTGTTGGAAGCGGTGCAGAGCACATGGACCGGACCATGTGTCCCCCTGCCTCCAGATCTTGGCTTTCATATTTCTGTGTGTTCATATTCTTCTGTTTTGCCTCCATACTTCCTCTAGTACACACCCAAGTTAGTTGTTATTTTTGGCTGTGATGCAGGGTTCAGAATTTATTGTTTTGTAGAAAAATAATGTTTCTCTACGCTGAACTCCTTGAAATTAAAATGTGGCTGCCATCCATTGTTCTGAATGTTAGGCTGATACTGTACTTAAATAAAAACGTCCCGTTTTCCTCTCTTCCTGAAGGAAGTACAGTTAGATTGCCATCAGATGCTGCGTGTGGTCCTTGCCATTCCTCTTCATGGTAGAGTTTAATTTATTGGGAAGAACAGTCATTTTGAAAGTCAGTCATTATCTGTAGAGGTCCCTATAGAGAGACTTCAGTTTGAAATGTTGATGTCTCAAATGATGCCCGTAATTACTGCTCTGAGCGTGTGAACAGTTTCAGGTCTATGTAACTAGCAAAGAACATGGGTATATTTGAACTTCATAAACTGTCTTGAACAGCCAGGATAGTTGGGATCTCTGGCTAACGTGGGGTATTAGGCTTTTTGAGGGCTCTCACAGCACTCTCTTGCTTTCGTATGTATAATGTATCCACTTTACAAATTCTCAGAACGTGCAGTGTGCTTAGGGAAAGCCACTGTTAATTTGTTGAGGCCATACTGGTTTATTTATATAGCAGAGTGGTTGAATCCTCGCTTTAAAGGTAAAAATTTGGCTATATACTTAAACATGTGGAATAACAGATGTTGCTTCTCTAAACTTTAAAAATATCTTCTGTATATTTGGCTTGTTCTTAGGAAGCTATATTCCAGCAATAAACTTGGTGAGTTTGTTATGTTTGGAATATTGAAATAATGACACAGTTTTCTACTGGAGAAGTAGTTGTGAAAATACTGCTTTTTAAGGGTTGCTTCTTGTGCTGTGGTAACAGCTCTACGGGTACTGCCTTTAGCTGTCAGAGTATTGCACAATTGTCTTTGAGCCTCTGTATGGCAACCTACATACCAGATCTAGTCATTGATAAAATCCTGACTTCCATTCAAGTTTCTGCCTTCCTGACTTGCTGTTTCATGGTTCAGTTCTCTGTATGTGGAAGACTGGGGTGAAAAAAGGCAAGATATGTAATTTCTCGTTAAAGAGTGGCCCTATAGCATGATGAGTCTTGAATGCAAAACCTAGTTTTCATCTCTAGCGTTGCTGACATGAGTTAGATGTGTTGCTCGCTGCCAGGGAGCTGGTGGGAATGTGCTCTCCCTTGGCGGAAGTTAGTGTTACTTCACTGTGGCAGTACGTATTTTGGGGCTAAAAGTAGAGTTTATAAAAGTTGGAAGCTGTGTAGACAGCAAACATCTTATGAAGAAGCAGTGGAAAGTATTCTGTTTTGATGAGGCTATGGCCTCCTGGATTTTTTTCATATAAACGTGCTTTACTTCAGCAGTGACAGTGTTATTTCATCTTGGTCAAGCCCTGCTACAGGCAAGGGGAAAGTGGTTAGACTTGCAGATGCCTAGCCTAAAGCAGTTGTTCCTGAATTTGGGTTGCTGGATGGATTGATGTGTGCTCTGCAGAGCACTGTACACTGGGGAGGTTCCCAGTAAAGCTCTGCAGGGTTAATCACTTTTTGCCTTGTGGTGATGGGGGGAACTGCTATCCATTGCTTTGCCCGAGTTGGGTGGTAAAATTACCTTGAGGTGTTGCAAAAGTTTCTCATGTATTCTAGGTTGGCTTCATTTTGTAGATGGGGGAGCATGGGAGTTCTCGGCTTCCCTGCCTGTGTAGGTATGTCTCTGCTGAGCAAAAGATAGCAAGGTTTTCTGAGTCGCCGTGTTTTGTACTGTTGTGTTTTTTCTTGCCGTGTGGTGTATGTTTTTACATTGGTTTATATAAATGGTGTAACAAAAGTGTGGGTTGTATGTGTCTTATCCCACCCCCAAGGCATACTGAAGTTAATGATTAGGTGATGGTCTTTTTTTTTCTGCTTTAATTGAACAAGGCTTATTTGACTTAAATGTGCAACGTGTTGGGGAAAACTGCATCTTTATTTAAAAGCAGATGTTGGTTCCTTTTTCGGTTTATAATATTTTTTTCCTCCATCTGTTCACATGTGCTTCAATAAAACAGAAGATGCAATTTTACCACCTTTGGGGATGCTGAAGTTTCAAGTCCCCTGTTTTGTGTTCTGTGACAGGCAGCCCTACAGGCTATCACCTATTGTCTTTAGGTGATGGTGGTGGAGAAACCTACATCTGTCCTTTTCCTCAGACACTTAATGATAGGGTGTGCTGTGTAGAGTAGGTTCTTCTGATAGAAGTCTTAGATAAGGTAGTTGATCTGGTCATTCGTTCAGCTGTAAGACTTGGATTTAAAGAAGCATCGAAGTTCTCTAACAATGTGTTTATGAAATGAATTGCTCTGATGTATTTAGACAATGTTCTTGCTCAGCGATTAAGGTAAGTTCTTTTAACTGTGGTTATAAAGTCAACCTTTTCCTTACGGAGATAAAGCAATTGCATTGACCATGATTGATTGGGTCAAGGTATATTAAAGGTGAGTTGTGCATACATGATTTGAAGTAAGAATACCTGTGTGTAACTGTTGTGGTTTAGGCCCATCTGGCAACAGAAGACCATGTGGCTGCTCACTCACTCCTCTCCCAGTGGGATGGGGAGGAGAAAATATTGGGGAAGGCTCACGGGTCAAGACAAGTACAGGGAGGGATCGCTCACCAGTTACAGTCACGGGCAAAACAGACTCAACTTGGGGAAGAAAAATAGCTTAATTAGTTACCAGTCAAATCATAGTAGAATAATGAGAAGCAAACCCCAGATCTTAAAAGCACCTTCCCCCACCCCTCCCTTCTCCCCAGTCTCACTTCATGCCCCATTTCTCTACCTCTCCCCACCAGTGGCACAGGAAATGGGGATTGTGGTCAGTCCATCACACGGTGTGTCTGCTGTTCCTTCGTCCTCAGGAGTAGGTCTTCTCACACTCTGCCCCTGCTGCAGGGGGTCTCTGCCTGCCGTGACCCTCCGTGGCTGCAGGGCACAGCCTACCCCCTCCCCACAGGCTGCAGGGGAACCTCTGCTCTGGGCACCTCCTCCCACCTTTCCTCACTGACCTGGGGGTCTGCCTGGGTGTCTCTCCCACATCCCACCCCTCTCTGCTGCTGCTGTTTTCCCCTCTTAAATATGTTCATCACAGAGGTGCCAGTTGGCTCGGCCATGGCCAGAACTGGGTCTGACTTGGAAAGGGGGAGCTTCCAGCAACTTCCCACAGCAGCCACCACTGTAGCCTGTCCCTTGCTACCAAACCCCTACCATACACACCCAGTACAGTAACTTGTCTCGCTATAATCTTACCTGATTTGCTCGTTCCTCATCCCTGTGTAGATAAGCCCTTAGGATGATTTTTATATTGTATTTTACTAGTTCATTGAGCTGGTTGTGGTGTTCTTATAGACCGGGGAGCAAATAGGGCAGGCTGTCATGTGTATTGCGTAGGCATCTCAGCAGTGGGGAATCCGGAATGAAAGCGTTCAGTCTAAGTTATGTAACGTATACAGAAGTTTTCAAGTCATCGAGTTGGACAAAATTTATATGGTAAATATTAGGCCTAATGCCAGTGTGTGTTTCTACGCACACTGTAAAGACCAGCAAAGAGGGAACTACCGGGTGTCCTGTTAACCTAATTTCCCTAAAACATTGACATATTTCCCCTTCCCCCCACTTTTTTCTCTCTTCAAATTATCGGTAGAGGTGGGGAAAGGACTCGTTCGCATTAATGAGCTGACGTTGAGCTGTAACCAAGTAGAGCTGTGCCTGCCTTGAGCTGACCCTGATGGGTGACGTTAGCATGTGTGAGTGAGCTCATAGGCACCACCACGCAATTCTAAGAATGTGCCACTGAGGAGTCATTCATAGTTCAGAGTCCTCTCTGTTGAATTTCACATCCTCCTACAAAATGTTTACAGGCAGGAGCAGCAGGGTAAGCAGACAGAAATAGAAAACCAAATTGTCAGATCTGTAGATCTTGAACGCTTTAAAACATGTTGGCTTAGCTTTGTGTGCTTGAAGCAGGCGGCTGTTCTAAATGCATGGGTTAGGAAACAACTCGTTCTGCTTGCTGTCCTCCTGATTAGGAGAAATCGGGGGTTTTGTGAGATCTGTTGCTACACATTTCCTTCTCCCATTTAGAGCTATTTCCCGTCTACTGGGTGTTCAGCTGGATTGTGTGGGAATGCTGATTTCCCAAGCTGTGTGTAGGCTGGTCCCTGCCTGTCCCTGAAGTAGTTCTCCCAGAAAAGCAGGAGCCTTGGTGGGTTAGCAGCTTTGCTGTTGAAGCCTGTTAGATGGCAGTAGCATTAAGAAAATGAAAGTAGTCAGCCCTCAGCAGCTGAGTTGAATTCTGCATAGGGTAAGGAACTGAAGTAGATTTATCATGTGTCTGCTTAATGTAGGTGGGTCTGCTTGTATCTGCTAACAGGTTGTTGCCAAAAATTTTTTTTAAAAGGTGAAGATTTCTATATGACATTACAGGCTATGGTTTGGAAAGAAATTCTCATGTTAAATTTATGTTTACCGTGCACCTTTGGCCTCCAGAACCGATATTCTGCCTCTTAATTAGACTTTGGGGTCTTATTTACAGCTTTAGAAGGATTTGTAACGTTTGTAACTAACACTACTTTTATTACAGCCTGTCACACGTGGGTTCTGTGTAGGTAATAACTGGTATCAGAGATGCCCACTGTGTCACAGAAGCACACATGGGTTATGGTTATAATTCAGTTTGCAGGCTGAATATCCATAATACAAATAAAGTATCTACTTCATGCATAAATACATCGGTGTAAACACGGAGTGACCATACTCCAAAAGATGTAGCTCTTGCTATTACAAGTTTCCTAAGGGTGTGTTGTCAATATTTTAAAGCAGGTTGGGTGAGACAGGGTGGGTAAAGAAATAAGGTCAAATGTAGGTGGAAGCAGAGCTCTGGAATGCTTTAAAGCAAAGGTTGGAGTTTGTGTACGTGTATGGCACAGACTTCTGAGCAGTGGAACTAATGATACCTCCTCTCTCAAGGATTTGTCCAATTTCATTTATTTATAAGCTGTAGCTTGGTGACCTTGGCTTTGTCCTCACACAGGCATTGAAGGCATGGATTTTTGGCTTGTCTGGAGCAGAGCATGTCTTTGCTGGTGCTGGTATGTGTATGCTGATCTGTTGGCTTCCTGCTGCCAACCAGTGTAAAAGAACTAGGGGAGCGTTACTGGGTTTGCTGGGGGTCCAAAATGTCTGAGACTTGGACTTTTTCAAACTACGCTGGAATGGCCAGTGAGCTCTGGGTCTTTTGGTGATGGGGAGGAGAAACAGATGGGCAAAATAGTGACCACATATGCTGGTTCCCTGAGCTAATGAAGCTTAACAGCAGTGGTAGCCAAGACTGAGATTGTACAGAGGAGAGAGAGTAGAATACAAAAGAGAGAAGTAGAGATGAACTTTGCTCATAATTTGTTCCTTCAGGCAAAAGTTTAATTTTTTTTTTTTTACCCGACATATCAATTTGCAAATCATGTCCTGTCATTACACTGAGTGCCTTGCAAGCATTGCCTAATGCTGCTGTCATGGAGCATTACCTCCTAAAGACACTCTCATCCAGTAAGACTTGCCCACTATATGAGGCTTTTAGTTCAGTCCCCAGGTCTGCCCCAGCTTTTAGTCTTGCTGTACTTCAGTCACAGGACAGTTTTTCGTTGTTAATGGAGAGATGAGAGGTGGCTTGTCATAGTACTCCTGTATTACGATGCCTTGTGTGAAATGGCCTGCACAGTTCTGTCAGTGCTGGCAGGGAACAGAATACAGAGAATAGTGGGAAGTATCTTACAGGTGAAGGAAATGGGGGAGCTGGGAGGTCTGGGTTGAGTTGCCTGCTGCTGCTGCCCTGAGCAAGCTGTGTGTGCCTGCCTGCCATCCTGCTAGCTCCAAGATTTTAGGAAGCAGTGCCTATGCTGTTGAAAGCTCTGGTGTGGTCAGGTTGTGCCAGTATAGAGAAATGTTCCATCATCGCATGCAGTTCTGTTCTGTGTGGAAATGGCTATACCAGTGTAAAAATGCATTTTTAACCTTGCGTCCAGCGTGTATGGTATTTACTGTTCAGTCATGTCTGATGTAGGCAAACACTGCTTTGTGCAGTGCTTCAGCTCAAAAGTGTGATGAATGGCCTTTTCCCATCTTAGCAGATATTTGGAGGACAGTTACAGATGATGCAGCCCTCCTGTACTACAGTAACAGGGACCCAAGGGTGTGGACATGTGAGCAATCCTTGCAGGTCAACTGCGTGAAACTCTGCTTTCTGATAGCTCTGTGTGTGTTTGTTCAGAGCCTGTGCAGGGAAAACAAGCTGTAATGAAACTACCTCAGGGTGACTGCAGATGGAAAGCTGTAGCACACTAACTATTTGACGGTAAGTTCAATCGCATATTTTCCATCCAGTGGCTTGTTGGCATGTCCATGTTCTGAGGGAGAGTGTCACAGTCCACCTGAGATTGTTCTTTGTAAGGCTTTGGGAAGGGAAGCGTAGCAGTAGATTACAAGTGTTTTATACATCAGCACGCAGTTTCAGTGGTAACACATGTGAGAGGAGGAAGGGGTCTCTTGTACCTAGACAGGAGGACACTCCCAGGCTGTACCTCTTTCTGGGGCTGTGCTCCGAGTCCTCCCCTTGGGCATAGAGGTATTGGCTGCAACATGCATGGCTGTATAGGACTTCTCTGTACAGCCAAGGGGATGCTGCCAAGGGTTGCTTAAAACATATACATACCTACTTTTTCTAAAGGTCATTGTGTAGCTGGCAAAGAGTTTATAAATAATATGAATGTGGTAACAAAGTTTTTCGGTTTGGTCTTTTCAATTAAGTACCAAGGCACTGTAACCCAATATGCATTGTCTCATACAAGTTTAAAGTGATTTAGGTAGGAAGGGGTAGGGCAGCTTCATCTCAGTACTTGTGGAAGGTGCTGACTAAACATCCTCTTCCTCCCCCAGCTCCTGAATCCCTGCTGAGCACAGTTTCTTTATATTCTCTGTGTTCTCCTCCACTCCTCTCCCACATTTGTTAGTTTTAATCTGTTTATGGAAGAGATGAAATCTGAGTGTACTTCTGAGAAGTTTGGGTGATTTCCTTTCAAGCCAAAGGTCCTACCTATTCAGATTTGACAATAGGAAGCATCTGAACTCCAAGCCTGACTGCTCAGTCCCTTTCATCTGTTCCATGTTTTCAGTCTTGCCCAAGATGGTGCTTTGTTTTTTAAGGCAGGATGGTGCTTTTTGGGATTGCAGCTGCTGTGAATGGAAGCATACGAAAACCATCAATAAAGCACTTCCCAGATTATAGAATGTTTTGTCTCCCTATTTTTGCATGAGGCCCACTTCTTGGTGTAAATGACCCTTTCTAACCAGTTGACTGGAAGTAATTTCATTTATGTACTTTCAAACTCTAGTAGATGTGGCATTTTTCTCCTTTTCCAAGCATGCTTTCATTTTCCTTTTTGGCACACTTACTGTGTTCGTTTTCCTTCGTTTTGTGGAAGGCAGGTACAAAACAATGTTCTTCTCTCCCACTCAGGGTGGATAACACTTTTCTTTGTTCAGTATCACTCTTCAGGTATCTGCTTCTGTGGCTACTCAGCTTTCCCTTGTTGACTTGTCATCTTGCACATCAGGTTATGTTGATATTAATGAAGCTTCCTTTCTTGTTTCTATTTGTAAAGTGTGGGGGATGCCATACTTTCAGGGCAGTCTGTTTTGTGATGCATTGGCTGTAACTTCTGGTTTTGCTGCTGCTTGTTTACCACTGCAAGTAAAGATTATGAGAGGTGGCGTCTACCCTGACTTGAGGATGAGTCATACTCACACCTAACATAAAGGCAGTTTTTAATCACTTGAACTAATGAATTTTGGTCATAATATCTTTAACAAAACACCCGATGTGAAACTTCTGATAAAGTCAGTTTGGATGAGCCAGATCCCACAGGAATCAGTGGATATAATGAAATAAGTTACAACAACAAAACAATTAGCTACTTCTCTCTGTCAGCACCTTGCTCAGAAGACAGGAGGGAGCCAGCAGGTTATTCTTCTCAGCCTTTCCTTTTTTTTTTTTTTGAGAAGTGATGACCCAAGTAAGTGGATGCCCTCAAGAGGGCATTGGAAGTCAAAAACTGTATTGCCTTCATCTTTTTGTACTCACAGGGTTCACCCCTCCAGTGTATTTTAGGCCTAGAAATTATTTTTCCATCAGAAGTTCTTAGGTCAGGGTTTATTTGAGATTCCATTAAGTCTTCTAAATCAATGAAATTCTGTAGCAGATACTGAATCACCTTCCCCATCTTCTGTTCAGTGATTCTTCACAAACAACAAATGGTAGCAGTAACTTGTATATGAGGTCAAGAATTGCCTTTACATGTTTCTGAACCCTTTGAAGTAAATGATATATATATAAATATATTTGCACTCATATAGAAGTATTTGGCAAGGCCATGGTTTTTGCTTCAAAGTCCTAGGTTGCAACCTAATTTGATGCTTCTCTCGTATCATTCCTTTTAACATCACTCGGAGTGCATTTAGCTGTTGGTTCAGCTGAATTGTCTTGTTGCTGTCAAAATGGGGTTCCACTGCTGGCCATATTCATACAGCTTCCTATATGTGGTCTCACCGGAGCTTACATGCCCACAGTGAGATGGTTCAACTTGCTTACTCATCAGAAAGTTAACAAGAGCGTAAACTCTTTTCTGCCAGGGTAGAGAGTTGAATTGGCTTATTTTTGTAGTTACAATGACAAGGAATGGGACAGACTGAATGGCTGGGGGGGAGGGGAGACAGAAGTGTCCCTTTTGATGACAGTGAAGTATTAGGTCACCTTAGCAGCCTTGTCTAGCCACACCTGTAAGAACCTAGTTAAAGCCTAAAGGTGCTCGCGTGTTTGTCCTGGCCGGCTGGCAGACATCCTTCCTTGAGTAGCAGTTTCCTTCCTTAGATGGAAACCTGCAGTCAGCTTTTCAGATGCAGGTCTGTGTGCAGATGACTCGCCTCAGAGTGGAGAGAGTAGGTTGAAACCTTGTGTTTGGGACTAAGGTTTATCATGGCAGTGGCTGGAAACATGAGTGAAACAATTTTTCACTATTGCAGCCCCACTGATAGTTAATTGGAAAAAAAAAAAAACCCAAAACAGCCAATCTTGAGACTGGTGTTCTTAAAAGTGAAAGTGCATGGTGAGAGGTATGAGTTGAAAACAGCAAGGCTTGGGCGTCATTCAGTTAACACCACTTTTTAATATGCTTTTCTCTTCCTTCTTTCCTCCACCAACAGACAGCAAGCTGTAAAAGGTGAGGTGTTTGTCTCAAGTGCCTATGGCGCCAGCCCTTGGATTGCAAATTGTGTCAAATAGAAGGGAAGGAGGGGAATGGGAGGTGAGTGCACTTGCTAAAGAAATACTGGGAGCACCTAAAGATCTTGGGCCTCACTGTTGCTTTTTAAGGATATGGAATAAGTAAACAAGCTTCAGGGAAGTGCTGGTATGTGGGGAGCTGTACTTGGCAGCTGGTTAATTGTCCCTGGAGTTTTCTTGGAAGAAGAGCTGCTCTGGTATACCAATTGACTCGTTGAGTGTAGAAACTTCCCCTTAGGCTTTGTATTTAGGTATTGTCTTAAACGCGATGTGAGGTCCAGTCAGATACTGCTGGCTGTCTATATGACAGGAGAAAAATGTGGTTCATAGTTTATGTATGCTTGTGACTGGCTTAAAGGGGAAATTAACAGCATTTTAAAGTCTGACAGACTTCTGGCACAGCAATATTAATTCTTTTTATAACAGTGCAAATAACTCTTGGGAGTGATGGTTTTAGTGAGGTTTTGGTGCTTAAAGGCATTTCAGATTTTCAACTTTTTTCTTTTCAAGGCGGACATGTAGCCTAGTGGAGATCAGTCCTAAGTTAGAATTTAGGGTAATCGTGTGCTCAGGAGGGGTTCATCTAATTCGCTGACACTTGCGCTTAAAGGGAGGAATTGGGAAGCCTACCTTTCTTAGAGCTGATACTCCTCAGCCAGTACTAGTAGTGTTCTGGTGCTCCTTGAAGCTACACTCAGCTTGGGAAAATCAGTTGAAAGAGGCTGATTTCTGAAATTAGACAAACAGTTCCAAAAATTATGCACAATCAGTTCTGCTGTTTGCCATCACTGAAGTAAACAACTTCTCTGTTCCAAATTGGCATTTGGAGATGTGGGAATCCAATTAAAAGTGCGAAGCTGTCTTACAGGCAAGTGTGAAAGTTAAGTGTGTTTTCTGTAAGTAGTAGTGTGTGTTCCATGCGAGTAGCTAGTCTCAAGGCAGGGTAATACTGTTTCTTAGTTTCCTGGTGTTGCCTACATGAGGCTTCCACGGTGAAATCAGTTGATTTGACTATCTGTGCACTGCTTGGGCACAGGTCTGAGCTCTCCCCTTGCACTCTGCTGGTTTCTGCTTCCACTTAAGTAACTTAAGCCTTTTAAATACATTCTCCTGCTGTTCTTAGGTGTGTAAAATGCACATTTGTATATTTTACTTACCGTTGAGTACTGTGATGAGCGGAATGGAGATCTGCAGTCATGATACCACAGTGGGGTGTTTGAGCCTGGCTTTTCCTAAAAACTCAGCTGGATCATAAAGACATTTTTAAACAGCCATGGGAATTACAGGACAAAGTGAAAACCGTGTGTGAGTACTGAGGTGTTTTTAGGTAAATAGTACTAGAATCTAGTATCCCTTTTAAAACATATATGCTGAAGGCAATCAACACGACATTTGAAAGCTGCTATAATTGCTTCCATAAACTCGGATTAGGAGCTTTTAAGTGCCCTATGGGTTCTGGAAACTTTACAGGCACTTGCTCAACCTCTGAAGGAAGATGGTGTTGCACAAAAAAAAGGTGTTCTCTTGAGGAGTAAATATATGCAAATACCCAAGTGACACAGTGGGCGATGTACCTGGAAATCCATTTGGAGAGGACACCAATCTCACCAGTATGAATGGGTTGTTGGCTGTCAGGTTCTTTACCTTTCAGGGGTTGGAAGCACCTTTCAAAAGGTAGGTAGAGGCTAAAATTGAGTCCAGCTCTTCCAAGTGACTTGACTTGGATTTGGATGTATTGACAGGCTAATAATCTGCTTTATGGGTTAGGGTTAAGCAGTTTCTAGCTTGCTAGCTGGTGGCCCTCTGTTCTGCCCCAGTATCAGACAGGCTACTGCAGGCATGTCTGTTATCTCTGGCTCTCGTGTTTCAGGAGTGTCAGACCAGGTGAGGGGGCATGCACCTGCGAGTGTGTGTGTGTGTGTGTGTGTGTTCAAGGCTGAGCTGTTATCAGAGTGGGGTGTGATGCAGTTCTTACTATCGGGGGTTGCTTGGCCACCTGAGATTGTCAGTGCTTGGAGCCTCTTCAGCCACCCTTTCATTTTTCTGCTCTGGTGCGCTACAGTTTGGGAACTGATTTTCCACAGCCCAGCACTTAGGTGGGCTGAATTTAAATACTGGGAGAACTTAGAGCCAAAAATGAGTAACTGGTGTCCCCACACCACAGGCTATTTGTGATTGCTTGATGAATTTTCAGTAAAGCAGGGTGGATGTCCAGTAACTCTCCTAGGAAAAGGATCACGCTGTTTGCACACCTGTGTGCAGAAAGAAGTACAGGGCTATGAATTGCGCTGGATGAACACTGCGTAGAGCAGCATTTGGTTGTGTATGCGTCTGGACAGTGATGACTTGTACACAAATTCAGCATTTCCTTTTAATGACAGGGAGGCTGTATAGCTGCGGGGAAGGCTGAAGGAATGCCAGTGACTTTGTCACTTATCTCTTGGGACAGGTTAGAATAGACGGTCAGGCATGAGGAAAGATACTCCTCCCTTTTGAGGGAATTGAAGGGGGGCAAACCAGAGGTTGCTGCTTAATTCTGAGTCACGTCAAGGAAGAAGCAGGCCAGGAGGAGAGCTGAAAGAGACAAACAGATCTGAAGAGATGATTGGAGTAAACAGAGAAAGGATATGGGAATACCAGTTAGGGAAGAGAGATAATGAGACTAAGTAAAATAAGGTTCTAGCAGATGGAAGTAACTGGTCTGGAACATGGTGTAAATACATTTGAAAAATTAATTTTAGTGTATGCTTAGTAACTCCCCCAGATGTGTGAAGCGAATGTAGTGCAGTTCATAGGAATTTGAACTTATGCTTGCCCTCTGAATAAACCAAAATATGCTGAGCTCTAGTTGGCTGTGTTTTGCATTAAAACAAACAAAAAACTGCCTGTTGTACCTAATTTTGTAGCTGTCAACTTTCACAGACAGTGCTGCCCAGAATTACGACAGTCCCCTAGCTTGAGATGGGAGAAAGACATCTTGGTCTTGAGGGTTATGCCTCTTTGTGTTTCCCAGGGTTCCTGCTGAAGCATGAGACGTGGGTTGCTTTTAAGGGGAGCTGAGCTTGTTTGATCAAGTGACTCCAGACTCTATAAAAAGAACTACCTGTTCAAGGTAGTAGTAATAAACATAATGGCTTTTAGCTTTTCTAATTTTGAGGGATTTTATCACCTTTTTTCCTTAGCTATGTTAGTTGATTGACAGAAACTCAGTGTTACTTCCTGGACTTCTCTACTCTCGTCTTGTCTCTACCCAATACAATGATAAATAATTCCTAGTGTTTTCCTTTCTATTTTTGTTGCCTTGACTTCTGTTCAGAAAAGCTCCTGAATCACCAGTTCTACAAGTTCCCCAAACTGTGGGTAAACTGGTAAAATAAGGACTTACTAAAATAAGGACTCTATAGATAGACTAAAACAATCACTGGAAATCCTTCCTTCCCAGTTCCTCCAGTTGAATATGTGAAGGTAAAAATAGTGCAGAAACAAATGAACTTACTGCTTTCTCTTTGCTGGAAGAAAACTCCTGGTGCCTCATGTCATGGAACAAACTACCGTTTCATCTGGAGTTACAAGATTTTTTTGATACTCCATCTCCATTTATTCGAACGAGTGCTTGATTTAGTGTTGGAGGTAATCCGAAAAGTTACGCTGTTAAATTGTTAAGGGGTGTGTGGTCAGGCGTGTGTAACAGAAGACAGAATAAAGCAAGAGCTGAAGTCACGCAAGCATGAGATGTAGGGGCCCTTGGGAAAGGGTTCAGTGATTTTGGTATTGTGATACTGTAAACGTTATTTTCAGGAAACTGCTTACATTTTAAGAATGGGCAGCGAGTGTAATAAAGCATTAACAAGTCAGCATGTTATGTTGGGGCATAATAAATACGAGTGATACCACTTAGTGTATCTTAATTGTAGTGGAGTGTCATTTATGATTTCTGAGGTCAGCTTGAGTTTTTCTTATTTTTGGTTTGTTGTTTGGTTTTGTGGTGTGGTGGGGTTTTTTCTTCAACCTGAGTACAAGGGGAGCAAAGACATTTAAAAGTGTATTTGTCTTAGTTACATGAAGTGTAATATTTGAGATATGTTGACTTTTAAGATACCTTCGTTTAAGTATGTGGGCAGAAACTGACTAATAATTTTAAATAATGCTCCTCTTGAATTAATTTTAATTCATTAGTAGAACAACATAACTTGTTGCTTTTATACCAGCTTGCTGTAAGCTGTGTGGATGTGTTCTTAACTGCTTAAAATGACAATTGAAAAGCTGATGTGGGGATGAAGCCAGTGGTCTTTTTAGTGCTTTTGTAGTGCTTAGGGTATTGGTGCTGCTGTACACACGATTGATCAAGTGCCTTTGTGTGTAAGTACATTTCAGGTAGTTCTTCTCTTTGTTGCCACTTAAATGGGTCATTTTCTTTCACTGGGATCTGAAGACCTGGAAAAGCCCCAGATAATTTTCCTTGCAGTTCTTCTGTTGTTGCCATGGAAGTTGGTTCCCCACAGCCTGCAAATGGAGGGAGAGAGGGTATGGTCTTGCAGGTTTGGTCTCCCCACAATCTCCCAGGGCCCTGGAAGGTGTCACTGAGCCCCTTCTGCAGCAAGGCTCAAGGTGCTGACCCAATGCAAGAACTGCACTGGGTCCCTTCATCCTACATCCGCTGCTGTTTCCACGTCCAGTGTGGGTGATCAGGGCAGATACCAGTTCAGGGTCTGTGTTGCAGGTCTCAGCTCGGTCCAGCACTCCTGAACACTTTTACCTCAGCTGTGACTCAGACTGAGCCTTGCCTAAGAGTTTTATTCTATGCAGCTCCTGTCTCAAGGTAAGAAGAGGTTGCGTGCTCTAGGCCTGTCTTTGAAGTTGTCTGTAACAATCTCATATAGTATCAAAAGTGTTTCCAGACCATCTTGTAAAAACCAAGGGACCAAAGCAATATTAAGGCATATTCCCCAGGAGTGCTGCCCCGAAGCTCAGCCCACGGAGGAGACAACTCCGTCTAGCTGTGGAAGATCCAGTAATAGCACACATCACCTTAAGATATTTCTCCAGGGATTGTCAGTCCTGGTGCTTTCAGAGCCGCATTCTGCCCGCGTCCCTTCTGCCCGCGTCCCTTCTGCCCGCGTCCCTTCTGCCCGCGTCCCTTCTGCCCGCGTCCCTTCTGCCCGCGTCCCTTCTGCCATCCCCTGTGGTAGGAATAGGAAGTAGTGAAGCAGAGCGGTCGACTGCTTTGAGGAGAGCATAGGAAGGAAATGAGTACCGAAGGTGCGGTGACTTCAGAGGTCTGGGTCACAGGAGCAGGTTATAGAGCTGCTCAGCAGCAGATGTTAAAATGAGAGCCTCACTACCTCCCTGTTTCCAAGGCAGAGAGGAATGCCAGCAAGACTACTGTATTTGCTGGTATTTGAAACCAGCCACATACAAATGCTCCATGCGGCCGTGTCTCTCTTGAAGAAATGTCTGCTGCTGAGATACTGGGCAGTGACTCAGTTTTAAGCTTGTTTCCTGTCCCTCTTAAGATATGCCTAGAGACAATGGGCCTTCATGGAGAAATAAGATGGTGCCTTTTAAAGGTGTTCCCTTGATGGTTGGCCCTGCAGCTGGGGGCAGGCAGCCTACTTCTGACCTGGGCAGCCCTTGCTGACACAGAGGCTTGCAGAGATGCAGCCTGTGGCACAGATGTGTAGCCGTCTTGGCAGCAAGCTTTCATTGACTAAGCGCCCAGAGTAATGTATAATTGAGATAGCTGAGTTTGTCTTCTTCCTGTTTGTTCTCCTCTGTCCCAGAAGCTGAGCTCCTCACCACATGTAACGTTGCACCTGTACTATTCTTCTCTGAAGTGGACCTCCTTGTTAGAGTATGATGAAAATGAGATCATCAAATTGTATTTTAAGATGTTTTCCTGGTATTAAGTTAGTTTGAAATATTTCACGTTAACATTTTCCTGTCCAGTTTTGATTTAGAAAGTAAGAAATACCATACTGGATCAGGTCAGTAGTTTGTGTAGTCAAATATATGGTCTTCAACAGTGGCAGTGACATTTCTGTTTAGAGAGAACATGTGAGCATGGCCACTCTGACTCCCTGTTCTAGCATCCAGCCAGCAGAGTGGCAGCATTAGAGGCTACATCCTTATCTGCTCAAGATCCAGAGATAACGGATTCCCACAGTTCCTTGCTAGCAATGTTGATCTTACCTACTGCCATTAGGTTTTTATAAGCTTTGAATATATTACACCATCCCACCCCTCATCTTGCATCCAAATTGAAAAACCCCAGCCTCTTCAATCTTTTCTCCCAAGGCAGCTGCTCTCTCTTTAATCCTTTATTGTCCTTTTCTACAGCTGCTTAAATTTGGCTCTGCCCTGCTTGTATGCTGTTCTTGTCTCCACATCTTGGTTCTGAAGTGTATTGGGTTTGCATGGCAAGGTTTTGCTAGCGGGGAGGTTACATGGGTGGCTTCTGTGAAAAGCTGCTAGAAGCTTCCTTATGTCTGGTGGAGCCAATGCCAGCTGGCTCCAAGAGGGACCTGCCACTGGCCAAGGTCGAGCCCATCAGCAGCAGTTGTAGCACCTCTGGGATAACATGTTTAAGAAGGGGAAAAAACCCTGAAGACTGAGAAATGACAGCAGAGAGAAAGAGAGAGCAATGACTCTGCAGGCACTGATGTCACTGAAGGACGGTGAGGAGATGCTGCAGGCACTGGAGCAGAGATTCTGTGGCAGCCCATGGTACAGCCTGTGGTGAGGCTGGCTGTGCCCTGCAGCTGTGGAGGGTCACGATGGAGCAAAGACCCCCCAGCAGCCTGGGGAGGACCTCATGCTGGAGCAGGTGAATGCCCGAAGGATGCTGTGACCCTGTGGGAAGCCTGTGCTGGAGCAGGCTCCTGGTAGGAGCTGTGGAGAGGAGACCAGGCTGTGTTGGCAGGACTTGTGACCCCGTGGAGGGGGACCCAGACTGGAGCAGGCTGCTCCTGGAGGACTGTACCCCGTGGAGGGGGACCTAGGCTGGAGCAGGCTGCTCCTGAGGGACTACACCCCATGGAGGGGACCCAGACTGGAGCAGGCTGCTCCTGGAGGACTGTACCCCATGGAGGGGGACCCAGGCTGGAGCAGGCTGCTCCTGAGGGACTGCACCCCATGGAGGGGACCCAGGCTGGAGCAGTTTGTGAAGAATTGTAGCCTGGGGGAAGGACCCATGTTGGAAAAGTTCTGGAGAACTGTTCCCTGTGAGAGTGAGCCAGGGCAGAGTGTGAGGAGTCCTCCCCCCCCAAGGAGGAAGGAGCAGCAGAAACTTGTGATGAACTGACAGGAGCTCCCATCCCCTGTGCTGCTCAGGAGGAGGACTTAGAGAAAAGTGGGAGTGAAGTTGAGCCTGGGAGGAAGGGAGGAGTGGAGGGAAGGTGTTTTAAGATTTTGGTTTTAGTTTTCTTTGATTTCATTGGTGATAAACTTAGTTTTTCCCAATTTGAGTCTGTTTTGCCTGTGACAGTAATTGGTGAGTGATTGCCCTGTCCTTATCTGGACCCATGAGCCTTTGGTTGTATTTTTTTTCACCTGACCAGCTGAGGAGGGGAGTGATGATAGAGCAGCTTTGGTGAGCACCTGGCCTCTGGCGTGGGTCAGCGCACCACATTAAGATTGCAGTGTGCTAAGTCTTTACGTAGCAGCAAAATTACTTTCTGCCTTGTTCTCAGTTCCTTCCTGTTGATGTCCAGTATCAAGATGACATTTTCAGCAAATGTACACTGAGCCGGTGATTTCAGAGGACTGTCAGCGGTGACTCCAAGGCCACATTTTGAACTGTAAACTCAAACTATCAATTCAGCATGGAAGCACAGCTGAGGTATTTTCTCCCCCTCCCCCCTGCTGTGTGTTGTGTTAGATCTGTCTGTGTTGAAGCTCATCTACCATGCTTTGCTTATCCAGTTTAGAGAGCTCTTTCCAGAGTTCATAGTCACTGCCATTGCAGCTGGCTGACCTGAAAAAGCTTACCTTTATCTGCAGGCCTGGAGAACTTCACCGTGTGCCTCTATCCAGGTCACTGAAGATGCTGAATAGAGTGAGTCCTAGCAGTGCTGCCAGGTCAGTTCCACTACTGGTTCTTGTTTGTAGTGGAAAGTTGACTACTAAGTCTTACTCTTACTTCCTAATCTTTAGCCAGCTTTTTGCCCATAAATGGACCTTTCCTCTATAACCAGGTAACTCGACTTCTTGCCATAGGCCGTTAAAGCAGCAGCCTGGGCTTTCTGAAAGTCCAAGTTTGTGTTTTCCTTGGATCCCGTTTGCCTGGAGTGTCAGCAGTGTTTCACTCTGCCAAAGCCATGTTCAGCTTATCCTGGCAGGTTGCTTGCTATGCCCTTACATCTGCAATCTTGCCATGGATGGAGACCACATTTACCAGTCTGCAGGTCTCAAGATTCCCACCGGAGTCTTTTTTTCAGAGCCTACCAGGCCAGTTATTGTAGAAAGCTACAGGGAATGAGAAGCCTCTCCTGACCCAGTGTGCCCAAAAGCACAGATTTGGGTAGTGTGAAGTTGAAAACTCGATTGTAACCAGAGCAGTCCTGCAGACTTCAATTGTACTATGTTTTATGGCATATTAGACCCAAATTAGGCACGTGGCTTCATATAAATGGGTATGTGACTTACAGCTCCATTGAGTTAACACTGCAGAAATATGTTTTGAGAAAGCGAGCGCTGATCTGCCCCTAGCACGTGGGTTAAAGGTAAGTCGGTTCTGATAGTGGTGGTTACCTGTGCTAAGGCTGACAAACCTCTTACTGCTTTTTTCTGAGTACATATTTACATCAGTTTTCCCATTGTGAAGGCTGGCTGCGTTTTCCTGCCTGACCCTGACTTGTTCAGCCCCACATGCCACTTTCTCCCAGCAGCTGTGCTGGGAACCCAATCAGTGAGATGATCCAGACTTGTAAGTGTATGGGTTTTTAATAAAAACCATAGCTTGGTTCCCTTCCCGGATTACTTCACTGATGTTTATGGCATAGCCACACAGCTTCATCAGCATGATTTAGTGTGTGGTGAATTACGGCAGTAGGGAGCTGCCGCGGTGTGTGGGAGACTTCTTTATCTGACAGCTACCAGAGAAAAGCAAGGTGCAACTACAATCAACTGTATGTAAAACCAGTAAGTTAGGAGCCCTAGCTGTATTTTTCACACAGAAATACTTTGCAGTTGTGGCTACTGTGGTGACTGTGATGTTACTTGCAGGAAGCTCACTGCTACCTTTTTTGGTACAATGTCATTGTTTAAGTGCAAGTATGTAATAGGCAGTAAACATTGACTGGTAGCCATAGGGTATAGTAATAGAACACTAAACTCCAGTAGCATCGCTTTGATCTAGACAGACTTGTGTTGGTGGCAGCAAGTCATTATTGAATCCTGACAGGAAATATGGAAGATAGCAAGTTGCTTTTCTGCTTGAAGTAACCTTTAAGGTACATTCAAGTTGTCGCTGTTGATGCTAAAACTGAAATAATGGGAAGTAATGGAATGTGTAGTTGTGAAATGGAAATGCATTGAACCAGCATGTGACAAGCAGAGCCATCACGTTGGAGATGGGAATGATGGCTGTGAAACCTTGGAGTTCAGCTTGGCTGTTGGTGGCTTACAAACATCCGTATATTAAGCTGTTCCTGTAGTAAGGGAAAAATCTTGTTCAGTGTTTTGTTTCTCATAATTGGACCGGCTTAGGGTCTTTCTTTGAAAGATGGATTGTCTGAGTAAATATTTTGCATTGAACATGGCTACAGTTTTTTTCTCTCAATCTGAGTGTTTTGCACATGAAGCTGCATTGGTCTGTCTTGTGTGGCTTCTGTGGGAGCTTCTGTGTCTGATGGGGCAAATAGTAGGAGGATGGATTCTGAACTTGACAGGAGTAACTTACATCGATTAAAGATCAGTGTGTACGTAATTTGTTTCTTATGCTGAAAGCCACTGAAGTAGTATTCTCAAGGTGCCTCTTTTTTAATTGTGGAAAAACCTGTGAATGCCAAGTCTGTTAGCTGTGGTGATCGATGTTTTACTTAGTGATGTTTCTTAGATTAGCGTGAAGACCTAAGATGCTTTATGGTTTTGTTCAGTCAGTTTGCAAAGCCTGTATTTGGGGAGTGTGTTCTTATCTCAGCTGTAGATATTTCTGCTTTAATGTGTCAAGGGAACAGTGAAGTTCACTGTTTTAAGAAATGACACTATAGTTAATTTGACAGTGCTCTCTTGTTGCATAAGCAACTTTCTGCCTCCAACTCTTAAAGGCCATGGGTCCCTGTAATGACCAAGAGCGTTTCCTCTGCAGGGTACAATTTCTAATGCTGGAATAAAATGCCCTAGCTTCCCATTCTTGAGGCATAATTTTGTGTCTAGATTCTTTAGTGATGAAGAGACCTTCTGAAGTACTTGGAGTTATGGAGGAAACCAGTCTGTATTCATTGTGTACCAGTATGATGCCTCCAGTCCATTTCTTCATCTGATTCTAACTTCCTGAGGAATAATTCTGCTACCTTGGCAAATGAGCTAAGGGTAAAGGTGGATGAAGATCTATCACAGGGATAAATGGCAGTTGATCATTAAATGAAAATACTTGACTTTGAGTAATGTCAGTATTGCCATAATCTTTGTATTGAAAAGGGGATGAGTTTGAATTATTTCCCAACTATCTAATTTTGATGTATCCACACATTATATACATATTGCTTGTCAGTGGAGGTTAATAATATCTAAAGGGTTTTCCTGTGTTCCTTCATTTGTGATGCAGGCAGTGTGCATTGTTTTCAGTAGTTTATAGCTGCCATATCAGCTGCCAGACTCTTCAGATGTGACAAACTGAAAGGAGCAGTAATTAGATTAAAAACTAGCTTGTATTTTCAGGTCATCTTACAGAGGGAATAAGTCTTTGGAAAAAACTATCACTAATCCCAAAATTGTGTACCAACTCAATTACATGTCACTTTTTCAAAGAAAATACTGGGGAAGGAGCTGTTCCTCCTTAATTGCACACTGAACTGTAGTGCTGCTTGATTTATCAAGGATCTACAGTGAAATATTAGATTTTTTTATATGCAAGTGTAAAGGAAAACAGAATCCTGGGTTCAGTTCTTGGCAGGTAGAGGACAATTACATGTTTGGTTGTTAGAAAAACATGTTTATGCAGAAGAATGTTTTTACTGAAGGAAAGAAAAAATGTGTTTTGTAATAACTTTATCTAAACTGAAACATGAGCAAATTTGTCTGCTTTTTTGTTGCATTTTGCCCTAGCTTTTTAAGATGATGAGTCTCATCTTGCCTTTGCTGAAATCCTTCCGTGATTTATGCATTCATTCTCTGCTACATTGCAAGGCTGTAATGTCTTAATATAATTTCACTGTGGGTTTGTGGGTGAGTGGCTGCTACTGTGGAAAAGGACTTTACTTCCTGTCTTATCCAAAATCTGAGTGTTCAAGCATATTCTGTAGGCTCCTCTTCAAGAATTAATTTCTTCTTAACTCTACGTCAGCACTACTTGATCTTTATCTTACATTATTGTGATCTTCTAATGTTCCCAAACTCATGGGAAGTGTTCCTGATCTTACTTGATTTGGTCTGTTTAAAGATGTCAGTCAATTTTACATTACGTTGTTTCTGTCCAATCCAAAGATGAATTTCTGAACGAGGTGAAGGCTAATCCTGCTTAGTAAAAAGTGTCTGGATGCTGCCTAGTATGCACATGCTGTGGCCATCCTGGACTTTGCACAAAATTGTCACTACTTGCTACTGTAGATGCTGAGATAAACTTTGAGCTTTCTGCTAGATAGTCCTGACACTGATACGTGATGCTTTAGAGATGTCACTTCTCCTTAGGCCTGTTCAGAAATGGTTGGTTGTCTTATTGCATGTAGTATCTTCAGATCATGGGCTGGGTTTGCAACGTCGGAAAGAAAAATAGAGAGATACTGCCTCCGGCTTGGGAAGTTCCCAAGCCACCCATAGCTGGGGGCTGGGAGAGTGTGCTGGGATAGCTGTCCCTACAAGCTGGTCCTGTTTCATACTCTTCCTTAAATACCATTTGCTGCTGCAAGAGATGGGAAAATGGGATAGATGAACCAGTGCTTTCTGATGTGCTTACTTGATAGACATCACACTTGAGTATCTTTTGTCTATCTGATATTTCTTTATTAGAAAGGAATTGTATTCTTCCAGGTGCTTTGTTTGTTAGTTACTACCTGCTGAGCCAGGTAAATAAACCCTTGTCTGCAGAAGAATGTAAGACTGCTCCTTGGTCTTTCCTCTGGGATGGATGTCTGTGTTACTGTCTTGAAAGTAGCCTCCACGCCTGGGCCGAGATAAAGCATTGCCACTATTCTCTAGTCATAGCAGTAGAGAAATAATCTCTATCTTCTCAAAATGGAAATATTTTTCATGTACCCACAGTCTTGGCTTCATAATGCCTGGTTTATCTTGCTTGAGATTCCTAAGATGAGGGTATATGTAAGAAGAGAAGGTAAGAGCTAGCAGTGTTGAGACCTCAGTCTGTTTTCTCTTCCCTCAAAGACAATCAAGCTTCTAAATTAAGAAAGCTTGCCGCACTGCTGGCAAGAAAGCCTCAAGTGCTTTCAAAGCCGACATAGATTTGGAACAGCAGCCCTTGAAAAACCTCCGCGTCTGGGTAGGTATGCAACTTTTGCAGACAGAAGATATATGTTCAGCGTCTCAATTTGCTCTTGTGATTTTAGGCTTATCTTGTACTCAGTATTACTTAATTTCGGCTTCATTGTGTCTTCAGAAGCGGTACTGTCTTTGCCTGGCATGGAAAGTGGCAGAATTTGGGAAAGGTCTGGTTTTGCCACTTTTGCCTGCATAACTGAGAGGAAGCTGTGTGAAACAGTGGTGCTGTCCCCTCCTGGTTTCCAGGTGCCTGTCTCTATTTTAGGTCTTCAAGCTCCAGCAGTCTTCCTTAACAAACAATTACAGGAACAGTTTTGGGAATTTCAGCTTTATGTATAAAGATTGTCCCTGAAAGCCACATTCTGCTCATGTGCTGGCAGAAGGGAATTGCATCCCCAGATGTCTGGGCTTGTTCTTAGGCGGAGAAATATTCCTTTTGTTCATGTTTTTCTTTGTGGAGAAAACTCAATCTCATTGCGTAGTATTTTGTTTTAGTAAAATCTGTATATTGCAGTAAAATATTTGCAAACATCTTCTGTAGTTTGTATTGCCCTTTCACTGGGGAAAAAAAAGCCTTAATGAAGTAGGTGTATTATTTCTGAGAGAGGAAAAATAAACTTATTGATAGGTTTAGGAAGCCTTAGCAGAAAATAGTACTTTCTGCTAGCTAAAGTATGCATTGTAAGGCAGGATAGTTAGTGTTCAGTGTAAGTGCCTGTGCTGGTGTAATAAGACTTTTATGTTCAGTGGTTTGACAGGCTGAGCTTGTGGTTTGGGTGTGGGAAAGCAGTGGCTGTGGTGCCCAGGTGCGATGGCTTTGGTTGGCCCAAGCCTGCAGTTTGACCCCTTGGGCCTGCCCTTGACGCAGCGGGCTGTTGTCCCGCGGAATGGCACTGGCCTTACTGCCCGCTTCCCTCCTCCTGCCAGCCTGAGCGCTCGCATTGCGGTGGGTGAATCGGGGCAGGGGGTTTGGGTCCAGCAGCAGCTCTGATCCAGCTCCCCCTCCGACAACAGCTGGTAGATACTTGGTACCCAGTGGTGTCAGGGCACAAGGAGGGCTGGGACTGCTGACAGCAGCCCCTTTGCAGGCTGCAGCTTCGCCATGGCCTTGAGTCAAAGGGTGCGGTTTTATGTTACACTTGGCGTGGCTTATCTGGGAGCATAGGCAGTAAGGAACAGCCTTGTTGTCCATTCTTCCCCTTGTCACATCTAACAGCTGCCAGTCCTCAAGATGAGTTGGTTCATCTTGCTGATTTGAGGCTTGTTTCAGTTTGGAGATGGATTAGTTTGTCACATCAGTAAGCCAAACTGACTCCTCGTTCGATTGCCAGATTTGCAGCAGCATGAAGATGGTAAATAAGACCATCCTTTTTGGCAGTAGCCCCCACTTTTGATCAGATTATGTATAACGCGAAAATGACAAGTTTCTCTGGTTACCTTTAATAGCTTTAGGGAAGTCCAATGCTTAGTTCTCTTGCTTTTCTTGCCCTACTGTTTTCACTAATTAAAAAATAAATACATAAGCAAGACTTGCCAATGATGAAGCATCTAGCTTCTAAAATGCTGCTTCATCTGTAATAAGAGCTCCTTAACAAAGACAGCTATTCCTGCTGTGGAGAATATCTGCATTGCATTGATTGGCATGCATACCTTTTTTTAATGTTAATTGCGATAATGCTGTCCTTGAATTCAAAACCATCTTTAACCTAAACTGTCTAGTTCCATTCCTGTGGCATGGTCTAAAGCAGTAACCTGGGACAGAAGCAAAGGCTGCGTAGTCTCTCAGAGCCGGTCTGTGTTCTGCAGCATGAGTTCAGCAGTGTAGCACAACTCGATTTTGCTCTCCGTAGAAATGGCTGCAGTGCCCTTTTCACTGTTAAAATGGTGTTCAACCACAGGTCACGGTTCATCGTAGGGATTTAGATTAGCTACTGCTCGCTTCTTGCCTCTTCTTTTTTCCACCACTGTACTTCTCACCCGAGGTGGATGTTGGTTCTGAACAGCTGGTGATTTTCTTACTCCTCCGACAGTAAAAGATAGGCATCAAATGAATGCCTTTTTGTAACTAGCTTCATCTGCCTTTCTCTTTGGATTTTGGCTGCTGTATCAGATTGCAGACAATCTGTTTCTCACTGTGATTTTACTCTGTCTAATTCACTCTCTTGGTTGGGCTCTGGGTCTGTGATGCTGTTTCCTGTTCTCCCAGGGAATAACATGACAAGTACATGCTGTATTCCTCTCCTGTGTTCAGTGAAGTTGCAGAGTTAATCAAATGTGCCAAGTCCTACTAGGGCAGCAACTAATTGGGGGGTACTTGGCAGAAGGAGAACTTGCAAAGCAAAAAGTGGAGTCCTCTGTTCTGGAGAGTAGAAGAATGTGTCAGAACCCAGAGCCCTGGCTGGAGAGAGAGCTCGGCCCTCCCAGGAAAACTCTGCAGGGTCAAGTGGGTGTTGCTGTTCATTGCAGCTAGGTTTTTAAGGCCACCTGTGTTACTGATAAATACAGTAATTGCTCTTTTTGAAGAGGAAAAAAAAAAAGAGGTTTGAGGGCGCAGCATTGTGGTAAGATGAGCTGCTGTGGCAGATAACTGCATCAGTGTAATAGGAGAAACCCTGCCAAGGAGACTCCAGCAGATGGGCTACACGCTCCCTGCCCTGCTCCTTCCTCCGCAGCTCCATGGTCTGGCAGGGGTTTCAGAGGCCACAGGGAAGTGCCCAGAGGCTCTGCCATCCTGGGCTGCCTGTGGTGGTGGTGACAGCAAGTGTACTTGGAGAACTCGTTTGGGGCTTTCCGGCCAGTGTTAATCTGACAGTGGTCCTTCTCCAAATTCTGTCTCCTTGGATCTTTGGTCTTGCTTCTGCTTCTCTGCTTTTTCTCTTCTAAGTATGGTTCTTATGTTGTTCTTGGGGGTTTTGGGGTATTCTGGTGTTCTCCCTCCTTCTCTTTGCTGTTCTTCAGCTTCACTTTTTTTCCTTCTTTTCTTTTTAAGTCTCTTCCCTTTTAGCTCTTCCATCCTTCCTTCCCAAATAACAGTGGCACTTGCCTGGACCTCTCCATTCCACCGTTTCCTCTGGGCTGTGCTGTCTCAGCATAAGCCTGCCTGCTCTTTAGGCTGGGCTGCAGGCACGCTGGGACAGGAGCTGTCTCATTCCCGGTGCTGTGCCTACCGCAGCGGGGTCCTGTTCACACTCAAGCACTGTTGTAAAGAGCATGAGTGGAAAGATTCTGTTTACAACCCAGGGGAAGTGTGGAAACTCCCTCTAAGATGTATTAAGATGTTCTTAATTTGTGCGTGTGGTAAGGAGGGTCCTGGCAACTTGCAGTACTGTATGTGGCCGTTCTGTGGGTTTTGCTTAATGGTATGGTCTAGTGCGTTAGGAACCGCTTGGTGGATGTAAAGAGAATGGGAAGGAAAAAACAGTGATCCCTGTTGTCAGGAGTCAGCAGTGTACCTGGCTATGTGACATGCACATTTAGCTGGATTCACAAACTATAACGAATGCAGTTAAAACTGAGCCAGGGATGTCTCCAGCAAGCAGACAGCCTCCTACTTAAGCACTTTACAAGAAACCAGTGAAAAGTTTACGGGTCATACCAGATATTTTGATGGGAAAATTGTAGGCCTTCCAGGAATTCCCCAAATGTGCTGTTGATCATTTGTAGTCTTGGAGGGGAGGGTGGTTTGGAATCTCCGACCGTGCTCTTAAAGCAGGCGTGTCAGTAGGTGCCCAGTGATGGATTCAGTATATCGCTTTGCTAGAAGATAATGATAGACTCGTTGAGGGTCAGCTGTTGAATGGCACGAACAAGTGGGTAAATACGATCTGTTTGTAACTTGGGGTTCTCCAGTGCCCTGTCAGGGCTCAGTTACAGGGGGTTTATAAGTTATTACGTGTCAGCTGAACTGCTATAGTTGTCTTTGGCAAATGTTTGCTAAATCATGTTCCTTGATGATGTAAGAGGGAACAACTAAAGGAAACTTCAAATAAGATATATTAGTACTGGATAGCCTGAATTTCTCAGTGAGCAGTTAAGTCAGAGCTGTATAGCAGAGAGGGGTACTGAGGAGGCCACAGTCTCATGCTGAAATGATGTTGTCACGCTGTTTCTGCTCACTCCCTATCTCTGTCCTTGTCTCTTCTGCCGCATTTAATCTGTAAGCTCTTTGGGGCAGGAGTGACCTGACCTGAGATTATAAAAATAAATGCGGTTATGATCACTTCAGTACTCGCTTCCTAATCTGTGGAATCACCTTATCTAAATTTAAAGTTGATTTATATAGCTAAATAACTTTCATGGGGTGGGCTCATCTGTGTGTGGGTGGAGAGAGAGGAGAACAGAAAGAGTGCCTACTAAAAATAACTTGTTAATGAGCATGAGACTGCTTATGAAACCCCACCGGCAGCCAGTGTTTAGATTACCTTAATTGTATGTTTCTGTATTTTTTCCAAAGCAGAAATGTAAGTGTAAGTGTTCTAGTGGATATTTAGAATCATGGAACGGTTTGGGTTGGAAGGGACCTTAAAGACCATCCAGTTCCAACCCCCTGCCATGGGCAGGGACCAGGTTGCTCCAAGCCTCATCCAGCCTGGCCTTGGACACTGCCAGGGTTGGGGCATCCACAGCTTCTCTGGGCAACCTGTCCCAGTGCCTCCCCACCCTCTCCGGGAAGAATTTCTTCCTGATATCCAATCTAAATCTCCCCTCTTTCAAATTAAACCCATTACCCCTTGTCCTGTCACTACAGGCCCTTGTAAAAAGTCCCCCCCAGCTTTCTTGTAGCCCCCTTCAGGCACTGGAAGGTGCTCTAAGGTCTCCCCAGAGCCTTCTCTTCTCCAGGCTGAACAAGCCCATTTAGTTCAGTCACAGAAAAGAAAAATTCATTTAATGTTGCTCCGTGAGGTGATAGGTCAGTGGTCTCCCCCTGCATTCGTGTTAACTGCAGCTTGAAAAAGCCCCCTTTCTTAGAAGTGTACTGCGTAGGTCTGCGTGTGCCGTAGCAGAAAGAGATGGCTAACACAAGCCTGAGGGGTGCCTGGGAGGTTGTGGGCACCGCCTTACACAATGATAGGAAGGAAGGCTTTCAGATGAATCTCTTCTTCAGACACTGCAAGTGATCATCCCTTTTGGATTCAGCTGCTTGGTTGGTAAATCAGCGGGATGATGACCTGCTGGGATTTAAGCAGCTGGCTGTTGGAATCACATCTGCCGCAGTTGCATCCGGGGGAGGTCATCTGATGGCCAACATGATAGGCATCTGGGCTGGATCAACAGGGCTCTTGCCATCCTTTTGCCTCGTGTTTTTGTTCTGGTTTTCTTTAAATGGTTCAGTCAGGTTGATGCTGGGGTGGATGCGTGGTCAATGTGCTGTGCTTGCTTTGGCTTCCTTAGTTAAGATCAAAAACCCGTAGAAAGTCAATGCCTTAGGCTGGTTAAAATGTCCACTCCAGGGTCATATGAAGCTCTGTCATGTGAACATTCTGGGACCTGCTGAGTTTATTTCTTTAAGGGCTTGTTTACAGTCTTTAGCATTAAGGTTTCAAAGAGAGTGAATTGAATGCCCCCTGAAAAAACCTGATTGCCTCTAAAGGGAGACTTAATGCTCCAGTGGCAATTGGAATGACTGAAGTGAGATGCAGTAAATCCAGATGCTGTTCCATTAGTTAAATTTTAGCCTTTTTTTTTTTTCCAACAGATGAATAATAGTGGGGGGGAAGTCCCTGCATCTTGGTGTATTTTTATGTTTAAGGTATCAAATATAGGCATATGAGACACGTCATAGCCTGTCATGCTTTCCTGGAAATATATTTAGCTTATTTTTCCTTGTGACATACTGACCTCAAAATGGCATGAAGGCAGAGGTCACTTGAGTTACACACTGTTTCATTTTTACTACAAAGTTACGTTGCCTTTCTAAGCCCTTAGTGCTTTTTGTAGTGATGGTATAGCTTGTTCTACTACGTAGAAGTCAGTCACTGCTATCATGTTTACTTTTTACTCCGTTTTCCGGTTGTCGCCTGCATAAACCTAGTACTTTGCATTTTTATTGCTGTTTTAGAAGCTGTGGAGCAAAATGTAGAGGTACCAACAGCTTTTTAGGGTTGCAGGTTTTGCCTCCTGGAAGGTTCTGGAATGGAGTGACATCTAAAAAGCATTATTGTAGTTCGGTGCAAGTGAGATGAAGGGTTTCTTTTTCCTTCCTTCCTTGGTGTGCAGCTGGAGGCAATGGCAGCTCTGATTTCAGGGTGGAGTGTTCTAAAAGCCCTTACTGGTCTTTGGCTTGGCAGTTGTTGCTGAAGTTTGTCCTGATTCTTTGTTTCTGGACTGAACCAAAGTGAATTGACTCATAATTGATTATGAGTATTACTTGGTCATTATCAATAAAAATAAACCCCCAAAATTTAGCACTCTGCTATGTTTTTGTTTAAATTGAATGCAGATTTCGATAGTGGAAAGCCGCATATTCACTGTTGAGGTATGGCACCACTGCATTAGCACTGGGTAGAAAAAAATGGTGTATGGAGGTACTGAACCTTTCTGACCTTCTTGAGACCTCTCTCTTGACATGAGTCAGCATGTTCTTCCTGTGTACGCTTTCTTATTTCAAGCCTAGCAGTTGCAGTTCAGCTATGTTGTATGCTTAGGATAGGATTCCGGTCTAAAATAAAAATAGCCTTAACTTTCAGAGTTTTTTTTCTTTAGAAAAAGTAATTTTCTTAATTCTGTCCGCCCACAGTTCCGTCCCAAACTTTTTCTAGTTCTAGCCATGATGTGCAGTCTCTTCTCCACCTGCAGATCAGAGCTCTCTGATATGTCTGTTCCTTAAGCGGGTAGCTCTTACATTTAATCCTCCACTTTTCTGTCTTAAATTTTTTGGGCTCTTAAAGTCTTGCTCAGTCAGGTATTTTTCTGACCTTATAATGTCTGGATCTCTAGTGTTTTGAAGCATCACTCCTGAATTTTAGCTATCAGGAGTGAGCATGCTATTCCAGTAGCTGTTGTATGGACGCCAAACAGGAAAGAACCCTTTTTCCTCATTTCCTGGCTGATGTTGCCCTCCTTACACACCTAAGGATTGCTTTAGGTCTCAGCACTGCTGTGCTTAGGCTCTTCTGTCTGTGCCAGCATGCTTTGCAAGTCATGAGCTGACTCCAGCCCTTGGACAGCAATACTTGATTTGGCTGTATGGCCCATCACCCTGGTCCTGGATCCCTCTGCTTAGTTTGTGCCTGGGTTACAAAGGGAGGCAGCTGTTTCTGTGTTGATCTCTGCCCCATGCATAACTCTAAATCATGTGTCTGAGAACTTCATAGCTTTCCTTTCAGGTTGTTGATAAAAGCAGTAAGTGTGAGGCCAAAAATTAATGCCTGTGGGGCCTCCTTCTATATTTTATTAGATCACAGTTATGTTGCAACTTATGTGCTAGCCTATTATAGTTTGATTAATAATCGTTTCTTTCTGTAGATGGCAGGATGTGATAGCAGGTCAGAAACCCTACAGAAGGCACAGTGCTTTTGCATCAAGGCTTTTTTCTCTTCTATTTTGTAAATGAACCCGTAATCTCTTTAACAATACAGAGTCCACCCACCAATCCAGTCTCCATAAACCACGTTACTGCCTCTTTATTCATTACCAAAGTAGCTGGTATGGTGCTTAATCTGAATTGTTGTCAAATTTACAGGATCATATGGATCATCCCATCCGTGTTTGATGTTCTTTGAGTGTTCTGATTCCTTTCAAAAATCAACATCACTTCTCAGACTTCTTAGCTAGCTCTTCCAAAATCCTTGGGTATAAATTGTAAGATTCTTCTGATCTGAAGTAATGTCTGATGGCCGCTCTTTTATTGCAGTATTTGGTTACAGTCAAGAAGTCAGATGACACTTCCTATGCTAAAACAAGTGTGTGTGTGTGTGTGTGTGTGTATATATATTTTTAGTGACTGCTTCTGCCTTTTCTGGGTGATGATTGGCACACTTAGAGGTTTTTGTTCAACGTTTGACCTGTGCTATCTTTTGAGGTTTCAAGGACCCCTTTTGTTTGGGGTAAAAACTTAAAAACCGAACCACAGCTTTTCTGATTTGGGCCTTGAATGTTCATTTCTATTTTCTGCTGTCTCCCACTAGGTAACACTTGTGCAGTTCACTGATGAAGAAAGGAAGCTGTCTACTAAAACAGTTCATAAATAGCATTTTTATAGTTACTTCCCTGTACCGGCTCATAATTATTAGCTTTTTGTGAAATCAACCTTTTAAAAATGTAGTAGGGAATACAATTAGAAAAATGTCACCTAGCGCTGTGGTTTCTGTTGCTGGCAGCGTGTTGCCTCAGGCGTATGTTGCTCACACTGAAGACTCTCAGAGCAGCTGATGACCTCCTTCTTCCTTCACATGCCATGAACAGACATCTGAGAAGCCAGGTGTTTTATTTTGTAGCCTGTTCTGATGGTCAGCATCAGACCCTTGCAGGTGCCTTAACTTTTCATGTGCTTTCTATTATTTGTTTCACAAAGGATTCAGATCTCTTGACTTTCTCAACTATCAGTGACTGAAAAAAGCCAGTACAATTCTGGCAGACTTCCATCCCCTTCTGGTTGCTCCTTTCTCTATGGGTAGTTGTCAGCTGCTGGTTGTAACCTGTTCACATTGGCAGGGACTAGATCCAGTAGTGGAGTTTTTCTGTGGAAGTGACTGGTTGACGGTGTTGAACATGGAGCAAACGAAGATGAAAAAGTGTAGAGAACCCTTAGACTTAAAAGGAGAGAAGTAGTCAATATTGACTTTATATGGAGCTGTATCTTAATTCTCAGTGTCACCTCCCTCTTAAAACAGATCAGTGAAGATACCTGAGTTACATGGAGACGGCTGTGTGACCTCAGACATTGTAGAGAGCATACTGTAGGTCTGTGAGGTTTTCTTTTAGGACTTGTTTTTAAGTAACATCTGATGGGTGTGAGGACCTGCGCACGTGCCAGCTGAGGAGTGAGGCAACTGGAGGAGAAACGCAGGGGGAGATAGGTGAAGTCAAAAGAAAGGAAAAGGAGTTTGTAGACAACACAAAGGACTGAGGTTGTATTTGAAGTAGGAAGAAAGCAGATGTAAACATCCTACTAATCCATTGTTTCTTCCCTTCAACTTCAAAACACATACAAGAGGAGGAAGAGGGTGTATAGGTAGTTGAAAGAAAAAAGCATCCTAGATCCCTGACTGCATGTGCGTTAACATGTGTTTGTACTGCTCTGTCAGATTCCAAACAGCTGAAGGGATGTAGGGCAGACGTGATTTGGGCTTTCTCCAGGCCCATTCAGTAGAAGGCGTGGGGGTGGTTGTGATCAGTAGCGAAGGGTGTCCTGGGCTCTGAGGGCTCAAGTGAGTCTTGTTGTCTGACAGCTCCATTTAGTGACTGGCAACAGTGTATGTGCAGTGCGCTTGTGGCTTTGAGCTAGCGGTAGGAATCTGCAGCTGGCAGGGTGTTGATGTGACGGAATTCTTGTCCAGTAGCCTCGTCTCACCTGGGTAAACATCTGCTGCCATTATTACTTTTTGAGATACATGCCTCTTGTTCTCAGATCATATGGGTTTAGTTGGTGAATTGTATAAAGAAAAGACAATTGAATATATTCAACTTTTTTTTGAGGGTACAAAATTCAGTTAGTACTCAGCTTGAAAGGGAAGTGGCCATTGGCATTAGGTAAAATGATGGCATCAGCCATACAAAAGTTATATGAGAATGCTGGAGAACTAGAGCTGGTACTCTAATGAAGTGTAGTCTTGTAAGTGGAATATGTTCTTTTCTTCCCACAAACTAGAGAGTATTCTCTGCTTTCAAATCACTGGCTCTACCTAATGCTTGTGATTTGTCCCATATGGTCATCATGTGCTAAAGGTGAAAGTGAGCTAGAAAGATTGGGGCATTTGAGTATTGAAATGTCTGATGTGCAACTGAAAACAAAACCCAGACTGCTGGAATAACCGCTTCATCCAAGAACACCCCCCAGTACCACACCATGGATGTTAAACATCAAAATGGGTTGGGGAAATGGTTAAAGGGTTGGCATGAAGTGTACCAAGTGCAAGTATCTTAAGTGTGTTACGGAGTGATAGCTATTTATTTTCACTTGTGCTTCTGTCCTGGATGCTGTAAAGGTGGGCTGCCTAGACGATGGCTGTACAGTCACATGGATCTGCTTTTTGTTACAGTGAAGCTGGGTCATACTGCTGTGGTCCCCAGAAGGCAGCTGGGGATGACAGCAGTATGACCCAGCTTCACTGCAACACAACAACACAAACACTGATTCCTCTTCTGATGTGGGCTGCGCTGTAAGAGCTGTTCAGTGTTTTGGGCTTTGGTCCGTCCTTTCTTAGTTTTTCGGTTTAATGTTCTAGCTCTACCGTAGACCTATAGTAGAAGGTGTCGGGAGTATTGTGTGTTGGATAATGCCTGCTTATCTACTGCGGCTTCTAGGTCTGACAGTCCAAAACAACCTAAGAGGTGAAAGGGCTGAGATGAAAACTGTCTAGGCTTCTCATTAAGCCTCGCTGTGGTGTTTGCTGCTAGCAGCCTTGGTTTGGAGGTACTGAAGAGAGCTGAGAGGAAACACCCTTTTCCAGCAATCTGTTATTGTGCTGAAGCTAAAAACAGTGTTTCCAAAAGCTGTTTAGTGAATTCCTTTGCATGCTGTTTGGCTGGCAAGTCAACTCCTGCTGTCCAGACCGCTAGACCTGTGCTAACCATCCCGAGCTGCGTATGGCCTTCTGAAAGCTACGTCCATCTCTGTAGCGCGAGGAGTGGCAAAACAGGCAGTGGGCTGTGATGCAAATACATCTCACTTGGCTACTTTGAATAGCAGTGAGTTGGTTTACTCTTCAAGATTAAAGCTGTCAGAGGTGTACAATGAATTTTACCCCGACGGTCCATGTCCACTATTCTGTAATGGAATACCACTGAAACTCTTCGCAGGCTTCTTTCCTGAGAGCTTGGTGTCTTGCGGGAGGGTTTGCAAGAGCCGTTGTTTGGAAGGAGGAAAGTGGGAGAAACATCAAGGAAGACTAGTGCTCTGTAACATTCCAGTAAAGAAACAGTGTAATTCTGGGTGTAGCTAATTGAAGTGTCACTTTTAAGCTGATGATCTTAACAAGTTTATTAGGAACTGTTTGTCTTGGGCTCTGGAGGAAGTGGCCAGGTCACTGCAGTGCCTGGTTGGGAAGAACTACCTGCCATGGTGTGAAATTTGCAGTCAAGGATGCCGCTAGGTGACTTGCAGCCCTGAAGAGTGTCCTTAGAGCAGATCTCTTGATAGCAGGTACTTCAACCAGTATTGCCAGGGCCCATTTATTTCACCTCTAAGACTTCAGTAGTCTTCATCTTTGGGGAAGTGGGGAACGAACCTCATTAACAGTCATCTTTATACTCTGGCCTTGTGACCAAGATGCCATGCGCTCCCCTAAAAAAAGAAAAGCAGGGAAGTAGGGTATTAACTTTCAAGTGGTGAGGATTGGTGCCGTAAAGCAGATGTCACCTGTTTATATGGGCTGAGTTAGAATGCTAGTTGTAGAATAGCTGCTGTCAGAATTAAACTTTCAAATTGTTTACCAAAAGAAAAGGGATTTAATATTCTTTCTTTTCTTGGCTTCCTTCCATTTATTTCTTAGTTATCAAAGTGGAGGGTGAATTTTCCATGCAGCTTTAGCCTGCTTCCATTTATGCCCCTCTCTGAGCAGACGGTCAGCTCTTTCCATTTTTCTTTCGTTTTGTTTTGTTTTGGTGGTGGTTTTGTTGTGGTTTTATTTTTTTCGTTTGCTTTTGTTTCTCTTCAAACGTGTAAATCTGCGTCTCACCTTCATGTGAATATTTTGCAAGCTGTGTATTGCTTGGCAAGCAGTTGTCACCCTTTGCACTGATGGGCATTATTTTACTTTTAATTTGTTCGTTTTTTCTCATGGAGCAGTTGGATGCATAAAAGCAAAAAATTTCTAAGGACATAAAAGGTAACGTAAGAGATGAGTAACAGTCAATATGGATTTTTTGGAGAAAATCGTGCCAAGTCAAACTATTTTCTGGATGTTACAGGTACAGAAGAAGTAGTGGTAGATGTGTGCATCTTGACTCTCAAACTGATTTTCACATGAGAAGCCCAGGAAAACAACAGACTACTAGAAATCCCCTGAAAGGCATAGAAAATGGCTTGGTTATTTGGTTTGAGCATAGCAAGAGGTTCAAGATAAAATTAGGATGAGCTGTTCAGGGGTTTTTGCAGTCTTGAAGCAGTCTCACAGGATTGACTGCTTTTCACAAATTTGTTAGCTAAACTTCACACAGCGTTGTGAAACGGATCTCCTTCTGGTGGTGGCTGCACCTGACGGGTGTGACAAGCTGGGAAAAGAGCATTAAGTAACCCTGACTGCAGTTCAGTCAGGACAGATACGGAATATTCGGCTTCGGTAAGAGTAATCAGGTGTGTAAGTGGAAAGTGGCCAAGGATTGACCAGGCAGCGGCTCTGCAGGGGAGAGTTTGATACACAACCTGACCATGAGTCAGCTGAGTTGCAGTCTTGCACAACCTGCAAGCGTTGTGCTGGCCTGTACAAACAAGTGTGTTGTAAGTTGGACACGGGAAGTCACTCGCTTGCTGGGCAGAGCCGAGGTAAGTGTACCTTCCCTGGCAGGGTCTGGTTTTGGGTACCACACCTGAGAGACTTTAACAGTGAGGGGACAGGCCACCCAAGGAGAAATAACTTCTCCATCATGGTAATGTTCTTTTCAACAGCACCTCATGTTTGAGGGGGGTAGTGAGCAGCAGGAGGGCAGGGGGGACCTGCACTGTTTTCCAGACCTTCTGGGAGTGGAACAAAGAGCGATTAGCTTAAACTGCACTAAAGTGGATACGAGCTACCTGTTAGAAAAGTCCTTCTTAAATGCAAGTAGCAAAGGACTGGAAGAGACTCCCTGGGGAAGTTGTGGAGTTGTGCTTTCTCAATACGCAGATGTGATGGGCTTCTCCTGTGTGTATTTTCTGTGCAGGTGTGGCGTGACTGCTGTGGATCAGCAGGCTTGTCTTGCAGCCTGATTCGGTTCTGTAACCTCAGCCGTTGTAATCAAAGGGCTGTAAATGCCCAGTGTGTGCATGTGAAATGCCTAAAACTTTGGCCCCATCGCAAACAAAATCAGACTTTGAACACGAGGAAGCACTGTTGGCGATAAGTGGTGCTGGCAGTAGGTAATAGCGGCTTTGCCTTTTGATGGGAAAGTGCACGTGTGGTTGGCTGGGGACTGCCGAAACCCACAGCCGCTGTGTCTGCACCGAAGCACGTTCGCCTCTGCAGCAGCCACCGCGACCTTGCATCCTGAGCGCGCGTCCCTGCCGGCATTCTGCTTTGTGTCAAGATGCAAGCTAAGTGCAGGCTGTCATCATCCTTCTTCCCCTTCATTCCCCTGCCCCAGTGAGTGCCTCCCTCCTTGCAAGGAAGTCTGGTCATGGAGGAAGGCAGGATCAGGACTGCGCCCTATGATGCAGCGTAGGTTTTGTTTCAGGTCCACACAGCCAACTTAGACACAGGTTTTTGTTGCTTCCGAACGCATGCAAGCTGAAACTTTACACGTAGGTGGGTTGGTAACAAACTTTGTCGGTGCTCCTGGGTTTTATTGCCCAATACATACCTCTAAAGGACAGCGTGCTGCTCTGCAGGCTGTACTGTCAGTTTGGTTTCTTCTGTTGGAGAAAAACATGGGGCAATGCTTCATTTTGGTAATACAGACAACACTGTGTTTAATACCACTTATGTTAATCAGATGTAGAAATAAGGATTTGTCTTGGTCATGCATCACATTTTATTGCTGAGCTATTTGCTTCTGGAAAGGGAATATTTTTATTAAGAATAATCTAAACAAAAAATTTTCACCACTTAATATATTTCAGTAAAAAAACAGGCTCGGTGTTTTCTGTGTGTTTCCTCAGGGTTTTTTTATTTTTCTCTATAATATTGAAGTACACATGGGGATCTAAATCTTTGCTTTCTCGTCTTCCGTTTCTGTCTTGTTGCTCATCTTGTTGACACATGCATTTTGATTATTTGTGTCTCTCTTTGCTTCCCAGGAGACAAAGATGGCAGCAAAGTGACTACGGTAGTGGCAACTCCTGGACAAGGTCCTGACCGACCACAAGAAGTTAGCTACACAGACACCAAGGTGATTGGAAATGGATCTTTTGGTGTTGTGTATCAAGCCAAACTCTGTGATTCAGGAGAGCTTGTGGCCATTAAGAAAGTCCTGCAGGATAAAAGATTTAAGGTGAGCCTGTGCCTAAGTTCAGAATCTATTTCACGAACGTTATCTCATTTTCCATGTCTTTGATGGCAATGTGTTTGAGTTTTTTTAAATTTATTTTCATTGGAGCACAGAAATGCACATAAAAAATTCCAAGACTGAAGATTAATCAGATGGTTTATGATAAAGGGATATAATTTAACTTGAAAATCAGTCACTGTCAGTGTCGTTATCTGGATTAGTGCAAAACAGGAAGCTGAAAATCCTGATTTGATGATGTGATGCTGTTTCCAGGTTGCAGACTAGATTTTTCAGACAATGAACTGGGGGGGGATGGGAAGGGAAGAGCTTGTCTTATGCTTACTTTCTTCATAGACTCTTCTCCAGTCACTAGTAATTGAGCTGCTGGAAGGAACAAAAGCCTCTGGGCTTTGTTCTTGGTTGTTGCACCTACAAAGAGGAGGGCTGTATTTGAGTAATTTGGAAAGTTGCCAACCCAAGAAGATGATAAACACTGAGCCCAGGGCAGTTTGGACTGAAGGAGAGCTACTTCCCTTCGTTATCTGATTTATAATGTTTGATTATTTCTTGAAGAGAAGGCTCCGGGGAGACCTTATTGTACCTTCCAGTGCCTGAAGGGGCCGACAGGGAAGCTCGGGGGGACTTTTTACAAGGGCCTATAGTGACAGAACAAGGGGGAATGGGTTTAAATTGAAAGTGGGGAGATTTAGATTAGATATCGGGAAGAAATTCTTCCCAGAGAGGGTGGGGAGGCACAGGGACAGGTTGCCCAGAGAAGCTGTAGATGCCCCATCCCTGGGAGTGTCCAAGGCCAGGCTGAGTGAGGCTTGGAGCAACCTGGTCTGGTGGAGGGTGTCCCTGCCCATGGCAGGGGGGTTGGAATTGGATGGTCTTTAAGGTCCCTTCCAACCCAAATCATCCTGTGATTCTATAAACGTGATCTATTCTGGTGTGTTTAATAGACTAGTGAGTATTCTAAACAAGTAGCCTTCCAAAAAGCTGTGGTTTTTATCTGGTGATAGTTAAACCAAATAAAAGTTGAAGACAACTTCATCAACCCCATCACTGGTACCTGGTGTGCTTGACTGCTTTCCCTTATAGTCAAGTGGCTGCAGCAGTGAATGATAGCAAAGGCATTGGTTTTAGCACTTGAAATCAGTGGTGTGGGTTTTGGCATCTGAATGCCACATCTTTCCTGACTGTAGAAGCCTAAGGACACTACATAAAGTGCCGCGGATGATCTTGTTCCCATGGTCTAAATACAGCAACTTCAGAGCTTACATATAGGAAGTTAAAACATAATTAAGGAAAATGAGAAATGTGAAACTGCTTTTTTTACAATCTGATACTGTTAGTTCTAGAAATACTTCTGAAGGGTATTCATGGTGTTTTGATCACCTTCTCAGTCTTCTCACTTTTCTAATACGTCTTCATGCACTGGTTATGTGTGTAACTTGCATCCTGTTTTGGTAGCAGGATCATTCTTTTGAAGCAACTGTTGTATGCCTTTTCCTTGAGTCTTGAAACTGATGCTGTCATCACCACAGGCATCAGCGTATCACAGATGCATTGGATGAAGAGTGGAAAAGGAAAGATGCTTAATATCATCGTGCTGCGTCGTTTACATGCCTTTCTCAATTAGAAGTTAAAGTTCTTGTGTTCTTGCATCTGGGTTCTTTCTGGATTGTGTTATGTGTTGAAGGCAGTTAGTGCTAGGGGAGCATGCAGTATGATGTACGGTGGGGTATTTTAGAAGAACGGAAGAGGGAGAGGAATAACAGAAGCTCTAAACCTAGCCATGCTTAAAAGAGCTTTTTGATCTCTTCCCATTGCGTAGTTTTATGGGGAAGGCCAGGACACCTCCCTTACCATGTCAACCTTGGGGGATGTCAGCTAGTGCTTTGGACCAAAATCTTCTTTTATTCTCACGTTTTTGAGGTCATATAAGGTGTCAAAATGAAAACTTGGCTGAGCGTTTTAGTTCCTGCCCATCAGATAGTAATAACTTATGTCTTAATTTGTTTTTTACTAAATGTGTATTGGGCGCTTAGAATTAAATGTAGGTCTCTGTTCTTTCAGTAGTTGATTCAGTGGCATTTTGTTATCTGACTAGGTATCTTTTTATCAAGGTGTGTTTCTTTAGATGAGTAGAAAAAATGTGATGTCTTTTGAATATTAGCCCTCTCTTTGTTTAAGGAAAGAAACCAATAAAAACCTTAAAAGCAAAGTAGGGTGTTTCCAGTTTGGACTTTGAACTAACCCTTTCTACAGCTACCTGAAAAGAAGTGGTGGCAAGGTGGGTGTTGATCTCTTCCCAAGTAACAAGTGATGGGACGAGAGGAAACAGCCTCAAGTTGTGCCAGGGGAGGTTTAGATTGGATAGTAGGAAAAAAATCTCTTTACCAAAATGGTTATCAAGCACTGGAACAGGCTGCCTAGGGAATTGGTTGAGTCACCATCCCTGGAGGTGTTTACAGGATGTGTGGATGAGGCCCTTAGGGACATGGTTTAGTGATGGATTTGGCAGTGCTAGGTTAATGGTTGGACTCAATCTTAAGGGTCTTCAGCCTAAATAATTCTAATGCCATAATTGCCCATGTGTGATGATAAAGTTGAGAACATCCGGTACCTGGAGGCTTTATTACCCCTGAATTAGGTGGAATTAATGGTAGGTGCATGTGTGCATTACAGATAGCATTAATTTGAATTTTTTTTTAAACTTCATACTTTGCATGGGTCACATCTGCAGTAGTACCTCAGTTATGCTTTTTTTTTTTCACGCTTTTATCCCAAACTTGTATCCCAGTTGCACAGCATTGTCTCCCTTTGGTCTCAGGTCCCTAGTTTCTCCCATCATTCATCACTTTAGTCCTCTCTTTCTTTTCACATTCTGATCTGGAAGTGTATGTTCTGTTGGCAGGACGTGCAAATTCCTGCAGGCTGGATGAAAGCCTTTGCCTGGACAGATTTGGAAGCTAGACACATGTATCTTATATCAAGAATAGCATACAATTACTCCAGGGTATGATACTCTTTGGGACCGTCTGATCTAGGCTGTAAATGCTGAACCAGATACTTTACCAGGCAAACAGGGAACTTTGAATGTCTGCTGGCTGCACAGTTTGATTGCAGCGCAGGAGCGGACCAGCTCTTCCGTTCGGAGCGCTGAGCTGGGGTGTGCAGCTCAGCTGGGCTGTTGCCACCCCCCGCACAGCTGCCAGAGTCCGGATCCAAGCCCTGGTGAGTGGAGTTTCTTAAGAAATCTGCTACTTCTTCCCTCTCATTAATATACAGCCACACTTTGGCAATTATGAGGAAAACCCTGTCCTAGACAGCCGAAGGTGGCAGTTGCCACCTTCCCCTCTGAGGGAAGAGAGGGTGCAGTACAGAAACACCTCTCTGCACTAGTAGTCCTGGTTGTGGAGAAGCAACAGGAGGAAAGTAATGCATGGAAGTTGCTTCCTGGAGTGTAGATTATCAACAAAATCTTCAGCTGTGTGCTTCAAGCTTGTGCCTGCTTATCTGCATGTCCTAACAGATTTATATTGGTGCATGCAGTAGAATTCCTCTGTTGTGATTTAGCTCTTAAGAAAACACTTAGAAAAGTCAGCAGGAAATCTTTAAACTTAAAGGGCACGATTCAGAAACTTTAGGAAGTCTGAAGAGAGTGTAACTTCTAGGCTGCTGCTGCATTTTGTGAGTGTGCTGGGAGTTTATGTGAAGATGTGGAAAATGCACTGCATCTGCCAGATTTTAGATCTCTGTCAGGAAGCTGAGATACTTTTATTCAGGTTTAAAGCTAGCTTGAAAGCTGGAATTACCAGAGGGGTGTTGTCTTTTTCTGGTTTTTTTTTTTTTTCCCCCCTTTTCCATTAGTATAAGTTTCTCAGCCTCTACTTAAAGTGGAAGCACTGTTGGCCTGTGCCAGAACAAAGTGAGTGTAGAATCTTTGAAGAGTTGAATATCTGAGTTTCTGTGATGGTAAAGATAGTTTGCAATGCTCCTACCTCTTTCTACTCCCTTGTTGCAGTTTACTGGTTCTTCAGCTTGGCAGTACAATTCCTGCATGGCTGCGGTTTAAACAGGGTCTCTGAAGTGCTCTGGTTTTTAAAATGAATGTCTAGAGTTCAGTCTAACCTAGAGCAATAGGATTGGTACGCTAGGGATAGAGACAAATGGCTGAGGGGATAAAATAAAATATAGATTAGTGCTTAATTTTGATTTGCAGTTCCTCTGTCTTCATTAAGCTAGATCTCCATATGAAGCATGGGGAACTTGTGTAACGTAATTTTTGGCAATTATGATACTTAGGTGAGTAACTCACAAATAATGTGTTTTTGTCATTCATCTGTGGGACCATTGAATTTGTAGTTGGTATGGAGGGTCATATTTTCTTTATTTTTTTTTTTCCCAATTAGATGTTTAACACGGGTAAGAGATGTTTCTCTTCAAAAAATGGCATAAAACAGCTATTCACAAGCTTTTAGGAATCCATTCAAAAGGCAAAATTCCCTAAAAACTGTGTTGTAGCTTTCATAGGTCTGTACTGTGTTTCTGCTTCTATGCCACAGCTGTGTAAGACTTTGGTCCTCATGCAAAATCTTGATAAAGACTGGGGCAGTTAAACTATAAATAATATTTTCAGTTATTTCCATCTATGTGCCTGTGCAGGCCCTTAACTGACACAGCCGAACTGTGGTGCTGGAAAAGAAAATACTGGTTGCACAGCTTTTATTGGCAGCTTCATTGGAATATCCTTCAGATTAGGAGTCAGTCGTGTTGCTGTCTGATTCTGCAAAAAGTGGTAGTAAGCAAACAGGTATGTTAGCACAAATAGGAAGTTCTTAGTCTAGTTTTTATTTCTGTCATCCGTGGTCATTATTAAGAAATCCTGTTGGAATGAATATGTGAATTGCTAGAAACACTTCTCAGCTGGCTGTGAATAAACACTTAAATTCTTCATATCTGGATTGCAGTACTTAATGTTTCTGCTTTAGCACTAGGCTGTTGCCATCTCAATGATGAAGAGAGTTCTTAATAATGCACTTTTTCAGACCATCTTGATTGGGCACCCCATTTCTTGTTAGTGGCTCACATAGACCTCAAGTGTGCAGCGAGAGAAAGCCAAAATCTGTAACGAGACCCATTCATGCCATCCAGGCTGTCACATCCCTCAGGGACTGCCCAGGTTTAGCACTCCAGCTGTGGGTGCCCATGGCTTAGCCTCCTGGATTATTCAGATAGGCAGATCTTCTGGAGAGTATGTCACACTGAGGCCCTGATGGTCCATAACGGTGAAGCCCTGCACTGATACAGCTGAGGCCACTGAGTAGCAGGCAGTGCTCTTTCCAATTTGTAGCTATGTGAGGAATATGCTGTGACCTTTTACATGATTAATTTTTTTTAAATATGTAAAATCTCAGTGTTAATCTGAGCCTTAAAACCCAATAAAGCAGCAGGAAGGAAAAATAAGTCTATGTCAAGATTCTGGTTTCTCTTTCCCTGCTGGGTGGGTGTGTGTACTGTTGTGAGCTGGTTGAAATGCTTCTGGAAGAACAGCTTTTCTTCCATTCCTGCCTCAAATACATCAAGCTGCCGGGTATAAGAGGGAGCTGTTTCTATGTAGGCCATACCTGCTTTTTGTGTTAATTACAGCAACTTTGATTGTAGCAGCTCACAGGAAAAAAGTAAAACCACAAGGCAGAATTCCCATTGAAAAATGACTAGGCATTTAGCTTCTCAAATTCTGTTAACTCTTCATGAGACTGTCCTGTTAAAGCATTCAGCAGCACAAAGCTGACTTCGTTTCTTTAATAGATTGGGTGTCTCTGTGGTTGGAGGTGTCATTCTGCAAACATGCACGTACAAAAAATGTGAACCTGTTGACTGTTGCTTTCAATCTCAGTGGTCAACAGTCCACTGTGAGAGTTTGACTGCAAATTGGGTTTAATTAATTACTGTTGGCTGACCCTTCCTCTCCTGTTGGTTCTCGGTTATCCTTGACCATTTCAGATCCAGCAGGCAGTCGTAGCATTATATTGAAAAAGGCTGCATTTTCAGGGTGGCTTCAGTCTACTCAGATCAGTGTAGCTGACGTGTTTTGTGGGGAGCTGTACCCGCTAGCCTGGTAGAAGTAAGAGTTAAAACTAGTCTTTCTTGCAGTCTGTAAGCTTGGGCTATAGATAGTCACGTCTGTAGACTGACACCTGGGCTCTTGATATGTGTTGGGGAACCCAGTTGGAAAGCTCTAAACGGTATCGCCATCTCTTCAGTGCACATTTAGTGTCCTTTTGCCAGGGTTAGACAGGATGCCAGAAGCGTCTTGGCGCTTAATGTTTTAGGAAAAGGAGCCTGGAAGATGGATTTACTATGTATTGTAGCTTTGCCATGAGAATTTTAAATGTATAGTTGAAGAGAAACTATTGTTACTGCTGAAACCTGAGGTACAGCGTAAACACTGCCTTCTTTCCGCAGCGTGTGCCTGAGCTGTAGGCCCTTTTTCAAGCACACAGTGTCTGAGTGAGGTACTCTACCCCCTTCTAGAGAAGGAACTGGAAGTAACCACAGGAGTTAGAGTGAATGCTGTCTTAATCTTAAATCAGCATTTTAAGTCTTGAATACACTGTGGAGGTTGGACCTGCTCTGGTGTGAGCAGATGATCATCTCTGTCTGTGACCTCTTGTGATCTGCACAGGTTCCCACTGAACTAAAGACTCTGCTAATCTAATCTCTGTATGTGAGCTAGGTGAGCTCTCATATCTCCATCTAAGGAGTGTTGAATATTCAAATGTTAATCTGAAAGGGCCTTCTCAAAAGAAAGTCTTATTTGCCCTATATCATTTCCAAGGAATCCCAGTTGAGTTGGAAGCACCCATGGGATAAAAAGTCAAAAAGGAAAGATGTGGCTCTGAGGAGCCATTTAAGCTGTAACATTTAAGCACCATTCTTAAGTCTTTGAGGACCTGCACATCTTGGCTACTGTCAAGATCTGAGGAGTAGTGAATCACTGTTCATGAGACCATTCATTATGGAGGTGGCACTTTTAAAAGGATGCCTTGGTTTTATTGTCAAATAGTATGTTGTCTGAATACTTATGTGATGGCGTGTGTTGGTATCAGGTGGGAAAGGAAGGCTGAAAATACTTTCCAGTTACATTAGCAAGTATTACAGACTTTTGTGAAACTAGCAGAAGGAAAATAATTGGCTTGACTCAAAGCCTCTTCAAAATTATCTCTCTAGTCCTGCTGATTCCCATGTGAGGGAGTGCAGTCCCTCTTAAGGACTGGGGCTGTCAGATAGTTTGCAGAATGGGACGTTCCTGGGCACGTGTTCAGGATATTTTTCCATCTTTTAAAGAGCTGGAGGACTTTGTTCAGTTTCAAGTCCGTGATTTAACTCTTATACAGAGGCCAGATTTCTAGCTCTGGTCCAGCTTAGTTTAGCCAGAATATCAGAGATGCTTACCAAGATAATAGCATTTCTTAGAGCAGTACTGGATCTGTCTCCTTCCTAAAAGCTAGCTCTTCGGAGCCAGTTCTGTCATTTGGCTGTAATTGCAGTTGCAGTGCCTGTCCGTGGTACGCTGAATAGGCTGGGTGGATATCTGAATTCTCACTCACTGCTCACTGTATAGGCTGTAACCTCCCTGGATGTAATTTTGTGGCCTCGAAGGGATCTAAGGGGGCTAAGAAGCATCTTCATTTGTATTATGTTACAGTCTACACAATACAATTATCTGTAATTGCATTATGACTGTTTCTACAGATGTTTTCTAATCTGACAAATGGATTGGGTGCATATTAGGTGTTAATGCAAAATAGGTCTTCAGACTGGTGTGTGGAGGTGAATTGAGTTTGTACTGAGGACGTTGACCTCAGTTTTCTTTTTAGCTGGGGAGTTGGACTGAAAATTACTGCCCAGGGAGTGCAGCGTCATCGAGCTGCGATTGGCCTGGGGAAGAGGAAGAAGTGCTCTTCATCTGCAGCCGTGGCTGCCCGTGCATGTAGAAATGTGTTTCCACGTGTTGCCCTGTGGGAACCCATGTTAGTAGGGAGATACCTTCCCTAGGAATTTGTTGTCTGAAAAGGGAGAGTCAAAAAACACTTTCCTCCTCCACTTTTAGTGCATAACTTGAGACTAAAAGTAAAACCTGTCTGTGCTCTGCCTATCTGCTGACCAACAAAAAGTACCTTTAAGATATATTAAACTTATAAAACATCTTTTACCCCACTGGTCCAGATAATTCATATAACTGTTGTAATAATATGTTGGTTTTTCCCCTCTTGTCTCTCACTTCCACTAAAGGAAGTGAGTTCATATGTGTGGTGTTCATGAATTACATACAAATATGTGCATTCCACGTAATACCTATAATCCATATATATATATTCCTAAACTAAGCTGGAGACTGCTTTGAGGTACAGAGGTTAAAAAAAGAGTAATATTATAGGGATGCTATTCTGAAATCATGATACTTCGAATGAACATTGCAATTCAAAATCATTCCAAACACACAAAGGTGTGGAAACATGTAGTTTAAAGCACACAAATAGCTGTAACTCTGCCACGTCCCGACAGCCTGTGACAGCTGGGTGAGTACAGTTGAAGATGCTGCAGAATTCCTGGTCTTGGTCGCATTAACCCCTTTTTTTTTTTTTAAAGACACTATCCTTGCCTAAGTGTCTGAGAAGGACTGGCACAGAAAACAGTAAGTCTGCATGCCGTAGGGATAACCTGCTTTATTGACATTTGTAAATCAGAGTTTTACTCTTGGCTCATGCCTTCTGCTTAGAGGGAGCCTTATTCCTGGCACTTAGATGTAGGTCTGTGTAACGGAGGTGAAAGATAACTTGAACATCCTTCATTTTTTGGGGTGCTGTGCTGCCCTTCAAAAGCAGTTGGGAAAAGCAGGGATGTGATGTGTTGTGGGAAGATCTGTGCTAGCCTTTCAGGAGCATTACTGTAAAGACTGTGTGTCTTTGCATGCTAGAGACTGTATCCTCACATTGGTTATGCATCTCTGAGATGGGCAGATTACAGGCTTGTGGAGCATGTTTTGCCTTTCCCGTTCTCATTTAAAAATGAAGTATTTAAGGTCTGCTGCTGGTAGCCCCTCAGTGTGGCACCAGAGTAGCTTGTTGAAGTGCACAACCTGTCAGAAGTGGAGAATTGAGGGCTGCTCTTTTTGTGAGTGCAGCCTGAACTTGGCCATTTAAGAGAAGTCACACTGAAATCCCTCGGGTCCTTCTGAAGCTCAGGGATTTAGCGATACACTGCTGTGTGAGGTCGTACGTAAACTGTAAGCTAGATTTAATTTTCCTGTTTCATCTTGCAGCTCCAGCGAAGACCAACAGGCAGCGAGCAGGCATGCCTAATGCTCTTGAGAGCTAGGTAACGCTGCTGCTGTACAGAGCCTGGGTACTAAAGCAGATGTTGGGTGGAAATGATGTCCCGGTGGGAACCTTCTATGCCCGTCTCCCAGTCAGGGAGAAAAGTATTATGTAGGGTATAAACAGGAGGTTAGCTGATGCTTGTTGAGATAAAAATGGTGCTTTTGAGACTACTTGGATGTTTGGTGCGTGCAGTTACTTTAAGGCCTTTTGTTGTACCTTTGTGTATTCTCTTTTAGAAGTCCGACAGCATGCGATTGCCTGGCTATGGAAGATTTATCAGGAACACTTTCTACATCTAGCAACGTTATGTACCTGCGGCTCTCGCTTGCTTACTTCATTCTTCCTAGGTTAAATTCTCTGTGGTGCAATGTGCCCATCTTAAAGTGTGATTGGAATACGTCATCAAGTGATTTGGCTTCCATTTTTGCCAGTGAACACAGATTATCTTTAAAATACTTGGCTGATAAACCAGGCGGTGGAAAACTCAGTCCCTTTTTGAACCCAGTATTTGTCATTTATTCACATATTCTGCTGTGGTAACTATACGCTTGGGGGGGGAAGGAAGGGATAACTGATGAAATGTGAGACAGGAAGGACAGAACAGATTCACCTGCTGCTCAGCGGAGCATTCCTGAAGTAAGGAAAGGGGACAAATCTCTTTGGTCATGTGTCACCAGGACAGCTGTGCTGTGCCCTCCGGCACTGTCTTGAGTTCAGCCCTTCTGGCTTTGTTTAAAACCTCGGAAATGAGCTGCTTTTTAATTCCTGGTTCCTCTTTGAAGAGGTGTAACAAATTCAGCAAACAAAATGAGGAACGCTTAAGGAAACATGGAAATAGGAAGAACTTTTGCCAGTTTTCTTGAGTAGATCCAACATTTTAGAACCAACTGGCATGTTCCTTCTGGGTAGTTTGCAAAGCTTTGAGAGCCATATAACTGATGGTTTTCTCTGCTGCTAAAGGCAGTATGCACTGCCCATTGCTGCTCTGAAAAGTGGTACCAAGACATGGGAAAATTAATAGAAGGAAGCTATTTTAAATGTCTTACCAAGCATTTGTAGTGCAGAGACAGAGGCACTTCAGACCATCAGGCGTATTCTAGAATTAGCAACGCTGCAGGTTTTTCCTGCGAGCTGGATACTTTCTGGTCCCCTGGAAGGCCGAGGAGGTGAGATGTGAGTGATGAAAACAATTATTTTTAGCCTACACAATACAAAGAATTACTTTCCTGCTACCTTACATTGCACATTTTTGAGAAAAGCTTGTTTTGGCTTTGTGTCCCACTTTGTTTTCCTCATATTTTCTGTCTGCATTATGCAGTGAAATTAGGCGTATGGTGCCCAAGACTAAGTTTAAAGGATGATGGGGACAGTGAGGTTGTGTTGGATGACCTAGAGTCCTGTATGATTTGCTGTAGGAAGTAAACCCAAGTCTGATTTTCTTAGAGTGACTGTGTAAGAGTTGTATCATGGAATAAACCAAAAGGTAATGAGAATATTCCATAAGGGAAAATTCTAATTTCGGTGCTTGATGCTCTGGTACTGTGTTGATACTTGCCTTGAAGTACAGGGAGTGAAGTCAATAAGGAGGTCGTTGTGCATTTGTACTGGGTTTTTGGTCAGGAACAAGGAAGGAACCCACTCAAATCCAGTTCTGCTTCTTCAGGGTGAAATGTGAGGTGTGGCGTTTATCGTATTTTTAAATATATGTTACAAACTTTTAACTAAGTAGAGCAGTCTGCTTTCTTCAGGGTGGGTGTGTGTTTATGTAGTGTCTGATAGAGTGAACTGGGATGAGTAATCCAGGCTCCTACGTGTGTCATGATGCAAATACCCAGACTATATACATCTGTATTCTGTAGTTCTAAAACTTGAAGCCAGGTCTAATTGTCACAGGCCCAACCAAAGTGCTTATTCTGCCTCTTCGTTGGCGACGTGCCTTTGAAAGCCCAGCCATGGTGATTAGGCTGCTTAGTCCTGAGCTAACTAGTCAAAATACAAACATCCCGTCTGAATCATTGAGGCATAACAGTGCATATGTAAAAACAACTGGATCTGATTTTGATGATGTTTTTAATTCAGAAGGCATGCTGGCACAGAGAGCTAGAGTATGTTTCCCTCCTTGTTCGCCCCCACAAATGATGGGATGGCAATTTTATCCAGCGAGGATGAAGACAGAGTATGTGACTTGATGTCTTTTAAAGCTTCACCTGCTGCTGTATATGTACTTCATTTGAAGATTTATCTGAGGATCTGCTGCTCAGGCTGACCTTGCAGGCCCTTGTGCGTTCATCTGGGCTTAGTGTCACCAGACACGTGAGTCATAGTTTGTGCCTGTTCGCAACCCCCCAAAACCTAGGTATTTCACTTAGACCAGATGAGTGTAACAGTGCAAGCATGCTGATTGATTACAGATGAAATCATCTGTTGCAGGCTACTTAGTCCCTGAAATGGGACAGTGCAACTTATCTGGCTGTCTTCTTTACGAGCTCCCTGCCACGCTGTGGGGCATCTTAGTGGAAAGGTCTGGTTTTACTGGTAAATAATAGAGGAAGGTTTAAGGTGATGTATCGCTGACTAGCGTGGGAATCAGTAGTAAGTTTGCAAGTGTGGAAATGAGCAGTTTGGAGTTTGCTGCTCCAAAATGTACTGCATGGGCTGGGGAACAGTAGGGAGATTCAATTCCGTGTCTTACACGGATGCACTTGGTTATCTTACTGATACTGAGCAACTGTGAGCACGTTTCAGATGAAGATTGACAGGGAGCAGCAGGATGTAGAGCAGGAGGTCTGAGGTGAGCAGAGATTTCTGTAGAGCTCTTATAAAAGAAGGGTGAATTCTTGCTGGTTTTCCTTGTGGTGCTCTGCTGGGCATACTTTATAAATAGTGAGCACTTGGAAGTCACAAAATTCAAAGGTGTTAAGAGTTGATGCTTTTTACTTGAGGCAATGATGTTGCAAATTGTGTGGTTTAAAAAAGTGCTATATTCTTTCTAGGTTAGAGTCTTCTGTCAGTGCAGCATCACAGTAACCTGTACTAGAATTGCCTGTCTGAGGCCTGGGGCTTCCTTGATTACACTGGGGTTATTAACACTACTCGTTTAGATACCTGCAAAAAGCAGCAATGTGAGAGCATGTGAAACAGAAATGCTCTTTCCCCAGTGTGCTAGAAACCATGGTAAGTGCTCGGAGTCAATGTTTGAAGAGCCAGAGCAAATAGTCAGGAGCTTGGTACAATGTATACTCCTGTTTCTTTTTTTCTCACAAGCCAGCATAACTTGGGAAAGGGCGAAAAAGGACATGGTTTGCAGATAATAAAATAGATTTCGTGATAGGCAGTGACTCTGCTTCTGTAACTGTGCATAACAGTCATAAAGGTTATCTACTTTACCATAGGGCTAACAGATCTAGTAGGGCAAAGTAGTGCGAGACATAGGAAAACCAGGGCAAGTTGAGGGTTGTCTGGAGTGTTGGAGGCATAACAGAGCGTACTTCATTGAGCAATTCCTGGGGCAACGTGAAGGCCATCAATTAGCTCGAAGGATAAACAGTGCAAGGACTCTTGTTGGGAGCTAACCTGATGAGTATCTCTTGGAAAGGGTCCGCCTTGCTAGTGGGAACAGCCTGTACCTGGTGCAACTGCACAGCACTGTGTGCAGGTGGTGATAGAAAGTCCCTTCCCGGTGGAGCACTGAGCTGTGGCATCCTGTCCTACTGGCTTGTCTGCATGGATCTGCTTGTGGGTAATGAATCTGTAATCTTCCTCATTTCATGCTGTTGGGTTTTGAATGCAAAAGGGTCTCAGCCCCCTCTTGCTTGGAGCTTGATTTCAACAAAATGTGGAAAAGTGTTGCTTACTGTTCAGGGTTGGGGTGAGGAATGGAATTCAGCTCAGAAGGCACAATCCTGTGGAAATATGAGGCAGCTGAGAGTATTTCTTTGCATTTTCAGTGAGTATGTTGTTGCTTGGTGCTCCAGTCGGTACGGGCTATCCTGAGAACTTTCCTGCTAAAATCTGTATCTGCTCTGGCTACAAACAGCAGCATTGCAAACCTTGTTCCTGTGACTGTGGATCTTGGTCTGCAGAGACTAACTCCGAGTTGTTAGGCGAAGCTGCTGGTGTTCTGTCCTTGGTCACTTCACTTCTGATAACCAGAAACTCTTAGGGACGGCTCTTTCTTGAGCACCAGCTTTCAGCAACTGCAGTTCATGTGATGTAAGGCACTGTGAAGTGCAAGATACCTTCAGTTGCTTAAAACTGGAATCAGTTATTGTTTACAAGCATAACAGGTTTCATATCCTGCTTCCCCACTTCTGAAATACACAATTATAAATAGCCCTTGAAATATAGTAAACCAAAACTTTAAAAGGATATTGAGACTGGTTATGTTTCCAGTGGCTCTTAGTAATTTGGGGTGGGGGGGGTGGTGGTGTCAATTCTGTAATTTTTTTTCATTGTGAAGAGAAAATGTTTGGCATTGCATTTTAAAATGTTCAGGAAGAATATACATAAAACCTCATTGAGCCAGTTTAGTTTTTCAAGTTCATAAAACTGGCAATAGAAAGCATTCTGTATGGAAATGGGTAGTAGAGCACTTGTATTTAAATTGTCTTGAAGGTTTGTTTTGGTTGTTTTTCAACACAGGAAAAACTTCAGCTTTTCAGAAGCAGCCTAGAACCCATCTTGATTCACATGTGTTTTGATCCACTGATTTTGTGTTCCTCTGCAGCAGCCCTGCTCAGTTATCTTTGGCTGTGGAATAAAGCTGTAATACTCCTGAGATGGGGAGGAAAAATATAATGACAGTCGGTCTTATGCAGGTTCACTTCAGCTGGATCAGTGTTTTAGGCTTCTTTTGAAGGCAGCTGATTTTTAGGAAAACATTGAACTTGTGTGCATTCTCTTTGGTGCTGTGCTGTTTAGGAAAGCTGCATGGTGTCTTTTGTATCCAATAAAGACTTGCCATGGGCAGGTGACTCACGGGAGGGACTGATTCAGAGTAGGGCAATGAGAGATAATAAAAGAGATCTTAAAAACCTCTTTCCCCACCACTCCCTTCTTCCTGGGCTTGAATTTGCTCCCCATTTCTCTACCCCTTCCCCCCCCAGTGGCACAGGGCGATGGGGAATGGGAGTTGTGGTCAGTCCATCACATGCTGTCTCTGCTGCTCCTTCCTCCTCAGGGGAGGATCCTCACACCCTGCCTTTGCTCCAGCCTGGGGTCCCTCCCACGGGAGACAGTCCTCCACCAGCTTCTCCCATGGGAGCCCTTCCCATGGGCTGCAGTTCTTCATGAACTGCTCCGGCGTGGGTCCCTTCCGTGGGGTGCCATCCTTCAGGAGCAGCCTGCTCCAGCCTGGGCTTCCCACGGAGTCAGGGGCTGCTTTGGGTGCATCCTCCTGTTGTGGTGTGGGGTCCTCCCCAGGCTGCAGGGGGATCTCTCTCTGCCCCTCTGTGACCCTCCATGGGGGCAGGGCACAGTCTGCCTGGCTGTCTCTTCTCACATCTCTCTACACTGGAGGTCCCACAGGGAGTTTTTTCCCTGTCTTACATATTTTATCCCAGAGACGCTACCACCATCACTGATGGCCTCAGCAAGACTTAAGTCTGACTTGAAGTCAGAGGAGCTTCTAGAAGCTTCTCACAGGAACCACCCCTGCAGCCCCTTTTCTGAATGTTTCTTTGAAGCATCTGATGATGGCTGCTGTCAAACTATTGGGTGATGTGGTGCCAGGATGATTGGTATGACCAAGTTGTCTTTGTTCTCTTAGTCCCTTGGCTTCACCAGCTCTCCATCTGTTTGCGTGCTACAGGGTTATGTGCAAGTTCTCACTGTATTCTGGAAGCAAGGTGGGACCCAGGATGCTTTGGAAGCTGCTCTTACACAGTGGCAGTGTCACCACTGCCCAACTGCCCAGCTGTGACTCAGCTTTTGTTTTTTCTCTTTTTTGAGAAGTTGCTCGGCAGGTTGATAGTGAGGCCAGTGGGTGGATGCCTGAAAGATCTGGGGAGAGAGGACTTGCAGGTGGTGGCAGATGGGATGGCTGTTGCACTTCCCACCCCTGCAGCAAACACTTCCAAGTGGCTGTAGCACAGCTGTCGAACCAACACACCTTGTGGCCTGGTATATGGGTTGACTCATAGAATCACAGGGTTTGGGCTGGAAGGGACCTTAAAGACCATCCAATTCCAACCCCCCTGCCATGGGCAGGGACACCCTCCACTAGACCAGGTTGCTCCAAGCCTCATCCAGCCTGGCCTTGGACACTTGCAGGGATGGGGCATCCACAGCTTCTCTGGGCAACCTGTCCCAGTGCCTCCCCACCCTCTCCAGGAAGAATTTCTTCCTGATATCCAATCTAAATCTCCCCTCTTTCAGTTTAAACCCCTTACCCCTTGTCCTGTCACTACAGGCCCTTGTAAAAAGCACCCCCCCAGCTTCTTTGTAGGCCCTTCAGGTACTGGAAGGCTGCAGCTGGATTCCTGGTAAGCTCTGTGTTTCGAGTGCCAAGCTGGGGAATAGAGTGGTGTCTGAAGAGCTACCCAGGTGTCCTGGCTGCAGGGACAGCAGCAACCTGGGAGGAGAAGGGTGGGAAGGGCAGCTGGGTGTGGAGGGCTACCTCTGCCCGGCATGTTTAGGCTGCTGGTGTTTATGAATCAGGGCCTGGAGGCTGACCCTCATTGCAACATATTCCTAGGAAATCAGTTGTTACATTTACCCTGGGGTAGGCTTAAATTCAGGGCTGTCTTATCCCAGATGGAAAAAGGGGAGAACTGACTTAATTACATCCCTAGATCTTTGCAGATATTGGGGGAAGGGCTGAGCTTCACAGGGGTTAGGTTGCCCCTGGCCCTTGGGAAACTCCGGGCTTGGAAGCTGGTGAGGTGGTAGTGTAGCCTTCTGAAATGCGGTTCACATGTGCCACTTCAAATTCATGGTGCTTGCCTGGCATAGGTAATCATTGGTGTCTGCTCCTTTCTTTTGGGGTTCCCTGTTCCTTTCCAGTGTGACTCAGTGGTGAATCTAACCATAGTGCTGTCTCTGCTTTCAAAATGTGTCATAAAAAACATGCTTTGCTATGCAAATAGTTGCTAAAGCTTACTCTTTTTCATATTCGTTCTTTTGGGGCCTGTTTAGGCTAGAAGTGAATGCGAAGATTTCCCAATCTTTTCATTTCAGTACTGTGACACCCTTTAGCCTGAGGAAATGATTTCTAGAAAAACGAGACAGTGTTCGGAAAATGCTGGTGCTGACTAAGGAAAAAAACCCTCAAGCGAGAAGCCCGATAACCTGTTTTATCAAACTGGAACACTGACTCTTCTGGTAGCTTGTGGTGGATTTGCACTTTGATGTACTTGGCTTTCCCTTTCAAGCATACAGTAGATTTCTTGTATCTCGCAAAAGTCAACCAGTGAAATTATTTTGCACCTGCCAGAAGAATGTGCTGCTGCCTTCTAAAATGAAGATATGTATCTGGGGAAGCTTGAATTGGTTTTGTATAGAGAACTGTGAAGAGCGAGTGGTGAAACATTCTTATGCACGCAGCTATCATCTGAAATTCAGGAGGTTATTTATTTTCTTGGGCATATCTCAGCCCTGGTGTTCACGTGTGAGTATAAATTACAGCAGTAACTGATAAATGCTGGTATTGGCTCCCAACAAACTTATCAAACCAGGATGTGGGGAGCCCACCAGAAATCTGGGGGAAGGGCTTATTGTATATGTGCGTAAGGTAAAGAGTGTAAGTCCCTGTTTTAACTGCCCTGCTGGAGTTGAGCAGATTTCCCACACCCCATTCCCCTGCTCCCAGGGGAGGAGCTGCTCAGTCTTCCTCTGAATTCAGCTGGGAGCTGAATTCACCTTTTAAAAGCTCGGTCATCTGGGAGCTCATTATTAAGATTCGTACTTCTGAAAGATTTAATTCTACTTGGCAAATAATCATCTGCAGGCAGCTAATTCCGCTTGCCAGTTCCATTCCCCCTTTGCTCCCTGCTCAGTCTTCACCATTCGCTTCCCTTTCTTGTGTCCTTCTAATTTGGATACTTCCTCTAAGGTCTTAGGGAGTCAGAAATTCTCATTTGGGTTGAAATTAAAGCCCCTGATGACTTAGCATCAGACATCTTTGTGTGACATAGCTATAGTCCTGAGACAAAGGAAAAATAAACATTGGAGGCAGCACTTACCTGTTCCCTAAATAAATAAATAAAAGTGTTTTTGGAGGGTGAGGCTGAATTATCGTTGTTTTGCAAGTCCTTTGAAATCTGTCTGCATGAAACATCTGCTGCATCATGTGTAAGAAGAGAGGGCCAGAGTAATAAAGCATTTCATTAATGTTTAATAACATAGTGATTAGCAACCCAGCAAATGTCTTATGCCCGTGGGAGATTGGAACTTATTTGATTAATAGATTAATTGCAACCTGTTCCGGTTGTGATTGCAGGTGTAAGTTTCTGTGAGCGTTGCAGAATCCCTGAGGACTGATGTTACAGGCATACTTACGCTTACTGTCTTCTTCCTGGTCGAAGACTTAAAAATCAAAACACGAGGAAGAATCTGTCTGCTGTTTCTTTTACAGTAAAAATCATTTTCCTTTCAGAGTTTTTCAACAGAGATCCTCTGTGCTACCTCTGAAAAAGAATGGCCATTATCTCTGAAAGCATAGGGCTGCCTTTTAGCAAATACTTTTCCTTTCAATTATTCTCCTTCCTGCACTTTATTTCAGTGTTATAATGGACTTCAACTGTCTCTGTCGGTTTCAGACCTAGTTTTAGGTTTCTAACTTTTATCTTGGGTACGCTGTAATTCCTACCGCGTCAGTCCGGCTGCTGGCAGAGCACAGTAGATGCTGTAGAACTGAAATATAGAGCTGAGGTGTTCATCAGGTCACAGTATTTGAAACAACCACTCGAAAATGATGAAGGGAATTTCAAGTTGTGGTCTAGAAGTGACATGATGCTGGAAATCCATCTGCATTCCAAGTTCAGTCTCAAGCTTCCTAAGCTGGCAAGAATTTAGGGATGGTATAAAGTCTCTGAGAAGCTCTCAAACTCTGCTTCCATTCAGAATGGCAGCAAGGAGCTGCCAAAGAATTTGGCTTCCACCCTTGAATTAACTGTTAAGATACAGGGAGAGAATGGAAGTAGGGTCAGATGTTTTTCTTGCGTTCTCCCAAGAGGTTGAGGCTTTGCTGTATGTTCTCTTAAGAACACCAGTAAGCTGTTTCTTTCTCCAGCTGTAGGAAACTGTGTAATAGCTGAACAAAGCTCAAGTTTCCTGTTTAGGGACTGTGTCCTCCGTTGTAGGAGCAGGCTGGAGATGACATGATACAGCACTTGCCATTGCTGACGGCCATGGGGAAGAGTTAGGAAGTTCAAAGCACGCGGTCCCTTCACGAGAAGGAATGTAATGACCGTTTATTGGGGTGGTAATGCAACAGAAAGAATTACCAGTGTGGAAACAAGGTGTGTGTTGGTATCTCAGATTTCTATCCAGTATGCCTTCCTGTCAGCTCACTGATTACTGCATGGTTGGGGTTCAAATCTGTCTCATTCTTAAGGGGTTAATGAAGTCTACCCGTGTTTGCAGTGGCTGTGGGACTTTGTGCTTCACTCATTGCTCTAGAGTTTTAGTTTGAAGCATGTTTTTTCCTCTTGCTGCCCTTGTCCGCTCTTTGATTTCAGTCGAGCTGTAATACATCCTGGGTTTGCAGGTCAGGAGTGCGCTGGTGGCCCCACCTACGCTTGCCTGAACCCTGTGCCGTCGGCTTGCCCTGGCCTGGCCCCAGCCCCAGCCTAGCACGCTCTGCCCGCTGGCCTCCTCGGGCAGGTCCTGCCTGCTGCTGCGTTTGGAGCTGACGCTTTTTGCCTTGATCTGTACCCGTGCCAGGGCTGAAGGTCGCTGTGCTCAGTAATAAATTTTGGCTAGAATACAGCTGACGCACGCGTTTTGTGCCTCTGACTCTTTCTGGGTGTTCTCAGGCTGGCGTTTCAGAAACACTTTGTGGCGAAACCCTGCCGTGTGTCTCCATTTTTTGCTCCAGGATCTTAATGGTCAGATTTTTACACAGGCACAAACAGTGGAAAGTTTGGCAGCATTGTGGAACTTGGTAGCAAAATGAATCTGGGTTGGGAGCCTTCGCATTGCTTTCAGTTACGCAGTAAAACAGGGCACGATGCGGTTCACCGGGCTGCGCAGCAGCGCGTGCGCAAGCATTGTGTGTCGCGGGCTCCCCATCACCTTCCTCCGCTCGTCGCGTGCACCGTGACACACAGGCGGGATCTCGTTGCTCTCACGTTGTACAGGCACGTAGTATTTGGGTTTTCCCTTGTGTGAGGGTTGGGATCCCTATGAATGGCAAGCGGGAAGAGGCGCAAGGAAGCGGGGGGGGGGGGGGGGTGTGTGCAAATGTTTAAAGCACCAGTTTTATACTTGTCCTGCAAACTGCTGATGGCTATCACCAATGCCTTATTTCTTTCTTAGGGAAGCCCTGAATATTAACGAGGCATTAATTAGTATTGTATCCATGACTGTAGGACTTTATGGATGATAGAAGTGAAAGTGCTTTTATAAATGCTAACCCTCAAAGCTGCTTCCCTGCACACGTGTGTTACACACTGGTAGAGGTTGGAGCGGGGCACGGTATCTGGACTTTGACCTGTGCGTTAGGCCTGCTGGGCTGCAAGTATTTAACAGTCATTACTGGACCAGCACTAACTGGATGGTGGTTGTTGTGGCGTTACAGCTCTTGGTGTGTCACCGATACAGAGATTCAATAAATAGAATTACTTTGTTGGTATTGTCCTGCATTTTTGGATTAAATGTTGTGATTGTATGAGTTTGAGACTATTTGAAGTGCTAAAAACAGAGACTGTCCCAACTTAGGCTGCTGATGTTGGAAATAGGCTGTGAATGGCAGGAGGAGGAGACTGGGGCTTTGTCCTAATCACGCCTCGAATGTAAATGAGGAAAACTGTGATCCCCGTTGACGTTTATCTATGCTTGAAATTGCTTGCCTGCAAAATGGACTTTTCAGGGGTGGCTAGCTGTTGGTGACTGCCATGGGCAGATTCCCAGCCCAGGCCTTTGCAGTTAAGCCCCTTTTGCACTTCTTTTTCCTCCAAGCAGTGATTTATTTCAGTGATAGCTTGGGGCAAATGCAGAAGAATGCAGGAATTAGCCTTTATTCTGTAAAATGACTTAATTGTCAGGTATCTGTGAAAGGCAGTTAGTTCTGTAAGCCGCGGAGCGATTTCGGTAATACTTCTGCTGACAGCAAGAGTGTTAAAAGTAGCCTTGTGACTGATGGTGTTTGAAATCCACCTTTGGAGGAGCGGATCAGGCAGCTTCAGGATTTAGAAAAGACATAGTGTGTCTTTTATTTTGCAGTCTATCTCTCTAAGCTTAGGGTAGGCCAAGCATACTAGGGCTGGAGCTTTGGTGATGCTACCACTGAAAGTATGCTGATGTTGGTGATCCCACTCCCCTTGGTAACCTGTCAGGTACTCTTCCTGTACTACAGGCAGCTTATGGTGTGTACGATGGCTTCCTCTGGTCTGGAGTGTGTTGTCTCTGTACGTTTTACAAAGCTGAGCCTAGGAGGTGTGGCTCAAAAGTTGTGCAAGGAGCTGTCTTTGCAAGGCATCAGGCCTAGCTGGCTCGGATCATGTGGAAAAACCTATGTCAGCCTGTGCCTGCTGCCCTGTGCTTGGGAGTCCAGCCTTTGTCTTGTGGTGGGAGCTGGTCAGGATAGGGAGTCTTCTCCTGCTGGACGAAAAGGCTTTAAATCTCTGTTCTCTGGGCAGGCTCAGCAGTGCAGGGGGTGAAAGTGAGGGGAGGTGACTAGTCATTCAGGCTGTTCAAGTGGAAGGAATCACAGGGCAGGGGGGAAGCAAGCCCTGCTGCTTTGTCACTGCCTTCATGCCTCCCTCTGGAAACCAGGTTTTTTTCCCATCTTTGCCCATGGCTCCCTGCTCCAGGAGCACTGTGGGAAAACCTTCACTGAAGAGGAAGAAATGTAGTAGAATGGAGAAAATGGTGTTGGAAGCAGGAGAAAGGAGGAAACTGTAAACATGACGCACAAGAGGAAGGACGATTGTGCATACTGAGAAATTTGGATCTACCTGTGCTGCTTCCATCCATCCATAATGCCAGTGTTCATATGACAATCGCCCTCCATTTTCCGTTTTTCCAACCTGATGGAAGAATGTGAGCTACTGAGCTTTAGCACTGGAATCTATTACCCTGAAAAGAACAAAAATCAGTTCAGAAAGTGCAGAAATGAGAACTTTCATCGCTGGCCTTACTTGTTTTAAGCAGGAAGACTGTTGCTGGAGCTCCTTGTGGAAATAGATGGGTAGCTTATCCCAGCCTTTCCATCAAAAAGATAACCTATCTTAAAAGGACAAGACGTACGCAATCTTAGTGGCTCACAAGAACCAGGTCACGTCCTTGGTGTGACACAGGGCAAAATGCAAACTTCTAATTTCTCCCATCTCATCTACTTTTTCCTCAAAGAATCTTGTTGAGACTTCAAACAGGCATTTCGGAATTACAGAGAAAAAGAGCAAAGCCCAGCATACCCTTTAGCTACAGAAGCTCTGAGGAATTCTTTTTCGAACTGGCTCCAAGTGATATTTCTACACTTCCTTGGGTATATATTGATAATGTCATGCTGACACCAGTGACATACCTTCCACCTTTGATTGCTCTGCTCCAGTGCAGGAAGTCGCAAGTCCATAAGGCATTATCTCTGATCCAGTCATTTTATCCGTTGCTGGGAAAAGGCAGGGGGAGGGCAAAGGTCAGGTATGGGGTGGTGAATGCAAACCGGCATAGCTCTAGAAATCTCTGGATGGGGAGGGGGAGTGTTGGGGATGGTTATCCTAGTCTGTAGTAGCAGATTACAGTAGTGAGGCAGAAATGATCTTGTTCTGGTGGTTTTGTGTCAGCTACAGCATTAGTAGAGTTATGAGGACTTGGGGGTGTCACTTCGGAGAGAAGGCATGAGTCATGCGTGAGCATCACTGGCTATGTTTTGAAGTGATAAACCTGACGTCTTGGCAGTCTTCAACCAAATCTTTAACCTTGATGAGCTAATGGATTTCTTCACTGTAATGAACAGGCACAGGCAGCCTGGGCTAGGAGGGTTGTCTGCAGAAACGAGGGACGGGGGTTGTCACGTTGGGTTTGCTTCAGCAGTTAGCGAAGGGCTCAAATGCGCTGGCTGTAGAGCAGTCTTTGGAGTGGTATGTCAGCAGCCTCCTGGAGAAAGAAAAATATGTTGGATAAATCAAAGCACAGCAGAAATTTGCTGAGTAATGTGTTCGAAGTCCCGTGGGTTTGCTGGTTCTTGAAGGAGCATGTTGCAGGAGGTCTGTGTTTTGGTGTGAACAGGAGCCTGCTGGGTCCTCTCGTGTGATGAGGCTGATGCTGAAGGGTGCTGCTTTCCTCAGCTGCTCTCAGTAAGAAAACCAAACCCCTGCTTCATGGGAATGGGTGGGAGAAGGAGAAAGAAGAGCAACTGGCTCTTTGAATCTTTGGCTCTACACCTCTCTCTCGGAAGACAAAAATTACAAGTTAAAGATGAGCATGAGGTTTATATTTCCATCCGCCGTGTATTTTGTTGATGCACCGTCAGCCCTTCTCATCAGCGTGTTTTGAAATGGGTTTAGTTTGCATTCTATTTAGACATACATTTTCTTTTTTCCACTCGATGTAGGACATCTGTCACTGTTCACTGTGCTAAAGGTTCCCTGCTCATGATGTTGGTGTTTTATTCCCCTCCCCGTGCGTTTGTGCACTGGTAATTAATAGCCCATGTTTTGAAAATGAAAAGGCTGTTACTTATTTAAGATGTGTACAGGGAAATACATGGTGCAGTGAGAATGCTTGAAGTATTCATCTGAGAAAAAAAGGAATTCTTTATAGCATCAGGCTGTTAACGAACACCAGTAGCCGTTCCTCTGCCATGTCCAATTCAAGCTTTGCAGCTGTTCGAGTATTTCCAGTTGTAACTCCACCAGGGAGTGGCGATTAGGAATCGACTTGGTTTCGAGATGGCTGAGAGTGACTGTTTGCCTGAGACGACAGGTGAAATGTGTTCCTCCTGCCTAGTCACAGGATGCGAGACACAGGTTACTGTGTAACTGGTTTATGAGTTATCCCCGACATCAGCGCCTCTTGAAGCGCTGCCTGCGCAGGAAGAGAGCCGAAGGAGATGGATCAGAGTGGAAGGCACCAAAGTGGTGCCCGGTGTATCCAATCAGCATACACATCCTGTGATTCTGTGATGCGATAACCTGACTTAGAGCATAGGTGGTATTTTAAGGAGCTAGTAGAGATCTTGCTAAAATAATATTTGCATGTTCTGCTTATTACAGTCATGTTTCTTCCAGTATTTCCATGAGATAAAAGGTATTATTTCTATCTCACTGCCAGTGGGAGAAAGAGAGGAAGAAATTACTTGCCCTGTGTTGTGCTGTGAACTGGTGGTAGAATTTGGTTGGGGTGCTGGAACTTGCAGCATCTTGTAGAAGCACAGTTAACCACTGTAAAAACCAACTGGAAAAATTACTTTTGTCGTAACTGGTGTTTCAGTGACTGATGGGATGTAGAGCCATCCCTACTTTGGCTCACTAGAAATCTGCCCCAGGTTGTGAGGTACGGGCAGGCACCCGTACCTGCTGAGCCAGCAGTGGCGTGCGGTTTGGACCAAACGAGAGGATGAGGTCTTCCCGTCGGTCTGAAGGGTGAGCTGTGCCATGTGTCGCGGGAATCTCAGTCCTGACTCTCAACATTGACTTCTTTTTGACAGCATTTCATGAAGAATGAGTAAGTGGAGAGTATTTAAGCTGCTGTTCGTACCAGGAGAAGGCTTTTCTCTGTGAGATGTGAGGCGTGTTGATGAGGTGGGGATGAAGCCTGTATTCCTCTTTCACAAATTCACCCCATGGGGATTTCAGGAGATTCATGAAAGCCTCAAAGGCCTCTCCTTGCTTTCCCATCCTTTCTCTCTCACCCGTCAGGACAGAATAGGCCTGTCTTGCTGTGCATCTCACAGATTTAGGCTTTAATCTGTTCAGAAGCCAGGCAGGCTCAGGGAAGGACTTGCTTTCTTCTTAAATATGAGCTGGGTAATTGCCAATTGATAATTGCGTGAGATGTCACTCATGTTTGTCCAGAGCTGGCTAATACTGAAGTATTTTTTGAGTCGGCGGGTGGCAGGGGGGATGATAGGATTAATGATACTGCATCCTATCTAACATCTCTTTTTTTAAGGCTACGTGGCTTAGAGGAATTAAAAGCAGAGTCTGTAGCCATGTTCACGTTAGAAGCTCTGAGTGGCTCTTGCGGAGTTCCTTAAGCTTTAATCACAGTGACAGGCACCGTACGTGACCCTCTGACACATAGAATGTGAAACCCTTATTTCGACAGCAGCACCGCACAAAGGAGGTGTTAGCTTTGTGTATTTAAATATGAAAATATGTGGTGGCTAAAGGATTTTCTTCCCAAATATGCCTGAAGTTGGCCAGAGTTAATGATGATATTAGGACCAGTGTATTAGTCAAGTGTGTTGGTCCTAGCGAGTTAAGATGCTTGATTAGCAACCCCGTGATCCAAGTAAAAATTCGAATGCCTTCTGTTTTTGAAGCTGCGAATCGTACAGTAATTGAGGAAGGAAAAACAGTGATGTGTAAATGTGACCATAGGAGAAAGGAGTATTGTAGCAACAGCTGTGGAATGAAATATAAAAAACATCACTGTGCTACTTTTACCTGCCTTTTTTTATTCATACCTGCAATTCAACGCTTCACTCGCTTTTATCTGTTAGGCTATAACATCCCTCGTTCGTTTAGGGCTCAGTCTCCGTGGGTATTGCGGTGAAGTCCCCAGTTTATCATGTATGTAATGAACTGATTTTATTTTAACAGCTTTTTCAGGTTTGATATAAAATGGGAAAGTAGCGCTGTTACTCTGTCTGCCTAAACCTGGTTAAATAACCTTGGTTGAACAGAAGTGGGAACTGAGCTGCCAATTTCAGGTGCTTTTTGTTGGTATTGCAAAAAAGACTAGTTGGGGAAATCGCAAGCCTGTTTTGCAGTGCAAATAGGAGGAGAGCAGGAAATGCTATGTTTGCTTTTACATTGCTTTCCTTTTTTTACGGTGTCCCAGTCATTCTGGCTGATACATTGATTGATACCTATGTTTGATGTCTTACATACAATCATGGAATGGTTTGGGTGGGAAGGGACCTTAAAGATCATCCAGTTCCACCCCCCTGCCATGGGCAGGGACACCCTCCACTAGACCAGGTTGCTCCAAGCCTCATCCAGCCTGGCCTTGGACACTTCCAGGGATGGGGCATCCACAGCTTCTCTGGGCAGCCTGTCCCAGTGCCTCCCCACTGTCTCTGGGAAGAACTTCTTCCTGATATCTAATCTGAATTTCCCTGCTTTCAGTTTAAGTTTTTGTGTTATTGTAAGACCAGAAAATAAAAATGGAAAGTTAATGTCTTCTTGCCTTTTACCACTGAAACTTTGGAAATGTAAGTAGATGATTCTTGGAATCTGTGATGGGTTTTCAGACCTTAATTTTAGAGGGAAGATGTACTCAAGGGTGTCAGTGTTCTCGGTGATAAAGTAATTGGAAGAAAGACTAATGAACGTGTGAAAGCTGTTGCCTTTTTCCAGTTGTTCTTTGGTTCCATAGTTTTGTCATCTCCTGCATCTCTGTATATTAAGGTGTTCATTACAATACACTTAATTTTGTGGAAAAAAGAGTTTTCCTGACTGTTGGCTTTTTTCTTTCATTTCAGAACCGAGAGCTCCAGATTATGAGGAAGTTGGATCATTGTAACATTGTCCGATTGCGTTATTTCTTCTACTCTAGTGGAGAGAAGGTAAGAATGAAAAACAAGGCAGTGCCTCCTGGTAACCATCTGGGGTACAAGTGAACTGTTTGACTTTCTGGAGACAGGAGTGTGAAGGTAGCAGACATGATAACACTGAGAAAAATGCTCTAGTGGTGCCCAACAGATCATGTGGGAGCACATCTTTCTGAGTGCAGAACTGCGTGGTCCATGAGGGGGAGTGTTATTAGTATAGCACAATGGTGTTGCAGATATGGATACGCACCGCCTCCTTTTTTAATTTACTGGAGCGTGGCCGTGCTCCGTTTCCACGTTCTAGCACTGCCTTTCCATATGTGCAGATACGTTTTCTAGGATTCCACATTAAGCACTCTAGATTTAAAGCACGTACGTGATTTTTCCCAACCCAGTCTCTGTGTGCTTCTGTCCCCCTTCCTTGTGCATCCGTTCCGTACACAGGCCAAGGTTCAAAGACCAGAGGAAAGAATAGTGTATGATCACCTGATTGTAGCAGTTGTCAGAATGCTTATGCTCCACAAGGAGTAAATAGCTGGATTTAATAAACCTCAAGAACTAGACGCTGCCATTTACATGATTTCTTTCAGTCTAGGTATAAAACTTCCTTATTTTTTTTTTTAAAGGGGTCATAAGGTTTTGTTTTAAGGTGAAGTTGTATCGGCTTCCTTGCTTGTGTATGTATCAGCATTGTAGGAATCGTAGGACGATTCAGGATGAAATGGACCTGAAGATGGTGTCTGGCCCAGCCTCATGCTTAAAGCAGTTATCCATGAAGTGGGGGGAAAACAAAGTCTTTCTGGCTCCTGTGGGAGTTGCTGTAAGCTGTGAAGTGGGGAAATGGGCTAGATGACCTTCAGAACTTCTCTGATCTTTTCTATATACAGTTATAGTTATATAATTTGTGCTTACGTAATAATTTATATCAGTGTTAGAATTTTTCATTTTTTTAAAGCAGATCATGTTTTCAGTTGTCTCCAGATGCAGTACCTGTGTCCACAATGCTGTGAAAGACTATATACAAGAACTGATAGCTACTGGAAGGCTATTATTAACTGCTGTTGCCACGGAGAGGCAGCCTACCCACTTGTGGTCTTTGGAGCTGGAGAAGGAGCTGCCCTCTCCACGATGGGTGGCAGTTGCTGCAGGCTTGTGCAGCGCGCAGAGGGGTGATCGGAGGAGCCCTTTGGTTACCTCTGAGAGGTGCTTGGGCACCTGGCCCAAAGCCTCGCCTGTGCCTGTGGAAAGCTTGCACAACCACTTGGCAGAAACCAAGGACAAGGGACTTAATTTTTTTGTTGATTTTTTTGGATCAGCTCTTGCCCCCCCTTCCCCTTGCATGGTGATAGCAAGCATTTCCAGTGTTACGTGGCCGTTGCCATTTTGTCAGTAGTGATGTGTAGGTTTTCTTAAACTATATTGTGCTCATTTAGCATATAACCAGAAATTCATTGGGCAGCGTGAGCCCAAGAAGGGGAATGCTGTGAAGGAGGGCTTGGGTTTGTTTGTTTTTGTAACCAGCTTGTAACTTGGCTAGTGAAATAGAATTTCATGGGACAAGCAGAAGACAACTGCCTTATCTTATAGCTTTGAGAAGCCTCCTGCAAACAGTGGCAGTGTTAAAACTTCTTAGAACTCTGTTTCAGGAGCCTTTGTAAACAGTAACTTGAGTAAAATGCTTTTGGAAATCTTTAACTTGCCGTTGAGCTTGAGACTGGATTTTCCACTTTGCTGTTTCAACTCCACGTGGCTGATTCTTGGCAATGCTAGTTTGGTCTTTAAAGATGAAGACGGGCTGTCCTTGACCAGCGAAGCTTAATGCTTCAGTGAGAACTTGCTTTCAAATTCCTTTCTGCTCTTCCCTCTCCATGCCTCTGCTCTGTGCGTCTGAGATTTCCACTGCTATCCTTTTGCAAAATGGGACAAATGTGAACCAGTCCCTGGGGCTGAGGTGCACCCAGCGCATCAGCAGCCGCGGTAACGCTGCAGTTCAGGCTGCAAGGTCCCTTTGCAGTTCAGTGCACAATGATGCGTAGTTGGCTTGCAAGTATTTCCATGGTAAGTGGCAGCATGTGAAGATAACTGTGTCTGAGTTTGTTGGCTGCTGTCTGGGAAAAGCTCTAGTCAGCAGCAAGCTGATGTTTCTTCTCGTGTTTTTGTCAGTTTGGGAAGCAATAACATCTTTTCCTTCATATTCATAACCCTCATAATCAAGCTGCTTTTTGGAGAGTGGAGGAAAAGGGAGGAAAGGGTAAGGTCCCATCTGGTAACCAGGAAGGACATGTAGAAAGTGGTTGCAGATGTAGATGCTAGGTACACAGAGCTTTACGTAGTGATTCTTGAAGCCGCGTCCTGTAGGAAGAGTAATGCAAAAATCCAGGGAACGCGTAGCAGAAAATGCAGTAGCATAGTGATGAGTAGAGCTTGCAATTGTTATCTGCCTTCACCAACTTAGCATAAATACAGATTAATGGGAGTGGAATGTTAATTAACTCAAGTCTAGCAGTGATGGGAAAACTTCAGAGGTAACTATTATACTGCTGATCCCTTTAATGAAATAGTTCACTGGTAAACGTAATTTTGATACCTGTATATCAGGCCTTCTCTTGCATAAAGGTTTTCATGCCGCTGTGATTACTCTGCCTGTTTGTTCGAGCTGGAGTGTTCCTCGGACTTCTCTTTTCTTCCCTGGTGCTTGGCACCAGTGTCTCTACACCCAGAGACTAACTTTCTTTGTTTTTTGACCAGTATCTGAGAAGCTTAAATCTTACCTTGATGCAGAAGTACCTCAAAGGATTTCTTCAAATCCAGTCAGACTGGCACTCTTTGGAAGTTGTGTGCCTAGTAATGACTTCATTTTAATCGCTAGGCATTTTTAGGCGCTGGGCAACCTTAGAACTGGCTTTATTCTAGCAAAACAGGGGGTTTAGGTCTTGATTAGAAATCTGGAAACAACAGAAAATCACATCACACTGAAATACAACTCTAAATAATGCTTGGAAGTAAGACCATTCCTTAGCTGCATCAAAGTTTTAGCTAGTTTGTAGAGATTTGGAGTTCTCTGTTCCCTTTTTCTAGGGGCTATCCATGGAACTGGTTGAAGTGTTTGAGCTCCCTATCTTTGCTTTTTCCTTGTGATGATCTCTCCTTTTTATGTACTCGCTTAAAACTCCTTCCTGCTTTTGCCAAAAGCAATTCAGCCTGAGCAGCGTGGAAATCTTGTCTCAAACATGGCTTTGACTGGTTTCTTCTCCCTTGTTTTCTATGACTGGGTGACTCCCTCTTGTCTGAGCTTCCTTGCATTTGTATTGCCTTTATGTAGGTGTACCCTGTATAGGGGTATGTATAGATAGACATGCACATGCACACATTTATACCTTATCTATGTACCACAGAATCACAAGATGGTTTGGGTTGGAAGGGGCCTTAAAGCCCATCCAGTTCCAACCCCCTGCCATGGGCAGGGACACCCTCCACCAGACCAGGTTGCTCCAAGCCTCATCCAGCCTGGCCTTGGACACTTCCAGGGATGGGGCATCCACAGCTTCTCTGGGCAACCTGTCCCAGTGCCTCCCCACCCTCTCAGTGAAGAACTTCTTCCTGATGTCCAATCTAAATCTCCCCTCTTTCAATTTCAACCCATTACCCCTTGTCCTGTCACTACAGGCCCTTGTAAACAGTCCCCCCAACTTCCTGGTAGGCCCCATATAAAGTTGCTTTGAGTACTGACTGCATATTAATCATGTTTGACTAATGATTTCTAGTTTTAAGACAGCTCAAAGAGAGCATGTAATATTTATTAATAGGACAGTGGACAGGCTTGGCACTTGGGTTGCTTCTGGAAACTATTTACTCCTCGGTTCTTTCTTCTTCTAAGTTTACAGACATTTGTCGAACCTGTTGGATAACCCAGCCCTTTCAAAAGGTGTTTCTTTAATGAATTTGCTAGAGTAGATTATAATTATTTTTTTTTCCTGGGACTGTATGAGATACCCGATAGCAGGGCACTGACTTTCATAGCTATAAAGTGCTTTTCAGCTGTCCAAAACATGTAATGATAACGGGTGGAACGAACCGGAGGAGAAGGAAGAACAAGCCAGTAATGGGCTGAGTTGTGCATGGGAGATTCTGTCGGTGGAAGCAGTCACAAGTCTTTTCCATGCCGTATTCCTGTGATTCGTGGTTTTCTCGGTGATCCTTGGAGAAAACAGGCAAGATTATAGGGCTAGGCACCTCTGCTGTGTTTGGTAGTTTTGGTATCCTGTCTTAGGATAAGGTCCTGAACAAGATGCCTGGTTTTCCTGTGAGCTTGCCACTGGGAGATCAGGCTGTATTAGGAAAGTGTGCATTTCTGTTTGATTTTTGCTACTTTCCCTTAAATTCAAGGACTGCCTTGCATTTAGCATGATCTATAAATGTAAATGTTGATTTACTGAAGCAGGGGAAGATGGTCTTGCTGCCTGTCCTCTTTAGCCTAATTCTGCTGAGAACCTTTTGAGCTGTGCTCCAAGCGAAGGGCAGATATGGACATACTGAAGAACCCTTCTGCCCCCTTTGCTGCGAGTGTTCCCTGACAGTTTATAGCATGACCTAACTTCTTAAATCAGTGTCTGCTGAGTGAAATTATTCAGCTGTGTAAAACCTGCAATGACTTCCTAACACACATACTGCTGCCCTTCCCCCCTGCCCCCACTATGTCTGGTTTAAATCTTTGTGGTTTTTCATAACTGTTGGGTTTTCTTGTGTGGATGGTTTTGAGTGTGTAATAGTCTGATCGACCCATATCTGTGCCCAAAAGAGGAAGAGAAACCAGTGGAGAGATTTGCTCCTGCATAAAATAAATCAAAAATAAATATGTGTTTTGTTGAGTGATTGCACCTCTGGTTACATAACGGTTTTTACCCCACCTCTTTAAGGTGTATTCCGAGGAGTCAAAGAAAGCATATATGGAAGCACGAAGGGATCACAAATAGGCAATATGCTGATTCATTTTTGGAGGCTGAGCTGACCCTTCTGCCTGCTCTAATTGATTTCTAGTCTTATTTAGCCTTAGCTCTAAGGGCATGCAGCCAAAAGTCCGTGCAGACTCGGGATGGAAATTTACTCCTGTGGACTTAGGCTGTGGTTTAAAATAAACATGCAGGAGATCCACGCGGAGCTGTGTCTATAAGCTGCTGTGCTGCTCACGTGCACTTTGGCAGCAGTATAGTAAACTGCAGTGAAGACGTTTTGGAAGGAGAAGGCTGATTTCCAAGTTTGGGCTCTTTGAAGAGCTGGTATTTCTCCAGGTTCATATCCCCATCAGGAAGAGAGAGATCCTCCACCTTCAAAGAGGCATGAACATCATCCTTTCCTGTGGGAGTGTTCAGACAAGTCCTCACGTAAAGACCACCTGTTCTGAGTGCTTGTAGTTGAACCATGTAGTTTCTTAATTGAACTTGTTTAAAAAACCCAAAAAGTTCTTGCACAGAAGGTTCAATTATCAGAGCCTTGAGCCCAATTTCAGATTGACAGAGCTTTGTGTGAATGTTTTGCACTAGCCTAGTAATGTGCTGAAGGGCCACCACTAGAGATGGATTTAGCCAGCATGATCCATTTAATCCTTGGCAGACCTGCTCTGCTGTCAACAAAGGAGCAATTAATGCCAATTATGAGGAGTTTTGTGATGTTGGTATCTCTGTAGTCCTTGCCTGAGGCCTGCCAAGTTCATTTCAAAAAGGGCGCCAGTCATCAGATAACAATTATCAGTTACTGCTGTTAGGGCTCGCAACATGCTGGGAATTTCCTTAGTTTAGCTATGAGCAGTCTCTGGTTTTGAGGAGGTTGTGTTAATAGAAATCGGAGTTTTGTCTGCCTGCGCTAGGGCTTTGCAAGAGCAGAGTAGGCAGCAGTGGCTAGATCCTCAGTGTGGTAGATGCATGCAGTAGACATAGGAAGCTCCATGATTTCTGCCTAGACCAGGGAACAGTCCAGTAGGTCTGGTTAGTCGCTCTGCTATTCTCAAGTCATTCCTCTATCAGCCCTAGCCACTCTCATCTTGCCATGTTGGATGGCCATTAGGAAAGCAGCTTGTGGTGTTTGTCCTGAGGAGGCATATAGTTTGAACCATTATTCTGTATTATTTTGCCTAGTTTGCTGTCATGGATATATCCCGATCCAATATTTCCACTCAATCTTGGAAGGTAGTGTATGGGCAAGAAAACAGTGGTTCTCCAAAGACGCTGCTTTTTGTTTTCATGGTAGGGTACGCAGGACAGCCCAGTGATCCGGACATTCATCACTGTTAATTTTCATCTTTCAGCAGAGTTTACTGCCAGTCCCTGCTTGGCAGCTGTGGTTCAGAGATCCACAGTCCACCAGTGTCAAAGATCACAAATCAACCCCACCTTTGAGATGTTGGGCAGCTGTTTCCCACTCCCTAGAAATATTTCTCCTTGGAAGTGTAGCTAAAAGCTTAAGGACTTAACAGGGCATAAAATAAGAACTGGTAGGGATTCCCAAATTCTCTTAACGAGTGACCTTTTTCTTTACTGTAGTCTCTCTTTAGAGAGGAAAACTATGACCAAAAATGCCCTTCTAAATTTTTTTTAATTTTTAATGAAGGGGAAGGGCTTAGTGCATCACCTAAGAACCTAGACTCAGTGATCAAAGGTAGACAATGCACACCAACTATCTTAGAACAAGACCCAGGAAAGTTTTTAGGTCTAAATTACACTGGGAGGCTTGAGTTCTGCCATCACAGCTGACCCAGTTGGCAGTTCCTACCTAGGTCAGTGTGTTATGTTGATGAGTAATGAGCGTTACAGAACAATTGGATGAGTTTTGACAAGCAGGTGTAGGAACACAAGTCTTGGGACAGACCTCCATTCTCAAACTCAATCATGAACAGCGAGGGAATAGGAAAGGAGATACTCTGCCCAACGTTTGCAGCACTGATAGAAAGTATTGCTATCTTTCCGAACACTGAACTTCAATCTTCAACTGCTTTTACCCCCCTGGAGCTATCCGTATGAAACTGCAGCTATACATCTAGGCTTCCAGTTCCTTTACTTCGGTGGAAGCCCCAGCTCTGTTGTGAAACATGTGGTTGTAAACTGCAAGTAAAAACAGGCACATGCAGCCACTGGATGTCACCATTCCTTCATACAAATAAGGTCAGCTACAATATTTTCTAAATTTTTCAAATTTTTCCATTGTATCATGGCTACTCGGTAGTCAGAGTAGGAAGGCTGCAAATTCTCGCTTTGTCTGAAAGCAGTTCCAAAGTCTGCGTCTTTGACGTACTATGGCAGCCTCAAGATAAGAGAAGGAAGGTGGGTGACTCACGGTGCTTGATAAGGGTGTGTGAAATACACGCTGGTTGTAGCTTTAAGGAAAAGTAAAATAACCTTTATTTTGAATCTAGGGCAAAAACGGTATGACTTTGAACCTTGTATGTTTAAATCTAGATGGCTAAGCCAGGGTGAAGGGCATATCTTACCTCATGCTGACACTCTGCGGTGTTCAGATGCACTCTGAAAGAAGGCGTAATCCACGTGAAGTGCTGAAATCCGTTCTCTTGCTTTCCAACTCCAAGTTAAATCCTTCAGTGCCTTCTGACAGGACTTGCGTAGCCGCTGTCCTGTTGGTAACAGCTCCGTGTGTAGCACCACCTCTGAAACATCATCGGTGGGGTGCTGGCGTACGGTAAAACACGATCCCCTTGAGTAAACTGACTGGCGTATTTACCTTGTACGGCCCAAGTACTGATACCTTGGGATAATTACGGTAAGGAGAAGTGCATTCTGGAGGCACATTCCTTAATTCTCGGTTTATCTCTGTGTGCTTAGAGCTTGAAGAGGCATGTAAAGCAAGGCTCTTCAGAGCCTAATTCCCCATTTATTTCTCCAAATACAAAGTTCGTTTCAGAAACTCCTGTGTTGCTCATCTCCTCTTAGTTGTGCTCATAGAGCTGGTCAGATGGACTCCATCTGAAAACTAGTTCTATGAAAGGATCTGGGATTTAAAAAAAAAAAACCAAACCCAAAACAAAACCCACCTGTGACACCAGAACCACTGCCACAGTTACTGATCTGCCAGGAGCTGAAAACCAAAATGAGCCTGTTGGTCATTCTTTCTAAAAGCTGACCAGTAAATTTAGTCACCCTAGAAGAAAGAGTGCCCAGAATAGTTTCTTAACCTTTTTATCTATTACTTGGGCTTGTTCAGCCTGGAGAAGGCTCTGGGGAGACCTTTATAGCACCTTCCAGTGCCTGAAGGGGCCTACAAGGAAGCTGGGGGGGACTTTTTACAAGGCCCTGCAGTGACAGGACAAGGGGTAACGGGTTTAAATTGAAAATGGGGAGATTTAGATTGGCTATCAGGAAGAAATGCATCCCGGAGAGGGTGGGGAGGCACTGGGACAGGTTGCCCAGAGAAGCTGTGGGTGCCCCATCCCTGGAAGTGTCCAAGGCCAGGCTGGATGAGGCTTGGAGCAACCTGGTCTAGTGGAGGGTGTCCCTGCCCATGGCAGGGGGGTTGGAACTGGGTGATCTCTAAGGTCCCTTTCAACCCAAACCATTCTGTGCTTCTAATTGATGCTCAGAGAAATTTTCCTGAGATGCCAGTTCAGGAGAACTTCTAACATCTTACTAGATGCTGCCATATTCTTCACCTCATGCCCTGTGGTTTTTTTGCTTTGCCGTCAGTCTGGTGTTTGGCATGTCTGGCTCCCTGGCTTCTGTCACCGTGTTGGGGAAATAGTTGGACTGTGACTGACTGATGTTGATGGCAGTGTTATACAAGCATGTTGTAAATGTAGTGCGTGTGCTAAATAAATAAATAAATAAGCCAAAACAAAAGAAAAACTGGTAGAAACCACTCAGGAAATTCATTTGGAGATTGCTGAGGCAGAGGAGGATCATAGAGAATGAATATTTGTACTTTCCCTGCAAGGAACAATCCTGATGAGCAAGTCTTTGAATTCAATAGCTGTTGCTTTATGTCGGCCACACATATTGGCTCAACTGGATGGTGCTTAAAGCAGGTAACTTGTGTGGATTGAAGGACAGAAGAGTTTTAAAAGCAGAGTTTGAGACCTCCCTGCAGCCTTTCCTGTGCTAGCAGGGTAATGTTTTCTATTTCACTCAGTCTTCAGCCATGTGATATGTAAGGCTCATGTGCTAATGTAGTTGTACTTGCAGCCTGTTCTATCTCCAGTTTCTGATACAAGGATGTTGTAGTTTAACTCCGGCTAGCAAAATACCATGAAGCCACTCTCACAAATCCCCCTTCCCCTCCTGCAGTGGAAGGGAAGAATCTGAGGAAAAAGAAATAAGGAAGCTCGTAAAATCGAGATAAAAATAATTTACTAATTAAATCTGTTTTAATATATACACATACTGCTAATAATAAATAATTAAAATAATAGAAAATAAAACATGATACAATTATGATACAGTTGCTCACCACCCACTGACCAGTGCACAACCAGGTGCTGAGAAGTGAGAGACCCAGAGAGCTGCAGCCTGAGAGCGATTGCAGCCTGAGGGCTGAAGCCCGAGTGCTGTCACAGCAGATTCCGAGCGAACCCTCTCAGCGATAGCACGACCAGGAACACTAAACAACCCACCAGCTCCCTCACGAACGAGCCAGCACAGGAGTTGGCAAAGCAGCTAAGGCAGGAGTCAGGGGGAGGGTTAGCAAGTGCATGGGAGTAAATGACCTAGAGAGTAACGGCTCCCGGACCCCTCCTCGCCTGAGCCCCGAGCATGACGTGCTGAGGAGTGGAATATTCCTCGGTCAGTTGGGGTCAGCTGTCTGCACTGTGTGTCCCTGCACTGCCTGCAGCGAGAGAGCGAGAGCCGGGAACGCAGCTGCAGGGTCAGAAGCAGAGAAAGACCTGGAATTCGGTGCAGGCATTGCCCAGCGCCAGCTCAGACCTTACCAGTGCTGCTCTCTGCACCCAGGAACAGCTCCCTAGCAGCCATCGTAAGGAAAGTTAACGCTTTCCTGACTGAACCCAGCACAAAGACAAAACTGAAGTTGCTGAAGTGTTTTGTGCTGTAGTCTTTCTCATGCCTCTCGGTACATCACAGTCTGTATTCGTATCTACTTCTGTGAAGTGTTTCCAGCCATTCAGTGGCACGCCTGTGGCTATTTTGCTGTGGCTCATTTTAGAGCAGCGTTTGTCAGCTGAGGATTTATCTGCCAAGTGACAAAAAAAGCAGTTTCTAACATTTGAGGCAATTGCAGGTACATGAGCCACATTGCTAAAATCAAAATCCTTATGAAATACATTGATCCTGTATTTCAGGATCTGGCTCCCTGCCCTCCTGCCCTTTCATTTTAAAGAGTACATGGTCGTAACCTTAGCAGCAAGCACAGGGGAACATGGGTGCACATAGACATTTGACCTGCTGAGGAGCGCTAATAATCTGTTCAATCTCAACGTCTGTAGGGAGGAGTGAGTTACTAAATGACATCTTGTGTTTCCTTTCTGTAGTTGATACAGAGCAGTCTCACCTGGACCTTTCTGTCCTCTACAGAGCCGTTTCAGAGGTGCTTCTGATGGTTAGGTTACCTTGATTGGTTCCCAGGCCAGTGGTTTCGAAACAGCAGTGTGGAAACGAGTCTTGTGTGGAATACGTGGTGAGGGTTGAAAAAGGCTTCCTGTAGTGGAAAGATAAGCCTTGATCCTCCTGCTTGATCATCAAGCAGTTGCCCTCATTTGGCAAGCTCTTTGAGCTAACCCTGTTTCCTATTGCAATACATCTGGGTCACTGGAAAAATATGTGTTCAGGAGGAATGCGTGAGGTAGGCAAACCAGGTTACATCATCCTCCAAGCCTGTCAGGCCATGACTGCTTTCTAGCTTGTACTGAACCTTGGTGAGGGGAATCCAGGTAACCTGGATGTTATTTTCATCCAGTTCATGCTCACAGAGAAGAGTGAGGGCTCTTGAAAACCGTCTTCTGAGTGTTTGTTGGATTTGTGCCAGATTACATCGGGAGGAGGTAGGTCAGAATACTTGAATCATCTTTAATTCATGAAAGTAATCATTTAGGGCACTACTGAAGTGTCAGTTGCTTGTGGTAGGAGCGAAGAATGCTGCTACTTACGTAGCCAACACCATAAGCCTTGCCTTTGTAGTTGCATATTAAAGTTCTGGGTTCATCAGAACTTGTTTGTTGGTTGGGGAAGAAGTGTTTATGTGAGTGACCGTGTGCGATACACCTTTTCACAGGAGCAATACCATGCGACACCCACGCAGTTTGTTCAAGTAGTGTGGGTAACAAAACCTCCAAAGGGTTGGTGGGTGGGTGCAAAACCTCCCTCTCTGCGATTCAGATGCCTTGGTCATTCTCTGCCTGTGTCGTGCCATGCTATTGAATTAGTCCCGTTTGCAGCATAAAATAAAAGTCAAAATGGAGCAGAGGAAGGTAAAACAAAAGTGGTGTGAACTGAAGAGTTCTGGAATTCTCACAGTTCACCTCTGTGAAGTGGTGTAGATGGGGTTTAATGATCATATGTATGACTGGTTGACATCCTCATAGTATGAGAGGATAATGAAATCCCTGTGATTCCATTTCTGCTCATTTTTTTTTCCTGTCTCTCTAATCTCTCAAGTAAATCTTTTTGATACATGGAATACGAATCCTCTGAATGAAAGTAATTGACCTCAGTAATGGAGTACTTGGTACAGTGACTTGTTACCGATAAGACTTCCCCACTTTCCAGGAGGAGGCAAGTGTTAGACATATTCATCGGGGTGTATCTACACTGAATCAAGCAGAATTCGCCTTCATGAGACACTTTTTTTCTCTTAGTGTACAGGTTCCCTTACCAGGCATAAGCTAAGTTTGATTTTTCAGGACATTTTTTTGGGTTTTATAATTAATACTTTGAAAGTTCTGACCTAAGAAGAGACGGTGGCGGATTTTCATTGGCTTGAAGTGAGAGTTGGGGAAGGAAGAAGTTCTCTTGTTGCAGAAGGGAAAGTGCTAAGACACAAGGGCCTAATTTTCTTGGATACATTTGTACCTCCACGGAAATCCAGAACATCTGGTATTTCCTCTGTACTGTGCTGGTAGTTGTCCCTCCTCATCCATTTCAAAAAGTTTGTTCTCCAGACCGGTCTCCAGATTTCCTAACGTAGTTACCCAGTTGCTGGGATGGCACTGGGAGAGGCTCCCAGCGTAGGCATGGTTGCAGAGGCTGCTGCTCCTTGTTTATGCTGCAGAACTACCATAGGAGCAGGTACAAGTTAGTGGGCCATCGGCATTTGCTTCGTGCTGGTGCTGTCACCGCTGTCATTGCAGCAATGGTGTTGAAAACAGAGCATCTCTGCGTAGGGAAGAGTGATGCAAGCAGGGCCTTGCAGGTGGCTTCGCCTATTAGGCGGTATTGGTGAGAGCTATTAAAATGGCCTGAAAATACAAGAGTTTTGTCAAATAATGGCCAACAGAGATCTTGAGTTCTGAGTCTTTAACAACACGCAAACCCGGCAGTCCTTTGCGTATTGTGTATTTCTCTGTGCGTTACCAAGTACCATCTCCTTGCTCCTTGGGGACTGCTGCTCTTTGCCGAGGCAGGATGGGGACGGTTAGGGAAAGCAGAGCACTGTGGGGGTAACACACATGCTCCGTGCTCAAAGTGATGTGTCGAGTCACAATAACATTATTGAATTGCTATGACTGAACGAGGTTTGGTCTTGGGTGTTAACATACGTAGCCAGGGCACCTGCTGACAGGGGGCTCCAGCTGAAGACCTGCGGGTTCTGTTTCCATCCAAGTCTCTATGTATCATCTTTCTCTATAGAAAGGTTTAGCTGTTAATATGGCGAGTGGAGGAGAAGTTACTTCTGGTTAATTCACCTAGCTTTCAAAAATAATTTTTCAGGTTGATATAGTTAATTACACCCACCCCCAACATTAAATGTATTCACAGTCTTGATAGGATTTGCGCAGAAGACTGCATTAAAATATCAGAAGGCTTTTTAAGACCTGTTTTACTGCTGAAAATTCTCAGTGCCACAGTTAGGCACAATGTGATTATAGTGCTTTGTCATTTACCTCCTCTTTGTTCCTTCTTTCCTCTCTTCATGTGTTGCGTAACAAGGTACCTTATTAGAAAGCTACATTTGTTGTTCCTCTGTGCTATGTTCACACGGACCTCTAACCTGATACGAGACACTGAAAGAGATCCTTGAGTCTTTGGTTTTGTCTCGTTCTGTTCTTTCCATGACTAAGTGCATGTGTTCAAGGTGGGGATAACCGGGACATCAAAATGCTTGTAAACAAGCTGGTTGCAAATGTTAACACCGCCTTCCTGCAGACGGGTCATTAATATGTATCATTAACATGTATCATTAACCCCTTAATAGTTAAACGTTCAGTAAGATCAAGGTCATATTTCCAAAATATGCAGGAAACTTTTTATCAGTGTCTAGTTGTGGGATGTGAGTTTGGGGCTTTCAGATTTGCACTTCTTGGGGTTTGGCGGGAGAGGGACTAATGGGTGTCACCTTGAAATACCTCGTAATGACAACATTGAACGGGCACACCAATTACATCCTTGTCCGCATTTATAATCAGAAAATGCCTGTGTTGGAGACCGTATTAATTAACTGTCCCTAAACATAGGTTTGACTTAGGTGTTGGTGCACAAGTGCCAAGCCAAGGAGAGACAGTTTGGTGGCAGCTCGCGCTCCACTAAAGACGCGCTTAAACGGTCCGTGGCTGTCTCATCCTGTTGCCGTCTCTGAATGTTTTAATTGAACTTCGTGCTTCAAATCTGTTGATTGTTTTTTTTTTTTCCCTCCTTCTCTGTTCTTTTCCAGAAAGATGAGGTGTACCTCAACTTGGTGCTGGATTATGTTCCTGAAACAGTATACAGAGTTGCCAGACATTATAGTCGGGCCAAACAGACACTCCCTATGATTTATGTCAAGGTAGGTACCTGATAGATGTGGTTAAACGAAGATTATAGAAATAGACTCTGTGGATACCTCTTTCTACTAGATAACTAGTTTTCTGAAATTTTTAGGAGCACATACATCTTGAGGTAAGAGGACGGGGAAAGGATTAATATTATTATTTGTTATGGTGAAGGAAGAATAGAGGCAAGAGTATTAAAGCAAGCACTCCTGACTTCTCACTTTACAGACACCTTGGAATAGGTGGGGGAGACCCGGGGGAGGCAGTGTTTTATTTCGTAAGCAGTTTAGATAGGCATCCACCAGATTAGCAGCTTCAGTTTGCTGAGATGATGAAGAGCAACAGTACAAAGGTCAGGAACTGAGAGACAATGTGAGGAGGAATAGTGTTCTCTTATCTCTTATCTTCCTCCTTTCCTGGCATATGAGTAAGAGTTCACATGCTTCTGTTGTGGGCATGAAAGGCATATTTTTGTCCCTGCACTTGGAGCTCAGTGGCTCTTGTCTTGAAGAGCTACATGAGGTAAGATGTTTGTATGGACATTGTAGCCTCAAAACCTCACTAAGGTTGTCAGCATAGTTTGTCATCTTTTACTAAGTGGTTAAAAAGGAATTAATTTTTTTTAAATTATGTCAGACATGGAACCCGTCTGGGTCTCACAGTCCTATTTCATATATTGTGACCACAGTCCACACGCTAGTGAATGCTCATGTTTTTAAATGGTATTAACTTCTTAACAGGGTGTCCAGGTAACATTAGTTTAACAACAAATATTCCTGATTCATACTGATTTCTCTAGACTCCTCTTTAAAAGTGTAATGCTTTAACTTGAGGATGGGCCTAAGAAAAATGTGTATATGATTGGTGGAAGAGGAAAGTTACAAACAGCAATTACTCCAGTGACAAAGTGTTACACCATAACTATATATGTATAAATGGTAAATCGCACATCTTCGCAATAGCCAGCACTGGCGCCCATTTCTAAGGACCTTACCATCCAGCAATAAGAATTTCTGTTGCAAGGTGACGATGTTTGGTTTGTTGGTGGAACAGCGTGTCTTCGGGTAATAGACTCCCCAAAACTTATCATAGAACGGTTTGGGTTGGAAGGGACCTTACAGACCATCCAGTTCCAACCCCCTGCCATGGGCAGGGACACCCTCCACCAGACCAGGTTGCTCCAAGCCTCATCCAGCCTGGCCTTGGACACTCCCAGGGATGGGACATCCACAGCTTCTCTGGGCAACCTGTCCCAGTTGTTCCACCACCCTCTGCAGGAAGAATTTCTTCCTGATGTCCTATCTAAATCTCCTTGCTTTCAATTTAAACCCATTACCCCTTGTCCTGTCACTACAGGGCCTTGTAAAAAGTCCCCCCCAGCTTCCTTGTAGGCCCCTTCAGGCACTGGAAGGTGCAGTAAGGTCTCCCCAGAGCCTTCTCTGCTCCAGGCTGAACAAGCCCAATTCTCGTAGCCTGTCCCCATGGCAGAGGGGCTCCAGCCCTCAGACCATCTTCATGGTCTCCTCTGGACTTGCTCCAACTGGTCAATATCCTTCTGATGTTGGTGCCTCCAGAGCTGGATGCAGCACTCCAGGTGGGGTCTCATGAGAGCAGAGCAGAGGGGGAGAATCCCCTCCCTCACCCTGCTGGCCACGCTGCTCTGGATCCAGCCCAGGATATGGTTGGCGTTAGGGTTAGCTTAGCTATTGAGAAATGGTTTGTATAGCTGTTGTCAGTACCGTTGCCCTAATTGTTCTTCATTAGGGGGACTAGGGAAAAAAATTGTCCTTTGTTATCTTTTGAGAGAAAAGTCTGCTTCAGCTCTTTCATCTTGCTGGATACTTGGGACTTCCCGTTCCAGGTAGCTTGAAAGGCTGCTCTTATTTTTCTGGTGAGGCAAGTCTTTCTCATAATCCTGTACTGAAAAAAAATCATGTTACTTTGACGTCGTTAAAGCTTTTGCAATTTTCCAGACATCTTGGCTACGCAAAGGTCAGATCAGGCCTATTTGTTCACTTCTGGTTGATACCTAGGCAGGCAGAGAGCTGCTTTTTGCTAGGTAACAGAGAAACTCAAAGAACTGCAAGGAAGCTTTTCTAGTAAACTTTTTGTTAATTTTTATTTGTAACTTCTAACAAGCTGTAAGGAATTCTTGGAAATGTTGGGTTGGCTGTGTGGAGATGAAAGGCATACTTTCTAAGTCCCGCATGTGTTGACTTGACTTCTCAAGTTAGAGCAATCTTTTGGGTTATTTTGCAATACACTTGCACAATACATACTTAACGTGTCTAGAATGGGCAATTCAGAAAACATGCTTGTTTGCTTTTCTTTGTGCAGAGTTGTGGTTTTGGAAAAAAACAATATGGAAACTAAAGACGCAGAGCTAACATTGAGGCGATTCTGTTCCCGCTCCCACCTTCCCCACCAAATGGACAACAGAAAACAAGGGACAGAGAAAGAGTGAAAGACAAAGATAGGGGTGAAAGTGAGGCAGACGTGACCTGATAGCAATATCTAGCAATTGCACCCGGCTTCACAGGCCATTGAAGGTGAATGGTGGAGCATGAGCTTAGAAAAGGAAAGCGAGGAGCTGCAACTCAGTACCATGTCCTGCCTGTAGCTTAATGTGTTTTAAATGAAACTTGGGGGGAGACGCAACAAAGATAACAACGTGGCAGCCTGTTGTCAACCTTGAAACAGGGCTCCTGTGCCTTTATGACTGTATACCACACATTCCTAATTGCGTCCAGCAGCTCTTTATTCTCCATAGCCAAAACATGTGTTGCTCCAGCAGCTGGACACCCTCGCTTTGCCCGGTAATCTTGGCCCGTGAAGCTCTTGGCTTTGTAACACCTCCTCTTGCTGTTTATCCTGTTGCTCAGGAGCTGGTTAGGGGGCAGAGCAAACCCTCCCTCAGTATACTTGTTTGCTGTGTATTCCGTAAGCTTACCCTGAACAGTTGATTTATCTGCCCTCTCTTGTTGCCCAGAGATTTGAAATTAAAGTGAGTGTGTCCCCTCGCCAAGGGAAGCTGGGAGATTCGCTCAAGTGACAGTCTGAGAAACTGCCATTGTCCTTGGGCAGCATGCAATATGTTGTTAATAACTTCGTCAAGTGAAGGGTTTTCTTTGTTGGCTTTTTTGGGTTGTGGGTTTGGTTTTTTTGGTTTGGTTTTGGTTGGTTGGGTTTTTTTCTTTACATAACCTGGGGTACTTCATTTCTGTGAAAAGGCTGATTTATAAAGCAAACTAAGCCACCTTCATTTTGTGTATGGTTTTTATGACGACTGTTATTTATAACTCGTGGAAAGCTCTTTTTGAACTGTGCTCAATTTTAGAAGGGCAAATGAACAAATTTGGACCGCACGTGTGGGTAAAGAGCAGTGGGGAAGGTATGCAAATACCTTGCTCATCTCCACACCACTAATATGCATTCAGTAGGGTGGTTTTGAGTGATTCTGTTTTTCTTCTATTAAGAATTTGTGCTAAATCAATTGTTTACCCCGTTTTGACCAGGAAAGCATGCCTTACGCAAAGTTTCTGTGTTCCAGTTGTACATGTATCAGCTGTTCCGGAGTTTAGCCTATATCCATTCCTTTGGGATCTGCCACCGGGATATAAAACCACAGAACCTCTTGCTGGACCCTGATACAGCTGTTCTAAAACTTTGCGACTTTGGAAGGTAAGCACATGGGTGGTGTGAAACCTGGGGAAAAAGAGCTTCCTTCAAAGGGAACCTGGGTGCAATCTTGCCCAGAAACCACCTGTGTTCCTCTGAAGGTCTTCATTTGTAGTTTGGAAACAGGAAATCAGTATGGAAGGAATTAAAATTCAAGGCTGTTATTTGCGCAGGTAGTAAATAAATAAATGTGCCATTGCATTGGGAAAATACTGTGCCATGGAAAAATACAACCAAGTATTAGGATGAAATGTATTTGGGGAAGAGAGGACAGGCACAGTGGTATAGTAACCTGAAAAGGTTAACGTCACACTGTATTAGTCTCCTCGTATCTACGCCAGGTTATGCTGCAGAGGCTCAAGATCAGAAGCAACCCTTCTAATTGAAGCTCTTAGAGAGTGGACGTCTATATCCTCAGTTCCAATGGCACATTTATTTCTAGTATCTGTTCAAGTGAATCACCTTTATAGTCCAGCCCTCATCTTAGAACTGCTACAGAAATTCTGGGAATCCACACTGAGACAGGAGACGGATTACTCTCTGGGAAAGTTCAGTCTTTAGATTGTACAGACTAAAATAGTTGGGGCATATGTGCGAGGGGTCACCGAAGCTGCTGTTGCTAAATTTGCTTGCCCATAGTGAGTGGGAATGTCAGATGGTGGTTATTCAAGTAGTGCATCGTCATGCCTGGTGGCTCGGGAATCTCCTCCTCAGCTCTGCCTCGCCGGTTGGAGCAAACCAGGAATCGCACTGAAACTCCAAAGTACCAGTTGCATAAAGAGGTGGTAATTCCTCTGTGTTAACAGTGGGAATTTGTTAATTACGTTTTCCATATACCAAATTAAACCAGCCTAAATGGGTGGTGGGGGTCCTTCTTCCCTGAAGGCTGAACTCCGTTGGGTTTGGCTGGCTTGCCACTCAGCTGGGGTTGGTGCTACTTAGCTGAATGTCGTGTTTCAAAAAGGGCAGTTCCGTTTTCCAGCTCCTTTCCATCTCACACTTGGTGTTACTGAAGACAGAGGTATAATGTGGTCATAGATGTGTTCCAAAAATAATGTGCTCTCGTGTTCCTCTGTTTTCTTAGATGCTTCCAAAGGTAGCTTAGATCCCTTGCAGTATGAATGGGCCTTCATGTTAATTATGGACCGTTAACGTGTGACTACACTCGCAAATTGAGGTGTTTTCTTTATCTTCTCATGCCCTTTTTGCCTCAGACCACACTCCCTTCAACATCAAAGAGCCAGAATGTTTAAAAGGAACACCAAAAAAAACAAAACAAAAAAAAACCCTCACCCAAAACGCCTCCTGCCCCAAAACTAAACAAAAATACCAGTGACAAACCCCCCTGAGCAAAGAACAACAACAAAAAGCTCTCTCTGTTCTGGTGTTGAACCTTTAGAAGTTTGACTGAACTGTATTTTGTCTTCTTTTTCTTCGCAAGCAAACCTTTGCACCTGGCAAAAGGCAACTGCCAGCCAAAAATCTGACCCTGTGTATCGCCTAGGTTGTAGTTAGCATTTCCTTTGCAGTGTCCACTCTGAGGTAGCTGCCCGATGGGCTGATTTCACGGTAAGTCGTTGAGGCTGTGCCTTGCATCAGCTCAGGAGAACATGGTACTTTAGCACTTAAGGTTTGGGGGATGGTTGGGGAGTGCCAGAACTTCATGTTGGACTGCACTGCAACGTGGTAAAACTATTCATTACTGAAAGCTTATTTTGTTCCCTTTCCAGTGCAAAACAGCTGGTTCGTGGAGAACCTAATGTCTCGTACATCTGCTCTCGGTACTACAGGGCACCAGAGTTGATCTTTGGAGCCACCGATTATACCTCCAGTATAGGTATGTATGAGCATTCGTTGACATCTATACTGGCTGCATATGTTTTTATTCTGTAGTTAAGTGTAAAGGTTTCCAGAGATCTTGGATATGATCCCAAGACACAGAATTTTATTGTAAGTGGTTAAGTACCACTTCCTAATGAAATACACAGATTTCCAAGATGGCTGCTGTGATTTCTGTGCCTTGTGAGATTTCAAGTGTCAATTGCATTAGGAAAGGAGCTTTTTTAATGTATGGGGAGAGATCAAACGAAACATTTTCCAGCTCTCCAGGTAATTTTGATATTTAGTTTTCAAGTAGGTATGAGATCTCTAGCCAAAAAGACATTTGATAACTTAAAATGACTGTAAAGAAGAATTATCAACTGGATCATCAACTCCTGCAGCTGATAGACTGATTTAGACACAATTCTGTCACTTGCTCGTTTTTTAGTGGGAGAGAAAATGTGATGATTGGCTTTAAACTCTCTTGATGGTTTTAATGTATTGCATGCAGTAATCTTGCTGATTCGACTTACTCTGTTAAGTTTTGCTGTCCTTTAGTCCTTAATTTTGGACACAAAGGAGACTTCTTCCTCATACCTGGCAGGCAGCTGTGTCATGTAAAGGTTAGGGAAGCTGGAGGTTTTGGCAGAGGACAGGGAATGGCTGGGTTATCATACAGCGGAGTCATAAAAAAGCACGGCAAAACGAGAAGTCATAAAACGAACAGCAAAAAGAAGAGCATTGTATTGGTTTGTGGTAACTGCTTCCGTGCTTAGTGCCGTATCCCCTCTGCCCCTTCAGAAGGCTGACGCTGAAGAGATGAGCTTTGGCTCTCAGGTTCCCCGCTACTGTGCTGAGCTTCTACCTTGCTTGTGGCCTTGGGCTGCTTTGGCGGGGTTCAGAGGGATTTGGAGATCGCGATCAAGTCTCGGCAGAAGGGGTTTATAACCTCTTAAAGTGTGTTGGGAGTTCGTACTGGTTAGAACATACTGAACTATTGGCTGTCTGGTTTTGGCTCTGCAGTTCTTTGAAAACAGAAGTGTTCCCGAAGACTCACCTGCTCTTGCTCCTTTTGTTTTCCATTAGGTACTCTTCAGTATGGATTAGGGCAACACTGGTGTACCTCCCCTGCTCTAAAAAAAAGGCAGAACCGTAAGAAGTGTGGGGAAAGCATGACAAAGATAAACAGGCAGAAGTTATGTAATGGTTGGCCACTGCCGAGTGGCAGCCCCAGCCCTTACTCCCTCTTGCCCCGGGACACCCTGGCTCTCATGGTTTAGTGTTTAATACGCTGGTTTGGTCGAGTTGACAGGAGACTCATATTTTGGGGAGGTTAACTTTTCTGCTACATTAGTGACTTGAACCAACATCACTGTGCAGTCCGATAAGCAGCGGAGCCCAGGTGAAAGCAAAGCGGCAGGAGCTCGGAAGGGAGAGGAAGGTGGCTGATCCTGGTTGACAACTTTATGCCAGCTGAGAGCTGCGTTATCAGAGTGCACTGAGTCAACTTGTTTTGGAGGATAACTGCATAAAACAAATATTGAGGTGTCACCAGAACAGACTGCTTTGTAGATAAGTCTGTGAAATGTCTCTGGCTCCAACTGTATAATGACTTTAATCTTGCACTTCTTTGCAGAACCTTTTAGAAGTTGCTCTTTCCTTTTTTGTTTTCTTATCTGCTGGTCTCTAAAATAGTTCTAATCAATCATTCTAAAATGAGGAATCCATTTTTCACTTGCCAAAAACATCATTAATTTCAGTCGTTGTGGTTCAGACTTTCTCCTGTTCCACAAAACCCCCTGTCCCCCCCAGCCCCTTCTCTGAACAAATCCATCTAAATGAAACTTGCACAGAATAGCTTGAAAATGAAGTTCAGCAAATACTCATTCCTTCCTAGCCTTTACTCCTCTCTCTTATCAACAAAATCTTTGCATTTGGGAGCTGGAGTAAGAAAACGCTTTTACCAACTTACTTTGCACTTTCCCAGTGTTCTGCAGTGTGTTAGAAATTCCTGGGGTTTAGTTCTGTGATGCTCCTGCTTCTAGCGGTGGTAAATACCATGGTACTCCTTAGTTTGGGCTAGATGGGCAGCAGCAGTGCTTAGTGAGAACCCTTCCCCGTTTCACACCGGATTACTCATCCCGACTCAACCCGCAGCATTTGTATGCTGACCAGTGGGCACAGAGAGGGAGAGGGAAGAACCTTTAATTATTAGTAATGGATCGTAACTCAGATTGTAGGAAACCAGGAGATACTTCTGAATTATTAGCATTACAGTCCTTTCTTGCTACAGTCTTTTTCTCTATGTAAGAATTCACATGGGGGCGGGGAGCGGTAACAAACTGAGCTTAAATGTGATAGGAGGATCTACACTCTTCTGTTCAGATATGCTGTGACTACATTAAAAATAAAATCAGAGAAGAATAGGAAAGCCAAAACACGTTCTGAGTAGAACGTTCATACGCTGTCTGCAAGTCATCCAGCTGTTTTCCTGAGGTTTTTTGTTTGCTAGCCTTCCTGCAAGGCTTATGATGGTAACACGCTGCGATATAGTAATTATTGGAAGTATTTCTGAGCAAGAAGTGCTTTTTAAGCCTAGGCAGTGTCACAGTGGTGGCCTGAGACTGACAGTACAGCACAGCCAGCTTGCATCATGAACGTTTCAGTAGTTAGACCCCTGGTTTAGCACCGTAACCAGGAGTTGCATTTGGCTTCATCTGGGTTGTCTTTTAACACATGAATTTGTCCTTGTGATGTCATTTGCTTCTCAGCGTAGCAGAAACTAAAGCTAGTTCTAGGACGTGTCTTTTCATCCTGGATGTCACAATAGAGCTGTAAACTGGCTTTTAACTTCTAGGATCTGGATTATTTCATCAAAGCACATGACTTAAGTTCTAACCCAGAAACTCTCTTGAAAAATAACTCTGCCAGGGATAGTGTTTGTTGCACTTCTGCAAAGTACTGCGTTTGTGCTCTTTATAAACATATATCATAGCCAGAGTAGCAGCAAAACACGTTTACTGCAGTTGATGCCTCTGTGTGTGTCATCCAGCAGACTTGGGACTGTTACTAAAATAATGACCTGGGAAATGACCCATTCAAGTTTTTAAATAATCCATGTTGCCAGATAGCTACAAATCCAGGCCCACAATAGCCCTGTTGTCTGCCTGCATTAAAACTTTAAGGGATTTTTCAGTGCTCAGGCACAAGTGCTTCTGTCACTCAGGTGCCCTGCAAAGCTTGTGCAGTTTGGGCCTTCATGCACCTTTGACTCTGAATTCTGCAAGTGTGTGCATGTCCCTAAGGCTTGCTGGGGGTGGCCTGTAGTTCACAGATTCACAGAGTGTTCGGGGTTGGAAGGGGCCTCTAGAGATCATCTAGTCCAACCCCCCTGCCAGAGCAGGATCCCCTAGAGCAGATCACACAGGAACAAGCACAGGCGACTTTGGAAAGTCTCCAGAGAAGGAGACTCCCCCCCTCTCTGGGCAGCCTGTCCCAGGGCTCTGTCACCCTCACAGGGAAGAAGAGTTTCCTCACATTCAGGGTGAACCTTCTCTTTTCCAGTTGATGGCCACTGCCCCTCGTCCTGTCACTGAACACCACTGAGCAGAGCCAGGCCCCATCCTCCTGATACCTACGCTTCAGATATTGATCAGCGCTGATCAGATCCCCTCTCAGCCTCCTCTTCTCCCAGTTGAACAACCCCAGCTCTCTCCGCCTTTCCTCACATGGAAGGTGCTCCAGGCACCTTCCCCATCTCGGTGTCCCTGCGCTGGGCCCTCTCCAGTAGCTCCTTGTCCTTCTGGAGCTGAGGAGCCCAGAACTGGACACAGCACTCCAGGGGAGGCCTCACCAGCGCAGAGCAGAGGGGCAGGATAACCTCCCTCGACCTGCTGGCCACGCAGCTGTATTCCTGCAGCTCATTTCAGGGAAGTTTGGGAGTGGGTTTTTTTGGCAAACCAAGCCCTTGAGCTATCCCCTGACAGCGTTTTGGCTGAAGCTTCTTCCTTGCAGATCTGCTTGTGTTATGCCATCCCATGGTACATCGGTGGCATGCTGCTGGCTGCCCTGGTCATTCGGGTGCTGCTGTCTGCTGAAAAACTGTGGGATGGCTGCCCACATTCCCCTGCAACGTCCTGGGAGAAACACAGGCGCTGGAGCAGGGGTGAGCGCAGGCGTTTCTGTGGCAGTGTGATCCTCTTGCATAGAAGGAAGCCGTGCAGTTAAGCTTCACCCCCAGAACGTACTCTGAGAACATACTCGGTTGGGTGATGGGGCAACAGAGGGCTCGCCAGGATGTTGGTGGTGCTTCTGGGCAAGGGTCTGCTGGTCTTGGTGCATTTTCTCCGTCACTGCGCTGGCAGGAATTGAGAGCGCTCCAGAGGGAACATTTATAGCCACTGGCAGGGAAAGATTGATCCACGTGGCTGTATCCCTGGCTTCTCTTGGGGTGTCCAAAAATAAGTATCACAAGGATATTCATTCACTTCCCTAGCAAGCTCTGAGGCAGAGGGAGAGAGTATTTCACCTCTCCTGTCCGGAGCCCAAGCTCCCCTGGAGATATGCGTAGTTGGGCTGTCTTGGAGTTTCCTGGGGAACAACCATGACAAAGTGTGTCCCAAACCTCTTGCAAGTGAAAAGTGTATGCCTCTGTATCTTGGACAGCAACTTCTAATGCTGAAAATAAGCACTGGCATTAATTTACTGAAGTGCTTGATCATCTGTCATTGTAGCTTCATCTCCTTGTGGCAGAGATACCTGCGTTTAGCTTTTGTTCCAAGTACTGGAAGAAGCATGGCTTTCCAGCCTTATTCTGTCTCCATAATCCATGGATCTGTGGTGGTTTGATGTGCAACACTTGCATCAACCAGCATGCGTGCCTGCAATCCAGAATTTTGCTCTCATTCTGACATCCCAGAAAGTATTCCAAACAAGCGGCAGTGAAAAGCACTTTGTGCTCTGGCATTTGGCAGCTAGAAGCTGCTGCTTTTACAGCTTCCTAGAGCTGCTCTTCTGACTTCTGGTTTCTTCCCTTCCCCTTTGTTTCCAGAGCAGCAACTTTGAGTCTCCTTCAAGGTGGAAGAAGCCTATCAAGATCAAGGGACAGTGAGAGATGAATAGATGAGGGGTGGGAAAGAAGGCAGAAAGGTGAATGTGCCCCGTAAAGCGTCAGATAACGGAAAGTTCTTGATTTGTACTAAATGGATGAGAACAGGCTCAACTTTTTTTGTCCTTCATGTCCTCCAAATAACGAGTCAGAGGAGCTGGAGCATAGTGCAGTGAGTGAGGCTCATGCCGTGAGGAAGAGGGCCAGCTTCTCGGCTTGGGAAGGCAGAGTTTGAGATAACAAAAATGGAATTTGTGAGCAGGGTATTCTGTCACAGTCAGCTGGAAATGGCCATTGCACACTTTCACAGTTCAAGTAGCCTTGAACTTTCTTCTCCTTAAAATTAACAGCTTTCAGTATTTTCTCCTAAAATTTCACTTGGTCCCAACTAGTTTGGCATAAGAATGATTTGACTTGGTTCTTGTTTTCTGTCACGGTTTTCTCTTGTTTATTAGCTAGTTTAAAGCATGTGAATGATAGTCATATTTCACCTTAACGAAATTGCACATATTAGAAAGAAAATGCTTCTCCTCTGATGGGAGCGGGTGGTTACACTGCAAACTCCTCTGAAAGGTTATTAACCCGTCATAGTTAGCTGTGACTGTGCTAAGGCAGAAAAGGGACTGGGAAAGAGCTGTCAAAAACCAGTATTAACTACCTTATCACTTCTCAAGTAGCAGGTCTTTAAATTTAGTACATCGTTTACTCCAGGCTTGAGAAAAATGTTACCATCCAAACTATGAATATCAATTTTAAAATGCCAGATTCAGGGTGGGGGGAGGCGTGGGGGGAGGCAGCCTACCCCACAGCCAAATTTTAGGCCTGTCAAAGTCAATGCCATAAATTCCATCTCGTTTCTTCGGAGCTGAAACTTCCATTTCTTCCTCATCCTACATCGCACACCAGAGTTGTGTAAACACATCTCTAAGTTGCCTTTTGTTGCCCTCCCTGCTTGGAGCTGCCGAAGTTAGCCGCTGCTCTCTGGGCTTTGGTGAGGATGCTTCAAGGGTTTGTTCACTTCCTCACTCAGGGAGCATTGCCCAAGTCCTAATTTGGAAGTCAGTAAAATTACACTCCTGGAAAAACGTTGGGGGTTTTGGAATGCCTGTTGCTTATTTGAGTGTGTGTTTAAATTGTTAGCAAGTAAAAATGAAGGAAAATTAAATAGGCTTTTAGCAAGTCATTACACCACCCGATTTGGAAGATTTTACTGCACGAGAAACAACTACATAGGTTTCTGATGGATTTGTTGTTTGATGGATTAAACCCATCACAAATACAGAAAGTATTCCTCAGACTTCCCCGGCTGGTTCTGTGGGACCTACATCCTTTTTTTTCCTCTCTCCCTTGCGATGCCTTCTGATTTCTCCTGTACCTTCTGCTGTCTCTGCTTGGCCTTCCTCCTTGAGCAAGGACCTGGAGACCTTGTATATCCTTCAGCTTATTTGCAGCTGCAGTCTGGCAGGGTGGGGGCAAACCCTCCGGGTCGGAGCCCCCCGCTCCTCGGCAGCAACACTGATGCACACTCTTAGGAAACCTCTGCAATGCTTTCGAGACTTCTGCCTTTCAGTCTGACCTGAAACTGGCTGACGGAGCGCAAAGGCATTTAGGGAGACTGGGGAAGGATAAAACAGCACAGAGTCCACTTCATGGAACAGCCACACAATAGAGTTTATTTAAAACAGTTTTTAAAAACCACAGTCTAATTAAAAAAAAGAAATCACACTGGCGTAGTTGCAAAATTTGAAACGGAGAAGAGTTATTAAGGGTGACTTAGTCTCCTGTCAGCTTTGGATTTGTGTATGTCTGACATACTTTTGCTCCCCATATGTTGTTTCTTTTTCAGTGCAAAACAAGGTTTTAGTTTGCAAATAATTGTAGCTTTGGGGTACCACTGGTTTTGTATACTTAGTGTAAAGGATTCTGCTTGGTCAAAACCCTTCATGGTGTCTTTAAATAGGGCCTACAAGGAAGCTGGGGGGGGACTTTTTACAAGGACCTGTGGTGACAGGACAAGGGGTAACGGGTTTAAACTGAAAGAGGGAGATTTAGATTGGACATCAGGAAGAAATTCTTCCCGGAGAGGGGTTGGGGGGGGCACTGGGACAGGTTGCCCAGAGAAGCTGTGGATGCCCCATCCCTGGCAGTGTCCAAGGCCAGGCTGGATGAGGCTTGGAGCAACCTGGTCTAGTGGAGGGTGTCCCTGCCCATGGCAGGGGGGTTGGAACTGAGTGATCTTTAAGATCTCTTCCAACCCAAACCGTTCTGTGATTCTATAAATAGCCTTTTAAGTTACAGTCCTCTGCCTGCTTAGTACGTTTCATCTGTTTCTTCCGTACGGCTGAAGAAATCTGTGTTATCTTTTGAACTGTTGTGTACTTTCCTGTAAAGCCAGTAAGCATGGGACGACGTAAGAAGTGATTCTTTGCATCATCTTTTTGTTGCACGCGTTGGTCTGACTGCGGGAGCGATCAGAGAGAGACGGTATTTAGCAGTCGGATGCAATTAAATGTTCCTTGCGTGATGTCGCCTTCTTTTGTGGTCCAGAAGAGATCTTAGCACCTTGGCGGCTGCATCAGCTTTCATTGAATACAACTCTAAGATCAAAAGGCGTCATCTGATTTGTTGGCTCGTTGAAATTCAAGACTCCAATTTTGGATTGTTTCTGGTTGCTATTTGTATTTTAAGTTGTTACTTTTTAGGATAAACCCCGATGCAATGCTTGAACTAAGGCATTATGTAAAAATGCATCCATTTGACTTGGCAGTGAAGGATTTAAAGCTGCAGTAATGAGTAGTGCTTTTTGTCTGCCATATGTTAGAACCATACCTTTCTTGAGAAGAGGGGGAAGCATTTTTTCATAGCTCCTCTCTCTTTCATTTAGAAATGGGGGAAGGAAAAGTCTCTTCTGACTTGCAGATTATCCTCTTACTGATCTTGAATTCCAGAAAGGTTTCTTTAATTATCTTTTTGTATCAGTCTCCAGTGGTTGTGAGCACAGTGGTAATAGTGTTCAGAGATGTTCTCCTTATACAGATCTGAGTTGTGTGTATCCTCCTTCCCAATGGCATGGTTTAAATACACAGGGAGAACAAGGATCTCTGTCATAGCCTGGGTTATCTCAGGTTGGAGCAGACCTCAGGGTGTAAATTCTCTGAGTTTTGAGTTGTGGTGGTGCTACTGTTATTTCATGGGGGAAGGTTAGATCGTACAAGTAGGGGACAATTCAAAGATGGGTGGAAGGGGACTGGTTTTGTTCTTTTCCCTTTTGGTGCCTTCCAGTATTGTGGACTTTAAAAAGTGTACTGCTTGCTTGTGTAAGGTTAGATTTTAGTGTAAGGTTTCCGATACACATCGAACACACAATGGCTTTTGAGAAAGCCCTATAGTCTGTCTATTTTCTTTTTTTTTTTTTTTTTTTTGGAGAACAAGTTTTCTCTGCATCTAGGCATCTAGGTGCAATCCTTCCAGTGTGTTGAGCAGCTTAAACCAGCAGTTGGTGTGCACTTACAGTAAATGCTCACATACATCTGCTATGCAGTGTTTACTGCATTTGCTTCGTTAAGTTTTTTGCTCAGATTAACTGTGTTTCGAAAATAAAATGCTGTATTCTGTAGTACACTCAGATCTGTTCCTAAGTTGTTGTAGCATTGAATTGGCTCATACGTGAGAAAAGGGACCTGTAATAGATGGTGAAAATTTTCTTCACGTAGAGCAGTAGCTGCTGGCGACTACTTGTGGCTGTTGGTATATACAGGGAAATTAGTGGATGGCTGCTTCTATGGATGCTATTGACCTGATCTGTGACTTCCAGTTCTGTTCAGCCAAGTTTGCAAATGGAATTGAAGTTAAAAATTAGGGCTTGCTGTGACAGAGTTAGAGCGGCTGTCTCCCAGATCCCTTAATCATCATGGACTGCAGGGTACAAAAGGACTTGCAATACTGTTTCATCTGCTAGTGTATATATGCTTCCAATATATGAATGAAAAGTTGAGTCTACCTTCAGGAACAGCAAAAATAGCAGCCGTTGTGGCAGGTGATACCTATGCATAGTTCATGATCAATGTGGTTTAAAAACAACACAGGGTTTGGGGATATTATTAGTTTCTAGGTGATAAATGTTCCCAGGTCTTTTCCCTAGGTGTCTAAGTTTTAGTGTCAACGTATTACAACGTTTAACATCACTTTCCAGTTCTCATTGTCTCATGGTTTGACTTCTGGGGCTGCCCACCATGGCTTTGTGCCAGCTGCCTGTGTTTTCTAGGTTAATGTTCAGGAGAGGAATGTGGTTTGTGTTCAGCTGTGTTATAATGCAGTATTAAACCTGGCAAAGAAGAAAATAAGTAGCTTAAACCTGCTGGTTTTTATATAAATGACCTAATATGTACCTTTTACTGACACCTTTCCTTGTCCTCCACTTCTTTCCCCTTTTAGATGTGTGGTCAGCAGGCTGCGTATTGGCTGAACTGTTACTAGGACAACCAATCTTTCCAGGTGACAGTGGTGTGGATCAGTTGGTGGAAATAATCAAGGTATGGAATTTGAAATTTTTTTTGGACTGTATTATCCCTTGGGAATCAGCATAAAAGTTGTGCATTGTCACAACCTTGTCAGCATGTATATTCTGTCACTGTTGCACAGGGTGTTGCATGTAAACTGTATTTGAAAACACTTATCTTGCTTTTTTGAGACCTTCAGGATCTTTATGCCCCTCTTGCAGTTGTGCATAATGATACATCATCTTTTAATTATATAATTGCTCCCCCCCTCTTAAAGGATTGCACTTTCAGTGTGCTGGAAATAGTGCTTACATACTGAGCCAATATTTATTAGTGTGTGATTCTCATTCTTTAAGAATCTTTGCTTTGTTGCATGCAATTAGTACTTGGCTTTGACAACAGCGTTATTAAATTTCCTGATGCCAGATTCTTTACATATGTAGCCTCCTTCTCTTCTGCCTGCCTTCTTGCTCTTTGAGGTGAGAAAGGGCACTCCTTTTAGCAGATGGAGAATCAGGGAATGTAGGGCAAAGATACCTTCTGCCTCAAGAGTCTTGTGTTTTAAGTGCAAAAGACCTGATGTTTGGGAATACGTAACATTTGTGTATCGCTCATGTTCAAACACATCTTGATTGATTTCATTTCGTAAGCTGTGAATATTCTGTGATTCTCAAATTAGAGGCATGGAAGAATAATTCATAGCTTAAAGGACTGGTGTCTGACTTCCCAGCACCCTAGTCTCCCCCGCCTCCTTCAACTCCTGCAGTGAAGGAAGCAAGATTTCTGGAGAAAGCAGTATGTTTTTCCTCGGAATCTATACCATGCACTTACCAAAATGGGAGTGTTACAGAGGATGTGAGCACACGCTGTTTGGTTTTATTGATTTCATTACCGCAAGGAGACTGTATTAAGCGAATTTCCTCGCTCTTGCCACTGAACACCTTGATGTGCGTCTGTTCGTGTGGCATGCATGTGACAAGCCCCTGAAAACCAAACTGTGTGAGTGGAAGAGCAGGACTTCCCGCTTGTGTCTGTGTTACTCACTAGAACTGCTGATGTCTTTGTCCCTGTCCTAACAGAGTGTATGACACCAGCTGACACCGAGCTGTTGCTCTCCTGTGCGGAGCACAAGGGCTGGTGAGGCTCAGGGTTTCTGTGACCCACTCTGCACTCAGTGGTATCTGCCCTGACCTTTGTAGGCTCTTGCCAGGTCTCCTCCAGCCTTTCACCCTGTAAACCTAGCTTCTGGACAGGCAGTTTCTGTCTGTCCTACTGGAAATTCTCCAGTCAACTCTTTTGCTCTGGAGGCTCCATGTCTTGTGTCTCCTACGGCTTCCTTGGTTTCTTGTTACTGCCTTGCTGCACGGTTTGTTTCCAGCTGAGCATGTCCAAGTTAGGTCAGTTTGTGTGAGAAACACCAGTGGAAAGGTAGAATTGCTGTCAGAAGTAGGGCAAATGATGGCACAGGTTTTGTCCTTTGGAGAAGTGTCGTGGAGTGGTGCACTGCTTTCTGCTACACTCTTCTGTGAGGCTTGAAGTGGCCCCTGTGACCACTTCAGATGGATGGGGTTCCTCAGGAGTTTGGGCAGTAAACCGGGCGTTTGCCTTTGGACGTTTTCAGAGAATCCTGTTTTGTTTCTTGATTCATGTCTGCAGTCCTGCGAAACTGCGCCTGATGAGTTTTGGTAAATACAACTGTTTGTGTGACGGTGGCAGTCCTGTAAGTCCTTCTGTGCCTCAGAGTAGAGAGGCCTTATCAGCAAAACCATAGTGCCCTGCCTTACCATTGCTTTGACTTTCACAATGTGGAAGTAGAGTAATCAGGAAATAGATGTTCTGTCATTATTGATGTGCTTGCCAAGCAGTGATTGTGGTCTGGTTCAAAGTTTGCTAGAAGCTGTTATCATCAGTTGGACATTTTCAGCTCTGCGGTATTAGAAGTAAACATCTGTGGGCTAATAATTTTATAGCAGGTATGTGCTCTGATTGCAATGATTCTGCTTTGGTTACACTTGAGTGGAGTTGAGTATGGAAGCAGAGGAGTACTTCAGTAAAATTGCTGATAGCATGTGTACCATCTGTGCTTTCTTTAAACGCAACTACTGTGAGCGGTGTGATAACTGTTCATAGCTGAATACATAGTGCCAGCAAACTAACGTTATTTCTTGTGACAGCCAAAGAAGTATCCAGTGCAAAGGCTTGAACTTCAGTAAATTATATCTTGAGATTATGATTTTTGTCTACACAGAAAGACATTTCTGAATCATTTCCTCTGACGGCCCCTCTGAAGCCTACAAGGAAGCTGGGGGTGGCTTTTTACAAGGGCGTGTAGTGACAGGACAAGGGGTAATGGGTTTAAATTGAAAATGGGGAGATTTAGGTTGGACATCAGGAAGAAATTCGTCCTGGAGAGGGTGGGGAGGCACTGGGACAGGTTGCCCAGAGAAGCTGTGGATGCCCCATCCCTGGGAGTGTCCAAGGCCAGGCTGGATGAGGCTTGGAGCAACCTGGTCTGGTGGAGGGTGTCCCTGCCCATGGCAGGGGGGTCGGAGCTGGATGGTCTTTAAGGTCCCTTCCAACCCAAACCATTCTGTGATTTCTTTAAATGTAGAAATGGGGATACGGAATGATCATCCACACCTGTGCTGTGTTGGGGGTTTCTCATCTCCCGTTAGATATCTAGCCCCCTCCATGTAGAAATTAAGTGAAAGAAATGTAGGGATTACTCAATTTTATAAGCTTGGTCTCTTCAATTAAAGGTGACAGTACTGAGTGTGTTTTAGGAGAGTCTGAGTGAACAGACGCTGTAGATCTTACAGCCGGAGTCACGAAAAAGGATGTTCACTGAATCATTGAGGAAGGAAGATGAAAAATGTGAGCCGGAATGGGTGGGTGCCATGAATATTTTTGCTGCCTATGTACTTGTTACGGAAGTTCCAATATATACTCAAGGTAGCGCTGGAAAAGAAAATGAGTGCCAGCTGCCCAAGTGGACTGTTTCTCAATGCCCTTGTCTACCGAGTCTTGTGTTGTGACATTTTGTATTGGCTATTCAGAAAAGCCCTGGCAGAAGGCTGAGGTGAGAATACAGACAGCGTTTTGATGGAGAATATTGCATTCAGAATCAACAGCCACGAGAAATGGTCTTGAAAAGTGCAAGAACTGGACAGCAAGGTGCTTGCCTTGTAATGCCGTACCGACCCACAGATGTTTCGTGTGCTGGGAGTAGAGGGAGAACAGCACGTTTACTTCAAATTTCCAGTCGTTTTTCCTCACTTTTTGAGAATGAGGAAAAAGAAATTGAGGTCCTCAATTTTCCATTCTGTCAGCTGTTGGCAGGGTGTATCCCTTAAAAGTGACCGATAATCACATTGAGGAGATTTGGTTCTGAAAATTGAAAAGAAGCTATGAAACATTATGCTCTTCTCCACCCCCAGCATGATACTTGACTTAGATGTGAAAGGTTAGCATGAAAACCGCAACCTGTGTTTACTGAGCTTGGGTTCTGCAGCCTCAAAAAAGTTGAAGGCATGCAATTCTGCAGCGTAAACATTACCAGAAACATTAAGTCTTGGGCACAGCATGTAAAACTTTAGGTTGTATAAGATTTCATTTAGAATAGGATTCATTACTAAGAGTATTTTTACAGATGGTGTCCACCTCTTCCGTTTGCCGCCATAGAACACTATTATTTGAAGTTTTCCTTCTAACACATTGCTAACTGGCTGTAGGAGAAGCAGCGCTGTGGGGTCTGGCAGTTGTAGAACTGCAGCGAACTTTCTACAGAGCTGCAGGTTGGGACCTGTGAGATGCTGTTTGACTATCTTTGTCATGCGTTTCAGATTGCTTCCTTGGAACTGCATGGCTGAAACTTAGGGGCATAGGAGAGTATTTACATTGTGGGTAAAGCGTAAAGGCCAAGTAACGCCATACTCTTATACTGTACTGTAACACTGCAAAATATATATACACATATATAACCTAATATAGGCAACGGTTGTAAAAAAAGTCACCTTGCATTTGTACAACGCAATTGAGTCAGTATGAAAAGACAGCTTTGTTAGCACCAAGCCGCTCCAGTGGCTTTTATGAACTGTCTTGAGCCTTCTAGTTCCACAGGGAAGGACTCTTCAGCACAGTATGCCAACTACTTAGTAATGGAGGCCCTGCTTGCAGAACTGCAAGTCCCAAATAACACTCACTGCACTCGTATGCAAATTGCTGAAGAGCACTGCCTGAAGGGGGGGCCTACAAGGAAGCTGGGGGGGGACCTTTTACAAGGGCCTGTAGTGACAGGACAAGGGGTACTGGGTTTAAACTGAAAGCAGGGAGATTGAGATTGGATATCAGGAAGAAATTCTTCCCGGAGAGGGTGGGGAGGCCCTGGGACAGGTTGCCCAGAGAAGCTGTGGATGCCCCATCCCTGGAAGTGTCCAAGGCCAGGCTGGATGAGGCTTGGAGCAACCTGGTCTGGTGGAGGGTGTCCCTGTCCATGGCAGGGGGGTTGGAGCTGGATGGTCTGTAAGGTCCCTTCCAGCCCAAACCATTCCATGATTCTATTTTAAACTCCCAAAAAAGGGCTGTAGTAAAAAAAATATTTATCCACATGCTTGGAAATGCATCTGACTTTCATCCCTTCCACTTGATTCTGCTGTGAGAGGTCAGCTTAGAAACATGTATGCTGGTTCCTATCGATTCAGGATGACTGAGAGTCACGGTCACTCTTGTAGCATTTTTTTTCAGTTGTCTCTTCAGTTGCTCACTCAGCTTAGTTCAGAGTTCATCTCACAATACAGCAGTTGGGTGCTACACCCGGGTATGAAGCTTTTGCATTTGACTACAGAATGCCAAGGCATTAAACTAGTCCTCCCTTCTCGTGCAGCTCTTGATGACGTCCCCTTGGTAGCGGTGTTCATGAAGATAGGATTTCTGTGGGCTGGCGGTCCAGCACAGCTTGTCCTTCCTGCAGGCTGCATGCCCAACATCCTCAGTCTTTGGCTGCAGCAGAAGCAGTTTAGGCCTTTCTCAGGTTTTCCTTCACTTTCAGCAGTCTCCACATCTTCTCCAGCCAGTTGCACAGGGCGTTTATCCAGCCCTGTTGCATATTTGCAAACTGCTCTGAAAACCTGTGCCCCTCCAGAACCACAGCATCACATTTATGTGAATCCAAGGATAGTTCTCTTCTTTTCAGCTTCTTTTTCTCTTCTTCCCGTTTCTTTAAAGGCAGTCTTTCCAGATGTTCTCAATCTGGCCGGAGAAGAGACATCTTTGACCACTTAACCCTGACAAAATGATATTTGATATGGGGAAATAACTGTCTTGGAGCTCCATCTGAAGAAACAGTTTAACCCAAGTACATTCATCTTGGATACTTAACACTGTTACAGGAGAGAAATCATGTGCTGTGCCTTTTCCAAAGTTTGGTCCTGAATGGTGACTCTTCCTCTTTATTTTAAGCTCTTGCTAGCTGTTCCAAACGTTAGGTTATCCCATGGCTGGGAATTTCTCAAGTGGGTAACCAGATCTATTCATTAAAATTTGTGCCCCTGTTAGCTTTCGAGTGACATCTCCTTCAGAAACAGGCTCGGTTTCTGAAGCCGGCGCAGTGGCAGTGCAGGTTTCATCAAGAAATTACCTGTGAGCAAGCGTTACCCCTCAGAGCAGAGTCCCATCCCTGACGGAAGGGTGAAACCCCCTTCCTTCCAGCTGGCTAGGAAGGTTGCAGTTGCCACTTCCCCGTTTAAAATCCAGTGTGCAGGCGGGATACGGCTGAACACGGCTCAGAAAACAGAGCTTTCAGACCACAAGATGGGTTTTTTTTTGAGCTACAATCAGGCCATGCTCCTCCATAAAGCCTTGTGTGCACAGCTTGCAGTGTCTGGGGGGGAACCCGGCCTCCCTCAGTTCTGCAGCACCCCAGAACCATCAAGGGAAAACTGGCTGGGATATCCCCTCCAACTAAAACATCTTCAACCTACCGTTCCTGCAGACAGAGGTTACTTTTAATTCCCTTTGCGAAAAGGGAATCTCGGAAGCCTAATGGTTTTGTTTCTGAGATAATTATTATCCTCTGAAGTGCTCTGTTCAGTACTTCCCCCTACTCCCCTTAAAAAATGGGACAAGAAATCATGTCTGCCAGAAGAATGAGGCAGCAGGACTTGTCTGAGCAGCCCTGGGACACGGGGAGGGCAGCATCTGCCAGTCTGCCTTGCATCGACCTTACCAGAAATCTTTTTCCATCTGCTGCGTTCTAGAGTACGAGATGCATCAACTAGCTGGTGAAAACCGCAGAAAAGGGGTGGGAGGGGCGGTTCTGTTTGTTTGGGGTTTTTTTGCTTCCTGTCGAACTGTGTGATGATTCCTTGTACCAAAACTGGCACTTTATGGTAATTTAGGAGAAATAATAAAATCTTCCTATAGTTTTTCTGCATTGGGAATGAGGCAAGGGGGAAAAAAAATGTATTAAAAGACAAGCTCAATAGTATCAGGAATCCTATCTGTGTGTAACTTTTTTGTCTCTGGCAGTTTCACTGAGCCAAATGCTAAGTATAGACTCAATTGTAATATATGGCTCATGCTCAAATGTCAAGGTGCTATTTTGGGCTCAGTTTTTGAAATAAAATAAATTCAGTTGCAGTAGTTAATGGGGAGAGTGGAGCCGTCTCTTCCGGGAGAAGAAGCAGTAGGAGAGCATGTTTCATTGTGCTAGATGTGGTCCTGTACTGGGAACCCGCCTGCATCTGACATGGATCTTTCACATGGGTCCTCTCTCCTCGCCCCTTTGGGGAGCCTCACGGCACTTTCCCCAGTGTCTCTCCACATCACGGCTTGGCTGTTCCTGTGCCTTCATGGAATTCCTCACGGTGCTTGCAGGCAGGCAGGATAAGAAAGCTGATGAGCCATTATATTCGTGTCAGCGGTGACAATGAGTCCCTTCCTATCCTGATGTAGCTGCTCTTGGGTTTGCGAATAGAAGAAATCTCTATATTTGATTGGCTTTCGTTTGGTTTGACAAGAGCGTGGTTTTGAAAGGAAGTGTGTATAAAATGGGTACGTTTATTTTATTTTCTACCACAGACCTCTGGAAGTATTTCAGAGCTGACCCATAGTTACTGCTCGAGACGCCAGCACAGTGAGGTTTTTTTAATAACCATTTGGCACACCTCGCAACTTTCTGAAGAGGTGCAGACATGTTTGCAGGAGTATTAATTATGCCATCTGGTAAGCCGTGCACACCACACTTTTTGGAGCGTGTTGCCTTACCAATTTGCACCATTTTCCTGGAGAAAGCACCCTACTGCTATAGCCATGGCTTTCTAGAGGTTTCTGATTTAGATGACCACCTTCTGCCCCCTCTAGGTCAGTCATCACCGGCCAGAGCTTCTGAACCCTCAGGGTCTCTGGGATTTGAACTGATTTTTACATTTTGGCAGAGGTTTAGCAGTAGGGACGGTTGTTGGAAAGAGCCTTTGTTCCCCTGGGGTTTGAGACCCTTGCAGTTTCCTCTTCTTCGGGTGTTGCAATGGTGTGGGGTTGGTCAGAAATAGCTACGCAGCTTTGCACAGTGAGGCCAGGTATGGACAACAGCTGTCTTCAGTATTGGGGTGTAACTAAGGTGTCCTTTGGGGCTGAATATCATTCATCTTTTTATCCTATGAAAATTTGATTGCAAGAAAGTAAAACGAAAATCTTTATGCTATTGTAATCAAATGTAGGGGGTATTCCAGGTTCAGCAATCTCATCATGCTTGTTAAGGATGGTGATATTGGGAGCCCATCGCTTTCCTTAATTGCTTGAGGTACGTACCATTGGTACCTTGTTTGAGAATAAAGATTATTTGGGGAGCTTCATCTATTCAGATTAATGTCAAGGAAAAACTTTCTAGAAAATAGTTGTGAAACCTGTTGTGTTCGATTTTTGTCTAAGAGAATCAAAGCACTATCTGTCTTCTCAGCAGCTGCATTCTTCAGTTGATCGTAGTAGATAATGGTTGCTTTTTATTTAAGAGATGACGATGAGAGTGAGGAACAAAGAGCAACGCTAGTCGGCCTGTTGTCGGCACTTGCAGGAACATCCCTTGTGGTCTCACGTACGTCTTCATTCATTGAGAAGTTTTGTCTTCATTCCAGATGCAGTTGTCTGATGGAATCAGCTTTATCTGTTATTCTAATACCTACTTTGTTCTGCTTCTCACTTAAAAAAAAAAAAAACCAACATATATATAAGTGTCCCCAAAATACCAACTTTTTCCCTGACAACATGACCTTTCATAAGAGTGTCCCCAGGAAGTAGAATAGTATATGCTAATCTGTACAGACCTGAATAATCCAGTTTTGTACCCTCTGTTTCTTATAAGTTCTCTGACTTTTGCCAGATCAGGGCAGATCTTAACCAGTGTATAAGAGTGTCTGAAGGGAGGGTGCAAAGAAGAGGGGAGGCAGGCTCTTTCCTGTGGCATCCTGTGACAGGACAAGAGGCGATGGGCAGAAATCCAAAATGCATGAAATTCAGTCTGACCACGAGAAAACAATTTTTACTGTGAGGGTGACAAAACACTGGAACATGCTGTCCAGGGAGGTTGTGGAGTCTCCATCCTTGCGTCATTCAGAAGCCATCAGGACATGGTGTTGGGCCGCTGGCTCACACGGGCACTGCTTGTGCAGGAGGGATGGACTAGGTGACCTCCAGAGGTCCCTTCCAACCCCAACTGTTTCCTGAAACCTCTCCAAGGAACATCTGCTCCGCGGTATTGTCAGAGTTGGTACAGCAAGAGCAGCTGTTTCATAGAGTAATCCTGCCAAAAATGTGCAAAGTCATTTATGCTGCTGCTTTGCTTTTCAGACGGAAAGAGCAGTCACACGTGACTTGTAACAAAGAGGTTTGCCCAATTTTTGCCATAGCTTGAATGATTGCTGTTACTCACCCCGTTTACCTGAATGCACTCCTAATATGCTGAAAACTTAGTGTAAATTGGTGCGATGCCATTGAGCAATCCTGTAGCAAGCAGTGTAGGTGCGCGGGGGGGCGCAGAGAGGAGGTGTCCGATAATTACTGCAGGACTTCTTCCAGATGTGTCACGTGCTGGTACAGTTTTATGGCTTCTCACTTTATTCATCCCACATTTTTCTTCTGGATTGTGTTGGGAATTTGATGCAGTCTTTAAAAATTCCATTCTTCTTACTCTCTTCTTCCTTTTTTACCCCTTTTTTCCCGTTAATATGCCTTTAGTACAAATGGAAAACACAGTCTCGCTTTACAGTCTAGAGAGAACAAAATAAATCCACCAAGTGGCTAATCTAAGTCACCTTTTGTGCATTTATTTTGTGTGTCAGTGGCTGCTATGTAACCGAAAGGCCAGGCGATCCTTTCCTTCAGCTGGCGTGGTCCCTCTGCCATATCCTCTTTTCTAAGCATTCAGGAGATGTTGAGCGCTGGGTGCTTACCTGCCTGTGCTTGAGCTTAGGAGTGACTCCCTGCCATCATCTGGAGCTACAGCTGTGTGTGCAGTGCAGTGTATGGAGAGGCATTGCCCATGGGTCCGTTGTCCGTGATGGCCCGTGTAATCGGGATTCTCTCTGATGCTCCAGGCAGCCTTTCTGTAAGGATACCTGCACCCTGTAGGCTCCTGTGCCGAGCAGCCTTGGCATCTGAGCCGCTTGCTTGAATTTGGACTATGTAAAAAATTCTCTTCTTTGCCTCTCCTGAGGAAGGGTAGTAAAGGAATTTTTGAGGGGGAGAAGGGAAAAGAAGGTAAACGTGCTTTTAAACAAGTCCGGTTTTTACTAGGGAGGACTGATGGGAAGGTGGGAGTTACGTGATCATTCGTTTTGTACAGCTTGTCGCTTAAATCTGTTACCTGAGAAACAGCTGCCTGAGCAAGGTGTGGGGTTTTTTTCCTCTGTTGCTGCTGTTTACTCACAAGGGCTTTGTGGGTAGGTGTTTCAGTTTGTGTTGTATAGCTCCTGTTTTAGGTGAGAAAGAGATACCAAGCTCCTTTCATTATTAGGATTTATATTATTATTATGCTGTGTCCCTGATGATAATTTCTGTGTTGCACACATTAAACAGTGGCTCTCGCTCTTCTACCCCTTTACCTGACCCTTCAGAGTGTATTTGTGTAATTTCCACTTTCCTGACAGGACAAAAATGCTCACAGACACCAGAATATGTAGCTGAATATTTATTTATCAAGCGGTAATGCGGAATGCCAGTGTAATGGTTCACATCATTTGTTTCCTGATGGTGACAGTGCAGTCTCATGGAATGGGGTGATAACATTATGCTAATCTGTGTGGAGAGAGATTTGTCACGGCGTGGCCACAGGATTCTTATAGGGAGATGAGCCTGAGCTCAGCGTAGAGGAGCAACTCCTCTGCCTCCTGCCCTCTCCGCTTCCCTCTGCGGAACAAAACGATGCCCAGCAGCTGGGCGCAAACGGAAAATAGATTCTTTGAACCCGCTTTGCGGTTTTTACGTACGGGTAGAAGGCAGCGGCTCTCCTACGCTTAGTGCTAACCGAACAGAAAGTGCTAATGCCGTATTGTCCAGCTTATTCCCTGAAGGGATTTCTGGAATCCTTTCAAAATCTATCCACCCCTACAAGGAGATGTGTGATTGTGGGTTGCTCCTCGTACAAGTACCAATTTGCAGGTGTGGATAACATTGCGCAGATTCTGGGAATGAGAAATGTACGTCCATAACAGGGAACCAGGGGTTTTATGCGGTTTAGGTGCTTTTAGGTTAGGTTTAAACCAAGTTTATCTTCCAGGTGGAAGTCTTGGGATAGGGAACCACCACCACCAAAACCCACACAAAGTTGTGAGGGGGGAAGAGCGTGTCTGGCTCCCCTCAGCAGTAACTGGCTGATGTTTTAAGCTCGTCAGAGGGCTGCTGTTCATGACTTGTACAATGCAGTCTGCTGCTGGTCTGACCCTTAATCAGCCAGATGCGGTGAGCTGCAGTCCCTGAGCGTGTTCGGCAGTACTGTTTTGTAACGGTCTAATTAGAGCAAACTCTCTTCCCTGTTGAAATACCACTAAGTTTGAGAAAGGTGCTTGAATTTTGGGGGAAAAAAAAAAAAACAACAACAAACCAACCAAAAAAAACCCCATGGAGAAGAGAATTAAGTTTTTGAGGCTGGGCTTGGAACATGAACAGAATTGCTCACAAGAGACTGCTGAAGTTGGAGCGAGGGCCACAAGGACTGCAGCATCTCCGCTCTGAGGAGAGGCAGAGAGGGCTGGCACTGTTCAGCCCAGAGCAGAGGGTGGCTCGTGGGGAGGGTCTCTCCAATGTGTATCAGTACCTGATGGGAAGGAATGAAGAAGAAACAGCCAGCCACTTCTTAGTGGTGCCCACTGACAGTACAGGAGGCAGCTGCACAAAGTAAAACATGGGAAAATCCATTTGAATACAAGAAAACACTTTTTTAATTGGGCAGGTAGTCAGAGACTGGAGCAGGTTGCCCAGACAGGTCTGCTTCTGTGGAGATGCTAAACACCTGATAGCTGGATAGGGTCTTCAGTTGCCCCTACTTGAGCGAGTGGGTTGGATCAGCAGCTCTCAGAAGAGGGAGATCCCTTCCAGCTTAAGCGGTTCTGCGGAAGTTTTGTTGGTTTGTTCTCGACACTGTGTTAATTTAGGAGTTGCACAGATTGACTTCAGCTAAGGCGCCGCAGCATGTGACAGGGTATACTGTGCTCTTCATCACTGTGGGAATATGAAGCAAATCTAAACAATCTCCCTTTTTTTCCCCTCCTCTCCTTTCTAGGTTCTGGGAACGCCTACAAGGGAGCAAATTAGAGAAATGAATCCAAACTACACTGAATTCAAATTCCCTCAGATTAAGGCACATCCATGGACTAAGGTGAGTCTGTATGAACTGAATAATGAAGACGTGGGCTGAAAATAAAAGATTCGAGGAGTTGAGTTTGTTCAGTGGTTTGGTGCCTTTCAGTCTAAACTGGTTGCCTTTAAGCTGGGGACCCGGTACTAGACAAGGAGAAGGAGGTGTTGAAGCAGTGCACTGTAATATCTGTTGGTCTGGGGTTTTTTGAGGTTGCTTACAGGTGCGCTGTTCGGGGCTTTTTTAACAAGGGGGGGGGGGGGGTGTTTATAGCAGATTGCAATATATCCAAATCCTGTTGTGCTATAAATTGATGTGCACAAAAGTCACCTGCGAGGCGGTTCCAGTGATAGCTGTGACATGTTTGTAATGCTGTGGCCTAACGTGCCAACGAGGGCTGGCAGTCACTTTCGTAACGGGTGTTCTCATGGATCCTGGTCTGTCTGTACTCCCGTAGGTGTGCTGTTGTGGTGGTGGGGGAGGTGTTTCTTGGAGTTACTTCTAGCTTTCACAAGGAGACACTATTGCAGTGCATACAGACCACACTACAACCTCCGTGGTCAGGGAGGAAGCTGCTTGCGTTAAAACAAACACGTTGCCACGCAATTAAGCTGTCCTCCACGGGTGGAGGAACAATGGAAATTTGACTTGGGACAGGGTAACAATTATTGATTTTGCCTCTTGATTGTGGAATAAGTTAAATATTGAGTCTTAAGCAGTTGAAGGCTGCCTGCTTTTTGCTGCTTGAGAAATGGCTGATATAGCAGCAGTATATTCTCATCCCATCCTAACAGCTCAAGTTTCCCTCTACTAAGAAGTAGTGTGAGTGCATGGAAGGGTCACATTCCTAGCTGAGCACATGTCCAGGTCACACTCGTTTGGACGAATGCTCTGTGGTGGTAGAAACTCTATATAGCTCATTGAGGTCTTTGATAGCAGGCCCTATACCCTCTAGGGACATGCCAGGCCAGGCACTGCAAGTCACTAGTTCTGTGATAGATACTCCAACGAGTTATGTACCACCCCAATTCTCCCTTTCCACAGTACTCCCCAGTTTGCATTTCCCTATCCACGTTTATTTCTGTGGGTTGGTTAGGTGATTGATAATAGGGTGAGAGATGAGTAAATCCAGTGAGGCTTTTGATACCTTACAGGGGAAAAGAAAAATTAGGGCAAATGAAATCCTGGGAGTTGGTCTCTTCAGTTTCAAATTGCATTGTGGTAGAAGTTGCAAGAAGTCCAAAAGCCTTGTAGCATTGAATAGTAGAGTTGCATCTGGATTCATGCAGTGTACGTGTTTGGCTTAGGGGGGGTTAAATGAATATGCAAGGGAGGAGGAGTGCAGAGCTGTACTGTAGGACACACAGTAAGCATCTAAGCCAGCTCTGCAACTGATCGTCTGCCTGAGTCATCTGTTTGCACTTGATGGTCTGCTAGACCACAGTAGAGATATTTTGAGAAGTGGAAGTTTCAGGAAAAAACTGAGACTTCCTTCTATTTATATGAATGTGTTTTGGTTGTTTTAAAGAATCACAGGTGAATTCAAGTCAATTATAAAGAGTTGGGAAGAGCTTGCCAGAAGATCAAATGTGCATTCTCCATTAGGAAACTGTTATGGAGAGCTGTGCTTGCAGCATTGCTTCTCATTCTCAAGTCATTCTGCACACAGCTCTTCCTGATACCAACTGAGCGTAGAATAGCATTTAAACCGCTTTATTACAGTTGGGTTCCATGAGACTTCATTTATGAGATCTGTACTTACTATACAAATGCTAAATTAACAAAATAGATTATCCAGCATGGTGTTGGTAATGATGCTCTAAAGATCCTTCTTTTCAACATTTTGAGCATGTTGAGCCATGAAAGATTTAAGCGGTAGCATTCTGTAGAGTTGGGCTTCCTTACCCAGCTGTATTGGTGTAACATCTGATGGCATGGCAGCGGGCATGTGCAGCCTCCTGGGGCTTCTGTGTCTTCGGATTGAAAAGCATGGGAGAAGAGGCACGGGGGAAAAAGCCCGTCTGAGCTCTGGCTGTCTACAGTAGTTAGAAGGTTGTTATTTTGGGGGACTAGTTATGACTGGCTAGACCAGACGACTCAGCAGGCGGAAGTTAAGGTGGTTTTGTGTGGAAGAACTTCCAGGCAGTTAGTTTTCAGCACGTTTGAAAGAGAAAATTACTGAGAATATAGTGACTCCGTGCTGTAAGCCCTTTGACACAAGGGCATCCTCCTTGTTGCTTTGTGGTGTTTGATACAACATAGGTATTTTTCAAAGTTGAGGGTTTTGTGGGTCCTACTTGGAGTTGATTTAATGCAGTGGAGATGCCCAGTGAAGGTGCATGTTTAGCTACTGCCTAGATGTGTAACCACTTCTATGCAGTCTGGAACTGGTTGTATTCAGGCCAATAACCTGTACAAAAATAAGGTCCTGAGTTCACTCTGGTTCTCAGGGTGTTTTTTGGTCTGCAGAAGGGTGTGTAGATGGCAAGTGAGAATTTTCTTTGGAAGCTGCAGTACCTGTTGGTGGCATCTGAAATTCTGTAGTGCTGCTGTCCCATGTACCGGTTCTGATCTGCTCTCTGGGTGTTTCTGGCAGGCATAGGTATGTTATTTTCCTGCTCGGTATCGCTGCCGTGGTGTAATCTGCTACATTTGCTGTTACCTACTAGGTGAAAAAGCATGGTGACTGGTAGTGTAGCAGCATGAAATAGGTTCTGGGTTTATTTAAAAAAAAAAAAAAAAACCAAACCAAAAACCAGAGAAATTGCTTGAGACTGAAAAAGGATGAGTCCATGAAGGAATATTGTTTTGTAGATTCATTCAGTTCCAAGCTTAAGTTGGAATTTTGAGCACAAGTTTTATGGAAAGTTGAAGTCTACCTTCACAGATGTATCTTAGACTTTTCAGCATTGGTATCATCTGAATACAGTATTGATACTCAGTGTGGTGTAGTAGTGTGAAGAAAGATCCTAAATTAACAAGGGTCTTTCTCCATAGATTAGGAGAGAAGTCAAGCTGATGCTCTAACAATATTTTTCTATGCTGCAGCAATAGTGCGAGTTTACAGTGCAAACTGTTCTCAGACTGGTTTTCCAATCTATTGACAGTTTGAGATTAAAGTACTTCTGTAACTGAAGAGCTGGAATCTCTCCTTACAGAAAGCAGAGCCCTCTCTCTCCTCTCTCCAATACAGCTGTGTTACCCAGGCACGAGCCTGGTTTGTACCAGTTCCTGGCATGAAGCAGGTGATGGTGGGAGTTCAGTGTGTCCCTGGCTGGCGAAATGAAAGAGACTCTGAACTTTCCAGGGATCTTTCAGACAGTTCTTCCAAAACAGGATTTCTCTCTTCTTCCCCTCTGGCATCCCACCCCAGCCCCCAGAGGAGGAATTTGGGACATTTTGGTTCTTTAAGTAGCATTAAGTTGTAAGTGAAGCGAGGTTTTGCAGGGGTGGGAGTATCTTTAGACTGACTGCAGTTGGCAAAACATGGGTAGGCTTTTAGACACGCAGTCATGCCTTCACGTTTATCTTGGGGTGGAAGACCTGCCCGTCTTTTCCAGCTGTACCAGCTGATGGAATAAAAGTTACTGCCTCTTCTGGAGGCTTTGCTGCTGCTGTTTTCACTAGGGCAGAACTTCGCTTCTGTGCCTTTCAGCCACCTAAACTCCTTGAGCCTTCTTTCTTCTTGGAGGTGCGGTCTGATCTCTGCTGCTAATCTTTCTACTTGTTTATCTTCTGACTAAGTTTCATCTATACTTTATAACTGTGTGACCGGAAAGCCAAGAAGAAAATCTGAGATCAAGTGCAAGATTTTACATCCCAGGGCTGTTGAAGTTCAGCTTTGGTGATGAGCTTTCTCCAAAGCTTTCGGCTGACAAAAGGGCTAAAGGCATGCTTCATAAGCTTGCGTTAGCTAAGCATTGCTTACCATGGCCCCGGGACGGCTGGCCTTTATCCTAGCATTACTCAGATGCTACCTTCAGATCTCAGATCCTTTGGGTTATGAAAAACAAAGACAGTTCTGTGATTATTTCCAGGAATATGAAAAATATCCGTCTGTGATGGCCGCCTTTCCTCTTGCATCCAGCTAGTCCAGGATCTCATTTGAGTAAGCCTGTAGTAAATGTGACATTATGATGTAGTTCGGGCCTCTTGTGCGTGGAGGAGGTGACTCGTTTAGATGTGTTTGCCCTGCCCAGGGATACTTCCACATGTTTGCTCGTGGCGTTACGATGAACTGACTTACCTGCTGTGCTACGAGCATGCCCGTGGTTCGTGCTGGCAGAACACAACAGGTTAGGTCAGCAAAGGCTGTTTCCTTTAGTCAGACCTTAACCTCTGCCTTGTCTCCGTTGTACACACTTGGAAGCGGTTTCCACTGCAGGCAGCTCTTTAAAATGGACAGGGCATCTCCTCAAGGTGTAGCGGCCTTTAGTTCCTCCTGTTCTGAAGATACTTACGAGATTGTTCACACACGCAAGCACTTTTTAAATACACAGTTGGTGAGATAAGTTCGAGTGTGCTCACAAGAATGGCTTCATTCAACACCCCCAAATCTACAGCTAGCTGGTGGCTGAATCATAATTTCCAAGTCAGTGTTGAGATGGAAAAAGACCGGAGTCATTTGTTTAACAGTGGAAGAGAAAAGAACTGTCATGCCTAGGTTGGTTTTGAGCGTCTCTGCCCTTCTGCAGTGCACTCTTGTGCACGAGGACTGCTCTCTGCAGCACTTTGCCATCACGGTGAAGTTGGAGCGGGTTAGGGCAGGGTCCCTCCCAACTTCCTAAGGACTTCTCCCCCTCCCCTTATTTATACTGTTCAGAGCACTCTTCTATCTATGTGTTCAAGCCAAATTATTACAGCAGAGGAGACCAGTGTCTAAGATGAAACTTCAGACTCTAGCTCATCCCTTCTGTCACTTTTCCAAGGCACATGCCCACTCTTGGCTGCAGCTGAAGTTGTACAGGACCACAGCTGGTTTAGAGTAGCTTTAGGTACTGACTTCAGGATCCTTATGTCTGCCTGTATTATGAAATAATTTCTGCCTGTATTATAAAATACTTGGCAAATATTTTAGTCTGAATATCCTCCGTGTGTGTATTCTTTGTATATGTTTTACCTTACTAATCACTTCACCCTGAATGTTGACTCTTTCTGGGTTTTTAGCAGGCAGTCCTGTTGTCTTCCCTGCGCTCAGGGACCAGGATGTAAAAAGTCTGGTCTCTCTCATGAGCACGTTTTTCCACCCTCCAGAATGAGTTTCACGTCTTCATTCTGTCCTAGTCCTGCTCTCCTGGTTCTTGTCTGGTTTTTAAGCAGATTGTTTTGCTTGTAACGCTTCCAAAGTGACTGCTCATACTGTAGATTCAAGGGAGAATACCAAACAGTAAAATGGATAAATAGACAGCTCCTTTTGTCACTTCTAATTATAACTCATGACAAAAGAAAGTGAAAATCCTTTTGTCAGAAATCTTGTAAGTGGAATTGCATTGGAATTAAAGCTGAAAATGCAGACTCCTCTTTCTGAGATCAAGGTCAGATCTCCTCTGGAGCTAGAGTGCAGAGGTTTCTTTGGGTGCAGGTTTGTAATTGGCCTGAGTTCATCATGGAGTGATGTCAGTTCTCCACTTCCCACCTGCATATTCCTGATGCCTCCCTTCTGCGTTATTGTTTGTAGAGTAGCAAAACCCACTTGAATTACAAGTTGTGGGTGCCCCAACCCTGGCTGTCCTCAAGGCCGGGCTGGATGAGGCTTGGAGCAACCTGGTCTAGTGGAGGGTGTCCCTGCCCATGGCAGGGGGTTGGAATTGGATGATCTTTAAGGTCCCTTCCAACCCAAAGTGTTCTGTGATTCTATGATTCTACACACATACTTGGGATTTGATCACCTTTCTTACCTGGCTGACCAGTCAGCCTCGACTGCAGGTGTTGGGGCGAGGGAGCAGGACAAACCCGTATGGCCAGGAGAAGAGCAGAACTGTCTTTGCCAGCATGAACTGGAGGTGATTTGTGCCTGTTGTGAAACGTGGCCCTGACCTCTTTCTGAAGAGTACAGCTCTGTTTTTCACTTGGTGTGTAATGACTTCCCAAGAAAAGAGTGAAAACAGCTCTGCTGGAAACTAACTCGCCAGAAAAACCTGGTGTGGGGTTTTTTTTGAGGTCATGTTTCCCAGCTCCTTTTGTAGGAGAGATGATTTTTGACAGCATAAATCACCTATTCCCATCTAAAGCACGGGAAAAGAAGCCACGTTTGTGGGGTGGTGAATTACCCTGCCTCTACCCAATTTGTATGCAGTAAAGCAAGTACCGCTTAACAACAGATGAGCGAGCGCTACTGTAACGGTGGGACATGATTTACATCAGCGCTGCGCTAACTTTAACGTGTCTTCTGCAGCGTACCGCCCCATTGCAGCACATCTGCCTAGGCTGTTCACCGCCGCTGTGCCATCGGGGCGCAGAGCACTTCCAGAGGCACATGTCAGGGGGTTCTCTCCGAGAAGAGGGGCAGCTGGTTCGTTCTGCTTAGCTTTGTTGCTTGCCTTCAGAGCTTGGTAGAAGCCGAGCGCATGCACTGGGTAATAAGGGCTAGCTCATTCCGTCCCTGCCACGGCCTCCGTGGAAGGAGCCCGGTAACAAGTGTGTGGTCTCCACCAGAAGTAGCTTTGGAGACAGGTTCCTGGTCCTGTGCCCAGTTCTGTGTTGGCTCATTTGTAAGCCACTTAACCCTTCTGTCTTGATTTCATTTTCCCCTATCTGTGGAAGTGCCAGCTGATGGGGATCTTTGAATAAAAAGGCATTTGCTGTTTCTGAGCTGCTTTTTAGGAAAAAAAAATGTGGGGGGATTTAATCAGAAAAGGAAGTTGGGGAGCTTATCACAGGATCACAGAATCACAGGATGGTTTAAGCTGGAAGGGACCTTAAAGCCCATCCAGTTCCAACCCCCTGCCATGGACAGGGACACCCTCCACCAGACCAGGTTGCTCCAAGCCTCATCCAGCCTGGCCTTGGACACTCCCAGGGATGGGGCACCCACAGCTTCTCTGGGCAACCTGTCCCAGGGCCTCCCCACCCTCTGCAGGAAGAATTTCTTCCTGATATCCAATCTAAATCTCCCCACTTTCAGTTTAAACCCATTACCCCTTGTCCTGTCACTACAGGCCCTTGTAAAAGGTCCCCCCCAGCTACCTTGTCAGCCCCTTCAGGCACTGGAAGGTGCAATAAGGTCTCCCTGGAGCCTTCTCTTACATGTATTTTAAAATCACTTCTAACACCAGTGCCTATTCGGAAGGCTTTTTAACCTTAGTTTGTGTCACGTTGAGTTTTGCGCACTTCAAAAGAGCCAAATGGCGTATTTCTGAAATCCCATTCTGAAATTCCCAGGTCTGTGGAACGAGGCCGGTCCCAAGGGCAGAGCTTCGGCCTCGTCTTCGGGTTTCCTTGTGTCAGGTGGAGCTCAGTGCAAACATTGCTGTCTCGTGTGGGTCTTTCCTCTCCTTTCATGTCTGTGAATGTGTCGTGTTTATCATAAGGCTCGTTGCGTGACACCTGCCTGACCCAAACGTCGCTTCACCACGTGAAGTCGTGGTAATGGTGCTGTGCGATAGCATTTCTTTTAAAAGTTGTTTGAGGGTCGTGTCCTACATCTGGTGGCCACGATGGCTTGTACTGTGTACTTTGTGTACTTTGGTTGAAGGGAGGAGCTTTCTCTCTTACCTAATGTTCATGTGCCACCAAAAATGTGCTTACAAACCGAACGGAGATGTGCACAGACTGTCAGCCTGGATCGGTGGTGTGGGTGGTTCTTGGCAAAGCATGCGAGTGTCTGAAGCTGGTGAGGAAATTTTTAACCGTGGTGTCACAAACTTGATGCGTTAGCAACAGATGTCATTTCATGAGGCTCCGCTCTCTTCGGGAGCGCGGCATGCGAGCGGTATTCGCGGTCTGCGTGCGGAACGCACGGCGGTGGATGGCATGAAGTCATGTCTTTTAATACACGCTGCCTAGAAGAGCACCTTGGTGTAACATTGGGAAACTTTGGCTTCGGGGCTTAATTAGATCAAGACGACGGAGCTCCGTGTTGTGCATGGAAAGTCTGTTTGAAGAATGTCAAGGAACTCAAGAGTCAGAGCAACCATTCTGTTAAAAAAATACTTAGCTCTGGCCCCGTGTGGTTTTGTTGGAGAGTTGAATGCTGATGTGAGTGAAGTGAAATAGGAGAACCCTGCGCTTTCCATCCTTTTTCCTTCGTCTTTTCATGTGTGCAAAAAAAAAAAAAAAAAATTAAAAAAAACCAAACCCTACTACAATTGAGAAGTGGCGTGAAGAACACTGGTAGGAACTATTTCAGATTGGTAAAATAACATGTGACCTCTCTGCTGGTGCACAAAGACTTTGTCTAAAGGGAAGTGTCTTGGGGATGAGACACACATCGGGGCATTTCAGCCTCCAGTCAATTGTTTTTGCAGTGTTGAAGATAGCACTTGTTCCAGAAAAATGAAGGGGAGTAACATAAAGTAATCCGCACTGGTAGCGGTGTAACTTGGGAGGGAGAGAGGCATGTGTCTGGCCTTGCTGTCTAGCTGTTCGTCTGTCAGCGTTTGAGCATCACCAGCATGCCGGAACAAAGAGACAGCGTGCACTGGTCCCTCAGCTTGTTGGTGCGGTATAGCTTTGCTGGGACGTGAAGGGAGGGGGCAGAGGAGGGAGGGCAGGGGGGAACCCCAATGCACCAAAAGCTGTGATTTTGGATGAGTCGGCATTTCCATTTGACATGATCATTCAGAGATTTTTTTTGTAACTCATCCAAAAAAAACAAACAAAAACAACCAACCCCAACCAATAAAAAAAAAAAAACCAAACCAACCAAAGCCACAGCGACCTGGGTCTCAGCCTGAAATTCATTTGCTTTGCAGAAACAAGAGGTTTTGAGTTATGCAAGTGCAAATTTTCCTTAAAAGAATATGTATGTAAAGCCTTTTTTTTTTTTTTTTTGCATTTGTTTATCTCCAAAACAGGTTCATTTTTTAAAATGAAAACTTGCGCCTTCAGTCCCTCCTGTGGACAAATATGCCTTACACAAGGTCTTGTTTCATTTTAGAAAAATGAATTGCTGCGCCGGTGGGGTAGTATCTGATTGCTTTAAAAGTTCCTGTCAGTGTTTTATTTTTGGTTTTCGTTTGTGGACTTGCTGTGCCTTTTGCCCGGCCATATTTAGTCTGCATACTAAATGTTAGTCTGCCCAAACACTTTACTTTGTGCACTTAGCTTTTGTTCCTTTTTTTTTTTCCTTTCTCCTGTTTTCTTTCTTTCGTTTTATTATTTTTTTCTTTTGCTTTCACCCAGATGTATTTTAGACCGAGACAGACTCTGCTCCGATGGGCCGGATTTTAGTCCGTGCACTAAATTTTAGTCCGCAGACTAAAAAAATAATCCGCGGATTATTTATCGAGTCGATTCCCTCACTGAGAACTACAGAGACCTCAATCTCCCGCTGAGCCGTAGGTGCGAGGGGCTTCACGGCTCACGAGTCCCGCCGTCCGTCCGTCCTCCCGCCCCTTCCCACCACGGAGCGCCAGCCCGGCATTGCCTTGGTGTCGGCGCCCCGCGGCATGGAAGTGCTGGCGTAGCCGTTGCCGCGGGCGGCAGCCGCTCGTGTAGTTCTCGGTGGGCGAATTGGGCAGCTTTCCCGGTGGAACTGTGTTGAATGGGAAGAGCTGAAAAAGACCGCAGGGGTTTTCGCTTTTATTTCTTAGGGCCTTATTCAAAAGGGAGGCGGGAGGGGACAAATTGAGGGCAAAACAAATTTCTTAAGTAACAGGTGCGACGGGTATGAGGGGGAATAAACCCGCAATAGAGAGAAATTCAGTCCATACCCGCACTCCTGAGGTGGTACGTCCAGTTCCTGAAGAATCCTAAAGAGATAACGCCAGCAAACAAAAACCCAGTGGCAGGGGAAGTCAATCCAAAATGGAGAATAATCCGCGGCGGCCTGAGACACTGGTAGCTCACACAAATTAAAAGCATCCAAATTTTCAAAGTACAGAACTCTGATTTTTACTCTGTCTTCAGCACAAATTATAAATTGCTAGGGGGTTGTTTTTTTGGGGGGGGGGGGAGGGGAAGACCCAAAACAACCCAAAAGCTTACATTGTGTCTCTGGGACAGATGTACAAGGGGGATGCACCTTTGGGGACAAACTAATCTGGCCCCATTGTGGACATTTATATCCAGGACCGAGGACTGAAAATTCTTTATGATGGGAATTTCAATTACCCTTTTAGTTCGAGTTAGAGTTTTGATTTCAATTTTTTTTATTTTTTTAGTAAATGCACTGGCATTGGAACATAAATTTACTATAGAAATGTTTCTATACTATGCCTCACCATTGCACAATCGATTTTTTTTTTGGCATACACTGTGGTGAAGTTGGACTTGCTGCTATGGAGACTGATGTTTAAAGTTTCTAATTGTATAAACATTTTCTATGTCCCCCACACCATGGATTTCTTATAATATTGGCTATATTTTTCCTTGCTGGACTATTCTCTTTTGGATTGACTCCCCCTGTTTGGATTATTTCACTGCATTATCATCTTTAGGACTCGTCAGGAACAGGACATTTCACCTCAGGAGTACGGGTATGTACTTAAACGTTTTTTCAAATTACTAGGCCTGGCCTTGAAAACAAGGAGAGAAATGCTAGAAGTGGAATATTTGAGTTCAAACCGCATCCTCGAGGCAGCAGTGAGGCGAATGTTGTAGCACACGGTGAGGGAGAGGAGATGGACACCGACCTGTAGCTCACTTCACGCGTTAGTTGCCCCTTGTTACAGGGGGAGGCCGTGTGAGGCCGTCTCGGTTTGACTTACTGTTTGCCCCCCGCCTGGTTTGAAGCAGTTAGGGCCGACTTTGGGAACTGCCTACCCCAGGTAACTAGCTCCTGATCCAAAGGCAGGCTGAGTACTTCTCACCAGGGCTTAGGAAACCGATGTTAAGGTTTCGCTGGCTTGAAAATGAGAAGTTTGAGTGGACGCTAAGAGTTCTTTCTTTTACAGATGGCAGATTTGTGGCTGGCTGCCTGCTAATTTGCTCAAGATAAGGGCTTGTTGTCTTTGCCTTACGGGGAAAAAAAGATTTTTTTATTTTTTTTTAAATCTGCAGTAGCAGATACGTGAGCTGTCCTGAGGGAAAAGCACAGCTGAGAGTGAAGCCCTTCTCTTTCAAGCTGTGGTAAATCAGGCCTGTTCGAACCTCAGCGAGAAGGTGCATGAGGGAGACCTCCGTGGTTTCACCTCATGTTACATACCAAGCAACCTCCCTTCTGTGGATTTACCTCAAGACATACTCGTTCGTGCTACTTACCGTGGGGTTAAAAACAAAAAGAGAAGAGTTGTGCTTTGGGTTTTTTCCTTTCCTTAATTGGAGACGGTCTCAGATTTTGTTCAGTCAGGCCGTGACTTGGGAGCGGTCCTTGCATCCACTGGGCACTGTGGTGAGCAGTGCAAGCTCTGCAGGCAGCGGGCCCACGGCGGCCTCTGCTGCCGCGCCCCGTGACCCTACGTTCACTGCACGGTGGGCAGCAGCAGTTCTCCGCCGGCAGCTTTAAGCTAAAGCCTTTCCTTTTCTCACTATGGGCCTCGTGTGAAAGCGTGTGGTTTTTGTTTTTTTTTTTTTTTGGCTTGTTTTGCCATAAGCCGGTAGTAGAAATAAATCCTGCTCCTTTTGGTGCCTGGCTCTTGGCTCCCCCAGTCAGGACTCCCTCCCACGCGCGCTAGCGCGGCACGCGCTGCAGCAAACCCGGCGGCTCCTGAGCCAGCTGGGCGCCAAGGGGATAAAATTCCGGTGCCCGGAGAACGTAGCATTGGTGTTTGATTATCGTTCACGAGAGCGTGTGTCTTTGGTTTGAAACCTACTTACAGAGTGCCTGTGCAAGTTCCTCACCTGCGATTAACCAGCATGTCATGCACGGAGTTTTATTATTACTGTTCTTTACTCCTTGGTGCTGTGTGGCTTGGCTTCACCTGCACTGGTGCAAAAGCATTTTGGATTAGCTCAGTTTTTACCAAAAATGCTGGCCTCAGAACTTAACACTGGCACCCGCCCTGCTCCCTTTTTCCCAGACTGCCTTGTCTCCAGCAACGTGGTGAGAGACAAGGGCTCGAGGAGGCCATCCAGGTCACGTACGTGATTAGCTCACGGTTTGCTTTTGACGTAACGAGGAAAGAGGATGGGGGTGTGATTAGCGGTGGATAGAACTGTTCTCCGAGGTTTAGAACAAAGCTGCAGTGAAGAGCTCCTTTTTGTAATCACTCAGGGTAAAAAGCTGTTAAAGAGTTGGTTCTCTTGACTCAGCTTTTGGCTGTCCTTACCAATACCAAATGTGCAGGAATTATCCCAATAAACTCACGGGAATGACTTGCCAGAATAAGGTCACGGAAGGACTAACTTGCGAATTAGAGCTAGACGTTTCCTGCACCCCACCCGTGCTTTCCTTGTTGTTCTCCAAAGCTGAACAGCAGCCTCCATAGCAACAATCTGACCCGCTGCCTGCTGACAAAAGTCCGCGTTAGTAAGACTTCGTTCACTAGCCAAAAAAAAAAAAACCCCAACCCAAAACCCTAGCGGGGCCTTATTCGGTTTTTACGTTCAGTGACTCCTGCTCATTTGAACCCCCCTCCCCACCTTCACTCCACCCCATGTGCATGGCTGGTAGCACCTCTGTGTGTTTGTCACGATCTTTGAATGAGTTTCCCCTCCATTCCTGAAGTTGTTTTTCCGAGTGCGCTCTCATGAAGTCTCTTGCTGGCATTGCACCTTCACTCTAGCGCAAGGCGTTGCAATTAACCCTTTCTCAACCCCAGGAACTGGATTTTCCCATCCTGACTGGAGGACTTTGATTAGCACAAACCACAAGTGTGTTCCAGCTTGTTGGGCAACGAGAGGTTTAATTGCTCTGACTTGCTTCTGGTCGGTAAAGAAAACAACATACCCAGGCAACCCGTTTCTCCTTGCTTGTTTGTTCTTTTCAGGTCTTCCGGCCCCGCACTCCACCAGAAGCGATTGCGCTATGTAGCCGTCTGTTGGAGTACACCCCCACTGCCCGCCTGACTCCCCTGGAGGCCTGTGCGCACTCTTTCTTCGATGAACTACGGGACCCAAATGTCAAGTTACCCAATGGGCGAGAGAAACCTGCACTCTTCAACTTCACCACTCAAGGTAGCCTGAGGGCGTTGACAGATTCCTTCTTTAGGAAGAAGCACTGGGAAAATGTTCAGTATAATGCAGATGTCACTCCTTCCCTCAAAAGTAAAAATTCTCCGAGCAGGACTGAGGTTATTAAGCGGCTGCATAATCAGCTGTCCATTCCGAAAGAGAGGGAAGGGATTTGGAAAATGGAGTGTGGGATTTTCAGAGGTCTGGTGCCTTCGATTCAAATTTAGCGCAGGGGACCGAGGCCTGTTACTGTTGGATTGTATCAAGAAAGCTTCACGTCTGCAGTTCAGGGTCTGCAGCCTAGCTGGTGGGTTTGTGTGAAACAGCACAGTCAGTGGACCACGGAGATTCGATTATTGTTTTGGAGATGATCCTGCTCCTTCATACCTGAAACGCCATCGCAAGGGGTAATGCATGTTAGGTTGGAAAGGGAGGTTTGTAGTGTTGTTGCCCATGTTGGTTCTGGATGCGAGATAAAGACAGAGGCTTTAATGTCCAGATTTTACGTGTCGTACCGTTCACAGAATCACTGAGGTTAGAAAAGACCTCTCAGACCATGCAGTCCAACCATCACCCCAACACTGCTGTACCCACTAGGCCAGGTTCTCAAGCACCACATCTGCACGTTCCTTGAAAGTTTCCAGGGATGGTGACTCCACCACTTCCCTGTGCAGCCTGTTCCAGGGCCTGACCACTCTGTCAGTGAAGAAGTTGTTCCTAATATCCAATCTAAACCTCCCCTGACACAACTTGAGGCCGTTTCCTCTTGTCCTATCAAGACATCTGGCATTACATTGACTCAGTCATTTAGAAACCGTAAGAATGATGGACAATTTTTTTTATTCGAATCCAGACTGGTATCAGATTTTCAAACCATTCATGTATTTTTTCCACAGAAGTCAGAAATGTAAAACTGATATCCCCCCAGAACAGTTTTGCCTGCCAAGACAGAGAATGTGAGAAGTATGGCATATAAATATGCTAGTAATTAATTTTGCAGCACTTCTTTTTTAAAAAGTGATTAGCTGCCAAATCTCACCCTTTGAACAAGAATAGATCTGTGTGCATTTTCTGTTGAAAATCTAAACCACCGTTTGGCTCAGTTAGCATCAGTGTAATTCTTCAGACTCTTTAGTGTGTGCAATGCCCATCTGCCAAAATGTGAAACGGAGCCCTCTCCTTCAACATGTGGAGCCCTTTTAGTTTAAAAAAAATAAGGGTGGGGTGGAGAGGGGCAAAAAGCTTTGCGTCTATACAAAGTAGAATTTTAAGCTGCCTGGAAATTTTAACTCACTTAGGGTGTCTGCCTCGCAGACAGTCAATATATTGAATGTACTAAAACATTTCTGAAGCACAAACACCTTTAAGTGTTCAAGAAAATAGCTTGTGCTTCCAGGCCACTGTGCTCTGTGCTGATGACTGCATGGGTGGTTGAGAATTTAGTAATTACATCCTTCCTTATTACAGTCCTCGTGGATTGCCTTTTCTTCCCACCCTAAGGCCACCTTCAAGAGTTCAGATAGTTTTGATCCCAGTGTCGTAATAACAGCTTCACCCCTGTTCTTTTGGAAAGTATTTCTTACTAATTGTTTCTTAATGATGTTAAGATTGGTCCTATTTACTACATGAAAACAAGGACTTTGAAAAGTGTTGGAAAGCTTTGTAGTGAGTCTGTCTAAAAATCCTCAGGGGAAAAATAACTGTGTGTATTGGGAATGTGTCCCTGGTTTTCCCCCAGGCAGTGTGGGACCTGCTGGGTAAGCTACCCTAATGTGCAAGCAAATGTAAAACTCCTCTTCTGCTATCCTAAGGAGCTGATGTGCTCTCCCCTTGCACAGTGACTCATGGGAATGGCAAGAGAAATCCGTTCCAGTGCAGCCGTTTCCTTAAGATTCAAAAAAGCAGGTTTCTGTCACTGGCAGATGCCAGTTTTACCACCCAAGAAGGGAAGGCAGGGCAGAGGCTGGTCATTTCCAAATAAGCTGTTGCAGGTGACCAGCCAAACACAAAAAAACCTCCAGAGTTTTTTTAAAATACATAGATGATAGGTTGCTTAGCGTGGCGACTTCAAGCCCTTTGCGATTGCTAAATGTGCAGCGGTGCCTTTCGTGTAGCAGCAGTCCTGATTACAACCTCCAGATGCACAAGAAGCTTTTCTCCTCCTGTGACCGCCGTGCACCCCTCGCTCTTCAGCCGGACTGAGCGAGGTCCCATCAAATAGGCTAGTCCAGAGCAGAAATCCCAACTGGGAGATAGATCAAGTCATTGGAAATCGGATGATGACTCGTGTTGTCATCTCTGGTAATTTAAAAAGCGACGAAAGACATCCTTTTGTTTTGAACGGTATTTGTTTTCAACAGACAACATTAAGGTTTGGTAGTGTTTTCTTTGGCTGTACCCAGTGGCCTGAAACCCATGAAGTAAGAGGTGGTTGCAGAAGGCCCAAAGGCAAAACTGCTAGAAATAACAACCTAAATCTGACCATTAGTGCATTGGGTTGATTTTCAGAAAGAACCAAACGTTGTACCAGATCTGCTGATCTTGGGCACTGATGCTGCTGAGATAAAACCTAGAGAAAAGCGGTGAGAGTATGTGGAAGATAAAGATCTTGGTGTCTGGCTGCCAGCGTAGTTGTGGGGCACGTAGGTGCTTACTTTATTGCAGAGGTGAGTTCTGTCAAAGAGGGCTTTGTCTGATCGTTCTTGCCTATAGGCTTCTCTTAGTATTTACACAAATGTTACATGCTAATGGGGGGGGGTGAAAAAATAATTTTGGCCAAGGAGGTACCTCCAGTAGCCACTGAGCTGCACTTCAGTGGCTGTTAGACCTCAAGACAGAAAGCACAGACAGCAGTTTTTCTCACAGAAGCTGAATTTTCCAACAATGTGTGAAACGACTACCATTTCCTAGACTACTTGCAACGTGTCAGTGATTGTGCTGGGGCATAAACGGTACTGCCGCTCCATGCTGGCCGTTCAAGACTGGAAAATTCTTGGTGATTCAGCACTTGGGAATGGTTATCATGCTTCTCGATGAGAAATTACTTTTTTTGCTGAACTCTGGGGGGTTTGTGTGATGGGGTTTTGGTTTTGTTTTTTCTTAATGAGCCTGGCTCGTGACCTTTGAAAAAAAATATATATATAAGATATATATCTTCCCTTCATTTCCAACCAAACTCTTTCAGTGTGACAAGAAATCTTCAGTGTGACCGTCTGAGTGCCATCTGGGTTTTTTAGACAGAGTATTTCTGCTCCGGGCACATGGAGGGGCCAGGGGGAGAAAGGAAAACTATGAAACTTGTGCTTCTTCCAGCACTCTTGTAGGTTGAGGGGAAACTGCTGGAATAGCTTGAGTTAAGCAGGAAGCTTGTTATTGTGGCAAAGCAAACGTATGAGACTAATTTTTCCAGGGGATTCTGGGCGTGTTGATATATCAAGTGTAGCGCTGCTGAACAAGAGCACTGCCCTATTTCCCAACACCAAGCATTTTCTTGTGCTGGGGGAATGAAGACGGTCTGGTGTTCTAGTAAAACTGGACGCTGTTTTTCTTGTTCCTTGCTGGAGATGTAAAGTGGCTGCAAATGGCATGATTTGATCAGGAGAAAGCCAGAGGTGTTCTCCCAGCTGAGGAGAACGGGAGTTGGCTCTCACAAGTGAATTGGGATAGCTGCTTTGTTCACCATGGTATCGAAAACCTCACCTGGGTTGCCTCGGTCACAATACCTTCTTGCTGCAGTGCTGGTTGTAATTAACCCAGCCTTGAACCGCACGTTTGATTGAGATAAGCGGGCTAGAGTTCAACAGCTTGTCCAAATACCGTGTTGGAAACCCCTGAGAACAGAGGTTCTCAATACTTCCTAGGCTGCAGATCCCACAGGTCAAGCTTTTTCCTTGGTATTGACGTGTCTCATCCTGGCAGACGGGATAGATGCAAAGATGTGGCAGAACAAAACTTCCTGACAAGTTGTCACGCAATGCTGCTATTAAACTTGTGCCAAAAGAGTTCAGGTGGCTTTGGTTATTTCTTGCTGAAGTGACCTGCCCCTCTGAGTGAAGTGTCAGGACGTTCAGACCGTGCCGAACTTAAGAAACTTCATACCCCGGAGGGTAACGTGGGCTCGAGGAGGGAACAAGAGCAGTCTCCTAGTCTCCAGGCAAGCGCTTCAGGCTGGCTTCAGAGAAGTAGTTGCACTTGCCTTAAAAACAACAGAAACCAGTGGCCTTGCCGTAGCTGGTGCTGCAACAGGAGGTGTTCCGGGAATGGGAACGGGGTCCAAGTGCCGTTTCAAGGGTGTTGCTCTGTCTGATCAGTTGGTTCTTGCTGCCAGTCTGCAACGGCAGCCTCGAGGCACTGCTTAGCACCGGAGGGCAGCGCGTGTCAGTTGGTTTCCTTGACGTCTTAGCTCTGCTTTGGGTCACAAGCCTGTCTTGCTGCCAGTGATGAGCAGAAAATGAAGCAGGGACGATAGAAACTTTGAAACGGGCGAGGTAAGCAGCAGATTCCCAGTAATAACAGATTTGAGAAATAGCTGTGGCAGAAAAACTAAAGGAGCGACATCATCTAGCAGGGAGCAGCTGATACCCAAATTAGTATGAAAGTCTAGCTTATCGCGGGTGTTCAGCTTTCACACCGGGGGATTCCCGTTTCTTCAGTTTATTCTTCCATTTCAAATGGAGACGTATGAATTCCGAATTATATTCTGAATATATGAATTCTGAATTAGTCCCATGTGAATTTGAGCATTGCTATTTGTACAGGTGCTGTGAGTATTGAGGCTTTGTAGAAGGACTAGGTAGGTCTGCTTAGGCCCGAATGGAGTATTATAGGATAGATTGGATGGGTTGCAGCTAAAGTAGCAACTCCTGCTTGGGTCTAGACTGGAGCGTGTGTTCCTAAGTGCTGAAACACAGTCTCAAAACATGTAGTAATAAATAAGAGGCCTGTAAGCAGGTGAGAGTCTCTGCATCTTGCCCTTCCAGCAGTAAAGAAATAACGGAGAAAAAAAAAATTGCCAAGTAGACTACTAATCCCTTTAGGCCCTAAATTTAAAGCTTGCGTTACAGGATGGCAGTAGGCTCTTAAAAATGAGCCCAACTTCAAGACCATGTACAAAACCACCTTCCTGAACCCGTGGAGTGATTAGGACTGGTTTCTGCACAGCCCTTGCTATCTGGAGGTCTTGTGTAAAAAAGCTGTCTGTTCTCATTTCTCCTCCAGATGACCTCCTGGAGCTCCAAAAGTCATCAGTCTCCTTCCGTGAGGTGACTGTTCACATCCTTCTCACCGGATGTTGCTCTCTCACGAGACAGTCACTCCCTCCTGTTCGTGAAACAAGCAGGACTTGGCTTGTCTCGGCTCAGTCCCACCTTCTGTGAGGCACGAGATTGTCTTGAAAGGGTGCCAGATGACTGTCATTTATTGGCAGTGTGTTGCCCTTAATCCTCCCACCGTTGTGGCTGTAAGATGCCTGTTTCTCATTTTGACGCATGCTGAAGCGGTATTGGATTTGGAGCCTAAAAGACATGACTTTCATTTCCTTGGTGGAGTCTTCAGAAGGAACTGTGGCATCGTTTTGTTGTCCGTTTAAAGCGCCCAGCAAACCAGCTCCCTTTGCCTTTCCCCATGCTTTTAAAGGAGATGTCACCTCTTGCTGGCCTCACTCAAGGAGACTGCTGTGAGACGTTGGTCTAGGGTTCCCAGGCCCTTGGGAAAGTGATGCTTGAGTGAGCCAAAGAACTGAATCCCCAGAGCTCTTGGAGCAACTGTGGCAGCTGCTTGCTTGCTGAAAGCAGCACCGCTGTTGTCCGCCGCCTTGAGGCTGATGGCAAGTGGGTTTGAGAAGGGAATCCTTCCAGCGCTGAGAAGGAAACCGCCGTATCAGGCTGTTGATAAGGACAGGCTTGGCTGGTTCTTTGCTAACTCTCAAGCCACTGTCCTTCTCTAGGAAATCATTCCCTTGCACCACTTCTTGTAGTTTTGACAGTCTTGTTGTGGAGACTGCCCTGCCAGATAGCGGCGTGGTTTCCTCTCGCTGGTCTGCAAAGAAGAGAATGTAACGCGACCTTTGGCCATAAGGGCATGCGTTGCGCCCAAGGTTGCCGTTACGGGGGAAACCCAAGGAGCTGAGCCTGCATGTGGGGCTCTCTGTGGACGATGAGCTAACTCTGTCTGTTCCACCTCCCCTCCAGAACTGTCAAGTAACCCATCTCTGGCTTCGATCCTCATCCCTGCTCATGCCCGGAACCAAGCAGCTGCTTCAACCCCTACAAACGCTACAGCGGCCTCAGGTGAGAACGCGTGCCTGCTTGCCTCCCGCCCCGCCCTCGCACCCCCCCTCCACCCAGGCCCCTTCCCTCTGCTGTGGTCTGTGAGTCACCTCGGCCCTGGGGTGAAGGGGGAGGAAGGGTTCATTCCAGCATCACCTGAAAGTTGCTCTGGGTAGGTGGCCATCTGGGGGCTAGTGGTGGCCATCTGGGGGCTAGTGGTGCTCACCAGCCCAAACCCTAACCCAGGGCACTTGGGCTCCACCTGGGACTGTTCAGTTTGTTGGTCCCTCTCACTCAGGCTTTTACTACTAAACAAATCACTACCTCCCCTTGTTTTTCCAACCTTGTGGGTTGGTTTGTACCTAATTTCTCAGCTCTCAGACGGTCTGAAATTAGTACTGACTCAGAGCATGAGTTTGTGACACCAAGGAAGAGTTCTGGTACACGCGGCCTCCGTGGAGCCGGGAGGATTTTTCCCCAGAGGCAGTAGCACTTAAAAGTCTGGTTAGGGAGTTCGGTCAGTGAGCTCGCTGCCTCATCTGAGTAGTCACAGTCGCTTCTTACGGAGCTTGCCTGTGTCATCTTCGGGCACGAGGCAGATGCCTTTGAGCTCTGGCCAGCACTGAGTGCGTTTCTTTTTTGCCTCTCTCGCGGTCTTGAGTTGCTGTCTTTTAAAAGCTCACCGTTGGCCCGTAGCCACTCCATCTTGCATTCTGTTTCCAGCAAAAGCTTAAAAGCCGGGTAATATCACTTGGGAGACTCCCAGTGAAGATCCTGGGTGCTGCAGGATGTGGCAGAGGTGATTCAGTACATGGCGCTCTGAGTCAGCTCTGAGTCAGCACCGCTGCTGCCCGGCCTGGGCGACCAAAGGCAGGTGTGCTCCCGTGCGTGGCGTGTATGCACATCGGTGCTCCTGTCTGACAAGGGCTGCGACCCCCTCCTGAGGTGCAGGCCGCTCGTCAAAGAGGCGTTGGAACGTGCAGGAAAGCGTTGGCAGGCTGATGCGCGGGGCGCTGACCTGGTGCCGGGTGCGCTCGCTCCCGCCAGCGCTGGGTAGGAAGCACTGTCATACTCCGGGACAGACAGATGCGCCCCGGTCGGAAAGGTGAGGCTTCTCCCTGAAAACGTAGAAGGTAAATAGAAGCTGCGGCCTGTACAATTCACATGCTCTGAATTTAGGGGAATGCAAAACGGGTATTTTCAGATTTAGTGTGTTTGTTTCATACACTCGGCAGTGTGTTGCAAATAGTCGCCTTCTCTGTTTCCCTTTTCTGTGCATCTGTTGCTCAACAGCGAGTGAGGGGATGAAGTAGTAAAAGTGATTGAAAAACTGCAAAATACAAACATGGAAAATGATTTTAAGCCCTTCCGAAAAACATCATTTGGCTTAATGTCCCTTTCATGCCCTTCAAGGAGTTCTCTTTGCCAGGGTGCAAGTCTTGAGCAGTTAATGGGGTTAAGAAGTCTGGGTTCACCCGGTGCTTTCCAACAGTTCCCGTGGGGGCAGAGTGCATTAGGCTGAGTCCTAGAAAGGTCCTAGATGTGAAGCGTGCCAAAAGAAAGACCCAAACCCACGCCGCCTTGTGGATGTCAATGCTTTTAAGCCTCCCGTTGGCAAGCGTGGAGCTGAGCTGGGGTAGGACCTCTTAGTCACCCTTCGAAAACAAGCACAGAAAAATCTTTGCAGCTTGGAAGGAGATTGTGAAATTAAGGTCGGCATTGGGCAATACGTGGCTTTGGGTTTCTGCAGCGCAGCTGGTTGGGAGTTTCTTACTCACATGGGGTTCTCGCACCAGGCAGTGGGAATTTCATCAGGGTTGTGATTTCTAGAATCCGGTCCTGTACGAGGTTATGTTAGCCTGTTGGGCTTTGAACACTGACGCTACGTGGGGCGAGACATTTTCACAGGAGGGATCTCTTCTTTCCTGACACCCCCCGCATGTCCCAGAGCAGTGGCTCTCTAGCTCTTGGGTAACTGCTAAAGCAGCAGGGGACCAACTCCTCCGCCTAACCCCGCGCGTCCCAACAGGCAGGAGGCTTTTCTGCAGAAGGTTTGCTCATGGGACTAACCAGTACAAGTCCAGAAGCTACTTTTTTGAGTGAGGATGATGCTAGAGGATACAGAATCATAAAATCTTTTAGGTTGGAAAACAGCATTAAGATAATCGAGTCCAACTGTTAACCTAACACTGCCGAGGCCACCACTAAACTGTGTCCCTGAGTGCCTCATCTGTGTGTCTGTTAAACACCTCCAGGGGTGGTGACTCATCCGCTTCCCTGGTCAGCCCGTTGCAATGCCTGACAGCCCTTTTGGTGAAGGAATGTTCCCTGATACCCAACCTAAACCTCTCCTGGTGCAACTTGAGGCCAACAGAACATAGCTCTCAAGGCAATTCAAAGGGCAGAGCAAGTTACAAGTACCTGGATTCTGCCCTGTGAGTTTGTAACTCCTGTCTCCCTCTAGCAAGCAGAACCGATCCTGCGGTGCAAGCGGCCGCGGTTATGCCCAGCATAGTTGCCTCCTCTCTAAGCTTGCAGCGGCGGAGCTCGTAGGTGGAAATGCAGCGCGCTAGTGCGTCACGGGAGAGGATCCAGCTGGGCTGTGGTTACCTGCTTGTGGACAGTTACTGCGTTGCGTAGCTGTCACGGTGGCGTGCAGAACCTCAGCTTTTTGAGTGAGGCACTGCTTTTTATCGGGCACCAAGCAGGGTGGTAGTCAGAGAATAGCTAGAAACTAACTGACGTGTAGCAAAGTAGTGTTTGCCGTGAGATGTAGTGGTGAGGTGCTGAGAGACGGAAAGGCTGGCTATTCAGCGTACCGCTGTAACAGTGCAGGCTTCATCAGGCCGGCAGTACTAGCCCGTGGGCTAACAGATGTGTGAGACACCGGCATTCATTGAAGTTACCCAAAACAAGTAGTTTTTATTAACCGATGGATTCCCAGTGGTGATTTCAACAGCCCGATGCAGCAGTAACGCTGGGATCATGACCTTAAACGCAGGGGAATTGTCGCAGGTAACTTTTGAGCATTAAAAAATGTATTTGGTGTTAATTTCCTCTTCTCTTGAGGCATAGAGCTGAGCTCACTGCACCAGGGGAACCTGGCTTTGCAGTGTGAGCACGATGCCCTGCTGCACTGGCCTTAGTAAAGTCACCTCAACCCTTACGGCGAATTCTCTGTCACGTTAGTGGCGTGTCTGAAGCAAAGTGAGGAAAAGGGAGGTGGGAGTTACTGGCCCCTGCTTGAAACGGCGTGCTGGCCATCGATTAAAAATGCCACCGCAGCTTTACGGCTGTGGATGCTGCCTCGGTCTGCCCGGGGAGGAGGAAGAGGATGGTTTTGTAGCCACGCAGCCACAGCATCCGAGAGGGGAGCCTGCACACCGAGCCGAAAGTGTATCTGTGTGTGCACCTACGTGTTCTTCCCCCAGATCAGGCAGCTCAGAGGTCACCTCGCTGTTGGTCAGCATCGAGATAGGAAGAATAGCCATCTGCGGCGGGGTCGTGCCAGAGGGGATGCCGGGATCGCCGTCAGGGCATCCTGCTGCATTGATCCCGTGTAATCCTGAATGCCTGAACTTCAGCAACAGAACAGATTAGAGCTGGTGTTACCTGCCAGTGTGGGGCAGCTGAAAAAGGCCACCGGGCTCCATAAAATAAGATTTAGCACGTTAACGGTATTCCCATTGAAGGGTTTTGGAAAACTTTTAATTCCTTAACCAGGAGAAGAAGGGCAAGCAGTTTGCTCAGGCTTCTGCCCGCTCAGCCCAGGGATGAGTCCATGGCTGTTAGAGGAGTAAGTCTTGCATGTCTCAGGCTCGACAGCTTTGCTCCGAGCGCTGGATTTCTACATCCATGGGCAGGCACAGTAGGAAAACCGGGTTTTTCTCCTCCTTCCTCCAGTGGTCTCCCCAGCCGTCCTGTGAGGGCTCCCAGGCTGGTGGTAGGTTTGTTTCTTTACCTTGGCAGCCGCTCAGCATGCCAAATCCAACCAACCGCTGCTGCAGCATCAGTGCTAGCCGGCTTTTCTTGGAGCGCGGCGGCATCTCTTTCCCTGAACTGGGGCCCTGTCCTTCCTTTCTGTGAGGTTTCTGAGGAGTGTCACCCCCCTCCAGGAAAGCTGAGGCATTCCTCAGAGGGAAAAGCTGAATGGGAGGAGGTGTTCTGCACGGATGAGAGATGCACTGCCCTCTGTTCAGGACATGTTTTGGGAGCAGCTGACCCTTCAGCCCTAAGGTGGTCTCTTGGCTCACACAGGCAGAGGGGTCATAGAATCACAGAAGGGTTTGGGATGGAAGGGACCTTAAAGACCATCCAGTTCCAACCCCCTGCCATGGGCAGGGACACCCTCCACTAGCCCAGGTTGCTCCAAGCCTCATCCAGCCTGGCCTTGGACACTCCCAGGGATGGGGCATCCACAGCTTCTCTGGGCAACCTGTCCCAGTGCCTCCCCACCCTCTCCGGGAAGAATTTCTTCCTGATATCTAATGTAAATCTCCCTGCTTTCAGTTTAAACCTGTTACCCCTTGTCCTGTCACTGCAGGCCCTTGTAAGAAGTCAGGTGGGTAGTTCAGGTTGAGCACTGCAGCTCCCAGCCTCACTCCCTGGCACGGCTTCCACGGTGGCACAGGCCACCGCTCCGCAAAGCTGGTGTTTCAGCAGCCTCACTGAAGGCCTGGATTTCCTTCCCGTTACGCCCAGATACCGATTTCTCCTGGTGAGGAGGAGTAAGGGCGTGTCCAGAGACCCTCATATTCCAGTTCTGCTCTTCTTCTGGCACTTTGGCAAAGCGATGCTGGAACAAGCCCCTCTGTTCCCCAATTGTCCTGTTTATACGGAGTCAAACAACACGCTGGAATGTCAAAATACCGCATTTTCTTGCCGGCTGGGAGCCAGCACCACCTTGAGCAGGCTCTGCACCCTCTCCCAGCCTGGTTGGACTCCTGTATGTTGTTGTGAAAAGCCCCATGCGAATGGTCTTGGGCAGCATCACCTGGTTTTGGTCCTTCTTAACGTGTGGCACACAGCCATTTCCCAGGAACTCCCCCGTTAGGATGATGCTAGAAAAGGACCAGGTGTTACATATACTACAGGAAGCAGCTCCATCCCCAACTCATTTCTTTATTTCTGCTCAGTAGCAGTGCAATCATAACGATTTCAGCCTCTGCTGTCTTCAGGAGTAGGAGATGAAAAGGCACGTTTCGTGTCAGCACAGGAAATACGAGCACTTCTTGTGCCCATACGGGGGAATCCTCCGCCAACAGCCCCGGCTCCTGCTGGCAGCAAGCACGGCAGATGCTGCCTCAGCTGGAGTTTGTCCATACCTGAAAATCCATCCAGAACAGGCACAACGAGAGTCTGAAGCGTGGGAACTGTTAGCTGTCTGCCCGGGTCACTTCTGATTTCTGTGGTCACCCTTTTCTGCACGCGTGTGGGATTTGGGAGTCCTCTGGCATCCTCTGCCCACAGGAAGATTTCCCTCTCTTCCCACATGCTCCTCGCAGCATTTGCTTTACAAATAGGCCTCATCCTCCCTTCCCTCCTGTCCCTGGTATTCCTGGATGCTGCTGTTTGATTCCCCTTTTTCTGTTGGCTCGGTCCTTAGTCACTCGCCAAGTGCTGCCCACCTCCAGGCTCCGGCTCCTTTCGCTGCCCTGGCTGCGCTCCAGCGGCATGCAGGTCTGTGGCAGGGGGACCCCCCCCCCCATCCCGCTTTGTGGTGAGGAGGGGGCTTTGTTCACTGCTGGAGCTTCCCGAGCTCTCCTGCGCTGGGGCAGTGCTGCTGCTCCCCCGCCGCCCACCCTGCTGTGCCTGCTCCCCGTGCCGGCCCTGCTGTCCTCCAGGCTGAGCTCAGCAAGTCTGTTACTTCGGTTTCCCAAGCCCTTTCCCCGTGTCTCTGAGAGGCCCCGTTTGCCCAGTCTGCCCTCCTCTCCGCGGCGAGCCTTTCCTGCCCCGGCTGCAGGGAGAACCGCACGGCGGTCTCGTGCACACACCTCCCTTGACGCCTTCTCCCCGTCCCGTGCACGTTGCGTTGAGAAGTTGATGTGTGTAACCGTTCATCCCCTGGCCTGTGCCCTGACCGGGCTCCCAGATGCCGCGCAGGACGGCTCCGGGTGGAGTCGGCGCGTTGGGTTTTCCCTACCAACACCGGAACAAATGTTTTAGAGGAAGCGCTGGTGGGTGCGGTGTGTGACGCGGCTCCAGTGGGTTTCCCCTCGGTGTTGCTTTGCAAACCCTGCGTTTTCTTGGAACGCCCCTGATCCTGCCTCTCTGCGGAGCGCTGTCGCTCCCAGAGCAGAGGAGGTGCTGGAGACCCCGTTCCCTGGCGGTGTCCCGCGCTTGCCCAGACCTCCCGACCGGCTTCAGGCCTTGCCATTCAGAGGGTGGCGGGTCCAGCTTTGGCCGAGCGACGCGGGGTGAAGCCGCTGTCCCGAGAGGCGCGTTTCGGGGCAGCAAGCGGGTGGATGGTGTGCGAGCCGGGGAAGCGGCTCTGCGCTCCTACACCATCAACGGGCGTCTTGGATACAACAAGGCCTGGCGGCGTGGGGCTTGGGCTCCAGCGTCAGACCTCCTGGGGGCCACGGGTGCGTGCTGCGTCGGCTCTGGCAGTGCCTTGTGCAGTTGGGGTAACTGGAAGGTAGCGTGGGCCGCGAACCGTGTGACGGAGCCTGCTGGAGCGCAGCTGGGGGTTCGTTCTCCTGCTTAAGGGCCGCCCTCTCCCCAGGCCAATCCATCCATCTACACCCCCCAAAGTCAGGGGAGCGCCCTAGTGGAACGGCACTTCGGGAGGAGTTGTGGGGTTGTGCGCAGCGTGTCGTTGCTGTGTCTGTATTTTGGGGGTAATCCTGGTTGTTTTTTCTCTCTTCCCTTTCTCTCGCCTGTCGTTTGCAGATGTTAACGCAGGAGAACGAGTTCAGACCAATAGTGTAGCTACAGCATCAGCCTCCAACTCCACCTGAACCGGTACCAAGCAGCCAGCTGCACAGGAAAAATCACCAGTAATTTGAGTCTTGCTCAGCAACACTGGTCACATTTGGAAAGAAAATTAAAAAAGAGGAAAAAAAAAAAAGAAAAAAAAAAAAGAAAAAACCAACCAACCAACCTGTTCATTTTAGTGTTCAATTTTTTATTATTATTATTGTTGTTCTTATTTAACCTTGTAAAATATCTATAAATACAAACCAGTTTCATTGTATTCTCACTCTGCAGGGTGTCCGGGGCAGGGGACTAGGTGGGGGGAGGAGGGAAAGCGGAGCAATACAACACACCAATGTCTCTCCCCTCGACAATCTCTTCGTGTTGGAAGTTTGCTGTTGTGTACTTCAGAACCAGGACTCTCGCCTCATGCCCCCTCCCGCGACAGAAGGAAGGAAAAACAAAACAAAACAAAACAAACCCCCCCCCCCCCCCCCCCCCAACCCTCATTCTCTGCTGAAGTCCTTTTGTTTTTGGTTTGTTTTTTTTTTTTTAACCTCTTTTTTTATTTTCTTTTTAAGTGAAGTTTCGGACTTTGACGTAGTGCACAGCTTGAATTTGGTCGGGAGCTTAGCAGGGGTCCTTCGGCAGAGCTCGGCGCTTCTTCCCACCGAATCCGTGCCCCAGGTTGGCTGAAGAACTGCCCCGGCTCGGGGCGGGGAGCGGGCGACGTGGTAGGAAAATAGGTTGCCGGGGTGGGGAAGGGGGCTGCGGGGGGAGGGTTTGCCGTGTGTCCTGAGGCTCGTCCCGCTAGCGGAAGCCTTTCCTTTCAGCGGTCAGCGCTGGCGGCCAAGAAACCGGCAGCCTCAGGCCAGGCGGGTGCCGTAGGATAAATATAATACATGCGGGTGGTGGGCTGGAGCGGAGCAGCCCCTGGCCCAGCTGGGGCTCCCGCTGCCCCCCCGCTGCAGGGCGGAGGCGGCCCGTCAGCCCCCACCTTCAGCAGAGAAGAGCGGATGAACAAACTCCTCGGGGGAGGCGCGGGGGTGCGACGGGGCCGTTGAGGGACTCTCCGGAGAGCTCGGTGGGTTTGCTTCCCCGCCCCGGCCGTGGGGCCCTCGGTTGGAACAGGCTTCCTGTTCCCGAGGCGCGTGCAGGAAGGGAGCCCGGGGGTTATAGCTGCCAGTCTCCCGCTTTATTCCCTAACGCGGTTGTTCTGGGAGGTGTTTTTAACTGCGGTTTTAACTTGCAGGACGCCGCATCCCGCGCTAGTTCCGACTTTGAATCCACGGCTAGGATCTGTATTTCATTTCATCTTGGGGTTGTTTGTTGGTTGTTTTTTTTTTTAACCTCTTGCTTTTGGGTTTGTTTTTTTCTGTGATCTCTATTTATTGCTGCGTGTCGCCGCGTCGCCGTTACCTTTTTACACTGGTACAATGTTAACGGAACGCGCGGCGGAGCGCGCTCGACAGTACCTTGTACCCGCGGACTCATAGGAAAGCCGGCTCTGTAGGGGGGGGTGTATATATATTCTATAAATATATACCTGTACACAGAGATACTGCTTTTTTTATTCCGTCTACGGTCTCGAAGCAGCCTGCCTGCAGCGCGAGGCGAACGCTCGGGTCTAGTCCGTCTCCCCAGGGTCCGGCTTTCCCCCCTGCGACGGCGCGAGCTGCCCCCGCGTCGCTCTGGGACTCAAAGCAATACTCCTCGGGAAAAGGGGTCGAGGCGAGCGGCCGGCCGCGGCGTAGGAAGGCGGCTTTTGGAGACCGGGTCTTGTCGTAGGCTTGCGGTCGGCGTCCGCTCCGGCCTTCTCCCTCCGTCGGAGAAACTGTAGTTGCCGTTGGTGCCGGCGGCGCTGGTTTTCGGCCTGCGCGTCTCTAAGGTGAGCGGTTGCTTGTCGGGAACGCGCAGCCCGGGGCGAGCCCGGCCGCTGCGGGGCCCCGGGGCTTTTGCTCGTGGAGCTCGGTGAGTTTCTTCTTGGATCTTTTATCCCGTTGAGGTGGGATTTTGCGGAAACCGTCTCTTAGCAGCCCAGGAACCCATAAAAGCCCTGCCCTCTCCCGCCTGTCGCACGACGGGAGGGGGCTTCGGGGAGGCGGCGGGAGCCGACGCGAGAGGGGAGCGACCACCTGCGGTGAACCCGAGACACCCCCGCGTTCCACCCCTCGGCGCTTTGCTGTCGGCGCGCGCGGGAGAGGGTTTGAAAGCCTGTCGGTAACGCTGGCCGGCTGCGGAGGATTACGGGCGGGAGGCCTTCCCCGCGCCTGGCCCCAGCCTGAGAGGAATGGCGGGAGAGCGTCGTGGGGCAAGAGCTCGGCCGGTCCGTGTCCCCAGAGGTAAGTGAAGGGGCTCGGCCGGCCCAGCGACCCAGACCGCGGCGTGGATCCGCGGCGCGGGCGAGGCTGCTGGGGCCGTTGTCCGGAGGCAGTTAAGTTGCCGAGTCTTTAAAAAATAAAATGTAGTAATAAAAATAATGAAGAAAAAAATGGCTGCTGGTGCCAGGAAACGAGGCTTTTCTCCTTCCCCGTCTCACCTTCCCGCTGTCAGGCTGGCAGAGGGGAGCGGGAAAGTTTCTCGCCGGCGCACGCGTTCGGCTGGGGGAGGGTCGGGGGCGCCCCGCTGGGTTTATTTCTGTTTTTTCCAGGATCATGGCAGGATGACGCACTCTTTTATACAAGTTAGATCCAGGTCTTCGAGTAACTTTTTTTTTTTTTTTTGTAAATAAGAAGGAAAAAAAAACCAAACCCCACCAATGACAAAACACAAAGCTCCTCACCAAATTCAAGCTTGTACATGATTATTTTTTTCTTTGGTTGTTTTGGAATTTTGAGTTTTATTGTTTTGTATGTAAATATGTGGACCCAGGAACTGTTATTAATGAGCAAAAAGTTACCGTTCAGGGCAGTGATTCTGTTTAATAATCAGACAAAATGTAGACGAGCTTTTTAAAGCCATATAGTTTTAACTCTGTACAGTAGGTACCGGCCTGTATTATTGTAACAATAACTCTAGCGATGTATAGTGTATCTATATAGTTTGGAGTGCCTTCGCTTCCATGATTTTTTGAATTTTATTTCCCCCTTCCCCTTTTTTCCTCCCCCTCCTTTATTAACAGCGTCTCCCCCCCCCACCCCCGCATCGTTGCTCCCCCCCTCCCCTGCTTTCCGAGTGCCGTAAGGTTTCGGTGATACCCCGATGGGTAGCGGAACAAAAGGAAACCGTCTCCACCCCCACTCTGTTTCCCTGGAGCCGCGGCTTTCTCCTGGATGTCTCCCAGTTGCCCCCCTGCCCCTCTCCTCCCGCTGGGACACCTGCCCAAGCCGCCCAGCCAGGCTCGGCTCGTCCCTGCCCCCCCCGGCCCGCGCCCGCTGGTCGCCCGGGCGGCAGCGGCCGAGCTCGGGGAGCGCAGAGGAACCCCCCCGGGAGGGGAGAACACCCCCGCCCCGATGCCCTCAGAGCGGGGGCGTCGCTGTAGGAGACAGCGGTGGTTTTGTCTGCCGGGAGGGAGCTTTCCTTTCCCTTTCCGCTCTCTGTTTCTGCCCCGCGCCCCTCCCCGAGGTCACTTTTGGTTTTTTGAGCTGATAAGTTTAACATGACTCTTGATTTCTTGTGCCCAGCACGAAGGCCTTGTTTCTAAAACTAGTTTGCTTGTGTTCTACTACCTTGTTAGTATTCCACATACGATTGTCTTGGATGGGAAAACACTTCGCTCTTTACCAAACCAAAGGTTGCTGTTTTATTTCGAAGCATCTCGTGTTCATTCCAGTGAAGCAGAGGCTGCACTTTCTGGTGACAGGCAGGTCAGTGACGCCAAGCTGTGGGCGACAGCCCGCTCAGAGCTGTCCCCTCCCCTCTTTCACTCTCTGGGGCTCGTTCTTTTCACCCGCTCTGCTCCCGATCTGTCCTTCGCGCCAGCCCTGCCGCGGCGTGGGTCTGAGCCGGGCTCCTCCGCGGTCCGCCTCCCCCCGCGGACACCCCGTCGTCTTGATGCTGAACTTGATCTGCCTTGCTGGGGGGGAAGCGAACCCACAGTGACCTGCAGAATTGGCTGGTAGAAGACCCCCTCCACCCCCCGCCCCGAACACTTTGCCCCCTTATTCCGAAGCCAAGCTCTACCTAAAATACCGGCGGGTGCCCGCGGCTCGCCGCTTGGATGCCCCCCCCCCCCCCCCGCTTTTCAGTACTGGGAAAAGTAGGAGCCAAGCAGCCTGGCAGACTCGTGCTCCCGCACTAGGAACCTCGGCCACCGCGGAGAGAAAGGAAAAGCACAGTAGGGCGTTGGGGCCGGGCTCTGCCTCTGGCGACGCCGCCACCGGTACCCCCGGGGCGACGGCTGGCGGCCGCCGGGCTCTCGGCCGGTTCCGGCCGGAGTTGGCTTCGTTTTGCAACACCGCAATAACGGCAAAACGACGACAGGAAAGGAAAACAGTACCTAAAGGGGTTTAGCTCGAGAAAAGTAGCTTCCTTGTGTTGGTCTTTCTCAGTTTATTTTTAATATATATATATATAAAATATATTTATATATATATAATTTGCTTGCCTGTAAAATTTGCGTTCGTTACTGTGTTGCCGATGGATCACTTGGGCCTGTACACACCGATTAGCGTGACCACTTCCATCTTACCGCCAGAAATCTAACCAATATATATATATATATATTAAGGACTGTGGGTTGTATACAAACTGTTGCATACACTTGTGCGAATCTGTCTTGGTTTAAAGGAGAAGCGAAACCTGTATAACATTGTTACTACTTGAATGCCTCTGTGACTGATTTTATTTGGGGTTTTTTTTGTTTATTTTGGGTTTTTTTTGTTTTTCATTTTAAATATAAACTTTTTTTTTTTTTTTTTTTGTGGAAAGTATGCTTAATGTTTTATTATTTCCCCCCCCGGCCCCCTTCCCCTTGTAAATACGTTTTGTTCTGTGTGACTCGGTTCGGAAATAGTTAACTGGTACTGTAATTTGCATTAAATAAAAAAGTAGGTTAGCCTGGAAATGAAATTGAAAAAATACCAAGTGTGTGGTCTTTATTTCAAAAACCTGCCCCCTCCTCTCCTCCCCCTCTCCTCCCCCCCCCCGCCCTCACGCCTCTTTCCGCTCCGCAAGAATAGGTGGACGCGAAACGTTGTAGTGGTGAACGAAAGAGCCAAGAGAAGTAAGCGTGTTCTCCGCAGCGAGCTGTGTTACGCCGTGCTGCCGCTCCGAGGGGTGCCAGCTTCTCGGGGTGACGCCGTTTGGTCTGACGGAGAGAGGAACCCTGGGACGTAACTCTTTCCAATTCCGACCGCTCCATCCTCCTCTACCGTCCACCTATGGACACGGACTGCAGAACCTGTGTGAAGCGCTGGCTTTGAATCCTGCACTCATGGTCCTTCGGGTTTGGGGTTTTTCTTTGAAATCGTTCGATCCCATTAGTAACGTTCTTTGGTGGTGATCTGTCAAGTTTGTCGAGACCACGTCCAGTGGACCGTTCCTCCAGCAAATCAGCACGTCGCTATCTCTGAGTTGGGTTTCCGGTACTGGATAATGTATGTATTAAACATGACATGTCTGTTAGCGCAAAAGAAAAACAAAAACAAAAAAAAAAACCACAAAAAAATAACCAATGGAATCCTTTGTTCGGGCTGGCTGACCTGGCCGAATCCATTCTGTCGCTATCCTAAAGGCTAGATGCGAGGTCATGTGACTGCTGCTTCAATAAAAACAAATTTATATTGCAGAGAGGCTCCTCGCGGTTTGTTCGCGCGCGGTGCAGCGTCCTGGCCGTGCCCGGGGTGCGCTGCCAGGACGTGGGTCCGGCTGGTTCCTCGGTCTGTCCGACGGGCTGCCCGTGCCCAAGTTCGGCCGGGACGGGAGAAGGGGCGGCGGGCGTGTTGGAGGGCGGAGCGACGCGGCCGGGCGCTGCACGCAGAGCGAGGCGTCGCTGTGCCCTGGTCCGGGCAGCCAGCGGCGACAGGGCGGTTGACGCCCTCCGTGGGTGCCCACTAAGCGGTGTGTTGGGCTCCCTCTGCCCCCGCCTCCGCCTGCTGCTACGCGCTGGCGCCCCGGGCTGAGCCGGCTGGGGGCTGTTCCCGCCAGCCCTGGGTGCTGAAGCCAGCCGGGCCCCGCTGGCGGAGGGGGCACGGGGCTCGCTTGTTCAGCCCCGGCCACCCTGGCAGGCGCTGGGGTACCGGGGAAATGGGCTCAGGCAGCTGCCCACGGCCCGGCTGCCCTGGACCAGCTGCAGTCCCTTCACTTACGTTGGTCCCGTGTCATCACCGGGATTCGGGCCGCGTCCAAGGTGTGTGCCGGGACCAGGGCTGCTCCGCTCAACCACCCCCGGCGTCGAGGGGGGCCAGCTGTAGCCGCACAGGCATCGCCGCGGGAACCACCGCGCCTCGCTAGGGGAGGTTATCGACTGACGTTCGCCACTGACAGGGAGCTCATCGCGATCCTGGGTGATTAGGGGTGGTGTTAATTACCCGTGGGCACTTTTCTTTCCTAGATGCGCACGCGCCGGGCCCTTCCACCTCTTCCGAGCTGCTCTCGCTGCGAATGCGAGCCACGGGCTCTCCTTCCGTGTTGTCATTGTGGGAGCACCCTCTGCTCCAGCCTCGGGTCTCTCCGGAACGTGGGCACCCCTCGCCCGGGGCCCGGTCACCTCCTACCTTCCTGCTGACTGGCAGGGGATCTCCAGCTCCTTCACCTCTTTCTCCCCTTCCCGCTGGTGTCTCCTCCGCAGTTAACGCCTTCCTTAAGGGCTGGGTACGGAAACCAGCTGGAGCTTTCCTGCTGCGCTCTCCCCGGCGTCGAGCGCAGGCACTGGAGAGCAGCTCGCCGCTGGTGCCTCCGTCTCCTTCCCCGGGGATTGCAGCCGCCCTTCCCTGCGGAGGCTGCCCTCGTCCAGTTTATCCGTCGCTCCCTCGCGTTGTAATCCCCGCAGAGATCATCGGTGAGGCTTTTATAGTTTCATCCCAACCCCCGTTTAAAGGGAAATCATGAAACACCTCGGCACTGAGAGACAGCCCCCGCACGGCCTCCCAGGGAACAGTCGTTCTGTCACCGTTCCCCGTGTGAAAAGGCCTTCCTGTCCCTGTGACCCAGGTTCAGATCCTCTCAGTTGTTGGTCACCGATGCCCGTAAACGCTGCAAAATGCTAATCCCAACCCAAAGCGGTGCCGAGTGGAACGCGGTACCAAAGGCTGCCCCGCCGACGCGCTCCCTCTGCCTCGCCAAACCTCCAGCCCTCTGCGCCCAGGCCACCGGCACCGCCGGTTGCCTGGAAGGGGGCGGCGTCCAAGGGGCTTCCTCTTTCCGCGGGAGAAGACCAAGAGCCACCAAGAAGGAGGGAAACAAGCGGCAAAATGCAGAGGGGAGAGCGGGAGCGTTTGCATCTGAGTCCAGTGTCCTGGGGACGCGAGGCCAGCAGATGGGGTGCAGCCTTGTTAGCCAGCCGGATCCTCACCGCCCGGCTCCGGGAAAGGCTGGGCTGCATCGTCCTGTCCTCCCTGGGTTGCGGGGACGGGGCTGCTCCGTCTCTGCTAAACCAGCCGTGCCCAAAGGGTGCGGGGTCAGCCCCCACCTGCGGGCGATGCCGAGCCGTGGGAAAGGAAGGGTGTCGGTAGGAACACGGCACGGGGTACGCTGGGCATCGCCAGGCTCACGCCTTAGCGGGAGGTCATACAACCGCTGCGGCTTTGGAGCAGAGACCGGTCCCACCAGCGCGCTCCTGCGGGTGCTCATCGCCGGCGGCGGTGCGGGTGGCTGTAAGGGAGAGCTGGACTTCCACGGCAAACCCCAGCCTGTGGTGGAGGCGGGAATGCGGCCCGGGATCCTGTCGCACGCCCAGCTGGCTCCTGGTGTCCCAGCACAGGTGTTTTCTCCTTGGTGTATCCTACAGCCCCATGAGAGGCTGCACTCAGCGGGGCCCTCCCGTGCGGCCAGTGGAGTCGAAGCCTTCTCTTTCAGAAATCCTCCCCTTTCTGCATCCCCGTCTCTGCTCGCGCTCCCCAGAGGCAAGGCCGGGTCCTCCAGGCCCAGGTAGGTGGAGAGCAACCAAGCCTTTCCCGCGTGGAAGCTTGCCAGCGGCTGCAGTGCCGCACCTGGGGCCGGGATGCTCTGTCAGGAGAGCCGCAGCCAGGGCAGCCTGCCTGGGTCCGGGGCGCCCCACAGAGCCCCCTCACTAGCCGCAGCATGAGAAAATGTGGTCGTGGGCAAACGAAGCCTCGTCCCCGGGGCAGAGCTGCGTTTTTGCTCGCGGAGGTCACCGCCGTTGTTGGGGATGCTGTCCCTTGCCAGCGGCCTTGGGAAGTGAAGGGGCTACCCAGGGCAGCCTTCAGAGCGTCGCCGTTACACCTCGCTCCAGGTTTCTGTTTCCTGGCACCAGGCCTGGGAAGAGGTTGCTCCGTGGAAGCTGGTCCCGCTGGAGACGACAAATCTGGGGCCTGCACAGCAACGAGAACCGCCTCGCCCTTGGCTGGAGGCGGAAAATTGAGGTGGGCGGGCAGAGGAAGGCAGGGGTAGGGAGGGAACCCACACGGCGCTGGCGAGGGGCGTTAAGGAAGGGCCGGCTGTCGGTGGCTCACGAATAAAAGGGAAATTCCTCGGATCAATCCTGGGGCAGCTCGAGGGGAGCGAATGCGGCTTTGCAGTCTCTGTAAGGCCGGAGGGAGCCGCTGCTTTCCCACCGGCAGCGATGTAGAGTGGGCGCGTGAGGGGTGCTGGGGGGCAGGTTAGGGGCGCTCTCAGCTTAGGGGCTCCGCGAGAGCAGGGGTTCAGGCTTCCCGCCGCAGCTGTATGCGGAGCCCTTGGCGTTCCCGCTCAGTGCTGACGCCGTCACCAACAGCAACAGCATCGGGGCCCCGCTGCGCAGAGCAGCTGATGGCATTTCGCCCCGCAGGCAGCACCGCAGCGTCCAGCCGCCACCCCAGGGAGGAGGGTGAGGGTCCCCGCGCCCAGCCCTCACCCAGGGGCTCCGGGGCGGGCAAGGAGCGCGGGTGACTGCGGGAGCTTCCTGCTGGAGGATCTAACGGGATAAACCTCGGGCGGCTGGGCTGTGCCACGGGTCCGACCTGCCGTGGGCTGGTGGCCAGCTTCGATGGTGCGTGACAGCCACGGCTCTCAGGCCTGGGGGGTGGCGTGCGGAACCAGGGCAAGGCTCTGGCCATGAGTGACGTGTGGACGGCCTGGACTCCAGCCAGCGGAGGAAGAGGCGCGTGGGGCTGGCACAGCACGTGGAAGAGAAGGAATGACGAGAGGGAGCGACACGGTCAGAGCAGGGAGCCAGAGCTGCCTCCCCTCCCGGGTTTCAGCGTACAGCCTTGCCGCAGGGGTCAGCTCTCTCGTGCCAATAGTCTCTGTCGAGACCTTCCCTTGCCGGTTCTGCTCCGGGCGGTGGCCGGGAGGAGAGCCAGGGGACTCGGTCTGGAGCGGTCCTGGGCAAATCGAATTTACCAGGCTGGGCGTACACGCTGCGTCTCAGGGTGCTGGCGGTTTTGACAGCTCTTCAAACCAATTCCCGCCTCTCCCGTGGGATGGAGGGTGCGCGCGTGAAACAACGGCTCCTCTTCCAGCCCGGCTCTGGGGGGCACCGCGGTGAGGAGGCCAGGGGACACCGTGAAGGTACGGGCTCGGTGTGGAGGGAGCGCTTTGAACAGCACCACTGCCGGGTCTGCAGCGGTGACTTGGGATGTCTGTACGCTGACAAAAACACGGATAGAGTCAGTGTCAGGCGGAAAAGGTGTGCTGCCTCAAGTTGTCCTCCCAGAAGTCCCTTTCGCTGGTCTGAACTGTGGTTATCGCGATAGCATTTCCTCCTTCACGCTGCCAGAGCCGTACCGGCGGGGACGCCCCGGACAACTTGCATTCCTTCCTTTGCTGCAGAGTCTGATTTCTTCCCTGTTCTCACAGCGCAGTGACCCCAGTGGTTCCCCTGGTTCGGCCAGGCTCCCGCACCTGCCAGGATGCAGAAGCTGTCGGAGCAGCAGAGCCAGGCTCCCCTCTCCCAGCCGGCAGCTGCCCAAAGAAAAGCGGCAGAAGCAGAATTCCCCGGTGTTTCCACTGTACTGGCGCAGCCCTGGAGGCATCTGCCACGTTTGTTTCAGGAACGGGCTCCTCCCCAGGGTTTTTCTGGCTCCTGCTGGGAGAGGGACTGGTGCATTCTTGTGCCATTGATTTATGACCCCAATTCCCTCTCACTGCGCTCGTTTTCTTCCTCAAAAACCACCCCGCACATGACAACGGAAAGCAGCTCCTGGAGCAGAGTTCCCTGCAGGAATCCTGCCGTGGCCTTCGGTTTACATGCCAGGCAGTGTCCTGTGGAAAAGGCAGCTTTGCCCCCGCAGTGTCCCTTAATTCGTAACAGAAGCCAAGACGTTTATAGCTCAGGCTGTGCGTAGCATCCAGAGCCCCTCGCTGTCGCGCAGAGGGCTGTATCCCTGCGCAAGACCGCAGCGTGGCAACCTCCGGCCATTCCCACCCCTGTTGGAATACTTCTTGTCTTTTTAAAACCTCGTCAGGTTGTACCACGAGCCGCACCGAGGATGTTTATTTCGATGCACCACCGCAGAAATGCAGCAAAGGCCTCACTGGATCCGTCTCCCTGTTCTACTGCATCAAGTTTTCCGTGTCTCTCTTATTACATTGGACCTTGGGATCCATGTTATCCCCCCTTTCAACCAGGCTAAATTTGTCCAAGGTAGCCTGAGGCAGAAGAGCAGTTCCCCGCACGGCCTCTCCTCCCACACCAGGGAGAGTGTTTAGTTCCATGTTCTTTGCACCTGCTACCTTCCCTTTTCCCGACTAGCTACACGTGCTATGCGAACCTTCCCAAATCCCCCAACGGGATCATCCTCACGGAGGCCTAACCGAAACACCTCACTCACTGGGCGGTACTTCCAGAGGCTGCCCGACCCCCCAGTCACCCGGTGCCCCTGGCTCAATCACCTGGAGGCCAGCAGCGGTTTCCTGGTGCAGCTCCCGTTGTCCTCTCTCCGGTTCTTAGGCACAGCCCAGTGGAATATGGGCCCCCTCCGGCCCAATTTTCCCAGGAACGCACCAAGGAGCCTTGAGTTTTTGACCCGCTGTCGGTTTGTCGCTGTGTTCGGGACGTTAGCCAGACCGTACCTGAGGCATCACAGGCCCAGCACGAAGACCGGTTCCAGAGAAAAGGGGGGAGTAGAGAGAGATCAGCCCGTCACCGCGCTAGCTCCGAGAGCTAGGCTGCAGCTGGAGCATCGATGAGGGAGCGTTTCGCGTGCGGCAGCGCGGCTGCGCCTGCTCCTCCAGGGCCTGGTGCGTGTGATGTCGGGATCGGTGTGAACGTACCTGCCCGACGGTAAAGCCACAGAGCTCAGGAGTCTGGACAGGTGAGTGCTGGAGAGGTGAGCCGGTCCCTGCCAGCTCTCGGAGCAGATGCCTGGCACCTGCCGACTTCTAACAGCCTGAGCTCCTGCACCCAGGGCAAAGCCAGCGTCCCTTCTGCGTGGGCCCTGGAGCTGGCAAGCCGGAGTGACTAACGCTGTTTTAAGAAAAATAAGATCCTTTCCAGAACCGTCCGCTTTTGGGATGATGAAAAGCAAGAAGAGGTCAGCCCAAAGAGCACCGTTTCTGGAAAAGCCCAAAGCGCTGGCTAACGGGTTCTCTGCGCCAGCCCCGCCGCGTCATCCTGCCGTCCCCTCGCCTCGGCTGCCGGTGCCGGTCACGGCCTGGCTGGCAGCATCCTCTCTGCCGACGTCCAGGGTGCCCGTGCTGTACGCGAGGGCGACTCGGCAAAAAATGATGCAAGATCTGAGGGTTTTCATCCAGCTTTGACCGTTTATTAACAGCAGGGCGAATGCAGGAAGCCACTCCGCTTTCCTGCGCCAAGGAAATCAGTGGGATGTGGTTGGGAAAAGACCCAGTGTATGGGCTCAGCTCGGAGCTTCCCACTGTTTCCATTTACTGCTACCGGTGCAAGGAAATCCCACCAAAAGCCCAGGTGCAGATCTTTACGGGTCTGTGCCAGGAAGACAACCGAGGAATGCTAACACTGCTTTCCCACTCAAACATCTCGTAATAATTAGAAGATGTAAATGAGCTAATGAGGTCCAAAGCTAGTTGGGGCGGGGGTGGAGGGGGCTGGGCTGGGGCTGCCGCAACAAAATGTATACAGAGCGCTTCCTGGGCAAGCTTGCTGTCAGGCAGCAGGAGGGGCAGCCCAAGGGAGAGAGGATTCTGGGTGCCCTGGAAAGAGTAAACACAACGTGCTTTTCTCTCCCTCACCACGCTCCGAGCTCAAATCACGGGGGGAAAGGGAAACTCACCTGGCGCATCTTCTGTCTCTAGGAGGCTGTGGGATCTGATTCACTGGGAGGGCTCACCGCCGTCTCTTTGCACAGAGGTTTAGCTCGTTCGCGTGCAGCCAGGGCAGGGCGAGTGCTGGCAGCTGCCGGTGCTCCCGCAGCCGTCCCGCTCAAGGCAGTGCTGGCTGGCCCAGCAGGAGGAGATCCCCTGATCCTGCTGGCAGATGTCTCCTGATGTAGCGCCAGATCCGCCAGCACCTCCTCTACGTCCCTGTGGAGGATCTGATGGGCGGCATAGATGTGCTTCCTTTGGGACTGCCTCACTGTGCGTAAAAAGAGGTAAGGCTTTTACTCGGGAATGTATGGCCAAGTGTTCTCCATAGGGGAGAAAGGGGGGATAGCTTTTAGCCTTCCTGCAGCTGTGGAAAAGCCTGTCTCAAGGAAAAAATCCCACCCTTCCGACTTTGGCTGAAAGCGTTCTACTGCCACCTAATAGCAGCAACCAACTTTGCATTCCACTTTGAAGACCAGGCCCCGGTGAGGGCAGGACAGCCACAGTGTTTCCCTTTCTGGCTAGGGCACAACGCCCAGGACAGGTTATCAGGCTTTAAAATAACTTCTCCTGCAGTCTGTTCATCGCAGCAGGTCTCTGGAAGACGGGAGCCGAAATGTGCCCTCCATGTGTCATGGTTTTGCCTGCACTGAGGAACCCTGTAATACTGAGTTCACTGGGACGGCAGAGGCACGTTAAGTCACCCACCTTACTGTCCCCCTTTCGCTACGGCAGGGCGGTTCTTTGCTGTGCTTTACCTGTGTTTTCATCCAACCTCATTTGTACGTATTTCCAGCCCACCTCTTGGGAAATGATTACTCAAGCCAGATCATTCACCCTACAATTCTCCCCATTGCTCTTCACTATTCCTTGCTCCCTCTTTCTCTCTCCACAGGCTTAGGATGCTGGTAAACTATCGTGTGCTTGTAAGGAGGGCGTGGGGAACGTTGCAGGAACAAGCTGTGGCTCTCACCCTGTCACTTCCCTGCAAAAGTCCAAGATTCCTTGTTGCCTTGGATGGTTTGTGCTCTCGGGCTGAGCTGTACTTCACCCGTGAATCCGTACCGCTGGTGCCCTGCGTGCCGTCATACAGTCCTGCGTGCCAACACCGACTCAGCCGCTCAACGCTACTAACCCATCCTAGTTGTGTTTACCCACCTCCCGGGCCCGTATTGCCAATGCTGTGTGCAACTGGACCTCACTTGAAAAGCCGACCTTCACCAGCCTGCTCTCAATCCCCAGGAATTCCTTGCTACCCAAGGCATTTTGGCTTCCACCGTGTATGCATGAACTGCCTCAGCTACACCGGGAATACCCCCCCGGTCCTGCTGCAGTCCCTTCCTCGGTTCACAGTGAATCCCACCTAAAACGAAGCGGGTTCAAAACTGGTGAGTGGTTGTCCTTTTAAAACCAAATCTTTTCATATCAGCACATTGACTGATGTCAGTGTGGGAGGGTGAGGTGCAGAGGGACTTCAGGATGAGCCAGTATCGGATCATTCCTGCTTTTATGCAACAAAAACAGGAGAGGAAAAAAAATAGAAGAGAAGAAAAGACTAGGTAGTGGCAAAATAGAGATGTTTAAGGGGAAGCTAAAGTGTAGGCAAAGACCGAACTTGCAGGCCCTCATATCTTTGTTCCACAAATGGATTTGCTCCTCCGGCAGGCCAGACAACTGCGCTCTCAGATCACTTCCCGCCGGTTTCAGGGAAGGCGTGTGCTCAAGCGTGGGCCAGGTTACTGAAACACAGTTTCATAATGAATAATCTGGCTTAATAAAGGGAAAGCTTTAAAAACTGCCACAGGAACGCAATACACCGACGTGCTCATGAGAGCTAATGCCATTCTGTGATAGTAGTTCCTTTGGATTTACAGGGGGTAGTTACTGCTGCTGCTTCCTTGAAGGTATCAGGGGGGAGGAGGCTTACGGCTGGGCGTGTTCATGAGAGCGTACATTTGGGAGAACATCGCTCTCCCTCAAGTGTGCGGAGTCCCCTCCACCCCATGCTGCAGTAGCAGACGAGAGCACGAGCCAGGTCTCTCCCTGACGTGATGTCTGCCGTGGCAGATTTCACCTGATCGGTCTGAAGGGGGTGGTGTACTTCACCCCCTCTTGCTCCAGCTCTTCCTCCAGCACCCGTTTCTGGTTTTTCTCTGCTTCCCAGGCAGACCCACTGCAGCTGTCACAGATATTTTCCTCTGTTGCTCCGAAGTGCTTCTGAGGTGCTTTGTTCATCAGCTGCTGTTGCATTTAATCCCAGTACATATTTTCTTGGTGGTACCTCTGTATGTCCAGAATCCTAGGCGATTTCCACGTCATCTTTTTTCTGTTCTCCTCTGTGAGACAGGCTAACCTGTGTGTGTTAGCGCCTGAGCTGCAGGCTTCATTGACTAGAATGACATCACCTGCTTTGGTAGGCTTGCAGGAGCGGGGCTAAGGAGAAGGGAGCAGATTTAAGCTTGTGCAGAATTGCCAGCTGCTGAAGAGACACCGTTGCAGTGACAAACACACAAACCAGGAAGAAAAAAAGTTTGCGCAACTCCGAGAGCACAAAACGTGTTGGCAGGGTGTGTGTTTCCGTCCACAGCGCGACAAAAAGAAGCAACGCAGTAAGTGCCTTTGTTCTCGAGTCGGAGGAGTACGCTGCGGCAAGGACCACTTCAGGCTCCATTGTGATACAATTGCTTTTCTTGGGTTATATCCGCCTTCTATGGGTGACTGGTTCAGTCAAGGCCGCCTGAATGGGCTGCTCAGTGGAAACATCCCAGTTAAGAACAGCCATTTATTCACGATACTCAGTGTAATACACAGGTTTCCAGAGCCTCCCCCTCTGTATTTTGACAGATACTATTCCATTTCGGGTGAACAGAAGCATCCTTTGCAACTGCAAGGTTATCGACTTAAAACATGATGCCATTACAGCCAACCCTAAAACCTTATCTTGGCTTCTAGCTCACAACCAATTGAGGGGGGAAGGGGAAAGAATAGCAAAGCACAGCAAAGCACATAATCTTCCTTCCACATGTGGCATGTATTTAAGTAATCTGCCTGTTAAAGACATCTATAGTCTTTAGAAATTGCCATATAACAGATAATTCACAGCCATGCTACTTAAAGGCTCTCCCCGCTTTGTTTTTGAAAGTGCAAGGGGCTGCTGCTTCTTGTGTTGCAGATACACCAAGTTTACACCCAGTCTGGATTCAGGCCACCATTTTAAAAGACTAAAGCTCACGAGAAATTGGTGAAAAAGGGTCAGAGGGCTTAACTTGCTACCTGCAAAGTGCAAAAGGAGAACCTCCGAGAGCTGAGGCAACTCTTGGCATCTTCCCTCCCAGTGAGCTAGAGCAAGGAGTTTATGAAGAGAATAAAGTTACTAGACTCCTTACCTTTTTCTCTGATCGACATTTTCTCAGCTTCTGGAATCAGGAAATCATAAACCAGCTCTGCCACAATCTCTTCTGACTGCAGGCGAGTTCGACTACGGAACAGATGCAGAGTGGTATTAGTATTTTAATTTTCTTTCCAAGTCACCTCTGCGAACACGGGACTCCATCGTAAATATTGTCACTATTCCCAAGGGAATGCATATCATGCCAGTAATTGCTGGCTGGGTCTCTCTTTGCCCTACAACCAGGTGAGAGTGTGACTATTCCCCTTTGCACTGCACTGCCAAAGTGCTTGATACTTCATTGGAAAGCAGTATTTCCAGGGAGAAGATTACCCTAGGCTCCTTATCTTCAAAGGTGTTTAGGAGCCCAGTTCTCAGTGATGGCAAACTGGGTTAGACACGCAGGCACCCCTGGGATTCATGTCTTTGCCCGTTTTGTCTTTGGCCCATTGCTGAGTTTGCTAAATTCCTCCCTTTTGTGACTCTGCAATTGGCTGGGCCCCGTGCTCTTTTCCATGCCAGTGTCTGCTGGGTTCCCAATCGGCCCAGGGGCTGCACGCATTATCTACGCTTCGTTCTCCCCCAGGATTCCGACGTTCTGGCTGTATTCATCTAGTTACAAAATACCCAGCTGCTGTACCATGGGAGAGTCACCGTGTCACTGGGATTTTTATGGCTCGGGCCCAAAAAAAGAGCATAGAAACTGGAGCTTTGGCAGAGCTGAAGAAGTATTCATTGCTGATGCCCCTGCCAAACACAAGACTGGTGTTCTCAACAACTTACTCTACTCAAAGTGCTTCGCCAGGCAGCCATCAATATGACTGACCCCCATGGAAATTGGCAGTTTCTTAAGAAACAGCCACCCTAGAATGAAAGACGGCTGTATAGCTGTATCTTTTAGCATCTCTTTCAAACCCATTTTCTGTAGTGGAGTAAATAAGTGAAAAGACCAGTGTGAATGGGTATTGCTTTAGGCAGTTCCCAGATCCACTTACAGCTCAGGCACAGCATCGCATTGGCACGGAGGAGCCTAAAAAGGGTGATTCACAGATCCCACAAGTGATTTGCAAAGGGAATCTGGCACATGCTGTATAGAAATAAGGCTCTGATGGATTTATACGTGTGTACCAGGTAGTACCAGTGTGGTTCCCATACAGCAGTGACACTAATGAAGCGATCACGAACAGTATTGCTCTGCCCTTCCCATGTCTTAGATCATACACGTACCCACAGATGCAGATGGTCAGGCAGGTTCTGAACTGCTGTAAACAGCCTCTAATGTGCCGTTTAATAACGTACCGACTTTCCATTTCGTAAGCAATGTCATTGATTTCCACGGCCATTCTCTGAATCTCTTCCCTGGCTTGTTCTTCGGCTGTGTCCTCCACGCTACTCAGGATAACGTCTTCCAAGTAGGAGTCAACAGAGCTCTGGTGCACTCTCACCACCTGGAACGAAACACCAAGATGTTGTTCCTCTGCCTATTGCTGTGCCAGGAGCGTGGTGGAAGCAGATTTCCAAAGAAGCAAGAACAACAGATTTTCCCCAGACTCCCCATTCCAGGCAGGTCGCCCTGAGATTTGTGTTCAGAGGTGCTTTCTGGGAAGAACCACTTGTGTGAAAATGTGTTTTCTGATACTTCTTTCTGAGAACTAATTGCACAGGAACAAGTGCAGGAAGGAACGGATGGCGGAAGAAACACCTCTCCGCCGATCCAGTTCTGCAGCAGCAGGTTAGTTCTGTGAATGCCACAGCAGTTGCTTCCTCAGTTCTCATGGTCCCTCAAGCAACAACCGCCAAATAATAATCAGCAGCATTGACTTCAGTCAATTAAACGCTTTCCGCTCACGCAAATGCTGAGGGAAATGGTTCCATCAAGCCAATATCAGAGTAACATGAATACAACCAAGATAAAATTACTGCTTTTCCAATATGGTGGTAGAGCAGAGAATCTAGAAACGGGTGTTTTCCTCCTGCTAGTCTGAAGGGCATAAGCTGATGGCACTTTGACCTTCCTCGCTTCCCACTCAGAGATGCAGAAAAGATAAGAGGAGAAGCTAAAATTAAAAGAAAAATAAACATGATGCCAGACTCTCTTGGTATTAACCTCCTCCCACAAAGTTTGAAAATGATTGGTTTAGTCCCACTCATTCAACGGGGAGAAAAATGCTTCATGCAGTTAGGAGCTAGGGAGTAGGACTACAGAATAGTTATGGAATACGGTAATTCAGGGTTTTTGTTTCTGGATTTCAAGGCCATGTTATCCATTATCATTACTCCAAAATAATTTTTGTACTTCTTGTTATTTGCAGTCCACCCTTTTTGGAGAAAAATTCGTTCCAAAACCTTGCTTAAAGGCATCCTTCCTGGGAAAGCACCTAATAGTTCTGCTGGACAGACCCAGTGCTGACAAAACATTATTCCTAAAGATGACCTAGGGACATCTGTTCTCCATGGGTGTCTGTTGTGGAAATTTAGAAACCTTCATCCACTCATGATATGCCCAACACGACTGTCTGTCGGGGCATTTAGATCACCCTTGATTAACGGGCGTGACTCTCTTAGGAAGGAATCACCCTCTCTTCACTAAGCCTTCCCCTTCAATCTTAAAACCAGCCGAAGTCAGAGCTGCAGCATCTCCCTTCCATCTGGACCTTCCCACAAGGAGGCGGCTCCTACAAACCAGTCACAGTCCCACCACCTCTCTTGCCTGTTTGAAAATCTCATCTTCTTCCTGACGCCGCCTCTCTTCCACCTGACGACGTCCGCTCTCCTCCGCTTCCCGCATCCGCCTCTGCCTCTCAGCCAGCATGACATAAGCGTGGATCTTCCGTTCTTCTTGCAGCCTCACCAGCTCTTTGGACAGGAAATCGAAGAGGTTCGCCAGTACCCTCCCTTCTTCCCTGGCCAAGTGGCTTTCCACCAAAGACAGCTTTCAAAAAAGAAACCCAAAAAGAATTGTGTTACAAACCCCAGGAATGCTGTTCGAAGTCCCAGGGCTACCGCAGGCATGTGAAACACCTCTGCAGCATCCACTCAAACCAGCCGTGGGACAACCCTCGGAGTCGCGCGTCCTTCTTTTGTTACACGCGCTGGCCTGGCGTAATGTTCCTGTGCATGGGCTCTGAGGGCATAAAGAGGCTAAAATATGGCAAAACCAGTCAAGGCAGGCATAGTCCTGATACTGTCACGCTAGGACAAGCAGCCCCTGTGCTTGGGGGGGGGGGGGGGGGGGGGGAGATAAAGCACTAGACATGCTGTATTCCAGGTACTACGAACCGCTTTCGTGGCTGTGAGTAGGACCAGAATAGCTGCAGAGGCCAGCTGCTTGTTACTGGGGAATGCTCCAGTGCCCACACCCAGAAAGGGGAGGGAGAAAAGTGACAATGAGATGACTTCAGCTGCAAACCCTCCGTCTCTCTGTGCTAAGCTTAGCTAGCTCAGAACAGAAAAATAGGCTCAAAATTTGCAAATGAAGCTTCCTTCTAGCATTTGGAAAGTAAACCCTCAATCTTTATGAGTAGGAAGCTTGAGTAAAGGTTTTGGAAACTGCAGTTGTGAGTACGGCCACATTTCTATCCTCTCCTAAGGACACCAGATGTTTGTTACAGTTCAAAGCCACCTCAGTGCAATGGTACGCTGGACACCGGTGATGCGACCAAAGTGACTCAGCTTGCTGAGCCGCTACAGAAACCGTGAGTCCCGACAGTTTTAGGTATCGAGTCATTACCTACAGTGGTACGAGTTCTAACCAGCGGTAGTTACGCCGAGTTTGCAGGAGTGCAAACGAGACTTCAACATTCCAGGTAATGGAAAACCAGCAAAGCTGTGACAGGGCTGAGACTAGATCCACGTGTTCAGTGCTGCTGTGCCATTCACTCCTTGTTCCAAGCACATCATGTTTTATGGGCTGGGTATGTGTGGTTGCACTTTGGAAAGGGACAAGATCTACGGCAAGTTTATCATCTCCAGTATAAAGCCACAGTCCTTGGCAGGAGGGAATATCTGGAACTGGCTGGGATGCTGAGCCTCTGTTGGAATAAACAGGCAATAACAGAGCAGACCTGAACGTAAAACTCAAAATGGAGCTGAAATATCCTAGATGAGTAATGATAAATCAGCTTGCTTGTATGCTGGGCCATTTGCTCACGCCGTGTTTCAAAGGCGTGGGACTGTCGGTGCTGCACACATGGAGAAGTGACAGTGCTCAGCCCATGGGTGTTTCAGATGGAGGACGGCAGTGCAGTAACTGCACCGGCCCACAGGGAGAGAGAACGTGGGATAACACGCTGCTTCCTCTTTATTGCTCCAGCTGCGGTGTCTAAAACTGGTATGAACCGGAGGAAAACCACTCAGGAACGCTCTTGTCTTAGACTTTTGGTATATATGAGGTTGGAAATTTTCAACCCCTCATCTTTCACCATTTTATCTGGAGTTTCTGTCCTCTTTCTGCAGGAAGCATTTCTTGAAAAATGCCTCTTTTTATACTGGAAAGGTCAAAAACCTGAACAAAACTCCCCTGTGACCACCAGACTGAAGAAACGAGAGTCATCAGTGACTTTCGAAAACAACCACACGCATAGAGATCTCCTGCACCTGCATTCCAGGGAGGTTTAAAGTTCAGTATCTTTGAAGACCTGAGCCCTGGACTTTGTGCCTTCAGAGACATAAAGAATGCCAGAGTAGAGGAGGCAGATACCAGCAGGGGGGGGTAGTGGCTCTCCCAAAAGGAAATTCTGAGCTCAGAGGTCAGCATCTTTGCCATTTACCATTACTCTCTCTCCTCTGTGAATGTCATTACAGTGTCTGATCTGCTCTCTCCTTTGCTCCCACCTGGACTTCCAGAAGAGGAGGAGCATTTCAAGTTCCTAATGCCTAAAGCTCTTATTTTTCTCTTAATTCCTCAACAGAAAAAAAATCAGTATTCCTGCATTCCACACCTGGGCTCCCTGTGTATGAGGGAGCATCTGGAAACGATAACCAGTAAAACACAGTCACCCAGATCCACCCAGCAGGAAGCAGTGGTCTGGCTTCACCTCTGCCAGGCCAGCTGGCTGGCAGATGCTGTTCTCATAACCTGGAACCTGCGGAATTGCCTCACAGACGCATTGAAAAACACAAGAGAGCGGTAAAAACGATAGGAAAATCTTCAGGAATGTGGGAGATACTGTGTATCTGAGATGCTGTGAGGTCTGGACACAATTGCTTTATGATCTGCTTCAGACCAGCATCTGCCATTTGATTCACCTTGCTCTGGAAGGTTGTGGCCCTGCAAGGAAATAGGATGAGAATTTGCATCCCCAGCTCTCCCTAGATCCTTGGCAGAGGATGGAGCCCAAAATCTCTCTGCTCTCCATAACAGTGGCAAGTACAACAATGTGACCCTATAGCTAAGGTCCTAGAAGGCTCAAACCCAGCAAGATGTAAAAGTAAATCCTCTTTGCCTTCTTTTGTGACGTTTTATGCCTGAGGAGGAGCCTGAAAGGGTGCCAAGCTAGAAAAGGGGCAGAGAAATGACCAAGCAGCAACACACACTCAGTAAAACATCTGATGGATGTGAGTGACAAGCATGTGTGGTGATGCCAAGTCACCACAGCAGTCAAATAGATTAAAACACGGGGAAACTGAGGCTTGTCTGACAGTGCAGTTTCTCAGCCCTGTGAATATAAACAAGTGCTCTGCCTGCAAACAAAGCAAGCACAGCCCGGGTAGCAGCTGCAGCACCTCAGTCTGTTTCTGAGATTCCCCAGAGTCCCCAGAGCAGTGAGAGAGCAATTTTAGCCCCTCAGGCACTGAATGCTTAGCCTGTGCTAGGAGAGCATTTTTGTTACTTGGGGTGCTTCCTGTGCTGTGGATCATAGAAAACACAAAGAAATGAAACACGAGAGTGTTGGTGGTACTGCAAGCAGAGAGTTCCCAGTCAGGACAGTGCAGTCAATCAGCCTTCCCCTATACAGGCAAACCTTGTGCATTTGCAAGTCATGCTGTTGCTGTAGAACCAGTGTCCTTTGCTCCTCCGCCTTCAAAAGCAGCTGTCCATCCTCCTGGAGTGCGTGAGTGGTGCGCAGCTCTCGGATCAGTTCCAGCCGCTTCTCCTTCCCTTCAAACATCTTTAAAATAAAGAAGTTAAACAAGCAAGCGTATTAAACGGCGAACACAGATCAACATGTTTTGCCAGCAGAGCACACCCTTTTTATCCAAGTTGCAAGGTCAGCTGTTTCCAAGACCTAGTTCTCTGTAACGAATTTGTGACCACGCTTAAACAAACACTACAGCTATCAGGTAAATCCTGCCTAAACCCTCCCGCATAGAAGGTGCAAGTTGAGACCTTCTGCTGTTGAGTGTAGATGATCCCTTGCTACTGTATTTTATATATTTATTTCTTCGTTAATTCTGTTCGGCGTCACCCAGAACTCAAACCACTGGAACGCGGAACAGCAACACCAATGTCAAGCGAAAGGGGCAATAGCCTTCTGGATATCCTGCTACATCAACCTCAATGTCACAGCTTCCCAGTGTGAGCATTGCCCCTTTTCCTCAGTCCAGGGTTAGATGTCTCCTGTTTCAACACCTACTGTTACCTGACCTCGTTTTGAGGGAGTCCAGCAACAGCTCAAAGCAAGAAATTGGTGGGGAGGTGGTTGAAACTGCTGCTGTCCCTGTTACAGGGTTACGTAACCCAGCCCCTCCCTGACACTGTCTTATTTTCATTCCCCCTCTCTTCCAACAGGACTTCCAGCAGCAACAAACGATCACTCAACCCTACTCACATCATTCTCCGAGTCATTTATAATCTCTGAGTTATTTATAATCCTGTAGCAGCTGGAGGAGATTCCTAAAATTACGGGACATTTCATGAGGTGAAATTCAACAGTCCTGCAGTGGCATCAAACTTCCTTTTCATAGATCACCACAGAACGGGAGAAGACTTGGGAAGTCTGTATTCCACCTCAAGCCACTTCCACAGTGTTGCACTGTTTGCTAAAGCTCAGTCTCCCACGTGGGAACACTTCACAAACACTGAGTAGTTAGTGCAAGAGAGAATATCAATTATATTCTCAGCAGGCATGAAAACAAACCTCCTGCACTGGTCTGATGAAAAGTGGTAGACTGGCTTAATATAAAGCTCATGAGGCACGGCAATTAATTTTATCTAGACCCACTTCTGCTCCCCTGGAAGCAGAATGAGATGGGTCCTGCACTTGCTGGAAATCAGGGTGGTATGCTCCTCAGCTGAGGTGCAGCTCACCAGCACAGGAAACTGGAAAGATGGTATGAAATACAAGTTGCCTTGCTGGGATGTGGGAGGTTTCTTGTGCCTGGATCTTGGCATAAGCAAGGCAAAATATACTCACGTTCCAGATCTAGTCTACAATTTGCCATTTGAATATTTCTGCTTGGAAGCATCTAATTAAACAGCTGAGTGTAGAGGATGGCACGAACATGGAGACACTCACAGACACGTATAAGAACCTAGAAGTTCCTGTAAGAAATGTGGGCTGGAGAGCAGACTTCAGCCTTGAAGGACTCCAGATAACATACAGGAGGATACGCTGCAAATATCCTCATTACCCTTTAGTGCTGTCGAAGAAAGATTGCAAACATGCTTTCAACCATTCCCACCATCATTCTGAAGAGACCCATAAACGAAGAGGCAGAGGATACCATGTTCTGAATAGCCCTGCCTCGGAGCAACTTCTGCAGACAGATCACTGCCAGTTCTGTTTCCTCTTCCTCCTGCCGAAACACAACAAATATCCACACGATAATTCATTATTTCTTTGGGAGACTGGGGTTCTATAGATTATCCATCTGACTATCAAAAAGTCTAACTAGTATCCAGCTGTTTCTCAGCTGTTTCTGAACACCATTCTTCTTATTTCCAGGGAAAGGAAGGTGAGTCAGAATAATAGGTGCTTTCATGTTTTACAGGAGATGGGGGAGAAAGGCTGTATGCTTAGATTCCGTTTGAGGTTTTAGAGGTCTTTAGAGACGAGAAACCCAATGATAAGGAGATGCTGATGGAGAAGATGACTGTATGCGTTAGAAATACTATTTGGAGTTTGACTGAATCTGAGTTTGCACAATGAGTGTCAGCTACATTAATTTAACAGGTCAAGACACGAGGGGGATAGAGTTGTTATTGAAGGAGGTGCAAGAGAGCTGTTAACCATAAATAAAGGGATTAAATTAAAAGGGAACATACACAATTTTTCTTTTGATATTTATTCCAGTGGTGATCTTTTTCAGAATAATTCAATAAATTTAAGACTCAGAAAGTGATCGTTTGGAAGTAAAATTAAAAACATTATATCGTGATTTGTCTCTTTGAGAACTTTACTGGCCTAGCCCTGTGTGACTGATACCAACCTGGAAGAATGACGGATAATAGTGGGAAAGGGAACCTGACCCTAGGAGGAAAAAACCACAAAGGGACTTATTTTAAAATGAGGAAGGACGGCTGGCAGCATTTTTTCTTGCTAAGAGGTCTTCCAGTTTGGAATTGACAGTAGCAGAAGGAAAAAGCCTTTGGGTGCCAGGGGAAGATAAAAAGAAATCTAAAAATTGCGAGGAAGTGTTTTTAATAAAGCACCTATGAGGTCTGCAGTGGAACGTGGTATTTTAGAAGTGTCGGAAAAACAGGGAAGAGTGTGGGACGAGAGAAGTGGTGTGGGCTTGAATCTTAGTATCTGGTTTTTCTTAGGTGTTGAAGATTAAGTTTTCCAAAAGCAAAAGGAAGCATTGCTGCCTTTCCACACCCCCGCCCAGGAGGAGAAAGCAGAACTAGCTAAAGCACTGCCTTATGACTTATGTTCTTTTCTCTGGGAAGAAGGGATGAATTTCCAGTGCAGTTAGGGTGAAACTGTACCGTATCATCAGGCTTCAGTGTGAAAACCCTGCAGGACAGCATTTTGGAAATGGAGATGGCACATACATCTGACAGGTACGCTTAAGTGCTTGGGTTGATGTAAACTAAGATTTGGGCTAAATTTTTGTGGGATGCATTTTTCTTGTTCAGTGGTGCAAACTGTGCCTTAGCAAGGGCAATCATCACTTTATCTGCCTGCTACGGAACAGCAGGAAAGAATGAGGGGAGATAGAAAGCCTATCATGCCCTGCAGGAAACCCCCCCCCAGGAATTAAGGATATAAAAGGATCTAGGAGCAGGCTGAAAAATAGAGGGGGCTGGGGGAAAGTCATAAACCAGTGAAGGAATTCAGAGCTGCTCTGTGAGCTTGTTGTGGCTAGTAAGTGCATAAGAAATGACTAGGGGAGAGGAGTTGAGGGGGCCTGCAGTAGTGTCTCCGTTCTCCCCGCTTTCTTTTATATCCCTTGCGGTCCATGTCACCCGCCTGTCACGCTGGCACGCTTTCCTTTAGAGATCCTCAAGTCCAGCAGGAAGAGGCCGGTGCAGTTAGCAGTTGGTATCTGTGTATGGCAGGGAAGAGGCATTAACAACAGAGAAGAGCCTTGCTTTCAGTGCTCCTCACAGCCAGCTGGTAGGAGAAACCTTACATGGATTCTGCAAGGCAGGAGATGTTAGTGCTGCTCTTCAGTGGCTGAAGTGGCCTGATTTTACAGGTGGAGATTCACTGGAGAGTTCCATTCTTTTATGTGTTTACACATAAAGATACTTGAAAATAAATCAAATGTTGACAGAATTCATTTAGGTGGAATTCTATTGTATTGGAACTCTTTAAAAAATGTATATAATCTGTAATCATGCTCAAGAATGACTACAACTGGTGGATAAATTCTTCAGATTTCTTTCCATATTACCTGGAAGTACTTAAAAATCTGCTAAATGGGTACATCTAAATAGTGTAAATCTACCACTGCAATAAAATATCCAGTACCTAGGAGTTAGTAAGGCTGTGGAAAGGTCTTCCAAAGGAGATATTATTCTTTCTGTCATCCTCAAATAGACTATATAAAACACAGGACATCCTACTGCACAAAGGACGGCAGCATGGATGACCTAATAAGGTGCTGCTGGTGCCACTCGTGGCACTCTCATGGTTGTGCGACACTCAAACTCGCAAGTTTAAATTGTGATAATTGTGTCTGATTCTTCCTACGTCACGAAATGGTGTTAATAAGCAGGCAATCCACTGGGGCAACCACCTATTCAGTATGCTACTTTAAGAAAGGAAAAGAAGTTGCAGCTCCCCTAGGAAGCTGTGGTTTTTTACAGCATAGCACATCCCCCAGGACACGTCGTAACTGCTATTTCACTCACTGCAGAAGAGTCATTGTCTGTGAACTGGAGCATGCTCATCAAAGACTGCATCCTGCATGATGACAAGAGCTTCGCTCCAGCCAATCAATGAATTGCATGCTCAGTGCTCAGCACCCAGAGCAGAACGTTGGAAGATACTGAATAAACACAGTATGATTCTTGCCTTTTTATTCTCCAAGAGCAAGGAAATGATGTCTACTAATTTATGTCTTTATAAAATAAAGGATTGCGCCAAAAGATTTTCAATTCTTCAGCTGCTAGTATCTTTGTCGAATTAAGAGAGACTGAGAGAGTCTTAGCGATGGCTATTTCTAACATGAATACACACAAAAAAAGATAAAGCTCATTTCTTTCCTTCTCTGGGACTTCCTTTAACAACCGTGTAGGAAACAGCCAGGGATCAACAGATTAAAAAAAAGAAAGTGCTAAAACCAGCCCACTTACAATTGATGGTTTTTCCAGGATTGGAGTGAGTGGCCGAGGAACAGGCTTTTCTACTTTTTCAAGGAAACGGAGCGGCTTCTTCGTCTCCTTGACTTTATTCTTCTTCTCCAGGAGTGCCTGGAATAGGCATAGAATTTAATCAGAGAGATTTGGGCTAGCAGGCTTGTGGCTTCTATTTCTTACTGCACATCAACCAAAAAACTGGATATGGTCAGTAGATGAGGCTATTGGTTGGTCGGAAGATACCGATGGGAACTTCAAAATCATATGTAAAAAGGAAGCAAGAGTTGGTTTACTGTATTTACAAGTAAGTCATGAGCAACTGGGATGGATGCCCCATCCCTGGCAGCCTTCAGGGCCAGGCTGGATGGGGCTTGGAGCAACCTGGTCTAGTGGAGGGTGTCCCTGCCCATGGCAGGGGGGTTGGAACTGGATAATCCTTAAGGTCCCTTCCAACCCCAACCGTTCTGTGATTCTATGATAGGGTGAGTCACCTAAAACTGATCGAAAATGGGTATGAACTTAATATATGATACTTTCCTTTTTTTCCTTTTTTCTTTCATTTTAAAATAGGAATCTCACTGAACCATTTAAACACTGACCCATTGCAAGCAGAGGCAGTTGTGTGTGTTACTTTCCTTATGCAATAACAACATTAATTATTTTCCTATAGAGGTGAGATTCTTTCAAAACATGAAAAATGGGTAGGAATGTCACAATTTAATATCAGTTTACATATCACTACAGAACTGTTACAACTCTTTGCCTTTAACTATAGGTACAATGCTCGTTACTGCGGGTTAGAAACGTTAGGCGGCCAGGAGATTTTATGAAGGGGGGCACTTGAAGAGTGTATCATTGCGTTTCTGGGGCCCATCCTCGGCGAGATGTCGTTGTACGAGACGCTGTTACTGTGCAGGGTTGAACCGAGTGCCCCAGGACCCCTTCCTTGCACATTATGTGTTGAAACTCTTTGCTCATCTGCGACAGCCCAGCAGCTCAGTGGCACCCACAGCAACTGTTCCCATAGAGCAAGGGTGAAAGGGAGACTAACTTCCTTCTACAGGCAAACCCACAAGCCCATGCCGAGTGGATTTTATCTTGCTTGCAGCTGTTTGGTGGCAGATGCCAAACCTTGTCAGGCAAAGCAGGCCAGGAATGGAAACGCACCACGGCCTCAGCTCTCTCAGGACATTTTCAAACTGTTCAGAGAGCCAAAGTCCTGCCAACTTCCCATCGCAAGCGGCTTACAATAAGTTATTCAGGTAATCATTTCCAACTGCATGGCAACGCTTGCCTGCTGTAGGACACCACGCCTCGGCTTGCAAAGGAAAGGGAAGAGAGTACGCACATTTAAAGCTTCTTCAAAATTATAATCCTACTACTGTACGGGTTGGTTCTGTAGTCTTTATTACTGGAAGAACAGATATATTCCAGCAAGGAAAAATGTGCATTTCTCTTTTCTTTCTCCCTTTCAAATGTTCAAATACAGTATTCCACTAGGGAGGGAAACCAAAGACAAACTTAGGAAAAAAATCCCATGCTGAATTTCTCTCTCCAGTAACAGGAAATTGATGGCCCTTGCACAGAAATTAATGAAGTTTTGAAACTCCAGTGGTCATTGTACAGAACTCTTCTTGTTTGCATATTGGATCTGATTTTTCAGGCCAGGATAATGAATTGCTCCAGAAAAGGAGAGAGATTTCTAGATGGAGAGGATAAAATGCTTTGTTATTGAAAACTTTTGAAATGGATTGTGTTAATAATGCAAGGATCAAAGCTTATAAACGGCTTGTAAGCCACGTGAAATGGTTATAGCTCAAAACGGTCGAGAGATTTTCTCAACTGTTTCTTGTATTTGATGACCTTGGAGCTCTCTGGCATGAAGATTACAACAGTGCTTGCTGTGATTTATAAGGTGTTTTGCATGATGGGGGGGTGTGAATGGAAAGAAAAAAGCTGCTGTAGTTGTGATTCTTTTGAAAACAATGGCTCCTATGTTTATTAAGTACAATGTCGCGTTCATAAGAATTTTTCTAATAAAACCTTAGCCTCCAAAAACATTTCTTGCTAACCAGAATAACAAAATGCAACCAGAATAACAACTTTTAAAGGCAGAAACATCTAGGAGCACTTCTGACAAGATGGGAATTCTTATTAATGCAGATTTGAGGAATACTGCAGTTTCCAGAAGCGGTTTTATGTTTTCATGTCAGCACACCCTAGTGCCTGTTTCGCTACCTTTATAAGTCAAAAATGCTTACCATTTGCTTTTTCAAATATGGCTTAAAGTTCTTTAAGACTTTAATGTAAGAGAAGAAAAAGAAAATACTTTTTTTTTTTTTTTTTTTTGCATTAACTGGTTCTGCCTAACTTAACAAGTTACTGTTTTTCCAAATAGGGTGACCAGGGCCCAAGAATCACTGTAAAATGCTGTCTTTAAAAAGAAAAAAGTGCTAGATTTCTGAACAACATACTTCAAATGTTACTGCCTACATACCACACTCTGATTTTTCTGAGATAGACTACATTACCTTTTTCAGGTAGTCGGTTCAGGGTCATGGTATAATCTGGTTGGATCGGCCAATGAAGGAAGGACCACCCAATTCATCTCCCTTTCATCTTCCTGGCAAACGTAGTGAACAGCAAACAGCACCCATGCTTTTGGCCCTACATTTTAGCTTCTTTGCTAGCTTCTGGCAGAAGTTCTGACAGGATAGTGGCTTGAGAAACAACTCTCCATCCTTATCTTCTCTGTGATCCTCTCCTTTTCACAAGACACTAGGTATATTTTATTTTCATGTACAGTACAGAGTTGTCGTTCTGCCTTTCTGCAAGGAAGAAAGTGAGATCACGGCGGACGGACTGACTACCTATTCTGCAATGCAGCATGGCTGCTGCATCTTGGCTGATCGAGACGAGCTCTTAGGGCTTGTCTGAGCACGAGTCAACTAACACTGTGTTGAAGACCTGTTCTTGATGAAATAACTGCTTGAGCAGGTTTTCCTACACTTTGAAGTTGGCAGATTTTCTCCTGAGACATTCTTGGCCCCTCTACTTCTCCACCTCCTTCCAGCAACCGGATAAAAGAAAACAGACGTGATGGGAGTTGCACTTAATGCTGAGGTGAGAGATTCTTTTTTCTGACATCATCTTGTTCCAGCACTTTGAAACGACCTGACACTTCACCCATCTTGAGTCACCAGAGCACACAGGGTCAGCCTAAAGTCACACATTGTTCTGCACTGGGATTTCTCCTAGCAACTCCTCGGTTCCTCCTTGGTGTATCCTCTTACCTAGTTGCATTTCTTTCCTACTGTAATTAGCTAGATCAGTATGCTATCTCCTTAATGACTTGGATTTTCACACAAGGCTGCCTATATAATGGCTCACTTACATTCCTTAAAGCATTGTCACCTGCTCTGGCTAGCAGCTAGCTTTTCTTGTTTTTTTACAGATCTGATTTATGATACATATCATTGTTTTTACTGTAAATCCTGGGTCATTCCTCTTTCTGCCATGTTCTCGTGGTTTAGAGAATTATTTTAAAAATACTGAGCGTACATAATGCTTTGCAAAAGGTTTCAGGATGCTCCTCAAAAAGTCTTCTTCTAAAATCACTTCTTTTTGACTTAGTTTCAAGTCTGGAAGAAGCTGTTGTTATTCTCAAGAGGAAACAGATCCTTTTTGTAGTTCCTTGGATAATAGCTTATCCCTTCTTACAGGCTTTAAGCTTAGGAAAATCATAGAATCTTTTAGGTTGGAAAATACCCTTAAGATCATCAAGTCCTCAAGATTGCAAACCAAGAGGAGCATAATGAGGAGGACTAGTCCATCTTGCCATCTGTATGCTCAGAGACACAAACCTTGGAAACTTCCTTTGTTAAAATTAATTATTTCTGAGGCCAAAATCTGGCATTCCTCCTCTATTTGCCAGCTCCTTACACAGATTCTCTAGGGAAAATGAAAAACTCATTCTAGAGCTAGCTCACTGTGTACTCTCTGAATTTTCTAGAGTTCTGCTTTATTTCTGAGATTATTTGGGGTTTGTAAGCAGATGATCTTTAAGGTCCCTTCCAACCCAAACCCTTCTGTGATTCTATTACAGGAGAAAATTTATAGATGACGTGTGCTGGGACAGGACTAGAAAGAGGCTTTTGAAGAGAAGAGTGGTCCAGCTGCTCAGCTATAGAAATAACGAACAGCAACCAAAACGGTGCCCTTCTGAGATGATCCCTAATTGCCTGCTTTAAACCTCTCTCATATCGTATGTGATGGAGGTTGTTGGCACCACCGGGACTGCTTACGCCAAGCGGTCAGGCAGCTGGCCTCTCAAGCGCTAAATTCTGTTACCTCAAGTACTCTGCACCCTTTACTTATCCCCTGCTTGACAGCTCCAGTTGCTTATGAGGTGGGCCTGTCAGAGAGGCCCTGCTAAGCCAGAACATGCTATAGCCACCAAAGTTAAAAAGCAAAAGCCTCTGATGGGGGAAGTGACCGGTAACACCACCACAGAGCTCAAGTGCTTATTAGGGCAGTAATTTCTTGTTGCTCCGGACTGAAAGTTTGTTTAAGTCTAACGGTGCCTGAGGCAGTCTGGGTGTTTCGCCGTGTTAGTACTTTCTGCTTGTCTGGACCAACCAGCCTCGTGTCTACTTCTGTGTATCTAAAAGCAGCAGTTAAATTTTGCATATTGGATTTATCACCTTTGCCTGCAAAGGAAATGCTTTGTAATTTTAAAAGAATACACCTCTTGCCCTTTTGTGGTGGGGAAATGAGTGTTATGTTAGCCCCTCAGTTGGTATAAATAAGTGTGTACCAAGTGCCACATTGGAATGCCATCCAGAGGGACCTGGACAGGCTGGAGAGCTGGGCCGCTGCCAACCTCATGGAGTTCAACAAGGCCAAGGGCAAGGTCCTGCACCTGGGTTGGGGCAATCCCAAAGACAAGGACAGGCTGGGCGGAGAATGGATGGAGAGCAGCCCTGAGGAGAAGGACTTGGGGGTGCTGGGGGATGAAAAGCTGGACATGACCTGGCCGTGTGCGCTGGCAGCCCAGAAAGCCAACTGTATCCTGGACTGTATCCAGAGCAGTGTGGCCAGCAGGGCGAGGGAGGGGATTCTCCCCCTCTACTCTGCTCTTGTGAGACCCCACCTGGAGTGCTGCGTCCAGCTGTGGAGCCCTCAGCATCAGAAGGATATCGACCAGTTGGAACGAGTCCAGAGGAGACCACAAAGATGCTCCAAGGGCTGGAGCCCCTCTGCTATGGGGACAGGCTGGGAGAGTTGGGGGTGCTCAGCCTGGAGAAGAGAAGGCTCCAGGGAGACCTTATAGCACCTTCCAGTGCCTGAAGGGGCTGACAAGGAAGCTGGGGGGGACTTTTTACAAGGGCCTGTAGTGACAGGACAAGGGGTAACAGGTTTAAACTGAACGCGGGGAGATTTAGATTGGATATCAGGAAGAAGTTCTTCCCGTAGAGACTGGTGAGGCCCTGGGACAGGTTGCCCAGAGAAGCTGTGGATGCCCCATCCCTGGAAGTGTTCAAGGCCAGGCTGGATGAGGCTTGGAGCACCCTGGTCTGGTGGAGGGTGTCCCTGCCCATGGCAGGGGGGTTGGAACTGGATGATATTTAAGGTCCCTTCCAACCCAAACCATTCTATCATTCTATGATTCTAAGTGATCTCTGTTGATTTAAGAAAGAAAACATGCAGAACTGCCTGCTTTTGTTCTGCATTCCATCTCCCTTCGGCCACCAATTTTTCTCTGAAGGGACGTTATTGTGTGAGCAGCCAGCATTAGGGCATACTTCTTCCCCGTGACTATAGTGCAGACACTCCACTGTAGTCTTTCAAACCTTGAGAAGCAGTTTGAACAAATAAAATACAATTGCTGTAATTGGAATTCAGCTCTGAAAGCCTGGGCTAACGTTCTGCTGCCTCTGGGAACTGTGTTATGATCCAGATTATATATAGTCACTCCTTGAATTTTATGCAGACTGCACCCAAACTCATACCCCTTCAACAGTGTCTCTTTTTCTGTAAAACTGTAGTGAGTTCATGACTCCAGTTCTTGAAAACTTTGCTTAGTACTCGGTATTTTCTTTGAAAATGTTCCTTCTGAATAATAAACAGGTGCCGTATTTCATCTTTACAACATCCAATGGAATTTAAATTTGAGATAATATGATTGATTTTTCAGAATAAGATTTTAATTTAGAATTCATTAGTAGAAAGTTACTGTCTGCATTGAGAGTATTATTGAATTGCACTAAAACAGAAGAGCTATACACATAATTTCCAATTATGAAATATTTCTTCACTAAATAAAGCATAAGTGAAAGTGACCAAGCTTTACAAATGAAATCAAATATTTTTCAGAGATCCAGCAGCCAGCCAAAAATACAGCTGATTTTAAAAAACGGTAACCCTCAACAGCACCACAAGAAGCATAGTTAAAAGTACACGTAGTTTACAAATATCGTGATTGAAGATGCAAATGAGGCACTTCTTTCCTCAGTGGTTAATTGCATATATGGACACCTCATCTGCAGGAACAGTTGTGATAAATTAAGATACACAAACCACTATAAGCATGTTTGCAAATCAGATGCTGTTGTTAGGGAACAACAGTGACGTGCATCCACACTTCTGACCCGATTTTATGAGTGGGGTCATTTTAATCGTGCTTTGCTGCAGGTGTTTTTACATAATGTATTTAAAATGCACATTTTTAAACATGTACAGAATTTTTAGAATATGAATCCCGATTCGGTTTATTTCATTATGAGCAGGGTGACAGCGTAACCAGCAGGCACGCTATACGTGCGTCATAAAAGCAAGGGGGAAATGAGAACGAGCCAATGGCAGGAGAAAATTTCTAACAACAGACATGGTATGTTCCGATCCAAATTCCTGATCTGCAGGAAGACAGAAGCAGCTAGGCTTGTTTTCTATAGAGTTGGAGCAGGAGCACAGAGGTTAGGGAGAGAGAGTACTGACAGGCTGAGCTCTAGGGCAGTACCGGTCATGCCTACAACAGCCTCAATGTTTGATTCATTCTGTCCTTGAAGATTGTCTTACAGAAAATATTAATTTAGCACAGGAAATTGGGAGAAAGCTTACACGTGTGTCTTCCCCATTGAATTTTTGAGCAGTTCAAATCTAAGAGGAACTGACATGCCGCTGGATACAGCTCCATACCTGGTGAACCTGTGCCAGCTCCACCTCTAGCCTTGCCGATCTTTTAATAGATCCAGTCTTAGTGTTAGTGTACTTAGGTGTTGACGCTTTAACCTTGACCTGCGTGACGGAATCTGGGAGAGATGCTTCCAGTTCACACAGTCCTAAGAAACACAAACAGCAACCAAGTAACGGAATGGTGGGGAGAGAAACATGAGTTTTGTTAATATTTTAAGTAAATATCTCATACAAACTAAATCTTACCTGCAAAGGTGTTAAGATACAAGTTTTTTACAACATAGCGTTCAGAATGGTTGTCTGGGAAATAACCAATTCGTGACAAAGGAGCGTATGTTTGTGATGCAAAGTCAGTATACTCTTTGATGATATCTCCTCTCTCCAGCTTCCCCATCATATTATGCCTCTTAGCGATCAGTTTCCTGAGCACTGAAAAGGAAATTCAAATGTGAGCAGGTTCTTCATACAAATAGTTCTAAAAAAGCCGTATCTTTGGAAAATCCCAAGAGCTTTTGCTGGTTAATACAAAAACGTGACCTGTTTGACCAGAACAAATGCTGGCCATGCACAGTGTGGATGCAACCTGTTTCATCTTGAATAAAGACTGCAGCCTTGTGAAAATGGAAATGGCTTGTCTGAAAACTAAGTCTCGTACTGCTCTTTCCCTGTCTTTCAGACTTACTCAGCGCACAGTCACGCTGAATCTTTTTTATTTTCTCTTCTTTAGCCTTCTGATGATTTTGCCAGTGGTCATCCAAGCGCTTGGCATCCAGCTCATTCTGATTCTTCTCTCGCCTCTGCAGCAGCTTCTTTAAGACTTCCAGTTGAACCTCCTGCAACCTGCCAGGAAGTAAATGCCAGGTATGACCTACTGTACTCTGCAGTGTTCTGTGCAATCCCGTCATCATCAAACCCTACATGCAAACAGGCTACTTTACACGTAGTTAATATCTCGTATTTAATTTTTCAGTTTAAAAAGGGAGTTTAGCATTGGTGAAAAGTATTTTGGTAGCAGTCTCTTGTATTAAATTTAACAAAAATATCCCTTCCCCAGATCAGGGGATTTTCACAGAAATAAAAAGCTTGTACCCTTCAGTCAATCCCCTAAACCTTCTTGTTCCTTCTCTATTCAGCCAATAGTTAAAAGAAATAAAGAGTATAATTGGACTCCTACTTTTCTATTTCCTGTTCTCTGAAGGCCCATTCCTTCCTCTCCATATCGTCCATCATTTTCCTTCTCTTCGCAATTTGTGAGGCATTGTCCAAGGCTGGAAGAGTTGCTTCCCATGCACGTTTTTCCCGGGCACGTTCAATCATCTCCACCTCAGCTAGTCCTGCTGGTAGCCCCCGACCTTCCAGGGACAAGAAGCAGTAGCTCATTAGGAGAATGGTGAATCCAGCTAATAACCACCACCAAAGAGAAAGAGAGGGCTGCATGGCCACAAGTCCAGGTGTTAAACACAAGCACAACTGTCAATAGCCAGAAGTAAATACTTCTAAAGCCAGTAAAATTCTACAGTATGAAGAATGGTAGGACCTGCAGTTGCTATAGCTTAGTTGACAACACTCGCATTGCAACACAGGTTGCCCAGAGAAGCTGTGGATGCCCCATCCCTGCAAGTGTCCAAGGCCAGGCTGGATGAGGCTTGGAGCAACCTGGTCTAGTGGAGGGTGGCCCTGCCCATGGCAGGGGATTGGAACTGGATGGGCTTTAAGGTCCCTTCTAACCCAAACCATTCTATGATTCTATGAATCTATGATTTCATTCTCCACTGCAGGCTGCAAAAGAGGAAGAACTTTTCCACGAAGACAATTCCTGAGAATGAGCACTTTCTCTGGCATGTCCAGTGTCCATCACTATTGCAGGTGTGACACTGGGAAATTAAGTCTGTAGGTGTATTCTGGGGCAGCAGTGTTCGTACAGGTTTTTTACTGATGCGTAACTCAGAAGAGCTGAAAAACAGTAGGGAACTGCTAGTTCATATTTGTAAAACATGAGACTTCTTTTTATATTGAATGATCTCAAAACTCTCTATGAATGCTCTGGAATAGCGCTATTGAGTGGGTAAATATCATACCTATTTCAGAAATAGATAAAATAATGTGATCCAAAGGAAGATAACGAAGGGCTGGCAATAGGCTTGAAACCTGACATATTGAAAAAAAGAACCCCCAACTAAAAGGGGGATGCGATTATTGTAATTCATCCTGATTTCACAACTCACCCCAAGTGAGTGTAGCAAGTGTCAGAAGTTCAGGGACCGAGCCACTGGGAACTATGTATTCAGGGGAATAGGGATCCGTCTGGGCTTCACCATCCCTGTAATCTGTCTGCGTGCCCAAAGTTCGTAACTTGGGACCAAAGACCTTGCTGTCTCCTGCCGCTGAATGGACACAGGGCTCCATCCTAAAAAGAGATGCAAGATGGAAGGACATTTGTCGCATTCATTAAAAAACCAAACCAGAACCACAACACTAACCCAAAGGTAGGATATCCACATAAGTTTCAGTGTATCTTAACATGGCTTCCATTGATGTTAAAACCACACTGAGGCTACGCTGAGTCCTCTGAAACCTCTCTCCTACGTTAGCAATCCAGAAGTCTTCTGGCTTCAGCTCTCAAAAGTTATTACATGCCAATCTTCCCTATGTATCCATTCTAAAGCATTGCTTTTAATGGGCACAAAAAGTAACTAATAGCTGAGTGTAAAATGAAGTAGGACTGCTTCAGTTTAGCTGACATGTTTGTCTTTCCAGCATTTCCAGAACAAAACCGATGTAAGCATGTGCAACTTCCATTCACTCTACTAGGAACTGAATCTTCTTATGTCCTCTCCAACTTTGATCCCCACTGAAAACCACACTAGACTACTCCATGGATGCTCTACACCACTGGACAGCATTGCAGCTGTCACAGAGATTGTCATCAGAAGGTTTTCCAACAATATTGCTGCATTGGAGTATCTTCTTTGCACTGGTATCTCTTCCAGGATTCAGAGATACTTGGCTGGCTGTTTCAGGCCTCATAATCATAACACACTTAAGGCACACGTCCTTTACCCAGAAGGCAGTACTTACACACTGCAAGCAAATTCTGAAACAGTCACCTGTTCCTCAGGAATTCTCAGTGGGGAACAAATCCTTACCTCTTAACAAGATTTCCTGTTGGTTCATTATGAAAAATAGTGGTCACCAGCTGATAGTTCTCAATCTTTTTCTGCTGAGATGTGACCCATTACACCAGTAACGTTCCAGAACTCACTACTTACTTACTTACTTTTCCAATGCATAAGCAACGTTTAGCGGAAGCAGCTTATCAGAAGGGACGAGGGGGCTGGGAAGAGAGAATGCAGATGTAAGACAACAACCATGAGCTTAAGAGACCATTACGGTTCAGAAAAACTGCAGTCCACTCCTTTCAGTGGAGTTACACTGATTTTCCACAACCCAGGTTCTGTAGTTGCATGTTTAAGAATTCTGCTTGAATATGAAACAATTATTTCATAGCTAAGGAGCAAGTTTCAGCAGTAGGAGCAAGTGTTATTCTTCTGTCAAAGCAGAAAGTGGAATTGCAGAACAAGACAATATTTAAAAGAAGTTAGTTTTGAGTGTGCTTAAAACACTTTGTGTATGTTTCACTAATTAGTTGACTTATTTTCACTTTGAGATTTTGAGAAATTTTTTTTAATAACTTGAAATCGTGCAATGAAATCCTACAGTCAGGTGGTAAGGTGAGCTGGTTTGGACTTATCTAACTTCCTTTTTTTGCAGTATTTTATGAAGTATCTTCAAAGTGATATGGGCTCAACGACATATGAAGAATTCCTGTTTCGGCATTCTTGTAGTTTGCACTTTGCAGTTCACTATCCATTTCCCTTAGCATTTGAGAGACTTTAGATCTTAATTTTGAATTGCAGAAGATGATAACATCATCTTAGTCCTTTTTTTTGTTGTTAATAGAGGAGCCATAAAGAACTTCAATTTCTTAAACTTGGTAGGGTTTTTATATGTAAAGTGGACATGTTGGCCAATAGCTGCTGACTCTAACAGTGAACGTAATTCAAAGTGTATGTGACTAGGTTCAGAATGTTTGTGCGCCAGCTGTTGGTTCAGATCTTGGGTCTACTGTTGACGTGCAGTGTCATTCTAGAAGGAGCAGGGTAGTCCTGCAGTAGAGGACATCATTGATGAAAGGTTAATCAAGGATTCCCCTTGCTCCCTTTATGCTCTTGGCAAAAACTGGGAATTAAAATGTTCCTCCTTAAGAAAGCACCTTTCCAAAAGTCTGGAGAACCACAATGGCTTTGTGAGCATCTTCTTCCTTTCTGTAGGAGTATCTACAGCCCAAAGATTTCTACAAATAATTATGAAGTGCAGAATGCCTGCTACATTACATACGGTAACTCATTATCTGAAAATTCTGGCACAGTGTGAATTTTAAAAGACCTTGTGATTTAGACCGATAGATTTTCTATAGTAGTGATCAAAGAACCAACAGAAAAGACAAAAAGAAAAAAAAAAGAAAAAAAAAAAAAGCCCTGGCATATATTTAGGTGCTCTTTAAACTACACAAAAGCAAAGCTTCTGAAGTTCATTCCTTACCGCGCAAAATATTTGTAGCGATTCCTTCCACTGACTTCAGGATCTTCATACACAACGTGAGGTAGCTGAAGAGAAGGTTGAGCTCTAAAAGCCAAAATACAGGATTCCTTACTATCATTTAAGAAGTACATTCAGAGCAGATCTGATCATTTTTCTTATGGGCTTTGTTGTTTTCTTTTTCCCTTCTCTCTCTCCTTCTGTGGTTGCACAATCAATCACACACAGTACAAAGTTCACAAAATCCCCAGTTACACAAGCAATCCTATTTTGCTTTTTTCATGCTTATATACATAGCAAGACAGTTTGACGCTTTACGTATATTCCCCACTACGTGTGGGCAAGGAAGGGTCATTTGCTGCCTTTATAAAACTTCCTTGTGTGTTCATCATGAAAAGGATTGGCCACTTGTAAACGCTTGACCTTGTAAACTACTTCTATTGGGAGTGGGGGGAGCAAGCTCATTTCCTTAAGAGTGAAACGTTTCCATAACAGAAAATAGGTGTAAAGGGGTATAAGGAACAAAGGGGAAGACTACCACTTCCTGCCTTTCAAAAGTAGTGGAAGAGATTTGGAGCAAACGTGAGGAAAATGTTAGAATCAGCCGTTCCAACCTGAATTCTCCAAGAGAGGAGAAAAATTAGAAAATTAGGCCGAGTATGTGACAGTTTCAAAACCCATGTTAGAACAAGCATATCTTTTGCAAGAACATTCTTTCTTCATTTTTTCCTCCCATTTTGAATTGAAAGTAGGCAGACTTCAAATTTTTCATAACATCTTGGAGCGTTTTCTTTATTTCAAAGCTTTGGAAGACCATGAAGTAGACCTCATGAAGGCAGTCAGTGAGAGAATGGGTATAACTGAGTCCTTTGAAAGATCTGCATCAGGATTGCTACTTGATTTCACAACCACTTTATACTCCAGTCTTACTCTGGACAAGAAACGGAAGTTCTTTAAAAAACCAAAAAACCAACAGCCCATGTCATGTTGTTAAGGTAAGTCACTTCCTTAGGCTATGTATGTGTGTCAGGTCCTGAAGTCCTGAATTCGTAAGACCATTTTTGACAACTTGCAAGAATCCTGACCTCAGATCTATGGAATTGTGAGTGCTGGAGTTGGTTGCTGCTGCCTGCTTTTAAATACAGAGGTGTATTTACACAGATGTGCTTAACAATACAGAACGTCACTCGACAGCTGGGATCAAAACCAAGCCTTGCCTGCTGGGGTCAGTTGTCTTCAGAGACCCCATCTAAGCCCTGCAAACTGCACTGTGGAACTCGGGAAGCCACGGTATGGCTACCCACCACAGCAAAGCCTGTAGAGAGATGCTTCGTTAACCTCCTGTGACATACGATTTACTGCAAAGGTAAGTTTAAAGTCACGTCTTCCCGGTGCTTTGAGTCATATCACCTAACAAAAGAGGAGGGGAAGGTTTCGAGATGCAGTGCGGAAACCTGAGATACTTGTGCAGCACTAATCAGCCTATTATTGTGAAGTTGTGTTTGTAATTCAAATGAGTTAATTGAGCTGATGGCTAGTCCCACTAGCTGACCCTTTACATATCAGACTGTTGCTCCATCCAGATGGATTTGTGTTTCATTCAGCACAGGTGGGCACTTATTCTTATGATCTAACTATTAGCATAAGCTGTTCATCCTGTTATGGTACAGTTATAGGCACAGTGGGAACCCAGGGAAATAGCCCCTTTTATTCCACAGATCCTGCCTCTTGCATGCCCTTGACTTATATTTGCTGACTTTGCTGAAATAAATGAGCGTTTACATTCCCGGTAACCTTGCAGAGGCAATGCAACTACCGAAAAGACAGCTGGGAAACAGTCTATCCTCATATCAGCAACACTGTCAATCAGTGCAGGTTGAAACAGAGTGGCTGTATTTCTCATTTTTTGTTAGCTGCAAGATTCTTTGCAAATACATGTTGTTGAAACGTAAATCGATTTGAAAGAAGCGCAGGTGTCAAATAAGTTCTTGTTACAGAATGTCGGGCAAAATATAAGAAGCCACTGAGGTTGTTGTGTGCTGAGGACAGTTTGAACTGCTAATAATAATAATAATAATAATAATAATAATAATAATAATAATAATAATAATAATAATAATAGGAGCTCCAAAATTCTTCCTTTATTGTGGAAATGAGAAGAATATTCTTTTCAAACTGAACAAAACCAGGTGTGAAACCCACTCTTAAACATCTTTGATTACTGTTTGGCATGTGGTAGAACTCAGTTACCAGCAACCGCAGAGCACGAATCGTATGGAAACCCATGGTCTAGAGTTAGCTTATTAATGCAGCACAAACCTCTGAAAACAACAACCTAGGCTGATGCTTGCAGGCTTGAATACAGCTACAAGAGGAATGCAAAAAATCGCATGGTGTGGCAAAGCACATTAATGGTTTTTTTTAAGTATTTGCTGAGTCAGAGGCCCAAATTATGATGCCAGGAGAAAGTTCAACTGAGAGGAAGCCCTGCCCTAAAAATGTGGTGCCCTGGTTCAGGTCCCACACACCCTTGAATGAGTGGCAAAAGCAATCTATCCAGCTGCAACTGCATGGGACTAAAAGGAAGCAGCTCTCGCTGAAGTAACACGCGAGTCACTTCATGACTTATCTGATCCATAAGAGATTGAAATAACTCTCCTCCCCAGCAACCGCTGCAAAGCAGATAGCACAGGGATGAAGGAATGTGCAACATCCACCCTGTAAGAAGCAGATGGGCAACCATACTCCACAACAGCTGCAGTCTCTTAATTGCAAGGGAAACACAAGGAGCAAAATTGCAGGCACCTCCACTTCAGTGGGCATGGCTTTTTGTGGGTTTTGTTTGTAGGTTTGGTTTAAATTACCCAACCACAGAACACTTACGCAGCAAGCTGCTGAAGAGCCTCCAGGCGCTGCTGAGCCCTCCCTCTCCATCTTCGGTCAATAAGTGGAGGCACCGGATCTTTGCCCTCCAAGGAGAGATTGTAGCCCGGGAAACAGATCAAGTTGCTAAACGTACTTCTGAACATGGGTGCCTTTACCTAAAGTTTGCATGGACACAAAGAAGAGAGGCAGTGATTTAGTGATTTCAAATAGCATTAAGGAGATTAGAATTTCAGCTTGCTGTGATTTACAGGACTGCACATTTGGGCTGGGGAAAGAAGGCGGCATACATATGCTAATGCTATCAGCTGGGGTACTTCTCAAGATGTGGAGCATACCAGACTAGCAGCAGATGCACAGATATGTCTTCTGGCTGTTTTCCAGTGTCTAAGCTTATACTTAAAATCAAAGGGTCTAACGGTTCATGACATAAAGAAGTTAGTGTGCAGGAAGGGTGAATGGGCAGCGATGGATGTGAACTTCCAGCACATTAACCCACGTAACTCTCTCCTACAGGGTGTGCTCTAGAAATAAAGCAACATCTTCCACTCCAGAGTACAGTTACATTCTTTTATTCTGTAACAGGTTCAGCATGTGTTAAAAATGTTTCCAAGGGTGACAGCATACAGAAATGGTCACATTAAAACCCCACACCCTTCCTCCTAAGCACTGATTTTCCCCGGTAGGTGGGGCTTGAATCTCTACATTTATGGTTGCCAATAAATTTTTGCAATAGTGACTCAAGGATAAGCGATGTAGATAAATCGGCTTGAGCTTCTGTCAAGCCTGCAATGAGATTGGAATTGTGAACGGCCCCTTTCATTTCCGCGGGTGCCAACTCAGACGCCTGTAGCGTAACGGTGACATTTCAAGTACACTAACTCGCCACAGTGTGAGGTGTCAGATTATGAAGATCTAGGCAACCTACTACGAGTAGCTGCTTGCCGTGCATGAGGCTGCGGTTTTGTTTCATTCCTCTTCAAAGGGAATTCAACCTTTGAGTCTGGAAAATCCTCTAAACTGGTATTATCACAACCCCTGTCCGCCCCACCCTGTGATACTGTAGATGAAGAATTCAAGGTCGTATTGTTTCCTGTTGCACATTATGCACTTGCTGATGCATACGCTTAGAACGTGTGTCACGGAAGCCAGAGTCTGTCACTGTACCCGTCCGCAGCATCGCACCTACGGCGTGACAACACTGGTGACAGTACGCCTGCCTACTTCGTCTGGCCTGAGCTGTTAACACAGCCATATTGTTGCAAGGATCTCTGTGACGACAGGCAACGTTTCCAGCTCCATGTGCATGTCTCTCTACAGAGGCAAACGCACATTTTTTTCATGTACATATAAGAAAGAGCAATGCAGTAAGAGACATCCAGAAACGTTCTTCAAAAAGGTGTTTCTTGCTTCCATTGTTGGAAAGCTGCTCAGGGATTTCCACCTCACTGTACAGAGGTGGAGTTTCAGAGTTCAAAATACCTGCCTTGCAGGCCCAGTCAAGTGCATGGCTTCAGGACCCTTCGTTTGAAATCCACGTCATTGTGCAGTTGTACCACGTCTGTTTCCCTTTGGCATTCTACCTGTATTCAGCCTGTCCAGCCATCAATTGCTGCTGGCTAAGGTGTGACTGCAACTCCACAGACATGCCCCAGCTGATTTTAAACTGGCTAGGGTGAGTACTGATAGCAGGGGAGCAGGCGCAGTAGGGAGCTAAGCATGGGCTACCTAAGGGCTTAGTTAGGAAGTAAAATTGCACTAACCTAGTATGAAGAATCAGGATGCAATCCTTACAGGCTGCTTAGCTGTGGCTACGCAGTTCATTTTTAACTAAGTACGCTATCTTGAGCTGTAGTGTAAGTATATCCCAAGGTAAGTGAGGAGGCACTCTGTGAAGCAACGCATTTTAACGGTTCTGCTTGAACAACAGCCCAACTGTCCAGTTCTTTTATTAGATCTTAATAACATATACAAGCTATTGTTAACAGCATTTGGAGATTATTAAAAATACTGAAACACAATTTAGGAAATTACTCAGGACGTGAAACTGGGCATTTCTAGGCTGCTCCTGCAGAGTCAACCTAGGCCAGAAATCCTGGTTACTCCCTATGTTAAGTCTTGTCTTAGATAAAACTGCTTCCTTTGCTTTGTATTTTGCTGTTTTAAGGGTGCAGCTTGGAACTGAGCCAGAGTTTCTGCATACACATACACACAGAAATACACGGTGCAATGTAAGCTATCTTTGGTCAACACCTACCACTTTATCACCAAGTTGAACACGGACATTTGACTTTGAATGGTCCTTCTCACTTGGTAGTGTGTACAGACGGTCTGAAAGATAAGTGAACAAATGGAACTAGTTATGTATTTGAGGAATCAGCATGAATCATCAGCCAGGCTCCACTCTGCTCTTTAAAAGTCTGCCCATAAGAGAGTATAAAGCAAATTAGGACAGAAAACAAACTGAAATACATATTAAAGAAAACACCATCACACAAAGCCTCAGAGGTGAAATACTCCTGTTCTGTGGAACACACAGAGGACTGAAGAAAAATCTACATTCTTTGGAAGCACTGCCAAGTTAACTAGAAAACAAGGAAACGAAACAGAAAAAACCAAGCAAGGTGCACTGGTAATCAGGGGGAATACCATACTGTACACCATGCCTCCTTCTGGGTTATCCAGCTAGTGCTGGCTTTCCTCCAGCTTGCAAATGTTTCCTAGTCCCAAGCCTCTCCTCGCTGATGACACCGTTCCTGCTGCCAACCCTAACGCTTTACCACCGTGTGGCTTTGCCCTGCTCCTGCGGCGGCACCCATCACCCCGGTCCCAAACCTGCTCTCCCTGCCTAGCTAGTTGCCGGTCGCTCAGTGCCAGCCCCTCGGCCGCCACCTCGGCTTGCCCGGCGGCCGGGAGGGTCCGCCTGTACCCTGCGGCCGAGACCCGGGGATGGCGGGAGGCCCGCTCGGGCAGCCCAACCGCTTCACGACCCGCACACCGCCCCAGCACCCGGCCGGCCCCGCTGGACGCGGCCTCCCTCCCCGCAGAGGGCCTAGGCCAGGCCGCACCGGTCCCCCCGCTCCGGTGGCCGCAGGCGGGTCAGGGGGCGCGGGGAGGACGTTCTCCCCTCCCGGCCGGGCCCGGTACCGTAGAGGCAGTCGAAGGTCCGGCCGGGAGCCATATGGCCGCGGCGGCCGTCCCTGAGGAGAGGGGCCCGCACCGCCTCGGTCACCGTGCGGCTCATGGCGCTGCCGGCTGCCGTCCCCATGGCGACCGCTGGCGGGGGAAGGAGCAGGGGCGGGCGCGGAGGGAGGCCGCGCCCCCTACAGCGGGGCGTTACTGCGGGGGCGAGCCGCTGCCCTTCCCCGGGGAGGGGCAGTTGTTTCTCGGGCCCTTCCTGGGAAGGCAGCCCCGGGCCGCAGGGATTCGGAGGAAGCAGCGCGGAGGGGAAAACCCAAGGGCCGGGGCTGCCTCTCGCCCATGGGCCCAGCTTCCCGGGGAGAAGCCTGAGGCCTGTGGCACGGCGAGGCCTGTGGCGCCCGCCCGCCTCCCTCTTGTGCTGCCGCGAGCCGTTGCCCGCTGATTAGCGGCGGTGGGAAGCTGCTGCTGCTCCGGCGTGGAAGACGGGGACGCCGGCTGGTGATCCATCGTTCCCCACCGCCGCTCAGGGCAGCGCCGGGGTCAGCGGTGCTCCCTTCCCCGCTGGTGACCCCTCGGTCCCGCGGGGGTGGTTGGCCTGCCGTTTGAGGAGGACAGGGAATGATGGGCGGGGGCAGGGCCCGGGTATTTCTGCTTTTCGACAGCTCTTGCTCAAGTTGTTCGATGTGATGCTCTCCAGCTCCCCTCCAACCTCACTCAGTGCGTAAGCAAACCGCTTTAGCAATTCCAGCGGGGACTGGATTCAAGCCTGGATGCTCTCATTCCTGGCTCTGCTTGTTACTGCTTAGGACTTCTGCTGCCAATAAAGTGGTGAAGGTAGGCTGGGTATCCACCTCCCAGGGAGGCTGTAGGTGTTTTTTGCATTTGTAAAGCATCTGGGGAGACCTGCACAAAGCATTCCAAACGACCGTTACACGGTTACTAGGATACACTGCTGTGTTTGCAAGGAGGGGACTGAAGATGGAAGCTTCCTCATGCTGTGAAACAGGAAGGGCCAGTGCTGTTGTCAGCCTACAGGGGTTTGGAGGAGATGCTGTGGAGACGATCGGAATAGGCGGCACCTAAAAAGCAGTGGAATTGCAAATGGGCCAACTCCTCTGCCTGTAATCTTGGAGCAGGTCCCTCGTGTTATTTTGTGTATAAAACCATGTAGATCAGAGAATTATTCACAGCTTTGCCATGTCTCGTGTATAATTTTGACCCCTCGGTGCTTCATCACAGGAGAGCAACGTTAGGACTGTGGTTCCAAATGCTTTGGCTCTGCCAATTTACACGCAGACGTTGAGTTCAAGTTTGAATGCTGGCGTAGGTACCTAAGGGCCTGTCACTTGTCTGAAGCAACAACTTCTTTCTTAGGGTAGTTGATTAAAGCGGGTCAGGTGAAGACGCGGGTGTGTGTCTGAACTAAGAAATGCTATCACAGCTTTGTCGCTGAGATCTGTAGGATGCTACCTTCCACAATGGATCAATCCGTGCCCTAAAGATACCCTGCAGGCTGTAAGGTCCCTCATTTTACTAAAGAGCTCTACAAAGTGATACCTTGTAAGTACTGACAGGGGCAGGGAAAGTCACTTGTTAATAGAGTTGCCCAATGTTTCTCATGATCAAGTTCAGTTTTCCTTTCTTGTATCTCATTTCATTAGAACTTCATCATTTCCATGGTGAAGTTTTCCATGCTGGACATCTGCCCTGAGGTAATGAGGTGTGTAAACTGTATGTTGGCCAAAAAAATTATTCAGCTCCGCCCTCTCACATTTTTCCACTTTAAGGTTTTCAGAGATGACTGGATACAGGTGGCCTGGATTTCTGAACGGAGCCAGACGGACACCAGGTAGTGAAGGAGCAATGGAACGGTTACATGAGTTCCTGACAGGGTGCAACAAAATGCCAAGGCATAGCCAAACAGATGAGCACTCTCTGGAGTTGTAGAAGATCAAAAAGGTGCAATCCCACTGTTAACTTTAACCGCATTAAATTAGATTAAATGTAAGATGCGGCCACCCCCTTCTTTGTTCACCGTGAGCTGCCTGGCTCCGCTGCCTCTGATCGGTTGGTGTTGGCAGCTGAAAGACTCTGGGCAGAACCATCTCAGGAGACTTGTGGCGGAAAACTAACGTGTCAAAAAACGAAGTTTTCAGGTCACCGCGTAGCTGCCTGAAGAGTAGTTACTCGCTCATGGGAGGTGACAGGTATATGTGGCTGAGCTAAAAAGCTCAAGGCTCAGGTTCCTGGAGCTTGCTTACATTAGATTAGGGGTGTGTGTGTGTGAAATATTGGCTTATTTTGAACTAGCGTTTGTGAGAAATCTGTGAATTAGAGATGTGGACAGTAAACAGCCTTACATGTGTTGAAAGACATGTTGATTCTTTGCCTGAAGTCTTCATATTCCTGTGGACCTGCAGCTGGAGTGAAACCTGGCCAGGGCTCCCAGCACGCTGGTGTGTGCTGTGGAATGCAGTGAAATGGCAAAGCGGTGAGGTTTGGTCTGAATCAGTCTATTTTATTTTTTTTTAATGCAGATCAGCTATTTCCAAAAAAAAAGATCCTAAACCACAAAAGGCTCTGAGAAAATGTTTGAACCCAAGCAGTCAACGCTGGCAATATTGTCTCTGAGCAGCGCTTTGGGAAAGGGACTTAAAGCTTATCTGGCAGGTCTGTCTGTCCGTGTCAAGGATGTATCCTGTCACTCTGGTGAAAGTGAGCTGAAGCCAACTAAACCATAAGCAGTCAAAAAAGATTCCCATTTCCTAGCTACAGTGTTCAAAGAACTTGCCTGACGGGCTTTCTGCTCAGAGCCGCAGGCCATGGCATGATTTTTTGGGTTGGGGGTTTTTCTCAGTAATAGCTTTTCCAGAGCTGGAGTGCTATCTGTCTGATGATACCTTTTTATAGCCACTTGGCTCTGAGGGGACACCAGGTGCTCAGATGTATGAGTAAACTGTCCACACCTTTGTGAGTTACTATGCAGTGCTGAGCGGGCTAACGCTCTGCCAGTGCCTTAGCACGTTGCAAAATTGTGGTAAAGGGCACGAGTTTAACTGCTCGTGAAAGAGGCTGTGCCAAATGCATTTTACCTCACATTAACCTTGAGATAAGATGGCACAATTTGCTGCAAGATGAATTACTGCTATTCTGTCAGTGGACTTGTTATGCTGTGATGACTTGCTATGTCTTTGAACTGTAAAATCAGACACAAGTGGAAAATGTAGACAAGGAGAGTGGATCAGGTCGAGGGAGGGGATTCTCCCCCTCTACTCTGCTCTTGGGAGACTCCACCTGGAGTGCTGTGTCCAGCTGTGGAGCCCTCAGCATCAGAAGGATATCGACCGGTTGGAGCAAGTCCAGAGGATACCACGGAGATGCTCCGAGGGCTGCAGCCCCTCTGCCATGGGGACAGGCTGAGAGAGTTGGGCTTGTTCAGCCTGGAGAAGAGAAGGCTCCGGGGAGACCTTATTGCACCTTCCAGTGCCTGAAGGGGCTACAAGGAAGCTGGGGGGGACTTCTTACAAGGGCCTGTAGTGACAGGACAAGGGGTAGCAGGTTTAAATTGAATGTGGGGAGATTTAGATTGGATATCAGGAAGAAATTCTTCCCAGAGAGGGTGGGGAGGCACTGGGACAGGTTGCCCAGAGAAGCTGTGGCTGCCCCATCCCTGGAAGTGTTCAAGGCCAGGCTGGATGAGGCTTGGAGCAACCTGGTCTAGCCATTCTGTGATTCTATGATTAGACATCAGTTGAGAGCAGAATAGTAGTTGGATAAAGAGAAGATGGATTGGACATGAAAGTGTGGTTTTAGAGGAAAAACTTGGCTGGCTGAGCAAAGAAAAATTGGTAGGAGAATGGGATTGTAGAGAACCAGTGTGTAGGCGGAGGAGGGAGAGACAGGGCCAGGAGGCGGTAGGGTGGAACTGAAGTGGTCGGGACAAGAAAATGGGAGACCTAGGTGAGGAACTGAAAAAGTGGGGAGGGGTGTGGAAAGGCAGGACAGAGAGGGGAGAAGGAAAAGAAGTTGAGCTAAACAGACGTTGAATCTCTCTACCCTGTCTTCCTCTGTCCTCCAAACTCTGGGAGGGAACTGGGTTTCTGGCACGTGACTTTCCCCCTGCAATCCATCTGACTTTCAGCTTAATTATATAGATGGTCCTCTTCTGCTCTCTATTAGCAGTTGTCAAATGACAGCACTGCTGGGGTGCTGGGTGCATGTGATTCTTCATGGCAGCTTTTTTCCAGTTATTAAAAAAATCTAAGTTACAGGCAACAAAGTTATAGCATTAAAAGCAGTGTTGAGGCTTTGATGGCAGGAAATGCCCAAATCAGTGTCATCTATTAAAAATCAGTAACCGTTAGGGTGCCATTTCCCATTCTTGCCACAGGATGTCACAATTTCTCCATATATGATCCATCACAGTGTAACCCGGGTGGTGCCAGCTCAGCTCTTCTATTAAATATGAAATGATATAAAATGAATCTGGCCCTTGGACCCACCCAAGGAAAGCCCCAGTTTGCATCCCCTGCCCGATCTCCCGCATGGTTTACTAGCCCTGTATAACAAGCACCTCTTTCCAGATGTGTGATTCAGAAGGAGAAGGAAAGCAGCGGCAGGAGGCTCCAGTCAACGTGGTTGCTAGGTTTTTAGTCCCAGCAAAGGCGGCCTTGCGCCCAGTCCATCAGAAGAGATGGTGAAGGAGAGTGAGGAAATGAGGAGGAAGACATGGTCACTCTTCCCAGCACGAAGCAGGGGTAAGTCTCAGAAAGGTGTGAGAAGACACATGCTGTGAAATCTAATGTTCTGTGGACTTGAGGCCTTGTCTCTGTGCTGGCTTTTGGCTGTAGTAAGGCATTATGATCCATTGTGGAATACCTCACTTGTAACTTGTGATGTCTCTTGGAAAAATGGCCTTGAAGTACTGATTGTGGTACATGGAGCTTTGTCAAGGTGAAGTCTCTGGTTTCCGTGTGCCGTTTTTACTAGGAGCTCTGCTAAGAGAGGCATCTGGAGATGGAACAGAACAAAGAGATGCAAGTCTCCGTAGCAGACCTGTTTCTCTTGCTTTGCTTTTCTTAGTGGGACTGTTGGTACACTTCCTGTACTAAAAGCAATCTACAGATGAGGATAGCCTAAAAAGAAAATGAGGTACTTTGTGATCACAGTTAAAGGATTCACTTCAAAGCCTGCTGAAAGACTTCTGTAATGGCTTTAATTAGCGCTTAAAAAAAAAAATGGAATTAAGGACATTTGCAGCCCATGGTTCAGAGAAGTCACATTTGTGACAAAAATCCAAATGTACCAATGCTTCAGGCATCCTCTGAAGGACATCCATATACTTAATTTCACTTGGACTGGATGAACTTTAGATGGGATTCCTAATGAACAGGGATGAAATCTGGATGACTTGCTGGGCTGAAGTCAGCAATGTTGTTATCTCACCTCAGTAGGAAAAGGATCTTGGATTGAACTCCTTAGAGAATTAGTGAATTCCTAGTGTTTTCACTTCTCCCATGCAATACTTGAGGAGTAAATGGCAATGCCAACATGTTAGCTTGCAGCTTTCAAGTTCGAGTCCGTTAAGATATTTCTTTTGAAAATTAACCCTTAGATTCCCTCTGTTCCTCACTGCCCCAGTCGGTGGTTGAGTCAGCAGAGGAGATGCTACATCCTGGTCAGAGCACACCAGGTAAGAGAAAAATCAGAGGACCAATTTGATGGAAGAAGAATATTAAATTGACTTAACAGACAGGATTTTAGCCCATATTTCTGGCTTAGAAATTGGGATGAGCAATCCAACTACCTCTTGCTCTGGAGACCTGGGTGAGAAATGTGCTTACAGCTGGGTTGTGATCGGATTCCATATCAGCTTCTCATGAGGTTCTGGCTCCAGCCTTATCCTCTGTTTGCCTATTTAAAAAGTGAATAAATTAACAACTATATATGCTGGTAGATGACTGTTGAGCTGGGGGGAAGAGAGAAAACCCACTGACTCGGAAAAGGGAGTCCAAGTGCAGGGAGGGAGGGAAGGAAGGTGAGACACAGCTGTAACTACAAGGAGCTTGAGGATGGATGGGAGATGTTTCGAGGGGTGGAGTGGGTTCCAGCCACCACTGACTTCTGGTTCTGGTGACAGCCATTTCTCTCAGTTCCATGCTAATCTGAGGACAGTTCTTTCTTTAAAAAGGCAATCCTATAAACTGTTTGGAGGCTGTTAATAGCCTGGATGGGAAGATGTGAACTGCCCTATTTTACTCAGCCAAGCTTGAGGAGAGGCCCTGCTGAAGTATCAACCTCCCTGACGCTTGACTGGCGGTGCCTGTTCAGCCTGCAGGGATGCAGGGAGGGTGCTGTGACCAGCAACCATGGGCCTGGCCTGGCCAGTCCATCACACTTCCCAACTCTGCTCTCCCCCAGCCCAGGAAGGGGGCCGGCGTGAGTGAGAGGGGTGGCAACTCCCTGAGAATATCAAGGGCTGTAGAGAGAAGGTTGTCTCAGGAGATCTCAGAAGCCCAGGAGTTCAGCAGCCAGGTTTTGACTGGCTGCTTGCTGGATGGTTTGTACTAGAGGCGGCAATAGTGCAGGGTAGCTTAACAGTGCAGCAGACAGGGAGATGTGGTATGTCTTTATCGGATGTGTCAAAAACAATGAAATGCAATACCTTGCTGACCTCTGCAGCATTTCTGCTCTCCTTGCTCTTTCTCCTATGGTTTGCCGAGGTACCCGGTCGAGTCTGGCTTCCAACTAGTTGGAAAACTTTTCTAGGATGTGAACGTTTGTGCTTGCCTGCTCGGAAAGGGGAGCACCAGGAAGTCTTGATTTTCTGTGACCATTTTAGCCACCCTCTTCATGGAAATGAAATAGCAGGACAGAAGTGCTATGGGGTCTCATTTTGCCTTGTTGTTATAATACAGTATAACTCTTCCATCCACTGCACTCTTACTTCCTTCTACACAATTAGTGCAACACGATCCTCATCCTGTCTATTAAACCTTTCAACAACAAATATTTACTTACTATCCTTTAAATGCAGTCCACTGGGCTGAGGGCAGCTAAGGGCCAGCACTGAGCCAAGGGCCCAGGGGAGGCCTACCAGAAATAAAAGGGTGAGACAGCAGTGGCAGGACACTCAGGCCATGGGAAGAACTAAGCTAGAATCAGTAGGGACTGAACAGAGCCCTTTCAAGGGTTGGGGAAGGAGGCATAAGTATCACTTCCCTCATGTAAGAAAACAAAGCCTGTGCCCTCTTCCGTCTTGAAAGTTCCCCTGTCTTTCCCCTGTGGTGTTGACAGGACCCACATAGCCCTTCCCACATCACTTCCCAGTCTCAAAGGGTGGAGGCTGAACAGAACACTGTACAGGATCTCGAGCACATCATCTTGACATACCAGCTGTGAGAGCACCACAGGAAGTCAGCATCTAGCATGTTAGCCTGGAAATGTCCCTTCTTTGATCCGAAGTAAGGCTTTGGATGGACCCCTGGAATCAGACCTGGAAAATCCATTCTGGGTTTTAAATAAGGGACTGGAGTAGCGGAAGTTAATGATATGTCAGTTCAGACATGATGCCTTGAGTAAAATTCAGTGTTTGCTACCCAGAGTAAGTACCAACCCAATACTTGGAGAAAATACTGCACAGCATACTGCACAGCGTATTGAAAAATAGGGCAAAATGGCCAGGATATGGGCTTGAGCTGAAGGTTTAGATGAAGTTTTCTGCCATGTTGATGACTTGGGTTCCCATGTCACTTTTTCAACAATAATTGTGCTCCAGCTACATCATGTGATCAGGAAGCTGTCAGTGTAAATAGGCTCTCCTGAGAATCCCTCCGCCTGCGCATGGAGATGTCCTAGTGCTTCTTAAAATTAAGCACTTGATAGTCAAGTCCAATTGATTTTTGGTGGGAACAGGGATTCTAAAGATCTTTCAGAACGTGCCAATAATGCTCATTGGACTCAATTAGACATTCTTCTCCTGGATCCACAAGAAGAAAAGCAAACGCAAGCGAATTAAGTGATGACAGTCAAAGTCTAGCTTGACCCCTGACGTGAAAAACTGGCTTAAGAGTGCCTGAATTTTCTATGTTACTTTGTAACTTTGCAAGCAACAGCTGTGGGGAATCTGAATGGATTAAGAAGATGCGTAATTTTGCAGGCTGTTGGCAAGCAGCCTGCAGCACTGTACAGCGTATGTCTTGATGCAATATTTAAAAGGAATGAGATGCTGGGATGTGGGTACGTAGAAGTATGCAGCTGCAATCAGTGACATCTCAAAAATGGAATGACTCATGTATTTGTGAATACTAATGATTCCTTCCAGTTACCTCCCGCTGTTTGTTGTGAATGTTGAACTATTTTCTATAGTCCAGCTTCACATTTCATGAAACATGATCAGGAGAGACTTGAATAGATTGAAACAAGCCAGATTGGCTATCGACACAGACGTCAAAATGGCACGCCACCAAGCAGAATAAATTAATAGCAGCAACACTTGGAGGGGGAAAAAGGGCAACTAGAATGTGTGCAGTGGAAAAGAAGTGGACTTACTGTATTGCTGCTTCTCAGTTGACTGACAGTTGTTCAGAAACACAGCATGGTTTGCAGCAGAACTGATCAGGCTTAGAAGTCTGTATTATGGAGTATTTTAGGGAACTACAGTGAGGCATTTTTCTTCAATACACAGGCAAGTGTGCTTGGGTTCTGAATGAAGTTTCCTGTAATGTGGAAGCACAGACCTTAAACAGCACTTGATTTCTGTGGGGCGACTGGTCAGAGATCATCCACGCCTGCATGCGGTGCCACATATTAACAGTGGCTCAGCTGTCTGATTGCTTGGGGCCATGTTCTGATCAGTTCTGACAATTCATATAGGGGTTATGCACAAGTTTTAAAGTCTTACTCTTTCAAGTCCTAAGAAGTGAGAATGAAAGAGGTTTCCTGTTTGGAAGGAAATGTATAGGAAGCTGTCTTGGATTTCTTCCCCTTGGTTAGAGGGGAAGAAAAAATAATCCGAGGCTAGCAAAATTTCCCCCAGGTGACTAGTATCTTCTTCATCCCTAAACACTTTTAAACCTGGGCTATTTTTTTCTGATTTTTAACTGAAAACAGAGTCTGACTGCAGCAGAGGGACAGACCGTTGCAGATTGACGTCTTTTGGAGGATTAGTGATGTTATTTTCCAAATACAGGTTAGGATTTTCTGAGTTACTAAGCATAGAGACCACCAGACAATACACACTTGTCTTCTTCCGCCATGCTCTTTTGTTGTGTCGGTAGGACGTGCAGCCGTTTCAGTGCAGACACCCAGCCTTTCCTTCCCACCAGTCTGTGAATGGGATCGATTCCAGAATGCTTGGATTCTCAGGGGTGTTCCCTCCACAAAGGGGAGCAGCTGATCAGCCATCCCAGCAAGCGCCGAAGTGAGCCTGACCACGCTCGAAATGCACATCCAGCATCAGCTGCTGTACATGTGCGCTGAGGAGAAGCTGCTGCGTTGCCAAAGGCTCCGTTGGTCTTGCCTCCAGTGCATGTGGAACAGGCAGGTTACTTGGTGACACAGTACAAAATGCCAGCTTCCTTCTTTTGCCACGTTGCCAGGGAGATTGCATACTGATTTTGCTGATCTGGCTTTTGCAGTGTTGCATGCATGGCAAAATTCATCTCTTTACTAATATGTTTGGATAGGCTTTCAGCGGGCAGTGAAAAGAAGAGGCATAACGTGAAAGTGATGATAGTCATAATCTGAGCACGAACTAGGGAGAGGTGTACAAGAAAAAAATGGGAGAAAGACATGAAGATCCTTTATAGCAAAACACCCACTAATTACTTTTTTTTTCCCCGCACAAACATCTGGATTTCATTGGAAAAGTCATTCATCACTGGAAACAGTGTCTCGACTGTACTATAAAAATATCGTTTTCTTAGCAAAAGCAAGCAGTGGTGGCAATTCTTGAAATCAGTTTTGCTGCAAATCTGGACTGGGACAAGAGTTTCTGCTCTGCCCCTTGTCATAGAAGGGCTGCTGTCGTCTTTACTGTGCAGGGCTAGGCCACAGAGTCCTCATCCCAGCGTAAGATCCCAGAATTTCTGGGATGCTGTGGGCTGAGTCCTGCAATGTCAGAGACAGCAGTTCTGATTCTAAAGGGGAAAGTGACTGCAATTGTGCAAACTACCTGCCACCTCCAGCCTCGATAGATTTGGCAAAGTTTCTGTGAGGAGATGATCTGTTGCAGTAGTAGCTTGTAGGGCATTCAAAGAGACAGAAACACCTTAAAGGTAATCTTCATGCTACTTTTGTTTCTTTAAGGACTTGCTTGCCAGTATGTAAGGAGACTCTCTCTATACAGCCTTGCGTGGTGACCTCTGCGGAGAAGACAGTTGAGTCCTGTGGTACAGCAGCCCTGCGTGCAGAACTCATGGTGTCATGCTGAAGCATGGGAATTTGCCCCTGCAGCCTGGGAAAGGACTGGCGCATCACTTCTTGAGGTGTTTTTAGCCCAGTGAACTGCTTACCTTCACCTGAAGGTGGAGTTTGAAGCTTAGAGGGGATGTAGTTCTACCCCAGCATTCATACTCTCTCAGGTCACGCTGCTGGTAGTTGCAGGTCTGCAGCTCTGAGCACAAAGAGACACTCTACCCTGTACTTAGCCCATTAATATAATAGGAAACAGGGCCCTGACAAGTCATCTTGCTCAGAGGTTTGAAGTCCTGGTTTTCCCCATGTGATTGAAGCGTTGACCAAAACCACAGCCAGCTTCTTTCAACAGTCGAACATGGTGTGTGGTTGACTGGGCTGCTGGAGCAGTGGCTGGCTCATGTTTACACTCAGTCGAAGACAGAAATATTCCCCAACACCGATATTAAGCAGGGTTTTTTTTGCAAGATGTTAAAGGGTTAGCGATTCCCAGAACAGGGATTATGTGAAAAATAGCAAAATACACCTCTGTTTCACCACACAGATTTTCCACAGCTAAATTTACCTTCTATTGTGTATGTCAGAAGTGTGAGAAATCTGGAAAACCCCTGACTAGCCCAGACTGCTGCTTTCAACTGACACTGATAGGGGCTTACCCTACCTAACAGTAGTAATGAATGTAAATGTATTTTTGAGGTCCCTTGAAAAGTCTGCCCATTTCAATCTCTCTAACGGACAAGTACTACTTTTTTCAGCCAGGCATCCTTTTCGTGAGCTGAATCTGAAGATACAAGAAGCCCACGGCACAGACAACGGTGATACTGTGGTGTTTACACATCAGTCACTGCTCTGTGTTCTTTAATTCTGATAAAGGGCTGTACCAGGGAAAATAATTTAGAACCCCATGGCAACTGGGCAATGTTTCACCCATTACTCTTCCAAACCCAGAGCTGTAAATGTCCAGTGCTGTCTGTAGTCCTTGTACTCTCACGTGTGGCACCAGGCTGCCAAGTGACATGGGAGATTGAGGGAGGGTCTTTTTTCTTTATCTCTTTCAGAGGCTCTGAGATTTTCACTGACTCTCCTGGGTACTGGATCTGATCATTTCCCAGCAGTCTGAGCTCAGTAGCCAGCCCTCAGCCATTCCTCCTCAACTGTTAGATAAATCTCTTCATCCAGACACATACTCTTTAATTTTTCTTCTGCCACTGTCAGCAGGCAGAGGACTAACAGAAAATGAAAAAGCACGAAGTTAATCATCTGTCTGTATGCACAACGTAATGGCAGGAAAGGCTGTGTTCTCCCCTCTGCACTGTGCTCCAGGTGGGCGCAGTAAGTATGAAAATGTGTTAAGTGTGCTTTAGTGGCAATTCCCTTACTCCTCCTCCTAGCCTCTGCCCCTTCCTCGCACCAAGAAGTGATTCCTTTTTCCAGAGTGACTCTGTTATAAACTATTACCACGCGGGCAGCACAGCCAAAATAGCAGTGCTCTTCCTTGATCCCTTTGGAAGCCGCTGGAGGTGAAATGTAGAGCTGCTTGCAGAGATGTTTAGTCTCCACAGGCCAGACTTCGGCGCACGGACCCCTTTGAAGTATTCTCCCAAGATGACTAAATTTTAACCTCCCGCTACCCTTGGTATTCTGTCACTCCAGCATAAGTATGAAACGTGTGGTTTGGTCTTTTCCTGGTTTCTACAGGCCAAATCAATCTCATTCAAACTCTTTTTTAAATAGAAGATGTTAAATAAAACCTACCGTTCACTTGCAGACTTGGGAAACCCCCTCTGATTTTGTATTTTACCACAGGCTTTCCCTCAGAGTTCATGTTGAGCTCTGTCTGGGCCTTTGGGTAGCGGCCAGCAGATAAAACCTTTAGGAAGAAAAGGCAAAGCTAGTTAATTTGAAAGGAAATCATGCTTCATATGTACAAAAATCCAGTCAACAAGGCACTGCTTTGGAGAGCTAATGGATGCTTTTGATGAGTGTTTCCGTCTTGGCTCCATCTTGCAGCATGTTTTGCGCGGATTTGGGAAAAGCTGATTTTGGTCGGCGTGTGCAACCCGTGCATCTCCCAGTTCATCGTGCCCGGCTGCGTGGCCTCACGACACGTGCGTGCTGAACCAGGATGCTACGTGGGCATAAGTCGGTCTGAACCACCTGCCCAGCCAAATGGGATAGCTGGGGACAGGCTATTGAGCCTGTGTAATTAAACAGGCAGCTGACGAGGGGAGTGGGCGTTACGTGGCACCATTTCAGAGGTGGGAGGGCACTGCACAGCCAATCTCCTCAGGAGTTTCAAGCAGCCGTGTGGTCAGGGTGCCACAGAGGTGCCTCAGCGGTGAAAACAGGAGAGCCTCATCTACCCATGCGATGAAAACATGGAGCTTTGGACTTCTGGAAAAGAGCTAGGTTCTGCTTCTCGTCCCTTTTTAAAAAGAGGATCAAACAGAATCCTCTCCTATCATTTACTTATTCAGAGAGCACGAGTCAGTGGTGTTGGCATTCACCTCGGTGATCCAGAGAAACAGAAGAGCAAAATATCTCACCAGAGAATGGTCTCACTTCTGGCCTGGCTTATCGGAAGGGAAAATACTGAAAATAATGAAATAATTCTGTCTTCCCCAGGGCTCTTGAAAACAACAGGGTTGTTACAGGAGCTACCGCTATTTACTCTTCATCACAGAACAAAAATACAAGATTGACAAGTTAATAATAACTTGGATATTATGATAATATGGATAAGCTGCCACAAAACCTCATCCTGAAAGTGTGGAATCAAACACCTGAAGTACAGGCGTTCTTGTCCCTTCAAATGTTGTCAGTTCCTGCAGTTTTGGATCCTCCTAGTACCTGACTGACCTAAGCTGCCAATTCCTGACTCCTGATACACCCCATTAAAAGGCACGGCAGCTGCATCCCTGCGGGCATATTCATCTTTTCCCCCTCCAAGCTCTCCACAGATGTGCAGCCCTTCCCATGCGTGTGTGTGGTGTCCCTGTTCTGCAACGTCCCTGCCAGTCTGCACCCGTGCCCTTCCACCTTCAGGGCTGGTTGCGGGCACAGGCACAGCACGCCACTGCCTTAGAGCTGACTGCCGACCGTGGCACAACAGCCAAGTGGAGAGCAGATTCCCAGAAGGCAAGAGTGGCTGCGGATGCCGGGTTTGGGGCAGACTACAAAGGAAAAGCAGCTCTGTGTATTCTCCCTTATTGCCCATGGCAGGGACTGGCCAGGCTGGCCCCCAGCCACGCAACAGCCCAATTTCACGTTGCCTGTGATGGCTGGCTGTGCTCCTGTGTGCTGTACCTGCGCAGCTACCACAGAGCTCTCTGGTTTTCTGTGCACAACTGTGATAAAAAATTTTAAAAACCCACACATTTTTGCACTGCTTAAGTAGGAAAAAAGAGCTTTTGGTAGCTGGCCACAACGTTCTGACTGTGTGTCGTGGTTTACTCCGGCTAGCAAAATACCACGAAGCTGCTCTCACAAATCCCCCTCCTCTCCTTCAGTGGAGGGGAAGAATCGAAGGAAAAAGAAATAAGGAAGCTCGTAAAATTGAGATAAGAACTATTTACTAATTAAATCTAAATTAATATATACACATACTGCTAGTAAATAATTAAAATAATAGAAAATAAAACATATGATACAATGTGATAGTTTCTCACCACCCACTGACCAGTGCACAACCAGGTGCTGAGAAGTGAGAGTCAGACCCAGAGAGACCGAGAGCCATAGCCCGAGAGCGATTGCAGCCCGAGAGCCACAGCCCGAGGGCCGGAGCCTGAGCGCTGTCACAGCAGATTCCGAGCGAACCCTCTCAGTGACAGCACGACCGGGAACACTAAACAACCCACCAGCTCCCTCACGAACGAGCCAGCACAGGAGTTGGCAAAGCAGCTAAGGCAGGAGTCAGGGGGAGGGTTAGCAAGTGCATGGGAGTAAATGACCTAGAGAGTAACGGCTCCCGGACCCCTCCTCGCCTGAGCCCCGAGCATGACGTGCTGTGGAATGAAATATTCCTCGGTCAGCTGGGGTCAGCTGTCTGCACTGTGTGTCCCTGCACTGCCTGCAGCGAGAGAGCGAGAGCTGGGAACGCAGCTGCAGGGTCAGAAGTGGAGAAAGACCTTGAATTCGGTGCAGGCATTGCCCAGCGCCAGCTCAGACCTTACCAGTGCTGCTCTCTGCACCCAGGAACAGCTCCCTAGCAGCCACGGTAAGGAGAGTTAACTCTTTCCTGCCCGCGCCCAGCACACCATGGGGCCTGGCTCCGGCTGAACGGACACTCAGGTGCGGGTGCGGGGCCGCTCTCAGCTGCTGACGCCATGTTTCACCCTCCTGCCCGCTCCCCCTTCCCTCTTCGGTCTGGCTCGGGCAAGTACCGAGTGTTCCTGGGGAACGCCTCTCTCCACACGCTGACTGACTGTTACGGACCCACGTGGGTTACAACCGCCGCGCCCCGGGGTAACAGCCAGCGCCACCGGCTGAAGTAACGGGAACGCGCGGCCGCCGGCGGCGCATGCGCAGCTGCCGCGGGCGCGGGCGCAGGCGCGGGTTGGGGGGGAAACACGGTTACCCGGAAGCGGCACCCGGGCGCGTCCGTTAACGACCACCTCGGCCCGTCCTTCCCCGCAGGCCGTGGGTGCCGGGAGCCGTCCGCCATGTCGACGGTTGCTGCCGCCAGCTGCGACGCGAAGGGCGCGGGGGAGGCGCGGGAGGAGAAGAAGCCGCTGAAGCCCTGCTGCGCCTGCCCCGAGACCAAGAAAGCGCGGGACGCCTGGTGAGGGCCCCGGCCGCCGGCTCCCGCCTCGGCACCGGGGGTGGGCCCCGAGCGCCCGGCGCGGGTGGCAGCCACGGCGCGGGTGTTCCCCCTGGCAGGCTCGGCCCGCCGCCGGCCGGCCCCGGTGCATTTCCTCTCCCTGCCCCGCACGGTGCCGCCCGCCGGGAGTCGCGGCTGCTGCCAGCGTGCCGGGGTGGTCTGGGGAGCGCTCCCCACCCCGGACCCAGCGTGCTGCAGCGTCCACGAGGGAGGAGGGGGCGTGAGGGGGAGAAAACGTCTTAAAGGGATGAATGAGAAATGAAGAGGTTAAAAGTTGTAGGTTAACACAGGTTGCAGAGGTTGGCTTTTAATGCTGCTTACAGGTCTTGGCCCGTGTGACTGACTGAAGCAGCAGGTAGCAGCCAGTAGTGGCCTTTTTATCATTTATCTGATTGTAAGTGCTGTTCTCTCTTAAATAAAACCGAATGTTTTGGGGTTTGGGTCTCAGAGGGTGATGTTTCTCACAGAGGTGCAAAACTTGACGATGACGTATATAGCCGCATTTGGAATTACGGGTGTAGTCATGATCGTAGGACCTATCGAATAGTGGGAAATGCACTCCCAAAATAGGGATCCTTTGTCCATGACAGGAAGTTTAGTCTGGCAACTAAGCAGGTTTTTGACTGACAAGTGGTCCAGGTGTCATTCTGTAGGTGACATAATACTGGACACTGGTTTTTGGCAAAGTTAGGGAGGTGTGTCTAGTTACAGGGTGAAGTGCAGGTGTGTCCGGGGTCCTCTTAAGGGTGGTAGGATGCAAGATGTGTGTCAGATGGAGTTGCCCTTGGTGACCAGCACACCCCTCCATACTTTAATTTATAATACAAATTAAATTATGAAGAAAATAAGATGTTTTGGTTATTCACAGTTTGGTAGCTTCTTCCTTTGGCAGCAAGAACAGCATAATCTGGCAGATGAGGGCTGATCAGAGCTCTGCAGCGTGGTGGAATCCCCACCTCTGGGGGCACGAAGCACTCTGCAAGTCTGTCAGAGAGCCAGTCTGATCCGCTTTTGCGCTGTATGCGATATCCCAGTGGTGGTAGGCTCTTACCACTATTTGAATACGTATTAGGCGCTTGTACGTAGGATGTAGACACAAACATAGGATGGATGAGTAACATCAGAAGTTATATGTGGTAAATGCTAATTTTTTTAGGAGTAGGTGGTCAGGGATTTTTGCTTCAGGTTTCCTAAATACCAGCTGAAGCTGAACTAAAACATCATTTACTGGCCAACCTATTCTGTAACGGTCTCTTACTGGAAAAATTTTGTTGCTTCTGTACGGAATGATTTGAAACTGGTTGCTGACGAGATGAGCAGACTGAGTGAAGTGATGTGACAGCCTTGTATGGTGTAACAAATCCCTGTCTAGACTTGCCCAGAACAGACAGCGGCCTGTTGATAGGAAATTGTTACGTGTCTCATCCGAGTTTTAAGTGCACCGCTGCGGGCTTGGGCACCTTTCTGAGATAGCGTTATACTTTCCAAAAGAGCGCTACCGTGGACAGGATAGGTGAAAAGGTCTCTGGAGCCTAATAGAGGTTTTGATTGTCCCCAGCAGCTTGTCAGTTCCGTGGCTTTGCCTAACAGCAAACTTCTTGTTGTTGAACCTCGGCAATCTTTTTGTTTTGCAGCATCATTGAGAAAGGGGAAGAAAATTGTGGGCACCTCATTGAAGCTCACAAAGAGTGTATGAGAGCTCTGGGCTTCAAGATATGAGTGTGATGAGCAGGACTGTGAATGCGGTAAGTGTAGCCCTCGGGAATGTGCTTGATCTCTGCCTCTGGAGTGCCGTGGCATCTCAGCTGGTGCCACTGGGAGGCCCAGAGTACTGTTTGTGATGGCAAAGGTATCTGCCTTACGAGAGGGAAGGCAAAGTAACCCCCCTTGACACTAGACAAAGTGCTGCGGTCCTTGTGCGGGCGGCGAAGCCTTTTGGCGGGATACGCCTTTGCGAGAAGCCCCTCAGCAGTACAGTATGGTTCTGCCTCCGTTGTCTTTTCACGGATCTGAACGTCTGCTTGGATTTCTCACCGTAGGGCAGTGTGGGGGTTGGTTTTTGTGGGATGTGGCTGGGGTGGGGTTTTTGTTGGTTGTTGAACTGTCCTTCGGTATCCAGTGGAAATCCATGTTTTGTGAAGCTGTCTTTCCTCTCTCTTCTAGATGATGTTTGTGGTGTGACTGTGTTCTGGAAAGCTGCAAAATAAATTATTTCTGCAAGTTCCTTCAAAGAACAAATATAAACAAAGAGTCTATTTATAAAGAGTCTCTAATGATAGACTATGCATCACGTCTGTGGCTTTTACACTGTTAGCTCTTGACCACTGCAATAGAAACTATTTTTTTCCTGTTAATAAACGTCTGAAAATGACTGTCGTTCCTGACTCCTGTGTCTTTTAAGTAAAGAAATGACAGTGCCCTCCTCATTCAAAACAGTGTGCTACAGGAGTGGAGAGAATGAGAAAAGGCTGCTTGCTTATTGAAATGAGAACGGGGATTGCTGCGGTGTTGTGGATGAACGGATGGGCCTTCGCTGGGTTTTTCCTCTGATGCGAACTGAGAAATCCTGCTGGTAACACTGCTCTGTTGCTGCTTGCAGCAAAGTCGTGCCGGAGCTTGCAGCGCTGTTTGTGACAGTTGGCGTAACTTTATTTGTACAAAGGCAATCACAGCTTGACGAAATGAACTTCCTTAGAGTCAAGGCTGGATTTGCTTTCCCCTGTTCAAAAAGAGTTGGAAGAGTTCTAACAGCTTTACCTGGGATTCCAGTTTCGTTCGTTGTGATGAAGGAATAAGTACTTCCCATGTCAAACTCAAATTGTTGAGTCAGTAGTTCTTCAAGGGAAGGGGAGCAGAGGATGGCAGATGTCCTCTGCAGATGTTGGGGGCCGTGAAGGCTGGAGCCCCTCTGCCATGGGGACAGGCTGGGAGAGTTGGGGGTGCTCAGCCTGGAGAAGAGAAGGCTCCGGGGAGACCTTATAGCACCTTCCAGTACCTGAAGGGGCTGCAAGGAAGCTGGGTGGGACTTTTTACAAGGGCCTGTAGTGACAGGACAAGGGGTAATGGGTTTAAATTGAAAGCAGGGAGATATAGATGGGATTTCCAGAAAAAATTCTTCCCGGAGAGGGTGGGGAGGCAGTGGGACAGGTTGTCCAGAGAAGCTGTGGATGCCCCACCCCTGGAAGTGTCCAAGGCCAGGCTGGATGAGGCTTGGAGCAACCTGGTCTGGTGGAGGGTGTCCCTGCCCATGGCAGGGGGTTGGAACTGGATGGTCTGTAAGGTCCCTTCCAACCCAAACCATCCTGTGCTTCTGTGTGCATACAGGTCACTTGCCGGAAGGAAAAGCTATTTCTTTCTTTACGCCTGGTTTTTGTTGTGTTGGTCTTGTGCTAGGTGTGCATGGGCTGTTATTTTCTGTTTTCCTCTCCTGTGTGACATGACAGTGGGAAGGTAGTTGTGGCCTTTGATTCCTTCTTATGATTTGGAGCAAAAATAGTGCAGTTGATAGTTTGTAACACATGGGGCTTTTTCTGTTTCATACTTTCTGCAACGCTAAGGTTCTTGGGTGAGTTGTTTTCTTAAGAAGGCGTCACTGATTACTTCCTCTCCTGCTGGGTTTCCACAAATGGAAGATACAAAATCTATGCTTCCTCTCGTTCCCTTGGCTGTGATCCTGTTGGAGGGACGATGCTGTCATGATCATTTCTCTGCCTGCTGGCCCCTGCCTGTTCTGAGGTAGCGATGAACCGGCTGGGAACGTTGGGTGTGTGACACTTGGTGCAGGCTCTGCCGAGACAAGTCATGTGAGGAGAGTTAGACTGCTGCTGGGAACGTTTCACCAGGGTTTGGGGAAGCGGGCTCTCAGATGCTTGCAGGGGACGAGCTGAGCTGTTAGACTTAGCGCTGCAGTGCTTGTCTCCTCTCCTGTCCTGAGGTAAGAGTTGTGCCCGTGTTGGCTTCCAGCCGAAGGGGTGCAGGTGCAGTGCTGGTTGGGGAGGAGGACCTGGTCCTCCTCCTGGTGTTTGTTGTTGTCTTGAGGTAAAAACCTTGGTTATGGTCATTCATTGTTGAAGGAATGGGCTTGAACTGAAGAGAACGTTAGAAGGTGGATGAGCAGCAGCTTTGGGCTGGCGCGTCCAGTCTGGGTGAAACTGGGGAAATGGTGCCACGGTTAAGAGCAGGGCAGGGGATGGCAGTGGTCAAGTAAGAGCAGAGTGCTACTTAAATGAGATCAAGAAAATAAAAAAAATGAGTCCCCTTACAATTCCACACAAGTTCCAGAGGCTTAAGAAACGGGACATCTAGGCCTGCATGGAAATAAAAGCATGGTAGATATTCTAGAAAGCTTTTGGCAGGAAGCCGATGTGTGGGATACTGCGATACCTGTGTGCAGCAGGTGCAGCAAGGATGCCGGACAGCTACGTACTTACAGCAACAACGGAAAAACCTGGGAGTCAAATCACCTCTCCTGCTGAGAGGCTTCGTTTGTTACTGCGGGATTCCCGTGGGCTGGATTGAAGGCTTGATTCCGGGGTAGGGGTTGTTGGGACTGTGCTGCTACTGGGCGATGGAGACAGTGAGAGACACGGCCCTCCGCAGGGTGCTCTGTGTAGCTGTGAGGGCAAGAAACGGGGCAGCGGCTGGAAACTTCACCATATAGCAGTAGTTCAGCTCGTACAGTACATGCCACCTTTGTCCCTTTGTGATTCACCATGAGCTTGTCAGGGGCAGGCTTTAGACCTCTCCTAACAGGCGTAAATTGAAGGTAACTTGAAACACCGAGGGGATGTTCCAAAGCTACAGGGTTTATTAGTATGTAAGTAGCAGTTTTGCAGACTAGCGTTGGTGATGCGCTGTATAATGAATCAAAAAGGAGATGTCTGATGCCATCGAGGTACTCATCTCCTCAACAGAGCTGCTTGGCGCAGTTTTCGGCTTATGAGGTCAGTAGTGAAGCTGTAGGCAGCCCAAGGATGGGCAAAACAGCTAGTCGTGTAGCTGCTGGGAGATCCGTGGCTGATAATCCCCCAGTACGGTGCTGCACTCAAGGACAAGGTGGATTTGTCCAACTTAGTGCAGGCTGCACCTGGATTGCATCCTGTGGCTGAAAATTAGGTGCTACTGGTTGAATCAATTATAAGCGGGGAAATCAGTGGAGTACCTGTTGCCACCCTGCCAATTTCAGTGCTGAAAAGGTCGGTATGTCTATTTTTCTTCCTCACAGACTCATTTGGTTGTAATGCCTACGTGCCTTCTTCCAGGGAAGAGTTTTAATGCTGCTCAGGTGTTGTCTGTGCACTTGATCTCTTGATTCCAAATCCCTTTGAGCCTCAGTATCTCCCTTTCAGTAGCTGTGTGTCTTTCCCCTTGAATCAGTATTGGGTTTAGAACACTCGGGTGAACCTCAGCATCCCTGGATGCAAGGCACATATTCTAATTCAAGGCAAGGCATGAATGTAACGTTTCTCTCTGGAAAATTAAGAAAGCCTTTAGAACTCTGGCCGGGTGGAAAGCTGAAAGTGCTGGGCAGATGGTCTGTATGGCCACGATACTCTAGAGGGAGAAGAGAAGGTTTGAGCCTCGGTGGTTCAACCGTTTTACAGATGCTCCTTTTAAAAACATGGGCCTGAAAACACCCAAGTGAACCTCTAGCGTGTGCCGAGAGATGTACCTTTTCAAAGGCAAGATCGCTCTCGCTGCGTTCAGCCCCAGCAGAAAAGTTGTGTAGTTTCCGAGAGCTTTGTGCTGTTACTGCTGTGGGTTTCGAGCTTCCTGCCTGTCGTCCGCAGGCGGACAACGTGCCACCCTGGCCCGCGGCACTGCGACTACTCCAAGACCACCGTCTGTGTGCTGGAAGACGCCGGAGGAAGCGCCTTCTTTGTCCTAAGGAGTCATTAAGGTTGCGTTGCTGGGTATCTTCCAGCTCAGGAGTTTACCCAACCGAGGAGGGAATTTAATCCCTTTGGTTTGGCCGCTTTCTTTGATGTTGCCGCAGAAGTTGGTTGGTAGTACAGAAAGGTGGGACGAGTGGCGGTGTTCTCGGAACGCTTCCTCTGATGTAGTTCAGCATTGCTATTCACAGCTGTTCAGTTTTGTCTCACAGATCTTACGTAAAGTACCTCTCGTAAACGTTCCCAATCCTGATACCCCAACGCCCCGTTATACCAAATGTCAGCCCATCCGGGAACGAGGGCCCCTTACCGTAACGTGGTTTTGCAGAGGCCTAGGGGTTGACAAGTTGCTGTCGGGATCACCTGGCAGTACATGGCAGTGGGATGAGAAACGGACCTCGGCTCCCAAAACTTTTGCTGTAGCCCTTTGGCTACAAGATCATCCTTCCCTCTTTGTGGAGAAGGCTGAGAGTTCTTCATTTCCCCGTATTTCTTGCAGCTGAGCCTTGTTCTGCTTCCGTTGGTAGGATTTATTTCTTCACCTAAACGAGGGACCGCTGGAGACGAGGTTCCCTGTTTCACTTCACCCTCAGCAGAAAGCGTCTTGCCAAGTGTACCCACCCCCTGTGCAAAGCTCGGTTGGCTTGTTTCCTTCCCACGTGGCTAGCTGGCAAGATGTGGCTTGTTTCCTTCCTACGTGGCTAGCTGGCAAGATGTGGCTTGTTTCCTTCCCACGTGGCTAGCTGGCAAGATGTGGCTTGTTTCCTTCCCACGTGGCTAGCTGGCAAGATGTGGCTTGTTTCCTTCCCACGTGGCTAGCTGGCAAGATGTGGCTTGTTTCCTTCCCACGTGGCTAGCTGGCAAGATGTGGCTTGTTTCCTTCCCACGTGGCTAGCTGGCAAGATGTGGCTTGTTTCCTTCCCACGTGGCTAGCTGGCAAGATGTGGCTTGTTTCCTTCCCACGTGGCTAGCTGGCAAGATGTGGCTTGTTTCCTTCCCACGTGGCTAGCTGGCAAGATGTGGCTTGTTTCCTTCCCACGTGGCTAGCTGGCAAGATGTGGCTTGTTTCCTTCCCACGTGGCTAGCTGGCAAGATGTGGCTTGTTTCCTTCCCACGTGGCTAGCTGGCAAGATGTGGCTTGTTTCCTTCCCACGTGGCTAGCTGGCAAGATGTGGCTTGTTTCCCTCCCTTTCCATCCTGGCAAGATGGCACAGCCCCTGCCGCTCTGTACTGCTCCGTGTTACACGTGGGCCGATCGTTTTCTGGAGAGATTGTACTGCCCAAGACCGCGATTAAGGTTGCCATGAAGCACTGCTTGAGGCTCACCCGGGGGATAGTGCTATTCCAGAGCACTATTAGTGGAAGAGCCGGTGTGTCTTTAAGTGAATGCTGCCAGCGGGAATGGCATGTTAGGCAGGGCAGCTGCAAGCTCGGCCTGAAACACGACCACCCTTGAAACCCTATCTCTGCTCCACGGACCCATGCAGCCTGGCTTCATACTGTTGACTGCCTGTGCGGGTTGTGTCAGTGCCTGAAAGGTACCTGCTTCCTGGCGGCGGGGCTGATCCTGCCCCTACGAATGACACCGGCTTACCTGAAGCAGGGGAGAAGTTGCGTTTACACATCTTTTCTGTGGGTGACCGCCGAGGACTGGACTCGGTGGGTCCCTCTCGTGCCGGTGTCCCAGTTACCCGAGTGGCGACTGTTTGCTTTCCCCTTTGTGCTAAAGGAAGGCCTGGGGGGCTCCAAATAGCTGTACAAAATGAAACTGTGAGACAGCGTTCCCCGAGGATGCTTCCCAACAGAGCCTGCGGGATGGGAGAATCCTCCCTCCACTAGGATTACCCTGCAAAACACGCTTCCTGGGGTTACGCTCCTAAACTTCCACGCAGGATAGCCCCCGCGACAGGTGAAGCCGATGGCTCGCTTGCTCTGCCTTTATCCCTCGCGCCGTGCGGCGCTTTCCCCTTGCTCTGCGTCGCCCCGCGAGTTGGAGCTGCCCGGCGAGGCTGTGCTGCAGCGCCTGGGACGCGGTTCCCAAGAACCGACCTCCCTCCTTTTGCGAAATCCCTGCCGTTGCCGCCAGCCGCGGCGGGAGAAGGGGGTGACCTTTTTCCTTTTTTGTGCTGGGTGAAAGTCACCCTCCCGCAGGAGCGCGGGGCGCTGCGGAGCCCCGTGCGTGGCTGGAGCTCGCTGCGATAAGCTGGCCCTTTTCCCTTCTCCTTTCCCCCCTCTGGCGCTGCGCTGGGCTTATCTGGGCGCCTGAGTTATGTTAAGTAGCGGGTGCGTGCCTGCTCTCTGTTCTCCTCGCTGCTTTTGCTCCTTGGATTTCAATTCCAAACATGGTTATCCATTTGGGGTCTCTCTCCTTTCCGCTGCCAAGTGATACACATTCCACGTCCAACACCAGCTCCCTCCGCCGCTCTCTCGCGGTCGCTATTTCCAGTGCCGGAGGGCTGGCGAGAGGCAGCGCAACGAGAGCTCTGTCCTGTCGGCGAGTTTCCCAGCGAATGGCCTCTACGCTTTCTCTGACCGAGCTCTTTTGGCCTCGTACTCGCCGGCTCCTTTTCTCTCTGGTGAGGTTGAGGAGGGGGCCAGCTGCCAGTTTGTGAGCCACGAAGAGGAGAAACGAGCCCTTTGGGAATTTTTTTTCAGGTGCAAAACCGTCCAGCGGCACTTTAACATGTTGCTCTGAGGCACTCAAGAGGAGGAAGAGGAGGAGGAACAGCTCGCCAGCAGCTCTGGTTTCAGACCTCTGCGGCACCCTTCGTGTATGACAATTCGCTTTGAGCTTGGGAGGGTGGGGAGTGGGGAAGGATGAGCGCAAGCGGCCTCTCGTGGGACCAGGCTGTTCTCCAGCCTCCGGTGTGCGATGCCTGGAAGGAGATTATGGAGGGAGCAGCCTACCAGCTGGCCAGCTGCATCGTCCTCCTGGGTTACATGGGGGGAAGTGGCATCTTTGGGTCCCTCTATATCTTTGGCCTCCTGGCCCCGGGCTACTTCTGCTATGCTCTGTGGGGCTGGCTGAGCGCCTGCGGGCTGGACGTCTTCGCCTGGAACATGCTGCTCGTCCTCGCCTGCTTGCTCCAGCTGGCTCACCTGGCGTACCGGCTCCGCAGAAACACCATCCCGGAAGAGTTTGACCTCCTCTACAAGACCATGTACCTGCCCTTGCAGGTGCCCCTGGAAGTCTACAAAGAAATCGTGAAGTGCTGCGAGGAGCAAGTCCAGGCACTAGTCAGAGACCAGAATTACGCAGTGGAGGGCAAGACGCCCATCGACCGCCTCTCTTTGTTGCTGTCTGGCAGGTAAAGGCTCTCCCGTTCCGAACAACGTCTGACAGCCACTTGCTGTTGTGTTTTCCCCCTCTGTCGAACGTTTCCTTCCTCTGAGGGGGCTTTGAGATACGTACCTGTTTGTTGGGGAGGGGGTGATTTGCTTTTGGGCCTTGTTTTTGGTTTCTTTGGGTTTTTTTAGATTAAAATATGTCAAGGAACGGTTCGCAGAATCCATCTGCACGCAGCGAAGCGCGCGGGGCAGACAGCTTGGCGTTGCGTGATGTGCTGTTGGGGAACCCTTACCTCTCCCTCTGACGTTTTAAAGTTGTCTTCTTTCCCACTGGCTGTGGGAGGGTGGTTCTCCAGGCAGGAAGGTGTGGACCTGTGTCTGGACCTGTTGTCTCTGGGTGTGCCGGACATACCTCTGTGATGGGCACGGCCGTGCACTGAGCACACGGAGCGGGAGTCCTCAGTTCACCTCCCCCCTTCCCCGGCTGGCAGTGTTCAGGGGCGGGTTCCACCCTTGTTCCCCAGACCTCAACCTTCAAGGCTCAGAAGGTTTTCACACTGAGGGTCCTTGCATCACAAAAGAGAGCGAGCTCTCCTCTGTTGGCCTCATCAGGCCCCTTTCTTTGCCGCGTTCCCCATGCATTCATGATGTTCCTTCTTCTGGAGCACCTCGGGGACCTCTAGGTAGTCGAGCTGATTGCCTGCAAGCCACGCACGTTTGCTATTAATTTCCCGGAGATTTGATTAGCGAGTGAACTGTGCTGATGAGGTGCTGGCAGTTGTTCACCTGAGGTCCTGTGGCACGCCTCTAGGGACGTCTCTCTTAACGATTTGTGAAACCCAAATGCCAGACAAATAGTAACGATATTGGCTTCCCAGCTGCTGCCAGGCACTTGGCCCTGCTGTCAGGTGAGAGTGGGAGGGGAAGGAGCTCCGTAAACGGGAGCAGTGCTGAGCTGTAGGAGGTGTGTCTCACGAGGGTTTTCCTTTGGGAAGACAAACCCAGCATCACCATCGCAGTCCATCCTCTCTGGTGGCGGTGTGTAAAGAAGAAAGGCTGCCCTTCCTTTTCTTGGTGTTTGTTCCTTTTCTAGGATGTGTTAAGAGCATCCTGGGACCACTGACCAGTGCTGAATGGCAAAGCACTGGGAGGAAATTGGGTGCATGTGTTTCCGTCGGGTGTCTTTCCCCTTCCCAGACGTCTGTGCTGAGCAGCTTGCCCTGAAGTTCGCCGTGTCTGCGAATAACGGGAGCGGGGAAGAGCCTGTGCTGTCTTGCCGTGCCCTGGATAATCTGCTGCTACTCTGGGCGTGCAAGTGCTGCAGCTTGCAGTAAGCTAGCGCTGGCGGGGTGGTTGCTGTGCTCCCTTTTGCAGGGGTAACTGCATCCTGGCTAGTGTAGGATGCTCTATGGAGAGGGGATTTGCATGTCCTGGTACCCACTCTATTGCCTTGTGAGGTCCTTGCTGGCCCAACAGAGCATTACCGCTGCTATGGTGCTCCCTCTTAAAAGACACAGGGTGCTTGGAAATGCAGAATGTGCCTGAATCAGAAAACCTGCCTTGCGATCCCTCACCCTCCCAGGCAGCGCTCCCAGCTGACCGCGAGTCAACAGCGCACTGAGGCTTCTAACTCCTGAACGCAAGAATTGCCTTCGTGCGTCACACAGCAGGGGAATGTGGCGACAGGGAGGCAAGAGGCCCCAAATCTGGTGGTGCAGAGCTACAGATAGAGCTTCAGAGTGCCCTGATGTCACCCCAAGCCTGTGCAGCTCTCCTTTTCTGCTCCCACAGCCCGGCTGGGTGCAAGTTTGACCTTGACATCGGTAGGCAATTGTAGCAAAAGTAGGGGAAAGGGATACTTGGAAGGCACAGAGGCGGGAAAGATGGAATGGTCATGTGCAGCAAACCATGAGGTCACTGCGTGATATGTTAGGAACGAGGGCCAGTGTGATTTTTGGGTGTTACGGGTGTGACAGCTTCCCAGCATTGAGGCAGGGAATGTCCTCGTGCAACTCTGGGCACAGGAAGAAGATGAAGCAGAAAGAGCTACAGGCTGGCTTAGGAGTACCTGGAAAGCAGCGGCAGTCTTGGGGGCTGAGAAGTGCTGGTGTAGCGTCAAGCACTGCACCTGTGAGGGCTGGCTTTGGAATAAGAAACAGCAAACAGATGGAATATGGAGAAGTGGCAGAAAATATACTTTCCCACAGAGAAAGGGACAGCCTCATGGTCTGGGGCATTTACAGCTGTCCCAGAGAGGGTACGAGACATACGTGAGATGGGGAGAAGTCGTTCCCTCCCTGGTGGGACCGGCTGCCTGCACGTTGTGTGAGCGGACCAGGTTCGTGTGACATCTGCTGTGTAGCCTAAGCCTGTGCGCCTCACCTGTCCTCTCTGCAGGGTCCGAGTGAGCCAGGATGGACAATTCCTTCACTACGTCTTTCCATACCAGTTCCTGGACTCTCCAGAATGGGAGTCGCTGCGACCCTCCGAGGAAGGAACTTTCCAGGTAACCCTGCGCCGCCCCGCAGCAGCCTCCTTCCTTGCTGCTTTGTTGCGTGCCTGAGAAGGGGACGGAGGGGGCTCATTAACGCCACTCAAGCCTAACTGGGAATACTTGCCTCCCCCTCCTCGTGGTTTAGCCAACACCGGATGGTGCCATCGGCTGTGTTGTCTTTTTTCCTACCTTCCTCCAAAGACCTCAGTGTGCGCTCCTATCAGCCAAGAGCAGGGAGGGTGGAGTGCGGTGCCTCGTCCAGGTTAGCGTGGAGCCGAGGTATTGGATTGCTGGCTCGATGCCATTACAGTGCTCCCTGGTACCCCTGTCGATGCGTTTGCCCAGCACGCTGCTAGCGGGGTGCATCGTTCCAGCATCCGGATGGCAGCCGTGGCGATACGTGGCAATGATGTAAAGCCATAAATATCCCGCTCCTCACACAAGTTTCTGATGGCGATGTGTTTGGAGTGGAGGAGCAGAAAGGATGATTCACACCCCAATATGGTTCTTTCTGAGCAGAAGAATCCCTTGCTGAGGGGCCAGACCAATTCTTATTCGCAGCAACTGAAAGGATTTTGCTCTTGCTGTCAACACCACAGTATTTGTTGGCTTTTGTTCTGGAGGAGATTACTTAAGCCCACATCTCTCTGCCTTTAACTCACATCCCAGGACAGGCTGATCCCTGTCAGGATGTCAGTCTAGAATATGTCAGTTAGGACATATGAGAAGGGATTTTGCTAATCCCTTGGGAGCATGGGACAGTTTTGAGGGAATGATGGTGCTTTCTCCTGAGGGCAGCCACGCTCAGGCCTGGTTAAACCAGGGCAGCTCTCCGATTCGGCTTCCCTCGGGTCTGAATCTGGCCCGCGTGTGAAGAGGTCACAGCAGTTGCTCCTGAAAGCTCTGCCCTTGCCAGTGGTCATGGTCTTGCAAGAGGAACAGTTGCAGGAGGTGACTGACGGTGTGACTGTGACACAGGGCTACAGCTCGCGAGCAGAACCAGGGATGTCGGGCCAAGACGTGTGGGGTAGAGAGGGCAACAACAGCAAGGCTGGGGTGTCTCACAGGGCTTCAGTCCGGCAGCAGCTGCCAGCTCCCAGGCTGTGCCTGCGTGGGAGTCGAGCAGGGGGAACAATGGCCACACGGTGCCCCTGGTGGGTGCCTGCGGCCTCCAGAGACATCTTCCGCGCTTTCTGAGCTCATTCCTGTGGAACTGCATGTTCCTGAGTGTCTTTGTGGTGTGTGAGACAGCCGGGGAGAGGCGGCGCCAGCCCCGCCAGCGCCACGCTCCTGGCCCCTCTCCTGCCCTGTGAGAGGGCTGGTCAGGGAGGTGGCTGTGCCTGGCACAGGGATGGGAGGTAGAGTCCCAGGTGGGGAAAGGCTGCAGCCGTGCGCTGGAAGTGCCTACACCCCACGTCTGCTTCCTGAGGAGCACGAAGAAGGTGAGACCTGCCCAGCCCATGTTCCTGGCAGGGCATCACTCTTGGTGGCCGTGCTCAGCCTCGGTGACCTGCTGCTTCTGGCAGCTGTCTCACTCGCCAGTCCCTCTTACCTGAGTAGTTATTAAATCTGTGGCACATCTCAGCCTTATTCCCAGCATCACAATCATTTGGTTAAAAAACCCACACGTTCTGCTCTGCGACGTCGCTGGAGGAGGGCACGGAAGGTTTTTCTTGCCCAAGTTCTCCCCACGGCTCCCTGGATTGAGCAGTTTCAATCCTGAGCCCACCGGAAAATGGCAGGAGCACGACTCGCTCTACAGGGAGAAGCTGCCTGCTTTGGCTGTGTCTTCTGTCCACACAACTGCTGGATCCCAGTGCCTGAAGGAGTTGGGTGTCAGGGCTGGCACTTTCCCCCCCCGAAGGCTGAATTCCGGGCTCTGCCGATGCCGGAGCACTTGTGTGGGGCAGACTCGTCAGAGAAATCTGTCCTGCTGCCCTGCTTAGGAGGCAGGTTTTCTTATTCTATCTCACAAGAAGCAGCAAGTTTTGACTGCTGTGCCAGAAATTGGTTAGGAAAATGAGATTATGGTCATTTCAATTTCCATGTGACCCTTCCTCTCGCTCGCCTCGGCCTGGGAAAGTTCTCAGGTTCTATGTCCTATATTTCTTTCATAAGGCAGCTGCTTGCATGGCGGTGGCATTAAATATCAAACCCAAGGACACACGCATGCAGCTAAGCCGTGTTCAGCTTCCCAGTGGCCCTCTGCCATGGTGGCTGGCCAAGGAGACCCCTGGATAGAGAGTGAAAGGGAGCCCCCGGGATATTTTGGCTCTGGCACTTGTTCACGTGTCAATATCTCCATTACACTTGGATGTTCTTCTTTGGCCCAAGGTGGTTTGACCCTGTTTCTTACCTTTCATTATTATTATTATATATTACAATGTATACTCATGTATTATGTAATGTTTTTTATTATTATTAGACTGGTCTTACGGCTAGAGGGAAAAATGGCTCTATTTCCATTGGCAAAACCCAAACAGAGACAAGTTCTCTAAAATCAGGCCGATAAGACCTCGAGTGAGTTCCCTCCCTAAGCACAAACACAGTAAACCCCTTTTATTTCCTCTCCCGCTGAGCTGTGCCGCGTGTCCTTCAAGCTGTTTGAAGAACATTCGGCCCTACAACACCCGGCAGAGCTGGTGAGACACGTTATCCCTCTGGCTCCGGGTGACCTGGGAAGCCTTCCCAGGTGGATGTTCCCACACCCAGGGCCTTCTCAGAGCAGGCGTTGTGCGACCCAGCTGCAGAATGCACCAGCAACCTGCCACAGGGATAGCCGCTGGCGACTTGGGCTGGCTGGGAATGCAGGAATGCTCCCTTCCGAAACTTTCCTGTAAAGGGATGAGGCCATCCGTGCTGCCCTGCTCATTTGAGCTGCAACGCTCGGGTTTCAACAGGGACCATCACCTGAAAGCGAGAGGGTGCAAGGTAGCCAGCCACATGGCTAGCTAAGCAAGGGCATGCCACTAATTGCATGGGAAAACCTGGTCTCCATCTCCTTGAGGAGAGGAAACAGAGGCGGGTAAGGATTTATCTGATCATTCTTCTAGAATGACCTGGTTCTCCAGCCCCACCATCTCCAAGGAGAGCAGGTGTCAAAGAGACTGGGGGCCTTCACTGGAGGGAAGCACGCAGCCCCAGGGTGGGTGAACCCTGCCCAAGCGGTGGAGCTTACTCCACTCCTTCTCTGCCCCACAGGTCACACTGACAGCTGAGACCGACTGCAGCTTCATCACCTGGCCAAGGAAGAAGCTGTATCTCCTCCTGAGGAAGGACCGCTACATTGCCCGACTCTTCTCCTCCCACCTGGGCTACGACATCTCGGAGAAGCTCTACTCCCTCAATGAGAAGCTTTTCGCCAAGTTTGGCCTTCGCTTCGACATCCGCTTGCCCAGCCTCTACCACGTCCTCGGGCCGGCCTCCTCTGAGGGGGAATCAGAGGACTGCGAGGAGCCACTGCCCGCCACTAGCCAGGCTGGCACCTCTGAGCCACCTCCGCAGCCACCACTGCCGGCTCCGCGCCCCCGGGCATCCCGGCCCGACAGTGACCTGCTGGGTGAGGACTCCACCAGTCTTGTCTTGGAAGATTTTGCTGAGTTGCCGGGGTCTTTTATGGACTATGTGAGCGAAGGGGAATATATGAAGTGAGGGCACTCCTGGCACGGGCACGCCTCACCCAGTGTGGGACCCTTGCGTAAGTACCTGCTTGCGGAAGCCAGTCCTTCCTGCGATGCGACTGCCCGGGCAGAGCTGCAGACCCCAGCCTCTTGCCCTTGTTTGCCGTGGGTTTGCTCCTCCGCAGTGTGTTTTTTTGCCAACTTCCCCAAGGAATTTATCACAGGATCACAGAATCACTGAGGTTGGAAAAGACCCCTCAGACCATCCGGTCCAACCACCCAACACACTGCCGTACCCACTAGACCCTCTCTTCCAGCACCACGTCTGCACGTTCCTTGAACACCTCCAGGGATGGTGACTCCACCACTTCCCTGGGCAGCCTGTTCCAGGGCCTGACCACTCTGTCAGTGAAGAAATTGTTCCTAATATCCGATCTAAACCTCCCCTGACACAACTTGAGGCCGTTTCCTCTTGTCCTGTCACCAGTTACCTGGGACAACAGACCAGCACCCGCCTCTCTACACCCTCCTTTCAGGGAGCTGTAGAGAGCGATCAGGTCTCCCCTCAGCCTCCTCTTCTTTAGGCTGAACCCCCCCAGCTCCCTCAGCCGCTCCTCATCAGACTTGTTCTCCAGACCCTTCGCCACCTCCGTTCCCTTCTCAGCCCCTCAGTGTCCTTCTTGTATTGAGGGGCCCAAAACTGAATACAGGACTCGAGGTGCGGCCTTACCAGTGCCCAGTACAGTTGCACAATCACTTCCCTGCTCCTGCTGACCACACTGTTCCTGATGCAGACCAGGATGCCATTGGCCACCTGGGCACACGCTGACTCATGTTCAGCTGCCATCAACTAACACCCCCAGGTCCTTTCCTGCCGGGCAGCTTTCCAGCCCCTCGTCCCCAGGCCTGTAGCACTGCCTGGGGTAGTTGTGACCTAAATGCAGGACCCGGCACTTGGCCTTGTTGAACCTCATACAGTTGACCTCAGCCTGTCCAGGTCCCTCTGCAGGGCTCTCCTACCCTCCAGCAGATCAACACTTCCACCCAACTTAGTGTCATCTGCAAACTGCCTGAGGGAGCACTCCATCCCCTCATCCAGATCATTGATAAATACATTAAACAAGACTGGCCCCAGGACTGAGCCCTGGGGGCCACCACTTGTGACCAGCCGCCAACCAGACTTCATTCACCACAACCCTCTGTGCTCTGCCCTCCAGCCAGTTTTTACCCAGCAAAGAGTCCACCTGTCTAAGCCATGAGCTGGCAGCTCCTTTAGGAGATGCTGTGGGAGACGGTGTCAAAGGCCTTACTGAAGTCCAGGTAGACAGCACCCACAGCCTCTCCCTCATCCACTAGGTGGGTCTCCCGTTCATAGAAGATCAGGGTGGTCAAGCAGGACCTGCCCTTCATGACCCCATGCTGGCTGGGCCTCATCCCCTGGTTGTCTTGCACCTGCTGTGTGAACTCACTCAAGATGAGCCGCTCCATAATCTTCCCCAGTACTGAGGTCAGGCTGACAGGCCTGCAGTTCCCTGGATCCTCCTTCCGGCCCTTCTTCACCCAGCTGTGTGATTGTCTTAAGGAAAAGCAGCAGGGTAAAGGCTCAACACCAGGCACCATCCACACTGTGTGGTGGAGAGGCCAGGAACCTGGCCGTAGGAAGCTCTTCCCTGCCCTGTCCTCCCTCCACCCCTCAGGGGAGGCAGAGAAACTGAAATGGTGCCCAGGCCAGTGAGTGGTACACGAGTGCCCGCAGAGACACCCCAGGGCTTGACCTGGCTCGCCATGAGGTAGAGCTGTGCCTGGAGATGCTCCAGTACTGAGCTGAGGAAGATGTCTGCAGGTTAGAGAGCAGACAACCCAGGAGGGGCTGGCAGAGGTAGAAACAGCTCCAGGGTTTCCAGCGGATGGATAGCCGGGAGTTGCTGTACACCCTGCAAGTGCTCAGTCTGGGCAGGGGGAGTAAGCTGGGAGTCCTCCCTTCCCCTGCCCGCCACAGCTCATCCCAGCACTCGCTCTGTCCTCCTTGCTTCTGCCGAGCTTCAGCGCAGCCACATCACTGAGGCAGTGGAAGGACTGCGCCGTGGTGTAGCTCTTCCCTCCAACCACCCTGGGTGGAGTGACAGGCTAAACATTGGTTTAAAACACCCCAAACTCCGCTTTCCGGTGAGTGGGAATGAGATGCTCTCTTCCAACATGCCGACTCCTTACTCTGCAAGGGCAAAATTCCTGAGCCTGGTGGATGTAGGAGCAGAGGAGCAATGCAGGCGAACAGAAATAGCCAGGAGGGTGGCTCGTGCTTGAAATTGAGGTCCAAGTGGCCGAGAGAGCAATTCCACGCTGAGCTGCTTTTAGCCGGTCGCTGCATGCCAGCTGCAGACCCCAAAACGTGCCTTCCTGCTGCCACCCTGTAATAGCTGCTTCCTGGCATCCTGCTGCCGACACCAAGCCTGGGACTGGGATTTCTGTCCTAGAAGGGGCCGCTGCGTGTGTCCCTGCTGGGTCTGCGTGGCAGGGGGTAAAGCTGTGGGGCTGGGCGAGCCCATCTTCCGGCAGGCATCTTCCAACACGGTGCGCTATCGCACTGGTCGCCCCCGCGCCCGCGTGGGTCTGCTGCTGGGCTGCAGATGCTCAGGTCACGGACTTGCTGGCGGGGAGCATCAAGCAGGAGCCGCTGACTCCCGGCAGGAGCCCTGGCAAGCCTGCAGTCATTTCCCCTACGCTGGAGTCCTTGTGTTATGTCACAGCCTCGCTGCTGTGACGGCCGGGGGCTGTCCCTTCTCAGTGCTCTAGGTGAAAAGGCTGTCTCGGTCAGAGGGTGCTTTCTCTGTGCAGTCAGCCTCCGCTGGGAGAGGCCTTTGTTGCTGTTCTCAGATTTTTGAAAACTGTGGTACTGGGATATCTTCCTGTTTGGTACGGTTTGCGTCGCTTGCCTGCTCCTGTACTGCTTCCATGCCTCCAGACTTAAAATCTGGGATATGAAGAAACTGGCCAGGAAAAGAGTATTTGGTTTTGCTTGAATCCGATAAAAAGTCAGCAAGGGTTTTACTTCGGGTGGTTGGTTTGCTTGTTTTAAAAAAGGAGGCAGGGAGAGAATAAGAAAACACCCCCCTCACTTGTTTTCTAGCTTAGAAGTCCAAGGAATGTGAGGTCCCTGGTTTTGCTGGTAGACTGCCGGAGATAGGAACTTGCAGCTTTCTCAGTCCTTACTTGGAGAGGCAGGAACACTGGATCACTTAGGAGACAGCCACCCCCCTGACTGCGCCGCGTGCCTGGTGAACACTTGCAGTCCAAAACAAGTGCAGTTAGCGGGGAAACGCGGCGAAGTCACTCTGCCTGCGCGCTGCTTGTCTGTTGTCTTCTCGGCGGAAGGACACCCGTTCTCAGGTCGCTGGCAGATTCTCCCGGGTGGTCACGCTCAATAAAATCAGGATTTCAAATGCAGTTGTACAGGGAAGGAGGCAAGGAATGCTGTAGCTTCTTTGGAATCATTTCCACCTGCGTTTGGGAATGAGTCAATGCTATGAGCATGGGGTGTGGATGCGTGTTGGGGGTGGCTTGTGCTGCTCAGCAGAGCAGTTTGTTTGCCCGGTCCTTTTAAAACACGTGGGAAGATGGAAGCTTCTGCCCGTCTACACCTTGTGAACGCGGCGGTGTGAAGGTGTGCTGATGCTGGCCGTAGAGACCGGCGATAAAAGCCCAAATGTTTCAGAGGCTGGTATTTGGGACGGGGGAGGAGGAGGATCTTCCTCACGGGTCAGTCTGCAGCCAACAGCCAGTGTGGTGTTTTCATTTCTACGGTACCACAAACTCCGTTTGGCGTGTCCAGAACGGTGGAATGAGCACTTCCTTGTAACTCTGCTCACCGTTCGGGTATCCTCGCTGCATCGCGGCCCAGCAGCACAACAGCAACTGCTGCGCCCGGCCAGTGTTCTGCAGCGACCGTAGTGACACCGAGGGGCTGCAGATTGCCCTTCTGGCCAGGCGCTTGTCACAGCTCAGCAGATGACCTGAGCAGGTCTGCCATGGCCTAGGGAAAGCGCTTCCGTAACTTTTCCTTTAGACATGGTGAGAACATCCATAGTAAACAAAGAAGCTGTGGATGCCCCATCCCTGGCAGTGTCCAAGGCCAGGCTGGATGAGGCTTGGAGCAACCTGATCTGGTGGAGGGTGTCCCTGCCCATGGCAGGGGGTTGGGACTGGATGGGCTTTAAGGTTCCTTCCAGCCCAAACCGTTCCATGATTCTATAAACAGGGATATTCCCTGCAGCAGCATCGTTCGGAGTAAGCGATAGCTGCAGTCCCAGAGGTCAGAGCTCCTCTGGGGCTTTTCCTGGTCTGTGCTCTCACCTCCTTCCCCAGCAACTTTCAAACAGCGTTATCACCTTCCACCCCTGTAAATTCTCCGTGCTGAAGTGCTTCTATGGATCACGTTGCTTTTCCTTTTCTGTCACTGCAGTGGCCACCGTGCTGTGCCACAGTGCAGGAGGCAATTCTTGAACGCCCAGTGCTGCAGAGATCACGCAGAACAAAATATTCCTGGGACTTATATTGGCCTGGTATTTTTATCATCTAGTTCCTTGAAAGAGTTTCTAGTCTGCTTACAAGCAGACAGGCTACGATACCCTGCTGATGAGCACATTCTTTCCCTGGGGGGGAGAGAGGTTTCAATAACTTCCAGGCTTCCTGTTTAAGAGAGGCAGGTTCAAAGGCGCTGTTCAGAACCTGCTTTCTCACAGCATACTGCCGTGTAGCTCCATAGCAAACGAGGCTTTATTCCTTGCATGACAAGTGAAGCAACCCAAACCCACCTGCTTTTTCCCCCTTTCATATCGCGTGTGCTGTTGAGTTCGTTGCTATCAAGTGCTTGCAGGATGTGGAGCTGCTGCTACTTAGTTTTGTGCAGCTGGAACTTGGGGCTGGCTTTTTTTTGGAGGGCGAGGTGGATGGATGGGTGGGTGGATGGATGGATGGGTGGGTGGGTGGATGGATGGGTGGGTGGGTGGATGGATGGGTGGATGGGTGGATGGGTGGGTGGATGGATGGAGGGATGGGTGGAGGGATGGATGGATGGATGGATGGATGGATGGATGGATGGATGGATGGATGGATGGATGGATGGATGGATGGATGGATGGATGGAGGGATGGGTGGATGGATGGATGGGTGGATGGAGGGATGGGTGGAGGGATGGGTGGATGGGTGGAGGGATGGATGGATGGATGGATGGATGGATGGATGGATGGATGGATGGATGGATGGATGGATGGATGGATGGATGGGTGGATGGATGGATGGAGGGATGGATGGATGGAGGGATGGATGGATGGATGGATGGATGGATGGATGGATGGATGGATGGATGGATGGATGGGTGGATGGATGGATGGAGGGATGGATGGATGGATGGGTGGATGGACGGATGGATGGAGGGATGGATGGGTGGATGCATGGGTGGATGCATGGGTGGATGGAGGGTTGGATGGAGGGGTGGATGGGTGGGTGGGTGGATGGAAGGATGGATGGATGAATGCTTGCTGTCCTGTAACCTGGTATCTAACTTAGTAGGGGTTGTTTTACACCTGCTTTGAGAGCAAATCACAGGAGCTGTGGGCTTTGTTTCACCAGTGTCACAGGAGGGGCTTTAGAGGGGCATGTTTTTGCTGTCTCAGGGTGGGTGGGTTACTGCGCTTTCTGATTTATCGCATGTTGAAGAATTACATGGTTTTCATGCTAATGCAGGAGAGGAGGGGGGAAGGACAGGTAACAATGGGGTCCATGAAGTTTGTATCTTGGAAAAGCTTGGAATTAAGAATTATTCATGTGATAATAATGGCGCTTTCTTTCTTTCTCCCTCTCTCTCTCCCGCCTGCCTTTTTTTCCTCTTTCCTTCCCCTTCCACCACTTGCCTTCCACAGCCTCTGGAAACGTTCTCCGGAGTAACCCCAACCCTCTCGGCAAAGGACGAGCCCCACTGGCTCCCACTCAGACCCCCGAACTCTAGGGAACAACAGGTCGTTTTGATCCCGAAGCCCCTCCAAGGGAGCTTTTGCTCACACAGGTTTCTGACCAGAGACACTTTTGCAAGCACCGAGGTGTGTGCCTGCGCACACGCACACTCAGCAGCACGTCAAGCACATGCATGACACTGCAGTATGACACTCCAGCACCTCCCACCCCGTGGCTGCTCCCCAGAGCTGCTGGCCCCAGCGTGCTTCCCCGGTTTGTTCCTAGTCCTGCCTCTCTGAGGGGCGTCGGCAGCTCCGGTACCGAGGTACCCCGGTACCACCGCAAGCGATACCAGCCTGCCCACAGAATCTGTGTTCCCTTTGGTTTAATGATTCCCATTAAAGTCAGAGATGAAACCACTGGTGTTTGTGGGTTTGGAGGGGGAGATAACACCGTTTGAAAGGCATGAGGTGATCTCAAGGCACGGGGTGGGGGAAAGGACAGGGGAAAGGGGGCTGCCTGATGGCTTTGGTAAGAGGCTTGCAACGGAGAGCATAATAGGGAGATTTGATATCCCGTATCTCACTGGGCATCCACTCTAGTAAGACCAGAAACTACTTTTCCAGGGGTTAGGGTTTCTCATTTCTGACAAGCATCACTTCTCAGAAAAGTTACTGACTTCTGGTGAAAGGCTGGTTGTTTCAGTTGAGTCATTTAGAATAAGAAAGGGAAGGAACTGGGGCAGGTGTAGGCAAGGAGAGTCTGAACCCTTTTATTTTTGTGCTCAATGGCGGATGACCTCAGGGTACACACGTGGAGTGACGAAATGAGGGAGTACAAAACATCTGTGGGGAGCAGCCACTGGTAGGAAGAAGTGCAATATCTTAGATGAAAATAGTGCGAAGATGGAAAGCCTCTTCCAGGTTCAGCTGCAACAGGCTTGGGCTCATGAGCTTCCGCAGCCGTTTCGTCTGCCGGAAAATCTGAGATGGCTGTACCAGTTGGAGGAGTCCTCTGTCCCACAACCAAGCTGGGTGGTAAGGGTTGGAGCATCTCCGGGGCAGATATCCAGGGAAGAAGCAAGGAGCGTCAATCCCTCGAATGCGCAGGGCAGGGCATTCTTCAGTGCCTCTCGGCAGAGGCGCAGGGGCATGGCTGTCCTGCGTGGGGGGCTGGGGGAGGCAGCCCTGCCCGCCCTGCGCTGCTCACACACCGGCGGTGGCCCAGGGACCGGTTTGGCATGTCTTAAGTCTCAGCTGGGCGAGATCTGCACCCTCGGGATGTGGCACTCTTGCTGAGGTCTGGAGAGACCCCTGAAGTGGTGGATTCATGGCATACGCCGCTCCTCCCGCTCCCAGCCTTTGCCATCACCCCAAGGCAGGAGAGTGGGGCTGCCCCCGGCGCGGGGATCTTCCTGCTAATGGTGGTCACCATGCTCCCTTGCTGCATTCCTGCTTCAGCCTGACCTCGTCGCCCTTCGCGGCTAGGAAACGTCTCCAGCGAGTTAACACGAGAGCCGCTGCCCTTCTGCGAAGGAACCCGTGTCCGCTGTGGGGCTTCATGCACCCCCCTGAAGGAGCGGCCTGGGTTGGGCTGCATCACACCACCCTTATAGGTGCCTGCGGAGGCTACAGCCCAGTCTTCAGTAGGAAGCTCCCTGGAAACTCTTCAGTCACGGCACCAACTCGCCCAGATCTCTGTCAGGTTGTCAGAGCCCAGCTCCAACCCTCTCCTGTGTGTGGCCAGAGACGGTGTTTGTCAGCCAGCCTCCCAAACGGCCACGTGGCATGGCCCAAAGGCTCGGCTGTGAGCTGAAAGCAGGAGCTGGCTGTGGTGACACTGCCTCGTGGAGCAGTAGTGACAGATCATGCCAAGTGACCGAGGCTTCCTGACAGCAGAAAGGCCCTTAGCAGGTGCCTCTCTGCTGAGTGTGGTGTTCCTGGTGCACTTCTCTATCGCCCAGTGAAGCCAGTCCAGGGAACCAGAGAAAATGGTCTAGAGCAGATGTCGTTTGTGGGTAGAAACGATGAAAGACTTTCTCCTCTTTAATTTGCATATGCACCAAGGGGGTGGCAAAGGTGTGGATGGGTGAGGGCTGTTCCTGTGTATGTGTTTCTCATACTGTAATCTGCCATCAATTCTTTCCAAGTCTCAGCTACCTTCCCCGGTCTGAAAGGCTGTGCTGAGCTCCTGGGACTGATCTGTGTTAGGTGACCCTGTAGCTACGATGCTCCACCCTCCTCCCATTGCCTTCTGTTCTGGGCAGTGCGAAATTGGGTGCAAGAGCCCTGCTGTGCTCCCGGTGTCCGTTTCACTTCATGTGAGCTTTGAACAAGCCAACAGCCAGAAGAGCTGCTGCAGGCCTGTCACAGGAAGGAGATCCATCCTGATTATTTAGCAGGAACGCTAACATGGAATCAATAGGGTCTGACTCTGGAAGTGTCTTGCAGATGGGACTAGTGAGTTTCCCATGGGAGTGTTGGCGAAGAATGAGTCCTTCCTGTGCCAAACCTGAACCACACTGTTTCTCCTTGATGAGGAAAAATAATACTTCTCACCTTTAATATGAAGTTCTTAGAACACTTTAATATAAACCACAAATGAATCATCCCAATAGTCCCGTTCTAGGAGGAGTGATACTACGTTCTTTCATATGGATCTGAACCTTGACATGAAAAGACTTGCCTGTCTCACTTTCAGAGCTGGATACAGAATCCGTAGGATAAAAGTCCCAATCCAGTCTTTTACCTGAGATGTAACCAATTGACCTTGTACTCACCGATCCGCTTGGCATCCTGTCCCTATCACAGGAAGTAAAATCGCCATCCAGCTTGATGGTGAAAGTACCATCTGTGGGTAGAGCGGCAGTAGGTTCGGGGCTCCTTTTCGGTTTTTGGGTACGCCTGCGTGCTCCGAAGGCAGTGCTAGGCACAAGCAGTGGGCAGCTCATAGGAGATGTCTGTGTTGCCGGGGAGGGTGAGGTTCCAGGGTAGGCACGACATTGTCCTGCTGTGGGAAGAGCACAGAGAGGTCAGGCGGTGCTGCTTTGCAAGGGTGTGATGAGCAGGGTGCTGTGCCCTGGCTGGAGGGGTGTGGGGGGGTTATGTCCTTCACCTTTCCACCCCCTCCTACTAGCAGCACCTTTGCTGCTCTGAGTGCTCCCGATTTTGTGCTGTGTGGGGTTGTGAACCTGTGCAACTCTGCAGCTTTCCACCCGCATCACAGCCAGGCCCAGTGCCTCCAGGGGTGCAGGTTAGCACACCTTTAAGGCAGTGTGCCGTGCTGCCCCGTTCCTAAGTGACAAAAAGCCTCATCTGAACTTTGGGGTGCTTTCCTCTGCGTAGCATGCTAGTAAGGAATAGTCCTGACGCCAAAAGGAGTGCCTGGTATTTAGAATTGGGCTTGTTCAGCGTGGAGAAGAGAAGGCTTCAGGGAGACATTATAGCACCTTCCAGTGCCTGAAGGGGCTGCAAGGAAGCTGGGGGGGACTTTTTACAAGGGCCTGTAGTGACAGGACAAGGGGTAATGGGTTTAAACTGAAAGTGGGGAGATTTAGATTGGATATCAGGAAGAAATTCTTCCCAGAGAGGGTGGGGAGGCACTGGGACAGGTTGCCCAGAGAAGCTGTGGATGCCCCATCCCTGGAAGTGTCCAAGGCCAGGCTGGATGAGGCTTGGAGCAACCTGGTCTGGTGGAGGGTGTCCCTGCCCATGGCAGGGGGTTGGAACTGATTGGGCTTTAAGGTTCCTTCTAACCCAAACCATTCTGTGATTCTATGATTTACATAGGAATATCTATCCCTATCTGGACCTACTGGATATATTTTTACTGCCTTGTGGCCATGTCTTCTTACTGCCCATAAGGACAGAATGTGAGCACAGTCTCCCCTCTGTTCCTGGGTTTCCCAGCTTTGGAGTGCCCACTAGCATGCTTTGGACTGGAGCCAGCATAAGAGCCAGCTCGGAAGCAATGTGGAGTTTAATGTGTCGGTATAGACGCAGCTATCTTTCCCTGCCTGCAAGAATTCTGGATCTTCAAACTTCCTGACAAAAATACTGTATTATGGAGAAGACCATTACCTCTCCTGGGATGATAAGGACCTGGCTGCTTCTACTCCAGGTAAGGCAATTATGGCCGAAGGCATATACTCTACAACGCCTGTCCCAGAAGACACTGAATGTTTGTCTTTGTCCCTAGCGCTTTATAAACCTCTGCGGTATAAGAAGCAGAAATGTATTACTGGTCTTCGGTTGTCTTATCCTGGAAAATGTGCGCCTGTCATGTCTCAGATGGGAGCCCATTGTAGACAGGAGGAGGATGGAGAGAGCAAGCAAGGACAAAAGGAACACATTCTAGTTCGTGCAAGCTTTTGCCATGGTTTGTGGCTTAAGCATCTTCCAGGGATGTGAGTCTCGGCCATTGTCCTTCCATGGCACAACACTGGGGGAAGAATCAGAGAAAACTCCTGGAAAACTACCTTGGAGGTTTTTCTCTCTCACAGGTAGAAAATGATTTACAGAGGGACTCAGAGGGGCTGGGAGAGACTATTTCTGTGTTTATCTAAACAGGAGAGAGACTGCATTGTTTCAAACTACAGGCTGCATCCCTAGGCTCGGTGAATCCCAGTAAGATATTCCCGTGACTTACTTGCTATCAAGAGGCAGCAGGGCTGCACAGAACTTGCCGACAATGGATGACTCGTCCTTCTTCCAAAACTGATTCTTGGGGAGATACTTCAGTGTCACGCTGTTTATCTGGCAGAGGGGAACTCTGTGGGCCAGCAGATGTTTGCCCATCTCCTGGTGCTTAGGTCTGCAAGGCAGGGTGAGAGATGTGAGGGAGAACAGTCAATCGACAGGCCGTACGCAGACGTGCTGAAACACTGGAGGAACCTGGGGTATTGTTGTGAAGCCCTCATGTACCCAAATGGAGTGAGAAAACTCATCTGTCAAAACAGGGCACTGCATGAGAGTCGTACTGGCTGTCTCCCCATGTTTTATCTCTGAAGTCAGGAAGAGTTTTGTATAAGTATCCTTCCTTCCGTCACACGATTACAACTCTTCTTGCTGTTGCATATCGATTGAAGCACTGCCCGGATTGCTACGGTGGGGTAAGTGGCAGCTAAGGTCAATGTCTATGGAATCTGCGGCACGGATAGGGATCAGTTGTTCACCATTTCTTGCTGTGCAGGAACTAGGGGTCACCAAAGAAAGCTAACAGGCGCTGGAAGATCGCACACTGCACAGAGCACCATTCCTTTTACGCTGTTAAAATCCTTGCTGTGGGATCTGGTGGATGCTAGAAAGCTTACATGACTGTACAAGGCACGGGAGGGGGACTGGACAAGTTGGTGGAAAACAAAAGCATTAGCAGCCAATAAGGACAAAGATTTACCTTTGGCTCTGAAAGTCCCTGAGATGGAATGAGTCAGACACAGGGAAACTGTCTGGGGGGAAGTATGGCTACGTGGGGGTTTTTATACTGTTCTCTAGGTATTTGCTTTTGTCCATGCTGAAGGTGGGATGCTGGGACACCAGGACAGCGGGATGTTTGTCTGCCCTATGCTCTTACCCAGGTAACATGAACTGAGAAATGCCAGAGGTTGGGCAAACAGCCAATGATCAGAGCCCAGTGAGCTACGAAGGGTTGTTGCCCAGGCATTTGACGTAGGTGGGCCACCTCCCTCCTGGAGAGCCCATCCAGTGAGCCTTCTTACGCTTGATCTACCTGGCATCTCTACTGGAGACCATGGATTTCCTTGTGCTGATGAAGAATATGTGTATAGCTGACTCAGCGCAATGCCAGAAGCACAAGGGCAACTGCCTCATTGGACCTGTGGTGGCAGGGAAAGGGGAGAGGTGACAAAAGCCTCAGGAGGAGCCTATAATTCTGCTAACTGAAGTTTCTCCCGGGAGCAGGCTGACTGCTGCACTTGGCATCCTCCTAGGCCAGCGTGGCCAACCCGAACCAGTGCATCCTGTCCCTCCCTTAGACTGCAGGGGTAGATGCTGGCGGCTTTGTGTGTCTGACTCTGGCTTGAAACTGCCAAAAATAGGAAGCATCATGAAATTGTGGTTATAAAGAGGACCAATGGATAGCAAATGGAAAACACAGGGGAGGCCATCTCTCTGCTGCATGTTGTCCATAGGCAGGGTCCGGCCCTGCCTTAAGACAGAGGAACACGGTAAGGTTAAGCAGGTTGAAGAAAGTCACTCCTGTGACTGACATTTGGTCCAGCCCCACACAACCTTTGGATGGATGTAGAACTCTGGTCTGCTTTCAGAAGTACGTTTTCTTGGATACAGGGGATGTTGTTGTATGACGTGTAAGCAGTGGCAATGTGGCTAGGAAGTGTGCTGTGTAACAAGCTCCTTACCCTGGCAGCCCCAGGGCGTGTGGGCATGTCTCTTGGGGCACTCAGAGCAATCTGCGGGGTAACGGCATCCCGAGGAGCGAGACTGGAATTGATCTTTGGGAAAGGAGAAGGGGAATGTGAGGCAAGAGGCAATCGTGTGTGTCAGTTGCTGAAGGTATGATGCTGGCTGAACACTCCCAAGTAAGTCCCTGTGCGCTTCTGGGGAACTGCAGGATGACGTGCGTGTCAGATCACCTGAAATAAGTAAATGATCGATCAGGGTCCCATCTGCGTTTAGATGCCCATTTGACACTCTGAGCTTGCCTGCACTGGAGGGCTGAGCTTTGCCTAGAGTGGGGAGGTTTCTTTGCTCTTTGCTACGGAGTGAATCAAAAGGGCTATCTTCAGTTTGTGCACTCTCAAATCTGTATGTTTGCTGCTCTAAGTAAGTTTTTCAGTTTAGCCATGTGCTTCTCAGGAAGGCACTTAAACGAAACAGAGGTGCTGTTCTCCCAGGGTAAGGGAATCTCTTGGGAGGTTAGCCTGCTATGACTCTACTGTCCCATTAAAGCTTGGGGGTACGCAGAGCCTCGGGCTTTCTCCCTTCCCCAGTGTGTCTTTCTCTCCAGTGCTCACTTGCCTCCTGCTGCTCACCTGTCAAACCCTGTGGCCAGCACTGCAAAACCCAGTGCTGCACGTCCTCCTGAGCAAATCACAGGTCCTGCCTTGGCCTGGGTGTCACGATTCCCTCCCTCCTGCAGCTTTGGGAAAGGCAGATTTGGATTCCAAGCTGGGGAAGGGTCGAAGAGACTGAGCCTGCCAGGCCGGAGTATAAACCCCAAATTGCAGTGCCTGGCTGGAAATCTGTGACTGAGCAGCGATGTCACGCTGGACAGCACCCTGGAAGTGTAGCTTCCCCTTCCCTGGGTCTCACCCCTACCTCCTGGTGCCCGAGACTGAAGCAGGAACACAATTAGCTCCAGGTCACTGGCTTAGCAGTAAGGACTGTGTGGGAGGCAGCGCTGGAACCCCTCTGATCCTAGGAGAACTGGCTGGGGGTCTTCAGCAGCCTGTTTTTCTGCTTCCTGAGACAGCCAGCAGCACATCTGTGTTGGAGTTCCCAGCTCACAGCAGTGGGCAGGAAGGTGTAGGAGGAAGTGGCTTCTTCTGGGGATCTTCTCTGTGGTGGGGAGATCCCCCGGGGGGAAGGGCTCTGGAACAGGATTCTGAGTCTGTTTTTTTAATTCAGATATGGTTTGGAGGAGGGTGGTGCTTTCAAGAGAGGTCTGTCTGTCTACACATGTGGTCTTGGTCCCCTGCCCCCCTGGACTCTTCTCTGCAGTGGGAGCCTGAGAGCTTTGCTGCATTTCTGCAGTGGCAGCAGGCTGCTGAACTCATTTCTGACTGTGCAGAGATGCACTTGTCTCCTCTTTGCAACTGCTGTCCTATTGTGCATCAAGAGAAATGTCTAAGCCACCAAGTTTGTCAGTCTGGAACCTGTGGTGGATGGGGTCTTGCTGTAGCCATCTCTGCCAGAGTAGAGCTAATAACTGTCCGAGAGCGATTGTGGTTTGAATTGGCACCAGGCAAGGGTTTGTTGTAGAAAAGGAACCAGCCTAGCAGGAGAAAAGTATGCAAATTTGGGGATCCCAGAGTATGCCTACTGCTTTGTGCACTCAGGGGAGAGGTGGATGTAGCCAGGGTTACCAAGTAATGGTAGCACGTGCCTGATTCTTGAGAGCATTCAAGGAAAATGTGGAGGGACACAAGAAGAAAGGTTGTGGTTCATGACACAGTGACTGCCCTCAGGAAGATACAGTATCACTGTGCCTTTGCTGGATTGGTATAACAATCCTTACACACAGAGCTGGGATAAAACAGGCCAGAAGCATGTACTGTCACTCACATGGTGATCTTCGCTGTGTCCTTGGTGCTGTTGCTGCAGAAAGTGATCTCAATGTTGGTGACTGTGTCCCTTCTCTTCTGCAAGTGGAACTCAACCAGGCTGTGATGGACTGAGCAAGAGGCAAAGTGGGAGTGAGAGCAAGTACTATTGGTTGGACGTACCCCTGCCCCAAAGAAGGCCTCTAGCACTCATTCCCTGGCCCCACCAGCAGCAAGAAGATTAAACAGACATAAGAAAGAAACTAGGCTCTGTGGCCTGAGAGGCACAGCCTGCGTAGTCCAGTGCAAACAGACAGGCATTTTCACTACCCTTTACTTCAGTCCTGAAGCCATGTGGCTGTCTTAATCCAGGTCTGTGCCCAGACTATTAAACCCGTTGGAAAGGGCTTTAAGGGGGAGATGTGCAGGGTTACTGCTCTTCTGCTGTGTGTCTCAGACCATCTGGGACACAGCAGCTGATGCCGATGGGGATGGGTTGTAGGTACCTCGCCTTTCTGGAGAATCTGCTTCCTTTGGCCATGCCCTTCTGACTCATTTTTAATACTTACCACAGAATGGAGCTGAGGGACTGGTCATTAAATAAACTTTCACTTCCTTGGGCAGCTTTCTCATGTTGACACCTGCCTGCTCCAGCAGGCCTGCAGGAGGAAATACAGGGAAAGCCATGAATGACCCAGAACAGAAATATAACTGGTCCCAGTTCACCTGCACTCCCCACCCCACCCAGGTCTGCTGTCTTGAAGGACAGACCCTTTCTTTATACCAGTGCAAATGAAAGCAAGCACAGGTTTGTGGTGTCTGTTTGACAGATTAACATCCCCTTAGAAAACCTGTTCTGGCTACCCCGTGTAATCATTATCAGAGTACCTCTTGGTGGCTTTGCTTCATTCCTCTGCTAACAAACTTTGTCACCTGTGTCACCTCTGCAGAATGAGCAGGACTACAGACCACCAAGTCAGGAAACTTAGTGCAGATGTAAATGACAATGCAAGCACAAGGTGCTGGGAAATTGAATTTCTTGGTCAAGCGAGAAGGCCACCATAACTTGGGGCCTGCTCCACTGACTAGCTGACAACGTGGCTTGGTGAGATGGGGAAGGGGTGGCTGATTTGGGAGCACCTATACCAAATGAAGCCTTTCCTTATATTCCTCTCGTACCAGACTGCAAATAGCACCAGAGGACATTTCTCCTTGTGCCACATCCCAGTTTCAGAAGCCTAAAAGAGGCAACTATTACTTTCTCCTAGTCCAGGGAGTTCAGCTTTGGGGTGGCTGTGGCAGGAATTTATGGGAGGGATGTGACACCGCAACAATGAGTGGTTTGTAGAAGAATGGGATTCCAGGCTTTGCCTAAAATTTTCAGCTGCTGCTCTAAACAAGACACGTTTTTGAGCTAATTGCCTAATTGTGAGGCAGGTGATTCTGGAGACCCTCTTTCAACTCATCTGTGGGCCTTATGAAATGTTTAAAGATGAGAAAAGTTCAAGATGTTGGTGTTCCACCCTGGAAGTCTGAAAGATAAACAGATTCTCACTATCCCCAGAGATCCAAAGCAAATCCTGCTCAGAGAAATCTGAACTGCGCACAGTGCTCTACACTGGCAGCCATCAGGAATGTATTGTCATCTGCTCCAGGAAGGGCTCATGCTGGTACTGTACCTATTCTGGGACAGGAGAACAAGAAAGGGTCAACGCAGTCCAGGCAACGACCATTTAAAAAATCTTGATGACTTGCACAAGGGAATGCCACCATCGGACAGGAGTGTTTCAAGGCACTGACGTAGAGATGTACCGCCCTCATGTGATCACAGATCAGGTACTTATAGCCTGCAAGGAAAAATGCACCCAGAGAAAGGCAGCCATGAGCTTCTCCATTGGCTTCAGTCTTTTTGCATGTTCCCAAGGAACCCAGAGTCAAGAAACACTCTTACTGATTCTGCAGCCATCCCCGTCCTATTAATGACACTTTGCAGAGCATCCCTGTGACAAGCCCAGATCTTGCTGCGGGAGAAGGTATGCAGGAAGCTAGAAGTGTATCTCCCAGGAGAACAGAGTCCCCCAGAAGAGGGGAACCACAGGGCTGCCATGCCCTCTATCTGTGCACCATCGATGAGGCCCCAGGCTCTCTGCAAGGGGGTACGACAACTTTGACTCCCGCCTGCACGGGGACCCCAGCTGTGGGAAGTGAGGTACCCTAGGTGTCCCCTGTAACCTGACCCTCAATGCAGCTGGCTCATGCAGAACATATTTGTATATTTATCTGTGCTATTGACTGTGTAAAGTGTGATTCTCTAGGAGGAAAAGGCAGTGGTTGCCCAAGCTGTCTCTCTAAGAACAGACACAGCCTGAGGACGAGAAGAAGTTTTGCTCGTAGTAGCCAAGAGCCTTTCTAGCAAGAATATTTTCTTTGCCGATGCAAACCACTGATGCTAGGGGTTTTGACTCGTACAGAAGTGGCACCAAAATCACATCTCTCGACAGTGGTGCTGCCAGGGCACTTGACCTGTATGTGATTTTAATTTCAGCTGTTTTGTTGTACTGCTGAGAGATGTGGGCCATGAATCTCTGCTGCCATGTGTCTTTACAAATACACGTTGTCTCGCTTTGATGTCTGCCCTGACCGTAGCAAGAGCTGGCTGCCAAGCAGCATTTTCACAGGCTGCTAAATGGCCGTGAAAGCCCTTCACTTGAGTGTTCTCACCTGCAGAGATGAATCTGGGACATCCTGGTTGATCTTTTCCTCCATTGACAAAATAGTCAATGTGGCCTACAGGAATCCGGATCCCGAAATCTGAAAGAAGGTGAAATGCCACTTCATTCTTACGGTTGGGTCTTCTATAGGCTTTACCCTACATGGTGGTTGACAGGCCACAGTAATTGGTTGAATATTAGTAGTGCTGGACCCAGCTTCAGTGCTGGAGACAGCAAGGACAGATGTCCTGTTCCTACACGCCTGCTTTGTGCAGGTTTGTTGCACGGAGCAGAGAGTGCTCCAGGCCCTGCCGTCGAAATGACTGGGAACTGTGGCTTAACCACCACCTCTGTGACTCAGGTTCTTGATTCCGTATAAAGGAGAACAAAATGGACCACAATGGTGCATTATGAGACACGATTGAGAGTTATGTCAGTAGGCATTTTTGGGATCTCCGAGTAAGAGGTGTGACTCAAAGGCACCACATCCATCTTGAGTTCTGCCTACTCAAGCCCTGAGTGCTTTAGAAAAGTTACTCTCTTGTTGCACCAGCTGTTGGTTTGACTCTTACTTTCCACCACCACTCACAGTGGCACCTTTCTTACATCAGGTGGGAAAAAGCAAAGCGAGAGCAGACCTGTAAATTCCTTCCAGGTGGTAAAAACTGTGCCGGGCTGATTCTGCATAAACTCACGCTGCTGTAGCAGGGTTAAGGAAGAAGTATTTGCCGGAAGGTTGCCCTCTGCCTAATCTCCACCCCTCTGTTGCTGTAAAGTGCTCTGGGGTACGGATGCCTGCCAGAGATCTCATCATTAAAGCCTGTCTAATCAAGAGATTTTCTCAGGGTGAAACTGAACTCATGGTAATCTGGCATAAAAGGGGCAATGACCTACACACTCCTCAGAGATAATGACAGCAGGAGGAGCAGAAACACAGGCCAAAGATGGAAGCCAGCTTACTGTCAGCATCGGTATGAATAGCTTCCACGAAGAGGGCATCCCCAGGATCCAGGCGTTCCTCAGGGCTGGCTCTGGTATACTTAGGGCCTGCGGGATCCAGGCCTGTAAGAAAATCAAACTCCTCAACAACAAGTGCTCTTCAGCCCTTCTTTTTTATTTCTGGACCAGTTATTTTACCCAAAACTTCAAAAATGTTGCTAGGCAAAAATGATAAATTATTCCCAGGTTACACTGATTATGATCCAAAAAGGTTTCTATCCCTGCTAACTTCCACTACAGCTTCCTCACTTTGTTCTCCACTGTTCTGCTCCCCTTTAGCAGTTCTGTGCCTCATGTTTCTAGGCAGAGCTTCAAATACCTCTGGCAGAGCGTCTTTTGGATTTTTGGTGGAAGAGAATCAAACTCATAACACCTTCCCTAATTGTACTGTCATCTATATTAGCACTATGGTCTGAGAAATGTCACTGAAGACCATCAGTTGGGTGATGAATTCAGCGTCCCAGGCATTAACCAATCCAAGCATTACAAAGGTTTGATCCTGTAAAACATCCTTGAAACAAAGAGGGTTTGGAGTCCTCTCCTCACAAATAAAATCGAGTCCTTAAGCAGACAGACATCTACATTTTTGCCTAAAATTTTCTCCTGGAGCAACTTCTGGGCCATCGAAGGAATACAGAAAATTATCCTTGGCAATACCAAGGAACAGGTTAAAGATCTTTGTTGTTGTTGTTCTGGCTGAGGTTTATCCTTTTCACAGAAAAGCAGTCTCACAAGAGTTGTTTTACTGCTCAGGCGACAATAGTTTAAGCAGCAGCTCTGCTCCACATGCCATGTAGCCTCAGAGCTGGCCAGTTTCACTGCCTTGGACTCAGTCCCATTAATTCTCCATGGAGAAGGCGATATCAATTATACACAAACTGATGTGTCTGTATTCGTGTGCGGGGGGAGGGAAGGAGGAGAAGGGAAAGAAGGAAAAAATAACTTCCTATTCTTTTGATCAATAACTCTTGACACGTACAAAAAGCTGAGAGGTTCCCCACCCACTTCAACAGACCGCGTTTTAGTTAAAGACTTTAAGAGATACTGAAAAGCGTTATTCGGTATAGCTTGAAGTCCTTCCTGAGGAGGGAGAAACACCTGCTATGAGCTGCGGTCAGTTCTAGCACAGCTCCCAGGCAAGCACATTTCTGTCCTCCGTTCTCTACGCCTACCTCCTCCAAGCACAAGAACATTTCTCCTACGAAATCATAGGACAATCAGGAGTGTGGAAAAAGGGTGGTCTTCTAGCAGAGTTGAAAATTAATGGAATAGATAAACCAACAGAATTCTAATTACGTGTAGACAACATAAAAGGAAAGAGTCTCTGACTCTGAAGTTAATGATCATGTTTTCCCGGGCAAGTATCTGCTTCTGCTCATTCAAAGGTGTTGCTGATCCTAAAATCTTGGTGCAGGAGGGTGGTTACTCCAAGTCCCTCCTAATGTAAACTTTGATTCACAGCTTAAAAAAGGGCCTGGCATGACATTCAGCTCCTGTTAAGAAATGCCGGTTTTTCATGCACTGTGGCTAGCTGTGACGTGTGAAGGCTGAACCCACATTCCCTCTGGACTGCCCTGCTGCGGACACCTCTGTGAGACAGACCACATGGGCTGAGGCAGACGGGGGACCTCTGGTCACTCTACCAGAACCTTTACGTCTGTTCCTTCTTGGTGGCATTTTCCCTTCTGTCAAAATAAATCTCAATCCCTGGCGGTTCCAGAACCCAACATGATCCTCAACAAACTGATAGGACTTAGAAGGCCATCCTGCTTTGAGGGTGGTGGGGTGGGGGTGGTGGACTAGAGACCTTCCAAGGTCCCGTATTACCTAAATCATCGTGAGTCTATTCACACTCCATGCCCAAAGACTGAAAAAGCCCCGAGTGAACCCAAAAGCTCCAAATGCCATGACCAGCCTCTCACCATCTTTCTCTGTAATTCCCCTACTGCAACCTCTTTCTCACACCCAGGAGTCTGGGTCTCTCTGTTAAGGTCAGCTCTGATTTTTTACAACTAAGGGTGGCCTTAGACCAGTCTGCTGTGAAAACAGCTGCCTCGTTCGAGAGAGCTGCCAGAAGCCTCAACTGGGGCCTCCCGACATTGGCTTAGGATCCTGCCCTTGGGCCTTGTGGGGATGCCATGCCTAGCCCTGTATCTTGCTGGTTCTGCTTTTATCTGGCTGACTTGACTTCCCAGCTCGACCTTGGGCTTGCCTCATCGCTACAGACTTGCCTGGTGTTCAATGGACTGCAGATGACCCCTGGTTCCTGTCACCGGGACCTGGTCTGCTCTTCTTACCCAGATAGGGTAGGACTGTGCCCCTTGTCGTCTCCCTTTGACTCTCGGTTTTTCTTGCAGAGCAGCTCACTCTTGCTGCTGCCCCACAACGACATGCACCGTGGGCTTCAATTTTAAGAACCACAGAAGGATACATGCTATGAAATGGAAGCAAAGCACATGGGTGTTGCGTGGTTCCATCAGTCATGAGGCTTCATATACTTTTAAGCTGGCATCAATTCGAAGAGTGGAGCTGAGGCAGAAGGACCCTTTTGCAAATTACATGTATTTTTTGTCGGTGTGAGGGGACTGACGGAGAGAAAATCATGGTCAGGCTCTTCTGAAGCTAGGAAGAAGCCTGTAAGGTTGGATCTAATGAGCCCTTATGCAATTAAAGGATCACTATGGATGACTCCACTTCCTTGCTCTCTCATTCTCTCCCTTGAAGAGCAGGTGAGGACCAAAGACTCTGTTTTACGATACCTGTTATCCGTCCCAGCTGGCCACCATGGAAGTGCCCCACCAGGCCCCCGACGTGCGCACCGAGGCTTACCCCAATGATGTGGATGGATGTCCCTGAGACTCCCAGGGCCTGCAGGTTGATGACAGTACAAATTAATGTTGCTGTAGCAGAAAGGTGAAATACCCTGTCCCAGCCCACGCACCGGCTCTGTAACTCTTCTCATATAGGATTGCTTTTGAGGTGTACGGTGGAGAAGCCAATAGGGGTGAGAATGATGGGTTGCTCTCTGTTTTTCAGAGTCTTTCTTCAGGTCCACGGCTGCAAACCCCAAACCTAACCAGGACAGTCAGATGCTCCTGTTCACAACTGCACAGCCTATAGCTTCTCTTTCGACAGCTTGCTTCGGACTGAATTTCCCTCTCTCAGCCGTGACCCATGCTCACCACGTGAATAGTCTTTTTCTCAGTAAAGCAGAGCAACTTTTTTTTCCGCTTTTATACCACCATTGTACCAATATTCTGATTAGTATTTTAAGATTACATTTTCAGAGGTTAAGGGTTTATCCATGGGCTAAACTGTCAGGTAAAGCACAGCCACTTAGATGACTCCATCCAAAGGAATCCAGCTGCCTGCAAGCTGGTCTGCATGACAGTGCCATACAATGGGAGAGCATTGAGTGCATGAGAGCATGGGGGCAAGATGAAAAATCCTGACTTTGAAATGTGGTGGAGACATTGTCCGAACCACAGAATCACAGGATGGTTTGGGCTGGAAGGGACCTTAAAGCCCATCTAGTTCCAACCCCCCTGCCATGGGCAGGGACACCCTCCACCAGACCAGGTTGCTCCAAGCCTCATCCAGCCTGGCCTTGGACACTTCCAGGGATGGGGCACCCACAGCTTCTCTGGGCAACCTGTCCCAGGGCCTCACCACCCTCTCCGGGAAGAATTTCTTCCTGATATCTACATCTACCCACTTTCAATGTAAAGCCATTGCCCCTTGTCAATGCTCAGTCATTGTTCACTGTGTAACCTATTCAGTAAGGAGAGGTGACAGTCCTCTCCCCTCTCCCCCCAACCCCACCCCTCCAGTGACACAGTGGCTCCAAGGGCTGCTGTATTTCTGGATAGAAACGGGTGCCTGTGCACAACGTGGTGCACACCGAGGAACTCCCACGCTGTGCAGCCTGGGTCTGTAGCACAAGCATCACACCCAGAGTTTATGCAGAGTTGGTTAACACGACGAGGTATTGCCCTCATTGCCTAAGGGTCCTGCAGCTGTGCTGCACGCAAACGAACTGGGACACATCTGGGGATTTCCAACTACTGCAAAGTGTATCTGAAGCCTAAAGCAAATATAAAATAGCCTCAAATTCCATCCTCTCCAGCTTCCTGGACAAAATTTCTGGGCAGAAGAAGATGACTGTCCAGTGAAGCATGGACCTGAGAAAACCAAAGGCATTCTTCAGGTTTGTCCTGTTTCTGTTTTCCAGAAAATGTCAAAACTCAAGACAAAATAGAAAAACAATGGCATGGTCAAGCCTGAACTGAGAGAGAAGGGAAAAAAGAAATCCCTTCAGCGCTATGCAGCACTCACTCTGGAATAAAGAGCCTGCTTGTCCAGCTCCTGGAGACAGCAAGTTGGGAGCAGTTCTCTGGACTGTTTGCATGGATGATGTTCTCTGGCCATGCTGCCCACCTCTGGAAATGCACTGTAGCTTACCAGGAGTTTGCTGATGAACTGTGAAATGGAGAGGGCCAGCTGTGTGACATTTTCCACTGCGGAGGGGTAGGCTGCTGTGGACCCATAAACCCAGTCTACTGCAATCACGTTCACATTGGTTGTGTGCAGTATGGCGTGGACAAGCCCATCAATCCAGGAAGGTTTGGTACCCAAAACCCTGTAGAGAGATTAGAAAAAAATACGTTAGGTGTCTTCCAAAGCAGGGCATGTGCCAGCATGTTGTTCGCTGGTGCTGGACCTTCACACGTCTCAGAGGAGTCTGCCAGACAGTTGCTGAAAGGTTTTTTCTGGTGCCAGACACCCACGCCTGACATTTCTTTGTGGTAATGGTGGTGTGGTAACACTTTCCAGAATGGGCTGATGCAGAAGGGAAGCAGATATTTTAATGACTGATATAACACTTGCAGGATTCAGGCTGAGAGCTTAGCCTTGCTGTGGTGCTTGTGAGCCACCACAGAGCCCATCTGGAGTGAGCTTCCCAGGAACACCTGGATCCTGCTCTGCTACCGACTGGCAGGAGAGTCTTTGGTCAAATCACCTAGTCTTTCACTGCTACATTTCCTCATCTGTAGACAATTTTTAAAAATCATATATCCAAGAATCCAAGGAAAACTGAGGAGGCTGTGTTCTACCACTTCCTCCAACACTACCTTGCGGGGGGTGTGCTATGTCACATTAGAGCAACAGCTGGTTCTCTGAAAAAACCCTGCAACATTTGTGGTTTCATCCTGATCTTCTATGCACTTTCCATTCAGGCTTTTGAAAGTCAAACCAAACAAACTTATAGTGTCACATCTGGCGGAAAAACGGCACAGTAAAATAAGCTTGCAGAGTGGTGTCAGCCTAAAAAAACCCAGCTCAAATCCCTACAGTTTCAAGAACAGAAGTATAATGTTTCTGGCAGGGCTCCTAATTGGCTGACTAACCCAGACTGTTGATAAGTCAGGACATGAGATCCAAGAAGTCAATTTAACGAGGCGAGAATCTTAAAGAATATACTTAAATAAAAAGGTTGTAAGAAGGAAAGAAAAGGGAAGAGGTAGAAGAGGAGAGTGCGAGAGAATGAGCAAGAAAACACGTGAGAGCGAGGGAGCAAGAAAGATAATTTCCTTACTTCTTTTAGGTTCTAAAAAATATGAAACACATACAGAACAGGCAGATGGTCACAAACTAAAGGGCTTGAAGTTTTTGTTGTAATGAGGGTTGTCAGCTGCATTTTCCATGCCTCTGGCTCTGGCCCACCAATGGTCTCCCAGACAATTCCCAGGTCTGGTTTGGGGCTGACACCCCAGACTGTTCTCAGTGGGTGTTCAGCAGGCAGCCACTCTGCTGCGGAGACTGAGAAGGTGACATGAGCAGGGGTTTTCCGTGCCAGGCCCACCCAGTGTCTGGGAATGCCCAAGCACTGTTTAATTAAGCAGTAAAAACTTAGTCACTGTGCTCTTCTTTCCCTCACCTGAAGCCATGGATTATGATCTTGGTTTCCCGGCTGCTGTTGAAGCTGGAATTCTTGATGCCATCATCAGCTGAAAGCAGCTCGCCACAGCTGGGGCTTGAGGAGGTGAATAGAAGAAATTGGACGTGAAGTTTACGGCCTCGGAGGAAATTTGCTGTCTGGAAGTCAGTGCAGCGATGCCCTGAGAGTCTGCCTGTATTCCCTGCAACAAGACGGAGTGAATAGCAGCATATTTAGGCTGTGTCTGTGCAATGGAAAAAAAAAAAAAGCTAATCTAATTCATTAGGAAAATGAAGGTAGCGTGTTGCTTATGTTGATAAATATTTAAAGGATAAAACATAAATCAAAATTAGCTTATTCTGGAAACTTTGTCAGTCTAATAAAGATGTTTCTGTCCTTTGATGGAATTCCAGCACTGGCTGGGAAAATAACCGTGGATGTCATGGTAGCTTTGACTCCTGAGAGATTATACAATCACAGGATGGTTTGGTTGGAAGACCATCCAGTTCCAACCCCCCTGCCATGGGCAGGGACACCCTCCACCAGACCAGGTTGCTCCAAGCCTCATCCAGCCTGGCCTTGGACACTTCCAGGGATGGGGCACCCACAGCTTCTCTGGGCAACCTGTCCCAGGGCCTCCCCACCCTCTCCGGGAAGAATTTCTTCCTGATATCCAACCTGAATCTCCCCACTTTCAGTTTAAACTCATTACCCCTTGTCCTGTCACTACAGGCCCTTGTAAAAAGTCCCCCCCAGCTTCCATGTAGGCCCCTTCAGAGTTGTTTTACTGCAATATGGATAACATCCTGTTGGTTTTTTTTTTCCAAATCGGCCACAAGCACCACCTACTAAGTACATTTATGAGCTGGCTATTAGGCCATTTTAAAAAATGGTTGCCAATGGGTAGTCACCACTCAATGGGGATATTTCTATTCAATTTCTGTTAGGCTTAATTGAAGGTACAAGTCTAACTGACAATTGTATCAAAAATCCAGAAATAAATATGAGAATGCTGATGACAAAATATGAAAATGCTGATGACAAAATGTGTCAATGATCACTTCCTGATCGGTTCATTTACTGGATGAAAGTGCTTTCTGGGAAGGAAAAGGCAGCTGCTGGAAGGCACTTTGATCCAGATAGATAGCAAAAAGAAAAGAAGTCATCTCAAACCTCTAGCTAGTAAAAAACTGAGCACATTTAGGCTAGAAAGCAAAGACAGACGGTTAGCGGTTTGTAGAGGTAGCAGTATGCATAGCTAGGTTACCCACAGAAGAGTTGGATTCTCCATCTTTTGTCATTTCAGAGGACTGGCTGGGATTTTGGAAGGCTTGTTGAAGGTAAGGTGTTGGATGTACTGAAGGACTAATGGGGTGAAATTCATTAACCTGCGATGAGCAGGAAGTCAAATAGTTGATTAAATGATCCCTTCTGACCTACAAAATGTTACTTTATGAACTGATATAGTTGCATCCTGCTGCAATGACAATGCATGCACCTTTCCTTTTCTGGGCTGGAGGAAGCTAAACAGCCTTGAACCTGCACGTACAGCAAAATAAAAACTAAAAAATTTAGAAAATCAAACAACCGGTTGCCTAACGGCTGGCTGTTCCCATGGAAGACACTTTACAGTAGCTAGGCAGAACATGGCCTAAGGATCAGCACAAAGAAGTGAGGTTCAACATTCCGATCCCCCCTGACAGATGTGACTATCCCTCATTGCTGTTTATTTTGGTCATCCTGTGTACTGAAGGGAAGAGAGGAAGAGATGTTCTCGGAGGTGAATTCGGAAAGGACACAGCCCCTGAGCCAGCTTAACTAGCAAGGGCAGGTCCGTGCAAGCACGGTGCAGGTCAGCAATGGCGTAAGACGAGGGGGATGGTGAGTAAAGGCAAGGCAGGAGGTGCCCTGCTGTGGAGCTGCGAGTGGTGTGGGCCTGTAGTGACAGTCACACAAGCAGTTTTCATTGACAGTACAATCAAAGAAAGAAATGGGCGTGTGGCATCTGTTGCTTTTCTCTCAACTACTGCAGGTTACACTTGCTAAGCTTTCAAAGCAGGAGAAACCAGTGCCAGAGTCAAGTGGTCCCTTTTCTCCTTCCTTACACTTCAGGGTAAACCCCAATCATTCTTTTAAATCAGGTTAGTGGAATTAAATCACTGAGACTGATTGATTGAATCAAAGCATGGGAGAAGAAAGGACCATTCTTGCACTACCCTTTAGTCATGGTTTAACCCCAGCTCGCAACCAAGTACCATGCAGCTGCTCGCTCACCTCCGCCCTCCTCCAGGGGAGGAGGCGAATCGGAGGAAAAGATAAGAAAGCAGGTGGATTGAGACAAGAACAATTTAATAACGGAATATAAATGAATAAAATAGTGATACTAATAATACTAACAAAACTAATATGTAATGAAAGCAATGGAAAACAAAACAAATGATACAGTTGGTCACCACCCACTGACCGATGCACAGCCAGGTCTCGAGAAGCGAGAGTCAGAGCCTGAGAGCCCGAGAGCCAGAGCCCGAGGGTGATGGCAGCAGATTCCGAGTGAGCCCCACGAGCAACAGCACGACCAAGAAAGCCAACCAACCCACCAACTAACTAACTACCGAACAAACGAGCTATGGCTCCCCAGCCCATTCCCAGCTTATGTACTGAACATGGCATGCTATGCAATGAAATACTCCTTTGGCCAGTTTGGGTCAGCTGTCTGAACTCTGTGTGTGTGTGTGTGTCCGCTGCTTGTAGCAAGAAATTTGGGAACACAGGGGTAGTATCAGGAGCTGAAAAAGTCCTTGAATTGATACAAACACTCCTCAGCAACAAGTAAAAACACCAGTGTTATCAGTCCTCCTCTCAGCATAAATCCAACACACAGCCTCATCCCAGCTACTGTGAAGAAAATTAACTCTGTCCCGACTAAAACCAGCATTCCTTTCTCCAGGCATCTAACTAGATTATAGCAAGGACAGCTTGACACACACGTTGTTTAGGGAGAACTGAATTCAGATCCTTCTATGTAAAACCTTCAATCCTTTGCCAGGCACTCATCTTTTCCTTACCCGCTTGTGCTGAGCTGAGCAGCAAAAGGACAGCAAGAGCAATGAGCTTTCTCTTCGGATCCTCAACCATCTTCCTTTTAGTCCACTATAAGGCTTGTCCAGGGAAAAACAGCCGTGGTGGGTTGCTTGATCAGCTTGGCCCTGATAATATTTAATGATAAACCAGCCTGTAGTCTTTTGGGAAAAAAGGGTAGGGACAATCACCTCTGCTCTTGTTTAACCATTAGCCAAAGTCTGTGTCAGCAGAGGTCTTCACTGGCTTTTTGGTTAAAAAAGATGCTGACACTCCTTTCCTCCCTACCTCCCTTTCCTGAAGGCAAACTTCTCACTCCTGAGAGAAATTTCTCCATTTCTCACAGGAAAGTTAGGCACCACCAGCTGCCTGGCCTGGAGGGCTGCTGAAGGCCTGCCCTATCCACATCTGCGCGAACACATACAGAGGTGCATTCTGATCCTGGAACGCTTGGCTCCATCAAGCTGGCTTACTGTCAAAGTAGGTTCTTAATGTCTTTTCAAACATGAGACTGAGTTTGGCAACCCAACCAGTTTTCCAAGACTGGAAGCTGCGATACGAATAGCCAACTCCTGGGTTCCAGCCCGCTCTCCGTCTTTCCAACACCAGCACTAGACTCACACTGACTCGCGGGTTGTAAGATAAAAGCTGGTAGTCTGCAGTGGGCCCAGTCCTTCATTACACCCACAGAATCTATGGATGTGGATAGTCCCTCAATCAAGAAAGTGGGAAATAAACTCGTGAGATCATATCAGTAGGCAGTGACATTTCCATACAAGTCACCAGGGCAACAGCGTCATTGTGAAAACGACAAATTCCTCTGAGTGAAGCAAATCGCAGCACCTGAAGAAAAACAGCGAACACTTCTTCCCATTTTTTATTTCAAATTCTGGCAACAAGCTCGACCCTTCCTAGCAGGATGCAACTGCACTCTTTGCCAAGTTCTAGGGAAATCTTGGAATGCCACGCAATCTAAGGCAGGCACCGGTATTACAGCCTCAGTGTAAAAGAACCCTGCGGCCACAACACGCGGCTCTGATTCAGCTTTGCTGTGCTGTGTGTATTTGCAGAGCTGTTAAACAACAATCTGGTATGCTAAAAAAACCCCAAAGAGTCTTCATGAAATTGAAAATTCTGTTTCCTGAGCAGGTGCTTTTTTTTCTGTAATCTCAGATTTAGTAATTCCAGGTGGCTTTTATGAGATCAGAACACTGTGCTACTCATGCAAACAGCGAAAGTCACTCAGTTCCTCTTGTGCTTAAAATGCTTTTTACCAGTAAAAGTATTTTGGTGTGAAGGGTATTGGTGTTTGTTTGTTTCTGAACTTAATTACTCAGTAACAACAGTTCTATTAGTTCAGAAACTTAATGTTGGTGCCACTTATTTTACTTCCCAGTGGGAGTGGTCGTAATGGCAATGGGAACACAGTTGAAAAGTCTTTCAAACCACCTTAGATTTCTGCTGGCAGTTCCTTGCAGCGTGCAATCGCAAAGCACAGCGTGATTCCCTGGAGAATGAGGCAGAGCAAACAAACTTGCTTCCCCGCACAAATTCTTTTCATTAAAAGAGGAAAGGAAAAATGTGCGCTGTACATACATGTAAGCAGAGGCTGAAAGTGCCCAGCTCGGTCGAAAATGTCGTCTCCTCAGCCCACAGAGGAAGAGTGGCAGAGGCATATAAGCACTGCAAACGCCCAGTAGTCAAGTGGAAATCTGACCACGGGAAAATTCACATAAAAAACTGTTCATTGATACCGGAAACAATGCAGTTGGGGCAGCAGTGCAGGACCCTGGGGGAAACCAAGTGTGAGTTAAGCAAATAATGACTACTTAAAACCACTGCCTGTGGTCTTTGCATTCGAGGAAGAGCATGAAGTACATGCAGAGTTTGGCTCACTGTACATTATGGCCTGTGTCCACCCTACTGCTGGAATACTTGATATCACAGATCCTGTATTTTCTGTCATTTGCCTGAGGAGTAGTAACCACAGCTTTATGATAAGCACCAAGGCTCCTTTGCATTGTTCCCAGGATTGACAAAGGAATTGGTTTCAGGTCTCACCTCATGACGTGGTTTAACCCCAGCCGGCAACTGAGCACCACACAGCCGCTCACTCACTCCCCCCACAGAGGGATGGGGGAGAGAATTGGAAGAGTAACAGGGAGAAAACTCATGGGTTAAGATAAAGACAGTTTAATCAGTAAAGCAAAAGCCACGCACACAGGCAAAGCAAAACAAGGAGTTCGTTCACCACTCCCCATGGCAGGCAGGAAAGCAGGGCTCTGTCACACGTAACGGTTACTTGGGAAGACAAATGCCATCACTCCGAACAAGTCCCCACCTTCCTCCTGGAATATAGTATGGAATATCCCTTTGGTCAGCTGGGGTCAGCTGTCCCAGCTGTGTCCCCTCCCAACTTCTTGTGCTCTCCCGGCCCACTCGCTGGAGGGGTGGTGTGAGAAGCAGAGGAGGCCTTGGCCCTGTGTCAGCACTGCTCAGCCATAACGAAACCATCCCTGTGTTACCAACACTGTGTTCAGCACAAATCCAGCACTGCCCCACACCAACTACTATGCAGAAAATTAACTCTACCCCAGGCAAAACCAGCACACCTCAACAAAAATCGATTCAAACTCCTGATTTTCAGGAGAGTGTCCTAACTAGGACGTAGTAGGAAGAAAACATTAAAGATTGACTTGGCAACTGAGGAAAGGAAAACATGGGCAAATCAGATTGGGTATTCAGTCAGGAAAGGAAGAAAACCAGTCATTATCTTGAGCCTTCCATGAGTTTTTTATGGACCTGCTACCCAGTATGACTGTGTAACTATGCACAAGAAGAGAGGATGCATGCTTGCCACGTATGGAAGCCAGTTATGTGACAGGTGAGCTAGCACGCCATTCCAACACAGCTACGGGGAATGGATCGGTATTATTCTGATTTTGTAAGAACCGAATGAGACAGCATTGCTCAGCTCAAGGTGCAGTGTCACTCTAGCTCATGCTGAAGCATGCAGTGGTGAGACAAGGAACCTTACAGCGACTCCTAGAAGGAGAGGAAATAAACCACTCAGTGTTGGAACATCTTCAGTGTTGATTTTAGAAGGTACTCCGGTTAGAGCTCTCCACGGTTGCCAATTTTATTTTTCTGAAGTGCTACAGGCACTGTTATGTAAAGATCAGAGCTGAGGTTACTCCAGGCTCACCAGGAGAGAGCTAGCCAAGGGCTGAACCTGCGGTGAGAGCCTCCCTGTCCAGTGCCAGGCGGGTCTCCCCCAGGGACAGGCAGTCAAGCTCCTGGGAACTGAGCATGCTTTGAGGCGGGATGGTCTGTAGCTGGACCTGCCGGCAGCTGGATTCTCTTCAGCTAGGATAATGCACGGCAAGCAGGATGCAGGCGGAGGAGGATGAAATCTCCTCCACTCTGCTTGCAGCAACTCACTGCCGTGGGAGGAAAGTTGGCTCATGGCTGCTGCTGCAATTTTTCAATAGCTGCTGAGTGTTTGTTTCCCAAACTTGTGGTATCTTCCCTTTCTTCCTCAAGAGCAGTGTCCTGCCAAGAGGCCAGTCACCTGCGAAAGGGAATATGCGTTTGGTTCAGTTTTGTGAGAGGGCTCCTGAGCAGCTCGTGTTGAAGGAAACTCCTAGAAGGGAGAGCTGGTTTCTGTTTTCCTTCGCTCAGGCAGGCGGGTCACCCCCACAGAGGCCAACCCAGCCTCGGCTGACCCTCCAGCCCACCCCTCCAACGGAGACACGGCGAGGTGTCCCCCAGAGACAACGTTGGGCATCTGGGGGAGTGTCGTTGTCAAGCACCAGGTTTGACACATCCTGGGTTTAGAGGGCCATCATTTTCTGAGGCGGCGAGGCGCACTTTACCCAAAACGTGTTCTCCCCCCTCACCCGCAGGGCTCTCGTTCCACGCTAAAATGATTTCATTTCAGCATTTCAATTAGCAGGGCTGAAACTTCCCCAGTGGGAGAGCAACGGGACCGTTTCTGCCACCGGCGCTTGCTGAAGGTGGGCCCCGTGAAGCAGAAACCCCCCACGGCGGCGCCACCTCGCACCCCAGCTCCTCCCTGGCAGCCACAACTCCCCCAAGACTCATCGCAGGCGGCCGCCAAGGCAGAAATCCCCTTTCATAAGGGAGCCCGGCTCGCTCCGCACCCGTGAAGGGCCGGGCGAGGAGCGCGCTGAGGGGCCGGGCGGGAAGCGCGGGGCGGGCTGGCGGGCCGGGCTGCCCGCGGGCGCGGCTGCTCGCCTGGGTCTTTCGGTTCTGGTTGCGCAAGGAGCGGGTGAGCCGAGATGAGCCTGCCGGCTTGGCTGGGCTATCTCCCCTTCCTCTTGTCCCTCCAGGGTAAGTCGCGAGGGGGGGGGGGCGGCGGGGACCCCCTCTCCCCCGCCCCGTGACGGGGCGGAGGGCGCGGCGCTGCGGGGAGCAGGGCGGCTCTAACACCGCTTCCCGGGCGGGCTGCGGGGCCGGGGGGGGGCGGTGCGGGGAGCTGCCCACACCCGCCTCCTCGGCCTTCACCGCCCCCGCCTGGCCGCGGAGGGCGGCTCCGCGCCGGTGGCTCCGTGCGCGGGCCTGTCCCCGGCCGGTTGGTTTCTGCCCTTGTGCCGCGATGGAAGGCGGAACCGAAGTGCTGCGTCCCCCGCGTTTTGCACCAGAATGTCACGGCATCGCCGACCGGTGTGTTTAGGATTCCCGCCCTGTTCTCGGCACGGGTGACCCGCGTAACCTTACGCTTCCCGCGGAGGGTGAGTCAAATTCCTGTGCCAGTGGAGTTATTCCCGAAGGAAGCACAGGCCACAGGAGGGGAGCCTGGCACTCCCGCGCACCTTTGGCCCTGGTTCCTGAGATGTGAAGGAGTGCAGGAAACCCGCTCTGATTGCAGAAATGTTCTTGTCACCCCTCTGGATGAAGATGCTGTTTGCTGCGTGTTCTGTGTTACTTCTTGCTCGTGGAAAAAGCTGTCAGAGTTCTCAGTGGTTTTGTTTTGTGGTTGCTTTTTTTTTTTATTCTTTATTTTTTTAATAGTTGGGGCTTTTTTGGTAGCAGTAAATTATTGCTATGAACATCTGGTACCATACTAAACAAGGGCTGCCTTAATCCAAATTCCACTTCTGTGCCTGAGGAGCACAGTCCTCATGTCCGTAGCCCTTGCACAGTGCGATGAACGGGAGGAGTATAAGCAAAGCTTGCTCATTTTTGAAACTGCAGACAGACACACAGAGTTTCTGATTGTTGTCAGAGGTAGCTGCTCTTGCTAGGTAGACCGAGCGGCGTGGCTTGCTCTTTGTAGGTCTTGTCATTTCTCTAGTCTAAGAGATTTCTCAGTGAGATTGTTTTTGTTGCTTTGTTTTGTTGCCTGGATGTGCCTAAAATAGGACCTATTGTATCCCCTTTATAATAAAAAACAGTCTCCTCTTGCTTTCCTGGAGGCTTTAAGCAGCTGGTTTTGCTACGGAGTGTTCAGAAGAACTCCCTGAGACTTCCTTCCATGCTATTCCAGAAGTTTTCAGCTTGTTTTGTTCCATTAAGACTGAGATGCTGTTGTGCAGCCAAGACTGTAAGGGAGCACTGGGACCAGGAGTGCGAGGAGGACCGCTGGAGAAGCTAGGACTCTGCATGCCTGCATGTCCCGCTGTTCAGCCTTAGTCACTTCATCTCACCTGCAGTGCTTTTACAGGTAGCTCCAAATGGGTGTTAGTAATGCGTGATTGAGTATCCTCCTGTAACTTTTTGTGTGTGTGAAGGCACTTACATTACTTAACTTGGCATGCTGCTGCTGCTGAGTCCAGGTGCTGTAGGCTTACCCAGGAAAAAAGATTCCAGGTTCCAAACAACATACAGTTGAAAGGGAGAGACAATGGTAATAGGGCAACTAAAGAGGGTAACTGTGGCTGCAAGTATCATGATAGCCTCCTTTAACAAAAAAATCAACTCGCTCTGTGGTCTTTTCCTCTCTATACGATTCTGCAGTGGTTGATGAGGGTAGGTGTTGTGGTTTAGTTTCAGTTGGCACCGAGCAACAGGAGCTGCTCACTCACTCACTGGGGGACAGGGAATGGGGTTGTGGTCAGTCCATCACATGCTGTCTCCGCTGCTCCTTCCTCCTCAGGGGAGGATCCTCACACCCTGCCCCTGCTCCAGCCTGGGGTCCCTCCCACGGGAGACAGTCCTCCACCAGATTCTCCCACCTGAGCCCATCCCACGGGCTGCAGTTCTTCATGAACTGCTGTGGCGTGGGTCCCTTCCGTGGGGTGCCGTCCTTCAGGAGCAGCCTGCTCCAGCCTGGGCTTCCCACGGAGTCAGGGGCTGCTTTGGGCGCAGCCGCCTGCTCTGTTGTGGGGTCCTTCCCGGGCTGCAGGGGGGTCTCTGCTCCCTGTGACCCTCCATGGGGGCAGGGCACAGCCTGCTCCCTCCCCACGGGCTGCAGGGGAACCTCTGCTCTGGCCACCTTCTCCCTGGCCTTTCCTCACTGACCTGGGGGTCTGCTTTGTTGTCTCTCTCCACTGCAGGTCTGTTTGTTTCCCCCCTCCTAAATACGTTAATCACGGAGTCACTAATTGGCTCAGCCATGGCCAGAGCTAGGTCTGATTTGGAGCTGGGGAAGCTTCCAGCAGCTTCTCACAGCAGCCACCCCCGTAGCCCCTCACCTGCTGCCAAACCCCTGCCACACACCCCCAGTACAGGACACCAGGAGTACAAACTCTTTACTGTTGTTCACTAAACTAAATCTGCACGATTTCACACCATCCTTTTGTTTGTATGCTTGCATTATTGCTGTTAGGTGTGCTGTTGCCAATGTGTAGATATTCTTATGTTCATTTTATCAATATATGTAATTGCCAATAAGTAAAATAATCTGTCATCTCTGTATGAAAAAGACATGACCCTGAAAGTCAGACTGATCTGCTCAAGTACATAAAGTAGATCAGCAGCGGTTCACTCGGCATACAAACATCTGTTGTAAACACCAGGATGCTGTCAGTAGATCCTCATCCTCTATCAGCCTCCTGAATCTATGCCTTCCCAGCCTCCCTGCTTCTCCATCCAAATCAGAGCACTGCATCTATTGCATTCTCATGTTGCTGAACATCTGGAAGCCGGGGGAGTGAGAAGCACATTGCGTAATCCATCCCAAAGACATGCTTCATCATTCTCCTGCGGGAACCTGTGACACACAGAAGCTGCCGTGTAGCTTTGGCGTGTTCAGAATCCCTACTCGCCACATAGGGGTTACTGCTTTTCACTGTGCCCTGCTGGTTCAGGTTTCTGTCTGGTAAAACTTCACACTTGCTAATGCAATGCTTGAAGTGGGGAGGTCACATTGAGGCTGTGAAGGACTTTGATTTTAGCCCTACCAAGACCACGCCCCTTCAGTCATTGGAATTTCAAGCCAAAACTGTGTTCAGTTTTCACAGATTCACAGAGTGTTCGGGGTTGGAAGGGGCCTCTAGAGATCATCTAGTCCAACCTCCCTGCCAGAGCAGGATCCCCTAGAGCAGATCACACAGGAACAAGCCCAGGCGGCTTTGGAAAGTCTCCAGGGAAGGAGACTCCCCCCTCTTTGGGCAGCCTGTCCCAGTGCTCTGTCACCCTCACAGGGAAGAAGGGTTTCCTCACGTTCAGGCTGAACCTTCTGTTTTCCAGTTGATGGCCATTGCCCCCATTCCTGTCACTGGACACCCCTGAGCAGAGCCTGGCCCCATCCCCCTGACACCCACCCTTTAGATATTGATCAGCATTGATCAGATCCCCCTCAGCCTCCTCTTCTCCCAGCTGAACAGCCCCAGCTCTCTCAGCCTTTCCTCACATGGAAGGTGCTCCAGGCCCTTCCCCATCTCAGTGTCCCTGCGCTGGGCCCTCTCCAGTAGCTCCTTGTCCTTCTTGGGCTGAGGAGCCCAGAACTGGACACAGCACTCCAGGGAAGGCCTCACTAGTGCAGAGTAGCAGGGGAGGATGACCTCCCTCGACCTGCTGGCCACGCTCTTCTTAATGCACCCCAGGATGCCATTGACCTTCTTGGTCGCGAGGGCACGCTGTCGGCTCATGGTCATCCTGTTGTCCACTTGGACTCCAAGGTCCTTTTCCTCAGAGCTGCCCTCCAACAAAACAGCCCTGGTTTTGGGATCCTGGGCATTGTATGTGCGTGGGGAAAAAAGGTCAGGGTAGTGTCTGTGGCCCAGTTGGTTGAAGGTACCCACAGAGATCTTTGCACTCTCCCTGTATGAGGCAAGTACCAGCAGGAGCATTGCATTGCCAGCCACACTGGTGGGGACTTCCTCCTCTGCTGCCAACAGCAGCCACACTTGTAGTGACTTTATCAGGGTCAGGACTTTGCCCCCAAAGCAGAGGGAGTAAGGAAGGTGTAGTGGATGAGTGCCTAGAAGCATTCTGCATGTGTAGTGAGGCTCATCTGAATGCCACTGAACTCTTTCAGTGTTCTGAGCATCAACTCATTTTTAAGCAGGATTACTGCTTAAGCCTTCTAGTTCTCACCTATATTCGAGTTCCTTAAAGCTTCATTTCCCAATTCAAATTATTTTATAAAAATTACTGGGAGAAAACCTGGTTCACCTGAGGGCAGAAGGTACCATATTGAGCATGGGCTGACAGAAATATATTTGTTAGCAACTCTTATGTTTTCTGTTATCTTCTAAAAGTAACCAACAAAGAAACCAAACTTACCTTAATGTAGCTTTTTGTTTCTTTCCCATTGGGCAGTTTGACAGGTTTGGGCTGATTTTGGTCACAGATCTAAAGCACAGCACCCTACAGTCTGCTGTGAAGAAAATTAACTCCATCCCAAGCAGACCCAGTACACAAGTGCGTGGTAGCAGTGACCATGGCAAGTAGCAGGAAGAATAATACTGGGCAAGTAATCAGAGGACAAGGGGAGTGGAAGAGGCTCGGGCGGGAAGCAGGATGGAGGGAGCTAGAGACATCTGTGAGGTTCAGCAAATGGAAGAGTGACTGAAGTGGAAACAGGGCAGAGGAGCTGAAGATGCTGGCTGTTGTAAAAATAAAAAAAAAATTAAATTAAATCTTTGGAACTAAACTCACAAAAGTTGCTGCAGATTCTCACCAGCCCCTCAATTCACAAATCTTAGTGTGAACCAGAATAGCCCACCCAAGCTGGTGTATGACTCTGATAGTACCGTGGAGCTGATGGTTTGGTCCTCTCTTTTCCCCATTCCTCAACTTCTTTCCCTGGAAGTATCCAGGATTACCTAGTCCTTGTCATAGTGAAGCTTTTCTGCATCTTGCTTGTACCTAAGCTCTGCTGGGATCCACTGGCTTCTTCTGAGGGTCACATGCCGAGGCTTCGATAGCCCAGCTGTAGGCTTCCCTGAGCTGTGCTCTTTCTTCTTCCTGCTCTTAGGGTAGTGTCAGTGTGCATGAGTGAATTATACTGGAGCTGGGCCAAGAGGGTGTGGGCTGGTCAGGGCACTAGTGAGAACTTTTTAGGTTCTTCTGTTGGCTGTGCATTTTATGTCTTTAACACAGGAAACTGTCTTGAATTTAAGGTTTGACTAGTGAGATACTGGAGAAACGTGAGGCAGCGTCTCCGTCTCTGACAGTGTTTTGGAAGGCTTTACCTCTGTCCTAGGAAGGTTTAGGCCTGTGAACCCAGAGTGGAGAGAGGCAAGAGCCCCCAGTGAAGTGCATAAACATGAGGGATTGGATTTAAGATGCAGTTCAATCCTCATCATTTCCTGGTAGCTATTTTAGGGAGTCTGCTCCAGGGCCTGCGTGTGGTCAGTGTGCTCCGAGCCAGGCCTGTGCTGCTGGCCAAAGGGACGGTCCTACTCATGTTCTTCCCTGTGTCACTTGTTTCCACTCCATCCCATGCACAAGCACTGGTGTTCCCACAGCGAGTCATATCTGGGAGTTGCAATCCTTCAGTGGGTTGGTGGGGTTGTTTGTTTGTTTGTGGTTTGGTGGTTTTTTTGAGTGAGGGTGTGTGTCTAGTTAACTTTCAGCAGATCAGAGTATCACAGAACGGTGTGGGATGGAAGAAACCTTAAAGACCATCCAGTTCCAACCCCCCTGCCATGGGCAGGGACACCCTCCACTAGACCAGGTTGCTCCAAGCCTCATCCAGCCTGGCCTTGAAGGATTGAGATTGTACTCTCTGCATGACTCTTTCATTGTGGAAACAGGCAGACAAAAACAAAGGGGAGGGAGGAATGGGTAGGTCATCCCCACACTTTTGGTCAGCAGCCTGGGCAGATGGACCCTATCAGCCCCCAGTAGACCAGATTTCTCAAAGTGAGTCCCATCATCTAATCGTAGCATTAAAAATAAAAAGGGAATTCAGCTGATGCATGGTAGACAGAATGCTTGACCATGGTTCTGAGTCATGGGTAGAACGAGAGGGATGTGTAGGCAAAGGTATCCGGCTGCTGGAGAAGTTGGAATAGGAGATGATTTTTATGACTAGTCTTCCTAAAAGAGTGTATGAGAAAGTGGCTGTTACTTCACCCTCTTTGCTCACGGTGGAGTTAGCTGCGGTGGAGTATGAAATCTGGCTCTGTATAAAATGAGGTAGAAAAGACAGGGCAGGTTCCTTGGAAACAGAGAAAACATATGATGGCACATGCTTTCTTTAGAAGCTCAAAGGTGTGTGGTGGAGACATGCAAAACTTGTGTGTGATGTATGGTTTACTTGAAAAAAGGAAGCTGACAGCACTGAGTGAGAGGTTTCTTCAAGTTTTCACTAGAGTAGTGAAGCAGGGAAGTAGAAGTGTCCTGATCCCTGCTTTTAGACAGGGGGAGATGACAATTATTCTGAATGGATAACCTTTTCCCTGTCTTACTCCTGGGAGCCCTGAGTGTCCTTGAGCAGGAACTCTGCAGCTCCTTGCTGCCAAGCCTTTGTTTCCCCAGCCGGCAAGAAGGGAATGCACTGAAGAGGGCAGCAATCCACCAAACCAAGCAGAAGCTATGGCATGAAAATGTAGGGTTTTTTCAGCTCTGCTTTCCTCTAGTCTCATTTCTGGACTTGAAGAAGAAACAATCTTACCCACACAACTCTGGCATAGCACTTGTAAGTATCTGAAGGAGAGGAAAGATAGAGTTTACACACATCAACACCCAGGATTAGGAAGTTATTAGTGGTTGGCTGAGGAGTGGTGGCTGTCCTTGCTCACGTTCTTAGTCCCCATCAAACGTCTGCTTTTATCCCAGAAGAGAGTCGCGTTACCTTGCTCTTGTCAACAGCTTGGCTTGTGCGTGCTGATGTTGAGCTTGGTTGTGTCTGAGCTGAAGTTACTGAGAGGTAGAATTTCACACTCTGTAGAGCAGGCAGTTTTTCTCCATGCTATTAATACTATGGGTCTCTAGGTGGTGAGAGATGGCTTCTGGAGGTAAATGCGCTCCTAGAAAGTGTCCTTATGGAACGAAAGTCTCTAACAAGACTCCAAGCTCTGCCAGATCAAACCAGTGCTTCATCTCACCCAGCATCCTGCCTTCTTGTGGTCTCCAAACACAAATGTTGGAGTTCCTGGGTTCTTCTCTTTTTCTGGAAATTGTTAACTGAGATGGGTGGAAAGAGGTGCTCATACTGAAGCAGTGGGAGTACGTAGGATGTTTAAAACTGTCTGAACAGGATAGAAGACAAAGAAAGGCAGGTGGGTTTTGTTGAAAAGATGTGGGAGTGGTAACTGAGCCCTCTTTACCCTGTTTACTTTTCCAGTTCCCGTACCTGAAAATGGTCACATCATAAGTGCAGACGAGACACAGTAGGAACTGTAATGGCACGTGAGAAGAGTGCTTTAAGGGGTAAATTGCAAACAAATTGGATGGTCCATGAGAAATAAGGCACGGAGAAGACGTTCTGTATCCAAGCACACAGAAATGTGTTTCCCATTGCTTGCCCTCAGTCTCCCGTCTGAGAAAGTCTTCGTTTCTACAGTGTGGCACCGGGCAGAAGAGCAGGACACTTAGTTTGCTTGGAGAGCATCGCTCCTTGCTGATGGGGAACCTAATCTTCTTAATGACTGGCCTGGCTGACCTCCTGACTGCTTTCGTAGGGGTAGGAGTGGGATCGCGTCCTTAACGCAAGTGTAAACTTGAACTCAGTGCGGACAATTTGGTCAGCAGGAGCCTTGGTCTGGCCATTCTGCAGCAAGATGCTGAGATAGGTTTTGCCGGTGACAACAATTCATTTCATCTTTTTCACCAGACCATGCGCAGGAGATCTAATTCAAGTGAACAGAGGGAAAGTACTGAGGATGAAGGAGCTTAGGATAGGGAAGAAGATCAGGACAATGATTCTACCTGGGACCAAAATGTGGGAATGCGATGCCTTTGCGGTGCCTGTCGCATGATTGTGCAGACATGCTGGGTTTGGGTAATTCTTAACTGACACGTGACTGACTTTGCAACGTCGTGGTGTGCTTGTAACCTGAATTTGAATGCATCTGACAGGCCATACTGCACGAGTCAAGCGATGGTTTATAACACAGTCATTTAAGTGACTCTTTTTTTCCCCTGTAGCACACATCCGCTGTGAGAAGGTGTTTGGCATCTTGGGAGAAGATTTTACTTTTCCTGTAAAAACAGACCAAAACATAATGGAAATTCTTTGGACAAAAGACAGGGATAAAGTGGCTGAATGGGAACAAAAAAACAACGTGACGTATTACACTTCCCTCCAGAACAGAGGTTTGCTTAACAAGGAGAGTAGGAGCCTGACGATATTTAACTTGGCAAACAGTGATAGTGGCACATATGTGTTAAACTACTTGGATTCTTTGAAACAGGACTATAAATTAACCTTCACACTTGCTGTGTTAGGTAAGTAGTGGAAGAACTGCGTGAAGAATTTGCACCACTTTATTCAATTTAAGAAGGCTAGAAAGGGGACTGTTTATTTGTGGGGGAAACAAACAGAAGGGGGCTGTTCTTTAGCTCTGTTGTTAAGTTGCTTAGGTCACTTGAAACAAATTTTCAAAGGGGGTATCTCCTTTGTGTTCCCTTCATTACTCCCTTTGGAATGAGCGTAGATGGCACCCTGGCTACTTTCAGGTAGATAACAAAACTCTTTGAGCAAGCTGACCAGGGTATCCCAGGCAGTATGTATCTACTAAAGATGCTCCTGCAGGCGTATTATACGTGCTCGAATACCTGTGGCATCGTCCCGTGCAGGTGTATGCAAGCTTCGTTAGAAGTCTTTGGGAAATATATCTGTCCAGTGTGTATATTAGTCCTATATACTAGTCCATATTGATAATGAACCATGAGGGGTCTCAAACCAGACACTGAAGAACCACAAACAGAGTCGGTTTTAGAAATACATTTCTCTCACGCACACCTTACACGTACACTTTTATCTATGCACTCTCCTGCTGCTTTTGTTGCTCCAGCCCTTGTCCTGTGCTAACATTCAAGGCAGTTTGTAACCAAAGTAATGCAGAATGTTTTCTCTCCTTTTAGATCCCCCTTCAGAACCTGAAATAAGTTGCAACATCAGTGGTGATGACCTTGTGTTAAAATGTACGGCAGATTCCCAGAAGCCTCTGAATTACATGTGGAAGTTCAGCGACACACAAACCACTCATCGGACCCAGTAAGTTTTAATCCCTAAGAAGAATGTTCATGTTTCCGTGAAAGCTACGTGTTTCATGGAATTCTCTCAAATGAGAAAGAGCTCTGAAATCTCTTTGGCTAAGTGCTTTCCCGATAGAAAAGGTAATGAATGGGTCAGGTTGTATACGCGACTCTGAGAGGCTAGGTTGGGAAGCAGTACGGGCTCTCTAAGATTTCTGCTGACTTCTCAGGTAGTTGAATTTAAATTTAAATTCAAGTAAAAAGCATCAGAAGTCATTTGTCTGCTAAAGTGTCTTTAAGGTGGGTGACAGGTATGAGGTTGGTGGTTTAATCCCGCCCTGGAGAGATACTTCTTGTGGGGATTGCAACAGAATAAAACCTTTAGCTGCAACTTGAAATGAGTGATAATAAAGAGGGAGGTGCACTTGGGGGATCTCTTCTGAACCTTCTGGCCTTGTGTAATTAATGCTAATTACTATTGTGCTCTTTGTACTGCTTTCCATGAACTGGAATGAAACTAATCCATCCTTTCAAGTCAGTAGATAAAATAATTTATCATCTAGTCTGTGCATGAGTCTGTAAGCATACTTCTTTCCCTCCTTCACAGACAGATACAGAAGAGAAAAAAGAGAGTTTTCCTGCTGTTGCTTACTGCTTTTGGACAGCTTCAGCTGAGCGTCTGGTCAGCCTCAGCCTTGCATGTTTTTGTTTGGTGTTTGCTTGTTGGTTTAACGTATGATCGTAGAATTATAGAATGGTTTGGGTGGGAAGGGACCTTAAAGCTCAGCCAGTTCCAACCCCCCTGCCATGGGCAGGGACACCCTCCACTAGACCAGGTTGCTCCAAGCCTCATCCAGCCTGGCCTTGAACACTTCGAGGGATGGGGCATCCACAGCAACCTGTCCCAGTGCCTCCCCACCCTCTCCGGGAAGAATTTCTTCCTGATATCCAATCTATATCTCCCCACTTTCAATTTAAACCCCTTACCCCTTGTCCTGTCACTACAGACCCTTGTAAAAAGTGTCCCCCAGCTTCCCTGTAGCCCCTTCAGGCACTGGAAGGTGCTGTAAGGTCTCCCCGGAGCCTTCTCTTCTCCAGGCTGAACAAGCCCAACTCTCTCAGCCTGTCCCCATGGCAGAGGGGCTCCAGCCCTCGGTTCATCTTCGTGGCCTCCTCTGGACTCACTCCAACCAGTTGATATCCTTCTTAAGCTGAGGGCTGCACAGCTGGACACAGCACTCCAGGTGGGGTCTCCCAAGAGCAGAGGGGGAGAATCCTCTCCTTCACCCTGCTGGCCACACTGCTCTGGATACAGCCCAGGATCCGGTTGGCTTTCTGGGCTGCCAGCGCACACGGCTGGCTCATGTCCAGCATTTCATCCCCCAGTACCCTCAAGTCGTTCTCCTCAGGGCTGCTCTCCATCCATTCTCCGCCCAGCCTGTCCTTGTGCTTGGGATTGCAAATGATGTGAACGTGTTCAGAACCATCTGGTTTGTAGGGTGTGTAAGGCAGTTCCTAACTGACAAAATTTCCCACTTCTGTGCAAAAGTATTTCTCATGGTTTACCAGTATAGAATTCTTCCTTCTTCACTGGAATTGAGTGAGAAAGATTTGTTAGAAATTAGACATGTGGTGTGTCTCCCAGCTGCCAGTCAAGCTGCTCTGTCACTCCCCTTCTGTGACGGGATGTGACAAAAACCTCCATGGACTGAGCTATGGACAGAGTGAGCATTCGGTGCTTACCATCACGGGCAAAACAGACTTGACTTGGGGAAATGAATTTAATTTTTTGCCAATCAAAATCAGAGCAGGATAATGAGAAACAAGAACAAAGTTAAAACAACTTCCCCCACCTCTCTCCACTTCTGAGCACCTTCACTCCAAATGTCTCTGGGGGACAGGGAATGGGGATTGTGATCAGTCCATCACACGCTGTCTCTGCTGCTCCTTCCTCCTCAAGGGAGGATCCTCACACCCTGCCCCTGCTCCAGCCTGGGGTCCCTCCCACAGGAGACAGTCCTCCACCAGCTTCTCCCATGGGAGCCCTTCCCACGGGCTGCAGTTCTTCAGGAACTGCTGTGGCGTGGGTCCCTTCCGTGGGGTGCCGTCCTTCAGGAGCAGCCTGCTCCAGCCTGGGCTTCCCACGGAGTCAGGGGCTGCTTCGGGTGCAGCCGCCTGCTCTGTTGTGGGGTCCTTCCCGGGCTGCAGGTGGGTCTCTGCCCCACCATGACCCTTCATGGGGGCAGGGTCACAGCCTGACCCCTCCCCATGGGCTGCTGGGCACCTCTGCTCTGGGCATCTCTTCCTGCCTTTCCTCACTGACCTGGGGGTCTGCAGAGTGGTTTCTCTCACATATTCCCATTCTTCTCTCCCAGCTGCTGTTGCAATGCATTTTTTACCCTTTCTTAAACATGTTACCCCAGAGCTGCTGCCACCGTTGCAGATGAGCTCAGCCTTGGCCGGTGGTGGGTCCATCTCAGAGCTGGCTGGTGTTGGGTCTGTCGAACATGGGGGCAGCTTCTGGCATCTTCTCACAGAAGACACCCCTGCAGCCTCCCAGCTACCAATATCTTGTTGTGCAAACCCAATACAAGTTACTTGCTGAAATTTCATCTGTCTGAGATCTGGCTCGGCCTTTCATAGGCCAAAAAAACGGAATAGCTGTGGCCTTTCAAGGGGTAATGCGCCTTCCTTGAAGGGAGGCACTTTCCTGAAGCTGGCTTAGGGCTTTGCTAATAACTGACTCTGGTGCATTAATTTCTTCAGGCTGCTTTTTTAAAACAGATAGCTATAAAACATACTCGGGGTCATATTTCTTCTGGAGTAGTGTATCACAGGTGCTTTTTAACTGAACAATCATTATTTATGTTATTTTTTTAAAGGAGGCAGCTATTGCAAAAGACACAGATTCGGTCTGGTTGTGCCTTTTATTCTCTTAATTCCAGTTGTTGGAGTACTTCTGTTCCTACACAGAATAGGCGTGTATAACAAGTCCTAACTGAGCTTAACATGCCTCAAGATTATGCTGTTACAAGGTTCTGTCAAACGTATGAAAGTTTCTGACCATGGGATGTACTGTAAATACAGCAGTAGTAAGAAGTACAACTTAGGCAAACTCTAATAGATTTGAAGGAAATAATATATTGAATTTTCTTGTGCTTATTCTCTGTGCACCGTGTACTGGGAAACACTGTAGTTTCTATTTGCATATTTCTCCTTCAGACTGGGTGTTTCATTTGCTGTGTGTTTCTACTTACCAAGTATATATGGCCTCTCCCATTCCTACCTGCGTGTGCTTTCACTGCCTTTTTTGAGAGCATCATAAAGCTGCCCTCAAGATCAGATTTATTGATGGGACAGGCTTATACCAGGGCCTGTTAAATACCTTATGCTGAGTCTAATCTGACAACTCTGCGTGCTCAACTAATACATAGTGATATCTGTGCCTCCTGTCAGCCTGTATTGCCCTCATCTTGGAGTTCTAGGTTTGTTTCTTGATCCATCCCTACCCTGAATCTGAGTATCTCTTCTGTAGATCGGACAGCTTATTTGGAAATGGTAATTATTGGCTATCGCTTTGGATCTCTTGCTGCCAGCCTTTTAGGTGAATATGCCAGGTTGTACTCTGGGTTGAAAACAAGGTGCACATCGTCTCTTCTTTTTGTGTTTGAGAGAGTCCCAAACAGGAATACATTGTTTCATGCAGGGAGTGCTCTGCATGGAAAATTCCTGTTGGCTTCCAGGTGGGGTCACCACTTGGGGTTGGCTGCAGGGTGAAGAGCAGGGGATGCATGTCCTATCATTAGTTTTTCATTGGAGAGATAAAAGAGTGATTTTTCTTTGAGGCCTTTGTTGTTTTACAGAGTGTAGTTGTTTTTTCCAGGTCATTAATACATACTTCCTAATCTATAAAAATTTTGTTACAGAAACACATCGGCTACTTTGCTCTGAGGATGGCAAAGAACAGCCTAACTCAGACAGAGGTAAGAAACCTGTATCGGTGTGTCGGGTTTTGGTGGTGAATGGGGGGTGGCTTCTCTGTGAAGCTGCTAAAACCTTCATCTGTGTCTGGCAGAGCCAGTGCTGACCAGGTCTGGGACAGACCCGCCACTGGCCCATGCTGAGCAGATTGGCAAGGAGGATAGTGCTTCTGAGGTGATGTATTTCAGAGGGGGAAATGAAAAAAACCTGGGCAGCTGCAGTCAGAAAGAGGAGTGAGAATGTGTGGGAGAGGTAGCCTTGCAGACACAGAGGTCAGCAAAGAGGGAGAAGGAGCAGAGGTTCCCCTGCAGCCTGTGGGGAAGGGGCAGGCTGTGCCCTGAATCCACAGAGGGTCACAGGGGGCAGAGACCCGCCTGCAGCCCGGGGAGGACCCCACACTGGAGCAGGCGGCTGTGCCCAAAGGAGCCCCTGACTCCATGGGAAGCCCAGGCTGGAGCAGGCTGCTCCTGAAGGACTGTACCCACGGAAGGGACCCACGCTGGAGCAGTTAATGAAGAACTTCAGCCCATGGGAAAGGCCCACGCTGGAGAAGTTGGTGGAGGACTGTCTTCCCATGATTCCTTTACGTGACGCCCTTCTGCAGGCAGTACAGATCATTAGGGTTGTCTGCATTCCTGTGTTCCTGCCCAGATCTCCCCTTGTGCTTCTGCTGTCCATTCCAATCCTGAGTTGCCTTTTGGGGATTGGTTTGTTGCTTTGATGTTCTGGGGTTTTTTTTTTTTACTTCTTTAATTTGCAGCAAGATAGCTTCGTTCTGGCTCTGGGTCCGTGCGTTGCAGTGTGAATCACTCTCTACGGTGAGCAGCTGAGGAAGAGGACAGCTCCTGTAGTCTGTGCTCCTTTCACAAGAGTGGAACAAGACTAACGTGTTCCAGCTTTAACGTGTTCCAGCTTTAACACGTGTGCATCTTGTTGCCAGCACCACTGTGGTCTGTTCTTACGAACCAAACTAAATCAGCCTGCAGGCAGTTAAGCAGGTTAGGGAGAGCAGGGGAAGACTCTTAGAAAATGCTTTGTGGAGGTCACCAGGCAAAATTCTCTTTCAGTGGGGAATGGCCAAAGCTCCCACCATCAGATACGAACTCAGAGCCCTGTTGGAGTGTTCTGGTGTTGAACTAATGGAGGCTTCATGTGGGATACTCGGTCCAGTATCTTACACAAGCTGCTGGAGTTTGCACAGCGCTGGAGAAGCGTGTTTATTGAGTTGCAAACTGTATCACCTTTGCAGAGATTATGTGTAGGTTTAATTTAATTTCTGAAGTTTCTAATGGTTTTCATGGGTTTGGAGGTTAAAAATCATGGTGAGGCCCTTGGTGGTGGCCCTGGAAAAGAAGCCACAGGCAGCGGTATGAAAGCAGGGGTTTGGGTATTTTTGTTGCTGGGCGTGTTTGAGTATTCTTCCTCCCTTTCTGCATGCCCTACCCCAGCATATCAAAGTCTTACGAGCTTTTTAGCAGGATTTTGGATAAAGAACTTAATTTTTCTTCTGATATTTTCCTACATTTGTTAAAGCTGTGGTTCTAACCCATGAAAAAAGGTAACAAAACACCGCTCCTTTCGGTACTGCTTTTAAATTTACTTTAGAATGGCCCGTGATTCTATTAGACATCCTTTAAGGTCTGCAAAGAGAAAGGGTTTAAAGTCACAGTTGCAACACTTAGATGAAAAAGGAAAAGTGAAAAAAGGAGGTATGGATTCTCTTCTCAGCTGTCTCTGACTGCATGTGGAAAATCTCTGCAGCTTTATCACCTTAAGTAAACCCCCTTCAGAAAGACTTTGTAAAGCTGTAGGCGTAAGTGTAGATAATGTTGGTTTGGTCTGGGATCTTAAGTGATTGCTGGGGGGAAGTTGAATTTGAAATGAGTTGTGAGTGCTTCAATAAACTGGCATAACATGCTAGTTCTCAGGAATATCTGCTAAAAGGGTTACAATGAACAGTCACTTTAAGGCTGGGTTTCATATTTTGCAGACTGTTGTGCTACCTCTCTACGCATTTCTAAAGAAGATTTCTGTTTGCTTGCAGCTACATCTTCGCAAGCTGTTGATTATGGGGATGAAAAGCCTGAAGCAGGTAACAGGTGAGATGGTGCCCTAAAACAGGGAAAGATGAAGGGGGAAATTAATTTTGCACGTGGCCTTTTGCAATCCGAAACATAGTAGCGTGTTCTCAGTGTAGAGATTACCGTTCCTCTGTTGGCCTAGAAAGACCTGTTGCCTTAGGAACAGTAAATGTTGATGGGTAGATCACTAGAGGAGAAGTCAAAAAGACCTGGATCCTGATGTTTGTTAAACAGCACTGAGCAGATACCTTCTTGGCGCTTCAGCTTCCCTCTTGATATGATGAAAACAGTGATGCATGCTGTGCTTGCAAATCACTTCCCATCTGTGGAAAGAAGAACTAAGTATGTATGAAGGAACCTCTTTTTATAGTAAATAAGCTAATTAATGTTACCTTTTATTTGCATGCAGAAGAATGCAAGGGTATTTTTATAGTGTGCCATCATGGGTAGGTGATCTTTGCATTCCGCTGGAAAGAAACCCTCAAGCAGGACCTAAGATAGTAAAATGCTGCAGCTTCAAAGCTTGCTTTGTATTGATGGCAATTAGATCTGAACCTCAGCACACCAATTCAGAGACGGGATGCTTCCAAGCTTGCAAAATGCTAATCTGGGAGATACAGCAGGCTTCTTTCCTTTGAGAAGCATCACTTCTGGATGCAGTGTCTTCCACTTGCGTTGTGCTCTAGGAAAGTCTTTTGGGTGCATTCATCAGGCAGCTCAGCAAAGCCCCGGATTTGTTTTCTTAGTACAGCCAGTCTAAATTTCAAGGAAATTCCGAGACCTGTCTTTTTTCCTAGAAGTTCTTTTTACTCTAGAGGGATAGTGAAATATAGACATTACAGTTCAAGTCAGAAAAGAAATGTGGGTTTTTTTTCCCCAGTCTGTTCTGTTCTGATTCATTCACTAACTCTTCCACCAGTACTATTCCACAGGGACCTGATAAAGGGGCTGGAGAAGGCAGAAGTTTTTCCTGATTAAGGGAAAAATCACTAATGATGCCAATAAAGAAAAGGAAACCCAGAAGCCCCTGGGTTTTGCTGCTTATTCTTCCTGCCTGAGTTGTAATGGGCGTAGAACGGCTTTCCTTATCCGAAGGAATAGGGTGTGTGTAGCTAATGGCAAAGGTGTGGTGCACTGTGGGATTGTTTTACCACTTGTGTAACTATTTCCACACATGAGACTTGGATATAGGAAAAGGATGTTTATTTTATGCCTGCCCTACGGAAGAAAGGAGAGAGATGTCCAGTTCAGGCAAAAGAGAATCAGGTCCATAAATAAAGGTGGTCTGTTTGGACACCAGAGGAACACCAAAAAACCCCTTTGATTTGTTGCAGTATGGAGTGGGAACATCCAGAAGGGGAGTCAGTGCACCTTTGCACACCCTGCAGCACCTAGGTGGCACGCAGTCACTGCTGTGCAGGTGGGAAGCAGTGGGCAAGGCTGTGATGTTCTCTGAGGTGCGCGTACAAAGCAGTTTTAAAGAGGGCTTCTGCTGGTAGCACAGCAGTACGTCACAATTGCAGAGGAGGAGGTGTGCTGCTGAGCTCTGGACCTACGCTGCGGGAGGGAAGAAGCAGCAGAGTGTGCTCCTGAGGGACTGTAGCTCTTCTCTGATCTGTTTTCAGACAAAGAATTGAACAAGGAGACACTGCCCTGAAAGACAAGCAGGCAGTTAACAGCGGTGCAGAGTTAACCAGCCTTCAGGCTGTAGTTAATGGCAAGGTGAGTCTTCCAAGCGTTTTTACCACCCCTGGAAATAACCCCAGCAGAGCATATGCACGTGAAGGATGTGTGTGTATTGGAGATGGCTGGAGTTTAAAAGACTAAATTAAAAAAATGGTCCCAGTCAGAGTGAGGTGATGTTGCCCAAAACTGTAACCAACAAAACTCTCCAGACCAAATGACAGTTTAGAAAGGCGACACTGGCTTATTGCAGCGCAGGGTGATCTCTCCTCCTACCATGCACACCAAACAGGGTTCTTTTGCTAGATTTATACACAAAGCTTTCAGGGTTAATAGTTTTCCAAGTCCACCCCCTTTACAATGATTGGTTAGTGATTTACATATAATTATAATACTGCTGATGCATTGCTTCCACTATTGCACATGCTCAGGGGAAGAGTCTTCACCCAGGCAAGGGTCTTTTTGACCTATGAGCGTGATTTTTAGTATTATAATGAGCTTTTAATGAGCAAAGTTTGCAAAAAGGACAAGATTTTTAAACATCTGCTGATTTACCCAAACAGTTCTCAGCTTACAAGGACACTGCTGAGGTACTAGTGAGCATGTACCCTCCCGCTTTTGATAAGCAAGGGGCCCAACCCTTGTTATCAATCCTTCCAAACCTTGAGTCCTGTTGCTAAATTGGCAATGTGCCCAGATCATCATCAAAACAGTGTAACGCACCACCTCGACTGCTGTATTATTCCAAAAGTTAGCCTTTGACACTTTGGCTTGTCAGCCTAACACACAAGGAACATCTGGCCTGCAACAGTGGGAGTACTGGTTAAGAGGCCGTCCCTGCTGAAGTGCTGGCTTCTGGTCTTCTGGTTAACGCTGCCGGTTGGGAGATCTCTGCAAGGGGGTCTCCAGTTCCCGTGTGTGCCAGTGAAGCAAGAGTTGATGTGACCAAGAGGAAGCTTTGCCAAGGGGAAGCTTGGTTTGGAGAGATTGCTGCTCTGTGAAACGGAGTCAGGCTGTCCTTCGTTGTCTTTGGTGAAAGACAGCGCTCTGGGTGCGTCTATGCGTCTCTCTGTCTTTACCCTCCCTGACATCTGCTGGAAAGATGAGACAGCAATTCCAGCGGTCAGGAAGACTTCTGGGCAGCGTCAACTTCTTCACACTGGCTGCTGGATGTGCCAGCAAAGGCTGATGTGCAGCTGTATCGGCTGCTCATTAACAGAGAAGGACTGGATGGGGATGTGGTCATGAATGCCTGCCATGGCTGTAGTGACAGATACTGAGAGGAGTGAGGAAGGTAAGCATCAGAGTACAGACACCGTGCTTTCGGAGAGCAAATTTCCACTTAGCAGGAAGATGGTAGGCAGGATCTTGTGGGAGGCAGTTCTGAAGAGCAGCGGAGCTCAAGAGAGCCATCAGGCCTTTAAGGAGGACTTTCTCCAAGCATGCACGTAGGCCATCCTGATGGTCAGGAGAACAGGCGGGCAAATCAGAAGATCAGCTTGGCTAAGCAGGGAGCTCCTGACAGGGTTCCAGTGCAAAAAGTGTTTATAGTGGGTGTGGGGGCCGGGAGGCTGTAAGGGAGGAATTTAGGAACACTGTCCAGGCGGGTAAGGATGGCGTCAGGAAATCCAAGCCTCAGGGAGTCTTGAAACTGCAGTTGGGTGACCAGGGCAATGAGAGCAGCTTCTGCTCCTAGGTCATCTGTAAAAGAATAAACAAGGAAAACGTGGGCCTATTGCTGAACAGGGGATTGATTCAGTGAAATCTGATGCCGATGAAGTATAGGCTAGATGAGCAGGCAGTGAGGTGGACTCAAAACTGGCTGAATGACTGGGATCAGAGGGTTGTGATCACTGGTATGAATTCTAGTTGGAGGCCAGTATTTAGTGGTGTACCCCACGGGTCAGTACTGGGTCCAGTCCTTTAACATCTTCATTAATGATCTGAATAATGGGGCAGAGTATGCCTTCAGTGACTTTGCTGATGATACAAAACTGGGAGGAGTGGCTGACGCACCAAAGGGATGTGTTGCCATCCAAAGGGCCTTGTCAGGCTGGAGAAACGTGCTGGCAGGAGCCTCATGCAGTTCAACGAAAGGAAATGCACAATCCTGCACCTGGGGAGGGATAACCCCATGCACTGATATATGCTGAGGGCCAGTCAGCTGGAAAAGCAGCTGCTCAGTAAAGAACCTGGGGGTCCTGGAGGACAAGATGATGAGCACAAGCCAACAATGGGCCCTTGAAGCAAAGAAGGCTATAGGTATCCCGGGCTGCATTAGGAGGAATGTTGCCAGCAGTGTGAGGGAGGTGATTCTTCTCTCCTCAGCACTGGTGGGGCCACACCTGGAGTCCTGTTCTGGGCTCCCAAGTACAAGGGCGATATGGAGCTGCTGGAGAGAATCCAGCAAATGGCCACAAAGATGGTGAAGGGACTGGACGGGGTCCTGGGCAGCCTGCTGCAGTTGAGCCTGCTTGACCAGGGGCATAGGACAAGGTGGTTTCTAAGGTTCCCTTCCAACCTCAACCATTGTGGGATTCTGCAATATCCTCTCTCATATGAGGAAAGGCTGAGAGGCACTGTTCAGTTTGGAGAAGAGAAGGCTCAGGGGGATCTCACCAATGAGATGGGAGCAAACTAAGAAGAAGGAGCCAGGCTTTTCTCCGTGGGTGCCCTGTGGCAGGACAAGAGGCGATGGACACCATCTAAAACATAAGAGGATCTGTGGAACATCAGGGTGACATTGTCCAGAGAGGCTGTGGAGTCTTCATCCTTGGAGATCTTCAAAAGCTGTCTGGGCATGGTCCCAGGCAGCCTTCTCTAGGTTTGTCTGCTTGAGCTGGGGGTTTGAACAAGATGACTTCCAGAGTCTCCCTCCAATGTCAACCATTACCTGATTCTCTGATGTCAGATGTAAATAAGGCTGAGATACCAAGTGCTGCCTTTGCCTCCATCTTGACAGTCTCTATAGCTTTTTTGCCTAGAGGCAGGTTTGCTGAAAAGAGGATCTGCTAGTAATGAAAGAGGATCAGAACAGGAATTTCTGGAGAAACTGTGGCCCAAAACAGTCCCTGGGATCTGATACAGGGGTTGCTACAAGAGCTGGCAGATGTCATTGTGAGGGTGTTCTTTATCACCTTCAAAAGTCATGTCAGGGAAGATCAGAGACAACTGGAAGAAGGGAAACGTTGCAGCTGTCTTCCAAAAAGGGTAACGGGTCCATCTGTGGAACTACAGTCAGTCAGGCTCACTTTCACCCCTGAGAGAACCAGGGGACGAGTCTGCTTGGAACGTGTTTCTGGTCACAGAAGAAGGATGGTGACTGGCAGTAAGCATCAATCGCAGTTGACCGAGTTGACAGTCTTTTTTGGGTGACATGACTAGATCTGCAGATGAGGGGAGAACGGTGGGTGTCACACACCTTTGACTTCAGCAAGGCTTTTTGTGCAGTGTCCCTCAGCATTGTCTGAGTCCTAAGTTACAGTGTCATAGTCTGGATGAATGTCTGTCTGTCTATGGGTAGAAAACTGGCTAGATTGACAAGCCTGCAGGTAGTGGTTAGTGGGTTGTACTCCACGTGGATGCCAGTGGCAAGTGGACTACTGCAGAGATCTATTTTTTTTTTTTTGTAACCTGGACAAGGGGTTGAAAAGAATGTCATTGAGTTTATAGATGTCAGCAAAATGTGGAGTACGGTCAGTCAGTATGAGGGCAGGTTTGTCATTCAGAGGGAGATGGAGGGCTAGAGGCCTGCGTGAACCTCACGAAATTCTGCAGGGGCTGTGCAGGGTCCTGCACGTGGTTGGACCAATACCTTGTGTGCAGGCTGAGGACTGACTGGTAGGGAAGTAGCTCCACTGGAAGGTACCCGGGAGTCCTTACGGACAGCACACTATGAGCCAGCAGTGCTCCCTGGCAGCAAAGAAGGCTGGTAGCATCCTAGGCAGCTTTAAGGAGTGCGTAAGCCGGTGGATTGAAGGAAGCGGTTATTTTCCATTACTTGGCACTTGTTAGATGATATGTAGAGTATTACATCTAGTTTGTGACCCGCCCAGGGCTAGAAAAGCGCTGATAAATGTGGGCAAGTTCAACAAGGTGGAACCACAACACTGTGGTCAGGGCTGGAGCACAGCTCCTGGGAGGAGAGGCTGAAGAAAGTGCGCTTGTTCAACCCCAGAGAGGAGCAGGATTTGAGAGTACCTAACAGCAGCTGCCAATACCTGTGGGGTTATCGACAATCAGACTGAGCCAGGATGTTTACTGAGGCGTATGAGCAGGATATCAAGGTGATGCCCTAAGTTGAAGCAGGGGAAAATTATGTGTGGATATGAGGAAAAAGATTTCTGCCTCTAAGCATAAGTAATCACTAGGGCAGGCTGCATGCAGCGATCGTGGAGTTTCTACCCTTGGAGGTTTTTAAGACCTGGCTGGAGAAAGTCCTGAGCAACCTGTTTGGAACTGAATGTTGACCTTTCATTGAGGAGGGTGTTGGGTTAGAGACCTCCTGGGCTCCCTCCCTGATTGAACCTGGGTGATTCTGTGTGTCTTACAAATTGTAGCTGGTGACTCCTTCTCTAAGCAATGACTGATACCCCTGTGAAGTCAGGCAGTGAGATACACTCCAGAGGACTGTAGCTGTACTGTGATGTCTTTTTCAGACCTCTCTGCCGTGCAGAACAGTACCCTGACATCCAAGCGTGCAGTTGACCATGGTGTACCTGGAGGAAGTGAGTGTCTGTTCTGCAGTGGGGAGCTGTCCTGGAGAAAAGGTGTTGGCATCGTGCTGTTAGCTAACGATGTTGGCAACATGTTGAGCTGTAGCTAGTAACTCACTCTTACGCAATAGCCGGTACCTTGAAGCTGAGCAAGGCAAGGGACTGTAATTGTTTTCTGGTCTCTCCACAGACAACTTCAGGGAGCAGAACAACAGCTTGTTGGCCAAGCACGCAGATGACCATGGTGTAAATGAAGGAGGTATGTGCCTGTGCTATGGAGTGGTCTTTGTTGTGACTTTCACCTAACGCTTTTTGATGTGGAGTTACGGGTGGCACCATGGGCGCTGAGTGCCTTGTGTGCTTGGCCTTTGCCGGGTCCGGAAGGGATCATGAGGACAGTGCAGAGTTGGGTATGGAGGAGAGAGGAGAGGTGTTATATGATGGCCCCACAGGGGTGGGGGATGTTATTATTGATGGCGAACGAATGGCCCAGTTCCCAGTCAGATTATCTTTATCCACCTGGGCTGGAGAGGGGAAGCGTGGTGGCCTCCAGGGTTGTCTAAGCATTGCCTGTTGTCCTTGCAGAAGTGACCCAGGATGCAGAAGGTGGAAATGAGAAGCACTTGAGCAACTCTCCCAGCTGCAGTAAAGAAGGTATGTGAGGATGAAGCTCCCAGTGTCTCAGGAGAGTGCAGACTGGCACAGAGGCTGGGAGTGGCAGTGCTCGGCCAGGCCGTGTATGACCCTGACCGCTTTTCCTCAAGTAGAAAACAGAGTGAGAATTAGGAGGAGGGAAGAAGGGTGTGTGTGGTGGGCATGTGGTGTGTGCTAGGGAATCAGATGTTCCTGATGGGAGTATTCAGAAAACTGGCTGATTTAGCCAGTTTAAAACTGTAGGATTAAATGTCACTGACGTTCATTAGTAACACAACTCTTACTCATGCTTGCACTTTCACTTTATTCCATGCCTTAACAAGAGATAAAGCTTATAGCGGCCTAGGAGTCAGTAAGGCAGTTATGTTTTTGTGTCAGTAGACTTCTGAACCACAGTTCTACCTTGTTCAATATGAATGCTGCTGAACATGATATCAAAGTAGAGAGATACTGTGTAACACTAAAGGGGTTTTTATTGCTTAGATGGGCAGATCTGTTTTCTGTGGTCCCAAAAATGCAGAGTTTACTCAATTTGTGTTTTTCTTGCCGTTTGTTGTTTTTTAAACCTTCATGGACATGGTGGGAAAGCTCTTCTAGATAGACAGACTAGTGGTCCTAAGGCCTGACACATGGAATGAGAAAACTGATTGTTACCGTGCATTGGAGAACAGTTAATCAACACTACATCTTAGGAATAGTAGGGAAATTCAGGCTGCAAAGACACAGTGTTTCACAACAATTGTTTCATATTCCAGGAATTCATTAAAATCTTTACTCAGTCATCAGTTCTCTATGCTGCATTTACTACAGTGGCATAACAGGCCTTCATTTACATATCTCCAGAGCTGTTTTGCCCCCTCAGTCTGTTTTCCATGGTATGTGCACAGACTGGAGTATCTGTGAGGTCACACAGCTGCTGCTTGAAGTACATCAACATGGAGAATCTCAAAACTCACATTAGTCCTGTCCCAAATCCAATAACAGAAGAATATGAAGACTATCCTTTAATAAACTGCACAGGCAAGGGTGTACATTGGCCTGACATCCATCCAGGTCAGCATACGGTTTCTGTAGAATTCTTCGAGTAGAGAAAGCCTACGGAATGCTAACTGGTTTCACTTTCCTTACTGATTAGTTTCACACTGATTCCCAAGAACTGTTAAAGATCATAGGTTTGGAGCAGAGGCCATTGACCTTTAGTTAATAGTGTAAAGTCTTACTGAGGCATTTAAATCTGGCAAAGAACACAAGGGTCAAGCCCTTGCCAAGAGAGCAATTACTACGCTCAAAGTTTGACTTCCAAAGCACCTGGCAGTATTGCAGAAAATCCTGCTAAACGTTTACCTGTAGAAAATCCAGAGTTTCTATCTGTGAAACGGGACCCAGGCAGAGTAGTAGAAGCTGTAGCATAGTGCTATACTTCAACGTCTTTGGTCTTTGTGACAGCCAGGTGGTGGAGGTAGAAGTAGTTTCCAGATCCTGGCAGGTCCAATGGCAGCATGGAGGAGTGAAATCAGCTGCCATCAATAATGGTAAATTTCTCAATTCCCGAGGGATATAGTTGAAGTTCATGACCTGCCTAGAAAGAATTTCACAGATTCACAGAGTGTTAGGGGTTGGAAGGGGCCTCTAGAGATCATCTAGTCCAACCCCCCTGCCAGAGCAGGATCCCCTAGAGCAGATCACACAGGAACAAGCCCAGGCGGCTTTGGAAAGTCTCCAGGGAAGGAGACTCCCCCCTCTCTGGGCAGCCTGTCCCAGGGCTCTGTCACCCTCACAGGGAAGAAGGGTTTCCTCACGTTCAGGGTGAACCTTCTCTTTTCCAGTTGATGGCCATTGCCCCTCATCCTGTCACTGGACACCACTGAGCAGAGCCTGGCCCCATCCCCCTGACACCCACCCTTTAGATATTGATCAGCATTGATCAGATCCCCCTCAGCCTCCTCTTCTCCCAGCTGAACAGCCCCAGCTCTCTCACCTTTCCTCAGACAGAAGGTGCTCCAGGCCCTTCCCCATCTCAGTGTCCCTGCGCTGAGCCCTCTCCAGGAGCTCCTTGTCCTTCTGGAGCTGAGGAGCCCAGAACTGGACACAGCACTCCAGGGGAGGCCTCACCAGCGCAGAGCAGAGGGGCAGGATGACCTCCCTCGACCTGCTGGCCACGCTCTTAATGCACCCCAGGACTGGAGTTGTGTGGTTTTCAGAGGTAAAACTGGGTAAATATGTGATAAAACTTTCTCGTTGCTGTCGTGTCTGCAAAGCTTACCCAGATTAAGGCAAACTGTGGCTGAACTTTGAATCCATCTCCTGAGAGCAATCAACTTATCTGGGTTTGAGATACGTGCTGTAATTTACCATAGTTCAGGCATGCTTGACTCTAGGGAGCTCTGTCTTTCCTGTGGAGGGGTGAAAGTTGTTCCATGTAGCCTACAATTTGTAGGATGGCTTGTTCCATTCTGGCTACTTACTAAAAGCAGAGGTGTTGCTCTTTGGACCAGCTCTGAGGGGACCAGCTCTGAGCAGTTCATCACACCCCTCTGTGAGCCAGTTCAGCTACCTCACGGAACAGGAAACTGACCCAGCAAAACATTTGGGTGGACTTCTGCTGGAATAATAGGTTAAATCTGGTCAAAAAAGGCCTTGATAAGCACTGGGCTGACATACTGGAGGGAATGGGGTGCTGGGCAGGAGTGGACTCTAAGGGAGGAGGAAGGGCAGGAGACTGGGAAAGGGGCCGGGGATGGTGGGGGGCTGTTGCAGCAGCAGCAGGACAGGCTGAGATGCGCGTGAAGTAAGTGTGGCGTGAGGCTGTTACTTTCTCACGCCACAAAGTTTTGCTGCACTTCGAGCATGGTGTGGAGCAGCTGTACTTTAACTGAGAGTGAGCCTGGTGGGAGGGGGCAGGAGCTGGTTTCCCAGGGCTGAAGCCTTTGGCAGTGCTGGCTGTTCTACGTAGAACGTAGCTAGTTAAAAGGTGTTTGACAAATAAAACACCTGTGAAGAAATAAGGTTTTGGAGGGATGTGAAATTAGGTCAGCTGTAGCAAATAAACCCACTGAGGGAAGAAAGGAACGGATAGAAAAAATTGTTTTGCTATTTGTGAAATGAAAGGGGTGAGCTCATGCATCGCAGCCTACGGCTTCCTCAAGGCAGGCAGCAGGGGGGGATGTGCTGATGGCCTCTCTGGTGACCACCAATGGGACACGAGAACATGGAATGAAGCTACATCAGGGGAAGTTCAGACTGGACATCAGGAAAAGATTCTTCACCAAGGGGGTGGTCGGTCAGTGGAACAGGCTCCCCAGGGAAGTGGTCACGGCACCAAGCCTGTCAGAGTTCAAGGAGCCTCTGGACCATGTTCTTAGTCATATGCCTTAGTTCTAGGTGGTCCTGTGAGGAATAGCGTGTTGAACTCAATGATCCTTATGGATCCCTTCCAACTTGAGATATTTTATGAAAGGTTTTGGTTCCAAATTTATGAACTGAGTCACCAGAAATGTCTTGGTTTGAAATATTTTATCTTAAACGTTTAAAAAGAAAATTTAAAAATCTTTTCGAAAAAGTGTACTATAAGCTGGTGTGTATCAAAGCGATTTTGCTTGGTAAGAAATGAATTTTGAAGATTGACTGAAAACAATTTTCCATTCCTCAAAAGAAAAGGGAAAACGTTGTGTCGGTCACATAGCCCTTAGTTAAGTGGTGTTAACAGTGGGCATTTCATACGGGTTTCTGCTTTTTGTGTTGTAGATCAGTGGTCTCCAAACCTCTTTGACTGTGCAGCCCATCAGTAAAATATTTTGAGTATACACACCCAGTTTATGTATAGTTATTCATAAATTATATACAAGTGCTATGGTACTCACGTTTTACGTACATCATAAACCACACAAAAATAGAAATTAAAAGAGGCTGAGATGAGGATGAAGTAAACAGTATTTTGATTATTTTAATTACATTAATGGTGCAAAACCATTTTCTTCCCGTGCTACAATGGATTGCCTTGTGCGTACCCCGCTTTGGAGACCACTGATGCAGACAATCCATTTATAGAATCTTAAAATGCACAGGAAGCTAGTGGCACCTTACTGCTGCAGAGTTTTCTGTTCTGCCACGTTCGATTCTTCTGTTGAATTACCAGCCAGGCAATCACATTCAGGTATTTGCTGATGACAATGTTGAAAACAGGAAAAAAAAAGCTCCAAATGTGAGAAAACATGGGTGAGTGGAAGGGTGGGAGGGAGATAGGACTAAGCATAAAAAAACTGACTCTGTGATGCAGAAGAAACTGCCCAGGAAATGGTTCTGAAACATCAAAACAGACTTGAAGCGGGGCTGTAGAGCTGGAGAGGAAGCTGTGGTCTCTCGTAACAACTGAGTCAGATCCTGTTCGTTTCCAAGGAGTAACGCTGAAGACCAAACCAGCTAAGTCAGTGCATTATGCATGGCCTATGTGACCTGTTGCTTTGCGAGGGCTACTTGCATGGCTAAACTGTGCTCCAACGTCATGCTTAAAAGGTTTAGCGTCTGAAATAGCGATGCTGTTACATCGTGTCAAGACATCAGATGTAGCCGTGCTTTCGTTGGTGCCGTTTGCGAGCTGTGCGAGGGCAGAACATCCTGCATGACCTGTGGGGACTGTGAAGCCTAACGTGTGTCACCACGGCTATAAAAGGAGAGCACAACGCTAATTTCGTGTTCGGGCCCTCTCACTGTGTAGGCACAAGCAAATAGCAGCCCACCCCTGGCTGGCTTCTCAATCATGGTCTTTAGGCTTGTCATCAAGCTGGCACAAGTCAGCCATAGGTAAAGCAGTAAACCTGCTTGGATTTTAAGGATATCAGTCATAAAAATACTTCAGGCCTATCCAGGAAGCTTGTGAGAACCAGACTAGAGACATCTTTTTCTCAATGTCTACAGATTTGAGTGCCACGTGTCACCATATGCTGCTCTCCTAGACTGTCTCCTGGCATCTTCTCCTAGGTTGGAGTGATGCTGAGCTGGAGAGCACAGGAGGAGAGGGGTATTGCTATCAAAATATGAGCAAAGACTGAATGACACTGTGCCTTGGCACATTCAGTTGGTTTCCCTCTGTGCCCCAAGAGGGAAATGATGATGTGAAGTGGGCTGTGTATATGCTTTACTGGAAATCAGCCTGGTTAGAGGCTGATGCATGATGCATGCAGTGAGTTAGGTTGGGCACGTAGTCTTGAACTCACTGGATTCTAGTTTCCCTTTTGCTTATCAAATGAGAGCTCCTTTTGCAATCCTCAGAAGAGGAAACTCTAAAAGCACTGGGCATTACCACGTGTAAGAAATAGCAGCAACGTGCTGCTGTGTGTGCCATGTGCGGTGCACAGCTGACGCTCAGCTGACAGACCTCAGCCTTTGCGTAGAAGTGATGTCTGAAGCACCTAGTTACTTGATCCGAAGTCACAGAGTCAGAACAGCCTTCCAGGTTACCAGCTGCTTAGCAGGTCGCTGGCAGTAAGTGATGAATGTTCTTAACCTGCTGCAGTTGCAGAGGAACGTGTCTAACTCTAAACAGATAATTTGCGTAAAACAGCTAGTGGCTGTCAGATACCACAGGTCACATAGCTGCTGTAATTAAGACTTATGTCTTAATTCATCTTCACACTTTATTAGTATTAAAGCCTGCAGTATTCTTGTATAAGTAGTTCGGTTTCTGGAATAGAAGACATAATTATTTACCTGTGTGCTCTTCTTTTTCTTTTGCTTCAGATCTTAAATCATAAGGAAATAATTGCTTTCTGGACTGAACAACAATGGAAGAGAAGTGGTAGAATTCAGTGGTGAAGGAGCTGCTAACTTTCCTCTTGGAGGTTTTCCATCAGCACTGAAGTAATCCATAACGAAGCGCTTTGAAGACTAGCTGAGCTGTTTCCAGTGCCTGTTTTTCTTCTCTCAGAAGGGACAGATGCCTTTTGTAGCATTACTGCATGAAGATAAGTAGGCCAAACCATGGACAAAATCTTTTTGGTTTGTATCCAGTTTTATCAAAGAGTGCTCTATTAACACAAAATGTAAGAGCTAAGGTCTTTTTATCTGGAATTTAGAGATTAACAAAGTCATATCCATTTGTGTGTATGTGGATAAATCAGGAACTAATCAGCTTTCTATGCAGTTTTGGATCACTACCTTTCTACAGTCAGAAGATACTTCATCCTACAGCAGTTCCAGACGGATGGAAGTTTGCATTTGCTAGTCTCAGTTCTCCAGCAGGAACTCAATGTTCCAGACAAATATTCTCCAAGATACCCATCTCCTGGAGTTGGCAGAAGAGAAGACTGGCATACTGATCATCTCCAGATGGTGGTTGACCTTGTGATGAAGCTACGATTTAGCTTGTTGTTGCATTGGAACAAAGTGCTGCTACTAGCAGTAGGGTTGTTTTTTTTCTTTCCTGGAACTCTTGATATTTTTTGCACTTTTACAGTTCATTTTTTATATCTTAACTTCTGCTTCACATTATTCTAAGAGAATGTCAACCCACCCATTTCTAAAGAAGAATAATGTGTTTTTAAGTTGCTTGTGAGTGGAAAGAAAACTTGAAAACTGAGGTCATGTGTACACTGAAGCTTGAAAAGAATACCATGCATCGATGTTTGCAAAACATCAAGCTGTGGACCATGTTTCATGACTTCTGCAGGCTGGTTATTAGTCAAAGCTGAAAGCCATTTCAGTTAAATTTGAACTTGGTATGTGTAAAGAATCATGAAGGTTTAACAAGGATAACCAAAGATCAGAAACTCCCTCTTAATCTTCCCTCTTGTTTCAACTTACACCCTTTATCTCTTGTTCATTAACCAGGCACTACTCTGAAGGATGTTTTTCCATACTCTCAATGATCAGCCCATAGGTACGGGAAGGTTGCTGTTAGGTACCCTCCCACAGCCTGCTCTTCTCCAGGCACAGTGCCTTCAGCTTCTCCTCACAGTCCAAGTGCCTTGACCATCTTGGTTAGCCCTCCACTGAACTTGCTTCAGTTTTATTGGAGGGGCCCAAAGCTGGAGGCAGTATTCTGAGTGCAGTCTAATGTGTGCTGAGTAGAGAGGGATAATCAATGTACTGGCTAAGCCCCTGTTAATACAGCCCAGGATGCTGTTGGCTGCCTTTGCTGCCAGGGGACACTGCTGGCTCATCACATAATGGTTTGGGTTGGAAGGGACCTTAAAGATTATCCAGTTCCAACCCCCCTGCCATGGGCAGGGACACCCTCCACTAGAGCAGGCTGCTCCAAGCCTCATCCAGCCTGGCCTTGAACACTTCCAGGGATGGGGCACCCACAGCTTCTCTGGGCAACCTGTGCCGGTGTCTCATCAGCCTCATTGTAAACAATTTAATCCTTATATTCAACTACAGGCCTTGGTAAATAGTCTTTTTCTGTCTTTCTTACAAGCCCCCTTTATGTATTGAAAGGCCACAGTAAGGTCTTCCTGAAGCTTGTCCACCAGTATGTCCAAGTCCTTATCCACAGGGCTACTTCCAGACAATTCATCCCTCACATCCCACCCAGGTGAGGCTTTGTTGAACTTCAAGGTACACGAGCTCACTTTTTAAGCCTGTCAAGGCCCTGTGGATGGCATAATTTCCCTCAACTGCACCACTGATCACACCAAGATGGACTTGGTGTCATCTGCAAACTTGCTGGTGGCACACTCAATCTCACTAGCTGTGCCACCAGTGAAGATATTAAATAATATTGGTCCCAGTGCAGACCCCTGAGGGACACCACTTATTTCTGGTTTCCACTTGCACATTGAGCCAAAGACTGTAATTCTTTGGATGTGGCCATCCAGCCAATTCCTTAACCATCCAATCGTCCCTCTAGTTCACTTGTTCAATCCATAATGTTCTAACTTGGATCCAGAAATATTGTGGGATATGGTGTCAAAAGCCTTGCTAAAGATAAGGTGTAAAAATACTACTTTCCCCTCATCAATAAATCTAGTTATTTCGTTATTATAGATGGCAGCTGGCTTGATTAGGCAAGATTCACCTTAGTTAAATGTATGCTGACTGTTCCCAACCACTCTCTCCTTCATGAGCCCAGAAATGTGTCCCAAGAGGACCAGCTCCGTGATTCTCGTAGGGATGAAGGTGAGGCTGACCAGCCTGTAGATCCCTGGGTTGACCTTTCTGTGGGTCTGAGACTTCCTCGAGCTGTTAAAGAAGCCTTTACCACCTTCCTTACCCTGATCTGCTGGCCTGTAGCATGTTCCAACAATGTTGTTATCCCTACTGGCCTTTCCTGGGATCCTGACCCACAGGCGCTCAGCCAGCCTGTCACCTGCTGTGTATGAGAGCTCCGTACATTCAAGCCATACTTTCACAGAGGGTAGCCTCTCTCCTCCTCCTCCCTCCATGACTTTCCCATAATGCTTCTCTGCATGCACTGCAGTCCTGCAAGCTGTCTCACCATGTCTCTGATATTCCATCAGCGTTGGAATCCTGTAAACCCGTGGAAATCTATAATTCTTCCTGCTTACTTTCCATGCTGCACATATTTGCGCACGTACCTTCATGCTTCCTTCTGCCAATTTTTGTTTTGTTTCGCTTCTAAGGTCTGTTGTGTTCCTGTCACCCTGCACCCTTGCCTTTGGACCCCTGTGCGCTACTGCTTAACTGGGTTGTGATCTCCCTTCCATCATTCCTACTTTCCTCATGAGCTGAGCCGGCCTGTTGACAAAGACATCAAAAACATGTGAAAACATTAGACAGCTCCATGGGACATGTCAGCTATCCCTGTGTGCTTTTTCTGGTAGGGAGACCTGGCAGTTACTAAATGTGAGAAGGATCACAGGTGACTTATGCCCATGTCCTGCTGTAGGAAGTACCGACCCTACAGAAAACTCGAGATTTTTCCTTATTGCTACACATACCATTTAGATGTTTCCTTCTGCTCTTTGCAGCTGCACTGCCGGAGTGTGCCACTGGGCCTTTTGTGAGAGCTGGACCGTGTGCCTCCACTGCTGTCTGTAAATACTTGTTTATAATTTATTAAAAAAACCTTTGTTAAGATGTAAAAAATGTGCCATATCTTTTTGCTACATCTTTTATTTAACCTTGAAAGTCAGTAACTGATCCCCAAAATAATCTTTAACCCGAAGTGATTTATTTTTATGTACGTACAATGTGTGTATGTGTTGTGCTGATTTCACTCAGGAAAGAAAGAGTTAACTCTCCTTACCGTGGCTGCTAGGGAGCTGTTCCTGGGTGCAGAGAGCAGCACTGGTAAGGTCTCAGCTGGCGCTGGGCAATGCCTGCACCGAATTCAAGGTCTTTCTCCACTTCTGACCCTGCAGCTGCGTTCCCAGCTCTCGCTGTCGCTGCAGGCAGTGCAGGGACACACAGTGCAGACAGCTGACCCCAACTGACCGAGGAATATTTCATTCCACAGCACGTCATGCTCGGGGCTCAGGCGAGGAGGGGGTCTGGGAGCCGTTACTCTCTCCCTTACTCTCTTGCTCGTTTACTCCTGTGCACTCGCTAACACCGCCCCTGACTCCTGCCTTAGCTGCTTTGCCAACTCCTGTGCTGGCTCGTTCGTGAGGGAGCTGGTGGGTTGTTTAGTGTTCCTGGTCGTGCTGTCGCTGAGAGGGTTTGCTCAGAATCTGCTGTGACAACGCTCAGGCTGTGGCTCTCGGGCTGCAGCTCTCGGTCTCTCTGGTTCTGACTCTCACTTCTCAGCACCTGGTTGTGCACTGGTCAGTGGGTGGTGAGAAACTGCATCATATTGTATCATATGTTTTATTTTCTATTTATTACTTCTTATTAGTAATATTTGTATATATTAATTTAGATTCAATTAGCAAGTAGTTCTTATCTCTATTTTACAAGCTTCCTTGTCTTCTTCCCTCCTATTCTTCCCCTCTGCTGGAGGGGGGAGAGGGATTTGTGAGAGCGGCTTCGTGGTATTTTGCTAGCCGGTGTTAAACCTCGACAATGTATATATATATATATATAATTTAAGTCACAGTTCCTGAGCCAAGTGTCATTCTCCATTGCACCTTCAACAGGTTTATCAGGATGATGCTGTCCACTTAGTAACTTTTTAACAACTTCCCACACAAAGATGTCCTTTGTCATGTGTTGTGGTAAGGGTAGACCTGTAGCTTGTTTTCTTGCTTGGACAAAAGCTTGCTTTCTGTTATTAATATCAGAAATAATGGTCCAGGAAATGATTGTTTGGAGGAGCTGGCTGAAAATGCTCCCAGAAACTATACCTGTTCATCTAATACACTGCATTAATCCTGTGCAGTTTGTTACTAAACAGCATACAAAAGTCTCTTGTAGGGTGTGCTATTGAAAATGCCTCGACACCTGATGTCATTGCCTTTGTTTCCAAAGCAAAAAGCAACAGCCTTCAAAATTAGTTAGCAGTTGTGCTTAATCAACCACAGTTGCCGGAAGACTTCAGCATAACTTATGGAAATTTGGAGCCTTATCAGGAACAGAAATCCCCAGTTATGTGGCAGGCTGACGTGAGATCAAGAACTACTGCTTTCACCCGCCCACTGCACAGGGTCAGCTGTGCAGGAGAAACTCCCACCCGCTGCGAGAAGCCTAAACCGCAGTCGTCAACGCAAGGCTGAAGCTCGGGGCTTGTTTATTGGTACTGTCATTCCTTTGGTTTGCGTGATGGGTAGTTTGGTTGTTTTCTAATAGGGATGTGAAGCCAGACATTTGGGAGACTGACCGGACTTCCTGCCGGTTTTGGTGACGGCACTTGCAGTCCCATTTCCCATGTCCCTCTCTCCAAATATCTGCTGCGCAATAACTAAAGAAGAACAAACTCTCTTTTCCTGTGAAAAAATTGTGTCCAATCTTACCTAAGAGCAGAGGCTTGCTTGAGATGCAAACAATTACTTGTGGCCCACGCGTGACTTGAGTCCGGGAGATGCTGACTGTACTCCGAAAAGCAAGCCTGCCCTCTGCCACCCCGGAGGCTCAGCTCGTGCTGATGTTGAGACCCGATTGTTGCTAATAATAGAAACTCAGAGTGAGTAGAAGCTGCTGCTCACAAGACGCATCCCAGTTGGTTCCTTGGTCCTGACTTTATATTAGCTTTGACCTACGGAAGCATTGCCTGCAGGAGATGTTGCTCCGCATTTATCCCAGCATAAATGAGATCAGAGCTCAAGTGCTCACGTGGGGCTGATTTTATGGGTTTCGGGCATCAAACTCAACCCACGGTTGTCAAGGCAGCTTTGTGCTGTGCTGACGTGCACAGGCTATCTTTCAGTTGTTTGCAAACACCCTGTCCTGGATCTAGCTGTGCTGGTTGAAAAGTCACACCGTCCTCACTCTATCATTGGCTGTGCAACTGTTGGGAACATGGATAGATTCCAGTGTGAAAGCAGTCGTGAGAGTTGAAAGAGCATTTGTTGGTGCCCAGGACCACCTTCCTATGGAGTTCCACAGGCAGATGTGAGGGCTGGCTCCCAGAAGCAGGATTGCAGCAAAAGCTAGGGATGGCAGGAACAAGCAGACTTGTATCTGTGCTTTAAAACCAGGCACATGATGCGCAGCAGACTGCAAGGAGGTGACGCACACCCTGTGTGGCACGCTGCTGCTGGAGCGCAACGCTCTTCAAGCAGTAGCAGGTTGATTTACCGACACCCAAAGCAGCAAAGGGGAGGTGAGCTTCTGTGTTCCCACTGTCTCTGGGTGCAGTTTGAACTGTGGCGTAGCTACAAGGACATGAAATCTTTCTAGGGACCCTAATGAGCATGGGAACAAAGTTCTGAGGAGCTTTGCCTTAGGGTTTGACCTCCAGGGGACATTCCTCCTTAAAAGGTGATGAGTAGAGTTGACCATGGGTCACCATGTGGGCCCCTGTGGCTTAACTAGTGCGGTCACAGGAGAAATCAGTGTGCCCTATGCCCAAGGACATACCTAAGTTCCTACTTTGTCAAGTTTTATACAACCCAAACATAAATCTGGTGTATTATGCAGCTTCTGCTTCATCCCTGTTGGATATCTGAGGGTGGACCTGTGGGTCCCAAAACCTGCTGATTTTTTCTAGCAGTTAGACAAACTGTCTGTCTACTTAGAAAAGTTAATTCCTAGTCTTACAAATCTCAAGTTTCTTTCCCACTCAGACTGTGTTTTCCTCTTCTGTCATATCCAGTTGTGCTTGTTTGCCATTCCTCTTCGTGGGGGATTTAGTGTTCTTCAAGGGTGCGGTTTTGATCCTTGTTCGGTTCCTGGGGAAGAAGAGGGGAAAGAGAGTGGAGACTTGGACCAGGGAGATGGAACAGGGGGGAACTGGGCAGTGAATGGTTGGTGGAGGTAAGTGTAAATAAGGTCCAGAAGTACAGTACCGCAAGGCAAAGTTTTAGGGCTCCAGGGGTAAATGAATCCCAAAATCCTCTCTTGAAATGCTTGCCTTGTGCCACAATAGGCTGTGTGTTGCAGTCCTGGCAATGGAGGAGCCGTGCCTTTCCGTTGATACCAGCGTTTCCCTGCTAGTTCTGGTTGAGAATTACATAGTCAGAGGTTGCCCTTCCCGTTGCAAGTTGTCGGTTTTAAGTGAATGTTCAGCCAACCTAAGTAATTAGTTTAACTAAAATAAGCAAGGAGAGTCGTTGGTGGCGATAGCTTCTGTCACTCAAGCCAGAGGACTGTCCCAGGGAGCCAACATTTCAAAAAGGAGGCAGGCGAGAAGCTTTAGGTACCAGAGCAGCAGCCGGAAGCACGGTGTGTCGCCATGGTGTTGCATGCCAGGCCCCCGCAGCAGCGTGAGAGGCTTATCCCAGGTTCCCTCTGCTGTGTGGAGTGGGAGGATTTCTAGGGAAGGCCGTTGGTCTGGGATGGTGGGGAGAGAGAAAAAGGCTCCTGGAAAAGCATCACCTCTGGATTAGCTGTTTTGCATTAAGAGCTGTAGGAGGCAGGTTGCTGCCCACTTGCTCGGACATAGGGCACCTGGTGAGGGTGGGGGTGGCTTTCCCTGTGGGGTGGGTTGTTGCAGTTATTTTCAAGGGTCAATTTATTTATTTATTTATTTTGTCTAGAGGAATCAGAAATTGGCAGAGACGTGACATTCCTTATTATCTTTAGAACATCAGAAAGAGGGCCCCGGACCCTTGGGGGAAATGATCTCAGCATCATCACCATGATTTAGGGTAACTCAAAGCCAGCAGACAGGATGGGGCCAAAGTTTGGATTTGAGAAGAACAAAACTGTAAGGAACTGGCTGTGGGACGTTGAGGTTGAAGGCTGTTATGGTTGAGGGCCAGCCCATGGCGATGGCGGTCTTGTTCCTTGTGAGAAGATGTTGTGACCCAGGGATGCTGTGGATCACGTTCCCCATTATACGTAGACACGGAGCTGGTGTCCTGTGCTTGTGTGCTGGGCTCTGGGGACCCTTCTGCCTCCCATCTCCACCGCTTTTATTTTCCCTCTCTGCAGCAGGAAGAGAAAAAGTTTACCAGGGCAGCAGAATTTTAACTCTGAGGAGTGGAGTGGCTTCCATGCGGAGTTTTATTGCTCAATGGCCTTGTACTGTCACTAAATTACATCTCTGAAGCGTGTCAGGATCCTGACCAAAGCCACTGGCTTCCCGTGGGTGTGGACCTGGTTGGTACTCGTGAGCAATCTAGCAGGGAAAAAGGTCACAAGAAATAATACCTAATTCGGGACCACTGTTACATGATCCCCAAATATGTCAGTGCATGGCATGCAGCCAGATTACTTACTGGTCTTTTGGCTCCACCATGGCCCTGAATCATGAGTTCTGCTCAACAGCACCAGTTCAGTGTGAAAGGCCTGTGGTTCAGCTCTGCCGTAGTTCAACCAGAACTCATTTCACCTGTTTCTTCTAGTCACTGTGGTGTCAGAGCGGTAACAATTATGCGGTGGATGGGAACATCGTAATGATAAGCGATGAGGTCCCTATTAATCGTTACTTATTATCTTTTTGTTTTTCAATTCTCTATTTCTGGAGCCAAATAAATTACGACAGAAATTCATTCTAGTGGCAAAATCAAACACTGAAAGATTAGAGAATGCTGAATTCAAGCTTTTCTGCGCGATCATCCCTTATCCCCCGACTGTCCTTAATGCATTCTGAACACAGACTGGTATTTTCAGCAGATTCCTGTGGCTGGTAGTGAATGGATCCTGCTTCAACGTTTCATTTGGGTTTTGGCATTAACTTTGTGTAGCCCCCTGCCTTTCCCTTTGCGGCATACTCCAAGATAGACTTTAGAGTAATTCACTCTCTTTCAGACCTTTTTGAGGTATAACGTTCACACCATAGGCCCTGAGCGTTTCACAGACAAATTTTCCAGCCCCTAAGACAGAGAGGTGGTGGTACAGGTCCCCTTTTTACAGATGGGCAAGCTGAAATGCGGTGAGATCGTGACTGAGTGTCAGACGCGTTCACTGGTTGGGGGGCACACATGGCTGAGTCTTGGCTTTCCTGCATGTTTGTGTCGTCCTGGGGCCTTCATATGGCTACGGGAGAGCTCTGTTCACCTTCACCTGCAGCTACAAGCCACTGGCAAGATGGTTCGTTGCACACGTGGGGAAACAGGGAATGCACAACCAGCTTTAGCCTGGCGATCCACGTGTGGATTCTGTTTGGGCGAAACTCCGTGTGTTTAGGCAGCAGAGAAGACGGGGTTCCCTGTGCTCGTCCTCCCCTTCTAGAAAGAGAAACACTGCATTCAGGAGAAAAGTTGTTTATAAATGAGATGTACAAGCCGGCGCTTTGACTTGTTAAGTAAAGACCGATGATGTCTGGAAATCTTGGGCTTCGTGTGTGCGCAAATGTTTACGTTCCGTATACATGTGTGAACGTGCGTGCACCTGTATTGCGCACCGCTCGCCCAGGGGACACACCAAAGAGGTAAATTATTAGCCTCTTCGTGTGCTGGAGCTTTTAGAGTAGAAAGGGGTTACGTTACTAAGTGTTTGCTAGTAGATCGGTGCTTGTGCGGGGCTGTGAACCGCGAGGGGTCCGTTTTCCCCAGATGGGTCAATCTCCACGGAATTGTGATGGAGTGGATGTGGGAAGGGGGGGTGCTTTCTTCTGCTGAAACAGTAGGATGGTTAAAATCTGTGCCGCTGCTGGCCCAACACAGACATTTGGCCAGTGTCTACCTTAAACATGTATTCAGCTGGATGTTTTGGTTTATGTAGAGCGTGGGGGAGTTCAAACAGCAGTACAGATATCATCCAGTTCTGCAGGAAGGCATTTATAGCAAACAGCCTTACCTTGGCTTGGTCTGCCTGCCCACCTCCCACCTACATCTGCCCTGCTTATGCTGAGGATGTAAAACGTCAGCCTGACGGTTCAAGGGTGGCAAACCAGCACACAGATGTGAAGAATGGGAAGTCTCTAGCTGAGGCTGCCTAACATGGCATCACCTGCCACCAGCCAGAAAACTTGGGGCTGGGAGTGTCCAAGAGAGAGTCTGCTGAGCAGTTTCAGCTCCTGGAAGACCCATGAAGATGGATGTATTCCTTTGACATTACCAGTCTTACCCATTTTAAACTCCTGCCTGTGTATGTAGGGATAGGTGTGTGTTGTTACCTAGACGAGCTGTAGGCACAGAGGGACGTAATCCCAATCTTCTGATAGAACTCTATTTTCATTCATACTGTAAATTCAGGAAATACAGATACACTACGTATTTTCTTACATTCATATCTAAGTTGCCGCCCAATCCTCTGGCTGAGAAAAAAGTCCAGTATCATACATTGCTATACATCTGTGGAGGTGGCATGAGTGCTCCATTAGATCTCTGAAGATTATTTCTTTAGGATTTCATCTTTTTTTTGTATTCATTCTTGTAAGCACCCAAGCCACCACCTCTGTGACAAGAGCTGTTTTACCCATAGCAGTTTTCTCTCTCCTAGCACACAATAGGGACAGTAAAAGGACAGCGGTTTCGGCACCCATTCCACCCAGTTTGCGTAACAGTGGCATTACTGGCATGTGGAGCACGCATGCATGTAAAATGTCAGACCTTTCAAAAGCTCTCAGTGATTTGAAGTGCCTTATGTTCTTAGCATCCGACATCCAACAGCTTAGGGAGCTTGCTCAGTGTAAGAAGGATATCGACCAGTTGGAACAAACCCAGAGGAGGCCATGAAGATGATCAGAGGGCTGGAGCCCCTCTGCCATGGGGACAGGCTGAGAGAGTTGGGGGTGTTCAGCCTGGAGAAGAGAAGGCTCCGAGGAGACCTTATAGCACCTTCCAGTGCCTGAAGGGGCTACAGGGAAGCTGGGGGGGACTTTTTACAAGGGTCTGTAGTGACAGGACAAGGGGTAATGGGTTTAAACTGAAAGTGGGGAGATTTAGATTGGATATCAAGAGGGAATTCTTCCCGGAGAGGGTGGGGAGGCACTGGGACAGGTTGCCCAGAGAAGCTGTGGATGCCCCATCCCTGGAAGTGTCCAAGGCCAGGCTGGATGAGGCTTGGAGCAACCTGGTCTAGTGGAGGGTGTCCCTGCCCATGGCAGGGGGTTTGGACCTGGCTGATCTTTAAGGTCCCTTCCAGCCCAAACCGTTCTGTGATTCTATGATTCAAACAAATTTTGCTGGGATGACGCTTCCCAGAACCTGAACTTTCACATTATCAAAACTGCATCAGGTCTACTAAAGTAACAAAGTCATCCATTGCCTTGGGATTGGCTTAAAAATCATAAACCCTGACAGAGTAAAGAAAGACGAGAAATGGTGTGGGGCTGGAGGTCTGGTAAATACCAGACTGATTCACAAAACAGGGATATCTTGTTTACAGCGGGTGGGAACTTGGATGCCAAACTCTCCGGCGGAGCTGGACACGGAGCTCTTCCCTAAAAATGTTTTCCCAAACTTGACTGCAAATTCCTCCTCTGTGGAAACATTTCCGAGTGGTTCTGCTAAATCCTGCCAGCAGGCACCGCTGTAGCATCAGCAATTGCCTTCCTGCTGTGGCATGGGCTTGGGAAGAGCTCCTTTCAGCTCCTTTTTAATGGGAATGGTGTGGCTGTAGCTCAAGGCACCGGTTTGGCTTGCAAAGCTCAGGCATGGCCCGAGAGGGCTGTGAGTGTGTTTACCTGCTCCCTGACAGGGGAAAGGGGTTTCCACAAGATTTGTACCTGGTTAGTGCAGGCAGTTCTTAGGCTTCTCCCGGGTTTCAGAACCTCTAGACGTAGCAATGAGGTGTTGCCAGCAGGTAGTTGGTCAGGAGGGAGATTATTTTAACAGATTATTATTGAATGCTTTGTGCTCGGAGGGTCTGGAGGAGCTACCTGAGAGCGTTTTCAGTGACCAGGAAAAACAGATTTCCTAAGGAAAGGCTTTTTCTTAGTGAATTGGATTTTAGCCCTCAGAGTGCCCAGGCGACCAGGTGCCCTAGTACAAACAGGGTTTGTGTATCCCTTGGCTGCTTCCCAACACAACCTATTCCAGTGCGCTTCCTGCAGTACAGCTGCAACCAACCCCCCCCAAGCCCCCACCCTCCCCGTGCACGTGCATACACCCCCAGCCAGCCCTTCCCTCCACCCTCCGGTCATGCAGGTTTCGATCCCAGACTATAGAAGCAGTGCAAAGCGTTCATATTGCAGATTAGCGGTAATTAAACCCCAGCCGCAGGAGTAGGTTAAACAGGTACAGCTGGAAGTGACCGAAAATTGTCTTTACTGCCTTCTGGGCTTAGACCAGGGTGTCCTGCTGCCCCCCTGGAACAGGTAGAGGAGGGAGCTGGAGGAAGAGGGCAGAGGAAGATTGTAAAAGGGACGGTTTTGTCAGCTAGAAACTGATTGAGTGACCTTTCTGCTCTCTGAAGTGGGACAATTTCCTCCGTGCGCTGATGTTTGCTCCAGCCCTGTCCTGCCACGTTCTTCACCTCCGCTTCGCTCTGTAATTGCCTTTTGCATTGTTGCTTTACCCCACCCATCCCCATGCTCCTTCCCTTCAGCATCTCCTCTCCAGGGATTCCTCTGCGCGGACCTGGCCAGCACAGGAGGCACAAAAGGGACAGCCACAGCTCTACTTTTGTTTCCCAGTTCCTGTAGACTGGGTCTGATTTGAGCTCTCACGCCACTTACGGCTTTTGCTGGAGAAGAAGAAAAGGGGATGACGATCCCTTTCTTTTCTCCTTTCCTTCTTCCCAAGAAGATCTCCTGGGGTACTCAGAGTTCCACCCCTGTGGGTTCTCCCACCCTGGCTGGAGCTGCGGCAGTCACCCCTCAAACAGCACATCCTTTCCCACTGGGGTTTGGCGTGTCCTCGTGTTACTGGGTTTATGCAGTTGCTGCTTGCAAACGGCACCTTGTGAGTGTGACTCCGTTTCCCCTCCCCTCTCCTCTGCCCCGCGCCCGCCCTCTTGTCTTTCATTTGGTCCAGGTTTTGTCAGGATCTAGGCTAGACAGACTGGAGACTTCAAGGCTCCCGCAGACCTGCATTTCGAATGTAAGAAAACAAGTGGAAAAACACTTCATCTTTTTCCCTTGGACTGAAATCCTGCAGGCTCCTTCATCTGTCACATAAAGGGCATAAGCGGCATTTCTTTCCCTTGGACCGACACCTTTCGGGAGGGGGGATGCGTGGAGGAAAGTTGATAAAACAAGAACCCGGGGGTTGGGATTCCTCATTTCTCAGAAATCCTCTGCCACTTGTTGGCTGTCTCACTCGGCGTTTGCCACTTGAATTCCGTGTCAAAGTTTACCTAACTGTGAAAAAATAGCTGTTGCTACATTTTCTCAGGCTCTTGCCTGCAGGGGGTGATTATGGAAAAGGTAACTTTTCCCTTAACGGCTGAGCTGCAGCGGATTTAATTTGCAATTTGTTGCGAAACGGTAGGTATTGTTTTACCTTCCCTCATCCCCCGCTGGGGGAATGGCACAGTGAGTTCCAGAGATAAATGGAGAGCCAAATAATTACAGGCCTGGCTCCTAGGGGTGGCTTGAGGATTAATGGCTTTTTTGTACAGCACTTGGAGATCCTTAGCTGGCGATGTGCTGTTAACTCCGGGCCACTGCGGACTGGAGCTGGTGGGTACCCCGGGGCTCTGGCAGAGGTCAGCACTGGGAGGAGATCTTTGGAAGCAGAGATGCAGCTCCAGGGATGTGGCTGGCCAGACACCAGGGGAGGTTTTTATGTTAGACCTGGGAAACGCTCCTACGTAGGATGGGAAGGCGGGAGGGAGAGCCTGTCCCTTCAGGCTCCTTGCTTTTAGACAAGCGGCTGCATGGAAGAGAGACCCGAGGAGTAACACACACATCCAGTGACCGCTTCTTAGCCATCTTTCTATCAATCAATCAGCAGTGTCCCAGCTGGTAAGAAGGACTCAGTGCTCGGCTGCCATGGGTATCAGACAACTTGAATTGCCTTCTGATGCCAGCCAGAGCCTCCTTGGTCTTTTCCCCTCGGGGGCTCACGGGTGACCTCCACGGGTTGCATTCAGCCAGAATGCTGCATTTCAAATGGTTTGGAGCTAATACGCCGCAAGCGACCACAACTGCCCCGGCTGGGACTGTCTGCCAGGTGCCTGGGGAGTGTCGGAGCCCCCGCCCGGCTTTCGCAGCCAGAGAAGGAAGTGCCGAGTGCATTGCTTTCTAATCTTGCTGGGGAGATTTTCAGAGGGGAGGCTGTGCTGTGGGAAGCAGTTTAAGATACGGATGGATCCAGCCAGCTTGCACTTGTTTGAATCCACCAAGCTCCGCCAAGGGCCAGGCACTGGGGGAAAGTTCTCCCTGTCCCGTGGGAAGAGTACGTGCGTTTGGAAAGATCCTTGAGCGCGGCAGCCTTGGGTGGTGCAGGAGGGGAGAATTTCTCCCCTGGATCTCAGGAGTCCCTCGGGGTGATGCAGGGAGCAGTCCAGTGCTCCTGACATCGTCCCAGGCAGCAGCTGGAGGTGCTCTGTGACGGATTCTAATGTGGATAGAAGCGTCCATCCCCACCACCCCTGCCTCTGGAGAGCAGCAAGTTGAAGAGGAATGAAAGGGCCATGGAATGCTAAGCATCATTTTATTTTTATGACCTTTAAGGAGTCAGTGGGAGGATGGAGGAGGAACACAAGGAAGGCACTAAGACAAGACCACACAGACAATGCTTAAGGGAGGGGAGCAAACTCAAAGGGAGTTCAAGGGACAAAGAGATGGGAGGGAAGGAAGAGAGATGGAAACAGGAGACTGAGCAGACTGGCAAGGAATGGCAGAGCCACCTTCTTCCAGTTCACCCAGGGAGGGGCAGGACCAGACCTGGGGTTCGCCATCCATGAAAAAATAGACTTCTGTGCACCATTCTCCCATTTTCCTGAAATCTCTGCTTTTGCTCCTCTAGGCAACCACTAATCTAATATTAAGCCCCTTAACCTCTCTAATTGTTCCCTTTCAGTGTCAGCTGGTTTCCTATTAACCTTTCAATCTCTCAGTAATGCAGTTACTTCTGACTCCAGCCAGCCCTGGCTCTAAAGCTTTACCTCCGGCAGTGAATTTTCCAAGCTTTCACTTTTTTTTCTCTTTCTTTTCTGTAATGATTATTACTGCTGTTAAGGAGCCAGTTTGAACCAGCCTCTAAGTGCACAGGGCTGAACCAGTTGGAGTCTATAAATAGCCCTTCACTAACCTTGCGCCTTATTTCATTAAGTTGATTGGCTTCCCTCTCTCCACTTTATCGCGTCTCTGTCTCTCTGCACCCTCTCCATTATTGATGCTGCTTCTTTTGTTGCTATCTGAGACACCTGCTTGCTGATAGCAGGGTTGATCGGCCCTAGGTTTTTCTCTCCTGAACAAAATAGCGTGGTTGCTGGGGAAGCATCTCTAGAGTTTCATAACAGAGGGAAAGCAGGGCAGGCCTGAAACAGCAAGTCGGAAAATGTCCACACTGTGCAACAGGAAATTGCGTGGCTGAGCACCCGTCACAGGGACGGGGTTTGGTGCCTATAGGCTGGGCTTCTCCATGAGATTATACTCGAATGCAGTTTCCCGTGCAAATCCCATTGTGCAATATCGAAGGCAAGGCATCTGCCTTAGGACAAATGACACTGCAGTTCAAATTGAGAGAGCTGGCCTACAGCAGACGTACGGATCCCGGAATGCAATGTGAACTGTCTGCTGCATCATCTGAGACAGGTCCTCTGGTGACTTCGACATCGTTAATCGATACACTACTGCTGCTTGACCCTGTAACCTGGCAGAGCATACCTTGCTTCACTGGCCATCGTCAAGTTGTAGCTCAACATCATCTTCGTGCTGTGCCTCCTCTAACTCACCTGCTTCTTTAAGGGCTGACGCAGTTCCTGAGCGATGGTCAACCCTGGAGCCTCCCCCCAGGGCCTGAAAACTGTTCCTTGTTTTTTGTAAAGTGCCATGAATGTTTGCAGTGAAGACCGAGTAGGAGCAGTTGGCATGACCTCTGGAGTCAGTGTAAATCACAGCTCGACATCACAAGGCTGTGTCTGAGTTGCCCTTACAAACCGCTTGTGTGCAGAGCTGCAGCGTGGCAAAGCACCTGCAGGGGCTTCACAGGTGCTAAGGGTGTTACTGCAGTACCCTAACAGGTTTTGTTTGATGGAGCCAGAAGCAGCAACAGCTTCTACGGGGGGGGACCACCTCGACATGGACGGGCCGGGATCAGGGATCCAGTGGCACCTCTGTTTTGCTGCGTGCTGAGGGGTGAGTTTTTCCCTGAAGAAAGAAGAGAAAGACTCAAGTGGAAGCTTTTCCAGTCCAAGCTTAGGTTGATGCTTACGCCTTTCACTTCAGCTCAGACGAAGGATCTGTGTGTGTAAAAACTCCTCTGTTTTTTTTCTAGCGGTATCATTTGTCTAACACCAGCTGTTACCTTTCCCTGAGAGTCCTGCCTCAAAGTCAACAGCGGCTTACCAAAATAATAGGAGCTATTCTCTTCTGCTCTCTGTGCAGTTCTGTGTGTCCCTACTTGCCCACTTACGGCTATTCCTTGTTGTTGGAGGGCAGATTCTGGCAGCAACAAGCCTTTGTCTTGTTTTCTGGCAAACGACCTCTGGCTGCAATAGGGGAGGAAAGACAAACAGTGAAGAAACGAGAGCTGATAAAACCGTGGTTAAAGGAGAAGGTTAATTATGGTGGCTTCTTTTTTAACCACTGAATTTGACAGGGGGAAAGGTCTGTAAAAGCCCCCTTCCCAGGGCAGCTGGCACTCGCATCTCCTAAATATTACAGCTTCTCCAGGATATCTGCGTGCTGGCTTTCCATCACTCACAGCCTCTTTCCCTTCATGTTTATCCTTTAAATCCTCAGGCCTTGTCTTCGCTCCCATGCCTTTCAGGCACCCGGCACACATCCGGACAAAGGAGGCCCCCGGGTGCTGTGGCGGGACCCCAGGGTGGTCACCGGGATAGGGCCTCATGGTGAGTGGGTTGGCAGCTGAGTCAGGCCCCAGCCATGCTTACGAAGGGCCAAGTTCAAGCCCAGGATGTTGCCCCTCATTTGTGAGAGAAATGGGGGTCCAGAGGCCTCTCTGGTCCCCACTGAACTGTAGGGCAGCAAGGGAGGATTGGGTGCTGCTTCTTCCTCCTGGCCCTGCCATGGGCCAGGCTCCATCTTGGGGTCCCATCCGTGAGTCATAAGGAGTCTCAGTGGGGTCTCCAGGGCCTGTCAGGGAAGAGGTTCTCCATGAGCCGCCCATGAAGAAGGGCAGCCATCTTGTAGGCCCCAACAGTGGGGAAAGGCCCTGTGGGGACCTCTGCTGTGGCTGTGGATGGGGCAAAGCCCCTGAGGCCAGTCAGCACCCCCTGAACAGAGCCCCAGCAGAGCAAGGGCACCAGGAGGTGCCTACAGTAGGTACAAGTGAGCGTTTGCTTTAGCACAGCTTGTTTCCTCTCTACCTTTACTTGCCCAGGAGGAGGTGCAACAGCAGAGGGAAGGGTCGGTAACCACGGCTGGGGCTGCTCTTCCCCAGGCTGCCCCCTTGCTGGCAGGGTTTGGGGGCTGCTCAGAGCCCCTGTAAGACTTCCCAGCCTGCCTGTCCATGGAGGGTTCCACGCTACCTAGGAGAAAGTCAAAGCCAGGCTGCCTCGACATCTCCCTGTCCTGCCCACCGAAAATGCTGCCTTGCAGCGAAGGTGATCCGGAGTCCCGGGTCAGTGGCGCAGAATATGTGTTCAGGGGAAAGCCGATGGGTGATGTAACTCAAAGCACAGCTGCCCTGCTTTTTCCATCTGCATTACAGCAGGCAAAAGGTATCAGACCCTCCCTTAGCTAGGCCCCAGTTGCCCATTTTCCCTGGCTTCTATGATCCGTCCCATCTACTCCCCTTCCCTGGGAAGCTTCCTAAATATTTACTCCAGTGATCAATCATATGACCCCACTGTGGCAATGTGATACGGCTTTAGCTGTGCTAATCAGCTTTGCTTGGGCCCCTGACCCCTGTCATCTTATTTTAGGAAAAAGCTTTACACAGTGCCTGGAGAGGGCTGTTCAGTCCAGAGGATTTAAATCCAAAGTGAAAAATAGCAACACAGACTTTTGCTTTTTCCTTTTGTAGCCAGATTTGAGTATACCATTACAGCTTCTGATCCATCATTCCTCTAGGAGGAGGTGAGCTTTTGATAATGCACAAAGGTTCCAATTGCATGGTAAAACCTTTGATTCTTTTGACTGTTAACAAAAAAAAAAAAAATACCCCCAGTAGTAAATGTTGAGTGCTTTGGCTGAAGCACTTAAGAGATGCTCAGTCATCCAAATGGACTTGGAATCTGAATCACTTCCATCCTTTCTCCTCCCAACTGTAAATGATGTCCTTCCAAGCAAAATAGTCTCTAAAGAAAACAATAGGGGGCTGGAAACATTTACCTTGAATCCTAGGCAGTTTTGTGGGGGAGACACCAGAGGAGAGGTGGGCCTAAAGATAAACATGTTCTTGGAGTGATATTTTCTCCACAGAGAGACATCTCTACTCTGAAGCACCAGCAAAAGTCAGCGATGAATCAGCAGTTGAGAGCAGCCAAGACCCCAGCTCATCAGCTGGTCAGGCAATCCTGTGGGTGGGAGAAAGTATGCTGATGGCCAAGTCTCTTTCTGAGGCTCCAGGAGCGTAGTGCGAGCCCTACAGACATTATAAGGAAATACGAACTGCATCATGTCTGGAGGAGCTTGTTTTACTGTAGAGATGAGCACTGATAACCTTCACTTCATAACCTCTGGAGGGAATAGACTGACTTTGGGAGGGAGGGACAGATGAGGACAAATTAGCTATACTGGGGTAAAAGAATAACTGGAAATAGTGTTGTGTAAGAGGAGGCTCAGGCAGAACCTGAGCACCTTCCCAAGCCTGGGAACTGCTACCAGTAACAACTTCCGTCATCAGCCCTGCAGGTGAACATCCAGCGTGCTGCCAGGCCAGGAAACATCTCCAGACCTACCTGAGGGCTTGCCCAGGCCAGTTGCTGCAGCAACCTCTATTCCCAAGCTTCTGAAGCACCAGCCGGATACGACAGTGGGGTCTTCAAAATCCCAGTTTGCCACATCCCCAGCCCTTCCCCCACTCTGTGAAGCATATCCTTGGGTGAGTTAATCATCCTGCTTTCTCAGCAGGTGAAAAGATCCTCCTTTGTAGCATCCCAGGGGAGACACGGCCCAGGCACAGTAGAAGACTTTGAACATTCTCCAGGTTTTGAACTTGTATTGTCCTCTTGACACCCATGACTTGAATATAGTCTGGAACTGATTAACTTAGTTGCTTCGATCTCTGGAAGGGAATGTTCTTCCTGCAGTTAAATATTTACTCATCATTGCACATGGACTAGTCATTACAGAGGCTAAGGTTGCATTTGCATTTTCTCCCCATAAATGGAAGAGAAAGGAGCATCCTCCAGTATTTCAGTGCTGCCCCTTCCATCCTCCATGGCGGTCCAGTCATGCTCAGTTCAGCCTAGCTATCCTGTTAGCTTCAGCAGCATTCCTAAATCCTATGGCCCTGAGACTTGTAGCTCACGCCACTGGGAGCCCACATTGCACACCCAACAAATACCTCTGTTCCAAAGTACATCCCCAGCGACCAGCATGAGTGCGTTTCTGAAAATCACGTGTCCCTAGCCCTCACAAATGGCTTTGCATGACATTGCTTTGGAAGAGGTAGAGCTTCCCTCTCCGCAGATTTCCACCGGCAGAAGGACTTTTATGGTAATAGTAATTTCTATCTTAGGCAGCACCGCAGCGAAGTGGTTAAAACGGGAACATCTGAAGCATCAGTATGAGCTTTTAGAAATATGGGGATACCCCCATCTTCACTCCAGCTCCTATCTGCTGTAAATGCTGATGTGTGTGCCTTTGACACACCGATATAGCCAACAGGTACTTATCACCCCCATCCACTGCTGCTCAGCATCAGACTGCTCCCTCCTGACTGTGGCAGGGCAGAGAGAGAGCTGTTTGCCAGCCCCAGGACTGGGTCTGGCCCCCGGGATGCCAGCAGGTCAGTGCTGCTGCATCTGTGGTAGGCAGAGAAGAGACACTGGGAGGTGTTTTGGCTCCATGCAGGGATGAGCAAACACAGCAGCTTTTTCCTGGGAATAGGTGCATTCCCTGGCCCCTGCGGTGAGGTCTCTGCCACTCCCCCTGGCAGAGAAAGTCTCCTGTTTCCTCTGGCTCAGTCAGGGACTCCTTTTTTTTTCCCCATCTCCGTGGGACCCAGCTGTTAGCTTACCGTTTCAGGCACCAATGACAGCAACCAAAAATAATACCACTGTACTCAGTTAATCCATAGGAAAATCCCACACAAAAGGTGGAGACGGGTGCTCACGCATTTTGCCCTAAGGGCCTTGGGCAATGGAAATTTTCTCAAGCTCCATTCATTAACGAAATAGATGAGCAGTTATGTAAGGTCACGTGAGGGAAGTGGTTGGGCTTTGGTCAATGAAAGAGTTAGTCACACATCATTGAGCTTGATGGGCCTGGGAGGAAACGTGGAGCCACCCTTTGCTTGTTCAAGGCCTGAAGAGGGAGAATTTAGCCATAAATCCTCATTACCCCCTGAGCTTGGGCACCACCTTCACAGACTAGAGCGTTGCAGGAGGCATGTGGTGGTGGTAAGCAGGGAGTTGAGATCTATTGAGATCCTCTCCGCCTTCCTCTTCCCAGATCACTCACCCCTCCTCTGAAGGGCTTAAGCAGCCACCTGATGATTTGGGGGTGATAATGTGCTGCTATGTGTCCTCCCAGCCAGTCTGCTCTGGAAGTACTCAGGGGGTAAGAAAAAGAATATAGTAGATTCAGGGTTCACAGGGCAGATAAAATCTGCACTGGGGTTCTCAGGAACCACTAGAACATTACTGTGACATTCAGTTCGGGGAGGATTTTCAAGGATCTGTTCTGAAACTTGCCCATTACCAAAGTTCGCTCCTGGTTTGGACTGTTGTCTCTCCCACTTTGAATCAAAGATGATGCCATCATACAGAATTTCCCTGGGACTGACTGTAGGAGAGAAGACCAATTGGCATCCACACATCGGTACCCAGTTAGACGTGGTCTGAAATAATGTTCTCCCACTCCTCACTGGCTTTCATCCTCTCCCCTGGTAGCCAGCTCCCTGAATTTGGATTACCTTGGCCCTTGGGTCTTCTTAGCTTCTGCTTTGGGGCTTGCAAATGTGACTTTTAGACAGTGACACCCTTCAGAACACAGTCAAACCAGCTTTGTTTCCTCTCGTTTGCTCTAATCCCCAGATGCTGTAAAACCGGCTTCAAGCTGCTTGTGTATTTTCACCTTGCTGCCAATCTCCTGAAGGTCATTTCAGACCGTTGGGCTAGCACGGCAGCAACGCCTGGCCGGCAGCCTCCATGGGACCTGGAGCGGCAGTCCCCTGGCACAAGCTGTCGGCAGGACTCATGGCCTGGCGAGTGCAGAGGGTGGAGGAGGCCTGGAGGGGAAACGAGTAGGGAGGATGTGGGAGTCAGGGTGTACCCAAAGTGTAGTTTGATGCCTGAGGACTGGGAAAAAGCGGGAATTATGTAAACCAAAGTCTCTCCCACGTTATCTGGTCTGCCCCGAGTGCTGAGGTGGTGAAACCCTGGAAACCTGCTGCTGGAGGTGCTCACCCTGATGGCATTGCTCCTAACCCACCTGGGATGGGCTGCATTGCAGGGGGCAGATCCAGCTCCCCACCACAAGCCCAGCTGTCTCCCTGAGCAGATGGTTTCCAGGAGGAGCCACATTCCTGACTGTGAGACGAAAGGACCACGTAAGGGATACGTCTTAAAATAGACAGAGATATCGGAACAGAGTTCAGGTCCCAGGCAGCGTGGACTTGCTGGCATCTCAGGCGTTTGTTCACAAAAGGAAGAGCTGCTAAAACTACAGCTGCCTCGGCCTTGGTTTAGGTGTCACTGTAACCCTAGGGTCATTTTCACTCAAGGAAAGGATTCTGGTTGAGATTTCCACCCCCCCCCAGCCAAATTCCTTAATTCCTTTCTGCTTTATTGTCTTCTGCTTCTCTAAAAGCCAAGCTGTGGGAAATAGATTCCCTCTCTCCCAAAGGTTCAAGGTATTGTGGAAAAAGATGTGTCTTCACAGAATCGCTGAGGTTGGAAAAGACTTTTCAGACCATCCAGTCCAACTATCACCCCAACACTGCCGTACCCACTAGGCCATGTCCTCAAGTGCCACGTCTGCACGTTCCTTGAACACCTCCAGGGATGGTGACTCCATCTTGAATTGGGAGAGAAAGTTAAAAACTGTAACTTTTCAAAGAATTGGTATTTTTCTATGGGGGAAAAAAAGTGAAATTGAAGATTTCAAAAATACTAATTATCTATTTTTAGAACTATTTATATATATTTATCCTTCTGGTTTTTAACACCTAAGTACTGTAAATCTGTGGTGAAAAATCTTTTGCTTTTAAAAATGTTATGATACTTAGAATAGGCATCCCCCTCAGAATATTACAAGCTGACAAGTTCTTAGAAAGCAGCTCTTGGTTGTAAGGAACCAGCACTAAAATTTGAGACAAGTTTGGTGAAAGGTTTCCAGGAAATTCTCGTGAAACCTGTATCGTTGCAGCGTAAAGCTGCTCCTGGCCATCTGCAAAGCGAGCAGTGATGGGGTTGCAAGATAGAGCTGCTTGATGGCAGCTGGAGAACTCAGTGAGATGAATTTCTCTTGCCATCCTTTCTTATTCTTGCCACCTAGTTTGGCTTTGCTCTTTGAAGTAGTTGTTATGTGCTCCACCCCTGCCCCATTGAAATAATACCCCCCAGCATCAGTTGTTTCTGTGAGACACCCAGGGCCTGCGGAGTTCAAGGAGCAGCTGGGGCAGCACGCTGCAGGTAGGAAGACCCGAGCACCAGCACGTCAGGCACAACTTCGGTGAGCAGAAGGAGAAGCCAGTTTTTCCTTACTGCCCACCTCATGCTCGGCTCTCCAGCCGGCACAGCCTGCCTGCCTGGCAGCGTCTGCTGGAATGTGTGGTACCAGGCGAGTTAATTATTAAATAAAATGGAGCCATTATTCCCTGTGCCACTGCTGTTCCTCACATAAATCTGCTACGCGGTAGAAAAACGATCCTGTGCAATGAGAACAAAGGAACCTTTTCAGGATGAGCACATTTTCCTCTGCTGGAGAGCTGCTCTCGCTTCACCTCCCTGGAGCTAGAAGGGTGATGGACTTGGTCTCCACAAAGGTGGGGTTCGGGAAAGGCAGATTAAAGTGATACGGAGACTCATGGCACTGACTCCCATGAATCATCTCCCCAGCTGTTAGCCTGGGTCCACAGCCATTTCCTTATCAGAGAATACATTTCTACTAGCAACATTTCAGGAAGGAAGCATTTTAAAGTTTGGCATTTCAAGGCTAGCACAACTTCCCCCCGGCTTCCCTGGATCTCTAGATAAAAGACTAACTCCTGGACAAGGCACAAAGGCCCCAGAAGGCTGTCAGGCAGCAGGACAAGTGAGGAGACAGACTCTGGGACAGAGATGGTGAGACAGCAACCAGTACTGTGACTAGTTTCACTAGCCCATCTGTGACTAGTTTCACTTGACCGACCCACAGGAAAAACAACAGGCTTACAGGCGAGATCCACAGATGCCAGCCAGCCAGGAAGGGGTCCCCTTTGCCAAAATAACTGGTCACCTCAGGTCTAGGAGGGGATAGCAGAGAGCTGGTCTGGTTGCTCTGTTGGGAAGCGTCTCTGAAGCCCCTTCTCTCACACAGAGGGGGAAGGTTTTCTCCTCTGTGGCTGCTAAACCTGGTGTGGGGGGGTGGTCTGGAAGGGCGTGTGCTGCGGCAGGAAGGGTGCATGGGCTGAGACGCCTGCAGAGCTTCCCCCAAGGTGGAGGAGGGCTCTGGTGGGGATGCAGGCAGCTGGGATGGTGGCAGTGGAGTGGGTCAGGTCAAGGGACTCAGGCATTGCTTAGATGTTTGGCTCACGTCCGTAACATGGCATTCAGGTACTGATGCCTGAGCCTCTGCCTTTCAGCACCCGGCAGAGCGGTCCTGCGAAGGCAGGGCACGGCAGGGTGACTGGGACAAAACAGATGGGCAACACTGGCTATTTCCCCGGGGATTTAATTCCTGAGGATCTGTGCTCCAAGAACTTTTGCAGGCAGCCTCTGTATGTGACACAGGCATTATGTTCTCCCTGCCTTCGCTGGCTGGTGCCAAGCTGAGTCGGTCCTTTGCTGCTCCTCCCAAAGAGGGTAGATGTTTTGTGGAAGGATTCTCTCCCATTTGCCACAGGCTGTAATAGCAGGGAAACAGAAACACAGAGGTCCTGTGGCCTAGGCAAAGGTCAAAAGCAAGATGACTGGCACAGGTGGCCGTGGGAGCCAGGACCGCCGGCTCCTGGGAGCCAGCCACTGGCTTGTATTACTATGGTTGTGTAAAGGGACAACACAGAGCACAGGTTTGCTCCTGCCAGGCTTAGTCAGGTGTGTTTGTGCTGGCTCTTGTGTTTCTTCAGGAGCTTACCTTGGCTCTTTCCCTACTGCTTCACTGGCACCCTGTGGCAGGACTGCAGTGACCCTCGTCATCCCCTGGATGCAGAAGGAGCATCGGGGTAGAGGAAGGAGTCAAGGAACGTGCAATCTCCAGGGCAGGTTACAGCCTGCCAAGCTGTGCTTGCAGGCCTGCTACACCCAGCCATGGCTGAATGCCAGGCACACGGTGAGGTCCAGTCCCACTCCTCACACGCACTGCGCACCTTAGCGGTGCTGTGCTGCGGCCACCTTCCTTGCCGGTGACCCCACACAGCTGCCCAGCCTGCATGGTAGCCTCTTGGCTGGATGTTGGGCATCATCCCCTGCATGGTGCTGGCTACCGCCACACGCCCAGTGATGGGGCACCCGCTTCGCTGATGGTTCACACCTCCAGAGCCACCCGGCCACACTCCACAGATACCGTGGGAGGGGTTTGTAGTAGCCTGCAAAGAATGTTCAGCAGGCTGCTAAAGGAAAGGCAAGCTGATGAGAAAAGGAGTTGACACCTGGCACCCCAGGGCTGTGTTTTCCACTTTATCACTGACCCTCCTTCACTCTGCCCTGCCATCCCCTTCTCCACACAGCAACACTGGGTGACGGTAGGAAGGGGCCCATGTCTGCAAGGACTGGGGAAAGCTGGTGGAGGGTGTCCCTGCCCATGGCAGGGGGGTTGGAACTGGATGGGCTTTAAGGTCCCTTCCAACCTCTGGGTTGGCTGGATGTGAATGAGCTCCAGGTTAGGGGAGATGTAGGTACCCAAGAGCTGTGGCTGAGTTGTTGCACCCTGCCTCTCGCGGTCTGTAGTCTGCATGCTTTCCACTTCCACATGTTTACAGCTGGCAGGGGCCATATGGGAGCTCTCCCCTCTTTTTCCTCCCTGTCTCTCTCCGAGCAGCTGAGAGGCTGTGTGTGACCAATGGGCCCTGGTCAGGAGCTAACTGCAAAACGTGTTAAATGAATGTCGGTCCTCTGTTTCCAAAATCAGCTGACCCAGCAAGCTGCAAGCACACCTGCCAAGTCCCCTCTGGTGCCATCCCCACGGGCATGTCTCCACGGTTCAGCTGCCCGAGGATATGGGCGCAAGCTGATGGCTCTCAGGTCATTCTGCACAGTGACCCCCTGAGCTGCACCTCTCCCCTCTCCTCCTGCCCCCCTGCTTGTCAGAGTCTCAGTCTAACCCTTGCAGATGAACAGACTCCGTAACCAGTCAGTCTGTCCTGCCTGCCTAGGACCAGGACTTTGCAACTCAGTGCTTTGCTGACTCTCAGCATCTCCACTACTTCATGGCCAATAGGCATATGAGCAGTTTCCCAGGGCAGCTCTGTGTACAATACTCCGTGTCCCAGCAGGAGCAGTGCATCTCCCGTACACGTCATAGCACTTAGGCTCAGTTTAGCCCTAAGTCACTGTCTACAGGTGGATTTTGTTTACTTAGAAATGCATGTGAATCTGGTTCGTGGATAGAGTCATGTTACAAAGAAAATACACTAATGTCATGCAGAATTACAATTACTCTCAGCCAAAAAAAGTCCCTTCAGGGGCTCAGGATCTTGGCTAACTTGTGAGGCTGCCTGGCCTGTGCCCTAAGCCAGGACTAAAATGCTGAGAGAAGTCCTAGAGCTTCATCTTTCCTGCCTCTGGTGTTAAACGTAACTAAGGAGATACCAGGACTCTGGGTCTGGGTATCCAGCATCTTCTTACCCCTGAAGGGGAATGGACAAGCCTTCTTCCCTCACCCCTTGCAAACCTTAGCTTCCTTAGCTGTTGTAATGGGAAAACACACAGAATTATGTAATTTTGTCTTCCCTCCTTCCTAAAGAGCCTTCATCTGTGGCTTCTACTTTACACCTTGACTGGATGTTACTCCTGAATTCGGACGCTGAAGTGTTTTCCCATGCCTGCCTCCCTGTAACCATGCAAGCTATGGGTTAGGAGATACATCACAGCAGGCCATCTGGCACAGTGTGCGTCTTTCTTCCTCTGCTTGGAAAGAGCAGGGACAAACATTAGTTTGAGATGAAAGTGAATGTCTTCACTTCGTCAGGAACAGGGCACTGATAATGGCTCTGCCTCACGTGCTTGGCTAGCCTTGTGCCATGCCCGGGGAGGCTGCCAAGCTTGCGTTCAGCTGATCCCTTGCTATCTGCGAGGGAAGGCAGAGCCAATGCCCACTCAACAGGACTTTGTCCTCCTGATGGCAGGCAGCTTACAAAACGTCAGCCTTTGCGTGTGCTGGCATGGCAGAAAGGCTCTGGCCCTCACAATAGCGGCGTTCTCTGTGGACTCAGCTGGGAAAGGCCAGCACAAAGTCAAACCTGAGCGCAGGCGGGTGTAGAGCCCTTCTCAGCAGGACCTCCTCACTTATTGGCAGGACCTGGTGCAACGACTACGGGCTTTCGACAGCGCGAGTATATATGAACCGTGGCATGTGCATACACACATATATGTCTATACTTGCATGTATTTTCGGTATGTGTAGACTAAAAGCCACTGACTTCAAGAGCTGTTGATGATCATCCACCACATTTCATACACTCTGTGTATGGGGGACAGGGCAGCAGGGGAGACTGGTCCCATCTTACAGAGGACCACACTACCCAGGCACCGTGCCCTGGGCTGTTGCTATCACAGCGCTCTGCGTGTTGCCGCCACCGACCCTGTTCACGTGGAGCACACCTTTGCCAATGCAATTGAGTTTTTCCTGCCCAGAGATGCTTTCAAACTGTGAGAAATTCCTGTTCTGGCTTCGGCAGTCCTCTCAAAGACCGGGTTTAACTATCATCGCATTGATGCCTTTGTGTACGGATCTGCTGCCGGAGGATCAGGTGCATCTTCTGGGCACACGTTGGCCCTGTGGGTGTTTGTAAGTAAGGGTTAATGAGGAGGTGGTGCCCTGAAGTGTGTAGTCTTGTTCCTGGCAACATCTGAGCTTGGAGACTTGCCCCTGAGCTTCCTTTGCACTAGCTGCCTGCAGAGGGAGGGCTGCCTCTGACCTGGCTGGGAGCACAGGACAGGGTGCTTGAGGGAGCTCTCTCGGCGTAGTAGGAACTCACCGGTGTGACTGCGGTTTCCAAAGCAATCATCTGCCCTTTTATTGGAAATCCAACTAGCTGACACAGGCAAGGGGAAATGTTTGTTCAGTTTGAGATCAGAGGCTCTTGTTTTGAAAGCTCAGTTTTATCCTCAGTCCTAACTTCTCTCCACACAGCATTAATCACTGGTCTGAGAACAGAGGATTTGAACCGCCTCCAGAGCTATACAAGCAGATTTGGTGGCTCTCAGTGGTACTCTGTAAATAAGTCCCAGCGGGCAGCTGTGTAAGTAAACAGCTTCTTTGCGAGCACCAGTGCCTTTCTCCACAGGCTACATAGTCTGGCGGAGGGTGAAACGAAAGGGCTCTGTTAGCTTTTGCAGGGACAGCCTCGGCCCCACACACAGCAGGCAGGGACAGTCTGCCACTGCCAACTGACAGCGTTAACCACCCGCTCTGCTGCTGCCCAGCAGGAGCAGGATTTGGACCAGGGAGCCAGGAAAACAGCTGTGTTGCAGAAACAGCTGTGCCATGACATCATCTTTGTTCCTTGGTGCGTATGTGTTTCCACATGGGCTGTAATTACACAAGCGTGAGCTCACCTTACCTACAGGGCCAGGTTTCTTACAAAGCAGTTCGTGCCTGACGGAGCAGAGGCATGGTTTTAGGATGAATGAGCGAGGGACAAGTTCTCTCCTAACGCTTCATGGCAGACTTTTAGAGCAGGGAATTCTGGTGCAACTGAGAGCAATATATGCCCAGAGACCTTGCCAATAATTGCTTGAGTGTTCCCCTTAGAAAATGACATTTTTTTACCATTTTCTTAAAATATTTCAGAAATCCTTTGTGCATGCATGTGTGGTTGAAAATTTAGAGAAAAGGAATATCTTTGCCTTTAGAAGTGTTCATTTCCATTAAAAGGCTCTTAAGTAATATCTGTTGCGGGGTTTTTTTCCAGCTGGACAATATTGCCTAGCCCTTGGGAGCCTGATGCTATCAGGCAAGACTCAGATTATTGAACCACCACGGATATAAATAAATGCAGCTAAATGGCTTAGCTCAATGGCCTTTGCCCTTCCTGGGGGATGGAGCTCATCTTCCATCAATACGATTAGCAGAGGAGATTGTGTATTGATTAATTGTCCAGGCTCATTTCTCATTAGCTGGCCGTAGCCTGTGATGCAGGACTTTATCCACCGAAGGCAAAGCAGCATGTGTTACTCCCTAGTGGTTGGGAGCCAAATCCTTCAAGCTCTTGAGGGTCCATGCTAACAGGTTTCATGGCTGTCCCAGTGAGGGTAAGCAACCCGCCGATCTCCTCCTTTGGGACAGAGCTGAAGCTGCCTGGCAGGCAGGGGGGAAATGGCCTTGTCTCTCCCGGGGAAAGCATCCCTAACACGCAGACCTTTTTGCAAAAAGAGAAGGACAAAATACAGCCCGGTGTGCAGGTGTGCCCCACGGCGTGCACACCGCACACGCGTTGGTCGGTGCGTGGCTGAACGGGCTGCTTAATCACCCTGCCTGGGCATTGTCCACAAACCGGCGTTTTCCTGCCGGGGCTGGAGTGCAGTTAGCTGGGCGTTGCTGCCTTCCCGGGGAGGAACTCACAGTCCCACAGGCGAGGGAGTGCTGGTGCAGCTGGATGGGGCCCCAGCGTTTCAGCACAACGTGTCCCCAGGCTTCCAGCCTCCAGAGCTGGCACCTCTCACTGCCTATTGTGTGCACGGCTGGGGTTCCAGCACGAGTGTTAACCTGTTCTCGAGCTTCACAACAACACCCGGGTATTGCTGCCACGCTTGGACGGATATTGCTTTTTTCCCAGCAGGGCCTGGCCCTGGGACAAGCGGGATAAGGAGGTGGCATTCGCAAACTCTATTCCTGTCGCTGCCACACTGTGTGACCTTGAGAAAGGCCGACGGGAGGCAAGGGGAGACAGTCCCATGACGCTGCCATGGTCCTTTGGTGTGCCGTGGCAGTTTGCGTCTCAGCCCAGCAAGTGGGAGCATCATGTCACTTGCCCCGACAATGTAACCCTATCTGGGATGGAAACTTAACGGAGGAAGCAGACGTGCTCCACCTGAGCGATGCTACCCAGCAGCTCTGTGCCAAACAGTGCTGCACCCAAGCTGAGGCAGGGAGCTGAGGGAAGGACCGTGGTTCAGGCATCAGAAGAGGGGAGGAGAAGGTATGACATTTGGACTAGGGTGCTGAAGATGTGTCCATCCTTTCTGCCTCCATCTGAGTTTATTGCCTAAAATTAGGGAGTCTAGGCAACTTGGAGATAGCTACAATGGAGCCACATGATCCAAATTCCCAGCCCCACTGGCAGCTCTCACCCAGTGCCAAAGGGCAGGTGGTAGCAGTGTCCATAGCTGCTTTTGTCACTAACAATAAGCGGGCTGCTTACCCTCCATCTCTCACTGTGATGTACGATGTGCGTAGCGGTAGCTGCTCACTTCCCGAGGAAATGAGACTCCCAGCTCCAACCTATAACAGGAATTTCTGTCTCGAGGTAAAGGCAGTTGCACGCTCTGGCCTTGTGCTGCTGCTGTATCCGGGCCTTGCTGCTTTAACTCAGCATGTCACTTCAGAGCTGGGCTCAGAGTAAGGCTAGAGGAGGATGACACCTTCCGTGCTGGTGAAATCTCACAGCCCTTTTCGGGACTTCACGTTTTCAGTATAGAGAGGGATGCGCTCAGGTCATCCCTACCATACCTTCTGAGCAAACAACAGAGCAGAGCTCATCACGCACGGTAGAAAGTTCTGCCCTGCTGCTGCGTCATTTGTGGTCCAAGAAAAAGCTTGTGGACTGGGAATGGGGAGGAAAAAGCAACAAGGAGAAAGGAAAAACTAAACAGAGCAGAGAATGAAAAGAGGAGATGATGGTGGCTTGAGGTCAGAGGTGAGGGAAGCGTGAGTTCAGGAACCTGCAAAGGAGGCGAGGCTGCAGGAGGAACTAAAAAGGACAAGGAGAAGGGACAGGATGGAGCCAGAGACCCCCAGGAGCACCAGAAAAGACAGTTTTATGGTAAGCAGGACTCTTAAGACAAATCAACCTGTGACAAAGGGGATCTGGAACTGAAAAGGAGCCTGATGGGAAGAGAGCATCATCCAGTGATTCCCTTCATGTTGAGACAAACGAGAGAGCTAGATTCCCAGAGAAATGGAAAAAGGATGACTGCAGATACTGCTCAAGGCACTTTACATACCTCAGTGAAACATGTCCTAAGAGAGGAAGGGCAAATCCCTGGTGCAGGCATTACAGATACCTTGGGAAATGCTGCCAGCAGTGTGTTGTGTCTGTGGAGGCATCCACAGAAAGAAGGCTCTCCTTGGAGCTTGAGTGCACATGTGGAGGAATGCAGATTCCTGGGAGCGAGATGGCCAAGACAGGCTTTAGACTAAAACATGGGGAGGAGAACTAGGATTTTGTGAGGGCTTTTTAGCTGGGATTTGAGTAGTTTCCATGTTGACTTTTAATGTCTAGCTGTTAATATGTAGGTGAAGCCAGAAGTAGGGTATGAAACTGTATGCAAAAGCTTTTGGAGGCAGGATGGTCAGCTGACAGGGCTGGACCACTGAAACTGAAGGATTTGCACTGGTCTGAAGAGCAAAGGCAAGTGGGGTGTGGGATAGTATTGTCTGTTCATGGTGTTGTTGAGTGTGAAGAAACGAGAAGCACCAGAGGTGATAGAACAGAATCCGTTTGGGTTCAAATCACTTGAGCAAAGATAAGTGTAGTTCTGCTGCAGTTATCCAAGGTTGCATCAGGATATTGATGAAGACTCTAAAGTTTTTAGAAAGATATGCAGGACCAGGGTTTGTCATTACTACAGGTTTTAACTTCCTATGTAGATAATAATTACTACTAGCGTAGGCTGAGTCCAGGTATTCCTGGATGCACTGGCTGACGTATTTCTTCACCAAAGAGGCAGAAAACAAATCAAGAGCTGCTGCTATGTTTGAGCCGCTCTTGATAATCAGTGAGACATTACAGAACAATGTGGCAGAAGATAACTTTTAACCTTGACTGGGCACAGACTGATTCTGTTGAAATTAAATGGAAGAGTAAATATCACGGGGCCACAGCTAAGATTTTTCAACCTCCACGCAGGAATGATCAGAGAAGGTATGGGGCTGAAGCAATTAAACAATTTGAGCCGGAACTCATTTTACTTTTAGTATTTGTATGGGGAAGACTTTCAGACGCAGCACTGCAAAAGCTAACTTGCTTTTCTGAGCAAGAGAGTGGAGGTGGAGCATATGGAAAGGGTGCCTGGTGAAAAAATTTCCTCAGTGAAGGATGGGAGTGGTCAGCAAAGAAATCTGCATTGCAGAGGTCACAAAGTTTAGGGAAAAGGACACGTCAGTCAGCAGAAATCAAGGTGAGATAGACCTGGCAGAGGAAATCATGAGCTGGTGAAAGAAGTTCTTCGTAAAGGTAGAAAGAACAAGGCAGGGGATCAGACCTCTGTGCAGTGCAGCTAAGATCAGCGTATGGCTCAGAAGTCAAAGGTTTTTCCTCAGTTTGCAGGAAAGGCAGTATAGAAGAAGGGAATTACAAGCTGATGGCTAAAAATGTCTGGAAACAGAAACAATCCCATTAGAGGTCAAGGCAGAACTCACAAGACTTATTCAGACCAGAAGGTTCCCAGAGACACATCAGGTAGTAAATCCAATAGCTATGATGTTCAGTCAGCCCGTTCAACTGAAGGGCGGATGGGCACCACAGAGTTGCACACTATCAACAGTTTCACCTAAATTTAAGTAAAGGCACAAAAAAGGGCTGTGGTTGTTTACAGACCCCAGCATCTGTAGAACAGGTTTTCTTTTTATCCTAGAACAAAGTGGGAATAATTAGAGATGTTGAAGTGCATGGACAGTGGAACAAAATTCAGCATGGCTGTATGGAAGGTAGAGTATTTGCAATTAGTTTTATGCTTGGTGAGGCAACAGATAATTTTTTAGACATCGGTGATGTGGCATATGAAATGTATCTAGGTTTGACAGAAAGTGGTTGGGAAGTTGTGAAAGCAGGGGAGTGCACGGATTCATGCTTGAGATGAAAAGTGGGGAATGAATTGCTTGATGAAGAGACCCTAAAACATAAAATAGTTGGCATTTGCTAATGAAATTCCTTAGGGACTGGTTTTGGCACCAGTTAACTTCATCCCTTCACTGATGACCTTGGAGAAAAAATGTAAATGTTAGCTGAAGAGACAAAAGAAGGAGGCATTGCCAGTACTGAGGAGGAGAAAAGTACATTCCAGAAGAGCTGGAAAAGGGGAGAGAAGATTGTAACAAGTGGAAAGAATGGCACTGGAGTGATCTGGGGAAAGAAAGATGATGGGGGCAGGTCTAGATGGTCTTTGCTTTTTTTAGCCTAGCAAAAGGAATGTTAAGAGGGCATATGATTGCTGCCTATTAATACAACAGATGGGTAAATCCCAGTGAAAGAGAACTGCTATTTCAGCTAAAAGACTGAAGAGTACTGGCATGAGAACATACATGCATCACCTACTTAAAATAGAGCCTAGATACTAAGAGGTCATTTTAACCACAATAACATAGAGGCTTCCTTCTAGCCACATGTAAACTGTTTTCAGACATGTGCCATAAAAAACAGCTCTGGAGACAATCTCTATGTCTCCCTTGGCCGTTCTCAGATAAGCTTAAGCCCTTCCCCCTGCTCTGTTGTGGGAAACGTTAGCTAAGCCATGCTGTAGGTTAACTCATAATTCCTGCTGCTGAAGGTCAATCCCCCCAAATGTCATAGATTGAAGGGCACGTGGTTTTGCCCAGCTTCACATGCGCTAAGTACGGACCCTGGTCTCATTGTCCCTGGGTTCGGGATGCATGGACAGCTGCTATTAGCTTCAAGCAGCGGCTTCTTTGCTGAAGCCTCCAAAATGCACGTATTTGGCACAGCCTTTACCGTTGCGCACTCTCTGAGCCAAGTGGATGTGCTACCGACAGCCCTTCATGGGGCTCTGGACAGTAGACCACGAAGTAAGGACATAAGGGGTAAGAAAGATGTCTTGCACCACAAAGCATCTTGCCCATCCCTACTCGAAAAAAAGATACGATCCAGGACCCAAACTCTTGGAGAAGAGTCGGAGCTGTGCTCCTGGGATGCCTGTGGAGGCCTCAGGACTGAGGCAGGTCCGTCCTCATGTGTGCACCAGCGCCTGCTGGCTTCCCGTGAGTCGTGTTGCCTGGCATCAGGCACAGCCCAAAGGGGAAAAATCAGCTCCTGAGGACACGTAAGGAGAGAGGAGGGGAACATTAGTCATGAGCCCCTTGTTTTGAGTAATGTGGTCAGCTCCACCTCTTTAACTTCCATTCGGAAATACTCATCTTCTGTTCAGGGAAGGCCACTCCTTACTGTTGCACTACCCTGTACAAATGTGAGCTGGAGACGCAACTTCCAAAGATAGATCTGGGGTATCGCTTGACAGCAGGCATCTCCCACTGGTGTGACCTGCGTGCAGGCGTGGTGGCCAGCGCGTGATGGTCCTGCTAATGGCTTCTCACGCGTCAGAACTATAGCGGAGGCTGTGGCACCTCTGTTGGCCTCTCCATGCACTGCTCTTTGCTGCTCTCAGAGGTTAAAAAATTATTTCCCTGTTTTCTGGAAGGGAGACGCTGAAACCTCAACTTCAAATCTAATGTATTATGCTGCTGCTGTCATTCCCCTGGGGAAAAATGATACTTAGGATTTCTTGTAGAGCACTAGAAGGTATCTGTCTGTCTGTCATTACCTCCATGTATTGTTCTGTTTGTCCGTGCAAGATCCTTATTGTTGTAAGCGCCTCCGAATGTGTCTCCTTGTATGTTAGGACCTGTGTTAGGGCATGGGCCCTATTTTGTGTCTCTGAACGTCCCTGTGCAGTTTCATCACTCAACCAACAGCGTGAGAAACTTAATGAAGGTGAAATCCTTTCGCTGCCAAGTTAAAGAGCGCTAGAAATGTGGCTGGAATACTTCTGCCACTCCGATAGCTCAAACTAGAGCTGTGCAGAGAGTGCAGACTGGGAATACTGGGATTACATCAAGTGGCCTTGCAGGTGCAGGTCTTCAGGTGTTGCCCCACTGAGCGAGCTCTCCATTTACAACATGCAGATGCTGGGAGGAGAGACCTTCACTGCCTGGCAGTGGGGTGGCGGAGGGGCTATCAGTCAGAGGACAGCTGAACGTGGGAAGTGTGTCTTCCAGTCGAGCCCCTGGAAGAGCTCTGCCACCCAACACAATGCCCTGCAGACTGTCACCCTCTGACAGACCCTGGGCACAGCCGCTTCCCAAAGATCACTAGCTGAAAGGCTACATTTTGGGCACCACAGGCTGGGATTACACCAGCAACGGTAACCTGCCCCTTCTCAGGTGCTGGAAAAAGCTTCTGAAGTCTTTTCTTCCATGTAGGGAGAGAAGGCGGTCACCCCGATGAATGTCAGCTAAGCTTACCAACATCACCTCCCTCTCCCCTGCACTCCTCTGCCAGGAGAGGTGGGAGAGCAGAGTGCCCAAGTGACATGTTTAGGAGGTGCTGAGGGCAACCGGAGAGATAAACCAGAAAGTGTTAGGAGCACTGTGCACACTCCTGGCATCCTGCAGACCTGTCAGCTCAGGGCTTGTGATCTGCCTGTGGTTGTGCTTAGTACCAAGGGGTTCCCGGGAGCATGCATCTCCACCAAGCAATAAGGAGATGAGCCTTTGCCTACGCCCTCTGTGGAGGGCACCGGAGCACGAGAGGAACATGTCCGAGGGGGCAGGGGTGGTGGAGGTCCTGGCAGGAGCTGGCAAAGGTATGCCACCCATAGCCAATATAGTCTTAAAACATGCATTGTACCAACACGCCTCTGAACAGCCCGAGGGAGGTGGAGGAAAGAAGGGAGCCCTTTGTCACAGCTCCAGGAACAAAGGCCAGTCTGTGAGCCTGAGAGTAATACTGACCCAACCAGCATCAGCTGCCGTTGTTTCTTCCGTCACACTGACAATGCACAGTTGCAGGGTTTCTGTCCCTGCGAGGAGAAAGGGATTTAGTGATACCATAAGTTAGTCAAAGAGCAGCCAAGACACCAATTCAAGTCCCGTTCAATGGATGCAGCATTTGCTGTGTGTTGTTTTTCTCCCACTTCCTCTATTTGGCACCAAGACTCATTTCCTCTCTCTCTTGCTCTGTAGTACGAGCACCACAAATGCACAGACACTTTCACTCCTCTTGCTTCCATTTGCCTTCTGTTTTTGGAGGAAGCAGCTGTGCATCTGTATTGCTAAGGAGATGAAATGATTTTGTCAACACAGCCCTCAGAGAAGCGAACAATGTTAACCACTGAAAGCAGCATCAGTGTGCACCAGTGGCTTTGTGTTCCTCCAAATGAGTGGGACGGTGCACTTTGCTCTTTCAGGCTGCCTTTGTCAGGGTCTTGGATGGACCAGGGTCTTCCAGTAAAGTTTCCTTTAGGATTGGGAAAGAGGCCATAGCTGGGTCCCTGCTGGTCTCTGGGCAGGGAACACAGACTGTGACGTTGGATACTGGACATACGGACATCGAATGCGTCTCGAGCAACATAGCTTTGCTGCTGGCTAACAACCTTGTGCTGCCGTTAGATAACCCAGGAACAGGAGCCAGCCAGGAGCTCTGCGTGCAGCAGCTAGTCCAGTTGAGCCGTCCTTGCCCTCGACACCCATCCGCCCTCAGCAAAAAGGGTGCCTTCCCCCGTCTGCTGAAAAACACTATCCTGACCATGCGCTCCCACCAGGCACTCACACGGTCAGGAGGAAGGCATGCGGTCTGGCTGGATTTTGTCTCTGCAAGCCACTTGCTTAATTGCTCCCCGTTGCTACATATTCCTGTAAAATCAGGATGGTTCTGGTTGACAATCTGAAGTGCTAGAGATTGGCCACAGATAGAGAGACCAGCTGGAATGTGTTCAGACTGAGCTGGGAAACCTCTCTAGGATCTCCCTGGTGCATCCTGTTCATGTGTTCGAGGGTAAACCAGTGTCCAGATCTAAGCCAGGGAAAAAATCTTTGTCAGGTAGGGAAGAATTGTGGGGATGTGATTTTGTCCCCCAGGATTTCACCTGGCAGATCTAGTCCTGCTATTGCAAGGAGTTGGGAACTGGCAGTCCTATGGTTTCCAGGCTTTTGTATTAAAGGGTTTCTGTCAGTTATAGGTGCCAGGAAGCATTTCTTGGAACAGAGAAGGGGCATAGTTTGCCTGTAATAAACAGGAAGGCACCTCCTTCTTGACCACAGGCAGGCTGCTGTCCTGCAAACTGATATCTGAATTACTGAGTAGCCTCTGTTGATCACACAGTGCCAGATATACAGAGAAAATATCAGAACTGAAGGATGGAGCACTTAAAGCTCCACTGGAGCTCTGGGGCCATGGGAAACAGCAGAGGAAGATCAAAGACTCTGTGCCTGCACAAAGTACGAGGAAGCAAAAAGGCCTTGAGAAATAGTCTCAGTTCTTACACTGGCTAGCTCTGATGGGCTTGAAAATTTTGGTAGTTTTACGGGAGGAGAAAAGAGGAGCATAGCCAACTCCCTTAGAGACCAGCCCATGGCTGGAACCAAAAACAAGAAAGACTGCTGGGGAGCCAGAACTAATCCCAGCTATGCCAAACAACACATCATATTCCCTCCAAAAGCATGGCTATGGCTGCGAAAATAGAGTCCTGAAACTGTTTGTAGAGCTGGGAATCCACAGCACTGCAAGAAAGGGAGTTAGGAGCTGCAGAGCAAGGTGTGTGGGTCAGGGGTGACTGCACACAGACCTGCGGGCCCCAGGCAAGCCACAAAAATGTGAACGTGGCAGGGTATAGCTGATATCTAATGCTGTGATACGATAATGCATGAGACGGGCTACAGTTCAGTGGGTAGAGCAGTCTGCGCAGAAGAGATCCAGACTGGTGGCTGCTGATGCCTATCGTCAGCGTCATGGAGGAATGGACAAAATGGAAAATAATCCTGCTTATTTTGAAAAAGACCCAGAGAAGGGCCTAAACTAGCTCAGAAACTTGCCGTGGAACTCATCTCCCGGGTACCCTGCTGTCACAGTTTCAAGAACAATTCCATTGTAAACCACTGCAGAGCAGCTGGCGACACGTCACGTGTGTCAGTATAGACACAGATGACAGAGATATATGCACATCTGTGTATACGTGTGTATGTTTGTATATGTATGGGTATATACACACACTCACAGGCAACATACATACATTATACATACCATATGTAACGTATGCTACAACAGAGCACTTAGTGGAGAGCGTGTTTCTGCCTGATGACATCGTCTTCAACAGAACCCTGGAGAGTAAACCCTGATGCCCAAACACGGGGCATTTGAAGCAGTACCATTGCGTGCTACCCTAGGCAGGGGTGTGCTTTTGTCACCGTTATCACCAGGGTGTGATCACTTACTGGAAAGCTTTCTTATCCTGCAGCACAGAATCCAGAGGGAAGCAGTTGGATTGCATCCCCAGCTTCCCTGGCTTCGGCACACATAACTGAGCTCCCCAAATATTGCTTTAGCGGAGAGTTGGACACAGAGCAGAACAAGGAGGGTGTCTCTCTCGCACAATGTGACACCGAGCCCAGTTTCACGTAGTTCAACATAAAGGAAGAACAGCGGCAAAAGCATCCTTGAGGTTCGGCCAAAATCTGCTAGGGAGGGAGCTTCAGGTGCCGCTTCTGCTGGGAGGTCAGGCCGGCATGCGCAAGGGCAGATTCCTGTCAAAGGCAGCTCTGTTGGCTGCAAGGCGATCCCCACGCTGAGCCTTGGTCACAGTGCCCTCAGGGAAATTATAAAGCTGGGAGCATCCTCGAGCATGGGGATGGCTTTCCTCGGCAGGGAGGGCAGAGAGGGTCATTCTGCTGCCATGGAGAGGCAGGGGGTATGGAGCAAGGCACAGCCTCTCCCTGCTGCCATGCGGGTCCCTGATGGCAGCTCTGCTCTGGCTGTGCCCTTGTGCTCGTTTTGGCTGGGGCAGAGTTCATTTTCTTCACAGCTGGTGTGGGTCTGTGTTTGGGATTTGTGCTGAACAGAGTTGGTAACACAGGGATGGTTTCGTTACGGCTGAGCAGTGCTGACACAGGGCCAAGGCCTCCTCTGCTTCTCACACCACCCCTCCAGCGAGTGGGCCAAAAGGGACCAGGGGAGGAGACGGTAATGTTGTAATTGTTGTAATCCATGGTTTGAGTTGCATCTTATAGGAATTACTACAGCAGGAATCACCTGAACAAATGGAGGACAAGCCTTACAAGGAGCAGCATAAGCACAGCGGTGACCCGGCCTGAGCTGGCTTTGGTGCCCAGTGACTCCACACAACGCACCACCTCTCCTGTCCTGAGCGACCACCGTAACAGGTGGAGCCCAAAGTCATGGACTAGATGAACCCAACGGACATTTCTGTGCATTTTAAAGCCATTTTACAGGGGTGCTCCATAGACTAAGGGAATGCTATCTGTGTATAATATCAAAGGATGGGAAGGGTGGTGGTGGTTAATGAGCATTAGATAATGTGGGAGCTAAGCACGATGCAAATGGTATGGAATATGGGGCGGAGAATGGATTTGTGCTGAACACAGAGTTGGTAACACAGGGATGGTTTCGTTATGGCTGAGCAGTGCTGACACAGGGCCAAGGCCTCCTCTGCTTCTCACACCACCCCTCCAGCGAGCGGGCTGGGAGAGCACAAGAAGCTGGGAGGGGACACGGCTGGGACAGCTGACCAAAGGGATCTTCCACACCGTATGACATCATGCTCAGCATACGCAGCTGGGGGAAGAAGGAGGAAGTGGGGGGATACATTTGGAGTGATGACATTTGTCTTCCCAAGTAACCGTTACATGTGACAGAGCCCTGCTTTCCTGGGGATGGCTGAACACCTGCCTGCCACGGGAAGTGGTGAACGAACTCCTTGTTTTGCTTTGCCTGTGTGCGTGGCTTTTGCTTTATCGATTAAACTGTTTATCTCAACCCACAGTTTTTCTCCCTTTTACTCTTCCGATTCTCTCCCCCATCCCACGGGGGGCAGGGGGAGGGAGGGGAATGAGTGTGCATCTGTGAGGTGCTCAGTTGCTGGCTGGGGTTAAACCACGACAGCCCTCCTGCCCCAGCTCCCAGCCTGCACGCTGCCTGTGCTGGCCCTGAAATTTAAGGTTGGCTTGACCAGCAGGGAAGGATCAAAGAGTGTGGTCGATCTTAAAGAAAAAGGGGAGTGAGTCTGGGTTGTTTGTGGAAGAGGAGGCCAGACTGGACCAGGACTGTGGGGGAAGGATCTGATCTGAAGTTCCTTACCTTTATGCAATTCAGAGTGGGTCAGAGACGATGTGTGTGGCAGGAAAGAGGTTAAGTGAAGAAGAGTGGAAAAGGTAAAGCCACAAGTACACTCATATGAAGGCCAGGAAGGGAACATTCTGCTTAGCTGCCTAGGACAGAGGTTTATGATTTTTTTCCTATGCAGTTCAGCAGTGTGAAAAAATCATTGGCTGTGGAGATATCTGATAAGAACTGAGTTGGCATCAGTTGGGAGAACAAAATGTCAAGAATGCATCAGGCTGCACCCCCACTTTTACCAGCAGGCAGGACATTGGTCTGGAAACAGCGTGTTGCTCGCCCTTATCTCTAATTGTCCTGCCTGCCTACCCTCTTTACTGCCTCCTAATGAGTGCAAATACGATGTTTTGAGATTTGATCTTCTCCTAAGAACCCCTTCTCCTCCCATATCTCACCCCCCATCCTTTCTTCCCTAATGCATAGCCTGGACTGGTGACAGGAAGTTTAGGGAGTTGGGAATGGAGTGAGTACAGAGGAATACCACTAATTTGGCTAGCTCTGCACTCCTAGGCAAAGGGTGACATAGCTTTCTCCATAGAGCAGCAAAAAATTGCCATTTATAGCAAAATCTGTCCTCTCCCAAGTGCTTGACAATGGAGGAAAGCAAAAATCCCCTTTCTCACTCTTTTTTTGGCAAGCAAGGGGATACGAGCTGTGAGGTGCTGAACAACCTCAGTCTACACCACAACTGCCCACGGACACACCGTGCACTCCTTTAACACAGCTGCTGTGGGGCTCAAGGGCTTTTCTTCTCCTGCCCGTGCCACATCCCCTTCCATCAAACTAAGCCCTCTGCCTGTGCCCTCCCGGGGGTGTGTGACTCCTGCGGGACGGGAGGGTTGTGTCCCCACCGCACTTGGTGAGCGCAGGCATTCTTCCCACAGACGTGTGAAGAGCTGTTTTTCTGACAGTAACACAACACATGGCATCTGAGGACACTTCTGTCCCTCAGCAAGGTGGGACAGGCCTTGTTAGGGTTGTATCCCAGACATCAGCCTAAAATTCAGAGAGGAACTGACCTCCCTTTTCCAGATCGAGGCTTGATATGAGTGAGGCTGTGAAAGAAAAGGCTTTTTCATACTCTTTCCTTCCTCAAGCTGACTAACAGGGTGCCTTTTTCAAACCTGGCTTGGGAGGCTTTGCTTGCCTCCATCCCTTGTGAGCCATCACATACTTACGGCCCCACAAGGCACATCTTAAACTGCTCCCCAGGGCTGCTGGCAATTCAGTTGATTGCTGTGAAACCTTGGAGAAAAAATCTGCCTCTCCTTGTGGTTTTGGGCAGAGAGTGCAAGCCCTGTCCCTGGGGCTGCTGCGCCCTTCCCAGGCTTCTGCTGGAGGGTATCCAGAGCCAGCCCTCTGCTCGCCTTTAGGGCACTGCTGGGATGCTGAGCTCCTGGGCGTCAAGCCCCACTGATACCTGGGGAGAAATATCATTGCTGTGCTCTTCCTAGATAGAGGGAGAAACCTCTTCAAGCCTGAAAGATGGTCAGACAACAGAGTATTTATGTAGCTGTATCTGTCCAGCCGTAGCTGCAAGACTTCTGCGGTCATGTATTTCAACAACTTGGTCTTGCCTGAGTGCTCAGGTGTTAACATTCCAGCAGTGTGATGAGGACAGGGCAATCCTTAAGGACAGCACAAGCAGAGAAGTCCCCTTACAGCACGGTTGTCGCATACCACATACGTGCGTTTTGGGGAGGGGGGTTGACGTGTGTCGGCTGAGGCTCCAGCAACCCCGGGCATGCAGTAGTGTGAAACTGGAGGGCTTCTCGTGGGCAGCTGACTCCGGGATGAGGCACACTGGGGAGGAAGGCTTGCTTAGTGCTTCTTCCAAATTTGGTAGTAATTGGGGAATTTCACACATTGATGAAATGAAACCAGCTACATCATGAGGGCATGAAAAGGGACACTGCTGACACCAGTGCAAGTTCCTTGATACCCGTAATGACCCACGGGGATTTGAAGATGTTCAGACAGCTGATTACAAAACCACATTCTAACCCAGAACAAAAAAGAGGAAGGCTCACACTGTAGCCATCTGACTGCTTCCAGGGGAGGTAATGAGGATCCTGCCCTAATGGCTCTGCCTGTGACCAAAATAGCTCTTCCCCAGCAGATCCTGAGGGTGCTCATCCCAGTGTTAAATTTTATTTCCAATCATACCTTCATATTTCCAGGTGATCACACCGTTTACACCAGCTTGCGCTGGATGCCAGCAGCGCATCATCTGAGCTGTTCCTGACCTCTGGTCGACACTAATGAGAAGGCTTTGCCTGAAGCCTGCAAGTGGTGTCTGTTGCTTTGGGAGCAATTCACCCCAGACGGTCATGTTTCACCAAGAAGGGGGAAGAAGGTCACTCGGAAATATTCTTCGCTCCAAGGAAAAACTCTCTTCATTCCTATTTTAATCTCCCTGGGGAATGAATCGCCTCCTAAAAAAACTGGGAGCGCAGAGAAGAGCACGTGGGCGAGCACGTGTCAGAAAGAGGAGGCTGGGGACAACCACGTTTCAGACTGGCTGTCACACTGATTTGCTTGTAGAAAGTATTTTTTACAGAATAAAAAAGAACACAAAAACAGGAAAAAAGTGGCTGGATGATTAGCTGTGGTTACAACTGAAAACAAGACCTGAAGGGGCTACAGGAAAGCTGGGGGGGGTGGGCTTTTTACAAGGGCAGGGAGTGACAGGACAAGGGGTAGCGGGTTTAAATTGAAGGAGGGGAGATTTAGATTGGATATCAGGAAAAAGTTCTTCCCGGAGAGGGTGGGGAGGCACTGGGACAGGTTGCCCAGAGAAGCTGTGGGTGCCCCATCCCTGGAAGTGTCCAAGGCCAGGCTGGATGAGGCTTGGAGCAACCTGGTCTGGTGGAGGGTGTCCCTGCCCATGGCAGGGGGTTGGAACTGCATGGGCTTTAAGGTCCCTTCCAACCCAAACCACTCTATGATAGAATAGCCTAAATGGGGAAAAGAAAATCCAACTGCCTGCTGCGCTTCTTCCCCCTCTCCCCTGTCAGTGGGTCCAGCTTTGGGTGCTGGGGAAGCACTGAGCTGCAGGGACACTCTTTCCAGCTCTTTCAGGCTGTAGCTGGATGATGTGGTAAACCCAACTGTAGGGCTCCTGACATCAGATCAAACACACCCCGGCCTTGCCACCCATACACAGGGCAAGTGAACATACACTGATCAGTTCGAAACCTTTTGTGAATTTTGGAGATGACAGTTCTTGCACAGACACCTTCATGCCTGTGCTGTTCCATGGTTTTTTCCTGGGTCGGGTGCTGTCCCTCCTTCCACACGTGGGACAAAGACATCATGCGTGCCATGCGATGCGCCGGCTCATCCAACAGAAGCGCAGCTCTGTTCCCGCGCCTCGGCCAGACCAGATTTATCAGGATGGGTAATGCAGGCGGGTGTTGGATGGATGCAGGCAATCAGATCCTCACCACTGAACATATCAGCAAATACGCTCGGTTGTGAAACCTGAGGGTAGTGTCCTACGTGCAGCAGGTAGGAAGCCCAAGGTAAGTAACCCTCAATAGAAACCACACTCGTGCGGGAGAGAACAGCGTTAGATTTCATAATTCGCCTTGGGACTCATTCACTGAAGGCTGCTCCGAGCCCGTTGGCGCCGATGTCTATTTTTAACCCTGATTCCAGGCAGCAGTGGGTCCCATTCCATGCACGTGACATGCTGTCAAAAATCCCTTTTTTGCCTTTCCATTTAAAAAAGCACTGTGAATTTTTTCTGCTGGCCAATCAACCTCCTCTCTGCAGCAGTGCTGGGAGGAGCTGAGGTTTCCCATTCCTCACGCCTGAGGGTTTTCAAACCACCGCTGGCTTGCTGTTTTGTTTCTGCGCACCGGGGATCCAGTCTGGCAAGCGCACTGGAGGTGGCGGTGCTGGCTGGGCAAGCCTCGGGGGGTGCCACCAACTTTCCCAGGCACGGGGCCCTGAGTCGCGAGCTCCTTAGGAAGCACAGCTTTTTTCCAGCTGTAGCCAGAGTTCCGGTGGCATTTCACCAGAGAGGTTTTTCGGTATCTCTCTCCCGATCAGATCTCCCTTTTGGGCTGTTTGGACTGGCTGTTTGCCTGACAACAGCACAAGTCTCCTGGAGGCACAGGGAATTTTTTGTGTCCCTGTGCAGGAAATCTGGGGCCTTTGAAAGTGAAAGGAAGCACAGAAACACAAGATCCCATCACTGCTGTTGGATGGGATCTGGCAAACCGGCCGTATTCGCTTTCCAGCCTTCTGAGTAGGCAGAGGGCTCAGAGGTTCCCGTAAGTGAAGCTGTTACCGTGTTTGGGAAGCCAGATGAAAGCAGCAGGGAGACAGATGGTCTCATGGGAGGAAAGATGAGTCTGATGAGAGGGATTTCAATCCTTCCCTGTGGGAAGTAAAACTTTCCATAGATACAGAACCTCTACCATACTCTTCATCAGCAAAGCCTAGCAGTGCATGTCTTCACGTGGCACGTGGAGTAAGGGGGAGAGAGGAGAGGAGAGGAGAGGAGAGGAGAGGAGAGGAGAGGAGAGGAGAGGAGAGGAGAGGAGAGGAGAGGAGAGGAGAGGAGAGGAGAGGAGAGGAGAGGAGAGGAGAGGAGAGGAGGAGCAACATGTGAAGCAAGTGCAGGTAGAGTCTGAGCAAGCCTGCTGCAGGGAGCTACGGGACAGCACAGAAGGGGCCCCAAGCATGGGTACTGTTGGGAGCTGCTGGAGTGCGAAGCTGTGAGTGGGAGCTATGGGAGGTCCCTGGGAGGTGTGTGCAAAGCCATGCTCCCGGGGAGCCTGTCCAAAAGGCTTTACTGAATACGTTTGTTTATACGTTTCCAACTAATTGGGGTTAATCTGATTTGGTTTTTGGCTAACGGGCTGGCTCAGAGGCTTAACAGGTTGAAGGGGGGGTGTTTTGCCCTCCAACTGTTTTCAGGCTGTGGAGCAAGGGGAGAGTGACCGCTATGGAGGGGCTCAGAGCCATCTGCTCTCAGGTCCGTCCGAAAAGTGCTTTACCCCCTGAGGAACGGTGCTGGTTCCCGGGGAGCACTAGTGCCTTCTCACTAATTGGTGGGTCTCATGAAGATGAGGGATTACTGGGGAAAAAGTAATCCTTAGTGCCGCTGCCTGGCACTAAGCGAGCTAACTGCTCTGGAGGGGCTCCCAAATCCCCCATCCACGGCTGGCCCCATGCCCTGCCCTCACCCCTCTGCCTCAGGACCCCACCTTGAGCAAAGGAGATGCGTGGGTCAGGCACACGCCTCTGCTGTCCCTCTGCCCCTGTGACCTTTGTCTTATGGGGGCCCTTCTGCACCTGTCTGCTCAGCGACCGGTCCAGGTCCCTTTGCTGGCCGGGAGTGGGTGACTCACAGGCACCTCATGCAGTGCCTTCCTCATCACTTGGGGTTAAAGGAGCTGCTGCTGCCACCAGAAGCAGAAGCATATCCCACCCTCTGGGCGTGGGAAAAGAGTCAGGGGGATGAGCTCAGCCATGTGGCAACAGCCCTTTGCACTAAGGGGAAGCTGCTGTACGTGCTGCCCCTCCTGCCAAACCCACGTGTAAAGTGCTTTGGTGGGACACACCAGCGGTGACTGATTCACCACTTTGGACCTCCTAAGCTCAAGGCTGGCCAAGCAGATGTTTGGTCTAATGCCTTTGTGCTTGCAAGGTCAAGGGTGGGTCTGACCCCTTCGGCACACCACACAAGAGGTGGTGTCCAAACCGGTCCCTGAAAAAGCCTTCGTTCCTCTAGAAGACCCCTGCGACACTCATCCTGCAGGTTGCTCAGAGGAGACAACATGTAGAGAGTCTCAGAAAGATCCCAGGCCCTGGGCAGGAAACAAAAGGGCACCCAGAGCCCATAAGTGGCATGAAAAGGGACAGAACAAAACCCGGGGTGTCTCCAGGGCCGCTTGCACACACTGTCCCCGGCAAGGTGACAAAACCATTGTCAAACCAACGCCAGTGGAGCGATGACGCCCAGCTGACTGGCGACAGACACTCCAGGTCCGGTGCTGTTTAATCACAGCAGACGCGACCTTCCTGTTACTCAAATCCATCCTTGCGCCAGCTCGTCTCCAGCCGCCACGGTCATCCCAAAGCGCAGGACTCAGCCCTGGCCCCCCCTCCCTGCCGGGGGCTGCAGAGGGACCCAGCGGGGACCCTTTGCCGACCTGCCGGTGTGTCGGCGGTGGGGTTCTGCACGCACACAGCCTCGCGCAGGGAGAGTCGCTCTCGAAACCTAACTCAGCCGGGCTGGGGAAGGGGCCTTTTGCCGAAGCCAAGGTCAGGGGAACGAAACCGCTCCAGCTTTCCCTCTGCACGCTTTGTGCAAGGCGCCTGCTGCTCCCATTTGGCCCGGCTGCCAAGCCCTTCGGGAAGCGATTAAACCTCCATGCCTGGCACCGGTGCAGCAAATTCAGGTGGTTTCCCGCTGGGCTTTTTCACCTTCCTTCTGCCGGCAAAGGAGGAGGGTGCTGCTGCCACAGATGTGGCTGGCCCCGCGCCTCTGCGCGCCGTGGAGAGGACAAGCTGGCTTCCCAAAAAACATCAGGTGGGCTGCGAGGTTTGGGCCAGGCTTTGCAGGCCTGGAGGGACACGCAGCAGCTTTGGCAGGGACACGCAGGAGGGCGGTGACCAGGCACTGCTGGCGCCCCTGAAGACACCCGGAGGCGGGTGCTGAGCCCCTCCATCACGGGTGGTTGAGTCAGAGCCCCGACTTGCCACTTGCCCACCATTGCATGGGATGACCAAGTGACATGGAAATCCCACACCCCCGCCAAGGCTGGGAGGCCGTGCCGTGCCACGCTGTGTCCTCTGGTGCTCCAAGTCCAGCAGGAAGGGTGGAGGTGGAGGGCGGCCAAGTGGTGGGGATGGTGAGACCCCAGCACCACGCTCCCACCCCCGCAAGGCATGAAGGGTGCCCCAGGTGCCCTTGCTGGCTTGCTGCCCTTGCTCTCTGTGTCTGGATTTCAAGCCAACAGCAAGCACAATGCCCAGGTGCTCTCTGTGCTCTGCCCAGTCCTCTGTGGCCCAGCTGGGGCTCATCACATCACCCTCGTGATCCTAAGTCCAACCAGTGGTCTATGCCTGCTGCGCCGGCTGGGACCAGGCCCTGACCGGGCCCACCCCATCCACAGTATCCTCAACATCGTGGCAGCAGCGACGCAGTCCTGTGCAGTCGATGCTGTTTCTATTCACATGAGCGGAACAGAGCAAATACTGTTACTGTGGTGGTCCCAACACCGGGAAAACTGAAATGAACTTGCATTCACATCACCATTCCACTCCTGCACCATGATGGGAAGAGGGAAGGAAGAGTTTGGCCTGCCTTGGTCAGTTTTGTGACCTTCCAGGACCAGCCCTGCAAAGGGGTATGAGGAGTATGCTCAGGTCGGTCATAACAGAAACCTGTAACTGTGTTAGCCCAAACCTTACACTCCACCTCTGGTGATATTTCGTGATTTTAGTCTCAATTACTGTGCATCGCTCAGCTTGTAAATACTGACCAACATCTAGGGCTGATATAAAACCCCTTGTGTTGCCTTCAGCAGCCCCCCAGCCCTGGTTACCTGCTCCCTTCCCCAAGCATCAGACCCCCGTTTGCCCCAGCCACAGCTGGCTCAGTCCCTTCACCAGGTGAGGGTGTTAAAGCAGCCACGGCGGGGTGAAGCGTTCCCTCAGCATTAGCCAGGGCTTGCTCCAGGCTCGGCTTCAGTTTTCCTTCGGGAGATCGCAACTACGCTGGCACACGACAGCACGAAATGCAAGAGGCGCTGCTGGATGGTGGGAGACATCCGGGTGGGGTGTTACTCCTTGCAAGCCTTCCTGCAAGACGTGGACCTGGCTGCGAAGGAGCACTGGCTGCACCACGGCACCAGGGCAGCCTGGCGAGGGGCTGTGGGAGCTTGCAGAGCACGGGCTGAGCTCTGGCAGAAGTGCTGAGGTACACGATGCCCGTCCTCCCTGCTCTCAGCTCCACAAGGCCATCAGCAACCTGCCCACGCTTTGGACAGGGCTGCGCTTTGAGCGGGCAGCTGGACCTTCAGGGTCCCTCCTCACCTAAACCCTTTATTCTAAGGAGAAGCTCACTGCTAAGGCTGCTTAAAGCTGGAACGCCAGGGGGGGAGAACAGGTTCCTTCTCTTTTTCACCTACACGAGACAAGCTATGCTGATTTTGCAACTTCATTGCCGTGGGATTCTGAAGTCTCAGGCACTAATCAGAAAGCTCAAGCAAGTGTCACGCTTGGGTGGAACAAGCGTCACTTCTGTGTCACTGCTCCACCATCAGATCCAGGAAAACTCACCCCACCTCCTTCCCTTAGTGCTAGGACTCCCCATCTCCCCTTCCCAGGTAGGATCATCTCCAGCTCCGCTGCACGTCAGCAGGGGCCGACTCCAAGAAGCAGGAGACGACTTTTTAAGAACGACTGCCAACTGGGGGCTGTGCTTCAGTGTCTGCGACAAGTTAAAACTGTCACCACCCTCGGCCTCTCGTTTTTCCCTCCCTAGTGCTCTCTTTGCAAGTATCTGTTCAGCACGTGAGAAGTGACCTGGCTTTAAAAGAAAACCCAAAACCCACAAGGAGGAGTGACCAGATGGGCTTTCACTGCAGATCCTTTCGGTGCTGTGGTTCAGCGATCCTTTACAGAGGCAGATACACAGCTAATGGGAGCACAGAGCAGGGGGAAGCAGCATGACCCATTTCAGCCCACAGAGCCGACTTGGAGCCCAGACAACAGCCCTGCCTCCCACAGAAGTGGTGGATCCCATAGCCATGACCAGCCTCTGCCCTCGCTCTACGGGCACGGCCCTTGCCGGTGCCTGTAACACAAGTGCGCGCATGCAGAGGACACGAGGAAACACTCTCCCTTTGCTTGGCAAAGCAAGCAGGAAAAATCAGCCTCAGAATTTTGAGAACAAGGCAGCTTGGATCCCAACACCCTTCAGCAGCAGCCTGTGCTCACTGTGAGCACAGCAATCCCTCAAGGCAGGCCCGAGCAGACATCCAGCCACCGGCTCCTCTCAACACTGCACACGCAGAAAGTCGCCAAGATGCGCAGTTGGAGGCCAACAAGCTTCCCGAGCTTCAGGCTCTGAAATGCCAGCGCTTACGCAAGCAGCTCGTCACCGGGCACCGAGTTACAGCGTGGGATGCAGCAGGGTTTCTAAAAACCACGTGCTGTTGTCTCCAGGTCAAGCAGCTCTGCTTCCCCGCAACAAAAATGGCAGGGGGGTCAGCCATGCTGTGGCCACCAACCCTAGGCAGGGAGGGGGAGGCTGCCCCGAACCAGTTTTTGCCTTGAGAAAACACATCCATCTCAGGCCATGTGGGGGCATCCTCTTATAATCCATCTTTATTTGTAAAAATCCACATATAAAATCTTCAGTTTCCTTTTACAAAAACAAAAAGGCACATAAAACTACTCAAGCTCATCCCCATGGACTGATGGTCGGGACACTCCCCCCACCCCAACCTCCCCCTCGCTTTCTCCTCCAGTCCATGTCTCTTCACGCGGCCTTTAGTTTCAGCTCGCTCCTGCCCGGTCGGTTCGCACTTGCGAAGATGAAGTACACACACATGGGAGATGGCGGAGAGGTGACATGGGCTGTGCGTGGAACGTTGTACAGGCGCTTTTTAGTAGTAGGTCTCTTTTTCCACCCAACCTAACGGAAAAGGAGGAAGGAGGAGTTAATCTCAGGGCAGACCAAGCATGAGGTTCACCAGAGCTCCTTTTCGGCTCTGAAAACCTGCACTTGAGCTGGTCAGTGACCCATCCCCACGGAAAGATCTTGCCAGACTCTTGGTGCAGTGCAGCTTGCAGGCCCTGTTCCAGCTCTCTGGAACTACCCAAGCAGTCTCCCACGTTACTAGAGTGCATTGGTGCTTGCATAGATACTGCGGGAGAACGCAGGGAGAGGGACAGAGAAAGTCCTCGATTTGCACTAGCTGCGCTTCTAACGCTGAGGATGTGAAAACAAAGCACACCCCGGCGTAGCGCTCGGCCCTGGGGGTCCCTGGGCATTGTCAGAGCTCCTGCAGGGCACGAGGAGGTGGGGAAGGAAAGGTAGGGATCAGCAGCGTGTTCTTACCACCGGGGTTGCGCCTGATAATGAGCTTTCTGACTTCATCATACAGGAATATGAGGAGGGAGTACGGGAAAGCGCAGAACCACCAGGTCGGCCTGTTTTGGGAGAGGAGACAGTGAGCACACAGGCAGCGCAGATGCTCTTCGCCCAGCAGAGCTCCGGCTTGGCGGTGAAGAATAGCGCAGGAAAGCTTGGCACGTCCCAGCTTGCCAGTGCGCCAGCTCCCACAAGGCTGTGGTTCAGCCCAGAACCCTCCAAGCCAAGAATTACCACCAAGTTTACTGCTGCAGTAGGTTAATCCACTTTTGGATATTAATTCCAACACGAGGTGTGTCCCAGCACCTTTGCTCATCTCTGTACCACCCCACCTATGAATCTAGCAATATTTCCTGTAAGCACACATAACCTTTGTGCCCACAGCCTTGCTCGCTTGAACCGCGCTCGTTTCCCTCACGACTTGCCTGCGCTAACATCTGGCTGCTGCAGGCGATGGGCAGAGGCCAGCTTTCTCGTTAAGGAAATGCTCACACTTCAGCACCAAACTCCAGACTTCGGAACAGAACGCAAGACGTACCAGGGTTTGGGAGCTCTTCTTTTTGCCATGAAAATTTCGTGGCACTTAAGCCAACTGTTCGAAGTTCGGGACTAAACCCTGCCACGAAGTGTTGCAACGCTGTTGAGCAATGCTCAAGATGTTGGCGCCCTCCCAACTGTTCAGAAAGTTACTAGGCACCAACTGGTCAACGGCACCTACACTGCATCTTTCAAGAGACTTACTACTTGTGCTGTATCTGTGGAAGGTAGAAAAAGGCACAAGAGGCCATCACCAGCCCTTTAGTGAAGAGTCACCTGACCTATGTCTTTGGAGGTGCAGTCCCCTAGCCATAAAAATCCCCCATGCAAGTACAATAGCAGCTTTGCTACAGCTGCGTTGCTCATTTTCAGCAGGGCACTGAACTGAAATTCCCCCTGAACATTCCATAAGCAGTAAAGCACAGCAAACCCCTGGTGCCCCCACAGGACAGCAGAGGGTCACTCACACCCCACAGCCTGAGCAATTCTGGGTTAAGACAGTTTCATGCTCCGCAAGCTCACCACCACCGCTGCCCATCTCCCCAGCCAAGCACCACTGTTCTGTGGTATAGCCTGCTGCACAGAGCATGATGCTACTTACTTGAGAGGGTACATCCTTAGGGCAACATCCATTCCAGGGCAGTAGGAGAGGAAAGCAGCCAGAGCAGTCTCCTCAAAGAGACCAAATATTAAGATCTTGTTCCTGGCAGAAAGAGGAAAGCGGTCAGGGACAAAGTACTGTCACAGATGACAGCCAAAGAACACACCTAGTTGCTGCAAGGTAGCAAATGGAAACAGACATTCTGGTCTAGCCCAGAAGTCCATCAGGTGGGGACTATCAGGCCATCCAAGCTGACGGCACAGTTCTCACAGGGGTCTTTTATGTCTCTAGACAGAGAAATTCCAGTTCACAACCAAGTCAACCAGCAATTGCATCCATCACAAACTCAGAGGGAGGCAGGGGTTGAGGCTACCGGGTCTCTGGATGCCTCAGCTGCTGGGCTGACACACAAGGCCGTGTGCCGGAGCAAGTCACTGTCCTTGGAGGTGGGCTAGCTCCCAGACAATGCCAGCAGCAGCCAGCATTTCACCATCTCAGCCTAACGACCATAGCAGGTACTGCGAGAAAGAGCACCCAGTCCCTCTTTTATCCACTACCAAGGCACCAGACGGTTAGAGACTTATGCCAAAATGTCCAAACACTGCTGGGACAAAGAACTAGAATGTCACACACTGGATAGAGAATCCAGTTTAAATCCTCCATGGACAGCCTGACTTACTTCATCCCCTGCTGGAAGACAGAGTTTCTTCGGGTCTTACATATGATCAAGTCTGCCCACTGCACAACCACAATGCTGACAAAGAAGGCTGTATGGCAAGTGAACTCCACTATTTTCCTCTGTTCGTAGGTCTAGGAAGCAGAGAGAGTGCATTCGTTCAGCCACACTGCCTTTGCTCTCTGGTGTTCACACCAAGTTCAGCAGGCAACAGTATTTGGGCTGGCAGCCTCAAAACTTACCCACTGCTGCCCATAGCTGTCTTCCACATCGTTAATCCATCGGTCATCCCACTGGACTCTGATCCCCAGCAAGCCAGAAGGCCAGAACCCATTCTCTGCCATGATCACAAAATAGGTGAAGAAACCTCCAAGGGCCTGGATCATACCTGTACAGGTCAGAAAAGTTGATAAACCTGATGAAGCTACTGTGCAGTACAATTCCAACAGAAAGCAGTTTGCAGGAGACCCCAACCACCTATAAAACTACTCCTTGTAGGGCTCAGTCTCCCAGGCAGCAGCTGTAGAAGTAGTTCACACTACCATCACACTCGTGCAAGCCTTTGGCCAAGCGGCTCCCGCTCCTCACTTTGTACAGAGTTCTGTTCTGCCCTGTGCTGCGATGGCACAGTACTCAAGGACACAAGATAAAACCCCCTTTGTGTACTGAATTAAGCCTTGCTCACCCCCAGCCCTTGCAAAATACAGTCAAGAAGGTTCCCAAGGTCTGCTGCAATTAAGCATGAGCTCCTGTCCTGTGAACTGGGCATGTCTCTGTAGCTGCCTTTAATCAAGGCTCCTAATACTGTGTGTTTAGGGATACGCTGGAGAGAATCCTTTACTTCTAATTAAACTAACAATGGGATCTATGTTCCTGCTGAACGAGTCTGAACCAGAGGAGCGCTGGTTGCCAGCCAGCTCTTCTACAGCGCTATGCAATTAAACAAAATTACTGTGAAAGCGATTCAATGGATCAAGCTGCACAAGCCACCGCTATGTGCCATGGGGGCAGAATCACGGCAAGTTCTTAAACCAGCCCGAGGTTCTGGTTTACACATCCCAAAGCTCACAATCCTACCAACACAAGCAGAACAGTCGGTGACTCAGGATGGTGTACAACATCCACTACCACCGAGTTCAGATCAGTGCCAGAGAAAACAGACCCGCTTACCAATCTGCCCATAGGCCATGCTGATCAGTCGTTCGTTCACCAGTTTGTCCGTTTTGGGGTTTCTGGGCTGCCTCTTCATGATGTCGCTCTCTGCTTGCTCATATGCCAGGGAGATGGCAGGGACCTTTGGAGGCAGAAGGACCGCTGTTAGAACTGTTTCCATTCTCCATTTTTCAGCCTAAGAATTCTTACAGCTAGGGCTTTTGGGCAGTGCTGTATAGTCAGGAAGGACCTTACCCCCTCTGCATCATCAGTCTGTCCTTACAAGGAACTGAAGCATCCTCAGACTCAGAGACACCATACAGGGAATATCAAATGGTCACTTATTTTAAACCAGAACACTAGAGAAAACTGTATTTAAGCATTTTTCCTTCCACCTGTCCTTCCTTTAGGCTGTTTAAGAACACCCAGGTTTCTTCTTGAGACAAAACCCAATACTCACCATGTCAGTGCCCAAGTCAATGCAGAGGATGGTGACTGTTCCCAGTGGAAGGGGTATGTTTGCAATGATGAAGATCAGGAACGGTGTGATTTCAGGAATGTTACTGGTCAAGGTGTAAGCAATAGACTTCTTCAGGTTATCAAAGATCAGACGCCCTGGGGTAAGGAAGGGAGAACAACACAACTCTCACTTAACAGCAGAAGGCAGCCAAGTAGCTCAGTGGTGACGCTGAAAGGCAAGACGCAAGTGCAGCAGACTGAATTCAGAGTTCTCTTGCATGTAAAGGCGAGACAGTGTGCTCCACGCATACCATCACCTATACAGAGTAATACTTTTGGCCACTGCAATCAGGGTCACTGCATACCAGTAGGATACCAAGCCCCAGTTTCTGAAGGTTGTCAGGAGCCCCTGCATGCACCCCATGTTCTGCTCCTGTCTGAGAGCTATTGCTCCGTCAGGGAGGAAAATGTGTCAGACTCAGCTGGCAAAGATGACTGTAGGGTCAGTGTTAGGCAAAAGGATAAAGTAGCTTTTGTTACTCAGCTGCTTCCTGCTGCTACCCATCCCAAAGGGGTCATGCTGGTTCCATGGAAAGGGAGAAGTGTCTCCATCCTTGTAAACACTTGTCATGGAGACAAACTTAGACAAAGGAGAGCCCTCCAGACACCTCTGTTTCAGAGAGAAACAGTAAGTAACATTGCTGAAGCATGCCACTTTGCCACTGCTGCACACCAGTTATAAACTCACCTTCTTCAACCCCAGTGACAATGGAGGCAAAGTTATCATCCAGCAAAATCATGTCAGCTGCCTGCTTGGAGACGTCCGAGCCAGCAATACCCATAGCAACACCAATGTCAGCCTTCTTCAGGGCTGGGGAATCATTCACACCATCACCCGTGACAGCTACAATGGCACCCTAGTCAAAGAGAGGGACAGGAAGACTGAAATTCTCACGTAAGATGTTTTGGGCAGAAAAGCTTTTCCGTATCTTTCAGGAAATGAAGCAGAAAAAACTATTTCTCTTTACTGCAGAGAGACCTCAGTCTCTCCTCCCCTCAGCCCTTTCCCCATTCTGATCAGGCTTATCAGAGAACCATGCTGCTCTCTCCAAAGGAGATGCTGGAGAACACAAACATGGTGAACCCTCCACTCCCAAGCAATTCCAGAGCATGTAGGAATTAAGCGTATTAACAAACATCCTAGGATCAGAAGAAAGCCTCAGTACAAACTGAAGATGCTTTCCTGCAAGCCCCTTACATTTATGTCAGTTTGCTCACAATACATCAGCAGCTGAAGGCTGCCGACTGACTGCAACCTAGCCTGGCCTCTACCTGAGGGCACTGAGAAGACAGCCCTGCCACTTCAGAAGGCAGCACTGCTTGGTAGTTTACATATACTCCTGGGGATTTCTTGGATACGAAATCCTCGGATTCCCTCTCTTTACCTGTCGCTGACAGCCTTCCACAATTATAAGCTTCTGCTGAGGAGATGTCCTGGCAAAGACGATTTCTGTGTGATGAATCAGGATGTCATCCAGTTGCTCACTAGTCATGTCCTTCAAATCTGAGCCATGAACAACACAAGCTTTGGCATCCCTGCAATCAAGTGACAACATAATGTTTTACTTTGCAAGTTTAACTTAAGTTTCTCATTAGTTTTGTTTGCCCGATAAAACTATGGCTCTTTCGTGCTCTAGAGAAAGACCAACTCCTGCTGTGACTAAACACTAATCCCCACAGCCTCTGCCCAGAGGTTTGATGCTCCCAGTTTAAAAGATAGATGAGGAACACCAAGAAAAAGACAAGACAGCACTAAGCAATGGACAAAAAGCCCCATGACCAGACTAATTATTTCTACAGCTTTTTAAAATGCATCGAGGCAAATACTAGTTGTTTCCACTCTCTGCCAGGAAGGAACCTCTGGCTCAGGCAGTTAGCTTCCGACATCACTAGAGATGATGCGGCCTTCTGCAGGCAGTCCTTTTTGCACGTGGCCCTTCACAGAGACAGCTCGCGCTACGCCACTTCGGCCTATTTTACAACCTTCAGCAACAAAAGCATGCAACGTTATATTTAGACTGGTTTGGTACCCTGCAAGCTACAGCAAAATGCCACCTCTCTAACCCAGCATTCCATCCCTTATAGGTCCAGGAGAGTATCCATGCAGCTCGTGACATCACCCAGTTGAGACAAGGAAATTCCGTTCCCCACCCTTACAGCCAGCGGCTGACCTGCCCAGTCACACAGCCCAGTGATCCCCGGCCTGCATTGCTAGGATGTGCAGTTACCCTCAAACAAAAAAGGGGGGAGGGGGGAGAATTCAGCCACAATACTCCTCTTCCCCAAGCAATTTCATGCCTCAGGGTGTCTCTATCCACAGTTCATAAGCTACATGGCTGCCCTCCAGCCCAAACACAGGCTGGGTCAAGCTAAGCAATGCAGACAGCTCAGCCATTCTGCAAACAGCCCGCTTATGCCAAAGCACATTTTCTGAGGATGCCTCGGTTCTGCACTAGGCCACAGAGGCAAACATTAACCCCTTAGAGGAAGGAATTCCATTTTCACATTTATTCTGCTTACAGCTACTGACTGGTGTCGATTCCTCTACCCAGCCGACGTCCTGCCCCCTATACCCACCTGCAATCAGGGCCAGGAGAGAGTTTGAGAGCAGGATGGATAGAACTGGGCTTTGAGTGATCAAGTTTATAGGTGGTGTTTCAGCTCTTTTCTCTAAACAGTATAAACCAGCTAAACAGAGTTTAATTTTGATAGCCCATTCAGCCTGGGTCGTGACTTTTGCCAGTCTTCCCATGAACCTGTAAGCTACCTTACCAAATAAGCGTGACTGAGTGTATGTTGGGGGCTAGCCTCCATTTATAAAGAAACTCCAGAATCGCAGGAGTATGTGGTTTCAGGCTCGGCAGCAGCATTGCTCAAAGCAGTCCCGGAACAGCCACCTCCCTCCCTCCCCCACGCCACTTTAGATTCTTCTTCCTGCCTGCTGCATCGGGCCAGCACACAGTGCCTGTGCAGCGACATGAACCAGGCAGGGCAAAAACTCGGGCTTGGGGTGGGGGAAGTTAGCTCCCAAAAGACATGTCATTCAAAACAGCCTTGTGCATTCTTCACATAACTCATGATATACACTGGAGAGCCACAGCATGCTAGCTAAGCAGATGCCAAGCTTTTCATGTCTAGGGACTGATGCGGAAGGATTATCCAAGGCAAGGAGAGAGGCAAATGCTTCATTCTGTGAAAGGTTCTGGCCCTCCCCACCAGTCAGTACCTAGGGTTGACCTGGCTGACAGGAATGTTGAGTCGAGCAGCAATATCTTCTACTGTTTCATTGCCCTCGGAGATGATGCCGACACCCTTGGCAATGGCTTTAGCTGTGATCGGATGGTCTCCAGTAACCATGATAACCTGAAATGCAAACAGACTGCTGTGAGAGCCTTGCCTGTACTACAGAGCAACGCTGCCCGAAGGGCAGTGTCCCTTGAGACTGAAAAGGCCACGTGGCTTTTGTTCTATTAGCGAGCCCTGGCACAAAGCACACCCCAGGTACAGGCAGTAACCCGTTACTGGTACGCAGGGGATTGAGGTGGATGAAAGAAAGAAAATTGTTAATCCTGAGTCAACAGATCCAGTTCCGTTTCCAGCGTATGCTTCATTCTCTCCTCTCAGTCAGTACTGAGAGAACACCCCTGAGCCAAATCACATGCTTTGGGACACCAGGCCATCAGTGCCTGCCAGTGCCCCAGCAGTTTGAAGTCTAACTCATTTTCAGTCCATTAACATGCAATCATTTGTATTTAACTGAGAAATTAAGCCTGTAGTAGTTACTACTGATCAGTTAAATCCTGATCAATACTTCTCTTTAGTCACTTGCATTACAGCCACGCAGAGTAAGGGAAGCCCTTTATATCCATAGGTATAGAGCAAGGCGATTTTCAACCCAGGAATAAACTACCTTGATCCCAGCGCTTCTGCATTTGCCAACAGCATCTGGCACAGCAGCACGAGGAGGGTCGATCATAGACATCAGTCCCACAAAGCAGAGTTTGTCTACAGGGAAGTTCACATCGTCTGTATCAAACTGGAAGCCTTCGGGGAACTGTTCGTCAGGCAGAGCCAAGTGACAGAATCCTGTAACACATCAAACCCATGTTTACTCTGTTTCTACGTATCAGGAGGCAGAGAGCGCAAACGGTTATTGCTTCTGCAAACAGCTACACAAGAACAACAGGGCAGCGTCAGAGGTTTAGCCAGGGCTGTTGAGGCAGGAGTCACGCTCGTATTTTGATAAGTACTAGCTGTTGCTAGGTGCCCAGACACAACCTGGTTCACATGCAGCGGAGCAAGTCTAATACACCACGTGGTCCCCGTGGAGACTGAAGGTCCCAAATGCTTTGCTTCAGTTTGATCCAGGCAACGCAGCTGCTGGGCAAGAAAAGACCCTGCAGGCTGCCTTTTAGATTAAAGGCTAAAGGCAGGACTGTTCCTATATGAACTGCTGGAGTGACCTTGACTCAACACTATGGTTACGCTGCAGGAAGAGAGTACAACCCGCCACTTCATCTGTGGGGGCTCTGCACAGGAACACGAGGGACAAGTCTTTTCCAGTTTATTAAGGCTGCTTTTCCTTACCTAATACTCTCTCCCCAAGGCCTCCCAACTCAAGGTAGGCGTTCTGAAAAGCATCTTTCATTTCCTCATCCAGTGGATGCTCTTTGCCGTGAATAAGAATGGTGCTGCAGCGATCCAGGATCCTCTCCGGAGCTCCCTTCATCACCAGCAAGTAACGGGATTCTGAGGGATTTGCGTTTTTGTGGATAGACAGCTAGCGTGGAAGAAATAAAAGCATTTTATAGACACGCACCATGAAGGTCGCAAGTAATCACCATCACTCAGTGCTTTGTGACTACAGTAGCTCAGGACCGTTTGTGATATTCTGCTCTAGTTTTTATTTACCCGCACTTTAAAGAGGTTCACAAACTACAGAGTTACTGTGTGTTCTTTAATGTTAACACGTAACCACAGATGTTGCAACGGCCCTTTCTGTGTCCAATTCCACTCGTTAAGGTCACTTCCCAGCAGTTCATTCCTGTTCCCAGATTTGAGTTCTTCCATTCCCTGTGCACTACTGCTGCACAGGCAGGAAGCATGTCTGGTCTTCTCAGCAACCGACACCTCAGTGTCAAGGCAGCTCCAGCAGCTCTTACCCGCTGTAACTACGCATGGTCCATTAACTTACATTTATAGTCCTGAGCAGTCTACACGCTAAGCTAGGCAAGATTTTGGGGCCAAAGCAAGTTCTGAGGCACACTGCGTGCAAGTTTATGTAAGTGCTTCTTCACAGAGTGGCTGTCCCTCAGGAGGGCACACGCTTACCTGGTACTTGTTGGTAGAGTTAAATGGTATTTCCACCACTTTGGGATTCCGTTCTCTCATCTCCTTGACAGAGCCACAGCACAATTCAATACATTTCAGAAGCGCAGACTCAGAGGCGTCTCCTGCCACCGCTCTCTGAGAAAAGAGACAACTATCAAAGCATACATCCCAGTGGACTCACCACAGAAAGGCAGATTACGTCAAAAAGGTGTATTCATCTCAGCTTCTCCATAAAATGATACGAGCGCAAAGAATAATTCTATTGCCCAGAACTGAAATACTGCATTTCAGAACGTCAGCCTGAGAGCGCAGCAGTCTTCTGGTGCCAAACTCAAGAAGCCCTTTACAAGGGCACAGAAAGTCAGATAACCAGGTGCTCTCACAGAAAGAGAGGCTGGAGGGTAAACTCTGACCACTGCTAAGTTGCTTGCCGTGAAGAACAGCAAACGTGAAATGAAGACTGACGACATGCACACAGAAACATCTGCACGTGCTCTCCCTCCCCAGTGTAAGATCAGCCTATCAAGCCTCTGGCAGAGAAGATTTAATCTGTCCATGCCTCCTCTCCCATAAAGGGAGCATTGGTAGAGGTTGTAGATAAGGGTTCTCAGCCCTGGAATTATGCGTGTGCTCAGTGTCCTGCTTGATCTTCCTTTGCCGCAATTCAAACAAAGTATTTCTTGCCCTTCTGCCCCCAAGATTCCCCCCCCTCATTTTTATACTGCTTTTTAGTATCTAAAGACTTCTCAAAACTGCACCCTCCCAAGTCTTCCTTAGATGGGAAGAACTCCAGCTCTTTAACTTCAGGTCATGTTTTTTAACCTAAGATATAGTCAGAGAAGTGCTAGGGAAAACTAGTTTGTTCCATTATTTCTATTACCACAGCATCTGAACACCGTCAGGAAGAAGCTTACTAAGCAACATGACTAATATTTGACAGATTATAAGCGCTGTACAGTTAATTTCAGCCCTGGCTGGGTCACAGTTCAGAAGCAGGAATCTGAATTGATGCTATGCCGGCATGCACACAACGCTGAACCAGCAAAAGCTTAAAGCCAAGACCTGTCAGTGAGAACAGACTGGCTAAAGACAAACAGTCTCCCACGACTGCTGCTCCCCCACCTCGTGTCTACTGCTCGCACAACTGGGTGTGCAAGTGTACAAGTGTACAAATGCCAGAGACGGCGATCCTTGGAACAGCCAGATATTGGGAAGTGCCCAGGAACGCTTTCTGGCCTTTCCTAGCCCAGTCTGAAGTATCTGACCTCCCAAGAAGGCTAGATGCTAGTGGATGGCAGGGAGACTGCTGTGGGAAATGTCTTCTCAGTCCCATCTCCGACAAAAGTGCTAGGCTGCAGAAAAGGAGTGGCAGATGCCTCCACGCTGCAGGTTCCCATGACCCACAGGACAACCTCACTGCCATTATGGAAGGGCGGTGGTAGAGAACAGGACAATTGTTTCGTTTTTGAACTCACCTTAAGAATTGGTACGTTATCCTGGTTGGCCTGAAACACAGCACGGTTGCAGAGACCTGCAACTCTGGACAAAGCACCCCAAGTAGCTGAGCTCTTATCAAAGGAAGCACCTGAAAGCAGATGAAGAATGTCAAAAAGCCCCCTACCAAAAAAACCCACAACACAAAAAAACCCACACATAAACCCAAAATCCCACAGGCTTGAGTAAGGGATGCTGGGTTCCACCTCAAGGTTGTCTCACTTTATCCATCACCCAGGAACTGGATGAAATAGCTCCCAAAAGAACAACTCTTAAAGAGATCCCTTCTCCCATGCTGGCTCTTAAGTTGGCTTCAAGGGAGAGGAATTGCACAGACAGTTAACGATAAGCTAATCTGCTTTCCACGAGGTGGAACCTTCTAGGTTTATTTCTACTGCAGCCAAGCCAACCACTGCCAGGCCAAAACCCAGTGCTTCCAAATAACACTTTATTTATAGCTTGTTATTTCACATTGGTCTGAAAGACTAAAAAGCTGCTTTGCTGATCTTGAAGTGGTTCAGACAAGGACAACATTCTGGAGTGGTTGGGGGCAGCAGCACTGCTGGGAAAAGTTTATGTTAATAATGCGTGGCAAGCAGAACGTTGCACAAGGGAGAAGACAGCTAGGAAACCCCTGAATTTGGTCTTACTGAACAGCTCTGGAGAGATAAGTACTTCTCAACTGCACAGCACACAGATTTCAGATTCTTATCAGTACCTAAAAGAAACTTCCTGATCAAGTCCTACGGTCACTTCAGTCATCGCTACCGCCCTGCAAACACAACCAGGACGTTCTGGGAAAACCCCTGTCCAAAGGCAGACCTCGAGTCCAGTGCAGGAGATTTCCATCTATGTTCAGTCTCAAGTAATTTATTATCAGGGTCAACACCCTCTGCTGTCCATGCTTTCAGCAGACTTCAGATGGGGCAATTGCATCAGATGCATTTTGGCAAGAATAGTCAGGTACTCTGAAGTACAGAACAGCAAATATTTCTACGTACAGAACAAACGGAAGGGGCTGAACATTCAAGAGGCTCAAATTCCAATGGAGTTCAGAGCAAAGGCAGCCTGTGTGGCGTTTAAGGATGAACCAAAACCACGGTACAGTGCAAAGCTCTCCACGTGTCACCTCAAGTCTTTCAATGCTCACTGTAGATCATGTGTTAGAAGTCCTTGCACTGTGAACTTCACTTGGGCTGGAGAGCTAGAAACACGGGTTCTTAGAAGTACAGGTAGCCCCAGAAAAAGCCATTTTTTAATGAAATGCCTCAAACACAAAGAGATGGTCTTACCACTCTGGTTCTCTGTAGTATCAGCCTCATGAATCTGATTGTCAAACCACATGTGCGCAACCGTCATGCGATTCTGTGTCAGAGTGCCTGTCTTGTCAGAACAGATAGTGGATGTGGAGCCCAGGGTTTCCACAGCTTCCAGGTTCTTCACCAAGCAGTTCTTACGAGCCATACGCTTGGCTGTTAGTGTCAGACATACCTGGAGACAAGGAAGAAGATGACAGGTTAGACACGCTTGTGCCCTACCACGTGGCTACCCAACTCACTGGGAGCATGGAGTGACAACCAGCCTACATGCCCTGCAAGTGGTTCCTTAATTCCGTGCTCACCCTGCCAGTGAAAAATAAACAGCAACATTTAGGCCCAGCTTCTAGGTTTAAATAACATTTTCCTCATTGCAAAACCTCCAGGAAAGGACTCTCAAGGCTTCAGTCTCCTGCTTCTCAGTGCATTGGGAAGGAAATAACCTGCCCCAGATAAACATTTTAGTTAAGTTGCAGTTCCCTAATCACAGGAATTCTCAAAATAGTTGGAGGCAGGCTACATATGACAAGGCCCAGAATAGCTCTGGTGATAGCGCTGCAACTTACGGGTGTAGGAACTGAACAGCCCCAGCTACCCTTTCTTGCCAGAGGCTCTCATCTGGTTCCAGCTCCCAACTGTTCATTCCCTGGCCCAGTTGCTGCTCTGCTTTCTAAGGCTGCATGGGAGACCCTAGCCCCATCCACCACCATCCTCTACACAGCTGATCACACCTCAATACTCCTGCCACCACTTCAGGAAATCAAACTTACAAGAACATTTGCCAGGTCCCAGATCAAAAGCTGGGACTAGACTGAAGCTTGCCGGATGCTCTGCCAGCCCTTCAGGATTGAAGGGGCTGATGTACGTGTGGGCACAGAAACCCTGAACAGTTGTAACAAGGCGGCCCCTTCCTGCCACAGAAAAAGGCAAGACAAGTCCACAACTCCTAGTCTTGCTCACTTTAGTTCTACAATGCCAAGCCTCTGTGCAGGCCTAGCTTAGAGACCCATCTTCATTAGAAAAAACGCTGCTGAACTTGACATCCATTCGGACTAGTCCAAATACACCAAGTGTACAAATCCTAGCCCTACACACTGACCAGAGTGCCTTCTGTTGCTTTAGCGTTTACCTCTGTGAATGCACACTGAGCATGAAGCTCTTCACTTCCTTAACAACCACATATGCAACTCATTCAATCTTTTTTCCCCCCCAAAACTTCACTCACTGTGACTGTTGCAAGCAGCCCCTCAGGGACATTGGCAACAATGATCCCGATGAGGAAGATTACAGCCTCCAGCCAAGTGTATTCAAGGATGAGTGAAAGGATGAAGAAGGAGACACCCAGGAACACAGCCACTCCAGTGATAAGGTGGATAAAGTGCTCGATCTCCATGGCAATTGGAGTTTTCCCCCCTTCCAGTCCAGAAGCCAGACTGGCAATACGGCCCATCACAGTGCGATCTCCAGTGCTAATGACAATGCCTCGAGCAGTGCCTAGAAAAAAGACAGGTTTTAGAAGACAAAAGCCCTTCCCCAAAACATGCTAAACTGAGTTTGTTCAGCCTGTCCTAGAGTTTAGCAAAATAACAATGCAGGTTGACATTCCAATAGTCAAAGTCTCTCACTGAGGCTATTTTTCCCCACTCTCTAGCAGCATGAGAAATAAATGGAGGTAAGTGCCACACAGGATTCTCCTGTGACTGATCAACCTGTATGCCCTCTCCCTACTATCCCAAGGAATCTAGAGGAAGCCAGCTTCAAGAAGTAGACAGTGTCCTCTTCCCTCCCTTAAGGGGAGGCCCATTTTTCTCTGCACAACGCTCTTGAGAAAGGGCAATAATAACCTTCAGTTTTGCTTTGTTGGGGTTTTTTTGGGGTTTGTTTTTGGGGGGTTTTTTTGAGGGTGGAAAAAAGCAGGGGCCAGTCTGCTGGTGAGAATCTGTCAGGAGAGGATCCATAGGAGTCAGGCAGAATTCTGCCCTGTCAAACAGCCACACCTTGACACCCTGTGGGTGTGGAAAAGATGCTCTGGGCTTCAGCACCAAGTACCTACCACCATACTCACAGCTGCAACAGGAAGTTCTGCCAGAGATGTTTGAAATCCCCGCTTTCTGCAGCAGTTGCAGTACTTCTTATAGCTCTGCCTAACCATCTTAGCTCACGCTACGTTATCTGCACTGTTAACACTGCTGCAACGAGGCAGCCACGCTCGAAGACACACCACACAGCTGCCCCTCTAGGAGGAGCAAGAAAGAAAAATAACTAGTGTTAGGGAGTCTTTGCCCACTGGACAGTATTGTAGTAGGAACGGGGAAAGCCTTTGCTGGGAACTTGCAGCCTGCTCTTCCATGGTAGGAGTAGGCTACCGACTAACACACCAAGCTCAAGCAGCATTTGCACTGCTTCCCTAGGCAGTTCAATCCCTAGCTTTGTTAGTACTTTAGGGAAGCAGGAGGGTTGCATACCTTCCACACAGTTGGTAGAAAAGAAGGCAATATTCCTGGTCTCCAGTGGGTTCTCATTGGAGAAGTCTGGAGATCTGGTCTGAGGCTCTGATTCACCAGTAAGTGAGGAATTATCCACCTACGCAGGAAAGAATACTTTGTCATGCACAAGCAAGCAGATGCCTTCAGCAACCAAAGCAGATAAAGCACTAGGCATCCCCTCTCCCACCCCACCACCCACTCACAGCACAGAAGATATTCTTTGAAACCAGGCTAATTTATCCGCCTTCATAATGAAGTGTTCAGACAGCTTGTCCCTGCTGTACCTTACAACCATGTGCAGATATGATCCGAAGGTCAGCTGGAATTCTGTCTCCTCCTTTCACCTCCACCAGATCTCCAACTACAACACCTTCAGCATTTATGCTGATCTTCTCACCATTTCTGACTACAAGAGCTTGCTGAAAGACAGTAAAGAAACAACTGAAGTCAAAAGCAACTCTTAAGGGGCTCGAAAGATCTGAATATCTTAAAATAGTTGTGCTATGGTTCTACAAGGTTTCTACTTGTACCAAAATGCTTATCTCCAATATGTATGCTATTTAATATCGAGAAAACAAAACCAGCCATTTTTCTTAAAGTTCCTTGTTGCCAAGGTGACAGTAAGATGGTGAGGTACACTACAGACTGTCTGTGAAGGAATCCAAGTTTTAGTGCTTATCACACCAGTTACTGAACTCCCCACACTGTCGAGAAAGTGTACTATGAATGTTAGTAAGCCAGTGGAATGCACAGGGTGCCAGGAACTGCCCTGGCCTATTAGCATAGCTGGAGCATAAAGAGGAAGGAGTCTCACAGACGCCTCAAAATTAAGAGCTTGGCAGACCAAGGAAGTGAGGTATTCCATACCTGAGGCACCATGTTCTTGAAGGACTCCATAATCTTGGAACTTTTTGCTTCTTGGTAGTAAGAGAAACAGCCAGTAATGATAACCACAGCTGCCAACACAACACCCAGGTACAGCTACAAGGGGCAGAGAAAGTGAGTCAGGGGATGTTCTGCCCGAGAGGCTTCCAGTTTGCCCAGATAAATCCCTCGGTATTTTAAGCACCCCACTACAAAGCACGGAGCTACTTGCAGTCTCTGTATGTTTTGTACACAAAGGCCGTCCACCAGCTAGTGTCGTTAACACAACACGAAGGAAGTCGGCTGCTCATTTCATTATGTGGAAGCACTCCAAGACATGGTAAGCTGACACACCGAATTTCCCGTGCTTATGGGAAAAGCTCCTGGACTAAATGCTTAGAGGAAGTTAAACTGCTTTGAGCCAAACAGGCTGCTCAGCCTGCCTTTGAGGTAAACCAGACATTTTTACTTACATTATCATTGTTGGCCTCCTGCTCCATCACGCTTTGTATGCCATATGCCAGAAAACATAAAATAGCACCAATCCACAGAAGGAGCGAGAATCCTCCAAACAGTTGCCGACAGAACTTTACCCATTCAGGAGTGGTGGGTGGGGGCGTGAGGGAATTTGGACCATCACGAGCCAAAATCTCAGCTGCACGTGCAGGAGTCAAACCCTAGAAGAGAGAATCCTTTCACAGGCCCTGAGGCAAGAGTGACTGGGGAGGGTAGCTCTGAGTTTGTTGATGTTGTCCCACAGCAGCAAGGACATGCTAAGAGGTAAAGGAGATCTCTGCAGCTGCCAGGGCTCTGCAGCACAAGCACAGGATGGAAAAGCTGAACACCAAAAGAGGAGCTACAGGATGACGGATGCTACTTGAGGAGCCTGCTGGCCATGGGGCTACAAACACTGAAGAAGGGCAGGAGGAGAAGTAGCAGACTTTGAGCTCTGAGGAACAGCTCAGTGCAATCCATTCTATCAAATTATGGAACAAGTGAAAGCTGGGGGCCATAAAAACAATGACACTTTGGCTTTCCAGGAAGTTCAGCTTTCAGAAGCCAAGGTCTTTGACAGAAATACTCAAGTCTCTGTGCTGTTTCAGAGTAAGAGCAGACTTGTTACTATATACAATCATGCAAAAAAAAAAAAAAAGCATTAAGCAAAGCTAACAAGAGCAAAGGTGCAAAACCAGTGCAGTGCTTCTGCACCGTACTTTGATGTTAGCCGGGACATTTGCACACCTCTTACTATCAAAGGGTAAGATTTTAACTGCTACTAGCCATCATTGTGTCTCTGGGCTTGTGCTGGCTCATTAGACTGTATCTGCAATGTAACAAACATTGCCTTTATTACAAGCTCCTCCGGAAAAAAAAATAAATCCAAGAATCAACTTGACCTTGGAACAATTCAGAGCCAGGTAACAGTCATTTTGTTTCTAACAAAGCCACTGAAGTATTGCAGTCAGGCTGTACAGTGGGAGGGCAAAGAGAAGTATTTGTGAGCTTAGGAAACTTAACTAGAGGAGGGAGATTAAACAACAAGGAACCCAAAAACCCCACAGAACACCCAGATCTCCCTTTGTGAAGCGCTCTGAGGCGAAATTGTTCCTTTCCAGAGCAGAGCAAGGAGAGAGGAAAAAACAAAGCCCACCTACCCGACTCAAGTCTGTTCCATATTTACGATGAAGTTCATCAAGGCTGAGCTTGTGGTCATCCTGAAAGACAAGAAATGGTTGGAGGTGAGGGGAAGAGATCGCTGTCCCTGCAGGCTGATCAGCAAGAGCTCAGCAATTCAACCTTCCAGCCTGGGTTTCCCGCCTGTAACAGTCTGATGAGATAGCAGACTCCAGTTCATCTTCTCTGTGAAAGAATCTCAATCTCATTTCACAACTCGAAGCATTCTCATCCTTCCTGTCCTTATGACTATTTGGGTATGACATGACAGCTTTTTAAACAATTTTGACTACATCTCAGTGCCATCTTTACGCCCTCAGCAGATTCTGTGAAAACTCAGGGTTTTGGTTTCTTTTTTTTATAGGGTGAGGGAGGATAGAAAGGAAAGGAATTGGGAAGGAGGACAGGAATGTACAGAAGATTAACCCTGTAATTACACACATTTTGAAGTAATGCTGTCAGCTTAAGCAGTGCTTCTTCCCCCAGAGCAGATCCTTTACACAGCTGGGCTATTTCTCAATTGGATCTGGTGGTACAGAGCAGTGCCTCACTTATAACGTTGTACTGGAGGGAGCAGATGCCTTAAGTTAACATCTGAGCACAAAAATCTCATCTTGGAGCAAGCTTTAGTATCCCCCAACCCAACAGAGGGGCCAAACGTGTGAAAAGTCCTAATTCAAATCCGCAGCACAGAAACAAAACCTGCATCATCTTCAAGGAGGTCGGACCCGGATGATGCTCAGACAGATGTATAGCATCACCCAGCACTCACAGATGAGGATGGCAGACACTCCCCACAGCCTCAAACATGACTAGGAGGCATAACACTGAGCTCAGTCTGAGCAGAGGCCAGCAGTAAAGGGAGCTGTACAGACTCGGCTCCTCAGCTGGACTGAAAACAGCAGTCTCGCTCACGTGACGGCACAATAAAGCCTGCAATGCTGCTATCCAGACAGTGCTTGCCTAGATGGGGAAGAGCAGCTACACTGCACTACAGGTAATGCAGGCAGGGGGATACTCAGGTGCTGAGCCAAGTGCCTTTTGAGAAGCGATGTTTTCAGGGCCTACTGCGTGGTCCTCTTGATGCTGAAAGACTAGCAGCATGTCTGACTTGGAGACAGAAGGGATGAGAAGGGGGACCAGTGCCTTCACCCACACCATGCTGCCAGCACACCAGCTCTTTCCTTCACATGAGGCCCATGGCTTTTAGTGAACACCCTTAAAGCTGCCCTTTCCATGCCCTACGCTCTTACCATTGTGACTTCCTTTTTAAGCTCATCCATGTCCCTCTCCTTCTTCCCCTTTTTCTTCTTTGCGCCATGCTCTGATGTAGCAGTGGGCTCATACTTGTCTCTTCCAGCCTGCAAGAGAAGACATGGTACCCTTAGAAATACCTCACAGACAACTTGTACAGCAGCAGACATGAACCGTGCACACAAGACTGCAAGGCAGACAGTGATTATGTTTTATTAAGTTATGCCACTTCAATACATAAAAAAAAGAGCTAGTGAGCAGGCAAGTCTGCTCAACAGTATCCCTGCTGCACAATGTCTGTCTGAAACCTGTGTAAGTCTAGCTAGGAGGAAAGCAAGCGACGCCCTATTCAGTTGGTCTTGATGTGTGAGCCCCAGCTCAAGCTGCAAGAGTGATGAAGAGCAAGAGAAACCAATTCCTGAGTGCATACGTATGTTCCCTTCAAGGCATCAACTGCTTCTCCCTCCCCCCTCAGTCTTCTACAGCCTCTGGCAAGGAGCAGCCTATCAACTGAAGATAAATAAGAGGTGGTATCTCTGACTGCTTGAATGTGGGGGAGAAGTTCCAACACTTTCATTCTCAGTTTGGCACTCGAGCTGGCTGGTTACGCAACAGAAATCTGCTTTCAATTTATGGCAGTTCGACCAGCGAGAAGGGTACATGAAGCAGTAGCACGCTCTCGCAGATTCAACCTGTGCTCAGTCCTGCTTACGCTTCGCAGAGCGGATGATTCACAGAAAGCCTCTTTATTCAGAGGGGTTTTCACGCACTTTCACTAAGGTTAATAATTACACAAAATCACACAGAGATTTAGATCTTGTCACAATGGCATAAACAAGCATCTAAGAACAAACAAATCGTGACATAGCGCATATAAACACCACTTAAAGGACAAAAAAAAACATACAGAAGAGTTACAGGCAGAAATAATCCCAAACTGCAAGATGTTTGGACACCATGTAGGGTACCACAACCAGGCACCAGTACAAGCCTTGCAGTGCAGTTCCTTCATGAAGTACTCCACACATTTCCAGACACTCACAAACCTTCAAGAGCAGCTTTTCCCTCCCTTCCAATCTGTGTAGGGCCTATTACATCCCTGCCAAGTTTTATGTGATGAGATTTTCACCCAACAAGATCCCCAAGAAGTATTTTGCAGTTAGTGGCACCAGTCAAACCATTAACAAGATTAAGAGAATGTTTCAAAGGCAATCGTCTTGATCTTTGCAGGAGCACCTCAAACTGGATTCCTGAGAGCCATCTGGACACAGAAACTATTGTTAGGAACCAAGAACTGCCCTGTTGAGCAGCAAGCATGGGAAATCTGTGTTACTGACTCCAACAGAAGTAAAAACCAAAACCAAAAGTGAAACTACACAGGAAAAAGAGGGAAAAAAAGAGAGCAATCACTACTCTTCTAAAAGAGCCCATCAGTCACATCTAGACAAGAATTTTTGTTGTTCTTAGAAAGCCCTGTGCACACCACTCTGCAGCCATAGGTGTACATGTCGCAGGCACAGAGGCCCTCTGGCCCTTGTTCAGTAGGGGCAGGCTTTGCATCCCCCATATCCTTGCACGCAGCTACGGAGCTGTGTAATGGAAAGTTTTTACTAAGTGGAGCCGAGCAGAGCTGCATACCTCATCCAGGAAAACGACACAGAAGTACAGACTGTCAGCATTCCTGACATTCTCCTCCCTGCACCTAAACTCCCATTTCATTTCTTAAAAAAGAAAAATCCACAGATCTGAAACCAGCGCGGCCCTCACATTCCAGCATCACAAGAATTTGCCATGGGGCAATTCACAAAAAGTCACCATGAAGCTCTTTCTCCTTCATTCTCCAAAGGAAACAACTTTGATTTCTGCTAGACCTCTAACAAACAAGTCCAAACACAGTCCTGCGCAAAACGCATGTTGCTTGATTATCGCTTGAGACGAAGAATGATTTCGAATGAAGGTGAAGGAGCTGGTGCCTTGACTAGCAGTCCATCACCTTCAGCTTCACCCTTCCCCCCAGAAAAGCTTGGCAAGCTCTTGCAGGTGATCTCAAGGCCTTCTGGTTCTTTGAAACTTCTGTGAGAAGTAGTTACTCAGCTTATAGGGGGCAGCTGTGAACAACCCAAGAACGTTCAGATCTTCCAGCTGCAGAGACCACCTACAAGTGGGCAAACATGAAAAGGCTCAGTGCCCTTGTTCAAGCATGGTGTGCTTAAAAAAAAAAAAACTGAACAAAACCCACAGTGATCAGCTGCAGTCAGGGCAAAAAAGGACAAAAAAAAAAAAAGGCAGATAGAGTTACTAATTTCTTTAAGGACCAAGTATTTGGGTCTCAGTGGAGTCCACCTCACCAAGGAACTCAGTAAAAAACCAGTAAGAGCAGTACAATACTTTCCCTTCTGTTGCTTTAGTGCCACATCCCACCCTTACAGAAAAGGTATGTCAGCAGCACAGGTTTCAGCTCTGGCTATAGGGTCACTTCACGCAGACTCTGAACTTCCCGCTCCATCACTCAAACCTGAACCTGACACACAGATCAGTGAGTCCTGCTCCCGCACCGTGCCTTCCAGGCCACTGCCTCTCTTCTGGCAAGGTGAGCCAAAGCACTTCAACAAAGGCTTGTGCTGGCTGGGCTGCCAGGGGGTTCATCCCACATCCCCCAGAGCTGCAGGATTTCCCTGCTCTCCCCTCCTTTTCCTGCGGTACAATGCGAAGAAGGCCTACGGTACTCCAGATCCACATCTTGCAGAGAATTAATCACATGGCCTGAGCACAAAGGAAGGTCTGTCTCATCACAAATGTCACCCGTTACTTGACTTAGCCTAGGAACTCTGACTCATCAAAACTGCCACAGAAAACACACAGCCTTTTTTTTCTTCCATGCGAGATTTTTTTTTTCTGTTGGCTTAAGCACAACATTTGTACACACCAGTGTAAGAAGTTCTATAGAGACCCCCAAAAATTCTATTGTCTTTCAGGTACAGCTTATGCTTTTCCGCTCTGGACTAATTGAGCCGTTGGTGGCTGATGTTCTCCACACAAGCCATGACTGACCAGGAAACAGGAGGGGTGCAAATCAGCCGACGAGCTCAGAAGTGCTCTATTCTAACATCACCTAATCCAACAAGAAACGACAAGTAAGAGCCAAAATAAATTACGCAGTCTCTGGGGGCCTGGTCTGTTCTAGTACTTATGTCATTATAATCAACTGTGCAGAGAAAACAGAAAACTTACTGTCCTGCTGCCTCAGAAGACAGTCTTCGGTAAATATATTAACCGGATGAGTCATGGAACAGACTGCCTATTGGACTGGAAACACCACTCCATGACCCCATGTACTCCTAGCAAAGGATTTAAATGCCTTCTCTGGATCCTTCTTACTCCCTTCCCAGAGCTGTGTTCAATCTCCTCTCTTTAATGAGAAGTCTAATCAACTACATCAATTGAACAGACTCTCAGCATCTACAAAGCAGGTTTTACTCAATAGTTAGCAATTGCTCATAGTGAGCAAACTGCTGCTTTCCAAATTATGGAAGGACAAACTCTCCTCCCATGACAAGGGATCTAAACCTTGCAAAGGTTTTCATCACCAGGGTAAAAACAGGACCACACCCACACTTTAAGTCTTCTCTGGGTATTAGGACAAACATCTCTAGTTCTTGTGGAGCTGCTTGAAGACCCAAGCAGAGAGCTGCCTTTCCAAATGCCACCGCTGCACAGCTGAGCTGCCCTTCCTGGTTTTTGGCGCTGTGTCAACCAGAGTGTCACCTCCCGCACTTCTATGCCAGCAATTAGTGCACCTTTACGATCGATCCAGGCATCTCTAGTAGTTGTTAAACCCATGAAGATGCGTGGACTGGACACAGTTCTCCCCTAGAGGAGCTGGTGGTTTCTGCTGCTTCTTGAACAGGCCTGGGTGAAGCATGACCTTCTGCTGTTTTCTGCAGGTCAGGATCCCACCGGCTTGAGGGTTGCAACTCACAGATACAGACCACTTGCCAGAGACCCTTCATCCCATTACATCGCTTCTGCAAAAACGTGCATTGGCTAGGCCCAGGGTTTTCTTTGGCAAAAGGAGCATCCTCTAGCCATAGTATTAAAAAGTGGGAATGAAAAAGGATGGGGATGAGGGAAAGTAATATATTAAGATTTCTTAATTGCACCAGATAAGGACTGCTTTGATTTGCATAATTTCCCCTCAAATAGTCTATTATGCAACAGACCTTCCTAATTTCTGACAGGAAAAAGCCTTTAACGGGGTTTCAGGAATTAGCACTGACCTCCAGAAGCAACTCAAAAAACACTAAAAACTGTGTGCTGCGCCCGTGCAGTGAGAGAGACCGAGTGAAACATACTGCTGTGTGCAGACAGCTTCCAGGCAGCTCTAAACAGAAATGAAATCCCGTATGCTTTCCTCCACTACGCACAACCCCCTTGGATAATCTGCTTTTTGGGCTGAACAATATACCCAGGCAGCTCACGGCCCTCCCCTCATCCCGTTACCATTTAAAGTAAAACAGACGCTCCGTTCGGCTTCTCACAGCTAAAGAGAAAAGGAACTTGTTCTCTCACACTTATGCTCTTACTTTCTCTTCCATCCCCATGCTCCCATGGGAAAGAGGTTTCCTTTTCGGGCACCCTAACTCAGGACAGACACATGCTGTTCAGTGTTGCATCCACACACTGCCTTCTTCACAGCCTTGCTCTCTCACATCCCCATTTTTCAGGTGTTCGCCAATTACTCGCATGCATTCTCAGCGCTAAACGAACAAGTCTTGTGACTTGCTACCAGAAAGCCTGAGGCAGCCGTACACTGTTGAATTATTCCCATTGTGTCGGTGCTTCAGTTCCAGGTCAACATATTTATTATCCATGCAACCTATGAAATCTGAAATGGAAGTGAGACCGTTAACAGCCTTCTATATTAGAAAGTGTTCACACCTCCTATTAGTCCAGCCAAGGCAACCCTGAAGCATTCTGTACTAGTCATACATACACACACAACCCTAAGGCTTCTTTGATGATTTGAAGCATCCAGAAAACTGCAACAACACCAAATCCTCCCTTGGCGTTTTCTCTCTTTGATGACCTCTTGTGCACGCTACCCGTTGCCCACCGGACTGAAATACATCCCACGCTAGGCTGCCAAGTGCCAAAAGCACTTCACTGAGGGGGGAAAAAAAAAAACCCAAAATCCACCCCACACACTCCTCAACATCCTTGCCCAGGGAACTGTTCTTTCAGCCCCGTTCTTCACATGGTTATGCCACCGCTGTAGCACGGGTATGAGGCCAATGCAAAGTCAAGCGAAGGTCTGAACAGCGCCCGGGCCGAGCGGAACACCTGCGGGCAGCGACAGCCTCTGCGCCAGGGCCCTGCGCGGTCTCCCTCTCCTCGGGGAGAGAAGAAATTTGGGAATTTCCCAGGAAACGAGCCTAAAACAAAGGTAAATAAAAGCCTATACACCTCCAACTATCCAAAATACACAGGGAAGTATCTGAAAGGAAAAAGACATCCAAGCAACGAAGCGCAGAGCAGTTTCTGGGTGACGGGAACAACCCAAGAGGGTTTCTGCCCCGCGTACGGCCCGTGAGCACAACAGCCAACTTCTAGAAGCCTTCGCTCCCGTTTTCAAGAGCATTCGCGTACTAAACGATAGGATGCGGGTTAAGCACTGCTCCTCCTCGTGGGCTGTAAGGCAGAAACAGCGCCGGTGCAGGGCAGGAACCGCTGCACGGCCCTCCCTGGGGCTTCCCAACGCACAGGGCAGGCACGGCAAGGGGCAGGGGCCACCACCACCAGCTCCCATCGCGCCCTCACAACTACCAACAGGCAAATGAGCCCTAATTAAGCCCTAATAATCCTGACAGCTCCCCTCCCCCCGCCCCCCTCGTGTCTCAGGAAGTCTAAAGTACTCTTAGGAGACGGAGCAGCAGCGGCGCTCCGCAGCTCAGCTCCAAAAGGGCATCAGATAACACCCGCCCCGGGGGCTGCGGGCCCCACACACCCCGGGGGCGGGAGGCCCCTTTTCGGGGGGACTCGGCGCCAAAGGGAAAGAGCGGCGAGCTCGGGCTCCCACCCGGGCCCGGGCTCACCGGCACAGGGCCCTCTCCTCCGCGGCCATGTCTGCCACCGGGCCCGCGGGGAGAAGCCGCCGGCGCGGCGTGTGCGGCCGCCGCCGGCGCGCCAGCCCGTTACTTCCTCTCCCGCCCGCGGCGGGAGGCCGCCGGGGCACGGGGCTCGGCGGCACCGGCGCCGCCCTCTAACGGCCGCTGCCGCCCGCCCCGGCCCGGCCCCGCACGCTGCCACACGACGTGGCCGCCACCCCCCCACCGAGCCCAGCACAGACAAAGCGGAGCCCCGCCCGCCAGGGCCGGAGTGGAAAAAAGACTGGCCACGGTCCGGCTCCTTGAATTTCCCACTCCCGGCCCGCACGCCCACGCCCCGGCCGTGCGCTCCGCCCCGGCCCTGCCGCTCACCCCCTTGCCCATGGTGCCGGGCGGCTGCGTGCGGGTCAGGCGGCGGGGGGCGAGGAGCGGGGCTCAGCGGCGCCACGTGTCCCGGCCGGCGGCAGGTGCGGAACAATGGCAGCGCCCCGGCCGCCGCTCGCCTTCCTCCTCCTCCTCCTTCCTCCTGCTCGGCGGCTCCTCTCCTTCACCTCGCCCCCCTCTGCCCCCGCCCGGGTCGCTCCTCTCCGTCGCCACAGCCGCCCGCAGCTCCGAGAGCCGCCGGCTTCCCGCCGCATAAAGAGCCCTCGCCGCCCCGCCCCGCCCCGACTCGGTCCGCCGCCCCGCCCCTCCGGGCACACGGGGACGGGACGAGGCGGGCCCGGAGGACGGGGGGGGGGGGTGACCGTGGGCGGGAGCTGTGCCCGTGGGCCCGGCCGCGGGTGCACCTCGGGGATCACCTCGGCTGCCCCTCGCCGGGGTGGGGCGAAGCGGGTCGGGGCCCGGGAGCTCCTTCCGCCCTCCCGGCGACGAGGCCGCCGGGGGGCGCCGCGCCGGGCCCCAGCGCCGCCGCCATGCCGGGCCGGGCGCCGCGGTTCCCCTCCCCCCTGCAGCCCCCTGGGGGGTTGGCGGTTACCGGTCACGGAGGGGACCCTGAGGCCTTGGGGTGCCCCGTGGGTTTCCCGCCGGTCTCGCCGGCGCTGCCGCCCCTCACGGAGGGGCACAAGCTCCCCGCAGGCCCCTCTCCACCCAAGCCTGTGCCGCCGCGGGGGTGACATGGCACCCACGGGGCTTCAAACCTTCCGAGGCTCCAGCTCACTCTGTACCCCGTGCTCTTGCCAGAACCCGCTTCGGAGCGTGGCACTTGGTGACGGAGCACTCGGTGAGGAGGTACAGGGCATCTTTCTCTGCCCTCTGCTGCTCAGGGGGCCCGGCCAGGGGACCGCCATCCTGCCCTTCACCTCAAAGCTGGGAAGGATGGGCGCCAGGGTGGTGATTTTTTCTGTTTGACCACTTGCTTTATACTTTTGTCAAGATGCACTGGCAAAGAAAATCAACTCCTGCCCTTTTTGGTGACTTAGGAGAACCTCCTGGACCTTCTGTGAGCTTGGAAATGAGTGTTTCGGCACCTTCTCCCCCATGGGATGCTTCACTTGCTGAGGGCCCCAAAAATTAGCTGTGGGGGCGCTGGGCATTTTCTTGCTCACCAAGAATGCATTTCCCTGCTAGGTGGGGGTTGAGGCTCCCCTCAGCAGGAGGAGATAACTGAATTCAGGCCTTAAACATCCTGCACAAGACAGTTTGCTCATCAAACTCTCACAGACCTGTGTATGTAAGGGGAAAGGGTGCCACAAAAACCATCACGGTCTTTTAAAGGCAGCGGAGGGCAGCACACCGTTGGTGGCACGTGGTCCTGTCCCTGTGCCCTCCGCCTGCTTTTAGAGCTTTGGATGAATTTGGCTCCTGTGGGCAGGCAGGATGCTTCATCTCGGCAATTGCAGCTGGACCCGCGCGGCGCTGAGGTGCTACTGAGACTTCACGTAGTGAACTGTGAAGTAAAAACCAGCGGCAAGATCAGATGCGATTTTAGAGAATTTGCGATTTCAGAGGCACTTTTTTTAGTCTTTTGCCTAAGCTTCGTTTTATGCCTCTGATGGTCTTTGTTGGATCTGGCACTCTGTTGACAGACTTGGAGACTGAAGCTTTACAGTTTACCCAGAAAATACATGAAAATACATGGCACCTGGGCAGCTGTCTCCCTTCCAAGCTGCACCATCTCGCCCCCGAGGCAGCACTCTCAGTTAGCTCTCGTTACTCATCTTTGAGGTTTTCTTTTAAGAATCCCCATGAAAGGCCTGGCTCTTGCCAGCGGCTGGGGAGAAGGAGGTAGGCATTAGGAACTGAGGTGAAATTTCAGAGCCTGAAATCACCTAATTCATTTCGTTTTCACCCCTTACCAGCATTTCACTCCTTAGGAGCAGCCCCTTGTACCAAACTGAGGTTTGTGTCAATGATGTGGGACACTGACAGAACACCTCCAGACAACTTCAGAGCCACCTTTCCCGTCGGAGTGCCACCTAACCAGCGTGGTCGGTTTGGCGCACTATCAATTATATCCATCCTTTGCTCTGGGACAGTCGTCACCTTGCCATTTCTTCACAACGTGAAGCTGTAGTGTGCAACTGTGGTGCCACAAACTCCGACCTAGCGTCTCTTGCAGGAGGAAAAACGCACCGCGGTTCTGTTACTGGCAGAGATTTAAATAGTGCAAATCCATACGGGTCAAAGGAAATTTTATTATGTCAAGACAGGCAGGGAGGGTAGAGTACTTGTGTTCTCCCATAATAGAGAGATTAGCGTAAGAAATATCAGGAGAGCTCTGTTTTCAGTATCTACAAGCAATTACAAACTTACTTTGATACCTTGGCAGGGCAACTGAGGGAAGCAGAGATAACATACAGGGAACGTCACTCCTGGCAGCGGGTCAGATGCAAATCAGGTTTTAATACCTGAAATTTCCTGCTCTTTGGTTTGTGTGTCCCTCTCCGTTCATCCCAGGAGTAATCGTGAATCGTTATTTTGCAGATTTGCCGCAATACATCGTCTTTCTCTTCAGGCTGCCCGCTGTGGTGCAGCTGTGGGTTGCTGAACAGCAGTCAAATTCCGGGAGGAGGTAGCACAGGATGCGATGAAGGGAGAAGGGTGGGCCTTAAGTAAAGGGTGTAGGGCGTTATGTGAATGCCTGCTGCTGTGGACATCACACGGCCCTTCTGCAGCGTCTGTTACTTGGAGAAGCTGGGAGTGTTTTACAGCACAAGTTTTATTACGGCCATTTTAAAGATGAGAAAATGGAGTCAGAGAGAGGGAAGGCAGGCATGCAGAAAAGCTTTACCAGGTTCTAGTTAAGAGTCCAAGGTTCTGAAAGCCCTTTGCTCTTGCTGCTAGATATGACAGTTTCTGCTCAGGCGTATTCCTCCTTCCATAACAGACTGCATGTAGCTTGACACAGAGAAGCAAATCTTCTTGATCCCTTTGCCACAGCCTAGGTCTGCCTTTGCTGGGAAAACTAGGATCCTGGCAGTGCATACTCCCCAGAATAGGAAAGAATCTTATCTCCCACCTGTCTTTTATTTTCTGTGACACCTTCCATGTTCACCAGTGCTTTGCATGTGTTGCAGCAAGAGCCACACTTTGGCCTTCACCTTGAAAACCCCAGCCGCTTCTTCAGTGGCAATTAATATGCAGTTTGCCTATGGCCAGTCCAGTGCCCTTCCCGGCAGAGACGAAAAGCTCCTGTTGCTCCCACTTACTCAGCAGAAAAAAAAAGGAAAGGAGCTGGCCCAAACGAGCTATTTTCCCTCATCCACTTGTCCCTTATCTTCAGAGTCTCCAGAGGATGGGGTTACCCACAGCAGGCTAAAGCAGGCAATGAAAGCGGGCAGCAATGCCGATCAAACGAGATGTGCTCCACCACGAGGCCCGTGTGGTTCAGCAAGGCGGTCGGAAGGGACCCATGGTTTTGGCAGGGTAATTCCCTGCGGAGGGGACCCAGAGCCAACAAGACGCTTGTATGTAGCTGTGTTTCTGTCGACATGCCCTCTGTAATTACAGGTCTCGCACCCCCGTGCTGTCCTGTCCCTTGCCTTTAATGAGATCACTTTAAGAGATAAGGCTCCATTAAATGACAGGGGGGAAAACAATATCTAACCATGAGGTGAGCAAAGATCAAGATCCACTATACACCCGGTCAGGCTTGGCTAAACTTCCTGCACTTTTTTCCCTCCCTCTGGCTGAAGGATACAAACATTTTGCATTTTTTGACAGTATTTTGCATGTTTCTGAAGCCTTCCAAGTCATTCAAATGCTGTTGCTAAAACATGACAAAGGCTCCTCAAAAGCCCTGTGAAAATTAGGGCCCCGGCCTCTGGCACTGCACGGACATGGCTTTTCCTTCTTTCGGAGCGACGGCGTGGCGGGCTGCGGAGGCGAAGGGCAGAAATACGCAGCATTCCTGTCATTTTGAGCGCCTCGGTGCTATGCCTCTACAAAATTCCTGGGTGCTTGACACTTCCCCTAGGTGGGAACTTTGGCTGCTCAAACATTCTCAATATAAGCTCAAAGTGCCTCAGCCCAAGCACTTAAAAACTGGATTTTTTTGTGTTTTACCAGAGAGGAGGTGGAGGCTTACTATGCAGTGAATCAGATCAGCGTGTGGGATTTAGGAGAGCATGGCTCCTCTCCTACTGCTGGGGGATGGGTTTTCACTCCTGGTTCACAGATCCGGGTCACAAATCCCCAAAGACCACTTGGAGGGGGAGATGCTCTAAGAGCACGAGAAGCAAAGCCACCGCCAATGCATGGAAATACACTGTTCAAGGGTTTGCGCTTCTCCGGGAAAAGTGTTTAGGAATCCGCAAATCAAAAAAAAAAAAAGAAAAGGGTTAAACTTTTGCTCTGGCCAAATCTGTAACATGTATTTAAGTGACACTTCTTTTTTAAAGGCCATAATCATAATCTTCCATTCCATTTTTAGTTACCAGCGCCATTTTTAATTCACCCTTCTTTGCCAGTGAGTTATCTGGGAGATAAAGCAGCTTTGAAATCCCTAGACTCCCTGGAACCACAGCGTATATCTGTGTGTGCACTTTGCCATTCCTGAGCAGATAAACCAAGTGCCATGTAACTTACGCCTTCTCTGCAAATCGTTTGAGCGCTGGTGGCTGCATGGGAATATATTTAAAAGAGCATAAGGTTGAGCCAAAAATGACTGCATGTACTCCTCTTTTTTTTTTTTCTCCTCCCATTTGCACCTGCCTATATTCCATGGCAGGGAAATGATTGCATCTAAGTATATACAAGCTGGTGAAAAATGCCAGATTCCTTTTTTCTAATCCATACTTGGACTTCTTTTTTACTGAGCCGAGAGAGTGCAAGTGGGTGTATTATTGATAAGTTAAAAGGGAGTTGAAGATTGTTGCTCTAGGGTAGACGAGGAGAAAAAACCAAAGTACGTGTTGCCATAATAGAAACAGCTCTGGTTGGCATTGTACTGTGCTACAGACACATTTTCAAACATAGAAAAGGCATTGATACCTTCCCATTAAAAACTTTCATTAGAAAAATACGACGTTTCCGAAGAGAAACACCCGGAGGTCAGGAAGTGCCAAAGTCCAACCTCTGCTCTCTCCACCTGTCTGCATGCTCTGTGGTGCAGCCTTCGGCTGCAACACACTGCTGCATCCAGCCTTCCAGGTGAAACGCTGCACAATGAATGTGAGGGCACCAGCTTTAACAGGCTGAGGTTTATCTCCACCTGCCATAATGCTTCATCAGCCAATGGTCTCTGAGCTCGAGAGACCCTTTTAGCAGGATGGCTGGAGGTGTTTGAGAGAGGCTGTCGGGGACACTCGCTGGCTGCAGCCTCGGAGACCGAGGTCAGCATGGAGCTCAGCGCCCTTCCTGTTGACCGACGGCCAAGTAAGGGTGACGGCAGGATCTTAAGAGCGGTCTAGTGGTGCTCCACGGTGTCAATCATATCTTCTAATATCCGATCTGGCCTACAGGAGGCTGTGCCCCACTTCCCCATACTTTACACAGCCAGTAGTGGTACTAAAGCTGGGCATTCCTGGTAGGAAAAGAGAGGATATGGCTGAAACTTGTTGATCTGAAATAGCTTGAATGTGACTAGTTTCTAAGCAAGCTACATAAGGCATCAAATTGACAGGGCGCTGGGGGAGGACTGAGAATATTCTTCCCAGCATGACAAGGATGGATTTTCTGGAGGTGGCTGCTTCTGTTCCCGTACAAATGATTACTTTAATACAATGAAAAATGAACAATATGAGTTTGGGCACCTATGGCCTTAAATAGCCACGTCTTTAATTTTCATTTAAGTCTGCATCCATCAATAAAATATTTTATATTGTTCGCTAGACAACTTCAGTTCTGCACAAGATGTTCAGTCTGGCCCTGGTTCATCCAAACACTTAAAAGCTTTGCTGAATCAGGGCCTTGCTTCTCATTAAAGCAGGCACTTTTTATTCAAGGAAGGAGAGAGCATGGTGCAACCTTACCTCACTGTGTGGGCTCACTTGGCAAGTGCTGCGCACAGTAATAGGTTATGGATTAGGACCCTGTCCTCAAGGAGCAGGCTCTCACTCCGGTTCTTCCACCAGACGCATTTTTCAGCTGGTAGTTATCAAACTGGCATGACCTTGGGGAAGGAGCTAGTTGTTTGTTAGAAGTGGTACTGATCTGCTGGGTTTTTTGTTTCCCCTGCACCAGGAAAATTCTTCTATACAGCCTCAGGATTATAGTGAAAAGGTTGAAAGTATTGGGCTCTACGGTGGAGTCAGTCATTGTGCAGGTTCACTTTTGGGTAATCCAGCCCCTGAGAACATTTTTGCAAAAAGCTACAAACCCAGGTATGGGGGTAGGGCAAGCACTACAGAGCAGACATTTTAGTAGTGCCTCTGTCTAAAAAGCAGTGTGTGGTAAGGAGGAAACCCAAATGAAAACAGACATAGCCCCCAGGTACATTCGAAGGATGCCTCACTAAAAAAGAGGGAGGGTAATCTCGTCATTCAGGTGTCTGGGGCTGTGTCTGGTTGTCCCAAAACCTGCGTCATCACTAGCAGGGCAAAAGCATTCCCTCACCACTGTAATCCCCTGTCCCTTCCTTCTGCTGCCCTGGCACTTCCCAGCAGCCGTGTTGGCACCAGTGCTGTGGACAAACACTGTGGAACAGGTGGGAGAACCGATCCCACTTGAAACAAACACGCAGGAAGCATCCCCCGTTTTCTTTCCCTTGGAGTCTTTTTGTGCAGGGAGCTGCTCTCACATCAGGACTACACAAAGAGCAGTGCCAGCGCACAGCAGCGGTGCCATTAACTGGCATTGCCAGCACAGTGTGGGAGCCAGGAGCCCCCAGATTTGCTGGTAATCGAGTATAGTTCCTATAGGGGTCACATGCCTTATAATGGCCAAGTGCTTCACAGCTGTTTGGAAAAACATCCTGCCCACCTGGAATTAATTCACAGAATCATAGAATCACAGAATGGTTTGGGTTGGAAGGGACCTTAAAGATCATCCAGTTCCAACCCCCCTGCCATGGGCAGGGACACCCTCCACCAGACCAGGTTGCTCCAAGCCTCATCCAGCCTGGCCTTGGACACTTCCATGGGTGGGGCATCCACAGCTTCTTGTCTCCTTGAGACAAGAGAGGTAGGGCCTCAAGTAGGATGCCCCTAGGGCTCTGCAGAACTGACAGAGCTGGGGAAAGGGCTAGGAAACACCCCGGCCTCACCCCAGTCTGGATTTGGGTGAGTCTGAGTATGGTCCTAATCCCTGACGCTCAGGAATACTCCTGACTTCTGGAGTTTACGTGCGGAGGAAGTGCTTGTCATCTTAGGCGAGGTGCGCAAGAAGCCTAGGGAAGAGCGAGGATGTCACCTGCACCAGCCGCAGCCAGCCAGCGGGGTGGCCACAGGGTGCAGGCTCACACTAGTTATCCTAAACTGTGTTGCAGAGGGAGTTTTGTGCCCTAGGAAACATGAAGCACATACGCAGGATTGGTGTTTATATATGGGGCTTGTTTCAGGACAATGTAACTGCTGGGAAAAAGGATGATTAAAAAAAGGTTTTGCAACAGACAAGATAGCTCCATAAAATCCTCCGCTGCCTGAGATGGAAATCCAGCAAAAATAAGCTTCACCAACAAATCCAATTCATTCCAGCCTCTTGCGGCAGGGAAATAAGAGAACTGCCAGAACAGTGGGTTGCAGTTCATGGCGTGAGTGCATCGGTATCATTATAGCCTTGAGATGAGCAGTTGCCCTTTGTAAGAACTGCACATTCAGCAGCAGAATTGTTCTGTGCAGATGGGCTGTAGCCCAGGGATGTGTTGTATTCCCGGGCTGTTCACCGCCCAGAGTCACTCAAGTAGGCATGAGCAAGCAAAGCGCTGAGCAGCTATAGATTTTTGCTTCAAGTTTGAGAGTCTTGCGTCTCTGCAACACAGTTTTAATTCACTAACAAGTTCTGTTTGCAGAACACCTTTCTCTTCAAGGATTTTAAAACCTACCTGTTTGCACTGATCACTGTTCTGGGGCAAAAGAGCAGAGCTGCTTATCAACACTCTGTAATAGTACTCCATGGAAAAAGTAAGGAAATTAATTGCAAGAAGAGAATTGAAGAGTGAGAGAGAATTCAGATGACAGGCAGAGTTGACAAGCTTTTACAAAAATGTAATTTCAAAGATTTTTCTGTCTACATGTTCAGAACCCAAACAAGAGAGCCTAAAACGCACCCTCGACTGGCAGCAACTGAGATCTTGAGAAGGGTCCCTCTGCATGGCAGAGGCATAGCATCTCTTTACAAGCAAATGCTTAGGAAACCCATTCTGTCCTTTGTTACAAGAGCTCAGCTTAACCCCCCCACTGGCGTTACCTGGGATTTCTGGTGTGCACAAGGACAAGCGCTAGCCCAGAGATTCTTCCAGCAGGGTTTCACACGAATGCATGCATGGTTGCTTCATTTTGTAAATAAGCCAGGGAAGGCTGCTTGCTGCTACAGGAAGGGCAGGATGTAATTCCCGTACAGTTGCAGAAACAACCTGCATAAACCGCAGTTTCACCTTTACTGTGGATGAAGTTCGCTCTAACTTTCCTGGGTCTAACAAAGTCCTAGCAAGTGCTGTCTGTATTGCTGCTTACGCTGTGTGAAGACCAGAGGACACATACTTTAATCAGCTTCAGCATGCATTGCAAAGAAAGGGTCTGAGTGGGCCTGGACATATGACATACCCACAGGAGCGTGTCTGGACACTGCCAGCAACTGTATGCTGAGCATAGCTGTGGTCTCACTGCAGAGCAGAGCCGCAGGGAGCTCGTCATCTTTCCAAAAGTTAGTGCAGAGCAGTGGTGGCTCGGATTCAAATCAGGGAAGGACCCTTGCTGTCTCCTCCAGGCGTGCAAGTCACACTGTCCTTGTGGGCAGGGCAGAGCCAGCTGCCCAGGAGAAGCTCTGGGGAGGATGCTGCTCTGTTTCTCCCTCCACCTCCCCTTACTCAGGGGATCTGCAGGCCGACTGATTTACAGCCTTGCTCAGAGATGGCCAAAAGGCTGCTCCGAGCTATCTGTCCGGATGTGCTTCTGAGTTATGACTTTCAGGCTGCCCCAGGCACCCCCAGTACCAGCAAAGCACCTCGGCAGTGCCTCATGCTGCTGAGGGGAACAGGGTGGCAGGTCCTTTCCTCCCGCCTAAGGGCCACCCATCTCCACCCCACTGTGCGAGGCAGACTGTCATGCAGCCATCACACTCTTGGGCAGCGCTTCTGTCTGCCCTAGATAAAAGAGTTGCACATTGGCCAGAGGCTGTGATGGGCTCCATCTGAGGGATTACACCCAGATTAAGAAAAAGTGGTCCTGTGTTTAATCAAATTAACAAAAGTCTGAAGTACAAGCTGGCAGCCAACAGGAGCACAGACCATGCGCACCGGAACAAGATCATGCGGATTTCTAATGCATCGGTTCTTCTGGCTGCCCAAGGCCATGGCTGGTGAGGGGAGGATGATGTCCATTTGTCATGAGGAATAAGAAGTGCGCATGCTGCACCCTTCTGAGAGCTCGCTCATGCTCTCATAGCCACTTTGATGCACTGCATTAGCCACTTGTGGATTTATCCACTTGGAAAACTGTGTCTCCAAGGTAGTCCCATGCTAAAAGCCTCATCAGGCCATTATCTACACTGTACAAGAGGGAGAAAGAAACACGGCACTGAGGGGCAGGCATAGGATTCATATTGTTCCCATACTCACTAGAGAGCAGGTCTCCAAAGATCAAGTCATTCTACGGACATCCGCTGCTGAACCTAGAGGGAGGTGTCACTCTGGAAGAGCCCCATGTTTCTCCACTAACTCTGGCCCAGTTCAAAGACCTAAACTTTTGAAGAAGCTAAAGTTAGGGGCAGTGCAATTGCAACAAAACTTGAGCTTCTTGGAAAGTTCGCTAAGATCCACCCACATTCTGCTTGGGATCCCGGTTCCAGGCAAACCTGAAAGCCCAGCCTCTGCTTAAGTGGATATTAGCTCTTCACTGGGATACTAATGATTCTTTTCAATGCCCTTCTGGCACTGGCTGCTTTTGGGCAAGTGCAGCTTGACTCTCATGCAACACCAATGTGTACCAGGACCACGGTGTTGGGTTGACAGCACCTGAGATTGTGGTAGATCTGCTGACTTTGGTTCTTCCCCAGTGAAGAGCAAGGTGCCCTGTGAGCCCCTTGAGCAAGTGCCCTGTGCTTCGCTCAGGCACTCTCCTGTTGTCCTCTTTGTTCTTTCCCACAGGCTGCTGAAGAAGCTGCATTCCCTGGGGCCACAGCATTAACATCTAGCACTCTAAGAGGCAATTACAGTGGAGACGGCAGACCAGGGGAGCAGCTCTGAGGAATAGCATGTCCCGGGAGAACGTGTTTTGCTCCTCCAATTACATTGCTCAGTACAGGTATCTGCCAAGTACATGCAGTACAGCAGCCCAGATCCCTATCCCCCAGTGTGGGTTTTTTTATGATTATATAGTGTTTAGAGACATTTAGACCTTGGCTTGCCAGCACATAGCTATTGTCTGCACAGACACGTCCTCAAGGAACAATGCAGAGCGCCCATTATGGTTAGTGATAGACCTGAGCTGCACTAATTGAGATCCACCCTCAAGCCTCAAGATGTTCTGATCTACTGCTCAAATCCAGCAGATACTCTGTTGCAGATAAAAGCAAAAAAACACAAAAAAAAACCCCACCAGAACCAGCCTTTCCAGAGCTGAATTTTGCCAGTTCTAAAGAGCCTGAGGATTTAGTTTTGGCTTGAGGGTCCAGTGTCAGAGTTCAGATCTTGTTCCCATATAGGAGTGTTCAGGACTGCTGGATGCGCTGGCTTGTTTCAAGCCTGGCCTTTACTTACATCAAAAGTGTTTAGTGGGGAGAGGCTAATCATGACTTGAGCAAATACCTGGGGAAATTAATTTTAAGGCAGGTCTGTAAAAGTCTTTTTTTTGTGCCAAAATAGCAATATTGTTAAGGAACATCTTCCCCCCCCCGCCCTTTTTTTTGGCAGAGAAGTTGAAATTTCCATAATGGCAAAAGCCTCAGTGCAAATGTTGTTGAATCCACTTCTAAGTCTTTTGGCCAATATATAATCATTTTTGTTTCATTTATTGAAATCAGCTGAACCAACAGAACCCTTGTGGCAGCAAAAGCAGTACTCCCACGAGGAAGGTTTGCTGGCATAGCTCTTCTGGAATACTTAAACCTGGAAATATTAAGACTGAGACCTCACTGAAGTAAATATATATAAATATATATATCTCTACAGTGAGGAAAACAGCCTGAGTCATGTCCAGTCTATCCCAATGGACAGATGAGACAGCTTTGCCTTGCTTCCAGTTCCTACATAAACAGTGGGAGTTTCCTCTCTGTTATTTATGCCCTGATGAGTAGGAAGGCAGCAGTAAGAAACACCAGTGGCCCTGTCTTCGTTCTTTGCAGCTTATTACCTTCCCAGCGTGCACACAAGCCTCTCCAAGGGCATTGCCAAACCCACCAGACAGCCTCCCTGAGGTATGTTCCAAAGAGCTAATGCACGTCACGCCCATGCAATCCTCTTTTCCTGCATCTCCAGGCAAGGGCACGCACTGCCCATAAAAGCATGCAAATCATTCCCTAAGTATTGTACCAACGGGTAAAAGAAAATATTTCCTTGCCCTAAGGAAGTCACCGGCAACGAAGAGATGGAAAAGACTGGGGAAGAACAGGAGAGGGTCAGCTCTTCCCTAGCTGAAATAACAGGGGGGTGGGACAAGCTGGGTGATGGCGAAGCCAAAACAGGGACAGCTGCCCTTGGCCAAGGCCACCAGCTTGGAGCTGAGAGAGATATGTGACTTCTGGAGCCTGGTTTAGTGCCCAGGGCGTTGGCAGAAACACATAATTTCAGCTGACTGACCAAAGGAGCTGCGGTGGGCACGGAGGGGTCTGCTGGCTAGTGCCCTGCTGCTGGCCTTTACAAGCTGGAGCTATCGCAGAAAGTGCCTCTCAAACTTAACTGTTATTTTTTAAGCTTACTTAAGAGCTTGAAGAAATATCCTTTTCCCTCAACCTTAATTTTTGGGGCACCATTTCCCAGGTCGACTTCCAAACTCAAAATGTGGGTTTCCTGACGCAAGCTGAGCGTACTGAGCAAGAACCTGGCCTTACTAGATCCAAGTGGTACCATCTTCTCTGGGAGAACCACAGCGGAGGAAACAGCAGTTTTTGCAAACCTAATCAATTAGTCTGTTGGGAAGTCACAAGACCAGCCAGAGCACTGACTGCTTAAACAACAAATTGAGATGTTGATTAAAAGGAAAAAAAGCCTTTTAAATATATATTGGCCAATGCAGTTCAAAAGAGAGGTTTATTGTTGTAAGTGTCTATACTACAAATAAGGGGGTTGTTTGATGTTCTGGGAGTTGCGCAAGGGACTCTTTCATGCCATCTTTCAAGAATGGTTTTAGCATGAGTGAGGTGGGTGGTTCTCTGAGGTATTGGATTTCATGCTGAGGCTTTTGGGAGAGCTTCCACCCTAAGAAAGATGGATCTGTCATGTTGGGTTTTCTGCCTCTCCTAGGGGACAGTGGTAAAAGGGCGTAACCCCCTGAGAAGTAGAAGTGGGGGGGGGGGGGGGGAAGCGGGGGGATTGTTTGGATAAAAGAGGGAGATTTGTTTATTGCTGTTCCAAAGAGGGGGTCTGCTCCGCACTTGAATTTTGGAAATACTTTTTGTCCATGTTGCCAACACGGGCAGCAGTGTACTGGGGCTCAGCTAGATTCTAGCAGTGCTTCCAGAGTCCTGGACAGCAAAGCATGGGGGCCTTCATGATCCGTGGCCCCCTAGAAGTCCTGAAATCAGCTTACAAGATGATGAGGAAAGAAAAAAAAAAACCAACAGAGCACAATAAGGACCGGTGTGTGATCAGAGATGGGGACCCAAGGCAGGATGCCGTGAGGCAGCTGGGGCGAGCTGGAGAGCAACGGAAAGATGTCAGCTCCCCTTCTTCACCTGAAGGTTACACCTCTGGTTCCTGCTGGCAGGTAGTGCTTGTGCCTCTGTTGATGCAGGATTTTTTCTGTTTGTTTGATGTGGTTGGGGCAGGAAAGCCAAGTTCCTTGCTGTCAGTCCACACAAGTTAATGAGTACGAACTGGGTCATTGCCACTATAAAAGGGAATGCCTTGAAGAAAGATTGTAGTGTAATAAAAAAGGCAATCCAAGTACTGCACCTAATTCTGTGCTTAGCACTGTGTAGCTGACATGTTACTCACTCTTACTAGACCTTTACACCAGTCTGATTGTGAAACTGGATTTCTACCCTAAATCTGAAAGAGAATGAAGAGTTTGATCCAAAGGGTAGGGTTTAGAGCTGGACCACAAAGAAGATCAAGGTGTAAACTTCACTTGCACAGGCATCACCCACTTCTAGCTGTACGTAAGTCTAAACCACCATGTACTAATTGATGTGGATTCACCATGGAGCCTAGGAAACTCCAGCTACATCCAAAATGGAAAACTAGATCCCTACTGGGCCATGCACTTGTATTCAAGGTGCCCCCATGCTTTCTCCTGCAGTGGTACAGCGGGGAGATCTCTGGCTCTCATCACCCAGCCTCACACCACTGAACGAATGCATAACCTAAAAGCTGTTTCCTTCCAAGAAAAAAGGCTGTGGGCTGTACCCGATTGCCTCACCGATTAGCTCATGCTGATCTAACCCACCGTTGCTCTGAGACAGGATCAAGGATACTTTCCCCACCCTGCCTGAATTGCGGATACTTCTAAGAACTGACAGGTGGTAGCCCAGCTGCAGAGGCGGTGGATACTTAGTGAAGAGCTAGTGATCCTTAAAAACTTGAAAATATTTCCCCTATGCCTACCATAAATCATCCTTATTGAAAATCAAGCCAGGCCTGCCCTTGCCTTCATGAACATGGATAGTGATGCATCACAACTTTTACGAAAGAGCAGTTTTTCTGGTCTCTCCCCAGCTGTGGTGTCTGGAGGCAAACATGCTGGACTATTACGTGTTCCTCAGAGCTCAAGTTTTCTGAGCTCTCTGCACAGCTTGCTGCTTTCCCTTAAAGTTTTTGCTCACCTCTCCAAGTCTTTAATCTGATATAATGCAAATCTGGTCCGAATTCTGACCCCAACGTAAAATTCCCCATGGCCCTAAGTGAATAATTTCCCTGGTGAGGGAATACAAACAAAACTGAAACATGGGTCCCATCTGTCTCTGAGGGTATTTGTCCCTGCGTCATAACTTCATAGGGTCTTTTTTAAAAAGGAAAGACTGACCCAAAATCCTGCCTCTAGCCATCTCCAAACTCTGGGTCAGCTTACACTTGAAAAGAGCAGATGGGCACATAAGCAGAGCCCAACCCACATTAATTCCTGAGCAAGGCATTAATAATGCAGGAGAATTAGAAACTTGGGACACTCGGCTTGATTTACCAAAAAGGTCGTGCCCACCGATCGAGTTGCAGGTCTTGGCACCGAGGCTTGCACGGCTCCTCTGTGGGGGCAGAGCTGGAGGAGCCTTTGCAGGCGGCCTTCCTTCTCAGCCTCCCACGAGCACGGGTGGCAGGAGGCACGGTGTGCATTACCGATCTGGGTTTCGGCACAGCTGCATGTGGTAACCAGAGAAGCCATGGCAGAGCCACGAGGAAGGCAAGCTGAAAGCGATCCAAGAAACGTGCAGTCCGTCGGCTGTCCTGTTGCAAGTCCCACCGAGGGGATGTCAGTATCGGAGATTATGGAAGGACGGGCCTTTCACGCTTTATGAATATAAAAATAAATGCAAACCAAGTAAGTTTGCAGCTTATGCATCCCTGTCTCAGGCACTGAGAATCTGAGAGAGCATCTGTAGGAGAGAGACTGCAAGAGAGCTGAATCTCATGGGTATCACCTTGACCTCTGAAACTTAGCACCCAGGCGGAAGACTGATGCATCTGGGGTGCCAGGTGACACGGAGAGGTGGCCACCCCTGTCAAGCTGACAGTTTGGGGTCTCACTCTGACTGGTATGACTGCATCCCTGTGTTTCCCTCTCAGGACAGGGAGGAAGCAGTTAACAGCCTTATAGCCCAAAGGCACTGTGCGTGCCAAGACAGAGAGGAGCGCGGATTGTTGGGCCCACAGGCTGCTTCTACATGGGGAAGGGATGTTTGCAGGGTGCCTGGGTGCCTCTCTGCACCAGGGCAGGTGACAGGAGAGGGCTTCCAGGGAGCACGCAGCAGCACTGGTGGGTGCAGCTGCATTTTGTACCACTGCAGCAGTCACCCCAGGTGCCCAGGCAAAGCACGCTGGGCTGGTAATGCTCAGATCAAGCCCTACCTGCCAGGCAGCCTGCTAGCTTGAGGTCTGTGTGTCCTTCCAGCCTTGGCTGAGCTGGTGGGGGGCATGGAGCCACCAGCAACACGTGATACCTCGCAGCCCTGCACCTGCCCCAGAAGCTGGGGCACCTGGTGCTTCACCCAGCATGCAGGCGGCTGCGTCAGCACCTAGCCACATCCTCCGAGGGCTTCTGGGCAGCCTGCCACATCCCCAGGTGCTCAGGGCTCACCTCCCTCCTCTGGAGCTGGGGATGCCTCAGACCTATGCAGGGGGTGTGAAATCCACATCTCTGCATTCATCTGCCTCTCCCATCATGTTATAGGCCTGACAGAACACTTGCTCCCAGTGCTGGGGCTTATCTCTGACTCCCAGTGCCTCTCAGCTGTGTACTGTTAATCAGGAAAAAGCATGGTGCTGGGAAAGTCTGCTGCTAGGGCTGCCCTGGCGCTGCTGGGGTCCATCCCCTGCGTGACCTTGTCTGGAGGAGAGGGGAAGGTGGACCCTGATCGGTGATCTGTCATGGGGTGATGGGGTGGGGGGCTGCCCCTCATGATTGCTGGGGTTGGGACTTCACTGAGGGACTGCTCTGCGAAAACCATTGCCGGCAGAACTGCTCTGGAAGCTGTGGCTTTCCAATTGCAGGTTGCAGGGGCTACGTCCCCTCAAACCATGCCTCTTGTCCCCTTTGCAACAGACCATAGCAATGAGACAAGAAACAGATAGGGTTGACACTCCTAAGGTCCTTCACCTGGGTCACCTGAAAAGCAATTCCTAGATGACAACTCGGGCTGCTGAGATGGGATTTTTCTGGCTGAATTCTGCTGGTCTTGCACCAGTTCTCCTCTGCTTTACCTGTTCTCTGGCTCTTCAAATGACAGGAGTTAACACCCTTGTTCTCCCTAAGACAGGTAAACATCCAGCTGAGCATGGAGAGGGAGAAAGGACAAGGGAACCTTAGCAGCCTCAGAATAATGTATGAGAAATTGCGGGCTGCATCCATCTCTCAGCTCTGCCCAGGGAGACTTGGGCTGGATCCACACGTTTCCCCACTTGTAAAACAGAGATAATCAGTCTTCCCAAATCTCTTGCTGGGAGAAAGTTTGTTGCTGCTCATTAAGCCCTTCGGGGTTGTTAAAGGGCAGGCTATCTGGCTGGAAGGCACTCTGTGACTTGAAATACAACAGCCCTTTGCAGGGGGGAGGTTCATAAATTCCACAGGGCACCAGATAAACCGAAGGAGGTGAAAAGACAAAGGGGCAGCTGAAGTTTCAAATCCCTGCCTTCTCCCTCCCACCTCTGCCATGCCAACACAACAGTAACAGTGTGACAGCCCCCTCCATCACCGGCTCTGGGCAAAAACTGGGTACAGCTATGCTGTACCAGGTCCTGCTGTCCACGGACCACATCCCTCTTTCATCCTTCTTCCACCTCGGTCAGCAGGTGGACAGCCTGAGCAGCCCCTCTCCTGGGAAAACAAAAGGAGGAATGGTGATGGAGGGGGAAGACAGCGTTGGAGGAAGGCAGGGGGAATGAAGGGTTGCAGTAGGGGTCAGGGTGGAAAGGCTGGAGCTGAGCAGAAGGAGAAAGTGGAGGTCCTGGGGTAAAAGAGGGAAGGGGAGGAAGGAACACATGGACAGCCTTGCAAAAGAAAGGCAACGGGTGGAAATATGGAGGAGGGCCTGGCAATGGGAGCCGGTGTGGCACACATTTCCTGGCAAGTGGGAAAAGATGAGCGGTCACACGCAGCCTCCTTCCCAGCACACGCATCTCTGGGCAGGTGCCTTGCACACGCAGGAGGTAGCACTGATGTGTACAGGTCAGCAAGCCGTCTTCACCTGCCGCCGTGAGAGCAGAGTTCTGGGATCAGAGCGGAGATCCACAAAAGCAACACACCTAGATTTGGTGCAAGTAGTGCCCACTTCACCCAGCTCCAGCCCCAACTGTTTGCCTTCCCCGCTGCTGTGGGGTGGTGATCAGGCACACAGTGGTCACCCAACTTGTTCTACCGCTTTGGTTGGACAACACTTACAGGAGCCTGGAGACTTCCTGTGAGGGTGAAGACAAGGAAAACAAGACTGTACTTAAAAGTGTTACCAGCGTAATCGTTTTGAAAGGGGGATGGGAAGAGGAGGGAAGACAGTGCTTTGCCAGAGCAGTAGCAACCCGTGTAGGTACAGTTAGGCTCCAAAGAGCACTTTTACCAGGAAAGCTTATTTCAGTTTTACCAGGAAAGCTTATTTCACTTGGAAATTCCTGCAAACAACATCAACAACTGCTTTGTATGGAGAAGTATGTATACAAGAGCCTAGATGTGCACCCTGGTCGCTGTGGCATAGCAAACTCCTGTTCAACCAGCTGCCTATCGCCTGGGAAGGAATATCCGAGTTCACAGCACGTGCAGGGTCACTGAACATAGACAAACAAGGTGCAATCATTATTTATTAGTAGTTTATTACCAACAACACTTTAACAGTGTGTCTAAGCTCTAAAACGTGTGCTGTGCAAGGAAAACGGGAGGAGCCCATATACAACTTTGGGAATAGCATGCTACTGGCAAAGCTTTTTGGTGAAGACAGAGTCTTCGCTGGTTGTTCTCCATTGCACGGTAGCTATGCAGAAAAAGCCATGTCCATGCTGCTGGGAGACTCCTCTGCTACAGCTTCCCAGGACAGGTACAGCCACAGAAAGGGGACAAAGCCAGCGAGGCTACCGCATCTAGATTGGCTGACTTCAGCCTGTCTCCTTGTGCTCTTGGACTCACCTCCAAACTCTCCTTCACCCAGAAACATTAACTCCAAGCTCCCGCTGACTGCATCCGTTTTTCACAAGCGATGCACGCTCAGGCTTGGAAAAACACGGGTCATTAATGGATCCAACTGTGACAGACAGGGACCACAGGCGACTTGCAGCCTGTAGGCTGAAAAATGCATTCCTGCAAAGGAAGGGGAAAAGAATTTGCTTCTTTGTTTTAGGGATTGTTCTCCCCAACCCTAAGCACAAGCTGAATATTCATGAACCTCCTATATGAATTAGTTATCTTCTAAAAGCAAACACAAAGTCCCTATTCTGCAAGAGGTGCCCAGGCGCTCTAGCAGTGGGTTGCCCAGGAGCTCTGCATGCTGCCTTAAACCAGTTACTCTTGCCTATTAAAGCAGGATCAAAACCAAACAAAGACACAGATCCTTCCAGAGCTGTTCCAGGCAGCTGCAGCTAGTTCAGACTTCTACATCTCTTGACCTAACATGACTCCCAGGCTGCCACGCTGTCTGGATGGGAAGCCAGAAGGGAAGCTAACCTGATTTTTATTGTTAAGTGCTGCTCACCGGTGCAATCAGTCAAGTTTAAGAGTTCAGGTTGTTAAGTAGCTTGTCAGCGCAGAGGCTCAGCTTTGCGTTCAAGCTGTGTTTGTGGTAGGAACAAATGGGTGTGTATGAGCACAAACGGGAGCGGGAGCACTCCTGAGGTTGTTGAGGACATCAGAGAATGGTTCATTGTATACCTGATGGAGCCGACACGGTGGCATTTCAGAAGCGGGTATCACTGGGGGAGCAGACCCAGGTCCAAGGGGAGCGTTTGCAAGTGTGTGTACGAGAGACAAGACATGCCTGCGATGTGTACTGGGTCTGTCTGGGATGGAGTTAGGAAGTTAACTTTCTTCACAGTAGCCCATACGGTGCTGTGTTTTGCATTTGGAGCTAAAACAGCTCTGATAGCACACCAGTGTTTTGGCTACTGCTGAACAATGCTTGCACAGTGTCAAGGCTTTCTCTCTCTCCTCCCTGCACCCCACAGGTAACTACGCTGTGGGGGAGACCTGAAGTTGGAAGGGGACAGCTGGGAGAGCTGACCCAAACTGACCAAAGGGATATTCTATACCATATGACTATACCATATATCCTGCTCAGCAATAGCTCAGGAAAAGGAGGAAGGAGGGGTGTTTGTGGTTATGGCGTTTGTCTTCCCAAGCAACCTGCTTCCCAGGAGGTGGCCGGATGTCTGCCTGCTGATGGGAAGTAGTGAATGAATTCCTCTTTTTGCTTTCCTTCCATGTGCAGCTTTTGCTTTTCCTGTTAAACTGTCACTATCTTGACCACGAGGTCTCTTTTTTCATCTTATTTCCTCCTCCAGCCCTGTTGAGGTGGGGGTAACGAGACAGCAACTGGATGGGCGTCTGGCAGCCAACCATGGTCAACTCAGCACGCTGTCCTTTCGTTCAGGTGGCCTCTGTCCCTTCTGAGCCCCCACGTGCAGACAGCGGGGATTGTTAGGGACACTTAGGACGTTGGTGGTCTGTGTGGGGAACTGCCTGGGGCAGGGGAATAGGAAGGAGTAACAGGGTCAGACTGACCTCGTGTCTGTATGCCTGGGAACACAGGTGCCATTGCCCCTAAAACACCACCACTACAACGGTACCCCAGTATAACAGGTACCTCTGGGCTGGCCTTGCCAGGCTGGGCCTTCTGAACCGCCTGGGACCCCTGCCTCTCCGCACAGCCAGGTGAGGGGGCTCATGCTGAGAGGGGGGTGTGTAGGTGCTGCCCATCGCACGTGCAGAAGAGCATTCCTCCTCACCCAGCAGACCTGGTGCATGTGGAGACTGTCTGGTCACCTACACAGCAGCGTCCCCTGCCCACATCAGTGGGGCCAAGAGTGCTGGCTATATGGGTCCCTTTGCCTGTGCCCTGTGCCATCCCCAGGGACATCAGCTTCACGGTCTGCCCAGGCCTGTCCCTGCCACGGATTCCTCTCCAGCCCACAGTGAACATCTCAGAGCAACCAGGTCTCCTGCAACCACCGAGGGGCTGAGGAAGGGATGCCCTTGGTCAGTTGCCACAGTGAGTCCTCCATCTCTTGTGTGCAGATGGCAGAGAGACCCCAGTGCTCCACAGGACAGTCCTGGCAGGGATCACCAAAATCAGAGCCTTTCTGGACTAGAAGTGGTTGGATTCCACTTGCTCCTTTTTCCCAACCTCTAAATGGAGTCAGCCCTTACCCTCAGAAGATGTTGGAGGACACCAGCAGGACTGCTAGTTCCGTGAGCCAACTCCACACCCTGCAGAAGCAGCAGGCACAGGCATGGTCACAGCATGGTTTATGGGGTCCACAGACACAAATCCCTTCTGCAGCATGAGACAGACCCTGCACATGGCATGCCCCAGCCCCTCTCCCATCTCCCCCAAGGGCTACATGTTTTCACCCCACCTTCCTACTCACACCCTCTCCACCTGTGGCCCCACCGTGTCCCAAGACCTTGGCAGTCCCAAGAGGAGGAGGATGAAGAGGTGGGACCATAGCAACTATTTCTTTGCTCACACTTTGGATGCTCGTTGGGAGAGGTGGGCACAAATGGGGGGCTCTACTCTGTCCCCTCCTGGCTCCCTGTTCTTGCTCTTTTAAACCTGTGACCTTCATCCCTTTTTGCTCACAAATTATCCCCATTCCTGCTGCTTTCCTTTAAGCCCCCCATCCCATGAACTGTACAGTTCAGTTAGGATCAGCTGACACCCAGTCCAAGGGATAGGGTTTTCCCCAGCAGCCCTTGGCTGGTGGCCACATGATTAAAAGCAGCGGGAGAACAGCGGTGGGAACCCAATCTGGCATTAATGAGAGTGAGAGGTTGTTGTGTGACCGGCTGAGCAGCAGGAGCCTGGCCAAACAGCGGCATAACAAACGGCGCCGTGGGTAGCAAAGCTCCTCGTTAGCATAACACGGATCTTGGATACACCCGGGGTGCTCAGCCTCCCAGCCTGCCCTCTGCTCATCAGCCCTCTCTCATAAGGGAACGTAAAAGACCAGAGTCTACTTGTTCCTTGCAGCAAAAAAGAAAGAGATGTCTTACATTTCTACTACAGCTGTGTTTGTGTCTTGCCCATCCCTGGAGCTGATGGTGTCCGGATGGAGCTAGCCAGGCTAAGTGACCTGGGAGGGTGATATCTCACTTCTCTTTGCTGGGAGCCCACTTTCCCTGTCAGCTGGTGAAGCTGGCGAGGTGCCTGTGGGCAGGGAGGATGCCAAGAGTTGTTAGGCTTTGCTATCTCACTGCATGGATCTGAGCCCTCCTTGGACTTGGCAGGACACAGCCGCTTTGGGACCTGCCTCTTCTCCCCTTCGGACCACAAACCCCTCATCCCTTCTTCGTGCAGGTGCTTGGTGAGGCTGATGGCAGGCTGCTAGCCGCAAAACTTTCTTGGGTGGCCCCTCTCTTGCAAGGCCTGTATTAAGAAACTCCTTCTCAAGGTAGCTCTGTTGTACAGCAAAACACACAGGGGTTTACACTATCTACCAGTTGTAGTTTATTGCAACTCCTCCGTGTACAACACAGCAAGGCCTTGCTGACACAGCTTGGAAGACCAAAGATCACTCTTCTTCTTAACTGACAGCAGATGTAGCGAAGGCCTGGTCCTAAGGTCCCTGATGTGAACATGATCAGAAGTAATTATATAGTTTAGCTGTTACTATACCCCTACACACAACAGTGGTCCCCAACTGGAAGCTTGGAGGCAGTCCATAACCTTTGTGCAATCTTGGGAACTGGTTACAGTCAGAGGAAGCCGCCGTCTGCAGGCCAGAGACATCAAAACAGGGTATTGCCCACAACATGTTCTTTGCATGGTATTGTTAGCTAAGGAATGACATATAATATGTGGTCATATCTATCATCTGTTCAGCTGTGCCAGCGTAATTCATGCAGTCAAAGAAGTTATGTCAATAAAATTTCCCAAGTGGACAAGCCTCATCATGGTTTTCTGACAACCACATAATACAGCGTTTTCACACTGCTCGGAGCAGCTAAGCAAGCACCCGACCTGGCTGTCGGTGTAAGAAACCCTCTGAACGAAAGCAGTATGTTAAAGGGTAGGTCGTCATCCAAGAGTGTTTCTGCCTTTGCTGGAATAAGGAAATGCATGAATGGTTTCTGCCCTATATCAAAAATCATCGTTTGGAGCTGGGAGCTCAGCAAGACAGGCAGTGTTTGGTCTGTATGCATCAGGAGAGTTTGTGTTGCCAACTGCATTTCTGCAGTAGAGATGTGAGTCATTCAGATCCCAGGTGGAAAGCAGACCGGTGCAGGAGTTCGCACAGAGCATGTCTGTCTGCACAGATCTCCGCTGGAAAACTCTCGTCTCAGGGCAGGGACTCCCAGTTGTGCCCTCAATAGAAGTAACACACCATCATTTATGGTTTCGAGGATGTTTTGTTTGCATGCAGCCCGGGCACGGACCTGTGAGGATGACCACAGCTCCACGGCCAGTGACACAGCGACTCTGGGGATGGAGGTGAAGCCCTTCAGCGCCGAGCACAGAGCGGCCAAGCTGTCAGACACTGCTGTGCCGATTGCTGCAGTCATGGTATGGTTGCCACGTGTGTCAGCGACCAGCCAGAAACTGCCATTGGGAGGGGGTACCTTACCACCAACATGAAATACACCTTGATTGGCAGCATGAAATTGCTGTGGTTGTGAAAGGGGCTTATCTGCTCTTGAAAGCTTGTATAGGTACATACTGGGGGGAATTACTAAGGTCTACTGTGCAACAACAACTGTATCCCAGCAAAAGCCCCAGCACAGGGGCTTCATACTGGCTTTGCAGGTCCTTCTGCAGGCAGAACCTTCCCAGCAGCAGCACTTCCGTGCTAGCACGGGTGCCGAATCTAGCTTCACTGGCAAAATCTCTCCTGGTAGAGGCAAGGAACGCCTGGCATAGGGAACCCTACCGCTGGGCATTTCCCAGGCCACCTGTATGACCAAGCCCACTGTTTCATTACCACACTGTTGGAGGGTCAGCAGCTCCTCGTTCTGAGTGCATGAAGAGGATAATACCAGTACAAGCACATGTAGGTGATACAGGCCACGGTCCTGGCCACAGGAGAAGCTCAAGGCACACTATTAGGTATGTCTGGGTGGTGGCAGAAAGGATGCTGTGACACTGTGCTGCAGCTACAGGGTAATCTTTTGAGGACAGGCCCACGGTATTAGGTCCTGTCAGCATGTCATAATGAAAATATCTGCACTTAGTCAGCCAAACACCTTAAACATGCCCCAGGCTTCAGCCTGGCTAAGAAGAGCTGTTGCAATGTTACCTGCAAACATGATTTTGTCTTGGTGGATACAGTCAGACAAAATTGCACCCCATTGCAATATTGATGGGGGTGACACTGGGTCCTAAGTGTAGGAGGGTTAGACAATAACACTAGAGATAGAAAGTGTGTGTGTGCAATAGGTTAGCTATGGAGCAATGTCCCAGTGTAAACAAAACGTTTGTCCTCACCTACGTAGAAGGGATCAGCCTAGGCTTACCATATTACAGCCCTGCAGAAATCATGGACCAAAACCTGGTATTTTGTTAGCTTCAAGAGTGGCGCTGGCTCAGAAAATAGGTAACTGCAGTTCTAGTTCTCTGTGGATGAAAAGGATCGATTTTCCCGTAACATGAGAGGAGCACTGTACCTGGCTGCTTCGGGGCTGTGGTATTTGCAACAGCAATGGGACTTTGGCAGGCCAAGGAGTAGGAGGCAAGAACAAGCCATGAGCTGTATGTGTGAGGCCACAACAACGGATGGGGCTGGAGGCAAACCATCCAGATGAAAATTGTCCATTGGTGAAGCAAAGAGCTGCTTGCAAAAACCTGTGTCTGAACTTGCCCACGCAGAGGGGGTGTTTGAGTCTCAGTCCAAGCCTTCCTGGAAGCTCAGTGGGGTAAGAGGGAAGAGTCAGAGCAGAAGAGATCACGGGGTTCGTATCAGTAGAGGATACAAACCAGTTAATAGAGTCCAAATCCAGCAGCTCCTTTGTCCTGTGACTCATGAGGACGAGGGGAGTTTTGCAGAATCGTAGCTTCAGGCCTTTGGATGGTTTGCAAAAAGGCATCTTGGTGCTGATGCACGTGAATTGCTCTCAGCTGAGTTGTGTGTGTACACAGCATGGGTGGCATCCAACCCATCCTAGTTTTATCCACTCCCTCTATATCATCACCATCGTAGACAGTGGAAGAATTGCACAAAGGGTTGCCCGGCTGCTTTCCCATCACAGCTTCTCCCCCCACACCGACTGCAATGGGAAGTCTAAAAAGCATGGCTTGTTTTTTCATCCAGTCTAGAGGAGACTGAGAGGAGCCACAGTAATAGGCTTCAAACATGTGAAAGGTCACTGCAGAAGGCAAGGGAATAACCCATTCTCTTTTCCCACTTGGGTAAAGTCAAACTCACGTGCATAAATCACAGTAAGAAGATCCAGGTCAATACCACGAACCATCTCTAAATAATAAGGTGGGTGAATCACTTCCTGAGTAGGCTGGAAGGTTGGAAGGCTGCTAAAGACATGTCAAAAAACATCTGTCAGGCATGGTCTAGGTTTAGTTAATCCTGCCTTGGAGAGGAGGATGGGTTAAATGATCCCAAAGTGTTTTCCCATTCTGTGTTCAGTGATTTCACCAATCTGCATAGTACCCAGGGACTAAATGCATCTATTTAAAGCTTTGAAAGATCCCTACTGGTTTGTGTTTCTTCCATAAAACAAAACCCCAGACTCACACATGGTTTATTGAGGAAGGAAATAGATATTGAGGGAAAGAAAACATCCTTCATTTACTTCATAGCCAATACTTAAGGAAGAACTGTGAGAGGACCTGTGCCAACCTCATGAAGTTCAACAAGGCCAAGGGCAAGGTCCTGCACATGAGTTGGGGCAATCCCAAGCACAAGGACAGGCTGGGTGGAGAATGGATGGAGAGCAGCCCTGAGAAGAAGGACTTGGGGATGCTGGTGGATGATGAAAAGCTGGACATGAGCCAGCAGTGTGCCTTGGCAGCCCGGAAATCCAACCGTATCCTGGGCTGTATCCAGAGCAGCATGGCCAGCAGGGCGAGGGAGGGGATTCTGCCCCTCTAGTCTGCTCTTGGGAGACCTCACCTGCAGTTCTGCATCCAGTTCTTGGGCCCTCAACATCAGAAGGATATTGATCGGTTGGAGCGAGTCTAGAGGAGGCCACGAAGATGCTCAGAGGGCTGGAGCAGTTCTCCTACAAAGAAAGGTTGAGAGAGTTGGGCTTGTTCAGCCTGGAGAAGAGAAGGCTCTGGGGAGACCTTACTGCACCTTCCAGTGCCTGAAGGGCCCCTACAAGGAAGCTGGGGGGGACTTTTTACAAGGGCCTGTAGTGACAGGACAAGGGGTAATGGGTTTAAATTGAAAGTGGGGAGATTTAGATTGGATATCAGGAAGATGTTCTTCCCAAAGAGGGTGGTGAGGCACAGGGACAGGTTGCCCAGAGAAGCTGTGGGTGCCCCATCCCTGGAAGTGTTCAAGGCCAGGCTGGATGAGGCTTGGAGCAACCTGGTCTAGTGGAGGGTGTCCCTGCCCATGGCAGGGGGTTGGAACTGCATGGGCTTTAAGGTCCCTTCCAACCCAAACCATTCTATTTTTCCATGAAGCAGGTCTTGCAGTGGTTTCTAAAAGCAAGCAAAACTTCACTTTTGGGAATAAAAAGATACATCACAGCCACCTCAGCCATCTCTCCTGTTAAGTGCTGCCAGTTTCTTGGACTGATGGCTTTCAACCTTTCTGGTTATAGATCTTCACAAGATTTTCTCCCTTTGAAGTTGCAGGACCCATTTAGTGAACTTAAGCTGGCCAGTAAAAAATTTGCTCCCCTTAATTACCTTTCACAGACCTTTCAGAAATAGGGCCACAGGCCAAAGGTCACTTTGCTGTAGAGGGTTCAGATTTAATCTCTTTAAAACCAAGTACAAGGGATCAGGCATCTGAACGTGATATTGCCTTGGGCTCTAGCTTGGATTAGGCTCTCAGGGAGCATTTTGTATTTTGAAGCTCTTTGGAACAAACCGAAAAGCAAGCAGTTCAGAGTTGAGAGGACTGTGGACAGGCAAAGGGGGAGGGAAAAATACATCTTTTTTGATTAACAACAACAGACTGGTCTGTAAACCCCCCGGGGCTCATCAACAACCTCATCGTAACTGCCATGCCATTTCTCACGCACTCGGAGATTTGCTGGCCACTCGCGCAGATGCTGGCCATGGCGTCTCCCTAGGCCATTTGCAACCCTCACGGAGTACCCTGCACATCTCACAGTGACATCCCACAGCTTTGGACCCTCGTGGTGGTTATACCAGTTCCTCACTGCTGTGTTTCCTGGGGGCTGCCAGGAGTTTCTGCTTCAGCTCGTGCCCCTGGGGCCTGGAGCACTCTGTAATGCGGCACAGAGCATTGTTAGCTGAGACTAAAATGGGATGTGCTTGGCAAGAACAGTGGAAAGGAAAAAGAGGGTGACCTAAGAGCATTGCTCTTCTCACTTCATTTTTCCATTGCATCTGCTGCTTTTTTTTTTCTATCAAGCCCAAAGAAAGAAACAGAACAGAAACAAAATATAAACAGGTTCTGTCACCATACAGGAGGAGAGCACTGTCAGGGAGAGGAAAGCAAGAAGGTCTGGGTTATAGTTTCCATCCATCCACTCACCCCCTCTTCTGTCTTTTCACCCCCGCTGGTCTCGCTTTCTCTCCAGCATCCCACCACCACTGCCACTCAGGGTGCTGGGCTGATGTTTGCACTGGTGCCTCAACAGGGCATCAAAGAATTATATCGCACACAGGCTGGCCCTGAAGAGACGTTTTTGGAAGTGCCTCAGCTCTTCCCACAGCGTATTGTCAGCAGATACAATGGCTCAAATACGGCAGCAATTGAAGGCAACAGGAATGTTATTGTCGGCTGTGTTGCTGGGAGCAGCTTCTGGCTGCCCCGCGGGGCCGGGTGTCTTTGTGAAGCATCGTCAAGCCCCTTGCTCAAAGCTCAAACCATACAGAAGGTGCCCATCTCCTGCGGCACCACCTCCAAACCATATTTGGCCCAAGCTGAATGTCAGTGGCATCTACATCCCCTAAAGAAACCCAGCCCTTGACAACTGGTCCGACGTGGCCCCTCTTCTCTCTGGCTCAGCTGAAGGGTCAAGGGGTCCAGACAGACCCTGTCCTGCAAAGGAGCAAGCATGGGGAAAGATTGCCTTGTCACCGCTGAGGCCACGGCCTCCCTTCCTGAAGGCTGTGCGAGCAGTGTGAGGCTCAGGGAGGTGATGCGTCCATCAGGCACTGGGCATTGCCCTTCCCTACTGGCAGGTCTCCCACACCTCCTGCCTCCCTCCATCCCTGTGCAGGAGGAGAGCTACAGCACATGGGCTACCCGTGTTCCAACAGTCTGGCCACTTCAACTGCCCATTTCCATGACAGTGTCACGGTCCGCAGAGAAAGGTTTGCAGAGGACACGATGCCAGGAAAGTCCCCGAAGAAGGTCTATTGGGAGAAGATTTCCCTTTGAGCCAGAATCTCACCCACGGGACCAGTGATGATTGAACTGTCCTAGAAGTGGATTCAGGGAAAAGGCGTTTATTTTTCTGCATTGGCTGGCCATGTTATCATCCTGGCAATGGGCACAAGGCGGACCTCCTGAACTTGGCTCCTCCTTTGCCGGCAGAACTGCAGGGGCTGAGGGAATCTCCCACAGCTCTCAGAGCAAACCTACACTTGCTTGCAAGAAAAGTCATGAAGCTGGAGAACCTTTTACTCAGACCTGGAAGCAGAAAAGCCAACATTTTTTCCCTCCATAGCATGGCTCTGAGAAGAGTCACCACAAACTGCCTTGAAACCAGGCTGCAGCCAAAAGCACACCGCTGGTCCTAACCAGGGGAGGAGGCTGTGTTTATGCTCTGCTGCAGCGTGTAACCTCAGGCAAGTCACTGCCTGGGTTGCCTGCACCTCGAACCTGCTAAAAGTAACCTTTCCTGGTCTTGCTTCAGCTCTCCAAGAACACGGATTCCTTTGCAAGCCCAGCACATACCTGCCTTTGCATTCAGCCAGCAGGTTTTGCAGCCCTGATGCTTCCTGCAGATCCTCTGAGGCTGCTGCTGTGCCCCTTTAAATGCTGCTCCTTTACTTCCCACGGCTCTTGCAATCCTCCCATAACCTGAGCAGCCAAAATTGGTGCTGGCACTGGAAAGCAGTTACACAATATCCAGGAGGCGAAACACTTTTGGCAGGGGCATGTGGAAACGGGATACAGGTGGGAGTCTCTGATCACTGGGGTGAGCACCCACACACCCTCTGAGGAGCCTGGGAGAGAGGAGATGGACAAAGCCACCTGAGTGACTGCCTCCCTGCTGGCTGTTGGTCCCCCAAACATGAAGTGCCCACGAAGTTGGCAGTTGATCTGACAACAAGTTGACGACATAAACGGCGCAAGCCAGACCCAAGTCCAAAAAGCCACCAGTCAGGACACCCGCACAGACACGGTTCACCCTGTGTGTGTTTCAAGCATCACCTTTTGGTGTCCAAAGTTGCCAAGTCAGCCGCATGTTCACCAAATTGTACCGTGTCTTCCCTCTCCCAGTGCCACCCCAGCTAGGGGAGCGTGCAAACGCACGGATGTTCGTCCTGCAAACCTTGTCACGCATTGCTCCAGCAAGTGTGCCATGCCGTGGAGCCAGCTCCTCCAACATCTGGATCCCTGCTGCTCCCAAGGGCAGGCTTTGGCTGCAGCAGGCCGGCTCTGGCACGTGTGAGCGGCAAGGCACGGCTCCTGTGTCTCTGCACGGGCTTGCCGGCATGCGCCCCGCTGTGCCGTGGGACTGTACGGGCTCCAGCCGCCCGTCTCCTCACGGGTGATATGTGAGGCTGGTCCCACCCCTGCTGCCAGGATAATTCTTCCGACCTGTAAAGGCAGGATTTTGCCCACAGCATCGTTTTTCTTCAGCCATGATAATTAATTTGCTGGTAACCAAGAAGCATGATCTAACTGGTGCTTTGCACCATCTACCCATGCCGGAGCTGCATCCTTCTTTTCTCCTTGCTCAAAGCCCCCGTGTTGCCAGCTCCCTATAGCTGCCTTCCCACCCCTAGCTGGAGAGACCTGGCTTCCAGCTCACCTGCGAGGCGAGTCCCATCACCTACGCACTGCTTTCTCCTGCATACGCCACGCAAAACAGTTGCACTTGGCTGCAGAAAGCCCCGCACCCTGCTTCTTTCTACCCCGCACACAGGAGCTGCTGTGCTTTCCCCCCAGCAGGGCTGAGCGCATTCCTTCCTCCCTCCCCTCTTCCCTCTGCCTTGCAGCAATTTCCAAAGCATTTTTGTGACAGCTGGAGACCCGGAGACAAATTCATGAGATGTGGTGGCTGTTAGGAGTCCTTGGTAGTGCTGGGGCTGGTGGGTCTGCAAGCACATGGACACTAGCCGGGCTCCTTTCCCGAGGGTCGGGGTGTGCTTAGTGGTTCACAGCCTGCTCCTTTTAAGTGGAATTAAATTCCTCTCCCTGAGCTGATTGGGAAAATATTGTGTCTGCGCTCTCTCTCCCATGTTCCTGACAGTCAAAATAATAATTACGTGACCTGGGAAACAATGCTTATTAACCATAAGCCTGGGAACTGATTTTGCTATTCAGCTTTATGGGAATCCATACAGCTCCCGTGGAAGGGGATTATTTACCTAGACCCTGAGAAAAAGCCGAGGAGCCCACGTGCTCCTTCTGGCTATTGTATAGCCAAATCCCACGGATTCGTGGGGAAGCTCCGGCCGGAGAGCAGCTTCCTCTAGAAGTCATTAATCCTTGCGTGCTTGACTGACGTAGCTCACGGCATCCTTTAGGTCACTGGCTGCTGGGAAGCTGGGCCATTGTTTCGGGGCTTTTGTCCCAGACGAGGGCTTGCCGGAGCTGAGGAACCAGGCTTTGCAGGCGTCGCACCGTCACAAAGTGACTGACTTGCAGCCCGACGGTTGCTCAGGCCCTTCCTAGCTCTGCTGCTGGGAAGCCAGCTGGATTTGGATCTGTTTTGATGAGGAAGGAAGGACCGGCCCTGGGATGTCCCAGTATGAGCCGTGCTTGCCCTGCATGAGTGAGCTTCCCTGCATGCCTGCAGCTGCAAGGGATTGGCTCCACTGCAGCCCCTGTGAATGCTATGGGACACCACAGGTTTCTCCTGGTCCTTGGCTCCCAACCTGATCTTCTAGTCCTGGTAGGGGAGAAGAGGAAGACCCAGTTTCAGTTCAGTGCATGAACTGAAGGAAAGGGGATTTCTCTAAGAGCTAACAAAAAGCTTGCAGGAGAGGCTCTTTAATAGGGATGGTGCCCATGGCACGTGTGTGCTCACATGGGGATGAAAGGAGTCGGGGCATGCCAGGAAACCTAAACAGGCCCTTCGTTCCTTGTCGTGGTCTTGTGGAGCCCTTCATGTGTCCTCCTCCAGAAGACACCTGAGGTGGCCATCAGGAGATGGGAGGGGAAGAGGGAGACGTGGGAGATCAGTGCCAGTGATTCAGCCATCATCAGACCATCACCGTCACGCACCAAACAAGTGTACACACAGCAACGCTGAGTGCAAGGCTGCAACAACAAACCTGCACCGACAGGTCAGCCGGCCGCAGCATCTCAAGCTGCCCTGCAATAACCGAGCAGCGCATCTCCTCCCGGCCGCCATCAAACTGACCCACTGCTGCCCTGGCCAAACCAGAGTGAGAAGGCCGGCGTTCTGGAAAGGCCCCAGCTGAAGGAAGCGTGGCACCAACCCTTGGGGGTCTAAAACTCCCAAAATGTGTTACAGCCCCGAGCTGTGAAGCAGTGAGCTCTGCAAACAATTTTTACGGTGGCAAGCTTAGAGGAAGGAAAAGATATTGGAGTGTTTGCTAAGCCAGGGTTTGACGGGGGGCTATAGCTCCGATGGGAAAGAGCTTTTCAAGGTTGTCTCTGCCTCAGCGCAAACTACTGTTTAGGGACTGCTCAGAAGGAAGCAAGTTGTGATTTCTTCCTTTCAGTGGTGGCAGGTAATGCACCAGCCAGTCTGGGAAGAGCTGCCTTTTCTTTCTCTAAGTGAGGCACAGAGCTGGGAATGCGTACATGTGGGCAAGCGCCACACTGCTCCCGATTCCTGTCACTCCCAGGGCTGCTGCAAGGCCACGGAGCAAGTCCTACTGCCCACCCAGCTCTGCCATCACGCTGGGAGCAGCAGCTCTCCTCCTGGACTTGCAGCAGGAGCCTCCCTCCTCTTGCCTTCCTCAGGGTCCTTGGGTGCAATACCCACCTTGTGAGTGGCAGCAATATAATCTTGGTGCTGCAATCAGTCCTTTGCAGTAACCCATTGCTTTGTGAGGAGCTCATGGACGAGGAGAGGGCTGAGAAAGGCACGTTTTATACCAGCCCAGTGGGGATGACAAAAGCGCAGCCAGGATCTGGAGGTTTGTCTGATGGACCGTAAGAGTGGGGCTGTGCTGCTGCCCCCTCCACCGCCATCTGGGCAAAGGACACAGGAAGAATCTGTGGGTCTTCCCAACCTGCACAGCAAGGGGCTGCCTCAGAGATCCCCGAGCTGGTGCATCTCATGGCCCTGTGTGTGGTGGTGGTGCGGGGCAGGGGCATGCCAGCGTGGCTCCGTGCCTGGGCTCCCTGCCCATACCTCGAGTGTGGGTCTGCAGGGACCCAGCTGTGCAGCTGGCCTGGGCAGCCTCAGTGCTTTGCAGGGACCATGGAGCACCAGCGTGGCCCAAGGGACCTTCCTGAGGTTCTCCTGGGAGCCTGTAGCAAAAAGAAGGTCCAAACTCCCACCCAGCCAACACCTGGCAAACACAGAGCCACCCTGTCCTTTCAAAGCCTTCGCAGCTCACGAGGGAGCAGGGTGACGCATGTCTCAGGCACTGATCCCTCCATCTTCCCCAGCGAGCAGCCCACAGGAGAGCAGAGGGACACCCTTGCCTTGCCCTCCCACGTGCTCGGTGGATGCGGAGCATGGCGGCAGTGGGACAGAGCCGCTTTCTCCAGCACAGTGCTGCTATTGTCCGGTCGGGCTCTGGGGGCTCTCATCCCTGCCAGGCAGGCACCGTCAGAACCTCCGCGGCCCAGCAGCACAGATGACAAGGTGAAGGGGATAGAGGCAAGCCCCTGGGGCTGGCAGCCCAACTTCAAGTTGCCTCGGCACAGCCCCATGGCTTTTTGGACTGTTGTGCAAAAGCCGGTGTAAGGGTGGGCAGTCAGGTGGGGGCTAAAAGAAGGAAAATCTGGATGAAGAGGGATGGGAAAGGAGAGGAGACAACGCTGAGATGCGAGACGCAAGACAGAACTGGCAAGGCAGAGCTGGGCTGGGAGCCGGAGAGGAAAGGCCGTGAGCCCCGTGGGAGCCAGGCTGTGGGAAGAGACAATGCGATGGAGGGGAAGGAGCCAGCTCCCGCGCTGGGACACGCGAGCCCTGCGCAAGGCTGCAATTAGGGAGAGGAGACAGCATGTCTGCCCAAGCTGGGAAGCCTCCCCCTGCCATGGATGCAGGCTTGCGCAGGGGCTAGAGGCTAGTACCTGCTCCGTGCCCCTCCGCACAGCCCCCTTTCAATTTGCACCCCCAGGGGCCAAAAGCTCCGAGGACCGGCTCTGGCAGTACCTGAGGAGATTTGCTCTGAGGTGCTTTGTTCTCCAGGGCCAGGACAAGGGACCTGGTGGAGGTTTGCGTTTGCCCCTGGCCACACCTGAGCCCCCTCCTCGGGTCAGCCCTCCCCTCCTGGCTGCCCTGGGAAGTCCCCTCCTGCCTCCTAAAATAGCTGCTCCAATACCAACATCGTCAAGGCAAACAGGTTGCTTGACCACCCGCCTCTCGCAGCCGGCAACGCACCCTTCGGCAAGCTTTTGGGTTTTTCCCAGGTGAGGGACATACGCGACTCCGGAGCACAAGCTCTGGTTTTAGTGTCCTCCTCTGCACTGTGATTATCCGTCCCCCACTGGAAAATTCAAAGTTTGTTTGGAAACAAAGTCCCTGGGTTTGGCTTGGAAAGGCTCAAAAAATACCACGCAAGGGTCACAAACTTTTAACACAGCCCGTGTTTGGCCTGGGCCGCACAAGAGGAGGGAGGCAGAGAAGGAAGCAGGGCGCACACCTTCTTTGTTACCGCAAAGCATGGCTGGGAAACACTTTGAGCTTCACTCTCTCTAGACGTGAAGGTCCAAGCAAAGAGTTGGATGCTCTAAAAAGGTAGCAAACAAGCAGTGCAGCCAGAGCAACCGATTTCCAGATTTGCTGTTTACAGTTCATTTTCACTGCCCAGCCAAGAGGCGGATGAAGCGGAGCTGGAGGGACAGCAAAGAGAGATGCTTGAAAAAAGCCAGCAGCTCACAGCAGGAAAAGGAGAGCCCTAGTGAGACAACAGTGGGTGTTTTAAAATATAAAATAATATACTTCAGACTTGCAGTGGTTTTTGCTTCCTGCTCAAGAGTTCTAAAACAACAAAAACTGCTTTCTTCTTTTTTTCTGGTCGGTTTTTCTGAGGGCAAATTAAATACGAGGCGCGGGAGGAGACCTGCCGGTTTCCCTGCAGTTCTCACCTGCATGGTAGCGATGAGTTAAGGCAGCGCCATGTACTGACTGACCTGTCAGAGGGAGAAGCATGGAAGATTACCCGCAGCATCCCTCCGTGGAGCTGTGCAGCACTAAGAGCTGATTTGTTTTTGCTTAAAGAGCGGTTAGGGTTGGTTTTGTAGACGTTTGGACTCCAAAGGTCATTTCCGTGGAATAACAATGCTCCTTTCAGAAAGGGGCACCGGCAGGGTCTCCAGTACACCCAGTACGCCCGGTCTGGTTTGAAAGCCAAGCTGGGGCTGAGCCGGGTGAGCATCCCCTGGGGCTGCCCAGTATGGGGTGCAGCAGCTGGATGTCCCCGTGCCCCTGCCACTGAAAGCACAGGGGCTCGGGGAGGAGTTTCGGCTATCTACACTGGGGTGTTTGCCAGCAGCCAGTGCCTACTTGTCAGTAAAATGAGGACAGCACCCAGCCCCTCTGCTGCCTTGCCCGACCTCAGCCGCACCCCTGTGTCTTCTGGGAGCACTGGCAGAGGATGGTGCATCCCCAGCAGGCAACATACAGCTTTGCTTTTCCCTCATCCTCATCAAGTACAGCATGAGGATAGGATACGACCAAAAATATTGATTTAAAAACAGTCTATTTGGAGTGTGTGAAGGTTTTCCAGGTGCTGCTCACTTTAGGTGGCAAGTGAACGTACCTTGCTGAGTCCAGTGAAGCTGGTACGATGATCTGTATCCGTGCAGGTATATCGAAGTAAGGCAATTTATCCAGGAAGAAAAAGCAGGCATCTGGGTTCCCTGCTCCACTTAGATTCCATATTTCTTTTCCTGCATGCTTTCTAAAGCATACTCGCTCATCGCTACTCGCTCAGGCTTTCAGCAGGCAGAAAGTGAGGGAGCTGTGGAAAAGAAAACTTGAGGCTTAGGCTGTTCTTGGTCTTGCAGGCATTTATTCACCCCAACTTTTGTGTGTGCTGCAGCACAGCCCCCCTCATCACTTTCTGTCAGTCGAACAGTCTTCAAGTTTCAGGTCACTTTGCTTTAAAAGTAAATTATCTTTTATTCTGTCTGGGGAAAAAATGTGCTGAGAGAAGAGGCCTTCAGCTTAAAGCAAGCTGCCCTCCTTAGCAAGCGCTGCTGTTTGTCACCCACTCGGAAATCTGTAAACTATTTTCTCTGTATTTGTCTAACTTTGCTGTTTTTGGATTTGCCATAGCTGTCTGCACCGACAACATGTGTAGGGAGGGGAGAGCGTCTGTGCTGCTTGGCTGGTGATTTTGGCCGCTGCATCAGCTGTAACTGGGAGCTTGGGTTCCGTGGGAAGATGCAGAAGGAAGTCCTGATCCCCTCATCTCTCTGCCTCCTCTTCCTTCTCGGAGAGCAGGGCTGCTCAGTGGTCCCCAGCTGAGATAGCCAGTGTAGATGCCTCCGGGAGTGCTGAGGGCCGGAGGAGAGGGGAGAAGGAGGCCGGGATTCACTTCCACCCACCACCCACCCCCGGCAGTGATACTGCAGTAAGGAGAGGCCACTGCGGCTCTCCCATGCTGTCCACAGAGGTCTGTCCTACCCCAACCAAAGTCCTGGTCTGAGCCAATGTAGATCTACTAATCACACACAAAGGTCTTCCCAATTTCTTGGGAGCTTGTGGGAGCAATGTTTTTCAGCTCCACAGTTTTGATTAGGGCTTGTCTTCCAGTAGCCAGGAGGTCACAGTGTCTGGATAGATCACAACCTGAACATCTGCATCCTATTACACAGCACGGTGATTATTTTTCAGCATTCCCTGTGTCTTCTAGCAGTGACAGTAGTGATTAAAGCCTGGAGTGGATTCCTGAGAAGCGTTTCAACTTCCTTTACTTTCGCATCCTGACCGTAAACAGGAGAAGAGGGCTTTCCTTGGGCACTAGGTCAGGAAGCCCGTGTGCCTTATGGCAATACCGACGCGCTGATGAAAGCCCGGAGATGTCAACTGGTACAAAGCAGCTGAACAAACCTGCCAAGGGGTGCCAACAATAGCAGGATGTCACTGCAGCTCCCAGGGAGGATGTTTCATTCAGTGATTTGGCTCCCGTGCCAAAAGCCATCCACTGGTCCAAGGAATGAAGCCATTGTCTCCGGGAAGTGACCACCAGCAGACCCTGATGGCTCAGGGCGAGCGATGGGGATTTGGTTTCCCATTGGCAGTGCCAGAGCAGCAAGAGGAGGAGGCGTGTGAGGTGAGCTCTGGGCAGGGCACCGCTGTGCAGCACTGTTCGCACCTCTTCCTTGGTTTGGAGCTCCTATTACAAGGGCTCTCCATAAACCTTCCTGTTGGAAAACTGGGATTTTACCATTCTCCTTCGTGGGGGAGAGAGGGGAGACGGGTCAGGGAGATCAAGGTGCCAAGAGGAAAAGGATTAGTCGGGTCAAGTCTACAGCAAGAGGCTGAAGCTGCCAAGCAAGTACTCCAGCCGGGAGACAGCTTCCAAATTTCCTGACCGAGCAAGGATTTTACTTTGTCTCCTCATTATGCAAGGAGGCATTACTGAGCCCACATTTCTGGGCTGTCGGGTTTGGGCTTGTGCAGGTCAGTATTCGACATTCAAACAAACCTTCTTTCACCATAATTTTTGCTGGAAGGTTTTGTAAGGCAGCCAAGGGCAGGAAACTGTCTATAAATGAGTGTGACTGCTCCGGGTGGGTCCTGGTACTGAAAGCAGCTGCTGTCTACTGTCTGAATCCGGCCAGGGAGGAGGCCGGACTCGTCTAGCCACTCACCCCTTCCCTTGGGAAAAGGGGCCGTGACACACGCCTGCGCGCACACGCTGCGCGGCAGCTCCTCGCCACGTGCCTCTGCAACCCTTCCCGTCCTTTTCCCTCTTTGCCTGCCTGGCATCCCTCTGCTTGGCTACGCCTGTCCGTCTCTTCCTAGGCATTTGCAGGTGTGCCGTCCCCACGTGCCTGCCAGCATGTGCAGCCATGCTTGCATGTCTCCTTGAGCCCCAGTGCGTGTCTTGCTGTTAATTATTGTTCGGGTTGCCTCGCGGCTACACGCGCTTCTGTATTTTTCTGCTCGGTTACACTCGTGTGCCTCTCCCTGCGTTCGCCTTCCAGCATCTCTGCTTACATTTGTACGTCTCCTTCCACCGGCTCTTTTTACGGTGGTAAACAGGACGGACACGTGCGCCCGAGCAGCACGTGCTCAAGCCGGCTGAGAGCTGAGATGGAGGGATGGGGAGGAGGAGGGAGAACACGAAGGGGAGCGAAAGGGCTGTCGGAAAAGGCCTAGGGGACAGCCCACCTTCTTGCTGCCTGTGCGCTACTGTCATGGAAAAGATCCCGAGATAAGCCTGCTCATTAAGATAATGACTGGGTGCCCCTGGAGCTGCAAAGCCACCAAGCTGGAGAAGCGTCGTCGCAGCTCTCGTTTCACCCTCCAAGACAAGAAAGGGCGAGATTGTCTGGAGGCTACCGCCTCCCTGGGGCTAATGTGGGTCAAGGATGGGGGGCACCAGAGCTCTCACCAGAGCTTGGCCCAAAGGAGAGGGCTGCAGGGGCTTGGAAATGGGAGATGCAAAGCAAAAATAACCCAATTTCATAAAAATGCAAGGTAAGCAATTAAGATGTTTAAAATAGGAGAAATACTACATCCCTCCCTCACAGAAGAAGGGCAGCCGGGAGTGCAGGTGTGGCGGGGCAGGGGTGAGGATACTGCACTGAAGGCATGGCAGGACTCAGCATCTGAAAGCACTAGCAAAGCGCTAGGGGAGCTGTGGGCAGCTGGGAGAGTGCAGGGGGCCCCAAGGGGCCAAACGGGGGGATGCAGAGGGGCCAGGCCAGAAACCCTGGGAGAGGAGGCAAGGCAGCAGCTGCGCCTGGGTGAGACGCAGGGGTGGGGGGAGAGGGAGAGGCAAGGAGGGAGGCCCAGCCCTCTAAATAAGATAAAAATGAGTCAGCTGCACCAGCTGATGACTGGGGGGGGGGGGGGGGGGGTCCTGGAAGATGTCAAGGTTTCTGTCTCACTTTCTGGAAAATACACAGCCTCACACTCGTTCTCCAATGGAAAACTACTGCAGCAGAAGTCACAAACGTGGCCGCACACCGGGCAGGCGGGAGAGCTGGTGAGATGGCTGTGGTGCCCTGCTCAGACCTGGTGGTGCCAGACCCGATGCACACCGGCCACCCCCCTCCCTGCATGGCTTTCCAGGTGTCCCGCGTCCCCCATCGCTGGGGCCGGCTCACGGAGGAGCAGCCAGCTTGTCTGTTCGGGGATGTCGAGGTGCATGTCGGTGTCCCTGGTTCCCCCATCCTAGCCCTCCCTGCAGGGGTGCTCGCCTGCAGCCCCTTCTGCCAGCAGAGCCCTGTCCCAGGCTCCTGCTCATGCTGGACACCTCAGCTGGTGGGCAGCTTGGACTGTCAGCTTATTTCTGGCCTTTCCTCATGTATGAATAGCAATTAATTGAAGAGAAATTTTAACAACCAGTGCAGCCAAGGCTAAAGGTGGAGAGAGAGATGCCTGCAGCTGCAAGTGCTCTCAGGTACAGCAGCAAGAGGGGGCATCTTCACTGCCCATGGGGGAAGGCTAAAAAAACCACCTCACTACTCTTCTCTCCTTTAACCACCCATTTAATTCCTTGTGCCTTCTGCTTGTTTCTTGCTCTCTAATTAAATTTCCTCAGATGACTGTGTTTCAGGGTTGAAGGCTGGTGCAGGGGGTGTGCAGGTCACCCAGTCCTTGGCCAGCCACAGGGACAGAGCGTGTGTGTGCACCCCCATGCTCCCTGTGTCCAGACTCCATCCCCGGCTGCTTTGTACAGTCGAATGGAGACAAAACCAAGGGCACGTTGCAACCTCCACCGCAGGTTAGGAGATAAGCAACCCTTCCTTAATGAGGACATGATATACCCGGCAAGGCTATACCCCTCGTGGGGAACAACAGGCTCTTTCATGCCGGCTGCTGGCACAGCCGGGAGCAGCCACAAGACAGAGGGAAGCACAGATGATAAATCAGCTCAGCACCACCAGCCATAGGAAGCTGCCAGGGGTGTGGGGCTGCCCCACTCTAATGGGGCAGCCCCACATCAGCTGTTGTTGGGAAGCCCCAGGATGCCCCACATTGGGTTCCAGCAGCGTTCGCAGCAGGAGAGTAAATCTGGAGGGCTACAGCTTTGCTAAAACTGGCTTTTTTTAGGGAGGTGCAGGTGAGGATGGAAGCTCAAGGGAAATCTGCATTTCTGCCTCCAGCATCTGCTGAGACAAGCCCATCCCAGAGGGAATGGGCAGCATTACTGCACCGAGAAACCTCTGCTTGCTGCTTGGGAAGCAAATTCCCCACTGAAAGGAGCCAAATCTTCACCATGCATAGCTAAGGGCACTGAATTATTGAGGAGAAGAGATATCTTAAGGCTGTTGGTGGAGCAGAGAGCTCTACAGATGGCTGGTATTAGGTTTACTGGACCTCTGATGGAAAACCACCTGACCATGGCAAGATGGTTTCTCAGCTGCGGAGAAACACACAGCAGCTGGAGGCAGGTTTGGTAGTTCACTGCAGCCTTTGGGAACATTACTGTGAGCATGGGATGAGGAGATACGGATGCTCTCTGAGATATCCACAATCCAGCCTTTGCTTTGGCTGAATGAGCCCAAACCAGCATCTCACCAGAGCAGGGAATCATGCCTTGCTAGCCTACCAAGAAGAACGCTCTCTGAGTGCTAAGCAAGCACACAACCAGTGATACCTGTCACGGAGGGGTGGGGAAGCACCATCTCCTTGCATGGTGCTCGCCAGACTCGCACACAGCAGAGGTCCAAAGCCAGTACCACGCACAGAGCCCCAGGCTTAGCATCTCTGAGCAGCTGAGACAGACGTGTTGCAGCATTTGTTCTGTAAGACTTGGGCTGTTTGTCAGCAATGAGGAAACCCTCAGATACCCTGGAACCAGACTTATTCCCACCCTCCCGCTTCCACGTGACTGAGGTCATGTAAGAGCTGGCTGTCGTTTCCAAGCCTCTTGAATTTGCCAAAATTAGGCTGGATTTGTGGAAACTGGCTTCCTGAGACCTCGGGCACTTCCTGTTTCGAATACCAGGCCAAAAACAACACAGCAGTCCTTGCTCTCCCAAATTTTGGTATGACTCCTTCAGTCCCACACAGAGCCACAAGTTACAAAACTCATTGATTTTGAAATCTTGAAGGTCACTTCTTTTGGCTTTGTCAAGGCTGCTCAAGCAGAACATCGCTGCGGCACCGAGTATAGGAAAATTTTGGAAGTCGATGGCTGAAAGAAACGTCACCTTCTGGTTGCTGACACCCCCACCAGATGATCCTTTGCTATTAAACGGCACCCTGAAGACAAGGGCATCTCGCCGAACACTGGGCACTTGCGAGATCTATTGCCACTTAGGAATGCTTTTAGGGACCTGAAGGGCAGGAAAGGTTGTTATAGCTGACTGCCCTGCTGCGCTGGGACACAAAAGCCTTTTCTCCAAGACCTCATAATCAAATATAAGACGAGCAAGAAAGATGAAATAACCAGGGTGGAAAGGAAGCAAAGGGCTGGAGGAAAGTGCGATGTGTACCAGAGCTGCAGGGACTGAGGCTTTCTATTCCTAATTAACAGACTCACTTGTCTTATTTTTCTGCTCTAACCACCATATTAGCCTTTAAATATAGAAGGCTCCTCCCTGGCTATGTACACAGCCAGCCCGGCACCACCATCCATCTCAGCTCTGTTGCCACAGGTTGTATTTTCAGAACCACTTGATGGGTGGATTAATGGCTGCTTTTTCATTGCCAGCCCCTCAGCTTTCGGGGCGGGGGGTGGTGTGGGGGTGGTGTGTGTGAAAGAGGGAAGTAATTTAAAAAAAGAATGAAAAAAAAAAAATCACATGTGAGGCTTTCAAGAGTCATGAAGATGGCTAAAAAAAGCTAAAGGGGTTTTTTTGTTGTTGGTTTTTTTTTTTTTTTTTTTTTTTTAAGGAATCTGCAGGGGTTTTATTTGCTGCTTAGCTGGAGAGATATGAGGCTTGTAGGCTCATTTTTCACACTTCCCCCCACACGCACATCCCAGGCCTGGAAAGATATATTATTATTTTTAAATGAAAATGTGTTGGTTTTCATAATTGCTTGGCTCCAAGCTCTGGAGCTTTACTGGAGTAACTACTGTGAGTGCTTGTCAGCGCTGCCCAGTGCGGCCACCTACACAGAAATCTTGAGGTTTCCATTACATTTCAGATGAAGAGCAAGGTCTCTCAACTTCTCTTTAGGGCTTTCAGAAATAATATTTAATATGAAAGCCCTAGAAGTGATTTGTAAACACCTGTGATTGTCGATACAGGTTTGTTGTACAAAACACTAAAAATTGATAAGGTTGGTTTGTATATTTTTCAATTACCACTCTCAAGAAGGGAACTAACTACCCAGATTGAAAAGTGTCTCTGTAGGTAACACAGGCAAAACACGACAGGTTTAAGTGCAAACTGAGGGGAAGGCAGCTAATAGCATGCATGGTGCTAGAAGCAGGAAGGATTTATGGGGGGAATAGGCATGACTTGCTCTCTCCATCACCCTGCAGAACTGCAGCAAAGCAGCATTTCTGTCAGCAATCTTCCGTCCAAGCCCATGTTTCTCACAGTGGAAATTCAACCCCTTGAAGGACAGGGAGGGATTATTGTAACCTCTCGTTCGGAGCCAAGTCTCCAGCTGCGCTGCAACAGGCGGCACGCTGATCCGATGCTGTTACTGCCGCGGCACAGCTCCAGCCCCTGCTCCCACCCAGCCCATGGCCACGCGGGTTTGACTACGGCCTCGCTCCCGCTGCGGACAGATCTGAGATGGCCCTTTGCACCTTGCATACACCCACTCTGGCCAGAATAACTCAGCCTCACCCTGGCTCGGAAATGCCTGTTATTCTTCAGAAAACCAGGGTGACATGAGTCACTTGGTCACACCAGTGTGAGGCCAAACGCTGTGGGCTCCCTGCAGCCAGCTCAGCTCACCCTCTGCCTGCCAGGCTGTGACATGGGGACATGTCTGCCTCTTGGGACAGGGGATGCGTGTACCAGGTGCCCGCCAGCATGCTCAGGAGAGGTGCCTGTCTCCCTGCCAGCAGGCAGCCAGAGCAGAGGACCACGCTTTCTACTGTGCCTCCTTCGAGCAGGGGGCACCTATAGGAACCAGGTTACTTCCTACACCCCATCACCTTGCTCACCAAGCAGGACTGGCTGCCATGCTGCAAGGGGGTGCAGGAAGAGAGGTATCCCTGCTGATGTCATCCCTGCCTGGCTGCTCCCCGCGGGTTGCTGCAGGTTTTGGGGCTGATGGTGGGGAGGGGGATTGCTACAGGGGAGCAGCAGCCCAGGTGCCGCCCCCAGGGCTGACCCAAGCTGTGGTGAGTGCCAGCAGCCACACCAACAGCCCGCTGACCTTTGTGCTCTGGCTTCCTGTCCTGGGGAGCGCTGCCTTCCAAAGTCACATCACCCAGGGTTGGGCTGACTCTGACACAGGGCATGCCCTTGCTCAGCAATTAATTTGCATGCAAGCAACATTTGCATGTTAATTACTCAGCTTAAGTAACACCATATGTGGAGGAAAAGCACTTGCTTTTCGCTCTGAAATAATTCCATTTATAGCCAAGCTCTTTGAGACAGATGAGGCTTAAAGCAGATACCAGGCTACTGCCTACAGTTTCCACACAGCATCACCCCGACTTTGTCGGACTGCTGCATGGGATCAGGGGAGCCCAGGGGTGCCCCAAATCAGAGCGGGGGGGCCAGAAAGCACTGTGCTAGGTAACACAGGAATGGCACACACCCCCCAGTTACCCTCACGCTTGGACTTTCCTATGAGCTGGCACAGCACCAGCTGCCTCCATGAGCTGGTATCTGGGCGGGTGGGAAGGAATTTGGACCCAATGGATCTGGTTACCAGCGCTGCTGTTACGGAGGCGCACGCTGCCATCGCTGCAATACTAGCAAGCCCAAAATCTGGCGTAAGAACTGGCTGTTGCATCCAAAGCTCCTGGCTGCATCCGGACTCTGCGCCAGCTGAGAACACCCGACGCCGAGCGAGGGGGACTGCAGTGCTCAGCAACTCGGACCCTGCACCCGCAGTCTGGGGAGAGGGGGGGGACGGACAGTAAGTGGCATCCCCCCAGCTCCTCTGCGGGTTTAAAAGCTCTTCCAGAGAGCAGGAGCAGGAGGGAGGGAGCTGTGTAAAAGGCTGCTGAGAATTATTTAAATATTTCAGTTTCCAGCGTAACTTGAGTCATTTGGAATGGAAAGTTTCCATTGCTCAATAAATCTAGTGCGCTCATTTAAAAAAAGGCGGGGGGGTGGGGGGGAACCCACACCAGAAAAAGAAGAGAAAAAGGACAAGTTTTGATGTGGGCTCGAGGGACATAACAGCACGGATTTTTCCCCCCGAAATCTAGGACCCCCCCGCTTAAGGCACGGGCAGCGGGATGGAGGATCAGCTCTACCTGCCCCTTTGCCACTCCCCACTCGTGGGGCTCCAGAAGGAGGTTACGGGGAGGAAGAAGGGGGTTTACGTGGGCGTGGACCGCTCATCCCAAACGGCCCTCGGTCACCCCGACGGCTCCCGGGCGGGGAGGAAGGCGGCCGGCCCCGCCGCCCGCAGCAGCCGCCGCAGCCCCGGCCCGGAGGGGCGGCCCGCGGGGCCGCAGTGCACCCCAGCGGCCGCCGCTCTCCCCGCAACCTGCGTCCCTTGGGGCATCCTCACGGCTCCCCCCACCGCCCTGCCAGGCGCCTTTGGCTGCGCCGCGGGCACTCCCGCCAGGAAAACCTTCCCAGCATCACGGCCGCTCCAGCGCCAGGATGCTTCTCCCGGATCCTGTTTCCCCTCTGTCCCAGCTTCACAGCCTGGGTTTGGGGAGCCAGGGGCTGCTGGCAGCAAAGGGGACGGGTGCGTGTGCATGAAAGTCAGCAAAGGGAGCGGGACCCTTGGCAGCACCTTCTTCCCCACCCCCCAAAGAGACATGGGGCACGAGGGAGAACACAACCGAGGCACCCGCAGCCCTACCAGCCCTTCTCCCCCGCACCCACGGCTCTCTCAGGGGTAGAAGCGGTGGGGGGATTGCACCACTAAGGGCACGAGTGCACACACGCAGGCTGTGGGGTACCAGAGGGATGCCCTACCTGCCCCCTCCCCAGCTCGCACCCACGTGGGGTACCGGAGAGATGAGGTACCAGAGGGATGAAGTACCAGCAGATAGGGCCAGAGCGATGCCCTGCCCCGAAGGGGGAGGAATAAGCATGGGGCGGTCCCCCTCCACCCTGAGATGCAGCTGCAGTGCAGAAACTGTCCCTCAATATAACATCAGACCCACAGTGTTTTTGTGGGCTGAGACACGGGCAGGACTCTTACCTGCTTCTTCACTGCCTGGTCCAAATGGGTCAGTGGGATAGCATCCATTCACACCTGCCACTGTGTTTCTGGGCAGGTAGCAACAGTGGTGCAGATACCAAGATAGCTTCCTGCCCAGGCTGGAGAAATAGAATCACTGCTAGTTCCAACCCATTCCTTGTTGGAACGAGTCCAGAGGAGGCCATGAAGATGATCAGAGGGCTGGAGCAGTTCTCCTACAAAGAAAGGTTGAGAGAGTTGGGCTTGTTCAGCCTGGAGAAGAGAAGGCTTCAGGGAGACCTTATAGCACCTTCCAGTGCTTGAAGGGCCCCTACAAGGAAGCTGGGGGCGCTTTTTACAGAGGCCTGTAGTGACAGGACAAGGGGTAACGGGTTTAAATTGAAAGTGGGGAGATTTAGATTGGACATCAGGAAGAAATTCTTCCTGGAGGGGGTGGTGAGGCCCTGGGACAGGTTGCCCAGAGAAGCTGTGGATGCCCCATCCCTGGAAGTGTCCAAGGCCAGGCTGGATGAGGCTTGGAGCAACCTGGTCTAGCGGAGGGTAAGGTCCCTTCCAACCCAAATCATTTTATGATTCTATTTCTGGTCAGTCTGAGAAATACCATCTTTCCAGTTAGTCCTGCCCTGTTACAGGACCAGCTTTTAAACAGCAGTCAGGGCAGCGGTATATATAATGCTCTCTTTGCGACAATATTGGACTTATGGCCAGGAACTATTGAAACCAATGGTAGCTATTTACATCCAAGGCACAAGAAACGTTGCAAACAGAGCACTGCAATTTGACATGAGATGGCTCTATAATCACCAAGAAGGATTTAAACAAACAAACAGAAAGGAAACCATACCATTAAGAGTATCAAATAACAACAGAGAGGAAAACAACATGGCATCACTAACAGCAGCAGCTTATTATGGCTGCACATGGGAGCAGCCATACAGTCACAGATGACTTTCTCAGCTCAGCAGATGCTAAAGAGTCAGGCCAGAGGGCTGGGAGAGCTGGGTCCAGTTCTGCCTCTCCCACTATTTGCTGCATCACTTTGGATGAGCCTTTGGACATCCTTTTGCGCCATGCAGCAATACAAGTGAGAAATCTAGAATATGCAACACCGCAGTCACACCTCCCTCCCTCCCTCCCAAAGTAGTACTCGCTGAGCCAAATGACCATGCTTGGATGGAGAAACTACGGCTCCCCCACCTTAGAAGTCCTACTAAATCCAGTTCAAGCCTTACCCGGTCCTCGCAGGCTCTCAGAAGGGGGCCAATGCTCATGATGCATTCACGTCTTGCCCAGGCCATGGAGAAAGGAGAGCCTGAAGATGGTTTTGGGTATGTCATGGTGACAAATTAAAGGGAAATGGAAGGAAGAAGAAGAGGGAGACCAGGTGATTTTAATGGTCATCTTTCAAAGCACTATCGTGTTTCGAATGAGACTCCAGCCTTTCATTCCACCAAGGTTTTGTTATAGGGCTTTTCCAGCTTGTAAAAGCAGACAACTGGAAAAAAAGATCAATCAAAACTAAGTTTGAATTGCAGTCTCTTATAGAGTGATATATAGCGGTTGTCCAGCGTGTGTAGGTAAGAACCACTATATTGTTCCCACGTAACTCTGCTATCAGCATTACAAGACTCTCACTGGGCTGATATGAGTGTTTCTGTTAAGCCCCAGCATTTAGCACATATTATGCTCTTCCTTTATGACCAGTCACAGACTGGATCTGTCTTTCTGTCAACGGAGAAAGGGATGAGCCTGTTCATGCCTTCAAGTTTTGTGCAAAATTTCAGTGCAGGCTTTGCGCAGCAAGTCTGTGGTACCCAACCAGCCTCTCCAAGGGCTCTGCCTGTGGTGCATGCGAGACAGGGTAAAACAAAAATGTGTATTAGGGCTCTCCCAGACTGCTTTAGGCTGTATTTCAACTACTGAGCATTGCCAAAATTGCTGTTTGTTTTTTGAGATACTTCCTATTCAGAAATAACACACACAGACCCCAGTGCCCTCCTCTTCTCTAACCATGTGTACACAGCTCAGTAAGCAGACACTGGGTTTTAGATACTAGCGTGTTTTTCATAAATTACATGTATTTTGGATGTAAACAATGACTGTTTGTTGAAGCGCTGTTTACTGTTTTCTTGTTTTGATTGTAGGCTGTGGGTTCAAAGAGATTCAATTTGAGAACACCAAGAGTGGCCTTTCCTGTGGTTTCCTAAGCAAAAGAGGAAAGTTAAATACTGTAACACAAACAGCGATGTGGTCCTCCCCCTTGCATGGAAAAACTCTGCTCTTCTTAAATCCTAGCAAATGAAAGCAACTGGTCGCTACGGCTTCTCCATGAGGTGATCACATGAATGGCTTTGGCTGATGAGGTTGCAGCCACCTCCATGTCCCAACCTCCTGCACATCCTGACCCCCTTCTCATCCCAACTGCCCTCCCCTCCCGACCTCCTGTACGTCCTACCCTCCATCAGCCCAGCTCACCATGTGACTGTTGCACATGCAGGAAGAAGAGTGGGGATCTCAGGTCTTTGCTCTTGTTTTGGAGTCTTTCTAAAAACTCTTGAAGTACTTCGTTTGCTGGTACTTTCATATATTTAGGTGTTGCTGTCCCCTTTTCCTAGATCCCAAGTCTGTGTGTATCACAGGGTTTGGCTTTACCACCTCGGATATCTCACCCTGTGCATCAGACACCCCTTTTTCAGGGGACAGTGCCTGGTAGAACCTAATTGGAGCCATTTTCGAGCATGTTCTTGTGTTGGAGCAGCTCCAAGAGACACAGTAAAGACCATGACCTCTCTGCACGGGCAGTTTTAGCAGGATCACTGCCTTTAAGAGCCTTAAGACAAGGACAGACAGCGCCTGGGCGCAGGCTACCTTACCTGGCAAAGTGACTGAGGCAATGGGAGGACATCATTTGAGGGGGTTGGTCTCCTCCTCTGGGCAGTGCTCTTTGCCGTGTGCTTACAGGGGCAGCTGCCTTAGATTCTAGCCGGGTGCATGGGCAGAGAGAGCCTGGACTCTGCCCCTAATTAATACATGTTGCCCACGTACCTGTAGAGAGGGCTGGAGGAAAATGCAGCCTAGGTCTGGCTGGATTGTATATACGCTGTATAATGTATATCGTATCCATATTGCATATGATCATCATCACTCATTAAAACCTTCAGCGAGCCCTGAGATGCTTTTGCTGAGCACAACCACTTGCATCATCAGGGATGCTTTAGGAAGCGTGTGGTGGCACAGAGGGAGGAGCTCGTGAGGGCATATTGCTGCTGTCACCCCCAAGCAGCACTGGCTCAGACTGTCGCTGCACCCAAGGCGGGCTTGGCCAGCTGTAGCAGGGTTTCTGCCCCTGCTCTGCTCCCACGATTGCTGTGGGCTGAGCAGAAAAGCCTTCAAGCACTGCTAAAGGGCTGTGTCTCCAGAGCAACCTCTCCAGCTCCTTATGGGAACAGGAGCTTGCCCAAAGTCAACATGCTGTGTGGAGGGGCTGGGGGCAGCCCTGAACTCCAGTGGGCCCCAGTGCAGCAGTGAGCATCTTCCCATCCTGCTGCAAGGTTAAAGGGTGTCACGGTGAGATTTATGCTGTCCCGTGCTGCGAGTGCCCTTTCTCAGTTTCTGTCAGGCACCAGGAGGGGAAGACAGTCGCCATCTTTTCTTGGTTGTTAATGTTGGACGTGAGTTCCCCAAAGCCATATACTGAGCAGCTGGCGCCGCCACCCCCTGCACGCTTGCACTTCATCATCCCAAACCGGGGGACGTCGTTAGCGATCTACATGGCCGTAGCACTCACACGGAGCGATTTCTCGTCCACCTGCTCCCCCCACAAGTGCCTCCTCATCACCCCAGAAGTCCTCTTGGGTGGCTGGAAAGGCTCTGGCAGCTTTCCAGCTGTTTAGGTCAGGATCTCCTTAGTTTCTCTAAGGTTTTGCTAGGCGTTTGCATTGTGTTAACTTTCAGGAAGCACAATGAGACTGAAGATCTTTCTATGTCAGGCTCCTGCCTTAAAATACTTGGTCTCTAGGGAATGGAGAGCAGACAAAGGAGAAGGACGAGGGTACAATATCTGAGCCAAAGATCAAGCTGGTGAGAGAATATCTTATTCATTAAGTGTATCTGCAGGACAAATAATAGTGGGAGTGTGGGAACAGGGCTTACAATCGTCTTAGGTACAGCTTTAAAAAATTTATATACCAATTTTATCCCCATTTTTTTTGACAGCTGTTCACTTTATTTGGGATAGCACTTGGCCTAGCCACCACTTTTGAAGGTGGGGATATGTTCCCACTGGTTTTGCTGGTGATGGCAGGATGTGCTTGTGATTATGAGTGCATGTACCTCCTCTGAACCTGGAGCTTTCCAAGCCAAAACAGTTCTCTCTGCAGATTTTGCCCCCTCATTGACTTTAACTGTCCACTGCGTAAGGGGAAAAAATACAGGACAGAGATGCCTGAGCTGCACTATGGCAGCCAACATTTTTAAAAAATACCTGCTGCCCATTGCCATGCCCATGGAGAGACCTGCAGAGGTCTGGGTCTGTTTCTAAAGCTGGTGATAGCTGGGGTCTCTCCAGGAAACCTGCCTGTCAAATGGGCTCAGGACAGAGCCTGGGGCTGCTTTGACCCACAGTCCCATTCCTCTCTGGTGGCAGAGATGCCAGCAATTCATCTGCAGGTTGTGCTTCCCAATCTGCCAACTTTTCTCTTATTGCTCCTGCTGATACTAGCCAAATCCGCTCCGAGGAGCTCGCAGGAGACCTCTAAGCTGGTATGTTCACAGCGGGGCTCCTGCTGACATTTGGAGGGTGCCTCCTGCCCCCCAGCCTGCTGGAGGACTCATACGACTTTGTGCTAAATGTACTGGAGTGGGAAGGAGCTGGGGAACAGCAATTCAGCTCAATGACCTGGGCCTCCAGCACAGAGACCATGAGAATTAAGTGGCTAGTGCCAAGAGCATCCCCCTCCCAGAAGTACTGCCCTTCAGCACACACAGAGCTTTGGCTTCTGGCATCATTTAACTCCTCCTGGCTTTTCCTTCCCCTCAATTCCAGTCGTTATCTGGGAAGGAAATCAGAGCAAACCAACCCCGTGAGGGGCTGGTGGCTGCAGAGCTACCCTATATTTCAAAGTGGGTGCTTAAACCCTTCTGCTCAAAGCTGAGCAGGGAGCCAGCAAAACAAATCCTCCCCAGCTCAAGCCTCAGCAATCACTTTCTGACCCCCCTTTCTGCCCCTAGCAGAGGCAACTGCACTGTCACACAGAATTAAACTTTCCCTTTATTCTCCAGCCTAATCTCTCCCTCCGCAATATGATCCCGAGGTTTAATCTGATTATGGTCCTTCATATCGCACTGTAACAAATGGCCCCAGCTGCCAAGCTAAGCAGTTTAATGAGATACCGTGTTGGCTATCAAACAAAAGGCGCAGGGGATACTGCAAAGGCATCACTTGCCCAGTCCCATCCCCTGGGGTGCGCTGGCCGCAAGGAAACGCTCCTGCAGCTAACGTCATGCCTCTTAGAGACCATCGTACCTGGGAAAGGAAGAAAACCTGCCTTTCTGCAAGAGTTTTGATGGAGAACTATGCTTCACCAGGCAGGGTTGGTGGATCAGCGGCCCTCAGATACTGGCCATGGGGGTGTGAATGAGATCACACAGTTTGTCTTTGTTCAGGTGTTATTACATCTGCTCTAAACAGAACAGCCCGGGACGCATCACATGGCGAATCAATATCATTGTTTGTTAATCCAAATGCAATCATCAGACACATTTTTTTTCCTTCCTGCCTAGCTAAGACCCACCCTTCCCCCTCAGAACTGCAGCCATAACGTAATTCCCTCTCAGCGGCTAATGGCATTCATAAATTACGCTCAGGACCTATTGTTCATTTAATCCTTTTTGCTGCTATTAGCTCTGGTCACTGATCTGTTGCCTCTCCAGTCTATGGTATTTTAATGACACAGCTAGAAAACAGCCAAACTCTTCAGCTTAGTGGTAAAAAACCGGATTCGTGTTACAAGGAAGGACAATGCCTACTTCCCTTGAGGGGAAGAAGTGGGGGAGAAACACAGCCCAGAGCTGCTGTCGAGGGTGGAGGGAAGAGAGGAACACGCTGAAACAGACTCGTTGATTCTGGCCTGAGCTCAGGTCTCACAGAGGTGATGAATCTGTTGGCTCACAGCCTTGGGAATTCGGTTCACTCCCAAGACAACCAGATCATGGCAAGCCTTTTGAACAGCCTAACCTGTTTTGCCAAAGGAAATCGTGGATGACAGTCACTACTCCTTTGAAATTGCAGTTACTTTTTAAGGGAACTTGACCCTCAGATGTGCTTTCCTCTTCTGCACAGACGATGCCATTACAGGAGACACTGATGAGACCCCATCTGGAATGCTGCAAACCACCCTGCTTATCCATGCTGAGATGAATTACACTTGGAAAAGGTGCAGAGCAGGACTGGAACAGAATTTTTATCAGAGAAGAAGAGACCATGAGAATCTGGCATATCTAGTCACGCCCAGCTAAATCCAAGGGAACTTATGATTAGCCCTGTGATGGTTGCAGAGACAGCAAACGCTACGGAGGGAGAGCAGCAGCTTGTTCTGGGTTGGTACAAACCAGACAACACTGCCTGTGAATACATTTAGGCTGAAAGTTCAAAGACAGCTCCTAATGATCTCTGTGGGTCCAGAACAGCCTGCCTGCCCAGGGAGCTGGGGGCAAAGTATCTACCTTGAAACAGCTGTTGGTTCGTATATGAGAAAGGACCAGAAAGATCACCAGATGGATTTGGTGGTCAGTGAGATCCCTCCCAGCCCTGTGTCCTTACCCTGTGTCCTTACCCTTCTAAAAGGGGATCACAAGAATTCAGATTAATTCTTTCCTTGATGCTCATTTCCTTAAAAATTGTTTTATTTCCCCTGATCTGCATTTTCTTTTTGGTTCGTTACTAGCTTGGAATCCAACTTCCATAAGCTTTCTTAAACTGATGAAGCTCCTTCCCTGGAAGGCATTACCTAGGCTCCTTCACTTACAGCACGTACAACCCTGCCCCGCAGGTCCCCCAGCCATGTCGGTGACAGTATCGGCACCAGAAGGGGCTGTGACCTGGCCTTCACTGCTGGGGTGCGGTGCAGATGCAGATGGGTCTAAGGCTGCCTGCAGCTGCAGCAGAAGGGATTCTGCTGTTTGGGTTGCTGGACAACAAATGGTACCCATGTCCTCCAAGGCAAGAGACAAAAAGCGATGGGCAGACGGAACTGGGCCATAGCTTGGGATCAGGCTCTGGACCGCCTCGCATGTAAAGCGGTGCCCTGCCAGGCTGAAGGAGGCTTGATGCACGTTTCTCTGAGCTGTTTCCTGTGTAGCTGCCTCATTCCAAGAGGGGCTTCTCTGAGAAAGGAAACAAGAAGATATTCAGCTTTTTAAGCCAGAAAACTTGTAAGTTGTAGAAGTCACAGTTGTGCAGCTGGTAATTACCACCGCCCAGGGGAGCCTGAGAAGATGCCATTCTTTTTTCTAATTACTCCAAAGCCTTTCAATCTGATTAATTCTTTCCTTGATGCATTTCCTTGTAATTTCTGTTAGTGAGGATGCAAAGGATAAATTAGAGAGTCTTTCCTGTGGAAAATACATTCTGCACTCTCCACAGGCCCGGTCTCTGGTAGCCTCTGTGCATTCCTCATCACCCACCCAGGAGATGCTTTCAAAGCCAGGCTCTGAGTCTCTCCTTTCTCTCAGATCAAAGGCATTGCTTGGAGCAGAACAGACACATACCTGTATCATGAAGAGAGCCTTCTCCATTTCTTTGTGCTGCAACGGTCAGGACAGGGTAAAATACATTTGTGCCTTGTAGGAAGTGATCGTTCCTCTGTACTGGGCACTGGTGAGGCTGCACCTCAAATCCTGGGCTCAGTTTTGGGCCCCTCACTGCAAGAAAGACACTGAGGGGCTGGAGCGTGTCCAGAGAAAGGAACGGAGCTGGGGAAGGGTCTGGAGCACAAGCCCTGTGAGGAGCAGCTGAGGGAGCTGGGGGGGTTCAGCCTGGAGAAGAGTAGGCTGAGGGGAGACCTGATCGCTCCCTACAACTCCCTGAAAGGAGGGTGCAGAGAGGGGGGTGCTGGCCTGTTCTCCCAAGTGACAAGTGACAGGACAAGAGGAAATGGCCTCAAGTTGCACCAGGGAAGGTTTAGATTGGATATTAGGGAAAATTTCTTCACTGAAAGGGCTGTCAGGCATTGGAACAGGCTGCCTAGGGAGGTGGTTGAGTCACCATCCCTGGAGGTGTTTGAGAGACGTGTGGATGTGACACTTAGGGACATGGTTTTGTGGTGGATTTGGCAGTGTTAGGTTAACAGTTGGACTTGATCTTAGAGGTCTTTTCCAACCTAAAAGATTCTATGATTTTATGCTCCCTGAAGCTGTTTAATTTCCTTCGACACTGCACATACTCCTCCAGCCAGAGAAATCAGACCCCAAAGAGGTCAAGGGCACCGCACACCTCCTGTGGCAATGGAAAAGGTTGGCCTGACAAGGCAAGTGGGACCTCTTACCATGTTTAGAGCATTGGTGCTGTGTCACTGCCTCACATGACATTGCAAGGGCCTCAGATGACAGTTCTGGAGGGGACGCGGGGAGGGGAAAAATAATAAAAAAAAATATGTTTATCCTCAAAACCAGCAATCCCAACATTGGTAAGGAGAAAAATATTTAGTGTGAAGGCAGAATTAGCCTGTTCTCTTATCTATGGATGTCCCTGCCCCAGTTTTGTTCAGAGGCCAGACTGCTCCCACTGGGAACGTCGCTTGCAAGGTATTCTAACTTCATTGCTGGGCGTCACTCCAAACTAAAGATGGAGCATAAGTGTGAGTGTGGGTAGATGGTCTGTAACGGCCTCTGCGTACGCCTGGGCCCGTGACAAAAAAGAGAGACAAAGTGCACTCGGAAATGACCAGAGCCAAAGGGATGACATCAGAAAACCTGTTCAGAGAAAGTATCTCTTGGAAGGGTGGGGCAGAAGGCGAAAAAGAGTGAGATGGAGGTGCCTGGGAGTTAGGCACGTGTGGGAGTCATGGTCCCTTTTCAGTGGGCCTGTGGCCCAGCAGCATGGAGAGAGGACAGGACATGTGCTGGTGTCTATTCCCGCAAGTTCCCTCTTTCCCAGAACCCTGCATTTTGCTTGTCGGTGCTCTCCCCAAAATAAGGCTGTTAGGAATTACTTCAAGTCCATCTTTTGCTGCAGAAAGCAATAAATCCATAATCTGGCTCTTGGAGCAGTTCCCTGAGTTTAGAGACTTTTTACCCGAACCTTGCTATTTATTAGAAAGCTCTCCCACGGTCTCTTTCCATCTCTCCTTTTTGGCAACACAATTTAGCGTTAAATTAATCGCGTTCATTTGTCTGAGTACAATGATAACTAACGGGATGCTGATTTTGGGATCGAGATCCGTGTTTGGGAGAGACGTTGCCCTCTAGCGACTGAAAGGCAGACAATGTAAAAGGACTAAACCAGCACGAATTCTGTAAGGCTTTGTATGGTAACAGGGCAACACATTTCAAATTGAAGTTCCCGATGGATGGAGCAATGGTGTCTGTGGTGAGGGCTGAGGATGCCCCGTAGCTGTAAGGAGGTCCCTTAGCACCCACCATGAGCCATCTCAGCATTCCTCATCCAAGCTAAGGCTGCAGCACATGGCATGGCAGTGAGGATCACAGCCACCTCTCCGCAACCAGCAGCTAGCAGCAAGCTCCCTTGAACAAGCTACCTTTCAAATGGCTTGGAAAACACCCTTGGTTAGCACTCAGCCTTGTGCAAAGGCAGTGGTGGCCAAGAGCTCAGCTGTGAGCCAGCTGAAATTCTCTCATCGTTGCTCTTCCATGTCTCCTGAAGAGAGGATTTCTGTAAACACTCACTGCATCCCATGTCTCATCATGAATATGCATTTTAATTTCTCCCTCATTTGTTTACGTGAATGCTTTGGGAATGCCTGTTGTTCCTGAGGGCTGTGCTTCACGCGCATGCAAGGCAGTTCCCTTTTGGCCACTGTTTGTCCCTTCTTGTTTTAAAGAAAATAATTTAGTTAAGGAGAAAGCAAAACTGAGAAGGGTAAGCAAAAAATCACAGCCAACCATGAAGGAACCGTGAAAGTCAAGAATCCTCCTCCTTTCCCTGATAGTGCCTTTGGGACTCAGCAAATGCTTATGAAAGCAGCTAAAAAGAGAGGGAGAATGAATGGTCATCACATTCCTTCCAGACGCTCTGAACAAAGACAGAGATTTTGATAAAGTTTAACGTCCTTTTATGTACTTCAAGAAAGTCTGTATTTCTCAAGATGCTCATTTTTTTAAAAAAAAGAAAAATTAAAAATATGAAACATAAAGCTTATTCTGTAGCCAAAACACAAGGTGATTTCCTTTTTTTGGAGGAAAACCTTGGGTTAATGGCATGATTTTGCAATCAGGCTGGATGTATAAGTGTAAAGATACTTACAGAAAGTTTACTGTGATAAGAAATGCAACAAATACATCTGACAAGGTTTTTTTTTTTATCATCAGAGACGTTCTGCACAACTCTCTAACCACCACAAAAAAAGGCCTTACAACAAACCCTCACGCACCCAACCAGACCTGCACCAGATGATATAAGATAGTACATAGTATACCCTCAGCCTATCCCTCAGGTGGAATTATTTCTTGTTTTCAACTATTTCCATGAACATCATATTAGTTCTTCCTTCAGTGCCTTTTCCCTCACCCGTTGCTAGTGACTGGCTGTGTGGTGTCTTGCTGTTCTGGAGACGAAGCTGGGGATCGTTCTGTGCCTTTGTGGTCTGTAGCAACATACCTTCCAGGGCAGATCTTTAGTTTTATATGGTCACAATGATGCTTCCTGGGGCAGCATTTGCCTGTCTATCAACAAGAAAAGAGAGGAAAAAATTATGAACCTTGGCACAAAGCAGGGGTCCATTGTTACGTGCTTGCTTGCTGATTTGCTGATTCATTCCCAGCTGTGAGCGGCTGCTGCCCTGGCCGAGCAGTGATACTTTCCACCTCCTGGCCCTGCAGCACACTGCGCAGGATGGCTACTTCATAGCAGGCTATGAATTGCAGCAACTGAGGACTCTGATACCACCAGAACACTCTTCCCCCTGGCTCTAAAGGGAGATAAATTCTTCAACAGCCACAACTAAATCCCAAAAGGATCCTGCATCAGGGCCTTAAAATATCAAAGTTGGGATTAAAAGCCCTGAACGTTTTTTTCACTGTCCTTTCAAACTGCTTGTGCCCTCCTCCAACTCCAGAAGGGAGCCCTTCCGTCGCATGACAAAACCAAGACGAGGCAGGGGACATTGCTGCAGAGTCCCAGCTGCCCGGCTCTGCTCAGCAGATTAGCATCTCTGCTCTGTACCAAAACAGCTCTGCTCACCAGAAACAGGAAACCCACGCTTTAACAGTGGGGTGTCATCATGAAGCTGCCACTTGCGCCCAATTCAGAATGAGCCCAGAGAACAAAGGTTTAGCCAGAGGAGTTGAATGCGTTCCTGTCCAAACTGCCCTAGGTGAACCTTCTTTAGCAGGAGGGTTGGACTAGATGGTCTCCAAAGGTCCCTTCCAACCCCTACCGTTCTGTGATTCTGTGAAGTTACCTGTTCAAAACAGTTCCACGCAACACAGTTACCCATGTGGAAAGGGGACTTGGGTATTCCCAGGTCCTGAGCAAAGAGGATACCAGCTTCATGGCAGGGTCGGGTCTGCACACAGTGGGATCTCAGTGCAAGAATGACCACGAACCTGGGATCCTGCCTGACTCATATCTTCTCTGCTGAAGAATTAACTCCAGAAGAACGCCTCTTTCTATATTTGGGTGAAGGATAAGGAAGAGGATAGAACAGAACAGAATAGGCTATTTCATTTGGAAGAGATCTACAACGATCATCTAATCCAACTGCCTGACCACTTCAGGCTGACCAAAAGTTAAAGCATGGTATTAAGGGCATTGTCCAAATGTCTCTTGAACACTGACAGGCTTAGGGCATTGACCTCTTCTCTAGGAAACCCATTCCAGTGTTTGATCACCCTCTTGGTAAAGAAATGCTTCCTAATGACCAGTCTAAACCTGCCCTGGTGCAGCTTTGAACTGTTCGCACACGTCCTGTCACTGGATCCTAGGGAGAAGAGACCAGCACCTCCCTCTCCCCTCCCCTTCCTCAGGAAGCTGTAGAGAGCAATGGGGTCACCCCTCAGCCTCTTCTTCTCCAGACTAGCCAAGCCCAAAGTCCTTCGCCGCTCTCCCAAGACAGGCCTCCCATCCCTGTTACCCTCCTCTGGAGGCACTCCGGGACCTTCCCAGCCCTGTCACCAGCCCTGTCACCCTCCTCTGGAGGCACCCAGGGGCCTTCCCATCCTTAAATCCAGTCCCCCAGAACTTCACGCAGCACTCGGGTGAGGCCGTGCCAAGGCTGAACACAGCGGGATCGTCACCTCCTCTGCCCGGCTGATTGTGCTGTGCGTGATGCCCCCCAGGGTGGGCTCTGCCCCCCTGGCTGCCAGGGCACGCTGCTGGCTCACACTGGGCACCCTCAGGTCCCTCTCTGCGGGGCTGCTCTCCAGCCACTCCTCTCCCAGTTTATACTGGTGCCCAGCATTACTCTGTCCCAGGTGCAGAGTCCAGCCTTTGGACTTGTTAAATTTCCTCCCATCAATCCTTGCCCAGTGCTCCAATCTATCCAGATCCCTCTGCAGGGCATCTTGTCCCTCAGGAGAGCCAGCAGCACCTCCCAGTTCGGTATCACCAGCCAACTTGCCAATGGTGCGTTCGACTCCTGCATCCAGGTGGTTGATAAATCCATGGAACAGACCTGGCCCTGGCACTGAGCCCTGAGGAACACCACTGGTGACTGGGTGCCAGCTGGACTTATCCCCATTTACCACAACCCTTTGAGCTCTGCCCTTCAGCCAGTTCTTCACCCAGTGCACCGTGAACCGGCACATTCCACAGCTGGACAACTTGTCCAGAAGGATGCTGGGAGGGCACAGCATCAAAAGCCTTCATACAGTGTAGGAAGACTACCTCCAACTGTGCCTGATGATTGCATTGTTCTATACATGCCTTTTAATAGTGCCCAGTATAATCTTCTCCATAATTTTTCCAGGAACTGAGGTTAGACTGACAGGTCTGTAGTTCCTTGGGTTCCTCCCTCACGCCCTTTTTGTAGACTGGAATAACACTGGGCAGCTTCCAGTCAGCGGGGACCACCCCGGACTCCCAAGACCATGGTAGGTGATCGGGGGGATCCTGCCAGAACATCCACTGGCTCCCTCAGTGCTCTGGGGTGCATCCCATCAGGCTTGTGAACGCACTCCCGCCTACAAAATCCAGCCAGAAAACAGAGGCTGTGCTGAAGATGCATGCTTAGACCACAATCTGACACAAGGGGGAGATGCTCTGCCACGGATGGTCATCTTGCAGGCCATCCACTGCAGCAGCTCCCTGGAGCACGGGCTGCAAACCCTATCTGCCACCGCCCTTGGCAAATGAGATACTGGTTTACCTTCCTGCTCAGGTATAACGGAGGAAAAAAAAAAAAAAAAAAGCCCTCTTTGGTTTAGTTTCAGTGATTTAAGAACATTAAACCCAACATTCTTTATGCTCATTCTAGAACTTTGTTCTTTTAAACACTAAAACTGATTTTCTTTTTAAACATCCATAATATTAAGAGCGCTGGGGGTTTTGGAGCTAAGAGCCTTTGCAAAATAATCTCCTTCTGTACACCACCCAAAAATACGTGGGTGCTAACAGTTAGGGAAAGACCTGCTCCTCCTCCAGCCTGCTGGATGGAGCCAGGGGTGGGAGTGAAATCTGCTCTGGCAAAGCCCCCTGGTTGTGTTGCAGTGACACAACTGACAAAGGCAAACATGAAGAAAACATATTGGAAGCTATTGGAAGAAGAATGGAAGTGGAGGAGAAAGAAATGAGGAGGAGGCAAAAATGACTGTTCCTCCTCTTGCTTCCCTTGAGCTATTCAAGACTAGCAGCATGGTTCTCTTTGTGCTGGCACAGGATTCCATTTAATGGGAGATGGAGGCATCAAAGGGCCTCTGAGAAAGCTTCCAGCTTCAGTGAGCTTCAGAAATGTTCCTCTGCTCTTCTGCAGAGCTGGCCTGTGAGGCTAGCAGGGAATGAGCCCACTGTCCTTGTCAGAAAGGTGGAGGTAGCAATACTACACGTGCTAGGTTGCACAGCCAGTAGGCAGCAGAGCGAGGTGCCTTTGCACCCCCTTTCTGCTTAGGTGCTGAGGGGCCACCGACAGAGAACAAGGCAGTTGCCTTGCTCTGACTGGCACAGAAGGTTGGGTTTCACTGGCTGTAGCTTCCAGGCAGGCTGTCACTGTTGGAAGCAAATTAGATCAGCTGGGCATCAAGCGATACCTCCCCATCAGTTTTCACCGCCCACCGCTGCCAGCTTGACACTTCTCTTTCATGCCGCACGTGCCAACTGTCTGACGAAGCCAGCTGCAACAGCTACTGGAAGGACATGAAGTACAACCGCAGGCAGGGAGAGGAGGCAAGGGATCGGCTAGGGGTTGGGGTGAGGAGGTCTTTTCCTGCCTTATTCCAGGCAGAAGATGGGGTTCTCCAAGAAAACGGCAAGCTTGCTGGCCACCAGGTCCAGGTCACTGGTGTTGGCGTGTTTGAGCAGACTGGTGTTCTTGACAAAGTAGTGCTTGAGGAAGCGCTGGCTTACGCACTTGTGCAGCTTCTGCACCAGCCTCAGAAAGGCTTCGGGGAAGCAGCGCCAATCCTTGGTGCGTGGGTATTTTTCACACATCCAGAATAGCACTGTCTGCAAGAAACAGATGGGAGAGAAGAGGTGTTAGAGGTTCTGTCGAGGGCTCGCACAGCTTACTAAGGCAGTTTCGGTGCTGGTACAAGGCTGGTAGCCTTGGAAATCAGAGACACTCGCACTGCTATCTCCCTGTGTTAACATTTCTGAGACGGAGGGATCACGAATGAAGCCTCCTCTGAGGATCAGGCAGAGCAACTCGGATGTGCTTGGTCAGGATCTCTCCACAGGGGAGCCCTTCTCTGCTGGCTGGGCCAAGAGCCCAAGGAAAATGGCCTTGTAAAATAATCTTAGCCTATTTGCCATCCTCCAGCAGGAACCTCAGTAGCAATGCCAGGCATTTTGGGCTGTAGAAAATGGCCTGCTCTACAAGTGTAGAAGCCAGTTGGTGCAAGGAGGGAAAGAAAAATGATCAGATTAACCTAATTATTTGTTAGCTTCAGCTTTATTTGTGTTGAAGATGTGCACAGATCTGCACCCCAAACAGATTTTGATTCCAAGTAACTGTTGCAGGTGCAGGCTGTTTTCTGGTCAAGTGCAGCCCGTTTTTTCTCACATGTGATACTTACAGCATGTGCTATGTTCTATTCCTCCAAGTTTATTTGATGTGATTTTACATTTGAGAAATCCATAGTTAAAAATTAAAAACCCTGCATATGATTATTGCTCTTACAGTATTGTTTTTATGCTGCTCATATTGCATTTTTTAGACTTTCCTGAGAAGAATTTTTTCCAGGTACTTACTGTAGCAAAAAACAACACTGGCTACCTTGGTCAGCCTGAGATCAGTTTTGAAGTACAAAATCACCCATCTTGGGCTCAATAAGTCTGTTAAGTTCCTTACTGTCCCCTGAATCCCAATTTTATTTTGCAGATCCAAAAAGAGACCCACAGTAGCTGTGAGATGTGGCCGAACCACAGCCTTCAACCCCACTGTTCCTTCAGAGGTAGAATTTCATCAAAATAAGCCACACTCTTCTGGACTGCCTGGTTTGGGTTTTTTTTCATATTGCAGCCCTTGCAATAGTTGCATTGCTGACAAATTTCTTCTCAGACAGCTTTTCAAATGTGAACAGTTTTTTGTTCACAGCTGCAATAACCACAAAGAGTTTTTTAATGTTGCCAGGGAACAAAAGACGGAGTGAGGAATTCAAGCTGTAGCTCTGCGAGAGCTACTCCTTAGAGACTTGCAAAGCAGTTACCCCTCGTCACACTAAAACTCCTTCAGCAAGATCCATGGGCAGCAGTTGCTATGAAGTTTCTGGAGGCAAGGAAAATTGTTGCTTTTCCACTCAGGTGACAAACACGTGATCCATCAGCATTTATTGATCCATCAGCATTTATTGAACCATCCCTAACTGCCAGCTGTCTACTGAAGGCATAGAATTGGCTTTCAAAATGTACCTAGGTCTTTTGGATTGCCTGACCCTGAACTTCATTCTCGTGGAGGCAAGCATGAGTGAACTCACTTGGTCCTCTAAGGCTTTCACAACTTCTGGGGGAAGGACTTTCTCTGTCATAGAGGGCCTTTTTCATGTAGAGTCTTGTTTAATAATAATTGTTAGATACCTTTGACAGGGGAAACCTGATGATGTGCAACCGAACACTAAGCCTCTGCTCAACTGCTGTTTTATCCGCTGACTGTTTCTCTCTCCTGGTTTTTTTTTTGGTTTTGTTTATTTGTGGCTTTCATTTGGTTGGTTCATTGTTTCTTTTGTTTTTAAATGTAAGTAATGTTGAAGCATTCCTTCTGTCTGGGAAACCAACCCTCTTTTGCAGTAAAAGCCTAAAGTACAGTTACAGTAAGGAACTGAAGAGCTTCTAAAGGCTGAGAGAGTTGGGCTTGTTCAGCCTGGAGAAGAGAAGGCTCTGGGGAGACCTTATTGCAGCCTTCCAGTGCCTGAAGGGGCCTACAAGGAAGCTGCGGTGGGACTTTTTACAGAGGCCTGTAGTGACAGGACAAGGGGTAACGGGTTTAAATTGAAAGTGGGGAGAGTTAGATTGGATATCAGGAAGAAATTCTTCCTGGAGAGGGTGGTGAGGCACAGGGACAGGTTGCCCAGAGAAGCTGTGGATGCCCCATCCCTGGAAGTGTCCAAGGCCAGGCTGGATGAGGCTTGGAGCAACCTGGTCTAGTGGAGGGTGTCCCTACCCATGGCAGGGGGTTGGAACTGGATGATATTTAAGGTCCCTTCCAACCCAAACCGTTCTGTCATTCTATAAAGAGCTTTTTATTTTGATCAAGAGTCCATGCAACAGCACTTCCTGCGCCTCTTCTCCTTCATCCAGACAAAGAGGTCATTACTAATGGTTAAATGGTTTTCCACGTTCTCCTACCCATGACAGTTTTTCCAGCAGCTTGTTCTTGCAGGCACCAAGAAGTCCTGCGTTCTGCTAAGCTATAACTAGCCTCATAAACTCTTTTTTTACTTTATCTTGTCGTAGATTAGTTCCATGACTATAATAGCATTTGATGGTTGCAACCTTTCCTTTAGGAGAAATCTCGGCATTACCCTGGCTTTGGACACCAAAAGATCAGTAACTACCATGGAAGCCTGGTGACTTGAGGCTTCAGGGTGGGAGAAGAACAGCCTCTCCCTGGCAGCTGCAGGAGGATGGAGGCCCAGAAAAACCAGGATTGTTCTACTCTCTGATAAATGGTGCTACCTGTGGCCCATCACTGTCCACAGCTGTCAGATGTGGGGACACAGTCATAGCAGAGCCTTCTGCTCTTCCTCATGAATGTTGGAAACCATCTTGAACCCTGAAGTTTGTGCAGGGAGGAGGCTACCACCCCTTTACCTCTTCTTCGCTTCCCACCCCTGGTGAAACAACACCAGAACTGTCGGTTTGCACCTCATTCATGAAATACTGCTCACCTAAGAGAACTTTGTTTGGTGCACATCCACGAAGGCAAATGCAGAGTTTTCCTCCAGACAGAGAGATGGATGTGGGTAGCTGGGATGGTCAAAAAGCAGGAGGTAAGCGTGCGATTAAAGACAGTATTTATTACAATGCCTATGTGAGGTCAAACAGCAGGGGCCTCAACTCTAACATTATCTGTGTTGCTGCAATCATAACGTCCCTACAGGATTTAGTTTCTTGTTGAAGCCTGGAACATATATTTACTGAATCTCTTGCCACTGTAAAGCAATGAAACAGTACCACAGTTTTGACAGTTACCTTGGAAGTCACATAGACACGACAGTGATTTACGGCATGACATTACTGCATGGAAGCCCCTGTGACAGATACTGAGATCTTGGTATCATGGTGATGCCTACCTGAAGGTGATACACTGTGATGACAGGCTTATTTCCAGCACACCAGGCATCTTCCTTCATCTGCCTCATGACCCGGAAGCACTTCACGTGGCAACCACCATCTTCGTTGGGTCCTTCCATGAGCTCGGCACGGGAGAAGCACAGATGCCAGTGATAATTGGAGCGGGCCAAAAGTTCGAAACCAAGTGACTGCAGACAAAAAGGGACGTGTGACACCAGATCAGAGGCAAACTCCTCTGAGCAACACAGACAGAGGTTACAAAAAGGATGTGTGATATCTTTCAAGATGATGATGATGAGATGATCATCCCGTGTATTCTAAACAGGGTTAGCAGGGGCAGCAAACATGGGTCATGCTCCCCTCCCAACTCCTAGCCAAATGACTGCAATTTGTTTTGTTTCCTCATGTGCTGGCATCAATTACCCCCAGGATAACCAGCTCTAGAGCCACCAGATGCAGTACCAGCAGTGCTACTAAAGCAGAGGCACGGCTCCACAGGCACTTTGCCATGGAACCTGAGGGAGGAGCGGGACTGGAAGGCATAACTGGACCTGCAGGAACATGGCAGTTGGGGCTGAGCTGGAGAGACAGAACCCAGCCGTGAGCTTTGTAGGGAAAGATGGGATTAGGCTGGAAGGAAAACTGCAAGACAGCAGCCCATGTGCAGAAGGCTTACATGAGTCAGAGCAGAACAGCAAGAATGATGAACATCAGCATTGAGCTACCCAGGCAGAGACTCATGCAATGAACAGATAACTCCATGTTTCTTCCCTAGAATTCACTACCATAAGGGAAAAAAATCCCAATAAAATCTGACAGAATACTTTGAAGTATCACTTCTCTAGTGAAGACACCTTCCCAGCGTGCTGCCACCTGCAATGCAGTCCTTCAGTTAGGAAACTACTGTCAGCACGGTTAGACACTTGTGAGGTGAATTCCAGCACGGAGTTAATAGTGCTTTTTGCGCTGTTCACCTTGATGCACTGCACTTTTTCCTGGGAAGGCCAACGCTTAAGATAACAAGGCCACTGGGCTTTCTCAGGCCAGCAAGTTGGAATCTCCACAGCAGGGACCAGCTCCACCTCGACCTGGGATTCTGATGTCTCCACAGCCACCCTGACCACTGAGCTGAAGCTCTCCAGCATCATCACTTTACCTATGGAGGAACAGCAAGAGAAGATAATACAGAGGAAAAGGTCCTTTTCCACAAACCAAATGAAGGGCTGTCTAGGGCCTTGCTGTTCTGTTGTTCTGTCTTAACACTTCCTCTTCAGGGCCATAAGAAGAATACAATAGAAAAGGTTATCATCTTAATCTACCTGGGGAACAAGAACAGGAAGAAGATGAAGGAACAATTAAGTTCTCAATTTTACACTCAAATTCCTTGCTTTTGTTTTCTTCTGTGCATCTTCTTCTTAAATCCTAGGACCAGCTTCTTAAAAATACATACAGCCTTAGCACAACCACTGTGTCTGCATGTAAACACACTCACAGTATTTCCAAAAGCATTGCAATCGTGCTACCTATTTTTCCACCAATGAAAAGTGAGACACCTCAAAAACTAGTTTTGGTGGTGCTCCAAGAATTAAAAAGCAGGGAAGGAATGAAATCAGGGAAATTTTCCTGTAACTTTAGTTGTACTGTGGGATGAATGAAGTTCATTCTTCACAGAAACAAAAAAGGCAATTACTCCTCCTGACTCCATCTTAGCTCACCGCTTCTGTGACAATCTCTTCCCAGCTGGCCTTACAGAAAAGGTGTCAGAATCATCAGCCCAAATATCACTCCGTGGGTCTTTTGGAAGTACCTGTCCTGGCTCCACAATTTGATTTACTGCTGCTAGACACAATGACACGCTTCCACTGCAGCGCAATGACTTTCACATAAGTAAAGCCTCACATGCAAGCCCATTCCACCTGGTCTTTTCTGTGAGTCTCAGTGGTGGATTTTCCCATCAACCTTTACATTTCTATGATAGCAAATATTTCCTGGAAGATCTATCTGAGCTTGACATTAACCTGTTTTTTCCTGTGATTAAAATTCAGAGTGCAATCAGATGGCTCCTATTTCTCTGGACTACAGAAGGCCCATATCAGGCTGCTGATGAGGTGAGCCATCCTGGAAACATGCTATGAGAAGAGGCACCACAGTCTGGATTTGATCATGTCACAGTACCTTAATGTGAAAAGATGGGCATAGACTGTTCGGCTTGGACCAAGCCAACAGCTGAAGTGTTCATTAGCTGAAGTCTACAGCACGCCTCTAGGATGCTAAGAATTAAGCGTGAGGATCACTCTTCAGGCAGCATCTTGGTACAGATGTTGCAGCTATGAAGGCATTGCATTATGTCAGTGAGCAGCGCTTCCAGTATAAATATCCACAGGATATAAACAGGCACTTTGGATTGCTCCCAGAGGAATCAACGCCACTACTGAAAGAAATCTTCCTGAGCCTGGTTCTGCTGAACAGGACTGGAATAGCCTGGAAGCTGGGGAAAAGAGCACTTGTCCAACAGACAAGTGGTGGTCACTCAGGACAGGAAAGGCAGAGTGTTGTGTGGGATTGTTGGGCGTGGAAGCCAGCTCAGGTCAGGTCACTGCTGCACTTCTGGCCAGGCTGGACCTCTGTAGGGTTGCGTGGTTTCTGCCACAGCGATTGCCTGCTGATTTCGTTGATGTTCTTCCGTAGCTCGACTTTTGGGTACGTGGGCATCAACATGACGTACTTCGACAACCAAGTTGTCTAGACGGGAAGCAGTATCTTGCCATAAGGCAGCAGTCCAGACGGGTTTGCCTCGGCGCTGCCAGTTGCTCTGCTTCCATAGCTGTAGCCACCCCCACAGGGCATTTGCAACCATCCATGAGTCAGTGTAGACGTAAAGCACTGGCCATTTCTCTCGTTTAGCGATGCCCAAAGCCAGCTGGATGGCTTTTACATCTGCAAACTGACTGATTCACCTTGGCCTTCAGCAGTCTCTGCAACTTGTCATGTGGGACTCCACAGAGCAGCTTTCCACCTCCGATGTTTCCCTACAATGCAGCAGGACCCATCAGTACACAGGCCATATTGCTTCCCATTTTCTGGCAACTGATTGTACAAAGGGGCCTCTTCAGCATGTGTCACCTCTTCCTCTCGTGACATTCCAAAATCTTTACCATCCGGCCAGTCCATGATCACTTCTAGGATTCCTGGGTGACTGGGATTTCCTATTCGAGATCATTGTGTGATCAGGGCGACCCACTTACTCCATGTAGCATCAGTGGCATGATGAGTGGAAACTCTTCCTTTGAACACTCAGCCCAGCACTGACAGTCGAGGTGCCAGGAGGATCCGTGCTTCAGTTCCAACCACTTCTGAAGCGTATCGAACTCCCTCATAAGCTGCCAGTATCTCTTTTTCGGTTGGAGTGTAGCAGACCTCAGATCCTCTATATCCCCAGCTCCAAAATCCTAGGGGTCGACCTTGGGTCTCCCCTGGTTCTTTCTGCCACAGACTCCAGGTAGGGCCATTCTCCCCGGCTGCGGTGTAGAGCACATTCTTTACCTCTGGCCCTGTCCGGACTGCTCCAAGGGCTACTGCATGCACGATCTCCTGCTTGATCTGTTCGAAGGCTTGGCGCTGCTCAGGGCCCCATTTGAAATCATCCTTATTCCGGGTCACTGCATAGAGAGGGCTGACAATTTGGCTGTAATTTGGAATATGCATCCGCCAGAAGAGGGGAAGAAATGGACCACCTCACAGCCCGCCAGAAGTGAACAAAGAGAGCTAATCAGCAAAAGCTCTCTCCTAGCCCCCAAAAGCCTAAAACCCCCCACCCCTTCCAGGTCACTTTTTTCCACGCCTTGCAAACTGCTGCAAACCCCGCACACCTTGCAGCCTGACCACTGAGCTTGGTGTATCATGGAATGAACAAGATCCTGTGGGCCAGCCAGCTCTCCGTAGGACAGCAGCTCCATCCTGTGGGCCAGCCAGCTCTCCGTAGGAGAGCAGCTCGTCCCTGCCTGAAACCAGCACAGAGGCATAAGGAGAGGCTGAATGCAGATGCAGGGATGAGATCAGGTGGCTGCAGACTGGGCTTGGACGGCATCTTAGGTTGTTACTTTCCAACTTAGAGAGACATATTTGACAATTACGTGTGAGAATCTGGGTGAGAATGTCATGTACCCCAGCTGAAGAAACGTTCTGAGCAAGAAACAGAAGGCAAGAACAAAGGGAGTGGTTCAAGAGGGTTGAGCAAAACCAGATAAAGAGGAAAAGTGTATATTTCAAAAGAATTTTATCTGACATAGATAATATTCAGTCCAGAAATAGCTTTGTTGCCTATTCATGGGGGTTTAATTTTGCATTATTTGTATCAATGATGTATTGCATCATTTCAATGTCTTTTTATAATATTGGAATATTCCTTTTCTTCATAAGATAGTTAAGTACAGTAGCTAATTAGTACCAATTGAAATACTTTTTTTCACCTCTAAACAGGTGTACTTATTACATTAATACTAGTAACAACTAGTCTAATATACTATTATTTAATTTAGAGAAGAAGATATCTCAGACATCATTAGGAGACAACTTCCCATAATGCTTAAAAAACCCTCTATTGTTTTATTTTGCGTCAAGTTAGGTCATCAACAGTACCATTGGTCCAATGTTTTTATTGTCACTAATGAAAAATCATTACATAGTAATACTTTTTAAAACATGTAATGTTCTGGTTAACACTTCATATTTCAAACTGCACTTTTAAAAAATGGCAGATTCCCTGAAGCTACTTTCTCCAATGATGTTTTCTGAGTTCTGCAGAACAAAGCCAAAGGAAAAGTGGTTCCACAGCCTGGTTTTCATTACCAATTTGAACAAAGACAAGTTGCAAAACTTAATCAGAAAATTGAAATCCAATTTTCAATCAGCTCTACTAATGAATCTCTGCAGAGTTCTTTATTGTACAGCTGGATTATATGAGCCCTTCTGGCATTTTTTTGTCACAGAAGAGCTGCAATAGATTTATCACATGTCAAATGTCCTGAGATCTGCACTGGAATTTGGTATAAGATATAAAATGCAAGACAACCTTCTGAAATTCAGTAAGAACCACAAACTTGGTATAAATTGCTTAAAATATCAGACAGTTTTATCACCCCTTCCCTTACTACTGAGGAAATTGCAAAAGCAGGGATTTCTAGGAGGATGGCAGAGCTGGGTACAGAAAGCAGGCATCATGACTGCCAGGTCTTTCTGTTTCTTGGTCTAGTGGTAAAAGCACAGGTTGTAAAACTAAATGGACCATGAGGAAGGTTTTACTTACATGCAGCAGTTCAAGAAATTAATAAGAAACATATTCCGGTTTAGAGAAGGTGATTTAGAGTTAAATAGATTCAGGAGTGAAACACATGAAATCTTTCTTCTTTAGAAAGGTTTTTGTTAATGGTACAGAGCTTTAAAAACTCATGTCATAGTACTAATAGCCCCTACTGGGAGCCAAGCCTTTAGTGGTAAAAATAAACTGTGTTTAACACAGTGTTATGAAATTATTTGTTAGATGGACAAGGGGAAAAAAAAAGAACTAACTCAAGCAGACATTAGTCTGGCATTTCAAGAAGGTCAGACAAAGCAATGCATTTTATTTTTGGATTTTATTCATGCTATTTCCTTCCCCTCTCCCCATCTCTGCTTAGAATATCCAAATGAGCGAGTCACAAAAGCTCTGCCTCCGGGCAGTCTAACCCACAGCAACAAGCAGAACAACCAGCAAAACAGAAGTCAGTTACAATATTCATCTAGAGAAGCAAAGTACCAGATTCCTTACAGAATATGGAAGAATGGGGGTCCAAGGACAAAAGATACTCCAGCTCAAGACAATAAATTTGGCCCTGAGAATGCGATGCAGTTTGCGGTAGCTGGAGGTCTCCAAAACATATGCCTGAACACCATCGCTGGCAGGGGTGTATTTAACACACTCCGTTTTTGTTACCCTGAACTGAGGAAAAATTGAAAGACCATCTTTATCTGGCATTTTCTTCAGGGCCCTTGTACCAAGACATTTGGGCACCTTGCACCCCATGAGGCTTTTTCAAGCCTCATTTTTCTTCTTGACATATGGCTTTATTTTTTTATTTCTTAATTCATTTAATGAGTTAGGGGGACTTTTTTTTTTTTTAGTTCTCTGTTGAGCTGTCTACTTTTCAAGCTGCCAAGGTTACCACTAGGCATGACTTTAAAGGCTCAGTTGTAAAAATCATGTCCAAGGTTTACCTTTTGTTAATATTTCCACTGAAATAATAATTTTTCCTTAGCTTCCCTTGGAGCACTGCTGGTACATGCATGTCCATAAATGTATACTGTGTCTTCTGTGGAAATTCCTCTGAATTCCAGGAAGAATGAAGTAAACAGGATTTTTCACACTTTTTTTTTTTTTCCAAAATGCTGGAAATCTGGTTGCTTGGGTGTATGCACAGCTTTTATTCTTACAAAACAGAGGTAGTATTGCTTATTTATAGCAACATACGTTTTTGAAAGGATTTACAATTTGATCCAACAGACCTTCAAATCCACATGGACTTGTACCTAGCTGTACAATTTTAGCTAATACACTTGTAAAAGTTCACAGTTTTGGTTTGTCAGGAAGCCTGTATGTCAGAAAAATGTCTGCAAGTCTTCATGTGTATTTTTACATCAGTTCCAAAGTGCTCTGGCTTTAGTAAATACAGCTAAGAAAATAAACTTTGAGAGGCTATATTCACACATTGAGATTATTTTTAGAATTTTCCTCTGCTTTAAATTATTTGCATCTTAAAAAATGTTTCTTAAAAGCTGGAGCAACATATTTGAAAGTGGTAGGCAGCCGAAGAAGAAACTTCTTCTGGAAGTAAACAATTTCAAAAATTCCTATTCTCTCATGTTCCATTTGAGGAGTTTTGTAAAAGCAGATTGATTAATCCCAGTGTCATATTTATGTGGCTGATATATTTTAATATCCAGAGGGACAAACTCAGATTTAAATAAAACAGAGTGAAGAGATCACAGTAAATGTACAACAGTCAAACATAACAACTAGATAATTTGCCTCCCCACTCACCATATAAAAGGTTCTTCTGTGCTTAAGAATGATCAAAGCCGTGGCTAATAGTCAATATACAAGGTATATTAGAAGTAATTCATTATGTGAGCATGCTAACCCCAAGGGCATATTTTCATCACAGAGCAAAGATAATAATACTTTGCAGCCCCAAATGCTGACAGCACATCAACAGAGAAATGCAAGAAACGCTGCTTTGGAAACAGCAGAAAACCTGAGAAGTTCATCTCCTCCAGTGAACTGACACCAGTAGTCTCCTTACTAAAGATGCTTAATGCTGCACCATATGACTACCTCATGCACACTTGCAAACCGCCGTTGTGTACACGCATTTTTGCTTTCCTGTAGTACGATGTAAAATGCTGCTTTTCTTTAAGGACTGTATGTGGCAGGTTTTAGATCCCACTTTCATATGGCTTTGAACTTTGTGATGGCATATATTTTTACTGCCGTTTCAATTCATGGCAGGAGTGCTCTTTTTTCTTCCCTCAGAAGGCCACAAAGATGCTCAGAGGACTGGAGCAGCTCTCCTATGACGAAAGGCTTTGAGAACTGGGCTTGTTCAGCCTGGAGAAGGCTCCGGGGAGACCTTATTGCAGCCTTCCAGTGCCTGAAGGGGCCTACAAGGAAGCTGTGGGGGGACTTTTTACAAGGGCCTGTAGGGACAGGACAAGGGGTAATGGGTTTAAATTGAAAGCGAGGAGATTGAGATTGGATATCAGGAAGAAATTCTTCCTGGAGAGGGTGGGGAGGCACAGGGACAGGTTGCCCAGAGAAGCTGTGGATGCCCCATCCCTGGGAGTGTCCAAGGCCAGGCTGGATGAGGCTTGGAGCAACCTGGTCTAGTGGAGGGTGTCCCTGCCCACGGCAGGGGGGTGGGAACGAGATGATCTTTAAGGTCCCTTCCAACCTAAATCATTGCATGATTTTATAAGACACGGGAACATTATGTTAGATTTTCCTTTCTTCCCTCCTTGAACTGCAGCGTTTCACAGATGTACTCTGAGCCCTCACCTTTTTACTGAAGCAATAATGATGGTCCGTATTTAGCAGTGGTGTCATTTCATGCATGTGAATTCAATCTTGAAAGTAGTATGACTGAAGAAAGACAAACTTAATTTGAAACATTTTAACAACCATTCTGTCAGTTACTCCTATTTCTTACACTGTCAACATGATACTAATTCTCTACTCTTCCATAATTAACCGTTGAAGTGTAAGATGCTAAGATAATCTTTTAGTATACTACTTTTTAGTAGATGAAGATAGAATTTTTTTATATAAAAATTAGAAATATTTCTGTTGGTTGATTTATTTTTTTTTCCATTTTTTGGTTTGTTGTATTCCTTTCTGTTTATCTCAGCTCAGTTTCTCTTTTTCTTTTATTTTTTCCCAGTTCCCTTTAAGAAAATCTTATTAACATTCATAAAAGAGACAATAACACGGTGCCACAGAACCCAGAGAAACCACATGACATTCTGCTGAAGAAAACATCATGCTAGGAATACAGTGAATAATGATGACTTGATGTTTCAAAGCCCATGCCAGATGACTGGTAGGGATGAGAATTGTGAGGAGTGCAGGGAAAGAGAGGCTACTGTTGCCAAGTAAATTTCCCCTTCACAGTGGAAAGCTGTCATCCTGCCTCCGCTAGGACTTCCCATCCTTTCTCCTGAATGAGGAGGAGCATTCAAACAAAGCCTTTTAATACTTTGGAGGTACAATAAACGTAGGACATTTGCATACATCCTGAAGACTCATATTCTCTGCTCTTCGCCCCACCATTATAAGAAAGGTTTAAATGATACCCTGTCGTCAGCGTGCGAGGGCTGCTCAGGACCATCTTCTTCTTTCACTCAATATTTTGGTGTCGTTGCGTTCAGACCCAAACTGCTCTCGGCAACTGCACAGGAAACCTGAGTCATGCAATGCATTTTTCTCCTGAGGGGCAGGCAATTGTTTTCTACTTCTTTCAAAGCTGGATGATAAATAACACTCTGTTTTGCATCAGACCCCATTCCTTAAGGAAAGAGAGCTCTTGGCCTTTTACATTGCACATTTTAAGGGGGACAATTTCTAAGCCTTATTTTGCAAAGCTCGACCTAGCTGTGATCTGAACAAGAAGGGATGGATGAAAATGGGGTGATCTGCCCCTGTCAGATAATGCAAAAGTCCATCAGCCATCCCAGGTGGGGTCTAAAAGCTTCTACGGGTCTCTTCAGCCTCTCCCCCTCTAAATTAAATCTGTACTGATATCTTTATTCCTGTGGAATTCCAGCTTACATACTGATCTTTGACAATCTTCCCCTTGGCCATTAGGCAGGATAAAACTCTTTAGGATGTGGCCTTTCAAAACATCAACTATTTTGTTCTCACAACTGAAACCTACTTGCTGTCATTGGCAGCTGTTGGACATTCATTGCTAAACTGGAAAGAAAACTAGAATTATTTTAGAAGCATAAATTCAGACTCAAAATCTTTACAATTTTTGAAAATTTTAGAAGGCAGTAGTGAATGGGAAGTGTTTCTTCCTGATGCTCCGTCTAAATCTCCCCACTTTCAATTTAAACCCCTTACCCCTTGTCCTGTCACTACAGGCCCTTGTAAAAAGTCCCCCCCAGCTTCCTTGTAGGCCCCCTTCAGGCACTGGAAGGTGCTCTAAGGTCTCCCCAGAGCCTTCTCTTCTCCAGGCTGAACAAGCCCAACTCTCTCAGCCTGTCCCCATGGCAGAGGGGCTCCAGCCCTCAGAGCATCTCCGTGGCCTCCTCTGGACTCACTCCAACTGGTCGATATCCTTCTGATGCTGAGGGCTCCACAGCTGGACACAGCACTCCAGGTGGGGTCTCCCAAGAGCAGAGTAGAGGGGAAGAATCCCCTCCCTCACCCTGCTGGCCATACTTCTCCTGATACAGTCCAGGATACAGTTGGCTTTCTGGGCTGCCAGCACACATGGCCGGCTCATGTCCAGCTTCTTATCCCCCAGCACCCCCAAGTCCTTCTCCTCAGGGCTGCTCTCCATCCATTCTCCACCCAGCCTGTCCTTGTGCTTAGGATTGCCCCGACCCAGGTGCAGGACCTTGCCCTTGGCCTTGCTGAACCCCATGAGGTTGGCAGTGTCCCACCTCTCCAGCCTGTCCAGGTCCCTCTGGATGCCATCCCTTCCCTCCAGCATGTCATCGCACCACACAGCTTGGTGTCATCAGCAAACTTGCTGAAGGTGCACTTGATCCCATCATCCATGTCACTGACGAAGATGTTAAACAGGACCGGTCCCAACACCAACCCCTGTGGAACATGGCTCATCTCTGGTCTCCACTCAGACACTGATTTGTTGACCACAACTCTCTGTGTGTGACCATCCAGCCAGTTCTTTATCCATTGAGTGGTCCATCTTTCAAATCCATAGGATGATCTTATATGTATAAAGAAGTAAGTGCCTTCAGAATATCTAGTGTACACCTCTGATTTTCTGCAAAATACCACTAGATGTCCTCTCATAGTAACGTTATTCCTGTAATATGTATCTAATTGTATTCAGGGATGGGAAAATCTAGTAAAATGAAAAAGCCTTGTAAATGCATATCGCAGAACTGATTTTTGGCTGGACTTCTGTAAGGTTTTTGAAGCTTGGTTTAATTTCTGAAACAGGGGGAATATGGAGGTGTTGTCAGCTCATATTTCTGTGCCATATTAATCTGATTTCCAGATCGCACTGTTTTGGATAAAGATCAAAATAATTTGAGGGAATAATAAAAAATATGCTATAGCAGAAAACTGCTAACATCTTTCTGTCACCTTGAGATTTAGAGGTCAGCCGATCAGGAAATAATGAATTCCACACTTGGACCCCTGTGAAAAAGTTGAAAGATTACAGTACATACATTGTAAGGTCTGTGGTTAAAAAAGCAGGATTAAGGCTCATGTGACAAGGAGACTGTTTCTGGCTGGCATCAATCACTTCATGAGAAGTGGCTTGGCATTTTGTGATGTAGGGCACTTCAGACGTGCACAGAGCATTATTTGTTTAGGCATAATTTGACCTCAAAACATAAGGTATTTCATTAATTCTTTGCAGCGTTATGACTTTTCCCTGCTGGTTATTCAGTATTCAGTGCTGACACTGAATCGGTGAAAAACAGCAACTAATTTCAAGCCATAAAAGAGAATAGATTCTATCAAATTGAATAGATCGAATAGAATTTTGAATCATAGAATATTTTAGGCTGGAAAATCCTTTAACATCACCTAGTCCAGCACCTAACCTAATGCTGCCAAGCCCACCACTAAACCGTGTCCCGAAGTGCCATGTCTACACATCTTTTAAACACCTCCAGGGATGGTTACTCCACCACTTCCCTGGGCAGCCCCTTCCAGTGCTTGACAACACTTTCGGTGAAGACATTTTTCTTAATACCCAATCCAAAACTTCCTTGTTGCAACTTGAGGATGTTTCTTCTTGTCCCATCACTTGTTACTTGGGAGAAGGACCAACACCCATGTCTCTGCACCCTCCTTTCAGGTCTCCCCTGAGCCTCCTCTTCTCCAGGCTGAACCCCCCCAGCTCCCTCAGCCACTACTCACAGGACTTGTTCTCCAGACCCTTCCCCAGCTCCGTTCCCTTTTCTGGACATGCTCCAGCCCCTCAGTGTCTTTCTTGTGGTGAGGGGCCCAAAACTGACCCCAGGATTCAAGCTGCGGCCTCACCAGTGCCCAGTACAGGGGGACAATCTATGTGCCGGGTCCTGCACTTGGGCTGCAACAACCTCATACAACGGTACAGGCTTGAGGAAGGGTGGCTGGAAAGAAGCTGCGAGTGTTGGTCGACAGCTGGATGAACATGAGCCGGCAGTGTGCCCAAGTGGCCAAGAAGGCCGATGGCATCCTGGCTTGTAGCAGAAACAGTGTGGCCAGCAGGAATGCATCATGGTATGTTAGTCTGACCTTCTCAAACTTCTGATTTCCTTGAGACCTTTTACGCTCTAAACTTCAATGCACTGCAGTTCTTGTGCTAGTAGGATTCTTTTTAAAGATCAACATTTCTATTTTTTTTGCTTGCACTTAACAATTTGTCATCTTCTCTATGTCCTCTGGTGGTATGACAACAAGAGGAAGTTGTAGGAGGGGTAAGAAAGATTACTGTTATTTAAGAAATCAACCTGTCCAAAGTCTCTGAGCAGCTTTCTGTTGCATAGCTATGATTTTTCTTCATCAGAAACACCCGGTTTGAGTTAAATTCATTCAGGCTGACAAGTTGCAAGACCTGTTAGTACCATCTTCTTACTTTTAAACATTAATTGTAGGCTTAATTTTTAAGTTTCTTTTCAGAGTCTCTAATCTTCACCTGTATCTTGGGTGAAGGCTGATAAATTATCAGAAAAAAAGTGAATCCTCAGAACGGGGATTCCTTATATTAAGAAAATAAAAGCAACATTTCCCTTCCTCAAGATAAAAAGATCTAAATATTTATCAGTAGCAAAATTATTTTTTAAAACTTGTTTGCAATCGGTGGCAATTAATCTTGTGTTTGGAGTTTGACTCGTTTATTACTTTTCAAATGTTGTTTCTTCATTAATCAGAATTTTAGGATTTGTCTAAAAGATGATTCACAAACCAGATCTTCCATTACATCCAGTTTGTTTGGTGTATATTATAGGATCGTAGAATCATTTAGTTTAGAAAAGATCTTTAAGATCATCAAGCCCAACCGTAAAGGTGGGGAGGGGCATAGTGATGGGTGTTGGGTGGGGTATAGTGATGGGTATGTGAACTTACAGCTGGCATATTCATGGTAGGAAAGAGGGGCTGTGCATCTGTGTGACTGCTGTCACATCAGCAGAACCGGGGCATAGGCACAACGCAGAGGGTGTTTTGTGTGAGGACAAGTTGACTGAAGACCCCACAGCCTTGAAAGAAGACCACGCTGGAAGCTCTGTGCAGGCAACCCTGTGAGAGTGCTTCCAGGCTCCCACGCAGACAGCAGCAGAGCAGAAATTTGGGTGAATAGGTCCTGAGTCAAGTTTTATTTGCTTCATTTCACTTCATATGTGCAGCAACGTGGATCCTGACTCTTGACATAATGAAAATATAGTATTAACAGCACCCCAGAAACTGATGGGATGGTAGTTTTTTGTAATGTGTGTGCACATGGGCCAGGTTGTGATTGTGGGTCTTGTAAAGTTGCAGAAGATACACCCTTTCCAAGTCCAGAGTAACAACCATATTGGACAGAAGATTATAGGGAAAGTTGACTTGCCAAGCCAGAAATATCAGAACTGTGTACTGGAGGCCATAGAGATAAGGTCAGGCTGGATGAGGCTTGGAGCAACCTGGTCTAGTGGAGGATGTCCCTGCCCATGGCAGAGGGGTTGGAACTGGATGGGCTTGAAGGTCCCTTCCAACCCAAACCACTCTATGATTCTATAACAGGCGTTCACGTAACATTCAGTTGCTAAATAAACATTATGTAAGAGAAATTTCAATCCGGTCCCTCAGATCAGAGAAGCTGGGCAGCCCCGGGCAGGAGTGAGTGGCTGGTTAAAATTGGTTAAAAAAATTATGTTCTGGCAGCATCACACAGGGTTTAGAATAACTTAATAGTTATTGGGTTTATTAGTATTATTATTATTCACATGGCCTTCACCCACAGTTAGGTTTTTCATGACAGCTAAACTATCCCTGTGCTGCTCTGCAGTCTGCTTCGTGCATGTCCTCTTGAAGCAGGTGATCCAGCTAGCTGTGGTTCAGAACCTTCATCTAACTAAGCAGCATATTATCAAAATGCAAGTGAATGGTAAGTGTAGAGTGCCTCAGATAAGCTCCTCTCAGAAGTTTCCTTGCTGTATTGCATGGTAACAGGGCAACTTCAACCTCAAAGCAATATAAATATCATATAAGTCAAGCTGCAAATTTTTAAAGCTACAGGTAGAAGTTTCTGGGGGGAAAACCAAGGTTAATTGATTCTGTATGCTTTCTGTTGTATTTCTTTTCCTCTCTGGATGCTTAATGGAAAACGATTGTTTTGCTAAGAGGACTTCACAAAGTGTGAACCTCTCATCAGCAAGAGTTCGAAGAAACACTGTCTGGAAGGGGGCCACAAAGAACTTATGTTCTAATAAAATGAAAACAAAACAACGATAATTGCCGCTCAAGCGTGAGTTTTAGGAAGTTGTAGCATGAGTTTCCCAGTGAATCAAAGTACCTGCAGTCCTCTTCAGAGGGAACTGCAGATACTGTGACTCTGTGCTGTTCTTGTGCTGTTCATCCTTGCCCATCTTATTCTAACAAAGCACGTAACACTTGTTTCCTATACACTCCCACAAGATTTCAGACAATTATTGCTTCTCAAGCTGATCAGCATCTGGATACTGCAGGTGGAACAACCCTCTCTGAGACCTTGACATACTCTCTTGAGGTTCTTTGGTCAGAAATGCAGTCGCAGAATAAGGCAGTGCTACTACAGATGCTGTCCTTGTCTAAGCCAGCAATAAACTTGGTGATTTATATCAATCGTGATGAGAAAAGTGAGTTTGAAATAAACATTTCAGGCATGGCCTTTGAAGCATTTGGTTACAAATACTCTTCAAAGCCAGCTGGGAAAGCTCAGTTGTGAACCTAACGAACCCGTGCTCAACAGTGTGTACAGGAAGGACTGCACATGTGTATTGCGCTTAGCATCTCCTGGATGCTCCTGCAGGAGATGGTCTTGCTTCAGTAACTGTATGATTATGACACCAGTCTCTGTAAATTGTGGGTTTATACTGCAAATGTTTTGCCGGCTGCCTAACTTCTTTTTCTCTCTATTAAGCCAGTAAACAGGAAGCAACAGAGCTGTATCAGTTAGCACTGGGTAAGGTTCTGGTCGAAAAAGGGAATGGACCCTCCCACCACACATGGAGACACTTCAGGAGCGGTGGCTGGACCTGCCCCTGCCTGTGAGTGATTCTCCATGTTCTGTTTTACTCAAGAGACTTTGCAGAAAATCATTTTGACGTGAGAGAGGAAGGTGTCAATAAAACTTACTTTGGTGGAAGCACAAGGTAAAGACTGACAGAGAATTCTCGTAAAGGGTATTTTTGAAACGGTACTCACTGCCTAAGTCTGATACTGTTAAATGAATCCTTTTAAATAAAAGAGAGGCCACAAAATTAAGCATAAAATTCTCTTAGGAAAACAATTTCTTAAAATTATTATGAATCATTCCTCGTGAACGCCAACATATTTATTACTCTAATAAAACTTACTTTCTCAAGCAAGTATAAAACCAGAAATGTTATCACAATGTCTTTGGTCCCTTTTCTTGGAGAAAGAGTGAAGAGTGTTTCACACAGGCTGTGAAACTTGAGAGTTGTCTGGCCTCTTTCTGGACCAGAGGGTTGTGCCATGAACACGAGAAGGGGCTGGAACAGCGTGAGTTGTGTGTATTTAATGCATGGAAACAGCTCCACAAGGTGATCTAATCCTCAAGTACCTGAATTTTTTCACACGCTTCTTCAGATGTTCTTTGACTAGACCTCGATAATGGTTAAGAGAGCCTTTGCTAACAGTGTGTGCCAGGAGAATGAAGAGATGTTTTGTCTTGGGCCACTGGATATGATGTGAACCTCAGATTTCCCCATCTACTAACTAATAGGCAGTGAACCTTTCTATAAGATGGTTGTTAAACGTGCAAAGCATGCAACATTTTAAGCTCTTTCCTGGTGTGAGTAGTGTATGCTTAGGTGGCAACAGGATCTAATGCAAGACAGCATCATTTTAACTGCAAGCACAATCTCGAGTGGGAAAACTAGACGTGTCTTTGCCCAGATAAAGCTAACCATTTTCTGTCAGTGGGTCAACAGCCGAAGTGGTTATTCTCGTGTCTGTGGTAAACCAGGGATGCTGGTCAGCACTGCAGCTGAAGTCAGGAGTTGCAGAAGCCTTTGTCTGAACTGAAGACCTGCCTTCATACCCTCGTGTAGCTGAACTTGGGAAGAGAAGTGGTTTACATTTCTCACCTCGATGATGCTCTTGATAAAGCCTCCTCTGTTTAGCTCTGGTCTCAGATAGGGGAAGGAGGACAAATTCAGATATTACAAATAGGATTCACATGTATATTAATGGTAGGCATGTAAATGTTAATAATTCCGTTGTTGGTGTAAAAGGCATAAGATCTTCCTGACAAACTAAGGATGAAGAGCCCAATTTCTTCTGGTTTTGAGGTCTATGTCCATAACACCTGATTCAATCTGTAAGGTACTCGTATCCGAGGGTATACGAACTTCCCAGAATAATCCAATTAAATTTCCTCAAGCTTTCAGTGACATAAAAGTATTTTTCTCTGTTGTAATGAGGCACACACACACAAAAAAGGCAAGCTTAAAAGAAGTTGTTGAAGAAGGTTGAGTGCCACTAAAAAGCAGGGATAAAATAAGTATCAGCAGTCATACAACTTCAGCAAATTCTATTAGGAAAATAGACAGTGATATTAAAATGGCTGCTGAACCTTTACCCTTAGATTCCCTTACATTTTGGATATGCTGATAGCCCGAAGGATATGGATTTTTTTTTTTCCCTCCAGTTTATAGAACTTCTGGGCTCTTGCACTGTTTCTTTAGACAAAGCTGCTTTGGTCTGATTTAAAACAAGCAAACAAACAAACCCAAACCTACATCTCTGCTTATTATTTCTGAAGTTGTTGAAAATATTGTGGGTAAGAGTAATCCTATGTTCAGGATAACAGCTAAAATAAGAACGGATATTTTTCAAGAGCTGGTCACAGATGTTCTGTCCAGCCTTTTAGGACTTGAGAGGAGTACTAAACTGATTTTGGGTGTTCAACCCAGTATGAGCACCATATAAAGTTACTGCCAGTGACGTTATCTTCTTTAGTGCTTCATCTATTAAAAGACATCAGCGTCACAGAGTGGCTTTTAAACTAACCCGTTGTTGTGGGATTTTTTTTTCCTACTAAAACTAAGATATACCACAGATAAACTGCAACAAGGCCAGTTACTCGACTATAAAGTAATTAGGAAATTATATACAATTCATTTTCTTGTGTAAACGAGCAGGTCTTGCATTTCGATGAAACTATGCCCCTGCTAGTACAGGCTTCTTTCGCTAATGGCCTGTGAATGACTTGAGGTTTGTTGTTAGGTATTTAAGTCATTACTCTGTTTAAGTGCTTCCTTGGTTTTGTGCTTTGTTGATATTCTCTTGAGGTCTCTAACTTTTAATGTGTAAATCAAGCTGGAGGAAAAAATTAGTTTCTTGGGTTTGGGCTTTTTTTCAAGGAAACAGTAAGTACTGTTAACCCTGCAAGAGGTACACCTCATTTTGAATCCATTCAAAACAAGAGCTTTCATACCTAAACCGTACTTCAGTCTGGCATATGAAGGGGGAAAGAACCACAAACCCTCACCAGGTGATGTTTGTGCTTTGACCTGTGTTGAAATGAGGCACTTGGTAAGTCTTGTGTCAACAGGTTATGGTAAAGCAGCACTGTGTCTGGTAGAGATCTGCGATTGCAACAGGAAGATTACTGACTGACCTTGCAGGAATTAAGCTGCTTAACCTTCCCCAGTATCTGTGAAGCAATTGCACACTTCCTTAGTTCATCATCCATAAAAGATCAGGATTTTTTTACTGAGGCTGCTCCGTCTAAAGACACTTAGTTTATGTGTTTCAAACATTCAACTCTCCTCCTGATCTTCTTGCCCCTCAGTAATCCATTAGAGCTAGGGCACATTATTAAAGGAAGTGAGGGAAATGCTGTTCCAATTGTTCCAACACTTCGTGGACCCTCATCGCCACTTTCCTTCAGCAGTTTTGCATCAAATCATTTAATGGCAGTTTGATGTAAAATTTCACTTTCTGACTTTACATCTTCCTTATACAGCTTGAGACAGAAATTCAGGTGGGTGCAGTCTCTCGCAAGGCCAGTTCCAAACTCATGCCTCATCCCTGTGATAAGCACTGAAGTCCCAGCCTTGCAACAGCTCTTTCTCCAGCTCAGTCACGGCAATTAATGATGGAATTCAGAGGGTTACTCAAGTAAGAACAAAGAAAGCTAATCTCTGTCATTTCTCCCTGAGGGCAGAGTACCTTGGAAAGTTTACACTTTTTAGTCCCTTTAAGCATTTGTGATATACTACTTTAGGTAGCTAAAAGGCATTTTTTTTTCAGCCAAGCCTTCCCCCAGCCCTTGACACATTTGAGATCTGCATTACTACCTTCATTTCATCGGTTCAAAGGGTAGCCTTCTCAGGTTGGCACTATTTTAATGAATCTTTCCTGTTTCTTCATCTCCTTAACCAAATTATCCTCTCAGCTTTTTTCTGGAGATTTCTGTGAAGCTGTGATGAGCTGTCTCTGACACACTACCTGTTCAATGTCGCAATTGGCTCTTAGTTGGGGATGGTTCTTCAAGCCTGCCTGCTTTTTCGAAACTTCACAAAGGAATTTCTGTAGGTTCCTAGATTTGAATGTACTCTTGTCTCCTATGCAAAGTCTCTTGAAAAGAGTTTCTGCAAGAACTGATGTATATCAAGCTCTCTGTTCAGTGACCTGAAAGATAATGCTAGCAATAGTTCTCCCTGATTCTGTGCTTCCTAGAAACTGTCCTTCTGGTTATTTTTCAGACTGCAAGATCACAGTCTTTGAACAAAGCCATCCCTGATTGCCTGGTCTGTTAATTCGTCTCTGTCTACTTGTTCCCCATTTTGGTGCCAAGTAGTCACCTTAAGCTGGCAGTTCAGGTGTGGCTTTTTCAGTTTAGACAGAGACCTTGGCAGTCTGTGAAGGCAGATGTGTATGTTAAAGAATATGACTGAGATGTAGGCAACTAAAGCCCTGTTTAGCCAGAATTATCCCAGCAACCATCAGTCACTCCGCAAACAGTTGGGACTTTCTTGGTTAAGAACCACTTCCTGTGGTTTCCTTCCTTGCAAGTTCCCTCCTGCTACACTCCCAATGAATGAATCCAAAACTTCTTTGCTAGAATCATAGAATCATTTAGTTTGGAAAAGACCCTTAAGATCATTGAGTCCAACCATAAAAGAAGCTGTTGGTTGTTTTTTCTTGTAAAGGTAAAAATGAAATCAAAGCCAGAGCTTCCACTCTCCTGTTGAGGGCTCCGATCCGTTGAGATAGCACCGAGTTATTTGTGAAGGCAGCAGCATTTCTTCCACCTGTACAAATGATGACAGCAGTGTAGTCTACATCCCACAGCCTTGCATGGGGTGAATTCCCTGAATGGCTCTATCTGACCCCACACATATAACCCTACTTCAACTCTGCAGGTGTGCTGTGGACAGCAGGTGACACACATCTTCTGTCTTGGGCAATTTGGACTTTCATGGTCCATATTGGTCTTAGAGCCCTACACCCAGGTGCCACATTAAGGGTAGTGGGAGGACGCTAGCCAAAATGAGGCGAAAATGTGAAGGCTTTGGAGACTCCACCTAGCCTTAGGCTTTAACCACAGTGCCCAGGTGTGCAGACATGCGCAGGGAGCTCACGTGGAAATGGCAGGCACCTAGAGCCTTTAAACTTCTCAAGGAAGGAACTAGAGGCTGGAAAACTGCAACTGTGGGTGTAGTAGTACCTAATTCCTTTGTGTGCAGAGTTCTGCTGACAGCTCTGATACCGATCATCAGTGGGCATCTTACCCAACCGGCCTCTCTGGAGCCGGCCTTTTTTCAGCACTAATAAATTACAGTGATTAGACAAGCACAACTTGTAAAATTAATTAATGCTTGTACATACTGGAAGTGTAATAAGAGGATATAAAATTGCTTATTCTCATGTTGGGTTGAAAAGGTCTTTCTAAGGGTGTATCTCCTATAGTCAAAGTGGGAAAATTGGCACTGGTGGCTGGGTAGGTATGCTGCGTGTCTCAGGTTTTTCCTAACGCTTGTAAGACAGATTCTGTAATTAATACGCCGATTGTGCAGCTGTTTCCGTGTACAACGTTCTTCCTGGTCGTTTTAAACACCGAGGTAGATTCTGCTCTAAGCTGGGGAGAGGAGGGGGTGTGATAACCTTGGAGGACGCCGGATGGACCCCTTGCCCTCCGTCACGGATTTATTTAGGAAGCGTTGGGTTCACCCCTCCTTCCCCGGCCGCGGGCAGGGCTGCAGCCCCACCCGCCCCCCGCAGCCCCCGGCTGCCGCTCCCGGCGCGAGAGGACGAGGGCGGGGAAGGGGCTCGGGGAGGCGCTGAGGAGCCGCCGCCGCCGCTCGCTCCCTGCGCGCTGCCCCGGCTCCGGGGAGCCCGGAGGCGGCCGTGCTGGCAGACGAGCCCCGCCATCCCGGTAAGAAGGGAACCCCTCGGGGAGGGAGCCTTTTCTCGCCCGCCCTCCTGAATCCCTCCGAGGGCTGCTGCGGCGTGCCCGGGTACCCTGCGGCACTGCTGGCCGGCGGGGGGGGCGGCGGAGGCAGACTGCGCAGGGAGGGGGCAGCGGAACGTGGCTTTGCCTCGCTGCTGCTAGGTGATGCCGGCGGAGGCGGGGACTGAGGAAGAAAGGGCGGCCTGAGGGGGGGACACACACGGGGTCGGACCCTGCCGGGGATGGTCCGTCTGCCCACAGCGCCGTGCGCTCGGCGTGCCCAGCGGCTCCCGCTGTAGAGCCGCGCCGCTTGCCCTTCAGCCTGAGCTCGGCCGCGGGGAAGCAGGGCTGGGCAAGGCGGACAAGAGGAGCCGAGCGCTGGCGGCCTGAGCTGGGCCGCCTCGCCGGGGTGCGGGCAGCCGCCTCCCCGGTGTGTGGGCAGCCGCCTCCCCGGGTGAGCGCCGCCGCGGCCGCTCGGTGCGAGAGGCAGCGCAGGGGAAGGCAGAGCAGAGGCGCTGCTCCTCCCCGCCCCCCCCAACCCCGGCCGGATATATAGTATCAGCCCCAGAGGGGGAGGAGAGGTTTGTAATGTTTTTTCTTTCCTTCTTTTTCTTTTTTCCTCCTCCTTTTCTTTGCCGGGAGTTGGGTGTGTGCGGGGGAAGGCGGGGGCAGCGGTTTGGAGACGGGAGTTGGTCGGAAAAGCGGTAATTGAAGGTAAAAACCCGCAGGGGGACACTGGGGGGAAGCAGAAACCCCCCAAAATGGGTGTGGGGAGGAGGAGGAGGAGGCGACGCTGTGGAGGGGTCATGCTCAGGAGGCGAGGAAGGCGCCCGGGGGCGGGGGGGCCGCGCCGGCTGCGGCTGCCGCGGTGGCGGGAGGCCGGGCCGGGCCGGGTCGGGTGGTGCCGGGCAGGTACCGCGGCCCCAGGCCAGCCCACGCCCAGGGGAGTGGGGAGCCGTGGGTGGCCGGAGCGGGGCCGGACCCCCGGCGCTGGGCGGTGCCCCGGGTGGGAGCTTGGTTTTCTCCTCGGGAGAGTTCGATCCGGAGCGCAGCCCTGAGAGTGCTGAGAGGATGTGGTGAAGCACAGCCGGGTTTGCCTCGGGGAGGGGTCATCTTAGTGGGATGCCGTACAAAACATAAACCAGGGGGACCTAATACCACTGTAGGGGAGGCTTGCTTTTTGTTTTGCCAGCTCTTAGGCCCATACATTTTTCAAAGTAGCCCGTGCAGCGTTAGACAGCAGTGGAGTTGTAGTGGTGTGAGGAGGGCTCCTTACCCTGAGCCTTGGTGCTGGGCTCTGTCTCTTGGCTGGGAAATGACGGGATACCCCTGCTGCCTGCCCACCCACATGGCACCACAGAGATTTAACCCAAATTTTGTTAGAGGATCCTGTGAGGGTTTCCTGGGTTTTCTAGAAACTAGAGACGCATGACCTTGTCTTGTCTTACAGAATCCTTTACAGTGATGTTGTTACTCTGAACAATTTGCTTATATGCATTTGCCTCGGAGCCTTTTAAGGGCATAACTAGAGAGACAGATAACTAATGACAGGCCATTGTCTTACAGCGAGAAGCAGTAAAACTAAATGGGATTTCCTTCACCCAGAAATATTGCACTATAAATTCAGTCAAAAGGCTAGTTTTGGATCTTCATTTAGACAGAGGTTTTGCTCTATGTGAAGGTCATTATTAGGCTAGAAAAAATATACTCCAAAATACCTCTAATTCCGGTTCACTTACATTTGTATTAAAATGTGTAAAGTTGAAATACTGGGTGATCCCAAAGGTGTAATAAAATGCATGGTCTTTCATACTGAAGCTCACATTGCCTTGGCACGTTACTTGTGAGTGTAACTTTCTGCATGTGCTGGCGTTCTGGGAACCTTCATCTCCGCTTAGTAAGAAGCTGATGGCAGTCAGTTCTGCTCCTGGAGTTTGGTTTTGTTTGCATCTAATGTATCCACAGCGTCATCATTTCCTGTTTACCTGTAATGTTCTTGAATGAGAAAGTGCAAGGTCTGTTCCTTACTGTGTAATGGACTCATCTTTCCTTTAAAGCAACTATATAGTTTAAAAATTACACTGTTAATTGCTTTAGAGAACTTGTAAATTCCCTGTTACAATGCAGTGCTATGTGCAGAGTGTAATACGCTCCGGAGTGTATACTGTAGGGTGTAATCTCCAGATCTCCTGTGTTCTCTCCCTCTCATAAGCTTTTTTTCTACAAAACTACGGTTTTTAAAAACATTTTCTCTGTGTTTTGGGATGTTTGTCTAAGGTAAAGTCACCATAGACTTCAATATATAGGTGATGAGAATACAAAAATTTGGAGGGGGATGAACTCACAGGTATCAGAATTAAACATGAAGCAATAGCAGATTTAGGCCAGCCTTTTACTATATTTAGAGGATGTTTGAGGATGCATATGATACTGTATCAAAGCTGCAAATTCCTTAGTTCTGCCAATTTGGGTTTCAGTGCTAATCCTTATTAAGGTTTGTTTAGATTAATGGAGGGAAATGTTGTTTTAAAACATCTTGATGACCATGTAAGAAAAGTCTGAGTAAATAAAAACCTGTAGCATGCCAGCTAGGCAAAAAAAGAAGAATCTAGAGAGAGACTGCCAGGAAAGTAGCAGGGAAAAGCCAATTAACGGAGGCACAAAGTTTGCGGTTCTGTTACGGAGGCACCTTTACTGATAAACTTCCTGTGCTTTCCCCAAAATCAGTGCAGATCTGACAGACCTGGAACCCTGAGGGGGTGGCTGGGTTTGGTTGGGGCAATGTGGGGGTGCTGGCAGGGAGAACATGGGTAATGACAGGGCAGAAGGGTTGTGGCGGGGGCCGTGGGTAATATGACCAAAGAGAGTGCCATTTGGTTGGCGTGGAACCGTAGAGGAACACAAACAAGTGGCCAATGTCTTCAGGAATCTCTCAGATACCTATGATTTCAAGTCCCGTGGCAGAGTGTAGATCCTCGCTCCAGGGGGGCAGTCTGCAACATTAGACTGTCATTGTAAAAAAAAAATGTTGAATTATTTATTATTTTCCCTTGCATTCCACATAGGAAACGCCTAAATCTGACCAATTTGCCAGGTTTATTTCCCCAGTGACAAGTAATTTTGATCTATACAAGGGACAGCTCATGTAAATGAGAGCGTAAGGAAGGAGGGGAAAAAAACCTAACGTGTTTTGAAACGGGGAAGGGAAGGGAGCCCTTTGCTTTTGGGGTTTTTTGGTGATACCACAGATCTGAACAGTTTATAGAAGCTGAAGGGTAGTGGGGTTAGAGGTACTCTACTGGCAGATGCTCAACGCATCTGGGGACTATTGCTTATCTTATGCTATTGTTTGCTTTTGGGGTGTGTGTAGGAGAATGTTGGGGATCGTTGCTGCAGGGGGTAATGTTAGCATTGCTCTATAGCTGCATTATTACCCTATTATTACTATTAAAAATGATAGCATTCTTATTCCCTAAGGCTCCTGGATCCACAAAGGAGGCTTAAGAACTGAAATTTGAATATTGCAGTGCTGTCCAATGAGATCAGCGTTATCGGAGTTACTAGCGGTAGGTCGTGGAAAGAGTTAGGCATTTCCAGATGTACCTGGAAACAAGGATCATCCGAAGCCCGTTGACTTCGCTGGTGCAACGAGCTATTACACAAAGGTAGTCCTTGTCTGGGAGCTGTATTAATGTCACTTTGTGGTGGAGCTAACCACAACTCGCCCCTCTGCAAGGCAAAAGGTGTGGCTCAGCGGTCGTTTTCCATTGCCATTAACGTGCGTTCCCGCCAAAGGGTCAGTCTGCCTGCCTCACCTCTGGCTACGCATTCCTCATCTCTTGCTTGTGCTGGTGTTATCGCTTGTGGCCAAATGCAAATCTGCTCTTGTTGCTGTTGGCCTGGTTTTCAGTTGGATGAGTTCCTGGGGCTGACTCAATGCATGATTAAAATGCACCGAGGAGTTACAAGAGACGTGCACTTGGGGAAGAGTGGGTTGATCCTCAGCGCACTTGGTAGGAGTCTCATTCGGACCAGATTAAAGCAACGATGGACCTGCAGCCTAATGAGCTTGCTAAGTGCTGTTGTGAACACTTTTGCATGGCTTCCAGATTGGGTTTGGTTTATATCTGGCCAGTTTGGAGAGTGAGGAGAGGTACCTGTCTGTCTCCAGTCACCTGTGTAGGCATAATACTCAAGGGCCTGATAAACCGAGTGAAGGAGGAAACTTGAAGGACAAAAAGTTGTTTTATATACCTTTACTCTTGAAGGAGGTGAGGCCTTACTTCTGGCATGCTAAAAAATTAACTCCCGCTGTTCAGGATGTACAGCTCTAAATTTAAGTTCGGGGTCAGTTCTGCCACTGACCTGGTTGACACCCTCACTGCCACTCCTGTTGCTTCTAAGCCTGCCTCTCCTGTATTTAAACTGTAGACTTCTTCAGCTACAGTCTTGCTTTTTTGCTCTGTGCTTGCACATGGCATGTGCTGATAAAGCCCAGGTTTGTGGCAATAGTTCTTTGTTACTGTGATGGTACTGACAACAATTTCTCAGCAGAGGGTGGTCATAGCCATAGGGAGCAGGCATGGGGGATCATTTCCCTAGTTTGCTGTCTCTTGTGAGGTCTCCTGGACTGCTTTGGATCACCACGCGCTTGTAGCATCACAGCCCTCTTTATACACAGCCACGTCTGGCAAAAAGTTCATTTGTTATCACAGCAAAGGCTGTACTACAGCAGGTGCTTTGTCTTTTATTATGTTTTTTTCCATTCAGTTTTTGAATCATAAGCCTATAACTCATATTTTTTTAACACCATTTGAGGTAGATGTTTTGTCTGTTGTTCTGTTTTGTTATCTTTTTTTTTTAAATTCTCATCTAAATAGTGCTTTCAGGCTTTCTTTAGAAAGTGTAGTTGTCTTTGGGTGATATAAAGTGTTGAAATTACACCTAATTAGGTCTGTACGCAGTGAAATAGTCAATAGTGGGGTCTTGTGTGTAGACATACAGTTAATGTTCTACTGGTATTTATTGGAAACTGGAAATCCCCTTTCCCTCAAATCTCTGGCTACATTTGGTTTTGTTAAGGAGTGAGGCATATTGAAGGTTTGGCAAGAATACCTGTGATTCAACTCTAATTGTGTTCAGTTCTAACCTTATATTAGCTGTCTTTTGCAAGAGTTGCTTATACCTGTGTTTCCCTTTCTGTGTACCTATGCTTCAAGTGACTGGAAATGTCACAGGACGCTGCTTTTCCACCCATGCTCTCAGAAAAAAATACCTTTTCCCACAAAAATATACTACTGTTTGGAACTCAGTTAAAATTACTGTTTTTCTCCTTTCTGCAAGTAATTGTGGGGCAGCTGTACCCATAAGAGATGCGTACTATAGGTCTTCCTCATACTTCATTTAATTTTTAACCCATCATGTCAGAATCCATCACCTATATCTTCTTTGAGAAGCAGTAAGTTGTCCTGTGTTGTTAACAGAACAAATCTAAAACCTAATGACTTGTTAATGCATGCAAAAATGGCAGGACCGGTCACAAACCTGGATGCTTACCATTTAATTTCTAAAGTTGTTTTTCATCATCCTTGACTTAGCCAAGCCCAGATCCACATTGTATTGTGCCCAAAGGTGAGAGGCAGTTTTACCATGGGGTGTTCTCTGGAAGCAAATGTAGGTTTTTGATTCCAGGTTTGAATAGCTTGTGCCCACCTTTATAGCAAACTCGGTTTTCAGGACCGTTTTGTTTCTGCAGTGCTGTATAAAATTGGGGCCAACTGGATTGACAACTCCATTTTTTTGTTTTACTTTCCTGAAAACAACCATAAATCCTGCTGACTGAAGGAAAGAAAAGCTCCCTGATTTCATGTAAAGAATGTGGATTTATTTTGCCGTAGGTGGTTCAGGAAGGCCTTCTCTTATTCAGGGGATGCTGAATGTAAGTACACTGTAGTGTCACAACCCTCTCTAGAATATTCTTTCAGAAACTACCTTGATACTGTGAGTGAAGTTAAGAAAACGTAAATTGATTGCAGTTTTGCAAACAATGCTATAGATGATGAACAATAAGGAAAATATTCTTACATAGCTGTAGACTTACACTGTATAAAGAAATGGAAAACAAGAATATGTGTTATTGACTCAATCAGACCTGTTTCTGAGGAAAATCTGAAAAGCAGAGATGCTGTGTAGAAAAGGAACTGGCACTTTTCAGGAGCAAACCTCCTACAATACACCTCAGTAAAGCCTAAACCAGAGATTATTAATTTCTTCACAAAATGTCTGAGTATTAACAAGGCACAGCAGTCTTCCAAAAGGTTCTTTGAGGTGTGTGTCCCTGAAGTTACCAATGGGCTATACAGATGGGTTTGATAGTATCCAGAGGTGATACCATTTAATGATTTGTTGGTGGTAGATGACATTGCCTGAGTCATCTTCATAGAATCACAGAAGGGTTTGGGTTGGAAGGGACCTTAAAGACCATCCAGTTCCAACCCGCCTGCCATGGTCAGGGACACCCTCCACTAGACCAGGTTGCTCCCAGCCTCATCCAGCCTGGCCTCAAAGGCAGCCAGGGTTGGGGCATCCACAGGGTATACTGGGAGAGCTCGAAAGAGAGTTCCACCTGACTTTAACCAGTGGTGTGCTACAGCTGATGCAGCGTGCGGAGAATGACAGCCTGAAGCTAGCAGTGTTTTCTCTGAAGTCGTGGGTCTTTGCTCCCTAAGCACAAGTAACAATAGCTGGAAGAAGATTGTAGCTGCAGCAGTCCGCACTGTATGGCCAAACACACACAGCTAATTTGGAAACATGCTTTTCTGTTACTGATCTCGTTGACATATGAAATAATCTTTTTTGCCTGCTCTCTCTGTTTTGAGACATAATGTGAATAATTGTGCTTCTCTGGTCTTTGCTCCCCGCTGCAGTGTCACTCTGTGACTAATGATTATTCACCGTTTATGAAAGTTTGTTTGGTTATGCAGGGTTGAAGTACCCGAGATGCCTCCTTCATCACCAAGGCCTTCAGAAACAAGAGCTGGTGCTTTCAGCAGAGGTGTGGGCTGGAAGGCAGGTGTCTGTGCCTGGATTCAGCACTGGAGTGTTCGGTGATACGTGCTCTCAGTTACCCTTCTCAGGAGGCAAAGCGGTCATGATCTGTAGCGAATAACCACAGTGCTGGACTGCCAAAACCAGGAGTTCTGCCTGCTCAGTTCCGGGTTGGGACTGGCAAACACAGAGGTGGCTGTGTGGCTCCTGTCGGATCACCACCCGGCTGGTTAGCCTGTATCAGTGCTTTGCATTCGGCTGAGCTTCTGCATCGGGGTAGAAGCAGTTTGGAGGTGGGATGAGGAATGTGGACGAGTGAGCTTTCCCAGTACTGTCCTGGCTTTGTGGCAGCCAACGAGGTTGACTGTTGCTGATTTTCTCGAGTGAGGCAAGGAAAGAGGAGGGGAACTGCTTTTTCTGCCAGTATCCTGTGGAGCCCTTAGGATGGGGGAGCCAGGGACTGCCGCAAATCTTTTCAAAACCATCTGCTTTTACCATCTGTCATTGCTTATTCACAAACATGCAGTTTTATTAGGCATTAGTATTAAAAATCTTTTTACGTATAAAAATAAATGGTTCTTCTGAAATTCCCCCATTACATGCCCATAGCTCAAGCGGGGGACTATGGAAGTGTTGTGTTGTGAGGGTGAGGGGAGGAAAGAGAGAGAAAAGGACTTGCCTGCCCAACATAAAACACCCATGTTGTACACGCTCCCAGTGCTATCAGTGGGACTTACTTTTGTTATCAGCTGGTCTGAAATGGTTGGCATGATTCTGTTTAAACCTAATTTTAAGGACAAGTTTGAGGGTGAAATTTTGTTACAGAAGGAGCCCTTAGCAAAGCTCCTATTGCATGCACTGACATCAGCTTATTCATTGCTTCTAGCTTTAAGTTGAGGGGAACGTCACAGTCCAGGACTGCTTCTAGATTTCCTTTGGCTATTGAATTGAATGTCATTGCCGTAAAGCACCCAACTCCTTTGGTGGGCAACAAATTTTTGAAGAGACTGAGACCGTTGGTCCTCAGGCCATTAGTAAGATACCCAAACTCTCATGTATTCACATTTCTAAACTGAATGTGACAGACAGATTATACCCTTAGTTAACCCTCGCTTCATGTAACTACAATCTCCCTGCTTTAATTCTGATCCCACAGACCGCAAAGAAACAATTTACTTCATATTCTGGCAAAAGATCTGTTTATGCAAACCCAGAGCTCTGGTAGTCTTATAGTCTAATGTTGCATGCAGTAAATTCCACTTTATTCCTGTGACTGCAGCTGGAACTTCTCATCCTAACTCTTTTTGTGGCCTATGATCCTGTCTCCAGTAATGTACATTATCGCTTTGATGTGGTTCTGCTTTTACTTCCCCATGGAGCCCTTCAGTTTGCTATCTGCGGGAAGAAATGAAATCCCAGATCTGGATGTTACAGACGTTGAATGACACCGTCTTCTGGTGACCTCCTTCAAGCCCTCATTGATGCTATCTTTATTAGATACTCCAGAGCAAACTGACTAAGCTAATGCGCTCCTAGTATGGAACAAAATGTCAGTGATCCCCTCTGCACATTTTTTGGTGCTTTTCTTTGCATCTGAAATAAATTTGATGACACTGTTTCAGAGAGGAGAGGGCAAGGAGCCCAGAGGTACCAGGGTGTTTATGCCATGCTCTGTTTTATGTATCAAAACAACCAGCAAATCTCGCACCTAGATGCAGTAGTCAAACCTGTCAACTCAGTGGAAAATCTCTGGTGTTCTGCAGATAACCAGTAACTTTTGACATAACACTATCTAGCTGTAGCTTTAATTTTTCTTCATTCTTGTGTTTATGTTCAGTGACTGCTGCCTTGTCCAATGTAACCTCAAAGCAGCCTGTGGGTTTCTACTATACTTGAATTCAAGGTTTCAGGGCATACCGAACAATATATTGATTTGATGGGAAACACTGGACCTTGATGCATTTCTCAGTTAATATTTTTTTTTCATGTCCCCTATTTCATTGTGTTTTCTCCCAGGCATTTTATTTCGTTGCTTTGCCTAGTTCTGCTGTCACTAAGCTGAGAGAGGACATAAGGAGTCTGACTGTGTCCATAAAGACTGATTTTATGCCTGAGATATATCACTTCACCTTCATTCTGGCCTGTCACTGACCCTTCATTGCTTTGTAACATCAGGCAAACTGCTAGGTGTGTATTGATGCCTGTGGCTTGGGGAAGAATTTAACCCATTTCCACCATGTTCTGAAGCTGTCTTGTATTTATGCTAAAATTAGTGCTTTACAGGCGCCTGGCTCAAATCCTGCACGCTGCTGGCTACAGGGTCCAAGTCAGTTGATATGCGGAGATGTTCAGTTTCTGGCACTAGAATGCTCCATACATGGGACATCAAGTGTTTTCGTCCAGTGTTTTTTCCCACTGAATATTTTTATTGGGGCATATACAACTGAGATGGGTTTAAATTGGAAGCGGGGAGATTTAGATTGGATATCAGGAAGAAATTCTTCCCAGAGAGGGTGGGGAGGCACTGGGACACGTTGCCCAGAGAAGCTGTGGATGCCCCATCCCTGGAAGTGTCCAAGGCCAGGCTGGACGAGGCTTGGAGCAACCTGGTCTGGTGGAGGGTGTCCCTGCCCATGGCAGGGGGGTTGGAACTAGATGATCTTTAAGGTCCCTTCCAACCCAAACCATTCTATGATTCTATGAGATGCAGGCAGTTGTTTATCTGCAGAAGGTAGCTCTGAATTCTCTACCAATGGAAAGCCTACTGCTTTGGCTAGCTCAAGGTTTTTCAAGAACCAATGAGGCATTGCTTACTGCTGACGAACTCACCCGCAAAGAACTTCCAGCAAGCATATCAGGGATCAGATGAAACTATATGCTTCCAAGATGATGTGATAACATCCCATATTTAAAGATGAGTTCTCTGGACTCTACCAACATAGTAGTACTGTTGAATCAACTGCACGTGCAAAACTAAACTTTGATCTGACAGCACACAGATGCGTTAGCTGCTCATACTACACCCCTTGAAGAGAGGGTCTCACTTCTCGGGTCCCTCTTGGAAACCTTTTGCCTGTTAGTGTTACATTTGCTGCAGCTTTGGTATTCAAATAATAAATGGTTGTATTTCAGTAGCCACCTTTCTGCTGGTGAATCTTAAATAGGCTGAAATTGCATTAATCCTGAACTCATTTCTGTCTTATTTTCTGAAAGTCTAGGTTTCCCCCAGACCAGGAGGGTGACATACGTAGGAGGACAGGTTGCTTTGTAACTCCCTCTGCTTTGCCCTTGAAGTTAAATTTGATTTTGAACTTCCAAAAGGCTATAAACTAGCACATCTATCAGTATTTCACCTTAAAAATTGAATAGTCATGCTGAGAAATGAAAAAATAATATGCAGTGCCAGAGTTTCCATCGTTTGCTGTAAATTGCATCCTTGAAGATGGGGAAATTCTTGCCTTCTGGAGCAACATAACCTGCGTTTATCAAAACCAAGTACTTTACTTGTCACTAACATTTAATTTCCATGGCAACCTACGTAACTCTTGTTCTGGGAGATGAAGTGAGGTGATCTGGAGCCCTTTGTAGGAACCCATCTCTGATCTAAGGCTCGTGTTCAAAATGCTGAACAGTCACAATACCGTAACAGTAAAGCTATCTTTCATTAAATGACAGGGTGCCTTCAAAGAGAGTAGTTCTCTTATTTTCCACATACGCCTACACCTAATGTGACTAATGTGATTGTGACTGTGAGCCCTTAAAGTGCTATACAAATCAAAATTGGAATTATAGAAGTAGGTCTTGTAGCATTCCTAGATATATAGCTGGAAACTTGTATCTTCTCTCTTGGGTAACAAAAGTAAGCTAAATTTATTATGTCTGATAGTTGGAGGCAATCAAGACAATAGGATTCTTTTTATGTGATGCTTGCAAGTCCTTATATGTAGCTTCACTCTAAACATATATTTTTTCAGTGTGTTGTCTGTATTTTCTTTCTAGAGTAGCACTGGCAGCATTTGGTGCTTTGTTTCGTATAGCTCTGTATGAATATCACCCCGCACTGCTGACTCATTTATAAAACAAAATGGGCACGTCTTTGCACTCCTTTTTTTTCTCTCTTTTTGTCCGTCTTTGAAATTCTTATCTGCGATGTGCAACCTTATGCCCTGTCCATGTAAAATACAGTTCCCAAAAATATCCTGTCTGGGATACTTTTAGTCTATGGTCCTCATAATTACCAGCAGCAGCTTCTTTTCAATTAATTATAGAATTTTCATGAGGGTGCCGCATAGACAGTTGTTTTTTTATTCTGTACAGCGTTGTGCAAAAATCTTGTCTGACCAGAACTCCACACTTAGAGCAACAGAGGTATTTCATCTATTTGACACTTGTTTTGAAAGTTTAGGAAGATTAAGACAATGAAAATACATAAGGATAACTATAACTCCATGATAAAAACACCATACTTTGTTGCCTTATCTTTTTAAAATGCCGTGTTTTCCATACTGTATGGAAATTCACTTTCTTTTCTTTAAAAAGCAAATTCTGAAAGAATCTGACCGGAAAAGTTAAGATAAAATATATCAGCTTTCTGTTTTCTCTGTCCTCCTATTCATAAGTTGTAAACCTATAAATGTAGAAGCCACTTTTTTTGTGTTGAGCATTTCTTCATTGATTAAATGCATTGCAAATAAATAACTGGTGCAGTGTTAGCAAGGAAACATATGCTCCGATGTCTTAGGATAAACATAAAAATGATACGAATATATCTCCACCAGAACTGCATGATACAAGAACAAAATATGCTGGACCATAGGTGAAGTGGTCTCCGTTATCTTGAGAATGTTTTCTGCCAGAAGGTGTTGATTTTATTGGTATAGTAAGTGTCTTGCATCTGCACTTTGTGTTTACTCATACGCTGATTGGAGATGTGCATTTTCCTTGTAATAGTGTGGCATTAGTGCTTGAAAGTATAGCAAAGGACACGAATGGTAACCCATGGTACAAAGTATATGGAAATTAGGTAAATGTGGTAGGTTTCAGGTCAAATATAGAGGTCTGCCAATGTGCCATATGCTGAATGAAGAGGAGCGAGAGGGTGCTTTGCACTTGTGTTTCCCACTTCACTGTTAACAATGAAAATATTAACACAGTACGAATGCTTGAATAAGTACTGTATTAGCCCCTGGGGTACGGAGTAGTGTTTAAAAACTGCAGATGGTGGAAATAGCTTGCCTGCTTTTGTTCTACCTTAGCGCTGAGAGTCGGCAACAGCAGAGTGGAGTTTCTCTGAAGACCCCTGGGAGCGGTGCCATAGGCGAACATTTGGGTCCTCTCAGCTCAGGAGCAAGGAGTGACAAGTGTGCAGCAGATTGTAAATTCGGAGGAAAGGGTATGTAGCAGTTTTGCACTGAGCATTCAGGAGGGTAACCTGGCAGGTTTGTCAAGACGGCAGTGAGATCTCTAATGTCAGTGAAGGGGACTTTTACTGGGTCTCCCTCCTTCCCCTGAAGGAACCACATCTTAGAATCCAAATGGAACCTAGTAATTTTAGTCCTGTTAAACAAGTATAAGGTCATGTGTCCGAAAGGTGACTTATTTTTCTTCATTCCTTTACTTATTTTGGAGATAGTGTTAAGGGTAGGGTCAAAAGTTTTCTCTTTGTGCTGTGGGTATTTCTTAGCTTTCTATTATTTCTCCCTTAATCAGTATTTAGAGGCCTAGTGCTCTGAAGATTTGGGTTCTCTTCTTTCTAATATCATAGAATGGTCTTTAAGGTCCCTTCCAACTCAAACCATCTAGTTTCAGCCCCCCTGCCATGAGCAGGGACACCCTCCACTAGACCAGGTTGCTCCAAGCCTCATCCAGCCTGGCCTTGGACACTTCCAGGGATGAGGCATCCACAGCTTCTCTGGGCAACCTGTCCCAGTGCCTCCCCACCCTCTCTGGGAAGAATTTCTTCCTGATATCCAATCTAAATCTCCCCATTTTCAATTTAAACCCATTACCCCTTGTCCTGTCCCTACAGGCCCTTGTAAAAAGTCCCCCCCAGCTTCCTTGTAGGCCCCCTTCAGGCATTGGAAGGTGCTATAAGGTCTCCCTGGAGCCTTCTCCAGGCTGAACAAGCCCAGTTCTCTCAGCCTGTTCCCATGGGAGAGCTGCTCCAGCCCTCTGGCCATCTTCATGGCCTCCTCTGGACTTGCTCCAACTGGTCGATATCCTTCTCATGCTGATGGCCCCACAGCTGGACGCAGCACTCCAGGTGGGGTCTCATGAGAGCAGAGTAGAGGGGGAGAATCTCCTCCCTCGACCTGCTGGCCACACTTCTCCTGACACAGCCCAGGATATGGTTGGCTTTCTGGGCTGCCAGCGCACGGCTGGCTCACGTCCAGCTTCTCATCCCCCAGTGCCCCCAGGTCCTTCTCCTCAGGGCTGCTCTCCATCCATTCTCCACCCAGGCTGTCCTTGTGCTTGGGATTGCCCAGACCCAGGTGCAGGACCTTGCACTTGGCCTTGCTGAACCCCATGAGGTTGGCAGTGTCCCACCTCTCCAGCCTGTCCATTGTCCCTCAATGGCATCACTGGCTACTTGTGAGAAGTAGTTTTTGCTAGATAACTGCTCATTAAGCTCAGGGGATAGAGCACTTTCCTATTTTATAAGGGTGAGCTGAAGATATATACGGTGTTTCAGAGTCCAAGCAGTGTGGAGTTGAGTGTGCGGGCAAGAAATGACCTGTCTTGCAATGTGGCCCATTGAGCAAGAGGTGTGACAAATTCCTGTTTGAAATACAATTTTGTACAAAAGCAAAGATGGCGTAGGAGAACATAATTAAGCAGTGCTGCACAGGAAACAAGGAATATTTTACTCTTCAGTAATACTTAGAACAGCTGGTTATATTCAGATCCATCAGATTGCTTTATGCTAGGATGCTGAGGGGAATGGGTGATGCAATTACAATTTTTTTTCTATGTAAAAAGTTAACAGAGAGTTCCCTGAAGAGTAGGGAAATGCTATCATTGCACCTGTCTGTAAGAAGAGTAAGAAGGAGAGTTCAGGGAATTATAGGCCGGTCAGCCTTACCACAGTCCCTGGAAACATTATGTATCATGTCCTCAGGGGATTTGTTGCCAAATGTGAGAAGGATGAGAAGGTAATCAAGATCAGTTGACCCAGATGTACCAAGGGCAAGTCACACTTGACTAGCCTGAGTGAGTGCCTTTTGCAATTGAATGACTGACTATGTAGATGTGGGGACATCAGTGGATATAGCATTTGCTGGCTTTGAATTCAGTGAGGTTTTTATCGTCTCTCACTGAGGAAGTTGTGGAAGTATGGGCTGGAGATATGGATTGTTAGATTGCATTGAAAATTGCAAGGGTACTCTTCGATAGCTCAGTGTCTCATTAGAGACAAATAACAAGTGGCCTGTGAGGGATTGGGCCAGTAGTGTTACATGTCGGTTAATTACCTAAGTGGTGAGACAGAATGCACCCTCAGGAAAGCCGTAGATCACATTACATTGGTAGGAGGGACAGTTTAATACACGAAATGGTAGAAATTCAGTTCAGCTGGAGCTTGAGAAACCTGAGCTTTGGGCCAACAGAAACCTCATGAAGTTCAGTGAGAATAATTGTGAAGTTCTGTGCCTGTGCAGATTAACTCTGTGCAACAGTACAGGCTGGGAAGCAACTGGCTGAACAGAGCATCTGCGAGAAAGCAGTGGGATGTTATGGTTGCTGCGGAGTTGAAAATGAGCCACTGATACGTTTTCATTGCTAATAAGGCAAACAGTGTAGTGGTCTACATTAAAAGTATGGCTAGCAGATCAGGGGAAGTTATTCTCCTCAGCACTATTGAGTTCTGTGCTTCTCCTGACAGTTTTGAGGTTCCTCAAATGAAAAGGATAATGTTTCACAAAATGAAGAGAGGGTGCAACAGAGGACTACTAAGGTTGTTTGAGCCGTGGGACCCATAAGCTATGAGGAGTGATTGAGGGAGTTGGACTGGTTTAGTCTGGTCAAAAAAAGAGGCTAAAGGGTTATCTCACAGAAGCCTGTAACTGAAGAAGAGTTACAATGACTGTGGAGCTGAACTCTTCCTAGTGGCAGATCATAGAACCAAGGGGCAGGTGTCATAAGTTGCAGCTTGAGAAGTTCAAACTGGCCGCTAGGAAAAAGGCTTTTCACCAGGGAGTATCGCGGAACTTTTAACATGTCACCCAGAGAGGTGGTGAAATATTTCCTTGGAGGTTTTCACGACTCAGCTGAACCAAGCTGTGAATGACCTGATCTAGCACTGGTGACAGTCCCCCTTCAAGCAGAGAGTTGAGCTGGTGATCTGCAGAGGTCCCTTCCAAACAGCCTTTTTGTAATTCTAACTTCAAAGAAGTTAGAGTCTGCCCAGGACAGCAGGGCTGTGCAATGTGGAGGAAGAATTTTGTAAGGTTGTGACATTTGTGTGTCCACAATGGTGGATCTGGAAAGGTGAACAATGGAAGCCACTCTTCTACAAAGATTTCTTTTTTCCCTACCGTCAGCTTGATTTGTATCCATGTGCAAGGCATCCTTAACTCTATACATTATGTGGTTGTGCTGGTTTTAGTCAAGAAGGGGTTAACTTTCTTTACAGTGGCTGGTATGAAGCTGGGTTTCTGAATTTACCCTGAGGAAAGTACTGACAAGGTGTCTTTCTAGCTGGTGCTGGTAAGTGGTTGCACCAAATTCAAGGTCTTTCTCAGCTCCTGATGCTGCAGCTGCGTTCCCAACTCTCTGGCTACAGGCAGTGTGGGGGGACACACAGATCATACAGCCAACCCAAACTGACCGAAGGAGTATTTCATTCTATAGTACATCATGTTTGGCACATAAGCGGGGCGGGGGCTTGGGGGGCACTACACTCTCTGATCCTTTCTTACTTTTTCTCACTCTCTTGCACTTTCTTACACTCTTAACTCCTTTGTTAGCTGCTTTGCCATCTCCTTTGCTGGCTTGTTTGTGAGTGAGTGAGCTGGTGGGCCTGTTAGTTTTCCTGGTCGTGCTGTCGATGATAGGGTTCGCTTGGAATCTGCTGCGATTGCTCTCGGGCTCAGGCTCTGACTCTCACGTCTCAGGACCTAGCTGTGCATTGGTTGGTGGGTGGTGACTGATTGTATCATGTTGTAGCATATGGTTTATTTTCTATTATTTTAATTACTTACAATCAGTAGTGTTTGTATATATTCATTTAGATTCAATTAGTAAATAGTTCTTATCTCAATTTTACAAGCTTCCTTGTTTTTTTCCCTGATTCTCCCCCTCTGCTGGAGGTAGAGCTCTGAGAGTGGCTTCGTGGTATTTTCACTGGCTGGAGTTAAACCATGACAGCGGTTTTAGCCATTATCAAATTTTCTGCTCTTTTGACATGTCTTTGGGAAAACCACAATATTCACATGGCCATAGGAATCAAAGTAATTTTATATTTCAGTTGAATTAAGATGATTTATTAAGAATACATCTATTTTAGCTATTCCTTCTCTCTTTCTAGGTGTGCTAGGAGCTGTAGAAATGTATAGAAAACGTGATCAAACTAATTTGTCAAAAATAAGGCAGAGAGACATGAGAAGATCAGCTGTCGGGATCATAATAGATCTGTTTTCACAGATCAGTGTTGATGATTGTTTGTTTTCAATTGAATTGATTGCTTCATTTAAATCTGACTGGGATTATGGGCACTGCAATGTTTAATTGGAGGAGTCAACTCATGGAAAGGGGAAAAAGCAGTCAACTAACAGCCAGGATAATTGGGAGTATGATTTTATCAGTAATCCAAGGTGGGAGTGGAGACAGACAGAATGGGGTCAACCTTTACACAAGAAAGAAAGAAACACCCAAAGTCCTGGCTCCCCAAACCCACAGCCAAAGTCCCATTGCCGGAAGCTTGTGGGAGGGGATGTCACAGAGTGTGCCCTGGGCACCAGCCCTCCCTTGGGGCTGGCCAGGAAAAGGTATTGCAGTCATATATTGGTCATCCTTTGTGCTTTATCTGACTCCCAGATTAACACCAGTGCCAGGTGGATCAGGGGTAGGGCCATGCAAATGTGACTGTATCACTTCAGGGCTGATCCCAGTCCCAAACCAGTTTTATTTCTCTCACTGAATGCCTGAGCTAAGAAACCCTGCAGACCTGAGATTGCTGGGACTCAAAACCAATTTAAGGGGTATCCAATCTCATTTAGGTTGCTCATGATGACGTAGAGAACGAGGGTAAAAAAAAAAACAAAAACAAAAACCACTAAACAAAACCCAAACCAAAACATTTTATGTTCTGAATCTAGGAGTCGGTTGAGGAAAGTCTGGATTTAAACACTTGAGCCGATGTAAGCCCATTCAAGGAACAACACTCAAGTAACTAAAACAAACAAACCCTTACTTAACGTGGGGTCATTGTCTTGCATTTCCTTGTTCAGTGTGTTTCTGTGAAATACTTTTCCAAACTACTCCTATGTGATTAAAATAAGCATTGCTGTGGATTTACTGCACCCTTTTCTGCTAGAATGCTATGCCATAAAAAATAATGCTCCGAGTAGATGTGGATTTCCTTCCTATGGCTGGTATTGCTATAGCAACACTTCCCTCCAAACCATGACTGTAATTACAAAGGTTGCCTTTGATCTTATATGTGGTAGATTGTATTTAGTGAGAAACTGAATGAAATGTCAAATGAAATAAACGTTTGCTTTTTGTATTCATCCCCTCACAAACCTTGGTTTTTCGCTTTAACAGAATAATTATTTTTAGGAAGTTTCCTTTATCAGTTTTCCAGGAAGTTATTGATAGATGTGAACAGAGTTTTTTCACTCTCAGGGTTGGTTTGTTACAGCTTAGTTTAAGCATCAGCATTCGCTGCAGCAGTTTAATTGGAAAGATATTTGGTAGGAATGTCGCTGCCTTTGCGGGATAAATTTTCACCAGAGGATAATTAAGACCTATTCTAGATCTCTGAGGAGAAAAAACTGGAAAAAAGGAAATAATTTACGTGTTGAATCTCTTGAAAATATATTTCAAACAATGTTTCTGACTAACATTTCTCGTGTAAACTTCAATCTCATCATTCAGGTAATAGGATGACGTGTATGTACATATTTATTTTCAATCCAGCAGTAGAAGCAGCGATCAGGGAGAAAGTGTACGCACAAGAGCTGTCTAAATAGAGCATGTGGGAAGGAAATCATCACCAGGAGATAAGGTTTGTTCTGGCGATCTTTACCAGGGCTGCCAGTTGTGTGGTTTAGGCGTAGGTAGAGAGGACTTTGCTGAGAAATGTCTGTTTTCTGGTGAGCTTCAGTGCTGCAGTGGCAATAGAAACAGTGCAGTGAAACAGCCCTCTCTGAAGACTGTATTACTCAGCTTTCCGTTTCAGATAAACCGTGCCACAGAGGCGTGCTGGCTCACGTGTGCGAACTCATTGCAGTGCGGTCCTGATGCAGCTTGTCAACCTTGGGGGTCAGTGCTAACCCAAAAGCAGCTTTGCAGCTTCCCCCTGCAGCCTGAGCCAGGAGATTTCTGCCAGAATGGGAGTTTCCATACTATGAGACATGAGAACAGAGGGGATGAGAGGCAAAATGCGGAAGATCTCCAGTTGTTTTGTATTGAGTCACATGTCGTCAGCCTTCAGTGGGGAATAGTGAGCTCAACCAGCAAAAATCAGCCTCATCTGCAGTGTGGTCTGTGTCCTGGGGACTGTAGCACCTTGGGGCTGTGTAAGGCAAGTGTCTTTAAGTCAGAGCTGGAAGCAGCTCAGACGCTTCGGCAGGCATCAGCCTGCGTTTAGCTGGGTTTGCTAGTTCATCTGTGCTGCCTCTCCAGCTGTTTGGGTGACTCTGCACTGTTGTCCCTAATATGCCTTTTACCTGTCATCTGGGATATGCTGCCTGAAAGTGAACTGGAGCCAGCAAACCTGAATCTCACTGTTAGACTGCGTGTTTGAACTCCCAAGCCCCTAGAAATTAGAATATATAAACCTAATTCTGATTAAACCCCATACATTATGCAAGAACGCTTATGACATGAACTTAAAAAATACAGAGTGACAGCAGCTAAGATAGGGGTGCAATAAAATACAACCACAGATTGACAGAGAAGCTGAGGGGCATTGTTACTAAAACAAAAGCATGAACCTGTTTGAATTCTTCGGGCATGATCTGCTGTTTCTTCAACCTCTGAGTGGCCCAGCCGGTAAATCCCAGCTGGGTTTGCAGTCGTGAGTGATAGGCATGTAGCTTTGGAATGAATTGTAACTTTACCTGGATTTCTTGCTCCTGTTTGTCTTGCGATATGTGGCTTGTTGGTTTGGGCTGTTTTAAATTCCCCTTTGTGTTCAGACTTTGGACTGGCTTTTGTTTGAAAGATTCAAGGCGCTCAAGCTGGGACGTGGATACAGTTTACTGAAGGACCTTTGTCTGCATGGTATAGGTAAGAAGTGTTCTTGGGCCCTTTGTACCAAAGTGACACTGTTAATGTGATCCCACCCTTTCTCTTTTCAACGAGTTACTGAGAGCAGACTCATTTAAACCTCAGACTGTAACTTTGTTGGTCCCCCCCCTGCAGCAGAGCCCCAGTAATACCTCTCTTGATGCGCTTGGCCTCCTAGACGGTAAGGACAAGAGAGACAGTTGTTATGGCATGAAACCACGTAGAGCAGGAGTAAATTCACTTGTGTCTCGGGAGAGAAGGAGAGGGTGTGCAGCATATGGCTAACGCTTCTTTACCATCAGGGAGCATCACATTGCACAGAGGTTCCTTGGAACCTGAAAATGTTTAAAATGAAGCTGGTTGCTGTGTGATTAGCAGCAGGACCGCGTGGACATCTGAGAGTCATCAGGAGCACAGCAATGTCTCCAAATCTTGTAATTGAGCTGGTTATAAGCTAGTTATCACAGGAGTCAGCATGGACCTTATACATATAATAAGCATACAGTCAGCTCCATATTTGGAACACTGTTCACAATGGAGATGTTATGTTAACACCAGCATGGGGTTGCAAAGCATAACTCAGCGTTTGTAGGTAAAAATTTTATGTGCAAAAACATACCTAAAAGTGGGTCCTGAAGGCAGTGAACCATCTGTCACACAGGTCTGTCAAGTGTTGTGCTTTACGTGTAAGACTCAGCCAGTTGGTCTCTCTTCCCTAGAATTCTGTGGATATCTTCAGCTCCAGGCGACAGCTGATGGTGGGAGTTGGTAGTGTTGGAGGGGTGTCCTTACACAGGACTGTGCTGCAAGCCAGGTTTTGTCTCCCAGGAAAGCCTACCTGTTTGATGCTGGGCATTGAATGCTCACTTTCTCTGTGAACTGAAAATTCAGTGTATGCATCACAGGACCCTGATGTATCACATCTTTTCTCTGTGCTAGTGCCGAACCTTTGACATTGGTGTTGGAATAACCAACAACCAATGAAGTGTAATATTTTATTAATTTTAGGAGTAATAGTTTAGATCTGCAGTGAAAGTTCAGCAGAATGAATGATCTGCATTGATTGACGCTAACTAATTTCTCGTTTACTTTTTTCATGTGGTTAAAAAAGATGTTTAAGAAAACTACAGAATTTTGTGCAACAGTGCAGGATGATTCAGGGAAACAAGTGTCCATGTTTGTTCTTATTTCCTACTGGACAATGCAAGTATTCTAAGTTTAATATCATGACTGTAGCAATGTTCTTTCTAAGCGCTGAGTTCATACTTCACAAGATAGGGCTGTGTATCTTTTGCTCTGCTCGCCACATTTCTTGGTCATTAATTCTGACTTCGTCAAGTGGATTGTTTTCATAACTGCTAGGCAACAGCAAAAACCCAAACCACAAAGCATTATGAGACCAGGAATCTGCATGTCTGTGGCCTCCTACCTAACTGAGTCTGCACGCTGCAACAGCCTGCAGAAACACAATTTGGCGAAGTTTGAAGGCAGCATTTTCTTTGATTTTCTTTGATTTTCTTTGTTATACTGTCTTATTTAATCTCCTAACTCTGAAGGCAGTCCACATGTTTTTATGAGCCAGAATACTTCAAAAGCCCAGTAAAGGCAGTGTGCTGTCCTACCTGGTCGTTAAATGCCTCAAACCATCTTTGCATTTCCCCCAAATGCCAGTAGGTAATAGTTCTTGCATGCTGCCAGCTGGGAGGGAAATGCGTTACAATGCTGGATGCGACCTTATTAAGTGACGCAAGTAAATGGCTTTCATTCAATTATTAAACTTCTCAACCGCAGTAGTTTAGGGTTTTTTTAAAGCTGTTGAAAATGCTTAATTTTCTAGCTTAAAGAAGTGTATCAAATGCTGTGTAAATACAACTGGGCAATAAACTGTCACTTTTCTTTCTAATTTTGTCCACTGTGAATTTTGCTTTGTTTAATGAAGCCTGTAAACCGAGCAGATGAGTTGGGAGCACATAACCTTGGAACCCTGCCTCTGTTCCTGACTCATAGACATTTTGATTTAGCTTCAGGGGTGATTCTCCTTGGATTCTGTTATCCTCAAGTGGCACTAGTTTTGCCAGGCCTGGCTATTCAGGAAACATAAATCATGTCCTCAAAACCCATGAGAAAGTACTGAATAAGAAAACAATAGGACAGATAAGCAGATCTGTTTGAATTCATGATCTTTAGTCTTCTCACTGCAGTAACCGAGGCTATAAAAGCAGAATTCACCTGTAATTGGTGAGTCCAAGAACTGGCTATTCAACAAATACACTACTGCAAGGGTTGTTCTGGTATCGCTAAGGACAGGAATACTACAATATGGGGATAGTCTGTAATAGATACTTAGCTGTAGCTAAAAACAATATATACTGTGTTGGATATCAGGAAGAAGTTCTTCACAGAGGGGGTGGGGAGGCCCTGGGACAGGTTGCCCAGAGAAGCTGTGGGTGCCCCATCCCTGGGAGTGTCCAAGGCCAGGCTGGATGAGGCTTGGAGCAACCTGGTCTGGTGGAGGGTGTCCCTGCCCATGGCAGGGGGTTGGAACTAGATGGTCTTTAAGGTCCCTTTCCAACCCAAACCATTCTGTGATTCTATGGATGATATCTACTGGTTCTTAAATATTGTGCAACTTGCTCTGTGCATAAACTGTCAGTTCACTTAGCTTAAAAAACCCCAAACTTTGGGTTGCTTATATTTAGTTGCAGGAAGAAGCCACTGAAATCCCGTAACCATTCATATGTTGCCAAAATTGTTATGCTATGGGTACAAAACTTGCCAGAAAATGTAGCTTATTTTATCTTCCAGATTATTCTTGGTGCAAAATACAATTGCAGCTGACCCGAAAAGATCATGAGGAGGGACAGCTGAACTCTGTAATGGTTTCCATTTTGATCTTTCTGGTTTGTTTGGTTTAGGGCAACTTAAGTACCTTCTTTCCTTTGAGCACGGTGTACTTTACCTTGTTGGTATTAGCTCAAAGCTAATAGTATAAATAAGTGAATTTTTGGTGGTGTACAGTCAAGTGCTCTATTTAACCCTAGACTTTGGCGTCATGTGTGTTGGAAGTAGAAAGGGATGAGAAGAGCTAGTTGTTGCCAACTGGTTCATGCATGAGCAAGAATATTAATTTATCAGTCTTCTTAGAACCTGTTCTTTTCCTCAGTTGTCATTTTGAGCTTGTCTTCTGAATGTTGCCAAAGATCGAAAGGGAAATGTAACAAGTTTTATTCTGCCTCATGCAACAATCATCTGTAAAATTCAGATTTAAGAAGTATATATAGGTGCAAACAGCTTTTAGCCAATTTGATATGGCTAGTTAACATTTCAAACGAGATGAACTTTATGTGGCTTTTAGTGTGAGATTGTATGCATTGTGCAATTTTATTTTCTAATAAACACCATTTAGCTGCTTCTGATTTCATCTCAATTAATCTTAGAGTTCCTGGAATCATGTGTTTCAACACAGTCATGGTGAACTTTAAAGTTAAGATCTAGCAATCCTTACATGTAAGCATCTCCTGAGGGGTTTGGTTTGGTGTTGTTTTTTTTTTTTTCCTTGAGAAAGGATTGTTTATTGTCTCTGTTCCAAGAATTTCCACATCTAATATGTAGTGCTTTGATTTAAAAAGCAATTTATTTGCATTTTGTTTTTCATTTAAAAATATCATTGAGTGTAATGGTTTTTAGTTGCAAATTTGTACAGCGAGTAGAGATTTAATCTTTATTTTGACTATTTGCCACATCCCAAGTGAAATGAAAAGTTTTAGAAAACATCTTGATTTTGCTGTCTGGCAAGTTTCCTCTAAAGGAAAGCAGAGATACATTCATCAACTGGAAAAGAAAGGACTAAAGGGAGGAATGCACCACAAGAACCATTTAGAGTGTCAATGTTCTTTTCCTGCAGACTTGTGCGGGTACTTGTGGTCTGTATGTGACTGCAAAGTGCAAAGATGCATTTTCAAAGTTCATTCAAAATGCGAATTATCAAGCAGTTAAAGACAGCATTATATTATATTTATTAATATCTTTAAGTATCTTGGGCTTTTGAATCTTCTGTGTCTTCCATCTACACCTCTGATTCATATTCAGGTAAAGCCCTATTGTATAAACAGGTACATATAGTCCTAAATTTCTTTCAAGTGATAAGCTTTCAGAACTTTAGAATTTGTTTCCATTTGAAAGATGTGCTTCAGATACTGTCCCAAACAGAAACTCTTTCCAAAATCATGGATTTAATGAGGTCATCCTGACTTATTCCTTGCTATGTTATGGCATGTGTCATGTCCCTGTAATTCTCTTACTAGTTCATTCATTCTGAAAGTCTAGCAATGATTTTTCAGTTATGAGGCAAATGAAATTAAACCAATTTGTAGTTTGTGAAGTGTAGTCAAGCAAAGAAAAAGTATGTGCCAAAAATGTGTTATGAAATTTCTCTATAATTGTTTTGAAGAGGTCTCCTAACAATAGTACTTTCTGTAATGATTTTTTTTTAAACTGCTCATGCTCATAGAAAGCTTAAAAACTTGTGCTCTAAAATGGATTCCAGATGTAAGAAATGCAGATACATTATTTCCTTTAGAAGAAATGAGTGCAGAAAGCAATATCTGATGTGGAAAGCCATCCTAACAGGTAGTTACGGAGCATTTACAGCAGCCTAATGTATATACGGCAGTGTATAATGTCACGTGTCTTAAAGACGAATGGCAGTCTGCCCAGGAGTAACTAAAGGACATCCATTTCTAGGAGAAAGAAGGTTTCACTAAGGTGCCTAAGGGGTGCTGCAACTTTGGCACAGCAGCTGAACCTGTGGAAATTCAGTACTACTCTAACCATAGACCACCAGCACCTGTTTCAACAGACCTAGGGCTTTATCCCCATATGAATTGCCTTTTATTTTTTTTACTTTCTTTCCTCATCCTTAGCTTGTGTGAGCTTTTATTAGTGCCAAGCTGAGAAGTTGAAGAGGGACTTGGAAACATCCTTCTATTCATGCCCCAAGGCCTTCACCAGCCTTCCTGAGATAAGCTTGCTGCTGCTCATCCCTTTGCTCCTGCAGCATTCTTCCAGTGGAAACAGAGTTAACCTGATGATGAGGTTTTTCTGGTTTGGTTTTACTCCAATATTGGTATGGTGTTATGTAGGGTGCACTCTGTAACATGCTTGAATTACTTACAGTGCTTGATTTGTTCACCTGGCAGTTGGGAAATATCATGTTTTAAGGCCAGATGGCAACTCAGCACCATACAGCCGCTTGCTCACTCCTCTCCTCGGTGGGGTGGTGAGGAGAAACTATTACAAAAAGCTTGTGGATTAAGACAAGGAGGGATCATTCACCAATTACAGTCATGGGCAAAACAGACTCAACTTGGGGGCAGGGGCACGGGGATCAATTTAATTAGTTGCCAATCAAATCAGAGTTGGATAATAAGAGATAAAACCAGATCTTAAAAACCCCTTCTCCCACCCCTCCCTTCTTCTCAGGCTCAGCTTTGCTCTCCATTTCTCTACCTTCTCCCTCCGCAGTGGCACAGGGGGATGGGGAATGGGGGTTGTGATCAGTCCATCACATGTTGTTTCTGCCACTCCTTCCTCTTCAGGGAGAGGACTCACACCCTGCCCCTGCTCAGTGTGGGGTCCCTCCCGGGAGAGACAGTCTTCCACCAACTTCTTCCATGTGAGTCCTTCCCATGGGGTGCAGTTCTTCACCAACTGCTTCGGCGTGGGTCCCTTCCGTGGGGTGCCGTCTTTCAGGAGCAGCCTGCTCCAGCCTGGGCTTCCCACGGAGTCAGGGGCTCCTTTGGATGCATCTGCCTGCTCCAGTGTGGGGTCCTTCCAGGGCTGCAGGGGGGTCTCTGCCTCACCGTGACCCTCCATGGGGGCAGGGCACAGCCTGCCCCCTCACCATAGGCTGCCGGGGAACCTCTGCTCTGGCCACCTTCTCCCTGGCCTTTCCTCACTGACCTTGGTGTCTGCTTTGTTGTCTCTCTCACGTCCCACCCCTCTCTCCCTGCAGGATCTCTTTGTTTTCCCCTCTTAAATATGTCAGTCACAGAGGCCCTGACTAGCTCAGCCTTGGCCAGGGGGAGATCCAAGTTGGAGCTGGGAAAGCTTCCAGCAGCTTCTCACAGGAGCCTGTAGCCCTTCCCCCACTACCAAAACCCCACCATACAAACCCAACAGAGAACGTTTGGAAGATTTCTTAAAAAAAAAAAACTTCAAAGGAAATATATATGCAGAATTTATTGTCCTTTAATTGTAGTCAACAACGTGCCGAAATAAAACCACAAAACCAAACCTGTGTTTCACTCCAGGACGAGTGAGACACACTGTACCCTAAAATTCAGAAAACAGTTTCATTAATTGCAACATTGTGTCTTGGGTGAGTCTCTAGTGAACCATTGACTCTCCTGCTTTGAACTGTGGCTGCACTAATTGCCGCTAATCGTCCTTGCTCATTTGCCATTGAGCATAGTTTCAGATGTGGTTTGCTTTGGGGTTTGGTTCTTTTTTTTTTTTTTCCCTTGACAAGCAGCGCATTAAAGCGAAACCACTTTTATCCCCGTCTTTTACACACACGTGTAAAACGCGTCAGTGTGATTGGAGTAAACCAGAGGAATTTTGCGCTGTGCTGGCTGAGTTAGTAAACTTCGGCTGCCACAGATGATGTTGTGGGGTGTTAAAAACAACCAGCCTGCACTGAGCGTGTCCCTCCAAGAGCACGAGTTGCTCTTCCCCTGGGTCACTGCAGATCTCTGCAGCTGGCTCCGAAACAAGAGCAGAATGGGAAATATCGAGAGCATCAGTTGTGCTCCTGTCGGCAGCATCTTCTGTCACCGACGGCCGGAGGCTGAGGCTCAACCGAAAGTGGTTGGCAGGAAGCAGAGCACGCTTGGAGGAGCTGCCTGCGCCAGGACGTGATTCTTTTGGGGTTTGGCTAGAGATGCAGCTCCTGGGAGGCAGTTCTGCTGACATGGCGAATACCAAACTACTCTTCAGAGCTGAACAGCTGATTGAAGATGAGAGCACAGCGCTTTTCAAAATCCAGCTCTCAAAGCTGCTTTTGAGAAGATAAGAAAACAGAAAGACTGAAGATGCCACCTCCACTAAGCTAAATGTCTGTATCTTTTAGCATTAAAACATCTCTAGACTGCAAAAGGCCCACAAGACGTGGTAATTGCATATTTGGAAACTTGAAAGGGCAGCACCCTCTCCATAACTCCTAACTGGGTTTGAAGCAGAGTACTACTGTATTATCAAGGTCCCCAGAGGGACCTGGGCAGGCTGGAGAAGTGGGCCTGTGCCAACCTCATGGAGTTCAACAAGGCCAAGGGCAAGATCCTGCACCTGGGTTGGGGCAGTCTCAAGCACAAGGACAGGCTGGGAGGAGAATGGATGGAGAGCAGCCCTGAGGAGAAGGACTGGGGGGCACTGGGGGATGAAAAGCTGAACATGAGCCGGCCATGTGCGCTGGCAGCCCAGAAAGTCAACTGTATCCTGGGCTGGATCCAGAGCAGTGTGGCCAGCAGGGCGAGGGAGGGGATTCTCCCCCTCTGCTCTGCTCTTGGGAGACCCCACCTGGAGTGCTGTGTCCAGCTGTGGAGCCCTCAGCATCAGAAGGATATCGACCAGTTGGAGTGAGTCCAGAGGAGGCCATGGAGATGGTCTGAGGGCTGGAGCACCTCTGCCATGGGGACAGGCTGAGAGAGTTGGGGGTGTTCAGCCTGGAGAAGAGAAGGCTCCGGGGAGACCTTATAGCACCTTCCAGTGCCTGAAGGGGGCCTACAAGGAAGTTGGGGGGGACTTTTTACAAGGGCCTGTAGCGACAGGACAAGGGGTAATGGGTTTAAACTGAAAGTGGGGTGGTTTAGATTAGGTAACAGGAAGAAATTCTTTCCGGGGAGGGTAGGGAGGCACTGGGACAGGCTGCCCAGAGAAGCTGTGGATGCCCCGTCCCTGGAAGTGTCCAAGGGCAGGCTGGATGAGGCTTTGAGCAACCTGGTCTAGTGGAGGGTGTCCCTGCCCATGGCAGGGGGTTGGAACTGGATCACCTTTAAGGTCCCTTCCAACCCAAACTGTTCTGTGAATCTCTGACTTCAGAGATGTGTGCCCCAGCACTGTGCAGGATTTCAGGATGGTGTTGTAAAATTAAAATTAAAGCATTTCTGTGATTAATAGAGAACAGTTAAAGCCAAATAACATTATGGAACAATCATATGTCGCACAGGCTTCCTTTCAGACAGTTAGTTAGGAATTTGTATTTTACTAATTCTAAGGGGAATTGTTCAGAAGGAAACATTCCTTAGGAAGGTCAGTTTTCAGTTTGGCTTGAAGATAATACAATAACTTGGTTTGTCATGTTGTCTTTCTGATTTTTAACACTGAACAATTTCTGAATTTGTAAACGTCAGACGATTCTTTGTCCTACTTTTCATTTGACCAAGACTCACTCCCCATATGTGCCAGGGAGAATCAAAACAAGTACCTTAACTGCAAAGTCACTGTTTACTCAAAATGCTGCCTTTGAAACTGTTGTGACATTTGGCCTCGCACCCAGATGTGCTGAGTTTTACAGCTTAAGCCAGTACATTTACATGTATGGGAAAAAGAGATCTGATAACCAGATCTAGTTGGAAAAAGTCCAGTAAAACAAGTTTTGCAAATTTTCTGCTCTGGCACATCTCTACCTGCCTCCGAAGGACCTGCAGCACTTAAAGGTAGCTGCTCTGTGGGCAGTGCTGGCATCCCTTGCCCAGAGACACTAGGCTATTTGCCATAGACAGGGATGAAACCCTGGGAGCTGCAGCTCAGGAGGAGGCTTTGCCCTCAGCCCTCTAGTCTGCAGGACCCCCCCCCCAACCTGGCGTGGTAGAGTGGAGGGCTTTGAGGGTCCTTGCTGAGGACCCTTGCCCTGCCTCTGAAGGTATCTGCGGGGTTTTCTTGGGAGGAACAGACTTAGTGAAAAACTGAAATTGCAGGTGTTTGGCATGATTTAAAAAGTTTCTACTTATCGTTGTCCATTTTCAAAATTTATTTTATTTCATTTTAAAGGGTTGTGGGGGCGGGTTTGCTCCTGGCACCGTGTGTTAGCCTTCCTGGAAGGGCACTGCAGCTGAGAGCTCATGGGTGTTCCCTACGTCTTGCCGTGAATATACAGTAGCATTTTTGAATATGAATACTGATAAAAATAGTAATTACAAATAATTAGAATAGTCCTTGCCTAGGAATTACTGACTATCCACCTCCAGGAGCATAGTAATGCTGCAAAATGTCACTGAATAGAGCATGACCACACAATGTGTACGTGCACCTGCATGTATGCTAAACACCTCTTTGCTGAGTTGTGTAACATCTGTAAGAGGATAGAAGATGGGTTTTTTTCCAGCCCTACCAGGCTTCTAACCCTTGTTTTTAACTCTAAAGGGTTTTGGTTCAGTTGAACAACGGTTGGGATTAATGGTTATTGGAACTAGGGGGAAATGTACCACTTAACCGCAGTGCAAACATGACTGTGTATTCAGGCTGACTTACTACTTTTGTCTGTTCTTTAGCAGTGGTCATGCAGTTTGGGGCATACTGCTTTGTCCCTCTTTTTTAAAAATCCTGATAAAACTTCACTTGTCCCATTATCAACCCACATGGTTTTGCTTTTCAGAAGGTCTCAGGGATGGAAATGTACTTGCTACAAAAGTCAAAGGTGAATAAACTAGGAAGGATGTATGCAAATTTTTTCATTTGGGTATGTTTCATGTGTGTTATGTCTTGCGTTTCCTGAGATCTTTTTAGTAAGGGATGGTTTTTTTCTTTAGTATTGATGAGCATAAGAGATGATCAACAAGAATGCCACCTTTTACTGGCTTTTGAAGAATTTTCACCATAGAAAGGTCAAGGAAAGAAACGAAGGAATATCTTATGTTTTTTGGCCCCAAGCATTATGCAGCAAATTGCCTGAGCTTCTGCCAAACATGGTTATTTTACCTCTCTGGTGAAAAGCAGTAATTCTTAAACGTGTGTGCAGCATCCCAGTATGACAGGCTCAACAGAAGCAAACTGCATGGGACAACAGGAACACCATGGGAACTTCATCTTCTGTCTTGGTGGTGGTAATACATCAAGGTTGTTGTGACTTCTCTCTCTGAGAGCCTGAAAAGATAACTGTGTTTGTATTTAATGGTAGCTGTTTGTTTCGATTTTTTTTCATCTTGGATTCTGGTTTGATTTTATATTTTTCTCTAATCTTTGCATCTACCAAAATAGGAAAATTAGAATATTTGAATTATTTATTAATAAATGCTGGCATGAAAGCTTCAAGTGGGGTTATGTTTAGCTAGGGTATGTAGGAGTGAGAATGTGAGAGCAGTTTTGAATTACAACATCAAACCTAAGGGCAAAGACACAGGAAGTTCAAATAAGTGCCAAGACTTGTAGTCTACTCAGTTTTGGCTGTTTTATGTGTTTCATGTTCCCCCAAGGTAGGATGACGCAGAAGAGAGCAGAAGGTACCAGCATCTATGAAATCTTGCTTGGTACCTGATGTTACTCTCCCTGCCTTCCAGTCTCAGCACCTAGTGTGGTACCCAGCATGAACCCATTCCAGCCCAAGCGGCAAATGGGCCGAATTGGCATAAGCAGTTTTTCTGATCCTTTTTTATTTTGTGAAACATAAAATATATACATCTCTAGATACTCTTTCTACCTCTAGATTTGGGCAGTCGTTTATAGACCCATTCTGAAGTTTACAGTTTAGGGCATCTGAATCAGTGGCAAGAACACAGGAAAGAGATGTCATGAAAGAAGAGTGTTTTCTGCTAATTTGATAGTGTTGGGCTGAGAACATCGTTATTGTAAGGTATACAAAGGGTGATTTCCAGCAGAGATGACTGAACAGCTGCTCCTTTTCCCGGCTCATCCTTCAGAGCCACTGATTTCGCAGATCAAAGGCTCCTGCCTAGGGTTTTGTTGTCATTAATGTGCAGGATGTGCTCATAACAAATCTAGGTGCTGGAGATGGTAAAAAATGAACAGTTTCAGTTGCCTGTCATGTCTGCCCACCAGCTGGTAGAGAAAAGGAGTGAGTGCTTTTTTAAACTTGAGAGCTAAGCTTCAGGAAGTTCCTTTCCATAGTAGCTGAAGTACCTCTGTGAAAGATGAGACCTAAAAAGCAGCCAGACAGGGGCAGCTGGAGGCATTCGTTGGATGCTGGTTTAAGGTGTTCCATAGCAATACCATACAAGAGTGGGAGGCTTAATTAGAAATTGTTAACAAGTCGTAAATCTTTCTTAAAAATAACTCAATGTGACTTCCTAATTCTGCCTGTGCTGGTACAAGGAGTAGAAGCATTTCATGGTATAGGAGAAATGGAAGGAATCCTGCTGTGATTGGCTTTTTATGTAATGCCAAATTTTTCATGAATGAGGTTTATAGAAAGCTTTTCTTCCCTTTCCCCCTGCCCCTTGAACAATGCCCTAAAGTAAGTGGAAGCCTATGTATTGTAGATTGCTGGCTTGTGGCTCTTTTTTTTTAACTGAATAACAGATATTAAACATATTTTTCATTTTTATATGTGTTTCCCTAAAGAAAAGCTAAAGAAGATAAAAATACGTGGCATTTACAGGTATGAGCTGGTTTGTTTTTTTCTTTTTCCAGGCAGCTATTTCAAAAGCTCTTGTGATACTGTGTCACACTGGCTGTGCCAAATAGGTACACACAATGAATTACAAAAACTGCCGTAGAGAAATCGTTAGTTTTGCTATAAGGTGTTAAGTAGAGCTAATTGGAATATATTTCCTTCCAGACATGCATACTTTCACTGCCAAAATATCCTTTCAGCTACCTTATTGCAGCCTTCCAGTACCTGAAGGGGACCTACAAGAAAGCTGGGGAGGGACTTTTTACAAGAGCTTGTAGTGACAGGACAAGGGGTAATGGGTTTAAACTGAAAGTGGGGAGGTTTAGATTGGATATCAGGAAGAAATTCTTCCTGGAGAGGGTGGGGAGGCCCTGGGACAGTTTGCCCAGAGAAGCTGTGGATGCCCCATCCCTGGGAGTGTCCAAGGCCAGGCTGGATGAGGCTTGGAGCAACCTGGTCTGGTGGAGGGTGTCCCTGCCCATGGCAGGGGGGTTGGAACAGGATGGTCTTTAAGGTCCCTTTCAACCCAAAACATTCTATGATTCTATGCTTTAAACAGATGGGCTCTTCTGGTCAAGAACTGTCTTCCTGCGTTATGTTGGTGCAGACTTAAGTGATGGGTTCTGGGCCTGCAGCTGCAACTGAGCAATTCGAATTGGAAAATAGAGTTTTTTAATCAGCTTTCTGCACCAAGCAGATAAACTTTGTGAAACAGGTTAACAGAATGAAAAACACTGTTTCTCTGAAGAAAAACAGGTTTTAATTTTCTGTCAACCATAATGCCGTCTCCTTGGTTTTTGATTTGTGTGGGTTTGGGCTGAGAACTGCACCTTTTCACCCCTGGAAGGGATAGTTTCACTCCTGTAAATGCGTCTATGAAGTAATCACAGTCTTAAATCACCTTGATTCATAGTTACCTCAGTTATGTACTGAAACTGAAATGCACACAGAATACCAAACTGTTAGAAGAGAAGCGAATGAATGAATGAATTAATGACTAGCACCAGAGTTGGAGTTGGAAGTTGTTTCTCTTTCCTCCAAGAAGAGCTACAAGATAAAGGTCTTCCTTGGGAAAAAGCATATTTATTGTTAACACACACTGTGTACACGTAGCTGTCATATCTTTCCAATGTTTTCATTGTCCTTTTTTTCTTAAAATACTGCTAGGTATGTGTTTGTATAAAAGCTCTGCCTACTATTTTTCTTCTTCCTTTCCCACCTGATCAACCTGCTAGGAAGATTGTAATTAAGAATTAAGGTTTCAGGGGGTGTAAAGTGGGAGGAACTGTGCATCTTGTATCATTCTTCCATACATTTTCCCTCCTGATGTCAGACAACAGTAACAACAAAGTGCTAAACCCTTCATCTTGTCATCCTCCGCCCTTCCATACACATCACTCTTTGTTATGCATGGTCTCATTGCTCTATCCCTTTATCAACCACTATCATCACACCCATTATATCAGCCTCAAAGTATTAATCTTCAGCACTGATATGGTCACACTGGTTGCTTGAATCTTTCTATGGCACAGTGCCTTCCTTTTGCAAAGTGAATGGCGTGGGGTCATGCTGCAGTGCAGAGGTATGCTAGCATAGGTGAAGAAAATAGCTCTGCCTCGAGGGAAGAGCCTCAAGGTAGCTCTTGTAATAGCAACCATCATCTTCATACAGTGCAGTGATTTGTTATCCTGCTTTTACACGAACTGAGAAAGTGATCTACATGTAGCTGTCAGAAAGCAATTGTTCATCCTTGCACCCTGGCAAGACAGGCCATCATCACTGGGCTGTGTGCTATAACCTCTACCTTGCAAAGACACTGCTGCGTGAATTCAGCCCACCCATCTTGGGATTGCTTGGAAAAAAATTGCCTTTCTGTCTATCCACTTTCTGTGGGTGCAGCAGCACACACCCGTGATAAAGCAAAGTTCCTAACATCATTTGGGGCCCTTGTGAAACACTGGAGGGTGTAACAAATGCTCTAAGATACGTGCAGATCAAACAAGTTTCATACACCGTGTGTGAGCTCTGGAGTCGTGCCTCACTGGTACTTTCAGGGCAGTGCCACAATCGTTCCCTTGCTCCGTGTTTCCACATGCAATGTGAAGAGTTCAATCCGGTCTGAGATTTTTTTCACCAGCTGTGTTTCAGCCGTGATGACATAGTGAAGGAATGCAACTCGGGAACCTGCCTCCAGCATCTTCTTTCCACAGCCTCCTGTGGTGATACTCCTCTTGTTACCATACCTAGGTTATGGAGACCTGTACGCCAAGCAAGGAGAATAGTGTTGGGAGACTTGTATTCTGATGGTCTATATCCAGCCAAGCACTTTGGTCAGAAGATGCTTTCCAGATGTTGCATATAACAGTCAGAAGTAGGTACTTCATCTTTCAGCAATCTTGCCAGTGGAAGATACACCAAAAATGAGTTTCTTCTCTGGAGTTGTAAGCCATGGGCAGCAGTGTAGAAGCCAAAATGAGTGTGTATGGATAGGTACCTGTAACACTTTATCTTCTTCCATTGGAGATGAGTCTTGCCCTACTTTTCTCTGATTATTACCTGAGAAAGCTGGTTTTGTTCTGTATTTAACTGGTTCAGTTTCTGTCCCTGTTTTTCCTCTAGCTATTTTCTCCATCCTTTTCGCATCTAGTGGGCACAATTGCCACCACTGCCATCTCTTTGCTGAAGGCGTTGAGGCTACTGCCTTGGCCAATAAAGCTTGGCAAACATGGCCCAGATCACCTGGAGCCTCTCAGGTGACTATGCACTGGACTTCCTGCCTCCCTGCTTTCTGGAGTGCAGCGCAGAGGTGTTGGCATAAGGTCAGCAGGGGTCCTTCTGGATGGGAGTCTGCTGCACACCATACTGGGAGAATCCTCATGCTGTATGAGTGAGGCTCTCTTTACCCACGGAGACCATCTAGTCTGAGCAACAATGCTTGTAAAACAAATGTCACCAGTCACTATTGGCATGTTGTTGGAGGGGTTGGGTGATGACCGGGGGTGTAAAAATAGTGCCAGCCAAGTTAGGTGCTACTGGTGGGTATTTAGACAGGATGTAAATACGAATAAGGGGCTGGAGACCCTAAAACTTTGCGTGGTGAGTGTTCTCTTTATAGATCAGTCATTTCAGAGGTGATCAGCACGGCTGGGAATGCTAAGAGGGAAAGGTTTTTTGATTTCAGATAATTGAGCACAAGGCCTAACAGGCAAGGAAGGTTCAGGTGAGTTGTGCCATCCTGGATTTCACATCAGACCAACAAAGGGTGCAGCTGGGTCTACAGGAACAGAAGAGTGCCCAGAACCACCTGTGCAACAGGAGATAGACAGCTGATGCCATGTTAATAATATTTAAGGATAATATCCTTGGAGTCAAGATTAGCAGACCTTTGCTTTTTAAAATTAAAATTGTTGCATCTTTGGAGTCTCCACAGGCTTAAACTAGAGTTGAAGGCACATGCATAATATATAATACATAATATATAAGCGTATTATTCCAAGAAGCTAAAATAGCAGAAGCAGTGGTATACAGTTTGAAAATTGTTATTGGCCAAAGGAATGTTTCATTAAAGCAGGAGATAAAGAAAGGGAGAGTCTCTGCTCTTAATACTATTTTGCACATTTTGCAAAGACTGCAGCTTATTGTAGCGTGTCTGTTAAATGCCCTCCAGCTTGCTACATCACAATACTTGCACTGGCAGACAACAAAGCCTGGAGATAAATGAAGAGGCTGTATTCCTGTGTGCGTGAGCTGGGAGAAGCCACAACCCAAGCAGTTCTTCCACATCTTGATTTTCATGCCCGTCTAGGGGGAAGGAGGGAATGCGTTGCAACTCGGATGCAGATGGTTCTGGTGCAGGCTGGAGATGTTTCCATCCCTCGTTCTGGGCCAGCACCCCCGGTTCTGCTCCTAGTAATGTCTGTGTGTGCAGGTGGGAGCTGGGCAGAACAAAAAGGAGCTACTTTTGCAAGAATTCTTGTTCTTTTCCTAAGCAAGCCTGAGGCAGGGTGGTTTGCTACAGTATTTTGAAGCATGAAAAAAACCAGCTTATCTCTGGGCAGTTTACACAGACAGTTGTTGGATAAGGACTATTTGCTGCTCTAGCTAAAGAATTCAGACTAATCCATGTTCAGATCAGTGCTAGCTCTGAACAGAGAGGAAAAATCACCAACCTATGAATTTGAGGAGGAAAACTGTTCTTCTTAAAATAAAGGGTTGCAGTTGGCGCCCTGTCTCCCCCCTAGTGGTAAACAAAAGTGCTAAATGGTAAAGCAAAGCTATTTCATTTTTAAGGTCTAGTAAAATATTTAGGGTTTGGATTTTTTTTTTTTATCTCCCCCTCCCAAATAATTATATGAAACGGACACCAAAAGTGACATAACTCTAAAAACCTTGATATCGATGAAATCTTCATTTTTCACCAAGAACATTTCAGTCAAAAGTTCTTGCTTGCCGCTAACAGCACTTCCCTATCAACTTCCATAACAAAATATGGGTGCAAGTCAGTGGATGCATCAGATTACTCTTAAATGTATACGATGCCTGAGCTCAGTGCCAATGACGCTCTTCCAAGGTGCGTGTGTATTGTAGTCTGTGCAACATGTCATATCTGACAGTTAGTTGATACACCATAAGGAAACAACACTTAATGAGCAGCCTGTTTCACACAATAAAAGTGTGCTTTGATAAGCAATCAGGGGGCTAAATCAAGGACTTAAAGGCTGAAGACTGTGGATGTAGCTCCATGTTGTGGGCTTTCATCTGCCGCATCCACCTGTCCGTGGTAGTCCAGTGGCGACCAACACGTTTTAGCGTCATCTACTTAGTAAGATCTTCCACTGCCCTGGCCTTTGAGAGTCTTTTCATCACTCTGGAGTACTTTGCCTACAGCACATAATTAAGATATTTTTGAGACTGTGCTTATTTTACAGATTTAGATGCTTGTCTGTCTTGGCTTTGCAAGTGAAATTGCGACTCTCTAAAATGTACTCTATAATCTGTTCTGGTTTGCTTCTCAATTTCTGCTTGAGGAGCAGATACCTAGTCTTGTGGGAGCGTTACGTGTTGGTCTTTCTTCCTTTCACACCAGAAAAACTCCGTAACTGCCCTAGTAATTGCATCATCCAGATTTTGCATTAATTCAATCCAAAATCTGATGGCTGCTCTTTGCATAGCCCTTCATTGTGCAACACAGACGTACCCTTCACCAGCATAACCTGTTAGCTGTCTTTTTTTCTTTCATCTTGATCTAACAGCAGTCTCCTTTCACACCAGGACAGCTCCATAGCTGCCCTAGTAAGTGCATCATCCAGATTTTGCATTAATTAAAGCCTGTAGACCTGATTCATCCCAGCAGATGATAAGGAGCACAAATTCTATCCTTTGGTCAGCCCTTGGAAAATTCTCCTGACCTTAGAAAAACTTCCTATCCATCCATCCATCCAGCTGTTATTGAAACACGGTTGTAACCCTCGGGGCTGGAAACACGTTTGTCTGCTAGCTGAGAATCAGACCGTATGGCTCACTCCCTGCACCTGAATGATGTTTCATTACAGAGTACCTGATGGCTGTCTTCCTGCTCCTACACCCTTTTTCTTGCAAAACTTCATCTCCCCCTCCCTTTTGCTTGGGATCCCTCCTGCTGTATTTTCAGAAGGGCACTGGTTCGTGAGAGCAGTCTGTTAATGTTCTATGTGGACCAATCTAAGAAAAAGGTCCTAGGTCAATTTTGGTGAAGTATTAGTTTGCAGTGGTTAAGGCACTTCAGTTTCTGTAGCCAAAATCAGCTCATACCCATCTTGGTTTGACTCAATACTGAAATACCTGTTTCCAGGTGAATCAAGTTGGGAAGAGCCCTCAGTATGTAGGGCTGATCTGTAGTGACAAGCTTTAATGCCCCTGTCACCATGCCCTTGATAGACTGTAAATAGACATTATCTTAGGCTTAACGCACTAACACCACTTGCACTGCTGCTAACTGGAATGCAGCCTTTAGGGTGGGGAAACTCCCCCTGAATATATATTCCAAAAATGAAAAAAACCCTATTTTTCATTTGTTACGAGAAAATCACCAAAATTCAAACAGTTTTATCTAAAAATATCACAAACTTTTAGAAAGGTAATGGACAGGTTTTCCAAAATCCTCTAAATACCAGCAGTGAGTAAAACTGGGTTGTTTGAAAATCCCTTCTAGTATTAATGTTATTTATTTGGTCTTTTCTCCCAGCTGCATTTCTCCTAACCACACTGCAGTTGTTTTCCTTGTGAGAATCTTTAATTCCCGTCCCATTGCCACTGCAAACACTCGTACCCGTGTGGAAAAACTTCCTAGTAGGCAGGATTTACCTGTGTGGTTACACATCAGAGTATTTGCTGGATTCAAATAAAGTCGTTGGGAACTGGCTGGAGGAAAGAGCTCAGAGAGCTGTGGTCAATTGGGCAGTCTAGTTGGAGGCCTGTGGCTAGTGGTGTCCCCCAGGGGTCAGTGCTGGGTCCAGCCCTATTCAGTATATTCATCAATGACCTGGACGAAGGGATGGAACGTCCTCTCAGCAAGTTTGCTGACGATACCAAACTGGGAGGAGTGGCTGCCACGCCAGAAGGCCGTGCTGCCATCCAGCGTGACCTGGACAGGCTGGAGAGCTGGGGGTGGGACATCGAATGCATTCAATAAGGGCAAGTGTAAAGTGCTGCATCTGGGGAAGAACAACCCCATGGATCAGGACAGGTTGGGGGCTGCTCTCTTGGAGGGCAGCTCTGGGGAAAAGGACCTTGGAGTCCTGGTGGACAACAGGATGACCATGAGCCGACAGTGTGCCCTCGCGACCAAGAAGGCCAATGGCATCCTGGGGTGCGTTAAGAAGAGTGTGGCCAGCAGGTCGAGGGAGGTCATCCTGCCCCTCTACTCTGCGCTGGTGAGGCCTCCCCTGGAGTGCTGTGTCCAGTTCTGGGCTCCTCAGCTCCAGAAGGACAAGGAGCTACTGGAGAGGGCCCAGCGCAGGGCCACTGAGATGGGGAAGGGCCTGGAGCACCTTCCATGTGAGGAAAGGCTGAGAGAGCTGGGGCTGTTCAGCTGGGAGAAGAGGAGGCTGAGGGGGGATCTGATCAATGCTGATCAATATCTAAAGGGGGGGTGTCAGGGGGATGGGGCCAGGCTCTGCTCAGGGGTGTCCAGTGACAGGAATGGGGGCAGTGGCCAGGAACTGGAAAACAGAAGGTTCACCCTGAACGTGAGGAAACCCTTCTTCCCTGTGAGGGTGACAGAGCACTGGGACAGGCTGCCCAGAGAGGGGGGAGTCTCCTTCCCTGGAGACTTTCCAAAGCCGCCTGGGCTTGTTCCTGTGTGATCTGCTCTGGGATCCTGCTCTGGCAGGGGGGTTGGACTAGATGATCTCTAGAGGTCCCTTCCAACTCCTAACTCTCTGTGAATCTGAAAATCTGTGATTTAGCAAAAAGAAGTTTTATTATTTAAACTTTCTCTGAATAGGTGACAAAAATCTATCCTGACAATGCAAAGAGGTGGAAACACACACCCCCCCACCCCCCCAATTTATTTGCCGAACTGCTGGTGGAATCTGAGACAAGATTTGAGGAGTGTGTGTGTGTGTCTTTTTAATGTTCTTTACAAAGCTTGGCTCTTGGGTGTTGCTGGAGAATAGGACGTGCTGACGTTCAACAGGTAGGCCTAGGAAATGGCAGAGGCATGGAGTTCACTTTGATACCTTCATAGTGTATGTAGTTTCATTTAGCCAAAGTGTGGTCTGACTTAAATAAGGTTTAAAACTGAAGGGTCTTCCTGGTCAGGAAGAGAAATTGTCTCCCTGCTGCAAAGACACATTTGCCTGGATGTAGAATAGTCAAAGCAGTAAGGTGCTGCCCACAGCGCCAAGTCTCCTGCAGCCCCGAGAGTTGGGCGTATGCACATTGCTGTTCTCTCTCTCAAATCACATGTGTTTTGTTTCCCAGCCGTGGTATTTTTCACACAGATCCATAACGACTGCACTGGCATTCCACATCCATTGCTCTGCTTGACTTCAGGCAAGCAGGAGGATAGTTTGCTTCAAGCCTGGTGCTTTTGTGGCATGTGCTGGCTGAGGGGCTCTCTGTCCCTTGTGTAAGGAGATTGCTGTTGTTAGTTCAAGATGAAGGAGAAAAAACAAAGGCAGCTGAGAAGCTGTGCTGGGTCAAGGTATGTCTGTGCCGCACGACGGAGGGCTGCGCAAAGAGCAGTCATCGGGCTGGCACTTCAGTCTGCGTCACAGCGGTGCCATGGGATGTCATGAGCCTCAGTCCTCAAAGGTACATACACAAGTGCACAAGTGCACGTGGGTGACAGCAGCAACGTTAATTAAGTGAGGAGCAGCGCAACCTGGAGCTGATTTTATCACTCCCAGTTCTGGGAGCAGCTTGATCCGGGCTAGACCAGGGCATTGCTGCCATTCTCTGCTGCAAGGGGCAGGTCTGCTCCATGGTCCTTACAGCAGGATGTATTGTTCTTCCCTTGGCTGGTAGTTCGGGGGCCACCAGTGAAAGGGTTGAGTAAACACAGCTCTACAGAAGGCCAACTGTTTTGCTTCGGTGAGTGCATCGTGTCTTCAGAATACTGATGATACTGGGATAGCCTTCTGGCATTTTTGTTGTTTCGTGGGGAGAAGGGATGGTCTTGTGGTGTCAGTTTGTTGTTTTCTTACACTGGTGTTTATTTTTTTTAATTAAAAAACAAAGGATTTGTGTTTTCTGTGTAACAGAAGAGCATTGTGTGAAGGGTGCTGTTAAAGATGGTAGATGTGGAATGATGTGTGCTGGTTATATTTTATTGTTTTGAAAACAAACATGCCCCTCCTCCCTATCTGCAGTCTGCTGATTCAGTGGAAGAAGCAAGGTCAGCTTTCATCCTTCTTCTCCAGTCCTTTCTTCCTATTTTCTAGAAATATTTTAGAATATTCCTTGCTCATGACCAGAGGGCTTCATGCTTTCTTTCTTAGCTCTGCAGCCCCCCAGGGGTCCTGGGTGCTTCCCACTGCTTCTACTGCACACCCCACTGTGTTTTGAGCTGGGACAGATAAAATAGCCTAATAGCTGGGAAGGAAGGAGGAAGATTACAGGTGTGCTGTAGGAGGAAGCAGCAAGGGGACAGATTGAATGATCGCATTTCAATTTCATGAAAGATTTAAAGACTGGCCAGTGACCCAACAGTTAACATCAGATACAGTTACGTGGGACTTTCCATACCTCGCGCTGTGAGGGACAGCAGCTGATTCATTGCAGAGATTCGCAGCAATTCAGCCACTCTCATGACATCAGATTTTTGAAGAGCGCAGCTGGTGCTCAGCAGAATGAGTGCATCAGCTGCACAAGAAGAGTCAAAGATGTGCACTAACAGGAGACCACAGTGGATCAAGGAGGGCCTCGCTGGAGAGAAGGAAGTGGCAGCTTCAAATGCCACATGAGCTGTCTTGTGCAACAAAGGTTTTAAACCACCTCCTGGTTAGTTGACTGTTGCAACTGAAAATAAGCAAATCCACGCCTTTTTTCCAGGCTGTTGCAAAAGACTGAAGAGGAGTACATTGTGGTGATGAACGTCAGGTGGCTTGAAGGTACGGCGTGAATCCTTTGTTCTGTTGAAAGGAGCAGTCCTTCACCACCGACTGCATCAGAGTCAGGAGTTTTGCCTCTTCCTGTATTTTGCCATTTGTTAATCTCAGGAAGGGAGTGGGAGGGAAAGCATTGCTAATACTTTCAGTTACAGCTACGGTATTGTCCCTGGGCAGCTGTACGATAAGACCATTTTTCTCTCATGAACCTCCTGGTCATTTGCAGCGTTGGTGACAGGTGATGGATGACAACGTAGCTGTTAGGGCAGCCAGACAAATGAGCAAATTTGGAAAGCTGCCTTGCCTGAACAGATGTTCCTTTGCACGAAGAAATTTGGAAAGCCCCTTTGAACCCAGTAAGACCAGATCACCATCTTTAATGGCTTTAACTTTCATGTCTGAGAAATCAACAGTTTTGAGGATGGAAAACTTCTTAAAGTACCTTTACTGTTCTTCTAAGTTAATCAGAGAAAAATATAGTAAGCACCCAGTTATGAAATAAGTAAAAGTGACAGGCCTGTCATAGGATTTTACCTTATTTTTGTCTCTTTCTAAGCACAGCAAGAGGATTATTTTAATGAGGTAATAAGTATTTTATTTTGTACTGATATTTGAAATAGAGAAATTCAAGGAAAGCTTGAGAAGACATGCTCAGATGAAATGATAAATATTGTACCAGTATGAAGTCAGTCAGATTCTTAAGCTTTCTAATGTTTGAAGTATTTCTTTTAAAGCAGTCATATGCTGTCTGTCTCTGAAAGTACTAGTAAAAGCGATACCTCGCTGGCTTAACCATGCTGCTGCTGACCAAACCTTCGCAGTGGATTCTGACCGGCAGATCTAATTCCCTGCATCCCACAGATGTCCATGCATGCGTGTAACCTTTGCTGATGTGCATGGAGAGTCCTGGACTTCAAATCTCCCGTGTGTATTACTGTCTGCAAATGTGCTTGCTACACACGTGGCCTGTGAGGAAGTTCGTTTGGTGTTTTAGGAATGGGGACAGAACTCTGTAACTCCTGTTGTTGTACTTCTGCGAGCTTATATGGTAGATGCTAGGCTGGAGAACAGTGGAGCAAGGTCCAAATAATTTACTCAAGGATTAAATAGTTAGACTGTACCAGTTTTTTATAAGAGTTCTCTGCTTAACTGTTCCCATATAAAACCTTAAATGAATCTGGCCTTTAAGAAAAAGGGTTCCCTTAATATTGCCAAAAGATTAAACCCAGTACTTTTAATATATACTTGATGACAGAGAAAAAGCCTGGTTTCTCCAGTCCTACCTTCAGCACACGTGTGAAGGCAGGCTGAAGCTTTTTACAGATTCTGCCAGATCCAGAAAATTCTTATTTCTAAACAGAGGGATTTCGGAATTCTGAATTACAACCGTAAGCCTAGGCTTGTATTTGTTGGAGCTTGTATTGACTCAGGAGCATTCCTAGGCCTGCCTGGAGCTCAGCTCTAGATGGGGACATGCCATGGGAGGGAGTTTGGGATCAATGCCTCCAGAGCAGCTTCACTGGAGGTAAATGTCAGGCATTTCAACCTTCTAGGGTTTCCAGGTGAATGCTGATGAACCACTCTTATTTTTTCTGTCACGTACCTCCTCACCTTGCAGCTCGCTCTTCCTTACCCTTCCATGCTCTCTTCCCCCTGCCCAGCCTTAATGTAATAACAGTGCTTTGTGCTGCGCAGCGCTGCAAGCATCCTTTCCCAAGGCTCAGCTACGTCCGTCACGTTCCTCACTGAAGAGAGGGGACAGCCTAAGAACAGGTTTGACACTGCAAGTGATCTGCAGGAAACATCACCCTGATGTCACTGAGCCTTCGTGTTATTTTCTTTTTCGTATCTACAGGTTTTTCTGTTGCCACTGCTAGTTTGATGAAATCTGTCTGTATACCAAGTATCAGGGAGTACCAACAGCCTGCATGCGTAGGAAGAGCTGCAGGTAGAGTGTTATTGTAGATGGCTGGGTTTAAATGTGTGTCATGCTGTCTGACTGTGGCATGTTAACCAGAAGGACAGGTGAGGAAATCCTGTTTCAGATCATAATGGTTCAGTGTAGGCTGCAGCTGAACACTGATCTCTACTGCTGCCTTTCTAAACCAAGCGTGGCTTTGGGGAAAAAATGCACAAACCAGTAAGTACCCTGTCCAGCTACACTGGCAATTTTGGCTATTTCACTTTCAGAGTTGGAAGAGGTAGGGTACGCAGATTTCAGCCTCTACCACTACAGAATTTGGTACCTAATATTGGAAAATCATGAGTCATGTTGTCATCCTGTTCCCATTTTCCTCCCTCCAAAGAGATCTGAAATGATAAGAAGCTGCGTGCTTATTAACTTTGCTTGGCAGGCTCTCCAACTCGTCTTTGTACAGTTAGAAAATCAGGTTTTCAAGTGCAGAGAAAAATGCTATTTTTTTCTGAAGACTCCTCAGAGGTCAGTGACTTTCCTTACCCTCCCTTAACCCCAGAGCTTCATTTAGGCCCCAGCAACCTCTGGCTGCACTCACCCTCTCTTTCCCTCTGTAGCCTTCTGCCCTCCCTACTCACAGCTCCTCGAAGGACGCAGCTGGGGTGTTGAACTGCCCTACTAACAACTCCTTGTCCTCTGCTTCTCACTCCAGATTTGTTCCTCCTCCAGCTTACTCTGAGATCCTTCCTTAAAACCGTATTTCTTGAACACCAGGCTCTTTCTCTGTCCCAAGCTCCCTGTTTCACACCATGTCCCCCCAGTAGGATATTATCCTCAGCCTTGGTCCACAGGTTTTTTTTAACGCAATATCATTCCCTGCTGCTGCTCATTCACAGATCCTCTCACTGCCTGTCGTCTGGGCTGTAAACAGAGAACAAGAAGCCTGGGTTTACCGTTACTGGAAAATGTATGTTAGCATTTTTCTTAATAGGGCAGGTTCCTGAAGGGCTGCATCCTGTGGAAGGGACCCACACTGGAGCAGTTCGTCAAGAACTGCAGCCTGTGGGAGGGACCCCGGGCTGGAGCAGGGGCAGGGTGTGAGGATTCTCCCCTGAGGAGGAAGGAGCAGCAGAGACAGCGTGTGATGGACTGACCACAAACCCCATTCCCTGTCCCCCTGTGCCGTGCAGGGGGGAGGAGGTGGAGAAATAGGGAGTGAAGTTGAGCACAGGAAGGGGGGTGTGTGTGTGTGATTTTAAGATTTGGTTTCATTTCTCATTATTCTACTCTGATTTGATGGATTTGAGTCGAGTTTGTGTTGCCCATGATATTAATTAGGGGGTGATCTCCCTGTCCTTATCTCAACCCACGAGCCTTTCACTGTATCTTCCCCCCCCTGGCCCAGCTGAGGAGGGGAGGAGTGGTAGAGCAGCTTTAGTGGGCACCTGGCAGTCAGCCAGGATCAACCCACCACACAGGGCTTTTTAAATGTTGGATTGACTGGTTTGACTTTATGAAGAAAAGGAAAAATAAAAGCCGGGTCAGGCTGATAACCCAGGAAGCAGCATTCCACCGGAACTCCTGTATAGCTGTCCCTGGGAACGCTCTGGGGAAGCAACAGTTTCTCTGTATTGATTTTAAAAGTGGAATATTACAGACTTAAGAGAACAAGCACCCAGGAGAAGGATAGAGGTCTGCAGAAAGGAAGAGAGAAACCCAGAGCAGCAGAAATCTGAGAGTCAGTAGAAAGGCAGAGAACAACCCAGACAACTAGTAAGTGTTTCACGAAGCAAAGACAAAGTACCTTCTTCTTTATCTTTTACTGGTCAGGAAAATACTTTCCCTTAAAAAAAAAACTTCTCAGGACTACATAGAAAAAAAACTTGCTGACCAACGCTTCTTTGCTTTTGTTTTTTGACACATCAGAATATCTTCAATTAAACCTCTTTTATTTCTAAAGTATCTAGCTGAAACTCTCCACTGGAAAATTAGTCTCTAACTATGGTCTAGGTGAGACAAACACTGATTTATTTCTTCTGTTAGCAGTTAGAGGTCAGTGTTCCCTGGCAGTTTTGTTGATGGTATGATCTTTATAGCAAAGATTTCCTTTCTGCCAATCCCATTTGTTCTTTCTTCCACTTCAATAAAAGGTCTTTCCGTTTTAACATGCATGTTGAGTTCAGAGCAATGGTCCTTCATTCCCAGTTCTCAGTGACAAGCTTAGCAGAACCGAGGGAACAAATCCCCCCTAATGTTCTTGCACAGGTGGACTTTGGGATGGCTTGCTGCCCAGCGGTCCTGGTTTCTTGCACTGGCTACTCCTTCCTTCTCACTTTGTGACCCCTCTTGGGCCAGTGACAGTAACAGCAAAGCAGGATCATGTACTCCCTCTGCCCATGCATCTACGTCACCTCAGGGTTAAGGGCCAAATAGTTCTTGCTCCCCATATATTCAGTGGGGAAAGATAAGAGTATCCAACAAGGACAGTCTTTTGTCTTCTGTCTTTTTTTGTATTCTGGGGGCTGTCCCCATTCCTGACCTTGCGGGAGCAAGCAGAGCTATTCACACAGGGGCAAGGAGAGGCCAGAAGTGGTGCATGCAAAGGAGCCACCACTCATCCCAGCTTCCCACAGAAACCTCCGTGGAAAAATGACTGGAGTAGTGAGTACATTTTGGGTTATCATTCTGATAAAACAACACTTCAGAAGGATCTAAAAATCTGCTCCCAGGGTGAAAGGAATAGAACAAGGCAGCTCAAAGGCTGTGGCTTCCAAAGGGTGAAGGCAAAGCCTTTTTCTCTCTGAATTAATCTCCCTGCTCAGACACTCCCTGATTTTAGTCATTCGGCAGCTATTTGGAGGTTTTCCCAATGCTGGAATATTTCATTTGGGTTTTCATAAGCCTGTCATTAAGCAGGTAGTGTTTCCTTGATGAAAAGGAATTGTTTTTTGGAGAGCAGGTTGAGGCAGGAGGCTGAGACATCTCAGGACAACCTCTATGGCCAAAATAATTATTGGACTCCATGGTAATCTGTTGTTCAAACCCAGGATTTGCTATACTAAGAAGCTAGTTGTTTGATGAGTGCACTAAGAAAAAACATATAGAATACACATTACCTGAAACTGAGTGGTTTTGAAGGTATTTTTATTTATTTTTGACAAGAGTTATTTATGTAGCTTGGAAAAATGAGCTGCACTTGTTATGTCTCTAATGACTAAATTATTTTTGCCTAAATGACTGGATAATTTGTATTGAGCTTTGATCCCCTTTCCTGCCCCATCATCTTCACAAGTGTTAATGAAGGCCTGCACTTAGGGATATTTGGCAGAGGTCAGCATACCATTTACAGATCCGCTATGCCTGAGTCCCTCTCCATCTTCCTCTACCCGGGGTAATACTTTGCTAAACCTGGGAGGTTTGAGGGGAGAACTTGAAATTAAAGACTGTGAGTTTGTATTTTCTACACAGATTTAGCAGACATTTACAGTATTTTCTCTACTGAAGGTATGGTTTGCTATCCACATACCTGTGTATGGTCGCCAGGATTTCTCTAATTAAGCCAGAAACAAAAGAATAAAGTGATGGAACCCCAGTGTCTCAGATTGCATGGATTAGGGTTCATCATTTTTGCAAATAACCCAAGATATTCTCAAACTGGATAAGACTAGCTGTTACTTTGTCAGATTTTTTGAAAGGTTGCCATTATACTGGAATGTAATGTGCGAGTTCCCACAGTGCATAAGCAAAAGGGAAGGAGAAGGCACAAGGGGAAACAAAAAAAGAAAGGTGATTAGAAGAAGGAGACATCTTATGTTACGTCTACTTTCACATATTGTATAAAAATGTGCAATGTAAAATACTGTATTTTAAATATAGACACTTCTATGTGAAGCTTCCAAAATGGAGAATTTTATTTGACCTTTAAGTTGCAGGAAACCTGAGGTGGTTTTAAAAGGCTTGTGAAGCTTTCTTTTTTTTTACTTCAGAGACAAAGACTTTTAGCTTAATCTCCCTTTGCAGCTCTCGCTAATTTTACATCTGTGATTGCTCTATGCCAGGGGAGTGCTGTGCTCAGAACATCTTCTGCCTTAGGATTCTGCAGTCCCTGTAACATGTATATTATCTGCCATGAGAGAGATGTTGCCTCTCTGAGGGCATGAGCAGGGGATTTTATGGGCAACCTAAACCAATTTTACTTCCTATGCAGGCACTCCAAAGAAGTTATGGGTTGCTGACAGTGGGTAACAAAATTAAGTTTGGCTTTGTGGTATGGTGCTAAGAGAAAAGGAGGAGGGATGAGAAAAAGTGAGATGCTGGACAGGAGTAGTGCCCAGGCTATTGAGAGGAGGAAATGAGATGGAGATGAAGCCAATGCAGTTTCATCTGTTTAAGCAAAGATGTTGTGATACTTTCCCGTGAGGGAGAGCTGTGATGCTCTGTCTTTTCTGTCTCTGATAACAGTCAGCAAACCAGAGAGAGTTTGTAAAGAATAGCTTAAATAAAAGATTTTTACTTTACTTTAGCTGGGAAATATATATGAGGAAAAATGTAATAGTAGAATACATAGCAAGCACTGATTGAGATGAAATGAGGAGGAGGAATAACTAGAGCTGATTTAGTACTTGGTATTTCCTTCCCTGAGGGAGTTCTTCTAACTTCAGGATTTGTCTTTATGGGGGATAGGTATAAAGAAATCTCATTCTTGTGATAGAATGGAGGGTCATGAAAAAATGTTGGTTTTCAAAAGGATGGTGGTGGGTTTTTTTTTTAAAAGACCAATTTGGCATTATGTCTTCCTCCACTACTTTTGATGAGTCCTATGGTTGGCAATTCAGAGATGTCCTCATTGACCACTATGAGCTGGGGTCACTGGCCAAGCACTTTTGCACTGGTGAATCACATTTGTGTGCCTCCCACTCTGCATCCAGAGAGCTCCAGCAGAGCGCAGGTCACAGCAAAACCAGGATTTGCATAAGTGTGTGTCTCTTGGGAGATACAGTCCATCAAGAGGCTCAGCTGAGAGTGATAATGAGAGCAAGAGCTGCATAAGCTAGAACTGTCATTTGGCACAGTGGCAGTACAGGTGGATGTAGAACAATGTCAAAATGGGACAAGATTTGACAAAATAACAGATCCCAGTTGATTCTGAGTGACCTTGGCTCCAGGAGAAACACTTTGCTTCAGCATTTTTGAGGGAAATATTCTAATTATTTCAGTAAAATGACTGAAAATATGTTTGTAAAATAAAGAAGGAAAAATAAAGAAGGAAAGTTACCCATTAATTCCCAAACTGTCTTTCCCATGTAAATGTAGCGTTGCCAAAGTTACTGTATGTTGTGACATGGTGGAATATTTGCATGTTGTATATAACAAGTTGAGGAAGCTGTGTGTGCTCTGAAAGGAAAACTGTGGCGTGTATGGTGGTCTAGGAAGTAAAAGGGAGGTAAAATTGAGAGTTTATTGAAGCTTATAGAGATGAAAAGTAGGTTTTAGAGAGAGAGAATCCGAACATTTCTGCAAGAATTTATAAAGTTCAGGTTTAATTCATCACTCTGCCAGCTGTTGGGAGCCCCATAGGAAACAAGGGCCCTTCCTGGGTCTCTGAGCGGGAAGGTTTCCTCTGCTGGTGGGTAGCACAGACAGGAGACCCAGGCTGGACGTCATTGAGCTCCCTTCTTTTCAAGGTGGTTCACGCCCTTCTCCTCACGTCTTTCTCCTTGCAGTCCCCTGTGAGTCAGGGGAGGCTTGTTTCAGTAAGAGGCTGGTAGCTACTCAGTTTGTTTGCTTAGGATTGTTGTTTAAGGTTCTTATATAAAAAGGAGCTTGTCACTTTTACTGTGTCCTGACTGCATCAATCCTGTCCTTCATAAGTGGCAGGACAAGTTACATGAGTAAACATTTATATTTTCATTTGTAGTTTACCATGCTTTTTAAGAAAAAAAAAGTTGGATACAGCTGAGATAGGTGTATCCTCTGTGGGGAGAGTATGTCATTTTTATTTTTATTCTGAGTTTCTTCTGCTTTCTTGCTGGACTGACTGGTTTCGCTTCAGGATAAGGCAAGAGGAAGACCAAGAGCCTGAAATCTGTTTGCTGTGATATGTGGAGAATCATAGAATCGTAGAATGGTTTGGGTTGGAAGGGACCTTAAAGACCATCTAGTTCCAACCCCCCTGCCACGGGCAGGGACACCCTCCACTAGACCAGGTTGCTCCAAGCCTCATTCAGCCTGCCCTTGGACACTTCCAGGGATGGGGCGCCCACAGCTTCTGTGGGCAACCTGTCCCAGTGCCTCCCCACCCTTCCCGGAAAGAATTTCTTCCTGATGTCCAATCTAAGTCTCCCCACTTTGAATTTAAACCCATTACCCCTTGTCCTGTCACTACAGGCCCTTGTAGAAAGTCCCCCTCAACTTTCTTGTAGCCCCTTCAGGCACCGGAAGGTGCTCTAAGGTCTCCCCAGAGCCTTCTCTTCTCCAGGCTGAACACCCCCAACTCTCTCAGTCTGTTCCCATAGCAGAGGTGCTCCAGCCCTCGGAGCATCTCCATGGCCTCCTCTAGACTCACTCCAACTGGTTGATATCCTTCTGATGCTGAGGGCTCCACAGCTGGACACAGCACTCCAGGTGGGTTCTCCCAAGAGCAGAGTAGAGGGGGAGAATCCCCTCCCTCGCCCTGCTGGCCACACTTCTTCTGACGCAGCCCAGGACACGGTTGGCTTTCTGGGCTGCCAGTGCACACGGCCAGGTCATGTCCAGCTTTTCATCCACCGTTACCCCCAAATCCTTCTCGTCAGCGCTGCTTTCTGTCCATTCTCCACCCAGCCTGTCCTTGTGCTTGGGATTGCCCTGACCTGCGTGCAGGACCTTGCACTTGGCTTTGTTGAACTCCATGAGGTTGGCAGTGTCCCACTTCTCCAACCTGTCCAGGTCCCTCTGGATGCCATCCCTTCCCTCCCGCGTGTCACCGCACCACACAGCTTGGTGTCATCAGCAAACCTGCTGAGGGTGCACTCGATCCCATCATCCATGTCACCGACAAAGATGTTAAACAGCACCGGTCCCAACACCAATCCCTGTGGAACGCCGCTTGTCACTGCTCTCCACTCAGACACTGAGCTATTGACCACAACTCTCGGAGTGCGACCATCCAGCCAGTTCTTTATCCATCGAGCGGTCCATCCGTCAAATCCATGCCTCTCCAGTTTAGAGACAAGGATGTTGTGCGGGATAGTATCAAAGGCTTTTCACAAAGAGAAGAATATGAAGGCATCACATTAGGCTATTTCAGTGAAAATGAAGATATAAGAAACACTGAAATAAAGGGGCTCTTTTTCCTAGGCATTAGGAAAGGAATGCTAAATTGTCTTAATAAATTGTGTTGTGTGCACAGTAGTTCTGCTCTCACAGGCTGAAACCTGAGTTAAGATATTGTTTTACAATTAAGTGACTCATCTTTCCATTCAACTGCAAATTAACAAAAATGTGAAACCAATTGCACAAAGAACAGACTATATCTTCTAGAAATAGCTGTCAAACGAAAACTGGTCATGTTGCCTCAGCTACTGTGTCAACCTGTCTGTAGCAGTTGCAGTTTTCCTGTGTTTTATAATATGCCATGGCTGTGTGTGTCCAATGTATCTTAGAGATGTCTTATATCCTAATAATGACTGGCTTTTCTACTTCCTGCAAACCTTAGAGTACCTCCCTTATAGCAAATAGAAAGGAGGAACTAGCTGGTCCCTGTCCTATGCTATAAAGTTTCCTGGGTTACTAGAGAGTTTGGCTGACTTTGCTGACAGAACTAAATGCGTGCAGATCAAGTTCTGTAAGAGCTGATTTTTTTTCAGGTAGGCCATATTCTTCAATCCTTGCTCTGTAAGTGATGCTAGACCTTCTCTTCTGGGCTGGGCTGGGCTTCTCCCTCTGAAGGCATCCCTTCCAGTCCTAACTTCTCTAATCACATCTCCTCAGCTGGGACTCTGTCGTAGAACAGGTGGATTAAGGCTGATGGTGACTACAAGGGTTTTGGTTTACTCATCCTTGTTTGGTGACCTTAGAATATCTGTTCCTATTATAAGCTTCCCAGTTCAATAGTCAACAGTGCAGGTTGGACTGAGGCATACTAAGGGAAAAGAAAATAAGGGGTTTGAAGTGGATTAGTTGAGTATTGGCAAAGCACCCACGAGGAGTTACATGGGTGGCCTGAAATTATTCAGGTGAGACTTCATGCAAATCCTGAGGAAAGTTGCTTGTAACACAATGATTGCTAAATTTTAAAGTTGGAGTACTCCCTAAAAAAGGTAGATTAAATGTTCCTGATGAGGAGCCAGAGTTTCATAGTGTGAAGGTCCTGGTGGCAATACAGGACAAATTCTTGCTTTTTCATGCCCCTGCCTCTCATCCCACTACTGTCTCACAACTTCCCCAGCGGTACTGACGCAACTCTTTTCTTGAGCCACAGTGTAAACCAGCCCAGCGAATTTGTTTAATTCACAACTGGATCCCACAAGAATTCTTCCTGTATAAGTGAAGGGGCAAGAAAAATATGGCCTGAGTTGCTGAAGTTAAAAATTTCTCAAAACACCCTAAAGCTGCTGCCAAAACCTCTGCGTTTAGTCACAGAGCAACTCCACAGATTCATGAAAGACAGTAATTGAGGATTAGCGGTGGTTTCCCCTGTGAAATGCAGCGCATCGATTGTTTCAGTCTTACTGGCAGAACTGAAGAATGTTGCAATTAAGGCTTATGATTGTACAGATTTAGCAAATCAATTGGCCCAGGCTCTGCCTTGGAGTTAAACTTCAGGTGTTGTAAATTTGGAAGGATCAACCTGCTATAAAAAAATTGTTCCTGTAGGGTAAAGATGATCTAAGAGCTTAGCTATCACCTATGGGCATATATAGCGATTAGCAGCGCTAATAGCTTCCTGGAGCATTTGACCCCTGGGTAACCAGACATCTCACAGCCAGCTGGGACGCCTGGCAATGCAAGGGGGCCTTTCTTCTGCTTTCTCTTGCAGCCCATCATGTGTCTGTTAGATCACAGATAGTGGTTTTCATTTTCTATCACTGTCTCTAAGGATGACCGACTTGTTCTGGGTAATAGACTAAGGTCTCTCTCCTGTAAACACTATGATTTTCTAGCCTGAATTCGAATGCTGAAGTTTTCTAAAGTTCTTGAAAAATCTAAAAAATGTCTGAGTTCTATTTATAAGAAAACAATCATCCAGTCTCTTGAGAAGCATTCTCTTTATGCTGTTTGAGTTTTGGGTAGACAAGTCACTATATTGCATTCATCCTTCAGCCCCTCAGTTTGTATCCTCTGTGTTATTAGATTTCAACTAGATCAACCAATTTGCAATTAAGTGTCATCTAAATTAATTATTTTTTCAAGCACAAATCACCTACAATTTTCCTACTCTATCTATGGTTAAGCTTCCTTCTGTCAAGAGTCACGCTATATTCACAGGCATGATTTCTGTCCGCTTTGGTTATTTAGTACTGCATCTCTTGCAGGACATCTCTGCTGTTTGGTTGTTAAGATCCAGATTTCTTGACCTATGTTCAGTGTAAGATCAAAGACAATGGATGTGGTGGCAAAACCATGAAATCTCTCAAAATCTACGTTGCCTTCCAGCGCAAATTAAAGCTGCCTCACTGCGTCGTTTTCTGTGGCTTCAAGCGCCCTTCTGATACACTGAGTATCCTTGGGTCATGCCATTTCTCTACCTGCCACCTTTTTTCTCTAGTTATCTCATTGGGAAGGGGTAAAGAAAGGGAATTGGCAAAAATTATAGCAGAAAGCCTTTTTCAGCCAGGAAAAATTCTCAGGAAGCCAAATATGCTGAGTTTCAGGCTGTTTTGCACTGGCAGGGGAAAAAACTAAAAATCTCCTAAAATAAGATTTATGCTACAGAGATTTCAAGAAATAAAATTTTGAGCACAGTGAAACACCTTTCCGGTTTTGTTTCGCTTTGCTTTCACAGTTAACAGAGTGGTATCACTTTTATGATATTAAACTGAGCAGAAGAAAGGGTTGCAACTACCAGTAGGCATATCTGTTCCCTACTACACTTTTCCCTGAGAGGTGTAATTGGGCAGGAGCTCTGTGGGCTCTTTTTGGTAAATACCTCTGTATTGCAGGAAGTGTCCTGCCTCAAAGACTACTTTTTGGCAAAGTCAATATGTGTTTTGGCTCTTAATAATACAACTTTTCTCTTTCTTGTGGCAAGCCTAGTGTGAACACATGCTACTTACCATGTCCCCACCCAATTAAGGTGTGTATTTTGTCAAGGAACTTCCAGCCTGGCAATCTGCATGTAACTCACATCAACCATTCATAGTAGGACTCTTATCTGGAGCAAAGATTAGCAGTAAAAAGTCCAAGGTGAGGGATATCCAGAAAATGTTACAAGGCTTGGAGAGTAATAATTTGTGTGTGAAGAATCGGGACAATAATGCAATTGGTGATACCTTGAAGAGAACATTACACCTTTGGGCTATGGTTTGGAGAAACGAGGACCGTCAACTCTTTAGTTTTGAGAGGTAGCCTGCCATGCACGTATGTTGTTATACCAAGTCCCTTGACATTTATTTTCCCAGCATCTCTGAGTTTTGGACTGAGGACAGACTCTGAACCCACCTGGGACATTCAATGCATTGCACAGATTCAGGACCTGAGAGACCTGACTTTAGATGCAAATCTTTTGTGTTTTGCACCAATGAATTAACAGGGTGGTTGAGCTTCTTCTGCATCTCAAAATTTAAAGTACACAAAATAGGGAGATGTAAGATAGAGTGAGCCTCCTTTGGGTGTCTTACCGGAATGGAGCTAAAAGCACTGAAGTACCTTGGCAGTGTTTCAGAACTAGGAACATTTGCTTGATGTTTATAACTTCAGACTGAGTTTTCTCTCCAATATCATGAGGTCATACAGAAGTCAGAAAGAGCATATTTTCTTGGAAAATATAATAAAAAAAGATAAATGGGAATTGAGTCAGAAATTATTTTTTCTTCAGTGGTATGGATAACTCCTTCCTTTTAGAGGGGTCCTCAGTGGCTCTTTATTTCTATCGTTGTGTTTGATCAAACATTAATGGTTATATAGTCACAACACAGCTAAATACCTTTACCTTGGAACATAACGATTTCCTGTCTCTACAAGACTTAAACCTCCCCGAACTCCGAAGTCACCAATGCTGTGTACATGTACCTTATCTGGAAGTCACTGGCACACAAAAGCAGAGCATTCACTGCCGTGTTTTATACTAGTGTAATGTAACTAGGTGACACATCTATTTGGAGATACTGCATCTCATGTAGACTCTGTTACTAGCTTTCTGAAACATCGCTAGCCACATCTACGTTAGCAGAAGTCTGCTGCCAGAGGGAAAGCAGCCGCATTTTGACAGACAGCTACCTGCAAGGCTCAGCTTGTATATAGATGGGTTGCTCTATGGAAAAACCTGGGCGCATACCTGACTTCATCTGAAACGTCTTGCGCCTTTACGTATGTGTTCCTCTAGCAACTTCGTGTGGTGTTTTGCATTTTGGGGACGGGTACGTATTGGTCCAACCCAGAGGTGCTACCACTAGGTAGGCTGTGTGGCTTGACGTCGCCCTGCTGGAGGGGCGAGGATCGTGGTGGCAGCAGGAGGCTTGTTGGGTGCTGCTCTACAGAGTTGTACTTCAGAAGCTGTGAGAAGTCAGCACACGTATCTCGTTTTCAGGATGTATTCCTGGGTCTGTAACTAATTAATTTAAAATTATTCCAAAATTTAAACTGGGTTGGCTTTGAGAGGACTGTGTGGGATTCCCTGGAAATAGGAAGGATTTCTTTATCTTATAGATCATGGTAGATGAGATGGGAGTAGGGAGGCAGTGCTGCAAAATTTGTGGATCTTTTTCTTCAACAGAATGAGATTTTAACTGTCAGTTAATGGAAGAAAGTAATGAGTAAAACGTTATTCCATGTAGGAGTGTGTAAATTGTGAATGCAGAGCTTCTTAAAGATGATAAGGTAACTTGTGATCCAGGAAAACGTGCACTAATTTGAACCTGGCACTGATTACAACAACATTATTCAACTTAGCTCTAGCTCAATCTTTTCTTGAATATTTAGAATCAAATCATCATTGAATTACTTCTTTCCATTCCATCCTTGTATTTCAGGGCACAGAGGATGTAATAGATGACATTAGTACAGCCTGACCATCCTTTTCTGATGCTGCACTTGTGTTTTATTCAATACTACATTTTTTTGAACTTCTATGAATGTGCCTTGTCATCCCTCATCAGCTTGCCATCTAAATATTGAAAAAGGGGAGAAGAAAAATATTGGTCCCTGTATCTGGAAAGGGAGGAAAAATTTTCTCTGTGCCAGTATGTGCAAGCCAAGAGGCATTTTCTATTTACATTTTATTGTCTCTTCTTTCTGGAGAAGTGTGTTTCAAAGGCTCCCAGTGCTGCAAAGCACTCTGCTGCCTCATTAATCAGAACTGCTGAAGTGCTGAGCAAAGTTCCTTAATGCAGCTTTCAGTAACTCCAGGGAATTCTCTTTAGTTTCCTCTTCCTTCTCTTTTCCCTCTATCTAAAGAATAAATGTTTGTGTTTCGTGGAGAACTTTGGGGAGAAAAATCTACAGACTGTGCTGCCTATCTTCCACAGAAACCCACTGAGGAGAAACAACAAACCAAACCCCATCAAAACCAACAACAGAATAAAACCACAGATATTATTTGAAGACTTTTTATTTACCTACGCACATGATGCCGATGAAATTGCAGTAGTGCAACAACTATTTTAATAAATGGATGTATCTCACAACATTTGTGGACTTTCTTGCTGTTGTGCTCTTTGGCTTGTGAAATGGAAGCTGTTTCTGATCCCTGTTATGTCCTAAACAAGAACTGAACACAACTCACAAAAAGAGAAGAAAAGTGATTGCTTGGCACTGCATCATTAACTCTTAATTCATTAACAGCCCCTGTGAATTGACTTGCTTCTAATCATTGGAATAATAAAATACACATCTACTCTGTTTCTCTGGGGTGTTCCCAGATTGTTAGGTAATGTATATAAAACAGGGTATGAGCGAATGCACTAATACAGTAAAAGAATTTTTACCAGCATGAGGGAGGGATAAACATAGCTATGCTGTGTTTGCTGGGAGTGTGTGTGCTGTATTACTGATTTGCATATACAAATCCAGAAACAGTATTTCCATTCTGGCACATTCCAGGTGACTCAGCTCTGATGTGATACCATGGCATTTGCACAGTTCCTATCCCAAAGAGCTTGGGATGCAGCAAATCTGTAGTTCCTGGTGGAGGCATATATGTTTCAGAATATTACATCTATCTACCTATGTTAAACCAGCGTACGCAGATGTGCTTCACATTTGCTTTTTAGTTTTATTTCTGGGTTGGTTTAGTCTCTTTATCATGGTAGAAGAGGGAGAGATGTACTAATTAGAAGAGTCAGAAACCCTTAAAGCCATTTGATGAGGATCAGGAGGTAGCAGAACTACCTCCTGAGTGTAACTAAACTCTCAGAAATGAAGTAAAAATAGTATTTAGTATCAGGAGTACAATCATTTGAATTATGAAAGATTTTGTGAAAACATTCTCACTGTTAGAAGAATGAGTTTGGGTTGCTCATAGCTGGCTTTCTGGTAAGGGAAGAGGTGACGGAGGGTAGAAAAAGAATTTCTGACGTTTTTATAAGAGCAAATAACACCGTGATTACAAACTCCATCTTTCAACTAAATCTCAAAATATTATGGCAGTGGCTGTCAGGTGTCAAGTAATTAGTCTGCCAGTCCATTTCCTACTGAACTAGCTCCTGCTTGACAAAAGCCACCCTTCCCTGCAAGCTTTGATCAGCACCTGTGCTAGCAGACTCTGTTGCCACTTAGCCACAGCATGCCAGTTGGCAAATTCTATGAGAAGTATAAATTTTCCAAGGCCCACGAGGAGACCCTTGTAAGTTGTTTTTCATTTCTTTCAGCTGTTTGTCTCAGTCTTAAGGAAACTCTTTTTTGGAAGAGTTCAGTTTCCACATCATCAGTGTTGAAGATTGCTAGGATATCACCCAGGAGTAATTTGGCTCAGTGCCTTTAGAGAGCACACAACTACTGTAAGTTTTACGTTCCTGCGGGTAGTGCTGGGCATGTCCCATTGACGAGGTCCCTTGGATTTGCACACTTAGTTCATTGTGAGATGTAGGCTTACTGGCAGAAGCTGAATGGGAAGTTCTCCATAAACAGATGGATTCAGATACTATTCACAGAGAGGCCTACAATCTCTTGTCTTCACTGCCCTCCTGATTTAAATATTTATTTTTTAAGAAACTGTTTTGCAGTCTCATCTTTGTGTTGGTAGCAGTTAGCATCGAAGATAGGTTCATGTTCAACCTACCCATGTTCAGTAGATTTCCTTCAGTTTTCCATTTTGATCAAAGACGCTTTTACTCTGTCTGTTGAAAATCCTAGCAGCTACCTTGGAGGTACCTGTTAATACACACCACTTGTTTTCATAGAATGGTTTGGGTTGGAAGGGACCTTAAAGCCCATCCAGTTCCAACCCCCCTGCCATGGGCAGGGACACCCTCCACTAGCCCAGGTTGCTCCAAGCCTCACCCAGCCTGGCCTTGGACACTTCCAGGGATGGGGCAGCCACAGCTTCTCTGGGCAACCTGTCCCAGTGCCTCCCCACCCTCTCCGGGAAGAATTTCTTCCTGATACCCAATCTAAATCTCCCCTCTTTCAGTTTAAACCCATTACCCCTTGTCCTGTCCCTACAGACCCTTGTAAAAAGTCCCCCCCCCCAAAAAAGGGATGGTGAAGATTCATACAGCTGGTGAAGATTCTGGCTTAGCTGGGCTTCTTCTACATTTCCTGTTCAGGTTTCCCAGTTCTCCACACATGAGTCCTTGTAGGAGGATGTGGCTTGCTAGGTTTTCCTCAATGGTTTCTTTGTACATTTCCAAATGTAGAATGAGATGTTTGTCAGCCCATCACATTTGCACAGCGATAGTCAGGGCATAGCAGCATCCAACCCAACTGGGAGATGGCTGCACCTCTGCTGCTGGAGCTGCCTCACTATACACCCGTATGCTGCCTGGGTGAGGCTGTTATTTTAGTGCCAAGGGCTCTGGCAGCAAATATGTTAGCGTATCACTGTTCAGATTCAGGTAGTGCCAGAATTCTATTCAACAGAACAGGAGATGCAGGGAATTATTGGAGCACTGCTCATGGTTGCTGGTGTTCTGGCTTGCTGCAGAATAAGTCAGCTAGCAGCATGCACTAAGCAGTGTAAAATTTCCTGTGGACTTCCTGGAACAAAATAAACTTTGGCTGCATTTCTTCTCTGTTCCTGAAGGGTTTGATCCTACTCTGTGTGCTGAGAACTTCACTTGACAGGAGAATTTTGCATCGCAGAGGCCTGGATAGCCTCTGTCCTATTTCAGTGGCTGAACAGGACAAATGAGACTGCTGCTATTGTCTGCTGGATTGCCAGATGCCACTGAGCATGAACAAAAGAGAAATGTGGGAGAAAAAATAATAATTACTTCTTTTAGTAGTTAGCCAGAGTTGTGATGCAAAATGAGGTAAAAGATATACAGGCAAAACTGTGGTATTTCCATCGATAATGATCTCTTTTAGGTTTCAGTATTAAAAGAAGACTTGATGGTATCTTACATCTTTGGTTTTTAAAACATATATCTAGATTTATGTATGCTTTGCTATTAGGCTCTCACATCCATCTGGTCATCCTTTTAAGAAGACTTACCTTGTTGGGAAAAACTTCCAAGCGTTTTTGCCTGTCAGCCTCAACAGAGGCAGGAAGAGGGCTCTGAGATGTACTTCTTAATGAAACCTGAAAATAAAAGTGCTCAGACTGCTGGTATTAGCTTTCTATTGGAAAGAATAATAAATACAGTTACATAATTAGACTTAAATCTGAGGCTGAACACAGCAGGTAATTTTTTCCACTTTGTTAGATTTGAGATCTGAAGTGTGAAATTTCTTTTTAACTTGCTGTCACGGGACTGCTAGATTTCTTAGCATAGTCACCACGTTTTTCTGTTAAGCAGCATACACCGTGCTACTATATTAGCTGAACTCATCTGGAGCTTTCACTGACAACCTGTCAGGAGCTTCTCAGCTGACGAGTGATTTTCTCTGTCTTATGGACCTTCCATATGAGCAAAGGCTGAGAAAGCTGGGGCTGTTCAGCTGGGAGAAGAGGAGGCTGAGGGGGATCTGATCAATGCTTATCAATATCTAAAGGGTGGGTTTCAGGGGGATGGGGCCAGGCTCTGCTCAGTGATGTCCAGTGACAGGACAAGGGGTAATGGCCATCAACTGGAAAAAAGAAGGTTCACCCTGAATGTGAGGAAACCCTTCTTCCCTGTGAGGGTGACAGAGCCCTGGGACAGGCTGCCCAGAGAGGGGGGGAGTCTCCTTCCCTGGAGACTTTCCAAAGCTGCCTGGGCTTGTTCCTGTGTGAACTGCTCTAGGGGATCCTGCTCTGGCAGGGGGGTTGGACTAGATGATCCCTAGAGGCCCCTTCCAACCCCTAACACTCTGAATCTGTGTATTAGCAAATTTGGAAGTTATGGAGGGATAGAAAAAAAAGAATATTTCTTCTGTTACAACATGGAAAAGGTTACAGTAAGAGTTACTCTGTAGCCACTAGCATGTAAAAGATAGTTGTGGTCTTGATGCCCCAAAAATGGTTGTGACTCAAAGACAAACTCAGTTAACAGATTGTTGCGTCTACGATCTAAAAATGGTTTTCTATGCATCTGTGCATGTACAAACAGTAGAACGTGCTACATATTACCAACAAAAAGTATTCTTCAGTAGAACCCTGTATGCTTCGGAAAATCCAGACAAATTGAATGAGGGACTCTGAGGTCATCAGAAAGTGGAGAGAATGAACATGTGTGTTTGATTCCCCTACAGCTAGTGTCAGTCAGTCATTTATTCGTAGAAACACAGAACAGTCTAGGTTCGAAGGGACCTTAAAGCCCATGCAGTTCCAACCCCCCTGCCATGGGCAGGGACACCCTCCACTAGACCAGGGTGCTCCAAGCCTCATCCAGCCTGGCCTGGAACACTTCCAGGGATGGGGCAGCCACAGCTTCTCTGGGCAACCTGTCCCAGTGCCTCCCCACCCTCTCTGGGAAGAATTTCTTCCTGATATCCAATCTCAATCTCCCCGCTTTCAGTTTAAGCCCATTACCCCTTGTCCTGTCTCTACAGGCCCTTGTAAAAAGTCCCCCCCAGCTTCCTTGTAGCCCCTTCAGGCACTGGAAGGTGCTATAAGGTCTCCCCGGAGCCTTCTCTTCTCCAGGCTGAACACCCCCAACTCTGTCAGCCTGTCCCCATAGCAGAGGGGCTCCAGCCTCCGCAGCTTCTCTGTGGCCTCCTCTGGACTTACCCCAGCAGGTCTGTGTCCTTCTTATCCTGAGTGTTCACAGTTATTCACAGTTATTAAATACTTTGCATTTCTTTGAAGGTTAATATGAACAAAAATATGTATGTATTCTGATAAATCTGCACAGGAGTACAAAGAACTCATCTTTTCTATACAGAGCTTCTACTGGACATAGCTGTACAGAAAGTTTTAACAATAAGAAGGTAGCATGGCTTGGATAAGTGTTCATTAATGACCATTGAGGGGTCATCACTTGGACCATTTTCCTGGTACCTTGTACTCAGTTTCTTCTTTTGTTGTTTTCTGCATTGTTGTATGTTTGTTATGAAAACATGTAAATGTGGTTCCATTTTATTTCATTAAGTCTTTTAAGCTTTGTAGTTATTTACTCACCTGGCAAGAGAGTTGGATGGAGACTACAGTGACAGTAGAGGAAGGAGAAATAAGGGTTAAGGAAGAATGCCTTAGGAAGGTAGTGTCTCCATCATTACATGACATAAATTTACTTGATGCTGTACTTGGATCAATATTAGTGCTGACTCAAAATCTTGAGTGAAGACCATTATTCTTTATGCCATGACACTGCCTTTGTGCAGAACATGGTTGCTGCAATCACATGAATATTTGCATTTCTGCTATCAGTCACTACTTTTTTTTCATTTGTTACAGAAATGCAGTCACTTTTAAGACACTTTCGGTTTTAGTTACCCAGTCTATTTTGGGGTCGCTAAGAGATGGTTTTCAATGAGTGCTGGAAGTGGAAATTGAAGGGACATAGCAGTCCTGCTGCTGCTGTCCTTCATAGCAGCTGTGCTAGTTGGACTGTTCCAACACTTCAGCCTCCTCTCACCCTCAAATTGTATGCAGGTATTCTTAACTACATCAATCACAGAATCATAGAATCGTTTAGGTTGGAAAAGACATTTAAGATCATTGAGTCCAAGCATGAACCTAACACTGCCAAATCCACCACTAAACCATGTCCCTAAATGCCACATCTCCACATCTTTTAAATGCCTGCAGAGATGGTGACTCAACCAATTCCCTGGGAAACCTGTTCCAATAATAATAACAACCCTTTTGGCGAAGAAATTTTTCCTAATATCCAATCTAAACGTCCCCTGGTGCATCTTGGGGCTGTTTCCTCTTGTCCTGTCTCTTGTCACTTGGGGAAGATACCAACACCCACCTCCCTGCACCCTCTTTTCAGGTGGTTTTAGAGAGGGATAAGGTCTCCTCCGAGCCTCCTCTTCTTCAAGCTGAACAACCCCAGTTCCTTCAGAGGCTTCTCAAAGGAACTGTGCTCCAGACCCTTCCCTAACTCCGTTCCCTTCTCTGGACACGCTCCAGCACCTCAGTGTCTTTCTTGCAGTGAGGGGCCTAAAACTGAACACAGTATTTGATGTGCAGCCTCACCAGTGCCCAGTGCAGGCAGACAGTCACTTCTCTAGTCCTGCTGGCTACCTGTTCCTGATCCGAGCCAGGATGCTGTTAGCCACCTGGGCACACTGCTGGCTCATATTTATCCAGCTGTCAACCAACACTTGCAGGTCCTTTTCTGCCAGGCAGTTTTCCAACTACTCTTCCCCAAGCCTGTAGCGTTGTACAGGTTATTGTGACCCAAGTGCAGGACCCAGCACTTGGCCTTGTTGATCTCAGTTGACCTCGGCCTATAGATCCAGCCTGACCATGTCCTTCTGAAGAGCCTTTCTACTCAAGCAGATCAACACTCCCACCCAACTTGTTGTCTCCAAATCCAACTCTTCCCACAAATACCGTAAATGATAGTGCCGCTATTTTTGACGAGGGTCAAGAACAAGCAGACAGAAAATTTTCAAATACTCTGCTAAGAGATGCTGAATGCTAATACAAAACATCACCTGAGATCTGTAAAAGAAAAGAAACGTGCCAGACCACCTTGATCTCACAGATTGAGTCACAGACCTTTTGCTTAATCACTGGGAGACCTCTGTTTTGCAATGCTAGGATGCAGCGTGATTGGTGTGCAATGGGTATGGCAAGGGTTTGAGGGAGGACTGCTGGTTGTAGAAATCCTGTCACAGCTAAAGGAGAAAGAGCAAGGTGATACTGGCAGTGAAGAGTGAGTGGAAAAAGAAGGGGAAGGATCGTCTGCAGAATGCTCTGATGTAGGATGTCTGCATTTAATTATTCTGAGGTAGACAAAAATATCTCTTCTCATCTGTGCACAGCACCTAAGCTTTGATCCTGCAACCTGCTCAGTGGCCTTGCAAGCATTAGCTCTAAGCTAAAAAAACGGGACAGTGGGTACAGTCACTGGCCGGCATAATGCAGGAAGGAGCCTGCAGAAGCCGCTCCTTTGATGTCTCTGTGAGCTGCTGTTCTTACCAGTGGTCCACCTAAACAGGGGTAAAGCAGAATATATCCATATTTGACGTATTGAGGAATATCTGTTCTTTAAAATCCTGTATCACATATGTAGGTATGTCCTTAGCACCATTGCCTTGTCTTTGCTCTAAAACACTTACAGGCTTGTTTTCATCAGTTTTAGAGAGAGCACAGTGAGACTGAGAGAGACTAGCAGATTTCACTGAAAAATCAAGCGGCTGCTCCTGGGTTTCATTACATCAGTGGCCCTTCTGCTCCGTTTGTTCTCTTCCAGTTCTCAACAGTGGTTAAACAGTTCAGACTACTTAGGAGAGTCAGCCGATCTGTGACACTACAGGTAATGCTTCCTGACCAAATATTGAAATACAAGTTTTTGCCCTACATCCGTGTCTTGTTCTGCGGGCAGATCTCTAGCCCAGAAGCCACAACTCCCAGTGGTTTCCAAAGGACCGAGAGCTTGTGCCCACATATCATGTCATGTTCAGCCACTCACAGCATCCAGCTGTGCACGCTGCTCATTGTGTCTCGCTCTTAATGATGCTGTCACACTGCACTGTTGCTTTAGATTTAACACTTCTAAATTGAAATGGATTGCAAGACTGGTGTCATTGTTCAAGTCATGAAGGGTTTCCAGGAGCAACAAGAGTTTCTCCTTGCCGGGCGCTACTTGGGTATGCTGTTACGGAATTCAGTCAGTACTGGTGGCAAACAAAAAATGGTGTGAAATACATTAGCTGGAGAAAAGTGATTTAACCTTCAGGCTGCTAGCAATAACATTTATATTTGGTGTAAATTGCTTGGAGCAAAATCTCTTTAGTAAAGAGGATTATCATCAGGAGTCCAGTCTGGCTGCAAATGTGCCCATCTTGGAATCACAAGATTTTATTTCTTTGAGCTGTATTAGTATCTAGAGTGCCTCTACAAAGGGCACTTATGACCTTCCTTTTAATTCTGTAGCTTCGTGAGGGAAGGTCTGTCTTTGCCAGTTTGTTATTGTTGTTTTGTTGTTAGTGCTGTCAAATAACTATGGAAGTTTAGCAAACCATAAGGATCTTTTAATTGATCCCTAGAGCAGCCATTTTAACATCCTCTTAGCTTCTTTTTCTGCCATCAGTAAAATTTCCCCTACCTCTTCCATGTACTATGCAAATATTTATGTGCTTTGAAAATATATTATGTAACTTCAGTGCCTCATTGTTGGTACTGCTTGTTCGTGTCAGCAGCACTGTCGTCAAAAAGTCGTGCAGTGTTGAACTACAGCCCTTTTCCGTTCCGAGTCACTGTTGTTTATTATGGAAAACGCAGAAAATATTTTAAATATAAGGGTTCAGATCTACACTAATTCATGTTAATCCAGCTGAAACATTGGTCAGTGCAGTGGAACTACCCTGGTTGTGAGTTTGGCCCAGTAGACCACATCAATGGAGCTGGGTGACATAAGGTTCCTTCTGGTGTTACTGAGGAGCTAGGAGTTAAGTCACTGTCATGAGAAGCAAGTCACTACTTCAGCTATTGCTAGTGTGCACAGTGTGGGACTCTGCTCTGTGGCTCTAAGGCCACAGCATGCTCTATTACTTCCAGATGTCCCAGGGCTAAAAATAATCTGTGAAATCTCTGAAGCAGAGCCTGGTGCTCAACCGAACCTTGACATCTGTATAAAGCATCTCAAATGACGGAGCATGCACAACGAATGCACCTGCGTACACCTGAGATTTCACTGTGAATTGGCAGGCGCTGTTACATCCCATGTTTCTAGTGCCAGCCAGAAATGGAAGATGTAGATGCTTATTTCATTTCCGTTTGTCTTTTTAATTTTTGTTCTTTAAGCATGGAATGGAGCATTCTGTTACTCCAGGAGTCAGAAAGTTGCTTTGTTTCAGACTGGATCTTGTTCCACAGGAGGTGGTGTACAAGTGTTGAATCTTTAAAACTATTCCTGCCTCTTCATCTATGTACATGCTCTCCTTGGATTATACTGATTTGCTTCAAACCATACAGTTGTTGTATATGCATTAGTGTTGGAGGAAAACTGCTTATTATTCAAGTGTCCACCTCTACTGGCCACCAGAGTGAAAAGATTGTTCCTGCTACGGTTGTAGTTGTAGGATTATTTACTTGCTGATGATTAACTAACAAGAAATTATACACAAATGCTTTGAGGCAAAGAACACATATTAGAATTGCTTTGATGTATTGTAATTATGTGCTTAGTTTGTGGAGTCTCTATCACACATCCTGGGACAAAAAATTAAAAAGAAAATAATTATATGAAGATACATTGTTCAGGCATCCCCAGTGTTAAGTCCATTTTAAACTCATAAAATAATTAATAGACTGAGGAAGCAAATTGATGAGATTGAAATAGTCTGTGACTACTTTATATTGCTTCTTCTGACCTCAGCGGTACAAGTTCTATGAAGCGACAGAGTAATTTTTCTTTCTCTGCATGTCCCAGGTTAATTATGACTCTTCCACAATCCTGATTAAAGAAAACTGTCTTATTTATGATTGGATATTTTTACCCAAGGTTCAAAATTTATATTCAGAAAGTGGCCAAAAAATTTTTTTTTCAAGGTCTCTTTCTGTCTGTAGCTTTGATTCAAAAAAATGTTATTTGTCAACTGTAATTTCAGTTGAAGCTGGTTCATTACATTTAATATCATAGAATCACAGAATGGTTTGGGTTGGAAGGGACCTTAAAGATCATCTAGTTCCAACCCCCTTGCTGTGGGTAGGGACACCCTCCACTACATCAGGTTGGTCTGATCTATGATATGATGTCTGGAAGACTCCTTTAAACATTCTGACCTTCTTGTTTACAGAAATTCCAGCTTGCATAAGAATAGAAAAACATAGCAGACAGGAGAAGACTCATCAAAACCAGACTAAGTATAAAGAGATACCAGAGAGGTGTTTGTGAATCTAGATGCATCTTTACAGGAATAATGTCCTTTGCTGTTGATAAACCTAAGTATCTTTGTGTGTGTGTGTAATGCTGTTGAGTTGAAGAGACAAATATCTCTACAGATAAGCTTCTGAAGTGCCCGCTGTCCTAGTTGAGCATAGCATGGAAATCTTAGTAGTCATCCAAATCTTAGTGAACTATTAACCTGCTCCAGTCTACCCATTCTTCATTGCTAGGGCTGCATTTTGCCGTCTCTCGTTAACACCCTGCAGCCATGGACCTGCTCTGGGCAGTGGCAGTAGCAGCAGTCAGTGAGGCTCAGATAAGCATTTCCCTTCCCACTGCTATGGCCTTGACAGCAGCCTAGCTCTTGGCATTACACCGTTGTAATCCCAATGCAGATTTGGCATCATTGTGTGGAAGTGTATGGAAGTGGAAATATGTGGCAGATGAGGATGGTGTATTAGTTGTTTTGTTAAATATCAGCTCAATTGCATCTGCTCCTGGTGGAGGAAAGCTCTCCTTTTCTGTTGAGGATATGAGGGTTTTCTTTTGCAGGAGGAAAGTTTTATGTTGTTGGGATTCCCACCTTTCTCTTTGTCCTTTGGCATGTGCCCCTGGCACAAGATACTGGCTTTGTTTATAATGCAGCACTGTAGATTGTCCTTTATGTCTCATCCAGAGGAGACTCTTACAGGCATCACTAACAGAGCTTTACCCTTAAAGCAGCTTGTGTACTTGTCTCTGCAGAGATGCTCAGTGTGATTCCTGGCTGGCTGTCCAAAAGGGGTTTTTTCACACTACAGATGGAGATGAGTCAGCATCAGAGAGATGTATGCTGCTGCAAAGATGCTGGCGTTCAGTAATTCAGATGACATCAGTGATTGCTTTCCTGCTCTGACTAGTGCCTGAACTGGCAGAGTTGACAGTAATTACTTACTTGAATTGGCCTTCAAGAAGCCCTTGTGTGGGCTTTTCTCCACAATCCAGTGGCTTTCTCACCTCCAGTCAGTTTTGGAAGAGACAGGAACCTCAGACCCTGAAATAGTCTTTATCCTTCTTCACCGCAATAAAGGTCAACTCACTGCAACTCCTGATCACGGTTCAGACTTTGAATAGTTTTTTCTTACCAAAGGCTTAATCCCTTGCAGCTTAATCGACTGCCCAGTACTGATTGTTCATTCCTTAAAATGAAAAGCAAAGTATAAGCTTCTGCAGAAACAATTTTTCTTCATTTGTCCGAGTGTAAAAAGTCAAAAAGGCATGCATATAGTTCTCTGTATTTTGAAGCAGACATCCAAAGGGCCAGGTCAGCAGGCATTACCTGGATGACACCCTTTGACCTTAGAAATCCTCTGGTTCCTTAAAATCTCCACAACTTCTTCAGTACTTCCTTTACAAAGGCCAAGCAAAATAAATTGAAATAGAGAAGAATAGATATTGTTATAAAATCGCACTCTTAAAAATATAAAAAACCAAAGTTGATTGTGAAAAATAAAGTCAAGACTAAGTAGAAAGGAAAATATCTTAGCAATCCTGAACATAAACTGGAATCTGCTTTTGAATCTGGAACCTAGTAAAAGCCGCTATAAATTTCGTGGAGAGTGGAGATTCAGGGACCTGTCTGAACATGAGCAGATTGCAGCATCGTGGCTCTTGTGTCATGATCTCAAACCATCAGTTTGTGCACATTTAACAAATACACGTATTTGCTGATAATGAGCATGGCATCAGATGGGTACAAGACTACTGTATTTTCTTCTAAACCTAACTTTGGAAAGGGGAAGAACATCCTGCAAAGAGACACAAATCTGATCCTGTAATAAGCAAACACCATCTCATTCCTCATGGCTTTTTATTGTAGGTGAGGCCCTGAGGAAATGGAATCCACTTCAAAACTGGCCCTACACACTATATGCTGCCTGACTTGGACTGCCTTATTGTAGAAAACAGAAAGGACGTGATTTTTCTTATGTTTGCTTTTAGCCCTATAGGGTTAAGCCAATAATGAAGCGGAACAGCAGATTGCCTTAGAAGTTCAATGTTTTGTGGCTGTGTTTGGTGTTTCCATGTTCGTCATACCAGAATGGTTTGAGAGATGCAATTGTTTCCCTGACATTTTGGAGTCCAACATTCAAAATGGTCTCGGACTACATGCGGAAAAACTGTCAGTTATGTATGTGTAATCCTTGCCAGAAATACTTCATGAATTGTGGTTGGATTGCTGATTTTAAGGACACGTTAAAGTAATGTTTCTTTTCTTTTTTTTTTTTTTTCTCCTTTTCTTTTTTTTAAAACCATTCCAGTAGGTATTGAATGTCTGGCCAAAACAAATGAAGCCTGATTTGGATAACTCAAACAGAGAACCCAAATGAAAGAACATAATAAATTGATGTCCACGTTTGGAAATCTTAACGGTTATTTTTGCAGTAATCTACAACTGTAATGCAGAGCACTGATGTTTAGTCATGCAGGCAGGAAATGTTCTCTACAGCTGAAGTGTGTGAAGGAGAGTAATTCCTGTTAAACACTGTAATAATCTCCGAGCTGTAGCGTAAAGTGCTTTATAAATGTACCATGTTTTCTAGCAGAATATTAGGTGAGGTTAGCTATGGCTATAAACTGGAAAACAGAAGGTTCACCCTGAATGTGAGGAAACCCTTCTTCCCTGTGAGGGTGACAGAGCACTGGGACAGGCTGCCCAGAGAGGGGGGGGGGTCTCCTTCCCTGGAGACTTTCCAAAGCCACCTGGACTTGTTCCTGTGTGATCTGCTCTAGGGGATCCTGCTCTGGCAGCGGTGTTGGACTAGATGATCCCTAGAGGTCCCTTCCAACCCCCACCACTCTGTGAATCTGAAAATCTGTTTCCTTATGTTTGATAGAATTTGTATTGTCCCTAGTGACTAAGGACCTCTCTCATTAATTTTTCTGTGTTTTGTAACATGTTTCTCAAGTCCTTTGTCACCTGCATCTTCATCTAGCTGAACTAATATCTACTTTTGGACTAACACACCCTTTCACGCACTTCCAGGTTCCTGCCTTCCAGTATCACTCAGACTTTCCAAACCTGAATGAGATGTGACATTTTATTACAAACAATTATCTAATAGTTTAACCTTTTGTTTAACTTCCCAAGTGGCCAGCTCTTTAATAAGAACAGGTTTTTAATAGGCCTAGACGAGCCTGCTTACAGTCATTTAAATTGCTATCTAGGCCATATCTGAAAGTAGGCTAATACCTGAATTCACTGAACCAGAATAACCACAGCTATTAATTTGTAAAATAGTGTCCTTCAGAAGTTGTTCTGCTTGACCCACTTTCTAAATTGGATGGCACACCTGATGATTCTTTTCTGATAAAGAAATTCGGGCATTTTCATTTGTTTGATGCAATGTATTGCAGTCCCAGGCAGCACTGGGAAAGAAGAAAAATATTTTGTTGGGCTTGAGTCTTTAGTTTATGTGCCTGGGTTACAGTTTGTTAGGAATACGCATTCATTGTTTCCAGGTAGCAGCGCAGTGATTGTGAAAACTGGCAGATTGGTAGGAGTGCAAGGCCAGGTCTGGGTAGGTGCATCAGCTCTAGACCCACATAATGACAGCGCAGTAATGCAGATTGTGGATCTCGTTTCACCATTGTTAGGGGTAACACCTTGGGGACTGCCGTCCAACGAAGCACGTTCCTCAGTGTTACAGTCAACACAGTACACCTTGTAAGGGTTGATATTTGGTGCTTCTCTTGATTCACATAGCTGGTGGTCAATTTTCTGGGCTAAGATTCTTCACCCTGAGGAAGGCATAGGTTGTAGGGCAAGCTGCATTTCTTTCATGATCACGTGCGGTGAAGGGAGTTTAACCTGCCATCACATGGAGCTAAGGTTCTTTATACTCTTTGCTGTTGTTCATTTCTATTAGTCCAAGCCAAGGACTCATTATATAAGATTATTCTTTATGGTGGCTTGCAGTTTTTGTGCTGTTAGACTACTTCATGTTCCCTGAATGGTTTATTAGGTTTCAGAAATGCAAAAGGGTTGATGACACTAGGGAATCTTCGCAGATGACAAAAATGCTGCAAATGCTACATTACTATTTTGGTATATTTGCATTTTATTAGCATGCAAGTGATTCGTGTCATGTTGAGAAACTAGAAATGGCCAACAGAGACTCTGAAGCTTCTGCAGGAGGAAGAGAATTTTTTCTGGGATACCTGAAGATCATTGTCCTCATTTTTGAATACTTGATTGACAGCATTCTACTGTTCTTGGTTCTTTTTGTTTCAAATTTAGGAGGCTTTTTTTCGAAACGTTTATTTATATGTTACGTGAGCCTTTCCCTTGCAATGGAAGTGGTTTGTGCACACTGTGATCTGCACCACTTCAAAGACAAGAGCGTTTTATTTCTTCAGTTTGTCTAATAGAGAGTCAGGCTGTTCTGGGAGGATTCAGGCCAGCCATGTTTGTCATTTAATCAACTTACGGTGTGAATCGGGATGGCTGGGGACATGTAGGCCTGGAACCATTGTATCTAATTAAAATACTTAACTGGGACACTTCTTGTGGGAGCCCAGTCATGCCAGTCCCCTTATGTAGTCAATGGATCTCCAAAAGGCAGTTCAAACAACCTAAACTCTCCAGAGAAAGCATGACATCTATCATCTATGCTTTTTGGAGTTCAGTGGTATGAATTTTGGACTTAAAAGCCAATAAGGGGCGATGACTGGCACACAGGAACATGGTATTGCAGTCTTGCAAAGAAATGTCATTGCACTGTACCTTCCATGAAGAGGAGTGTTCTTCATGGATTTATTCCAAGCCAAGAAAATGGGAAAAGGCTGAGCACACTGCGAAGTGGTGGCTGACAAGAAAAGGAACTGCGTGGCACAGTGGCATTAAAGTGGAAAGCTTTAATTTATACCTGCAGTGTTTCTGAGGAGATCTGTTTCTACTTTGCCTTGTAGGGATAACTGCACATCTTCATGGCTGCCACTTCACAGTGTAGAGGATAAATTATATTCAGCACTGCAGTGAGCATCCACTGCTAGGAGCCTTGGACAGCACAAGCTGTTTTCTAAACTGTGGCTGTTGGGTGCAGCTGTGATATGATATGGAGGATAAGGCTGAGCTTGATGTTTTTAAACTTCTCAGGTTAACCTTTTTAATTTCTGTGGGTTTTTTTCATAATAAAGGCTTTTAAAAAATCATTAAAATTGCCATTGATTTACCTAATGTGAGCTGCTATAGCTGATTGAGAAAGATTATCTTAGTCTGTAATTCAGAAATAACTCATCTGTGTCTTAACTCAAAAGCCTTTAAAGCTTTATTTCTGCATCTTTTCAGGTATCATCTCCTGCGGGAAGTAAAAGGAAGGCCAGAACAAGAAAGCACCATGTCTTCAGTCTCAGCTTATTACAATGGAAAGACCGTACTTATCACAGGAGCTACAGGTTTCATGGGCAAAGTGCTGATGGAAAAGCTTCTGCGCTCCAGCCCTGACGTAAAAGCAGTGTATATACTTGTCAGGCCAAAGGCTGGACAGTCAATGCAAGAGAGAGTTGCCAACATGTTGAAATGCAAGGTAATTTTCTTTATTTTATTCTAGAGTCTAATCTGAAATCCATTTAGCTGGGTGAAGCAGAGGACTTCTGTTATATTCAGTTCATGAAGAACAAAATGACATCTTCTATTGTAACCATTGTATATTTTTGTTATGTCAAAAACAAACCAACAAAAAATTGTACATGAATGTACATGAATGTACCTGGACCTGCCTTATTTTGATAGGGCATGCAGGATATTGCGCTGTAGTGACATAATTCTTCTTCTTCTCTCCACTGCTGTTTGATGTGAATGAATTCTTTCAAACACATTACCTTAGCAAATCTACTTTTTGCAAGAAAAGCAGCATTTTGCTCCCATGAACTCTTTTCCTTACCCCACTTTCAAAACATAATGTTCAAACATTCAAAACTGTGAGCCTATCACACTCGGCTCCTTGCCCTTATTGGGGCATTAACCTCATTTCATAAGGCAAAGCCTAGTGGCAGTGTGCAGTGGGCTGTGCATTGCTGTAGTACAGTAGGGTGTCTGCCGTCTTCGAATGTCAGCTCCAGTTTAACCTTACTTAACGACGTGATAAAATGCTGTTCCGTTTGAAAAGGATGCTTTCCAAAGTTGCTTGCAGCAGAGCCAACAGGCTAAGACAGCCCTGTGATTTGAAGAACAGACCTGGATGACCTCCACATATGCAGCTTGTTTCGGTGAGGAAAACCAGATCCCTAGTGTCAAGAAGGACGTCAAAGCTCTTTGCTGTGTTGAACATAAAGATTTGTAAGGAGATACTGTTAGACTAGTTATCTGGAGTGGACTTGGCCTGAGGACCTCAAGGTCCTCAGGAGCTTAGGCCAGTGGTGGGGTCATGAACTTGCTCAGACTCCTCTGGTTCTGCTAAGTTCGAGCTGATGCTTACTGCTAATGTGAATTTGCACATAGCCAAGGTGAAATGAGGGGAGGGGACACATCTGGCCCTAGTAGGCAGACTTACTTCGAATTAATTCGAGAAAGGTCAATGTATCTCTAGAGTATTGGTCTAAAACTTTGAACAAGATTTGACTGGCAAAGCACTCCTCCTAATTCTACTAGTTAGAGGTAAAATAGGGCTGTAGATAAGTTAGAGATAAGTAGGTAAGTAGTAGATAAGTAGGTCTGCGATAAGGCTTGTGCTTTTCCTCCTAATGTTTTGAAGCATCAAGCTAGAAAATCTCAAGGATGTCCAACAACAGATTTTTATTTTTGTTTTGTATTTTCAACACAGGGTAGGTTATTTTACTGTTCAGGAAACCTTCTAAGTGATATAAAAGGAAACCATCACATGGATTACTTTTTGCAAGTCTGTCAAGGGCACAATTTTTCATTACTTTTCCTTTCAATGAATATTTTTCAGCTGTTTCAAAAGCTTTCATCACTGAAGACTTTGGGGATTTTGGAATGGTTTTATCATCAAACAACAAAGCTCCAAATGTTGTGTGTTTGCATGGCTTTTTGCTTTGTTTTGAGTTTGTAGGGTTATTTTTTTTACCCACTAAGGAAATGGCAAACCAAGCTGTTTTTCAAGAGTTCTATAAGCTTTGTTTGCATTTTCTGTATGAATGTTACTGGCTTATCTCTCTAGTTGGCCAGCACAGGTTAGTGGTGTTGTTAGCTTTAGGTGAGGTTCCCTAGTAGCTGTTTTATTGTTGCAGCTGTACTAAATGTACTCTTTTTTTTTTTCCTAGCATGTGTCAGCAGTTTTAGACATGCCAACAGCAACCAGGACTTGATAACCTTTCCTTGAACTTTGACAGCCTGCTTCAACGTGTTTCAAATGAACAAAAGAAGGAAGCAAGTCTCTAAGTCAGGTTGCTGCAGTCTTGAAAAGAAAAAAAAACCTCTATGGGTATGCTCACGACTTGTTCAGGTCCCCTCAAAGAAAAAGGTGTCTTTTTGAGAGTGTTCTTTTTAAAATAAATCAAAAATACATCCCTGAGGCAGAAACCTAGCTCTTCTAAGGTTATTTCCATGTGGAAATGTTGACAGCCTTTCTTTTTTTCCTAGAAGTGAAACTGTTCATTTCATGTCAGATGAAGAGGGCAAGAAATATGCGTAACAGTTTTGCAGATGGTTTCCAGTTAAGTTTGCTGTGTGTCTTTAAGCCACATGATCAGTCATTCCCGGCTGGAGCCTACACTTTCCATTTACAGTGGTGGTTTGTATTCTCCAGTTTGGGAAACCACTGTGCTATAGAACACATACAACTGAAGTAAAAGCTTATTCCAAGTTTTCAGCCAACATTTACATTTGACATTCTTGATCATAACCTCTGATGAAAAATGCATATATTGGAGTACACAGAGGAAAATTCAGAATAAAATCCCTTCTCTTCCTTACGTGTACATACGATGTCAAATCTGTACTGCATAATTATTTCTCTCCCCCCCACCACTGTTGGATTTAAATGCAATTAATGCAATACAGTATTTACATCTGGTTTTAGGAGAAAATACTTTATTTCTACTTTTGCATTCTACTCTATGTAATCTTCTGTACTGACCGGCCACAAAGTCACTTCAAAAGTTACGCTTTCCTCTTTTGCATAATGCCTTGAGCCAATAGTATCCTCTGGGATTTCTCATTTTCACATCCAGAAGGGAAGTTTCCCAGCAACCAGGGGAACAGAGAAAAACAGGTTGCCAGCTTCTAAATATTCTAAACAAACAGACAAATATAGTATTTGGGATAAAATGAAATGAAAGTAGAGAAGTAGATTGGCAGGAATTAGTTGCACTGCAGAATGCTTAGGTTCTTCGGGTGAGGACCTCCGGGGACTCCTGATTCTTGGTAGTACTTAATGTTTTAAAAGAAATTGCTTGTCATTTTTAATCTCGCTTCAGCACAATCTGTGGAGTTTTTGCAGTTTCTTTCATATCTACAGAGGTTTAAGCTTTTGAGACGTCACATTTATCAACTCTCTTTGTTCACAGTGTGCACGTATGAACATGCTGGAAGATGGCTCCTGTTAAATAAAAAAGCAATGTCGAGGTGTGAAGGGGTGAAACGCCTTAGTTCGTGCTTTTAAAATGTTTCTTACCTGGAGTTTTTCAAATTATGAATCCAACATGAAGAATAAAATGTAAAAAATAATTTGGGCATAAGTCAGAATTCTTCCGCTGTGGCGTAGCTGGACAGATGGCATTGAAATGTAAAATAATGCTGGTTTTCCTCAGGTCTTGTAAAATTAGTTTTACGTGAAAAGATGTCATTGCATTAATATGAAACATATCATGACCAGATTCTCAGTTATCTCAGTATCGACTCCAAAATGAACGTGTGCGTTGAGGAATGTGTGGTGCATGGTGACCTTGCCTATTTATGAAAGATGTTCTGTTTTCCAGCAGCGAGCCCCTAAGGGAATCAAGCTATTACCCTGTGCTTAATGAAATGCCATGTCTGCATAGCACAGGGTGCAGCTGTTACACAAAACCCCACGTTTCAGTATCAGCTTCACCCTGGATGGGTCCGTAGGTGTGGATCACAAGGCGGAGCTCGACGGCACTGTTTTACTCAGTAGTTGAAGGGAGGTGTATATTTATGAGCGGAAGGAAATTGTTTCAAGGACTACTTTTTGTTGTCTCTATGTGCAGAAATAGGCAGGAAAGCTTAGAGGGGTTCTCTCAGGTTCCCTGGAGAGGAGTTACTGGGCTAACGCTGAGTCACTGGTTGTAGCTTTCACACTTCCAGGGACAGCAGAGCTTTTTCCATGCCCTGTGCAGTGAACCAAGGCTGCCCGCTGCTGCCAGGCGCTTTCTCAGATCTATTTGGTCACTGCTCCTAATTAGAAAGATCAGTCAAAGTAGGGAGTAGAAAGGATATGTTAATACCACCAATATGTCAGGGAGAAAGTGGGGATACTGTGAGGCTGCTGAAAGTGGGGAGCAAATGCTGCTTAGTGTGACCAGAAATACTGTAAAATGCTATTGCTTTTTCATATTGCCCGACCACGGTTAACCCTTACAGTTAACCCTTACGGTTAACCCTTAGGATTACAGTGGGTGGTACAGATAGACCTTCTTCTCTTGCCTGCAGAGCTTTGTCAGGAACCGCGGATTATGATGGGACTGACCACTGAAAACAGCTGAAGTGCAACATTTCCTTGTCCAGTGTGCTATGCTTAGCAGCAAATATGTAGCAAGACTTTCTGTTAGCTCTATAAATGTCACCAAATCATGACAGATTTCCCTTAGAATCATAGGACGGTTTGGGTTGGAAGGGACCTTAAAGATCATATAGTTCCAACTCCCCTGCCATGGGCAGGGACACCCTCCACTAGACCAGGTTGCTCCAAGCCTCATCCAGCCTGGCCTTGAACACTTCCAGGGATGGGGCATCCACAGCTTCTCTGGGCAACCTGTCTCAGTGCCTCCCCACTCTCTCTGGGAAGAACTTTTTCCCGATATCTAATCTAAATCTCCCTGCTTTCAATTTAAACCCATTACCCCTTGTCCTGTCACTACAGGCCCCTTTTTTCCACCTCCCTTGACTATCCCTTTCTCCACTCCCTCACTCATGTGTCTTGCTCATCACCGTAAGCAGTAAAGGTTCTCCACGCCAAACCAGTGTAGCGTCACTCCCTCTGGAACAGTGTCCTTTAAATCTGCTGCAACCACTGCAATGGTGCATGGATTAGTACTTGGAATGGAGTAATTTGCTTTCTTGGTTGGTGGAACAGGCTCCCACTTGATCAGTAGGAGGTCTGGAAACTGCTAATTGGGGTGAAACAGAGTTGAAGATGTTTTCTGTTTTATTATTCGTTCAGATTTGCCTTGCTTTTGTCAGTAGATTGTCAGATGTAACTTTGGTATTCCAAAAGGATATAACCAAAGGAATGAATCTGTCATTTTAACAAAAACTTGTTTCTTGCTTGACCCCATGATTTATAAACCATGTGGTAGAGGGGAGCTGAATCTTCAGGATGGCAACATAACTGACATGAATGCAGGCCAGGGGCTCAAACCACTCTGTGCCTCTTTCCGAAGCTAACACCATCTGCTGCCTTGTTCCATTTCACTTACTTCTCTTCTCCAATTTCTGTTTCTGTTTGAAGAAGGCTGGTAAGGTTTTACTTTATATATTACCAGCTAATGCCCTGCTTCCTACAGCACAAGGAAGGGCCAATGAGACAGCTGGTGCTTCCAGCAAGATAAGCTTTCACACTGGACAAAAAAGAAGCTGCCATTAGTCCCAAGCTCAAGACTCACGCACATGTCCCTGGTGTCGCTTTCTGCTGTTGAATGTTTACAGCCCTACCACTGCTGCAGCTGGGGCCCTGGGCTCTGCTGGAACATGGGCAGCTAGAACAAGCCAAGTGCAATGGCATTGCCTTTTCTGGGTGTTGTGCCCGAGCTGCAGCCTTATATGGTGACAGCTCCTCATTTGATGGACATCCAAGCTGTGTCATGACTCGGGGTGTAGAATCTCACCTGTCAGCTTTCATCTAAGCTGGGAGATGTGGCAGCCCTACCTACTGCATGCATCTGTTCTGCATGCAAAGCCATGTCTACCAGGAGGCTCATGGAGAAGCTGAGAAGTGGAAAGACCCTTCTTATTATCAATTAGCATCGTCACAACATGACCTCCTTTTGCCTTTCCATTTGCACACCTGTCAGCACAGACTGCGTTCTGCCAAAGGGCTGGAAGAATGGCTAGGTGGAAATAGCGAGGGGGGTTAATTTATTTCTTTTAATGCATACTCAGAAATCAGAGAAACTATGATAAGAGGAAGGGGGAAAGAAAGGTGGTGGTTGATTATGTATGTCCCCCATCGCATCAGTCAGACAAATCCAGGCCACAGTCTGTTGAGGAAGAAGGAATATTTTTGTGTGACTGAGGCAATTCCCAGAGAACATGGACTCATCGCAAAGTTTCGTAGTCATAATGCAGTTTCCATCACTTACTTAGTATATATACATGGATGTTTTACAGTAATTTAGAATTTCTCCACACACTGCATAAGTTGATCAGAGATGCATTCAGAGTTATGAATTTAAAATAACCCTAAATCTTCTTTGCTGTGTGTGTTTTGTTACACTTATGTGTGACTCATGACAGAAATAACAATAACTATGCTGTTATGTTTATCATTTATTTCTTTGCTAAAAATTTCCAATGTGTCTGGTGAGTCTGATTCATCTCAGTGCCCTTTTGCAGACTGAGTCCCTTTGGGATACTTTAATTTAGAAATGTTAAATATGGAGCACCTCAGGTCAACATTCCGCTCGAAAATGCCGGCATATTTGAAAACACCATGTCCATGCTCCTTTTTTTAGGACCACAAGCTTGTCCTGTAAGGTTCTATGTGCATACAAAAGCAGGCATGAAAAAATGTGGGGAGGTTTTCAAAAGATGAGCCCTCCTTTTTTTAATGAAGCTGGTGAGAAAATGTGAGTGATGGGATTGTGATGCAAATTACACATCCAGGGACAGAGAGAGGAAGCAGTTAAATAGTGAGTTGGGGGTATTGCTAAAGAAAGAACTTAGGATTTGGTTATGAAAAGTTGCAATGAACATCAAGATATCCAAAAGGAGAGACGTCAGCTGTGTTAAAAGATGGCAGAGGGAGAGAGAAGTGGATCAGGAACAGAAGAGTAAGGGGATAAATTTATGACATAATGGTGGCACCAGTGGAAATCTTAGTAATGGAGGAAAAACAGTACAGACGCAGAAGATTAAAGGACTAATAAAATGCTCCAGCAATATGAAAACATAGGAAGAGATCCTGAAGAAACAATATGTGAGGAAAAAAGAGAAGACAGCAGGTCTGTAGAGGCTGTCAGAGATAATATTTGAAAAAAAAGAGTTTGTAAAAAGCATCAGGTGTAAAGTGTGAGGAGTAGGGCATTATCCCTGGTGAAAATAAGGGCAAGGGTTTGGAGGAGAATGGGGCTGAGGAGCTAAAGGGAGGAAAAAAGTAATGGAGGACTAGAAAAGGGTGTTGGTTAGGATGAGGGAGAAGAAGGAACCTTCTTTTCTGGTATTGATATATTATAAATTTAATTTGCCTTATGTCGGCATTCAGGAGCCATAGCCATGCCAGCACAGGCCTTTGTCCATGAAGTCTTTCAGTCTGAATGAAAAGCCTGGTAAGGTCATGAGCAGAAAGGAGAGAAGCAGTTTAGGTTGATCAGAGAGCCCATGGGAGTGAATCAATACCATGACTTCTGAACTGTAAAAAGGATTAACGCTGATTTAAAGCCAAAACCCATTCAGACTGTCTTACAGCTCTGCTGAATTCATCATTTCTGCTGTATGAAGGTGACCAGACAATGTTTTCCTGCTTATCCCAAATTTTGCTAAATATGTTAATCTTCTTTGAGCTTTTACGACTATGGGAGAGGAGTTTTTAAGCCTCATTTAAGACAGTCTGTAAAAGAAGTTTTTCATCTTTCACTTAGATGTTACTTAGAAATTTTTTGTGGTCATTTATTGAAAAGACAAAAAGTAATTTGTTGGTGGATATCTGTTGAACTACACAGAAGTTATTCTCTACCCCTCAGTCTTGATTGTGTTGCAGAACACAAGCAGTTAAGTATAAGAACTGCCCAACCTGTTCTCTCTTCTCTGCAGTTCCTGAAAGTTTTGTAGAACTAATACTTTCTTCTGCAGAACAAGCTTTAAACTCTTTCTTCTTCCTTTGACCAGTTAAATTGTCCACTTCTCTCTTGCTCTCCACCTGTGTCATGACATCACGTAGATATCCCTGTGGCCTGAGTAATTTTCTATTCCTCCCAATGACTAATATCAAGAGGCTGAAAGAGGTACTCTTCTCCAGTTTCAGGGGAAAATTAGGTCTCCTTCTTGTCTTCTAATTAAGATCAATCTTCGATACTGTCACAGTACAGTAGCTATTCCCAGGAAATTTCATCTCCTATTGTAATCAGTAGGGAATATGATAAAACCTCTGTAGTTTCCTTTATTATTTCAAAATAATAATTCTGTTCACTGCAGTTTCAGCATGTTTTTTGTGAACTTGAAAATGCACATCTTCTTCCGTTCTAGCTTGGTTTTACACTCCTCTCTCTGCACCTTTTCACAGGGTCACAGAATCATGATGTTGGCAGGGATCTCTGGAGATCGTCTAGTCCAACCTCCTGCTCAGATCAGGTTAGATAGAACCAGTTGCCCAGGACCATGTCCAGCTGAGTTTTGAATATCCCTAAGGAGGGAGACTCCACTACCTCTCTGGGCAGCCTGTGCCAGTGCTCCATCACCCTCACAGTGAAACAGTGTTTTCTTCTATTCAGGCAGAATTTCATGATGTGCTTTATTTTTGGCCCATTGTCTCTTGTCCTGTCTCTGAATACCTCTGAAAAGAGCCTGGTTCCACCTTCTTCTTTACCCCTTACTATCAGGTATTTAGAAACAGTGGTAAGATCTCACTGAGCCTTTTCTTCTCCAGGCTGAACAGTCCTAGCTCTCTCAGCCTTTTCTAATAGGAGAGATGCTTCAGTCCCTTCATCATCTTTGTGGCCCCTCACTGGACTTGCACCAGTATGTCCATTTCACTCTTGTGCTGGGGATCCCACAGCGGGACACCGCACTTCAGATGTGGCCTCCAGTGCGAAGCACTGGGCAAGGTTAATCATTTGGACGTTGCTGCTGGCAGCTCAGTGTTGGGTTAATCAGTTCTGAAGTGCTTCCTGCTGAGAAGGGAAACCCTGTCCATCCACTCTGCCTTCCAGAGCACTTTATAAATTCTCTTAATCGTAGCAATGGAGTCAGAAAAAGATGTCACCAGGAGTTTCAGAGCATCTTATATACTGTAAGCCAAGACTGAAATAATAGTTTTTCTATCTGTATGTGTTTGAAACACAAGTAAGTTACACAATCGTAGAATCATAGAATCTAAGAATTTAAGTTGGAAAAGACCCTTAAGATCAAGTCCAACTGCAACCCTAACACTGCCAAGTCCACTAAACCATGCTCCTAAGCGCCATGCCTTTTAAGTACCTCAGGGCTGGTGACATACCCACTTCCCTGGGCAGCCTGTTCCAGTGCTTGACAACCCTTTCAGTGAAGAAATTTTTCCTTATGTCTGTTCTAAACCTCTTCTGGCACAACTTGAGGACATTTTCTCTCATCCTGTCTCTTGTCACTTGGGAGAATAGACCAACACTCACCTCACTACAACCTCCTTTCAAGTAGTTGTAAAGAGTGATAAGGTCTGCCCTCAGCCTCCTCTTCTCCAGCCTAAACAACCCCAGTTCCCTCAGCCGCTCCTCACAGGACTTGTGCTCTAGACACTTCACAAAGGCATTTCCCACTGGGAGCAGCTGGGTGCCTTATTACGTGGCTTCTCCTTGTAACCTGCTGGAATGTCTCCCTGAAACGTCAGGCTCTGGGCACTCAGCGGTGCAGTTATCCAGTGTTATCGAAATCGTTTCTGCTGATGTTGTCCCTTCAAAGTAGAACTCACAACACCTTGAAGCTCTAGGTGCAATTGTGACCTAACCGTGTGGTGTGTTGTCTTTTATTACAACAAGCGGTATGCCTGGCAGACAGATGAGCCTTGGGGCCTGCAATTGGCCTGCTGGTCACAAGCTCTGCTAGGTGGTACAAAACACAAACCTCAGTTTTGTCACTGCTGAGGAGAGATCACAACTTAGTACTCCAGCTTTACAAACTGTCTTTGGTACTTCAGCTCCTGGGGGTATTTGCAGTAGTAAAGTCAACTTGTGTTACTTTTTAAAATATATTGCTCTTTAAAATTAACTCTGATTGGACATTGCTCACAATAGTTACACAATAAATCACAATGAAATTAATACTGTTTAATTGACATAAACTGCTAAATGAAAAATGAGGACACAGTGCTAAATGAAACTGTAGAATCAATGCAAATTATTCTCAAATGAATAATTTTTTGAAAGTGAAAAGCTTCACAATTCAAGACTGTTTCCTTTCATGTTGCGAATTAAAATGTTTTGGTGTTAAAACCTGACACATCAGTTTCCTCATCTTTCACTCGAAACAGCTGATGATCACTGGTGCTGATATGGCACATCCGCAGAGACCAGCAGAATGGCAGCAACACCGATACTTGTCCAGGTGCTCGGGCACAAGACAAACCCAGCCTGGTGGCCCATCCTCACTGGTGGATCAGAAGCCGCCTTCTGGGGCGGTGGCTCCTGTCTCAGCACTGCGCTGCTTTGCGACCCTGCTCTGCAGGAACCCTGTCTCTGAGCAGCCTCTTAGCACGTGGTGTGTGTGGTCTTGGCTAGGTGCATGCACAAAAAATACATGCAAGGGTCTAGCAAGGGCTCTTTCTGGAGCTCAGCTCTCTATGCGCCTCCTTGCTCGGCTGCAACAGCAAAGGAGTTCATGGTTTCTGGTTGGCATGTCGTTATTCTACACAAGTACCCACCACCTACAGAATGAGACGTAAAAGATGGCCTTCATTTTCATCTTTACTTCTTGGTTTCATATGACTTTTCCTTGGTCTGGACTGGAATCACAATAAATCCTCAGATTTCAACAGGGTTTGGCTGGTTGGTTGGTTTCTTGCTTAAAATCGATTCATGATGTTAAGCAGGTCATGATCTAAACAGCAACACTTACAGGGGAGAATACAGAGCCTCAGACAGAAACATTCCAGAAAAATCCCTCTAGCCAGTTGTATGCTAATGCATGGGTTGCCAGTGCAATAAAGTGGAAAAATAGAAGTAGCAAAGAAAGGAGAAATCTCTGCATTTCACATTAGCTACCTAACAGGACACATGCACAAATTTACATATAAGTATTGAATTATTCTGCTAAATTTTTAAATATACCATGGTGAATTCTGTGTGGTTCTTTGGGAACTCTGATGGCCAGGGACCTCATTTTATCCAAGGGACATTACGGACAAGCTTCTTGTATGGTAAACACAAAACTGCTCTGCTCACGAATACAACTGCACAAATATGCATAAAGGCATCCTCTTCCAAGCTAACCATTTTTGTTTTATTTAATGATGGTTATAGCAAGGGATTAGTGTGTTTATGATGGTGCCTGCAGTGAAGAATTCTACCACTCTATAAATGACAAAATAAGGGATTGGGCCCTTGAAATAAATGTGCAGGCAGTATGTTTAGAATGATGCAATTTAAAAAAAAAAAAAAACCACAAACGGAGGTTTTCTGTTGTCAGTAACAGCCTAGAGGTTGCAGTCGTGCTGTGCTTGCTACCATATATAAAAAGAAATGCAGTGTTAGTTCTCCTTCAGCAGTGATATTTTGGGACACTTGTAGACTGTATCTGCCTAACAGTCTCATTTCTTTAATGTGCAAGGGTATCTTACAGAAGAAGGGGAATCACACCAGGAGTTACCAAACTAAGATTGCAGCTGAGTCACAACTTCAAAGGATCTTCGTAACACTGCTTGGGTTAGCATTTATGCCTATGTGCTTTCTGGTTTGCAGCCAAGGCTAAGTTCCTGAAATCAGTGGAATTTCTCTTGGTATCTTCACTTTGCTTTGGTTAAGTGTCTTGCGAAGGGTGGATTTCAAAGAGAAGATGGGCCCAAATAAGTATCTTACAGTTGTCCTTTCAATTATATGTCATCGTGTTGTATTTTCTTTTTGTTCTGGGTATTTTGTTTCTTTTAGCAAAAATGCGTGTATGAGTTTCATTTCACTGGCAGTGTTTCAGCTTCAGATGATAGCAATTTAACTATAGCAAGAAGGGCTTGATACAGGAATGCAAATACAGTTAATCACTCTTTTGTTTCTGGGAAGCCAATATTGTCTGACTCCAGTCTAAAACTGGCCTTGGGGTATAAGCAAGTTAGTTTCTGGATTTGAAAGCTATGAAAACTAAGAAACAACAGTTTTACTGGTACTGCTGTCTCTCATCCACTTCTTTTGCCTGTGTGATTGCATCTGAACTTGACCGTGTGTGTGAATTTGGAAATGGAAGTAGTATCATAGAAATATAGAATGTTTGGGTTAGAAGGGACCTTTAAAGGTCATCTAGTCCAACCCCCTGAGCAGGGCTGTCTTCAACTAGATAAGGTTGCTCAGAGCCTCATCCAACCTGACCTGGAATGCTTCCAGGGATGCAGCATCTATGAGTAAAGCAAAGATTTAGATTCTCTTAATCCACAAATTTTACTTTATGCCCATCAGAGATGTCACCATCCAGGATTTTTCCCTTTTTGGATGTTGGTCTCTATTTGCCAGCAGAAAGCTCTCAGTATTACCACTACTGCTGTCTGCTTATCCCAAGTGGTAAGTCAAGGAAGTGAGAGAGTGTGCATTGGAGGTGTGGAAGAAATGTGAAACAGGGGAGAGTGAGGGTAAAGAGTTCAGCATGGCATTTTCAAAGAGGGCAGGAAAAGTACAAAGAGCATTGAAGAGAAAATCTCCACTCCACAAGGCTGCGAGTTTACATCAGTTACAGAAATCAGAGCAATTTCCCAGCAGCTTTTGCTGACATCAAGGCCGTGTAGCAACATCATTAGAGAAGTCCTGTTGGGCACCCTTTATAACCCTCCAGTTTCTCCTGTGTCCTGGTTTTGCTCAAGCAAGCGGGAGAGCTGAGCTTCTAGGCAGCTGCACAGCATGCTTTGTGTTCACAGTTTTGCCAAGTGACCCATTCACCAACAAGGCCTTCAGCAAACATGTTTTTAAACAATGATTGTTATTTTGCTGGAGCCTGTGATTTGGCTCGCAATGTGTGCGAGTTGGCACGATTCCTTTTTGGGCTGTTGCACTTCAGAACCACTCTGGGCAGTGACAGAACTGCTCGTGTACCAAAGCTCATAGGCAGGCTTTGTTTCTTTGCTTTGAATTGGTGCTGAATAAGGACACCTAACCTCAGGTAACCTCTGTTGGGAATGTCTTGGCCTACAAACCATAGCTAAGCATGGAGTTTTTCTTAAATGGTTCAGTAATGGAGCTGTCAGTCAGCACCCAAAGAGCAGAATTTGCTATTTGGTCATTCAATGGAATATAAAGTTATGTCATGTTTCATCCTTTATGTCCAATTTTTTTTGCATTCTATCCCAGCTGCTTCTTCCAATTTTTCTTATAGAAAGCTTTTCTGTTTTCCTAAATTTAACCCTGCCCTTCCTTCCCTGTGTTTTTTATTATCTGGCAGCTGCCTATGACTGAATGATGAAAGCTAAAACCGATTTTATGTTAGAAGACCTTGCAAAGAAATAGAATGGTAGAATCACAGAGTATCTCCAGTTGGAAGGGACCCATAAGGATCATCGAGTCCAACTCCCAAGTTGCAAGCACGGGCACAAGCAGAGACAGCCGTGCAGGGATGCACAAAACTGGCACATGATATGGTCCTAGGTGCTGTGATGTAGGAAAGCATTCAATCCCAAAAGTTTGTTGTGAACAAAATATTGCTGTTTAAGAAGAAATTCTAGATACAGTGGGGCAGAGTCTTTAGTTTTCTATTTTGACTTCCCAGTCAAAACCTTCAGACCTGGTCACTGGGTAATACATTCTACAAACAAGGTTGCTAGGGAGATGGGGAGAAATATTCTGAGCCTTGGGACCCTTAAGAGAGAGCTCCCAATGTTGACACAGTGGTACATCTTGATATGCACAGTTCAGAGCATTTAATCTTCTAGGTATCCTGCCTGAAAAGAAGATGGGTATACTCTTTGCTGGGTGAAAAACTGGTTGGATGGCCGGGCCCAAAGTGTTGTGGTGAATGGAGTTAAATCCAGTTGGCAGCCAGTCACAAGTGGTGTTTGTTCCCCAGGGCTCATTATAGCCGCCAGTTCTCTTTAATATCTTCATCAGTGACCAGGATGAGGGGATCGAGTGCACCCTCAGTAAGTTTGAAGATGACACCAAGTTGGGCGGGAGTGTTGATCTGCCTGAGGCTAGAAAGGCTCTGCAGAGGTATCTGAACAGGCTGGATTGATGGGCCGAGGCCAACTGTATGAGGTTCAACAGACCAAGTGCCAGGTCCTGTACTTGGGCCACAACAACTCCATGGCTTGGGGACAAGGGCCTGGAAAGCTGCTGAGTGGGAAAGGACCTGGGGATGTTGGTCGACAGCGGCTGAATATGAGCCAGCGTGTGCCCAGGTGGCCAAGAAGGCCAATGGCTTCCTGGCCTGCATCAGGAATAGCGTGGCCAGCAGGACTTGGGGAGGGATCATCCCCCTGTACTGGTCACCTCGAGTCCTGTGTTCGGTATTGGGCCCCTCACTGCAAGAAGGACATAGAGGTGCTGGAGCATGTCCAGAGAAAGGAACGGAGCTGGGGAAGGGTCTGGAGAACAAGCCCTGTGAGGAGCAGCTGAGGGAACTGGAGTTGTTCAGCTTGGAGAAGGCTGAGGGGAGACCTGATCGCTTTCTACAACTTCCTGAAAGGAGGGTGCAGAGAGGGGGGTGCTGGTCTGTTCTCCCGAGTGACAAGCAATAGGATGAGAGGAAATGGCCTCAAGTTTTGCCAAGGAGGTTTAGATTGGATATTAGGGAAAATATCTTCATGGAAAGGGCTGTCAGGCATTGGAAGGGGCTGCCCAGGGAAGTGGTTGAGTCACCATCCCTGGAGGGATTTAAGGGATAAGGATGAATTGCTGTGGACGGAGTGCCTTGTGGACAAGGTGCTGAAGGACATGGTTTAGTGGTGGATTTGGCAGTGTTAGATTAACAGTTGGAGTTGATTTTAAAGGTCTTTTCCAACCTAAAAGATTCTATGATTCTAAGAGTCGCTGGCTCACGCGTCATCTTTCTCCCAGTCCCTGGCATTGAGCTATGACTGGAGAATGAAAGCAAACTCAAGGTAGCCCTGTATATCAGAATGCCAGTATACCAGAAGTTGCTCTAAAGGCTGTTCATACAGATACTGTCTGCAGTACCAAACAATCAGTGCTAAAACTGATCCTCCAGAACATCAGACAGCTTAAAAGTTGGCTGAAAGTCACCTTCCAGTGCAGTTTACCCAAGCAAGTCCAGCCTATTGATTTTATTTCATTTACCAAATCCATTAGGACAGCCAAATATATTAAGGAGAATGCTTTAAAAAAATGTGAAGTTCTGACTTGCATCATTGCATACACAAATCAAAATGTCTGAATTGTGCCAAGGAACCCAAGCATGCAGACTGGGTTTTGGTAATTTTCTTGGGGATTGTATTAGGCCTTTTGTTTTCTTTCAAGGGAGCCAGGGGTGGGAGTATTATTAGTTTTAGCCTGTTGCAAATTAATTTTGCTTCTTGAAAGAAAAACTGCTGTGCCAAAGCTGTTCTTCATAGTTAAATGTGAATGATGGTGTGATTATGAACAGCAACTGGTCGACTGCAGCCCAACATTCCGAGTAAGCTGGTCTGATTTTGCAGAGAGGAACCCTGTTAATTCTGTGACCACGGATGATTCACTGCCACACTGTGGACCGTGGAAGCAGCCGTCCAGAGTCAGACTTGTGTTTGATATGGAATTGGTGTAGGGTAAGGGTTACTGTTCTAGCTAAATATTTTTTTAAATCTAAGCATCCCATATGCACTCTGACATAAATTATCATTAGACTAATGTTTGATCCTAGGAGCAGAATTAATTGTATAGTTCCTGTAAACTTCCACTTTAAAAAGCCTAGCTGTAAGATAACTTCTGAGGTGCACTTTTGGGATTTAATGTTTTCCCACAGCATAGCACCTCGCACCATGCCATGCCATGTGGCTTCATGTCAGTTTGACCTGGTTTCGTGCATCTCTGTTCCTGCCTGGCTGTCACAGCTTCTGCCTGTACTTCTCCTGAGATGGAATTACGTGATTTGACATGTTTTTATTGTGTCCTGTGTGTTTATGTCACCTAACCACAGAAAATTAAAATACCTGAAAATCTCCTGGGAGCCTGCAGCAAGCAAAGTGACAGTGGCTTCTGTGCAGTTCTAATATGACCTCCAGCTACTGTGGTTACTCATGTGGCTTGTGCTGCTGGAGGCTCTGATGCTGTGGTACCTGAAGTAGAGTCTGGGTATTGCGATGACAAATATTTTATGAGCCTTGCAGTGTTCATTTTCTTTGGAAGAAAGTTGGTGTGTCTGTTACAGGTGTGTCAGTCTTGTGCAGTAGTTTGGGTCTGTTAAATCCTAAACTCAGAGAGATTATGTTGAAATGGGTGCCACTGAAGAGTCAGCAGAAGCTTGCCTTGTATTGATACAGAGTGAATTGAGTGAGTTTCGCCAAGTGTATGGCTCATTACTTCTGGGTGTGATTTAGATGAGAGGGAAAATTTAGAATGATCTCCTTCTCATACATTAAGCTTTGGGATAATCACTGGATTAAGTAACTAGTTTGGCTGTCAGTTCCTAAAATATCCCAGCAGGCATGTGATGGGCAGTGGTGGTGGAAGAGTTCAGATGTGCCAAAAAATAAAGTGGTAGGGTCAAAAACTTAATCTTGGAGAATTGGTAACTTATTTGGTGTTAAGTACAGTAAGGAAAAATCAGAGCTGGGAAGCCATCTGATGCCAGTGCTGATCTGCTCCCACAGTGGCAGCCCACTGAAATGCTTAAAAGAGCACAGAATTATAAAAACATAGAACTGGAGTGTTGCAGAGGGACTGAGGATGCACCAAGGGGAATTAAAAAAGGACAAAGGCTTTGGACTGAGACCAGGGCAGGTGTATGCCTGCAATGTGCAGCACACAGTATGTGTGATAGCAAGAAACAAGGTTGGTCGCTAGAATGGCGGAATTTACCAAAAATCTATGGTCATCATTTATCTGGTCTGCTGGTGGCATGCATTTGAGAGGAGAAATTACTGATTCCAATAACTTGCATTTGTCCACCAAGATTTAAAGCCAGAGACCAAGCTTAACGTCTGGATGGGATTTCTGGGCACTGCTGCAGTATTAATAGCAAATAAGAAGAAGAAAAACAAACAATGACATGTTGCTTGTTTAAAAACCAAACAAACCTTTGATACTAGCTAACCGCGTGTGTACATTTGATCGGTATCATCGTGGTTTTTTGAAATCACCCTTGTCTTTTCTCCTTTGTTGCTGTCTTGTCTTATAAGTGGGGTTCCAGAGATCAGTTTACGGGCAAGTTCCTTATTTTGGTTTTGTAGCTGCAAAACCCTGAGCTCTGTTTTCAAGCTTTCATGCTACTGCTGTGGTCATACAAGCCTTCATATTACTGCAAGCAGGAGCCTGAATCTGGCTCTAAGCTGGGCATTGTTAGGCTTTGCAATTGCATAATATTAAAGGTACTTCATACACATAATCAAATGGTTATGGTGAACAGTCCGTATTTTCCTAGTAGGGAAGGATTTTTTTTTTTTCCCCCAAAAAAAAGAGTGTTGGCAAAGAAAATGTGGACAAGGACAAACAAAATGCATTTTTGTATTGAATTGCCTGGATTGCATTGGTGGAGCTCCAACACCAGGGCCCTAGAAAGAGGGAAAAATAACAAACCCCAAAATATTTTGGGATGACCTCTTCTAAAATAACAATTCACATTTTTGATTCAGAAGGATATTTCTATTTTGAAAATTATTTTGGACTTTTATTTTAAAAATTGAAGATCAAGAGCTCAAAATTACTGCAATAATTCTAGTCAGGTGACAATTTTTTTAATTTCATTGAAAATTTCCCCTTCAGATCAAGTAAGAATTAAGTTATATAGAGTCTCTTTTTCTTAGTGAAAGCATCTTGAAAAATTTGGTGTCCACAGGGCTCTGTACTGGTCTCAGTCTCAACTATAAACTAGCATTTTGTTTATAACAGGTGTCTAAAAAATCGATAATGCAAACTGTAAGCATGAAGTTAAACTCCTCACTCAAGATTTTCATGATCTTGTCTAACATCTGACATCTAACATCTTAGTCTGACCTCTTCAAATCTTTTAAGAAGTACCTCGCTTACTACTCAAGGTATTCAAGTGTAAACAAGTCTGTATGAGTGTACAATAGGGGTGCAGTAGGGTAACAAAAATTTTATCATGCTGCTTTCTGCGCAGTGATAATGATAAGGTCATGTTTCAGAAGACCAAGTAAATACAAGTGCACTGATTCTGGCATTGTATGTGCACCCACACCCAAGGAATTAACTACCTGAATTATCCATCCACAAATAATTCAAGCACTGACCAGAAAGAGCATTTTAGCATGACAAAATTTTCAACAGCAGATCAGGAAAGAACACTTTTGCAAGTAGATTTCTCTTTGGGGAGGTTGCTTGCATGAAGGAAATAACCTTTTAAAAAATCTGCTCTGTTACTTACTGTGTTGTATTCATGCTTGACTCCCCGTTGGATGTGGGCAGTTCCCAAGCTGCTGTCCTTGCTATGATCTCCAGGAAGTTGATGTTATTAAAAGTGTGTATGGGTATATGTGTTGCAGCAAATTTATTTGCCACAGGGGCAAAGAGAGTATGAAAAACTGAGTATTTCATTTATTTGACAAGCCTTCAGTCTTTCTGGTTTCTAGAGGTTGCTTAGGTCTGGAGAAAAGCAAACATCGCACCCATCATCGGACAGGGTAAAAAGCACAATTCAGGCAGCTGCAAATCAGGTAGTTTCACTTCTGCCCCTGGAAAAATCACAGAGTGAGTTTTCTTGGAGCACATTTCTGGGTACATGAAGAAGAAGAAGGTGACTGAGAACGGTCAGCATGGAATTACCCTTGGTACCGTTGGCTTGACCAGCCTGATCATGCTCCTTGGTGTAATGACTGAATCTGTGGATGAGGGGAAAGCCATGGGTATCATGTACCTTGACATTAGAAGAGCTTTCAGCATAGTCTCCAACAGCATGCCAGCGTCCAGATTAGGATGTTACTGCCAAGACAGGGCAAAGAAGCCTGGCTGGAGAGTCAGACTGGAAGGGTTTAATGGTTCGTGCTCTGCCTGTCAGCCAGTCCTAAACAGAATTCCCTAGCAGTTTATCTGGGGATCTGCCCTGTTTAATACCTTAAGAAAAACTCTCCAGGCTCTACTGCATTCTTTAGTCTAGGCTGGTGATAACCAGCAGTGCTTTCACAAATAATATCTAATGTAGGAAGCTGGAGAAGGGAAACAGGAATAATCCTGTTTTGCATGTCTGTGTTCCTGAGGGCTGGTAGCTTTCCCTGGTCTTTTTATACAACTCTTGGCTATTGCTCTCTTGCCACTGATGTGCAGTGTTGAGTACAAGGAAGTTCCTGTGTTTGAGAGGTCACTCAGTGAACAGACCTTAGCCAGATAAGCACTTCCAACTTCCGTCAGGCACATCCTGGCGGGGTGTTTTAAGTCACAGGAATTACTGTAATTGGTGATAGTGAAGCAAGTGAGCAGCTGGCAGCAAAGGGATTAAAATAGATGCAGTGCCATTAACAATATTAAGATGTAGCTTCCAACCAAAGGTGTCCATGGCATACTGGAGGCCAGGCGTGATCAAACGTCTGCTGTAGTAAAGGTCTGATTCAGTGAAGGGGGTACGCATACATATCAGAACTTCATATTCTTCTTTCAGGACAACTATTCAAATATCTAGATGAATCATAATTTCGGTCCACCCCTCCATCAGATAAATTAATATTATTTTCCCTGTTCTAAGGATGGACAGAACAGATGTACAGCTTCCAAAGCCAGCGTGTCAGAAGCTGAACTTGCATTGAGTTCCCATTACAACGAATGTGCTTTAAATAAAATACCTGCCTAAGCATTTTCCTGAAGCAAGGTTTAATTGACCTGTGTCAAGCTCCACAGCCTGTCAGCAGAAAGCAAGCAAGGGAGCTTCTGTTCATGAGTTCTAATTTGTGGCTTTAACTCGAATACCTTCAAGGAGCAGGGTTAATCTCCCTTAGCTTTAGCTTCTAAAAGAGGCATTTACTTAAAGGGTGCCGTTTCATGATTGATCTGAGCCAGTTAAAGTCCCTGTTGACTCCACCAAAAAGGATGGTTTCTCCACATGCCACATGATATGGCTGCTTCCCATATGCTGCTCTTAGCCCTTATACACAGCTATAACAGATCAGGTAAGCAATTGGTCCGACTGAAAACCCACAGGCAGCCTGCTCCATCCCCTCACAAAAACCAGCCCTCAAACCTGGCAGCAGTAACCCAAAAAAACCACTCTCTGGCTGAAAATGAAACTGCTGCCTGTGCCAGTTCAGCTTCTGATGTGGCCATCAGACCCTGGTAGCAGCAGTCAGGCGGGCAGGGGAGAGGTGGCCACATGGAAATTGGACTTAGGCTCTCTTCAGGAATGAGGGTAGCTTAAGTACATGTGTATTTATTCTGAAGTCTTTTTCCTAACCTGGGCAGTATTTTAGACTGAATGCCTAGCTTTTGGATGCCTAAAGCTAGAAAAGATGTTACACATGTGTGAGACGTGGAGAAGAATATGCCAGTGAAAGAATACAAAGCTGTGACATCTTTTCCTGTGCTGTGGGTAGAAGCTCTTGCCTAGCCACAGAATTCCACATTGCACAAAAGATACTGGAATGTGGTTTAGAGCTCATTCATGCAGCTGCTTATTCAAATATGCTCTTGCCAGCTGGTTTCTCTATCAGATTTCATACCCAAGATGCAGCTCAGCTTTCTAGGTATGCTATCCAAAGGATGTTACCCATGTTTCTAAGAACGTGGAGGTGGAGCTAGTAACCTCTTCTTGTAAAATACTACCAACATTGTCACTTGACTAACTGCCATGTCACACACTCTCCACATATGTGACTTAGAACAGTGCATCCTTTCGAGACCCAGGTCCTAAATCCACAGCATTCCTTCTCTGAGTCACTCAAGGATTCCTCTGTGAAAATAGTGCTTGCTATTTTATAATTCTTCAAGTTAGGGATTGTCTCTGCACAGGGCTCATGCTGTGTTCACCAAAGAAAAGATTGTCAGATTTTGATTCCTCACTTCCCACTGATTTAAAATACTAGTCCTTACCTTTTCATATCAATTTTCAAAATATATGACCATCTTGCTTTTTAATCTGTGTGGAATAAATAGATTTTAATCACTTTATAAATATGTGCCAAGACATTGCTTTAGGAACTCTTCCAAACATCAAATAAGTAGTTTTTTAAATGCACTCCATTTGAAGGATTTACACTAAGAATTGCTACACAAGAGATCAAGGCATGGAAGTTCAGAGGGGGGTAAAATTCCTGCATGTGAAGACTTATATGTGCTAAAAATATATTGTGGCATGTTCTCTGTAGATATTAGTCTCATTATAATATTTTTAACCCAGTATATCTGATCCTTTAAAAGCTTGATGTCTGCTGCAAATCCTGAGTGCTGATTTTGCCTGATCTGTTTCAGCATAAGCAGAAATACAAACTGTGATCAAAATCAATGTACTAGGTTTGGTAGTGACGTCCAGAGGGCATTAGGATTCTGTGTACTGTAGCCTGAATACCAAAGAAATACAGAATAATTCAAGTTTACTGCAATTCAAAATTGTTAATGTAGCAGCAGTATGATTTTGAAGGAGTTTTATCAATGGCAAGTCTTTGAGCCTTTAGGAAACAGTAATTAGATTCTTCTCTGTCAATTTTTTCCATGTGCACAGTACACTGAGTGAGAAGACAGTAACCATTCTTAGCAGCACAGAGACCTTGAGCTTCAGGAGGGTATGGAAGCAGTAAATAATTCTGTCATCCTTTCAAAATTTTTCCTTTCAGCCCTTCCTTTTGAAGCTTGGAAAATTATCATTCTTTCCACCCTTTCCCTGCTACTTCCATTTCTTCCTGACAGGCAGGGTTTGCTGCTTCAGGGCCTTAGCAACCCATTTCCCTGCTTTCTACTAGCCCCAGAAAACTTTAGGGAAGGTTTTGATCACAACAGCATTCTGACATCCATGATTCTGGCTGCACAATTACATTTCTAAGTCAACCCTGACCCAGATCCTATGTCCAGCTCTACTTCTGTTTCCTGTTTAATGGTTAGAGCATTACAGACATCATCTGCTCGTTCCTTCTTCATGCATCTCCCTCAGCTCTCAGCATTGCCAGGTCGCCTGTCATAGAATCACAGAATTACAGAAGGGTTTGGGTTAGAAGGGACCTTAAAGCCCATCCAGTTCCAACCCCCTGCCATGGGCAGGGACACCCTCCACTAGACCAGGTTGCTCCAAGCCGCATCCAGCCTGGCCTTGGACACTTCCAGGAATGGGGCATCCACAGCTTCTCTGGGCAACCTGTTCCAACCTATCGCGCATATAGACCCCAGCACCATAAATTCTTTGCCATTTTAGCACATCATTGCAGTTGCTGAAAGGGGAAAATGTTGAAGTTCAGGGCCTGCCGATGGTGCTGACAGTGAGACATCACCACATTTGGGTGATGGCCAGCAATTGCCTTTCCTCACCAACCTACACTTCCGCAGGTCACTTTTCCCACTAGCAACAATGCAGGTGCTTTCAGAGGCCACCCCTTAGACAGGGTGGTAGAGCTGCACTCTTTCCTATCAGCAACGTGGAGTTTTAAGTGTAGTCTTTGTGGAAGTTGGAAGAAATGGGTGTACGTGTTGTGTCTTGGATCTGAACTGGAGATGCTGTTCATCATACACAGCTGATGGTTTGTACCTGCTTGTTCACTCGCCAGCAGAGTCTGGAGAACTGAAATACAGCAGCTTGCCTGAAGTGCTCACATCCAGGTAGCTCCCACAGCCACTGCTGGTGAGTGTAAGGCTAGCCATCTGAGTGAGTCTGCCCAGAGAGTTCCCTGAAGAGCTTTCCTGACTCTTTGGTATGCTTGAACAGCTACAGGCCAAGGATGGTCAGAAATAGAATGCTTGGTTATACCTTACCTTGGCAATTATCTCAACTGGTGTGCTCTGTACATATGGTCTGGCATATGTCACGCTTGAAATGAGGTGACTGAGTGATAGGCAGTGTGCTGTCCCCTGGTCCATACGTGTTACACCATCCACCTTGCTGAGAGACTGCTGTACTCTTGTTTTCTTTGGCTAGGTGCCCGTGCCTTGGCGAGTGTTGAATAGCCCAGTTTGCAAAGCAAGTGGCAGTCATAATCTTCATGGGTATCTTCTGAGATTTGAGTAAAGCAATAAATTTAGGTGGGGGGGAGGGGGGGGGGGGGGGAATTACCTCGGTTGTTCAATAGCAGTCCCTTCTTAGAGAACAAAGTCTTAAAATAGTGTTTTTACAAGTGTGTCAGGCACCTTCTATAAGACAGTGCTAACTCATCTCATGTTTACTGTCATGGATACTGATCAAATATGTACCCAATGAGTCTGTCCAGGAGGACCTGGCCAGCTGACTTTAAAGGGCATCTCCCTTTAAGAAGAAAAGTCCTTTATTCCATACCACCCTGTATGCCTTTTCTCCCTCTCAGCATAATACACATCCCTTACTCCTGAATGCCTGCCCTTTTTTCCAAATAAGATTAACTATTTGCTGTCCTTTTCTCCCTCCCTCAGGTAAAAAGTCTTCTGTGTGTCTTTCTTCCTGGTACCCGGGCAACCGTGCTAGAAACTTATTTCTCACCTTCTTTTCATCCTGCTCTTTTAATTCCCATTTTAATTGCTGTGGTTTGGGGCTGCCTAACCTGGATGAACCAGGTATCTCTTGTGTTTATGTATTTCGCTACAGAGTACAAGCACTCAAACTGATGTTTCAGAGTAGGGTAAAATTTCAACTAGCTGTGCAATCTCAACAAAGCAACCAGTCTAAGTACATCTCTATTTTCTGACTGTAGCTGCAATGTGAACCCCATATTCAACAGTGTGAGAGTCTGGTATATCACTGGGACAGAAGACGGGGTTTCTTCCATCCGTGTTCTTCTTCATTTCTACCTGTGAATGATAAGCAATGCTATTTGTTTTTTAAACAAACACATGCACACTGGGGCCATAATCTGCCCCGTGCAAGATACTGTGTCACTTACCTGAATGCCATAATATTAGTCTGAGAGTCCTTAGTAGTTCTGGGGGGGAAAAAGAGAACTAGAACTTGTAAAAGTTACTGCCTTATGGAAAGGAAAGCAACAAAACAGGAAGTCAGATACACAGCTGAAGTGCACTGCAGGTACAGTAGCCGTGCAGCCCATGGGTACTAACCAGAGTGATCCCAGAATCACTGAGGTTGGAAAAGACCTGTAAGACCATGCAGTCCAACCATCACCCCAACACTGCCGTACCCACTAGACCAGGTCCTCAAGCACCACATCTACACGTTCCTTGAACTCCTCCAGGGATGGTGACTCCACCACTTCCCTGGGCAGCCTGTTCCAGTGCCTGACCACACTTTCAGTGAAAAAGTTTTTCCTAATATCCAATCTAAACTTCCCATGACACAACTTGAGGCTGTTTCCTCTTGTCCTATCACCAGTTACCTGGAAGAACAGACCAGCACCCGCCTTCCCTACACCCTCCTTTCAGGGAGCTGTAGAGCGCGATCAGGTCTCCCCTCAGCCTCCTCTCCTACAGGCTGAACACCCCCAGCTCCCTCAGCTGCTCCTCATCAGACTTGTTCTCCAGACCCTTCCCCAGCTCCGTTCCCTTCTCTGGACACTCTCCAGCATCTCTATGTCCTTCTTGCAGTGAAGGGCCCAAAACTGAATACAGGACTCGAGGTGCGGCCTCACCAGTGCCCAGTACAGTTGCACAATCACTTCCCTACTCCTGCTGGCCACACTGTTCCTGGTGCAGGCCAGGATGCCGTTGGTTCTTCTTGGCCACCTGGGCACACGCTGGCTCATGCTCAGCCGCTGTTGACCAACACCCCCAGGTCCTTTCCCACCGGGCAGCTTTCCAGCCCCTCGTCCCCAGGCCTGTAGCACTGCCTGGGGTTGTTGTGACCAAAATGCAGGACCCGGCACTTGGCCTTGTTGAACCTCATACAGCTGACCTCAGCCCATGGATCCAGCCTGTCCAGATCCCTCTGCAGGGCTCTCCTACCCTCCAGCAGATCAACACTTCCACCCAATTTAGTGTCATCTGCAAACTGACTGAGGGAGCACTCCATCCCCTCATCCAGATCATTGGTATTTGTTTTGGATTTTTTACAGTCAGGACGTCTTCCCAGAACTACATCAGTATCTTGATATGCTGAGCTAACCCCACCTGGGAGCCTAGAACTTTTTTCACTTTTGCTTGTGTCTTTCTGGAAGTGGTTTATGCGATGTATATCTCTATAATGAGAAGTTTAGTCATGAAGATACAGATCAGTTGTTAAATTGCCTGATGGAGACACTTTTCAGTTTTTACATCAGGCAGCTGACACGTTTCAAAGGTTATCGTTTTACTGTGAGCCTTGAAAGAGAAGGTGTTGCCCTCAGATTGTTATCTTATCAGAGGAGTGTATTTAATGTTAATTTGCTGTACAATATTAACTGTAAAAAAACTAGAGTGGAATTTATCAGTGGGCATATTCCCATCTCCTGAGTTACGCTGCAAATACACTCACATCTCTGGATAGAAGGCACATCACGCTGAGAACTGAAATGCACGAAATAAATGTACCTGTGTGATGTTCATTTCACTAACAACTGAGCAAATTTTCCTGCAGGCTTTAAGCCAAACGACACCTTCTTATTTCTCTAGCAATTTCAGTGCTGATTACTATCAAATGATTATATTGCTCTTATCCTATCGACATTTTTTTCATAATAAATTAATATCTCCACCTAGTGTAGTTCAGAAGAGGCAGGTGAACCCTTATGATGTTCCAACATTCCTGTTTGGATGACTTGATTGGAAGAGTTTCACCTTTATCCCAGGTGATCTAAATTAGATCAATCTAAGTGCATTCACACTGGAATAAAATTAGAGAAATGTTAGAAACTATCCAGACTTCCATTTTTAATTTCGCTGCCATGACGTCATGTCAAAATTGGATAGATCAGCCTCCAGAGCCGCACAGATTACTTAAAACCCATTGTGTGAACAGGGGTAAACCAAGCTTTAAGCGCTGCTCGTGATAACATTGGGACGACAGTTAAAAGAACAAAGATTTCTAAGCAACATCTCAGCGGAGCACAGACCATCCTGGCTGTAGGACATTTTGCCCGGCTTTTGTCTCCTTCAGGACCGTGTGCCTTTAAGTCCTGGGAGCAATGTCTAACCCCACATCATCGCTGTGGTCCAGCCCTCCCGCATCTGCGTCTCTTGTGCTTTCCCAGCACCATCACGCACCTGCTGCAAAGGAAATGGGTAATAAAATAGTGTTTATTACCACCAAAACAAAGCAGTAACAAGGCCACTAAGGGAGGAATATCCTGGAACAACAACAAAAATGCCATAACACCCCACAAGCGAGGGTGCTGGGGGCCTCGGCACACGGTGCTGCAGGAGCTGCTGCTGGCAGGAACCTGGCTGGATGGCACTGGGGAAGTGCCAGGGGTGGGACTGGTCAACTCCCAGTCTCCTGGTCACATGCAGCTCAGGAGGATAAACAGTGGGAACAGTGGTGCCATGAAGTTGTCCCCATCCAGTTCACCAGCAGCTTTCCTTCGGCGTTGCCTCAGAATATGGGCTCTCTGCTGTCAGCACGACGGGGATGTGCTAATTCTGTCATCGTCCCGTGAAGCAAAGTGCCAACAGCAGGTACCCCCTTGGCACCTCCAGCCTGGCAGTTGTTCTCAGCCGTTCTCCTGACAACACCCGTCATTTCTGTTTGCGTTTCTTGTGGTGTCTAGCACCACATCTTCAGAGGAACACTTTCTTTTAACGGCTTTCTGCAGAAATGAAATAAATATCATCTTTTCTCCCCTTCCATTCTTTTCCTAATTTCAGTGTACTTCACACAGAAAGGAATTCAATCTGTTTATATATCATAGGAAGGAAGGAAGGGATGGAAAATTAGATCACCAGATTGAGGGAAATTGTCATAACAGATTTGTCTTTTGTTTAATTATGGACGTCTGAAGAGAACATTCACAGAGGATGAGTTGCTCTGTAGGAATCAAGGTGGCCATCTCACAAGGTCAGGTTTAGCTCATAGTAACGTTGGTGTTTGGGCTTTTAGACAAGCAGGATATGTCTTGCTCCAATTTTGAGCCTATTAGGCCTGGTTCATCACCCAATTATTAGCATAAAGAGTAGTCCTCAGCCTCTGCTTCTGGTTGCCAGGATCACTACAGGGTGTGTGAGCTGAAGGTATCCTGGAAAGCAGGATGGAAGGACACCGGAGATGTTGTGCATGGCCCAAGAAGATAAATCTTGAGCTTTTTCATCAAATGTATGCAAAAGTGCTGTATATGCAGCAGAGGCAGGTTTAGATGATCTCTAGAGGTCCCTTCCAACCCCTAACACTCTGTGAATCTGTGGAAGCAAGAGGTGAGGCAATTGCAGTTCAAGGCATTTACGGAGAAGAACATACTGCAGTCAGGGAAAGATGGCCTACAGCTGTTAAAAAACTCAACACCCTCCTATATGTCCTTGTTTTTTGACTGACGTGGCTTAGGAGGGAGGCTGAGTGTTACAGAGAGGGAATAGCTCCTAGAAGTCTTCTCTAGTGTCTGAGGATATTAATAGTGTCCTTAAAAAGAGACATACCCAGCCTTCTGCCACCATAGAAGTTTTGGAAAAGGTACAACAGGAACAAAAATAGTGCAGTATGAGCTCACGGGAATGTGCTGGGAAGAGGAGGGGGTTCAACCCTCTTCCCCCTGGGAATGACAGGGGAACCACTACGATCCCCAATACATTTCCGTGCCAAGGCAAAAAGAAAGAGGAAGCAGAAACACGAGTAAGGGCAAAAGTAGAAACAGCAGCAACAGTGTGATGTATCTCTGAGTCTGTATAATTTCATTAAGCATTACAAGCGAGGCTTCATTTCTGAATGCCTGAAACTATCCAGCTGCCCTCTCTTCCGCTGTACCAACCACTTTTTTGGTAAGAAATAAAACCTGGGAGGGACCAGAACAAGACAGCAGGCCTCTGGTCCAGGTCAGTGCCTGGCTGTGGGCTGGGACCTGGTTTTTGTCCTGTATATGCACTCCAGTGCATATTATCCCTTGTACTGAAAAATCCAAGACATTGGCGATTGACTTTCTGCAGTCCTCAACGTCTTCTACTGTTGTAACTGTAGAAAATGCAGGTACCCTAAAGGGCTATAAAATCTCACCTTAGTAATGACACCTTTGGTTAAAAACCTGCACATGTATTCTTAAACTCTTCCTTGTTTAATTTTTGGTTTTGGAATGTGTTTGTACTCCTGCAAATGGCAATGTGGGAACCCATCTGCTTGTTAGGGATAAATACTAAAATTGTAGATTATCTCCAGTAGATATTTATCAACATTGCACAGACTTGTACATATACAAATCTGGATGTCACCTTTGAAATTAATTCAAATACATCAATTTAATTTATTCTTCTTTAATCACTGCTACTACTTTTTGAGTGTGTCTCGGGGAGGCTGTTGGGAAAATAGTGGATATTTTGCATGCATTGAGAAACCCTTCCCCCTGGGTTAGCGTGTATTTTAGTAGGGAAGACCAGATGCTAAAAGAAATAAAACTGATGGACCATGAACAAAAGCAATCGTGGGCTTGACCGTCAACCTGTAACCTCCACCAATAGTAGCTGGAAAAGTTTCCTTGGAAACCAGGCTGAAAGCCAAATTCTCTGATATTAAATTTTCAATTTAACTGAAATGCTAATTGTACATATTAACTCTCCACGTGTGCCATTGTGAAATTTGAAATAGCAGTGAATAACCTGAAGTAGGTGCATATAAATGGGGGCATGTTTCTGTGAATCTGTACATTGTCTTTGATTTAAAGGTGAACATTCCTCAGTGACAGCAGGAGAAAGCAAATTGTTTAAGTACATGTCACAACTCTTACACAGAAATTCATGCTGTTAAATTACCTCTTCTGCTAGACTGAATCAGTTGCAGAAGAAATGCATTCGCTTGTAATCTGTCAAAATAAAATATATGATTAGTTGTCTTGGGAGGTTCCAAAAAGATATTTTAGACAATGTGCTTCATTCATTATTTAGCGGGGGGTGGGGGTGGGGGGTGAGCAACTGTTGCAAGAGCGAGCAAATGTCTTTTGTTGGGAGAGACCCAAAGGTGTGGCTGAACTGAAGCCTTGCTTGTGGCTGTAATAAAGTGCAAAGATTAACCTCTTGCTGAAGGAGGCATGAAAAAACAAGGCCTAGCAAACCTAAGGCATTGGTTCCCTGCTGCTCTTTATAGCAGTGACATACATTTAGGCTAATCCAACAGAACGTTATCCATCCATTCACACAAAATGGGCAATATGAAAAGCTCTTGAAGAGCTGCTTTTGAGATCTGAGATTGTTTCGGTAAGTGAGTTTTTTTCCGTGTACCATTACACCCCTACTTCAGTGCTGACTGGGGATCTGCACTGTACTAGACGAGTTGACACAGCTGCCTATGTCCGGGTGTGTGTTGCAGAGAAGAGTCTTTTGATTTTCTACCTTGGTTGCTATGCGTATACTTTAGATGGACCTCCCTTGGATCACCCCATGGCGGTTTCCGCATTTCCTATGATAACTCCGCAGAACAGGTTAGAATTGCTACCTCTGAGCAGCTTTCCTCCAGATAAATGTTAGTTCCTGATTAGAATGGGTCAAAACAAGTTTGGTTTGGAAAAAAAGGCATGAAGAGCAAAGCAGTTATTTGTACCCTCTTTCTTTGTAAGCTTGGATCTTCCCAGCCTGCTTGGAGGCACGCATAGGTGTTCTCCAGTTAACACCACCTTTGAATGTTTCCCCGAGGGCTGCTGCTCTCAGAGGCTGGCATTGCTCTGCCTCACCCTCACCCCTTCCTGCTCCCTGGAGCCTGTTGTCCCCTGGCAGTCGAACGGAATTGCAACGAACAGTGGCAGAGAAGAGCACATGGTACCTACAGAAAAGAATCAGTTCTTTCACAGGCCTGTCGCCCGTGTTTGTTACTATTCACCCTGGTGTATCCAGCTTTTATTAAACACAATTTCTTGTGCCCCAGTTACAAAGAGATAATATTGCTAATCCTGAGATGTGCATGCTGTTTGGGGTTTTTTTGTAAACGTAAGGTTGACTTTGAGCCAGTGCCATAATTTTAGTGTTATTTTGGCACTCAAATAGCAGACCTCAGGAAAGAAGCACCTTGTTAAGAAAGGAGTATCACCTCTTTTTAAAGAGCTTTAAAATAGCTGGGTTCTCCTCACAGTTCTTCTGCTGCTTAGTTATGTGACCTTGGGTAAGTCACTTCAAATACATGTGTCTGTTTCCTCCCCTGAAAAATTATATGGCTCTTCTTTATAAAGAACTTACTGAAGAAAAAGGCTATTTAATAGTTAGGTATTAATAGAATATTTAATTTAAAAAAAAATCTGCAATCCAAAAGAGTGGTCTGGAGACCTTTAGTTACCCTTCTGTCCCTTCTGCCTCAAATCTGATCTGGAAGGTTCATGGACACTTAATCAGTGTCATTCCCTGGACGTTCATATAACTTTGAGACGATCCTCTTCAAATTTGCTCTCGACAGGCTATGTGCCTTTGGAAACAGTAAGTTCCTTGGAACGCCGATGTTCTCTAGGAAAGCAGTCAGCTTTGTATGTGTGGCTGCAGATCGCTCGTGTACTAATAGATGTTCAAATCCCTGGCATCAGGAGAATCAGCAGAGCGTGAAACTAGAGTGGCCAAAGACATCTATGCTAAAAATAAAAACAAACTAAGATAAACTCGGTGTCCAGGAAAGAGGATATTCAGTGAAAGTAAAAGCAAGTTCAGTGCTGAAGAAGGAAAGACTATGTTACTAAAGAGTAACTAGATTTTGAAATTAATTGTGTTGTTAATGAGGCAATGAGATGAGGCTTCACACTGTACTAAACATTTGTATGGAAACAAAAATATGACAAGTAAAATACATATATAAAAATAGTGCTGTAACTTAAATGCTTGAACAAATTCCCCCTATAAACCACAATGAGACCTAACTGGGAGCTAGTGATTTCCCAGCTGCCTGATGCAGACTACTTACATCTTTCTTTGAAACATCCCTTGTAGTTCTTGTCAGATGGGGCCTCAGAACAAATACTCCTTAGGTCTGCTTCCTGCATGGTAGCTCTTGTCCCCCTGAATAATTTCTCTGCCTACACCTCCTTTGGTGCTCCTGACCTCTAGTGCTCCTTTTCCCTTCTTTTCATTAGTTTTCATTCTCACGGCAAGGCTAGATGGATTTCGGCTCCAAAGGCATAGCCAAACCCATGCGCTGGTAAGATGCCAGGACTCCTGAGCTGGAACGCTGGGAAGAAAAAGCGCAAAGAATTGCCATTTCTATTCTGAAAGCTTTAACATTTTGTTAAAAGAGATTAGGTGCCCTCTAAGGCCATCAGCACACCTCGAGGGCATTGATTCAGCAGGTCACTGTACGGTCTGAGTGAAAACACTGTAGAGGTGACGTGGAAGAGAAGTGCTGTTTATTCGATCTGCTTTAATCTGAAAACAGCAATAGGTTTTCTCACTCCTTCCCAGTTAGTTTTCTGTTGAACTCATGGCATGTATTTACTCACTCACTTCTCCACTGCAATTTGTCTTCTTGCTTGAGTGACATAAGCAAAGGTGACAGCTACCCAAGGCGCACTTGATCCTGGTATTTGGTGAAGCATGAACGCGTAGCGCAGGCTGAGTCTAGCTTCTCCTCTGTCGCCTACACTTTGGATGAGGCTCCCAAGATAACGCCTACACTTTATTGTTATTTGGCAGATGTAACGGAATGTGAGGTGATACCTTCATAACAGATGTTAGCACTTTCAGTTCAATCTGATTAAACTCTCCCAGATGCTTACTTAGATAAGGTAGATGGCATGAGTCTGAGTCAGAAACATTAGGTGACTTCATGATCCTGTAAAGGTCAGAGGCTGAGGAAGGAATTTGAGGGGCATCATCCCTAACTCGCATATAAACACACACAATGAAATTAAGGCAAAGGCTGTGGAAGGGGAAGGAGGGCTGGCACATCATCTTGGACTCACTCCCCATCCCCACTTCTTGCACAGGTCTTGAGCTATTGGTACTGTAGCAAGAAAGTGGGAATCAGCAGTCAGTACAGAGCAGGGAGCTGAAGCGGGTAAATCCATATCTAAATCCCAGGTCAGCATATTAACTTCTGGACCAGCTGCCCTCCGTAACTGAAGTATAGATATTTGGCTGTAGGGAAACCTTCAATATGAACTTTCACATAAAAAATAAGAGCTATATCCTTAGGTGAAATACTGAATGTCAGTGGAGCTATTCCCATTTGCACTGATGGAACATCATTGACACAGACTGTGTTATCAGGCTCTCTCCATTCCGCGTGAAGGAGAAGGCAATCAAAACACAATATTTCCTCTCCTAAATGTTTCTGAGGTGACTGGCGAAGAGAAGTTGGATAGTTTTCCTTATTTGTTGCTTGTGATGATACCACCATGGCTTAGAGCATCATTTCTATGCTTAAATTCTCACTCTGGGAGGGAAGGGTAGATAGGTTCACTTGCCCTCCAGAGTCAGTCCTTGAGTGATGGGTATTGCATGTAAATGCTATATAATAACTACGAGCAAAGACAGGAGTCCTTGTGTTGTCTCCCCAGGGACTCATGTCACCTAGCTTGTTACAGTCGTTTCTTTCCTAATAGAAGAAACTCACTGTAGGCGTAATTTTACCGTGGTATGTGGGAGGCAAATCTTGGGGAACAGATGGTTCTTGGTGAACAGACTCCAGTGACTAAGACCAACTCTCAAAAAAGAATGAATCTATCAAGCTGATTTGCTGAAGAATAGAAATATGAAAGATAACAAAAATATGAACATGAAAATTAACTATGAAGTAAGGCTGCCTGTTGTATACTTGACAGTGGTATTTCTCCCTTGTAAAGAAATTGCTTTTTAATAGCTCTCCTATGGAAAGGATTCTCTGAGCTGTTTCTTTTTAAAATGCTAGTGTCTTTATCGTTGAGCACAGGAGGGCGGAAAACCAGGCACTTGGAATTCAGAATGAAAATAAAGATGCACTAGCACTAGCAGAAGTTTCGCCTCTACAGATTTGCATCTACTTGAAGATGGTTGTTGTGGTTTAACCCCAGCTGGCAACTAAGCACAACACAGCCGCTCCCTTACTGCCCTCTCCATTGGGATGGGGGAGAGAATCGGAAGAATACATGTGAGAAAACTCGTGGGTTGAGTTAAAGACAGTTGAACAGGTAAAGCAAAAGCCATGCAGGCAAGCAAAACAAAACAAGGAGTTCATTCACCACTTTTTGTCGGCAGGCAGGTGTTCAGCCATCTCCAGGAAAGCAGGGCTCTGTCACGCGTAATGGATAATTGGGAATACAAAATGCCATCACTCTGAACGTTCCCCCCCCTTCTTTCTTCTTCCCAAGCTTTAGATGCCGAGCATGACATCATATGTTACGGAATATCCCTTTGGTCAGCTGGGGTCAGCTGTCCCAGCTGTGTCCCATCCCAGCTTCTTGTGCACCCCCAGCCCACTCGCTGGAGGGGTGGTGTGAGAAGCAGAGGAGGCCTTGGCCCTGTGTCAGCACTGCTCAGCCATAACGAAACCATCCCTGTGTTACCAACACTGTGTTCAGCACAAATCAAAAACATAACCCCATACCAGCTACTATGAAGAAAATTAACTCTATCCCATCCAAAACCAGCATGGTGGTGTAGGAAACCATTGAGAATTTCTGATGGAGGTCAATGTAAATCTGGTTTTCACATGGTGTCACCAAAGGTCTTGGGAGAAAAAACAGATTGATAAACCATGCTTGGGATGACTGGTAGGTACCTTTGAGCCATTGGTACCGATTCAAATGTGCTTGCCTTGCCTGGGCTGCCTTCTGTGACCAGCAGCGTAGGTCTATTCACTAGGCACCTGCCCTGTTATGTGGATCCTCAAACATGGGAGGAATTTAAGCCTGTCCTGCGTGTTCATCGTTCAGATGACAGATATGTCCTCCTGCAGAGCAGTGGGAACTGCAAAGGTGCAATAGTAATTGCCTGCCTGTGAGGCTAGAAGTGCCTCTCCATACACGTCCCCAGGGAGGTGGTAGCATGCATAAAGATTTCAGAAAACATCATCCCGAAGACCCACCAATACATACAGTTAAAATGGACAAATTCTGCAGTTGAGCTCATTTCAGTTTACTAGTGTTGATAACAACGTTCTTATTTCTTAAATGTCAAGGTTTAATTATCAGTGCCAATAATGACTTTCATGACCAATACAGAACTATTTCTGACACCAGGTTGCTGAGTGCGTGGATTAAGTTCTCTCCCCATGAAAGAGATTTTCCCCTACTAAAAAAGTACCCAGTACTGCGGGCTATAAGCTCAGTGGTGAGTAATCTCTTAAGAGCTCCTTGCCAGCCATTTCATACGTTGGTGTTTCATTTTCAGGGTGTTTAACCGTCCCACCAGCTGGGAATTAGATAAACACCATCTCAATTTTACCAGTGTGAGAACTGAAAGCAGTTAAATAAGTGGCCCTTTCTTACTTGGCAGTATTTTTTCAGGAGTCATTTGATTGCTGTATTGACTGAAATGCAATTTTAGGTCTATTAGGCCTGCAGATGCAGCACAGCTCAGGGGAGATTATTTTAAAGTCCGTATCTACAGCAAACTTTTTAATTTAGAGCTGGCCACAGTGTAGTGGGAAATTCTCAACCAGACATATAAAACAGTTGTCCAAGATAGTCTGCTGATACTACTAAATATAAAGCAGACAAGGCAGAGTTTCACCTGGGTTTAATAGAAGCAGTACTAAGTGGTCTGAGACTTAATTTTGCTTCCCGTTGGCATTGCAGTAAAAATGTCTATTTTTCAAATAAATTACTATATGCGCTCTGAACCATTCTTAGCTACAATAACTGATATTCAGCTGCAGAGCTAAAGGCTACCCATACAAAACAACCTGAAGTAATGTTTCAGAATTGGCATCTAGCCTTGTAAAATCATATCTAAACTGGCAAGGTCTTTTGAGCAACACGCAAGGAAATGAGCATCTCCATGGCTGCAACCCTATATGTAGATCAGCGTCCCTTCAGACGTGGGCTTTAATCTTGGAGATGATCTCCTGAGGTCTTTTTCTATAATGGCATATCACTGATCTCCATACCTCATAAGATATAGATGGCTCCAGCATTGTCAGTGCCATTGTTCATTAGTAGTTATTTCTCTTGCTTCAGAGGGTGATGAACGGACATTATTATATAATTTGAGCCTCTTCAGGAGATGCTTTTAGGCATGTGGGAGGGGAGGAAACACAGTATTTTGGAGAGTCACTTCTTCCAGTGTAAAAGGGAAGAAGATATTCTTGGTTTAGTACGTTTTTACTCGCTCTGAATTAGATAAAATTGCAATGCTTTGAGTGATGAATTGAGTAAATGACAGGGAGATAATAGCTGTGCTATTATCCCTGGAGAGAAGATGCCAAAACTGAATGCTTTTCATTTGAAAGGTGTGAGCTGCCATAAAGTGTTCAATGTAAGGAAAATTGCACAGACTAGGATTTTCCTCTTTCTTTCCTCAGAGCCCTGTTAACCTGGTGAGTTAAAAACACTTTGCTGCAAAAATGTGTCTGAAAATAGCATATATTTGCAGTTAGAGGAATCCATACATGAGCTACTTGGCCATTAGCCTGCACACTGCTGGAGAATCCAAGGCACAAGTGCACCGTTAGGGGATGTGCCACCTCCGAGGTCATTTTCCGTATCCATAGCACAGCAGTACTTTCACTTGGGGATCACGTATAGCTGTTCAGGTGATCACAGATTGCATGTGGTACTTGGGGTCCCAAAGAGGTGGAAATTAAGTGATATTGCAGTACCAGAAAAAGGTGCTGCAAAAGGAAAGCACAGGGGAAGGCAGAGGACCGAGAGAGTATGGCAGTCTCTCCATCATGGTTATGAGTTCCATGGGGAAGATGTGTTCATGCTCTCATGGTTCCCTCCCGGTTGACAAGGTTGGCACCATGAAGTAATTCCAGAAACTCTTTAAAATCGTAATACACCAGTGGGCTTGCCATTTTCCTATACAAATATAAGAAACAGAATTGTCATGAGCTGAGCACAGAAAATCAGAGAACACATAAGTGTTTTCTCATTCTAAGTGCTTTGGAGCCTGTGAATTACAGATGTCATTTGTTGGGAGGATGGAGATAGAGGCTAGTTGGGTGGGAGTCTGAGGATCCATCTGAAGGTGTGGTGAAGGCTGCCCCTGTTGATTAATGGATAGAGCTGGTCTTTCAGGCTGGTGAGCTGATAGTGGTAGCTGAATGTTGCTTTATGAGTCTGACTCTGAGGCTTAACTGAATTAAAAGACTATGATGTTTTTAAATTAAGCAATACACTACTAAGAGACTAATAAAGCAATTAAGTGATAATCTAAAAGCACATGCAACTATAAAGCTACTAATTATCATTCTTAAGTCTTATGAATCACACCCAGCTACTACTGAATTAAAATTCTATCATCTCCCTTCCCACTATTTAGAATTAGGATGCAAGTCTATCCCTCCTTTTTTTTCCACTCTCACACACCAAGTCTCAGACAAAGATGCAGTGGAGGCTCCAGCAGGTTGTCCAGTGGGTGGGTACCTCTGGAATCCTTGTGGACTTGGATTCAAAGGTCAGCTTCATCACCACCTGTTGGTGTCCATACCCCTACTGATAAAAAATTCTGTCCTCCTTTATTCTGATTTTATATCTTCTGTTCCAGTTTTGTATTTCTGGATGCATCTTTTCAGCACCCTTGCACCTGTCTTTCTCTGTCCAAACTCCTCTTTATTGGAGGAGTCCCCAGTTACTTTTTCCCAGTTGGTGCATGCCCAAGTTTGGTGGGTTTTCCAGTGCTGTTACTTAGGCAATCTATCTTGACTTTGTATGGTATTACCTATATGGTTCCCTGGGTATGGGTGACTTTGCACCCCAAAACACACCTACCAATATCCAGTTCATACTGGCATCATACTGTTTACCATATACCCTCACCAAGACAAACCATTTTATTTTAGCCTTAACTCTTCTACCTGGTTCCAATCAAGCACAAGCAGTTTTTTATCTTGTGCACAGCCTGCATACCAAAGCACCAGAGTAATATCTTTTTCACACTCTGGTTTTGTGCTCATGTAGCCTTGCTGTCCTTGAACTCTTAATCACTTTCCTCATTCCCAGTAGAGGCCTAACCTAGGTAGGAGGCCTGGTGCTCCATCAGGACCTCCTGTTTATACCTTATCCCTCTCTAGCAGTGTCTACAGAAAGCTGTATGTCCTAAAGATGCTCACTTTACAGGCCACATAGTCTGGGGCAGATCTTTAAGCACTGGCTTTTTTTCCCCCAGACAATCTGGAAAATTGATGGGTTGCCTGTAACAAAGATGGCAGAACGAAGGTGGAGACTTAATGCAGAGATGGGTTGCACTTCCCTCAGTTAAATTTATAGTTAGGATGTATATCCTCATGCAAGTTGTCCTTTTCAGAACACTGTGTGTTCTTATTTGCGAAACCACCATGTGGGATGAGAGGTGTATTTCAGTACGTGTAGTCGGTTTTGATACGTTCTGCTTGTTTCTTATCCACTTCTTCAGCCAGGGTTTTTCACTGGTAGATTAAATCATTAAAGTAATTTATAACCTCCTAGGGCTGGGGCCAAGGACACAGGCTCATTAATGATAATCCCTACTCAGACAAATGGGGAGACTTTAGTATACTAACAACTTTCTGTTGTTCAACCTAGCTGGAAACATTGCTCATTCTGGTGTCGCACGGGCAAGGGATTTGTTATACCTGAATCCTAATTAGCCCAAGTGTTCAGTTTTCTGCCCTGTATGTACTGAGTAGCATAAAACTAATTGGTGGAATCTAGATCTAGAAGCCAAGGGCAGGGCATGCAGAAAACATGAATACCATTTCAGCTTACATGCATTTTCCTCTTTGGTCTCCATTGGAAGGAGTATGAGCTGAAAATATACTTACAGAGAAAACTAACTTTCCTATTAACAGATGTATAGTATTGGGGGTATTTTGTGAGTGACATGACAACTGCATGTCAGTGTGAAAGATATCTTGAGTCACAGATCCTCTGGTCAGAATGTTTTAACAGTACGGCTTTAGCTGGAACAATTAATAGGAGTGCCAGAGATGGTAAGTCAGCCTTGTAATGATTGAATACCCTCTAAAAAATCTCTGAGAGATGCCAGAGAATGATAAAATCTGAGCTTAAGGACCCCTGATACAGCTTTCCTGGTCCTGTTTAAAATGTGCGTGTGTTTCCTTCCATACTAATATATCTGAAAGAAAAGAAAAAAGAACTCTTATCTGACTGCAAACAAAACTCATTTTTATCTTTTACTGCCTTATAAAGTCCTGCAGAGTCTGTGAAACATCAGCTGGCTTGTCTCTTACCATCAGCAGTGTCAGCATTCTAGTCAGGTACAACTGCAACAGCAGGGTAGGGAGAAAATTTTCACATGGTGTAACTGTGCCATCTGTGGCAACGCTCTGATCTTTGTACGGGGTAGTGAGTGACATCTGCTCCTGGGAGAAGTGTTACTATCACAAGCTGACGTTAAATGGCCCTCCTAACGACAGGTATCTGTATTCTGAAACAAGACTCCACCTCCTGCTTGAGGAGACCCAAGCTGATGGAAAAGGGAGTATGCATGCCAAAAGGTTGGCATGGGCTTCATGGGGCAAATTTGCCGTTTCCTTACATCAGGATAATTCGATACAGTTCAGTGGGACTGCTTATATTTTTCTTATACCCATGCCAGGAAGAGATAGATTTAAAGAATATTTATTGTGGGCAGGACCAGTTGATCTAAGCACTATAAAAAGGGATCTCAAACACAGAAAGGGGTCCATATTTTGTATAATATGCAAACAGAGGTTGGATCCAACTCTCAGGCTTGCATGTGGGCTTCTGCAGCCTTTTCTGAAGGATTTCCATGGATTCTTCTGAGAACTGGCTGTAATCAGAGGCATTAATTACAACTGGTCTCCAGTAAGAATGGTACTTGCAAAGCCACACTGTGTTGTAAGTAGCTGGACACTATTTGGACAGATGGTTCTATCTTCTTAAAGAAGTTTTAAATTCCCTAAGCTGAAGGCTACTTGGATGGAAATCAAGGATTACTTGTAACTCTCTACTTCCTTGCTTGCTTGGAATAGTGACACTACAGAAAATCGGTTTATAATCATTAAGTCACCTTTTTTTAGATGCTTTCTTAGAATCTGAACTGTTTTCTTCTTCACTGGACTCAGTCTCTTTTTCACAAGTGTCCCTGCTCTTCCTATTAGTCTCATAAATTGCATTACCTTCTGATCATCTCCCAGTAATTTTCCAGTTTATTTACTTACTATGTGTGCTGCATGTAGCCTTACTATGAAAAGATGATTATAGTTAAGTGACAGCAAGGAAAAGAAGCACATATTTGACAGGATGAGATACCTGAGCTTAGCACTTTTACTTAAACACTACGCAAAAAATTACATTGTCATGATGAACATAGCAAACCCATGTGGAATAGCGTAAGAGGGCCAAAATATTTGTACTGGACTTAATTACAGAAGAAACAAACTGAGATTCCACAATCTGTGTTGTACAGAGTTTCATGGTAGTGATTCCTTGAGTGGGAAGTACCTCTGCAGACAGCAACCTGAAGGCCATGCAGTTGAGCTCTTTGGATCAGCTTGCTCAAATAGCTGGTAGCACCATAGAACATTTGGAGACAAAGAAGAGCTCTGTTGGAAAGAATCACAGAATCGTAGAATCATAGAACGGTTTGGGTTGGAAGGGACCTTAAAGACCATCCAGTTCCAACCCCCTGCCATGGGCAGGGACACCCTCCACCAGACCAGGTTGCTCCAAGCCTCATCCAGCCTGGCCTTGGACACTCCCAGGGATGGGGCATCCACAGCTTCTCTGGGCAACCTGTCCCAGTGCCTCCCCACCCTCTCCGGGAAGAACTTCTTCCTGATATCTAATCTAAATCTATAATGGTCATCTAGTCCAACTGCCAGACCAATTCAGGGCTGACCAAAAGTTAAAGCATGTCATTAAGGGCAATGTCCAAATGCCTCGAACACTGACAGGCGTGGACCTGTCATTGACCACTTCCCTAGGAAGTCTGTTCCAGTGTTTCACCACTCTCTCGGTAAAGAAGTGCTTCCAAATGTCTAGTGTAAACCTCCCCTGGTGCAGCTTTGAACCATTCCCATACATCCTGTCACTGGATCCCAGGGAGAAGAGACCAGCACCTCCCTCTCCCCTTCCCTTCCTCAGGAAGCTGTAGAGAGCAATGGGGTCACCTCTCAGTCTTGAGTACCTTAAGACTCTCCCAGAACTACTTACAGGAGTCATGGGGCCCATGTACATCCATGGTGTTGCCCTTGAAACGAAATTTTGAATTGCGTACCAGCACTGTGCATGTGTGCAGGTTATGGGCTAGCTGCCTCAGCTGGATCTGTGTCAGCCCGTGTGTCCGGTTATCCTCTTTGGAAACAGCACTGTAGCAGAAGGAGAAGTACCCTCAGGGTCAGGCTGAGATAAGCTTGAATGTTTCTAGTCATGGGGATCTGTTTTTATTAAAAAGTGAGACTGTGAGATGCTGCATGGTCTAACAAACAGAGACACCACCAGTCAGGCCCTGAGACTTCTGTGGGGCTCAGCCAGTTCCCGCCATCAGGGGATATGATTGTATAAACAAGGAGTGCTATGCAGAGCTGCCGCTGATTGCGGCGTGCTGGGTCAGCTGTTTTGCAGCTGACTGAGGATGCCATCGTGCTGTATTTAGGCTGTGATGGCCACCTCTTTTTCACATCATTCCATCCTCTGAAGAAACCTCGAAGATCTGTGATTAAGTCAGTGGGTATCGAAAAAGCCAATTCAGATCCATTGTCTGGATAACTCTGTACTTACTAACATTTCCAAGTACACACAGTGATTCTCTAAGCAGTCAGCAGCGAGTGCTGCGTGGCAGGAACTGAGGAAGGGAAGATGGACAGGACTGTGGTCATAGCCAAGTGCTCCTCCTGTCCTTTCGCAACTGACTCCCCTCGCACCTGTGCCCCCACTGGGGCATAGCTCTGGAGGAGCAGTTCTGGAAAATGCATTAGGAAAAAACATGTTAAATGGTTCCTTGTCAGAAAAGCTCCAAGCATCCTTCCCTGCACTTAAATTCTTCCCCTGTTTTAAATGTCAAGCGTACCATCAAATGCTGATAGTGATTTCTGCCTAATTACCATACAGGGGCACAGGAAAGGTCTGTGACGAATGTAAAAAAGCTCCATATTCTGTTTGTGACTTGTCCATCCACCTATAGGATGGTACTTTAGACCACAGGAAGCTTTTCCCTGTCTAAGTCCCTGATGCTCCTGTCTACAATGCCTGGCTCTGAAAGAGCTCCCCTTACCGTTCCAGATTAACTGACACATAACCCGAGTAATCTCGCTAGAAAACAGCAGGCTTTGTCAGTAGCCAATTTTCAAGGAAATTGGCCGTTTAAACCCACGTCCTAAGTAGCTGGCTATACATATTAGCCTTAGCTGACCTACACTGAAATGTACTGTCTGTCATGTCTTTGTTTCTGTAGTCTTTATCTTTAAATAATCAGCTGTTTTGTTTACTAGATGTTGATCATGGGTACTGTCTTTGCACTACATTAGCTCTACTCAAGGGAAAGTAATAGCTCTAGATTGAAGCATAAGCCATTTGTTTTCCTATAATGAGGAACACTCTGCTGCATGCTTTCTAACTGATTAGATGAATTATGCTTTATTTGCCTGGAGAAGAACCGTCCTTGAAAGCAACTTTCTGAAGAGGAAATGAGGCAGAGAGCGCACAAGGGAGAAGAAGGGTCTATGCCCATTAATGCTGCCTGAGCTGCATTTTCACACATTTCTTGACTGAACAATCCTGATGCTTATTGCTGGAAATGTACCAGGCTAAAAATTAATTGCAGGCTAATTACTTTATGTCAAGAGGCTGCCCAATTATTTCTCAGATTTGCTACAATAGCAATTCTAAAAGTAGCTATATGTACCTTCCTTCCTTCGAGACTGTACTGGAGGATTTTATCAGTGACAAACACAACTGGGCTAAGCCCTTTCATCAGAATAAAACTGCAGAGATCAGGTGTTTTTTAAAGAGCTAATTTCATGACTTTGGTACCTTCAGTATTTTTGATTTGTGGTGGTCGTTCATACCCACTTTTGATATGGCCATTGAAATCACGGAGGGATGGGTATACGTGCCAGGCTGTTACTCTGTGTATCTATATGTAGGCTGTTCCCTAGCATCTACACACCAATCCTGGACTTTTAAAATTATTCCACATACCCATAGAACACTTTGTTCTTTAAACCAATTGTTTCCATGATGTTTTACTCCTTGGCCTATGTCTTGGTTAAAATAAATCGTATTTCCTTTACAGAAGCAATTCATGCATTTCTTTATCTGAAAGAACAGAAGCTTTTTGCCTTTTTTTTTCGTTAATTGAACTCTCTCCACCTTTATCGTCTCAGTAGTTCCTTATACATAAGATGCATTTTGTGGGAGTTCTGTTTTTTTCTCCATTTTAAATTATTTCATACAGCAATACCTTTAAATGTGCATACCATCTTTTGCTAATCCTCCTAGAGAAGCCTAATTTCCTGCACCTATTAAACACACGGCCCCATTGTACACCAGAGAAGACCATTTCTTATTGGTCTTAAAAAAAAGAGGCCGGCAACATCTGGTTAAAATAGTGTAACTTGGTTGCCTTGATTGATTGTTGGTTTTGTACCACGGAAGGAAAAAACGTTATCTCTCTGGGACACACTTAAAAACTGGATTCTTTCTGAGTCAGTCACCAAAGCATTTGGCCGGGCTCTGGCAGAGAGCCGTGAGTGCTGTCGCTGAAGAGGCAGCTTGTTGCAGGAAGGAGCCAGCGCAAGTTAGAGACTCTGCTGATAACGTGATGGAGAGCAGTAGCCCACCTTCACCACGGTTTGCGTTGCTGGGACGTGTTTATTCAGTGCTTTGGAAGATGAAGCCTTCATGTCAGGGGAGAGCACGCGAAATAGCGTTAGATAACGTCACCAAGCAAATCGGGGACTTGCTTTCTGTCCTACCTACATTTCTCAATGAAGTGTCATCCTGCATGATGCCTGTTTCAGTAAGTTGGTTTTTTTAGGACTGATACATCCAAAAAAAAAAAGCCTACCCAGGCCTCTCTGAAAGGCAGTTATAAGACACAGGTCTTATCAAACACATGCAAGTTCTTTTTTAAAGTAGGCTATGGCTTAGGCACTCTACTTTTCATTATTTTGTGTTTGCTTCACTGAAAATGTCTCCTGAGGAAGAAGCAAAGCCCTTGGCACTTTACATTGTTCAGTGGTTTCTTTATTTTTCAGCTATGTTGTTCCATAGATGTGCAATTTGCCATTTCTTTGAGGTTTTTTGTGTCTTTGTGGTATGGAAAAATTCTGATTGAAAGATTGATGGGCAGAAATCTCTGAACTACTACATGCTTTGAGGCAAGAGCAGAAAACACAGAGAGTTACAAATGTCCTTTGGGAAGGGAGGTCAAAGCTTAACTGGGCAGGAATAGGGAAAGAGATGCCCATCAAACACTCATAATGTTGACAGAAATTCTAGAGGTCCTGGTTTCATGTAATTGCTTCACAGTGTGAATTGAAATCACAGATATTAGATTATTATTATAAGTGGGGATTACCTGATTATAAAATCAGCACATTTCAGAGTGACATTCTCACCTCCGTTGAGGCAACCTGTGCTGAACTTGAATCCTTTTTTGAGGATTAAAATGAGAATAGCGTTCTTAGCTGCATTTATTTGGTTTTGTTCAAGACAGCAATGTTGCTCCTGGAATGCATTAGGATACTCAAAAAGACACTGGAAGTGGGATACATTATTACTGATTTTCCTCAGTTTAATTAATATGGGACACAACTGATCAACTTGAAAGCAAACACCTTTCCTTTCTCTTCATTATAACTCTGTGGTAATTAATGCACCACTTCTGGAGTATTGCTTGGCCAGTGTTTTCATGTGGTTCCAACAGTACAGCATGCCAGCCCATTTCTATACGTTGTATATATTTTGTACTGGCAGGTGGCTTCTAAAAAGTAAAGATAGAACAATCCTTAGGCCTCGTGCAGTTATTGCAGATTTATTATATATGCTCTGGGTGAGTTAATGAGAATTTGGAGATACAGTTATGGTTACCTACAGACTAAGCATCACCCTTATGTTAAGCAATCCTTGAGCTGTAGGAAACAGCATAGAAGATGCATTTGTTTGGTCACTAAATCTTCTTGCGCTTTCCTGTAAAGCACTGCCAAGTCTGAAATCTTTGGATGTTATAAAAGAGGCAGCAGACTTTGATTAAACAGCTGCTCCTGTTATCTGATTTAATGGTGACGATGAACTGAATGTTCTTGTGATCCAGAAGGTTTCCAAAGCACTATGCTGATTTGTGAACTTGCATTTAGAAAGTGCCTTCATCCTTCAGAGAAATGCAATGAATCATTGGAGGGAGTGAAAAACTACAGCTGTTGAGTGGCATGTGGTAGTAGGCAATACCTAGGAGTAGGCACAGAAACTGAAGGGGACGTTATCTGCAGCGGAAACGTCAGGAGGAGACGGCACGTAGGCAGGATACAACTGTCCCAATTCAAGCAAGGCTGGTGCTGCAGAAATACTATTCTTCTTTTGATATGCCATGACTGAAATGGAGAAAGAGCTGATTCATTCTTTCTCTGCCTTTGCATTATTTATGCCAAAGTAAGACAAGTATAAAATAACTCTCATAGGAAACTCCACTCATAGGGTGGAGTTTCACACTCTCTTTCCAGTAGAACAAACAAATGCAGAATTGTTCCTAAAACTGTTACAAGATGATAGTGTTTGGTTTTACAAACAAAGGGTTTTACAAAGGGTTCTCTGAGAAACCTTTCCATTTTGTGTCTTATCACAGTTTGCTCACATGCAATCTCTCATGAGATGATGTATATATGATGTATATATGCCAATCTAGCATCCTCTTGTTAGAAGACAGGATATTTTACAGACATTAATGCTGCTAATGCTTTCTATTCTATTTATTCTTTCTACCCTTCTTACTGTCACTTTGTCCCCCAAAGGAAGGAGCTTTTTGGACTTAACTGTTACTGTTATTTCAGTTGAAGTTTCTCCAATACAATAATGCTGGCCAGCAATATGCTGGCCCTTAGAACAGATGCTTCTAAAACTTCATGTGATTTTTTCAATTCCTATTCCAGCAAACTCACATAGTGTTTTGAAATTCAGGCTTCATGTTCTTTGCCTGTGAGATTTGCCAAATAAAAGGTCTCCAAGTGGAACCTGCAGTAGCCCTCTGCTTTCACAGCGCAAGCAGAACTGCACCCAGACCCAGACCCTGTTACCAGCGACTCTGAGCTACTCACAGAGTGAAAATGGGGACTGAGGGAACTGCTGTTTTCACACAGGCACTTTTCTAGCAATGACAGTATTGATTTCCTTTTCCTTTCAGAAGGTTTGTGCACAGTTGTGTTGCTGTTCAGAGTACCTGCTATCTCGGATCTTGGGCAAAGCAGGGTGCCAGATGCTGGGTTTGGACAGAACTTTACACAGAAATGTAGGGATCTTTTTAGTCAACAGATGCACGTTCTTGTCATTCTGCAGAAGACTGGGTAGAAAATATGCCTTGGAAAGAGCTATGGACCATAGTCATAGAAAAAAAAGAGCTGGAAGATAGCTTGAGAGGAAGACAGCTTCACACGTGTCCAGTCACGCAAAATTTCTGGTGGCAGTCAGCAGCCTTAGCAGTATGGGTTATTGAGGTTCCCCATCTTTCTGTCCCATAGGCAGTTCCCCACAGGACTCATCCAACATGAACGTAGTGACAGTTGACAAGGCGCAGCAAAGGAAGAGGAGGAGCCAGAATGTGCCCTGCTCCCCTCCACTCCTCAAGTCCTTTGTAGAACCACCAAGAAAATAGCTTGAGTCTAATGCTTCCCAGCTTTCACACTCCATACTCTGCCCGCCTCCTCTTTAGCTTCCATTATGGTCCTACAGGCAGCCCCAGAGGTCAAATAGCAAGTGGTTGCAGCAGATGTGGAGATACAGGAATTTCAACGGCTGACCCAGGAAATGAATGGTGCAGAGAAGAATCATCCATCTCTTCAGGGCAATGCATTACCTCCTACCTTTTTGTTCTGTTTCTCCTGTGAGGTTTTCCCATGGGAGGGCACAAGTGAATTAACTATTTTACCATCTCACTTGTGTCCTCCCTCTGAAAGAACCACGCGTTCCCTTTTGTGCCAACTTAATTGACTGATGTAGTCAGACTGGCTACTAATCAAAATTTTATCAATATCCTAATTCTGTACCTGATCTCTCTCTGTTTGTGCTTCAAGGTCTTTGACAGGGTCCGAGAAGATTGTCCTAATTTCCACGAGAAGATTAAGCCTATTAATGCCGAACTCACGCAGCCCAAGCTGGCCATCAGTGCTGAAGATGAGGAGGAGCTTCTGACCCGGGTCAATATTGTCTTCCACTGTGCAGCAACCGTTCGCTTTGATGAACCCCTGAAGTACGTCCTGCTTTCTGTATTTGTTAAGCATGATTCAGAATGCACAATAGCCCATAGCGTGCCACCCAGTGCCTCTCCTGTAGGGCTGCAGTAACTGTTCTCCATTTACCTTTCGTGCTACATGTGGTTCTGCTCTGAATGTGCAATGTAAATGCTCTGAAAATGTCATGTGCATATGCACGTCAAAAGTGAAGTATCTTGGCAGATTTCCATGGGAACAGAAGGAAGAACTGCAAGCTTGGGTTGTAAAATAGTAAGGGAGTAAAGTATGACCTAAAACTGGGATAGGGAGAAGTGTGTCTTAGGTCAAGAGGGAGATGTTTTGGCAGAACTAGCTGGAGACAGCTTGAAGTGAAACTATGTTTTGTCTGTCTCTAAAGCAAGTGCTAATGGCCTTTCTTTGTCACTGAGCAACTGAAGAGGGAAATGAGATGTTGGTTAAGAAAAGAGCCTATCACAAGCTTTAAAATGCCCAAGACTCAGTGTAATTAACTGTTTAAAATAAATGCTCAGTTTCTGAAGGAGTTCCCTTGGGAGTGCCTGTCCAGGCAGGCTTTCCATTAAGGGAGAACAACAGAAATAAGCCACTAAACAAAGATGAGATGTGTGTTTCTATGCAAACTGTAGAGGTCAGCAAACCAAGGTGGATGATCTAGATTCAAAAATCTTCACAGTTTTCTGAAAAACACTAAAGCTGTGAGAATAAAAATCAGAAATATTAATATCAGTCTTCATTTGCTCATACATAGGCTAAATAGATACCCACTGCGTTCACCATAAATAATTGCTTTTTGCAACAACTAATTAGAGAACCCACCAGAGAGGAAGCAGCTCTTGATTTAATCTTGAACCATATGTGGAACCTGGCTCGAGATATAAGGAGCAAAGCACTGCATTAATAGCCATAAATGTTCTTAAATCAATACACGAATGGCAATGCTATAAAAATACACCACAGTGACACATAACATCAAAGGGAAACTAAGTTTTCAGTAAGGACGACAGCTGAAAGTTAAAAGAAAAAGGTAAAACGGTCATCTGCTTGCAGCAGTGTAGAAACTATTAAAAGGCTGATTGCATGCGGTCTGTCCAAATCTCTAACAGAACAGGGGAAATCCGCTGTGATTAAACGGCAGAATACAAGAAGTTGTTAAAATCCAAATATTTCAAATATCCATAAAATATATTGTATGGGTAAAAATTCTAGCAAGTTAAAGGTGAAAGCACAATATTGCTGCTCAAATAAGAATTTTGAGCTGCAACTTGCTGACGTCCTGAAAAAAATAAAAATACTTTTTAAACACGGGTGAAGGCCAAAGCCTACCACGGAATACGTAGAGCCTGAGATCAGGGGAGTGCAAAAGCAGTGCTATCAAGGTACTAGAAAAGCAGCAACAGAGAACCTAAATGAAGTATTGGCATCAACATGCAGTACATTGAAGGAATAATCCAGATGGAGTATACTCCTGAGGGCAGAAATCTGAGAAACTGTGTTACATTGAAATATTAGTAGATGCAGCTTTAATGTAAATAGAAAATTAAGGAGGAATCAATCGCTGTGGTTAGATAATATTCACCTCGAAGGCTGAAGGAACTCTGAAAGTCTCAGCAGAAATCTATGCTGGACCTATATTCTGAGCAATTTTGTTCACCCCATCTCAGATGGGATGCAGGCGACTAGAAATGTACCTGGAAGAGTACCTTTCATATGAAGAGAAGCTGAAGTAGAAGCATTCATCATGCTAGAAGGCCAGGAGGAAACAGAAATCTATAGAAAATGCTACTCTTTAACATAATAACAGCATGCTGAAAGAAAAATGGTATCTCTGGCTGTATATATTGTAATCCAAACATTGATCATACTCTTAGCTTCTGTTTTCCTTCATCTGGACTATTAAAAATTTCTCTTCAACGTTGGGGTAATTAATTTCTTCAGTGTACATTGTACTCGATAGCATTATTCATAATCTTGTGTTGATGAAAGCTTCTGCTCCTGGGCTGAACAGACTGCATTTTCCTTAGCCTGTTCCCTTCTGTACGGGAAAATGTCTTCCAGTACAAAGCGAGCAAAAAAGTTGAATGTCTGTTCACTGAGACCCATTGCAGATAGTATGTGGGACAACAACTAGCTATGCTGGTTGCTCCAAGGTCAGCCTTGCTATGCCAATCAGTCCTCTTCTCCATTCCTCCGGAATTTAAGCAGTTACCTGTAATTGTCTCTTCTTTCAGGATGAATCTGTTTTTCAGGGCCCAAGAACCCCTTGCTGCTTACTGGCACCATTGTTTAGCTGGTTTAGAAGTGGTCCTTTACAAAGGTTGAATGGAGACCATAGGAGCCGTACTGCCTCAGTGGTCATGCGTTCTGGAAATATTCGTTCCAGGAGGGGGTGGCCAATAAGTCAGCTTTAGAGATTTTATGAAATGTTACCTCTGATCCTTCGATATAAGTAAAAACATTTGAGGCGCATACTGTGGCCTGAACAGTGGATCTAACAGCATTGCACTGAAAGCTGGTTTAACCCTTGCGTTTCATTGAACCTTTCAGCTCGGCTCTGACCCCTTCTCTTCCCTTACTTCCTTTTTCATTATTTGGGGTTTGGATAATGCTCAGCTTCGATATGTTCTTTCCAGTGAAATGCTTTTTTTGTTTTTCTTTCCCCTGCCCTCTTCAGACATGCCCTGCAGCTGAATGCCATGGGCACACAGCGGCTCCTAGAGCTGGCCCGGCAGATGCAGAACCTCGAGGCCTTCATCCACATCTCCACCGCCTATGCAAACTGCGTCCGGAAATGCATAGACGAAGTCATCTACCCACCCCCAGCTGAACCCAAGAAGCTCTTTGATTTAGTAGAGTAAGTAGGGACTGCATCACCTCTTCTGACGGTGGTTTTGCTTCATTCTGCAGAAGGTCTTGGAATTGTTCACATAACCTGTCCTGTGGGATTTCTGTTCATCGTTGCTGTTATTGTGGTATGGCCTTGCCTGCGCACACCCATGCCAGCAAGAAATGCTGGCCATTAGAGTGGGACCAAGAGAAGAGAGAGCTTTCATTCTAGGTGCTTTTGAGAGGTACTGTCCACAGAATGTCATCCAGTAAGTCTGTCCTTTCTGGATTTTATCCTGAAACTAGCTTTACTGAGGTTTTCTGAAAACAGAAGGAATAGACACTCTGGTTTGGAGCCTTTTTATCTGGAGAACTGCTGAAGTCACGTTTGGTTGATCTTAACATGATTTTTCCAAATACAGAAGTATTAGAAAATAGCATAAACCATACTTAATAACTCTGTGATTTCAGCTGCCTCTAACTTTTTCCACGCAACGTTTTAAACAAGACTGTGTGATTTCATGAGGACTGGAATGAGTTATGCACGAGTTCGTTTGCTATCAGGAATGGAGTTGTGATGCTTCTCTCTGCAAGACTCAGCTCTGTTGCTACCTCTGTAAGAACTGAAATTTTTCATATACCTTAGATTAGTTTCTTTATCTCGTCAGCTTCCCAAAGTTGTTTCCACTAATTTCAACAATCCAGTGGTACTAAACTGGAGTTATATGGGGATGAGGCTGAAACAGGCAATTTTAGAAGGAGTTCAATATGAGATTCCAGGACTTTGAGGGATCGACAAAAAGGCTTACCAGAATGAAGAGTAATTAGAAAGAATAACAAAATCTGCTGATAAAGGCCCCAGGAGACCTTCCCCTTAGACAAATTTTCCCATAGCTGTAACTTGGTTTTAATTTATTTTCTAGTGGTATTCCGCTTGTGTGAAGGAACTGACTTGTGAACTAGTAACCCAAAGAGCTGGTATAAAATCTTTCTTCTCCTTGATTTAGAGTGATAGGAGGTGAGATGAATTAATGTCCACTAGGAGAACCATTGGGATTTTTTTAAAAAAAAAATTGTCTAAAGAAGTGATTTCCCCGTCTAAAAGATACATCAGAAAATATAGGACAAATCAATGTGTTTTACTTGAATTTCCCCATTAGCTCATATTCTTGGATATGTTTTCTTCTAACTAGTAGTCATCTATCATATACCATTTATTCAGCAAGTGGAGCATGGTAAAAACAAAAGAAATACCCTAGTGCATTAGAGCAATGGACTACCTGGCCCAATATCTTGCTCTCAGCAGTGGCAACAGGAGATGCCGTTTAAGGTGACTACACCAGCCTGGATACTTTCTGCATTCCGTTCCCATTTTTGAACTCTACTCCACCTCTGCAACACCCTGTGGCAGCAAGTTCCAGAAGTTTACTAATGGTGCATCAAGATGAGCTTTCTTTTACCTGTTTCAAATTGTCATGCTAGTAGTTTCATGGCATGTCCCACAGCTGCAGCATTGCAGTATCTGCAGTATTTGCCCTGTTCACTGCTCCTGCAGTTCTGTAATTCTGTACTACATTCACCCTAGACCTTCTCTTTGACAGCCTGAATAGTCCCAGCCTTTTTACTTTCTCCTCACATGGCAACGGATGAGATGTCCTCCTCTGCCTTCTTTTAACCCCGCGTTCTCCCTGGGTGCAGAGGCCACACAGAACTGCATGCGGTACTCAAGGCTTGGGCACCATTCAAATAGCTTCAAAATGACGCTGTTGGTCTTGTTTTCAGTACCTGATGATGTCCAACATTTCACTGACAATTTGTCTGCTGCTACTCACTGACCTGTAGATTTTATATAGCTGTCGGCTGTGCTTCCAAGAGCTCTTGCTGAGTTGCAACTGCCAGTTCTGAGTTCAGCAACCTCCAAACCCAGGTTAGACTGCTTTTCCCTAAATGCATTACCTTACCTTTATTTACAGTCAAGCTGATCTGTCACCTTTTTCCCCACTGACTCAGTTCTACAATGTCCCGTTGGGGTTCATTGCTGTCAGTATTACATATCACTGCCCCAAAAAGCTTACTGCCACTTGCAACTCTGCAAACAATTAAGGTTTCACGTAAAACGATTAGTGGCTCACATAAAACAGCCTCCAGCAAAGGGCTGAATGCTAATCAGAAATGTGCAGAAGTGCCTGGCTACTCCAGAGGTTGCTGCTTCAGCTGCTTCGTATAAGACTAGGAATTCATTTATCATGGTTTGCATGTGCAGCAGAGAGGATGATGTTTGAAAGAAATACTGAGTGACAGAGGATGGGCTTTCTTTGATGTGTTTATCTTGGTAGTGTGTTCGGTTGTTTTTCCTTAGCCACATAATTAGAGAGGGGGTTTCTTGCTTTTTTACTAGATTTTTCAAATTGTTTCAGTGTTTGTCCTGTGTATGTCCTATACTCCAGAAGTTCACCACCTTGCGGTACTTGTAGTGAGATGATTGATAGAAATCACAGCATGCCCTCAGCTAGGATGGCATCTGTTTCTTTACAGTGTTTGCAGGTAGCACTGTAATTGCTCACAGCAATTGAAAGGCAGGGAAATCAGGTGGGCCTTGTTGAAAATCACTGTCTCCAGGATCAAGTGTTCTGCAACTCAAAGGCAGTATGTGAAAGAGATGCATGGAGCTGCAGGGTGTTGAGGGAACAAGCTGGGGAAGGTCTGTGGAATGTTATGGCATAGGCAGAATGGGATAGAGAAAACTGAGAGCCTGGAAAGGGCAGGGGATTACTTGGAGGGAGAGAGAGGACAAAGCAGGTTGGAAGGAGATGGGAAAGACACCTTTTATTATTCACCCTGTGAGTGGTGGAAATAATATGTAGATGTATGGGTATAGAAGATTTCAGAGAAAGGAGGTTAACAGATATCAGAATGTTACCTTCAAAAAAAAGGGGGAGGAGAAAGAGTAGACAAGGAAATATAAAGCCCTTTCAAAAAGGTGGATAGGGTTTTGCATCAGCTGGCCGTGAAAGCATCCCTTCACATACAAACTTTGTCTTAAAGTGCTCTTGGGCAACTGCTTTAGGAGGCATGATCACACAACCAGATGCGATAACAGATCCATTTAATAATGCTTTTGGCCCTGCACTTGATATATGCTAATCATTCTTTATGCAGTTGAAATCTGAAGTAGGACTCACAGCTGTTTCTTTTTCTGTTCTTATCCTATTATATCCCTCCTCTTCAGTATTTTGACATTTAACCTACAAGTAAAGCCTTAGGCTTAATCTGTGTAAACCAAGTCACACTTCTAAGTGCTGCCAGGCCAATAGAGGAAACATATAATCTGCCACATCAAGCAAGGTTTGCCTTAATCTAAAGCTGAGGGAAATCAGCTTTGAAGGGTGTGCTGAGGTAAGCTTGAACACAGTGCACAGCGGCGTAGGCTGAAGCAGAACTCGTTTTGTTACTGCAGAAAACGTGGATCCGTCATTGCGTGCAAGAAACAGTGTCTTGTGAATGCAGAGTGATTAACACAGCAAGTGTGTTTTCCTGTGGCGGAGTAATTTGGAGCATATATGTGGTGAAAGCAGAGGTTACTAATTGTTTAATTAGCATCTCTCGTTTTAACGGGGCAATTGCAGCCATGAGCAAAAGCAGTAGCTTTGTGATTTGGTGTTTCAAAACCTTCAAAGTAGGTCACAGAGGAGCAGGAGCAGTTCGCTGGGCTGAACTGTCAGCTCAGCGCTCCTGTGATGGTAATGCTGGTAGATCAGATCACCTGGTAGGGTGGTTGCCTTGAGACAGGCAGGAGCATTGGGCCTCTTGACCACTTAAAGCAATGAAGAGGCTTGTCTGGAAGGATGAGGGCAAGGTGAAATTGCTTCTCATTGTACTTCTATGCCTGTCTTTGCATTGTGAGAATGCTAACCTGTAAGTCCCTATTATTTAAAGAAATAAAAAAAGAACCCCAAACCCACAAAAAGGGAGGGAAAAATACGCCGTTCAATCTGACTTCCTGAATGAACCTGGTCTTCCGCCAGGCTCCGCAGAAATAGATGCCTCCTTTTGGTAGGCTGGTAATTAACTATTCTACTCGGCAGATTCAAACAACAGCATTTTAGCTGGGGCCCTGAGGAGGCTGGGGTCAATAGCTGCCTGAACAAGCTTTGTCAATTAAGTCAATATTGTGTGCTACTTACAGCCTCTGTGTAGTTCAACTTCGTATTTTATGCATAAACAATTTTTCTACCTTGTTTCTGAAGCACGGGACTAGGGTTGCAAAGTATATGTGCCTGTATAAAGTGTTTTTTATTTAAAAACCAAATAATTCTGTGTACTAAAAACTGTCAAATTCTTTTTAACTCTGTCCAAAATGGAGAGATTCCCTGACTTCATCCCTCCCCTGCAAACTGTTTGGCAGTTTCAGTGAAGCAGTGCTTTCTCATATAACAGTTTTCCTGTAATATTTCCATCTGTCTGATGAGAGCCTTTGGAAAACCGTGTGTGTGCCACCTAAACCATCAGGTATTTGCACACTTTTAAGTTGATATGATCAAGTAATTCTCCAGGTGTGACAGACTCCACCTTATTCCTCTCCCCTTGACCTCCACCCATTTCTGAAATTCAAGGTAAGGAGGGGTGAAGTGAGGATCTGCAGGAAGCAGTATCCTTGCATTGCCCCTGGGAAGAGCACACCCGTTCAGTCTGAACTGTAAATCCATTGACTTAATTACAAATTGGATTACAGGAGTTAATCTTTGATTCTGTGGTGTAACGCCAGACTGCTGAAAGCCTGTCAGGGATTGGCAGTGGTGTGCAGGGCTATGGAAGTACAGCCAGTTCCTGTCCCTTAGACCCCAGTGCAGGCAGGACAGTGAAGCCGTGTAGTGTGCCAGGGAAGAGCCCTTCAGCCTCAGGCCCTTGCTGTAGCACCACAGTGGTAAGGGCCATTATTTTAAAGGAGTACCTGTAACTACTGATGGATTAGCTACTTGAATACCTTAAAAAAAAAACCAAACAACATGCTGGTTTTGGGGGGTTGGGGGATTTTTTTAAATTATTTTTTAGCAGCTAGCTCTGACATTTCTTAATTTGCTATGTGAACAAGCCAGTGGAAAATCAGTAGGCAGGAGCATCTAACATCATTGTGAATTGTGCTACTGGGGTAGTATCACTGTAGCACATTGTCCTGGCTTTCAAGACCTGTGTAATGCTACTCAACTCAGTAACTCAGGTTTACCCAAAATCTCCTGAAGCGTGCTTGGGAGTACAGAGGGATTGCGTTGGCTAAGGTTGTGTGCTACCTAGAGAGAGTGCCAGGTTGGAAACCTCCATCAATCTGTAGACCAAAGCTATATCTGTGTTACGGATTGCAGGGAAATGTAAAGCACGCAAGAGATGATTGCGTTAGGATGAGGTTGTATAGATAGATGAAGTTGACCTGGGCTCAGCTTCAGTGTGAAGCTTACCAGGGTTATTTTGAACATTGAAGACAAAAGTAACATTTCTCCCACAGAGGTGTTCTAAATCCAGACCAGTTGCTCCTTGCTTTGCCTTAAATGGCTTTGACTTGCTTATTCTTTGTTTCAGGCGAGGATTCCTGTCTCACTGGTCATCTCACTTGCCTCAATCTCATCTCTCTGCATGGCAGATAACAACGTTCTCCTTGTTTCCTGTAGGTGGTTGGATGAATCTATCATTCAAGACATCACACCCAAGCTGCTTGGGGACTGGCCCAACACTTACACCTACACCAAAGCCTTGTCAGAATACCTGATTCAGCAGGAGAAAGGAAGCTTGAACATTGCTATCATCAGGCCATCCATCGTGGGAGCTAGCTGGCATGAGCCTTTCCCAGTAAGCACGAATACGTAGCCATTCCCTACTGAGAGCCCTTTGAGCTTTAGCTGCAGTCTGTTAGGAATCTGTCCCTACTTGTAGCGGTGCCTGCTTGAGAAACAGGTGCCCCAGTTCATAGAAAAGCATGTGGAAGGAGTGGAGGACCTGTGCTGGAGTAGGACAGCAAGCCTTCTTCAGGAAAGACTCTTGCCTGCAAGTGAAAAGAACACATTTAAAGAATAAAAAGAATTGCTGGCATAATAATGGTGCAAAACGCTGGACTTGCAATCAACAGTCTGACCTGCAGAGGGTCGTGCCCAGGTAGACACACAGGAGAGTTTCTGTGCTAGCTGGGGAAACACAAGGTCTGAGGGTCAGTATCTTTATCTTACATGGTAATTGCTGAATTTGTTGGATTCACACTTGTATGGGCCTATTGCAGATACAAATGTCAGCCGCACAGTAGTGAAGTGTAGCTGTAATTTTGGACTGAAATAATTCATGAAGCTAAATGTACTGGTAGGAATAATGCGCTGTAACATGGCAGCCAAATTGGAAAGGCAACATAAAGTCACCTTTGGCTTTCATGCAGCTCAAAGCAGGCCAAAGATGGCTGAGATAATGCTGAGGCTCTGGGCCAAGCTCCCCATCTTGAAAGATAGAGTGAACTCTGGTAGGTGTCATAACCTGTTTCAGATCTGACAGCTCATCCCTGCTCGTAACTCCAGCTCCCACAAGTGGCAGTTTCCCTGCCTGAAGTAGGATGGGATTCAAAAGTGGAGTGGTATTTTTTTTCTTGTCTTCCTTGCCTTAGAAATTAGCTGGGGGAATCACATGAGTCTCAGTGAAGCACCAGACAGTGTAGTGTTTAAAGACAGTGTTTGTTCCGGTAGCCAAGTTACAGGAAAGAAGTGGTTTCTAAAGCCAAAGTTAGATTCTGTTGTTGATGGGTAAATTGCAGACAGAATGAGGTATCATACAATGCATTCCCTGTTTAAAATCAATTAGGTACTTCGTACTGGTTAGCTTCCTGGCAGCTGTCCCAGATGGCATCCATCTGAACTGGTGTCTTCTTGCTGCTTTGTCTACGCCACAGCATTCTAGCCCTTTCACCATTTCAAAGCCGGTGTAAGCAACACGTCATTGAAAGAAACAATAATCATTCTTCTTTTTTGCAGGGTTGGATTGACAGCTTCAACGGGACAAGTGGAATATTTGTTGCGGTATGTCTAGTTACTATTCGAGCTCCCCTTAAAGTGGAGTTAGCTACAATAGCAAGTTTAAAGCCCCACTTACTTAGAAACTGTATGCCAAAAAAGGATCATAGCAATTTTCCAAATCCGGTAGGAAGACGTCGCACGTTTGCCATACATCTGTATGCCTGTAGGGCCCAGAAGACTTCTCTATTTGTGCTGTACTCAAAAACAGACACTGAAAGAGCATTCACATTGCCTGTTCGCTGAATGTGAATTGTACTTTTTAGAATTTGGGACAAATTTGGCCAAGTTTTTAAAGAAAAGGCAAAAGGTGCATCCTTGAAACTATGATAATTCACACATGTCAAAGCTTGAATCTTGTAACAGAACTTCATTTTCCAGGCCAGATTACCACATCACCAATACGACACAGCATTACTTATCCTTTAATTTTAATTCAGAGGCATCGTAGCTAAGTCCACGGCTATAGTTTGTGACCACTCCACAATCACAAAGATTCTGGGTCTCACTTGCCATTTTTTTATAGAATTTCTCCATGTGCAGCGTAAACCTAAATAATGTGTGTAACTCAGCTCAGACTCTGCCAGTCACATGGATAATTCACTATATTCTTGCTGAACAGCGGTGTAAATAACGGTTGTGCAAAATGGTGAGGAACAAACCCATAAGTTAAATAATTAATAACTTGATAAAATATTCCCTGTAATATGAAAACAATCATTATAATTTAACATATGAAACAGTAAATTTGCACACCTTTTTTCTCCTGGCCTATATTTTTTTTTCTGAACTAAAATTGCTGCCTTAGGTCTAATTGTCCAGGCATAATGCTGCAGAGCTGTGGGCAGGTATTTTTGTTCACGTATGATTTGTCTAACCTGATTACTTTGTAAAAACTATATTGCAATCAGCCTGCTGCAGTGTATAAAAAGATTAAGAGTCTACAATCACAGGAGAGCAGAGTAAAATCCAAATATCATCTTGTTAAAAAAGCTTGTTTATACCTGAAGCAGAGCATAAATAGAAATTGTTACAGTTACTTCTGGAATCTGCAGGACCAGTGAGATTGGTGGGTAGATCCCAGCTAATGCTTTCATCTGAAACGCCCGTTACACGTTGTAGGGACATTCAAAAGCCTCCAAACGCATCATTTGTGTTCACAAAATGTTATCAGCTCCTATTCATGTCACAGTAATTATCTATCAGCCTTTTACTAGTTGCTGACTGCTCACAAGGCTTGTACTGCCTCTCTCTGCTCTACTCACAGCATCCTATGCCGTTTTCTGTTTTCTTTCATGATGTCCTGTCATCACCATGATAAAGAGGTTTCGAAGTTCCTTAAATTTGCAGATCCACTCCTTACATTTTCATGACAGGGTCTAACTTTTGTAATATGATATCCATGAGCTTTGATTTTTTTATTATTACTTTTGAGCATGAAATATGCCTGTCACAAACATTTGTCCAGAATTAGTTTGCAAGAAAGATGTTATCCAAAAAAGTTCCATTGCATTGCTCTTTATTCTCCGCAAGTGAATTACCTAAGTAAGAAGTTACAGCAGCAAACTGTCAGACGTTTCATATGCCAGTACTTTATGAAACACAGGCCAAATCCATATGCTTTCCACCATATAAACACGTGCCAATCAAATCTTTCGTCATTTAAAAATAATTTTTCCTCTCTTTTTTTCTTTTAATCTCTCAAAAAGTAAAACCCACCTAATAATAGTTAAGTCTTTGGAATTCTTGCCCATGTATCAGTCTTTTTTTAATAGTGTCCGCTTTATGAACTTACACTGGAGCTTGCATACATTTTATATGCTTCTCTTTTGCCACTCATACGTGTAACTAATACTTTCTGTCTTCAAAGTAAAAGTTTCTAGCTCTGTTGAATGCAACAGCTAACCTAATGGTGGTTTCACACATAGCTGCCAGCCTTTATCTCCAAATTAACTCTATGGAAAGTAAAGGTTTTGAGATTCTAGGGTCCCTATAGTAAATAACTCCCCCTCCCTTTTATATGAAAGCTTTGACTTGTACTGAAATAGTTTTGAAATGGAGATAGATAGTATTTTTTGGTTCAGGATAGAAAAGTCCTGAGGTTCTTGAATATAGGAGATAAGACAATGAAATTTGTGTCATCTGCACTGAGCTGTTCAGTGATGAAATACAATGATTTGGAATGTAACTATAGAATCAAAGAGTCATAGAATCACAGAATTATTTGAGTTGGAAGGGACCTTAAGGACCATCCAGTTCCAACCCCCTGCCATGGGCAGGGACACCCTCCACTAGCCCAGGTTGCTCCAAGCCTCATCCAGCCTGGCCTTGGACACTTCCAGGGATGGGGCATCCACAGCTTCTCTGGGCAACCTGTCCCAGGGCCTCCCCACCCTCTCCAGGAAGAATTTCTTCCTGATGTCCAATCTAAATTTCCTCGTTTTCAATTTAAACCCGTTACCCCTTGTCCTGTCACTACAGGCCCTTGTAAGAAGTCCCCCCCAGCTTCCTTGTAGCCCCTTCAGGCACTGGAAGGCTGCAATAAGGTCTCCCCGGAGCCTTCTCTTCTCCAGGCTGAACAAGCCCAACTCTCTCAGCCTGTCCCCATAGCAGAGGTGCTCCAGCTCTCGGAGCACCTTTGTGGCCTCCTCCGGACTTGCTCCCACCGGTCGATATCCTTCTGATGCTGAGGGCTGCACAGCCGGACACAGTATTCCAGGTGGGGTCTCATGAAGGCAGAGTAGAGGGGGAGAATCCCCTCCCTCGCCCTGCTGGAGGTCTCTATATTGAGACTTTTAGCCAAGAAAAAGACAAAGACCACCAACAATAGTTGCAAGGTGTAGATACAAGGTTGTTGTAAGTGTCCAACAGCTCTTTGGCCCCACAAGCAATGATGTAGCCTGGCAGCAGTCGGAACGAAGACTGCATGACATGGAGAAGCAAGAGAGGCTTGGCAGTGCTGATAAACAGTATTTGTCTCGCACCATCTCCAGTTGCTGCTGAATTGCATTGGACTGGTACTAGTTACCTTGAAGTGAAAGAGATTTGTTATTAGAGAGACCAAGAGATTTCGGTTTTCTGAGGGGAATAAAAAAAATAAATACATGGTTTGAATTAATGTGCTTAGGCATGGTGAATTGGTAATTAGTTTGAAAATTAGCGCTTGAACTTCTGAGTTATGCATTTAGTTTGATTACCTGGAAGTTGTGTGATTACAACCATCTCAACCAACTGTATTTCAAAATGTATTTATTAGTCAAGTATCTTTATTTAATTAAGGATGGAATAAGCAACAGGGAAGTGTTTTGGTGTCTGTGGGGCTTTTTTTTAATCACCCCCTACTTAAGTATTCAATTTCAACTTCTAAACCAAGCTCATCCTATATGGACAACAACCCACAGGTTCAGATTTGGTTCAGATGATCTTTGGGATCATCTGGGCAGAATCTGAACTCCAAACCTTGCAAAGATATTTTTTTTCCCCTCAGTCACCACTATAATATTTGAGACTAATAATTTCATTTCACAAATAGATATATTCCTTTTAAATATTCATGAAATAAGGGAGTTCAAGTTGTTCTTGATAGTCTCGTTATGTTGACTTTGCCTACAGTTGCTCCAGCTGCTGTGGGCAGAAGCTTTGTTTGTTGACTGAAAAAGCCAAAATGAAATGAATTACATTTCTGCTGGACTTTAATTGAGACATTTTGTCTCACTGTTCCGTATTACATGTAAAGACCTTCCTCCCTGCAAGGCGTGAAGCTGTAGGGCAGAACCATGGCTTCATTCATGTTCTGGGTAGCGACTGGCCCCAGAGCGCTTCAGCTGGAAGGCTGTCCAGAAGCATCAGACTGAAAAATGGGTTTGGAGGCTTCAGCTGTAGTACCTTCTGTGTCACTGCAGAGAAAAAAGTCAGCAACTACGCACAGAAATAAAGCCATACCTGATAAAGAAATATCAAACCATTTCCAATGTAAAAAGTAACTTCAAACACTTAAACCTGAAGTCTTTATTAAATACCCAATCTATGAGATGTCTGCTTCACCCCTGTGTATATGACATTCACATGCTGCTCTGAATACAGGCATGTCTGCAGCACATCCATCAAAATTCCTGGTTTTGAAGACCTCAGAAGGGTCTTTAGTGTACCTGTGACAAGGTGATAGTTGGTCACATAGTGGTCTCTAGTGGGCATGTGTTCACAGCAGTGGCACATTCAGCTGAGCTTGATTTGCTGCTTTGGTTCTTCTTCCTTGTTTTCCCTTGAAAAATCAGTAGTAGAAACAACAACAACAAACATCATAGTGATGTTGGAAGTTAAGGTTTTAATGTCAACGCATAACCACGGTTCAGATGAGGGCAGCAGAGGTTAACTGCATGCCATGGGATTGAGGAGGATGGAGTCATGTGGGGAAGCTTACACAGCTGCCTGTGTCTGAGTCTGTCTGTCTGTGACCCCTCTGCCAGCTGCACCAAGGATGAGATGAGACTGCTTGGGAGTCTTACCTCATCAAAATTCTGTCAGTCCTAAGTGGTATTCCCTTACTTGCAAGCTGTGAAATGTAATGAAACCATCTGATTATAGAAGGGGGAAGGAGGGGGAGAGAGGCAGAACAAAAAAACAACCCAGGTAAGCACCTCCCAGACAGGGGATGCGGTGTCCCTTCAAAACCACCAGTGACCAGTGAACAACGTCATGTGCTTTACAAGTTAATACCAAGCTTAAATGCCTTTTTATCACATCTTTCTTCTCCCCAGACTTCAGGCAAGGTGCTAGGCACAGCTGGGCACTTCCTGTCTAATTGCTGTAGTAAAACTTCATCTTTCACAGCTGGAGAGCTATTTCATCGTGGAATGGGAGTCTTAGAAGTAAAAAAATGCTGTAACAATTTCTTTGCTCTAACTTTTTAATATTCATGGATCTGTAGAGCATATTCCTTTGCCCCTTCATTCAGTCCTTCCCTCTGGTTTTACATGGATCTAAATTATAAGCTTTTTTCCTTCCTTGCCTCACTAGCGCTTTGAACCTCCCAGCTCTTTCACTGGATCCTCAGCTTCTACATCAAACTCAAATTCATTGCATTTCATTTCCCATCTGCTAGATAACTTGATTCCAACCTTGACTCTTCTGTTGGGGCTTTCTTTTGTTATTTGCTCCGTTCAGCTCTCACACCTGACACACACGGGGAAGTTCCTTCACTCCATTTCACCTCTGTGTTTCTAACTGCTGAATTATCCGCTCTGATTCAGTCTGCCACGTTGTTGCCATCTGTTGCCCTGTGTCTTCTGTGGAACCTCCAAAAACTAATTGGTCATCAGGGAACCCTTTGATAACCTGAGGTTAAATATATGTATTCTGGGGAGCCTGATCCCCTGACAAATGGACTTCCAACCAAAGCAGAATGAAAATCATATGCTCTTGCCCACCTCTTCTCTTTGGTTGTTAGTACTTTGTAGTTTCACTCATTCATTTCCCGAGTTTCACTGGGTGGTGAACTCTTCAGGGCAGGGGCCGTGTCTTGACTGTATCTTTGTGCTTAACAGACACAGCTTTGGAAAAGAGGAGGGCGGGAATATGTCCAAAGAAAAGGGAATAAACTTTTCAAAAAGCCTATTGGTGTCATTTCCGAAGTGACTGCTGTCCTTGGGGGACACTCAGACCTCTGCCCGTGTCATTTAAGAAAATGTAACTTCAGGTATTACTGGAAATTTTGCTTCAGTAAATTCAAATATATTTCTTTCCTAAGGTATTTCTTTCATATTAAGTTAAATGAGAGTAACAGCTTTTCTTGCAATACACAGCACAGATGTCGTCGTGTTTTAGGCTTCCTCTGAAAGTGCAGAACAGTGGGATCCTTGTGAAATGCATCTTTGTTTTCACAGAAACCAAATAATCCTCTACAGCAGGTGCCAGGTTTGAAAAGTGCTAAGGGTCTGTCCTCAGTACAAACCGATGAAATCTTACCATGGCTTTCCATCACTGACTATTTTCCTTTGTCCCACAGGCAGGCAAAGGGATTCTGCGGACCGTCATCGCCAACAACGAAGCAGTAGCAGATATGATTCCAGTAGACGTTGTCATCAACCTCACCCTCGCAGCTGGGTGGTACACTGCTGTGCACAGGTGGGGCGGCACTCCTGTTTCTGCCAGACACGGGCATTTACTGCCTGCACCAGGACTTTAGAGGGAACCAGAAAATAATTGAAAACCTGTGCAACAGCCTTGTTGATTCCTTTCCTAGTTCATGTTTTCTTCCCTGGGTTGGTAAGAACTAAGAGTGTAGGAGGAGCAATAAAGGCAGGGTTTAGAGTCAAGAAATCTGTAAAGCTACAGGGGAGATCTGTTTCTTAGTACAACGCAAGCTCAGCTGACAAGTCTCTCTCTTAGAAGTCACTTTTCTGAAGGCCAAGAGCTCTACTGTAGCTTCTTAGCAGCCATTTTTGGGCCTTCTTTCTCAGGCAGCTACCTTGAGTGGCTTTTCAAGTGGCTTCTAGATTTTTCTTGGTGAAACTGAAAGATTATTCTTGAGGTGGATTGAGAACTGGCTGAACGGTGGAGTTCAGGGCTGTGATCAGTGGTGTGGAGTCTAGTTGGAGGCCTGTGACTAGCGGTGTTGCCCCGGGGTCAGCACTGTGCACAGTCTTGTTCACCGTACTCATCAATGACTTGGATGAGGGGACAGAGTGTACTCAGCAAGTTTGCTGATGGTACCAAAGCGGGAGGGGTGGCTGATACACCAGAAGGCCGTGCTGCCATCCAGGGAGACCTGGACAGGCTAGAGAGTTGGGCGGAGAGGAGCCTAATGAGGTTCAACAAGGGCAAGTGTAGGGTCCTGCACCTGGGAAAGAATAACCCCAGGCAGCAGCACAGGCTGGGGGTGACCTGCTGGAGAGCAGCTCTGCAGAGAGGGATCTGGGAGTCCTAGTGGACAACAGGGTGACCATGAGCCAACAGTGTGCCCTTGCAGCCAAAAAGGCCAGTGGCATCCTGGGATGCATTAAAAAGAGCATGGCCAGCAGGTCGAGGGAGGTCATCCTACCCTTCTACTCTGCGCTGGTGAGGCCTCACCTGGAGTGCTGTGTCCAGTTCTGGGCTCCTCAGGTCAAGAAAGACTGGGAACTACTGGAGAGAGTCCAGAGGAGGGCTACAAAGACGATTAGAGGACTGGAACATCTCCCTTACGAGGAAAGGCTGAGAGAGCTGGGGCTGTTTAGCCTGGAGAAGAGAAGACTGAGGGGATCTCATCAAAGTTACAAATATCTAAAGGGCGGGTGTCAAGAGGATGGAGCCAGACCCTTTTCAGTGGTGACCAGCGACAGGACAAGGGACAATGGTCACAAATCGAAATGCAGGAAATTCCATCTCAACATGAGGAAAAACTTCACTCTGAGCGTGCCATAGCACAGGAACAGGCTGCCCAGAGAGGTTGTGGAGTCTCCTTCTCTGGAGCTATTCAAAACCCACCTGGATGTGTTCCTGTCCAACCTGCTCTAGGTGATCCTGCTCTGGCTAGATCATCTGACTAGATGATCTCCTAAGGTCCCTTCCAACCCCTGACACTCTGATTCTGTGAAAATGCTCTGCATGTCTTCCTTAGAAAACACTGGACAATATAAATATATTATGGGCTGGTAGGATGGGGAAGATGATCTAAAAAAACCCCATTCTTTGCATTGTTAAGAACGGTATGTGTAAGTGACACTGAAGACTTTAGACCTTTTCCTGCGTACCTCTGCCTCTGACCTTTAATCATTAGATAGGAAGTGCTACAGAGTAAACAACATGAATTATTCTGGAACTGCATGCAACTCTGAGAAATCAATACCAGGCAAATAAAAGGAGAAATATTTCACTTTATTAAAGCAGAGTATGCCCTCTGAACTGAGAGTAGAGAAAAGCTGCATACAGTAACCTAAATACAGGTATCCTAAAAGGATCTTAAAAGGCAGCTCACCAGCTTTTCAGAGTTATTTTTCTGATAGTTTCATCCCTCTCCATCGGCAACAGGCAAAGCAGCATGGTCTAGGAAAAATAAATACAGCTTCCCTTTACACACCCCTCCACTCCTGAAACCGCCCACCCAGATGAAGAGGGCTAAGCCTATTCATAAAGCTGGAAAAGGAGACGAACACATGCTGATGAGCAGTATATCAGCACACAAGTCGATTTCCCAGCTCTGACCATGGTCGGAGAAGTGCCATTCTCTTAATTTTTCATTGACACAAGATACACGCTTTTAATCTGGTTCCTACACAAAAAATTATTAGGCTAAAGGAGCAATTGCAGAACTTGATTTAAAGCTTTGTCTAGCTGGGCACAACCCCAGGGTTGGCAATCTGTGTACAAAAATAAAGAGCCTGAGCCTTCCGTAAATTTAATTTCTCTGAGAGAGTTTCAGGTTTACGTGCTGTCTTGAAGAACAGTATGTGCGGTTTAATTATTTTTTTTAGATCATCGAATTAGAAAGTCAGTATCCTGCAGGGCAGGTGACATTACCAAGGGAAATTAGATTCTAAAACTTAGCAGAGAATTGCAATCATCTTCACTATATAGTGCAGAAACTCTACAAAGGTTTGCACTCTACCAAGGTCACCAACTCGGAGGGTGGAGAATGGAAAAAAAAATCAACTCTATTGGAATCTGGGAAAATGGAGAAATCCTCTGTGTTGGTATTTAATGGGCCTGACCCAGTGGAGTAAGTGGAAGTCTGTGTTTTCACTTCAGTGCACTTTCCATCAGGCTCAGCACTAGGTGAGTTTTCTGTATGGGAACATGCTCCAGATTTAGTCCTTAGTGAGATGCCATGTTGATGTCCATAATGCAGAGTTTCCTTCCCACATTAAGCACTACTGTGCATTTTTATATTTAATACTCTATCAGAGTTCTACTCAGCAGTTCAAAGTTACAGTAGATCCAGTCTGCTAGGGATTAATAATAATGACAATATACAGTCAAATGCCATGATTTGAAAGGATTAGTTAAAAAGCACCATTCAAACTGTGCATTATCCAACCACAGTTTTCAAGTGTTAGTGTGCTAGATTTCCTATCCCAGGTTTAGGGGGGTTTGTCTCCTGGTATCTTTAGTCATAGGAGATTTGAAAAGAAGGGTTCCTCCTAGGCAGCCTGCTCCAGCGAAGAAAGGCTCCGAGCACCACAGGAGCACTAAGACGCTGTATCCACCAGCCAACCTCCTATCCCCTGTTTAAGGCCAGATCTCACCTCTTGTAGCATTTTGGCAGGTGGCTCCAGCTGCTAATGCAGAGTAAAGAAAGATGCTGCATTGTTGGCATCACCTGTACTCTTGGCAAGGCAGGCTTCAATCAAAAAAGCTGTTTGACTAATTCTTGCCTTGTACCAAAGGAAGAAATAAAACCAGTTTGCTCAATATTTAGTTCCATGCCAGAGAACAACCAAACATTATTTAGTATTAAAATGAGAATTTTGTTGAAATAGATTGATTCGTAATCACCACACTAACAAATGGGGTTTAAAAGTAGCACAGATCACATCCGTTAAGTAAATGATTACAGAATACACAGTGTGTCCCTGGGGTTGGCTTGGGCCAATTATTTACTGCATACTAAGAGTAACTATTTAAGAAAAAAGCAGGAATCTGTCAATATGCATGCTTTCTTATTGTTTTTATAAGTTTTGATAAGAGATATATGGATGATTTTTCATAAACCCCATTAACTTCACATGCACTCCAGAATCTGACTGACTACTATTAGAACTACTGTATTTTCGTATTTGTGAAAAACAACAACTTCTGCATATTTTTTTTATGAGCTGATACTGTTTCTTGGGCTGTTAGCTTTCCTGCTCCATTCATAAAGTTTTGGGTGCTTTTCTTCACACTTTAAAATAATACTTCTTTCTCTTTTCCAGACCAAAGAACATGTTGGTGTATAACTGCACAACAGGTGGAATAAACCCTTTCTTCTGGGGAGAAATGGGTAAGGTCTGATTTAAGCCTAGACTGTGTCAAAACAATAACATTCCTCGGCCAGGCTCTGAAAAGGAGGTTTCCTATATTTAGGTGGCATTGAGCATCTGCCATTCAAACTGCAGGTGGGAGGCCCAGTTGCAGTCCACGAGGGTCCTGTGAGCAAAAGCTCCCAGCGCTGGGCATTCAGCTCAGGAAAGCGGCTATTCAGTTTTCATTGTGGGCGTAATCACATCAGCAACCCAGCCAAGTATGTGCTGTGCTTCACTGAGGTATCAAAGTGGTGGGAAAGGGAATAGAGAGCCAGCACCTTAATTCCATGAGAAGATGCTCTGTGTAGCCGTAACAGAACATCTTCCTTTTCGGATTGAAAATGTTTTCTGGGTTTGGGGGTATTTTTGTGCTTTGAAATCACTTGGAGAACCTTGATAGTGAGTGAAAACAGGTATATTAAGGAAGTAGAGTAGCCTTTCTTCCTCCTTCTGTGAAGAAAATTCTAAATAATTGGTATGGACTTCAGAAGGGAAACCTTGAAATGACAGATGGCCTTCAAGAACAGTTTTCCTTTTGAGCATACATTTTGTCAGTGGAAGAATTAAAATTATTTTTGTGGCTGACTCCTCTTCAGGTGGATGTTTCTGAGGCAGTGGTGGTAGAAAGGGAGACAAATCCTGACACCCTTACAGTGTAACACTCACGCTGAAGCCAAGCAGCAGAAATCCTACATACAGTCAGTACATTCATGGACAGATGTACGGGGACAGACTGACTTTCTGTTATACATTAATTCATATCTTTGTGCTTTAAATACAGGATGCTGGAAAATCACTGCTGTGGTGTTTCAGCTCAGCCTTCGCTTTGCTTTGTCTTTGCATTATTTAACTGGCACACTGTAAGTCAGCAGAGAACCAGACCTCAATGCATTCTCAGAATGAGGCTTGTCTGAAAATCCCACTCGTGCCCTACCGTGAGATTTGATCTAGCAGGGAAGGGGTTTCAGCAATCGGCTGTGCGGTGAGAAAATGACACCAAGTTCCTGGTATGTTCTTTTATGAGAGAACTGACGTTGTGGTTTGTCACAGTCGTGAGAAGAGGCGAGGCTTCACAGATTGCTGGAAAATGGAGCCGCTCTTCATAACGTGTAAAGTCAGATCTTCCGTGTCCTTTTCACAGCACTAAATGCAAAGCTCTTCATGGGCTGCTGCTTCAAGCACCAGCCACTGCTACCTGAGGTTGGCCTTTCTCCACCCATTTTCAGTATCCTTTCACTGATGAAAACAGCAACGTATTTAATGCATTGTAACTGACCTTACTCTGTTACTTTGCTCATAACTGGGGATTTAGCGATGAACTCACCTGAGCACAGCAGAAGCTTGCATAAGCAGTTCAGCTGCGTGGTGGGACCGAAGGCAAAATTTTCTCCCTGGGTGACACTGTGGAGCTCCCTCTACCACATGTTATATCCACAGTTTTCCAAAGATCAGCAGGCTGCACAGGGGTATTAGGTATAAATTCATGAAGAGGTATTAGGATGGAGTATCAAAGAGCAAAATTTTGCCATTAAAAATGTTGCGTGGTTTAAGAAATGAGCTTGGGAAATGTTTATTGCATTAGGATGTTACGACAGCGACCATCCGGCCTGAACCCTCAATTCAGTCTCCTGCCAATTTCTTTTTGGTAAATACACACAATTCTAAAATCTTCTTTATATATATGACAAACTTTCTCGACTCACACTACTTTCTCTAACCGTGTACTCACTATTTAATAGTGTACTCAGGATTATTTGGCTTCTAGGCAGCCAGTTTCATCACGTGAACTTTCAGCAGGCCTTTCAGAGCCATGATCTCTGCAGTAAGAGCTACCACTCCGTAGTCCAGCTCCTGTGCAGAAGGACTGAGCTTCACCCACCAGTTCTCTCTTCCTCACACGGAGCAGCACCTGCTGCTCGAGTGGTCACCCATTCTTTCTGAAAGCCTGTTTCCAACTGTGTTTAGCCCTGCCAACCTTTCAGGTTGAAACTGTTGAGGCCACGTCTCTACCTCCGTCATGTTTTCAGCTTTTTCAGAATTTTACTTTTTCCCAGTATGAAAGAAGCCATCCGATGCAAACATAGAGGAGACGCAGGATCAACAGAGGGAAAGAGAGTCTGTTCAAGTTGGCTGGGGAGGCTGAACTGGTCATCGAGGTGCAGGGTTGTGAGAGCAAGACTGGAAGATGCTGAGAAACAAGGGTGGGGACTGGGAGTCATCTGGTGTGGGACTGAGCATTTTAGTGCAAGTCAGATATGGGGTTTGCAGAGGGGAGGACCTTGTTAGGGAGACTTCCACAAGGACCAGCTGTAGGAATGACAGGCGAACACAACAGGGTAGGGGTTTTTTTGGTGGGAGAGGAGGAAAGGAGAGAAAGATCAAATAGAGAAACTGAGACTGGAGTGGGCTGAGGATGCCCTGGGTAGGGAACAGAAGAGACTGAGGTGGGAATAATTTGAGTGCAAAGGTGATGATGAGCTTGGAGGGAGGGAGGAGAAAGACATCTAGAAGAGAATTATTTTAAAAATATATGTCTACTTAAGCGTTTGTGCTTAAATGTCCATTGCATACCAGTTTACAGATCTCCAGATACAAAACATCTAGTGTGATGTATTTCTTTTCCAAATAAGGATATGCCTTGGGATTTTTTCTTACTTTATTCCATTACTGCTGCTATTTTCCCTGCTATTACAAAAATGTGGGTCAGACAACAGAGTATTAATCTGAAAAAGCGTATTCTGCTTTGCTGCAGTCTAAGTGTCGTTACTCTGACTTTGTGAAGTACATTTTGCAATTTCTGCTCAAAACTAAACCTTAAAGCAAGCTTTAAAATGCTGTTCAGCATGGGAAAATTTATTTTCAGTTTCTCCTTGTCAGCCTACCTAGGTGAGACTGGTGTCCGATTCTCCCTCTGCGAAACCTGCCTTCGAGTCGAGTTACAGAATTTGCTGCTGTGGTTTTGTGCTCTGGTCAGAGGGAAAGACCACCCACTCACTAAGTTGTTTCAGTAGCTCCTACAGATGATGCGCTTCTGGTTCGGGGTTCTCTGCCTGCCTGACCCATCTGCCTACCTGATTCTTTCTCCCTCTCTCCAAAACACAAACTGTTACAGCATAAGGGTCTTGCTGTGCTTACAAAGTTGAAGACTCTAGAAATTAGGAGATAGCACAATTATGCTGAGTCAGCACAGGCCAGGCTAAAGGGATGTTTATAAAGACAATACCTGTAGCATTAACTGTTCCAAGTTACGCAAAACTGGTGTTTTCCCCACTTCCTTCCAGTAAGTCTTTCAGGTTAGTCTCACTGCCTTCTTATGTGCATTTTAAAGCAAAACGACTTTCATTCCTGACTTCCACAATTTCTCTTGCGTTTTCAGCAGGTACCTCATCTGCTATTGACATATGTGCTTCTTGCACAGAGTAGTATCATGGCATAATTACTGTAGCTCCTTTACTACAGCTGCGTTTTCTGCTACAAGCCTTAAGTAAGCAAGATTACAGGGGTGTTGCTGATTGGTGGGAGTTTGGCATATGGCAGATGATCTGAAATGACAAGGGCTGCATCTTCCACTTACTGATTGGTTCGTTCTTGATACCCTGGCCAAAGATGCCAAAAATGCAAAGAGGAAAGAAAGGCAGTAATGTCTTTAACGTATTTCCAAAGGGAAACATCAACCAGTTACAGCTGAACACAGGATTGGCAGTACAGGGACATCAGGATTTGAATAAACAGCTATAAACATATGCTGCCGACAATATCAAACTTTCCCAATTCCAAAGTATCAGTGGTTCCCAGTTAAACACATAGGTTTCCATTAGGAAATGAATTGACCAAATGAAACTAAATGAATTTAAATATTGATAAGCAGATGAGAGTTTGTAAATAAACTGGGATTTAAAGCACCTCTTGTAGAAGCTTCCTTAAGGGAGAAGCAGCAGAGTTCATGGGATTGCTTTCCTGACCCATGAGCTACTTGAATGAGCACAAATGTACAGCTCTGCCAAACTGGGAGCGGATCTCCTTACGTTTAAGCCAGCTAGGGCTTTGTCAAAGTATAATCGTAGGAAATGGCCATGCTGCTAACACAGAAGAAAGAAACTCCACGCGCACTGCTTAGACAGACACAAGGTTTGCCAAGAGCTGGGCCAGGACAGTGCCTTCCTTCCCAGGAGCCCATCCTAAACTCTGCTTATCACCACTACACTGCCAGGAGTAAACACCTTTCCAAATCTTCAGTGAAAGTGCTCCAGTGAGCGCTCCCTTCCAGGCACAACTATATGGGAAAGCTTAAATAGGAGGTTTTTTGGTAATCCTTGCCATTTTGAGAGAACATGCTCCAAAGGATACATTTTCCATACCACAGCCCACAAGATAACCACATTATTGCAGTAGGGTGATGTGAAACAGAAGGGATGTCCATCAGTTCTAGCTGTTCAGGTGCAGGATGAGTTTCAGGAAAAGTGGTTTTCAGCCGTTAAACCTGCAGCGTAGGGGACACACAAATTAACAATGAACTTGCACTAAAATGTCCTATTTTAAAAGTCTTTGTTGTTTAAACTTTGCAGCTAAGTAGCTAACAGGTGTCCTCTAATTGCTGTTATTTAGAACGAGTACAGCAAAAATCACTACTTGAAGTGCAGTAATGAGCTGACCACAGACACGTGAGAATACTGTCTGAATATTGGAATCTGCTTATCATAGCGTGATCTGGATGTTTCTTGTGACTTGCAAATTCTCATCTGGTTTTCTAGTTCTAACATAAACTTAGAGAGTAAACTATAATACGAGCACAGATTGATGTTGTAAGTCTCAAATTCTTCTTTAAAAAAGTAAAAAAAGCCTGTATATTCTTCTTCACTGGTGCTCAGGAATAGGAGCAACATCTGTTTGTCAGTCCCCAGAATGATAGCCTTATATTCAACTACTGCAGTTCTATTAGGCCTCTGCAATATGCAAATGCCCCAAATATGCACATCTAGATGCCACTGCTGTGGCACTGTGCCATTGAAAGAGCTCAGAATCAGACCCAACATGATTTGCGCCTTAACATACAAAGGGAATGAAAGATTACTACCCTATCATTAGTTTTCATGATAGAATGCAAGGCAGTTTGCTGATTTAGTGCATCCAGACCTCTTCTGAAAACAGGCTGAGGTGTTTGGTGTTGTGGGTCAGATATGGTTTGAAAGGATATATGGAAGTCACTTTAGATGCAGCATCCTATGTGTGTTAAGCATTGACCTTTTTGAAAACTTGATTAGAAATTAGAAATGTCATTTTTGTTTTATGCTAGCAGATCAAAGTTTGCTTTCAGTGATCTGAAGATATGATAATGCTTATGAATTTCTTCTGCATCTGCTGCAGGAGAAAGCAGAACTGCATTTCCTTGGTTGGAAGGATTTCATAGAATCATAGAATCACAGGATGGTTTGTACTGGAAAGGACCTTAAAGACCATACAGTTCTAACCCCCCTGCCATGGGCAGGGACACCCTCCACTAGCCCAGGTTGCTCCAAGCCTCATCCAGCCTGGCCTTGGACACTCCCAGGGATGGGGCATCCACAGCTTCTCTGGGCAACCTGTTCCAGGGCTTCACCACCCTCTCTGGAAAGAATTTCTTCCTGATGTCCAATCTAAATCTCCCCATTTTCAATTTAAACCCGTTACCCCTTGTCCTGTCACTACAGGCCCTTTTAAAAAGTACACCTCCAGCTTCCTTGTAGGCCCCCTTCAGGTACTGGAAGGTGCTCTAAGGTCTCCCTGGAGCCTTTTCTTCTCCAGGCTGGACACCCCCAACTCTCCCAGCCTGTCCCCATAGCAGAGGGGCTGCAGCCCTCAGAGCATCTCCGTGGCCTCCTCTGGACTCCAACTGGTCGATATCCTTCTGCTGTTGGGGAACCCAGAGCTGGATGCAGCACTCCAGGTGGGGTCTCACGAGAGCAGAGGGGGAGACTCCCCTCCCTCGCCCTGCTGGCCACACTTCTCCTGATGCTGCCCAGGATACAGTTGGCTTTCTGGGCTGCCAGTGCAAACAGCTGGCTCATGTCCAGCTTTTCAACCACCAGTACCCCCAAATCCTTCTCCTCAGGGCTGCTCTACAACTGCCTGCTCTTCCTCAATTACATGTAGGCATTTTGATAAGGAAGTTTATGGCTGCCACTACTAAGTCTAGAGTAAGACTGTGTTTCAAATAGGCAATAGATGGACTCATCAATTTTAATGCCAGAAGGGACTGTGGCATCACTACATAGTCAGATAGTTCACAGTATTGTAGGTTAAACATGTTAAGCAACATAACCACAGCATGTTGGTGTGATTGTGCCCAACTCAACTCAAATTAACTGCCTGATTTTAAGTAAAATGCCTGTTCCCTTACAGAGCAGTACGTCATGTCCACGTTCAAAAGGAACCCACTGGAGCAGGCCTTCCGAACACCCAACACTCACTTGACGTCCAACTACTTGATAAACCAGTACTGGATAACTGTCAGTCACAAGGCACCGGCCATACTTTACGACCTGTACATGAGGCTCACAGGGAGAAAGCCCAGGTAAGAAACTGCACACCTTCAGCCTTCTGCATGCCTGCCACGGTTTTGGAGAGCCGATCTCTAACAAGTTCTGAGATCTGGCTGCCTCAGCCTGGAGTCCCGGTCGTCTTCCCTTTTCCTTGTCTCGAGGAGATTGCACACACAGAAAAGGAACCACATGACCGTAGCCTAGGGTTCCCACCCTTTCCAGTACCTGGGGAACAGCACAACTTTTAAACTCAGCTTTATATACTTCACAGGTTCCCAGGACAGAAGAAAGGGAGCGGTAGTTACACTGTCCTCTGTATAGCAAGATTTCCACCATTGCAACTTTCTGATGTGATTGCCTCTCTCTCTCATGAGGTTGCGTAAGGACTTGAGACTGGCAAGATTTAGAACATTCCAGCTAGTGTTTTTTTCCTGTAAATCAGATGCATAATTAGTAGTTGCCAGCACTGACCCAGCATCCTGAAATCTAGGACGTTTCTGGGTATGAATAAACTCTGAATTGTTTTTACAGGAAGAGTTTACCATTACAATTGGTATTTGAGCCTTGGAAATATCATGGCTTGGAGGAACACGGGCATGTGTGTCCCATGTGGAAGAAATCCTAGTGTAAATAACATAACTCAGCCAATGTCCTCCTTTACTCCCTGCCACCACGGAGGATGATTTATTGTTCAACGCAAGAATGGTATGCCAGCATTGTGTTCCATGTCAGCCGCTCTGTGCTCCTCTGCTAGTTAGAGAGCTGGCTTCAGCTGTTTGTAGGGAAATCCCTGGCTGATGTATTGTTCTGATTTCTCTCTGACATTCTTCTACAGAGGGAAATCTGTCCATAAAAAGACTGCCAGTTATCCAGGAGGTAAGAATTGCCCTAGAAATAGAGGTAAACTGAAATGAGCACGAATAGGCTGGAATCTCCAAGGTTTGCTGAAACAGGCAGCAGTAAGAGCTTGGCATTGCCGTTACAGTTGACATTTCACAAAGATGATTGGCACAGGTAGGCAATGGACATTGGCAGTGATACCGTACTTAAATTTCATACAGAGCTCAGCATGAACTCATGTTGAGAAAGATGTCTTCAAATCTGAACTGTCAGATTTGTACCTGAGCAAACACAACACTTGTGAGTTCACCAAGTCCCTTTTTCTTTTCTTTTTAAAATATAATTCCCCATTTCTTTTTACATGCTACTCAGGCTCATCCAGGTTCTGCTGCAATGTGGTTGAAAGCGTAGTAGCAGCTCATTCTTCCTTTTTTCACAGCTACCTAAATTGTGGGCCTTTATGCAGTAAGGGCAGTAAAACACATTCAAATTAAGAGTTGAACGTGTCACTGAACCTGCTTTAACGTTTCCTTTAATTTTTCCCTCTGCTTCAGTCAGAGCACCTAGGCTTCACTGTCTCCCACTTGTCACTCCCATCTAGTCAAGTGCAAGCCATCTTCATGGCAGTTTCTCTAATTCTGTCCATGATCCTATGCCAGATTTGCCAGCAGAAAGAAGAAACTTCTTTGCCAGGACCAAGACTCAGGCCTCAGTCCTCTACTGTGTCAATACTCAATTCATCATAAGGTGATGAGTTATTATATGCAATATCTGGGAGCAGCTTATGGTTTCACAAGTCTGCTGTATGTTCAGGACCAGCCTATGCCCTTCACTAATTGGAATTGCAGGGTACCTCAGAGGAACTCCGTTGTAGTTCCTCCTGCGCAATACCCCACCTACCAAAGGGTAGGTACAAGAATTGTTTCCTTCAGCAACAGACTCCCGAGAGGCTTACTTTAAGCGTTAGCTCATTTCACATTAATTGCCATAGCAAAACTGCCCTAAATGGCTTACTGTTATTGCTGCACATCCATCCATGACTTAGAAAATAATGTGTTTTATTTCAATAGTAGTCTCCTGGGGCACTGTTACACCTGAGAATCAACTCATGCAAGGCTCCGCACAGGAGCAAATGAAGAAATCATTGCTGTAAACAGTTTTGTAGAAGACAAGATGTATTTCTGAAATGTAGCTAATAAGGCTACCAGTGACAGCTAACACCTGCTTTCTTCCTCTCAGTTCCTCCACAGTGGAGAGGGAGATCTGCTACAGGAAATCTTTGCCATAGCCTTTGAGAGGCTGCAGAAAAGCATATTTCTACTTGGCTGATGTTTTTCAGTGAAGCATTCCTTCATCCAAATTAGTAAATATTTTGAATGTGGTCACAAGATTTTAGCTCACGTAGCGTGAAACTCAGTTTTCATACAGACCTCTTTAGCTGCCTCATTTCTCTTTTTGACCCTTGCTTTTAGCCACTCAGATATGTTGCTTTGGGTAGATCTGCAGTCAGTCAGAGCTTATTGTGCCCACATCATTGACAGGAGGTCGCGTGGATAGCCTATTTTCAAAACGTAAGTAGGGAAACACCATTCATTTTTCCCAATGGATTCCATTAGCCCTAAGCACTTTAAAGATATTGATGGCTTTTGGGGAGCCAGTTTGAGGGGCAACTTCAGATCTTTGCAATCTAGCCATTGTTTCCCAAGGTATTATTTCCTAAATTATTATTCCTATTATTATTGTTTCCTAAAAGGTATTAAAATATGCACAGACCTTTGCCCCATAGTACTTGCCTGCGCAGGCACAATCAGGAAGATTAATCTGAACTAATTTTAAAGTAGTTTATCTAAAATTCATTCAATCACTGTGCATATAATTATTCAGAATGAAGGTTCCCTTAATATAATGGTTTGCTTAGCTTCTAAATGAAGGCCACTTTAATTCTGAGCAGGAGTGCCTATATAAGGTTTCAGGGCTCTTTCAAATCGCTGTGGGTAAGCTGCACAGTTCTCTGAACTGATGTACTCATTGTGTCTTTTCCTGCTGTGCTTAGTGCTTATCATCATGGCAGTCACATCTGCATGGGGAGAGGCCAGCCTGGCACCATTCAGCCACAGACTGACGCCTCTTATTTGTCACAGTGACTGGGTTACCCTCTGGGCAGTGCAAACTTTGACCTGCTAGCATAAAACAGCTCTTGTTTTCCACAGAAATCAGCCTTTTAATGCTTTCTATTGCCCTCATCCAGTCTGAGACAATGTGATGCTTTCTCAAAATTGTCCAAGCACTGTACATCACACTGTAAAACCACTGCCTCCCAGAGGCCTCTTGTACTCATGACCACTGGGACAGCTAAAATAATCCTGCAAGGTAAGGCAGCATTACTGTCATTCCCTTTTATATAAAAAAATGAATAATAAAAAAGGCCAAGACACATGAGAGACCTGAAACTACATTTCCAAAGACCCTGTTTATCAGCCATATCCCTGAACCAACTTTCATTTTTACCCAGACACTCATGCTCCAGAAAGATGTTTAAACAGTTCCCCACCCCCCCAAAAAAATTATAATGGAAGGTGGATGGACTTGGATGATTTTCAAGGTCATCTACCAGGAGTGCATGCTATCAGACCTTTCCTGTATAAGGAAGGACACAAAAATCAGTCCAAACAGCCACTCTATTATGCAGGGAGAGGAATGGGCTTTAAGAAAAAAATTCTTTTTGAGAGAGAGATCAAAGAAGCCCAAAGACACAAAAAGCATGCCACGAAGCTGAGTGGTGTGGTTGGTACTCTGGAGGGCATCCCTGCCTTCCAGAGAGCCCTTGTCAGGCTGGAGAGGTGGGTCCCTGTGAACTTCATGAAGTTCAACAAGGCCAATATGTCCTGCACCTGGGTCAGTGCAATTCCAAACATTAGATACAGGCTAGGTGATGAGTGGATTGAGAGCAGCCCTGCAGAGAAGGACTTGGGGCTACTGGTGGATAAAATCTGAATATGAGCCAGCAATGTGGCCCCGAAAGCCAACGATATCCTGGGCTGGATCCAGAGAAGTGTGGTCAGCAGGGTGAGGGAGGGGATTCTCCCCCTCTACTCTGCTCTAGTGAGACCCCAGCTGGAGTATTGTGTCCAGCACTGGGGCCCCCAACATGAGAAGGACATGGACCTGTTGGAGCAAGTCCAGAGGAGGCCATGAAGATGCTCAGAGGGCTGGAGCACCTCTGCCATGGGGACAGGCTGGGAAAGTTGGGGGTGTTCAGCCTGGAGAAGGCTCTGGGTAGACCTTATGGTACTTAAAGGAGGGTACTATATGGTTCATTATGGTAGACCTGGGTACATAAAGTGGGCCTACATGAAGGATAGGGACTCTTCATCAGCCAGTGTAGTCATAGGATAAGGGGTAACAGTTTTAAACTCAAAGAAAGTAGATTTAGATTAGATATCAGGAAGATGTTCTTCCCGGGGAGGGTGGTGAAGCACTGGGACAGGTTGCCCAAAGAAGCTGTGGATGCCCCATCCCTGGGAGTGTCCAAGGCCAGGCTGGATGAGGCTTTGAGCAACCTGGTCTAGTGGAGGGTGTCCCTGCCTGTGGCAGGGGGTTGGAACTGGATGGTCTTTAAGGTCCCTGCCAACTCAAACCGTTCTGTGATTCTGTGTGAAATCTGAAGTTGAGCAATTGACTTCAAAGCTTGTCCATGTTACAGATGCAGTCACCTCTGTACTGGAGCTAACTCCAAAAATCAGAGCCTTGCTTCAGGAGCCAATTCAGGCTTGAGGACAGAAGAGCATTTGTGTGGTAGAAAGACAAATAGCCACTGCAGGAGGCAAGCAATATACCTTTGTGAGTTTTGCAGTCTGCTCTGCAGACTTCATACTAATTCATTTGGGTTCTTCACACATGGTATGTGATGTAGATATGGCCTCCGACACTTGTTTAGTTCAGGCCAGTAAGTCTGGCATCAGTGCTGCCCTGGGAAATGATGTTTGCACCCGTGTTCCAGCCAACAATAAAAGCTGGGTCATTGTAGGCTCAAGACTCAGCTGGAGCTCTTAGACTTGTTGAGTAAGTTCGCAGGCTGTCGAGCACCAGTGAAGTGCTCATCAGGAATGGCAATGCCTGTTCATCTGGATTGGTGAAAACACCTACAGAACAAAGCAACTGGTTTTGCATAACATCAAACTTCCTATCCACCTCTGACGCTCGTCCTCTGTTTCAGAATGATGAAGATCATTAATCGACTGCACAAGTCTATGATGCTTCTGCAGTATTTCTCCACCCAGTCCTGGGATTGGTCTTCAGATAATATGAACATGTTAATGAGTCACCTTAACACAGAAGACAAAAAGGTAAGTATGTACTGAATATGGATTGCTAAACTCCAATTCTCTTCATCTGTAGCAATTATTTTTTGGTATTGTTGAGCTTACAGATGAGATCTGCCTAGATGACTGGAATTGAGTTTAACCCGAAATAATTTATCTCCTCCTCATTTTATTACATAACTTATCAGGAACCTTCCATTTATTATAGGACCATGGTTTATCCTGAGGTGTATTGCTCTTTCTTCTGAGACAGGTCAATCATTGCAGTCTTGCCAGTTAACATGGCACCTCTCTACCTTTTGCTCTCCAGTTTCTATTTGGCCTGCAAATAATCTAGATTTTTCCCAGAGACAAAATGGAGAGTACAAAGGGAACTTTATATCCCCAGTGACCCAGCTGTACCCTTTGAGTTGGAGAAGTTGAAGGCATCATATGTAACAGTGACCACTCTACTACCTCCCATGTGGTTGGCTACATAGACTGGAATACCCACTGGATAGGAAAGCTAAGACATTCCTTTTTTGACAGACACATGATATTTCTCTTTCTAAGAAGAAAACATCAATTCTCGTTTTCATGTCACAGCTCTGGGCCCTGAGAATTTCAGGCATCCCTTTTCATGGGGTGATGTAACCCCATGAAACATTTAACTAATGTGCTATACAGGGGCCCCAGAAAGACAACATCAATGGTAGTGCGGAGATATGTGCTATGGGGGGCTTCACTGTAATTAATTAATCACTGAAGCACTGTGTAGCGTTACAATACCTTCTCATCCTTGTAATTGTCTCGCTCTTGGAAAGCTAGACAGCTCCTTTACAACATCACTTTCTCCCTCATCTCTTCTGACAGGCTGTAGCTTTTGGTGGGTGATCTAGGTGGGAATTACTTGAAAGATTTTGATGTTTTCATCTGCATTGGTTTTAATGGGCACTGCACAGGGAAACTCAGTTAACACATAGTGTCTTACTCTGGACAGTATGAAAAAGTTCCTGTTTAAGTCCCCAGAGAGCAATTATTTTGCAGAATATCAGGCTCCGCTGTAGTCTTTATAGGTTTGAAATATTAGTTCTTAAGATTGGGGCTGTAACTGAAGAGACTGAAGGAGTAGGTTTGTGATAAGCCTGAATGCACCATTGGTCAGTATCTCCTTGCAAAGACATACTTAGGCATTCACCTCTAACTGGTCTCGCTCACACCATTAAACTCTTGCACAGACTCCCAGTCGGAGAGTCAAGAGTCTTCTCCCGTAGTCTGCAGAGGGAGGGCATGCAGCAAATCCTAAGGGCAGAGGCACTGCTGTGACTACAGCAGATGTTGAGGAGCCTAAATGGTAGAGTAGGAGCTAGTTCTGAGGCAGATAACAAAAGGTTATAGCATCGAGGATGCAGTGCATGCTAGACAGAGTTTCAGGCTCCCCAAGCTGCTCATGAGAATTTTGTGAGGTGCACTGCATCCCCTGTTGCCACTGCTACCTTGTAAACAGTACTCAAGCTGCTTAGTTCACGGGCAGCACAGATCTCCACACCTATCTGACAGACACACCAGGATCTGCACAGTAGCTAACCCCCTGTATTTGACATCGTTAGCTAACCCCTCTCTGCTCAAGTTATTGCTGGTCTGATACCAAAGCTCTTGCACCAAAGCAAATGGCCTGGATTGGCATGGGGGTGAAAGGAAGGCATTTTTCCAAGTATCTTCCCTCGTAAGACCATGTAAATAAAATATGCCATTCACTTCACTCATTCATTTAAAAAAAGCAAACTACAACAAAACCTCTTCCTCCTTACAATTCCTTTCTTTGCTCTCATAGACAACCACCGGATAGCTTGCTAACAGTTTATCCAGTATCAGCATTTGAAATGATGAGGGGTAATTAGCTCTAGAATGACATTTCTTGGTGCCAAACTGCAGAGTCGCCCCTTGCTTGGACTTCTGTTGTCTTTCTCCGAGACAGAATGCAGCATGGCACAGGGGAACACTGATGCAGAAGCACCTGTTGATTCAGTGTCCATGTATTTATACATAATTCTAGGGATACATTAAAAACTGCATGGAGGTTTTCAGATGAATCCATCCACCTGAGTGGAAAGGCATTTTTCTTCTGCACTTTTGTGTGTGTGCAAGTGTATGTAATATATATGCGTGTATGTGTGTGTGCAAATAGAAATACTTATGCACAAATGGCCCCGTGAAAGACAAATTTATCTTTGTCTTCTGCCAGCTAGCACTAAATTTCTGCTTGCTTTGCCCAAATTCCCAGCCAGGTAAGACATTAATCAACAGCGGAGAAATAGGCTGTTAGTGCCCCTGTCTTCTTGGAAACTTGCTGGCTCTAAGAACTTAACAGGGCCTTGTCAGGGATGGAGGACAATGAAGAACTGTTGATTAAAGTGAATCTGTTTTGAATCCTGGCATTAAGCTTCTGCTCTTTGTCTCTCAATCCCAGTTATACAACTTCGATGTTCGCCAGCTGCACTGGTCAGAATACATTGAAAGCTACTGCCTAGGTGCTAAGAAGTACTTGCTAAATGAAGACATGGCTGGCATTCCAGCAGCAAAGCAGCACCTACGAAAGTAAGTCACACCCAGTGACAAGGACGAGAGCTCCTGGCTGCCTTGAACGGCTTTTGAGGAACATTATTCTATTTACACTGCAGTAATTATCGTTGAATAATACGGAGATAAACACAGTTTAGCTTCTTTCTTATGGCAGAGAGTTGTCAGTGTTTCGGTTTTCCATCCTGCTAGAAAAAAAGGACTTTTGTTGACGCAAACAATCAGGGGCTAGATATTGGCATATATATGCTTGGCAGATGGCCAAGTAACAATGTTACCATGCATTAGAGGAATAAATGAATGCAGATTATTTTGGTCGTTCAAAATTACAATAGAAGAACAAGGGTCAGGCTTAGATTTTGTGAAGTTCCTAGAAGCTATTAAAGTTTTTATGCAATGTCTTTCAAATGTTTCTATTATTTTAAATTTCATTTTCAAGTTGAAATTCCTTGGGGAGAACAGGCAAAAACTCTTCCAAATCGGTGGAGAGCTTATTAATGCAATCCTTGGTGACAGTTTAAGGGAGTCTGAATGATCAATTTGAGACTGCCCTTCTCCTATTCAGTTAAAGATTGTGCTCTTCCTGTCTTCCCCAGCCCTTTTACTAAGAAGTGCAGGCCAAAGGAGAAAGAGCAGCTCTCTTGGAGTAGGAGTCTGGTTGTTTCCTTTAAGAAAACCATTCTTGTGCACTGTAAATGCTAGAAGCGGAAAACAGCCTGTTGCCATAGCAAGGAATGCTAAGCAAGTTCTTCGTTTATTGGTCATTTTTAAAGGGTTTCTAAGCACCACCGTAACAGGCCAGTAACTGCCCAAACAGGTAGTGTGGTGTAGTGCAGTGACAAAGCTTACCAAAAGAAAACAACTCTTAGAAAAATTAAACCAGTCTCGGGCACATTTAGGTATGAAGCTTTCTTCCCTTGGTCAGACATGGGGAAAGTGAGAATTAGAGAACTGCAGAAACCTTTGCTTGACAGAAAGAGGACAAGATGATCAGCATCTAAAAGACCAAACAATTCCATTTAAATATGTGTTGTAAAAAAAAAAAAAAAGAAACAAACCCCAAACCCCAGTGCTGCAGTAATGAAAACGACTTATGATTATTGAGTAATTTCCCAACATTAAAGGCAAGGTTTCAGCCGAAAAGGAGAACCTTATTCACCAGCTCCTGCAAAGGTCCTCCACTTTGTCACCGATCCTAAGTAAAAAAATAGCCAATATATCAGATCAAAGCAGAAAGTATTAGACCTGGACTATCATTAAGATGACAACTCTCAGTATGACTTCAGTGTCTGTTCTGGTCTGAAATGAGAGCACATGGAGTTGCCTTACAGGTATTTCACCCATCCCATTAACTATTCACTCTCCCATAACTTCCACACGGCCCTTGGCAAGAAGGTAGGGACATCTTAGGCGTAGCATCTTCACTGAAATAGGAATGGCAAAAAGCCCAAGGGCTACTTGTAAACAGGATTTCTTACAAAATGACCTGTAGCAAACGCAGCAAGCTGGTAAGCTTTTTGGTTTTTGTCTTCCTCCGTAAGATGCCTCTCTGTCTCCTTCTCAGGCTGCGGAACATCCGATACGCGGTCAACACCACCCTCCTTGTGATCATCTGGCGCATTTTCATTGCGAGGTCACAGATGGCTCGAAACATCTGGTACTTTGTGGTGAGCCTCTGCTACAAGTTCCTTTCCTACTTCAGGGCATCCAGCACCCTCAGGCACTGAAGCCACCCATCAGCAACCAGCATCTTCCAGAAGGACCTCCATCTCCTCTAATCAGCAACTATGGGCATCGGGGTCTGAAAGTAACAGAAAAATCCACTCCCTCCAACAGCAGCCTGCATTTATTGTGCACTGTTAAATGTTCACCTTTTTAATTTTAACTGATGCTTTAATACATGGTGGTCTTTATTCTGTAGGACCAGGCCAATTTTTAAAGCCATAACTGAAGCTTTAGGAACAGGTCAAGCTGGAACCATTCATCTAGAGTCTGATGTGCAAGAGTAAGGATTAACCAAAGCCATTGTCTCCCCATGCGCTACCTAGGCCATCTTATTCCCATCTTCTTCCTCAAAAGAGGCAAATTCAAAGCATATATCCTTGGAAGAAAAGGATGCCATCAGAGAAGAACCAGCCAAGGAAATTAACCTGGAAGAGGTCTTCCTACAGAGGCTATTGCTTCATTCTCATTCAGTGAAATGGTACCTTATTGAAAAACATGATTTCGTATTTTCAGTTTTACAAAACTTAGAGGGGGGGTTGGAAAAAAAAATCAGTTACACTAGGCCAGTGAACACACTGAATAGTTTTAAGATCTTGTTTTTATTGCTACTGAAGACTGATACTTTCAAGCCATAACTGAAGACACACATAGAATTCATGTACCTGTGTTTACCTACTCACAAGCTGCTTTCTTATGGAGAGGTATTTTTTCTCTCTGTTAAGGTCGCAGTCTATTAAAACGCCCTGTTCCTGTAGTTATCACATTTGCTTGGAATGTTTTTTTGGCTTGAAAAGTGCTGCATTTACTCTGAGAATGAAGAGAAGGTTTCTTAAAAGATGGAAGAACTCAGAAACTCTTTATTTTGAGGAATAGGTCTTTTTCCTCCTTGGATTTGTCTGCAGAAAACTTCTCTCCTTGTGGCTCAAAACCAGCCTGATACTGTCCTTCACACTTTCATTACAGCTAAATGACTTTGCAGTTGATCGCTTCCACTAGCAAAGAAAGTGTAAAAACACGTATGGAGGAAACCCCATCAGGCCAGTTTTGCTGCCACTCCTGTCAGTAGCAATTAAGAAATCTGAAACTTGTTTTTCTTGAGAATAGACAAGATTTCATTGACTTCTATGTGAAAACAATCATGCACTGTGAAGGTAATGCATTTTGTCCTACACTGCAGTTTAGAAGGGAACCCGAGGATCTTCCTAATGCTCATGGCTATTGGAAATACTTGTTATTGGAGAAAGAGAGCCTTCTTCAAAGTAGCTGGTACAACAAGAGCCGTAGTGCAACAGCAACAAATTTATCATGCTAACAGATTTTCAAAGTCAAATCTAACATTGGAATATTTTTTATTCAGATCACAGTGAATAAGCCCTTTAAGATTATCAGACTTTCAAGCAGCTAGTTTTTGAAACAACGCAGCATCCGATCTCTCTATAGAGTCTTGTGTCATGCTAGCTGTCTGAAAAAGTAATGCTACATCACCAAAACAACACCACAATTGCTCTTCTGAGAGCTGAGAATAGCAGAGTGTTTACAAAGCTGGAATTCTTCAAAAATTGTACTTGTTTTTGCCAGCGAAGGCAAGAGCAAGTGACGATGACAGTATGTTTATATCAGAGGCCGCCAGGCTAGTTCAAAAGTCTAAAGGTGCAGGGAATTAATCTTCCCCTGTATGTCCCAGAGGGCTAGTTTCAAGCAATTGCCAAAGGATGCCTGCAGCAAAACCTGACACATTGTCCAGAATGGCAGGGATCTGGCATTCCCTAGCAAAGGCCCCCGTGTGTGTCACACATTACTTCTGACCTGTACTCAATGAGGTCAAGCACCCAGTTTACAAAGATGCAGATTTTTTAAGCTCTTGCCTGGAAAACATACTTTCAAAATGAAACCGTGCTTGTTGTTAGCTCCGTGTTTCCCAGAAAGCGGGGAAAAGTTCAGAAAGCTGGCAGTTTGTGCTGTGCACTGTAGCAAGGTGTCCCTGCCTGAAAAACTAGCAGCTATGGGTGCAGGCACTGAGGACTGCACATTTCACCTACGGTTCATCCGTAGCAGTGTCTGGGGTGGAGGTCAGCCGTGTTACCGGCTGTGCAGAGACTGTGACTACCTTGGCACAGGGAGGCAGGTTGCTGTAGGGATTCCTCTAGAAGACTTCGTTCCCTCGAGTAAATAAGCAGGTCATCATCCAGCTTCCAGTCTTCGCAGATGAAAGGCTAAAAACCAAAACATTACAAAACTGCAGAGTGTTTTGAAATAAAAAGTAGGTAAGAATTTTAATTAACTCCTATCCTAGAAGTCTTTTTAAGTGCTGCCTTATGTACAAAGAGAACAGCCAAGGAGATCTTAGTCTTACGCTGTGTGCATGACAGACAAGAACTTGAGTCTCACAGAAAAGTGGAATGCTGCAGACCTGCTACACCTACAACAGCTGACACCTATGATGAGTTCAGCGTCCTGCCTTCCCTTCCCCAGTGCCAGTGTGCCACACATTCCTCTCATATGCCTGTAGGCACCGGCAGTTATTTGCACAGGCAGTGTTGTCCCAAGTCTGAGGTGTGTCTCTGCTCACCTGAGCGTATCCGGACCTGTTTGCTGTATGTGCAAAAAAATACTTCAGGTTTCACTGACAACAACGGGGGTATCATGTTTTAAAGCCCTTCGGCATTTTGCAGACGTTAACAGCCACAGCGAAGCTACCACTCAGCCCTGGTAAAAGCAGCAGGAGCTGCTTGGGATGTTGCAGAAACAGAGGTGTTGCAGATGGTGTACGCTCTTCTGGAGACCTTTCGTGGCCCACACAGCATTGCCAGCAGCTGGTTCCGGAGCTCTGGCCTTGCTTGGGGCCAGGGGAGGATCAAGCTGTTTTAGCTTTTCTTAACGCAGACGTAACATGCAGTGAAACTTGAATCTTTAATCCATTTTCTTGTGGCTTGAGATGTTTTCAGGTGATTGTGTGAACCCCAGAAACACTTCAGAAAAACCTCAATGCAGAGATGGACACGTGGCAGTGGTCGTTAGGGGCCAGCCATGGCTGTCATGGAGAGCTGGACCTGGCCTAAGAACTTGTTCTCACTTCAAGAGGTGACTTACCTTTGATGTTTTCCTGTGTGCTCCTCAGTGTATGCGCCCTGAAGAAACCCACGCCTTGGGGAAAATACCTAAAAAAAACACCCAGTGACAGCCACTTCTTTTTCTCCCTCTTCTCTCTCTTGCTCTTTCGTGTATACTCACAAGCTTAGGACAAAAGAAAAGCCAAATACCTTTGTTAGTAAGTTAAATTGGAAGTCCTGTGGTGACCAGGCACCAGTTAACGTGAACGACTCGGGAGTGGGTATTAGTCATGGCTGAAGTCTAGAGCTCTTCATACCTGTAAGGGTGAAGCAAGGCTCGGGGTTTGGGTTTTTGGCCTACAGAGGTAGCATGGTCAGTGCTCTGGGGAGGAGAGGGGAGTAGGACGAGCACTCCTGCAGCCTCTGCTCACAGTTGGCAGAAGCATTGCTAGGCACAGAGCATCCAGCTGAACGAGCAAAGGGAGACTGAAGGGATCAGGGAAGTATGAGCTGCCAGACTCTTAGGAGACTGCCTCCCAAGGAGCGGGGGAAGAGCTCCATCAGCATTTTGTTATCAGTCTGGGTACTTGTAATAAAATACATGAAACAAAAGGGTCCTCTGTCCTTCCCCCGGCTGCCAACAGGCAGCAATACTGGCAGTCATTCTGCACAGCCACAAAAAATTGTGTGAGCCACAAAAGAGCATAATGGGATTACCCTCTGTAATTGTTTGTACCCTACAAACCTGCCGTGTATCTACCCCCTCGCGGTGTCGGAAGCCTGCAGCGCTGCTACAGAAGTAACACGGCCCACTGCTGAACCCCACGTACTAATGCTTTGTGGATACTATGCATATACACTAGTCTGTAGGCTATAGCTATGAACTGCTGTGTGAAAGCAATGGAACACAATATTCTTTCACTGTCAAAGAGCAATGGACATAAGCTTGCAATTAGGAAGTATCTTTTTTTGTTATTATTAAATTGAGATTAAAAAAAATCCACCCAAATCCCTAAAATTAATCTGAGTTTAAACTGCCTTTTGAATGACAACCAAAGCGTATCCAGTATGGCTGTTACCAAAAAAAATGCCATTTCTCGCTCCACCGTCCTTTATCCCAATAACTTTGTTAAGAAAATACACTTCTTTCTTGGTAGAGGGGGCGGGTACCAAATACACTGGTATATTACAGATTGTTGGCCCATTACCCATCTCCTCAAGAAATTTATTATTTTACACCTTTTCTGAGAAAACAGGATTATACATGCCTGTGTATACAGTTACATCTTCCAGCAACAGTCTTCTCATACAACATACAGAGATGGTAAAAGTAGTGGAGCTCATACCGAAATGCCAGGCTGTGCTTGTTTGGTATGCACTGTTCCAATTCCGTTTCTGATGTAGTGATTAAAACCTACCCTAGTTTCCAGTGTAACGGAAACTGAACCTGTAATACTATTAATCAGATCATCATCGTGAATAAGCAACCGGGAAAAGAGGGAGGGGGGCGTTCTTTTGTTTGTAAATAAGCTACCGCTTCATGGTCGAAAGCATGCTGTTGCTCTTCCAGCGCTGACGTTCTACCGTGGAAAGCAAGGATGAACTTTTATTGCAATTGGACCCTTTATTCTATCGCAGAGTAAACAACATACTGTACACACCCCAGAAGGTAAATGGTGAATATCCCATTACATGGTGCTAAATATCAGTATGAAGGTGGTACAGACTGACTTAAGAGAATTTTAAAGAAAATAAATGTGTATTTGGGGACTAATTAAAGATGTACTATCCCACTTTTCTCTATTGCTTAAAAGCCAACTATGAATTGAGTTTGTTTGTTCAGATTAACATGAAACTGCTTATAAAAGGTTTCTTGTCCTTACATAATCTTGGCAGACCCCAGTTTACAGTAAAATATGTACCCTCCCACTGTCCAAAGTTTATACAGTTCTATCTGCTATTTCTATTCTCTTGTTAGCTATGAGACGACTTACTGTTACAAAACTTAATTACAAAGTTTCTAATGTTAAGGTGTAATCTTTCGACCTGTCAAATCAGATAAAACGATAAAAGTCAAAAATTACAAGAACCTCAGCCATAAAATGGTTAATATGATGTTTATGTTATTTTAAACATTTAATAAAACAAAATATTTTAAAACTACGGTCACTTTGCATCGATTAAGTTGCTAAAGGAGATGGTTACTTGCTGGCCATTGCAGTTCAGCGCAGGCTGCATCTGCATCACATCTGTACACATCTGTACCACAGCTGCCCGTGTCCCAGCCTGCGTGGGACGGCAGCCCCACCTACAGGCAGCTGCCAGCGCAAGGACCTGCTGCACAGGCAAGGAGAGGGAAGGCAAGGAGGAGGAAATCCCAAATTTCAAAAGTAATGACTGGGAGACTTTAACCCAGATAGTGTCCTCCAGAAAGCGACAGGAACAGGTCTTCAGCAAGGACAAATTGGTAGTAACCCAACCAACTTCCTAAACAACATACCATTTGCACCTGAGAATATTACCCCAAATCCGTAGTTTTATCAGGTAGGGGCTTTAATTTAGACTTGGTGTTAGCACCATAATGCTCTTCTGCCATAAAGAGCTTTTGCTCTTTTTATATGTGTTTCCAAGAAGCGTACACAATACTACTTTGGGCTGTTGGGTAAGATCTTGATGCTTGGCAATTCTCAGGATTGCCAAGAACATTCTGACTCTATGACATACTTCACTGTACTTCAAATGATGTCTCCAAGGCCATTTGGAAGCAGAGGCACAGTAAGATAATGAAATCACCTTGACAAATAGCAGGGCTAACTGGAAAGTCAGTTGTTTGTTTTACAAGTAGAACAGTTCTTACCCTTTCCAATTCAAAAAACCCCAAAATAATAATCTTTCTTGTCGACATAAAATCTGCGCCGTTGGGAACTTCAATAGTCAAAGATATCCAACTGCCCAAAGTAAAGGCACTGATTCAAGGTCTGAGTTCAGGCACTCTGTCGGTGTATTTGTAGGCAAAGAGAATGTCACATCCCTCAGAGGTCTCTGCTATCAAATCTTCAGGGAAAAAAAACCACAAAAGTGTTAGCATTTTAACATTAAAGCTTTAGTCTAGTAAACATTTCCAGTTACCTGCACTGGAAGAGCCTGGAATCAAAACACCTCCGTTGCCTTGGCTGCTGCAGCTACTGTGTTTTCACATGCACAGCACAGTCCTGTCCCATCTCCTCTAGCTGGTCTACTGGATCTTGGCTCGTTCCCCAACACTTCATGGAGATTTGTGACGGGTAAGTTGTCTGAGCTTCTTCCAGTGCTCAGCGGGAGCACAGCAGGATCAGTCATGCCGAGCGCTCAGCACAAACTAATTGCTTTGTGTTTCGGTACTTCCGTTTTAGTTCTAGGGGCTGCAATTCCTTGCAATTACCTATTTTTCAGAAACTTTTAATCTTATATATATGTGTATATTCCTAGTAACGTGTATAATAATATATTTATTCTACATATGCCTCAAGACATGACAAATATTTGGCATTTAGATATCTATGGATGAATATATAACTGCACAAAGACACAGCATTTTGGAAGGCAGGGGAAGGAGGCAGATCTCACCTCCATAGGGTCAAAGCCCCATACAGCCCTGTTTCTGAAAACGGAGAGGAGCAGATTTTTAGTCCTGATTGCCATTACAATTAAGAGCAGCAGGAGGGTAGCAAGGTGCAAGCATGCTGTAAATAGTGCCATGCTACACACTGCCACTGGATGCAATGGGAAACTAATTTAAAAGAAAAAGTAGCCAGAGCTGCCTTAAATTCGGTACAAAGGTAAGCCGTGTCTTACCTAATTTTTAAAAACATAAATGCCTTTCAAAAATGTCTGTTGTTAAATTCCAACCGGGCGATGGGGAACCAAAACTTGGACATGGTAGATGTGGATGGACTTGTATTTTTCAGTTTCTGTTCAATGCTATTCAAGAAAAAAGCGTTTCATTATCATTAAATTAAAAATACCTTACAGATTGGTTATTTTTCAAAATAATTGTCTAACAAAAAGCACACTATGAAATATTTTCACCACATACTGTTGATAAAAATGTTTTTGTCAAGAGTCATAAATCATTTTACCCACTCCTCTCCAAAAATCGTATTTGTTGTAGAAAGTTTGTTATCCTCGCCTTATTTTGCCAAACCACAAATAGATTTTCCTTTAAATTTCTCCAAAAGGCTGCTTTTTTTTAATTAAAAAACTAAGAATACCTTGAAAAAGCGAAAGAAGAACTCTGGAAAAATGGCATGAAGATTGAAGTGGTATTTAGCACAGATGACTGATTCTGGACGAGAAGGCTTTCTTCCTGCCATATAAACAATCATGCAAGCAGCCTGTTACTCATCACCAGTTGGCTGATTTCTCCTAAACACTGTGGTAGAAGTGGCCCCATGGAATGCAGAGCACAGAGTGCTGGCAAATGCAGATAGTGACATCTTGTCAACAAGGCAGGCTACACAGACATAAACACTCTTGTGTCTGCATATATGTACATACATATATATATAGACATATGTGTGTGTGTGCATGTAGACATGGGTGCCACAAATCCTGCAGGTGTAATCCATTGCTGTAAGCAAGGGAACTTGACTCACAACACCTGGGCCGAACCTACACCATTCCATTTCTCAAAGGCACCTCTTTGCCAAGACAAACGGTTTGGCTCTTGTTCCTTTGTCCCCAGCCCCAACAATACTTCTGCTATCCCAGCATCTCATTTCCACATTCTTCTAGTAGCCATGCAGCTCCCAAATTTCCTCTCCTCACAATCTGTTCTCTTTCCCCACACATCTCTCTCAAAACATTTTGATTGTAATTTCTTTATGATAAGAACATTTTCTGTATCAGATATGAGGAAGAAAGAGAGGAGGGTCCAGAAAGGCCTTGAGGTGTCTGTTGGGCCAAAATTAGAAGGAACCTGTCTCGCCATAACTTCACTATGAGAGAAGAAGAAAGAGGGCTGAGCTTGACATTTCTCAGTCCCTAAATACCCACTTGATGATCCATAGCTGATGTAGACTAGAGCAAAAGCAAAGGCAAGGAGAGAAAGAAGAGGGGAGCTGCCCTGGTTTGCACTGAAGGACTCTAGAAAATTGTTTTGTCTCAACCTTTGCATCAGCTTCCTGCTACTGCTACAGCCACCACAACCTTATCCAGTCTTGCCTAACAGAATTTGGTGTGAAAAACAAAACCTGAGCCCTGATATTCTGATTAGACAGAAATAATTTTTCATTCTTCCTTTCAAGTTAATGGCACTCCTAGTGGCATTTAGTATTGACTTTGTAACGATGCTCTTTCATCAGAACGGCATTTTGCCAGTCTTCCTCTAGGCTTTGTAAGATTTACAGTACGTGTCCTAGTCCAAGAAGAAAAGAGAAGGATGTTGAGGGTTTTTTGTTTGTTGGTTTCTGGGTTCTGTTTGTTTTTAGAGAACAAGCCTTTCAGCCCTACTAGTTTTGAAAATTAAGGACAGAGACTGCATCTCCTGATGTTGGTTTTCTGTAAAACAAGAATGGATAATGTCCAGTAATCATCTCCCACTTGCAGTAAATCAAAGACATCATTTTCATTTTGTTAGCAAACCTATTCTTAAAATACCTTTTTCCTTTTTTTTTAATGTAAATGTGATCTTTAGGGAGGAAAAAACCCAAACTCAATTTTCCATTAAGATGCATCAATGAATTAAGGCCATCAGCAAGAAAGTTCAAATTCATTCCAATGAACAAAGACTTAAAGGTCAACCTGCAGACTTCAATACTCAAAGCTTCTCTTCTGACATTCTGATGACATAGTATTATCAAGCCAAATAATCAATTAAATAAACTAGGGAAAATGTATTACTATTCATTTTTCAAGAGAAGCAAATCAGGGAGAAGGAAAATTATGTAATGTAGGACAATCAATCCTTAGCTAATTCGCTGTAGCTTAGATAACAGAATAAGCACCAGGTCTCAAGGGGAGGGATCCCAGCCAATTATCCCCATCTCCCTCCACTAAGGTCAACCAGAAGTTACTGATGCTCATTAAGAATACACCCCACAGATCCCACTTCATAACTGCCTGAATCGGGATTACTTGACTCTTAAAAGTGTTGTGGCACAGTGATAAAACAGATTTCTGGACTCCAGCATTCCCACCCTACCTACTGAATAGAAGACCTAAGCAAAGGGAGCAAAGGCTGCCTGCAGGTCAGCTGAATGTCCCATTCAGAGCTGTCGGGGCACACACTCATCTACTTCTCTTGCCAGAACTGATGACACAAATTCTCCTTAACTCCCTTGCACTGCAACCTCAGAGGTGACTTGCTCCCTCCAGGGAAGCAGCACACACTGCTGCTAATCACGTGAGCTTCACTCAGACCCAGATGGATAAGCCACATCAAAAGTACACATCAAAGAAATGCATCTTCTATAAAAATGACCCAGAATGAAGATTAGGCAACACAGCATCAAGGCTGAAACTGCCTTTGAAAAGCCACCTAGTCATGACTTCCCTAGGCTGCCAAAGCAAAACGCAGCAGGGGAAAACACACCAAATCGCCTTAACTCTGCAACTCTACCCATTGGCCTTGTCTGTGCCCTGGTATGTATTCAGGTGTCACTGGGAAAGAGGAGGGTGTGAAAAAAAGCACATTATAGGGGTAGGTCCATTGACAGGGATTTCAGGCACAAGTGAGAGTCTACCTGCACAGAGACTGGTCTGCTCAGAACTTGATTCAGGGCCAGGGCAGATAGTAACATCTAAAACCACTGCTCAGCAAAATCCACCCTTCCCCAATTTTCCCTAAACAGGGTATGCAGAGAGTGTTCAACAGAAATTCACAGCTCAGCTGCTGCCCTTACTTCTGTATTTCTGTTTCACTTCGCACTGCAAGCGCCTCCGCTCCAAAAATGAGCTGTTGGGCTCATGACCCAAGAGAGCAACCCCTTGGGAACCACCTTGGGCTTGGGGAAAGCTGCTGCCAAAGTGCAACATAATTAATTGGACTAAATATATATAAACTGGCTACAAAAATGAGGGCTGGTGAAAATGACATCAAAAATGGCCAAAAGGTTTGTAGGAAGAGGTTGTGCTTGGATTCAGACCAGTAAATGTAGCCAGACAGCAGGCAAGATTTGAGGCATGCAAGGCAAATGTTTTGCTAGCTGTAATGCTGGTCCTTTGCCACTGTCATTTGTCATTCCTTCTGACAGTATTTGCTGTACAAGACACTGAAAAGCCCCCAAAAGAAGGGGTGAGTACCCCAGTGCCTCTGCCATTTACATCTTGGCAAGAAAGTAATAGAAAGCTAACAGTATGGCACAGTCTTCCAGAGAAAGGAAGGGGGGGTTAAATGTCTCTATCTTAGTCTTTCTCGCTGCCTCAGGCCTTCAAAAATGAAGACATTTTGTGACTTGAGGAACTAAAGAACAATTTACAACTAGAGTTGGTGAACACTAGAGTTTGCAATTGTAGAGTAATAAATAAATTCTGGCTACTTGGAAGTGTGAATGGCAGTAACTTATTCAACCATGACACCATTTATGCAACACTGAGCTTAAGGGGAAATTCTCCCTTGAGTTAGTCCTGTCTTCACAATCCATGCTTACTGATCATTTTAGCACATTTTGTTGCTCCCCTCCCAGCAGAGGCTGATGTGACAATTGGTCTAGGAAAAGAGAAATGTCACTTGCCTATGGAGGTCTCTGGAAAGTTTGCTACCACTTAACACCTCTGAGGAAACTTTATGATAAATAAAGGGCCGCCAGATAGGATACACCAAGAAAAATACTAAGATTAAATCCGCGAGGGCAAATTCAGCAGACTAATAAGGTAAACTAGCCTGAAAAGACAAGTGAGGCTGAAGTCAGGGATCTGATACTCTGCAGGTCAGAAGAACAATTACACAAAAGCAGGGCCAAACCAGAAAAATTAGAAAGGAGAGAAATAAACACAATTTTCATCTTGCTGTAGTGAAAGAAAGCAGATGTACGCAACCATACTACTTGTGACTTACAGTTCCATTTATTATTAAACTCTAGGAACACAGACCAACTTCACGCACCGGTTTATAACCCTAGGTGGGCAACAGACCTTTTATTAGCTGTGACACTTGTGAGCCAGGTGACATAAAACCTTTACACTTCTGGAGTTTGTAATGATAAGCAAGAACTAATTTGGGAAGCTACCCATAGTGCACCTAAATACACACATTTTATCTGCCCCATAGTGGCACTGATGATGCTTCACATGAGCCACCCTGCATCTGGCAGCTGGGGATTGCACAGCTCAGCTCCCACATTGGTTAATTAAGGAAGCAGAGTCCTCATGGGAGACAGGGGCACCCCACTGTGTGATTCTGGCTACACCACCTAGTGCCAAAATAGCCCTCAGCCCCGTTGGCAGTGAATCCTAGTCTTGGCTTGGCAGAGCACTAACCCAAGTATAATGCTTTCAAACAAAAGCCAACTCCTCAGGCAAAACCCACAGGCCAATCTGGGGACCTAGCAGATATTCACATGCACAAGTAACTAGCTAGGCAGCAGCTCTACCAAAAATTACATCTATTTGTATCTAGGCCAACAAGTTAGTCAAATGGCTCCTTCTGGGAAGCCTGAGCCACACATTCCCGGTACGCTGCCTTTAAAAATAGGTTGTAATCTTGCATTGGGTTTGCCTTTGTTGAGCATTTGATTCATATTTTTAATTACCTTACCATGAAAAAAACACATCAGAGGCTTAAAGTTTCTCCTTTGCTGTAAGGGAAAAACATGTTTGTATTTTGTAAATCCAGTCAGATTTTATATAGTGAGAATTAACAAACCCTGATGAAACTGAGTTCTGTGATACAGCCTGATCCATGGTGTAACAACACCTGCAAAAGGATGTAGTTTATGATCAGTTTATCTACTGCCCCGCTTATCTTCATAATGAAGCTCGTAGGGTGACAACATGTTGAAATTAAGATGAAAGCTAAGCACAGCAGTTAGCTTCAGTTCAGTTCAGCTCAGGTAACCCTGAGTCAAACACTGTAATCACCTTTCCAGGTTTTTTTCTCTCCTTCCACCACTCACTTCTCAGCTTTGTCACATACTCTTTCTCTCTCATGATCCACTGCAAGGCCTCCTTACCTCTTCTCCCCCTCCTGGAACACTGCAGCTCATTATTTCCACGTCAGCACTGACTCTGAGCATCTCTGTACTGAATAATCTCCAAGGTCTTCAGGGCATTCTTCCCAATTCATCAAGGTCATTTCAAATTCTAATCATATCCTCTGATGTTTCTGCTCTCACTGCCAGCCTGATGTCATCTACGAAGTTAAGAAGTACATGCTGTACTCCAACATTCAGATCACAAATTGAACTCTTAGGCAGTGCCCAATGCCCTCATTTTCCCATACCACTCCTTTATCCTCCCCCTTCTACCCTTCTCGTCCTTCATGGGAAGCTTGTGCTCAGCTGCCACCAATAACCAACACCATGGGCCAACAAACCCTTCTTCTCTTCCATAGGAGACAACAGCAGCCTGCAGAGCCACTCATGCACACAAGCAGCCCCCATCCTCCCCCCACGCGCCCCACTGCAGCAGATGCATCCCTCCCCAGCCAGCACAGCTGCACACACACCATCCCACCTTGCCTCCTGCTCAGCCCTTCTGCCACCACTTACCCTACAGCTGTCAAGCCTCTTCCCAAAGCAACGCTGCCAGCACTCATCGGTGTGGGGCTGCGAAGAGCCGCAGGCAGGGTTAGCTTAAAACTCCCCTCGAACAGCTCGACGCTGCTTTGTCAACTTCTGGGATGCCTCTGAGCTGCCCTTTCCCACTATGTCAGACTCTCCAAAAGGCAGGCAGATGGGTGGCATTTGCCTATCAAAACCAGGGGAAATAAAGCAGGGTTGAAATATGGCTACTACTTCAAAAATAAATAGTAAATACAAAAGGCAGGGAAGCATTCCTGATTTTTAACCAAAGGGAGAGGGACAAAACGCAGGAGCAAAGTAGCAGTAAGGGAAGTGTCGTGGTTTAACTCCAGCTAGCAAAATACCACGAAGCCGCTCTCACAAATCCCTCTCCCCTCCTCCAGTGGAGGGAAAGAATCGGAGGAAAAAGAAGTAAGGAAGCTCGTAAAATTGAGATAAGAACGATTTACTAATTAAATCTAAATCAATACATACAGGTACTACTAATAATAAATACTTAAAATAGTACAAAATGAAACATATAGTACAATATATACAGTATGATACAATATGATACAATTTCCCACCATCCACTGATCAATGCACACCCAGATGTTGAGGGATGAAAATCAGACCCCGAGAGTGATTGCAGCCCGAGAGCCACGGCCTGAGGGCCGGAGCCCGGGAGCCTACGCAGCAGATTCCGAGCAAACCTTATCACGGATAACACGGCCAGAAAACTCAAAACAATCCACCAGCTCCCACACGAAGGAGCCAGCACAGGAGTTGGCAAAGCAGCTAACGCAGGAGGGTTAGCAAGTGCCCGGAGAGACGAGTAAGGGAGAGAGAGAGAAGGGAAGAGTAATGGCTACCGGACCCTCTTCCCCACCCCAAGAGGCCGGAACATGACGTACTATGGAATGAAATACTTCCTTGGTCAGCCTGGGTCAGCTACAGTATCCGAAGTGGACAAAAGACCTTGAGTTCAGTACAGGCCATCCCCAGCACCAGCTGAGGCCTTATCAATGGTTTCACTTACTGTCCAGCAACATAGTTCCCTGGCAACCAGAGTAAAGGGAGTTAACTCTTTCCTGACTGAACCCAGCACAGGAAGTTAGGCCTCTTTCTGGGGAAATCAAGCGGGATGCAGTGGAGAACTGAGAGCGGCAAAAGCCATGGCCATGAGGTGGGGACCACACTGAAACCAGGAGATGTAACGCTCCGCTTTGGCCTCTCCACCACGCAGCTGAGACTGTGATCCAGCTGCTGGTGGGGATGGAGAGCAGCAGCAGTAGCAGAGGTGGACATTGCAGGGTGTAGCCAAGGAGATGGGGTCAACTTTCTTCTCTTGAGGGAAGGGGCAGGTTGAGGCAGCCCTATCAGTCCTGTATCTCAAACCACAAGCGCAAGGCGATGCACAGAGGGGCACGCACTGACTGACCCATAATTCAGGTCAATTAGACGCTCCTTGCATGGAGGGAGGAAGGAGGCCCACCCACGGTACCATGCCGCCTGACCACACGCACATCACACAGCCCTGCGAGCACAGCCCTGCCTTCAGCCAGAGAGCAAAGCCACAGTGGGGCGGGCTGGGTGAGTCAGGGCATCAGAGTGGGAGGTCAGTGGGGAGAAACAAGAAAATCTGAGGAAATGAAGCTCGAATCCCATGCTGCATGACCAACAGCTACACAGCCTCTGAGGATTTCCTTCCAATATATACGGACCTGACCCCAAGAATGGTTCCAAAAAATGACAAGAGGCTTTATCCCAGCCAGCCCCTGCCTGTGCCACGTCCGGTCTGCCCAGCCCTCTGCTCTGCATGTCCTGCTCCAGCTCCAGAATCACCAGTGCCACCCTGCCTGGCAGATCTGCCAAGGAGCTGTGTGGCCCCTCCCCAGGCACATGACGGGAGCTCAGCGCTGGCCTCACTAGGACACAACCTCACTGGGGGTGCCTGTGGCACCCACCGTGCCTGGGCCCTCCCCCTGTGGAGCCCTACAGAGTCCCTTAGAGCCATCCGGAGAAAAAGATCCAGATCATTCTGTGTCTGTGGATGGTAAGAGGCAAAACATATGCCCAAATGGCATCAGAAATAAGGTTAAAATAATACCAAGACTGTGTTTTGAATCACTTGTAAAATATACTACTCTTTTATTTTTTTCCTTCAGTTTGATGAAATACACATGAATTTGAGTTAAGGAACTCATACAAACCATAGCAGAACAGAAACTGAAACATTAGAACTTTTTTTTTGGTCAGAAATAGACATCATTTCTCTTTCAAAAGGTTTTAGCTTCAAGTCTTAGCAGGAAAAATCCTTTCATTAAAAAAATTCTTTCCAACCTTCGGATTTTAATACAAGCTTCTCATTTTCTAAAACATGCTCATAATGCATAACCAAGGGATGACTAACCCTCCCCCTCAAGTCAAAATACTGCACTTCCAACCATAGACAAATGTAAGCATTTTTGGTCTTGTTTATATTATTTGGTAAATAAAAGAGAATAAAATATTTTAGACATAGTCCTTTTACTCTATCGTTTTATTCTATTATTACCTATCTTTTTGTGACCCTGTACTTCCCTTATCAGTAAGTTATTTCTAGAAAAACAGTGTGTAATTATAATGTTTGAGGAATCAGAATACCTCCTCATCAGAGAGCCTAAAAATCAATGTATGACACAGTGCTTAGTTCCCCAGTGGATGGAGCCTGCTCATCAGAAGTTCTGAGAACCCTGATGTTACACTGGCTGCAGCTTTACCTGCTCTGAAACACTGTTTGCAAACATGGAGATGAAAAAGCGAAACTGTAGCCCCAGTTAGGACTTCTAGCCTGTGATCAAAACTATCAAAGACTAAAGGCTCTGGGAGAACACTTATCAATAGGGCAGTGAATTCCCCATCTGGATTTTGCTTAAATCTGTTTGATCTAAGTTGATTTATGTAGTTTTTGGTTTACCACTGGGCAAGAAGGATACAAACAAATGAATAAAGTAAAGTAAAGTAAAGTAAAATAAAGTGAAGTAAAATAAAGTGAAGTAAAATAAAGTGAAGTAAAATAAAGTGAAGTAAAATAAAGTGAAGTAAAATAAAGTAAATCAGCCAAACTACAAGAAGCTTAGTTCTAGGTTGGTAGCCTAATACTACAATAAATATGAAGCAGTAAATAGTCATTCTCAAAGTATTAGTGGAAGTTCAGGTCCACCAAGTAAATGAAAAGACCCGTGGAATTACTGGCCAAATAATTAACAGGTACGATACCATTAGGCAAAGTTCTTGTGGTCCTTATTATATGGTGGGGTTATTTTGTGCATGGACTGCCACTGGGATTATCTTTCTATCAAACATCTAAGATCACATTCCCTCTCCTAGCTTTCTTCTTCCATTCGCTATTACTCAGTTCATTAAAGCTTTACAGAACCTTGCTGATGGAGGGATTGCTTCATCACGAATCATCACTTTCTCCATTTCATCTTGTTATTTCTCACTATCACTGTTTTCTAAATGAATCTTAATTTATATAACGTTAAAAATTCTCCCTTTTTGTGGTTTAGTTTTTAAACATCCACAATAGCTACATTACTATTATTTATTTATTAATCTCTGGCACTAAGGTGACTAATATTTTTAGAAATAAATTCTTAAAAATATTTTTCCAAGACTTCATTTGCATGATTACTGACTCAAAACACAGAACATAAAAGAAAGCAAAAGAATTAACTAAATCCAATATGTATTAAATTCAAACTAGCTTCTAGTATTTCTCCTAATCAGAATATCCTTTAGCCTTAGAAAGCAGTATAAAATCAGGCAATGAGCAATACCGAACAGCAAATATGTTTTGGGATGTAAAGCAAGAATTCTCTGCTGATCAGTTGTTTGTCAGGATCTGGTTTATTATGGTCATTGGCATTTTTGGAAGTGCTATGTTCTATGATAAATATGGAACGGAAGTGTTGAAAAGTTCTACTAAACTAAACACATACAGCATTTTTACTTACTTCTCAGCAACAAAAGGGGGCACGAACCCTCTGATCCTGTGCGCACTGGCAGTTTTCTGTAATCAAGTAAAGAACCAAGATAATTACAAAAAAAAAAAATCAGGAACATAAGTTAGAGGTTAAGATAATCACTACCCACAGCTTTTTACACCAGTTAAATTATCAGAGCAAAGTTTTAAATCTCATTGTAAATTAAGAGAGCAACAGAAATAGCATTCTCATGGGAAGATAGACCAGGCCTTCCTAAACAGGCTTTGAGATACACAAATATTGCTAGAGCCAGTCACCACTGCCATTAGCAAAAAATGACTGAACAATGCTTTTTTCAGCACATCAAGAGCGCATATGTAAGTATCATTCTTACAAGATGGAATTTGCAAAGTAACATGAGTTTACAGGCCTACAGCGTTGACAGTCTCCAAACCAGTCACTACAGGCCCTTGTAAAAAGTCTCCCCCCAGCTTCCTTGTAGCCCCTTCAGGTACTGGAAGGTGCAATAAGGTCTCCCTGGAGCCTTCTCTTCTCCAGGCTGCATTGGTGCCAAGGAAAGCCTTGGAATAGGAAAATGCCACATTGTCTTTTCCTGTGATAAGGTAGAAAAGGGGCAGCAGAGGACACAGAGAAAGACTGATAAGCATTAGTCATACAGACAACTGCTACAGGATAAGGAATAGAGGGTATCATTCTTACAACATGGTTAAGCAAGAGCCCTCTTAATCTCAGTAGTATTTGGAGACATTCTCTCGCTCAGCAGAAAAGGGGATTACTATAAAAAGCAAACATATAAAATGATCTCTCAAACTTTCCAATGAAAGGTGCTGAGGTTTTTTTAAGCTATTTTTTTCTCCAGATTGCAGCTAAGTAATCAGAAGCCCACGTACACTTAATGCCAGTACTGTGGGACTGGAGAAGTCCCGCTGACTCCAGCGGTGAACGGATGATGTTTCAGCACTGCACAGTGTGCACATCCACCAAAGCAAAGGCTGCTCACCATCCTCCTCTTACAGCAAAGGAGAAGTGAGTGAACTGAATCGAGTCCTTGATGTGACAGTCCTTTATGCCTTCCAGAATCTTAAAATTTGGCATGATTTATTCTATGACAAAACTTATTTGATGATTGTGCTTTTTTTTTTTTTCGTCTTTTCTTTTTCTTCTTTTAACAAGCCATATGCAGTTGGTGGGAAGAAGCTTTTCAAAAATGTTTTCTGTGAAGAAAAATCTAAATCACCACTGTCACAAAAATTAACAATGCCAACAAAATAGTCAAAGATCATCATTTTAAAGGCCTAGCTAATTTTTAAAAAGTGGTGTGTGTTTATTTTTGGAGAAATAAATGTGTTCCCTAGCTTGCAGGATTACAGAAATGTATTGACAATATTTCACTTATTTTAATCTTGATGTCATTCCTAACAAAGATAATGCTTAGTGGTATTATGAGTACTAAACAGTAGTGATTAGTCACTGAACTCCCAAGTTTTAAGTGCTTTAATTTTTGAGTAAAATAAGACCACATTTTTCTGCTATGGAAGTAGTTTTGCTGTTTCTAAAGGTCGGAGGCTTTGTGTCACCATGTGTAAAAAACCCCAAAATCTAACATCTTTTAAAGAATGAGAAACATCATTTTATACCTTTAAGGATTAAGAAAAAAAAAAAAAACAAACTATAACAGGAGATGAGAAGGTAAAGGATGAAATATTGTAATTTCCTTATTCCAGACCTTGGGAATTCAAACCGATTTCAGTGTTTATTCTTGGGAGTCAGTGATCTGAACACTGAGAAAAGCCAGAATAAAAAGGGCAAGGAAATTAATCACGATGGGCTGTTTTTTCTGTAGATTTCCTTACCAAAAGGCAGCTGGAGTGCTTTTGGTTTTCTCCAAAGCATTCTGGAAGCATTTAAGGACAGCTGCACAGAAAGCAGCTTTCCGAGATGTTAGCTCGTCCAGTTGGGGATGGCAAAAGGAGGGTATATTTTGCAAGAGCACGCAAGAACACCCCAAGGTTGAGAGCTCAGAGCTTGGCAGCTGCAGAAGCAGCAAAATTACTTACAGGTTGGTGTTCATTCTGTCCATCTGTGGTAATATGTATTTTAAAAGTCAGATTTGACAGTTCGGTAGTTTTTACTCTGGCTGTATTTCAGATTTATAAGACAGACTTTGTATATGTTTGTGAACATATCAGGGAATTCTTGCATTGGCCATTATATAAACAATCTCTTTTGATCTAAAAAATGATGACAGATGATTATGTTAACCTGCTTTGGTGACTTCAAAATGCAAGGAAAATAAATTAAGTATGTTCTGTAGAAATGGTTATTTTGCCACCTATCTTCGCTTCCCAGAATTTTCTTATTTGTACTTACAGATCATATTGAAAACAAACTGAGAAAGATATCTAGAGAAGGAAAAAATTACTGAATAGACTGAAAAAAATGTATTATTTTTTAAAAGGTCCCTATAAAATGAGGAAAACATTTCATATATGTTATTATAAATGCTCTATAGAGTGACTAAGTGTAATAACATGGTGTAAATGCCTGAGGAATATATTTAAAGATGCTATCATTTGAATACTTGGCTGCATGTTAATGAATATACAAATAAGGATATGGGAAAATAGAGCAGGCGTAGCACACACAAGTATTTTCATACAAAGAAATAGCACAGGAAATGTTTTAAGTAAATGTTTAAAATGCAAACACATCTAAAGAAAAGAATCCAACGCACATTATTGCATTTCCATCTTTCTATAATGATTACTAAACCACTGGGGCATGGAAAGATTTTATATCAGAAGTTGGCTACTAGATGCTGTATTTGCTAGAGAGACAGCTGTATGTTGTCTTTAAGCATTATACCATAAAATTAACTGGATTTTTTTTTTTTTTTGGTCATTTTCTGAGGCATATGAAATCAGTTTCATTTCTCTCACCACAAGATTGTAGTATTTTTCCCTCTAGACCTACACTATCACCATAGCTATAACCTACACTATAACCAGAGCTTCTGGGTGATGTTTGGAAATGTTTCTGAACCAATGGAAAGAGGGAGAACAATGAAGTAAGGACACTGTATTCCCAGAAATTAGACATTTGCAGTCTCAGAGAACTGACATTAAGATCCCAAGGCAAATAAATCCCTGGAAGACAGACAGTGGGAAGATTAACAGTTTCTTACATGTCATTTAAGTGCACAAGTATGCACTATCTCAAACTAGAGGGAGGACAAAAGGTAAAGAGAACAAATCTGACAAGCCGCAAATTTCCCCACTGGTCTGAAACCACAAACAGGAACCACACAGAAGAAGACAAGTAGGTCAGATTACATAAGACAGTGTATAAAAAACCCCAACAAAACAACAAAAAAACCTACCCGCCACTACTGCAAGCATGGCAAGCAACAAAAGGTAATGTAAGTAGACTAGTGTGAAAGCATTCTGTAACATTACTGATTGGAAGACAAAGACTGTAGAAAAGCTGACTCTGTTCCATGAGTGTTCATCAACAGAAGAAATCAAGAACTGTGTCTTCCTAGCAAAGAACTGCAGAAGGATTATCACAGTATCAGCAACAAAAGGGTAAGAACTCAGGTTACAGCAGAGAGGGAAGAGGTTACAGGGTACATAGGCTAGATTTTTGTTAATGTTACCTATAGGTTTGAGCAAGTTGAGGCAGGCTGGTATATGTCATGGAGAGCTCAGGAAAGATAGGCAAGGTTGTGAAAGACAGGAAATACGAAAGGAAAAGGAAGAACATGGGAAAAATTTTTAGTGAGCCTGCATTCAGTACAAGAACAATACTGAAGCAAGACTTACATATATAAGCAGTCACACAGCAGTTAAAAAGGAAAAGAATAATAGACAGTATAGATTTCCAAAGCCAAGTTATGTCATAAAATTTTCTCCTACAACAGAGTGAGAGGCACTGCTAAAAACAGAGGAGTTGAAGATGGCCTACAGTCTGTGCTTTGAAAGGTTTTTGATTCTATCTCACATGACTACTGTAACGAGTAAACTGAGGCAGGAATAATACAAAATTAATGCAAACCCTGTCACAATACTTATTTGAAATTTAATGCTAACCTGGGAAATTATATTATGTGTAACCCCAAACCAGAAGGATTTGACAGATTCATTAATGATTTGAATGATGGGATACAGGGTATGTTCTTTAAAACAGCAGCTGAACACAACATGGGAAGGCTGCAAGCACTGCAGAGGGCAGGATTAGTCAGAATATTCCTGTTAATTTGGAACACAGGGCTCCTACTTAAGTTAGTGAAAATGACACCTTTCAAATTAAAAATACCTGCATGGATATCTAATATGAACGTCTTAAGCTAATTTCAGAGATAGTTTTGACAGGATTTTAAATAAATGAACATAGCTAATTTTCCAAACTCAAGAATTTAAAATTATACAATGCCATATCAAAGCTTTCTATCCAACTGATGCACTATGACAGACTCTTTACTAATTTGCAGAATATTTCTGCATGACGAATCACTGGTTTCTTCCATGAACTCAATGGATGAATGAGAAAACTGTTCAAGATCTTTTCTGCACCTCTATCACCTATGTGTGGTCTCATAAACCATCAGGTCACACAGTTCAGATTATGCTAAGATAACAAATTAATTGATTTGTCTTTGTTTTTCTATGACACTCATGACTGCAATACTTACAGGCTAGATTCATTTAGATACTAGGAATATCCATCATTTCATCAACTTCAGACACATTGAAGCTAGTTAATCTAGGCTTCCCTTTTTCCCTGCAAGGAAGAACACACCTTTCTAGAATGTGATTTATTCAAGCTGCTCTAGAAGTCTGTAATAGGATGGTGCATAAAGATCTACTGACAGTCAAAAACATCCAATGCAACAAGCTCATTAACATCTGTATCGTAGACTAGGAAGTCCAGGGAAAATAATCCAGTTTTATTGCAAAGTAGTATCTCCAACCCTGAATGGGATACCTAGATCCTCTAAAGCACGCAGGGAATTAGCCCCTGCAGAACACGACCTGGAAAAGCTGGAACCTTGAGCAGCACCCAAGACTGCCATAAAACAAGTCACATCCTCCACAAGTCAAACTTAATCCTGGCAAATAAAGGAAAAAGCCCTGAAAACCAGAAGTCAGACAAAACATCAGGCTTAGTTTAGAGCAACACCCAGGAGTGCCTACTACTAAAAGCAGAAGGGACCTCACCATTCACTCAGCTGCAGGACATACCATCATATAACTGTTATCATGGCACTGTTTGGTAAATAAACAAAGTCTGCAAAGATCAGCCATGACTCCACAGGGCAGAAAGGCTCTCACAGCAAAGGTGGGCTTTTGGGACTGGGAAATAAGAACTGTGACTCACTCCACAATCCTTTATTCACAAATGGAATGAGCCACCAGGAGCCAGCTAGAAAGCACTGCCCCAGACGTCCTTTTGAATTGCATATCAGAACACCTTAGGAGTTTCTTACCTCTAAAAGTAGGTGTACCCCCAGGATCTGTGTTGTTGAATTACCCAGACATTTATATTCCCTAAACATGTTCAGCCTCTAGGAATAGCAGTGCACCATCCCCTAACATGGGAGAAGAGAGAAGGGGCGTGCTCCTCCTCAGGGTAGCTGGATCGGTCAGGAATTTTCTGTTGCCCACAGCTTTTTCAGCAAGAGCCCCAGAATTATTACATCCCTGCCCAGGTCTGGGCAATGACCTTCTGGGATAAGGACCCCAGCACCAGTAATGGCTGTACCAGATCGTGCTTAACAAATCACTGCAACAGCTCCCCTCTTAAAGACATTGTCCATACTCTATTTTAAAGAGGTTCTCAAGATACTATGACATTGGATATATCACAGCTATCAGGTGAGGAGCTCCCATTCTGTTTCACACACTCACAACACCATTCCGGTTGTAAGGGACCTCAGGAGGTTTCTAGTCCAACCTCCTACTCAAAGCAGGGTCAACGCTGAATTCAGACAAGGTTGCTCAAAGCTTTGTCGAGTGAGGTCCTGAAAACCTTGAAGGACAGAGACTTCACTACCTCTCTGGAAAACCTGTTCCTACGCTTTGTCACCATCCTAGCAAGATATTTTCATTGCATAGAGTAGGAATATCCCCTGTATCAGTTTCTGACCATTGTCTCTCATTTCATCTTCTCAATACCCTGTACGCAGTGGAAGGTTGCTACTAGGTCTCTCCTATGCCTTCCCCCCTTCCCCCAGTTCAACAGGCCCAGTTCCTTCCACCTCTCCTTATAGGATACTAACTGCACAACTTTTTGGACCTCCCTTGTACTATCATAAGTTTATTAATATATTACTTGTATTAGGGATCTCCAAAGTGGATGCAGCATGCTAGATGCAATCTAACAAGTGCCAAGTGGAAAAGGGATCATGATTTCTCTGGATCTACTGGCTACCTTTGTGTGGAAAGGGCCCAGAAAGCTGTTACCCTTCATGCCTGCCAAAGTCCTTACCATCAGAGCTGCTGCTCAGCCAGTCAGGCCCCTGCTATTGCAGGGGTTAGTCCACGCCAGGTGCAAAACTTTGCAGTTGCTTTTTTTTTTTTTTTTTTTGTCATTTAATGGTGTTCCTGTTAACCCATTCCCTTGCACTTGAGCAAATCAGCTCCCATCTCCCCTTTCCAAATCAGTGTCACTTCAGGGACTTGCTGAGGGAATCCCACCACACCATCAGCATGTGCCACCAGTCCAGACTGCAGGTGCTGCTGGTGAGCGTAATCATATCATAAACTGTCCTCTAGACCATCCACTGGTGCAGCAGAGTCTAAACAGCACCCCACTGTTTTCCCTGCTCCTCTTAACCTCCCTCCTGCTCTTAACCAGCAGTCTTGCCACCTCTGCCTAGGATGCCAGCTGCCTTTCGCAAAAGGCCCCTGTCTTACCTCTCCGTGTCAGTCGTTGGAGGCGGCAGTACTGACTGGTGAAACTCGGACAGCAAGGAAATGTACCGTGATGCAAAGTTGAACAAGTGATGGCAGTCAGGTGGGACATCTCAAACACAGAACCTGCAAGGGAAACAGAGCGACCAAGACAGAAGAAAAAAGGGCAGTGGGGACAGAAAACGAGTAGATGGGAAAGGAAACCCACACTGAACGCATCAGACAAAGAGACAGAGCTGAATGGGAAACACTGGCTCCTGCTCCACAACACGGGAACACGAAATACTCAAGGAGATGTTCCCAGGGATTTGCCCTTGTTAAGACATGGGCAAAACAATGCATTTTTCAAATAGTTTTGCTTTTTTTAATTGCTAAGCTGCTTTTTCTTTTTTTTTTTTTTTTTAGTCAATGGATGCTGATAAACAGCTGGGCTTCAGAGATGAAAGAAGTGCAGGAAATAAAGCCTGACTGCAATAGACAGATTTTTATTTAACCTACTTAAACTCTCAAGGTCCACCTATTTTTTAAAAAGATCAGCAAGAAACAAGACACACAACCCTCCCCTGCACAAGCAAGAGGAACATCATGCAGATGAAGTATTTTCGTCAGGTGTAGCATTTACCCTGCCTGTTTAAGGCACTATATTCCCAGTGACTACCCAGACTTCCCTAACTGAAGACTGCACTTCCTTCAGCTCTGCTTCTAGCTAATTCTGGCTTCTAAAATATTAACTGGTCTTTGGGAAAAGATCTATTTGCTTTCAGTGTGATACTACAAGGGACAATCCCTGCTATTGGACTATTGACTTATTTGTTCCTGTTTCTTTTAGTTGTGCCTCTTCCATGAGGCTGCTATAAATTAACATGAAAAAAGACAGAGAAAACAGCCCCCCAAACCTTATCAGAGGATGTTATTATGGTCAACAATTATTTATCTGGAGCTATTGTTTAAACATGTTCTGGAAACCTTACAGCCTAAATTCCACCAGGCAAACACAGCAACAAGCAAACAACACAGGAGGTGGGGATGGAACTGATGAGAGGTGGAAAAGAAGGGTCAGCTAAACGAACGGTAAACCAGGGTAATGAACAAATACAAGGGGACCAAGTACTTCCAGAAACGGGGCAAGAGCAAAATCCCTTGACCCCACATGTTGCTTTGTTAAGATCGTGCCACAGCTACGCGCGTGCAACCCTGCCAAAGGGCTAAAGTGGCAAAACAGCATATTTTACACCACTTGGCATCCTGCGTGAACGCTGCCAGCAAAAGTGGAAGTCCCCTGTCACTGACCTCAGCTGCCTCATACGGAAAGGCCTGACAACAAAACCCTGCACAGCAAGTTGTCAGGATGAGCAACAGAGATGCGAGGGGCTTGTTTAGCGACTCAAGAGCAACGTAGGCCATCTGACAGCGCAAACACAGCCTTAGTACAGGCTGTGCAAGCTGTACCATATCGGCTGTGCTCACACAAACTGATGCAGAGCCTCCCAGAGCACAGAGGCAGGCAGATTAGAAAGGAAGCCCAGGTCCTCAGCCAAGGATGCATCTAGCCTTCACTGCCTTCCAAATGGGAGTCTGGCACCTAATTGTTCCCTAGGAGGGGAGACTTCAGCTGCCTGCAGTGATAACTGCACCTACTAGGATTTGTATCTGCATCCAACCACAACGCTCACCTTCCCTCCCCTCCAGCTGGTGCAACCATAGGCTTTGGGAGGAAACGAGAATCAAAATTCTGTATTACCTCCTAAGTGAGGATAAGGACCCAGAAGTTGCCTTGGTCTGAGACAGGGAGCCAAGAAGGGAACCTGAGTGATGTGGGAAGATAGATGCTGTAACCAGGGAAGGAGGGTGTGGGAGAGGTGTGTCTGAAAATAAATTTGGACAGACTGCAAGAGGCCAACATAAGACACAAGAACATCACAATATGGATCTCTGAGCTAGGGGGGCTCAAATTCCCAGGACAATTGCTGAGCCATCACTGCTAGAAATCAGTCAGATTTTGAAGCCTCTCAGCATTCCCACAGGAATTTGTCAAAATTAAATTGCTTCCAACAGTTTTGATTTCTACAAATATGTAAACTTCAATTAAAAAAAAAAAGTCTGTTTGGAAGTCTTAAAAAGCTCTTTAATATCTGCCCTCAGAGTAGTAAAATTAGAATTTTAAAAGTCTGCATTCGAAGACACTTTAATAATAATAATTAAACCTTATTATTGCAAGAGGAGCAACACAGCATTTTTAACGAGATCTACACACCTGGAGGGAACACAGAAAAACAAGATGTCTTCACTATATTGCTATTTACAAATAATAATTCTTCAGCTGCCAGAGAACTCTAATCAGAGAACAGTCCTCCAAGAAGTACTGTTCAGAGAATCAGTCTCCAAGTACAGATATTGGGTCAGCAGGAAAGAAAAACCAAAGACAGATGCATCCAAGCAGTAACTAAATGCATAGAATCCTGGCAGCAGTCTACTATAATACCTCATTTATTTTTTTAAGTAACTCTCAGCTCTGCATGCTTCATGCCTAGAGCTCTCACAGGCTAAATCCTCAGCATTTCCTGTACAGCCCTGAGGAAGAAAGGATGCTGTTTTCATGCTGCAATGAACACCGAAAGCTGTGATTACTTTTCCTCTGCTGGAAGTATTTTCTGCGTGCTTTTTAATACCCAGGCTGAGACAGGGCTAAAGCACAGAGCTCTGCACCCACACAGAGGATTTCCGTTTCCAGTTGTTCACGTTCTCTAATCAAGAGCTTTGCCCACTGACGTGTGTTGCCAACCCAGCCCCCACACAGAGCTATTTGTGGGCTCTCATCCAGGCTGCGAGGGAAGAACACAAGGGGCAGGTAAACTGTGGGAGGACTGGAGGGACCCCAGGAGATGGACCAGGCTTTAAAGCTGTTTGCTCAGCTAAGGGAGCCAGGACAGGGCTGCCTGGAATAGGGGAAGTGGATATAGGCTGAAAGCACCCCAGCTTTCTCACAGACACACCTCCTATAGCTTGGACTATCCTGCAGGAGTCAAGAGGCTACCTGCACGGCGCTATCAGTGCAGGTATAACGTATGTATTACTGGCTGGGCAAGTATCACACAGCCACTGTATTTTCCTTCTTCAGTTCTCTGGAAGCTATCACTGAGAGAAAGAAGTTGTCATCAACGCATCCCAGAAACCTCCTGGCTTCCTTGTGCCCTGACTTGTTGTCCCTCCAGCAGATATCAGGGTGGTTGGAGACCCCCATGAGGACCAGGATTTGTGATCGTGAGGCTGCTGCTGCTTTAGAGAAGATTTAGATTGGATATCAGGAAGATGTTCTTCCTGGAGAGGGTGGTGAGGCACTGGGACAGGTTGCCCAGAGAAGCTGTGGGTGCCCCATCCCTGGAAGTGTCCAAGGCCAGGCTGGATGAGGCTTGGAGCAACCTGGTCTAGTGGAGGGTGTCCCTGCCCATGGCAGGGGGTTGGAACTGGATGGGCTTTAAGGTCCCTTCCAACCCAAACCATTCTGTGATAGGAGGAGAAAGACTTCTTGGCTTCTGCTGTCAGGCAGGGAGAGGGAGAGACAACCCAAAACCAGAAAGTATGATAGTTTCTTGTGCTCCTCTCTATCACACTCCCTCTGTTCCCCAGTACGCTGGCAATTCAGAGATATATCAGAACTTCATCCCCAGGCTTGGGGACCCAACAAGCACACTGGAAAACACCAATACACAAGGATCTAGCTCACCTGAGGATGAGTACAAACTGCTCCTGAGCCTGCCAGCTACAAACAGAAGCATTGTACACAAACTCCCTCCCAACAGGCCAAAATCCTACCAAAGCCCTCAAACACAGGCTTCTTCCTACCTGGGCTAAGTTGCAGAAGTGACAGTGAGCCACGGTGTCTTTTTGGAAGTTTCCAAAGACGGAAATGTAAGGAGAAGCCTAGATGCAGAGAAAAGGGAAGACAGAAGGAGCCAGAGAAGGCACACACAATACAGTAACCGAACTCCAGTTCAGGTATTGGAGTCTAAGCACTGGTACTCTCTTATAAAGAACAGAAGCTCACCAAAGATTCATTTCTAACAAAAATGCAACATTTTAATATTGAACATCTTAAGAAAAACACTAAAATACAAACTTTGACCATCGTTTTGAAAAGCGGATTCTGCCTATAAACAAAATGAATTTAAACATCCAAGAAATTATGAACACTACCCCAGTTTCCATAGAACGTTAGCAACTCTTATTGGAGGTCTTGTCTAGAGCCACGGGATGGTGATAAGCTCACCCGATGGAAAGCACACCCAAAACACTGCAGTAGAAGCTTCCTTGAAGGAATGCCCTTTAAGGCCTCTCCATTTGGCTTAAACAAACATCCTACTGCGTTAGGACTAATACCAAATCCTACACTGTAAGAACCAACGTGTGATTTTCCTGGTCTGTATTCACACACACAGGAGAGTCATTCCCGATGACACACAGTTTTATCTTTGGACAGGAATCTGACGTCACTGCACCGTCACCAACAAGATGACTTGTTAAGAGAAGCAGTATTTCCCATTCATAAAATCTAACCCATATTTTATTAATTACTAACAGTGCATCCTTTTAACAAGACATTATTAAAAAACCAAAACACTACAAACCAACAACCCATAAACAGAAAGTCAGTTTGACTTAAGAGCAACGCAACGCCAAAGTTTCTTTATCTCAGCAGCTTTACAAAAGTAAAACAGTTAGCTTTTTTGCACTTTTGAAGCTCAAAGGCTCTGACACTGCTACTAGCCTGCGTCACTGACAGAAGCAAGGAGGCAGAAAGAACTAACACTTCAGAAAACTCTGCACTTACTAGCCTTAAAAGGCCCCTTGTCAGAGTCCTGCAGGAACAGGAAAATGAGAAATAAAGCATTTTCCCTGCTCTGTACACCTGAACTTCTCAGTGTTCCTCCCCAGACGGTAATTATTTACCCCAGTCCTACCCACAATGAACTAATACATAACAGTCAACAACATGTAATAATCCAAATAGAGTATCTAAAACCAGACTTAAGTGAGTTCACCTTCGAACAAAAGAACAAGTGTCCTGTAAGCCAATTCGGCTTTTCCTCATAAACTCAGTAAGCAAGGTAGACCAGAATGGTGGTATTTTGTTGGTGTTTGAGTTTTAGCAGTGATGCTGGCCCAAGAATCAGCTACAGTCAGGTAATTTAAGGAATTAAATTCCTTAATGACCTCTCCTGAATGAAGGAAGCTTTTGCAAATGGATGCTGGGAATACAGCTGCAGATAAATTGAACAACTTTACATAAGCAAGGTGCTTACTTCTATATAAATCAGACTTAACAGGAGTTGCTTAAAGCATCCCTGATGATTTTATCATTAGCTTCAGCTCGTTAGGTGAGGTTTAACTGCCCAAGTACATATTGAAGACATATCAGGTAGAAAAATACACTAAAGTTTTATGCATTATCTCACATATAGATGTTGCACTTAACTATGCCCAGGTGATAAAAGATCTCTTGAGCTGCCTTGTCAAAACACATGACTGGCCAAGACGTCTGCACACTGCAGTGATTGAATGGGCAGTGGATTTGATGAACTGCTGTTTGCTGATGCATCTTGAGGCATGTATCATTCCAAGTCTATGGGTATGGTCAGCATCTTCACAGGTACTGTAATTTCAACATTACAACAGAGAGATCACATCTTTTGAGTGAGAAAACGGTACAAAACATTATTCACACTTGTTTACATTGGGTACATTCACAGCACAAAACTGATCAAGTTGTAGAAGCTGAAGGATACTGAGAGACTGGGAGCTGAGTGGCAGGCAGAATTCCAGGAGCAGATGACTGGAGTAAGAGACTGGCATTTTCAGAGAGGAGAGTGCTGGGATTAAGAAGGGGAAAAGAAAGAGACGCTGCTGCAGCTGCCTGCTGTCCTAGCAGAAGTCCTAAACTATAGACATTTGAATTGATGAGATCATTGCCTGGGAGGAGGATATTCAGTTGTTTCTGTATTTCTTGCAGGACCTGCAGCTGACTCTGCTGATTCAAAAGAAGCATATCTATATTTTCCCTCATTTTCTTCACTGTACAAAGAGAAGAGAATGTTAATGCTTGCTATATAAACATACTTCCCGTGGCAACTCAGAAGCCTGTTTAAACTTACACTCTTCAAAAACAAGATGCAAGTGATCCATCTCATGTTTCTCTGCACCGCACCTTTGCTCTTCTTTATGATGCAGAGATGTAAATTCAGAATGGTTTGCATCTAAAAGGAAGATAATGTAAGTCAAGAGCTCACTTTAGCATCCGTTGCTAGGTCAGCATTTTAAATATGCTTTCACACAAGGAAAAGGCAGCTCAGTAACAGCCCTTCCTCTCACCCACATTTTAAACTTAAAACTTCATTCAGGTCCCATGTTGGCCCATACAAAGCCAAACCAGAACGAACACTAGGCAGATACAGCCCGGTGAAACATTACTTGAGTTTTATCACAACTAAGATACTTTTTTTTTCTGGGAGTGTAGCAACGCTGGAGCAAGGGAGCTGTTAAGGAATAGGACAACTGAGATTTACTAGAAATGTACTGAATTTGGAAATATGTAAACATTTCTGAAACCATATCAGACATCAGGTTTCATTCCTAATCCACACATGGCAAGGCCAACATGACACGTTTCCTCATATAAGCAATTCTATGATGCAGCTTCAATTACAGTGATGCAGTAGCTATAGTTACTCCAGAATGAGTTTGCACACCTAGAAAACAGGTATAGTATTAGGCTGATCTAATATTAATTATTGACCAACTGGCAGGGTAAAAATGAGCCTGGTTTCATTTTTTCTTATGAATTATAAACTCCTACACCTAAAAAAAAAATATTAACAGTCCTCAAGGGGGAAAAAAAAATACATTAGGAGTGTAAGGTCCCATCGTTAGGGCTCATTAGCAGAGTTACCGAGATACCTCTCTGCATCTACAGACTGAGAGGTCTCAAACCCTACTTTAGGAATTGTTTTGCCATTTCATTATAGCTTCATTATTATTCCCATTGTTAAGATGAAAGGCTTTCCTGTTCAGAATTTTTTTTTTTAGGAGGAAAAACAAAACAATTAAGAAAACCCAGAAAACCTTCACACAAAAAGCTCCTTCTCATACAGCCTCTTGTCTTTAGTTTTCCTGCTGCTACATGATCTGGTGGTCAAGATCCCAACACCCAGAACAATTCTATGGATGGCCAGGCAAGATCCAAGATTAAAAATTTAAAAAAAAGTATAAAGGCACTGCCCATGTAACAGTAAAACCCAGGAAAAAACCCACAGTGTCAGTTTTTGTCCCAGAGTGTGTGATCATTACAAGAACAGAACAAGAATATTTGCAAAATCCAGAAAACCCCTTACTTTAAACAATCACCTTGCCTGACATTGTGCTGTGCTGAGAGTATTATGGGGCAATGGCCATCAGGCACTTCCCACTGCAGACAAAGGAAAGCTGCTCATTTAATATCCACATATAACAAAAGTTAGCTGCTAGAAATTATAAAGGCCCTGATTCAGAGTCTACGTCCCTTCCACCTCCCTAAGCTTAGTATTTTATTAGCTAAGCACTTCTGAAAATGTAGGGCTAGACATCAGGCAACACTATGAAGCAACAATTAGTGGGATCTGAGAGCTCTGCAGAGTCTAAGGCCCCAGGCAGCCTTCACGGCAAAGCCTATATTTCAGCTTTGCCATTTACAAGGCACTTCCACGAATGACAGATAAATATATGATATATGAAGGGAAAAAAAACCCCAACCAAACAAAAAACCCCAACCAAACAAAAAACCCCAACCAAACAAAAAACCCCGCTCAGACACAGCAAGGAGGAGGAAGTGTTTAGGAACAAATGGAGACCACAGCATATGACACATCCCCTGTGAGGCTGTACAGCTTGAAATAAAGCTCAACAGATTTTAATGCAGTTACCTGCTGCGTGTTCACTGACACTCTCTCGCAAACGAATCCATTGATGCTTGATGAAGTCTGAGCTCAGGCGGAAGGTATTTCCACACTCGGTACACCTACAGGGCTTCTCATGCATATGGACCCTCTGATGCTGGAAGAGAGCTGCATTTCCACTGAAGCTCTTCCTGCACGTGGTGCAGGAAAAGGCTTTCTTTTTTGCATGGGTTTTGCGGTGAGCGATAAGGGTTGAGGTACGGCTAAAGGTTTTCCCACATTCCTTGCACTTGTAAGGCCTCTCCCCCGTATGGATCCTCTGGTGCACCACCAGGTTGCCCTTCCTGCTAAAGCTCTTCCCGCAGTCTGTGCATTCAAACGTTTTTTGTTTTGTGTGGGTTTGCAGGTGTTTCATGAGCCTGGAGTTCCCCTTAAAGCCCTTCCCACATTTTGTACACTCGTAGGGCTTCTCTTGTACTGGCGGTTTCTGATCATCAGTGATGAAGGCGAGTTTCTTGGGGCCTCTTGTTTGGTGAGGGGGTTTCTTACACTCTGCTTTCTGCTCTGTTTGAAGACTGGCTGCCCCCCAGTCTGGGCTGTGGGCTTCAGGTAGCTGAAGCATTTGTTCTTCCTTAAGGTCTCCCTGGATGCCTCTCCCTTCCTCGCTGGCACTCAAAACGCAGTCCCCTGATGGAGTAAGAGAGCAATCTGACACTCCTCCTTCCCTAAAACGAATAAGCTGCTCCTTGTAAAATAACTGAGTTTCTCAGGCCTAGCATCAACTTACGCCGGATTCCTCTTTCCCAAAGAGGAATGGAAAGGATGAAGATTGAGACAAAAAGATAAGGAAAAGAAAAAGTGGCACAGGAAAGAAGAGAGGTAGGAAGCCTACCACTTCCTTCCCCTCCCTATTTCCTTATTCTTCCCTCACTCAGGTAATGGCAAAGGAAGAAGAACGTGCTGAAACATCCGTAACAAATACCTACTTTTTGCTATTCGTTCCTGCAGACTTTGCTGAAAAGCCTTCCAGTCTGCTAAACCAGTATTACAACTGTTTTAAAGCTGTGCGTTTGGGTAGGGATGGAACTCCCCTTACCCTTCGTTAGGCAAAATCAACACGGAGGTTTAGGTTGTGTCTCACTTGTCTTAGTTAATATTTACTGAAAATCTTTTAAATAACTTCTTTTACCGGTTAGCACATCAGGATTTTCCCCTGATTATCACAAGAACAGTTGTAATTATTATAGGAATGCTGTACATTCATGCATCAGAAGTCAAAGGAGTTAGACTTTTATTGCCAGTTAGACTAATTGCCAATTAACTCTCTCTTTCATATCTAGATCCAGCATGACGCCTACTTTTGTCGTAGTGACAAGCTAAATAAATTGCATTTCAAGGAAGCTCACAGGAACCCTTCCAACAGAGCCCTTTCCTTCCTTAAGGATCCAACTTACTTATTTCATGAAAGAGTACATATGATCCCACACCCCATAGTAAACTTTGGTTATCCTACTCTACTGACTAAATTCCATGTTTACATCAGGTCAGCATTTATAGAATTATAAGTATCACCTGACACTCAGTTATCCAAACGTCTTAAGATGTTTACTATTAACTCAAATAGAGGACTTAGGCATTAGCATCTCTGATTTAACATTAAAATGTTCAGTTATTCACACTAGGTATACTTCCATTTAACACATCAAGTTTGATTATTCCACTGAAAAACAAAAAAAAAACCCCAACACCCAGGCTTTCTACATTCAAGGTAAAAGTGCAGTGCAATTTCAGTCGTACCTTTATGATACCAAGGAACAATATTCTTAATTAATGTGTCCTTGAAGAGACAAAATGTTCTCTATTTACATGGCCAGAACTGCCAAGATGTAAATACCAGCAAGAAAACGAAAACGAAAAAGAGAAAAAGAAAAAAAGAAACCAATTTGTACCGGGGGGCGGGACAACAACACACACATCATCAAGGAATTAAACCCAAGAGGTAGCTTTCTCCCAGAGGGATGAAGAAGACTCCGTTCTCACAGGAGCAGTCATTCCCTCACTCTATAACCAAGCAGCTGACTATTCCCAGAGGCCCGTGCAGAGATCCCAGGTCTCTAACAGTGCAACAGGGACTGAACAAGCCTCCATTCCTGTCCAGAGCTAGTGCTAGAGAGTCATGCATTTCAGACATAGCTGTGCAACTCCCTGAGACCTTCCTCACCCATGAAAAAGCTTTAAAAAAGAGAAGCGTGCTGGCTTTCCTTCACTCAAATGAACTGTACTGTCTTATTGTGAAAGCATTGCTAGAAACCCACAAGAGAAAGAAGCACAAAATCCCACTGACTGCCTTGCCCCAGCCTACCACGCCATGCCACCCTAGCAACCCAGGACAGAGCAGCCAGGAAGGAATGCAACATCCCCAGCACCACTTGGAGGACCCTCAAACTTCTCCCCACGATTTAATTCGCAGTGTTTACTTCTCACCTGTATATCCTGCAGCATCACTTTTCCCAGGGTCTTGGAGAAGAGAGAATACTGAGTCTATTACAGGTTCCATCTAGGAGAGGAGAGGTGGAACATGGAACATGCCCCACACAGGCGGGAGGAGAAGGGGAAGGGAAGGTACAGGTGCAGCATATTTTGGCAGTCCCCCCTGGCTGCCTAAAAGGGGCAAACCTGCACATGCTATTCAACACCACCTAAACAGAGAGTTTGCTAGAAAGACCTCAAGTTTGGTGGCTTGCAAGCTGGAGAGCTTGATCAAGAGACCAGACTGATCAAAAGCAGTGGTATCTAACTCGACCTCTCTCGTAAGACCAACAGAGGGCTGCATCGGCTCCTGGCACTGGGTTCCAATCCTCTCTCAGCCTCAACAACCTCCCAACCGTTGAAACACCCCCCTGCCAGCTTCTCCCTTCCCTCCAGAGCTGCTCCACGCCTCCCGGCCAGGCTCTGAGCAGCACCTCAGCCTACCCCAGGCCTGCTGTTGGGCCGCCGATGCCCCTCCCGGCAGCTGCCCCGGGCCCATACCATGTGTCTCGCGAGTGTCCAGGCCGGCTGCGGCGGGGGATCGGGCTCTACTCCTCCCTGGCCCTGCTGCCAGCTCTCCCTGGCGAGAGGAAGGCAGCAGCTGGCACCAGGGAAGCGGTTCGCCCGCCCCCCGCCTGGGGCCGAAAGGCCGGGGGAGGTGGGCAAGAAGCGGGGTGGCAGGCCCGGGCCCGGGGCGCAGGTCGCCACGGCTGCTCTCCGGCTCCGGCAGCCTGGGGGCCCCCTCGCCTGGCGCTTGCCGCCCTGCCAGGGCTGCAGAGCTCCCGTCTTCAGCCTGCCGAGCTGCCCCGTGCCCCAGGGAGCCCGGCCTCGGCGGCGCCGCCGGGAGGCGGGGGGTAACAACCGCCCGGCGCGGCGCGGCGGGGCAGGCGCCCTGGCTGCTGCCTGCTCACCGGGCACCCCTCGGGTTTGCCTTTCGGGATCCACACCCGCTCTCGATACGGTGGGAGCTGTTCCCTAAGTGTCCCAGGATGGGGCCTGGGTGCTCTGTGCTCATTTCATAGTTCCTTTACCTCGTGCTCTGGCCATGTTCACCCACCGGGTTCACCCGGCCTTGCCACGGGATCACTGCGGGAGGGGGCCTGTTTTACTCATCACCTGCACCCCACGGAGTGTAAGGGAGGCTCCGCTCCCCCAAGGGTGGAGAGTGTTGCCCCAGTAGAAGTGGCTGCTTTCTGCACAGGGTTTCAGGCCTGGTGGGGTGCAGCCTGACAAGGTGAGAAAGGAATCATAGAACGGTTTGGGTTGGAAGGGACCTTAAAGATCATCCGGTTCCAACCCCCCTGCCATGGGCAGGGACACCCTCCACTAGACCAGGTTGCTCCAAGCCTCATCCAGCCTGGCCTTGAACACTTCCAGGGATGGGGCATCCACAGCTTCTCTGGGCAACCTGTCCCTGTGCCTCCCCACCCTCTCCAGGAAGAATTTCTTCCTGATATCCAATCTAAATCTCCCCATTTTCAATTTAAACCCGTTACCCCTTGTCCTGTCACTACAGGCCCTTGTAAAAAGTCCCCCGCAGCTTCCTTGTAGGCCCCTTCAGGCACTGGAAGGTGCTATAAGGTCTCCCCAGAGCCTTCTTTTCTCCAGGCTGAACAAACCCAACTCTCTCAGCCTGTTCCCATGGGAGAGCTGCTCCAGCTCTCTGGCCATCTTCATGGCCTCCTCTGGACTCATTCCAACTGGTCGATATCCTTCTCATGCTGAGGGCGCCACAGCTGGACACAGCACTCCAGGTGGGGTCTCATGAGAGCAGAGCAGAGGGGGAGAATCCCCTCCCTCGCCCTGCTGGCCACACTTCTGATACAGCCCAGAACACAGTTGGCTTTCTGGGCTGCCAGCGCACACAGCCGGCTCACGTCCAGCTTTTCATCCCCCAAGTCCTTCTCCTCAGGGCTGCTCTCCAGTCATTCACCGCCCAGCCTGTCCTTGTGCTTGGGATTGCCCCAACCCAGGTGCAGGCCCTTGCACTTGGCCTTGTTGAACTCCATGAGGTTGGCATGGTCCCACCTCTCCAGCCTGTCCAGGTCCCTCTGGATGCCATCCCTTCCCTCCAGCGTGTCACCGCACCACACAGCTTGCTGTCGTCAGCAAACCTGCTGAGGGTGCACTCGATCCCATCATCCATGTCACTGACAAAGATGTTATACAGGACCGGTCCCAACACCAAGCCCTGTGGAGTGCCACTTATCACTGGTCTCCACTCAGACACTGATCTGTTGACCACAACTCTCTGTGTGTGACCATCAAGCCAGTTCTTTATGCACCGAGCCGTCCATCCATCAAATCCATGCCTCTCCATTTTAGAGACAAGGATGTTGTGTGGGACGGTAGGTAGGTAAAGGTAGGAAGGAAGGTAAAGAGGAAGAACTGCCCCTTCCTGACGGAAAACATGCAGCAGCTACTGTGGCAAAAGAGAGGGCCCTGAAACTCAAAAGCTCAGAAATGACAGATGTGGTCACCCTTTCACATGGACCTTCAGGAACTAATCACCCAGCAGTGCCTCTCCTCAGGGCACCCCTGCTCCTCAGGCTCTGCCACCAGCAGGCAGGAGCTGTGGGTGAGGAAACATGCTGGAAGGCATCACGGCCCTGTGCTGGCCGCTGTGTTCCGCACCCTTCCCATGAACTAGTCATACCTCCCCAAGAGCACAGGCTCCTCCAAAACGTGCCGCGATGGGTGGTGTTTTACGGACCTGCACACGCTGCCAATGCAACGCTGCAGGCTTGCAGCGGAGAAGAGCTGGAGAAATAACTCCCTGGGGCTCTGCTCCTTCCCGGGTTCGCTGGGTACAGAGCTTCACCAGCAGTTTTTCCACAAGCTGGCCTTCTCCACAGCTTAAACCGCACTGTAGTTCTGGTTCTCTGTTTTATCCAAGGCTATCCTCAGTTCTTTTTCACTGCCCTTCATTTCCATGCCTTCTGCACACGGATCAAGAGCTCAGAGCAAGGTGCGCTGCATCCCTCCCTTTGTCTGAGGAAACGAAGTTTTCTCCACATGCTTGTTATAACGAAATGTTCTTTGCCTTTGACACCCGTTCCTTTCCAAAAGACCGGTAAGTCTTTCAAAGCTGATGTACTCCGCAAAAGTATTTCGGTTTTGTTAAAATAGTTTTTAGAAAACGAAATACTTGATATATCAACTTATTTGTTACACCTACGAGTCAAACATAATCCCATAACTCAAAAAATTAAGTGAAAACATGTTGTGATAGCTTGCAAAGGCACAGGAATTAAATACCATTCCCCTTCTACCACATCTCTTGTTCCCCTCATCTTCAGTGAAAAAATCAAGGAATTCTAGGAGGAGACAGTTCACTTTACTCTCGAGGCAGAGGTTCAGAGCAAGACTAAATCTTGCTGATGATTATTCTTTCCTCCAGATGAGCCTTTTCTTCCCTTACAGTTCCACCTTCTTCATTTCTGAAAGGTGAACTAGGGGAGAAGTAAAGCAGCCAGTGTGTAAGTAGAGAACATGGCTGACCTGTCAGAGAATGGCTTCAAGGGTGACCTTCAAATAATTATTGCTAGTGAGGAAACTTTATTTTCAGTGCAACATTTTAATTTTAAACTTCTTAGAAATTAAAAGAAAACCTGTTGGGCTATTTAAAAGCCCAGTTGTGTCAGATGCAGCCATTTGTTGGCAAAGGCCCCTTTTCAGCAGTCATCTGAAGAGCCCTAATAAATTTCCAGGGACAACCACTTTAGACTCTCTGGCTGTAACCTACAAACTATTATATTTCTACTCACATAAATCTTAAAACAACAGCAAGGCAAAGACCCCTGTATTTACTCTTTGCTTACACAGAGCCTAAACAGAGAACACAGACAACTATCTACCCTGATGAAAAGCTGAATTGGTTGGTTTTCCATCTCAGCAGTGCAGAGCTATTTGGAATGTGCAGATGCCCAGGATCTCAGTGGCAGCTCTGTCAGGACACCAGAGGATAGCAAATTTATCAGCTGGAATATTATGTACAGTCCTTTCCTAAAATGAAGAAGCAGAAGTTAAGGCCAAAATATTTTTTCCCCTCTTAAAATTCAGTTGATTGCCTAATTTAGCTGTAATGTATGGCAAAACCCAGCAGGTGGAGATCTACTGTTGTACTATATTTATATTACAATAGCTTCTTGGTGACCCTGTACTGGACTGGGACATAATTGTGCTTTGGTACTGTACAAGTACAAAATGGAATGGTGTTTCCTGCCACAAATAACTTGCATTCTAGAGTATCATTAATGCAATTCCCCCAAATGGAAAGCACTTTCGTATATAATAAACTGTAGCATGATTTTTTCATGTTTTCACAATCTTGTAATTAAATATGGCCCAAATTCAGCTTTCCAAAAGCACCCAGGTCACAAAATGCTCACCACATTCCCAAGGAAACTAAGAAATTACACAAAGCATGGCTATACACAGTATGGCTATTTGAATAACTGAGGTTACCAAGAACGCTACTTAAAAATACTTGAAAAATTCTAACGTACAAATAATTGGAAAAGCATCAAAGCAGTTTAGGATTAGGATTAAAGCATGATTCACCACATTTATTTTTACTCCATGCATTTTGATTTTGGTAGTATATTGTAAATGCATTTTAGAGTTTGGCAGGCTCCCTGTTTTTGAGGATTTTCTTGTTTTTCAAGGAAGAATAAGTGAATTTCTTAAACGCAAAGGATTTGATTTTTGGTGATTGTAAATCATGCTTACAGGATGGGAGAATCTACCATGGGAAGCACAGACTCAGGAATAAGACTTCAAAAGCCATGGTGAATATCAGCAGAACATAAGCTCCAATGGTGTTGCTGGGGTGAACCAGCTAACATAACCCACAGCAGCATAAACCAGGGATCACTGCCTAACACTGAAGATCTCAAAATATTCACCTAGTATTTGTCACTCAGGCAATTACTACAGCAGTAACACATTAGCTACTGCATTTGAAGAAAGAACTAACACAAAGAAGTGCCTTGGCACGCTGGTGAGGCCTCCCCTGGGGTGCTGTGTCCAGTTCTGGGCTCCTCAGCTCCAGAAGGACAAGGAGCTCCTGGAGAGGGCCCAGCGCAGGGACACTGAGATGGGGAAGGGCCTGGAGCACCTTCCATGTGAGGAAAGGCGGAGAGAGCTGGGGGTGTTCAGCTGGGAGAAGAGGAGGCTGAGGGGGATCTGATCAATGCTTATCAATATCTAAAGGGTGGGTGTCAGGAGGATGGAGCCAGGCTCTGCTCAGGGGTGTCCAGTGACAGGGCAAGGGGCAGTGGCCAGGAACTGGAAAACAGAAGGTTCACCCTGAATGTGAGGAAACCCTTCTTCCCTGTGAGGGTGACAGAGTGCTGGGACAGGCTGCCCAGAGAGGGGGGAGTCTCCTTCCCTGGAGACTTTCCAAAGCCGCCTGGGCTTGTTCCTGTGTGAACTGCTCTAGGGGATCCTGCTCTGGCAGGGGGGTTGGACTAGATGATCTCTAGAGGCCCCTTCCAATCCCTAACACTCTGTGAATCTGTATTAAACAAGAAGTCAAACTATCCAGTCAATCCCTCTGCCCAACCCACTGCCCTCCCCCCTCAGCCGCCTCCACTTCCAAAGCCCTGTGGCACTTTATTTGTTGGTATCTCCCTAAAATATATAGAAATATTAGTAAATAAGGGATCTAAGAACCTTGCAGGCTTGAATAAACTTTAGCAGTAGGAAGAGTGAAAATGCAGGAAGGTGGAAATTCTGTCTTCAAGAAACAAGGAGTGAGGCTGGGAGATTGTGTTGCGACATGGGGTATTTGCACTTAAACCCCACAGGGAGCGCTCCCAGCACCAATGGACAGAAACTTCCTTCTAGGAGCAAGTCCTGACTCACCAAAAACTTTGGGACAGCCAATCTGAGCGTTTTCTGCAGACATAGGAGTTAATTTGATGCATGCACTCTTTAAATCAATAGCACTTCTTTAGTTTAAATAAGTAAACAAACTAACAAAAAGCCTTTCCCCAACATATCTAGTTGTTAAACTTTGATTTAGCAGAAATCAACAAATACCACAGCAGATAACACTTGTGCTAAGGACTGTTTGTATTCAAAAGCAGAGATTTTCTGTTTTAAATGGAAGCCATTTAAATGGCTTCAGAAGGACGGAAGAGTAACAGTTTCAGAAGACAGCATCTTTAACCAACATGGGAAACAATTTGGCTCCATCGCAAAACAGGTTGAAAAGTCTGATTTAGTATCCTCCAAATCTGCCACCACCTGGGCAGTCTGGGAAGCAGCATTTCAGCCAAATGCAGGCAGACATTGCTCTTGGTCTCACCAGACTGGCATAAAAAACACACCAAAGCCACGGGGTAGTTCTGAAATGTCCCACCTGAAAAGCCAGAGGGTTCTGAAAACATCGGATAACTCTAGAAAGCTACGTAAGGTTTCCCCTGCGTGGAAAGCATTGTCAGGTACTTCACAGATTTCTAATTGTCTCATGTCCTGGGTAAGTCTCAGTAGGACCTGAGGATCTAAAGCCTTTAGAATCCCTTGGCTTCCCAGCAGGGATGCACTCGCATCCCATGCTTACACCGTATGTCCTGAGACCAGCGTATCATTTGATTTATAAGCTGCATGAGTAAAAAGAGTGTGAAGACCAGAAAACGACTCCTTTGCCAGCCTTCCCGTTAAGAAGTCAGTAAATGGATTTCGAGTCAGAGTAAGCAAAAGGGCCTCTTATTTTGTGCTTAGAGAAAGGGGTTGAAAGCAGAAATATTGGAAACTACCACTGATTATGGTGTAGCCGTCATGATCATAGAATCACAGAATGGTTTGGGTTGGAAGGGACCTTAAAGATCATCTGGTTCCAACCCCCCTGCCATGGGCAGGGACACCCTCCGCTAGACCAGGTCGCTCCAAGCCTCATCCAGCCTGGCCTTGAACACTTCCAGGGATGGGGCACCCACAGCTTCTCTGGGCAACCTGTCCCAGTGCCTCCCCACCCTCTCCAGGAAGAACATCTTCCTGATATCCAATCTAAATCTCCCCGCTTTCAATTTAAACCCGTTACCCCTTGTCCTGTCACTACAGGCCCTTTTAAAAAGTCCCCCCCAGCTTCCTTGCAGGCCCCCTTCAGGCACTGGAAGGTGCTATAAGGTCTCCCCAGAGCCTTCTCTTCTCCAGGCTGAACACCCCCAACACTCTCAGCCTGTCCCCATGGCAGAGGGGCTCCAGCCCTCGGAGCATCTTCGTGGCCTCCTCTGGACCTGCTCCAACCAGTCGATATCCTTCTGATGTTGAGGCCTCCAGAGCTGGACACAGCACTCAAGGTGGGGTCTCCCAAGAGCAGAGTAGAGGGAGAGAATCCCCTCCCTCGCCCTGCTGGCCACACTGCTCTGGATACAGCCCAGGATACAGTTGGCTTTCTGGGCTGCCAGCACACATGGCTGGCTCATGTCCAGCTTCTCATCCCCCAAGTCCTTCTCCTCAGGGCTGCTCTCCAGTCATTCACCGCCCAGCCTGTACTTGTGTTTGGGGTTGACTCAGGAGACAAAGAATGACAGACAGGGTACATGATAATGCAGTCTTGAAGCCACAGTCTGGCCCAACAAATCCTTGATCCAAATTAGTGACATATCTTCATTTTCACCTGCATCCTGAAGCACAAAACTCACTTGCAAAGATAAAGATGTACCATAACACCTATATGTGTGTGTGTGTGTGTCGTGGCACATACCATAAAAATAGCAATGTGCTGTTAGCATTAATCCAGAAGATGTATCCCCATGTCATGTCTGAAGTCCTAAGAAGGCCTGCTTCTCCAGATAATGTTTCTCTAAGTTGGGTCATTCCAAAATAATGTATTTCTTCTGGCTGAATTGGCACTAAAATACAGGGGAGAGTGGGGGTTCCTACTCTAAACAGGTATTTATGGACTATATCGAGGGTGTCCCTGCCCATGGCAGGGGGGTTGGAACTGTATGATCTTCAAGGTCCCTTCCAACCCAAACCGTTCTGTTATTCTATGATACCATATGAAGCCTGACTTTCACCATCTATTCCTTTTCTATTTCTTCAACAAAAAGGGGGAGTAGGATTCAGTCCCGGGTTCTGGAATGATGACAGGAGCCCATAAATCCAAGTGCCAACACACACTACAGTAGGTACATGAAAATGCACGTGAACATACAGACTTGCTTACAGAACTATCGGGTACGCCAGCCACCTGTGCTCAGCTACATTAGCATCTGCTTGCAGCTTAGATAAGAAATCAGCTGAGGCACTTAGCAGTACCTACTGATGGGCAGTTGTCAGTGTGGCTGCGCTGGGACTGGCTTTCCAGGACTACAGCATTATTGCTACAAGTCTCGCACACAGAAAAGGCACAGACTGATACACCAATAATAACATTCAAAGCCACAAATAAGAAAAGTGTTTTGGGATGCTCCCTCCAGGCTCTGGAGTGACAGCTTCATTTCCCTGCTCTGCCAGTGGTACCTAGAGTAAAATGTAGTGCCGAAGCCACTGATAATTATCATCTGCCATTTGTTGACTGATGCAACTAGACCTTAGCCTCTGTTTCCGAGTCAGGTGTTAGTAAAACTCACATTTCCTTACTTCGCAGGGAACACGTAACTCATCTAAGACTGTGAATGGAACTCTTCTAAGATTGTGAAGTGTTTTACCTTCTGCACAGTAAGGCTCCAGGTCCATATTCCAAGAGCAGGGTGGAGCAGAGCAAGGACAAGGACAAGGACCAACAAAAAACTGCCCATGTATCCAGTGTAAAGGGTTCATTGCCTGTGAGATCAAAAATTAACTCAGCCTGAGCTAGGTAAGACAACTACACAGCTGGCAATCATTTACGAGCTACATCTGTCCATAATGGTGTCATCTAAACTCTGGGTGTGAAAACTGAACCCAGGCACCAGAAGGACTCTCAGTCATCAAGATTGTAGATGGCAAGATTATTATTATGTGGGAGACTCCACATTTCAAACAGCATGGGATGATACTAACTAAAATGATACAGTTTTCATTCCACCTTACAGTAAGGAGCAAGTGTTTCTGCTCCTCCGTGAGAAGGACAAATTATGTGTCCGACACATGGTTTTGTTTAAAGAGGAGTAATCGCTAATCCAAATGGATGAAAACGCTAATACCACAAGGTGAATAGAGGAACCAAAACGCTATGTACAGATGAACAACATCTGTATATAACCGTGAAATAGCTGTATCAGTAACCACCAAGCACAGCAGTGTCAGCAAACCAACAACAGAGCAAGAGGTCAGTATAAATCCGGGACAAAACTGGAGGTGATGGTAAAGTAGTAGCAGTAACCAGCTAATACCTCTGGACAGATAGGGCCATGACAAAATAGAGTGCTGAAAAAGCCTCAACCCTCATCTCACTCCAAAGTCCCAAAGGAGACAAGGCATGTAAATCTACAGGGAACTGATAGGACACCTTCCAGCACAACCAGGAGAACTGCAGTGGGCAGAAGGAAATTCTCCATCAGCACACACAGGAAAAGGGAAACTGGTTTGAAGACCATTATTCTTCACAGTCTGTGAGACCTGGAAAAGCATGGCTTGAATGTAGCTGATGGCCACAAACCTGCGATGGATCGTACCCTGGGAACCATGGCAGACCACCACAGACCGCTGCACATGACACGGTATGAATTGCTAAAAGGAAAGAGGGGAATCTGCACAGCATTTCAGAGGAGGGGGAGAGGAGGGAAGAACTCGAGGAGCTAACAAGAAGCTCTGTGACCCAGTCCTTCTGTAAGACTTCATCTTAATAACAAGACAGTTCAGTTGGGGAACTAGAAGGCTGCATGTTATTTGTCAACATATCAGAAGACACAAACCACTTGAAATGGGAATCTGGGAAGGGAATGGTGTGAAAGCAAGAGCAGCCAGTCAAGTTCTTACTAAATATTTTCTTTGTGGTTCTGTTTTTTTAACTAAAACCATCTTAATGTGATTTTTTTTTTTAATCTGAGTGTAATTTTTTTCTCCAGTTAAATTAAACATGAAAAGATGGCCTTCCATTTTAAAGCCCAGATTTACAGTAATTTATAAAAATAATTTGGCTTATTTTAGATTAAAAAATAAACTGAAGCACAGGTACCTGTTGCCAAGCTCTTAAAGAGTATCAACCACAAACTTAGACAATATTAAAGCCAGAGAGCTCAGTTTCCCCTTCCAATCTGAATAGTCATTAGGTGTGAGATTTATTACAATTATAATCTCTTTCTTAAACTTTAATAAAGATCTTAACTTTAAACATAAAGAATTTCTTAGATCTATTCATCATATTTTGCTTACAATAACAATTGAAAATTCAAGGGTTTTTTTCTTTTCCACTATTCTAATGCCACAAACATCTTGTCAAGTCTGGAATAAACATATGAATTCTTTAATAAATAGGAAGTGTAATTCAACAGTTTACAAAATCATGACACTGAAAATTTATAATTAGGTAAATAATTAAATGCAAGTTAACTTACAGAACTACTTGTGTGTATATGTAGTAGTCTCTTCACCAATAACAAGAAAAAAAGGTTATTTTGTGAAAAGATTACTCTAAGTTTAAAATTGCTGAATGCCTAACAAACAATGAGAATCAATCTTTACATTTAGGGAAGAAAACCCTTAAAAAATGTACAAAATAGAATTAGCATCGCTGACTTAATTCAAATTTGCCAACTGGGTGATTTAAACTATGATTAAAATCCTTATTATAAATTATTTTTGAATGAATTAAACTACCATAAATTATTCACAACAAACCATCCTGCTGTCATCCTCCAGCTTTTTATTGCTGTTATTCCGATGATGCTCAGCTCTGTGAGTATTATGTTTCCAAGCTTTTAGCAATGCATCTCTGGCCATCTTCCCAGCTTTTTCTTACCCAGTGAGCTACTGGCTTCACTTCCATTTCCTTCAGCCATGCCACCGCAAAGATATGGAAGTACTTCTGAGCAACAGAAAGAACACATTCCCAAACAACTATAGGTCCTCTTCCTTTTTCATACCCACTTCTTTAGCGCGTCCACCCTCAGCCTCTTCTCCTCCTCCAGCTGGCTATACCTGGCATCCCATGGGTATGTACTACACTGATCCCCATTTTCCCATCTCATGGAACACATTTTCTTATTTACACAACTTAGTTTCTCTCTGGCAATGGCTAATTCAACACCACTGGTCAACAAGTGGTCAACACCACTTCTGTCAATGAAGCAACATTCGGATACGAGGTGTGCAGAACTGGACAGAGCCATTTAACAGGGACTGGGAAGAAATCCGAAAACAATTCAGCAAGCACAGTGGGGACACCAGAACTGTTTTTCCACCGTTATCGAGTCAGAAGGAAAAGCTGCGGTAAGTTTGTTCAAGGGCACCAAAGCGTAAAAATGTCATTTCTTTCTTCTGCTTTGAATAACTGTGGAAAATTCTAGCATTTAACACTGGTTATTTCACAACTGTAGTCAATTTTAAGGAAAATTCATGTCAGTATTTAAGCACACAGACAAGTATCAGTTCAGGTTCTGCAAACCTTTGCATCCAGAGCCAAAAATAGGCGTGTCCTGTACTCTTCATTGACTCAGTACTTCCCAATGATGTGACTCAACTGCATGAAAGTCTCATGAAATTCCACGCTTTCTTACCTTTTGGTAAAGCCAAAATTTTGGATTATTTTTTCTCATGTACTCCAAGTCTCCTTTTGTCTAAACAGCCATTGTTCCTTATTTATAGAGCAGTTTGGGAATGTGTCCAATGCTGGAATTGAGGAATCACAGAATCACAGAATGGTTTGGGTTGGAAGGGACCTTAAAGCCCATCTAGTTCCAACCCCCCTGCCATGGGCAGGGACACCCTCCACTAGACCAGGTTCCTCCAAGCCTCATCCAGCCTGGCCTTGGACACTCCCAGCTTCTCTAGTCAGCTTATCGCAGGGTCCCACCACCCTCATCATACCAAATGTCTTCCTTATAGCCAATCTGAGCCTACCCTCTTTCAGTTTAAAATCGTTGCCCCTTGTCCTGTCCCTACAGGCCCTGGCAAAAGCCTCTCTCCATCATTCATATAAGCCCCCTGTAAGTAATGAAAGGCTGCAGTAAGGTCTTCCCTGAGTCTTCTATTTACTCTGGAGCTCCAATAAAGGAATGTGAAGGAGGAAACACAGACAGTTGTGATACAAACACACGCCAGGGAGTGTTAGTGAAGAAAACAACTGAGAAAAATGTGGCAGTGGGAGGAGGCTGATGAAGGCTTCGCAGCAGAGCAGTGCTAGCTGCGGGACAGCACTGCCAGAACGGGGAGCCAGGGCACGGGCAGGGCAGCAGAGCAGGACGGCCAGCTGAGGGGCCTTTTCGCTTCCTACGGCCCCGTGGTCCCCGAGCGCAGATGCCGCGCTTCGAGCGAGCAGGGCTGTACCTCTAGGGCTCGGTCCAACGTGCCCGGGCCCCGCTGTGTGACCCGTGTCAGCCGGTGCCTGGCCGCAGACCCGCTCCTGCCCCTCCTCCTTCCTTCCAAGTCCCTGAACGGGGCCAGGACGCGGGGCAGGGCCCACACGCCGGGGGGGCAGCAGGGGGAGGCTGGCGGCGGGGCAGGCCTCGGCAGGGCGGCGGCCGCCCGCGGGCCAGCGGGAGAGGCTGCGAGGTGCGCCCCGGCCAGGGAGCGGCCGGCGGCGAACGCCGCGGGCGGGGAGGAGCTCCGCCGGCGACGGAGCCCATCCCGGCCGCAGGGCCGGGCCTCGCCTGCCGGGGCCTCCCACAGCCCCGCGCCCGGCCAGGGGGGACCCTCCGGCCGCCGCGGTGAGGAGCGGAGGGCAGGGCGGGCCGGGGCCGGAAGGGTTACAACCATAGAGGCTGGCCGGCCGCCTCCCGGGAGCCGCAGGAAGTGCCGGCGGGGCGGGCAGGGAAGGCGGGCAGGGAAGGCGGGCGGGCCCCGCGCGGGGGAACTTCCCCTCCCCGCGGCCGCCGGCCGCGCCTCGCCCAGCCGGGGCTGCGCCCGGCGCCCCCTCCGCCCCGCCCGGCTCTGGCCGGGGCCGCGCCGCCGGGCGGAGGTGAGGCGGGCACGGCGGGTCGCCGGCCCCGGACGGGGACAGCTGAGGGACCAGGGGCCGGGCTGCGGGGGCGCGCCCGGGGCAGGGGTTGGTTCTCCCGCAGCGTCGTCGCCGGGGCTACCCCCGGGGAAGGGCGGCGGGGCTGGGCGGGGCTGGCCGGGCGCTGCCGCCAGGCCCCGCCACCGCCTGCCGGCCTCCCCCCCCAACGCCTCCTCCCCCCGCTCCCGGCAGCTCCCTCCCTGGCCAGGCGCCTCGGCCTCCCGTGGCCTGGCCCAGCCCCTCAGGCAGGGAGCGAGCCGGAGGGAGCAGCTGCCGCCGGCGGTGGGGGCGGGCGCGGGGTGCGCCGCCTCCCCGGCGCCCGTGTCAGTCGGGGCTGACGGGGGTGGCAGCGAGGGAGGATGGAACTGGTGCCGACGCCTTCGCCTCTGCCCTGGGAGCGGCGGAGTCGGGACGGGCTGGGCGGGAGGAGGGTGGCAGCTGGCGGACGTGGGGTGGCTGCGGTGGCCAGGCTGGGTGAAGAGGGGGCGCGGGCCGTCACTGGACGCGTTGGTTGTGTCTGGACTCTTCTTCTGTCCCAGCAGGTGATGGGAGCATGAGTGAAAATGAGGGGGATCTTCAACCAGATGGGCCGGAGGCAGCCGAACCTCGCAGGACCGTTTCGGACCTTTTCATGAGGGAAGCTTCTCCTCCGGGCTGCGACCAGGAAGTGTCCCGTCCGAGGCCAGAGCTCTCCCCAGAGACAGGGCCGGAGAAGACTTCTCGCTGTGGCTTCCGGAAGCGTAAGGAGACTGTGGTGCACCAGCGAGCATTCATGGGAGAGAAGCCCTACATCTGCATCGAGTGCGGGCAGAGCTTCAACCGCAGCTCCGACCTGATCCGCCACCAGAGGATCCACACCGGGGAGAAGCCCTACATGTGTGCTGACTGCGGCAAGAGCTTCAGCCGCCGCTCCCACCTCATCCAGCACCAGCGCGTCCACACGGGTGAGCGGCCGTACCAATGCAAGGACTGCGGGAAGAGCTTCAGCCAGAGCACCCACCTGGTGCAGCACCAGCGCAACCACACTGGCGAGAGGCCTTATGTCTGTGCCAAGTGTGGGAGGAACTTCTACCAGAACTCAGGCCTGCTCCGCCATGCCAACTTTCACACGGGCGAGAAACCCTACAAGTGCTCCCAGTGCGGGAAGCGCTTCAGTGACAGCTCCAACCTCATTGCCCACCAGCGGCTCCACACAGGCGAGAAGCCCTACAAGTGTGCTGACTGCAGCAAGTGCTTCAGCGAGAGCTCTAAGCTGGTCATCCACCGGCGTGTCCACACAGGTGAGAAGCCATACTTGTGCCCTGACTGTGGGAAGAGTTTCAGCCAGCGCTCGCACCTTGTCCAGCACCGTCGCACCCACACTGGAGAGAAGCCCTACAAGTGTGCCGAGTGTGGAACCTGCTTCAGTGACAACTCTACCCTCATCCGTCATCGTCGTACCCACACTGGGGAGAAACCTTTCAAGTGCTCACACTGTGGGAAGAGCTTCAGTCGCAACTCCTACTTAGTCTCACACCAGCGGGTACATGTGTGGTAGGCAGCATCACTAGGTGTGGCCTGGGGGGTGATCTAGGATGCAGCTCCTGGTCCAGGCCTGCCTAAAGTTTGCCTAAGGGGCAGGGGGGGTGGACCAGCGTGTGACGACACCAGGGCCGTTGGATTATAGGCAGTTGGCCAGAGTAACGCCTTTGGCCCATGTTGCCCTTTTCAGCCACCTCCTCCTCCCAGTGCACCTCAGGCATGGACAGAAAGAGTGCAGTAGTTGCAGAGGGTAGTTCTGCATCCCAAGGCCCTGTCATCCTCTTTCCCGAGTACTAGAATCGGATGCCATGTGCCACGTGGCCAAAGTGCGTATGTTTTCTCCCACCTCCTCATGAGAGGTGTCTGCTTGGGATTCTGAGGAGGGAATGCACAACATCAGGTCACATGATGAGAAGCTGCTTGGTCATGCAACATAGGCATGTGTGGTCATGTCAAGGGAATTAAGATGGGAGATGGGGTCCTCAAGGGGCTTTGTTCCACTCACAGCTGAAATGTTGTGACCTATATAATACTGCACAGGTCTATAGAAACTTACCATGCTTATGGTCTAAGCCAGCCCTGTGTCTCACAGAGCAGTCAAGAAGGTCAAAGATAAGTAAGTCCTGCTGAGAAGCTGGAGACTTTGCGTTACGCATGTACGGCGTGCGGGCCAGCTTGAAGCACAGGCAAAGACCTCGAGTCTGCTTGTAAAAGGAACATGCAGGCATACCCTGAACCAGAGAAGGAAGGCATGCCTGCAAAGGTTTTCTGCAAAGGCTGCTTGGATGGTAGGGACGAGGGAGCTGGGGGATAGGGACTTGGCCTGTTCTGGAATCTCAGAACTGGTGGGTAAGTGGTGGAGAAAATGATCATACCTGGAGGCTTAAAAAAAAAAATTGGAATTATACTTGCTGCTGCTAAGACTGCGGTACGCAGCTTGACAGGCGTAGGGAGGTCGCCTGTACGTTTGTACTGGTAGCCGCCTCGTTCTGCAGAATTCGTATTCACAGATAGGGTTCAAGTGGGCTGGTGCAAGCTGTGTTGCAGAATAGGACAGAACAACAGTGTATTAGGACTGACCTGATTCCATGCCAGTATTTCTCAAGTCCCATTTTGACCAGCGTGTGTGTGTAAATAACATCTAGATGTAGGTGTATGAACTAGCTTTTATACTGAGTGACTGTGTGCGCACACACACTGGCAGTGGTCATAATGGCCAGCCATGTGACACAACGCCGCATCGATACTTCATTAAACATACTGTATATACGAGCATTTCTTAGTAAGAAGCTGGGAGAAACAAGTTTTGTACCAAAACATCTGAATTTTCACATCAGGACATTCAGTTTTACACTGATCGCTTTGTGTGTGCGTGTGTGTATAAGTTCTGGAATCAAGTTGGTTTATTTATATATCTATATAAAAATGTGTGGCCCCTAGGAATGACGTCTGAATGGCACTCAGCATAGTGCTCTCCCCCTTGTTTTACGCAGGTACATACCAGTGCCAGTTGTAGGACGTAACCCCCTCATGGTTTTAACTACAAGGAATTGCAGTTCAACACTTCACAGTGTTTATATTTGGGACTGTTTTGCTGCTGATCATTTTAGTGCTGATGATACCGACTGTTGTGTTTACCCAGCACTGCTGGAGCTTAGGAAACATTTCTGGTTTTGTGATGTACCTTACTAATCCTGCAACTGGTTCCATGGCTTCAGTAAGTCTCTGCAACGAGGAATGCAGACTGAAGCTAGTGAAAGGACTGGAGCTGTGGTGGGGAAGAGATGAAGGAAGTAAAGCCGCTAAGAAGATCCATGGATTTGAGCAGCTGCTGGCCAGGGATGCTTGTGAGTGGCTTGCTCTACAGAACTTGCTACTCTCCAGGAGATTGCATGGATCCTTTCTGCAAGCCCCAAGCCACTTGTGACACTGATAAAATGTTATTTTCATGTATTTTAATAAAAAGGAGCTGTAGGGGGAGCGTGAAATTGTTTGCAGCTCCTAGAGGAACAAGGCACCTTTATGCGCAGCTGCTCAGGGAAGTAGAAGGAGCTCTCAGAAATGGGGTGGGCTTTGTTTACACAGGAACCAAAGCCTTCGTTTGCAAATGCACATTTTTGCTTTTAGTTTTGTGGGGTTTGTTTTGGGGGTTTGTTGTGTTTGTTTTTCTTTATGAACAGCTTCAAACCAATGACTTCTTGATTTCTGTTCCACTTCAGGAAAGTGGTTTGGAAATAGGAGTAATGCTCATCTAGTTGGTCCCAGAAGTGTCAAGACTTTGATTTGGTAGCAGACTTTCAGAAGAGTTGCTGCAGCTCTCAGTTGGTAGGCTCGTTTTTAGCTGCATTCAAAGGTTATGCTGCAGTCCAGCTGATCAGTTTGTGTGTGTCTGTCCCCTTGCGGTTTAAGTTTCCTAAAGGAAATCTAGAGCACTAAAACTGTCTGTTCGACTGAGAAGCCCTGTTTGCCAGGGAATGGCATCTTGGGAATACAACTTTTCTTCTGGCAACCTGAATGGAGTTGCAGATCAATGAAATCGAGCCCAGGTCTGTACGTAGCTGAGCTCAGTTCAAATGGCAACCCTCTCACGTCGAGATTCAGGTTCGAGAAGCCCCTGAAAATTCTTTAGCAGCAGTTCTCGCAGAATTTCTTTTCCTTTCTACCTGCTTTGTGAAGTGCTGTGTATACTTAACAGTGCCCTATAAATTTAAAGGATTGATGTGCATTTATTTCTAAGAACTTACTTAAAACTGTATGCCAAATCAGAGTGGCCTTAGGGTTAACAGCACGTTGCCAGTGCAGTGGGCTTAGCGGCTAGGATTGGATTGCTCACCACTGTAAGCATATTTCTGGAGTTCCTTTCCACAACCACTGTTGGTTTTCCCTGATCAGTGTCACTTGGGTGAAATAATTGACTTCCCTTAGCCTGTCTGCCCTTTTTTGGTTGCGACCATCTAGCTGGAGAGGAGAATCTGGGCACCACCCTTCCTTTGCTGTTGCAGAAGTTACAGGGTATGTTCCTCTTCTTCCAGGGTTCTAATCGCTTTGTGGGCAGCACAAACTCGCGAGCCAAATTCAGAAGACAGAGGTATGGACATGTGCAAAAAGCCAAGAACCAGGAGGTTTGCTTTCACAGCAGCTAGCTCACTGGCTTCTCTACCAGCCGTCTCCTCCCTCAGGATCATAGTGGGAGACTACTGGAAAAACTAAAAGGTAATTGGCTACTCTCATTCCAGCAGACTTGTCCCTAGCACACTCCATCTCCCAGACCCGTAGTTACCAGCTGGTGCCCAGATCCTCCTGCCAGCTGAGGGAGCTCTGTAGAATACTGTAAATTCCTGTTGTGCTAATGGTGCTTAGGTACTGCAGTGAGACTATGGCACTTTAGAAATACCTAAGATAGACAGATGAATGACATCTCTGAAATAAAAGTTTTCACTCTAGTGTTCTTTGCTATCCCATCTTTTCTTTCTTTCTTTCTCCCCAGAGTGACCTCCTGAGCATCAGTTTCTTGGCCCCTGGCAGGACCAGATTTGGAAATACATGTGTCATCCTTCACAGAGGGATGGCTGTCACTTAGCACAGCTGCTGTGCAATGCAAATAAGAATCCGGAGGTGAGGGGTGTTCTTAGAATTGGTCTTAATTTTCATCTCACATTTCTGCATGAATCCAAAAAGCCAGAGGATGGCACATGGTGCTCACCATTCCTGTATGAGAAAAAGTGGGAGAACCTCATCCTGCAGTGATGCACGATCCTGCTGGTAGATGAACCTGCTTCTAGCAGGGCTGCAACTGCTCTGAGGAGATTATCTTCCCAGGTTTGTCACCTGGATTGTATGGGATCCGTTTTTTCCATCCCCTGCTGACAAAATAAATGTAATGGTGATGATTGAAATACCACTTCTTTTACACTCCTCTTTGCTTTGTTGTGTATGGCTGGGAAAACAAATGTCTTTGGATCTTGGACAAGAGGTGTGTTTGGCGTGTTTAATAGATTTTAAAAAGTATTTTATGTGTAATCTATAAAGCAGTTTTTGAGATAACATCAGACAAACAAAAGTGCCTCTGCATGCACAGCAAACTGTCCTTTCAGGCCGTTCCCCCTTTACCCCAACAACACTGGTCTGAACAGCCAGAGACGCAACAGCAGGAGCCCCTCATCTCTGGAAGAAAGGAGAATAATGGGATATTTACAGAGATGGAGAGAACAGAGGCATTGTTGGAGTAGTCTGCTTTGCTGCTTGTGCCTCAACTCTGAAGGCCCTCAGCCTTTCCGTGCCAAACCTGATGTAGCTCACAAGTAGGCTGATCCACCTCTCAGCTGCCCCCTCCCTTTTCTCAGTCAAGTGTTTGCTGGCTTTCTTATAGAAAATGCAATAATCCACCTGGTGGCACTGCTTTTACAGTCCTGAGGGACTCTGACAGCAGGTTGGTTTTCTTCTCGCAGGCCCGCACTGTTTGGGACACTCACTCACGTGAACAGATGTGAGAGCCTAGGAACCCGAAAACACAGGAGCCAGACTTCTTAGGGCAAGCAAAATTTTCCTCTTCTTTTTTTTTTCCTGAGGCTTGCTATGGAGGTATCTGTAGCTGTAGAGAGCTGGCTGACACGTTGGGGTGGGTGGGACTGCATGGTCGGAGCACAGTAACCCTTCAAGGGTGAGTGACAGCACCCATCAATTTAAGCAGACCATGCCGGGTCCAAACATCCTTACAGATGCAGGGAGCGCAGAGACACGCAAACTCCTTTGTTTCCTTCCCTTAGGCACTCCTTGTGCAATGCGCAGCTCCCGTGGATGTAAAGGTTGGCGTTGCTTGGGAAAGCCTTGTCTAAACAGCCATATGGACAAGCACTTCAGAATAACCTTACCACACCACAGCAAACCTTGGCTGCGTAGCCACAAGGAGCCTTCATTTGAAAAAGCAAAGCTACTTGCAGAACCGGCGACAGGCCTCAGGAGGCCAGACCAAGTCGGGTTTTCCCGCTTGGAAATGCAGCTGGTCTGATCCCTGACAAAGCTTCCCTGGAAAGGTTTCTCTAGTGCAAGCCCAGCTGGCCTGCACAAGCCTATCCCCCTGCCCTGGGCAGCGGTGAGGGGAAGGGTAACAGCATGGCGTTATGAAGAAGGTCACCACAGCCAAAGTTAAGGTGTCACAAGGTGTTTTACCATCACAAAGGTGAAGGGTTGAACCAGGTCACCATGTGAGGGAAAGGGCAAGCAGGAGAGGTTGAAATGGGATGAACTGCTAGGAAGAAAGACTGGCAAGTTGGATTTTATAAACCCGAAGCTGCTGGGAAGACAAGATGATTTGGAGGGGGTAGCAGCTGCATGGGCAAAGGGTCACCATTCTCCTGATCTCCCAAGTAATTGCTCCCTCATATATGGACTTTTTTTTTTCCCACCGCTCTTGCAATTCTGGTGCTGCTGGTGATGCTGCTTTGGGCTATTGCCTGCCATGTCTCTACCGCAATCTGATCATCACCAGAATACTGCTGAACTCTACCTACCTATGGTTCTGGAGATTGTGCTCTCCCGTCTTTAAGCACAGAACCACAGAGGAGGCTTCTCTGGGTGTCTCCCTGTTCTGTCAGTATTTTCCCCTCACGAAAGGGCAGTCTCTGCTTGCTTACCCCAAGTCACCCCAAAGCACATATAACGTGCATCTGCCTTTACAGAAGGCAGAGCTTTTGACAGGATTATATCATTCGATCTGCCTTTGCCTAGCCTTAGCGGAAGATCTTCTTTCCTAGGGTAGGGCCTGAGAAGTTGCTTCCCACAGTTCTGCACCTGGCTGTTGTGCTTAAGAAGATGCCTCTTTGCTGGGCAACTGCTTTCTTTCCTTGCTGATTTCTTTAACAGCTGACCTTTGATTTCTCTCTATGCCTTCAGGCAGGTGCAAATACCAAGCAAAACAGGAAAAACAGAGTTTACATGTAGTGTGTGTTAGAGAGATTGCAGACATCTTCCCAATTGATTGGACATATGATCAAACCTTTTTGTGAACCCAGGGTCAAACAGAAACCACAAGCTGCTCTATTAAAAAAAAAAAAGAGGGAGCTTTTAACAATCATCACAAGAAGGGAAGCAGCAATGGGAATGCAGGGGGTGGGGGAGTAGAACTAAACATTTTTCCTTGTGTCTAGAGAGAGAAGAATTAAAATCACTGAACACAAGTTCTCACCACTCTTAGAAAGGTGAAAGAAGTTGGGAAAATACAATGATACTTGTTCTGGACCCTTGAAATCTAAGGAGTTACCTGGCATGGTCCACAGTGATGTTGTGTGTCAGGCCTATTCTGAGCAGAGAGGTTGGTGTGGGGTGTTCGGGGTATGCCTTAGGGCAGCCACATCCTGCCCTAAGCCTCGTGCACTTGCTTTCATTTGGCTAATACGTGATGTGGCTGCTAATGTTAACGTAATGTGGGTTTCAACTGCACCTTCCACCTCACTGTGTATAGAGCTACTAGTGCATGTGAAGAAGGGGTGAATTCCTTTCTCAAGAAATGAAACCTGAGAAGATCCTGAAATTCCTCAGGCTCTGAAACTCTTGATGCTTCACCTTCATTGCCATCAGTGCTCAAGCCAGCCAGCTCCCAGCAGGGAGGGAAGCAGTGAAATGCCATGTCAGAAGTAGGAGGGGGAGAAAAAGGAAATGACTGGTATTTAAAAATAGTCAGCCCAGAAGGCATGATCCTTGACCTGAAGAGAGAAGCCAGAAGAAACCCAGATATGGCTTGGAATACAAGAGAGAATGAATAATTACAGATGTTTCCCTCCAACCCTGTGGGTAGGTGAAAATCATGTCACTGCTGCTGTGATCACGTAGGTTAGCGCTGATGCAGTACAGTGGTGGATTGTTTTTCCAGAGTTGAAAAGGTGTTCTTCGGGATTACATCCACAAATTGATACTTCACTCTGTACCATGAAGCTATTAGATTCATATCTGTGAAGAACACTCTTCTAATTCTCTTGCTTGGTTCTAGCACAGCTCCCATATCTGAAGTACCTTTACAGCACTTAAAAATCATGCTTTCTCCCCAATCCACAGAATAAACAGCATACTTGAGCTGGATAGTGCACACTGCCATTAGCTTTTGTTGCAGAACTGGTATGTGAAGGACTGCCAAATGAAAGCTTGTGTGAAGACATTTTGTGCTGGCATCTGGGCAGGGAGGTTTGCTCTCTTGTCCCTTATGAACATGGGTGAAGGATTCCTGTCTCCTCATTCACAAGGCTCCTTCAACAGGCTGAAAAATTGCTATTTCTTGTAGGAAATAGGTATCTCTGAGGCTGGGCTTCCATGACTTGCTGCAGCTGTGAACAGCCCTTGCTGACTTGTGACAGCAGATGACATTGGATGGCTGAAGCTCTTGCCATCCCCAGCCACCCGCTGGGTTATTTTTAACTTGGCTTGCTTCCCTGATCCAGCGCTCAACACAGCTCCACCAACAGCAGGGTTGGCACAAGTGAGGGAAAATTGCAGTCTGGGGTGGGTGGTAACAAACATCCAAGGAGCTCAGCGGTTCCTTCAGTTGGCGTTGCCACCGTGCAATCCACGTCATGCAAAAACAGCCCTGGGGGAGCAGCAACGAGTGAAGAGAAAGCAGAAGAAAGGCATTAATCAGAAACGTACCTTTTTTTGCACACAAGGAATATTTCCAGAGGAGGATTGGCTTATGAATCTTTTCCATATGTACGTTACACAGCTGGAATCGGTGCTCATCTTTTAAGCAAAGTACCTTTGAGGAGTGGAGCTGCCAGGTTTGTACTACCTTGCTCATCCCACTGAAGCTGTGGTTCTACCTGCTTTTCTTTCCAAAGCAGCGTGAGTATCCCTCATCCCCTCCTCTGTGTGTCCTCCTGGTCATTTATGCCCATGCTCCACTCGCTGTGCCGGTGCAGCTGTGTGTGCGACTGCACCATGGCGCAGATTGGAAAGTTTCAGTGGCTGAAGAGTAATAGTTCCCCACTCTACCCTCAGTTATTTTTAGCTGGATCAGTTCCTGATCCAATCCACTGTACGGATCCACAAACAGCTGTGTCAGTATGACAGGTGGAAAATGTTTGAGGGAAGGGGAGGAGAGGCTTAGATGGGTTTAATCATCACTGGTACCAAACGGGAAACCGCAAGCATGAACGATTGCTTCAGATGCCCAGCAGCAATTATTTAAACCTCCCTACAGCCACCTGTCTTACTCCTTCTGCAAGAAACAAGGCCTAGGGAGCTTCACAAGTTTGTGCCACAGGAATGAAATGGCATTGTGCCTGATTTAGCTCAGTGCATCAAGGGAAGCTGAAGGCAGGGAGCCTCACCAGCCTGCTGGCACGTGTAGCAGCGAGGGTTCCTCATAGCTTGCTTACTTGCTTGTAGTTTTACCAGCCTGCACGCTTAAATGTCACGTCCTGCGGAGATCAAAGTTTGCCACCTTAGTAGTTTGTCTGGACACCAGCCACAAGCAGTTATCGAGTGTGCAAAATGTGCTCAGAAAATGCTCTAGAGATGATCTGCTGGCATTTTAAAGCAACGTGTGGCTTCCTTTGAAATGCTGTTAAGTATTGTGGCACAAAAACCCAAATGGCACCTTCTCTACTCTGCAAAACACTGGTGTTTTCATGTTCGTACCGTGGGGCTCAGGGTAACACTGACTGCTTCAACCTTTCTTCCTGCTCCCTTCCTCCATCCCCCGCACATCTGCAGGTTGGGTAAAGAAAGAATAGTCCTTACCGAGTTGTGGCAGCTTGGCTTTGTCTCATGTGCTGTTGCACTGACCCGAAAGTTTGATTTCTTGGCACCAGTGGTTTGATGTAATGTGGATAGATTTTGTTCTTTGTTGTCTTCTTCCCTGTGCCTCTTGCTGCTGGGATGCTCTCTCCTACTTCCTTTTGTCCTTCTCCAGTGCTGTGCCCTGACAGACAGCACAAGGGAAGGGGTGGGGAGTCAGGGCTGATTTCCTCCTGTGTTTATGGGGACTGTTACCCTGGAGTTATCTTGCCTTTTGTGGGAAGAGCAGTTTCTCTTTGTGCTCAGAGTAGCAGGTTAAAACCAGAGAGCTGGTATATCCTCCAGCACCTAGAAGTAGGTACTTAATTAGGGAAAGGAAGGTCCTGTGTCTGGACATCTGTCCCCTGCAGCCTCCTGTCCCAGCCACAGAGCAGGCAGCAGCCAGAGATGGCAGAGCCTGGGTCTCCCCACCGAGGAGGACTATAGCAGAAGGAGCAAGTTCCTCCTCTTGCACAGGCTTGGCTAAGGAGACAGTCAGGGAGAGCAGCTAGAGCTGCAGCAGGTCGGGAGGTCCCAGGGGCATGGAAAAGAGAAAGAGAGCGATGGGAGGGATTCTTGCACTGGTAATTTTCCAGGGAAAACCACGGTTTAGGATAAATTTCGTACAAATACAAGAAGCTCAGCGTAATACAGTATTTTTCAATAAAATGACCTATCTACAAGTTTAATTAAAAATCAAGCATAATAAGAGCCAAAATAAAAGTCTCATCCCAAAGCAGAAACTAAAATGGCTCTCCTTCCTTTAACAATCCTTTGCCTGGTTTTAAATGAATGTTAGCTTCCATTTGAGCCACTTCCCCATGCGGTCCGGGTTAAAGCATCTGCCTCGGCTTGGAGGACAGTATTGCAGCACATGCACCTTGGGTGAAGGAGTGACTCAAGTGAAAACATGTCAGATGGAGCATATGCAACAGACCGTGTGTTTCATGGCTTTCCTAGAAAGCTCGTGAAGATGGCAAAGAAAGACCTCTGTGGTCTTAGAGGCAGAGACTGAAAGGAGAAAGGAGAGAAGATACTCCAGTGCAAAATGTTGAGGGAAAAATAAAGAGCCGCCCAAACCTAAGCATGTGTCCAGAGCTGGACTCTGTGGACAAAGATGCTAATTTTGTACTAGATAAGGATACTATATCAAACTCAAAAAAAAAAAAAAAAAGCTTAAATTTCAGTTAGCCATTTCTTGCTGACACATTATATCATGGTCAAATAACATACCTGAGACACCTGCGAAATACTGACCACTACCAAAAGACAGTTAGTAATTCTGAAGCATAATATAAAGATGGAAAGTGACATTAATAATCTAGAGATTTATTCAGAAACAAAAAAATCTGCTAGTCAATTAAAACCACTTAGTGGGGTATATGACATGGCCCTCCCATAGGTGTCTGAGCAATAGCTGCTGTGGGCAAAGAATGATGGGGGTATTGTTAGATGAAGACTTTGCTGTACCCAAAGGCACAAGTACAGCAAGGGTTTATAGAATCATAGGATGGTTTGGGTTGGAAGGGGCTTTTAAAGGTCATGTAGTTCAACCCCCCTGCAGTGAGTAGGGACACCTTCAACTAGACCAGGTTGCTCAGAGACCCCTGTCCAACCTGACCTTGAATATTTCCAGGGATGGGGCATTTGTCTCAGGATGGCCTGCATCAGGAACAGTGTGGTCAGCAGGAGCAGGGCAGTGATTGTGCAACTGTACTTGGCACTGGTGAGACTGCACCTCAAATCCTGGGGTCAGTTTTGGTCACTACAAGAAGGACATAGAGATGCTGGAGCGTGTCCAGAGAAGGGAATGGAGCTGGGGAAGGGTCTGGAGAACAAGTCTGATGAGTAGCAGCTGAGGGAGCTGGGGGGGTTCAGCCTGGAGAAGAGGAGGCTGAGGGGAGACCTGATCGCTCTCTACAGCTCCCTGAAAGGAGGGTGCAGCGAGGCGGGTGCTGGCCTGTTCTCCCAGGTAACTGGTGACAGGACAAGAAGAAACAGCCTCAAGTTCCATCAGGGGAGGTTTAGATTGGATATTAGGAACAACTTCTTCACTGACAGAGTGGTCAGGCACTGGAACAGGCTGCCCAGGGAAGTGGTGGAGTCACCATCCCTGGAGGTGTTCAAGGAACGTGCAGACGTGGTGCTGGAGGACCTGGTCTAGTGGGTATGGGAGTGTTGGGTGGTTGGACTGGATGGTCTGAGAGGTCTTTTCCAACCTCAGTGATTCTGGGATCCTGTGATCTACCACCTCTTGGGGCAACCTGTTCCAGTGTTTCACCACCATTTCATGCAACAGTAGCGACTTCTGCCTAGATTCCACTCAAAATGGAGAGTTGCCAGCAAAAGAAGAAATGCCACAGCAATGGTGGTTTAGTAAAACACCTGACCACCTACAGCAATTAATTTAAGAGTGCAGGAAAAAGGGTATGCAAAAATCCATTATTTCATCTGCTGTCAAGAAAGAAGTTTCTCGGGAAGATAATGAGAAAATTATGAGGAATACGGGCATGTTATCTCTTTGGAAATGCAGCCTGTCTGTTGGGAGAGTGGTCTTGCAGCAAGCACAGGAGTAGCTGAGAGTGCAGGAGTGCTGGTGTTTGCCTGGGGACTGCCTGCTTCGAGGCTTGGTTGGGCAGAACCAGTAGGGAAACGTCAGGCTAAAAGATCAGTCACAGATAGGTGGGGGAAACAGAGCAAAGGCAAGGCAGAAAACTGGCATGGCAGTTGTTTGAGGGCTGGATTGATCGGAGGCCCCCATGCAAAAGACATCTAAGGTGATGGATGTTGTTCAGGTGATCCATTACGGATTTAGTGGCATAAAATGGGATTAAAAGGGAGAACACAAGGCATCTTTTTGTTTCATATGTTGGTGTTTCTGAAGGTGGAACTCTATGGCGCAGTACCTCTGTCAGCAAGCTTTCTGCCCTTACCAAACCCCAACCAATCCTTCCTACCAAGAGCAGTTAGCATCCATTCTTTGCCCCAGGCTGTTCAACAGGGAACTATTTACAACAGGGCAGTTACACCAGTCACTGAGTGCCTCAAAGGAAGAAGGCATTCAGTTGTGGTACATGGCAGGGGAATGTAAGGAAAGGGATGAAACCGCACAAGAATTTGTAACGTGAGGCCACAGCCCGTCACACATCCTGAAAAGAAAGTTGGAGAAAATTGTCCCCCAGAAACCAGGTTGACTGACTTACAAAGGTAAACCATCCCAGAATTACTTTCAGGCCAGAGGAAAGAAACTGGGGATGTTCATACACCTCCATGGAGGGCCAGAAACATTCAGGCACTGTTAAAGCCACAGAGGAGGATCCATCGGTTCATTTACCTTCAGGAGAAAGCAGGCTGGGTGAATCCTGCATGTTTTCCCAGGTAATTAAATCTAATAGAACCCTGGTTTGTTTTAACTCTTGATTGATGATGTCAATTTAAAATAACATTTGAAAATTTGAAAACAATTTAAAATAAAGTCGATTTAAACAAAATCATGATTAGGAGTGACACCTAAAACATACCTTACTAGCCTAAGCCCGTATCTATTCTTCCAATAACAAAAATGTATAATTAGCTGGTGCCAGAAATACGTGGCAGCTAGCCTTTTTCCTTGCTGTGCCGGTCTGTGCGCGGCGTTCTGCTGCCGTCTTTTCCAACAGCATGTCGTCTACTAGCCGAGTCCCTCCCATCACTTGCAGCACCTATTTTCTTAGTCCAGGAGAAACTGCAGAGACCTGTAACTTTTCTCAGAGATCGCCGAGGTCAAATGAGTGATTTCACACATTCATGGGAAGTCGTTTAGTAATTACTTGTAAATGAAGAGTTTTCCTTTCCTTGGGTAAGGTTTTTTGACTCAGGTATTTTGTGGCTTCTGATGACTACGTGGGGTCATTCTCTGGGTTTTCATGAGTGTTCTGGAATTATTACAGGGCCCTAATTAAGCTCTCATAAACCAAAATTAAAGCCTAATGGGTTACCTAGAGTTGCATATGGACTTCTACCGAGACCCCCCAGACCCACTCTCAGCCATCAGCTAGTCCCACACAGCTTCCTGTCGGAGAGTCTCAACGACCTTGCTGCAGTATCCCTCGTGTGGCCTTTTCCAGTATTGCACAGGAACATCATCCGGGGCCTGGCAGAGGGAATTACCATCCTGCCAGGTTTAGATTACCACTCCGATCTCAGCAGGGAATGGGAAAATAACAGAACTGGAGTGGGGAGCATTTGATGTTTTAAAACCACGGGAAAAAAACCCAACCCAAACCCAATCCTTCCCTCAGCCAGTCATAGAATCATATTATTATTTAGGTTGGAAAAGACCTTTTAGATCATGGAGTCCAACCGCAAACCATCTTAGTTTGCATGGTGCATCTGGGTCTGGTTTCCTTCCTTTATTATGGTCATGACTGCAGCAGCAAAGTTCAGTCTCCAAAACTGTGGTCAAAGCCACCACTTTATATAGAGTTTTTCCCAGGAAATCAAAAATCTGTGCAAATACTGGCCTTTCTGATCTCAGAATTACATCCAGGGTTGACAAGCAGCAGGGGGTAAAAAAAACCAAATCTCAAAAATAAATAGAAAGGGAACAAAAGTGGCTAGAAAGCTCTACAGGATAATAGGTCATTTACTATAAAAGGGACCCGATGTGAATTCTTTATAGTACTGTATTATGAGCTGAATCTAAATTACTCTGCCAATACTACCTCTTCTAGGGTTATAGACTAATTAACAATCACTAATAAACCATGTACAAAAATTAAATAAAGCAATGCTACCTAAACCAAATGATAAACAAAACAGGAAAAAAAAAAAAAAAGCCCTTGTATATAAACATCCATTTCAGCTGTAAATCTTAGTGGGCAGTGGGCAGTCTGGTGGAGGGTGTCCCTGCCCATGGCAGGGGGGTTGGAACTAGGTGGGCTTTAAGGTTCCTTCCAACCCAAACCGTTCTATTATTCTATGATCTCACATTTTCCTTTGCAAATAAACAGCATGTAGACTTTTTCTGAAAGCAAGAAAAACTTAAGAACAAATATTTTTGTAAATACAAAGTTGATAGTAGGAGCAGTCAAAGCTCAGCTTTGCATGTTACACACTATTATTACTGTGAGTAACAGCTGATCTGAAAAGATGTTTCTCAAACCTAGATGTCGGAGTTTAAATAATGATGATCCGTTTCATGCTGCAGAAGCCTCACCCCACTATAACAGATAGATTTCATGACTTGACTGCATTAGGTACAGTCAACTGAGAAAATTACAGGAGAAACTTTGAATTATCCATACCATTAAGACACAAAATTAAAAATAAAGTGTCCCACCCTTGTCCTGCAGTATAAACCAAAACTGCTGCACCAGTAAAATCAGCCACCACAGCAGTCAGTTCAGAATACTCCTTCCCCTTAGAGAGATAAAAGATTTGAGAATGGATTATTACATTGTTTTCTAATTACACATTTATACATTTATAGTAATATTTATTATGATCAAATATGTATAGCTACATTGTGACATTTATTTATGCATAAATAATTTTATTTAAGAAATGTTAAAAGCCTTTAAGTTTTTCAAATTATTACACATACAGGTTTTCTACATAAGCAAGAAGAAAAGGCATAACCACAAGGACATGTTTTGCCTAGAAGAGCTACATAGCCCCAGATGATACACGTCATCACAGCAGTATCTCCTGCATAGTCCTTTAACGTTTCACAACTCTAGTTCAGATTAAATACCGATGGCCTGATTCATTCTTACAATGAATTTCACTGTAAATAATTGAAAAAGCACATCTAATATGTGCTTTGACTCAGTATGCAAAACATCTTCTGCTCCTCCTGGCCAAAGCTTGCTATGCCTCACACATACCTCCGGCAAAAGCTAAGTGTCAGCACAGCCGACAAATGGCCCCACAGCTTTATAACCATACTTCTGACACTCACATCCCCCAAAGATTAATGACGTCTGAACTAGTGAAAGGACCAGGATGATTTGCCATCAGTAACTGCAACAAGCAAAGAACCCCCAATTTATAGTATGTTCGAAAACAGCATCCCATACACCACAAAATGGAAGTCATCACAAATATATGACAAATTTTCAATTTATAAACCTTTGACTTTTGGGCTCTGTGTGTGTGTGAAAACTAGTACTGAGGAATCTCTGAAAGGTCACGAAGAAAAGCAAAGATCTATTAACAGGCTTGCATGTAATATACAGCAGTCACTGGAAATGTTCAGGGGGTCTGGAACTGTAAAAACACCTTACAACTACTTTTCATAGAATCATAGAATTTTTCAGGTTGGAAAAGATCATTAAGATCATCAAGTCCAACCGTTAATCTAACACTGCCAAGCCCACCACTAAACCGTGTCCCTAAACGCCACGTCTACACATCTTCTAAACACCTCCAGGGATGGTGACTCCACCACTTCCCTGGGCAGCCCCTTCCAGTGCTCGAAGAAATTTTCCCTAATATCCAATCTAAACCTCCCCTGGTGCAACTTGAGGCTGTTTCCTCTTGTCCTGTCACTTGTCACTTGGGAGAACAGGCCAGCACCCCCCACTCTGCACCCTCCCTTCAGGGAGTTGTAGGGAGTGATCAGGTCTCCCCTCAGCCTCCTCTTCTCCAGGCTGAACCCCCCCCAGCTCCCTCAGCTGCTCCTCACAGGGCTTGTGCTCCAGACCCTTCCCCAGCTCCGTTCCCTTCTCTGGACGCGCTCCAGCCCTTCAGTGTCTTTCCAGCAGTGAGGGGCCCAAAACTGAGCCCAGGATTTGAGGTGCAGCCTCACCAGTGCCCAGCACAGTTGCACAATCACTTCCCTGCTTGCCCAACTTGGTGTCATCTTCAAACTTACTGAGGGTGCACTCAATCCCCTTGTCCAGGTCACTGATAAAGATATTAAGCAGAAGTGGCCCCAGTACCGAGCCCTGGGGAACGAACACCACTTGTGACTGGCCACCAACAGGATTTAACTCCGTTCACCACAACTCTTTGGGCCTTTTACAGCACTGAGATCTAAAGGGAGGAAAAGAAGATGAGAGATCTCACTGTTACCAAATCTTTAATTCCTGAGAGTCCCGAGTGGTCAGCATTACATAAAACATTTATTAAGAATGAATGCCATTCCACGAATAGCTTGCATGCTGCTTAGTTTTAGTAACAACAATGCATTTATCCATTGAAAATGAAGTTCTGTCTTCTGCCCAATGAAATGTCTTTTATACCTCAGTCTATAACCCTTTTCATAAGTAAACTTTATAAACACATTTAATACAACCACATTTATACAACATATACTTTAAACCACAGCTTTCATGCAAACAAAAATTGAAAAAACCAACACATGCAGCTCATCAATAGCACTTCAAGGACTCAACGGGAGGGAAAGCAAATACAGCACAGAGAATAAAATGTCTGTGATGAAGAACCTCTAAACCTGGCCTACGGCTGGGCGACAACCACATTTACATAGGAACATGAATTAGAGCTCAGGTCTATGTCCCACTGTCCCACATTTCTCCTTGCATGATCCTATGCTGATTGTATAAGCAAGAAGCAAGAAAAAGAAGGAAGACACAGAAAGCAACACCAATTTCTCGACATCTTTGGAGTGGCTGGAGCAATACCACAGCATCCCTACATACTTATTTCAAAATACAGCAGCTGCCAATCTCCTGTTGCATCTGCAACCCTGGGTGCAGAAGGGGCAGAGGGAAAATATAGACGACTGAAAAAAAATCATCCTTAATTTATAGAGACAGATACCTTGACATTAGCGGACCATTTCTGAAGGTGGGTCCCATGTTCAAGTGTTTCTTAGATATACCGAAGGGTTAGAAATGCAGCTTTAAAACCCACAGACCTAGCTGGATCATTGGATGTAATAAAAAATTATTCATTGCATCACTTTCCACTTTCCATATACAGACCCTTCTCTGTCAAGCTCCTCTGCCACCTTATGCACACAGATTTGGAGTGCAACGCACAGAGCACGCACACATATAAAATCTATAATTGTATATCCCTATATCATAAAATATCCAGTATAATAACATGATATTGGATAGTCTATCCAATAGATTAATCTGTCTTGCTGTATATGCAGTGATTCCTACATGAATTAAACTGCAGCTATGCATACACAGATGCTCTTCCCCTCTAACTGAACAAACAAGCTTTTTACAGAAACCACATCATCTGTGTTTACTGACTATACTGTTTCAGATTCTGACTTGCTCATCTTTCTCCCCTCTGGGTTCCTGTCTTCTTTGGTCTTAATACTTCACCATTTCTATTCCACACATCCCTTCCTGAAGACAACCTGCAAAATCACAGGAGTGAAACTGCTGATTTTTTGAAACCCTGGCTCTCAGACAGAGATGTCTTATTAGCAGATCCTCATCTTGAGCAAAAATTAACTCTGTATTAAAAATGAAAATAATTTAAAAATATTACTTAAAAGCAAGAAAACTTGCATATAACAAGCGGAGAATAAGTCATCGAACAACACAAGGAAAGCCCCTTATTCAAATACTCAAGAAGCATTTCTAGGGTGTGATTCACCTACTCCTAAGGCAGACATCGGAAACAGGTGAGATGAATCACTGCCTAACTGTCCATTCCTCTCCGTGGACTGTGAAGGGAGCCCAGACCATAACTGAGCTGGAGACACTCATATTGCAGCTATTGAGATGTGGGCAGACGGACACCAGCCCCAGCTTTGCCCAGATTGCCCTCCTCAAGTGCACCCCGCTTTCTGCAGGAGCTACCCCGCAGAAGCAGACCCACGATGAAGCAAAAGCTCTGCCTGGTGCCTGTGCTTGCTTGCTGACCCTTTTCCATCTTTCTTGAGAAAAGCATTCAGTGAGGGCTTCTGGGGCAAGCGGGCAGAGCCCTTCTGCATGAGCCCTCCTCTCAAGAACCAAGAGGGTTGGGATGAAGTGAGAAAAGAGAATTAAGAAGTGTTTTCTTACCGTCTTTTCCCTGTGAATACAGGGTCAGTTGGCTCATCCAATCCCAAGCACAAGGACAGCCTGGGTGGAGAATGGATGGAGAGCAGCCCTGAGGAGAAGGACCTGGGGGTACTGGGGGATGAGAAGCTGAACATGAGCCGGCCGTGTGTGCTGGCAGCCCAGAAAGCCAACCGCATCCTGGGCTGTATCCAGAGCAGCGTGGCCAGCAGTTTGAGGGAGGGGATTCTCCCCCTCTGCTCTGGTGAGACCCCACCTGGAGTGCTGCATCCAGCTCTGGGACCCCCAATATCAGAAGGATATCGACTGATTGGATCAAGTCCAGAGGAGGCCACGGAGATGCTCCGAGGGCTGCAGCCCCTCTGCCATGGGGACAGGCTGAGAGAGTTGGGGGTGTCCAGTGCCTGAAGGGGCTACAAGGAAGTTGGGGGGGACATTTTACAAGGGCCTGTACGGACAGGACAAGGGGTAACAGGTCTAAATTGAATGTGGGGAGATTTAGATGGGATATCAGGAAGAAATTCTTCCTGCAGAGGGTGGGGAGGCACTGGGACAGGTTGCCCAGAGAAGCTGTGGGTGCCCCATCCCTGGAAGTGTCCAAGGCCAGGCTGGATGAGGCTTGGAGCAACCTGGTCTAGTGGAGGGTGTCCCTGCCCATGGCAGGGGGGTTGGAACTGGGTGAGCTTTAAGGTCCCTTCCAGCCCAAACCGTTCTGTGATTCTATGATTCTATATATTCAGAACAAGACAAGTTTCAAAATCAGAAGACAGTTCAAAAACTCTATTTGATCTTTTTTAAAATATGTATTTTCAGATTTGGAAATCAGTTTTATTATATACTTTTGACAGGCTCAAGGAGTTTTTTTCTCTAGTTTCTTGAGGAAATAAGGGTTTTTATCACACAGTCAGTCCCTCATTAGTCACTTAGGAACGAACTGGCTCATTTCAGTCAAGTTTAACATGCATGTAGAGGAATCAAAGCTGAGCATGCTCCTATAGCCAGAGATCAGTATCTGGGTACAGCAGAGAGCTCTTGCTGGCACCCCCATGGAAGGATCAGCAGGGAGACACTGGCCCTTATCCACGTTGCTTGGCAGTTTACGTATTATCTTTTCCAGGCAGCAGGTCAAAATATGTGGTTTAGGGACATGGCAGGGGCACAAAGATGATTCAGTGGAAAGGGCTGCTGGGAAGAGGGAGCGCTAATAAGCTTCTTTTCTTCAGGCTGAAATAACCAACAGCAGAATGCACCACTTCTGTAATAAGCTATTACAGGGAATATTGGTAATACTGAGCTAACTATAGTGTTTGGGTCTCTAGACTGTAAGGATTTGGTTCTGTAACACTGCACATGACCAGGATTTCCACCGCTGTCCACTGAAGTAGCTGATACAAGGACTGTCAAGAGCCAAATGTGGGGCTAGATAACTCCAACTGAGCCTGGAAGCTGAATGATGGAGAGGACTTGCACCTGGTTTTTAGTTAGCCTTTCCTCTCTAGGAGTTCCTGCAATGCTTGCATCCCGAACATTGAGTCCTCTGCCTCCTAAGAGAATTTCCAAAGCAAGTTATCAGAAATTAATCAGAAAGTAATTAACTTCTCCTATGAAGAACGGCTGAGAGAGTTGGGATTGTTCAGCCTGGAGAAGAGACGGTTGCTGAGGAAACCTTCTTGTGGCCTTTCAATAGGTAGATGGGGCTTATAAGATGGAGAGACACTTTTTATGCCAGGAGCTGTTGTGACAGGACAAGGGGCAACAATTTTAAACTGAAAGAGGGTAGGTTCAGATTGGATATAAAGAATATTTCTTTAATTATTATTATGAGAGTGGTGAGACACGAACAGGTTGCCCAGAGAAGTCGCGGATGTCCCATCGCTGGCAATGCTCAAGGTCAGGTTGGTTGGCCTTCTGAGCAACATGATGTAGTGAATGAAGTCCCTGCCCATGGCAGGGGGGTGTGGACTAGATGATCTTTGAAGGTCCCATCCAACCCAAACCGTTCTGTTGTTCCTATGATCTGAGAGCACCTGAGAGAGTTGGTGATTTTCCTGCACCTGGGAATCCAGGACAAACCCCAGAAAGCAAGGAGGCCGGTTTCCCGGCAGGGCTGGGAGGTAAAAGAGGAGTGAACTGCACATGCCGGTTCCTGTGCTCAGCAGGGCCTGGGGGCCTGGCACCCGTGCTCCCAGCACCTGGCTCGGCAGGGCCCCCTGCGCCCACGCAGCACCCTCGCTCGGCCCCGGCAAGCATCGCAGCCAGGCCCCACTGTAGGCGAGCCTCCCAGGCTGGGAAAGGGGGTGTCCGGGCTGGGGCCTGCGGGGCGGCAGCACGCAGCTGGAGAGGGGCAAGAAGCCACCACTGAAACTGCACAGGAAAACAGAAGGGAGCCGTGCCAGCCCAGGCAGGGAGCATGGGCACTGGAGCACATCTGCAGCGATAAGAGGTTTGGAAAACAGTGCCTGGAGAGAAGAGGGGGAACTGGGTTTGTTGCGTCTAGAGGAGGAGGCTGGAAGTGGGGCAGGACATGATAACGCAGCTGCAGTGCATGAGGGGTGGTTGTTAAGAGAGGCAGCGATTACATTGCTGGAAGGACAAAGATAAGATCGAATCGTCTTAATTTTCAGGAAAGAAAAGAAGAAAGGAAAGAAGAGAAAGGCTAGATGTTGCAAAAACCTTCTCTGAGTAAGGCAGTGGTGGAATAGATTACCTAGGGAGGTTGTGGAACCCACTTCACCGGAAGCTGTAAGGAGTTAAGCAAACGTCATGGTGTTCTCTCAGTAGAGGGCAGCCTGCCATGCTATTTCTCAACCTTTGGAAAGTGAAAGGCCATCTAGCCTTTTCAAAAATCAAGTAAAAAAAAACCCCATGCATGTTTTATGGGTCATTACATTTATGGGTGATAAAAATTTAGCATTTGGATAAAAAAATACTATAGTTTTACAAATCCTAATTTTACTACTACAACTGCAAGCATTTAAATGCAAAATATTATTTGGATAGCAAACTTTGATCTTTCCTCTCAAAGAAATTGCCTTGCAGTTCTTGAGCAGGTAAATGCTGACGAGATCTTTCAGCACTATTTATGTCATCCAAGTTACCTCATCGCACCTCCGTCCTGCTACCAGCCTTTCTCCTCTGTTATCTCCTGCATACACCTGCAGGATTGTGTCCTGCAGAGAAGGGCTGGCTGCTTCTGTTCTTTGGGGCACTCTTATTCCTATTGAGATGCTTGCAGGCTGAGCCAATCTCACAGCAAGATTAGAGAGTCATCTCTCCACCATCTGAGGTTATGGGGCCATAGGATACCTCAGGCACTGGAAAAAACATCATATGGTGCTTTTGGGACCCACCATAGAGCAGAATACTCCCAGCATATAGTGTATACTAAGGCATGTGGAACTTCCCAATCCATCAGACGATATTAAGTCCATCAGGACAACTTAACTCCATCACTTAAAGGACACACACTTAGGGAGGTTCTCCTGAGATGCTGCCTGGGTGTCTCATGTTAGTCATCTAATTGGATGCTGAATTCGGCCCAGCCTTTCCCCTCCAAATGGTCCCGCTACCAATAACTCCACTAAGCTTGGCCAGCCAACCAGTTAATGCTAATGGCACAGCTGGTTAGGGCTATGTGCTCACTGGGCAGCTTGCTGGCCGTCCCTGGACAATACTAGGAGGTGTTCCTCAGTCCATCCCATGCAGAGTAATGTAAACTACCCTGATGCTGCCAAACCATTTCCTCTGCTTGGAAATAAATATGCTGCAGTGACCCTGGTGACTGGTGACGCTGCAGTAGGCTTGGTAGAGCTTAGTGACCCTGGCTCATAGTGATCTGGGTGATTTGCTGAGACAGTTGTCTCTCCAGTGCTTTGATATCCACACAGCTTGTGAGCTCAGGCACAATGCTACATGGAAATACAGGTAGCCCACATCTGCTGGGCACACAGGATAAAAGGTCCTCTGGGAGCTGGAAGTTCTGGGGAGTGTGGTGCAGGTTATGCTGCAAGGCTTCACCCTCAGGACCAGCGCAAGGCCAGCAGTGACAGTGCTGCGCCACAGCTTATAAGCCTTGCTGGGTCTGATCGGGCTCTGTGGGGAGCCACTCAGGTGCCTCTGCAGCTGTTGCCCAAAACCTCCTGCTCCATCGGGGCACATTATCTTGGGCCCTTCCCCATGTGCTTGCAGACCCAAGCTGACCCTGAAACAATCTAGGCATATTCCTGCCCATAAATGCTATGAGGATAAGATGGGCCTTTTCTGAGTCAGCTCTGGTACCTCTGGACTCCAGGGATAGCATATCCACAGACTGGCTAAGCTACCTAGACACATCAGATGTAGCTCATTTCATTAGCACTGAAAGAGCATTTTGAGTGCTCGAACTCACGTACAGATGCTATCTACTGAGTACATCATGCCTTTGCAAAATCGACAGGGGTGTAGGGCTTATTGCTGTTTTATGAGGAACGTACCAGCCTAGAAAGAGGCAAGGATGCTGGTCAAGGGCTCTAGAAGCATGTGTCCAGTTCTTATGTCTGCTTCTGGCCTGCTGGGCTGCTTTGTGCAAGTCTCTTCACCCACAACTGTCCTCCCCGTCTTAGTTTTCCCCACTTGTATAACCGTGGCATGCAACTGTTGGTGAGAGGCACTATGTAAGAGAGATTGTGGTGAAGGCTGTAAGAGAACTACTGGCAGATGGAAAAAGAAAACCCAGGAATTCCAGTCTGCAAGCTCTCCATCCAGGAACCCTTCATCTGAAGCATCAGTTCATGGCTTTCACTCTCATAAATGCTGTTCTTCATGTGGTGCTTGAGGGAATAACCACATCTGGTGAGTTGTCTTCCCCCTCTATTCCAGCTGCTGATGACATTGCTCCATCTGAAAATAAGGACACCTATCATCTAAAAATGTATATGAGAATGAACACACTGACGTTTTAGATTCACCAACAGAGAGCCCAGATGGGAGAGACACCCCTTAGGTTCTGTGACTGTGGAAATGGTTTTGATGGGACTTCTGACCTCACAGCATCAGCTGGTTGACACCGGAGAGAAGCCTGATTTGTGTGCTCCATGTGGGAAGAGCTGGAGCCAGGATTCATCCCTTACTCAGCATCAATGAACCCACCTCAGCAAGAAATCAACACCTGAATAGAGCACGGTCACTCTGAGTCCTGCAGGGCAGGCATCCACTCTTGCACCAGCGGTGAGGTAAAGATGGAGGTATCCAAGCCACCTTTTGGAGTCTTGCAGGGAATATGAGGAACAATCCCAAACACTACAGAGAAGAATCTGCTCCAGTGCAGTGGGGTAACAGTGGTTGGATGTGAGTACCCTACTAAAGTGACGGGCCTTGGGAGGTTATATTGGTTTTGTCAGATGAGGGAGGAGTAGGCACAGGGAAGGGAGAACCTTGAAAAGGTGAGAGAGAAAGAGAACAGGTGAAAAAAAAAGAAGCAGGGTGAGTGGAGCCAGAACATCATCTTTGGGGTGTTAAGAGAGCTGTCTGGGTGCTGGACTGGTAGTTAACTTGGGCATCTGGAGCACCTACCGAAAACAGAAAGAAGGTAAGTTTATCCTTGTTCTGTTCTGAGAAAGCTTAGTACAAGGCATTCCAGAGTTATTAGGAATCATTATTTGCACTTCATTAGTCACCGTTAGCTGTAGCCTGTAAGTACTTCAGATCCTAGACTACACAAGACCTTACAGGGTTTGTTTCCCACACCTTCCATCCTTGGACAGAAGTCAAACATCTAGATCTTATATCCACCGACTTACAGTTGTAACAAGTTAACCTGTAAACAACATTTTGGTCCTTGTTTCTTTATTTACTCAGCTGCTTTGGGGACTGCTACTCACCTGTCCCAGGAGATGTGAAAATTTCAGAAGTGACAGAAGAGACTCTTACCCTGACAAATGCACTGCAAGCACAGGACAGGGATGTGATCCATACCTCATCCAGTTTACAATCTGAGCCTCCAGTGTAATGTAGCAACGTTTTTTAATAAGGTAGAAAAAGAATTCTTTTTGCAGGGTCGTTCTGCTTTTATGTTTTACTTGCAGTATTATTCTTGTGCCATTCTTAATTTAGCGCAAAGAAAAGTAAAAATATCACACGCTATGAATCACAAAAAAAGGCCCTTTTTGTGTGTTAAGGACAAAAGCTTACTTCATGATAAATGTGGCTTTGCTCATGCAAGACAATCCAGCTTCAGTCTGCCCTTCCACCAATAAGCATCATAGCTCCAGACAAACAATACCTCCCCACCCCTGGGCCTGTATGGCTGTAGTTCTCTGCAAGCTCACGTCCATCTTTACAATCCATCGTATGGGAAAGGTTTCGTTTTCCATGACTGAGGGGAGTGAGGAGTGTGGGGAATGCTCTCCTGGTATAAAACAAGCCAACATTACAGTGGTCATTTCAGGAACATATGCTCACTTCTCTGTTACTAAATTTGTGGGCAATTATAAGATAAAGTACGGGGCCTTCGGGAAAGCCACCGTGGGTGACCTAGCCGGGTTTCGGTCTTGTGCTACCGTGGGCCGGAAAAGAACATACATTTTCAAGGCCTAACAAGGTCACTGGTGTTAAGGATCAGAAACCAGGTGAGAACTGGGTTACAGTAAGGGTTTGGTCGCACAGAAAATGTCTGTGACCAGGGCTGTGCTCCCCAGGTAGAGCCTGCCAAGTTACGTTATCCTGGGCCATCACAGCGCAGGTGTTTTGGAGATCCATAGCATTAACCTCATTGCAATTTTTGGAGCAGAGTGCGGGTTCGTTGATGTATGGTTAGAATGGGATGTTGAGGATGGCATGAGGTGGGAGATAAAGGGCCAACCTTGGCCCTGCTTCTTCAGGGTAGGGAAGGAAGAGGGATCAGGCAAAGCCCAGAGGTTTCTCCTGTTGTTGTCAGGAATGGGAGAAATAACTGTTGTGCTACAAGAGAGGGTATCCCCAGGCAGTAGGATGTGTTTCCTGTGCCCGACAACCCCTCTCTGTCCAGGCAAAGACTATTTCTTTGGGCTAAAGCTGATCTCTACCATCCACAGACCTGGCGTAAGCAGCCAGTCTGCAGCCCCACACATCTCCCTGATGCTGTGAGCCAGCTTGACTCGTGTGCCCTGACCTGAACGAGGGGCTGCTTCCTTCTGTGGCTAAAATCAGAGAGGCTTTATTTTTAAAGAGCTGAAACTATAGTGAAATGGTAGATCTTCCTTGAACGCTCTCACAGAAAGGCTCAATAGTCATCCTGTGCTACTGCTTGCCCAACCCTAACAAAAAATATCTGGGGGAGGAAAACGTAAGCTGATCTTTCAACCTGCTAGCATGACACTGTACAGACTTCACTGATGTACGGGGGCATGCGTAAGAAAGAGTACAGTATTCGTATGAACGGTATCTCACCCGGAGGCAGCCAGGAGGCAGCATCAGGAGCAGCTTCCCAAGAGGTGGCACTACGTCACCACATGCTGAGGCTTGGCCATCCTCAACCTCGGGGTTCGCCCCACGCAGAGGCACTGCACGGGGAGGATGGCACAGCTCAGCTTTGTTTGCCCTCCTCTGCAAAAACTAAGCTGATGAAAAATTGCTATATTTATCTCATTAAAAGTTACACTGTTACGCATAATTATATCCACAAGAAAAAAATTAAAAAGCCAAAACCAAACCTCCAAACCCTACATCCAGGTTGCAGGGAGAATCCTGAACTTCTGAACTTTTAAGTGCTTGATTTCACACCGTTCAAGAGTGTCTTAATATAAGCCAGGGACTTTTGTGCACCATTTGTTAATTAACAAGGAACCATCCTTATTGGTGCGTGGGACAGATTAATTTGTTTGTGGGCTGTATTTTGTGTGTAGCCAACAAGAGGAAGGGAAGGGCTGGTCTGGGTCATTACTACTGACCTGTACCGCAGGCAACAACACTGGGATGGACATTATCGTATGAGGATCTCAGCAAGGAAGAAGTAGCTCCCTAGCATAGTGGATTCCAAGTGAGCAGGGACGGGCAGGATGGGGTTGGGGCAGAGGCAGCGCTGCTGTTTCGAACACAGGGGAAGGCTTCTGAATGTCATCCTCCCACCTCTGCTGCACAGGCTAAGGTGCTGCAGCTGCCTGCGTGCATCAAAACCTGCACACGTGCGTGTGCAGTGCTTTCTGTATCCAGTTCCTACACAGCAAGATCCTCCCTTTCATGTTGAACTAGAAGACTATTTGGCAAGATCCTTGAAGGCAGCATGCTTCTCCTTTCATTTTTCCTCTCCACGCTCAGTTTTCCTGAGGTCTTAACTATAGCCCACTGTTTGAGCAGCTCTGGACTAGAACAATATGGCCTGCAGTGGTGTGACTTTGTCCATATTCCACCTTTCCCTTAGAGTAATTTATTTCTAGAGCTCACCGTTGAGCAGAAAGTCTGAAGAAATGACCACAGGATAACTGGCCTACCTGAATCTGAAGAGAGCAGAAAGCAGGAATAATGTTTCCTAGCTGGTCTGATAGCAAATTGATTTACTTGCTGTCAGCATCCTTTCTGAAGAGGGCTTTGAGTGTCACACACAGAAAGCTATCTTAAGTTATTGCTGTGAACGCTTATATATATATATATACATATATATATATATATATATATATAAGAAAAGTACACAGAAAGACTCTGCTTAAGTTCTTACCTTGGCAAATACAGTGGAAGTGTTTTAAGAGTCCCAGTAGCCTTCTCCTGGGCTTCTCCAAGGATGCTGGGGGAAAAGGAGAAAATAGCCACTGTCACTGATCCGCTCTGCTTAGGCTTTGTCTCACTCCTAAGGAAGGAGGGGAAGCATCAGTGTGTGAGGTTCAGGTGAAGAGCAAGGATGTTCGAGACTTGAATCCAGCAATTATGTGCACGTGTACGTGAAAGAGAGATGCGTGTATGGACTGGGCCGGGAAACAACTGACTGCACCAAGACATTAGGACTCCGATTCAGGTTTGCACAAGGATTTAGCTGCGTCTAATTCAAGCAGCCATCTCCTACGTAGCTGCCCTCCCTGACCCTCTGCTGCCACTGTGCAGGAAGGATGGCTGGACATGACACCAAAAATTCCCATTTGTCTGTTTGCCAATGCTGATCTCCGCTGACTTCCTCCACCCCAAGAGGCCAAGTTCACAGGCAATCCACCTCACCAGTCTGCAGGGAGAATTTGATTCTTAAACATCTGTAGCATCAAGAGTACTGCAGGAGTAAAGAGAGGAATCGATACCTTTAAAGCATCGAGGCTATGAATTACAGTCACGTAGCCTGAGCTCTGGATTGAGCCCCAGAAGAAAAAGAGCACATAAGAGGAAGGCTGTTAGCAAACTAGACTCCTATGCAGAGGAAGCAATACTCAAGACAGGGCTCTTAAGAACTGGATCCCAGTCAGACGTGCAGAGGCATCGCAGCAGCCTTGCTGCCTGGACCAGACTTTGCAATATCCTCAGGAAGCTGCTGCTCCCCTGCACTGCAGCCCACAATGTTCTCAGCTGTTCCTGCAGATCTTTGAAGGCCATGGTTATCCGAGATCAACAAGGATTTGGGGAAAAAAATAGCTTTTTGCATTCCTCTTGCAGCATTCAGGATCACAAACACAGAAATTGAGACCTCAGCCAGAAACCCAGCGCTGCCTCCTGAAGCCTCCCTGAGGGCTGCAAGGGAAGGTTCCAGCCTGTGAGAGGCACCTGACAGGAACACGCAATAACTGGAGCATCCTTTGCAAGTAGCCTCTCAGTGCGGAGAAAGTGTAAGCCCAAAGACATACTTAAAATTGAAACTGAGCTAGAAATTGCCTGTGCCATTTGGTGTAAAAGAACAGCTGTTTGGAAACGTTTGCATTAAGATTTTTCAAAATGTGTTTCTGGTATTTCTGGATAGTACGACCAGTGTGGCATATTCTGGATTATCAGGAGTTAACACTTTTGATGATGGAGTAGAGGCAAAGCCCATTATAAGCTTTCCTGTCTTTCTCATTGTCCGACTGCTCATTCCCCAGTACAAATGTTTTCCTCCGTAATATGTTTTTGTCCTTTGGAAGGCATCTTAATCATATGTAACACCATTTTTTAACCTGTTTTTGTTTTTAGGATCCTTGTTTACTCATATTGCCTTGTATTTCTTAGTTACCTTTTACGGACCCTCTTCAGGTAGCCCATGAGCCTCCTGATGTGTGTGGACAACAGGCCAGGCATTACTGCAGTAGTCCTGCTCGGTGAAAGACACCTATACCGACATTCAGTGTGCAGTACCAAGGAACGCCCTCATTGCTGCTCTTGGTCATAAACCATCTTTTCCCTGCACTAGTTCAAGCTTTACATTTTGGGAAAAAAGTATGTCTTGAGCTCATGTTATTGAGCTGGAGGGACACTTCCATATTCATCTCCATATATTAATCAGGTGGCATGTGGTGTCATATTGCATCAGATATATCAAATGTAATTTTTGCAATTTTGGCTGAGGAAAATCTTCCTAAAAACATAAATGCTTACTACTGATAGCTGAAAATGCAGCCACCAAATACTATCGATGAGCAGAAAACACATCACTGACCACGGTATGTATCATTAGAGGTTGGGTAACTGCTTCAGAGAATATACCCCATTTAGTGATAGCTCATTTTTTCCCCCAGTATTTATTCAAAGGAGCTTCTTGCTTGTACAAGAAATCCTTATTTTATTAGTCTTGTATAAAAGGATGTTTAATTGAATTAGACTAAGCTTTAAGCTATTACCTTTTGTCTTTTAAAACAGTATATAAGGAAATAGATGTGAAGGTTTGGGTTGTGTTTTGCTGTGGCTAATCATATGAACTCCTGTGTAGGACATACATACGTTGTGGGGATGTTTTTGCTTCTTCTTTCTTTGCTTTGTGCCTAATGCTGTGAGCTGTTCACAGTATTTTGTCTTGCCTTCCGCTCAGTTGACAATATTTACACCCTCAGCCAAAAAAATAACTTCTGAGGCTATTTTGCCTGCTTTTGCTATTGGAAACTGGCCGTTCCTAGCTCCCGTTCAGCCAAAATCAGGAAAGGTCAAGGAAACCAGCTTTTGCACGTGTGAAGCCCATACCTTTCTGAAGCCCTGGCATGAGCAGTCATTTTCCTTGACGCCAGTCTGGATTGCAGCGGAAGAGCTGCAGCTTTTTCCCAATGATTGTAACTGAGAAAGCTCATCAGCCTCCGCCAGGCCCACGTCCACAAAGTAAGAACCACCCTCTTGCCTTTTAAAACAGGCAGTAGCTTATAATCAAGTGAATTGTTGGACAACATCAGGCCAAATGGATGTATGTAAATAAAAATATGCTTTTGCCATCTTATGTGGCTGACAGGCAGGGACTCTCCAGACAAGCCTTACCCTCATGCCTCTAACAGCAGCCTTTGTCTCTAGCTGTCAGTCTGAAGTCTTATTTGTTTCAATTTTCCTGGCAGCACCTGTAAGAAAGTGTGGTTTAGCAAGCAACCTATTTAGGACAATGGCCCAATTTGCACATAAGGCAAGACCACTGCTATTATTTTGGAAGAAATTTGTACAACACACTAAATGGGCCATTCATTCTTAACTCATCCTGCCAACGTACACCTTCATAGTAACTGGTACGTAGTTCATCATGACAAAACTGTCATGATACCTTGGTATCCATTTGGACAGCAGGTCCTTACTGCTTTTTGTATGAAAAAAGGAACTGGGTGAGGTTGAATAAGGATTATAAAGATGTAAAATTTGACTATTTTGCTGCTGGTTTTGTTCTGTAAGAGCCGACAGTGTTGTGTCTAGGTCACTTTTTGGCCGCAGGCTAGTTGGGATTCCCAGGAGAGAAAGCAGGTGAGAACACAATGGGGGAGGGAAGCCCATTTCAGTCTGTGACTGCTCTTTTCAGGATGTGCATGCTCTTTGACAATAAGGGTTATTGTCCCAAGGCTTTTGTTGTTAGATCGTGTCAGCAATGTGGTTTTAAAACTATTTGCACACAGGAGAGCATCTATAGCCATATCACCTGAAGGACTTCCCCAGTTCTGTATCTTCCTAATCCTTTCTGGCATGGCCATCTATTCCTGGATATGTGCTGGAACAAATTTCAGCAAAGATCCCAGAAATCAGCACTTGTCTATGTGAAGCCCATAGTCTCTTGAACTCCTGGAATGAGCGATGATGCTGCCAAACAGTGGGAGTTCTGCATCCACAACTGTCACTGAAGCAGGTTCTCAGATGAAGACAGGCCCAAACGCCTTTCAATAACAAGGCTGTGTTCAAGATAAAAACAAAAAAACCCATGACTGAACTGTGCAAATCTGACATTTTTTTCCTCTTTTACTCCAGCATCTGCTGTAGCTCAGCAAGGCATTAGCACCTACAAACCCAGCAACAGCACAGGACCCACGGTACCAAAGCCGAGCTGAGGTCTGGGAGAGTCCGCACTTCTCTCGGAGTGCTGGAGATCAGCCTGTGGAAGTGCAGTGCTGGATCATAGAAAGGTTTGGGTTGGAAGGGACCTTTAAAACTCATCTAGTCCAACTCCCGCTGCAATGACTGACCAGGGGCATCTTCAACTAGACCAGGTTGCTCAGAGTCCCATCCAGCCTGACCTTGAATGTTTCCAGGGATGGGGCATCTACCACCTCTTTCGACAATCTGTGCCAGTGTTTCAGCACCCTCACTGTAAAAAAATGTCTTCCTTAAATCCAGTCTGAATCTACCCTCTTTCAGTTTAAAATCATTACCCCTTGTCCTGTCACTACAGGTCTCTCTCCATCTTTCTTCTAAGCCCCCTGTAAGTATTGTAAGGTGACAATAAGGTAATTTCTTCCTGATATCCAATCTAAATCTCCCTGCTTTCAACTTAACCCCTTACCCCTTGTCCTGTCACTACAGGCCCTTGTAAAAAGTCCCCCCCGGCTTTCTTGTAGGCCCCTTCAGGCACTGGAAGGTGCTATAAGGTCTCCCCGGAGCCTTCTCTTCTCCAGGCTGAACACCCCCAACACTCTCAGCCTGTCCCCATGGCAGAGGGGCTCCAGCCCTCAGAGCATCTCCGTGGCCTCCTCTGGACTCGCTCCAACCAGTCAACATCCTTCCGATGCTGGTGCCCCCAGAGCTGGACACAGCACTCCAGGTGGGGTCTCACCAGAGCAGAGTTGAGAGGGAGAATCCCCTCCCTCTCCCTGCTGGCCACACTGCTCTGGATCCAGCCCAGGATACGGTTGGCTTTCTGGGCTGCCAGCGCACATGGCCGGCTCATGTCCAGCTTTTCACGCACAGTGACTCAAGCTCTCTGCTAACTGCTGATAGCAAGCTGTATATAAGGGACAAGAAAAGAGATGACGGAATTTCAGAAGGACTGTTACCACCGGATGTCCACAGCAAGCCTTGGAGGAAATGAAGGAAACAGCCAGGACCTGACTCACCAGAGATGAGTGTTTTACTTGCTGCTCGTATAAACTAACTTTGGTACAGTTTCCAAGCTCAGTGTTCTGTTTCTTTCCATTCTTACAAGGATTTTTCTTGCCATATACACAGGTTTGCGTCTGCCTGGGAGGAAGACATAGGTGCTGAACATACCCAGGGAAGTCACTTGGTTTTTCCAAGGAGTGAGGGCTCACCGGATGATTTCAGTTAAATTTAATAAGACCCCTAGACCCCCTGTGGCACTTGTGACATTTCAGCAGCTTAACTGAGAGTTACTAAAGCTGCCAGGTTCTGCTGTCTACCTGGCTTTTTATGTTTACAGCTGTGTGTTTTGCATATAGTAGAAGTTAACTCAGAACACTGTCTGCTATGGAGTGGTGAGGGCAACAGAGGACTCTAGCTGGACGGGATATTCACGAGGAGGATGCCTACACAGGAAAAGAAGGTGTGGGTGGGAGGGAGGCGAGGGTCCGAGCTGCCTCTCAGCCCGTCAAGGTCACAGTGTGCTCAGGAGTACAGGCTGCTGCAGGAACCAGGAGCACATCAGGGTACAGGAGGACCACGTTCTTGGCACTGCTGGGACTCCTGGGAGGATGAGTGTTTCCTTGGAGGGGGAAAGGGACACGCCAGTTACTCGGTGCAGCCCAGCATTTGGTGGGCTGAGATAGGAGATGATGCAGCGCAATCCAGCCAGGACACCTCTGTGCTGCTCTCTGTCCTGCTTCCCACTATTACTGGCTCTCAACTCCCACGCTGTGGGATCTACTAGACAAAAAACCATTCACTCGCTGTGGCTCACCTTCCTGAAGGAGAAGGGGAAGTACTCCTGGCATGGGACAGAACCTCTCCTGCTCACACTGCGCAGTGCTCCAGGTGTGCAGATGTTCTAAACATAAAAAACCCCCTTTCTTCTACTGTGAGGGTGCTTTAACTGGCCCAGGTAGCCCAGAGACATTGTGGAAGTCTCCATCCATGAAGACTTGAAAAACCTGACTGGACACGGTCCTGGGCAGCCTGCTCCAGCTGACCCTGCTCTGAGCAGGGGGGTGGGCTAGATGATCTCCAGAAGTGCCAGACAGCTTCAGTGATTCTATAGCCCACCCAATTCTTTACTGACCACCCCTCCATGCCACTGGCAGAAGTACCTTAATGGCACTGCAGTACTTTTGCATGGGTCCTCACACAAGTGAGGAGTTCAGTTCCCACCATGTTAGGGAAGCAGAGCTTGGACCACAAAAGGGTATAGGCATCGTGATACCGAGAGCTGCACATTATGACTTAAAGCACTTCTTTACCCTATGTAATGCATGAAAAAAAAGTTAGGCACTCAAAACTCTGTGTAGTGTGCAGGGAAAGCAAGGTACCTCAGGATATGATTCACAAAAGCAAACAGAAAACTGTTTCTGCAGCTGCTGGAGGTGCCAAGGAGAGAGGTAAAGGTTAAACTGTCCTTAGATAATAAGTTATCCTTTTCTGGATGACAGAGGTGCTGTTTTCCAGTCAGGATATCCAACTCCAGCCCACTGCTAGTTGCTAGGAACTTATAAAATGCAGTAGGAAGAGGCATCGCCTTATTTATGTAATGTCCCAGAGGTTTAAGCACCAACCCAAGAGTTATGGTCCAGAGTCGATTTCCCCAGTCTCCTGGCTTGTGGGAATTTGAAGCATCCCTTTCCTCTCCGCTGACTGTAAATGCAGTGATGTGGAATAGGAATCTCAACGGCAGAAACTGATCCACTACGGTGAAATAAACCATCCACATGAGTGAATTAAAGTATTAATTGAATCAGAAAGCAGTAGCAAGCACAAGTACAATTTTGTCACTGGCTGGGTAAAGCTTTCAGTGTGTTGCTTGTGGGGGGAGTTTTCCTGCCTGGGAGACCCCGCATGGGTCATGCGGGGAAGGGACAAAGGATTCCTCTAGTGCCTGGGACAAGCTCCCCCTTCCTTCTCTTTTGCTGAACTTTTCAGAGCACATCCTGGAGGATACACACCTGTGAGCCTCAGGAAATTATTTGGGGGGGCGGGGGGTGGGAGGAAGACTCAGTAAAGAGATGGCACTGGATATCAATTTGAGGAGAGAAAAAATAGAACATAGGTAATTCCTTCCTCAGTGACCTGTCTAGCTTAATTCTTTGCTCACCTTGCATTCTTTTTGAGCAAAATCTGTACTGAAGTAAAGTGCATTCTCACAGAAATCCTGTACTTCTTTAAGCAAACCCAGGCACCTATGCCACAAAAAAATAATACTGGGGCAGTGGAGAACCAAGCAACCTACTCTGTTTATTTTGCCACTGAATGAAAGACCCAAAATTTCCAAATTTGCCCCTCCTTTTATGATCACCATAATCAGCTGTGTCAGGGTTTCCCTTTGCTCTGCTACTCCCAAACAGTCTTCTATCCAGATATGCCCCACTTTTCTTCTTTCCCTTTATTTGTGATTTCTCTGCCAAGCTGTGTTCCACGCCTGGGAAGTCTCCCTACAGACCATCTGCCCCTATCACTACATTCAAGCCGGCAGACAGGGACAGAATTTCCTTTACTGGGAACGGATATTCTGTCCCCTTTAAGCCCACAGCTGAGCACAGCAACCAGAGAAAGCTTTGAGGCAGGTAGGGCTGCTCAGGATGTTTACCTGTATCCCTAAGAGACTGGATGTCTGAGGACGGTAGCTGTGGGTTCGGGTATTTAATACAACCTACAGAGTTTTTCTACTCACATCCCGCTCAATTTCTTCCGAATTCAGGTGTTTAATCCGTTTGCATGGCTTTGATGATCTCGAGCGTAATCTTGAGAACTCTGGGGTCTGCTGCTGCAGAGGCAAAGCCTCACCACGTGTAGCGAGGACGGCTCACCCGGCGCTTTTCCTTAAGGCTCCGGCAGCCTGTGGAGAGGAAATACAAAGCAGGAGGGTTCACGCGTGCAAAGCTCAGGAGTGACCTTAAGGAGCGGGAAAACAAGAGACTCGGGTAGCGAAGAAAGATTTAAAAAATAAAAGCGGCCCCTGTTTGCTGGGGCAGCTCGGGTACCCGGGATCAGGGGGTCAGGTATACCCGCTCTGCTCTGGAGGCACAGCGTCCGAGCGCTAAGCGCCTTTCCCCCCCCGAACCCGGGGAGACGCAGTTATTGCCCCCGTTGCAAGTTAAAAAAAACAACCACCCAAGACCAACAAAAAACCAACACAAAACGGGAAGAAAAATGCAAACCACCTCACGCTCGGCCGGCCGGGGGTCTGCGCCCGGCCGCGGGCCGCGTCCCGCGCTGGCCCTGCGGCGGCGGCTGCGCCCTGCCCCGCGCCGTCGGAGCGCGCCCCGCTGCCGGCCCGGCGGCGCCCGCACGCCAATCAGGGCGGCCCGCCTGCCTTCCTGTAGGTGTGCCCGGCTCACCTGGAGCCCCGGCACCCATGACATACCTGCGGCCCCGCGGGCGGCGCGGAGACGGCGGCCGGCTGCCGAGGGCGGGGGGCCGCGGGGGCGCCGGCGGGGGCAGCGCTGGCCCCGGCCCGGCGATGTGAGGCCGGCGCAGGTAAGGGTGGCCGGCGGGGGCGGCGGCGGGGCCCGGCCCGGCGGGAGCGGCGTGGCTGTGTTCCCGGGAGAGGCGGCGGGAGGCGCGGGCCTGGCGCAGGATCCTCGCGGAGTCCGGGCCGGAGGGGCAGCTGCCCCCCGGGGCCGGGTGGAGTGGGGGGAGAAGGGGAAGGAGGGCTCCACCATTTTAGGGCCGGAGGGGGACGGGGAAGGAGGGATCTGCGGGGAAGGCTGCGCTCGCCCCTCCCGAGGAGGGCCTGTTGCGCTCCTCCGCGGGGCCGGGCCCGCGGCGCACAGGTGTGGGTGCGCGGGGAGGGGGGGGTCCCGCCGTCGGGGCCCGGAGTCCCGGGGAACCGCTCCTGCCACGGGGCCGCTGCGTGAGCCCCGGCGGGCCGGTGCCTCCGGAGGGGGCGGCGAAGGGGGGCGCCTCTCCGCCGGTCCCGGGGCAGGCCCCGGGGGCCGCTGCCTCCGCGGCGGCCTGTGCGTACGGGACGGCGCGGCGGAGCGCAGCGCCGCGCCCCGCCGGCAGCGCCCGTGTCGCCCCCGTCGCCGCTCCTCCTGCCGCCGGCAGCAGGTAGGGCCCGGAGCGCGGGCCCGGTCCCAGGCTCAGCTGCCAGGAGCCCGAGCCTCTTCCCGCAGAAATGGTGCCTCCCACGCAGGACCGAGATCCCACGGCGGTCGCTGGGTTTTCAGCTCCAGCCAGGCCGCCCGTGGCCGGGGCCCGGGAGTCTCGGGGCTGTGCTTGAACTCTGGACACCTTGTTGTTTTCCTCCTTGCTCTGCTGGCTGGCGCCTCGTGACTTTTATGGCCTGTCACGGAGGGAACACAGAGGAAGGAGAGATACCTGCCTGCTGCTCGCTTCCCATATCCTTCCCGCAGCCACTTCAGAGCCCCAGCTCTGGTGGCAACCTCCACGCCCCAGCCAACAGGCCAGGGGGCTTTTGAGCTTCCGTGGCTCTGGCCTGAACCGTCCTCCCCCCAGCACCCACGTTACACTTGCTGTTGATGCTTCGTTTCTTGACAGAGGTTGGATAAGACCTGGATCGAACCTGGTAGGGAACACGGGGCCAGAGAGAGATCTGAGCTCAACTTGTCTACGTTGACTTGTTGCAGACTTCGCCAAGGAGCTGCTGGATGTGGATGCTGGTGGCTTCTTGAGCTGTGTGCCTGTTCCTCTCCGACCAAGCCACATCTGTAACGTGTCATTGAAGTTTCGTGACCTGATTCTCTGGTGATTTGGAGTTTCTAATAACCTAGATGGCTTGGATAAGGGCAGAGTCCTTTTAAGGGTTGCACAGGAGGGAGGTGGCTTGGTTTGGAGGGATAATGTATGGGTGACCCAGATTTCAGGACTGCAACTGAATTGGGTGAGGAGGAGGCATCTGTAAATCAGACTTGAAGTTGAACCAAATCTGAATTCTTCTTAATTCTCAGTTACTGTTAATATTTGGACAGCTCAGCTGGCTTCTCTGTAGAACCTCGTTTTGCCCACTTGTGATGGAGGGTAGCATTTGTACTGTACTGTCTGTACAGAAGCCTTGCGATCTCGATAAATCTGTGAGTGGGGTTATACAGTCTAACTGCTAGCGACAACAGATCACTAGGCTTGAGCTTGGTGCTCTTGCTGAATCCCCCTTATTCCTGCTGTCTGAAACAGTGGGACATGAGTACTTCTTCTGGGAACCTCTCGTGCATCCTGATGGATTTTGCTGGTAAGAGTCCGTTCCCTGTGACTTCATTTATTTATTTATTTCATCCTGTTAACTTTAGATAGGTGTTCTTCTATTGAGTTTTATCTTTTCTTACTGTTCACTTGTTGCAAGTGCTTTCTAGAGGTAAAGAGCTAAATTTTGCTATAGGGGCTTTTCATGTTCATGTGAATTACGTTCACTCTCCGTGGTTATTCCAGGCAAGACTTAAGAAACTGCCTGCAAGGGATTTCACATTCATAATTGGAATCATATTTTTTCCAAGAATATTTGATCCTAAGAGCTACTCTTTCTTTCTGTCATCTGGTATCTTTCCAGTTAGATGTTGGCAGCTTAGATACTGTTTAGCTAAATTATACATAGCTAGCTTATTTGAGTAGTCATGACTTGTAAGTTTTGTAATTCCTTTCGGCTTTGCAGTACCTCGCTGAACTGCTGTTGCATCTTCTAATGAAGTACTTAACTACACTTGCACTTAAGTAATTTCTGTGCTGTATTGTTTCAGCACTTGGGCCGTACAGAAAGAAGTTCTTTCCCTCTTTGCTGAGGTGATCATACAGTTGATGTTTATAGTGTCAGCCGTTTGGGGACAGATGCCTTATTCTGACCCCTGTCAGGTGTTTACATTCCCAGATAGTTATCGCTGCATCAAATCCAAAATACTATTGGAAAAGTACCCAGTCTTGATTTCAAGATATCAAGTGATAGACTGCACTGGTTCCCCAGGTAAATTATTCCTATGGCTGATTACCCTTGATAATTTCTTATCTCAATCGGTCCAGCCTGGTTCCTAACCACAAAGTCCTGCTACAAATTTTCATGCCAGATTACAGAGCCTCCTGCTGCCAGGATGACACATTCCAGCAAAAAGATGGCCTATTGCACTGCAGTTTTACAGCTGTTACCTGTGCTAACCTCTTGCTTCTAGGAAGAGGCAATCGCGGACCTGTGGTCATAGTGTGACTGGTATGATTTAGGAGCAGAGGCCAAGTGCACCTGGCTGTGGTATCTGTGTGTGGACAGGGCTTTCAGAGAAATGTAGTTGAATAACTTGTATTGCTTGGGGTATGGCTTCATGGGATGGATAATCCAGCGTAACTACAGGCTACTGCTGAAGGAACGATGCAGTTCTCACCCATTCCTGAATGCAAGCTCCTGCCACTTCCCTTGGATCAGATCTAGTGACCCTGTGAACTCGAATCGGTTCAGTCACTGCTCCAACTGAAACCCACTTCCCTAAACAAAAAAATAGGACTTTTGAATCTGGAAGTTGGATCAGCCTGCCCTGGAGCCAGATGGTGCTAAGTCTGATGCAGACTTAGTGGTAGCATGCCACTGGGCACGAAAAACATGGAAAGGGCCTACCTTTTTCAATAGCAGCCGATGCCTATGCTGGATTAGATGCAAGAGGGAATTGTGCATTTGGTTCCTACATTTCTGCACTTGGATAAACAGGCTGAGGTTGCACAAATCCTCTCAGCTGGCACTGCTGCTGAAAGAAGCCGTCCTGCCTACCTGTTGTCATCCACATCAGTTCCCTGTGCTGGTTGTGAGACCACACGCATGCTCATGCCACCAGAAGAGAAAGGGCAGTGTGGGGGTGGGATTAAAGAGGGCAGAGGATAGGATTTCTTTTGGCGAGCTGAAGAACTTGTGAAACTAAGGCTGGAATTGTGACAAGCACACCTTACCATAAATCTTAATGGAAGCTAATGTATTTTTTTCACCTTCCCTTTGCAGCAGACGTGTGAGAAGGGCTGCTGTGATTACTCAGTAGCCCAGGTTAACTCAGTTGAGTGACTTAGGAGAACTGGATTTAGCCAAGACTGGGTTTAGGTCAGTTGCATTTATGTGTATGGTCAAGAAGTGTGTGTTGGAGTTAGACTTTGTGTGGGAAAGAGCATGCAGCGTACAAAGAAGAAGGTCTGTGCCTTGGTTGTGATGTACCGATACCTCTGATGGGTTCTTCAGTGCAGAAAAGTTGCAAGCTAATGGATGTGTGCGTTCTGTACGTGAGGTTCTTGGTGGTTTTCAGTGTCTGAGCCAGCTGGGGTGCTCTTTTGGAAAAGCTTTGTTAATCCTGTCTCCTCCATTAACAAGTGGTTACAGCTTTCTTGCTTTTCTAGTGGAATTAGTTTGCTGGAACAAAACCCGTTCCCCATCTTTTGTTTTAAACACCGTTCCTTCAAGTGCAACTGAACACTGCAGGGGATGTGGAACTGAGCCTGTGGTGGAGACTTGTTCTGAGCTCACGGTTTGGGGCTTGGATTACAGCTAGATGAAGCCAAAGAAGAGATTCCCATGAATTTCGTGAAAGTTTGGTGCAAGGTTAGGGGGAGGACTATTGGTTTTGATAGTGGGAAAAATTTTAGAAGGGGGGAGGATGATTACCATGACATGCGTACAAATGTATGTATGTAAATAGACACAGATATGTAAATGTATCCAAAATAGAGGGTGTTCTGATGCTAGAAGAGGCTGAGGAGGAGTGGCTATAGGAACTGTAGTTGGATAGTGTACAAGAAGCAAACCGAAGTGGGAGGAAGTGCATGAACCTGTTGCTCAGAGAATACTGCATTAAAGCAGAGCTGGCCATAAATTAACTTCCTGTGAACGTACCTTATTAGCAGTAAGTCACGTAGAAGTGTGTGACATTCAGATGTCAAACTGCATCTTTGCAGTCTCAAATTGAACATCTGGCTGCCCGCAGGTGCTTGGTGTGTGAGGTCCACTGCCCCTGGCCTTGCTGGGGCTCAGACAGCGTTCAGCACTGATGTTCCTGCCACTTACTGCGTACATGAGCCTTACCTGGGTCAGGTGATGCCCAGTGGGATCCACAGGCTTGGTGATCCTCTGAACGTGCAGATGCAGCCTCGCACAGGGTGCGACTGGATGAGGAGAGATGAGGAACAGATGCTGCCTCATCCACGAATCCAACAGCAGAGCTTGGGGATCCCTCTAGAGGGGAGGGGATTAGGATCCTGGTCAAGTCAGGGCACGATTCGTTCAGATCGCAGAAGCCCTGAATAATGAGGAGCCTGAGTCTGGGTGAGAAGCACATCTGTTACCTGTTGGACGTGGTCACTGTTCACAGCTGCCACAAGGAGGCTGCGACAGCTACGCTTGCATATGCACTGGATCATGGAAAGGGATGTCCAGGTCAGTGTTAAGCTGACACGTGCATCACTAGTGGGACGAGAGTGTTAAAAAGATGCTTCACCCACAGTGTTGTTGGGCAGCTACAAAAAATAAGCATAGATAAGCTTTATGGTATGTACACTTCATGCTCACAAAAATTTGCAGGTATAACGATCAAAAGCGCCAGCAAATGTTCTTTGAATAGGATAACTGTTAACCGGGGCCTTACATCTGTGTTAGATTCCTGTCCCGTGAGGGGGTGTTGGTGGAAACTTTGTAAGAGTACACTGGTAAGAGTATAGCTTTGCTGGTATACTTCATTTCATAAGAGAAGGAAGGTTGCATAGCCATACTGGTGCCTAGGGAAGCTCTGATGCTGTAGTGTGTCTTCAGTGGGTCTGGTCTCTGGGCAAAATCTTTTTGGCATGGATTAAGCCTAAGGTTCTGTTCAGACACAGAAATTTTACCATAGGTGTTCCATCATGCAGGCATCTGAGGGTAACTAAACCTATGAAATGTAATCTGTCTGCAGCATTTGAGTGGATCTCCTTTCTGAAGTACTCTGAGGTCACTGTCTGTTTTCACAGGTGAGGACTGTCAGGCTGCGTAGCAGTGAAGTTGAGAAGGTGCGGTGTGTATCTATTTCCCCTCTGTTGCTGGATTTATAGGAGAAGAGATGTTCTGAGTATACCTCTGGCCCTGCAGGACAGGGATGGTGTCTCACTGTGCAATATTCGGAATGGTGAGGATTCGGTCCTGATTGCCGGTATTGCAAAGGGCTCAAATAACTCTTCCCATTGTTGCTTCTCTTCACCTCTCTTTTTCTGTAACTCACTTTGCGCATGGAGATGTTTCAGGCTTGAGTCTGAGTACAATATAGCTGATGGATCTTATGGGTGTTTCTAGAATTATATACTTCTCCCTTCCTTCTCTACCCCTCCCCAGGAGAGGCGTTTTCTCCTGGAAAAGCACGTTTTGGGTATAAGCAAGAGGCGGCTCAGGAAGGAGGGTTGGGGGTAGCACTGAGAAGGCTGCCATACAGCATGCAACCCTGTCAAGACTCTACTCTGTGACAAACCTCGGGGCACAGAGAGGATGCTGTAGGTAGACAGGCAAAGAGAAGCAGGAACACCCCTATTTTTATAGCAAATTATGGGTGATGGTGTGGTTTTTTCTGAATGTGCAAGGGATTGACAGAGATGGGTTTACCCCTCAAGTCACCAGTCACTTCTTAACACCAACTGATGATGTGTTGAAGGATGGGAAATACCTTACTGCATTGCTGAGCTCTTCGTCATCCCTGGGTAGCACTAGGAAGAGAGGAAGTTCTCTTGGTGCACGTGGCAGGGATTGAAAGAGAAGCTCTAAGGTGTTCCTGTAGGCACAGGGTCAATGCTGCTCACCTGAGCCTGAATATCCAGGGAGGCAGTCTTCCTCTGACATTGCTTGTGCAGTCCGCCCCTGCCACTGCACGATGAGTAAAACGAGCTGTTTCATTTCGGAGAGGTGCAGCGAAAGGAAGCTGAGCAATTTGGACGTATGCTCGAGCAATGAAATAAATGTGCCTTACCCTGGAAGAGCAAGGCCAGGCATGCCAGTTATGTCACTGTAGCGTGCGCTCTGACCAGTCACAAGGGAGGGTCAGGGCCATAAAAAGCAGCCTAAAGTTGCGGCTGTGTGTATAGAAGAATCACGAGAGCCAAGTTGCCCAGTGGGTGTTATCAGACATACCAGAACCATTTTTCCTTCGTTCTCTACACAGCGTTGTTTTTACCTGTTCAGTTACTGAGTGTGTGATAATAGTGTATCAAAGGCATGCGGCTAGCAATCCGAGTGTGAACAGGGGAAAATGGACTAACTCTGACTCCGATAGTCATAGCAAAATGACTTTGAAAAAGAACAGAGCAAGAAAAGGTGAGATCTGCTGGTTTGCACGTGGAATGGGCACTGGCATGAACAGAACTCTCAGGTTCAGCAAGGCAATGTGAAAGCAAATCTGCCCCGAAATGTATGATGTTTTACTAGCACGTTTCCTTTGATAAGTTAATTCAAAAGGTGACGCTGTACATAGTTTGGTTATGGCAGTGGAGAAGACTGAACAAAGTGCATTTAAAGAAGAAAAAAAACCCCATGCGCTAACAGATGCAGGAGCCAAATACAGAGGTGTTGAGGGAAGCATGTGCGAAAGCAACAACTTGGTTTTAAAGAATGGTTTGGTAGCGAGAGCGTTTTGTGCTCTGCGGTAGCAAGACATACCCTAATGCTGTATGTCCTAAGCTCATAAAATCAATGGAATTGCAGAAAGGGGCTCACCTGAATGTGGACACAGTGAGAAACAGGCGCCTGTGAATATCAGACATAGGTGATGTTATGGGGTGGGGGCTTTCACTGACTGGGCAGTGAGATCCCTACAGTACAACAAATACGATACGGGAGCAATACTTACCCAAAATGAGCTGAAGGAACTAATTGTGGACACTACTCTGTGTGAAAAATCTGTCGATTGTTTTCACTAAGTATCTCTGCAGCACAAGAGGAAAGTATCTGAGTAAAGTGGTCTTTGTCTTGCAGAGCTTGGAGGCAAAAGACCCAGAAGGAAAGAATAGAATGGGCAGTCAATATATTTTTGTTGGTGAAGGGGTTGCTTACATAAGACTTTGCTTATGGTTGCAATCAGATACATGGTTTATAACAGGGCTTTGCGTATTCAGTGCACCAAGCAGCCACTCCCTGACTAATCCTCAGAGTATGTGTGTGAGGTAGGAGGGATTAATATTACCTCAATTGCACAGATGACCCTCAGATGAGCAGAAACTGCTGAAAATGTCTGGAATCAGAAGGTGACGGTTCTGCTGGATGAGATCTGCAGATGAAGGCACAGTTCTTGGCTGCCTTGGGGAAAAAACCCCTGCTTACAATCAAAGATTTTGTAATTGAAGGAGAGTGCGTGTTCCCATTTCAGCCTGTATTATATTACTCATGATCATTGTTGTACTTTGTGGAGCCACTAGTTTGAAATTTCTAGGTGACCACAACTGTGTCTAACTCTTCGTAAGCTGTAACTATTAGTAGAGGAAAGACTTGAAACAGCAATCCTATGGGTGCATCTTTATCACCTTCTGTTGGGGTAAATGGTAGTAGAGCAGGAATAGCCCCAAGTTCGGAGCGCAGGGTGTTTCCTGCAGATGTGACCAAAGCAGTAATGCTGCTATCTCCTGCTGTGGGTATAGCTGTAATCACACCTTCTTTAATGCGATTGCTTCTTGGGAGCCAGTCTACCATGGTCTGTGTCATACCTCCTGTGTGAAGCTCTGCCAAGCGTGACAGACTGGATTTGTCACATCAAGACGTGTGTTGCTGTTCTTCACTTTGACAGCCCCGTGGCAGCGAATTGTAGCCAGGTACAACTGTCAGCGCTGCGGGATCTGCCACCAAACAAGGGCTGAGCCGCTGCTCACAAACCAGGAGCTGGTCTCGGGTTGTTAAACCCTCCTGTTTGCTGCCCTCCTAGGCAAGGACTACTGCCTCAGCCTCTCGCTTGGCCTGCTGCGAGGGTGGGACCTTGCTTGTCTCTTGCCTTGTCCTCAGCTCTGCCTCACTTGCAGTTTCTGTCCCGTTGAGACTTGCAGAAGTCACTCACTTTGTGCCCCCCGCCTGTCTGCTAACGTGCTGAGCAGCTGGCTGTTGCGCATGGTGGAGGCGAAGCGCTGGATTCGGTAACAGCCAGCAGACGTTTGTGCTGAAAGCTGGCTTCCTCAAGTGCATCAGTCTGACGGAGGAGACACTGCAGACCTGTTTTCTGTCGAGGAGGGTGTTCAGGAAGAGGACTAAGAAAGAGAGCTCTGACTCTTCCCTGCCTATACAGGTATGGTCCACTGACACCCTTGCCCCCTTTGCTGGTACTCTGCCAGTCCTTCCACCTTCAAGCACCTCTGTTGCTCTTAGCTTTAACAAACTACAACGTTCATACTAGATTGTACTCTTTGCTGTTGCCTGTAGTGTTGAGGTTTTTTTAAGCACAACGAAGCATTTTGCAGTGTGCCAAGTCCGATAAACTTGTTTAGGTGAGTTTGACGGGCGGTGTCAGAAGTTACAACCAAGAGCCGCCTGTGAGGCTGAACTGGAGGAACTCTGCTGTATCTCATTGAACTTGGGAGAGCTGGGATGTTTATGTGTTTGTTTATGCCTCACTGATCACAGCCTGTTGCCCATAATGGGAAAGACAGCCAGTCCAGTCTTACTTACATTTCATTTAACTGGTGCCTATAGCTTGCCAGGGGAAGTTCTTTACTCATGCTAAGTATGCACAACTTCGTTTAGAATAGAACGTGCACACTTGCGTAGGTTGGTGGACGCAAGCGTAGCGAGGACTTTGCATTCCTCAGCTGGACTTGGCGTTATTTTGTGACCATGTCATAAAAGAGGTGAAGGAAATTGTATTGGATCTGTATTATGCAATTAGTCATGCTGGCTGTTAGGAGTTATATTGCCTCATGCTCTAATTTCTCACTAGTACAGTGAAGCCATGATTTTGGGGTGAATTTAAGGCACACAGACCTTATTTTACTCCTCTGTGTTGCCAGCTGATAGGGTGGGACCTGGGAGGGGAACGAGAGAGGTAGTTTTACATGCCACAGGGTTGAGGAAAAGGGAAGCCATAGGCCAGTCGAGTCAGAGTTGATGTCTTCAGAGACTGCCGAAGGGCAATCTCAGGGTTTTAATTGCTTAGCTAATACCTGAAGAGCCATGGAGCCATCAAGGAGTACTGTTTTAGGAAACTGTGAAGGGGGGTGGTGGGAAGCAGACTCTGCCCCTTCATTCATATGCAGAAAAATGAAAATGGAGGGAGGAAAGTTTGAAATATCTGTAATTGTTCCTAATTCATTGAAACTCATGTAACTATTAAAATGGGAGAAATATTGTAATTGGTACCTCATAGAAATGCTAGTGATATTTCCGAGCGGGTATAAAATCTATGCCTTAACGTAGTACAGACTTGGAGCTGTAATGCACATGGAAGTATGCGGGCATAATTTTTGCCCACTGACAAATAAGGGGAAATATTGCTGAAACAATGAATATCGGTATTGTTGATCTGGCTGTGCTATTTCTTTTTTTTTTTTTTTTTAAGGTTGTACCTGTAGGGTTCTAGTTCTTCTTCTTATTTTTTATAATATGCTGTGTTAATTACAGTATTAGGAACTAATGCTAAATCTTAACTACAACATCTATGAGCTGTAATTACTACTATAAACTTTGAAATAAGGCAGTGGTAATTGGTGAAGCTAGTTATAAAAAGCATTTAGTAAAATTGATATGTATCAGTTACACCATTTAAAACTTTGATTTATACAGCTTTTCACCACTCGTTCTGAAAGACAAGGTCACAAAAATGCTTTCCACTCCCCTTCCGTTGGGAGTATTTCCATGCTAGACTTTGCAGAGGGTTTGAGGTTTCCAGGTCTTTTCCTAGCATCCTTCTTGTTGTTACTTGTTTTCAGAGTTGCGGACAGGGGGATGGCAACAGTAGAGTCCATGGCAACAATGAGATGAGGAAACGTTAAACTTTAGAACAATGTCTCGTTTGGATTTACAGCCATTTCCAAAAAGAATATCCTGCTTCCCTTAGTGCCTGGTGCTAACCTGGAAGGGTAGCAGACATGCTCCTAGTAGAGGGCTAGTACTGAAAACGTGAGCTTGCCCTGCTCTGCCGCTCCTGTTGTGCATGGGCTGGTGAGGGTGCACCTGTTTGTTTGAAGGGCTTGGCCATAGCACACAGCAGGACACCTACGCTGGAGCTCAGAGACTTGCTGGTAGATCCTGGGTGTGGTTTTGCCATAACTTGGGTCTAAGTCCAGGTTTCTTCTTTCGCACTTGCTGGCCCAGCTCTTGCTCCTGTCCACTCCTTGCAGTTGCTGCTGTGGCTCGTACATCTGCCCATACAGCTGCAGGCAGCTGTTGCTTTTATTTATTTATTTTTCTCCTGTGTCACACCTTTATGGCTGCTCACATCATTCTGCTTCTGGGTTGTTTTTTTGGCTAGACAACTCCCTGAGCTGGCTCATGTATGGTCACGTGTGCACTGGCGCATCGGAGAAGCGGCAGTCTGGATGTGTGTTATCTTAATCTGTTCTGGATTTCAGGATGCCGTGTCAAGTCTTAATCGAAATTTATTAGGATGTGATTGCAGGCGGTGTTGGGTGGTCTGTACAGTCAGCAGTGACAGAAGGAACTGAAGGAGCTCTACATCTTTTTAGGACTGGACCATAAGCAGATGAACTTTACAGAGTATCTGCAGATAGCTAAATTGGGCCTGACAAATTTGACTGTTCGTCTTTGCTAACTCAGTTATACCACCGCATATTTCTCTGCCAGTCTTTTATTTACTGATAGTTTCTGTACCTCTAAATACTCTGAAAACAAGTTCAGTGTCATCAGTCCCAACTGCTGAAAAATCAGGGAGAGGGAGAAGGGGGAGTTGCCCTTGCTCTCATTAGTTACGGTTAACATTTTGGCTTAAAAAAAGATAAACCCAGACAGCAAGATCTAATTTTTGAGCTGTACTTTGTTTTTCAGGCATTTTCCACACCCCTTAAAGGCCAGACATGTGTTTTTTTCTTAATAGTAAACCAAAATTCTCACATAACCACATGATTCTAGGAAGTGGGACTATATGAAAAACAGAAAATATTGTGATGCGCACAATAAACCTATGCCAGTTGGCCATGCAGGCGTTACACTGTGAGTAACAAGTTTTCCATGTGTTTGCATTAGTACCTTCCTATTCAGCACCCACACAATTCCTGTGGCTTTGGGTGTGTGAAGCTATTTTTCCATGGGGAGAGGGAAGGGGTCCTCACTGGTGCTTTCCCACATTTACATTTCTTATAACATTTTATTTATATATAATACTTTTTTTCTCCCAATAGCAAACATGACTCATTGTGCTTGTTAGCTTCTTCGTTCTAAATACACCAATTAAATTTCCAAGAAAGTACGGTTTCGTTCCCTGAAAAGCTGGGTTAGGGGAGGGTTGTTCTAAAACCTGGTTTCCTCACACGCATCCCTAGTTCCTTTTTGGATGGACTTTCCTCTTTAGCTGCAGTTTTCAGTACAAGGCTGCACCACTGTTACTGTATTGCCAAGTATTTCTGATTATGATACAAGTCTCATAATGTTTCTTTCACGTTTTTTTAATAAATCTTATTTCTGGAGTCATAAGGTAATTAAAATGCTGTGGGGAGCCAAGGCTGAAAACATGCATTCTAAAAGCACAACATGAGGACATATGAGTTCAAGATTTGTATTTTTTTTGTTGTACTATCTCACAGTATTTTGATACCAACTTTTTTTTAATTTCTCTCCAGTTGATGGTACTGTTGAAGCCAGATACTAGGCACGGGTTTCTGCTGTAGGTACAGCTGCTGTGGCTGATGAAGTTGTGCTGGTAGAACTCAGTAGCATGGTATGATATACAAGTGCAGTTTTGTCAGTATTTTAGGAGTTGTTTTGGTTACATAGGATATGCTTTACCTATTGATACAAAAGCAGCGTTTTGCCACTATGTTCATGGCTGTGTATATTCTGTCGTATAGCTCATCAGTTGTTCCAAACTGGTAAAATGTTCCAACTCTGTCTTCTGTTCTGTAGGGCTCTGCTCGGTAATGGCAAGAAGGCTTAACTGTTTTCAAAGTGGAACTTGAACTGGCAGTGAAAGAGGTTATATTACATGTTTGCCAAGAACATAGGATAGCTTCGGAGCACTTTCTGAAGGGGAGGACAGGCTGTCCCAGTTTGGTTTGCTGAATATTATTGATCCTTATCTGTCTGTAGCTTAACTGTGCTCAGGACTGGTACAGGTAACGTGACAATAGCTGTGCTCAGCCATGGTTCCGCTGTGCAGGCTGTGCAAGGCCAAGCTTTCAAGTGTGTTTCCAATCCCTTTGATGTTTTAATGGCATTTGCATCTGTCAAAATGGTTTGGCGCAAACATTAGCATTCATTAATCTGAGACTCAAAAACAGCAGCGTGAGATTCTGGCTTGTGCTTCTCTAGCATAGTAAGAGACTATGAAATTTCTGCTGCTAACTGGGGGATCTCTCCCATCTGGGTCCTGAATCAGTGTTTAAAGAGAAACTGAGAACTCTGGTGTACCGTAAACCTGCTGTCTAGGAACGTATATAGCATGCTGCTGACAGCCAAGACTCTGTATCACAGCTTACATCTCTGATGTCTTTGCCTACTTTTGTATCTCTCAGTCATCCCTCCATCTTCCAAGTTTGTAGAGTGTAGAGCAACTTGCAGTGACTCTGCCCATTGCTTTCACTGCAGGAATTCTTCCTCTGTTTGCCCCGTAGTGTCAACAGTCTTCCTACTAAACTGCAGCGGTGAGAACTACACACCATTCATGTTTCTTCCTGCTGGAAGACTGCAGAATATCAAGGCTTATCCAGTGCTTTTATGAATATAAAACTACAGCTCTGCTTAAAGGGAACCAGAGTTTTTGATATGCAGGTGGCCCCGTTGTATCTTAAAACAGAATGGTTTTTGTAGCATCTTTGGGAAGTGCAGTGTGCAATCCAAGCCCCTGGCAAATAGTAGCAACTTCCAAGGTGAAATTAAGTTAGCATTAAGTGTTATAATCCACTTAAATGGAAACAGATGTAGGAAAGGTATCCTTTTTTTCTCAATTAGTGAATTGTTAGATAATTGATAAACTCGGTATATCTTGAGTGCCTACCATGAGTGAAAGCTAGTGCGGTGCTACTGGGAGTGTTAAAACTCAGGCCAACTGGGAGCTCTCATTTCCTTTCCCTGAGCTTCAGTAGAAGCTCAGATGCAGTTTTCAGATCAGGTTTGTTTTTTTTTCCCCGTGCCCAAAACATTTGAGGCAACCCCTAGTTCCCGGAATACTAACGACATGCAGACCATTCAGCACAGCAGTAGACTCTTACTTTGGCACAGTTTTTTAGATTGCTTTTCTTATTCTATATATTCTTTCCTTCAGCAAGTTCCGTCTGCTCTCCATACCCTCAAAGCTGCCTCCGCGTAACATTATTCGCCTCCTTCGTTCTTATCTCTAGTGCCCTGTGTAATCTCTTCCTGAGTGAAGAGTTTTGACCTCACTCCTTCACCTCTCTCATGGGCTGCACAGCGATAGAGCAGCCCCGGGGCGGTGCACGAGGACAGTCTGCAGAGGAGTCCATGCAGGGAGGGCATCTCTCTCGTGGAGGGGGCATCCAGCTGAGAAAGCAGGCCTGAGCATGGCATGAGTATCAGACCAAACACCGAGACTCGGGGTGGGGCGGGCGGTGTGTTAGGGCGGTGGCACCGACCCCCTTCCCGGGTGTCGCTGAGCTGACAGGCAGCGTGGCCTCGGGGAGAGCTGGCAGCGCTCCTGCACGGTGCGCTCTGGAGTTCGGGTGGAACTCCAGGCAGGCTCTGAGCTAGCCCCGCCGACCCAGCTCCTGATAGAGCGTATCGGGACTGTGCGACGGAGATGATTCAGCCGAGCTGAAGCAGCAGGAGGCGGCTGGGGGCTGCCTTGTCCTTCGGGTGCGCGTTTCAGCCTACGCGGAGCTCCTTCCTGCCTGAGCCGCGGCACTTAAAGCTGCCTTTGGCACTGCTGCACCAAGCTGTGGCCGTGCCAGCAAGGATGTGCCCAAGCATTGGATGGCTTGGGAAAGCCTTTGTTGTAATGAGGAAATCGGCGTCCTTCTCCACGCCGCTCAAAGGCGGTTGGGAACGGCTTTCTCCGCTCCCGGCCCGCAGCTCTCTGCTGTGTTGGTGCAGGGGAGGGCGAGGCGAGAGGAGCCCCTGGCGCACCGACGGGCCGGCTCTGGCAGGGCCCGGCCCGTCGTTGCAGGGCCCCTGCCGGGAGCATTTGCAGCAGCCTGGGGGGGCTGGGGGAGCGGGGTGGGAGCGCGGCCGGCACCACGCGGGGAGGGGAAGGCGGCGCACCGAAAGCTGGGTCTCTCCCCAGTTTTGGAGGAGGATCTCGGGGTGCCACTTAACTCGGCGTTGCCTTGTTTCCTGGCTGGCGGAAGGGCTTGTCTGTGCTTGATAGCACTTGTTATTCCTCCTTTCTTGCTCGTTGGAGGAGGGGAGGAGGGAAGGTGGGAAGGTGAGGTACTTTCTATTTAAAACCAGAGGCATTTATCATCTCTATCCCGGTGAATTAACCCACACTGGAAGGAAGTATGACTTTCACATTGCATTCTGTAATCTGGGAAAGCTGTGGATGGATGTGTGCATCATTGCAGGAATTGCTTTGTCCACTACTGCTTTCACTGCTGTCTGGTTTTGCTTAGCTGGCCACCTTCCTTGCCCTTTCCCTCTCACATTTTGAGCTGCCTACTGCAGTATGACTGTGTTTTCATGCTGGCATGTGGCCAGCTGCAGCCTCTCAGGGTTCCAGCTTGCAGTGAGTTTATGCACCCAGAGTCACCCACAAGTTAAGGCGGTAGCTGCTTTGCACTGCTGTGAATATGTGAGCTGAAGTCCTGGATTTCCACTCCCTCTTGGGAGAAGAGTATGGCTAGCTTTATCTAAAGAGGGGCCATTGGACCACCTGACTTGAGAAGTACTGCTAGAGCAGAGGGGGAGATGGCACACTCAATATCTGGTCCAGAAAGATGTGAAAGACTAGTAAGCCTCAGCAGTGGTAATGGTGAGATTTCCAGGGGCGTTTGTGTAGCCTGCTAGAAGTTGGCCGTTGCCAGATAGGCTCCTGTATGCTCGTCTGTCCTGTTATTGGCCTGACTGCAAATGTTAATTGAAAGTTTTGGCTCGCCCAGCTCCTGGGGGACTCCTGGGCCTTGCTCTGATGAAGGGCCAAGGTGACCTGTAGTGGGAGCATAACAGCAGTGCTCCCCAGGCAAGCTCTCCCTGTAACTGCTGGGCTTTTGTCTGTAGCTCGTCCGTATGTAAAGGCTACAGGTGTAGTCAGTCTTGCTTTATTATTTTCTCTCCCATCTCCATGAAATCCTTTCTGCAGACATCTGTGTCTTTCACTACAGTGAACCAGCCTTCAAGCAGGAGCTTAACTGTTTCCCCGACTAGATGCGTAAGTTCTCCCCCGCTGTCTCTGCAGAAAGTTTGCCTGTCCCTTTTCCTGCCTTACTTCCCAAGGCGTCACTCTTGCTCTCCCTGAGGTGTTCAAAACACCTGGCAGTAATACGATGAGACAAATCTCACTTGGCAGCTCCCAGTGTTGATCTGCTGTGTACCTCCCTCTACCGTGTCTTTCAGTGTCATCATGGACCTGCTCCAAATGCAGCTTTAAACTTGTACTTTCACCTGTCCAAATCCCTTGCAACAGAGCCAGGGAAGTGGAAACTGGGTCTTTGAACTTAAACTGAGGAAGTTCAGTGTTGTGCACATCTGTAACAGCATGGTGACCCAGAGTTGCTCTTGTCACAGAGTGTGGGCTTGAGTTTGAGCATCTTGCTATTCAGACCTTTATAGGCTATCCTGTCTTTGGGTAGTAAGCCTTCCATAGCCATCAGCTCATGTCCAAGACCACCCTCCTCCCTAAACAGTCCCTCTGCTCCTGGGGAGCCTTGGCTTTAAAAACTGCCTGTATGAGATATGATAAGCAGTACTTTTCTAGTCACGCAGCAGGGGAGACTCGGGTAGCAGGAAGAGCTAAAAGCAGTGTAGCACAAGAATGGTCTGATATGATTGTGGGACCTTTGTTGAAGGAGTGGTAGATTTACCAGTCTGGGACAACACAGGTAAAGTGGGTCCCGTCTTGGACAAGGTGGCTGATTACAGGTTTGACCCTGCTGCTTTGTGTGTTCTGCCCATCTCTCTGGTTTCTCTGCTGGAGCTTCTCCTTGGCAGTCCTGTACCTTCCTATGTGCAACAGTTTCAGAAGACAGTGCTTGGCTACTAACTGACAGCAGTAAGATGTGGCAGAAGCCTTGTGGGAACTTTAGGAATGGATGTATCTCTTTGAAACATACTGTTTGAAATGATAACTGTTTACAACTACTTGCTACTGGGGGAGTTGAGGGCGGTCCAAATTGCTGAATTATAATAGCTTTGGCCTGGTTTTGTAAGAAAGATTATCTTTTCAATATAAACAAAAACTTAAGGCTACGTGAGAAAAAATATTCTGGAACAAAGTTAACTGATGAGTTAATTAGTTAACTGTTTTTCTCCCCCATTTTTTTTTAAAGCAATAAGATGATGAAAATCCCCACGATTAAGATCTATATAGGGCTTCAGTTCTAACACCAGAGCATGGGCTCACTGCTTTCAGAGCAGGTGTTCTGTTTTACTTGACATAAGGGAAAATATAGGCTAAACCAGCTTTCAGGTCAGGCATGCCCTGGCCATGGAGTTAAGCAGGGCAGTTAGCCTAGATGTAGTCATGCCCTTACTACTTTTACTTTCAGTGTGGGCTCAGAAAAAGTTACTTGTGATTATAGAGCTACTCCAGCACAAGGAAACTGTCTTGATCACTGTTGTTTGCAAAGATCTTTCCTTCCATGGAGAGGCTTTCCTTTCTCTGTTTGTGATCCTCCAAAGTCCAAATTGTCGCACCTGCGCACCCCCACCGAACAGCAGCTGACACTCTAGGAAAAATGCTGTTCTTAAAATTGTAGGGAAATTAGGAATGCCAGAGAAAGAAAAAGTCTATAGATTTGGTTGTCTGTTTTGTGCAAGAAAAAATAATTTCTTCTTGCATAAGGTCTGTGAGCTCTGCAGGGCCAGGCCTTGGGGCTTTTATATCTCTAGACCTGAAGAAATGTGGAATGGTTTCTCTGCCCAGAAGGTGCAGGACTGAGCATTCGTCTCTGGAAACTTTGACAGCTGTAAGGTAGGATGAAGGAGTAGAACATTGTTCAGGGGGACTGTGGCTGCACGGTGCAGCGGATTCTTCAGGGCTAAATTGCAAGCTCTAGTATGACTGCAAGGGTACCCAGTGTGTTTGAAGCAACAATTTACAAGCCATTTCTGATAAGCAGAGGATAAGGAATAGAGAAGGCAGGCTGGAACACTAGAGAAAGTGTCCCAAAAGCAGAAGAAAAGGGAGGGGAGACACTAAGGTTTGCCTCTTTCATATGTCTTTTAAGGTAGGGTTGTGGGTCATGGGGTGGGTAGAAGGCAGAAAGATAAAAGCCATGAATCAGATTCTACCAACCTTTTCGCAGACATTTCCCAAACGTACATTCCCTAGTGCTTTGTCATGTCTGAACTTCAAATGCAGTAATGGATGGGAAATTCCACTATATCCTTTGGGAAACTGTCCAACAATCCTGAGCTGGTTTGGTTTTTTTTAAACTAAAAGGGTAGTCTAAATGATGATGCAGTTTGTAGTCTGTAGATAAGTCTGCACACACCAGAGGTGCTCCTCTCAGCCCATGTGGTTTACGGCCTTCATATATCTTGTGTCATGTCCTAGTTATCTGTTAACCAAATTCTTACATTCCTACTTCTTGTTAACCAGTTCCTGTGACCAGTTGTAATAAGGCCCTGTGTTGCACATACATACACAGAGATCTGTAGAGAGCTGTCAGTCCAAAGTACAGGCCTTTCTCTGTTGAAATCACAGAGGTCTCTAAAACTCAGCTAGCTACTAGAAGAGGTCATGGGTATTCATCCACCATGCCCCACAAAAATTAATGGAGATTTTGATGATTTTCTTGTTTTCTGAGTGCCTTCTGGTATCCCCTTTTGGGTCTGAGGTAGCTAGCCATGGCCACCACTTTTCAGAAGCTGCACTGCAGCTGGCACAGGGAGATCAGCATCTCTGCTTTTTGACCAAAGTCACTTTCTGGATTTGCATGTAAAACTGAAAAGGCACTAGTGGTTTTATTTGGTGTTACTCTCACACTGCAAGCTTACATTGGGCGTTTGCCTACCCTCAGTCTTGGTTTTTGTTTCCCAGCTCTTATCGCCCACTAAGTATGTATTTTTGTTAGGGCTTTTTTTTTTTTTTTTTTCCTCCACTGCATCGGTACCTGTTTTTTAAGTCTTTTAAGACGATTAGACTCACTGTATCATTCTGTAGTAGTAACAAATTAGACTTACTGGTAGTAACAGTAAAATGCATTTTTCTTTAACAGGAGGTGTCACCGATGGAGTCTGATGAAACCAGTGAGGGAGGTACCACTCCCCCAGAAGCCAGCAGTGCCACTGGGGAAGCCTGGGCTTCTGCAGCAGTTGAAAGAGAGCATCATGCCCCTCACACATCAGCCAAAATAAGCAGCAGCCTGTCTCACTCTGCAAAGGGAGCAGAGCTCAGCACTTCCGAGGACTGCCTTTCTCCTCCAGGGGAAGCAGCCGAGATGCTGGGCAAACCCTCTAACCCTGTGCAAAAAGTGCCAGCAGGACTGGAACAAGAACACAGTGATGCAGAGCCTCAAAAGAGACTCTCAGAATGGGAAGGAGAAATGCTTTTAGAGGAGGGTGGACTGGACTGCTCTCTGAAAGTAGAGCTGGTTGACCTGGAAAACAACCAGGACTCTTCTTCTCTCAGCACAGTCCAGGATGGACCAACCCCTGGCAACACCATCCTGGAGGCTGTGGACCTCAGCACTGAATTTCCTCAGTGCCAGTCAGAACTGACTTTTCATGGCACAGAGCCTCAGGCCCAGCATCCAAATTATCCTTTGGCTGATGCCATTTCCTCTCAGAGAGAGACACCTAAGTGCTTCTTGGTGTGTAAAACTGTTTCAGAGGGGCATTATAAGGCTGAGCCATTTCTGGATAAGGTCTCCACGGATTTTTTGCAGGAGGTTGATGCTTGTGCAGAGCAAAAGCAAAGCAGCAAAAAAGTGGCACCAGCAACTGATGAGCAGCCTACCTCAGAGGAGGCAGTAGAGGACATGGCGAAACCTTACGCTTCTGAAGATGCTAAGGAAAGCATAAGAGCATTGCAGGGTTTGGAAAAGAATACAGAGTGTTCCTCTTCCCATCAGTTGTCTTCCACCTTAACAAATGACAGCCAGATAAGTTCACTACAAACAGAAGGAAACATCTCAGCTGGTGAAACAAGGAATAGCAGCATGGTCAAAGACCAGGGAACAGTAATGGTTACTAAAGAAAACTCATCCGCTTCCAAATGCCTTCGTCTCGAAGATGGTGACAGAAAAACAGAGGGCAGACCTGCCTTTCCAGCAAAGTGCATCTCTCAAGTAAAGAAAACTGCTAAAAAAAATGAGGAAGTGACTACTTCCCAGCATAAGGAACCAGCACAGGAGGAGGCAGTGTCTGATGAACTTCAGCAGGAAGAGGAGAAGAAAGAGTGCAAGGAGCAGAATGTGCCAGACGAAGGAAAATCTTTGGACCCCAAAGATCAGAAAAACAAGGAACAAAATGAGCAGGAACAACAACAGCAGAGGGAAGAGCTCAAACTGGAGGAAGAGCTCAAACTGCAGGCTCTGTCATCAACTCTCGGGTCAGAGATATCTTCTGTTCCCAGGCATAACGTGGACTTCTGTGGCTTGGAGAGTGGTTCTGTGGCTGAGCAAACAGGATCAGCAGTTCCTCCTGAGGAACCCATCTCCGAGGGTCAGCATGCTGGTGAGGATGTACTACTGAAAGCTCATGTCACAAAAGCAGGTTCTGGATGTCAGCCACCCACTGTCAGCCCTCTGTCCTCAAATAGCCTGAGCCCAGTGGGTGAAACTCCAGTGGTGCCTCCACGCAGATGCCATGGCCAGGCCGAAGACCTAGAAGACTCTGGCCGCTTTTCGATTGGTGGTCAGGATATTGGAGAAGCTGACTGGGATGACAGGACAAGACAGGGCAGGGAGGATGAGCACGCTGATGGGCATGGAAAGGCTGACCAGAGGTTTGATAAAAAAAGTGCACCATTCCGTGGAGGAGTGGCAGCGTCTTCTAGCACAGAGAACCCAGACGCTTCTGTTCTGGCACACCCTTCCTCTGGTACCAAGAACTTGGAGCCACCTCATCCCATTACAGAAAATTTGGGAATGGCTGAGCTTCGGGACTTCATTCCTTCTTTACCCTCAGATCTCACCTCTATGGCTTCAACGTCTGGCCCGCAGCAAGAGGGTGCTAGCGAAACAGCCTCAGTGGCCTCTGAGGACTGTCCTGGCACCAACCTGAACAAACTGCTGGACTCTGTAGAGGAGCCAGCCGACCAAGCCACTTCTGTACAGGTGCAGGATGCAACATCAGGGGAAACTGCTATTGTAAGTACTGATACAGGGGAGGCCAACACTTCCCATGAACTCCTTATTTCTGAGGAAGGCTTTCATGAAGACCTTAGTGGCTCCTCTTCTTTCTCCATAATACACACAAGCTGTCTCCCTCTAGAGGGGAGCATTCCTGAGAACAGGAGGACTGTGGCTGTCATTGCAGGGCCGCTGGAACCACCCAAAACACCAAGCAGGACTTCCACTCCCCTGAACCATCCAGAGACAGTTCAGCAGAACCCCACAGAAAAAAATGCTGTTATTGAAGGAAAAGAAACGGGAGCAAATGTGGATCACAAAGCACAACAAATGCCTTTAATTGATGAGACTGACTGCAGTTTAAAGAAAAAAGAGCCTGGATCCAGAATCTCCAGTGTCCTGAGCACCCTAACTTGGCCCTCTGAAGAAGATGTGGTCCATGCCATGAACCAGCAAGAGCAACCTCTGTCCCCTGTGTCCCACTCAAGCCTACCTCTGGTTTCTGAGCCTGATGTCAAACAGCTTCCTAACCCTCCTTCCCATGCCCAAAGCCCCAGTCACGCTCAGGCCCCTGCACTTAATGCAAATCACCTTGCTCAACCTCTAACCCTGGAAGGTTACCAGCCCCTGGCTCCTGTAACCTACTCCAGGCCACATGTCAACTGTGGTATGGACAATAAGTTACTATCCATTCACCCTACTACAAGCCGTCCTCTCCGGACTGCCACTTCTGTGTCTGATTCTAACACTGTGGCCTCTGCTTCTGATGGAGAAGATAGAGCAGAGAAGGATGACCTTGTTCCAGTAAGTAGAGGGTGGGATCTCAGTGACTCAGGTACCCATGATACAGAGACTTCTGATGACTCGGGGGTCAGTTTGTTGACCAAAAACTTTTCTGCTGTTGGCAATGAGGCGTTGGCTGGCTGCTTTGACCCTAGCACTGAAAAAGCAGATCAGCACATGGATATACAGTATGGAAAGTCCTCACCTGACCACCCTTCTTGGCCTTCTCTGGAAGGCCTGATAACATCCACAGACTCCAGGAGCAGAGACTCTGCACAGCCACTTCCAATGCTAGCATTCACCAATCCAATCCACTTCCTCCAGCTCAGCCCCCCATCACCACCAACCACCAGAACAACCTGCCAAGAAGAGGAGGTCTCGGGGGAACTGCAGTGGGAGCAACAGGCAGGCATCTTTGAAGTGGACACAAAGAACATCCAAGCTCCATGGGCAGTCACAGAGAAAACAGAAGATGAGAGGAGGGTCAAACAGAGGCTGGAAGGAGAACACCGCTTGGCAGCTCAACCAAAGGAGGAAGTGCCCAGACATTTACCCTTGGAAAAATCATCAAGTTGGCCAGACAAAAAACCGATCAGGGGAGTTGCGCAGGAACTGGTAGCCAATCAAGAAAACCCAATTAAACGCAGAGTTAAAAGCAAGGACTGGCACCGGCAGGGCCTGAAGAGGACGTCAGTACCACCAGACATCTTGCAGGGTGAGTCATCTCTTTCATTCTCCATTCAATTTATTGCAGATACCAAAAATGTAGGATTAAATTAAATAGGCAGTGTGATAGAGAGGCCTGAGAGCTTGGCATTGCTCTTGTGCCTTTCTGGTAATACTCCTCACTCCAGCCCGGTAGTCCCATTGCTGTCCTGCCCCAAGCTCCCACCTCCCAGCTCTCCCCTAGCTTCTCTCTGCTGCCCTGTAACCAGCGCATCCTGCTTGTTCGCCGAGTAGGACTGCACTCTAGGGCTCAGCCCCCTCACTTCACACTAACACTTGCAACAGAGAGCTTATTGCCCTTCAGGGATCCCTCAGCCCTCGACTTCGCATCCAGTTTCTCTTCCTTTCTCCACATTTAGTGATCCGTTGATCTTGATATCGTGGACTATTTTGGCCAATGAGTTTCTTGGTGGGCCTCAGTTCACTACTTCTGCTCACCATCTCTGCTGCCATCACACGGCCGTTGCATTTTCCTGCACTTTTAGCAGCCTGTTTCCAAGCAGTAAGGAAAATGCATACACACACCCTCAGTTAGCCCATATCTGTTATGCCATGTTTTAGTGCCTTGTTTATTTGCTGCCTCCCTTTATTTGGCAACTGACACCTTAAGGTTCCAATTTGACCTTCTGAAAGGGATGATCTTCCTGAGAACGTAGGATTTGAGATTACAGATAAGAATGCAAATTTATCAAGTCCAAGGTCCCAACTTGCATAGAAGCCAAATCACTGATATCATGAATTGAAAAACATGCATCGTCTGTAATGCAGTTTGTGCAGACAGTACTCGCTGTCAAGATGCATGTCTGTTCTTTATTATATCTTGCATGACCTTTAAATGTACTTGCTGCTCCTCAGCTCTTACTTAGTTTATTTTCCAAACTCCAGAGCATGCCGGATTTTTGGCACAGCGGAAGAGGAAGGGAGTGTTGAGGGATGTAAATGATTTGGCAGCACTTGAATCAAGATTTGTTCATGTGTTTGACCTGTAAATTCTTGGTTCCAAATTTTAAAACATTTGGGGCAACAGTATTATCTTTCCCGTTCTTGTAGCTGAGTCTTTAGGTTCACTTCATCCTCCTGCTTCCAATTAATTTTATAGATGCACAGTTTATATCTACACCCTGTTTAATTAAACCCCTCACAAAACAGAAGAAAAATGCAGAATTTATCCGTTTCACGTAACCAGAAGCTGACTCAAACAGCACTTTGTGAATGCTCACATAATATATCAATGTAAGAACTGGATTACGGCAGTGATTCTTGGGCTGCATCCCTTCTAAAACTCCACAGGAGTGACTTTGTTAGATGTCCAGCATTGCTGTCCGAGAAGTCAGAGGTTTTGGGGCTCAGCAGACATAACCAGTGACTTTGGGTCTGTTCATCCTCCAGTGCTTGGCCCAGGTTGCTGGAAGGGGAAAGGCAGCACCAAATAGAGCCCACAGGCAGTGTCTTCACTTGGGCAACTGGAGATGGAAACTTTAGCGTTATGGTCACCTCTGAAAGCATCAGTCTTGTTCTTGGTATGAAAAGCAAATGTGACTAACAGATGCAAACTGTAAGTAATGTCAGGGATTATTTAAGTCACAAAGTTTCTGACCCAGAAATAAAGGCCAGGAGGGCACCTGTATTCCAACCCGAGACCACCACATCACTTAGGTGGAGTATAGGTAGGTGATATTCGTGTATCTTTAGGATTATAGCTCGACTCAAAAGTCTGACTTACGTGTTTAATTGTCTTGCATGCAGAAATCCCTTCTGTTCCTTCAGAGGAAGAAGCTCACAAGGCACACAGGGAACCGCCGGTCAGTTCAGACACAGTTATATTGCGGTAAGTCTCTCAAGGCCCCTTAGGATTTGCCCCTGTCCATGTGTAGCACAGACACCTGATGCTCTCCATTGTTCCTAGAGGGACCAAAGATGGAGTAGATAAGGTGTGGAGAACTATAATGGAAACTGTAAAAAAATCACTTAGGCCCATGCTTCAGTCCATGCCCTCTTTGTTCTTTGATAAGTAAAATGTGTAGCTTGAGCTTGTTGGAAAGAGATCCTTGCTGTGCCAGATCTGTTGCTAAGATTTGATAAGCTATCTCTGGCACTGTGCTTTTCATTCACTGGTTGTTTCCAAATCCTTGTTCCCTGACAGAGAGAAGAAACCTGCAGATGCAATGGAGAACTTCAAACGCCGGCACTCCAAACTGATCAACTCCTGTAAGTACCTTCTGCGCGAGGTGGTGTGGCAGTTCCCTGTCCTCCATCATCTCTCACCCTTGCAGTGACCACAGAGGAGGGGGCTGCTGCCACAAGGTAACAAGGAGGGGGTGTTAGAGAGCAGAGTTCAGTGGAGGCAGTGAAACCGGAGTCCTGCAGTAGACCCAGGCAGCTGGTGAGCTTTGCTTTGCAGTGTCCAATGCATGTGGTCTAATGTATTCCATTGTCCTAAACGGAGACAGTAATAGAGGTTCCTCCTGGTTGAAGCAGAGGGTGAATAACTGCTGTAGAAAGTATAAATATATATACTTCTCTTCACAGCAAGATTGCTCTATCAGGAGTACAGTGATGTGGTTCTGAACAAGGCTATACAAAGCCAGAAGAGAGTGGATTCTTTCGCAGAGGATATAGAGTCAAGTTTCCCAAACTCCCCAAGGCTACGGAGGAAAGTGCTGTCTCCCCAGGACTCGTATTTGCAACGACTGTCAGTCTCATCCAATGCGTCCCTCTGGCAGGACATCCCCATGATACGGGGCAGCAGAATGCTACTCAACATGTCCCGTGATGAGCAGAAGCTGCAGGAGGTAACGGACAGATATAACAAGGTAGATGGGTGGTCATAGTCAAGAAAGTCCCCAGCAGCGTGGTTAAAGTGGTGAGCAAAAATGTCTGATGTGGGAATGCAGGTGGTTGAACGCAGAGGTCACCTCTGCCCATGTAAGCAGTATGGGCATGTGGTACCAGTGCTTGTGAAGTAGTACAGTGCTGAAGTTCAGAACTGTAGTGAAAATGACTACGGAAGGATGGACTCTGGACCATATCACTAACTTCCTGAAAACAGACATGGGGAAATGGGAATGAGGTAAAATAAGGATTTTTGAGCATGTTCAATGTAAAAGAGAGTATTAAAGTAGAAGACTTCAGCCTTCTCCCACGCCTAAGCTTATGTGAGAGATGCTAATAAAACCACAGTGAATTGTAGTTCCCGTGACAGGGTGTGAGTTTACCAAATTGACCTGTGTGAGCTGCAGGGCTGACAGGAAACAGGAAAATGTGTGGGTTCAACAAACTGATACATAAAGAAACTGAGTAAAGAAGATGGGGAGAACTGAGAAGTGAATGGGAGGATCCAGAGAAAGAGGCAAGAACAATGGCATGGGGAACAGGAAGGAGAAAAACACGGGTGATGCAGGTGCTGGAAAATTTACAGGAGCATGTAAAGCAGGGAACCTAGTGAGAGTGGAGTTGAGGAGGAATAGAAAGCAAAATGAGAGCAGGTAGCTACTTTTATTGAAGTCATACCACAAGTCTGTCTTCTAAAGACAGACAGACTGTATACAATGCCACACTTGTGTAGTCTACTAATGCTGCACTCTCTTTTCATTTCTCAAGGCCAAGTTTGAGTTGATAATGTCTGAGGCTTCATACCTGCGCAGTTTAAACGTGGCTGTGGATCACTTCCAGCGATCAGCAGAGCTCCAGTCAATGCTCACCAATCAAGAGCGTCAGTGGCTTTTCTCCCGCCTTCATGATGTACGCGATGTCAGCGCCAGGTGAGATATGGCTCTTTACTTCCAGGACTAACACCCACTACGAAGCACAGACACAGCCCATCCTTTCCATCAGTAAGGTATCTCCTGTTCTGCATGTTCACCAACTTTCAAGGCAGATACACACACACAGCACTTTCCAACTGCATGCCAACACTGCCCTGAAAGGAACTTCATCTCATTGGGCGACAGGACAATGGAAATCTGGGTGTTAAGTCACAGATATTATGGTACAATTGTGCACAGAACTCATTGCAGGAAATGAAAATGTTCAAATGTTCAAAAAGATTCTTCCCAGTGAGGATGGTGAAGCACTGGGACAGGTTGCCCAGAGAAGCTGTGGATGCCCCATCCCTGGGAGTGTTCAAGGCCAGGCTGGATGAGGCTTGGAGCAACCTGGTCTGGTGGAGGGTGTCCCTGCCCATGGCAGGGGTGTGGAATTAGATGATCTTTAAGGTCCCTTCCAACCCAAACCATGTATGAAAATGCTGCTGTAGCCATGGCCTATTGGCTTCAACTACAACGAAACTTGACTAACTAGACCTCAGCCCAAACCAAATGCAGCTCCTGCCAAATGCAAGACAAAAGAAGCAGCTGCACAAGCCCTGGGAAAAAAAAAAAGTTACAGCCATCACTAGACAGAATCTAATGTGAATCAACTGAGCATAAGTCATAAAATGTAGACATGACCCCACATGCAAGGAATCCTGTATGTTGTAGGATTGTGTTCTGCTTTTTTCCTGCAAGTCTCGGCTACACACATCACTAAGCTAACAAGGTTTGCTGCTACTTTTTCCGTTTCTACTAGTGGGATTATGTCTTGATTTCCAGTTGTTTCTTGACCATGTCTTTAGAAGTATGCCCTCTCAAGAATGGAGGTCTCTTGCTCTGCTTCTTCCTTGCTGATATCTAGCCCTAAATTGTCATTGTACAGGCATTATGCTCTCAGAAGTAAAGAGCTGTCTTATGCTTATATGTGGGCCGTCAGGATTTTAGAGGACTGAGGATCTTCCTGCTTTACTAAAAGACACTGATATTTCCCTCTCCTTTTATGGCACCGCAACCATGTGCTGCAGTTTTCTCTTTGACTTGGAGGAGAAATTTGAGGAGGACATCTTCACCTTCCACGTGTGCGATGTGGCTCTGAAACATGCCCCTGAGTTCCGCAGGGTATACCTCCCTTATGTAACAAACCAGACATATCAGGAGCAAACCTTCCAGCGGTTACTGTAAGTTTTTTCATTTGTTGCACCCTTCTTCCCCTTTACTTTCTTGCTGCACCTCAAATATTCACTCTTTCAAATGGTGGGAAATACAGCAGGTACAGGCTTTTGGCCAGCGCTCGCACTACACCCCCAGAAGAACAGGCTGTAACCTTCTTCAATTCAGTGGCATTTGGGACAGCAACGCAGGCTCCTTTCCCATAGCATTGGAAAGGGAAAGAATAAATAATACCTGATTCTATTTGAGGGCTGTTCTCTCTGTCTACTTCTGCTGAAGAGAGCAAAATTTACTATCCTGGGTAGTGGGTTTCAGTCTGTGATTTTTTGGACGACTAAGAACCAGAAAGGGATGATTTCGAGTGAAACTTCCAAACTCAACCGTTCAGTAATTCTGTAATTAAGATAAATATAGCTGCTTAAACTGGCTATTCAGGAGTCTTTAAAATGGATTTAAAATCCTGGAGCCAGATAACACTGTCACACACTCTTGCTCTGGATGGTGGTGAAGAACATCTCTTGCCCTCCTTTTCTGTATGTGGTGGCACAACCAGGCATTACTTAGGAACGGGCCCAGCCCTGAGCAACGATTCCTTGCTACTTCCTGCACTGCTTCCCTTCCTAACAACCCAGTTTCAGTGAAGCTACAGTGATTCCAGAAGATACTTTTCCCAACAGGCTGTCGGGCACCGTCTGTGGGTGCTGCTGACTATGAGAGATCTAGTCTTGCAATTGATTCCCTTTAGGGAAGGCTCAGTTCCACACAGAAAAGACTTCCAGGATGTTGTTTAGGGCAACATCTACTGGATCTACAACCTTCTTCCCCATCTCTTCAGGGATGTGGGATTGGCTATTCTGGTGGTCAGTGCTACTCTCATACCATTAGCCTTTTATCTGTTACCGCCCGATATGGATGGTGGTGGCTGTGTCGTAAGAAGGTAAGAGAGACATTCGGGGGGAGGCAGCTCCCTTAGGAGTAGCAAGAGAGGGGAGGCAGCTGTTTTCAGATCCTGAACACAGCCCCTGGGGCTGGACCACTCAGTACAAGGGAAGAATACAAACCGCAGCTGTCTCCGTGAAAGGTGCCGTACTGACTTGGGGGATCCAGATGTAGATGTTACTTCTGGCTTTTATTCCAGAGGTCTCTGGCGGAAAGGGGAAACATATAATAAGAGGTGTACTGATATCCCATAGCTGTTAGAAACCCATACTTGCTCTTCCTCAGCAGAGTGGTGCAGTTTCTTGACATATCTTGCCCCAGGGACAAAACCTGACTGTTGGAATGGGAATACTTCAACACTCACTGGAATCTGATACTAGAAAGGCTATGTGTTTGCTCTGATGCCTGGATGTCTTCTTTCTTTACCACTCCCACAGAAATGGAAATGCAGGGTTCCAGCAAGTCCTAGAGAGACTGGAAAGTGATCCAGTATGCCAGCGCCTCTCACTTAAATCCTTCCTCATCCTCCCTTTCCAGCGCATCACTCGACTCAAACTCCTCCTGCAGGTAACTTCATTCTCAGCTTTCCTACAGTTTCTCTCAAGCTGACCCTTCTTCAAGTCTGAAAGTCATATAAATGTGCGAGCTCCAAGCACTGGGTGGAAGGACTTTGTGTTGCATCTGTAGTAAGCTTGGCTCTAAAGCTGCTCTGTTGCGTATATTGGGAATATGCCTTTGCGAAAACAAGCCCGTTTGTCATCGTGCAAAAGTCAGCTGTGCATTAGACCAGCACCATGGATTGGGTGTGATGGCCTCTGGGAGGCGATGCAGTTTGTATACCACGCAGGACTTTGTTGCAACACTACTTTAATTGAACTTCAATAGATAATTTATGGAGTCTTCTCAGAACATGTTGATTTACATTTTATTGGCCTTTTTTGGCTTCCTGCTAGGAAAACGAAGCAAGGGTTCCTTGGCTACCCTCTGAAAGGCGGCCTGTCTCTGCTCTTTGTCTGCAACATTGACTAACAGGAGACTTCCAGACAGAGAGCCAGCAAGTCGCTAATTAATTATTTTTGAGTTCTTTCTATAAAACTCTTCTTTTTCAGTGTTTGAGCCTTTTCTTGAACAGGAGAAGAGGAATAGCAGGCAAAGATCAATTCTGTGCGTAAGACTGTGGTTGGATTAGTGGTTGCTTCCAATGGTGTGTAACTTGTACATGATAGTTTAGATTTTCAGTGATGCCCTGTTCAATGCAGTTTATCAGTGACATTCTGCATCTCATGTTTCTAGCTTTGTTATTTCCACATCTGGTCACCTACCAACTGCTTTAGTTTCCCTTGAGGCTGGCAACTCGGTGTCTCCTTGTTTCTCCTACCCCTCCCAGATATGTACGTCCAGCTTTCCCTGTTTGCGTTATGAAAAACATCTTCTCTCATGCAGAATATCCTGAAGAGAACTCGACCGGGGTCTGAGGAGGAAGTGCAAGCCACACAGGCCTACGATGCACTTGAAAAGGTAAGGCTGTTGACCTGTTCTGCAGCCCTGCCGAAAGGGATCCGGGGGTGTTGGTTGATGGTACACTCAATACAAGTCAACGAAAGGGCCAGTGGTGTCCTGGGGTGCATTAAGCACAGCCTAGCTAACCGGTCAAAAGAAGTGATTGTCCCACTACACTCAGCATTGGTGTGGCCTCACCTTGAATACCATGTGCCATTTTGGGCTCCACAACATAAGGATATAAAAGTATTTGAATGTGCCTAAAGGAGGGCGACAAAGGTGGTGAAAGGGAGTGGCTTATGAGGAGGGGCTGAGCATACTTGGTCTGCTCAGCTTAAAGAGGAGGCTGAGGGGTGATCTCATTGCTGTCTACGCCTTCCTCACGAGAGGGAGCAGAGGGAGGTGCTGATCTCTCCTCTCTGGATGCAAGGGATTGGCTTAAAGCTGCATCAGGGGAAGTTCAGATTGGATATTAGGCGAAAGTTCTTCACCGAGAGGGTGGTCAAGGACTGGAACAAGCTCCCCAGGGCAGCCGCAAGCCTGATGGTGTTCAAGAAGTGTTTGGCAACACTCTTAGATGGGTGGTTTAACTTCAAGTTTGCCCTGTGTGGAGTCAGGAGTTGGACTCAATGTTCCTCCTGTGTCCCTTCCAACTCAGGATATTCCGTGATTCTCCACAGCCATGTTGCATCTCACAGCTGCAGGGCACCTACGTGTCCCTGTCCTTTTTGTTGATCCTGGCCCTTGACAAGGGCCCTTGTCATTGTTCCTCACCAGGAACAAATTAGCATGTTCATGTGGCTCCCCTGCGTGTGCAGTGGTAGCTGTGAGCAGAAAACACTGAAGCGGGAGCCAGCTGGGCTGCGACTGAACCTGTGTTGTGGTTTAACCCAGCCAACAACCAAGTACCACGCAGCCACTCGCTCACCTCCCCCCACTCCCTCAGTGGGACGGGGAGGAGAATCAGAGGAAGTGGCAAGAAAAATCATGGGTTAAGAACAATTCAGTAATTGAAAATAAATGAAATAAAATAATGAAACTACTAGTATTAGTAGTAATAATATTTAATGAAAATAACAGGAAAGAAAGTAAGTGATACAACTGCTCACCACCCGCTGACCAATGCCCAGCCAGTCCCTGAGTAACCAGACCAAGCCCAAGAGTGCAACCCCCATCCCACCCCCAATTGGTATACTGATCGTGAAGTTTTATGGAATGAAATACCCCTTTGGTCAGTTTGGGTCCGCTGTCCTGACTGTGTCCGCTCCCAGTTTCTTGTAGCGAAGAAGCTGGGAACACAGGTGCAGTATCAGGAACTGAAAAAGTCCTTGAGCTGATATAAACATTCCTTAGCAACAACTAACAACATCAGTGTTACCAGTATTCTTCCCAGCACAAGTAGAACAGTCTCATACTAGCTGCTGCGAGGAAAATTAACTGTATCCCAACTCAAAGCACCACAACCTGCACCAATATCGAACTACTTTTTTTCAGGAATTGCTCTTTCCAGTCTGCTAACCTCCATTCCCTCTTTGTGTTCCTTACCTTTGTCTCCTAATTAGTGATCAATTACTACCTCAATCCCCACAAGAAAATACTGCTAAAAAAGCTTTTAAAAGCATGGCAAGACAGGACTCTATTGCATTCCTTCCTCTGTCCTCTTTATTACAGAGGCAAGATTTAAAGTCTTCTGGAACAACTTGTTATCTGGAATTTGCACAGCAGCATAAGCCAGGCTTGTTCTTAGCTAGCTCCTGTTCTGTCTGGTGATCATTTGATCGTCTTGGAGTGTCATTCCCTTTTTTACAATCCTTCCCCTATTCTCCACGTAAAGACCTGTTCAACATGGTCCTTAAAACTCTTGGGATTGCACCTGCCTGCTCCACAGCTCCCAAAACGCTGCAGTATGAGGTGGGTGGGCAGGCAAAGATGCCATACACAGAAATCCTGTTAGTCCAGCTGTGTACAAGCCAGCAGTATCTCTTGACACTGTAATGCAGCTGCGCTCTGTCACCTCAGGCAGCTACATGGGCAGCTTACAGACTGAGCTACTTCTGTTTCATTATGTCCTGTCCTCATAGTTACTAGCAAAAAGCTCTGGGTTGTGGAAAATTGGGGCTGATGTTTATCTAATCAGCATCGCATAAGATCTGCTTCCAAATGACCAGCAATTCAACCTCTGCCACCTGAAAAGAGAGAGATGTTTCTAGCATCCCCTCCCAGTCACTCTAAGTTAAAACAATTCTTATCGCAGAGAATCACCTAAAGAATACCTTCCTTAAGAAAGAAGGGATGATCACTGTAGATATGGTGACGCTTAGTATGCTTGCCTGGAAAAATACTTTCCTTTGCAGGAGGGTGCCCAAGGAACTGTAGCTTACATTGCCTCTTCAGTGGCTCCTGGGAGTAATGCTGATTCCCACCAGGCAGTTCTGCTCCCATCTCACTCATCGTCTGTTCTCTGCAGCTCATCAAGGATTGCAATGAAAATGTCCAGCGCATGAAGAGCACTGAAGAGCTGATCTACCTCAGCCAGAAGATTGAATTTGAGTGCAAGGTGAGCTCATCCGTTCCCTGGGCTTTGCTCTAGCTTCAATGCCTTTTATCTCTTCCCTCATAAAGTCACTTGTGCTTACTTTTGTTGTGCTTTCCAGTATACGTAGAACTGTTGAACCAGAATAACATACACAGGTCAGCTCTTCATCAGTGCTTCCCTTGCCCAGTTGTTCCTGTCAGCCTTCAACTGAAGATGCCTACCATGACTCACTCCAGTCCAGCAGGAGAGATGAAAGCACACTTCCCCTACGGAAAGGCAAAAAATGCAAATCCGAAGCTCATGGATACCGATTTCCTTGTACACGCTTGACGTAAATGTTCACTTCTGTCTTGCAGATATTCCCACTCATCTCACAGTCGAGGCGGCTTGTGAAGTGTGGTGAGTTGACAGCACTGGACTTCAACACCTTGAGTCCAAAATGGAAAGTCACCACCCGTCCCATCTACCTACATCTTTTCAATGACTGTCTGCTCCTGTCTCGGCCGAAGGAGTGAGTGCTTCAACAATTCTTGCTGCCCCTTCTAAAATACCTGTCTCTTTCTGGGTCTGTGCTTTGGTGAAAGAGTCTTTTCCCTCTGCCTGCCAGCAAGTGGCAGCATTTGCCAGGTCACTCTCCTAACCCTACATTATGTGAGTGTTGTGCAAGTATGTGGAATCTGATGTTCCCAACTCTTAATTACAGCATATGATAGTATAACAAGATATCTTCTGGTCCCTAGTGCAAGACTTCTGCCTCTCCACCTCTGTAATGCGAAACACTTTAATATTAACCCTTTATTACAGTATTACTTGGTAAATAATTTCTTCCTGAAGGACGATATGAAGATCAGCGAATGTGCAAATCACTGGTTTGTCAGGAAAGTGAGAGAGTTCTCGGTTGGTGGTTGTGTTGGGGTTCAGGGAGGGGGTGTGTGGTTTTGGTTTTAAGCTGTAAGCTGTCAAATAAAACTCTGACAGGACGGAGCTTAGTATTTCTACCCTTTTCATTAGGTCCCCTCTCTCTTCTCTGGCCTTCTGAGACTTCTAGGAAGAAAAAAGCTTAAGGTGTCTGAAGAAGATAAAGGCTCATTAAAAGCTTTTTGCTTTCCTGACATCAGAAAACAATGTGGGCTCCCTTTGTGTAACCCTCATCATCTTAAAACTCACAACTTGTTTTGTTCCTCCTCTTTACTTGCAGGGGTGGACGTTTTGTTGTGTTTGATCATGCCGCTTTCTCAGACGTGCGTGGGGAGAAGTGTGAGATGAAACTGCATGGAACAAACAAAAATGTTTTCCGTCTCTTTCTGCTTCAGAATTACCAGGGAAAGAGAGTAGAGTTTTTGTTTCGGACAGAGACACAGTAAGAGCTCAAGGTTACCCTCAGTATATCCCATTACCATAGCCAGATATCTCCTAGGAGCCTGATGGTTGTCCCTCAGCTACCCAGATGCTAAAATATCAAATGCAGCTGCTGAGCAGAGGACTTGATAGATGTCCTCTTGCCATAACAAACCCCTAATGAACCACCTTCCTCCTCCCTTTCTCATCACAGCTGCTCATACAATACTACCACCTTATGTCATACCATCAGCCTCCAAAACTTGGAGTTTCTGCTTTTCCCCATCCCCTTTCTCCACCTTTGCTTCTCCTAAGTACCCCCTCCCCACCCCCTCCTGTGAGCAAACCTGTACAGCCTCCCGCCATTCCCTTTGCCAGCCTGCTATCCCTCAGGTTGAATCCTGACACCTACCTGGTGATGTTTTCCAGCAGTGAGAAGCTGAGGTGGATCTCTGCTTTGGCTCCTCCGCGAGGAGAACTGGACCTCCTGGAATGCCCTGGTGAGACTGCTCTGCTACTACAGCAGCGGGGGTGGGCTGGCTCGGAGGAGTTGGAGTTGCTGTGAGTTGGAACATCCCGGAATGATTCCAAGGCAGAATACTTGCCTTTTTGTAAATAAAGAAGGTATTCATGGGCTTTCCCTCAGTGCCAGGTTCTGCCAGCTGTTTTACCTACTTCATATTAGGTATACGACCTGCAGTCTCCCAATTCTCTGTAGTGTTTGGGAAGTCCCTCATCCCCTACCTTCCCTGGGGCTGATGCACACGGGTTTACTGTTGCTTTCTAGTACACTCTTTTTTGATTTTTCTTCCCCTTTAGATGCACCACAGGTTCAGTGCATAAAGACTTACAAGGCTCGGGAAAATGATGAGCTGGCTTTGGAGAAAGCGGATATCATCATGGTTATGCAGTACAGCAATGATGGTGAGCAGAAAGAACAATGGCTATCGGAAATTATGGGTAGGAAGTTGCTTTAGCAGTGTAAAGCTTTAACCGCACAACCAGGCTTCAGAAGGAGCCTCTCATTCCCGATTGCTGGATTGAGAGGATGAAGATGCTTCACTTGGAAGCTGAAAGGGGACTGTTTTCTTTCACTTAGCGCCTTGTTGGAGGGGGACTTTTTTGGGAAGAAGAATGAAAAAAGCGTGAGTGCTTTGCCTCATGTTGTGCTTTTCCCCACACCTGCAGGATGGATGGAAGGAGTAAAACTTTCAGACCGGGAGAGAGGTTGGTTCCCCTCGGAACACGTGGAGCTCATCTCCAGCAAACATGCGCGGCAGAAGAACCTGAAGGAGGAACAGCGTGTGAAGAATGCCAAGCAACAGGTCTTCTGCAAGAAATAAGACTCTACTTTGCTTGGACCTGTGTACAGTCTCCCTGCCATGGGGAAACCATCATTTTTTGTATCGTGCCTCAGAAGAAACACCTCTGCGAAGAGCATAATACAGCACTTTGACAGAACCAGGTGCTTTTTGCCAAAGAAAGCTGGAATTCAATCAGGAAAAATAATTTGCTTCCTCTGCGTCACCTGGACTACGGCAGCAGTAGGAGGAAAAAAAAGTTGCATGTGTTGCTTGCTTTGTGGTAGCAGGGAGGGACTTTAATCGGACAGAGGTCTGGGATCCGGACTTCTGAAAATATATTCCTGTTTTTGCCACTCACAGGTTGCAGGACCTTGGGCAAGTCACTTCAGAATTCTGCCTCAGTTTTCCCATCTGTGAAATGGGGGTAAACTCACCTACCTCACTGGATGTTGTGAGGCTAAATTCACTAGTGTTCACATACTAAGAGCTTTGAGTTCCTGAGAAGGAAGGTGCTAAGTGCAAAGCACAAAAGAGTTGAGGAGAGTTTTCCCTTTGAATATCCTCTTGATATCTTGATGGTTTTGATCTCCATAATGTAATTTCCATTTAGAACAATTTATCTATTTGTTTGTGCAAGTCTACTGTTTGTTAGATAGGCGAATATTCATTGTACCTAAACGTAGCTCAGTCGCAGCACATTGTTAAGAGACCTCGACAGCGGTAGAAAACCCACTTGAGTTGAGCAATGTTTTCAGAAGCCACTGTAATGATTTCCCCCACCTTAAGAGGTATCAAGCTGAAGAATCGGTTTCACGACGGTCTGAACAAGTGTCCCGGTAAGCCATCCGAAATGACCCTTTTTTACTCTGCCTCCTACTCCAAGTAGAAGAGTGACTTTTGACAAAGTCTTTTACTGCGTGTGGTACGTGCCCTGTACAAAACAACGGTGACTAGGCATATGCAATGAAGTGGCACTTTCCTGCTGCTCTTGATCCCATAGCTGACGTGGTATTGCATGCACCATTTTGCACACATATCAAAACACTGAGATATTTAGCCACTGTAGATACAGTCAAAATACGTACCAGGGGCTTTGTTCTTTGGTAGAACTCTCTGGTTTTAAGTCCAGTTTACATGCAGTCCTGCTTTTGTGCAGAACCTGTCTATTCGAGGACATGCCTTCCACTGTAAAATACTGTTTCTGTGTTAAGTGTTTGCGTTCAGGCAATGCAAGATCAAGTACAAGAATCAATACACCAAAGAAAGCAACGTGTAGCCTTCTTGCATTTAATATATTTGAAGAATTAGTTATCTTCATATCTCCAGCTTTCTGTCTCTGTAACATTCTGCCTTTAATTCCCATTTACACTGTATCTAGTATAGTTTATTACAGCCTATTTATATCAATAATTTTAGCTGGATTTAAAAAAAAAAAATGCTTTTAGTCCTAATAAACTCATGCACTTCTCCAGTTAAAATAAACCTTTTTTCTGCTCTCCTTGTTATTTAGGGTTTTCATCACAAATGCAAGTGATTCAGTATTTACTGAATATATACTCAGTATTTTCATTATTTTCCACATAGCACTCCTTTCTAAGTGAATGTTAAGTACAAATAGCGATGCTTAGCAGAGGCAGTGAAGAAAGCTTGCTTTGCCAGCCGTACCCTGAAATTCTTCAGTGTTACCACCAGCCCTGAAGTGGCCGCTGCTGCGGGTTCCCTGGTGCTGTCAGTCGTTGGTGTGTCAAGGGAAGCTGAAGGCCTGACCTACAGAAGATGGGACTCCAGTCCACTCTACCAGTAAGACAGGATGCAATTATTCGATTGTCTTTTCATCTATGGGTCAGACTACAGTCTGCCTGCACTCTTTTTCCCTAGAAGAACTGAAGCTGGTCCCCAGCAAAGAACAAAAGCAAAGCCCTACCTCAAACTAAGTGACGTAAGGAAAGTTACGGTCCTCAGCGACACCCGTCAATGTTCAGAGATCCAAACTACCTGCTTGTCCCAGGCTGTCGTGAATTTATGCAGTAGATAAGCCATCAGGATCACTAGAGTCTCAGCCAGGATACAGAACGCTGCCGTGGGACCAGCTCAGTACGTGCCCGTGTAAGGTCATGCGCAGGCAGTCGGAGGCACGCCGTATCCATGCAGCTCCATCGTTGACACTCCTATCCTGAGGAGGCAGGCCATAGGTCCTGCTATTCTAAATCAGAAGTCACCTTGTTAAACATTTTAGAAGTCAAGAATCCTTTACTCTTTCAACTTCCACGCTCAAAACCAAGCAGGCACGTTGTTCAGTAGAGTCCCCCAAGATGGTTTCTATGTTAAATTCCGTATGTTCTTGTTAAAAGTCTTGTTGAGATAGGAAACTTCAAAGCCGTTGTTGTGGTTGACAGCACTTCTATACTGTTTAACTGGTTGGATCAAAGGTTGACTTCTCCCTGTCACAGGTACAGCCTTTATTTCCTGTTGTCAGGGCTTTGGATGTTTAGGAACATTTAAAGGTCAGCTTAAGAATAAGTGCTTATAACCTTTTTTTACCTTTGATTTCAGATGGGCCTCAACTTCTCACTATTTAGATAAATTCCATAAACAAATCTGTGCTGAATTCCTTCATGCTTTTTGAAACTGATTAACATCTCCTTGGTTTATACAAATTCAATCAAACTAGTACAAGATTGCTTACAGCTCCACATTCAGGAGGCAGGAATTAGGTTAGCATATCCGCTGCATCCTTTTACCGCCTTAATTATGTGTCAGGATCTCTCCCTGCGTTATTCAATGTGGAGAACCTGATTCCCCAGAAAATCAGGATTAATCAGAAATAGAAGTGTGTAGTTTGTCAGCCAAATCCCTATACTTTAACATCCCCAAGGAAGGGCCATGAATAGGAACACCGTATGAGAGATGCCATTGTAACGGCCGGCTGCAAATGGAAGCATGAAGAAAACCATCCTTCCACAGGAGCCGTTGGAGGCACGGATGTAGCGTATTTTGACAAAATGAAACTTTCTATGCTGAAAAAAAGTTTAAGGCAACCTGTAGAAGGCAATTGCGCTCCTTCCTTTTTGCGGTGAGAACAGCAATGAAAAGCATGAAATCGAATTTTAAAGGTTTTGTTGAGAATCTTAAGAAATTGGAACTCGAGGGCCAGGCAACTGTGGATGCAGAGCAAGGCTCATCCAGGGGGTTCCCCAGGATGACCCCGTCAGCCCCACGTGTCACAACTGCCTCTGGTAAGAAAAGGAGGGTCGTCGTAGGCGATTCCCTTCTGAGGGGAAGAGAGGGCCTGATATGCCGACCAGACCCTTCACACAGGGAATCTGCTCCCTCCCTGGAGCCTGGGTTAGGGACATCACTAGGAAACTCCCTGGTCCTGGTACGGCCCTCGGATTATTACCCACTACTGGTCATACAGGTGGGCAGTGATGAAGTCACAGAGAGAAATTCAGAAGACATCAAAAGGGACTTCAGGGCATTGGAGCAATTGGTTGCAGGATTGGGAGCACAGGTAGTGTTCTCCTCCATCCTCTTAGTGGCAGGGAAGGATACTGGAAGGAGCAGGAAAGCACATCTGATCAACATGTGGCTCAGAGGCTGGTGCCAACGGTGGAAGTTTGGGGTTTTTTGGATCATGGGAAAGTTTATACGGCACTGGGACAGCTGGTGATAGATGGTGTGCAGCTGTCTCAGAGGGGAAAAAGGCTCATCGAGAGGCCTTTAAACTAGTTTGAAGGGGAAGAGGGACGAACCCACCAGTGCCACCAACAGATGCCCAGAGCCCGGAGAAGAATCGCAGGTCACTAGGAGAGCACCTGGCACACAAAACAAAGAGAATTCTAGAGGCTCCAGTCCACAAGCCAACTTCATCGGGGACCAGTCTTAAATGGCTCTGTGGGAACACACGGGGTGTGGGGAATAAACAAGAGCTAAAAGCGTGCGCACACATGAGGGTCTGTGACCTCACTGGCATCACGGAGATGTGGTGGGATGGCTCCTATGACTGGAGTGTCAGATGGGAAGGATGCAGGCTCTTTAGGAAGGACAGGCAGGGGAGACATGGAGGGAGTGTTGCTCTCTATGTCAGAGACCAGCTGGAGTGCGTAGAACTCCACCTGGGGATGGATGAGGAGCTGACCCAGAGCTTATGGGTCAGGATTAAAGGGAGGGCAGGCAGAGGGGATACTGTAGCAGGAGTTTGCTACAGGCCACCTGGCCAGGATGAGCAAGGGGATGCGACCATCAGCAGCAGCCTCATGTTCACAAACCCTGGTCCTCATGGGGGGACTCCAACCACCTGGATATCTGTTGGAGGGACAACATGGCAGGGCACAAGCAAGCCAGGAGGTTCCTGGAATGTGTCAAGACAACTTCCTTCTCCAAGTGATAGAGGAGCCGATGAGGAGGTGTGCCATGCTGGACCTTGACCTTGTTCTCACCAACAGGGAGGAACAAATCCTCCTGGAAACCACGCTAAGGCACATGGAGAATGAGGAGGTGATTGGTGACAGCCAACGTGGCTTCACCAAGGGTGGATCACGCCTGACAAATGTGGCCTTCTACAGTGGGATCACAACCTTGGTGGATAAAGGACAGGCAACCGATGTATACCTAGACTTGTGCAAAGCCTTTGACACTGCCCTGCACAACATCCTTGTCTCTAAAATGGAAAGGCATGGATTTGATGGATGGATGGCTTGGTGCATAAAGAACTGGCTTGATGGTCACACACAGAGAGTTGTGGTCAACAGATCAGTGTCTGAGTGGAGACCACTGAGGCACGGCATCCTTCAGGGGTTGGTGTTGGAACTGGTCCTGTTTAACATCTTTGTCAGTGACATGGATGATGGGATCGAGTGCACCCTCAGCAAGTTTGCTGACGACAGCAAGCTGTGTGGTGCGGTGACATGCCAGAGGGAAGGGATGGCATCCAGAGGGACCTGGACAGGCTGGAGAGGTGGGACCATGCCAACCTCATGGAGTTCAACAAGGCCAAGTGCAAGGGCCTGCACCTGGGTCGTGGCAATCCCAAGCACAAGGACAGGCTGGGTGGAGAATGGATGGAGAGCAGCCCTGAGGAGAAGGACTTGGGGGTGCTGGGGGGTGAAAAGCTGGACATGAGCCGGCCATGTGTGCTGTCAGCCCAGAAAGCCAACCGTATCCTGGGCTGGATCCAGAGCAGTGTGGCCAGCAACGCGAGGGAGGTTATTCTCCCCCTCTACTCTGCTCTTGAGAGACCCCACCTGGAGTGCTGCATCCAGCTCAGGAGGCACCAACATCAGAAGGATATCAACCAGTTGGAATGAGTCCAGAGGAGGCCATGGAGATGCTCCAAGGGCTGGAGCACCTCTGCTATGAAGAAAGGCTGAGAGAGTTGGGCTTGTTCAGCCTGGAGAAGAGAAGGCTCTGGGGAGACATTAGAGCACCTTCCAGTGCCTGAAGGGGGCCTACAAGGAAGATGGGAGGGACTTTTTACAAGGGCCTGTAGTGTCAGGACAAGGGGAAATTAGTTTAAATTGAAAGCAGGGAGATTTAGATTAGATATCAGGAAGAAGTTCTTCCCAAAGAGGGTGGGGAGGCCCTGGGACAGGTTGCCCAGAGAAGCTGTGGATGCCCCATCCCTGGAAGTGTCCAAGGCCAGGCTGGATGAGGCTTGGAGCAACCTGGTCTAGTGGAGGGTGTCCCTGCCCATGGCAGGGGGGTTGGAACTCGATGAGTCTTAAGGTCCCTTCCAACACAAACCATCCTGTGATTCTATGAAATTCTTGGTTTAGGTCTAAAAATCAAGTGTTATGACTGCTATAATTCTTTCATTTAAAAAATATAATATATATGGGACTTAAAAAAAAAAAAAAAAGGCTCACAGCCCTGGAGACCTATGTTGGCCCATCCTAAAGGAAAATAAATTAAAGCATTCTCCACAGTTTTTATTCCCTTTCACAGTACTGAAAAGCTGATATTAGGACCAGAGTTCAGTAAATAAACACAGCCTTGCTCAGAACCAGAAGCCTGTAAAGCAGTCAGTGATTTTTATCTCTGTGCTTTTATTTAGTATCAGAGGTCCCATCCCCTATAAGGTCCAAGTTGCCTTTTGTCAGCTGAATGCTGCTGACAAATGAAATGCTGTTTTAGCAGCAGTAACATTCCAACCAGCACTTCTTGCATTTGGTCACGGAGCCAGGTGCAACATCAGACTAATTATACTGTCTCCAAAATGCTGGCACACGTTTCAGGTTACACTCATTTAACATAATGAAACGAGTCTCAGGTGAAAGCATCTGCAGAAGCAGACACTTCCATTCTAGAGCCATCCTTGAAACAAAGACAGGGGACATGGGGAAATGTGCAGCAGGAGAATGGTGCCATGCCAGCAATGATATGCTGAGCCAATAACCAAACTGAGGATTAGGGATGCTCTGTCTTGGTGCAGCAGAACGCAATTAAGCAAATCACATCCTTCACGCAAGCACTGTTTTTGCTGTTTGCAGACAGGCAATCGGTGTTCAGAGCCAGCTGCACTTTGCTGGCAGGAGGTGGTGTACACGGAGGGTGCAAGGGTAGGGGGTTTGATGTTGTGCCCTAAGTTGCAGCACAGGTCTTTCCATCACAAAGAAAGAAGTCAGAAAACTGAGGCTTGGTTGGCTCCTGCCCTTCACCTCGTGTGGTCACCTGCAAGTACACAAAGCTGTTTTAAAGTTACCTGGGCAGATGACAACAGCTGTTGTAGTGTGGGAGGTCTTAATTGCCTGGTACCACTGCATTGGGAGCCCTGTTTTTTTCTAAGAATTGCAAGTATCTAAAGGTTGCAGAATTTCAGCGCTTAGAAACCAAGAAGTGACATTTATTTCTTGAAACCACTAGTTCATGGAGAATCTGTGGCGCTGCTGAACAACCTTTAAAGGTTGTTTAAACCTTTAAAAAGACTCCTTATTCTTGCCAGCCCACAAGGAAAGATAACAAGGTCAGCCTCATTCATACGACACAACCCAAGTTTGTCACATCTGGGTTTCCAAGGGATGCTCTTAGCAGTGTTTAAGCCGGCCCCTCGTGGGAGCGCACGACTAACCGTGTCCTCAGAGCTGCCAAAACCATTTCTGGGCCCTACGTGCCGCTGCCAAGTTTCTCCCCCCTCGGGGACCGGCTCTGCGGTCCCCACACCTGCAGGGCGAAGGGAGAAAGGCACCCTCCCGCACGGCGCCCCTCCAAAGAGGGCTGCCCCCGAGCCGGGCCGGCTTTGCCAGCCTCCAGCCGCGGCCCGGGCCACCGGTGCGGGCCGGTCATAGCCACCAGCTCACCACCGCCGCGGCAGCGGGGCTCCCGCCTGCGGCCCCGTTACCTGCGGCGGGGGAGCCCGCCTCTGCCGCTCCCCGCCTGCCCGAGGTTGGCCTGGTAGCCTCGGCCCCGCTCTCTGCCCGTGGGTCGCTGGTGACCCAGGTGGCCCTGATGAGCCGGCCGCAGTCCGCGCGGGGCTCGCCGTCGGGCGGGGCATTAACCGGGCCGGGCCGGGCCGGGCGCGCCGCTGCTGCCGAGCCGGCATGGATGGGGCGAGCGTGGAGGAGAAGCGGGCACCCAAAACGTTGGGTAAGGGCTGAGCCGCAGCCCCGGGCTGCCGGCTTTCACTAATGACCGGGGGGAGGCACCCGGCAATGAGCCTAATGAGCAGCCCCGGTGGAGGATAACGACCCTGGGGCCTCCTTCAGGTTGTTACCTGTGCGGCGGGCCTGTCCTGCGGCCCGTGGCCGTGAGGGCAAGCAGCCACCAGTCTCTGCCTCTGCTTGTCACCTTGGGCAGGCTGGAGGCCCCCGTTTTACCCGGGGTGCTCTGAGGAGCAGTTCGGAGCGATGGGCAGCGGCTGGGCCCAGGGCCTGTGTGGCCCTTGTGTCGCCTGGCGTGCTGGGGCAAGGGTCGGGGGTGGGCAGCCTTTGCTTTGTATCGCACTGAGGGGTTCCTGCTGCCTCTGGGCTTCTAGGCTGCTGGCACCTACCACCTTTACTCGCTGTCCTCCTCCTTGTCTGAGCTTGCGTGGGTTCAAGCTGTGGAGTTGTGTCTCCCTCTGCGTGCCAGTTCTCTGCTGCTTTGTACCAAAACAACCTTATAAATCTTGCTGTTGCTGGGTAAGGGGCTACTTTGTACCAAGATATGTCTAAGGAGATGGCTGTGAGAAGAATAAGAGGATTTTCTCCCTGTTTGTGCACCTTCAGCAGCTCAGGCGTTCCAGACTCGATGCATATGACGTTCCCAGTCAGTTAAAATCCCTTCTATTTAAGGTTATGTTTATCTAAATGTGGGACAAGGTGACGTTCAGTCTGGCCTCTTGTCCTGTGAACAAGGGAGAAAGGGCTGGGTCAGCAATTCCCTATGGAGGCCTATCTTTCCAAACTTTACTTCCGTTTCAGGTCTGTGGCAATCCCAAGTTGTTGTCAGGCCTTTGCTGTATGTTTTAGAAATAAGAGACAGCAATGTGCTCTTTCTGGGAGGAATATTCTGGTAGAATATATGAAACTCCCAAGTGTCAATCTCTTTGCTGCAGATACAAGGTACGTGTGCAAGACTTGGAGCTGTATTCTGTGAAGTAAGCATGTACTGGTGTTTGCGTAGAAGTACGTAAAAAGCCTTCCCAAATCAAAGCACTAAGCTGAATATGCTATTCCTGATTTGCGGCAGAGGGTGAGTGATGGAATGGACTGCGCATGAAAACACTAGCTTTTTCACGTACTGAGGCGAGCTCAGAGATGGTGAGGAGGACAGTGGAAGAAGGAATTGTCCAGAACACAGCTAGCTTCTGCCTTGCTCAGTTCTTGACCCTCTCTGACAGGGTATTTTGTCTCATTTAACAGCAGTGGAAATGGTGGCCGCTTAACAAGATTATTACAGTTACATAGTTTCCTGCTTGTCTCTTCCCCTGCTGCAACTAATTTGGTTCTCTTAATCCTGTAAAAAGGCAAATTGGAAGGTCTGGGAAGCAGCCTGGCATCCCCTCGTCCATGAAGATTCTCCTATCTGACTGGTGCTGTGGGCTTCCTTCTTGATTAATAATAAATGTTTAAGAAAGAAACATCGAGGCAAAAAGCAAGGCCTTTGTTTCGGCATTGCACTAATGTATATCAGAGGTAGGATGAAGTGAAGTGAAATGATTTTGGATCTTCCCCCCCAAATTAAACAGCCATATTTCTCTGTAGGCATATGCAACTGAAATGCTGCCAACAGTCTGCTCAAACTTTCCTCTTTCTGGACAGAGGCAGATATATGATTTTGGTTTAATTATTCTACTTTCTGTTCTTAAGAAAGAATCTTTTGGGTTTTTTTAAGGAGCAGAAATTGCCCAGACTCACACATCCTGAGAGAGTCAGCCAGTTTTCTTGTTTTCGAAATTTATCTCAGCTGGAAGGGTATAATGCTGCTTTATCATTCTGCTGCCTATTTTAATTATTTTGCTTGCTGTGTTCTTTCTGACTTGTCTACTATTCAGTCTCACTGAGTCTCACTCAGTGCGCTTTTTGTTAAACTCCGTCAGATTTCTTCACCAATTTTTGTCCCAGGCCTGCTATTTCATTACCAATCGAAAGCCTGTTATGATAAGCGTTGTGGCTGAACTGCAGAAAACTAATGTGAGGCAGTTGTTAGAAGTTTGTGCAATCAATTATTTTTGGTTTGCTTGGCCACCTTGAGTACGGCAGAAACCTCTGTAAGTCAAAAAGCGAAACCATTTGTCAGATCACCACAGCTGACACGGTAGACCAGAATTTTGGTTGTATTTTTCCTTTGCTCATTTTAATAAGGTGACACCTAGCCTCTTGGTGAGTCAGTGGTTTTAGTGTGTTCCTTATTCCAAGGACCTTTGTTATCCCCAGCCCTGTTTCCCCACTACTGTATTGGTAATACACAGCCTTCCCTTTCTTCTCGGTGCCTGGAATTAATTCTTCCTGTAGTTTACAGTTGGTTGTTTTTGCGGGCATTTTCACTCTCCAGATGCAGCTTGTCTCAGCTCAGATGTCTGCATATCTCCACACTGACCACGTGGCATTCTTTGCGAATTGCTTTCCCAGCAGCACTCTGTCCTGGTGACAGCCTCTATTTTGAACTCTAGCTCTTTTCACTGTTGGGTTTCATCGTGTAGTGCCTTCCCTCTTCCGTAACTGAAACTTCCTATCCAGGCACACCGTTTTCCTCCTGCCAGCCAGGCACATCTGGCTTCGGCAATGTGCATGTAGGGTGGAGGGGTGTTGCTTTTCATTTTTCCCTTGTAGAGTGCAAGGACGAGAAGGAGGACACGGTGCGGAACACCGAGCACTTTGTGGTAGATGCTGATGCTGTGGGTGGGCATGGTACAGGGAGCAGTGTGCCATCTACACTCCAAAGCACGGCTATAAAGGAAGATGTTGAGGATACCTTGGTAACAGAAGACAGGATCAACCCTGTAATGAAGGTGGAGGAAGACGGAGGATACTGCAGCCTGCAGGCAACTGGATCAACTTCCCAAGACTTGGTGGCCCTTGATGGCCAGCTTGACCTTGCCTCTGTGAGTGGGCAGCTGTCAAATTTCCTCAGTGACGTGAAGGCCGTGCCTCCATCTTCTGTGGCTGAATTTGCACGACAGCCCACGGGTCAGTCAGGGTCACCTGAACAGTGTGAGAGCTATTGCTCTGATGGGACTGAGAAGGAGGCAAAGAAGGAAAAAAGCAAGGGCAGAAGTGGAATGTGTGCTGAGAAAGCATCCAGTGGCGTCCCTGAAGACCTCTGCAGGCAGGATGTGTGTGGCCCAGCTACTCGCCGATCATCCAAATGCGCTTCAGCCGACGCTGCAGCTCAGCAGTCCTATAGGGTGTCTCCAGCTCTGGAGTCCGGGCATAGCCATGATGGGACCAAGGGAAGAAAAGAGTTACTTGAGAATCCGGAAATTCTACCTCCGGTCAGGAAGAAGTCGCGCACCTTCTACAGTGCAGGTAGATACCAGGGAGCTCGCTGGCAGGCTGTGACTCTTGCAGTGCTAATGGTGCTGATGTTCACCATACTGAAGGCACAGCACGGAAGGAGATTTTTGTTTATTTTTGTGGTTTACTTTAAAAAAAAATAGCTTTTGTGTTGTGCATGTATTTCAGGATGTAGTAAAAAAATGTTCTGTTTTGGTTTACCCCGTCTTGTTTTTTATGTTTGTTCGTTTTCTCATCGCATACTCCTCATCTCTCCCTCTTTGAACAACGCATCGTTTCTAGAGCAGCTAGAAGAGTTGGAGAAGATGTTCCAGGAAGACCACTACCCCGACAATGAGAAGCGGAGGGAGATCGCGGCTGTGGTTGGTGTAACGCCACAGCGTATCATGGTAACACCTCTGTGGGTAACAGTGCTGACTGTGGGTTCTGTGCAGAAAATTGACAAAGAGGGTCTGGGGAAGGGAGGGAGGAAAGAGGAACTCGTGAGTAACGGGATAGAGACTGCATCGGCCACTAGTGACGAGAGAAGATTGCTCACAGGGACGGACACTGGACAACCAAGTACTCCACCCAAAATGGCAGAGGAATCTGTGGTTGCATATTCCATCCCTTTCCATTTCCTAAGATGAGACACACAATGGGTAGGTAAAAGAGGATAAGGAGATTGGACTTAATCTCTCTTATCTTGAAGATCATGGGCAACAAAGGAATCTGGTGTTTGAGTATCTTTCTGGTGTTATTCTTCTCTTTCTGTTTGCAATGAATCTTGCAGATTCTCTGGAAGAAAGGTTTCTTGAGGTTACTTTCCCTGGGAGAAACGTTTCTGGCCTCACCTGGTGATGTGTGGAGGCAGTCATTGCTGATTTGTTGCCTGTGTCCCCATGTGTAGATGGCTTCCTCTCTGAATGTATCCTTTCTTTCCATTTATCAGGTCTGGTTTCAGAATCGCAGGGCAAAGTGGCGGAAAACGGAGAAGTTGAATGTGAAAGGCAACAAAAAATGCCCAACATCATCAGCTCTGCCAGTCCCCTTTGGGTCAGATGGTTATGGGTGAGGCACATACTCTTGTTTCCCTGCAATCGATACCTAATGAATTAAATATTTTCCTTTGCCATTTCCCCCTTGCATTTAAGCTATGGAGTGCTGACCATTGAGTTGGACCTTGGTAGCCTGTCCTCTGTATTCTCCAGCCTGACAGATTCCTGGAGAAATTGTAGTGGACCCCCTTAAAAAGCACTTTTGATTAACTTGCAGCACTCTTTCAAAATAAAACTGTTGAAATCGCTCTGGCTGAAGGCATGTTGAGAGCAAGGGGTGAGACAGAAAGGTTTGTGGATTCACCCCTTCATTTTTGGTTTCTGTGAATGCACTGGCTAGGCATTTTATGTGCACTTGGGCATTCTTTTATCTTAGTCCTTCTCCCACCATTGCTTTTCATTTCCATGGATTTTCACTTGGTGGTGAAAATGCTGCTTGCTTAGATCAGTTTTACAAAGCCATGGGATTCTTTGAAGAAATACAAGCTAGCACCTTTCATAGGTGAGCAGGGGACATTTATTGGGGGTGGGGGAAGGGAGTATGTGAGATGGATGGTCTTTCAGGGGGAAATGAGTGAGGGAAGAAATTAGTCTCCACAAGGAGGTATTTATGGTGATCTGGAGTGAGAGAAAAATTAGATGAAAGACTGGGGACTGATTTCATTGCACTGTCCCTGCTGCCTGTCCTTTCCACACTAGTGACCTCGGGCTGCTTCCCCACATGCTGTTGATACAGCATCCCTTGCATTGTTTCTCCTTGCAGTCTTAAGTCAGCCAGCGCTTCCCCTTTCCACCTGCTAGTAACCTAGGATTTGCCCATTGAACGATAGCCAGAAGAGTGCCTACTTTGTCGTAACGTCTTGCCTAGTCCCCTGATCCATGCTCAAACCCTTTGTGTGTACCTCCAGGGCACCTCTTCTGCCCATGCCTCCATTGCCTGACGTGGCTCATGACCGGTCTGCCACGCTGAGTGTGAACACTACAGCCGGGAACTACTCCAGCCTGCTCAGTGGACATCCTGTACCACTTGCCTCCTCCTCAGGTGAGACCCCTGTCAGCACAAGTATTTTGCATAGCTGCAGCATTAGTTGGTGATGCTGGTAGGTTCCCAAACACTTGAGAGAAGGACATGGGGGAGAGAGCCCTACACTGTCAGTCCAGAAAGTGAAAGCAGGTTTAACAGCTCTGTGCTAATCGAGTGTCTACTGACTGTGTACCAGCACGGTGGTGCCTCCATGCTAACACTGAAGACGAATTTGCAGTCCTTATTCATGTCCTAGTACGAGCCAGCAAGGAATTCTGAATGTGATTTCATAAGGATATGTGACTGGGACATTCTTCTGTAATAGCTGTTTGACACTGGCACTGCTTCTCTGAATGATGGTGAAAGTGTTATCCTGGTTCTTGTGCTTTTCATGGCAGGCACACGCATCCCGCTTAGACTGTAACGTTCTGGCTGCAAACTGTAGTCAAGTGCATCGTATAAGCTGCTGGGGTTGTAGAGCCTCCCCCAGGTACTCCAGGCCTGATTTAGATCTCCAAACGGTGTTCCTTGCCTTCTCCAGCCAGTGCAACTTTCCATTCTGTGCAAAACCTCGAGGGAGGGAGGCTGGTTAAGTTCTTAAAAACGCAGCCCAATTTAATTGCTGCTGCAGTGTCGAGGAGAGTCAGTGGGGTGTGCTGTTGGACCAGTTTTCTACCCGAACGGATTTTAAAGATGTATGGCAGGCAAAAAGAGATGATGTGTTCAATTGTGTATTCATGTGTAGAGTATCAGAGCGTTCCCTGAAGTCAGGAATGTTCCCTAAAGCATTTCCTATATATGTTTATGTCTCCAAGTTGGCACGACTTGGAAATATTTCCCAAGTGATGAGGACTTAACCATTTCCTTAGGGACGGGTATCCCAAGCAATAGATGTCCTGACATGGTGCTGTTGTGTGCATTTTCCTGCCTCCCAGTGTAATTCATTCTTTTGAATTTCATGCCATCATTTCTATCCCCTCGTTGTATTTTAAACTTAGAGGGTTATCAGTATTGAGGGCGGTTCTGTGCAAGGAATTTCCTAATAATGACCCAAAGCCTTTACTGTATTTTTAATAGTGCTGATACCTTAAAAGTACTTTGGCACTGTAGCAAACAGCTGTAACACTGTATCAATAAGCTTAGAATAGCAGTAAGTAGATACCTATGCTAAAAGTATTTAATCGAGATACTTTCTTGATGCTGTAATTTAGCACTGCCTTCACTTAAATTTGCCTCTCACAGTCTCAAGGCAAGGAGTCAACTCTCTGAGCTGTTTAACCAACATGACTGTAATTCCGTTAGTTCCAGTTTTCCGCTTCTTGCGGCAGGGTAAATGTGGTCAAAGTGTTGGAATAGTTCACCGCTTCTCAAAATAATGAAGCGGTGCGGTCTGAGTCCTGGTTTTAATTAGATAAAGACCAAGCTTTTGCAAAGTACTTCATTTGAAAGAAACAAACCAAATCCTCATATTTTCATACTTGTATTCAGAAGTCTCCTGGTTCCTGAAGTGCCTCTGCAGAAGTGCTATTTAGTCAAGAGAGAATATGTTTGTTAGAGAAAATCTCGTTCAGGGATGGGATCTCGTCATTGGTCAGTATCGAACAGTTTCTTTCTGGGGAGTCTGCATGCTGGGATGCAACTCTTCATTGTGGAGGTGTGTGGAAAACACAAGCAATCTTTCTAATAGGAAAGAAATGTCCCATCTAAATTCTTTGTACAATGTGTAAGGAGGAAAAAGGGCAAGTGAGTGTCCCTGAGAGCCTGGATGTGTGAGAAAATGTGGTGGATAGCTGGGTTTTTACTCCTTGAGTCTGTTGAACCTGCTGCTGACTGCCACCTGTTGCGCTTACTGGGTGTGCACCTAGCTTTTATGAAACACATGCTGCTTTTCTTGTCTGAACCCCCTACGTCTTCAGGGTTAAGGATGTGTGAAGATGAGAACATACTTCATTCTGCTCCATCCATGTGAGGAAACAAGCTCCCCCTTTTTCAGCCATGCTGGGCAAGAAGTAATGAAATCTGTTTGGCGATTGAAGGCTGGTAAATACTTTCCAGATACAGATCTGTTTGGGAAAAAACCCAAAAAGTACCTTTTCTAAATCACTCTGCAGGAAAGAGACATGCATTTGCAAATGCACCCAAACTGTGATGTTTGGTTTTTAACCCGCTTTCCTGAGGGTAGGGAGGAATGTGGTGTGTGTAATGAGCCACATGCTCTCTGTGTTTATGAAACCCACCCTGCCCTCCAAATTTGTTTAATAAAATTTGACAGAAGGTGGAAGCCTTAAAAAAATTACGTTCCTACAGTCATGGGAAAGCTGATGTCTGGGCAGAGGCCTGAGTTAGGGCTCATGGAGGGAAAAGGCTGTTACTAGGTATAGAGAGTGCTCAGAGTAGACTGATCTGCATGGTAGAGTCACAGGAAAAGCTTCAGTCACAGTTTTGCCTTATCCTGTGGGACAACACCGCCATGGGAAACACAACCCGCTTTTTTGGTTATCTAGCTTTGCATAGGCAGACTCCTTTAAGAGTGAAAGCAGAAAACGAAGTGGAAGAAAAACGAAAGACAGTGCAACTTTGGAATTCATTCAGTCCCCTTGTTCAGAAATAAAGCTTGTCAGTAAACTGGGCCACCCAGGGTCCACCAGTTTTCTTTATAGATTGTCTCAGAAAATGAAGGAGATGCTTTGGATTTTATTCTATCCAAGTTGTAACAGAAGCAGCAAAATAAAGAGGGAACAAGCGAATAAAAAGGTCATCAGTTTACAAGGTGAAAACAATTGCTTAGAAGTGGCACTTGTGGAAACAGCTCATGGCAGGCTTCAGCAAAATAATCTGCGACCTGTGTGCAATAGTGCAGTTGTACCCAGAGACTGTGGCATAATGGAGTGGCTGGTCAGGTGCTTTCCGTGGAGGCGGTATGTGTAACCACTTGCAGCAGGACAAGCAAATGACTCAAGTGCTCGAGAACGGTACGATCTGACACCTTTGGGGAGTGTTCAGTGCTGCCTTTGCCATTGTTCTTACTTGCCCTAGCCAGTAGTTCTGTTGGTTTGCGAGTTTTTGTTGTTGGTTTTCTTTATGCCCAGCTGTTTTGTGCAAATGAGCTGATTAAAAATGCCAGCAAGTTGTATTGGAGATGCACTCTGTCTACCGGCAGCTGTGGCTTCTGATTCCCTGGCTGTCTTCAAGGCCAGGCTGGATGCGGCTTGGAGCAACCTGGTCTAGTGGAGGGTGTCCCTGCCCATGGCAAGGGGGTTGGAACCAGATGACCTTTAAGTTCCCTTCCAACCCAAACCGTTCTGTGATTCTATGATTTTGATACTAGCCACACACTGCTTGCCATTTGTGCTTCACAACAAATTCAGTCTTGGACTTGCTTTGATCTTAGAATTGTTTCCTTACTGCTTTTGCTAGACAGATAGCTTGTTTTAAATCAATGGATGTTTTTTTGACATTTGTAGTTATTTGAATTCTTTCTTGTCTGAGATTTCTTATGGATATATGTATCTGTGATTCATTGATCGACAACATCCACTTATGCTTTCTTTAGAGTTGACCCTTTAGAAAGAAAAGTTACTTCCTATACCTCTGGTCTGTGGGAGGAGGTTTTTCTGCCCCACTGCTGCTTTTGCAGGAAAGATTTTGTTTCATGTGGCTGTCTTGCTGAGAACACGTGTCAGGAGCCCAGCCTATGCTGGTATCTCTTATGCAAATAGCAAGATGATTATTCAGTAGCTGAGATGGGATTGTAATGGAAGTCTTGGGAGCAACTGGAGGAAATCGGACACGATCTGTCAAAGAACGGTAAATAAATGACAAGCTCTAATGATTTAACTTAAAGGATTTTGGTTTTTGAACAAGTTAAGGCTGATGATGTGTAGCTGACACGGCAAGCAAGGGTCACAACTTTTAAACCAGTGGTAGGTTCTGGCCTACTGAAAATCTAGAAGAGGATCAGACTGACCCACTTCCCAAAGCAGTGCAGTTAGAGACTGAAGGTGGTTTACTGTTCTTTAGCCCCTAAATGAAGAATGCCATTGCTCCAAAGTTTGATGAATACTTTGTCTACTTTCAAAATGTGATTTACAGGAGAGATGTGTTTTCTCATAACCTCAAGAAGAGGATGTATCTGTGAACAGCTTTGTGATGGTCCTTACTGTTCCAGTAAATGCTGCAATTACACAGGCACGTTTCACTAAAAAAACTGGATTGGATGGCGTATGACACTATATCGAGCCTTTTGCGGAACTGTTCATTTGATGCTTGAGAAAGGAGCCCTAGCGAGTATACCATCTGAGCTTAGACTGGTTGCTCAGCCTTTAAACAACACCAGCTGTATTGTGCCCAACACTGGGCTTGTTCAACGGTTATAATCATGGTCTCTGGCCTCCCAGGCAGTCTGCAAGTAGCCTGCACAGTTACTGCGTGAGTCATTGCAGACACCTCATGCCAAGGCCCTTTGGAGTCAACATAATAAGTGCTTGACTAAGAGAGTCATGTATGGCCAATGTGAAGAAAAAGGGCTCCAATGCAGATAGGTGTCCCTCAGGTAGCAAATGTGCATGTGATCTGATCTCGTAACAGCAGTGAAAGCAGCTTCCTAGAACATCTGAAAACTATGTTGAACCACAGCGGAAACTGTGACCTGTTGTAGGGTCACGGACACCTCTCTAGAGCAGGCCTCGGTCTCCTTGAAGCGTGATGAAAGACTGAACTCGCAGTCATCCTAACAGCAATATACACACCCGTTTTTGTTCATTTAAGGCTCTGTCCCACTCACTGGAGGCTATTTGTATTAAAGAATGGGTCTCTTACCTCCGCTAGGATGTTGAGGAAGCAGCTGTAGTAGGGGGAAGCTGGCTGTGTAGCTGAAGACTAATTCCTGTGGATTGTTTATTCTTCTTGTGTTTGTGTCTTTATTCAGAAGATACAAATTCAGTGTCTTTTTTTGAAATGATGGAGAAGTAGAGGAAATTTTAGAAAAGGCTAAACCAGTTCTTTGGAGGCTGAGTGTGCTGTCTTCATGATCTCGTTGCTTGTTGCCATAAAGATTATCTGGGCTAAGTGTTGCAAACGTTTACAAAACCATAACAATTCTTAGTGGGTGTGAAAGTGGGTTTAGAGTGAATTCCTTGCTACGTTGTTAACACTGCTCGTATTCATCCTGAGCAAGACTAGGGTGAGCTGCAGAATAGATACTGTCATTACTGAAGCGAAGCTTTAACTGGATACAGACTGTTTTTCAGGGAGGTTGTGCCCCACATAGCTGCTGTTTCATAATGTTTGTGTGAACTGCTACATTCTGGAACAGAATGGTTAGGAGAACCAGAGCAAATGAAGATTTAAAAAAAATAAATCAGAAGAGATCTTCAGCTTCAGTGCTGGCTTGTGAGGAAACTAAATGTCATCTCGACTGGTGCTTTGTTGTGTGAGACTAGACCTGTGCTGTGTCAAAAGTCAGAAGTGTGACAGGTACATCACAGATGCCACCTTACGTAGAGAAATGGTACGTTCAGATAGAAAAAATGAACTGTTGAGAATTGCCTGGGCATGTGAAAGCTTTGGAGATGCCATCTTAGATCTTACTCTGGTTTTCCAAATAAGCCCAAAATCAGAGCTATTCGAGTTTTCATTGAAACATCATGAATCCCCTTCTCCATAGCTATAGAAAGTTGACAAAAATCCGATGTGGGAAGATGCAATAAGATAGACACAGTTGCGTGGCACACGGGGGAATCTGAGAAACAGTGCTGCAAGGTATTGAAGCGGAATCTCCCTGTCAGCTCTCTGGGCATGCGTCCCCACGTTTTCTAAAGGTTGCTCATGCTTGCTGTGGTGGCTTTATGTTTAGGTTTTATGTTTAAGGCCTTTGATTCACACCTGGTGGAGTGCATTTGATGTTATTCTGTATGCCTGCAAGGGCGCAGTACAGCTGCAAACTATCCATGCTCCTGGCTTTCCCTAACTGCTTTACAATGTGTGGGAGCGGGCGAACTTCACCCCAACAGTCAGTGATATTTGCTGGTGTCTGCCTCATCCCTGCGCTGGTTCGGTCCCACTAGAGTTGAAAGGCCATTTCAAATGGTGTCATGCACTCCCAACGGTTACACTTCTCACGAGAGAAATCATAGAATCACAGAACGGTTCGGGTTGGAAGGGACCTTAAAGGTCATCTGGTTCCAACCCCCCTGCCACGGGCAGGGACACCCTCCACTAGACCAGGTTGCTCCAAGCCTCATCCAGCCTGGCCTTGAACACTTCCAGGGATGGGGCATCCACAGCTTCTCTGGGCAACCTGTCCCAGTGCCTCCCCACCCTCTCCGGGAAGAATTTCTTCCTCATATCCAATCTAAATCTCCCCACTTTCAATTTAAACCCGTTACTCCTTGTCCTGTCACTACAGGCCCTTGTAAACAGTCTGGAAGGTGCTCTAAGGTCTCCCTGAAGCCTTCTCTTCTGCAGGTGAGAGAGGATCATTTGCTGTTAGGCATAACAGAAGAGAACCAGGTTCTCTTGCACTGTGTGCAAGCTTCTTGAACTTCTGTGTGTGCTTGTTACTCTGGATCACCAGCTTACATGATTCTGACTTCTTCATTTCCTGTATTGTCCTCTTTCCACAGAGGCTGTTCTGTAGGAAACTGTTCCTCTCTCCTTTTCCAGCAGTGACTGAGGAGACAGGTCACCAAACAGGAGTCTAGCAACCAAATGGTGTTGGTTTTCTTTTTCATCTCTCAGCTTCTTTTTCCAAGGCCCTTCAGCTGACATCTCTGCATTTTTAAATGTTTTGGTTTTCTGGGCTATGACTCATCAGAAGCCAAACCGGGAGTGAAAATGTGGTTAAAAAATGGCCGAGACAGTGGATCTCTAAAGGCACATTTTTGTTTCTTTCAAATGGCAGTTAAATTTTTCAAAAGGGTAATCTGTGCAGCACACTCTTCCCAGAGGACAGTAGAGATGGAAGATGGCCGGGCGATTGTTCCTGGCTTTTCTCCAGGAAGTACTTTTCTTCATTTGGCTGCCTTCTGGAGAGCTGAATAAATCCAGTGTGCAGAGACTGAAATCACGAAGGTAATTTTATTTAACCAATAAATATCATCCTGTCTTTCACAGACCTTGCTACTACTTCCTTTTGCAGCTGCAGCAGTGGTTGTACTTGTCCCCTTCCATTCCCAGCAGTTAACCTCCGCTCTTTCACTCACACCTTGCTGGGTTTTTTCTGCCACTCGTCATTCCCTCTGCTTGCTCCTTTTAATTTTCAGTATGACATCACACTGTGACACCCTCTCTTTTTATTCACAGCCTCATCAGCGGCAGGAATAGCGGCATCTCGTGAAGCAGTTCCGACAAAGGCGTTACCGCAGACTAGCTTCAGCTCCAGCAGAACGGAGTGCTTCCCTAGTCTTCCCAGCCCTCCACCCATCCGCAGGGCCAGCCTACCTCTCAGCCAGTCCTTCAACCCCCCGAGTCAGATAGTTCCCTTGCTGCTGGACACTCCCAACAGTGAATGCAGCTTGTCCAGTCAGGACAGTGGCTCCAGGGAGACCTTCACTTACAGCATCCAGACTCAAGGGTAGGAACAGAGGAGATTGTCTGAGGGAGATGACAAAAGTGAACCCTGGGAGAAGCCTTGGGAGGGTGAAGGTGGGACATGGGACAAGGAAATAGGTGGGAGCATAAATGGGAAGTTAGACACGGGAGTGAGAATGTCCTTTAAATGGAGTATGTAAAGCGTGTAATGTGCATATAGGACAGGGCACGTGCTATCAGAAAAGCCATACCTTTAATCCGAATGCTTTCAGAACTGCGTGCCTGTCAGGTGAAGGGGAAAAGTAATCCTTGAGAGAGGGTGGGAAGCACTGAAGGAAAGGTAATCCCAACTGGTGCATGTTGTTGAAGTAACTTGTTGAGAAAGCACTTGGCTCAAGTGGTTTCTGTTGCTCTTGTGCTGTGCCTGGCGTTTGGGAGGACGGGTTGGAGTCAGATGAGGGTTGAGGCAGCTGTCAAGGGGAAGATGTAAGAATTGCTGATTGTACAGGTTGCTGTAGCTGTTGACTCTACTTCAATCTGATTTGTCTCTCTGCAGTTTGGGCTCACCAGTTTCCTGCAATCACCCTGAGCAGCTGGAGTTGGCAGGCAACTTGGAGACCACGTACTGTCAGTACAGCAGCCAGGGTGGAATTTACCAGCTGCCCCAATATTCCCAGCAGCACCAGCTCTCCCAGTTCCACCATCTGCCAGGTCACCTGGCCAGTAACGTGCTCTCTAGTGTCCGCCTCACTCTTACACCACCCACGGAGTCCCATACAGCTTTCCTCACCTTACCTGGCAACGGTGGAGTCGTAACCTATGGGGCAGCAGGAGCCACAAAAGGCTACGTACAAAACCACGTGGGGGGCCAGCTCTTGTTACAGCAGCCAAGTGGAAACTCAGGTACATTTCTGAAATCCTTTGGCATCCTGCTCCTCTGGAGTAACTGAAACATTAGTTTTTCAGGAGTGCAGAAACCCTTCTGAAATGTATCTTAGGGTAGTGCAAAAGAGAGTTAAGAGACAAGGGCCAACGGACTATGGATATAGCGTCTTCTTCGTCCTCTGACATGAATTTGCAACACCACTTACAGCGCATGAGCACAATTTTCTAAAAAGTAACTAGGTGCAAGTGGCATTGTCAGACTTCTTGTTTTGTGTCAGGGATTTATATTTTGAAGTTATTCAAACCCAAGCACAACCAAAAGATAAACAATTGCAGTTCATATCTTTGGACTGTCAGGTTTGTTATATTGAGCTCGCGCTCTAAAAAATACATCCTCTTTTTATCACATAAGAAGATAGAGTTTTCAGACCTCAGATACTGCTTCTGGTTTTGAACCGTTTTTGTGGACCTTGGCAGGGAGAGAAGTCCGACTCGCAGGTTGATGGGCGCAGGCTGGCTCGCGTTCACACTGTTCATGGCTAACGTTCTCCACAACAGGTTGGCAGCACCCGTGCTATCTAGCACACTTGGCCTGGTTCTCCCCTCTGGTTCTAAGGCCTAATTATCATTTTCTGTGGTTTTTCACTTTGAAGTGCCAGAAGTAATGAGAAGGAGTGTCCCAGCCCACCAAATTAATGTTTTTATAGTGATGCCAGAAGCGTGTGTTGCGTGCCTTGGGGCATGCTGTGTGAGCGTAAAGGGATGTGTAAAGGTGCAAGCCTTGTTAGGCATCAGAAAGTTGAAGGATTGTTGGAGGAACAGAGGCACAGTTGGTGGTCTCTCGTTCCATAGTTCTGTTCAAGGAAGGGATCCTAGGCTGTTAGGCAGCATGGACGACCAGGGCCTAGGCTTCCGGAAGTGCGGTGTGGAGGGAACCGGCCTGTCAGAGTAGGCACACCCATAATTCTCACTTCAGCATGTAAGCAAGTGAGCAGTTCAGTGGAATTATAGGTATTAATTAAAACCCGTTCCTTCTTCCTGGATTGCAGCTTTAATAAATGAAAGTGAAGATTAAGCATCAGTTTATGCTTTGCAGAGCTAACTTGGAAAATAGGAGTGGGGGAAACAAATCTGGGGCGGGAGACTTCTAATAACGTTGTGTACACTTGGGATCTGTGCTGAAGTGACATCATGCTGGTTTAGATTATGACAATGCTATGAACCTCCTTGGCTTTTCTTCCTAATAGCTGGGTTCTGGCTCAATACACTGCACCGTAACCAACAAGGCTAGGCTGCCTGTGGGGGGGTGCTCTACTGCAGCCACCGCCAAGGCGTGACTGCAACAGGGTGTTTGCACTGCACGTGCTCTCTGAAGCAGAACATACGCATTTTTACATGTACGTGGGTTTGAACCCTCCTTTCACTATTTTATTTACTCAGTCTTTTCTTTCTTGCTTTTTCCTCAGCAGGCATCACTGCCTATCAAGCTGTCTCCTGGAATGATTTCTACGTGCAGGGAGCTCCGTTCTCGAATCAGTTGCACTCACAAATGCCATTTTCTAGCACAGCAGGAGGACAGTACTTCACCGAGCAAACTTTTTACCCTCAGCCGCCTTGCCTGCCCTCCTCTCCGTATTTTCTCCAAGTGCCCAACGGAACGACACTGGGATCCGTGGCACATGCTGGAAGACAAAAGGGAGTGACACCACCAGACCAGAGCTCATACCAGAACCACCAAACAGAGCCAGAGTTGCCGTTGCTGGCGGAAAGAGAGGAAGTGGAGAGCAGCAGCAAAACAGGAGAGACTAGTGCTGGTAACGGAAAGGCCAGCTGTTTCTGGGGTTTTTTTCAGGGAGGGCGAGGGGGATAAGGAAAGTTTCATGACAGCATAGCTCCTCTGAACAGAGGATCAAAACGTGAATGGGAATGGAACTTTTTCTGGGTTGTTGTCCGGGACAGGTCCCATTATCCTATATCTAGTTCTTAGATTTATCTGGTTTTAGAAACAGTCAGTAAAATAGATGGCAAAGTTCTGTCCTCTCTCGGACAGCGTCTGTTGTGAGCGGAATGGCTACACAGGACTGATGATTTAGAAGATTTCCATAAGCATATACACTTCCCTTTGAAATTCCTGAGCAAGAAGAGAGGAAAGGGAAGGGAGGGCGTTCGGTTTGGATTTCTGTTTTCAGACTTTTATTTTGGAAACAAGAATTACCTTGCTTTAGGTTTCTTCAAAGGTGTCATATGCCTTAAATATTGCTGGGGGTGGTGCCTAATTTTGAAATATAAAACATTTGAAAAAATTCAAGTTATTCTGTTGCATGAGCGATCACATTTTATTATGAATCTGTTTTTTCTTCAGATAGTAAAGATGAAACTAATGACTGATGCTGCACGCTGAGGAAAAAATCAAATGAAGAGGAAATATTACCATTTTAAACTCTGCAAAATAAGAAGAGAGAGACAAAAAGAGAGATGTGAATAATAATGTTTGTAACAGAAGCACTTTTTTGTTTCTTTTTTTTGTTTTGGTTTGGTTTTGCTTGTATTTTTTTTCTCGTTGCCATGATTAATTTCCCGCTGAGGAAAGAAGCAGGGGAATTTCAATCAATAAAAGCTTCTGGTCTGTGTTTTTTTGCAAATCTCCGGACTTTATTCTTCGTCATGAACTCTAATCTGAGGAGATCACAGATAGGAAAGAGTGGATACAGGCACCAGATTCCCGTGGGTAGGTGGAAATTCCAGAACATGCAGGAGTCAGAATATATGGCTGGTATCCTGGAATATGTGGGAAGAGAGCCCAGGAAGAGTAAGACACACCCAAAACGGGGCAGAACTCCAGCAACTACACCTTATTTTAGGGACTCCAGCTAGTGCAAGAAGTGTCATGGGAAGTCCACCATTGGTTTGGTGTTTGCTCGCCTTGAGTCGCCTTTCTAAAAACCGAAAAAACCCAATATAAACCGATAGCAATAAGTGGCAGCAAAACTGTAACTATAAATGCCAGCAGTGTAACCAGGCATCTGCCAGGTATTAGTTGGTTTAACATCCTGTTGGAATGCCTGAGGATTGTATCCTTCAGAACTCTTTTACAAATTAGTTGATCACTTCAATAGTTGATGGGAGCCACTTTCTTGAGACACTTTGTTATCGGCTTTGGGACTGACCCAACAGATCCTTGCTGAGGTGGCTGGGTTAATTCAACAGGGGTTAAGCTCTCTACTGTCTTTTTTCGGTTAACAGAAACTGTGGACAATTTATGTGGGCACGCCTTGCGTTTTCATCTGCATCCTGTTAGGCTGCAGTGCAGTTTAATCTGGTGGGATGTGTCGTAACTGTGCCTCTTCTCTCGCATCCCTCAAATCATACTGGGCAGTGCTGGCAGGAGGAGTGTAGCCAGGCAAGCAGTTGCCGCTTGATGGTCTCGGCTTCTGCTTTACCTGGTGCTGTCAGCCTGGGAAATGGATAAAATATGTCCCTAAAATCAGTCGGCAGTAGCAGAGGACGGGATTGTTTACCCTGGCACACAAACAAATGGCTGCAGTTCCTAGGAACCGTGGTTCCCAGGTGAGCTTTAACCACCTGAAGGTGTGGCAAATACAATACAAGCAGCTCAAACGCCATGCTCACGCCGTCTCCTTGTGAGGAAAGACCGCTGTGTTGTAGGAAGTCGGAGGTGTGTTTCCTTTGATACCTTCTGTCTCTTGGACACAGGCAAGGCCTGACTCATTTTTACATTTACAGATCTAGGCCCCCCTCTTGTACCTCGTGAAACTAAGCACTGTCTGGTCTTTGGTTTCAACTTCCCCATGCTCTGCACATAAAGAGTGTCTGGCAGGAGTTGAATGCTGCTCCTTCTCTCCTTTTTCTTTCTCCCGTGTCTTTAAAAACACTGTTTTATGTCTGGCAGCGGCTGAAGACAAAGCAGTGTACTCAGGGACAGATTTATACCCTGAATCAACAGATTTGTTTTAGAGATTCTGGAATTTTCATTTCCTAGAGCAGAAGTTTACTGCTGTCCGTAACAGGCTGAGAACCGGCAGGGAATGTGCGTTAGTTCACGCTCGTTCTCCCTCGGCCACCGCTGACCAGCCTAAACCAATATTTCCAGGAGGTGTGAATAGGAGTTTTCATTGCAATTACAAGTGCGTTCGGAGAGCTGGTAGTGGTGATGACAGCAGAATTCTTGTTAGCTGGGGCTGGCTACGAGTCTTGCCCGGATCCAAACCCAATTGTTCTGGGAGATCAAAAGGACAAAAGCAACAACAGAATGCCAGCTTGCCCGCTCCTACCTGCCCCTTCTCTTACAGCAAAGACAAAAAAAATTAATTTAGGGTGTTTGTTGAGAAACTTTCATTTTCAGAAATCTGCTCTTTGGGTGCTGTTTGGCACAGTTGCGCAGCCTGTGTCGTTTCCCGTGAAAACTGTCATTTGGCACAGGCAGTACTAAGTGGTCCAATCTTAAAAAGTTTGGGGGTTGAATGAGCACATTTTTTTGAAATGGAAAATCTTTGGTGTTCAAGCTTTTGGATAAAATGCAGGCTTCTCCGGGACCGGTTTGATTCATTTTCATATTTGTACCTTAAATTTGCCAGGTTCAATTGGGCTTGGAGTTTTGAACTGAGCTTTCTTCCCTGTCACAGAATCACAGAATCACTGAGGTTGGAAAAGGCCTCTCAGACCATCCAGTCCAACCACCCAACACACTGCTGTACCCACTAGACCAGGTCCTCCAGCACCACGTCTGCACGTTCCTTGAACACCTCCAGGGATGGTGACTCCACCACTTCCCTGGGCAGCCTGTTCCAGGGCCTGAGCACTCTGGCAGTGAAGAAATTGTTCCTAATATCCAATCTAAACCTCCCCTGATGCACCTTGAGGCCGTTTCTTCTTGTCCTGTCACCAGTTACCTGGGAGAACAGGCCAGCACCCGCCTCCCTGCACCCTCCTTTCAGGGAGCTGAAGAGAGCGATCAGGTCTCCCCTCAGCCTCCTCTTCTCCAGGCTTAACCCCCCCAGCTCCCTCAGCTGCTCCTCATCAGACTTGTTCTCCAGACCCTTCCCCAGCTCCGTTCCCTTCTCTGGACACTCTCCAGCATCTCTGTGTCCTTCTTGCAGTGACCAAAACTGAACCCAGCACTCGTGGTGGGGCCTTACCAGTGCCCAGTACAGTTGCACAATCACTGTCCTGCTCCTGCTGGCCACACTGTTCCTGATGCAGGCCAGGATGCCTTTGGCCTTATTGGCCACCTGGGCACATGCTGGCCCATGTTCAGCTGCCATCGACCAACACTTCCAGGTCCTTTCCCACCGGGCAGCTTTCCAGCCCCTTGTCCCCAGGCCTGTAGCGCTGCCTGGGGTTGTTGTGACCTAAATGCAGGACCCGGCACTTGGCCTTGTTGAACCTCATACAGCTGACCTCAGCCCATGGATCCAGCCTGTGACTGGATCACTGCTGACAGCTGGAGGAGAGGTACTTGAGCTGAGCACTTGAGAGCACTCAGGTGGCCAGATTCACCTCTTCCATGGTTTCAGTGACTTCTGGAGCTAAACCAAGGTTAATCTTCCCCATGGGTACACAGACATCTTTTTTGCTGGGTGCTGCCAGTGGCAGAAGCAGCAACAACCCTTGACCATGTGCCAGACCACCCACAATGGTGGAGGGTCTTAGGTATTTCTGTCTGTTCTACCTGAAATACACAGCACACCCATAACTTGGAATCTCATCTCTCCTTCATCTCCTTGCACCGTTTTCCCTGCTGCAACTTACTTTTAGTAAAATCAGGTTCAAGCTGCGCAGACACTTCGGGTTTAGGCCCCTGAGTGCTGTTATTAGGTATTTCCTTTGCAGGTTAAGGCTCAAGAAGGCTCACTTTGTTAGGGTGCCAGGATCAAAATTCAAAATGCCACGGCTTTCTGACCGTGGCATTTCCTCTTTCGAAGTGAAGAATTGCTTTGCTGCTGTATCGTCGCTCTAACAGGCAGCGCCAAGCCAAAGTCAGAATTTTGAAGCAAGTTGGACTTGGTTCAAATAGCTGTGTGTGTAATCAAGCATTATTGTGGGGTTTCTCCTAATTAACGAGGAAGTTTTACGAGGTGGGAAGCTGAATTGTGGGCATGTGTGTTGGGCTAATTCTGTACCATTGTTGTAAGACTGGAAATGACAGGGAGGACACTGTCACTAGCACGTTTCCACAGAAGGAAGGTGACTGCAAGGTTCTGTCTGGTTACCCATGGCGCAGCTGTTCAGCTGAACTGTCCACTCATGCACACACATCCGCGTATCTGTCCTCTGTATCGCATATTTTAACATAATTAAAGCATTAACCTTCTGCTACTTCTAAATGGTTGATATATAAATGGGTACATTTGGTATATTAACCTTTTCCTGCGTGCTTTAGCCAGCAAGCAGCCATTATTTTCTACAAACAAGTCCTGCTCTCCGTGGTGAGAGCACATAATGAACTGTTTTGGTCAAAAAAATAAAGCTGTTCTTACTGCTGCCTTAGTTTCTTTAAAGAAGTGGGATACATCGGGAAGTACCAACATTTATTCAGTTTAGCAGTTGAAATTCCCAAAGTATCTTTTGAACTGCTCATTATAAAGATTCCTACAAACAGCACGAGAAAGTAGTCTACTGCTGAATGGTAAATATTGGTTTTTCTTCACACAGCTGTGCTAAGCACAAGAGCAATACTTTAAAAACCCAACCAACCAACCAAAAAACAACCCAAACTGAAAACCATTACTTGACAGCACCATGCATCTTCACAGCTCAGTGCTGACAAGCATGAGAACACCTGTGATACCTCATTAACTTAATGATCATACCTTCAGAACTGATAATAAACCTGCCAGATGAGACTGCACCGCGTAAGTCATCAAAACCAACACTGAGGGACTCCAGGACGTGTTGCTTCGCCTTCCTGTGCATCCCACGTGCCCACATCGGCATGGTCCCATCAGGTGGGGTTGGTACATCTGGAACGTGAAGCCAACAAACAGCTTCACAGAGACCGAGGTCACAGGGGTTGTGACAGCAGCCCGGTGGGGGCTGTTGTTGGAGAAATGAACTATGGAAAAGTGATTTTTATGGCAAGGCAGCTCTAAACAGCCAGGAGCTTAAAGGGGGTTCCAGTTATATACAGGCATACATGACTCCCTCTTGGGATACTTCTTGTGCCCTCTATTCTTCCTATATATATATTTTACAGTGTCTAGAACAAGGGGATGAAGTTCTTCCTTTGGTTTCTTTTCAGCATTTTTGAACAAAAGGTGAACAAGAAGGAAAGCTGCAGCCCGTTTCACCAGCAAAGTGTACCTTTCAGGTCTGCCTGGGCTTCTGGTCCTGGAGCGGGGAGGGAACCCGGCTCCTCCAGCACCGCCTGCTGCAACGGAGGAGCTGAGGGAGAAGCCTCCGTAGTTTCTGGGGAGGGGAATCCGTCTCTCTCTTCTTCTGTGGGAAGGGGATTTCCCCCTTAACTTTCTCCTTTACCTTTGATGGAGAAACGGCTGCTTCTCCTCCACCCACCCTCTCAAGGAAGTTGGGCGGGGGCGGGCAGCTGTAGGTGTTCGTGCGTGGGGTCACCCCTGCCTTCCTGGGGACTCGGGCAAAGGCTCAGTGCCCTCCGTTTCCGCCCCCGTGCTTCCTTGCACCTCCTGTGGCTCCAGAAGGTGTAAAATCCAAACATGGTGATGTGTGTAGGGGGTGGCGAAAGCCTCTTGTTTTGAGCTCCTGTAATCTCTGAGGTGGGCTGAAGCATTGGCAGGTCACAGAAAAAAGAGAGTGCCAAGGGGAGAGAATAATAAGAAAGAGGGGGAGGAAAAACAGATGTGAAGTGGCACGTTGCGTGACCCTGTTCAGGCAGGGATGGGCGTCCTGAGCCCACAAAAAACTCTGGTCCGGTAGAAATGCGTTTGTGTCCATGCAACATCCCTGCTGCCAGCGCCGCTGCTGCCTGCCATCTCCCCCGGCCGTGCCCCTACAGCTTGTGTTCCACGAGTGAACGTTGGCTTAGGGGTGTCTGGCGGCCCCGTGGCAGGCGAGCGGAGGGCAGGAGGCTGCCAAGCACGGCTTTTTCAATCTTTTGTTTGGCTTTTCATGCTGGGATCGGGATGTTGAGGCAGTACACGCCCTCTGAGCTCACCTTTGTGTTCTGCTGAGGAGGATGCTGGTCTGCCACAGACCCTGCCCACACCACAGGAGCCTTTCTCGTAAGCCAATGGCTTCTAGGCACTGGTTTAATTTGAGCCACTGCCAGAGAGGAAGGAACCAAAATACCAGTTACTTGAAGGCTTGTACTGAGAGGGGGCCCTCACCCCGAGTCCAGGCCCCGTGCTCCAGCATGGCGGTGATGGGGTGGCTGGAGCACATCTTCGGGGAGCGCGCAAAGCTGTCGCGAGGAGCTGTGCCCCAACACCCACCAGCTCCACCTGCCAGGGCTGAGGAGAGGAGGTCACTCTGGCAAAGACACCCTGCAAAAGCTGACGGCTCGCAGGGTTGCTGCTGGCTGCCCCTACCCCACGCACCATAGCTGCCGGTTCTGCCGGCTGGATTGTTTACACTCGCTCTGTTGGCAGCAACAAAGGCTGTTCTGTGGTATATATCCCATAATTTCTGGTTGCTCTTCTCTGCAGAAGAGTCACGGTTTATTTTTGCAGCAGCCTTCCACTCTGAAGAGTGCCTTCCTGGCTGCAACGTTCCTGCAGTGGCAGAGGAATACATGCCCTCCCAGCCTGGGGAGTAGCGGCAAGATGTGGCTCCAGAGAAACACCGCCTGCTGCATCAGGAGGCAAGCTCTGTGCTGATTCACTTGGTTAATGGCTCGGGAAGAACAGGCCTTTGTATACAGAAGACTGAACAGCAGCCAATGTAGCATACAGCAGAAGTCATCGCCTTTTGGGTTTATTTTCCTTCTGTTTTTTTCCAAACCAGGCTCCCTGTCCTGCCAGAAGTGCTTTACTGAGTCATCCCACCGATTTCAAACACTGTTTTGAGCTTTGCCTACACAAAGGCAGGAAATGGAAAGGGATTCCCTGTCTTGCTATAGGGGAGCCTTGCCCTGTGGCACGGGGCTGCTCCCACGGGAGAGCCTCTGCGTCAGGGGAAGAGTGAGTAATGCCCACAGGAATACACATGCATCCTCCACTGTGGCTACAACGTGACTGAATAAAGGTGGAAAAGAGAGGGTGCAGTGTGCAGAGACACGGAGGAGACGCGTGCGCAGCAGGAGGCACCTGGTCCAACACACAGCAGGACGCTACGTGAGCAGGGTGGGTGCCTGGTGGGAACCCCCAGGTTGAGGCTGTCAGTGCGGGCAGTGTCAGCCCAGCTGTGACCCATCGATGGCAGGAGTTGTCCACTCAAGGTGGCTAGAAATTAGGAGTGCAGTGAGAAACAGGCTTAATTCCTCTCTCACTTAATTCATTGCAAAACAAATGAGTTTCTGCCCCAAGCCTGCGCTGGGCTGGTTGGATGGGGCACACAGCCTGGGGGTGTGGGTGCAGGCGCTGCCAGAGATGCAGCAACATCAGTCCTCTGTTTGAGGATGCTCAGCTATTTTGAAGCCGAGGGTCTCCAGCGGTATTGCTGGTATCTCAAGAGGAACATGACTGCATTTGCGAAAACCGGGAGGAGAGAGGTGCTTCCCACCAGCCCAGAGGAAGGTTGCCAAGTCCTACAGGGGTTTAAAGCGTCCTTTCACTGAATTTGGCGATGGCCTATTCAGCAGGCTCGGCTTTAGCGAAAGCTGGTTTTAAGAGAATTTGCTCTGGAGGCTGAGCAGGTTCCAGTCTGGTGGGCAAGAGTGCACTGGCCAGCAAAGCTCTTGGGAAATAAGAATGCCAGACACGATCTAGACCAACGCCCTTCCTCCATCCTGCCCAGGCTGAGGGACTGACCGTAAGCACAGGAAAAAATTAAAATAAAAAAAAGGAGGAGGAGAAGGAACTCCCTGTTCTGCTCTGAGAAGTGACAGGGTAAATGTGAGGCTGCCAAATAAAATACCAAAATAAGAACTGAACTTCTTGAATCTGCAAAACCCAACCTAGCCAGGGCAAAACGAACGGGGTGCTTGGAGCCCACACATCATCAGCGAAATCAAGTTCCTGGTTCAGAAGAACCTTTTGCCCTCCAAGGTATTTGCACAAAATTAGCCGCAGCATAGTTTCACTAACATAAAAAGGGAGCTGCTATCTGAAGACGGTGCAGAGGCACGCATGGAATTTGCTGGGACATTTTTACTGGCAATTGCGTGCAAAATGGAAAATATCCTGCTTGAAACAGAGCTGGCAGGCAGAAAACAAAACCCAGCTTGGAGGCATTACACAGAGTGTAGCTGATGTGCAGCCAGCAGTAACAGGGCCTTGCACAGGCACTTTTTAGAGGGTAGAACAGCACTTTTCAAAAGAGTGTAGATGTTTCACTGCAAAAAAAAAAAAAAAAAAAAAAAAATCAGTTATTGGCCACAATTTGCTGTTCTCACTCATCTTCATCCTTATACCTGTGCTCTGTGTTTGCCCTCCCCACTGTTTGTAGCACTGGCCCTTTCCTCCATCCCTCGTTTTTCTCCCTTCCCTAGCCCCTCTCCTCAGTTTCCGGATGCAAGTCTTGCCTTGTTCCCTGTGCTGCCATCATCCTGCTCCAGGCTGCAGCACAGGAGACCTGGGGGAAGCTCTCTGCGATGCCCCCAGCGATCCCAGCCCATCAATGGCTTATTGCTTTGTTTTAAATGATGCCAGGAAGGAGCATGTGGTGACCCCAGCCCCCACTCAACCACTTAGGGTTACAGTGCCAGGATTTTGGAGAAGTGCCTCCACCTCCTGCATCAGGTTTGAGGACTGGGATAAGCACAGAGGTCACTGGCTACTCCGGCATTTTTCATTTTTCTGCTGAAAAAACCCAAGGAAAATCAAAAATGTCTCAAAGAGAGGCACATGCCCTCCCTGTACCCTCCTGGGGATGCAGAGGCCTGGCTGTGCTAAATATTTCCTTATAAAAGAAGCCATTGTGTAAAATGCTCTTGGAACTGCTACGTCTCTTCTCCCAGCTCCAGGAAGTCCCACCACCACCGAGTTGCAGTCTTGTGTCTCGCAGAGCATCGAGCTGTCATGCATATTGCAACACCGCCGCAGCAACGAAAGCATGGGCCCAAGAAAACCTGCCCCCTTAGCGGCAGCACAGCAGGATGTTTCTGCATTGCCTGGCATGTTCCGCCGTCGTGTCACGTGCAGTGTCTACAGGAACTCGGCAGCACAACCGACACAGTGAGTTTTGCAACACGGCTGCGTGAAGTCTGCCACAGAGTATTGCGTGTCGAGCTGAGAGGATTTACACCAACCAGTTGACCAGAAGGGCTGACAAGAGATAAAACTTCAAGGCTGCCTACCTGGGCACCCGAAACCACATCACTCGGTTACACACAGCAGATGCACCTCTTGAGATGACGAATTGGGCACTTGGGATACCAGTAAGGATCCAAAAGCCTGCCTCCCCTGATGGCCCTAGCTTCAAAGAACCCCAGAGCAAGGCACCCCGGGTTAGGGCAATGCCTTGGCACCAGCTGACTCCCAGCCAGGAGATGCTGGGTGCACAGGGGGAGGTCAAGGCAGGTTAAACCACTGACCAGGATTGCCTTTTATGCCTTTTTCACTTGCAGCCTTGTGTTCCCACTCTCCCCTAAGGACAAGCCTTGCTACATACCTTCTGTTTGTGTTTCATTGCAAAGCCCAGGGGGTGGCAGGGGAAAAGACAATAGGAATCTGAATGAAACCAGCAAGTTTGCAGGGTGTTGTCCTGCCAGAAGCAGCACAGTGGAGCAGAGGGCTATTTGCCAGTGTTGCCTGACAGACTGGTACCCCAGGACACATCTCAGTAGCCTGGGTGCTTCATGGCTGTGCCAGGCCTGATGCTTTCAGGTTTTAGCTCATGGTGGTTTCCCTCCAGAGGAGTACATGTTCCCCCTGCTCGAAGCTGATGGCAGAGGTGTGCCGTGAGCCCAAGCGAACCTGAGCCTCAAGAGGGACAAGAAAGCCTGGTCTCCACATAGCAAACAGCACATGGAACAGTCATTCGGGCACTCACCTAGGGAGAGGTGGGCGTGTGGGATGGTGGGTTGCATTGCCTGGACAGAGAAGGGGCTGCTGCAGGAGCCTGTTGTATAAAAGTGCCCTTCTGCCTGTTGTGTCCTTCAGAAAAATTTTCCTCTGGAGTATTTACACCACATCCCATCCTCCAGATGTGCCACAGACATCCATAAGCATCTAGAAGAGACCTCCCTGGGGGGTGGGTGGAGCAGGTGAGGCCATCTCCAAGGCAAGAGCCACCCACCAGCTCTGGTCTGCATTGTGGCACAGCTCTGGTTCCCAGGAAAGGCCTGATGACTATCGACAGGTTTTAGGTGCACGTAGAGCTAAGTGTCAGCGAAGCTTCTGTTGAACTTTGCATCATTATTCCCAGGGACACGCTTAGGTACTCCAAGTGTTTTGTTGGCTTCACCTCCAGGTCTGCAGGACTATACAGGTGAAGGTGTCCCCCAGAAGTTTACACTTTGGTGCTTTTTCCTTTCTGAAAAGCCATAAGCACCTCTCTAACAAAAACCAGAAATCATCCACAACTCCCAGGCGCTGCCTCCACAGAAGCTGTACTTCAGTTACATGGTTGCTAGGTAATTTTTTTAAACACTGGCACAACATTTTTTCCTCTAAGCTCATTGTTGGCAATTACTGAATTCCATTTGCTGATACTTCAGTTCATCTTAAAAAAAAAAAACCCATTCAACTTGAGGCATAGAAAGTTTTAGCCCAGACACTTGAACTCTGGCAATAACAGTGCTGATACCAGCGTCTGATCACAAAAAAGCATGGAGGAATAGCAAGTACCAGCTCTGAAGCTAATTTCACAGATGTGACATGCATTGCAAAATGCTTATAGAAGGGAAAACTAAGATTTTCAATAGAAATCCATTCCCTGGATTTAGTGTATTTGCTTCTCTCAGAAATGGACCTTGGGGTAGCCCACAGCCAGGACAATTTTCCAGGTGTGCAAAAGGAGATGTTAATTTTAAAGAGGCCAATAATAAGTGGGGCACTGTAGGTGCCTGCAGGGAACCATCCTGTTTAGCATCTTTATCAATAATCTCAAGGAGGTGATGGAATGCACTCTCCTCACATTTGCAGGGGGACTGATCAATACATTTGAGAGCAGGGCTGCTGTCCACAGAGCTAGACAGGTGGGAGGAATGGGCCAACAGAGACCTTATGAAATTCAACAGAGGTTATTGCAAAATCCTGCAACTGGGAAGAAATAACCCCATGGCAACAGTACAGCATGGTGAATGGCAGGCTGGGGAGCAGCTTGGGTGAAAAGGCCCTTGCCAGGGGGAAACTTGGGGGTGGGGGCTGTGTAGACAGCAAGATGAGTATGAGCTGGGAGGTACCCTGGCAATGACGGAGGTCAAAAGCATCCTGGGATGCATTAACAGGAACATAATCAGTTGATCAAGGGATTGATTACCTCCAGCTTCTCAGCACTCATTAGACTGTATCCAAAACACTGAGCCCATTTTTGTATCAACCCCCCCTCCGAGTATCAGAAAGGCACTGACAAATTGGAGTGAGCTCAGTGGATAACAACCAAGACAGTCTGCTTGTGCGATGGAGCATGTGCTCCATGAGAAGATACTGAGGTTACAGGGCTTGTTTGACCAGGAGAAGAGAAGATTTGGGTCAGGGACTAATGGCAGCCTTCCAGCATCTGTGAGGACATAACCAGAAAGACAGAGCTAGGCTCCTCACTGTGCTGAGACAACAGGCTGAAACAAGCAAAGTTCAACCTCCTAAGGAAGAACTTTCCCACCAGGACACCAGCCAAGCAGTGGGCCAGGCTTCCCTAACAGACTGCAGGGTTTCCATCCTTGGAAGTTTCCAAGGCCAGGATCAGCAAAGCCCTGAGTAACCTGGTCTAACCTCATGGCTGACCCGGATTTGAACAGGAGGTCAGACCTCCAGAGGTCCCTTCTAAATTGAACTATTTTGTGATCTTAATTCTTTTAAGCTTCACTGTCCTTGTATCCTGAAGATTTTTTACAGCCTCTGGTATAAAAGTTAAAGCATGCAGTGTCATCCTTTCTGCTTCTACAGGGAAAGGCCTCACTCATTCACCTCACACACTTGCCATTAAAGCATGAATTACATGATGAGGAGGGTGGGACTCGATGTAGGCTTCCCTCTTCATTCTGTTTACGCCATATGTGCCATCCAGATTTCTTCTCAAGAGCATTTTTGGTGTGCACACCATACAAAAACCTTGGGCTCAGTGCAGAGGACAAAGGCTGCAACCACAGACGGTGTGAGAGAGGGGGAAAAAGCCCCTGTGTACATGGTTTCTAAGCAAACTTAAAAAAAAGGAAAAATAGAAGTAAAACCACAACGAAAATAAATTTCCTTAGTTGCTGGTTTGATGATGTTTATGTTTGAGGGTCTACAATCACAGTGTTCCCATGCTACAAAGCAGCCACCCTGTAAAAGCAGAAGGTTCCTGGGGGGGGCTGTCACTTGGTACCACAAAGCAGGATGAGAAGCTGCCCCTAGGATTCACACTGCAAATGGGAGAGTTTCTCATCTTAAACAGGTACAAAGGTGGCTGCAGTAAGAGTGTGTGACTGGACACAGAAGGGCAGCTGGATTTTTCATCTTGGCTAGTGAAACATGAGATAGGTCCCTGCGCACCCCTGCGAAGGAAGATTTCTGCAAAGTCACTGCACTAATGAGGCCTGTAAAAGCATACAGCAGTGGCTAACGTGGACTTTGCTGCTTTCTCCCTCCTCATACACCTCTCAAAGGCAGCCACAGTGCTGTGGAGCAACCAACCTGCCCCATAGCAGTGTGGCTTTATGGGCTGGACTCCATCCAAAACCAGAGACAGACCCCACTGGCATCTGTGAACAAAACAGACTTTTCTGCCTTCACCATCCTGGAATAAAGTCACAGAAAATTGCAAAAGAGGGACTAAGTCCTCTACAAGAAGAGGCAAAACAGTAACTTTATTGAATACTCACTGCCACTTTTAACATCTGTCTGCATCTAGAGCGTGCCCTGAATAACCCACAAGTAGAGCAAGGCACGAAGGGTGACTTGCTGAATGCCAGCCCCATCTATCCCCTACCCCTGTCATGTTGCTGATGGTGGAATGCAATCTGATGTTCTGAGGTCCCCACCTCCCTCCTGGGAACTCACTCTGCCCTGCAGCTCTGGGGATAACTATGCATTCGGGTACCAAGGCAAGGAGAGGGACCAAGGAATCCCAGCAACAAAGGAACATCAAGGGTATTTAAAGCTTTTCATTCCAAGCTTCAAGCCAAAGTGAGACAGTGGGTTTGGAAAGGGCTGCTGAGTACTCCCCCACCTTTCCACAGGCAGAGGCAGTACCAGGTTAAGCTGAAGGTGCAGCTTGCAACAGGCTGAAAAACCTGTCCTGTCGTGAAACTTCGCCACCCTACTCCTTCCTCATACAGAGCCACGGAGCAGCACCTTGAGCCACAGACTCCTATGCAGCAGGACCTGCCCTGTTAGTGTTCTAAAGGCAGCGACTTCTCTGATGGGATGAAGCAGAAGTGCAGTAGGCCAGCGCATCGCAAGTGAGGGATGAAACTCTGCGTTAAGGACAAGGCATAAAAGGTCACTTCTCAGCCACAGCCTGAATATCTATTGAACATGGAGTAGGCAGCTAGAGAAGAGAAGCATTCAACATGCCATGAATGGCTGCCTTGTGAATTCATTTTGTAGGAGCCACACATGTGGAAGCCTGTGTCCAGCAGTGGAAAAATCTCACTAACCTATTTTTATCATTGCCAGCAAAGTCTGGCAACTGTCAAGATGTCCTAGGTTCATTTAAAGTGACTTTTGATAGGGTTCAAGGTCCCATGTGCAAGCAGTTCAAATTAGGTCATTTCCTCAGAACTGCCAACAGGCAGAAACCGAAGAGGTGGCTATTTTATAATCATTGTAATTACACAGTGGCCATAGGCATAAACCGCCCTCTAAACATAGCACAGCCCAAGCTGGGGTTTGTTGGGTTTCCAAGTTAGTGCATGTGCTCCATGGTTGGCACAGCAACTCGCCCCCAGGGACAGCATCCCCTGGGCTGTCCCTCTTCAACCCCACACACCTTTCGGGCAGCAGCTGCAGCAGGGACTTCTCTGCTCCTCTGCAAAGCTTCTGGCTCTCCATGCCGCTTCCACTGCTCACACAGCACACCCGTGTCCTCCCCTGGGCCCGCAGACCCTCACCCACCTCCATGCTACCAGACTCCTAACAGCAGCAAGCTGGCAGCAGAAACTAAAGAGGATAAAAAAAAGGTGCTGTAGTATTTAGGAAGAGCCCCGGCATTGCTTGTATCGTAGCCCATAGCCAGCAGCTTGCTGAGCAGCCGTCTCTGCAAAGGCCTGCAGGCACCTGCATTCAGAGCTTGTAAGAAAACAGGGCAGGGCTGAGCTTGAACTTCACAGCACACCCCTCATGGGAACTAGTCATTTATCACTGGGAGTTTAGTCCCTCCACTTTTATCCCCCCTCCCTCAGAGCTATTGCTCTGAGCCCATCTCCTACAAAGTCTGCTTGGACTCAGATTCATCTGAAGAATAGAGATGTACAGGCAGTTCCTAAAAAACTGCCTGCAAACACTTCATATTCTTTTCTCCTGGAGGGTGGTGGGAGTGAAGTATAGTCCTGACTACGACAGCCTGTCAAAATAAATCCAGGTTTTTCCATCTACTGGAGCAATTCCTTTAGGAGCTCTTTTCAAAGTCACCCTGCAGGTAACTACACCCTCCCCTTCTGCAAATACATCTGCTCCACACCCTTTACAAGCAAGCCTATTACTGAAACGTAGTCAGAATGCAGTATGATGCATTTAAATTTTTCAGGTCTCTGAGAGGATAGGATTTATTCCTACACTTTTCCACTATTGCCAGCTTCTTCCCACATCCCACACTGCTTCCACATTTCACAGACCCGCTGCCGTTTGTTCTTTTGAGTCGATCACGGCGCTGGTGTGCTAGGACTCCTGTCAAATGACAACACGCTGTACCACAGAAGACATACCCAGCTCCGCTGTAGAGGAGGAAGCTATTTTCCAGAAGTAAATCCTGACCATGTGGAAAACCAGGCTCTCCCTGCCTTGGTGCAAGTTCTTCCAATGTTGCTGGCTTGAGACTCTCCTTCAAGCAGGCTAGTTCTGATTCTCTAAAGTCAGTCTGAAAATCTTGCTACTGGCATAACTACATCATAGATTTACAGAGTCCTGAGGAAGGCTGGATTTGGCAAGTCCTTGACCCTTAATCAAAAGTTTATTTTATTAAGCTTGTAACAGCAGATATGCAGTTTCCTGGTGCAAATTCCCATATTCTGCATGCACTTGATTGTTTTTCCCCACTGTCCTTGGCTAGCTTACAACATAAAAATAGCCATATATCTTTTAGTGGTTTGGCTTTCTCTTCCCTTGCTTTCCTCACAGCAGCAGGCAAGAGGCACAGCTGACCACAGCCTCAGAGCAATACAGTGCAGAACCCACCAGTATTTCCCTATCTACACAAGCCAAAACCCAGCAGGAACCTGTGCGCTGCCACACGCATTTTATCAGCTCATACAACCTTCATGTAGTATTATCCATTTAACAGCATTACAGGTGGTGTTTTTATGTTGGAGCTTAACATCGGACTTACTCCCATTACCAGTTCTCTTCCATCACAATCCAGGCAAGTATCTAGATCAGGAGTACTCTGATCCTGTACCTGTTTGCTATCCACAAGCAATTCCCATGGATGTACAATACATGGTGTAGCTATGTTTTGTGGCCAAACGTGACATCAAGCAAATTTAGTGCAAAGGATTAACAGCATCTCTATTTAGTGAAGAAATCTGCTTGTGTTTGGAAAGAGAGCTGCTTAAGCCCTTTTCCTTTCTGGAGTGGTTTCACACATTCCAGGCAGGCCTTAAGGTCTTAACATAGTTACACCTTTCTGTTTACTCATGGGGAAGCTAGGATAGCATAGAAAAAGTATTTTACTTTGCGTGCTTTCCTTCATCCTGCCTATTAGGAGGAACAGATACCTCATCACACCTCTGGGATAATTTCCTTACTGCTAATTTTTTCCAAGCATCAGTACTTGCTTCTCTGCTGACCCACCAAACCAGGACATACCTCTTCCAAACAGGGATCCTTGCCGTGTCCTGACTCACTTCACTCCCCCTCCCTTCACAAGCATTACACTACTGTTAGTCACTTGTGCCACAGCACACGCATGGAAAAAACCAACCTCATGGACATTGTTTGAAACACAGTGCTTTCCCTTCAGTATTCTAATTCCCCCATTCCTGCTTCCCAGAAAAAGCTGTTACCCTTTTTGTACACCTGAGGCTCTATGTATTACCTTCACAAGTCCCACTCTGCTCCAGCTTTGAGACAATACTGACCAAACTTGACAACAGCTGCTCACTTCCTGCTCAGTGCTACACAACACTTTTAGGGCTGTCATTGCTCAGAACCAAATTCTTTGGGCAATTAGGTCACAACTGCTACTTGCAAAGTGAAACTATTCATCATGTAACTCAATATTCATTACCAAGAAATATTCATTCCAGACTAGCTTGCAGATCTTGGGATGTTTGCAGCCAGGTTTTGCATCTGTAGTTCATGCTCTTGCTAAAAGAAATTAATGAACAGTAGCTCTTTGTTCCCTGGTTAAAGATGACTTACCCATCTGTCGATCACTCAGGAAAGACCAACCTACATACACAGGACATTCAAAAAGAAAGGCGAAAGACTGAGTTGTAGGACTTCATATGGGGGAAGAGAGCAGCCACCACAGAGGCATGAAATGTTGCAGTAAACGCTGTGGTTAAGGCAGCAGCACTGCAAGGTAAAGAGTAACTCACAGGAACCCTCCAGCCAGCTTCTGTAGGAGATAGCAACAGAAAGGTATGAACTTAAATATTCTGGATATTCATTTGACCTGGATGCCAGTTGGAGAGCTTCCTCCCTAGCAGCCACCCAAACCTCTCATGAGCTGAGCTGCTGAGCCTACAAGCTTAATTCTCATCATAGAATCATTTGGCTTGGAAGGGACCTTAAAGCCCATCCAGTTCCAACCCCCCTGCCATGGGCAAGGGCACCCTCCACTAGTCCAGGTTGCTCCAAGCCTCATCCAGCCTGGCCTTGAACACTTCCAGGGATGGGGCATCCACAACTCACCCTAGTTACAGCCCATCACATTTTCTTGGGCGCTGACAAGCACTGCTAGTGTTGTTACTACAGCCAAGTTGGATGTTGGCAACCTGAACACATACACCAACATGGAGCAATAAAACCAATGGCAGTTAAAGTCAGCAGCAATTCACCCCAGCTCTTTCAGGTACAAGGTTCAGTCTCATGCCCACAGTTGCACTGCTGACAAATGCTACTTCTTCGTTCTGCAAGACAAAGGTGGGAACAAGCAAGGACTACTAAGAGACATTTGTAGTACCTGGAGGACAAAGACCAGAAGTTCCTAGGAATGCACATTGACTTGCTGGCGAGGACTCAAGTCCACAGGTGCCCCCACCAGAAGATATTTCTGAGGAAAAAAAACACTCTGGAAAATCCATTTAGAGTAGTACAGGACAAATTGGTAATTCTTTAGGGTAAGGGTTCTACACCAGTATCTCTGCTCCCTCCAATATCCATTCTTAAACTGCAACAGGATAGCCACAGCCCTAGCTACTGCTGTAAGCAGCAACTGCAGAGCTGTACAGTAACTTCACATGCAGCTTTTGGGTTTTTTTCCACTTGGAAACCTGAGATTTGGCACACATGCAGTAAGCCTTTGAGATTGTTTCTCAAAGCCAGCAAAGAACAAAGCACAAAGCCAGCCACTGAGAAAAATCCTGATCATACACTATGGGAATCTGCCCTGTCAAAGGACCAAGGCCACACTGGATGCCAAGGGACATAGTTACAACAGCAGACAGGCTGATATAAGAAAGCCCAGCTGGCTCCAGGGTAAATCTCAGCCTGCTTGCATCAAAACACCACTGCCTGCATATCACCAGTACAACAGTCATCCTTTGCCACCCTGTAAAAGTGTTACAGCAGTAACATCTTAGGAATATGATTAAAAATGCTTTTGTTCACACATACCAAGGAAAGGAAGGATGGCAATACCTTCCCTAACATGCTCCGACAGTCATCGCTTCCATTCTTTGGAATTTCCTTCAAAAATGGTATTGGCATAGGAGTTATTTCCTGCTTTATACTACAGTGCTGGTGATTTAACACACATTATGCAAGTTCAACTCCATGCTACGCATCCAACAGTATGATTAATCAGTGTAGTAAAAGTCTCTTCTCCACAAACATACAATACATCTTACTCTTTATTATCAAATTGTCTCCAACATAAATTACATCCAAATTACATAAGTTTCAAGGAAGTCTCATATTTTATGTACAATATTTGTCTTGAGTCAGATATACCTTTATCATTTTAACCTATAACAAAAAGCAAACCTACATCAGTACCAAATAAAGCATTAAAAAGGTAACAAATATATAACTTTTTAGAAATGCTTTGAGAAAGCCAAAGTTAATGACAAGGATTTTATAGTGCAGCAGTCTTGGGTTTTTAGCTCTTAGACCATTTCTCTGTTTTTGCGGATAGCACAGCAGAGGACCATGCTGAATATCATGCCAAAAATCTGTAGAGAAAGCAAACACATTAGAAAATCAGGGAACCAAAGCACATTCTTCTATCAACATGGGGACAAGCATAGCTGCTCTTCCCAGCCCAGAGGCCATATTAACACTTTATTCTGCAGTTCATGTCCCTGTCCCTCCCTTCCCCTCAACCCCCAAGTTTCAATCAATTTTTATGAATCCCCTTCACCCTCAATACTTCTGAACAGATCAGCTATAAACCACTGCCATAGCTCTTAAGAAGTCTTTGATCCATGCATCCATCCCAGCATGTTTGCATCCACGCCATACTTTCCTCCAGAGAAGTCGAACAAAACAGTGCAGATTTTCTTACTAGCACTGTTATGTTAGTAGTCTAGCAGAGTCTTTAATTGTTGTAAAGGAAGCAAAAGCAAGGATTCCCAAGAGGTATTAGGATTAAGGAGTAGGCTGGCAACATGACAAATACATCTTCACCCTATGTATACATGCATTACCAATATAACTTCACCACTGCTTAAACTACAAGGAGGCAGATCCTAACCCAGAGCAAAAGTCAGGAGGTCCAAGACACTCCACCCTCTGCACTGCCTCGGGCCCCTGCTGCACACACCCTGATCCTGCCAGCACTTGTCATGAGTGGAAAGGGCTTGCAAACAGCCTTGTCAGGCACCATTCAGACTTCTGGAAGTATGCTTTTGCCATAGAGCTACCCTGTAAGTAATCTGGAAACTCACCATTATTACAGCAATGCCAAGGCCAACTGCTCCAATAACATTCAGTTTTGAATTGAAGACGTTGTCAATGGCAGTAGGGCATGACTGAAAAGAAAGACTGTTCATTAGTGTTTCATACATAAAGGTTTGTTTCTGCTTGCTTGTTTGAGCTTGGCTGTCACCTGATGCTCCACCTCTGACCAAGCCTGCTTACACTAGAGATGAAGACTCATCTTTTGAGTGATGCTTGGAACTGGCCTTTATTTTCACATCTTTAAGGAAAGCCACACATGTTCCAATACAAAAGTTGAAGAGTAGATTTAAACTCACCCACCAAGTATCTAAACCTCTTAACTGTCCCTTAGCTACAGCAGGATTCCTTTCTCAACACCTGCAGTTGATCAGGATCAACAGCAGTTGTACCAGACTTGGCTCATTACTAATGGCTGTCAGCATTTAAAGTTGCTGTACTGCTCAGCCCTTCTCAAAATCAACTTGAAGCCACTCTTGATATTTCCAATTGCTATTGTAATTTTGCAGACCCCTTATGAACATACAGTGCACAGGAGCGGCAGGGTTCCTTGAGCTGCATGAATACATGCCAAGCTATGGTACCAGTGTGAAGCTCCCAGGCCAGTGAATCACCATTGCAACTAGAAAATTAAGTACCATCCTTTTCCCAGCAAAGACACACGGTAGCCAAGAAAAAGAACCAGGAACTTTTACAGAGGTGTAAATCTTTTAAGAGCTTTCTAACTGGTCAAAGTCTTATCCCAGCTCCTGTCCTGCTAATTCCAGCAGCAGACTACAGGTTTCTGCTGGAACCCTTTTTTAAGTTGTTCCTTATCCAGTGCAAAAAGACAGACTGAATTGAGGATTAAAGGCAAGAATTAATCAGTTAAATCAAAGTATCAATACCGCACTGCTTCTTAGAGGCACACAGATCAGCCACACCACTATATGCCTTTAATCTTGCAGTCTATCTATTGTTTTTTTTAACACTGGGACTAGGCTATAAACACATCACAAGATGAAGTCAACAGATGAAGCAAAAAATACGCTTAGCAGAATAAAAGCAAGCAATAAAACCTGCCTGCTGTCTCAGCTACTCCCCTATACTCTAACTCATAGCAGATTGTATGAACAGGACTAAAGATACAGTCTAAATACAGACTGAAGTTTCTCATGTAGTTAGGTATTTGAAAGCACAAAATCTGTAGTGAAAGGAAAAGCATGTTGGAAAAAAATCAATTGATTGAATTCCTGCATGGTAAGAACCTTATTTTCTATGGAAAGACTCACACAGGCTGTCTTGGAGAATGAAGCAAGAGCACAAGGCAGTTGTAAGAAAAAGAAAAGGGGTAGTTAAGAACTATACAAGATGCCTCTCCTGTGTCTGTGGCATACAGGGAACTTTGCAGCAGTATTTCAAAAGGGGAACCTGATTCAGAGAACTGGCTTTGCGGTGACACACTTACCAAACAGGCCACCAGTGCATTACCCCCTCTCCATTTCCTTGGTAAAACTTCAGACCTGCTCCCATCCCATACTCCTCCCTAACCAAGATGGGAGCAACAGCTCCCATGCGGCACCAGGAAGGTGCTCTGGCAACAGGAGCAGCCAGGAGAAAAGAGCTCTCTAGCATTTTAAGTGAAGTTTGGGCCTTTCTCTGTCCATCAACACCAGTGATTCTCATGACACACAGACCATACATTTCCTGTGTGAATTCAGATTTCCTGCTGACCCTGCTTGTTCTTCCCACAGTAACAGTATGTTGATTTTCCACAACTAGACTGATTATAGAGATAGGTTGCTAAGCAAAATTGACATGGGAATTTCCCCAGGACTGGAAGTGTTTATTCAGAAATGCGTTCCTCATTCTACTCATTGGGCAGAGCTGTTGGTGAACAAAGTCATGCTTTACCACTACAGAAAGCGACTCGACAATGGTCTTCTTCGGACAGGTCTCCATGAACTGCTGCTCAAGAGCTCCTGTAAGGCCACAGCAGTCTAGCTACAAGAGAAAACAGGAAGAAAGAACGAGGTTAAATACCGGGGTGGTTTTTTTTTTTGCTCTGTACTTGGTAAAACAGTAGATTACATTAGGTTTTATTACAGACCTTACGCTAGAAGTCCTGCCGACGTGAATGCTATAAACAATTTTAAAAAGCCTTTATGGCAGTAAAGGGAAAGATTTTGAAAGGAAGAGCTAGATCTCATTAAGTATACACACATGAGTTTTGGTGACAGCGTGTACCCCTTACAAAGATAAACTCTTCACAAACATGCAGGTATGCATACTACGGTGCCTCTGTATCAGTACCACAGATCTAGAGCGTGCCAGCTTCCTCCTGGCTTTGGTTATGAAAACAAGAATTAGTTTTTACACATTTCAGAGGTTCCAAGGGGGAAAAAAGGCATACTGAATTCACTGACACTATCCAAGGAGAGCTCTGCAATTTGTTAAAAATACTCTTTTGGTTTCTTCTGGTTAGTAAGATAGACTTGTACAGCAAACTGGATAACATGGAGAACAGTGAGAACAAGATGCATTACTGTCTCATTTAAGTATAACCATATACTTACAGCTAACTGAAATGCTTTCAGGGTCTCTCGCGCAGCTGCTTGAGATCTCTTTTCATAGGTTTCCATGTAGAAATCCTTTAACTCTTCAATAACCTACAGGACAGCAAAGAGTTGTGGTGTATTACTGCCTTAATATTAATTATGGAAAACTTGTTTTGAGTAGGCCAGTCGTTAAAAATTCTGCAACCTACAATACCCATCCTTTTGACATGTAGAAATAAGAGGGTGGAAACAGGGTGGACAACATTTCTCACCCGGGACAGGAGAGCCTAACTGGTACACTCACCTTAAAAGCCACACCTAAACAGATAAGATTGTTCACTGCTCCTAGAAGCTCAGAGCTTTGGAAGGGAAACAAAGTTTTCATCCACTGGCAACAAGAATATTCCCCATTCATTTGTGTACCCTCAAAGTTGCTATATTCTTCTGTTATAAAACAAGCAGAAAAGTAACCCATATCAAATAACTTCTTTTGAAACAAGACAGAATCTTGACTGTTTGCAAAGGGACAGCCCAGATCAGTCATGTTTTGGATGCAGAAACATGCAGCCCATAGCTGACCCTGCTCAGCTGGTGTCTAGAAGTGGTAAAGCTTCACCGATGGCCCACTTTGCTTCACAGGTCAGCCAGGTACTGCCTAGGGGCATCTCCAGCATGCAACAGCATCTTGGATTCCAGCTTCTCTAATATTTAAAAGTGAGACTGCAGCAGAGTTTAATTTCTTGTATTGTTTTGCTAGAATGTGTAGTCTTCCTCTCCCCCACATTTCCTGGGTAATCAGGATTTGACAAGTACTGGTACAGATTTCAGTAGGCTGCTAACTTTGTGGGCAGAGTCACAGAATGGTTTGGGTTGGAAGGGACCTTAAAGACCACCTTTAGATCCAACTCCCTGCCATAAAACCAGGGACACCTTCCACTAGAATAAGGTTGCTCAGAGCCCCATCAACATGACTCCGAATACTTTCGGTTATGGGGCATCCCCACAACTTCTGAGCAACCTGTTTCAGCATACCACCACCCCACCAACTTGAACAACATACCTTTTCTTTATTTGCAAATCCCCAGATTGCAGCAGCAATTTCAAGGGCAAAAATCACAAAAAGGAAGAGGAAGAACTAGGAAGAAGAAAAGACCACATCATTAAGACCACAGCACCACACATATATACTGCAAGCTTGTTCAGTTCCCAGTGTCCAGACTTGTGGGAACTGTCACCAAGCTAGGTTCTAAGTGGAGTTCTGATGCACTAGTAAGACTAGGACAAAGGACACACTGCACTAGGTCAGCACTTTCTCCCAGGAGCGTCCGAAAGCCTGGCAGTGTTTTCCAAGCAGAAGCCCTCCTTTTTGATCAGGATTAATTAAAACCAATCATCTGTTAACTCAGACTTTGAAGTTGCCCAGGTCACTCAGACACATCACCAACAGCTGACATCAGTTATTTTCTCTGGTTTGTCACTCCTATTGCTCTAGGAGTCATTACTTAATACCTAGCTTACCACCAACTCCCAGAGAGCTAATGGTCACTGCCTTGTTGTGTATTCCATAAAATAGAAATAAGTGTTTAACTGACTACACCAGGTCCACAGCACCACTCCCATTTAAAAGCACTTTAAAGAGAGATGTTCAGAATTACAAAGGGCTAGAGGCATCATTTTGCAAGAAATACACAAAATTAACTTCTTCCATGACATAGAAGCAGAATTGTTCTTTCACCAGCTACAGCAGTACTCTTACTAACCGAGTCTTCTCGTTATTTGGATGAGTAGTTCCACAGGCGTACTGATGTGCATGAACCCAGTAAGGTCCACTGGCCCCTCCAGTCTGAAAACAATGAGGTTGCTCTCCAATAATTGGCTTACAGAGCAACTGTCAACTAGAAGAGCTCATCCTGTGATTATGAACAGTAGAGGCTTGTTGTTTCAAGTGTAGCTTCCCACAGTTCTAGTCTCAAAGACTAAAGATGCACAGCCTTCAGAGTTCAGGGCAAACTGTTTAATAAATAACATTACTCTTAACGTTAGTTCTGTGTTCACACATACTCCAAGTCTCGATGCTTTGTTGTCTGAATATGTCACTAACTCTTGAAGACATCCTGTATTCAAATACAACATGGGCATTTGGATTTAGGGCCAGAAATGGAAACTATACTTAACATTTTAGCATTATGTAGGTCAACAGGAGTTTAAATGTTGTGGAGCCAAAAAAATCATGCTACCTTTTAACTGCACAGTATATTTTCCTTCCTTTCTTTCTCACTGTGCTACTAAAAATTTAAACACTACTCTGAAACACTTACCAGGCCAAGCATACACTGAGATTCCTGCAATGCACCACAGCATCCCAAGAAACCAACCAGCATCATAAGTGCACCAGCTCCAATAAGGATGTAAACTCCTAAGGAGGGAAAAAAACAAGACAGATGTGTACAGGCTAGTTGAGACCTCAGCAGCAAGGTATAAAAGTAGTCGCTCCACAAAGAGCATCTGCAACATTTTTGACAAGGTCTGAGTTCTTTACTGAGGTATGCCAAGCAAAAAAAGGCCTATGCTTAATTTTTAAAGCAAACACATATCAGAACTTATCATAGAACAGTTTGGGTTGGAAGGAACCTTACAGACCATCTAGTTCCAACCCCCCTGCCATGGGCAGGGACACCCTCCACCAGACCAGGTTGCTCCAAGCCTCATCCAGCCTGGCCTTGGACACTTCCAGGGATGGGGCATCCACAGCTTCTCTGGGCAACCTGTTCCAGGGCTTCACCACCCTCTCTGGAAAGAATTTCTTCCTGATATCCAATCTAAATCTCCCTGCTTTCAATTTAAACCCATTATCCCTTGTCCTGTCACTCCAGGCCCTTGTAAAAAGTCCCCCCTAGCTTCCTTGTAGCCCCTTCAGGCACTGGAAGGTGCCCTAAGGTCTCCCTGGAGCCTTCTCTTCTCCGGGCTGAACAAGCCCAACTCTCTCAGCCTTTCTTCATAGCAGAGGGGCTCCAGCCATCTGGCCATCTTCATGGCCTCCTCTGGACTCCCTCCAACCAGTCAATACCCTCCCTGTGTTTAGGGCTCCACAGCTGGATGCAGTATTCCAGGTGGGGTAGCAATTAAGGTATACCACTACTGCACTTGCACAAGTTTTAGAAAAAAGGGGAAGTTAAAGCTAGAACACATTGTAAGACATTTTACATCTGGCTCAGAGCCAGAATTATCAACTTCTCTTCACATGAACTGTGTTGCAGTTAGAGACAGCTGAAATACTGATTTATCAACATCTGAGAATTCTTGAAGCATGCTACATCTAGGAGAATGGGTATTAGAAGGCATCATAATCATCTGTCATGAGGCTTTAAATGCTTTCCTACCCTGCTATTTCATCAGGAAACACTGAGTTATTGCACCAGTCATGGCAGTACAAGTCAACACTTCAGCTGCCTAACTTACAGCCTCTCTAACTAGAAGAGACTAGACATTTTCTGCTTTTACAAAACTAGTTACTTCTGCCCAGAATTTAGGTAGTGAGTGTCCTGGAGCATAGAGTGAAAACATTTCTGGGCTAAAAGACTCCATTTATGCTCAGTCCTCTCCTCCTAAGCTTGGGAATTGCCACCTTCAGCATTACAGATGCTAGTTGGTGAGAGCAGCCAGATGTAGTGAGAAAAATTAACTCCAAGAGGTTGGCAAGAAAGTACATTTGTATTGTGAAACATGAGACAGACTAATTCTACATGCTTTGTGATGATTACAACATTTCTATCAATATAAACAAAGATACAGTTCTGGCCTTCAGTGACCCAACCAATATTGAAGAAAGCCATACATAAGCCTTTGCAAATGATATTTTCTAGATACATATGCTTAACCAAGTAGATTTTGGCAGCTGATCTAATTTGTTTGTAAGTGATTAAGCCTGACATTTCTTATCAGCAGGAAATCCCAGCACTGGGTTTTTTTATCCCAGCCTAAACTTTTTCCATTTTGAAAGGGAGAGTCCGTCAGAACCTCTTAGTTGATCTCCAGAGGTCCCTTCCAACCCTGAACATTCTGTGACTCTGAAAATAATCTAGTCCAACCCTTCCCAAAGCAGGTTCACCTAGAGCAGATTACAGAGGAACACACTGAGTTGGATTTTGAAAATCTCCATAGAAGGAGACTCCATCAACATTCTGGGCAGCCTGTTCCAGTGCTCTGGCACCCTCAGAGTAAAGAAGTTTTTCCTCAATTATGGGTGGAATTTCCTGTGCTCCAGTTTGTGCCCATTGTCCCTTGTCCTGTCGCTGGGCACCACTGAAAAGGGTCTGGCCCCATCCTCTTGATACCAGCCCTTTAGATATTTGTAACATTGATGAGATCCCCTCTCAGTCTTCTCTTCTCCAGGCTAAACAGACCCAGCTCTCTCAGCCTTTCCTCATAAGGGAGGTGTTCTAGTCCCCTGATCATCTTTGTAGCCCTCCTCTGGACTCTCTCCAGTAGTTCCCAGTCCTTCTTGAACTGGGGAGTCCAGAACCAGACACAGCACTCCAGATGCGGCCTCACCAGGGCACAGTAGAGGGGGAGGATGACCTCCCTTGACCTGCTGGCCACGCTCTTCTTAATGCATCCCAGGATACCATTGGCCTTCCTGGCCACGAGTGCACAGTGCTGGCTCAGGGTTAACTTGCTGCCCACCAGCACTCCCAGGTCCTTCTCTGCAGAGCTGCTCCCCAGCAGGTCACCCCCAGTCTGTGCTGCTGCCTGGGTTTATTCCTTCCCAGGGGCAGGACCCTACACTTGCCCTTGTTGAACCTCATTGGGTTCCTCTCCACCCAACCCTACAGCCTATCAGATCTCATTGAACAGCAGCACAGCCTTCTGGCCTGTCAGTCACCCTCCCAGTTTGGTATCTTCAGCAAACTTGCTGATCTTTAGGGTCCCTTCCAACCCAAACCATTCTATGATTCATTCAAGTCACTGATGAAGATGTTAAACAGGACTGGACCCGGCACCAACCCCTGAGGAACCCCACTAGCCACAGGCTGCCAGCTAGACTCTGCACTGCCAGTCACAACCCTCTGCGTTCTCTTATTCAGCCAGTTGTCAATCCACCTCACCATCAACTCATCCAACCCACACTTCCTAAGCTCACCCATGGGGATGTTATGGGAGACAGTGTCAAAAAGAATTCAGTAGGATAGAAAGCTTTTGAGGAACTTGCTTTGCTATTAAGTGCAAATGGACTGATTCTTTCGATTTCCCACTGGAAGCTGCAGTCAGTAACTAAGCCCAGAAAAGCATTAACACACTAATTCCTGTTAGACTTCTTAAAACTCAGTTTAACCTATAGAGATTTCAAGTAGGTTTCACCAACTGCATTCAGCCAGTAACTTAAGTACTGCATAATAAAACTTTTATGTTTTAGGAGGTTGAAGAGTTAGACTACCCAAAATAAGACTTGTTAAATATTCAGCTCAATGGCTAAGTTTAGATTTCTGTTCTGATTTCCAAGGTCCAGTTAAAAGCATCTGGAAACCCTCCTGGCAGCTGCAAGAATAACCCAGTTTGCTACCATGTCAGCATATCAAGGGTGAAATACAAGCTCTCTCAAAAATAAGCCGTCTGCATGCCTGTGCCCTCTTCATGAAATCATACAAATCCCAACTATGGTCTCTAACAAGTCTAACTCATCATTCCTAACTGTATTCCCTGTAGACACAGGCTACCCTGGTACTATAAGGCTACAATACAAGTTGCACCTCCCAGCATGCCTTACACTGTTCTTACTGATCCTTCAGACACCAGTTTGGGTGTTGGGACAGACAAGTAGCTCAGCAGAAGAGCCACTTTCCTTGGCAAGAGAAAGACCAACCCCACTGCAGATGGCTAACAAGTGCTGCTGAAACAGGACATGGCAAAACCAGGTACTACAGTGATGTGAAACATATAAGAATTGTCCAAATCACTGACAGACATGCTGGTAAAAAGAGGTACGTATTTTAATTTTCTTCATTTCTAATTGTCAGAGGTCTTCATGCTCAGCAAGGGTTTGAGCACCTACAGGTGACAGAAGCACATGTTCTTCAGCCCAAGCCTAAAAGTAACTGTAGAAATCAAAATGTTACAGTTGGGATGAATTCTGATTCAGTTAGGAACTCCTACAATATTAGAGTAAGAAACTGAACATGCATGTTTGTGCCCCAGTTGGTAATCTTGCAGAACAGAGTATGTTGAGGAATAACTTCCACCTGGCCTAACTAAAGCAGCATTGATCTAGGCTGCCTGTAGTAGCTGCACATATTGACCAAGACATCTGTGCATCCTTTCCAGTATGTTCAGCATAAATGAGCATACCTAGGGCTGTAATACTTAAACAGTATGTATGCTCCTTCCAAGAGATGAGCTGTGGGTTTGGGTGGCCTAGGTTGGTCACTTTAGAGGGAAGAAATTAGTTATTGATGTCATCTGTGACTACTCAGAGCCAAACTTCACTGACTCATTGTGAGAAGCATCAGGAAGAGACATCATCCATGTCTACCAGGAGTCCCTGGGATTACAAGACACCCAACAGCACCCAAAGGGGAACTGCAGGGTTTGAGCTGGGAAAAAGAAAGTGATAGACAAAGCATGAAGAGCCAAGAAACTGCTGGTGTGACACTGCTGTCATGCAGACAGCAGCACACAGGCCAGGCCCTGCACCAGCCAGAGAAGCTGCTCTCCACCCCACCGAGGCTATTTAGGGCTGGTTTGCCTTTAGCCTTTGAGGCAGATAAGGTTTCGAAGCAGTCAGGAAATCCAGGTGCCAAAGCACAGTCTGTCACCCCCAGACATCTTCCAGCTTACCCGTGTAAAACGTCGTGTTGTTGGATTCCAGTTCAAAGATGCTTTTGGTCTGCGAATCAAACCGAAGCCATAGTCCAATTGCAAGAACTGCTGTCCCTGCAAGCTGTAAGAACAAATAAGCCTTGTTAAATAATCCCAGTTAATACATTCACCCTTGCATTAGTAACAACAGCTGAAGTAAACACAGGATACAACTCTTAAAGATGGGGTGACAACCATCCTAAAAGGATGGCAATACCAAAACCAGAACAAACAGTTCCTGACAGGAGGCATCTTGTTGGCAGATGTGTTTACATATTAAACTACAATGCCACACAAGAACAATGCTATTCTTGTTCTTTACTGCAAACGCCCAAGGCTTACTGAAGGGCCAAGTGTCAGTATTTCCACTGACCCCTCCACCCACTGTTTTATTCTGGGTGACTGCAGTGATGTTGCATGAGTTCCTGATCTTAAATCTTCACACTGAAGGGCAAGCGTATCACAAGAAAAAGTGTCTTGTAAGGCCAGCTAAAAATTTTAACATCCTAAACAGACTAGTATGAGTCCAGTGAATCACAGTGTAGAGTTCAGAAAGGCTGCTCTTCCTTGCAAGAATAGGAAAAACCAGTAAGTTATCCCACTGACAGGAAGAAAATACAGGCTGCAGAAATAGCAATGTTGCTCTGTACTGATCTTCAACAACGCAACCAAATTTTAGATAATAGTTTGGGTTATTTTATCATCATCTCTGCCTGTGTGCCTCCACGTTCCTCTTAACATTGGCATCTGTGTTGGTGGCAAGTTAGTGTGTCTAAATTAACTTCTGGATGAAATATCTGGCAGAAGACAGAAGTGTTGCAGGAAAAAGGGAAATGCACTGTGGCAAGTCAAACACTAACAGTTTGCTTTGAACAGACCGAATCCTCCCCACTTTAAATAAAACCCTGGGGTCCTCTCACATGCAAAAAAACAGAAATAGAAAGCTGGAGAGTGCTGCTCAGCTCCTCCTTCTCTCCTTCAAAGACCATTTAACTACCAAAGAGAGCTCTACAGAAGTGAGATGAGGACAGAAATACCACACATTGCAGGAGACATTAGAAATTTAAACTTGAGGGAGCAATAAGCTTATAAAATCTGGAGTTTTGGTTAGGTGAAGCATGCATAAGAAAAGCCTTCTGTCTGATAAGAAATGCCTTCTAGAAGGGAACAACATTCTTTATGTGCCTCCAAGAAACTGGGAAGTGTTTACTAATGTCAATTTTCAGTGAGGATATGGAAGGCATTCCCACAGAAAGCCCTCATGGGCATACTCCTTTCACACCAAGCTCAACTCCCCCAGCCCCACGGTCTCCCCATGGGGAGGCAAGGGCCCTTTCTCCCTGCTACGGGAGCATTTGCATTCACAGGCAGGCACAGTTTTGCTGCCCATGGTTGTCTCCCCTACCCTCCTAGGTTTGCTGTTCCAAAAAAACCAAAACCACCTAGCAGGGAGCACTGAAAATTCACACAGAACAAAGGACAGAGCAAACCAAGTGTTTAAGGGAAGGTCTACCCCTTGTAGCTTCTCAGCAGAAAGTCTCCCAACTGAAATGATGAAGGGCTCAAGTATCAGTGAAGAGATGCCAGCCATGCCAGAAAAACCAGCATTTCTTGTATGGCAGGCACTTGACTCCCAAGCCCGCCTCAAAGAGGAGCTGCAGGGTTTTAGCTGGGAAAACGATGAAGTGATACACAATGCAGAAAGAGCCAAACCCAAACGGAGGTTTCCAGACCTATGCAAAAGCCACTTTGTTGGTATCACGGGCATGTAGGCGCAGGCTTACTCACCAAGCGCACAGCAAGAACAAAGCCTGCACATACCTGCTGCTTCCCTTATTAGGGCTACACTCACAAAATAATTTTAAGCTATGTCCAAGAACCTTCGTGGTACACAGTATGTCACAACAGCATTACTTCTTCAGTTTATTGTGCCACAGTAGCACCTCAGAGTAAGGGAAAGGTGCAAGAACAGGACCAACAGAGAGAAGGGTTGCTGCTCTGCCTATACTCACTCCTACAGCATCACTTGAAGAAAGCCTTTGCAATCTTACCTTGCTTCAGTTCAAAAGCCAGAGAGGCTTAGTGATGGAAAAACTTCATACACTACTTCTAGCCTACTGCTAAGTCACCCAGTATTTAATAATACTCTGAGACTCACTTTCCTGAGGCAAACAGTCTTCAGCTTTCATAGGCATCTGGACCTGCAGCATTAGGAGAACCTACAACCTCTGCTTGTTTTGCTTGGAACTCATGAGCTACAAAACCACAAGCCTGAACACACACTGCTATCTGCGTCTACCTGTGTTTGTGGTTTGAGAAGCCTCAGTGTTCGAGCAGAGCTCAGGGGCAGCACTGCAAACTGAAGAGGGCACAGCAAGTGACTAAAACCCAGAGCTGATCCCCCAGCAGAACTTTAAGGTCAGAGTATTCAAACGGTGAAGAAACCCTAATCCATACCACAACCATGCAGATAATCTTACAAGTCCAAGCAAAGAAGAAGGCTCAGTTAATGATCTCTTCAGAAACAAACTGGTTGGTTAATATTAGGGAGAACATACCTAATATGGTCCTTTCAAAAACCAAGCTTAACTCTTGGTGGTGGAGAAGGGTTAAGTGGCATGTTTTCCCCTTGGGAAAGCAGAAAAAGTTATGATCTCAAGGAGGCAAGAGACTTTCTACAGTATCACAGGACAGCAATAATACTTCATGCCAGCAAGCTGTTCCACACCACTAAGAATATGGTAGGATTAAATAAAGTGATAATTCCCTCCATGGTGGACTAGAAAAACTGCAGCTCTTTACAAGAAAGAGTGACTTATCTTGGTTTACAGAAAGCAGACTTGTGTCCTCAGTTTGTGCTCTTCCTACCCGCTATAACCACTGAACTAAAAGAGGCAGTTTTAAAGCAGAAGGCAAGGAAGTAATTTGAAGCTTCAAGTTTCCACCAAAACAAGAAGAGACTGAGGAAGAGGCAGCACAGCCCCACAGACACCCGCGGCACTTGGCAGTGCCTCCCACCGACCTGGCACCCCAGAGGCTGGTACACAGGCACCCCTCTGCTTACTGATGCTGTGCCAGTAGGTTTTGGCAGCTGTGTTGGGGTGCTTTTGGTAGCTGTGTTTTACCTCACCATGTTTTACCTCAGGGGTGTTAAGCCCCCTGCCCAGGCAGGCTATGTGGAAACAGATCTGAAGAGCTGGTTGTTGGCTTCTTTATCCAACGTTTTCCTGAACTAACAGACCAATGGGCCTGTTTTGTCACAGGAGTTGAGCAATGCAGGATATTCCTAAGTAGATCTATCCTGTGCTGAAAAAGAAATTTAACAGAAAAATAAACCTATTTCCCTGAAGCTAGTCACTTTGTGTATGTAAAAACATACACAAATAAGAGAACAGCAGGTTTGTGTGCTTAGGAAACATTACTACAGAAAAATACTTCCTACCAGTATAGGAAAGGGAACTCAGAAAACAGTTTTTCTACCAATCTGACTAAAATGTGAGGTTAAAGGGGTACTATTCACTCACTGTATTGCAAAAGTTTGTGGCAACGATTTTCCAGTAACAGCATGTCCTGGCACACGTATGCTGCCAACATCCCTGCCCAGGCTAGCCAGGCTTCCTTTTGTTCTCCCTATAACACTACAGCTCCCAGCTCACTTCTATCCTATAGCTGCAGCAGACATACACTAAGCAAGGATAAAAATCCCTGGTTATTCCTCCTCTAATCCTATGGAGGCTTCTTGCAATTGTTTATGCATCGCACACAAACACACACACACACACCCCCATTGCCTCAAAGGCTCTACTCCTGCATGCATCTTTCTACCTGTTGCAACAGGTAAAAGCAGCCTTTTGGGTCTGTCTTCCTGAGGCAGCTCTGCACCTTCTCCAGCAAACCTCCTGTGCAGGAATTCCCTCTTCTCATCCAGCCCCACACACTGACAAGTGCCTTCTCTATAGTTAACCCTTTCTATTGCTCCAGGCTGCCCCTTACCAACTACATGGTTTGGCCTCTAAGCATATCTGCTGGTGTCTCACAGTATTTATCTTCCACGTTCTGCTTTCTTTTAGCCTTCCATGTGACAAAAGAACTGACAAAGGGTCTGTACCACTGGAGAGGATAGTCACTATGTACTTGAGATGAGAAACAACCCATCTATCCTGGAGGCAGAAGCCATACAGAATACTCTGCCTTCCTCCCTTCACTGTACTCGGCTACTTTCAGCATGAACTTGGAACATTCAGTGCTGAGGCACGCTATCAAGCAATATCCACTGCATTTTCTTCCTCTAACACCTAAGCTTTCACAGATACAATCTCCCAGCCAAAGGCTTGCGCAAAGAATCATTAGATTTAATAATACTTGTATAAGCACACACTGAAAGCTTGCGCTTTTCAAACTAGAAATTCCAACTTTTGTTAATATATCCCATGATACAGCAGCGTATGACACTACTTTGGGGAAGCTGGGAAGTTTAGTTTTAACCGCTATTTTGCAAGTTCCCTTCTCGCCTTGTCACCTTCATCCTTCTTGAGAAGCCACAATACCTGGCCAGCAACCCACTTGCTGCAGACACCTCACAGCATCTTACCTTTCCAGACAGAACTGCCCATCAAGGCTCAAGCAGTTATCAAGCCCCTACAGCTGGTAGAGGAAGCTTAGGGAGGGGGTCATCCTCCCCCCTCCCCCCACCCCCAACATCCACGTGATTACTACCAGTCCTTCCTCCATTTCTACAGCATCAAAGCAGGGGTAGAGAAGAAATGAGACACTGCAAGAGCTCCCGATACATGTATCAAAGGCTTTTTTACAGCCTCTGTACAGGAAACTATACATTCTACAATTTTAGCACATTCAGGCAACATGCAACTCCAAGTTCATGGCATTATCTCAAGCACAAGGTAAGTTAACATGTGGAAATACAGTAAGGTCAGTCAAAAATAAATACGGCTTTCAGTGTTGTCAGCTCAGCATTGCAGCTAACAGAATACTGTTATTAATTTTCTTGAGGTAAGAAGGCTCTACATGACTGTTCCTTATGTAGGTGTTACCCAGGGTGTGCCAAGAGTCACTACCTTTTCTTCATCTCATAAACAGGTACAAACTTTTAACTGAAAATCTGACTCAGGGCTTCCTCTGTATTAAGACAAAACTCTTCCCTCACCGTGCAAGATGACATATGAACAAAGCCAGAACCAGGTATCTAACACTGCAAAGCACATGGGCAAACAAATCAGGCGTGTTCTGAGCAGTCGTGAACTGCCTGTTTCTGTCCTGTTACCCGCTGATACACTATAAATAAAAACATAAACAGTAAGTACAGATGGGGCTCAACATCACTCTAAACCCTTGATTATAGGATTAGTGTTATCCAAAACAGCACGTGTTTTCAAACTTTAGGGAGGGAAAAATGCTTTCTTAACAGACACACAGTGGATGATAGCAGTTATATAAGAAACTGCAGCTATTTCCAAACACCTCTGAAAAACAGCAGATTGGAAAGGAAGTGTTTTCTTTCTGCTCAAGCTAGTTTCAAGAATGTTGTGGGCTAAGTTAATGTCACAGCGCTCATTGCAATAAAATGGTGCTCCAGTACAGTAGGAGCAGCATTACAGAATTCCTGAACCACTGCCAAGACTAGTGCCCATTTCACACAAGTTCCTATTCAGAAGCCAGTCTACTATATTTGCAATTTAAATTGCAAATAGGAGGTGGGACTGCTAGAACTCCAAGCACAAGTAGCTTCACAATCAGGTTTCTCAAGACAACACCCTCCAACTCCATTCCTGACTTTACACCACTTACCAGACTTAATACTATTGAGCTGAGCCCAAGCAGCATAATGTAATTCAGTTTTAGTCAGCAACTAAATCAGTTGCTTGGTGAAAGCAAAAGCAACTAATTTGTGTGCTTATATGCACACACACACAAGGAACACATCTCCCGGCCCCATCTACCAAGTCCTCTTCTCCACCTGAGCAGGGAGCACCCTCTGCAGAAGTCAGAGCACCAAACCTCTACCAGCTGTTCCTGGTGCAGCATGAGCAGACAAGATTATGGTTCAGGACACAGTCACGAGTATCTTCAAGTTACAGGAGGAAGAGAGCCCTGCAGGCCTAATGTTACTCTAGCAGGCACTCCCACAGCCAAATGCATTTGTTTGTGTTACATAAAACACTCTGAAGAGCCGAGAGTCCAAACGAGACAGTTGCCTTGTAGTGTAAAGGAGAAAGATTACAATTGCTCAAAGACTCAATATGAACTGTGACCATATGCTGCAGCACTTCTTTGCATATAATACATTAAATTATAAATATCAGCAGCAGATGTCTTTGTATTCCAAAAAATTCACAAGGGAAAAAAAACTTGCATTTAAGTTTAATGATCCAAGCTTTTGTTCAGCAGCCGAACGCCAGTGGGAGGACATGCAGGCACATGCTCCATACATGTGGCCATGCCAGGCACTTGTCTGACATGCACCAAGCTGCTCAGAGGAGCCAACAGTTTTACTAGGAAAAGACTCTGTCACTAGGGCCAACAAGCCTGAGCAAACCCCAGAAAGTAAAGGAAATCAGCTAGAGGTAGTCCCTCATTACACAACTCAAGGTAATCAAGCATATGCTTGCACCACAGTTATTCGAAACCAGTCTCACTAAGACCACTTAGGCATAAGGCCCATAATGTGATGTTTCCATTGACTCCTTACCAAATTTGAGCTGGCCTGGCAGGAAAAAAAAAGCACACTGTGAGTTCTATATCAGCCTCAACACCTCCCTTGCCAACCCCAAACCAAACCCCAAACCAAACCCCAAGCTTGCAAAGACCTGAACGGGTACAGCTTTCATTACAGATCAGACTACAGTGCCAGGGCCAGCACCAGTAACCTGGAGACAGAAGAGCTGTAGGCAAACCCAGGTGGGAGCACACCAGCCCTACCTAAAGGAGCACAACCACAGTGTGAAACCTGGTGTTTGCAGCAATACTTGAACTGAAAGCAAGATGCATCCATCCCTCAGAGGGGACTTGATTACCTAATTTATTCATCTGCTTAAGTGTAACAGTAAAAAAACATTCCCTGCAAGTTAAATGTGTGCAATGGTTAAACCAGACTTCAGAGGCATGACAAGCATTTCTAGCAACCATCCATGAGTTCCTGTACCCACAGTTCAGGCCACAAGCATGTTTTAACCAAAGCTCCAGAGTCCCAAAAGCTTGAGATCATCATGCTAGTGAGATACATGCCTGGTGTGGCCTTACAAACTGTAGAAAAGCCATCAAACCAGTTGCCCTCAATCTAGCACAGCATCCTACAAGGCAGCTCCTCAGGAAGGGTATCAGAGCAGGGCAGACAGTAGCATTTCCCAGGACTAACCACCCACTTTACATGTTGACCATTTACTGGCTGCACAGAGACACAGGTGGCACCTTTGGAAAAAAGTTAACAAGGGCTGCCAAACTGCATTCATTAGATTCCCCTTGACCTGCATGCTCCACAATGTGCTGGGGAGAAAGCACCACCGCCATCACTGTGTGCACAGCAACCTTTTCTGAAACTGCCTCTTCTCAGACTACCTACCCCTCGGCTCTTACTAACTCTTCCAATACAGTCAAACCATACCTATGATCTGGCCAGTCACGATCCTACAGGCCTCCAGCATGTTCCCATCATCTGTTTCCAAGCTGAAGAATCCCAATTCACTCAACAGTTCCCAATAGCAGAAACCCTCCTCTTCCTTTCCCAAACATTACCATGCTCCACTACATTCCTCTCAAAGCAAGCAGAGGACCAGAGCAGCCCACAGCACTGCAAGGTACCAACACACCATGGATTTACACAGTGGCACCATCTTTACTTCTTTCCAGGTCCTTCAGTTCTGAAGCTGGTTTTCATCTGCTGCTGAGCATGCACTTGATGCTTTCATGAAGCTACCATAAACCCTTTTCTCCCAAAACTTCATGCCTCTGGCAGCAGATGCCCACAAGCCAACTAGTTCTGAAGCTTCCTGCTTCTGCCTCCCACAGGTTACTCAATGCATACCTATGGTGAGTGGCACGTTCTGCTTTGTCAGCATGCACCCGTATCATCCCTCGAATAATGGATGCTACTCAAGCACTAAAGTGTTACCTCACATGCTTTTCCAGATTAGCTGGGACTGTGTTGACCACCACACAGTTCACTCCTGCATGCCAGCTCTACCGGTTCTCTCTGCCACAGGAAAGCTCCACCTCATCTCAGCCCTGCCTCCACCCAGTCAGCAATTTCATCCCAGCCAGGATCTTATTCCAAGACTGCTTAGTTTCCCTTGGAGCCCAGAAATTTCCAGGAGACATTGAACAAGTGATCTAACACTAACCAGGGCTTGCTCTCTCAGAGACACAGGCTTCTGAAGGCTTCAAAGTTAACAGGTTCCTGAAGACTGACTTCTCCCCTTACACTAGCCCTTCTCCAACATCACATCTCCTTGTGTACACAAAAATTTTTAAAGAATATTCTCCTCTGCCTATTCCAGAGGCGCCACAGTGCCACCCTCTACATACCCCCAGAACAAAACAAAACACCCAGCCTCAAATTCACCACATTCCAGCCCTCCAGCACAGAGGTGGGTGGTAAACAAGAGGCTTCACCTAATCGCAATGCATTTGTAGTTCTGGAGTAACTGTTGTGTGACCCTGGCAAGTGGTTAATCAGCATTTGCTGTTGTTGGTTCACCACCTTTTCATCAAGGGATCAATTCACACTTGTGAGGAATCCAGAGTCAGACAGGTTATGGCACTGAACGTCCCAAGGACATCCAGCAAGAGAAAGTCCAGCAGAACTTCACTTCTAAGTCACTTTTACACCTGGATAGATTACAACCTGCAATGACTCCCTGGGATGCTTCCTGGTCCTAATGTGTCTGAAGGGGGATCTATTAGTTGCATCTGCTTTTGCAAGTTATTCCTAAAGCTTTCTTTTGGCCTGCCCTACATCTGACCAGCCAGCACTTATGAACCTTTACCTCCTTCCTTTGGACACAGCTTCAGCTTTCAGTGGTCTCCCAATTTTTGTTTTAATAGCCTCCTATACCTCATGCCCTCACTCAAGCCTCTGATAGAGGCAAATACATGCCACGTAACATGCAATCTGTAAATACCTGTGGTTTACTGCAGTCCGCTTAAACGCCTCACCTGTCCTTTTGAGGGAGCTTACTTTGAAAGAGGAGGTACTATGTAAGCTTGACCACATCTTCACAGGACCTTTTAGTTTCTGTTGCTCTGGGAGGCACACTGAATCTAACATCACTGCCACCACTCCCAAGTGGCACTTGGGCAATAGGACCCCACACGTGGACCCCTCAGAAGCAAGCAAAGGTTCACTCCTCCTGTTGGGGCCGAGAGGGGAGAGGAGAGGGATGTGTCGTGTCACAAGGCCAAGAACCAGTCACTGATTGTGCCTTCAAGTTTAGGATCAGAACTGCACTCAGGCACAACATTTTTGCTCGATTTACTTCCATTACTTAATGGACTTTTCACATCTCCAATGCCATAAGAAACATTAAAGCCTTCTTTCTTCTTAGAGTTATTCCTGTCCTCTAGTACTGCCTGCCCCAAGACACCTTCTCTTTACACTCTTCTTTGACCCTGAACAGTGCAAAACAGCCCAAGAGTTTGCTACTTTGTTCCGCCACAGAGGCCATGATGTTCACTAACACCACACATGAACCACCCCTTGGACAGTCTTCATAGGGCACAGACAGATGCAGGAAGCCCTGCAAGTCAAGGACCACTCCAGATGACCTACAAGCACACTCACCCCTGGCTAACCCTAGCTGCTTGCATCTACTGTCTCTTGGTGCTCCCACCCACTTGTAAGGACATCTCAAGAGGAAGAAGCATTCACCTCCCTTTACTTCTTTCTCACTCTTTCTGCTCTTTTCCCCACATCCTAGCTGTGTTTCAGTGAGCACGGCCATCCCCTGTGAAGGCCACTCAAAGAGCTGCATCCTCATGGCTCCTCTGGGGAGCAGCACCAGCATCCCTCCCCCACCACCACTCCTCCTCCTCCCCTCCACCCTGTTAAGAGGTCAAGTCTGCATCCATGCTTACTGGGCACCCAAAGGCACAAGTCAAGCTTTTGAGCTTTAGTACCATGAACCCCCCAAGCAACAGATGCCTCCCGAGCTAAAAGAGAAGATGCTCCCTATTCTCAGCGCTGGGCCCTGGAGAGTAGAATGGCAACACATTAAGAGCATCTTTAAGGCGAAGACTTTGCTACAACAAGCTATAAAATAGTTTGTAGAAAGTCTGTAGCTTAACAACAACAACAAAAAAAACCAAAGCAAACCGTTAATATTTCCTCCTGTTTCTACAAGAGGTTTAAGCACTTCACTGACCTAGAGGTTTCATCCAGCGGTTGCCAGGCTTCTTACCACCTATAACCCTCCAAAAACAACCCGCTCCTCACCCTCCCAGCAACTCTCAGGTGGCAATACATGCTTTCCTGCGTCAAGTTCCTCTGAACAAGTTCCCTCTATTGCAGCCCAGTTTTGTTTTCTTTGACGAAACGCGTTTTTAAGTCGAGAGATCCGTCAGCACCGTATCAAGTCACCCCATGCGCAATACAGGAACCGACCCCAGAAGTCGTTTCTCCGCAAAGCTCCAACGCCCTGCGCCCTGACACCGCCTGGCAAACGAGATAGTCGTGCCACGAACTGCACCGAAGACACAGCTGCCACTTGCAGCGGGCTGTTCCTACAGATTACACTGTTGGAAGATTTTCTTTACGGGACGCTGCCCAGAAGATCCGAGACAGAAGCCACAGCTCCAGCCGAGGCTCCTGCTGAGTTCACGCACCCGACGACCGCGACCACCACTAACTTGCGAGGAACCGGCGCCCCCCACCCCCTCTTTCAGCCTTCACGCCGGAAAAGCTACCGAGAAGTGCAGCCCGCAGAGAGTTTCTGGGCGAGCGCTGCAGGCGCTGCGGGGGGCAGAAGCCACCTTCACCCCCAGCACCCCCCGCACCGGCGGCTCACACAGCCTGCCCTGCGCTCGCTGCCGCGCCAGGTAACCGGGCGCCGCTGGGGAGGCGCCCGGCGAGGCGGCTCCGAGCCCCGCGGGGGAAGAGGCGCCGGCCCGGGGCCAAAGCGCCGAGACGGCCCGCCCGGGGCCGTGGGGAGAGCGGCGCGGCGACGCCCCACCCAGGCGCCCCGCAGGTACGGCGGCCGCCCCCGGAGAGGCAGGGGAAAGCCCCGCAGGGTGAGGGAGGGTGGGGGGGAGCAGGGCCGGGCACTCCCCCCATCCTCCTCCTGAGGGACGATGCGGGGTGAAAGAGTAAAAAACCAGCAAAAAATCCCAAACGACAAAACCCCCCCAAACACAAGCACCGCTCCCAGCACTTTGTCCCCGCGGGCTCCGCTCCCCGTGGGTTCCGCTCCGCCGAGGAGCGCCGGGGCAGCAGCGAGGGGGCGGGCAAAGCCCCGCCGCGGACTCGGCAGCGGGGGGCTCCCCCTGGACCGGGCGCGGGTCCCTCACCCAGAAAATGAAGTTGAAGCCGAAGAGCAGGTACTTGATGCACTTGGTGCCTCCTTTGAGGGGCATGGCGGCGGTGGTGGCAGCGGGCGTGCAGCAGCAGGGACGGTCGCGGCAAGGAGACCTCTGCCCGGAGCCACTCCTTAAATCCGGCTCTCCCCAGATCTTTGCCGGACTCCCCCCACCTTCCCGCGGCCGCCCGGCCCCCTCTCCGCCCCCGGGCCGCGCCCCGGGCCGGCCGCCCAATGGCCCGCTGCCTCTGCCGTCCCGCACCTGCCGCCCCGCCCCGGCAGCGGCCGCTCCCCGCCGCCTTGCTCCCCGCCCGGGGCCTGCGCAGGGAGGGGGAGAGCCCGGGGGATCCTCGCGCCCGGCTACCGTCGCCCCGGGGGAAATAATTCGGTGATAAAACAGCGTAATGGGCAAAAAAACGTGGATAGATTTGTTCCGCGTGCGGGCCAGCACTTCGCCTGCTCTGGCGCAGAGCTGGTGTAACGTAGATGCGCCGGTCCGGCTTAAGTGGCGCAAGATAAACTTGGAGCACAGGAATAAGCCGAACTTCCAGCATACCGCTTTCATCTTCCACAGACGCCTGTGCGAGCTTCTGAGCACGCAGTTTAGAAACCTCGGGTGGGATACGGTTCAGCTGATCCACAGGAACAGGCTTGTGCACGTGTCCTTAGGTCACTCCGGTTGGGAGACGAAAGTTAACTTACGGCCAAGAATTTCCCTTTGCTTTTAATGGGAAGTTCAGCACTCAACTTCTGAGTCTGTTAGCAATGAAAACTGAGGTTTGTACCTTCATTTATCTTTAACCAGTGCGATTAGAAATTCAGCAGTTACTGAGAGTCGAAAAAACCCGAGTGGAACAGAAGGAACGGAAAAGGCTTCCTGAAATGCAAATGAAAACATGTTGGAGTTACTGTTGCCAAAATAAATTATAAGATAGAGCACATTCCAGAGCTAATACAGCGGAGGAGATGTTGAATTGGGCATCTGTGTCACAGCGCAGGTTGCAAAACATTTATATGTTTCCATCAGAAAGCAAGGCAGAAAAACAAGGGACTAGGAAAAACGCAAGAACGATAGCGAACGCACAAGCGCAGCCGAACCCAGAGGCCTCTGCGGCTGCTGCGCCACAGATGGAAAAGGAACGTTTGGGAAGGGTGGCTGGCTGCTGTGCGGCGGTTGGTGCCTGGCGGTAGCCAAGCAGCGACCGTGCCCTGATGGCCTGAGTGTCTACAGGTGGAAGAGTGGGGAAGCCGTGGCGTGTTAAATGGTGCCATCAGACGTTTTCTGCTGCTCTTGGTTTGGGGTCTCTAAACGGGCCGGTAGTGGATGAGCTTGACTGCAGAGAAGAGAGCAAACAGCCCTTCACTCTAGGCAAACTCGACGTGAAACATTGGTTGTATAAGTCAGGAAAGGGAACCGGGGGGATTGATGCTGCCCACAACAGTGTAGATCCAGCAATGCGACAGTAGGAAATGTACCTCACTGAAACGTTTATGGTAACTGACCACTGGGCAGGTGAAAGCATGTGTCTCACTCCGATGTGACTGATTTTCTGTACGGCTTTTGTTGTTGGGGGTGGTGGGGGTGGGGGTGGGGGGTGTTGTTTGTTTTCAGCGTTGCCGTTAACAATTTATGCCTGTTGATTAATATCAGTAATATGGCTTTCCTTAACTTTCTAAAGTTAGGGATAAAAGAAAAACTTTGGATAAAAGAAAAAAAAAAAAAACCAAACTAAACCAAAAAAGCCACAACCCCGCTGTGATATTATTAAGCTTTTCATGCTTATACTGTGTTAAAACACCACCCCTTAAAATGCAGGGACAGCGGCCTTTCGACCAGAGGCAAGAAAGGGACCTGTTGGATCAAAACCTCCTGTGAATTTGTGCTTACTTAAAGCTAAACACTCCCCAATTATCTGGCAAATAATTTATGAAGAAGGGAAAACAGTTTGTGCATTTTTAGTATTCTCAAGAATATGGAGTGAAATTAGAATTTGTGCTTATGTGGCTTTTTTCATTCCACGTGAAGGGGCTGGACAGGATATTCACATTCCAGCCTTTGGGAGTCTGATGATCTGGTAGACACATCTCTCTGAACCTATCTGACTATTGAATGAGATAGTAATCCACTGAATTTCTGCTTAATAGAAATCACTAATGGAAATTCATGACCTTTGTAGAAGCACTTCGGAATGATTTATTATTTGAAAACCTTACATTTATGTGGGATAATAGGCCAAAATATTTTGCATGAAATATTTATTATCAGCACTTAAAATGGTACTGGATGGTTAAAGTGTTATTTTGTCCTACTGCAACAGAGAAGCACAAACTCAGGATATTGCTGATAAGAAGAAACCTGATTTTACCAGAAGGATCTTAGTTACCTTTCTAATCATCTAGACATGACACTTAGTTTTCATATACAGACAAGCTGAATTATTTTCTCCTATTTGCATGGGAAACTAAATGTCGTTTGGTCAAACAGTGGAGTGTTTGCTTCTCACCAAGAAGGGCTGTTTTCTTGGGCTGCACTATCCAAAGGACCTTGACCCTTTGATAAATAAAGCAAGGCAAGAGAGAAAGGGTTTCTCTCCTAATGGTATTAAAGGATGGTGGGAACTGCTGGCAAGTACTGCAGAAGGACTGAGGTTCACAGCCTCCTTGACCCGTTCTCCTTGATTCCCCACACCTTTACGTATATGCAGGACTGGTGTCAATTAGCTTAATTCCTTTAGCCTTCTTTGCGTAGTTTCAGGTCTTTTAAGATGTTTCTTTCAGCTTCCTTAAACAGCCGGGCATAAACGATTCAAACCGCAGAGAGATAAGTACAAAGCTTTCCCCGGTGAAGGATAGGGATTAACGAAGTTTCTTGAGAAGTGTGGATTAGAGGAGAAAAATAATAACAATTTTATTCTTTGTGGAGAAATAACATCTCTGACTGTACTAGCCAGACAGGAAAGGGAAGACAAAATAACCTGTTTTGCTTGCTTTTTAGCTTCAGTGAAATTTTTTTGCCTGGTAAGTGGTGACTGGTACACTGTGGTGGGCTGGATGCAACTGCCCCAGTGCGGGCTGTACAGCCACACTGCTGAGAGTGTAGGATAACCCAGATGCTACAGGTGTAGGGCCTGTGGCTTCCTGTCTCCCCTTACTTCTCAAAAATCTACCCCTCAAAAATTCGTATGTGAAGCTTCAGGTTAAGTGCCTTACTTCTTCTGGCCTAACCTGTGCAAGCAAAGTTTACGGGTACTGACTGGTTCTTTTCAGTGCAGCAATAATTCGGAATGGTGTGATACACAGGAGAGTGATGGGTAAGTGGTTCCTGCTGGCTATCCCACCTAGGGCTGCGAGGGAGAGCCTGGTCTTCCAGCAGAGGAGTTAAGATTTTCATTTCATTGCAGTAGTGACTCATAGGATCAGTCATGCTGATAACACTGTGTCAAAGGAGCCGGCCTTTTTCCGCTGCTGGAGGAAAACTGTTTGGTGTTTGGTATCCATAACAGATTAATCTGGAAGAACTCATGCTGTGATTGAAACTGTGCATCCTGGAAGTTTGTCTGCCTTCTGCCACGGGAGAAAGACTGCATAATCCACAAAGCTCTGTGGGATTTCACTAGAAATTAGATCTTCGTCTATAACTGTGAGTGTAGCTGGAAGTAAAGACCTCAAGCCAGACCTCTTCATTTTCTATGTTTCCAATTCACTTCTTCTTTGTCTCATTTTTTTTTTTTTAAAGTGAGATTTGAAGAAAATTGGAAGAGATTTAGGCACATCCTTGCAAATGTTTGGCATAAGAACTTTTTGTACAATACATCCATAGTGATAATGTCAGGAGAGTAGCTGGAAAATCTCAGTGTGAATTTAGGAACTCTTATATTCTTTCATAATCTGTTACCATTTTCAAACGCTGAGATAAAAGGCGTGGAATAAAAAGCAAAAATATTGTATTCGTAGTTGTTTAAATTTAAACTTTTTGTTTAAAGTTTTAGCATAAACATCAGTTCCAAATAATTCAGACTCTTACTATTCCCAGTGATGGAACTAGGTCATTTTAGGATGGAAGGATGAGGAAAATGTCATCGTTCTACTTAGGGAAAAGAAAACACACCTGCTTTTTTCATTGTCATGGAGTACAAAAAATAATCTTGATACCCCTTAATTTTGCATATAAACAGTTTGACACCATTGAATATGTAGCCTACAGTTTAACTCCTTTTCAAGTGAAATGACTGTTTAAGACCCTCATGCTGCAGATAGTAGTGCTTGTATCTGGTTTTCAGTATGTGAGCAGTCTTGTGTTTATAGGATGAGAGCCCAAAGCTTTTATAAACAGTAGGCTGTTGGTAGTGACAAATGCTGTGACTATGAAGGATTGCAAAATGCCTTTGGAAATCATGACTGTAGCACGTATGCAGCTGTAAGTGTGATTCATCCAACTACTCCTATTTTGATGTCTGTATGTGTCAGACCTCTTGGTATAGTTCAGCTTATTTTGAGATCAGAGGACAGAAGTGGGGTCACAGGCTGTGGCTGCTATCAAGGTGGGTTCTGGAGCACAGGGACCTGCGATGTGCCACATCTCCCTTGCACTGTAGCATATGTGGGGAAGCTGAAAAAAGGTCCTGACTTTGCAAGTACATGAGAGAGAGGTACAGTTAGCGTCAGAAAAGAGTGAAATGGCTCGAGGTCTGTGTCTCATCACCAGGAAAACAGAGGCCACTGTGTTTTCTCATTCTTCTGACAGGCAGGTGCCAATGTCCACCAAAGGTGACTGACTCTACATTGTACCCTTTGCCTGGAAGTCTGACAAGGTGCCATTTAGAATAAATTAAATTGTTGCCCTAAACAAAAAGCTTCCCTTGGTGTGAGTGGCTGGTATAAACCAGTGATATGTGTTCTCTTGTATGTTTACTCTGTACTTCATGCTAAGCTGACCCTGGTTTTCATCTGTATGTCCAGTGGAAGAAATAAGTCATGAATACCTCACTTGTAAAACATCCCAGATTTCTTCCAAGTGCTGCTGCCCCAGGGCTAGTCTCTAGCACTTTTACACTGCAGGGGTGATGAGGAACTACCTGCATATGTTTAACAGTATTTCAGTTAAAATGCGAACATTGGTCTATATAATTAGGCACTAGTGTATGTCTCAAACACAGACTGTTAGCAGAATGGATCAGAAACTTGTTTTACTCAGTGCTGTGTGGTGGCCCTGACAGCACGGATACTCAAACTAATGTTTTATCAAGAACTAGCGGTTGCCTGTATTTAATAGACTTTGGGAGGACTTCTTTTTTTTTTTTTTAATCCCTTCAGAATAAAGTGATTACTAGCTATGGTCCCAGTTCTGAAAGTATTTCTGGTCTTTATTCTGTTCCCATGAGGAGCTCCATAATCTTTCATGGATCTCTTCAATCCTGGCAGTCAACGTTCACTGTGTCTGCTTGGCTTGGGCTGCACATGTTGGCTACATCCATTTGACCAGCTCAAGGGGATGTGGATGGGGATAGCGATGGCATTGAGGAGAAGGTGTTTGGTTCACATTTTGTCACCCAGGGCTCCCAATGCTGTTGTGGGGTCTGTCGGTCCCTTTGCTCCCTCTGCAGTGCAAATTTGCCCGTGTTTTCCCTGTGCCCGCTCCTCCGTGCGAGGACTGACAGGATGCTCTGCTGGGGCAGCTGGAGGTCGATTTCCAGGAGTTTTCCCCAAATTCCCCTGGCAGTTCCAGTGTCCCTGTCACACATGATCCAACCCATGGAGTGCCACACAGCACAGGTTAAGGTGGTACTCGGGCTTTTCTTCTTGGTGCTCCTAGGTGGCTGACTGGACAATTGTCAAGGCATTATTTTTAATCTGAGATTCATGGTTACATTAAGAATGTTACAATTAAAATTTTTGATGCAAAGCAGTCTGAACACCCCGTCAAAATCTCAATTAACTTTGTTATAAATCCTTTTGCATGTGTAAGTATAAATATTTTTCATACCCAGCCAAGAATATTAGAGTTATATGACTGAGCTTTAGAATGATGGGTTTTTAACTTTCATTCAATTTAAGAAAGCAGGAAAAGTAAAGTTTAACAATGGAGGAAGTGGGGATACTTTCTGCTGATTTGTCAGTTATGCAGAAATGCTCCAGGACATTCTTCCCACTGCCTTCTCAGAATGAAAATAAGGTTTCTTTATGCAAGTGCCAAGAACAAAAAAGTTATATGTAAAATTAAAAAAAAAATAGTACATTAAAATAATAAAAAATATCAGGAGATGAGTTTCATTTTTAGTGGTAGAGGTTTGGTATTAGGAACTGTTATGGTACACAAAAAAGCTCTAGGAGCTTTATCCTCACTGAAAATTAAGATGATTTAATTTCCTAGCGGCTATTCTAGATTAGCTGTTGCAGAGTAACCTTCTACCTAAGCACTCTGCCTGGAAAGGAGAGGGTTTTGTTTCTGGGTAACTGCACAGCACTTGCAGGTGAAAAACCTTCTTTTTGAATTCTGAAACAGCACTCATCTGAGGGAGCTGATCTCACTAGCTATTCCAGCACAGGTTTAATTAATGATGAACTAGATAAGGCTGACTTTGTTTTCCAGAACTTAACTCCTTTATTTTGCAAACACGTGGATTTGATTTTAAGCTTGCAAGCCACTCTTTGGTAATTAAAGCAACTGCACATAGCTTTGAGTGTGTGGATCAAATAAAGCTGTCTATAGAATTGAGGGTTTTGTTTTATTCTATTAATTTATTTTCTCTCTCATATTGCTTATCCTCCCTCCCCCACTCCCAATTCCGTTCCCAAATTCTTCTCATATCTTCTTGGTTCTTTTTGTTTTTTCTCTTCAGTTTCTTCTAACTCTGTCGTGAGAGCTGAGGAGGAGAGATTGTTGGGTAGGGGAAGTAGCAGGAATGGTGAATATTGCTGCTTTGAAGCTGTCAGCTCTGAAGAAGTCATTTGAAGTCTCAGAGAAAAAGCATTATGGAACTGTATTTCAAAATTAACTGTTTATTTTTTCCATTCTAGTGAAGTCATTGACTTTAATAGTTTCTGTGAGATGATGAAATGAACAAGAATAGGGTTTCTCAAACATTTCTGGTTACAGACTGTCCGTGTCATCATGAGGTCTGTGGTCACTTCCTACTGGTCACTCTGCAGATTGCTTCATAGCTTGGAAAGCCTGTGAAAAATCACTTCCCCTTTCTATCAGCATCTCTTTTTTTTGCTTCACAAAATCTTTCCTGCAGACCTGTAACAATACCCAACGTCCTCAGGTGGGAACTGCTGCTTTATACCACAGTGTATAGGGTGACAGCATAGGTCATCCCCACTGGTGTCACAGGAGGCCTGTTATTATCGGTCACAGGAAAACTCTTAACAGGACCTTAATTGCCAATGTGGTTACAGCTTACCTCTTTACATAAGGAAGGCGTCTAACCATGTCACCTACTTTATGTTGCATCTGAAAATCAGCTGACAAGGATGTGAAAAGTGGAACCTTCTTTTAAAGTGCAGATGACCATTTGTCTCTGAAATTACCAGGATGTACTTCAGTATCTCATCAGGCTTTGGAAAATTATATCAATGACATGCAGTATATGTCGTGATAGTTGAGAGCAAAGTCTTGTGGGCAGGCATCCAGCTAGCATTGCAACCCATTATGCAATTTGTTTTGCCACAGCTGCTACTGATAAGTATGACCTGGCCAACACCCTCACTGTCTTCAGCAGTTCAAGAGTGTTTGACCACTCTCAATTGCTGTTGTCAAAAGTGAACCAGCTGGGAAGCTGTTGTAGGAGATTTTGTACAGGTGATAGATGTGTTCTTGGGAGTTGAAATTTATCTGCTTAGGTTATTTTGGTGCCTGTGCTTACTTGGATATTATTTATTTCAGCAATGGAAACAGAGAAGCATAGATCATCCAGATCTGCTTGAGGCAAACCAGCCTGTGTCTTCAAGAGAAGGAGTAAGAAATAGACTACTATAATCTGCCCCTGTATTTCAGGTATTGTAGAATAGAAACGACAACTTCTTTCTTGAAAAGCATACTAGAGTTGTAGAAATAACATGGGAAAGTTATGCACTTTATATTGGGGTTTGCTTTTTAGAACAGGCAAAAAAAGAGGCAAAAGCCAAGACAGGGAAACTCTGGATGTTGTGATTTAATTTATAAGGGGAAGGTCACACGGAATTTGAGCTGATTGCCTAGTCTTCTTCCAGTGAGTGCCAGAAAAGTTGTATTTACATTAAATTTAGAAGCAAAGCAAGATTTTCAGCATGAACAGGTTGCTGAACATGCTCCCCCTTTTCCATATGATACCATTAGGGGATAGGGAATAAGACAAGATGTGGCAGGAGTCTTACATTTTATACCTTACAACTATTCTTCTGCATTTCTTCCTATGAATCACACTGCCTTGAAATGATAAGCACACATTTCTCCAACTGCTCCAGAAAGCATAATTAATGAAATGATAAGGGATGAAACCCTCCTGAAGAAACCTGGGCCAGCGTATGTCTTGTGGTATCACTTAAGAAGGCTTGCTTCCATAGGAAGGCTGGTTTTCAAAGAGTAAGGTATGCTTTTAAAGCCATAGCATTGTATTTTCTCCCATCTCAACTTCAGCTTGTGTTACATTAAACTGAAAACCTTTCTTTTATATTTATTCTTTATTGTGGAATAAGGCATAGCTGTTACTCTAGTTGTGTTGACATAACCTGTGAATCCTTCTTGTAGAGAAGCAAAAGCGTGTCTTACGATTGCTTGATCAGACCATAGGTGAGCCTACCTTTGCTGGACACTGACTCAAACGACTGTAGCCAGTGCCACAACCACCTTTGATGAAACCTCAGATAAAACTGGTGGATGAAAACATGGATCAAGACAGGCATAGAAGAGATGATTATCACTATCAAGTAATGAAATAAGGATTGAAAGCCTCCTTAGAAATGAGGTTTGGTATGTGCATTTTTGGATATTCTGCGTAGTTTTCAAGAGGACAGAGCTGGATTCTCTAAGTCTTGCTTATGTAATATTTTATGAAATAAATCTCCACCTGAGAAACTAAAGAGCTGGTACATAAGCATCATGTTATTTGGATTCTTTTTTGCACTGACATATTTAGAATCCTTTGGTTTTGATCTAAGATGTTATCTTATTCAGCTCTCTACTGAATTTGAAATCGTATTTATGCTGTGCATAACCATAATATCACATATTACTGCTCAAATAGGTGCTGTGTCTATGGTTGTGGTTTCTATTTTTGAGATAGTAAGTGATATCCATTTTTTGTTTAGGTGAGAAACTCATCACCTTCGCTTAGGATACCATGTGACTTCAGTTTTTCAGTTGATCAAGGAGCCTTGTGGCTTTCAGGCCAAAACACACTTAGGGTTTTTTAGAATTAATCTTGTGGTATCGAGGTGTGAATGAATTTATTTCCAAATCAGTGAAAGGGAGTATGATCCTTAAGATAAGCAGTGAGCATTTCTGAAAAAAGTTGTAGTCTCTTTTAGGAGTTTCCTTTGAGTTCTCTAAAGCCAAGGTGTGTAAGTAACACGTGACTCTGGGGATGTCTCTTTAGAAGGCAAGTGATTTTTTGACTCCAAAGTGGAAAGGTAAAATGCTAATAATCAGCATAATTAAACTAGGAGGAATTTATTTGCTCTTCAGAAATCTTCTGAGATACTTGAAGGCAGGCTTTCTCAAAGCTAGATTAAGTATTTCTATTTTCCCAAAGGATTATAGCTGCTTACTAAAGCCTGTGAAGACTCCTTCTGGAGGAAGGAGGGGTAGTCTCTCCATACTACATGGAGGATAGAGAATTGAAGAAAAGTAGACCCAAACCTGGATAATATATAGCTAGGGAAAAAAAAAATATAGAAACAGTAGACCTTTCAGAGCATCTTTGGGAAAAGAGGAGTAGAGTTTTTAATTTTAACAACCAGTTTTCAAATGTCAGCATGCAGAGGCACACTGAGCTGTGCCTCATGTGACTGGACTCTACTGACGGCCCCAAAAATTCAAGGAATGCCAAATCACCTTCCTAATAGAATACTATGGTGTTTCTTGTGTATATGCTTTGTAAAGTTTGTTGCTAGCTGCATTGATGTTGGAGTTTGATTTATATTAAGTCAACTTGTTCCTAAACATTGCTAATAACCTATCACATATCTGAACCTGAACACAACTCTACATGAAAAAACCCTCAGTTCTGCTTGTCTAGGTATGCTCTTTAATCTAATATAAAATCTGCCACGTCTAGTTAATATTAAGGGTAGATACGGACCTTGCATAACTCCTGCAGAGTTGCATATTTTATTACTATTATTTTATTTGTACCTTCCATTCCTTGCGTACAAACTTGTTGCCATGAAGCTAACCAATGTTTGGTATGACTCATCATGGAAACTTGAGAAAATGTTTGGCTGCAATTACTAACCAATCAGCTATATATAAAGCAAAAAAGGGTTGATTTTGTTCAGCCTCGGAGTCTAGTATTGACTTAAGCTGTAATTCTCGGATGTTCTCAGTGCCTTCATCTCCTAGGGCTTTGTTCTCATTAAAAATAAGGCTCTTTTTATAAGTGCTTAGCAGTGAGTCAGGTGTGTGGATATCTGTATTTAAAGTCTCTAAATTTGGAATTAAGAGCCTAACTTAAATTGCTAAGCTTGAAGATTTTGCCAGGTAACTTTATTCCAAAGCAAGTCACAAAAAATAATCAGAAAGGGGTGTTTGATTTTTCTTCAAAATTACCTTTGTGTCTTGAATAATCATAAAATAATGCTAGAGAGAGAGGAATGGAAATTGGTTTCTGATCTATCCAGTGTGGCAGGAGCAGTAACAGTGGAATTGCCATGACTCAACCTTGAACTGAAAAGACCACCTGTATATTTACCCTGCAGAATGGTAGCCTTTCATCCTGCATGAATGGCCCGATGCTGTGCAAGCCGCCGCTCGGTCACACGCTGGCAGTAGATGTCTGAGGCTGGCTCTGTGCGGTGCCTTGCTTCCTTGTGCCGGCTGGCTTGCAAGGGCTGGGGGAGGGGGGATCTTGCTCTTGCTGAGGGCTGCCCCCTCTCCCTTCCAGCTGAACAATTTCCGTAGGAAAACTTTATCTTGCTCACACTTGACTTAACTTCAAGGGTGGGTGGCTCTTGCATGCACAGAGATGCTAGGAAAGAATGGGCCAGCCCAGCTAGCAGGTGGCTGCCAGGTATCTTTTGAGATTTTAAAAAAAATAATCCCCTGTGTTCATCCTAAACTGTTAATGGTTTGAGATTGCAGTTTAGGACTTGTGAGTATCACACAGCCTGTAATAGGCAACACTGTAGTCGATGTCCATCTTAGTTTTTTAACCTAGTTGTTGCATACCTTCTTACCTCAAGTTGCTTTTCTTCATCCAGGCTCATGCTTCTTGTGCTCTTCTCAGACCTGAGAGCTGTCATTTCTGCTCAATTCTTTACACGGAAGGGAAATGATGAGATGTATAGCTTCCTTCCATGTGGCCTCAGCACCCTCTCTGCTCTAACTTCTCATCAGGGCTGCTGGCTTGTCCTTTCTTTCTCTGTAAACCTCTGTTCTCCCTGCTTTGCACTCCTCTTAGCTAAAGCATAAATTTGGTATTTCCACAGTGGTGCTTGAATTGTGTCTTTAACTTTCTCGGTGGAGGAGGGAAGCCTTTTGAAAAGAATACGGGAACACTTTGTGCAGAGGGCTGGGTTCATAATTCAGCATTATCCTGGAGCACACTAGGATAGTCAGCAAGTATGCGATACTGAAAATTTGCCAGATACCAAAGCTCTGGAGGACTAGAATATATTCTTCAGAAGGCTTTGAAAGCTGAATACACAACTATTCTGACTGCAGAGGTAATAAATGTGTGAAAACTGGGTTTTCCACTGCTCAGCTGCCACTTGGTAGCAAAGCGTTTAGGAAAGTCTCACATCCCATTTGAGAACCTGGATTAGAAAGGCGTATTTCAAAAGGTCTCTGCTTCTAAGTAGAGATCATTCGTTTTGGTGTCTAAATGGGAACTGACTCTTAGGAAATGTATTGTTCAAGTGCTTGATTCTCCCTAGGTTTCACAGAACATAAGCTCAAGCCTGGGATTAGATGATACAAAAACAAAGCTAAAAAAACAATTATGTTATATTTGTGACGGATATTATTAGTAGCTTGTTTGTGTCATGGTTTAGGCCCAGCTGGCAACTGAGCACCATGCAGCCAGTTGCTTACTTCTCCCCTCTGTGGGATGGGGTGGAGAAAACACAACTAAAGGCTTGTGGGTCGAGACAAGGATGGGGAGGTATCACTCACCCATTATGGTCACAGGCAAAACAGACTCAACTTGGGGAAGAAAAATCAATTTAATCGGTTACCAATCAAATCAGAGTAGGAAATGAGAGACAAAACAAAACAGATCTTAAAAACCTTCCCCCCACCCCTCCCTGCTTTCCAGGCTCAGCTCTGGTCTCTCTACCTCTGCCCCCAGCCAGCAGCATGGGGGGATGGGGAATGGGGCCGGGCTCCTCACACCCTGCCCCTGCTCCAGTGCAGGGGAGGTGCGCTGTAATGGGAGGCAGTCGTCCATGAATTTCTTCGTCATGAGCCCTTCCCATGAGCTGCAGTTCTTCACAAACTGCTCCGGTGTGGGTCCCTTCCATGGGGTGCCGTCCTTCAGGAGCAGCCTGCTCCAGCCTGGGCTTCCCATGGAGTCTGGGGCTCCTTCAGGCACAGCCACCTGCTCTGGTGTGGGGTCCTCCCCGGGCTGCAGGGGGGTCTCTGCCTCCCCCATGGCCCTCCATGGGGGCAGGGCACAGCCTGCCCCCTCCCCACGGGCTGCAGAGGAACCTATGCTCCGGGGACCTCCTCTCCTCCTTTCCTCACTGACCTGCGGGTCTGCCTGGTTGTCTCTCTCACACCCCATTCTTCTCCCCACAGCAGTGTTTTTCCCCCCTCTTTAACATGTTATCACAGAGGTGCTGCCACCGTTGCTGATAGGGTTGTCTGTGGCCAGAGGTGGGTACGACCTGGAACTGGGGAAGCTTTCAACAACTTCTCAGAGGAGCCACCTACCACTTTTGTGGCCCCTCCCTGCTCCCCAAACCCCACCTCACAAACCCAGTGCACTTTGCCATGTAGTATGTTCTAGTCCTGTAAAAGTTGGTGTCCGCAATCTGAGTGGGGGCAACTCTTTGCCTTGCCTTGGCTGCTGTGCCCTTGGTCAGCCAGGGGGATGGAGAGGGGGAACTGTGCTTCCTGCGGAGCCACTGAGATCAGAGTGGGAGAATTAATGGGTAATGAATCTTAATATTTCTTAGTTGTCCAGCCTGAGACACCAGGAAACTCAATAATTTCACAAAATACCTTCTATGTGAACCCCACAACTGCACCCCAGTTTCTCCAAGGAACCTCTGGAAATTTAGGGCTGAATTTAGATTGCTGGTATTGCTGAGATTACATATTTCATTGTTTAGCTTCAGGAAGCTGTTAAATTTTGTAGCCAATTTTATCATGTATTTAATAGATATGTATGGTCTTCAAAGCATATACAGCTGTTCTGTTGTCTTTTATTTTTCTTTCTTAAATTGGATTGTCAAAAGGTGGAAAGGTTTCTATGTACTCACTTCCAAAGGTCTGATAATCTGTTTTGGGATGAAGGGGAGGAGAGGAATGTCATTTGTCTCTGCAAATGATTTACTTTTTGTGTCTGGGAATAAAGCCAGTATTTCTTTTCCCCTATTATATTTCATGTCTATGGTAGAATCCAGAAGTGACAGCCTTCCCATTAGTGTGATTTGCAGTTGGTTTGTTTTCATTCCAAGGGCTCCTCAGCATGGATAACAGCAGCCCGGTAGGTACTTTCCAGCTGGGTGCAAATCCAGGTGTGGCCTTGTCAGTTTGAGTCTCCCTACTTTAAAGTGCACAGGAAACATTTCCCAGAGACAAACATTTTGAACTGTATTTGCACAGTTAGAATAATGTAACTGCCTTCTCTTACCACAGCGATACCGGTACCGCAATACCAAAAATAAATCCAGGGAAATCAATTTAAAAGTCCGAAGAGATGGTTGTTTTAGTATACCTGCATCTGATCGGGGATTATAGCAAATATAGTTGTGCTTCAGGGCAACCCCACCCTGACACAAACTGAGCTGGAAAAGTTAGTATTGTGTGTTGGGTAGAGGCTTTGCCCAAAATCAGTATGAATAAATCTCACATTTAATCCAGCCCTTGCTGTACTTGATCTCATTATGTTGTGGGGGCTTTTGCCCACCAGAAATGATGCTTTCCTTGTATCCAAAGATCTGCCAAGCTACTTTCCACAGCAAAACTGGTTCTATGGCAGCAGAAGTTGCAGAAGAGCAATATACATGCTGGGGAGCAGGAAAGCCGGGGAGGCAGGGAGAAAAGGCATGGCATCTGACAGATGAAAGCCCTCAGAACATAACTCCCCGCTGAAACACAGCACGTTTGCTTTTTGGAAAACACACATCACCTTCTTCTTCCTCATGTTAATACCTTGCCAGCCTCCTCTCGTGATTCCCTCTGCCAGGGAACGCAGCTGGACCCAGCTGGCTGGGCAGCTTGGACCAGACTCACTGCAGTGCTATGCTGCCTCCTGCTCTGTCCCCCTGCCTTATCGTGGCAGGAATGGTCTGCTCTGAAGGCCAGAAATAATTGCCAGGCAGCTTGTATAACAACAACAATTGAAGTTTAGATTTATTCCCGCCTCATGTCAAGCAGGTTGGAATTAAGTTATTCACCACCTCACAAAGCAGTCTTAACTCTGCATTTCTGTCTTCCTGGTGGCTTGCATTTATACTGCCTTACCTCCTCAGTCCATGGTTTCTGGAGATGCTTACTGTTCTCCATGTTAACTGTGGTTAAGTTATTGCTGCGCATCCTTGCACTGCAGTGAACGATGTTTTTTTAAAAAATTACTATTATGTCCAGATGTGTGTGTTTTTTAAAGTAATTTTTCAGGATGCTCATTTAATCCTGGCTGAAGATTTCAGAGTCTCTGGCTTCTCGGCAGTGACTGTGTGGGGCACGCAGTGCCTTCGCTGCATGCTCGTTCTTTCCCCGTCTCTTAATCTCCTACTCTCCCTCTTCTTGCCTAGTGCAACACTGTTTCTATTATTTTCCGTATGAGGCATAGTAGGATGTACAGATCTCTTAAAATGGTTGGAGAGAGCAAGAACCAGGGGACTGACCAACCTGGTGCACAAGGTTGGGAAGGACTTCTAGAAAACAGGGTTGAGGGCCATCATGTTCTCACTGTTGTGCAGTCTCACGTAAACTTGGTCATCAGTTGGGACCCAAATATACAAAATGACCTTTTGTAAATAAGTAGTGTGGTTTTGGTAGGGGTTTTGAACTTAGACTGCGTGCTTAAAAATCATGGTAAAATTTAAAGACAGTGGAAGTCAGCATGAATCTTGTGCTTAAAATCTTCCCTAGCCTTAACTGAAATTATAGCAACCTTCATTATAGAAGGGATCGAAGCTGTCTTCCAGGCTATTGCACTGTATTTTTACCCCTTTCAGTGTACAAAGCTTTGTCTAGACTAGGATTTGTGTCAGTTGTGTGATTAGCTCCTTGAGTGCTGTAAACTCTAGCTTAGATATGAATGTGTCTTTCACATTTGCAAAGGCTTTACCTTCCCTCCATTCCATGGGATTAAACTCAACAAGTTCAGTGCATGTGGGAGTGCTCACTTCTGGTTTGTTTTTTGGTTTTTTTTTGTTTTTTTTTCTCCTGGTGTGGCACTGATGCTATGCGTAATGCAGAGCGGTAAACCTGGTCCCTACCTTGCTAAGTGCTGTACAAGTTGAGAATAGCAATAAGGTGCCAGCTCCAAATAGTGTACAGTGTATGTGAAAGATGAGAGACGAGTTACCTTTAGACAGGAAGAGCACAGAAAATAGTGAACCAATCCTGGTCAGCATCCTTGGCCATGCCCTTGGCAGGCCTTCAGCCAAGCCACCATCAAGGTCCTGTTTTTCTCCTTATGGGCACCCTGATAAGGCCATCTGTAGCAGATCAGCCTGCCATCACACTCTGTGCTCTTTATCAGGGTAAAACCATGTGAGTACATTCTTTTATACCACTGAACTGCTCAGCTGCTGTACTGTTCGGCAGTGACTAGATAAAACCAGACTGCAAACTGTTTTGAACATTATTCTGCCCAGAACATCCTTGTCAGATTTATCATCCTGCGTGGCTGACTGACGTTTCTGGGTAAGTTCACAAGCTTTCCTTTGTCCCCACCGAGTCCTTCAAACAGCCTCCTTGTTCTCCTGGTCCCTTACCCGTTAAGCAAATTAATTGACGAGAATGGGCACTGTGGTACTGTTTGACAGGAGCTGTGGTTCCTGAGTTTTCAGTACAGCTGGTCACAGGCTTTCTGGCATTGACATTGGAAAGTGCTAGTTCATTGGCAGAAGTGTTGTGCCTGTGGCACCTTTGACTTAGGTATCAGGCTGCCCCCTTGCCCATTTCCCTTGTTTTTCAGCACACTGATTGATTAGGCTGTTGTGAGGGAGATCTACGTCATCTAGGAAGCCTCCCAGACTGTGAAGAAAACTTCTGGAAATGAAGAGTTTTCTAAATAGCTAAAATGTTGTTTCCCAGTTACTTTAATCACTGGAGTGTGGAGTTTTACAGGTCTAACAGGAATTTCTAGGCTTTGAACTTCTGGGTGATCCTTTGGATGAGGAGACAGGACAGGAACTTTACAAATCCCATGTCAGATTTTTCAAACAGAACATTAAAAGAACACATTGATACATACGTATGTAGTTTTGTGAGCAGTAGGAATAGTGGAGTTAAATTTCTTAGATTTCCCTCTGCCCCACATCTCATTCCCATTGTAATAATCACCGCTTCTCTGCCCCTCCCCAGCCCTGACCGCCATGTTTCACCTCTCCTGCTGTCACCTAAGCCACCCCACAGAGCAGGGACTTCCCACTCCCTCCTGTATTTACAAACTCCCATCAGGAAAAAAGCATTGACTGGTTTCATAGAATCATAGGATGGTTTGGGTTGAAAGAAACCTTAAAGATCATCTAGTTCCAACCCCCTGCCATGGGCAGGGACACCTTCCACTAGTTTGTTGTTGAGGCAGTGATAACTGCTGAGTGGGTGACTCAGTTTTTCCTTTGTTGGGGACATTATTCCCAGCCCCCCATCTAAGGTTGCTAATACTCATTAAACATGTAAGATCATAATTTGGTTAAAACTGGCTGAAGAATTAAGTACTTATATATAAATGAATTAATGATATAATACTTATAATTCTATGAAATATATATATAGGTAAAGTTTAAACCATGTGGAAAACCAGGCCTAAACAACATCCCTTTAGGAAAATTTGAATTTTAGTGTCCAGTGCTTTTAGTCCACAGCCATCAACTGGGGGTCAAGAGATTTGGAAGAGCCTGGTCCCATGGGCAGGAGCTCAGCATGAGCTTCAGTTCAGTGCCTGAGAACCACCGCTCCATGTCAGAGCCCTTCTGTAGTTTAAGGGTAACACTGAGATTCATACCTACAGACATGGCATACAAGTTCCTTTCTGTTGCTTAGCAAATCTGGCAACCAGGTGTTTTTAAGTCTCTGGAGGGACTAAATCTGATTTTAACCCATGTTTGTAATTTTGTAGTTATGATGCTGTTCTGATTCTCACTAGTTCTAGTTATTGAAAATTCAGTCATCAGTGCTTTTCAGCTTTTCTTTGAGGAGCTCTGTGGTCTTTTGTCTTCTCTCAACAGGCCTTTTTACTCTAACTGGAGTTACAAATTTTAGACTGTGAAGGTACATACAGCTAAAAGTAGTGTTAAAATATTTAAAGCTTAATTTACTTGTACAGCTAGTAAATTCCCAAACCATGCTAAGGGCTACTCAATGATCTGTAAATTTTTTCAACATAACTACCTCGCTCAAGCATTTCTGTTTTCTTCCTACAGATGCTTTGGGCTTGGAACAGAGTATTTTGTCCTGTGTTTGTACAGTGCTCAACATAATGGGACGTTGGTCTGTCAGTGGTCTCATGGGTACTCCTAGGAGGTCTATAATGGATGTCTTTTTCTTTCCCCTTTATAAATAAAATACTTGTGTGGGATGTGTTTCCACTTCTAGTTATATGTAATTGGCTCAGTGCTTTTGGGTGTGGAAGAAAACCAGTATGTGCTTCTGCTTCTAAGAAAGAAGTTTCCTGTTGTCTTCTAATAAATGAGATGTGCCTGTGCTCCTGACTTAAAATACAGTGTTTTAGATAATTTAAAAGTGTTTTTTTTAATTTCCCCAAATAAAGGCCTATGATTTATATATGTTTTATAATAGAAAAAAAAAATTTCTATTTTTTTTATTTAATACTTACAGAGAAGGTATTCTATTTTTGCTACTATCCTGTACAGAGTAACTGATACTTCTACACATTAAAGAAGCAATTAGTTTTTTTCCGTTTATGGTGTTCATTAAAGTAGTGGATGTTTACTCCTCATAAATGAGGGAAAAAAGCCTCCCTGGAATCAGTTTTGGCAGTATTATTTGTTTCTGCCATCACTGTAATTGCTATAAAATGATCTTTATGCAATTAGTTGTGACACCTGTTATAACAATATGTACTGTGCATCTCTGCCTTCTGGTCCTCCCAAGAGTCTGAGTGATGACATGGCCCAGGTGTGACTCTCAAATCCGGGGAAAGAGGAGAAAAAAAGTAGATAGGAGTAGTACATGGAGTGATGAATGTATGTAAAAGAATGTGTGTCACAGCATGTTGATGAAATACTCTGTATTGAAGTAAAATGGCTGAAGGTGTGTTAACTTTTGGAAAGCTTTGGTGTTCATTTTTCAACTGAAACTCGAGGTAAGGTGATTTCATGTCCTGTGTTGAAAGCTGAAATAGGAAAGAGTGAGAATGACATTGCAAGCACCGTGGTAATTAACCTGAACAGCAAGACTGAAAGGTGGGTGTGCTCTGCTCTCAGCCCACTAGGTTCAAGTTAAAGAAGGGGGCAGAGAAGCTGTGGTTGTTACAATGGGAACTTTTGCCTGTTTCACATGTGCTATGAAATCTGCCCCAACCTTCCTGAGATCTTTATATATCCATGCTGGAATCTCAACTTCCGAAAAGCATGTCAGACTACTGGGACCTGTAGCTCATCTTCGTATGTGTGTTGACCTGAGTATTTCCAGAACTGTTTCTGCACATAGCTTCAGAAGCAGCAAGGACGGTACTGAGCCTGTGCTGTGAGTAGGTAAAAATGAAACAGCAGAAGGATGTGAACAAAAGTAAAAAGCAAATAGAATCATAGAATCACAGGGTGGTTTGGGTTGGAAGGGACCTTAAAGACCATCCAGTTCCAACCCCCCTTCCATGGGCAGGGACACCCTCCACCAGACCAGGTTGCTCCAAGCCTCATCCAGCCTGGCCTTGGACACTTCCAGGGATGGGGCATCCACAGCTTCTCTGGGCAGCCTGTCCCAGTGCCTCCCCACCCTCTCCAGGAAGAATTTCTTTCTGATATCCCATCTAAATCTCCCCGCTTTCAATTTAGACCTGTTACCCCTTGTCCTGTCACTAGAGGCCCTTGTAAAAAGTCACCCTCAGCTTCCTTGTTGGCCCCTTCAGGCACTGGAAGGTGCTATAAGGTCTCCTTGGAGCCTTCTCTTCTCCAGGCTGAACAAGCCTAACTCTGTCCCCATAGCAGAGCTGCTCCAGCCATCTGGCTGTCTTCGTGGCCTCCTCTGGACTCACTCCAGCCCATTGATATCCTTCTGATGTTAGTGCCCCCAGAGCTGGACACAGTACTCCAGGTGGGGTCTCACGACAGCTTAGTAGAAGGGGAGAAAATACAGATCTAGCCATGCTTGCATCAAACCTCAGGCACTGTTCTTCCAAATACCATGCATTTTTCTGCTAAGCAAGGGAAGGATAAAAGAATATATTCTGATTACTTTTGTTTGATACAGAAAGTAAGCATAATTTTTAACTGTTACTTGTTTTCAGAACAACTTATGACCAGTATTATGTCAAGCAATCAAATATAGATAAGCAAGACAGAATCTATTATTTGCTTTTTTTCCTAAAGATAGAATCTTTGGAAATGGGCTTGCAAAAAGTGATCTCAAGGTAGCTCTCAACTTTGAGGCTGTTCAAAAACCTAAATTTTTATTGGAATACAGTTTTTGCACTGCTTTTGTCCCACTTCAAATGGAAAAAAAATTGGACTGTTTGACCCATGTCTTTTTGTTGAATCAGGGTGCTTAGGTTAAACTTAGAGGGTATTTTTAATGTGTAATGCAATTTGTATGAAACTCCATAGTTTTTGGAACAGTTCAGTGGGATACACCCTTCCTCACTCTGTGCATCTGCCTTGTGAACTTGCCTGATGTTATTTTTGAATCTTACAGTATTTGAAGGGTTTTATATATTTTTTTTTTTTCACTATCTCAACTTGTTTTTCATGTTTAAGTCAATCTTTAGCCTCCATGTTTGTGATAAAAATCTTGTAAACACTAATCTTGGATGTTAGCAAAAAACCCCAAAAGGCATATGAGAGAACCAATTATTATTCTAGGATTTAATAGTTCTTGTATTAGTCTTGTGATTTTAGGGTAGGTACTGCATCCCGATATGTGAAGAGAAAACAGGAGCTAGAGGCAAATTTCACAATCTGAGCTTCCCCCTCCCCTGCCCCCATCCCCTTGCTGATATTAGATGAATGCAGGAAAAAAAAGGGTGGTGGTGGGGAATGCGCATAAGACACAGATTTGTTGATCACATAATGGTGCCAATTGTTCCGAGTGAGCAGTGAATGTTTCTGCGACTTAATTGTCCTCCACAATGAGTAACATGCTCTGTCTTGCACTGGGGTAAATCAGCGTTTCAGAAAGAGAAACACGTGACTTTGTCTTAACGATCTGCTTATTATATGAGTTGTTTCTTGCTTGGCATTAGAAAAATGAGCTAAATAGAAGTCACATCCATACACAACCTTTCTTTTTCCAAAGTGATTAAGAAAACGAAATAAGCATTTAAGGTAGAATCCTGGCTCCTTTTGGCATAGTGTAATGAACCTCCGTGGGCCAAAACTTCGGTCCTGGGGACTATTCTTCCTAGTGGAGACCTTCAGAAACTCCCTCTACTTCAATGGGAACTGGTATCCCTGTGCAATTTAGTTTAATTCATAGCACTCTTCCCAATCTTTTACAACTGTCCTGTTTGCGTGCAGAAGCTTCCTGACACTAGAAAGGGTATAGGAGCATTTAATTGGAGAAATCTCCTTTTTGTAGCCCATGTTCAAAAGCCAATGAGCCTGGAAGCATGTATAACTATTATATTAACTGAAGGACAATATGAATATTGTGAGTGAATCTCTGGTAGAAATATGAATGTTAAAGTCCTAGCAAAGTTGGAATCAAAGGAAAAAAATACTCTAATGGATAAGATACCGTTGGTGGTTGGTATTTCTGGTCACCTGCATTTTGACAGCACTGTTATGTCAAAACAACTTGTTCTGAATATGAAGTGTTTTCATTAGGAAATTGTAACGTGATTTTTTTCATTACTTATAAGGGCAGCCAACCTCTAGCATTCTCTGGCTAAATGTCATTGTAAATTCAAGTTGGATATTTTAAACCAAGGAGGCCAAATAATTTATACTGAAAAGTGTAGTCTGGTTAGATTAATAGTTACATTGTACTACTTTGAGCCTTTTATGAATTTTGCTGGTTTTATGAAAAGCAGATGATTTCTAACAAACCTTATAAACCTTTAGTGATATGACAACTTTGACAAATAGTATTAATACAATATATTTAGGAGCCATTTAAGATTTGCCAGAAGATCATTTGGGTGATTAGAAAACCTGGAATGACACAAAAATAACCCAAATAACTGAATGCTTATCACATTGATCATATGTGGCCAATTGATAATCATCCTTCTGAGAAGGTTTGTTTCTGCTGGTGTCTTGACAGCATATCCCTCTGCCTTATGCTATTTAACATCACCCATCAGTGAGCTTGTAGAGGATGCTGGTCAGGTGAGGGAGGGATATGGATAAAGACATATTCATAGGGGTAGCACCAGTGTTAGATATTTAAACCCAGCTCCAGTTCTGGTCTGTACATGGAGGAAGTTAGAGATGAACCGTGAAAACCATTTAAAATGGGGAAAAATGTGTTTTAGGGAGACAGTCTGGAAGCTTGGTTGATTTAACTTACTAAGTGGATGGCTTGAACTCACTGTCTGGGCAGAAAATGGTAATAGATATTTCTTAAGTTTTCATATAATCCACTGTCTGTGGACTGCATCTGGGCTAGCTGAAACCAAGTCACAGTGCCTATTTTTAACATGATATGGCTTGAGGTGTTGGAACAGCTTACTAACTGTTGTATCAGGTTGAAACATTAGATGAACCCTGGTGGTATTCTAGTTCAAAAAATAATTAATTGAGGATAATCCTACAGGGGTCAGCCTTGCACACAGAAGCTCCAGCTGGCGCTGGATGCTGTCTTAGTCGGGCAACAGAAAGACATTTAACAGTTGCAACCCTGGATGGAAAAACTGTGCTCTTGTGGGAGCATTTTGGGAAGCCTGTCCTTGGTAAACTCCATCCTTAGTAAACCTCATAGGAGCCAGCCCTGTGCACGGAGTAGAAGACATTAATTACTTTATCCTTGCTTGCCCATGGGTGATGCAAATACAGAAAGTATTGTTTCTGTCTTATTACAGAAGGGGGGAGGCATAAAATAGCTTCTCAAACTATAAAGCCGGAGCATGGTGTCTGTGCTTGCTCCATTCTGCAAAGGAAAAGCTTCATGCTGCAAAAATAACCACTTATGCTACTTAAGGGTGTAAATATTGACCTATTGTATTTACTTCAGAATGGTTTATTTTACTTAATGTAGTTTCACCCGGTGGCTTTCCCAGCGCTGCCCTGTGGCTTGTGCTCACCATCCCCTACCAGTAGCATGGGAAAAGTGCAAGTCTTTCCTAAATAGATTTGCTAGTTGGAAGGGATCAGCTGCCCTCCTGCACTGTGTTGGCAATTTAAATTAAAAAAGAAGAGAAATTCCAAGGTCCTTTTGCTGCCTGCTTCCCTGGTGCTTCTTGAGCTGCATTTGCAACTGCCTACCCAGCCTAAGAGAGTATTTCCCATCTCTTGGCCGTTCCTGTTTGCTTCTGCTCCTTGCTCAGCACATTCATGTTTCCCTGTCAGAACACAGGTGGTTGGTGGATATGTGCAAGTGGGTGCATATATATGGCTGTATGTTTGTACATGCATACATTCGTGGTGCCCAGTCACTTTGGGGTTGACAGCCTTTGATTCTCCCCCATCCTGCCCATACGGGGAGCACAGTGGTGGGGCTATTTTATCTGATGTCCACTCAAAGTTATGTTTCTATCCAGTTAGCCTCCTCCTGCCCTCGTGGAACAGTCGCTGCCTTTCCTCCAGGATCGTCAATCAAGGGTGATTTTTTGTTTTTTATTCTTTTTCTTAAACTGTGAATATTACAAGCTTGCCAAACCCCAGATATTCCACTTAAAAGACCAACTGAGGACATTTTCCATATAAATGAGATTTGGAGATCTTGGTGTGTATCTGAGTGTGATTTTGGGTAATTTAGTAATTAATTACTCTACTGTATATGTGGCGTTACAAGGTGAATTTTTCCTGCAACTGTTTTACAGGCTCACAGCCCAGCAGTGTTAGCTAGTCATATTTTTCACGGTTTCATTTAAAGGCATTTTAGCAGCCAGGCATTTGGACAAATTTAATCCCAGAGGGAGGGAATAACTGCTTTTAAAGCATGGGTTTTGAAAACCTGCATGATGTCATGCAGAATTCAGACTCTCATTTTCTCTTATTATCTTAATGGAAAAATTCCCTTGCATTGTGTATATTGTTTTTCTTCAGCAGTCTAATGGTGATATTGTGGTGGTTGACTGGTTAGTGTCCAATGTCAGTGCTGATGTCAAGGTTTGACAAGGATGCTGAAATGTTTGCTCTGTCTGGAACAAGGTAGGTGAATGGAAAGCATCCCACGGGGTAATTGTGGACATGATAAAGTGAATAGCTTGTATGTGTTGAGTACGCTGCTTAGCAAGCCTTGTGCATGTAAATACACTGGGTAAACCAATAAGGCTACAGTTTTCACTAGCTGGGAAAAAAAAGAAAAAGGAATATAAAAGGAATATGAAAACCATGGTTCCAGAGGAGAGGGGAAATAGTTGAATTGGCATTGGATGACTGCATAGAATTTCAAGCCAGGGGTCAAGGCTTAAGACAATAAAAAGCTAAAGAGAAAGAGCAGTGAGCAACCGCTTCCCAACTCTTACAGGATCCCCTCCCAAGTGGTGCTGTGCTGCCGTAGGAGCATCCCTTCCTGGGAATGCTGAGACTTGTGTTAGTGTCTGAGAAGTATGGTTAGGCATGTGTCCTTAAGGTAATACCTAACTTGTGGAAGGGACAAATTGTCCATAGACCAGGAGAAAAATAATCTCTCCTCTGCCCTTTCACTCAGTTTCTGGTAACTCTTTGTAATGTAATGCAAATTTAAGAGGCTTTTGGCTCTTCAGCTAGCACAGTCTAGAACAGTGCCACAGACTTCAGCAGAACAGTACCAGATCGCACCAGCTGACATCATCCTTCAGCTATAGTATTCTTACTTCCTAGAGACATTATAGGGTCATTGTACAAGAGAGGGAATATTTTGTTTTGATGCTGTGCTGCAGATCACTGGGCTTACAGAAATGCACGTTGGCTTGCAAGCCCACATGTCAGGCTGCTTCATGGCAGGTTTGTGGTCTGGCAGCTACACTGAAGAGCTTTATACACGGTAGCACCAGCCTGAGGTCCTTTTGAGTCTGATGACTCAAAAGATAACCCCAGGGAAGGCTGTGAAATTGGAAATCCCATGAACTTGTCACCAGGGAAGGAGGTCTACAGGTAAACAAGAAGGATTATCTTTAATACTGCCCTTGTCTGATGAGTTGCACAGTTAGGAGAGAGTGCCCAAGTGTTTGTTTTGCCTTGTGAACTTCCCCACATGTTCAGAGGCTGTGGGGTTTCAAATACAGAATGTGGGTGGTTGGTGCCTCATCCTCTCTGAGGAGTGGCTTTCTTTAAATCACCTATCCTTAAGTGTGCCAGGAGAAGGAACTGAGCACTGACGACCCCAAAAGTGCAGTGAAGCCCCTGCAATTCATACAGAACTAGAGCCAATGGCACTGGTTAGTGTTCTAAATAGGCTTTCTGGGTGTTTCAAAGAAATGTATTCTGCTACTTCTTGCTGAAATTTATTTTACACAGCTGGTGGCAGCAAATACAGTGCCATTCAGGTAGCTGCCACATGGACGCATTGTGGCTCCTACTTTCTTGTTGTGACCGCAGTTTATCTGTCTGTCTTGCCTTGCTGAGGAGTCACTTTATGACAGGGAAGTGGTCCAGCCCCAAGGGCAAGCAAGCATTACTACTGCCCTGCTCAGGGACATGGGGCAGCCTTCTGGGCATCCCCTAGGAGTATCCCTTACTTCTGGTATTGCACTGCCCTGCTAGTGCATGTCTAATTTGCTGTTTCAGACACTACAGCTGTCTGCGTGTTCTCCTTCCTCTTCAATATCTAACTGGCTTATTGTCCCCACCCTTACTTATACGCTTAAAATGTGTCAATGCATAATTATGTAGTATAAATTTCACTCAAGGGTTTTCTGCATGGGGAAGGTGTTTTGCCTGCCTTTTTTTTTTTTTTTCTTCTTCTCTTCTTGGACATGGGGAAGATAGGAGGGAATGCAGAAGTAACTTTGCTAAGCCTGTGCCCTGTGTTATTTCTGGCCTGCTCTTTGGGCTTTAAGGAACTGTCATGGGATGCTCATATTTGCAGAACTACTTGCAATGATTCTTAGTTTATTCATTGTCACTTATGCTGAGTTTCCTTGTTGGGTCACTAATGGAAAAGTTAATATGAACCTCAGTTGTGAAAAACCACTGAGACATACTTTCCCTCAGTATGGGATAAGAAAAACTGTCTTGATTTGGTTTTGGACCAAAAAGTAGGATTCTAGTGGCTAACAGCTGTTGCTTAGGAAAAGAGTTGTAAGAAGTGAAGTATAACATTAAAAGGTGGGATTTCTGCTTCCAGCACTCAACAGTGTAAAGACTTTCGAAGCCACAAACTCTATCTGATTCATTATTTGATCCCTGTAATTTGATCCATCCTTGTGGTAGGCCAGCCCTTCATTAATTTTTCTGACTCCTTTTTGATACCGTGACCTGTGCTGAGGCCTTCCAGTGATGTGCTTTAAAGGCAACTCCCTGAGAATTTCGTTGACTGCTCCCAGCCTTTACACTGGGAGAATTAATGAATATTTACCTTCTCTGTGCTATTTGTCATATGGTAGATGCCCCTTGTGCTTTCTTTCTCTGATTTTCTAAGATTGGAAATTTCTTCCTCTTGCAGAGAAGTTGCTCCCTACCTCTAATCACCATTTTCTCTCTTCTTTGTCTGTCCTTAAGAATTACACTGTTTTTTGAGATATATTGGCCAAGAGCACAGACAATATTCAAGTTTAAAGTGCACTTTCTATTTATGATTGCCCAATGTTGGTTTTTTTTTAATTATTTTTTTTCTTACCCATTTCCTGTAATTCTTTCACTTTTTTGATTACTTCTGGGCAGCATGGCTTCCTCCCCCAGGAGTGTCTGCTTAAGAACTTTCTGTTAATTCACCAGGCATGTGTTCTGTTCCAGCTATTGCATTTCAAAATATACTGCCCTTTATTTGATTGTTGTGTGGTATCTGAGGATGTGGCATTTGGGATTTCAGTTTAGTCAAGATGCTAAAAACGCTTTCTAGACCTCAGAAAATCAATCAGTGCCTTTGCCTGCAGGAATTAAGTGATGCTTACGGAAACAAACTTTGTCCAGGATAGAGTACTTCAGCTCCACATGCTTACAGTGGGGCCAGAATCAGTCTGGAGTCTTCAGACTAGTCAGCTCTATTAAGATCTATGTGTTGACATCCTAGATTGGCTTGTTTGCATCTTAAAAAACAATTTTAAAGAAAAATTTTGTTACAGAAACTCATTGGTATATTCTCCTTAAGCAAGAAGAATTTCTCTTACAGCAGATTCTTGCATCTTTCAAATAGTCTTTAAGTGACATCCTGTGTTGTTTCCATAGCCTAATCTAATATGCCAGGTTCTAAAAGCAGAATCCAAATTCAGTATTGCTAGGCTTTAGTTTTCCAGTTTGTCTATATCAAGATAGATTTGTTGTTTTGTTGTTCAGGCCCTGTATGTTTCATCACTGTTTCTGCACTCAGTATTGCAGGTTTCCTATCACAGACTCTTTGCATAATCTGCGTGGCAGACTTGGCAACGAACATGGCATGTGGTCTAATGCCTCAGTATACATTATCATGTAACTGTTCGGAAAAACTGGACTTGTTGCACATGACCTAGTGCTTGAACAAAGCAATAAAAAGCATTATTATTGATAATTTTTCTCAGAAGTCCTTCCTGTTCTGTTCCAGGAGCTGACTATAAGGGGCTTTCTGGTAATGGTGCATAGTCCTTTATATATTTCCTCCTGTGCCTCAGGTATATTATTTTAAAATTACACATCAGATCTACCCAAGTATCACTAAGATTTGTATTATAACAATGTGCAGTATTGCCAATAAATGTGCTCTTTAATTACGATTTCCTTTTCTTTATTTTTTTAGAAAATGGAGCCAGGAGGGAAAAGGAAGTTTGTACTTTGGGTGTCTATCTCAATTAATTTTCTTTGTTACATCCCCCAAGGTCCCTACAACACTTAAGAGGTGTCATGATGTTTGGCTTATCTGAGACATTTATAAAACGTTGGCAGTGTGAGTCACAGAATGTCCCCCGGTGTAGACCAAGGCTCTGGTCACACAAACAAGTACATGTGGACCTTTGAGGCTCAGTCCAAGTTCGGTAACCTGCCTGCCTGCGGCCTGCTCCTCTCTGAAGCCCCTCTTGATGGGCTCAGACTTGTGTGCAGTTTGGTCTCTTCCTCACTGATGCTAGAGATAAGCTTGTCAGGGTGTGAAGGCAGTGACACAACAGCTCATAAAGGAAGACCTCAGCCATCCATCAGGGTTACAGACTAAACAATCCTGTATTGTTGAAGAACTGTCCCCTTTTTGTAATAATGAGAAAGAAATCACTATGGAACAGACCCAGCAATGTTTCTTTTTTTAAGGCATATTTTAAGGGACTCGCATTCTGTCTTCTGTATGTGCCCAACAAAAAAGTGTGAATCAAAGCCACCTGTTACATTTAGATTTGCAAGAAGTTACCAAATGAAGGGACAGATTTGGGGCTCAGGCACTGAAAGGATTAAAACTAGAACAAAAGACCGTGGTGATAGATCTTATTCCCCTTATCACCAATAATACTGGGATTCCTGTAGTGAAAGGCTTTGAGAACATCTCTCTGTGATCACTAATGCCCCAACTGTTGGAAGTATGCAGGACCTACTGAAAGGTCCCCTGTCTTCATGAAAAACCTGAAGCAGGCGCGAGACTGAAAGAAAAACAAGAGGCATCTTGCCTAGTGTCTCTGCTGTTGTCTCATTTCTCCTTGTTATTCAGCTGTAATTTCAGCCTTGAAGGCAGTTTCACATGAACAGTTTTTAGCACTTCTTGATGGAGTCATGTCGGGTTTAGACTGGGTAAAACCCTGGCCTGCAGATTTCAACAGGGTCAGAGCCTCCATGCTTACTGACCCCTCTGTCTAGAGGTCCCTAGCTTTTGCTATTTCACCCTCTAATGCAAAAATGCCAAAGAAAACATTTTTAAAGCTTTGGCTTGCATATTTTTTCCCTTTTTGCTCCTTTGCAAATGGAATGGAGCACTCTGGGCAGAAGCCCAGGGGATACGTTATTGTCCTTTACTGGTGTTTATTGGAGCAGCAGGGATTGCTAGGATTGCCACATGCTGGAGAGATGCCTGTGTAGCAGAGCAGAGGCCATGACTGTATTGGATGCTGAGGTTCTGCACATGTGGGGTGTTTTTTTGTATGTTCATAGGATCATAGAATCACAGAATGGTTTGGGCTGGAAGGGACCTTAAAGACCATCCAGTTCCAACCCCCCTGCCATGGGCAGGGACACCCTCCACCAGACCAGGTTGCTCCAAGCCTCATCCAGCCTGGCCTTGGACACTTCCAGGGATGGGGCATCCACAGCTTCTCTGGGCAACCTGTCCCAGTGCCTCCCCACCCTCTCCAGGAAGAATTTCTTCCTGATATCCAATCTAAATCTCCCCGCTTTCAATTTAGACCTGTTACCCCTTGTCCTGTCACTACAGGCCCTTGTAAAAAGTCCCCCCTCCCAGCTTCCTTGTAGGCCCCCTTCCTGAGGTTCCTCAGGATCTTCCCAGCTGCTGTCAGGTGTGGGCCTTGCATTGCCATGAATGTGAAGGGAGAACAGGCAGAAGCATCTGGCTGAGAAGATCCTGATGGAACGTGTTCATTTTAAAGCAGTGTTATCTAGTTTTTCATGTGAAAATAAGCTCCTTGATCTGTGTTTCTTTCTTCCTGTCACTCAGTAGCTGTAGCGCAGGTCTATAGCATTTTAGCATGCAGATGTCATGAAGAGTTCATACAAGACAAAATAAGGCTAACAATTTATTATTTGTATTATTTGTAATTCCTCAACTTTAGCAGACTCCTAAATTATCTCAAAAATAATCCATCACAATTCTGCAAGTATCAACCTAGTCTTCTGTAGAAATCACAAGGAACATTGCCTGCAGGAAAAAATGATGGTATTACAAGGTGTGGGGGTTTTATTAATTTTTTTCCTTTTTTTTTTTTTTTTTTCTTTTTTCTTTTTCCTAATAACTACGTGCAGGGATTCTACTCAATTCATTCTAAGAATTGCTTGTGTACAAGACAGAAACGCCTGCCGGGAACTCTCAGGAGGCATTTTTTTATTGTTTTGCATTGTTTTTCTTGGTGTAAAGTAAGAACTTGATTCTGTGAACTAGTGGCAAAATATCATTTACAGGGAAACACGTTGCCTCCTAATCCCTTTGTTATTACTAGTGGCTGTTGAAAATATGAAGCATGGGACATTGAAAGTGAAGTAAGATGTCATCTGCTCTGCATTTTTTGCTCAGAGCTGTACATGTGCTCATACAGCTTGTGCCCACCGCTGTAAATTAGCATGTGCACGATTAACTTGTTTCAGAGCGTACCTCTCTAAATGTTTGCAAATTCAAGGAACAAATGTGTTGATCTAATATAATGTGACAATATTCAAATGTGTTTGTACCTGAGAATGAAAACGGGTGATTACTAGTTCTGAATTTTTTTCTTCTTTCTCCTTTAAAGCAGTTGTTTGCAGGAAAAACTACTGCATGGCTCTGTGGTCTTTGAGGTATGGAACATCCTACTATTCCTCTTTAACAATAGTTTTTCAAAGAAATATGCTGCCTATTGGCTCAGCCTGTGAAATTTGTCACACATACACAAGCAAAATTTATTTCAAAGACTCATCTGTCATGTAAGTTTTTAAAACTATTTCCCCTCATTGTAGCTTTCTGGCAATTACAGCTACTGATTTACACGATAGCAATTTAATCTATTGTCTTGAGAATCAGACGGATGTGACGTTCAGTCTTTATCTTTCCTTTTAAATGAACAAGAGTTCCTGCTTGTACAAAACCAAAAAATTTCAGAGCAAAACCATTTCAGTCCTGTCTTCTGAAGGAACGTGGGAACAATGGTATTGTAGGCAACTGGAGGAACTTCTTGTTCGTGTACAAGATGAATCTCGCACAGAAGAAGGTACATTAATTTCTAATTAAGGCAGTGATAAAATTATAGAGGGTTATATACTGGCAGATCTAACCTGATTGTATTCTGGGTTTTTAGTGGCACCTGCTGTATTAGAATTGGAGGAAATTCAAGTATGCAGCTTAGAGCAGACTGGGAGGTGGAAGGGGGTTGGAGAGGAGGGTTTAATACCCTGCCTTTTTCTTTGCCTACTTTGTAAAACTGAAGGGGTAACAAAGAAAAACAGTGTCTGATTTGGTCACAGTAACACAGTGCATGCCACAAAAATACACTAGCAAGTGTGTAATCTGAGAATAATGCCTATTATTTTCTTTACCATTATTGTGTAGTAGCATTCCCATGCAGTTGCCACTTCTTGGCTATCTTGCAGCAGTAACAGCCTTACGTCAGATTAGCGTGTGCAGCATTATATTGGACTGAGTTTTATAAAAGATCTTTCTTTTCTCATCTTTGGTAAGGAAAGCAAACTCGGCATTGATTTATGTGGCTGTGAATTGGACCTACATAATTCACATCAGCAAGAAGTGAAACTTCAGAAGTGTAAACTGAAATCAGAATTTGTCTTTGCAAAATGTATTCTGGTCTTGAATTGGAAGGTTCTTGTAGGGAAAAGGTGTGTCTGGTCTCCTGGCATTAATATATCAAGTAAGGTGTATTTAAGCCTCTCTAGTTTTTTATATGATCACTGAAATTAACTCGGTTAGATGGAGCTCCCTACAGCTTTCATGCGTTAACTGCTAATGTCTTGCCACAGAATGCATCTGTAGTCCACCATCTGCATGACACTTGTACCCTATTATTATTTTTAAAGGCCTGGAAGTACAGGAGGTAGTTTATAGACATATGGAGAACAAAGGCTGATGTTTTGGTTGTAGAAAGGAGGAAGCAATGCTAAAACTGAATTTGGTGAAAGGAAGTTTTCACCCTGGGTCTCTAATCTCTGCAGTTTCCTCCCTTTACTTCTTGCCCCTTGTCTCAAGCATATTATCACCCTGCAATCCATAGATTATAAGCATGTGGTTATAATGGTCTGCCAGCCAGACCTGTTGGCTGGTGCAAAACCTATGTATTCTTTCCCTTCATGGATGTTTGGGATGCAAATCTTGTGCAGCAGAGGTGACTTCTACTGAAGCCAAGTTGGTTGATCCAGTCTGGTGTGCTCCTTCATGTCATGTTGCCTGATAAACAATGCTGTGTATTGAAGGCTTTGTGTGTGCAATGTGTTAACTCAGGTAAATGAGAATATGTGGGTATGTTGGGTTGTGTTTCCTGTGGAGGCAGCCGACAATTTCCCTGCAATGAGAACTGAAAATGGGAACAAAGAATAGTTATTCTCCTAGATTACCTATTTAAAGAAACATGGGTGGGTAACTGAATTACTGTGAAAGTTTGCATGGATTACGGCTTTCTGAAATGTGGTGGAACCTCAAAAGAAAGGATAGAAAATGGTGAGTTGTTGTGAAACACACCAAACTATGAATATTCTAATCTCTCTTTGATTTTTTGACAGATGTTCCTCTTGGCGGTGCTGCTAACAAACCTAATGCTGGCCACTGTAATATCGGGTAGGAAAACATGTTTATTTTCTGATGTCTAGGAACTGTAATGTGTTTTCAGTCTTTCTTCTGTGAGATCCTTTGCCCATCTAATCCTGCAATTCTGGCTCAGGCAATATTCTCATCACACTGGAGGTATTGATAAAGTTACTCCTTTTGGCTCTTTACGTTGCACCAAGCCCTGTGTTCAGTCACAAAGACTTCTTGAAGTGAATGATTTTTGGCTGAACAAACTATGAGACTTTGCTACTGCCCTATTGATTTTAATGAGATTGCAGGAAGCACAAATGAATGAACCCATAGCTTTCCTCAAAGGATCAGGGCTGAAATTACCCATGCAAGGTTTGTGCAAGTAGAAGTGAAGCAAAAAAGCCATTTCGTTAAAGCATATAACCAAAAAAATCTGTGCTTGATCCTATGTACTGTCATGCCAGGCATATAATCTTCCTAGAAGTTAAGGTCTGACCACACAATAATGAATGGTGATAAATTCCTGGACTACAAAATGACTGTTTTACATTGCAAGTTACTCTGTGTTTTGATATCCAGGATCATCAGGTTCTTTGCTTCAGGAGTCATCAGTTTCCCGTTGCAGCCTGTTTGGGAATGATCACATCAAAACTTTTGATGGTTCTTTCTACAATTTTGCTGGGGACTGCAGTTACCTCGTTGCTGGGGACTGTCACAAGCGCTCCTTCACACTCTTAGGTGAGTCTGAGCAAGATACCAAGAAGTAACAACGGCAAGATGTTGTAGGGATGAGGCATTGCACTTGTGCTGGGTTCCACCACTGAGAAGAAAAGACAAATAGTTGACCTTTCTCAGTTAGGATGGATCACTGCATAAAAGGATCTTGTTGTTCTTTTTTTTGAAAGTAGGATAAGTAGGATTACTTCTGGGGAAATTCTGTCCCTTGGGCTTCTGTTATCCCTTAGTAGTATAGCTCACACATCACTAAGCTGCTAAAGAATGAAGATTTTCTTAGTGGCTCCACTGAAGAGGGAAGTAAGACCTATATTGAATTTGCCAGGGGAATGTGATGGTTAAAGCTGAGTACAGGGTGAGCACAGGAATAGGAACTACATGACCCTGTACAAGTAATTTTACCTATATGCTAAATCTCCCCAGTAAGAAAAATTCTATCCTTCAGCACAAAGGGCCTTTGAATTAGCATGAGCCTCCGCAGCATTACTGGGGATGGACAAGAGATGATACAAGAATAAAAACTGTATTTTGCCTGCATATTACTTTCATACCAAACTCTTTTGGCAGATATTCTTATATTCACTAATAACTGTTCTGTATTAGTCATAGTTTAAGATGATCTTTTACTGACTAGAAGTAAATTGAAGTAAACTGATCCCATTATTCTGAAAACAAACCATATACCAACTTAAGTAATTTTCTTCCTCAACTTGGACAACTTGGAACATACTTTTTGTATGTAGAAGTACCCATCAGCCTATGTGAAGTATGAAATGATTGCAGTATTTTATGTGATCAATTAAATCTTACTAGAAAAAACAAATGAGCATATACTTTGTTTATACTGGGTACATAAGCATGGCATAGTCTTTTTGATTACTATCTTAGAATATGTGTGTGTGGTGGTTTTGATTTTGGATACCTGGCTGTGGAGTGCTATCTGCATTGCTGAGTAAAGCATCTAGGTCTAGCCAATATTGGCATCTGCTCTCATCCAAGATATCCAAGCTCTGTTCTTCCTTCACTTCAATGGATTGAACCCCCTTCTCTTATCACTAAGTTATGGGTTTTTCTTGGAAGGAAACTAGGAAGAGAAAGAGCAAAGCAGATCATTGGGCACATGCCCTGTGGAAACTCCTCCAGTGTGCATGGTGGGATGGAGAATTCACTGGCTGGAGACAGTAGTGAGTCCACAGCCAGTGCCAGGTCATGCATCTGCCAGTGGTTGATGCCAGCTCTCACTGTGGGACTATGTGACCATTTCACATTAAACAACTATGGGATTAAATAGATGGCTGACTCTTGAAAATGTTGGATGATATGCTCCCAGCCCTGCAATGTGTACTTACAAGTTGTCCTCCTGAGTCCCAGAACTAACAATATTTACTTATGTCTCATCTCTTCAGGTGACTACCAGGGTGGCGAGAAAATCGGTTTCTCTGTGTATCTTGGAGAATATTTCAATCTTCGCTTCTCTTTAGATGGAGGTGTGATGCAGGAAGACAAAAGGTACCTGTGGGAGCAAGTATTCCAGCAGAAAAAGCCCAATGGTTTTTGTGTGTCATATTCTGAGAAATACCTATTTTTCTTCACAGGGTTTCTATACCTTTTGCCTCCGATGGCATATTTATAGAGAAGGAGGCAGGTTATTATAAAATATCCAGCGATGAGCATGGCTTTGTGGTGAAGATTGATATCAGTGGGAATATTCAGATACTCCTTCAGGAAAAGCACTATAATAGGACCTGTGGGTTGTGCGGCAACTTTAATAAATTTGCTGAAGATGACTTCAGAACTCAGGAAGGTAAGACTACAACTAACCGATTGTATTTTATTGTGTGCTTTGCACACTTTTCCTGATGGGTGATTCAACAAAGATTTTGCTGATCCCACCAAAAGTTTTCCACAAAACCTGCCAGGTACCTCATCTTGATGCACCTAGAAGCTGTCTCACTAAGTTATTTCATCTTCCTTTCTTCTGAAAGAAATTTGCTGTCACTTCTCATTCCTGAGAAAAGCCTTAAAGTCTGAATTTAACACTTAAAAACCTTGAATCTTGAAATACACAGCTAAAGCTACGGGCTAAAAATGTATAATATAGTACATGGGGAGACCAACTAGGAGGAGACCCAGCAAAATGGATGTGAGGAATACTCATTGATTCAACTTCTAATTTTTCTTGAGTTAGACAAGTAGGAATAAGAACAAATAGTGTTGCAATAGCAGAATATTAAATCCTGAGGGTTGCTACTGGCAGGTTTCTACTTGGATTTGGCATGGGATGCTGTTGTATGAAGTGGTTACCTTTTAATGACAATTCCCTCTCTATATGGGCTGTTGGACTGGAGGTGCACCTTGTATCAGACCAATTCCTAATGAGAGGGAGAGACAACTGCTTTTGCTGCTCAATACACCTTTACAAAAAGCATGCCATTGTGACTGAAGACTAGGAGTTTGGGAAAAGCCCTGAATATGACTTTGGAGGACCAATCTTGATTTGTGGTATTTCAGAATGTCTTTTAATTTTTAGCGCCTACCTGAAGCGGAAAGGTTTAGAGTAAAGATAGTTAATGTATTAATATGTTAAATTGATAATGTAATGTACATATTAAAAATAAATGATACATAAAATAGAAAGGGAGACAAAGAAACTCGGAGAAGAGCCTGGCAGTGCTCCAGAGATGTCTTACTGACACTTGGGATACAGAAGCCTAGCTTCAATGTACAGAGAAAACCTAAATTCATAGTATGGTGAAATGATTGATTGGTCCTTCAGCAATGTAAATAATGAGAAACAAACTCGCCTCACAAAGTTGCTTGGCAGGGCTTGGATTCCTTGGTGTCTGATTATGTTGAGATCTGATTTATACATTTTTCTCGAGACAATGAATAGAAGTGAGGCTATTACAAAAAGCAGGAGCAGAAAAGGAGACTGTATCACCTTGAACTGTTCAAATGCAGGGAATTCCCTTCTGCTGCTCATGTTTGAATGTGTTTCTTGCTGTATTTGTTTAACACATCGCAGACTGTATCCTCCCTCTTAAAAAAAGCAGTGTTTTCACAAACACAGATTTCCAAATGTAATGAAGTACATGACAGGGTCACTGATTGGAAGAGCTGAAAAATAATGGAGAAAGTGACAGAGAACATGCATAGCTCTTACTGTATGAGGAAGGCCCTGACTTCTGTAACTCACGTGGACATACATATCTGTGATTTTAGCCTGAAGAATAGAATGGTATCTCAGAAATTCTGCCAGTATTTTTACTCTGATACAATAGACCTTTAATTTAAACTAATTTAGAAGGAACTAGAATTAATTATGTTTGTATTTGTTGTACCACTGAGGGATGTCACTACAACCACAAGTTGCTTTGTCTCCTTGGCATCTCTGCTGTCAGGGTGGTTCATATGAATGTTTCTTAACTTGCTCTGAGTAAAACCAGATTTTGATTAATTCAGACTTTTTTTTTTTTAAACTGTTGAAGTTTAAAAACTCCAACAAACTCTAGGTGAGGGGCAACACAAGCAGCTGGAATAGGTAATATTCTTTAAACAAAAGGTCTAGGGATCCTATTGGTAGCCTATGAATCAGTTTACTCTTTCTTTCCAGTGCATTTTTCATTTGATTTCTTCTTAGCCTGGTTAGATCGCATAAAGATCAACCCAGGATGTGAGTTTGGTAGAGATCTGATCTTATTTTAAGGTTGCCAGCAGACTGAACTCTCCTGTTGATTTGCCCAAATCAAATCCTGGTGATTTGGTGCTTGCGTTAAAATCTGGGCATATTTTGGTCTGTCAGACTGGGGCCTCAGTTCTAACCCATTAGCTGCATTTCTGGGCTGGATTTGTATTGATAATAAATACAGTAAAGTCTTTGAGCTTCAGAATAATATGCAATGGAAGCACATTGTTTTGGGGTTGTGGTGAAATAAGAGGTGAAGCCCCTGCCATCTTATTGGACATTACCACTTACAGCAAATAAATAAAGGAGGCATGAAGGAAAGGGTGAAAACTTAGTGAACAGTGTGTAATAAAGGGTGAAAACTTAGTGAACAGTGTGCAATATTTTTCTTTTCCCTTGATACATTCATACCCATGTTCTGTAATCTATCCAACTGTGCTATTGCCATGGCACTCTCATGACTCCTCACTGTGTTTTGGTATGGAAACAGAGAACTGGTAGTCTGATGAGAGGATAACCCACATTGCTTCCGTATACACTTTATAGGCTCAGTTATTGAGGTCCTGGAGGTCTAAGTGATGCGACTCAAGCTATGATACCCTAGAAAATATATATATTGCTAGGACTCATATTTGAAGGATCCAGATTTGCCTTAGGTAGTAGCTCCTGAACTTCCAAAAAACCCCCCAAAACACCAGTCTCCCCAGTGGGTTTCAGAGTTGGAGCCACATACTTTCATTCAGAGGATGGGGTGCTGAGTCACCCTCGTTGACACAGACGATTACTGAACTAGTTCATCCTGCAGAGATAGTGCTCATGTCTTGTCAAGACTTACAAACAAGGTTGATTATATTGTATGTGGTTGGTTGTTTATTGGAAACGGCAGTAAAACCAAGCCATCTGCCTCTTGAGCGTTTGTTCTCATACCTTAAGCATAACTGAATTATAAAAAGAAAGTTGTCTGAAGTTTTCCAAGTTTTTCTTGTTTGCCTTTTTGTTGTTTGTTTTTCCCCTAGATCATAATGAAGGAGTTAATTTCTCCTCTGTTTTTTCCTGCCAGCTAGGCTCTGGGTCTTTATAGTCAGCCTCTGAATGCTTCCACGCCTTGGTAACTGAACAGGCTCTGGTTTCCAACATCATCACACACTTCTAACTGGTTGCCAGACTTTGCTTATATCAGAAACATGAAGTTGAGTCCTTCCTAGATGCTCAGATATCTGTTTGGCAACCTTCAGCACATGGCATTTGCGTGTCTCGTGATCTGTCATGAGCATTTTACGATTAGGCATCCAAAGCACAGGCCAGAAGAAATTATTTACATTATGCTACTGAGGAAATCTGACACAACATGGGCGACTCGATCTTGAAATCTCAGGGCATGTACACATAAGCAAGTTGCCAAAACCCCATAGCCTTGCAGGATGTTAGCGTTCGAAGGGCATCCCCTTACCCTGTAAAAAGTGTGAGGTAATCTCTCTCCAATAAGAGAGACTACAGTCCAATCTCATGGAGCTCATTTGTGTATCTGCAGCCTCAGTGTTTGCCCAGTACTCTCATCATTGAGCTGTCTCACACTGACATTGCTGTGATAGGCACTTGGATGTCTAGGTCATCGTTAAAGTTTATTTGTGCAAGAGAGCTTATTCAAGTCCAACACAGGCATATTAATCCATCATTTTGTTTATGTTACACACTCTTAGCATTATGGAAGAAAAAAACCCCAACCCAAGTTAATCCAGCAGCCCATTATGCTTTTCTTGGCATTGGCAGGAAGCATGTTTCTGGGATTCTCTCTCCAAATTACAAGGACATTAATCAAACACCAATGCATATGGCTAATTTTGGATATTCTGAGCCTGCTCCAGCTGTCAGCAACATATTCCAGACTTTTAAACTGCTGAAATACAGAATATATGATGCCACTGGAGAGTGAATATAGGTTAAACAGGTAGAAGCAGACAGGATCTGCAAGGAAAACTCTGATGTTTCTGATAATGTTTTAGTTCCAGAAGTAGTATAAATGCATATGGCTGCATATGCAACTTCTCTGTGTGGTACCTGTTTCCAGAAGCTTTTAAATCATGTTCTAAACTCACAGTGACGGCAGTGCAGATATATTTTTTCCCCTAAAAAATTAAACAAAACTTTTGGTCATTCTGAAATCCAAATTTCTTAGCCTTTTAAAGGATGTCAGTAATTTGATTTTAGGTAACTTTAAAGTTTTTGTTTGGCCTAAGTAAATGTTTTTTTTTTCCTCTACGCATTTTAATTTGAAAGGAAAAGGGATAGATTCACAAGGGAATTTAGCTGCCATTTACAAACAGTACAGAGGAAGTCTTGCCTTGGAACTGTCTTCATCTGGGATGCCAGAAACCTGCATTCATAACCCACTCTGTTCTGTTCAGAGTTTGAAATTAAAGTTAGACTTTGCTGTGAAAAGCTTGCCTTCATTGCTGGGCTGTAGAGTTCTGGAGATGGCTCTTTCCCCTCTCTTGTGTTTAATATTATTAGTTTTATGTTCATTGAACGGGAAAGGGCATGGAAGACTTCATAGCCCATGGCTTCAATATTTCATATTATTAATTTGGCCCAAACTATGGATCAGTTTTTGTCAACCCTGCCAATGCTTTGCTTGTCTGGAACCAGGTACTAAACCATGTAAAACAACTGTTTAAAAAAGAAATAAACCCTAACAAACAAAACAGGTGTTTCAAGGCCAACAGTTGTCCCAACCTTGAAACCTTAACTTGTGGGTAAATGAGGTGGCTGCCAGTGGGAAGCTCAATATAAATGTGCATTTAGGGCCACAGGAACCCTGCTTCAGAGCGGAGCCCGTGTCCTATTGTATACCTGTTAGTGTAAGGCTGTGTTAGTGCAAATAAAAGGGGATGTATTTCGTTTGGTACCTTGCTTCTCATCAGACTAGGTTTTGTCCTTACTATAATCTTTACATTCTGAAAAGCTAAGGAGTTGCATTCTTCTTGCTGCTGGTTTTTGTTTTCCTGTCCTGAGTTCTGGCTCGTCAGAGATGAAAACTTGGTGCTTTTTGCCACCTTTCCCTGGCATCCTTTCCTCAGAGTCTTCCTCCTTTGACATCTGCTGTGGGCCTAACATGTGCTGCATTTATAAGCCCCTAAATTCTAGTTTACCAAAAGAAGTCTACTAAAGGCTACTGGCTGTGTGACATCTGCCTTAGCATTCTCAGTGTAGTTTTCATGACCACCCTTTAGTTTAGGAACAGTTTTAGTGTTCAGTATGATCTGTGTGATTGTACTTAACGTACAGCAGGTACTCAAATTGTTGTTATATATGTTATGATATATAATAAAAATATTATATTAAGATTCTAGGGAAACATTTCTTTTGTTTTCCAGATACAGTCAGGGTCATATTTCACCATAGTCTCTGCATAATGTCTCAGGAATGCAATAGCAGTGGCAACTGATTTTCTGACATGCAATGCAGTAGGGTTAAAAAGCAAAGTTACAGAACTGAGAGAGGGTCATGAAATCGATGGTTTTCTAGTAGGTACCCACAGAAGGAAGAAAAGGTAGTTCTTGCGTCATCCAAGCCATGGGAGGCAAATGTGAAAGAGGGCACATTCCCTTTCTGGAAGGAGCCCCCTTCTCGGAAGGATGGAGCAAGAGAAGGAGAGATGTGGCTTGCATCTCCCAGGAAGTGGCAGCCATACAGGTGAACTCCTTCAGTTTTGCTTTTATGCAAAGTGAATGCAAATCATGCTGAGCCTGGGCCAGGAGCTGCTTGTAATAGGACAGAGGAACATGTTTCAGGACAGTTTATACAGTAGGATCATGGGCCCAAGAGCAACAATGGTGTATGTTAAGTTTCTTTGCACAAGATTTAGTTTCAGATAAAAGGAGAAAATCAAGGCTAGCTGGGAACAGGAATGCTAATACTCTCTGTGGTTAGGGAAAGCAGTGCCATTTTGTTTGCCTCTCTAATATGTCTTGTGTTTTATTGACAACTTTTAAATAGTAGGAAAATATGTAGGCATGCTTATGGTAGGAGTCGTTTACTTGTCAGCTGTAATCTGCAGAAACCTATTCAGGCAGGTGCTAGAAGTGCTGGGAGCTGCCTTCTTCAGGCTTTAATCTGTCCGTGAGCTGAGAGGTCCTCTGCAGGAATCAGTCTGGATCACTGAAAGTGTTTTTTCTACAGTCAATCTATTTGGAATAAAAATTAATTTCATATGACAGTTTTTATTGTTAAACACAGCTTTCAGCAGACTGTCATACTGACAGTAGCCAATAACAACCACTTGTCCAAAGCCCTGAACAACCATGTGCTTCTCTTCTTCATTCACAGGGACCCTTGTGGAAAACAGTTACGATTTTGCAAACTCCTGGGCTTTGCACAGTGAAAACAAGCGGTGCAAGAGAGTGCAGACTCCAAGCAACACCTGCAACATTTCATCTGATATTGTGGAGAAGGTTGGTGACACACGATACCATTCTGGTTTTGGTCCCCCCTACCTGAAGAGGGCTTGCAGCCCTTTGGCAGAACAACGCAAATGCTTCCTTGAATCCACATTTGTACATGGTCCTCCCTCAGCAAGCGGTTAGGATGCGAGGTGCAGAAGACACCATTTTTGGGTTTCTGAGGTGCAGCCTGGTCTGAGATAGCAATACTGGGCACTGATCTCGCCACTGCCCTGGAACAAGGTATGCAGATCCTCATCCAGCCTAGCAGGGGTTAACCAAGGGGTGGTGGTGGCCACATGTAGGTACCTGCTGTGGTGCAGCAGGGTCAGGTGTGGGCAGAAGGGGGAAGGACGCATCTGAAGTGTGTGCCTGTGCTCTCTGTGCGTGCTCCCAGCCTCCCCGTGAGCCAGAGTGGGGCTGGGTGCAGGATGCTGCTGTGTGCAATAGCTACATGCCCTCCCTGCAGACTAGCTGGTGCTAGCAGCAGGGTTTCTGCACTGGGCTACCCAAGACTGTGGGGAAGTGACCTCAGAGGCTGCATTTTATGACAGTTACATGCAGAGTTGAGAAAGGAACAGTTACTCACTATTTAGTGAATGCGATTTTTCTCTCCCTGCACCCTGCCTGTCTCTATTTTCTAAAACTGTAGTACATATATACCTCCTTTTCCTCTCTCCCCCAAGACCCCCAAATCCAACATACAAACATCAAACAGATATACAAAGAAATCAACACTTCATTTGAACCTGAGTTGCGAGTTGCTGCCAAAGAAACTTTGATATTACTTGGGAAAGGTGTTTAAGTGATGCCTGTATCATGAGATAGTTAATTCTGATTCTGTCAGCAGAGAAGCATCAGTTCTGAAGCCTCTGTGGGCATCACCACCACAAATAGTATTTGTGGATGTGTGGCAGGTCATACACCTGGGAGTCACCAGAGTGGGGAGAATGCTTCAGACGGGCTATTTTTGACAGAGATGTACTCTGTAGGTGTTACAAAGGCTCAGTGCCACCAGGCTATTTCCCTTGCTAAGGGGAGGGGGTTCCTTCAGTTGTGCATACAGATAGCTCTGATTTGTTGAAGAAACACAGAACTGCTTGTCTCAGGAAGCTCTGTGACCTCTTTGCTGCCTCAATCTTTTTCTTCTCCTCTTGTATAAGTATAAACATGTTCCTTATTTCCCTTAGACACAGGGTGGTCACTAGCTCAGAGATGAAAGTGGCTTTGAATATATACTGACTGCATGTAGTGTTACAGATTATGACTGTCACGACAAATAGAGCCTTCATCCACTGAGGGTTTGCATCTGATCTTATGTACTCTGTTGTACATCAGAATGATCTGATGCGTGCCAGGTTTAGATTTATACCAGAGTAAATGTCCAAAATTCAGCTGTCTGTTTTGTGCTATACAAGTCCTGTAGACCGACACTTGTTAAACTAGGCTCTCAAGTAGTAGCACTACCTAGAACATACCTGCTTTACAGCTGCTTTGAGTGCTGGATTCCTAGTTACCTGGAAGAAGCTAAATAAGACTCGGACAAGCTTGCAAAGTTCTGACAATTTCCACTTCCACTAAGCTTTTGGATGCAAATGCTTGTGTTAGACATGCTCTAAAATTCAGTGAAGCATGCTCATGCCCCGTAGAACTACAGCTTCAGCCCCACAGCCTGCAAGCTTGGCTGAGGAACCATAGCAGTGATTTCAGGTTGGAAATCTCCAGCCTGTTTCTTGCTCGAGCTGAACCAGTGTGTGTGGGGTGGTTTTGTTGTGGTTAGGACTGGTTGAACACCTGATCTGAGTAATGGTGCATAGTGCCAAGGGTGTGACCAAAGCGTGAGGGGGTTTTAACGTGGCTGAGGTGTCTTCTGAGGTACAGGACTGGTTACAACCAGTTTAAACCTGGTTATGACTCTAGAGCAGGGCTAGTTCTTGTAACTGGTTGTGGCCATTGGAATTTCATCTCCTCAGGAAAGTTTAATGTTTGGAAAATGTCAACATTACAATGGAGGCCAGGGAGTGGCATGCAGGCCGAAATCCTCTCTGATGGGTAGACTGCAGCTAATGCAAATTTTATTCAGATCACATTAAATATTGATGCTTTGTTGGATAAAGTTTTGCTTTCCTGCAAACTGGACGAAATTATCTTCTCTCTTGTGTGAGTCCATGAGCTCACAGCATTTAACATTGACTTAAATTTATTCACTGTGCAAGAATAAACACAGCACTATTAATAGAAGTCCAGCCAAACGAGTGCCTGCTGAAGAATGTAGGGCTTTTTAATGGTGTGCTTTGTTTGCTTGCTTCAGCTTGAGAAATGTAAATCTCCTCTATCTCCCAGCCTCCCTCCCTGCAAGGCGGTCAGCTGCTAGGTGCGGAAAACAACAGCTTTGGTTCAGTGCAATCCTCCCGCCCCTGTCACCCCACTCGGCACAGATCTGCAGTTTTCTTGGCCCTCTCTGCCTGCCCCACCACAGCAGTATCCTTAGAGTGATGGCTTCTGACTTCTCTGCAAGATGTGGTGAAGCCAGAAAGCCCTGATGCTCTTTTATCTTCAAATCATAGAAAACACATGCATTTTTGTGCTCTTTAATAAGGAAGAGCCCTAGTCTTGATTAATGGCTTCCTGTATCAGCTGAAGGTCTTGACCTAGCTCACACTATTACCTTACTGTTGCTCTGGGCCTCTCCCTGCCCTCCACCTTCAAAACACATACACTTAAATGTGTTTGACTGCTGCTTTGCCTGCAGATACAGTTTCTTCTCAGGTACATGTAGTCCTCTCCTAGGGCTGGAGGCATCTTGGCATCTGCATGGTGGAGCTGCCTGATCTTGTGATCCAGGGAGAATGCCAAGCTGGATAGTGTTGGAGGGAGGGAGCTACTGCCTCCCTACCTTGCCATACCCTCTCAGGCTGCTGTTTAAGTAGTTACCAAAAAGAAAGAGCAGCTCTGTGTTGTTGGATTTATTTTTTTTCACCGTTGGTATGTGATGATTTAGGCTACCTGTTCAATGAAGTACTGCAATCTAATAGCCTCTCAGATGACTTGTTAGTCATAGACAACATGGATCTTGAAGTATAAAATGGAGTGACGTGGATAACTGTGGTAATGAGACAGCCTTGAAAACAAAAATAGGTATGTTTTAAAGCATTGTGATTGATTTATGCATTCTTAGACATTACCTTTATATTCTAGATTTCACCTCTAATAGAAGTGTGTAGGGAGACCACAGTTCACTCTATTCTTTTTTTTTTTTTTTTCCTTTGTTATTAGGAAACTATACCTATAACACGTTAGGTGTGAAAATAACTGAAATTGGAATTCTAATTTCTGCTTTTGGTGAAACTCAGCTTTTGATGCAGTTGTTTAGAAATAGTCTCATTCATATCCCATGGGGTACTTCCATATGTAATAAAGAAATAACATTTATACCCATATCTGAACGTAAGTGGGAGAGTTTTTCAACTTTTGGCCCATAATTAGTAATGGCAGAGGTCACAAGAAGGTCCAGCAAAGACATGGACATACAATGCTGTAATACATTTTAAGGGTGGAAATGAGACTTACTATATCTAAAATCTAATTTTCTGCTACTGAAATATACAGGTTAGCTGAATCAGGATTCAAGTGAAGTGACTTCTGTCAGTTATTATGTTTGCTCAAATACAGAGCCAGCATTTGGTGTAGTAAACACTTTTTGGCTTTGGGTGCTTTTTAATTGGAAATACAAGAGGCAAAATTATTTTCCCTTTGAGTGAACCAAAAGATGTATTCTGAAAAGGTACGGCCAGTTACGGCACCAAAATATACTCTTCCTGAATGACCTGGAGAAACACTTCTCTGTATCTATATACCGTAAGGTTTACATACAAGGGAATGAGAAAGTGTCTCTGCTTTCTTCTGTTACTTCTTAGCTTATATCTTTTTAATGGTTGGAAATGGTTTATCTCTTTTACCAGTTGGAGTGAGTCCAGAGGAGGCCATGAAGATGCTCAGAGGACTGGAGCACCTCTGCTATGGAGACAGGCTGAGAGAGTTGGGCTTGTTAAGCCTGGAGAAGAGAAGGCTCTGGGGAGACCTTAGAGCGCCTTCCAGTGCCTGAAGGGGCCTGCAAGGAAGCTGGGGGGGACTTTTTACAAGGGCCTGTAGTGACAGGACAAGTGGTAATGGTTTTAAACTGAAAGTGGGGAGATTTAGATTAGATATCAGGAAAAAATTATTCCTGGAGAGGGTGATGAAGCACTGGAACAAGTTGCCCAGAGAAGATGTGGGTGCCCCATCCCTGGCTGTCTTCAAGGCCAGGCTGGATGAGGCTTGGAGCAACCTGGTCTAGTGGAGGGTGTCCCTGCCCATGGCAGGGGGGTTGGAACTAGATGGTCTATAAGGTCCCTTCCAACCCAAACCGTTCTATGATTCTATGAATGGCAATTGTTAAGCAACAGATAAATGCAGTTCATACAGCAGGAGAAGGCAACACCACAGAAATTTGAAGAATGTACAAAATTCCACCTACAGCTCTGTGTGGTGGGATTGGGGCAGAAAGAAGGTCAGCCAGTTTGTAGTCACTAAGGGTTGTCAGTGCCAGGACACCGCCAACCCATTTAAAGAAACACTTAAAATAGAACTCATGCAGAAGTCAAAGGAGAAGTTTCAAGACCTTTACTTGTATTTCAGGTACCACATTCAGTTGTGCGAGTTCTACAGCCACCTGTGCTCTAAGCACTGTTTCAGCCTGAGGCTTCACTCCCTGGTCTGTTGGTTTTAGATGTTTCTTGTATAGATCTTGATTCCAGGGCTGTTGCTCCATCAGCAGGAACGCTACAGCAGTGGGTGAGACTCCCAGTATCCCAGTACGCTCACCACGTATTGTGCATTGTCCCCTAAATGAAAGAACAAGGAACCTCTCTTAATTCAGCCTGACCATTGAGTTTTAAAGAAAGAAAAAGAAAAATAATTTGCAGAATGGTTTAAGTTGGAAGGGACTGTCAGAGGTCATCTAGCCCAACTCCTTGCTTACAACAGGCCCATCCTAGGTCAGGTTGCTCAGGTCCTTGTCCACTCACATTTTGAGTATCTCCAAGGGTGGTGGTTCCACGGCGTCTCTGAACACTTGTTCCAGTCTTTGGCCACCCTCACGGTGAAAGTAATTTTGGTTTTGTATCTATTTAGGTTTACCTGTATTTCAGCTTACGTCTGTTAATTCATCACAGTAATTGAGATATATCTAAAAGATGGGAAAATTTCAGCTATAATTTCTTGTATAAAGTCACTGGAAAATCTGAAGCGATTTCAGTGACAAGAAAACCTTTACATAGAGAAAATGAACTGTTTGTTGCTTTCTAACATATATCACTTGGTATCTTGATAATCAGTGAGAACTCAGTCACTAGGTATGTTTGTTATTGAACAAGACCAAAGAACGCTATAAGCAAAAAATAAAGGGGGTATGTGGGGGATAATTTTTGTGTGTCTCTGGAGTCTTTATTTTCAAAATCACTTTCACATCTAACATTTGGTGGTACGTAATAATCATGGTCATAAAAGATTGTTTCTGTTAGTCTTGCTGCTTAGCTGAATATACACAGTCTGAGTTCTATTGCAACATAACAGTCAAGTTGTATGACTTCGTTAACAAGGCTATTACTTTATTAAGAAAACTTACTAACGCAGCCCTGAAAGGGCTGATTACATATACTGGGTTTCTGTTGCATTTGATAGTATCTGGCTCAAAGCTTTGTTCCAGGAGTTGCTTCTCTGCTCATCCTCTGAAGAGTGCTGAGATCACTTTTGGTTATATCAGTTTTATCTTGAAGCACTGCTTTAATAGCTTTTTTGGCTGCTTCTGCTGTTGTTACTTCCACCCCTAGGGCACTTTTTTGGCTTTCTCGTACTTCTGTATAGTCTTAGAGCAGCACCAATCACCATTTTATGCAGTTCCTGCTCCCTTCCTTCTAGTTTTTTTTTTTTTTTTTTCAGTTGGTTCAGCATGGTGTCTTCTATCTGGACACTAGAATTATTCCACTCTGGAGCTGATTTTCTGGAGGACAATCATGTTCAGCTCTCTAACAGTGCTCAGTTGGCATTGCTTGAACTTCCCTGAGGCCTTTCTCGGAAAGCTCAAAACCAATTTGTGTGTGCGGTTGTTCTCAGTACTTTGCTAAACTCTGACTGTTCCCAATGGGCCAGACATTTCTGGTTGATTTGTAAGCAAGAAGTACTCTCTCAGTTCAGACATGTACTAGCTTTAACTGATCACCTGGACAAAACACCCTTTAGCAAAACCCAGTCTTTTCTACTCAGCAGTTTTGGTATGCAGATATACCATTTGCCACTTAGAGAAGACATCTACATGTCTGCTGAACTCTGTGGGTGTGTTTGCTCCCCATTTTTCATGTCCCCAGAAATAAAAACAAGACTTTTCCTCCCCCTGAAGAAAGTTATGCTTCAACTGTTTGTGCTCAGCTGGTATCAGAAAATAATATTTGCGTTTATCTAAACTCAGTTTCATCCTTTCAAAAAGTTGCACTGAGGACCTTAGGCTTACTGAACTGTGACATAAAGCATACATAAGAGTCTATTTTTGAGCCTCCCCTGGAGAACTTAGCCATAAACTCTGTTTTCCTTAGGTTTTGTTTCATGTACAGCTAAGTTTCATCTTAGCTTGCTGCTGTTTGAAAGGAGAGTTCGTGGTACCCTCCTCCTCATGTCCCTGTGCAGCCCTCTCCCTACACGAGCTGTCGCCATGATGACTTGACTCATGAGAAGAGCAGAACAAATTGTTTCTTCCCCCTGGGTTATTTTTCTGCCATTTATCAGAGTTAAATTGACCTGTTGTGCACTGGAGAAGCCAGCAGGAGCTACAGGAACATGTAGCCAGAAGAGGGAAACGCAAGTGATTCCTTGGATTCCAGTCAGAGTTAATCTTTCACTCTGAAACTTACTCTGTTCCCTTATTATCCAAAAGATGGTCTGGTAATTTTTCTTCCTAAGTACCTCAGTTGTAAGTTCCTCTCCCTTACTGTGCATGTTTTCCTGGTACTCCAGACATCATCTGGTTCTTCACTGGGTAGGAAACAGTTCTTTTCTTCCCTCCAATTGCTGAGTGACTGACACGTTTCTGCATAAAACATCCTTTATATGACATCTAAATATACATAAATGAGTGTATGAATGTAATTCTGTGTATGAATGGATTTGATGAACAAAGGGATGTAACTCACTGCTAGCTCTTGACTCTGATGTTATTTAACCGCATGATTCTGGTGAATAATAATCATGATGTTATTTAACAACAGTAGTGACAGTGGTTGGAAAAGTTGGGTTTTCTCCCTTCTTCCTGAGACTATAGTAACTAATTTTGCCACTTTTCCTCTCTCTCTCTTTCTACCTTTGCCCCTCACTTGTCATGCAGGACATCATGGAAACCTGCCAGCTGCTAAGAACATCTTTGACCTTCTCCCGATGCCACCATCGGGTTGATCCAGAGCCATACATTGATCTCTGTGAAAGAGACATCTGTGCCTGTACCCAGGGCATGGACTGTCACTGCTCGGTGTTCCTTGATTACGCAAGAAGCTGCGCTCATGAAGGAGTGACTTTGGATGGGTGGCCTGAAGAGAGTTTATGTGGTAAGCTGACAGGATTATTCCTAGGCTGTTTATCCCAAATGAGATCATGTGTGTCTTGCAGATTTATGGGCTGCAGTTAAAAGAAACTGGTGATATTTTAGGATGTTGATTCAGGCGTGGCAGGTTAAAAAAAAAAAAAAATAATGGCTGTCACTTCCACTTATCTGAAATGCCTTTGCTGGCTTCCCCTTTCAGCTCTCTGTCACCCACCTTTTTCTAGAAGGCTTTGTTCCTAAGGCAGGATTGTTTGAACCATATATGAAGAATATCCTGAGCTGTTACAAGTCCCACCATGGTATACATAGTCAGTGAAGGCTTATTGGATACACAAAGGTATAGACTAGGATGTTTAGGAGCTATTTCACCCATGGTTCAGATGTGTGACATTATCCAGCCTGTAGTCAGTATCCTCATGAAACGCTCTCCTTAACATTTTCTCATAAAGATAAACGTTTCATCCTTTATTTGCCTGAAGCAATTACATTGAATTTGAGATGTTGCCTTTTTTTAAGCCAAATTTTGTCTAGGTTAGAGATCGTGATTGCAACTTGAAGTGCTGCCTTTTATTAGCCCAATTTTGCTGAGGTCAGAGGTCCTGATTGCGTCTCTGCCAAGATTTTGCAACTAGGAAGCGCATAGATGGACTGGGATAAAATGTGTTTATAGAGGAAAGGTCATGCTTGCACCCACCTTTGATATACACATATACCTTCACTGGAGAACCCCGGTTAAATACATAAACACACAAATTAATATTAAAACCCCCTCAATCCTCTAATATAATCTTCTCAGTGATGTTTCTCATGTTTTTACATTACAGAGGAAGGACAATTTTCTCAGGATATTTATATAAATTGACTTAATGGCATAACTGACTGATTTGTATTGACAACACTTTCTTCTGTTGGTGACCACTGAAGAAAACTGCTCCTTCAGACTATGGTTAGGGCAGGAAGATACTGCCAAACACTTGTTCAAGGGATTGTATGCTAGAGGAGAGTCTTAATTCTAGCAGTAATTGGTTACCTTTCTTTTGGGACATAAAAGGGATCTGGTGAACACTTGCCTCCTTGCTCAGGGTGCAAGCCAGAGAACCTATTTTTCCTAGGGCTGTCTGTAAGTCTAACTAAAGCCGTGAGTGAAATGAAGCCACCTCTGTTCCCAGGAGTTTTAGAGTTCATTTCTAACCCTTGACTTCACAAACCATATATTGCCTGAGTCAGGAAAAAGAGAGGCGGCCTGCTGCCACATCGGGAGCTTAATTTTCTATCACCCTTCATCTGTGCTATGATGCTTTCTCAGGAGATGATGATGATAATTGCGTTGGAGGCAAGAAACACTCTGCTGAGTTGGAAGGGCTCTAGCGCTGGCCAGACTGTGTTAGTGCAAGCTGGTGCCCAAGCCCTGGAGCCAAGAAGGGCAAGACCGCTCCTTCGTTACCCTCCCACCTCCTTCAATAGAGGATTTTCTGGGAAAGAATAGGCTTTAATCTTTTTTTCCCACTCCATACCCACACAGTCTTGCAGGGTATGTCTATGCATCAAAATGAAGGAATGGCTACAGTGTGTGCTTGCATAATGGCCTAGTCTAGATAATGACAGCAGTGAAGATACCTCAACATGGATGTTATCCTGTGCTGGCGGTTGTCTGGAAGGAGGATGGGATTTCAGAGCCTTAACCATCTTCCAGTTCTCTCTGGAAACATGAAACAGTATAATGTCACAAATGAGTGGAGTAACTGCATAGTTTACAGAATACAGATACAGAAGTTACTACAAAACGTGATGGATGATACCGCAGCAAACTCAAACATTTCTTAAACATTCTGCTTCTGAAAAAGAAATTGTTGATTGGAGGGTATATGACCTCTTTGGTGTCTCTGTGGTTCTGCCTTTGATAATTAAGGGATTTATTTATTTAAGTGTTATTGAGGAATTTGCATTTCTAATTTCTTATAATTATTTCAGGGCCAAGATGTCCAGTTGGCATGGAGTATAAGGAATGTGTATCCCCTTGTGCCACAACCTGCCAGAGCCTGAATATCAATGAAGTGTGCCATGGACAATGTGTTGATGGCTGCAGCTGCCCTGGTAATTTATTTACTGGGTTATTGGCAGAAAAATATTTGACAGTGATGATACCTATTTTATTAGAAGAAGGAAAGCTGTATCTTCCCTTAAATTTTCCTGAAATCAGAAACACTTCTTTTTTTTTCTAGAACCATGCTCTAAAATAAACCAGTTTCTATAATGTCTGTATGCTCATTCCATGAAGGGGCCATTTTTCAGATCCTACTAAAAAAGTAAATATTTCTGTGAAAATTGGCACCATCTAATACTCTAGGGTTGCCTTTCTTTCCTGGTGAGGGACACTGATGTATCTAAATTCCTTCTGAATTGATTTCGGTTGGATGCATCCAGTTAGAGGAAGAGAAGATACTGAAGGAGTCTGTTACAGAAAAGCAGTACAGGTAGAGCTCACAATGTAATTCCAAAGATATTAGTGATTTTAGATAAACAATTTCACTTATTATTGAATCATTTGTACAGGAGATTTGATTGACTTCAAGGAGGCAGCCGAACCACCTCTGTCTATTGTACTTAAGACAACTGCAGGAGAAGAGTTTTATTCCTGGCTGCAAAGCTCCACATACTCCCACTTCTAGCTGGTTTCTGTCAAGTGTGTGGTTGTTTGTTTGTTTGGTGTTTGGTTTTGTTTTTTTTTTTTTTTAATTGGACTATGTCTGCATTTTACCCTTCAAATCTGGACTTTGTGTGAATGCAGAGGCACTTACTGTCCCCCTGTACAGTATATCAAGCATGATGGAGGTTGACTGAGAACATGTGGTTTTCAAAACAAGGCAGTGATGATGATGTCTACCTTGCATGAGGAGTTGGTATTGCATTCAGAGCTTACTAGCTTCCCACTGAGCTGCCAGTCTCTTACTTACTGGAGGTTCCAAGCTGTCACTTTGTGGCAGGACCTGGGAAGGCGCACATGGAGCGTGACAGGTGATGTAACTAGACACAGGAGCTTATTTTGTTGTGAAGAATCTGGCTGTTATATTTGTGCAGTCCTGGGGGTGTTGGAAAATGCTGAAGGAGATGAATCCACTAACTGCACAAGGACTCTTGCTATATTCTTCCTTTGGTAGCTGCACTAGTCAGTTCAGCACAGGAAAGGTCTAAGGGGACAGGAACCTCAAGAGCAGAGAAGCAGGGACTCAACAGGAAGGGTACTGCACGATGAACAAGTAGATGGGTAGAAGGGACTGCATGGAAAGGAATAGCAGGGAAGAGTTGATTTTAGTTTCACAGAGAACCAGGAGAATCTGACAGATGAATAGAGGAGGGATTTAGGATGAGGATTATACCTTCACTTAGCTTCCCTCCAGTGTTCCAAGAGTAAAAAGGATCTGTTCAATGAATGTGACTTTTTTCTTTAAATGTACCACAGAGTTGCTTTAATTTCTGTAAATGAAATTACTATTGCCAGGAAAAAAGGCAGTCGTTCTGTTTGCTTGTGCTCTCTGGAGACCCATACCACTCTTAAATGCTCAGATGTTGTTTTGAATACCTTTCACTGGAAGCATTTTCTCAACTGCAAAGATCTTTCCAGGCTGCTCTATGGGAAGAAAGGGGACTTACCTGTGTCTCACTGTCAGTGATGGATACTGCTGCCAGGGAAAAGGGCCAAAATCCCTGCAGGTGATTGGAAGGAGTCCCTCAAAGAGGAGGGAGAGGGGTTTTCAGCAAATAAAATGTTTGGCTACAGCAGCTCTTTTAAAAACAGAGGAATATCAACTATCTCTCAACAAGGGGATCTAAGAGAAAGAAACTGGGCCTTTCTTCCATTGCTAGATTACAGTGCAGTCTCGGACAAGTTTTGTAACTCTTCTGTGCCTCTGTTTATCTTTGTAAGATAAAATACTCTATATATAGAAGAGGTAATTATAGTTGTGTAATATGGAAACCTCAGCAGTTGGATCCAGGTTGGCCGTTTCACGTTTTGCTTCTGCAGATGTTGCGAAGAGAAACCACAGCTCCACATGAGCTCCTCCTTTCTCTCAGACCCTGTCTGCTAGGTTTTTATGGTGTCCAACTTTGTTTCTTCATTCCCTTGTCTCCTCTTCTGTCCTCTTATGACAAAAGCAGACCCCATCTGGACACCCTTTGCTGCAGCCAGTGAAGTGCATGTATTTTTTCAACAGCTCTGATCAAGCTTGATCGTGCTTCCTGTGTTTGACTCGTGTATGTTCCAATATGTCTGTTTGGACCTGGGGGCTCACTGAGCAAAGAGCTCTCTGGGAGCACCAGCAATGCTCCATTCAGCATATCTAAGGGAGAGGTAGCACTAGAAGGAAAGTAGACACCAGTCCTTGTGAGGCTTTTTGGCAAGCCTCGTTCTTTTTTATTGCTGTCTGTGACTAACTATGTGTAATAATGCATATGAAGTCTTGCCAAAGTATACGAAGAACTAAAAAATCTAATTGTATTTATGTTTGTGTCCCTCTGTGTGTGTGTGTGGCGTGTGTATCGGCTGCTACCTGACCTATCCAGAGGGAAAGCTCCTTGATGGTGAACGTTGCATTGAAAGCTCTGACTGCTCCTGCATCCACTCTGGGAAACATTATCCTCCTGGCTTCACCATCTCCCAGGACTGCAACTCATGGTAAACTTTGTGTTGCTCTGGTGTGGTTGCTGTTGCTCTAGATAAGTACTGCACACCTGTTAGTGACTGTTTCAGATGATCTTTCTAGAAATCTCTCTCTCTACTTCTTAAATTTTTTTTTCATTGGCAAAGGATCCTCCCTCTTATTGGAAATGGCAGCCCCTTCCAGAAAGTGAGCTGTTCATAAAGACAAAATCAGCTCTGCTTTTAAAGGGATATTTGATCTGATAGAACAATGTAAGGGTCATACTCCTTCAAACAGTAGAGAACTACCTGTTTCCTGTGGATAAGGCAGACTGGCAGGTTCCTAGGTCTTGTTAGTGTCAGCAGTGGTGTCTTTGTTTTGACTTCCTACATTTATTTAACCTCTTAACCCCGTTTCTTTCCAAGAGGTGTTAGCTCAGGAATGTCCTTGGAACTTCTCGCAAAGCTAATGAATGGCTGCATGGCTTACAATTTTTCTTTCACTCGTGAACACCAGCCTGAAGGGGAAGGCTAGCTGCCTAAAGACAGGAATAGGAATGAGTAATGTATATCCCTGATCTGGTTTTGTATGAGTGTGAACATATTTGTGGAAGGAGTTCAGACAACCCTGTGCCCAGATGTTTCTGATTACAGTGCAGGAGGACTCAGTGAAGGCCACCATATGCAGAAGACAGACAGTTTGTGCATCATCATTGTTAATCAGAAGTTTTTCATTACCTGCACTGTGTGTCACAGAATACAAACCATAACCATATTAGCATTTTCCCTTATTCACTGGAGCTGTCTGTAGCTTTGGGCTTGGCCACGTTGTTGAACCTTAGTGTTCTTGGGAGATCAGTGCTGCCTGATAGACTGTATTGTTAGAAAATGCTTCCTGTTATTCATATCTGACACTGCTGTGGAGAACGTCTTTCCATCAACTCTGCATTTACCATCCTAAATAAATTGACTCCCCACAAATGGTTTTCAAGGGCTGGGATAATTGAAGGAATAAGAATAATCTAGCACCTCCTGAAACTTAATTGATTTTTGGAGATTCTAGGATTGTCTGGCATGGTATCCCACAGACCCAAGGATGACAGCCATCTCAATCACTATCAATGCATGTTACGAGTAGTACTTACGGGGCATGGCACTAAACCCACCACCCAAAGACATTAACGCAGAGATACTCCACCTCCTTGCAACTTACACAGAAAACGAAACTGAGCGAGAGGAGCTTGAGTCAGCAGTGTGCTGTCAGAGGGATGAAGGTCTGCTTTAGTACAAGTCCAGCTGCCCAGTGAAGGAAAGGGATTATTGCTCTCCTGAGATGAACCTGTGAGACTGTGACTGGAGTAGGGTGGCCAGTGCTGAGCCCACCCTGCAAGAAAGAGGATTACAGACTGGACAGAGTCTCGTGGAGGACACTGGAGGTGATCACAGCAGGGCAGCTTATGACATGAGGAGAAGCAAAGGGAAATAGGTTTGTTTAAAGGCTAATGGGAAAACACTGCCTAAAGGGGGGTGAAAGCTGTAAAGAAGACAAGGCCAAACTCTTCTCAGAGATAAATAGTGAAAGAGCATGAAGCAATAGACACAAATTACAGCAGGGGAAATTCCATTTAGACACGAGAAAAAATTCTTCCCCTGAGATGGTGGAGGACTAGGACAGCTTCCCAGAGAGGCCATGGGACCTCATCCTGGAGATTTCTAAACTCAAATGTACAAGGTCCTCAGGCACTTGATCTAGCTTTGAAGTTCCTTTCTTTGAGTGGGGGGTTCTAGTATATGATTTTTCTGGAGGTCACCTAAAACCATTTTTACCTGTGATTCTGTTGTATTAATAGACACATGTTGAGAACTGCATTTAAAACTCATTCCACATCAGTGGAATGTAGTTGAAAACACTGTTAAACACAGAGCTTTAGTGGGGTAAACAGAAGTTCTTGAGTTTTGCAGCCATTCCAGCTCGTATTACCAGAAGTTTCTGTTGAATGATGGTAAGAAGGGCTAGATATACTAAGAAATGAGGTTATGGGAGATGGAAGGGATGTTTGGGACTCGTTTGATTTCCTTGAAACAGGGTCACATGTTTTAATTATTTGCGAAAAAGTTGCAACAGAAGATTTGAATTCATGTACTTTTGCCTAACTTATCATGTTATGTTCCTAGTATTTGTCGACGTGGCACCTGGATCTGCAGTAATGGAGAATGCCCAGGTATGTTGGCTCTATTCTTTTCAGGTTTTGACAAGTAAGCCTTGCCTACATCCCTCCCACTTTCATCCCACTTATATTTTTTCCATGCAAGAAGTATGGAAGAAGTCTTTGTTCTTACTTGCTTGCTCCAGTGCAATTCAGATGCGACCGTACTTCTAAGTTCTTCTTGCAAGACAAGCCAGGCATTGTGCTTTATGGTTCATGTGTAGCAATGAAAAATCTCTTTGGTGAGAAGAATGGTTCCTCTTTTGATTACTTAGTTTACCAAGATATAAGGGTCTTGTATGTTCAGAGGACTGGCTTTCAGGTAGAGAAACACTGCTCATTTTCTTTGATGAGATATCTTTCTCTACTTGATTGTCTGAATCAGCATAGTTTTGTTGATGGGACAATTTGAAGTACTGGGAGTAGATTGAATCACTCTTAATACCCCATGGGTTTGGGCCCTCACTGTCATGTTACAGGTGAAGGAGCTACAGCCCCAGGGAGAAGGTGGCCTTGTTGAACCTCACAGAATTGGCCTCAGCCCGTTGATCCAGTCTGTCCAGAGCCCTCTGAAGAGCCTTCCTACCCTCAGAAAGATCAACACTCCTGGCCAACTTGCTGTTGTCTGCAAACTTACTGAGGGTGCACTTGATCACCTCATCCAGATCATTGATAAAGATGTTAAATAGAACTGTCCCAAATACTGAGCCCTAGGGAACACCACTTGTGACCCACTGCCAACTAGATTTAACTCCATTCACCACCACCCTGACCATCCAGCCAGTTTTGTACCCGGCAAAGAGTACACCCATCCATGCCATGAGTAGCCAGTGTTTCCAAGAGAATGCTGTGGGAAACAGTGTCAGAGGCTTTACTAAAGTGTAGGTAGACAACATCCACAGCCTTTCCCTCACTCACTAAGCAGTCACCTTGTCATAGAAGGAGATCAGGTTAGTCAAGCAGGACCTGCTCATTCTGTTGCCCATCCCTGTCTCAGTTCTGGCGCTAAGTTCCGCCATGGAAAGGCCTGCTTGATCTGAAACAGCATTTGACTCTGTGTTGTGCATAGAAGTCTGCAGGGAGACAGCACAGCTCTTTATGTTGTTTGTTCTCCTTGCTTTTGGGAACTGAGAGTGTATGGAATCTGAATGTTACTGGGGTTAAGCCAGGATGGAAAAAGAGAAAGCAGGTATTTTGAGTTTAGTGGTTTTGTTTTGCTTTGTTTGGTATAATTCTTCCAGTTTGTGAGGATTGTACGGTCTGATCTCAGTCTCAAAATTACTATCAAAAAGTCTGTATTTCTATTAATATTAAGCTTGCCTGACCCATCAGTGTTCCATTTCTGGAGCATTTTTAGTGAGCTATGCCAAGTAGGACTGTGAGCAATCCCATGCTCCCATGATCTCTCCATGTGCAGAGAATCTCAGTGTCTAAAATTAAGATTCAAGGACACAGCTCCAGCTGATTTGTTATGTCTTTTAGCTAATGGGCAGCAGCATGTTTACAAATAAGAAATAAGTCTTCTTCTATCTTCAGTTTCAATCTAGGTTGTAGCTCTTAATGTCCTTGCTTTCTGGGCTACTATGGGCCAAATTTTTATTCTCAATTCCAGCCATGTTTTCTTCATAGTGATTATAGAAATGAAAACAAGCCTAGTACTGAGACTTGCAAACATATGTTAATATACAGCCTGGTGCAAGAGGGAATAGAGCATTGCTGCCTCTTTCTGAGTTGGGAAGCTGTGCTGAATGAGCAGAAGTCAGGAAGAAAGCCAGCTTGGTTTTGTACCTTCCACCAATATATTGAAGTCACTTTTCAGCTATACCTATGCAAGACTGAAGGTTGTGTAAGTGCAGCTGCTGCATCATTGACCTGCTAACATCTTTGACCTCCACTGAGCCAGTATGGGAGGGCAGCAAAGCCTCCCAAATGAGCAGTCCTTGATAGGAACAGTAGACAAGTTTATATTGTTACCAGTCCTGTTTTTCTCTATTTGAAGCAATTTTGCAGCATATTGTTATTGTCATTTGGTTATTTTTGCACCAAATATTTCTAAAATCACCTGTCACAGAAGGTTTATGTACTTAGACTTACATAAGCTCAAGGTAGTTCCATTATTTCCTTACCAGCCTGTTTGTCAAGAAAGGTTTCTTTTATATTGTGGGAATGAATTGCTTAGATCGGTGATAAAGCTGAGTACACAGCTGGAAGTAGTTCTTCAGAAGGCAGTGCTGTGTCAGCCAACAAGCAATAGGTGGCCAGCACAAACAAGAAACTCTCAAACTGATATCATAAATTAATTATGGAGGCAGTAGGTTTCAGGAGATCTCCTGGGATGCATTACACCAAATGGAGAAGATGGAGGGACCCAAAAGAAGAGATCTTGCCGCAGGAAAGAAATTTCCCTTCCAGGAACAATGCCAAAGGGCTGGGTCTTGTCTGAGTAGCAGTCCTTAGCTCTCCATGCTGCAAACCTGTCCTCTTGGTTCCTAGTTGCAGAGAACATCCAAGAAATCAGACTGCATGTAATATAGCAGGTTGTGCCTGGTTTTCTTTAAATCTGTTCTACACATCTGATAACCAGTTAATTGACTCTGAAGGGGTTGTTTTACCTTTGTCCAAACTTAATTGAACAGAAAATATTTCCAAAACACCAACCCGCCTTACTCCATGTGGGATGACAAATACACAATGAGTGCTGAGCTTTTAGATCTGTGCAAGGCTGGGAATCCTCAGGATCTCTGATGTTGTTCTTTAGCACAGACTGGTTTCAGATGATTAACACTGATAGTATGTTGAAGAGGGTAATTTCCATTTGATGTTCATTAGAGAGAGCTTCTGTGGGACTCAAAGACAGTGGAGAGAGAATAACTCATGGGGTTTACCTGCCAGTTTGTAACATTTAACCTCTCTCCATCCTTTGCCAGTGGATTGCCAGTGTAGGCCCAGCACTTGGATTTTGTTCTGGACAAGGAAGTCTCTGTCCACCTTTTTTTCTGTGGGACCTTCTCTAAGTGTAATACTCTTTCTCATCTGAAAGAATTTCTTTGCAAGCTCTGTGGAATTGGAGCCTTCCGATGTGTTTGTATAGGCCCTAGCATAACTGGGTACTAAATCTGAGTAGTAGCATCTGAATACTGCCTTCCTGGAAATGAAAAGACACAACTTACCAAAACGTGTTAAGCTGTTGATGTGTTTAAATAGCCTCTTTTTGTAGCAGAACAGTGGACAAGCCAGACTTTTGCATTTGTGTGTAAGAACTTTAGATGTGGCTCTTGTAACTATGGATTTATTTTTAACTTTATATTAGTTAATTAAGATACTGCTTCAGAGTCAAGTCCACCATAAATTCTGCTCCTGTAATAACTCCAACTGTGATTGTCTTCCAACTCTCTGTTCTGGTAAAGTATTTTGACTTGAAGAACTTACTGGTATGTGAAGTGACCCAACAAAGGAATAAACGCTTTTTCTGGGCCATGTTCAAGGAGGCCATTGTGCAGAAAGCTTTCAGACATTGTTGCCTTCATAAAACCATACTGCAATGCTCTAAAAACACCAGTAGAGAGACAGAGAGCTCACAATCTGCCAAGGTGCGTCTGTGAAGTACAGACTGAGAATGAGACAACTCTGCAAAAGATAAGCAGAACAGCAGTGAGAGTCCAACAAATCTTGTTGCAAATTTTGATTTCCAGCTCTGTAGAAATGCCTGCGTTCTGCAACCAGCTCCATGGGTACAGATGTGCCCTACTGGGCTAAGCAAAAGTGGATTTAAAGCGTGCTGTGTCAAGATGTTGCAAACTCATGCATAGGGGTGAAGAGGCAGCGTTGCCTGGAATACAGGGTGTATGACTAATGCTGGGTAAACCTGAGCACCTTTTCTAGCTCTGCCAGTCTTAGGCATTAGTACTTCCACTCTCTGTGTCTCAGTTTCTCCATTGCATAAAGAAACTTAGCTCCTACATAAAAGAGAGCGTGGGTTGCTATTTACAATTAGTTAGTGCCACCAGCAGCAATCACTTAGGTACTAGGTATGACCTAGCCTGCGGAGAGCTTGGGTGACTGCTGAGTTTTCAGAGCCACCGCAGTGTATACAACAGAAGAATCAAACCTGCTGCAGTGCAGAGAGCTGAGCTGTTTGCTGATGTCTTCCTGACCCTCTGTTTGAAACATCATATAGGCTTTATAGGCATGAATTTCAGGTCTTGCATGCGATTCACACCATACTCTGCAGCTTTGTTAGTGCCTCAGTTACTACTTACAGGAACAAACAGTGAGATGAGCATCTTGCTGGTGCTTTCTGGTCTTCAGGGAACTTAGGCCTTGTGCAACCTGCTCCATTGGGCTACTCTTCCTCCTCAGTGGCTTGGGTGGGGGTGAGGAATGTGTGGGCAGGCAGGATTTTGCTCGTAACTGACATTGGGGTGATTAATGGTTCTCTGCATTTTTCAGGAGAATGCTCTGTCACCGGCCAGTCCCATTTCAAAAGCTTCGACAACAAGTATTTTACCTTCAGTGGGATTTGTCAATACTTATTTGCCAAGGACTGCATGGAAAATTCCTTTTCTGTGATCGTCGAGACTGTGCAGGTAACAGCAACCTTGGCTAGTGCCTCTGCACAGGCTCTTGAGAAAGTGGGAAGGGCTGTGGGAGTATGATACGAATTGCAGATGCACAGGCCAACAAAAGTAATTTTCCTATGAAATAATCAGTTTAAATAACAGATGCAGTCTTTCTCCTTAGTTAATAAGTGTTTTGCTTCTCCTCATTGCCATTCCCAAGAGCCTACCTGGGGATTGAGATTTGTAAGGAGATTTGGGGAGCAAGCCCTCACGCCTCTTTGCCAGCTGAACAAACAGATGTAGATGCAGGTGCGCCCCTTACAAAGCACCCTGAAGGCCAGTGCCTCCCTAATTCCTGGGGAAAAGACATTTTCTCAGAAACCAAGTAGGGTGCACGGGCAGAGTGGTACCTTGGGTTGCTTTCCATTAGCTTGTATTGGTTGGTGATTTCTGTTGCTCACTAGCCAGTCAGCAGTTCCCAACTTTCCTCACTGCTCCCCTGATGGATGTAAGAAGGTGGCTGGAGAGAGGCAGGAAAAGGGGCCAGGCCAGTGAAGGGAGAGTAGGAGACCCTGGAGGGGGTGTCACAGGGAGGTTAACCCGGTCGTAAAATTAATCGACCTGTTGTACATGGGAATAGATGAACTAACCTGGAGACTGAAAAGGGTACTGAGTCAAGCGAAGGTAAAGAAAGGGGATAGGGACAAAGGAACTCAAGGCAGGGAGAGGTACAATGGAGTCAGGAGACTGATGAGTGAAGGGTAACATCACCTAGCTTTGCAGGATACGAGCAACAGAGAAGTCACAGGCTTCAGAGAAATGGGGTGTGACGGTCACACCATCTACGTCTGTATCCTGCCTTAGAAAGCTCTGATAATGCAGCTCTGAGGTCATCTGTGCTTGGGAACTTGCAGAACAGGTTTCCACTGAAACTTCCCTTTCGAAATCAGAGGGGAGAGCCAAGGGCTCTGCAATCCCTGTTCCTCATCTGCGTCACCTACTGCGGGGGGGGGGGGGGGGGGGGAGAAATAAACAGCGCAAGAGCCTCAGGCAGTGTGACCCACACAGCTGTTTCCCAGTTGGAGGGGCCGTGTGGGGCAGCGTGCCCTTCCTGCCACTTCTGCAGCTGGAGGGGCTGGATGCTGGTCACTGGCAGGGCCTTCTCTTAGGGGTCCAGTGTAACGCACATCGATTGCTTTCCAGACTCAGACAGGAGCTGTGGGTAGCTCCCTGGTGCATGATTAACAGGATGATGGAAGAAAGGCTACCAGCCTGGTGTTTGTAGGATGCAGAAATTAGATCCATAAAACCATCAAGACATGACACCTCCTGAATTAGATGTTGAAATGCCTTTTGGAGGCCTGGGTCTAAGTCACCAACGAAGTGAAAGGTTGAGGTTCAAGGCAAATGTTTGCTCTCCTGTAGTGTGCAGATGATCCTGATGCTGTCTGCACTCGCTCAGCTTCTGTCCGAATCCGGGATATGGACAACAGCCTCATTAAAATGAAGCATGGAGGAGGAGTTTCACTGAATGGACAAGACATACAGATCCCTTTGCTACAAGGTGTGTTTGCATGGTAACTCTGGCCAGCCACTGAGGGGGTCCTGCTTACTAGTGTTTTCTGTCATGCCTTAGCCCAGTTCAATCAAAACATGTTTTCAATACCAACAAAATGTTTTCACTTGCAGCCTCTTCTAGGCGCTCTGTCATTCCAGCTTCCCTCCATGCAGCTGAGACATCTCAGCTCAGCTCCTCTAAACTCATGAGAATTAAGCTGGTCTGGATTTGTGAGATGTGATCTTGAAAACAACTGCTGGTCTATGCTTTTTAAAATTATTATTAATTTTTATCCAGAAGCTCAAAATCCCTCCAGTTATCTCACAAAATATCACAGTTAATACCTGAAATTTTGCAGAATGCACATACAACCCCTTCTAGGACTTCTAAGTACCTTAAAGTAGAGCCTATGGATCAGTTCATGCAGATGTCAGCTGCTGAGCAGGCACAAAGCTTGGGAAGTGTGAAATGGGCATTGCTGGCCCCCCTTGCTTTGGCAGACCTGCGTGTCCCCTGCTCTGTGGCTCCAGCTCTGTTGGCCTTTTCAGCACAGCACAGCAGTCCCAGGCAATGAAACACTGCGTCCTGGCTTGACTGACCGACAGTTTGTGGTTGTTTTAAGGTGCCCTTCGTATCCAGCGCACGGTGAGGACTTCAGTTCGCCTTACCTATGGGGATGATTTGCAGATTGACTGGGATGGTCATGGTGAACTCTTAGTGAAGGTACTCTCTCTTTCTACCTGTTTTATTTCTGCTTTTTTTCCCCCTTCTATCGTCCCACCCAAACATGTACAAAGATGTTCTTGTCTGAAGTGAGAAATTGCTTTGTGTTGCATGTCAGAAATTCCATCCTCTTTTGCTATGCCCAGAGTGATACACAGGTCCTTTTGTACTCCAGAAACGAACGTTTTCATCCTACAGCAGCTTGGTAGCTTGCTTTTTTCCCCTGTGTCTTTTTTTGTGCAATGACAGCCATTATTAACCAGGAATAATTTTGTATTTTGTTCAGCAGATACCTTCCAAACTGGATTTTGCTTTCATTTGCTTTGACTGTCCTGTCTAAAGCAATGGATTTGTATGACTTAAGGGAACAATATGGCTCCAGGGACAGTTACTCATAATTTCCAGGAAAAAGCAATTAGCTCATACAAGATATCTTGCATGCTCCTTCTACTATGAGGAATGATTAAAGTCACCCTTGATTAACAATTAGGGTTTGTCTGTGCTGCAGACCACAGTGGAGAGTAGAAATACCCAAAACAGGTTTAAAAGAAATGAGCTCTAAGGGAAGCAGTCTAGCTGCAACAACAGAAAGCTTTACATAAACCACCTTTTTTTTTTTTTTTTTTTTTTTTTTTTTTGGTTTTCTGTGTGTGTGTTGTAAGCTGCAGAATGAATTGCAACACAGAAAAGCCTGTGAGGGAAGGGGACAAGATTATTTGCTGTGGAATAGTCTCCTGATGTCTGATACCCGTCACAGCTTCTCTTTCTAAGCCATCTATTGCTCTCTTTGCTCATGCAAGAGGCTGTTCTCATTGGATCGGTAGGTCTCAGGGACTGTGAGTATTGTCCCTGAGGATGTATTTGCTCCATTAGGGGTGTGAGTCTGCCTGTAGTGTTGCTTCCTGGAGTGATGATGTGCAGGCTGTGGGTGTTGTCAAGGCAATGTGCTTCTGCGTGATGCTTGGCAACTGTGTACCTGTATACTCCTGCTCTTTGCAGGGACAGGTGCATAACCACATCCCAGCTGTCTTTCAGTCCCACTTGTAGTAGTGTGGGGTGTGTTTGCACACTGAGAAGAGTTTTGCCGAGTGAGATGGTTTTCTTGGGGTTGTTGTTTCTACTGAGCAGTGAGTACTGTCATCTCTGAACCATGGCAAGGCTTTTGCGCTCTCCTCGCCTGCCCCAAAATCTGGCCAAAAATCTCACACCTGGCAAAGTGTAAGGGTCCATGAAAGCTAGTTCAGAAATGAGTACAAGAGTTGAAAGAAAACAGAGAAGAAAGGTCAAGAATAACTGTGGAAACCACCTGTGGTTTTGTTGTTGTTGTTTCAATCTAGCCTGTGTCTCTGTGCTCCAAGTCCTAGAACATTTTTCTTGGGCTGGGAATAATTCAATTCCACTCCTTGGCACGTCTCAGAACTTTTGGTTTTCCTCTGTATGCAAAGTATTTTTATGCCTGGTCAGAGACCTCTACAGCCTAGCAAATTCTTTCTTACAGTTAAAACAAATCTAATTTTCTGCTCCACATCCTTCAGCTGTAAAAGCAGTGGAAGTTCCTCCAATCATCTGCATTTATCCAGTTCTGCTCTGAGATCCTTCCCTCGCTGGGTATCTAAAGCATCTTTTTAAGTGCTTTTGGAGAGTTAATTTATCCTGGATTTGTAGACTGACCTGTTGCCAAATATTTCTGACAATTGGGGGAAGTGATACACTTCCATTACCCTGGCCAGACTTCTGGTAAAAATTCTTTCTGTGTTCCTCAAGAAGGCTCCCCTTTCTGTGACCACTTGATGTTTGGGATTTGGACTTCCAGTCAGGTACTGACACTTCAAAAATACTTCAGAATTTGGATTTTTATGAGTCATCATCTGTCTGCAGAGTATGTGAAAAAGTAGCATCCTTGCCCCTCAGAGCAATAAAGCTACATATCTTCTAATAATTCATGATTATTCCTTTTGATACTCCATATTTCCTTTCTGATTGCTGTGTTCAAAGGGAGGGTAGTACTAGATTATGTGTTGGAGAATATTTTTAGGTTTATTTTTAATTATACAAAGCCACTTTTTTTTTTTTTTTTATGTAGTATTCTAGATTTTTTGGTTTTGTTTCACTGATTACTCCTGCCAATCTGACTAACAGTGGCACTCTAGTAAATGCATACACAGAGCTGCTGTAGCATTAAAGCCCTGAGTCAAGTCCCAAGGAGAGTCTGTAGTACTTGTGATGTACCAGGTCTTTAAGAGAAACTGACAGTTCCTACTGAAATAAAAGATATTGGTGTTGCAGATATTGTTTAGGAGATGTCCCTGTGTTTACATCTATGTTAAGGTTCCCTTTTCAGATGTCCCTTGTACTTTTCACCCAACGCTGTTCTTACTGCAAAACATCTGCTATGTGGGTTGTTTGCAATGCTGCTTTTAGTGAGTCATAATTTTCTCTAGGCAGGAGAAAGCTCTAATGTGAGGTAATGTAGCTTTAGGGTTAGTAGTTTCTTCCTTATTTTATTAATGGCCCTTAATGTTGAGGGAAACAAGTCCACCAACATTCTCTGTTTTGTTACTAAACAATCTGTTTAAATTTTCTTCATTTTCAATTTTTTTTGTAAAATGTGAAAAGTTTTCAGGTGCCATATCTTTTCCCAAATTACCATTGGAAATATGATTATCTCACTATATTAAAAAATGCAACATCCACTGTTGCCCTGTTCATTTATATGAAAGAAGGGGAAAAATGGGGAAAGACTAAACTGGAGTGCTGAAAAAGGCTCAAAACTAAGCCTTTTTCTCCTAGTCACCTTCAGTTACCATCTGGAATTGTCACCGTAGCTTGCAAAAATTGTCCTGCTGCTACTAATTGTAGCATTTTTGTTAGAAGTTTAAAAGTGTATTACAATGAAATTGTCTATCATGTTTTACTTTGTATTTGAGAATTTTCTTGATTGTTGTGTATGGTTCATTCTGTAGAAAAACTTGCTATACAGTGGTGACCTGTTCTGAAGGATGACCAGGCTAATAATGTTTTCCTTAGCTCTCTCCAGTCTATTCCGGAAGGATGTGCGGGCTATGCGGAAATTACAATGGTAACCAAGGGGACGACTTTCTTACACCTTCTGGCATGGTGGAAGCTCTTCTGGAAGATTTTGGAAACTCCTGGAAGCTCAATGCAGACTGCCAAGACTTGTTAAAACAAGGCAGTCATCCCTGCAATCTCAACCCACGTTTAGGTACTGAACTCCATCCAAAAGTAAATGTGTAGCAAACTGTGATCTTCCATTTTACATAACAAAAACAAAAAAGCAACAAAAAAAGAAAAGAGAAGAACTAAGTGTTCCTTACATTACCAGCAGAGTAACTGTAATCTCTGTTAAAAAAAAAAAAAAACAAAACAACAAAACACACACAACCCCCCCCCCCCCACAAAAAAAAAACCAAACCCTAAAACTCAAACAAACCACCCAAAATCACAACAAGAAAGACACTAATTGATGCAGGTTTCCTAAAGAGTATGTAAAGTTTTGTGAAAACTGAAAACAAAAATCGGTAACGTGGGATCATGCTGCTGTTCAGTTTGGACTGCAGTCAGATTTAGACCATCACAGCCACAGCACAAACTTATGCCACTGAAACTACTCTTACAAGTGACAGCAATTCTGTGTTTATCATCTGGGTGGACATAACACCTGTCTTCCTCACCTCTCTGTCCTTACACTTTTCCTGATCCCTTGTTTCCCTCCTTTTACTACATTCCAACAGACAGCCTTCCTCTTTCCCTCCATGCTGCTTGGCTGTCTGCAATGGACACGAGGAGAATTTTCTTGTCCCAGGTGTTACAGCAACCTCTGATTTGGGAGGAGCAATCGCATAGAAAATGTTATGGCTGTAGATCAGGGCAGGCACTAGTGATTCATGAGTGCAGTGCAGTCTAGAAGGTGTAATTTTGTAGATATAAAAAGCAGCAGAAAGCAGGGGCCCTGTAAAAGGAAGTATAGCACCAGAAATAACAGTAACAGAATATAAAAACATTGCTTTTCCTTTATTTGTTTTATTAGTGAAACATTATTCTTTTAGTGGAGCTCATGACCTACGAGCTATGATACTATCTATGCCTACTTGTTCCTATTTTATTATTCTGTGTGTTTTGGGTTTAAAAAAAAAAAAAAAAGAAAATGCTTGCTGTGGTTCTTCTAGATTTTTGGTTGATTCAGTGCAAGCATGATGTCATTTTTCTCTTTATAGCCAAATACGCTGAGGACTCCTGCTCAGTTCTGATGTCTTCTGCATTTGAACCCTGTCACCGTGAAGTCAGTGCCACTCCCTACGTGAAGAACTGCCGCTTTGATGTTTGCTCCTGCTCCAATGGCAAGGATTGTCTGTGCTCTGCTATTGCTAATTATGCAGCAGCTTGTGCTAGGAAGAACGTCCTGATCCAGTGGAGAGAACCTGACTTCTGCCGTAAGTGAAATGCTCCTAAACTCACTGCTCTTCCTTGTCTCAATAGAATTTCTTGGCAATGTCAGATGAGCAGTCTAGAATGAGAGGATTTCTGCAAGATGCCAAATATTTCTTACAACAAATGAGAGAGTACATCTTTTCTCCACTCCAGCAAGGTTGCAGAAACTGTTCACAGAGACTGCTCAGCACGGGGGAGAGAAGCAGTCATGTGACATATCTCAGCAGAGCTTTTGACTGGATTTCCACTTTCAGCTAGGTTTAAGTTTTAGCTACTTACCTGAAATCTTTTGGAATATCCTGGGTAGGAATCTCCAAGTGATTTGTAGTAATGTATGAATTGCTTTTTTGGTATCTCCTTTCAAGGCCCAAGCTTCCCAGTCCCTGACCTTGTCAGTGACTCTTGACTTTAGCTGAAGTTGAGGGTCTGGGGGAAGCACAAAGGCAGGTACTCAGTCAGGTGGTGTCATGGAACAGGATCATACAAGTCTAGACCAACTTATATCAGGAGGGATCTCTGGTATAACCCCTGCTCACAGCAGGGCTAACTTAGAGCAGTGTGCCTGGGGTCTTGTCTAGCCTAGTTTTGAGTGTCTCCAATGATAGAGATCCCACAACCTCTTTGGCATCTCTCTCTCTGAGCAGTTTGATTACCACCCTGTCAATGCAGAGGTTTGAGATCTGTGTCAGATCTCATTTTGTGTACACCATTAGGCTAGTGGGTCAACATAATTTTGCTAATCATATATGAGCTCCTTTCCTTCTTCTTGTAAGTTCTAGTACGATGTGACAGCTGGTTCAAGATGAGAGATCCTGAACCTTGACCGACATGTCATGGCTGGCACCACTGAGCTAGGCAAACAAGAGCTTTGTCTGTGGCTTTTTTTGTAGACATTTGACTCCCGTGGGAGTCAGCAAGAGTTGAGTTTTGAATTCCCCTGAGGATTGTTTGCAGGATGCCACCTGTAATAAATGGCAACCCTGGTTCCAAAGCTTGCAGTCTGAAAGCTGAGATGTTGCAAGAGGATAGAATGAAAATTCAGACTGCAGGTTTGGGTTACAGAGGTGGGGTAACAGGAAGAATAGGATGTTTTTGCATAGATCAGTCCTGTGCAAGATTAATAGCCAAACTGCTAAGAAGTTGGAGCAGAAGAAGCCAACATCTTTTATTTATTTTCTTTCTCTGTTAGGTCAATGTGGTAGGGAAAAAAATCCATTGTAATGCAATTTTAATGGAAGGTAGACACACTTTTCCCCATAAATATTTGTGAAATGGGCATGTTTTCCATTTTCCTGAACAACTTGCTGTTAAGGAAAGAAGGCAATTGAAAATGTTGGGGGAAAAGCATGTGTGCATGGCAGCCCTCCAGATCTGTTCTGCTACTTCTTCACAAACAGGGGGTAGGCAAAACACTTCTAAACTGAGTGTGTAGAAACTGGAGTAGAGGGAGAAAGAGAGGTCACTGGCATTCCACCTGGTAGGGTCTGTACCTGTAAGTTCAGCGACTACAGCTTCTGCAGGCTGCAGAACATTTACTGTGAACGAGAACAAAACCAGTTTATGTTAAACTGCTGCATGGTTTCATAATATTTTACCTAGTTTATGTAAATGTTCAGATAGTGGAACAGTAATGTAATAAAAATCCTTTTAAAAATGTGCAGGTCTGGAGGCTGAAAGAAAGAGCCGTGATAATGCACCATCATTCTTTTTGTAATTGAACCAGTCAATTTTCACAATTAATCTTTAATAGTGCAGAGCTGCTTCCTCCTTTCTGTGCATTACAGAGCGCTTTATGCTCTCATAAAGTGACGGTTTCCCTGACTGCAGATCCATCAACCCCCATTAAATAATCTTGATGCCCCAGACATCTCCTGTCACATGAAGGAGAACAATCCCTCTTTTAATGGGCTTGAGATGTGAATGTGCAGGTTGCATAATCTGTGCTGATGGCTCAGTGCACGGAACACATGCTCTGCTCCTGCCTCGGTTAACGGAGATTCAGTACCTTGGGAAATGACAGAACCAGTAGGTCTGATTTGAAGTGGGTAAGTGGCAGGGAGGTAAGTTACTAGTGTAGCATGGCATTCCTGCCGTATGTCAAGTTAACAAGTGCATTAACCTCCTATGTCTTTGAAATTATTTTAGCTGCAGTTTGGTTGTGTAAGAGCCGAATTGTGCCCTTGAAGGCCACCATGAATAAGGAACACAGCCAGTCACTTCATGATGCATAGAAGGAGCATAGGCCATACTGCGAAGAGCTGTCTCTCATGCACACATGTGTAAAAGACTGGCTGGACAGTGGGGGCCAAAGGGTTGTGGTGAATGGAGTTAAATCCCCTTGGCAGCCGGTCACAAGTGGTGTTTCCCAGGGCTAAGTACTGGGACCAGTTCTGTTTAATATCTTTATCAGTGATCTGGATGAGGGGATTGAGTGCAGTAAATTTGCAGATGACACCAGCTTGGGCAGGATTGTCAACCTGCTTGAGGCTAGGAAGGCTCTACGAAGGGATCTGGACAGGCTGGATCAATGGGCTGAGGCCAACTGTATGAGGTTCAACAAGGCCAAATTCCAGGTCCAGCACTTGGGCTACAACAACCCCCTGCAACGCTACAGGCTTGGGGGGGAGGGGCTGGAAAGCTGCCCGGCGGAAAAGGCCCTGGGGGTGTTAGTCAACAGTGGCTGAACATGAGCCAGCAGTGTGCCCGTGTGGCCAAGAAGGCCAATAACATCTTGGCCTGTATCAGGAACAGCGTGGCCAGCAGGACTAAGGAGGCAATCGTCCCTCTGTACTGGGCACTGGGGAGGCCACACCTCGAATCCTGTTGTCAGTGTTGGGCCCCTCACTGCAAGAAAGACATTCAGGTGCTGGAGCGTGTCCAGAGAAGGGAACGGAGCTGGGGAAGGGTCTGGAGCACAAGCCCTGTGGGGAACATCTGAGGGAGCTGGGGGTGTTTAGCCTGGAAAAACAGAGGCTGAGGGGAGACCTTATCACTCCCTGCAACTACCTGAAAGGAGATTGCAGAGAGGTGAGTGTTGATCTCTTCTCCCAAGTAACAAGTGAACAGGACAAGAGAAATGGCCTCAAGTTGCACCAGGGGAAGTTCAGACTGGAAAAATTTCTTCACCAAAAGGTTTGTCAGGCATTGGAACAGGCTGCCCAGGGTAGTGGTGGAGTCACCGTCCCTGGAGATATTTAAAAGACATGTAGATGTTGAGCTCAGGGACATGGTTTAGTGGTGGACTTGGCAGTGTTAGGTTAATGGTTGGACTTGATGATTTAAGTATCTTTTCCAACTTAAATGATTCTATGATTTTTCCAGTTTAAGAATACCTGCATACAGTTTGAGGGTGAGAGGAGGCTGAAGTGTTTTGTTGGTTTTTTTCAAGCCCCACTTTCAGGATAGTCCAACTAGCACGGCTGCTCTGAAGGATGGCTACCTCCCCCTAGTTTCTACATTCCCACCCTCATGGAACACCATCCTTTAGGACCTGTTGATAAGCCTTCTATTTTTCTTCATGTGGTGGTGCTGGTCCTCTGTGAGAGGATTTGCATGGGATAAATTCAAGAGTGCTGGCTTGTGGAGTAGGGAGATAAGGGCAGACCCTGAGCAGCATTGTCAGATGGCTACATCATATGATGGGTGTCAGCATGCCAGCTGGTGGTGGTAGAACAGCTCTGTTAAATCTACTGCTGACAGGGTGCATCTTCACCCAGGGCCTATGACCTAGGTGTGATTGTGTTTTCACTTCATGCTGCCCAAGAAACTGCTCAGAATTTATGCCTCGTTCACTCTGGGTTGAAAAACCACTCGCAAGAAGCTGGATGAACTATCTGATGGGTATACATTTTTCCAATGCTTTCCCACTATTTCCCATCTTATTCCTAGGACAGGCTGAGCTTCAGAGCACAGGATTGAGCTGTTTTGGTTTTGTAACAGGCATCCATAAAGACTAGATGCACCTCGCCTTTTCCTGTAATATTCCTGGCAATAACTGCATATTTTTTTTTTTTAGTGAGTGTATTACAAAGTGTACAGACAACAGTCCCCTCATGGGTCAGTTGTTTTGCCTTTTTGCTGTTAAAAACAGATGTTGCTGGGAGATGATGGAGCAGCGTATTGAGACTTGGAGTGTGAACGTGGGATTGGGTAGCATAACTGGAAATAGGGGGTTTGTTTCTAAAATCTTAGAAGTGCACAGACAGGTAAGATGAAATACAAAGCTTTAGCTAAGAAAGGGAACCATTACAAAGTTGTCCCTGTGGGCAGGGAGTGTTACCACTGAGTAGAAAGTAGGGTAGGGTGTTGGGCTCAGTTATCCTATCATTTTTGAATCTTGAAACTCTAGTAAACTGGTGTCCTTGCCTGAAATCTGCCAAACCAGTTCCTTGTTTTCAAAGGTTCCTGTATAGTAAATCATAGTTTTGGCTGAGGCTTCACGGTTGGCCTGCTTGCACATGCCTTTAGTGATGAAAGTTACTTTTAAAATGGTCCTCATTCCTGAGCTGTACATGTTCAGTACTTGATTTAATGCAGATATCATGTTGATGTAAATTAGAAGCACTCTTCTGTGAATAGCTGCGAAACACTTCTATAAATCTGAGTGAATTATCATCTATTTATTGCTGAGTTAGGGTGTATTTGCTCACCGTGCTGATGAACACACATAAATTTCTTGTGTTGTGTTGTCAAAGGTATGTTAAATAGTTTGGGTACATGTCCTAGTCTTGGGAGATCTTTGCTCTGAAGAAGGCTTCAAGTCACTTTAGATGGCTCTGGGGCTGGATTCTTAGGTTAGGGGCTTATGCTCCCAAGTATGGGACTTCAGGTGCTGCAGCAGAAGTTGAGGAGATGTCGGTGCAACCATGCTTCTCTTCAGTAAGTAGAAGTAATTCTTAATTTCAGAAGAATGTTGTGAAGATAAGCATTAGATGTTGGTTAACATCTAGGCCTTGCTTTGTCAGCTTCAGCATTAGTTCAGCCCTGCTGGCAGCTGGATGAGGCTGCAGGGCTGTAGCTTTGCTATAGTTTTACTGCCATTGCTGCTGCAATGCCCAGGGGTGTGCACTCGCACAAGAGATGGTAGGGATTATCAGATCATTCTGCAGGAATAACAAGAGGAAGAGCTTGCTTTGTAACCCCCGATCTTTGCTTTAGCACAGTACAAATGTGCCAACTTTTATTTGCAGCTGCTTCCCTTACTCCACTGAACATCCTTCCTAATCACCTTACAACTCTGTCCGTTTGCTTTGGAAGGTTGCTACAAACGACAGGGTTTGTAAATCCTGGTTGTCAAAAGGCCTCTTACAAGCCCTTGATAATACTGGCTGGTTGTCTGCTCCTCTGAAATGTGTTGTCACAGCTGCCACCTAGTGCCAATGCTGATGTATGCAAAGGAGATTGCATACCCGCTGTGGGACTAAGCGGGAGTTGTATAAACAACGAAGCAAAAATGGCTCCCAAGGCCATAATTAGGTCTCCATAAAAATGAATTCATAATCAAAAATCATTATTACACAAGGTTTGGCTCCACAATCACTAAATTACTTTCTTATTTGCACCTGTTTCCACAGAAATCACTCAGAGCTGCTGAGATGTGGGGCTTTAAACTATCGCAGCACCTGCTTATCAAGGCAGAAACCTACATTTCTACTTATTTTGACCAAATTGTCCCTAACTGTGTTGCAAAGGAGAAGAAGCATGAATATGTACCTGACACTTGTAATGCTCCTAACTTGCAGATGCTGGTAATAACAGAGGTTGGACAGAACCCCTGTTTTTCATTCTGCATGAAATTTTGTAGATAGATTTCCATTGCAGGGGTTGCAGTCTGGTCCTGACATTTATTGCAAACTGCGTGTAAGGTTTCACTAGTGTTGCACAATTAAGGAGAGACAGTGTAATACAGGCCTCCATTGACAAATGGAGTAAATGCATTTTAATCCCCAGTTTCCCAGTCTGCTTTAGTCAGCTTTTCCTTTAGTTGACTTTGGGTCAAATGCTAGTCTCCCTGATGTGCACATCATTCAACAGCAATGACCTGTCCTGAGGGCCAAGTGTACCAGCCGTGTGGCACATCGTGCAACCAGACCTGCAGATCTCTGTCCTACCCGGACGAGGACTGTGATGAACTCTGTGTGGAAGGATGCTACTGTCCCCCTGGGCACTACCTGGACGAGCACGAGCAGTGTGTGCCCAAGGCCCTATGCTCTTGTTACTATGACGGTGAGATCTTCCAGCCAGAGGACGTCTTTTCGGATCATTACACCATGTGGTAAGCGCAATGTTCGTACTCATCCCTATGCGCTGTGACTCAACTTTTTGTATAACCAGAATGGTTGACTGTTGCTGTTCCTCAGTTCCTTTGCTTCCACTGAAGCTAGTTTAAAAGAGGGGAAGATTTTGCTTCCAACAAACAAAATGGCTAGTTTTGCTGTCGTTTCTCTATCCCTATAATTTCAAATACCACCTTAGAAAACAGTACTAAGCCCTGTTCTGTGAACAGGACCTGCCAATTTGACAATGAGTTTAATTAATGATGATTTGTACTACTTTGTAGGCTTTTAAAGTGTCACTTTAATGTACTGAGATACATTTCTTAAACATTAAAACCTAATTACCTCTATCAAAGATACAAATATTAGAAAGTGTTTCTAATTGTTAAACTGAGAAACAGTACACAGAGTAGGAAAGTAATTGCTGGATGGCTTCTGGCAAGCCCAGTTTTGGGAACAGTGTCTGGTCCTTTTCTCTGCCACAGAAGCCATGAGTTGCAGGCACTAACTGGTCCCTTACTTCTCTCCACAACAGACCTGACTGTTATCTTGCCCAGCTGTATCCCTGTGCAGACACAGTGGATTCAGTGGGATAGGGCTAGCATGCAGCTGGGTTACCATGCTAGGGTATCATTGCAACCATCTTAAGGAAGGTTTACCTTTAAGGTTGATAAGCACAGTGGATGGAGAGGAACAGATCAGCTCCAGTGAGAGGTGCAATTTTGGTACTCTGACAATTTCCCTGCAGGACTGTCTGAAAACAACAGTGCAAGTGAAAGCTAAATGTCACTTTGTTAAATATAAGCTCTATTTGTTTTTCTTAGCTATTGTGAGAATGGTTTCATGCACTGCAGTACAAACAGAGTTCCTGGTGCCTTCCTGCCAGATGTTTTCGCTGATGAGAGGCCATCTGCAAGAAGTTAGTATGCCTTAAAAGAATTAATATTTTTTCTGATTTCTTTTCCTCTTCAGTCTCTTGGTAATCTAGAATAGGGAAGAAGTACCAGCGGTTGCAGTGGCTGGTTATGTTGTGAGTCTTTTTCTAACCTTTTTTTTTTTTTTTTTGTTACATGATAGAAACAAAATGTTTGTGTGGGAGGGTGCAGGGCTCATTGTGTCCCACCTCTCAAAATTATAGTTAGACACTGCAGTGTCTCTATATTTCAAGAGGTTAAGAGGTCCTGTGGCAGTGATCTGAAGCCCACAGTTGCTATTTGAAGATCACACAGCATCAGTAACTAGCCAGCTTTATGAATGCTGCTTCTGACTAGGAGATTGCACGCTCTTATTTCTGGTGTTTTTTGTGGCTTGAAGGTTAGAGTGCTGCCAGGCACTGAGTGTGCCCTCCAGCCACCAGGCGTCTCTCCATAAAACCCACTGGAGACCAACAACTGCCTAGGCACTACATTGGAATATAGGACATCAGTGGTCTGGGATTTTTTTGCTGCTCCCCACTGATATATGGATGGAGCTTATGGGATTGTGATGGGAAAGTGGGTCTGGTTGGCCCCCACTGTCCTTCAGGTGAAGCCTTCTAGGTGTATATCTCACCAAACTCTTGCTCAGTGTTATTAAGACATAACTCAGTGTTATTAAAACATACTTTTCCTGATACTAGTGTGTTGACTTACAAAACCTCATAGAGGCATATTTATAGCATTTCTTGAAATAATAACCTGGAGTTTCTTGGGAAAACGTGATCTTACATCAGAATCTGAGTTCTCATAAAGTTTGAAAACTTTGTGTTGAAGCTAAGGTCATTGTTATTAACAATCACCCATGTAGTTATACTCCGTGTGGGAAGTGACTCTAAACACAATAACATATGATGCTGTTGCTTCTCAGAACATTGATTGTATGCTGACTTTACTTGTGTACACTGCCTATAGGTTGAAATATCTTTCACACTAAAGTGTGCTCATAGCTTGAGTGACATCTGAAACAAACCGTGCGCAGCTCATTTTGCTTCCATATTAGAATACATTTTTTATGATAGCCTAACTGATGTCATTCCATGGGAAGTGGGGACTGTTAGTCATGCATACTGGTGTAGTGGCATTGCTCCATTCTGTATCCTAAAATAATGTTCAAAGAAGAACATTGATCCATCCTTTAGAAAAATACTGTGATAACAATACTTGAGTTCTAATTGCAATTTTGTAATTTTATTTTTTTAAGTAAAAAGGAGCTTGTCATGCAGATCCCCCATGGAAAGACTTGTCTGTCCTGCAAACAACCCAAGAGCTGAAGGGTTGGAGTGTGCCAAGACTTGCCAGAATTATGACTTGGAGTGCATCAGCCATGGCTGCATATCTGGATGCCTTTGTCCAAAAGGGATGGTAAGCAGACTCCTCTTTGTTTTCTTGCCTTCATTTTTTCCTACCAGCAGACTTCTTTTGGCTTGGAAGTGTGTAGTTGTGAAGTATTGACTCTCAAATTGTGGCTGGTTTGAAATATGTATATCTGCATAGAAGAGGAAATTTAGCTTGTAATAATGATCAATAATCAAAAAGCAACCCCCCAGTTTTAAGACCAATTTATGTCTGCCTTCAACTCTCCTCCCAAACTCCTCCTCAGTCTGAGCTTCCCTAGTCAGAGAGACAGAAGTACACAGGCACCCATATCCCAAATACCCACTTCAGTGCTGTGCAACATGTTCTGGGCAGGGGAAGGATCTCACGGGGGGTTGGGGGTATAGTTTCAGGCATGATGTGAATAGGATGGGGGTGGAGAACATGCTACACTCTTCATGAATTCAAGTAAATGACACTTTTGAGTTCTCTGTCCAGGAAGGCAGCTGGGATTAAGGGGTTTGTGAAGTTCAATGTGTGAAATGCAAAAGTACCTGACAGATGCTGGACAAAGAGTTGAGGCTGAGTCTTTGTTTTGTTTGAGGGCTGAAATACTGCACAGTTGTGAGACTTTATATGGCAACTAGTACAGTTTTCTGTCTCAGAGACCCATATGGTAAAGCAAGGTATTTTCAAATGCTGCAGTTCAAAAAGTCTAGAAATGTAAATGATAACTTTTATTAGTTGACTCTTTTATACCTACTCAAGGTCCAGGCTCAGATTAGTATGCACTGGACATCGACTGTTAGCAAATGACGGTGAGGATTATTGCTTCTCAGGGTTGAGTTGCATGTTTATGTTTAGGCTTCAGCTCTAATGAATTGACTTCATCCACTAGTTTAAATTCCATTTAAAAAAGCAATTAACTTTCCCTGGAACAAAGTATTTCTAGAAAGGTGTGTTGTTTTTTTTTCACTTCTGTATGAATATAGGTGTTTTTTCCCTCAAAATTCTTTCTATTCTGTTACTAGAAAAAAAACCAAACAAAAAGAATTCTCATAACACAGTCATTTATAGCATTAATATTAATGTATTTTTGCATATTTTATCACAATGTTAATTTAATATTAATATTAAAGTCTATTTTTATATGGTACCGTATTTTGCTGCTAAACACACATTTATGCAAACAGAAGCTAATGCAGAATAAAATGTCAGCTGTATACAAAGTCTCAGGCTTATGAAGTATCTTGTAGGTCTGAAGTGAAAAATACAGAACATAATTTGAAGGCATTCATACCCCACTGAGAAAATTTTCACCACAATTTTAAAACAAGTGTTGCTCTTTTTAACGTTTCAGTTTTTAGAGAGAAGAAGTTTCCTAAATAGTAGTGTGTAAGGTAAAGTTAAAAAGTTTGCGTACTTGTAAATTTTCAAGAGCTCCAGTGTAAATAGGTCTTTCTCTGTACATCACCAAATCACAGACATATGATTGTTAAGGGGCTTGGGATTTAGTTTCAGTTTCAGGATATGAAAGTACATAAAGTACACTTTAATGATAATGATGGAAAGGAAATTATGATAACTACTCAACAGGAGGGGAAAAAAACCAACCTAAATCCTACAAAATCAACTTCATAGTAATTAACCTTCATGCTCAGTATGGAATTTCATATTCCTTTTCAGTAGATTGGAACTATCATTCAAACAATTGTTTCATAAATTAATAAATTGTTTCATTCATGCCAGGAGAAACACACTTTCTGGAATTGGAAGCTCTAGTTGAGTCTGCAGCAATGTGAAACATGCCACTGAATTCAGCAAAACGGCTTGTCAGGTTTTAGACTGAAGAATTGGGCCCAGTATTTTTTTAAAAAAACCTAGTAAAATAAGTGCATTGTCCGCTAGATGACAGTATGGTTCAATCTTTCAGTAAACTCAGTCTACAATAGCTTGTAGATATAGATGGAAGCTCGTTGGCTTTCATCCAGCAGGGATTAAAAATTATGAGATACGTGTTTGTCAAAGCCATGATGGGAGAAGCCAGTATACAGGCAATTTTGTTGTAACCATGCCTATGCAAAAACAGGATCAAGCTTGGTGCCTGCATTATATGGGTGCCCTTTGCCATGTATTGGACTCCTGGCGTGTGGCTCCATGGGACCTGCCAGCTTGTTGTGAAAGAGCAGTTTCCTCCTCCTCACCAATAGGTACCTAACCAGGGTGGTTTGAGGGAGGCGTGTTCCTTATATCTGCATTCTGCACTGAGCCCTTCTGCTCCCATTGTCAGTTGCCAAAGATGCAAGGATCTGGGGTAATGACCAGGTTCTCCTTTCCATTCTGCCTCTCTCTACCTTAAAGGCTGGCCATACTAAGGGAAAGCACTGCAGAGTCACAAAGTCTGTGTTTTCCAGGCTTGTACTGACAGAGCTGAGTAATAAAGGGTCTGGAAAAAGGTATTATTATTTCTTTTACCAGTCATTCTCCCTTTTTGGGGTTCTGTCATCCAGTTTAATTTACAAGCAGTCACAGAGGAGAGCTACTGTTTGTAGAAATGTCTGTGGAAAGAAATGGATTACTGAATCTTTATGGGAATGAATATTTGCACATATCACTCTGAAAGAAATTGTCCTATTTTACTGTAGGTGTTTTTTTGGTTTTGTTTTGGGTTTTTTTTTGGGCGGGGTACAGTATCATAGAACCATAGAATGATTTGCGTTGGAAGGGACCTTCAAGATCATCTAGTTCCAACTCCCCTGCTGTGGGCAGGAACACCTTCCACTAGGCCAAGTTGCTTAAAGCCTCATCCAGCCTGGCCTGGAAGACAGCCAGGGATGGGGCATCCACAGCTTCTCTGGGCAACCTATCCCAGTGCCTTACCACCCTCTCCACGAAGAATTTCTTCCTGATATCCAATCTAAATCTCCCTGCTTTCAATTTAAACTCTGTCACTAGGCCCTTGTAAAAAGACCACCCACTCCTCCCCAGCTTCCTTGTAGGCCCCTTCAGGTACTGGAAGGCTGCTGTAAGGTCTCCCCAGAGCCTTCTCTTCTCCAGGCTGAACAAGCCCTACTCTCTCAGCCTGTCCCCATGGCAGAGGGGGTCCAGCCCTCGGAACATCTTCATGGCCTCCTCTGGACTTGTTCCAACTGGTCAATATCCTTCTGATGTTGGGGGCCTCAGAGCTGGATGCAGTATTCCAGATTGGGTTTCATGAGAGCTGAGTAGAGGGGGAGAATCCCCTCCCTTGCCCTGTTGGCCACGCTGCTCTGGATCCAGCCCAGGATACGGTTGGCTTTCTGGGCTGCCAGTGCACATGGCTGGCTCATGTCCAGCTTTTCATCCCCCAGCACCCCCAAGTCCTCCTCCTCAGGGCTGCTCTCAATCTATTTTCTGCCTAGCCTGTACTTAAGCTGGGATTGCCCCGACCCACGTGCAGGACCTTGTACTTGGCCTTCATGAGGTTGGCAGTGGCCCACCTCTCCAGCCTGTCCAGGTCCCTCTGGATGATATCCCTTCTGTCCAGCATGTCAACTGCACCACACAGCTTGGTGTCATCAGCTGAGGGTTCACACAATCCTACTGCCCATGTCGCTGACAAAGATGTTAAACAGCACCAGTCCCAGTAGCATATAAAAAATTGTGAATCATCATGGATAATTTATTAGCCAAAAAAATGAATCTTCTTGATTCTCTATAATGGTACATAACATCAGGAAACACAGTCAAAGGTGCGTAGTTTGCATAAACAACTCTACAGTACAATTTGCAAGTATATGTATATATATCAGTTAATGTGTAATTAATTGCAGTGTTATCCCTATCTGTATAAGGAGATGTTCACAGATCAGTTAGCTGAATGATCAGTCTTAAACCAAGGAATCCATAGTCTAAAATCTGTATGCACAATTTTCCTCTCAGTTTTGAATTACATATCTGAAAAATAATTAAAAATAAATAAATCAAGGGTTATTTATTAACATGATGCTGATGTTAGATTTGAATTAGAAAATTTTCTGGGGAGAGAAATTGCCCATCAATCAATTTATTATTTCCCGTCAGAAAATGCAGATGAAAACTAATTTCTTTCCACTGAAAAAAATTTTTCCAGTGCATCTTGACTTAATATTTTACATTGTTTTGATTTCTTGAAAATAAAAATGTTCAATATGTCATGAAAAGTAATTCTTCTGTTTTGTCTTTGATCATTTGGAGGGTGGGAAATTCTCCATACTTGTCACCCTTTTGCAGAGCAGAAAAGATAAATCATAACATATGTGCAGAAGTGTGGGGAAAAATATGCTTTCTCAGATTAGTTTACTACAGTCCAGTTTTTCCCATTGGAAAATATTAATAAATACACAAATGGAGTGTTAACCACCTTTCTGGGGAAAAAGAGGAGCAGAACAAAAAAGAGAAAGCACAAAATCTAGACACTCCAAACTAGAAAATGTATTTTTTTGCAATTTTCAACAACTGAATCAAAATTAAGGTTTAAAATTAAAATGAAACATTTTATTGCATTATGACTGCTGAAATAAAACTATGATATGTTAGTAGAAAAAAGAAAAAAACCCAAATGACCGTAAACATTGTAATCACAAGACTTTGGAATTTTTTTTTTCCAAACTCTTTTCAGCAGGAACTTATTTTGATTTTCCTGCTAGCTCTGTTGTATATTTTTCAGTGTAGGCTTATCCTGTGTAATAATGTGACAGAGTCTTCATGAGGAGGTGGGTACCAATTTTCTGACATGTGCATCTGCCTAAGGATAATGCTTCATAAAACAAACATAAGAAGCACACAGCTAACATAAAGAAAAGTGAAATGTAAAACCAGAATGTTTTGAGTGGTCTGCCCTAACATGTTTTTGTCTTGTCTTTGTCTGCACAGAAATGGTGACAAGCTGTTTTAGTTAAAATCCATCAGCTATTGGGATCTAATCTGACCCAGTTCCTTTACTTAATCCCTTTATATTTTTGGCTGACTTTCTGCTGGAGCCCCCAGGTGTATCAGAAGGAACAGAGTGAAAATCTTAGCTTCCCTTGACAGTGGGACACTCATCCAAATTGTGTTGACCAAGAGAGATTAAAATGCAGTCTTATCAAGGCAGAGTTTAGGGGAGAAGAATTCTAAAGGTTCTGAAATCTGTAATATTGTTCTTCATCTTGCAAGATTTGGCAAGGGTTAGCAATTAATAAGAGCAGGGAAATGATGGACACTTATGTCAGATCCCCAAGTAGGGGGTAACTTCATCAGCTAGTCAGCCACTTATAACCCCATGGATGTGGTTGCAGGAGCAGCATCATACAGGTGTGAGATGGTGGTGTGAGTAGCAGCTGTTCTCATTACAAACCTCTGTCTTTACTTGTGGTTGCCTCCCCAGCACTCATGCCTCCCATCACTTCAGGCACTTAGGACTGAGACCTCCTGTATTAAATTCTACCTACTGGTGGATAGAGAGACTTCTGTAGAAAATCCAGCTGCTTGTGAATAATGCCACTAACCCATATGATGCTGCGCTCAACAGATTTCTAATGGCATCAGGCTGCCAGATATGCCAGCTTTTGGATGTGTATCAATATGACCAGTAGGTTGTGGGTTACTATTATCAAAATCACCATCTGTTGAGTTTTGCAGCAAAAATAATTAGTCTTGTGGTCAAATTCCACTTCAGATATTTATGTCCAGCTCTGTCTCTCTCATGTCCAATCACCCTCTCTGCAGTGGTACGACAAGGTAGTCTTCCCTCTGCCAGTGGATTCACAGTTGCCGCACCATAGCGTCATGGTCATATGTTTGTGATGGTGTTGTTAATACCCATCTATTCAGCTTTTAGAATTGGGGATAGGCTGTGACTGCCTTCATGTCGATATGTGAGGGAACAAGCAGAAGAGGTTTTAATCCTCCTTTTACTAACCACATACCTAAACCCAAATTTTGCATCTGGAGGATAGCCCTCAACTCCATTGTGACCTGTGCTGCTGGAAAAAATCAGAAATATAGCCATAAATGTGAAGTCGCATACCACTTTTTTCCTGAATGCCATTAGGAAGTAAGGAAGGAATTAAACACTCTTGGGAACATATGGTGTTCTCTGGCCTGTGTTCTCCCCATTCTTTGTGGAGATTAAGCTGGAGGCAGCCCCAGCTCTATCATCTAGAAAAGCATTTCTTTGTTTCCGTTTTGCTTCTATCGGAGTGAGTTTCTTTGGCTCTCCGTAAGCCATGGAGCATGTGGAGCTGCACATGATGAAGGGTCTCAGGGCTGTGAAATCCCTTTCATTAGTTGTTCCCTGTGGCAATTTTAGATTCCCGTAGGAAAAGGCAGAGCTATTCTACTTTATTAACCTGGCGTTCAGACTGCATTGATCCCATTGGCCTGTATTTAATGGTAAAAAAGAAACAATTTTAATGATTTTACAGAAAGGATTTAAAGTGGGAAAGTGATATTTTGTGACTTTTGAACAAGAAGGAGGGGAAGTGCACTCCATTTTCGTATTCCATAAAGCAAGAGCCAAACCTACCCCTGGTTTTACAGAACCATGTCCAAGTGAAAAACAGCATAGCCAGTCTTGATTTTGTTTGATTCTTGAAAACTGTCTTCAAAATGGAAATGCAGTAATCACAGAAAAAAACAGGAAAGGAATGAAGATAACGGAATAGTCTAAAGACATTACTTGTTTTTTTGTTTGTTTGTTAGAGTGGGAGAAATGATTTATTGTCATACAAAGAGAAACTAAGATCAGTAGGGTAAAACTGAAAAAGGAAAAATGACCTATAACCCACCAACAGAGCCTGTGAGAGTAGAATAATGTCTCAAGTGGACTGATATTCATCCTTCCTTCTAGGAAATAAATAGAGATTTTAAAGTAAAAGAGGGACTACTACAATTTTCAGGGGCAAGTAGACAAGGAAGGTGGGCTTTGTTTGGGGGCTGTTGTCTGTGACAACAGAATCCACGTTTACACTGGGGTTCTTCTGGCACTGAGGCTCCTTGTCTCTTCTTCAGGGTTCATAGTTTGGTTTTTAGCTCAGCTGATCCCTGTGCCAGGCTGCTTTTCTGGTAGGTCATCGTTCAGTTTGTTGTGTGTGAGAAGCGTGTGCTATTCACATGCTCTTAATATTCAGGTCAGTTTATTTTATCTTCATTGCATCATGATTTTAGTCAAAATGGACTTTGTCATCATGACATTCTTCTATGATCTAATCTGTTCTCCCAGCAGCTTAAGCTAATATTCAAGACCTGCAGACAGACTGTGATTTATGTACCCATAGCTCCATTTATGTTAATGAGAAAAAGTTTTAGCAATGCTGTACCTTTCTTACCCTAGAGAGTCTTGAGCCATTTCCTCTAGCCTTTTCTTTATTTTCACACCTGTTCTTGTGCTTACTCCTTTGCTTACTGGCACATACTGGCAGACCTGACCCGCATGCTGACAAACTGTGTTTTGCATAGGTGAGACATGAGAACAAGTGTGTTGCTCCTGAGAGATGCCCGTGTTTTCACAACGGAAGGGAATATGCCAGGGGAGAGACGGTGACTAATGACTGCAACACCTGGTGAGCCACTCACTCTATTTTTCTGATTTTTCCCTAAAGCACCTATCAAGTTTCTGGGGAGAAAAAAAAATGTTTACCTAACAGATCTATTTTATATAAAAGTCAGATTTTTTTTTTTTTTTTTTTTAGTGCAATAATGCACATATTGCACAGACCAGCATCTTCCCTTCTCACGTTGCATCAGACCTGTGCAGTATGAGGCAAGCTGTACCTGGTACCTTACAAATAGGCAGTCCACGTGTCTGTACAGGTCCTCTGTAGCCATTAGCTAGTGGATTTGCTCCCTGATCTTGCAACACAAGATAACAATCTAGGAGCTCCTCTGGGGTGGGAGGAATGGAGCCTGCATTTTGTTGCTAAGCTCTGCTGCCATGCTTCCTTTTTTTCTGCTGTTTGGTGCTCTTCAAATCAGTACTTTTCAGCCAGAAGCATGCATGAACGGGAAGGGTGTGATAATAACTGTAATACAACAGGACCTATTCAGGAAAATATTAAGGAACCAGACAGAAAGAGAGTTGACTTCTTATGTCTCAAATGACCACTCAGTCCATTGATATTAAAAAAAAAAAAAAAAAAAAAAAAAAGACAGAAAAGAGTTGGTGATATCTTCTTAGGATAAAAAGAGAAAGTGCTCCATGTCTTTCAGCCCTGTCCTGTTTGTTTCTCAAAAAAGAATTTGTGGGTTCAAAATAAATTGCTGGGCTGTGAGATTTGCATTAAGGGGAACCCTTTAGCACAGCCTTGGGTAAGGTGTAGGGTATGTGCCTGCAGGGCAATTCTTGGCTTCTGCCTGCACAGCATGATTACATCAGGTAGGTGCTTTGCTCTCCATATCTGCTTGTGGAGGGAATGGTGCCCCTTTCCACAGAGCTCCAAGAGTCCAAGGTGTAGAATATCCAGCCACCAGCAGTGTGTAAACACTTTGAACTTAGGCTTCAGGACCTCTTGTACATTTTACCCAAAATGTCCCTGCCCAGCTCCACGGCATACCCAGCAGCGGTGTTTCTGTTATTCCCTGTATGACTGGGAGGAGCTGGATTGGGATATCAGCCCCATTAAAGAGTCATTTGGTTTCTTTTGGATATTTGAGCAACAATGATTTCAAGTGTTGTATTTTTAGTCTAACGAAACTGTTCTTCACTAGTGTAAGTTGGACTCAGATAGAAGGTTTTATGGTTCTATATGGAAATATTGACCTTTCAGTGTTCTGTTTATTTTTTATTTTTTTTCCACTGCAACTAAATTGTGAATCATGTACTACAATTAGATCTGGGGAAATGTAGGCTTGAAGGGAGGAAGATGGAGAAGTTGATATTTTTATATAGATACCTATACTATAACCTGCTGACGTTACTTCTTTTTGTAAAAGTGACTCACCAGAAAAACAGACACAATAAAAATGTTATTTAGACAAGAACAGTAGGGTGTAAAACTCCTAGGCATTGTTGTGAGATTTTCAAGATTCTTCAAAGTAGCCATGCAGTCTTTTTATTTACAGTTATAATCTTCAATTTTAAAATAGACATAAGCATGTTGTTTTGTTCTCCTCACTGTCCCTTTGTTTCTGGCAATGCCATTGTAACTGACATTTCCTCTAATACATAGATTTCTTTTTTTTTTTTTAAATTAAAAATATCAGGGTCAAGAATATGTTAGAAATCATGTTTTTTCTTATTGATCAAAAGTTGTTCCTCATAATTTTTGAGAATTTTTTTTTTTGAATGTGAAAGTAAAATTGGAAACAATTTCCCTTCAAAAATGTCACTAGAGCTATTTTGAACTATGTGACTTCTGAAAGTTTCATGATAGTTCTCAGCAAATATGAAGTCAAATGCCATTTAGAAAGTGATATAGGAAATTACTATTGCTTTGAGAATTAATAAGAATTGAGAGTCTGCATTTTGGAGGTCTTCCTTTTTCTTTTGTTTTTGCTTTTTGTACTGCTGTTGCAGGAGTTCTCATTCTCACTTGTTCTTAGCCAGATGCAAACACCTGCAAACGCAATATATGAGCCGGAGGTGTCAGATTTGGCGTTTACATTCAACTTGACATGTGGGAGACCCTAATTCATGAACAACGGAATGTCTCCAAGTCTAAGCTAGTGGCAAAACTTTTGTTATGCTATGTATTGGGAATTCATTGTAGAGCTCAGTGAAAATTTTAGAATAACATTTACGAAGCAGTACACAGCAGAAGTTTGCTAATCTGAATTTTGCTGCACCACATACTTTATAATCGGTCCATGCACATATATACAAAATCCTGGATTTTCTCTACCTGTTAGCAGAGGTTTAATAGCACAAGGTGCAATAAGTTTCATGTTACTGAAATTTCATTCTTTGAAGAAAATGTATTGCACAATACTTACACTGTGAAGTGTTAACAAGATTAAACAATGCTTATGCTTGGGTCAAGACATTCCTAGAGAACTCAGTACTTGATTTTTTTCTTTGGTTAGCAATTCGATCTTGGGAAAGTACTTCAGAATTTATCCCTGAGTTTTTACGTCTGTAAAGCAGGGATAGAATTCCGCTTTCCCTGCCCTTATACAGCTTGATTAAAAAAATCCCTGGGGCAGTGATGGTGTCCATCTGCATTCATATAGCATTTAGTAGATGAATGTTTCTTCAACATCAAGCAAGCTATTGCTTATTAGATTATTAAATTATTATTATTAGATATGGTGTCAGATGCTCTTCTAGCTCCCCAAAATTAATAACAAACAAAAGAGTGAGTAGATTTTATGCTTCATTGACACGTTTTTTATTTTGTTTCCTCAATCTCTTGCTAGTTAGTGAATCAATTTATTTCACTGATCAAAAGCCTGTAGATGCCAAGGGAAAGATCCTCTTTCATATCAGCAGCTTCTGTAGCAAGGCTTTTGGTTCTCTAGGATACCTCTGGAAAAGGTCAAGAGGCCTGGGTGGATGCTCTGAAATCTCTTCTCATCTTTGTTTCACAGTTTTCCTGTCTTCCTCATTTTAACTTGAAGATAATGGTATTTACCTCATTGAGCCTTATTTATCAGTGTACCATGAAAGGATTAGATTAATATGTATGACAGCAATGAAAGAATGCAAATGCCTTTGGAAACTCTTGGAAATTTAATAATGTTTGGTGTTGAATATGGCTGGTTTCGTGTCATCATAAAGATTAGGAGCCCTACAATTTTTTTTCTGTCTGTTACACTGGTATAAATACATTGAAACCTATTGACTTTGCACCAAGATAAGAGACGATTCTTTGCGTTTTGAATAGCCACTCAGAAGATGGTCAATGGGTGTTTTTTTCTGCTTTGTTTTGTTTTTTTTTTTTTAAAAAACCCACCAAACCCCAGAACAGCAGAGACCCAATGGGCAAAAAGAGTGTAAAAAGAGGAGTGAAATGAAGAAATGCTATCTCTTTCATCATGACATCCCCAGCTTTGTGTGATAAAGACAGTGCAGTACAGCTGCTACCATAACATGCATATAATGATATCAAGATCTTAACCCTGTGTCTGAAGGCTATTCAGAATTCACCGCCTCCTGAAAAAACAAGGCAGCATCTTGTTTTGCTCTGCATGTCAGGATGTGTCCCCCCTGCTCCTTTTTTTTCCCTTGAATATTCTGTGCTTGTGAGGAAATCTAGGAGGTGTCCTCAACAACATCACTTGCAAATTAAAGAGGCAGGGAAACCCTGTACGTCCCCTTTCATGTTCAGGTGTCTTGTCACATCTTGTCACATCTCCTATCACATAACCCAAGGTTTAGCTTGGAGTCCTATGTGTAGGACACCAAACTTGAATTCTCCTGTAGGACAGACATTCTGGTTTGGTCACCACAGGAGACCTCGGAAACAGTATCACACCATAGTACATTCCCCAGAGGGAATGTATATGTGTACCTATGCACAGAAAAAGGTAATATTTCTGTCCATGTGTGCTTTTGTCAGAATGTGAGGCAATGTCTCCAATTGCTAGGTCAGATAAACTCTCAGGAAGATGAATTTAAGAACAAAGAGAGCTCTTTGCAGAAGGGTGGTATATAAGTATATAATCTGGTCAAAAGCTACTGGATAGATTGAATAATAGTCCTGGTTACTTGGTCCCAAAAGTTGGTCACCAGATGAAATGCATGAGTTAAATCTTAAATTTACTGCTATTTTGGCTTTCAGTGTGGAAAAATAGACAGTAATGCAAATAAAAACAGGGTTGCTGATATTATACTTCATATTTAACCTGTAGTGGTCCTTAGAGGATAATCAATCTGTTTTTCTGAAAGGAACATCTGAGCAGAACAGGATATCCAAAATAAATACTGATAGCATTATGAAACATTCTGGCAGGCTCTGTCCAGGACTCTCCATAATAGTGAAGTTCAAAGAGGATATACTCCTACATGTAGCTTGTAAGAAAAAGGGAAGCATATTCCTTATTTACTTGACATATTAATGACCTATTTGGATTTATGCACTTAAGGTTAACATATGCTAATTTACGTTAGTGAGAGAGATTGTCATCTGCTGCACAGTAGTTCAGCGTAGTTAGGAAGTCTATCTAGAGAAGGATTCCAGTAGCCCAGGCATGGAGCCCTCCAAGAGTACCTTCTCAAGGCCAAACACAGAGGGGATCTGCTGGTGACATACTTGAGGATGGAGCACAGAAAACTGCAGAGGCTCCTTACAGCGCTGCAGCTGATGTCTGGGTTAAGACACACAGGGGAACAGGGCTCCTGTGTCATCTGCAGTGGGTTACTCCCTGACCCAGGCCCAGGAAAAAGGGCAGAACAAGGTGAAATAGTAGCTTATCACCACTTGTGTGTCTTTTGGAGAGTCCTCAGGAGATGAGCTCCTGGAGGCAGAAACTTTTGCTCTTTCGCTTTGCCTAGAGCACCTTGCATTCTCTTGCTTATTATTCACGTTGGAAATAATGATAATTGTCACTGACTTATTTTCTCTGTTACAGTGTGTGCCGTGGTCGAAAGTGGGAATGCACCAAAAATACGTGTGATGGCACCTGCACTGTTATTGGTACAGCTCATTATTTGACATTTGATGGATTGAAATACAAGTTTCCAGGAAACTGTCAATATGTGTTAGTTCAGGTAAGAACATGTCAAAGACCAAAGCTGTCTGATAATCCATAAGGTGTATTATACCAGGAGAGGAGTCCAGTGTTTGGATAAATCACAGTATTCTCAATTACTAAGCCAGGTGTATGATTAAGGAGAGAAGACCTTATTCAAAGATATCTTGAGAACTTTGAGGATTGCATATTCTGTACAATGAGTTAGGTTGTCATGTGTCTATCTGGCAGTCATAAAGTATATGATAACATCGTGATATGGAGAGAAGCTGTCTGAATTTAATCTCTAGCAAGGAATTCTGTATGCCCATAAAGCAATCTTTCCTCGTTCTCCACTAGTCTATCTTGTTGTGATGGGTTACCATCTGAAATAGGCAAGAAGTACTAGGTGAACCTTCTCTAAATGCATCCAGAGCACAATCTCTGCTCGTTCAATTTGGCAAAGTCACTGTCCTGTTCCATGCACCAACCACTTTGGGGTACATTGACAACATCCATTTTCTTTGCAGCAAAGAGAAGAGGTGGATAAAGGCATAGCACGCTAAGATCAACCTGTGGGATTTGTGAGAGCATCCAGAAATTTACACTTAAATAAGATTAAGGCTCATCTACAAATGCAACAGATTATGTATTTTAAAATGTGTGTGCAAAAGAAGTTGTTCTCTAAAAATTTGGTCAAATTTAAGTTGGATCCACTGCTAATTGATAACAACAGCCTTCTGCAGTTACAAAGTGACATGTTTCTTGGGTGGACTACTGTTTTCACCACAGGCTCTTTTCATGAAGCATTCCTTTTGGGCAGGAAAGTGTGATCAAGCTGTCTCTGGCTAGGTCTTTGAAATATGCTCCCACCTTGATGCTGGCTGGATTGCTTTAGAAGGCTGATCACTGACACTAGTGAGAGCTCTGGGTGAAAGTCTGATGAGACTTATATAACATACAGTACCACAAAACTACTTAAAATGAAATCTTTTCCTCAGATGACAAACACAGAAAACTATAGACAGGTTCTTTTTCTTAAAAGTTGTATACTGAAAAAACTCAGAAAAGTGAAAGGCCTGATAGTCATGAGTAATCATATAAATGTAGTACTAACTCTCCATGCATCCCAGAAATGTTTCACTTAAAATCAACACAGTAAACTACATAATTGCTCCCCAAGAAATAGTTTGACATTGTTGTAATGATTATTCATGTACAGGTGGGAAAACATGGACATCAAGCATTTTGCTCAAAACTGTGTAACAAGTTTCTTTCTAATTTTCTTTCTAACCTAACCTTCTAGGTTTCTATTTTTATTTTATCATTAAAGCTGCAGAGTCTTTTTTCACTATTAAGTCAATTAATATCTGTGTATTAAGATGTATGCTTAAAGACATCCATTCTACATCTTTAAAATATCACAGACACTGTAATAGCATGGATTATCCCTGCCAAAAAATACCCTGCAAATTATGCACGTGTGTGTATCACTGGCAGAGTGTACCTCATTCTTTAAGGGGTGGACCACATGAATATCAACGCCAGGAACAAAATAAATTAATATGGCAACAGTGGGCATGCCAACATATATCCAGCTGGCCACAGATTATGCAGGGCATTACTTGAGGCTGCCTTTTTGTCCATAGATCTATATGTGTTTTTCAAATGTTCCACATTAATGACTCATTCATTTATTTTCATCTGATAGGATTTCTGTAAGGATGACTCTGGGACATTCCGAATACTCATTTCAAACGAAGGCTGTGGCTTCACTGGAGAAAAGTGCACCAAAAGGGTTATCATTCTGTATGAAAGTGGGGAAATAGAGTTGTTTAATGGAAACGTACGTACACTTCTGTTCTCTTTCTTCAATTTTTTGGGGGAAAAGAATTTCAGGTTGTTCAGTAAGATGAGGCATGAATGACCTCTTGCTCGGTGGTTCTTGAAAATTAGGTGATAAAATGAACAGAGTAGCAGGATTATAATTACCCGTTTTTCTCTCAGAGGTATAATGCCATTTTGGTATTTCTGGTTGATGTCAATAAATTTATCTCTGATAAGAATGCTGCTCATGCAAGCTTATATGAGGAATGCCCTTTCTAAACATGGGAGGTCTAAGTCTATTTGAAGCAAGGGTAGGTTTAAGGAAGAGCTAAGAGGTGACTATTGCATGACTAGTAAAACTTCAGACCTAATTTAGCCATCTGAAGGACTGAGCACACACGAAATAAAAGAAGTCATGGTTGAAACAAGTTGATACTATGGAAGAAAGTATCACTATCCTTTCCCCTGTTAAAGTGTCAGATGGAAAATCCAGATGACTGGATTCTTCTTCCCTCCCCACCCCCCCCCCCCATCCTACCAACAAACACTGAAAAATCGAAGAAGAATCACTTCCACCTCCCGGCTGCCTTCACGGAAGGAAACAAGGTTTCCAAAGGGCAGAGTTCAGCTCTTTGCCTTGGGCACTGTACCAATTAAGACCTTCAGTGTGTTCAAAAATTACAGAGCCGCAGTGGATTATAGTGTTTCAATTGCTCTGTTCGCAACATGTGCTCTGAACTGGCATCTGGACCAGAGATTTGCAAAAATGTTCCCAGTGAAACGTGAAACCACTCTACATTTGCCTTGTTTTGGGTGAACAGAGAAAGCTGAACCAGGTTTTCAGCTCGCAATTGCCTGCAATTTGCTGCATGCCACCAGTGCTTGACAAGAACATGTAAAACATGACCATTGTTAATACTGTCCCTGCAGTGCATCTTGGACAGCATATGATCCGTGTAGGCTTTTGGTTGCTGGAGGAATGGACACAGGACATATTGGTTGCCCAACCAATTCTTTATTTCTGCTACTGAAGAATCCCCTACCTGGGGTGAAGGTGAATAATAGTCCATATTATGGATGAGTCTACAGAGCCAAGCTCTGTCTGGAAAGTTCTTTAGGGGACATATTTTCAGAAGAGCTGTTATTGTCTTTGAACACATAGTTTTACATAGTTTTATGTAAATGGGGGCTTAATTGAAGTATCTTCATGTTATAGTTTTGGCTCACGTTAAAAAAGATAATTGTGAAATAATTTCTGCTTTTCTGAAACAAATCCACCAGTTTGCAAGGTCAAAAGTTTATGACTTCATAGTTGGGCAAAAAGCCTCCATAAACATAGAAATTCTGTAATTTTGGTCAACCTCCCAGCTCAGCTTTGTCCTCTTCTGTTTTTTGCCTGTGTTTGGAAAGACAGAGACTACTGGTTTAAGAAGATAAGTGACCAAGTGTGACTAGACTGTATAGTAATACATTGGGCATAGGTGAAGATGAAAAACCTTCCAGTTCCTAAAATACCTTCTAACATATTTTCCTAAAGACACTGAAGACCCTCTTTAGGAGATCCTTGGGGAGGTGAACTGTCTTCTCTGGGGATAAAGGTTTCTGATAATAACACAGAGATGAAGAGATTTGAATTACGGTGCTGAGCTTTTACTGAATTGAGCAAGAAGGAGTAGTACGATAAAGAAATATTTTGCCCTCAAACTAGGGAATGGGTGAATGGTTTGTGGGCTCCTCTTTCTGCCTTGCTTTACTGGCTATTGTACTGATTGAAAGTTTTCATCTGCCTTTTTCAGAATAAAGCAGTTTTCAGTTCATGCATTAGTGGTGCTTAAAGTAACAGCCATGCCAGACTTTTCTCTCCAAATGTGGTTAATAATCCTATTAGTGTTTCCATTGAAAGGGGATTATGGTGTGAAAGAAAGCATTTTAAATTAATCTCTTAAAATCTTAGTAGCTGGAGGCAGTGATTTGGCAGCCATATGGAAAGAGTCGCACAGGGGTAATGAAAGTGATGGAAAAATGAAGACACTGAAAGGCATCTCTCAGGGTTTTTCCTGTTGATGTAGCTGGTAGGGAAGAAAATCCTTGCTGACTTCAGAATCAGTGCTCTTCAGAATCACAGGCCGCCAATGCTTGTGGCTCTCCCAGTTCACATTACACTTAAACCTAGACAGCCCTTTTGTTACTGCCTGCCTCAGGAACAGAGAATTGTTAGTTTCCTGAAAAGATGAAATAAAAATAAAATGTAACTATTCAGTGAAGCATTGACTGAATACTAAACTGATTGTTAATTGTGTGTACCCTGTCTTCTTTATCAGCCCTCTTTCGTTTAGCAATCGTTGCTTTGAGTATCAGCATTTGTGGTGAGTATATGTTACACCCCAGGAGCACAAGGGACATGCCTCATTCAAAATTATAGAAACATGATGAAATTGAAATATTGACATATTGTGCTAGTGTACCAATTTGCTATTCAGAAATGTTGCTTCTAAGGCAATAATTTATCCACAGAACCTTTTCAGTGTAGATACAAGCCTGTAATTCAGTCCCTTACCCATACCTTGGTTACAGTTTTGCTCCAGAGCATCTGTATAGTGTATGTGAACTATCTGTTCTCTGGAGAACAGCATGCTGGAAAATAGCTGTTAACCTACAAGCACGTGTCCCACTGGGAAAGTGACCTACATGAAACAGGAACAGTCGATAGCACAATGTGTTTTTCTTGTTCAGGTAAACATCAAAGTGCCTCCTAAAGATGACAGTGATTTAGAAGTCATGAAGTCTGGCCGTTATTACATCATTTTACTGGGCAAAAGCATCAGTGTGATCTGGGATCTGGCCATGGGAGTCTCAGTTATCTTAAAAGGCAATTTCAAAGTAAGTGTTTTTTTGCTTTACTACTTATTCTCACTAAAGAATGCACTTACCCTTTCTCTGGGGAATAGCATTTCTTTTCTAATGCAGACATGCTGATAGATTTCCATGGAGTATTAGACCCTTGCTTGAAAATGAAGGGATTTTTTTGTATTACCATAAGGATTGCTTACTTTCCTGGTAGTTCAGCTTCAAGGTGTAAATTCTGGGTCATTGGACATGAGCTGTGACAGAAAGAATGAATGTTATGGTGCCTCAGAGTAACTATGACTTCAGTGGCTTCTTCCGTATTCAAGAAGAGCAGTATAAAGAACCAGATTTAATAGTGATGGTGATAGGACAGTCACCTCCAGAAATAAAATGGGATTGTAGGGACATACTCCAAACAGAGCCAAGAGGCACCACAAATCAGTTGTCATCTTGCATCCTGGAGTCCTTGGAGAAATTTTGGTACTACTTTCAGCAAAGCAGAATGGGAATAGGATCTAAACTTTCTCTGTGAGAAACTAAGTCCATTTTATTGAACTTGGCAAGGTCATGGATAATTCAGTTTTTAAGCTTTGTGCCATTAAAACACTAGGCTAAAAAGTCTTCTTAACAAAACCCTAAGCCAGTCTACAGATGTAAGATTTATCTATTTTGTGTTTCTTACCCTGCAAGGATCAAGTGTGTGGTCTGTGTGGAAATTTTGATGGAAACCAAAACAATGATTTGACCAGCAGCAATGAACATCTTGAAGTAGATCCAGTTGATTTTGGGAATTCTTGGAAAGTTAATCCATACTGTGCTGATGTTGAAAAGGTAATTGCGAATGAACTGTGAAAACTGATTAATATGGGCAACAGTACGCTCAGGAGCAGGCAAAGAGGTTTGATAGGATAAAAAGAAATAGAAATTAACTCCTTCCCTCATAGTTTTGCTAAACAATATTAATTCCTGAAATCTGATAAAAGATCAATTAACTTATTTAAGGCATCTGCACTGCCTGGCTTCGAATGAATGTTAAAATTGCTAATCTGTACAGTAGAGGCTGTTCATAGAGTTTGCCAGCACAGATGCTTAAAATCCAGGTTATAACTGGAAATCTCATTTTAGACCTTAATCTAAAAAAACAGCTGTAATTTTCAGACAGGGGAGTTCAGATAAAAATTTTGTATTTCAATATCCAAACTTCTGTAACCTAAATCTTAGTCTGTCCATTTATGAACAACAGAATGCAAAGATTAATTTCTTTCTATATGCATCTTGACCTTTTCTAAAGAGCATTCAGTTGTTATTTTCAGACTGGAGAGGCTTGAACAGAAAAAGTAAGATACAGGAGGGGATGTAAGGCCTTGTTGCCTTGTCACTGCTTCTGGATTTTGAGGAGGTTGCCTGCTATCTGAAAGTATTATCTATGTCCTAGTGACAGAGATCAGGTGATTTCATGACATACTAATTATGCTGCACATGAGAGTATACTTCCCCTTTTCCAAATACTGAGTTTTGAAAGAATGAAATTGAATAAAAACTTGTCTTTACCTGGCAATAATTGTGACCCAAAGTATTTTCAAATCAAAAAGTGAAACAACTTGAAGACAACTTGTATGATATTTCTAAAATGAAGCATTTCATTCAGATGATGCCTTTAAGGCTGAAAACTTTCTCTTGAAGATTTATCTACACTTTTAGAGAGAAAATAAAAAGATTTATTTAGATATTTCCTTAAAACATTTAAATTTCAGAAAATAAAATGAATTTATTTTTGATCACATGAAATCTTTTGGATTAGTTTGATCAATTACGTGCAAGTGGAATATAGCCACAATATTAGCTTCCTGAATGTCACTTTTTAGATATGACTTGACTGGAGGACAGAGGAAGTTGCAATAATGAAGAGTGAGACCATAGGACAGGACTGAGAAGGAGCAGCTCCTTGTTTTTTCAGTGCAATAGGTAAAGGACAGAGCCTGCATACGGGCATCATGAAAAATGCTATGTCAATACTGATGGTCCTTGTTCTTACATAAATTAAATGTATTTGTGAGTCCTGTGGGCCTTCTGTAAAGCCATGAACAATCATTTTTCAAGGTAGGTGTTTGGTATAGTGGGACTTCTGCCATCAAAATACCTATGTTAAAACTGTAGTATACAAGTAAAAGCTGTAGAAAATGTAGTAGGTGACCTGCTCTACTCTGCATTCTGCTATGGCAGGATTTGTCCTGACAATTTCTTTGGCCATGAAAAATGTCGCTTGCTAATGAGTCTCTTACTTCAATTTGAAGACTAATGCAATGTGTGCTTGTCTCTTACAATGTTAAGCCCAACCGGGAACAGACCTTGATGTCTCCACTGTGTAATGGAAACGTAGTGAAGCAGGTGATGGTAGAAACATCATGCAGCATTTTGTCTGGGGACCTCTTTGAAGAATGCAAAAAACTTGTGAGTATTGTGTCGTGTTTCACATTCTTCAATTCTGCATGATGTGTGCTGACACTGATTACAGCTGAGGGGAAAAGTATGGTTGTGCTGACAGCAGACAGGACTTGGAGGAGGCTGACTAATTGGCTTTCTCATCTCTGACCCTGTCCTGTAGCTGGTGCTTCATGGGAAAATTCAGGACCCCCCCCCTAATAATATAGAATAGAACAACTTCTGCTTGAAGATCTACACTGATTTATGTGGCACCTCAACGCTTGGTGGATGGAGCAGGCACACCACCTGAAGGTTAAATGTGTCTAGAAGAAGGAGATGAGGGGAATCAGTGATTGTAACCTGTATTTCTCTTTTGTAGGTGAATCCTGAGCCCTACATTGATATTTGCATGTATGACACTTGTGCTTGCGAATCTACTGGGGACTGTGCTTGCTTCTGTGATGCTATAGCAGCCTATGCCCATGTCTGTGCGCAAAAAGGTGTTGCTGTCCACTGGAGGTCACCAACTCTGTGCCGTAAGTACAGAGTAGAGGAGGAAGAATTGACTGAAAAGATCCAAGCTTTTAATCAGTAAGCTGTTGGCTCAGTTAGACTGTTGTTATCCAGCTCTGCTCCCACTGATGTCTGGAGAAGTTCACTTTAATGGGATTGGGCTAGCAGCTCAGTGACATTTCCTGTCCCTTTTCTATTTATGTGCAGAGCCATACCTGGAAAAAACATTCCCTCAGTAAGGGGATATAATAGCCCATGGTACAAACAAACACAGAGGAAGAAATAGTTTCTGTACATTTTCTTCTTTAAAATTTAAAGATCATTTTTTACAACTGTTTTTATTAAAAAAAAAAAAAAAATCTCTGATCTAGAGCAAGTACTTCATTATGTGTGAAAAAAAATCTAAGCGTGAAGAAGTGGCCTACCCTGAATGTACTAGAATAAGTATGTTTTTATTTAAAGATGGAAATCTTTCTTTTTCTATGCGTATGTAGTCCACTTTGTACAAAATTTGGTGTCGTAGTTCTGAGTGGCATGGTGAGTACACTCTGGTTTGATCTTTTTCCCCCTCCTATTCTTCCACTCTATAGCACAAAGCTGTGAGGACCTGAATAAACAAGAATTAGATTATCAGTGTGAATGGCGATATAATAGCTGTGGGCCTGCTTGTCCTGTAACGTGCCAGCACCCGCAGCCTTTGGAGTGCCCTCTGCAGTGTGTGGAAGGATGCCATGTACACTGTCCTGCAGGTAAGTCCATCTTTTGCCTTAAGCAGTCATTTACCTTTCTCTGCTGTGCTACTCATAATTGTAGGTATTGCTGTAGAGTATTTTTGTCTTTTTTTTTTTTTTTTTTACCCACTGGGTGTTCCTATTGAATGAAAGGAAGTCTTACAGTCCAGAAATATTCACATGTTTTTAAGGTGAAAATTTCAAAAGACTTATATGTAGCAGTTAATTCCTTAACAGGCTTACTGATGTGTTTTCACCCCAATTTCTTACTGCATAAGGAGGAAAGTGGTTAGGCATCCTGGTCTGAGTCTGTGAAATGAGCACAGAGTGTGGAAGGCATGAAGTGGTGCCTAGAAGAGGCGAATGAAACACTGCCAGCAAGAATGAGAGGATGGGAATGGGGCGATAAGAAAGGAAGATAGGAGGATTAAGGGCTGTGTAGCAACAAGCAATTGTTGTCTATGCAGTTAAAATAGGGTATGAATTTGTGCTGGACGCTCATAAAATGCTCTCCTTCAGAGCGACTACTGCAGGGCGAGAAACCAGTTGCCTTGACCTGCTTGCTACCTCTAAGGCTCTGATGCTCATCAGTTCCAGCAGACATCCTCCCCTGAGGCTAAGCTTTCAGCTTCACTGTTCCCAACAACTGTCTCGTAGAAAAGGGAAAGAAAAAAAATACCTGAAATATGGGGTGGGGAGAGGAAAGACAGAAAGGAAAAGAGTGAAAGACAAGCAAGAGTGAAAACGCAGAGGAATAAATAGCTCCTAAAAGCAGAGTAAGAAGATATGAAGGTAAAGAAAGAAGGTATTTTGAGACCCAAAATAGCTATTTTGTGCCTGCTATTGCTGTGCAGAGTGAGGTAGGGGATACTGAGAGAAATAATATACATGTAAAAAGGAAAATGCCATTTTCTCCTGTCATCTTTAATGCTTTGTTCTAAAGATACATTCACCTTCTGTATGGTACTGACTGTTGCAGGTTATGCACTGGCTTGAGTACTTGCAATATCTAAATTAAAAGGGTTATGAAGGAAGGAAATACTTCTCTGTGTTGTGCTGGAAGTGGCCGTAACACAAGCACAGTATTCAGAATGTTTCAACCCAACCCAGAAGCCTTGTTATGTTTTTCGTAGCAGGGTAAATGCAATGATTAGTTTGAAAATTCATGAATATTGGCATCTTTATACTACTGTGCTATTTTGAAACAGGGAAAATTCTTGATGAACTGTCCTTGGATTGTGTCAGTCCAGAAGACTGTCCCGTGTGTGCAGTTGGAGATGTCAAGATCCCACATGGAAGGAGAATAATTTTGAACAGAGATAATCCACAGAGCTGTCAATCTTGGTATGTTGGGTTTATGCAGTGAAATAGCATGCCTGTTGAGTAGGATGAAGGGAGACAGACGAACAACATCTGCATGAATAAGTTTTTGGATGTAACTTTAAATATACCACTGATGATGAAGCTTGGAAGCCACCTTGTATGTCAATATCCCTTCACATACAATCTGAAGCTAAATTTTTTCAGTGACAGTAGGGATTATAGGATGTTAGCTCAATTTAAGCAGATGAAATTCATAAATTCTTTAAAAAAAGGTTTTTCCCATGTGTAGGTGGCCCTACTGGCTTTAGATATTCCATTTCTTTTTGTGTAAAGTGTGATTCAACATCAATAAAGGCATCAGACTCTTTCCTTCTGCCAGTACTAAAAAAATCCTACCTATAGTGTATGATCTGAATGTGCACTCAGTCTAGAACTCGCTGAGATTATTAACAGTTGGAATTGTGTACTATTATTGGAAAAGCAATTTCCCCAAGATTTTAAGATGATATCCTGTGGTCTGATCCTGCATGCTTGTATTTCCAAATATGATGAAATTAATGACAGGGTGCACAATGCTGTGCACCATGCAGGACGAGGGCTGTCAACTGCAACGTAGCAGAGACTGATTTTCATTCTGCATACTGCCCAACGGCATAGTACACCATGGCCCGTGGTATTTGAAAGTTTGGCATTCTCTGGATGTCTACAACTTTGATGGGTACTTTCACTAGTCACTTATAATGCTGTGAATACAAGAGAGTTTTCCATCTTGTAATTTGACCTTATTTAATAGAAACTGAGTTGTAAAACTGCAGCGGCTATTAGTCCAGACTAACACCTTAGCTCCAAATGCTCTGAACCTCACAGAAGCTCTGAATGGGTATGAACTTTGAATTCCTGGCCTCTTGCCACGGTTAGCATACGTCTGTGCTATAAGCCCAGGCATGAGACTGTTAGGCTAATCAATTAATTTTGTGTTTTTTTGCTTTTTTTTTTTTTTGTTTTTTTTTTAACAGTATACACAAAGAGCCTTGAATTCCGTCTAAAGGTCAAAAAAGAATCTTCATAAATGAGTCTCTGTTCCCTAATTTTTGTAATTCTTAATAATAATTTATCTTCAATGTTGATACACTGGCCGCTGCTCACAAAATATTTCAGAACATTAGGAAAACTTACCTCACTAGGGAAACATCCTTTTGCATAGCTGTCACCTAATTTAGATGCCTACACCATCTGTACAAACAATAGAAAATATTGCACAAAAATGAATTTTATAGCAAATATCCAAAGGAAATTGGAAACTAGAAGAGACTGATTCATATTAGGATTAAAATAATAAATCTTCTGTTGCTATACGTTAATGCCAAAAGTAGCTGTGCATTCTTCAATTAGGAAGACACTGAAAGTAGCTTGAAGAGAATATAGAGCTTAAACTAAGAGAACTTTAAACTTAAGTGCCATGTGTAAGGTAAAGTCTTTTCCTGAAAAATGGCATTTTCTTCCAGTATTGACTCATTTAGTTTGTACATCCTGGGTTTTGTCTGGCAGTGGAAACAAGCAAGTTTCCTTTCTTTTTCATGAACTTTTCATGGACCGGGTCTGTACCAGCCTGTGCATGAGCACAGTCATCTTCTTTGCTCTGATAAGTGAAGTCAATCATGCAACTGGGAGTTAGAAGAGCAGAAGTGTTAAAGCCTTGCTAAATGTAGAAAGAGATGAATTATGAGCAAATTCCTAGAAGGTAGAGGGTGACAGAGGTGAAAAATCTCATGGCGGTGAGAAAGATGAATAGTGGAAAAGACAGAGATGGGTGAAAAACTAAAATGGGTGCTGAGATGAGGAGGGGAAGAGGAAAATGTACTAATGGAGGTGAGTAGAAATGATGAGGGAAGACATAGGACTGAAAAGAGATGACAGCTGTAGATTACCTCATTTCATATGAGAAAAGGAACTGAAAAAGAGAACATGGTAAATAAAAGGATGATGAGAGGCATGAAAGACACAGAGGATGAACATATGCCAAAGCTGTATTCAAAACAAAACGAAATCAGGAAAAAAAAAAAGGCAACATAGAGCACTTCAGAGGTAGAAAAATGGCTGTTTGTCATTTTCATTAAGGTTAAAATCTAGGTAAACCTAGCCTCCTCGCAGGGTCTGCTAAGTCATATCAAAGCTGAAAGCATATTTCTTACTTTAGGATTTTACTTGGCGTTAGCTGCCTCCAGTTTACCTCATGTTTGGTTTCCTTGTGAAGCAAACCAGATCTGCCAGTTAAGTCCATTGGTGGCTTATCGGTAGCCGTATTCCGAAGCTCAGTGGGTTTCTAGGCAGTTTCTGGAGACAGGTTTTACACATTCTGCCAAAGGCTGTTGTAAGGAGAATTTCCTCTGGCAAACACATCATAGTTTGTCATGTTTCCTGCATCTAAACACACATGCATGAGAATATAGGATTTAGCTGTACAACACTTTGTGGAGAGTTGTGGGGAAACGGGATGTGGAAAGAAACCATTCACACCATGGGTTTTTTTTCGTTGTGTTTTGAGATATTTCACTGTTCCTATATGGTCATTCTTTTATTACATATGGATGATGTGTTAAGCATTGAGTTTTTACAGTCTAATTTGGTGATTTTTGTAGTCTGTGTGAAGGCAAGAACTTAACTTGTGTAGCCTGCGAACCAGTGGAGGAGACCCTAACACTGACAACACCTGTTCCAGAGGAGGACATTGAACTACCACCCAGTGAATACTCATGCAGCAAGATGATGGACTTGGCCTTCCTAATGGATGGTTCCAATAAACTGTCAGAGGAGGACTTTGAACAACTGAAGACTTTCATAATTGGCATGATGAAGAAGCTCCACATCTCCCAGAAGAAAATCCGAGTGTCAATTCTAGTGTATAGGGCTGGCCCCACAATTTACCTTGGCCTGAAAGATATGAAAACACAGTCCCAGATGAGAAAAATTGTCCAAAGCATAAAATACACAGGTGATCAAGCAGCGTCCGCCTCTGAAGTCCTTAAATACATTGTGTTTCACGTATTTGGAAAAGCAGAAAGGACCAATGCTGCGAGAATTGCAGTGCTATTCATAGCGAGCAGGTCTCCAGGAAAAATTCGCAACATCCTCCCAGTTTTGAAGAATAAAAAAATCTCAGTAATACCTGTGGGGATTGGACCGCATGTTAATATGGAGCAAATCAGGTTCATTGAAAAGCAGTCACCAGATAATAAAGCCTTCCTAGTGAACAATGTGTTGGAGCTAATGGATAATAAGGATCTCCTCATTGATCATCTCTGTGGTCTTGGACCTGAAGATCTTCTGTTACAATCTACAATCACTCCAACAATGTCCAGTATCTTAATTCCCTCTTGGGAACTCACAGCACCACCACTCTTGTCAGAAAAGCCAGCTCACAAAAGTCTGGACATTGCTTTTATCGTGGAAGGATCTGACAACGTAGGGGAGGAAAATTTCAATATCATCAAGAAATTCCTTGAGAGGGTTATCACAGAAATGAATGTAGGACAGGAAGATATTCATATTACAGTCATGCAGTATTCAGAGACTGTCACACTAGAGTATTCCTTTAGGGAAATACAGTCAAAGGAAAGTATTATTGAGAAGGTGAAGAGCATACCCTACCAAGGAGGGAAGGCTACCAACAGTGGGAATGCCCTCGATTATATTTCCAAACACACATTTACACCAGTGAATGGGGGCAGGCAAGATGTTCCTCACTTGGTATATATGGTGTCATCCAGTCCTTCCACTGATGTTATCACGCGACCTCCCAGGAGCATAAACATTATTCCCATCGGCATAACCCCTAATGCAACTATCCAGGAGCTCAGAAAGATCAGTCAGCCTAATAACCCAATAATCTTGCATAGTTATAGCTCACTTATTGAAGAAGCACCTGAATTAGTGCTGCAGTCATGCTGCTCTCGTAAAATTTGGACAGAAATTCCAGGTAAAGTTGGACATATTTACTGTGTAATTTCCTCTTTCCTCTGTCCTGCCTCCTCCATTTCCCCCTGACATCACTGAAATTTGGATTCCCGTATCTTATTTGGCATCTTGCTGTCCAAATGCCAAGGAAGGACCATTTATCTTCTCTGGATGCTGAGGATGCTGCTGCAGTTCAGCAGTACTGAGCACAGACCTGCAGCCAGCCTTTCATGGGCTCAGAAGTCCTTGACTCCATTTGTCAGTAATGTACAGTAGCTTTCAGATAGGTTGGAGGGTGACAGAAGAAAAAAATAACTGCCTGCCTCAAGGCAATGAAAATTATACTTCCTCTTTCCTGAATTGACTTCACTGGTTTTTGTTTGGGGTTTTTTGTTTTGCGGGGGGAAGGGGGTGGCTATTTTGCAAGGTTTTTCTGTCTGTTTTGTTTTTGTTTCTTTGCTACTGGTGTTTTGTTGTTTTGGTTTCGTTTTGTTTTGCTGTGGTGGGTTTTTTTTTGCTTTAGTCCACTATGAATAAAATAGCATTAGTAGAAAAGCAGGAATTGAAATACCCAGGTATCCCACTGAATATAGGTCTCAAGGCTTTCGTTAAAGGGCTGTCATTTACTGTTTCAACTGGCCATTTGTTTTCCCAAAAGGCAGATGCCTCCACCTTTTCTGCTCCTATCAATAGATTAGCAGATGTCACTTCTCGTTATCATGTATAAACGAACTGGTTTTTCCTCTCTTCAGAGTTGTGCAACAAACCAATAGATGTCATGTTTCTTCTGGATGGAAGTTCCAATATTGGAGCATCAGAGTTTGAGGAAATGAAGAACTTTGTACGGGCGTTTATTCAAAGTGCTGAGATCAGTATGTACCTGGTCTTTTAACTCAATCACATAAACTCATAAAGACATTTTGTATTCTTTTGCTTTTACAGGATAAAATAGCTTCTTAATGTAGTATTTTTAATTTTTATTTTTAAATGACCCATTCCAATCCCTCATAAAAAATTATATTGGGGAAATCAGGCTAGTAAAGCTTTTGGTTCAAATGCTGTTCTGGTTCACGTGAATAAAGGTTTGACATCCAGTTCAGGGAATCATGTGATGAGGAACAGCTCGGACAGCAGCTCTGATGGGTGCTTCCTTTTATACTGTACTGGACATAAAAAGTGTGTGTGCCAAAGAGGCAAAGAGGTCCCTGTCATAGGATGAAGATTTAGCTGAACTGTTATTCTGTGTCAAAAAAGCAATAATACACGTTTGGTTTTGTTCAGTTCTGGATTAGGTTCAACAGACTTGAAGATAATAGTTCAAGTTCAATTCTGGTGCAAGTAAGAATGGATAATTCAGAGAGGTTTTGGTTTAGTTTTGGCCTGACTGTGAAGTTTTGGTCTTTGGAATGGGCATTTCTGGTTCAGACTGGCCCTTTTTTGCTAACCTAGGGTGCTGGAAGTGACTTTTAAAGATGTATTTCCTGACCCACGTTGGATGACAGACACTTTTTGAGAGTTCTAGAGTCACTGGGCTTGCAGAATATGTACTGATAGGAGGTACACCTCTAGTTAGGTCATTCAGCATGGATATTATCTGCGCAGCGAGCCTGGAAGAATGCCCTCTATCCTGCACATACATGAAGGGACCATGTGGCACATGTAGTAAGTTAGGATATCATGTGCCCTTGCACTAAGTCCATCCACGTGGCAAGGGTTGCACAGGATCCTGTGTTTTCACAGTAGCATTTGTTTTAAAAAATCTGGATTTTTTGATCAGAATTTTGCTTTTTCAATTCATCATTAAACCATTTGCATGGAGCAACTGCTGTTTCTAGTGATGTTTCTCACTGGCTATTGAGATGTTTGTGTTATGCCTGTGTTTCCAAAAGAGGTGACTACCAGCACTTGGACTAATTAGAGAGCTCATAGAGGAAAAGTATAGCATTAGTGTATGTCTAGGATACCTTAAATTTTTATGGGATTGTACATGGGTGACATTCTGTTTCTGAGAATTGTGTGCATGCACGATATAGAGAAGCAAGCCAAATGAAATAAACACAAACTAAGCAATAAACCAATTTATTTTAGCCCAGCAGTTTTCTTTGTGTTTGAAGTCTGTAACACCAAATGTTACATCATTAACAACAGAACAATAATAATGTAGCTGTGCAATGACTCCCCACTATGGGCATGATTTTAAAATTGGGAAGACCATGGAAAATTTGTGAGGTGTATTGATTAGACAATATTCAGGTCAATATAGGTCCGCAACATTAGGGTACATGAAATCACAATTATTATTACCTTAATTCATAAATGTTTTACAAAGCATTGATAAAGAATCATGTGCTATATACATATGAATATTCAGTATACAGTAGAAGTCCTTCTAAGACCATGAAGAGGGGTACATCCGATCATCATAAACAATGTATTGACCAGTTCAATGCTGCAAGTCTGATATTTATTATCTGTATCAACCCTCTGTTAATAGTTTTATTCATACTTCTTACATAATGTGTGAGCAGAACCAGGGTGTCAGAGAACAGCAGAACTTGGAATTTCTCTTCATTCCCCTTCGCAGTTCATGCTCCCTGGGTGCACTGTGTCCCCATGCTGCAGTCTGATGCATGTCACTGAAGTGATGGTTGACAGAGGGAAATTTGCATGAAATATAGTCACATTGGGAACTTGGACCATCAGACAAATAGGACATCAAACTGCTGCTCTTGCAAAACAATGTACACATAAGAAAAAGTGATTAGACAGTTTTAAAATGGAAAAGGAATAATATTTGGAGATCAACAAAGGAAAATTCTCCGATCATGGTCAAATTGATCAGCAGTAAAATATTGCATGCTAATTCCTGACAGAAAAACAACTGTTTTCAGCAATACTTGCATGTGTCTTCACCTGGGAATAGTTCAGTTTTGATCTTTTGATTGAAAATGCAGCTTTCACACTCTGATGGAAAATCACTGTCTAGATGTGCTTAATGTAAAACACAACCACAATCTATCCTTTAGGTTTATTTTAAGACATTCATATGCACTGTATAAAATGTTTATTTTCTTTCTGCTTTAGGCAATACTTCAATTCATGTGTCAGTTCTCCAGTATGCCAGGGAAAATAATCTAGAAATTTCATGGAATATGCCTCAAGAGACTGAAAAGCTCGTAGAGATGGTGCACTCAATTCAACAAAGGGAGCAAGGTCCTACCAGACTAGGTGAGTGATCATGTGGATGCTGATGTTTAAACAAGAGGGGAAGAACACCCCAGAAATGCTAAATATACCCTGTCCCCAATTACCAATTTATGTCAGCTATTGTGATAGTGTTCTGCACTAGAACTCTCCCTTTTTTTTTTTTTTTTTTTTTTAGTTCACTCATATCTTTACTATATGTACATTTGTTGGTAAAGGTTCAATTTTCTCTATTAAAATGTATCTGTAGGGTAGTCGAAATGGGGTTTATGTTAATGTGTTTTAGAAAGAAGACCACCAGTTTCTTTTCAGCATTGAAGAAATTCTCAGGATTTGCATTCATTATCTTTCAAGCAAGCAAAACATAATTAAGAAGTAAAGATTTGATCATTAACCTTTCAGCATCAATTAGCTGATTAGACGTTTAGCAGCAGACCTGCTTATGGTGATGTCAAAAGCTACCCTCGTAAGATGTTTGTTACTCTGTGCTGAGCCACTGTAACCAGTCCACTTGAAAAATAACTTAGCAAAACAGTAGTTGTATTCTGGGTGGTTCGGTTCCCTCATCCAAGTTGCAGTGCTTACCCCACAAGGACTTGGGCTGGGACAAGGCCAGGGGTGGTGCCAGGGAGCAAGGATGGCCTAAGGCAACACCTTAGCTGGAGAGTTGCTTGTGAAACATCATCTTCTGTTCCAGATAACTGCATCTTGAAAAACATGTCCATTTCAATTTTCACGTGCTAAAACATAACACAGATTTCCCACTGGGTCTGTGGAAATTCAGTATGTACATATGTATCGCTTGTAGGGTTCAGCAAAAAGTGATTCTCCTACAGCATATCTGATCTTTCACCAGATACCTTGAGAATTTTGTTCTTCTGGACTGGAACCACATTTGCTCTGGCAGCCACCTAGCATTAGGGTCCTATAAGAGTTGAGGAGTACACAGATTTTTAGGGTCTTTGGCCTACTTCAGACTGTAAAGAGTTATTGGTACAGAAAAGTGAGAAATAAAACCTGACTTCCATAGTTCGCAGGAGGATTAACCATGATTGCTTTCTCAGCCTGGAGAAATAAAAATACCAGATGGCTGATGAGACTTCTATAGGCTCGTTGTGGGATAAATTGTTACGTACAAATAGATAAGTTTCATGAAGCCTTCCATGTAATGTATATAGTCAGCCACGCTGATCTACAGGATAAACAAAGAAAACATGGCTTTTGGGAAATGAAATAGGAGAGGCAGCCACATGACATACTCGTTAGTGATTTGTTTATGTCTCGTTGGAAAATGCTTAGAGACCAAGATGAGGGATGTGGTATAATGAACCAAAATGGAATTGAGAAGTAGTTCCTCCCAAATGAAGTAATGAAAATAAGTCATTGTGTTCTTGTCCTGCACCTTGTAATGTGTGTGAATTCGGCTGACTGTGTAGGAGACTCAGCATCCCTAGGACAAGCATGGTCATTCATGTCATTCTATCTGTGCTCAGGCCTCTGGAAATGAAGAGGCTGCTTAAAAAGTGTAGATGGCTCAGTCTGGATGTTGCAATTCCCTGGGTAGCTTTGGAAATCTTTTCTATCCTATGGAAGGCTTGATCAGGATTTACCAATCAAAAATATCACTATCATCAGACCAGCACTGTTTCTTCTCATTTGCACTGGCTTCCCGATGGTAGAAACACGATCCTGTGTAATCCTTATTCAGTCTTGGCTGATCCAAATCATCCTATTCTGGTCAAAAAAGCAGTATGTGCAGAGAGCAACTGTAGGCTCTTTTGCCATCGCTGTAAAAGTCTTGCTGCAGCGTGTTCCCTTTTCTGTTTCATTTAACCATAAGGTAACTTCAGGAGAGAGAGATGTTTTATTAGTAAGAAATAGTGAAAAACTACAAAATATTTGAGGGCATAGGCAGAACAAAAAAGAGCAGTCTGTACCACAGAGCTTTCCCATGCTTATGCAATAAGGTAACATCATGCAAATTTTGGCTCGACTAACCTATGGAGTAAAAGCTCTGGGGATATTCATTCATCGTGAAATTGTGTGCAACTTCACATAAGAAATAACTGGAAAAAAAAAAAAGCCCAAAATGAACGGCAAGCAAGAGCGGACTACGTAAGCTTTCATTCAGCTAAAAGAGTGATCTGTGCAAGTGAATGAAGAATCACATAAACATGTCTCTGTTTAGCATTCATGGGTATTTAGAATAGGGACAGGGAGCACATTCGGCAATATCTTTAGTAAATACTGCTTATCACTGTACAAAAACATGATTTTCTTGCTTATACCTTTACTAAAAGTAGCTCATGTAGACTGATGTTTTCCATGCTCACTGCCTGCCTCAGACTCAGAATGTGGGGGAAGTATGACCTATGTGGTTCTACTGTATTAAAAGCATTGTTAGAGGAAAAAGTATGTGTGTGCCCTCCCCTTTAGGAAAATAATCTTAGATATTTTTACCAAAACGTTCTATAGTAATTAACATATATGAATAGCAGCGTTCAGCTTTGCTTGTCCTTATGAAGAAGGTATACAGTTCCTTTCTAACCCGCCCTGTGGTTTAGGAAGTAAAGGCCCACCACAGGACTTCATTCAGATCTCCCCTGGGTGTTGTGGTCTATGCAGAATTGTCAAAATCTTGCCCCCCATCACCCACTCAAGGCCATGGTTTTGCCAGCAGCTGCCCTGATCCAAAGGCTCCCATCCACTGGAAGACAGAAGTCTTCCTCACTTGCTCCTCTACTACTGTTTCTGAATTGGTGCAGTCAGCTCCTTTCTGAAGCCAGCTTTAGGTGCCTACTAGTCTCTTCCCTGAGCTATTTTAATTTGCTGTCCTGGCAGGTTTTTGTTTGCTGGCTTAATATTTTAAGTTCATTTCTTATAAGCTTTGTGAGTTGAATGTAGTCCTGGTGGGGCCTGGGATCATGAGAACCCCTTGATGGTAAGAGAAATGCAGGATTTGTGACTTGCAGAGCCAGGAAAGGAGAGGGTTTGGGGCCTTGTGGTCTGCCCCCTTCAGTGGGGGTGGGATGTTAGACTGACAGGTCTATGCTGTTCATGAAGAAAGAGCTCAGCCATTCTGTTAATTGGCACATCTAAGTGCCAGAATATAAGTGCACTAAGAACTGACTGTTTAAAGTATCGGTCTATGGGATCACTTTGCAATAGCTAATTTATTTCAAAATTAAACTGCTATTTTCAGTTAAAACCCCTCCCTATTTAATTTCAAGTCAAGACCCTCAATTAAGGTATAAAGACCAGCTTTCAGGGTGGTTTTTCTGATTAAACAAGTCCTTGGTTATAGAGATGCAATCTGCCTATCCACAGTCCAGATAGTATTGGTTTTTTCTATACATCTTCAAGTGCTGAGGAACCATTTGTTTTTCGTTTCTTTACCAGGCAGCTTTCAGTACGTCTGGGTGATTACCTCTTGTAGTACTTTTTCTTTTTTTGATCAAGATGTTGCAGAAGTGTTAGTGAAACCACTGAGACCACTTAAGGCATTGACTCACAAGCTCCCGGCAGGAACCTCTACCCAACTGGAATCCTCAGTCTGTCACAACTCCATAGACCCTCATGGGGACTTTACGATTTATTCTTCATTTCAGACAAAATTAAAGAAAATAATTGCAAAGGTTGCTTTCAAGCAGTTTCTGCTTTCCCTGAGGCATCCATGAAACCATTAAATGTCTGTGCATTGGTTGATTTTCCTCCAGATTGGATTATTCTAGGATGAATCTTGTTTTTTATTTCTTGGATGCATTTCAAACGTTTCTAGGGCATCTTGTGCTCTTTCAGTTCATTTCATGATGTTCATAATTGCTCCCAATCTAATATCTGTGATTCAGATTAGCATGCCTTTTTACACATTTTTCCTCCTTTATCCAGATCATTAATGAAATTATTCAATAAGGCAGAATCTAGTGTAATTCCCTGTGGACTCCCAGTAAACACCTCCAACCCTACTCAACAGATTGTCTTATGTCCTTAAAGCTTGTTTAAGTCCATCTGAGGGTTAAGCTTGAATGTGCATCAGGTGATGTAAAAAAAACCCAAAAAACCAGAAGATGTGCAGTGATGCCATCCCTTCTCCATTTTTTTCCCCTGTCTTCATTGGATACCTTCTGTTGCTTTTGCTGTAATGATTATTCCAAACATGACTTTGGTTTTGTACTCTGTAGTGCAGTCAGGAGTGTATCAGCAATGAAAGATGGGGAGAAGGTGCTGTTTCTTTTTTTTCCTTTTATTATTTGTCTTTTTTTCCCAGGACATGCCCAATGACTAACAATCATGCCCTACTGGCTGAGCTGAAAGGCTGCTGGGGCTGCATGCTCCTGCACACTAGGTCTTTTCATTTAGTTATCCAGATAAATGTTTAGATGGTCACATTTGGGAGGAGTGTGTGTGTGCTTGTGTGAAATTAATTGTGGCCGTTATACCTGTCAGGACCAGCAGAAGCGTAATGTGTGAGGAGGCGGTAGGAGAAGAGAGGGCAGAAGGTCAGGGACAGAAGACCAGACACATATTCCCCACCATGTCCACTGCCTTTCGGAACAGATTTTTTTATTGTGTGTCACACTACTCTCAGCTCTGTTCATCTGTACGTGATGAAGGCTTTTGGCTTTGAGACTTCCATCTTGATTTCTCATGGGCTGTATGTGTAACACCTAAAATACATGTGAGTATGGAAGTCATTCTGCTTCCAAAGCCCATTTGTTGCCTTTTTTTTTTTTTTTTTTTTGTGTTCAGTATGTAGGAACATGTTGGCTGCTAGTCCAGGCTTAGGTTCACGTGCACACCCAGAGAAAATCCTTAGAAATGCACAACCCTTAAACCCAATAGCAATCATCCCATTCACTTCACTGGGGCTTATTTGATAACCCTTGTCAGTGCTAGCAAATGATGTTTTGGCCACTATCAGATTTTCTTTAGAGACCAAAAAAAAAAAAAAAAAAAAAAAAGATTTGTTGTTTTATGCAGCAGGATTTAAGATATTTTCTATTAGCAGTCTGATTTTCTCCAGGGTCCATCACTGAAATAAATAGCTGATGGAGCGGTCCCATACAGCTAAACACATTTAAGAGCTAGCTACAGCAGAAGGGCCTAGCCCCAGCCCCCTGACACCTCAGTGCTGTACACTTGCACTGCCTTCCTTCTGCAGGAAGGGATGTGCATTGGGCCTTCAGCAAGCTGAGGCGAAGGCCAAAATTGCTGAAAATGATGCACTTTTGTTTTTTGGAATGGCTATTTTTTCAGCCACGGTGAGTTGCCTGAGGCAGGTAGTTGCATGGCCAGGTGAGCAGCAGTGCTGACTGTAAGGGGCTGGGAGGGCATGCCCGGCTGGTGCGCCCAGAGGATGGAACCCTTCCTTCCATCAGCAGCTTGCTATGGCACTAATGCGGGTAGAGATGTACGTATGCATTTGCAATGTACGTGGATATGTTAGCGCACACTGTAGTGGTGCCAGAAGCAGTGCTGGCCCAGATGTCAGCCACTCAAGGGGAGTACAAGACCCAAGGTGGTCTCATAAAAGCTGAAGCCTGTGCGGCTCATACCTGGTCATTTTAAAGCTAGTTTGGTTATGTACAAAATGTTGTGCACTCTCCTTCCAGTCTTAATATAGCCCTGTGCTTGGTGATATCTATTTCAGAGTAATCATTTAAATTTCTTTATTGGCATGATAATGTTATGTTGCAGCCTAGTAGTAAGAAAATATTCAAATTGGATGTCTAATTGTCAGTCAATATTTTTTATTATTGCTCCTGAGGAATTTGGTATTACCCTCCCTGGTGAGATGCAGAGACAAACAGCTGAGAAGTGACAGCTTCCATCGTGGGATGGTGACTTTCTGAATCTCTCTAGCAGGACAATCTCTCTAGCTCATTTGATCATGTCTTCACACAGCTGGCCCTTTTCTCTAGAGTTGGCTTCAAAATAAGGGGAGAAATGAAAAAGTTTTTAGTACATTAAACCAATTTTTCCATGTGTTAAACTGAGTAATTGTTTTTTCGGGACTTTGAAATAGTCCCTCGTTCTATTTACAATGGAACTTGATTTCTTTATTAGAAATTATAAAAATAATGGATTTTCCAGTTTATAGAGATGTATGAAAATTTCTGAAAATTTTCAGAATGGGAGAAAGAAAAATGGAGCTGGAGCATCTGGTGACAACACCAACTACACAGAAGTCAAAGGGCCATTAAAGAATGACAGTGAGGAAACCCTTCTTCCCTGTGAGGGTGACAGAGCACTGGAACAAGCTGCCCAGAGAGGGGGGAATCTCCTTCCCTGGAGACTTTCCAAAGCCGCCTGGACTTGTTCCTGTGTGATCTGCTCTAGGGGATCCTGCTCTGGCAGGGGGGTTGGACTAGATGATCCCTAGAGGTCCCTTCCAACGCCTAACACTCTGTGAATCTGGGACAAACACAGAAATACCGAGTACTTTTCAGAGATGAATGAAAAATTGTTTGTGATTCTTACTGTGCAAAGGTTAAACCTAAAATATTTGAAAGTTAAAACTTGATATACTTTTTTTTGTAATTATTTATAGGGTAAAAGAAAAAAGAGTACATTTTCTGGCAGAGTGAACATCCTGAAGCAATCTCTGGGATTGATATATAGTCATATTAATTCTCTGTATTTTGTTTTATCCCTTAGTTATTTATGGATCACATGCCGTTCTGCATCTAACATTTATCTCTAAAGACATACAGAGTAACTACTGGAAAACAAAACCTACACAGTTGGAAGAACTAAATAAAAGATTATCATTTCATAGCAAGAAACAAGAGAAAAGCATCCCATCTTGTTCTTAAATACCGTTGAAAGCTTTCTGTTGATTTTTCTTTTTTCCTTTTTTTTTTTTTCTCCTGATCATAATTGACATTTCCAATAAGCATTTTGCTTTAAACAAACATGCATCTTTCTATTTAAAAACTATTGCTTGGAAAAAAATGTGACCCTCTCTAGCCAGGACATTGGTAGTGGAGGTAACGATACATGGTAGATGGAACTTATAGGAAGAGAAGCTGATGTGGATCCTTTTCCTCCTGTAGGTATGACGGGGCCTGGCAGCAGTTCCTAGTGGGTCTCAACTCTTCTCTTTAGTTGTGGACATCCATGTGGAAAGATAACACATGAAGATGAGGCTGAGGCTCTGGGAAGGAAATAGGGAAAATGATAACAGGCTAACGAGGAAGAAATGGTGCCTGGATAAGGTGGGAAGGGGATACGAGCCTGTCAGTCTGTGACTGTGAGGTGTATGAGACAACAGGAAAGGATGAGGGAAGCAATGGTATTTGAGGAGGGAATGTCATCTCCAACACAATACTGTGGCAAAGGAAACATTTGGGCTTGTTCCAGTCGCCTGTTCTAGGCTGGGTTCTTCCAATGGATAAATTCTTCCTGAAAGGCTAACTAAAGCCTTGTGGAATATCCAATTGCTGTAGCCATGTTATCAATAGTCAATGTACTGAGTGAGCTTCCTAGAGGCTGTCCATGCTTGCAGCAGCTTGGGAATAGGATCTTTGCTTCTGCCAATGGAAAGGGGTGAGTGACATGATGAAAGAAGACAGAAAGTGCAAAATGTTCAGGTGTGCTAAGGTATTTTGGGAGTGTACTGGTGAATTATCTACGATCTGACTTCCAGTGTTTTACAAATGTGTTTGTTATTTAAAATTTGTTCAGTGAATTCCTCAGGCAAACATATTTCTGCTCTACAGTTCTTGGAGATTACTCAGAGGAACTAGTTTTTCAGGTTATTTATTATTCACCATTTACTATTTGCCCTGAATGTCACATCAGTCACATGGTATCATTTCTACTTCCTGACCTGATAGCTTTCAAGTGCAAAGGAGCTTTTAAGAAAGTTCCATATCATCATTCCCAGTATAAATATTTGGCAAAAACATATCTAAATACATGTAATAGTAAAGTGCTCTCATACTGAGGTCATGATTTTGAACAAAAATTTGCTGGAGTGTTCACAGATGTTAAATGAAAGGGCAACAGCTACCCATTTAAGCCAGTTGGTGATTTGAGCTGAAGTAGAATTTCTTCATGTGTTTTGTGGCTTTTGTATGATGTTGGGGTTTTTTTGTTTGTTTTGTTTTTTTAATATGGGTCACCCAGTTATATTATGGGTTAGTCTGAGGCTAGCTTTCAGAGGCATTTCTGGTAGTAAGGAAGCAAGATATGCTTTTCACACCTGTAGAAAAAGTTGATCAAATTAGGGAAGGACTAGTTCTCTGGGAGCTCAGCAATTTGTGTGGACAGAGTGGTGCGAAGTTGTAGATCAGATAGCCGCTGGATGTCACTGTTGTTCTGCAATTGACAAAGGAGTACATAGTCTACAATACCTTCTTTCCGTTTGTGTAATGCAATGGTAGTATTTCTGGAAAAGGTAACTACTGAAGTTTGGAGCATAACTTTATCCTCATGACTAAGGAAGGGTAGTAACATTCCCGTTACTTCAGAAACTGGGGAGCTAAGGTTAGTCCTCCTGTGCTGGGAGGTATTAACAGTACTGGGAGGTTCTTAATAGCTGAGATCTTTCACGTGGCAGCAATAAAACATACACCAAAAGTCCTTTAAAAAGAGGTATTTTCCAGTATTGTATAACCTACTAATCTAAAGTGAGATTTAGTTTTATGGACTTCCATGAATTTTCTATCACATCTTTCACTTATCTCTTCATTTCTTCTTAGGAAAAGCTATTGATTTTGTAGTTCAGAACGCAATGTCAGAGTCCCACGGAGGGAGGCCCAGCGCATCAAAGGTCGCCATAGTGATCGTGTCGGGGAGATCAGAAGACACTGTGGAGGCTGCTGCACTTTCTGCAAGAATGAACAGTAAACCTTGTTTCACTGTCACTGTTTTTAGGCAGAGTTGTTGCTTTTTAAGTAATGAACTAGAACAAATAAAAATTAAGTCACTGGTATGTTCATGTAAGTTCACTGATACGGACTTACTGTGCGTCATGTTCTGGTAAGAAACAGGCCTGAACAAAACCTGCCTGATGAAGATGCCTTTGAATTACTGGTTAATTCAGGACCAATCTGCAATTTAAGCTGAACAGATTCCATAGGATTCACAAATTAGTGGCATTTCATTTTTCCAGTTCCTGTGAATAGCCAGGGATGACAGAAATATGATCTAATGTTAAAAAATTAATACTGTTGCAGTACAGTGACTCTTACAAGAATTATTTCAAGATTAATAATAAGTAGAGAGAGGTTTTGATCAGATTCTGCACTGGCCTATACAAAAATATGCTCTTGCTATCAATGTGTGCTGCGTGATGTTTTTTCAAGTTTTCTGGCTCTAGTCTCTTTATGTCAGCTTCCTCAGGTGTTCAACTGAGGAACAGTGACTTCCTTTGTAGGTTGCTTTGGGAGCTATCGAATAAGGCACGAACTATTATTTTTTAATTAAATAGCTTGAAAATAATCCAATTGCCATGTAATTGAAGAAAAAAACCCAACATATTGAGACTTTTTTTCTTTATATTTGGAAAAAGTGAAGATGTCATTAAGCCTGCAGCTGTGTTTTGTTGCCCATCCATGATTTTATTAAGCTTGGGACTAGTAGAGTTCATCTTAGCTAACACTGTGATTAGAGCATCGCCATTTCTGCCCTAAATTGACTTTAGCCTATGTGGAGGGAGTGATGCAAGTAAAACATGAAAAATAACAGCTGGGGAAAAGACCTTCCGCGGTTCTTTTTTTTAGAAGCAAATGAAAATAATACAACAACAGCAGAGACCTCCTTGTCCTGTGCATTGCCATTGAAAACCCTCTCTTCTCTTTTCCTAGGGGTTTCCCTCTTTCCCATTGGAGTTGGGAACACATACGATGAAGAGCAGCTAAGGACTTTGACTGGGCCATCAGCTGCTAATAGAATCATGAAGCTTCAGAATTTTGAAGACTTATCCGCCATGATCACATTGAATAGCGAGTTTATCAAAAAAGTGTGCATGGGTAAGTCCAATGTGGTTGTAGCCTCATAACTGGAGCAAAACCCAAAAAATGAAATGCCAAAACCAGAATAATTTTTCTTGATTAGAGAAGTCAGCCCAAGGCTTGTTCATTAGTGTTTCAGTGAAAATCATCACAAATGCTAACCTGGACAACCACTATCACTTAGGTATAAACCCAAATCTGGGCCCTTTCAGCATGTAGCAAACGGCTATTCTAATTAACCAACTTTCAGCAAGATTTTAAAATCTGCTAAAGCCTGAACTTTCAAGCTACCATCTTATTAATAATCAGAGCTTGTCATTAACTGAAGGACACAAGGAAAGCTCAGTCTGTCATGAATGAATGGTGACAAGCTTCAGAAATAAGTTAGTTGTGAGTAAAGATTTCAAATTACATATTTTTCTGCACAGACATTGTTACATGTACGTCTACACAGAATTCAGCCAAAGTGTAAGAAAAAAAAGAATAAGAAAAGTATTAACTGTTCCAGGAAAGCAAACACTGGGAAAAAAGGTGTAAAATATTTTAAACAAGCATTCATTTATTTGTAGATAGAAATGCCCCCCATCTAAGGAAACTTGCTTCAACTCTGGCAGTATTTTACTTCTTTTGCCTCCTTGGTCTGTGTATATATAGGTATTTTTTATTCATATTGTTGTTGGTTTTTCTATTACAATAGAATCTACATGTCCTCTCTGTAAATAACTGGCTCATCGTATTAGTCATTTCACAGGTTTTTACCAGGTTTACTAGGGCTTAGTTACATCTCCATTTAAATAAGTGGACTTTTCTGCAGAGCCAAGTACCACTAAGAATGAGGAAGTTGCAGAGTGTGCACAGTCCAGCTTAGAGATATCCGATCAGTCTCCACTGGGATCACTTCTGGCATTTTAAAATCTCTCCAGAGCATCAAACAGCTGCCATTTTCTAGATTTAAACAGCTGCCATTTTCTTTCTTTTCTTTTAAAATAAGCTTTTAAACATGCATTTCCTCTCCTCACACTGTAAAATATGTGATTTTTCTTGCCCTAAATTATATTGATCCAAGATACAGGATGGGAAGCAGGAATTTGAAACCAGTAACTATTTTCTTACTGCAATCTGTGCTATAACCTATTGGTACTAGATGTGGAAGCTTTGCATTTTTATGCAAGTTTTTCCAACTGCAGAAAGAGTATGCTTAAAAACCAGAATGATAGGTATCATTCTAATGTAGGTGTCTAATAGGCACCTAAAGCTTAAAAATTAGCTCTCCTTTCTGCTGATGGTAAAGCATTTGTTATGGGGTGGGAAAATATCTTCTTTTTTTGTTGTTGTTGTTGCTTGTTTTATTTAAGTTTCTTACAATCTGTAAAGTATAATTTTCCCCTCCAGACTCATATGGTTGGATTTCTTGTATGGAGGGAGTCTTACTTTATGTATGGAAGAGTACCAAAAATAATACTATTAAGAAGGTTTAAAAGATTTCCTAAATGCTTTCAAAATACATTATTTGTCCTGGAAAAGAGCATATAGTTATATATGCTAGCATAGTATAGCATTATATATAGAGTTTGCTGATCAGTGTTTTAATTTTGTAGATACAGGCTTAGCACACTGTCATTCCATAGTACTGCTATAAAATTATTTTCATATATGTTTAGGTGTGTTATGAGAGCACATAAACATAGAGACTGCAATTCAGTTGGTGCCTTCTGACGATCTAACTGATTATACAATACTGCTGTCACAGTAATGCCTCCATGTAATGAAACTGAATCTGACTATTCTTATTACAGCTATCTTCATATTTGTGCTAGCTGCTGACAAATCTTATCTTGGGGCTACTCGCTGTATTTATCTTTCTGCATTTAATAGATGTGCGCGTGCATGTGTGTGTAAAATCTCATTACCTGCTAGTTACCAGAAATGTTCTCCCTTCATCACAAGATTCAGAAGTAAGGCTAGACCCTGCTTCAGAGCTAAAGCCGTGATCTTCTTTTAAGTACCATCTGGGCGGAGCTGGATGTCAATACAAGGAGTGCCATAGAATTATAGCCTACCTGTTGCTCACAGGGTATTTTAGGACCAATAGAATTGCAGAAGTCAGGTAATGCCAGCAGTAATGAAGTTTATGTATTCTTTGACTTACTCTTGTACCCTTTGGACAGATGCCTGCTGTCTGCACGTAGGGATTCTCACATTCTAACACAAAATAACCTTATGGCCTAAGTCCCATTCTTAAGTAAGCAATGTGTATTTTGGTGACCACTGCTTAAAAGGCTGGATAAAGGAGGGAGATGGCTAAAAGATGTCTGTTTCTCTTTCAGATCCTGTCAGAGAATGTATAGATGAGGATGGAAACAAAAAGAAGGTAAGTGTATTGCCTGTGTCATCTACCTGCCTTTCAGGTTAGAAAATTCATGCAGGACCATGAATGCCTTCATAGATAATATGAAACAAAAAGTGTTGGACAATATTAAGAATTATTTTGGAGGAGGAAAATGTTGGCTTTTGAACCAATGAGAGCACTTTGCAAACAAAGGACTCTTCCTCTAATGACACCTGATCTTGCAGTGTCTTGAATACTATTGAAGGCAGTGCGGAGCCCAAACTTGTGACAGTATGTCTTCACTGACAAAGCAAAATGTATTTCCGTCTCCTGGTGAAAGAACTTCTGGGAAGGCTAGACATGGCCAAAATAAAGGTGCATGTGTAGCAGGAGGCAAAGTGTCCAGACTGTCGTCTTCTGCTAAAAATACCTTGTCCCTGTGAAAATTTTATAGGAAGGTAATTATTGTGTGATCGTCATCTCTCTATGGAAATCCATCTCCTAAGTAATAAATCAAAATTCTTAGTGTTTGTTTGCAGAAAAGCTTTTATTAATCCTGAGAAAATTCTCAGAAATTTAGTAAACCTGTCTGATCTCTCAAAAGTGATCTGCCTTAAGCAAAGAATGTTATAAATGGTTCAGTTCCTTAATCTCAAGTGAAATGCCAAGGTTTTTGAGTATATGTTATACTTCATGCATTTAAAAATATTAACATAAGCTTGTGACATGTTTTTTAGAAGGGGTCAGTTATGACTTCTACCCTAGGATTTATCTTGAATTTCCAGTACATTAAAAATTTTGCTTTGATTTTTCCCTTGTGAAGACATGACTGTAAGGAAGGATATGGCTAATAAGGAAAGGGTTATGATATTGTCTAGACACAGGAAATATATTAAAACTCCCTTACACCATTGTCCTCGGTCAGCTGGTGAGAACACAGAAAGGTTTTAGCTAGATCAGACACGAAGTATGACCTGGTGGTGTTGAGGTTGACAGCCTAATTAAGAAAAAAACAACAAACGAAAACTAAACTTGAAAAAATTTCTTAATTTAAACCAAAAAATAATCAGATTATTGTTGGTTATTCATTTGAATTGCATGTCTCCAGGCCTTTGGGTTCCTAGATGGAGACACAGGTACATGTGGATAAGTTCTGGGAAGCCTAAACTTGAATTTCAGACATGACAGTTTTCACTTTTTTGGTGACAAACTTAAAGCACTGTTTCTGTTCTGTCTAAAGTGCTTTTGGAAGAAAAGAGACCAGGCTCCAGTCTGTGTAAAAATGAACCACAGTTTCAAATGGTAGACTTTAGGGGGATTTTGTGTTAACATTTCTGTCAGCTAGAAAAAATGGGTTTCAGAAGACACTGCCAACATGGTAGCCGTTGCCTTTTGGAACATGCTGTTGAGCATCCTGTGGTGCCTACAGGACATCATGGATATGCTCTGCCTATGGTGTTCAACACCCACACTCTGAATTCCTCTACTGACACACAGTCAGTAATGTGCCATGATTGGCCTGTTACCCTCTTCCAGTGTAGTCCACAAATCCACAGGGGAGAAGAATCAAAGCTCTTTTCCTAATTCAGAAAACACAAGCCCTCATATTGGATCCATAATATTTCAGGCGTTACTCAGAGTTACTGCAAGAGGCTCAGTTCCCCAAGCGGGATGTCTGTCATGCACCTGGAGATTGTGGGAACTGATCTCTTGCAGTTTACAAGGAAATCAGAGTTCTCAGGGTCAAAAAACTCAGCCTAAATCCTATCTACTATCAAGAATGATGTGACTCGTTGCTTCTGGGTTTTTTTGGATTATTACCTCTACCCTGCAAATGATTGTTGAAGGAAGATTTGTGGCTAAGGTCAGTAGTACAATGACAGAAGATTAAATATGCTAGGTTAGGCTAAAAATCCATCCAACCCCCTTTATTATGTGGCCAAAAATAGAAGTCAGGGAACAGTGTAAGTAAGCATATATGATACTTACCTGAACTTTCCTAGCCTTGAAAAATCTGTGACTCAGGGACACCCTGAGCTGCAAGTGGCATCTTTTTGTGTTTCAGAGTGCTCAATAGTTTTGTGTGAATTTGTTCAGCCGTTCTTTGAATACATATATGTTTTCAGTACTTGTCATATCCAGTGGCTAAATAACCATATCCAGTAACTGAATTAAAAGGTGCCAACTGATGAACTCGACTGAGGTACGTGGTTCTCTCTCCTGCAGATGCTCAGTAAGAGGAAGAGTGTGCAAGTCCAGGTCCATAGGTTCAGAGCTCCCTCAGAGAGGAAGTCTGAAGCTTCCTCCGGTGTGCTGGCAGGCTCATCGGTTTCAGCAGACTTATCCTTCACGATTTAGAAACCTCTGCTTTTGCTTTCCTTTCTCTCCTATTCTTACTCCTACGATTTCACATCAATTGGGATTTAAGCTTTCTTTGTCTTCAGAGTCCCTGTGTTTTCCTTTGCACTAGGATTCTTGGCTTTGTTTGGATCATTTAATTTATATTTTTGTTTTAATGTGCTGTGCTTTGCTTTTCTTGTCCACATCTTAGATGTTTTCCAATAGACGTCCTGTTGAGGAGTGAAATAAACACAATTAAATATGTATAGAAGCTAGAGGGTCCTTTGCCAGACTTTCACAGCTGTATACGTACCCTTCCAGGTGCTCTGCTTTCAGTGAGTTGTAGGCGAGACAGCTGTAATTAAAAAACATTCAATTTCTTCCTATCTAAATATTTTTTCCATACTTAAAGCTCCTCATGTTACTTTTTCACATCTTCCTCTAGACTCACAAGCCTGAAAAGTATTAAGCTGCTTTCAGGACAAGTTCCCTTCTAACAGTCCTGAAACACACAAAGCAGTATGTAACTTGTAAATTAAAACAGTAAATTAACTCCTGTTTACTATGTGAATTTTTATGGCTGCAAATCTGACAGTTCGGTTTTAGTATTACATAGCTCAGAGATACAGAGCTGTACTTTCACATCACTACTCTTGGTTTGTACACTTTAGTGCTAAGAATAGTCTGTGAATTAAGCTGTGGTTACCTAGGTATTTTGCTCTTCTGCTCTTCTCTTTCATGGGAATGGCAGGTAAGCTGAAAAGGAGAGGATGGGAAATAACCTTGGCCAATAGCAAGCATCTTTTCTTCCCCACATTTCTGCTTGTGAATATCAAGAAACATTATCCAGTTCATAGAACCACTGTCTCACTTTTTACGAGTGCTTTTGGACTCACCTCTGTAGAGGTGAGTAGAGTCCAAAGAGGTCTGGAAAGGGCTGTTTCCCATGTTTAGGGATATTCTTGGGAATGTAGACCTCAGGGATGAACACTCTGTTTTGAAATTCGTTGAGCCTATTTATGGACTTTAGTGCTCTGCGGGACTGGGGCCAGAGAGCTCAGCTTTTTGCAGATATGAATCTTTAGATAGTCCAGATTGTGACCACATCTATTTCCCTGTCATTTAGTAGTATGTAATCCTGGGGCTTTAAAATGTAGACTGTCCTTTAGAAAATTATAATATATTTTATATTTTATTTTTAATTGTATAAATCCACTGTGCTTATCTAGTAACATTAATCTGGTAAAGCAACAATTTCCATTCAGGAAGAGAACTGTTTTAAAGTTTTGGAGTTGTGGATAAAATAACTGGAGTATTCCATGCCTTTCTAATTTGGAACAAATATTGTTAATTCCTGCTGTGCCATGACCATATGTGCTCAGAGGTTCTTCTAAAATAATTTTATGGCTTATGAAAGCTAAAGACTCTGACACTTAAAGAAAAGCTAAGGGGAATTCTTTATTGAGTATGCTATCCATGCATGCTGTAGGATGGCTAAGCTAACAATAGATGGAGTACCAGATACTTCATTCTGCTGTAACAAAACATCTCCTATTCTAGACTATTATCTTTTGATTGGAATTTCAGAGTCTATTTCTTACAGTCTTGCTAATTTAAACTTTCTCATCCACATGAAGTCCTTAATACCCTGCTTTCTATTATTTAATTATCCAAGGCTAATTTGAGTAGCACTGCTGTCAGTGTCACTTTCGTTGCTAGCTGTAGGAGCATGGCAGCAGCCAAGTTTTGCTTTTTTCTCCTCTCCGCCCATGTTCTTTTCAATTGTTAAATATCCATGTCTCCCTATCTAGCCTGGTGACAAATGGACTTTACCCGACCAATGCCACACTGTGACATGCTTTCCAGGAGATTACACAGTTCTGGAGAGCCACCAAATTAACTGTGAGAGGATGCCAAAACCAGTATGTCACAGCAATCTTCCTGCTGTTAAGATCGAAGAAACTTGTGGCTGCCGATGGATGTGTCCGTGTGAGTATCTATCTTTGCATGTGTGCCCTCCTGCCAATCACTTGAAATGTTTAGCAGAAATGTAATGCTGAATGGAGCTTCTCAGTCATTGTACACACCAAAGGTGTCCGAGGTATGAGTAATTAACACTGTACACCTGTTAAATTAACAGCTAGGTGTGTGAGAGTCTCTCGGATGCCTGGAATGTGTGATGCTATTTGAACATTCCAGGCCACTGCAAGCTTATTTTTTAAATTCATATAACTGCATTGCTTTATCAGTGAATCTCATGCTTCATTTCCAAAGCTGTGTGAACTGGGAAGGAGAATGTATGGAAAAGAAATTTATCTCGACATGCTGTAAGGAAGTGATGTATTCTTGGTCCATCCCTAGGCTTGAGGGTTTGGCCTGACCTCAATCAAGCATATGTATTAAAGAAACAACAACAAATGATCTCTGCCTCCATAAAACCTCACACTGTGTATTTGAGCAGAAATGGTGAACACTATGTGATTAATGCCTTGGCTGAGATAACAGGGGCAGAAATTAAATGCTCCTGCTTGCACTTTACAGGGTGGAGGGATTGAGCCCTGAAGCTGGTCATCTGTTTACTAAAAAGAGGGATTCTTCAGCATCTCTTTGTTGTTATGGATGGAGGCTGGTTAGGCAATCTGTGCTGCAGGAGCATGGCAGTGCACACTTAATTTACTCATGATTCAACAAAGTAGTGCTCAATTAATTAGAGAGGTAAAGCCCTTTCAAACAATTGCTAGATGGTGCAGATGAAGTGACAAATGCTTTTGCAAAGAGGAAGTACTGGAAAAAGTGATCTTCCTATGTCATATAGCTGAGTTAAGAGAATAGATTGGGAGTTAGTTACACCATGAAGGAGTTTTCTTGCTGAACTAGTTATAAAATTTATAACAATATTATTTACAACTTGTTTTGGGTGTTTTTTTGAAGCACAAGTTGCTGTTTGCTGTTTTTTCCTGGGAAATTAAGTTAAGGTTGATGAATAGGAAACAGATTATTCTCAATTCTCAACTAGAAGCCAAGTAGCTGTTATTAATAATGAGAACTTACTTCCTACATGTTTACCTGACATTGCTTTTATTGCCCTTATTATCTTTAAACAAAAGACTTGAAAACATATGAGTCAGAAGCATCCATTTGTTCAGGTTCTGTTTTGGTACTTGTGAGATTATAATCCTCTTTGTTTTCAAGTTTGTGATGACAAGGAAGTGTTTATAACCCAATGACCACGATAATGAAGTTTAAATTGACCATTGGTTTATCCTGTACACATTATTTCTCTGGTCTTTTACTGTTTCCCATCTGAAAAAAGTTTCCTGTTATTGACTTGTGACATTTTTTATAAGAATGAAATAGCATTATTTTGTTTCAATTGTAATACTGTGCAGAATAAAATGCAATACCATATTAAAAATGCAATGCAAAAATTGAAAAGTAAGTATGCTACAGGCTTTCTACAAATACGGAAAGGATACATTTTCTCTGCTTTTATTTTTCATATAAAATTTATTAATAAATCATGTTCAGTGTGAATAAACTTCATGGTAGGGGATTTTCTCTGAGTTTATCCAAATCTTTTGCAATACTAATTGCTCTTAGCAATCTTGAAGTAAAGATACTTCAAAAAACCCATGTGATAAAGTATTTACCAAAGTTTCTTGTCAATTATTTTCTGCAGCATTTGCAATTCATTCCCTTCATAACTTTCTTAATTAATGGATTCCACAGCCCATGAAAATTGTGAAGAAATAGTCTAATATAAACAAAAGCAAATGGCTATATGGCATTTTTTTTCCACTGGTTTGCAGGTGTCTGTATAGGAAGTTCATCTCGACATATTGTCACTTTTGATGGGCTGAATTTTAAGCTGATTGGCAATTGCTCCTACACCTTGTTTCAAGACACGCAACATGATGTTGAAGTTCTCCTCCATGAAGGACCATGCAGAGCAACACTCAAGATGAACTGTATGGACACCATTGAAGTGAAACATCGCGGCGTATCTGTTCAGCTCTTCAGTGACATGGCAGTAAGTTAGACACAATGAAGTGATCTATGCCTTGTATGCTCATACTATGCAATTTCAGGTTATGGGGGCATATTTATTCCCTTTATCCAATTTCTGTTCCCTTTATCCAATTTCTGTTCCCTTTATCCAATTTCTGTTCCCTTTGCAGGCTATTCTTAGGCTTCTGAGCAAATGGCTCATTTCAATATCATGTCACAATCTACATTCACATAACAAGCCAGACACATTTCTCTTCTTGTCCTCCCTTTTGTGCTGGTGTGACAATGTCGAGAACATGGGATTTGGCGATGTCTCCCTGACATTTCTGCCAGAACGGCAGGGATTACAGACAGGACATACTGCACTCTGATTCTCCTCTGTTAGCAGAAGTCCTTTACACAGTGTTGTAATTTGGCGCACGGTAGAGCAGCCTCTGTTCTTCACAAACCTATGCATAGCTGGTTAGTTGAAAAGCTAGAGAGTTGGCTCTTACCTTATGTGCAGGTGGACCTCAGCATTAGATGAAATGCCAGCTCAGTATTTGTCTATTTTATAGGCAGAGAAGTATTCAAATTCAATATGACACATTTTCAATCTCTGGGTTCCTCAGACATACAGGAGTCATCTAACCTGCAAAGGTGATCTCTTCTGGCTCATGTGTAGGAAAATAGAATGGACCAAAATACCTGCATGCAGTTCTGCATGGTGATGGACAGCCTTGATTTTTACTGAGGTTTGTTCATAATCAGGGTCTGTAGGCAGCATTTTAACTTCATGGCATTAGATTGCTAGTCTGTATATAAGTGATTTGGAAGGAATACACTCAGGGGAAAATGTTAGAAAAGTTCTTCATACAATACACAAAATGAAGATCAATTAATTCTGTACCTTTTTAGACTCAGTAGAAAGTTTTAGCTTGCAAAATTGTTTCTTATGTCCAGATTCAGTTGGATATTCAAATACCTGTGAAGCCAAAGTGTGTTTCAACTGATTTTAACTGCTTGCTAGAACTGATGTGATGATCTTGCCTTTTTGGAAACAGGTGGCTGTTAATGGTGAGAGGGTTCAGATCCCCTACTCTAACAGTTTGTTTGAAGTCACTGTCTATGGAGCAATAATGCACGAAATCAAGTTCTCCCATCTTGGGCATAATCTCACATTTACTCCAAGAAACAATGAATTTATTCTTAAACTTAATTCAAAGAGCTTTTCTTCGGGAACTCAAGGGCTTTGTGGTAAGTTTGAAAACTAGTAGTAATTTTAACAGCTTCCTATTTGGGCTTGAATTGCTATTTATTTTGTAATTTTTGTCACCCTGAGCCTGTAAACTCTCTGGCTGGACTGATTCTCCTCATTGTTGGCATATTGCTAATCTATGTAGGTTTTTCTACTATGGCCATCAGCGTAACAGCTCTTTGAGTCACACTAATACCTTAGACAGAAGAGGCTAGACATTGCTCATGTTTTATTAATTTCACACTATCTTTTCAAGGAGATTTTTTTTTTTCTATGAGAGTTTCTTTAGGTTCTTACATATACATTTATGAGAGACATGACCTGTGCTTGCAGTGAAGGTGGAAGGCTTGTGGGGGGTACTACTGCCTGGGAGAATTAATTCTATGGTATCCATGATGGTATAATCTCTTGTATAGCTTGTACCTCCGTGACATAACCTATACTTCCTATAATAAGGAAAGGGGAAACAAGACCCAGGGTTTTATGCGTCTATTGATAATAGCTATAAAGAATATCATTCATTCCTCTTACCCTTGGCATGCACCGAGCATCCCAAGCCAGCTCTGTCTGTCCCGTGCCTGTTTTCTCTATGCCTATTTTATTGCTGACTGTATTCAGAGTCTTCTTTTAATTTACCCTCTTAGGGGTGTGTGACCAGAACCACGTCAATGACTTCATGTTACATGATGGCTCTGTCACTCCTGACAGCAGTGTGTTTATTCAAGACTGGATGGTGAAAGAAGCAGGGAAGATATGTGAAATCAGGAGAGAAGAAAGATGCTCTGAGCATGCAACGAGCCACTGCCACCTTCTGCTCTCTGATCGGTTTGCAGAATGCCACAGGGTAATCTCCCCCAGCATGTTCTACGAGGCCTGTGCAGAAAGCAGCTGCTATGAGGACGAAGCCTGCGAGATGATAACTTCCTACGCTCACATCTGCAGGGAGAATGGGGTCTGCATAGACTGGAGAACACCCGAGTTCTGTCGTAAGGGGTTTATGATACATTAAAGCTGATATAGAAACTGTCCAACCTGGTGATGGTGGTGACAAGACCATCTTTGTCGGTGTAACATTAGCTTTTGAATACTGTGTAATGGGGCAGAAGTTCCAAATCAGGTTTCCTTTATAAGTGATATTGCAGATCTGATAACTGTTTTGTAATCCACTAAGTTGCATATTATGGAAAAAGTGTTTCTTAGTAAACTGCTAACTGGTAAAATGCAAGGTAGTAATGCAAGGCTGGAGGGATAATGTATGTAATAAAAGTTCTGTGAAAGCTATGCACAGGCAAACACAGCTATGTGACTCTGCAGCCACTGAACCATGCTGGGGCCAGGTTTGAACTGAGAGTCTGCTTTGGTTCTTCCGGGCAGTTTTAGCTGCAGGTAGTATGGCTTCGTACAGACAATGCAGAATCTCTGCAAGACGGACAGAGAAACTTGTAATTTAGACTAGTGGAACTGGTATCCAGCCTGTCACTGTGGTAACTAACTGCCAGTGACACAAAATAAGAGTTTTCTGGATTCTCTGTAACAGGTTCTGCAAATTCTCCGTATTTCAACCAAAGCCTAAACCTTTCAGACCTGGAAGGTCAGACCTTTCAGACCAGTGTGATTTTAAGTTCCTACTGAAGTGAAAAATGGGGAAATGGCCACGCTCTGTACTGTGTTTTCTTGCCAGTGCATGCCAGGTATGCTGGACAAACCAGCTGTAATGTACTCTGCAAATCCAGTCCTCCTTCTGGCTGTGTTTTGCTTGTATTTTGGAAGTGAAGAGTTTGTGCTATGAGAAAGCAGTATAGCAGGATGTGAGCCTTGCAAACTGCCCTGAGCCCAAAAGCTGCAGGACAGGTATACTAGTGTTACATTCAGATGGTTGCCGTTTTCTATTCCTATTCCCCTAAATTCTTACAGACATAAGAAGTGCTGTCCTGTCTTCCTGGGTTTTTTTTGAGTTTTTTCTTTTTTTCCTCCCAACAGCCCTATTATGAGGCATACTTAAAGATCTGCCAAAAATGCAACATCTAGTTAAGAACAAATAAGTAACTCTTGAGGTACCTTATTCTACACCACCTGCTGTGAGTCTGTGTGCAGTGATGGTTACAGACATTTAGGCATTCACTCACAATGTTTCCGGTTTATTCCGGTATCTGTGTGTGTATGTCTGTAGGCATTTTCTTTCCCAGATAGCCCCTCATGTAGTGTCTTGATATCCCAGATTTTCATATCTCCTGCCTCTCCACTTTAGTCAGTTCTTGTTGCCTTGCTTTCCGCTCCCCCCCCCCCCCCCCGACTGCACAGATACTTTTCATTTCAGAATTGGAGAACCAGCATCCTAAAGGTATTGGTACAGCAAGAACTCAGTATGTGTTTTCATTTCATTCATGTTTTAAACTCAGACTGAGGGAATGATGGGAAAGGAAGTCCAGAATGTGAATTTGAATTTAGCCTGAGAGTCCAGTTAGTGTCTCAAATATCTTTCCAGGATAGGTTATTGAAAAATGTGTTTCTGTTGCAGACTGAATCTTTTAAGAAACAAAACAGTCTGTTTGGAATATAGTCCTAAAAAACAGAGGGAGAATACTGCCAGCTATTTTCCAAATTTAGTGCTTCAGTCAGACTTTGCAAATTGTCATGTCTAAGGCTAAATGTCAGTGGAGTACCTTAATAACTCTGCAGTTTTCAAATTCCCGTCCTGTTATACAGCATGTACAAGGATAGCCAAAGAATTACCCATTTTAACACTAGTTGCATAAAACAGTCATTGGTGTCCTAATAATAGCATCAGCTTCTTATTTCAAGCAGGTGCCTGTGTGCAACTGCCAAAAATAAAATTGTCAATTACAGGAACATTATGCAGATTACATTAATGACTAAATAGGCTGTGCACCTTAATCACTCTACCACTGCATGTTTAATAACAATGGTATGGTTCTGGAGTACCTTGCTTCCCTCGCCCCATTCCAGTGAATCCCTGGCAATGTTTTAGGGTTTGATTTGGGTTTTAACCATGCCATATTGGGACATTTCAAGCAGTACAAGTTCTTCTGACTGCTCTGCCTGGATGGATAAATATACTCGCTGGAGTATCTGAGACAGACAGACCCTGTTCTCCATCCTATTTTCATTCAGTTCTACTGCCTGAACTTTCCTTGTTCCTTTTTGGGAGGATGGATGTGTTAAGTGCCATCTGGTAGACTTCCAGCTTTGTGTCAATGGATGGAAGCAAACTTTACTCCAAGGTGGGAATGCATAGCGGGGAAGAGATATGTATAAATATATTTTAATTTAACGTTTTTCTAGACCCCACACTTTACTACACTTGTGTGCAGTGGCCTGTAACTTCCCCTGATAGCCATACTGAGGCATAGAATATGCATCCCTTGAGCAGGCTCACCCTCACAGTGGATGCCTGCTGGATAGAGTTTCCACTTCAGTGACAGTACGGGCTTTGTCTTAGTGTGAAGATCATAGGCATTTCTGCATTGCTGATATTGACATGTGCTGGGATTCAGCTTTTTGTGGAGAGGAATCTTTATTCACCTGGAAATAGGTTTGCTTATATAGTGATTAATGAATGAAATGAGAGGTACTCATTCTGTAGTTCCAAGAGAAATGACAGCTCATGTGGAGGTCACCAAGTCACCTTTGAACTGTGTAGCTCAGGTGACAGTAACAGATAGCAAATTTTGCTCAGAAAGCAGAAATACTCCGAAGATAAATGACAGCAGCAACAGTTGTTAATCTTTATATGCTAATGTTTCCATGAGTGCTTCTCAGCAGCTTTTTGAGCTCATTTGTGTGCAATATGGACATGCCCTCTAGGTACTTGCCAATGCTAGCTTGCAGATGGATTAAATTTAGATAGGTTGGTGCTGGTCTGGTGGTATATGGAACAAACACCTAGTTGGTACTGCCTAGTAAAGCGGTGGTTCTTTGAGGAGAATGCTGGTGGCACTCAGCAGCTTCAAGGATTCCTGGAAAATATTTTGCTTGGAAACGTTTTACATGAGCCATTCTGGTTGTGGGGAAGTTTTGTGTTTTGTCTTTCACTGGGTTGTTTTGCTGGCCCAGGTTAGAAAGCAAATGCATAACAGGCTGTGCCTGCTCCACTGAGGCCACATCTGGCAGAAAAGCAAGAATGAGAGTCAGTAGGAGAAGAGAGAAGCAATGGGATACAAGAAAACTTTAAACCACCTCTGTTAGTGAAGTATTTGTGTAGTGGAGCTACACTGAGATTATCCACTGCTGTTCATTTGCTGTATAAGCAAGGCATGCTCGTGAGGACCATAACAGGTGAAGGATTTAAACCATGACTTGGAAATCAGCAGTATGGGTGTGGCTTTATGACTGGCTTCAGCTGATCTGGGACAGTTTTTCTCTTCCTCTTCGATCTCCAGCTGTGCATTCCCACTCCTATTACTGTGCTGGTAGTAGACCTCAGATGCTGCTTGGTGAGCTCTGAAAACTAGCTGTAAAAGGGGAATAATACCAGCACGAAAGAGCAGCTGAGGTGAGGAGGTTACAGAGGGACTGTGGCTTTTGGTGGGAGTACTGATCCAAGTTGGTTTAATGTGGCCTTGAAACCATGCCCAAGAACATTGGAAAACCCTTCTAAACATATTCCTTCCGTTAAAGAATACTTGTTAAGGGAGGTTTAAGAAAACTGTGCCTAAGCAGTACAGGGAAGCTGACTGGCAGCTGATGAGCTATTGGCCTTGGTGCATTATTCATTCCAGCTTCATCGGCACTGGGATTTTAGCTGTTCTTTTGGCTGCACATGACAGTACAGTGAGAAAAAGGCAAGCCAACAGTATGTGACATTGGGAGCTAGCTAGGTGCTAAATCTGTGCTAAATTATACTACTGATAAGAAAGGAGTGGTATTTTTGTCTGAAAGGATGTGTGCCTTTCTCAGTGTATCACAGGCTTGAAAAACACCCTCCCCTTAAATATCTGTTTAGTACTTTAACCAAGGATGCTTTGTCTTGTTTTATCTGTTTGAACCACGAAGAGTGAATCCCAGTGCAAACCGTCACTAGATCTTTCACTCTGAATTTGTTAAGTGGTTTATTTTATATTGATGGATTTGCTTCTTCTGTGGGTCCTCACAGAGGTATTTATGTAGTATCTACTAGGTGTGGTAGAGATGTCTGTGTAGTATCTATTGTATCTAGCTGTATCTACTAGGAATAGCTACTGTAATTTAAAGGAAAAATAAGCAGTTGAAGAAATGTCAATACTTAAATGTGCCAGATGAACTTTTGAAATCATAGGTTTACAGGAAATTGTCTGTTGTTCCCCTCCAGATAACATATAATATCAATACATGATCATAATAGCATCACACAGGATAGTATTTGAGGTACATTTCTTGTGAAACTAGTTTGGCAGAATAATTACTCTTCTATTACTTGGTTTTCAGCCTTATTTCCCCCCTTTTGCTAGTACCCACAGTCTTTTCATTCAGAAACAACAGGCATTTGAGGTGAGCACTGAAGTAGCCAGCCACGAGGGTGGCTTGTTGAAATACTTGTTCCTGAGGCTGACGTGGGAAGTCCTTCATGCCTCCTTACATTCCATAGCTCTGGAAGAAGTTTCCATACAAAAAGCAGTGTTACCTGTGCATCATGTAGGACCTGGCCAAACCTCTGGAGCATAAGGACAGTAATGTGTCTGAGGTGGCTTTCTACAATAGCCTGGTTGTCATTGTGCTGGTAGTATGAAAGGCTGGTTAGGATGATTTTCTGAGCATTTATGGAGTTTGTCACATCTCTGGACACTGCTTATGCTCATCTGATTCCTGTGTCCTCAAGGACAGAGGTGACTTCAAAGCAAGAGCATTCACGTGAACTCATTTGTATTTCTTTTGCAAAACATAACCACCTAATTTCTTCCTTGAGAAAACACTGCTTTTTACACACGCACAGAGGCTTTTTGTCCTGAAGGGCAAAGGAGTCCAGGAAGGCTGAGAATTCTGCCAGAAGTAAACCTTAAAGGTGCAGCAGAAGGCCGTCCCCATGTGCTGAAAGATGAGCTGGTGGGGAAGAATATCGGCCTGGCTGAGTAGAGAGTTTTGGCTGGAACTCAGGAAAAAAAGAGGCTTTATGACCTTTGGAAGAAGGGGCAGGCAACTCAGGAGGGTTACAAAGATGTTGTCAAGTTATGTAGGCAGAAAATTAGAAGGGCCAAAGCCAAACTAGACCTTAACCTGGCTACTGCAGTAAAAGACAATAAAAGCTGTCTCTATAAATATATTAGCAACAAAAGGAGGGCTAAGGAGAATCTCCATCCTTTATTGTATTTAGGGGGATACATAATGACAAAGGGTGAGGAGAAGGATGAGGTACTTAATGCCTTCTTTGCCTCAGTCTTTAAGAGTAAAACCAGATCTCCTCCAGGTACCCAGCCCCCTGAACTGGAAAAAAAGCAGGGGAATGGAGCCTCCATAACCCAAGGGCTAATGATTAGCGACATGCTATACCACTTAGACACACACAGGTCTATGGGGCCAGATGGGATCCACCCAAGGGTGCTGAGGGAGCTGGCAGAAGTGCTCACCAAGCCACTCTCAATCATTTATCAGCAGTCCTGGCTAACCAGGAAAGTCCCAGTTGATTGGATGTTAGCAAATGTGAAGCTCATCTACAAGAAAGGCTGGAAGGAGGATCTGGAGAACTGTAGGACCATCAGGCTGACCTCAGTGCTGGGGAAGGTTATGGAGGAGATCACCTTGAGTGCCATCACACAACACATACAGGACAACCAGGTCATCAGCCCAGTCAGCATGGATTCCTGAAAGGCAGGTTCTGCTTGACTAACCTGATCTCCTTCTCTGACAAGGTGACCTGCTCACTGGATGAGGGAAGGGCTGTGGATGTTGTCTACTGAGACTATAGTAAAGCCTCTGACGCTGTTTCCCACAGCATTCTCCTGGAGACACTGGCTGCTCATGGCTTGGATGGGTGTACTCTTTGCTGGGTACAAAACTGACTGGATTGCTGGGCCCAGATTATGGTGGTGAATGGATTTAAATCCTGTTGGTGGCTGGTCACAAATGGTGTTCCCCAGGGCTCGATACTGGGGACATTTCTGTTTAATATCTTTATTAATGATCTGGATGAGGGGGTGGAGTGTACCCTCAGTAAATTTGCAGATGACAACAAGTTGGACAGTAGTGTTGCTCTGCTTGAGTTTAGAAAGACTCTACAGAGGAACCTGGACAGGCTGGATCAATGGGCCGAGGCCAATTGTATAAGGTTCAAGAAGACTAAGTGCCTGGTCCTGCACTAGGGTCAAAATAACCCCGTACAATGCTACAAACTTGGGAAAGAGTGGTTGGAAAGCTGCCTGGTGGAAAAGGACCTGGGGGTGTTTCTCAACAGCCAGCTGAATATGAGCCAGCAGTGTGCCCACGTGTCCAAGAAGGCCAATGGCTTCCTGGCCTGCATCAGGAACAGTGTGGCCAGCAGTACTAGGGCAGGGATCATGCCCCTGTACTGGGCACTTATGAGGCTACACCTTGAATATTGTGTTCAGTTTCGGGGCCCTCACCTCATTCAGGTGTTGGAGTGTGTCCAGAGAAGGACAAGGGAGCTGGAGAAGGGTCTAGAGAATAAATCGTATGAGGAGCAGCTGAGGGAACTGGGAGTCCTTAGCCTGGAAATAAGGAGGCTGAGTGGAGACCTTATCACTCTCTACGACTACCCGAAAGGGGTTGTAGCAAGGTGTGTGTTGGTTTCTTCTCCCAAATAACAAGTGATAGGACAAGACAAAACGGCCTCAAGTTTACACCAGAGGAGGTTTAGATTGGATATTAGGATATATCCAATTTTATTGACCAAAGATGGTGTCAAGCATTAGAACAGACTGCCTAGGGAAGTTGTGGAGTCACCATCCCTGGAGGTATTTAAGAGACATAGATGTCATGCTTAGGGACATGGTTTAGTGATGGGCTTGACAGTGTTAGGCTCATGGTTGGACTTGATGATCTTAAAGGTCTTTTCCAACATAAATGATTGTATTCTATGATTCTATGAAGTACATTAGAGTCTTTAGCATTGGTGATCATTCTGCTTGAGAGCTGTCCATCTTCTATGCTGATGGGCATCAGCATTAAATTCTAAAATGAATTAATCTAATTTTGTGCTGGGAAGGGTTACTAGCTTTGCTTTAGGGCTAACGGTAGGTAAGCAGGATGAAAGGCAGGGTGCTGAGTATATTTACTGACTGGAATAAAAAGGTAAATGACACACTACCTTAATAGGTGCTGTGGATGTATTTTCACATCAGAAAATTTCATTAGAGCTGATGTGTGACCATCACAGGCAATAAGCACTGGTGTTTACTCTAGCACCTTTTTTACAGAACTGTTTCTGGAAATAAGTTGTTCTGGAAAACACAGTATAGTCTAGGTAGCTGCTAGTACGGATTTACAGGATTTCTCCTATTTTGCTTGGACAGACCTTTTTGTGTTTTCAAAACCCAGCCCCAAAGCATTTCATGGTGGGATTGGATTCCTCATCAAGTTCCTGTGGATTTTCAGCTCTGTATCTGCTGAACTATGATGGTTATCCACACATACAACCATAGGCTCCAATACACCAGAAATAATTTAGCATAATTTCAAACACAAAAGGGTTAACGTTAGACATTTGTTTCCCTTGGCTAATAAGAAAGGGTGTGTATAGACAGTTCAGCTGATGAATGCTTGTTTGGTTGGGAGCTCAGGTCTTCATTCAGTATATTTCTTTCAGTGTTTTTTGTCAGGGGACTGAAAAAATGATTTTTATAAACCTCAAAGCAGTCAAAAAGTGGGCAATAAGAAACACTTTTTCTAATTAAAGCTGTAGAGAAAAAGTAGACTTAAGGGAGTACACAGTATGGAAGCTGTGTCCATAGGTTTCTGGAATAGTTGTGTCCTTATTTTTGTGTTTGCTTTCAGAGACAATACCCTTAGTGTTGTGAACTCATCAGTAAAAATTTTATGGTGTTGGCTTAGAGGGGAATGCAAGTTGATTCACTTAATCTCTTAATAAGGCAATTCAGTTAATAAGGTGCAGAAATCAAGCAGGTTCAGTTTTGAAGTGCCAAAATGTTCTGTTTGTTACATTTCTTTAGTTGCTTGGGAAGAGCACCACCTATCAAGTTGTCAAAAAAATCTTTGTTCAATGCTTTAGTCTGTCCTGCTATCTCCTAAACATGCACTGTTACCACTGCTTCTCTATTACATGTAAAGGTGGTTCTAAATTCTTATGTCACTTTCCCAATATTGAAAACAAAGTTAGGCAAGATCTTCAGCTTATGTAACCCATTGTATCATTATTAGGGTAAGTCACACTTTGCTGATTCATGTGGCCTAAAAATGTGGCTTGATGATTTCTACATGGATTGTAGCTTAAGCAAATGCCTTCAGCCACTTTACAGTGTGGATTTTGTTAGTTTTAAATATGTATTTTCAAAGATGTTAGTGGCTAGAGAGATCAAAAGATGTTAGTGGCTAGAGAGATCAAAATATGTTCATCGTATGATGGCTTTCAAAATCCTGAACAGAATTCTAATGAAAGTGTGAGTGGAAACATTTATCTGCATTTCGATCTCTTTATCTAAATAGTTTTTTTCTGTTTTCCTCAGCAATGAAATGTCCCACATATCTGACATATGATCACTGCCACAAAGCCTGCATAAAGCACTGTGAGAATAGTACCAAACTCAGTGTCTGCAAGGATTATCCCACAGAAGGCTGCTTCTGTCCCGACGGACAGGTGATTTTTAATGACAGCTGTGTTGATGAAGAAGTCTGCACACAGTGTGTCAGTGAAGATGGCACACGCCATCAGGTAACTCTCTACTTAGCAGCTTACCTTTGTAAGTTGTTGGGGTTTGTACTTTTGCAAGTAAATCTGTCTTATAAGTCTGTTTTCCCACTTGGATACTTTATTTTCTAGCTCAGTTCTTCATAACCGGCTGGCTGTCAGCCCCATGTAGCTCCCCTAGTGTGAAATTGGCTGGGATGGATGTAAAATTCTCAGCTGGGACTGTACAAACCCGGAGATGCATGACAAATTTGTGTGAAGGGAGGTCTAGAGAGAAGAGAGGAGGGATGGCCTAAGTCAACATTTATCAAGATAAACACCTCCATTCAGCAGACTTTTACCAGTAATGACAATTTAATCATAAATCTGGAACCCTTGCTTAAAATGTATCCTCTTGCCTTTGCAAAGCTTACTCAGTGATTAGTGTGGGGCAGTGAGACCAAGATGACCTTATGTCAAGTTGTATTAGCCTACCTCCTTTTTTTGGTGAGAATCATTCCTTTGATGAAATCCATCATTTTAGATTTACTGAAATTTTACTTTCCTCAGCTAAGTTGGACCTCTCTGTAACAGAATGGGGTTGGGAAGAGCTACAGGTGTTGGGTGCCAGATTGCGGTGAGAGGGACTGTTGGTTTCCCTTTTGGCATCACACTGCGGGTGTGCAATCTTCTCCCAGCATCCCTGTTCCAAGTAGCAGGGGTTGTTCCTCTTCACCCCCAGTTTTCACCTAAGTCAGCCAGTCCTCTTAAAAACGCAGTTTTGTTACAAGACCTTAAGAAGGAGGGGCTTTGATTTCAGTATTTTATGGGCTTTAGAATCTTAACAAGATTTTTTAGATGGTCTTATCATTCTCACCAAACCTGCTGTCGGACATACTCATTTTTTATAACAGAGATCTGTAGCGAACAGAGGTGTGTCTGTGTATAGCCTAAAAAGGTAGATTTAAGAAAAGTAAATGAATGTATGTACTCTAACTTCATTTTACAAATGTCAATTTAGACTTGCATTTAGATCTGCAAGAAATGGGTTATAAATGTTTACAGTTAAACTGAAAGGAAGCAAAGAGTATTTGTGGCTGGAATATTTCTGTAAACACTGTTTGCACTGGTTGACCCAAGCGTCAAACTTAACAGAGTGAACACCTTTCTTTAGGTGATGGGGTGTCAGCAAGCCATGCGCTTGCCTAGGTGAAGGATGTGTTCCAGGCACTGCTTTGCCAATGCGAGAATTGTTCTGATTGCTGGTCGGCACCATGCATCCTTCATGTGTCAGTGCAGCCTGCCCTCGCGTGGGACAGGTCCACGTGGGTCTGAGAATCCTGCTTTGCCATGGCCTGTGCCTTTGTGCTGCCTACCGATAATTGTCAAAGCACAGTGTGCTCAGGAAGTATTCACTGAACATGATTTTGGGTGTTTCCTCCTGCTGGGCAAGGGGCTGACACAGGAGCTGAACAGCATTAAGCCTTCATCCTCAGGTGTGCATACCCTGTGGACTTTGACAGCGAGAAGGAAGACATAGGGACAAGTGTGTTCCTTTGTTCCACAGTGGCATCATCACAATGATGTTTTTCAGAACAAAAGGTTGGAGTTTTCTGAAGGATTGAGCACATGTAGCTTGTATTAGCTTTTCTTTTGAGGTTGCAGTATCTCCATACACATGGCCACGATTTTTTCTTTGTGATCTGTTTTGGATCTTTGTTTTAAATACAGTATAATTGGCTTTGAGTAGTGCTTACAGAGCTGGTAAAACGGAAGGAAAAAAAGACCGCAGTAATTTTTGTAATAAAAGGAATAGGAAAAAATCTTATTTCTCTTGAAGGAAAAAATAGCCTGCAATGTATATAATCACTGGCCTAAACACAGATCAGTTGTGCACAGCTCTCAGTGACCCTGAGAACTCTAGTTATTATATTTTGATTCGGTATGAAATGGTTATTGCGAATGCAGATTAAAGCCTAGGATCTGTGTGACTTAAATCCCTGAATCCTGAGGCAATGCAATGCATTTTCCATTTAAATAATTGCTTCAAGACCTCGTGGAGAAAAGCTCAGTGCACGTCTTGGGAATGACGTCTACATGATATCTACTTGTTTCTTCAGAAGTTCTGAAATTCATGAGTTATCGCATGACCCTTAATGGGGTTTTAACTCTGAAACCTCTTGTCTGTACCCCAGTGGCAAGGCTTAGATGCAGCTGCTGTGTGGATGGGGAGGTGGAGGGCAGGGAAGGATCAGCTCACACAGCCGTTTTGCGTTTCCACCGTTGCAGGATTAGCTGTGGGAGCAATACAACAGGCATTGCGAATGATGGTGGGTTATGATTTCCTTAACCCACTTCTTTTCCTCTGGTGTTCATTCCTCTGTTCCTTTCTGCCCCAGATCAGGTGTGGGCTTACAGGATTCTCAGTACCCACATCCACAGAGCTCTGCTAACACTGTGCTGTCTCTTGTAATTTCTTCTGGTATTAGAAAGAGATTCCTACTTATGCTGACGAAAACCTGTCTGAAAATTGAAGCTGCTGAAAATGTTAGAGCCAATGTTGTGATTCTCTTGCTCTGTTTCTTGAAATGTCCACACGCTTTTAACATCAGCACCTGCAAATGTGGGCATTCCCTATTGACTGCTTTATCAGGACTTTGTAACCTTGAGGCCATTGAATGCTCTGGCAGAGGGACGAGTTGTTTTCCCAAGCCCTGAGATAATGTTCTTTACCAGAAATACATTGAGGCAAGCTTTCTTTGACTAAAATAGATCTCCTATGGATTAACCAACCCTGTGTGGTTTGGATCCTAAGCTTTGTTAAACCTCTGGTTGTCTTGTTCTAGCATGCCTGCTCTCTTATCCTTGCCATGCTGTTAACCTTCAAAAGTAAAATGCCTTTTCAGACTCCTCTGATGACTTTAAAACACATCTGTATCTCTGGATACAGGTGGCAGTACGCTTAGATATTTCCTTCCATTCTTCTTATTACTATAGTTCTCAGCAGACTGTATTTTTAAACTGCACTGCAGAGTATTCTGGATGACACTTTTTCCCTTTGTGGCAACCTAACCTACCTTACAAGTCTTCACCCAGAATCTGGATCTATTCTGCAAATTAATGTTTTTGTCCCATAGTGCATCTTTTCAGTTTTACCTATCTATTCACATGGGCGTTAAATGTTCTTTATAGGTAGCTACATCTTTAAAATTAGTAATTTACTACTCTCTCAAGAGACAGAGCAGTAGTTGCATAATAATACACTTAATCACCACAGTGATGGTTTCAGATTTGGAGTTCCTATAGTGCTTTTCCAGCCTGCAGTCCACTGGGAAATCAAGTGATGAGACCCCACATTTTCTTAATAAAAAAATATACACTGTTTATTTCTCTGTGTTTAAGTACTGCTAATTTGGGAAAGCAGCCACATCTATGTATTTCCCAAAATATCTTTGTTTCCCTTATTACCACTGAACATCCAATCATGGTATGTAGTTGCAGGAGTCCACTATTCCTCACAATAGCCCGCAATTGCATTAATAACATCGGAGCATTTTTCATGCTTAAAACAATAGTAATTCCTCATCCCATTCATGCATTGTTTACATATTTTGCTAAATTGGTACACTATAGTCATTTTAGAATCATGTATCTCCTTAGGCTTTTACTGTTAGCAGAGCAACCAACCAGTCCTACATATATTCTCCTGGTTTTCCAAATCAATGTTGCTCAGCCTCACTGCTCAAAGTTGGACTCCCACCACCAACATACCAGTGAAGAGAATATTTGATTTCTAACAATCTGGTGTTTTCTTTCTTCCCCACCCACCCCCCCCCCCCCCCCCGCTGCAGCACATGGAAACATGGGTTCCCACCAGTGAGCCTTGCAAGATCTGCACGTGTCTTGATAACAAGAAAGTAAACTGCACCGTCCGACCTTGCCCTACTGCCAAACGTAAATCGGTTTAGCTCTAAGTATGATTAGACTTGATGTTTTTGTTACCCTAGTTTTCTAGTTCTTATCCAAACTTGTTTTATGGATGTTTTCTTCTTCAGCTGTTCAGTGTGGTCCCTGTGAAATCCTTCATCTGCGCAGGGACCCCAGCCAGTGCTGCCCCGAGTACGAGTGTGGTAGGTTCTCATAAACTGTTTTCTTTGTCCATAGTTTTACAAAATGCTTTAAAGGGACACAATCAATTCTTTTATTTAATGTAATACTCTGTTTTTTTAAACCACTGAATGACTGTAAATCATCTGTGTGAAGAACTATATAGCTCAGAATGCGAACCCCCATGAAGAATGGAACAGAGCAATTTGTTTTTGTCTAAATGACATTTGAATGGTCTTTTTTCAAGTATCTGTTTTTTCATGGTCTATATTTACATGTTAAATACAACATTAGAACCTTAATCCTCATCACCCAAACTTGAGCTGTTCCCTAAGCTATTTTGAAAACAAACTCTGACTCACTGAACTCCAACTTACTTCATATTCTAGGGTCGCAATTGAGTATAGAGTAAAAAAGGTTAATGGGGGTGTGCATGCATGTGTGTGTCTTTACCTGAGGACTGTCTAGTCAGGTGTGGTCTTTAACACTCTCAATTTCTCTCCTTAGTCTGTGATCTGGTTTCCTGTGATTTTTCTCCTGCCCCTGCCTGTGAGTTTGGCTTTCAGCTTGCTCTGACCAACCCTGGGGAATGCAGACCAAACTACACATGTGGTAAGATATTATTTTTTAGCAGGGAGTGACACTGGAACACTGCATTTGAGCAACACTGACAACTTCCTTTAGACATTATTTTTTCCCTCTGAAAGGTTTAATTTTGGAGCCATGTAATGATTTCACAGACTTGGAAGAACAGTATTGTTGGCACTTTCTGAGTATGATTTGAATTAAGGAAAAAAGAAACAATTCACTCTTGGACGTGTGTGCTCTGACTCTTATGCTTATTTTATAAATCTTTCTGATTGTGTTGACAAGAATTTTTTTGGCAGGGTAGGAACTTTTCCTGAGACTGCAGCACAATTTTTGACCTGATTCTTTTATATCTGCATTACTTCTTAGTCTTTAAGTAGGTTTGTAACAGTTTGCAGTAGCAAATTAGTGCCTTGCTGCCAGTGAACGGCCTGGTTCACTTGCAGCACGCTGAAATGCTGTGTGCTTGACATGGTACCTACCTTCTCCTGCTAGCCTGTAACAGAGAAGCATGCAGCTTAGTGCAAAGACCTTCCTGCCCACCACATCGGGAGCTGACTGTTCAGAAGACCGAGTGCTGTGATAAATATGAGTGTACCTGCAGCTGTACGAACTCAACAGTGAGCTGTCCTCTGGGATATCTGTCCAGATCTCTCTCCAATGACTGCGGCTGCATATCTACCACCTGCATTCCAGGCCGGGTAAGGGCAATGAAGTCTCATTTCCTCAGATGAGGGTATCTTTTATATATGGAGTGACAGCACCAAAAGAAGTAGGTAGCTAAGTATTAGCAACCCTCCAGTGAGAATAACAGATAATGATGCCAGGGCATTTTTAATTTACGTGTATCTGAGAGAAGTAACTGTTGCATCACACGGTTGCTTGTTTTATTACGGTCCTTTATTCTGCCACCACCAACCCTTTATTGTGACTTTGAAATAATCAGATTTTGTGTGTGTATATATATGCACACACACACATATAAATACCAAACCAAAACCATTTGAAACTTCAAGGTCATTCAAGCATTAGGAATTTCAGAGATAATGTTGAAATTTTTAATTTGTTTCAGCATAACAGAGGTACATGCTTTTGGATCAGTACAGTTACTATATTTTCTTTCAATCCTATACTTTATTGAAATATTTGTGACACCCTAGACCTAAAATCATTGTCCCCATTGATTGCTGTTGCCTCTGCCTGAGAAGGCAGTGTATCTTATAAGAACTACTTTGCCACTTTTAAAATTTTTGCCAAATTAATGCCTGTCTCTGTTAAAGTTTCACCAGGTTGTATTTTTCCTTATTTTGCCAGCATTTTAGGAAGTTGTAATAGTATGTTACCCTTTAAGATAAGGTTTCTGAGAGGAGAGGTTGCAGGACAATGTGAACATTTCTTTAAAGCAACCTTACCTAACAGCTTAACATAGGGTTACACAGTCTTGCATCTTAGGAGATCTAGTCTTTATTTTCTGTTCCTAAGTATTTCATGACCTTGAATAAGTAATTTTATGTCTTTGTGATTTACTTGCTATAGCTATAAAAATAAATTGTATTAATATCTTTAATAACATGCTTCAAAATTTACTAATAGAAAGAGCAATATGGCACTACTTTTGTGGTAACGGTGGTGGCCTAAGGGTACTAGAGAAGGAATGCTTGTAGCTCAAAGTAGGATCTTTTCAGATCAGCTGATTCAGCTGGAAGAAGTTTTGTGTACATGGCCCCTTCTACAAGCCTCACTGTTTATTATCTCTAAATATTGTGTCACATTATACTTCCAGTGAAGTTGAGTCAGACCCTGGGCAATTCCACCTGCTGCAGATAAAGTCTCCAATTCTTTTCTTTATAAAACAGAAGCTTTGGCTGCACTTATTTTCCTTACCGGTACACAGTGGCCACAATTTTAAGTCCTGCAGCATTTCTACTGGGTTAAAAATACTGCATAAAATGTAAGTTTCCCATTTTAAAAAGCAGCCCTTGGGAGCCTGCAGGCTGTCCTTCAGCAGCAGTGTGCTCTTTCACGTATTAATTGTTGCATTCAACAGGTGTGTGTGCACAACAACATAGTCTACCCCGTTGGGTCAACCTGGGAAGACGGTTGCAGGGATTGCTCTTGCACTAGTCTGAAGGATGATGTTACAGGCCTTCAGATGATGGAGTGCCATGACAAAGCATGTAACACATTCTGCTCTCGGGTGAGTAATATTTAAACCAGTGTGTTAGCCAGCAGAGCCCTGATGGGGAAATGAAATTATTACTTTTAAAACTGTGTGTTTAGAGAAACCAGTGAAAAATAGAAAATAAGTGTTGTAGCAACAAGTTATCTTGGGAACAGAGTCTAAGAGTGCCTGAGCATTACTGACTTTTTTAGGGTCATTGTTTTAGGATCATATCCTGCTGCCAAGGAAATCAGTGACGCTCTTATTTTATATTTCAGTAAAAGGAGAACTGCATCCTGAAGTGTCTATCATGTACACCACTTGCACAATAAGTACTTGTCATGTTTGAAGTTCAGTTTCAAATGACTGTTCTAGCTGAAGTTCACTTTCTGGAGAGAATGTTTCAGATCTGTTTGTTGCTCAGTTCTGCCCATTATAGCAGTAATAACACAACATGCTGTGGCCTTTATTATGCTCAGACATCTGCTACATGATACAAAATTATGTGGTCTACTTTTGGTAGCCCACAAAGGAAGTATGAGCTGCTTTGTTATATTGACATAGCTGGTCAGGCAGGAGGAAACAGATACTTGGTACAAAAAGGTTGATAGAAGAATTATAGAAAGGTCAAGGTTGTTGGTTAAAAGTCAGCAGCACTAGCCAGTGTCATAGATTAGAAGACTTTGACCATAATATGGTTTGTGCGAACAAAAGTTCAAAATTATTTTAATACTTGCTTTACCCAATTTACATCCCTAACATTCCTCACCATACCATAATGTGGAGAATAAGGGAGTAAACAATCACTGTAAATTAAATGTGATGCCCTTGAGTTGCATTGTGCTCTGGTATCTACCGCCTTGTGTCTGTAATCACCAAGCATTCTATGTCCTTGCTTCATGAGGTTAGCATGGATGGGTCAGTCAGTGAGGACAGTGGGAATACACAGCTTGGGAGCCTGGGTCTGCAGAAAAAGCAGATGGCAGATGATATTCCCCAGCCCAGCCAAGTGCTGACAATCCATGTTCCTTACCAACCTCCATGTGGCCAGAGAAGTTGTGACGTAAATGTCAGGGCCTACCACAAATACATTTTGCTTTTGTAAAGACAAAGCTTTGTAAAGCTTTGCTGATATACATGGATTAATAGAGATTGTTCTTGATGGTATTAGCCAATTCCATTCAGGAAAAGCCACATCGGACATGAAGCAGTGCTTCACTAGTCCATGGTCTGGTATGTTCACAATCTGCAAATTCAGTAGGCTGTGCAGGGCCCGTGTGGAGCAACTAGATGTGGCTGTGTGGGATTCAGAATATTCTCTGCTGGTCTTTTTCTGACCCATGGTTTTCCCCATGGGTTTGTTCTTCCCTGAACCACGAAGTATAGCCCAGAGAAGCTAATTCATCTTTTTTCTTAGTGCAGAAGCAAAGATGAGGTCGCTAATACTATGCACATCTCCAAGTTGATTTTTAAATGCTTATATTAGACTATATTTTGCATTAGCACACATAAAATTCAAACACTTGACCATGCAGCAGTTGTTTCCAAACGCATGTTGTAACACTGTTGCTTTCAGTGATCCAGTAGCTGATAAAAATATGCAAGTTGGCCGGTGTCCCAACAAACCGCCCTGCGGTCAGTTTTTTTATCTAGCTACACAAAAAGAGAAATAAACCCATAATACATGTACTAACTCCTTCACCCTGATGAATTAACAGTGCTACTGTTCTCCTGAAGTTGCCAGATCAAACTCAGATCACGTTTTATAATGTAAAGAAACGCTGTGGAAAGAGTGGATCTTTCATTAAAATGAACCAATCCCACAGTTCTCTGAAGAGGTTAACAACAAATACAGCCTTCTCACTTAGAAAACAGATGTGGATTTGCTTCATTATATGTCATAGTTGCTTCACTTTATCTTTCTCTTAGCAAAGTTTTGAGAAAGCAAGCAGATAATTGCTGTAATTATTGCATGAGCCACAAGGAGGAGTGGTGTCTATACTTTCCTACCCTCCTGGACATTCTTCAGAAATGATTTCTGAGTACATCAGACTACATCCCTTCAGAGAGTCACGGTGACAAAAGAGTAACAGGTTTCAAAACACCTTAAAATCACTAGTATAATAATGTGAAGGGAGAACTTGCTTTTCTTAATTTCTGTCAATGTTCTTGAAGTTAGGCACTTTGTAAGTGATATAAAAGAGTGTGAGTTTAAGTACTGAATTATTTAAAGTATTAGATGATTATGCAAAGAATGAAGCATAATTTTCTGGGATAAGTGTTTAAGAAAAAAAACCCATTTAGCTAAGTGTGTGTAAATTATGTAGGTTAGATTTTCAAACCTCTTGATGGCTATGTGAAATTAAAATAAAGAACACTTGCACCTTGCCTACAAAGGCATAGTGAATGTTTGTCGTAATAGATGCGTTCAACAAAATCTATGGCTTTAATCTCCAATATTTCAAACAGACATTTTCCTTTGACATAGCATCTAAGGCATGGTAGTAAATGGCTTAATAGTGTATATTAAGGAGGTCAAAGAAATTAATGTAAAAGGAAGACAGTTTGAATATTAGATGTGCAGGATCCCATTTATGAACTGTCAGAGTTTTGTGGGAGGTAATTTCAAATATCCTACTTCCATAACAAATTATGCTTTGAAATGCAAATTAGGAAATGTTCTAGAGACTTGCAAATGGAGAATTAAGTCCTCACCTGAGGTGCATGAGGGTAGCTCCAGGGAAAACTCTAGAATTGTGCTGATTCATTGCCACTGAAGATTTTGCTTTCAGCATTTCAAGTTCATTTATATCCATCCTACTGGGTTTTTCTTAGTCTACTGTTGCCATTTTCATTCTCCTTGTTTCCTCCAATGCTCTTTAGGTACTAACATCTCAATATTTAAAAGGCAAATACTGGAACTTTCTTAAATATACTATGTTGAGGAGTCATCTCCATTCTTTCTTTCCTGCTTTGTTGGCCAAAAGGCAGAGTTTTCTGGCCAAAACCTTAGCACCTGTGAAAAGATGTGATGAGTGCCTGGTGTTGCCTTATCTCTTACCTCTTGGGGTACAGGGAATATTTAGTCATGTAAACTATGACCTGTGTGACAGTCAGACACTCACCGAGGTCAACTTCTGAGTTTTAATTCCCTGTTTGGAGTTTGAACTCTGTGTTTAAAAAAGAATTAAAAACAAAAAAGAAGGCAGGATGCGGAGGAGGAATGAAGAGGCAGATCCATTCCAGAAAAAGCAGGAGACTAGCAGAATATTGACTTTAAGCAGTAAGTGAATCCTTGAACAAGCCAAGGTAAACTTTGGCACCTCTACAGCGTCTATACAGTAGAAAATTAAAGTTAATGAAGGAAGAGATGGGTACCACCTCCTCGGTCTAACACAACCTTCACCAGCACAGTATCTGCCACCATCATAGATGGTGCAGCTCAGAAATGATCCTGGTAGTATATACTCTGTATGTGGGCCATCTAACTGGAAAACATAAAAGAAAGAGCACAATACCTTTTTCTTTTCTTAGATGTAGCCTTACATATCGCCACCTGTAGAATTCAACGTCAAATGAACCTTGCTTTATGCCGATGGGCCCAAATTTCTGTGGTGTGAGTATTGAAGGTGGAGTTTTCTGATGGTTAAATATTTCTCATGCTGTGGAGGATCTATGACAGCAGGGAATCACTGGCCACCTTCTCTGCTTTTCAAGGAGTGTTGAAGTCAGGAGATGTGATCTCCTGCATTTCTTCCCCTTAGGAGTCAGAGCCCCCAGACTGTGAACACACCCAGCACCACAAAGGCCACTCCAGCTAGTCGAAATATCCATCTTTGGCAGTGCTTGAGGGGTCTAAAGCACTGACATAGCTGGAGTCTGCAGTGTAGCACCTTTTTGTTTGCACTTAGAGGGCTCTGTTCAAACAGCCTTGGTGAAATTTGGATCCTGCAGCTGGATTTTGCTTAGTCAGGATGCTGAGTTTATTCTGGGCACATGGATTTTTATTTCTCTGACTTTGCTACTAAAACAAAAAGTTGCATCCCATACTTCAGATGCTTCAGACATGTATTTAGCAGATAAAAGTAAAATAAAACAAAATCTTAAATAACAAAACTGTCCCCATAAACCTAGGTCTGGCATTACATTGTATGATATTATATGAGATGCACTTCCGTATGAAAGTCTTCTGATTACTGAGGTTTGCTGGTGTTCTACATGTTTCAAATCAAGGACAGTTCATGAAGTGGAGGAGCAGTTGGGAATACTTCAGCAATTTCAGTTCAGAAAGGTTGACTGAAATAAAATGATTCTTATTGTCATTGACATTTTTCACACAAACAATGTTTTCTTTGCCAGAACATCTTTCTTTCAATTCTGTGTTGACCTCAGAGTTAGGCTTTGCCCTTTGGAGACTGCCTAGCTATTAAATACAGAATATATTATTTTTAATTAGAATAAAGCTCCTTGCTTTATTTCACTTAGATACACCAGTGTTTGAATATTTGGCTAATGGCTTCAGGAGATGAAAAGATGAAATGATCAGTCAAAACTAGTCCCTGGACTACATGTCTGACCAACCCCTTCCCTCTGCTTCAGCACAGGGCAATCAGAATGTGCTCAGACTGAATCCTAATGTTGAAGTCTCAGGGATGAGAAGGGGACTTGTGAGTGCTGATTGACATCAAGAATGCTATTAGAACAATGTTTACCTTTCATTTTCTTTTGTATAATAGTATTATATTTAAAAAAATAGGTTCTTGAAATACCAAATAAAAATTCTTGCAGGACTCATACAAAAAAAACCAAACCAAAACAAAAAAACCCAAACAAAACCAAAGGTGTTTTAAGGTAGTGATTTTTTTTAACTGGACTCTTAATATTCACATACAGTTTTCTACCAGATCTCATGGCCATTGTGACAGTCACCCTTAGAAGTGGGCTTACTTCTTTTTCCTTTAGCAGTCCTCTGTAGAGTCATACTATTGGAAAGACTTGCTCTTCACAATTTCCGAATGCACAGAACAAACTGCTCACATACAATAAACGAACATTTGAAAATGAGTGACATTAATGTAGATGAAGTGAATATGTCTTCAATGTATATTAAGTAGAAACTAATGAGATACAGATTTTTACCCGTAATGTTGTGTTAATTTTATTTTATTTTTTCTGACAGGTAATGCTAAATATTTAACAGGATGCTGAGCTGGGTGGACTGCTTGTTGATTTTGCAATAGCAGCGTACGGCCTCACAGTTCTTTTTTCAAATACCCCTTTCCATAAAAAGTTGCCAATGTTAAACATTTATCCCAGTGCTTTCTTTTAGGATTAATCTTTCCGTTTGTCTTCTAGTCCTAGATAAGTCAGTACTTTTCTTTTCTCCTACAGGGTTACAAGTATATCATCCAGGAAGGGGAGTGTTGTGGGAGATGCCAGAAGACTGCCTGTGAGGAGCAGCTAGTCTGGTCTCGGGGTGATGCAGATCCTCGTTTGCACGCGGTGAGCTGGTGGTTGCATGGATGACTTCTCTTCTAGCAGAAGTGCCCTGGAATTATTTCATGTTCCATGGAAGGAGGCAAAAAAGATTTGAGCTATTTCTTCTAAACAGCAAGCAGTGCTGGAAAACGTTTTGCAGTGTGTGACTTACCCACTTGGCTCTAACAAGCAAACCCTCCCCACCCTTTTCAGGCTCTAAGGAAGCAATATTTTTTGTCTAAAACTAGTAACTTCACAAATGGTAGCTCAAAAGGATGCTATTGTGACAGGATGCTGCTCTGGCTGTAGGCTATTTGTTTAAAATTAGCCCAATTAATTCATATTAATCTACACATAGTAGGCAGATGGGGTAGTGGATTGCTTGAATTTCACAGTCCTGTTCAAATAGGATCTACTATTTGGTACACACTGAAATATTGGGAAGAAAATGAGCGAAGAAACACGAATTATTCTCTGGTCGCTAAAGAAGATTGCTGCAAGTCAGATCAGACTGCAGTGGTCCAGGCCACACTCGTTTCCTGCTCAGATAAGTTTCTTTTCAGCAGTGTGCCTCTTCCCTTAGGATTCAAAGAGCCCAATGGGAAGTGAGTGCATGTAACAGCCATTTAAAATGTGCTGCAGATATCCTGCCGTTCTGGAAAGCTACATGGATATTTGTTTCTTTTCTTGCTTACATTTTTAATGCCTTCAGGCTATTCAGTTTATTCTGTCCCTAAGCCAACCACCCTTGACAAGCCTTTGTCTGCTCCAGTAGCATTAAAATGCTTAATCCTATGCAGAGTTTTGGATTCAGCAAATGCAAGAACAGTAAGTAAAATTTGTTTAAAATAATAGACCTTCTCCACATCTTTTCTTCCCCAAGTGTTGTTCATTATAATGTGCCTGCATTTTTAGCTACACCTTGCATTCACGTATTTAATATTAACTTTATTAATGCTTCTTTTACAAAGGCAATCTGCTGCTATCTTTTAAAAAGTATTCATGTGTCATTTTGCAGCCTGCCTCTCCCTGATTTTACCAAGGGCATTTCTTAATGTGGATCAATATTCTTCTCTGCTTCATAAAACAAGCCTTCAGAGGGCCCATTTTAACATCCCATCATGTCTTACTGATTTCTGTTGTCCTAATGGCATAATAGATCCTTATACTCTGCTGTCTCTTCCTTGCTGTGTCCTCTTTCAAATCCTTTGTCATTAACAAAGAACTAAGTATTTAACACGAGAGACAAGTATTCCCTAGCTGTCCGAGCAAAGATGTTTGAATTTACTGGAGTTGGGGTCAGATTCTTGGTTTCGCTGTTCTTGAAGTGTATTCGAACGCTATTCACAGGGGAGGCATACAGCTTCAAAGCGGTGATCAGCTCCTTCCAGTGCTGAATTGTGACAGCATCTTCTTTCTGCTCTGTGGTGATACCTCTTCCCACAATAGCACGTGAAGTTCCTGCTTTGTCTGACCCACCGGTGATTATAACCAGCAGGGCTTTTGACAGGATCCAGTCTTTTCTGTGTTTGCAAATATTTTCAGGTCTAGAGCTTAATGCCAAAGCCTCCTTTGGGCTTAGTGGAACTAATTTGCAGCAGGTTCCAGCAGAAAGAGGGCCAGATTGGCTACAACGCAATGCAGCACGGCCAGCTACTGAGAACACATGTAGATTTAAATCTAATTAAGAGTTCTTTCTCTTCTTTACATGTTATTTCACCTGCCCCTCTATTTTTCTGTTATTGTAAGGATACTCCTGGAACTTCTATACTCTACAAACCAAGCAGCAGTGTTCTATAAACTGATTGTCGCAGTTAAGGATTTGTGGAGAACTGTTGAGTGAGAGACTGTTCCTGATGCAGTAACTGCATTTTACAAACCGTCATGTTGGCTGTGGTTGTCTTCCCACTATCCAGTGATGCAAATAACTGCTGCCTGTACTTAATCCATTTGCAATTTCCCATCAGGTTGGCACAGAGTGGCGATCGCCCTTCAACCGTTGCATTATCAATGAGTGTGTCCGGGTGAACAACGAGGTTTTTGTGCAGCAAAAGAACCTTTCTTGCTCTCAAATGGATGTGCCCGACTGTCCAGAGGGAACTGAACTACGCTGTGACCAAATGATAGACTGCTGTCCTTCCTGCAGATGTGGTAAGGTTTTGTGTATGTCAAACGGAATAACTGGAGAATGAATCATCATCTCAAGTGCTGATCTCCCGTTCCCCAACAGCAATTTTTGAAGTGCATGTTATGCAAGTATAGTACTGCTTTGAAGCTCTCCTGTATAATTTAGCCATTGAACATAATAATATCTGCTGCTATTACTTTCCAACTGATGTTCACTGTCTCCTTTTGGACTGCTTACTGTTAAGCTATTTTGCATTGCTTCAGAGAGACATACCAGGCTATGTCTCTACAGCTCTAGCCTGCATTGTTAAACATTTAAAAGAGGTCCTGAGATGCTTTTGGCCTAGGAAGGTTCAGCATTCTCCCCAGGGCCTGCTATGAACTGGGAGTTTGCATGCAGCTATGCTGTCTGCTGCATCACTCTGAGCTTTATGTCTGTGGCCATCTCCTAGCATAGACTTGGGTCAAAACTCCAGATCAGAAGATCTGGCTAATTCTCAGTCATGTTTAATTGACAAGTATATATGCAACCCCAGGGGGAGAAGCTAGCAGTGGGAGGAGGAAGAGAAATGTGCACTGTAACTTGCAGAAAACCGGAATTCATCTTCTGAGAGCGCGAGGCTTGAACTGGAGGGGAAAATTTGTATTGTGTGACGTACTTGTTAAAAAACAGCTAAGCAAGTGAGATTTGGAGGTGGAATTCAGGATGACTCTGACAAATTGCTGCCTTTCAAGGTTTATTGCAAGAGAGCTCAATTATGCCTCTTTACAGTGAAACTGAATGTAAATATCCTCAGTTGGAAATCTAATAAGTCAAAAAAGCATAACCTTTTATTAAGTCTCAGTAATGTCAGGATAATGGTAATGCTAAATGGAATATTTTCTTTTTCAGTGCCCCTGAATGGTTGTCCTTTGAATGGCACTGTTATTGGGGTAAGACACAATTCCTTTTATTTGCAGTGATGGTAAGACGTTTAGGCATATGAATGAGTTCTGAAGAACATGAATTTGCCAGAATACAGATAACCATACATGGCAGCTTCGATCAGGCAGAATCCCTGCAAGTGGGACCTTGGGGTAAAAGCAGTGGCAAGGGGCTTAGCACGTGTATGTCCAGTTCATGACCCTGCCACAATCTTCCTAGACAACAGTGAGTATCTCTGCAAAACAGGGACAGTAATATTTCCTTATCTTGAAAGGATGCTTGAGAAAAGTGCTTAGAAACTGTGGTAATCTGCATTGTGTAATGACTTGCAGGTTACCAAACATACAGGAAACTATCTGCAGTGGATAATCTCAAAAATGATCTTTGCCCACCTCGGGGAAGCAAAAAACTTCCCGTATTCTACCTAGAGGATAAGGCAGATTAAAAAAGGACGGAGACTCTTACTCCACCTGTGTGGAAGGAGGCGTATCCCTCCATGGCTATTAGCAGGAACAGGAAAGCTGAGCTTTCTCACTGTTTGACCTCTGTCACCTTTCAAGATCCCTGCTGATATGCCCTCAGAGGAAATTTTTTCTCAACTGCATATTTAATGGATAGATTAAGACATGTTTAACCAAGTCCATGACAGTGGGAAGGATGGGAGTTAAGCATCTGATCTCATTTATGCCGAATTTATCTTTGGAGAGCTCTGTCAATTGTCCATTGTTTCCTTAAATCCATATTCTGGCAGCACCTCTGGTGTCAAAGAACTCTAAATATTCTCACCATCCCCCAGGGAAACCTGTCCTCTTTAGTCATTTAACCTAACTTGTAACCTACGTATTCCTGCATTGTCAATGTATGTCTATTTTCATTTATTTAAAAGGTAAGTTTACCCAAATCTCTTTGGACTTTTGAGGTATGGCAGAGAGAATATTTCTTTCTATTTCTTCTGGTTTCAATTTTTTTTTTTCATAGCTGATAGGCATAAGTTTATCAGTTTGGTAGAGCTAAAGCCGTGTCATCAAGCACCCATCATCCTGTGTGGGCATTAGTTCCCTTTAGAATTAAATCCACTGGCTAACTCTGCCTTTCTTGTCAGAACACTGTGAGAAGGGTTTTAAAGTGGTAAAATCTGAAATCATCTGCTTTCACTTTGATTTGCTATATGTCTCTTCTATAATATGTTCTTAAAACTAGTTGTGACATCTTATAAAGACCGTACTTGAAGAGAATGTTATGCAGTAGAGTAATTTCTAGATCCCACCACCTTCTGTTATATAGGATATACTTATATATATGTTCTGTCTTGCAAAAGGAGGTGTCTTTCTATTTGCATGCTGTTCTTTCGTGCACTGTGTGAACAAGGACAAGGAATTTTTTTCTCTTCCAACAAAATGTTTACCTGATCTGTCAATTAAACTCTTTGTTCCATTGTCGTTTTAAAATGTTTTAACATACTTTAAAATGAAACATAAGCAAATTTTGAAACAAAATGTCATGTTGAAGGCAAATGAGCAGTATCTGTATTTTTAAGGCTTAAAAAAAAAATATTTCAACTTTTGCCATATTGAAAAAATTCCTAATAATTTTTTCCTAATTTGGTATGAATTCATAAAGTGTTTTGGGTGACACAAAACTACATTTTGACTCATTCTTATTTGCTACCTGGCTGTATATTAAAGCTGTCCTTAAAATTTAAAATTGTTCTTTGTTCTTCATGACAATTGATCGTTTTATCAAACACTGCCTGTGCAAGATTTTGAGGGTGTAGGTAGGTCCCAGCTGTACTTCTGTGCTCTTGCTGTTGCAAGTGTCAAGCATTACTGAAGGTGACTTTCAACAATGCAGTTTCCAAAATATTTTCTCAGGATGGAGAGTGTGAAATTTGAGTAGAGATGTAATCTTGGAAGATTTATAAGCAAAGTCCCATTTGGATTTAAAATAAGTAAATTGAATTAGATCTTATATTAGAACTTGTCTTAAATTAATGAACTTTTCAATTAAACTAGCTTCATTTAATGACTTACTTTAAGCTAATAAGCTATATGGCTGAAAGCTTTTGAGCAGCTGGCCTTACTGCAGCTTTGTCTTACACTATTCTCTACTTCAATGACTGTTCCAGAGTTCTGGTCAGGAAGGAAGATGTGGTGTCCACAGAAGTTTATACTTCCTGGATTTCAAAACTTTTATTCTGGGTCCTTTAAGAATAGGTTTCAAATTTCATTTTATATCAAGGGAAAACTTCGCTCCATTAACTCATTCACTGAAGAGTTCCAAGTCTTGAGCCTTTTACTGCACTTCTGTTAACTGACTGTGTCCTTAATCCCTTTACATTTTTGTCTTGTATCTGGTTACCAATAATATATTCCAGTGATTTGGTGCATAGCATTCACTACACTGTTCATAACAGTGCCGTGGACTTTAGCTGCAGACTTCCAAGCAGGTGGCTGTATTTACCAAAAGGATTATCTGTATCACTCATCTGTTTTCCCAGGCTTTTACCGAGTGGCATTTTTGAAGGAGATCTGAGTAGATTTGGGCTTTATGCAGGGTATTTTGGTTGCACTGCCTAACACTGGGTTAGCAGATGTTGACATTTCATTCTAAGTTAGCCAAGAAAATGCGATAGGTATAAAGGGAAAAAGATGTATCAATCCATTATTTCGTTCATTTCTGTAATTCTAAGCTATGATTGTTCACAGAAAGCTATTGTTTAAGCCATTTGTGTGCTGTTCCCTAAATATATTAAATAAGTATCATAGAACTAAGCTGTGATGCAAACTTTGGATCAAGGTAAGACCTTCCCCCAAAAGTTCAAGGCACTTATGTATGAGGATTTTGCTTCAGCGTGTCTCTAGTAAGGCCTTGTGTTCCTGCCCATAACAGTGATTTTAGTATAAACGCAACTTTATATATCTTTTTTGTATGTATTTGAAATGTTAGCACTATTACAAGATGCAATAAGGATATCAATTGAAATATCAGTTGTAAATTTATAGATGCTTTCTTGCTGATGTGAAAGCCCAGAGCGACTGAGTCATTCTGTGATAAGCATTTACTTTTACAGGGCCTGATTATGATAAACAAAAAAACCCCGAATGTATTTTGAAACCGGCCATCATGATGAGGACAACTCCCATATTTGCGAGGCTTTTGGGTGTACATGCACACATGTTTGTGGAGCTGCTAACCGGTAGAGCAGTACTAGTGTCAGTGGATTGAATGCCCTTGTGAGGCCATGAAATCTGTACTAGAACTGTCACTCTGGGGTCTGAATGCTTCCCAATGATGATGGTAAACAAGACGTCTAGTGCTACATATGACATTTGCTACCCATCCCTCTGCCATAGGAAAATGATTGTATCCTCATGCCTACACCCATTGAGGTCTTTTAACCCTCCAGACTGATCTGATATTCACTATAAAAGGTTAAACCAAGAAAGCTGAAGGGTTCTGTCAAGGTCTTCAGCTGGGTTGTTGAAAGACAGAGATCTCTCCATTGGTATTACCACCCCATGGTGTTATTTCTGGAGGATCTTTTTTATAGACCTCCACAAAAGAAGAAAAAAGACATTTGTATTGGTGGTGATTTACAGAAAACCACTGAGCCCTGAGGACCTCTGTTGTGCTGGGATGCAAAGTAAGAATGCAATTAAAATTGTTTAATTAGAACATTTGTCCTTCAGTGTATATGTCAGAGTCTTGACTCTGAGCAACCCGCAAACCTTTACAATGTTACTTTAGCCATCTTATTAGTTTTGCTCCATTTATCCCATGACTGTTTACTAGTGTGGAAGAAAAAAAATGAATTTGAAGATATGCATAGTATTTAGCGTGGGAAATTCCCATTCCAAACGAAGTCAACATGAAATTCCATTGAGGTTTGAAGCACTACTCAAAGCTTTTATAATCTGGTGATATTCAGTGTCTGTTCACTTTATTTATTTGGTTTTAGAAGTTCTTTGTGAAAATCTTTAATAGGCTCCTCCCATTTTCTTCGTTCAGCCACAGTGGTTTAATACTTTGAGGTTGAAATGAAAGGCTGTGTACTGGAAAGCGGGAAGGCTTTGTATTTAGAATTCCTATCAGTGCTAGGAATCCACATCCTTTAAATTTCCACTTAATAGTTTGGCGTTTTCCTCTGTGCCTTTTAAATGCTGTGCTGGGGAAGAGCTCAGGGAATTTAAACTGTGTGTTCACTCAGCTACTGATTTGCTTGTAACTATGGACAAGTCCAGTTCTTCAGTGAGTAATTCTGTTTCTGTGGGGTTTTGGGTGGTTTTTTTGTTTGTTTGTTTTGTTGTTAGTTTTGGTTTTGTTTGTTTAGTTTGTTTTCATGGTTCTCCTTTCTCAGTTTGACATTTTTAGGTCTCTAAAGATTCTACACAGCGTTATTGCCAGAACAGTAACAAGTAATTTCTGCTCATGATTTGTGGGTTGCAATGGATCGGGAATAAAAATTTGTTGGCAAACCAGTTCATTACACTTGGGAAAAATTAAGTATGGCAACCACCAAAAACATAGTAATGATAGCTCATCACAAAATCTTCCTCATCGCTTTCAAGGATTCCTTTTTTGCTTGCTAGCGTTGTAACCAACCAAGACAGAAATGCCAATGCCATTTCGCAGATTAAGGAATTCTAAAGGGCTTACTTGAAAAATACCTCATGCTATGCTGCCTGTGTTTGAATTACAAATGCAAAAATTTTGGTCTCTGGAAAAGGGGGACATCCGTTTTCTGCTTTCTCTTGCAAAGAATTGCATTGTGAGATAAAAGATATTTAACTAGAGAAAATTGTTTAATTATGTGCATTGCTGAAAAGAGTCACTGATGTACAAACTGGTTCTAATGTTTCAGCCATGGAGACACCTGATGGTGGATCAATGCACAACATGTCTCTGCTCCCTCCAGTCAACATCTTCTCGGAGATATACTCTGACATGTACAAAATTAAGCTGTGAACCATGCCCAACAGTAAGTGCAAGTGATCTAGGTGTTGGGGTTAAGAATATGTCTGATGTTCTTCATTGTCATGTTTTTCAATGTGTATACACGTTCATGTTCTGTACAACTCTGGGACATGTTGCCTTTCTTCAAGGTTGTCTGAGAAGTCATACCCCATGTTCTTCTTTACACAAATTAGATGAAAAATACCAAATATGATCTATATCTGCAATGTAGGAAAGGTAATCCACAGGCACATTTTATTGTGTATTTTAGACAACTTAAGGCAAAATAACAAATCACTGGCAACAGGAACTGCTGTGTCTTCTTTCCTACAGTATCATGTGTCCCTCCAGGAACCATGCTCTGCCAGTCCCCATGCTTCAGGACTTTCCTGTGACTATTCCAAATTATCTAATAGCTGAGCTCAGTAATGTTTCTTTCTCATTTTGAGCCATGCTTTAGGTGATTTGAGGTGATTGTCCCCAACAGTTCCACTGGCCTTTTTGAAGACTTTGCTGCTGCTTTGCTGTCAACATCTGCAAAGAATGAGCTTGGCTGGGAAAGCCAAAGGCAAATAGTTCACATTTTTACTTCACTGACCAACGGTGTGACTGGAGTGCTTGACTAGTTCTGCTCAATCATGTAGTTCCCTCTCTTAGCACCAATACCTCAAGTAGGAGACCTAAGCCACTCAGAGACTGGCTTAATCTCTCTCTGAAGAGCACAGAGCAGCAGCTAAGTTTCACAGAAAAAGGCTTAAATGCCCCTTCCTCTTCTGTCTTACCCTGGATAGTGAATGGAGCCCAATGTGCTCAACCAAACCTGTGCAAGTTGTAGTTGTTGCACCAAAAAAAACGGCATCTTTGACATGATCATACAAGATTTCCAGCTGATATCCAGGAGAGGCATATATTCATAGGGCCCCTGAAAAAGAGAGGGGCAGAGTTTTGGTTGAGTCCATTTTTTAATCCAGCAGAACTGGAAAGGACAATGTAGTAAGTCCAGGTTCTGAGATTTCATCTATGCTAATAAACAGAAGAGAGCAAGACTGCAGGCTCAATTAATGTCCTGCAACCACTTATCTTGAAGAATTGTCAGCAGTGTCCCAGATGGCCTGTTCTAACAAACAAACATCCAAATAATATCCTTTCAAAGGTCAATAGTTGTAACAACCCAAGGCCAGCCTGTTTTGTGGGGAGAATGCAGTTTAGATATGTATATGTGTTTCACTTCTCTGCAGGGTCAGCTGGCCTTGACCCCCTTTATTTGCTGGTATGTGTGTAGCCTGTGACAAAAGGGATAATCTGGAATACTTTGTGTGGTTCTGGACCCTAATATCAGCCTTCCTGTAAGGTATGATTGTAGAGACAGGCTTCTGAAATGAAAACAAATGGCCAAGCTCAGTCCTGAACATCATCTTCACTTCCACAAAAATATAATCTGGTAGATCAATGAAAAAAAACCGCAAAAACTCAGATTCACTAGAATGAATATGTGGCCAGAAACATGTGTGTATATATGTTCCTGCACAAAAATACAGGAACATCTATTCTTGATTTTCAATGCAAGGAGTCAGCTGTAGAAATTAAAGGTAGATGAGTCAATAAAATGCATGGTAAAAGAATGGTGAAACATTCCTCTCCTGCTTCTTTCACCACCCACACAATTCCCAAACAGCTCCTTTCCTGCCACCTGACCCAAAGGTACAGACTAAACAAAATCCCTGAAGAAAGGGCAATTTCCAATTGAGCTTATTAAGTGTTATGAACTTGTTTTTAGGAGATGTGCAGCTACCCAATGGAGGTTGCAGGTCTAGGTGTATATATCCATTTGTAGCCATTGTAATGAATCTGTAGAGCTTGAGGGGAAAAAAATATGAAATAAGATACAGAATGTCTTCATTCCCCCGAGGCCAGTGGGATTCACATGCATACTTTGGATCTTTCCTGTCTCAGAGTCGTTGATTTCAGATTGAAAGCAGTTCCTTCATAATGGATAAAATCATGGGCTAAGAGAATATACTCTCAGGAGCACCTGCTTTCTACTGGATGCTGAAGCTGTGAAAGTAAATGCACTGGTAATTGAAGTGCAGCCAACTGCAGCATATTCTGCTCATCAGGGTCATTTTTTTAGACATTTTATGGCCTACTTTAGGTGCTCACTTTTTTGCTAGTAGAGCAAGTTCACCTAAATAACAATGTTTTCTTCCAATAATTTAACAGTAACCCCCACCCTCCCAAAATTCTTTTTCTATAAAAAACATATGGATATCATGCATGGTTCCCCTCAACCAGAGTGTTTGTTGTCTTAAAAATGTTCAGCTCATCATAAGCAGCTGTTGGTTATGTGTAGCAGCTGGAGACATAACTGTGGGACCACTTCATGTGTTAACCCAGTTCCTCGCTGCTTTTTTGTTTGTCCTTTCCATTATCCACAATATACCTTTCTTTGTCTCCATCTAGTGCTGCTCATTCTCACATGCTCTTTTCCCTGCCACTGTTTCTTCCTCCTTGTGCCATTTGTAGGGTTCCATTATTCATCTTTCCTTTCTTTCTTTTACAGAATTACAGAAGGCAGGAAATCCCTGGCTCTTGCTGTGGAAAATGTGTGCCAACTTCATGTGGCATCAGGCTGAGAGATGGAAGGCTTAAATACCTTCAGGTAAGTTTTAAGCACTCTGTCTTCTGTTTATGAGTAAATGTAAATGTAGCACAGACCATTGGTGAAGCCAAGGAAAGTATATTGTTTTCCTCCTTTTTGATTAGGCGTCATGGTATTACTAGTGCCTTTTCTTTTGTATCTCAGAACGGTTTTTCAAGAAGTTTCTTTTTTTGTTGTTGCTGTTTGTAAATGAAAAAAGGAAACTTCATACCACAGTGTGAAATTATAGAGGGACATTCTAAATGCACCTGCAAGCATTAATATTATCAAGGAACTTTAACTGGAATGTGAGCTCAAACAAGTACTTAGAGAAAATTAAAACCTAATTTTAAATGAGAAGTAAATAATCTAAGTTGAAAATGTGAATTTTGAAAAAATGTTTCCAGCATGATAGGCTCTTAAAAGAGAGTGGATATTTTCTGGTTAAAACCCATCAGCTCATCACAATATAGCATATAACGTTTTCTCTTATTCTATTCCTGAGCTAAGTTTTAAATGTGGAGAGTATGGAAAGAGCAACAGAGCTGGGAAAGGGTCTGGAGCACAATTCCTGTGAGGAGTGAATGAGGGAACTGCAGGTGTTCAGCCTGGAGAAGGGGAGGCTGAACGGAGACCTTAGTGCTCTCTACAACTACCTGAAATGAGGGTGCAGAGAGATGGGGGTTGGTCTCCCAAGTGACAAGCAGTAAGATGAAAGAAAACAGCCAAACATTGCACCAGGGGAGGTTTAGATTGGATAATAGGGAAAATTTCTTCACCAAAATGGTTGTCAGGCACTGGAATAGGCTGCCCAGGGAGGTGGTTGAGTCACCATCCCTGGAGGTGTTTAAAAGATGCGTAGATGTGGTGCTTAGAGACATGGTTTGGTAGTGTACTTGGTAGTGTTAGGTTAATGATTGGACTTGATTATTTTAAAGATTTTTCCAACCTAAATGATTCTATGTGGGGGAGTGACAGTGTGATTTGATGTATTTTTTTTTTTAAGAAGTTCCCAACTCAGCCAGAAGTTAAATATTCATATACATGTGTCTTTAAAAGAAAATTTATAGGTCAAACTCTCAAGTTTCTCACTTAGACAAGTTTCTTCTTTAAATTAATGGAATTTTCTTCTCTATTAATAGCTGAAAAAAGTCAGGTTTTGACAGTTTGACTGAGCTGTAATCAGTATAGCTATGGAAGTAAACAGAAGATGATGACTTTGTTGATAAACTATTTTTTTTTTTTTTTTTACTCTTTACTGGAGTTTTCCATGTTTTATAAATTTCACCACCATGGTACATTAATTGAAATATCACTAAAGGAATAACCAGTTTGTATAGTATCCTGACAACTTACTGTCCCATGTTGTTTCTGTGTAAAGCTAACAGCCTTTAAATCTTTGCAGCCAAATGAATCCCTTCAGGATGGCTGTGATAGTCACTCCTGTAAAGTAAATGAGAAAGGGGAATTTATCTGGGAAAGGAGAATCACTGGCTGTCCTCCATTTGATTCCAGAAGATGTTTGACTGAAGGAGTAAGTAGTGAAACGCATCCTGTTTCCTAATAGACTCTGTCATGTTAATGGTTCTGTATAGTGGTACCTGATGTGTATAGAGTGGGAAACCCCAACCCTCTCCCAGCCTTTTTCTGTGAATCCTCATATAAAGCACTGAGACATTTTTTTCTCTACTCTTGTATGAGCTTAGGGAAGGGAATTTTCACAATGCTGCAGGAAGAACGCAAACTTCCACATTTGCAGTTTGGTGTAACGGTACGATAAAACCCCTCTCAGCATGCCCACCCAGCCTTCCTGTGATTTGAGGTTAGCCATAAACTGAGGAACAGTGTGCAGGTTGAGGTGCAGCACGTGGGGTCCTGCTTTTGCTAGCATCACACAGGTGTTTATATCCACTTGTCCCCAGTTTCTTGGGCATGACAGGAAGCAGGAAACCTTTAGCAAAGCCTGTGCCCAACCTCTCTCAGCAAACGCATCAAGCAAGTGGAGGATTACACAGTTATAATGCAAGAAGAATAAAGTTTCTAGAGTGCATTTCTCACTTTGTGAAATCACTGTAGCACACAGTTGTGTTATACAAACAAAGATTTAGAAAAATGCTGGATTATGTGACAGGCTTGGGGTTATCCTAAAGGTCTTCATTGTAAATAATGAAAAATAGCATACTTTTCAACCAGAACTTCCCAAACTGTGTTTATTCTCCTCCCATCCAAAATCCCCAAACTATTTCAGCTAAAAAATGAGTGGGTTTCACCTAGTTACAGTTGGAAAGCTTAGTTTTTTTAATTTAAAAAGCCTATGAAATTTTGCATGTAACTTCAGGTGTTTAGTGCAACAACAGTATCACCCTGCAGTATAAATATTTCTCCATTTTTCCTTTCTCTATGGGATTTCAGTAGTTTTCCACCATACATCTATTTCTGAGAATGATTTTCTACATGGTATTAATGAAACAAGAAACATAGAATTTTTGGCTGTTAAAACTTATTTGACAGATGTGATATTTTATGATGATTTGCCTGTATATTTTCAGCTGTTGTGGAATAGGCATGCTTTCATATACATTGCTCAAAAAATAATGAAGAGTGACTGTTTAACTTCCTTTCTTAAACAGACATAAGGCTTGAATGCTGTTGGTTTTATCACTGTGTTTCCCACAGATTTAATTGTATTCAATGTCTTTACTTTAGAGAGCTCCTAATATAAGGTGAGAACAATATTTTCAGGTGTTGGACTTGCTAATAGAGTCAATTATTTCCAATCAGCTATCATCAAGTACAACCACAGATTCAAAACCTTCCAATGGATAACGAGATGTAGATTTATATTTTTGTACAATATAGAAATACAATTTTCTTGCCTAATACCCTACATGAAACATCTCTTTGTATTCTTGCAGGAGGACAAATGTGTATTACACGTGCCAAAATAAAGTTTTCTTTTTTTGTTGTTTTAGGGCAGAATTGCAAAAATTGGCAATACCTGCTGTGACACATGTAAGTAAATAAGCCAAAAGTCTTGTCTAGAAATTGCAGAGTGTAAACTACTGGGTAAGGAGTTACGTTTTGCATAAGATGGAGTTTAATGAAATAGAGCTAAGCAATGTGGTTAAAAAAAACCATTGAACAAGTCCAGCCTCTGACTGGGATACTGCTATCCTGTTTTGTCCACTAGAACATGTGTTTTGACAGTATTCACAAGTGCTTAGAAAGAAATAGATACTCTCCACATTTTATGCAGATGTTAATTATGAATGTTTTATTTTATTGCTCATCTAAAGATAATAGGAACAGTATTGCACATACAAGTTGACAAGTCACATAACCTGATACTGAATATGTGAGGTAACCACTTCATGAATAATCAATCAACTTTATATCAACCCCTGTGTCAGTAATGTAATTTTGATTGGTTTTTGATAATGCAATAACCAAAAAATGGTAGGAGAAATGCTTGTTAAAGGTGCATTCCTATTGAACACCCTGACTGTATCTTAAATTTGGTAGTTTAGGAGTTAGTCCTGCAACTCCTAATTTCATGCATCATTGTGTGACATCCAAATGTCAGGCAGGCTGTGAGGATAGGATGGTTTTGCTTACATGAGGAAGGATTGCATGGTTGGGTTCTAATTTATAAAATGAATCTCTGATGCTTTTGTGAACAGACAGCCTCTCAGTTTTCTCCTTTGTAAGTAAAAATTAATAGTACTGCAGCTCATTTAAAATAAAAAAAAAAGTAACGATTGATATTTTCTTAAGGTCAGAATATCAACCTCTTGTCTGTCTTTTGTTATCTTTTTATTTTCTTTTTTCTCCTCTGTGCATGTGCTAATAAATAAAAGATGGCCAGCATAGCAGCCCATCACCACACTGGCACATTAACTGCTGCAATAATACCCCTGATGAAGGACATTAACTCCTAGAGGGTTTGCAGCCATTGCCTGTCTGTATAATCACTGAGTTCCAGCTTGTGAAATAGAAGTCAGAAAGCTATTGATATAAACTGTCATCAAATGGCTCAAACAGGTAATTTAGTTAAGAGAGCGTTAATCAACAAGGCTTCAAGTAAGGAATACTGAAAATTATGTATTAACAAAATCACATTGTAAGATTTAAAAGGTAGGGCGCTGGGCAGGCTCTACTAATTGAGAATGCCTCCCAGTGCAATTGAGGAGAGGAGAAACCCAGTTCCAAAGGAGCACAGCTCAATACATATATTTATTTAACAGTTACAGTGATTTAAAAGTGATACCTCCTTGCAGCAGCAAAAGCAAACGGATCTAAGTGCCTAAAAACACTCATATGGTGTGGACCTTCAAATCCTTATTCCCACTGATGTTTTTTAGATATAGCTCAAAACTGCAAGTCCTGTATTATAGCACATTTCTATTCCTGGTCACTTCCCTATTCAGGGCCCTTCATAAGGAAAAAGCAAACATACTGCATCCAGCCAACTAACCACAGGTTATCAGCTGAAGGACGGTGATTAACACATATCTTTGAATCAAGCAGATACTTACAGATACAAAACACTCTCTCTCTCTCTTCTGTATTTATATCTTTCTACCAGGGCACTCAGTAGCAACATGCAGTCTGTTACACAGTTTACAGGTAACACCAAGGATTGAAATAGCTACCGTAAAACCACAGTAATTTAGTTATTCTTAAAAGTCAGAAAAGAGAATAATCAGTTTCTCATGGGCACAGAGACTTAGACATAGGTTACATTGCCTTTCCAGGTCTTGAGAAAGTTCATCTTTCAGACATCTCAGTACCATAAAGAATTTGTTCTCTCAAGTGCAAAGCACAGTTCAGGGTGGTGCCTTTGGTTCAGCGGAGTCATACGTGGCTTTGAGCAATGGTTGTTTAAGAAGCCAATTTCCCTTTCTATGTTATGCCTTGGCAATCGGAGTTTGTTAGTGTGCCTGAGGGCATTGTTCCAGGTTTCAGGTATGTAGGAACACATAAGAACAGGCTTATTTACTTATTGTGTGCATGGTACTAGCAAAAGACTTATTATTTGCAAAGTATATTCCTTATTTTCCCACTTAGCAAAGAATTTGGATCTCTGCTTCTTACCTCTTTACCTGGTTGATCTCAGTTGTATATGGCTTGTTAAGTTACCAGCACTTGCTTTTGCAAAGGACCCACAATCTACAAAAAAAGTAAATGAGAGTAGTAAAGTAACTGGAGCACAAGCTGATAAGTCAGGATCAAAAAGGTGATGAAGCTGTGTTGAGTCTGAAGACAGTTATTTTGTTTGGGGTTTTCAGTTGTGTGGACACAGTTGTGTATTCCTTCCAGGAGAAGTTTATCAAATGAAGTGATGAAATAATTAAAAAAGAACTGGGAGTTCCCGTCCTGGAGCCAGAAACACATTTCAAGTGGTTGTTTGTTTGGTGGTGTTTTTTTTTTTATTATTTTTTCTTTTTAATGTAATGTAAACCCTTAGCAAGGCACAGAGCCAATTTGGTACTAACGTTCCCATGGAAAAGGTATTGAAAGCTATGTTTGCTGCTAGGAAGATGGCTACATTTCTCTTCAATCTGTATATGTACTTAGTTATGCAGATGTCCAGCTGAATTCCTTCAGCTCTGTGTAACACTATGTAAAAAATAGTCCAGTATTCTGGTAAATACAGAAATTCCACTGGTTAGCTAGAAATGAGTAAAAGTAGGAACCTGTCTTTACATAGAGACATAGCACTATGTTAACACTACAAAAAACTGCTGTTTGCAGTGCATAAAATATCCACTTAAACAGACAATACCTCCTTCATAAGTCTTTAGATGTGAACCAAAACAGACAAGGGTGTTCAGAACAAAATATTCTGCATTAGTCTTGATTTGAGCATGTCAACGGTGAGGTTCTGTTCAAAAGTGGAGGAGCTGAGTCACTGGGTTTACTACCACAGTTCACAGATCATAGCATCCCTCACTTTCCAAAGAGGGATCAGCGGATTCCCTGAGCTCGCACCCTCCACGTACAAGTCCAGACCTGCTGCCACTTGTGTGGCGTCTTCCTAGATGGAAAAAAACCCTACCATTAGTAGCACAAAGTACTGGAAAACAAGTATCAGAATATTTCATGGCTTACAGAGGACAGTGGACACGCATTCACAAGAACACTCGGTACTCTGGTAAACACAAACAGCACCCACATTCTCATCCTGATTCCCACTCTGGCTGATCAGGATAAAGGTCCTTAGTCGTCTTAGGCACTCACTCTGTTCAGAAACTGGCCCTGCATCCCTGCTAACCTAGACTCATGGGCCCTATGACCTGTGATCCAATTCTAGTTTCTGGTACTTGAGCCTCTTTACACACATATCCACACCAAACAGAGAGCCCATCACCCAGAACAAGTAGTTAGAAAAGGATTTAAATAAGAAGAAAGGGCAGACTGCATTGATGAAACATAGGGCAAGATCAGACAAAAGTACGGACTGGCAGATGTTTAACAGGCAACCAGCTCCGTTTATGCCTTTATCCATCCATTTTCCCATGCTTGTGCCTCACCAAAGCACCTTGATCTCTCTCTCCCCTCACCTTTGGTTTCTACCTTAAAAATCCTACAATAATTGAGTCTTGTAAAACCCTAAAATGCTGTTCCCTAGCATCCTTTAAGGAATCCCACACAGTCCTGTAGACAGTGACCCACCTCAGCTGGTAAGGTGATCTGGAGAGCAGCTTCTACTGACTCATCTTGAAGGGCATCATCCCAAGACAATGGGGTCTCTCTCCTGTGTCATCCCCATAACACCCAGCTCAGTGTTTCTCTGATCAGGTTATTGGGGTTCCCATGTGTGTCATCTTCTTGCTTGCCCAATGTACCATTGAACTATCTTTAAAAGGATAGTTGTCTAACACAGAAGCCAACAGTAACAGGTAAACACTAGATGGCAAAGTGCCTTTTAGAATAAAGCAGTCAGTTGAAAAAAAACATGAGGGAAACCTCATGGAGTTTTAGGCCTTAGTGTGATATAGTCACACAGCTCTAGATTAATTACTCTAAGGAAGCACACTTAATTATCTTGCCAGGGATCTTACCCATAATGAAATCTCACTAACAGCAGTTTCAGTGATAAGGAGGAGTTAAAAAAGGCAATTGTCAGCATTATCAAACACTTTTTTTCCCCCCTCTTTAAAAAACTTGATAGGTGTGGAAGTGGAATGTCGACCAGTAAGTACCAGACTGCAGTATAAGAATATCAATGGATGTGTGACTGAAAAGGAAGTGCCTATTTCTCATTGTGAGGTAAATAACAAAAGCAACCCCCCTGCCCCAAGACCTGCCCTTGCCTCCTTTCTCTCTTCTACAAGGGAAACCTTTGCCTCTACTAGGACTTCATTTCAGTAAGTGAAGCATCAGCTTCTGTCCTCCTCTTTGTTTCACTTGAACAGTGTAAACCTCATCGGCAGTTATTTCCTAAAGTAATCTGGTGATCCTGAATTTTCCCTAATCAAGCCAGCAAGAAAAAGGCACATCTAAGTCATAAAGGCTTTTTTCATACCCCTCTCCTTTTCTTCCATCAGAAGCATATCCCTCTTCTGGCTCTGAAGTTGATTTATGAGAGTATAAATAGTTATTTAAATGCATGATACTTTAACACGCATTTAAACTTGAGTGCTGTGACTTGACTTCTGTGCTCTATAACCTCTGTGACTCCTCCGTTGGTCTGCACACTAAGATGTTGTGTTCTGTATGTCTTGTGCGTTTCTTGTATAATCAGATTAGGAATTTAATTTCCTGCCCATCACTGCTTACACCTTACAGAGCAACTTCCATTGGAAACAGGAGCATGGCTTCCCTTCTGGGTGTTCCCAGCTCTCTGGGATTGGGAACCAAAGGTAACATTCTCTTCCCAGACTGGGTTGTGGCAGGATAAATGCTCAGTCTGATAAGGATTGTATACAACCCTTGTACATAATCCAAACTGTGGCATACAAGATGGTAGTCAAGAAGATGGCTTGTATGCAGCCCCCTTTAGCCACCAGGTCATATATATTGAAGATTCCCCTGCAAAAGTACAGGTTTTATGTTGTGAATCTAGCCACACATTGAGTAAACTAGATACTCCTGCTATAGCTGGTATTGAGTACACTTTTTCTAAGGTCCTCGTGATAATTTTTTGCTTTCTTTTGGTATTAATCTCAGATGTAAGAGAGCAGAGCCACAAAAAAAAAAAAAAAAAAGGACTCTGTCAGAGTTTGATGTGCAGCCTTTTATTTTTTTAGATCATGAAAGAATATAGCAATGGGCATTGACAGCTCAGTCTAAATTAGTAAAGTGGGCAAACAAGTAGAAGAAAGAAAAAGAGAAACCAGCAGGACAACGGATGCGTAGCTTGTAATACCTGTGCTAAAGCACTTTCTGAACGCATGATCTCATACAGCTGACGCAATAACCATATGTTCTTAGAAGCCAACACAATAGCTCTGGATATTGCCTATGCTATTTTAAATTCTAGGGCTTTTTTTGTGTAACCAGTTTCTTCACCTCTCCTTTGCTATGCTTATGCTCATGACATTACTCTTTGACCAGCACCCCGCTTTCTGGAATCAGATACCTGTTTCTGAGTTTGTGGTTTACAGCAGGCGACTGAACTAAAAGCGAAGTTGTCCATAGATGTTTTGAAGGGAAGAACCTGGATTCTAATTGCACTGAGGTCTGGCACTGATTAAGCTTGGTATCTCTTTTTTTCCGTTTAGGGCAAGTGCAGAAGCAATACCAGGTACTCTGTTCAGACAGGGAAGTGGGAAGACCTGTGCAGCTGCTGTACAGCCACTCAAACCACCATAGTCACGATCCCCCTGCGGTGTGCCAATGGGACAGTGGTGCAGCATTACATCCCTTCTGCCTCTCAGTGTGAATGTTATTCTCGGAAGTGTACAGAATGAGTATCTCCAAGAACCCCAATTGTGTAATCTCAAGTTTTATGATGAAGGAACTTCACAGTGCAAGCCTCATTTTCTCTCTGTAGACGATTTTATCCAGTAGAATCCTGACTAACTAATTGCACCAATATAACAAACAATAAAATTTACTAGCACAACAGAGCATTTTCTGATTATTTTTGGGTTTGTTTATAGGTTGTATGGTTCTCCTTAATCTTCACTATAGAGAGTAATCCATATTATTAAAAAAACCCAAATCCCCCAAACCTGCAAAACTACAAGAAGCCTAGCAGAAAAGGTCAGGTAATCAGATTAACCTTGAGCAGTTTTTAGCTTGGCATCTGTAGAAATGGAAAACATTTCAGAGGATATTGTCACCGTTGCCCCTGGGTCACAGGAAGGAAATTTTTGAGATGAAGAGCTAATGCTCCTCACATGAATGCCAATGTCACATGATTAAGTGGGTCAGAACACCTCCCCATCGGCATGAATGGCTGCCTTTGGGAGAAAAAAACCTACTCCCTTTGTGCTTTCAACTAAAAAGCCAAGTTGTATTCCTTTTTGATAGGAACCAGGCAGATCCCTGCTGCTTGTCTTCTGCCATTTAGCTGTGGATTCAACACATTGAGTTGTAGGCCCTTTTTGCCCTTATTATTCATTCAAGACATCCTCTGTTGCTGAACAGTGCCATGAGAAGCACAGGCCTTCTATGCATCTCTCTTTCTTCTGCTGTGGGACCGCAATAATCCCGGGGAGAGGAACCAAGTTTTAATTGACACCAGCCTCACTTACTGCAGTAGATCTCTGTCACCGGTTTTTCTCCATCCTTGCACTAGCTCCCTGTTGTAGCTGCCTCTGGATATTAAGCTTCCTGACAGATGGATTTGGGTCGCCCAGGTAATCAGCTGCACAGCAGCTCATCTGCAGCTGCAAATAAGCAACTCTTGGGACAGCAGCCTGCAACATCAGGGAGGACGGGAGAAAAGGAGTGGATTATCGCTCTCTACAACTATGTGAAAGGAGGGTGCAGAGAGGTGGGTCTTGGTCTCTGCTCCCAAGTGAAAAGTGATAGGACAAGAGGAAACGGCCTCAAGTTGCACCAGGGGAGGTTTAGATTGGCTATTAGGAAAAAATTCTTAACTGAAAGGGCTGTCAGACACTGGAACAGGCTGCCCAGCGAAGTGGTTGAGTCACCATCCCTGGAGGTACTGAAAAGGTCTGTGGATGATGCACTTAGGGACATGGTTTAGTGGTGGACTTGGTAGTGTTTGGTTAACAGTTGGAATTGATGTTCTTAAAGGTCTTTTCCAACCTAAAAATAAAAATCTGTTGTTTTGTAAAAAGCAATGTCTTCCCCTTACCATCACTGTACAGCCCCTTTGTTTCCATTGGTGCCCTCACCCAGACTGACCTCTCTTAGCTCATGAAAGCTGACAGGATTACAGCCTAAGCCTTCATGGCTGCAGACAGGTCTTCTAATCAGATAATTGTATGAGTCAGGAACCAGCTTATTGACATGGGGAGGACACACAGGAGCATCCATAAGGCATCGATGGAGCCACAGTTTTCTGAACTTCTGAAAAGCAGACATGCTTTCAGATAGAATTTTTCGGTGTTTTCCACCAGCAACCAAGTGAAACTTTTTGACAGATTTGACCAACAGAGGGGCAAGCATTCCTGCTTTCATCACTTCTACCTCAATTAACAAGAAAAATGTGGATCTAAGTGTCTCAAGAGAGAAAAAGACTAAAATAAAGATATTGTCTAGAGCAATTAGTATTTTTTTAAGGAACTCTAGATTATTGGAAAACTGCTTGATTATAGGATCAAACTCAGAGCAGATGTAGCTCAGTGAAATCAGATAAGCAGAACTGTATTAAGACATGACACAGGTTCAAGAATATGTGTCATACTACGTGGCTTTTCTTCACCTTCCTTCGTTGAAATTTTGCTTTCAGTATCTAGGGCAGCATATGGACTAAAATAGGCACACAATATACCCCATGAGAACTTATTGGGTTTTCTTACAGAATAGAGTTCTGTGGAGTTCTGTATGATCTATATGTTATTACTTGTGCCTGACTAGTGTTTATATATTCCAAGTAAAAGCAAGGCTTGTTGTGTTCAAGGCCAGAAAAAGCATCTCCCTTGAAAATCCTGTTATAGACAAGCTAGAAAGAGCAGGAGAAAGTGAATATTATGTCTACATTAACAGACTGAGAAGGTACATCAATTTTTGGCCTTGACCTGCTGCCATGAGAATCAAGAGTTTTCAGGTAGCCTGCCCAAAAAAATGCTGCCTTTGGTCTAAGGCTCTGGTGGTGCCAGTGTGGAAACGGGCTTGGACATCCTCCATGCAGGTCGCGATTGCCACAGCCCAGTGCCACTTAGTGCACCTCTGCTATTTTCAGAAGCATTATTTCATGACAGCAGTGAAGAACAAAATCAGGCCTGTAATCAAGTACCTGCTTAGTGGAGAGCTGTGCACACAAGCAGTAGTAGTGTGCTGGCACATCAGACAGTGTTGTACACCGGGCTGATCCATTAATATTCACCACCAGCAGCCAGGCTTTGAGGAACATTGTTTTTCATCTTGTACATGCTGCTTGTGAGACTGGATGGTTTTGAGCTACCTTAGTCTTTGCTTTTCCACCAGTGATTCCAAACTCCTCCCGCCACTTCAGAAGACTAGCTGGATCATTGAGCATGCAACAGGATAGATTTACAGGAACTTTAAATGGATTTGGGGAGGAGTCTTATGTAACTTCTTAATTATTAAAAGCATCTAATCTCCCTGCTAACTTTTATGACTTCCAGGCACCACTCCTCTGCAGCAAGTGAAACACAATCTGGTATATTGGCATTATTTGTTGAAGCTCTGCACTGTCAACTAACACCATACTCAGGTACCTTAGGAAACACAGTGATGCCCAGGTATGATTTTCTCTATTGGAAAGTGTCCTTAGAGTACATACCCAGCTCCATTTTAACCAGCTGGATATTGCTTCCTCCTCATATTGCCTCCTGTGTATATTATTTATTACCTGAGCTAACTGTATTACCTGTAATGGACCCATCCTTATGGTTTATAGGAGCTAGTAATCTGAACCTGTGCAGGCAGAGCTTCGTGTCCTCAGGGATCCCAGCAGGACCTGGCTCTACATTCCTATACGATTCCAAAATTAGTAGGTATGCCTTTCTGTTTTAGTATTTAATTGGTGCAGCATATAATGTGAATATAAAATAGCATAATTTTCAGCAAGTTTTTGTTCCCCTCTCCTAGAGATAAGTGTATACAAAGCAGTAAGTTTGCTATCTATCCAGGGAGTTATAAAACATCAAGGTTATAAAATATCAAGGCAAAACGCTGTTCAACAGTTGAGTTGGACTTCCCTTGGAGTATTCTCTGATCCCACGTTATTAGCAAAAAATTACCAGGAGCTCTATGTGATTGCACCATTGCCCTGTGCCAAGAAAGCATAAACTACAGTGAGGTCTCTGCCTCTGTGAAGACTGGAGAAAAGCGATCAAGCAAAGAGCAATTTGCTTGTTCAAATGGATGGGGTGGTTGTGCCGTCCAAAAAATATTACAGGGAGACAAACTTGTATGCATGGGCTAGTGTGCGAACAACCAGCCTGTATGACATAGCATCCTCCCTGCCTGCTAGAGAGCTTACTCACAGCAAGTGAGAGCACCTTTTCTTATATTTTTTTTTTTTTTTTTTTAATTTCTGTAATCTAATAGTTTTTAGATTGGTCAGTCCAGAAGCTGTGGCATCCAGGTTGTTCCCTGTTTTGTAACTGAAGACAGTTTCTAAATGAAGTTCTGAGATTAACGTAAGATACTAGCAGGGTCAGAGGGATAAGTATTTCATACCTATTGGTACCTTTCTTAGAAATTCGAGGATATCATTCCAAAGGATGGACTAAGAAGAGTGGGGTGATTTAACTTTTCCTTATCTGAAGACATTATTCTATGTGAATAGTAAAGCAAGTGCTAAGGAAGTATTCTGTAACCTTTACTGTACTCGTCTTCCCTATATGCACAAGGAAACACCTTATTGTTACTTTTCCCCTTTTGCCAAGGGTAAGATGTAGTGCAGAAAAGTTTGATTTACCTGTGTAAAGCTGTTCAAGACAATCAGGCTTCTTGACCTGCCTCCCTTTTAAGTAAAATCAGGCACATGACATTAGTGTAGGTTGCACATGACATTAGTGTAGGTTACACATAAAATTCCTCCTGTGGCACTTCAGTTGAGCCAAAGTGAACAGATGAACACAATCTAATTTAATTTCATTCTGTTTTGTCTGTCTATAGTTCTTTCATTAAAAGGACAACTACTCAGTGAAAATTTATCCAGAGTTTAAACCAGAACATGTATTTCCTAGCCTTGCTGGGAATATTTTACAACACGCAGCCCAGGTTTTGGGACACAACAGCCATACTGCGCCCTGTACAAACTCACTGTCTTTGATAGCTTAGCCACAGCACATCAATACATCTCTCTGTGATACAGACAACTGCTGTTTTTGATGGTGATGACACAGTGTGAGGTCCTAATTCACAAGCTAGTAGAAACTGTACTTCATTCAGTCATTCAATGAATGCATTTCCCCCTCTCACATGAGAAACTGTTGCAGTGTCATAAATAGGCTAAAAGAAGAAAAAAATTTGAACATCAAATAGTTACACTTCCCTCCAATTATCATCAGCAAATTAAAGCCCTTTCTCAGATGGTATTAGTCATCAACAACTTTTCTTTCCAGTACATTGCTTAAATCGTAAGGTTGAAGGCTAAGCAGGATCCATCACCTCTTCTGATTAGACAGTTGATTACAAGATAATCCCCTGAATATTTCATGCAGGAATGACAGTGCAGCATCCAGGCAGTAAGGTAACTTGAGTAGTTGAGGCAGAGCCTTATAAAAAGTTTTCTGCGCTTACCTCCTATCTAGAAGCTCTGTAAAGCTTTGCAGATATAAAGACACTCTTCCCCATAGAAACCAACTCCAAGATAGTCTAATCCTTGAATAATGTTTTTTTGGACAGAGCTGGCTCTGATGTAGAGCCCTGGTTTTGCATTAGCTTTTTTCTTTTTCCTCTCCTCCAATCCCTCTTCACTGCCTTCTGGAGACTTAGGACAAAATATGCCTAATGCACAGAGAATTCCCATGGCCTCTCAGGTAATGGGACTTTTTGCCTTTCTCCCTCTTTTCCTTAGTGGCGGTAAGCACCAAAACAGAAGGTCTCGCTAATTAACTTCAGTGTGTGGTTTTCTTAAGCCAGGATGGAAATAGCTGCTAGTGCTGCTCACTACTTAAGCCAGTGCAGAAGCAGATTGTGCACACAATCAGCATAGCCACATCCTATTAGCACTGACGCAACTTCCAGCCAAACCTCCAGGCAACATGGAAACATGCACACTCGGTAAGTTTATTCTCTGCTTCATTGTTAATTGCTGTCTGTGAAGTTGAATAGGTGGAAAGGGGGTGGGGAACAGAGAAAGGAATACTTAGAATGGAACTCTGTGTCTTCTTTCAGGACATTTTCAAAATGAAAAAAAAAAGCTGACTCTGTGGCCCAAGTTACATACAGACAGCTCAGAGATAAAACAGAGTTCATTTCTTCCAAAGTCTCAGGAGTGCAGCTGTGGGTCAGTGTTCTGATCCATGTGGAAAAGACAACCATTAGACAAATGCTTTGTGCTGGACTTCTGCTGTTTCCATCTGCATTTGCCTTATTGCAATGAAACTGGGGGAGGTGAGCAATATCCTTTTTCAGAAGATAATGTGCAACTGTGAGCTTTCAGTTCCCACATGCAAAGAACAAATCTGCTCAGTGCATAACACCTTTTGTTTGAGTTCCCAGTGTTCAAGTTTAGAATAACGTTCAGTACTGATACTGTGTCACCATTACTTTACTGCTACAGTCAAAAGCTCTGTGGTTGTTTCCACATTATCTCATTGTTTCTGTGTCCGTAGCTCTGCTGTGAACTCCAAACTACCATGCAGCTCCAAATGCTGCTATTTCTGTGCTCTCCCCTCCAGTCGCCTTCCTAAAAAAATTTGCATAGCAGGCCACAGTATGCTGAGAGCCACTAGATTTAATGCCTACTGCTGATCTTTGTTGAGTTATTCCAGTGATGTTTTACTACCCCTGATCCTTCACTGTTGGAATTAGTCCTGATATATACTTTATGTCAGAAAAAATCAGGTACTTTACATGCAAAGTAGAATTAAAACCAAAACCAAACAAACCAGGAGGGGAGTCTGTAAAGTTATGCACACAGTTGTATTATGTAGATACAGCTCCATTAAGCTTCAGATAATGCAAACATTCATAAGGCAGCCCAGGTTTTTATTTTATACTCTGTCATTCCCGTATCTACCTCCACACCTCTATTCTGTTTCCTTCATTCTTGACCCTTCAGGTTCACAGTCTTCTAACCTTTAAGAGATTCTCTGGCTCATGGCATGTGCTAGATGTGAGTGAGCATCTCTGTTAACTCAGGTGTATTCTTCCAGCTCCTAATGCCAGAACTGAGGGCTCCTGTGTACAAGGGGCTACCAAAGAGCACAACCGTATGGTTTACATTTGTGTCTGTGACCATAGCAATTTAGGCCAGTCAAAGCCAGAAAAGAGCCACGCTCCCTCTTGCCTGCCCCTGTCTGTTTGAGGTGCTGCAATGCTGTTGTTTCTGGCAAGAAACAACAGCAGTTCAGGGGCAGCCTGTCAGGGCCCAGAGTGCATCCCCCTTCTAGGTGTTTAGCCACATTAAAGAATATAGCTGGCTGTGTCCAAGACCAGCTCCTTCACTGACCAGAGCTGTTATGAAGAACGCTGAAGTGAGAACCTGCCCTCCTTTCCCTTGGGAACGCTTTTTAAGCTGGGACTTTACCTCTCACCCTGCCTGTGCTGCATTGCAGCTGAGCAGCAGCTACATCTACCCAGTCTCGGACATTCACTGGTCTAGCCCTGACCTGTACCCAGAGTCTCTGCTTTCTGACTTCACCTTGGACCTGCCTCGTGCCTGCTGCCTTGCTGTGGGATCACTGAGCTGTATCCAATCCTGATCACCACCTCCAGCCTTGATCCTGACCTGGACTTGCTGATCTGCATCTGGGCTCCCTGTCAGCAGGGCCACTCACTGGTCTGCTCTACGATGCACTGCTTCAGGCTCACCTTCCCCCATGGAGCAGGTGGCCATAGGCTTCCTTTTTCCTGAAATGATTGTATGAGGATTTTTATTATCCTTTGTGCCAGTAACTCTTACTTAAAGAATCAGTGAACCTGCAGTCAGACAAAGGATCGGAGGGTTACGGACAAGTTGCTCTGCTTACCACATATTAATGGCTTCCAGAATCATTATAGTCACCATGTCATGGTAATATGGGAAGAAGCTCAGCTTGTGCCAGAATTACTTCTTGTGCACAGCTCCACCAAAGTCAGCTCAGCTACAGTGGAGTGTGCTTTCCTCCACTGTGTCTTCTACCATTAGTGCTTTTTAAGAATGACAGGAATTAAAGAGCAACAAAGAATTTTTTATTGCCTGTAATGCTCTCTAATGCAGCCTGGGACATATTAAAGCACATTTTAGATCAGAGGGTATGAAGCCTACCATGGAGAGGAGGAAGCTTCTGGGAAATGGAAGTATAGGTGTGGGTTGGAGGAAGTAACAAGGGTTAAGACAAGATTGAAGATGAAAGTCTTGCTAACACTTAGGGTATGCAGCACAGCCTCACACAATTCTCTGTCAACTTCCCATCTTCATATTGTTCCAGCCATATGCCATGAGCTAGCAGACCAGGGGAATGAATCTAGGGATACAATCAAAGGGAGGAAGAAGTGGAGCAGGAAGTAGAAAACAGAATTTTTTCAGGTTTGCCGCTTCCTACTTGTTCACCCACAGTTCAGTTTCCACCAAGAGACAAGAGATCCAAATTTGCAGCCTGCAGTTTGAGTGCTCATACAGTACATCTCAGACTGTAGATGGGAAGGGCAAAGCCACCTATGAGAAGTACTGGCTAATGCCTTTGACATCCTGGGTGCAGCAGCCTGTCTGGACCCCATTCCAACATTCAGTTTGAAATGCCACATCCAGACCCTCCGGGATGCTCAGCAAGGAGAATCTCTTGGGTAGGACTCAGTATTTCAGTTGTGACCCTTTACTTTTGGCCATACACAACACTGTTTCCCTCTGCTTTCCAGCCTCCACAATATGATCAGAAATGAAATACTCTTTAGAGAGAGAACTGTCTAATGCTAGCTTTAGTTATGGGACTGATTTTAGCAGAAGCAGTTAAGTAGTAGATGACTAAACATTTAAATAGTTCTTAAACCAACCTGAAGAAAGTAACATTGGATGTCTCAGATTTAATGGTCAAACTCTATCCTTTTATGCAAATAGAGAGTTTGAGAACACTGCACTAATCTCACTTACCTTTAATGAAACGTACTGGACCTTTTCCTTCAAGTAATATCAGATAAAGAATAGATTTTCTATATAAAATTTTATTCCAAGAGATTTCCTCTGATGGCCTGTTTCCTTTAAGCTTGACCAAGGCTTATTTAATTATCATGCATACCCTTGTGTCCAAGACTCTTTAGTTGAAATATTAAATAATAATAAATATTAAATAATTAAAATAATTTAAATGAAATTAAATAATAATAAATAAAGAATTTTGAAGAGACAAGGAGTGGCAGCTTAAAAAAGAAAACTGCAGTGCCATGAAAATACTTGTATACTTATACAGGTGTGACTGGTTGTATTGAAATCATAAGCACTGGATGTGTATGTTCTGAACCGAGAAGTCATTAGCTTAGTGGAGACCTAAACACATGTATAACCATGGTACATCTTTTTATTCATACATATCTCCTTTAAATAAGATATATTTAAGTCAAGCTGCATAGAAACAGTAAAATCAAGTAGTTCCTTTTCATACCTACTTGAACGGTGGAAGGAATAATGAGTTTGGCAAATAATGCTGCTAAATTGCAGATGTGTTAAACAGCCTTGCACAGGAATCTGTGTGAGTACAGATAGACTTCCCACTGTGGTGTCTTTCAGGAGTGCAGTCCATTTCTGATACTTCACTGGAAAGAGAGAAAGATAAATGAAAGCAGGCCAGCGTCTGTGCCCTGAGTGGCTGAGCCATTGACAACGTAGTCTGTAAGCAGCTGTGCCTGCGATAATCTGGCCATCTGGACCACTCAGATCGGATAATTGGTTGTTACTCAGGATTTAACAGAGAGCTACTGACTAGGTAGAATCCCTTAATGCATATTTCACAAGCAGTGTTGTCCCTTACTACACCCTTTCAGTCCTTCCACTTTTGGCAGTGTGTGCAGCTTCATTGCTGCACTTCAGAGGAGGAATTGGAAACTCAAATGATGGGGTCAGTTGGTGCACATGTGGCCAACCCTTTCACAAAAAGCTGAAGCAAAGGAGTCAGAGACACTGAGCGACACATAAATGATTTCTGACTGTGAAATGGCACTGGAATTGGAGCTGGTTGCTGAGCTCCATCCTGGAGGCACTTTGTCCTTGGAAGCCATTTATGACTTAAAGAAGTTTGACTTGGGGGAAGACTCCCAGTCTACTTTTCTAGAATGAGCATAGTTCTGAACGTTTGCTTTCCAGGCAGAATTCAAGATTAGCTCTACTGCTGTTCTCTGGGGATATATATATATGTACCAAAACTACGCATGTCTGTATTTATAAAAAAATTATGTATGTATGCACATACACACACACATCTTGTTTCTATTGATACTAATTCCTCTAGAATATTTACAGAATGAGAACATGTAAGACCAGATGTTGTAAAGGCTTACAGGGTAGATGAGGTCAGGCAGCATCTGAAGTAGAAGCCTCTGAGGCACTGCAGCACCACAGACAAGCACTGTCAAATATGGAACTCATTCAGAACCAAATGTTTTGGTTCAGTCAGTTTGATCTGGGGAGATGAAAAGCTTGTGAGAGAACAGGAGTCTTCCAAATTCAGACATGGAAATTGCATTTCCATTGAAAAACTTATTCTGACTGGAAGTCCCTGACTGCCTCACCTGCTTACCACTGTTAACCTCAGGTTCGTGACACAGTTTCTGAAGGGTGGGAAGCACAATGGAAATGAAATAATTTCTTTATAAATGAATTGCAGATTTTTTTCCTAGGCTCAGTTAAAAGGACTGGGAAGAAAAAAAAGGTCTTTAATTGACTGTGCAAAGGTCTTGTGAGATATCCAGGGCTTAGTCTGAAAATATTGGAGAAAAACCGTGTGTAGCCCTTGGGAATGAAACCTCCTCTTATTAATTATTTTCCTTGGAGTTTCCCTTGTGGCATCATTATGTTCTTCATTAAAGTAAACCAAGTGTGAGTGTCCTTGAGAGATCAGAAAAGGAAGACTGGGGAGTCAACCTACTGTGCTGTTCAAGTGCTGCAGGACCCTAATCTATTATTGATAGGAAACATAAGCATAAACATGACATTTAGGAGTAAGGTCTACTCACTTCCCTCTTTAGCATTTTACTGGCTCCTCTCTTAGCACTTGATCGTGGGTAAGTAGATCCAGCCTGTGTAGAGGGCATAGAAGATTTGCAGGAAGATGTAATGTCTGCCTTGGAATTCTTGGGGAAAAAAACATTCAGTTAAATAAGGGGGAAATACAAATTCCAGTTTTTAGCAAAACACGCACCCCGCACCACCCCCATTCCGCCCCCCCTCCCCCCCCCCGACAAAGGAAAAGGTGTAAGAGAGAGGCAAAATTTTGCTATCACCATCTATAGGAATGGATCCTTTTAGATTTTTCTTACATTGAAGATGATGATCACTGCATAACTCTGTGTTTCCTGCATACAGCCACCTCCTTCAACGCTTTGTTTTTTGAGATGCAATGCAAGGTATTTTTGCCACAAGTTGGCTGTTTCAGCAATGCAGGGGTAAAACTCTTCAGTCACACGAACTCTAAGCAAGAGACACAGCTGTTCCCGCCTTCCCTCTTCCCCTGTCTTCATCACCTCGAGGAAGTTGTGGAGGAAACTGCTCAAATTTTCCAGTGCTTTCTTATAGCTGTGCAGCAAATCTCATAGGGCAGTGTCTCCCAGACTGGAAAGTAACTACGCTATGTTGTTGAAACACCTTGTTTCCTTAGACAGGAGGTGAAGGTGGGGGAAAAGAACTGCAACTTTACTAGGATTACCAAGTAAGAAGGCAAAAAGAGATACTATGGATGTAGTGTCTCCCTGGATGTACAGGAGCTGATGAAAGTTCCAGTTATTTCTTCTTCTTGGGGAAGACAAAATTCCTGACTGGACAGGCATGGCACTTTGTAGTGATAGTGGAGCTAACTATGTGGGCAGATGGGTCTGCCACACCTATGTCTTCCCCCGGTAGAAAACACTAATGGGACCAAGCCATATATTTTCACCCCAATATGCTTCTGAAAGAAACTATGAGCAAAGATCAATCAACCCCATTTCAGTTCTGGCACCTCTAGAGGGGGAGAGAAAACATTTGTGTGCCGTAAGAATTTCTGTACCCACTACTTTTTATTATAATTTTTTTCACTGTGCTACTTCCTGTATGGGATTGAATTTTTGCATTTCCTACCTGTGACCAAACATTCTTCCCATATTCTGTTGTTGCCGTACACTGTGCTATGGCAGTTATCTAGCTAAGCAGTGGTGGTGGTGAACAGGGAATGGCACTTAACTCCCCACTCCCCCAGCCCCTCCATTATGCCGCATTTTGACCATGTAATTTGTCAGTGCAAGAGATGGGGAACACATCTAAATCTCAAGGGTTGAAGACATTAGTCCTTCAAACCCAAACATGTAGGTATAAACTTAGATGTAGTTTATGAGAATTTCACACCATTACATGTCCAAAAGTTAAGAGTCCATAGTGTAGAATAACTGATGTCTGTACCTGACACTACTGGATTTGGTCACAAAACAAATTAGATGTAAGCCATAAGCAACCGTGCCTCAGTTTGTTTGCAGTGGTTTGGCTTCCATCTGACATGAATGCTGCACCCAGAGAACCAGGGTGTAGACTGAAGACACGCAGCTTGCTATGATGTCCTGGGGGGGTGCTTAGCTAGCTGCAAAGCACAGGCTTTCCAGCTCCTAACCTCATGATTGAAGTGCAGGAGTAAAAATGCTGTTGATCACCCAGGGTAGTGTTGAGCTAAGCTCAGTGTTGTATCATTGCATCTCTTTCCCAGCAGGTCACACAGTAAGTACCTGTCGTTTCTCTGCAGGTGTATGCACCCCTCTCCATTTACTGAAGCACAGCATCTGAAGTCGAGTAGTGTCTGTTAAACGCAGTATCTCCAATTCCCTTAGGAATCTACCTGCCCAGAACCTGCTTCATATAACAATACCTCTCTCTTATTCTCAGACTTTCCACTAGCCTCCTCACACTCAACTCTGAATGGACAGAAGACAGCAAAATCAGCAAGGAACTCTTTGTCAGCATACAACAGCAAATATCTCACGGTTCCTCAAAACCGGACTTCCTTGCACAACAGGATCAATGGAGCTTTTGAAGCACCAAGCAGTACGGAGTCCTTCAGCAGCTCTGTAAGTAGGATTTTATGGTCATTGATTTACCTGTAATGACTCTGAGATGAGGAGGAGGCTTGAAGCAGGGTGAGCAGAGCATGGTGCTTTCCTCTTGTGCATTAGGCAAATCCACGCTGTACTAGGAAAAATAACTATGCAAATAAACCGATACTACAGTCTTAGGTAGTTCAGGAGGCTGCTTAGTGTACAGTAAGAATTAATTGCTACTGTAGATGTCCCACAAAGCTTTTCTTTTAATGATTTACTTTAGCCAAAATCCTTCAGACAAGAAATAGTGGGATTGCTATTTCTCCTAGTGTAGGAAAAGATCTGCAGGTGGATGACTAAATTGGCTGTCCCTGTGCAAACCCTGGGCCAGCATGTGCCCAGGTGTTAGTGTGGGCTGGATTGGAAGGTAGAAATGTAGTGTGGATGTGGTCTTCAGAGGACAGCTGTTAGAGGAGACACCTCTAGGCATATATTTGTAGTGATCAATTGGCTATTAGAGGACTAGAATAAAATTGTCATGAAAGGACAGTCCTACCTTCCTGTGTTCTTATTGCTTGATGTACTGGTTACTTGTCTTGGAAATGTCAAGAAGCAATGAATGTGGGACTGAAGATTGTAATTTAAATCGCTGACTCTTACTTTTACAAGGGCTGTGAGAGGGGAGGAAAGATCTTGATAGTTCCTTCAGTGACATTCTGGAAATTGCAGCTTATTTGTGTTCCTCCCTAATAAGATCTTCTTGTGCCTGAATGTCACATGGTGAGGAAAGCAGTGCACATTTAGGGCCAGAAAATGTCCTTACTGAAACCCGTGGGAAGTTTAGACACACAAAATATTGGGGATGGCACTTCGCTGCCAAGAGTGAGGGAAAAAATCCAGAGGGAGGGAGGCGCTGTTGTACCTTCTCATCCTATTCTGTGTAACTCCAGCAACATCGAATGTTGCTATGGTGCTCTCTCAGGTGGCTGGGATGTGGCAGCTGGCTACCCATGGTAATAAACAGGAAAATCTCTTAGTGACTTCTCGTGTTCTCCGATCTCCTTGTTCTCTCCTCCGTGTCTTGTTTACACTTCTCATTTCTGCCCACGCTCACCAGGAAGGGAGAAGAGGATGCTTAGAGCTCATCTTCTCTAGAGTCAGCTAATGCATTGTGTTGTGCCAGTGACCTGGTGGTGGTGACATCATTACTCCCTTGCTGTATAGCGTGAAACTCTCTGGAAGGGAGATTAGAAAGCTGCAACAGGTTTTTCTTCACTGTAGCAGAGATGGATCCAGGAGGTTTGCATGGGCTGCCTGTGAGTATTACATGAAGATATATCTAACTATGAAATGGGGAATTGCAGTAAAATGCTGTCTCACAGGCAGTTCTATGTTCTGCCAGAATGTAGTGCTAAGTGAAAGTTTAGATATACCTAAAGGGACTATATATACACTTTATACATAAAGTTTGTGATAAGTGTAACATGCAGAACAGATTATTTGGTAATAATTTTGTGAAAGAATGAAGGATGTAGTGTGCATATAAACCCAAGATTTATTCAGTGATATGGTGATGGAAAGCTATTTTGTGGGAAAAGAAGCAATGAAAAACAAGAACTTGGGAGATATTGGGCTATATAATAATATGCACTTTCATACAAAACCTTCAAAAATTCATGTTGTGTTAACAAACGAGAAAAATTGCCATACAGCATGCTTCGTTAGCTTTTCATTCAGGACTACAAGTGCATGCAGTGGGAGAGGAGATAGGGAGAGAAAGAAATCTGTAACTGTCACCTGTCAAGATTTTGCTGCTATAGCCAACCTAAAGGAACCATAAATGTCTGGAATTAGGACATGGGCTGATTTCTTTGGATCAGGGTGACCCTATTTGTTTGCTTGTGTCTCGCTGCCTGGTCACTGGAGGGCTAGTGTCTAATGAATGACACTGTAGAGAGGTCTGTGAAACGTTTTAAGCTACAGCATTGAGCTGGAAGTTGTGGATGGTAACAGTTTAGGAAAATATATGGGCTATCTTAGTGAATGAGAAATGAAAGTGAATGCCTTACATTTGGTGTCAAAGTTGAAAGTGGGTGCTGTAGACTTGTTGTCCAGTATGGGGGTTAGTACTGGAACAGCTTCACCCCAGAAAGCTTCAGAGAGTGGAGATGAGGAGGCAGGGGTAGTCCAAGCTCATGACTGAGGGCAACATAAGTGGTTTGAATTATTTTAGTAATTGATTTCCTTTTGCAGCTGGTTAGTCACATAGTCTTTTTATAATAGGTTAAACTACAGGTCAGCTAGCATTGTTAGCCATGCATGGGGCATATCCTCTCTAATCTCTAGTATTTTCCAGAGTTTTCTGTCCAGCCCTACCCTTCGTGCCCTCATACTACATTGAGGATATTTTTCCTGTTCTAGGTCAGATCAGTTTTTTCCCTTTCTTCCCACAGTTTTTTGTATCCCACCCTGCCCAGCTTTTCTCCGCAGTACATCCTTTTTCATATCCCAAAGTGTAGTATGGTCCTTATTCTCACTTCTCCGTCCCATTTCTAAATACAAGTGTCTTCTCCTGTACAGTCTGTGTACATGCAGGGCAGAGAGACAGTGTTGGTGTGTGCCTCTGTACCTGTCCGTCAGGGAGGAATCCCATGTGTTGGGATAATCTTTAGCCTCTCTCCTTTGCTTACGGTCGGAGGAGGTCAGTGTGACTTAGCCTTGTCTGCAGAGCACATGTTTGTAGGTTATACCTGTTTCTCTCTGACCACTAATTTTGACTCTGCGTGGCTTTACCTGCTTGTATGGAGATAGACCCTGGCCCTTCCTTCTTCTTGGGCTTTTGGCTTGCTTGCCTGTGACACTCATGTGTTTCTCTCCCAGATTATAAACAATTACCTGGATGGGACACAAGGAGGGGCCATGGACAAGGTATCCCCAAGCGGCATGCATTTCAGGGACAGCAAGAGAAAGGTCGACTACGTGTTAGCCTACCACTACCGAAAGCGCCTTGCTCGGCACCCACCCGGTGTGGGCTCACCAGAGCCGATGCGTGGATCTGCCTCCTTGGCTCTGGTTTCAAACGGAGGGACTCGGAAGGGCCATGCTGAGCTGCAGCGGCAGGATGGTAGCCATCATGCCCTGACGGAGCGGCTGGGACCACTGGGGGTGGAGGTGATCGAGCTTGGCCCGCTGGATGCCCTGGAAGAGGAGAAGCAGCTGCAGCGGGAGGAGTACGAACGCAACCTGGTGGAAGCGGGGCTGGAGATAGAGAAAGACCCTGAGGTAAGAGGGTGAGACTACCTCTTCACACGCAGCACTGGATGCCCTGATGGGTCATGGCCAATTGGTGTTGGAGGTGTCTATGTGCAGGATGTAATCATGGCTGGGCCGTTCTGGCAAGGCAGCTCGGAGGTGACTCGGTGCCCAGAGCACAGCTGCCCACTCTCCTTGCTGGTGGGGAGGCCAGGAGTCTGGCTGTGGCCATGCTTTAAGGCCCAGTCCAGCCTGCCTTCATTCCTACCTGCATTAATGATAACTGAGAGGAAATCATACCCATGCCATCTCTTAGAAGTAAGAATAGGTGCCACTTTCCTTCTAACACAGCCTCAATGACTCCCCCACCGTCACTTCTGGAGCCGCAGCAAGTGCAGATTGTCCTGGAGGTATGTCTCATGGCCAGCTTGAGGAGCTAATCCTGGACACAGCATGTTACTGCTGAATAGTAGTTTGGTACTGAACATTCCTAGGTTAAATGCTGCCACCACAGCAACCCCCAGTTAGGGATCTGTAGAAATATGCTGTACAAACTGTTTTACATATAGCTCAAATATGGTGTGAAGCCAAGAAGAAGATGGCAAGGGTGTTTCTGTGTTGCTTGCTTCTTACTGCCGGGGAAATACGTGGTTGTTGTTGTTTAATCCACTACTGAGTAGCGATTTCGATCTTAGTTCAGTAGAAAACATATTTCTCTATCTAAATGTTCTTATGGCATGTAGTGAACACCCTTTCTTTCCAAAAGATAGTGTTTATCCTTTAATATTGTTAAAATGAATAAAGGCTCTCAAGCAATTTGCTAGAATACAAAGTACTGTTGAGACATTTTAGATTTCCTCACAATAACTTAGTGACTTTCAGTGTGACTCTTATCTTTCTTCCTAGCCATACATGAGTTTTGTGTAATTTCTTCATTCCACCTACAAAATGAACAGCTCCTACACTGCACCCGAAGAACCTGCCAGACTTTAATGTATTTATTCTCACCACATGTGCGTGATGTTGGATAGTGCTGTGGCCACATCAGCTGGGAGCTGTGGTTAGGTTACTTGACTGCAGCCAGTCGGCCAATTAAGCATGGGTCTTCCAAATCCCATGTTGATGCACTGAGCACTGTGCTATCCCTCTGGACCTCTTTGAAAGCCACAGATGTCTGTATCTGTTGAAGGAAAGTCCACACTGAGTTATAGTTTTAGGTGCTCTATTGTTTTTGACACCAAATTTAAGAAACTTAAGGCTTCTTTTCAGAGGTGCTGAGAACTTACAGCTTGCATTGCTTTCAGTGCAACCAGTCAACACCTCCAAAACATGGACCAAGTCACAGATTACATCTGAACATTTGAGTCTAGCTGATCTGGCATAGCATACGCACATGAAATCACTGACAGGAATAGTAAGAAATAGAAAGGCCATTTGAATCTTAACATTTTCCTTGCTCAGTTAGCTGAGTTGCAGGTGGTTATGGGCTGTATTTCACTGCACAGCCTGGCTGAGCCATCCTTACACTGAACAGAAAAGAGTGATCTCAGATCCTGATTCTTTTATGCTAAGCATTGTGGTTAAATTTCAATACCGCTAGTTCATGACTATCTTATTGCTGTGATTTTTATAACCAAATTGCATAAAACCCATGAGAACAGCTGGTTTTTGGAGGCTTCTTTCAGTTAAGAATTTCATCAGAACCTGAAAAGTCTAGCAGGAGATTTGGATTTGATTATTTGACTCATTATTTGCCTGAAGTCCAGCTGGATTCAAATTCTGGTTTGGACCCTGTTCAAGTGACGACATGCACTCTTAAGCAGTATACAAAGTAATAGCTGATGTCACAGAAAGCTGACCAAGAAAAAACTTTTTGTCACTGTTTCCCTTCTGAAGAGGGAAAGGCTTTTTGTAAATGAACTGGAAAGTTCTGAGGCAATTATTCTTTTATGTGAAAAATTAATTGATTTTGAAAATTACAAAAAATGCAACCCCATCACTTATCTGTATATGTGTATGTACATAGTCACTCCTGGTCCCTCAACACATAAGCTGTCTGATCAAAAAGGGAAAGTGTTTTTCATTCAGAATCTCCTGAGAAATGGATGGGACTATGCATTATCCTTTTTCTTCCCTGACCAAGACATGTGGCTTTTACATCCTTTTATTTTTCTCATTTCACTGTGTTTTTTTTTTCCCCTGCTAGTAAATTTGTGCTAAAAGATGCAAAATCATCTGTCTGTTATCTTGCTGTGAATGTCATAGAACATGATGTTCGAGCACATGTGAAGGGTACAGTTGACCTTATATGTTGATTAAAACTGTATGTTGAGCTGATATGAGAAAAACATCTGATTTTAGTTCTGTGAAAAATATGTCATTAATAAGTTCATTAAACTCAGAATAGCCTTAATCACAGGATGCTGTAATTTTGGTGTATAACACAGTGGCCTTTCAACTACTACATTTCTAGTGGTTTATGCTGAACATGCATGTTCAGAGGTTTTTTTGGTTTAGTGCTACTATAACAAGTGGATCTTTTTCATATAGTATTGTTGGAAGCTGAGACATATGCTCTAATACATATCTCACTCTTGCTGTATGTTCTGGACCAGGTCCTAAGATAAGTCTGATATCCTGGTCAGAGGGCTGGCTGCAAAGGTAACTCAAAAGAGTCCTCTATGCTGCAGCTGCTGTATGAGGGATTCCACTCTCGGACCCTTGGGTTAGAGGAGGCCTTATCTTACCTGCATACAGTCTTGCAAAGAAAAATATTCATTTAAGAACAATAGGAGATCCTGAACACGCTGTCTTTCCTGAAGCAGCATCAGTTTTTACATGAAGCAGTAGCAGTAGAAAGGAAGAGGGCAAAAGGGTATCTGCCACGTCAGTGGTCTTCAATGAACACTGCACTGTCCTGCACTGTCTCTGCACTGTCCTTTCAAGGTGGCTTACTATAGCTATACAGATAAAAAGATTATCTTTGAGAGGGTCTATATAATTTAGATTCTTGCTAACCTTATTGCTTGAACAAACAAGGGATAAGCCATTGTCCTTTTACTGATAAGGTGGGAGTCATGAAGGATATATTCATGGAGTAATACATCTGATTCAGCATTTAATGGCTTCTAAAGGCATCTATCTTCTTGTGGCTGGCAAGTTGCTTAATCTATGATCTCAGTTAACTCTACTCTGTGAAGTCTGTAAGCTTTGTTAGCCTAAATGCACAATGCACAACATCTTTTACATCAGGCCACTCAGTTTACTAACCCCACTGGATATTGGTGCTCCTCTAGAAGCTGCTTTTGTAGGCTAAATCTATTTAGATGTCAGAAAGTTCATCTCTAGGAACACAGGTCAAACATTATTACAATTTAAAAATCTTTATTTCTACAATTATCTTTCTGAAAAAGTAGGAAATTCTATAATATTAATATGTTTGCTCACTTACGATGTTAGTACGATTTTTATGTGCGGAATAACTAGGGACCTTTCTCATTTGTATTGTCAATCCATTGTGTAAAAAACAGAGACAAGAAAATGAAGATATATAATTTGTATGTGGAGAGGGGAGTATTACTCGGTTTTGAATATGTGGAAAATGGCAAGGTTATTTTCTGTCTCCATATCCATGCAGTTATTATTTGTGAATGATTAGATATTATTTTGCATGTTCAAGACAAAGTGCACAGTGAAGGCAATGAGTATGAAGCTGAATGTTACAACTTTTTCCTCTCTAATGTGACACTGAATACTATAATGATGGGTAGCTGTAATGAGACCTGACAACTTTTTACCATGCTGCCTGGTAAAGTCATACCATTCACATGTTATAACTACTGCCACCATCAACATTCAGTCTTGATGTTGTGTGTGTCAGAGATCGCAAGTGGCAGATCAGGCTTAAGGAGTTCTTTTGCTGGTTATCTTCTCTTCAAATCAAAACATTTGGGTGGTCCAGTGTAGTCTGTGCCCATGAAAACAACTGAATTATCATTGTTTATGGTTATGTGGAAGTGATATTTCATGGAAAGAATAGGACAGAAGAGGAAAATCCCCATTCACATCTGATGACAGCAGCATAGCAACACAGAACTACTGTTTTGCTTTGTTTACTGTGAGTAAAAATAATGTTTGCAAACATGACTGGTCTGTTTGACCAGTCTACAGAGTTAGATAAAATAAGCCTGGTGTTCACGCTTGCATGTGTATTCAGAATTAACTACCTTGTACTTTAAAATATTACGTAGTGACTAATATAGACCCCACTAATACAGATCCTGTAAACATGCAAATCCTGCGAATATGCATTTGCAGGATTTGCTTTCTCTGCTTCAAAGTAACAGTTAAATGCACAGTAAAACTTGTTCCAAGAGTACCAGAACCCAGATTCCTTGCCATGTCTTTAAATCTGAGAAGGAATGAAAATATGTCATATTTACCATTGGGAGTTAGGTGACAAAGCCATGACAGTCATCTCCAAATCCTATTTAATACTAGTGGAACAAGTAAAATTCTACACTGCATACACAAAGAATTGCCTGAAATAGGGCCACCTAAAGACTACCCTGAAATATTCCACCTTGATTCCCAGGAAGGGCAATAAATACCATTGACATTGCAGGCAGTTCTTGGGGTTGATTTTTATTTTATTTTATTTTATTTTATTTTATTTTATTTTATTTTATTTTATTTTATTTTATTTTATTTTATTTTATTTTATTTTATTTTATTTTATTTTTTATTCCTGAAACCGAGCATTGTGCTTCACATCATTTGGAACACCATTATTTCACTTAAATTTGCGTTGCACTGCTGCTTTAATGACTGCAAATGCAACATGTACTGTATTCAGTTAGTATTTTTTATGGAAAAGCATAATAGGAGTAGAATAAGAAGACATTGGAGATGCACCTTGGCATTCTGACAAAATAGTATCATTTTCGAGCACATTGGAAATAAAATGTACTTTGCTGAATAGCATTTAGGATATGAAATTATCTTTTGAGGGGAAGTAGATAGCAAATTCAAAATCAAGTGTAAATTACCCTTCAAGAAGCTCATCTAAAGTTGAGTTTTAGAGCTAGCATAGTTTTAAGTATGTCTCATTAAACTCTGCTGGTTACATTACACTTTGAGGCAAGGATGTCCTTAAGGTCCTCAGTGTAACAGCTTACACAGTACTGTTGATACCAACATGACCAATGATGATGGTTGCTACTGGATTTTTCTGCTTGATATTCCAAGGCATGTTTTTGAATTTTTGTGGAAAAAACCCATCCAAAACCCAAAAACCAAACCAATCAACCAACCAAACCTCCCCCCAGAAATCCCAAATGCAAACAACCTCCACCCCGAAACCAAACAGCCCCCACGCCCTCCCAACCTGAACCAAAGAAAAGCTTGTAGTGCTGCAGCTAGATTTTATCTGTGGCATTAAATTGCACTGTTTTGTCACACTGAGGTACTCCCCATTTGCCAGTGGGAGAAGACATATCTTTTATCTTCTGTCAGATATAAAGGACAAGAGTAGCTAAAATAATATAGTAAATTAATAATTGCAGAGGGTTTTTTTTTAATTTGTCTCCTCCTATACCCCCTACCCTAGCTGAGGAAGTTTCTGTTGAGCAGTGCCATCAATGTTCTTGCTGTACAAGTTGTTTTTTTGGGTCTGTTATTTTCCCTAACATCACATTTATGTCATATGTTGCTTATTGTAATGTTAATACATTTCATTGTGAAAAACTGGAATTCCAATGACCAAAAATTTAATTTATTTGAACAGACCTTTTTGTACCTTCACAAAACTTCTTTTTGGTATAAAATATTTCAAATTTTAGTTAAAAGGTTATGGATATTGCTTATTTTAGTAGTGATTAAGAGAATTGAAAAAAATGTCTTTTTCCAAAATCTATCTGTGTTGCAGGGAATTCCAAGAAAAGCATCTCAGGCCCATAGTACATGTGGGACATCTTGCAGGACCTGAGAGTGAATGTTCTTGTTGTCTCAACATGTTCATTCATCTAAAGTACAGAGGAAAGCTTAGTAGTAGCTAACATTATTTTAAAAAGATAGTCAAATTTAATATGAGTCTAAGGCCTTTACCCATGTTAATGAACACCGCCTGAAGCAATGAAAATTAACACAGAGTAATGTAGCATTGGAAGCAGACGGGGGTCCTTTGTGCTCTAGGTCTTTGAACTTTGTATTTCACTCCTTCTTAGTATAGCACTCAGAAGAAGGCATTACTTCTTTGGGGGCCTCTTGCTGTATCAATTATATAAATATTTGATGGTTATTTTTCAACTACTCTGGTTACAGAAGCATTAATTAGCTAAAACATGTTCTACTTCTGTATGTTACTTATATGGGGCTGAAATGTAATACACAGCTCTTATAAAATTAAAGTTGAGCAGGCAAGGCAAGGTTTTCAGTGATAGTGAAGTGGACATGATGAAAATATTGGTAAGCTGATTAACTATTTAAGAGGAGATTGTGTCTTCATTTTGGAGAGAATTTTGGACTAGACTCATGGGATTTAGGTGTGGTTGAATCAGTATTAAAATAATGATTCTTGATAGCAGGTGGCTAGATAGAATGTCTGTGTTGTCAAAGCTGAAAAGTCCACACTATGAATCCTGTTTTTTAATGATTGTGTTGTGACTTGAATAGATGAATGGGCAGACAGACTCACTCTGTGTATTTTAATTAACATTCAGGCACTTAATGCTCAGCTATTCGGTACCTTAGTCAAAATGGCTTCCAAGGGATTTATAAAAGCTTGAGGACATGTAGAAAAATGGGCCTGTACATTATCAAAAACATTTATAGAGCTCTAGGGCCAGCAATGACAAATCTCATAAATCATCTGGAGGTTGGGAAATAGAGGCATCTATATCCTGAATTTCAGATGGTGGTAGATTTGGGGTGTGCATTCTGGTGATAATTACAATGGGAGCTGGGCAAGAAGCACCCTATTTTAACATATATTTTTACATAACGCTGTTTCTATCAGACTTGCCTGGTAGAAATGCCAAACAGGCTCCCAAATTTGTATCTCCATTCCAGTGTGTCATGTGTTGAGTTCTGTCACCTGCTGGACGCGCTCATTCCATTCCTACAAACTGCTAGATAGATGAGAAGCCCACAGAAATGGCTTATACATCTCTGCTAGGGCATGGCAGGAACTGGACACTTGTAGGGTAGTGGATGAAAAGGAACAAAATCAGCTACTTGGCCTTTTCACAGATGAATTATCAGTGGTCTTGTTTGCAGCAGAAATTTTAATCTACAAATTAAATCCATGGAGACAACTTGAAAAACAATACAGGAAGCCCTGAGGGATGCCGCACTGCACTGATGATGCTGCAGTAGCTAGAGTGCCCGCAGAGGTGACTTGGGGGCTGAAGTAGTGATAATTTCTGTACGATGTTTAGACCAGTGCAGAGTGAACTGTAGTTTAATGAAAATAAAATAGTAAAATATGAGTTAGTTTGGGGGTTTTGGTCCTGGGATTTGTTGCTTTTCTGACCTTCTAAAGGACAGAATTCATGCTGCTGCTATTGATTGGGGTGAGGAGTCAGCTCTTACAAGTGCTGAATGAGGACTGCCCCAAATGCAGTACCTGCTGCCCAATGCATGTCAACCTATTCTTTGGCAGAAGAAGAATTCCCAAATTACAGAGATTCTTTTGTAAGGGAAACGGGAAGGGAAATCCTTCTTTGCTTTGCTGTCCCCAGGCAACTCCCTACCTTGTCTGTAGCAGCAAACAGCCCTATCATCTCTGATACCAAAGGAGTGATCACTTCTGCATTTCTGCTCATTGGATAGTGGCTGTATGACTCTGTTATTTTTTGAAGGCATTGCTTCCTGGTCACGGTTTCAAACCTCATGCAAAGGAAAACAGAGGTTTCTGCCTGCAACTCCTCTGCGTGAGAGATGTTGGGAATTCTACCTGGGAGTGGATGCAATACTGTAGATAAGTGCTCCCTGGTTTTATCATATTGCTTTTATACATGTATACATTCATTTATGTACTGGCTTATGTTGTTGTTATAAATGATCTGAGCTAAGATGGTGCTTTTCTGTTCTTCCCTCATGCTTTTTGGCCTGTAGGAAAGCAGATTAAAAGGCATCTGATGTCTGAAAACTCTGTGCTTTAGAGACAACAAATAAGGAACAAGGACAACAGTGAGAGACAAATTGATTTTGCTGAAGTTGATGGAAAAAAAAAGAGAATAAGGTTTGTTCTTGGGTCACTTCTTTCTCTATGGAACGTGAGAATGGGGCACATCTTCCAGAGAGCAGAGATGACATTCTCTTCCAGAGCCAGGGAGAACAAATCAGAGGTGCCATGTCTTCTCATCGCACAACAAAGGTAGTTTCAAGTGAAGCAGTAAATGGTTTCTTAGAAGGAGATCTTCCACCTCTACTACTTCTCTTTTAGCCTCTGATGCAACTGGCTATAAAAGAAATAAACCCTTCACCACCCAGAACTTCTGAATTGTCGTAGTAAGCATCAGTCCAGTGTGTACTTTTTTCTCAGCTCACAAATCAGAGTAGAATCCAGTACATTTTCATGGAGGTGGCAATGAATATTCTTGAATGGCTTAGTTGGGGGCGAGGATAGAGAAGGAAAGAAAAATCTTTTCAACTAACCAACCAATGGTACAGTGGCACCTGTGCCAAGGGAATGCCGTAAAGTGGCATTCACTGGCTTCTGCCATCCCAGAACTGTGAATGGATTCCAGCAGAAAAAAGGCTGCTGGAACCTAACTATGGAAATTAGGCTGCGAAGGATAGGATTGCCTTATGGGAAAAACCCGACTCTTTGTGCATGTGCAGAGTGAGACATTAGAATTTGCTATCTTTATCAGATCCAAGGAAAGGTAATGCAAATAATGACTCAGGCTTGTGGGATTCTTTTCATACGTTTTGGACATTTTTAAAGCCATCTTGCTTTACTGATGACTCTAGTGGCTGTGTGTGTCATTCTGCCCAAATGTAAGTAATTAAATGGTTGTTGCTTATGACGTCATGACTAGTCAGGCAAGCATATTTCTCCAGGAAGAGAGACACTGTAGGGAAGGAGGTATTCCCTTCCGGGTGCACAACTAGACATTTTATGGTGTGTACATTTTAAAATGTTATATTGTATATGAGGGTGAGACATTTTGGAATGAAAACTGGATTCATATTCAAGCTGTTAAGTATGGAGAGTGGAATGCTATTTTAAAGAAAAAAAAAAGTAATTTTCCCTTAGAAATCGGAACGTTCTCTTCAACACAAACTGTTACTTAAAACCTTTGTAGACCTATGTTCTGGGTGGGGGCTGAGCTCCTACTCCCACTTGGCAGTAATATGTGTGGATGAGCATAGATTTAGTAGGGGGGTGGTGTCATAAAGGGGATGATTAGTTAGCTGTCCCACTTTTACTGCAAGATGACAAGAATCTAGAGATACATATATATATATGTAAGTGGAGGGTGAAGTGAAGAGTATGGTTCACTGCCTTGTGAGTCTGTCTGGGAGCTGACAAGGAGTCCGGTTTTTGCTTAAGTTTGGACTGTGCTGATGGTGACTGAGATCATCTATTGCTTCTGTAGCTTGGGGATGCTCTTTCATTTTCCAGCTGTCAAAGGATCTGTTTTGGTCACTGAAAAGAGCAGAAATACAACTCTTTTCCAATCAAAATCTTCTCCAGTTTTCATGTCCATTTCAAGTATGGCACAAAATTACTGTGCAAATGCCATGCTACCTGAGAACTCCACCTATTTGTATCACCAGAGATAGCATTATGGAACCAAATGCTACTTCACTTTTTGGTGAGATACTTCTGGGAGAAGTGAAACTTCTTGGGTGAAAAGAGTGAGGGTTGGTGTGCATGATCTGATTTTAATGATTGGATTTGCAGAGTGACAATGTCATTCAAGGGGAAACAGGAGAAATCTAAAACCACACAAGGCTTCCATAGGCCTGTTGTATTTTACTTTGATGTAAGAGTGAATATGTTAGATGGTACCTGAACGATAGATTCTGAATATTGTTTCTAATTTCAAAAATGCTGAGCATCTATTTGGTCTTAGCAGTGGGAACTGTTGGATGTATAGTACTTAGGAACACTGCAGCACTTTGTGTTTCTAAAAATAGTTTCAAGAAGCTGCCTTTTCAATCTGCTAAGAGTTGCATTTATGTTTTTCATTTTTAAGAACAAATAGAAAAAAAATTCAACATACTGCCATAATTCATAGCCAACATCATGGCATCTGCATTGTTGCAATATTATGATACGTTCAGGTAACTGCTCGCAGAAGTTCCTCTCTCCCTTCCACAATGACCTGGCAGGTGTATGTAGATGAAAGAAGGGCTCTTGGGGTTGTGCAAGAACCAAGGTCACTTCCCTCTCTAGAGTCTGGTAAACTATGTACAGTAAGCTATGTACTGTAGCAGAATGTCCCTCAAAGGGGCTTGGCTTGAGATGCATTTGGCATATTACAGGTTGGGACTTCTGGAGGAGAAAAGACCTTCAGCTATAGCTTAGTCAAACTGAGACTGGTCCTCTGTGTAAACCATGGTTCTTTTAATGCCTACATCCTGAAAAAATGGAAAACGTGATAAATAAGCCATATAGAAGGTTGTAATCAGATTGTTTTCAGCTAGAAGTATCTTTGCCATTAATTGTAAGGTCTTTTAAATCATAGGACAAGGCAAATCATTCAGAACTGTATCACATTTATTTCTGTTGTTCCAGCTCAACAGTTACATACTTTGACCTGAATAAAACAATGAAGAAAAAAATTTTAACAGAATGGCATCGGGCTGCCCAATTCCCATTAATGTTAATGGGAGTTAGGTGACTAAATCCCCATGCACAGCATGGAAAATTTACCCTTTGGGGTGAATTCTTTTCATGATACACAGGGCTGATAACCGTGTGCACATTAGTAAGTTTCCCTTATGTGTACAGTTATGTGCTCATGGTGATAGGCCAAAGAAAAAAGTCAGTAAGAGCTAGATACTGATTTCTGTGTGGTTATTCCAGGTTAGCATTAATGTAACTACCTGAAATTAATGTAATTACCTGAAACAAAACAGTTGTACAAAATTATTTACTTTGAACAGGTGTATGGATTTTTATTTATTGTTTTTGTGGGGCGGTGTCTCTTTTTTGTTGTTGCTGTTGTTGTTTACTTATGGAGATGGTCAATATGTTTGCTTTAGCTCCATACTCAAGCTCTATTAATTCATCAGTTTTGCTCTAGCAATTAATTCATCACTTCACTTTTGGCTTCTGCCTTCAATTCCTTGGTTTCTAATAATTTTAGAACATTATTGAACTCACCAAAGGAATTGAGATCTATATATTATACTTTCAAGGAAATTTTTTCAGGTGGAATTAGGTAGATGACCTTGGAATTTCATAAGACATCTAGTGCTTAAGCAAATGAACAGAATGTGTTTGAGAATGAGCTACTGATAGGGGAAAACATGAAGCTATTCCTTCTCACCTTTGGAAACGGCAACATTCTTAGGGGGAATACAAGGTCACCCCTTAGAAGCATTCTCCTGAAAATGTAGAGGTGGTCAATACTTTCTGTAGGTTAGTGCCAACATTGAGTACACTGGAAGAACACTAACATCTTTCTTTTCCAGAGGAGCACAGTGTGCTTCCCTTAGTCACGGCATCATTTTACCAGCTGGGAGACAGCGAATTTGTCTGCAGATTTTGCCTACATGTTCACCAAACTCATTCATGGTTTACATGGAGTAATTTAGTAATACTTAGGAAATTTAGCATCTCAGTGGGAATACATTCAGGGCCTTGCAAATACTCCAAGCTGGCACTTATGAAGTGCTATATCAAACTCCTGTTATTTTTCATTAATCCCTTCAAAATGGGGAAGGATATCCCTGCCCATCCTATGCTTAGGAGTTTTCCCCAAATCACTCAGAATCTTAACTGAAATGACACTGAAAGGACACAGGATGTGAAGGATTACTTATCTTTTGTAGTGCTTTGAAACAAAGTTTCAAATCCAGTGCAGGTTTTGTAGGTCATCTTTAGTTTTTCTGGGTTTATGTGTGCTTCTATCCCTTTCTCACCTTAATAATCTCCCATTGTCCTCACTCATTTGTAAATTGTAAATCCCTGATGCCTGTCTGGGAAATTTCATGCTCTTTTTTCAGTTCTCATCTTCCATACTTCATTTTACTTGAATAATTATTCTTTGTTTGCCTCTTAACATTACACATGTTCAACTGCCCCTGAACCCTCTTAGGTAATCAAGACAAAGTACCATCCTAAAGATCATATACCTATGGAAGGCCATTGGAAGGCTGCTTCATCCATTCATTGTTCACACTCTGGATAGTGAGACCTAGGAAATTCCATATGATATTCTTTATTATGTAGGTGTACTTTCAGGCATTTGCAGGTCAATGTGATGCTGTGCCCTGTACCTCTGGCAAGCCTACTTGCTTGTCACAGGTTTCTGTGAGTTCACTGGATAATGTTTAATCTCTATCATCTCCAGCGGCACCGCTCAGCTTTCTCAGTTCAATGCATGGTAAGGGCTTTACCTCACCAGTGCTTGACCTAGTCACCTATCTCTGGCCTCTGTGTATGCACTGCTGTACCCTCACACCAGTCTTCTGCAGGACGGCTCACCTATCTACCACAGACCACTGCCCTTTCCAGGATTCTCCATTTATGGTCATGATGCTCTTTCATTGTCATATCCTGTACTTGTAGTAATCCTGTTACTCCTCAGTATGACTGTGTATCCTTCTTTGGTCTACATGAAGTCAGTCCTTCACCCTTTCCTGCTGTTTATCAGCTGCAGTCAGTCAGTCACAGGCCTACATGAAGTCATGATGTCTGAGACATCTGCTCCTCTGAAAATCTGGGGACTGCTATGTGCATGAGGACTTCATAATTCATGACTGCTTATCTCTCAGAAACTTCTGTGCAAAGTTTTGTTTCTCCCTTATTCTGTCCTGTTTTAAAGTAATAGTTTCCTTAAGCATGGAATCACAGAATGGTTTGGGTTGGAAGGGACCCTAAAGATCATCCAGTTCCAACCCCCCTGCCGTGGGCAGGGACACCCTCCACTAGGAAGAGTTTAGTTTCAGTTAGGCGCTGAAGTTTGCTCGTTAGTGGACTTGCTTTACTTTTCAACTGATCTGTTGCAGGAGGCATTTGAGAGCACCATGGTAATGACATAAGTCGCAGCTTGCACCACAAGGGATTCCGGTTTGTTTCTCACCTGTGAGCCACCGTTTACAAGTGACGCTCCTGGAAAGTATTTGTTGGTTTAGGGGCATTGTGTCACATCTGGCCACCAACTGGCAAGTCTCTTCACAGAAAAGTCCGCACAAAGGATGTTTTTAAATGCTCCCATATCCAGCTGTAAATTGTTGTTAATTTCCAGACCTTCATAATGCTCTACTAGCATCATCAGACTCACTCCCTGAAAGGACAAAACCCACATATCAGCAGACCTGCTGGGTTATGTTATTAAAGACAGCTCATCTTACTATTAATAAGTAGGTGTAATTTATAAAGTAGTGATTAGTAACCCTCCCAATATCAGTGTAGCTATTCTGTAGTAAAGTATTGTGCTCCTTGTAATTAATTCTCAATTTCCATTATTTTATAAAATATGTAAATGCAATTATAATGTAAAACTGATTTTGTTAATGTTGTAGAATTTTAAGCACGACAGAAGACTAATTGGTAGGTCTAAAATGTATTCCTTCACTTGTATGTGTCAGTGGCAATTATCAAAGAAAATAATTGGCATATAATTACAGAGCACTCCCGTGTAATTAAAATCACAGTAATAACTGTAGCCAAGGAACTATACATCAGAAACTGTAAACCGAATCCCAGAAGTGAAGCAGAGGGACCTGCTACCTGGACCCTTGAAAACAGATAGGAAGGTGGAAGGAATGCAAGAGCAAGAAGGCCATTTCCTTAGTACAAATTTAAGTGCTCTTTCAAGTACAAATGGGACAGGGTAAATTCACATTGCCTAACACTCCTCATATCTAAGGTGTATGTATATGGTGTATATAAGGTGTATGTATATCTAAGGCCTGTCTGATATGTGCTCATATAATCAGTGTCAAAGGTAGGCACCTTTGAAAAGCAAAGTTCATCCTGGCTGTCAGCTGCCTGCCCAGTCCCATCACCATCACCTTGTTCAGAGGAATGGCAGGAGCTGGAGGAGTTGCTGTTACCTCCTGCATGTGAACTGCTCCTGCAGCTTCCCTCCTTTTGGCTCCCAAAAGTAGTAGCATTTGTCAAGACTGACAGCTAGCCTGAAAATCTGGCGAGATTTGTACCTGTCTTTCACCGTGGTGACACCAAAACTGTTGTGACCTGTAAATACTACTCCCATGTCATCAAATACATGAAGATAGAGACAGGGAAAAAACAGAACTAGCCAACATCTATCATGGGTCTGAAGGTATTGGTGAGGACAGGACCTCCTTCCTGTCCCTGTGTTCCCTGGCACACAGTCTGGGTTCCTAATAGTTCTGTTTTCCAGTTTTCATGTCCTTATTGCTGAACAGAAAATAACAGAAAAGTGAAGGTGAGATATTAGGTGAATCATAAGGTTTTTTTACTGGCAAACAGGTTTTCAAACATATGAAAGCATTCATGTGAAGGGTAACGAGAATGAAAAATGGGAAGTTGTCTCTTAGCAGAATATCTGTATTAATCTTTACAGTTAATTCTCACAACTGAAAGTGTGCATCCTGTGGCTTCTGATCTTAACGGGATTTTTTGTAACCTGCATACACCCTCTGTACTTCTTCAGCTTTCCTTCCTCGCATCAAATTTGTGTCTTTATCCTACCACTTGCCTGTAACAGTAACAGCTGTATTTACTATAGACTGCTTTTTATAAATTATAAATAAACAGTAAACAATCAAATAGTTCATAAAGATAAAAACTAATGAAATAATTTATAATTTTATAGTTATTAAATATTGCTTACCAATTTGTTTTCTTCAGTTGATGGCAAAGAGTGCACGACTTCCATAAATTTAATATTACTTTTCTCTGAAAAGCTGGGTTTGGCAAATATATAATGATTAGACATTGAGGTATTCCTGTTAACTACAGGGAGACAAAGTGTACTGTAGTGACATTTTAATGGAAAATACCTTTATGATTGACCAGAATTATCTGGGGATTCATACCGGTTCAGTGATTAATTTAAGGAAGAAAACCCCAAAGTTTCAGAAAAACACAGAGTTTGCTTTATCCCTCTTTATAGATTGCATTTCTTGTCTGTGTCAAAAGGAGATTGCTTAAATGTAATTCAAAACAATTATTTTAAAATACAAAAGTAAAATCAATATTGGACATTAAATTTGAGTCAAAAATTTTTTTCTTCTTGCTGTTGTTTTCATTTTTGCAAGCATCCTGAAGGCACAGGTCTGACTGATCTGAGTTAGGGATTCTGTCAACCTGCTCTCTTCTTTCCTGCTCTATGTGTCTTCACATTCCTATGTCTTGCAGCACTGCCAGGAACTGATAATTCCAAGTTATCCAGCTGATCCTGTTTTCAGCTGGATCCAGTTGAAAATTATTTGCTATTTAAAACTAGGATTTAGTTCTCAGGGGTCTGATCTGGCTAATGAACTCACTATCCAGTTACATAAATGCGTCTACCGGCTCATAGGGGTGTAGAGGTGGCTGAGTAGGCACATGGTTAGGGGCAGGGAGGAATTTGTGACCAGAACCTCTGTCATTTACACCAGCCTGAGTTAATGTGAAATGCCAACCTACCAACTGCCTGGGCAAACTGTGAGCCTGCTAGATGAAGGAATCAGATGAGGGGACCAGCAGAGGCTGCTGTAGAGACTAACAAAGCATGATGCTCCTGCTCAGGATTCACTCTCAGTGCCGCTCTCTGTGTTTGCATAGTACTGTGTGGGAAGCCCAAATGATGCTTTTTCCTTTGCTGGGGTCAGGGGGAGAAGGTTTGCATGCCAAGGCAGTCTCCCTGGAGGGTCAAAGTTCAATCAGGGGTTTCTAATTTGGGTATATATAAAAAGCTGTGTGTAGGTATACTGTGCACGTGTATATATATATCTATACTAACGTGTGGACTTAAGGGGAATTGAGGCCCTTTTAAGTTTTTCAGAGTTATATAAACTTGTGTATGTGTGTTTGTGCTTTTAGTCAAAAGGAAGCATTGCAATTAGTTGTATTCTTTTTTGTAAACCAACCCTATAAATATTTGAAAAGAGCCAACAGATGTTACAAATATTTAGTTAACGGTCTTTGTTGAAACAAAATTTAAGAAAACTCTAAAATCATAATATCCTACCAGTATTAAGAGGTCATTTTGTATATGTATGAATCTTCCAGTTGAAACCTGTTTCAACTGGAATATCTATTCAGTTATCTGTGATTGATGTGTGATTTTTTTTGGCAAAACCCTGACTCAGTATTTTTAATAGAGAATGATAAACTTAAGGTTATGTTCTTAATGTTTTAACATCATGTACAAAAGTTATAGAACCAGATCTGCATCTATCTGGTTACTGCTATTTATACTACTGTTGGGGCATACGACGGCTGAGAATCCAGTGTGTTCTGAATAAATACAGAAGAAAAAGATGGATTCTGAATTACCAAGATTATCATTTGAGTGCAAGGAAATAGAATAGAGTAGCCAAGATAAATTGCAGTGGGAGTACAAGGAATCAGCACTATGTGTTATCCTCTTAGACTTGTGTAAATGAGATCTCTATCTCTCCAAAGAACTTTAGGGTTAAAGATATCACAATCTATTTAAATTACCCTTGACTACACATGCAATATTTGCGTAATACAAATGCCAGTAAGGATATGTAGTAATGGAAGGCAAACACACGGTTTTCTGTGTTGTTTCTTTAGTAAGCCAAAATATGTAGTTAATTTATTGCCGTGCCTTAGTCTGCTCATTTCTTATTGTTAGCCAATTACTGCTTAAATCTGCTAATTATTTTTTTTTTACTTTTCTGTTTTTCTTGATCCCAGTTTTGCAGAATAACTGTGTCTCTCATCTCAGAATATTCTCACTGCTGCATTCCAAGTACAAAAAGCATCCTGTGATCAGTATCAGATAGATAGGTTTGGAGATGCCCCCCGCAAATGGACCAGAATTTTGCTTGAGAAAGCTATATTTACTGAAAACTATCAAAACAAGTAAAAAAAAAGAAGCAAATCAAAACACACCCGCTTTTGAATTTTGATATCAGTCCTGACATACCCTTTCTGTTACACTCAGAGTTAATGATCTCACTTTACGTGTGATCACCTCTAAACTGTTCATGTATGTTAACACTCGTCCGGCAATGCCAGACATGTGAGGACAGTGAAAGCTGTAGCAGTTTCTGTTATGAGACCATGTCCTGAGGTTCTTTCTCAAGCACTCAGTCAGTAAAGTCTTTAGGAGCACACCCCACTCAAAACTTAGCATAATATGAGATTTTGCTACAGGAATGACTGCCTGTATGTTCAGTTTGTGAATGCTCTTAAAGGACCCACTTCAGATGCAAGCTTAAGAGTGTGATTCTATCAGGGCTTTAAAAAATGATGTCTAGATTCTGCAAGCCTTAACAACACTACTATAAAGAGATTTTTTTTCCTCATTGATTTCCGAAAGCTTTGATTTGGTGCTCATGAGGAGCTATCATGATGCATAGAAGGAAATACGTTAGAGTAAATGCGTTACAGGACGTGTCTAAGGTTCACAGTGCCTAACACACAGGAACAATTTGTTTAGAGCATCCATAGCCTCTGAGCAATGTGCAGGCCTCACAGAACTCTCCTGAGAGTAGCTGGCTTTTGGTGTGCAAGATTTGGGTATTCTGCTGCTGAACATATCTTCCCATAATTAAGTCACAGTGTGTATGAGGCATTGTTGCATAGCCTCCTTGTTCTGAACTTTCAGTGGTTATCAGAAAATAATAGTACTTGTTAATACTGTTCATTATGGCAGAATTATAGGAAAAATACGGCAGAAACACGCCAAAGCAAAGGTACAAAAAAGTGCAATGTGATGCAATATATATATTTTTAAGAGGCTGTCTAGACAGAGCTACTATGCAATTTTCTTTGACTGTGCTGATGTAAAACAAGGAAAAAGATTTATGAAAATGACAAAATGGGTAATTCTAATGAGGCATAAAATGGATTTTAAGACATGGATGAAGGTACTACTAGAAGTGTATATCACCATATTGTACAAAAATCTGGCAGTGATTTCTTGCAAACTTCAATTTGTGTGATACTACAAGGTTTGGAACAACAAATCCTATATTTGTACTTTGCTAAATAATTTCCCTCAAGACACAAAAACCTTTGGTACTCTATTAGGTTAATATTCATATTCTGCATTCTATGTGTCTTTTTCACAGTGTACAGTTACTGGCCCACCTGACCCTTACATCTCTAGAAGTGATTTGTTCAGGTTTCTACATAAATATTTATGTTTCAATATCAACTCAAAAATAAATTCTTACTAAAATATGGTTTCACAACAAAGTATGTTGTGAAATGTAGAGAACCTATAACTTTATAATGTGTCAAGCTTTACCAAAACTTGTTATACTACCAAAATTTGCTGACAGTTTATTCTTACAATCGTAACAGAAATTGAAACTCACATTTCAGTTACAACGATTTGGCAACTGTTTGTTTGGGTTTTTTTTAACCTGACAGATGACTGATCGAATAAGCAATACAGCTGATGACTAATCCCTATTTAATCTTTGTGTTACAAAGGAGCAAATTAGCACTTGTAAATCCTGACTAGCTGCCTCTTTCTGCTTTGCAGAGTGACTCCAAATTTATAGTGATGGCGATGGGAGCTAAACCTGGCCAACACAGGTTATGGCATATGCAAAGCAGTACTGTTAGGATAGATGAATGTAGTTATGTGTTGTAGTAGGTGTTCTACTGAAAGTGATTGTCTTTTGGTCCACAGTTTTTGGGGAGCTGAGTATAGATGAGCAGTATGTAAGGGAGAGATACCTGATGAGGTGATAAACTGCATTGAGGGCTGATTTTCAAAACTATTCAGCACATTCCACAGAGATCACTAGAAAGCTTTGGCTGATTAATATTTCTGAAAAACTAATATTATCCATTTGCTAGCTGATTTCAGTAGTGATCATCATATCCCTGTGGGAAGATAGTATTTCCAGCCTAGGTACCACGTTAGTTGAGAGAGCTGGGTCTCTTAGAGCTCCAGAAATAGTATAATACTGCACTTTCCATCTATAAACGAGGTATTTCTTGTACACTGATTCCCAGCCTTTTTGCCAAGCGTCTCATGTTAGGCTCAGCTGCAACTTTTCAAGCAATTATTTTTCTTTGCTTGATGATTTGCTGAGATTGCAGGGCTGCCGGTTCTGTTTCTGCCTTCTAATCATCTGCAGAACCTGCAAGCTTCCAGCAGAGCTTATCAGCTGAGCCTACACACTTCATCTGAAGCACACTTGTTTCTCACTGGCTGGGAATTGGTACTCTAGAAAGCCCTTGGATATAAGAAACTAGTCCCAGAGTCAGTGTGGCTCTTTTATACCACTGCTGATGCTGGGTTGTTGGAAATGCAGTCTGGGTCCTTATGTGTGTTTAGTAGAAGAAAAAGAGATGTAGCTGCCTGATTTTAGTTGTCTCCTTTGCTGAAGAAGTACAAGAAATACCATTATACTATTTTGCAATCTGTCTTGGCTTGTCACCACACCTGGCTGTACAACCTAAAATGAATAACACCAGCATTGTATATACAACCTAACCATAATCAGAATCATAATCGTTGCAACTAATCACAGTCAAGTACTATAGTCTGGAGATGGGATGAACTCAGAAGTTTAAATTGTAACATTATCAGCATAAGAGAGGTTACTTTTTATGCTCAGTGTTGTGGGTTTTTTAATTGCCAAAATGTAGGAAAGGGAGATATACTGATAGTGACCTTTTCCAGCACCCAGTTTCCCCATCTAATATTAAATCCCTTGTTTTCTAGTCCTCTCGAAGAGACAATAGCTCACTAGTCTTTGTAGCCTTCAGATCATATTTTGAGCCTTGGTGTCTCTTGACTCACCCAGTCTGAGATCTTTTGGTTCAAAAGAGAAAAGACTTTCTGAAGCATGCATGGAGTATGCTGTACTTCAGTCTTGCTCCTGCTTACTCCTCTTGATAGCTACTGAGAACAGGATTATGCAAGAAGTGTTTTTAGTCAAGTAACCAGAGTATAGGGACACATAACAAACCAGCATCATTAGCTCTCTTTTGGTTGATTGGTGAAGATGAAAGTGTTTCTGGCCCTTAAGTCTCAACAATAAAATAAATGCAAATTCTTTTCCTTGTGTTAAGTTTGTCTGGATTTGTTCTTCCTTCAGTCAATGCTTGCAGATTCCAAATTAACTTTGATCTTTTCCCCTTGCTGATAAAGCTGCATGAGTGCAGTCTCAAACGCGTTCAATTTTCAGGTCATAACCTTTAATGATGCCCATCTAAATAGCTCTGTTAACTTGGTGTAGCTGTGCCAGATTACATCATCTCACAGCCTAGCCTGATAGCCTCATTAAAACATCATAAGAAAAGCAATTGTATCGTAATCTGTATTATTTATTATAAACTAATCACCAGATAGTAGCATAACCTCAAGATAGAGGAAATGCTTAGTGGTGAGATCATGAACTAATTGACAGCTCTTGAGTCCCCATTACTCTCTAGACTTGAGTCACTGAAGAGTGTAATATGTATGGAACCCAGGCATGGTGTGAGCACCTACCAAGACATCTTCATCAGTCAGGTTCTGCTCCATCACCGAAGAGAGGGCTGGTAACCCGCTCCTTTTTTAACTGGCATGGAGGTGACTGCCCATGAGAACAGAGAGTCATGGTAGCCTATAATCTGTCCAAAGGTGAGGCAGTTAGATTGCTTACTGTGTATTTCCCCTTACTCGGTGTAGTTTGTCTATCTATTATCCTTCTATGGATCTCTCTTCTGAGAGAGAGTCTGGTATGGTTTCTACTTGAAACATCATGCAGTTTTTGTACCTACAAAGTCTTGTTAAGACAGAGCTACTATCCACTGCATTAGTATCTGTGTTCTTTTGTTTATTTTGAGTCTGGCTCCCAGTAGCTTAGTCTCACTTTTGCTGAGGCCCTTCAGGTCTTGCCCTGAAAGAGGTTGTAGGTAGTCCATCCACACCCCCTCTCCTTATCTCTCCTTATCACACATGATTTTATAGACTTCTATGATGTCTTCCTTAAGATTGCTCTTTTCCAGAACAAAGGGTCTCAGTCTACTCAATAATTTGAGACAGGGACTGCACATTGAGTTCAGTATGTGGATACAGCATGGATTGCTATGCTTAAATAATACTTTTTTCTTAGTGTCTATTCCTTTCCTAATGTAGCACAATGGTTATTTTTTTTTACTTCTTTGCTCTTACAAAAAGTAATGAGCTGATATTTTCAAGGAACTTTTTGTTACAACCCCAAGATGTCGTTACTGACTGGTATCGGTCAATTCAGAGCCCAGCATGTTATATATGAAACTGGTTTTGACACATAGATATTGCTTTATATTTATTTACATAGAAAGCCATTTGCCATTCTTCAGGCTCTTACTCTTGTAAAGCTTTTCTACAATTTTTTTTGTTCTCCCTGCTTATCTCTTTTTCCAGGCCACTTATGATGCTGCTGCACAGTACTGACTCTGCAAAATCCCTTTGGTGACTTTTTTTCTGCAGTGCAGGATCTCCTGCTACTCAGTTTCATGTTTAACCAATTATTTATCCACCCTAGGACCTGTTGTCTTATCCAAAATGTGTCATATGGTGTTACTCTGTGTCTGCCAGTGCTTCTTCCCCTTCTCTCCCTGTTTACACTGAGACTTTACTCGTCCAGGGAGGTTTTGAATTTCTTGCCAGCAAACAAGCCAACCGGAACACTTTGATTATCTTCATCTTAATCCCCTCCCAATCAGGCCTATGCAAATACTGCCAACATTCCTCTTACTGCTACTGATTCTTGGTGAGAGTCCTTGAAGGGAGACACGATCCTGTACATGCTTGTAGCATAAGATTAGGAGAACAGACTTAGTAAACTAAATATATTTGAAGCATCTGTTAACACTTTTAAATTAAAGTAAGCCCTCAAAAATATTTCCTAAGAATGAATTGAAATTTAAAATCTTCCAACACAAAATTAAATCATCCATTTATAGGCTTGTTTGTTAATATCCAAGATAAGTATTGAGTGATGAAGTAATATTTTAGGGTGCTCTGGTTTTGGTATCCTAACCTTTTTTTTTTTTTCCCTCCAAATTACTTTTCTCAAGATTGAGTCTGCTAGAGTGTCTCTATTTCATTAATCCTCCTACTGGTAACATGCCTATTATCTGGCCTAAAGATTGACTTCCACGATCTTACTGCTTCATCTGGAAAATTGTTTAGGGTATAACTTTCTGTGCACGTTAGTGTTCCTCATTCCCTCAAGACGCATTACATGTTACCCTTTTAAATGTAAACGTTTTGTCTCAAGAAGTTTGTTGATTTTATTATTGATAATCGAGTTTGATATGATGTATTTTACAGAATATTGGCTTATTTGCTAGCTAATTTGGCACTGAATGTATCCAGGCCAGCTGATTACGTGTTTTTCCATTGACAGAGCCAAAATACAGAAGGTGGTAGAGTAGACACACTCCTACCTTCCTCTTTGAGGAAGTCTGATTTGGGTGGGTATTTTTCAGTTTTGTATTTTATTATTATTTCTGGTATTCTTCAGTCTCAGAAGATCTTCTGAAATTCTGATATAAGTTTGTAGCAAGATATTTGTGTCATTGACATAGGAGAAACTTGCTGATTAAGTTATTCTAAGCAAATAGGGAAGATTTTGCTTTACATTTGAAAGTCATTTTTTTCATGCTGTAGTAATTAGTGCCATAGATAAATATTTGATGGATGAAAAGCTGGACATAAGCCGACCGTGTGTGCTGGCAGCCCAGAAAGCCAACTGTATCCTGGGCTGGATCCAGAGCAGTGTGGCCAGCAGGGCGAGGGAGGGGATTCTCCCCCTCTACTCTACTCTGGTGAGACCCCACCTGGAGTGCTGCATCCAGCCCTGGGGCCCTCAACATCAGAAGGATATTGACTGGTTGGAGAGAGTCCAGAGGAGGCTGTGAAGATGCTCCGAGGGCTGGAGACCCTCTGCTATGGGGACAGGTGAGAGAGTTGGGCTTGTTGAGCCTGGAGAAGAGAAGGCTCTGGGGAGACATTAGAGCACCTTCCAGTACCAGAAGGGGGCCTACAAGAAAGCTGAGGAGGAGGGGGTGGTCTTTTTACAAGGGCGTGTAGTGATAAGACAAGGGGTAATGGGTTTAAATTGAAAGAGGGGAGATTTAGACGGAAGAAGTTCTCCCTGGAGAGGGTGGGGAGGCACTGGGACAGGCTGCCCAGAGAAGCTGTGGATGCCCCATCCCTGGAAGTGTCCAAGGCCAGGCTTGGAGCAACCTGGTCTGGTGGAGGGTGTCCCTGCCCATGGCAGGGGGTTGGAACTAGATGATCTTTAAGGTTCCTTCCAACCTAAACCATTCTCTGATTCTATGATTCAAAAATAACCAGGAAAATGTTCTAATTTTTAAATCCAAAATATGCATTCAGAAAGAGTTAAAACCGAATGACAATCCTGACATATTTGTTACTCACCTCCACATAGGTTCTGCATTGAGTACTGCAGTAATGCAGAGGTCTGTGCCTTTTTTCTATCTGGCAAACGTAACAATCTATTCTACATTTGTGCTTGAGTTTCTAACAGCTCATTTTCATTCTGTTGTGTGCCATTAAATATTCCCATCTTCTTCAGGGGAAGCACACCTGTGTTTTTAGGCTTCCTGTATCATCTTCCATTCAGAGACACTTTCTGTCTATAGGTGAGTAGGAAGATTTTGGTTGGAAAGTTAGTGATGCCATGAAGAAACACTGAAAAGTATGTGCAAAGTCAACTGTTTCATTTCACAGTGCTTTATCCGAGGAACTAAAGTTATATAGTTTCTTTTAAAGTGTTTTGGCCAGATCTCTCATTCCAAGGTGTTCTGTTCTTTGCTTATACACTCTAGTATTTTCTTTAACTATTTATGTTCAGAGGTGGGAGTAATAGAGTAAAATAAACAGGACGTTAAGACTGTCACTGTTGATAGAAATGAAGCAAGAGAAAGACAAACTGCCAAAACATGTAAATTGTTGCAGCTTTGCTTAAGGTCTGAAATTTGGACAAGAGCATATCTGCTTCATATATTGCTGAGCAGCTAAAAATAAACCTAACTCTGTGAAGTAGATGGAGTTACCTTTGCCATCAGTGAATAAGCTTGTGCTTTGCATGTGCATACTTGTACTATGTGTGACTGATTTTCTGTCAGGAGTGGGACAACCTATTGGAGCTGTTCAGGATTGCTGCTAATTGTCTGGGATACTGTTGCAAGAGAATCTGCAGTCATTAATGAGGATTTCATGATGCTAGGCACTCCAAAACCATACAGTAAGGTAAATCTGTGGCCCAGAGAAATAATGAAAACAGAAAAGGGAAAGTTTGGCAGAAAATAAAAGGACTACAGTTCTTGAAGGGAAATGTGAAAATTATAAGATGCGTAGTATGGCTGCTCTCTGTTGCCATATTTGTTTATTTATTGTGTTATTTGAGCACCTCTCCATCTGTAACATATTTATATTCACAAACGTCTTTTGACAGAGGGAAGTTCCATTATCTTCATTTAATCGGTGACAGGAAGGGTTACATTACTTGCCTACAATCATATAGATAACATGAGTAGGGAATTGCTCTGGGCTAACATCTCCATGTCAAGACATTCAGGGTCTCGATACACTGCCCTTCCTTTCTGTAATGTAACTGGCATACACTTTGATCTGCGTGTTTTGCAAGATTATGTATCTTGGATGCAAAATATTAAGATCAGCAAAATGCCAATCCTTGTACAGATAGAGGTTCAATACATTCAACACAAAACATGGATGCTTTTACAGTCGCTGTCTGAATCTGGCAATGCCATGTCATTCCAGTGCACGCTACCTGTGCAGGGGGGCAATAGCTCAGTATTTGGCTCAGCTTTTGTAAAACATATATGGCTGGAGCTCTGTCGTAGTAAGGAGAAATTTGCACTATCACGTCACATTGTTATTTGCCTCAATTTCTAGGGCTGGTATCAGGAGAATAGACATTAATTTTGAACAATTGCATTTGCAGATGTGACTGATCCATTTGGTGACAGAATAAATGGGAAGATGATTACTTTTACTGAGCTACTAGGATCTGCCTTTTTTTTTTTTTCCCCCTCTCTACAAACTGTCTCATTGTTGCTTTCCTAGTGTGGCTGGTATTACCAATGTCAGCAAAAGACGTCTGGTTATATTAACTGAAACCATTATAAAGTTGCTGTCTGTATGTATCTGGTATTTTTCTATTTAATAATCACAGAAGGATAAAATCTTTAAGGCCCAGATAGTTTGTCTTTTTGAGAAAGAAGTTTATATGCTTCAGGTTTTATAATTTATACCTTTCAATTTCTTCTGTATATTTTTTTAAAAATCATAAGAAAGATTAGCAGTTCCCTTGGACTCCCTTAGACAGTAGTTAATCACTTCTGTTCAGCTTCTTGCTACTTTTCAGTGTTTCTCTTTTCTTCCTATTAAGATACATAGCAGATACCTATTTCTTTGGACAAATATTTAAAAGTAACTTATTTCCTTTAATATATATATTATATACAACTGTATTTCTTTAAGGTAGAATGAGTGATGAGTGATTTCATCATTCAGGATTACTAAAATGTAGCATTCAGCAATGAATCTTGTATTTGCAGAGTTGCTAGGAGCAATATGCTGACCAAAAAAAATGTCTGAGACTCTCCGAGAGTATAATTATTGGTTTTGCCCTTTTTGTTGTCTTGACTGTAACTGCCAAATATGATGCCTTTAACATCATATGCTTTAGCTCATATTAGAGGTGTCTAAACTGTTGAGAACATGTCATCTTGAGGTGACATGGCTGACACATGAGAAATGGTTTGTCCAAATGAGGTAAGGTGGGAGTCAGACTGGTCTGACTCATGCATTATGATAAATCTTTGAGCTGGACACACAGTACTCCACCGGTTGCATGCTGTGCTCTTACGGAACAAGAAGATTTCTCCACAAACTCTTGTTGCAATAGAAAATGCTTCATGGTACATCTCAATCTGTGTCCTGTCTCTGCAAGGGCTGGAGTTGAGAAACTGTGAACCGGAAAAGATGAATAAATGTATGGTAATTGTGTTATAGTGGTTCAGAAATATTCCATGTTATAGTTAGACTACTGTAACTTTCAAAGTGGGTGAGAATTACAGTTATATCACTCACTTTAGAATGACAAAATTCTTACTTGGTATCTGACTTTTGTAGAAAAACAAGTTTAATGACAAATCTAAATTTTTGGGCAGAGAGAGCTTTTCAACGTAGTGTAGCTATTATTCTTCTCTAGCCATGTTTCAGAAAATCCAACTTTTATTTAAAAAGAATAATCAATTTCTGAGTTTTCAGCAGTTAAGTTATAATCAATAGGACTACATTCTTTATATACATCTATCTGAGAGCTTTCTGAGCTATCGTACATTTTTTTCTGCTATGGCCTTGATGGCCGTAAGTTTGCAATAAATCTTAGACTTGCAGTTGATGCGAGTGCTAATGTATTTTACTGTTAAGGAATGAAAGATAGAAAAAGTCTCCTTGGAGAAATTTGAATTTTATTCAGCCTATGCATTTCTGCTGTACAACAGAAAAAAATGCAATGTAGACTGCTGTTAAAGTCCTGCTTTGAACTACTAGGAATACATGACAAACTGAAAGAAAAGTCTGATAACATTTTTCTTCATGTGCTGATTGAAAAACAAACCAGACCTTCCAGATTTTCTTCTCTTTGACTTTAATGCTGAGTTTGCCTATTGAAATGGCAAGGCTTAATTCAACTTTACAAATTAGAAAAGAAGCCAAGATATAAATATATCTTGAATAATTCAGAACCAGTTTATTGAAAATCTTCCACTCTTGAAACTTATTGGAAGAACTCTGTAATATGGAATATAGATTTGGCAAAAAATGGATCATGAGAGCAACAAATCTGTTTGTCATCTGCATAGGAATACTTAGTCATTTGAGTAATATAATCAGGGAGTGCAATGATATAGACATAGACAATGCAGGGCCAAGAATAAAGTCCTGTGGGACATCAGCTGTAAGTGAAAAAGGACCTGATTAAGGATCACTGTATTAAATAACAAGTGAACGGTCAGACAAAAATGACATTAGCCAGCACAACATGTTAGCTTTAGTGATACATCTAGAGTACAATAAATTAGCAATGGTGATTGTGAGTATTCAAAATAGAAGACTGACTGCATTTCATTAAAGAAAATATTGCATTCAGGAACGCAACATTTCAGGTTATTAACCAAATGACACCATTTACTGGATGTCTCCACTAGACAGTAATAATTCCATTCTGGCAATGAGAAAAATGGGTTCTAACTTTTGGTAATGTTTGCAATAGAATAAGCACTCTGGGAATAAGTTAGTTGAATATTCAGACCTTCTCCAGTCATAATTATAATGACAAAAAGGGCATGAAAACTGACAACTGGAACTACTGCAGGTGAACACTTGAGAAATGGGGAATGGAGTCTAACCAGAGGAGTAGCTGACGTAGGTTTTTTTTTTGGTGGAAAACTGGGTAGATGGTTTATCCCTTGCGATATGAGATTGATGATTTAATTTTTTTTTTAAATCTTTCTTTAATTTATTTTAATGTTAGGAAAATATAAGAAGATATGGGAAACATGATAATCCCAAGATAAATATTCAGCTGTCTGTTTTTCTGCATTTTTTGTTTACCATGCAACAGGAATCACCTGGTCCTATTTTCCCTACTTTATTTACTTTGCATTAGTCTTTATTAAAATGATCAAAATTTCCTATTGTGTTGTGATTTTTAAGGGTTTTAAAGATTTTAAAGGCTCTGATTCTTCAGCATCTGATATCACTTCATGAACAGCACAACTTTCCAACATATTTTTGTTCAAATATACAAAGGTCATATTCTTCATCTGGTCTTCTCTCTCAAATTATCTGACTGGTTTTATTTGCAATCTGTGTAGTCATATGAGCCTGAGCTGGAAACAACCAATTAGATCAGACTGTCCCTCATCTTGCCAAAGTGGAATATAGTCCCCCAGACGGAGGACACGTGCTTAATTTTAGCCAAAAGCTGAGAAGAAGCCTCCTCATCTTCACCCACTGAAATTTAAACTCTCATCTGTTATTAATATACTTTCAGCAGATGATTACCAGAACATCTGCTCATTCCCAGTAAATTTTTACTTCCTTCTCTTAAAGCTGACTTCCCCAGTGGACTGATGAAAGAGACATTCTGCAGCTCATTCTGTTCTTTAGAATAACATCGTTGCACTGAAGAAATGTTAGCTGAAAGTGATGTAGTGATCTTCGTAGTTCATGTTGAAGCTATAAGGGAAATAAGAGGAAAATGATTGCAATAGAATAGTAGCATTTCCACCTAACTTTTTTTTAAATCAGGAAGCATTACGAAACATTCAGCAAAGGCATGTCTGGTGCTTACATGAAGTTGTAAGCATTTATAGACTTTGAAAACATTACATACTTGTTCTAAAATGCTGATGCCAACATGATATGATACAGCTTTATTTGGAAATTGATATAAATCTTGTGCAAAACAAAAAATCCCCACTGTGGCTGAGAGGAGAGGCTTTTCTGAGGTAAATGTGCTACAATAGTCTTTCAGATTTAGACATACATTGAGACTGTGACTCATATTTCTGGTTAAACTTTTCTTAAAACTTTTGAGAAAGAGAACTTTCTTGAGGTCAATTTCTAATAAAGGGTACTAAATTTCCATGGATATGGCCTATGGTCCCAGCTTCGTAGAGTTACACTGCCTGTTGATTATAGTGACAGTAAGTTATGTCCATTAGCATTCTTTCTCTAAACATGTACAACAGTTTGTACATATTACAGTCACTGGTGGGGCATGCGAGTTTTGCATTTCTGCCCAACATGTAACCCACCTATGTTTCTCATCAAGGTGTACATTCAGCTTCAGTTTTTTTGTCTCACTTCTAAATTTTAGAATATATGAGGGAGTGAAAATAGAAGCTCATGCTTCCCTGAAGGGAGGGGACTGTCCTGATCCTTAGACACCTATGGGTGGGAAAATATAAAGTGACAGTATGCGCTTGCACCAAAGCCCCAGCATGCACACAGCTACCGAAAGATCATTAATCTTCGCATTAATCAAGCCTTTAAGGTCTTCCACTTCCATGTCCTTCCTATATTATGTCTTCACATCCTTTTTATAATTTCCCTCCCAAGTCTTATTCTCTTCATATCCACAGTAAGCATTAATCTGTATAATTTACTGATTTATTTTATTTGTGTTCATTATGCAAAAGCCTCTATCAACATGCCTACATTTTATTTCCATGTTTTTTCCCAGGAGTGCTGCTTTCTGCTCTTAGAGTGCCTTTGTATGGCTCAGGTGCTACCAGAACAACACCCTCTCAACAGCCCAGAATGCAGCAAACTGGCTGTTCAGAGACCCTCTTGTGTGGTATTCTGCCTCTGCACAGCATAACCAGTTATTTACATAAACATTAAGATCATGTCTCTCTTCAGAAGTTAAATTTGAATGTTTTGTTTAGTATTGCTACTCCAACTGCAGATACTTAGGGCAGTAATACTGGGTCTGATCCCTTGTAACGAACTACTGATCTGATGAAATGTCCAGCAAGTAGGTGGGTAAACCTACAAATGGGAACCTAAACAAAGCCCACCAAGAGCAGAAGAAATGTTTTTTCTATGTGGATTCAGATGGGCACAAAATCCCACTAATGAAGTCAGAAGACTTACAAAATATCTGAGTATGGAAGCTGCAGCTTGAAGGTTTCTGGTTTACATAATTCCAAAATCTGGAAATGTAGGCTTCTGTCTTCATGACGCTCACACGGCTACACTGTGGGCAGTAGATTAATGGAGCATTGGAAGATTCAGCTTTTGAAGAAAAGATCACTTCTAAGCCCAAGAGTAGCAGAGGTTGGCTATTCAACTGTGATTTCCTACTGTTGCATGATTTAGTTGGAGCTGACATCATGAAACCTTATTATTGTATTCTGTTCCATAATATTGAAATATGTTGTTTTCACTATTTTATGTTTCAGAATAAAAGCCAAGGATTAAGTTTTGTCCGTATACATGCACCTTGGCAAGTACTTAGTAGAGAAGCGGAACTCCTTAAAATAAAAATGCCCACTAAAAAGGTAAGTGTCTTCCACCTTCTATCCACTCCTTATAAGTCTGGAGAAGGGAGGATCAGATGGTAGTTAAATATATAGAAGTCCATAGAGTTACTTTCTTTCAAAGTCAGAGCAAATGAACTGGAAAGTTTGTTTTTTTCATATTACTAATTATTTTGAGATGACTTAGTATTCAGAGTCAGATTTACAAGGGTGTTTTCAAAGAGGATTTCAAAGGTCACAGGTTCAGCTGGCTGGCAGATTGCATTCAGAAGAGTGATGCAGAGGTGAGTTCTAAGGAGAACTTTGAAAGCTGAAAAGGCAGTATCTATTTGGACTTTTGTCATGGAACTTTCCTCAAAGGTGAGGTGCAGTATGGCAGATAGTATGATAGCTAGTCATTGCCTTAAGATTTTTCTAAAGTCTGGGGATGCTGAGAGAATCTGTTTTGGTGGTATCAATGACAGTGCATTCAGGCTTGGCCATTGTCATTAAAACTTTGGCTGACTATCTTCTTTACAGTCGTAGTAATTGAGAATATCTATTGCTTTCAGGAGGGTTGCTGGCAAACATCGTAAATTCTGAGGATCAGCTCCCAAAATTTGTGGTCCTGCAATGGTTTAGTTCTCTAACAACTCCAGTGAAGTTAATGGAATTGCCTTGTGCTTGCAGTTAGTGACACTCATCAGTTGCATTACTGAACATTTATTTCATTGCAATGTCATTAGAATTAAACGAAATACCAATTTTATTTTCTTCCACGGGGTTGTTGTTGTTGGTTGTTGGTTTGGGTTTGGTTCTTTGGTTCTTCTTCTTTTTCATGTTGATTGTTTCCACCCAGCAAAAGCTTCAGTGTTGTTCACATCTTCTGGTGTTACAATCTGTCACTGTCAGGGCCTTGGCCAAGCCAGTCTTGAATACTGTTACTGTATTGTGTTTCCTTTGTGCATTTTTATTGTCTGCTCAGTTCCCCCTCCTTCTTCCCTCATGGGAATTTTCCTCTCCTACCTTTTTGCAGGAAAAATAAAGCAAATTTTACATTATTTATTGGGTTTGTATGACAAGGTTTTGGTAGTGGGGGAATACAGGGGTGGCTTCTGCGAGAAGCTGCTGGAAGCCTCCCCTGTGTGTGACAGAGCCAATGCCAACAGCTTCAAAATGGACTTGCCACTGGCCAAGGCCAAGCCATCGGTGATGGTGGCAACACCTCTGGGATAACATATTTAAGAAGGTGGGGAAAAATGTATGTGATAGCAACTTCTGCCAGGAAGAAGTGAGAATATGTGGGAGAAAACAACTCTGCAGACACCAGGGTCATAGGGGACAAGGTGCTCCAGGTGCCAGATCAAACCATGGTGAGGCAGGCTGTCCTCCTGCAGCCATGGAGGATCGTGGTGGAGCAGAGACCTGCCTGCAGCTCAGGAAAGACCCCACATGGAAGAAGGGGGATGCCCAAAGGAGCCTGGGACCCTGTAGGCAGCCCTCCTTGGAGCAGGCTTCTGGCAGGACCTGTGACCTCATGGAGAGAAGAGCCCAGGCTGGAGCAGGTTTGCTGACAGGACTTGTGACTCTGGGGGGACCCACGCTGGAGCAGGCTGCTCCTGAAGGACTGTACCCTGTGGAAGGGACCCACACTGGAGCAGTTCATGAGGATCTGCAGCCTGTAGGAAGGATTCACGTGAGAGAAGTTCATGGAGGCCTGTCTCCCATGGGAGACATGCTGGAGCAGAAGAGCATGAGGAGTCCTCCCCCTGAAGAGAAAGGAGTGGCAAAACAAAGGGTGATGAACTGACCACAACCTCCACCTCCCTGTGTAGCTCAGAGGGAGGAGGGAGAGAAATCAGCAGTGAAGTTAAGCTCAGGAAGAAGGGGGAGGGGAAGATGTTTTAAGATTTGGTTTTTATTTCTCATTATCCTACTCTGATTTGATTGGTAACTAAATTAATTTTCCCCAAACTGAGTTCATTTTGCCCATGATGGTAATTGCTGAATGATCTCTCCTTGTCCTTATCTTGTCCCATGAGCCTGTAATTTTATTTTCTCTCCTCTGTCCAGCTTAATAAGGGGAGTGACAAAGCAGCTTCAGTGGGCATCTGGCAGACAGCCAGGGTCAACCCACCATGCTATTTTAATCGAGGAATGTTGCCATCTTACTGTTCTGAGTTAAGGTTTCCAGGAGCTGATAGTCTCTAGTAGCCATCCTAGTCACTCATGAACAGTTCCTCATCCCCTTGTCTCCTCTGAATGGAAGAAAAAATGCACAATAAATCATAAAACCATAATGACAGAAACATCTGGGGTAAAGACAACTAAGAATATTGACAGACTTAATTTAACAGCTATATATTCTACATTATTTATTCACAGATTCACAGAGTGTTAGGGGTTGGAAGGGGCCTCTAGAGATCATCTAGTCCAACCCCCCTGCCAGAGTAGGATCACCTAGAGCAGATCACACAGGAACAAGCCCAGGCGGCTTTGGAAAGGCTCCAGGGAAGGAGACTCCCCCCCTCTCTGGGCAGCCTGTCCCAGTGCTCTGTCACCCTCACAGGGAAGAAGGGTTTCCTCACGTTCAGGCTGAACCTTCTGTTTTCCAGTTCCTGGCCACTGCCCCTCGCCCTGTCACTGGACACCACTGAGCAGAGCCTGGCCCCATCCCCCTGACACCCCCCCTTTAGATATTGATAAGCATTGATCAGATCCCCCCTCAGCCTCCTCTTCTCCCAGCTGAACAGCCCCAGCTCTCTCAGCCTTTCCTCACATGGAAGGTGCTCCAGGCCCTTCCCCATCTCAGTGTCCCTGTGCTGGGCCCTCTCCAGTAGCTCCTTGTCCTTCTGGAGCTGAGGAGCCCAGAACTGGACACAGCACTCCAGGGAAGGCCTCACCAGCGCAGAGTAGAGGAGAAGGATAACCTCCCTTGACCTGCTGGCCACGGTATTCTTAATGCACCCCAGGATGCCATTGGCCTTGTTGGCTGCAAGGACACACTGTCGGCTCATGGTCATCCTGTTGTCCACTTGGACTCCAAGGTCCTTTTCCCCAGAGCTGCCCCCCAGCAAAACAGCCCCCAACCTGTACTGGAACATGGGGTTGTTCTTTCCCAGATGCAGCACTTTACACTTGCCCTTATTGAATTGCATTCCATTCTTCCCCGCCCAGCTCTCCAGCCTGTCCAGGTCACGCTGGACGGCAGCACGGCCTTCTGGCACGGCAGCCACTCCTCCTAGTTTGGTATCGTCAGCAAACTTGCTGAGAGGACATTCTATTTATAGCATCCTTTTCTTTAAAACAACAGATATCAATGTACCAGATGACCATGTAACTAGCATTTATTGAATGGTATGACAAATAGTCAAAGAGCAAATGGACATGCAGTCACTGATTAAGCAGTTATGAAAACAGCATTCAGGTTTGTATCTGTAATTTGTTTTGGTGTGTAGAAGACAAAATTAAATATGGCTACTAATAAGGAAACCAGACCTCAATTTTTCCTGAAAATATGCCCTAGGGTAATAAATTGTATTATATATTTTGAAAGTGATATGAAATTTTTAAGGAGAAGATTGCTGACAAATCTTCTTGACTATATTATTTTCCTGTTATCTGGACATCAAATGCAGAGCATTACCAGTGCCCTACCATGAAGCAAGCATGACAGGAAAATTATGTTCATGTCTTAAGTTTTTTGCAATTAAAGATAGTTGGAAGAAGAATTTCCTGTGAAGAAAACAAAAAATCCACTTTGAAAAACTGAAATCTTGTATTTTGGGGATTTGGCAATACAAACTGAAAAAGTCAGCTAGAAACCACTAAAAAGAAAATTCTACTTTTGTTCAGAGAGGTTGTTTTCAAGGCACATTTGGTATTTTCAATGATGCTATTTTTATTTATTCAAATCTCCAGTGGAATAAACAAAGCGTTTTCAGTGGAAAGTATTTATCCACCTCTAAACATGATGAATTGGTTGCAAGTTTCTTTTTTTTCTAATGTTCAGTCTTAAATAATTTTTTAGGACAAATGTCATGCTGCAAAAAAGTACTTTTTGAGCAATTTTAACTATATGTGTATATGACAATACAGTTATTTTTGATGAGTGAGAATGAGCCACACTCAAATACGAGTATGAGCAAAAACAGTATGAGAAACAAACAGGACCTACTGGAAGCATTGGTCTGTTCCCAGAGCTATGATGTTTATGGACTCATGGAATGAGTCCCACAGCTGGAGTGTTGGGATGGACGGCTATAGGCTGTTCAGGAGGGAGAGGCAGGATGGAGGAATTGTACTGTGTGTAAGGGAGAAGTTTGACTGTACAACCCCTGCACTTAGGAATGATATGATAACACTGATTAATTATTCTATAGGCAATTAGGAAAAATTTCCGGATCAGTAAGCCTTCTCCTTATGGGAGATTTCGACTTCCCAGACATTAACTGGGAATGCTGCTGTGACAAGCAAGTCTAAGAGATTCCTGAAGTGTGTTGAAGATGATATCTTGTCACAAGTATTCAGTGAGCCAACTAGGAAAGATGCCTTCCTAGACTTGCTATTTGTGAACAGAGAAGGATTGATGGGAGATGTGATAGTAGGTGTCTGTCTTGGCCACAGTGATCACAAAATGGTTGAGTTACAATTTTCAGTGTAATGTGAATAAAGGTCAGCAGATTGGTTACTCTAGATTTCAAGGGAGTAATCTTTAAGTTACTCAGGGAGGTATTTAGCACTGTTCCCTGGGAATCTGCTTTTGAGGACTTAGGGGTCCATGAGTGCTTGTCAGTTTTAAGAACCCCCTTTTAAAAGCACAGGAACAGGCAATTCCAGCATGTTGTAAGTCAAGCAAGTGGGGCAGAAGACCAGTAGGTTGGACAGGGATCTCCTCATGGAGTTCAAAAAGGAAAAGAAATTGTACTGTGTCTGGAAGCAAGGTCAGGCTTTGCAGGAAGATTACAGGGCTGAGCTTCACATTTTCAGCGAGAAAGCGTGAAAGGCCAAAGCTCAGCTGGAGTTGAAACTGGCCAGTGTAGTGTCAGAACACAAAAAGGCTTTTTAAAACTATTGAAGCAGTACTGAAGCAGTCAGCGACAACACAGCAGGGACGCCTGTCGATCATCTACCAAAGGACTTGGGCGTCTACGGAGGCCCTTGCTGATTTGAAGCTAGCCAGTGTTATTCCAGTTTACAAGAAGGGCATGAGGGAAAACCCAGGAAACTACAGACCTGTTAGTCTAACCTCAGTACCTGTAGATTTATGAAGATGATCATTCCAGATGCTATTGAAAGGCACTTAAAGGATAATACAATCAGGCACGGTGGACATGGTTTCGTGAAGGGAAAGTCCAGTCTAACTCTCTGTCTAACTCTCCTGTCTCACTAATTTAATATCCTTCTATGATAAGTTGCCTGCCTAGTGGGTGATGGGAAAGTGGTGAATATAATTTTTTCTGGATTTTAATAAAAGTTTTGATAGTGTCCCTTGCAGTATCCTTCAGGACAAGTTGTGCAACTGCTAGAGGAGCAGGTACACGGAGTGCTGGGTGAAGAACTGGTTAAATGACAGGGCTCAAAAGGTTGTAGTGAATGGGTCTGCGTTTGGCACCAGCATTGTTCCTCAGGGCTCAATTCTATGGCCAGCTCTGTTCAAAATATTTACCAATGATCTGGATGCAAGTGTTGAATTCACCATTTACCAAGTTTGCCGATTAGACTAAACTAGGAGCTGCTGCTGGCTGTCTTATGGGATAAGAGAACTTAGAGGTGTATCTACATAGATTGGAGCATCAGGCAATAATCAATGGCATGAAATTCAAGAACAAATGCTGAATTCTGCGCCTGGGATGGAGTAGCACTGATCACAAGTATAAATTGTGTGAGGAGCGGCTGGAGAACAGCCCTGCAGAAAGGGACCTGGGAGTGCTGGTTGACAACAGGCTCAATATGAATCAGCAGTTTGCCCTGGCAGCCAGGAGGGCAAATGCCAGCCTGGGGTACATCAAACACTGTATAACCAGCCAGTCAAAAGAGGTGATCATTCTGCTATATTGCTATATCTGCAATAATTCTGCTGTATTCAGCGTTGGTGTGGCCTAACCTGGAGTGCTGTGTGCAGTTCTGGGCCTCATTTAAGAAAGATATTCAGGGCCTTGAATGCATCCAGAGGAGGGCAACAGAGCTGGTGAAAGGGCTGGAAGAAATACCTTATGAGGGTGACAAGTTCATGTTTGGTAAAGTTGTCTGTGTTTAAGGAATAAATACCTTTATATCTTTAGGAAGCTTCCTAGCACATCACATCAATGTGAATCAGCAAGAGCTAAGTCCTTGCGCTTAAAACTGCCACATAGCCATGAGCTTGCCATCCTCACATCTAATGGCATGTGTACATGTGCTGTCAGACCACACTAGCAATTATTACACGGACAGTATAACTGGCAGCAGGTAAAGGCCCTTCCTGCTTTGTTTGCTCCCTCTATTCCCACTCAAAAAGTCAAAATGATTACTGTCTTTCTGCCATCTACCTGTGGTTCCTAGTTTAGTTAGTAAGAATGTTGTATTAATGATTCTACACTGAGTTTTCTTCTGCAAGTAGCTTGTGAAGGACAAGAACTTTTTAGAACTGAAACCCTTACAGATTCAGGTGCTTGCTGTTATATAGAAAAGTGTCTTCAAAGAAGGCTTTTATTCTAATTACATATTTAAACACATTTATAGCAAATTCTACCTTTTTCAAAAAGTATTATTTTTAGGGGATTTTTGGAAGTGACGTGCTAATATACGATATTTTATTTACTCAGATGTATGAAATCACAGAAGAAGAGGGAATACTCAAAACATTAAATGAAATGTGGTGCAAATTGACTGAACCTCTGCAACCCCAGGTGCCACAGCAAGAAAATACCAACATGAAAAGCCTGTCTTACCCATTTTCCAGAGAGAAAATATATTTGTGAGTACCTTAAATTATGATGAACAATGAAGAAAGCTATAACATCATTTTAGTGTTGTCATTTTTTCTACCAGTATTTCAATCAAAATTCAGAAATTCATTGAGTATTTCTGGAAATCCTGAGGAAATATCCAAGTTTTCAGATTATTCCTGATTTATTCAAAGTGATAAAAGCATATGTCTGCATAAAACTAAATTTATTGAAAGCCGAGTAAATAGATCTGAAATAAATGAATATGCATTGGTACTGAGTTCAGTTTCAGTGGATTAACAGAAATCTAAGCTGCAGAGACATTCTGCCAGTGATCTACTTCTTTCTGCTGGATGAGACACTGGAAGCAGGGCAACAAATAAAATATCTATGTTTTTGCCTTGAACTGAAAAAATCCTAGCACCAAATTCCTGGTTATTTGGTTAAGGATATTACTGTCTGTTTTGAAAAAAGGGTTAGTAGAAATTGAAGAATATTTTTCCTCTTCATAGATTTATTATAGTAATTAAAGCTTAGCTGATAATATGCAGATAAGGGATTCTTGACACTTGCCCTTTCAATCAAAACAATACTTCTGAGTCCAGTTTGACGTTAATCACTTCTTTTTTCCTCATGGGTGACTCCTCGTATTTACGTCTGATAAATAAAATTCAGTAACAAATATAATGACACACCATATCATTAATTGTCCTCTCTGTCAATTTTAATTAATACTGAATGCAAATCAAAATTGATCGAGGGGAATAAACTGGGAGGGCTTATTTCACATATAATGATTTTAAGGTTTAAGGCAATGCATAATTCCAGTGGAATGGTGATTTTTAAAGCAAGTGAAATGTTGACTGGTTTGTTGCCTGGAAAAGAGTAGTGAACATCTGCTTTAGGCTAGTTGAAACCTAATAACAGAACCTCAGAATGTTATGGTGTTGAGAATATGTTATAGGGAAAAGATTAAAAGGTCATCTTGTGTACACAATAGACAAGCTCCTTAACTGAAAGACATTTTATGTTAGTTAATATTTTTTGCATTTTAATGCCCACCATCATTGCAATCCAAGTAGAACTCTGCATGACTAGGTCTTAAATGACACAGTCTATTATGCTGTACTATTTAATCTGTATTTCCTTTAAACATCTGTTTTTCTTACTTGCTGTGGTTTCTAAATTAATTCTAAATCAGAATCTTATATGTTATCTTACACATTACTACCACATCTGAAAACATAACTCTTTTTTTTTTTTTCCATCATCTCAATGATTTAGGTATAACATTAAAGACAAAGATACGTTTTTTGATAATGCTACCCGCAGTCGAATAGTAAGTAAACAAAAGTAACCTATCATTGATTTTTTTGTGCTGAATGAGTTTTGCTTTAATAGGGAGTGTTGTTGACTCCTTTGTTAATTTCATCTATTTATACATTTCCCTATTCCTACAAAACACTAAGCAGTCATAAGTGTGTGAGAAATACTGTTCTGGAGCTGACCAGTGGTCCAGGAGTAGGACATGTTATGTAAGGGAACACTGTTACTGACCCCTCTCCGTTGTTCAATACTGTTATTAAGCCCTGCTTCCTAATCTTTAACTAGATTTTATTCCATCAAAGGACCTCCTCCACAATCCTATTGTAACTTCATAGCTCCAGCAGTCTTTGGTGAGAAAACCTGTGTCATGTTCCTGTGATCCTGCTAGGTGTCCAGCAGATTGATGTGGCAAGATTTCTCTTTACATACGCAATGCTAACTCCTCCCTACCATGCTATGTTCGTCCATACATGCTTGGGTTTCATAGACAGAGCATACTTACTGATCCCTTTATGTGCACCTTGATGTTATACTTCCACATGGCAAGGCTAAATGTTTTTTTACAAAACCAGATTTTGTTGTGGCTTTCTTTAGTGTAAAATTATTCTACCTGAAGTCCTCATGCTTCATGTGGTTTTGTAAGGATGTGACACAGCGGGACTTAGCCTACTAATGTTAGGGCAAACGGTCCACTAGTAAGAGTTGCCAAAGCATTGATAAGTCTTCACTGGTGTCCTCAAGTCATGCATTTGTACATGAGTGAAACATCTGATTTAAACGTATTTGCAAATGAACCCTAGAGAAGCCTCTTCTTCTAAAGTTTTGTTTTATTGCTAGCTCCATGATGAAAATGATGCTAAAAGACAATTTGTGTGTTGATATCAATGTTCTTCTCCACAGGTACGTGAAATTTTGAAGCGCACGTCTACAAAGGCCAGAAACAGCATGGGTAAGAGGGAAGGAAGATAATTATGTATGTGGTTTTATCAGAAATTGTTTGTGTCTCACAGAATATTTATGTTTCTAGCAGAACACGAAACTATGCTGGCATATTGTCATGAAAGGGGACTATCCTGAGTGGTTTAGGCCGCTTAAAAGATCAGCATCACAAATATTAGGGGAAAAAGCTAATAGTTTTAATATGAATGTGAGAAGCGTGATTTAACAGAATTTGATGGCAAGGTCCCCTCTACTTGTTATTTGACATGGAAAAGCACACAACAGCAGAATCAAATTAGCAACAGATTAAAGTAGTTGGTACATAAATTAAAAATTACTTACATAGCCAGGGAAATCAAGGTAGGATTGGATTGTTGTGACATGGATTAGGGAAAGGGGGCAAGGAATTTCATCCCATTCAGTCACGAGGTTCAGAGTGGATCCCCTTGCTTTCTAAACTCCTCGAAAGAGAAGTCTAGGTGCGGCTGAATCCACCCCTAGTCCCAGCCCTGGTCAACAGTTTATGTCTGAGGAAGCGGGGAAAGGATCAGAGTGTGTGAACTTTCGTGCTTGGTGTGAAACTTGGGGATAGCAACAATGTGGGCCAGCAACAATTCAAAGTTCCTTAACACTATTCAGATATGTCACACAATTAGATCACACAATTACTCAGCAGGACTTAACTTTCAACAAATCAGTACAGTAACTTAATCAAAGACTTAACAAGGTTATCGACATAAAGCTGCACATACACACTCACACAGGCAGATATAGAAATAGGGATAGATATACGTATATTTGTATGAAGGTACCTGTTAAAATTTCCCCTTGAGTTCAGTGAAAATATTCACATCAGATGTCTGTGCATCTCTCAACGGGCGAAGAGTTGAGCCTCAGGGAGGGTTTATTCAGACCAGTTTGTGTTGGCTATTCTCTGATTTCACAAACTTGAGAGTTTGCGAACTCTGAGAGGCGTCCCACTCTGAGGGAGATGCTGGGCGCAGCCCGCTGCAGTCCAGGAGAGCTCAAAGGGGCTTCCTTGGAACCGCTATTTGTAGGGTCGCGAGATAATTGACTTTAGGCATAAACAATTTTACATCCTGGCCTTAACTGGGGCATGTGGTCATTGGAATGCCCAACTGGTACCGAACTCTCCAGACTGTGATAAGGTTCAAGACTAGCAGGGGATGATTTCACTCTCATCCCACACTGTAGCCAGGCAACTGACCCCTAGTATGGCCATTCCCCACCTTGGCAGTGCAAGAGTGTTTTGATATGAGAAGGGGCGCTTCACCACCAAACTCCCTGCACAATGGCCAAGGGTTGACAGGAATCTCCAAGGCCATAAAACTTGCCAGAAGTTAAGAGGGGAAGAAATGCACCACCACACATATTTCCACAAAAAATAGAGATTGAAACAAATGCTTTTTCTGAGGAATAAATTCAGACTCTTTGGTCCATGGCTTGGATAGGACATGGTGATGGGAGATTGCTTTTCATTTCTGCAGGTGTAGGATCTGGCACATGACTTGCATTCCATGAGTTGTTATAAAATTGGATTTGATTATTATATGATCTGCTTTTGAAAATTCAGAGGGCAACTATGATATGTTGTATTATCTCATCCAGGAGCATATTTTTCTTGCAATTTCAATAGAATAATACATCTTTCCAGGTTATTTTTATTACTGCAGCTTTAAAAATTATGTCCATGGACTGAATAGTGAAATTTTTCATAGAACCATAGAATCACAGGATGGTTTGGGTCCAAAGGGACCTTAAGGACCATCCAGTTCCAACCCCCCTGCCATGGGCAGGGACACCCTCCACTAGACCAGGTTGCTCCAAGCCTCATCCAGCCTGGCCTTGGACACTTCCAGGGATGGGGCACCCACAGCTTCTCTGGGCAACCTGTCCCAGTGCCTCACCACCCTCTCTGGGAAGAATTTCTTCTTGATATCCAATCTAAATCTCCCTGCTTTCAATTTAAACCCGTTACCCCTTGTCCTCTCACTACAGCTTCTTGTAAAAAGCACCCCCCCCCCCCGCTTCCTTATAGATCCCCTTCAGGTACTGGAAGGCTGCAATAAGGTCTCCCCAGAGCCTTCTCTTCTCCAGGCTGAACAAACCCAACTCTCTCAGCCTGTACCCATAGCAGAGGGGCTCCAGTCCTCTGAGAGTCTTCGTGGCCTCCTCTGGACTCGTTCCGACTTTTCGATATCCTTCTTATGCTAAGGGCTTTGATTTGACTTAACTATGACTGTTTTGAAGATATTGTGTGATAATTTGGGGTACCCCTGAAATATTTGGAGCTTTTGTTTTCTTGAGGTTCAGAACAGATACAGGTGTACTTACTCCCTTTTCCCTACCCTTTTCTTTCATCCATTGTCATGACACATATCTCTCTGGGGGTGAAGAAGAAGAAGTGATAGTGCTCCTTGCCTGGCACACTTTCTGGAAGTCCTTCTGTAAGCTTGACCGCTTATATGCAGATCACAATGTCCTAGAGTAATGTGCTTGCAAGGAATAAGTGTGCTGTAGTAACAGATTCTTGCACAGTCTTGGTGTAACTTTGTGCAGTGAAGCTGCTGTAACAGATAGCTGGAGTGGAAAATAGGTTAATTGAGGTTTCCCTGAAAGAGAGATATGTTTTTATTCAAATTATATATATATATATATATATATATATATACACAAACAAACAAAAAACCCCAGACAAAATACTTTCTCTTTTTCAACCAAAAGTACTTGGCTTTTACCAGGGGAAAATAAATAAATAAATAAATATGTTGAGAAAATGTCAGGCGTTCTTCATTTCTAAAACATTGCTCATCTGGTGTCTGTTTCATTCACTGCTCTGTGTTTTGAATGTTTTGATCTGTTCAAAGGATCTGGTGGGGCAGTAGAGAGGAATGTTACCTTATTTTGCTGGATTGCTCCAGCTGGCATCCAGTGAACCCTCCTGGTGACTGGGGAGACCATGCTTTCCCCTGGAGCTGTGGAGCCTGTAAATGGAGATGTCTCTAGAGAGCAGAATTTTAGAGACAGGGCAGTGTAAAGTATTTAAAACAAGCAGCCTGAAGTGCAGCAACTAAGCCTCTTGACAAAAAGCCAGCCCCCAGAGCCGACACTTTCCTAAGGAAACCAGAGCAACTGTGTGGAACCTGTTGAAACTCTTGGGACTGTAAGTTGTTGATCTCTGAGATTTCACAAACCTTTCACAAGAAAGAAGCAATACATCCTACAAGGACACAGTAGGAAGGGAAAGAGAGCTTCACAATGTGGCTTTTTTGTATTTTCCTCTTACTTAAAGTTTTCTCTATTTTAATGGCTTTAGACATCAAAGCACTGGGAGTGATTTTTCAGGCTTTTTCTTATTCTAACATAAAAATACAGGCTGATCTTCTTCAAGCGTAGGTCAGCTCAAGATCCCATTTGACATGAAGCAAATATTTTAACCCTCCTGACCTTCTTATCTTTCTGGTCCATAACAAAACATGATTACATGTCACGTTTGACCTAAATTCACTAATTGTTTTGGTTTTCTGAGATCCTCTCTCCAAAGTCCTATGCTTCATATGTTGCTAAGGTTTTCCCTTCTTACCGACATTAAGACTTAAACCCACTCATCGTCAGTGGTTTAAAAGAGTTCTTTAAGCATCCTTATTGTATTTTTGTTTTTTGTTGTTGATTTTTTTTGTTGTTGTTGTTTGTTTGGTTTTATTTTTAAGATTCTATTGCTTACTTTGCAAAAGAAATCGGACAGTGATGTTGGAAGCTCTTATAGCAGTCTTTGGCTTTCATAAACATGTGCTTCATAATATAATAGGAGGAAAATAATAACACTTTAAAAGCATTTGCTTCTTGATTTTTACATCTGCGTAAGGCTGAATCCAATTCCACTCCTGTGACATTATACAAGGGCAGCATATTTTCTTCTAGTATAACTGAACCATTGTAAACTTTCCAAACATGGAATGTTTTCAATACAGTACTTGACATGGTCCAAACATGAAGATTTCCTGATTCTATTAATGCACATAGTGATAAGGGTATTTTAGTTTGTACAAAGGAAGAAATTTATTGCTAATGCCTATCTAGGATCTCTGACCAAAGAGTTTTTCCCAAGCATTTCAGAATGATTCTTGTGTAATTTAATGATTGTTGTGGTGCCTTTCTTCCCCTCTCAACTCCTGGACTGCTCTGGGCCTTATAGATTCCTGTCAAACCTTGCCCATTGTGCAGGGAGTCTGATGGTTAGGTGACCCTTGATCGTATCAAAACACTCTTGCACTGCCAAGGTGGGGAATGGTACTGGCCATACTAGGGTTCAGTTGCCTGGTTATGGTGGAGGATGAGAGTCATCCCCTGGCAGTCCTGAACCTTTCATAACTAGGGTAGATCAGTACCAGCATTACTAAACTTCTGCAAATTCCAGTGATAACCTACCCAAATCATGGCCAGGGTGGAAATTAACTTATGCCTAAAGTCAATTATCTTGCAAACCTATAAATAGCAGTTCCAAGGAAGCCCCTTTGAGCTCTCCTGGACTGCAGCAGGCTGCGCTCAGCATCTCCCTCTGAGTGGGACGCCTTTCAGAGTTCACAAACTCTCAAGTTTGTGAAACCGAGAACTGCAGATGCAACTGGGGCTGAAACTCTCCTTAAGGCTCAACTCTTCACCTGTTGAAAGATGCACTGGCATCTTATGTGAATATTTTCACTGAACTCAAGGGGAAATTTTAACAGGTACCTTTGTACATGTATATATGTACATCTATATCTGCCTGTGTGAGTGTATATATGGAACCTTATATCCATCACTTTGTTAAGTCTTTAATCAAATCCTTATACTGATTCACTAATAGTTTAGTTTTGTCTAGGAATTGTGTAATCTAATTGGATGACAAATCTGAATAGTGTTTTAAAATTTTAAACTGCTGCTATTCCAAATTGCTGCTACCCCAAAGTTTTGCACAAAGCACAAAAACTCAATAGACTGCAAATCCTCTCCCTGATTCCTTTGACATAAACTGTTGACCAGGTCTAGGACTAGGAGTGGATTCATCCACACCTAGACTTCTCTTTCAAGGAATTTAGAAAACGAAGGAGTCCAATCTGGACCTCATGACCCAGTGAGAGGAAACTCATTTTCCCTCTTTCCTTGAGGAAATTCCTCTACCCTTTTTCCTTGAATTTTCCTTTCCCTCATATTTTAGGCATAACTTGTTGCCTAAGGTCTGGGAATAACAGTGGATTTAACCACAATTAGGCTTCTCTTTTTGATCATTTAGAAAGCAAGAGGGTCCACTTTGAACCTTGTGACTCAACAGGAGTAAGTTCTTTGCCCCTTCTTCCTAATACACACCACCAATGAATATCACAGCCATTCAATTCTGACTTTGTTTGCCCTAAATCTGTAAATAGTTTTTAATTTGTCTGTGTAAACCATTGCTAATCTGATTTCACCTATATATGTTTTTTTTATGCTGAACGAGTGGACCTTGCTATCCAATTCTGATAAGTCATGCTTTTTCACAAATGCGTATTGAATTAGCTTTTCCCCTAATATTTGTGATGCTGAACTTTTAAGCGACCTAAACTACTCTCCATGATATCTATGAATTTTTTTTCATCCCTAAAGGCAAGTCAACTGATTACTTTTTTTTACTGGACATTGAAAGCAAAGAGGTCTGGAATAAACTACTGAACTTAACTTTATAGAACAATTGTTTTCACCTGCAGAGCCTGAAGACAGGATGGCTATGAGTCCATAGTGGTCTGCTATATGTCTATAGGTGCTGTAGTCATTAGATGGGGATTCTGTTGCTAAAGCCCTTGCAGTATGGCATCACTGTGATAGTGCCATATCCCTGTCTCCTCCCATACCTTTCACCAGACTTCCTGTTTGCAATCCTTAAGATTCAGCAGGTTTTGTCCTGGTGCATCCAGTTTTCCAGCATAATCATGGATTTGGTGAGCCCAAACTGATTTAACTCCTGCTAACAAAGAAGAGTTGTTTCAAAAGTCAGAAAGATGGCATTACTGATGTATATGAGGAAGGGTAGAAAACCCAGCACTTGGTTTAGTGAATAAAAGACCAGATCTAATATTAGTCAGAAGAGAGTAAGGCTTTCTTCAACTGTGAACTTCTGTGCAAGGGTTTGTGGTTTTTTCAATTGTTTGGGTGTGTCAGTGGGGATCCACGGTTTTGATCATTGTCAAGCTTCAAGAAGGACTTCCCAGATGTTTTCCTTCTTAGTCACACGCCTCTTTCATTGCTATCAAGATGAGAAATGGTCAAAACACTCTGTACCATACTAGTTCACTCAAGAAAAAGCACTGTATGGAAATAAGCCTTTCTGTGAAAAACTGTTTCCATAGCCAGGTCCTTCTAGGCTGGTATATACTCATTTTGACACGATTTTGGTTTTCAGTAATATGGCTCAGACCTCTTTGTAATGTCATAAAATGATATCTGTAAAACTCCTTTCTGTTCAACTGTGGATGGCTGCTGACCATCTTAATTTTTTTTTTATTTTAGGTATTGGCACATTAATAGCAAACAATGTTTATGATGCAGCATATCCACTTCATGATGTATGTATATACTATTAAAAATCTGCTTCTCTGGTAGTATCACTAATTAGTGCACAGACTTTAGTGTTTATTGCTTGTGACAATGAAAATATATTCTTAGTGTGTTATTCTAACATAAAAGTTCTTACATAAATACATTTCAAGTTGCAACCTAAAAGTACAGTCAGCAATGTTGACTCACTGAGCAAACTTTTTTTGAATTTTAGTTAGTTATACATAATTTATTAATTTATTTTCTTTCTCCAGGGTGAATATGAAGGCCAAAATGGTGAAATGAATGAAAGGAAGGTAAAATACGTTGCCAAATTAATTCCATGTTAGTTTTAATGTGATTTAGTGTCCTAAATGTTATCATATAGTATTAGCTAGTGTTTAGTCACGTAAATGTTTTTACAAATGCATATATTTTTTACATTATTTATTTTCCTCTATTTCTTCATATAAAATCTTTTCACAAGACTTTTATAAAGTCTTCTTCTGAAGTATATCAGTGAAATCAATTTGTTATTTACATCTTGAAATGTTTCAACTTTCCCTTTGCATGTATAGACAAGATTTTTCAACCTGTCAGGAAGGAAAAGTTGTTAAATAACTTCTATGATTGTTTTCTTTCCATAACCAGATGGTAATATAGAACAATGGTTACTAGAATGAAACATTGTTGTATTTTTCATTTGATTGTGCATTCAATTAAATTACATGCTATTTCTAGAAATCTGCTTCTAATTATTTTGTAAATAAAAAGTTTCTAGATATCAAATGACTTTTGAAATATATATTAACTACCAACTCTCTATGAATTCAGGCTGTTTTTAATATATGTGCTTTCTATTGGAAATGAGCAAAAACATTTAATTGCTGTAATCCATTAAGATCCATTTTGTTCTCTCATGTCTGCTCCCCTCCCCCCCTCCCCCCGGCCCCCCCCCCCCCTTGATATCCCAACAATAAGACAGGAAATGAGGAGGGGAAATTGTAGAGAGAGAAAGGGAGGGAGGGAAGAATGAAGAAAAAGAAAATGTTTGGATGTCTAAAATATTTACTATACTAGAAATTAAATTGAATCTATTCTTGGTGACTTGTAAATCATTTCACAGATGTTTTTCAACTCTGTGGCATTTCATGTTGGTATGTCATCTGTTGCTTGAAGAAGAGGTCAAAGATGACATTAATTTGGCATAAAACAGTGTAGTTCTCAAGAATATAATTACGACAAATGATGATTATTTGAGCATTTCAAATGAAAACTGAGTTCATAGGTCATACAAATAAATTTGATTTCTCCAATGCTGGGTTAGTAAAAGTCTGAAAACATAATGTTCTTTGTACTTTTTGTTAAATAGCATTAGCATTCAGCCACTAGATGTCTTCATGTGTCATTTGCAATTTATTTTAGTATATGAACCTTGTTAAGCTGAAGAGACAAGGTTGGAAACAAACTGTAAATAGGTTGTATATTTATCTCTGTTATTATGATCTTTTTGTTCATAAAGAAATTGTCAGCTCTGCACTTGCAGAATTTTCTCGGAGTAAATGATATTAGTGACACTGTAATGGACTCTGGAAGTCAGCTGCATAGTTTACAGACTTACAAGCTTAGCAAAATTTTTAGAGAAAAAAGGTAAATGATCTTAGTCAATGGAGGAGGATTGGATGCTGTGGAAAAGGGGGAAGAGGGCCTAAAAGGACTAGTCTCTGGAAAAATATTCACCCTACTAGTTGTATTTTGTGCTGCCTTCTTTTTATTCTGCCTATTAGGCTCAGTTATGAAGTGTTAAGTATTAAAAACATGAAAGGTTCTTTCCAGAAATACTTCATTGATTATTCACATATGTCTCCGCTGCCTACCCATTGAATCTGCTGTAGTATTTCTATGCATAACATCATCTGTTTTCTATCTGAATCTAATAGTCTCAGTGTTTAATTTCCTGAAAATCTCCGATCAGGTTTAAAGGAAAGGGGGGCATTTTTCAGTTTTATTTTTCTCTGCCCCTTTTTGTTTGTTTTAACTTACCTATATCTTCCATTTCAATTTTCTGTTGTATAAGCACAAAGAATTATGAACTGAGCCTGCCTAGGGTACTTAGGCCAATTAGGCAGCACAAGTAATTAAGGTTTATGTATCAGTTCATAACACAAAAGGTTAATCCTTATTAACCCTCTTCAGGGTTTCCTTGGAGAAAATGCATTGTGAAACAATAGTTTTGTCACATCCTATGAGAATTAAAAATCTGCAGTCAATAAAACCCACTCTTTTCCTAAGACTCTTGATTAGAGTAAAGGAGTTGCGCTGGTTTAGTGTGATTTCTGCTCTAAAAAAAATATTTTTAAGAAAACTATTGCATAGCAGCATGTTAATAACTTGCCATGAATATAAACACTTCGTCTGTTTTAAGCTTCTAGCCCACTGGCAACTTGTAACCCTTCATTGCTAAAAATATGGTTGACTTTCAGAAACACATGAGGACTTTCTTACCTATCTGGGAAAACCACTGCTGTCATATACTACAACAGGCCTAGAATATTAGAAGCAGATTGGAAAGTATTATTACAAACCTACAGAAAGTACTACTTTTAAGTGAAGCTGATAAAATACAATAAATTATATTACAAAACTCTTCCTCGAATTCCTTTCAATTTAATAAATATCATGAAAGGAAGCACATTCCAACTTCCAGATTAAGCTTAATCTTGAAGAATTGCAGTATTGATACTGAGGTTTAGTGTGGGCAACACATGTGAAAGGAAAATATTCATGCCATAAACTCATCTTCAGTGCTTTGGAATCACAATAACCAGTGTGCTTCTGCAGTCTCATATAATGCCACAGCAACCTGTTCCTGAACCGACTGAACTTTTAGATTGACCTTTCTTTTTGGTCTCCAAATTCCATTCTGTGTCTACATTCACAAAAGTTTTTAAGTAGTTCTAATAATTTAATAGCTTTAAATTTCTTGGTTTGTATATTCCAGTGAATGCATTTATTAGTATGATTTTACGAGTATAAGTAAAATTGCAGGTAATTGTGTGGGATAATGGCAAGGCGTAATTTTGAATAGGTAACCACAAGTATTCATATGAAAACATCAATATGGCAGCCGGGGCAATTCTCTTCAACTCCTGTTGAAGACAAAGAAAATCAAACCTAGTGTCATCATTTCTTTCCATGAAGCATTGTGCAAAACTGTGCTCTGTAAGAGCAACATTCTAAACACCAGGACTCCACACTCCTTGAATCTCATTAACCAATTCCCATGTTGGGCATGTTTGCAGGATCCAGGTGTTAATTGCTCACTTGATATTTATTTAGTTCTTTCACATAACATCTGCAGGAGGAGAGGCATTATAAACAGTAAAAAATGTGATTGGAAAACCTCAGAATATGTCAAGATAATTTTGCAGTTACAGTATCTGAAATTTCTCCACACTTCCTTTAATTGTGCTGTTAACTTCATAAGATGGTGTAACATGCTGCTAGCTGTGAAAATGGATCACCTAACAGATGCAATTACTGATAGCTGCAAAAACTGTGTGTACTTTGTTACTAACATCCCCTCCAGCACTTGCGTACTCGCACAAATCCATTGTGCAACAATCTAGTATTTATTAGAAAAAAGCATCATGCTTAATGAGCATCAATTTTGCAGATAGGACAAAACAGCTTCCAATTTAGTCTGCAACTAAGCTGATGAGTTCCCAAATATTTAATTTCACTGCTCTCCAGAATATCCTTGGTGTGTACCTGGTTGTGTATTCAAGTGCGTGTGTTTCTTGGTTTGTCTCTTTCTCCCCAGAAGCTTTAAAAGTTATTGCCCAATCCCAGATAAAGTTTACAGAAGAATGGGAGTCTACAAGGTATTAACTCAGCAGTTACATTGCTTCACAATTTTCATGAGGCAGGCGAGGGACTGTCAGTTACCACCCACAGCAAGGGAGGAACTGAAGTATGAGGTCATATCCTGGAGCCACCAGATATTCCACCAGAAGCTTGTTCTCAAAACACAGTTTCGTCACTACTCCAACTTTATTAGGAATGACATGGTGACTTATTTTAAAAGAGCTGACCACGCCTCTCATATGCTACTCTTTTTCTGGACCTCCTCCACTTCTTTTTTGAAAATAAGGGTAAAACGCTTGACACCTGTCTTTTTGGATGACACAGATTTATCATCTATAAATAGTGATGTGGTAAATTTAGTTTCATTTATCATCATATTCTGATTATTTCTTTATTTTTTTGATGCACTCTGTACTTCAAGAAATAGTTTTCAGAGAGCGTGTTATCTTAGACTGTCTGCAGCCTTGTCACAGCATAAAACTGTGAAAAAAGTACTAACAATTCAGGTGGTTCCACAAAAATATTTATTCTTTTGCACTGGACTGCCCTGATTTTTATTTTCCTTTGAAGATAAAACATGGTGAAGAGTCATCTAAATTTGTTAGATCCTGTTGATTTTTTCTCTGGTCTTCACATAATTCTGGAAATCTTAATTTTTTAATGTCCTTTCTGGATTATTAATAAATGCATTTCCCAGTTATAAAATATCCCTCTTTCAAATTAATTCTTTTACCGAATTGTTAATTGCATGTTAATTTCTATCCAGCAGCTGGCTTTTGTTTCAGAAGTGTGATGTCTTTCACACCATAATTCCCTTTACAGCCTCTTGTAAAAGAGTGTCAAAGGTTTCTTTTTCTTCTTGAAAGTCCAACAAAGTTGTCTCGCATAGACCACAGCAATGAAAGAGGGAATGAGGAACACTATCCCGAGTCCCTTGCCTATTGCAATTGCATGTATTGTGGTTAATATGCTACATGTCCTGAAATGTTACCTGTTATGCCTGACACTGTTCAAACTGGATTCCTCCCATCATAAGAACTTTATATAGGATCTGCCCCTTCCTTTGTGCTGTCTGTAAGCTGTGGGTGAATTTGCATTTTCAACAGTAAAGATGAACTTGTGTGTTTCATGTGCAGCATGGGGAGAGAAGGGCTTTTATATGGGCTCTGCAGAGTATAGTAACCTCAGGAGCTGAGCAGGAGAGCAGGCTGGTTTTGCCACATTTGTTACCCCTTGGTGTGTTTTTACATACCACTTTACCAGTTGTGAATTGTTACCTCAGTTGACTCCAACTTGGACCTGGAAACACTGGTCAGCACTTATCTATGGTGTGGTTCCAGATATTAAATAACTTACGTCATGTAATTTCACTCTGTAAGTAGGACTATTTCTAGCATCTTTCCAAAGATTTCCATAAGTCTACAACATCCTTTATTTTTCCTTTTGAGCCTTTCTCTTCAACATCACTATCTAATAGACGTGGTAAGGAGGGGGTGGTTATGTGGAGAAAGACATGTGTACACCATCCTTGTATTGCTGGCTTGGTTGGAGTCATCCATAATTGTCTGAAAAATGTACTTGGAAGCATGTATTGAAGTATGGGAAACTACTTTTTTGGTACATATACTTTTTACTCTTAGAGATATTTGTAAAAACAGATGGGAGCACTTGTTTAAAGTTAATTTTTTTTTTCTTTTTTTTTTTTATAATTTAGTTGCTGTATCAAGAGTGGGCAAGATACGGAGTATTTTACAAGTTTCAGCCTATTGACCTCATAAGGTAATATGGTCTTGTATAAACCACTGAGGCAGCAGGTCCTTAGCTGATGTAGATTAATTAAGTTCCTTCCAGTTACTTCTGCAAATGAAATCTTGGATTGATTAGAAGATTAAAAAATGTTCTTGCTGCTTTTCAGTAGCTCTGATGCTAGTTTAGTGTAACAAAAATGAACTAAACAATAAGGTACCTTTGATTTTGTACAGTGCTTATTCCTGGAAGAATGTCATACTTCAGATTTTTTTACTTTTTTAGAAAAGCATTCATTCTTTTTAAAAAGAGGAATTTCCATTTACACAGATGAATTTTTTATTGAAGACTATGGTCACAAAGTCTGGTGAATAATCAGAAGCTGGTGTTCACATCATGAATCAGTGTGAAAGTATATGACAATTTTGAAACAGATTTTTTTACTCCTGGTTTTACAAGTTTTATTCATCTGAACACATCCATATGTGTTCCCAGTGTTTTTTGTGTATTTTGAATATTGATGTTACACACATAGACGTTGGGCTTAAAATAAAACAAGACAACCATGATTTTTAAAGGATTTCCAAATCTCTCTACAAAAAAGCCAAACCAAACCAAACCAAATTTTTGCTCTATACTATAAATACTGAGTAAAGAAAGGAAATGTTTGTGGAAACTGTCTCTTGAAATATTCGTACGTAAGATATCTGTCTAGGAATAAATGAACGGTGATATTAACAATCAAACAATAGGAAAAAAAACCCCAAAACTTGTTTCTGGATGATTTGTGTACATAAGATGACATACATTAGCCTTTATCTATCAAATAATCAACCTTTAACTGGATTTTATTATACGATCTGCCTCTATGTCATTACCTGCAAAAGCTGGTGTTAGTAATATGGATAATCAATAATATTCGTAAAATTTATTTATTGTATTTTGAGTTAAGGTTGAAATACTGCATGTAGTTTTTCAAAGGCTTAACTACTAACTTGTAATGTGAGCAGAATTACTCTTCACTGGGAGCAAGATGTTTCAAATTGGACAATGTTATTGAGAGCATCAAATCTTACTGAGGTTCTGCAAAACTTTGAAATTTCCTTGATTTGCCTTAAAGTTCTTGCAGGATTTATGTACTTTCTGAATACCAGTTATTTCAGGCCAGGTTACTGTATGGAATAGGTAAATCAGAACAAGATTATAATACCTGGTGTGTTGTTAGTAAGTGCTACAACTGTTAGGTTTTACTGTGACCAGCAAGAGGAATTCTCAAGCCTGACAGCTCATCTGAATTAAAAATAGAGGTACATCTGCTTGCACTCCATCTTAATTTCTATTTTGTTGTCTCCATTATACTGTTTCGTTATACTGATATGATTGCATAGAAATACTGTGGTTTAAACTTCTGTGATAAAGAAAAAAGGACCAGACATGTGCAATTGATTCTCTGCTTGCAGAGATGATTTTTCTTGCTTTTATCTTCCATACTTTGCTTGACTGCAAGTTTGACTGTTACCACTAAAATAAATGTGGTTTTTATTTTCTGGTTAATGTTAGTGCTGTAGAGTATACATACCTGAAGAACTACCACCCTTTTCTTTTGCAACTGAGCTACCATGGGGGGGATTTGAGTTCAGTTGCAATGTGGATGCTTATTCCGTTGGCAAACATCAGCCACACTTTGTAGATTTTGATAATTTACTGTGATCCTTCTTTCTTGTATTGAGTAGAATATACTCAACCGTTTTTCTGGTTATGGGAGCACTGTGTAATTTAATAGGTTTATATGCAGGCTTTGATGGACACAAAAAGCAGCGTTGGTTTTGCTTTATATTCAAAGCCTGTTCTGACTGATGTTTTCAAATACATTCACTGGGTTGAAGTATGTTGCTGAAATAATACTCACATCCCCAAATAAATTAGAATTTGTAGTTTAATTTTTAATACAGCTTACAAGAGAGCAAATCTTTGTAACTATTCCTGTTTCACCTTTATACATTAAGAATGCAAACTGACAGTACTTCTTTCTTTAACCAAAGTACCTATGTTGGAAGATACGGCACTGTAGAATCATTATAAGTCATTACCGGTGCATCAGTTGCTTGCTTCTGGCCATACAGTTGTTGCCAGTTTCCAAGTGAATATACACCAAAGCAGGGAACCGCATGTTTGTTATGATCACTCTTGGCACAGACCAGGGATTCTCTGCGGTTCCTTCTAAGGTCTGTTATCCTGTGGGACTGCTAAATGCAGTCAGTCTTAGAATATTTTCAAGTTCTTAAAAACATGAAACTAAATAAAAGACCATTATGATATTCACTGACATTTCCATTCACACCTGAGTCTTAATCTGTGAAAGTATTCCGCTTGGGCTTTTTGTACCCCTTTGGGCGTTAGGGAAAATATTTTTTAATTATTTTTTGTAAAGTAGGAAATGCAGTTGTGAGTGAGGAGAGTTTCCCCAAAGAAGAGCATGATGGCTGTTATGTATTTCTGCCCTACAGCAAAACAATTCCAGTTAACAACTTTAAGGGAATATATAGTGCAGATCATGCAGATAGTACAGTGTGAACTGAGGGTTGATTTGTAAAATGTTTATAACACCCAGTCTTACAGTGCACATCCGGATATTAAATTACATTGCTTAAAATAAAACCTGGCTAATGCAGTGCTTTTTATTTTCAAAAGCATATGAATGTCTAAATAGAGCCAAATTAATTCAGTTTTTGCCTTTTATATATGTCTATTTTCAGCTCAGATGAAGAGGATGATAAACATTTTTTTCAGAGGGAAATTGCAAACTATTTTCTAACAGTTATTTTAGGCTAGAAGTACTGAAAACTGTTTACCTCCTCTTTCAGTCACCTTTAAATTCAAGTGATGCATTAACAAGTAGAAAGGAAACTGCAGTTCAAGCACATGCAGGGCTCTAGGGGTTTGCCTGTTAGAATACACCCTTTTCCCTCATCCTGATTTAAGTATTGATTTCTACTAGAGAGTTTGTCCACTGTAGCTTTTTTGTAGGCATGTAGCTATCAAAAGCAGTTCCTCTCAATCCTTGTAATGTAATTTTAAAGTTGCTATAAAAACATATCTGTGCTTCATTTATTTTTTTTTCCTATTTTGATGATGTTCTTCCTCAAATGAAGATGAGTTCAAACCCAGATTGTAGCAATTTTTGTAGTTAACACATCTGTTAGTTTCCTAAGAGGTAATACTGTTGTTGGTCCAGAGACAGGGGAGGACAGTCCCTATGAGTTTTACGAACCTGCATAAAGAAAAGAGGTTTTAAGATTTTTTTTATAAATGTTACAGCATGTTGATCAAAGCTTTAACCATGTGCTTCTAGAATGAATAGATTGTGAATAGGGATCTCTGTATGTCCCTAGACCTGCTCTCTGCTCAAAGCAGATCTGGCTTGAAAGCCAGATCAAGTTGTTTACAAGTTTTGAAATCTCCAAGGATGGAGATCACACTCCATCACACTTTCAGTGCTGCACCATGCTCAGAGGGAAGAATTTTTTCCTGCTGTCCAGACCAAATTTTCCTTGGTACAACGTACAGCCATTGTCTCTTGTCTTTGAGCAGTGCATCTCTAATGAGTTACAGCAGCTCAAGAAAACATGCAGAAACTATAAGAAGTGCAATAGAATTTAATAGTGGGTTACATTTCTGGTTGAATGCAACCTTTATCAGATAGGAGCTCTAAATGACAGATGAGTATGCTAAGGTTACTGATATCACAAAGAGGTGGTTATCCTCTTGGTGGTTAACCAAAAGCTTACTTAACTCCTGGAAAACCGGCAAGTTATCTTCTTAATGGACATCTTGAAGCACCTGCAGATGGGAACCTCTGTATGAACTGAAATTCTCTGTAGGGGACCTTCATCACAGAGGAGAGGTCCCCTTTTGTTATCAATACAAAATTACCTTACTCTATGGAAGTCAAGCAGAGCAAGCTGGTTTTTAATTGTGATGGAGTTTATTTTAATCTTAGTACTTCTTAAAGGTCCCAGCCCATCAGCTCATTCTAATCCATCTCCTTTTGCCTGTTTTCATTTCCGTTGCCTATTTCTAGGACTTCACCTAACTTTTTAATAACTAACAGGCTACATCATTATCTATAGCATGATTACTTTCAAACCTCCAAGTGCCTGTATATGCTTATCTTCCTGTGAAGCCTAAAACTGGGAAGACATGGTCATTGTAAAGATTAAGACTATGTATACAATAACTCTCTTTGCAGGAGTAGGTGAAAAAGTATGTTAACCAAAATATTATTTATAGTGTATAGCATGCAAGTCAAAACTTGGGAGTTTCTGTTACTCAAACTGTCTGCCTAATATATTTCTTCTGTCCTATATTTAACTTTTTCATCTGTATGGAAAATTGTTTCAACTTTGTGTGTAATGAATTCTGGTCCTTCATTGCAGTATGCCCATTTTGAATATGGTCTTAACCAAACAGTCATCAGTTCCCCTCTTTTTCTGCATTTGAATCTTATCTTCCTAAAGCAGAGCAGTCCGTAGCTTTCTGTTCCTGGCAGTTTTTCAAGCAATGACAGGCCTACGATATTTTGAAGTTCGACTTTCCCAGCTCTGGAAACTGTTGCCTTCACTTTCATTGTCCTGGGGCCTGTGTAGTGCAGTGTTCAGTGTAAACAATCAGGCCCCATAGGTGTTATTACTGGTTTGCCTTTTTTCCTTTTTTGTTCTCCCATCAATCTTCACCATAAACCCCAAAAATGGCAATATCTGCTTACCCTATTTAGGATAAGGTACTTTTAAAGGAGCAATAAAATAAGAAAAGGGGAGTTCTGCTGAAATGGTGTTTTTATTGTCTTTAGAGATAAGTGTTTCTTCCTTGGCAAAAGGGGGGGTTAAGATCAGATTTGCATACAACATTCCCCTAACTATGGCCATCTATCCTGCTTAATGCACTAGCAAATCACTGCTTCTTTCACCACAATTATTTGTAGCCATACCTTCATCTCTGGAGAACATTTGTCCCCACATATTGTCTAGAAGAACTCATAACAACTTGAAAATAAAGGTCTGTGATGCCCTTCTTAATTTCAGACAGATAAATGGTGTTCAGTCATCGTTCATGTTAACTTTGAGGTTATTGATCCGCAAAGTGAATATTCTCCTGTGTGTTTTAATTTCTGTGCTTCCCTGTTGTTTTTCTGTTATTATTGTGAATTAACCTAACCAAACGTCCTATCTATATTTTTTATCCAGTGTAACTCCTCTGGCAGAAAGCAACATTGTAGCATGTGATTATCTCACAGGGACTGAACAACCCTCTCTAACGCTTGCATCAGAGCTGAGTCTGATCACTCCAGCCTAGTATTTTGAGGCAGATATGTACACAGTGCCCCACACTGTAGTGGACTGGCTGACACAGCAGGTCAGTCTCTCAGTTCCCAGCTTTGCGACAAGTACCCGTATCTTTTCTGACAGCCAGGTTTCAAGGCAGGGGACAGTGAAGCCTGACTCCCGTATACTGCCAGTAGATGGAGCAGGGAGCTCCCTTCACCCCCTCCCACTGCAAGGCTCACCTAACTATCACCCGCTTCCAGAAGGCTGTAGGGAGAAAAGAAAACTCCACCATGGTACACGTGCAGGGCAATACACAGTTCTAATGTCTGGGGAGTAGTTATGTGATGATCTTTTCTCCTGCTGAAGCAACTACTAGGTCAGGTGCTTATATACTACCTTGTGAGCAAGACATCACTCACAGCAGGTATCTGTACACTGTTACAATGAGGCACTTTTCCCTACTTGACATTTTGATTCCTTATGTAACAGAAATGCCTTTTCAGTGGAAATCAAGCATGTTTCAGGCTTACCCACTGATTATTTTATAGCCCCTTTTCTTCAGTGTGTGCCAGTGGGATGCTCCTCATTTTTTGGTGTTTCCTTTCCCTTTAAGGGAGGAGTGAGACTGCTTTCTTTTTGAGTATTAGTGACCAGTGTGTTTGGAGTGTTGTGCTTTCCCCCTTATTCTGGTGAATTACTGTATCATTCTTTTGAGAAGACACTGATTGAATGGGATCCTTTAGAGGGTCGCTTATGCCAGGTGGGTAAAGACAGTAAAACCCAGTTGTTCTTGGTAAATAACTAAGTGACTCTGTTGCCCTGTGGAAATATGGTAATACTATGCAATTCTTCCCTGTCTTTAGCAGGCATATCTTCAACATTCACAAAGATATTGAGGCTATATGCAAGGAATTCTTTATTCAGAAAATGAGGAAACAGTTTTAAGCCTGGGAAAGTGCAGTAATTGAACAAACACAGCATTAAGTAGAAAAATGCCCATGAGCTCTACTAGTACCTTTGGCAGTAGTCCACCCACCTCCCTTCCAAACCTCTGCTGAGAATGTGCCTGAGGCAAGGATCTGAGCATATCTTCTCTCTATAACCCTTTTGCACACTGAGTCAAAAATCTTTTTATAGTTTCAAGGAACTCTACAAAAAAGATTTAGTCCCAACATGGGGCACGTTCAACCTACAGTTCATCGTCATTACAGCACTGGCTCTAGTGGGAAGTGCTATGCCAGCATCCACTCAGCCTTGATGTTGTCCTTTGTGCCAGGGTTCACATCAGAGAGCTTCCTGGAGGAAACCAGAAGGAGGTGGGGACCTGGAGTGGAGTTCTACCTGCTAAGAAAGGAATGCTTTCTCCATAATTATAATTCTTTTGCCTTTCAAGTGATGGAAATGACCCCAGTTTATTTATGAATGGACTTTTGTATCATGTCATGCATCAGTTAAATGGACTGCAATGGATGCCTGATGCTAGGACAGCACTTTTTACCTGCAGTTATAGGGAGTTTCCCCTCCAACCTGGGAACTTCTCATCAGTGGCTTGCACAAGTGCTCCGGCCTGTGTTTATTGCAAAGCAGAGGGGGTTTGCTTATGGTCCATAAATCACTGAAGAATTTGTATTGAATTATTCTGCTGGGTGCAGGCTTCTGACTGGAGTGAGATGATTTACTTACAGCTCTGCATTTCATAGACTTTGCCCATCCTTTAGGAAGTGGTTCTCTTTCTGTCTGTTTTGGCAAGAACTGGGTCTTATTTATTGGTGCTTGTATGCAAGACGGAATTTTAGACCGGTAGGATTGTATTGCAGAGCTGAGGAAAGCCAGATCACTGCTTTTTGATAAACATAACCCAGGCTTCAGATCACTCTCTGAGCACCAAGATCCTCATTACCATCTACATTCCTCACTCCTTCAGTGGGATTTTCAAAAGTTAGATCCAGCAAAAGTTGTGCACATCTACATCAGGATTTGTGCCAAGCCAAGGTTCTGAAGACTGAGGTTGTTTCTGTGCTGCTTTTTGGTGCCTCCCCCGTGGATTGTGTGGTTTAGTAGGCATCTAGAGTTTTTGATGTGTGCAGAACTGTTTCAGGCTAAGTTCCGTAGTGCCTGTATGATGCCTAATCTTCACAGCCAGAAACTTACATTTCTTAATGGACTTGAGTGGCTGGTCCCAATCCAACAGGTATCTTTGGAGCTGGTATTAGTGTATTTTGATAGGAAATAAAAGTTTGTTGTTTTAAACTGGAGAAGCAAAAGCCAGAGATGGGGGGCCACATTGAAACAAAAGAGAAGGTCCAGCAGAGTTTTGCATACATGCATACATATATTTGTAGGCATCTAGATGTGTTTATGGCTTGGGAACCACAGAGAATAGAAAACAGTTGCTGCGTTTGGATGGTTACAGTTCTGCTTATCTTGTAAAAGTGCTCAACATCGTAATCTCAGTTGAAAGTTCTGACTATGGCATGATGGGGCTAGAGGACATCCTTTTCTGACTCGCTGAGTGCTGACAAGGTGTTAAGGCCAACCCTTGTGATCTGGTTGAAAGGTATACCCCGATATTAAGGTGCTTTGTATGAGAAGCCTATCTGCCTCTGTACAAAAGTTACAATAGAACAGACCATAACTTTGTCTGATCCAGCAACCTGTCTCCAGCAATGGACAAAACTAAGAGGGCAAGGGAAGAGATTAAGAAATGAGCACCATGTAATAATTATGCCCAGAAAACAACTGCATAAAGAAGGTTTCCAACATGAGAAATTTCTGAGCTTCCACATTCAGTACAGAGGGCAGAAAAATGAAAATTTTAATGCAATATTTGAGCAGGTGATTACTGCTGTGGTATTACCATCTTGGTGCAATAGTTGAAATTGAAGTGCTCAAACATCACGGATTCACAGAATGGTCGATGTTGGTGGGGACCTCTCGAGGTCATCTGATCCAAACCCCTGCTCAAATGGGGCTATCTACAGCCAGTTTCCCTGGACTGCAACTAGATGTTTTTTTAAATATTTCTAAGGAGGAAGACTCCACAACCTCCCTGGGCAACATAATCCAGTGCTGCCACCCTCATAGCAAAAACGTGTTTCCTGATGTTCAGAAGGAACCTGTGTTTCAATTTGTGCCCATTAACTCTGGTCCTGTCACTGCACACAACTGAAAAGAGGCTGGTTCAGTCTTCTTTGCACCCTCTCTTGAGGTATTAACATACATTAATTATTAATAAACCCCTTGAGCCTTCTCTTCTCCAGGCAGAACAGTCTCAGCTCTCTCAGCTTTTGCTCATACGTGGGGTTCTCCAGTCCCTTGATCATCCTTGTGGCTCTTCAGTGGGCTCTCTCCAGTATGTCCATGTCTCTCTTGTACTGAGGAGCAGATGGGGAAAATCCCCTCCTTGACCAGCTGGCAATACTTTATCTAAACTGGTTGAGGACACTGTTCACTGCCTTTGCAATGAAGGCACATTGCTGGCTCATGTTCAACCTTGTGTTCACCAGGAATCCCAGGTTCTTTTCTGCCAAACTGCTTTCCAGCTGGGTTGGCCCCCGCAAATACTGGTGCATGTGGTGGTTCTTCCCCAAGTGCAGGACTTCACACTTCTCTGTGGTGAATTTCACAACGTTTCTGTCAGCTCATTTCTCTAGTCTGTCAAGGTCCTTCTGCATGGCAGCATGGTCCTCTGGCATATCAGTCACTCATCACACTTCTGTGTGACCTGAAAAATTGCTGGGGGAACACTGTTCCATCATCTAGACCATTAATGAGGATGTTAAACAGGATTAGACCCAGTATTGACCCATGGAGTACACTGCTACTCACTGGCCTCCAACTAGACTTGGTGTCACTGACCACCACCCTCTGAACCTGGCCATTCAGCCAGTTTTCAGTACTCCTCACTGTCTGCTCATCCAGCCCATACATCAACAGATGGTCTATGAGAATCTTATGGGACACAGTGCCAAAGGCCTTAGTGAGACCAGGTACACAATATTCACTGCTGTCCCCTCATCTACCAGGCCAGTCACTGCATCATAGAAGTTTATGAAGTTGGTGAAGCATTAATTCCCCTTGGTGAAGCTAAGTTGACTAGTCCTGATGATTTTCCTCATCTTTAATGTGTCTGGAAATGGTTTTCAGACTATCTGCTCCACCTCTTTCTCTGGAATTGAGGTGAGGCAGATCAGCCTGTAGTTCTCTAGGTCCTCTTTCTTGCCCTTCCTGAAGATGGGGGTGACATTTGTTTTCCTCCAGGTTTTGGGCACTTCTTCCCATTGCCATCATTGATCAAAGATTATTGAGATTGGCCTTGCAATGATCCTGCCAGCTCCCTTAGCACTCGTGGGTTCATCCCATCAGGGCCCATGCCTATATCTTCCTTGCTCGAACCTTTCCCCCTGACCTCTGAGACCTGGGATTTCTGAAGGCCTGAAAGGTAATGAACCGTAAACTCTTACATTTAGCTTACAGGAGACATTTGAATGTGTTTTCTTTGCCTTTCCATTTGTCACAATCTCAGAAGTCCTGAGGACTAGCAGTTTAAATTTTAGTTAAACAGGAAAGTTCTGTAACTCTCCTTTTGTCTCAAAATACCAAGACGCAAGCCCTGCTATCTCAAGATGTGCAGTGATATTGTGACTAAATAAGAATTTATTATACTTGTCTTTTATTGGAATTTACACATCTGTTTATTAGCCACTAGATGGTGTCTATTGGACAGTAATATGTACAGTGAAAATACTTACAAGTATTTACTAAAGCAAACACATGAATTCAGACTGTAGTAGTTCTTAGCGGTATTAATTTGAAAAGCAAGAAAAAGTTATTAATGAAAAAGTTATTATAAATCAAAGCTACTCATGAGAAGAAATCGGTATTTGAGCTTCAAACTCTGTTAACCTAGATGATGAAAATCGTGTGGATTATCTTGTGAAAACTGAAGATTAGGAAAGTGTTAAAATGTCACTGACGTCCTATTTGTTCAAGGTAAAAACTTGGTCAAACGTCTCACTTGCAAGTAAAGAAAATCCAAAAAAGTACATCATAATAGGTGTTAAAAAACTAGGAAGAAAAAGACTAGGTAACCTCCCTGCCATTCTAAAAAAAGGCCAATTCACTGTATCATATTAAACGGGTTACTCCTTATTTGTAGGAGCTTGTAGAGTTTGTTATGTGAGAAAATGTTAAATGTATAACTGAATTAAGTATTTGTTTCTTATATAGAGCATCACTTGGTGTACTGAGGTGTTTATGAAGTGAAACTGTACTCCCTTCCTCATAGGTAACCTTTATTGACGTACACCGGTACTGACTCAGCCTCAGGTAGCCAGGCTAGCTGCTGTGGATTTTTAATTTGCCAGGTTTGGAGGGTCACTGGCAGTTTTGAATGCTAAAGTATGCTAAAGAATAAAGTAAAGAAAGCAAAGAGAGACACTGAATGTATGCAGGTTGTCTTATGCATGAGTTTTTAGAAGGGATGGGACAAACACTGTACTACTACTCTGGCTGAAAATGTCTCTGGTAGGATGCGATGTGACTACTGTAGTCTCAGCGATGCATAGAACTTATGTAGGGAAAGATCATGACAGGCAAACCCAGACATGAACAGAATAACGTAATCAGACACTTTCAAACACTACATAAGCTTAAAGACTGCTATTAATGAACCTAAAGTGCTATGTGTGAGCTCATTATTACTTTTATGTTCCCGCAAATCACATTCTCTTTGGATCTAACTCTCCTCTAAAAGGTCTTTTTAACCATGGGGATCTGGACACTTTACAAAGGCCATACAAAAACACCAAAATGTTCTGTAGAAACACTGAAGCTTTGGATTCTCTCATAACAGAGGGGAGAATGCAGTGACTTCTGAATAACCAGTAGTTACTTGCTTATACAACTGGTCGGTAGTCAGCCTTAATTTCTGTCTCAGTCACGTTACAGGTCTACTTATTATGCTTCTGTTGTTCTCTGTATTACATTGAGCAAACAAAGGCTTTTTTTCAGTTTATAATCCATCACCACAAACTGTGACCTTTCAGTTCTAATACGGCACTTTCTTGAGACAGAAACAATAATGTTTGTGAATCTGTGAAGCTCAGTGTGTAGTTTTATTCTAGATAATTTTTTCCCAGTGTTTTTAGTACATTAGAATTTAAGAACTTAAATATCCTCTTCCTCCGCACACATCACCTTCTCTCTAAACAGCACCCTGTTACTGTGTTGTATAGTACTTATTTGTTAAAAGCCGAGAGACTAGGGGAAAACAGAGTTCTACATTTAAGTGAATTTCAAAATTTATACTCTCTAAGGAATCACAGTATTTTGACTGTGGTTTTTTGTCCTATAATGGATCACAAGTAATATTTCACACTGCCTCAGAAGAAAATATATATGGCTAGTATATTCTGTAATTTAGGCAGGTTTGGCTCCAGACCTCAGGTACCATTGGAGGAGAGAGCAAATATTTGTTAACTACTGTTTCCAAACAAGAACTTTAACTAAAAGGGCCTGATTAAATGGCTTTTGTGGCTTCTGGCTTCGTTCTACTTTCAGCTAAAAAGGGTCAGATACGTAGTTTCTCTGTTGGTCCCTGGTGAATGCTCTCAGTCAGAAGCACTGGACGGGACTCAGTGCATTACTTGCTAGAGAGAATACACAGGGTATGAAGTCTTTTATAGGAATCAAAGGACAGGCTGTGGCTCTGAACTTTTTTCCAGGTTTTACTGATCTGTTACCCAGTGTTCCGTAGCGAATGAGGGACATTTGCAGATGTGGACACAAACATGAACGTTAAATGTAGATTTCAGCATTTAGAGTTTGATTTAGGGTTCTATCAACTATTTTTCACAAACACCATCATAATCACTCTCTACTGGACAGTCTTGATTCTTATCATCGGTTTAGGGAAAAACATGTGCTCTTACCTTGGACAGAGGCTCCTCTCTTTGATATCTGTATGCAGAATCAGTTGGCCTTTCTAATGGACTTTTTCTTTCCTGTCTCAGACTCAGCTGCATTATAATTTAGCTGAGGTTCTGTAGCTGGTTTTTTTCTCCTCTTAAAATTTTAATAAAAAAAGTTTTTCAGTCCCTTGGCAAGTTGTTTCAAGGGGGATTGTCTTCTGCCGGGAGCCTTTCTTGGCTTCCATATTGCCTCATCTGTTGCACTTTCTGTATATCTGGATTTAGCACTGATATGTTTCTTCTTGGGACTGTCTGGACAGAATATGTGTGTGTATGCTGTGAAGCACAAACATGGTAGAATTCTCTAGGATCTCTGGATGCACAGCAGTCTCAATGCTGCTGCTGAGCAGTAATTCCACCCAGGTGTCGCAGATGGTTGTAATAAATGCTTGAATCCTGCCCTGAGAAAATTTTCAAGTGGAGAAAAAATGACAAATCCAGAAAAGTTTGGACATAAGAAACTCTACCTGGAGTGAAGTGGTGGGGTGTCCTGTTCCTGATTCTGTTAGAATGGCTGGGGTTTTCTTCAGCAGTTTTAAAACTAGCCCTGGTAGCAGAGATGTTCTGACATGAAAGTATACTTCAGAGAGGACTGCTAGTCCTCCACCAGAATTCTGTTCACAATCTGTGCGAATAGGTTTATTCTGAAGGCATAAGTAATACATGTGACTGGTTTTACCATTTGCACAGGGCAAAGTGTACCCACTGAGTAGCTGTGAATCAGTTTAGTTTTGCATAAAAACTATTCTACCACCACAGGTGGTGGAACGAATTGTGGCAAACATAAAATAACAGCTGGGCTAGAAATGGGTATGGAAATGAAAAAACTGAAGAGTTTTGGACAGATTTCCCAGTTAGGTGACTCAGTGTCTCTTCCTCGCTTTCTTTAACTTTGTTCCTGAACAACTCCAGAGTTCTTTCCAGCGTGTGTCACGCACCAGATGCTTTATTCACATTCCAGGTATCCCACACTTGTTTTGCCAGAGTCAAAAATGAAGGTTGTTTTTTTTGTTTTTGTTTTCTCTGTCTCCCCCCTTCCCCAAATCTTAGTATATTTATAAATTGCACAATTTGGCATGGAGGCTCTGTGACCAACATGCAAGCATAGAGTTTAATTATCAGTTATGCTTTTTGATGTTTGTTTGGCATCCAGACAGACAGAAGTGCGTTGCAGATGTCTGGTTCAAGTGTTACATGGGTAAAACAGAGGGAATTGAGTAAACATTTTCACTGAAGCCTTCCCAGTACTTCTTACACTAACTCTGCCATGAGAGGGAATATACTTTCTACAAGTGATTTTTGATGTTTTAGTTGGGTTTTTTTAATCCTGTTTCTGATTATTTGCTTGATCTTGGGAAGTTATGGGAAACTGTGACTTTTGTTCAGCTTCTGAAGGAGTTATGGATGATTTGGCCAAATCTTTCCCTAGAGACATGATTCTTACTGAAGAGAACTTAGTGCTTGATAGGTGGCAATTTAACCAGCATTCAAAAAGGTCTTCCAGAATGAAAGGTAAAACATTTTGCCTTAGACTTTAACAAGACACAGAATAAAATGCTTAGCTGTTGCTTCTAACAGGACCAGCACACATTTATTGTCAAAATATTTGTCCCTTGCTTGGATGAGAACTGCTGTCCTCATGGCATATGTGTATATAAAGGGTAATTTCTCTACATTAGTATACAGCTAATATGGAAATAAACCTCATGCAATGCAGAAGACATACTTTTTTTTTTTTTTTTGTGGCACTCTGCAGTGAGCCATTCATGAGCATATTTTGGAAAAGGTTAGTCCTTGGCTTTGCCTGGATATATGTGAACCAGAAGGGATTGTGTTACTGAGGTAGGGCAAAGCTCTTGTCTCAATGTTCTTTTTCCATGCCAGCATAAATCATGAGTAATTCCTTGAGTATAATAAAGTAAGACTGGTTTTATCCAAATGTAAATAAGAGAAGATGCCAAGTTCTTAGTGTGAATATAGAAAAGCTTGTAAAAATTATTTCTTTTGATGTACATCTTACTCTACCCTTGAAGAATGAAATTTTCCTCTTCATTCATTGCAATCATTCTATTATTTTTCTGGTCAGTGTGAAAATATAGAGGGGCCAGTATGTCCACGTTTGAGAAAACTTATCATCCTGCTTTGAAAATGAAATGACATTGCAATTTGCTAACATGAAACTATTGACTTAGGTAGAGGTGGAATGCTTTCAAACCATGTAAAACTATGCCAGTGTGCCTTTCTTAAAAGATTTTTGTGAGAGTGCTAGAAAGAAACCCACCTTCGGGTATTTTTAAGCTCTGAGCCAAAAATCACTGAATACTGCTGTGGCTGCTGTAGATGTTGTTATAGGTGGTCACAGGCATTTCCAAAGGCTTGACTCATATTCTGAGCAATGGGAGAACAGGTCTTGGACATGTCAAGAAAGAAATAAATATTTCCATGTCCTGTGTTTTGCTAGATTGGTAAACTGAGATTTGAATCATAGAATGGAAAGGTTGGAAGGATCACCTAGTCCCAATGCCCCTGCCATGGGCAGGGACACCCTCCACTAGACCAGGTTGCTCCACGCCCCATCCAGCCTGGCCTTGAACACTTCCAGGGATGGGGCATCCACAGCTTCTCTGGGAAGTCTGTTCCAGGGCTTCACCACCCTATCTGGGAAGAACTTCTTCCTGATATCCAATCTAAATCTCCCTGCTTTCAGTTTAAACCTGGTACCCCTTGTCCTGTCACTACAGCCCTTTGTAAGAATATTCCCCCCAGCTTCCTTGTCGGACCCCTTCAGGCACTGGAAGGCTGCAATAAGGTTTCCCCGGAGCCCTCTCTTCTCCAGGCTGAACACCCCCAACTCTCTCAGCCTGTCCCCATAGCAGAGGTACTCCAGTCCTCTGTGCATCTTCATGGTCTCCTCTGGATTCTCTCCATCCGGTCAATATCCTGCTTATGTTGAGGGCTCATTTTGTCATCATGTTTCCAAGAACTGTAATTTCTTCTTAGATTATTTCAGTTTCTGGTACATTGGTGGACTGAGCTTGGGCACAGAAGTCCTAATTATTTTTCTTTTTCAAAACAGTTGAGCCACAGAACATTGTGCCATTTTCCTCTTGGCAACTGTTCTTTCCATACTGCCAGGATATCTTTGAGCTCTTCTCACTTTCTTTTGGCATGGATACAAATAACAACCCTTTCCTTTATAGGTTACAGGTTGCATTTATCACTGGAAGTCTTAAAAATTCTAAAGGAAGCCTCATAAGTCGTAAGCTTCAGCTTCATTGACCCCAGACAGCTGCTCTTTAATACTTCTGGGATTTGAACACTGACTGTACTAATTTGTAGCCCTTTGTCAAAACAAGAGACAGTTTAGAACAGCTCAGACTGTGGACTTTTTTTCATGTCTGCTTTGACCTCTTTGGAGCACTGTACTGGCTATACATGTTGCCAGCTCGGTAAACAAGGAAGAATTGGGAAGATGGATAATCACAATGATCTCCCTCACTTTCTTGTCGCATGTTGTTAGGATATGTTCAGTGATGTTTGCCTTAATATGAAATGCAAGGTGTGTCAATTCCCAATCAGGAGGCAACCTCTGAGCAAACTGAGATTCCCTGTATCTTGTGCGGCTCCAAGGCCATTGCTGCTGTGTATTGACTCACACAGGAGGCGTGAAGAAATGCTATATGTTATCTGTTTGTTTCTGTATTTTAATCAAGTATTTCCTCCCTCATTTCATATTCAAAAAATATTCAAAAATATTCAAAAAAACAACAGATGTGAAAATAAACTGGCTCCTAAAAATTAACTGCAAAATTATTTGGCATGTGCTAGATTACATGGTAGTCCCACAGTATCTGGATTATACTTATATGAATATTTGTAATTTTATGAACTATGCTGTATCATATTTTCTTATATTCTCTGCAAATGTGATAATCTGTTGTCCCAAGGTGCTTAAAAGCTACGCTGTGGTGTGAATGTAGAGTTACTACGCTGTTATATGTTGTTTAAAGACTGGTCACTGCAAATAGGATTCCCATTCTGACCTGTGCAAGTTGTCTTTTTGAAATGAAATTTATGCGGCCGTTGGAGGCACTCTGTCACGATTCCACTTGTGTTGTTTGATACTTCACACTTCTGTTGCTTACGGCAGGTTTACAGATGTCAAGTGTAGGGGCCGTACTCCTCCTTTTCCAGAAAAATCCTGACATTTCCCTCGCTTTTGTGCTGGTTCTCCAAGTTATGGTATCCACTTATACTGAAAATAGTGCTGTCTGTGTATCACACTAAAGTGCTTTTGTTCTGTTTTCCCTTTTATGATTGCACATGACCTTCCTAAAGGATAAGCAAGGTTGGTTAGACATAATCAAATACACTCATGCAAAGCACCGCTGAAACATGCGTGATTGCACTGCCCGCTTTCCTATGTGAGAGCCCAGGAATGTGAAGTTAGCTGCAGCTGTGGTGGTGTGAGAACAGCAGGAACTGTAGTCATAAAAAAAACTCCACTGTTGCTACTCTTACTCCTTCCATCTGAGCTGGCAACTTGACTGTGGAGGCCTGTCTTGTTGTCCCGTGGATGTTTGCCTTGGTAGCACTCCTGCCCCCGTCTCTCCTATGGCAGGAGTAGCCTGGCCTTGAGACTTAGTTTTTGGAGTAGAAAAGTTCATTTTAGCTTATGCTGCTGAAAGTGCTTGAGCTCAGCTATACAGACATGGAGGTTTGTAATTAAATTCATTCAGAACAGAATTATATCCCTTAATAGAAATCCTGGGCCTTCAAAAATGTCATTTAAATGTTTTCATTAGGAAAAATTTAAATCTGGGGTGCTAAGCTTGTGTAAAGCTTTCCTAGTTTGAGTGAGTTCAGAATCAACCTCAAAGTGGGATTTTTATCACCATTTATGAGGAGCAAATCCTGTCTTTCTTTTATTAGACGTGTTATCTTGAAATACTTTTTGTTCTGTCTACCGCCACAGTGAGAATGTAGGTCCCTGTGATTTGAATGCGATGTCACACCCTGAGTGCTCTCTGTCTAGCTGCTTTCTGTCCAGCATTCCTCCATCTTATTCTCTGGCTGGTGAAATGTTTCTAACCGTGTCGCATTTTATCTAAATTTAGTCTCATTTTAATGATGGTGAGTTCTTGGGCTCTCTGAAACTCTTGGTGTTTTGGAATATTTGTAATCACTCCCAACAGTACTTTGGAATGATGAGTGAGTTTCCTCTAGGTTTAGTTTACTTCTTGCAGTGTGATTCATGAAGATGTTGGGCTGAGTACTAGCACATATTTATCAACATCTACAATGAAATGTTCCACAGAGTAGAAACTGTTTTTTCAAACCAGCTGCCCAGAGACTGTTAATTTGTCAAAAATATTTATTCTTTCTGAAAAGACAGTGCTAAGTGTGCAAGTAGACCAAGATTACTAGTCTTTTAAGATATCAGAGGATGTTATCAGTATGTTCCTATAGATGTAATTTCCATGACTTTCACCAATTAATTCCGGGAGGACTACAGAGACATATAATGATGGTTTATCTAGATATTCTTTTGAAGAGTTGAATTCTTTCCAAGGCTTTCTAATATTTGATTGAAATTCTGCTAGTCTTGATGCAAGTGAGGGATATTTCACTGGCTTCATTTAGAAGACGCAAAAACTGCACATCTGCCTGAGCAGATATTCAGTATGTATTATAACGATACAGGACTGCCTTTAACTTCAGAATGGAGAAACCCGAAGTGCCTAAATCAACAGTCAGTGGTTCTGACTTCAAGATATTCAGGGTTTTCATCCATGTCTTTGACAATTATTATTTTAATTTTCAGTGATTGTTAAGTAGCTGTAAAACACATTTGAAAATTATGCCCTGACATATGTCTTCTTTTTCTCTCTTGTTTTTCAGAAAGTATTTTGGAGAAAAGATAGGACTTTATTTTGCATGGCTGGGTTTATATACAGAATTCCTTATTCCATCTTCAGTAGTCGGTATTATTGTATTCCTTTATGGATGTATAACCATTGAGAGTGACATTCCTAGGTAAGCTTCTCTGTGATTAAGAATTTATAACATGAAAATTTAAGAATATACTTTTTGTTTGTAATTGTTAGTGAGAATAATTGTTTTTAACATATCTGAGCAGCAGTGATGTAACTTTAACCCTGTGAGCATTAGAAATACACATACACTGAGTAGACATCTGAATGGCACACGTTTATTTGGCTGTTCTGTTTTGCAGCTCCTGATACAGAAATGTTCAGTGAGACTACTGCATTATTGGAAGGGCCTTTTTATGATGTCCATTTGCTTTTTATGTATGCACATGCTTCCTCACTCACCCAGAAAGACAACATGCAGAACTTACTGAATTTAATGCAAATACACTGTCCAGATCTCTTAGATTACTTTGTTCTTCTTAGTAAAATCAGGCTATTTACACAAGTAAGAGGAACAATAGTTAGTAGATTTAGCACGTTTAGTATCCACAGTACTCTCCTTCTTGACAGTTACAGAAGAATGTTGAGTTTTGCTCGATGTGTCCTGAGGGTGTTACACTAAACAAAAACTGTCACATTGACAGTGATGTTAATGTCAGATTCTCACTGAAAAAGATGGACATTTCCTCTGTGTTAGATATCTGTGTCTGACTTGTTTTAGAGTCAGGATGCTGGATTACTAGTACTGGTGGTCACACTCGTGGCCGTTCCTGCATTCTCTCAGATGAACCAGCAACTGTTAAAGTGGATCATTGCAGTAGGACATTATTGCTGATAGGTAAATGATGAATTACAACACATCTCAGTCAGGGTTTGTTTTCTCATCTTGGTCTGAATGGGCTGTGCTTGTCTGTGGAAAAGCTCATGCTAACATTTAAACTTAAGTGAGATTTATGGCTAAGATGTATCTGCAGCACCCTCTACTGCCTTTTTAAATAGAAGAGACTATTACTTTAATGATATGATAGCTGGAAACAGCTGTATGTCTTTCATATGATATCATATTATATCATATTAAACTGATACTACAGTTTAATGGTTCTTTTACCATGAGTAGTAACAGAAAAAAATATTATTTAATGGTGGTAAATATCGGAACAATCATAATCACAATGTGTCAGCTATCAACAAGGCAATGCTGCAAATTTTGCCCTAAGTCACAATCCTGGCAAGGACACTTCAGCTTTGCATTACTCAGTTCAACTGAGTAAGACTATGCAGGTAGGAAGGTCTTTCACATACAAACCTTATGAAAAAAAATGAAAGTATCCTCAGCAGTGTCAAGTAGGATTTTGCTTGTTAAAGAGATAGTGATAATGGTTTTTAAAAGATTTTTAGAAACTGAATAAATATATAACAAATAAGAATAAGAATTAAAATAACAACTTTAATGTAAAGATTTTAAAATATGTTAGAAAGTCTCTTATCTCACATTTTCCAGAGGACAGCTAAACAAATGCTGTAAAACAAGGGAAAGGAAATAGAACTTAACATCTCAGTATATGAAGTAGAAACTTTCTAGTTTTTAGAAGATTTACTGCTGGGGTGGTGGTGGTGCATATTCTTTACTATTTAAAAAAAAAAAAAGTTAAAATTAGGTTAGCAGGTTAGCACTTTGTACTTTTCTAAACATGGAGCTATGGAGACCAAAAGTATCACATACATATTCATCATTCAAACTTGGATACCCTGAAATATAAAGATATCTGATTTCCTGAAATCACTGTGCACAAAACATCTGAACACCCTTAAAGCATATCAGTATGGGTGCCTAAAATCACTGTTTCTGGACTGACCTCACCTAAGTTTTGACAAACTTAACCAAAACCTTATAGCAGATGGTGATACAGATGGGAGTTGGTGTTAAACCTCTAGGCTGGGAAAACAACTAATGCTTTTATGAATATCTCACAAATAAAATGCAGGGTAAAGGTGAATCTCAAAGTTAATGTTGTGAAATATAACATCCTTGCTAGGAACATGACTCTTGGCTAGTCTAAGTCAGTGCACACGTGTCATTTTATAGGAAAACCTACAGTATCCTGCAAATTTATTTTATGACACAGACCAATCAACATCCTTTTGTGCTGGCTTTTATGCAGACTTATATGGCCAATCCTCATACGCAAAGTAGCATGGTATTAGATGTGGGATTTTGTGCACCATGTTAAAAATGGGTGTTTTGTCAAGGGCACAGAATTACCTTTATGGCCATTTCATAATTCTTTTTCATTAATTTAAACCTGATCCATATCAAATCAGGGAACTGAGTGTAGAGATGGGAAATTCCATTTTGACTGTTTTAATTATTTTCTTTTAGTGTGGCTAACCTGTCTTCCATGATGCACTCTTCACTAATTCACTAATACAGTGTAGTAATTAGACTGATATTGCTGTGTTGCATTGTTTTTCTGTTGATAAGATGCCTATAAGTATTGGAATACTCCAGTGCATAGCAATGTGCCTTGAAGAGACAGACAGCTTCTGTTCTTTGCAACTTCAAACCACATGTGTTGCAAATACCTTGTAAGAGCTATGAGGTGCTGCTTAATATCACTACTGTACCTCCCCCTTTGTCTGAGTAGTAACAGCCTAAGAACTCGTGCACTTGTCATTTGTAGTAAAGAGATGTGTGATCAACGCAATGCTTTCACCATGTGCCCCCTGTGTGACAAGTTCTGTGATTTCTGGAACCTCAGCTCTGCGTGTACTACCGCTCGAGCTAGCCACTTATTTGACAACCCCGCCACAGTCTTCTTCTCCATCTTTATGGCTCTCTGGGGTGAGTATTTCTTTGCATGTTAACAATGTTGTTTGATCTTTGGACTCCTGGCAGAAACGAAAACTGCGGTGCACAGTTGTATGATGTAGTAGATTTACATACAACGAAGTGCGATTAGATTGAATGTGATATATATGGCTTTATGAAGCTGGCAAGCCTCAGAGGGCCATTGAGGAACTCTCTGTGCTGAGGCTGGAGAAAGCAATATTACAAGTCTTTTTGCTGTCAGCAGCAAGCTATGGAATAAATAGAGAGGATTTGGGCAGTTCAGGGAAGAAAAATGTGTCCCGTCTCCCTCTGCTGCCTTGTTTAATGTCACTCTGCCATGTATTTCCTCATTTTCTATTGACATGGCAAGTCCCTTTAACACCTTCTGCATTTGGGGCAGGAATGTATTTGGGGATTGGTATGGTGCAGGCACTGAAAGGGTTTAAGTACAGAGTACACTTCCATGTGGGACAACTTAGTCACATAATTTTATCAAAATTTTATGGGATTCCAAGAACAACGGGGCTATTATTGTTTTAATTATAATATGTTTTAAAGTATTTCATTTTAACAAGCTTGGTTTTCTTTAATGGCAAATATACCCTGTCTCACTGAGGATATCAAAACACTTAATAAACACTAATGAATGCATTGTAGTATTATTCTTACTGTTTCTGGACTCACCTCACCCTGAAAAGTGTGTGTACTGTGCTTGCGTGTATTATAGCCACTGTTATGTCCTTATTCACCCTAGAGCTTGTTTATCATGAAAGTTAAGGGTGTTATTACTATTGCAAAATGATTTTTTATTTCCCTCTTCACTGTTCACAGAATGAATTTTAATTCTTGTCATGAAATTGAGCAAATATTATTGTACTACAGCCATCTCTCAGCAATCAGTGTGTTACGCTTTGCAACCACATTCGAATTTTACAGCTTCTTTTAGAAGTGACTGACTGGTAGCTTGGTGTTGCGTATGCATAGCATAATGGTTTTATGGAAGTTGGAGGTAGAACAGATCATGGAAGTAAGAAATTACTGTTTACTGGTTCCTGGAAACCCATCTGCAGAAGTTAGAGAATATGTAAACACCATGAATGAGAGAAATGGCAAAAGATGATGACCTTATACACTCCCACAGTAACTTACTTTCCTACTTCAGATTGCTGCCAATTAGAGTAAACTGGCAGATAAGGTCTCATGGTTTACCTGCTGCCATGAAGCGTGCAACACGCTCCCTTGTCCAAGTTTCAGGGTAGCTGTTTGGACAGCATGTGTATGAATGACAATTAATTTGCTCTTTCATAGGTAAATAGTATTTTCCTGACAGGGAATCTGTACTGTAAACTTACATCCATGCAAATGATCACTTCCATGCAGCCTCATCAAAACAAATATATTTTAGCATCAGCAATGCAATGTGCAAACCAAAATGTTGATACATCTTTGCACTGAAATAACTTAGTAGAACCTGTAAAGGAACAGAAAGGAATAAAGTTTCAGAGGCATTGCTCTTAAAGAAAAGCATGTAGAAATAACAACATTCTTTGTGAGCTGTAGCCCTTCACCAGAAAATGTTTCTGGTGGATTGGAAAAGTCTGTTCTTGGGACCATGATAACTGAGCTTGTCAGTGCAAGAACATACAGCCACCACATACAAAGAAGAGCAAAGTGAAATAAAGTTTTTCCTTTTTTTTTTTTTTTACTATTTTTTTTACTACTTTTATTCTTTTTTTTTTTTACTAACTCTGCCTAGCTTGCCTATTAAGTGTTAGATTACACCAAATTTTGCTGCCTTACTACTAGGAGACTGTACTGTTATATCGAGAGCTCATTCTGCTGAATGACAGATCTCACTCATGCGCCTAATCAGCTTGCCTCGCAGTATCTTGAGTAAATGTTGCCTAAATGCTTTTTCGTAAGATATAGTACAGTGATGTGAAAACTGGCATGTGCCATGACTTACGATTGTGCACTTAAAAGAGCAAAGTGTGGTAATTTGAGCTGGCTTCATTTCATGGTCATGTTGGGCACAAGTCTTCGTCTTGCTTGCCTTCTCCACTTCTGTAAAAGGCAGATGACTTGCTATGGTCAATATCTTCAAAGGAATCATGCTCTTACTAGCTGATCTTGATGGCACGTAAAGCATCTTTGTGATTCCAGCATACTGTTTGCAAATGATAATATTCACAAAATACAGAGTAATCCCTGGCTAATTGTGCTTAATGTCACTGGTGTTCTGGGATGCTGAATTTCAGCTGTCACTTGTGTTTATTAGAAGGACAGTTGAATATAGTAAGATTGTTTTTCTGCTAGTGCAAGTCAGCAAAGACTTGTTAATTTCAGAACAGCTACTGCATCTAGCCAAGTGAGTTCTTACACAGCTAAATATGGACCTGACTTTTTGAATAAGAGGAATAAATTGAATGAGTAATAGCACCCTATAAAACAACCAAATGCTTTTGCATTTAGGATATCTAAAATGCCTTGAGTTTTCAAAACATGCTAAATATAACTTTTATATGTCCTCTCCTCTTTAAAGAAGGAACAGAAATAGCAATTTAATTGTTTAATGTCTGGATTTATATTCAAAGTACAGCCAGTCTGGTGTTTAAATGATATTTATTTCTTACATTATGGGAGGATACCTGTGCAGAAAATATTTGCAGCTAGTTGTTGGAATATATTCTGCCTTGTAATAGTCAGGTTATCTTAATAGTAGTCTAACTTTTCCCAGTCTTATCTTACAACTCACACTAAGGGTAGATGCAGTCAAAGGAAGCTGGATCTAATTTTCCACTGTTGTGTGTCTTGTGGAGCTATCTACAAGATGTTGAAAGTGATGAAAATACTGCTGTGATTTAACAGTGTTTTTACAATCCCCTTTTCACCAGCTGTAAAGGTGAAATGAAGCATAAGAAAATGGAAAACAGTCCACATTTATTTATAAGTATAGCTTTTATTGGTATAGTGGGTTTTTTTTAGTTGGTATGTACTGGTTTAGTACTGATACGATCATCTGAAAATAGATATCCACAAGGCTAGAGTAAAAAGGTGCTATTTCTAATAAATCCATAAATCCATAAATGATAAGCAGCTAGGCAAAGGGCTGCCTAGAGGGAAAAGGCAATTATGAGAGGATGGCCAGAAGACTAGATATGAGAAAACAGTACAACATCGATTCCTTCATAATTAATGGAAAAAGGAAATGCAAGAGACTGAACTACTGGTTAATCCTTTAGGACAAAGTCACTGTGTCTATCCAGGACAAAACCTTTCAGCTCTATCACTATAATGTATTTCAAAAGAGCATTATTTTCTACATAATACTGAGGGTCTTAGTTTACATGTATGTATCAATGGCTTATTTCAGTCGCAGACTACACCTACCTTCTTCACATGTTTCTGACTGATTAGAAACACTGAAACAGCAAAATCTGTTTGGCTGGTTGCAGTGTTACAGTGTTAAATATTAAATTTAAACCTAGATTTTGTTTAATTATAGGTTTTGTATTCGTGACTTACAAAGTGACTCAGTAAATTAAGACAGATTATGTTCTTGGGAGGGATGTCAGCAGGTATGAGTTCTGTTCCAGTCTTTGACACGACTTTACCATTGAGCAATCCATATCATACGTTTCTATATTTTATTTGTAAAAAGACAGAAATTATTGTTTTGATGTTTTCTATGTTCTTTCTTTAAAACTGGGCCCAGGCCTGTTCCTTAGTCTTTATAAAGGGCCTTGCATAATGGGATTCAAATATCAATTGGGGCTTATAAATAACACATACGTTCACCATAGTGCACTGGATTCATAATTTTAAAATTATTTTATTTTTTTTCAAGGTACTATGTTCCTTGAACAATGGAAGCGTTTGCAGATGAGACTGAGTTACTTCTGGGATCTAACTGGACTGGAGGAAGAAGAGGTAAGTTTCCTCTACTGGTGCTAATTTATAGAATCACAGAACGGTCTGGATTTGAACATTATCCAGTTCCAACAACCTGCCATGGGCAGGGACACCCTCCACTAGACCAGGTTGCTCCAAGCCTCATCCAGCCTGGCCTTGGACACTTCCAGGGATGGGGCATCCACAGCTTCTCTGGGCAACCTGTTCCAGCACTTCACCAGCCTCTCTGGGAAGAATTTCTTCCTGATATCTAATCTAAATCTCTCTGCTTTCAAATTAAACTCACTATCCCTTGTCCTGTCACTATGGGCACTTGTAAAAAATCTTTATATATAGAATAACTTATGCAGTAAATCATTCTGTATAAATTATTTTTAATTATTTAAAATTACTGTATATATTTACATATATTTATATATAATTTAATTGTATAAATTATCTTAAAATAATTTACTGTATAAATTATTCTATATCTGAAGATATACATTGATAATAGGATTTTTCGAGTGTTCTCCAGTGCAATGCAGTTCATAGCTATGTTTTCTAAATGACTGTAATTGATACTGCTTTGAGTTTCGAGGTATCATTAAGGAAATCATCATCTATATCTTACTGGTCAGCAGTCTAATTTTAATAATTAATGGTGGAAAGGATTATAAGATAACAACAGATCATTCTTTGCTGAGAATACCCATATCCCATTGTACAGAGTGCAATAACAGAATGACACAGAAAAAATACGTTGCCGTATAGATGCTACTTCATTATGTATAATAAAAATTGTCTGTGATGAATTGTAACGTGTCAGGATAACATACTTGCATCCGGATATGTGATGCGTCTATGATTCCTTAGGAACAACATCCTGAGCTCTGCATACTCACACAAAGAGCTGTTAAAAGAACCAAATGAGGCTGGTTTCTTGAGAACAATTTTCAAATGCTTTACAAACTGCCCATGGGGCTTCTAACTGTACCTGAGTTCACTAAAGAAGTGAGACATATTTGTTTATTAGTAATTATAATGTCCCTAAGTTTGTTTTAGTTCCGTTCTTAGGCATTGTTTCACGTGTCGTGACTTATGGTCTATTTAAATTACTCTCTTTCATCAAAGGATTAATTTCTAATTTTGACTAGGGAAAGTACAGTTACTAGGCCTAACTATCATACTAAAAACTTTGGTGTTTCCATTATGTATCCCCTAGCAATAGATCCTGACATGTCTGTAGAACAGGGTCATATCCAATAATTCAGATTTGCAGCAATTAGATTATCTTTTGTCTTTAATGGTCCATGTACCTGTATGGATCAATTGAGGCTGCTTTGCTCTCTTCATTGACTTAATAAAATGTGGTCACGTTCCTGGAAGGTGAGCTGTAGGCCTACCTTGGTCTGATGGGAGGATTTGAATACTTTTTTTCACATTCCAGCACAGTTTTTTACAAAACAGACCACATAGCCCTGCTAGCCCTGCTACTTGAGGTCAGCTCAAACAGGCTGTAGCGTGCAAATAACCTAGAAAAAAAATAAGCTGATATCATGAACTTCATGATGTAGCATGGTGATAATGTTTTTCCACTTCTGCCTATTCCTTGAATAATAGTCATTGTATAAAATAGTAATAAAAAAAAAAATAACCCTGAGAACAACCAGCAGACTCCAGTATTCCTTCTCTTCCATCTTTATCCCCAAATGAAGCCTTTAGCAATGTCTTCAGTGTAAGGGAGATCTCAAGTATTGCTTCACTAATGACTTGGCTACAACCTCCTCTATTTTGCCTCTGGTTTCTCAGCTTTTTCATTACCCTCTGACCAGCTATGACAGGGATGATGCTCTATTGGGGATGACCTACTACTCACAGTTTATAAATTGTGATGCAAGCCAAGTGCATCAGCACATCAGAAATTACCGCTTGTCCTATCTTGAATGTCATATTGCTACCTGGGAGAACAGAAATTTTACACTAATTAGAGTACAAACTGAGAGGCTGGAGAGCAAACTCTTGGCTCTGCAGCATACTTGATGAACTCACCAGATTTTTACAGAATTTCAAGTTCATCACTTGCAGTACAAAATCCTAAGGTTTAGCTGTGAAAGAATCTATAGATTTGTGAGGTCCTGTGATGAAGAGCTCTGAACTGCTAAAAGTTTGTGGACAGGCACTGTGGGATCAGACAGAATCCTTTGTTTATGACAAGTGAAGCAGCGCCAGACACATCTCAGCAAGTTGAAGAATTAGAAACATAGAATCATAAAAATAAGGCTGGAATAGACCTTAAGGGGCCATCCCTTGTGCATGGTAGGATCAATTCTACTTAAATCATTATGAAAAGATGTTTGTTAATTTGTTCTTAAATAAATCCAGCAGGAGAGATTTAATTTCCTCCCTAAGCAATCTATTCTAATACTTATCTATCCGTACTGCTAATAAGGTTTTCCTAGTGTTTAACTTAAACCTCCTTGATAAATGTTCATTTTTTCTTGTTCTTTCTTTCAAAGATAAATAGGTTACCTCTGTTCTCTTTTCAGCAAAATTCAACATTACATCATATCTCTCTGTCACCCTTTTTAAAAAAAATGAACTAGCTTCTGCTCTTTCTTTTTTTGTTCTTAAATAATTTCCTAGGTGTCTGTTTATGCTTATTCCCTTCTGGACATTTTCTAGTTGATGCAGATCTTTCTTGAAAAATAATGTTCAAAATGCATGTGTCTCTTGACCTGACATCTTAAGCAAAAAAAGATGCACCATATCATCCTCTGTCAGCCCTTTGTTCTTCAGCAAAAATATGGAAGTTCGATCAGGTTTTGTTCACTTGTTATCCATTAGATTCTTGAAGACAAATTTGTCTGTAAGACAAACACTGGCACTGTGTTTCCATGGTGGTGAAGTCTTTACAAGTGCTGAAATGATGCTGGAAAATGGAAAACTCTGTCTGATTAGGTTAGGCCAGAATAACAGCAGTGAAATTCACAGGATCCTTTAACAGAGCAAGAAGGAAAGGGACAGAAGGTTTAACAGTTTTAAGATTAGATGGGGTCAAGTTGTTTATTACTATCAATTGCTTTAGAAAGGGAAGTTGGAGAACCAAAACAGGGAGGAAAACAGCCATAAATGTTGAAGAGCTGAAGAGTACACTGTGAGAATTATATTGAAATAAATACCTTCAGAGTAATTTTTGTCAATTCTTGACTACAAAATTTTCAGTAAAATTACTTTTTTGCACACTCTGGGCCAAATATTTTGCTTCGAAAGAGTCACATGAGATATTATTTTAGTCCATTTATTTATAAATATCTTGGCAACAGACAGTCTGAGAAAGCAGACTCCCTAAGGCTTGCATGCATATTTACAGCTGGCAGCTCTACAGACTTTTGGAGTTGTATATCTGAAATCCCCAAAAATAACAGGTAGCCTTGGGTACTAGTCTGTGAAATAGATAATTGTGTTGAAAAACAATCAAGCAACTGGTAGCTAAATGGGAGGGGGAAACACAGACTAGAACTACGAAAACAGACAAAACCTTGGAAATACCATGAATAATGACTGGATTATCATGCCACAGACGTGTGTTTGTGTAATTCAATCAAACAGGTTGTTCCGTTGTTTTCCGGTTTGTGTAATAGGGGATATAGCCATCAAAAAAGCAAGGGTAGAGGTGGGAGAATCCATACCCTCTTCTACTTGGGAAGGAGCTGGTAAAGAAATACCAAGGGACTCTAATTAATGTTGTGGGGAGTAGAAAGTATTTGCCTCCCATGAATCTTCAGAAATTGTATTTCTAGGACCCAGGATGTTTCTGCTTTAGGTTTTCTGAGTGGAAGAGATTTTACTCATTTTACCAACAGTCCTATGTAAACTGAAAAAAAAAATGCAATTATAAAAGATGAAACCTTAGAATTTGGAGCAGAACTTGGAATCATAGAATCATAGAATGGTGGGGGACCTCAAAGATCAGAAAGACCACACTAACTAAAATGTGGAAAAGTGGAGGTCTTGTTATTTTTCAAATGGTCATGCTGTTATACTGTTTCAGTACAACAAGGAGGATATTAGGTGTCTGTCTTCATTAGAGACATCTGGTAAGTTACAATTTTAAGTTAAAATCCTGTACTCTGTAAAATCTTTGCAAACTTTTTTTGCAAACTCTATTTCCCAAAATCTTGTGTCTCCTTTTGCTATTTGATGACTTTAAAAAAATGTTATTGAACCCTTAAGGGAAGTCTTTAAGATACCCTGTGGATTATTGCTGAGTTAAGTTAAAGCAATAAGAAAGGTAGATAGAGTAAGACAGAATTAAGTAGCAAGCAGCATTGGTGATGTTGTTTGATTACAGATATATCCCATTCTCTCCTAACTTGATCTTGTTTTAACTTGATATGCTCTACTACATTTGCAAAATCTTCTGTGATCTGATTTGATGTTTTCAGCTTGTCTTCCACCTTGAAAATTATAGGAGAAGACTCCTTTCCTGAAGTTCTAATAGTGTCTACTAAAACAGGCAGTATTTGATATTTTTGATTGCTTAAAAAAAGGAGTAGTGAAAAGCAGACTCTAATAAAATAACAGCTTAGTCATCTTGGGAAAAAATGGTGAGTAATGGTAAAAGGGGATTGTGTAGCTATCATACTTGTGTTGTTTCAAATCTCTCCTTTTATCCTTACTACTTCTCAGGTTTCTTGTGCCAATGAAATCTTCGGTTTGGGTTATTTTCCCCAGATGCATTATCTCACATTTTTCCCATGCCTATTCTGATTTTTCTCTTGGGCCTGTGTTTCCAAATATCTTTATGTCTTTTTGTATGGGTTCTTTTACTACCTTTTCCTGGGTTTCATCATTCCTTCCAGTGAATCTTCTGTCAACTTCATTAAATTCCTGTTAACAGTAATTATTTAATGGTCTTAGATTAGCCCTGATCTTCTGAACCAGTCCTTTCAACATTAGATTTAAGTGCTATATTTAGGAGGATGATAGTTTTACTAGAATAGTTGGGGAAGGAATGTTGAAAAACGGATGTTATCCCTCAGGCCTTAGGGGAAACTGTAGTACCAGCTGTTGCTCCATTAAAAAATTACATGTGAAGGCACACTTCAAACATGTTTTAATTTGTAAACTATAAGAACCAGAACAGGTGATAATTCTTTTGCTTGCCAAAAAGTTGGTAAAGGTATACGCTTGCAATCTTTTATTCCAAGACTGTTGATCCAGAGATGTGCCACAATATGTGGGGGTCTAGTTAATTTTCCTCTTTTATTTCTCTTCCACCAGCCATATCAACATGCTTTCATTTCATTTCTTTTATTCCTTTTCCATTATAATGACCTCCTGTGTCCTTCCAGGACTGAATTGTCTACAAGCCTCAAAGCTATCTGATTCTTTATAGGTAGTCTTGATTCCTCAGGATATTGTGATGGGTCACTCAAATGCTGGGTCACCTGGACTGACATGAGTTCTTTTCCTGAGTTCAGAGAGGAAATCTTCCCATTTCCTGGTGTAAGTATAGACGTGGTCAGTGGCTTAGAGTGTGAAGCTATGGAGGAGGAGCTGGAACAAGCTCTTGCAGCCCACAAGGCATGGATGATGGAAAATAGAAGCTACTGGTAGAGGAAAGGAGCAACAGGGAGCAAAGTCCTGCTTTCCAATAGTTCTCTGTCTTGACCTACTACCTCATGTATCTTTATCCAGAACTGCCCCTCAGAGGACCATCTCTAGGTCTTTCCTTCTTCCTCTTCTCCTTTCAAGTGACCCAGGAGATACAGGTGGATAAGCAGGGTTTGCCAGCAATGTGCTTCTTGCAGAACAGTCAAGATACTGGGTGAGGATAGGGGATTTTGTGCTGCAGGGCAGTGTGTTTTCTGAGAGGTGGGTATAAGGAGGTGGAGAGGAACCTTCTCCTCTCCCAGAGTTTCAAAATCCTATCTATCTGCCCTTTTCAGGTCCTCCAAAGTCATAGTAGCAGCCCTCATACAAAGGTCTGTTAGAATCCATTGCTTTTTTTTTTTTTTTTCCTCCCCACCCCATTTTTCCTTATGTCTGTTCTCCTCTGTTCCATCTAACAAGATCTGTTTTCCTGGACAGTAACATTGTCTTGAGTTGCTTCAGTATTAGGTAAATTAGACACGCTGACAGATTAACCTGCTATTGGTGTTAACAAGGAGATCAGTCTGGTCCTAGTTCCAGCAGTTACTCCAGGGACATCAGCACCACATCCCTATGTATTCTCTTTTTTGGAGGAAAGAACTTTATTTTTAAAGAAATGAGCTTTTTTCCTTTTTTAATTTAAAATGCATTTTGCATTTACTCGTGTATGAGTAGAGGTTGCCATTTTTGTAATCCCAACTGCATATACATGTATAATGTGGAAATGTGTTAAACCCTTGTTTTAAGTAATATAAAGGGGTCTAAATGTAATTTATTCTTCTGTAAAGTCTTTTATTTCTAAGTCATTGTGATTTATTTTGTGATCTTTCCCATGAAGTATCTTTGGCACAGGAAGATTAATCAATACTTAAATAAGTTGGAAGGAGAAGTAGCTCTTCTCTCAATCTGGACAAAGTACTAAACCCATTAGAAAATATTTCTAAAAGTTCTTTCGAACTTTGGAAAGGGTTTTAAGTTTTAAGAATAATGCTTTGTGTTATTGTTGAAGTCCAGTCAAAATTGCCAACATTTAAAATGAATGCAGAGTTTCAGAATGCATCGTATTTCAGCAGTCAGAATTGATTCCCATTCTTTAGTTTTGCTTCAGGCATTTCCCCCCCCCCCCCCCCCCCCCCCCTTCATTTTCACACACATATGGACACTTAGGAGTAGTGCAACATTGTTTCAAACTGATGCCTATAAAACCTCTCCCACGTTATACCTATATCAAATAGGTAATTATGCAGTGTGAGAGAATGTTCCATTGATATGTCTCAAGTAGCCTCGCTTTATTCATTACTTTCCAAGGACACATATGTGTGTGGTTTTTTCTAGATTCATCCACACCTCTCTGTGTCAGACCTATAGAAAGAATTCCAACTGTTGGAAAACATAAGCACTTTTTAAATTCTGGATCTTTATGTCAAATCAGTAATACATCCTGACTTTTTAAATCAATCTTCCTGCTTCCATCCTACTCTGCTACTTCTACTGCCAGGTTACATTTCTTCTAGGCAGTGTAGAAATTATTTTCCATTTTTGTGTGTAGGTTTGTGTGAAAATCTCCTGATCTGTAGCTTATCCATTACACAATAATGAAAATTTATCTCTGAATGTATGCCTATCACAGCATTTTCAAATGTGAGTGCATTAAGGTACACATCTTCAGTCGAGATTTTCAAAGGAGTCTGAAAGGTAGACATACAGATTCCATTGACTCTCACAGAGAAGGTAGGTAGGTGAACAGCCTCCTTAGACCTAATGGAATTAATGCATACAAAATGTAAATTCAGGCACCTGAAGTATGTGGCAGTTTTAAAATGAAAATCAAACCCCTTCCTCTCACTTTAATAGGGGATGTGATTCTCTTTTCTAAAATCCATATGTTTTGCTGAGGTGATTATCTATGGATTTATTTACCTTAGTTTGTAAAATCAAGAGGCTAGTTTTCAGTTTTGTTGTTGGTTTGTGAATGTTGGGATTTTTTTTGGGGGGGGGGGGTGTTAGTTTGTTTGGTTTGGTTTTTTAATGTATTGGCCATGTTATTCTCTGAAATCTTTGTTCGGAAGACCTAGACTCACGTGGGTGAAGCTGCATAAAATGCCTCATTAGTTCACAGATACCACCAGGTAAACATCCCCTCCTTACTTTCATGCTATTAATTCTAGCGTCTCATCCATCACCTGAACCTACTGACTGAACCTGTGGAAAAGTAATCCCAGAAATAGTGTGTTTGTGGTGGAGTGGATTAATTAATTAGATAAATTTTCACACAGTATAATCAGGGTATTGGTCAGGGGAAAAAAAAGTGTGAATTAGGAAGAACCTTCTAGCAATGGTGATCCATTAAATGAGTTCATCTGTGTCATGCAACATCGTTTATGGATTGCAGCTGCAACTGGCCTAAGCCAATCTAACACAATACATTGGTGCCACTGTCCTAGCCATGCAATCTTGTTCTTCCTCTTACATTCATGCTGGCAGTAATACAGCTGAGTGGTGAACAGTTCAGCCAGCTGATAGAGCGGAAGCGTAGCCAGCGATAGGAGGAGTAGGAGTTTTTATCCTGGTCATACCATGCAGCTGCATATGCACTGGTGTCAGTGTAAGGACAGAAATGGAAATGCAGGGCTAGTGGAAGGTGAAATTGATTGTGAGATTATGGGAGCCAGACTTGGGCTGTCTTATGCTGCTGTCAAACTCAAGCCATTAATCTTAAACTGCAAGTATAAAAGTTTTTGACTACAAATTCAACATTTGTGTTTGCTTCAAATAAGTTGTTTTCATGACCGCTCCTGGCTATAAATCCACTCACTGGAGTGTTTATGGGAAACAATTAAAAGAGGCACTGGTACAACTGAAACAAATTAATACAGACCGAACAAATATTTATGGTCAAAGATTGATTTTTAGTTCAGATTAGCTAAAGTATCTGTATTTCTCCACATTAGAGAGGAGCCAATGCTCCAATCTGGATCATGGTTCAACTTGAAAAGTTCACAAAGGTTTGGAAAGACAGTGGTCAGAATATACACCTTCTGGAACCAGATAATTCTGGATCTTATAAAGCCTTTGTTAGGTTGCCTTTGATACATATGCTTTAAGAAGTTTTAGGAAGCATACATTAGAATGCTAAATAGAGTCCCATTGCTTTTACCTAGTAGGCCAGGTTGCCTGTTAGCCATGGGTTCCAGGTACACAAAGGCTGAAAGAAAGAAAACTCCATGGAAATGAAAATCCAGAAATATCATAAATAGCTGTTGCTGAGAAATACTTTTCAATAAACAAAAATCTGATCTGATATTACCTGGAAGAGAGTTTCTTGTGTGGCAGAAAAACTGGGCTATTTATGAGGTTTCCTTATTAAAATGGGAGAGACTGATATAGAGACTTTGAGGCCTGGCATGCTACAAACATGCTTACCTTATATTCACTTACCTATCATCTATTGTAAGGGCTAGACAGGGAAACTAATGATGTTTGCAGTAGTTCTATCCATGGTATTGATGTAAGTACTATGTTGTAAGTTTGATTTAGCATTCAACTTTGCCCACTCAATCAAAAATCCAAAATCAATGACCTTTGCAAGCTGTAATAGGATGAATCCACACAATATTTGGTTTTTAATGTGTCAGTGACCTTCTAACTTGCTCTCTAAGTTTCTTGGCATCACTGTGCTCTATAATATGCAATATGTAGCCTTGGACCAATGACAAGTTCATGGCCTAGTATCTCACTATTTTGCTCTTGTTTAGAGAAAAATACCTTGAGCTAGTTGGAAGAAACTCTTGGTTTCTAACCTTGCTAATTTACAGGATATTTTATCTTGAGACCATATGTTTTTTGAAACAGCTATTTTAGACCAAATTTTAAGGATTTTGCAGTGTCTGTGGTGTTTGTTTTTGCAAGAGCTATAAATTCATAGTCCATCCAAAGTACACTCAAACTGAAATACTGACAGAGAAAAATTTCCATAACACTTCCGTAAATAGTGCCTCCCTAGCCCAGTGTTCCCACTGTTACACATTATCAGACAAAAATAAAGAGAGCAGTGCCCAAAGGGGAAAAAATCCATTTTCAAAGAACATTTCTTTGGAGAAGGGGTTCTATGGTTATATAGTAGCTAAGGTGACAGGGCCCTAGTCCATGACTGTGACTACTCAATACTACCACGGGACAACTGTAAACAATAAATGTGACAGTGATATGCACAGATATTTTAAATTTTCTGGAGTCCAGGTAATATTTTATCAAAGTTAGAGCAGCAAGAGAAGCTGGAAGTTGTTCCACTGACAAGCTGCGTGATGCCCCATTTTAATGGGCTAGCATCCACCTTTATAGCTGAGATTCTTCTTTCTGTTTGTCGGCTCATTTGTTTCAACAATGTCTTATCTCGCAGTAGAATAAATAATTTCAAACAAAAATTTCAATACCATACTTCAAGGGACATCTGGCTTCACACAGTTCCACTTGCCAATGTAGGAGTATTTAAGTGGGTTGAATTTGAATTGAATAATAAAAAAAACCTAAGATATTATATTCTGCTACAGTTGCACACAAAATGTGACATCTTGACATTGCAGTGGCAGCATTTGGTTGTTTGGTCTTAAGGTCACTTAAAAATCTGGGACTGAGATTCATGATTCAGTTTTGAAGGTAATTGTCCAAAGCAATACTACTGGTCTTGCTCTGTGAGAATAAACAAAAGCATTGTATTTATCTATCTATCCCACTGGCAAATATATTTCTATAGTGTATCTTATGGGTTCTTTGGTTTTGACTACTTCAGTTTTATGTTGCTTTACAATACCTTTGATAGCTGAGTTCCTATGTCCTTGTACAATGCCTTTTGTCTTTTAAGATCCCTAAACTTGAAATAATGTTAGATAACTGACTCAAGCTTTTGTTTTAATTTTACATCAATCAAATTTATTGTGAAAGTGATCTTGACTAAAAAGATTGTGAACATCTACCAGTGAGCCCTTCACACTTGCTGAGATATAAAAGTGCTTTTCCTTGGATGAGCATCACGTTACTAGGATAGTCTGAACAGATCATTGGTGTGAATGACAATCTCTTCCTTAGACTTCTCCACCCCCTGCCCACTGTGTCATCATCAAAAGAAACAGAAGGCTTTACTCCTTGATTTGGAATAATTAACCCTCTTGCAGGAGAGAACAACTGTGATCTCTGTTCTATTCATTCCAAGGTTCCATCTTAATTTGGAACAGCAGCTGGGTCATTCCTGTTCTCATTTGTGGAAATCTTCCTACTAGTGTGCACTGCTTTACTGGTCTGCTTGTGTCCAGCATGTTACAATAAGGCTGTTCAATGGATTTGCAGTGTTTCTTTGACTTTCCTTAAAGACTGAAAAGGAAAGAGAAGGTTGACTTATCTTTTTCTGACAAGTCCTTTGATCTGTTAATCTGGGATAGTTTCTAAGGTTCTATTTTTTCTTAGCAACCCAGATGTGTTTGCTATGCATACTTTGTAATATTCCTTTCTCACTTTCTTCCTAAATCAAAAGGACATTAAAGAGAGATTGGTTTGTGTTATATATTCTTATCAAACTGGCTCCTACACAGCCTTAATTTTCAACGCATAGTGGATACACGTTACACGTTTGAGGCAAATCCGGGAGACTGTTCTCAGGGAAAATTCCCACTGACGTCAATATAAGTTTTGTCTGAGTAAAAATCACATGATCTGGCCCTTTGTTTTCAGGATGGGAATTATCGTTTTCTACTCTGAGCACTCATTTGGCCTCAGAGTACCTTGGCTCACATGGTTTTCAATAAGTGTCTGGCAGCTGTACTGGCAAAATTCCAACAGTGTGGGATTCATATTTATCCCTACATGGACATTTGGTCTTCTTCAAGTCATCACAACTATTTCTAGCTTATTGTCCCTATGTGTAGAACTCTTCCCATCTTCAGAAAAGAATTGATTCTGAATCACACTCTTTTTACAGCAGAGTGGAATTGTTCCTTCACGTCCATGTATATATGATCAAGGTCAAGTATCTCTACATCTGTATTGTAAATAAATGTTTCATGCAATATACTCATAAAAAAATATATAGACACATGCATTCCAGGAGGGGCTGTGGCCTGTTCAGTCAAGGGTAAAATGACTTGGCAGTTTCAGTGAAGACAGATCAACTAATTTTCCAATCCAGATGCAGGTGTATGAAATGCAGTTAAAAGGACATTTAAATGTCTTACTAGGAGAACTAAATATAACTTGATCAAATTTGAACAGCATATGCACTCAAAGGCAAAACTGTCAACAATTAAAAAAGGTAAGTTACAGTACAATGTTTTGCTTGCCGTGGTATTTTCTCACCCTGTTTCCTTTCAAGACAATTTTCAGAAGTTGCTCTGACCACTGGCAACTTCCCCTGGTGTTCCAGAATGCTTTGCTTAGCAGAAAATGAGAAAAAAAAAGAAAGAAAGAAGAAAAGCAGTTTGGTTCTGCAGGTGCTCCCATAGATCTCCTCAGTTTTTTACAGCTTAATTTATCTCATTTTCCTACTTTCATCAAGCTGTCTCCTCTCATGTAGCCATCCATGCCTAATGTCTTAATTCTTTCTTCATTTAAGTCTAAAGAGCTTTCTTCCATCTGACCTCTGAACCTTATCTAAAGAAGTGCAAATTAATGAAAATCAACAAGCTAGTGAAAACTTACAAAACATCTAGCTACATCTGTTGACCCCAGCATCTTTAAGCATGTATTGTTGTACCTTTGTCTTTCCTTTCCCTGTCCTGCTCATCACAATGTTTGCTGCTAATCCACTTCAGTAACATCAGAACCCATGCCTCGTTATTTCTTGGAGTTCCACATACTCTCATTGTACTTTGTAAGTAAGAACAGTGTTACCCTTGTGACAAGAAGTGCTATAGTAATTCCTGAACTTCATTCATTGTGATATTAATTTTTGTTTGAGACATAAGTAATGTAATAGGACTCTGGAATGCAAACAGTATCACACTTGCACCCTTAAAACATGTTTTATGAACTTGACTAGTACATGAAATTTCAAGTGTAAAACAAGCTGTCATACTAGCAGTTTCATTATATTTGTTTGGTATAGCATTGTAATGGTAGAGTCTCAGGGGCATAGCTGTACTTGAGCTTTAGAGAAAAAAAGTTCCTTCAAGCCTCTCATGTTAGTCAGACTCTCTGGGAACAGTAGAATGTATGTACCATTTGTGGGACTGCCTTTACAGCAGACATACGTATGACTTCTTCATAGGGATCAAAAAGATGCAGAAATATTCATTTAAGGCAGTTATTTAAATGATGGTGTGCTCACATGCCCGTTCAATGTGCCAGGAAAATCTCGTGATCAGGATAAACAATGTATTGGAAGTCTCACTGTGTCTACACACTCACGTGCAACAGAGAACACTCAGTATGGTGTCTGATGTAGTAAAAATGCTACAGGTAACAGAAAATGCTGTAGGGATTAATTAATTTTAAAACAAGTGTTTTTTATTTGCTTCATGGCTACCAGATTCATTTAAAAATCGTAGTAAGTCAATTTTGTGACTGGGCCAATAAGCATATGTTCTAATTATAGTAAGGATGAATGGCATGACCAATGATACTGTACCTCTGAAATGCATGAGACTGGTGTACCCTTACACTCTGAAGGGGACAGAGGAATATTAACTTTTTAAGTTATAGTACACTGGCATTTCTGAGAAAGCACTGAGCAGTGAGTGTTTTTCCCATGATATCTCTGAAATCATTCAGCACATCTTTGGCCTCCCTTCTTGTAGAAACCAAAACCTAGTTTTTAATGCTTAGATGCAATGAGATGACTGTTTAAGCTAGTTTCTGTGGCATGAAACAACCAGAAAAGACAGGGACTAATTAGATGTGGTTAATTGTAAAGCACTGCTGATACTTATACACTATTTCTAGTCATCTTAGCAGGTTAGCAACCAGTGACAGTTGGTACCAAAGACAACTCAAGGACAGATTCTGAACTTGTACATGGTAGTAATAAGCTTTTTGTAGGTGGTATCAACTCCAAATTCCAGGCTCTGAATTAATTCATAACCTGGCAGGAATGAGGGGATACTTGGCATTTGTCTTTATTATGAGCTGCGGTCTTTAAAATCCTGGTAAGTTTGTGCTACCATGTTTGATTTATGCTTCAAGCTGGAAAAGAAAAATACGATTTGCAAGCAATTCTTGAAAGGTTATTGATAGGGGAAATTGGGCCAGATCCAACAGCCCAAGAGAGGCGAGGCAGCTGAAGCCTCGTGCCCCAAGGTCCAACCTGTACTGAGGTTAATCATGTATTCCAGTAGGCCTACATACACAAAGCACATATATACACCACGTATGTGCATACATACATGGCCAGACACACAGATCACACACACAGAAGACAGAACTGTAGACAGCACAATGGCCTCATTCTGCTCCTCTTCCTGGCTGAGCAGGACGGAGGTCTGCTACTGAGAATATATATGCCCATATGTACAATGCAGGTCTCCTCAGCAGCTGGACTTGATCAGTCTGCCCAGTAGCTGCCCCTGGACCCCTTCCCCCTACTTGCTGCAACCTAGAGGTACAAGCCTAGGAGTCTACAGCCCCGCTCCAGCTCCACACTCACCCATACACCCTGCTCCTGCAGTGCTGACTGGGGCTTCCCTGGAACCCTGCACCAAACACACCCTAGTCTTGATCAGCTCCAGTTGCTGGTGATCAGACAGCCATACAGAACAGCAAACTATTTACATGTGACTGGCCCTTTTTATTCCCTTATTCCCCTACTTTTCCACACCTGCTCCTCCCCAGGTGACCTAGATCCCTCTCTTCACCACCTTTGGTTCTTCCCCTAAGCATCCCATAAAAAGTCCTGTGCAATCCCTAAATGTTTTTCCCATGCATCCCATACCTATAGGCAGTGATCCTCCTTGTCCAAAAGGTGCTGTTGAATTATGCTGTTGTCTTTGATCTTGAATAAGTGACCAGAAACTTTTTTTTTCTCTCTCTCAATCATAATCACACATTTGAGTGCTTTTCTTTTTCCTTTTTCAGGAGCATCCCAGACCAGAGTATGAAACAAAACTGATGCAGAAAAAGCTGAAAAATAAAAACATGAAACAAGGAAACTCAAATGAAGTAAGATCCAACATACTCTTTTCACTTCTATGGGATTTGTGTTTTGTTACATTGTATGTCTAATGGATGGTTTGCAAAAGACACTTTTTGGTGCTCTTAAACAGCCTTTATGTTGCTTGCTAGGGGTCTGGTGTTACGTAGCCCTACAGTGCCATTGCATGGCTTTGAGGTCTTCACTTTGCTAGCTCTGCAAAGTAAAGCATTTTGCACAGGAATATGGTTGACAGGTGATTCAGGATCTAATCTGTGGAGTAATGAATGATTAGTAAGATAATCACCACAGGAATTCTTATAGCAATGACCTAAGATGTCAGTACTTCGTGGACAATAAAAGCATTTATTACAGTGATTTCATTTGCACAGGTAGCATTGTCATCTTAGTGAAATTGTAGTTAGAGTTTTGCAGTTTCCATAGCATTTCCATCATAAATGGTAAAATAATAATTGGTATATAATTCTAGATTGTGTGTTTAGGCTTCCTCCAGAGTTTTCAAACCTAGGAACAAGCATTTTTTTTCCCAATCCCCTCTTGTAAAATGCCGATTGAGGTCTATTTCCTAAGCGTTTGTAAGTCACTGTAGACTTTGTCCATTAGGCTTGTATAAACATTTCTTCTTCCCGCATGCCACATGTGGCAGCAAAGCCAAAGCATTCTAAAACAATGTCTGGTTTCCAGGTAGAAGGAAACAGCTTTCTTTGTTTAAACTTTGGGAGCAAGTACATGAAGTAGAGAATACCATTTTCCAGGTGTGGTCCAAAAATTTAGCCTTGCAGCTTATGAAAGAACTACCCCTTTCTTCTGCTGACCACCGTCAAGACAGTGAAGTGTTTCCAGTGAACCTTCAGTCTCAGTGAGACTGCCTTTCACCTGCCTGTTAGGCCCAACCAAACTCCAGAGAAGACAACTGCAAGATTCTCAATTACTTTAATGGGCTTTGGCTCTCACCCAGTATGAGCAGGGAGTCTGATATAGCACTATGGGGAGGTCTTCTCTTACACATTAAGTAGTTCTCTAGGCCTTCCAAGTGAGGAATAAAAGACTCTAAAAGACTAATAAAGCAGCTGCTGCTGTTGAGCTTTTTCTGACTTAAAGTAAGAGAAATCTGGAAACAAGTTAGTGACTGATGCCTTAGAATACTAGACTTTTGTAGTTATGAGGCAGTGTTAGATGATTAGCTCACTTAAATGAGAAACAGAGAAATCACAACACTATATATTAGAAATGAATTTAAGGTAAAATAAAGCAATAAATGAGGAACAATTTAAAGATGCAGTGCTACAAAAATCATAGAGTCATAAAATTGCAGAATGGTTTGGGTTGGAAGGGACCTTAAAGATCATCTAGTTCCAACCTCCCTGCCATGGGCAGGGACACCCTCCAACAGATGAGGTTGCTCCAAGCCTCATCCAGCCTGGCCTTGGACACTTCCAGGGATGGAACTTCTTTCAGACATCAGGAAGGGAAAGGCTTTCCTGGAATAATTTTTTTCCAATTACTTTTTGTGCCAATATAGATAGAAAATTGCCCTCAGAAAAAAGAGATTCGCTTCAAGTTTTTGGGGCATCTGCATGAAGACTTTCTCAATGTCCTTACACGACACAAAATCCTATTTTGGAAATTGATATAGATATTTTTAACTGCAAACCACAAAACAGAAAAGAAAAAAAAAAGAATTTTATTAGTATTTAATTCTGAAGTAATTTCAAAAAAAGATATTTTCATTCTTGGGTTATTTAAGTATTTTTTGGAAAAGTTTCCAAGAGTCATCTCAATCTCTTCTCTAAACTTAATTAAGAGGTAAAGTACTGTGACTTTTTCCATCAAACAGTCACTCATAAGAAGCAAACACTTATTCATATGGTGGAGTATTTAATTTGGGTTGATTAAGGTAAATTTCTAATAAATGTATTCATCCTGCAACTTAGTGACCAACAGCTCTCCTCAAACTACTGATGTATATTCCAAAATTCTGAGCAGTTTTCCATCAGTCAACATTTTGTTTACTAATTCTGTTGCAATCACTTTTTTTATTTCCCTCAGATTCTTTCCAGCAAACTGTACATTAGTCTGGGTTTGGGAAATGTGTTGCTCAGTGCCTCAGTACCTCAGTGTCTTCTGATATTGTAAGGGCAAGAAATGTTTGTGTGAGAACGGCTGAAGAGGAAAAAGGCCAGTTTTTTAACTGAATTGTTATGTTTAATGTAAGTGTGCAAATGTCCATTTTTGTTTGGAAGATGCTGAAAGTGATTAAAAGTGATAAGTCTTCAAGACTGTAATTGTTCTGCCTAATTTTTGAGGTTTTTCATAATTTGTTTCCTCCTTCAGATGGTTATGTGTTATCCTTATTGCAAGACTATTAGCTCAGGAGCTTTTGCATGGCAGGTTAATATTAAGACACAGGTTTCTGTGAGGTCTCTGGCTCAGTACTGCTGCCTTGTTGGGTGGAAGCCAGGGTACAGGGTTTTGTCATATTAATAGTGCAGATCTAGTGTCTGGACTTGCATCAAAGCAGAGGTCTCTCTGTAGTTAAAGATTCAGTCCTGATTTCTTGCGTTTGTATGAATACACACGCCTGTGCGGTCTCAGCCTCATCATATCTTGGTTGACAGTCTAATGTCATGGCATAAATCTCTGTGAAGTTCTCACATGGATATTTTTAGCTTAGTAGTGTAATTTAAAGGCATATCTTTTGGGTGTAGCTGGTCAACAACTGCAGTGTGCTGTGTTGATATCAAAGGACAGGTTCTGGCACCAGTGCCTAAAACTTCTCATTACTTATCTAATATGAAGTCAGAAATCTCCAGTTCAGCAGCTGTGGCTTGTTGGGATAGAAATGATGCCAAAGCTGTGGATATTGTGAGAATACTGATTTAGAGCTTACTTAAAGGCATATATTTCTATAAAATTACTGGCTTGTTTCCAGTATGTTAATTCCTCTGTTCCGGTGAGGATGTGACCAGTTTTATGGCAAGGAACTGAGCTTTTATGTGAAAAGATCTGTGTACCGTGCAATTTTTTTTCCCTTGCCTTACTCCAACAAGGAGTCTCTCTGAAGTTAATTGTGCTATTTTTGTAATGAAGGGATAAGGGTTTGGTTATGGACTGGTTTTGTGATTGAAGAAAAAAATTGACACAGCCTGCATGCTCTCTTAAATGATAACTTGGGAATATCTGTTAAGAGGAAACCTACTTCAACAGAGAGTTTTCCCTTTCTGCTGTTGAAGTCATTAACTTTAATGAGTGTGGAAGATGCCCAGCACCTGTCAGGCCCAGTAAACATATGAGTCACTCTACCCAGGCAACAAATTCCAAATCAGCTTGATGAGAATGGCAATAGAAATCATTAAATATCTAAAGTATTACTTGCCCAACGGGGTTTGTATTGTAGAATATAGCTTTTATACAAATAATACGTAGGTTATTCACACTACTGTAATAAGCAAAGAACAAAATTTTAGCCTACACTGCCCTGTGTGGTTCAGACTGTTTTAATAAATATTTTATTGGTTATTTTGAGAGTGGAAAAGAAACTGTGAGGGCTCAGAGGATTTCACAAAAGACTGATGTGAAATTACTCTTACAGTAACAGCCTAAGGTTCTACTGCTTCAGAAGAGAATTCATTTAATGCTAAAGGAATCGAAACATTTACATGAAATTCCTCCATTTAGGTAGCAAATGAATAAACAGATAGTCCTTATAAATGATGACATTAATTTAGAAAAATGACAAATTCTAAAGGACTGGTTCTGGAAACCTGTAATGGTCTGGCTTATAATCAATCTTTGCAGTCACATAAATAAAGGCCTGCCATGTAGAGCTTTTTGATTCATGTACATTAAAAGGCTTCTTTGTCCTTGCGGCAGAGTTGAATGCTCACGTGTGCCTGCATGAATGCATGTGTCTGATAATATATTCATGCAAATATGGCTGATGCAATTGTAATAAAGCAATTAATTTTCTTTTTTTGTTATTCTTGTTTAATACATTGAAGATGTTGATAGAAATATTAAATTAATAGGGTAAAGTTACTGTATCTGCAGAATGTTAACTGAAATGGTGTTGGATATTTGTGATCTTCTGATAAGTTGTTCCTCTCTCTCTGCAATAGTAATGCTCTCAATGAAAATACATGCAGGTCAGGAAATTAAAATTGGTTTTGTGCCTGAAATCATGCAGATGGGGCTAGATCCAACTCTCACTGGATCTGGGGGAAAGAAAGACTTCCAGTCATTTCTGTGAGAGATGGGTCAGACCGGGGCTCCCTTGCATTAAACGTCCAGCTGATCTGGCAAACATGATGCAACATCATATATATTCTTATCTTTCCTATTCAGCAGGAAACCACGTAACTCATTCTACATATTTCTCAAGGAAACATTTTTTTTAATAGAAAAAGGGGCTTGTCTCTTGGCTTATCTCCTTACTTGGAGCAAAATCTGGGAATAATAGGATCTGGCATTCTATCTTGTCTTTAATTCATTTTAAATATGAAAGTGGCAGAATAAGTTATGTAAATTGTTATTCAGCTGATAACTGAAATAAAAGAAAGAAATGTTTATTTCCAAAAGATTGTTTCAGTTAATGACTGAAATAAAGCAAGCTGGTTTGAAGAGAAAGGTCTCTAGTCTAAGGATTGAACTGTGACTAATTGTGACTAAACCCAGAGTTCCTTAATCATGAATATTGAGAAAATAATTTCATAGCATTTATTGGCCATTATTACTAATGTGATAAAAACACTGATTTTGATTCAGTATTTCTTAAATTGGCCAATGCCTTTCCACTCTCTTTCATTGCTTTTCTTTGACAAATAACTTCACTTTCTAAGCATATGGGATAGTGAGAGGAATATGTAATAACTTTTTTCTTTTTAACTTATTCCTTGCATCATTAAATTTTAAAAATAAAAAATAGAGAATGACTGAAGATTAATGGACACTTACAATGCTAATCTTAGGGAGAGGTCTCATTCTCGTTATTGTACCAATATTTGGTTGGTTAATTGGATCTGGTCACATTTGAAGTTTAAATGTTATAATTCTGCTTACCTGAGTTTTGGGATGTACCTGGTTTATACCAGAATATTCATAAGCAAAATTTGGGTCTTCAAAGAACTCTTGATATGGTCTTTCGGTGCGTTCTCATTTAGATGTGTGGGTTCTTTGACTGTAGGGTATATGATGTGTATTCAAACCTCTTCCCTGTTCTCTTGGAATTTAGTTATCTTTGTATGGAGTAGTTTAAAAAAGGCAGCTAAAAATGTCCCACTTGCCCCTTGTGTCTGAAAACCTGAGGTGAGATTTTCCCATTTGTATCAAATAAATGAACTCAAGGTATAGCCACAGTTTTGTGCTCCAGTATTTAGTATTATATTCCAGCCAGCCTTCAGAAGGAGGTAGCTCTTCCAGTAGTCTTGATATGAAGAAAGAAAATATTTAGAAATAAGCTATCATAGAGTGATTCAGGTTGGGAAGACCTTCAGGATTTTACCTAGTCCAAACTCTTGCTCAAAAGGGTGTCAGCTATGATATGAAACCAGGTTCCTCAGGGTATTATCCCATCAGGTCTTGAAAACCTGCAAGGATGGAAATGGTACAACCTTTCTGGACAGTACCTGACTATCCTCATGGTATAAAAGCTTCTCATCATATATAGCCTGGACTTCTTTTCTTTCAATTTATGCTTATTGTCTCTCATTCTCCCAGCATGCACCACTGAAAAGCCTGTCTCTGTTTTCTTGATGACCTCCTTAAACAAGCTGAAGAACCTTGTTGCTCAGCCTCTTTTCATGGGTCAAGTGCTCTGGAGCTCTGTGATACTCACATAAGTTAAGCAATTTAGTTTTTCTACTAGACTGACAAAACTGGACACAATATTTTAGATACAGGCTAATTAGTGCTGAGAAGTGGAGGTAATTGCTTCCCTGGATCCACTGGTTAAGCACTGGTTACTACAGCTCAGGGTACTGTTGGCCTTTATTGCCAGGGCACACTCCAGCTTACTGACTACACAGATACCAAAGGGCCTTTTCAGTACAGTCTGTACTACTGCAAGGAGTTTTCTGTTTCAAAGGCAAGTCTGCATTTGTCCTTGTTGAATTTCATAAGGTTGGTGAGACCCATTCCTTCAGCCTGTCTAGGTCCACCTGTATGGCAGCCGTATACTTGCGCACATTGACTGATCTCTCCCCAGTCTGATGTCATCTGCAGGCTTGATGATCAATCATTCCATCACCTCCTCCAGGTCCTTCTTTAAGATGTTAAATAGCGTAGTCCTGAACTAGAACTGTTACAGTTCTCCAGGTAGAGTATGAGTCGTTAGCTAATACCCTCTGAGCCAGACCATTGAACTTGTATTTTTCGGAAGTCAAGGCAAATGGCATTGACAAATCTCCTCTTGTCCACAAGTCTGCTCATTTCCTAACAGAAAGCACTCAGGTTGGTGTGGCATGCTCACAATCATTTACTTCTCCTCTATGTGCTCAGAAATGGATTTCCAAACCACTTTCCAAGAGACCAAAGTGAGGTTGACTCCTTGATCGTACTTTGTCCTTTTTGTGAAGATGGATACAAAATTGTTCTTTCTCCAGTTTTCAGGGCCCTTCCATGATCTCAGTGTCCTTCCAAGAGATGGGAGATCATTGCAATAACATCAGCCTGTTCCTCTAGCTTCCTTTCCTCTTCTGCAAAGATAAAGGTACAAAAATATCGCTGCTTATCTTTTCTGAAGAAATAAATCATCATTGTTTTGCCTAGATATCAAAACAGTGTTAACTAGGAATACTGGATGCTTTTTTATTCAACTGTTGGAGACCAAACAGTGCAGATCAGAGCCAGGATTTTAAGAAAAAGGTATTTTATGCTCATGAGACTCTTTCTGCCAAAATAAAAATAAGTGGATGTTTTCAGAGGAGAGCTCTGAACCTAGAAACAAGAGAAGGCAGTGCTTGTCTTCTTTGTGTTACTTATTAAGATTTTGGCTCAAGGAAGCATTCTTTCTAGGGCAGTACTATAGCTTGCATTGTTTAATCATGTAACTGGGACTTAAGCATACGATTAACATTAAGCACATGCCCCAGTGTCCTGAATATGGATACAATTAAGTGCTTTCTGGAATTGAGGCCTAAGCTTCTTATTGACAACATTCAGGAGGATGTGTCTCTTTCCTATTAAACTGAATGGAAAGGCTCAATCCTACAGGTTCTGTTTATCAGTACTTGAATTAACTGGAGTTCTGCCTGAGTAAGTAATAAAGTATTAGTCCTTAAGTCTGCAGTTACTGCAGATGACTTACTATCACATTGTACCCAGTCAAAGACTATAATAACAGGTTAGAGGGTTACAGCAAAGTCTCAGGTTGAAAAATAAATCTCCAGAAGTCTGCTGGGTTTTAATTTAATGCAGAAACTTGAACTTAAGAAAAACTAGAGTATTTTCCCTTTCCTGTGTGCTGGTGGCAAACTCCTGTGTCTTGGAGCATACTTTTTACTTTTTCTGTTGAGCATATTTATAGGGTAAATTTCATGTTATTAATCTCCAAGGTCAAAACAGAAGCCCAGATTTGGGACAAAATTTACACAAATTGGCTGTGGAAACAACAGTCAGTTAAGCTAGTTGCCAAGAATTTTTTATTTGATACATACTGCAATCCTGTCTGCAATTTTAAAGAAATAAGCTGCATTTACATTAGATTCCTTGGGGCATCCAACCCATGAAGATTGAAATTCCACATACTCCAAGCTTAAAGAGCTAAAGAAGTCAGTTTGAACTGCTCAGCTTTTGCAATTATTATCATGCTTAACTGAAAAACACTTGCCTGCTGATCTGCTGATTTTCATGACTCACTTAATTTAGGGATAAGATGGCATCGTGTTTGGTAGCTCCTTCACACTGTGGTATTTCACATAATAGATAAACTTGAATTCTTACCAGGTTATGCAAAGTCAACTTTTTCTAATATTGATGTCACCTGGGTATTGTACAACTGAATTTAGTGGGAGTGGACTTTTAAGTATTCATACACAATGACAGATTCACTGCTTCATTCAGTTTTTATTGTTCATTTATTGAATATGTAAAGCTTGTTTGGATGCATGGACTAAATTAACAACTTCCAGTGGCATACTCCAACTCCAGCCTCAGAAAACGGTTCACAGCTAATGATATAAAGACAGAATATTACCTTATTAAACAGTGAAAAGCAACCTCTCATGCATCTCCTCTTCCATTAACGAGTCCACTGAAAGATGGTGGAGTACTTTGTATGTGCCTTTAGCTATTTCTATGTAGGCAAGCATAACTATTCAAAATTCAACCCTCCACATGGATTTCCTCTGTTCTTAAAGTTCCATGAAATCAAACCAGAAAATCAAAGGAGGATGTTACAAAGCTTTTACATCTGATTGATGCCAGAGTGCAAGAACAGTTTTAATGTTTACTGCTATATTTGGCCCAATTGCAAATTTGTCTAAAATCTTCTGATTAAAATTGGTCGTGTGTTTAAAAGGGCCACCTTACTGTCGTGGCAGTCTGTGTGATTCTCTCCCCTCCAACCCTCTCCTTCCTAAGCAACAGTGAAGATCATTCTGATTGGTTCAAAATTGGATGGTCCTTTGAACATCACTCTGGAATCTTCCCTAATCCATAGATACCAGTTGCCATCCTTTCTTGCATAACAAGTTACCGTGGCTTAGTGAAAGTGACTAATGTCAGTGTATTACGAAACCCATCCTGTTATCAGCTGATTTTTTTTCTTTTTTCCTCCAAATTCTGCGTCCACACAGTGAATTAATTTCTTAGATCTGTTTCCTCCACTACCCTCCCTCCCTTCCCCCCATAGCTAGGTAAATCAACAAGGATATTTTACTAAGCCTTTTGGGATAGTTGATTTTGGACAGTGATAAGGTATACTACCTTATCAATCTTTCCACATGATTGCTAACACAGAAAAACTGTGGGTTTATCTACTTTATTTATTTTATTTAAAAGATCTTCTTGTGTTTACTTACGTGTGTCTGGTGGATACCTTTCAAACACTATGCAAACCATCGTTCTTTATACGGGGAGACACTTTGTCTCTCATGACAAAACTGCCACAGAATAACAAGAAAATTAAAATTAATGTGATCTTCCTGGATTATTTAAAGGGGAAAGATTATCAAATCCAGACATGAGGAATGAATGTTCTTAATCTGCAGATAAAGGAAACACTTAAAACAGATTCAAAGAACTCTTCTTTCTATAAATGTTGAATATAAAGTTGTTACTGTTTTTTTTCCTTTTCGCTTTGTCCATTGTCAACTAACTGGTACATCAGAAGTGAAGTGCGCTATGTTTATGGAAGTACCCTTACAAGATTGTCAGTCAGCATGCCAGGCTTTATGAAACAAAACCACAAATCTCCAGATAACAAACTGTTTCAGATGCATTTCTTGAAATGGTCTGCTATTCTGGGAAAAATACTGTCAGCAAATAAGTTATATACAATAAATTAAAAATAGTCTGCGAATAAAGGTTTTTACTGCAATAAGGTAAACTTTGAGAAATGAAAGGTACCAATTAGTCAAGTATGCTGGATTGAAGAGGTCTGTGACTTGAACACAGAAGAGGTTTAACATTTCAAAGAAATTAAAAATTATTAAATGTTACTGTGAGTTTGCATCCAATGCATGCATGAAAAAAATAATAGGAAAGGACTCTGGGCATGATTATGGTTAATCACCTCAAAAAAGACATCCGACGTTAGAACACAGCTCACAATGATTAAGAAAGTATTGTTGTAGCTATGTAGTTGAAATTAAAAGTCGCAAAAATTAACTCTGAATTAGGCTTTTTAAAAGACAGTTAAATCAATGGAAAGGTCTTCAAACATACTGATATAAACCCCACAAAATAATTGACACATCTATGTAGTCATATACTACATGTGTGTTGAAGTGTTGAAATGCTGAAGTGTGTGTGGAAGTGTTGCTGAGTGCTTCTAAGTGTACAGCATGGCTGCTTCTTTTTTTTTTTTTTTTCCTATGCTTCATCTTTCCACCTGTTTCAGTGCATGCCTGTTGATGCTTCCAGGTGAAATGAGACAAAGTGTCAGGCTATGTAGTAGAAAAGATGTCATGCTGAATTTGTCTGTATGAACTTCAACACCTATTTCCCCTCCTCTTTGTCTTTAAAGGGAGTTTAAGGTGCTATAGGGTTGGGAATAGCTTGCTTGAAGAAAGCTGATGCAGAGAATGTGGGAAACTTTGCAGGCGATCTGATAATTTCAAAAGGTCTGAGGATCTAAAGCTTTAGGATATAGATAAATCCTGTTCTTGACAAATTTTGTTTCCCGATGGATATGAGATAACAAAAATATTTGTTCCTTAATTATTCCTACCCCAGGCTTGTTCAGTTATGGAAACAAGCACAGCATCGCCGGGTTCTCATCCCATTGTTCTTTGGGATTAGAAGGGTCCCATATTAAGAAGCTAAGTTTTCATCTACTTTCATTTATTACAGTATAAAGCTACCGTTGATGAAAATTAAGACCTTTTGAAATAAGTGCCAAGCCAGGGAACATCACACACTTTTAAGACCACTTTTGCTTATTAGTTTCTCCTTATGAAATGGAAATCTAGAGCATATTGAGAAACACAAAAACTGAATCAGAAAAATGAAGTCAAGAAGTACAAATCTGACTAGATTTTTTAACAAGTTGCAGAAGAAATAAAGTTGACAATTGCCATTTTGGCTAACTTCCAGAATGGCTAAGATTGAGTAACTAAGAAAGTGTACATTTAAGCATAACTTAAAGATCACATTTGGGTTTTTATGAATTAAAAGTGAATTTTCCTAGTTTTGTCCTACAAAAGAGATGGTAAGAGATGGTCTAAATGCAATTACATGGTCACTGGAGCATTATCAGAATGAGAAATCAAGGTGCAGAGTTTGAAGCAAGGCTGAAATCTAAGGACAGAAAAGGCTATAATGACAGAATAAAAATAATGACATGCTTTTGAGGAAAAGAGTAACTATGTAACAACTTACAGAACCTAATTGGTATGTATTTAGGAAAACCAAGACCAAAAACATTGTAGACTGTTCAAACCCTGTAGTTTGTAAGTACTGAAGATTGAATAAAACTTCCTATAGCATTCTCCCACCCCATCTCCTTGGGCCAGTTTTATGTAAGCAAGAAAAGAAAAAAAACCTCATACGTGGTGAGGCAAAGGGGAAGACTGGGCTCAAAAAAAAAAATCTTGTTAGCTGATTTGGTCACCAAGCCATGATCCATTGTCACAGCAGCAGAACAACATACATATTTTTCCTTGTTTAATAGTGCCAAAACTGAGCTTTGTCTAAATCTGATTTGTTGTGTGATATTAAAAAGAATGTAATTTTTTCCTTGCCTGTCCCCTCCTTCACCTCTCCCCACCACTTTTTGGTTTTCATTTTTAGGTAGCATGGGGTTCTAATGTAGTCACCAGGATTTAGTTTTTCACTGGCAAGTACATTATGTATTCCTTCATCCCCTCACATTCTACATCACAAATCTCTGCCTTACAAGCAGTTATGCATGCCAGAAATCTCATGCATGTACATAAACAGTTACTGAACCTGGTTTACAAAGAACTAGATGCTTGGTCTTGGTTTAGAAAGCACTGAAAGAGAGTGTTAAAACTTACTACAGTTTCTCTTGGATCTGGTGGAAAGACTGTAAGTTCAGACCTGTTATGAAGACTGCTTACATGCTGCTCATTGAAACACCAGAATTAAATACAAATACAAATACAGGGATATGCTGACATGAATCGGTGCAGTTGATACAGAAGATACACATCACTGTTTGCAAAGATGAAACACCCATGGACCTAAGAGGTTCTCTGTATGAAATACAGATTTTTGTATTAGTTTGGCTAAGCAGAGTTTACAGTTTCTGCTATTTCCTTTGCTTTTGGGTGGAGTCAAAATTAACTAACCACTGAAGCTAAGAGTAGCACTTATTGTCTTCAGAGTAAAAGTAGTAAATTATATTTAGGAATTGCATAACCTATACATTCACAGGCAAGAAAATATAAGCTGTAAGCAACAGAAAATACTTAACCTGCTCATAGTGTATGTATGTGCATTTTCTCTGGATGGTTCATGTCTTTCCATTGTGGTATCACATAATTTTCATTTAACCATTTGTTATAGGTGGGATTTCTGAGTCTAGTAAAGTTTTACCTATTTTCAGTAGCTTACAGTTGTATAAAACAGTAACTCTTCAGGCCAGAATTTTCTGTCATCAATTTCTGAATAGATTTTGGAATTACCAACTTCTGAATGTCCACATTTTCAACTTTAATGTACTTTTTTATGTAAACCACTGGATGGAAGCATAAAAGCTCAGACAGCCTCTGACTTAAAAGTGCATATGCCGAGTCTTCTCCTACTCCCTAATTCTTGTAACGCATAAGCTCACCTTCACTTTTTCTATCATTGTTGCAATATAGCCTGATACTGGCCTGTGTTTGCCATATATCTTTTAAAAGTGAGACACAACTTTTCTGATTCATAAAGTTTATAATGGATGCAAACTAGAAAGCAGAAATGAGACTTTTCTAAAATCTGTCCATTGATGCAAAATGAAGCTACCATTGCAATTCCAGTGCAGCTGTCTGCAGTTCCAAATATTCCAATAGGGTTTTTTGGACCAAAGATCTTTGTCTCTCGGACATTACCAATTATTAAGTAAGTGACATATTGGTTCCTTCTACTTTGCTAGATCCTAGTGTAGCCATTTAGTATAACCAGGAGTCTTAGAATAGTTTGTGTAGGCTTGAATTGTTGGAACTGAATGTTTAACTCTCTGGTGAATCTTAGCAACATTGATTGTACCTGTCCATTACTGCTGTTTTAAACATATGTCTAATTCACATTCTTGTTTCTTGCTAGTGGCCAAATAAAAAAAATCACTAAAATATTGTTTATAAAATCCGTGTCTCACAGGAAGTTACAGTTTCAGTGTAGTACTGTCTTTAATTTAGGGCTAGATTGTGTAATTATTAGTGTTTTAAGGTTTTCTGATGGGGTTAGAAGCACAAGTTAAACCCTTGCTCTCAAGTACTTCTGAATGTCCTGCTACCTGTCTCTTGAGTCAATTGCGACTGAGTTCTGGGGCAACCGTTGCAGAAAAACAAAGGTAATGGGATGTGGTGTTTAAATGCATTTCAATGATGTCATGTGCAGCTGCAGTGCCTACAGTGTTAGCTGCACTGATGCGATGAGTCATTTGTATTTCTCCAAATACATATTTTTTTTAAATGTAAGGAGTAGTTATGACAATCTAAAAGTCATCCAAGGCAGAAAGGCTTAGGTAATCAAATCGTTAGTGGTATGCAACTATTCTACCTGATGATACTCACTTAAAGGTATGCCCAAAAGAGTATTAAGCAGTAGTGTAGCTCTTCATTTCATGGTTTCTAGCTGTTCAACAGAGCCATCAGTATTGCGAGAAGTTGCTGGCTGTTGGCAAGGAAAGTTATCATCTTTCATATGGTACCTAATGGCAAGATCATTTGGAATGAAGAGTGGGTCAGCCAGCTGCATTCAGAAGTGTTTGGTAGGGAAAATTACCATACTGAGGTTAGGAAGCTGCCTAAATCCCTGGGTGGCTTTTGGTGAAAATATAGGAGGTAGAAGTTTCAGCAAGCAAAGTAAAATCCAGTCAGCCAAGGGAAACTTAAACAATGAACCCTGACAAGCCTACCCTGAAAATCTGGAGAGTCGCAAGTTTACATCAAGCAGGTTTCTCCAGGTTTCCCATTTTGCTTCTGGAGCTTTGTACTGACACGGTGCTGGTCTGCGTGAGCTCAAGCTAAACGTGAAACAGGCCTTAGGAGTGGCCCATTGCAATAATTTAGCAGTATGCAATGAAACTCACTACGGATTATGTTCTGTTTCAGCTGAAAAATAATTGGAGTCCATACAGCAGGCCAAAGAATTTCACTGCCAAGCCAGCCAAGTGTGTTGGCTGCAGTTTTGTAAGGAAGAGACACCTGGAGTCACTGCCAGATGCACTGTGCTGGTGCTGGTGGAGCCCAGGTATTCAGCAGAGGTGGCAGCTAAGAGATGAGCTGTTGTGGAAGGATGACACATTCCTCCTATGGTCTCAGATGGTCTACATTTGGCCTCTTCTCAGGTAGGGATGCTGCTCAGTGATCCAAGAGCTTCAGGTATAACACTAATCACAGCTGTCAGGAATGCAGGCCAGAGGATAAATTGAATTCAATTAATTTCAATTTTATATATGGCTGTTTTCAAAATGGTTTAACAGCCAATAGCTCCCACTGATGATAGTATAAGCTCTTGGGAGTTGAGAACTTTCAAAAATCTGGCCAGCTGTGCCTTTTCAAAGAGCACCTCTAAAGTTTTCTTTTGCAAGGACTGAAAGAACAAAATCTTCTCAAAAAGTTAGGCCTGAGAGACAACTGGAGCAGGACCATTTGACTGGCCAGTGATTACAGCCTCAGGTGAAAATGGACCCACATCACTGACAGGCTCCAGAGCCACTGGGCAGAGGTGGTTGGGATATTTCCAGGGTTTTAGTGTTGGCCCTCTGTAATAAACCAGTAGCTAATAAATGTAGACTTTGTAATCTAAAACTATTTAAGTTACAGGATTTTTTTTTTAATATGACCTCTAGTTACTGAACACAGGATGGCTGCAGTGGACAAAATTCTATGACTGAAGTGGAAGATAGACTCAAAGAGCATTATGGCATGATGCCTCATCACAAATCCCATTGTACAATTGTTAACCACCTCTCTCTTCCTGCTGTCTTCACACACACGTGGAGACACAAACACACATACCATGAAAACATCAGGAGTTACCTAGGCTGCCATCATTGTCGGAGCACTATGTAAGCGTTATTCCTAGATGCAGAACAAAATTTAAAACTATTGATAATTAAAGACACAGAGGTCAAAAGAGAAAAAGAAAAAATAATTCATTATTTTACCATAAGTAAATTATGCCTGACATATCTGGTATCTGTCTTTGAAAACAGAGCATTTAGAAACAAAACAAATTGAGAGGAATCCACTACCTGAATTTGATAGGATGCTGTGTGGAAGATGATTACAATACTGAGCAGCTCTGGAGTAACGGAGAAATTATACCATGTGAGAGTATATTGAAGGCTTTTTGAATGGAAGTTACTGGTGGAGTTTCAGGTAGAGAATTCCTGGTGGAGTTGCTAGTGGAGGTTACAGGCAGAATTCTACATTAATTATGAGAAAATATGTCTTTCTTTGAACAATTGAAAGAGACAGGGGAGGGGAATGGAAACAAGTCCCTGCTCAGGGCGGCAGGCACATCCTCTACTGCCCTCCCTCCCCTTCCCAATTGTCCTTGCAGACAGATATGGGGCTCTGGAACTCAAGGGACAGGCAATTGCAGATGCAGATGAAGGCCCATCCAGGGTTTTGCCTAGGACCACTCAGTCAACCCCATGCATTACGACTGCCTCTGTTAAGAAAAGGAGGAGGGTCATCGTTGTAGGCGATTCCCTTCTGAGGGGAACAGAGGGCCCAATATGCCGACCAGACCCTTCACACAGGGAATCTGCTCCCTCCCTGGAGCCTGGGTTAGGGACATCACTAGGAAACTCCCTGGTTCTGGTACAGCCCTCTGATTATTACCCACTACTGGTCATGGACATGGGCAGTGACGAAGTCACAGAGAGAAATCCAGAAGACATCAAAAGGGACTTCAGGGCATTGGAGCAATTGGTTGCAGGATTGGGAGCACAGGTAGTGTTCTCCTCCATCCTCTTAGTGGCAGGGAAGGATACTGGAAGAGGCAGGAAAGCCTGCCTGATCAACACGTGGCTCAGAAGCTGGTGCCAACGGTGGAATTTTGGGGTTTTTTGATCATGGGGAAGTTTATACAGCACTGGGACAGCTGGTGACTGCTGGTGTGCAGCTGTCTCAGAGGGGAAAAGGCTCATCGAGAGGCCTTTAAACTAGTTTGAAGGGGAAGAGGGACAAACCCACCAGTGTCACCAACAGATGCCCAAAGCCTGGAGAAGAATCACAGGTCACCAGAAGAGCACCTGTCACGCAAAACAAGAGAATTCTAGAGGCTCCAGTCCACAAGCCAGCTTAATCGGGGACCAATCTTAAATGGCTGTATGGGAACACATGGAGCATGGGGAATAAACAAGAGCTAAAAGCGTGCACGTGAGGGTCTGTGGCCTCATTGGCATCATGGATATGTGGTGGGATGGCTCCTATGACTGGAGTGTCAGATGGGAAGGATGCAGGCTCTTTAGGAAGGACAGGCAGGGGAGACATGGAGGGGGTGTTGCTCTCTATGTCAGAGACCAGCTGGAGTGCACGGAACTCCACCTGGGGATGGATGAGGAGCTGACCCAGAGTTTATGGGTCAGGATTAAAGGAAGGGCAGGGAGAGGGGATACTGTAGTAGGATTTTCTACAGGCCACCTGGCCATGATAAGCAAGGGGATGAGGCCGTCAGCAGCAGCTTCATGTTCACAAACCCTGGTCCTCATGGGGGACTTCAACCACCCCGATATCTGTTGGAGGGACAACACGGCAGGGCACAAGCAAGCCAGGAGGCTCCTGGAATGCATTGATGACAACTTCCTTCTCCAAGTGATAAAGGAGCCGACAAGGAGGGGTGCCATGCTGGACCTTGTTCTCACCAACAGGGAGGGACTGGTGGGGAGTGTGAAGTTCAAGGCAGCTCAAGGGCAGCCTTGGCTGCAGCGACCATGGAATGGTGGAGTTTGAGATCCTGAAGGAGGCGAGGAGGGTGTGCAGCAAGCTCGCTACCCTGGACTTCAGGAGAGGAGACTTTGGCCTCTTCAAGGAATTGATTGGCAGAGTTCCATGGGAGGAAGCCCTGGAGGGAAAAGGGGCCCAAGAAACCTGGCAAGCATTCAAGGATCATCTCCTCCAAGCTCAGGAGCTGTGCATCCCAATTAAGAAGTTGGGTAAAAATTCCAGGAGGCCTGTGTGGATCAACAAGCATCTCCTGGACAAACTGAGGCAAAAAAGGAAGCCTACAGAGGGAGGAAGCAGGGACAGGGAGCCTGGGAGGGTTGCAGAGAAGTTGTCCAACAGGTCAGAGATCAGGTTAGGAAATCCAAAGCCCTGACAGAATTAAACCTGGCCAGAGACATGAAGGGCAACAAGAAGGGCTTCTATAGGTACAGAGTGGATAAAAGGAAGATCAGGGAAAACGTGGGCCCTCTGTGAAAAGGAATGGGAGAGCTGTTTTCCAGGATATGGAGAAGGCTGAGGCGCTCAGTCACTTTTTTGCCTCGGTCTTCACAAGCAAGGGCTCAATCCATGTCCCCCCCAGTCATGGAAGGCAAGAACAGACACTTGGAGAATGGAGAGCTGCCCATGGTTAGAGAGGATAAGGTTTAAGAGCACCTGAGGAACCTGAAGGTGCACACGTCCATGGGACCTGATAGAATACATCCACAGGTCCTGAAAGAACCAGTGGATGAGGTTGTGAAACCTCTATCCATCATATTCAAGAAGTCGTGGCGGTCTGGTGAAGTTCCCACTGGCTGGAAAAGGGGAAACATAACCCCCATCTTTAAAAAGGGAAAAAAGGAGGATCCAGGGAACTACAGGCCAGTCAGTCTGACCTCTGTGCCTGGCAAGACGATGGAGCAGATCCTCTGGAAAACCATGCAAAGGCACATGGAAAATGAGGAGGTGATGGATGACAGCCAACATGGCTTCAACAAGGGCAGATTGTGCCTGACAAACCTATGATGAGGTCATGGCCTTGGGAAATAAAGGACGGGCAGCCAATGTCATCTACCTGGACTTGTACAATGGGTTTGACACTGTCCTGCACAGCATCCTTGTGTCTACATTGGAGAGGCAGGGATTTAACTGTTTAGCAACTTATTATTTTGTAAACAGAGCTCACAAGCTTGCAGAATTTTTGCTAGATCATCCAGTCATGAATTAAGGTGTTAAGGAGGTGGGTTAAAGCATGGGACTAGAGATCATGCGAGTTGCCTCTTGTGAGGTTCAGTTTAACAGAAACAGGGACGTTGTGCTCTGAAATGTGTTGTATATATCTGCAAGAGAGATGTGCTAATAATGTTCACTGTACAGGACTGCGGTTGACACAATTAAAAAGTTTTGCATCTCAAACAAAGATGTTGCAACACAGACCAGCAGGAAAAAACTTGACTCTATAATAATATAGAATGTGAGATGGTTAAGAAACATAGTATGCATTTTTACTGTTTGATATCACACAGGAAACGTCAAAACAGGCAGAAATACATTTACCACTGAGGGAAATACTGTACCAGCAAATGAGATGAGGTAAATTTTGCTTTTAGAAACTGAGATATCACAATATTTCTTTGGATTTCACAATGTTACTAAGAGCATAATTGTAAGTTGCTCAAAAGTTCTTCAGCCAATTAAAAATATCTTTTTGTTATCAAATCAACAATAGCTTGTAGATTTAATTACCTCATTTTCATTTGTAAGGCTAGTACTTCATACTGACAGACGGCAATGCATACAGTAGGTTTTATGTGGTAAGGAAGAAAATATTTTATAGGGAATGTAAAAAGCTCATGGAATGGAGAGGTATTCCTTAATTGGATTGTATATCATCAGGATTTTAATACATTTGATTAAGGGCTTAATTATGCTATTCCTTTCTCCAGAGCCCTTACTGAAGTTGAAAGGAGAGCTACAAATGGGAACCTTGCTAGTCAGGGTCCTGGCATGAGAGAGCATTAGAGAAAGCTTTATGCTAGGAAGCAGACACATAGCATCTGTATTTATCACAGTATTAAAATTAGATGTGTAAAATGAGTTTTCAGGGTACTAAAGCTATTATTATTATTGTTAATTTATTAGAAATCGCTGGCTCTACCATAATTGTTCAGCAGGAATTACTATGTAGCCAAAGTCCATTGAAGAGAGGGGGTATTATTTCTTTTCACCTGACTGAGTCAGATTGTTGGAGATGGTGATTGTACAGCTCTTTTAACTGTTAGAGATTTTAATCAAAAATAGGATATGAATAAAGAATGTTGAAACTTGAGATTTTGAAAAAGCTTTTGCATCTGCACAATTTTACCACCAGAACTAATCTTGCTAACTGGGGACTAGTCACAGCAGTAAAATTAGCCAGATATAGAAGAACTTAAGGATTGTGTCAAGACTTGAGAGCTTCCTATAATTTACTGAGTCTGTTTATTTTTTAAGAGGAAAATGGCAAAATCAATAGGCATTTGATTTCAAATGTATTGATTTCAGATTTTCCTTTTAAAGTTAGTTAAGTAAGCTTTTTACTCCATGGTCTTCCTTTATAGGGCTGTTTCTGAGACTGTGGATTATTTCAGAAGTAGAAGGAAAGGAATAGTTCTTATCAGTATTTTATGTCTATATTTTAAAAGATTTTATGTGAAAAATGTGTTGGCAGTGAATTATCTTAAAGTGCATAATTACCTTTTGCTGTGCATGAACATTAATAAACAAGTTTGTAAGGACCATATTCCATTTAGATCATAGAAGTGAACACCAGAAAGAAACCAAATAATGTGTAATGTCATAATGAGTTTTGTTTTCCATTCCTGTACTGAAGTAACCTATAGATGATTCTTCTGTTGGAAAGGTTGGGCAGTGCTGATATAAGATAATCTTTGTAACTGTTATTCTATCAATGAATAGTTGCACAATCCATGTTTAAAAACTATGTCCGGGCCCCAGAACTTTCAAGTAATCTGGGTTTATACTGTATTCTAAGGCCAAATAATTAAAAGCATATTTAGTATTAAGTTAACATAAATATATGGCTTTACAAAATATAAAAATATTACTAATGTAATTACTAATTACTCTTGCTATATCTTTATGAGCCCAGCGTAAACTGGCTTGCCTATACATATGCTGCAAAAGTTTATTTTGTCTTATTATAACCTTACAAGTTAAAATTGAAATACTATTATATTGAATTTTTGCCACGTCAGGCAAGCTGAGGAAGTTTCTGATAAGCAGGCAGACACGTGTAGGTTACAGTTCGTGTTGCTGTATCTTACGAGGCTTCTCAGATGGGCCAATCTTCTTAAAAAAAGTTTCTGTCTTGTTTCCCACGGGCTGTGCTGGCTTCCAGTTTACCTATTATGGATATATAGGTGAATATACACAGTGCCGCTCTTCCCTTTATTATTCGAGGCAGAGAAGAAAGACTGACTTCCACTAGCTGCACCTAATTCTTTTTTGGACTACTAAATTCTGTTCATCTTGGTGAGACTGAAGCTGTACATGAGCTTGTAGTCTCTGATGGTGGTCTGCAACAAGGTTTATGCTAAGATTTGTCTAGCAGACCTCTCCCTGGTCAGATTTTCCTCAGAAATAGGTAATTAGTTTCTCTGTGTTATTCTGCATCCATTATTGGCTGGTAAAAAGAAATAAAATCCTTTTTCACATATGGAATGGTAGGAGAACCTTGTATAACATGACAAGCAACTGCTCTGTGCTTATAGGAAGATGATAAGACCTTTCTAAATTTTAATGACTGGCTGTTGTGTTGTGGGCTGGAAGAGAAGGGTAAACCTGTGGAAAAACTGAGGTACCAAGAACTGAAGGCCGCCTGGCTAAGATACTGCTGATAATACCGTGATCTGTAGGAGATGGTACAGTGCTGTTTGGATCCGTGGAGCTTTGTAAGTGTTCCCATGTTCTCCATGAGCAGTGAATACAGGAATTTCACCGAACAATATTATTGGTGAACCTGCTTAAGCTTTGCTTGGTAAATATGTATGTATTATTATGTTTATGTCTATTTGGAGAGATGTCTGAAAATAACTTTTTTAATTGGTTTGTGATTTAAAGTATAAGAACTTGGGGAGGCTATAGCCACAGGAATCATAAAACAGAATGAAAAGTGGAGATGTATGTAATAATTGTAGCAGAAGCAAGAACCAGATGAATTTGGCTTATAGCTAGGAGTGATGATAGGAAGATTGAAAGAAAATGTATAAATGAGTTCAAAGATGGCAAATCTGTAGTCAGGTGCAGCTTCAAGATCTCATGTTCAGAAACAAGTGTGTGCTTTCATACAGGTCTAATTTACTTGTGTTACTGTGAATTTAACAGCAGAGAAATGATGATGAAAATAGGAGGAATTCCATTCAAGACTTAATCTGCCTTTTACTATCTATAAGTTTCTATAAGAAGGAAGTGTTCATTTAACATTGAGGGAAACACTTCCCTTTAATCCCCTTAAGGATGATTTCAGTGTGAGCTGAGCCTCAGGTGACAAGTGTTCAGACGTCTTTGTCATGCCTGGTAGCTGGAGTAAACTTGCATATTTTAGAAGGAATATAGACTGGAATAGATATATGAGAGGCAGAGCTCAGATCTAGGAAAAGTATGATCTGTCTATTGCAATGAAAGTTATAATAAATTGTGTAGTGTCAGATTACCACTCTAGAAATTATTTCAATACCCCAAAGCTTTATCATACAAAGTATAATTTATCATAGAAATGGCTAATAATAATCTTACAGCTGCATTTTCATTAGCAGATAAGAAGTTAAACTGACATTTATTTGTACAACTTTGATTGTCTTGCAAGTAGGAATCGTGTTTATACATATTACCTTCAGCCAACAGCAAGACCGAAGCTACCACTTTTCTGGAAACCTGTTCTTGGCCTGCTATTTGACCTTTCCTTGTTGGAAACACATATCAGATCACTGGCCAATCACGGCAGCCTACAGGGTTAGGTACCTTGCCTTTCACTAGTAGAAGAAGCAAGAAAATCACTTACTATGTTGCGCTATGGACATCATTACTGGCGAAACTGAGTATAAAAACATTCCTGCATTATTGAAATGCTTTTTACTCTGTATGAAAAGCCTGATAGGAAAAGATCCTGCCCATCATACCTAAACAACATTGGGATACCCTTAGAAATATATGCTTGTGCATATTTGCTCTTGCACGAGCATGTCTATGCATGTGTGTGTGTTTGGAGGAGGAGGGTACACACTTCTAATTTGGCTCTTGCCTAAGAAAAAGAGTTGGCAGAAAATACTCTTTTTTAAATACGCAATTGTTTCCTTGAGGTTAAGACCATCAACGCTGCTGTAGTAGTCCTACATGTGCTGGTCTGAATCCAGATGCTGTCTCTAGATTCCTGCTTCTGGCAAATGGAGTTTGTATTTTACACATATTCAGGCACATACTTATGTTTCTCCTTAAGCATTTTGTGCATGCCATTAGCCTCACTCTGTTTGTCAAAACTGTGATCATTTCACCACAGAGTTCTCCACTGAATGTAAACTCCAGTAGTAATGAAGGTTAGAATTATGCAGGGAATATACCGGCTTTCCCGAAATTGCAGTTTCCTATCACTGTAGATAATATATGTGCATGCAAACTGTAATTGTCCCATTAATTGTAATTGTCCCAGCCTATTCCTGACTGATATAAGCCACCATTTCTGAACAAGACCTTGATCTCTGTTAAACTAATATAAACCTGGAATAATTCACCAGGCTTAATTGAATGTCCTTCTTATTTATGTATGTGGAACTGAAATTAAAATCTGACCCACTACGTATGTTGCAATATAAGAAAAGAAAGCAAACCAAACAAGACAAAATTGACAGTGAATAATACAGATTTACTTCACTTGTGAACGTTACATTTTATGCCTTACATTCTTCAGTTTTCATTTTTTCTTTGTAAAAAATCAAAACCAGATTAAAAAAAAAAAAAAAAGATTCTGGATTTCCAGAGTTGTTTATACATGTGGGAGTGAAGACTCTAAATTTTGATCTCTTCTTAGTAGAACGTTTTAAGAGCTTGCATTAAACTTTTTTTTTAATTTCTTAATTAAACTGATATTATCCATATTAGATCTTTCACTGAAAAAAATCCACTCAAGTTGTCACGTTATGCACTTATCAGTCCAAAGCTATACAAAAGATGTTTCAGAGTCACATGGTACATTCTAATGCCACGTTTTATGTTTGGGTCCAATTAGCAGTTGTTTCCCAAGCACAGGAATGTCAGTAACTCGCTACTAAACAGGGATAAGATTGTCATATGTAATCCTGGAAAGTTAGGAAATACTGTCACTTTAATACTTTTGTCTTCACACAATAAATTAAGGTAGAAGGAGCGGTGTATGAGGTTGAAATACTTCCTTTAAAACCACAATTTTCTGTATTACTTAGAGGAATATCTGATTGATTATTCCTTCAGTTTGGAATCATATGAACACTTCTGACAGAAGAGGTCAGCTCAGAAACCTGCACTAGTTTATTCTTTAGTGCAATTTTCTAGCTAACTACTCTGCTTAATTTTGCGTGTTGGCTATGCTTTTCTGGCGATCTTATAAAATGAGTAAGTATGTTTAGTTATTTTTACCAGAAACAGTTAACTTAGCTAGTTAGAACACAGTCCCCAGTCTATCATCTGATTACGTGGTAGCCTCTTTTGTTTTTTTTTTTTTTTTTTTCTTCCTGGACCTGTTTTTACATAAATGTGCGGTTTGTTTTATTTGGTTACATTAATGGGAGTCAAGGAGTAGGAATATACTTTGATAGATGTTAATATATGGCTGCATTTCTGCAATGGAATGATACACTCTAAATCAATTAATGTCACACAATACACTAAAATATGATCCATGACAGTGACAGATTATTTTTATTTTCACTGACAGTAACTATATGCATTGTGAAATCATGGTCTTCACTCCCTTGTAAGGGAGAATCCACTGTTTTATGTGGAACTTTATTCCTGCTGATTTTATAGGTATTAAAAAGTCTCATATTGCTGATCCCTTCAGTGCTGCAGATACAGCATTAGGTCAGATAGTTAGACCTCCATAGGCACCTGGACTTCCTGAATAACTTATGCTTTGATGTTATCCTGCTGTTGCAAAGAGTGATTGTGTTGGAGAACATTCTCTGTGCTATGCCAATTATCATTGGCTGCTCTATATTACACAGAAAGATATATTTACTAAAGTTTTCATAGTAAGTATCACACCTGAACTGTGGGACTGAGAGAGATTTTTAGTACCATTAAGCAGGACCTTACAGTGAATGATCTAGAGAGGTTTCTATTTTAGGTAACTGCTAATCTGATGTTCCATCCCTGTTATCCCGGAGGGTCTTTCCACATGGCACTGCTCTTGAGGGAGAATCAATATTTCTTTCTGTCAATTCATAACCAATGGAATGGAATATAAAGGGTCAGAAACATGTTTTGGTTTTAGGCGTATATAGAGAAACACCCATTCTGTCAGCATAAGAATTTACAAACATGTGCTCTGAAGATGAGGTTTTTCTTTCTTTTTCTTTTCTTTTTTTTTTTTTTTTTTTTTTTTTACCAAGCAGGACAGAACAGCTTTGAACAAAAAACCAAAGTCCATCTCTTATTCTAATTGTAATTATACGTTTTCACTTTCACTACTGCTTTCAAACATTCAAGGGCAAGCACAAACCAACACTAACTCTATATTCAACAGAATTCAGCTCAAGTTTCAGAACTCAGCCAGACCAAACTTACACCTATGATGAGTTGGAATAATTGAAATTTCACCCCAAGCTCTCATGTATTTAAAAACTAAATGAATATTATTAAATTGTATAATTTGATATGAAAATGACATACAACATGCCAAAAGACATTTTTTATTCTCCATAAATATAAACCAATTGTAGATGTTTTACTTGGTGTAGCTGGGTCTTGCAGTAACAAAGATAACCAGGATTTTGACAGCAGCCTTTGGCAAAATAGAAGAAAGATAGGAAAACCAGAGCATGCATGGCCCAGATTTTTTTCATTGGGAAAGAAATGTTAAAGAATAATTTGAAATTCTCGTGTGCTATTTTCCTTTATTAAAGTGGAAAGGGTGAACATTCATAACAAATTTATGTGTATTTAGAAACATGGTGTGACCCTTTGGTCCCTAAGTGGACTAGTGTCAGAAGCCTTTTCCCATTGTCTGTAACTCAGGGGAGCATGTAGTAAACTGAGTATGACCTGGAATTCCAAAGAGTTAGAGTTCCAGCAATCTGTGAGCTAATTTCTGTTTTGCCCAAGTGTGTGAATACAGGATGAGAGAAAGAAACTAGAATGAAACTTTCCCTGCTCTTCAATTCTGAATTTGAGTGACAGCTATAATTCTTTCATCTGTATTCCTGAAGCACAAGAGACTTCTGTGTCAGTTTCCCTGCAGTTCATCTCATTGAGGACCACGTCATTAGGTCAGGCTCAGTCATTTGTAAAGAAGCCTTTTAATAGTATCATCTGAAACATACGCAGAAAAATGAAACTGAAAAAAAGAGCCCAGTATCACCAGTACAGCACTGAAACACAGTCATTGAAATAGTTTTCGAATCCAGACTTTGGGTTGGAAAGGATGTACTCCAGTGACCTGGATCTATTCCCAGGACTTCATCATCTGTAAGAGTCATAGCCCAGGTTCCAGCCTGGTGAAGGAAGAGAGCAGTATATTGAACATTCCAGTGCTAATTCACCTGTAACATTCGTATGACCTACACGCTGTTAAAGACAGTATAGTGAAATGAACTGCTGGGTCAGCAGCAACACTGGAACCAAAACATATTTTAATCTTCTGTCCATGAAGGATCATCACCTTTTAAATCCTCCAATAAATTTCCAGGTTTATGAACTCTTGAAATTTTATTACATACCTCAAAATATCTAATACTTTTTAAAAGCACTATTTTCTGAACTCACATGAATAGCTAAGAAGCATTATGTTATTTTGTTAAATTGTTACTTTTAGATACCCTGATGAGTAATAAAATGGGAACAATAGTGAAGACTCAAAACCCAGAAGGAACGTAAAACAAAAAAGTGAGAAAGTGAAAATTTTGTAGTTTTGAGGAAAACCAACTTGAAAGTTTTGAAAATTTGGAATTTCTAATGTTACATTTCTGTACTAGTTGCTGGCCTTTCTTGCTGCCCTGGTATCAGCTTCTTCTAAATCCATGTTTAAGTGTCTCAGACAACACTTGCCTGTACCTGATAAGAGCTGTGAAGGACCGTCTCAAAGGTGGCTGTCTGGTATTTGCTCCATTATACTTAGTTTCTATATCATGGTCATTTCTTTATAAGGCCACCCCTCTTACCCACTGTGGATACTTGTCCCATGCTCCAGCACTCTGTGTATTTCTTTGCCTAATGCAACTATTTCTGCATAGGTGCTAAACAGCTCCAGTCTCAGCTTTTACCTAGTTCTATATGGAAGAAGCAGAAACAAATCTAGTGCAACTGAGAAGCGTAATGATTAGGCAGATTGATGAGCAACTAGCCGATACTGTAAAAAGACACTTATTACAATTAACATTTTGCTGACTCTACACCTCTCCTATGTCAAGCATTAGGCATAGGGTACATTATTAATACAAGTGTTAGACTATTAAGCATGGGCTAAAGATTTGCTTCAGATGGGGTATGATATCATAGTGCTGTTTCCAGAAGGTCATGAAATATATCAATTATTATGGTGAGGATGAGATCTGAAGCAGAGATTCTTCAGAGGGCTAATTATTACTTTAGGCTACAGATTCTGATAACTGTGAAAACAAACAAAAGAAATTAAGGAGATGCTTTCAGCTGCGCAGCATTATTCTGTGGCTACCTGTCTACTCAATGGATAATGGGGGAACAGAGACAAGGCAAAGTGTAGGCCTTCCTATATATGGGGAATCCAATAGGAGTCCAAATTCCACAAGGAGTAGCAGAACAAGATCTGATACCAATTAGGCAAGAGAACAAAAGCATCAGCCAGATGAATTGCTGTGTCTTTCTGCTTTTCTGGATTGTAACACATGGGGAGCAATATGATTGCAGCACAACTGAGTTTTCTGCATATCTACTTATGGAATAGCATGACGTGTCCATGCAGGATTTGTCCCAGTGTATTCCTTTTAAGTGATTCTCATTGAATGTGAGCTACTGAGTGATCAGTACTCTGAGTTTAATTAGAACTCACATTAAGAGAATGAGAGTGCTAAATTATTAAATGGTGCATTTTATATGGAACAGCTACCAATTTAAAACAACTGAAGTTAAACAGAGAAGTTCAAGTTCTCTAAAAACAGTGTTATGGATCAAAATACAATGTAATGACTGGACTTCTCTGTTCAAGGGCATGAAAATTAATTTCAGCTGTAGTGGGGCCTTTGCAGCACAATTTTTGATATGACATAGACTTTGAATCCACGGGACTTAAAGACCAGCTTTATCACTGTGTGTTCCTTTTCTTGGTAACTACAAATGTTTGGCAAGATATTTATTCTTAATTTAGTTATGATCAAAATATTATACTTGATCTTTTATTACTGTTTCATGAGAGAGATTTTTTGCTCTTTTTCTCTTAAGCTACTCTATACATAATATGGACATAAGTTGTGATGGTGCAAAGACTACTCTTCTGATAAAAACTGAAAAAGATTTTCTGAGAATGTATGTCTGTATTTGAAAATGCTGAATTTTTGCTCAGTATGTTGCCACTGTACATGCATAAGTTTGAGAGAAAGTCTGTGCAGTCTCCTCTTCTTGGCAAACAGACACCAAGAAGTAAATGACATCTGAATGGCATTCCCTAATGTCTCATCTATCCAGATATAAATGTCAAAATTAATAGAGGTCAAGACCATGATACCTCCAACTTTGGGAGACCTAGTTAAGGGCAAGACAGGCTTGACAGGACATACTGCAGCACCAGTGAGATTTTGCCTGGGGTTCAGGTAGGAACCACATCAGATGTGCTGGTCCTCACTGTTTCTCACTGCTCTTTGAAGTGGTTATTTTGCCAACAGCTCTTGAAGTAGGTGGAGTGTGTGGAATCAAGTATGCCTGCATGCAAGGAAACAACAGAGACTGCAGGTCTGTCAAGCCCCTTTTGCAGAGTCAAGTATAATGAAATCGTTCTTCTGTCTTCAATCCCAGCAAATATACACTATGTAAAATCTTATCTTTACCAGTAGAAGTCATTTGACATAACTCCTGGCATGCATGATAAGCTTTAACAGCAAGGTATGCACAGAACACAAAACTCCAGAAAACCTGTGGTGACATTTTCTTTCTTTAGACACCTGTTGATACTGTGTTGGAAGAAAACTGAGAGCAGACCTGTTAAAAAAAATGCAGTTAAAAACCCTCCCCACAGAAAAATATTGTTTACTGAAGCCCTTTTCTGTAAAATGTGTTTTGATTTTAATGAAATATCTTAGTTCAACTTTTATAGCGTGAAAAGTTTCCAACTGCTGTTATTAAATGACTTTTTATTTTAAAATGCAATTTCTGTTAGAGGGTTTATAAAAATAGAATAAATCAAAACAAAATATTTTAAGTTGACATAAAACATTTCGTTCACAGTAATTAAAAACACTTTTGAAAACAAACACGTTAGCTTTTCATCCTAATTTGGGACATATCTCCCTCCTGTTTTCCTAAGATTCCATAAAGCTTTCATTGGAGAAAAAAAAAAAAAAAACAAAACAGAGAAAAAATCATTTATTGCCCTTTTAAGTTGCTTAAGTGCCTATGAAGGCTAACGGCATTGCCACCTGTTCAGAAAAGATCTTTTGACTTCTTTTTTAGGCTGAAATTGGCTGTCTGGTCTATCTTATCTTCTGCATTATTCCTGTCCTTATGATCTCATTAATTTCAAAAGACATTTTGGGAATAAACAGAATATTTTACAGAATTCTATGTCAAAATACCATCCCTGTCAATTAGAGGTTCCAGTCTAAGATGAATGCCTGAAGAGAGCAGGTGAACACTGTGGTCATGTGAAGAGGAGCAGTGAGAAAAAAATAGTAGAATGCCTGTGTGTGGTAGTGAAACCAGCAATTTTGTGATTCTGAGAATAGAGTAGGAACACTGGGCAAAAGTGGGAGAAGAGACCTTTACAAAGAAAGGCAGAGGTTGAAGTCTCCAAACAAAGTAGGATTTGATAAGGAAGGGTGAGGTGTGCACTGGAGGTTCTTTAAGGTGAGGTACCCTAGCATATATGGAGAAATGGGACCAGAAGAAGAATATTCACTAAAAAAGGAATAACGTAGACAGTCATTGGTAGGTTTCCTGGGACACATCACTGCATAGATTCCTACTCCTCACTCCAGGAAAGTCTTCTGGTGGCAAACAGGGCAGAGGAAATATCTGTCTTGCTAAAGAATAAGGAAAGAATGAAAAAATATGCACTCCAGAAGTTCTGACAAAGGAGTTTTACGGTGCCTGATTTATTTCTAGAGTAGAAGAAATCCACAGGCCTAGAAATTATGACAGAGCTTCTTTTGTATGTGCTGGGGAAACATCCCACCCACTCATTGTCCCCAGAGGACATTCTGGATTCAAAGGTTGGCAATCTATATTGAATAGCATCTCTGAATAACTTGTTTTGCATGAAGAATAGCCACCTGACATCCCTGGAGGTACTGACAATAGGATAATTCAGCAAATGATAAAGGGGTAGATGTGAGAGTTGTTCATGTAATTGCTCTGAAAAGCATCTACCTTAGATATGTCAGGTTCCATGTTTGGGGATAGTAGTAGGAAAGTGGGATCTGAAATTCCTTGCTGGCTGTCTGAAAGCCCCAAAGTGCAATGTTGGAAATTTGGACTTGGAAGTTTGAGTTCACTGAGCTCACTAGTCTCCTTTGAACATGTCAGAGTTACATCACTTCCAGACCTTTGTAAACCAGATTTCAGGGTTCAGTTGACCAATCACACACAGACCATGCCTGGCAGGATTAGCACAGTGTTAGTTTTCACCTTCTTTAAAATACAGAACAAATAGTTCGTTTATTGAGCAAACAAGCAAACTGTTTTCTTTTGGCTTTTTCTCCTGCTGCCTGATGAAACTCATTTGTGGTGAAATAAATATTACACATAAATCCCAATAGAAGAAAACACATCTTTTCTCAATAATCCTGCACATTTAGTCAAATTATTTAAAAGGTTCCAGATGCTTAATCTGTTGCTAATTTGTTCATTCTTATTTGTACTTAAATGAAATTGCTTTATTTCTGAAAGAATGATTCCATCTTGTTATTCACATGAATATATAATCTTAGTTCTGTTATAATCCTATAGGTCAGTTGGCATTTCTACAAATGTCATAAAACCAGTATTGATGCATTTTAAGAAATAGGCAATGTAATTACAATGCCTCCATCTATTTGCAGTTGGTGAATTTCTCACAGTGCCAGTCCCATGAGCTATGGAAACAGGTCGTAGCGTAATTGTAGAAAGAAAGAAAGCAAAAGCCCATGTAATATTTATTTCCTAAGGACCTCAGAGAACTTGAATTAATTGCAGTAGTAGATTCAGCTTTAGCTATCAGTTGTATCTGAGGAAAGGATACTGCATTATCTTGCATAAAAAGACCAGAGAACAAGCTCTAAAAATTAGAAAGAATACATTCCCGACCTGAAATGATAGCCCACTATTAAACACACTGACTTGTCTGTGTGTGCATGTGTATTTGGTTTGTGGGGCTTGTTGGGAAGGCTCAATGATTATAAACCCTCTAGGTGTGCATCATCTTCTTCAGCATCTTTGTTGTATGGTTCCTGAGGAGTCATAGGCTAGTGAAAACTGAAGAATTCAGCTCCTTCAGAAGGAGAAGAAGGGTGGGTAACTTCCTCAGCAAACACAACTCAACATCAGACATTTCCTTTTTTCCCTCAGCCAATGTCAGTTGACAAAATTTTGTGAGCTGGCTGATTTGTATGGACTGTAGCTTGTTGGGCCAATACTACTAGGTCTGAACCTCTAGGTAGTCATGGTTGTGTTTAGGACATGGAAGTCTAAGACCCCTGATCAATCATTTTGTTAGAGTGGTGTGTAGGTTGCAAGAATTTGTAGACTTAGCCCTTCTGGCTTTTGGCCTGATATCAAGGGACAGGATGCCTTAGATAATTGATTCAGAATCTTGGCTTATTGGAAGGGCAATTTTCTTGCCTGTAAGGTCTACAAATCAGCTCTCCTTGCCTTATCTATCTGTTGATGTCAAGGACACAAGTTTTATGTCTGTTGACTCAGGAAGTCACACTTCTCAGCTGGAGGTCAAGGGACAGGCTACTGTTGGGCTTGCTATTTACCTCATGAGAAGATAAAAGGTTTCACTGAGAATGTGTGGGTTAGCAGCTCTGTTGGATTGCCCTACTATGAACAAGTGAAACTAGCTTTTTGAGATCCTGTCTCAGCTTGTCTCTCTAGCTCCTTGGGTTTGTGTCAAGGTTCTGACTGCTGTGAAATCATTGGTCTGGTATATCCAGATTTCCTGATTATATTCTGGGTATAGATTTCTGTGAGGTTGTCATAATGTAATGAATACCCTCTTTTTTTGACAAACGACACTGTCTTCAATGGCCAGTGTTGCCCTGAAATGATGCTAAGATTGTTGTATTTGCTCACATGAGTCAGTGTGCGGATACATGATGAGAGAATCATTTATATGTGATAGAACCTCACATCCTATCCGTAACCACTGGTAATGACTTCAATTTTTAATTTCTCTTACTGGTAATTTGAGGAAAATACATGATATATATATCAACATTTGATATTTGCTCTGACAAAAAAGAAAAAGAAATAGAAAAAGTTCTCAGTAGTTTAAATGAGTTTAAAACCACGAAAGTCATATAAATCACAGAAGGGGGGGAAAAAAAGGCAGGAATTAAGCTTAGAAAGGAACGTATGAAGATATCTAATTCCCCCACTTTATTCCAAAACAGGATCAGCTATACCCAGCGTTATGTTTGTCAGATGCTTCTTTAATCTGTTCTTAAAAATCTTCGGTAATAAAGATGCCACAGCCTCCTTAGGGAACTTGTCCCAGGCCTTCCCTATGCCTGTTTAAAGGATTGAAAGATCTAGTCTTCCAAGTATTTTCTTCATGTCCAGTCTAAGTCTTCCTGTTAGTAATTTAAGCAACTACTTACTTTTTACCCCTATCAGCAATAGACATGAAGAGTATTCAACTATTTCCTTTACATTAATTTCTTTTACAATACTTTCTTGCTCTATTTTTGATATAATCTGATCTCCTCTATTACCCAAGTTATAGAATTTCACTAAACAAATCCTGCAACAAATCCATAACAACAGAAACAAATAGAAAATTACAGAAAAGCATATGGCCTTGATTTCAAAACTGCAAATAATGGAGAATTCCTCAATATTTCTAGATACCAAAGATCTTTTTTCATCCTTCCCTTGTCTCTGCAGGTATACCAGTGAACAGTGCCTGTTATATCAAGTATGAAAAACAAAATTGCTCTTTGCCATTTGAAAGAGGTCAGGCATGTAGAGTGAAACATGAAAGCAAAGTTTGTACACAAGTTCTCTCTGTCCCTTTTCTTCCATTAATTCACCATTGAGTAGGAAATTCAGAGTCTGATTGCACTACACAATGAGACATTTTGGGCAGAATGTTTATTTTGGTACTACTTTGTCTAATTGGGGAACATGAGTGTTTTGTGTGTGTATGTAATGATAATATGAAGCTCTGATATTTCAGCAGATGTCTGTAACAGGTCTAGTTTCCCAAATCACAGGCCTCTTAGCTGAAGCTTCATCCAAAGACAAACCAGCAATGTAAGTGGCCTAGGCCATATCTGTCACCTTCATTTCAGCCACATATTGTATGATAGTCAGAGGAACAGGACGTGTAGTAGAAGCTTTTACACCAGATTTGTGTCAACAGAGGATTCCCAACAAATCCCTGGAATTTTCCTTTGGACAGAGTCTGCCTTGAAAGACTTCCAGCATTCCAGTACAAAGTAGTTGCAGCAAATAAGTGGATCAGTCTGCATATTTCTGGGAACTTTGAGGAAATACTGCATCAATGACTTCACACTGAAAGTTGTTTTCCAGAAGAAACTATTTTTCTTAACTTCTGTTGAAATTTGGTTATAACATTGGGTTTAAATGCGAGATTCCATATCACTGTAAATGTGTTGTGGTCTTTGGGATGTAGTCAGGACAGTGTAGAAATAGGAATAGGAAGAGATGTAGATAAGCACTGTTTACATGGCAGTGTTTCATTCTTCTATGCTTGCAGTAGAAGCTCTGAGTCTTCTACACAGCTCAGTGCAGTGGGTGGTGGTGTCCCAGGATGCAAAAGACATTTCAGCAGTCTAAATGCCATCCAGAGGGACCTTCACAGGCTGGAAGTGGGCCTCTAATCTCATGAGGTTCAACAAGGCCAAGTGCAAGGTCCTGCACCTAGGTTGGGGCAATCTCAAGCACAAGGACAGGCTGGGCAGAGGATGGATTGAGAGCAGCCCTGAGGAGAAGGACTTGGGGGTACTGGGGGGTAAAAAGCTGGACAGGAGCTGGCAGTGTGTGCTGGCAGCCCAGAAAGCCAACAGTGTCCTGGGCTGTATCCAGACAAGCATGGCCAGCAAGACAAGAGAGGAGATTCTCCCTCTCTACTCTGCTCTCATGAGACCCCACCTGAAGTATTGAGTCCAGCTCTGGAACCCTCAACATAAGAAGGTTATCAACCAGTTGGAGTGAGTCCAGAGGATGCCACAAAGATGCTCAGGGGGCTGGAGCACCTCTGCTATGGGGAAAGGCTAAGAGAATTGGGCTTGTTCAGCCTGGAGAAGAGAAGGCTCTGCAGAGACCTTATTGCAGCCTTCCAGTACCTGAAGGGGACCTACAGGGAAGCTGGGGAGGGACTTTTTACAAGGGCCTGTAGTGACAGGACAAGGGGAAATGAGTTTAAATTGAAAGCGGGTAGATTTAGATGAGATATCAGGAAGAAATTCTTCCCGGAGAGGCTGGGGAGGCACTGGGACAGGTTGCCCAGAGAAGCTGTGGGTGCCCCATCCCTGGAAGTGTTCAAGGCCAGGCTGGATGAGGCTTGGAGCAACCTGGTCTAGTGGAGGGTGTCCCTGCCCATGGCAGGGGGGTTGGAACTGGATGGTCTTTAAGGTCCCTCCAACCCAAACCATCCTGTGATTCTATGAAAACCAGGGAAGGTGCAAGGCAGTAAAATGCTGCACAAGACAACTCCCTTGTAGCCTTGCCTCTGATTGGAAGTTGTCAATTTCTTCTAAGTATTTTTGTCCCTGTTCTCACAGCTTAGCTAAATAACCCAATTTATGAATAATCTTAGTAACAGAATTTTATCCACTTTTTATGACAACACCAGGAGTTCAGAAAATCATCATCTTGGTACAAAGACTTTGAGCTAGTCTCTGAGGGGAAATGGAGCAGGCCAAATCACCCTGTTCAACTCATTATTCAGAGATCCTCTCTGTACTCTCATATCCAGTCAGCTTGGGGATCCTTTCTCTAATTCTAGGACTAGCACAGGTAAGGTCAGCTCAGGTCTGTGCTCACCGAATGGTATTTATGTACCCATATATTCTTGCACCCTCCCGTGTATAAACAACTGCCATAAACACAGCCTCATCCCTTGCTATATGTGAATTCCAGGGCTTTTTTTAACCCAATGAATTAGAGGGCTGACTTTTTGCATACAACTCTGTTCACCCTGTGGAATTCAAGTATGACATCTCTTCACTACCTGTGAGGATGACCCAGGTATAAAATACTACCATTTCTATACCCTCCAGATTCATTTTCATGCAGTAACTCATTGATCTCAAAGAATTTATTTCACATAATGTTTTTCTTTTCTGAGCATTATTGCTGTTTCTAATTATTTCCCTAGTGGTATCAGCCTTAATTTGTCCTACTTGAATCTCATTCTATTCAATACTTGTATTTCTGACTTTTCAACATTCCAGTATTTAAGTCTCTGTCCTCTTCACTATTAACAACATCTCCTAATTTAGTATCATCTGAAAATTCAATTGACATGACTTTTAGAGTTAAATATAGGACAAACAGGATACTGATCTCTGACTACATCCTACATCACCGTTTCATGTATAGACTTCCACTACTTCCAACATTTTTCTGGTATGGGACTACAGACATTTGTTTTGTTGGTATATCTACTCCATTTTTTCATTAATGAAAGGGAAGATTCAGACAAGCATTTTCAAGATAATGAAATGTGAAACATTGTTTCCCACTGTTTCCAATTTTGGCAACTTGTTTTATATTAAATCCAACTGGTGCATTTCAATGCAACCTTCAGCAGATCTACATTTTACTGCCAATTACCAACACAACTATTTATTGAAAAAAAAAAAAAAAAGGCAAATTATCTGGGATGCTGGTGAGAAGGAGGTCCCTAGAGATCTTTGTGTGTATTCTGTACAGTTTTACCACATATATACAACTTGCATAATTATTACCTAATTCAGCCTAATGTATGGGTAGTTATTATTTCCCTGTTTGGAAGACAGAATGGATTTGGAACTAGAGTGCTAGGAATTTTTGCTCTCCATCTTATATTTAGGTCTGGGACATTTTCTAACAACTTTGTATTAAGTTGTTTTTGGCTTAGTGGAAAGCAGTTAAGATATGCTTGTCAGTCAGCTTTGGTCTAATATCTTTTCCCCCTTGTGCTGGGAAAAAACCAAAACACCAAACTCCAACACACTCAAATGACCAGGCATTGTGATTTGGTGGTTTGAAACTCCAGCTTTGGGAGCACTGGGTAGTATTGTATTTCATGAGAAGTGACTTATAATTTTATGTCATAAATGTATGTAATTTACAAAAATAAATTTATCATTGAATTTATATTTTGGAAAAATGGAAATTGATACAAACACTGATGGTTCTGATTCCCTGAAATCACAGCTCTCAAGAGTCTAAAGACAATGCTAATAGTACCATAATGTATATCTCTCATTACTCTTCCAGCTCCATTAATCTCTAATTTCTGTTTGCCTTCCAGTGTTTCACTGACATCTCTTTCTTACTATTCTATGTTCTTTCACTCCTGTATCAGGTTTTGGGGATAGGCTATGTTTGTGTCTGTGATGATACAGGGGTATTTGTGATGGATATCTACTAAATACAGATTTCCCCCATAATCAGCCAAAACAAATATTCTTCCTAGACACAGGTTCAGACCAAGAGCCAGGTTGGACTCTGACTCTTCCTTCTGGAGGTTCTTCTTTCTGCTCTGACTGCAGAGGAAGTTGGTAACAATTATTCCTGCTATACTAAAGCAAGGCTTTGTCAGTACCTGCCCTCCTCATACTGCTTCTGTCCATGTAACACATCTGGTGTCTCTGTTTCCCACCTCCCAGTCTTTGTTCATTTTGTGTGCTCATGGTATGGTGATGAACATCTAGGATTTGTTAAAGAAAGAATGCAAAATGGTAGATTGATAAATTTCACTATCTGGCTTTAAACAGTCAGGTAGAATGGCTCAGCAGGAGAAAACACACAGGCAGGACCGCTGAAATGTGTCCTTTTTGGAGCAGACATGGAAAAAGCTGAAGGCTGCTTTGTTCTTATTCCCCTCCTCATCCTTCCAGTATTCCATTTGTTGACTGTTTACTCAGTATTCTTCTCTGCATGTAATACATGCATTATTGGAAAAAGTTTGCGTTTGTAGGTTGTGTTCTGCAATCAAGAGTCATTTTTTATAGCGTATTCTAATGTTAGACTACAAAATTAACATTTTACATCTGGTAATAAATGCTCTGGAGTCAAGGAAAGAATCTAGCATAGCCACATCCCCTCGTAATTCTTTCCCTGCTTCTCAAACATTTCGTTCCCATCTTAAAAATGTTACTGAAATTTACACCACTGCAACCGCTGTTGGTGTGATCATTCACAGTTTGTGTAAGCTAAATTTGAAGTTGCAACCAAAGGAAAACGATAATGTGTTGCATGCCTTTTTGTCCCACTTTGTGTGGGGGTAAGTGGTTTCACATGGTGTAGGACAATGGAGAATCTGGTTTTAAGTGTGCAATGCTAAAGCCTTGGGGTGAGATTCTGCTTCACTGAAGTCACTGGGATTTTTGCAATTGATTTCACAAGAGTAAGAATTTCAGCATAGATTCTTCAGACTAGGACACTCACCCAGATTTGGGCCAGGCTGGCTTCAAGGAAACACAGAAAAGACATCTTTCCTCAGAGTCTAGAACTAAATGCACCTAATCCAGAACTGAAATCATATGCTCAGTTAAATTTTTTAGCTGTGTTCCCTTCACATTAAAGGGATTAATACATGTAGTTTAGAGAAGTAACAAGACTATTAAATGTTGCTAAGAGACTCCCACATAAAGAATTTTAATTCAAGCTTTGCAAATTGCAAAATTGCCAACTGGCTTAGTTCCATCGGGCTCAAGTTGCTTGTATTAAAGTGTATAACGGTGACTGAGTGATTTTGCAGATTAATTTCAGGTAAACTGTTATCTGCCTGAGGCAAATAAACCTGAAGTTTCAAAAGATAACATAATGTTGGATCTTTTTATATTCTTGGGAGAGATAATGAAAGTAAGTGGTTATTTGTGTAACCTACATTTTTTAAAAGGACTTACACAGAAAAGGTAATTTACAAAGACTGACTTTTAAAATCACTGTTAATATTAAAATGGTCCTGAATTATACTTATACTAGTGAGAAGTAAGTTTTTGGCTGAAAAATTAGATTTTAAATTTTTTTTTTCATGGGCTGCATTTATTATTCCATTAACTTCTCCAGTTTACAGAAAGTGTGAAACCAGATTAACTATTAGAGTAATGGTGCTCTAGATTTCAGGCACAAAGTGGTTGCAGATCCAGTTAACTGCGGGACAATGTAAGGTAGTGAGTACTGCTAATAATTGTTTTATTTGTAAAGCCAGCCTTCTAAATTCACTTTGTTCTCTGTGTGTTTAATGTGCCCAATAGGTCCACGTCTATTCATTATCAAAATGTATTAAATTGATCTAATTACACAAATTAAAGTAGGCATGTGTCTGGCTCAGAATCTGTCTACCTTGTACCTGAATATATTTATATAAGCATATTTTGAACCCATGTGTGGCATTTCATTACTTTCTTTGAGAAAGTTCAGGAATTACACTGAAAACCAAACTGAACAGGTGACAAGGTATCCCTTCATGCCATGAATTTTCATTATGTCATTCTACTACTCCCTTACTATGACAGACCTGTGTACCACCATCAGCCACTTGCTTTGGAAATCCCTCCAGATGTCTAAGTGTATTTGTACATCTGGTCCTTTGACTTTTCAGGATCAGGCTCATTATGATTTATTAATCACCTACAAAGAGCATTGGTAAACAATGAATATTTATGACTACAGATGTAACCCGATTGTTTGTATAAATTATACTATTTTTCTAGTAATGTTCTGAATGGCTTCAAGTTTACATAAATAATTCATACTTGTAAAGCCATATGTTAAACTGTCATTGTAAAAAAAAGAAGTGCTGCCAGTTTTCACTTGAACCATATGTAAATATCAAGAAGTTGATTTTAAACAGTGATATAAAGACTAAGCACCTTAATGCCATCTACACAGTAATGATTGCAATATGCTGCAATGTACTAGATGCATTGAGTATCAAAGAAAAAGTAAGTAAGTTTTAACTGCAGCAGGGAAAGGAACTATTTTTATTTCTGAATAAACTGCAGTACCAAATCAACCAAGTCTAGCAGACCTCCAGCCTTTTGTCATGATTTCTAAGTGAACAAAGAAGCTTGAAATTGTTCCCCGAAACTACTTCAAGGAGCATTATTTTTTTGTCTTTAAATGAAGGTAGAATTTCTAGTAACATTGTCATATGTGTGTGTGATTTTGAGATCTTCTGACGTTACCTGTCCCCATAGCCTACAGCTAATGGTTAGAGCACAAGTCTTCTGAACAGGAGCTGAGAGACCTGGGGTTGCTTAGCCTGGAGAAGAGAAGCCTCAGGGCAGACCTTATAACTCTCTACAGCTATCTGAAAGGAGGTTGTAGCGAGGTGGATGCTGGTCTGTTCTCCCAAGTGACAAGTGATAGGACAAGAGGAAATGGCTTCAAGTTGCACCAGGGGAACTTTAGATTGGATATTAGGAAAAAAATTCTTTACTGAAAGGGTTGTCAGGCATTGGAACAGGCTGCCCAGGGAAGTGGCTGAGTCACCATCCCTTGAGGTATTTAAAAGACATGTAGACATTGCACTTAGGGACATGTTTTAGCAGTGAACTTAGCCGTGTTCAGTTAACGATTGTACTCAATGATCTTAAAGGTCTTTTCCAACATAAATGATTTTATGTTTCTATCATATAGCCTAAGTACATGCTGTTGATTCTGAGGGACAATCAGTAAGAAATCTCGTTGGCATGTTGGAGCTTACACTTATTCCAGCAGTACTGACAATGTTGGGCAAGCAGCCATATTCACCATGTCTTAGAGAACTTTGATAATACATTTTATCTATGAACTGTAGCTCATAACTTAGTTCTAATTTAATAATCAGAGCTAGTTTTTGTCAAGGTACTCTTTACAGATGTGTAATATACATTCACACACATATATAAATGTGTGTATGTCAAGTGGCATATATATGTGTATATATACACATATACACATATAGGTACATACTTTGAGAAAGTTCAGAATATAGTGTTAAGAGTGATAAGGACTAGAAAGTACTAGGATTAGCAGATCCTTTCCTGCATTCTGCCAGTGCCTCTTCAGTGTTGGCAGAAGAGAACCTGGTGTCTCATTTTCTACCAGACTTCTTTGTGCTCCATGGCTGAAAATATGACCCTTGCCTAACACAGTAACCATCACGTCTGGTCCTGTGAAAGGGGTGTGCATGTGTGCATCTTGAGACAGAGGGGCTTGGCTACTCACACATTCTTTTGTAAACCTTGGTGTGTGAAAGGCCAGGTGAGTGGCCCATTGTGCTGGTTTTGTTTGGGATAGAGATCATTTTCCTCACAGTAGCTAGTATGAAGTTGTGTTTTAGGTTTGTGATGAGAAGAATATTGATAACACATTAATGTTTTTAGTTGTTGCTAAACAATATTTTCATTAATCCAAAGACTTTTGCAGTTTCTGATACTTCACCTTGTGTCCCCTGCTTCTTCTCTACAAGGAGCTGGGAGGGGACATAACCAGGACAGCTGACCCAAACTGACCAAAGGGGCATTTCATGCCATCAAATGTCATGCTCAGTATATAAGCAAGGGGATTTGGCCAGGAGGGAACTCGCTGTTCGGGGGCTGGCTGAGCATCAGTTGGCTAGTGTTGAGCAGTTGTACCATTTTGGTTTCCTTCCTTTTTTCCCTTTTTTTAAATTAAATAGTAGTAGTAGCATAATTATTTTATATTTCACTTACTTTCAATTATTAAACCATTCTTATCTCAACCCACAAGTTCTCTTATGTTTTTCCTCCAATTCTCTCCCCTACCCCACTGGGGGAGGGAGAGAGGTGAACAAGGGGCTATGTGACACTTGGTTGCTGTCTGGGGCTAAATCACGACCCCTGTTTCAGGGCTGCAGCCTGTGGGAAATTTGTTTCCAATCACATTACAGAGGAATAAATAGAGGTGTGGGCTTGACTGACTGTTCCCATTCTGACTGAGTTGCCTAAGCTAGCAGAAAAATCAAGATATGGCCTGATCACAGTCTGTAAGAACCTACAGCCAAAACAAAAAATCTGCCAGCAGTTGCTCTTAACTGCCAAAGTTGCACCTAAATGCAGACTGGAAGATGCAGAGAGGCAAATTCAGTCTGGAAAGAAACCATACATTTTCAACAGCTAGGACAATTAGCACATGGAATGACCTAATAAGGCTAACAACTGTTCATCACAGAAATGCTCAAGTTATGATTTCAGGTTTCTCTAAAATTCTTGGTAGTTGAACCACATTTATTAGCCTTACAGCGAATATAGTCTCAAGAAAGATTTATGTTTATGAAGGAAACCAAGACTGGATGGTTAACAATAAACTTCCTTAGCTTTAAATTCCATTAATTTCCATAATTCTAGTACTGAGCCTTGTGCACACTTCTCATAATTTTCTATTCTACATTGCTTCTGCGAATGATTTAGTGTGTCCATTAAGCTCCACTGGAAGCTATCGGAGTGTCTGTGCTATTCTGCATGTTTCAAAGACTGCAAAACATTTTTAATTAAATGTTTTTCAGTCCTTCGTCTGGCTGCAAATGAATCTTGGCAGTTCATTTCCCATGTGCAAGCCTGAAACAGAACATTGCTCACAAACCAGAGACATCTTTACTGTTAAAAAGCATTCTAGGTGAGAAGAACAGAAAATGTTCTCTTTCTTAATGTGTCTTAAACTGGAAGCTTTTCCAGTTTCTGTGGGAGTGTGGCGTTAGAACTTCTAGGGGAGGATCCAGACTGGGATAGACATAGGAATTGACAGATGCCCAGGGCAGCAGTTGTTTTGACTTTCCTCTCAGGAGTTTGAGGGTCAGTGTTCCCTAATACAGGACGGAACAGCCCCTCAAATGTGTCCAGTTTCTTAGCTGTAATTACCACTCTGGGCCACTGCAGCACCCCAGACATGGTGGTGTGCTTTGATTGTGACTCCTTTTGTGTTATCACTCTAGAACCTACTATCTTCCAAAACTATCTGCACTTGCAAGCTCTTTCTGTCTCTTAGCTTCTGTTCACCTCCAAGTAGCTCTGAATTATCCCTTTCTCCTTGTCTTTATCTTATTTCATGTCCAAAGTAAAATTTCAGGGACCTTTTATTTAGGAATAACTTTATTTCATTTCTTGTCGTAAGCCTGCAATACACATACAATATTTTGAGTGTTACAAAAATACAGCAGAGCTGTATTTGATGCCACTGTTCTTATCTCTAGATTCTCCTTTTGACAACACAGCTTTTACACATATTAAAGCTATTTTTTCTATTAAGAAAAGTTGAGTTATAAAAATAACATTTATTTGTTTGATGCTTCCTGGGCATACTTAGAGATGAACTTCTAGATTTTGTCATCACAATTTTACAGGTTTTTGCTGTTGCTAAGCTGTCCAAGATCTTAGGAAGCCAAGAGAGAGGGGTCCTGCATTCTGTTCTTCCCTGAGCATTTTTTACCAAGTTCCAGTCAATTACTGCAGCTCTGTGCAACTCCAGTGAACTCACTGGGATTGCCCAGGTGCAACCACACTGAAGAGCCTGAAATTCAAAACTGGATTTGCAAAGCACGATGCAAAAGAGAAGTATGTTGCTTTGCTCCCCAAGTGCAGGTTGAGCTGACATGGCTGATGGTGAGAAACACCTGCTTTGAGGAGGTGTTCTCTTGTGGGATAATATTAATAAATAACTTAAATACTTGTGATCTGAGCAAATTGTCTGTGGTTTAATTCACAGAGAAACATAGACCTGTTTTCACTCTGTGCTGTCCAAGTGCAGTATATTTCTAGGCTTACACAGCTCAGAGGCCCACCTGAGGATGCAGAGCTGCACATCTTTCCCATGTTAGGTAACTCATAAGTAAATAAACCACCCAGCAAAACCTAGATGAGGCTTTTTTTTTTCTGATTTTTTAAAAATGATTTTTTATTTTCTAATACAGAACAATTGTATTCCTGCATGGCACGTATTCAACACCACCGTAAACATCACAACAGGAACACATCACTACCCATGGAACAACAGCCTTTTTTTCCTCCAACACAATTGCACATACAGCATTGTATTTAAATAATCTGAAAGAAAGGTTTTAAAATATACCTTTTATTTTATCTTGTTCACTGTAAAAATATAATGTCTCTTGTGAGGTTTTCTCTCTGCATATAAATATTTCCCTGCAGTGCAGTTTCTCTTGGGAACATTTCACAGTGTAACATATCTGTGATTGAGATTGTTCTTCAGATGATCAGTTTCATCTTGTTATGTCAATAAATGCATACACCTCTTGAACTGCTCCAGACAGATTCCTTGCCTGCTTGGTTGAGTTCTCATCAATCTTTCCTGCCCCTGTCTAAAATCCAGGCAATGTCCTGTAATGCACGTTACTGATTAGAATGGGGTATGTGCTATAACCTAGGAGAAGTCTAGGAACGAATTCCACAGATTTAGAATAAACTGCATGCTGCAGTGTGCCAGTGTGATATTCTGATTACCGACAAGGTGTTCCTGACACCTCACAGTACAGTATTTCAGCGGCTAGATGGCACTATTGCCAGAGAGTAGATGTAAAATATGAAGCAAATTTACAGAACTTGTTTTCTTAGCAAGAGTCATAACAGAAAGTTGCTGTTTTCTTTCTACTGCCTACTATATTGATTTAAATTTCAGGATTTTGTACTGTCGCCTTGCTATGCATGCTGTCTAAGTAGCTCGGTAATATTTTCATTCAGCTTCTTGTTTCTCCTCATAATGGCCTAGCCAGTCAGGCACGTCATTCAGTTCTCTGTTTGGCTAAGTGTTACAGAGAACGGCAGACTCATGGCAAAGTCACCTAAGGTTAAAGGAAGCACATACATGAAACACAAACCTGACTAGGTGGCATGCTTGGCCTTATCTTCCTTTATCCACATGTTTCCCATGCACACCCACACCTCTCTCCTCTCCCTAATTTCCCCATTGTATCCTTCATTACAAGAAGAGGCTGGGAAAGTAGTGCCAGAGTGGCTGTCACTGCGGTGGTCTCTGTTCAACCTGCATTGCATTCTTCAGTGTTCAAAAGAAAATGTGATTTTCCTTATGCCATGGCACCAACATCATAGGTGTACTAGGTGCTTGTGCCCAGGCACTGGCAGCGGTGTTTGCAGGGGTAGCTTCTGTGAGGAGAGGCTGGGGCCACTCTCCTATTGCAGGGCACAGCTGTGCCCCTGAGCAAGATGGTGGCACCTCTGGGAAAGCGTGTGTAAGAAGGGGTAACATGCTGCCTGGCAGCGAGGAGAGAGGGGAGAAAGTGTGAGAAAGAGCCCTGTGAGCACCAAGGTGAGAGCAGGAGGAGAGAAGGAGGTGCTCAAGGTGCCCAAGCAGAGATTGCCCTGCAGCTCCTGGAGACACCATGTTGGAGCAGGTATTTCCCTGCATTTCCCAGGGAGAAGGCCACCAAGGAGGATACCCACACTGCAGCCTGTGGAGCAGGTGGGTATTACCTGAAGGAACTTCAGCTGCTGCAGAGCCCACAGTGGAACAGGTTTATACTGAAGGGCTGCAGCCCATGGAAGGACCCATGGTGGAGCACGAGAACAGTGTAAGGAGGAAGGAGCAGCAGAAAGGAGCTACTATGGAGCTCCATAACCCACCATTCCCTATCCTCCTCCACCACTTGGGAAGGGAAGTAGAAGAGTCAGGAACAAAGGACTGAACTTAGCTCTGTGAAGAAGTTGGGAGGGAGGTGAAGTGGAAGGAGGTTTTAGTTTTGTTATTATTTTTTTGTCATTCGAGTCTATGTTAAATAGTGATAAATTAAATTAATTTTCCCAAGACAAGTCTGGTATGCCTGTGATGGCAATTGATATGTTATCTTCCTGTCTTTATCTCAGCCCAGAAGCTTTTTCATCTTATTTTCTCCCCCCATCCTGTTGAGGAGGGAGAGGGAGAGAGCATCTGGGTAGCCATCTGACAACCAGCCAAGTTCAACCCTTCACAAGAGAAAGGACTATTTTTGTCCTGTTCAACAACATAATTTTTTTTGGTGGCAGACCAATATTTCATTTAGTTATTCCTAGTAATAAATTGGAATTTTAAGTATCAGTTATGCTTCTAAATCTTTATTCCAGGAACTTATTTTATTGAACTCATCAGGCACAAAGTGCTTTTGAAAAGCAGTAATTTGTGTAAAACAGGTATTCAGGTGCTAAACCTAGGGATTCCAAAGTGGCTGGTGATGTCAGATGCCTCTATATTCTTAATGCATGTGCTGAGATTAAAGACGGCAAACACTCACTCAAACACAAGCAGTCCTTAAACTGTCCTGAAGCTGGGACCCTTAAATGGGTTAATCCTAATGTCTCTTAATGCCTAAGAATGTAGGTTTAGGCACACCTTAGATTCTGATATTCATTCCTAAAAGTACATGTCAATCATTGCTCAATTTTCCTAATTTTCTTCTTTCCTGTAACTAACTAGTTCTATTTTACAAAAAAAAAAAAAAAAAAAATCCACCTCAGTATGGTTATAAAAGGTTCTGTTCTTGCCATTAATTGCTTTGTCTAGCTCATTCTGCTGTTTTGCTTCTTTTTTTTTTTTTTTCCCTAGTTAAATTGTTACACATGGTGTCCTTCAGGCCTTCTTGGAGTAAAATCATTTAGGCCTTCTTTATGTCCTGTCTAATTGCTGAATGGTAAAAGCCAAAACTAAATGAAATGCATCTGCGTTTTCACAGAATGCTTTTTAAAGTAGACTTCCAGGTAAATGATGGAGTCCATTTATGTCCTTGTTTGGGGTATTTAGTACTGCATACATTGGGCCAAATTGTTTGTGCTGCTGCTTGGGTTTGCTATCACCCTGTCCTGCCAGCATTCCCCCACAGCAGACATGCTTAACTTGTCTGTTTGAACAGCTGAGCTGAGAATAGGGGATACGCAGTAATACTGCTTCTCACAGTGTTTGAGGCACCACCAAAATGGCAATGGTAGTGTAGACAGGACCATGTCTTCAGTCTAATTCCACATTGTAGTAAACTCCATGAGAAAATTCATGGCTGCATTTCTGCACTTGGAGTATATATTGTATTCCTAGTGCTACTTTGGGAAAGCCTTTTACACAGGCACAATACTCCCAGATTTTTATTTTTGTCTGAGGATGATTGTGTCTTAGAAATAGTTTAGTTTAAATATTTGACCTCAGTTCTAATCTGATTTAAATTTATTTAAATTCAGAATAACTTTGGGTTAACTCCAGTGTAAGTGAAGTACTAGTCCATGGGATAGCCATGGTAGTTCACAGAAATGTAAACAGCAGCTGGCTCTGTGTCCTTTGTTAATTTAATTATATCGTTTTAGCTTAACTTAAACAAATTAATGACCTTATTATTATTTTGAGAAACCTATTTTGAGAGGAGAGAATCATATTTCTTATATAAATCCATTTTCAAATGTCTTCTTTAGATGTGCATGTTGCTAGAGATGGAGTTGAGTTTATGTGGAGAGAGTAAAAGCACACTGTATTTCACTGGTCACAGTTGCTTTAAATTGTGTAATGAAGAGAGAGATGCTGTTTGCACATGAGGAAAACAACCTTGTCAGCAGAGGTCACAGAGGGGGCTTGCCTTTGTAGTTTCTGTCTTCTATAGTACTAGGAGAAGGATTGGGGTGTCTTTGCAAGAATTATGCTAGTGACCACTTCTGGCTGAGGTAACCACTGGACAAAAGATCTGGGTTCTATGGTTATAAGCATTCTTTTCGTTAATTCTGTCTCAAACACTGTTCTTCTGAAATTTTACAAGCAATTAAAAATAAATTGTTGAATCTTGCTTTGTCTAAAAGGAAATTAAGTGGATTTTCACATCTTTCTCCTGATATGAAATGTAGTAAGAGCTGCACACATTTTTTCAAATATTAAAATCATAGTCATAGATGAGATTTGCTGATTTTGCAGACATCTTCTATTTAGTCTTATTTACCATCTTATTCTCTTATCTCTCAAATTAAAATCTGCTTTTAAATGTCAGTGTTCTAAATCTTATAATCATCTTCAAGATCACAACAGGGCTAGAGGAATTGTGAAAGTTTTTCAATAACAGATCTTACTAACTCCAATATTTGCTATTGTGCGGTTCTACTATGTCTGTTATTTTATCTTTGTGTTTTGTCACAGGATGAAAAGGAGAAGCTGACATGGAATGACCGTATGCCTGGATATGCTGCAAACTTTGGATTGATTTTATTTATGGTAATATAATCTGCATTCCTCGATGTTTATTAGGTGTGAGAAACTTTGCAATGAGCATCTAGATCAGAATCCTGAATTAGTGTTCTCAAAGATGGTAGAAATCTGAAGAAAGCTAGGGTTATAGTCTAGAGTTTGGGAGTCTATAGTCTATAGTTTGGGAGAAATATGTGTCCTATTAGGGTGACTCATAGACCTCAATGCCTACCTCCCACTTTTTTCTCTTTTTCCAAAGACTGCTTGTGCGAGGTCTGTTGGCTGGATGACTTGCTGCAATGACAGCAGCTTGTTACTAGATGGTCTCTCCCACAGGGTTTCTGTTCCATGCTCCATTATCTGATGAAGGGAAGCCCACTGTGTATTTTCTTGTGTTCACAGTGTTATGTATGCTCGGTGAGTCCTGCGTTCAGAAGTGCTGAGCCTACTGAACAGGTGACAAGTGAAATAAATCCCTTGGGGAGAAGTATTTGTGCAATGCACATGCAGGGGTAGACTACACTGTAATCAAGGAACACCAAGGTATACAATCCTCATCTGAGAACAAGAGTAATGTGTGCATGTCAACCAACTGTAAAATGTGGATGCTACTGTCCTAGTGAAGTTTCCAACAGACCATAAACAAATCATCAAGCCACTAGCCTTTGTAAACAGAAATAGGAAAGCCTGACTAATAAACCTTAGATTACATTGTCAAGGATCCCATTTTCCCTCTGGTTAAAGAAATTACTGAATGAAAATATTTATTCATATCTAGAGCCAGTGTAAAGTGGCAATGAAATATGCCAGTTTACACCACAGGACCATCTGATATGGGAAATTGACTTAGGGACTAAATTATTTTAAAATCCTAAGTGTATTTCTATTTTACTTGTATTTGCATATACTACAACAGATGTCTTGTGAAGATTTAATTTCTTTTCCTGACAGTCAAAACCATGTTATATTCACACTGAAGTCAAACTAATGTCTGAATTTTTATAAATATATGTGTATATATTATGAAGGTATGTTTTGTACATTAAGTATATTTTCTTTACATATATATATATGTATGTACTTACAATGTTTTGATGTTTTGAGTGAGTTTACCATCCTGAGGCCACTCCAAGCATTTCCTTTTTAGACAGAACCTCTAACTGGCATCAGTTGGGACTTCACACCTACAGGAGACAACTTACAAACCATGAATAAAATAAGAGTTAGCTCTTGATGACAGAGAGCCAGCTCTCCTTTCCTATGTGGAGGTTACAGTCTGCAATCTGATCTTTACTGTATGTGATTTCTTTTTTTTTTTTTTTTGTGTAGTTTAGTTAAACAAGGACTGGAAACACCAGACTAAAGTTTGCTGTCAGGCTGTACAATAGAATTGCACTGAGGAAACTAAATTAGTCTCATCTACCTCCATTATTATTATTCACACAGACTTTTAGCTGTAAACACTACATACATAATAGGTGATGAAATCTTGAATTTATGTGTGCATGTGCGTATATATACCACATAGATAGAAGACTCAGACACATGCACACACATGTGCTGTAATTTCTAGTGCTACTGAAGTGATCGTTGAATTTTTAATACCACCTTTTCCAGGCCCAAAGTGTCTGATGGCACAAACCCATGGATGTTCTCCATGAAGATATCTACATCGCTATAGAATGATGCTGCTGTGTTCTGTCCCTCCTTCCCCCAGCTTTACATGTCATACTTTCCCTAATGATTCTTGAAGCTGTTAACAGCTATCTTATTGTAAAACCTCTTTTCTTTATTTTTCATTTCTGTACTTCACTTTTGTGAATCCTTTTTCAAGAACTGAGTAGTACTTTTTTTCCTTATGGCTTTTCTTCTGTCTTTATGAAGGTAGGTATGCTGATTGCTTCTTTGAAAGTATAGGTTGAAGAAAATGTTGGATTCAGTTCTCTTGACCAATTGGTCTTGGTGTTTTACACCGTCAAATAATTCCAAGGATCGTCATACATATTTATGGATGCTTTACAATCTGGTAACTGCTCTTTTGTGGTACACTAAGCCTCACCTGACTGCACAGGGAGCAGAAGAACCAACCTTGATTTAAGCAATCTGTTTTGCAGGGATTTTGGAAGAGAAGTTCACAAGTCTTATTTTTGCACCTTAAGACCAGTGGTAGCAGGATGTCTAGGCTCAGCTGGGCATACACAAGTCTGGCTTTTGGGTGATTAGTAATAACATATGTCACAGTTTAGAGACTCCACATTTAAAAGGTACATGTTGTGGCAAACATTCCCACGAATGTGCTGAAATCATTGGCAGGTGTTGGAAGAGAGCAGGATGGCATGGAACAATGCCATCACTGGAGCATTTCTTTGTGTTCATTGGGTTTCGCTCAGTCAAAGGAAGGAAGAAAATCTACTAGTGTCATGGCACAAGAGTTCAGCCTGTTCCTCCTTTTGGACCCTATTGTCCTATTCTTACTCACATGGCATAATACTTGACTCTAGAATAGCCCCATAGGGGAGCCAAAGAACGATTTGGACAATAATTTGTTATCCTACTTGGATGAACGTATCAGTCTAGCCCATGGGGTTTTATAGCTTCCTTCTCAGATCTAGTATGCTTTCCTGTTTGTCTTCATTCATACCAGGCTCAGTAGGTGATCTTTCCTGCAGCCAAGTTTCACATCTGTTTCTAAGCAATCCAGTCCTTGACAGACTAGTTTCGATACTCAGTGAAGAAACTGTCTGCCATGGTAGGGGATAGAACTGGCCAGAGGAAATGTTGACAGTGACTGCAAAACCCAAAGTAGGCACTGAATGAAAGGTGACTGATCTGGAACTTGGGCAAAAGAGATATTTTCAGGAATGGGAGAAATGTTGTGAAGATACAGGAACCAGTCCCTCTCACTGACCATCTGGGGAGTGAGAACTATCCTCTCAGTTACTGTGCAGTTGCAAGACCTCCTCAATTTTCTCTTGTTGCTGGATGCACAGATAATGAAGGCTCCTAATGAAGACTCCTAGAGGAGTGTTTTTCCATCTGTGTCTAAGCAGATGTTTAAAAACAGCTGGGCAACCAAGAAGTTTATGAAGCTCTGGTGCTTTTGCAAAACCAGTATCTTTGTTCTTTAAACAAATAAAACATATTTTTGCAGTAACTTTGTATATGTTGCTATGGCACTGCTTGAATTGAAAAAGCCACAATAGTGCAAACCTCTGATAATATCTCATCCTCCTGTACTCTTCCTCATTCCTATGGATTCCTTAAATCCTTTGGTCAGGTTTAAGAGTTTGCTGTTCAACTTCCATGACCTGAAATTTCCTCTTTCTCCATTTAGTAGTGATGATTGCTCTTGATGACTCTTCTTCCTGAACTGTTTAAATATCATTTCTAAGTGGAAGTTTGTGGTGGAGATGAGTGTCCATGGAGGCCCAGAGAGCTCTTCATCTCCAGAAAGACATATACAAGTTTAGCTTGCTGGTTTTTCTTGTCTACCACCATAGTAAAAAAAAAAATCCACAGGGGAAAGAAACAGAAAAAGAGTATTTGGAAGGTGATTAAGAGGAAGGAATCTGTGACCCAAGCTAAGAAAAAGAAAAAAGCTTAAGGTGACTGTAGAGGTGGAAGATGAATTAGATTACTGACAGGTAGTGCTGCTTTGTTTTCTCTCTTTATTGGGGATATTACTCTCTACTGTAGGGGTTGCTTCTACAGCGGGCAAGTTAGGAAAAAATTCTGATCTTTGTGTTCCTGCACCTCTTCTGTCATAACAAGAGCTGAGCAGGTATTTCAACATGAACCAGATTTCTGTCTGCATGTTTGGTAGGTAAGTCAGAAGAAAAAAAGACAAAAATAGACAGAAAAATTAGAATTTTTCAACACAATGAAAATAACAAAAGGAAAGGAAATAATATTTTATGCCATTTAAAATGTTTTCATTCGAAGTGTTTATGTTTAGATTTTTTTCTTTAGACCAGTGTTTCAATGACTGATATTAGCATGAAGCAAAACCTCATAATTCACCTACTTTTAATTTAAAATCAATGAAACATTATTTTAAAAAGTAAAAATTAGATGTTTTACTAGAACTAGCTTTCTATTATTATTTTTCCACCAAACATATTTGTGAATTTAATCTGATATCTCCAGGAATTTCTCCAAATCATTGTTTTTCAGGATGTTTACTAGTTCTCCATTGAAACAAAATGTGTCCAGTTTTCATCTTCAACCTTTAATATAGCACTGATTTTTGTTCTAGTTCTTTTACAATAGTACTTTTTCATGAGACAACTTTCCTCTGTATACAGGAATTCAGTAAACTATTGCTGGGTCATTAAAATGAACTGTTAAATTTCCTGAAGCCTGTTTTGTGAATCTGGGCCCTGAGGCCCATCGAAATAATTGCAATAGTCTAATCTTTCACATTTACGTAGTCTCTTTCATCTGAGTGTCTCAAGATATTTTACCTAAAATAATGAATGTACTTTGGAATTCTTGCCAAAGGCAAAAATTAAAGAGAAAAATGTACCCTGTCCCCCTTTACTGCTAAGGCTATGAAAGTTTGTTATTTTTTTATTGTTATTTTATTGGGGGTTTTTTTCATTGTGGTGTATTGGTTTGGGTCTTTTTTTTTTTTTTTTTGAAACCAGAATATCACAGCCCTGTGAAATTCAAATTCTTCTTGTGAGAACTTGACCTAAAGTAACAGGGCTGACTTTCCTCATCTTATAAAGGATGCCAGGATACCAGTGATATCTGGGACAGAAATGTAAAGTGAAGCCTTAGTAACCCTATTTAGGTCATCTTAAAAGAATAAGAACATTTATATATATATATATACATATATATATAATTATATAATTTTTTTTTTTTTTTTACATGTTGTGGCAACAGTTGGGCCAGCACAACTGCAGAATAAGCTGACACTTCTGCTGTGCAGAGGTGAACCTGTGTTGGCCCACAGAGCCCATTTACTTGACTGTATGGTATTTTGGGGTTTTTCCCTCTTAAATATATTATTACAGAATCGATACCACCATCACTGCCTCAGCCATGGCTAGAAGCAGGTCTGAGTTTGTGCTAGGGAAGCTTCTAACAGCTTCTTACAGGAGCCACCCCTGTAGCCACTCCCCCAGTACCAACACCCGCACCGCAAAAACCCAGTACAACTGCACATAGGTGTAGTCCCCTCAGCCAAGCCATCTGAACCTATTGATAAAGACCTTGCTTAATACCTGCATTTCAAACCAAACTACTGAGCTCCACCAGTACTGCATGAATAATGTGTGGAGCTTTAATCAGAGAAGACACACACATCTTCAGGAATTGTTGTGCTAATCCAGAGTTCTGCATCCGTTTTCATTATGTCCCTGTTAGGGAGTTTTGAATTCTCACATTTGAGTTTGATTATTCTTGTATTACCATGTTGCTCCAAGAAATAACCACACAATGCCAATTCATGGAACAAGCCCAACATATGGTCAAAACTTCTGTTTAAATGTTGGTATCAAACTTGAACTAATCTCTCTGTACATTTCTTTGCAGATTATGCTGACATTTTCAGCAGTGTTTGGTGTGATTGTATACCGAATTACTACAGCAGCAGCTTTGTCATTCAGCACAAATGAGACAACCAGGTCAAATGTTCGAGTGACTGTGACTGCAACTGCTGTCATCATTAACCTCGTTGTGATACTTATACTTGATGAAATTTATGGAGCTGTTGCCAAATGGCTGACAGAAATTGGTAAAGCTATCTCACCACATTCCTCATTAGTACATTACATGTATTGACACGAGAGTATGCAAGGACATTCTAATACGAGTATTTCCCACTGAAGAGTGCCAGTGAAAATATTCAGGCCTATAGGGTAAGATGCTGAGACATGTTTCTGTGAACTAGAGATCTAAGCCACAACATGCAATGTGCCACTAATAGGGCTAATTAGCCTCACCATAATGCCATGTTAACGCAGCTGTGCTATTTCCAGGATCTCAGCTGGTATTTCTGCATTGCGCTGGCTGTGTGCCAGGATCCACTTATCTAGAGATGGTTGAGAATTTTTTAGCTGGTATGTATTTTGATATACAGCCTTACCTCTAGGAGCTTGGTTTACTGAAAGTCATGGGGTTGTTTCAAACATGTCGCTCTCTTTGGCAAAGTTACACTGGCAAATCCTTCCCAGGTTATTTTACTCTTGATTTTTACCAGGTCCTGACCACTCAAAGGAATTTGGCAATTATATGGACATGTCTGGGCTGGACTTTTTAATGATAATAGGTATTTCAGTTAGGGGGTTGATTTTTTTTTTTTAGTTGTTGATGTAACAAGCCTGGCAATGTACTCAAGTTTTTTAAAGGCGAATCAGTTCTTTAACTACTATAGGCGCTTAGGCCGGAGTTTTGTTTGCTGTATAAATTAGGCCAAAGATGTTTACTGAAGGAGGCTAACATGAGATTCTTACAGTTGTCATTAAGTATTATTTCCCACATTTTATACATCACCTCTAATTCTAGATACTTCAAAGGCTAGGAACATAAAGTTGGTTATTCAAAACACTGAAGATCAGCCAGCAAACACAGATGGCTTTAACTGTACTAAGTCAATTCTACCTGTCAATTTTGGGCATCTAAACTTAGGCATCCAATTTAGGAACTTTCTGACAACTGGAGCTTGATTCAATTGTCTTAAATCCCTTCCCTTCCTGACCCCTAAGGTGATGTGGTTCTGGATGGATCTAGGAGACTTCAGATTAAAACATTAAGAACTCTTAAGATTTGTGCTTCTTATTTTCACTTTCTCAAGACACTTTCAAAGTCAAAACCAAAAACATCTGTTGTACTCCTATTTTCTGAAGAACACCATAAATGAAAGTTTCGTAGGTTTCATGATAGAGGTCCAGTTTTGAAATTTTGAAATACAGTCCTGTGGTTTTAACAGTAAGGATAGCCTGCTAATTTACATTAGATTCCTATAGTATGTGAAAGAAATTAAGACAAAGAGGTTCATTTTCACAAAATGCCACCATATGGGGTTAATTTGTGAATTTCTGTTTTACATCAGGCTTTGGGCAGAATGTAGCAGGGCTACACAGATTAATTCTGTTCTAGTGGCATAAGGAAGCTCAGGCTTACTGTCCAAGCTAGAACTGTACTCAGAAATTCATCTTTCATATAACTGAAAAGCTGCTAACTGTGTGTGACCTGATCAATTCTTTCTACTGCACCTGCCCAGGAAAAAAACGGCACAACCCTTAAGGCATGATGCTGCTGTGTGGAAAGAGTAGGGAGGGGTGAAGGTGAGGCTACTCCTCTGTGGCAATTTCTAGGCAACAGCTAGCAAGTGCAAGCCACTGCCATTGCTTCTGTGGGGGAATCACAGAAGGAAAATCTCTCCCTTTTAAATGGGCACCATTCCAAATCGTGAAAGAAACAAGAATCTCATACTTTCAGGTTATTCTTCCCCTGTCACTTTTCATTTAATTCTAATTCTGCCATCTTTACTTAAGCAGCATTCCTAATTAACCATCAGGTGTTTTGTTTAAGAAGGATTCAGTGTGAGTAATCTCTTATGCTACAAATTAATTAGATGAGTCAGAAAGTTCACACGGGCAGCTTTCTCCAGTGCTAGGTTCAGATGCCAATTGTAATCAAAATGTTTTAAAAACTTACAGTTCATTCATGCAGATAAATGCTCTTTCCCTTGTAAACTTTTATTTTGCTGAGCAGAAGAAAATATGCTCAATTGTCTTTTCACACTGCAGCTAATTGATAAGCTGAGAAACAGACTTGGGCTAGAGGAACAGGTCTTGACAGCATAGGTTCCTATTCCAACCCCAAACACACTTGAACCTTAGCTCCAGTGAAAAGAACATCTGTAAGCACAAGAATAGTACCACTGATAGCAATTGCATTCTTTGGAGGAACAAAGCAAGGGATCAGCCTCAACATCAGCTGAATCAGCGCTTGGGGGAAAAAAGTAGTAGTTTTTCTGTATTCAATTCAGAATTCAATTTGAGGGGAAAATATTCTCTCTTATTAATACATCTATTCTGGCTGGATGCATTTTTTGTATAGCAGGCTCCACTACCTAGACGACAAATGCTATGCATGTCCCTGTTGGTATCGTATAGTGTATCTGAGTGTGGGGAGGGAGTGAAGTGGTGAGTGAGTCTCTGGAACCATATATGGTGTGCAAATTTTCATGCAGAGGCTGAGCTCATCTTTGTGGGAATTCTCCATAAGGAAAAGGCTAGGATTTTTCTCCCTCAAATTAAAAAGACAATGCAAGAATTTAACCCCTATAGAATCTTTGAAAGAGGATCCTACTGTCAACTTGAAAAGCATCTGTCTTATGTGTTCTGTTCCTAGAAAATTTCCATGGAAATTGGAAATAAATCTGTTAACAAAGTAATGAATATGGAAAATGTTTAAGACACATATTTACAAATTATCTAAAGAAGTCCAGAAATGTAGAATATACATAGTGAACAGAGAAAGGTTATCGAAAATGCGCATTTATTTTCCATAGCAATTAACAATGCACTTAATGCCTGATTCAGAAAAATACTTAGTCTTGTGTTTCACGTTAAGCATGTTAACAATCTCATTATAGAAAAGAAGGTTGTGCACACACATTTAAGAAGGTAGATAAGGGTTTTTTTTCTGGAGGAGAGTCTTTGTATTTTGCTTTCATCACTCATGAACTGAGAATATTAATACTCCGCTATTTCAGTTGTGTAACTGATATACTTATGTATGTTAATATGCATATTCATATATATTAAGGCCATTTATTCTGCTTTAGCTTTATGCAATTGAATATGAAGAACTAATGATTTTCTTCAAACTCTAGATAGCTAGTAGGAGAACCATGTAAATATATAATAATTAATTCTATCTATTATTATTGCTAATAATATATGTTATGTTGATAAAATGTAATTAATTATATTATTTAATAATAAAATAGATGTCAGAGGAAATCTGTGCTGAGATTTCACTGATGTGGGCTGAAGCAGAGGAAGATGGTGTGGTCTGTCTAGTCTTTCAACATGGCCATGAAAGACACTGGGAAGGAAGTGAGCTATTGTCAGGTCCAGGCCAGGTGTCAGGATCTGTTGGGGTTTTTTTGTCACTAGACATCTGGATAGACAACCATGACCAATTTGGGATAAGCTTTCAGATGCCTGTCGGAGAATCAAGTTCATTATGTTATCGTTATTAATGTTTCTGTCAAAGACTCTTCAATTCCCACCTGGGGAAATTTGGAAAGACTCTCTGGAAATCAGTAGTAGATTGGCAGAGCTAGTGTTTAGTGTTACAAATTAGAAGTACAAAAGAAAAACAGTATGAGCTCAAAGGTCTCAAAGTTTGCAGTTTGGTGGTGTATTTGAGATGTTTAGGTATTTACTAATTGATTTCTATGGTTTGCTTTTTTTTTTTTTTTCCCCAGAGGTACCAAAAACAGAGAAAACTTTTGAGGAGAGACTGATTTTGAAGGCATTCCTGCTGAAGTTTGTGAATTCTTATGCACCAATTTTTTATGTTGCCTTTTTTAAAGGAAGGTAGAATAAATGTCCTTTAAATATATATTTATGCATATAGATTATTATGTATATATAGATATGTCTATATTAGTGGATCCGTGTTTAAAAATTGGAACAAAGGGCTACCTATGTCTGGGACTAGCCAGCTTTACCAGCTATGAAAAAATATCATAAAGAGGCTTGTTTAAAGCTTGTGTTTGAATGGCATGGCATGATGTTGATTACTGTCTTGTCTCTCTTCTAAGAAGAGCATTTATTCTGAAAGGCAACTGATTAAATTTTATTTCTAAAACAAGAATAACCAAAACCTCAGACAATAATTCTATTTTTATTTAAAAAGGGTGTTGCATTTATGAGTGAATGGTATTGCTTACGGGTCTCCACTTTCCACATTTTAGCAATGTTTTATTGAAGTATCATTTAGCAAAGAACGATTTTCCTGTTTCATTTAAAATTATGGAGCTACTTTACTACTTTCTCAACATTTGGCACTATTTGCCCATATCAAGTTAAATGAAGAAATAGTTACAGTCAACTGGAAGTTGTATGTTTTGGCAAATGAACTGATTGACCAACAAGCTAATTCAGCTGTCCTGCTAAATAAGTGTGACTTCCTATGGGTCTACATCATTGTCTTTTGGGACACAGTTATCCAGAGTAAATCGCATGCTTTTGAATGGGAAGTTTAAAATGATTGTTTGCTAAAACCTTGGCAAAAAATTTTTAAAACATCCTCTGGATCCTGTTTCATACCATTTTTCTGTTCCTTTTGGGGTCTGTAAAATTTGTTAATCTGTACTCTTCACTGATCCTATTCAGCACCATTGATTTAGGAATTTATGATATATTTTACCAGCAGTTGTAAATACTGTAAGACGTTAATGAAAAATGTCACCAATTTATTTCTTTCTTAACCAAAGTTTTGTGTTGTATGGTTATAATAAAGTCAGCCTCACTGTTTTTCTTTATGTAGTCAGAAGAACCTAGACTGTGTGTAGATGTGTAAATAAATCCAATCAGGGTATTACTCAGATGCAAGAGAATGTGAGTTAGGATATGTGTTCCCACCTTTGTCTGTGATGTCTAATCAAGAGAGGGAAATTATTATTATTTTTAGCACAGAAAGATATTTTATTTAGTATTTCATGAAGATGTAGTAGAAAAACATTTGTAGAGGCTTACTACTTTGAAATAATTTTAAATGATCGAAGTTGAGTAGGTTTTTTAAAACTTACGTTGAAGTAGTTCTGAAATATGTTAGCTAATATGAATGACCAATTACATTGTTTAAATTAACTTTTTTCCTATTTTTATATTATTTCATCTATTGTCATTGCTTTCAGATTTGTTGGCCGTCCTGGTCATTACGTATATGTATTTGATGGTTATCGGATGGAAGAGGTAAGTACATATGAAATTCGAACAAAAAAATCCTTAACAAAAAGAGAAATGGGTACAGTGTATTTCAGTGGAGAACAGACAACAAAGGAAAAATAAAAAACATGTTAAAAAACTATATCTTCACCATAAATAGAGAAAACCCAAATTTTCCATCTGAGGCACCTGTACATTCTTTCTTTCTGAAGTTTTTAGTATTTTCTGGTTTTTCTTAGGTGAAGCCTCACCATTTCTATATTTTACAATTGGGCACTAAGACACAAACATTGGATGATTTGACTGTGGCCCTTGGGAAAGCTAAGGCAGAGTCAAAATTTGAATTTGGCTTCACATTCTGTAGATCATTAGAAGACAAGCAATTTTAACAGCCTAAAGAGCTATAGCCATTTTGTGGTAAACCTGAAAACATATTTTTTTTTTTTCTCAAAATTCCTTTTAACTGCTGTGGGTATTCCCTTGAAAATCAATAGACGTACTCAAGGTTTTACAATAAAGCTTATGCATGTCTTAACAAGATCGAAGACTTTCTTCCCTCTTGGGAGACATCAGGTTGGAAGAGTATTGGTGACACTGCATTATGTTTATTACATTGATTATATAGTAAATATTTTAAAAGGACATGTTGTAGCCCCAGGGCACAGTAAGTTATTTCAGAGCTCTGCATATTTTCCATAATGCGATTTTATGAGTGGAGATGAAATACCTTGTTAAGGATAGAATTACAATGATCGACGAGCTCCATGCTCCTGCACAAATTGGTGGCAGAGGTGGCGGGCACATATAGACATTGTAGCTGTTTCGATTACTTTTAAATTAATCTTCTTACTCCCTTCACACTCTTTGGTTTTGTTTAATTACAGTGTGCTCCAGGTGGCTGTTTGATGGAACTCTGTATTCAGCTGAGCATCATAATGCTTGGAAAACAACTGATTCAAAACAATCTGTTTGAAATTGGAATCCCGTATGTATTCCAACCTTCTCTATTACCATGCATTATTCCTATGACACTGTAAATTAAAGCCCTGATCTTTATTCAGCTGAATGGGACTTCTGCCACTGACTTCAGTGGGTTCTAATTGAATGTGATGATAAATCACATTTTTGATTGTGATGAAATTATCTGGCTGTATTTTATATTGAATAATTGGCTATAACTGCAGTAAATGGCTTAAAGAAAGTGATTGCATATATTAAATAATTGATCTAAATTAATTTTAGAAACCTGGGAAAACAGGCAAGGTATGATGGATCTCTCGGGAAGTTTTAGAGAAGCTTTCAGAGTCGTAACATTGAATACAAATTAGTATAAAGTGGAGGAGAGATGGTTTGGAGAAAAGCAATAGCTCATAAAAGATGTTAAAATGTATTACTTGATCTATGACTATTTCATGGGTTTATAGATGAAATCCGTGTGTTTCTAAGGTGCCTGTATGTCACTGTATGACGCAGGAGCTAGAGTATGGGAGAGATGCTGACATGCTGCTCAGTGTCTGTCTGTCACAGAAAGCTTAGTGCACAGCACCCTCTGCTCCAAATACAGCAAGAAAGCTCTCTTGGTCTGTATACAGTGCGAAAGGGATCTTTGGACAAGAGAATCCAGTAAGAACGTCCTGTTTGTGTCTCTTGGCACAAGATGTTTGATGTTGTTGCTGTTAACTGAATCATCCTTGTTGGTGGTAGTGGTCTGTGAAATGTTGTATTAGGTGAAGAGCCTGGCTTAGACACAAGCCTCAACTCCACTGACGTTAGTCAGAATCTTTCAACTTTGGTGTCAGTAGTTTTTGGATCACACCCCTAAAGAAAGTCTTGAAAATGCTAACTAGAAGCCAAAATGAGTGATGCTTTAAGGATTCTGAAGGATTTTTAAAATGAGCACTTTTCTACTCTTTTCCTAGCAATAACATTTTTTTTTAAGTAATATAGAGAGAAAAGAAAATTCCCAAACTAATCAAATGTGGGTTATGGATGGTTTCATTATGCTTGTGTCAAAGTTTATTAGGGAGGCCTGTTTTTTGTCTACATCTCATTGAGTTTACGGTTTATTTTGAGAAAAGTGTGGTAAATCATTCCAAAAATATCTGACATGCTGAAGGCTTAAAGCTTTCTCAGTGTAAACCTGATTTGAGTTTTTTTCTTGTCTTCCAAAAACTTACTGCTACTGGACTTCTTAAATGGGGATTTAATGATGTTAGAAACACTGTATTTATTATTTTTGACTCATGAAAGCAGATCCAGTCCAAACAGAAAATTCTTGTTGAATTATTTCTCAATTCCCTCACTATAATTTTTGATGCAAGAATGTGGCAACTTCATCCCATTTTTCTCCCTCATTTCTGCTCCCTTATCCTTATGCCAACAACCTATGGTGGCTTCAATTTCTAAAACTTAATAACTGTCTTAAAATAAAGATATTTTTATCCTCTCCTTCCCAGAGAAATACCCCATTTGTGTCACAATGCTATCTTGTCATCCTGAAATAAGCACATCTGGTTTTCCTTTGCTTGTCTGCATTCTGAAGAACATCACGTGTATATCTGTAGGGCTCGGCCCTCTCACCAGACCTGTTTGCACCAGGAGAAGCACAGTGCTTTACTGAACACTTAATTAAATCAGAATTAGCCTTGTATTTCTGCATGGACCACTCTACTGGTTTGGACTAGATCCATAACGGTACTCTAGTCTACCTCATCTGCCCCACATACACATGCACACAGACACACTGAGTACCTTTTCAGAGGTCTGTGCATAGGTTTGCTAGACAGATATAAATCCAGACCAAAAGGGACTCCAAACATGCAAGTGTTGCACAGGTAGTAGTTCTGGTATGTCTGTCTCACACGTGATCTACTATACATGTCTATACATGCTGTTGTTAGGAAATGTGATAGATGTACAAATAAACATACCCTCGCTCTCTGCCTTCCAGCCTTCTTGTCTGGCTTCCTTTCCTTCTGTATCCTATTCCCTCCCTTCTGCTACCCGTTTTCCTTGGTAATCTCTTACAGTCAGCCCATCTCCTTTGTTAGAACATCCTTTTTCTACCGTTAAGTTTTTTATTTTCCTCTCCAGGATATCTCTGTCTTCATTGAGCCCTTATTCTACTTTCCAGTGTCTACTTCTGTTCATCACAGTGACTACACACTGTGACGAACAGTCCTCCTGTGGCAGAAACATAGCTCAATCTTTTCTATCTCCAGTTTCAGCAGCTGTGTTTCTTTTTCCCCTTGTCTTGTGCTTCTTTGGAGGGAATGAGAGTGAGGGTAACAAGGATTCTTCCATTGGGTCCCTATATTTTCACTGAGGACAGAGTACAACTACTGCAACCTCACACATATGGAGATGCCGAAGGGACTATCATAAATGGTGCTTTGCTCCTCAGAATCTGGAACTGTCATGTATATACCTATAACATGGAAGTATCTCTCTGCTAAGTTATGTGATGATCCAGATCAAAAGAATTTTCTTCCTTATTGAAATCTCGGGATTTCATGATTATCTTCAGAAAACCTTTTGATTTTATTCACCATAAAACCCAAGGCTTTTTAACTGTTTTGAAGAAGTTCACAAAGCCTTACTTCCATTTGTTGTCTCTTTCCCTCAAAAAATACTATTAAGTAGATGATAGACTGAGTTTATAAGCAACAGCTATTCATTATCTCTCTAGTGCCCCAAACAATACTGCAATTGGGAACCATCATTCAGTGTCTTCATTCTGGCTTATCCACGCTCAGTGCTGGCTGAAGAGTTAGGGAGTTAAACTTCAGATGGAAGCCCTGCATTTTTGGGGTCACTGGGACACATCCCTGCTTTTTTCTTCAATGTTTCTGGACAAATTGCTGCACAGCTACAACAGATGTGATTTGCTGGTCCTCTAAACCTTCCTGTGATTTTTTCTTTCAATTTCTTCACCCAAGAATATCAAAATAGCTAGGTAAATGCAACAATTGTTGAATTACAGAAAAATCACTCTTCTTCAATTGTGTGTACTGTGGGGCTGGAATTCAAGAGTTTAACAGCTGTAAATATGCCACAGTTCACTCAGATGTGTCACATACCATAATTCTTTTACTGTTGCCACAGCAATTGACCTTAAAAGGCTGCAGGGCTTGAGGAGTTCCTTTAAGATTCTTTTTCTTCAGTTCTGTTTTTCTGAACTGAATAAAATAACTGTGGTTATTTTGTTACTCCCTGTATTTGACCTTGGTGATAAACCCTTAGGGTGAAATCCTGACCCTACTGAAGTCAATGGCAAAACTCTCATTGACTTCAGTGGGGTCATGATTTTGGCCTTTTTATGCAACACAAGTTTCTATCACTTACTTTAAGATGTACTTAACTGTGCTGTATAAGCATAGCAGGACTTAATAAAATCAATTTAAAGACACCATTTCATAGCTATTATCCTTTATGTTTCTTTTCACCTTTAATAAATTATTCTTAATTAATGGGGTATTGTTTATTCTTCCTTGTTTTTCCTTCCTGCTTTTGGTTGTTAGTTTCTTCTGTTTGAGAAATTGACAAAACCAAACACACATTTAATCCAGGTGGTCTGAGTGTGCCAAAGAATTATGACTACACCATAAATTTGGGGAACAGGACGAGATCAAAGTCCTTTCATTCTCCTCCTGCCTCCTCCTTGTGACCCTATGTGTGAATATGAGAAGGTCTCTCTTCATGTGAACAGGTGGTAGGAATAAGACTGAAGAAATGCCTGGATCTTCAGTGTTCCTTCTCCAAATGAGCAAACAAAATTACAGGCAAGGACATAAGAATCTGAGTCATTGCACCTCCTGTTCTCTAGACACAGGTGCTCCAGCTGCTCAACCTAATAGTCTTTTCTGTCTAGCTTTCTCCCTGTACCTTTTTCTATCATGCTACTAAAGAAAAAGCATCAACTGGAAAGATAGCCTTAAAACCCACCTGATATAAATAAACATTCATTCAAAACCCCATTTAGGGGTTTTCTGTCTTTTCATGTAGAATCTCCATTTGCATCTCTCTTCTAGCAACTATTGCCTTGCAGTATTTCAAATCCAAATATTTTTTGATAGAGATAGATTGTTAGGACTGAGCAGACACTGAAGACACAAAGACTTGCACCAAGAAGATAATTTTCCTCCATCTTTCCTATTTTAACCTGCCTCCCAGCTGCTCTGTCTCTCCAGCCTCTATACGTTCTAAGCTGCCTCACTCCACAAATCTCTCTTTTTTTTTCAAGTCATCTTCATGTCTTCTACATGTCCCAAATCCTGCTACTCCTTTTTACTGTACAGAAAGAAGTAAATTTTGTACAGTAACAAACAGAGCAATTGCTGAATCATCTGTCTGATTGTTTATAAGGAGGCTTTGTGTAAGTACATGTACTTGCAGGCCAGCCAGGATCACTAGATTTTGATTTCTCTCTTCTTTTCCTCTTTTTTTTTTTTTTCTCAACATCTTTTGGGTTTTTCAGGAGTGGGGTATTTTCCTGTAGTGATTATATGCTCTCTTCAGATGCTGATTACCTTGCGTACTGGGATGTATATTGCTTATATTAGAAATCAAAAGCAGCATAATTAACCCATGTTCCCACCTCTTATCCAATGCAACAGTTCGGTGCCAATCCCTTGTGAGATGCAGCATAATTTTTAACTGCTCTAGACATAGCCTTCTGACACAAAACCGTTCCTCATTTTCTTTCTCCCTGATCCTACATTCGTTCTTCTTTCATGCTATTTAGTCTCCTCAAGAATGTATCTTGCTTTTTGATGTTCACTGGAAAAAGGACCAGAAGTAATGGCTATTCTACAGTTCTACAGTTTTGCCTTTTTGTCCAGATTCATATGGCTACTAGTGGGATCAAGAAACTTTGCTGCATGTTGTCCTTCAGCACAAAGCGTCTTGGAGACTCATTCTGAATGGGCAAACCTACATCTTTCTTGCTGGTGGCACAGTCTGACATGCAGAAATCCGAAACTAAAATGGATCTTGATTATCACTTCCTGTCAACTTTGTTTGAAAATGTTGATCCGAGTAATTGAAAAACAGGTTTCACATAAGTGCTTTTAAAAACTTAGTCAGTTTTAATAACACAGTCATATGTGCAGCTATAGCGTTCTGCAAAACTCATTTTCATTGCCCTACTGCTGAATAGCTGGAGAATAACACTGTGCAAATCCCTGGTTTCTGTTCCTTTAACTTTCTGACACTTTTCTGTTTGGTCTAATACTTCACATGCTTGGATATGACACAAAGGTACATTTTTGGTGGAAAATTTGAAAGAATGAGCTTGGCTTGAGTTCAGTTAGTTGATCTTTTAAAAAATGACATAAAAATAAGAACTCTCTTCAAAACTTAACTCAAAATGGTTAAAGGTGCCATTCTTCATGCCTGGCTTATAGAGAGCTGGATGAAAAATTAAAAATTATTGTGAGCAACTGGGCCCTGGATTCAGTGTATTCCCAAATAAACATTAAGAGCAACAGCTATTGTTTTAGTTACTGGGTTCTCAGGGGAGTTATGTGTATGCATTAAAATCCATAACTCGACTCCATGGTGCTATAACCAGAGGATTAGATCACACATGTAGAGATTTCATGTCTAAACACACCCAGATTTTATCTCAGCTGCTGCACACTGACAGCAAGATGCTCTTCCATCTCATCTGCCCACGGAAATGTGAGGGATATGTATAGCTCATATCATTTTATTGGAACAGAAATCAGCACTGTCTTGAACTTATTGTTCACTGTCCTCTGAGAGTCCCTCACATTAGGAAATTAATTGCGATATGCTGGAAGAGCATCCTGGGAACGCTTTGATTGTTTTAACTCCTGCCCCCAGTCTCTTACCCTCTGAATACTACATCACCTCTGTCACAGGCAAATTCCCATGATTGCCATAAAAGCAGAGGGGGGAAAAGGAATTTTTAGTGTCTTTAAATGGCTGAGTTTGCATGATGTAGGAAGTAAATATATTTGTAAGGATCCATCTAATTCTTTCTTGTGACATGTTTTAAATCTCCCCACCCATTTATTAAAACTGTGAAACAGAATGTTCTGGGTACTGAAAGTATTTGGTTAGTCTCAATATGTCTGGATATTGCAAAAGTGCTGAGGATGTTATCATGAAACTTATGAGCTACATCGTATCTGCACCTGGAACAAAAGCTGGAGTTGATCTGTTGATTTTTTGCAGCTTTGTGATTTTGGGACTGACAGGGCCTGATGCAATCTAGACTTATTTTAAGAGTGCCTGCCAATCCCCATTTCCTCCGCACTGGAGATGAAATTGAATGGGTCCTGTAAACACCAGTCAGTGCAGAAACTCTACAGCCACTGTGGTCATTTCCAGGCTGCTATAGAGCCTTATGCTATGTGGTGACAGTGTTGCTGGGTGGCTCAGAGTATTTTCAGGAACAAAGCAATAAACCTACCCAGCAAAGTGTTCAGTGTGTTTGCCAGCTAGCCTTGCTCTGCTACTTAAGTTAGGGTCTGAGAAGTCAGTTCTGCCTAACTGGAGGTACAAATTAAACCCCCTACCATTTCCCCATGCCCTCCTCTCTTTGGACCACACAACTCCAGTTCAAAGGATTTATCTCAAGCTGTGAGGGAAAAGGTTGTGGGAAGAGCCCTGCTTACATTACTGGCAAAGCATCACTGGAATTAGTCTGGATTTTCACTCACATGGTACATATGTGAAAAACTATAAAATAATATGTTGTGCATATTTGTGAAAGACAGGTTTCTTCTGCAAAATGAATACATACAATAAGTCTAAATCTTGATGTTTCATGCTAATTCAACTATATTTTGCTTCCTGGATTTTGAAGAAATATCTCATTTTATTACATTTTTCCTGGGGAGTTTCTCAAGGTGTAAAATAGCATGTTGTATCAATGCATATGCAGTTAAAATGTCACCTGGGGGCCACATTTGGAATACTTTACTCTTTTAGACAGGGAGTCATTTTAGACTGAAATTATACTACTTATGAAATTCATGTATTTGTCAATGTTGTGAAATTTGGATCCCCATCTCAGTGAGACAGTTGTTGATACTACTATTACTACTAAGGTCCAAAAAAATACTTCCACAAATAAATGCTCACCCATGTGAGTAATTTCTAGTCTGGCCAAAATAGCCCATGTTATTGTAAAATGGAGTCAAAATGAGAATGTGTCAAAATGTGACACAACCTCTTCTGATCTATGAGAGCTGAGAGACATAGCTGATCTGCAGTTACTTAAGAAATGGTAGGAAATCATTTGCTTCTCTGCCTCAGGGACAGGGAAAACTCACCAACAGTTAATCTTGCAGTACACACTTTTCAGAACTTCTGAGGATGATGGGGCACTAAGCCTGTGGGGTACTGAAGTAACATGATAGACGTTTTGTGCTGACACACAAAGACATGGGACAGATCTATGCAACAAAGAGTTGTTTCAGTCTGACCTTTTGTTCCTCAGGAAGTTAAAGAAGCTCTTCAGAAAGATGAAGGATGAAAGAACTGAGCCAAAGGAAATGCACACCAACCAATCGAAGGACCCACAGCAATGGGATCTTGACTATATCTTGGAACCTTTCACTGGGCTGACTCCAGAATACATGGAAATGAGTAAGTTTTTGGAATTCCCTTCCCTTTCTGCAAGAACTGTACCTTTCCATAGGATCAATCACCATATATCATGTGACTGAATGTCATAACTTGGTATAAAACAAACAAACAAAAAAAACCTCAAACACTTGCAGCTTTGCAAAAATTGCATAAAAGACAGCAGGGCTATGATACTACCACATTACCAGCACAGCAGCACTGATGAGTCCTGGTATCTGCTAATGCTTATACTGTGGGAGTCTGGTATCCCCAGATGAGAACAGTGCATAGAAGCCATGCAACCCCTCCATCACAGAATAGCTAAGGTTGGAAAGGAGCTCTGGAGTTTAACTAATCCAATCCCCTGCTCAAAGCATGGTCAGCTATAACATGTTGCTCAGCACCTTGTCTAGTTTTCCAGGTGGGTTTTCAATATTTCCAGGGATAGACACACTACAGCTTGTGTCTCTGTCACATTCATTCCTGTAGTTGATCACCTTTACAGTAATAAAGGTTTTTCTTAAATTTAAGCTGCATTTTCTTAAATTTAAGTTGCATTAATGCATTTATGCCCATGGTCTCTTGTCCTTTCACAAAGGGCATCCCTGAGAAGAGTCTGGCTCTGTCTTCTTTAATCCGCCCAACAGATATATGAATACATTGGTAAGATACCCTAAGCTTTCTTGTGCTACATAACCCCAGTTCTCTCAGCTTCTCCTTATATGTCAGGTTTTTCAGTCCCTTAACTATCTTAGTTGCTTTTCACTGGATTCACTCTAGTATGTCCATGTATTTCTTGTACTGGGGAGCATAGAATGGGAAACAACACTCCAGGTGTGGTCACAGTAATGCTGAGTAGAGGGGAAGGATCACCTGTCTTGACCTGCTGGCAATGCTTTTCCTAATGCATCCCAGCAGTCTGTTGAGATTCTTTATCTGTGGCACATTACTGGTTCATGTTCACCTTGTCCACCAGGATGCCCAGGCACCTTTTGGTAAAGCTGCATCCCAGACAGTCTGTTCTCATTGTGTACTGGTGCTTGGGGTTATTCCTCCACAGATGCAAGACTTTGCATTTTCTTTTGCTGAACTTTGTGAGATTCCTCTTGATTTCTCCAGTCTGTTGAGATCCTTTTCAGTGGCAGAATATCCACCTGGAATAACTACTCACAAAATTAAAATTGCTCACTAATGTTTCCAATGTAGTAAAAATATGTAGATTCCAAAACATAAATATGTTGGAAATTGCCCTTTATAACAGAAAATTGTAGGAACATCTTTTTAGATTACTCAGATCATGACTGACAGTTAGACGATGTTGAACCATGTATAAGGCATTCCCAGCTATCGCTCATATACAACAGAAGAGCACCTTCAGCCTATAAGAACATCTTATCAATAGAGTAGAACAGAATGCAATACAATAAATACAATATTTCCATTGGAAGGGACCAACAATGATTATCAAGTCCAATTGCCTGACCAATTCAGACATGACTAGAAGTTATCAAGGGCATTGTCCAAATGCTTCTTAAACACTGACAAGCATGGGGCATCGGTCTACTCTCTAGGAAGTCTATTCCAGTGTTTGACCTTCCCTTCAGTAAAGAAATGCTTCCTAGCATCCAGTCTAAACCTACCCTGCTGCAGCTTTTAACCATTCCCACATGTCCTATCGCTGGATCCCAAGGGGAAGAGACCAGCACCTCCTTCTCCCTTTCCCCTCCTCAGGAAGCTGTAGAGAGCAATGAGGTCACCCCTCAATCTCCTCCAGACTAGACAAACCCAAAGTCCTTAGCCGCTCCTAATGACATTCCTTCCAGACCTTTCACCAGCTTTGCTGATCTCCTCAAGGATGCATTCATCCTTCTTAAATCATGGGGCCCAGAACTGCACACAGCACTCAAGGTGGGGCCGTACCAATGCTGAATACAGCAGGATGGTCACCTCTTTGACCGGCTGGTTATGCTGTGTTTGATGCACCCCAGGCTGTGGTTTGCACTCCCGGCTGCCAGGGCCCACTGCTGACCCATTCTGAGCCTGCTGTCAACCAGCATCTCCAGATCCCTTTCTGCAGGGCTGCTGTCCACCACTCCTCACCCAATTTATACTTGTGCCTGGCATTACGCTGTCCCAGGTACAGAATCTGGCATTTGGACTTGTTAAATTTCATCCCATTAACCACTGCCCGATGCTCCAGTCTATCTAGATCCCTCTGCAAAGCCTCTTGTCCCTCCAGAGAGTCAACAGCACCTCCCAGTTCGGTATCATCAGCAAACATTAATGGTCCATTCAAGTTCTGCATCTAGATTACTGATAAACATATTGAAGTGGCCCTACAACTAAGCACTGATGAACATTGCTGGTGACCAATTGTCAGGCAGATGTATCCCATTCACTACAATCCTTTGAGCCCTGGCGTTCAGCCAGATCTTCACCCGGCGCACCATGAGCGTGCTCATCCCAGTTGGACAACTTTGCCAGAGGGATGCTGTGAGGGACAGAATAAAAAGCCTTACTAAAATTCAGAAAAAAACACATCTACTGCATTCCTATCATCCACTAAGCAGGTGATTTTATCATAGAAGGATAACAAAGTTTGTAGAATTGCAGAATGGTTTGGGTTGGAAGGGACCTTAAAGATCATCTACTTGGAACACCCCTGCCATGGGCAGGGACACCCTCCACTAGACCAGGTTGCTCCAAGCCTCATCCAGCCTGGCCTTGAACAATTCCAGGGATGGGGCACCCACAGCTTCTCTGGGAAACCTGTCCCACTGCCTCCCCACCCTCTCCAGGAAGAATTTCCTCCTGATATCTAATCTAAATCCCTTGTCTTTCAATTTAAACCTGTTCCCCCTTGTCCTGTCACTACAGGCCCTTGTAAAAAGTGTCCCCCCAGCTTCCTTGTAGACCCCCTTCAGGCACTGGAAGGTGCTATAAGGTGTCCCCGGAGCCCTCCCTCTCCAGGCTGAACAAGCCCAACTCTCCCAGCCTGTCCTCATGGCAGAGGGGCTCCAGCCCTTGGAGCATCTTCATGGCCTCCACTGGACTCACTCCAACCAATCTATATCCTACTTGTGTTGAGGGCTCCACAGCTGGATGCAGCACTCCAGGTGGGGTCTCACGAGAGCAGAGTAGAGGGGGAGAATCCTCTCTCTCGACCTGCTGGAAAAACAGCAAGAGAGACAGAAATTAGTTTAGATTAGTTTAGATCACTGTTTACAGTGAGCCCGTGTTGACTGTGCCTGATTATAGCATTATTCTTTAAATGCCTTTCAAATAGTACCCAGTATAATCTTCTCCATACATTTCCAGGTACTAAGGTTAGACTAACATGTCTATAGTTTTCTGGTTATCTTTAAATCAGCAAGGAACTCCCCAGACTCTCAAGACCTTTGGTAGATGATTGACAGGGGTCCTGCTGTAACGTCAGTTGAGTGCTTCAGTAATCTGGGATGAATCCCATAAGGCCCCACAGAGTTGTGAACATTCAGCTGATACAGTTGGTCCCTTATAATTCAGTGTCCATAAATGGAAAGTCACTGTTGGTGGCTTTCCACAGTCATGGTCCTCTGACTTAGGAGTCTAAGCAGCCCAAATCAGATGAAAGGGACTGTGGAATAGGGAATTGTTATTTATTTTACCCATGTGATTAATTTTACTCATGGAGAGGTGATCTGGCCACACTTTCTAAGGAAATCTAGGGCATAGGGATAGGGAATTATTTCTCAGCCTCCCACCTTTCATGCCAAACTTTACCAGCACATTCCCTAGTTTTTTTAAATAGCATGTGCATACTTCCTCTACATCTACTACCCTGCTGGAGTGACTGACATCACTATTATGCATTGCTAGACATTTGGTCGTTCAAACCCATGTAAAGTAGGACCATCTCTATTAAATTCGATAGTAGTATAATTTTGTAAAGCTGGTCGCCATCGTGTATATATCATCTATATGTACATATGTGCTGCTGTTTCTCACTACTTAAATTGCTGCTAAACTATGACAGAGATCAGCACTTTTCCAAGGTTGCTCCACAGTATGCTTTTCCACATTAGAAGAGGTGTGTTGGTGGAAACTCAGGTGAGACTGGAACCAATTCTTTCTTGAAGTGACGAGATGCCACCAGTTATATATTTGGTAACCACACCATCAGGTCAGGGAGACAGCAGTTCCTCATCTGCACTATGTGGGATCCAGGACCTGGATCCGCTGCTTCGCAGAAACGCCTCTCTCAAGATGCAACATCTGTCAGAGAGGAACTGTATGCACTTTTTAATCCGCAAGTGCTGCTGGCATCTTAGTGACTTGATCCATAATTTGCATATCCTTAAAAAGCTCTCTGATTTAGGTTCTGAGTTCAGTGTGGCCACAATAAGTCATTTGATATATAGCATCGGAGAGTTTTCTGCTATCTGTTAGTCAAGGAAGAATCTTTAAAGCACTAAGTTTATTCAAATAAAATGTCATTCATAATTTATTTTCATTTTATCATGTTTGGCACTGTGCCACTGTCCTCAGTAGCTATAATTTGGAAGTCTGGTCACTTTGGCATCTTGATTGTACTTTGCTCAAGAGAAAATGTGACTCTATTGTCCAAAGTTGCACTGATACTTATGAAATAATATTTGGAATTCTGAATACAGTTTTTGGCTTCTATAAATGGATGCAGAGAGCAAACCCAACAACTAGGTATTTTTGGCCTAATTCTGCTTTGTAAGAAACCCTCTGTTGTCTCACTTCATTGAAAACTGAGATGGTTTGGTCCCATTAATCTCCATGCATCCATCTCTATTCATCCACTGCTCCAATAGGAGTACAACACAAATGAATTAACAGAGGACAAATATCAAGCGTCAGATAGAAAATTCCAGAATGAAAGAAATACATGCTTCCTTTCTTATTCTAAAGTGTGTTTGCTATAAACTCCAAGGAATATCTCTATGACTCAACAGAATGCAGGACAGAGGTGTAAATAATCCCCAAATAACTCAATCTTTCAGGACTGGGACACAATCCAACTTCAGCTGTCCTCAGGGAAACAAAGCTGAAAGGAAGCAGCACACAGGGATGTTGGGGAGTAAGTAAGAGGCCAGGGTCTTCACACCAGATGCAAACCAAAATTGCAATGTACCCTTCAGCCCTGTAGCTGCCTCATGAGTAGACCCTGGAGAGGCAGTGCAGGAGAAAGAGGGAATGGTAGGTGGGGTGTGGGGGGGTGAGGAGCAAGAGGAGAAATAATCTAAGCAAACCCAAGCTTTAGGGCATAAAAGTATTCAGGAGAGAAGCACAGCTTGTCAATGAGCATGTTATCTAAAACCAGACATCTGTTAAATATTGTATTTGACAACTCCTGTTTTAACAAGCTACTATTCTCAAAACATCTGAAAGAGAATGCATTATCTAACCAAAAAAAGTGAAAACCATGTATGTTTTATATATATATATATATTTATACATACATTTATAATATTCTATATAGTGACGTATTTATGTAAATATATAAATATGTATGTGTATATATATATGATGTATTTTATATAATGGCAGATTTGGGGTCTCTTTTATGGATATGTTTATGGATCTGAACTTCACCCTCTGTAGTGTCATTAAGTGGACATAAAGAAGCCTTCACCTGCCATCATCTTTCTCTGAACTCTTTTGACTAATTTTAGGATCTGTCTGTTCTGTTGCAGACGCTATTACCTTGTCCCCTTCTGCACACAATGACACTTTGTTGAAAAAATGTCCTTTAGAATTGATTTTTTCCATGCATTACATCAAACCAAGATGACTTTTACTCCTGGAAACTTTAAGCAAACTCCTTTTCAATTTTTGATATAAATGATGATGAAAGAATATAGACATTCCCCCTTGTAAATATTTTCATATGTTTTTATGCTCAGGCATTACTCAGAAATATCTGCACATCCAAAATTTCCTGGTTAGCTGGTTCTCTCTAAGGGCAAGGACCTTCGGTTATTGGAAATAAACAAACAGAATAAATACTACTGTTTATAAATATTTAATTTCTTGTCCTTGCACATCTGTGGTAGTTAATATTATTCATTCTGGGAGCTACAGCACATGATTGGTTGCAGCATGAATGGCTAATTACAGTAAAAGCCACTGGCAGGATAAGACTTTTTACCAGATATGATGGTCCAGAGACAGTTGAGTATGCTCTGTGGTAATAAAGAAGTGTGTCTGACTGATGCAGAAGCAGGATGGACCCTCAAGTGTGTTATGAACTAGAATCTCCCACTTTCCAATTATATACTGGTGCTTTCTCCTAACTGTAGTTGAATCTAATGCAAAGCATCCAGGTGTGGGAGGAAGGTCTTTCCACTCTCTGTTACCTGTGGCAGACTCCCATAGCATCTATGAGAATTCCATTACCCTGATTCAGGACATCTGTGTAGGAGACCACCCTTTATTCATTGCTGAGGACACCACTTGGATGCGAAGGTCTGCCTTGTTGGAATAACTTGTAGTATCAGAGACTAAGCAACTGATGTTATAAGTCATTGGACACTAAGCCTCTATTTTAGATTAGTCCTTTGTGCATAGATAATAAATAATGTTGGGTGCCTCATCCTGCAGTCATTCAGGGATAATTAGATAGATTCCCTGCGAATGAACGACTAATCTTAACATTTGTTTATAACAGGAGAATTAGCTTCTCAAGAGCATAGCTCAGTGAGCCTTGCAGTGTGCCACAGCAAGCTATGCCCTGCCCGTGGGATTTGAGACAAATGAAACCCAAGCTGCACCTCCCCAGCCCACTTGTTGCCCCGGGTCTGTACCACTGCACTCAGCTGTCAGGTTCACTGCAGAGTGACTCAGACCACCCATGCCGGGAGGAAGTACTTTGTGCAGCTCAGCACCGAACCTGTCAGCCGGGATTGCTGTGACGGGCATCAAGCTGGAATGGTGAGGCAAAGGGCAGTTGCACACCTTATTTACCTCTATTTTCTAAATTTTTTTGGAGAGGGGTAGGAAAAGGAAAAAATGCAGCAAGTGCAGAGGAAGCATTTTTTCCCCCTGAATTGCTTAAAAAGGCAGAATGACTGGGATGTAAGAAGAGGTATGATATTACGGAGAAGAGAGAAACCTACTGTTTCAGAACTTAGTTGTTAAATTTCACACTGATTTACTCTGGCAAGCTCTCACTAGTATCAATGGCTATCTGCTTAACCAGGAATGAAACAGCTGAATTAAAACCTGTAGACTGGGCTTGCTGTAGCCTTTGGCTTCCCTCATCCAAATGATGATGAGCTTTCATGCAGACACAGGCATGGACAGATTATATATCTGTGTGTGAATATCCACCACATTCAGGTTTACCCTGCCAGGATGCTCCTACTTTTAAGGATGGGTGACATCTTTAAGACTACACAGAAAGCCTCTGACCAAGTTGAGACCCTGGACTCCAGGTCTGCCATTCGCTAGGCTGTATCATGATCACAGTCCTTGCCTTTTGTACTGATATAGTGATTCTTCTACTCATTTCTATCAAAAGAGTTGACATGTGCCTTTTGTGAAGAAAACCTGCAGTCTGGCACGCTCTCCATGTGGCAAATCATATATTCCCTTTTCATTCCCTTATGAAGCAGATTAGCCCTCATGAAGTGCCACTTCTCTAAGGGATAGAGTTGGGAGCAGTATCAGGGTGCATTTTGCAGTATGATATGACATAGGTAAAGGAGTTTTTGATGATGTCTGTCCCACTTCAATCTTGGAATGGCCATTTTAAAACTGATGGGATTTCCTTTTGTTCTGATTTATTATACCACGAATCCTTAAGCCTTGTAGCTGAGAGGCTGTAGAAAGCTTTCTCATAATTTGGACTAAATATCATGGGAATGGGGAACAATACTTTACGCTGGCCTGTTGACTTCACATCCCTCCTCCCCATTCACAAACCCACGAATTTGCTGGGAGGTCTCTCTGCCCCGTGAAGATATACCCAGAGAATTAAGGCTACTTCTCATTTTGCTTTTTTAGGTAGGAAAGATGATATACTGAGGCTTTGGGCTAATAATTTGTGTCACTGTTTCCTGGCCCAAAATAAAGACTGAAAGATTTTCTTAAACCAAGGCTTAAAAAAAAAAAAAAGAAATAGGTAGCTAGGAGAAAGCTGGGAAATATGAGGTAAAAATTTATTTTCTTTTCATAGACAAAATCTTCTATTCATAAACTGTCATTCAAGTTCTCTTGAAAAATTGTGCTACGATGGTCCTAAATGACTGACAGAGACTTGACAGCTGCAGTGTGGAAGCAAGAGACTGGCGAAAATTTAGGGTAGCAAGTGGCAGTAATCATGGGTTTACGGGTTCTGACTCTTGCACAAAGTTGTATTTCAACCGTTATTATTTATGAAAGTGAAAAATCTAACTAGAAGCAGGTCCAGCAAAATCAAGTACATGACTTTGATGTAACATAAAGCAAGCATCAAGACCAAGTTTTAAGGTAAAAGTCATATATAAATCTTTTATATATATATAAATAATTAATAATCTGTAAATGTACAGCAAGCATCGAGACCAAGGCATAAAGGACAAGCATCAAGACAAAATTTTAAGGTAAAAGCCATATATAAATCTTTTATATATATATGTAAATAATTAATAATCTGTAAAACGAGAGTGTTAAGCCCAAAGTCTACAAGTCAGGCAGACTTCCATTGACTTCCATGACATTTTACAGACACCAGTGGTGTGGGAGGAAGAGGCCAACACTTCACGCTGACAAATAAACTCCAAGTTTTCTTTTGGGGAAAGCTTTCATGGGTCATTTCTTCAATGAGCTGAACTCTGTTTTCAGTCAGCAGACTGTGCTGAACTTCTCTCTTGAACAGGCCTTGTCAGTCACTGGCAAGTCTGCACGTAGTTTTGATTTGTACCAGTGAAATTTGTGATGACTATTTGTTTTCATACGATTACCTGATGTATATTTTTATTTCTTAGCAGACACTCTTAAGCAGAGAAACAATGTTCCTGAATGATCAGAAAATTTTGCCTAAGGAATCCTGAAACATAAATTGTCATTGTTAATGTGTCAGATTTGTCATTAGCACTTTCTGTTTCTAAAACTCGTCAATGACTTTTGACCCAGCCCAATATACCAGCCTATATCCATTCCCAAAGTAGGTAGCACGTACTGCAATTTCCTCGTTCATCTGGCAGCAACTTGCAACACGTGTAACTAGCCTGCAGTGATAGGAATTGTCAAGAAATTGATATTTAGAGTAGCAATTAATATTGCTAATGAAACAAACTATGAAATCAGCTCCAAAGACAGGTAAATTATGTATGTGAATGTGTGAAATGTATACCACTACTGTTTGCTTGAGAAGACATTGACATCAGTAATGCCTTTCAGATTCTCATTTCACTTGGTCTTCCCTTCTCGAGTCTAAGCCCTCGAAGAGTCGAAGGTTAATTTGGCAATTAATTGAAAACATTTTTTTCTCAAAGAGAAATAATAATAAAGGGTTTTATCATCCAACTTATGTTAAAAATCAATGACAACGCTCCCTTTTGAATTTTAAAAAGAAAATTATCAGAACCAATGTCTGTAGCTACCGACTAGTACAAGGATTAATCTTAGAGGTTTGAAAGAATTTCCCCTAAAGCAGGAAAAGCCATCAAAAAGACAATGTGTGAGGCAGCAAAATAATAATAAAAATGGAATCGTTGAAGAGAAACCTGCATTTTTTTATAAACCCTCTAATGAGGATGGATTTGAAAATACCAATTCAGCCTGTTGTGTGTAGGCTTCTTGCCTACATTTATTACAGAAGAGTAGTAAATTATACCTTTTCCTTAGTTTCTCAAGCAGGCTTGGCCGTATATTGAAAAATTTCTTCTTAGGGCTTGGAAAGTTGCTTAGCAGAGGAGTGATACTTCCACTGTTTGCTTCCAGTAAAACATGATACTATGACAGATATTATTGATACAGTAGTAAGAGAAAAAGCAACAGAATCATAAACAATTACCTTCTCTTAGGTTATGTTGTGATGTAAAAGATACTAGGGTTACCCATGCTACTCAGTGTGTAAATCTGGTAAAGCCTGAGTGATATTCACTGTGGAAGGTTTCATGCTGGGGACTGATTCTGTATCCCTTACACAAGAACACTAACCAGCACTCTCCAGATCCATAATTTGAATGCCTTGATCTGTGCTCTTAATGATAATTTGGAGACCAGAATTAGAGGAACAGCATGTACTCCATCTTTCTTAGTTGAGGCTGGGTTCTTTTCAGGCCCTGTGCATAGAAGTATAACTTCTGTGAAACGTGGACTTTCTGAGAAGTCCTGTGGTATGAAAGACTTCTCCTGATGCTGTTTGTCTTTTATAGTTTTTGTCCCAGGGGCCAGCCAGCATAAGCCTGTGTGAGATGTTGCAGGTATGGCATCAGGTGTGGAGAACATCATGGGCTGTCTCTGAGGCCTTTGCTTCTTTCCTGCATAAGTCAGAAAGTAAAGGTGCCTTGTCCTGGGCACCAATAGTATGTGGTCTGGGTATTTTTGCTCATCAGAAATAGAGTCTGTGTCACTGACAGCACATCTAGTCTCCTGCTTTGGTGGTCCAGAAGAATGGGTTTATTTCCCTTTGACTTCCCCTTATACACAGCCTTCAATCATTTTGATCACTATCTTGTGCCAGGAGGCTGGATAATGTTCATCCCTGTTGTCTCCAGGCTGGCCTGGAGAGGCAAGTAGGGAATATCTGAAAGAGGCTAGATGTCCAGAAGTCCAACCCCCGCCACAGGTCTTCTTAGCCTTTTGCCCCAAAGCATAAGAGAGTAATCACCTAAGTCAGGTAGGGCTCCTGTGTGGGATCATAGAGTTGTGACATAAGCGTCAACGTAGAAAGTGTATTCCAGGGTTGCCACCGAATCCTCCAGCCAAAAGTAGGATATCTCCATGTCAGCTATTCTTGATGGAACAGTCTTTGTGACTGCCTTAAAAGTGTTGTAAATGTTTACACTCTGACTGGACAGCATCCACAGAACTCCAGGATGCTGTGACTGGATTGCTTCTGGGACCTGAACTACACAGCAGGGATTCTTCTCTTCTTAATCCGTGCAGCTTTGTTGACATACTCATTTTACAAATACTGACTGAACTAAACAAGTGCCTTTCAATTGCTGAGGCGGTTCACAGACTGCTTGTTTTGGATGATTGTTTGCTAGTTTACTACACAAGACCATCTAAGTTATGGCATGCTGGGTTTTGGGGTGGGGGGGAAGGTATGTATGCCTGCTTTTTACATCATTCACACTTTCATAAAAAGAAGGCTAGAAGTTTGAAGAGTTTTCAAGATGGCCACACAAACACTTCTGGCGTAGAGTTTTCTAAGACATGTTTACACAATTGTCCAGAAGTCCTTTGCACATTCCTCCAGGAACTTGGAAAAAAAAAAAAATTCCCAGGCAATGTATAAAAGGAGCTGCAAACAACATCAAAGCAAATGCGTGTGTGGTTTATACTTAAAGTACTGCTTTTATTTTAACCTTTTTTTTTTTTTTTTTTTTCAGAAGCCTCCCAGCTCTATTCCTGCTAAATTCACTTAAAACCAAATAAGGCATATTTTGGTGCTATGTATTTTTCTAAGTGTTTTACATTTTTGGGGGATATTACTCAAACATCTGGTTTTGTTTCCTTGTTAATTCCTTTTCCTGACTCTGAACATAAAATATTTGGGAAAGTATGATTTCAAGGATAGGGTGTTTGTATGCTTTGAAAAAGCTCCATCTTAGTGTATGTTAGGATACACTCTTTATCATAAAGCAAAACACTGAGAATGAAAATCAAAAGGACACATATACAATACAGAGATAATACATTGTTGTGCAAATAAGTTGTCACTGAAAAGCAGGAATGTCAGTCACAAGACTTGTAATCTGCGCACAAAAAAAGATGCATGCAAGAGAAGATCCTGGAGAAAACTTTTTTATCAGTTGTAGGCTGTGACAACAGTGCTTAAGGATGTGATTTTAAGGTAAACAGTTGTTTACCTTAAACGAAAACCTCTGATTTTCACAAAGAAGTGGAACAGATTCCTCCCATAGTGGAAAGAGAACTTACACAGGGATTTTCTGAAAAAGAAACCACAATAAATAGGGACTCATACACACCCACGCTTTTTCTATACTACTATTTATTCAATCCTGAAGTGCAAGTCAAAGTTAGATTTATTAGTTTAATCTTATTGGGATTACTGCCTTTGCATTTGAGTAGCATTCTTTTCTGTCTCTTTCCTCTTCTTCTACTCCTCATTAGTTTTCTGGGATAATAAACCTCTCTCACTTCCCTGAAGTATTACTTTAAAATAATGTAACATTTTTACAAGAAAATGATCCAGTCTCCTGAGTAACATTCACCACTGATGTCTCCTGCTTTCCATGGAAGACACAGCCTTTTAGGCGATTTGTTAATTAAAAATATAAAAATCATCCCTTTTCAGACTCTAATTTTTGTAGAATCATAGAATCATTTAGGCTGGAAAAGACTTTTAAGATCATCAAGTCCAAATGTCAACCTAACCCTGCTAATACTACCACTAAACCATGTCCTTCAGCACCTCGTCCACACATCTCTTAAATACCCCCCAAGGAGGGTGACTCAACCACTTCCCTGGGCAGCCCATTCCAATGCTTGACAACCCTTTCAGTGAAGAAAATTTTCCTCATATCCAGTCTAACCTTCCCCTGGCGCAACTTGAGGCCACTTCCTTTTGTCCTATCACTTACTGCTGAGGATAAGAGACTGACACACATCCCACTGCAATCTCCTTTCAGGTAGTTGTAGAGAGTGATAAGCTCTCCCATGAGCCTCCTCTTCTCCAGGCGAAACAATCCCAGAATGAGGGTTTAACCCAGATGAGATTTACCCTACTGAGGTAGATTCTGAAGAGCCACTGAAAGGAGGAATAATTAAAGATACTCTGCCCATCCAAAAACTGTAGAAGCTTGCTTGAAGGGACTTGGTTTTCTACTACATTATTCCAAGTTTCTCTAGAGCACTGAGAGATATCAGAAAAACAGTTTTGTCAGCACTATGCTTTTGCAGGGTGACATTGGAAAATAACTTGTTTGCATGAAGGTCATCTGATGTCCTAGAAAAGAGCCATAATTCACTCAGAAAACAATGTGGGTGCTGAGCTGAACTCTGTGGTGCTAGTAGTCTGGTAGTGGGAACAAGATACAAAATGTGCAATCCACTTCAAAGTGAGACGGTTTTCTTTGGTTGTTTGGCTGCTTGGTTAGTTGGTTGGGTTTTTTCCCTTGTGGAAGAAGCCAGGCTTAGTTGTGCATCTGCTCTAGCAAGCATGAAGAACTCAGGAGGTCTGTGCTTTGTTGCAATACTACTTGTTCTTTAGGAAAGTTGATTAGTGCTTTCTTTCTCTCAGACTAGTCTACCCAAATTACAAACCCAGCAAAATAAAGTGACAGTAGCATTCTTCTTTGCTAGGACTTAAAAGAGGAAGATTTATAACTTTGGAGGATATCAGTGACATAAGGATGGATCAAAATGCTATACAACACCACAGGCTCATGTATCCACAAAGATACTTATTTTGTTCCTGCTTTAATGGATTGTCACCAGGTTTTCCAAAGGAAGCTGGGAAGAAACTGTGACACCTTGTAGATTTTCTCCTCTTGTTTGCTTGTGTATCATTTTCCTTACAGACAAAAGGACAGGGAAGAACAGCACAGACTTAATCAGTTAATTACATATAAATGTAGAAGGATATACCCCAAACCCTTTGTCCTTTATTAAATTTAGTATTTACTTTGGCTTGTGGTTAGAGACTAGAAACATTATTAGGAACATTTATAAGGCATAGCGACAAATCTTTCTCTCTTTCATAGACTTGCGTTGTGATACTTACTACTGGGACCAAATTGTGAAGTGGAGTTTTATGGGTTTTGTAATCCAGAAAGCTACTCAACAAATTGCAGTCAGCTGCATTTATCAAGTCCCTTCAGGAGACATCAAAAAATCATTGCATATTTCTTTTCCAGTTATCCAGTTTGGCTTTGTCACACTCTTTGTTGCCTCCTTCCCTCTGGCACCTCTCTTTGCTCTTCTGAACAACATCATAGAAGTCCGCCTTGACGCTAAGAAGTTTGTTACTGAATTGCGGAGGCCAGACACTGTAAGAGCAAAAGATATAGGTAAGTGATGAATAAACATTACAGGGATGATAACAGAAAAGAATTCAATTAGGAAGCAGAAAAATTATAGTAAACCCATTAATAAGTTCTGTTTTTTACTTACAGGAATTTGGTATAACATTCTGAGCTGTATTGGAAAGCTTTCAGTTATCATTAATGTAAGTATTTGGTTACCTCAGTTTCTAACCATGATCTTGGGAGCTTATATTTTCCCTCCAACATAATTTAAAAGTTTAATTTTCTCAATTGCTACAGAAGACAACAAAATCTAAGTTATCCGTTCATTCTTGTGGAAGTGTAAAACATGTTTTAATTACAAAGGAGATGACTGTTCACTCATCTCATTCTCCCTATCCTTGTGTTATGTAGGACAGGAAGACTAATTCATATAAGAACAACCAAGGAAGGAGATGTAAGCAGGCAACAGTCCAGAAAATTGATAAAGATCTACTTCTCATTCATGCCCATTCTTTTTTCTGTTACTCTGTTAGTGTAACAGTTGGTATGAATAAAGAGGCTGTAAATATAACATCCTAGATTCTAGGAGCAGAAAGTCCTAAGATAGCATTAACATTTGTTCTGGTACATACAGGTATGGTTATGTCCCTAAACATTATTTCTTTGAGTATTTCTGTAAGAGCTGCTTTGTGCTCTTTTTTTTTTTGTGTGTGTGTGTGTGTGTGTTTTTTTGGTTGGTTGGTTGGGTGGAGTTTTTTTTCCTTAGGTTAAACACTCCCCAGTCTACAAAATCTTGGTGGAAAAACTTATTCTTTCATAGAACAATAATGATTAAATGAACATAATGTGTGTCTGGTACACAGACACATTGTGTTTATTGTTCTACATGTATTTCTTATGTAAAATTTGCTTGTATATACTTCAACATTAAAAAGATTCATGTCCTAAGAGCTCAGTCATAATATTATCTATAGGGTTTTTGATCCACAGATCATAGAACCATTTAGGTTGGAAAAGACCTTTAAGATCATGTTGAACCATAAAATATCACAGGTATCAAAGCACTTTAGAAAGGCAGATGACTGTCAATGCTGAAAAGGGAACTTGTGCAGAGGTGTTATGCAAATTATCTAGTACAATAGCTTCCAGCAGCACTCTGTAGCAGTATGTAAGCTATCATTACAACTGGGAGAACTATAATGCCTTCAGAAAAGCAATATTGTTTGACTTGGGTGAAACACTGTTCTCTTATGGCTTGGCAGTTTTCAGGATTTAAGTTAGGAAATTTGTGCATTCCTGCACATACCCAGAATTCGGCTGTCAGGTATATACTTCAGGTTTCCAGCACTGATCTGTGCTGGATGAACAAAACTGCAGCTTCTTCTTAGTTTTATCTGAATGCACTTTGCAGATTCACGACCCTTGATTATTTTCTGTGTCAAACAAACGAACATTTTTATTTCTTGGGGATTCCATTAAAAATATCAGTTGACTACTTTTTGTTGACAGAAATGTAAATATGTACATACCCAATTTTAAAAAATACTGAATGCCCAGTTCTGCTTTTCCATCTGAATAATATTGGTGCAGAAGGACTACTTAGAAAAATGTAGTTTTAAATGAATCTGATGAATACTTACTGATATGATCTAGATACTTCTGTGACTGATTCACTTCACTTCATAGCAGTTTTATACCAGCATGAGAATCACTGATGTCAGATGTGTAAATCTTGATGCAGAGGGGAAAATGCAGGATGACTACCTTGCGTTCAACCGGTTTATATCAGATAACACTGTAACTACACCATATTATACTCCAAATTACACCAGCTAGCTGTTATTCTTCTTGTAGTTTTGTAAAGCAAAGGATAAACTTCCCTATGGGTTCAGGGATGCAAAGAGTTAGAGGAATGTACAATACATTAATTGCTTTTGCTACTCTATGCTCTAAGAAATATTCCACTTCCCTAACTACAACCTTTCTCTGGAGACAGAGAGCAGGTTATTGTGAATTTATATATGTTCTGTACCAGGTCTGACCATTTAACTGTCACTTCATACCCATTTAACTTACTTGAATATGAAAATTATCACCTAAATTAACTTAATCTGAAACACATTAGACATAGATTTATGGCGCTGTTTTTTGGTTGTCGTTTGTTTGTTGTTTTTTGGTTTTTTTTGTCTCTCAGGCTTTTGTAATTGCTGTCACATCCGATTTCATTCCACGCCTTATGTATCAATATGCGTACAGTCAAGATGGAACCATGCATGGCTTCATCAATCACACACTCTCATACTTCAATGTCAGTCATCTCAAGGCTGGAACACAACCAGAAAGCTCTCCGTTTGCACAGACCATTTTATTCTGCAGGTAAAGTACTTCTAATGATGGTTTTTATAGGCAAGATAATTTCTTTGGGTCTTTTGTCAGACAAAAATTTTCAAAGTGGGAATTGATGATATTTGTAGCTTTAAAAAGGTAGTTTTAAGAGTAGGGATTTTAGAATGTTCTCACTATGTTAGAAGACCCCTAGAAGGGTTTTTGCAGTACATTAAAAGGCAAGATAATCAATTTAGGCAGACTTACTCAAATAAAAAAAAAAAAATCCTTTCTTTATTGAAAGACATAACTACCATTAAAAACAATGCGTTTTTAAAATGGACACCCACTAATTAGAACCAGGCTTTCTTTTTCTTTATTAAATTCGACCTTTACTTGATAAGATCTGAATTTTCAATATATTCTGCTCATCTTTAAAACCCACTCCGTTCCCCATGTACTTGTTTTATATTTCAGATGCATCTTTTCATACTGGGGAAACAAGGCTCAACTTCTTCTAAAATATGTCCAGAATGTCTAGTCTACTGCTCCCACAATGCAAATACCTATGGAGTAGTTCAGTTTTCCTGAGAAAACACTAACGTGGTTCCAGGGCTCTCAAAATAACCTTGCTTTTTTATAAAAATGTGCAGAAATTCAGGAAAGTTTTAAGGCACTACAACCCAAGGCTGTTTAAAACTGAGCTCCGCAGGTCAGTGCCATATTCAACAGCCTGCCTCGCCCTCCTTTTGCTCTTCCTTGAAATCACACTGTGCTTCTGCTCTGCAATGGCAAGAAATCATCGCAAAACTAGCTCTTCTGTTTTCTTTGGAAGGAGAGCCTTCATTTATATAGTTTTTTAGTACACACAGGTCTTTAATTGACCTCTCTTGTTTTGAGGTATAATATATTTGCATATGTTTGCTCTCTTTTTCTGATGCACAGCAAGGTTTTTGAATCTCCTACTCCAGAGAGTTGCCATCTGAGCCTGTCCTGGTTCTAAAACTAATTTCACCTCTGTCTTACCCAGTCTCCTTTCCCAAACTCAGGTTTTGCTCTAATGTTCTTACTGTATGGTTTTACTCTGAAATCAAATTTGTCTAAGGTACCAAAGGTGGGATTCTTAAAATTTATCACCTTATGCTCCCAGCATCAATGTCAAAACAAGGGCACAAAATCAGTTACCAAGGAGAGCAGAATGATGAGACAAATCTTAAAGGTGACATTCACATATCATCTAGCTTCAGATTGGCCTTTTCTTGAATACCAGCTTGTGGAATACTCAGAACTGGGAGAACATACTGCTACTATTATAGATATTGTAAATATCAAGCAGTGTTTTCTGGTTACAGCTTCAGAATTCTTTCTACTTTCCTTCCATTCACTGGAATGCATTGTCCTTGATAAACCTGTATTCAAAATACATATGTATCTTCATTGTTATTTCCAATGATCTTTATATTTCTGCATATCTGACATTCAGAGTTTTTTAAAGAAATTGTATTTACAGGGTAGATACAGAGAGCTAAGGTAGCTGGAAAGTTTTAGAGTTACCGTTAAGCTATGACTGTTAATCTCTTCTATAAATCTGAAAGAGCAGCTCTCAGCATGACACAGAAGGCTTGTAACTAAAGCTAGTTAGGATTAACATTTTTGTCCTACCAAAACCTTTGTCTTCATGTTAAAATTGGTAGAGAAAATATTTCAAATAAAACAAATTGACTTAAAAAACAAAATTAAAATCACACAAAATTCAATTAATTTTAAATATTTGTTGATTTTACCCTTCTAAAAATAACATTATTTAGAAACAAGCAGCCTCTTAAAAGCAGAGAGAGAAATTAATTTTGTAATTATGCTTTTCACTTAGGTGCTGTAAATTGCTCTTCAGAGCAGTTAACTTCTTTACACTGATTGTTGATCCCTTGGATCGTATTCTAGCTATGTTCCTGAAGTAGCCAAAAGCCTCTCCTTGCTTATAAATGACTGCATATTTCTAAATGTACACTACATACCTATTTTCCATGAAGTCAGGGGTTTTTTTCTCATTCTGATTTTGTTAGGGAATAAGAAGTTTTGCTAAAAGAGCTTGAGAAGTGGTAAATGGAAGTTCTTCAATGAAGTTTACATTCTACTGCTCCCAATTTCAGTATGTTGCTAGGAGTTATTTCTGAGTATAACATTTTGTGTCAGAATGTGCAGCACCTTCATACTTTCTGATAAACTTGTAAGCCTGCAAAATGCTTTTCTGGTCTCAGTTGGTAGCACTTTTTAATTCGTATTCTCAAGTCAGCCTGTGTTTTCCTTCAACAAGCATCACGATCCTTATGAATTTCTCACTGTGACTTTGTTACTTTAATTTTTCTACTATTTACCTGGTCTCAGTCACTGGTCTCTTTTTATGATGCATGACTACGGGTGTATTTGGAAATGTGTGCATTAACAGCCGTGATGAAATGCACTCCTCAGATTAGCATGGATTCAACAGAGACGGAGTAGAGGGAGAAGGGTATTAGCCTCACTAGCTATAAAAATGGTCCATGTCTGATAATATCAAGGTTGTGCCACTGAGAGGAAAAAAATCCATTGCAAACAAGAAACATACACTAGATGTTTGACCATGTACTAGTCTGAATGAGAAACAGCTATGAGAGAATTTTTGTTCCTCTATCAGGAAACAATTAGGAAAAGATGTGAGTGTCCACATTCATTGTTTCTCATTATCACCGGCCTCAGTTGAATCTTATCAAAATCTCAGCTTTGGACAGAACTATCACTGTGATAAAATATGGGGTATCTAGCTTGTGTCCCACGAGACAGGCAACACACACTGTCCCTTAAGATGGAAATAAAATCTGCTTTTCTGTTTCTGGCAAATATGTTGGGAACAAGCTGACCTCTCTTATTCTTAGATTTCTCTGACCTCTGGAGATAAATGTGGTTACAATAAGCCTGCATTCTGCTCCTTACGGGCATTGCCAGAGATTAAGGTATCTTAAAAATAACCATAACGTGCCAGAAACAACTCTCCCACTGAACATCCAGAATACATTCTTTGAATATTTTCAGCAACATTTTCTACAATGCTGTGAACTCTTTGACACTGTTTCCAAATAAACATTGCTGTAACGCCATTCTGACGCATATCATTAGTTGTAATGATTTTTTTTTTTTTAGAGCAAAATGACATTTGTGTAGCTGAAGGCAAATTAAAAGCAAACCTTGATAAGTTATGTGACATTTTTTATTGGTTTAGCTCTTTTAATCTCTATAATCTGGTACGATAATGGAGGACATGAAAGAAGGCTGATCATACTGAAAAGAAGAAAGAAGCAGGTATAGAGTCATTAAAGGGACATTTCCCTTAACACAAGTCTGCTCCAATATTCAGCAAAGTTATAAAGTGTCTCTGAACAAATTAATTTTCTTAATGCCCTGGAATTCATCTCATATACTCCCAGTGATCAGTGGTGGATTCCATTTTTCCATCAAAAATTCTTATATACTCCTGCATTGCTGAAACATTACTTCCTTGTGATTCAGCCATGTTTTCTTCAATTTCTTGTCAAAGACCAGCTAAAAAAAAGGAATTAAAAAGGTCAGCTTATCTGACTGATTTGCAATTCCACCTATATACATATTTTGATTTTTTTCTACGTCTTTCTTTTTCCCCACACAATATACTTGTGAAATACACTAGGATATTTCTTTTAGCTCTGGCTTCTGTTCAGTTTTATCAAGATCTTGTCTGGTCATCTCCATCTATCATTCCCCAACATATCTCTACTTTCAGTAGGCATTATTTTTTTTTCCCCTCAGAACTTTTCTGTGATCTAGTCTTAGACCATATTGACTACTTCATATTCTTGTCCATTTTCAGTGGAATTAGAGTTGTTTGCTATTTTTGAAACACAATAGTCTTTGCAGAACTAGTTTGTAGTTCCTAGCATCCCTGATGAATCAAACATTTTACGGATGAAGAATTGATGAGGGAAGGGATGGTCTTTTTTTAATAGAAACTACTTGGTTAGAAAAGGCCTGGGTTATTGCACTGTGAAGTCCCATGTGCCGTAGAATAATTACAAAGCTTGGGGGGAGACCTGGCTACCTTGTCTGTAGCTCTGACATCTCTCTTCACCATGAATCCTTGGCTAGTGTTCTGTTGAATGTAGATTCAGGCATCATAAGCAGGGTGATTTCTAGCTGAGCCAGGTGAAATTTCCATGAGGTCTGATGTGCTGCAACACTTACACAGTTTGTGAAACTCAGAGTACATTAAATGGAAAACCCCACCGCAGTTGGTGTCCCTTCCAGGTGAACCTGGGCTCCATTTCAAGACTGGGATTGATTTATAGTGCCAGGCAAAATCCACAACAAAATCAGTGGTTTCCCTTGGCTTTGATGTTCAAGCAGATTAAGTTCAAGGGAACAGTCTGGCCCTTGCTGGAGCCCTCCGACACAGGTTTGAGCAATGCACAGGAGCTCACATTGTACAGAAAGGTACCAGAGGGGGAGTCTCACAGTGCAGGCACAGCATAGGACCAAACAGGAGTCCCGCGTAAGACAGGATGGAGAGCTCAGCTGCTGTGCTCACACTGCTGAACAAAACAAATAATCCAGAGTCTGACTCAGCCCAGGTACTGCTTCCATAAAATAAAACAACCCCCAATTTAAAGTTATTTGCTCCTCCTCCCCCTCCTCCCTCTCCCCATCCTTTGTACCTTGAGTCCTTTGTCTCCAGAAGGTGCAGCACAGAATTACATCCAGCATTTCAGACTGAATTTATTAGACGGGGGCGGGGGAGGGGAGGGTGTGGTGGAGGGTGTGTGTGTGGGATGTAGGTGGTGTGTGGATTGCAAATGTATAATTTAACATGCAAAGCCATGTGGATAGAACCTGAAGGTAATTTCAGTAAGCGCACCTGCAAAGTGAAGCTGACATATTTTGTATATGAACCTTCACCTTTATCTCCCAGTGGAGGCTTTTCCACACTATAATGAATCTTACTGTCAGGAAGGGTTTTGTGGTATTCAAAACAGATTTTCCCTTTCTTAATTTCATCCCATTGCTCCTAGTCAAACACTGTGAACAGCACTAAATTATGCCTTTCAGTCCTAAGGGAACAATTTGTGCATGGTTATCATGTCCAACTGTAGCTGTTATTTACCAAAGTGGAGCAATACATGTGCTCTTCTTTAATCTTTTCTGGTGAGTCAGTCTCCTCAGCCCCTGGATTGTTTTGCTGAACTGCCTTCAATTTGTTGCTCTTTTCTTTTTTTTTTTTTTTTTTCCCTCTGAAATCCCCACAGCTGAATGACTGAATGCAACATTCCAGGTGTGGCTTTACCTGAGCCGTTCAGAGAAGGGCTAATACACACACCCCCCAGCACCACTGTGCCTTTTGTTTATACATCCACAATTCATCCTGTCCTGCTGCCGTATTTCAAACCTGTGTTAACTTGCTGGCCACTGTAAGCTCCAGGCTATTGTCATTGCGCTTTCTTTCAAACTCTATCCTTCCAAAGATTGTTTTGATTTTAATTATTTTCCATTTCCCCAGATTACTCTCATCGTGTTTCCTGTCTGTATTTCTTATTGCTTTCTGTGTTTCCTGTTATTTGTGAAACTTTCCAATTTAGGAGCATCTGTGACTTTTATTAGCCTGTTGTTTACTTCCAAATGATTGATGATAATACTAAAAGCATCATTTTTTACACCAAACCACTAAGGCTCTGTTTTATCCTGTCTAAGGCTAGACAGTTAATTTAGGAAGTGCCTTTCCCATGGCTCCCCCTGTCGTTAATGCAAACACAGGAACCACTGAAGTGTGACTCATTTTACTTGGGCTGAATTATTCCCTAAATTAATCAGTGTTTAGGTGAGATGAATGCCCTCTTGTCTCCTTTAGTCTGAAAGTGACTTGGAATCTCTCTATGCTTTAATTTCAACACTTTATTCCCTGTATACTGAGATCATTTTAACATGAACAGAAAAAAGGGAGACATTTATAAATCCTGGAAAAAATGGAAATTTCCAAAATTAGAACAATGTTCAGATTTTGGTTACAACTGTGAAAACCAGCCTAAGCTTGATAAATTCAGTGGAGAAAGTCCAGCTCTAATTCTGCAGTTGTATTTCATAATAAAGGTTGAAGTAGGAACATTTGGAGGACCTGATTCTTGAAATTTTGTGATTGGAAAATCATGTTATTCAAAGCTATGGGTGCAGGAGGTTGCTGGAACTGTGTGATAACTGATCTGTCTTCCTCAACAGGTTCAAGGACTACAGAGAACCACCTTGGTCCCAAAATCAGTATGAGTTTTCTAAACAGTACTGGGCGGTCTTATCTGCTCGCTTGGCTTTTGTTATTTTATTTCAGGTAAGTCTATTGAGTTGCTGCAATTTCAGTCACAGAAATATCATATTGAATGGATTGAAATGCATGTGCCAAAGAACCCCATGTCCAATAGAGCTGTTCTGTTCGCAGATACCCATCCTGATGTGCTTGCACTCAGCCTGCTGAGATGTCTATAGGCTGCAGCACAGGTTCTCCATTCGGAGCACTGTGGCACCCCTCCTCGGCAGAGATTTCCTCTCCCTTCCTGGAAGGGAAGTCCCACAGTCTGCATTAGCTCTTGGCACTAGCAGTGACCCCCCAAATACTCCAGGCTCTTGAATGTTTCAGTTAAAAGTGGCGTCTGTCATCTTTTGTACTCTCAGAGGCACCACTTGTACATAAATGTTCTGTAGGTATGTGAAATGCTGTTCTTTACCCAAAGCAAGAAATAACCAAAAATAATAAATCCTCCAAGGTCTTTTGTTACTTTCTGCAAGTAAATGGAGTACATTCTCCCTAGTAGGGAGATTCCATTGCCAAGGGATTTGCTATCATGGCTTGTCTTCCAAATGCAGAAGCCTTCTGCTCTCCTCCTTGATCTGGGATCCTGCCACAGTCAAACCGTATGCACCCCTCATATGGAAATCTGCCTGTTTTTTCTCTTCACCTGCCAAATATTCCGAAGTGTGATAGTCAGTCTTGTCAGGTTTATATTGCCCTTTCTGCTTCTTTGCTCTGTCCAGTAATTTTCCAACACTGGCTGCAAAACGTTTGTAAGCCAACTGGTTATGCTGGGCTTCAAATAGCCTGCCTGTTGTTCTGCCAGTGTACATTCCTTGGTTAATTAGCTCCATTGTCTCAGATGGGGACAGAGGGTTCATGCTAGCAGCCTTGTCAGCAAACATTCTCACACATTTTAAGACATTACACAACACAGCAGTTTTCAAGCATTATCATGATAATATAAACCCCAAAGCATCATCTACCTATAAATTTCACCAACAAGCAAAACTTTTTGCCCAGTCTGCTTCCTGCCTGTGTTATGAGGATCACCTGTAATGACCTTAACACTCAAGGTTCAAGATTGCGGCTCGCACGCTGAGGTAGTGTGAAAAAATCCTGCTTGTTAGCAGACAGAGGGATTTGAGGACAGAATGACCACGGAAGTTGTCTGGTCTCTGCTCGGGCCACATTGGAATTACATGGGCATGATTGTATTGGAGGATGCTTTCACTGATGTTACCCTTATAGTAATGGATTCTGAACTCAGCCTTAATGAGTTGGATGCTGAGAACTGGGCACATTTGAACATCTGTAAAGAATAAGACAGTTTTAGCTACTTAGGTTATGAGTCATGTGATGAACCCAAGTCCGATCCCGTTTCAAACCTAACTGAAGCATTTGTTTAATTTCGCCACTCCACTGAGTTGTGCACAAATGTGAGCTGTTCCTTGAACTAAGGTTTTACTCAACTGCATAACACTACATTCTGTCAACAGAATGTGTTTGATCCCTGTCTCACAACTATAGCAAAGTTTGGTCTTGCTCTAGTGCGAGTATTTTGGATTTTTCATTCTTGCTTCACATCTGTTGCTGTGTTTCCAGAACTTGGTGATGTTCCTCAGTGTTCTGGTTGACTGGATGATTCCTGACATCCCCAAAGACATCAGTGAACAGATCAAAAAGGAGAAGAGCGTGCTTGTTGACTTCTTCCTGAAGGAAGAGCATGAAAAATTGAAGCTGATTGAAAGCTTTATTGCACGTGACAAGCAGAAATGCAAAAGTGGGACCAAAGGCGAAAGGATCCGGGCTGCCAGCTTCTGCCAGTTTAACCGAAGGCAGAAAGGCAGTTTTGTGTCCTTCAGCTCACAGCACACGGAAGTGTGACTCCTGAGGGAAGGGTAACGCACTGTGCTCACCTCTGCAATACCTACTTACTGTGTGATGTGATTCTGAACCTGGAGGAAGAGAAGGACAGTCAAGGAAGAGACAGGGAGCAAAAAGGAGTCTTCTTTTACTTCCTTAGAAACTCCATATGCAAGGGCCTCTGTTACATTTTATATGCTGTCTGGGCCGCAACATTTTCAGACTTTATCAGTGTGAGATAAGGGCTATATCGTGGCTGTAGCTGGTCCTTGTGGTGATGCATGTTGGTTGGGTAGGCAAGCAGGAATTCTCGCAGTCAGCGGTAAGACCATAACCATCCCTCTTCCTGCGGTCACCCTGCGGGGCAAGGGGAGCAGAAGAGACACTCCTGCCCTGGTATCTACCTTTTGGCAGATCTGACAGACCATGGCAAGGTGTGTGGTCTCACAGCTTGTGCACCTGCCAGCGGATGGCTTGTGGAGTGCCCAGGGGTCACTGTGCCTTCCTAATGTGCACTGCCCCTTGGTGCTGTCTCTGCAGAGCGTGCAGGGCTGTCGTTAAGGGCACAGAATGTTGGGAACAGAAGGAATGAAACTCACTAGGCACTTTCATCTGCAGATTTATTGTGTTTTGCTTAGCTGGGAGCTTTAACGAATGTGCTAATGAGCAGAGAGGCCACAACATATGCATCAGAATGAAGTAAAAATGCTAGAACCAGGGAAGGTCATTGTTATTTCCTGTCCTGAATGGAAAAATAAAAACCAAACAAACAAAACCCCTGCTTGATTCTCCTCTCACTTCGCCTGGGAATTCAGCCAGTATCAAGAGGAATCGCGCCACTAAACCAACACCAGTGGGGAGCTGACGAGTGAGAATGGAATCAAGCCCTGCAAACCATGTGGCATTTTCATGTACATTGCGCGTAAAGTAACAGAAGCTGCTGCTGTTGTGCATTTACTGTGAATTAAAATATTTTGCAGAATTGCGTTTCGTTGTAAGATCAACATGTTCACTAACCAAGCTTCCATCTACAAGCTTTTAATGAATAACTTTATTCTGCTATGAATAAAAATAAAACTTTCTTAAAAATCTCTTCCTTTTACTGTTGTTTCTGTCTCTAACCTGACTTGAAGTTCAGAGTCTGGATAAAGCATTTTTCTTCTCGTTATGTCTTCTTAACAACACTTTCAAAACCATCAAAAACACAAACCAAAATATGTGCTTCAGTTTCAGGCATTGCATACAATATGATTGCTTTTTAACATTATAATGGAATTTTATAGATTTCTGAAGCCCGAGAATTGCATTGTTCTCTTAGGTGCAAAGGTCTTTTTCTATGAGAATTTTTTTGTAATTTAATGAGAGATGTAGAAATATTTATTTATTATTTATTTATTTAAAATTCCGTTCCTAAAATAAAGAAAATGAAAATGGGAGAACTGATTCAGGGTGAACTGAAATTGAAAGTTTCATTTTTAATTTCATTTAAAAAATTTCATTTAGGGTTATTGATCCCTTCTATAGGGTAGATAAATGTGAAACGCTAAATGCTATTGTCAACTTAAATAAAATAGTAAACGTTTAACTTCGTTGAAAAAAGTCTGACTTCTCAAAATACAGTCTTTTTTTTCCACAGTCAAAACTCATTTGCTGAATTTTAAATGAATTCAGAGAGAGTTCTTCCCCCTTCTGAAACTGTGGGGTTTTTTGGTTTTGTTTGTTTGTTTAACTGATGACAATTTGCTTGTGATATTGCCCAGGTCTCAGTTTGACTATATATGCTCAAGACTAGAATTACACCTTGTAAGTGTGCAAAAAAGTTTAGCACTACAATGTTTCTTCCTTTTTATATGTATACATTATTTAAAACAAGCTATCATCTGAAGGGCTCCTGACACAATGTACTGTGTATAAAGTATTGATTTTGTCCATATTTGATGTTTATAATTTATTGAGACAGAAAAATTATAGGGAAATAGCCCTCTTCTTAAATACAATTCAAACTTTTCTTAGTACCAATACCCCACAGTCACCTGTGGTCATGTAAACAACAACCTTCTCATTTGAAAAAGTCATGTTATTGCATCTTGGAGGGACTCAGATTGTGGCATTTGTACAACCAAAACCTAGCTGTTAAAATCTAGGCAGGTTCTCTCCGCAGTCACCATAGAGAGGAAGGCACCACCAGCCAGCTACTCATCCCATCTGACACTGCTGTCTGATATGGGCAGATTAATCACCCCGGAGGATGCCCATCTCCCTCCCTGCACTGCAGCAGGAGCCCCGACATCTGTCTTAGACTGTGCACTTGGGCTTTATGTTGCAGAAGATGGACATCTAACCTCCCAAGTCAGAGGGCTTTAGATGAGTAGATCACTGAAAGAATTGGTGACTGCTAGATTCTCAACTGATCATCCTTGTTTTGTTTTGTTTATTTTTGCTAGGTGCTTGAATGAATATCTGTTTAAAGAACTTGTCTCCCTGCTGGAAATCTGTGCCAGGGCTGAGACATAAACTTTGGTTTTCACCCACTCTAAGACTGACGTTTAGATGAGGGCACTGTATCTCCTCAAAACCAAATTATCTCATTTTACTTTCAAAAGACCAACAGGCCCTGTTGGGGATTCCATGGTCTAATATATTGAGGCAGGCAATATTAATGACATCTGTTCCCTCATTTACACTAGAGACTATTCTGGTGGTGAATTTAGGGGCTTGGAACTGTCTGTGTTTTTTGTTTACAACTTTAGTTGAAATGCTATCGATTTTCTTCACTCCAAAATGCCTCTGATGGGGAGGTATGTTATGTTTCCAAACTGTAAAAATATCAGTCTTGCCGAGCTTTTAAATTATATAACAATGCTCCCTTTCTTTTTCCAGGTATGTGGGAGTACATGCAGCAATGAGTTTAGAAAGAGACTGCATGGTGCCCTCTTTTCCAGTGGCTTGTTTGATGAAGGATATTCAAAGTTAAGGCTCTTCTTAAAGTAGAACCATTTTTGTACACCCTCCTGCTACCCAGGAAATACCCTCTTGTCTTTTTAAAAATTGTGTCACTCAAAAATGGTCAGAAAAATGCTGTCCCAAAGTCGAATGCATTAGGCTGTAGTTACACAGAATTTCCATAACAAGCAACTGAAATGCTTGCTGTGGTCCAAAAATGATAATGTGTTTCTAGATTTCCTAGGAAAAGGAACTAGAGAAGCTGCAGACGTACACTGATGCTCTCAAAGTTCTCCTGAGGTTTATATATTTCACCCAAACAAGGCTGGGAAAGAGGCATAGCAGCAATCACAGCTGATGTCCAGATGTGATCTACCATGATATCACAAACAGGACAGACAGCTCAATTATCTTTATCTGTGATGTCGTTTCTATTTTTCTCTTAAAATTGGGAGTTTCAGTCACTGAGAATTCCTGCATGTTTGGTACTTGACTCAGGTGCAGTCCCTGAGGATTGCACCTTTGTTACATTTCTATGGCAACCTCTGGATTCTCCTGACACTGCTTCCCATCAGCTTCTGTAATTGTAGATCACTGATCAGGCATTCATTCATTCATTCATTCCCAGTTTCTAACTTATCTCTTGCAGACAAAGCAAGACTTTATCTGATCCCTTTTTATCAGCATGATACTTGTAAGTCTACCCACAAAGCACCCCCTTACCATAACATGTCTCAGAAGTAGAGAATGACTGTTTCAAAAGACGTGCATGGAAAGCTCTCTCTAGGGAAGAATAGAGTAAAGATGCAAGTAGAAACACAAAGGTAATAAAACCTGTGAGCTATTGTTAATCCTTGCTTTAGCAATGAAAATGAGCTAAAATCTCTGCAAAAGAAAGGAACAAAAGTAAGCAGATAACAAATTGCATACTTGTTTCTGCACATTTAGCTCAGAATTTCATAGCCCTTTGGGCTGTTTCAGCTATAATGTAAGTGAAAAACCCAATCAAACAAGCAAACAAATGAAAATCCATATGTTTTTGTGTGTGAGTAGCTAATATCACATTGAGCACTACACCTAGTCACAAACCACCAAATCCACACTCTAGGCTTCAGGTGCAGTTGCATTAGTAGGAATGAATGTAATAGCACATCTAATCAGAACGATGCGAAGAGGTGTAACAAAAGGGAGGAATGAGGCTTGTATAAAGCCTTGACATCGATATAATTGGATGTGGCCATGTAATTATCAAGCAAGTAAGTTGTGTCCAGCACTCCATGGCCAGCAGAAGCTCATGGTGATGGAAACAGTTTGCTGCTCCATTTACCACAGCTTGTCATAGAATCATACAATCATAGTCATAGAATCATAGAATGGTTTGGTTGAAAGGGACCTTAAAGATCATCTAGTTCCAACCCCCCTGCCATGAGCAGGGACACCCTCCACTAGACCAGGTTGCTCCAAGCCTCGTCCAGCCTGACCTTGGACACTTCCAGGGATGGGACACCCACAGCTTCTCTGGGCAACCTGTCCCAGTGCCTCTCCACCCTCCCCAGGAAGAATTTCTTCCTGACATCTAATCTAAATCTCCCCACTTTCGATTTAAACCTCTTACCCCTTGTCCTGTCACTACAGGCCCTTGTAAAAAAAGTCCCTCCCAGCTTCCTTGTAGGCCCCCTTCAGGTACTGGAAAGTTCTATAACGTCTCCCCGGAACCTTCTCTTCTCCAGGCTGAACACCCCGAACTCTCTCAGCCTGTTTCCATGGCAGAGGGGCTCCAGCCCCCTGAGTATTTCTGTGGCCTCCTCTGGACTCACCCCAACTGGCCGATATCCTTCTGATGTTGAGGGCCCCAGAGCTGGACACAGCACTCCAGGTGGGGTCTCACGAGAGCAGAGTAGAAGGGGAGAATCACATCCCTCGTCCTGCTGGCCACACTGCTCTGGATACAGCCCAGGATATGGTTGGCTTTCTGGGCTGCCAGCGCACACAGCTGGCTCATGTCCAGCTTTTCACCCACCCAATAGTTCTCCTTTGGACTTTTGTTGCAGGGCAGTTTCAAACAGCTTTCAGAAGTTACCCAGGAGGAGAAATTAACCCAGATCGAACAGGCTCCTTGCTCCTGAGTCATGCTAAATGACATCAGTTACAGAATCCATCTGATACACACAGCCAGAGAAACCCCAGTGGTTATCTCTAGTTTTAAAGAGGGCTTTCAGGATCTGATTGAAGGTGCTGGAGTGTCAGTGCTTTGTCATGTTTTCTTCATGCAGGTTTGCCCATTTTTTTTAATCATCAGCACTAGATGCCTTTTTTGTGTTGGGCATCATTGTCTTTTCAATCCTCAGCCTTCTCAGTATGTAGAAAATATTGCTATCTAGACCTCTTCTGCAATTTGACCTTTGATGACACTCAAAACTAATGAAATGTAGTCTAGAAGGAAAAGGGTAGCCTATGTGGAAGTATGTCTGTTAAATTATTGCCTGGAAATATCCAACTCAACATGCACAACATTTACCATTGTTAGCAATAAACTCTTCTGACTCCAATAATTTAACATCTGTTGCTGTTATGCAGTCTCACCCCTTAATTAGACACAGATGGTCTTCCTATTCCCTGTCTGGTCTAATTCTTTTGCTTTTGAGAAGAAAATATAAACCAGTTTTGTTTCGTGACCTATTCTTGTAGGTAAATTCCTCCACACCATATACTGTGTCCAGTAACACAAGATTTTCATAAATACCAGTAGAAAGTGCCTTTATTGCTCTTAGAGGTATGAACAGTGTGTACATCAGGAGAGGTGTATATCAGGAGGATGTACACCTGAACTCCCGGTTCTTTCCTTGTAATGGACATTGATACATGGTTCATCTGAAAGGCCCACAGAGGATGGAGGTTGAAGAATACTTTTATCAAGAAAATGAGTATAGATTCTGAATGCCCTATGTTCAATCTTTTCGAGGAAGGTACTGCTTTAGTTATTTTCTAAATGTGTTTCAACCCTTGTTAAATCACTCAGCACTCCCAAAACTCTGAATATTCCCTACAGTTCCAATCCTTTACTCATCATCTGGAAATGTACTCAATTATTAATTGATTATTAAATTATTAATCACTGTATTAATTTATAGGATGCCTTACTGCCTCTTTCACACCACCAATGGAATTGTTAAAATTATTCAGATTCCATAACAACTCCTGAGACAGCACAGTAACACACTTTATTCATACATAATGGCCTAATGAAATCTTTTTAATTATGTGTATTTTCAGTCTGCTTGTCAGCACAATTCTGCAGCTTTTCTCTTCCTGATTCTTAAGTAAGTCACTAATAATGAGTCTTCTATGCACGTGTACAATATTTTCTAAGCTATTCCCACGGATGCCCTACTTCTACAGACACAGTTTTCATGAGCAAAACGATTACTATCACAGGATTTTATAATGTCTGTCTCTAATGTGGCCACCTGAGACAAGATCCCCAGGTTCACACCTCACTGGAATCAGTGGAAGTCTTTCTTTTGGCTTCAGTATCACCTTGATCAGAGGGTGTTTCTTCCATGCAACTCTGTGTACAGCTTTCAACCAATTTGGTAGAGAAACGTGACAGTGAAAAAATGTTCATCCAGAGCAAACTCTTCTATTGCTATGGTCTTCAATGAGTCCCAGTATGTCAATGCTATGGAAGATGTGGGCAGTCAGCAGATTGGGATTTGACCCTGCATTTTCCTGAGATGGGTTCGCTCTTCAGAACTGACCAGCAATTTTGTCTGCATTCACACTGGTGTGTTGTTAGGGCTGCCTTTAGTAAACTTGATTTTCAGAATGGTTCATCACTCTGTGCTTCAATGTAGCATGGATTTAAGGCAGACACAACCATGATTCACTTCACAAAACTATGAACCTTGAATTTAAATACATAAGAAATTAAAAGAATTATTATTTTATGGATGGTATTCTGATGAAAGACAAGGTAGCACATGATACTATTATAAATAACATAACTAAGAATCTAAGTTAATCCATAATACGGTTGAATCTATGTAGTTTATGTAAGAAAGATACACAACTTGTGGTGACAGAGTGCCTTGTATCCCATACAACAGTATTTGTTTTCAGTAAGTTCGGGGAGAGAATAAACAGGGAAACAAAGTGATCCATCAACTTGGAAAGGCTATTGCAGCCCTATAGCTGAACCATGCTTTTTTTTTTTTGGAAAGACTGTTCTGAGAATGAAAGTCATGCCTTTAAAACTAGAAAGAAGCTAGTTAGGGAGGTGGAAATAGGGGAACAGCAGAGCCCCATGAAGTTGTGAGAAGAGCGCTGTTCTTGTTTGAGCAAAGTTCTCTGCACACTGAAATATATGTAGACATATATTTCAGAATTCAAGAATATCATATTCCAGTCCATAGCCTCATTCCTTGCTGGGACTCTGACTATAATAACAGGATCAGAGGAAAAGACTCACTAGTGCTAGTGTTTACAACCTTTACTGCATAAAATATCTTGGTGCAGTCAGCATATGTTGCTATTCTTTCATTGGCCACTAAAGATAATGCTAGATGAGCCTTGGCAAAAATAGTGGTATTTCACAAGTTTTAACAGTTTCACTTTAAATTCATAGATAGGGAAACAAGCTGTTCTCTCCTTAAAGGGAAATTGCAGGAAGAAGTCACAGCCCTACCTGAATGTGACTCACAAGTTAAAGTCTGTTTCTCGAGTGATTCCTGACTGCTCTACTGAATTTCATGCACAAAAGGCAGCTGAAATTCAAGACAAAAACTGTGGAGGTTTTAATTGCATAAATACAGAGAGAACTTACAGCATTTTCTACCTATCACTAAAAAACAGAAAGCTAACCCTATCCTAACAAACCAATTCTTAACAGGATTATTTTAAAAAAAAATTTTCAGTGACCACTTTTTTAAATAAAGGACAAACAAATGTGACAATAAAGTTATCCTGAATCTTACAGGTGTGGTGTAAACTTTCCTCTGGCACCTAATGTTTTTGCTTCTTTTCCATCTGTTCTGAAGCATTTTTAGTATCATTTCACAAAAGACAGTTACACATGACTGGTACGATTCAGATCTCAGCTAATTCTGCAAAACATCCTTCTGTTGATAGGAGAGGGGGTTTACTTGTTGCTGGTTTGCTACATTTAATCTTTTGAGAAAAAACAACATATTTTCATCAGTGTTTGGAAACAATGAAGGTCAGTGGGAACATGAACCTATGAGGACATTTAGATCTAGAAGAGTGTTCTTACTGTAAGGGCTATGATTAAGAGCTTGAAAACGAGGCATATTTAGTTTACAAAATGTGCACTTCTTTCTAAAACTAAAATAAATCAACCGTAAAGACTGAATTAAGAGTTGTGTGGGTTTTTTAACAAGAGTAAATACACTCATCATATAATTTGTTCATTCAAATGCCATGTACAACTGGTTCCAGTAGATGGAGCACAAAAGCAGAAGGAAAGCGATGCCATGTACCTAGGGTACTCAGGGAAAGTGGACATGTTCATGAGGCAGTACATGAAATACACACACAATCATAAAACATGCCTCAGACCATCAGAGGAGAAAGCAATTCCAAAGCTGCTGTTTAGGTTCAAGTTCAGTGAGAAATTCTTTTCACATAACTGACACTGACACTAGTTTTTCCCTGGAATTGGCTTAGTAGATGAAGAAAAATAACCAATTGGGATTTTCTCCAAAGCCAAGAATATAGATTAGTTATAACTAGTTTGTTATTCTCTTGGCTTTAGTGGAGATTAGGACAGCTTAATCCTTCAACCAAAGCTAATGCTGTGAAGAAGTATTAAATGAGGCAAGCTTACATATCCCGTAAGATTTTCAGCCTCCTATTTTCCACGGCCTCTCTCCTCTGACTCTGAATGTGCTGCATTTTACCTTGTTTACAAATGGGTCATGCATCACAGTGAGCACCACGTGCTGCAGGAAACACGGCCGGAGGCCCTGCATAGGCACACGCCAGCTGAGCCACAGCTCCTGGGGGACACTGCAGCACCTCGGGAGCCAAAATAATTCCAAGCTTTTCATTTGGGATGAAATGACAAGTTTCTTTTCTTTTGTTTCTCTTCCATCCAAGTTAACAACTAGGGGGAAAAGAAAAAAAAAAAAAGTTTTGGTGAAAATAAATGTGAAGAGCTCTCCCTCAAAACAGTGGGTTTTTTCTAATTTTTTTTTAAACCAGACCTATTTATCACTGAAGCCTGCAGCAGCCAGCCAACAACATCTGTGAGGCCTGTGTCCCGTCACCAGCCCAGGACGTCTGTGACATCCAGTTTAATAGAAAGAGGAACATCTGCAAGCGTGGCTCCTTAGCCTGCTGACAGTGAGGAGGAGACTCACCTTCCTCTTCCAAGCTTGAGGGATGTCAACCCTTCTTTTTCTTGTTTCTTCTCTCACTCCTAAAACTGAGACTCAGCCTGATGCCATCAGCTTTAACCCTTGTGTTATCATCCCCGCTGACAGGCATTTTCTATGCAGTTTCCATGGAATTAGAACCATCTTTTGACAGCAATAGTCAGCTTGACCTCACTTTCCAGATTTATCTCTCTGCAGTTTTCCAAGTTTCTTTGCCAAAATTGAGCTGAACAAGCTACCCTAAAAACTACATAAAAGTCTGTGGTTAATTTCCTTAAAAAATAATTTAGAAAAAAAAAGAAAACATCACAGGAAAAGTAAAGACACTAAGCTCCTTTAAAACTACCTACTTTTTAAAGACATCTTTGATGGAGACTTTTTGCTGTCCATGTTTGTCAGATGAGAGGACCTGAATGGAAAGAGGAGCTGGTGCTTAACTTCGACCAGCAATTCAGGTGAAAATTGCAATTTGTGGAAATGTGGCTTTTGCGCTGGGACTTCCATCCCAGGACCAGCAGTAGACCTGTGTGGGTGTCAGGGGTGCTGTGGGAAGCCTTGTGTCATCTTTTAGTGATGTACTTCATGGGGGTCCCTCAACTTCAACGTACTCAGCTGTCATTTGTGACTGTATGGACACATTGATGTATCACACAGAGTCAAGCTTGCATCTTCTCCAGCATAGAGATGATTGTGCCTGCAGTACATTATAGACAGCAGTGGTCCTTTCTGCTGTAGGTAACCACGGCAGGTTTGTATGGTTTCCTGTTTTCCCTTTCTTTTGATAAAAAATAGTTGTCTTTCCTACCTTCTTCTCCTTTGTTAGGTTCAAAACCACGGGAAAAGGCAATGACTGCCTTGTCTCCTGCAAAACCACCCTTTGCTCAGCTGTATCCTTGAGGTTCAGTGTGGTCCTCCAGTATATATCTGCCATGGTTACAGAAAGAGACAAGAGGTCTGTTCTCCCCTCTGGCTGCATCCGGAGCAGGATGTACGAGAAAGGTATGGAAAGGTATAGGGATGTTCCTACATACCAGGCCATGCTCTGCATGCATACATTGCAGGGGCAGCACAAGGACTATGGACACCTGATACAAGAAGTAAACACAGCTCTCCATTCTCTTTCCTTCTCCTATTCCTATCAGTCAAAGCAGAAGACATCCGAGTGATGAGAGCCAGTGTATCAGGGAAGGAAGGGAGCCAGGGAGACAAAAGGCTATTCTCACATCACATTTTACAGCTGTTGGCCACCACTGCAAGGACAAACAACTGCATGGAGACCTTCCCAAACTGCACAGGACCATACGTTCTGTCAGGGACTGGGAAAGCAGAACAGTGAGCAAGAGCTGTGTGAGGAACAGAGGGATGTCTGATACTGTCAATCAGCCTATATTTGCAGAAAGGACTATGTATGAACATAAACATTTTCCATTCCAAGTTGTCACGTTGTTGCCCATGTCAGTCATTCGGGCATCAGTCTTGCAGAACACATCCTAGCAGAGTACAGATGGCACATCTTGAAGAAGAACAAGGGGAAAGCTACAGAACAAGAATTGTGCTCTGAATGTCTGTAAATAATTTTTAATTAATACTAACTTGGAAAAAAAAAAGATATTTTGCTTGCGGTTGCTTTATGATAGGAAAGGGTGGGATTTCTTAAATAAATAATGCCTTCTGCGTTAGTCACCACTTCTAATTAAGAGATACCAAAGGGACAAGGAATCAAAAGAGCAATTTTAAAGGAATATCTAGCTAAAACATAAGATAAAATTAGTATTTAAGAATATAAAAATAAACAGCGTGTGTGAATGTTTTTCTTGGGATAAGCCAAGGGAAATATTTTCCTGGGGTTTGGCCCATACAACATGTAACAGATGAAACCAATCTGGTTGCTCTTTTGAATGAATTACACAATTAGTGGATAAAAGGATATACAGTTAATTCTAACACAGAGTTTGAATGTCATTTCTGCACTAACATCTACTGACATTTGTGGCCTGCCTTATTGTACAGTTACCTACCTTTGTTGCTGGTGTAATTTTTTGACTGCAAGGAGCTTACATCTGATTTCACCTGTTCAAAAGAGGAAAAGGTTCTTTGATTAATGGCAAAAAATTTTAGATGTGTCAGTTCTATTGGCAGGACTGTATTTGCTGGAGGATTTTTCTCTCCGTTTTAAAGATAGATATAATTATCATCTCTAATCGGATCCTGAGGAAATCTATTAGTCACAGTCTTGCTCTTCGAACCATCCAGGCTGCCCTTATGATGTTGCTAACAAGATTTGCCTAAAGCCTAACGGATTTCATTCCAATAGCTAGTAAATGGCTTAAAAACATGCATATCATGAGGCAACACATGGTTTCTCAGTACAGCAACATGGATATGAAGTCCAGACATCCCTTTTTAGTGACCACCTGTTCTCCTGTCTCAGATGCTGGCATAAATGAGCTGCATAAACAAAGCAGAGGTGAGATTCTCAATCAAAAATTCGATAAGAAAATCCAGTTCCCTTTCTCACTGTCACTATTGAGACACACTCCCCATCTGTTCCTTCTCTGTTTCTGTGTAAACCTGAGGTAACTTCAGTTGATTTTGAAGAATGACTCCAGCTCTATAAATGAGATAAAACAAAACCCAAAGTGAAGGTGAGATATAAGTGTGAAAAATATCTGTGTGGCACTCCGTGAACATTAAATGTAGAACAGGCTACAATACAACATTGTGCTTGGACACAAGTTTCTGTTGAAATACAAAATGTGTTTCTATCTGCAGTATAGTTTGCTACTAACAGTAAATCTGTGATGTTACTGAATTTCCTAACACTATTCTGGAAAGTTGCTTTTTTTTTTGTAGGTGCTTTTGTGTAACCGTTGTTTGTGTAATTCCCAGACACAAAGCTACATGAAGGTGGGAGAGGTTTGGGAACCTATACCAGCAACCCGTAATCAAAAGCTTTTATGAAAATATTGTAATGATCACAAAAGCCATGCATTTCAAATGCAGGAAATTAGAAAAATTACTGTTAAATACAAAAGAAATCCAGGAATGTTAATGACAAAAAAAAAAAAAAAAACCCAAAACAAAACCAGAACACTTTAAGCATCTTCAAACTCTTAACTCAGCTGGAGAAAAAATATGTATGACATAGTGCATTTTAAGACAGTTTCACTGAATGTGAACACTGAAATATATTAATGGTAATCATATGACTATTGCATAAAACTGTAACTACATGAACTTCACATTCTCAAAGAAGTCATTCTGTACCTAAAATAAGAGCGAGAACAGATCTCCTGCTGTGGCTAAACACAAGCATTCAGCTATGAGAGTGATGGACGGTATTTTAGCAGTCTGTGTATCGAGACAGCGGAAGGAATTGGTTCTTGAAACCGAAAGTGAAGCCTAAGTAATAAAATAGGAACAGAAATACCAGTAATGCATGCTAGCTTTGTTTCTCTGTTCAGAGAGATGAGGCTCAAAAGAGTATTATGTGTCCAGCCCTTCTCAGCTGAGGCACAGACAGAGCTATCCTGCATCACTGAGATGAAGGCGGCACACAAAGGTTTTTTTCCTTTCCCTTTGCACATCTGCCTTGTGTTATTCCTGGAATCCTGATGTCAGTGCAACTGAGAAAAGGAGTTGGAGAGCATTATCCACACCAGCAGAACTGGACATTTGCCTGTGTGCTGCCAGGGGCGTTGTAGATGGCACTTTGGGGACAGCAGTGCTTGTTGAATAGGTTCTTGCCTGGAGAAGCCTAACATCTACATACATACTCAATATCTGATTCGACATTGCCTCCGCTGGAAGCATAACAGTTTTGTCCCTTCTTAGGCTCTACACATCATAGAAGATTTGAAAGCAAACAAACAGCAATGTTTTATTTCCCTACTGCTCTTGACAGAGTCTTAGAGGACTTAACTCTACTTCTCAAGCTACCATTTATATATGTGTATACTAAGGATATATTAATGCTCTGATATTGTTCACAGAAAGCATGGTATGTCAGATCCTTAGCCTAGGGCACCTAAAAATATCTACTGTTGCAAATGTAAGAAGATTTAAAACAAATATCTTTATCTCAGAATCTTGAGTTTGACTTGCTTCTGTTCCCTCTCCTCTCCCCATTTCTCTGATCTCCAAAAATAAATATAAATTATCTGAAAGAAATATAAAAGTTGTTTTTTTTCCTTCTCTGCCTTAGAAGTTTCTCTGTAAAATGTTACATATCCTCTCTAAAAGAGGATTCAGAAATGGTGCTGAGCATTATATCAAGGGAAAGAAGTGTTATTCCAGGCTGCCCTTGAGCTGGCTTCAGATTTCCTTTCAATATTACCATAACTTGCTGTAAAAATTGGAACCAACTCTCCCTTTGCCACATATGGCATTACCCAAATGAATCTGCACTCATATCAATGTGTCAAGGAATTAGGCCTTTTAATCATGGCTAAAAGCATGGTAAATGTGTTATATGACACAGCAACATTACAGAAAAATGCCCGATTGTGGTACATGTAAAAGGATGGGGCAAGTTATTTATTTCTTTATTACATACCATAGTTATCACATGCATTTGAACCTTTTAATGTTCTTTTCACATTTCCCATTCCTGCCCTCTTTTGAATGCTTCTCCTTGGATTTTAAGTGAATAGATAATAGAAACAGGTTAAGCCTTTGCAATGGAAATATAAACTCTTCTGCATCTGCCAATTAATCTGGGAACATTATTTACAGCCAGAAGTGATACTCCTGAAATGAAATGCATGGATATTGTATGTCTGGCTGCTGGAATACAACAGGTAGCTCGCTTTCCTCTTTTTCATTCTAAAAAACTTCTGTACTTTGAACACATGTCTATCCTGCAGAACTATGGTGCAGACAAATTCCCAGATGTAAGTGTACTGACTCCATCATATGTTACTACTGACGTTAGGCACTGGTTATCCAAGCTTTCATCTCTTCATCTTTAAAACACTGCCATCTGTTGTTTCCAGACTGTTCAGTCTTCTGTTTATCCAAAACTTTGTTCCAGGCCATATGGAAAAAATATCTATTTTCAATTAACCATCATATTTTCTTAAAATATATCAGAATGATGAGAAAAAAATAAGCATCACTTACGCATAGATGTTCATGAAAGAGTTGATAATTTATTACAAACTGTAGTTTTAAGATTTTGACCATGTGGTCATTCAATACACTCAGATACCACAAAAGCTGACTGATTTTGTAATAATACCAACAAGTTTTAAGCATTTGAATGCTGTTATCATATATAGATTTGATTGGTAGTAGCATATTGATCCAGTCATTTCCACCGGAAACTTTTCTAGCTAGGCCATTTTCAGCATTTTTCTTTGGTGGTCATCAAATTTCTCATGTTGTGCTACTGGCTATGTGTGGATTCTTATTACAAATTTTAATCAAATTCCATAAGCTACTGTTTAAAACATACAAAACCCTTAGATATTATATTAGGTCTGTGATGTTAAATATGTTAAAAAGTTGTAAAAACCAGGGGGGTGGGGGGTCATACTGGTTACGCCTACATGGACAAACATTACAGACTATGGAAGCAGGTTAGTAGAGAGCAACAGGGAGTGCTTTAGCCCAGACACCCACCTTACATACATCTGAAAGGTAGGTTCCTTCAGACCACTTCCAGTTTGGTTCACCACATAGAATGTCTATTCATGGCTGGAGCCCTTCAAGTATAGTTTTGGATGCCTTTTCCAGGCATCCAGAAAGTTGTGTGAAACAAAGTCAGTAAGGAGAGACAATGAGGACACTACCTTCAGCAGCAGAGCTGAAATGAAGGGTTAAAATAAGTCAGTGGTGGTATTCACCTAAAAATCCTTTTCAGTGAGATCAATTCCCTCTTTTCTTTCCTGAAACTGAATTTCTGATATAAATAATTTTCAGTGCTAAAAGTGAAGGAGATACCATGCTTAGCAGAAATAGCTTTCTTCAGAACTAAAAAAAAAAAAATAATAATAAAAGGGTGCTATTCTTAGGTATGGGTTATGTGTGCCATTCTCCAGTTCAAAGGAATATTTAAAATGAGAAGTTAAGTTTCCATTCAAAGCCATTCTCTTTGATACAGGATAAAGGCTTGCCCTTCCATCCTTCAAACAACTGAAAGATTTTCTCCTCCTGAGTTACAGTTTCAGCCTCCCAGCTGCCCACAGCCACCAGCCTCCCCCAGATAGATGCAGATTATGAACTGTGTGAAGTGACCCAAGTTGAAATCAAGGAGGAAAACAGGTGCCAGGTGGCCAGAATATGCGACAGTCACTAGTAAAATCAGAACAAAGCTATGGTGATAAAGATGTGTATAAAAATGGGAAACAGATGCCAAAACACACAGTCAGAGCACGCTCTTGATTGTCGATTTGTGCAAAAGAATACAGGCTTTGACTCCTGGTTTAGTAAGGCAAATACATGGCAGCAGGAAAGAAAGACACATCTAGATTTTCAGACAGTATAGTAAGGACTGAAGGCAGGATGGTACAGAATTGCCTGGATCTTCTGGGCTGTTCTTCACCTCTAAATTTACCAGCTATCAGTGCTGGCAGCCAGCAGGGAAAAGAAAAGAAGAAAAGAAGAAAAGAAGAGAAAAGAAGAGAAAAGAAGAGAAAAGAAGAGAAGAGAAAAGAAAAGAAAAGAAAAGAAAAGAAAAGAAAAGAAAAGAAAAGAAAAGAAAAGAAAAGAAAAGAAAAGAAAAGAAAAGAAAAGAAAAGAAAAGAAAAGAAAAGAAAAGAAAAGAAAAGAAAAAAGAAAAGAAAAGAAAAGAAAAGAAAAGAAAAGAAAAGAAAAGAAAAGAAAAGAAAAGAAAAGAAAAGAAAAGAAAAGAAAAGAAAAGAAAAGAAAAGAAAAGAAAAGAAAAGAAAAGAAAAGAAAAGAAAAGAAAAGAAAAGAAAAGAAAAGAAAAGAAAAGAAAAGAAAAGAAAAGAAAAGAAAAGAAAGAAAAGACAGTGAACAGATGTGGGAAACCCTGTAGCCAATATCAAAACCTACCTGCATACTAAGTGCACAAATAATATTGTGTGTTACATTTAATTAATCGGAAAATTAGCAAGCCCAAGTTGAACACTGAATCTTTTCTGATAGCTAATTACATGCTGCTTCTCAGCTTGAAACGGAGACAGATAAATTTTTTGCCCATCACTTGTGGTACTTCATCCAATTTTCATCCACTTGAGAGCGTATAGCTGTATACCCACTGCAGTTCTAGAAAGGAATATTTTGTGGGTGCTGGCAAAATGTGCTATCTTAGATGTATGGCATGGAGAATTTAGTATCTTCTGTTGTCCATTTATATATAGATATAATTTTTTTTTTTTTTTTAATGATCAAAAGAATCCCCTGCCAGGAAGACACTTAGAATGATTTTAGGTTTTGGATTTTTCAGAACTTTTAACCTCTTTATGCCTTTCTATAAACCTCACTTTGCCTCTCAGGAGCTCATTTAACCTCCTCCAAAACTGCTGACAGTAACATATCAACACTAAAACGTTAAAGAGCAAGTGAAGTGGAGATCCTCAAGTAATATTTCACATACCAGTTTCTTGGACAATTTTTCACTTGTTCTTTGGCAGCAGTGATCTTAACCTAGGAGTACGTTGTGATCACAACCATAAAAAGTCCTTGCTGTGAGTTTACAACCAAGAAGCAACAAGGAATGATAGAAAAAGATGGGGCGGGGGGGGTGGGGGGGGGTGGGGGGGTGGGCAGGGAAAGAAAAATTTCCCCACAGGAAACTGTAGGTATAACGCTATGGTGCAGTGCCAGGCAGAGGTACCCAGATCAGCTCTGAATGGAAACACAGAGACATTGGGATCAACAGACCATGTCAGCTTGGTGCACTAATGTTGTGTTTATTAAGGAGCAAGGGTGCAAATCAGACAGCTTATTAGTGTAACAGCCTGAGGCAGGGGCCCAAACTGTCTTAGGGAAACAGTCCTCTAAGCTAAGCCACATTTTACATTGGCAGGACAAGCCGTGTGCTTCTTTAATATAATATGTTTTCCCTAGCTACAGAGACTAGAAAGAAGCCATAGCATAACAGGATCAGTCTATGGTCTTTCACTATTTTTCCTTCCCTTTTGTAATTCAAAAAATAGCATATAGTGGTTGGGCCCTTCTAAAATCATTATACAGCCCCAAGCCTATTACTGCCTAGTGATGAGTCTAATGATGGACACATTTTCTCCATGTTCCTGATGTGACTAAGACCATGCCCTAATACCCTTCCCAAATACCTCACTCTGGTCCCTGAAGGTCCTCCCGCTGCTCTTGAGTGTTAATGTCACTCAACCCAGTTGCCTCTGAAGTGGTAGTAGGTATTTTGGTGTTCACCTGTAGGAAAGCTGAAAACGTGGCAGTCATCCACTTTCAGGACTCATTTGCACGCATAGGAAAGCCTTTTGAAAGAAATTCAATGGGCTTTTAACTGATCCTACAGTCAGTCAGCGCTGTCATCAGGCAGCACTTCTGATTTTGAAAATGTGTTGCCTGCAGGCCAGGAAACACGGTGAGGTCTATGTTACCTTTAGTCCTTTGGAGTTTCAATGTATGTACTGTTTACCAGTCTCTTGGTACAGATAGTTCATGAACACACATACAGGGTTGCTGAAAAAGCTGCATTGCCCCTGGGTCCTGTTCCTATCAAATATATAAATTATTAATTTTCCCTTTGTCCTCTTATTTTCCTTCATGCACTTTCATGACACAACTTTGGTGAGCAACCTTTTCTACCTTGGCCTCTTGGTGGTTGAGTCATTAGATTTCCATTGTCTACCTGGCACAAATAAATAAATCATCTCTTCAAAAGGAGCCTTTCTCCAGTGTTCCTGTTGTGCGCAGTGGTTTATGATTGAGACATTGGCATGGGAAACCCAGGTTCACACCTAGCTGTTCCAAGAAGTGAGAAGAGTGACTTGAGGATCAATTCACTTACTCCCCATACAATCAAGTTCTGCTGCCTGAAGATGTCTGGGTTATTGGAAACATCCTCATAGGACTGTCTGATTTGTCACAAGTCCTATGGGACACCTGTCCCTTTCTATAAGGACAACTGGTAGGGAACTGGGCTGTGCTTGGAGGGCTGAAATGGACAGAAACAAGTACGTAAGGCAGCTGAATCAAGTCTTTGTTATCACCCTTTTGCCCAACTTTCTGTCTATCTGCACTGTATTGTAAATAACACGTTTTTCAGTCTGGGTCAGCAGACAGCTTCTGGGCAATAATCCCAAAAAGTGAATTTTACCGATTTACAAGTGAAAAGTTACAGAATGGCTTCTTCTGTCATAGGAAAAGAGGAAAGGGAGGAAGATGAGGTAGATGGGAGGTACCAAAAGAAGAAAAGCCCTGGGTTTTCCAAACTTGATGCCACAGGGTATGTGAAATGTATGGGGATGGTGAGTGTGTAGGGTTGATTACAGCAGCAGATACATCTTCACAACAGAGATGGAAGGAGGAATTTCAGTGACTGCCCAAGCACATCACCACTGGTAACAGCCACCACAGGAGGAGTGTGGATATTTGAGCAGCTTGTGGGTATGTACGTGCCTATATGATTTTAGTCAATGTAGTTCAGTATGGATGAGAGCTGGATTGTGCACAGACACGGATGATGAAAAATCTGTGACATTTAATAGAGAAAGCAGAGGGAAAGAGTGAGGGGAGGAAAACTTAATAGTGAAATACTCCATAAACATGAGAAAAACAATGAAATTAAAGGTTCTGTGTTTTCTTTAATAACGTCAGACACTGCTCAAGACTGAAAACCAGAGAGGGTCAAGCTTTATTTTCTGTTGCTTTTCTTTTCCAAGTCAAACTTCTCAACTTATTTAGCTTCCCAGAGGTAGAGGAATATGGCTTTTGTGGAACTGGATCTTAGTTACTTGGAGTTTTGGCTAATTTCACATATGTATTTAGGCAACAAAATATTTTTACAGACTTGCTGGCCATTATCACAAGATGTTACTGTGGTCACAAAGTGACTGGACAAATAATGACATCTATTTACTCCACAGTTCTCCTAAACCAAGGAACAAATGCCAGGCTTTGACAGACTCAAAGTAATAGACTTTCAGTGTCCTCATTGCTGTGGGAGTCCAGCTGGGCAAAGGAAGGAAAATGTTGAGGTTTGGGGAAATTTGAGAATCTGGCAATGACTGAGGGCTTCTGAAGCTGGGGTTGGTCCTGGTCTGCTGCCCATATTGTGGCATAGCATCATAGAATCTTTTAGGTTATAAAAAAACCTTTAAGATCATTGAGCCCAACCATATGTCTCAAAGCCTCTCATTAACTACTTGAGGTATTTGAGTGTCTCTCCCATTCTGCTATTGGCAACATAAAAACAATTCATGGGCATGTCATAGACATTATTGCTGTTAGCTGTGTGCTGGAAAAACGTAGGAGACTAGTGGTTAGTAAAGTCCCTTTGTATGAAGTACTTCATGTCCTGTATTAATTTAAGGCCCTCTTTTGCCTGCCTGACAAGTGGATGGAATTCATTGCTTCAGGATGTTGCTGAGTGGAAGGGAGAGAAACATCACATTAAATTGAACAAGGTTTGCTCTGACTGGTGCAGCCTTGACAGAATCTTTAACTTAGCTACAGGACAAAATATAACCATTCTTCATGGCAATTTGAATGAAGCTACATAAAAAATTGGGAAAAGCTACTGTGAGGAGAAAAACTTGCAAGCACATCAGTCTCCTCTATTGTTTCAAGATAGAACTCATCTAAATACTTCAGATTCCAAAATTTGAAGAGTTTTATGTTTCATAATATAAAATGTAATAAGGGAAAATACAAGGGGTTTATGGTAATACCCACCTTCTCTCTCAGCTGCCGACTCAACATTCTTGTTAAGTGTGGTTTACCTGAAAAATATGAATTTGTGCTGACAGTCATATGCTGTCTGGAAATAAAATCCACAAGCAGGGCTGGCAGCTAGGTGGGACATCTTTTTTACTGTAAATGCAGTATGTATCTGTGCATGTATGAAAGAGAGATTGGTTATGACAGAGATGATAGGAAATGATCTCAGAACATAGCAACACTGTTCAGCAGAATGAACTATTCCTCTGAAACCTTCTTCTGTATCCTGTGACAAAAGAGTGCATTTGAGTATGGCCACTTCACAATGATATCCCCAAGAGGCAGAACCTTGTCTGCACTAGGATCAACCCAATGTTGCCCTGAGACACGGGCAGCCTTGTTGAGCATGTTTCTGCTGAATAACCTTGTGGCCTTACCCTCATCACCCCACGTCATTCTTTTACCCTAGCTTGTGCTTTATCCCCTGCCCGCTTTGTTCTGTCTGTAATTGGTGTGTCAGCCTTTCAGGGCACTGACCACATCCCCTTATCTCTGTGGAGGCTTTTGTGACCCTACATAGATGAATGGAAGACAATGACCTGTCTCATATCATTGCTTTGAACAATTTTGGTGATTACTCCTTTCTGATCTAGAGTACTTTTAATCATGTAATACATAGACTTCCATCTGGTTTGCATATCCTGAATAAGCTGCTGAAATGGGAGAGTTTTGTACTGAGCTGCATTCCATGCAAGGGTTTTGGAAGCACTGGTAGACTGATTAAGTGGATACAACCTCCTCCCTACCTTCATTATGGGGAAATCCAGTGGAATTTGCCATGGATGAAACCAACAAGCTTCAACACTGACTCCTTTCTACTAAAGAAAAACAGAGCACAGCAGACAGATGTGGGAGGTGAAGGTTTTATTCCTGGTCTGGTCACAGATCTGTATGATCTTGAGGAAGTTTCTTCACTGCAGTAGCTCTCATACGTTTTTATCCTGGCTGTTAAGATCTGAAGTGTTTTTCAGGGCAGGGATTTTGTCTGCATGCTTATGAAGGGTCTCACTGGCCCTGGGATCCTGGTTGGGATCTTAAGCTCTTTTGTATCATTCCTAAAATAAGATCTACTGACAGGAAAAATCTCTTCTAACAAGAGAAGTAAGTTCTAATATTGGCATGGAAGTGAAGGGACAAACAGAAGAACAGCAAAGCTGTGAGGCAGACCCTGTCAGTTACCATAAGTGGTCGTTACTTTGACAAAAGTTATACAAGTTTCACAGTCTCTGCATAAGCAATTCAGTTGTTAACAAGACATTGTATTAAAAAAACCCCACCACATCAAGCAACACACACACATACACAAAACCCAAACCAAAATACCCACTTTTTTGGTAAACAACTTTCTTTTCTTGAAATATTTGCTTTTTCTGACTGTAGTGGTGAAATAAATGTATTTTCCAGTGCCACCAAAAAGATATAACTAAATATTGGTAAATATTAATTATCCAGACATTTCTGTCACACACAGCTATAATTAGGATAGAGGAGGTTAAAGTTCTCTGAAGACTATATTATTTTATCAGATTACTTGGGGTAATTTAGGGAAGTTACTTAGAGATTGTCCTTAGGGGAGATTATACTTTAAATCCTTCCTGTGCAATGTTCTGAAACAAATCTCTTAACAGAAAAACGTTCTCAGTGCCCATTAGATTTTAGAGATCACTTTGACAGAGGTTGGAGAGTCAATTACACGCTGTATATCTCTAAACAGAGATTTTAGTACTTGGATCTAACAACCGATTGCATAGGCAAAATTAGTAGGGATCTTCACTCTTAGCAGGAATCTACGCTAGCTGCAAGACTGGGGTCTCAAGGAAGAGCTAGTAGCCAAACCTGCTTAAACAGACTTGGCAATAGCACCAGTTAACAGCCATGCAGCCAGAAAACATCTGTATTTTTAACTGAGCATCTAAAGCTAGTTGCCTGCTTTTCCAGAAACAGCCCCTAATCCTATTTATGACCACATGACTGACAGGCATCTGCATTCCAGATGAAGTACAGAAGAGTTCTCAATTACAGGAAATATGTAGAAAGTTGCAGCAGGTTATTTGTTCATTAGACTTCCCCCTCAGTGACTGTGGGAGTGCACGGTATGTTGGTAAACCCTCCTGCTGCCGATCATTTGTCTGTCATAATGTGATCAGCCATTCATTCATAATGAAAAGCTAATGCCTCGGGAGAATCCAAAGACTGGAGTTCAGCTTGACGTCTTATGAAGATAAAAGAGACAGAGCTAGTTCTGAACGGATGTCATTTGTGTTTCCATGCGACTGTATCTGCTTTTATCTTTTTTTAAAACCTGTCCAAAGCTGCAGCCCTCTTGGTGTATAAGGATTTCTTAGTGTTACTGAATTGCCTCATAAAGGGTAGGAGGAGTTTCTTCTCTCTTGGTGTCTTATTTTTCAGGGATTTGGCTTCCAAAGAACCAGTCAATGGAGCATACCAGTCTCTGTTCTCTGCTGTCATGTAGCAACGCTTAGTTCTAACACAGAGTACATCATCCTATTCCCACTTCACAGGTGGGGAGCTGAGATACAGAGTCAAGTCCATCCATCTTGTCACTGCTCTGTTAGAGATTCAGTTCCCCATTTCCCAGCTTGGTGCTCTCATTACTGCTGCTTTTGGCCCTGTGAGGGTATGAGCTACAAATGGCATTGGATAGTCCATGTGTGGGAGCAGTGGGTAATTACCAAAACCAACCTGCATCAGCAGGATGCAGAGAAGTAGGATGTGCATTCACAAGTAGGATGAATTACAGGTCGTTATAAATAAGTGCATACATGCTGCACAGTGCAATGTTGTTTTCAGTTAAAGCTAAGTGGCCTACCGTAAAGCCTCACATGCCAAGTATCCTATTTAACTCCACGAAAGACACGCCATGAATGCGTGCCCATTTCAGACATGAAAGATGGAGGAGAGGCACAGCAGAAATGAGCTGAGGGCATGGGTAAATAATATAAGCATCTCTTCCTTCCACCCCCCCACCCCCCCCACCCCCCCCCCCAACCCACCCCCCCCACCCCCCCCACCCCCCCCCCCCGCAGCTCCCACTGTCCTGAAAGACTCCAGGCACCTTGACAAAATTTAACTCAAACAATCTTTTCTAACTGCTCAGCATGTCCTTAAGTAAACCTTGAACCCACTGCAGAGTTAGACAAGAGAGGAAATAGCAAATCCTGACATCTACACACACAATGCCCAGAACAAACACACAGACGCGAATTAGAAAGAAACAAAAACATCTTGCACTTGTCCATGGAAATGTTTGCCACAACCAGACTGTGGCATGTGAGGAGATGTTCCCAGCACCACAGAATGCCACAGATGAAACTGTTATTTTACTGTCTGATTCAAGGGTCTTTAACCTTAGAAAATACTATTTTGTGAATGCAAATTATCTTTTTAATAGAAGTCTCCAAATGACTGGGATTTTGTTCTTGAGCACAGCCAGTATAGTGAAAAATGCAACAACAATATCCCTGAAGTATTCACCAAATCCAGGTGCAGTTTACCAAAGACACTCAGCATCAGAAACTCTCAAAGAACTTGTCTCAAAAAAGCAGAATAGTTGCAGGAGAATAGGAATTTAACTGTATTTTGCTGCTGGGAAGCTGCTAGTTGTATCTAGCACCTGCTGCATTTGCCTTGAGTAAAGATTTAAAAACATCTCTCCATGAGATATTGCCCACCTATTTCCCTCAGGATGGTACCTAAAACACCCTACTTTGGGCTAAAATCAGGCAGACTGCTCACAGATTGCAAAACAATCTGTTTTACATTAATAACTGTTCTGAATATTTTTACAGAATTAAGAGGAACACTATTTTCCCTTCACTGCCTCCTCTTTTCATTACACTGTAGCCTAGTAGTTATGATCTTTCCTGTGAGATGATTTTGGGGTGGGAATAGGAGTAATCAACCCTTGCTTTCACATCCTGGTTGAAACCTGTATAGGCACTTCACAAAATACTGGATGAAAACCAAAGCAGGTGCATATCTTCCCATGGTGATTTGTGGCTCTTGTTTTTCCCTGCCTTCCTGATTTTTCCCAGATACTTCACGTTAAATATTTCCTGTTGAGTCTAAGAGAACAAGTCACATATTGACTGAAAAGGACTTCTCTGTGTATTTTGACATAAGACAGAAAACAAGGATAATTTCGAGTCTGTGTATCTGAGCCACCAAACACCAGGATAAGTCAGTAAGGTAACCAAATAGAGAACAATCAATCATCCATAAAAGATTCCCAAATCCCTGGATGCATTTGGATAGTACCAGAATTTTTAAAAAGCAAAACAGTAGGATTTTGGAGACTGTGGTTCTGCAGCTGGGTCTGCTGCTAAGTTTTATGGTGTCTTCAAATAGGTCATTTCACTTATCACCATCTGCTGAACTTAAGTCTGACTGCTCTGAACCCAAAAAATGCCCTGTCTAGACCAGTAGCCCTTACTGAGTAGTGCCTCAATGGATACTTTGGGAGATGTAAAAGAAACGCATTTTCCCTGTTTCTGGATGCATCATAACACAGAACAGGCATCTAAACATTGTGCTAAATATCTAGGCCAGCCTACAATAGTTTTCTTATATGAATATGTCTATGGTTTTTGCCTCAGTGATATCCTACAACAATGAATTTCATAATTCAAAATAATGGCGTAGAAACATTTTCTTACTTTCCTGCCACCCTGAGTCTTTTCCATTTAACATAGCAGGCTTTTATGTTTGTTGAATGCCTTGCACCCTGGATTTTAGTTTGGATTCTGAGGCTTAAGGTATGACTAATAAACTTTGATGATTTATCATTTAGACAATGAACATACCAGTGCCTATTTGGTGTGACTAAAGGGAAAAGAGCAATAATTATGAATAAAGTAATCATGAATAAAGAATATTTCACGTACCTTTCTGCAAGTGATTATTCTTTTGAAATCTGCTTCAGGAAATGATTATTCATTAGGAATCCCCTTCAGGAATAACATTTTTCATCAAAAACACTAAATCTGGCATCCTCACACAGATCTCTTCTTGCAAGAAGTACCAGTGTTCTCACTGGCTGTGTATATACAAGCATGGTCTGAGGAACAGCCAGGCGCATGACATATTCTAAGATGAACCCTGTATGTTTGCACCCTGTGTGGGTCTTTCTGTGATGTACTCCTTTACTTAACTGAGAATCCACATCTGGAAAAGGGGAAACATAACCCCCATCTTTAAAAAGGGAAAAAAGGAGGATCCGGGGAACTACAGGCCAGTCAGTCTGACCTCTGTGCCTGGCAAGATGATGGAGCAGATCCTCTGGAAAACCATGCAAAGGCACATGGAAAATGAGGAGATGATGGATAACAGCCAACATGGCTTTACCAAGGGCAGATTGTGTCTGATGAATATGGTGGCCTTCTACGATGGAGCCATGACCTTGGTGGATAGAGGACGCAACTGATGTCATCTACCTGGACTTGTGCAAAACCTTCAACACTGCCCCTACAACATCCTTGTCTCTAAACTGGAGAGACATGGATTTGACAGTGGATAAAGAACTGGCTTGATGGCTGCACTCAGAGAGTTGTGGTTAAAGAACGGCTCAATGTCAGAGTGGAGACCAGTAATGAGTGGTGTTCCCCAGGGGTCGGTGTTGGGACTGGTACTGTTCAACATCTTCGTCAATGGCATGGACAGTGGGTTTGAGTGCACCCTCCGCAAGTTTGATGATGACACCCAGCTGTGTGGTGGGGTTGACGCACTGGAAAGAAGGGATGTTATCCAGAGGGACCTGGACAGGCTGGAGAGGTGGGCCTGTGCCAACCTCATGGAATTCAACAAGGGCAAGTGCAGTGTCCTGCACAAGTACAGGCTGGGCGGAAAATGGATCGAGAGCAGCTCTAAGAAAAAGGACTTGGGAGTACTGGTGGATGAAAAGCTGGACATGAGCCGTCAGTGTGTACTGGCAGCCCAGAAAGCCAACTGTATCCTGGGCTGTATCCAGAACAGCGTGACCAGCAGGGAGAGGAAGGGGATTCTCCCCCTTTACCCTGCTCTTGTGAGACCCCACCTGGAGTGCTGCATCCAGCTGTGGGTTCTCCAACATCAGAAGGATATCGACCGGCTGGAGCAAGTCCAGAGAAGGCCATGAAGGTGATCAGAGGTGCTGGAGCACCTCTCCTATGGGCACAGGCTGAGATAATTGGGCTTTTTCAGCCTGAAGAAGAGAAAGCTCCGGGGAAACCTTATAGCACCTGCCAGTACCTGAAGGGACATTTTTCAAGGACCTGTAGTGACAGGACAAGGGGTAATGGGTTTAAAATGAAAGTGGGGAGATTTAGATTAGATATCAGGAAGAAATTCTTCCCAGAGAGGGTGGTGAAGTGCTGGGACAGGTTGCCCAGAGAAGCTGTGGATGTCCCATCCCTGGAAGTGTTCAAGGCCAGTTTGGGTGAGGCTTTGAGCAACCTGGTCTAGAGGAAGGTGTGCCTACCCATGGCAGGGGGGTTGGAACTAGATGATCTTGAAGATGCCTTCCAACCCAAACCATTCTGTGATTCTATGATCCCCTGAATCTGTATCTGGCTCATTTGGGACATGTAATTCGAAGGTGGTCTCTGATTGTGCCTGGGGCTACACATTTAGGTTTGCTGACTACAGATAGGTAATCTGATCTTAGTAAATTAGATGTGCTCTTTATAATACTGTAGGGATATGTACATTAAAACTAATGCTTATGGTGTAAAACTGTATTTCAATGGTGAGATAAAGCAGTACAATGTGGCATTAAATCTGTCAGATTAAATAACTTTTTGTCTCTTGACCTGAACATGACAGTACTTCAGATAACTAGGTATATAGGCAATGGAAAAACTTCGTTGCCTATATATAACCTTGTTCACAAAATGCTCTAAATAAGGCTATTTTCCTTGGCCAAATACAGACTCTTTAATTGACTAGAGAAGTCAAAAGCCCTGCAGAACTCGCCTTATAATCTCTGAAGCTTGGCCATCAGAAGAATGGAACTGTTACAGCAAGCCTTTGTACTCTTTTATGGCTTGTAGCTTGGCTCAAACCTTACTGGAGCCAGGCAGGGTCTTTCCATTGACTTCTACATTAGATGGAACTGTCCCAGTGATCCAAGATGTTCATGCTCGGTTGTTACTATTCAGGCCTAAATATTTGCTTTGACTTCCAAGAGTTAGAACACACAGGATATTAAGCAGAACTCTGAGAACTTTTACACAGTATCTTCACCTTAAGAGTTAAGCATATATAGGTGCTTACGACCTCTGTTATTTTTGGAATGTTTCTGGCAGTTCTGTGCATGGTAAGAAGGAGCTGAACACTCACTCCCTTCATTGATTAAAAAAGTCTGACCACAATAATGTTACAGGGGAGTCATTCCAATTACACTGTAATATCTACCAAAACAGTGTCATGTCTTGGAAACAGAGGTATCCAAAAACAATACTTATGTATGATTATTGTAATGATTGTTTTATAAGACCCCTAAGGAAAGGGGGAAAAAAATGAATCCAAGGTGGTGAAAGTTAGAATGCAGAAAGTGGGAACACATCTCCTGTTCTAGTAACAGTGCACATGCTGAGACGGCAGAAATGTGGTCTTCTGAGGTGTGATGACACTGCGTCTTTCCTTGAAATGCTAGGTGTGCCTAAGTTAAAATAAATAAATAAATATAATATTCTAGGTGAACTCCTAGCTTCCTTATAGTAAATAACAAGCTTTCATGGATTTCCATATTTAAAGAGAGCATAAAACACTATGTCTCATATTTGAAAAGAATTCTTATCATAGAGATGGACAATGCTAAGACAAAGGAGAAAAAATAAAACAGATGCAAAATATTAACTTTAAAAGGAGAATTAATATCACACTTCTCCTTTTCAGAGAAAATGATAATACATGTGAAAATAAGGAAATTATTATTTATTGCCCATCTGTTATGAAAAGACTTCTCCTGTTCATTAGGGGACTGTATGATTCCTCACAGTTTAAAAAATGTATTTCATTTCTATGCATCAACATACAAAACACTTGTACAGAAGTTCCATTTCAAGTACAAATTAGGGGTCTAATCCTACAAAATCTCTAGATGTCATTTCAAACCTGCAAGCAGTGACGCCATATACTGTTTTTGCACTGGGTGAAGCTAAGCACATGCGTGAGTCTTCATGTATGTGGAACATGAGGGTCTAGGTTCAGATGACTCTTCTTTTTTTCCACTTATGTTCTTGAAATTATACTTCAGTGCTGAATTAAAGAGACTACATGACCCTGACCTCAAGTCCATTTAGGTAATAATAAAGACATTCTAACAATTTTTTTTATTGCTGTTTCAGGTGCCTTCTATCATTTATATAAAACATCTACAAGAAGAAACATTTGAGTCTCTTTAAAACTGGGATTTTTTTGTCAGGTAAGACATGACACCAGAGACCCTAGTGCCAAACTGATGACCAGTACCCAGGCTTCAGCCAGACTTGAATTTTCACAATTGCCTGTATTGCTGGTAGCTGACAAACAAGGGCATAAGCAGCAGTGTATAAGCTGGATGTCAGTCATTAATTTCCTCCCATGAGCCAGGGTGTCCCTGGAGACTTTCCTCTTCTATCAGATCATTGCCCTGTAAGGAATGGATTTAAAATGCAACTATCTGGGAACTTTGATGTACGCTCTTGAAGAAAAGCTCTTTCCTGTGGAATGCTATAGACTCTGTTTTCTCCTTCATCCTCTTCTCTCCTCCCATCAGATAGAGAAAACAAGGGGTAAACTCCCTGCAAGCCACTGCTGTTTCTCCAGTCGGTACATTCTCCCAGGCATGTAGGCAGGAGAAAAAATGTACAGTGGTAGGCCTGTGCTCTGATTTCATAGATGTGGGGGTCTGAGATCAGCCCTGCAGATCTAAGAGCAGGATTTTCCCTTTGGTCTTTGCATTTTGGCTGAGTTCTTGCTAAACCACTTGGCCTGTGTATAAGAACCTAATCCATGACGTCCTGCCGTGCAGCAGGCAGCCTCAAGTTTCTTCTCCACAGAGCTTTGAATTACTAAGTTTGTTAGAACAAGTGGCTAAGTCGGAATGGATGCTGCCTTATCTAACTGATTGCATTTGGAAAGGGTTCATGCTTCACAGTGCTTTACAGATGCTTTTTTAGAGAGTTTAAGCAAAAGACAGCTACCAGAGGATAAGCTGTTTCTGGACATTTGGCTCTTGTAGCTAATTCATTTGCCAAAAAAAGCTCTGTGTTCCAATTCTGTGAGAACCACTGGAAATATTTCTCCTGCTGTTGTCTGCTCTGCTTTCTCAAGCAAGTGTCTATTGTCTTCACTAGACAGGAAATCTCTTCCATAGTCTCTCTTTTTTTCTCCATCAGGGCTCCTTCTTTTGCTTCCTCACTTTTCCCTTTGCAAATATAACAGGTTTCTGCTGCCAACTACTTTATCTTCTTCCTTATCACGTTGCTTTTCAGCCAGCTGTTTTTGCAGAAACCTTTTTTTGCCTTTGGAAATTGTAACAGAGAAGAGGCAGTTTCACATAATCTAACATAACTACCTGACCATCGTGTACCAACAGCACTGCTGTTTTGTGTACAGCATTGCCTGACTGCTGTCTGCAGGGACCTGCACAACAGGCATCACTGTGCATGTGTGGCATGAGCAGCTAATGAGGGATATGATAGCATGTGATACAGCAAAAGATGCATTTTTAAGCTCATATATGGTAATATAGGCATATGCTTACTTAACCAAATTTTTACATCTACATATATTCAAGTGAGCACAAAACCAGCTTTTAAATAATTAAACCAAAATTTACAGAAAGCTGTAAAGTCACTTCTTGTATCAAAGCATGGTTGTACCATTGAATAATCTTATTCTGCACTTACGTCTAGAGGGACACACACTCTGACTTGCTTCATGTTAAAGCAATGAAGAAAATATTTTAAAACTTTTTCGCTCTCCAGCTAAAAATTGGTGCCTAATTTTTTAGGAGTATTTCTCTGGGAAGGGCAGTCTGGCTCAGAAAGCAAAAGGTTTCAAACTCTCTGAAGTCCCACAGACCTGTTTATCTGCTACCTCACTCAGCCACGTTTAAAATAATCTTTGGAACATTTCCTGTCTATTCTTCTTATCTCTGTATGGTAAATTCTTCCCACCAGTATCAATAACTTACAAGGAACACTTGTTTCAGCGGCAGGACATAAAGAAGTCCCATTAAGTGGTTGCCTTTGAATTTCTGTTATTAAAGTCTTGAGATGATAAACCTAACCCCATTAATTGATTACAGAATATATGAAATTGTACCCTATCAGTAATGTTTGCATCGTGAAATATTAAAAGTAAAATTCAGGTTCCAGTTGCCATGTGTTCGGTGTCCTTCACCCCAACTTGATATCTTCAGGGGTGTTCTTTGGTGTAGGATTCAGCCCACGAATCCCTTCTAATCTCACTCCAACACACATTGCCTTCAGAGTTGCAGTTCCAGGGTGAAAAAAGTATAAGAAAAAAGCAGATTCAGGCCCAGATATTCATTAAGAATCTAATTTTAAGTTACATCTGGCAAGTTTTCATGACATGTTAATAACATTTAATCAACCATGCTAATGACACTGTAAAAAAGCCACAAATCCACACAGCTACACAAAATGTGAAGTAGGAACTACTGGGTCTAGGCATAGGGAAATGAAGTCTGGTATCATCTTCAATGAGAAGACTGTGAAATAACTCAAATCAGTGGTGTAAATAAGAGCAGAATGAGTCTCACATAATTTCAGGACATTTCAGCTACTGGGGAAAAACTCACCGCGTTTCCTGAAACATACTGTAGCAAACGAAAACTGCAAAGCAATTCCTCTGGTGCTAAGATGTTTCAGGAGGTCATAGCCTCTTATGTCTGGAGGCAATCAAAGATGAGTGGTTTACAGGTTCTGTGCAAGTCAGAGTTATTGCATATACAGGGCTTTATTTGGTGATATGAATTTAATAAAGTTTTATGAAGTAAAATATCTCCAATAGACTCTAATGTTGATTTCATATTTGCAGAAACCTGAGTAGAATATAGAGTAAATTCAGTGACAGCAGGAAAATGATGACATGGGGAAAACTGCTAAGATTATCTTCTAATCTTAGGGAAAAGTATGTGAAAAACAGGTTTTCAGTTCTGTCAGCATTTAACTCCTTCTATTATTCAGTATAAACAGAAATCTCATCAGCAACCAAATAGCTGCATCCCTGTGGCCACACAGAACCGTCACTTCAGAGCAAGCCTGAGTCCAAATTTGTTGCCTATTCATATCACATAACTGCAGAAATACCCTACCAACTGTCCAAAGTCATGATGCCACCTGGCAAGTCTAAAAGGAAACCTCCGATATGCTGTTTAGCGTATCTTTGCAGTGCGCAAAATGCTGGGCACACTGTACGGGTTCCAACAGTCCTATGCAGCCATGACATGATGATCTTGGGCAGCAAGGATAACAGGGAGCCCTCCTTTGAAACCCTCTGATATTGCTCGTGTGTCTTCTGCTTTTAAAGTCTCCTTCCCATCTAGGTCATCGTAAGAGTAAGTGCTAACACTTGAAATGCTTATCAGTCTTGAAAGTCACTGAATGCTGCAGATGAGAAAAATATTATCATTCTTTTGATAAAGAGCAGAAAACTGAAGCAAAGCACTGGTATGCATAAGATCCCTTTGCCAATGGTAAGCCTCCAAAGATACCTGTGTGCTATCATCGGGGTGTTTCTGCTCTCGCTTCAAAATATCCACACTTTGTTGACTGCATCTCTGTGATTCAGTTATAGAGGAGACTGGAGTTGTAAATGAGTAATTGAGGCTCCTTTCATTCACTTTGACCCATCCTAAGTGCTTTTGAATTGTTCCGGTTAGACGGGAGCCTATTATGGGTATCACACTGAATAAAATAGAAATATGAGAGTGAATACATGCACAATATTTGTTGCAACAGTTTGAGATTTTTTGGAACACATTTTAGATATTTTTCTCCTGTATTCCTAGAACGTATCTTAATGTTATTCAGTGATCAGAGTAACACACCAGTGGAGGAAGTAGCTGTGACTACCTCACTCCTTTTGTGATAAAGCTGTAACAAGAACTATGCTAGAACATCACCTTCCTGGGTAACTTTTTGTATGTCAGTAAACACAGTCCTGCAGACTTTTATATACATTCTTAATTGTTTGTACAGGGTTACACAGACTGAAGTCAATAGGAATACTCATATGCTTAGAGTTAAGGACATGCTTAAATATTTCCGGGACTGGGGCCTGCCTTCTCCCAGTGGAGAATTATGCTCTTTAACAGGCTTTTCCCCCAGTGTGCTTGTATAAATCTGTCCCTTTAAGTTTTACAGAGCCGAACTGCTCCAGTCTTACTGTAGCCATTTTGCAATTGCTGACTGCTGGATCCCTGTTCTGCCTCCTAACTGGTTAGTACCTGTTATGCTTTTCCACAGCCCTCTCCTTCTGATCTCTGTATCTCACATATGTGATTGAAAAAGGTTCATCCAGCGGTAAGTCTGACTTTTTCTTTTGTGTTTGATCATGGTGAAAATGCTGTAACACATCATTTGCTAGTATTAAAAGAATGTCCATAGCCTTGAAAAATTGTCTCTATTCTTTAGCCAGTACTGAAGAGCGGGGTCTGTTCCAGTATGCAGCACTTTGCCAGATTGCATTGATTAAGCAGTCTTCTGTAGGCTCCTTCCCTTGCAATTTTAAGTAATATTTTTGGTTTTCTATCTAATCAAGCAGCTCAGTGCTTCACTCTCATTGGTAAATACTTAAAACAGGTGCAAAGCAGGTGCTCTGTTTATTGTGTAAGTAAATTTCATTTTGCAATATTCTTGGATTTGAAAATAAAAGGCAAAGGTAGCAGCTGAAGGTGATAAGAGGCAGGGTAGCTGAAAGATATGCTACGTCTCAGACGTCAATGGATGCTGTTCTCAGATATCTATCATGCATTGATTCACCAACTTGTACCAGTAAATGTTTCCACATATGACATATATCTTATCAGCTAAAAATCTGGGTGCCATTGAATGCATTAGAACTAGCTCCTGAAGAGTAATATAGAACAACACTGGGATAAAAGGACACTAGAATAACAAGGATACTGGCATAACTTTGGAATAATGAAGAATAATATTTGCAAAAATAAGGAACTAAATTTGGAAGCTTGATTCATCACACATCAGAAATTTTAATAGAAAGAACTTACAGGCTTGTCTACGCATTAATGTTTGATGAAGCAGCAAGGGATCTACATGCTCTTCTTGTATGAATGCAGTTCATCTGCAGAACATTCACAAGTAAGCTCAGCAAGCTTTTTTTTCCAACATGCCAATGCCTTATCCCAGGGGAGTATGTGAGTAATAGCTACTATGTCATAAAGCAGCCAGTCGTTATGCCGCAAGGTGATGGTCTTTTTCTGCTTCATGACTCTTCCAAGCTTTGCAAAAGGTTTTGGAAGACATGATAAGACCGTAAGATAAAAAACTGTAACAGTTGTCACTGTTATGAATTTGTCATACACCACAGCTTGAAAGAAAAAATTAAGAACTGTAATTGTGGAGAACGCTGAGCTAGCAGAAAGAGAGTGTGGAGAGGCAGAGAGCATCAGTGACTGTGTCCTGTGACTGTTATAAAATGCAATGTTTGGGAAGTACAGAGTGTTTTCAGCTTCTCAGCTTGCAGTGTCCTGCATCTTGTGACATGTGGCTCTTCTGTGGTGCTTCGACTGTTATCATGCTCACTCCCAAGCAAAGACGCCACACACAGATGAAAAATTAACTCCTCGCAACAACCATAACAACATTTCGTTTGCATTACATCTTTTGTGTTTCTGAAGTGTGCCTGTGTGCTATGCGATTAGTCTGAATCACAGTATATTTCATGTCTGTGGTCTACACTGGGTCAGTCACTACAGTCAGAGCAATCTTAAACTGTAGGGCTAGGTGTCCTCGTAGCAACGCAATTAGTCAGGCTGAACACTGGGGCAGAACCAGAGTGTTCATCCCTACAGGATTTGACATGGCCATGGGTTTTGTTAACTACTTCAAACAATGTCAGTAATGGAGGCTGCTTTCTTAGCATCCTGTCTTTGGTGCAGGTGCCGTAGGAAGAATTTCCATGGACTTGCAGTCCATATGTTGGCTTTACAGGCAGTAGAAAGCATTATCTGGTACAGATGAGATGCTTGTTTCCAAGTGCATGCAAATGTGTTTTGATGTGCTGCCTTCCTACTCCTTGGCTTGCATTATGGGAACAACATCAATATAGTGGGAAATCCTTTTAAAACGTCTAATATTTCATTGTTACTTTGAAGACTGCTGCGCTGGCCTGTGGGACGGGTCTGTGTTGCCATCTCAGAGGAATGTGACTCTGCCTTTCTCCACATGAAGCTGTCCTGGCTGAGGGCCTGGTAGTGCCTATTTCTGATAAAGCAGGCGATGTCTTTCCATTCAACCACCTTTCATTCAACCACCAAAGAAAACTTTGTTCTGCCCTGTTGTACAGCTGTTATTTTACAGCTCTGTGTTCCCAGATTAAGGAATTGGTTATATTTTTAACTTGCAAAATGTCTTTCCCATTAGCGCTTCCCCATTTGATCTGCGTGGGTGGCCTTCAGCTTCTTGGCGTCAACTATTCCTTAACCTTAGTCAATCTTCTTGCTAGTTTATCCTGTCTCCTGCCCAGCCCAGAAATGGTTGACTGTCTTGTACCCAATTCGTCATCTCTATTGTAAACTGCACATTTTTATTTGAGGACTGGCATTTTGTCCCCACTGCCAAAAGTCCAAAGAAGTTGTCTCTTCCTCCCTTGCTCTCCCTCTCTCCCCCTCCTTCTGTTTTTTACTCTTTGAAGCTGTTTGCTCTGGGATTTCCATCTTCTATGTACACTGTTGCATGACCCTTTTCCTTTTCGGTCAGTGTTGACAGCTTTAACTTCATTTTAAGAGCTTACACTTGTACTTAAAACATCTGGGATTTCCTCATCAGAGAATCTTAAGTCAAAATGTTGGTCTTGTGCTTCTCAGTCCATGCCACCTTCCTTTACCCAGCTGGGTTTTGTAGATAATCTGTACCAGCGACAAGGCTTCTAGCCCATGAGAGGCTTCTGGAACTGCAGACCACAGCAGGTCTGTTAAAAAAAAAAAAAAAAAAAAACAAACAAACAAAAAAAAAAACCCCACAGACATCTCATAGTCAATCTAGCACCAGGGACAAAAAGGAATCAATAAGTATATAAATGTATATTTATCTGAGATGAAATATTATAGATATAATTATTTTAAGGGAAAACTAATTTCTTTATGGGCTAGATTCATGTTTTCTGAACACTTGACTCTGACAGTGCAAAAAATCTCTCTCAGTTAGTCCAATCTCCTTTCTCTTCGTACACAGTTCCTGCTTTTAATCTGTCAGTGCACACTGGGCGACAAGACAAGCAAAGTGGTCTACAAATGAGGTTATGAACCTTACAGAAAAGGAATGTATCCTCATTTTGTCCCTCTTTTTAGATCTGTGATGGAACCCATCACTCCCTAAGACAGAGATGCCCAGCCTGAGACATGCAAGCTGCTTCCAGCTGGCCAAATAATTCATCCTACTGTCTGGTTTTTGGCCACCTTTCCTTAGAGTCCCTCACATGTGGGTGACAGACTAATGAATTAATCTGGAGAATTTAGTAGGAACAGCAATCTGGTTTACCTTGAGTGGCACCTTATTGCTCAACTTTCATTTAGAATTGGTTGTCTTTTTCTTAGAGAATCTGTCGTTTCTTGTTTCTGCGATGGTAACTTCTTTAACTACATGGCATATAACCTCATAGACTTCCCTGTATTAGTTGTGACAGATGTTCAGTCCCTCCAGAGCAGCCAGGAAACACAGACACTTCCATCCAGAACCAGAAATAAACTGCGGAGGGGAGAGAGATGTGAAAGCATTAGTGCTATCTTAGCAGCGGTTTGTCAGCTTCAGTGACAGCTATTAGTCCTTTTCTTTTAACACCTCTGAATGTCCACAGTGAAGGATATTCACCTAACCTGACAGCAAGGATGACATTAAACAGCATCTATGTCAGAAGTGCAGGAAAGAGCCACACAAGAAGATGCAGAATGGAAATAGTCCAATTACTTTCATTATCCCACATGAAGTTTAAGTATCTGGGGTACTAGTCAGATCACATAAGGCAGAAGAGAGTTAGTGTTTGTTAATCTGTTTCTCCTTGTATCTAGTCTCCTCTGCCTATAAAGAACGATGAATCTCACAGGATCTCTTGTCATGGTCCTAACCAAATTCTCTGTTCAGTGTTTGAAAAATCTCCTTCCCTGTTTCCTTCATCTGCTGCCAACGAAGCAGTGTGTCTGCTGGAGTATTTTTCACTGGGTGGGGAGCAGATCTCCAAAATGTTACACAAACAAGTTTCTGCTACTAAAGAGCAGGTCATACGTTCCTCTACCAGTAGCCATCAAGAACTGTAGCCGAGTAAAAGCTGGTCACAGAACTCAGCATGGATTGTCTGCCAGCAAGACAGGAGGCTGGCATCAGCTATTTTTGATGCAAATGGTAGCACACCACCGATTATTTCTAGGACGTGTTTGCCAGGGTTCCCCTGTTGGTGACAGCAGTAGATTTAGATTTAAGGACACCATCTACATTTATTTTATCAGTTTTGTAAAACTTCTCCCATATGTGTGAAACTGGGAGAGAAGATGGGGGCAATTGCATTGCACAACTGATACCTTACTTTTTCAGGACACTTTATGCCTGGCCCACTTCCTTCTAGGAGGGATGCATGTGCCGTGGCCCCACAGTATCAAGTCAGGCACTTTGATGAAAAGTGCTCATGAGCATGAAGTGGGGTGGGAGAACTGCAGTTGTGTGTCCCACTCGTTGCCACTCAAGTTATAGCAACAGTCACTTCTAATAGTGGGAATGATACAGGTTTTGGATTCTGAGTTCAAGGACATACTGAACCCAGATATCAACAGAAGTGGAAAGACAAGGAAATAAGACCTGTTTTGCATATAAAACACTCAATTTGTAAGTGGATGAGGCTTAGTTTCTTCTCTTTTGGATACAATGTACACTGAGAAAAGCAGCATGAGAAGGCAAAAGTGTTCATCTTTGCTTGGAGTGACTCTACTCCTAGGTCTGTTACTATGTCGGGAAAAAAAAGGTGATTTCTCTGCCAAGGACACTTTCAGTCCAAATTCTATATAAGCAGTCTTATGCTGGAGATCCTTAGCTTTCCATGTGTTTGCTTTAAATCCTTCATAAATTGCTGGAACCACTTACCAGGGACTCAGAAGGTCCTAGGACCTACTTGTAGCAATTTGTTTAAGAAGTCTTGGATAGAGTATATGAGTGGCAGGAGGGACAGATACAGAGAAATTGCAAAGAAGTTTCCTTGGGCATGTGACTAGAATATTCATCTTCAGCTGCAGCACTCTTCTGAGCAGCTAAATAAGTAAGAGTCACTAAGCAAGGAGAAAGAAATCTCAAATTATTACCCAAAATATTTTATCTTCTCTTTTCTCAGCACCTTTTAGAGTGCTGCTGTCAAACCCTTTGTTTGAAAGAAAGTGTCCAATCTGCCTTCAAACAAGTGATGTGTGCACCTAAGTCACTGAGGTGGTCTTGATAATTTCATCACAAGTCTAAAGCTGTTTCTGCAGTTACCCACTGAATGACTTCTTCCCCTGGTTCAGCACATTCCCAAGTATCATTGTATGTAATTCATATTCCTTTCCCCAGCTCCCAGTCCAGGTGACTGCATTCATATCCAAGCCTATTTGAATGACTTTTTCAAGTAAGAATTTCTGAAGTACTGCCAAATGCTTCACTGCACTCTAGATATTACTTTATCTGCTAATTTTGTTCTTCGATTTAAAAAAAAATCAAAGTTATACTCAGTGTGTTCTTTTCCTTATCCTATAAATCAATAGCATTTTGTTGATCATGGTTCAGTTATCAAGCACATAATCCAGGACCTACTGGAAATTTATGGAGCTTTTTACAAACTTCCATAGATCTTGGACCAGGTCTTAAATGTTCACAGATTACTTGCTGTGCTTTTTTTTTTCCCTAGGAATTTTTGAGCAAAATTTATGAGATGGGAACTACTAGGATTGTTCATACTCTTGTTCCATTTGTTTTTTCAGTGAATCACTATTATTTCCAGTAATAAAATCGGTAAAGAACCTTATTATTGCCCTGGTCCATAAAAAAATTTGACCATGTGCTTAGCTTTAAGCACAGGGTTAATTTTACCAACTACATGACAGTTATTTTTCTCTTTAAAACTGGGCATATGCTTAAGGGCTATTTTGGATCAATACCTATGCAAACAGGCTGAGTGAACTAAATCCACTTAAATGCGGCCCGAGCTATGGAACTGGCTCACAGTAAATCCTGACTGTGTATTTTTTTGAAGAATGACTGTATAAACCATTCCCACAGCCAGATGGACAGAGTGGGATTACAGGTTTAAGCAAGGAATTTGTTAGGAGTGGTTACCCTGATTATTAGCAGAGACTCACTAAATATTTTAAGCACAAAAATCTCCTTGACAGCAGAATTTCAGCTCAAGCTATCATAATTTACTTTCTTGGGAAAGGAATGGATTTCATAAGGCAGTAATCAGAGAGGGATGAACCCTTTAAGGAAAAAGAAATTAATTATTGCTATTATCAAAGGCCAGATGACCTTTTTTTCTTAAGATTAAAAACTTTTGAATATTTTTCCTCAACTGCTGCTTCTCTCTCATATTGTTGTCCTTGTTAAACTTGTTTTGTCTTTTCAGTGAATTTCTTGGTATCAGCTTCTGTGTTACTTGCTGTATTCACACCTCGTGAGCTGTATTTCTTCACTTCTGGAGCCTGCACTGTTCCTTCTGAGTAGGTCATTCCTTGGGGCAATGGAATATTTAGTAAACACTTCATGGAATAATGAATGACTTAAGGGCTGACAGAAGCAGACCCTTCAGATTATGTTTAGGGATTGTAAAATCTTTGGCATTTATGAAGACCTTATGGAAAAGCAGATGAAGAAAAAGATCCCACAGAAGTTTTCCAAACCCACAAAGCTAAGCTGTATGTCCTAGAGTTTGCAAATTGGGTCACTACTTCAAGGCAGGTAAAGGTTAAAAACTTCAGGATATTATGCTTACCAAGAATGAATCATTTCAGTTTATTTCAGATTCTGGTTCTGGAGTGTTTCCAATGTAGTAAAATTTGTCATGTTAATTATACTCAGTATTTGCTTACTAAAAAATTCTTCGGAAAACCAAACTGTGAAGTTTCAGTGAGTTAAAAAGAAACTCAGGTGAGCACCTCTGCTCAGCAAGACTGAGTTCTTTGTCTTAGCTGAGATTAGGTTATTGTTGTCTAAAGCAGTTTTGTTTCTGAACAAAAACATCATCACAAAGTTTGTTGTGTCCACATGCTATCAGAATTTTCCAGGTTTTCTTATGTTGACAATACCTACATATTTCAGAATTTAATTCTGAATGCCAGTACCTGAAAATAGCTTTTACTTCTTTCTCATCAAGCAAAACAAGGCCCAGTGAAGTTACATCTGAAGCAAGAAGTAAAGTTAACTTTAAATTTTATTCATGGTGGTTTTCAAGGTAGACTATTTAACTGGTGCCATGGAAAGGCCATGGGTTTACCCCATGGACAATATTGAATCACTCTGAGATCTGACAACGATCTCCCTCCATGCAGGGCAGATGTAGTTTAAAGCTGCTACAGCGTAGAAGTGTAGGCCTCTTGTAAACTATCATGTTAAATAATTTGATTGTTATTCATCATGGAACTCTGCAGGGAGCATTTAAAAAGTGGTATTTAAAAATTGAGAATCTGATCAAGTACAGAGCTCACCAACTGCTTTAAAATGTCACAGGCATAATACCCAGCTTTACTGTATCATTAAAAACTGTGACTGATCCTAGTGAAGTCAGACATTAAACCTGCGTGAAATCAGAGTGGAGTTACGTATTTATTAGTTGTGTCTGTGGTGGTTCCCCATAAAACCATATAGGTGACCGTCACTTTCCACTGTTCAGACTGACTTTTCCGCACATTCTGGATGCAACTGAGACTGTTCAAGAGTAAATGATGCTAAAAAACAGTCACCCACATTTCCCTTCCTCTTTAGCCTTTCATGTTGTGTGAACCGAGTCCAAGCCATTGCAGAATTGCCTTGCTATTTCTTAAACTTGATTTATGAAATGGCAGCATGAATTTGTCTCTTCAAAGATTCCATGGGAGGATATGAAGGACCTGTCCCAGGATCAACTTATGAGATGATGGAGTTGACCTTGTGCTCTCTTTGTCTGGCTATTGTGAATGGGGAAGTGTGTTGTGCAGCTATACTGCTTTTGCTCTCCATTTTTGTGCCACTGACACACCTCAGGCTCCATGGCATTTAGAGAAAGAAAGGAAGGAGCCACAGAGACTGACAAGACCCTCTCCTCAATCCAGTCACAGTACTGCAGTGCTCTTCCATCCCACTCACATATAAATGCTCCCTGCAGCAAAATCTACATCAGAAGACTTCAACATATTTTTATAGTGAAGCGCCAGCATGGTAAGAGGAAACCTAAAGGGGAGATATATCAGAGAATGAATCTACTAAAGGAGAATTTTCCTCTTTCTAACTTGTATTCTCCAGTGTCCTCATATCCCTCTGAAAAAAACTACACGCACCAGGCCTTTCTCAGGAACCCATGTCTTCTATTTCTTGGGGGGGAGGGGGGGGCGGGAAACACCGAAAAAAAACCATGGGAGTTTGAGACAAAGTTGTTCCCATGAGAACTCCCATTTTCATAATTATCGTTATCTGATTATGGTGGGAGAAGCAGTTTTTTCACCTTTACCCCCGTCCAGGACTAGTACCATGTCCTGACGCCAAGTCTCAGGAATCCAAGAGGGCCAAGATTATTGACCTAGGGAATATGTGCCTCTGAGTCAGATCCTGAGATCATGAGGATCACGATGGCTGTACAGTCTATTATTTTATTCATTGGAGGGGTCTAATTTCCAAGGAACGAATGTAATAATTATTGCCCCCTGCATCCCACTTCTTCTGCCCTTCAGTGTTCCATCCAGGAGTTTCTACCTCCTTGAAACTTCAAACATAGGTCCTTTGAATGGTATAGACACTGTGACTGTGGCAGCTGAGCTCTCATTCTCTGCAGCATGGAAAAATTTCCTTCACGGAAGTTTTCTCCTCAGGGCATAAATTCATGGATCATGCTCTGGCCTGTGATTTGGCTCATATATTGGGGTTATGGAGTATGCTCTGTCAGTGGTATAGAGATGAACAAATTACTATCCTCTGAACTTAATGGGAATCACATTTAGTAGTTTTGTGCAATAACAAGGATTTAAAAGAATTGCACTCCATATGAACAGTGGGCTGTGTGACACATGAATCTGACTCAAGGTATTTGTAATAACTTCACAATATCTGCCATTCAATATTTGAAAACATATTTAATCTCTGAGACTGAGAAGCAGATTCTGCCACTGTCACATTTTTAGTTAACTATCTACTGTACAAATGTGAGACCTAAAACTTTTACATTGTCCAGCAAATTTAGAGCAATATTTCTGCTCCATTATCCACAAAGATTGCACACTGCGAACATCTACAAGTAGTAAGTTGAGGTGTTTATCATACAAAATACTATGTGCAAAGCAAAACAAAGATTTGTATTAAAATTCCTTTCTCAGACATGAGAACATAAATGCGAATCAACAGAATTATTTACAGTGTTAGACACAGTATTTTACTGTATACTTCCATTTACAATTTCTTTTTCTTTCATAAAATGCTACTAAATATATGTCTACCAGTCATATCAGACAGCTCACAGCATATTTTAAATCTTAAATCCCTGGAACTGAACAAGGTAATGAACAATTTTTATGAAACCAGTGTTAAAACCTTGGTTGTTTTGTGTGATGGATAACGCTTTCAGCTTAGGCTCCCTCATATGCATTCAGTTTGGATTTAATACCTACTGAGACAAATTCTGCCCCACTTAACAGTTTCATAGTCCTAAGTGCTGACAAGGGCTGCAGAGATTTAACTGAGAACACAACTTCATCATCTGTGATCAGTGAGCTTAGTTAATTCCAAATCAATGCAGTGGGTTAGACCCCAATTAATAGAGGTTCACTTTCCTTTTGAATTCATGTTTCAGGTGATCTAATAGTAGTTTTTAACCCTTATGATAGCAGGAAAGAGTCTTTCATCTGAGATTATAGTTGGAACAATCTCTCTCACTTCCATTCATAAATCTCTGTCAGCCAACAGGTATGACTCCTTGTGTTTTTTAGCACTTACTTTCTTTTTCTTGCACCCTCCATGGAAATATTTTTGCTTAGAGAAAAGGGTCATTCTACCTTCTTCCTCATCAGCCTCCCCTGGACACATTAGTGTTTCCTGTCATATGGTCCCAGTGGAATTTGCAAATAGTGGAGCTGGTCTATCGATGCTGCTCCCTCTGCCCTGTGACACAGATAAATATTTTAACAACATGCTGTGTTTTAGAGAGGAGATAACTAACATGCTGCAACCACAACACCCTTTTACAGAAGGTCCATCCAGATTCACATAAGCCACACTTCTTGGCAGGCAAAAAATGTGAACTGAGAAACGGTCCCTTTGTCAAAGGTCTACTTGGCATCTGAACCCTTGGATATGCAGAAAGCAACCCTTGATTATACAGCCTTTGATCATGCAACTTGTAGATCAAGACTAAAAACCGAAGAGATCTAGGAAGATGGATATAAAGACGGAACCGGGTTGCGTCACACTCTCTTTGCTTCTCGGCTGCTGTGCACACAAATACTACTCAAGCATGATTTAGAGCAGGCTGGTCATTATCTCACCTAATTTTGTAGCTAATGGCTCCAAAATAAGACCCTGTGATCAAAATATCTGGAAACATGAGGTCATAACATCAAAAGGCCAGGTCTGTAGTGAAAGCATGGCTTTCAGATGCTGTTGGATTCAAAGCTCAGCAGTAAAACAAAGGAGAAATCTATATTTGGGGATCTTCATGAAAAGTGTTACCACTTGGTGTTCATCAGAGGTACCAAAACAGCTAGTGATTACAAAAAAAAAAAAACCAAAACCAAACCCCCAACCCCTCCTTCTACCCGCCAAAAAAATTATCCAGCTAGTGAATGTAATAAGTTTTGGGGAAAATACTTTTTTTTTTGCCACCAAAGTTAGCTAAATGATTTAACTGGAAATGTCATTGTTGAGCTCTGCAATAACCTGCATGCAACTGTATGGACCTACAGTGGTAGCAAATGGCCAAGTCTCCCAGGAAAGGCTTTGTTATCCTTATATTGCTATATTGCTTGACTTTTTTACACCACATCTGCGCTTGCTTTGTCATTCTGCCATCTGCTGTAACAAAATACAGGCAAAGCATTTCAGAGAACAACCCCTCCACACTTTAAAATGCTCCAGCCCAGAGCACAGTCCTTTACTTCTCACAAGCTGTAGTGCTTCTTATCCTCTCCTCCTCCTCCTTCTCCTCCTCCTCTTCCCTTGGCCCCACACCACATGCATGATGAATTGCATACGCGTACCAAGTGTGGAGTAGACAGAATCCCATTGATTTTTTCACAGTGTTTCTATTAAATGAAATGAAAGGTTATGTGCTTTACTTCGCTGTGCAAATGCGTTTGCTGAAAGGTCAGAACTGGCAGGTGATTATAATTAAATTTTTAATTTTGGAGCTCCCGATCAAACTTGTTTCCTGTTTGGTATAGTTTGCACGTACATAGTGTATAGCTGAGAGAAATACTCTGATTGCTAAAGCATCAAAATAGCAGAGTACGAGCAGAGTGTTTTTGAGCACACACTCAGTCCAGTCAAAGTTTCTTCCTGGTGCAGCCACACAAATCTCTTGGTAGCAGTAAACTCGCTGCACAGACTTCATTCCTGAACACATGTTCAAAGGTGATAAAATAGATGCAGATGGTTTCCCAAAACCTCAGTGGAGCATTTTTTACTGTTACTACTTGGACTGTAAAAAAACTAAGGAAAAAATTGAGAAAATACAGTTTGACACAGACAAGCAATTTCAGAATAACATTCGGACATTTGGGAGAAAAACTAAATAAAATGTGTGTTTATAATGATCTATTGGCAAAATAATATTGACAGAGCATCTGAGCTGCCTAATGTGATTGAGGTTTAGAATACTCAAACTAGCATTGTGAGCTGAATATTTTCCTTAAATATTTAACACACATACAAAAAGTTGGTTAGGAACTTAAAATTCATTGTGCCATGACCAAAGTTGACAATAAAATCATCCCTGGCTACAGTAAAAACCACTTTGGGCCTTAACAAATTTATTACAGGCTTTGTTTACAAACATGTTACAAAATTATACAGCATCTTATGCATACACAGGATTTACAAGAATGCATAACGTGCACTTTCTCCGCTCTCGTTGGGATCTGCAGGTTTTTCTTCACTCAGGGCCTGATCCAGATTCCGCTGGAGAAGGTGAGAATTTTTCCATTGAATTTAGTGGAAATTGGATCAGATCCAGAGCGTAACACTTCCGTTCATTGTTATGCTGGGGTGGGAAAGAGGCAGTCAATCTAATAACCTTATGCACCACGCTTCTTTCTCATTTAATGTGTTTCAGATGACAGGCATTGTATTCACTCTGACAGATTTTTTTCTGGCCTTTTTTATAATACTTGGTACCTTGGTAATGTTAAAAGTCAAAGACTGGTTCCTTTTACTGGATTTATGGTGGAAAATGACAAATTGTTTTCTTTGAACCTATAAAGAAGGAAACTCCTTTGGTATTCTGTGAGCAGAAAAAAAGGCAGTAGCACCAACTCTGTTATTGTTTATACTGCTATAAAACTACATTTTCTCCACCATCTTCAATAGAATTTCTCTGGATTTACTGTGATGTAAGCAAGCATGGAGGACACTGTAGAAACAAGGTATCTTTCAATTAAGGGATATAGGACCTGTAAGAAATAGTGGTTAACCAAGCTAGGTTTTTTACTTCCCCTTCTCATATGGAAGATAGACCTATCTGGCATACTGAAGCATGGACAACTCTAAAGTTAATGATCCACAACAGTATCTGCTCTCAATTACTCACAGCATCTGAAAATGATCTTTATTTGGGAATTCAGGATGTATAATTAGGTTTTTAACTTGCAAAAATTTCGAGTTGGACAGGACTCTGAAAAATATGCTTGGCCTTCCAAGCTGAAAAATTAAGGAGTAGGGGTTATTTTTTCCCTGCTGAAACTTAAACTTTCCTACTAGTAAAACTAGGAAATGTTCTGTTGAGGAGGTTTTTTTCATGGTTGCCAGGGAAGGAGAAGGCGGGAAAAATTCTAGTCAGCTCTATCAGATACTAAGGTTCTTGTTACATTACATACTCTGCTTTCAACACTTGCATTGGTATTGAACCTCTCAAGTTATTACTGCTTGAAGCGAAGTTAGGGTTTAGTCCTATGAGGTGATGATATTTCCTGTGAGGTAAATACCCTGGCCTCATACTGAAAACTGAAATGGTTCTCAAACCCTTTCTTTGTGGCCTCCCCTGCAGAATCTTACCTACACGCTCCAACCGGGCTTTCAGATCACTGCTATTCCAGTGCTTGGCCTTATGAGTAACCTGTCCAGGTCTCCGGTGGTTTTATGATGTGCAATGGTCTCTGTAAGGGATTAGGGGAGACCACACGATCTGCTGCCTTTGATGACCTGTTGCAGATTTGAAGCTGGTTCTCCAGTAGTGAAAACTCTGTGAACAAAGGCCTACTGCAAGTTTGGGTTTGAGTGCTGTGATCTCATTGTCATTTGCTATGCCGAACACGCTACAACAATGAAACCCGTACTGTAAAAGCCTAAGAACTCTACAGCTGTAATGCTTATGGAATGGTTGGCATTTTTCAGCCCTAACTGTGTCTTCAGATCACATATGCAGTCCAGACTTAATTCTGTTGATATCCATGACAAGGCTCTCGTTTACCTTCATGGGAATGGGATCTCATCCACGGCATTATACGACTAATGTATAATAGACCAAATCTTCAAGTAGTGTAATTATTTCTCTACTCAGTGGAGCTACATGACAATACAAAGAAGAGTTTGAGGTATATATCTGCTAGTACATTTGTCTGTCATAAGTAGCAACTCACCTGTAAAACTGAAGAACTTCATTATAACTGTGGAATACCTGGATTTTAGTCACCATATGGCTCAAAAAGATATATTATTTCATGTCCCTGTGAAAGCTAGCAGGTTTGTTGAGCAGTTCTACACATTTTTTCCCTCTGAAAAATGGAGAATGGATTGCTGAGGAGAACAACATCTTTGTATGGGTGTGTGGCTTTGATATCCATGTCAGGATATCATATCTCTATTTACCATGGTTCGCAAGCAAAGGGTCTTTTTAACGTTAAGACACCATCAGCTTTGTTTCTACTTTAAAAACTCAGAGAGGAATGATGCAAGAATTTAAACAGAAGATAACTGATTCATGTGAGGAGGAAGAGGCTGATCACAACAAATAGTAAATTCTGAAGAAATCAGCTTTTATGTATTATATTAATGATCAATTTTTATAGGTTCTTGGCTTCAGTAGATTTCTACTGCTATTTTAGATTTTTTTCATGTTTTTTCTACAGCAAACTGGCAGCATTAGAAACAGTTGTGAAACAAATGTGCTTCAGAAACATAAATGAAAGTTGCTGGATTGTAGCAGTCATTCTGACGTGCTAACAAAGGGAAACTGTACATTTCCCTAGCAAAACTGGCATAATACACAGAAATTGTATTTAATGGCTACTTGACGTCTGCAATGTTGACATCATCTGCAGACCACAACACGTATTTTGGTGGATTTTTGTTTTGGGGTGAGGAGTCAACGCTGCATCCAATTAAATGTGAATGTAAAGAGTGGGGAATATAAATATGTACACAACTCTTGACATTGATCTGATTTTTAACAAGTTTACTAAATGACAGTCACTGGCTTGACAATACTGAATGAAAATACTGATTTTACACAGATTTTACAGTAAGGTTAAGGTATGCTGCCGACAAGCAGTGTCACAAACATAACCTGAAAAAACACCCGGAGTTGCCCACAGCAGAGGCACACACCTTTTGCTCTTGTTTATTGAGAGAGAAAGCTTATATACTGTAAATTTGCTGAAGTTTAATAAATAAGGTCAACTTATAATATATAAAACAATATAAACATTTATATGCTACATGCATATCATATAATTTAAAGTAATAATTTATATAGCCAAGAGATGCAGATTTATGTTCTTCCTATTTTCCTTGACAATGCGCACACGCAGGAGGTGTCTATTCTTATCCACCTCCAGCCTACCAGTTTATTGTTTTCTGAAGTTAGTGCTCTAACGTAAGTTTGGGATGTCTTGCATTGGGAATTCCAGTGCTTGTCATCAATGCCACGGCAGCCGTTTTTTACAGGCTTGGCTTCTTTACACCTCGTTTCATAAAAGTATTGCTTAACTGGAGAGTTGCCAGTTTTAATTTCTCCAAGCACAGTTACCTGGTGTCCTCTAATGTCGATCGCGGAGGATTTGTCCGTGACCCATAAACTTTCACTGTCACAAACAGAATATTCCCCTCGGTGGCTCTTGTGCTCTGCGTACCTTTTCCGCCGGGAGGTTCTGTTCACCACCACTGAATTTCCAATATAATCCTCCATGAGGTACAGTGGCGGTGGTTCCAGCGGTGTACTGTCACTCAAGAGGACTCGGGGAGAGTTGTAGCGTCTCTGCTGCTTTAAGAGATCTGTATCCATTGTGATAACTGGCTGGAAGTCTGATTTCACACTTTCATCTCCATCCATGTCTTGCTGAGTTCCTGCTTTCTGCACTGTGTTCTGATAGTTTTCCTTAATATCTACCATCTGCTTAGAAAGCTTATTTTTCAAAATGTCTGCCTGAATGAGTTTAATAATTAGAGAATTTATTGAATCTTCTGGCAAACTCCTTTGATCCATGTTGGTAGACTGGATGCCACGAAGATAAGCGAGAAATATCACATAAAACAAGATGGACATCACCTTGTTCACCTGTAAGATCTGCAAAGAAACAGAAAGTCAACATAAAAACAATTAAAAATGGAAGTTTACCAGATGCTGTAGATGTGAATATTTAGATTAGTTTTTAGTGTCTTACATCTTCTGCATGTTATAGGTACAGATAGGTCATGTGTTTCTTTTAAGATAACGTATCATCATATTTTATAAAGAATGCAACTGTTTTCTGACTATTTTTTTTTCAGTGTTTCATTTATATTATTTCCTGCGTTTTTCAGCATGACCTCACTTTTCTTCCTTCCCTGTACAGTGGCAGATACGTCAGTTAGGGCTTTTCTCTATAGAGGTAGGTAACCACTCTTGAGTTAGTATGTCCAGGTCTTGACAGTAGAGAGAGGCCAAGTTACTTTGACAGAGTCTATTCTACAGAGTGGTTCAGTTTCAAAATTGCAAGATTATGCAGAGTAGCAGATTGTCTGCCAGTGTAAAACTAAGAAGTTCTGATTTTGCTAAATGTGGTCAATTTTTGTGTCTTGACATCTCATGGATCCTTCAAATTCCTGTTAATCTTGTGTTTCATTTCACCCTAAGAACACCATCATATACTGGGAAATAAACACTGTGTTTCAATAGCTCTTTCTCTCTTTTTCTCTCTCTGGTTCTATAAAGGAAAGTATTCTTGAAGAAAAGGATGCAGTCAAGCAGCAAAGTGGCATTTCTTAGATTTTGAACTTCAGAAAGCAGTAGTTAGACTTCTGCAATACAAGTGAGAAGTTCAGATGGATCCACAGACCATTTTGTATTGGTTGTTTGCGAGGTTTGGTCCTGGTTTTGGTTTTGTTTTTTTTTTTTTGGTTTGGTTTGGTTTGGCTTGGTTTTTGGTTTTTTTGTTGTTATATTTTATAATGTTCTTTCATTACATTTATATGAAGTGGAACAAAACTGATTGCAGTTAGAATATTCAACGACAGATGGAAGACCTCCCCCCCAGCCCCAAAACTGAAGAATCTTGTTCAAAAAGATTAGAATGAAATCAAGATCAAGATTTGAAAACTGGACCTAAATGTGTGCTGCTTCTCTCTACTGTACTTTGGCATGAACTGCTCTGTACGGATTCTTGTAGTGTCCTTGCATTTCTAGCTTCTGAGCATCTTCTAGAAGCTCATTTGTTGTTTCTGGCTGCATTTTTCTGTCATCTTCTTTGTGTAGTTGAGAACTATGAGCATCCATCTAAGGAAATGTTTGGTTGTTTTTTTTTTTTCTTGTGGATACCTGTATATTTTATATTTGCACTTATATTTAAAGGTAATTAATTTTCAGGGTAAAATACCAAATCATAGAAGCAAGCCATCCCTTCAAAGCACACTTATTTTAATGAAATCTTTGCGCAAGTAGTTGATTGAAGGAGAAAATATTAAACTCATGTTAGACCACTTTCATGTGGGAATCCCTAACTTTGGGACTGTTTCATGTGATTCAGAACAGTCTTGAACTTGATACTCCTGCACTGCAAACCCATCTGCTGCATGTCGGACCACTAGCACTCTGGGCTGAAGGCATAGAACAGATGGAGCTGGAAGGATCCTCAGGAAATCGTCTAGTCCAACCCCAGTGCTCAAAGTAGGGTCAGCTAGAGCAGCTTACATAGCTCTCAATTTGTGCCCATTGTCTCTTGTCCTTTCTTGGGACATCCCTGAAAAGAGCCTGGCTCCATCTTTTTTACTCCCTTCCATCAGGTATCTCTACACTTTGATAACATCCTCCTGAGTTCTCTTCTGCAGACTGAACAGCTCCTGTATGTCCTTGCCTCTCCTGTACTGGGGAGCCCAAGACTGGACACAGCACACTAGATGGTGCCTCACCAGTGCTGAGCTGAGAGGAAGGATCACCTCCCTCAACCTGCTGGTGACACTCTGGGTACTTTGTGTTTTTCCCTGAAGAAACTGAAGACAAATCAGATCTCTTAAACAGAAAATTTTCCACTTCTTCAAATCACCGTTTTCTATTTAAGAAGACAAAAAAAAAAAAGAAAAAAAAATAGAAAGTTTTACTGGAGAATCCTCTATCCCTTCTAAGCAACGGTGCTTTTAGCAACAGTGAGTCCTCACTTCATAGTTTGGAACTGCAGCAAAATCAGAGCTACACTCTGTGGATGTGTGATCTGTCCTTTTATGGACAAGAAATGTGTTTTCTCCATTCTCAGTTTGTCACAGTATGAGTTCACCTAAATCTAGACTGTTGCTTGCAGCAATGTTATGCTTTGGAAAAAAAAAAAAATCTAAGATTTTCATTTACCATACAATTACTGTCATACCTAAACAAATACTAAATTAATGTAGATGGATCTCAGAGCCGAGACTGTGCTGTATAAAAAGACCTCTTCCTGTGCAATTTCATCTTCCCACAGTAAATTATGTGCTTTTAAAAACAGTAAAAATATTATAAAACAGATGTCATTCAGCAGATTTCTTACAGCACTCAGAAGGGCTAACCCACATGCAGTATGACACAGAAGTCCATAGGACGGTGAGCAAAGCTCTGACAATGCTCAGCTCAAAAGCTGCAAGCATTATTCATGCCAACATGCAGCTGCATGTAATCACTGGTCTGCTTAGTTTCAAAATTAAGTGGCATTAGTAAAATACACAAGTTGGAGCAGGTGATGAGGTGGGAAAAGTAAGACTGGAGTTCATGCAGACTCTCTTTAATGTCATGCTGCACACAAAATAGTAGGAATAGGGACCTCAGAATTAGAACAGTTCAAATAAACTATTTTTCTTATCCATGGAGGAATCCTGTTAATAGAAAAGAAAATTCGAAAATATTTTCCTGGACGTAATGTAAAAGGTCTTGTGTATTTGGTGAGAAGGATGTTAAAGTACTCTGAAATCTGACTAGTAGTTTGGTTTTTTTCTTGACAAGTTATTTGCTGCAAAAGTAAGAATCTTTCAGAACTAATCTTTACATTTTGCTGGAACGTCTTGGGGTGCAAAAATTTGGAAAGAAAATGCAAGCGCTTAATGAGATTACAGTTTCTGGGGAGTTCTTCTAAGTTCAACCAGGACGTTCATAAGTGGTGTGCTCAGAAATCACAGTACATGACTTGAAATTGTCAGGTTCCCAGTGAAGTTCTGCAGCTCAGGATATGCCTAAGGCACTGTTCTAGCTCGGAGAAATGGACATCACTGGAAAAACCACAGTTTATGGTCTTAGCTCTATTTTGGGTATAAGACAACTTAAGTGTGTTGGTTTTCAGGGCTGGGCAATATTGCTTTTGGTAAATGATTCTTTGCCCCAAATGGAACTTTGTGCCTGTCCACACTGAGAATAATGTGCAATTTCTACTTTTTACCATTTTTTTTCTTTCTGTTAAACCAATACAAAAGAGATAAAACTGGAAAACATAAGAATGTTTATGTTTTCATATTTTCAAAGCAAACCACTGTGATGTTTTTGGACATGCTTCAAAATTTACACAACATAATTCACAAACCAGAATAAGTGCTTACTCAGCGTAGCGACTGAGTATACAGTGAGTAAGTTCTCTACAAAGGATACTTGCCTTCAGAGGCAAGATTTCAACAGAGGTATCCTGTCTAAAAGAAGGCTGACCTAACTTGCAGGCTCCTGGGACACTGGCTTGTATGGACCTTAACAGAGACTGCTTCAGCACAAGTGGCAATAACACCTTTTTCAGCCTTTTGGAGAATGGTATAAAAATACCCCAGGAATTTAGTCCTTCACGTTAATTTTTCTGTTATTTCATTAAAAAGCTTTAATATTAAATTTATTAATTTCAGGTAGAAAGACTTTGTTCAAGTTGTGAGATATATTTGTTGTTCTTCAAGGTTCTTCTTGAAATTTTCCATATGTAATTCCCTGAAAAGGTTCATTTTAGATGTCCTTTGGACTGTTTACAGTCAAGTAATGATGAATGGTTCTAGATAAAATGTACACAATACTATTTACACTTCTGCAGGAAGAATGGTCTAGATTACTGTATCTGGGGCCTGGGCCTGGGTCCTAAATAGGCATAGGCAAACATTTCCATGGTGACCTCAGAATAAGAGCACAGCCCAGCAGCATGTTCCCTAGTCCAGTATAGGCTGAAGTAATGCTATTAAGTACAAATAGAGAAGACTATAGTTGGTAACTGCCTCCACTTAATTTCTGCCTGATATCTGATTGTGCTAGAGTAGTGACGCTGGTACCTGAGTTCAGTTTCTCTTTCCACGGACTGTCAGGTCAGCTGTGACACAGTCTAGTCAACATGATGGTGTATGACAACTCATGACTTAAATAGGTCTTCAGTATCTATTGGATATACCAACACATCCTTTAGAACTATATAGTCACCTTTCTGTGCAGTACCTACTACATATCTGTTCTAGAAGCCATGTGGTTGAAGAACAGTTTAGGTAGTGTGAATCCAGAAGAACTGAACCAGTACTTTCTCTGGATTTGTATCAAGAAATGTCCCCTGTTGACCTACCTTTATATGGCAAACTCATAATTTGGCTGGGGACTCAGTCACTGGACATAATGGTAGATTATTCATTTTTTGACTGTGCCACAAATACAGTAGGTAGTTACCTAGGGCAGGCATTAGCAGCCTGACATCATCTTGCTGCTGTGACATCCACCCTGTTTTCTGTCTCCTCCTGTGTCACCCAATTCCTTTGCAATTCCATATACTGGGAATTCAGCAAGAGCTGTTGGCATATTCTGAAAAGATGCTTTTCCTGAGCTTCTGGGCAGCTTTGGAGAAGCTGTGCTTTTCTGCTGTACCCTTCTAGATGTTGAGACACACTTTTGATGCTTTGCACTCTTACTAGAGGTATTTAAAAAGGGAACAGAGGGTGCATCACTCTCAATTCATCCTTTAAGTGTGCTTGGAAAACACTGTTATGTGCACATTGGAAAAGCACTGCACATTGAGGTAGGAAGACTTATAGTGGTAGTGCCCCCTTATTCAGAGACACTACCCCTGCTTTCAAAGATTACAAACATGGCAACAGAAGCAAAGAAGACCCATAAATGAACAAGGAGTAGTACTGAGTGACAATTAGGCATTATGAATGGTCCAGAGGGTCTGTGGGAGCACGCATCACAGCATGTCAGGAAAACCAGCATATCCTGGTAATATCGAGCCAGCTATTAATTTTCACTGAACAAATGTGACTTAGAGATTGCTGTGGCACAGTGGGTAAAAACAAACACCATAGAAAAGAAAACTCATGCATTGCAAAGTTGTTTGATCTTTCAACTGTAGCTTAGTTTTACTCTATTTTAATGGTTTGTATCTGTGCCTACCACTGTGGTGTTAGCAGGGTATTAATGCTGTCTAACATAGGTATATCAGGGAAGGCCTAAATTTAGGAGTACCTATTGCTTCCATCAGTACATTAAATCCCTAGTAGACTCTGGCAAAGCACTTTCTGCTCTTTTCAGACTCAACAGTTTACATATAGTCTTGGAATGGTTTGTTGAGTTTTGTTTTGTTTGTGGTGATTTTAAAAAAATCTGTATTGCTTTATTTTGATCAGTCTCTGAATGGTCTACACAGCTGAAGAGCGAAGTGTCATTTAATATGTTTGTGAAAATAATTACATTCTAGTACTGTGAGACAGTGCCTAAGCATTTACTTTTAAGTCATTGCTAAGAGAAACTGGAATAAGAAGAAAAGTGACTGGTGAATTTTACATTCATCATTGTAATTACCCAACATGGCTTATGTAAGTCAGCTTGTAGTATTTGGTGCTTTCGGAAAAATTTAAGAGCAGCTTTTGTCCTTCAAACTGAGCAACTAATGATCATTTGTGGTGGCTGACAGCTTATTCAAGATTTTGCCAAAGATGACTGTGTAATTATTCTCATTGCTTGCTAAGCACTGTTTTCACAAACTCACAGAAAGCAACAAGTAATAGAATGTCCTGTTGATTCCTTCAACCTAATAACTAAATTGAGAAGAAATGCATCCCTTCTTTCTGCTTAGGGGGACAGTGAAAACGTACGGAACAAGAAAAATATCACTACATTCTGAATATTCAGAAAGATGGGACTATGAAATAATTACATATGAAAATTTGCACTGTATTTCAGAATAGTAATTGGCTGTTTGTACAATATGTGCCTGTAGAAGTATTTATTAAGGTAGATTGCTGACGAGTGCTGAATGCCCCTAGAGATGCTATGACCCTCCTGAACATTTGTACTCTTCAAGATACGGAAATTTCAACACATACCGATTAAAGCTAAAGCTTTCACAAGAGCCAGACCCACTGTAAAGCTAAAGAATTCAGAGACAAAATCAAGTGGGACTGAGTTATGGGAGCTCTAAGTGTTAACCCTCCTATCCTCAGGGCCAACCGAACCGTAAGTTAAAGTGAAGGAATTTGAAGCTAATACACTCCTCTTGCAGATGGGCTGGGGAGTATGGCTACACACCATATCTGAAGATGAGGCCACCAAAGTTTCTCAAGTCTCTGTAGCAGGTCGGATTTTTTTAATCATGCATTACACAAGGCCATTTTTAAAAAAGAAGACACATCCGAGCCTTGAGCCTTAATAGCCTCCAGTGGACGATATATACCTAATCTTTTATGGAAATGGAGTTCAGCCTACTGAGTCACTGACATTTCCTTTCCTCTTTAAATGACTGGCTGAACAAAGCACAGCAAGACAGCTGTTCAGGCAAGTATGAAAGACTCATCTGTAATTTGAATGAATCTACATTACTATTTATGATTACTGTTGTGACCATGACCCTACTAGCCATTGAGGACAGCTTTCCTGACTGGTGACATCTTTCTGAGGGATAGTTTTGTGATAATACATCTGCTGCAAGAAGCAATCGGTTTTCTGAATGGTTAAATATGCTGTGTAGAACTGCAGCAATGTCCATTCATTTCAGACACAGCTGACTGCAATGGCATGTGTGTCTATGTTTGATCTTTCCACAAATATATCTACTCGGAGATCAAAATGTGATCGTCTTCCTTACACATACCTGCCTGTTTCCAAGAGAAAGGTCAGGAGCACTTTCTTGGTGCTTACCTCACTACTTGGAACAGCAGCTGCTTCTGACACCTTGTGCAAAGTTAGTTCTGTTAGGTTTTGGCCCTGCACCTTCTTTCCCCCCCACCAAAATTGTCTGGAGTTCAGGGCACTGGAGACACCCCTGGATGCATTTGACACTCCCCAGCATCCTCTAGCAATCCCACCGAGGGACTCAACTATTAATAATGTTCGGTACAATATCAACCACACTAGCTACATCCCCAGGTGTAATCAACTACAGAAATAAACAGGCTTTCCTCCGGCACAACTAGGTCTTTTTCTATTGTAATTCTTTTCCCCACTGAGATTTTGTGACATGATATTTACATCTCTCTGTCTCTAGTGAGACTGCCACAACGTAATTTTACATTAACTAGTTGACTAATTAATTAAGATTTCTTCTCTCCACACAAGGCAAAATAGCATTGCAGCATGATGCCCTGCTGCTGTTTGAGAGATACCTGTCTGTTTTGAGAGTAACGAGGTATCTTCACAAATATATTTCCATGAATGTTCTAAGTGTAAATCTTCCTCTCTTTTCTTTTACTATTCCCATGTCACTGATATTTGAACACTCCACACACATTTATCTTGATTAATGCTGACAAAGTAGGAAAAGTGCCATTGTTCCCATATTAAAGAGCCAATGCTGGAATATACAGAAGTCAGATGATGTTTGCAACGTCATACAAGTATTTTGCTGCAGGTTGGGGAATGGTCCTTGGGTTTCCATGTTGCATTACCTGGATCAGAAAAGTTCACCTGTAATGCTGTATGGAATTGATTGATTGAACAATGACATGCATGAAATGCAAGGAAATAAAAACAATGCCATCTGAGATGAGCAGTCAGACACATCTTAGTCATAACAAAGAATTAAAGCCAGAGTTGAGTAAACAATTTCCACAAAAGTTGAAGTATTTCTACATATTATTCACTGTGTGGCTCTGAAAACTTTCCAAAGTAACAAGAAATCTAAAGGTCATATCCTTAGCTAAATCAATAAATTCCAATGACTTGACTAGACCTGTGCTAATTTTATAAAACCAGAAGATTTTCCCAGAGCTGTGCACTTTGGGTTTTTTTTTGGGGTTTTTTTTTTTGAGAAGTTATTTGCAAACAGAAGAATAGAAAGCACCAGAACTAATTCATAGTAGTGGATAATTTAAGCTGATAAACTGTGTGTTAGCTAATCTTTTCATTACTGTTTGTTAATAGTGGCAGGGCCAAGCAGCAAACAAATTAAATTTGCAGCTGAACTTAGAGGGGATGCAAACAGCAGTGAGCAAAGAGAAATACAATCTCTGCTGGGGAGATGGAAATATAAAATATTGGCAGAAAATTACAAATTGAAAGTCAAAGTAGAAATTTCAAGCTAGCGTGCTTAATAGCAGTATTAAACAATGATATGCAGAGGGGAAAGGAAATGTAGAAAGGAGCAATACCTGATCAGACCCAGCTATGACCTAAAACTTTAGAAAGGCACAGTGTATAATACATGAAAATATGAGACAATGAATTGCAGAGCTAGGAAGGAATTGCTGCTTTCTGTAGCACGGCAGAAAAATCAAGAAAGCTGCTAGAAAGATGAAAGGTATTGTCATACAAAAATAAAATTAGGAAGGAGCAGCAAAAATAGCTAGAAAGGCTGTATAACTGACCTTTGAGGAAATTGCCTCTAATTTGCAAGCCTTTGCTGTGAGCAGACAGAAAGGGCATGACAGCAAACCCAGTACAAAGATCTGGAAAGCGTAAGTATTGGTGAAAGAGAGCATTCACTAGGGTGGGGCAAAGGAGTGTAGTCAGGAAAAATGGGATTAAACTAAGGAAAGGGAAGTTAGGCTGATCATCAAAAGCAGTTTTCAAGCTCTGCAAGATGTTTGTAACAAGCCCAAAGCCACACCAAAGAGGCCTGGTTTCATGTTTCGTTGCAGTACTGAAACTCCATCTAAGTCTTCTTTTAAAAACAGTTTGAAGATCCATTAACCTTTCAAGTCAGCCTGAACCTACTTTGGCTCAACCAGGGCTGATTAATTATTTTGTATTAAAGTCAGGCAATAGTTCCAGTTCTTATTATTTTCGTCAGAGAGTTGCTTTGAGGGCCTAAGCTCTCCATAATTAAAGTTGAGAGCAGTCACCCAGATGAAACTCACTTCTTTCACCTCTCCACAGTTCTGGGGGTTGAAGCCTGACCCCTAGATATATCACAGGTAAGACTATATTTGACCACAAATATAGTGGCCCACATTCATATCAGATTGCTCTAGTCTTTTAATTTTTAAATGCCAGAGGTGGGTTTTATCTAAACTGGTAGCAGGAAGAGAAAAGGAAACAACTCCCAGATAATCAGAATTTTTCCCCTCTCCTGTTAGGCTATGAAAGAGCAGCTTTCTAGAGACCCTGTGATGTAGGATGATGCAACGTGGTTTTATATTTACATACCCACTGGACAACTCATTTTGTAGGAAAAGAAAAGTAGAAAAGAATTGAGATTTTTTTGAATGCTATTTTTTAGTTTTTCTGATGTTAAGAAACTCAAGAGGAAAACTATTTCAAGCTGTGAATGTCAAGATCATTATTTTGCTGGATTTTGCTGGATTGAAAACAAAAGGATGTCTGTTTTGTTTTGGTTTAGAAACTGAAAACTTCCTCTTCCATCTTTTTTAATATGTTCCAATACCTTCTGTTTTCTTTTATTAAAGAAAACAGTGAAATCAAACAAGCAAACAGAAGAAAGCAAGCATTACAGCTTCAAAAATGTTAGGGTCTCGATATGAAAAATCTTGCATCTCTAAAACTATGGGTAAAACATCCCTAAAATTTATGGGTACAGACAGACCTCAAAGACACAAAGAAAGAGAAACTCAGTTGTTAATGAGGGAATTTTAGTTAGAAATTAAATGAACTTTGTTTGGTTTGAATAAAAAAATAAAGAAAGAAAGAACAAACACCAAAACAAAACAAAACTAAACTGAACAAAACACTCCTGAAAAGAACCTGAGATACCTCTGTTGAAAAAACTCTTTCTTTGGTTTTCTGACAGCTCTGTGGTGACACTTGAATATAGATGTTTGCCTTGAGAGTAGGAATGTTGTTAGGGCAACACTGCCTGCAAAGAAGCCCAAACAAGGTACCATTTGCTTAGAAGGAACAGCATGGCTGCTTGAGACTTTCTCCCAGGCACCAGGTATGAACATTGCTCTACTTCCACACGCAATGCAGTGACACCCCAGGAGTGCTCCGTGGGGCTGGGATTGGGGCAAACCATGGCACAAGAGGCTTAGTGGGGAAGCCCTGTTTCATTTCTGCTGAAGCTTCACCTGCATTTGCTTGGCAAAAGCCCATGACCCCAGGTTTCTTTAAAGTCATATAGAAATATGTCCGTGGCCACTTCATGAATCAAAGTTCACTTTCTGAATTGCTCTCCCTGTTCCTCAAAGGTTCACGAACCTCTAAATAGAAAATTCTTCTTAGACAGGAAGGCACAAAGTATGTGATCCAGTATTCTCAAGTACAGGACCCCAGGCCTGATCCAAATACTTTAAATCCACCAGTAAGACCTTGCTGAATTCAAGCATGAATCAGACAAGGTTTTTGCACAGTAAGAAGAGTGATGGAAAGACAATATGACCAGAGACAGTTGATGGTTGATCCTTATTTTATCATACATGAGGCATGTTTGCTGATGATTCAGCCATGCTGAATTGTTTGCATCAGGACTACAGTGAGAAATTAGCATTGTAATATATAATTAATAGCTTTTCCATGGTCTTTGCACAGGTGCAGTATCATGCTCAAAATCAGCTTAATATTTTTAAAGTCATTCTCAGAGAAAAGCAGTCTTGTATTTCTGATAAAATACAGGCAAGGGTTTGAGGGAGAAATGTAAGGTGAGAAGCGTGTTTCTTTGCATAAAATGTAAGCCTTTAGAGTAAAAAGAACTTGTATGCCTAAAAGTCTATTCTGACTAGCTAAATCAGTTGGCCTAATATGAGACATCACCTCTCCCAACAACCTTGCTCAGTTTTATACTGAGCATCATGACGGGTCTCCTAGAACTACTCCCAGCTGTACAGTGAGACCTCTGAAACCTTCCTATGGAGAAGACCTCACAGATATAATGTGTGTCCACAAAGGACTGTTTTGCTTTTTCCCATTGCATCTGAATCTCTAAAAAAGCCATTGCCCATTTAGAGAAAAAAGTCATTCTATTAATTGGCATTACTTTAGAGCAAATTGCTTACATGTAGGCCTGTCCTGAGGGTAAAGACTGTTCTGGTAAGTCCAGCTACTCCACATTTTTTACCTTGTAAAAATTTGCCTGAAGTGGAAATTTGCTCATGGGTCCCCTCTTTCATTGGTGTTCATGTGAATAAAATTTCCAGTACACAGTTCTGCTTGAGACACCCAAGTTTTCTAATTTTAACTCTCAGTTAACGCTTTGCTGTGAGTTCAACTACATTTAAGGGTTAATGCTCAAGGGTGGTGAGAGTTCTGATCTCGGTCTAGCAGAGTATGAATTGCCCCACTTGCTCTCTCGTTTAGTTTAGCTCATGGTTGAATGCTCTGCTAAACTGCATCCAAAGTGCCTGCTAATTTGCAGAATTAAACTCTACCTTCCGAAGTCAAAGCGTGATCTCTGTGTTCTCCTATTGTGCTCATATGCAGGGTCTGCACCTCTAGCAGGTCCAAAACTCGTGTGCAAAATGCCTTGGTTTTTGGAAACCACCATGATTTCTTATCTTTTGATCATCTGATCATCTGATCTTTAGATCCAGATGACATTTTGCTGTTGATACACAATGCTTTCCACCTCCTTCTTGCCAAAAACCTTTGAAAGAAGAATTTTAGAACTGGCAGTACTCTAACACATGCTGTCTCTTGCCGGGCATATGATCTGCAGATATTTGATAAAAAAGCAATGTTTTAAACTGGGCATGGGAAGGAAATAAATGAGATGTACAGCAGCTGGCCTTGCCTTTTCTTATACAGCCAATAACTAGAATGAGGTTTTAGAAAAATTATTCTTATGGAAGAAATTGTGGTTATGAGAAAATTTATCTATGGAAGGGCAGGAATAAAATAACTCTTAGGGTATGGGAACTAGAAATAGAAACAGTAATTTCTTTAATAGACTCTTGTTCACCTCTTGTTGTATGCACACTTTATACTTTTCATGAAAGAATCTTACTGACATCTGGTCAGCGCAAGGGTTAGTTACACCATTGAGTAACTGGCTCACAGGTTAGATATGAGCTATGGAGATGCTGCTGAAGGAGTTTACTCTTTTTTGAGAGATCAGGTGTTCACTGCTGTCAGAGGCAAGAAATCATGCTTGGGTGCACAACCCCCACTGCAAGAGCAGATACTGTGAGTGCGTGAGATCGAGGGGAAGGGAAAGCTGCTGACAGTCATTGCAGGCATGGCAATGCTACAGCATGAAGCTTTTTTTCATAATCAAGAATGGCTTTGGTGATCAAGTGCTTTTGCAGTTGTTTTACTGTTTGGAAACTAAAGCCCAGGTGGGTTATGTGACTTTTGCTAGGTTATGTGAGTGAGCTCAAGGTCAAGTAAGAAGAATATAAGAGAGTGGGCATTCAGACCCTTCTTTCCTGAGGTCTAGGCTGTGGTTGGTTCTACCCACTGGACTAGCCTCTTCCTTCTGGTTCTTCCCAACACTGCTGGCTCCAAGCAAAGTCCATTGAGTCAGTTGCTCAAAATCAGAAGTACTTCCATGCCATATTTCTTTCTATTGAAGTGGTAGTAAAAGGAAACAGCCCTTAGTCTAGTGAAGTCAGAAGTGACTGGAAAGCAAGCAGAGGGAGGGAAAAGGATGTGGAAAATATTGCCAAAGGTGTCCTTGGCTGGCTCACGCAGAAGATCTCAGGTGCCTTGAGGAATTAAGAATAACTTGGAATCCTCCTTAAGAAAGGAGCAGGCCAAACTGAATCAGCCATAACAGTTCAGTAGTTTTCACCATGAACCAACAAAACAATCAAGGGAGAGATTTTTAATTCTACACATAGGAAAAGCTTGGTCCTAGACTTCAATTTGCACAGTAGAAATCACTGATTAAAAAGGAGCCAAATGCTGTTGTGCTTCAGGAAGTGGGAGAATTAGGGATGCTTACTTTGGATGACAGTGTAACCTTACAGTGTAGCCTATACAAGGGGAGATGCACAGCTGCATCTCCCCAGGAGCAGCACGCAGGATATACTGTGAGTTAGAGTCACAGTTCCTCCCTCCTCCCTATCTTCCCACCACCGCCACAAGCACTCCCTTTTCTCTGCTACAAGGGTCAATTACTTCATCCTCCTTTTTTTTTTTTTTTAAACGTGGAGCAGTTTACTCTCCCATGCTCCCAGCCAGCTACTTTGGCCAGCAAGGAAGGGGAGTGGGGTGAAGCTTGGGCTCTCTGCACTTCTGTCATCTTAGCACCCCCTCTTCACCCACTTCCTCTCAGCAGGGAGCATTCAGTGAGCAGCCCCTGCTCACCTTGCTGCAGACAGTTTTGCATTGAGCAAGCTGAACTTGAACACTGATGGGAGCAAAGTGGGGAGTGAGGGGTTAGGGTGGGGACGGAGGAAGGACACTCCTCCCTCTCTCTTATATTCCTGCCTGACTAAGTACTGGCCCTGGCAATGTGTGGTGAGTTTAACCAAGCAAGTGTATTCTCTACATTTTCTGAGTTAAAAGACCCATGTTAAAATGATACAGCGTATTAACAGCACTAGAAAACGGAGGAGCATGTTCACTGAAACCTGTGGAAGACCAGGAACCTGATCTCAGTTTGTTACTAGAAAATATGGAAGGGAGCCCATTGGAAAAGCGAAACAAAGCAATCACATCCTTAGGAACTTTTGGGAGGCAAACATATGGGGAAACTCTTTACTAAAGGTGAGAGGTCAGTCAACATCTTGGGATAACTGGATATAAAGGGAATAGTAAGTTCTCAAGTGTTTTTGACAATGGGAACACAAAGAGCTTTGCTGAGCTACAACCAGGAGTAAAGGACTTTTACAGTAAAAGGCAACTTTTCATGTGACTGACAGTGATGGGGATCCTACACATACTCAGGAAATATCTCCTTGTGCCCTCCCAAAAGATGGCAAAAGCACACACATACGTCTTTTCTCTTCCACACTCCCATCAGCTCACCTTAAATCTACATCTCCAAGCTGAAAACACTTCAAGCCTCAGAAATGTCTTCCCTGACCATCTCATGAAATGCCTTTCTTTTTAGCATACATATGGAGGTACAGCTTGTGATTTCAAACTTTCAGTAACTTTAATTAAGATATAGGTAAGTGAAAAGTAGAGGAGAACCTGGCAGGTCAAGACTGGAGGCTTAAGATCATCTGAACTAGTGCTCTCAGGTGCATGTGCAGTGGTTGGATTTACAAGCAAAATACTGTGCTAGAGTTATTTAGAAAAGATAAGACATGTATTTGGGAACTGCTAGAAATTAAGGAAACTTGCAAAGAATATTTATTCTTATTTAAAATTAGTAAATGGTATTATGTTTGGAGACAATTATGTATATTTAAAAATTAAAGCTCGAGGTCAAATTCTGCTTTTGGTCACACAGAAAGCAGGCGACTGTAGACTGAGTTGCATATAACTGAGATCATAATCTGGCATAGGGTCTGAGCTGGCTCAGTTTTCAATTAAGCTAATGGCAGTACTGGTAAGCAGTTATGAGGAAATCCAACAGGGAATGGGTCAGGTGTTAATGCTCACAATCAACATGATTCCATATAAATTGCAGGAATTTAAGAAACAATGCTGTGTCTTGTGATTAAGTTGCTTGTTTAGAATTAAAATAACTCTATTGACCTGAGTGGTGTTACTTCAGATTTACCTCAGCACAAGTTAGAAGAAAATGTTACTCTGTGGTTAGAAGACCTTTCTGTGTCAGATCTCTAATAAAAGAGAAGGCAGCAAGCTTATGGAGATTTCTGAACAATAAGGTGGTAAGACCAAACTATCTTCTGGTGCTCTTTCCTGTGTTGTATAGACAAGCTGAAACTAAAAGATTGTAATTTCTCCAAATTCTTTCCTTTCCCTTAAATTTGGGGAAAACATGAGTCTATGCTGTGAAACTTGGAGTCATCTGATTTGCTGGTTCAGTCTACAGCTAATGTGAAAGGAAGAAAATAACATTACTGCAAGAACAGAAGCTAGTTTGGCTACACTCTAGGGAAAGAAATACCTTAAAATATAAGTACAGTCCCACAAAAATATATTCTAATTTCACAACCTTCTTCCTAATCTGCAATTTTTGGCAGTGACAAAGAATTTTATTCACAGTATGAAGACAATGGTCTCTCAATTTTCTTTTATTCTTCTCACTGAAGTTTTCATATTACAGTAAGGTCTTACGCTCAAGATTTGAAATTAAAGTTCTGGATTAGTTTTCAATATTTTCCTTCAATATCGGTTCCAAAAACCCACAGCTTTGTTAAGGGGTTTAAACCCCTTGCATCACTGAGGTTTAACTTTAAATTCTTTCCAGTGTGCACAATGAAGGAAAATATCCATCCTACCTGCCAGTGCTGAGCTGTCTAAATGGTATGCTTTGTGTTAAGTGAGGTAAATATGCACCTCTGTGAATTAGCCATTCTGAGGCTGTGATTGAAATCTGGTTTCTCCTACAAGCCGAAAGGGTTCAGATAAAAGGTTACAATTTTGGTCAGTTTTCGGCTTTTCTCTTTTCTATTTAGTTTAGTCCATCTGTCTTAAAACATTACATTACAGGTTGGTACTCAATATACAGTAATCAAAAAAGCACTGTAGCTTTTTAGCCCAACGTGTAATGTAGGAGACACTATCTTAGATACCTAGAAGGGAGATTAAGAACTTGTTCAGGGAATTCAAGTAAAGCAGGATAGGACCAGCAGTACTATCACATGCTGTCCCATAGCTTCTTCCGGTGATTGCTTGCCAGTGTCTAATTCTAGACAGACTGAGCCATGAGAACATTTTCAGGACATGAAGTTTTCCCAGATAAGTAAAAAGAAGTAAAATGTCAATTTTGTAGCAAAATATCTTCACACTCATAAACCTCCTAGCAAAAGCAAATGAGAATACAAAAAATGAAGATTTTAAACTATTGCATATTGAAAGAAAATATGTAGCCATTAACATTTTATTACCTTTGTATTCTGGGAAGACAAATTTACAGCCCTTCTAATGAAAACAAAACTAACTAAATCCCATAAACACCACAGTTAGGAAGGGGGAAGGAAGAAGAATAATGTTTATCATAATTACCCTTCAGAACACAGGTAATGGTTGATTACCTAAATAAATCCATAAATAAATAGGAATTGTATTCCTTCTGAAGCTTCCATGGTTGGAAATTTCCTTATGCATTTCCCTGACGTTTTCTTTCTTGAAAATATTCATGCTCCTTGCTTAAGTTACATTTTAGGGTAACATGTTCCATATGTCACATAGCCTTTGTATGAAATCATTTAGACTAAATTCTCGTTTCATCCCCATGACCTAATTTTAAGGTCTCACTGCTCTGGAGGCCTAATCTGGATCAGTTTGATCAGACCCTCCTATTTTACAAATGTCATTTAACTGACCACAACTTTTTTCCCTTTCCATAACATAAGCCCTACCAAGTCTTTCTTTGTAAGTGTTGCTATTATAAACTCCCTTAAATTCCACATCTAATTGAACAATGCCCTCTGACTCAGTTCATTATTATACTATGTGATTTATTTCAAGTGAATTTTTAAAGTAATATAACACAGAAGCTTATTATCTTCTTTTTTTTCAGTTGCTATTCTCTGGAGTGGATGCCAAAGACGACGCTTTTTTTTGTTAACAGTGGCTTTCCAAGTATTTTTCTATGCTTTGTATACAAAAACATTCTTCCTGGGCAAATACTCCATTTCATACCTTTTTTCTTGGCATAAATTGCATTCAGCATCCTCACAAGCATTATTTTCTTTATACCTTCCCATCAGGCTTCTGTGTGAGAAATGTATGCACTTAAAAATTGTTCAGTTCACTAGCTAATTCAAAAATTCTCACTGTGGACTCTTGATCTTCCCTGTATCTCACCTCTCTCTCTCTAACATTGGTTTAGACTGCAGGAAACTCCACTGCAGTTGATGCAATTAAACTTGTGCAGACCAAGCACAAGTGACAAAAGAGGAGCACCCTCTCTTTCTGATTCTGTTTTCTCAATACTCGCACTCTTCAAATATTCAAATCCATAATCCTGATGCTTGTGGAAGGTTGTTATATCTGTACAAAGCATGATAGATCTCTGGTGGTTGTTGCCTACAAGGAGTACTGGGATGATGGAGTCAACCTGTTAAACACTCAAGTGTCAGTCCAGGCGAGATCTACACCAGAAATTTTTCTGCATATTTCTTTTGGTTTTAAAATAAAAGTCTCTGTAAAACATGCTTTACCTGTACAGCACAGACATATGCTCCTGCAAAATCCTTGTGCTGCATAGCTTATGCTTGGGAAAGGGCATGGCTCTGTTGGTAGCTAAATCCTTTTTTGCCAGGTGCTGTCAACTTGCTAAAAAGCTTTCTTGGCAGAGGCAACTGGTAAAATTGTGGTTATAGACAACCCCTTCTGTTCTCCTCAATTTTATAAAACTTGTTATTTGGTATCTTTATAATATTTATTTTTATGCTATTCCCATATAGCTGAACTGTGCTCCAATTATTTTCTGTTTTGCAGGCAAAAACTGCCTGGCAAAGAGACAAACTGACCTACCTGAGGCCCGCAGGAGGCTTGTGGCATGACAGAGCTGGACTGAAATGAGCCAATATAACCAGTAGCCAGAGCAGCTTCTGGGTTTGGGCCTGCTGAGATATTGCACATTGAGCTCTCAAAGGGTAAAATCAGCCTTCAGTAGTACACTTCCTTGAGCAGTACCAATAATTAAGTTCGGTTTACTGTAGCTTAGTGTCTTGGTGGTTGGATTCTTTGGTCTCCTAAAAAGTCAAACTGAGAATGAAACTCTTACTGCAGTTCAGACTTTCTTAGGTTTTTTTTTTCTGTGTGGATTATCTGGTACCAAAGTCTACAAGTTTCTCTTTCTTAGCTGGACTTTCCTCAGTGGGAGCACTAAAAAAAGTACTCCCATCTTTTCTCTCTGGACATCTGTTTCCATGGCCTTCGTAAAAGCCAAACACCTTAAAATCCTCTCTCAACAATGGCCAAGCTCAAAACTTAGAGGAAGGGACTTATGAACAGACACACAGACTGTGTCACTACATAAGCCTCATGTATTAGAGACATTGCCTGAAATTGGGTGATATGGGCTATGTGTTGCTAAGATCTAGCAAAACTCTTCTGGGTTTTGCCCCAGTATTGTTGTAGCCTCTGCATCTCCGTAGCACACAACTGTTATTTCATTTTCTCTGCCACAGCCCCAGTTCCTTCAGTGTCTACTCCACTAGGGTGTCTACTCCACTAGTCCTAAGCAACAGTAAAAAATGTTCCTCTCTTCCATCTCTGAAGAATGGGTTCAAGAGAAAGGGATAGGAGCTGCAAAACATAAGCCCTTCTTCCCATGTTGCTAAGCAGGTACTTTCTGACTCTAGAGCAATTCCTGAAAGCCTTAGCCAGGTTGGCAAAGGAGGCCAAGCTTTCCATGCAGAAAATGAAGTTAATTGGCAGGGAATGATTGAGGTTTATACCTCTATTCCAGTTCTTGAGCTAATGTATATTCACTTAGAGCTTCAATGGTGTTATTTAGAGGTGTACAGAAGAAATTGGTGTTAAGATCTTAGTTACTTGTAATAGAATTTTTCTTGCAGTGAGAAAACAGCGGTCTGATATGCCCTCAAATATGATTTCAGATGCACCATTTCTGGGTATTTAGGAATAGTGCACATCTTGCATTTGAATACAGGTTGGCTCTATGGCATAATAAAGATCAAGAAGCCAAAGTTTGTGTCTGGATCTCAGTTTTGAACTCAGCCTGTCATGGCACACAAAGCCTGTGCTTTGACTGAGCACTTTCACTCCAGCTTGAATGATGTAATAATCAGACCCTGCACAAATTGCTTTTTGGGTATTTCTGTTCTGTATCATTATCTTGAGTTGTTTGTACAGGACATTTGATTCAAAGCCCTTCATGATATGCTGAGAAATCTTCTCTTCACGCTTAATAGAAATATGCCTACTGCAATGCTAACTTTTCTCTGCAGACTGCAGGACCCTGTCAGTCTGTTTAAGCCCAGAAAAAAACTTACTTCACAGACCAGTCTTCTTTAATGTAGAGAGTAGAACATGGATTTGAAATAAAAGAAAAAATTTAAAAATCACACCAAATCAAAGTACAGTTACATACTCTACTGATGAGGAGAGTGTAGGAACCTATATTGAGTAGAATTGTACATAGAGAGGGAAACAAGATCAAACATATAGAAGAAATAAGCAAAGCAAGTGACAACTTCCTCTTAAAGCTAAGGCTTGTGATTTCAAAAAGTCAAAAATGCTTTAAATCACTGAAGCATATTTCAGTTACAAAGATGAAATTAAACTCTATTTAAAACTGAAGACAAGAATCCCCAAAGCTGAGGGAGTCTCAAAGAATTTAAAGTCATGTATTCAGCAAGAAAAAACATGAGTCATTGTCAAAAAGTTTACAGGCTGATCATCTGAAAATATTTTGGGTTCAACAGATCAAAAGTGATTGCTTGACCTGAACTTCAGAAGAAGTAAACAAACACAAAATATGTTTAGGAACACAAATTGTTTAATTGTTTGAAGTGAATATGCTTTCCTTCCACACGGTTTGAATTTAATTGATTGGAATTTTCTGATTCAAAATGTTTTCAAGAGTTTGAAAGGCTGAGATGTATGGCATGGTTGTTACGAAATGAGAATCTTTTCTGACTGCTAGATACTGGCAAGTCAATGACCTGAAGCATAATATCATTACAGTGGAATCTAAGGACCAAACAATATTTTCCGAAAGACATGAGGGAAAAGCATTTAAAAGCCTTGAAAGTCTTTTTTGTCTAAAAATACTGGCATCTGAATTTTGTTTAATTGGTCAGATCTTCTGTAGTATAGCATCACTGAATAATGTCATTACTCTGGGTTGCATCACTGTGAAGATCTGTCCTTTAACTGACAATGTCCCAATGCTTTGTTAAACAATATAATTCAGTGAAAAAAACCCAACAAACCTTGTTTCTCAGCATGTGTCCTGCAGGAACTGTTTTATGGGTTGATGCCAGTGCACTTGGTCATCAGTTCTGAGAATGAAAAATTTATTTCTTCATGATAAAATAAAACAAAATTCTCCTCTACTCCCTCCTACCCATCTTTACTCTTCTCCCAGCTGTCATCACTGTTTATAGTTTGAGTAAGCAAAAATATATATTTACAAGTTCAGCTTACTGCTGTGTTTTTTTGTATAGACTGCCTGAGGGCATGTCTGTGAGTTGAGCACCCAGCTACATACATAAATATACCCTCTTCTCTTGCCAGGCTTTCCCCTTCCCTACCTTGTTTTCTTAAGCCACGTGTTAAATCTTTTCTGTTGGATTCTGAGCTTTGTGCAATGGAGACAGACATCTTACTTCGTGCATGTACGTGAGCCCTGTCAGATCTTGAGCACTGAGTGTGCGGCTCTTATCACTTCTGATCAGGGAAGGCCAAACCTCCTGTCGTTATCAAACACTGCTGTGGCCTCTCTCCTGCTCTGTGAAACTACACGCTGGACTAACTGAGGTCACAGAGCAGAAGAAACGTCATGTTCCTGCGTTACAGCTGAGTATTTCACCTCATGGAGCTGTGTGTGAAAGCAGCCTTACAAGAAGATTTTCTTTTCAGCTGCAACCTAGTGCTATGGCCCTTCTCCTGACTGGACATGTGCCCATCGGACAATCCCAGAGTATCTTGGTTGCCTGCCAACCCCAGATGCCAGAAGCATGTCCCCACTTCCTCTCCCCTTACACGATGAAGTCTGCAGGGTCTCATTCACTGTAACTCAGACAAGTTGCGTCTTACAGACTCTTGGGGCAGTGAGGCCAGATCCTGAGGAAGGCCTCCAGATGTTATTGCAATAGCAATAATAAAAATTCACCATAACTAACTGAATAATGTAGAATAAATTTTAAATCCAGCTTTTCATACAGTTTTAGAAAGCATGTTGCAAAGCAACGTCTACAGTCTTAGCAGAACTAGCCTTCAGTGCCGTGCAGATTTTATTTGTGGCTTTTCAAATGCTCATGACTTCAAGTACTGCTGAGCCCAGCTGAAAGCTGACAGTTCCCAGAAATTTTGCAGGATTTCTTCTCAGTGTTCAACTAGTCAGAAATGAGTGTCCGGTGGTTGAGGTCACTAACCTGTGTTCAGTTCCTAACTTTCATGGGAATTGCCTTTATAAGTTTGGGAAAGACATTAAGGACTTGTTTACACTGCTAAAATGAATTCATTTTTTTACTATAGCATAACCGATGAACATGTAGCTGCACAATGTTATACCAGTAAAGACAAAACGTGTTAGTTTTAGTCTGAGGTGTATTTGCTGGAGTTGACTCATAGTAGCACATCTGAAGTTTTTTGTTTATGTGTTTTGCCTTCATCGTAGTTTTGACCTTGAGTAGCTACAGTACATTTAGTGGTTGTGAAGTGAAAGAAGAATGCAGCTTTTCTACCTGTGAAACAGGAATGATAGTACTAATTAGTTTTGTCTCAATGATACTGTTGAGTGCACTGTAAAAACTGAGTAATACTTGTTGTGGGAGCTGCAGTGGGAGGCAAAGGCAGCTCTTGTACCCAAGGCTTCCTGGTTTTATTCATGTATGGGCAAAAATATATTTAAATATTTTTCTCAACAGCATATTTCACTCAACTGTGTCACAAAAACTAAAAATAAAACCTACGGAAAGCTAGGTTACTGCTTGCCTCTATTTTCCTAGCTGCAGATTGTCTGTAATAAAGGTTTACATGAATATAGCTGTAAATCATATTGCTAGATGCAGACCAGGTAGACTCATGACTGATGTAGACGGTGATCAAGTGAACAGTGAGTAGCCTGAACAGCGCTTGGGAAAGGTGTGAACCCATTCACCCCTCATCTCCAGACAGATACTAACAGTGATTTTGCTCATGGTATGGTAGACCATGTGTTTGGGCTTGCTTATGTAAACCACGATACTGACTTTGCTAATTTTTTAACAATAGAGTTAATCGAGGAGTATTAATGAGATGAGTGTTCTGCCTCTTCTAAGTGCATCTACAGTGTTCTCTAAATCCACTGTACCCACAGCTATACCAAACAGTGGGGACTGTCATCTGTTAACATCATTCATCTAAGTACTGTGTCTAAGAGATGTTATTCCTCAAGTTGAAGAGTGAGGTCACTCATGGCTCCTCCACCCTTTTGGTCCCTGATACTCCCAGACATGACAACATCCAAGATGGCACAGATCACTAGTTCGTGAATATGTTCTCTATCCAGTGTGAATGGTCTTCTGCATACTACATTCATGCAAATCCTTAGACACAACTCTAACTTCTGGTACTTTCAAAAATACTCATGCTACTTCATATCATTCCTACTTGGAGAGTCTGAGAAGCCCTGGAATGTACCTGAATCTAAAACTTTGACAGTCTATAGGTATATGAACACACTCTTGATGTATTTGCCTTTCCTTTTTAAAGCACCACTTTTTGTTCTCCAGACTTAACATACTCAGACTATAACATTTTTTATTTTCACCAGTATTCTCCCATTAAAATGGCAACTTTATGACTGTCTGTCACTCCTATTGGAACTTGACCGTCTGTTGCAATGTTTGACTGGTGGTTGACCCACTTCACACCCTTAAATCATGCAGAAGGGACTTCTGAAATAATAAATCAGAGTCTCATTTGCTTGACAGCCACTAGTTGTGACTAAACCCTTACAACAGTACAAGAGACAGTGTGGCACAGCAAGAAAAGTGCTGCTTTATATTTGAACCATCTGGAAACCAAGGGCTTCAACAGACACAAATAAAAGTTTTCTTGAAAAGGGAACACACAAGTCACTCCAAGAAGTTATCATTCAAAATAGTGCCCTAAGTAAGAAAAGACAACCACTATGCTTTGCAAATCTCAAAGAAAATAAGACGAGCTAAGTAAAAATGAAGTTAATTGAAGATGAGTACTGAAGAAACCCAGTACAAACAAAAAAAGAAAAAGATGTTATTCTGCCATAAATAGATCATGCTAATTACCTATGTATAATATTTAGACTTAACAATAAAGGACATTCATCCAAATGTAATCAGTCATAGCAAACAGTAACATTTACATCAAAAACAGACTAAAACCATTATGTTGCAAAAGTATAATTAAATGAATTTCAGCAACTCTATACCTCTTCATTTTCTTGGACTGGGGCTATTTAACAAGGAAACATTCTTGCAACTATTTTGGGTTTTTAAAACACACAGCCAAACTAGCAAAGGAGAAAAATCTTTCTTAGAAGGAATACTTCAGTACTAATTTTTACTTGCAAATTCAGTTTTCCAGGATTTACTCTGTGTGTATAGGGGTGGGCTGTTTTTTGTTGTTGTTGTTACACAGGGTATGGAAGAAGAGGGTATTCATTTAACTGAGACAATCTAAACCTTTCCAAATCTCACATGCAGTTTCATCTTTATGCTATACACAGAAAGAAGTGAGATGAAACAGATTTAGTTGCTTTAACCCCAGTGCTTTTAAAGGGACTACAAATGTACCTTGTGTTTCATAAAGATTTGTATTATCAACAACGATTATCAATCTTCTGTTTGATTTCTCACTAGAAGTGATTATAAGAAGGTGGGTCAAATATCCCATTGAGCTGTTCTCACATACCAGCTCTGGCTTCGAACATTCGAACAGAGTTTGCATCTTCTAAAGTGATTCCATCTTGCAGCCTAAGGCTGCCTTGTCTGGGAAGACCACAACCCAAGGGACAGCAGAAGTTTCTCTCAACATTAGAAAATCTTGAGTTTTCTCATCCAGTTTTTTGAGGGGGGGCTTTTTGTTTTGTTTTGTTGATTTTTTTTTTTACATTGCCTTCTTTTGACTCCAGTTGGCACACCAAGACATCAAGTTTTGCCTCACAAATCATAATAGCCATAAAGCCTGTATTAAATGAAGTGACTCCCACCTCAACAGAATGAGACTTCTTTTACTGTATTATTATGATAATCAACAATTAAGTCGGCATTTGCCAGCCATAACCACAGATGTCTTCTTTGAAGTGTGGGAGAAACAGCACTAATGTCAAACACCACAGTGTGGGAACACTTGGCACACACCACCAGCATAAGAAAATTGAGCATTTGGCCATGCTTCTGGAAGAGACTGTGATAAAAGTGACATAAATACATAATTAGGAGAATCCATACATCAACAAGAGTAGCACCTATTTTATTGTAAAAGTGATGGGGAAATCACAGCATTTTTCCTTCACCTCTTCTGCTGTGGAGGTATCTGAGTCAAACACATATCTGACTTGGATTTTAAGAAGGCTTCTGAGGGGCTCTCCTTTAGCTTTGAACTCTACATGTACAATAAGCAGAGCCTCCACAGCAGTGCCTTTGAGCAATGAACCACCTTTAAATCACAATCCAGTAGTAGTGTTCATATTTGGCTAGTGTATGTCTTGCTCAGTTCCAGTACAGTAAGTTCAATAGGCTTGGAGCTGAACTGCGGTACAGCCATTAATCAAAAACCCTATAAAATTGAGTTCCAGGAATTTATAAATACATAATACAAATACGAGCTGTGGGATTTTTTTCTGTAAACAGTCCATCTCAGCAATGCTTCATGTCTCCCCAAGCACCATAACTTCACCAGCTAGCATAGATTGTTCTGCCTCTTGATTTCTCTCTGTCTCAACAGTGTTGTCTTGCTTTGCATGCCTACTTTTCAGTTCATAGTCATTGTGAAGGAGAGGGAAGAAGAAAATTGTCACCAATACAAAAGCCTGCCTAGTTTTTCCCTGTTTTCTCCATGAGCAGGGCATGACCCCATAGGCCTGTGGTCGACTGCTTGCATTATTTCTGGAATAAGGTGGACAGAACTGGATCTCTCCTACTCACGTGTCAGCAGCCTGTCCATGAAACACCAGAAGTTCAGTATAACTCCAAAGTCTACTAAAGTCCTCAGGAATGTCTCCATTAACTTCATTTGGATTGATCTATGGGGTCCTAATGTTTTCACTTAAAGAGTAGGCAGAAAAAGGTTATTAATTTTTTTTTTTTGCTTTGTTTTCTCTGAAAGTATGTTCTCTCTGTTTATGCTTTCCTTTTATATGAAAACTCCGCTTCCTTTCCTCACTGCTATTCTGCATTAAACCCCCGATTTTTAGCTACCACAGGGGGAAGTCTGACACTGGAAAGTGTTCCCATTTGTTCCATTTCCTGCTTAGCCCACTTGACCTGACCTTCTGAAATGCTGCTAAGAGGTTATTTTGGAAAGGGCTGAAAATGGCCATCACCACCTTTACCTTCAGGAGTGACCTGCAAAGGACTTTCCCAGTGAACTTATTTGCTTTCATGTACTCTGCAATGCTTTATTTTGTCTTGACTTGGGCCAGACTCCACTGTGATGGCATAAGCACATGTTGGTCTCTGACTCAAGAAGCCTTGCAAAGTGGAGAAAATTGAGTTTCCTTGTAGGTGTTTGGGTTTTTTATGTTTTGCTTTTCGTTTGGCACGAAAGCACATCTCAGTAATTCATAAAGCACTGAAGATATCCATTGTAACCTAAGTAAAAGGAAGTAAATTTGATTTTTCATTTTTAAGTGGTGATGCAGAACATACTACTGCTTATGCAGTTTACAAGGCTCACATCACTAGCATTTGGACTCCGTTTTAAACTTATAAATCATATGCTAAGTGTAGTGCTTGTTTGCGTCTGTTAAATATTTCCTTCTCGTTTGTTCTTATCAACATCCAGTAATGATATATACATATGTCATGCAAGACAGCTAATATGCAGAAGTTCCAAGGAAAAGTTCAGTGCCATATCTCTGCTGATTAATGCACAAATGTTTGAAACTAGTATAAAAGCTAGAACAGTGATAACCTTTAACATAGTCCAGAGGAATGAACACAGCAGATAAATGTGCTCCTATGGAAAGTGCCCCAGCGAAAATTCTATGCCACCCAGCCTCCATTTCAAGGATTACATGCAATTCTGTTCCCTAGTCCCATTCATTCCCAGGTGTATTTCACTCAGTCTGGGAGGCAGGAAATTGCATTTTCATCTTTGTTCTACCACCAGCTGTAAGCAAAACCCATACTTGAACGCTGTAGCAACAAATCCATTAAGTACAGGAATCTCCTAACTAACACTGTGCTTGTTAGTCACTTTAACTCTGTGCCTCTGTATTCCACAGTTGCACCATATCATAGAATCATAGAATCACAGAATGTTTTGGGCTGGAAGGGACCTCAAAGATCATCTAGTTCCAACCCCCCTGCCATGGGCAGGGACACCCTCCACTAGACCAGGTTACTCCCAGCCTCATCCAGCCTGGCCTTGGACACTTCCAGGGATGGGGCATCAACAGCTTCTCTGGGCAACCTCTCCCAGTGCCTCCCCACGCTCTCCGGGAAGAACTTTTGCCTGATATCCAGCATAAAACTCCCTGCTTTCAATTTAAACCCGTTACCCCTTGTCCTGTCACTACAGGCCCTTGTAAAAAGCACACACACCCCCCCCCCACACACACACACCCATCCAGCTTCCTTGCAGGCCCCACGGATGATGAGTCTTGCCTACATGATGCAACTGAGAATTAGCAGGTGAGGCTTTGCACAGTATTGTTGGCGCTAACACTACCAAAGCAGTAAGAAATGGGAAGAACATAAAGTGTGTACCTGAGGATGAAACTGCACATTGCAATTTAGAATAAGACATTCTAAGATGCAGAAAAAGATATTAATGATCTGTCTAGCAAATTTGTGCTATCTTTCCAGCCAAATCCTCTTACTAATAAAACCTGGTTACAGACTAAGACTTATACCTGTGTTTCTAAGCAGTTGTTTCATGAGGGAAAAATTAAGATATGAGCCAAGAAAACATGATAATCAGTGTAGATATTTCCAGAAGCCTCTCAACACAGAAGGCAGTTTAATAAAGACCCTCTGCCTTGTAACTGTCACAGACTGTTAAGGGCTTTACTGAGGTGCTCACCCACTAGTGTCTATTTTCATTTGACAAGCTGAAAGGAATTCTGTGTAGCCTCCAATAAGGCACAGTGCTCTGGAAGGGCATGGGTGTTTGATAAACTAAGACAAGCTTTGCACGGATATTTCAGGCATCCCAAATGGCTAAGACAGAAAAGTAAATTTTCCCCTGCCTGCCTGTGAAAAGGAATCCCAGTGAGTTTGCAATGATCGAGCTGTAGCTAATCTTGTTTTATGGTTCGATGGCATATGTGTGTGTCATTGACAACGTATTTTACATGAGAGAAGTCACAGTGCATGCTTTCCAGATCCTGCCATGTAGGTTTCCCTCACTGGTGATGAACTCCAATTGCCAGAACAGATTTTTGACCCTTGTATGTGACACTGAAGCAAGATCAGTACTGCTTGGCTGAAGGATCAGGCAGGCACAGGATGTCCTTCTAACAGCTATGGGTGCTACAGCACAGCAACAGATTGCTTAGAAAACATGTACAGTTTTCATCACTGTAGGCCACTGAGAACAGAATAGATAAACTGATATTTATTTACAGGGTAGCATTCTCTTTGAGCAAGAGAATGGTGATCTCTTCATGTCCATTTATGATTTTGTGTGATTTTCTTGACTGGATCTTTTTCTTTTTGAGAATACTAGGGCTGCTGCAAGAGGAGAGAAAAGTGGTCTCATCTATAAGAATGTGTTTGTAAATTTATGGATAACACAACTTGCACAGAGATGATGTTGTTCCAAACTGCATACATATCTATATCTGAATTCACTGTCTTTGTACACTCACAAGGAAGTGAAAGACAACAGATCTTAAAAAAAAACCCTAATCACCAAAACAACCAGTTTAGCTTTACTGGATTTCCTGACTTATAGTAAATGAAAGCAGCATCTTAGGCTACATTAGACCACAAGGTATGCACTGATCTGCCATGTTAATGATATAATACATGCCTGTGTGCATCTGTTTATCTAGACAAGGCTACTGAGATTGTGAAGGAATGTCCCTGTGTTCATTGCCCTGTCAGGTCCCAGACTCAGGGTAAAGGTAAGTAGGAGTCAGGGAGGGGTATGTCCATCCCATATTGCACTAAGGGGACACTGTATTTCAGTGTGCTCTGGCAAGGGCTGGGGGGGAAAGTTCAGCATTTACATATTTATGTATCATTGTGTAAGAGAAGCCCAAGATACTGTACTGATTCTGTACCTATGCAGAAATCCAGGTTTGCCCACCTGACAGCCCTGATTCTCTCTTACTAAAATATTGACATCTGTTAAACAAAATATATAATGATGGTTTCAGAGCTTCCATGAATAATTGTGTGCAACCATGTATAATTACAATTGTCAAAAATGTCCTCTGTTTACATAACACTCCAGTTGATCTGCCAAATTCCCCGCAGCCTCTATAGATACAGGGCCATGTAATGCAAATGCTTACATTTTGCTAAACAGCCACTACAAACACACTGTGAAAGACTGGGTGTGGAGGGAGATACTGGCCAAGAAAATCATAGCCTGGGTTTTTAAGGAAGAGTGTAGAATCTTTTATGTCTGCATGAGATATGGTTACGTGCTTACATTGTAAGAACAACGAAAGTCAAGTAAGAATCCCAAACATACTTCAAAATTAATAGAATTTTGAAATCATCTTGTGGGAAACATAAAACTGGGCTGAGCATTAACCACTTTTTAACAATAGTTACAGGTAACAATTCTAAGTATCCCATCCTTGCAGAGAACTAGCTAGCTCTCTCATAGAAGTCTAGCACATAGCAGGTGTTGAAAATGGAAACACAGTTTCCCAGCTAGGCAGACATCCAATATTTATGAGCCAAGTCTGTGGAAATAACAAACTGCTGATAGGGACAGAATAATTTAGCAGAAAATCAAGTAAGTTTTCCACTTCAAGAAAAACTGTCATTCACCTTGTGTCCGATTATACTCCTACTAGCATCTGAATGCATTGTCTGGTGCTGAAGCAATCATACAAGATACCAACACAAAGACATAAGTATCTTCACACCTAGAGTTGCTCACAGTCACTTTGTTATCTAGCAGAGTCAAATGATGCATGGGAGAGAAAAAGACAAAAAGAAACCCCATAGATACCTGAGAGGGAAAACAGCTTATTGACTTGCAGCAGCACCTCTAATACTTCCTAGGCAGTGTTTTGTGGCTGGATTTAATGTAGTCTAGAGTTGAATTTTTATTCTGATTTGACAGTGTCACAATCTCATCAGATATGTTTTGAAATTTCTGCCATGTTGGGTGGAAATCTTTCATGAGCAACAGATGCTGCTCTCAAATTCCTGGAGCATAGGAATATAACCCTTGCACTTTCAGACTGAAGTCAGAACCAGAACTGCAGAACTCTGGAGAACTCAGTCTTTAACACACCTCCTGCCCAGCCAGAATCTGAAGACACTTGGATTTGCTCTGCAGCTGTAAGGGGAAGAATTGATAATTGCCAGACAGAGGGATCTGTGCCTGTCAACACTCCTAACTCAAAAGTCAATTCCCAGATTTGCTTGAGAATTTCCTGTCTCCTTCTGATAAGGCTCCTGTCTCATTTTGGCAGATTACCTACATCAAATTGCCAAACTGTGCATAACAAGCCACATTTCATGTGGATTTGCTCAAATTTGGATACTGCTGACACCACCACACATGGCCCAGATATCACTGGGTCAACATAGAACATTAAAGTGTGAAGCACTAAATAAATATGTCTGAAAAAGGAATATATTCGATGAATTTCCCTTCCACCTTCTGTTTGAAACTCACTCTGTTAGAAGACTAGTAAGGAGGCTGGGAGTCAGGCTAAGCTCTCGGAATAATAGACCATAAGTGCAATCAATGTGGTGGAAGTGCCCATCACTGGCTTTGTGTAAGGGGTGAACTTCAACCTTTGCGACCCAGTTTTAAGTGGATTATGAGATCCCTGCCCCATTCCAGTGTATTTGTTATTCAGGCAGGCATGCCAAATATAACCTCAACTAAGTGACTGCTTTTTTTGAGCTGGAACTCATTCCTGGGCAGTTTGTTGTAAGCACTTGGTCAGAGTCACAGCAAGACAGTTTGGAGCCTGTTTTGGCAACTCTTCACCCTCCCTTCCCTCTTTCTTGGTCTTCTTCCAGCTGCTGCCAGCAGAGACTCCTGCATCCCCAGAGATCTTCAGGCCCTGCATTTGGAGAAGGGCAACAGCCATAGCATGGGTCCTTTTTGGTACTTCTCTGAAGTGATGGCCCTGCTTACGCTATTCCTTGTTTTGGCTGTATATGTACTGCTTAAATGTCAGGCTGTATTACTAGATGCATCATTCATGAATGGAATGGGTTTGTCCCATCCTCTCCAACAGACACTCCACTTCCAAGGAGTTCCCATGCAGATACTAATTTTTACAAATTTTCAATAACCACTCTGGGCTCAAAGTCCCAAAACCTTTAAAAGTGAATGAACCTGTCTGAACACTGAAAAAATAATTTTGATAGCAAGTTTTTTTCTGTTCAAGAAAAGTTGTTTCTATTATCTCAGACTGTTCTTGTTAAATTTTTTTATTTTATTATTATTATTTATTAGTAGATGCATCACCAATAACCTAAAACTACACAGGTCGATATATATGGCATCTTTATATCTAAAAAGCAACAAGGATCATATCAATGAGTCCACAAAAATTATATTCGTGGAGCTTTAGAAACGGAGGCTAAAGAGAACTTTGCAGCTGATACATGAAAGATGAAGTCTGTTCCAACTGAAATCACTCAAAATTTTCTGTTCATCTGAGTGAATCAGCTTACAACCCAAAAGCTGAGTATATAACAAATTAATGGAAATATATATATATAAAAGAAATTAAACTAACCCATAGAATAAAAGAAACAAGAATGAATGAATGAGTGAATGGCAGAAGGCTGTGCTAGGTTTTACCAATGCATTACTAGTAAGAGTCAATGGACGAGTAATCCAACACGCAGTACCCAGTTTCTAGCAGTGCATTACTAATTACATCTCATGAAATCTTCCTTAAAACATTCATTCAAACTGTTTCAGATATGAATGCCTTTGTGTGGATATGCCATTGGCAGACCATTGCCTGACAAATTCCCACCCCAACATATTTGTAATGCAAGAGTTCAACATGAAAATACGTATCCCAGTGAGTTCATACCAGTAAAAAGTATGGATTCAAAAGCACATGAATAAAATGGTCTAATTATTTTTAAAGAATCTAGGGCTTTTTCTGTGGCTAAGACTAACTGTTTACCAAGTGGTATCTTCAACCCATGACCTGGAGACTCTCACCTGGTCACATGGGATACTTTGCTGATGTTTGTTTGACAGATAAAGTCCTATGACAAGATTTCACACTATAATATGATGCACTGTGCTCCCTCTCAGGTAGTACTTTTTCTTTAGGATGCATACAATCTGGAAAAAATGTATGTCCATGTCAGTGAGAAGGGTTGCGTTTTTCAGATGCATACCCTTCTACAATCGTGATGAAAGAAATTTATTAACTTAAAGCTGTGTGCAAGGGCCAGTTCCTACTTGCTGTGGGGGAAAAAGCCTGAAAGCTTTGATCCCAGTTTTCTCCAATAGCACGATTATAAACCCTCAGGGACTGCTGATTCCCCTGAAACAGCTGTAGTGACCAGGTAGTCAGTCAAGTACATTTCTTTGCCTGTCCTGGGACTCAGAGCAATACCCAGCACCACTATAAATCTTTGAATTCACTGAGTTTACAGAGGCATTAAGTAAGACAACTGTATGAACTGGTCTATGAGCACTGAAGTTCTTTGTCTAGGCTGTGATCAAGTGCTTCTAGTACTGTGATGTGCAATTAAAAAAATGAAACAAGAGAACAAATTGATCCTGTTTGTGAACTAGAGGGTAAAGCCATCTCTGAATAATCTGGGGGCAAGAAAACATCAGAAAACAAAAAAGGATGTAGAGACTGTTGCTTCTCCAGAACTTCCCAACTCAGAGGCGGTCTGGACTGGCTCCCCTGTTGCTCCTAAATAAGTGTAAAAAAATATGTTTGATCACAGAATAAATATAATATGTAGTGGAACAGATATATTCTTTAGCAATGTAAGTATTGTTTTTCCCTCCTGTGCACTCGCACTGTGCCTTTTTTACTAAGGAAAATGTGGCATGGTCACACTGCCTGTTAATCTCCTCCTAGTAGTTTCTAAATTCACAAGTTTATTTTAACCAAATATATAGAGGTGCAAAATTCTCAGAAATGTTAAGTTTCTACGAGTTTCATGGTGACTGGTGGAAGAAGACACTCACGTTAGCGAGTGTCTCATGAAGAGCCAAGTGTTGCAAGGTCAGTAGTTTTTAGGCTGTGCATTAGCATAGGCAGTGCTCTCACATAGGTCAAGCACATGCAGACTCCTGCCAAGCCGGTAGTCAGAGAACATGGAAAAGAGACAAAACACTCCGTAGGTGCTTACAGGATGGGAGTGTGTGTATGTGGGTGTGTGAGAACAGGAGAGTAGGAGGAAGCTGAGGTATGACAGAATGAAAGGGAGTGAAGTTCAGGGAAGGAGTACAGGCAAAGGACACATGTTCCTAAGAAACTAAGTTTCATTCATGTAACTGCCAACAATTTGTTTTGGTACAGTCTTTGTTACTTGGAAAATAATTTATCTTGAACCCAAAACCAGACACTCATATACCAGAAGCAAATTATACATACAAACATAGTGGTAAATTCGTAGCTTGTTTTAAAATCACACTTTAGGCTTTACCATAAAGCATTTTTTATGATTGGGTGGGTTTTTTCCCTTTCTTCCTTCTTTTTGCATGAACAAGAACTTTGGCACTAAGGGAATTAAATATTGTCAAGAACAAGTTCAAAGAAAAGCTGACACAATTTTGATTGTGGATCAATTATTCTAATTCTGTAATAAATTCCACTAAAACTCCATGAATGTTGAGATCAATATCTAGGAGGGAACATAGTAAGGGTCAGTAAACAAAACATTTAAATCATCATCTGATGAAGTTCTGCATGTCTTCTGTTTGAAAGGTGTTGAATAACATCAAGGTGAATATCTGCATTCAGAATACAGATTTTTGTTTACAGACTACAAATATTAATTTAATTCAGGACCGCTGGAAGTATCAAGCCTGTACGCCTGAGAGCTGTCTTTCCCTATAAGTGGTTAGAATAATTTTGAAAAGGATGTTTCTTTGGTTTTTATCAGTAAGACATAGTCTACATTTTGCAGCTTGCTTTCTTAATTGCAAATGTCACTTCTCTAACACATGTTGCAGCTGGACACTGAGCCTGAAACCTAGCAAGCCTCTTTCCCTTCTAGATGAGGAGGTGCCTGTATGCATAATATCTTTCACCTGCTTGCATTCTTAGATTAAGCAAGGAATGTGGAAGTGCCTGAGAAAGAAACAAAAATGGAAGTACCAGTAGGAACTGTGTCTGCTAAGAAAAGGTGATTGCAATCACCCATATAAACGCAGGAGGTATTTCTGCCCCCTCAACACCAAAGACAATAGCATGGGTGACATTCATAGGAGATGAATTTATGATTCTGGCAGTGACAAGTGCATTTGCTTTCCACCACAACTAGAACCAGACACAGCTGAGAATCTACTTGAAGCGGTACATCCACGCTGTATGGCAATGATGTGGTGTACTTTCCTGTTTCTCTAAAATGAAATTGTGCAATAATACAGATTGAAGACCATGCTCTAAGGGTTAAGGCTTGGTAGCCAGGTGTGGTCAGCAATACTAGAAATAGGACTGGCTGAAAACTTCTCGTTGTGCTCATGAAAAACGTTCTTTTTGTATGATTTATGTTCTCTATCATATATTTATGCTTCACAATATTTTTCTCATTTTCACCATTAAACCTTAAATGCTACTAGTAAACATTTCACTCCATGTGATTTGAATCAAATGAGATATTTCCTTTATATTTTCTTAAAATACTCAACATGGGTTTTTTTCCTAATTTAAATAGCAAATTATAAAGCAATTCTCTGTGTACAATATTATATTGTAGCATTTTTATGTACTGACATGGCTCTTCCATCTGGACTGAGCCCCCTGAAGGATAACATCTCCATCAGCTGGTTTATTAAAGTCACTCAGTTCAAATCGTTGTGGTGAATCATGACTTTAGTATTATATGCTGCACTACTGGAGATGTAGTTTGGAAGTCTGATGCAGCCATTCTTTTTCTGTGCCTCTAAACAGTTTCAAAAATACTGATTTTCACCATTAAAGGCTGCTTTCAATTTCTGTCTTTCTGAGAGAGAGATGAGGAGATAGATACCTTTTCCCTTAATTCCTTTTTCTGTCTGAGTGCAGTCTAAGCATAATCAAGGCCCAGTGCATTGTAGCAGGAGAAAAATTACAAAAATGAGAAAAAGAAGAGTATATGTGCCGTATCAAGAGCAGAAAGATGATGAGTGAGAAAATAAGAGATGCCCAAGATCCTCAAAGAGCCTAACCTTTCCTCAAGTCAAGCAGAAGAGATTCAAACAAGAATTTGTCTTCTCACAAAGATAAGGAATGCTATTGAAAAAGAACATGAGCAACAATAACGATGCCTTTTATGTCTGGGGGGCTTGGTCAGAGGTCCAAGATTTGCTTCATACTATGGGATTAAGAGAGGAAGAGTAAGGCAGTTATCAGACTGTGGTAAAGAAATTTTGAAAGGTATCAGAATCACATAAAGAAAAGAAATATAGGGCAGAACTACCCTTTTACACAACATATTTGAGGTTTTTCAAACAAACAATGAATTTCAGGGGAGCTTGTGGACCCTGTCCACTCAGATGGTAGTGGGGCACAAAGGTGTCAAACTGAGAAAAAAAAAATATTACAAACACCTCATGTATGTTTAGGACGGAAAAAAAAAAAAAAAAAGAAAGATTAAAAAATGCCAGACTGCACAGCAGAAACAAAACAAATTGCATGTTTTGGAGGGAAAGCAAGAGAATGCTACAGCTGACTGGTTTACTAAACCACAAATCCATAGGAACATGCAGACACAGGAGAAAATTGAGGACTACAAGCAAAAACTGACAAAAGGCAATCAAAACCAACTTGTAAAAGAAGCATAAAGGGCTGCATTATGCATGTAAGAAGTACCAGCTTAGGCAGCTCCAGCATTGGAAAGAATTGTTTTGCAACTAAAAGCAAAATTGTTCTGCAAATCATGGCACAACGTGGCTGACAATATTTACCAAGAAAATTTGGTTTTATGTATTCTACATGACTAAAGAATTATTGGTTGGAAGAGTTGAATAGCTTTTTATATATATTAGCTGGAAAATTACCTTGAATCCAGATTAAAACTTTCTGACTTATATATTTTGCTTTTGTGCTCAGGTTTAAGTGAAAGTTGAAATGATGGGAAAGCATCAAGGAATGTTATGGTGTTATGTGACAGTGTTTTATGCCAAGATCGTCTCTATATTTAAAGTTAAGAGATACTGTACACACAAATGGAAGGTGTGAGACAAAGATGTAGTATGTTTAACCCAAAGGAGTGTAGGAATATGGAAACACAAACAGAAAAAGCTTTAAAAAGTTGAATTCACACTATCAGTGATGGTGATTTTCCAGAACTTAGATCCATGGTCCAAGGTTGATACATGCAGTTTATTTGCATATTCTGAGGGAAAATATATTATTGAGGAATCTATGTTGTCAGTCTCATCAGCAAGGAGAAGTTAGATTATTTGCTCAAATGTCCTTTAGAGGAAATTTTAAAACAAGAATATGTGCTTATGTAATCATAAAATTAAAACAAAAGGCACTGTGAATTTTTATAATTGTAATGTACAAAAAAAACCCAACCAAACCCAGAAAATCTACTCAGATTAGGAAGAGGACATCTTCAATTCTGCTCTATGTACAGTCAGTACACATCTATATATGCACATATGCATAGTACATATACGTAAGTATTTAATACGTATATGTAATTTCCAATACCTAAAGCAGAAAAGTGAGTGAATCAGACACCATCGAGAGACTGAACACACTGTAATGCATTTTAGGGATCTGAATTCCCACTCAAAGAAGATTTACAGGTCCTAGATTTTAATTTCAAATTCTTATAAAAACAAGGTCCAAATTACCCATAAATAAATTCTAGTTAGCATAATGTTAAAAGATTATGTCACAGCTAGTGGACTTTAACTGGAATCTAGGCTGCAGTGTTAAATGTAGTGCAGGAAAGACCAAGGCACACAATTTCTGTGATATGAGATAAAATTTCAAATTAATTCCTTTTTTCTTCTGTGCATAACTGTAGTTTTCAAGAAAGATGAACAATTAGATGCCAAAAAGATATTGAAAAAATATCTTTCCAAAATCATTTATCTTTAGAATAATCTAGTGCTTGTTGAGACTAAGTTTTGATGTTGATAATTGGCAAAAATGGGCTGGAGCTGAACAAACTTTACACCTGGCACTTTTCATACTAATCTCTCAGTCTTTCCAGATGGCAGAGTTTACTTCCGTTCCCATCTGTTCCTTTTCAGTAAGAAAAAGGAAGGAAAACATGAAAACACTAAAACATTTCATGGCTTTTAGAAGGATCTTTGAGATTCTTTTTGAGTCCTTTATTTTGGATCATGTTCCTGTGGAAGGCTGGTGATGGCACCTATGATTGTTTGCCTCAGATCAAAGGTAAAATGACAGGTTTTGTTTTTCAGGTTTTGCCTGAGATAATTCATCCAGATGAAAATCACGGATGGAAAAATTGAAAAAGCTGGAGTCATTACATCAGCACATGCTTGCAAAAAGAGTAAACAAAACAAGCAAGCAGGCAAACAAGAGTGGTATCAGACTTGTGATTAGGTAACATTTGGTGCCATCTAGCAGTAGACAGGTCAAAGCAGAATTTCAGGTGAAATTTCACAGGTTCAGGTTTTGAAAACTGTTTCTGCAATAAGAAAATGTTTTGTGCAGAAACAACCATGTTCATTTCACTAGTTATTTGCAATAGTTTCTCTGCTGAGTTCTCAGGTCTTGACTCTGGTCTAAATTTTCACTGCCTTAAGATGAACCTATTCCCTGGGGGTCCATTAGGCTTCTCCATGTAAGTGGGGTCAGAATGAGGCCTCTGTTAAGCTAGTTATCTCCAGAGCTAGCAACTGACCATTCAGGAAAAACCTCCAGCAGGAGTTTGATAGAAGCTAATGGAGGGGAAAAGACAGAAAAAAACAAATTTATATCCATTAATGGAAATCTGCAAGGTAACCAGGAAGTGATTTTGGACACTACCTTGTACGCTGTAAGTTTCCACATGTTACTAAACCATATCAGTTAATCTGGAAAAAGTTCAGAAAACAATTAGAATAAAAAAGTCTCTAGGGAAATTTATGAATAAAAATTAAAATAATCAGCTTTATGGACCTAGCTGTAGGAAGGCTGTGGTACTCACACACAACTGGATATCTTAAATAACAAGAAGCTGTCCATACCTTCCTCTTGCCAATGATTTAGCACAGTTCTCTTAGACAACCAAAAAGATTGCTGACTCCAGTCATCCCAAAAGAGCACGTTGCTCTGAGGGAACTGGAAAAAGGTTGTAGCATATGACACGTGCCACAGCAAACAGTCTGAATACCTGGGAGAAGCCTCAGCCTGTTTGCAGGGACGTGGCAGAGCAAGTGCCTGTCTTCTGCATGGCACAACCTGTGGCTGGGCTGCAGGCACTGCAGGGTGCTGGCTCATAAATTGCTGTCTCGTCCACCCCACCTGAGCCTCATTACACATGGGGATGTCTTAAGACCGATCTACACAGTGTCTTTGGACAATGTGTTTCTGGAGAGCTTTGCAGTACCATCCAAGCAGAAATAAGGCCAGTCATCCTGGTGCAGTTTTGCTAATTGGTTGGAGGATCAGGAGACTCTCCTTCAGTAAGGTGCCATATTGTGCATGCATGCCAATTCATATAAAGTTATTTTCTGGGTCTCTGTCCAGGTTGCTGCCCAGCTATAGACATACTTTGACTATCTTTCAGACATGCTGTTAAGCCTTTCCTTTGAAAAAGAGCTGTTCTCCAAGAACAGATTATTTATTCAAATATTTCTGTTATTTTCAACAATGATGCCATTTATTTTCACTTCTTCCTCAAAGAACACCATCATAGAAAATGACCACTTTTTCACTAGTGAAAAAATAAAACTCAAACTCTAAAAACATCTCTTACCAGCTGTCCTACTGCCACCCAGGACTGTGTTGTTGCTAAATGCTTTTACATGGAAAAACACTCCATAGTGTAGTAATGAGTGGCACTCAAGCTGGATGGGGGATGGTATAAAGATCTTAAGTGACGGAAGCCCAGTCACTTGATGAATTTAAAATTAGACACGACAGAGCTTTGAAGAATATGCTATCTGGCTGGCTGGGTTCTCAGGACCACAGACCATATTAGGAGATATTAGACTGTACTAGGAGATGAATTTTGTTGGGTTTAATTTTCCAGTTCTGTGGAATTCCACTTGACCTCCCAAGCCCAGTAGATTTCAGAGTCCCCAGTACCCTGCAAGGGGACAGTATCATGCCCTGGGTTGGTCCAGGTCGACAAGGACTTGTTTTGTCCTTGTAGCTACCAGTAGAAGTTGCCTGGTGTGTGGGTGGCTTGTGCCTCCAGCAGCCAACAGGTGGGTCAAAAAAGAGACAGTTTTGAGCAATGGGGAAGCCTGACAGGTTTTTAAATTTCAGTGTCCAGGGGGACTTATGGAGATTTAGTAGAACAACGTGAGAATGGTTTGTTTCTGAGAAACTGGTGGATTCCAGAAAAGAAATGGATTTGCTACAATTTTTCCTATCAGATACACCAGTCATCTCAAATAGGCATATTCTCTTCCCCTCTCTGATTTCTATGATTCAAAATACTAAAATGCTTTGGATGTCAATCCATGGTTTTTAAAAAAAAGAGAAAACAAGCACCAAGAATTAAATTTAATATTTCATTACAATCTCACTCAGTAGGATTTCATGGGTGCAACTGAGGTCAGAATTTGGCCTGCAATCAGGTGAATTTCCACGTTTGAAACGGGACTCTGTGTAAACCAGAAACGAACACATTGAGTTCAGTGATGGTGTCCAACCTGTCACTAGAGGCTGAGTCAGTAAAGACACAGTCTGAACCAGTGACACAGAGAAGGATTAAGGTAAACAAACAAAATCACCAAAGACTAACTAAACCAATCAGATTTGCTTAATGGTGGTTCAAAGGACAGCTAACACTGAAAAGTCACCAGCTTTTATTTCAGAGGAATGAAGTAAATAAGAATAAACTATAAGAATAAAGCAAAATTAACAGGAAGATTTGCTAGTAGAGGGAAGATATAAAAAATGGGGAAAACCCAGAATATTTCACTGCACTTTAAAATCATACTCGTTTTGAATAGCTTTTGTATTAATAAATTGATTCCACATTTTTTATAAGTACATGTAGAGCCTATCCAGGAGGAAAGACATACTAAGGCAATACTTCCTAAAGGTGTTCTGTTATGGTGAGATATTTGTCATCACTCAGAAAGAGTTTCACTACGTAAAATTTTATGTAAAATTGCAAATCACACCTGCTAACAGAACTGAAGCAGACAGCCTGTACCAGCCATTCTATACCAACAGTACACAGTCATTCCAGAGCTGACCTTCAGGTGGCACCTGTACTGATAAATAAATCAGGGCCAGGGTATAGTGTCAAGCACTGGCATGCAAAGCCTGCTATATATAGGCTGCTTTATGTGCAGGTGCCACACAGAAGAACTGAGGGATGTGTATGTCAGATGCTGGTACTCACCACACACGCCCGAGCAGAAAGCATGACCCTTCTTTAACACACACACTTGTAAATTATAAATATCCATATTCTTATTTACAGGGCTAAGAATATTTAAAAGAGTTCTAATTTGTAGGACTTTCAGAACCTCATAGTATTGGATTAATAGTGCTTCTATTACTATCAATATTAAAACTTCCATTCACTTCTGAAAAGAAGTGTCAACTCTGATTTTGAAAACCCTGTTTTCTGGGTCTTAGGTCCAACAGGTTTAAAAATTTGATAGCTTTCATTGGCACTAATGTCAATGAGTATTTTAACTACAGCTACCTTCAACTTTGTGCATGTCTGAAGAAGCTGCTAGGTAGTCCCTGTGAACAGGGAGATGTTTTAATAACATGTATTCCTCACCACACCATTTTTTTCTCTTTTTTTCTTAAGAAGAATTTTTTGTCCAAAGTTTTGAGAGATCTCACTTCTTTCGCTCTTATTTAGCTATTTTTCCATGTGTTACAAAAGAAATCGGTGCTTAAGAGAAAACTGAAAGCAGAGGGCAAGTGGATGGGGTCTGTGGTGGTCAGGAAGAATGAGGTGAGTGCTGTGAGGGAGTCAGGCCGGATTCTGCTGGTGTGAGTGGCAGAGCAGAGGTGGAGAAGGAGTCATTCAGCACACCAATGTAATGACAGGATGCCTGACTCCCTTAAAGGAAAGCAGGCACAAGTTTGTAGAAAAATTCCAAGAGGGGCAATGAGTTGGTCAATGCAACAAAGAGCGATCATATGGCAGCCTTACATGGCCTAAAGGGAGAGCAAGGACAGTACTAGGAAGGACAGAAAGAAGACAAAAAAATAAGATACAGTAGTCTTGCACCACAGTCACATATTGACCCCTCCTCTTCGATCGGCGCACACACACGCATGCATCTTCCACACACATATGAACATTCAGATTATACGTGCTCCCTATCTACTCTGCAAAATAAATAATAAAAATGCCTGAAAACTGGACAAAAGCCATAAAACAGGATACTGGTAAATGATGACTATCGAGGCTGGGGTAGTGTTTGGTGACCTACCACTCATTTCAGTTGTGTCATTGAGCAGTCTGAAAGCATTAAGGGATAAAGCTGCAGAAAAATGGAACGGTAGAGAAGGAATGGGCTGCAAATGAATAGAAAGAATGGTAAGGATAGAAAAAAGACTATTACATAGGAGGACAGAAGCTGGTTAGAAAAACAGGCAGAAAATAAGAGACTCTGAAGGGAAAATCTAAGATGATGGTGAAAATCAATTTAAAGCACCTATATTAAATGTCAGAGAGGAAGTTGGAAAGGCATAATATTGAAAATTAGCTATCCATGATTAGAACAATAAATTAGTGCTGTATTTATTACATGGAAGTTCTTTTATAGTAGGAGGAGAAAGACTAGAGAGTGCAAAAATTCAGTATAATTACAGTAGGCGGGCGAAGAGGAGAATGAGGTTTCCCTTTTTTGGAATGTCCTGGACATTCCAGTGCCACAAAGATGTGGAAGAAATTAAGAGAAGTCTGAAAACAGAAAAACAGCATAAATAAAAATACAGAATAAAAATCTTAAAGAAAAAATAATCATTTACACTCTGTATGACAAGGAATGGGATTGAACAAAGGACAGCTCATGTCAAGTATTTGAGGAATATATTTAGTAAACAGTAACAAGGAAGAAATGTTGCTCAAGATGCCAGGGGATCTAAGTGGGAGAACACACTGTGATCAAAAAACAGCAAGAAAACCTATACTTTCAGGAAGCTTTTTTTTATGTTAAGGAGTTACCTGCACCATCCATTTGGGAAGTCGGGCATGTAAAACAAGATTGTTCAAATTGACTGAGAAATGAGTGGAGGAAATAGTTTTGTACTTGCTGAAAACAAGGAAATAAATCAATGTTTTCCAATTTTTCAAGGCACAAAATCAGGGAAGACTCCCAGCACATGAATTGACATGCCCCTCTAATAAACATGGGTTTGCTACCTAATGCAGAACATGGTAAAGTTTGTCTTTTTCTAAGATGGTGTCACTGGACTGGATTTTTGCTGCTACTTTGCAGTGTGGTTTTGTACACACCACTTACATGCTAGGAGTGTCTAGGGAAGTGTGGGGAATGGTAGAAAGAGGACACACAGAGACATGTTTCTACATTCTTCCAAACCATTTCTTAAATATTTCCGCTGCAGCCTTTGTACCTAAGGAACATTTTTTTTGACTCAGCTGTCTATACATTGTCCGTTTTATTCCCCTAAGGCATCAATTGTATCATTATCATTTAGTATTTCTGAAACCAAACTCATCACTAATCTCAGTGTTAGTACAAGTTTACCTCAAAAACGGCATACTGGGAAAGCTGGTTAAATGCCTCCATTGGATTTATGAGGTCTATATTTGATAGCTAAAAGCCGTAACATTTGATCTTGGTTTGGAACAGAAAGCAAATACTGCCTAAATCCCATTTCTCAAGGGGACACAAGCTGCTTTCGTCTTGCATGTGTGCTTGTTCACCTCCTGGCTGAGGCAGAAGCCACAGGAGAGGAAGCTATCTTAGAAGTTGTCTAACCACAGAGCTATTAAGAAGCAGCTGTTGGACGTTAATTTCACACTTACAACCTGGATTTTCTTCTAAGTGTAGACGAACCTTTAAACTTTCATGTAGAGTACAATGTACCTCTTCCTTCTGTAATTCTTCAGTGAACTGCCAGTTGCCTCTGATGATATCGATTTAGACTTCTGGCAAATGTGGGTGAATTTTTGTAGGGCATAGCCTAGAAATATGTATTTCTGAATTAACTAGATTAACATCTTCTCATGTGCTAACTCAGCTAATATAAGATAAAATATGTAAAATCTATAGCAGGGACAACACACACACACCCAAAAAAGGAAGGTGAGAAAGAGCAACTGAGAAGCAGCATTTATTGCTGTCATTCCATTGTGGGCAACACGTGCAGCCGAAACACAGAAAATGTTGGAGGAGTGCTGCATCCTGTAGGATACAATCCTCCAAGAATGTTTTCATCACCTCTGGTACAGGTTTGTAATAAATAACACAAATGGAGCCTGTTCTATGGAATTGATATATTTACATGGCTAGGCAGGCAGTGGCTCCCTCTAAAATACAGTCAGAGTGGCAATGAGGTACGCATGCTGGTTTCCCAGCACTGCCTGATGGAAACGTGCAATTACCCAATAGATATCCTTTCCATGTTCATTGAAATGCAGCCAACGTTATTCTCTGACCTCCAGATGACTACCAATGAACTTTATTTCTGCACAGACACACAGCCTTCCCCAACATACCAGCATCTTCATTCACACCTATCTTTAGTGCACATTTCTGTAGAGGGAAATTTCAAACACAGACTTGAAAGCCAAATTGGGAAAGATCCTTTTGCGTGTGTGGGAAGAGGTGGAGAGGAGAGAGAGGTAGAGAAAGATAAGAGAGGAAAGAGTATATGGTTTTGTTCTGATCTTTCCAAATGCTTGCTGCCCTGAAGGAAAGGGCCACCTTTCTTAGCTTGCCCACACAGGAAGATGCTTGTACCATGTGAAGGGGAGGGCAGTCTTAACTGAACTGGATGCTTGGGCGTGTTTTAATTTTAATTCCTTGGGAAGTATAAGCTTCATAGAGGCTTTCTACAGAGGAGTCTCTTTCCCCTATGTTGTTAAGGCTCATGATACAATCAGGAACATAGCTCTGCATCATCCATCTAGCACTCATTTCACAATCTTGAAACTACTCCATATCCACCCTTACCATTTCTCTCTTCACATGTACATCTCATCTGTCCTCTCAGAAAACGACTTACCCCCACATCCCCCACCAACAGATGTACGAACAGGGGTGGCTGTCTCCCACACAGAAACAAATGCCATCCATCTCTGTCATCCCTACCCACATGCCACTTCTTTCCACTGTTCGCTCCTAGTCACCACGAGGAGACATACACATGGCTCCACAACAGAAAACTTCTGCAGGGAACATACAGATGTTCCAGCCCTTGCAAACACATTTCTTTGGCTGTGTCATGTCTACAAAAGAGTCCAGGCACGCACAAATGCCCCATGTTCTTTGCACTCAAACACAAGCTCAGTTGCTCAGGCTATGATCCCCTTCCTGCAATGACCTAATTGTGCCCTTCAATTCTCTTTTCTCAGACAGTTGACCGCCTGAATCCCAGAGGCCAGGGCCACTGGCTGCGGTCAGGCGTCTCCCTCTCATGGACAACCACTTCACTGTCTCCACCACCCATAATGTGCCATGGTGGGAAGCTCACCGCCACCAGAGGAGAAACGTCTTTCCCCTGAGTACAACCAGCTCCAAGCACTGCCTGGAACAACTATCCACCTGAAGAGCTTGAACTGGACTCCACAGTTGGAAACCAGTGCATAAAGTAGGACAACGTGTTTGCAACACAGCCTATGGCTGCACAATCACTAACTGCCTCTTCGCTAAACGTTTTACAGGCTACCTATTTTTTTGACAGGAATTGATCCCTGGAATAAATTGGAAAACAATCCATGAACTTTCATGTGACTGCTGCCAAGCAATGTCTGGGCCCAGGAGCTTCAGCATTCAAGCCCAGCGATTCAGTGTGTTCGAACTGTCTTCTCACAGTGCAAGTCTAGCAGGATCACTCACAATTTTCTGATCAGCTATGGATGGAAACAAGCACCTTCCTGCCCAGTGCAGGACAGGGCTTAAAAAGATACTGAAGTCCTAGGCAAGCTAGGCAATTTGAAGATGTTTCTAGAACAGATTTGAAGAACAGATGTTGTCAGTATAGGAGATTATTTTGAAGGGAAAGACATCCTTAGTGTTTCTCTCTCATATACAAGATGTATCCTATGTTTTCAACCTTCAACCAGCTGCACATTACTCCAGTACTGCTTCAAGCTGTACAGAATGCTAGTACTTTCTTGTTTACTTTGACTGACATCTGTGCTCCCTATGTGTACAACTCAATGGATTTTCATCTAACAGCCCTGTTAACTGGTAGTAGCCCTGTAAACTGGTCCTAGAGAAATCTCTCTGCCACTGCATGCCAGCAATAATATAATACTTTGTTTTAAGACATGAAAATAAGGTTCATTGATATGTCTCCAGATGTAGCTGGTGTAAATATTCTAGTTAGACATCCTGAGATTTTCTTAGGATTATTCAATAGTTCTTTAGAAAAAGCCTGCAAAACTCTTTAAAAAGAATCTGCTGCACACGTCATGCAGAAGGCAAGCATAGCTAGCACACGTTCAGTCCTATCACTACCCACACACCAAACCATTTTCTCAGTTAGTCATCTTTCCCTACCCTCCTTCTCAATACAAACATTGCTTCTTAATACTCATGAAACTCACCTCTGTTGTGTGTCTTACATAACTTATTTCACCACAGAGAGTCGTGCCACAAACCCAGTGGACACGTGATTCTTCGCATAAGCAAAACACTCACTGAACTCATCTGTTCCTGACCCGCACTCAAACCCAGCATCTCATATACATGTGCACCTAACGTCACTGACTATATGTATAATTTACCTGCACCTCTTCCTTGCTCTCCCTTTTTGTTTGTGTATGCCTTCTCCTCCCACATCCCTCATATTATTCCTTACTCTCCATTACTTTTGTTAACTGCTTACCCTGTAACATATTGTCTGTCCTTCCCCTGTTATCCCAACTACCCACTAAGGAGGCGTCTTCTGTTTCTGCTGTGGAAGCCACTCCTGAATCTTTGCACTACTTTCTGTGTCTACAAAGCAATACAAAACTAACCTTCCTGTACTCTCTTGCTCTATAACTCTCCCAAACCACCTTTTACCTAGGTATCTTTACAGAAAATGTAGCTCTTAATTTCATCCTCATGCTTCTTACATTACTCATTTTTTCCCCATTCTCATGCTTCTCAAGACCTGCCACAGTTCACCCTGCCCACATGCTTTCCACTATCTTGCATTTCCTCATAGCACCTTCACATGGCTTTTTCCGCAGTTCTGTGTCTCCCTTGCAAACAGGCAGCACACTCCATCAGGCTTCCCACCTCTTCTGAAATTTCTCTAAGCAACTACTACCTCACATCATACCTTTATGTGTCTCTATACCCTATTCCCATCACTACACCCTATCTCCATCCTGCTAATTTTTTTCTCTGCATTCCTCTTCTTGGCATGCGGTTCCATCACCACGCAAGCCTTCCCTTTCATACTCTGACACCTACCTTGCAAACACATCCTCATATCTATTTCTTGAAAGAGTCAAAGGTGTCTCCTTTAGACGCCCCCCACAAGCATCATGTAGCCGATTATTTTCCATACCTTTCTCCAAATAGACAATCGTTCACATTTTATTTCCTCCTCCAAACATCCTTTGTGCCCTGTGCTTTCACCTTTCTGCCTCCACTCCCACTCCATAACCTACCTCCCCCTTGCAGACCCTAGCCTGCTTCTATGTCCCTTGCATATCCTCACCCAGCCTCCAGTCTGCACCTTTTCCCATCCCTCTCAAGTGTTACTTCCCCTTCTGAGCTCCTAAACTTTTTTCCACCCACAAAGATCCTTTTTTCCCAGTTGATCTGCAGCGGTTCCCCTTTTAAGCTGATCACCTTTGCATGGTTCACTTGCCCTTATGATCCCGGTACATAACACTTAATACATAGCAGGGATTTTTTGGTATATAACGCTTTCCCTCCAAACTCCTTATATCCGTCTCTCTACGTACCATTTAAATTTTCTTCCCCTGGAAAACAAAAAATCTTAAACCTACATGTATCACATACCTCAACATATAGCACCCTTCTACACAAAGCACTCCCCTCCTGGCTCTGCTGGTGCATCTTCTCCTCATATTTTGGGTCCACCACCTGCGGTCATGTCTAGTTTTCCTCCCCCCACCATGCTCACACACAGAGATCTTAGTACTGACACGTGTATCTAAGACCAGCCTTTTTACTACTAGCAGCAGGAACCATGCCTAACTCTCTTCCATTCTCTACTGGTTTTGCCTGCTTTGCCACAAAGTGACTCTTTCTTTCTTTTCATTATTACATTTTCCTTTTTCTTACTTCTTATTTATGTGTATTTTAGTGGCCAGAGTTAAACCATGACAGTTTCTTACGCCACTCCTCCACTTACAGGCTTGCACAGATCAGGTATTTCTGTGCCTGAGAATGTCTCTCCTATTTGTCTTGGTATTTTCCTGAAGGCACAATGTAAAGACAAACTTTACATACCATTTGAACTCCTCATGCAACAAATCACATGAACCTAAGAGCAAAGAGTGCTTTCTGAAAGGTTGTAGCTCTTAACAATTGACTGGACCATATAGCACACATCCCTGTCTATTTAAAAAAACGGGGGGGAGGGGGGGGAAGCAACACCCCTCACACGCAGAGAGTCATCTCTAAATAACTGGTTTTGCAATATAGGAACCAGAGAATGTGCGCATAGCAACCCTATTCAATCCAAAATATCCATCTCTCCGGATACTGCATATTTATAGTTCAAGAGATAGGACCAACACAGATCTTTCCCGTTTATTTTAATGAAGGATTAAGAACTGATCAGAAAACTATCTAAACCATTCAAGGACTTTTTCCCCTCTTGGCTAATACCAGTTTGGTGTCTCCATAAGGACTCGCCAGTAACTGACGCTTTAAGCTGCATTTCAGCTGTTTAGATGAGAAACAGCTTTCTATTTTGCTCTCTATACGTGTGTCTGTGTTGATTAGATGTGTTCTGCATTCCTAGAAGGCACTTACCAAATGCTGGAAATTGCAGCGTAAGAATAGTTTTCCTGCCATCCTAGCACAAAGTGAGTGTATCTTTTTCACCTAGACACAGATGTGCAGGGAATCCTTTGATCTCCAGTTCCTCCCAAAGAATTTAGTGTTTGGGTTTGAGGAGAATGGGAATTGATTCAAAGGTCATGAATAAGGTTTCCAGTGTCTGGCACACACACAAAAAGGAAAGCTCCAGTGAAGTTAGTTACCAGAGACAGGCGAAGTCTAGAAATTGGGGATTTTGACTTAGCTTGTCATGGGCTCTAACTTTCCCTAAAGGCAAGCATGCTGCGTATGCTGAGGCTGGTTCTTGCAATCCACGCTCAAGATCTGCAACCCCTTTTGTTACATCTGAAGTTGCTGGTTTCCCTCTTAAAAGAAAACCAAGAGTTTCCTTTGCTTTTGCCTCTTAAATCAGATTCCTTTAGCACCTCGTATTTCTCCTCTGTCGTTTTCTTGCCAGGGACCTGAACAACAGCGTGCAGAGCAGGACGAGAGAGGAACCTCAGGACTAAAGCAAGCTATAGGGCAAGTAGGGGTGGGGGAAGGAGGAGGCACAATGGGAAAGACAACAACATTTGGGACAGATCTACTGCTTACAAGACCCCCCCTCCTCCCCATTATAGTTCTTTAAAGGACCTCTCTCTCCCCCCCTCCCCTCCCCGCCCTCTTAGGACCCTATTAGAAAACGTCAAATTTCCCTTACCGTGGTAGGAGTAACCATGGCATCCGTGTGAATGTTTCCAGAAAAGTCGACATGAAGAGAAAGGTGGATGTAAATATGTTCATTCAAAGTCCCAAAGTTGGTGTGCTTGGGTTGTGCAGAGTTGTTCTATGGGAGAGGAGCCTTAAACTCTGAGTCCCGTGAACATAATCTGCTCGATTATAACAAACCAGCTCAGCCAGATGGCTCTGTGCTCTGCAGATTAACCCCTTTATTGCCATGCTCTGCGTTCCCTACCTACCATTTGTAATAACCTTGCCTGGTTGGGGAATTTCAGAGAATGAGGCATTTTTTTGAAAATGACAAAACCATTGTGAAGGTCATTTTTTCCCCTGTGTGCTCTAAAAAAACCATCATGTGCCTATTTTCTTTTTTTAATCCAATTGATGGTTTTATCCCTCTTCCTGGCAAAATCTTTTCATATTATTAAGACCAGTATTAGCACCGGGGAACATTTTAGAGAATTCTTTTGTTAAATCATAGCCGTCTCTTCCGGACTGTGATTCTCAGAAGACAAGTATTTTATTGCAGGAATGTCTCTGTGTTTGCACTCTAATGGACCATTCACTCCCCTCTCTCCCCCCCCCCCCGTACCAACCCACCCCCCGCCCCCTGCGCCTACTCTCTCTGTCTCCCACATGCACACTCACATACAGGCACATGCACACCCTTTGGTCAAACTGCCAGCATGTGTTGCTATTCTTACCCAGATTCAGAAGTCATTATAGGACATGCAAAACAGGTGAAACAGAGACACAGAACTAGAATGCCATAAGCCTCTGCTCTCTCCCTCTGACCCCTCTTTTCTTTTTAGTTTTTTTTAATTACTTCCAAATCTTAGACAAATTTATTTATTTGGTCAGCATTTCTGTCAACCAAATCACTCCCCATGACACAGAAAATGTCTGGGGAGAAATATCCACTGTTAAGAGCAGACCTTAAGATGGATTTCTGTCCAGATATTCCTCCAGTTTTGATTTGCAGATTAGTCTATTAAGTAAAGGATGGCGAGTGCCAAAAACATGGAAAGTTCATCAGCAACCAGCAGTGACTGGTTTCCAAACTTCTTATTTAGAGTGATCGCTCACAGAGATGGCTGATAAATTTAGCTGCATGCCTCTAAGTCTCCCTCTAAATTTACATGCTTAAGTCATCTTTCTTTTCTATTTGATTCAAGCATAATTGAGAAAGTCATAACCATAAGAACATGGCCATGTAAGATATGATACAACACATAAAATCTGAAAAGTCACCAGATTGTTTCCTTAAAGTATACTTCCTTTATCAGCTCTTGAAGTTCTTGCTTTAGTTATTTTATTGAGGATTTTTTCCTCCTTCCCTTCCCTGTTTAAGGATGATTAGCGTTCTCATGCTGTTAAGGTATTGTACCATTTTCTTTAAGATATTTTAATCTACCTAGAGATGACACAATTTTATTGAAATATTTTCCACTGTGGAATGAAATACAGTTGGTGTTGTTTGTTGCGGTTGCCCTTTATATTACTTTTTTCAACCATAAAATAATCCTATTTAGGGAACTCTGAATTCTACAAATTGTATCTGTCTCATAAATTCTGGCCGAGTCACTTAATTCCTCTAACTGCCCAGATGGAGAAGGAAAGAGTCATCTTCCACCACAGCCTGCTAAGAAATCTCTACTAAAACTTGTTGCTCTGCCAATCAAAAAACCACTCAAACAAATAACTCTTAGAGCCTTTTTGTCTTCCCTATTTGGCTTAATGTAGTTTCCACCCTTATTAGATCTTTTTCAGCTAAGAGGGGGATATCAGAACTAAATCCTGCCCCCTCTAGCCCCAGCACTGTAGTCAGATCTGAGAAATGCCTAAAATATAAATCGGCTTTTAATCTCCTTAAGTAGACAAACAGTGCTAGGAATAGAAAATTTTCCTGTGGCTGGTGAGTGCTCCCCGAGAGGTAAGCAAAGGGTTAAGGATCTGAAGGCAGCTCTAGCCCGGGAACTTCGCATTTGCAGCTAGCCCAGCAAAAAGAGAAGGAAAATAAGTAGGGTACAAGTAAATGTCCCAGGCAATTTGGTGGGAGGCAAACTGGTCAGAGTTAGGCACTTTGCACAAGTTGACGGGTTTTGCCCTCTACCTTGTGTCTGGGTCTGTGGGCAATCAGGTGCCTTGTAATTTGAGATGAGACACCTTAATCTTGCCAAATATGCGTGCACTGTAAAAAGCATTGTAGGCAGGGTGTTTTTGTAGCTATAGAAAACGGAGACATGTTTGGCCCTTGCAGTTTTCCAACCTCTCTTCTAAAGATATTTCTGTTGTTCTGAAACTGTGTATTTCTAGCTGGTTTTACATCTTCATTTGTTGTTCTGTGTGGGGGTTTTTTTAACACTAAACCTTAGGACAAGTGGATTTTTTTTTTCACTTGAGATATGCTTCTGAATTTTTGATGGGAAACAATAAAGCGCCCAGAGGTCACTTTATTTTACTTCTAGCCCTTGGATCTGAGATTCTGACATGTTAAAAAAAAAAAAAACAAAACCAAAAACGGTTACTTTGAACGAATCTCTATTCTGTCTTGAGGAATGTGAAATATTGCTCAAAGAATGATGTGGGAAGTAATCTTTAAATTCTGGAGATTTTAATTGGAATAATTAATAGACATTGATGTGATTAATTAGGCCCTTTATCAGATTCAAAATATGTAACACTATGTACTTTGAAGATGTGTATTTTTCTCTACACATTAACAGATACTACTGTAATTGCTTTTGATGTTAAAAAAATGAATATGTATGGAGAAGGTATGCATGTGATGTATGTGTAAATGGATAAAAATTTGATTGGGTTTAATACATGCCTTGGGTTATTGGAGAAGCAAGGGAGTTGGTTTTCCCCATTAACTGTTAGCTTTTGCAACAGCGCCACTTTGTGGTTGAAATCCTGAATAGATACTGAAAAGGGGATATCTGTAGGGGCACAACATGCTCTTCGGTAACTTTGCACTATTCCCATGGTGGATTTCATATACACCCACAAACACACTTACCTGCAATAGAAGTATGTTCAGCCATATGGTTCTCTATTTATGAGATGGTAGTTTTGAAATAAAGACAAAGTGGAAGCAGAAGATTATCTCTGAACAATTTTTCTAACAACTTCAATTCAAGAGGCTGTTCAGCTTTCAAACATCCAAATCACTTTCATCTGAGTTTCCACAATTTAATAAAGAGTCTGACAACACTCTAGAAAAGATTTCTTCTTGGCATGTGTTATAAATGTTTTGTTAAAAGTAAAAATGAATCCAAGCATGGTTTTCTTTATTTTATGGAAATGATGGTAAGAAAGAATATGCTATTTTTGGAATTATTTATTTAAACTTTATTTAAATATTATTTTAAGAATACCAATGGTAACATTTCAGAGCTGAAAGAATGGCTGAAACCTCATTGACACTGACCTTCAATGCACTTGCATTAGTGCTGAACTTGAGCCATCATATATGCACACATAGAGTTTTCCTGACACTCTTGTACTGAGGCTAGAGAAATGAGACGCATTAAAAAGAAATTCCAAGCAAGATTCACAAATGCAGTCAAATTTGATTCTGATACATATTCTTGGAAAGTTGTCTTCTGCAGTTTTTCCTCGTTCATTAAAAAAGTAATCTGATAAATTATTAAAATCATTACAACAGGTCATAACAATAAACATTGTAGACCAAAGATGACATACTGAAAAACATGTACCCAAATATAAATACAGTATTAGTTAAAATAATAAGTAACAGATTACTTTGTACATCCTAAGTACAACTAGTGAAATATTTTACACACACAACATTATATTCAGCCAAAAATGTCAGGTGTTTTACAAATATTTTTCATTTCAAAGTTTTCCTGTGCAATGAATTACAGGGATCAGTACTATATCAAAATAAAGCAATATATTAAGTAATATACATGACAGGACTTATATAGCTATGTTTTGGCAATAGTTATGGATCGTTGCAAATCTCTCTACAATACTGATGTTACGTCACTTACCAGTTTAGCACATATTTTGGACTTATGTAATATTTGCCTTTTTCTGTTGGTATCTAATTTTTCCAGAGGCTGTCTTTATTGCAGGAATAATTAAGAATTGTTGCAGCAGAACAAGGTTAGTTAATGAAAGGCATCATTTATGGTAACAAAAACATCTTCCTTGTAACAATAGGCATACTTTCAGCTGCTGCTCATTAGTTATGATTACCAAATTAGTTGAAGAGAACTTGTATGACTTTCTGTAAAAAATCATTTCTTCCTTACATAAACACTAAGAAAAATTAAAGCTACATGAAGAATTTTGATTCCAGTACTTATGCTGGAACTGGGAAGAGGTACCCTTCAATTTTTAATGATCCTAGATGAGGAAGATGATGTTTGGAATCACAGCGACATTCTTTTGCAAGGAAGATAATTTCCACACTGAGACATATCAAGAGGTGTCTTGCCTACAAGATACATAAAGTACTTAGGTAAGGCATCATCTGGGATGTAGTATCCAGTTCTGACCAAGTCCAGGTCAGAGAAGACCTGGAAAATTACAGAACCACTGACGTGTAATATAGTTTAAAACATAACTTATGGTGAAAAATTGGAATTTCTTACTAAAGAGAAAACTTGTAAGATCTTATAATTGAACACTTGAGGCTCATGAAAAGCTTCTGCATAGAAGAGAACCGGCTCACATCCTGAATGACTGGGACAAGAACTGGTAAGTTGCAGCAAGGCAGGTTCAAGTTAGACATGATGAAAAACTGGAGAGCCCAGGCTCCAGAACTGGTTGCCTGGGGCTTTTGTGCTATCTGCCTCACTGAAGGTCTTCACCATCAGGGTAAAGAAATCTGTCAAGACCCAAAAGGCTGTAATTGATACTGCACTGGGGCAAGGAAATGTCTAGGTCGTCTCTCAGCCCATCTTTCCCATGACTGTATGACTTACATCGTCTTTGAAAACAAATATTTTCAGTAATATCATGTACCTAGTGCTCTGACCTAGTTTTGGAAGAAAACTCCCCAGTGAAATCCTTCAGGTAGTTTCTTTTAGATATTGATATACCTCAGCTGGGGACACTGAGGGACTTTATCACTGCGAGAAGTGACTGCTACACACAACAGAGCTGCTTACGAGAACACTAGTATACACCAAAATTTCCCAGCAGGGAGGTAAACCTGAGTACTCTTTTTTTTTTTTCTCCTTAGCTGTTGCTTCTGTGTCTGTGAGGTGCAGTGGATTTATAATATTTGAAGCAAGTTGAAAGGAAATTAAGGAAAAGGAGAAAACCAATATATGGAGGAAAAAGAAAATGACATTAATATTTACCACTAAGTCAAAAAGTTCCAAAATGAAAGGCCTCAGAGCATTGCTGGTTTGCAAACATGGTATCAGCTGTGGCTGTTAAATTCAAGCAGGTAACTCACAACTGAAATGAAAGGCGCAGTTCCACGCAACACATTTGATAACAGTCGGATAATAGGGAAATGTGTCCTGACTTTTGTGTCTACATTCCTAATCTTAGTGTCAAAAATAGGCAGTGTTCTCATTTGTCAGTTTTCCCTACTGGAAGTAGTAGCAAATAAAGCAAAACAAAACAAAGAACAGAAGGTAAAATAGTAAAACATTCTGTGAAAAGTAATGCTCTTCAGCCTTGCTCACTTGCTTACAAGAAGGAACAAAAGTTGGTTTAACGATGGAAATACAATTGGACAATGACATTTTTCTTAAACTATTTCAGTTAAGGTTCTTCATTTTCTTCTGATATTATGTTTGCTAGGACAGAAAAAGTCTTGATTCAAAGTGCAGCTGCCGAGGTGTGTTTAATAACAGAAGGCGGCTTTTGAAATCAGTGGGACATTTCTCACCACGAGCTTGTAGTTAATATTTGTGTGTTCTGATCTTACAAGGCACTATTATTTGAATTAAAGCAATTTTTATTCAAACTTTTTATCTGATGGATGCTGATGCCCATTTGGCTGAGCTTCTACATATTAATTCTCTAAAAGCTTAGTGTGAAATCACATCTGCTGGAGGAGGGGCAGGGCAGCAAACGTGGCATGGATCAACTTTCAAGCAGTCTAAAACTGAAAGTCCTGTTTGAGCCAATGCAGATGTACAGGCAAGGGGTTTTAAACAATCTGAGGCCAAACTATGCTTTCTGTCAGTCCTGGCCTATCTTTTTAAAAATACAGGATATTTCCCAAACTTAGGCAGAACACTCATCTATGTACCTAAATACTCCTGTAGTGTTTATAGAAAAAAACATTTAATGAGTTTGCCTACAGTATTCAGTTTAAGCTCACTTTGATTGTCTGCCCTAGTGAGTGAACTGTTAGGAAGTCCCCAGCTTGAACCAGGACTGTTTCAAACAATGGTCTCACCAGGCAGGCAGTTTTGGCAGCAGGACCATTCCAGGCCTATCCCCAGCAGGCTGTCTACGTACTCCTACCCATTTGTAGGCAGGTCATTGTCACGGTCATGGGCTGCTCCTTGCCCATTGGCCTCAGTACCCAGGAACCCATAGTTTCTTAGTATTAGATGTAAGCAGTGATTTCAATACAGTCATCCATGCATTGTAGGAACAGGACTCCAAGTGATTTCTTTGAGATGCACTATTACAACAGTCCTGGTTGAGGAAGTATCATGGGCTTAAGTGGAAACATGCAAGTCCAGAGTCTGATCTTAGGCCCGGAATCTTTCTGTAAATGGATAGCAAGCTGGCAAAGACAGCTTCTACCACAGACACAGACTGTCCTCTGGAAAAGGCGGGGATCCAAGGACCAGAGCCTTGGAGGCTTCATGCAGTGCCAAGCTCAGGCAAGGTATCCGCTGGTGGTCTGTGTGCAGTGTGAGAGACACCTATGAGGATGATCGATCAAGGATACACTATGCTTATGGTCAAGAACACTCCTTAAGAGCTGTGTGAAGCGGCAGTAGTATTTTTTTGCCTGCTCAGAGACTCTTTAATCTCAATTCAAAGGGAGAGAATCACTTTTTGTCCATTGCCATGTGTCTCTTTTTTAACCAAGTAAATGGACAAACAATTTTTGCCCCAGAATACATTCTTTCCTACTTTTAATTGGAAAGAGAGGAAAGACAAGTTCAGTCTGTAAGGAATCATGGTGAAGAAGGAAAGAAACAAAAGGATAGAGGAATTTAAAATTATAATTTCTTCTTAGTCTGAAGACTTTATGGCATGGCATTGCTAGGCTTTTGACCCCAGCTCTCATCATAGGAGGATGGGGAGGGGAGGGGTGGGTGTGTGTGGAAGAGGCTACATGGAAAAACCCAGCATGTTATTTTAATTGAATAGTACTGCTGGCAGATGAGGCTGATTGTGCTTCAGGCTGTCCATGCCTTAAGTTCTTAGTTTATAACTAACTAACACTGAATAGTACTTCTCTTTGCCCTCTAAGGCAGCTTATGCCAAATACTGTTCCGTTACATTGTCATGGCAAATCTCTCTTGCCAAATATCATTGATGTTTGACCCACGCCTGTGATTGTATAAAAGATTCCTACTCACATGTTTTGCTGTCTGTCATGTGTCTCATTCCAGTTCTGTAGTTCAGCCATTTCTTTATCAAGCACCATGAGGACCAGAATAGCAACTGAGGTTAAAGCCCTGCAAGGAAGCAAAACAGAGAAACCACGAGTTGAGCAGAGGACAACAGAGAGTGTTTATCACAGCAAGATGGGCATGGTCACACAATTGTCCACGACTGGCAAAGCCTAATGCATGAGTCATGCAAGCTTGGTCACACAAATAACAATAGGAATCTTTATGGGGTTTTATAACTGTTACAAGGTTATTACATGTATGTTCTCTCTCATATTCATGCTGTGTTTGATTTTCATCTTTGCTTTAGTGTTTAATTCAACACTTTTCCTCCTTGCTGAGAATTTCTTTCTGAAGGTAATTCCCCAATATGGATGACTTCTCTCAGCAGCCAGCAGTATTTGTTAAAGACAGGGTCTATCCCTGCAGGCTTTTAATCTAAAGATAGACATCGTTATGTTGTATAATGGCTGAAATGTGTGTAAGTAGTTGCAATCTAAAGGTATTAAGGACAGTTTTCATGATACTGTTTATATGCTAAATATGCTAAATGTCTAAATATGCTATATGTCTAAATATGCTTCTTGGCTTTCCCTTAATTATCATGGTCTCTGCCTAAACATTATGAAGTGGAAAAGATGAAATTTTTATCGTGAGAGCAAATAAAACTTTTTGCATGGATAGTTGTTCTGAAATTAGAGATTATTCTTACAGCAAAGACCTAGTCATTGTTGCAGTCAGAACGTAGCTGATAAAGACAAATATTTTGGCTTCCATCAACCCCAAATAAAGTAAAACTCCAGGAATCCCTGATTTCTTTATGGAAACATGACTATACTGAAATAGGTCCAGAATGTTAAACTAATAATCACACATTTAAATTTGTCCATACCAAACTCCACATCCTCAGTGATTAGTTCATTTTCTTCATCATATCTTGATACCTTCCCCATATCTTCTCTTAATTTTTTTCAACCTTCTCCCTTCTTCCATGCAAGACTTCAATTTTTCAAAGTATCTCAGGAAAGGAATGGATGTTGTACTATATCTCAAAAGGTAACAGATCTGGGTTCTGACTGAGCAAGTGAGTAAATTTCATAAAAAATCCTCATAAAAATGCCCAGCTAGAACCAACACATTTCCTAGCATGAAATGCAGTTCTAAGCCCTCCCCCCACGGGCTTTCTTTCAGTGATGCGATACCTACGTCAAGTTGTAATTGTTTCACTTGGAAAAAAATAACCATGCAACATGCCTTACTCCGTACATAGAGATATGCCACATGTCATTTCTGTTGCAGTCCCATCTCAAGTTCTTTAAGGCAATTTCCATGCTTCACTGTGTTTTTCCCAGGGATGGTATTCTGAATCAGCTTAATAAAATGAAGAACATTCAAAACTTCTACGGAATTATCCTTGGGTTACTTTTTGAAAGGCAGTAGACATGCCTCTGCTCACACATGAATGATGTAGCTCCTAAAACACCTACCTACCTCACTGCTCAGAGGTGTGGTGGGGTTGTATGGTTTGTGGATTTAGGGTGTCTGTATAGTGCACTTGGTGCTTATGAATTTCAGCTTGCACATGCTAGGTGTCTTGGTCTAAAACCTTCTGGTTGTTGTTCAGTTCATGGCTCTTTTTCATCTCCTAAGAGAGATGAGCTGAACATGCCCATACTGTGTGATCTACAGTGACATGTTACAGTGCTGGTCTATCATTGCAACTGCTGCTCAGTGTGCTGGGTGCTATCACTGTCCCTTATTTATAGGCAATTTCACCTACTTGTGCTCTGCACATGTAGGATTGTGTGCATAACACATGTTCTGTGGTCCCAAACAAGTGCTTAACACATCACCCACCCTTTCATAAGACTGGTTCTAGGTTTTGTGTGGAAAGAAAGTGAAGTACAGTGATAGTGTGTAGGAAGTGGGAGGCAAACAAGATGAGTCATTGGAATAGCTAGTTGGAGAAGTAAAAAGCACTGAAAAGCAAAAGAATAACTGTAATTATAGGAATTTAGAGAAAGATAACTTTATTTTTGTGCACACTGAATATACAAAATCATGTCAACAGGCAGTGAAAGGTGATAAGACATGACTTTGCTTCTTCTACAATGGCCTGAGACACAATCCCGTTTGCAATTACTTCACACTACCACCTACTCTGGTCAGTTAAAAGCTGCAATTTAACAGCTATCCTCTATACACAGAAATTAAACCAGAGTGTAACTCTGACATGAAAACACAGTCCTTTGCCACTAGTCACAGTTTATTATGAACCTGTTGGTGCTGGTACTGAATATTTCCAAGATCTCAAATGAGATGTTCAATTTGCCACTGTGTTTTAAAAAAATGTACAACAGCTTTGTTTCTGTAATTAAAAATAAAAAAAACCTACCCCACAAAAACTATTTTATTAGCATTTTATCTGAAGAAAAAATGTAGTTTGAGGTCTGATTAGAAACACTGAAGTCTACTTCAAAGATTGTTTTGGGTTTGAAACCTTTGTACTTGAAAAGTCCTGAAAGTCCACTTAAAAACTAAGTTATCAGTAAAATCAGTCTGGGTCACATATGAAAAAAAGATGTTCAGTGAGTATTTTAAGCTAAAGAATTGGAAAACTTAAATGAGAATAACACGTTATCACATTATTCACATTACATTTATGTATTATTTATTGCAAAAATTGTATTTTGATTAATAGATTTCCACCCAGCTTGCATGAGAACATTAACACCCTTTGACAATTCTCTTCTGGCACAGCATAGTACAAATGTTGCAGGAAATTTGATCCTGAATATTTTTGTTAATAACTTCTACTAAAGCTGAGCTGGGGTTTGCTGGCTTATACAATGATGTGACCTTGCCTCCTTGTAAGCAAGTAGAATGGTCATGGCAAGTCTCCTCCTTGGCACTCCATATTTAAGAATCAAAGAAAATGTCAACATCTTTGCAATCGCAGACTAAATTCTGGACCTCCTGTGTTACGGATGGATATGGCTGAGACAACAGTCAGAAAATGTTTAGCGATCACAAGACAGCATCTCTAAGCATGCACAAATGGTCCATCTTTGGGTTTTTTCTGTGAAAAGCCTTTTTTTTTTTTTTTTTAATTAATCCCCCTGTGCCTGCTAATGTCGTACACAAGGCAGGCTAGATTAACATTTGGTATTATGGGTTACCATAACAAGAGTGGAAAAGCAAACCAGCCCCCATGGAGGTGAATAAACGTTGTGATCCCTTGCTGGCAGGTGGCTGTTCTGCTGGGAAATGTCCTTGCTTTTGGTCTGGATTGTTGAAGGAAACACAGGAAGCAAAAAGGCCTTTTCTTCCAAGAGATATGATTATGAAAGCCTTCCAGCTTTGTAAGCATCAAGAATGTTTCCTTTAACTGCTTTGTGACCAGCAGAGAGCTAAAACCTTTATCAGGTTTTAGGCAGTTCAGAAACTCTCTTTATCCTCCAAAGTTTGTGTCAAAGTTTTTAAAATCCACTGAGAATAAAATTGCTTTACATCCAGCTGAAAACAAAATTAAGATAAATGATGCACCCAAGGTAAATTCCTTCACACGTTGTATCTCCTCTACAATAGCAGAATGATGTAATAGTGACTACAGGGTAAATCAGCCTTCTGCTCTTGACTACTTGTCTGAGTTTCTGTGAAAATCTGGGTATATCTTTTTAGGAAGGAAGTTAGAGTTTTTCCCTAAACATTTTTGTTGCTCACTGGAGAGGGAGCAAGGGAATAAGAAACTCCGTTTGAGTTGATATTACTTACGCTAAAATATTCTTCAAGCAGAATTGTTTCTTTTGGTCTAGTTTCACACTACGCAGGTTCTCCATTTCTTCTACAATATTCCTGTGAGCTACAATTCAGGTTAACTCATAATACTGGTTTCCTATGCAGGCCAAAATAATTTCATGATGGACTGCATTTAACCTCAAACTCTAAAAAGTATCAATCAGTCACAGACATCAGAGGAGCAAAGTGTATCCCAGGAAACAGTGTTCAACCCAATGTTGCAAAAGAATCGTGACAAGAAGACTTTAAAATACAATTCCTAGAAATCCTACAGAGATCATGTGTTAAGGGAGATTGTGTTGAACACAGCTGAAAAATAATAACTTCCCAAATAATTTGCTCGGGATTGTTTCTATTTGGTCAGAAAGTTAAGTGACAAATATATATGAAGAAGTGATATTTTGGCTTTATATCTCAGTGTAGGACAAATATTTTTCCCAATTTTAGCACACGAATTTCAATTTTGAAGTCTTTAAAATATAATAGATGCTATTTGTCTGCCTCTAGTTTCTAGTTATGTATATGAGAGATGGTAAGTAGTGTTTTGCCTCTTTGCAAAAATGTAAAACAAATCTTATTAATACTACCTTTATTAAATTATATATTCTACTAAAATGTCACAAATAGTAGCAATTCTGATGCATTTCTCCATACATATGTATTTGTATCCCTTTTTAGGATCTGTTCCAAAATGTAGGGAGTTTTACACTTACAGAGTTTTGCAAGTTCCGAATACTTTTATTATATTCACAAGTTGAATTTTAGTACTTGGCTTTCTTGTCTTTGCCTAAAATGTTTTGGGTTTTGGTTTTTTTTCCCCCTTAGCCCCCAGTCTTTGCATTCCATTTCTTTAAGCCTTTCCTTTATCTTCCTAGAGGTTTTTTCCCCCTATCTAATTAAAACAAAAAGACAAAACCTCAAGCAAGTGCTTGAAGACATTAGAAGATGTTTTAGAAAGGTTGTACACTGGTTTAGAGCAATAGCGGGTGTAAGCGGCTGTTTCTTTTATTTCAGTGGAGCTAATAGAATTTATAACATTAAAAGGTACATGTTTTGTTTGCCTTCTCTAAATAAAAACTGTCAAACTTTTTCTGTCCCTATATGCATTGGAAAATTTCTACAAAGAACCATTTAATTACTTCAGGGGAAGAGCATGGAATTAAAGAAGCTCTGATGATGCAATCAAAGGTGTATTGATTTATTGTGGGAGAGGATCCGACTTTTATCATCATTGCTTTTTCAATATACGGGTGTGCTGGGTTTAGTCAGGAAAGAGTTAACTCTCTTTACAGTGGCTGCTAGGGAGTTGTGTTCCTGGATTTGTGCTAAGAAAAGTACTGACAAGGTGTCTTTCTAGCTGGCGCTGGTAAGTGGTTGCACCAAATTCAAGGTCTTTCTCAGCTCCTGATGCTGCAGCTGCGTTCCCAGCTCTCTGGCTACAGGCAGTGTGGGGGGACACACAGATCAGACAGCCGACCCAAACTGACTGAAGGAGTATTTCATTCCATAGAACGTCATGCTCGGCACATAGGTGGGGAGTGGGCTGGGGGGGACATTACCATTTCACTTCCACTCTTTTACACCTGCTAACACTCTCTAACTCCTTTGTTAGCTCCTGTGCTGGCTCGTTCGTGAGGGTGTTGGTGGGTCTGTTTAGTTTTCCCGGTCGTGCTGTCACTGACAGGGTTCACTCAGACTCTGCTGCGGTCGCTCTTGGACTCCAGCTCTCGGGCTCTGTGGCTCTGACTCTCACTTCTCGGGATGTGGTTGTGCATTGGTCGGTGGGTGGCAACCAACTGTATTATAATTGTATCATATTGTATCATATATTTTATTTCATATTATTTAAATATATTAGTAGAGGTAGTATTTGTATATATTCATTTATATGTATTGTTCATTTAGGTTTAATTATGAAGAATTCTTATCTCAATTTTACACTCTTCCCTGTCTTTTTCCTCAGATTCTTCCCCTCCACTGAGGGAGGGGAGAGGGACCTGTGAGAGTGGCTTCGTGGTATTTTTCTAGCCAGAGTTAAACCACAAGAGCTGGACTCTGAACTCCTTTTCATTGTTGCTGTAATGAATGACTTCTGTCTTCTTTTATTGGTGAGCATTATAGCATATAAATAACCCAGTGATTTTCAACGGCTCATTTCTATTTCTATCATGCCTTTCAGTGATGAAGAACTAAGTGTTTTATGGTTCTCAACAAGCATTTATGTATTTTAAAATGCTTATCTCTCTAGACAGTACTTATAGGCAGCTTATATATGGATACATCTCTCTTGATATTAAAGCAAATATATATAGTTATTAAAGGTAACTATGCCTAATTCTATCTATCATCTATACTATTTATATTCCTGATTCTGTCCCCACAATAATTGTGTCTCAAGTTCATTAATCAATATAGGCAAGGAAATGCAAGCATTCCAATTTTAAAAGTAAGGATGTGGTCAGATAAGCTGCAGTACGTTATTCAGTGGTAAAATTAAATTAGGAGCTGGGAGGAGCTGGGAAACATCGTGGGGATGAACAAAAGGAAGGAGCGGATGCTTTCTGCTGCTAATGGGGAAAGTGCCAAAGCTTTCAAAATGTTCTTGTTGGTTTCCTGCGGCACCTCTGAATTGCACCCAATACCAGAGACAAGAGTAATCTGGCTACCAGGTGAATTAAAAAGGAACAAAACACCCATGCTGGCTGGAAGCTGGTAGGAGTCCTGCTCATTGACTTCTGCCTCTGTTCATCCCCGCTTTTATGCACAAGTTTGATTCCAAAGGCACATTACACTGTTGTTATTGGCACACGGGATGGGGATGAAGCAGGCAAGCGGTTTATGTAGTCACTGCTCCAGTGTTTCAGGCCCATATCGGTTTCTCATAAACAAACCAGAGGCCCAGTCCTCCAAGGAGGTCCCTTCATTCAGCTGCTGCTTTGGCTGTGTAAAGATCCCTCACAGGTGTAAATCAGTAACCAGACTGTTTAAAGCAGCAGGTTTGCAGTAATGAAAAAGTAGCTTGCATAAAATCATAACCAAGATCTTTAATTTTAATAGCAGGTCTCCACATCTTATGGGATCAGCTCCTATGGAAACCAAAGCCAAAGAAAGATTAAAACCCAGGATACTTCCAAAATGGAAGCATTACTGAGAAGCTGACCTTCTCTGGAGTGACTGTGAAATGTCTGTAACAGCCTAAGGTTAAAGAAAGTGTAGGAACAAAGAAAATGTGTATGAAATGGACTCATTTTCTCCATGAATTCTTCAAGCAACATGCTCCTCTCACTTGCAAAGAAAAGACTCTCCCAGCCCCTTATCTTTAGGGGCCCTAATCCTGAGACTGCGTTATGTTTGAGGGGTGAGATCCCACCAGTTTTTCAGAGCCATTATCCTTAGGAAGAAGGAGCAGCCAAGTTAGACAGTGGAGAAGACTTTTTTCCTCTCTAAGTAAAAACTGCTCATTGACAACATGTGCTCTTTTTAGTTTTATTACTTGATCACACATTATGCCTGAGGAAAGTTTGATAAAAGACACTCCAAGGTTGTTCATGGTCAGTCTATTGTGCCCTTTCGGGTTTCTGAATTTTGATCTGTGTTATTCTGGCTAACTTCTTTCAGCTATAAATTGGCATAAATTCCTTTATTTTTAAGTCCTAAAAAACCCATCAAATTAACAACTTTCATACATTAAATATGAATATTTAAAAGGTAAATATTATTAATAGGTACATTCAATTATTGATAAACTTAAATGTATTAATATTGTATTTCTCTTACTTATTAATATTATCTCTATTTAAAATACATACACTTATTGCCTATATATATTACATTTAAATTATATATATACATATATGTATTGTTTCTCAGCCTAATTTGTTTTCTTTCTGTGAGGTTAAGCAATAGCAGAAATCTAGTTTTGTTAATTTATCCCATATCCAGCTAAAAGAGAACATACACCCTAAACACTACATCCTAAGCCAGTCCCAAAAGACTGTTTAAATCACTGGCACTACCCTAATTTATAGCACTGGAGGATCTCCTTTACTGTATTTCTTAATTGAAACAGAACAAATCAAAAACCTCCAGAGATCTAAGTAAGGGTGAAAGTTGATACATCCATGCTAATTGTAAAAGAAAAGTGATGGATTGAATAACAAACAAAACAGAAAAGCCCAATGCAACTTGCTTGGATTTCACAGCTCTTTCAACAGAGTTAGTAAAAGTGTTGTGAGTTATGTGAAAATGTGAGTTATGTGAACATGTTATATGGTATGGGTGCATTTAAATGACATTTGGAATTGTTATTCTTTCACATAACACCTGAAATCAGTTCTTCTGGGCTGTATATGCAAAACCCAATAAATAATTTGGTCTTTCCCCAATATTTTAAAAATTGTATCTGAGAAGAAAAATGTTTGATTAGACCTAAAAAGACCCCTTTCCCCAGTAAAGCATTTCTAGGTGGAACTTAGCTGGGCAGGATTCAAGGTTTGGAACGTGGGAACAAAGCAAGACATCCTTCCTCATTTTGTCTGAATAACCTTTGCCTTCATGATGTGCATCTATAATGATATCAGAGCTGCAGGGTACTTCCTTTCTCTTTCCAAATTTTTTTTTTTTTTTAAAGCAAACCCCCCCCCCCCCCCACCCCCCCCCACCCCCCCCCAAAAAAAAAAAAGCTAAACCTCTAAGGAACAAGGCATATCCATTGGGAACAAAATCCTGGCCAAGCATGGGGTGAAATGTCACAGTGCTGCCTGTGGTGGATCTCACCTTTCAGACCTCAAAATGTGTACACTCAAGCCAAAAACAAGCACTCTGTGTCACAGTGTATATGTGGGCTTACTGGGGAGTGGAGAAATGGGTTATTAAATTGATGTTTTTACAAGATTAGGATTATTAGTCCCATTTTCCTATAAGATTTTGACCTATCTAATAATTTCACACCAATATAAAGTTCCTGTGAATTTCCCATTGCTATTAAGCTGTGATATCCCATACTTTTGTTTAAATCTCTGATGTTCTGGCATCAAGACCTCTGAAACTGCTTGCTGAAACTGGTATTGTTTCTCTATATATGCTAGAAACCTTCATCATACAACTGTATACCCTACTTTCAAACAGGAGTTCTTTATAGTATCGTTGCCAAAGCCTAGAATGGCAAGGTACACCAAATGTTCAATTTCTATAGTTAAAAAAAGCAGTTTATTGACAACTATCTTCAAGGCTACAACAGGAATGTAATCAAAACAATCAGAAAGTGCAGTACCGCCCATGACCCATTAGTTAGGAGATCTTCCTGGAGCATGGGAGTTGCACAGAGTTCAGACTGAGGTCTCATGTTATTCAGGTGAGTGTCCTAAATTGAAGTTAATGAGTAATGTAGATCACCTTAATCAAGAAATATCTGAACATCTTCTCCCCTAATTCTAAGCAGAGTTTAAGGCCTCTTTTTTGTTTAGTTGGATTTTTCACACTGATGCATAAGGATGAAAAAAAAATTTCCTGCTCCAATCAGTTTTAAAAAGAAAGAAGTAGATAAAAAATTATTAATTACTGATCTTGCAGCACTGTCAAAGAAAAACATAAAAAATCTTCCTCCCTAAAATGTAAACTGAGTTCAAACACATATTTTTTAAAGGCTATTGTTTTAGTCATTGTCTTTTAATTCTTTAGACTGGTTTGTTGGGATTTTGTTGGGGTTTTTTTCTACTATAGAAATTTATTTAAAATTCATTGTGAATGAAGACATTCTCAAATTCATCTTCTCACTATAATAGACACCCAGAATGTCAGGGAAACTGAAATCAAGGAAAGCAACATTGTCTGTAATGACGGTGTCCAAGGATTAGCTTGGGTATTGGGAGACTGTAGAAAAATTAGTTATGACAATGGTTTAATTCAGTTGGTTTTGCCTTTTTTCCTTGAGCCTTTCCATCTTTACATTTTTGTGATCTACAACGGCAGTTGCCATTCCCTTTTTTACAGAAAAAGTATAAAATCTCCTTGCTTGCTCCTTGCAAGAAGATGTTTCTTTTGTGCCTTCTTTCATTTTGTTCTGCCACACACACTCACCTTGGTTATGATGCTTTTGGAAAAAAAAAAAAAAATTGAGGCCTAAAGCAGTCAAGATGCAGACTAATATCTTGCTGTATTTAAAAAATCATACAAAGTAGATTAAATTTCTTGATGTTCAAATCAGGAATCATTGATTGTTGGGAGTTTGACCTCATAAAAATTTAAGTTCCATTTGAACATATGGCTAATTATATTCTTCTAAAGGCTTTAGTTTCAATCAGCCAGGCCTTAAAATGAGCTGTCCTTTTAATTCCATTAAACTTCAATGGTTAGTGTGCATAATGGCGAGATGGGTTTCTAAATAACTGTTGTATCAACACAAGTAAGAGAAGAGTAGAAATACTCTTGTGGACAGAGATATCCTGTTTCAAAAAGACTTTCTGCAACAAGTTGTACCCAGCCAAAACTTCTGCTGCCTTCCATCGGGACAGCCTGAATGTGGACCTTTGCGTAGTCATGAATGCCTCTGCAGGGCTGGTTCCTTAGACACCCACAAATTATAAGCTGTGCTGATGAGTGCAATCTGCTTACGCTCAGCAGCATCCAGGTTATGAAAAATGTGGCATTAAAATTCCCCATGCACGATTGCCGCCTTCTTGTTCAACAGCCAACCATGAGAAATTTTCGTTTTACATTAACGTGAAAAAAGAGGATGTGGGGTGTTTCCATGGCATTTTTTTCCATGGGGCTGAGAAACGAAATACTTGAATGTAGGTTAAAGCTGAGACTCCAGGGCCGAGGAGGGAGCTGAGGGCCAGTCCAGGGGTGACACACTTAATGCGAGGCATTCTTCTTGGTGGAAAGACTTTTGCACACATTCCAGAAGGGCTTGAGCTGTCATTGTGACTTGGAAATATCACAGTCCCTCGCACTTTGAGAGGGTACTTAAACTGACACATTGGCTCCCTTCCAGGAATATTATAGCGTATTAGTAGAAAGGAAAGGCTTTCCTTTCTAAGAAGTCATTGTAATTTTTGTAATTCAAGATGTAGCCAAAAATGGGCACAAAGTTTCACTGTATAGCTTCAGCCCTTTATGACTCAGTTTTTCATGTTATGTCCAAACAGTGGGAAAGGCTGCTGTCAGAACATGCTGGACTTTTTATCCAAGTCTCCATATTTCACTTGTCATAACATCCTGGACTCAAGGAGATACTTGCTTGCAAGCCCTTGCCAAGTGAGCCTCTTCTGTTGCTGGCACATCCTCCGCCCTGCCCCCCCTCCATGCTGGAGTCACGTAAACCTGCAGGTATACACCCTCTTCCTTACATCTTTGCTGCTGCCACATTAGCTCCCACTACTAATTCCGGTCAACATGTGAGGTGATCTCAGGGACCCCATAAATTCATGTTTTGGTGATTTTCTCTGCTTTATAATTAGAATTTCATTCATTAAATAAATCAAATAGGTATGCTGTCTGCTGGCTCAGAAGCAGCAGAACAGGTACATGGAAAGCTTACAGCTATCTATCACCTGCTCATACTGCCTTGCCAGCTGCAGGGTGCCAGCAAAGGGGAGGCAACCAGGGACTTACTGTGCAGGGAACTGCTCTAGTAATTCAATGCAAGACTGACGTCTTGCAGACACATTACTGGTGTGATGCTTTCCCCATGTAAAACACTTCCATTGAAGTCGGTTTAAGTACTCACAGTGTAAAAGCCAGTCATCTCCATCCAGCTGTAGAAATTACATTTCAAAAAGTGAATGAATAGGAGGGACAGTATTTATCTTCTGGTACAAAGCCTGTTTGGTAGAGAAATGGCAATATATTGGAGAGAGAAAAGAGCAGAGGGTTCTTGTACACTCTAAGAGATTTAATTGTATATTTATTTTTATAAATGTTTAAACAGTTGCAGGAATATTATCAATAATAATATAATTTTTATTTCTGAGAGTGTCTGTTGAAAGCTAACACTTTACTTAGATCCCAGTGATATTTGAATAATATCCCTAGCCATTTGAACAGTGTCCAATTATTCCTTGGATCAAGAAGTAGTTCAAATGCTCTATATGCGATGGGACCCCACAGGCCACAATGAGTCTGCATTTTGAATTCACAGCTGTAAATGGGACTGGGTTTTGGTTAACACGGTATTCTTTGTTTAGTAATCTGGTCCAAGCAGTCACACCATAGCGGTGCTGGTTTTAATTACCTCAAAATCATCCCTGATAGAAGAATGGCTCACAAGATTAAGAATAATCGGAGAATTATGACAACAGAAAGCCCCTGCCAAACCCCTTGGGGCATTGTACAGTCTAGTTAGAAACAAACTAAAAGACAGTTAAAACCACTTCATAACAAGCTCTTAAATCAAGCAGATAAAAGCACTTAAGTAAACACCAGGGAGGGAAAAGAGTGATTAAACTGAAGGAAAACATTGGCACAAGAACAAATGGGTATAACCTAGACAGAAATACATCTAGGCTGGAAATTTGATGTGTTCCTAAATTTTCAAGGACAGAGGTTCTTGCAACAGCCATTCAGCAGGAGCAAAGGGGAAGTGAGGCTATAATCCAAGCTAGTTTTAAGCTAGAGTTCCATGGGCTTGTTATCAAGATCATATGATATACCCTGAGACTGCATAGTTAGGGCTCAATTACCCTGGAAAATCCCTTTCAATCCTCTGTCCTATGGTTCTAAAGAAGGTGAATTCAGCAATAATAATAATAATAATAATAATAATAATAATAATAATAATAATACCAATAATATCAAATACTTATCCAGAAGTTAGCTGTCGAGCTCTGGCCTCTCTTTTCTTGTAGGATGGATCATTTGTGTCAGCAGACAGTGGGCTGCATGCAGGCATAAATGCTACTTGAATAACTGCTTAGTAAAAATACCCAAAGCTGAACCTAAATATACCCTTATCATTGTATCTTGGCCCAGAATCTTGGAAACTGGTTCTCTGTAGGAAGACTCCTGAACTGCATCCTTGTAATGTTCACAAGGGCCACCCTGTCTGTCAAGAATCACCTTTCTCTTTACTTAGCTCTAATGCTGCAAATCTAGGTATTTTGATTTAATGGCTGCTCTGTGTATCTCCCTTCCCTCCCACATTACTCTCCAGAGCTCTTCTTTTCAGGCTTATCTCTGTTGAAGGTCTCCTCTAAGAGACGCTTTTATTAATATTGCTTAGTGTGCTAATTGCCCAGGAGGATCATCTATCTTCTTCTGTTGGTGTGTTCAATTAGCCTGAATCTTAAGAACACATTTTTTTTCCCTGGTTACCCCTCCTCCCTTCTCCTTCTGAGCTCTCCTCCCTCCCCTCTACCCCATGTCATCTTTCAGGAAACAATATATCGTGCCCTCCATTTACATCTCTGGCTTCAAGCCCATTTTGAAACTGAAATCCCCATTAGAAATAGAGGCACAAATGATTAAACAAATCAGAGACATGGTGTAAGAAAGTAATTAAATACTCTGTAAATTCGGCAAAGCTGTAATGAAACTGCTGTATCATCGAGCTAGTGGCTTGTAGAAGGTGCTACCCAGGAAAGAGTTCAATCCTGATGTTCGACCACAGTGAGGAATTCCTACTGGCTTGAATTGTTTGCCTGTATCTGAAGGAACTTTTTTGCCAGCCTCAGTTCTCTTACCCTCTGGGCACATACCAGGCTTTGATTTTTCCATTAACCTTATCACCTACCACATAACAGCCAAAGTTTTTCCAGAGCTGTAAAGATGCACTTAGGCATGGGGAGGGGACGTTGAGGGGAGAGAAAGGCTGACAATACTGTATTGGAGATACATTAGGTTACTGCCTATAAATTGAATTTTAAAGAAGAGGCTTTACATGCTTCAAAAAGATAAAATCACTGCTTGACAGCACCCATTCTAAGCCAAAGGAAGACACCTTTGTTAATAAAGTATTTTGGGTTTTTAGACCTAATTTTCCTGTGCTGCTTTTAATTTTTTTGTTCATGCTGTTGTCTGAGTAATTACTGGACTTGCCTAAACAGAACCAAGTGTCCTGACAAACTGGGATCTAAGGAAAATCTTCAACAGGTTCATTATGTGTCTGCAAAAATGTTGCTTTAAACAGCTGCAGGCACAAAACTGCATTTGAAAAAAATGGAAGGAAAATTAAGAAGTCTTAAAAATAAAAGGAAAGGTGTTTTTCAGGGAACAAACTGTTTTCAAAAATATTGAACAGGGAATTGAACTTACAGGCCCACATCTCGTAATAGCAGCAGATCAGGGTTTCCTGTGGCAGTTTGGATCACTCTGCTTGCTGGTGTTGCAGCTTCTGCTGATGGTCAGGAGCAAATACAGCACCATTCAGCATAAACCAGGTCAGATATCGATATCAGACACAGAATGTGATGACTACAGTCTCTTTCTATTCTCATCTTTCCTCGCTGCTTGTAGGGCAGTGTAGTATGGGAAGGAAATGGATCCAGCTGACCTACTACATCACTTCCTAGATACTGGACATCATATGGAATATGGTACAGGCAAAGCTTTCAGTAATGCATTGGGAAGGAAGTATATATAGCTCAGCGTGCGGGGTAATGAGCGATGCGCTGAGTCCTTTTCTCATCACAGATGATGAAGACCTAGAAGCAGTGTATGACTAGAAAGCCAAAATCTGCTCTTGGCCTGCTCTCGTAGCGTCACACCTGTGTAACTCTGCTTGCATCAGGTCAGGGGCAGAGCAAAAATTTAATTCACAAAAACTGGAAAGAGAAATTCATATTTAAATCAAAAGTATTATACTGAAAGGTGTTACAAAATTGGTTTTGTTATATTAGTTCTGGTGCTTTTCTATGCTCGTTGTTTTTCTTTGTGTGTGAGTGTGTATGTTTAAAGCAACATTTTAATTAATTTCTGTTTAACCTGAAGAAAAAAACTTGAATTTTCTGCTTGTTTTAGTTTTTTGTCTCCCCAAATGCACTTTTTCTTTGATTCAGACTGCATGCGGAAAATCATAAACCAGAGGAAAAAAAAATTATCTGGAAGTCAGATGTTAAAATAAGTTTTTCAATAGTCACACAGAAAATAACAGCCTTAACTTCTTAATTAAATTATATTGGGAAAACAAATATTTATCCAAAGTATATCTCTGGAAGAACTTGGACATGTCTGGATAACATACAGCAATAGAAAACCTAACCGACTCCTGTTTCTGTGGAATGGTCCCCTCCAATACAGCATCCTGAATTACACCTCATTCTCTGACAAATTCTCTGTTTTCAGGCAGACATTCCTTCTGCTTTATTCAACTTTAACTTAAGGTCTCTATCTTTTCACTATGTTTCTCTTCCTCCAAACCCTTGATCAAAGTTGTTTTTTCCCTCTGAACTCCATCCAGTGTGTCTCTGGTACATATGTATACTTGGTTCCAGCAACCAACAAAGGAACCTAACTGCAGCTTTGTAAATATGTCTAAATGCTGTGCAGCTGGAATACATTAAGAAAAAAGATTGAAATGACTAATTTACCTAAGGATTGCTATAAGCAATCGTATCTTACCTTATGTGCAGGATGTTTAAAACTTCCAAAAAGAGGGTTTAAATTTAGTCCCTAAAGCAATTCCTTCAAACTCCCTAGGATTTCTTGTATGAGTAAAGATAAATCATTGCACAAGTTCTCACAAGGCTTTGTACATTTTGCATGTGTGAAAGGGACGTATTTGCTAGATCTGACATATTATGTTTTGATGTGCCTTTCACAATCTAAACGAATAAATGTAAGGAAAGTGATGTTCCCTGAATAATTATCAGAACCTGAGAAATAGTTTATAACACTAATAATATTCAAATAATTAAAAAATGTTGAATTCCTTTTTCTTTTCATATATTGTTTCTTTGTGTATTTTAATTTTCTTGGGATTTCCAATTACATTTTAAACACTTTACCAAGGGACTTGGTTTGGCTTGAAATTGAAATCAGTTTTTACATCAGCTTATTTCTTATTCTTAACACATTTGGACAGCTCTAACTCACCCTGTTTTTGGAGGTCATTTGGGGAATTCCTGTCAAACCATGTCATATAACCCAGAATATGACATGCAACCAAATTCTTCCTATGCTTGACCTCTCCCTCAAACATCTCTTTTCTTTCTTGCATAACTGCAAGATGCTGGGTTTACATCAGCATAGGTTCCCAGTACTAATAAAGATCTTGTTCAAAACGATTTGTACAATGCTAGGAACATCAAATGGCCTGAGCCAGTCCCAGCATATTTCTTTTTATTTTCAAGACTTCCTAATTTTCTTTCCATTTTTTCAAATGCAGTTTTGTGCCTGCAGCTGTTTAAAGCAACATTTTTGCAGACACATAATGAACCTGCTGAAGATCTTCCTTAGATTCCAATTTGTTAGGACACCTAGCTCTAGTTCTGTTTAGGGAAGAACAGGTTGTTTGTTTTTTGGACAGATTTATTATCTTTAATTGTGTGGTGGCCCCATTTGTGTACAATGATACTGAAAATACCAGATCATATACCTCTAGATACAATAGCTGCAGTACTCTTACTGGATTCCTTACTTTTACACCTATACTGGGTCTTTTACAAGAAAGTGATGCTGAGTATCAGCCCTGTCACCTATCAAAGTACAATCAAGAAGAAAACCTAATTCCTGTTCAGTTTAGAATGTGATTATTTTGAGTTTTTTTACAGATTCTAATATTAGGTAATCCCTTCTGTACTGACTTCAGGTCTTTCAGTTTATAGTCTAATTGTTTGAGATATTCTTATGTTTTTATTTTTTAATGGTTTGTTGTGGCAATGACTTTTTTTTTTTTTTTCCCCTGTCTGAGGTATAGCCCATAAAATGGTAGATTTAAGTTCTGGTATATGACTGTTAATAACAACTTTATCTAGCGAGGAAGCAATTTCCTGAATCACAACTTTAACTTGCAATAAAAATATATTACTGGTCTTTCTATTGCATGATGATTTAACCTACTCTAAATATCCTCTGATGACAGACACAGGATCAGAAAGGAGGATTTACCTGATGAGATATGTTCATACAATGTTTCATGGAATTTTTGAAAGATTAAATTAAATCTATAAAAGGATATAGGTTATACCTGAACAAATAAAATATACTCTCTCTAAAAGCAGGTAATCAGTCTTCAAGCATCAGTTAAGCCTAGAAGTTGTATTTTAGCTAATGGACATTAGATGATAGATATTACTGAAACATGAGATATGATGTGCTAGGGAAGATCAAAAATCCATCTGGCCCAATATACAGGGAAAGAGTTTAACTACAGGGATGTGTACAATAATCTGTACTCTGGGATGCTGTATGACTTTACAACCATAAACAAAAAATTACAGATCAGGAGGTTGTATCGGTAAGATAGTGTTTAATATCTCCCTAGCCTCCAGGAATTTCTCTTGTACCCTTTTAAATGTGTCTAAATATTTGGTGTACATAATCCTTAGTGATAATGAATTCCATAATTTGGTGGTGTATTGTGTGCAAAAGCATTTCCTATTTTTCATCTGAATCCTGCCTCTGGCATTCCTGAGTTCTTGTCCTATAAGAAATAATGAATAATCATTCCCCCTTATTCACATCGTTCGTTACTTTATAAAGCTTAGTCATAGGGCCATTCTGACATCTGTTTTCCAAGCTGAAGAGTTTTAATTTGTTCAGTCTTTACATGTGTGAAGTGCATTTTGTTTCTCTGACCACTCTTCTCAACCTTCTCCAGATCTGTTCTAGTCCTTGAGGAGGCCCTCCTGAGGTGTACTGACCTGAGCTGTGCACAGAGTATCAGATGCATATACAGCGGCATAATAAAGTTTCCTCTTCTCAGTGCTGTCTGATGCTTTCAAGATAATGACCTCAGTGTCACCCAGGTATATCTTACCTGGGGTCAGGAGCAGGTGATACCCATCACAAGTAAGAACCTACCTTAATTTATGAATCCTGAATTAAATTTTTCCTATGTACATTATTTTGCATTTATCAAATCTAATTTTAACATTTCTCCCAATTATTAACCTTCTCACTTCTGGATCATTTGTGAATCTACTGCACAGTACAGCTGCTAGTGACTCTGCTGGTAACTTCCTGTACCGACATGCCTCTTGACTGCTTCATGAAACTAAGATACTACATGCAGTGGAAGTATGTAATGCATCTACAGGACTTGATAAAAATCTATAAAACACCTGCCAAACATAGTAAATATCTCTATATATTCCCTTGTGTATTGTATAAGTGTGTGTGTGCATATGTACGCATGCACACGAGACAGAGCAAGAGAGAGACAGGAAGTTTATACAAAACAGTAAGGATTCCTGTAACTGTTTCAAAGAATCACAGAATGGTTTGGGTTGGAAGGGACCTTAAAGATCATCTAGTTCCAACCCCCCTGCCATGGGCAGGGACACCCTCCACTAGACCAGGTTTCTCAAAGTCTCATCCAGCCTGGCCTTGAAGACAGTCAGGGATGGGGCATCCACAGCTTCTCTGGGCAACCTGTCCCAGTGCTTCACCACCATCTCCATGAAGAATTTCTTCCTGATATCCAATCTAAATCTCCCCGCTTTCAGTTTAAACCCATTACCCCTTGTCCTGTCACTACAGGCCCTTGTAAAAACCCCACCCCCAGCTTCCTTGTCGGACCCCTTCAGACACTGGACGGCCGCAATAAGGTCTCCCCAGAGCCTTCTCTTTTCCAGGCTGAACAAGCCCAATTCTCTCAGCCTTTCTTCATAGCAGAGCTGCTCCAGCCCTCTGATCATCTTTGTGGCCTCCTCTGGACTTGTTCCAAATGGCCAATATCCTTCTTATGCTGAGGGCTCCACAACTAGATGCAGTACTGCAGGTGGGGTCTCACAAAGGCAGAGTAGAGGGGGACAATCACCTCCCTCAATCTGTTGGCCACACTTCTCCTGATACAGCCCAGGATACGGTTGGCTTTCTGGGCTGACAGCACACATTGCCAGCTCATGTCCAGCTTTTCACCCCCCAGTACCACCAAGTCCTTCTCCTCAGGGCTGCTCTCCATCCATTCTCCACCCAGCCTGTCCTTGTGCTTGCTATTGCCCCAACCTGAGTGCAGGACCTTGCCCTTGGCCTTGTTGAACTCCATGAGGTCGGCAGAGGCCCACCTCTCCAGCCTGTCAGGATCTCTCTGGATGCCATCCCTTCCTTCCAGTGTGTCACCACACCACACAGCTTGCTGTCATCAGCAAACTTGCTGAGGGTGCACTCGAAGCTATCATCCATATCACTGACAAAGATGTTAAACAGCACCGGTCCCAACACCAACCCCTGTGGAACACCGCTCATCACTGGTCTCCACTCAGACACTGAGCCATTGACCACAACCCTCTGAGTGTGACCATCCAGCCAGTTCTTTATCCGCTGACTGGTCCATCCATCAAATCCATGCCTCTCCAGTTTAGAGACAAGGATGTTGTGCGGGATGGTGTCGAAGGCTTTGCACAAGTCCAGGTAGATGACATCATTTGCCCGTCCTCTATCCACCAAGGTCGTGATCCCATCGTAGAAGCCACCATATTTGTCAGGCATGATCTGCCCTTGGTGAAGCCATGTTGGCTGTCACGAATCACCTCCTCATTCTCCATGTGCCTTTGCATGATTTCCAGGAGGATCTGCTCCACGATCTTGCCAGGCACAGACAATGCTCAGAAAATGGCACTATTTAGATTATAAGCAATGGCAGGAATGTGTACTTCCAGTTGTCTTAAAGCTCTGTAATTGTACAGAGATTTTCAGGGTTCAGAACATCCAATTACAGGAGGGAAAAAGAATATAAAGACTGCCGGTCATACATGTGTCTCACTAATTTCCACCCTGAACACACAATTGGTAAGAAGACAAGGGTAATTCTGAAAATGGAGCAGAATGCATCTTTAAACTGATGGCTGAGAAGCATTTGTGAGAAACACGTTGGAAGCTGCGAACTCCACTCCTATACTTTGTGAATTACTGCTTTCACATCAATAGAGGATGCCCGCCCTTCCTTCCCCCTGCCCCCGCCATGTAGCTGAATGTTGAATAGAACAAACATCATTCTGCTCATCTGGAAGAAAACAGCACCAGAAAAAAGCTGCAGTACAGACAGGTTACAGTACTGATTGACATCTTCAGGTGTGTCGATCTTTGAGTAGTGGGTGACATTTCAGACGTAGGACTATAGTCATGTGTTGACTTGTTCAAGTGGGTGCCTAGTAAGTCTGAGGGCTTTTTCAATCACCTCAGGATGTTTTCTCACCACATAGATAAAATACCCAGCTCCACACACTTTATCCTTTTGAGATAACCCATAATACTCATAAAGCAAACTAATTCTCCATCCTGCCTTTTGAACAAATAGAATTTAGTTGACTTTCATATTTTAAAAAGTGCTTAAGCCTCCTCCTGCACAGCATTAACTAAATGTGGACACTTTTTGGCTGATCATTTTTTGTGATACTCAAGACTACACACAATTCCTATTTCATTTCCTGAATATTATTTCATTGCTTGAAAGTGCTGAAGGCACTGACTTCTTAAATTCTAGAGTTGATTTCTATACGGGTTTAGTTAGCCGACATTTTCAAAAATGTGTCACAATGTGTTTTTGGCCTCAGACAGTCCCACTTTCATACCAAAATGACAGGGAAGTGAAGTGCTTAATTTAACCAGGACAGGTGGGAAGTTTTCTCTGAATAAATTTTATGCTCAACAATCACCCTGACAAAAGGAAATGTGAGGATTGTGATAAGCAGTATTACATAAAAACTGGGGTTTGTTTCCTCTGAAAAGCTCTCTCTTATTTCTGTATTCACCCATCTGCTGCGTGTCCTGCAGTGTTGACAGACTGTGTCAGGAAGTAGGGAGATGTCTTTCCTCATCTTAGCCTCTGCACTCTGCATCAGAGGAATGTAGGGGAGTTTGCAACTTTGATGAGAGGCGTGACATGCCTATGGTCGGAAGCCATCTCTAGTGCCATGGAAGAGAGGAAAAGAGCTTCATGTAGTAGACAAAAGCTGGGAAATACCAGAGGAAGGCAGGGACCAGCAGACAGTCTAACCTCAGGGGTGTCAAATTCTAAGGAATCTGGGAATTCCCTAGAAAATTCCCAGATTTTCTAGGGAATTGAGAAGAGTTTATGGAATCTCAGTAGGATACAAATGTCTGCTGAAATGAGAAAAAGTCCAAAGAACATACCTCACAAAAAACTGGTCAGTTGGCCAAGGGGATTTTCTTTTATTCACTTCTAAATTTTAATTTTGTCTTATCTAGAGAGTTTTCTGTGTGATCTTGTGTTAGTTATGTATTCTGATAGCACTGAACTTTAGATCTGAAAATCCTCTTACTGTTCTCAGCATGGCCACTCAAATGAAAATGTAGAGATAAATACATCTTCAGATTCAAGTTATATGCGTTTCTTGCCATGACTCCCAAGAGAAATTTTTATCATGCACTTTTTACACAAAATGAAAATCCTCTAAATATTAAAAAAAGAACATTTTGTTAATTTCCATGGACAACTCCTTTAATAACTTTATTCTTGTGGAAATCAGTGGTCTTCTTGAATGCACGCCTTGACAGCTGGACTTTAACATGTCTACTGTAAGGCATGCAACAGTACAGGAAATAAAAAATACAAGTTTCTATTGAAAATGTGATGTGATTGCATAACTAGAAGGATTTTTAAGCAGTTCTGAAACTGTGACTATCTCCGGGCTGATAGAAAGTTCTGGGATGCATGCTTTGGAAACAAAAGGTGCTAGAAATCACAATCAAGTAGTTCTTACAATCACTGAAAGGAAAAAACTCTATGTGCTGAGAAACTATGTAAAATAGAAATTATTAAGGTAAAATACATCTGCTGTTGAGTGGGAACATTTCATTAGCGTTTTGTAGTCAGGGGGATATCAGCATTTAAACAGGCTCTGCTGTAGGTCATATGTCAAAAACTAATGTCTTTGAGATGGAGGATTGGTTCCTTACTTCTTAGACATGAGCAGAAACAATTCTATACCACTGAGATTTGTATCTAGAATTTCCCAACTGTCTGTGTATGGCATGCAGCGCAGTCCAAAATGGCAAATAAGGAAGCACATTTAGCTTTCTGAAGAGGGTGAAAGATTTTGAAATTGCAGCTTTAAATTGCTCTCGCATTTATAAGCTGATAAAAGAGTTCAAAAGGAGCAGGCCTGATTTTGGGACTGAAACCCTCTAAAACAAAAATACATTATCACAGCCCTGGTTCCATGCATTGCAAGCAGTGTGGTGTCCCAGGCTTGCTTCAGCAAAAAACTTCTCATACGATCTGGGAGCAAAAGCTCATGTTTGTATTTAGCTCATTCTTTTAATTGTTCAATAGCAAAATTGTGATATGACTTGCTTACAGTGACAAAGATGATTTTATACTTAGGGCATCTTGCTCATTCAGTTGTTTAAAATTGGAAACTACTCACCTCAGTCGTCTTCCACAGTCACTAAAAAGAAAAAGATTCCCCTAAAGGATGACTCCGATCAACTGTTTGTCTTATATATTTCAAATTGTTCTTTGGGAAAGTCCAAATTATTCTGTCCCTTAGTTAGACAGAGAGCCTAGGGGGAAATAACTGGTACTTAAACAATTTGCTTTACGCGGGCTACACAAGGCATTTGGCTTGCTTGGTCTCTGGCAGGTTAAGTACACACGAGTTATGCAGTCACAAATTTCAATTAACCCCTTGCCACATTGCCCTTCTCCAGGCAGACTGGAGAAAAAGGACTGGAGTCAGTCACTACATTGAATCCCATATATTTACCCAAGCATTGTAATATCATGTCCTACTTTTTTCCCATCTGGCTAAACAGTAATGGCTGTATTTGCTATGGCCAGCATCTCTTGCCCTGTTTTCCCCTCCTGTGCTTTTCTCTTTGTTCCTCTTTTCTAAATTATGTGGTGGATCTAAGACAAATCAGATCCAATGAACAGTCAGTATATCCACATCCCCAGCTTCAGCAGAGTCTAAATGGCTTATTAGACATAATTTAGATACTTGTTTTCAAGAGAACCACCTGAGAAAAGATACCTGTGGTTAACTGTCTGCAACACTTTAGGTATATATTGTCTCAAGTGAAAACTACACCGGAAGTTTCACTATCTGGCATTACCAAGGTGGTCATTGTCTACCCCTGAAAGAGCGTCACTAGATACAAAGGGTTTAAGCAAGCAAAAAACACTTGACTTTCACTGTACTAAGAGGAATATGGTCACACTTCTATGAAACTGGTGAAATTTTTTTCCTGACTATGCAAGAAGAAAACATCGTTACATGAATGTGGTACACTCATGATGTTTGACTCATTTGTCTTTGCAAGGGTACTGGAAAAATGTGCTGAATACTCTATTGACTGACTTAGCATAGACACCTTTCAGAACCTTTCTGTTAACCTATTAACTAAAAACTGTTTCAAAAAACATAGATGCTGTTCTGCTCTATAATTAAATATAACCTCACTCAATATTTTAAGAAGTGCTTCTGGTGGTTTTAAACACTTTCGTAAGGAAAAGGTGCAGTTCTCTCCAAATTTCTGTCTAATAACTTAGTATCTAATTCTCATCCACTTTACTTCAGCACTATAAAACTGGAGGATTACAGCCTCTAGAGTCTTCTGTTGATGTTGACTCTGGAAGCAAAATTCACCATTGTTCTAAAAACTGATTCATAGAAAGCAGGGCCTGGAAAAGTCTTCAAGAGGCCACCTGAGCCATTCCCTTTCTCAAAGACCAGAGCAGCAATGCCTGTAGCATCCCACAAGACACGTGTCTAATCTGAAGAACTTTCCGTAACGGAGACTTCACAATAAATGCAGTCTGATCCAGGGTTTAGTTATTGTACAGCTATCATTGTTTTGATGAAGTTCCAACTTTGCTGCATTTGAAGTCCATTATTTTTCATCCTAGTTACAATGCTCAGAGAGAACGGGTTTTGGTTTTTTTCTTTAAAGTAACCCTTTTACACTCGAAGGCTGCTGCCATGATTGCCCTTACACCTCACTAGGATGAACACCTCCAGCTCTTTCGATCTTTACTCACAGGTCATGTCTTTTAAGCACCCAGTTGTTCTTACTGCTCTACTGTGGACTTTCTTCATTTGTCCCCCATACTTTCATGAGTGTGAAATTGTTATTTTCACCCATATGTAAATAAGAACAAAAAAGAAAGCTAACCAGTAACAAATTAATGCACCAGTGATGTGTATCTCCTCTTCTGGTATTTGATGGCAGAGCAGAAAAACTAGGAAAAGAGAATTACAGAGGCGCAAACATTTACTTAAACCGGTCCCACTATATGGCTCTTTGTATACTGAGAGACTTTGTGTAGAGGAACAGCATGATCCAAGTTTCCAAAAGCGCTAAGAAATAAGAACTAAAAAGCAGTCTAATTTTCACTCACAGAATTACTGCCTTTGTGAAGTTCAGGAGGCATCAGGGAGTAGAAGGGTGGTTTCTTGTTTTGCTCTTTTGCCTGTGGCAAAACATTCCTCTATTAATTCATTGCTGTTTATAAAGTGGCTTGACTTCCTCAGATGAAAAGCATGACATAAGTGCTTGGTATTAGATGATTATTAATTATTTTTATTCCTTAATAGTTTTCAGGCCAAGCATTTATTATAGGCCTCATAAAGTTTAGCACTTTAGCCTTTGTACTTTGAATAAAAAATTTAAAAAAAAATAAAAAAAAAGGAAAGGAAAAGAAGTTACATTCTTGTAACATAACAGAGTTGTCTACTGTGCAGTCCTGAGAGAATTTATATAAATAAATAAATTATAACTTAAATATACTGGTTTATATAAATATTAATGAAATATATTAATAATAGCTTATATTAATGGATATATAATATTTCTATATCCTAAAACCTTATAGTACTAACTATACTAATTATTTAAATATAACAATAATTTAAAGAAGTAGAAACAGAAAAAAAAATCTGCCAATGAAAAAAAGGTTTTAAGAAAGATTGCCAGATTTTTCACCGTTCTAAATTGATGAATTTCCCCTGATTTTGCTTGGGTAGTCTTTGGTTGGTATTTTCCAGTTCAAGATCTAAGTTAATAAACCTTTCTGTGTTACTCTCAATGAACCTTTTTTTGGGACTTTGAAAGCTATTCTGTATGTAACACAAACAGGTAGTTAAAAATTGGAGATGTGCAGGAATAAAGTTATGTGAATATGTTAAAAAAGACCAGGCCAGCACCTTGGGTCATGTAAATCAGCTTTGCTGTTTCAAAGTCAGTAAGGATATATTCATTTATGTCAAGTCAATTTATAAAGCTGTCAACATTAGAAACTTAAATGACACACCCAATCCAAACTGAAATGACAAAATAAAGAATCAGAGAAATGATTAAAGCATATTATTACTTCAGACTTCTTGTGCATCATGGTCACCTCCAATTAGTAGAATTGTTGTCATACAATAGAATTGCCCATTTTTAGCTAAAGAAACTAATTTTTCCCCTCTGGCGTATTGTATGTATGTGTTGTGATTGACACTCAGGTTGCCTTACTGCCTTAAATCACAGAATTGATATTTGCTGTTATTCTCAGTGGGATATATTAATGTTTTGCTGACTAGAATTTTTCACATACAAGTAGAACAATTCATTTTCTCTTCAGGTAGGATGTGCTTGCATTTGCGGACATCAGTGGCATTTTTCCAGTGACTTCTGAATGAGAACACCGCCTCTGAACTTTGGAATAAAGAAAACTTACTGGACACACAATGCAACGCACAGTACAGTGAGTCCTATACGCATGGCAGTGCCCAAGCTTATTTTACATCCCACGGGGAAAGCTACAGCCAGCCATGCCTGAGGGAACAGTATTCTTAGAAACTTTTCTTCCTAGGCAAGTTTTTCTAGGTAAGATTTACAGCTCTTCTCAATTGCAAAAAACAAGTACACAGTAAAGTGATCTCAAAAAGACCTTCTTGTTAGCTTTGGCTGCACTCTTGCCCTGTTTTTATTTTGACCAACAAAAGAAAGAAAACATTTACTTAAAACTTTAAAAAGCAACTCCAATATCATTGTGCCTAGCGAACATGGAAGAGGGCCGCTAGCAGCTCTAAGAAGTTTCAAATTCCGAAGTGATGTGATGCTGCTGTACTTTATACATTCATGGTACATAATTGGCTCTTTCACCCTTGCTTATACACTGACAGTTGGACTTGAGGAGTGAGCAAAAGTTGTAGTTACTTTTACAGAAGTACAAGAGGCCTGTTTTGTAGAAGCACCCTATCCAGCAGATTGCAAACCTCAGCATATCCTCAGGGTCATTCTGAACATGAACAAGCACTGGAGAGATCAAGGGAAACACCAAGGGCTTCCAGCATTTCTGGAAAAAGTGGACCAGTCAACCTGTTGTGGCACGTGCCAGCTCATAACCTACACTTTGACACTTCAGACTAGTATGTCCTGTATCTCAAAGCTCTGTCAGCTTAGGCTTGGCCCTTTGTTAAATGCAGTTTCACTTCCCCAAGTGGATCAAGAAACAGTTTTCCTTCCCTGGTGCCTTGGGTGTTTTTTTGAGCAGTACAGGTTTTCAAGATACTGAAAGCCCCACACCTTTCACTCAGCTGAATGGAAATTACTCTTGTTAAATGGTCTTCCCTATGCAAATTCTCAAACTTAACATTTCTTGCTCTAACTACCTGGTCTATAGCTCTTAAACAGTCAGAATTTTATAAACCGTAGCCAGTGTTTTTTTCCTGTTTGGTTACAAATATGGACCAGACCTCTGAGAACCATAAGTAAACTTAGTTCCATATTTTCACATTCAGTGTGTTGTAGTTATGAGAGTGAAAATTTGTCAGGCTATATACAGTATTACAGTCAAAACTTTTCTTTTCACACAATAAACTCAAAATTGGTTATGCTTAAACTGGGCATAGAGATTTTCCAAGAGTTAAAACATGAAAACAAGAGTTGGTAACAAAGGAATTTTAATCTGTGCAATTGTGCAAATCAAAGCATACACTTCGTAGTCAAGGAAGTATATTGATCTCAATATGTTACATAAAAGCATTCAAGCTAACAGTATGATGATCCTGTTTGTAGACTGCAGTCTGCTAAAGCCATTCTAGATATCTGGAGGCTGAGAACACTGTCCTGCAAGGCATCTGGGAATACAGCAAGGCTGTCCCCTTTCTGTCTGCTATGTACTGTGACTTCACTCAGTCTCTGCTTTGTCATTGTCCTGGACAAATCTGTCGTCACAGAGAAACAGAACTTCTTTTCCTCACACATGTCTTCATGTAGCTTTTCATGCACATGAGGCTGGTTTCAGAGAATCATGGAATGGTTTGGGTTGGAAGGGACCTTAAAGATCATCTAGTTCCAACCCCCCTGCCATGGGCAGGGACACCCTCCACTAGACCAGGTTGCTCAAAGCCTCATCCAGCCTGGCCTCGAACACTTCCAGGGGTGGAGAGAGTTTCAAAAGAGTTAGAAAAAATGGCCATGTTGGGTCTCTGTGTAGGTTAAAAAACCAGTTTTTCAGGTCTCACCAACAGATTCCTACTACTATCTTTCCTATGTTTTGCATATAGTTTATAGTCTATATATTTTAGGCTTTGGTCATGCAAGTACTCCTTCTGCCCTTCACCAAGCAAATGATGTTTACTGAAGAGATTTCTCTATGCAAAGTCAGTATCCCATTCTGTTTCTATGTTTAACTTCATCCATCCAAATATTCAGGCTGAGCAGGTCTCAGTGCTCATTTCTGCATGAACATTAGTCTACTCATATGTACAAACGTGGCAGCACTGGGTTTTAAAGTACAGTTTTCCCCTTTTTAAATAGTGACACCAAATCTGACTGCAGGCTATAAGAAACTACTGAGGAAAAAAAAAGGGAGTTCTACTTTTCTCTAATTTTCCGCGGAAAAAAAAGAATCAAGGAGACTCAGGCTTACTGTCTGTGGCAGTGAAAAAAATTTCCTTCAGGGCAAAGCCACAGGACGTTCACAGAACTAGATTACAGTCAAACCACAAGTTAATATAAGAGGAGAGTGATGTCATTTACCATAGCTGGTGATCTATAAAGACAGTCAAATAAGAGTCATTTATGTTTCATGACATGTTTCATTATGTTTCATATAAAGTTCCAGGTTAAACTTAGCAAATAAACACAGTAGCCTTCAGATGCACTTTATTTTGCTTTTGTTGCTTTTAAATCAAGTAATAATTAAAACCAGGAGGGCTTAATTAAAGGAAAGATGAACAAATGAATGAGACTTATGATGTGAAAATTTTTAGGGGTTTCTTCATCTCTCTTGCTATCATGATGTTTCCCTTAATATTAAATGGTATTACACATTTTTCTTAAGAACACTCAATAACTTTTAACTCAGTAAGGACCAATTTGGTTGTTGTTCAATGTAAGTCAATAGCCATTCTGTTGACCTAACAGGCAGATTGGCAGGAGACTGCATTATAAAATCTGTGGTTGGTCACTGCACAGAGAGACTTTTTTTTCACACTGTTTTAAATTAGAAGTGTTGCCACTGAAGTTAATCCAATGCTACCCTAGCCTACAGAGAGTGATCAGTGCTAAAACTTACCACAAGTTAAAGAATCCATCCCATCCCACTGGTTTGTCTGAAATCTTTGAATCTCAGAAAGTACAGTTATTATTTTTCTTGATGATATTTATAAGAAGGAACCTGAGCATGCTATATGCAAATTCAGAATATAAAACCTTAGGAAAGAAAACTGTATAAAAGGTATGAAAGAAGGCCATTACATAGAGTCCGTTTGAATATCAAAACTAAATCTGACACTCCATCCTTCAGGTTACATACAACTCAACATAAGGCACACAGGATTTATATGAATACAAATGTGCCTGGCTGAAAAGTGCACATCAAAAACAATTTTGATGGACACAGAAGTTTCTATGTAGAACTTTTAAGAGACATTTTGAAATATTTAAATTCAAAATTTTCTTTCTACAATCTTATGTCTTTTATTATTATTATTTGGGAGAGAGAGATAAAAATGTTGAGGTCTTCACAAGACAATTCTGAAATATGATAACTGGTTTTAAACTATTTTCAGGAAGAAAGATTTTAACTATTCCCTTCATGAAATAGTAACATGGAGTAAAGGTGCAGCATTTTTTTTTATTAAAACTTTTAGCTGAAAAATGAGCATTCTCCCTTTTTTTTTTTTTTTACCAATAAGTAGACAAAATATGACTGGCTTAATTTGCTTTATGCCCACTCAAAAAATATTTATGAACATATGATGTAAATATGATATATTTACATCAACAAATATATACTTAATTAATAAATAGTCACCAAAATAATTCCATGGAATAAAAGGCAGATCACAGGTGTTAGTTATCCGTATTGTTTTTACCTGAAATATTTTTCATTTATGGAACATTTGAGAGACACATCAGAAGAATGTTTTTCAGTTAATTTTTTAAAATAAAAGATAATAGTACACCTCAGAGTTTCAAAACATTATTTGGAACTGTACAGATTTTTTATCCTTTCTATGCTCCCCTCTTCTGAAGAACACATGGAAATTACCAGTTACTCAAGAAATTTCCAAGGTTCTTCTAAGGATGTTGTTGTCTGTTGATTAAAAGAAAAGACCATAAAAATGGTGCATACAGTAACGGTGGAGCTCACCCAGAATGATACAGTTCCCAAGTGTAGTAGAAACATCACTGTTTTGACAGTTGCCAAGTGAATGCAGAAAACAAGGGAAAGTAAGTGATAAAATGTATAAAAAGTATGAATGTGTGGCCAAAAGGGCCCAAAATGTACAGATGCAATGATCATATCCTTATCTTCCTCACTATCTGTCCTGTGAATGCAAAGCATAACAGATTTATTTCACCTGATGATTACTCTTAATTAAGAAGGATATCTAAGGGAAAAATGAAGCTAAAATTTTACATAACTATACAAGTTTAAATGATTAAGAAGAAGTCTTTGATGAACATGTTAAATTTCTCAAGCTGAAGTACAAAAATGTGAATGTGGGGTATTTTTTTAAACGTCATAAATAATTGAACAATGTGTTTTTAAGAATTGGATTTTGTTCCCACCCATAAAACTTGTTTGAAGTAAAGATGTTTGGTTTAGGTTCTTCTTTCTGAAGCATTTTTTTATTCATTCCTGATTCATCCAACATACTGAAGCATCACACTTCTTTAAATCACACTCAACAATGGGTTAAAAGTACTTCTACATATTCAGGACTGTAAGGAGAGGTAAAGTTGAAATGGCATGCTAAAGAAGATGCGTACAGAAAGTTATTCAGAAAGGTTCCCTGCCTCTGAAAAGGCAGGAACAGAAGGAGATGGAGCTCCAGTTGGAGGTGAAAAGTGAAATAGTAAAATGTGAGCAGGCCAATGGATTACGTGGCTGTGGACAATAAGGCAATACCATACACAATATGCCATAATCTAGCATTATTTTTTATTCTCTCTGAGGTTTGGTATGTTGCAAATTTCAGTTTTCATATTCCTTGTTCTGCGTTATTAGAGAGATTGTCAGGGTCTTTACTTTCAGTTTGAGGGATTCTTCTAAGTGTTGTCTGCCAGATTGTGCATTTGTTCATGTTCTTAAAATTACAGGGACTATTAACTATCAACTAAGTACAGCTCAGAAGGAAGGGTCTACCCAGTTAAAGTGTATGGGGGGTTCTTTAATGGCTCTTCTAAATCATCTAGACTAATAAGACATCTTAGGTAATAGTGATTGACATGGCGGGAATATTGTTCCTTAGATGTCTGACACTGAATAGAAGAGGTAGTGAAGGTAGAGGTGAAGGTGGAACCACACACAGGGATCAAGCTACCATCCAAGATCCCAACTCTGAGACCAGTCAGAGGAAGTGTCACATCTTCCTCAGGCTTGACAGCGTGATCTCACTGGAGCTGTAACTGGGGAAGGTCTCAGTTAAGTCTAGCTGTGTGTGTGTGTTTGTGCAGAAAGCTTTTCCTGATGCAGCCTGTCCCTCTGTTGGCCCATTTGGCAAACTGAGCTCAGTAATGTTATGCTGCCTATGCTCCTTTTTGCCCCTTGACATTATGAAAAAACATCTCACAACCTGTGTTTGGAGAGACTGTACTGTTACATCTGTGGTTCTGCTAGGAGCACCTGGAAGATGCTATCTACCTTAAAGAAATGGTTGCTATCAAATACTCCTTCTATAAATTCTCAGAAGTGACAAATGCTCTCCTCTGTAAATGCATTTGGTTAAGGCAAAACAGGCCTTTGCATTGCACTAACCACTGAGTACATATGCTCTGCTGGGTCATTTTTTTATCTTGTGTCTCATAGCAATAAACTGTTTGGTTTCTTTGGGAAATGAGCTGTAGTAAATCTTGGCTTTGTTCTTTTCCGGTGCTCCTCTTTCACCAGAAGATGTTCTCAGAACGTTGTCTAAGCGAGCCCACGAGAGCGATTGCACCAGAGTCTGAGTGAGCCCCATGAGCAACTGCACAATGAGAAAGCCAACTGACCCACCAAATCACAAATGAATGAACAAAACAAACCAGCAAACAAGTTAAAAGAACAAGCAAATGAGCAAGCTAGCAAATGAACAATCTAACAAATAAGCAGGCTATGGCGCCCCACCCCCAGATTATGTACTGAGAATGACATTCTATAGAATGAAACACACCTCAGGTCAGTTTGGGTCAGCTGTCTGTACTGTGTGTCTCCAAAATTGCTTGTAGCGAGAAAGTTAGGAACACAGGTGCAGTATCAGAAGCTGAAAAAGTCCAAGGATTAGTGCAAGCACTCCTTAGCACCAACTAACAAACACAGTATCAGTATTATACTCAGCAAATCCAAACCTGAGCCTCACATCAGCTACTGTGAAGAAATTAACTCTGTCCTGACTAAAATCAGCACACTAGGATAGGGCTGCATTTACACAGTGTGATCTAGTCCATAATTTGAACTCCTAACTAGTTCTGTATTACAAGCAATAAGAACATTGATAAGAGTACTGGTAAAAGCCAGTAAAATGCTTCAAATTATCTAAATTTTGATTGATTTTTGAAGTTCAGAAAAGTAAAAGGGAGAAATCATTTTTAACCAACTACATTTTGCTTGTATTTCATGTCTTACTTTTGAAATTGCAGAAATGCCTGGAAAATTATTGAAAAGCTCCATCATTGCTTTAGGCTACCTGCCGTTATGTTATCCTTTGTTCTCTGCTAAGACATGCCAACAGGTCAAAAATATAGAATTCCTGTGACCTCAACACAACTTCCCTTCCTTGCCTTATCCAATTTCTTTTCTCAACATTTCTTCTCTTCAGGACTAAGAATGGGAGCACTCAGCCTTTACTAGGCTTTTGGAAGATGGGTGTTTTGTTACAATTCAGTCAGTAAGATAAAATGAAAGGACAGTATGGCTCAGTCAAAAGACAGACCAAACAATGTAGACCAGAACACAATAGCAGCTATCTATGATGGCTGTGACTTCAGCCATCAGAAGAAGTTTTAAAAGCCCACAATCATACCTTACTGTATGTGCATTTCATGAGTAGTCATCAATCATCACGGCTGTCAGCCCAAGCATCTATAAAACACGAACATGGTCAACTCAGAACCAGTAATTTAGTGGATCACTTCCTGTGGCCACAGAGTTCTCTATTCCTGTTATGTGCCTATCCCAGTTTTCCTCCTCTGCTATCAAAGTGGTTTACTCACACTATTGCTCGCATTTTGGAGCTGCAAAACAGTATCCACAAAAGTAGTGATCTGAAGGGGTTATATTGCCTATGCTTCTGGCAGGATCCCATCACCTACAGAATCCTACAGATATCTACAGTATCTGAATAAAGTTGACAGGCACTTGCAAGTTCAGATTCTGTCCCTAGCTGTCTGAATTGACATACTGTCACTTTATTTTAATCACTGTAAGTCAAAGGACTGTCTTCAGTTCTGTCTTGCACTTGGTTGAACATCTTGTCAGAACCTACAAAATGTTAATAGTTAACAAGTGCAAAATCCCTGTTTGCAGATACCTCCACACATCTTAAGGGTAACAAATTTCCACTTAAGCATGTAGTTGTGGTTTTGTTGTGGTTTGACCCCAGTCAGCTACTAAGCAGAACTCAGCCACTTGCTCAACTCCACCCTCCCCCAACGGGATGGAGAAGAGAATCAGAAAAAGGTAAAAAACTAGCCAGTTGTGATAAAAATAGTTTAATAATTGAAAATAAATGAAATTAAATAGTAATAATAGTAATAGAGTACTGAAAATATTACTATTAATAGTAGTGATAATAATATGTAATAAGAAGGAAAACAGCAAATGAAAAAGACCCAACAAGTGATACAACCACTCACCACCCACTGACTGACCCCCAGCCCATCCTCAAGGAGCAAGAGTCAGAGAGAAAGAGAGAGTCCCCCTAGCCAATTCTCCCCAACTTATGTACTGAGCATGATGTGTTACTGCATCAGATGACCTGGCTGTGTCTCTTCCCAGCTTCTTGTAGAGAAGAAGCTGGGAACACAGGTGCAGTATCAGAAACTGAAGAAGTCCTTGGCTTAATCTAAGAATTGCTTGGCAACAACAACAAAAAAAAAAATTAGTATGTTGTCAATATTCTCAGCACAAATCCAAAACATCGCCTCATACTAGAAGCTACTGTGAAGAAAATTAACTCTATCCCAATCAAAACCAGCACAGACTGGTATTAAAGTGGTAATTTACTACAGCAAAACATTAGGAAGATGAAAGTTATCTTGCAAACAGCATTATGCCTCACAGGACATTGATGCAAGACAATTTTATGAACTAGTTGTTTAAAACTGTAATATAGCTGGCATCACAAAGAGAAGCAGACCACATTACGCCTCAGCAACAGTCTAAGATGACAATGAGTCAGAAAAGTTTGCACAATGTGAGCTTTTTTTTCTGAAATTTCTAGGCATCTGCCTCCCTGGCTCATTACAGCCTCTGAAAACTGCTTAAAGAAGCAATGACATAAAACTTCAGTAGTATTTTAAAGCTATAGAAATTTTCTCTGACAAATGGAAGACACTTTCTGAAATTTATTGGCAAATTAATAAGTAAAATTTACATCCCACTGTGGAAAACTAAATATTAATAGACACTTGGAGAGAAAGAGAAGATGAAAATAATATGGATATAATAATATGTGTCCTTAAGAGCTTAAGAAGTCTAATATGTAACATTTTAGCAGTAACAAGCCCCTTGTGATAGTCTGTACAGAACACAGGAATTGGTTTCTTCAGTGCTTGTGAACTTCTGCATGTTGCAAACCTTGTTCTTGTGGAAGTTATAAGATTCCTAAGTCAACAGCTTGTAAATTAGTTGTTGCTTGGCTGACCAGACAACCCTAGAAACCATACTTGAAAATAGCCCTCCTGAGACTAGGCATTCTTCAAACACTGAGCGTGAAAAGATCAGAGACCTTTGTCAAACCAGCACACATGGTTCTAACTAGAACTCGTCACAAAACGGGTCAAAACCCTTTTCTGGCAGCCTGACTGAAGAAGATGCAGCATTTATTTAAAAGAAAAAAAATAACAGCAAACAAAAAAAAAGGCAACTCGATGCCCTTTCAAATCTAGACAAAACAACCCCTCAATTTCATAATTGAAAAGAAATTAAATAAAAACATGATGTTGTTACTACTACTACTATATATTGAAAATACTGTTACTACTAATGATAATATTTTTAATTGAACAATGTCAAAATTTTGGGGTTTCATTTTCTAGAAATGTTTCATTTCACAAGGTTTTTACATACTCTTGGTGTAGATTAAACGTTATTTCACAATGGTGTCTTACAATTTTCCAGTCAATGCTAGATATGCACTCCTTGTGTTTAAAGAATCAGCACCTCCAGCAATGTTTCCATTCATCCCACGAAAATGGGATAAGATGCCTCTTTAAGTACCTGCTCTATCAGCTGCAGAACAGGTACTGGCAGCCAGTGTGCTCCAAACGCCATACCTGTATGTCTGAAGTTATGTGAAATGAGTGCAGTTCTTAGTGTGATTCTACTGATTATTTTCAGAAACAAGCTTTGTCATTAACCAAATGAAATATTTAACTGTTTCTTACTTGACAATTTTCAGAGATATTTTTTCAGTCAGATTAAAACTTTACTGATATTCTAAAACACATTTTGAACCATGGACTGATTGTTAGGGATGAAAATGATATTTTCTTGTCAGCAGCAGGCATAACAAAGAAGCAGAAGATAGGTTGTGGTGACTCTGAAGGTCTGGGTGACTTGATGAAGATAAATAATGAAAACTACAAAAGCACTACCACAGAGCCAAGCATTAATGTACCTTCTCCTAAAACATGGTATCTTTTAATGCTAGTGTCTCTTCCAAATCCTAGTGTCTCTTCCACAGTCTTTCTTTCTTCTAAGAAGTTTTTCCTCCTAAGAAGTAAATAAACTCCCTCCCTCCTTTCTTTTATACTAATTTAAGGATTTAACATCTAGATAATTCAAATTTGGTTTCTGAAAAGAGTGCAATATTATATCCATGGACCATTCCATGAACCATAACTCTGTTCTTCCAACCTAGAAGCTATCAATTCCTACAGAAAACTACCTACATGTAACCCAGTGGCATTCACTGAGTTGAGTGTACATGGACTGACGGTGAAGGGAGGCAGTAGCTGCAAAATCTTGATAGTGCTTGGACTGTAAAGGGGAGGTTATTTGGGGTTATGTCTAGCAACCCTTCACCGCTACTGAATGCAAAGCAACAGGTGCGCGGGTACTTCAAGAGGTTCAGTTTACTGTGCTTTGATGATGTGCTGGTGTCCATTTCAATAGTGATGCCTGGGGTTATTTTACCAGGGATATTGTCAGCTGTGAGCAAGTAAAGATGGAAACCTGCATGAATGGGTGCTAAAATGGAGTAGGTAAGGAGCTCTAACTTGAGCATGTGTTCAAAGTGTACAGCAAATGCAGCTCTTTGGATTTCTTTCAAATACCAGTTCTGCTTTAGCACGGTGAAGGTGTTGCATACTATGCCCCTTCTTTGTGATGATACGCCAAACTGTCTGGGCAATACAAAGACTGAGGAGTCTTTAATATAATAAAGTCTATAATAAAAAGCTTGTGGGGAGAGATAAGGGCAGGGAGAGATCAGCAATTACTGTCATGGGCAAAACAGACTTAACTTGGGGAAAACTAGTTTAATTTTTTACCAATCCAATCAGAGTAGGATAATGAGAAATAAAACCACATCTTAAAATACCTTGCACCCACACCTCCCTTCTTTCCCTGGCTCAGCTTTGCTCTCGATTTCTCTACCCCTTCCCCCTGAAGCAGCACAGAGGGAGGGGAAATGGGGTTTGTGGTCAGCCCATCATACTTTCTCTCTGTTGCTCCTTCCTTCTCATGGGGAGGACTCCTCACGCTCTTCCCCTGCTCCAGCATGGACCCTCTCCCACAGAAGACAGTTGTCCATGAAATTCTCCAGTGTGAATCCTTCCCATGGGCTGCAGTAGTTCTTCATAAGCTGCTCCAGTGTGGGTCCATCCCATTGGGTGCAGTCGTTCAGGAGCAGCCTGGGTCTCCCCAGGGTCACTAGTCCTGTCAGCAAACCTGCTCCAGCCTGGGATCCTCTCTCCATCAGCCCACAGGTCCTCCCAGGAGCCTGCTCCAGCATGGATTTTGCACGGAGTCACAACGTCCTTTGGGTACATTTACCTGCTCAGGCATGGGGTGCTCCATGCGCTGCAGGTGGATCTCCGCTCCACTGCTACACTCCATGGGCTGCAGGGCACAGCTGGCCTGCCGTGGTTTAACTTTGACTAGCAATCAGGTACCAAACAGTTGCTCAATTAACTCCCCCCTCCTCTAGTGGAGGAGGAGAATCGGAGGAAAAGACAAGGAAGCTCATGGATTGAGATAATACTTTAATAATTGAATATAAATGAATAAAATAGTGAAACTAATAATACTAACAATACTAATAATACTAGCAATACAAATAATAATATATAATGAAACTGCTACTACTACTAAGTTGTAATGAAAACAATAGAAAATAAACCAAATTACAATTGCTCACCACATGCCAACCAATACACAGCCAGGTCCTGGGTAGTGAGAGTCAGAGCTCGAGAATGATCACAGCAGAATCCAAGTGAGACCCATGAGTGACAGCTCACACGAGAAAAACAACCACCTAGCAACTATGGTGCCTCAGACCACCCCTGGCTTATGAAGTGAGCATGACATGCTATGGAATGAAACACCCCTTTGGTCAGTTTGGGTCAGCTGTCTGAAGTGTGTGCCCCACTCTCTGCTTGTAATGAGAAAGTTGGGAACACAGGTGCAGTATCAGAAGCTGAAAAAGACTTTGAATTGGTACAAGAACTCCTTGGCGACAGATAAACACACAAGTGTTATCAGTGCTCTTTTGAGCACAAATCCAAAACAGACCTTCATACCAGTTATTGTGAAGAAGATTAACTCTGTCTTGGCTAAAACCAGCACACTACCTCACCATGGTCTGCACCATATCATGATCAGGATTGATTCTGATCTTATATAAGTATTGGGCCATTATAATCCTACTGCTGTTAGTTAATACATGTTATTTTCCTGATGAAGAAAAACCAGAATCATGGTTCCAAACCATATGATTTAAATTGATGTGGTTTCTTCCCCTACTTTTACATTTCTCTATCAGTGTGATTTCATTGAAGTCTGTGGAGCTATACTGTTAAGACTCAGTGGCAGAGCTGAGAATCAGTATTAATGAAGCAATTCTTTAGGAAAAATTATCTTTCAAGTTTACAGAACTACAATATTTAAGACAGAAGATTTCAGATAACAGTCGTTCAAAGGAGGGTGATTAGAATCCAGATAATTCTTTGATAATAGGTAGAGTTAATAAACATCATGGAAATTTTAGGGCACATGAGTGTAAACTTCACGAGACCCATAAGAAGTATAAAAAAAGATTTTTCTGGTGTATCTTTAATGTGAAATTATGGATAGTGACAAATACAATTTGAAATCCTTGGGTAGAAGAAATTGTGATACATCTGTAAAAATATGAGGTCAGCCCTCTGTTTAGCCCATTTTTTTAAATTGTAGATGTTTGAATATCTATCAAGAAGTACCAAAGGGTCAAAAATAAAGCAGTTACATGAGGGTAGAACGTATTTGCCAAGGTAAAGAGAAAGGAAATTTCTACAGGAAAGGGAACACTAAACCAGCCATAATAAAAGAATCCAATATGATCTAGTCCAAACATATGTAAGGGGGAGACCAAATTATCGCTAATAGTCTAATTATAAACTGAAGTTAAGAACCATGGGTGGTGGAATCAGGTGTCCTGATGAAGACAGAAGAAACAGATTAACTTAGTATTAAGGAATATATTCTGTCTTTTCAGAACTATGAAAATGCAAGGAAAGAGAAGGATTTAAAGGTGGTTGGAGTTACAATAGTAAAAGTGAGCTAACCGGGAAAAAAACCCTCTCTTTTCTGCCACTCCACATACTAAGGACCTAATCAACCAGATACATGCAGCAATGAATATGAGCTACCAGTATGTGTGAGCATATTTAAGTCATCAATGAAATTGCCTCTTGTGCTAAAATCCATACTGAAGATAAATGCAAGCCTGGACCTTGGATCATAACTTCACAGAGATTTATGGGTGCATTTAACTTTATGCACATGAATAATCCCATTGATTTCCTTGAGACTGCCTACATGAGTAAAATGAAGCACAGTTTTAAACATTTTCTGAATTATAGCTTTAGACTATAATCTTCTCAATCTATGCACTAGTTTGCACAAGTGGTCTGATCCTTGTCCACGTAAGTCTTTACTAATTTGACAACAGTTGCAGCATGTATGAAGCACTGAGATGGATTGAGGAGAAAGCCACAGTAAATGTAGATGTAACAACTGATCTGAGAACTCCTATATTCAAAGTGTCTGACTGTGAGGGAAAAGACAGTCAGCAGAGGGTTAAGAACAGGCCCAGACTTGCTCTTTCTTTAAAAAAAACAGGAAGCCTCCAAACCTAAATCAGAAGTAAAATCTGATGGACACCTGAACACTGTTATCCCAGAAGGTTACCTCTTGAAATTCAAACTTATTTCTTCAGGCCCCACTTGCCTGGTAAAAAGTCCTGAATTACTGGCATTGTTCTAATACTGGCTTTTGGTCCAGGATTTTTTTATGCAATAAACATCCTGGCTAATTGATGAATTAGCACTTTTACCTAGGGTGTTTGTTAAATAGACAAGTAAGACTTAAATCTAGAAAAAACATGTATTCCTCACTATGCAGCAGGGGCTGAAAATCTGAAAGGTTTTTTTTTGGTCCTAGTAATACCAAGAGGGCCCCAGATATACCTATATGTATACATTGATTGATTCAGGCTGATACAGGTTTTGATGGTACACAAACCATTCTTGGAGGAGTTCAAAATTTCAGCGTAACTGGACAAATTTATCTGACATTCTAGAATTCTATTCTTTTCCAGTTATTTTCCAGATGAAGCCCAAAGGTAAAGTTCCTTTGCTTAAACTCATCATACATCTTAATGCATACCTAGGTAACATGTGAAACCTTCAAGCAAAGCCATAAAAACTTACACAAGTAGGTATGAGCACAGGGACACCAAAAGCTTTCTCAGTCCTTAATGCATTCTTGAGGTGTTTGTGGGTAGTTCCTTATCACTTCAGTATGCTATTTCTACTGATGATATAGCTTCATTCTGTATCCCCAGGAATTGTGCCAGATTTGTTTGCTGTCCAAACCAAGAGTAGAAATTCTGACCACTGCCTGATGTATTCGTAGGACTGACACTTTTCTTTCAAAGCCATTAGTGATTCAAGAACTTAGACACTGAATAGTTTAAGTCTAAATTATTCCCATCTCAGCCATCATATTGATTCACCAATGACAGACATTAGTTAAAGTATGCAGTATATATCACCTCTCCTTTTATAGTGACATCAGTATTTTAAGTGAAGCAAACCTTCCAGGGACAGATAATCAGACCAAGTGACAATGCTGGATAAAAAACAGAGGTTATCACTGACAAGTTGTCATTACCATATTTCCAAAGGACTTCCCTGCCACCCAAGAGATTTGACTCAGGTGTATTCTTTCTCCAAAGTTCTTTCTTGCAGAAAATGCTGCATGTGTGGTCATGCCTTGTATTCAAAAGGTTTGTTCTGAAGTGCTTTTCAAAAAAACCCACACCAAAAATATTACTTAATACTACCATTTATTCTCTAGCATTCTTATATTGTATACAAGAAAGTCCATTATGAAAAATCTGGAGGTAAAATTTACTTATCCAGTTATATAAAACTGTTCTAGAGAAACAAAAATCTTTTTCTCTGAACATTGCTAAAGCTTCTTGCAAAAAGGATCTCTGAAACTTCTCAGAGGAAAAATGTAGCCAGTTGAACGTTAACTGCATAGTCTTGGAATTCAATAATGGAATAACTGGAGTCACAATAGTAATGGGGAAACCATCATCAATAATTAGCAGTGGGACTGTCCTGAATTACAATTTGCATGTAACTGTCTGTTTGTAAGAGATTTTTTAATTGGAAAAATAATAATTTACTAACTATATTACTTGGACCATTTTTGGGTTTTAATACTAGTATTAAACAAAACCTTTCCTGTTTTCTGGTTTTAATGCTAGTAAAGGTTTCCCTTGCCAGCTGTTCACACAAAAAAATGGAAAAATTACATTTTCATAGTTTCTTGCTCCTTTCTAATGTGCAGTTTGCCAGAAGAAGAGAGCAGGAAAGCTCGCAAGAAAAACTTGTGTGTTTTTAATTGGTCCTTTAATCAAAATCATCTATTTCAGTATGTTATTTTTCACAGGAGAAATACAAAATCACATTGATTACAATGTAGATTTCATCTGTACTACTAAACAAAACGGCCGCAAACTGGTGTCCCAGGCTTAGCTCACAGGACATGTGACAATGTATCTAAACTTTCTTCCTCCCTGAACGGGTCATTGCATCTGAAGTGTCTATTGGGTGCAGTTTTGAGGCTATGACCTTCCCTGAACCACACCAGGGACAGCTGGCCTGACCCAAGAGAGGACACTTATCATTAAATACTCACTGTAGAGGTCTGTGTGTTAGTGTTTGGGTTTATTTACTTATACAAATGTATAAATATCTATGTTGTAAATAAGGGTGCATGTATTTTTGACACATAAAAATGCATAAAATAAAATGTTCTTTTTAATAATGTATCCTCAAGATTCAAACATCATACTATTTATTTCAAAACAGAAGGAGGGCTTTTTAATAGAAAAAAGCTGATGTCTTATGTTGATGGTCATAGTGTACTATTAAACACTGTGTTCAAACAGAAGTGCTGATGAATGACAAGAAGAAATAAGAAGGAACTGGTCTAAAAGCAAACATTTCAAAGACAGATTCAACTGTGGTCCATCCTAAGGCTTCTACACTGGCACAGCTATAGCATTTCAAAAAGACCAAGTGAAGATTTTCCCTGCCAATATCTCTATCTCACAGCCAGTAAGTTCTCTCACAGTTTGTAGAGCATTTCGCACATAGCAGGACACATCCACAGAGCAGCTCTGTTGTGGCAGAGTGACCAGATGGAGGTGTGAGGTGACACGACACTGCTGGCTGTGATGGTCTCAGTGCAGAAGGCAGGATTCAAGGCGACTTCTTACAGCAAAATCCATTGTCATGGACATGACAACCCATTCACAGAGAAGTGTATTCTCAACAGCAGGTCAAGCCTCTTCAAAAGTATTACTGAAGAGGTGAGTAGGAACCTGGAAAAAAAACTCAAGACAAGGTTGGTTCCACATTAGGACTGGCATTTAGAAACACCTAAGGTAACATCTCCTACCTGAGGTGTCACTTTTCACATCCTTTTTAACATCTCTCCTTGCTCCCATTCATAAAGCTGCTTTGCAAGGACTCTCCTTTCTCTATTTATTTGATCATCTAAATGATCAAATAAAGCTTCAGAAGGCACAAGCTTTCAGCTTCCACCCAACTTCATCTCAACAGTAGCAGAGATGGGTATTGGAATAAATGATTACTGTACACTTAACACCATGAAAATCAGGAGGCAACTAGTTTGACAGAAACTCTTGCAAGCCCATTACAAACACCATGATCAATTTTACAGGTGACTTTTGAATTCATATATGAAGCAGCTATAGAGATCTGTACATACTTAGATTCTTGAAGGTTGCAGTTGGACAATTATGTATGTGCAGTGAGAGTGGTAACACATGAGCATATTTTTTCAAGGGAAAAGTATAGGAACTATTGTAAGTAAACTGTTGAGCTATATATTCATGCAGAAGCACTAATGTTTGCAGATGGATTTCATGTGGAGGGTGGACTGTTACAGTTTTAAGCCTTACTGATGCAAGGGGGTTCATAGCAGCTATGAAGTAATGTAAAACTAGGGATAATGCTGATTTTCCTATACTTCCTCCATCGAGTCAGAACACCCTCCACCCCATATTTTTCCACATCTGTGTTGTTCTCCCTTGGGATAGCAGCAAGGAAGCAACTGAAATGGTCATAGAGCTAAAAGAGTTCTTGGAGGAAGATGTGGCATGGATGAGTGGTCTGGCAGGAATCACAGCATTTTTCCTATACACATGCCAGGTATATGTGATCTTATAAACATAAGGAATTTAGTTCTCTTCTGTATGGTACTGAATGCAAGGAAAGGAACCAACCACCTCTGATCATTGGACAGCTGGGTGTGTTGAAAGAAGAGGACAGGAGGAGGAAGTGTATGTGTGTTCTTACCATCCCTATTGCCTGTACATATGGATTTCAGGGGGAGAAAACCCAACCAAACAAACAGAAAACAGCATCAAAAAAACAGAAGGAATTTGTATTTGTAAGGTGAAAGGCCTAGTAAAACAGCTCTGACAGCAAATATATGGAAAAGGAGTTTTGCTGTGTGACAGGGGAAGTCTTTAATTCTTGCCATGGGGGAGGGGAATAAGAAATTCTGGGAGTTTTCAGTCCGCAAGGATTATCTGGTATCTATTTTATGGTCTGTCAGTTTATCAGAACCAGAGTCTATTTCCAAAGCACAGAAAGAAGAGAGCAAATTGGTACTTGTAATAGATCAGCTGGTGTTGGAAATCAGTTGTTTTTATTTTAGGGAATTACTTGAAGTAAAATATTTTTTCATGTTGTGAGTATCCAGTGTTACTGTGATGTAATTGTTAAGTAAGTTATATTTATTGGCAGAATACAGCACCATGGGTTTATTATGGAGTACTATATATTGTATTTAGATGATCAAATAATAAGTAAATAAATTACTTGGAAAGGGCAGGTCTTGGGAGTTGTTCCCCAACATAACATTGCAAATGATGATCTTCATTTTGTTTATGACATACAGGTAAATGACAGAGCTTCACTTTCGTTATAATAGCCTTGATTTCTGCAGTCAAATTTCCTAACACCTATTGTCTTTGACTTGCGTGAACTAGCCTGAATGGATTTCCATATAATAACATTAGTAACAAAAACATTACTAAAAGTTTAGAGGGCTGAACCAACAAGACAACAACTTAAAGAAACAGAATATTTGCAGATTCACTAATTACTTACAGTTGAGGTATCAGATTGAAAGTACTATAAATTTCAAACAAAGCATCTCCAAAAGGCTTGAGGAGCTTTACCACACACACTGTATTTTGTTTATCACTGAGACAAGGAAACCATAATCTGTCCTTTTTCTGTGGTTTGGAAGCAAGACAGGCAGGTGTATACAGCAGGAATCATCTCTCTGTCATCCCATGGGAAGCCAAATGACACAGCAGTGGGAAGCATTTAGCTTCTCCAGCTCAATAAAGGAGGATGGAGCAGTCTAAGTTGTCTGAATAATGTGGATGTCTTGAGCTTGTCTCTCTCCCAAAAAAGCGAGGGAGGGGAAGGCTTTTGCTTCCTGTCTCATGTACAGAAGCAAGGGAGGTTGGATTCTTCGACTTCCTAGCCTGCCATCCAGCCAAAACTTAGAGCCCCACAGGTAGACTGCTTTGTCACGTTGTGTTGCCAGCAGAGGCTTGCAAGGCAGCCCATCTGCTGCCACTGTCATTCTGGTGCTGTTATACAGAAGAACTGCCAGAGAAGACACCCAATTTCTGAGCTGTTTATTGAGTCCTTGGAAATAAGAAGCATGGTGTTTTTCAGAGGGACTGGATTAGACTGTGGGAATGGGAAACCTGATGGATTTGGGAGCAGGAAGAATGTGAGGCTGCTGGATTTTCTGGGAAAGTGTGCATGAAATCCCTGAGCTGTTGGGGGCGGGGGGAGGGGGGGAAGAAGAAAGAATTTGTAATTCATATATTTGTTCTCTGATAGGGAAATATAATACTGGTGGATTTGCTTTTGAGAGAAAAAGAAATTCTATTTGAGAAGAAGGTTATTTGCATGACCAGAAAATGATTGAGGGAACCCCATTTTAAAAGAACTGAATGCCTAAGCCTGAATTAATGAACTAGGAGCTGCTGTTGAAACAATGCGAGGAATTTCTGAAGGAAGGACAGAGGGGACCTTGGCAAAGCAAGAAGGTATGAAAAAATATCAATTTAATGCTTAAGTTTAAAACACATCAGAGATACTTTTGCTAGTTTATTTTTTCTCCCTTTTAAAAAATCTTTTTTCTCAGAAATAAATGTGTAAGTGGAAATACATACAGTTATGACTACGCCAGTTCTTTGGTTTGGAAGGGAGTAGAGGAGGACTGGATTTTGTTTACTTTTTGAAAAAGAAAACACATCAGAACTGTAAACTCCCAAGCAGGCTATTGCTTCCCTTTTCAGATACATGACCATAGAAAACATCTAGGCTGAGATCTACTATATTTTCGTAGTGTTTTCCACAGTTTTTCCAATTTGCTTTTGACACCTGAGAGTTCCCAAGAGCTCTAAATGAAGTGAGGAAAGTAACATTTAATTTAAAATGAAAAACCTAAAAGCTCTAGCCAGCTCAAATTCTAATGTTCTTCTGTGTTATTATGACTGGTATTTAAATGATAGTGTCATTGCAATGTCTGCTGTTACCGCAGAGTGAATTAGGAGAGGGGATTTCACTGATGCCAGCTGCAATTAAGCATGAAATTTCAATTTTCATTTTACCCCTTCTCTCAGTATTCGTATGGGGTTTACCCAGACTCTCTCTGGCCAACAGCAGCCTTTTCCTTGGTTTCATCTCACACACAGATTCTCAAAAAGTTTCTTTTATGGCAAGACATTCTTTCTGGTCCCATTTATTTCTAGAAAGCCTGAACAAAGCAGTATGTATTTTGTAGGAAGACATGTGATAGTGCATAGACAGCAGCAGGTTTTCCAGCTTGGTTTCCTGTGGAAATAAGATAGATGTTAATAACCAGTTTTGACATCTCTTATTGTCATCTCTAGTCATGATCTTGAAACCCTTTTCCAATTTCAGCTAGATCTGACAGATAACTTCACTTTTCAGAGACACTAAACTGCAGATTTCAATAAATTGGTAGTTGGGACAAAGAAGATGCAGCCTTACTGAGAGAAAACCTGCAGAAGCTCAAATATAATACCAGAAACCAGAGCAGCAACAGAGCCGCAAGGCAATGCTCTAGTCATGAAACAAGCTTTGGCCAGAATTTGCTAGTCAGGGGAGAGCTCAACCGCAAAACCTGGAGTGCCAGGGAACCATCCTTCAGGTGTTCTGCTGACCATAGAACAATTCATGCTCCCAAGAAAGAAGATGACCTGTGACAGAAGTATTTGTTTGCAGATGTGGACTTTCTTTCTTTCATTTGAAGAGAATGAAAACATTTACTGTAAAATCTTAAGAGGAAGTGAATGAAAATTAAGTTATTTTCCTGAATTTTCTAGACTAGACTGGAATTCCCATGCGTCCCTTCACCTTTCTCTTGAGTCCTTCTATTCATTCATTTGCTTAATGATCATAATTATCTGGACTGTTTATTATCCTTTTTCTCTTTATTTACAAATGATAAGTAAGAAGTTATTGATTAGTTCTATTAATTCAAATGTTGACAGAATGAAGTAATTTGTATCAGAGGTCAATTTACTGTCACAACCTAAAATCTTAGAGACTGTGTTAATGATAATTGTGGAGTAGTGAAACTGCATCTAATTTTATATGGCAGTATTTTTTTCCTGTCTTTCCATCATTACAAGCCTGTGTACTATTTCTCTTTCAGATGGGAGCATCTCATCTTGTGAACTCAGAAACTGGTTGGTTTTTTTTTTTTTTTTTTGTAATTCAAGAGTTCAAAGAAATGCCCCAGTGAGAAGAAAAATGAGTGATGTACCTTGATAGGAACAATCAACGGGACAAATAAAAGGTGTGGAGCAACTGAGTAGGTGACAGACCTGCTAAATGGAATTTGAATGTGATACAGCAGAATCATCTTGCTGCAAATATAGGAATCATCATACAGGTTGTATAAATAGGGTTGTGCTATGTAACGCCTGGGAAGTAATACTTCTTGCCATATGAATAAAGCTTTATCTAGCATACTGTGTCCAGCTAAAGGCAGAAAACTGTTCAAGAAATGTCTGTACTAATTGGCAAGAATCCAGAGGTGAACAACAAAAATTATTACAGGTCCAGAACACACAACTTGAGAGAAAAGATTGAAAGAGTTGGGTTTGTTTAGTCTGGGAATGGAAAGAATGTGGAGATACATGATAATAGCCACTATGAACAAGACAAGACATGATGTGTTTTGAAATGCCTCAACAGAATTAGGGTGGGCATTAGCAAAAAAAAAGCTTTTTAATAGCAAGATAGTGAAGTGCTGGATTAGCTTGTTTCAGGAAGCTGTGGAGTCTTTCATGGGAGATTTATAGAGCAATTTAGACAAACATTTGCCAGGTGAGTTATGAGACTGAAGTTTGCTTATATGTAACCCTGCCTAGGTTAGGGGAATGGATTGGATGACCTCTGAAAGTCTACGGCAGCCTACTTTTTTCTCTCAATTACACTAGAAAGTGAATTATTTTTTTACCATTGTTTAAAATCATAATTTTTAATCTTTTGAAAAAAAATTTAAGTGAATGGGGCCTAATCCCTTTTTTTCTCATCCACAGTGTTCCTACTTACATACATATAAGTACATGTAAACCATCATTATCTTGACTGATTATTATTCTGCCTGTTCATTATTCTGAACATTTTAACTCCAGGAACAAGTTATTTTAAAGGTTATATTAGATTTAGAGTTGTCCCTTCATAGTAACTATAAACTGTGCAATATATATTTTTAAATACACATTTAGCAGTAGTTTAAAAATTGAACTATTCTATTAATAAATGGCATAATAAGCTTTAGTAAGCTTTAAAGTAGCTTTATAAATCTATTCTTACTCAAGATAGCTGCTTCTGGAGTATATTCTGTTATACTTTCTAACATGAAAATAATGTAGTATTCTGTTACTGGTTTTTGCTCTTTTTAGTTGTGCAAAATAGATGCAGTTAAAAAGCTGAATTGGACTTTGGCTGAAATATCTCTTCCCTTTTATCAGTTTTAAATTTACTGACTTAATTCTACTGCTTTCTCTCTGCTCCTGAATTATAGATCAAAATAAACTGCATCGTTTGCATTCTTTATGCCAGATTTTTCTGGTGCCTCCCTCCTCATTCATCTCTCTAAAATCCACAAGCCTACTCTTTCCAGTCTGTCTTGCAGATGTCCCTTTGCAAGTGTCAAAATAAGGTGATGACTCTGTGCCTTCCAAGCATTAGCATGTCACATGCAGAGAGAGTGGGAGAGTCAGCTGAGAACAGCATCTTTGGAACAGCAGCAGAATGAGCAGATGGCTTTAATTTGATTTTTTATGACCATTTTAGTTAGCCAAGGACACAAGAATTACATAGAAGACAGGTTATGTGTCATTTTCTGATATCTTAAATGTGGCAGCAACTATGAACAATGATGAAAAATCTTTGCAAGACCCTTTCAGGAGGATGATACAGCATATTCTGTTTTGAGTACTAGATCTCACCTTCATTGCTAACAATCAGAAATTGAAATGAAACTTGAAGATTACAATTCAACAGTAGGAACGTTGTAACTAATACTTTGAGGAGAAACAGAAACAAGTGTAACAGGGAAATACATTACCTTCCTAGTCCAGCAGGCATTGCTGGAAAAGAGAAAGAAGCTACTGAAAAAATATTCATAAAATTTGTTATGTCAAAGCATGAAACTTACTTAAGCTAAATACAGGTTTTAAAAGTTGTTAAATTGGACTGATAATTTAGTTGAATTGGGATGAAAAGGAGTAGTTACATTTTTTGGAGGAGACGGTTATTTTACTGTGTATGTGACAGATATCAACATGTGAGAGACAAAGTTGTGATGAGCTATGAAAAGACTATCTATATCAGGTCAGCATGTTTTAGTATCCAATAGAATAACAAATATCAGTTTTCAAGATGCGCATTTTAAAGATGTTCTTCCCTGCAAAATCATCTCTGTCAGCTCAGAAATAAAACTAGTATTTAGTAAAAAATGTTCAGTCAATAATTGGTGTTCCTAACCTTTACATGTTGTTGAAAAGTTCATCCTGGTGTAAAGGAGTTAGTTTTTAACTAGCTTTTAGTGCGTTGGATCAAGTCTGTCTTATTTTACATGCACAAATACAGGGTTTATGGATTCTGTGGTTCTGTTGCGTGCAACTACTAATTATTGTGGTTGTGGAGGTATTTCAGTTTGGAAATGACTACTTCAACAAAGTCTGTTTGTTTTGGTTGGCACTGGTTTTGCTAGTATATAAATAATTTAAAGTCTCTTCATGAGGACAACAGGCTGATTTCGTAGTCCGTAGAGGTTACAGCAGTCATGCAGGTGGCCAAAGAAGACAAAGCAGGATTCTGAACCTTAGTCTCCCTAAATGGCACAGTTGTGCTGTCTGTCCCTCATTAGGCATTGCAATGAACGGTTCTTTCTTATTTCTCCTCAGAGGGGAAGATTTTTTTCCATTTTAATTTTTATTCCAATGTGCTTGTTCTTCCAAAACCAGCAGGACAAAAAAAAAATGCTGAAGCCTCTAAGATGTTAATAATAATGGAAATTCTTGCCTTTCAGACAGATCTTGCTGGTGCCTGTTGTCAGTTTTAGAGAAGATACTGACACTTCTTCAGGAAATTATTATCAAGGAGTAACCTTACATTGGAAAGATATCCAACAATATGGTATTGTATATGTGGGTATATGTAATTTAAATAGTTCTGTGATGTACGGTTCACCAAAAGCCATTTTCCCCACAGAAAACAATAACAACCCGAAGTATTGGCTTGTGCTAACCAGTATTGATGCTGTTATGTTGTCTTAGGGTTTTGGTCAACCTTGGAAACAAATTTCATTACCTCTGCATGAAGAAAAAACAAAACAAAACAAAACAAAACAAAACAAAACAAAACAAAACAAAACAAAATAAAACAAAACAAAACAAAACAAAACAAAACCCTACCATATTGTTAACATTCTCCAGCTGGCTACCAGTTCCCTACATGGATGTAAAAAGTGACATCTAAGTTGTGATTTAGTTTTATAAATTAAGAGCAGAACCGTTATGCCAGCCCTCTAAGAGTCTAAGTGTTTGCAACGGCCAATTACTGTGGAAACTGCCTAAACAAATAAACGTTTGGATAAGGCTCTGGAATAAACTCCTTCATTTAAAAAAAAAATCATGCAAAATATCATTAGACCAAGACATCCCAACCACTTCATCTGTTTGTTGCTAAATCTATAGCCTTCCCTGGCATTATTCACTGCAGATTTACAAAGGAATAAATGAAAAACTGTTGTTCTTCCACTTAACCTATAGCAAGCAGCTTTTAAAAACAACTCATCTGTTACATTCCAACCATATTTAGCTGTTTTTATCAGAGCTGTGTGGTAGGAAATAATCCGGGGGGGGGGGGGGGGGGGGGGGGGGGGGGGGGTGTATGTGTAACACTGAAATATGAGGATACAAAAGTACTGCTTTGGATCCAATAAAATCCTGCACATGAACTTGTCCCATTGAAATCAGATTCATAAAAACATACCTGTACACACCCTTCCTGAATTCAATTCTACATGTTTCTGCTACGGTAATCCTGCTTGCTGTGGCAAATCTTGCTTCTTCAGGGAAAATAATAACATAAGAAGAACCCAGGATCTTGCCATTCTCTACTACTCCCTTCAATCTCTGTAAACAGTGTGAATGGAACAAATAAGAAAATGCATAGATGGCACATAAATTAAAACAGTACATTTTAATACTTATCAATGACTACAAAAGTACACACAGGTATAATTTTACACAAACTGAACGGGAGACTGAACTATCAGACTATTTCAGAATTTAAGTTTTAAAAGCAATGCTTGCTTTATATGAATTCAAATAAAGTAAAAGACATGCGATTTGGTCTATCATCATGTGACATTGAAGTCCACATGCAACATGTTATCAGACTAAGTTATTAGTTCTCTTTTCAGGGTTCAATATTTTTATTAGATTTATCTCGGTTTACTTTAGCATTATTGCACACACATGCAAAATTATTTTATCCCATTTACAGTTTCAGGTTTTGTGCTTTCCTTGCCATAAGCACAGGCTTCCCAAACAATGAGGTTCCCAGTCAATGTGCTATTTATCACATTACCTATGCTCATGTTTGTTATTTCTAGTTGCAAGGAAAAAAGCTTCTTATAATGGCAATATTGCCTAACTTCATACATACAGCACAAGATGTTCCAGTCTGTCAAAAAACCTCTGACTTGCTCAGATTCATTCTACTCATAATGAAGTTAACATGATCCACTTTCCCATAGGTTCATATCTTAAGTTTGATCCCTGGTGTTGATTTTCTTGTAGCTAACAAGGCTGGACTCATGTTCCATCCTTCCCATGAGTGAAGATCTAATAGGTTCTCTTTCTGCTGTCCAACAGCTCATTTTTACTAAATGTTTTAGGACTTGGCATTTTTGAGATCTCTGGTCCCTTGAAAAATATGGTTGAGGTTTAATCTTTCATTTAAAAGACATGTATTTGGAGAGGAAGGCGGAAGGGCAGGAAGGAAAATCATATGCACAGAGAGACGTAGAGTCACAGACATGCAGCCCTCAGAGAAACAATGATGTGTGGAGAATCCCCAAAACCTGAGTAGAGCACTCTTGTGCACCCTGACCCAGCTACTACCTGGTCTGTTACAGATGAGTCAAAGGGAGATGGTCATTTTACAGACTGAGGGGATTAGAGAGGCATGGGACTCACCATGGGATCCCAGGAAGAGTTTTTTTGGGATGAGGAGAAAGCAAGGTCTGGGAAAAGGCACATTCAAAGTGGTTTGTAATCTTTCGCAAGTAGTGAAGGAAAACATATAGAAACAATTATGAAAGCAGCTGTCATGTAAACAGGTTGTTGGTCAGTACACTGGTCTGGTCATGCCCTGTTCCTGGTCACTGTACTCTGTCCGTCTTCTTAGTATCTGTTCTTGAATATTTTTCTGAGTACACAGCTCTCTATTCTGTGTGCACGTGTGTGTATGGAGGCCTAAGTGACAGCTACTGGCAAAGACACCATGAGACACAAGGTCCTATTTGTCTCTGGCACTGGTAACTGGAGAAAGTGGAAAGTGGGTGTGTGTGTCTGGACAAGTGTTGGAGTGATCATAAGTCTTGGCAGGATACTGAAGAGACCAGGGGGGTTGAGAGACAGCCCATGGGAAGGCCAGCTGCTAGATCTGGACAAGCTACCAGAGAGACATGGGGGGGGGGGGGGTGTGTGTGTATATATGCCTATACTTGATGCAGCTGGAAGGTGAGGGTATCCAAGGGCCAGCTACTGGATACACAGATTGTCTGAGGACAGTTACTGAAGCAATATATAGTGTGCCTGCTTGTGTGTGTGTAGGTCTGGGTACCAACAGCTGGAGTAGGGCTGCAGGTCTCAGGATTTTCCTTGCCCTGGTGTTAAGAAGTGGGAAAAATGTAGGATCCAGGGACCAGCTACAGAATAGTCGGGGTATCTAGCTCCAGCTACCATAGGAATATACAAATAAACATACATGCAGTAGTTATATCTGTTAGAGGCTTGTGGTGTGAGAGAACAGTGCAGTCCAGCAGTCCTTCCCACAGAAATCCTTCCAAAGGACATTCCAGAACAGAGGGTTGTAAAACAATAAAAATTAAATTTAAAGGTATTACCAAAAATGTCATGATGACAAAATTCAAACAAATAAGTATGTCATCTTTAGACTTAGAATGGACAAAACACAAGGCAGAACACAGAGTCCAGGCATGAGAGAGATCTTATGAAGCACGAAACTAGGAAAGAATAGGAATTAGTGGTGTATGAGGTTGGATTTCTCTTTATTTCCCTCTCCTGGAGTCTTTTTCTTTTAATTTTATTTAGAATTATTGTTTAAAATAAAGTGTTGGAAGAGTGTGATGATAAATCTGGAGATAGCAGTATTGAGGAAACACCCAAAAATCATACTTAGAGTCTGAAAATGTGGAAGGTTGAGGCAAAGGAAGTCCTGATAAAGTACTTAATCAAAGTGCAGGTCTGAGTTCAGGCATTGAGGGTAGAAGAAGCAAGAAAGAGTGAACAGAATATCTTAGAGTAACTGTGATACTGTAGGGAGTTTGGTGTCTTCTGTCTTCCATGTGCAGAAGTAGTGGGGACTCCACTGATGGAGAATCCACATAAGTGATGCTCATAGTCCAGGCATCTCTTGCTCCCACATCTAAGGGTGGATGCAGAGTAACTTGCTTAGACAGTCCCGGAGCACACCTTCTATCTTCACCAAACCCTGCAAAATTACAGCTGAGACAAAATGGATCCACTCCATGTCCCATCTAGGTAATATGAGTAGAAGGATACTGTTGCTGTTGTTTAACACCAGCTGGCAACTAAGCACTACACAGTCGCTCACTCACTTCTCCTTCCAGTAGGATGGAGGAGATGATAGTCAGAAGAGTAAAAAGTGAGAAAACTCGTGGGTTGAGAGTCCAGAAGTAAAGCAAAAGCCATGCCGGCAAGCAAAGCAAGGAATTCATTCACCACTTCCCATCGGCAGACAGGTGTCCAGCCATCTCCAGGAAAGCAGGGCTCCATCACATGTAACAGCTATTTGGAAGACAAATGCCATCACTCCAAATGTCCTCCACTTCCTTATTCTTTCCCCAGCTCTATATGCTGAGCATGATGTCACATGGTATGGAATATCCCTTTGGTCAGTTGAGGTCAGTTGTCCCAGCTGTGTTCCCTCCCATCTTCTTATGCCCTCCCAGCCTACTCACTAGTGGGGTGGGGTGAGAGGCAGAAAAGGCTTTGACTGTGTAAGCACAGCAATAATGAAAACATCCCTGACTTATCAACACTGTTACCAGCACAAATCCAAAACAACCCCATACTAGCTACTGTGAACAAAATTAACCCTATCCCAGTCAAGCCCAGCACAACTGTTTATGTATAAGCCTTTGAACATTAACCTATATTCTTAAATACACCTCTGTGACCATTTTAAATTCAGATGCCTTTAGGCATCACAAGGATATGTGCTTTAATCCATGTCAAACAGTAGGTAAGCAGTACAATCAGGAACAGACCTGAGATTGCTGGTAGGACCACACAGAATTAAATGCAGGATAAGATGGCTGAAATGTCAGGCATCAAAGAATGAAAAAAGAAGCTCAAATGCACTTTTCCGAATGCTTTGGGAAATAAATTGTGGGTGTTTTTCCAGCAGTCCAATCCCATAAACACCCCTTTGTTTGCAGTGCTTGATGGTATTTGGTTTCAGTTTGAGGTTTTGCTATTGTTCTTTTAAACGAAGTAAAGATATATTTACTAAATAAAAAGGGGAGTGTACTTGACTGCTAACATTTCATGAAAGGACTTGTTATGTTTACCACATTCAAATGAAAAACAACTTTGACAGCAGCAGCAAAAGAAAAGATGTGAAGAAACAAAGCGATTGGATGACAGAAAGTTTTTTTAATGGCTGACTCTTTCCAAGGTAGGCCTAGATAATGGGACCAAACATTTAAGCAGACACTTGGCAGACATCTACATTCACTGGAAACTGAGTGGTTTACAGCCATGAAATATCTCTGAGGCAAGTGCCCAAGGCTGTTTTTATTCTTCTCCTTCCCTATTTTCTCAAGCACATCTTGACTGCTGTGTCAATGTATGTACCTGTCTACTAATTACCTACACAGTTAACTATTCTACCTTCAAATACTCAGAGGGAACAGTCTATGATGCTGTGCACAGCAGCCTTGAAGATACAACCCAGTGCTAAAAAGTAATGTAAGCTGGAAAAAGGCAACATTGGAGTTCATAAACTTGGAACTTTGCTTCCATTTCTACAAAGAAGAGGAGTCCCAAGCAAAACACTAACCCACATGAAGGTTTTGAAGGCACTAGAGCAAAGTTGTGTTTGGCTCAAAAGCACTATTTTCCATTTTCTGCATTGAGAACTCAGCTCTGTTTGGTGTTTCACTGTAGATTACATAAAACTCAAAACTCTACAAACCTGCTAGGGAATGGTCATCCTCCAGGCAGAACTACAGGCTCGTTTGTTTGAACTGAGGCCCAGGTTCATTCAACACAAAGTGTAATGAAATGGTATGACTTAGCTTAAACAGCTTAACAGAGTATCCAGCACAGGAAAGCTCCAAATCAAGTGAATTTTATGACCATTTTATTAACAGCATGGAAAAAAAAAATCCAGTGGAACAGCTGTGTAGGCTTGGAACTCCAAACTGGGCCAGTAGCCTGCGTGCTGCTAGTTCAATTGATTGATTGGTAGTACCGAGCATGTATGTGGTAGCGATGCCTTTGTACTAAGGTCAAAATTAAGGCAATGACAACTCCACCCAGTTCCCTGTGGCAAGATTCCAGGCAGCAAACATATTGGTGAGAAATAATGCTGTGTTTCTATGTGACACTGTTGTGGGAGGGCCCTTCACGTCTTTCTGCGAGATGGATTTTCTACTTAGTGCTGTCACTGAGACATTGCAGCACTTGAAACAAAAAGTATTTTAATTCTAATTCAAATCCTCAGACTTACATAATGCCTTTAATCCTATAGGCTCCCCACAACCTTTATAAGAAGAGCAACACTATGTTTGGAAAAAAGTATGCAAATCTTGTTGAGATTTTTTTTTAATGTAGCCTTTTGCATGTTTTTTTTTAATGGTTCTCTTTTTATGCTCATAATTGTTGAATCAACATATTGATAATTATTTTAATCATCTACTTACCAGCCAACTCTCTATTTAGGTCTGTATCTAAGTCTTTGGTGTTATCTTTTTTTTTTTCCTGTCATGCAGCAGGGCACAACATGCCTGTTTGGACAATGAAAATTTTTATAAGCACTGAAAGAAATGAATTTCAAAACAACAGTATAAATATCCACCTGATTTATATCTGAACAACTATATGTTTGTTTCTTTCTTTCTAAGAACAGATGATTGCTCCTATAATGGTTTACCAAAATATAATTTTTAAAATATCCTGAAATATTTGTCCATCTTTAGGTACAAACATTATCCTCAACTTATTATCCTGATATTCATCTGTCACTGAGTAGATCTACTTATCATTCTTAAAATTAATACCCAGCAATCCACAGAAATACCATACTCCATAATATTGAAGACGCAGAGCAGGTAGAATGTAATTCACTACGCTAAAATCCTAAATCTCTTTGCCAGCTCCAGTCTCATGAAAGCTGGCTGTAGATTTTTAGTGATCATACGTGATGAGTGACTCCACTACTTCATCAGAGAACTGCTGAGATTTCTCAGCCTCACGTGTGGAATGACTCTGAGAAGAAGCACACTCTGTGTCACTACCATCTCACTTTAGTCCCCACCATCTCTCCTGGGGCCATTCGCTGCTTATCTTGTGACAGTCCCTGGGCAGGAATCACAGCCTCGATACTCTCTCTAGTTTCAGTTGTTTTTCTCACTGGAACAGCATTTTAGTGGTTAAAAGGGCTTAATTTTTCTCTTCCATGTGACCATCATGTCAGTGCACAGACTGTGTGCCAACATAATGAAATGCACTTAGTTCCCAAAAAATTAAATATTGTCAATGATCATAGGTGCTAAAGCAGAGGTAACAAAATGTTTGTTATTTGAAATATGCTCTGACTATCTAATATTTCTACATTTCTGTTATAGTTCTTGATCTAATCTGGCCAAAAACATATCTGTTTCATAAATGCATTTGGAATTAATTTTAAAACTAAGGTGGATCCCGTTCTGCCTGACATATCTGTAATATTTTCTAGGTTCTCATTTTGGAAAGCTTTGAAATCAAGTAAAAATTCTTCTAAATTTTTATGTGCAACAGTATAATTGCATTATATATATATATACAATTATGATATATATGTGTGTAATATATGTGTGACAAACCCTTCTGGACCACAGACAAGAATGCTGATCAGGCTTAGATTTCCCTCATTTAGACTTCTGCTCTTACACTCTCATTGGTGCCTCTATTTCTCACTTGTTGTATCACACCACAGGCTTTGATGCTCATATCTGGAAAGGGTTTAGGCACCACTTAATGAATTTCAGAATTATTCACGCCCTAACTTTCGGTGGAATTACACTGAGAATGACCTTGACCCATTAGTTTTAAACAGTGCTTTTGTAGGAATTGTGCAGCTGGGGGAATCTTTCTGTATCCAGTTATGAATTCCACTTGGGTTAGGGAAGATGATTGGTTTAGGTGTTGCAATTATTTTGAATTAAATCATTCATTGAGCAGCATGAAACTGACAGGTCTCAAAGTCCTGTGTCTAGAATAATGCCCCACAAACCTCAAGCTATGCTGGTTTGCAGTGGGTAATGCCACTAGTTATGCTAACTGTTGCTCCCCACCCTTGCCCACTCATCCACAGAAGGAGCTCAGGAAAACAAACTACTGCAGTGTGGGAAGAAAAATTACATTGCAATAGGCGTTAAAATTGGCATGTATCCTTCAGCTGCAGGTACCGGACTGCTATCAAATGCTGGAGAGTGAACAGGAAAAGGAGTTTTGCCTTTTGTCTTGAAGATACTGATCAAAATCCACAGATTGTTAAGAGTTACGAGAACTAGCAAGGAGGACAGAAATGCTCTTAAAGTTTTGCTTTATCCCTATTAATACCTCTCAAGTATTCTGGAAATGGTATGGTACATGAGTGTTAAGGTATGAGGATGTGATCCTCTACTTAAGAAAACTTTATCTTCATTATTTTATCTGGTACACAATCCTTAAAGAAAATACCTAGAAAAAAAACAGAGTCAAATTGCCTGGTTCCCTCCTACTAGAAAGAATTATCTGAGTAACCAACTGAGCAAGCCTAGGTCAGTGGGTTTTCCTGAAGGGCAACTAGGGCATAGATGTCCCAATTACAGGAGCGGTACCAGAGACAGGAACTGTATTGGTGAGTTTGATATGATGGTTAGCTCCAGGGAACTTACTAGATGAGTAGTATTCAGGATACTGCACGAAAGAAAGTAAGAGTGACTGAACCTTGGCAAGCTTTGCCTTTTTTAGATAAATCCTAGTGATCCCTTTTCTGACAAAAAATAAAGAAAAAAAATGGGGGTGGGCGGGTGGTGGTATCATATTGCAGAGCCACCTCCCCGCTCACAGTCATTTTTCAGCAAACAGTAGTCCCCACCCATCACAACTTACATCACAGTCTCACAGAATACAGGCTGCAGCTTCTACAGCAGTTTCTGCACCTCTCTGTGAGATCCTTTTTGTCTTCACATACACACTACAGGGAAAGGAAGCTGTGGCAGAACTTTTATCCAACATCCACTCACCCTCAGATACTACCTCAGTGCCAACGGTAGGAGCACTGGTAAAGCTTGCCAAGTTTCTTTGTGAGAAACTCCCAGATACCAAGTCAAGTGAGATTGCTGATGAGTGACTTGCAAAATTCTAATTTGCTCTCTGAGACTAACAACCTGTGTGGCTTTAGGCAAGTCTCAACACCTTTCTGCTGTTGCATCCCATGGGGAAAGCGTTCATTTGTCTGTTATACCAGGTTTTTATAGAGAATTTGTTATTCAGCACGTTCACAGAACATAGTGCTTTCCTTGCTGAGGCAGGGAGTTAGAACAAATCAGACCACCAGAACTGGGAGCATTCGTATAAAAATAATTATTTATTTGTTGCCTCACTGCAAAAACTATTCACTCTATCTTCCTGTGAGCTAATCTGAGCTACTTAAGGTCCTAATGCTCTTGTCAAAATTCATGTTGTAATGAATGGTGGAGTAGTTACATTTATGGACTAATGGACCATGCTGAAGTAATAATTTCTATTAGGATTATCAAATGGAGTTAAAGTCCTAATATGGATGAAAACTTAGAAACCTGACATCCTTAGGCATCTTTAGACACCTTTGAAGATTAAGGGATTTTACATCTAGAATCATTTTATGCTTTATAAAATATCAAAATTACATAAAAAAATCAATGCAATGCAAACGAGAGAAAAAATGATCAACAGAAGCACAATGTAAGAAGCTGTTGCTGAGCACAGGTTAATCATTTAAAAGTAGTATCTTCACTTGGAAAATATAATAACTGAGGGTATGATTTGGGCTGTAAAACTGATCTCACAGCTGTTGCAGGCTTTTAGTTTAGTGGGAATGAAAGAACATAACACCCTAAACATCTATCATCAAGCATTACTCATCACATACTTCAGAGCAGTTTGTTACCTTACAACAAACACAGACCCAATCCCCAAAGTATGACTTGCCATAGGAAGATCAGAGATACCACCAGTTCTTTAGTTCCTGCAATAACAAAGAATCTGTGAGATGAAACTGCCCAGATGTAGCATGAGAATAGGTTGTACATTTATGCACCAGAAAGGTTTAACCATGAAACCCGTCATTTTTAACAGAAATGTTTTCTGGCTTAGGAATGAAAGCTCTGCCAGTGGACGACATCAGGCTTGTGCACTAGAATGCACTAGGCGTGAAGCACCAGAATGAACAAGGCAGATGTTGACTATGTAGGCAACAGCAAACAGCCACATGTGAAATTCTGAAACCAGTAAAAATGACAAACAGAAAAACTTAATGCAGCAAACAGAAATGTTCAGGGATCCAGAGGCAATAAACTGTAAACTGTATGAATGCATGAATACACAGGCCAATAGCAATTTATATGGCCAGACACTGAGTCCTTTTTGTCTCTATACTGTTATTACATCTTTAGGAGCAACTGCGTAATATGAAGAATACTCAGAACAAAAGTGACATGAGGCTTGGTAGGACTTCTTTAAGGACAGCAGAGAGAGGAAGGTATGACATCAGTGCTGCTGCAAGGGCATCTCACAAGGAAAGGGAATTATTCCTTTTTTCCAAAAATAGCCTAAAAGCACATTTCTCCTCTAAAAAGGAAAAGGCAAAGCTAGGCATTAGTAAAATGGCTATTATAAATGGAGTATGTGGGTAAAGGAATTGATTCCATTTCGATTCCTTTGTTCTGTAGCAATTCCAAACCAGACATATGAAGATATTAGGATGATTAAATGGCAAGATATTGAGTAGTCCTGCAATGTGGCAGGATTCACTGTTTTACTGAAGAATGTTGATTTTTTAGGGCTACCTCTGACAGCTTTTTCTAGCTGTGATACCCTAATGTACAGTCTTTTGGACTGACACGAATCAATTTTATGTCCACATTTCTGTAGGGACAATTAAGCACCCTCACAGCTAGCAGATGACAGATAAGATCTGCCTACAGCAGAAAAATGGCTATCCATTTACTGCAGCTCTTTGCAAGTGGTAATTAAATTGTGCAGCAGAGAATTAAAATTCATAGAATCACAAAAACTGGAGATATAAAAGAGCCGCTAAGGTCATTTTTGTCCATGCCCTTCCTTCTGCCAAGTGCTTTGTCCAGCACTTTGTAGCCAATTTGAAATGCTCTCTTCTTACCTAGTGCTTTTAAGAGAACTGCATTTGATTTATGCCACAGTAGAAAATTATGCCTTTTCTCTAGAGATGGACAATTTGCCTCATTCAAACAGTTGTGTAATCAATTTCATTTACCAATTACAGCTCTTCATTAATACGCAGCCACCAGGGCACTTGGGAAAGCAGAAAGTTAATGAGATTGAGGATGGGATCAGGAGGGTCTCCTGAATGCCTTGTTTTCCCCTGACTGTCTAGTAAATCTTTAATTAGCTGAGTGCTTCTAAAGGGGAAAGCAGGTTTAGGGGATCCATCTGAGGCGTATCACCATTCATCCAGCTGTGGATTAGACGAGTCTGCTGCTTTACAGTGGCACATGGAGTTTGGCAGGGCAGAGAGAAATGGACTGGTGAACCAGACTTACTGGAAGTTGGTGGGTGTTCACTGGGAAGTGCAGAGCACCTCACACCTGTGGGAACTGAGGTGGTTATTGGTCCTCAGTTTCAGAGTGAAGTAAATGCTGTTTGAAAAAGAAACTTTCCTTTAACACATCAGAAGATGTGAATTTCACATTTCCCTGGAAATTATCCTGTTTCTAGCCTACATTTGCAAAGCCTAAAGTGACTTTATTCTTGCATAAGCTCCTCCCATATCCCTGAGCCTTGAGTCTTAAACAGTCTGTCAGAGGCTCCCATCACCCCTTCCAGGGCTTTTCAAAATGTTTCTCCCTGGGGACTGGAGAGTGTCTTGTCCAAAAACCTAAATGTTTATCAAGCTTTTTTTCAAATAGATATAAATCTTCTTTTCAAGACACAAGCCATAAATATAAAACTAGGCTTTCCCTGGGGATAAATTGCAATAGTCTACAGCTGAATTTCTTTTGAAATAACTGGCACTGCCTGCAGGCAGAAATAGGACATTGAACTAGGAGGGATACAAATGTGATCTGATACAGACTTCCTAGGCCTGGCCAACACACCACCCCCCTCGCCCCCCATATGGTTTGTCTTGAATCTTGGCTCATGAGTTACTTGACAAGGGTCCTGATCTTCAAATGGTTGTCCCAAGCCTAATCCTTATATGGCCAAGCTTGATGTTTCTGGTGACACACATCAGTGACAATCCTGCACAGCACCAGGGTTTCGTCTGCACCTCCTGCTGAGTGCCCAATAGCAACCCCTAAACCACCTCTTGCTTCCCGAGCTGGAGCAAGTTAGCTGTGTCAGCAGAGCAGCACCCGCTGTAATAAACCTTGGAGCAAGACGAGTGCCACGGGCACGGCACTGTGCTGCTACACTGCGTGCAGGAATGAGCTAGCCTCTCCTCCCAGCCATGTGTGACGTCATCTACACGAGACAGTACACTGAGACAACACACTGAGACAACACTGGTATGTCTCTGCATCTCCTGTGCATCAGCAAGGCTTCCAAATTGGCTATTGGGCTGTTGCATTTGCTTTCAGTAAGATGAACATTTCATATCATCCCTCAGGTGGATTGTCTTCAGATGACTGGAAAACCAGCAAGCTTTCAGTTCCATTTTTAATACGTTTTCAATTGGGTTCAAGTGGCCCAAATTCTGTTCCCACTTCTTTTTCGGAATACACATTCTTACTAGTATCTGAGTTGATATTGCTCAAAAAAAATGGGCACAGCTGAATAAATACACATTTCAGTGATGATCTAAATATAAATGTGGTTGCAATGTATAAATGAAAAGCTAAACATGACTCTGAAAATGATGATGCATGCACACTGATTTTTATGAAGCTGAGCTTTTTTTTTTTCTTTTAAATTACGTCAGCAACAACACAAGAAATAAAACGTGTAGTTTGATAAAACAAACAATTTCAGTTCAACATAGGATTTTTTCCCATTTCATAGATAACCTCTGGTAACTTAGCAGAATTTCTATTTTAAATTTATTTCCTCTTCTTTCTGTTGGTTTAAGACTATTTTAAAAAGTGGGAGAATAAAAGGAACTACTTTGAAATGGGAGAGAAGAAAAATTTTACTGGAGTTATATGATAACGGCTAACTAACTAGAAAAACGCACGTAGATTCCTAAAGAAACTTTTTATGAAGAGAAAAATACTGCCAAAGACATTCATACGAAAGTTTTATTCTTGTTCTGTTCAGATCTCAGAACACAAACAGAAGTCTTCTGAGGAAGAAAGAAAACCATTTCCTATAGGACCACCTCAATCTCCACAAGTACCACAGCCATTCTTTTGAACTGGAACAGGCCCTCAAATAATTATTGTTTGTATCACCCTTCTGAATCTTCATACAAAGCCCAGATTCAGTCCTGGGTCTAAGGGATGCTTTGGCCCTAGAGAAGCTGGAAGTAAAGGCCTCTGCGTAGGGGTCTAAATACTTTGAGATCAATAGCATCCTCCCGTATTAAATAAAATTTTCACCTTAATGGTTCTGATCCTTCCCAGCTTTGCTCATAACAATACTACAGAAACAGTGCAATTTTGAAGGCAGTATAAGTGTCCTTCCTGCCTGGCCTATAGCTTTTAAATGGCTTTTCTCTTTTCTCAGCCTGAAAAGAAAATGCCCTATGGGTAATTGTCAGAGTTCTTGTCTTTAGTTACTATGAAAACTGTGAGCTGCTATTGCAGAAGGTGTGAGGATGACCACCGCCTTTATACTGACCCCCTTCTCATTTTTTATTTGGTGTCTAAGGATGTCACTATATCACTCTTCTTCCAATGTAAGAAAGGGGAAGAACAGTTTGGGAACCCTCCAACTCTATGTTGTTCTTGGATTTTCTGACAATTTTAAATAAAATTCCTTTGTGGCATTCTCATTCCAACTTGAAAGGAGATTATTTGGCGTGCAGAAATGTTTGTTTAGTGCCTGAAGTCTAGCCAGACACTTGGATATTTTAAAAGGAATTACTGAGTACTTTTGTTGTTTCTCTTTCAAGGAAATGATTATACATTTATCCCATGGCTTAGAGAATGTGGTACAAATTTTTTAATCAGGTATATAAGGGCAGGTACCTCAGTCCCTCATGAGAACCATCTCATGAAGACAGGGAGCATGCAAGACTGTGAGTAGCAGTGCAGCTCTGAGAGAGGAGCGTGGTGAAAGTGGCACCACCCTGATGTTCGCTGTGGGGACTGTGACTCAGATGCATGTCTGACTCACAGTTTCTCCCTCCCCTTCCTCTGGCCAGGGAAGGTCCTCATGTTCTGCTGATGCCTTGGAGATGTAAATGATAATTTTTCCTCTGTGCTGCAGAAGCCAAAGAAACAAAAGATTCCCCTTCACCACTGTCCATGTGGACTTGCTCCAGATAGTCTGATTAGGGATGAAAATAAGCAGCACAACTAACATCAGGCTGAGTGTTAGAATCAGAGACTAGTCAGAGCAGGTTCCCTCTGCAGTCAGTGGAAGAGGGCAGGTTGCCACAGGGCATGATTCAAAGTAGAAGACTACACTAGAAGATAGGATTTTGTGTGGGAGTGGATATGTCTTACAATGGACGGAGTGTCCATTAAACAGTCATGGCACATTCTGTCTAGTAGTGGTTGAATCTTGTACATCAATAATGATTGAAATCTAAGGATTAGTAGAGGCAAACAGCAACTCCTACATATTCAGACAAGACTTAACTGCTCAGAAGAACATCCTGATTCGAGTCAACAAATCAATATACAGCTGTGTAGCTTAAATCTAAGATAAGTCACAGCCTACTGAAAGATGTGGTTACTGTCAGTACATTGGGAAATTTTCCCTTCTAATGAGGTTTGGAAAACAATACCAGACATTTTATCAATACTGAAAAGGCCTAGAAAGGCATGTAGTCCTTCCTTCTGATCCTTCCCTAGCTTCCAGTGGCCTTCCCTTTCCTATGACCTAGTATTCAAGTCTTCAGTCACCTCTTTCTTTGAAGATGTGTGCCTGTGTTCTTGATTGCTCTATCTGCAGAAACAAACTTCCTAGGTTCTTAATTACAATGTAAAGGTTGTTTTTCTTTGTTTTCTAAAAAATAATAATGATTCTTTCTTTCGGTTGCTTTTCTTGAGTTGCAGAACATCTTTGATGGTGACATGTTTTACCACTTTTCCTGGTTTTCTGCACCTGGGACTGTGGTTTCATCTTGAGTCTTCCTCCAATTTCTGGAATACTTTTCCTGAATTGTAGAGTTCAGAGTAAAGAAAACTTTAGTTGAACTGTGGTGTGAGATCCTGTCAGTTCACTGGCCTGGCAGTATCGGATATTAGTCTGCTAATCAACACAGTGAACAATTCAAATGGTAATTGTTCAGCAGTACTTACAATAGCAGAAGTCCATTTACAGATGCCCCAGAATCAATGGGAGATAGATTTTTTTTTTCTGTTGTCTGACAGACTAGTCATCATATCCAATTCTTTTCCTGAGATACCCACTTTTAGTTCTTTAGCTACTAGCAAACCAAATTCCTTTCAGCAATTTAATACAAAAGCATAATGATTTCCCCATCACCAAAGTTTTCCTGATGCACAATAATAACTCTTGGAATGAAACTGACAGGGGTTAATGGCAGCCTCACTGCATGGACAAATTACAGGATCTGAAGCTTCCCTTGACTTGCACAAGTCTTACTCCTTTGCTACTGCATATCTACAGATGGCCTGGTCTTATCCAGGAATTATGAAAGTGAGATTCAGAATTATAAAGTGAGACAGATTATGTGTCTACACACACGTGTCCACACATGTTTATATCAATTGTAAGATTATATGTTTATTGCAAGCCACTCCTAATTGTTTCTGAGGAATTTTGTAGAAGCTGGCAAAGATAGTGAAAACTTGGTAAAAAAAACAGGAGACTTGGTAAAAAAACAAGAGAAGAGGAACCAAGCCCAAGAATAAACCAGCTCTGATTTATTAGTCATAGCAAAGATGAAGAAAAACAAATAAGAAAAATAGTCATCTAACATACTTTCAGCAGATGTCAAAGTCCTTCAGACTCAAGGTCTAATGTCACCCTTATTTACAACCACAAAGAGGTGATGTTTCAGAGTCTGTAATTAAGAAGAGGTTATCTTTTCCAAGCTTTCTAATACATTATATTCATAGACATGGTTGTTCTGATTTATTTATTCACCAGCTGCTAAATACTTTTGTAAGTTTTGTGCTATCTTGAGCTCGTTTTGGTGTAAAAAAAGGTTGGCCTCAAGTCAGATTTCTCTAACATGAGCCAGGGTTTTGCAACTCAACTTCATCATCCAATGAAAAATGTGATTGAACTTCTAAACCAGGAAAAGAAATAGTACTTGTTCTGGTCTGATTTGGATAGTCCTGATCCATTTATGCCCCTAAAATTTTCATATCTTAAAGTAAAGGAGGTCATTTGCATGTATGAAAAAAGTTCAGAATGCTTTGAAAGGCAACAGAACAGGGAGTGGGAAGAGTTGAAATCACTGTAGTGACAAGCTATAGCCATAGCATTATATAGCAAAACACATTTTGTTAGTGTTGCTGCTTCTTGTTCCAGTTTGGGACCTTAGTACTTTAGAGCTTCCCTGGAGATGTGGAAAACCTAAGCTGAATTTCATCGTTTGCCCTACAGCATTTGACCTTTATCTGCAACTTCCCAGCAGAGTATCTTAACCATCCAGCTGTTTATAGCTTTTCAAGGACATGGAAAAGGCTCTTGGCAAAGCTATGCCAGTCTATAACAAAGAAGTCAGGATTCACTGAGCTCAGAGAGATATATACATATGCAGAGTATGACTTTTTACTTTGTTTATCCATTTACTGATTATATTTTACATTAGATAAAATGTGTAAGGAGAAACCTATCATCTAGCAGGGGATCTGAGAGTTCTCCTTTCCCAAGCATTGGCGATACTGAACTTTGCTTCATTTCCTTTCCTCTAAAGCTATGAACCAGAGTCGAACTGCTACTGCAGGAGAGCCTTGGCTGCCCTTTCACTTCCCAACATCTATTTTTCAGACTTGTGATTAAGGAACTCTCACAGAAAGTAGGAGATGGATTTTGAGACCCCTCAGGTAGGGCTTACTTTATGCAAAGAGACACCAAGGTATCCCTGTAACTGCACATTCATCCTCCACTTGCCCCTTCACAGGGAAGAGTGGCCCATTATCATGTTTGAATGGAAAGACACTGTGTAAATTCTTCAAGCCAGAGCAATTGCACATTTGTACCTATTCTTCTTGAGAAGATCCTGAAGTGCTGACCATGGCAGCCTCCAAGCTCACTGTAAACGCAAGCCACAATCTGTTTCAATTCCTCATTTTCAAAATCACCATACTGTGCAGAGAAGTATAAAGAAGACATACAAAAATATAAAGCATTCAGATACTTCAGTAATAAAAATGTTTAAATAACAAAAATTGATAAATATTTTCAATAGTTTAATACTTAATAAATAATTCATACTACAGTTTACACAGCAAGGTTGGCCTCTTGTTCTGCCTGCAAATTTTCTACAAGCCACCAGAATTTACTTGAATTGAACAGAGATATTCGTCTTGAATCAAAGTGCATGGATATATTGCATTACACTCTAGACACAAAAATAACTATATGCTGTTACAAGCATGCTTGGAGTTTTTTCTGTAATAAACTGATTACAGTGCTCAAGGTTATGTTTAACTGATAAAGAAAGGAAAGAAAGAAGGAAATTTTCCCCATGTAATATACTTTGGTTTAAGTTCTAAAAAATTTGACTCCATTTACTGTTGCACTTTCCATCATGAACAAGATGTTTGATTTTCCTCACTATATTTCTATTAAAAGATCCCTTCTAATTTTAAAATATCCCTGTGATATAGCAGTTCTGCCATACCAAAGAGCATAATTTTCTGAACCGGAACAGATATATCATCTCTCACTGGATTGATAGTTTTCCAGACTACGCAATTTCTCAGGAAAAACTGAGTTCATGTCACAGTGACTGCAAAAATGTTGCACTGTTATGAAGTGCTACTTCCTCAGAACTGTCTCAAATTCCTCCAGTGGGAAGTAAACAGACATTTCTCATGATGACCCCTATATTCTTTTTTAATAAACTTTGAATGTTCCAGATATCTCATGGCATCCAACTGCTGCATGGATCTGCTGTCCAGGAACTGCAAGTGTTTCACCCTGCTTAGTATGAGGACGCAGTCATTGATGTGTACAGAAGAAAGAAGCTTGTTGAAGAAAGAAAATATTAATTGCAACGAAGTGTGAATTCAAGTTCTTGTTGCTTTAAAAATTTGCAGATTACTATGCACCTTTCTACTGCTGAACAGGACACAGGAAACATTAAAGCCTTAGAGTTTGCAGGAAATGTCATTAGCAGTGTTAGAATGTCCATAAAGCCTGTACAACTTAGATAAACAAGTTTGCATGCTGTCAAACTATTTTGGCTTTTTAAAAAAAATGGCAAAATAAAATATTTGCCTGAGTGCATTTGCAAAAGTAAATAGCTCATCGAGTGCTGTCCTACTGCAAGCTTGCCTTCACTACCTTACTTCTTTGACTTACACACTCAACCTTCCACAACACTTTACAGTGCCAAAGTTGTGTTTTTTCCAGACTGCTTGAATTCTTGCTCCAAATTTAAATTATTAGACCTGTTTACATGGGACTGGAGAGGACCTGTGCTTGGACACAGCAACAGAGTAAACCACAGTAAAATCTTGAATACAGTCATATACGAACTTGAGCCTCATATTTTCTTTTTAGTCTTGTCTCATACAAGCAATAAATGTTCAAAAGGGAATTCCTGGAGGAAAAAAATAATCACTGACATTTAAAATGAGGAATATCTGGCAAGCAGAGGGGGACACTCACACTATTTCACTCCATTACACAGTTTGCTGTGCTTACAGATTATTAATTTTTATTAAATAAATCAGTAGTTACTATCCTTCCAGGAAAGTGATCTCATTTCTCCTGTACCACTGTGATGGGCCTAATATAATGCTTGGGTGGATGATGGATAGGGGTGGATTCTGAAGTCACTCGAACCTGAAGGTGGCAAGCATTAAAAGCAGCGCAGAACATATAACAAAATAGTCTTTTGGCCTCTTAGAAAGCAGAAAACGTCACCTCATGTACTCTTGTGTGATTAAGCAAAGGTGGGTGTAGAAAGCAAAACCTGTGCTGAGAGTTTTGCAAAAGATTGGGGCTTAAAATTCAGTACAGTTGATAGGTGACTGAACTGAAAACTCAGTTGCTAAGTTGAGTGTTTCCAGAGCTAAACCTGGGGATTTTAGATGTAATTGAAGAACTGTTTAACAAATATTACTTGGAAGCTCTCTGTAGGGTCTCCAAGCCACAGCAGCTGTACATTTGTGACTGGTTTCAAAAGAGGGGGGTAGAGGGGGAGGAGGAGAGATGAAGGAGTTAGGACAGGTATTGCAGCTGCTCCTCATTAACCTCGCCAAACAGCAAATGGGAAATCAACAAACGACTACATTCCAGCAGAAATTCAAAGTGGAAGTGATAATAGGAAGGCTAGACTGACAGGTTCTGGCAAGATGGGAGGGCATTGCTAGAAAAGCACTGGCGGCTATAGAGCTTAAAGCTAAGGGACTTACTTCTTTCCTGACTCCCTCCCCCCCTCCCATTTCCTCTCTACAGGAGAAGTTGTTTTATTTCATCTATGAAAAATTGATTGCTGGGATACATTCACTTCCAGAGGTGGAAGGGAGCAGGAACAGGCAGCATCAAGTAGTAGCAGAAAAGCTGAGAATCTAAGTAATCTGAGGAAAAAATTGGTGTTCAGTGGAGTAAAATGAGTATGTGAGTGAAGCAAAAAATCCATCAGAGCAGTAATTGAAGGTCAGACTCATTCTGGAGGAGATGGCAAGCTGTGCAGTGGGGAAGCACTGTTCCCCAGTGCTGTGTTTTAGTGTGTGGATTACTAGAAATAGAGGGACTTCTACTCTGGCTCATGTAAATGGTAGCAAGTACTACTTTTGGTCTCTCCTGTGGCTAAGTCCACACACACTTAAATGGTGGCATATTAGGAAGTTTGTTCAGGCACAAGGGGCATAGCTGAAAAGAAATATGTTGGGGTACTATAGTAAAGTTCATACAAAAGCAGTCAATGGCCTTGAATTTCATTTAAAATATATTCACGTTATATTACTCTATTTTTCACTGCAAAATGGTCTGTGCCTTCAAATATAACTCCTCACAGATCCGTAAGGCTGATCTTCAATACACATGGGCTCTGGACACAAAGAGTACCGTGGGTCAGTCATGTTGTGCTCCAGAACTTGAGAGCTGTCACCAAGGATGGAGCAGTCCGGAGCCAGAAGAGCATGTTTCACTGCATTTGTAAGTGGACTCAATGTTATTTCAGTAGGTTTTCTTCCTGCAGGCATGAAGGTACATCAGTGGCTGCCTTCCCTGGAGATAAAAGTTGTTTCTCTGAATCTCTCTTTCAAGCTTGTTGGGTTCTTAAGATAAGCCTTGCACTACCTGAAAGTTTGTCCCCAAGTGTTGAAAGGCATACTTCTCAGGCTTGATAAAATGGGAAATACACTTTGGGTTTGTAATAAAATGAAACTGTTTCCTGTTCCTGCCTGTAAACATTCCATAGGAAATTGAGGTAGCTTTCACTGGAGACAAGGAAACTACCACTTACCAGGAAAAGTTGCTTTTACTGTGGAAAAAGGCAACCTTCTGCTTATGGCAAATGCACTGAAATGTACACTTTTATCCAGGGGCTGGAATTACAGCCTCTTCTCAGAAAACAGCTGCATGTGCTGGTGGGAATAACAAAATTTTGTCCTTGATCCAATTTGATAATACTTACAGAAAGAAGCAAGAGTTGGGGTTTTTTGTTGTTGTTTGGGTGTGACATTTTGTTTGGAATTGGGAGGGGGACGTGTTTTTTGTTTGGTTTTTTTGTTTGGTTTGGGTTTTGGTTTTAGTTTTGCTTGTTTGTTTTGTTTTCCTTTGAATATAAATTCTTCCGAAACTCAATTCTGTCACTGGAATATCAGCCTTGCAAGGTACTGAGTATTCTGGCTGTGATCCAAAAGTGCACTTAAGCACATGCTTATCTCTGAGGACATAATTAGTCTTGCCAATTTCACTGGTGGGACTATTGACATGCTTAAAGTTAAGCATGTGATTAAGTCCAGTGCTGCAAGAATGCGTAGCCCTTTGTAGGATTAAACCCAGTTCTGTGCTACACAAATGATCTTTTGATCAGTCTTGAATGACTGGGACAGTCAATGGAAGGAATAAACACCGTTCTTTAAAGCAAACATTCTGCTGATCACAGAGATAGTGCACACAGTATTAACGCCAAAACTGTCATCACATTTTATTAGCAACACTTTAGCAGGGCAAATGAGATGATTCACTTCTCTGAACCACATCTCCATTATCTCTTTTTACCTGAAATGCCTGATTGGTTGTGGTCCATGATAACTCTACAGTTGCATGTTACATCAGCAGTCAGTAGTGTCAGCGCTAACACTGCTTGCATGGACCCATGTCACCTTCAATACTGTGCAGCTCTATAGTTTCTTTTCAGTGGTGCCCAGCGACAGGACAGGCACAAACTGGAGCACAGGAAGTTCCACCTGTACTTGAGGAAAAAATTCTTCCCTGTGGGGGTGACAGAGCACTGGAACAGGCTGCCCAGAGAGGGAGTGGAGTCTACTTCTCTGGAGCTATTCAAAACCCGCCTGGATGCGTTCCTGTGCAGCCTGCTCTAGATGAACCAGCCTTGGCAGGGGGGGTTGGACTAGATGACGTCCAGAGGTTCCTTCCAACCCTGACCATTCTGTGATTCTGTGAAATCACCAGGTTAGCTCTGAGCAAGCTTCTGTTTCTGTCTGGTGCAGTGCCATACCACATGGACGCACTAACTTGCATTGAAGAACAAAGTGATCGTGGTAGTGTGATGGTCATATCCCAGGTTTGAACTTCACTCATCCCTATGACAGTGTTTCCACTTCCGCTGTTATGCACTTGTGAGCAGAATGGTTCAGATCATCCAGCCCATTAAAATGTCCCTGGCAGAGGCCAGTGGAGACTCAGGCAAAAATTGTAAGAAATGAGCTAGAATACAGTGATGTTATTTCAGCTCATGTCATCCTGGCAACCTCCAGCATAGGGTCTTCCTGAGCTAGAAGTACTGACAGCTTGAAGCAATGAGGTCCACAGGATTTCTACACAGAGCTGCTAGCTGCATTGTGGCCAGTAGGCTAAACGACTGGGAGTGTGGTGTTTTTCATAGCAGGCCTGCATGTTGCAGCAAAGGCAATGTTAGTGTGTGCACACATTTCTCTCCTAACATTCCCATTTTTGGTAACACAGGCAGAGCTGAAACATGGAAGCAGCAGTGGCAAAGTGTCAGAGAGAAAGACAGTGCAAGGCACAGCTTTTGCATGTTGTTGAACTGTAATTGTTGAAGTCTCTGAGTCACTGAACAATTCATGTTCATAATTAAAATGAAGCATTCTTAAAACATAATTAAGAGAAATATTTGAAGCTTAAATAAATTATCTTTCCCTACTTTCTCTTTATGCATGTTTCCCTTACAGATACCCTAAAACCTTAGCACTTTCATCTTTTTGGCTTCAGTTTTAGTTTTTCATGGCAGGGATGGCTTTTATTTGTTTTATTTATTTATTTATTGTTATTGATTCTAACTACTTTTTTATGGTAGTCATATAGCTTTACTTCTTTCATTTGAAAACTGCTCAATTACAGGTTTGAAAATTACTATTTCCTAACATGGGAAGACGATAGAAAAAAACAAGAGAATTCAGAATACAAAACAGCATTCCACTGGGCCAAACAGCTGTCAATTCCTATCACAGACTTTTCAAACAGCACAAGGTTTTGAAAAGCTGCAGATTCAGATACAAAGTTGTTCAACACAGTCTTCAGATTCAAAAGGACTCCCAACAGGTCTTGAGAACATACTGTTATTTCCGTGAGGTCTGATGCAATCCTTACCATGTCTGCAGGCAAAGTCTGGAACTAATTTCTGCTCATGATTCACCAGAGTTCAGCAGCCTGGAGGGCACAGAGAAAGGCACAGTGCATCTGTTTTGGCAGCTTAAAAGATGAATTTCTGAATACTAAAAATAAATTCTGTATAATTCCATCCCATCTTGTTTCCAAGGGCCTGACATTTGGCAAATTTTAACCAAGTGAACCTTGCAACACCTCTGTGAGGTCAATGTAAATATTATCCCCATTTACAGATGAATGAAATTATAACCCAGATGGAGATGAAGGCCTTGATTCAGGAAGTATCCTACATAGACATGCATCCTTTCTTACAGGTACTGTTGGGAGCATTAGGAGACATTTTTTTCTAAAATAATTAAATCTGATTCGAAAGTCACTGCCCACAGACATAAGCCTGGTTTTGGCTCTAGGAAATGAGTAGACATTACTCATGGATAGGTCTGGAAAGAGTTCTTCCTCATTCACAACTTGTCAGAGTTCTCTGGAAGAAACTGAAAGCAAGAACAGTTATGGAAGAGTCCTTTATTTTGAATATAAAGTTTTCTTCCTTTCCAGAGTGAAATGAGAGTAAACAAAAAATTCAGAATCTCCCAGGTCCCCTGATTCAGAAGAAAATGGAATCTGAGATCCATCAGGACATTTTCCTTCCGAAAACTCTTGATGCTTCATCTTTTTAACTTTTGTTATTGGTTTTTAATTGTAGAAAGAATTTTGCAACCAAAAATGAAACTTTCTTTTCCAGAAAGTGAAAGAGATTGGGCTAGAACCTGAACAAAATAGAACAAAGCAAAACCTGTGAAGTGAATATTGGTTTAGTTTTGTTTTTTGGGGTTTTTTTTCCCTCATGGGAACAAAAAAGCCTCCATTGACCCTAAAAGACTTTGTCTCCAAATTTCTCTTTCTGTCTCCTTCAGGCTCCGGGAAATGGAGACATGTGAAATATTTTTGTTATACCTTGGCAGACTCAGAAGTTTTTAAAAATCAGTAGGTTTATTTAATAAGTTTTATTAAACTTACTATACATTATTATCTAGCTGTTTAGAATATGATCAGTGGGGGAAAATACTTAAGGGGAAGGAACTGAGAACAAGATTGATTTCACCTACATTTAGCTGTCCTCAATTTAATCTCTTAGATGAGAGAGATTAATCACCCCCTAGAGGTGCTTATACATTGACTGGAGAGAGCCCCACATTATTAGCTTGAGCCAGACATATCATTTTCTGACAGCTCAAACTCAGTGGGACTAATCCTGCCCCAGTTCCTGCCTCTTCTCTTCCAGCGGAGGAGCTGGTATTGGCAGCTCTGAATGAGGACTGTCGGCTCCATGGAGCTTCAAATCCCAGCCGGGCCAGCAGATTCTGAAGAATTGAATGGTTTGCTTGTCTAGTAGTAGCAAAGAGATAAATACCAGTTTATTATGCTATTTGTTCAAAACTTCAGGTCTTGAATATGGGTGGCTTGGTTGTAAGTTAAATTTGGATGCAGGAATAGCAGAAGTCCAGAACAGCAGACCATCTAACTCCATATCCTGTCCCTGGGGAAGTTCAATAGCATGCTCCATGGAAAACAGGTGAGAATCAAGCACACATCAAGTGATACTTCCCCAATATACTCCCCCAGTGTCATGTAATCAGGTTAAGGATTACCTCACGCAGAGGAGATAACTTGGAGTTGTTCATGTTTTGACTGCCTAAATGATTTGGATCTTGTGAAAACCAAGCTTGGCAGGAATAAAGCCTTTGTCGTAGCATATGTCTACAATACTATGAGGGGAAGAGCTTAAGGGATGGCTGGAATTAATGTAGACATATCTTGGATAAGTGAAATGTTGGTAACTTTTTCTCTGTAAGCAGTGTAGTTTTTGTGACATGAATCTCAACAGAGGCTAACTACATTCCCATCTATGATTTGGCATGTGCTGAAGTAACCATGAAGAGCTGACTGGATGAAAGCTACCTGGAGTTTGTATTTAACCTCTGAACAAAAAAGTGCATTATGCAGAGTAGAAGGAATACCTTTTAAAAGTTTATCTTCTTCTGGAGTATCTTCGTTTCATTTGCAGATAATTTCCAGATTCAGACAAACTTTGCCAACATGTGGCTGAACTTGCAGCGAGGTTGTTACTACACTGTCAGCAGTTTCACAGGTAACAGTACCACTGACCTCACTGTAGCATCCAGACACGCAAAACATAAAGTATAATCCATGTGGATACACATTAAAATGAGATGTGGCAAAGAACACCTCCTGACAGTGGCAGCCCAGCCGTGAAGATCCATCTTTTGATTCCGGCAGACCTCTGCCTGATTTCCAAAGCCGAGTCAGGCTTGTAGTGAATGCAGCTGGAGATGTAACTGAGTAGTCTGGTCCAACTGAAGCCTGGCAATTAAATCTGCAGGCTGCAGGCCTGATTGCTTTCTGGAAGAACCAATTTGGTTAGCTCATTTTCATGGGAGTGCTTGCATAGGTAGAGGTACCCATATAACTATGGATACACACGAAAGATCAAGAAAGCATACACTGAGGTAAAAAGACAGAAAGGGTTTGCCTCTGTGAAAATCAGGGCCTTTTCATATCTCTGCTTGACACAAAAGTAAGATTCCTAGCTTGTACTATATATAAAAAGAAAAAATAGAAGAAAAATTAACTATATATATATGTATAAATCAAATCAATTAATTAATTAAGGTTTCCTCACAAGTTTAAGTAAAGTTTAGGTGTAGAGAATTATAATAGATAATGTTTATATAGAATAGAGATGATGACAATGATGGGACTGTATGGTTGTAGAAGCATCACAAGACCAGAGGAGGAGAAGGAGAAAGAAGAGCTAATTGAAGGTCTCATGAAACTCACAGGACGATGAATAACATCTCAGAATGGTGGGACAGGATGCAGAGGCAGAAGATGACATCCATTGTCAGGCCATAGACACCACAAAAAAGAAAGATCCCAAAGTCACACATGGCATCCAAGCTAAGAACAACCTTGGAGATACGGAGAGGTCTCAACAGCATTTATTCTTTGTCCTCTGTGTCACTGCAAAGAATACTGGATAGTTCACCTGGATACAAGTGTCTTGGTGTCTGAGTACAGACTACTTAGATACACATGCCTTGGTGTTTGAGAGCATGTGGGTCTGGCAGTTGTGAATGAGCGAAATTGATTTTGTTTCCATTTTCATTCATAATAAAATCACGTTCCTTCCCTATAAGTTCTTGCATTAATACTTGTTGCAGTGCTGCAACAGTATTGCAATACATAGGCTGCAATTACAAGGGAAAGAATCCACATTTGATTTGAACCACAGACACCCATGTGTATCAGATGTGAAAATTTAAACGTCTTCTTATGTTTTTCAGAGAAGAATATATGCTTTTAATTCCTTGAAAATAAAATCTATTTGAAACAAGGCTAATTTTCATTTCCACTGATTTAATATGGTATCTTGAGTAGCTAAAATAGAAGAAAAAGCTGTAAAAAAAAGTGTTGGTGGTGGTAGTGTCTTGTATGAAGGGTAGGTTTTTATCTTCTGCAGGAGAAAACCTCTATTTCCTGACCTGCTTATATTATTGAATGGAACAGAAGTTAGCTCCCCCTCCCAACTCTGTGCAGACAAATACCTTTTTCAGGGTCAGCACTTCAGCACATATTTGTTCAAGCTTGCATTGCTGGCTAAATATGTTGAATTCAACTATATGCAGAAGCACTTTCTTCGGTTGCAATCTCAGATTTGTACTTCTGAAAAAAAGTAGTAAAAAATCCGTTTGTCAGTGAGGTCAGCAGTTTTGATTCCAATTATTGAGAATGGGGGACTGATCTGTGTAAGAAGCTGCCATTTTGCATAATGTTTTCAGAGTAGAAACACATTTTATTACCTTCTAAATCTACTGCACAAGACCAAATTAATCTCTGGCACACACGAAGAATTAATATGATCCATTACCTTTTTTTTCCCCTGCAAATCAAAATGTAGCATCTTTTTTTTATTCAGTTCTAGAAAAGCTGAGCAAATAAGTAAATTTTTTAATGATATAAAATTGATTTATAGGTGACATAAGTAATGTATAGACAAAGGAGGACCATAACCTCTTAAAAATATGTAAAGTAACAGACATACAAAAGGTTTATGAACTTTCTGTTGTTCATTACTCTACTGGATGTACAGAAAATACTTATGGTATAACTCTGTCCTGACTTGCAGATGATACTTGTTACTTTGGTAAATACTGTTTTTTATCAATAAATATGAATGCTAAATGGAGAGGAAGATTGGAAATGGTGGAAAAAGTACCACTGTATGTTTAAAGGCCTGGACGTAGGACACCACGTAAGCATATATGAATAACGTCCTGTTTAGAAGCATACATGTTGCCTGAAGTTCTCTCCATCTAATTCAAGCGTAAGTCCAGTAAAGCATATGCTCAAAAAACATTGTCCTGGCTGGGCATGCTTTTTGGGTGAAAGCCAAGATTCTTACAAGGGTTTGAACCTGGACACATGGCACCCCACAGGACCAATTCCCTAGGCTCAGTTACAGTTCCTTGTCCACAAACTTCTGAACACAGTACTTGTTTGGGCAGGGATAGGTGTGGTATAGCTAGTATGGGTCTATGTTTTGGAATTGTCCTGAAAACAGTGTTAATAACAAATTGCTCTTTTAGTTATTGCTGAGCAGCGCTTGCACGGCATCAAGGCTTTTCCTGCTCCTCACACTGCCCCACCAGTGAGTAGGCTGGGAGTGCACAAGAACTTGGGAAAGGACACAGCTTGGACAGCTGACCCAAATTGACCAAAAAGATATCTCATACCGTATCATTTCATGCTCAGCAATAAAATCTGCAGGGAAGCAGGAGGAAGGGGGGGATGTTTGAAGCTATGATGTTTGTCTTCCCAAGTAGCCATTGCGCATGATGAAACCCTACTTTCCTAGGGATGGTTGAACACCTGACTGCTGCTGGGAAGTGGTGAATGAATTCCCTGTTTTGCTTTACTTGTGTGTGTGTAGCCTTTACCTATTAAACTGTCTTTATCTCAACCCACAAGTTCTTTGCATTTCTAGCCTTCCAATTCTCTCCTCCGTTGTGCTGTGGAGGGAGTGAAGAAGAGACTATGTGGTGCTTAGGTACCTGTTGGGGTTAAACCACAGAAATCCAATTCTCTATCAGTCAGAAAGCAGTTCAAGCCTTTAGATCTCTGAAAGACATCACATGCAGGCATGTTAATTCCCATTGTTCAACAGTGGTTTATCACAGAATGACTTAATTTCAGCAGTCACAGGATCATCATCATGCTGTGGTTAAAATGGTCCGTGGTCAAATCAAAGCAAACTTACCTGCTGACCTGTTTTTCCTTCCACTTACTCTTTACAAATCATGATTATATATGTTAAAATTCAGGGAGCAGCTCCAATTAACATAAAGGCAACACAGATGAACTTGAAATAGTATCTGTAATCTTCACAAAGCTACAATTGTCTAATTTAAATGTATATACTTCCCATACCTTGTAAATTAACCCCTGTTTGAGTATATCTTTAACCATTTGCCAGGATAAGTTTAAAATGGTCTTCATGTTTTATATATTAAAGAATATTTAACTTATTTGGGGATTTAATTTTGGATGGAAATATTTCAGTAGTAATTATTTTGGTAGAACATGTGTTATTTTGCATTCAGAGACTATAAACCAGATTCTAGAAATGTATTTAAGGCATTGGTCCAGGTCCCACTATTAGCTAGAGTGAAATATATGGGGGAGACCCCAGCTGAGTAGGCAGCAACTTTAAAAAAGCCATACATCTGGTATCTGATAACAGAATCTGAATCAAAACCATTTTCTTCTCTAGGAAATGAAGTAAAACTTTTGTTTACTATGATACTGAACAGACTGAAATTAGATTAATGTCTGTGCTCCCTCAGTTGCCCCGAGCACGTAAGCATGTATTCATTGTTAAGACCACAGACTCAGAGATTGCACTGACTTTAGCATGTTGTGTAATTCATGCTGCGCAACTGAGGTTTTGTTGCTCAAAACAAGGCAAGATGTTGATTCCAAGTTATGGTAAAAAGCACCAGTAAAAATATGTTAAACAGAAAAATCAGGCATTGGTAGACTTCAGAGTTTGGTCACAGTTAACATGAGCTTTTAAACTGCATCTTTGTGGAAGTAATAGTCATCACTGTAGTTGTGATAATGTCAGAGTTTTTTGAGGTGAAGTTTATGGGTAACTGTGCACCAGATGTCCTGAGTCATAATGAATTCTTTCAGCGTTTCTCATAATAGCATTAATTAGGATACATTTTGTGGGCATTAGTGAAGCTATCACAAGTATTTTCCAGACATTTTATCATAATTTAGCATTAGTCAGGCATGAGTTAATGGACACCAAAGGTTTTATTCCCTTAAAAATCCCTTCTTGTTTTGTGAGTCCCATTGCTATTATATAATTTAATATTCATTTTCACTACACTAATCATGGGGTATTGATTTAGATATTGCACATTACCACTGGGACTGCATTTTAATTCAGTGTTAGTGTAGCATTAAAATGTAAAACAAAAGGGTTAACATTTTAAGTTAAAAGTCCGCCTAAAATCTTTCCATTTGGTGAAATTCTGCTGCCCCCACTGAGTCAAGAAGTCAATCCAGATCTTGCTTAAGGGTGCAGACTTGTAAACAAATGTCATGATACTTTTTATTTTAGCAACCAAAAGTATTTCTGAAGTATTTAGATTTAAGTACAACAAAGATCTTTGCAAGAACTAAGGGCCTTGCTTCCTGAAGATAATGGGATGTTCGCCTTTGATTTCATTAGCTACAAAACCAAGTCCAAAGATTTTGCCATCTGTGTAAATATCAAAGTGATGTTGTTTCACATCCTGAGGAGACTCCAGCTAAACGTAATCTTCCCTACAGTGGACTCTTCTTCTACATTCAAGCCACAAAGCAAATGACCAAAGAGAAAGGTCATACTGAGAAAAAACAGCTCCTGTCTTTCCCCATACTTTACACCTGTGTATTGCCCATCATGGTGTCAATGTGTCATGTGTGAACAGACTACAGAATACTTGCTCTGAGCATACAACAATCGTGCTAGTGAAAATTCCACAGCTGTGGCTTACAGGAAAGTGCCCTTGATATACTTAAGATTTCTTTTCCCCAAGCCTACTGCAGTCTTACTGAAGTCTCTTAAAATACAGCTGTAAATACCAATTATCTGCACATCAGCTGATATTTATTACTCAAGAGAATTTCCCCATTCATGCCAATCTGTCAAAGTTTATGCTCATTAGAGCTTGTATACCTTTCATTTTTAAGAAAAAATGAAATGTAGTCACTATAATTAGACTTTAAGAAAACTATTAAAAAAAATGGGAAGTCTTTTGCTGAGTTGTGGCCATGGTAATTCAGACAGCAGCTCACTGCTGAGTACAATCTACTTTTCTCCCATTCATTTTGGTTATCAGATGCTCTTGTGACATTAGCATTACTGAAGGGGAAAAAAAAATAATGACCTTGAAGTTGCTGTCATCAGAGGGGAGAAATAAAGAAACTTTTTACACTGTCCAATTTTAAACATGTTAACTTTGTTTCCTAACTGGCAGCAGTGCAAAAGATTATTAGAAACTCAATGTGCTGAAGAATAGAGATATACACCAGATGCATGTATTTTAAACCAGTTCAAATGGTATATCCTAAAAGCGCTCCAATAGTTCTTCAGGACCTCTTATTCATCTAAAGTACCCACATTTCTTTCTTGGAACAAGAAAATGGCTGGATAATATAGGGGTAGAGCGAAAGTGAAGATATACAAAAGAGTCAAAATGGGGGAAAAAAATCTTAGTTTGTGTGTGGGACAAGGCCAAAATTCTTTCCAGAATGTTTACAAAGATGTTTACAGATGCATCAGTTCTAATAAAAATCATGAGTCTAGACCCTGGGCCCTTTCTGCCCTGGGACAGAAAGCTTAATCTGATATTTCAAAAACAAATCATCCTGAGCAGAGAAATAACAACCATGCAGCTGCTGGGCACCACACGCTCTCCAGCTTCCCCCACCCCATCTCCCCACCTCAACCTGCTTTGTCTGCTAAAACAGTGATATATGGAACCCATAGTACGACTCGGTGTTCATCCATCTAGTTTCCAGATTGCAGTTCTCCACTTGCACTTCCTGGCTGGGTAGCAACTACTGAGATCAGGTAACAGAGCTCAGTGAGGTCTCACATTTGTACATTTCAAAATCTGTGGTCAGCAGTGCAGTGCTAAGCCTAGCAAGCTGCAGAGCAATTCCTTGCTGGTGTTAGTGAAAGTGTCTTAAGACCTCCCCGCAGGACAGAGTGAGGAAGAGAAATGAGAGTTATTACACTAGATGAGAAGAGATGGGAAAAAGATGTGAGGAGAGGTAGAGAAGCAAGGACACATCTGAATGAGCCATTCGTTTCCCAGACTGCCTTGTGTTCTTGTTTGTCAAGAAGATTAGGATTTGTTGCAGCCTTGCTAGACACTGGGCCTATTTACGTTTCTTCACTGACACACTATTGTCCTGCTAACATCTTTATAATCCTGTTCTCATGAGTCATGCTTTGGTCCAGGGAACATAGGAAAATCAGAATTACAGAACAGTTATGGAAATGGAACTGTTTTATGAATTTTTATGAAAGGCTAAAATATTTTACAAAAACTGACACAAACTTTATAAAGCATCATTTCTTAGATGTAGTTTATCAAGGATGCCGACAACTTTGTAGTACTGAATGCTATACGACGCACATCATCACCACAAAAAGTCTGTTTTCACAGTCTGAAAATGTGAATATTTAAGAATATAAGAACATAAGAATATCTGTTTAAGTATTTGATATAAATACTCTGTTCAATATAAATACTCTCCACCGCATTCTTCTTCAGATATGCTTATACTTTTAAACTCAAGTACTGTTTTTCTGTGCATGCTGTTCTTGATGAAGCTAACATTTGTTGTAGGTTAGAAAATCTCCTTTTTAGGTTAAAAATATGTGTGAGTTCAGTATTATCAGAAACAGGTCCATAATAATGCTGCATGAAATATATTGTTCTAGACTGCATCATCTGGCCAGCCAGATCAGCTCTCTTTTCTACTGCTGGCCAGTGAAAATCTGCAGAAGTATACGTGTAAAATCCTACAGAAAAATTGGAATTGAAGTTCAGTACCAACCTGGAATGCTTTTTTCACTGTTACTACTATTTTATACTTCAGAGCTGCTCCTGCAGCTTTGGGAGAGCAAATAATGATCAACAATGATTAAAGTCTTTGTATTTATGAATACCTGACTGGTAGATACAGACTGCTATTTTGCACCAGAGTTAACTACGGGAAACTTTTCTTAAACATCTGGAAAAGTGGCCTGAAATGACAGTCTTTCATAAGTCAAGCCCGTGATGTGTATAGACAAAAAATTCACTGTATGCCATGTGTCATACAGCAAAAAACCAGGCATCTATATAAAACTTCAGGGCTTTAGCATTTTGCTTAGACTGCTATTACTCTACTACCAGGGTGAAATCCTGGTGTTCAAGGCTGTATGATGAGCCATTGATTCACTGTAGCAGCATGCTATGAATTTCATCACACTACGTTGCATCACTTCTGAGTCTTCTGCAGTCCTTTTCAAAGTCTTGACATCTGACAAGAGATTTACTTCAGCCATCAGAACATCAATAACATATGGTTCAAGGGTTATGCTTCGAACACAAGAATTGAAAATGTCTTGTAATCCCCACCCAAACATAGCACTGAGCAAGGACCTAACAGACACTGATTTTTGCTGGAAGTCCAGGATTTCTTTTACCACAGTCTCATTATACACAAAGCCTTCGATTCTCTTGGGAATATATGCTCAGCAGGCTGATGGATTCCGCACTTTCTTCACCACCCAGCCAGTCACTAACATGTAGGACTGGCTTCCTTGAGCTCTACTATTTGATAAGTGGTTTAGCAGCAAACATCTTGTACAACATTTGTTACTGATGAATTTTCAACTGAACCATGTCTGTTTCTGTATTATGTTCTCTAAACTTCTCAATCACAGTGTGGTTTAGACTGTGGAAACAGTTCCACATGGCATCTGAGAACAGATCAGAACATAATGTTCTGGTTGACAACATCTGGAAGCTCAGAGTAACGCTACCTAAAGAGGAAACAGTTAAAACTTATTGTTGGGCTTGAGGCACAGTAACAATCATGCTGGACTTCCCAGAGCCACTACATTTGTCCTTTGGCCAATGCCAGCAGAAGCTGGTTGAGGTCCCTCCTATCAGTTTTGGAAGGAGTCAGTCTTGGACCCTACTGAATGAAGACAAATGCCGCAGAGAACGAGGAATAGCTGAGAAATAAACCAAGTATTGGGGAACTAGTCTTGCAAAGGATAGTTGCTCCGGGAGGGCTTAGTCTTTAAACAAGTCTATAATATGCCACCAGTAGTTGCCTCAGTCTCATCATGGCTAGTGACAGGCAACTTAGACATCGAGGAGACAGTTGTCTATCTTGTACACAGGGAATACAGCCTGTAGTAGCTTTTCTTGCTACCTGTCTTGAATTCTCTGTAGACAGCAACTGTTTGTAGGAGGACACGGGCAGGGTTGTGCTAGGAATGCTTTCCAGCAAGCTTTGTACAATTCACCCTCTACTAACCTTCTAGATTTCACTACAGAGACGAACAGCAGAGCAGTAGTTTCAAGTCATGCTTCTGTCACCCCAGGCATATCACAGGTCAGAGCTGCACTGTTGGTGTGCAGCAACCCTCAGGCTAGGTGTGTGGTAGCACAGGAGAGGCCTACACCATGGCTTGGGTCAAAGACCTTGCCATCGGTTCGACAAGGTAGAAGTTTGTGGGTAGGTCCAGATATTACAGCAGAGCCTGTATACTTGCCCTATGTACTATGAGGCAACAGTTTTGCTTATTGAAGAATGAGTCATGGCTTGACTTGGAGTGATGCAGTGACTTTAGGGAAAGTTGCCTGGAAATTTTAATCAAAAGAAATTCTTTGGGCAGTTGTACTAACTCAAGTGCAGGAAGGATGTTTATCCTCTGTGAGAATACTGATGCACTCATTTTGGATGTGAAGGAACTTTTATTTTTCCCCTGTTCCACTTCTTAGGGCATCACCACATTAAGGGCATTCTGGTTTAGTGATGGAACAGGGTTCCTTAGTCTGGCTGGTTGCTGTTCAAAAATGGAAATCACTGACGAGGTCAATAGACGTGAGAAACAGTAACTGTAGGTTAGTGCTTTACTGCTGTGGTTAGGTAGCTTACCTGGAAAGTGGAATACCTTTTTTCCTGTTCCTGTGCCTGAAAAGCTGCCCAGCTCTGGCATAGACTGTGGAGGCCAGAACATTCTTCTGGGAGATGGGAATTTGAAACTTCTGAGTGGGAGGGGGCAGTGAACCTAAATCTCTGATACTCTTGGTAAGAGCTTAAGCACTGGGTTAATTAGAAAAAGTGACACTTCTATTTTTCAGTGTTACCTAATGAAGCTTTTAATTTCCAGTATTTTGCTTTTGTTAGAATTGTCTGCAATTTAAACAAAAATATTTCCTTTGACTCATTACAATTTTTTTCTTTTGTTTCTCTAAGAAAAGAGTTGTTTAATTTCAAGGCTAAATGCTTTGCTTGTTTGGACTAAGAACCAAAAAATCCATTATTTGCACAAAACATTAATGGAGACTAAGATCTTAACATTGAATATCACATAAAGCAAAAGAAGTTCCAAGTGCTTTGGAGGACTGGACCAGAATCCAAAAGACCTTGAAAAATTGGGAAACCAGTCCAAAATAAACAAAAAGCAGCTCAGTAAAGCCAAGCACAAAGTGGTATATTTAAGAAGGAACGATCAAACAAATGCAGATAAGCCAATAAATAATTGCTAGGCAGAAGTACCAAAAAAGGGATGACTGAGTGACAGAGCATCAACAACAATGAAGCTGTAACAACAAGAGGAAAAGATAAATCTCACTTTATGATGTATTCAGAAGTCCTTCATGGGTAAGGCACTACTTCAGCATACCTATGATGCCAAGGCCTCAGCAGGTGCATCGTGTATCATCTTTGGTGTTACAGTTCAAGAAAGATGTAGCCATCCTGGTGAACAACCCATGCCCCGCTCCCCTCCCTCCAAAAAATTAAAAAAAAAAAAAAAAAGAAATAAAAACTACACAGAAAACTGATCAGACATGGAAAAACCTCAAAGGCTGCTCGCTTTTAATACAGAACAGTGAAGGCACAAGGGCAAAGTGAATGACTTCATGTAAGACCAGTCAGACTCTTCTTCCATCAGCAGAAGGACAAAGATTGATCCCCCCTTACTTTTCATCAACATTATAGGTTATATAAATGTTAAAAAAGGGGGTGAGGGGTGTTTTATTTTCTTCACAATAAGGTGTGGCCACAGAAGGGGTTGTAGAAGCTCTCCCACTCCTTTTTTTTAATGTGATTTCTCATGCAATCCAGAGTCATGTTGGTAAGAAATGAAAACATACCGGACAGGCCTGTTTACACACCACCATGAACATAGGTCCTGACTGGGTCTTTCAACCCTGTTTGTAGCATGTGTTATACAATGAGGTGAAGGTTCACTGCAAACCATCCACAACTACAGTTCCATTGCCCAGAATGACCTCACAGGCGGATACCAAATAAGTGTTTCTGCTTGCAGCAGAAGTATGTCTGCAAAGTTGTCCCAGGGCTAGTGGTGCCTTGGTAGAGTATAGAATATGTACAGTCCCTCCAAGGCTTCTGGTGAGATTAGAATCTATTTTGTCATTGGATAGCCCATGGGTAGCAGACAAGTGGCATCTGACCACTGCAAAGAGACCTGGTCAGTGTTGGTGGATTAAGAATGGAGCAAACGATTTGGAACCACCCCTAAGTCTGAGAGATTTACATTTTCTTTCTTCTTATTGCTAACTCATTGTTGTTTCTGTCTCTTATTACTTTGTGTTCCTTTTATATCACTTGAACAGTTGAAAGGGCCCTTAAAGCCAGCATCAGTAATACTTATGCATCCTTAATTTTTCCTTTATGTGCTCAGAGAAGGGTAAAATGGATGTGGTATAAATAAGAAGGTCCAAAGTGTGAAATTAAACTCTGAAGTGGGAAAAACAAAAAAAAACCCAATCTCTCCCTGGTTTATGGCCTTCACCGATGGAAAGGAATTGGTCATAATATGAAATCTCTAGATTTGGCACCCAGAGTATATTGGGGTGGGGGTGGGGAAAGACTGTCGAATTATCCTTCAATTTTATCTATTCTTCCCTTCTTGGTTAAGAACTGCCAGGACAATATTACAGCTGTGAGGTCTGGGCAAAAGTGTCCCCAGAGCCTCATCCATGAAGTTCCTCACTGGGCAACAGGTGTTACTCTTGTTCAGCCAAAGGAAGCTGCCTTAGTCCAGGCCACAAGGGGACACAGATAGTCTGAAAACTTCCCTTTAAGGAAAGCCCATGAAGTAATATGAGTTACAACTTAGAGGAGAATAAACCCTTTTAAAACTCAATGGTTTTCTCCCATACTGAGACCAGGGTTGCCAAGACTTCTGCCCGCTGAGGCTTTTTATAGCCAGTTTCTAAATCCCTGAAAATAGGGCTTTCCAATAGAAATACTGCTACAAATAAAACAAGAGTAGTGCAAATGTGGCTGCAATAACACTTACAGGTCCCATAAAGGAGAAGGTGTTATGCAGGGGAAAGCATTCAACTGGAATTCATGTTTGGCATCACATCCACCTCACCCTTCACATCCATTATTATTTTTCAGTATTTTACACTCAGTGCAAAAAAGAGTAACTTTGGTTCCTGGGGATCTTTCAAACTTTTTGTGCCTGTTGTCTTGACGGCTTTCCTCAACTTTCCCAAAGTCAGTGGGCAAATTTTTTTATTATTATTATTTATTACACTGTATGGCAAGTAATAGAGAGGTAATCATAATTTTTTGAGCTGGAGCAGATTTTAAATATTATAAAACCAAGCAGATCTAAACACATCAAAATGACACCTCAAGAACTGAACATAATCTGTTGCAGAGTGTGTGTCTGTATTGCTCAACTCTCAAGGAAGGAACCAGGGAATAGAACTAGAAAACACTCCAGATTTCAAAATATCCTTTATTCCCATAATTATCAATGGTATAATATAACATCAAGGATTTTCGTCACTTCACATGAATAGAGCATGTTGACAGATGGAGCAACTCTGTACTGTACTAATGTTTACCTTAGGCTAGTATGGGAGGGAGAACTCACCTGACACTGATGCATATGCACATCCTGCATAGTCACTACTGTGGCACATGTGGTATCAGTACCATTTAGTGTGGGATTAATTAGTCACAAGGTAGCACTGAAGTCAAGCATTTAGCAAGATTAAGAGAGGGACTGGACATTTATACAATCAAGAGTATCAGGAAGAAGTGGGGGGAAAGAAAAATACGCCCAGGAGTTACCAGAAGGAAAAACAAAGCCTCAGATTTAAAGTACAATTTCTCCTTCACGTGAGGCATAAGGAAATAACTCCCCCTTTGGTCAACAACATTCAAGTAATGACTTCTTGCAAATGACCTGCTTAGTGCAAGGCACTACAAAAGAAATATAGGCATGCACTGGCAATTCAATGTGTGATACTGTTCCTATGCCATGATTACTGAACCTTTTAGGGTGACAGTGTGTGTACAGAAATTACACTTCTGGGAGGGAAGACAACAATAGATGTAAACTTCCCTTATTGTTTTGATCATAATAATTCCCTCTGCTGGGGGAGGAGCAAACCTCAATTGCCATGTCACAACTAACAAGGTTTTGGCTTTACACCTCCAGAGGAATGCAGCACACACACATGCAGGATGGAATAATGGATAGATCTGAAAATGCTTTTGGTCATGATGCCTTGCAAGGAGTCAAACAGAGGGCAGAAATGTGCCTTCTGAAAGTTCATCTCAACAGGAGCTGCAAATCTCACCGTCCCAATGCTGGTTAGAGCAGCTTTAGGGGCTGTTGCACCCATCACAGACCTCCCGCTTGTTGCACTGTACTTGCAGCCCTATGGCAACTGAGGGCTAAGGACTTAGTCCTGCTCTGCTCCCAGTCACTTTCTCTGCATGAAGGTGTGCATCAGGGCAACATAGTGTTGCTTTGAGGATTTTTGAACTACATGACTTCTCACTTAGCTTGCAGCACCTCCTCCTGAATGGTCTTCCTGTGCTGACTAAAATGTCATACAGAACCTGCTCTGGATATTAACTGTTCCCTAGGCTTCTATGATAGAAAGCTGGGGAGATGCTTTGGCATTGTGGACCTTCAGGAACCTTGATACCCGTGAGAATCTGAGTGCAGAGGTGAACCTAGGTACACCAGTTTTTAATATTAGGTCAAAAATATCTGCTTTGGTTTTCCTCTTATTAACCTCTTGCTTAAGAGGAGGCATGCCTGTACTGTGCTAGTGTACCTCTGCATTAACACAAACACAGAGGGGCAACCCCCCTAACAGCCATGGTACTGTGGCTGTGGATAGGAGTTTAAGATCTTTCATACAGTAGCCTTATCAGGCAGATCCCAACTTGCAATATTTTTGGCTTTTGCCACAGAATAACTTTGATGCCTGTGTTACATACCCTTGCTGTATTCAGCTACCTTTATCACACGTGGAAGAGGTTATTCAGAGACCTAGTTTGGTGCCACCTGGGATATTAAAAAGCCAAAAATCCCCTTTCAGACTGAAGAGTTACACACTGACCCAGGGTTATAAATCTGTAAAACATAAATAGGCACCCCATACATTGCCTCTATATGTCTAAAGTTTTGTGTAATCCCCACAGCGATATTAGGTTTTATTTTTATGTTTTTCTGAATTTCATTAGATTTCTTTTTTATTGCCAGATTTATTTGCCAAAACAATGAACAGAATGGTTATTATAATCATTCAGTCTTCTTTACAGAACAGTTAGTAGTTTTGAGGGGCATTTTTGGGTATATTAGATTATCGTCTCAAGAAGTAACTGAGAACTTAAAGGAAAAGTTGAAAGAATTTAGGAATCACAAGACAAATAGAAAATTAACCACAAACTCAACAAGATGAAGGCTGGAATAAAATCAATGCCTTTAAGCTTTGTTTCCTGTTACTGTTAGAGAATCCATCTTGGGAACTTGGGAAAGTATACTTTACAGGGATACACAAAGAAAACACATTAACAACTACTCTTTTTGGTTTAACAAAGAATTGTACAAAGGTTCTAATAAGCCTCATTAGAACTATAACTAATAAGTGGAACGTTTTCAGCATTCAAGGCCTTCCCTGTAGGGATAGGTCACTGAAAAAAAATCTTTTTGTGTTAAATTCTTTTGTTTACTTCACATCTTCTTTAGTCTTCTAATCTTAACTTGTAGTGTAAAGATGGATTTTCAACACTCTCTAAAACATGTCAACTCCGTTTTTCCATTGATGTGCATTGTACATCTAGAACTTCAAGTGACTGACGCTCCCAGCCTTCATAAAAATCAATGAAGGGGTATATTTTTATTCTCAAGCTTTCAGTGGAAAAGAAGACTACGTATCTAGAAACATAAGTTAATGTAACTTAATGCTAACAAGTTTCAATGCTGTAAATTGGGGAAATCGAAACTGTGCATGGGAAGGGTTATTTTCTGCAAGAAGCTCAGTGTAGTTTGTAAGATTTTTCTTTTAATGCCCAGATACATCAGGTGAGATTTTCCTGTACCTGTAGAAATGTACGTTTAGGTTTGTTCTCTTTAGACTTGCTTGTAATTAATGGAAAGAAATAGACAATTCAGGGCATGATTAATCTTAAGGTTTTGATATCTTTCCCTGTGCACATTTCTCCCAACGACAAAGTATGTGCACATCAAATATTTATTTAGTGTTGAGATGCCAACACCTATGTTTGCACAAATTCTTGAGAGCAAATACTCATATTTGCATTTGCAATATCCAGAGCAAGAGTTGGAGTGCATACGCATATCTGTGTGTGCAAATGAAAGTACAGGTCTCTACAAGGCAGCCAATGCCTGAGATACTCACACTACCATGATTAGTGGAGAAGAGGGTAGGAACTTAAGGTCCATTCCTTCCTCCATGGGAAGGAATGGGGAGCAAAGGGAAAGAAAATGATCCTCCAAGATGCTTCCTAAGGAAGAAAGAGTCAAATTCCCCCTGAGGTGAAAGGCAGAGCAACTCCACAGCTCTGTTAACTTCATAGTAAATGTTTCACACCTCTGTAAAAAGACCTAAGTGATGGGACTTTAATTTTCACTTTTAAGAACATACATGTGTCAAGCTTTTGCATTTATACAAATCTGGAGCTGTTCAGCACTACGGACTGGAGGACTGAGAGCATCAGGGTTTACCAAGGAGCAAAAAGAAGACATCACCATCAGAGTCTGTTTGACCTCCTCAGGGTAGCACATCTGTAAACAAGGACAGTGTTAGGTTTTGGACTGCAAAAATTATTCTGGGTCTTCTGTTAGGTATTTCTATCTTTCAGAATGCACACTTCAGCTATGCTTGGTGGATTAGAAGGAAAGGAAAGATTTGTGCTGTAATACAATCTTATAATAAGCAGTATTGTATCATAACTCTTGAACGTAGCAATACATTTGGAAAACATTAAGCAGTTTGTAAGTCGCTACCCAGAGCAATTTTGGTATTTTGTTTTTCTTTTCAAGAATGTACTAAAATTACAAATATCTTCATTTCTAGCGAAGACTATGTTTAGTGTTTGTGGACCGATCCACTTAAGAGAGTTTAGTTTTAAGGCACAGGAAATGCAGTTATTTACATCCAGTTGACCTCTTCAGGTTCAGTGGACTTCTACAAAAGGACCAAAGGGATAAATTTGTTGTCTGGCTGCTATATCTAAAGCCATGAGTCAGCCAACACTTAATTCTGTCTTCCACAGGAATCTATCTAGTCTGAAGAGCTAATGTGTGGTAACCCACAGGAGGTACAAGCCTGGATAGGGAGGATTAAGTGTCGCTTCAGGAGGATAAGACATCCTCAAGACCTGCTAACAGACTGCGAACTGCAAATGCCTCTGTCTTCAATTGTAAGTTTCCACATCTGTTAATATGAGCTATAAACCTGTCCTCTGACATGTACATGCTACTTGCATTTGACGCCAGTTTACCCTCCAGGACCTGAAATGGACCCACTAGGACTTGAGTATCATACAGTATAATAAGACTGATAACAAAATACAAGTAGTTGCATTCCTTTCCAGGCTTTTCTCAGAATCCCCATAATGCCTACCTCCATTGCAATATAGTTTCATGACAAGTCCCGGTATTTTTGGCAGAATATAGAAACTTGTCTCTGTGTCTTTATTGTCAGGATAATCCTCTTAAAACCTTTTTTAAATCTCTGAAAGTGACTTTTTTTTTTTTTAATGGGTGGTACATGTTTTATTGTTGCAATAACCTTGGTTTTGAGCATCTAATTCCTTCCATTGGAATCTGTGATGAGGTTTATGCAGACAATCACCCTATATTGCCTGTTTACAGGTATTCTGGGGAAAAGAAGTAACTAAACCTTTTAATATTTAATAGTAAATAAATAAATGACCACATCTTCAGAAAGTAGGTGAGACTGTTTTTCTTTTTTAAAATTATTTTTTTATGGAATTAATAGGGCAAAAACCAAACACGAGATACTATTCTGACAGGCTAGAAACCAAAAAGACTGACAAGGCTCATGGTCATGCTAGTAAACAGAAATTGGGCCTGAAATGCATCCTATTTAAAACTGTAGACCAAGATTACATCGTACCTAGATTTGAGTCTAGCTCTAATTTCCAGAGGTCAAAGTTTGTCTGGTCTGGCATTTCTAGTACTGCTCATACATCTCTGTTTCTCACTAACAACCACTAACTGCCCCATTCCTGAAAGAAACTTCACAATATAACATATTTTTCCAGAGGGCCAAATTTAGCTCCAGCAAAGTTCACAAAGGTTTTATCTCTACTTCCTTGCATAAGAGCAGCAGCAGAGAGACTGCATTACAGCTGGTGGGTGCACACTTGATATGCCTATTCCTACTAACCCCCTTCACAACATTACCGGTGAGCTGTGGTACTGGGAGTTTCTGCAGTTCAGGGTTTATAACAAGCCACACTGTCCTCATCAATTTGGCTTCTCATCATGGAATGGTTCTACCAATCCAGGCCCTCCACATGCCAGAGGGAGGGGGGAAAGTTCAATCATGGAAGCCTTGCAGCCCTTACCCATCCACAGTACTTTTTAACACAGTACCCATCCACATCTTTTTTAACTCAGAATTTCTGTGTTCCTGCTTTCCTCAGGCACTGCCCTCTCAAGAAAGTAATTTCTGCTGCTAGGCCATCTGCACTCCCCCTGGCTGGGGACAAAAGCTCCTTAACAATCACCATGGCAGGGTTATCTGATAGCCATTAAATGTACTCCAGATTAACAGAGCAAATACTTCTGAGACTACTTGATGTCTTTGCAATAAAAGACTGAACTGTGGCAAATCTGGAACTTGGTGCTGGCGTTTCTGCGTTAACACTCAGGTGTCATTTAAATACCCCGGCTTCCCAGCACTGCAGTCTGTGCTCGGAGGGGAGTGGGAGGCAGACAGTGTCGTCAAGGGGCTCTGGCACTATTAGTGGAAAAAAGACACATTCTGGTTACCTAAATGTAGTGTCTGACTGCATGTCAGTGTGTATCGTGATCCTTTCAAAGGCAAGGTAGCTCCATCTTATTTTTGCATTTCCTGCTGTTTAAAGGAATACTCTTCCTTCCTTCTTCATATGCAACACCTACAGATTGAAGTATTTTTTATCATTTCACTTTGCTGTAAGAGATCACAAAACAGAGAAGGGTGGGACTGAGAACCTAATATCTATCCCCTTTTTCTAAGAGATTAAGGAGCTTCTGCATGTATAACTTAGGCTGCAAGTTTTCTCCACTGGGCTTCTACACTATATAGAAGAACAAGATACTCAACCTATGTCACTGCAAGTTATCACTGTAAGAGGCACAATCAAAGATATATCTTGTTCCCAAATACTAGAGATTAGGACAATCAATTGATGGATCCTTCTAACAGTTCACAAGTAACTTTTTTCTTAAAGCTCTGTTTTCTTATTAGCTGGAAGAAGAAAAACGTATTTGTCACCTGGCAGAACAAATCCTAGAGCTGAACACACAGAATTTCTTCTGGAAGAATCCCATGTCCTCTGGGAGAAGACATGCTGTGGACAACCCTTGTTTGGAGCTGTGGTACCCTTTGTTCTGGTTGAGGACCCTGTTGTGGCAGTCTTGCACAAGCACAGAGCTTGTTACCTCAGCAGAGTGAGAATGAGCTCCTCCTCCCTCAGAACTAACAGTCAGAGATCTCTTCAGCTGTATTTATATCCAGGGCTGCTGCTCAGACTTGGGACCTTTGTTTTGGCTGCTGAGATATCCTACCACCCAAGTACATGGAAACATGATTAATGAATGTTTGGCTTATGCTTCATGTTACATCAGCCCTCCCCGTTCAGCCTGGGATGACAGGCTAGGATTTCCCTCTCCTGTTCACTGTCTGCTAAACAGTCCTGGTTATTGATTTTTAAACTATGTTTTCCCACAAATCCTGAGAATTATGTTTTCCCTTTAGATCCATTGGTCAGTTCTCATTTACACTTGCAGCTTTCTGAAAAGTAGTCTCAGGCTGAAACCATCAAAGAAAACTGCAGAACTTAGGTGCTCCTATTTAAAAGAACCTTAATTCCTTTGGGCTTCCCTGAGCTTTGTCTCAGTTTTAAAACCCCTGAAAAAGCCAAGTGCACATACACACACGATGATGCCTGACCAGCTATAGATGATGGAGACATTATACCCTCTAGTGGCAGGAATATACGTCACTCATGAACAACTGCTGCTCAGACCACCTCTCTGTTTTGGGAGAAGTGTTCCAGGATGGAGGCTGAAAGAGGCAACGAAGCAGATATTGAATATGACTTAACCTCTTGTGGAGCAGGCATCAGGCAGTGTCCTTTATAACAGATGATTGGCATCTCAAGGTTCAAATAAAATTATTTGGCCAGACAAATGGGTGCTAACACATCAAATTCTTGTACTTGATGGTATGAAGAGTCCCCTTTATTGCTGATTAGTTCAACACAACATTAAACCAGGAATAACTGCAGTGAAACCACTTTTTCATTTTTCTTTTTCTCTTTGTTTTTGTTCTTACATAGTCTCATTTATTAACCCAGAATTACCTCTAACAGTATGAAATAATGCAGCCAAATATTAAACATGTTTCATGCTTGGTTATCAGCAATATATCCTGCAGTGTTAAAAAATTCTGGAGGAAGCAAAGTATCCTAGGTTTGGGCTTTATTAAAAATATAAACATAAAAATTTACCGAGAACAGGAAAGGTTTATTACCTGACATTTGATATCATATGCCTCTAGGTATTTTTGTTCTTATACAACAACAGTTGTTTCAGCAAAGCAATGGGAGGGATAAGCATGTTTAATTCACGCCTGCTAATATGTAGTAGGTGGCAGAAAGCCACTTATGAATTTGCTATTGAAAGTCTGGTGTTTGGGGTTTGCTAAGTTATTTGCCGGAGGGTAGGATGACATTCCTGTGGCATGTGCGCTCTTGAATTTCACATAAAACACTCCTTTTTGCCTAAAACCAGAATTTAAAAAAAAAAAAAAAGGGAAAAAACCTGCAACTTCAAAAACCAGTAATTGATAGTAAAAGGTAATATGTCTTTAACTGGATTCTGCTCTGTGGTGAAGCATATATTGCTTCTAAGGTTTAGTAGTGGCATACCAGTGTTATAACCATTAATTTAGAAACACACATTAATTACCTCAATGCTGAATCAATTTAACCATTCCATTTTCAGATTCCACATAATTCCAAGCAAAGTCATCTCAGTAATGCTCAAAATCACAGTTTTGTTGTTGTTACACATTAGTCCATTTCACTCTGCTGTCCTGCAAGAACCAATTAAGTCAAAACTTTGTAATTAATTAAAGGTCTCTGACTAATTTCTGCTTCCCCATTTCAGGGTTCCTATGAAGAAGGAGATTTACTGAAAGGCAATGGTTGTTTTTGTTGTTTCTTCTGCTCTTGCTGTGGGCAAGAATGCTTCAGTAAACCTTATCACCACAGGCACACTGTTCTTCAGTAATTATTGCACATTTGCTCGTGTATCAGACAACTAAACAAAGCAGTAGTTTACAGGTTGGACTTCCTAATCATTGTTTTGCTCATTTAAAAGCAACATAGATTGCATAGATCTCCTCAGCTATAATCTTGTTTTCTTGTCAAAGCCCAGATTAACTAATATATGCTCGTGTAGAAATAAAACACAGAGTTTTTAAAGATCTCTTTTCCAAAGCCGTGCTAATGGTCCAGGTGGGAGCACAGGGCTACAAGCTTTGGCCTCGTGGCAGGGTTGGGTTGGGGGCACACATCTGTGTGTATCCTCCATGTGGCATCCCACCAGGGAGCCAAGGGTTAAAACACAGAAAGGAGACTATTGTCTCAGTTGGTCTGCACAAAAAGACAGGAACTAACAACTATCCTAAGGGGTAAGAGTCATTGGGACAGAAAAAATTACTATTAAATGACATCTGGGGAAAGACAAGAGATCCTTTAAGGTTTCCTTTGAGGGGAAAAAGTAAGATGACCTTTCCTTTTATTAGACATCAGAGATTCTACCCAGTTCAGTGTCATGGCACAAACCCAGTACAAATCAGGCTTCAGAAGTCCTGCTGTTTGTGAAATGGCTAATTGCACAATCCACTTGGAAATCCTTAGTAAGGATAACATTATTCACTCTCTTTTATAAAATCATTCAAAATCCAGAAAAGAAATCCAGGGTCTTGGACAAGAACTAGACAATAGACACTGAGGAAACAAAAATTCACGAGGGAATTCACTATGGAAGATTCCTGGAGAAGACAAAAAAGGGATAGAGAACATCCAGCGGCAGGGTTCAGGGATGTGAAAACATGTAGGGGACGTGAGTTGAAAGGAAACAGTGCTAGAAAAAGGAAACTGAGTAGGCTACAGGTTCAAAATGCCTTTTGAAAATGTAGTTGTATTTCCAGGTAAATGTGGGCATTTCTCATAGCCTGTATTTTCTTAGATAATTAACAAAAACAGACCGTGCTCCCTTTTAAGTTATGATTCAATTAATGTCAAGGATTTGTTCCAGAATGAGACAAGTGATGCTCTTGTAGATAGATATACTGATCATTAAAAAAGACTTCACAGTCAAATAGAAGCCGCAATTATCAGTTATTGCCTTACGCTATTACTTGGAAAATTGTTAGAATAAACTGTACACCAAGCAAACTATTCTTATTTGTCTTACGCAAATGCATGTAATAAAAGTTGGAAACAAACTTCTGGCTGTATGAGACTTGTCGTCACCTGCTTCAAAGTACAGCCTTCAGTTTCTAAGGAAAGAACACATGGACAGAGCTGACATGCAAGGAAATGGAAGAGAAAGATATTTCTGATTATGGATGATCTAAATGTAGCGTCCTCTTTAGTAACCATCTTCCTTGATGTCTGAGAAGAATCTGATGTGATATTTATCTCTTGGTGGTGGGAGTAAGAAAATTCTCTTGGCCCAACACACTTGTCTTTGAATGAAGTTGCCCCTCTTTCTGGCTTCATGAACCAGCCATTCTGTGTATCCCAAGGCAGTTTCTCCTTGCTTCTATATTTTTGCTGCTAGAAACATCCCTGAAACCAGTGCTGACGTAATGTATCATGCTTCTACAGGGATAAGCCAGCTGGGTGGTAAGATGTTCCCAGAGTTCACATAAACTTGGTGTGACTTGATATGATGTCCCTCCTGTCTCCTCTTACTGCCTGACTCAGTGGGAACATGGCAGACAGGCCGCAGGTTTGAACCCATCTGACTCCTGATTGACTTTCCCATCTTTTTAATCTGCTTGCACATCATGTCTTCCAACATTGTGCTTCATGAGGGTGTACTGTGTGCAGGTGCCTAGGCACTGGCAGCGGTGGCTGCAGGTCTCAACCCATCAGTGTTTCCATCTTATTTTCTCCCCTTGTCCTGTTGAGGAGAGGGCAGTGAGAGATCATCTGGGTGGGGATCTGGCTGCAGTCCAAGCTCAACCCATCACAGGTGGTCAGGCAGAGAAGGAGCTGAGCATACTACAGCCCAGATCAATGGGGTCTATCGAAGCCTTCACTCAGTCTATGCGCAGTGCCTAGAGTTTGGGATCAAGTCACTGTCAATCTAAGTCAGCAATACAGACAGAAAACTGTTTGATGCAAATAACTGACTGTTTCAGCTTCCTTTTGACTCCACTGTCCATCCCAGTTTAGTTCTGGTCTAAGAAGCCTTTCCTTTCCTGAGATAATGGCAATTACCTAAATCCTCTGCACTAAACCCCTTAAAGAAACGTTTGACTAGAAAACAAGAGTGATATCATTAAACTACTTGGTGCCACAACTTATGGACAGATGAAGGTGAGGAATTATGCTTCTTTTTCAATGTTTCATTTTCTTCTCTAAGGGAAAAATATGTTCTCTATTTATTCTTCTCCAAGTATTGCACTACATACTCTATGGCATTTCAGAAATAATTGGTAGCAGTAACAGTAGATCTGTAAGACATTTTTGTGTCAGCACCAGTTCCACCCCCTCCCTCCATGATCAGCAAATCTGTTTTCTTTTCCAAGATCTGTTTTCCTCTCAGAAACCATTGCTAAAATCCATAATTTCTTTATCTAGCTACTTTGAGAAAGAAATGTTCTTATTCTCAACATAAATACAAGTTGTGAACAGTTTTTTCTTGAATTCTATGTATTGTTGTTACCCTGTACCCAGAATGAATTTTTAGACTTTTTTTTCATTCCCCTCCATCCCCCCTCCCTTTTTTTAATGCAGAAACACTTGCAAAGCCAATTCTCATCAGATATACAATATTCTCTGCCAGACTGAACGCCCTTTAGGCTGTGATTGCTTTTGCGTGGATCTAAAGGGCAGAAGAGCAAAGGGACCCTAACCAACTTTGGCACAAGTACTAAGCATTATGGGGTGTAGCATTTCTTTGAAGTAAGAAGTCCTTGTTCTGGTCCTACTTTCAGCATTGTTTAAGAGGGCACAGAGAAGAGCAAAAATTTACATGCATACCCCTCCCATCACGCATACCATAGTAACTGCATGCTGCAGAGCTCTGAGAAACGCTGTGCCAGCCACCGGCACAATGCCACACAGACTTCTCTCTGGAGTAATATTGCTGCTCACTGCCAATACCACAGATCCGTTCCCTAAAGGCGGTTGCTGCAGTACCCCTTGTTTTTATATTTTAAGTGTGAGGTGATGGCTCTGTCTGTGCGAGGGAGTGGGAACCATGTGAACATGCATAGGAAATTATTCTCTTGGCTCTAGGGTTGCTGTTGAACAGGGCAAGTCCAAAAGGTTTGCATTTGTTTCTAATCAACAAACCTTGCACTGTAACAAGAAACATAAGATACTCTCCTGCCACTGGCAAGGCTCGTTATACATAGAGGAGCTCACACACTGCTTTCAGAAGACCGGCTAAGAAAACAATCGGAGCAGTGTTACAACCTGCCTGCTGTACAGCATTAACATTTGACAGTGTAGTAAGTCACAAATTATTTTAAGACTTCTTCCACTTAAACTTTCTGTTACGAACTGGATCACAATTGCCTTTGAAATTTATGTTTTGCCTTTTCGGAAGAACTTTGATAGAAAGGAAGCAAACAAATAAGCCACATGGTACTCCCTTTTGTCTATTCCTTAGCCACAACAATTTAATTTCTACCAATGCCACCTCAGAAGGGAGAGAAAAAGTTTCCAGGAACAGACAAAATGTACAGCAGATTCCAAGCTGTAACAAATAAAAACCTGCTTAAAAGTCAGCTGATTTTTACTGGGCATAACGTAGACACTGAGATCCAGGGGGAAAAGAACATCTAACTGAATATATTGGCTCCACCAAGGCATTCTCAAGGTCTGGCTGGAGCTGGAACAGCCCTGGCCTTCCACAGAGGCTTTTATATCTTGACAGAAACAGATCAAGATCATTAACTTAGTTTCTTGTGTTTTATTGAAATGCTTTCCACACCATGACCTTCAAGACAGGTGGATCATGTTAAAATAAATAAATAAATAAATAGAACCACCAAACCCAACAGAAACAACAAGGAAAGCAATATGATTCTGGTTAAGAGGAGGCTTTATTAAGTATCAGAGAGTTTGCCTCACACTTTGTCTGCAACATGGGAATCCATCTATCTTTCATCAACTTACACAACATCTTTCCATTTGGAAATACTTTTTTCCTAGCTCTTCTTGCTCCTTCCCCCAAGCCCTGCACTTTCCTCCTCCTCTCTAGTTTCCAAAGTTTCTTCTTCTCTGCTCCAGTTTTCCACATTTTAAGAGTGCTGAGAACTAGCCCTACAGTGCTGTGCAGAAGCATGACATTTAGGGACTATCAGTGAACTTAACATAGAATTGATGGGAAAAAAAAACCCACATTAAAATAACAACTGCATATCTTCACCAAGATCTGTATAAGGCCTTGTTCACTGCATTTACAGCTGGTTTAAATTGCTCTTCACTCATTGAGAATTTTCTGTGAATTTAGCATGGGTCTGTTTTGCCCACCATTGCATCTTGCTACTGATGCTATTGAGAGGTGTTCCTTGCATTCAGGCAGTAAGATTCTGCAGAATAGATCTCAGTGAAACAATCTTTCCAACATCCTTATCAGATGTGAGATATGTGAGATATATGAAATATATGAGATATACAAGAACATACCACAAGTTAGAAAAGAATTACACGCCCTGAAGAGAAATTGAAATGGCTGGAAATGTTTATCTGAGAAGAGGGACAAATACAACAAGATATAACAAGCATTTGAAAAATAATTAATTGCGTGAGGTAATTACACTGCAAGCTTCTGTTTGTGATGGTCTATAACATAATAATGATGTGTGTTTAATGGTATTTAAATGCAGGAAATTTCAAAGTTATAAAAGCTTTTAAAAAATCATGCAAGGCATAAGTACAGTGAGAAGCAAGAGTCAGAGAAGCCAAAAATTTAATCAAATTCAGAATAAGATCAAATATTCATATGCATATCTGTAACCATTTGGTAACAACAGAAACGTGGTGTCACATAATACAGACCAAGATTTCAACTGGTGTTGAAAGAAGGAGAGAGGAGAGCTCTTTACCCGCAGTATCTGCCTAGTAGGTCTTTCTCAGAGACACCTGCCACATCCCTATCAAAAGTCTGTTTTCATGGCTACTGTTTCTCCTCCAGTATGTCAGCTCCTGTTTGAAGCTGAGTGAACTCAGCACTCTTTGTGACCATGCAGCACTCTTTTTCCCTGCATATCAGTATATGCTTCTACTACTGTGCATTAGGAAAGTGAGGGGGAAATAAAATCAGCAGACTAGATTTTAAACTGGTATAAATAGTTTGATCTCAAGTGATGCTGGTTGAACTACGTCTATTCGTATGGGAGTGTGTGTGGTGGGGTGTGAATGTCCATATATGAAAGGGTAGTCACTAGAAGAAGAGGTATTAAGGACCCTATAGTTCCAAGAGGATAAACTGTGAGTTTTCTTATCTTCTGTGTTTCTACTATTGAACTATACCAAAGATACTGCTGGAGTGTTGGTAGTAGGTATGCTTTTAGAGTGTGCTCATATTAAAACAAAGTCCCAGACTGCAAAAGCTATAATGGTACTTTGAAATCTCTGGACATTCAACTTCCGAAGGAGGATGTCATGCTGCAAGAAGTGCTTCAGAAGACAACAGTTCCCTGTCTCCAGATGTTCAACTCCTTTCAAAATGTATGCTGAGCTATCTTATGTTGAAATCTGAGGGGGAGGGAATCCTCAAGTTACTTGTCATGTTGTTTTCAAGACAAGGCTGGAAGGACTAAAATCAAGGGAAACCAAAAGACCTCCATCCTCAAAAAAAAAAACCAACAACAACCAAACCCCAAAGTAAAAGCCAAAAGGCCAAAAGAAATCCCTTTTAAAGGAATTACTGCATTAAATCATTTCAAACAAGACATCTGCCAGACTCCACTCCCTTGTAGTAACATAACTAGAATGATTCACTGAGTCAGGAGCTCAGAGGCTGCCAGTAACCACTGTATTTCATGAGCTTTTCAGGTTCAGTGGGAAATAGCAAATTAAGGATCAGTTAAAGTTCTTATATCCATGAGGCCTGCCATGGTATAGGGTAGGAAAGGGATCACATGTTCTTGTAATTGTGATGTCTTCAAAATGTACCATGCAGAAAGAGGGCTCAAATGGTTTGTGGAAAAAGAAGTTTCTTGATGTAACTGTATGTAACACTGCCACGCTGCTACTATGGTGACTTTGACCTGTTTTCCTCCACCCCCCACAAAAACCGTTTCAGATTGCTGGTAATGCCAGTCACATATAGCTTGTGCCTTTCGGCTCTTTCACTGGACCTGGAAATTAACAGGTGCAACACAGGTGAAAGAGGGATCCTTTTAAAGCTTTTTCTATTTAATGCACCTCCATTTAGTTCACAACAAAGCCTTTCAGAAGCTAGTATAGAATCACAAAATAATTTAGGGTGGAAAGACCTCTGGAAGTCCTGAGGCCCAGCCCCCTGAACAGACGATGTGTAAATATTGTATTATGCAGTTGCTCAGGGCTGTATCCACTCAAATTTTGAATAGGTCCAAGGATGGATGCTTCACAACCACTCTGGAAACCTGTTCCAGTGTCTGGCCACCCCTCGCAAGTTGGTCCTTTTATCTAATCAGAATGTCTTTTGCTTTAACAAGCCTTTTTATTTAAGAATCCCAGAGAAGGAAACAAACCCCTCTATTGCTTTCATAAGTCCTGTCGGAAAGTTCCTATGAAGCAACAGCTGATGTCGCATACTATATTAGACTTCTGTTTGGATTATTTTAACTTGGTCCTATTTGCCTTCCTTTGTCTTCTCTACATTGCCAGTCTTGACCTCCCTCAGCACCTACAATGCCCTGGTTTGGGGACAGAGATGTCAATGGTGATACATTTTGGTGCCAGAGCTGTTTCCCTGTGAAAGACTTCAGAGCACTGCAACCTTGGCTCGAAGGGCATGGCCTGCATTTAGAGTTGCTGGCTGTTCTCAATCCCTCCCCAAGGGAGCAGAAACCTCTCAGAAGATTAGCTCTTTACCCTGCTTCAGCTACTGGGAATTTAGCAGTAATCTAGCAGTGGTCTGGCTGGCATCAGGGTTTACATACTATTCTCAGTTGTATGTGAAAACATTGCAAACGGTTGTGTTCATACCCTGCAGTTACTACAGGTCAATACAGAGATGATGGTCTAGCCTTGACATTGTTAACTTCAGCCATGCCACTCATCATTACAACAAAAAACATCAGTTCTAATATACAGAAAACTCAAAATTTCAGTTTTCAGGGATGCCGAATAGTAGGAATATGTTGAATCTGTTTATTAACAGCAGCGAAAGTAATTAATGCAGGAGGGGAAAGTGTTTTAATGTGTACAGTTTTTAATTCTTTTTCTGACCATTTGGCAATAGTTTAGATGGTCTGGATGTTACGGCTTAAGTCATCATTCTGGACAGGGGAAAAGAATCAACACCATTAATACTGCTCAGAACAAACTAAATCATGGAAGGATTATAAAATTTGGTGATTTGTCCCTTCATCTGACTACACTGGCTGCTCCAAAATACATCATCGAAATGTGTGTATCAAACAAGACTTACCAAAACCAGAGTGAGAAGAAGAATCAGCCATCACCAACATATGACTAACCACAGTGAGACTCAATTTCTATTTTCTCCATTGAGGAAACCAAGTCTTTCACCTTCTTGGCATGTGCTGTAACACATGCACATTTGACTTTGCTGCCTTTTTTGTTCCTCCCCTAAGCTCTTAACTCTCCACAAACAAAAATATACAGAGAAATTTGAGATTTCTTCATTTCCAAACCACAAGGCTTCTATAGAGTCATTGATACTTCTGTGAGACAACTAGAAAGATTTGAAAATACTGGAAAAAGAGCTCCTTAGGAGATTTAGAATCATAGCATGGTTTAGGTTGGAAGGGATCTTAAAGATCATCTAGTTCCAACCCCCCTGCCATGGGCAGGGACACCCTCCACTAGACCCGGTTGCTCAAAGTCTCATCTTTCAGCACATGGTGACGACCTACTCCTGCACCTGGAACATTTCCTTCTTGAAGAATGTCCAGTGACTCCTTTGCCTCCCTCCCAAGGGACTCTGCCAATCAGTCTCCCAAACAGGCCAAATTCTGATCTCTGGAAGTCCAAGGTGGCATTTCTGCTGACCGCCCTCCTTACTTCTCCAAGAATCGAAAAATCTATCCTTTTGGGATTGCTGTGCCCAAGACAGCATCCAACAGTCTCAACTCCCACAAGTCCTTCTCTGTTCACAAACAGCAGGTCCAGTGAGGTGCCTTGCCTAATTGGCCCACTCACCAGCTGTGTCAGGGAGATATCTTCCACACACTCCAGGAACCTGCGAAACTGTTTCCTCTCTGCCTCAAAGTCTCTCTTTCAAACTCTAACTACTGCATTACTATCTTATGATTTACAGACTAACGATTTTTGTGTAGGGAAAAGTTTTTGGGTTTGGTTCCCAGCTTCACATTTTCATGCTGGAGAAATTTTGTCATTACATAAAAAATAATCGCAAGAAGAAAAAAGTATTTTTGAATAGATTATTAAAACTTTCTTTCATTGAGATGGTGGGTAGAGCTCACTTAACTCTATAGGATGTGCTCAGAATGCCAAACATTTAAATATGTTTTCCTTAGAAGCATGTAGGACAAGGAGGTGAATTTGAACTGCAGGGGAGGTCAGATGTATTCACCTCATTTTCTGTCCCCTGTAGATGAGTCCAGGAACTCATTCCTTTTCCTTTCTTGCAGTCTCTTGTACAATTACCTAATATGATAGTAAGGAATAAGATGCCTTTGCTCCTAGAATGCAGGAGAAGAAAACAAAAAATTTTAGAAGAAGACTTTTCTGTTGGGGCTGAGGGAATGAGGGATAAAGGACGTTTTGTAATGGTTTGGAAAGGTCCTTGAACATATTCATGTGTTAAAAATTTTTTCTCGGTTAAATCATTCAACTTCTCTTGCAGTAAATAAGGTATCATTCCCTCAAAAATGTCTTACTCCTGAAGGTATTACTTCCCTAGATGACATTCTACTGGTACAGGATAGCAAGTGTTGGGGAAACTCCTGTGCTTAGAAATCACTGAAGGTTAAATTCTCTGCTATTTTTCTTCTCTGCTAAAACCATAGTTTTAAGAAGGTGGAAGACAGTTAAAAAACCAAATACTTGGATTCTGTTTTGTGTAATCACAAAGATAATTCATGAATATACAAATACATACAGGCATGCATACATCCATACACATATATTCATATGTATAGAAAACTTTCTTAAAAATAAATGGAACAAATGTTAAATCTATGGGTGAGAAAAGCTGGTCCTGATTGCTTAATTGTGTAAAAGGATAAGAGATTAGACTGAGGCTGAGGTCCAGCTGAAAGGTAATTGAAGGCCTGTACCTGAGAAATGAAAGAAAAAGAAGTAGGAAGAGGATGAATGGGAGAAGCCAGAAGCAGAACAGAAGGGGAATATACTCTGAGTGGCTCTCAATTAGCAGAGTTGCTATTGCGGATTATTCAGATATATAATAGCAAGGGTGGTGATGTTACATTAGAGGAAAGACATGATAAATAGACTGACTTTCTTATCTTACATACTTTTTCTTTCATCTTATTCCTGGATAGTAGAAGTCTGTTATCTGAGGTGATAATCTGTGGTTTTAAGAGCTACCGAGATCTAGTATTAAAGTACAGATCACTGAAAAATGCAGTAGAAGATCTGGAGAAAAGACAATGTATGAGGTATGTATGAAAGAAAAACAGACCAGATAACTTATTGATCTGGAAATGTACCTAGGACGTATCAGGGGAAAAATTCAACCCACCACATAGCTACAGTAATAAAGGAAACTCAAGAAAGGTGGCTATCTTTATAGGGCAGATGAATATAAAGCAAAAGGATGTTGTGCTGTTAATAAAAGAGCCCACCTGCAATGCAGCAAGTAGCACTGATCACCATATCACAGACAAGGTATCACAGTCGAAAACAGCACTGGAAGAAACCCTGAAACCAACAGGAGGATGATTACCAGCTTTAAGAGGTTTGGAATACTGCCTTAAAGTTAGAAAAAAGGTTTAAAATGGAACTGCAAAGTTTTTAAAATACCTATAGTGAACAAAATATCCCACATCGCCAACATTTCTTTATAGTTTAATTTCGTTATTAAAACCATTATTATTACCTCATTTTGAAACTCTCTTATCTTTGAGGTGTTAAAAAAATGTAGTCTTTATCTGAGTTGTCTACTGCCTAAATAGACTGTTAAAAAGTATGTTAAAAAACTTATATCGTAATGATGAGCAAATTTTCTACAGGTTAATTTGAAGCGCACTTCCTAGCTTTACCATCTCCCATTCATAATAATTGATAGTATTGTAATAAAAATAAGTACTTCCTCAAAGCAGTTGCTTGCAGTTTCTTGAAATCTAAAATTCATATTTTAGTGTTGTGAAAATTACTTTTGGACTAGTATTGAACGGTAATCTTAAATTTGCTCTTAAGTTACTAAACTTTGAAACTGATGTTTTCTAGTATTTTTCAAAGGCAGCTGAAATTATAAACCTTAAATATGACCCATTTGTCAGCCTTACCTATCAAGCCAAATCTGAGGATACATATTTAATTATTCTTAAAGGTTATAATTTTATAGTTTATTTTCAAAACACGTATATTTACTCTTTTCCCTTAATTTATAACGTGATGGAGATATCAACTCTATTGTCATTACTAGACTGTAAATTCTAGATAGTGAGGATTAGGTATTCAAATACCAAGTCAAGCAGCAAGAACTTGGTATATTTTATTGAAAATCAAACTGGTGAACAAAAAAATTCAAATCACAGAATATATAATGTTAGTTTACCAATAAATGGCTGAATATGTTTGCATGAAGGACGTGTTTATGTTTACAAGTTTCTCGGGCAATACACCTCCAGTTTAGAAAGCCTTTAATAAAACCTCCATAATTCTGGGTTTGTGGGATCTACAGCTTAAATTGGAATAGTTGAAAAACCTTCTTCCCAAAAAAGTACGAGGACTGCTTTTAATTTCTATTTCTTTTTTAGGTAGCAATATTAATTTTAAATTGCTTTCAAATGTCTGATATTTTAACTAGATGGCAAGAAGCAAATTTTGAGAAGTACACCCCACCAACCCCTCCTGAATTCTCAGCTGAATGTTGGCAGAAAAATGGGGAGGGGGAAAGCATTTAACTCCCATCCCCAAGACCTACTCCCTTCATTATGAAACTAGCAGTAATCTTCCTACAGAGCAGAATACATTTCTGTGCCTTCAGCATGATGAGGGGAACTGACATGACTCATAGCAATCGGTTGTTCACCCCTGAGTGAGGGAATTGGTAACAGAGTGGCAAGTTAATGAAGAATTAGGTATTAGGTCTGGTATCTGGGAAAGATTTCTTCAGAGATTATTCAAACAAGTTAAGTTTTTCTTCTGGCAACAAAATCACACCTGAGTTGAAGGGACATCAACAAGGAGCCTAAAACCTCCTCCTGCCTGCCAACTTTTCACTCAATGACTCCAATCAAGTCAGCACAAAAAAAATGCTGCTGCACATGGATGTTGTTCAGTTTCTAAAACAAATAAACATACAACCAAATGTCTTCATCATACAAAATACTGGAGACTGAAGTCTCCACACCTGCTTGTGCAAGTAGTGTTTTACTCTGAGGACAACAAGTTCTCCAGGATGAGAGGGATCAAAGCTTTGTAGCAGCCTGGCTTTGGCTTCCAGCTCCCATCATGTTGCTGACATCTCAGGTTAAGGTCCTAGACATGTGTTTCTCTTGCCTAGTGTCTCACATACCTCTTAAATTTACTCTGGCTTTGTACACAGTTTTCCAAACATAGACTCCCCAGACTAAGCCTCTGAGCTGAGATGAAGTCATCTTCTTAATCTGCAGTAGATATTTTCCAAGGGAGATTGTCACCCCAGGAGCCTGGTGATCGGCGTGTACAGTTCAAGATCCCACATGCATTTTTCTGGGCACACAAAACCTGAAGTCTCCAAAAACGTGGTCCCTTGAAGACTTTGACTTATATTGTCTGCAGGCTCCTATCCTCCTTCAAATTAACATAAAAATCTACCTGTATATTTCTTTATCTCCCAGTCAAACATGAATGAAGACTAAGGTTCAGAAATCTGGCCAGGAACAGAACAACTTCTAAAAGCAAAGACCTGGATGCCTGAGTGCTAAATCCTGCTCTTAGTGAGTCCAGCATGCTATTTCTGTTTCTAGGAGACAGTTCCTATCCTCCCCCTAAACAAAGAGGTGTAAATTTCCAGAGTCAAATTCCCAGAGTTTGGGATTCAACCAGAAGACACAAAACAGAAAATAATCTGTTAAAACACTTGGCATAACATAACATAGGAGCATGGGAGTAAATTTTTTCCCTCTTTGGTATATGTCTTTAGTCATAAAGAGGAAAAAAAAGGAGAAGGCTATTTTCTATGACTCATGCAGAATTTCTCTTAGCTAAGGACTACTTTGTGGCCTTGTCACTCCCAGACCTTTTTTATGTAAAGACAGAGACAACCCAGAGATGTACAAAGCAATTCTTCTGAGGAGCATGGTTAGAAAAATAGTAAGTTATTCCCAGCAGTTCAACGACCTTTCTCAACAAAACAGTGGACATTTGAAACATCTGCTATGTATGCCAACCACGAGATAGTATGAAGAGAACAGGAACACAAGGTTTTATCTCTATTTTCCCTAATCTTCCTTTATTAGAACAAATCCCTGTATTCCCAGGGATTAGAGTCAGGCAAGGTCTGTTGTGCTCTCAGCCCCACTTATTTCTGGTCTTTACACTAAGGTGTAGAATATATAGTACAAAGAAATTATTTGCACCCAAATCAGAGATTAGATGTTAAATGACTCAAAGTACCATATGCCAAATACTCTTTAGTGCCTGATGAACAATTCCTGTGGGTGCTGCCCTTGGGACAGGCAAGTCACTGTCTTGAGTGCCCCAGAGCCCACAAGCTTTCAATGGGAGAAGCAAAAGGAGAGACAGCAGGCATGGAACTGTGCTTTGAACTGTCTTCATCTTGCTTGAAAATCTAGTGAAGTTCATTAGAGAAATGAGGTTTGAGGGTTTGATTGTGGGTTTTTTTCTCTTCCCAAACCACAAAGAGATGCAATTAGCTGTTGGCTAGGCAGACTGCCCACAGCTAGAGCCCTCTCAGCAGAGAACATCTTCTGTATGACACTCAAATACAGCTTTGTTTAAATTTTCAATTCATCTCTGTGCAGTTGGTTAGTTAATTGAGTTTTGCAAGCAGCAATTTACAGTTGGAGACAACACACTTTTTCCTAAACAGAAGTCACCTAGCCTCAAGGCACTGTATTCAACACTGCTATAGCTAATATATTCAGCCTGTACTGTCTACCCTCAGTGATTAGTCTTGATTATTTCAAGCTTGTTTTATAGAAGCTCCAGGTTTCTTGAAGCTGAAATTTCTCCTCAGCAAAAGTCACAGTGTAGCAGCAGCACAGGCTTGGAATGCAAAAGCCAGAGAAAATTACTGTGCCCAGCAGACACACTAAAGAAACCACGTCTTTTGTGCTCATTACCCATGAATCTTGTCACATTTTAACTATGAGAACCATGTGGGGATGTGGGTATGCTAAGTATTCCCAAATGGAGGACACAGTAAGACCAGAGCGTGATTTCCTGAAACAGTCTGTCCAAAAAGTTAGTACACAGACCCTAAACTACATCTTGGGTTCCTGTCTAAAAGGATGAGACCGTAAGCGGTCTGAGGAGCAGCTGGATGGGTATATTCTCTGTGTGTGTTGGTCCATGGGAGAGAGTATGTCAGAGCCAAACTGTAATTGGTCCAACTGAAGATCAGAACTAATTTAACTCTATGAGATATAGCCCATGCTCAAAATCAAACACCTTTGCTTTCCATGAAGCAGTAAAACAACTAGATAAGCCTTGAAATTCTGTTATCCAAAGCATTACTTCTCACTTATTCATGCTAAGAACTAAAGAGGGCTTTTAACAATCAGCTCTGATGTCTTCTCTTCCTCTTCTCCATGAGTTGTTATCATGTCTCTCTTGCTAAAGATGAACTCCTACCTAATCCTGGGTTTAAGTCCCTAAAAATGCATAAATCTTCAATGGAAAAGGGCCAGAAATCCAGACCCTCACTCTCTTGAGTGCCCTTATCACCAGCATAGAAGTCACATTTACACATTTTATCTCCCTCTTCTGAAGAACATTTAGCAAGACTATCAAAAGGGCAGCTTTAGCGATGAAGCCCATTCAGGACTAAGTGACAGGTATGGCATGCATCACAATATGGGAGACTGTCCCAGATGGGTGTTGGAGTTGAGTGTCCCAAATTCTTGGTGAGTACCCTAAATTCTAATTTTTCCAAATGGGAACCTGGGGCTTCACCATTTAAAACATGAGTAAACATTTAGGCATCTTTAAAGAGCCACAGAAGATAAACAGGGGACCATAATGGTTGAAGTTTTAGACCTAGGCACTTACAAGCAGTATTTAGGACATATGTTGGGAGAGTTGGTTGTCTGATTTATTTATTTGCATGTGTAGTGGGGAGTGATGTTGGATATGCAGGTGCTTCAGCTTTTTTCTGTTAAGTGAATACTCTACACAGCTGTTGCCCAGATGCCCTGCCAACTTCCAATAGATGTTTAAGCAAAAATACACAGAGGTGCATGAGGCACTCAGAGGTTTAGCAGTGGGCTGAAGAACAGGAAGAATGAAGACAATTAAGGAATAGGTGCTCCTATTTGTGTTTGGATTGGTGAGGATGGTAGTTCACGCTCTTTCAGACTCTCATCTAGAACTAATGGACATGGAGAAGTGGCAGGGGAAGGAAGTCACTCAAGTCCTCCCTGCTATTGAGTGAATAGTGGAACTCAGTTTTCATTCTACTCCAAGGGGGCACAAAGGTAAGGTGAGTGCTAACTTTATTTTTAATTCTTGAAGTAGCAACAGGGTTTGTGGGCAGGGCACCTGATTTGCTCTTAGGAGAGGAAAAGGGAGGAGGAAGAAAGGAATGATCATGGTGACACGCCAGTTACATGCACCTCAGCTGGGAACACCATGCCCTCCCTCAGTGCAGTTTCAACATTCAGCAGTCTCAGTCATCATTGCTCATCAGATGTTTTCTTCTTTCACTACCTGCTTTGTGAAGCTTCTAGGACTCTTAGTGGAGAAATTCTCCCTCATGAGCTACAGCTGTCTCTTTGGAAAAGGGTTTAGGCTTCTTAAGATAGACCTGTGATAAAAAAGTGTTTATCACATAGTTCTGCAATTTCTCATGTGTCTCTGATGAGTTCACCTGGCCCCTTACTCACTAATCCATCTCCCTCAGGCTGCTTTCAGCATGCCAGACCTCAGGGGAGTTTTCTGCAGGTGCCATATGTAGAAAAAAAATAAAATCATTTACCACTAAAATGTTCTCTCCTTCTGCTTTTCAGTGTAAAACTCTGGCTATGATTGGTAAAAAAATAAATTAAAAAAAAAGTCTGACAAGCTCATTATATTTGAGCTCAATATATGTCTATATTATATACAGGAACAACTTTAATGAATTAGAGGGGAGAATGACATATGTAATTTGCTTTCAGTTCTGGGCATACCCAAGAAGTTAGCTCTTAAAACTGAAATTGTCATGGTTTAATCCCAGCCAGTACCAAGTACCACATAGTCACTTGCTCACCCTCTCCCCACCCAGTGGGATGGGGAGGATAATCCAAGGAAAAGACAACAAACTCATTCTTGAGATAAAAACAATGTCATAATTGAAAATAAATGAAATAAAATAATTATACTAATATAACTAACAATACCAATAACACTAAAAATACTAATAATACTAATATTACTACTAATAATATGTAAGGAAAATAATACCACCACTACTAATAATAATAATATGTAATGAAATTAATTGAAAAGAAAACAAAAGATACGACTGCTCACCACCCACTGATGGATTCCCAGCCAGTCCCCAAGCAATGAGAGACAGAGCCCAGGAGCTCCAATACTCAGCAAGCCAGCAGAACCAGATCACTGAGAGACAGACCCAGACAGAGAGAAAGACCCCTAGCCCGCTCCCCCCCACACACTTATATACTGAGCATGAGATTTTATGGACTGAAATATTAATTTGGTCAGTTTGGATCAGCTGTCCTGGGTGTGTCCCCTCAGGTGCACAGGTGCAGTATCAACAACTAAAAAGTCCTTGACTCAATATAAACATTGCTTAGCAACAACTAAAAACATCAGTATGTTATCAATATTCTTCCAGGCACAACCAAAACATAGCTTCATGTTATCTACTGTGAGGAAAAATGAATTCCATCCCAACTAAACCCAAAACATTCTTCACCCCTTATTTCATACCTTTTATGACAGCTCATCAGCCACTAATCAATACATTCTCATTAACTACCTCTCCCCTTCCCATCCCATCCTACACAGATATCATTCCCTTAATCTAAGGACCATCTTTGCAAAATACCCATAAAATGTGCATTAAGTACATTGAGTCCATGACTTTGGGGTTCAAAGTTACAATGGTCATTCAGGACAGGAGAGGTGGAGTGTTGTCTGTGATCATTGGGTGCCGAAGCCAGGTCAGGTCAGGTCACTGCTGCACTTCTTGCAAGCCTTGTCCTCCATTTGTTCAGGTGACTTCTGCTATAGCAATTCCTATAAAACACAACTCAAACAAGGCTTATATACAGCAATTATTTGCCATCACGCAATTTAATTCATTGGCTATTTTCACCCAGAATCCAATCTCCTTGAGGCACACATCAGACTTGCCCATCTTCTCTCATTACCCACCAAGTGCGCCCAGGTCCTTGAGCAAAAGCAGCCCTACAGATGGGTTTGTCTTTGCCCAAGGCAGGAGTAACCCAGACTGTTTTTTCCCAGAGTATTTTTAACATGTGCTACAGGGACTTTATCTCCTTCTACAGTATGTAAAAGTTTTGATTGGGCAGGGCCAGCCTGATTGGCAGATCCTCTGGTGTTGACTAACCAGGTGGCTTTTGCCAAATGTGTACCCCAATGTTTGAGAGTTCCATGCCCCCATTGCTCCCAGGGTGGTCTTTAACAGGCCATTGCACCTTTGGACCTTTCCAGAAGCAGGTGCATGGTAGGGGATGTGATATACCCACTCAATGCCGTGCTCTTTGGCCCAAGTGTCTACGAGGCTGTTTTGGAAATGAGGCTGTTTTGGAAATGAGTCCCATTGTCTGATTCAATTCTTTCTAGGGTGCCGTGTCATCACAGGACTTGCTTTTCAAGGCCCAGAACTGTATTCCAGGTACTGGCATGGGGACATAGGATATGTTTCTAGCTGCCCGGTGGTTGCTTCCACCCTTGTGAGCCCATGGCATATGGCATGGTGGGTTTTGGGCAGTGTGATATAATCAACCTGCCAGGCCTGCCCATATTTGTATTTCAGCCATCGCCCCCGACACCAAAGAGGTTTTAACTGCTTGGTTTGTCTGACTGCATGACTGCAGCGAATATTTCACATTCATGGATAACATAATTTATTCTTTTTTTTTTTGGCTCTTCCTGAACTCTAAATATCTGATATCATAAAAGTTGAAGAAGTTTATAAACCCTATAAAATTTAGTGATGCAAATAAAAGAAGCAATTATAATGTGAGAAATCCAATTACATGAATATCTGTGGATGCATTTAAAACTCTACATTCCTAAACCATATTTTTCTGTTAAAAATCAAAGTAAACAGATAATATTTGCTGATAAAACAAAGCATAAATTATCTATTGCCCTCTCTTTGAAAGTTTCTAATTTGCAACTATGGAGATGATGGTGCGACAGCCATCTACAACTAATCAGAACAATCTTTCTTGAAGATCATCACACCAATTGTCTTTTTACAGAGAAGTAGCAATTATAAGCCCTGAACACTCAAATAAACTCTTTCTTCAACTTCAGGGCATAAAATTGACATAATCTGGATCATAGCCTACCACCAAATTTCCATTTTCATTAAGATTTTATATTGCATTCCAAAATTGCATTGGAATCATGTTTGGTTAAGCATCATGTTGACAGTAATAAAGTCAGAGATGCAATATTTTAAGGCAGTTATTGATATTAATATTGTGGAGTCATATTGGTAACCTCCATGGAAGAAAACAGCTGTGGTGACACACAAAGAGTTGCAGTGAATGGCTTGATGTCTGAGTGGAGCTCAGTGACGAGCAGTGTTTCTCAGGGGTCTGTATTGGGACAGGCCCTGTTCAAAATCTTCATCAGTGACATGGATGATAGGATTGAGTGCACCCTCAGCCAGTCTGTCGGCAACAGCAAACTGTGTGGTGTGTGGTGCAGTCGACATGATGAAGGGAAAGGATGACATCCAGAGAGACCTGGAGAAGCCGGCCTGTGCCAACCTAATGAAATTCATCGAGGCTAAGTGCAAGGTCCTGTACATGGGTCAGGGAAATCCCAAGAACAAGGACAGGCTGGACGGAGAATGGGTTGAGAGCAGCCCTTCCAGGAAGGACATGGGGGTACCGGTGGATGAAAAGCTGGACATGAGCCATCAGTGTGCACTGGCAACCCAGAAAGCTAACCATATCCTGGGCTGTATCAGGAGAATAATGGCCAGAAGGTCAAGGGACGGTATTTTCCCACTCCCTGAGACCCCACCTGGAATACCGCATCCAGCTCTGCGGCTCCCAACATAAGAAGGATATTGACGCATTGGAGCGAGTCGAAAGGAGAGCCATGAAGATGCTCAGAGGGCTGGAGCACCTCTGCTATGGGAACAGGCTTAGAGAGTTGGGGGTGTTCAGTCTGGAGAAGAGAAGGTTCTGGGGAGACCTTAGAGCACCTTCCAGTGCCTGAAGGGGCTGACAAGAAAGCTGGGGGGTACTTTTCGCAAGGGTCTGTAGTAACAGGACAAGGGGTAACGGGTTTAAATTGAAGGAGGGTGGATTTAGAATAGATTTCAGGAAGAAATTTTTCCCAGAGAGGGTGGTGAGACATTGGAACAGGTTGCCCAGAGAAGCTGTGGATGCCCCATCCCTGGAAGTGTTCAAGGCCAGGCTGGATGAGGCTTGGAGCAACCTGGTCTGGTGGAGGGTGTCCCTGCCCATGGCAGGGGATTTGGAACTAGATGGTCTTTAAGGTCCCTTTGAACCTAAACCATTCTGTGATTCTATGAAACTAGGCAGTTCCTCTAAGCAATAATTTGTACATGCTCGTCATGGAGATTTTGGTCTGTGCTGACACATTGATTTACCTTGATAGGTCTCATTTCTGTCACTCTGTCACTGACTTTAAAGAAAAATTTGCTCTGACTAGTACTAAAGAAAGGAGATAACGTAGAGAACACTTCAGGGGTATTTGGCTTCACAAAGAAAAGAAAGAATGTCTTGAGGCTACCGTGATGAAAGGTTTTCCTTGTGCACTGTGTCCTGCTTTGAGAGGTGTTAGCACGAGGTGGCATCTACAATCCAACTAAATTCTTAATCCAACTAAAGAGTTGCTGATTTTCAGCAACTGAAGATCAGCAGGCTAGAGAAATTCTCTTGGTGTCTTTCTTTGTTTCTTGCCCAATGTCTTCTTGTCCAATGTGTGTGAAAAACTGACTTCAATGCAGACAAGCTTGATCCTCGGATTTGGGGACTGGGGCATTGCTTGGGAAGTAATACATTACTATCTTTGTCTCCTACACTGCAATGCACCACCAGCAGGACTGAATTTAAGAAAGAAAAACATCAGCTACATTCTTTGTATTTTCTCCATATTCTGGTTACAACAAAGAAGCTGACTCGTAATTTTCAGTTGACACTCATATGTACAAGCTTTGAATTTTAGTAGCACTGTTCCCCTCAAAGAGTCATTTCAGCACAGAGTGGTAGCAAATACATGTTTACAAACAACATACTGCAGAAGTATTGTGGTTCCTACCACAAATGTGGTCTGGTGCAAGTTGTTAATGTTTTGCAACTTTATTCTCCTCGAGGTATGAGTGGCTTAAAATGTTTTCCTTATAAAACACATTGATAGAGCTCAAGAAAGGATTTTAAGCTCAAGGAACAGATCCTTGAAAGCATAGATTGCATTGAACTAAAACTAGTGATAGGAATAGTAAAATCCACGTCAGCCTAAATGGGTACATCAAGGAATGGAAATTTAAGACACATACATGGAGTAAAACTTAATTAATGCTATGCACAGCTCTACTAAGTTCGCTATAAAACAGCTGGCAAATGTTGGTTAAAAATCACAGCCCCTTGTAATTCACATAGGAATCAATTCACAACATTAGGGGATGAATGTAAAAGCCTTTGAAAGGTATATACCATCACTTCATGCTTTGGACCCTTCCTGTGCAAGAGAATATTTGCCTGAGTTTGTTTTCTTTCCTCTTCTGATCTGCCTTTTTTGCTAAGGCTGGAAAATTTTAAATAAAATTTAGCACTTGAATCTGTGAATTAATATCTAGAGTTTCTGCCTAGATAAAAACATTATTCCTTTCACCTACTGGTGCCTTCCATCCTGCTCTACATTCTGACCCTGCTGTAGCAATCAAAATGACAATCTCTGCTTTCCTGATAACACTTTCAATCCTATATCTGTGAGAGAGCTTTTAATTACATTGCAGAACTTAAACTTTTGTCTCTCCATGTATGTTAGGTAGAAATAGACACTATTAAACAATAGGACAATAGACAATAAGTTTCACAGATTCACAGAGTGTCAGGGGTTGGAGGGGACCTCTAGAGATCATCTAGTCCAACCTGCCTGCCAGAGCAGGACCCCCTAGAGTAGATCACACAGGACAATACTGCTTGGGATGTGGTGTTAATAAGTACAATGTAGCCAGAAAGGATAGATAAGAGATTATGTGATTTTAGGAGCTTGTTAAAATTTCACAATTTGACACAAAGTTGTGCATTTGAATACCACAGCCATTAGATTCTTAAATAGCATTGGTAAATAAAATAATTGTTAAAGATATACTACATTCAGTCGTATTGAATTTGCAAGTTTAGCTATTGCAATAGCACACATATTTACCAGTCAAAACCACATCTGTGTGGGAAGATGGAAAGTGAGAGAAAATCTGTGATTCTAAGAAGTTCCAACTGAACAGGCAGGGTGTGTCACTTTTCCTTGTGTTTTCTCTGCTTTACTCTGTAGCAGTCTGGAAAGGTTCATAGAAATCTGACCCATTTTAGAATCATAAAATAATAAATAATGTACAGGAAGACTGATGAGGCTGATGTTACAGAGTAGGAGCAGGAAAAAAATACAGCATATTTGAAATGCAGATGAATTAACATTATAAAATCTCAATCTCTTGACCTGTTACACATTTGTATCTTCAAATAATATACAAACTATTTACAGAAGCTTTCATTCTCTTTCCCTCCATTTTCCACAATTTGTATCAATTTGCACGTGAGTGTGGGGATAAAAATGTAGAAGCTCTCACAAAAAGCTACACAAATTTAGCCAATTGCCCAGTCCCTAAAGCACAGCTTTGCATCATTACAGGACAGAATCAATGAAGTTTTAAGAAAATTAGTCACTGATTCCCACACACAGGAGTTTTTTATTGTGTTGCAAGTAGTAAAAAGGATGAAAAAACTGTTGTGATTTTTAAAAGAAAAAAAAGGCAAAACTAGAAGCTCGCTCAACATTTATTCAGGAGTTCCTGCTGTAATAGAGAACTGAAAAAATACCACCACCCCAAGAGCCTACATCTCCACACACACACTCCCACTCTCAGCTGAATCACCTTTGCAAACAGCAGTGAGCCCCTCGGACTCTGAGCAGGATCTGGACTTTGCAGTCAGGGCCCATGCCCATTTCTAATCTTTGTTGTTATCAGTCCCCATAAGAATTTTGTTGATTAAATCTTCACTGCTATAAAGAAAAATCCACTGTAACAGTTCATTTTTTAAATTGGTTGACTGAATTTGACCAAAGAGGAACACACAGGTCTACCGAGTCCTGTCTGGTATACTTCTCACATCTGATGCAGAATACCTTCTTAACAAGGGCTGAAGGGAGAGCACTGATCTGTCTTGGGGGACAGTAAGCAGTTTGAGCAGAGAGTATACCTCCACAGCATGAAGGACAGAAGTGATATGTTCAGATAGTTTTCTACAACCTCCCTTCTGTCTCTCCCCTTACCCTTGTGTTAGTTAATCTCCAGCAACTCTGGAGGCACTACATGGTGCAGAGGCTGCTCAAGGTACCAGAGACATAGTGCTAGTGGTGGTAGACCTCTGCCTATTTGAAAATACAAAGAAAGATGCAACTTAGTAAGTCCTTTTGCTGCCCATTTACAAATTTTAATCCTCACAAGAGATATTCCTACTGTTAATTTAAATATTATTATGGTTGCTGCAAGATATTACTAGTCCAGTACTTCTTTGGAACCTGAAATGAACAAGCAGAAAATTTTCTTTTGAAAGAATACTGGTTGTAAAGCTAATGCGGTAGTTTCTGATTTATTCCTTCTAAATTGTCCATGAAAGAAAGAGGCTTCAGGAGATAATTGAGAATTACACCACTACTTAGCCACCTTGTTGGGATATGTGTGTGACTGTTTCTGCTTCTAATTAATGGGAAATGGCACTTTGAACTTATGAAAGCAAGTCTGACTGCATGAGAAGAATTCAAGTCTAATACTGTAATGCTGAAGTGTGTTATGGGAATGACGTAAATCACAGTAAGTCATTTCTGTCATAGCCTGAATGTCCACATGGGCATTAAACATAAACCATCAAGCTTACAGCCCCACTGGAAAGATTTCTTTTAATTGCCATCCTTTTCTTTAAAGCATCTTTCATCTAGCATTATGTTAGGCAAAAGTTAAAAGCAATGCTGATAATTGGGTCACCAAAAAAAATTAACCAAATACATTTCCAATACAGAATTAGATACCTATTTTAGATAGACGTGTTCATCTTGGATCCATTTATCAAAAGCAAATGCCTAGGAAACTAGCTGAAATTAAATTAATGCCACATACTTTATAGGCGCTGGCTGATATCCAAAGTGCTAAAATGGCAATGAAGAATTGTAAAGGCACAGACATATTGTTTATATGTGCTGGCTGAAATCCAAAATGGTTGCAGTAAGTAAGAGAATAAAATGTTAGTAACAGGGCCCTCTATTCCTCATTTAGGGACAGCAAGTATATCACCTTAGTTGGGAATAGATGATAATTATGAAACATAGGTGCATAAACCTCCAGGCATAGATCCTTATGTCTCTCCTCACAAGCAACAAGTGATTGGACAAGAGGAAACAACCTCGTGTCATGCTAGGGGAGGTTTAGATTGGATATTAGGAAAAAATTCTTCATCAAAAGGCTTGTCAAGCACTGGAACAGGCTGCCCAGGGAGGTGTTGGAGTCACTATCCCTGCAGGTTTTTAGAAGACATGTAGATGTGCCACTTAGGAACATGGTTTAGTGATGGACTTGTCAGTGTTAGGTTAATGGTTGAATCTGATGATCTTAAAGGTCTTTTCCAGTATAAATGATTCTATGATCCTGAGCACTCACATCTGGCAGACACTGCAGGAGAAGTGCAAGAGGCAGAGACACAGTCTGACAGTCTCGCAAATGGACCAAAACAGCAGTGGTTTGGTTCTCCTCCGTGCAGTGTGACTCTCAGATGAGCAAGGGTGTCCATGGCTTTTCAAGGGTGCTATGCTGGATCATACTGCATTTTACAAAATTGGACGCAGAGCGTGTTAGCCTCACACTCCTAGTCCTCAGCAGGAGACAGGATGGTGCATCTCAAAGAGGCAGCCAATCTGATAGTTGGCCTTCGTGAGAAATAGTGCTTAGGAGGAATACCACTGCCATCTGCAGGGTCTGGAAAAGACTTTCTGCAGCCTGATGAAGAGTTTTTCGAGACCTTTTATGCCTTCCAGATGTCTTCTTACCGTAACAGAAATGTAGCAAGGGCATGGACCTCATCTGGTATTTTCAACATTTATTTTTCAAGAAAAAGAAGTCCCCAGATGCAAGGCTTCATCCTGCTTTATGGCTATGCAGTGCTGTCAGTGCACACTGAAAGCAGCATGGGTAACCTAGGCTGCTTTCCAGAGGTGGGAAAGATTTGTCATAAGACATGTCAAGATTCTTGAGATCTGTATCCACAAGTTAGAGAGGTCGTTCTGAACTCCAGCTGAGTGCATAACTCACAGAAATTACATTGATTTTGTAGTCTTTATTTTTCATATTTATTTGCCATTGGAAATTATTCCCCATAAATGTAATAATAGATTTGGCCCAGAGAAACAGAATCAACATCCCATGGAAAATATTGAGACTGGAAAACAAGTTCATATTGATACACAATAAACAAAACAGAACAGAAAAGCCCAGGCATTGTTCATGGGATAGGAATTCTAAAATACTCCATTTTGGAAGAATGGTACTTGCTTGCTGCCCAGCTTGAAAGCATCATCATTTCTGCTTTCTTAATGCAGGAAGAAAACTGCAGTAATTTAAATTAAAAAAAAAAAAAATAAGAAGAAAGCACTCTTTCAGGTTCCATTGTCTATGAACAACTATCCTTCTTGACCATCACCTTTTTATCAAGCTTGTGCTCAGCTCCTCTATAGGCAGCCTTGAAGTAATTGCTTTTCTTTGATGAAAATGAGATAAATGGACCTGTCTTCATGGTAAGCTACTGGGAAGATACCGTTTTGATTTTCTGAAGAGAAAACTGCAACATATTCCAGTAAAATTGTAATTCCCGTACAGGATCTAAGCTATTCAAAACTAGAGCATTTTTCATCAGGAAATAAACCCTCCAATGAGTCTGCTCATTCCAAACAGTCTAGACAAAATCTGCAATTAGCTTCTGGCCACTAGATTATTTTTAAGACAGTTCGCTACCACAATCAGACATGTAAAACTCAAACTCTGCATATTTAGTTAGATATTATAGAAGATGAATAAATGAAAATATCTCTGAGAACTGTCTGAACGCTACCAATTTTTTCCTATCTTTATTTCCAAAGCTGCAATTCAGTTGCATACACGCAAGTATCAGGTGCAATTTGAGACACTTGAGGATCTCCAAGACATTCACATGGGCTAAACAGCAATGACACAGGACTTGCAGAAAGACTACCCCTTCTGAAGCAGCAGCTCCAGACAAACAGGATATCAAAGAATGGCTCAGATGATGTTAGATACTGATGTTTAGACAGCTGAATACCACCCCAAACCTGCTTTTTATATATAGCCTGTAAGATTTGCTTTTTCAAGTGTCTCTACCCACAAGTGTATTTATGAGAATCTTGCCCAAAAGTAAACCTAGATTAAATTAATTCCAGGCCATTGACTTAGAACCAAGAAGAAGAATTTTTTGAAAAGCGATTTCTTCCATAAACTGCTGCCTTTAACATGGGTCCTCAGGGACATCTATGTGGTATTGGTACCCACACAGGCTTTTTGGAAGAGCAATAATAAGTAGTTTGATAGAGCGGTTGCTTAATGTTCTGCAGAGGGGAGTTTGTAAACACATTTACATCTAGGGGAGAGAGAACCATTCTTTTGGCAGTGCTAAAAAGGATAAAATCTTACTTTTGTTCCGAAAGAAAGCACATCTGACTGACAGCACACATAGCACAACAGCATTGAACTAAGGGGAAGAATCAAACCATCAATGATCATTTTTCAGAACAGAGACAAACTTTTACTATCACTTACTATTACTGACAGGATCACAGGGTATTGATGAAGAGGACAGTCTCTGAAATCTGTGACAGTGTATCAATCATCTGGCAGATTTCATACCTTTTTCTTTCTTATCAACATAAAGGGAGTAATAACAGTCCAAGACCTGGATTTATAAAAGCACCACTCTTACTGTGTTGCAAAATCTGGTTGGGAAGTCTTACAGAGTTCTACACTATTATAAAATCAGACATGTGCCCTAGACACTGCTGTGAAAAGATTGTGGTCATGTTTTCTCCCTTAAAATTACCTTTTTTTTTTTTTTCCTTATGCAAATAAGATAATGAACATTTTATCTTTCAGGGAAAATATAATGAGATTTAAGAACACACAGAGACAACAATGTACAATTTGACCATTTTAAAAGAAAAATGGATAAAGAGGAGGTATTGTGAGACAACCAGATAAGATTTCTGCATTTCACTGGGATGATGTTAGGAAAGTAGTTCTTCAGAAACATGCAGTATCCTGGGGCAAGAGCTGTTTGTGATACATCTGTGATGACAGCAGTTTGTTGGAGACACAGATTACAGGGAAATGTTCCAGCATGCAGAAGACTCTAAGGCTTTAACAATATGAAAAGGATGGCAATGGCTTGACAGAGCCGAAATCCTAAGGGTAGCTGCAGTCAAGGTTGAAGATACTCAGGGTATGGCCTAAGCGGTTAGTTCACCTTGACTCCTGTTTGAGAGAGAGCACATTTATGTGAAGAGATGGTATAAACTCATTGCAGGGGCTCTTCTTCATTACAGCTTCCACTTCAAAACTGCTCTACTTAACATCATACAGACGTCTGCAGAGCAGCTCAGCACAACGCTGCTGTTCCCTGTCTGTCAGCTTGCTGTGGCCCTGTCGCATGCAGCTCACTGACCCACGGCAGCACGCGTGTTTGACTCAGCTCCTGAGACGGCAGTAACTGAGTTTGTTCTCCTCTTCACAGCAACTCCTCATGCTACCATGCTTTCAGCATTTTGTAGCATTGCCATCACCATTGCCACGGTCCTTGTCGTAATAGCTCAGCACCGACTTAAGTCCCCTTTCCTCTGCAGAACCCCCATTTCTTTCCAGTGCACTGCCACAGTCTGACAGCTCGTGGTCAGTCTTCCATCCATCTGTTGCTACTATGGGAAAAGGCAGGTCCACGAGCATTCTGCCAACCTTTCAGCCATATTTTCTTGTTAGAGCCAGAGGTAAAATGTGCACTTAAACACCAAATAGGACCTTCTTTGACTGCTGGTTTTCTACTTCTGCCAGTGATCCGTTGAGCTCTTGCCCTCACTAAGAAAGGTTCACTTCCTCCGTTATGGCAGCTCTGATGTGTTAACTAGTACATTTGAATGCTCTGACATCCTGCTCACATGTTATCCTTGCCTGTCAGCTTCCTGCCTGCATAAAGTTGAGAGGAACAGACTTCTTACAGGAATTGCACTCCTGAGTTCACTCAGGAGGCAGAGGTATGAAGATCCATCAAAAAACCTGGGAGACTTTTTCTGCTTTAGAGACTAGCATGACTAGAGAACGTGTGGACTGGTGATGACACAAGCGGACAGAGAAAGAAGATGAACACTGCAGGGGAAAAGAGACTGAGCAGTTGGAGTTTTTGTGTTAGTAATTAATCACTTAATTTAAACTCTTAGTGAATTCTAGAGGATGAAGTCTTGTTCAACTTTCAGCAAAATTCATCCCCTGCAGTCAAAGCATCAGATCACATAATATGTAACTATAAAGATTCCCGGAAATAAAGATAAAATTTGATAAATTTCAAGATAAAATTTGACATGGCATTCTTCAAGTTTTATACTGAAACAGAAAGGGGAAAAATAGAAGTATATTCCATGCCATTACACCTAGCCTCCCTCAGTGAGTGTCTTTGTACTTCATAAAAAAAAAAAAAAAAAAAAAAACCACATAAAATACACATGCACACAGATCCAAGATTTTCAAAGACCCTTTACAGCTTTCTACAATATTAAGTAGAGGTCCTTTCTTTTGAAGTAAAGGTTTACTTCATATTTTCAAGAGAATGAGAAGTCATGCTTTGATTCACCCTGGTCTTGACAATGACATGACTTTGTATCTTCTTCCTGACTTGGTGTTTACAAAAAGAAACCATAGATGAAATCAGAGAATGTCGGAAATACCACCCAGGCTCATGTAAAAGTATGATGCCAATAGTTGTGAGACGGGATAGAACTAATGCTTCTGTGATATGAGTAGCCAAACAAAGTTTCAGTCTAACACTCGGATGCTGTAAATTCTGCTTATAGAAAGGAAGAAAAAACTACCAAAGAAAGAATACAGTGTAGTTCATCCCACTATCCAAGTTGTATGACAGCGCTAGGAAATGCCAGACCTCTCACTATCTTTTCTTAGGGATTTTTAAAACTACCTTTAACACCATAACCAATATATACAAAGCTTTCAGTTTAACTCAAGCTGTGATGAATGAATTCAGATATGAAATGAACCAAGACTCATTTTTACAGCTTCTCTAAGGAGAAACGTGCAAAAGAAACACTTGGTGAGATGCTGCTCTCTACTGGGGAAAGGATGTAAGAAAAAGTACCCAACAAGGATCACATGGCCCATGCATTATTTAATTGTATCAATTTCCTGTATTACATGTTATTCCTGTTCTTAACCGTGAGCTGATTCATTAATTTTAAAGTGATTTTGATAATTACTTTCCAAGTTAAGTCTGCATAAGTAATTTCATACACAATTTCACATGCATGTGTATACCTATCTTAAAAGTTCAATAGACTAATTTGTCAGAAATCTACTTTTTCTCTCTCCCTCTCCCAAACACACACATCACCATATTCCCTCATAGTTCACATAACCCACATCTTTTCTATTAAGAAATTATCTGACTCCCCTCAGCCTAGCATAGGACTGATTTTGCCAAATCATCCAAAACCAGACCTGGTGTATGTGGTACAGGATATAATCATAGAATCATAGAATGGTTTGGGTTGGAAGGGACCTTAAAGCCCACCCAGTTCCAACCCCCCTGCCATGGGCAGGGACACCCTTCACTAGACCAGATTGCTCCAAGCCTCATCCAGCCTGGCCTTGAACACTTCCAGGGATGGGGCATCCACAGCTTCTCTGGGCAACCTGTCCCAGTGCCTCTCCACCCTCTCTGGAAAGAATTTCTTCCTGATATCTAATCTAAATCTCATCTCCTTCAATTTAAACCCATTACCCCTTGTCCTGTTACTACAGACCCTTGTAAAAAGACCCCTCCAGCTTCCTTGTAGGCCCCCTTCAGGTACTGGAAGGTGCTCTAAGATTTCCCCGGAGCATTCTCTTCTCCAGGCTGAACACCCCCAAGTCTCTCAGCCTGTCCCCATAGCAGAGGTGCTCCAGCCCTCTGAGCATCTTCATGGCCTCCCCTGGACTCACTTCAACTGGTTGATTGCCTTCTTATGCTGGGGTCCCAGAGCTGGACCCAGCATTCCAGATGGGGTCTCAGGAGAGCAGAGTAGAGGGGAAGAATCCCCTTCCTTGCCCTGCTGGCCATGCTTCTCTGGATACAGCCTAGGATACGATTGGCTTCCTGGGCTGCCAGTGCACACTGCTGGCTCATGTCCAGCTTTTCAGCTGCCAGTACCCCCAGGTCCTTCTCCTCAGAGCTGCTTTCCAATATGTTTGACACTAGGGCACTGTGATGATGACACAAAATGGAATTAGGAAATGAGTGGACTGATAGGTTGAGCCCAATGTGTATGATTATATTTGGGAACATGTTTGAGCACAGATCTGAAAAGACTAAGAAAAGCAGAAGATGGGGTTACATAACAGCTATCTGGTTGCCTAGTTAATGTGCTTTGGTTGGAGCAAGAAACACTTTGTTCTCATTCTGGTCATTGATAGAGCTAATGAGACAACATACAGACCAGTACCCCAGAAGAGAGAGTCATGAGTGTTACATCTTGCTAAAAGATAGTGTTACCAATCCCCTCTCTCCATACTCTAAGTACTGAATGGGGATTTAGACTGTGTGAATCACCCTGAGTTGATTATGAAGCCTGGCAGGATTGAGGTGACAGTGGCCAGAAGGATGAAATTTTTTCTGACGCACATTTTGGGCTCATGGCCAACACTGTCCTCATCAAAGCATCTGCCTTCATAGTGTTAGGTCACTTCACAGCCCTATTGGGAGAAACACTCACTGTCATCTGCACCTGAGTTTCAATCGTCCCTTACTCTGTAGGACATGGGCTTGGCCACTGTATTTATAATCTCTTGCCCAGGTTTTACTGTAGTTCCAGGAGATAGAACCTAAATTTCTCCTTTGAAGTAAGCTGTAGCTGCTCTTGAGTACAGCATGTACCTCTGCCCTCTTTAGAAACATACATGAGTAGGAACACATCATCCTCATTCACTGCTCCTTCCTCTGGCCTACCAAGCATCAAGTCTGGTACAAAGACTCTTGTCCAGTTGTCAGGCTGTGGCTGTCACTAACTGCTAGGCTAATTTCTTCCACAGTGAAGACCTCACACAACAGTGACACTCTAATTTTGGTAAACAGAAGATTTGTGATCACAGAAAATTATCTTTCCCTGGGATAACTTAAAGCTATAGACCTGGCCAGCAGATAAAAAGAAGGAAGAAGGTGCTCATAAGACTTTATTCACAGCCAGATACAAAATTAATTTTTTTTTTTTCTTTTTCTTTTTCTTTCTCCCCTGGCCCCCATTTTCCCCTAACAGCTTTCTCAAATACATCAGTACTTTAGAAAAGCATAAATTCTTACAAATACACTTTTTTAAAGTTCCAGACTGGAGTTTCAGTTTTGCTTTCAACAGCTGGACTGAAATATTTCTTTGTGCAGGAGATACAAAGAATGATTTTACACTGGTATATACAGTTAAACTTGACATGACCCCAACTGGTCTAACCCCAAAATTGGGAGTCTGAGGAGACCAGAGCAGAAATATCTAAGTCAGCTCAGGTGACCCAAGAACCTTGCCTTGGAACGGTTGATAAACTGGACAAGCATTTTTGGGGAAGGATCGGAGCACAGACTAGTGCGGGTGGTGAAGTGGCAGACATCTGCTCCAGACTACCTGCTCAAGGCAAGGAAGTAGATCAAAACCTCTTCAGGCAAGCAGAAAAAGTATTGAGGTCATGGGCTGTGACTCTCACTAGGGACATCAACCATTCCAATATTTGCTGAAAAGTGAAAAAGGGTTGGATGCAAGCAGTCCAGGTGATTTCTGGAGAATGTTGAAGACAGTTCCATGATGCAGGTGATTCATGAGATGACTAGGAATGATGCTCTGCAAGACCTACTACACATGAAAAAGGAAGAAGTGGTTGGGGATGCGAAAGTCGAGGGAAAATTTGACTGCAGTCAACATAAAACGGTGGAGTTGTTTAAAACCCTGAGAGAAGTGAAAAAGACAAAGAGTAGAATAACAGCCCTAGACTTCAGGAGATAAACTTTTGGGTTGTCCAGGGACCTTCTTGTGAGAGGGGGAAAGGCCAAAAGGAGCTTCAGGGAGTTTTGAAAGACTGCCTCCTCAAAGCACAAAACCAGTACATTCAGTTGTGTGGAAATTCAAGCAAACTCATGGGAGAAGGCCAGCATGCATAAACACAGAATATCTACCTGAGCTCAAACACAAAAAGGAAGTGTAAAGGTGATACCAGCTGGGATAGGCTAACTAGGAGGAAAACAGAGGCACTGTCTGAGCATACAGGGATGGATAAAGAAAACCCAAAGCTCAGCTGGAGCTGAAACAAACAAGGATATGAAGAGCAACAGAAAGCGATTCTATAAGTACACTGCCAGCAAAATGAAGGCTAAGGACAAAGCTAACCCCCTGCTTGGGGGTCTGGCAACAAAAAAAAATTGAAAGAAGCTGAGATATTCAATACACTTTTTGCTTGTATTTTCACTGGTAAGATGAAAGTCTCCCAGATCCCTAAATTTACTTACATTAATCCTGGGGAGTATAACGCTACCCACAGTACAGGAAGATGGAGTTAGGGAGCATTTAAGCCAGTTGGACATCTTTATGGGAGTAGTTAGTATGCGTATGCTGGTGCTGAGGGAAACCCTGCAGTATCGCTGTGAGGCTGGTCTGTATCATCTTCAAAAGCTCATGGCAATCAGGGAAAGTTCCTTATGATTGAAAAGAGGGCAACATCAGGCCCATCTTTAAGGAGGGCCAAAGATCCAAGGACATACAGAAGAGTTTGATTAATCTCAGTCCTTGGGATAGTTAAGGAGCAAATTCTCCTGGAAATTGTTTCCAGGCATATGAAGAACAAGAAGATGTTTGGGAGGAGCCATTTTCAATTTACAAAGAGTAAATCACTCCTGATCAACCCGATGATTGCTTCCTACAGTGAGATGACCAAGTGTGAATAACGGGAGGGTGGTGAATGCTTTATATCTTGACTTCTAGCAAGGTCTTTGATTTAGTCTCCCATATTATCCTTATAGCCAAATAGGTATGATACAAACTGAACAGCTGGATGATAAAGTTTGTGAACAATAGGCAGAACTGCCAGGCTCAAAGCAGAATGGACCTAAAATCAACCTAGGGGCCAGTAACCAGTGCCAGCCCGCTTGGATTATTAGGCTCAATACTGTTTAATATCTTCATTAAACCTGAACAGTGGGACAAAATGCTCTCAGCAAGATATGAATTATATCAAACGCAGAGGAATGATTGATACACTGAAGCACAGGGCTACTATTCAAAGAGAACTAAACAAACTGCAAAAATGGCCTGACAGGGACCTCATGGTGCTCAAAAGGCAAATGCAGCCTTGTATCTGGAGAATTATCATACTGATATATGACTGGTACACTGTGATCTGTGTCTGGGACAGTTACTATGGCCAAAACTCTGCAGAAAAAGACCTCTGAGATTTCATGTACAACAAGCTGAATGTGGGACAGCAGCACGCTATCACCGAAGGGGCTGTTGTCTGTGGAGGACCCACACCAGAACAGAGGAGCGGTGAGAAGAAAAATGCAGTGGAGGGGAAGGGGTAAGAAGTGGAGGGGAAGGGGTAAGAAGCAAGCACCTCCCAGGGAGGTGGTTGAGTCACCATACCTGGAGGTATTTAAAAGATGTGTAGATGAGGCGCTTAGGGACATGCTTTAGTGGTGGCATTAGCAGTGTTAGGTTAATGGTTGAACTTGATGATCATAATAGTCTTTTCCAACCTAAAAGATTCTATAATTCTATTTTATAAGTTGCAGCAGAAACCATTATGCACTGCCCCTAGCCTCCTGTACCATCCATCCATCCTTACACCAAAGGGATTGGGAATGACTGAGTGTAACACCTTCCAATAAACAAGTAGAGATAAGTCTAGGAAGGTCAGCGGAGTGGTTTATGACGCAAACTGAGACTGAAGAAGGGGAAGGAAATGTGTATTCGTAAGTGTTCAATTGTTTTTTATCTTCTTTTTTTGTCAATACCAGAATCAGTAATTAAAAGTTTGTGTTAATTTTCAATAAATTAAAATTCACCAAGTTGAGACTGTTTTGGTTCTGACATCTTGCTTCCATGTTCACTACCTAATGGGAGGATATAGAGAAACCAGGACCAGGAAAATCTCATAAGTGTATAGTGAAAGGATAAGAAGCAACAGGCAAGCTGGAATATGGTAAATTCTGGCTCAATATAAGGGAAAAAAAAATCACTATGAGTACAGTCAAACACTTGACCAGGTGCCCAGAAAGACTGTGGAATATTCTGAAGACACTCAGAACTCAATTGGACAAGCCCCTGAGCAGCCCACTCTAGTCAGACCTGCTTGGAGTAGATGGTTGTACTAGATGATCTCCAGAGTTCCTGTCCTATTCTATGAATGCAGGAAAGCCACATTTGCACAAGGCTGTATCAAAGCTGATTACCCTGCTGGGATGGTTCAGCCAAGCATAACTAGCACTATGTGAAGGTGCCAAGACTACTACCAGCATTAAGCAAGGAATCCAGCAGAACTGCACAGAACAGTGAGGATTTACCTGCTCAGGACTCTACCAGCTCATGAGACGGTACACTGCTACACAGTATGAAGATGTTCTACAAAGCCACACTGAGGGGCATCTACAGAGACATAGAAAAAAACAAGTGTCTGTTATTAACCATATATCAAAGGAAACAATAGGCAAACATTTAACAAGATGCATGTGAATGTTTGCATGGTAATTTATGTGTGTGCACACACATGTATATGATTTTCTTGATGCCAGTATCTTTACATAAGTCTGCCAGAAAAGCTTTTAAGGATGCAACAGGTCTTAGCATAAATAAAGAAGTGACTTTGCATACACATGAGAAGTCCCCATTGAGAAGTTCCCATTGTCTCTCAGATCTATGAAAAGATGGACATGAATAGGGAGGGAGAGGGAGGTCAGGCACTGCCATGGTCTCTCTGCTGATCAGCCAGGCTTATTTAAGAAGTAAGCATGGTGTGCTGTACCTTATGCAAGGATAATATGACTGTCAGTATACAGTGTCTGGAAGCCTCCCAGCAGTGCTTTAGTGGATTCATACATAGTTTGGCTGCCATACAGCCACACCACATCCTCTCCAATACAAAAGCAAAGGCTTTAGCCCAGGAAGGTAGCCAGTCACTTGGCAAAGAAATTACATTCATGATACCAGTAATAATACAGCAGATCTGCACTGGAGACAAGAACACAGCACTCATAGGACACAGCTGGGGAGTATTCTGGTGTATATATATACATATTTATGTTGGTCTCTGACCTCTAATTGAGAACAAGCTTGTGTTGAAGCCCTCAGGTGATCTCAGCTCCACACACAGACACACTGTCAAGAGAGGGACAGAGACAAAACTGCTGCTTGTGTCTTCTCCTTTCCTCTTATGCAGAAAGAACCTTTCCCCCATAAAATGCAGTCTGCTGACTTCATGAAGGGTGAGATTTCAGGACTCTTGCAGGTATGACTTGACCCATCCTTGCCTTGGTCAGTGTGAAATATTGCTACAACACAACATGGAGGGGTAATCATGTCTAAAAGAGTTCCATCCTAATCTTTTCAGGTCAAGCACTGGCACCTTGAAATGAAACTAGTAAGAACTTATAGTCAATGCTGCCCTGTAGATAGAGCATTCAGGGAAACCTTGCCCTCTGCCACTCCAGAAGCACCAGCAGAGCAGACTTACAGCACCTCCCCAATCTGTGGCCAACTAAGAGCACCTACACTCAGAATGGCAAATCATCTTTGGGAGTTTAGTGTAAAGTAAATGTAACAGTCTTCTTCCCATCCTCCTTGTGTTTATTACTGAATGAAAAACAGCAGCAGCACAAAAGATAAGAGAATCACAGCTCATGCCCTTCCTGGCATTTTGATACTGCACACCAGTACCTTTTATTATTTTCCCAGTAGGACAGAAGTACTTGAAAAACTCTAATGTTTTAGTTACCTTATAATATGACAATCATTAGACATTTCTCAGGCAACACCCTAAGCAGGTTTCTGCTTTTCTTCTGGACTTGGTGAAAAGAAATTTTGATTTCTTACCATGTTTCACCCATATGGGGTATGCAGGATGATGGAGAGCTCCAGGCTGAATGTATCACATATTTGTGAATCTCTCTATATACATACCAGCATGCTATATGTCTCCTGACACATAAATCACCTGTGGACCAGATGCAGTTTGGTTACAAGAGAAGTAAAAGCTGGGAGCAATTCTTCTAGGATGCTGGAAGAAATCTGAGTGTAGATTGGTTATTAACATGGACTACAATTGCTAACCAAAGAAATGATCATTTGACCCATTTTTTCCAGAGCTTTTATAAAGCTCAGACACTAAAAAAAAAAAAGATATCGTACCATGCCCTAAGTGAGGCATGAGAGCAACAGAGGTTAACTAAATATTACCTTCTAGAAGAGGTTTTGAATTGAAGTGTGTATCTATTTAGTATAAGTAACTATAGTGCACACACCTGGCTTGTGGGTGGGTATGTACATGGATATCTCTCCTTAGAAATATATTAGAAGAACACTTAAGTTTGTAAAGTCAAGCATTTAAAAGATAGAAAATGTCAAAACTGAGCTAGTGCCTGCAGAACTCCTTCGAAAATTCATCTCCTTTATGAAACTGAAACATGATAAATTCTGCAACTGAGTGATCCTAGTCCTTTTATATCTTTTCTTTGCCTTTAAAAGTATTTCTCTCTCAGGGCTCAGAGTGCTTGATCTGGTACACACCCATTTACGGCTATTCTCATTCATTTCTCCTCATTCTGCATGTGGCATCAGGACATGTTTAGTCAAATCCTCTGAAGACAGAAGGCTTGATTTCCCCATGGGATTTCCCATAAGTAGCAAGTGTAAATCATCTGCTTGAGTCCTTCCGTGCCACAGTGAGGGAAGGTGAAGACACCTGAGTGTCTTGCTTGCTCCACAGCACCATGTCTGGAGGCTTCACAAACAGGAATGATGTTATCCCAAAAAATATCCTTTAACGATCAGGACAAGAAAGAGAGAGAAGTTAAAATACAAAGTGTTGCTTGTGTAACAGCCCAGTTTGAAAGCCCCAGTTATCAGATTTCTTCGCAAAATTAGCATTCGCTGTATCTAACACCCCATTTCTAAGATTTCATTTGTAGACATGAGGGCTCACAACTCCTGCAAATCCAAAGCCAGGGTGCAAATTCATCCGCTTTAGCACCCAGTGCTGGGCATGATTCAAGGCTGTGCCCTGAAAAATGGTGCTGTTGTAAAGCTCCTCAGATCCATTCATTGCATTGACAGAAGCTGCTGGGAGTCCTTCCTGAGTCTCTCATTTGGCAAAGGGTAGCAGAGTCCCTTTGTGTGTACTACCATGTATCACACATCACATCTGCTCTAAAATTGTCAAGTGTATAAAAAGGAAATTTCATCATATGGCATTTTACTGACATTCATGTGAGTCACCTCAGTCTAATCTCAGTTCCTGGAGCTCATGGAGTAGATGACAGCTGCAACAGTTTGGCATTCCTAGTGTGGACCATCGCATTTTGCCAGTAAGCTGCAGAGCTACATGCTGGCACAGATCCTGGGTTCCCTTCCAGTTCTAACAGGAAGTATTTTCTTGACTTCAATTTCTCTTGCAACTAGACCTTGTACACTTGCTGCCTTTAGGTCCTTTTCTTCTTTATCAGCTCGTTCTTTGTAATTTGCCTCCAGTCTCTTCCTTATTATGCCTACCCCATTTCTCTTGCTATATCCTCCCTCTATCAGACATCTACCCCAATGCTCACCAACTTTACACCTAGCTCTCCTGATTCCTAACCCACAGCTTTCCTCTGAGACTGAGGAAATTAGTGAACTCATCATTCTGATCCCCGTATCAGAAATTGTTCTTATAGGAAAGAATCCTTGAATAAAAGCCAGCAACTGTCTTAGAAATCTTAGGCAACATGATATGAGTAGTTACTGCACAAGCATAGAAGGGGTAGGTAAAGCAGTTTGTCAGTTCAGTTCAGATTCATGGACAAGTTTTGTATTATGCACAAGTAGGTAAAATCTTGCCCGCTCTGAAATTTCTACAAACTTCAGTGAGTCAGGGATTTAGTGTCTACTTTTATGTTACCAAAGGCAAAAATCTGTATATTAGGAGCTTCTAAGTGCCAGACTCCAAGAACTAATGAAACTGTGCTCCTGCCTTCTGTAGTGTTTTCCTTTTCAAATCTGAGATTCATACACGTTATGCACTCTTACAAGTTGAGTAATTTTTTCTACTACATCATAAGGTTTCTGACAACAAGAACTTCTTTTTTTGTTGTTATTACCTCAGCAGAGACCTTGCTTGAGAGAGTTGCTGTCCTCAAAAATCTACTCAATAGTGTGGTCTCTGAGGGTTACATGTTGCCATATTTGCCAAGAATGCACTCAAAAATAATCAAACATGTATCACAAAGAGAGAATTTACTTAGTTTTGTCAGAAGTCCTCAGAGCTATAATCTGAAGCAGTTTGGAAACCTGAACCTGAAGTCCTGAAGACCTTTTTTTTTACTTCTTCGTAGAACTGTGACTTGTTTGCTACGCATAGAATTGCATTGCCATGACAGCTAGAAAATCATCTGACAGGTGGATTGGGCTTCCTGCACAAGAGAACTAATGGCGTAGATGCAGAATTAATGTTCTTGAAGGTAGCAACTGAACTCTGGTTTTGTATATCCCAAACAAGTACACCACCTTCGCAAGTGTCACCTCTGATATAACACAGGGATTTCATCTAGAAAGTAAGGAATTCAATATAACTCCCTTCTAAGCCTAAGGAGGCTTAAAACCTTATCCCACTACCCAAAAGTGGTTCACCAATGGTTAAATAGGGGAAGTGAAGAAGTGAGGTAAAGAGCACTCTTCATTTCACCCACTGAATTGCTTTGCAAAAAAATTAAAAAATTCCAAGACCTGAAAGCAACTTCGCTCCATGGCATTCTGCTTAATCATAACCAATTCTTTTCCAACATCTGGCCAGCTGTGTTTTCCACCAAGGCAACCGTTTTCCACTGTTAAATCACACCAGGGAAAATTCCCACATGATTACTTCAAAACAACAACAGGAAAACCTGGATTTCACAGTTGATTAGTAACGTTAATTATCTAACAGAATACAAATGTTTGGCTTAACACAAAAAGGGCAAAAAATCAAAACAAAATGTTAACTTTTCAATATGCACTAGGAAAGAGCTCAAGTGAGTGTGAATCCACTTTTGTGTATCTTTCATTTGTGCTCCAACACTTGGAGAAGAAACCTTGCAAAGGGCCTATTTGCATATCGAAGGCCACTGTGGTGAAACATGTATAAGCTGTGGCTGGGATAGCTCTGTCTTTGCCACAAAAGACAGACAGGCAAAATCTCTGGGATGTTATCTATGTAAAATGATCGAGGCCTGATCCTCCTTTACATGAATTCTCAATCTGGTAACGTGAAAGAACTTAAAAATAGATACAAATGACAATCTAGTTTCACTGCCAGGACAGCAGGAATGGGAAAAGAGGGTCTGAATGTGACCCAAGCCCTGTGTGAACGGAGTCAGTTCTTTCACAACTGTTCACATGGTTCTCTGTGGGCAGGTGAGGGGGCTTGCCAAGAGCTGGACATCCCCCCACAGGTCTGCAGCAGGGACTTGGTCAGATTTCTTCACTTTGCTCCAGTCTGAGACTCTGCAGCTCTATTGTGTCTAAACTTTCGTCACATTTAAGTAAATAAAAATGTCTTGCTTTTTAAGAAATTTGTTTCTGAAAACAATGTTTTAAGCTTCCTGGAGCTTTCTTAATTGGTTTTCTACAAAGTGCCCAATACAAGGAGCTGTTTTCTCCAGTTACACATATGGTGATAATGAGCCATCAGGCCCCAGTGGGAATCCCCACATTTAACTTATAAACACACCCCTGGCACCCCTCCTCCCTTTCCCCTAAGCTTCCCCATGCCAACCCTACGCTGCTTTTCTGCTTCTGCTTCACCCACCCTGGTGCACAAGGATATAATGCAACCCACCAGCAGCACTGAAGGAGTGCCAGGTTTCTGATCCCAGGCTTCTGTTTTTGGGGGTGTGAACAATATCTCCTCTACTGCTTCAGCAGCCAGGCTCCACTGGGCAGCTCAGACGCTCCAGCCCCCTCCTCGCTGCTTAATCAAACCACAAAAGCCCTGACAGCGGATGCATTCATTACCTTAATCTGCAACATGTGTGGGAGGGCAGATTCCACAGTCTGTAGTCACTACACCTCTGCTTGGGCCTGATTTAGAAAGCTTTCCAGCACAGTCCACTCAGATTCTTTCTTGGTTGTCCTCTTCCACCTGCCAGCAACAGAGCAGTAACATTTCTGGGTTGGCTTAGAGCATCATCTCGTTGCCCGAGTGTGCCCTGGTGGATTGACACAGCTAAATTCACTGTCAGAAGGACTCGGTGGCCCAAGTCCCGAAATCCTGTTGTTTCCTAAGAAGCTGTCTAAGCCTTGCCTGAGCAAGAACCACAGGCCTCCAAGGAAAGGAGCAGGGGTGAGGAACCCAGCATTAAAAGAAGGGGCATGACAACAAGAGTTCAGAGGTCACAGTTACTCCAAACTGACCTGAAAGTTCTTTGCTCACTTCAGTTTGGATTAAGTGGTATTAAGAATTATGCCACAGGCATAGGCCAAAGACTGTCCCAGGGCTCCTTTCACACCGGCTGCAATAGGTGCAGCTGCTGCATGGCAGGTATCTGGCCTAACAGGACCATGAGACATAGCTCCTACATTATGCACACAGGCTCCCCAGTAATCAAAGATATCTGGGATCCATCAGCCTCCTCCATTCGCATTAAACTCTGCCCCAAGCTCACTTTAAAAGGAAAAGGAGGGGCATGGGAGTATTTCCATGAGGGAGATTTAAGCATTTGACTCCAGATGGCGGTTGTGAGTCCTCACCCTGTGATGCTCTGAAATGGATTTAAAACAGTCCCCTCTCCTGCTCTTCCTCCCCCACCTGTGCATTTCTTGCTGTACACTGTAGGGTGCTGTCATCCCCTATCCAATCATCTGGACTCTTGTAAATTTTACTTATTACAAGGACTTTTTATTTTTTCTCAAGGAGGTGGCACCCATTTGGGGACCAGGAGCAGGTACCTTCAGCCACATGAAGATCCAATGACTACTCTGCTGCCAAACAGTTCTGTATTAGCATTCTCACCCTTGTGCCTCACTCTACCACATGGGTTTGTGGGGTCAGTAAGGACAATGTCCTCTTACATGTGCTTACCTAGGTAACATATTAGTATAGCAGCAACTCCAGCTTGGCTTTTACTCCAGAGTACACAGAAAGAAACCACTTCACCCACTGGGTGCCCTCAGCTTCACAGGGACACACAGAAAACTGCGTACCTCTGGGCCCAAACACATACACATGCAAGAACACCAGACTCATTATGTCCCGTGTCTGCAAGAAACATTCTGAAACTATCGATCGTGATAGATAGTCAAGGGAGAAAGGCCCAGAGCCTCGCTTCTTGCCTTTTTTCTATTTCTGTGTGCAGCAAGTCCCAATTTGTATAAAGGCAAGAGCAATGTCCTTTCAAAAATGCCCATTAAAAATAAAATCTTACCCAAAAATCCATAAAAGAATTTTCAAACCAGCTTTGACTCATTTGGGAAACTTCTAGTAATTTGATTTGAAAGGGTTTGATAGAACAAGTCAAATCATACTTCATAATACTGATTTTTCTTCAGTATTATTCTCTACAGATCCCGAACTGCATTACTTTTTCTTTTTCCCTGGACTCCAATTCAGCAAAATATTTACTATGTTATTTCAGGTGGACTAAATCTTTTCTTTTTCTGATGTGTCAGTTTAAAAAACTCTAAACATCATGCCCACAAGTATGCTTCTAAAGTGTACCCTTACTCTGCAATCCCTGTTCACTTTCTTTCACAGGCATCTCTTGGGTCACAGAAATCTTTCTTTCCAGGCCATTTTCTGAGAAGACTGAACATTTGCATAGTTATTTGAATGAATGGAGAACAAAATCTCCTTTAGAAAATTGCACAGTGCAAAAAAAACTAGCCTTTTTTTACTGCTTATTTTATTACACCAAGGAAGTCAGAACAGCACAAAGAAGGATTAATATAAGAGAGTCACAGAAAAGAAACCCAGAATACAGAGACAGTTTCGGTATTGACACTAACTGAAGAGCTTCCGAATAACTGAAGATGGGTAGAAATCCCCTCTAAGTGATGTGGAAAGATGAATGAAGGAAAGAAAAATAATGAAGAAGTGGAAATAAAAGCCAAAGTCACATAAATGAGTCAACTGAAAAGTTTGAGTGAACCTTTAGGATTATGAAGCAATATTTATTGAATTGTTGGCCATGTACTTTGCAACCTCACAGCAAGCAATCGTTACCAGCCTGAGGGAACCATATAAATTGCATCAACCATAAGGTTAAGCTTGAAACCAGCAACCTCTGCCCTACACATTACAAAGAAGCAGTACTTGTCTACCTGATATGTTCTCTTCTTGGTTTATAAAACCGGATTTAGCTTACTGAGAATGATAACGGAGAGGACCTAAGTGAAACACATGGACAGTTATTAATATATAACACACTTTTTTCGTTTTTATCTTGGCATTTTAATAACATGTGAAAGAGAAACCTTTCTATGTTTGTAACACCTATTATAGCATGTATTTTAAAAGAGCAAAAGCAAGATAGCTTCACTTGAAATAAATGAAAATTTAGTATATTTTTTGAAGAGGTCCCTCTTTGTGAGGGAATTAAAAAGAAGGATTTTTAATTTGTGTTCAGTGGGTGAACACAGGATAAAATAAGCAATTGAGGTGGGGTTTTTTTAATTGAAGACTTCCACAATAACACTCTCTTCATGCCATTTTAAGACACACATATAATATATGTAAATATGCATGTAAAGTTTCATGTTTTGCATAATATGTTTATATACACATATGCACACATGCACTCAGAGGCATAGGTTTATAGATTTGTACTCTGTATTTTGCTCATGGTTAATTTCAGGCAGTGATAATAGCATTGTTTTCTAAAACACATCCACATTTCAAGTTAATTCTCAAAGCTGATCCAACAAAACACTACAAAGAAATGATTTTTATGTGAGATATGACTGTCCCATTGTACAAGACTGACAAGATATTGCTGAGCCAATTCTTCAATCCTGAAATCAAGTGTCTAGGGAAAGAAAACAAAAGCCAGTTATAGCAGCAATTGCTTGGGCTAGTGTTAAAAGCAACCAATATAAAACTGCAACTTGAAAAGCTTTTAAACCACCTTTCTGAAATACAGAATATATCAACCGACTCATTTTACTAATTTCACCCCAGTTCACGCCAGATGCAACAAGATGCACAGCTAGTCATGCAGTTCCAAAGTCTAAGCTAGAACTACTTTCTTCCTACACAATATCATTAAGTTAAAAGAGAAAACTAAAATAAGCCATTAACAAAGATAAACAACAAGACAAAAGCCAGAACAGACTAAGTTCTGAATATGACCTGATTTAGATTAAAGGCAAATGAAATATGGAACCCAGCCCCATATGGATTTACCTGGCTTAACCTGTGAAACATCAGTGTAATAGGCCATTGTTGGTAAGATAAGCAGGACTATGGTCTGAAGAGGAACCTTTAACAATGAGAACTTTGTTAGAAAAGTTTTCTATTCTGTACATATTTATTAGCTGCCATTTACTTCATTTATTAACGAAATCTTGTCATGAATTCTTGTCCGCTGTCAAAGACCCTTGCCAGTTTATTCTATTCTATTTAGTCTGTATGTTAAACTACCCTTTGAACAAAATAAATCTAAACATATCTTGGGTTTTTTATCTGAAAAAAAAAGCTGTATCCAGGTTCCCACCAACTCTTGTTGCGAGGTACAATGAGGCATAGAAAATGAATGCAGTGGACATTTCCAGATGGCGAATCAGTTTTTTAGTGATAGCCATCAGTGAAATCTCCATAGCACTTCAAAGCCTGTATGGAAATCACTGGGTGTATGTGTCAGGGAGAATAGATATTAGATCTCATTATTCCTAGTAAAACCACCGGAGAAGCATAAAGGGTGCACTTTGAGTCAGTCCTAAATAAAGGTAGAAAATCTCTTCTTACAACAATAAATTTGTATTCAGTCTATGCAGTATGTTATCAAGTGACTTGGGTAAATTATTCTGTCTGTTCTCCAAAAGCATACATTTCTTTTACACTTTTGTTGAGGAATTGCTTGGAGAAGGCAGGTGTATTCCCCATGCAGCATAAATTATGGCTTTGAAAACAAAGGATTTTTCTGCAGGATGATGAAGCCCGAACTATGAACTGCTTGCTTAGCCATTTAAAGCAAATAAATATAAGGAAGTGAGTTATTATAACATCTACTGTAAAGGACTACAATGGTAAAGAAGCCAAGACCGACGTTACCCATATAAAGGCATGTTGTCAAACAGGACAATTGTGTTTAAGGCAGAAAATAACTGATTAAAAGTGGTATTCTCCCCTGAAAGTAGACTTATGGAAAGACACTGGTTCCTTCACAATGTAGTTGCACCTGAAAAAACACTAGGGTCAGAATATGTGTGTTTTCTGTTACTTCATAAACCTGTAAATCCAACACAGGCAAGGGTACTGACACACCCGCTTCTGTTCCACCTCCAATTGAAGGATCAGAGGTCTTTTCAGGTTCCAAAACAAGGTTTTCATGAGTTTTAACAGCAGCATCCAGCTTTTCTGGTATTTTGGATGAGGGTGTGTTTCATCAAGAAAACTGTATGAGTGAGCAGGTTTCTGTTCCTGCTCATACCATAACACCAATACTATTTTCAGTTCTAGTCGCTTTCTTTTGTACAACTCCCATCACAGCTACTACGAGTTAACAGCTACTATGAACAGGGAAATCTGGGATACAGAAGCATTAACAAAACAAATAAAGTGAGAGACAGGAGATGAAGTCTAGCACATTATTTTATTTATTCAATTTTTACAATACAGATTGAGTCCTCAGAGGGGATAGTTAAACACTGACTTGTTGGCATTCTATAGTCTTTTCCCTTGAAAACACTATCTGCTTGATGCAAAAATGCTGACAATAGTAGAATAATCAGCATGCACATGAAATAATCATATTCGTCAGGTGTTAATTGTATTATGTAATGCTTACACTAAAGTTAATCAGATCAGGGATAGCATTAAAGTAGTTAGATAATCACTTTCTCCCCTTTTCCATATTTCCTAGATTTGTTTATGGCACTTTGCTCATCTTTAGCTTCTGGAAGTCCTTACTACTAGGAGTTATTGTTTACACCAAGGTCTGAACTTCCAAAAGCATCCTACAGTTTTAGATGGGCATCAGGAGGAACTTCTTTTATCTTTCTTTTTCTTTTTTTTTTTTTTTTAATTAATGGACATATTGTAAAAAATTTTGATCTGAATTTAGAGATGGGATAGACAGCATTGTTGTCTGAGGATTTTCAGACATTATCATTACAGCCACAGAAGTAATCTTCTGTTCTACATACAGGCCTTTCTCTGGAACCTCACCAGTGACAGGATCAGTGACAACCTCATCATTCCTGCTATAAAATCTTGCTCAAAGAAAACAGTAGTTAGACAAATGAATAGTAGGTTGGTTAGTTTACCTTCATTTATTTCCATGCAACCTGATTAATTACAATTACTGTGGCCTATGAGCTTTTAGGTGACAAAGACTTTAGGTACCTATAGAACGTTTCATTACATAACTTTCATAGCTGGAAGCCATTGAACAATTTTCAGGTATATAAATCTCATAAGCCTGGAACTCAGTGTTCGTGTTTACAAGCCAGACTACTTAAGACAGCATATTTAACATTCCCAACCATGCTACATCTTCAGTCATGATCTATACTATATACTAATGCATGAGTCATACCATGTCTCAACACAGTATATGCGCCATCACTGCATGCTGCTGTGCTTCACTTTTGTAACTGTACTGACAGCAGGTTTATTTAAATCAAGACCATTTAAATCAGTGGTTAAAGTAAATAAATAATATTTATGTAATTACTGATGAGATTTAATTTTGTAAAATAACCTTTATCAAGTGTGACTTGATAAGCCTTGTAAAACTCTGCTCAGATCTCGATTTATTTTCCAAATGTGAAAATTCAAAATGTTAAAACTTCAAAATTTTGAAAGCAGGTTAATAACATGAAAAAATATTTACAGGTTTTGAGTACTATATCTCTTTGGACAATATAATACTTTAAATCTAAAGAATAGAGCAACAGCCTTATAGAAGTCTAATAACTGTAATTACTATTTTTTGCCTCTCTCAGGTTAGGCATGAAAAATGTGTATTTTTTATTTCCTAGCCACACTAGGCCCTGGACACAGCCATACAACACAACGTCTTCTGCCCCTTCTTTGACACTCTCTGTAGCTATCCAGTCTCATGTTATATTAGCACTTTCTGAGTACCTGGGGTTCCAAAGCTTACGCACTCAGCTCCAACCTCTGCTTTCAGAGCTAACGTGCTCTTTTTCCTTCCTTAGCAGGAAGAAGTACAAAAGTTTTCAGGAGCAGCAGTTGAAAGTCTCTTCTCTCACTCTGGCTGCTTTTACCAGCAGATACAAGTGGTAGTCCAGTCAGAGCTAATATGACAGTAATAATCTGCAAAGAGGACATGTCTTATTAAAGTTTCGGCCACCCACTTTGCTCCCTTACTCTATCTGGCTTCCCACACATCTTGTCTGTCAACCTTTTATTGCACTAAAAGGAATAAATAAGAAGCAAACATGAAGTGGCAGACAGCATTTCCCTCTCACCATAGGTGTCATAAAAATTTAATTTTCAGAGGTGGAACCAACAGAAGATTCCCATTATTAAGTTTGGAATTGATTTTTACGAGGACTGCAATGGGAGGCTGAAATTCACCTTTCCCTTAAAAGCCTACCATAGGTTTGTTCTAAGGCACTGGTCACCATTTGTGATTTTTTATGAGGTGCAAAAGGACATTTTTCTGCTGTTTTCGGTTTCCCTGGTTACCTAAGCAAGTTACTTCTTGAATTTAAGCTTTTATGATTCATGGCATCACATTACACAAACATGAGCTATTATTGATGCGCCACAGCCTTATGCCTCTGAGAAAAGTAAGTCGAAAGAAAAAACCCTTTTGATGTAGCAGTTGCTGAAAATTCCTCCTGAGGTCACTCATCTGAAGAATAGCTCTCCATTTACAGCAAAGAAAGACTTGTCAAGGCTTTTGAAAGACTTTTAATGCCTTGGATAGTTTCTATCTAAATATTAATTGGTGGATCCTACACAAGCAAGTGCAGCACTAACTTTTCACTTGTTAATATCGAGTAGTCTGTTGTGTCAGCACCAGTTCCTAAGACTTCTAGAAATTTGCCCACACCGTGTTCAGTGCTTCCCCACCCACATATCACAGCAATACTGGGGACTTCCAATAATTTTCACAATGAAGCTATGAACCGTAGAACCTGTAGCAGGCATTCACATCTGGATTTTCTCAAAGCAATTGCATGTAAATGGGCTGGGGGAGAGTATTTAACTACAAAGCAGCATGTCTCAGAGGGGAGAGTAAGCATTCAGCTTAGGTACTTGAAACAAGCACGCAGTAATCAGCAGCAGTCTGCCTACTTCCAGCTGTAGATTTAAAAGGAAGGATTTAAAGAGTATGCCTAGTTTTCTGTACACAAGCACAATGCATATGTGTATATAAATATGCACCCACACACATACAAGTGTCCATTAGACTGTGAAGTCTGCATGAGCAGCCAGCTCAGCAAAACTGACATCCCACTTTCAAAGCAGTGTAAGCGTATAGGAAAAAATGTGTTGTAGCTGTATGCTCTCAGATGTAAAACTCAGTGGTTGAACTATCAAGTCTGAAAAACAGGGATATTCTATAGGCAAATAGCCAGGGTCTGTTAGGTTGACCTTGCAAAAGAGTTATCAAAGTGGGAGGCAGGTGACAGAAGACTTCTGCATCCATGATGTGGCGGCACCTCTTCACTGTTTCTGGCTCTAAGGCCTGACATGTGAAGGACTGTGGGTGGGTTCAGAACACACAACCCCATGGCAACGGCAGTAAGACGAGCTTTAATGAGAGAAATATTAAGTGCCTTTGACACCTATTAGTGAATAGATGATAAAAATAGTATTAGGTCATGCAAATCTGTAGAGAACAATATTATTTATACTTAGACAGCTGAAGCAACCAATGAATTGTTTGGTTTCAGCTGTTTGATTTTTTTCAACTGTGGTGATTAAAATAGACAAAAATATAATTGTTAATACTGTGCATTAGACGTCCTTTCAAGCCACAAATGTACACCCCTATTTCTAATATTTCCAAAGGGGTAGAACTGACATCATAGATTTAGAAGCCTGCCTTTAGATGGCTGGTTTTGGAAATGATAAAAGAGTCACCAAAGGTCACATAAGTAATTTTTGGTGGAGCTCAGATTAGACCCAGGATGATTTGATATCTTACAGTGCCTTACTTCAGCAACTGTTTTGCAGGGGTCACAACATAAAAAAACCAGTTGGCTTGGGGCAGGTGGGGTGTTATTTATTTGTTTGGGGTTTTTTTGTCAGTGTAATAATGTGGCGCTACCCTGCCTTCCATCAGAAGAGCAAAATACCGTTGCTAGTTGAAAATTGCTAATGAAAGAGGAATGGGTCTTTAAGAAGCCAAAAAGTATTTTTGCAAACAGATTTCACATTTAAACAAGATAAATAAGATAATAATTTTATTCTGAACCTAGTTTATCTTTCTAATCTGTGCTCCTGCATATCAGGATCTGTATATCCTGCATATCCATAACAGACCTGAATAATATATCTATTTCAAAAACAGAGATAGACATTTTCTTTACTCGAGCATTAAATGCATTTTTTCCTAAATAAAAAACCTCTTAATAATATATTGTTAGAACAACATATTTGGGATTTGTTGTGTTGTTTTATTTTTTTATTTTGAAGGCTGCTAATACATGACTGACCTCGAAAGAACATTTTCTTTAATTAGAAAATGCTCCTAGCTAGAGATGTCAAGAACTAGTTTCACATAAGGCATGTCTAGTTAAACACCCCAAAGAGGAAAATCTCTTAATCCATAACTTTAATCATATCAGGTATTTTATGTAACCAAATATGTTCTTAAACCAAATTGCTGTCCAAGTCAAGGAATACCAAATAATTTACTTGAAGTGAACCTGTAAAGAACAGTCTGAATGACATGTTTTAGCCCGAGGAGTCCTTACTATGCAGAAAAGCAACACATGCATACAGGCACAAAAAAATGCTTTCACATCTTCCAGTAAATCCAAAAATAAATTGATTTTTAAAAAAAAAAAAAAAAAAAAAAAAGATGCACTGGGAATCCATGACATAACTGAGACACATGTTTTAATGTCGTGCCAGAAAGGGTCCTAAATTTTCTGACTAGCTTGGACTTTCCAACCTCAGTGTGGTTTATTTGCTGGTAAGAGATGCTACTCTTTGGCTGTAATAAGGACAAGCAACTTGAGGTTGAGATTCAGCAGGTCAATGACAAAGAACATTCTGTGCTTCAAGGCTTTTACAGCCAAATGGGAGCTCTGGTTTAAGGCAGAAACATTATACAAGCAGCATCTGCTATGTCATTGTGCTGGTCTTAGTCAGGAAAGATTTAACTCTCTTCACAGTGGCTGGTATGAAGCCATGTTCCTGGATTTATGCTGAGAAACATACTAGTACTGATAAGGTGTCTTTCTCGCTGGTGCTGGTAAGCGCTTGCACCAAATTCAAGGTCTTTCTCAGCTCCTGATGCTGCAGCTGCATTCCCAACTCTCTGGCTACTGGCAGTGTGGGGGGACACACAGATCAGACAGCCGACCCAAACTGACCGAAGGAGTATTTCATTCTATAGTACGTCATGTTCGGCACATAAGCGAGGAGGGGGCTTGGGGGGCACTACACTCTCTGACTCTTTCTTACTCTTTCTCACTCTCTAGCACTTTCTTACACTCTAACTCCTTTGTTAGCTGCTTTGCTATCTCCTTTGCTGGCTTGTTTGCTCGTGAGTTGGCAGGTCTGTTAGTTTACCCAGTCCTGCTGTCGCTGATAGGGTTCGCTCAGACTCTGCTGTGATCTCTCACAGGCTCCGACTCTCAGGCTTTCTGACTCTCACTTCTCGGGACCTGGCTGTGCATTGGTCAGCAGGTGGCGAGCAATAGCATCATATTGTATCATATGTTTTATTTTCTATTATTTTAATTACTTTGTAGTAGTAGAATTTGTATATATTCATTTATTTATATATATATATATATATAAATAATTTAGATTCAATTAGTAAATGTTTCTTATCTCAATTTTACAAGCTTCCTTGTCTTTTTTCCTCTGATTCTTCCCCTCCGTTGAAGGAGGGGAGAGGGGACATGTGATAACGGCTTTGTGGTATTTTGCTAGCCAGAGTTAAACCACAACAGTCATAAAATTTGAAATCTTTGGGTAGGATAAGATATTTTCTTCTCAGAATCCCACAAGGGAGTCTGAGACCTAGATGTGATGACAGGTTGTGTTAGGTGACTTTGAAAAAACATTGCTATTAATAATATAGCATAATAAATAGTTTCACAAAGAAAGAAAGAAAGGTGTACAGTTACATGGAAACAGAGAACAGCTGAAAAGTATTAAATCAACAAGCCAGGCTGGTAACTCCACCGGTCCTGATATTTGTGAACTCACGTATCCTGGAGAAAACCTAGCAGGTTCTTTCCCTGCCTTGCCTGGATTTGAGGCCCAGGCACCACCCCCATCCCTACCCTGTTCACTTCCACCCCCTCAATGTAAGGCTAGAGTGGCAGAAATGTGTTTCACTGACAGGGAGGGCAAGGATCGTGTTCCTTTTCACCCTCAAATTGCACCATGACCTCCAAGGGCTTATTTTGATCTGTCCTTGACTGTTCTCAGCTCCAAAAGGAGCTTCTCTGGCCCCTTATGGACTTTAAACCCTGTATTAAAATAATAGTTTACACCCTATTCTAGAAATAGCTAAGAGACTACGAACAAATCAATGGCAAATATCTGCTTGAGACAAGAACAATCAAACCCAATATTTTTCCTTTTAGCAGCAACAGGCATTTTAGTAATACAACTAAACAGCTGTAGTAGGTACTTTAAATATCTCTGACTTAGACAAGGCTTCAAATATGCTTGCCCTGACAAGTGAATTCAGATTAACGAATTCATTTCCATAGCTTAATTTGCCTGAAGTTTGTATGACTTCACATTAAAGCCACACACGAGTGCGTATAATTGACTGTCCATACTTATGCTACTTTCAATTATGTCATCGCTGGGACTTGGGAGCTCAAATCCATGGTCCTTAGAGCTACACAGGCCTGAGCATTTCTCAGAGTATTTCCTGGGGGCTTCAGGGAAGATCCTCCTACCACTTCAAATCCAAAGGGGAAAGGAAAAAGTGGTTTAACCTGCATCCTCCTTGCAAAACAGACAGCTCACTAGATGAAGCAATAGTATTGCTTGGTCTCTACCTTTTACCTCAGGCTACATTAGAAACTACACATATCAAACATAACCATGCTCACATGTATGGTCTAAATGCATGAACAGCAACTGAGTTAAAGAAAAGTCTGGACAAGGGAGTTTTTTCACAGCGCACTGAGGAATAATTAGCTTGTCATGGTCACAAAGCAACAGGAGCTTTGGTATGCTCAGGATGTTTCTTTAAACATGATCTAATGCATTTTCCACTGAAGATGTTTGCTAAAATTCAAGGCAGATACATGAATTGAATATGTCAGCTCAACAGCGAGTTAAGAAACCTCAGATGAAATCTGTAGATAGTTGCTTCTCCAAATGCCTGAAAGTCCAGCTCTGTGTCCCTTCCCTGCCACTATCATTTTGCTGCACATGAACCCCCTTAGGTTACAGTAAGTATGTTACGAAGTTTTATTGATGCCTATACATAAAGAACTGCATCATGAATGAAAGGATTATTGCATGGAAAACCAAAAACATCCACTATGAATAGTCAGTAATTTTGATGTCCCTTCATCCTGAGCCATTGGGTAAAGAAATTCATAGATTTATTTCTTAAAAGTGAACTAAAAGTCACTTTTAGAACAGAAGAAAAGCACAATTACTTAACAAATATGTTTTCCGAAGCACAAAGTGAATTTAAATGCCCATCTTTCTATAACTTTGCATCACTGAAATGTCTCACTAGCGGAGTCCACATGAATATATTGTAATGGTTCCTGCAGATGTTATTTCATTTAAACTATCCAGAAAGAATTTCAGGAGGTTTTCATGCTTTTTTCCACCTTTAAATATTTATCATTTCTTCTTATGTAATTCAAACACATAGCAATGGAAAAAAAGTCCAAAGTTCATCAGTGAGACACTGTCACCCCCACACACTTTTGCTAGATTTGTTTGGATTTACTAGTGAGGCACTGTCTAGTCAGGAAATTGCAGATATCAATTAAATCAGTTTAAAAACTGATACAGCAAAAGCTTAGACTTGCATTTAAGTAAGAAGCAGCTGCACTGGGTCAAGATGTCATTGACCTTTATTTGTTAACACTGTTCTGGGGAAGTCACCACTTTCAGATAGTGTCTGTGGAATGGCATGTGGGAGCATTTCTCAGATGCTTCAGTGCAACATGTAGTAGTGTAATTTGCCCTACAAGATGCACACAGAGACAGAATTTCCCTTCAGTGTCTAAGGCGAATGTGTGCATTTTGGCCATTGCATGCGGTGGGGAAATCCTTCATGGAAAGAGCAGTAGCATGGGAAAACACTGCAGCTTCCTGTGAAATGATCATATAGTAAAGCCTTCAAAAAAAAAAAAAAACCTACACCAAAAAATCCAATTAAAAAAAAAAAAAAAAAAACCAAAAAACACTAACAAAACCACCCTCCAAAAAGATCTAAAGCCTATGAAGCCTTATTTCAGCCACTTGAAGGTGTGACCTTAAAATAAATCATTGCTAACTTCTGATAAAATAAAAGTGCCATTAAAAAGGCACAGCAAGAGATTAACATTCATTTAATCACATTGGTCTTGAGATTGTTTCACCAGTTCAGTTCAAATCTGCATCACACAGACAAGTTTCGAAGTGCTGTAAATTTACAGGAAAAAAAAGAACTGCCTGTTTGCCATAAAGAGCATATTGTTGGGCTTCATCTGCACATAATCCCATACCAGGTGAACTGAATGTGTAGTTTTAGATTAATTTTCTTAGCTGTGCTATATTAATTTTGTTGGCTGTGGTATTGTATCCATAAATCTATGACCTGTATTTCATTCATTCTAATACTTTTTTTGCACTACTTTGGCAACAAAAAGCAGTCTTGAAACAGGAAGCAAGCATAATTGAAGTCAGTGGAATACCTCATATACTTACAGCACTTTTGAGGGATGGATAAAAGTGTAAAGTGACATAGACCAGAGCACCACTGTGCTACACACTATGTACATTAACATGGTACTGGCCCGGTGGAGCTTAACAAAGAAGAAACAGAAGATAGCTACAGCTGAAACGGGGAGCACCAGGAAACAGCACCAGATGACAAATTGTTCTCTCCACTCAATCCAGCTAACAACTGACAGAAAAGAGCATAGAGGAAAGGAGAAACGTGACAAAGCACAATATACAGTATGTAACTCCTCCCACATTTGAAGGGCAGCCCAGAGAAAACACATGCTCATCTGTTCTCAAAATTGCACAGTTCTAGTGTCTTTAAGTAAGCTTGAACAAGTTTCTGTTGAGCTCAGTAAGAAACCAGTTGTAAGAGTGGAGAAGGCAGTGCCCGATGGGAGTCTGCAAGGCAGCAGCTGTGGCTCAGCAGCCCTTGTGCTCTCTGTAGCAACAGAAATTTGATTTCTATAGTCCCAACTTTGTAGATGAGGCATGAGCACCCAGGAATAAGTATCTGTCCATACTGTTGGAAAACAATAGAGTAAAAATACTATTTTATCAGTAGGAACAGTTATGGTCATCCAATATTAAAAATGTCTTCAGCCTAATGCAGCTGCACTATCATGATCAGGGAAATGGTCAGAGTGACAAGAGGCTATATCTTTGAAATTAAAAAAATGGATTGTTACAAGCCAGCGTTTGAAAAGATTATGCTAAACTATGGGAGCACGCAACGCATCAGGATATTTACATCTCCTCTGAGCAGACCGAAAAAGGAAACATAATTTTCATGAGCATTTCTGTACAATCTATTTTTTCCCACCGCCTCCTATGTACTGTAACAATGCATATGGTAAAGGAGGTGTTCATCCCATACCTCCTGATCAAATTTTGTTTACTGCTTTCTTTCCTAGACTTCGTATTAGTAATGACCTCCATAAAGATACATTCAGTCACTGTTAAGAACTAAGCGGGGGTGGTAACGGGCGTACCAGGGAAAGGAGAAGCCGAGTTGGCAGCCATACCCTCCAGTCCAGCAGCACATCACAAACCTTTACCTTTCATGGAGCTTATCATTACATCTTAACCTTAGGAAGGAAATGAATCAGAGGTGGGATGACCCAATTCCAATTAGTCACACCCAGGTCAGCTGCAGCCTTGCTTCTAAATCAGTTCTGAATAGGAGCCAATTAAAGGGGGAAAGAAAAAAAAAAATAAAGAAGTGTACCTTGAATCTGTGGGAAAAGGAAGTAGAGTGTGCCCTCTATGGCTCAGCCACACCTGCCTGCCGTGGTGCAAAATTCAAGCAGAGCCCAGCCTACCTTTGCCAATAAATTGCAAAATGGCAGAGGCTAATTCCAGATGTCTCCAACGTGCTGGGATTTCATGGGCCTCATTAGTGTATTTTAACAGGATGGCTTGCCTTATACTGCTTTTTGAGGTTCTTTTGCACCCTAATTCCATCTCTCTTCAGGCTGCTGGTTCAGGTCAGCAGGTAAAATGCCCTTGGACTGACTCTGTAGCTGGAAACATTAACTTATAGTAAAAGCTACTGTCTTAACTGATGAGATGCCCTAAGTCCCATAAAACTGGTTTAATAATTTCAGAATAAAAGTTAATAACAACCCACTGTGGAGGCTTCATATGGTACTTCATAACATCACAAGCCTCGGGGGAGGATCTTTAAAGAATGAAAAGTGAGCGGAGATGTCTGAGCTGTTGAAATTTTCAGAGGAGAATGCTCCTTTCTTCTTGTGAGAAGATCACAGCAGCACTGAACCCTGACATAGGTACCGTTCCTACAGATGGAATAAATTATTTTTCACCAGCTTAAACAAACAGATGGCTGATTCTTAATGACAAAAAAGCTCAAAAACTTAAACCATTTTTTGCCTTCAGCTGTTAACAAAAGTAATGCTAGTAATGTAAAATAATGCAGAATGAGAAATAATTTAGATTCTAAATGGGGCTAAAATTGTGGGCACTGGATTAATCAGTTTTAGTGACCAACTTTCTGAACTGACTAGAAATTCAGGACAGTCATTTTCAGCCAGTTTAAACAAGTATAATATTTCAAAAGGTGCGTATATGTCCTGAAGCTAAAAGTCCACAGGAAATTTTTGGTATCTTGCACTGATTCATCTTTGAAGCACCTCATTTAATACGGTTTGTTACATTCTGACTCTAATAGGAATATAGTAATATTTTAAGTATTTTGTGCTCTTCTCGTGAAAAAAACATTCAATAACTGGGGTGCATTTGCTGAAATCTTAACCTATCATCAGACTCATGATCTACAGAAGAGTCAGACTTTAATTTTCTTTATCTTGTGTGAACTTTATATCACTAAGAATCTAAATTAGCACTTTGTTTCTTAGCTAGCAATTGTTAGGAATGACTCAAGATCCCTGTACTGCCCAAAGCTACAAATTATTAATTCTTTAATTCATTGTCTGGTAAAAGGGTGACCTGACAGTTTGCAGAATGCATCTACATCTATTTTATGAGGCATTAAGAGTGTATATGAAAATATATGGAGGTGTAGAAGCATGGATAAGGAACAGTGACCATCGACTGGACCATCAGTCACACTCCTGAACATGTCAAGACCCTTAAGTGTAAGAGCGTGGGCAAGGGAAAACGACCACACATTGGTGTCAAGTAGTACCCTCTAGCTATTACCAAGAAGTGGGGGCTGAGGCAGCTTCCGTAAATTCATCTCCTGTTTAGCCCACTCCTTGTTTATTTTTGGAGTCTGCATTGTTCATGGCTGTAACAGGGGATGTTGAAAAGGAACTGCCAGATTCAGGGTGGTTTTTCCAACTGACAAGGGTCATGCTTGCCACTGGTGAGGACAAGCAGATTAAGCTGGGGGAAAGGGGAGAGCTGTAGGTGTCTGCACCTTCTGATTCATTGAAGAGACCTTGAGGGGAGGTGTTACAGGGCAGTAGAAGTCAGAATCACAACCTTAAAGGTTAAGTTGAAGGCAGAAGATGGTCCTCTTTCTCAGGCAATTGCAGTGTCAAGAAAAGTGATGCCTGTTTTTTGAGTTTGATCCTGTGGAAAGAGAAGATGAAGCCATGACTCAACCAGCCTGAGCACCCAAAATGATGCCATCAGCATAAGGTGAGTCATGAACAGATGATGTCAGCATACTCTCTGAACCACTGCCTGCTACCACAAACATCCAAAGGCTATGCAAATCAAGGAAGGGAATTTTTTCTCCGATTTTAAGGAACTATTTGTATCTTTTTCCTGTATTCCTACAGGGTCAAATATCATCCATTACCATTCTCTATAACACTTGTGAAGTTCTAAGCATGTGTTTGCGCACATACAGACAAGTTATGAAAAAGACATCTGTCACCATTTCCTAAACTTTTAAGCTATGCAATTCCTATGTCCAAAATTGCCAGGCATCTGACAGTGAAGAGATCCAGCAAAGGCCGTGCTGTACTTTACAGGGGGAAGTGAAATCAGCTAACCGTTGCACTATCAAAAAGCAAGTAAATTGAGAGGGGCCACATCAACCATATCGTATTCAGTGTATAGAGGTCCAGGAGTCTAAATATGCTTCAAGTACTTGTGGGTAAACAAGTTTGGGTTTGATGTTTAAAATGCTTAATTAATTCAATGAGTCACTTTACTGTAAATGTTCCTGTAGAAACTTTAGCATTAAATGGAAAAGTGACTTCTCTAGAGGTAGTATTTCACAGGGCTGTCTTCATGCTGTGTTACTTTCATTCCACGATTATTGGCTGTGTTAATTTGGTGTCTTGGCTAATGGACAGATCTCTTTTTCCCACTTAACTCATAGATTTTTCAGACAATTGCAAGTGTGAGTGTTACTTGCTCAAATTCATGATTAACATATCAGAACTTTGTGATACATTTGCCTGATTTTAACTGATGTTACAGATTAAGATTTAAGTGAAAAATAATAATTACATTCAGAGATGCTTTACACAATTTTGAATTGCCTTAGACTTCAAGAGTAAGGTCAGCAGAACAGCAGAGGCTGAGAACTGCTGGGAGTTACAGGTATGCCAAAGCGTTTGCATCTCAAAGAACAGTCTGAGATGTCCCTGCAAGCTGTTCCTAACTAGTATCAGCCTTCAGCATTGTTAAGCCTTGTTACTGGTTGAGCTGAAAGCAGCTTTTCTGAAAATTTCCAGGGGAATTCAATACAAATCCTGCTTCTTTCACCAGAACAAATGAAGTGCGGAATAAATTAAGTGAACGTGTTTTGTGCTCTTAACAAGCTGATGGGAAGGGGAAATTTCATTTGATAAATGAAAGAGACTGAAAGACACATAAAGTTCACTAGTTTATTTGTAAGGAGACATTTCTTTGTTTAACATACATGTGACTATAAGTGTCTGAGAACCCTGGCTGGATTAATTTTTCTTTTGTATAATTCCAGATAACAAGGCTACAAACTAAGAACATTTTTTTGCACTGCATTAAGCTGTGATACCTTTCTCAGTTCTGTAAATTAATCTACATCCAAACCTGCTGAAGCAGACCTGAAAATTGATAAATACTCAGGAGTACCTGCAAGATGGTAGGCAAAGAATGGAAGAGCACATGGGAAGGTAGGAAGAACTGGGTGGTCTGGGCTGATCCTGTAAAGCCCGTAATGTCAGATTAAGAGGCTGCTTAAAACGAAAAGGAATTTTTTACGGTATATAATGAATGAAAAATTAATAAAAGCTGAACAATACTCTGAGGATCTAATCTATTTTAATGGAGAAAGAAAAGCACCTTCTGAAAGCGACTACAATACTGAAGTTGCACTTCTACACAAACTGCTGAACAGAACAGATCTCCTGGGAAAGTTATCAGTTAGAGGAGCTGTAAGTCTGATATGCCAAATCACTCTCCGGAAAATAAAATGAGACCCCACAGTCATCAGACAAAGTACACACCTCTCAGGACATAACACTGACTCTTCACTACAACAAAACACACTCACTCTTGTGAGTAAGGATGTCCCTCAGCACTGCACGGGTTCTGTCCAGAGTATTCTTTGCTGCAGATTGTCCAAAATTGTTTGCTTTCCCTGTTGAAATGCTCAATGAAACCGATTTGTTTAGCTCCATCCATGTAAATTTTGTTACTAAATGTTACGTTGCACTGTTAACATAGCCAGTCTGTGATACACTGGGGAAATGTTTCCACTGACTCTCTGTAATAATTGATTTTTCTTCTTTTGCTTGAAAATATTCTTATTATTGACTACATATAGGAGCTGTGAGGCCTTGCTGGACATATTGGTTGCTTCTTGTGATTTCATTCTCATGCAAGAACTGTGATCCCTGGCTGAACTTTGTAGTCTGTAAAGTGTGCACATCCCCCCAGCCCTTTCTTCTATGCAGCTAGAGCCTGGAGACTGAAGTCCTTTCTCCTCCCCTAAAGAAAAAAAAAAAAGTGGGACAATAAAGACTTCCAATCTCAAAAGTTATGGTTTCTTTCTAAACGTTCCAACAAAATGCCACTGCTTGAATAAGGAAAATTTGTTCCTTTCCATCTCAGCCAAAGCCTCACTTCAGATCTGCTCCTTGCTTCCTGTAGGTCCCCTGTCCCTTTTCCTGTATTCTACGTCATTCTCCCACTGCAGGTACCCTGCTTATATTTCCCTCCCTGCCTGTTCAGCCCAGACCATTCTGTCAAACAATGTATGATCAACTGTTCTCAGAAAAGAGACATTTTGAGGAACTTACTTAAGTCGATATGAAATGAAGAAAGTGTGTTGCAGGGAGCACACATCATTCACGCTGCCTGCCAAGTCTCTTTGACGGACTAAGGTAATACATTTATACAGCGAAATAATCAAAAATTCAAGTCATCTACAGTCTACTGGAAGTGCTGCATGCATTATTCAAATTAGTTGTGTTCCCAGATCACAGAATAAAACAGTAACTTATCATATAATCAATTTATTGCCATAAACAGTTTCTAAATGTGTGTATTTCAGTTTGTAGCCAAGTCGTGAAAAGAAATAAAACAAACACCTATCACACTCAAAACCCTAATTTTACATGGAAAATGGAGTAACAGATTCCTTTTAATGATCTTTGATTTGCATATGATGCAGCAGATGTTAAATCATCTTTCTGGAAATGGTAAGAAATACAACTACCTATTTACACATACGGGATTCTGAGAACCTTATTTTGATTCTCCCTTACTGCAAGTCTCCCAATACAGTGTTTTGTCGATTTTGTTGTTTGAGGTTTGATTTTTTCATTTTATTTTTTGATGTTTTACTTTTTTTTTTTTAATTTGGGGATTTTTGGTAGGTTTGGGTTGTTTCTTTTCCTTTTTTTTTAGTGCTTTGTTGCCACTGAAAGAGATGTAAATTCAGAATCTGGAAGGGAAACAATTTGGAGGAAGATCTTCATTGGATATATTCAATATTGTCTCAAGTTTAAAATATCACTAAATATCTTCTAACATTTGAATTAATATCTCATGGTAAAAAAAAAACTAGACTACTAATGCCAGAGCTGAAGACCCAGCATGAGAAAGGACTCTGCAGCCTGGTTTCACAAAGATTTTCCTAAACAGTAAAGGAAACATAATTAGACAAGAGCCATCGGAACTCAAGTAGTTCCCCAAGAGGGGGACTTTCTGCAAGTTTGCAAAAAGTTTTGCAAATCCTCGTATGTTCTCTGAGCCATACCAGTGGATCTGTAAGACTATTCACATATACCCTTGCTCTTCTAAGAGCAAGACGTCAGCTTGCAAGATATGATTAAATTATGAAGGCTGCAGCACAGTAAAATGGTGACCACAAAACGTTCTCTTGTGCAGTCAGACATTACTGAACTTTTCCAGATCAGCTCCTTGCCTGTCTCCAAATCTCCTTCACATATTTAGAACTGAAGAATTCTTTTTTTGAGCACAGCACAGATGCCACTCTCCTCATTCTCAATTTATCTGTGCATTTTCAGTCATACGTGAAGTGAAAGAATAGTCTCAGTCAAAGCTCCACATACCCCAATAAAAATTACCTCAGAAAAAGGAGAAATAATTCTGTGAAAGAACCCAAGTAGGATTAGCAAGAAAAAAATCAAGGTATTTTTCAGGAATCCCCAAAATGAGCCTATTGTCATCAAGAATTGACTGTTCATGACCTTATATTTGGAATGTTTTTATTTCCTATCAAAAGGAGAAAAACATCTCACACCATCAACAGCTGAGTTTTGATATAGCAGCAAAATAAAACATAACATTACAGAGTCCCTGATTCTATGCTATACTAAACGTCAGGGTTTCTTACTAGAAACACCATTCCATTGACTGATGCAAATGCACCCAACATGAATTTCAGCATGTTACAGGGTTTTCATTTGTTGTTGTTCCTTAATAGAATGAATAATTACAAATTTTAATTGGAAAATAAGAATGTGAATATAAACTGTATAAACTGAAGACCTATAGTTAAGAAGGAGACTGTACAGTCTGAAAAGAATGTCCACCAGCTGCTGGCAAAGAACTTGCATTTTTGTATTATTTATTATTATTGTATTGTTTAAATAATAATAATTATATGATTTATTGTATAACTTCTTTTCCTGAGGTAAGGCAATTTGAAAGCATAGAATCAGAGAATCACAGAATGGTTTGGGTTGGAAGGGACCTTACAGACCATCCAGTTCCAACCCCACTGCCATGGGCAGGGACACCCTTCACTAGACCAGGTTGCTCCAAGCCTCATCCAGCCTGGCCTTGAACACTTCCAGGGATGGGGCATCCACAGCTTCTCTGGGCAACCTGTCCCAGTGCCTTCCCACCCTCTCCATGAAGAACTTTTCCCTGCTCACTTCACATGATGATACCTTATCCTACAAGAATGTCGTGCTTGTTGAAACATGCTATACACAGCTTTAGCGAAGCAGCAACCCTTTCTATCATCTTTTTCTAAATATATCATCTCACGCAATTTATCATTCTATATTTAAAATTTTCTCAAATTTACTAGGCCCTTGGCTCATCCTAAGCAAAGCTGACTCCTTTATATTTCATAGTAACTTACATAAATACTCTTAATGCAACTGCTTCTCTTTTGTATGTATATAATTAAGTTGTGGTCAGTTATCATCTGCTTAGTGAAAGATAAGAAGTGGAACCGTTTGTTGAAAAATTCTGTTTTCTTGCTATCATAATGTTTTGCAGAAGGCAGCCAGCTTGTTTAATTCCTTGTCAAGGAAAACATCTGAGCAATGTATTTTAACATTCTCATTATTTTAGATAATATTTAAATATTTAATTTGTATAGTGGATACATTCTAGGTTCATGCCAAAATTCAAAACTGAATCTAAGTATGTACTTATTAAAATCATATATCTCATTACACTGAACTGTATTTCAGCCTATTATCAATATAAATATTCTGACATTCATATATATCTTTTTTCATTTTGTTTCCATGGGGAAGCCTTACAAAGATGGTTTTTCCCTGCCTTCAGAATGAAAACAAGAACTAAAATACCATGCTTTTATGGGGTAATTTCATTTGGTAAATAAAAAGTACTGAAAGGGACATATACACACACAATCAACTGTTTCCCATATGCTTCTCTTTTACAGATTAATAAAGCAAGGCTCAGAAAAATTATGCAGTTCACTGAAGTTTTCTGAGCAAAATCAGAAACAGAATCCAGGTGTCACAGATTCACAGTTCCAGGGTCAGAATGGCTTTTTTGTTGTTGTTTACAACATTCATAAACATCCATTTAAATCTCATGTAGCCACTCTGAGCACCTCTTTGGCAAAGGGTTGTAAAAGAAGCTTTTCAAAGTCGAGGCAGACTGACTTGATTTTTGCCCTTTCTTACCACTTCAAGCTCTTGCACAAGTGTTTCAAGAGTGGAATCAAGGATTTCATTGCCACTCAGAGCAGTTTTCCTTCCCACGTTACTTCAGACATGCTTGTTATTTTCTCCCGCAGACACTGAAACTTCCCTTATTTGAGGCATATCTAATTTTGCTGTTGCTTCTTGCCCTTTATTAAACTAGTTTTCACACTGGATGTGTATCATTACAGTCCAGAATTTTTGCTATTTAAAACACTTTGAATACTTTGAGGGTGGTCTATCTATGGGCTTACATATACATCTCTCTACGTGCCATTTTTTCAAGCCAGCATTATGTTTCCTAACTCTTTGTCTACAACCTTTTTCATTTGGTTAGATCACTATTTGGTTTCTTGTAAAGATGACAGCGTAACAGAATACACTTTGTATAGAAGATTTTCACTGTTGGTTTGACTAATCCCACTGAAGACTCTGTTAAAACTCTCACCAATTTCCCATCCCAAAGGTTGGCTGCAGTACATCACCCTCAAACTCACTCCACATGGAAAACCATGCTCCGGAGCAGCCCAGGAATCTAGCAGAAACCGGGTGGATTTTGGTCCCCAAAGCCACTAATTCAGTTTTGGAGTTGAAATTCCTCATGAGAAAATGCAAGATATTGGTATTATTTCTTGCCTGTCAGGCAGCTAAGAAGATCTGAATTTAGTCACAAGAAAGCCATACAACCTTGCAGTTAAGCTTTCAGTGAGACTCTCCTTCCAGAATGGGAAGATAAAACTGCATGTATGAGAATTCCCCCGGAGTTCACTTCAGTGGCAGCAAAGATTGCACAGATATAAAGACATCAAGCAGCAAAACCATGTCTGAAGGTGACCACAAAGTCACCTTGCTCTTCTGTCAGGAGTCAAATAATTTGGCCTTTTCACTCTTAGTCCCTCCAGACCCTAAGGACTTTACTGTTCCAGCAGCATTGTGACAGGCTTGCTAGTCACATTTCATCCTGGGTAAGGAGATGGATGAAGCATTGAGCAGTCATTTGATGGTAGACCAAAAGTGCTTGACTAAAAGAACCTGCAAAATATTTCACCATTAACAAGGGTAACTGTTCTTGAAGGCAGTTCTAGAAGAGCCAGCTTTTGTTATATCTAGCTGATAAACTACCCTTGTTCCATGTTCTTCAGTGGTATTACACTAATTCACATCAACTGACAGTCTTACCCATTTATTCTGAAGGAGGATTTTTCTTCATCCAGAAAGCTATCTGGATTTCAAGTAAAATCAAATGCCAGTTAGATATGGAGGCCAAAGTGATAAGACTCTCTCTTTTGTCACTACAGAACAGCAACCCAAATTTTCAGTCAAGGAATTCATTAACCTACAAAAATAATAAAAAACATGCATAGTGAACAAAATAAATTAGTTTTAGTACATTTCTTGGATAAGAACAGTTTCAGCTTTTAACTAAAACTGCGGTGTCCTAATGTTCTTTACACAGTAGCAGGAAAATGGCACTGCTTCCACAGTGTGGGCAGCACGTAACACCTGCAAGACATCAATGTAAGACTGAACTGTACAGAAACTTAGAAATCTCCACATCCATTTCTTCAGAAAAACTAGAGGGATCTTGTTTTCCAAGAAGCTCTAAATATGGATAAATAATGCTTGGAGAAATCAGTGCCATTTATATAGAAAAAAAATTTAAAATTACATAATTCATTAAATCAGTGTGTCCTCCCTGACTTCTCCCACTATGTTGTTCACGTTGTATGTCAAAGCGATACTACGATCTTTGTAGACCAAAATATTTCTGAACAACCCCAAAACACCTAAATAAATACATGTGCATTGGGTAAGATGCAATCCATATAAAGTGCAACATATTCAGGTTCTTTGTCACCATCGTTGTTCATTCAAACAGCACTTACCCATTAAAAATGCTTGTATATTATACTTAGTACAGCAGTATCTAGAAGCTCTAAATGCGACGAAGATCCCACTGTTTAGAGAAAACAAAAAAAAAAGAACAAACTAAAATCAAACCAAATATAACTAGGATGATTGGAAATGGAGACCCAAGTTCTATACAGAAAAATTATACCTCTCAGCATGCGGCTCCCAAGGTCTACCACTGTTCACAACCAAGATGATGCACGGCTCTGTTGAGTCCTGCATATTGAAACCTGGCAAGAAGGTGACTGAACAAGTTTTTATTGCAGGAAGTATAACTTCTCTAGTCTGTCTCAAAACAAACCTCAAAAATTAACCATAACCAGCAATATGTAGAGAAACATAGCATTTCTAGAGTGAAAATCTCCAACTAAGCTGGTAATTGTCCTACAATGTCAATTGCAGACCATCACATGGGCATTTGTGTACTCTTGCATTCTTGGTTCTAAGTCAAACAACTACTGAGAAAAGCCAGATAACAACCATGAACTAAACAGCGACCGTTGGAGACTGAGATGAAGTCTGGTAGAAGCTATTGGCAGCCTGTACATATTAAATGGGAAAAGCAGTGATCACTAAGCTCCAAAGTGAGAAAAAAATTCACAAAAGACCTATTAAAAGATGAAGAAATTAAAGATTTACCAGAACAAATCAATTAGATAATGAAACTCTGGAACTAGATCAAAACTGAAAGGGGGAGGAGGGAAAAAAGGGGGAAACTAGATCAAATAACAGCTGTGGGATGCAAGCTGCAGAAAGTAGAACTGATTGAATATCCTCAAGTCAGACCCAGAATGAAGCAGCATCTGGCAGAAAGAGGGAGAAGAGCTGTGAGAAACCAGAATGATAGGAGTAGAGAGTTTGGGAAAGCTGGTTGGATGACTCTGCATACCAGAGTACACAGATGGGCTGACTGCACAGACGTGTTCAGTATCAAATGTACCCAGACCATTCTGGAAGCAGAAAGCAATCCTTACCAGACAAGGAAGATAAGGAAGTGAAAGGCAAGGCATCCATGAGATAAGAATTAACAAAATAACAGCAGAAAACAAGGATGAAGATACTGTTAATATTAAGTGGGATGATATTCATGCCCAGAAGGATTAAAGTTTCATAGTGATGCTATAAAAAATACAACAAACATGGCACACTGTAGATGTGGACTGACTTGCCTCGGAGTATCATATTTGTTGCTGTATAGTTTACTCTCTAATCTTTAAATCTGATTAATTTTCCCTTATCATGGAAGTTTGTGGGAAAGCATTCAGATTCTGTTCTCTGGCCTCTTCTTACAGAAGGCATGTTCCTGATGAGGGGAAGGGTACCATACCACATGTTCAAGAATTATTTTCCAAAGAGACGTGGTCCAGTTTCTTAAACATACTTAGGTACTTATTTGGGTGCATCACAGAATCTGCTTCATAGACTAGGCTTCCTAAATCACAGAATCACTAAGGTTGGAAAAGACCTGTAAGATCATCCAGTCCAACCATCAACCCAACACTACCATAACCCACTAGACCCTGTCCTCAAGCACCACGTCTACACGTTCCTTGAACACCTCCAGGGATGGTGACTCCACCACTTCCCTGGGCAGCCTGTTCTAAAGCCTGAACACTCTTTCAGTAAAGAAGTTGTTCCTAATATCCAATCTAAACCTCCCCTGATGTAACTTGAGGACATTTCCTCTTGTTCTGTCACCAGTTAACTGTGAGAACAGACCAGCGCCCGCCTCCCTACACCCTCCTTTCAGGTAGTGGTAGAGAGTGATCAGGTCTCCCTTCAGCTTCCTTTTCTTCAGGATGAACAACCCCAGCTCCCTCAGCCGCTCCTCATCAGACTCATTCTCCAGACCCTTCACCATCTTTGTCGCCCTTCTCTGGACATGCTCCAGTATCTCTATGTCCTTCTTGTATTGAGGGACCCAAAACTGAACACAGTATTTGAGGTGCAGCCTCACCAGTGCCCAGTACAGGGGCACAATCACTGCCCTGCTCCTGCTGACCGCACTATGCCTGATACAGGCCAGGATGCCGTTGGCCTTCTTGGCCACCTGGGTACACGCTGGCTTATATTCAGCTGCCATCAACCAACACCCCCAGGTCCTTTCCTGCCAGGCAGCTTTCCAGCCACTCGTCCCCAGGCTTGTAGCGCTGCAGGGGGTTGTTGTGACCTAAATGTAGGACCCGGCATTTGGCCTTGTCAAACCTCATACAGTTGACCTCAGCCCATGGATCCAGCTTGTCCAGGTCCCTCTGCAGGGCTCTCCTACCCTCCAGAAGATCAACGCTTCCACCCAACTTAGTGTCATCTGCAAACTGCCTGAGGGAGCACTCCATCCCCTCATCCAGGTCATTGATAAATACGTTAAACAAGACCGGCCCCAAAACTAAGCCCTGGGGGAAACCACTTGTGACCGAGCGCCAACCAGACTTCAATCCGTTCACCACAACCCTCTGTGCTCTGCCCTCCAGCCAGTTTTTACCCAGCAAAGAGTCCACCTGTCTAAGCCATGAGCCACCAGCTCCTTTAGGGGATGCTGTGGGAGACTGTGTCAAAGGCTTTACTACAGTCTAGGTAGACAGCACCCACAACCTATCTCTCCTCCTCTGGGCAGGTCACCCAGTCATAAAAAGAGATCATGTTGGTCAGGCAGGACCTGCCCTCCATGACCCCATGCTGGCTGGGCCTGATCCCCTGGTTGCCTTGCACCTGCCATGTGAGCTCACTCAAGATGAACCACTCCATAATCTTTCTGGTACCAAGGTCAGGCTGACAGGCTTGTAGTTCCCCGGATCCTCTTCTGACCCTTCTTGTAGATGGGCATCACATTGGTAAGTCTTCAGTCTTCCAGGACTTCCCCTGTTAACCAGGACTGCTGCTGCTAAATGATGGAGAGCGGCTTGGCAAGCTCCTTTGCCAACTCTCTCAGTACCCTCGGATGAATCCCATCTAGCCCCATAGACCTGTGAGTGTCCAGTTGGCATAGTAGGTCATTACCTGCTTCTTCCTGGATGATGAGGGGTTTATTCTGCTCTCCATCCCTGTATTCCAGCTCAGGGAGCTGATAAGTGGTCTGGGTATTAAAGACTGAGGCAAATGTGTCATTCAATATCTCAGCCTTTTCCTCAGCCTTTGTCACTATGTTTCCCTCCACATCCAATAAGGGATGGAGATTCTCTTTGACTCTCCTTTTGTTGCTAATGTATGTGTAGAAACATTTTTAGTTGTTTTTCACAACAGCGGCCAGATTAAGTTCCAGTTGGGCTTTAGCCTTTCTAATTTTCTCCCTGCATGACCTTAGGAGATCCCTGTACTCAAGTTGCCTGCCTCTTCTTCCAGGAGTGGGAAACTCTATTTGTTTTTTCCCTTTTTCCCATCAGCTTAGCATTGGAGACTAGACTTGTGCAATCTTTACTTCATCTGTTACTGTCCCACTGCAGGGCTCTTAATTCACACATTCCCCTCAGTATGTGCATCCAAAGAAGTCAGTGGTACAAGAAAATGTACAACAGCCACAACAGATGCATTTGACAGGTGAGGGGAGAAGGTTTACTCATGGGCTGGGGAAGACCAGCATTAGGTAGAAAGTTCTGCAGTAGAAATCTTGCTCACAGAAAAGGGATATAAAAAAATATAACACATGTAGAGTAAATGTACAGCAACATGTCCTGTAGAAACCTTGATTAGGAAGGATACTTGATAAGATATTAAGTCATTTAGCTAATATGTTCTCCGTCATGAAGAAGAAACTCTGCTACCACACTGGAGAAAAACACTCTTGTGAATGCAGAATTGGGTTCTCTCAGGTTCCCTGTTAAGCTTATTTCCTTTTCCTTCACGTGGAGTTTGCAGGACTGATTGTGAAAGGCGGAGGACTACAGGAACAAGGATATTGCACACTTACGGACAAGGTTCTGCCCAGTGTGAACACTGAGGCTCTTCCCAAGTTGCCTTCCCTCCACTGTAGGAACTTCCTGAGGGTGGTGAAGTTGAGCCAAAACAAAAACTGTTGCAAAGAGTTTAGTCTTCTCAGCAGAAAATAACACCAGTACATTGCATGCAACCATATATTCTAAAGAATGTATTTCATTTACTGTTAAACCTCAAAAAACCCAGTCTCTGACTGAAAAAAAGAGGACCACCTTTCCCATCCCAAAATGGTGGAATAACTACAGTGGTAAATTTTCCATTTTTATTTAGTAAGTCCTTGTAATTTAAGGGGTATATCCTTTCCCTCCCTCCTTCAACCACCTTTGCTTCAGTTTCAAGTGAGTCCCACATGTGAACTGATACAGGCACTGGAAGTCTAACAACATCACAAAAAGACAGAACGTCTGGGGTAGGAGGAGGGGAAAAGGCAGATGTGGCCTGACAAGTGATGAGGAAATAGGCTTTCAGGACACGTAAGCTCAGGACAGCTAAGCTGATACTGTATCCCTGAGAAACAGAAAGAAATCCCACACCAGTCAGAGAACAGCATTACTGAGTCACTAGAGCATACAGGACTGACCAGCAGGAATGCTGGTATTTCAGAACAGGCAGACTGAAGTCATGAGAATATGAAACAGCATCTGAGAGGAGGCATTCTGTACAAAATGCAAGGAAATCTCCATGGAATCAGCAAGGATGCATGTCAGGAGCATGACCAGCAATGCTGGCTGGAGTTCAAAAGGTTTGCCTCCACATCATAAAAAGCATCGAAGTGTTACAAACATCTTTGGTCCGTGCATGTATCGTAAGTTAGTTTTAAATTAAAATTCCATGATTCTCATCCACCCCTTTGATCATGAAACAGTGACCTCCCATAGCACCTACCACTACCACATGAAGTCATGAAGAGCTCTGCGGTCGTTATGACACCTCTGTGAAGTGTTACCTTGACAGATGGAGATCTGAAAACCAAAGTCTGCATGCTTTAGGTGATGCTACAAATTAGCACTAGATCTTACAACTTCCCAAAGCAACTTCTTAACTACTAACTCTAATTTCTCTCACTGTTGCACTGGAAGAAGAAGAGCTCTAATTTTTGTTTTTTGTTTCCTGAATATTATTACTGGAGAGCCTTCACAAGGCAGTTAAAGTAAATCAACAGAGCCAGAAAAGTGGATCGGGGCAGTATCAAGACCACAACAGATTACTGGAGTGCTTTACAGCCCACTTTCATTACATTTGAAAAGAAGGGTGATTCAAATATTATCTAAATGACAGGCAAAGCAAGTTTCTGTGAACCCAGACAACTCAACAGCAAATGTCTTTCTGAGCATGGTATCTGATAAGAGAAGTGAAAAAGAAAAAACAAAACAAAACAAAAAAACAAAACAAAACAAAAAAACACCAAAAAAAGAAAAAGAAAGTCAGTGTGAGGCTAGATCTCAAAAATCCATTTTACAGTGCTAGACTACCCTTCCCGAGGCATCATTCTCCATTCCTTCATAACAGCAAATTCTTGCATTACTAACAAATGCAATTTAATAAGAAGCTTCACAGCACAGTTTCTTCTAAAATGCTGGGCACTAATATAAAAAAGTCACATTGTAAATTCAGCTTCTCCTAAATAACAGCAACTTGTAGGACAGCAAATATCTGTCCTACAATTTCAAAGAAATGCTTGAAACGAGCTGGCTGAAAATTCAAAACAACTCATTTTCATGAGAAATAACTAAGTAAAACTTCAATTACAGTTTTCATTCTGGGGCAAAATGAGAGAGGTCTTTTTCTCTCAAACTCCTGCCTCTCCCCAGAGAAAAGAGGCGTATGGATACTTAAATCACAGTACCATGAAGGAAAGCTACCACCTTCTGTCTCTTTCTTCTGCACTGTAAGTAACCATCTGTATCTTCCAAGGCTATGTGTGGAGACTGGGATGCTGCCAGACAAATATTAATTTGGTACTAACAAGCAAAACCCTGCATTCAGGGTTAGAATAGACAGAACCAGAACATAAGAATATGGACAGAAGCAGAGCATGAGATGAATCACAGTTCCAGTTTGTTTCTATCAACGGACGTGGCTATCTGCAGGACTCTGAGCATGAGCATGACTGGCTCACGGGAAGCTGCATGCCTGAAGTTAGCCATGTACTTAAAAATCCTATCAAATAGGTCCTTTCAGAATAAATAAGGTTAATCATGCTTTGGGGTTCACATATCAAGCAGTTCATATTATCTTCTTGAGAGCATGAATCCTTTAACATCAGCATTTGCAGTTGCCTGGAAGGAGATGATGGCCAGTCCTCTGAACTTCCTTTCTGGGGTTAAAGGGAGGAAACCGTCCAGCCCTGCTTTACATTGACATAGGTTTGTTGAAGCGGACGCTTCAATAATACAGCTGTTTCTGGCATCATTGTGCATGGCTGAGTCTGTATTGGTAGATAAAAGGGAGACATGACATGGTTTGAAATACTGACCATGCTATTTAAACTGTTAACATGCCTTCTCCCAGACAGTGCCTGACAATGGCAGGTGACAAGGGCCACTGGTGGATCCCAGTAGGCAGACTGCAATCTTTCCAACCTGTTTTGGAAAGGAAGAAAACCTAGTTGCATGGATGTGAGCTGTGCCGTGTCCTTTTGCATCAGAGACAGAGAATACAGCTTACATGGCAGCACCACTGTAGTTTATTTTCTACAATGTAATCTTGTGAAAGGACAATGGGAGCTACAATGAATTGTGAGAGTATGATCTAGAAACATTTCTCAGGCCTATTCTAGGTTTCAGTTATCCTAGGTGCGTGTTGCACTTGTCCTTCCTATCCACCTGCCAATGCCCCCCATCAAAATGAGAGCTGTGCAAGCCAAAATTCTCACTTTTAGCTTGAAGGTTGAAAGTTTGTATGGAAACCCATAGTCTGAAATATGTCTAAGGTAGTTGTGAGAAACTTTAAAAAGTGTGAGAGTAGGAATGAAAGCTTAATTCAGCTCTAGAAAAAGCAATCACTTGTTAATTCTAGGAATATCTAGTTGACTCTTACACCTGGAGTTGTAAAGTTTTTAGACTATGAAGCCATAATCAGGGACTAGAATGAGTCATCTTCTGCTCAACGCTAACACCCAAGGCTTTACCTAGACAAATAATATTAGCTCCAGATTAAAAAATATATAGATATTTTGGACAATCAAGTCCTGCTAACTCTTTAGGGCAGTATAACATGTACCCCCCTCCATTTCCTTGGAAATTCAACCCTCATCATTCAGCCAAATATGGCTGGGTGTTCACCACGGACACTTCCTGATGCCTCCTGCCTTGAAAAAGAGTATTTTCTTGGGTACATTGCTCTTAATTCCTCCAAATCCAAAGGATTTCAAACATCACTCTTTTTGCTCTCTTCAGAAGGAAAGGATTAAAGAAGAAACATCAAGATATGGACAAAAAAACCCCACAACCTCTACAGCCAACAAGGAAGTTTGGAGCATCAAGAAAGTGAAGAGCTGTCAGTAGAACAATCCAACAATGATTTTAAAGACAAATACAACAGCATGGTCAGATAATTATTCAGGTCCAACTGGAGATGTTTTCTATTTGTGGGGCATGGGATGGCGCACCAGGAGTCTGGTTCCCAACACTGGCTAAGTATTTCTGGAGGGACAAAACTCAATGATTGGACTGATACGTTAAGCAAATCAGGGACCACTGTGTGTAGATCCAAAACCGTTCCAGGCACCTCTTACAGGGGGAGTTAGCCATTCTCATAGACAGAGAATGCAGGGATGTGGGAGGACAGGGATCTACCCTCATGTAGAAAGATTGCCAGTATCATGTTCAGAAGCCAACACAGGATCTGTCCTTTGTCTGCTCAAGGTACTGTGTGCCCTAAACCTCTTAGTGCATAGGCACTAAAGTGTTTGCACTGATTTTTAGTATGATGAGGAATAACAACACTACAGTACAGCAATAACACTGTTGGAGATTACTACTTACATAGTGGACAGCCTTCTGTAAATATACTGAGAGACAGGTTCTTCCATGCAGAGTTGCATACATGGTATTCAATCAGTCAGACACCTTTGAAATCAAGAAAATTACTTTCTAAGATGTCTTGCTGCTCAGTCAGAAGCTCTAGGCTCACTGTCGAGCATGACTCATAGCACATGTTATAGCAAAAGTCAGAGCAGGTATCTGAAGACTCATTCCTTTCCTGACTTAAAAAAATCATCTCTCTCACCCCCACCAATGACACCAGCATTATCCCAATTGCTGTTTTCTGTATAAAAATATTTGCCTTCTCTTTTCCTCATGCTTAGGCATGTTGCAGGCTGCCATTCCTATGATCTGCTCCTTCTCAGCTCACCTCACCATGGGCAGTGCTCTTTTTCCCAAGAATGGGAATGAAGAGAGATCTGTGTGTAACTATCAGCAGATGCAGTCTCTCAGTAGCTTAGCTCAAAGAGCTGTGAAACCCAAAATGTCCTCTCCGTCTCCAGCAGAAAGTGAAAAAGGGAAAAAGCATCTATTTATGGCTGTCAATTCAAAGGTCAATGAAAATAATCTCATTTTCTTCCATGGGTTTTGGATGAGACCCACAGATTTTTATTTTTAAGTATGAAAGGATCTATTTCTGGCTGCTTAAAATACACCATGACTGACTCCTCACCCACGGCACAATACTCCTCCCTCGCCTTTGCTGCACTTTTACAACGAAAGGTCCTTTTTAAGATTCGTCCAGCACACGCTCATTTTCCCCAACACACACACAAAACATATTGTTTAAAACAGTTTTTGGAATGACACTTCTTTCCTTTCTGTGATGAAAAAGGCTCCAGTCTCTCTTTTCTCTCACTTGTACAGCTGGGCAACTGACCATACTGCATTTACCCTGTTCTCTGGCCATATAGCTGAATGTCTCTGTCTGAGTAGACCATCATAACCATGTATGCCAGTTGTAATGTACTCTGCAAATCACAAAGTCAAAAAAACTTGCTGTCTTGCTCAGATTGCTGTCACTGTCAGGAGTCTCCTTATACTTCTGTTGAGCTGGACTGTATCAAAAGCACCCTGTCAATAGCGGTCCTAACAAATGGGGGTCTGTTTTCATTAACTGTTTAAGAAAATTGTTGTGTATTGCAAACTACATATAGACAATGAACCTTATCAAAAAGTATCTTCCCATATATGAGAACATACTTTTCCAGTCAAGTAATAAGGTGCTGCTGGTGAGAAGTCACCCGAGACTTTAAATCTAATCCATATTCTGCCTACCATGGCTATCTTGCCAAATGGAAATTAGACACCCTGGGACAATTTTTTAAAACAACATCCATAAGCCCCCAGAGCATCTAAATAACATCTGAAAGGATTTAAAGATTTGTTGTAATTATAGTGGACAATAAATATCTGAGCAGAGTGGCAGATTTCTGTGGGACAGGAAGTGTCCATATCGGTAGGTACCCATGATTCTCCTTTTCAGACTGAACCCTTATGTGCATCAAGAATTTCTGTTCGTTAAATACACAATTTCATTTAAAACCACAGCAAAGCGGAAAGCACAGTTTGTCCCAAAGTAATTTATTTCAATCTGGTGAAAACAGATAAACCAAATATTATAAAATACTTTTAATATCAAAATAATTATGCAATGTACCAGGGTCTCAGGACTGGAATAAAAATAACTTTAAGCATCATCCCAACTTAATTGTGCTGTTTGTACCATTAGCAATTGAGACAGTGAGTTAGTTTCCACGCTACATAGTCTGTGGATCAGTCTCATTTTCAACAGTGGTGATCATTCTTAAGGAAAACTTCCCTTCTTGTAGTGCCAAGCCAGCTCCCTGCTTAGTCTTCCAGCCCTTCAGTGTGTAAAAATGTGCATTTTTTTCTCCCATACACGTTCTGTCAGACCACATTCCTACAGTCTGAGAGAACAGTACACGAGCTAAATCAAAGATAACCCAAAAATACCTTCATAATGAACTCTTTTGAAAATATTTTACATAGAGGGATGGGACAGGAACATTCCCTTGAAAATAAGAGTGTTGGTTCCTTTTCTTATTAAAGAAGTTCTGACCACTAAGCAGCATTTCCTGGAGTTTTGAGTCATATTCTGCTCCTCATGAAATGTCAGAGATGCACTTATTAGTGAGCAATTCTTGACAGCTTTCAGGAATTTCAGCAACAAGAAAACTGATTAAAGGGCCTGCTCTGAAAGTGCTAGGACAGCTGGATGTTACATAGAAAAAAGGGATCTGTTCTGATTAAATGAGGACATCTGGTCAGCTTCCTGTTGGAAATTATTATCCTAGTTTTAATAACAATAAAAGCCATCTAATATATCTAGAAGGCAGATACTCTAAAGAGTACTACTGAGTGCTGAAGACTGGAAGTCACCTCAAAAGACCAGTAGCAAAAGCCACCGTCCAGTGCCGAGGAACAAGACAAGATCACAACAACCTCTGTCTGCAGTCCCAGCTTTTGCTACCACTGGTACAGAAAGTGAAGCTTCTCTGCAGGAAACCTACTGCGTTGCCTCTTACTCTTCCCCCCTCACTCTTCCTTCGCAACATAGCTTCATGTGCAGCAAAAACTCAGTGGACTCAGAAGGGCATTTGTAATACATCTGCCCATCCCAGCCGCATCACCAGGGACCTGAGTCCTTGAGGACAGTGGGGAAAGAGCTTTTGATACCTACAGACTTTGAATTTTTTATTGTGGTCACATTTATTTTCAGGAAAATCCAGATATACCAATTTTTAGGCATATTGTACTTAAAACACAGGGACCCTGACAAAGTTTCACTGCTAGTGGGACAGAGCACTGCGAGAAGTGATTACAAGGAAACATTTAGTCTTCTTCAGTGCAACAAATCCATGTGCCAGGCCCTGGGGCTTTGGTCACAGTGGGTAGAGTGGGGAAAAAAGACTAGCAATATCATAGTGATTTACAGTTCACCTCCACAATACCAGCAGCCACTCTCTCCATAGCAGGAGAAAACATAACTCCATAGGGAATGATATTGCAACTGTCAAATTTCCTTCCAGTAGGACAGTGCTACTTTTTCATAACATGGATAACACTGACTTCCTTCTTCCTGCTCCCACTGGGAAATCCTCAGCAGGACTAGGAACTTTGTCAATGAATAGATTACACTGTAATTATATTATTTATATTTATGTCAGATCTCTTTTGAACCAAGTGCCTCTAACTGCCCGCCATCTGTATTGTTAAGTATTATTGAGTGGCTTAAAACCAGAAAAAAAAAATCATTTGAAAACATAAAAAAATATAAACAGGAAAGTTGGTCAAGAGGAAGAGTTATTCCGTCTAGCACACAGACATGATAACCAGAGACAGTATGAACTGGAGCCATCTCAGACCGCCTGTGGGTGCCCTGCCAGTACTAAGAGCAAAAATAAAATTCATAAGACCAACATCTGACTTCCAAGACTCAAGGCTGCATAGACTTCTGCTGGAGCTTCAAAAAAGATTCAGAAATAAAAATAAATATTAGCTAAAACAGAGGAAAAGGCAAAGGAGAATCTCAAGGACACTGAAATATTCCTGACGTTTGGGAGAGACACTGCTTATTCATCACTAAGGGCTTTCTGGATTATTGCAGACCTACGGAGCTATCACCACTGACCAGAACCCATTGTGCTCAGAGGTGCCTAGACAGAAGAGAGAAGTGCTCCCTGGTTCAAAACTAAAAGCATCAGCACATTCATGAGAATAGATGGGAAAATGTCATAAAGAAAAGATCATCTGCAGTCTTTGTCTGCTGGCAGGATCCAGCTAAATATCTTTTGAAAAAAAAAAATGACCAAAAAAGCAAGAAAAAACAAAAACTCCCCCAAGGGAAAAAAAAAAAAAAAAACCCAAACCCAAGCCCCTTCCTTGAGCTACATTGTTCTGTGCAGTAGGAAAATAAGGAAATAACAGCAATCTCATCTCATCTGCCTAATGCAAGCCTAAGAGTTCATACCAGTGTCTGTGGAAAGAATATTACTTTCTCATACTGTTGAAGGCAACATTATTCATGGGAGTAGCAGCAAGGCCGGATCATGAAAATGGCCAAAGTGAAAGACAAACTGAGCTCTGTAACAAGCAATTCTTTCCCTTGGACAATGCTGTAATACCATATCTCTCCTTATCTTGCCAAATATGTCACAAATAAATATTTTTAAAAAACCACAATACAGTTTGATGTTTGTTAGTGCTTTGACTGGGTCAGTGTTATCTTTGCATTTGCACAGACCTTTACATCAAAAAAGTGTTTGATCTTTAGGTAGGTTTCCTAAAGCTAGTCTGGTCTGTTTGGAACAGACCTCCATTATTACCTCTTACGAACCTTCCCACCTCTTTCCCTAGGGAATCTTTTAAATTTATGTACCCTTAGAGAATTTTCAAGGTAGATAGTCTTAAACCACATCCTCCGGCAAGCTACCATATTGTTCGTTATGAGGATGTTAGCTGTTAAGTAGACCTTCTCTCAAATGACCTAGCACAAATGTATACCTGGTGATGGGAAGGATGAGAGCTTGCACCTAACAAAGCTGGAGCTGGAGTCTTGTTTCTTCTTCAGACAGTAATGTTCATCTGTATAAAGCAAAGTATCCTGACATTGTATGCTTGGATTTGAGGACTATCATGATGATCTGAAGACAAAGCAGGGTACTTTTGTATTTCATGTCCTTTCCAGGAGCCCTTAGAGACTTCTTAGATGAAACAGCAATATAGCAGATACTTTGCGACTAACAGAGAAAAGTCCAACAGCCCCAAGAGTACTCTGAATATGTGATAGGGGGCAATAAATGGAGAAGAAACATGGGGAACAGACAGGGACTTTGAAGAGACAGGCTACAAAAGAAACGTGTCTCTAATACAAAGGGTATCAAACTCAAAGTGATTGTGAGAAGCAGGAAAGACTGAAAAACTTGCTGAATCTCATTTGTAAGGTGATCTGAAGGACGAGTTGCCAAGTCTTGTCAATGTACTTAGGAAATATGGCCCTGCATTTCATTCACATTCCTCCTTTCACAAATGAAAAGAGACACAGAAGGTATGGCATGAACACCTGAGTAATGTAAACGTGCTGAACAGGCTCCATCCTCATTCAAACAAGCCTAATCTGGAAGAACAACAAAGCATACGGACATTGGTGTAATTGATGAGCCTATAATATATCGACCATGAATGAACCTGAAACTTTCATTGTGAAACTATACCATTTATACCTGCAAAGGATTCTCCTTTGCACACAGAGAACAAGATGCCTTCTGAAGCCATCAGTTCCTGTTCCTTTGATGATACATGTAAGGGCAGCAGAGCTAATAAAAAATTAATTCACATTATTTCATCAGAATATCTTACAAAACTGTGTGAGACTTTCAGATGATGCTTCAGTTCAGGTTACTCAGGCTAAACATAGAAGAAGAATAACCAATCACCCACTGAAGACCTCAGACAGCATCCTCTTTGGAAGGACAATGTTCTGGGACAATAGAAACCCAAATTGGATTTCTCCTCTAACTATAGCAAAATTATGACTCGATCCAGACTCTTCAGTGTAAGAACTTCCATATATAATGCAAAAATCTGGGCAAATAGAGTCAGGTGACCATAGCTCCAACTGGGGATGGTCTCCTATCTTAATAACAGTTTTGAAATAGTGATTTAGTTTTTTCCTTCCTGAATTAGGATAAAACCCCAAAGATCTCAAGAAGGGTGAGCATTTTCAAGAAAAAAAAATATTCTATTTCAATCTAAAAGTTAAAAACTTCAAAAAAATAAGAGTTTAAACTTGAAAAAATGTTGTGCAACGTAGTTTTAAGCAGGGGAAAATAAACCCAAAAATCTTCAAAAATTCTACATCATAGTACAGACCATCTTGAAACTTCTTTTTCATAAAATATTTGAGGTTGAGATTTTCAGAAGCTAAACTTTTATGTAAACTGTTGAAGTTTCTTAATTAGCATTTTCAGAAATAAAGATACAATAAAGCCTTGACAGGCTGGAGGGGTGAACCTCTGCCAACCTCATGGAGTTCAACAAGGTCAAGTGCAAGGTCCTGCACCTGGGTCGGGGCAATCCCAAGTACAAGGACAGGCTGGGCAGAGACTGGATGGAGAGCAGCCCTGAGGAGAAGGACCTGGGGGTACTGGGGGATGAAAAGCTGGACATGAACCAGCTGTGTGCACTGGCATCCCACAAAGCCAACCGCATCCTGGGCTGTATCCAGAGCAGTGTGGCCAGCAAGTGGAGGGAGGGGATTCTCCCTCTCTACTCTGCTCTTGTGAGACCCCACCTGCAGTTCTGCGTCCAGCTCTGGGGTCCTCAACATCAGAAGGATATTGACCGGTTGGAGTGAGTCCAGAGGAGGCCATGAAGATGCTCAGAGGGCTGGAGCACCTCTGCTATGAAGAAAAGCTGAGAGACTTGGGTGTGTTCAGCCTGGAGAAGAGAAGGCTCCAGGGAGACCTTACAGCACCTTCCAGTGCCTGAAGAGGCTACAAGAATGCTGGGGGGGACTTTTTACAAGGGCCTATATTGACAGGACAAGGGGTAACAGGTTTAAATTGAAAGCGGGGAGATTTAGATTGGATATCAGGAAGAAATTCCTCCCGGAGAGGGTGGGGAGGCACTGGGACAGGTTGCCCAGAAGCAATTGCTCTGGATGCTCCATCCCTGGCTGTCATCAAGGTCAGGCTGGATGAGGCTTGGAGCAACCTGGTCTAGTGGAGGGTGTCCCTGCCCATGGCAGGGGGGTTGGAACTAGATGATATTTAAGATCCCTTCCAACCCAAACCATTCTGTGATTCTATGATAAAGGTCAGCAAATTTTCTAAAAGTGTAAAGTTGCCAGGACAAACGTGTAAGAAGTTTCAAGTGCTTATATTTATGAATTCCCATGAGAGGTGCAGGAGACATGTCTCAGAACTGAATGAGAATCAGAAATAAGTAAAAAAATGCATATTCATGTAACAATAATTAGGAAAACTTTGTTATTCACATTGCATTCTACACATTTTTTTTTTCCTGCTTGAATTTTTACTTTGAAAGCTGATTTTAATAGTTCCACCATGTAGGAAGTCTCCAAAGAGGAGTTTCTATACTGCAGTCACAAGATCACCTCAGTGTGAAATCACTGGCTACACAGATGTCACTTCTGCTCTGGTGTCCTGGTAGACACCACTCACTGCAGGGGAGTGGAGGGTGTAGGAAGAAAAATCACTCCCCACTGCAGACGCCAAGCGCGTGTACAGGATTTGAAGCACTTAAGAGCTCCAGTTAATTCTGTATAATGTGTTCTATTTAATAATATGGTCACACAAGCATTTAACTTTATTAAAAAAATTAAAATCTTAGTTAAACGAAAAGACAGGCTTGACAAAGGTGCTGGAGTGTGCTGCTTTGCTTAACACACTGTGGCAAGTATCCAAATTCCAGTCAGACTTGCAGCAGTCTCGTACATTGTCAAGAAGTACAACTTCCCTCTGACAGAACGTGATGCAAATTTTATGATACAATTGGAGCCAATTCTTGTAACATCCATTAGAGTCCCTCTCAATCTGTCTGTGCAAGGTCTAGAAGAGCGTGATCTTTCCCAGTCAATTCCCCATATTAGTAACTGACAGCTTCCAAGTTCTCTCCTGTTTCCACCTTTAAAAAAGGCTTTTGTTCTTTAGAAATCATTCCCAGCATCTTTAAATAATTGACCTTTGCTAAATTTTCTTGTTTCAGTGTCTAGCAGAAAGAAGCAAAAAAAATATCTGCCTAATACTGTAACAAGAATAAGCTGACTTGGTGCTATTTCTCATCTCATTCAGTGAAAAGCTGGAGGAGAACTCTGTCTACCTGGCTTTATGAAGAGTGCAGAAGAAAGTTGGCCTTTACAATATTCTGCATTTTAACGGCTTTCATAGTGTCCCATAATTACAGCATCTGCAAGTCAAAGACAGGGATGGAGATGAAAGTTACAGTACAGGCAGTAGGAACAGCAGTGTTGGGATGATCCAAAGACAGAAGTGGCGAGGTTTGCAGGAAAAGGGGCTCTCCTGTATTAGACACTGATAGAGTTTAGATCCAGCTCTGTTAATGGACATCAATAAATGCTGTAATAGGTATAAATAAAAGCTACGCCGTCTCTGAATTGTCTTCCTATTCAGGATGCAGTTACACACTGACACTATCCTATAAGATATTCTTGACCTCTTTGTACTCCCAGTCCTTCTTCCCATCCCTACAAACAGCTTGATTCAACTGTCTGTGTGTCTACCTTGTATGCTGGCTGTATGAAACACAGCTCAGAAAACAATCTTTTGTTTTTTCTCTACTTGTATCTCTGCCCCCTCAGATGACTCATAAAACAGACACACACATTGCAGAAAGGTTATAGTAAGTGTTCTGTGCCTCAAGACAGTACCAGTGTTCTTGATGGGATTACTGACGGGTTAATACACATCATTCATAAAGACTCCCAGCTGGAGACACTACGCAGGCCTGCAGCTCCGCAAGTTATAAATGCTGATCTTAGGATTAACAACACTCATACAGTCTTCACAAGTATGTTCTTCGTATAAAGGACCACAGAGGGTTACAGACTAAATCTCAGACTTTCATTATGAGAAAGGAAAGATGTAAAGGAAGGAAAGAAGGAAACACAGCTGAGCGACCACATCCTTGTCAGTTTATTTGCTTGAGACATGGGTACTCAAACCACTCTGGCTTCCTTTTCAGTGCCAAACTCACTACTTCAGGGCTCCTGGAAGCTCCCAGTTTAGGAAGCTGCCCAGACTGAGTATCTAAACAGAACAGATATATTCTGTTTATAAGAATATAAGAATAGAATAACTTATATTGCAAGGAAAGCCAGTAAATTCCTTTTGACTCTTCACCCTTCATCACAGAAAAAACCCCAAAACAACAACCCAAACTAACAAACCCAAAGAAAAGAAAGAATAAACCCACCGTAGCTATACGTCGGTAGCCTGCCTACAGCGTAGTGCTCATTAAGCATATTCGCAGAGACTGGCCGCGAGTTTTTTAAACTCAGTTTGCTGCAGAATCTTATTTCATCTACTTGCAGTCTGGTGTGAAACCAGAGCCAGGTTACCAATACAGCAAGGTTACATCCTGTGAGGAGGATTTTTAACACCAAACCCAGTACAATTAAGTAATGGGAAATTCATATGCAAGGGAAGAAGAAACATTTTAGCAAGCGGCATCTTCTAGTCCATGTACTGGAAAAGCAATAGCTTGTATGGATTTCGGGACCCTACAAGATACTCCGCAGCCTGCTAGCAGGCAGAGAAGGGAGCACTGCCAGCAACGCCCCCTTTCCCGGTGCCGCGCACCTAAAGCAGCCCCGCCGCGAGGGAGCCCGCGCTGCCCGCGCGCGCAGCGGGGCGCGGCGCAGCCGGCAGGTGGCGCCCTCACTCCGCGGCTGCAGCCGGCCGGCCCTGGCGGTGACACCCGGCGGACACGCAGGCGCAGAAGCCCGGCTGGCTCACGGCAGCGGCGGCACCGAGGGGAGCGGGACTGCGGCATCCGGGTGCCTGCGGTTCCTAACCCGCTGCAGGCTCCCCGGGGACAGCGGGTGCGTCCTCCGCCGCACACGGGGTGGCAGGACCCGTAAAGCAAAGGCATCGGTCACGCTAGGAGCACCGATCCAATACTGATATTAGCAGAAGCCTCCCATTTCTACAGCAATCCTTACATGCCTTTAGCTCAAGATTCAGTTCCTCTCCTGCCACCTGGAGCCCACTGCCTTTTCCCAAATCAGCGTTCCACCACACCGCTGCTACCCGGGCTCTTGGACACAAAGCCGGCTACATCTCTACCGTCTGTCTTAAACTCCGTCTACTGCCTTCCTGCCTTCTACCAAGCAGGGCCTGAACGCGCTCCTCCCCCCCACCCCACATTCCTGCTGTGCTATTTATGCCTGGCCAGCCACTCTCCAAGCCCTCAGGCCACCTTGTGCATCTGTCGCCCCCTCCTAATCCTGTGCAAGCCGAAGAGCCTGCACGGCATCTGCCTCTCGGCGGAGGGACGCCCTGCACCCTCGCCGTAGGGAGAACAGCCACGAGCTCGCAGCCGGCAGAGCTGGGGCCACTCTCCAGAAACACCCGCTGCCTTTCAGCCCTGCTAGGGGATGACACACCGCCTATCAATCAGCCCGATCCTCTGAACACGATGGCCTCCGGGCCACAGCAGAGAGTCCCAAACCACAGACCACGCAGAAGTGATGCTGGGTGGCCCTGCAGGGCTCTTGCTCAAAGGGACGTGTGCCAGGCTGCAGCCTGAAGTAACACCTCACCTGTTCTTTTTCACATAACCCCCCTTCCTTGCCCTGTTCTTGTTGCTCATGGCACTTAAAAGACAAGAAGGGGGCTGAAAATCCCAAAAGCCAGCAGGTCTAGATCTGAACACGCATTGGTCTAAATGGTGGGAAAAATTAAAGGCTTGGACGTCGCTACTGTTACAGCCAGGTAATTGCCTTCAATCCCCGCTGAATGCCTTTGATGGGGACTCCCCATATGACAGAGGGCACTGTGGCAGGTCTTAGCCAGCTTCCATTTCCTCTTCACCTAAAATATCATCAGTGTCCCGCGTAGCCTGGTACCCTGTCTCTGCCAACAAGCAGCATCAGCTACCTGATGAAGGTTTTTTTGCAGTTCAGCCATCTCTAGTTCACGGCAACTCCAAACGGTCCAAGGGAAATACCCTATGTACATCCTTTTCCATAGATGACATCTGGGTTGGGTGGAGGGAATGAGGAGTGATTATGTTTTTAATATCTTAATATGTAATATGATATCTTAATGACAGGATCTTAAGACATCCTTCACTTTTATATATATTTACATAAAACATGGCAAACATCTTCCTGTTTGCCAAATCTTTTCAAAGCATTCCAGCCATTTCCCAGCTACACTACTGCTTCTGGATACTATCATTTGATGAAATTTATTTTTATGGCCATCAAATGTGCCCAGCTGAACAGAGATGATAAAACCAGGCTGTGTGGTGCAGTGCCTGAGCAAATCCAAGGTCAGAGCTATGAAGCTACTGCAAGGCTGTAGCAAGCTAGTTGGCTGTAGCTTCTGAAAGTGCAGTCAGTCAGAATAGTCTTTGTGCATCTGGGAGCAAACCAACCCATAAACTTGGAGAGATCACATATGCCTGGATCCCCATGGGCAATGCTGAACTGAGCAAGGCAAGGCTTAAAAAACAAAAATAATCACACACACACCCCCTTACACACACCTCAGGATGGTGTAGAAACCAAAACAGAATAAAAGGGTGGGTAGAGCCATGGGGGGATGAGCACAGGTTATTTAAAGAAAGTAATAAAAATAAAATTTTTCTTTATTTGAATGGGGATGCCTAGGATTTCATGACAAGATTTGTGTTGTATTCCCTAAGGGTTTCCTTCCTTCATACAAGCTCAATTAGTATGATCCTAGAGTAGTTTCCTGTTTGTGCTTCAGTACAACAAACTATACATTTGTAGTAAAAGAGGTTGTTTCTATAGGTTATGGAGGAATATTAAAAAAAGAAGAGATTAAAGACATCAGATCAAGGCAAATCTGTTCTTAGCATTCTCATTCCCAGTGTACAGGTCTTATATTTGGTTTCTTCTCATTCCTCTCTCACCTTTTAAATTTAATTCAAGCAGCATTAATCATCCTATTTCAAAAGCATCCCATTAAAAAAAAATCAAGTGATATTTGTATCCGATTTAACCTACTTTTCAGATATTCTGACAGAGACTCTGGGTTTAATGTAGGCTGCTGCAGAATGATTTCTTGTTATCACAGAAAGAAAGCTGCTTACGGTAGGTTAAAATGAAGGAGATAGGTCAGACTAGTCTGACCAACTGCCCTTTTAATCAAAGATTTCCTCAGTCTTGTTTCTTGTTTTGGTTTGGTTTAGGGTTTTTTTAATGAATTTGGAGTCAACAAGAGGTATACAACTAGCAGACTGCCAACATGCCTCAGCACAGGCTTTTGTTTCAGCAGCAGCAATACCAGCACAATCCAGCATCAGTAGGGGAAGAGAGTAGGGCTGTTCAGTCTGCGGTCCACCTCCCCTGTGGCTTTCCTGCCTGCAGAATTTCTGTCAAGAGTCAGGTATGCAGTCTATGGTGTGGCTGTGCCATCGGGTTCCCAGAGCACTGATCAAATCAACTTGTATGGGCCAATGATTGTTAAACGTGCAACTTGGAGGAACACCAGGAAGGTCAGGATGACACAGACCCTGCTCCAGCCAGCCAGTCACCTTTTTCAGAAACTGTGAAGACAGCTTAACAAACTGGCAGTAGAACAATCTACCTGGACCGTCACTTCACCCTGTCCTGTGCACAAACTTCATAATTCATCCTGATCCCTAAAAGAAATTAGCCTAAGAAATAGAATGTATAGAATGTAATATTCTTTTTACAATATTCCTTATCATTAGTTGTAATTTTAAATAACAACTTGGGTTATTGATGTTATTGCCTGTATCAAACTCTTTTAATAATTTCCTATATCCTATTAAAAAAAATCTGCTTATGATCTATGTCTTTCCATTGCCCTCCTCCTAGATTTTGCCTTGTTTTGTTCTTTAAGTTAGAGTGTCTTGCAAATATGATTGTTCACTTTCTGCTCTGAGGACCATTCTTGCATTTCTCACTGCACTCATTTCCAGTGAGGTGTGGAATAGATGGCAAGGCGAAACCTTCCCTCCTCTTCAAGTGGAGACAACTGGCAAGGACTTCAAGAAGCATGAAACATAGACTCATTCAACACCTGTGGAAAATTAGGAGCTAGAGGAGATGGGAGCAGTAGAATGGCTGTCAAGGACAGGAATTAAAAGGGAAGAGAGAGTACAAACATATGAGAAACTAGTAAGAAACTGGAGATTATTGAAGATTAAATGATGGAAGAACAGGAAGGAAAGACTGAGAAGCAAGATCAAAATGTGGAGAACAATCTGGAGGAAGAGGAAGAGAAAGACAGGCATTTTTAGCCTATAAAGAAAGCACAGAGGCTAAAGTTTACTCATAATCAGTACTCAAGCTCTTACTTAAAAGCTGTTCCATCTACTGATGTGGCCAAACTGTAAGTGAGGACAGCCAAAAAAGATGGTTATTGTTTCTGGGAGAGAAAGACAGCTAGTGCTATTGCATTTGGCACTCTTCAGTAAGCCTCAGAAGAACTAACGGGGCCATGGTACAGCAGTCAATCCTTCAGTCAAGATAGATAAGTGCCATGTCTGGAGCAGCTGCTTAATTCTGACAGTATTAGGAATGAAAAAAATAAAAAAGGCCTGTGTGATCACTCATCTCTATATCCCAGTATAGCCTGGGTTTGTGTGCTAATTTCTAAGACTGGATCCTACTAAAACTTGCCTGGAGGTGGAGTGCTCAGGTACAGTTTGAATCCACAGGACCAGTCAGGTCTCCAGGCACTCAAGGTCTTATCTACATAGTTTATGAATGGGAGTTAGAATTGTATACAATTTTATACATGTATATGTGTATACAATGTATACAATTGTATACATTCTTGTATACACAGAAAACCATCACTGCAGAAACTATGATAGAAAATACTGACAAAGAAAGACAAAAGCAAGCTCCAGAAACATGTGGCTGCCCCCCAACGCTACTGCTTCCCCCAAGGAAAAACACAGATTCACAGAGTGTTAGGGGTTGGAAGGGCCCTCTAGAGATCATCTAGTCCAACCCCCCTGCCAGAGCAGGATCCCAGAGCAGATCACACAGGAACAAGCCCAGGCGGCTTTGGAAAGTCTCCAGGAAAGGAGACTTCCCCCTCTCTGGGCAGCCTGTCCCAGGGCTCTGTCACCCTCACAGGGAAGAAGGGTTTCCTCACGTTCAGGTTGAACTTTCTGTTTCCCAGCTGATGGCCATTGCCCCTCGTCCTGTCACTGGACACCACGGAGCAGAGCCTGGCACCATCCCCCTGACACCCACCCTTTAGATATTGATAAGCATTGATCAGATCCCCCTCAGCCTCCTCTTCTCCAAGCTGAACAGCCCCAGCTCTCTCAGCCTTTCCTCACATGGAAGGTGCTCCAGGCCCTTCCCCATCTCAGTGGCCCTCCGCTGGGCCCTCTCCAGTAGCTCCTTGTCCTTCTGGAGCTGAGGAGCCCAGAACCGGACACAGCACTCCAGGGGAGGCCTCACCAGCGCAGAGTAGCAGGGGAGGATGACCTCCCTCGACCTGCTGGCCATGCTCTTCTTAATGCATCCCAGGATGCCATTGGCCTTCTTGGCCACGAGTGCACACTGTTGGCTCATGGTCATCCTGTTGTCCACCAGGACTCCAAGGTCCTTTTCCCCAGAGCTGCCCTCCAACAAAACAGCCCCCAACCTGTTCTGATCCATGGGATTGTTCTTCCCCAGATGCAGCACTTTACACTTGCCCTTATTGAACTGTATTTGACTTCTCCCTGCCCAGCTCTCCAGCCTGTCCAGGTCACGCTGGACGGCAGCATGGCCTTCTGGCATGGCAGCCACTCCTCCCAGTTTGGTATCGTCAGCAAACTTGTTGAGAGGACATTCCATCCCTTCGTCCAGGTCATTGATGAATATACTGAATAGGGCTGGACCCAGCACTGACCTCTGGGGGACGCCATTAGCCACAGACCTCCAACTAGACTCTGCCCCATTGACCACAACTCTCTGAGCTCTTTCCTCCAGCCAGTTCCCAACCCACCTCACCACCCAATGGTCCAGCCCACACTTCCTAAGCTTGGTTATGAGGATGCCATGGGAGACCATGTCAAAAGCTTTGCTGAAGTCGAGGTAGACCACGTCCACTGCCTTCCCCTTATCCATCCATCTAGTGATGCCATCATAAAAAGCTATCAGATTGGTCAAGCATGACTTCTCCTTGTTGAATCCATGCTGACTACTCGTGATTAGCTTCCTTTCCTCAACAGGCTTTGAGATGGCACCAAGAACAAGCTGTACCATCATCTTTCCAGGGATGGAGGTGAGGCTGACCAGCCTATAGTTACCTGGCTCCTTCTTCTTGCCTTTTTTGAAGACTGGAGTAACATGGGGTTTTCTCCAGTCCTCAGGCACCTCTCCTGTTCTCCAGGCCTTTTCAAAGATTATGGAGAGTGACCTAGCAATGACTTCCACCAGCTCCCTCAGCACGCATGGCTACATCCCATCAGGGCCCACGGATTTGTGGATGTTCAGTTTTCTTAACTGATCTCTAAGCCAATCCTCTTCAACTGAAGCAAAACCTTCAGTTGCTTTCAGGTTCAAAAACCTTCAACTGAAGCAAAACCACAAAGCTTGAGGAAACCAGACACTTTCCATAAAACATATTTCAACTAATCACCAAACTTCCATCCAGAAACCCCGAGAGAATTTTGATATTGCCTTAGTCTTTACTGCTGTCACCGGATACAAAATCCAACTCAGCTAACACCAGGAACATGTGAACCAAATAAACGATGCTCCAAACGGACATGGCAGCATATTGATGCCATGCTAGCTCCTAACACCACAGCACATGTAGTAGAGGGTATAGGCAGCATAGCAGGGCTGTTTCTCCGGGAACATGAATAATCATCATCTCACTCTCCAAGGAGCTGATGATTAAAAGGATGCCTTGCTAATATGGCAAGTAACAGCCTTACCAGTTCCTGCTGCATTTCACTGGGTAACAGCAGTGCTAACACTGCCCAGCAAATGTACTTTGCTAATGAAGTTCAGAGCAGCTACAAATTTTTGCTTACATGCCCTTGTAAAGTTTGCTTGCAAAATTAAATACTGCCTCCAGATACATTTATCTTTTCCAAATTTCCTCCAGTTTGGAAAAGCCAGTTTGTCACAGCATTTGATGAAGTTGCAGGCTTCTATCTTACACTGACAGTGCCTTCCTCATTGTCCTCTTACAAGCATTTTATGTTTAGCACTATACACATTCTAATTTACTACTAAAAATAACAGTAATAAAGGAAATAATAGTTGTATCTGATAATCTGGCTTCATCATGACATAATTTTGTGGTTTATTATCTCTCTTTGCATTGTTTTTCTTTCTCAGAAGGACACAATATGTGATAATCTCCATGCACATCTACAGAACCAGGATAATAAGTGACAAAGCCTTCACCTGGAGTCACAGGATTTAGCAAACCTGTCTGTATTGCTCTGAAAACTCCACATGCTGACCCAATCTCAAGATATGCATGCGCATTTTTTATCGAGTGAGATTCAACCAATTGCCCAGAATAAAGATATCTTTAAAAATTGGCCAAACATGGATATAAGCATGTCAGCTTTGATACCAGACACTGGAGTTTCCTAGAAATTAATCTTCCATTAAAACAACAGATGTGCCTGTGTGTTCCAGGGTCTCAAGCACACATGAGGGGCTGTGTGACTGGTGGATTTATGAATGACTGGGTCTGCATAAACCTTAAGTTGGATTAGTATAAGCTCCTGCACGTCAGAAATGGTCTGCAGTATTGAGATTTCATGTCAGCTTTGTGGAGCCAGGCTTCTTTAAGCCCCACAGAAAACTGTGTCACGTGTAGGGGACAGTGTAGGAATATGTAGAAATAAACACATTCTGGCAGCTTTACTGACTGCTTTGATGCTTTCAGCCAGCAATGAATGAAGCCCCTGCTGATTCATCCTTTAAATCAGTGACAGCTACTTAATTAACAGGACCACAGCCAAGCTGCTTAGGACTATCACTGACCCTTCTTAAGGAAAGGAAAGTTGTACAACATGTTTTGAAGGGCACCTCCCAGCAAACCCATGGTTCACATTTTCAGTGAGTCAGGTGAGGTACAGTAGCAGAGAGAAGCACATGTGCCTGCACTTACAGGGCTAGACAGGCTGCTTTGAACACTGATGGCTCACAGCCTTTTCCTACCTGACTCCATTGGGCACACAGATACTTTTTCACGTGCAAAGCCGTGATTCTCCATGGACTTCAACAACCAAATGGTTGTCTATTACCCCAATGCTTTCACAGTCCAAAGAGTATTTGCAGCAGTTGTAAAGGGTCAGTCAGTTACAAGCTCTTCAAAAACCATGACAGCCTCTGCTATAGACCATTAAATCTCCCTTTGTCCATCTTTGAATAGTCTTCACCTAATCAGTTCTTAGAGATGTGCAAAACCTGTCAGTTGCTGGAAATGCATGATTAACATATTCCCCAGGCTCCAAAGTTACACCTTGCTAAGGGGGTGATAAGCTATATTCCCCATCTCAGACCTTACAAGCTCCAGCACAAGATCCACTGAGCTCGAAGATGTTTTGAAGCAAAGTAATAAAAAGCCCCTTTGCTCATGTGAAAGGTGTATGCAGGCCAGTGGAGTGCATAAAAATTTCCCACTATCTGCACAGCTCCTCACAGTCCATTTCAGAAGCAGGCTGGATGGGGTCAGTAAGCACGGAGAAGTCAGGGTTCTTGAAAGATGATGTTTGTTAGCAACGTAATTCTACATTCAGTCAAGCACTTGTCAAGATCAGTGAAGGGGGTAAAAAGAGGCCTTGTGTTATTAAGTTTATAACCCTGGGCAAAATAAAAACAAATTATGTCCAGATCTTTTTCTTTATTCTTTTTAAAAAATCTAATGTTTAAGTACTTGCACTTAGAATGGTTTAGAGAGAAGCTCTGATAATGACAATAAAAGAAATGAAACTACAATAATTATTTGGCTGTTCCTGTACTTCGTCAGGAAGAGCAGAGTTAACATTGGTTTTTATGTGCACAAGCACCAATATCCTCACCCTCGCTCCCTCTCTTTTTGCCTTCCACATGCTTACAGTGAAACAAGGGGAAATGAGGGAGAACAGCACTTTCTTCATACTAAATACTTCGGCATAAACCACAGAATCCCGCTTTCCTCCACAGCTGATAAAGCAAAACCTTCCCTGTACCATCTGCAACTCCTACAACTCCACATCGTATTCCCTCCCAAGAACAGAAGTCAGGTATGTTCCTTTTCCCCAACCCTCTGTAACACCCTATAAAACACCAGCTACAGGTGCCAGCAGAGCACTCCAGTCACACCACTTCCCCAACAAGAGGAAAAAAGAACCAGAAAGAAGGGCAGAAATGGGCTGTGAAGCACTTTAAGAAAACCAAACAAAAAAGCATGCAAATGTCCGTGTTTCATAACGTCCACCTGCCCCAGGGACATCCCCGTGGCACAGCAGCACTGGGTGTGCTTTTGCAGCCGCCTACTGTCAGAGGGGTCAGCTCCAAGAGGGACGTGGCTGCAAGGATTTATTTGATGCAAGAGCATTTGGGGTTTCACCAAGAGGACAGTAAGCAAGCAAGTTGCTCAGCGAACACCGGCAGCCACTGCTCTGCCGTAGGAAGCTGTGCTCAGCACACGCCGAAAGCCTCTGGGAGCTGTGTTTGCTAGCAACGTTGCAGGAAAGGTGATGCAGGGGAATAGGCTTGGCGTGCTGGGCCGGGGAACGGCAGTGCAGCTGTGGGGCTCACTGCCCTGCCAGCCTCGCTCCGAGCTTGTTTGCAGCTACGCTGGAGCTGCTGCAAGCACCACACAGGAGTATGAAGTCTCCTGCTGCAGTTACCCCACATGGGCCTTTCACCTGCCTGAAATTTGTAAGGAAAGAACACAGAAAACATTCCTTTCACCATTAAAAGGGGAGGGAAATGTCAGCCACCAATTTAATCGAGAAAAAGGAACCAAACAGATTTATCCCATCCAAACTACCACAGAAGACAAATACTGGAGGACACACAAGCACCACCAGAAGGTTAAAGCTAGTCATGCCAGAGGCCTGACAAAAAAATGAAAATAGAGGCAAAAGCTAATCCATTCAATGAACTATCAGCAGAGTTTCTTTTTATTGCAAAGAAACTTGCTAGTGGCAGAACACAGACTGTCCCGCTGGCTAAAGTCCACATATTTTGGCATGAAAATAAACCGTAGTTACCAAAGCAACCCAGTGCCTCAAGACCTGAACTCTGGCATCGCACCATTTACATTGTTATAGGAACAGGGGAGTGGTGGACTTGACCATGATATGTGACAGCTGACCCCTGATTTGTACAGGCCGAGAGTCTGTTTCCCTTCACACTGGACATCTTCCTAGATTAACTTTTCTGTGGCTCATAACTGAATGTCTTGTGAGACTTCTAGCACTGAGAATACGTATGCATACTTTAGAGAGGACATATAGTTACTAGAAGCCCTGCTAGCTGGATAGCAAAACATACATATATTTTTCTGTGAAGGAAAGAAGAAGCTGAGGAGGACTTTAATCAGCCCAAAGAGATTAGAAGAACATAGATTTTTTTTAATTGGTTATACAGACATTTTGGTCTTTATTAATGGAAATCTCATGCACTTCAGCATACTTAGTATAACAAAAGCCACTCTGGAGCATTCATCAGTGACTATCTGCTCTACCATTTAACCTCAGGTAATGAAGACAAAAGATGGCATCCAAGTTAAGAGGAAGAACAAAACAAAAATACAAACAGTTCATAAACAATCCAGAGGTTGGAAATTATTTGGCTGCAGTATTTGGGGCTTGTGCATATTACTTTCAAAGAAAGTAAGATCAAAAAGGAATAAATAGAGATAACACACCTTGAATTATGTGTTACACAGCACATACTGATTCCTGTCTTCATTGACTGTTAGATTTTCTTCGTGCTCACCCTTTCATTTTCTATTCTATCTATCTTCTATGTATGGGAAAAGCTTTCAGTCATAATGTGGAAATCCTTTGCCATATCTTTCTTCACATATCTCTAAGACTTAGTCCCTGTTCTATCCTTTCTAGACAAAAGACAGACAGCTGGTGTACCATGGCTGCTGCTCATTATACCAATCTTAATTAGTTCGCAGCTACTGTGCAGTCCTCCTGTCAGTTCGTCTCTCGCTGTACATCCACACAGCAAGAGCTCTGGGGCAAGGAATATTTATTATCCTATACAAGCACTGAACCTAGCACGATGGAGCTCTAATATCTGATATGTCTAGATGCAATCAGATAAACAAAGAAATAATTTGACACAGCTTTTGTCACTACCATTAAATCATCTGAAAGGGCTTGATTTCTAAGAGCTCAGCAGCACAATTCTGCCGTTGTCATCTGCTATTTTTTTTTTTTTTTTTTGTACAGAGTGCTCTGCATCAGTGTATCAGAGGCACAGATGTTGCTCCACTGTTGTCAGTGAAGTCAGCCCTCATGTATCCAGCAGCAGGTATTAGCTAACAAATAACACTTGGGGTTTATTATTTTGTTTCTATGCTGCGATACCATATGGAAGCTTAAAAATGCATGCATACAGCAAAAGAATCTGTTTGAATAAAAGAGGTATCAAATGTTGCAAAGGCCAGACTTAGAGCTAGGACCAGGACCCTGCTCTGGCAGGGGGGTGGGACTAGATGATCTCTAGACCTCTCTAGAGGTCCCTTCCAACCCCTACCACTCTGTGAATCTATGTGAATCTGTGAATTCAAACCATGGTGGAAAGGTAAATGCTTTTAAGTTTCAGTTTAAAAGGTTTAACTCAAACCCCTGTTTGCAGCATCCTGATTTTGTGACAAGCTGCTTCAGCCTGACTTCTTCCCTTGGTTGGCTCAGACTCACATTTCCAAAGGGAGCATTTGCCCTGCAGCCACTCGTCTTAGTTATAAACCACTCATCAGCTCCTGTGCAGGGGCTGTAATCAATTGTGACTGTATGGCTAGTGGATACTTCGCTCAGAGAAGCATCCATTTGCCTTAAAATTTCTCAAGAGCTATGTCCAAGTTTTCTACAGTGCATTGTTTCAAAGGAGACCAAGACTCGCAGCCATCAGATGGTTATTCTTTTTGCCTGCTCAGCAAAAGACCAGCTAACCATCAGCTTGCTTTTACATACAGCTGTTCTGAGGAAGGGGAGCAGCAGATTCTCCCACTCACCTTCATGAGAACTGAAGGCACCATCCACCAGTAAAGCTTTACAGATGTGACTCAGCCTCTCCCTACAGAAACTTTGTTAGCTCTCCAGGAAAAGCCAAAGCTGGCTGATCACAGTTAGAGGAACACGGTCCAGAGCATGATGAAGTCAGGCCACAGTATTTACAATAGCACAGGATTAGTCTCTAGTCAAAAGTCAACCTGTGAAGCTTGGGCCCACATGTCTACCTAACCAAATGATACCCTTTCTACATCACTGGTTAGCTGAGCGGTTAGAGGCAAATGACTGCCAGAATCCAATCCATAACACTGATATCGTACTTGGAGCACCTCGTAATGTGTGCAATGCCTTTAAAAGAGCTCTCATATAGAAATGTACAGTCGTCATTCAGTCAAGCGTTAGAAAACCAGACCTTTTAGGTCCCTCTTGAGAAATGTGAAGCTTTGGTTCCATTTGCATTTTACTCATAAAAAGAACCACTCTGTAGACTAATAAAACCCCCTCCATGTGCTATTGCCAGGTCTTTAAAAAGCACTGGCAGGGCTACTTACTTTTTACATTAAACATGTGTAATCTTGCTGTGGCCAAACTGAACCAAAGAAGTTTCTGGGATCAGCCAGTACATGAATGAAACACATCATCGTATGGGAAAGGGGAAGGCACACAGTAGGGCTGGGCTATCCCTTTCCTGTGAATGGGAACACCTCATGGCTCTTGTGCTCCAGGATCCCACCAGTGGAAATCGTGCTGAAAACACACAGCCACACCAAAGGCCAACTATTCTTTTTATTCAAACTAGCCTTTCCCCATCACCTTCCATATGCCAGTGGATGCAAACATATTCACACTGTGGAGTCTTTTCTCCCATCCTTAGGCTGACTCTACTGCAGAGAATGACTTTGTAAAAAGCCAAACAAGCACAGGGGGCAGAATATCTTTTTCACAACTAGAGATTCAGAACACAGGATTGATGTGGCAGAAGTAGATGTAAAAGCAGCCACAGCATTTCTGGGTGGGAGTTCCTACCAGGTTTAGTTTTAATTAAAAAAACAGAGATAAGCAAGGAAGGCTCCCTAAGAGCAGAGGAGACAAAGCAGTACCTCCCCGGGCCTGAGGGTAAAACATGTGCCATTTGGTTTGAGATGAACTCTGCAGAAAGAAGATTCAGACACAATGATAGAAGCAACTACAGAAAAGTTTATCATGTTGGGCTTTCTCAATCCTGAGCTGGCTGGCAATTTCCAACTCTTGTGGTGCATTCTCATTGCAATGTTTTCAGCTCCCTTCAAAACCTTCCCTTTCTAGATTATTTTACCATTTTGTTCTCCTTATCCCTTTCTCTTAGTTTTTATTTTCACTCTCTTGAAAGCATCACACGTTTTTATCCTACTACTCACATGAGGTTTCCTGCCAGTGTACTCTATTCGCTATGTTCATGCTATTCATACTACCTAGTTTGGGGGCCTAGCCTTCCTAGGTGTCCTCTGCAGGGACAGGAGAAACAAAGGCACCCCACAAGTACCATTCAAACCCACCTGAGAACAGAACTGCCTCTGCACACACCTGTCTCCCCAGGCAGTGACTGAAAGGGGGTCTAAAGCCACCAGACCCCCCAAGGTAGTATCAGGGAGTAACAGGAACAGGGCTGCTCTACAAAGGAAAGCAAGCAAGAAACCAAGGGAGACTACAGCATGAGCAGATGTAGCACCCTCGTGACCAGGGCACTGTCCCAGAGAGCCTGCGCCGGGTGAGCAGAGCAGGAGGGTGACAGTAACAGGTTCCGTTAACAGTGCTATGATCATCAGACAAGTCAAACACATCATGTCCAAGGTCAGTCCTGAAAATCCACTCAGGAGGACAGGGCTAGGCACTGACACACCTAGAACATACCTGAAGCCACAGCTCAGCCCAGGCCTGAGCTCACATGGAGCTCCTGGGGCAATGAGCAGAGGGTGCAAGGGTGAAGGCTCCAAGTCAGGGCAATGAAAGCCTATTTGTGTGCTTAGAGTCCCAGTAACTAACCACCTCAGTCAGATGCCCAGAGGTAGGTCCTGTGTGTATCGGCCTGTATGACTTGCCATCCCACGTGTCACAGCAAAGCTTCGTTCATGGCTGGCACTTGCGTTGCAAGCACAGTACACTGCGAACAAGTGCCAGAGCCCAGAGTGACGTCCTGCTGCAGGGAATTCGGTTGGTCACAGCTCCATGGTGGCTGTAGTTGTGCCCCTGTCTCGTAACCCCCACCCTAGTCCTCAATCACTGACTCAACTTGCTGGCTTGATTTCAGACCTGCCTCAAAGCTACAGACCTGCTGGGTGATCACTGGATTCTTGGGTGACCCAAGAATCATCACAGGTCCTCTCTGATCTTCTTGTTTGGATCAGTGAGACTGTGTACACTGAGTGTCGATGAGGGTGCTACTGCCAGCTGCCTTGACACGGTCTGATCAGGTTCCCTTCCCTCATGGAGCAGCCTGCCTTGATTCATCCTGACACTGACAGAAAAATCCTGGTTTCTAGAATTCTGGAAACGACCAAGCAAAGGTAAATTCCTGAAGATTTTCTCACCCTGTCCTCAGTTATGCCTCCCCCTTGTTCACACAGACACGCCCAGAGACGCACACATCACTAACACATTTCAAGGACGTTGCACACAGTAATGTCATAGAGGTGAGCGCGTCGCATACAGGGTATGAGCCAATATCGGGACTCATGGGAAACCAGAACCCCAAAGGAGTAACTGAACCACTGTGTGGGAGAGGTTCTCTTGCTGCCCTACAATGAGGATTACAGTCTAATGAGATAACTCATTTCTTTCTGCTCCTTCTTTTCAGAATTAGGTTTTGCTCACAAACCCAAGAACTACTTAATGGAGGATAACATTTATCTTTTTTTGCAGTTCCCAGATACTTAAATTATACTACCTTAAATCCCTTCATACCCAGATAGAGTAGGTATAAGAAATGAAAGGAGTCAAATTCCAGTAAAGCTTTCATTAAATTTGGCCCATCCAGGTTTCCCTCTGAAATGGATAGCAAAAATTACAGAAGCTGAAAGGTCTCAGGTGATGGATTATACAGAGATGCAATTGGCACAGAACAGAAACCAACTATAAATGGTACCTTCAAACCCACTGTGAGGAGTCTGCTGGGGGAGAAAAATCAGACCATCAGTTATCCTTCTCTGCCATTTGAAACTGGCTGCTTGCATCAGTTTCATCAACCTTCTGTTCAGATGTCATCGGCCCCCACTGATTCAAAGTTCCATTCATCCAGAGAATGAGGTTTGACTACAAAAAGAGCCACCTAAGAAAAGAATTAGTCACAGGAATTTACAGAAACTAACCATGGGAAGGAACAACCAAATAAAATAAAAAGGAAAAACACATTGCAAAGAAGTTAAGTGAGAGCTTCAGGACTCAGAGACTGCACACTGACTCTTACTATGCAAAACTATGCAAGTCTGGCGTAGGTGCTGTTGCCCAGACACTAGGTTTATCTCCTCGGAGTTCACCAACATTTCTACGCACACTTGAGATGGAAGATATTTTTAAATAACTAAAATTAGTTCCATTTTTATGACAACAATGAGGAAGAACAGAAAAATGTTCCTAATATAGATTTTTTCTATTAAAATTTATCCTTCAAGCTCTTCCCTCCTGCCAAAAGCTACTGTGCTAGCACTCAGTCCTAGCAATTTTCATAGCAATAAAGAAAACCATTTCAACTTACTAGGACAGGTGGGTTTCAGGATTATTATTTTTTTTATGTTAAGGGAAGAGCCCTTAACCAGTAGTGTGTGCAAAATCCCCAGAGGGAAAGGATGATAGAATTCAATTTTTTCTTAATTCCTAGATTTCACATCTACATCATATGGATAGTAGATAATTATGCAAAGAGCATTAAGTCATCTGGTCAAATTCCAGCAAATTTCCCATTCATTACTTCTGGAAAATATTCAAAATCATTACTAAGAGAGAAAGCAAAGAAAGCTTGACATGAAGTGATGTATTTTCGCTAAAACTAAGGTCAAATACAATCTTTAAATTAAAAGGTCTAAATAATTTAAAGCAAATAAAAATTAAGAAGGCAACAGAAAAGTAAGTTCTTCTTCATTTCAACTGTAAGACAAGTCATGGTACGATCCAGAGTTACACACAGGGATGAGTATCCCACATGTGTTCTTGATATTATGATCAGCCAGGTGAAAGTACCAGCTACTGCCTGGCCACGTCTGGTCATTAAATACATGTAACTCTCATGCCACTTATTCCCAGCGTTTTCCTGCTCACTTATACTCCTGCAACATGGTAGAAAGGAGGTATTGTAACCAGTGGAAGAGCTATCTACATTTTGTCAGTCATTTTCAGTTGTGTATTTCTCTCCTGGGAGAGGCTGCCTCCACAGTATCTTACAAGCATCTTCAGATCAATGTAAGGGCACACTACAACTTCACTAGAAAACAGCAATCATGTTGCAAGATGAAGTAGGAGACTACACATCTTTCCAGGCTTCCTTCACATCCAGAGAAAACTGAAGAAGCAATTACTGTCTCAACTCAAGAGTAAGTTTTTTGTGATTTGTTTATAGAAAAAAAGGAACCAGAACATAAAGGCTTCTTTTCACCCAGAATACTGTGGCCAAGAGTAAGATCCCATGCTGCTAGTCAGTCACTGCAATGTGCCATGTGATGTACTGTGACTGGTCCCTCTTAGGTGAAATGAATTTAGAAAATTACCTTCTTTCTGTAGAGGTTATTTTCCCAGGATACATTCCTCCCCAGACTCAGAAAAGTCATATGAGCGTTCTTGAAAGAGTGTCAGACTTTGGACCTTTCTAGTGGAGGACACCAGAATACTGAAAATCATAGAATCTGATCCATCCCCAGGTGGAGTTCCATGCACTCAAGCTGGTCTCTGATGTAGAGAGCAACACCCCCTCCACGTCTCCCCTGCCTGTCCTTCCTAAAGAGCCTGCATCCTTCCACTCTGACACTCCAGTCATAGGAGCCATCCCACCACATCTCCGTGATGCCAGTGAGGTCACAGACCCTCATGTGCACGCTTTTAGCTCCTCATGTTTATTCCCCACGCCCCGTGTGTTCCCACAGTCCCATTTAAGATGGGCCCCCGATGAAGTTGGCTTGTGGACTGGAGCCTCTAGAATTCTCTTGTTTTGTGTGCCAGGTGCTCTCCTGGTGACCTGTGATTCTTCTCCAGGCTCTGGGCATCTGTTGGTGGCACTGGTGGGTTTGTCCCTCTTCCCCTTCAAACTAGTTTAAAGGCCTCTCGATGAGCCCTGCCAATTCACGGGAAAGAAACCTTTTTCCCCTTCGAGACATGAATGCCATGTGGAGGTATAAACCTCTCCATGATCAAAAAACCCCAAAATTCCACCGTTGGCACCAGCTTCTGAGCCACGTGTTGATCAGGCACGCTTTCCTGCTCCTTCCAGTATCCTTCCTGCCACTAAGAGGATGGAGGAGAACACTACCTGTGCTCCTGATGCTGCAACCAATCACCCCAATGCCCTGAAGTCCCTTTTGACGTCTTTTGGATCTCTCTCTGCGACCTCGCCACTGCCCACCTGTATGACCAGTAGTGGGTAATAATCCGAGGGCCGTACCAGGACCAGGGAGTTTCCTAGTGATGTCCCTAACCCAGGCTCCAGGGAGGAAGCAGATTCCCTGTGTGAAGGGTCTGGTCAGCATATTGGGCCCTCTGTTCCCCTCAGAAGGGAATCGCCTACAACGACGATCCTCCTTTTCTTAACAAAGGCAGTCGTAATGCGTGGGACTGACTGAATCATCCTAGGCAACCCCCTGGAGTTTAGGACTCCCTCCTAAAAAGGGAGTAGGAGGGGAAAATAGCAGCATACTAAGAGAAACAAAAAGAGATTCCCTCCAATTTTATTAAACCACCTGCTTTAAGGTCTCTCCTTGGTAGAGGTCAGTGCTAGCCTGACAGTGAAGTGTCAGGATGAGACAAGAGGGGTATCATAACCCAACATCCTTCTCCCTCAAACTTTTTTTTAATTTTCCTTGGGGCTACCCCGTGCTGGCCACCATCAGAGACAGAAGATGGGACTAGAGGAATGTCATGTTTGAACAAGCATGCTGAGTTCTACATTCAGCTAAGTAGCTGAAGGCAGGAGGGCAAATAGGCTTCAGGTTCATAGAGTTGACATTTTGCACTACTTTACCATTTTCTGTTCATTGTAGCAATTGCAGTGCACCATCATTAGAACCTGCAGACGGAGGTAAAACACTTTCACTGATAAAACCAGTACATCCCCACCAGTACTATGGTGGTAAGTGAAGCTTCTTTGTCATATGCTGTTCACCACAGGAGCGAGCAAAGGGTTTCCTGGCAAGCTGCTCCGCATTAATGTCTCTGTGATTAACTCTAAGGAAAGAATTAGAACCATTAGGAAAGTCAGAATTGCAGAGCAGGAATGACAGCTGACGTTCAGAGATCACCACCTCCTTCTCCGGACAGTGTGCTTTTCTAACCCACACACACCTTGACCTTCAGAGGCCACTGAGCCTGTAAGTGTAAACTGGATCACACTGTTCTACAGCAGTTAAGCAGCACTTCTTTCTAGTCCTCTTAGTTGCAATCTACATAGCAACAAAATCCCTTTCTTCACATTTTACAGCTGATTAAAAAAAAACCCCAAAACACATGGAATTATGCTGGGGGGTTCTGCATCTGCAAACTTTTCAATAACCACATTTGAAACACTTCCTGTGTTGTTGCTGGAAAGAAAAGAGTGGTTTACTCAATATTTAAAAATGTTTCAGGTTTGAACAGAATAAAGAGGGTTTGTAGCCATGGTAACCTCCACATTAATTTTTTTAAAAACTATAATATCTCTGAAGATTTGTGACATGATGCAGCAAGCATGTCACATTGTGTAGGCTTATGTTATGTCTTCAAAGCATGGATGACTTGATGCGACCTGGCATGATGCTATGGATATTTAAAATATTTCAAGAGAAACTGCGGTTCTAGTGGTAGGTAGAAGGGAACAAGTCTTCACATAGGGTTAGAATGGAACACAATCAAATGAAAATCTTAAATATTTCCTTCAAAATTATGCATTTGCAGAGTAATTTCACAACAAATTTCTCTAAAAGGTTACAGAACATTGTGGCTGCACAAGAAAAAGGTCTTTATCCAATATATGGCATCTCCACTGGGACTATGCAGCTATTGTAGTAAGTAGGCAATGTTCGGGGCTCGTTTTGGTTTGTTTCAGAAAATGTAAAAGCACTGTTGTTATACAAATGTATCACAAATTCAAATTTAACTACTGGAAAGTTAATACACATTGCCTTTTTTCAATATTTAGGGTGTCACACTTGGAATTTTATAGTATGTCTATTTCATAGACAGGCCAAGTCTACAGGGGAGGTGCAATTTATATCCTCTTTCTCAAGGGTTGATCCTGCAATCTAATGTGGGTTATTAGACCCATGCATTGCAATAACATGAAGTATCTCTGACAGAGACGTAGTATTCCCTAAATAGCGTTTGTCATTACGTTAGAGTAGGCATCAGCTCAATGTAGAACATCTCTTGTTAAGTTAGTATTTGATAAGTTGCCTGAGAAGCAGCAAGATATGGGGGAACAGTTCACATCTTACTGAAAGCAGTACTTCATGATACAAACTAAAAACACTCCCGCAGCGCTCTTATAAATGACAAGAGCTTTCTTCCCCAAAACAGAGGTAAATCAGTTCTAAGAGGACTATTTTATAAGGGACCCACTGGGTAAACAGTTCCTCCAAGAATCCCCACTTGGACACTGTCTTCCAAAGAGGAGCTGTAGAAGAATTGTTGAAATTGCTTTCCTAGACATGCTGGCAAAATTTTGACAACATACATTTGGAGAGGCATGCTGCATGAAAGAGCTTTGCACTAGCCCTGAAACAATAACCGTTATTTATTTTATTCTGTGGAGAGGGATGACTTTTAGAGTGTGGAACTATCAAATAATGCTATAGAAAGATCAACCACTGCCCCTCACAGTCCCGGTGGACTTGGTCTCAAAGACTAAGTCATCTCCACCGTGTCCAGAGACATTATTCTCTCTGCCCCAGAGGTGAGCTCCCTACCTGTGCAACGTGTTCCCTGTATTACGAACAGAGCAGGCTGCAGCAGTAGGGGCAGCAGGAAGTTACAATGAATGTTCTTCTGCTTATTTTGACAAGTTAGGTTGCTCCAGGTATTTCTCACCTGTGCCACTCATGAGTGTTCCGTGCAGCTCAGCACATGTTCGTACTCTGATCTGTCACGGGCTCATGCACTACAGTTTGGACAATGTTGAGTGAGCCAACATGTTTTTTTTCTTTCACAAACCTCAGTCATATTGATTTCTCCCAGGATCTGCCAGAAAATGTTTAGATCACCCACTGGCAATAGGTTCTGCCGTAACTGTCTAAGTTTATGACCATTTGATAAACTACAAGCAGACTTCCACTCAATAGACTTTAATAGCTCATATTTGCTCAGAGACCTTTTGTCTGCCCTTCACATTCAGGACCTGCTCCCTTCTGGAGATAAATCATAAAGAGATGACCCATAACCGAGACAGAATCTGTCCATTTAAATTTTGTTTCTTCATCTTGTGGAACTGTCTAGAACACACCACATGTTCACAGACACTGACAAACAGATTTGAAAACATGGTCCCTTCCTTAAAGACATGACAGTCTAGTGTCACTTAGAAACTTCCCACAAACAATTATGACCTGAATTCTACCCAGTGCTCCATCTTTCCTCATGCAGAACTAAGCATTTAATTTTGTATAATGCCACCAGAGAGATTAAAAGCATTTTGATTGAGAAAGGATCCTTAGGATTGCCTGCACAGCAAAAGCCTCAGAAACTCCCCTGGAAATGCCAGTGTCATGCCTTGCCACCAGTGACAGTTTATATTGGTTTATATTGATAGTTTATACTGATAAGTCCCAATCAGAAAAAAATCAGAGCACTTTCAATTGCTCCACAGGGCTTGTACCTGAGAACACCAGCAGATGAAAAGATTAGTGTCTCTTCATCATAAAGGCTCACACTGGATACAGAACCTTTGAATTTTTGCTTGGCACTGCTTGGGGGAGTACCTGTTAAACAAATGTGTGCCTTTGCCTTCATAAATTCATATTACTGTTTCCAGTTCCCACTTCTTGTAATTTATTAGGCTGAATCCTCACCCACTGGGAACTGAATTGACTTGCTAATCCGACTGCAGATTGTTACAGTATTTTTAAGCCAATATAAACTTGTTCTATTGTATCTTCTTTGTTCTCATTTGCAACAAATAAAGCAGTAAGTTTTATAATATGCCCTTTGAGATGTTAGTTTTCTTTGGAATCTAAATTTAAACTAGATCAGTCTCCAGTCCTACCAAGGACAAATATTTTAAAATTGCTGCTAGCCACGCCTTTTAGCCTGCTGTCCCCCCTTTATAATTATTGATGTTGGCTTTATAACAAGAACCATTTTCTTGGTGTATCAATAGAGTTGTGTTTAATTTGACATTTTACTTTCTGAATAAAAAAACTGGTCTCAGTCACTAAACAGTTTTAGTGGGTATTTTCAAGCAAAGGAACCAATTATTTATGTGTTTTAACATAATTTTCTTTCCTCGATCTTATTGAGAAGATCATTCAATAATTCTCCACTAAGTGATTTCCAGAAAGCAGGAGGTTATTTGCAACAGACCACATCACGCTGAAAGGCTGAATAGGCCTGAGAATGGCCATTGAGGCCCATAGCTTTTCAAAGTGAGGTCAAACCTGGATCAGAACCAAACACCTGGCTACTCCTGCCTGATGCACGCTCTAAAAAGAAACTCTGTGATCTCAGCTTAGTTCCTAGTAGAAGCATTTGTCACCATGTTCCACAAGCAGAAGGAAAAGACAATCCTTTTCTTTCCCAGGCCTATTCTGATCAAGTTCCCAGATTATGATTAGTCCAGTCTGCTATGTTAACCTGAAAGAATTTGTGGCAACAGCTGCACAAATCATGTACAAAAATCATACACATAAATATTATATTGAATTAAATGAGCAGTTCCCACATCCACATTGCTGTCACCTGTCTGTTACCTAGGATGGGATAATGTCACATGCATGAAGTACATCTCCTGGCACACCCTTAACAATGAGCTCAAGAAAAGCTCACTGTACAGTGGAGTGCTGTCTGGGTAGGAAACTATACCCCCCTCAACCTCAAACACCAGCATTTTTGCCTCATATCCCCACTGTCTTCTCCGGCACACTGATGTGGTCCACTCCCTTAAGTGGATGGCTCCATCGAGGTCCTGTGAATTACTGAACGCTAAGGAAATTAGTTTCTGAGCCATGTTTCTATCTGAACACACACTTTAAGGTGAGAACGTGATAAGGTAAATGCCTCTGGTTTTGTATGTATGCTAATGCAGTCATTCTGCCATAGCCACCTTGAAGACATGAATTATTCACCAAATATGGTAAGAAGACTGCAGCTCAAAAAAAACCTGTGAGGTTTCCATGTCCCATCCAGAAGCTAACATTTCATCTTTCAGATAATACATATGCAAATTCATTTGCTAACCTATTATTTGACAAAGAAACTACAGATCACATTGAAGTTAATTTATGAAATCGCTTAACTGAAACCCTACCCCAGCCTTTGGCATTCACCTCTCCGAATAGTTAGCAGGCTATATCACGTATCACTGCAAATGCTTTTCATTAAAATCGGCAACAAAGGTGACTACAGTGCAGCACAAAAGCTGGTTTTAAGAAAAGCAAGTCTCAGTCAGCTATTTCAAAGGCTCTTTAAACCTAGCTTTGCCATCACAACACTAATTCACAAGTCATGATGTATGCAAATGGCTCTTATAACCTTGCTTTGAAGGTCATGATGACAATGCCTCATCATATAACATATTGAAGAAACATGTTCAGCTTTTGATGCAGCATCACAACACCACTGCACTAACCAATTCCTCTTGTCACTTGTCTGTATTAAATCAGGAGGATGGAAATGTGGAAAGCATTTCTCTGTTTATGCTTTAAAATCATGACCACAACTCTCATGAAGTTCATACAAGATGTAAGGAAACAGAAAAAAAGTCCTGTGACCGTAGCAGCCTGCACACCCTCATTATTCCTGCACATGTTCTGAAAAATCAGAAGTGTGGGTCAGAAAAAAAGTGTTCCAGAATATAGCAGAAAATTTGCTCTGGTTTTCCATGAAGGAGCTTTCATGTTTCTGTCCAGTGGGTAGATGAGCAGGTAATGTCAACTTTCAGGTATTTTTAACTTTCTGTTTCTAAACTTACTGAGGGAAATTTCACAAGATCACAGAACCACTAAGGTTGGAAAAGACCTTTAAGATCATCCAGTCCAACCATCAACCCAAAACTACCGTACCCACTAGACCATGTCCTCAAGCACGTACACGTCTCTCAAACACTTCCAGGGATGGTGACTCCACCACTTCCCTGGGCAGCCTGCTCCAATGCCTGTTCCAATACAATTTATCACCTTCCCCCTTTTCAGAGTTTTACATCCAGCTTTGCCAAGCTCCAAGCATAGAAATGGTCTTTTCCAAAGTAGGAACAATTCATTCAAGGGAGTTCCAGATGCATATGGGCTTTCTTCCTTCTTCTTTTAATGGACGTAACAGTAGTAACAGTTACTACTCATGGAAGAGGCTGGGATCATTTCTCCGTTGTTGAATATGGCATGTTTGTCAGCAAAATAACTTGCACACCCCTCTTGCTAGATAGCTCACACTGCACATTATTTTGTTGCGGTCTCACTGCACCTGGCACATTACTTGCTGTCATATTTATGTTTGCCTACCTACATCAGTGTAAGAACTGCTACCCTTGCTGCTACTGAGGTATTACAAGAAGACATGCAGTGTGTGGCCCTCACACTCCAAAATAATTTTAAACCTGATGACGACATAGCTGGTAATGACCAAACTCTCAACATGCAGAGCCTTTCAGAAGCAGAAAAGCCATAACTAACCTGGCCCACATTTCAAACATTTCCATGTAAGTTCTGGCCTTCAAGTTGTCACTTGATCCTCCACGCACTACCATGGCACAATAACGTAAAACTGTTCCTGCACTACCTTATGCTGCCTTATCCTACAGAATTCTGAGGACAAATACATGAGTGAAAAAGGCCCAAGTGTCCTCTCAGACCCACTACCATAAGTTCAATGTTTTCTGCCTATACTGATAATGAATTTTGAACTGAGAAGAAACTAACATTCGGAGGCAGAATTCCTCCTTTGGTGCTTCCTTCCTTGCTTGCTGTTCACAAGGCAAATACAACACTGAGGTTCCCTAATTTCCTAAGTGATTTCTATTTCTTAATCTAAACTTGAGTATACTTTGAGTGGATGTCAGAGGGGATGTTATGGACAGCCCTTTAAGGAAGCCACATGTCAAAATGTCAAAACAAACCAAAAACCCACCGCAAACCCAAAACTTTAAACCCATATGAATCTCAGGAACAGATGAAAGCCTCACTCAGAAAAGTGTGATACTCTACTTGTATAGGATCCCATCAAACATTATATGATAAAATATGTATTAGACCCAAGTCAGCCCAGAATTGCCTGATTCCTTCAGATACATGATTTCTCAATTTAATTCCAAAAATCTTACATCTCAAGTGCACAAGAGAAGCAGAATAAATCCCAGAGGAGAATCTGCCTTCCTCGCCCTAAAGTGAGGAATACTTGGCACTGAACCTCAGTAGAACTTGCACATAACCTGGCAGCAGAGAAAACATTGCTTTGACACAATACAGCCCATATGAAATTGGGAACAGTACAAGAGGAGATGCATACAAAAAGGTCACATAATAGAGAACTGTTAAAACTAGCTGTTAATTTTCTGGAAAAGTAATAAGCAATCTGCCTGCATGCTACTGATCCATAAAAAGAAAAATAGTTTTTAGTGAAACTACTTGAAGTAATTTTTGTTGAATCTTCTCTCCCAGGAGAAGAAGTCAACCCCCAACTCCACTCCCCAAACCTTAATTTTCTGGAACACACAGGAATATTAGTGCATAAAGGAGAGAACAGCTGTTTCTTTTCATTACTGAGCTGAAGATGGTTTCCTCTGTACAGAAGATTGCAGCTCGTGATATCTTGAGGCTGTATTTGTTATTTAAATGTAAGCATGCAAGTCTCTAACAGGGCACTATTTGCTTTTAAAATGAACGAGTGAAGTGGAATCATCACTCATCTTGCTTTATTCCTCTAGCACATGGGACAGCATGCAGGGGTAGGGAAGCAGTTCAGGTAGTCCTCACATGATTTGGACCTTATCTATCTTTCTGGCTTTAACAAGCAACCTCTCCCACATTACCAGCAGCATTCTGATCTAGTTTCAACCAGGATTTTCTTTTGTTTTCCTCCTGGAATACCAGGGTGACCCTAGTTATTGAGGCACTTTTTTTAACACACACAAACAGGCATTAATGGAAAAATACTACTGGAAGCAAATGTACCTGGTGCACACCATTAACACTATGTGTTCTAATTATATGGTCGTAGATGACAAGCTCTTTCCTTTCCTGAGGATTGGCATTGCTAGGGTTATTAATTAACACAATACAAACTCAAGAGCAAGTCTGCTTCTTGAGTCTTGATGTTCCCAACACCCACACTACCCCAACTAGAGGAAACAATGGGGTTTGCATTCTGTCTCCTTAGATTGCTCCATTCATAAGGTAAACATGTTCTTTAAAGACAGGAAGGTCTTTTAAAACAAGTTGTCCCTCTCATAGCTTCATACCTGCAGCTGAAGATTTAAAGGTGCCCATTGCCTGAAAATTTATTATTCAACCCACATATCCAAGATCCAATTAAATGTACAGTGTCACTATCAGGCATTCACTACTTCAGTCCATAAACTATTTTTGCCGATCTTCCCTATAGCTAGGACAAAGAGATAAGCCAAAGAAAGAGCCAAAGCTATGGGGGTTTGGATAAATACGTCCCTATCACCTTTCTCAGAGAATCAGAAACTACAGGGCTGAAAGGGACCTTAAGATATCACCTAGACCATTTTTCTGTTCTGAATTAGGAACTATTGTCTCTAGAGTACTCTTGATAGATGTTATTCTACCATGTTCTTGGAAACCTCTGGCACTTGAGACACCTCAGTGTTCACACACAGTCTATTTCAGGCTCTTCCTATTCTTACCATTAAAAAATGACACCTGATTTCTGACCTGAACTTCTTTTCATGAAATCAAAGAGATATTTAGGTGGGAAGGGACTTCTGGAAGTCCATAATCTAACCTTCCACTAAAACCAGGGCTAACTTGAAAGCTAGATCGGGTTGCTCATGGCTTTCTTCAGTTGCATTTTGAAAATCTCCAGAATTTCTTTGAATAAACTCTTCCAGTCTTTGATGGGTTTCATTATGAGTTTTCTTTTTCTCATGTCTAGTTGGAATTTTCTTAGCCGCAAACTATGTCTATTGCCCTTTACCTTGTCACCATGCACCTCTGAGAAAGAAGAATGTGATCCTCTGTTCTCTGTTACCACCAACTAGTTAACAGGAGATAGGCAATAATATTGCTCCTAGCATTTTCTTCTCCCAGCTGAGCACACCCAGCTCCCTTATCCTCTTCTGCTACATCATGATTCACCTTGGTGTTCCTCTGCTGGTCTTGCTTCCATTCACAAATGTCTTCCAGCATTCATTCCATTTCCAAAATGCCCCAAAGCAATGTTATCCTCCTCTTTGCCTGACATGAAAACTCTCCTCACACTTCTCCTCTCCAAACTAAGCAAACCCAGCTTTTTCATTTTTGCTCAGAAGGCATGTTTTCTGAGCCTCATTCTTGTTGCCCACATGAGGACTCCCTCCAATCAGTGCTCATTTTCCCTGACCTGGAGACTGAGTACGCCAGCCCAGATCATGTACAAAGGTACAAAGTAAGAATTATTTCAAGGATAACATTTCATACAACATAGTTATTTATACATCCTGGGGTCACTTTAGATTTTTCCACTGTATTATGATTTTGAAGATTCATGGTCAATTTGCACCCCAGTATAACTCTCTGATCCTTTTCTACAGAAACTTTCACCAGTCATTTTCCAGCTTGCATTTAGACTAAAATTGGCAATTCCAAGAGTTTAAGTCCACACACATTTCCTTGCTGAATTACAGCCTCATTTTTTTGGTCTGTTTTTCCAGACCTGCAAAGGTTACCTTGAATTCCAATGTGGCTCCCCAAACTGCTTGCACATCTTCTGCTGCCTTTGCTTCTCTTGATTAAGCTGACTCATGACTTTCACCCTATCTCACTCATCTGCACATCTTAGGGATGGAGTGGTCCTCCCACGAAGTAAGTGCTTGTACACAAATCTACATTTCTTCTCCTTTTACTCAAAGTTCACTATTCAGGACTGCAACAAAGACAGTTTCTGTCACTACGGAGCTGGGAACAGGACTGGAAACAAATGATTGCATTTCCACTGCAGTTCTTATACCAACTTTATGTGTAACTGTTGTTTGTTCTGCAGCATTATATAGATCAAAAGATGCACTAGAGCTGTTGATCTTTAACCATTTACCTACTGATATCACGTAACCATGTAATCATGTACTAGACAGTATGTTGGCACTTAGGCTGTACGCGTATGTCTCCTACCATGATATGCAAGAACTCAGAATTGACATCTGTATGAAATCTACCCACATCCCGAAAAACCTACAGGTTCTTCTTAGAGTCTTCAGAAGAAATGAAAGAATCCCATTGTTTTATTTTCAGGGAGAAGCTATTGACAATAATTTTTGAATAGACAATTTGTTTTTAAAGTTATTCTTAAAACCAAGTTTTCTAGCATTCTAGAACCACCAAAACTGCTCTACAAAATGAAACATCACGTATCTGAAAATGAGCACCTTTGACCTATGCTTGATGTTTTTTTGACAACTGCTTCAAAATCCATCAAGGTCAGTGGACCTGGAGAAAGATGGAACAATGTGAACCCACATGGGGCAAAAAGGTCCACTTACAGTGATCTGATTCCAGAATTAAGACTCAGAGGAGAAATTGGAGGAAAATAATCAGCATTCCAATTATTACTACTAGGTACCCATTTTATGAAATATATTTGACAACTATTTAAAATACAAAAAACCACACCCAAACCAACATATCAGAAAGGTATCAGCCCAGTTGCCCAGCCTGATTGCAGGTTCTTTTCTCTATACTCGACAGTCTGAGAATGATGATAAACCTCTGTGATTACAAATCCTCTGTGTAGCTTACATGTATTTCACTGGGGAATGAATATGCTTCAGGGCAGGGAAGATTTCCTATAATGATGTTATCTGACTATGAGGCCTCTTCCTAATTATTTTTTATATCCTGTATCCAGGCAGATTTCCTTTTGGCGGCATCCACTGAATACATGGACCGAGTAGAAGACAATGTCCCCCATACTCTTCGTGTCCCTTTCTCATGTATCCCCTCAACTTGTACCCCTACCTATCTGCCTCATGTACTCATTAAATTCTGTATTCCCTCCCATCACTTTGAGGTTAAGATTACTAATGGTTTGACTGTTTTTCTTCCGTGGCTATAAAGTACCTTCCCTCTCCAGCCCATGGCTGTCCTTGTGGTGGGAATTTCACCCTTACAGGGGAAATCAAAGAGCAGGCGTGTGGTCTTTGCCAAGAGCAATTTTTGCAGAGACCATTTGGGGGGCCCTGCCATCCCACAGAACTTAAATTGGGACCTTTCAGCAGCTCATGATTTTGCTTGAAAGAGGAAAAAAAAAATCAGAACGGGGATAAGTTTCCCAAGTGAAACTTAAGACTCAGAAGGCAAGGAAAGAAGGTTCTTTTTTAAAATATAAACTGCTGTGAACTATAGCACTATAAACTTCCCTGGAATTGAGATAAATTTAGTATGGATTCATCATGGAGAAGTAACTTCACTTCTCCTGGTATGTGAGCTGTGAGCTTTTGAAGCTGTCTTCACTGGACTCTATAGGGGAGTAAACAGAATGGCATGTATCTTACTGTATACGTGCTCTTGCATGGGAAAATCCAATTTAATCCCCGGAATTTCAGCTCTCCACATTCTGTTCTTAGCCAGGCAGCTGCTTTTAGAAAAATCTTTTATCTTCAAGCAAGACAAGAAGCCAACAGCAGTGACTGCAAGTGATCAGAAGCAGTTTCTAATGCAGATACTGAATGCTTTGAGCTGTTGCAAGCATCTGACTTCTGACTAGGTGTTCTGTGAGCAAAGGACAGCAGACGAGAGAGAGGGAAGAAATCAGAAATTGGAGGGATCTGAACAGACCTCTCTTTGTCTCAATCTTAAAGTAATTTCATGGGTTTCAATTTTAAATAACAACATACATGACAAAAACACTTCTTGGTCAGATCAACTCAATGAGTCAAAACCCTTAAATTTGTAATATTCACGTTCCATCTTTCCATGCTCTGCTGGCTGTCAAACTAATGCACATTTCAAGGTGCATGAAGCAAATCACTGGAGAGAAAGGCTCATCAGAGCCGCTGAGGTCACTGATCCTGCAGCTAATGTAAGGGCAGATTTTGGTTTTGTCAGGTCAAGTTTTCTTCATGTGGTGATCAGTTCAATCTCTTTGGCCTAGAATCTTTCCCACCCACCTGATATGAACCAGACTAACTTATCGGAAGATCAGCACTTAAAGTTGTCTAAGAGCGACAAATAAAGAGATAAGATTTTCCACTTGCACAGATTGTGTGCAACTTTGAGGTCTTTCACACTCATTTCATATTTGCATATCGTCAGAGAAGTGTTAGGGTGGAGCACAATCTATACTTAATCCCGTGTGAAAAAGTAATAGTTGTTGGGGCACCTTGAGCAACAAACATTAGTAGGGAACAATAATCATTCAATTTAATTTTCAGAGCAATATATGTAAGAATTGGTTTTTAAAATCTAAGTGTGAAACACAGTGAGTAAAATAAAGAACAATCCACAGTTACAGGGAAACTTCACGGGATATGACAACGTATGTAATCGGTGATTATATAGATTTTAAAAAAGAAAATGTTTTTCCTCACATTTTAAGAAGGATAATAACTACAATCAAAATGGGGGGGAAAAAAAAAAATTGAAGGACATTAAGAAGGATTAGGGCAGAAAATCTTACGTAATTTACCAAAGCTCAAAGACTATTTTTTTTGAGAAGGCTGGAGCTTTTGCCGGTGGGAGTGCCTGCATAAACAGTGTTCACTATCAGAATACTGCCCTGGTGCCAGGCTGTTTTTACCTTAATCTCCATAAGAGAATGAGATGCAATCACACCATTTTATCTAAATCTACGTATAGCAAAGGCATTTCTGTTGCTTATTTTGTGATCAAGACAATTCTTCTGACTTGTTAGAGCTCAAAATAACATGGGGTCCAAACTGGATCAATGCTACTTAAAGGGAATGATATTATTTTCCTGAGTTATGTTCTGCAGTATCTGAAATACCAAAATAAAATTTCAAGTACTGATAGAAACCTTATCCCCCATTAAGTTTTCTGGCAATAGAGAAACAAACAGAAGGGCTGTAATACTAGGGTGAAGCACACCAGAGCTGTTACCTGAGTAGGGCTGGTATTTTTTTAATCCTATTCATTATTCTTAACTCTACCACAAGTCTCATCTGTCTCATACTTTTCTTCCTTATATTATTACATTGACAAACACACTTTGAGATATGGGATGTTTATTCAACCTAATTTCAAGTACCTGAGGAATTGTACCACTGGAAGGGAATGATGTTATTCCCAGAACAGAGATCAGAAATATAGGACTACTCTCCTCACAGATTATTCTTCATATTTCCACATCACTCTTCCAGCACAGAGTTAGATCAACCTGTTCAGTACAGGACATGTTTATCTATGGTTTCTAGTGAATTGCTGGAGGTGCTTTGAGACTACAAGGGCAGAGGAAAGCCTACAAACAGGCTGATGAGGATCCTGGATGTGAGACACAGAAAGCTGACCACACACCTCAGACCAGATCATCTTCCACAGTAGAATAAATGCAGAGTTCATTTACTCTCAGTTTTTGTCTTGATCATCACTGTAGTTTTCTCAGTCTTTAATTTCTTGGGAAGTGGGAGATGTCTCATGCAATTTTAAGCAGAAAAGCAGCTAGTGGAAAAAAATTAGAACAACGTTCTGCTGGCTAACGTGTTTTGCGTGAATGCAGATGTTTTGTCCAACATAACAGTAAAATTTTGTTTCACCTTCTTATCTGATTTCTATGACAGTCAATACAAATAAGATTACTCAAGTGTAAGCATAATGTCATACACAGTCTCTTGATGGCACTCTATTTTATAAAAAATTTCAGTTTGAGCTTTCAAATTTTTCAATTAATTTCATTATTTTTATTTCTGTTCTAAATTTGGTACAAAGTATAAGGGGAAAAAAATCAAAATATGAGAGGTAAGATTTTCCCAAGTGATACAAAAGGCTATAAATTATTTTTATTCATCAATCCACATCAGGAGAAAGCCAAAAGTCTTTCTGAAACAGTTTGTGTTTTAAGTCACACACACTGTGGTGTGCCTCATGATCGGAAATTTATGTTGGAATTAGCTGAAGTCTTTATTTCTAGACTCTTTTTAAAAAGTGGTTACATTGGTAACAGGGCCCTTGAGTGAAGCTGCTTTTTGCAATTTCTTTCATGAAATATCATGAAAACTGTTCTGAATAGGATGATTACTTGACACAACAGATTAATGGAAATGTTCTGTACATCCTGCAGCTTTTTGACTTGAAATACTATCAGCAGAATACAGTTCAGAGATATTAATATCATTTGTACTTGGGCATTTTCCTGAAAGGACAATGCTGATGAAATCAATCTACACTATGAAATAAAGATAGCACTGTGTCAGCATCAGCCTTTTAATGCACTGAGATCAGTTCATTAGCTGTTAACTTCTCTTCCTAATAACCTGTTGTGATAAATCCCAGCATTGCAACTCTGTGTTAGCTCTTGCTGGCCTTCTTATTTTAAAAGCCAGGAGGCTACTGCTGCAGATGCAGGATTACAAGTCAGTGTGCAGTAGGGAGCTGATGTGCTCTTCCTTAAATATGTACCGACACTTCTGTGAGCCCTATAAGCAGGCAGAAAATGTGCATGCTGCTTCTGAGTGTTTGTCCATTAACACAAGCTAGTATGCTTGAAAAAGGTAGCAGATGGATTTACTCAAAAAATGTAGGCTAATGAATATGCACTTCTGTGTTTTGTCCCAGTGCATGGAAAGTCCTTTGTAAGAAACACCTTCCCTAATAACCACTAAGCCCTAGATGATTTGAACATCAGGCTTTTTTTCCAAAAGTTGTGTTGAGGAGATTGGCTTTGGAATACGCGTTGCAAATTTTCCCACCTTCCACTTCTCTCTCATGCATTGTTCTGTGACAGCAGAGCCACGTTTTCAGAGGCCACAATCCTGACTGATTCAGAGCATCTCATGACAGGTAATTACTATGGCATCATGGTGGGAAATTAGTTTGAAATGAGAGCTACGGAGTACTGTGGACTTCCACAGGGTTTGAAATAGCAGCCTTAAACCATAGATTGAACAAAGTTTAAAGAAACAGAAATCTAGTGTGATTTTCACTTCAGCCCATATCTACTTAGATCTTGGGACATTCAAGCTTGTCATCAAGAAGTGTTTCACCGAGAGGTATTGCAACCCTGGAGGAGAGGACCCAGCAGAGTTATTGAAACTTGCCAGCTTTCAAGGCACCCACAAGCCCCCACTATTTTTATGTTAACAAGCTGAGAGAAGGGATCACATTGGCATTACGACATCATCTGTTAACTGTAGTATTAAACATCATTTGCCTATTTTTTAAATTCACAGCTTGGGTACTTGGCTACTCTGTGTGGGAGACACCCATGATGCAGTGCAGTTCATTGCACTGAATTTTTGGGGCTTCAATTACTTTTGTTCTTTTTTTTTTTAAGTTATCCCCTATACTTTCTTTCCCACTGTACAACCTCCTATAAGCTCTCCTTCCCCAAGCCTTTCTTACTTTCTTTATAAGACTGTTAGCAGCTTCTGCAGTATCCTATCCCTTTACGAATTCGGTACATTATTTGCTAAGATGTATCATGCTATCCTTGCTGCTCGCTTCTTCACAGAGAAAGGGAACTGATATGTATCCTGAAAATGGCTTAAATTTAATCAAAAAGCCTTCTTCAGAATAGACCTGCCATCACTCTGTGTTCCAGGGGATAAAACCAGAATATTCTTACCTTATTTTCACCTGGTTCACCTGCTTATCAGCTATCCCTACTTCTTGGCCCTCAGTCTTGGTGAAAGAATCTATTATCCCATATCCCATCCACACTCTTTCATGTGGTTTTGCTTTTACTTAGACTATAGCTCTCAAGAGGATGACTTTTGAAAGGTTTTATCTTGTGCCTACCCTGAACACGATGAGAACCATAATAAAAATGATCAATTTTAAACTAGACAATCATACATGTAAAGAAACTGTTAGGCCTGAGCTTCATTTTTTTGGGGGGGGTGGGGGTGTCGGGAGATAATTAGCTAGATTTTACTCGTGGAAACTCTTTAAAACAGGAATAAAGAAAGTTGTGAGGAGGAATTTCTATTCTTATTTGCACTAGTGCAAATCCTGAGAACGGCGGTGCTCACCATGGAGCTCTTCAGGACGCACACTGCTCTAACAGGGTAAGTATTCATCTCAGTGGAAGGCAAGATATTTTATTTTACCAGCAATTCATATAGACAGAATCATGGAAGTCAGAGTTTTCGCTGTCACCGTTACTTATCTGGATTGCTAGTTTTAAAAAGTAAAACTGGATTGCTAGTTTTAAAACCTAGCATTAACTGTTGCCTGTCCCTTTCTTTTTCCCATCAGCTCTTCCTCATATTCCACACAGAAAACCTGTTAGATGATGAACAGTAAGTGATAAAAGCTGCCTCTATATATGTGCTGCAAACTGCATCCTGATGCATTAAAATGCTTTAAACAGACAAAAAAAAAAAAAAATTATTTTGCTATTAGTTTTCTCTTCCAGGATGTGAAACCTTGCCTAACAGAAAAACCCCAAGTGAGAAAATGTTGGTCAGCTATGAACTGTCCGACTCATTATCTTTATGGTTATTTGTATTTTGAAGGTTTTCAGTACAGGCTTTATTTGTGGAGATTTCCAAAGGAGGCCGAACCAGGAGTGCAAGTTTGGCAAAGCAGGCTGGAAAAAGCTAAGGAGAAAAATATGTCCCTCAACATTTAAAGATCTTTATTCTTTCCTCTATGTGCGCGTAACAAATACGTGCAGAGAGCAGACTGCTTTTTTGTCACACTGATGAAACATGAAGGGCATGGAAAAATCAGGCAAAGCTGAAACAACCCAGAAGCTCCCCTGGGTGAGGTGCTGAGCCTGGGAATTCTCCACCTGCATAGCCAGGCTGTGCCAGTGGGGCTCAGGTATGCACAATTTAGGATGAAGAATGGCATTGCGAGGGCTCTGATGGGAGAGCTTTGTTCTCTTATACCTTGCTCATAATGCTCTGCTGAACAAAGGCAATTCTTTCTGTAATTAGATAGGAAAGGGTTTGCTCTTACATGCTATTTGCCCTTCAGCCTGATTTGTGAAAAGAAAACGAGAGAAAGACTTGAAAGAAACTCATGGGATAGCAGGGTAACAAATTCTAGCAAACAGCATAATCGGGTTGTGTGAGAATTCTCCACTGACAGATGGGATTTATTTTTCCCCCCCAGTCTTGTTTGTGACTCTCTGATGAGTTGTTTACACAGATATCTCAGCTCCCAACTCTTGCAGATGATTGTAAAGCTTGAGGGAGCTTCTATTTGTAACTCAATCACCATGATACGCCCCTGCCCACCTAAGTCATAGATGGTCATCTTCTAAAACCTTAAAGCCCTTTCAAAAAGGCTACAATAACCCTCCTACTGCACAGTTACCCGACAATCCATGTTAATAAGTCAATATAACCTCCAGCTCTACAAAAATCTGAATCACAGAAATATGTGAGGAAAAACAGGTTTCTAAGTACTCAGATGAGTTCACAGGAAAGTAAATAAGAGATACCTGGCAATTTGATCAGCTTTCCATCTTTTTTACACTTTAGGAGCATGCTCTTCTCAAAATGGCATTTTGCATTTCTTCTTTCAGTGAGTGATCTCGTTTATGTTAATCCCAATTACTGCTTATCCTTCCTAGAGGTCTGTAACCTCTATGCAGCTGGGGAATGATAGCTGTGATCCATTTATAAAATAGATCTTAGCTACATATAAATAGCACTGAAGCTGCTGCCACCCCTTCAGTTCCCAAAGTCTGCTCAGCTCATTCCGCACTCCTTGACACTTCCTCTCTAGCAGCCTTACCCGAACTTCAGAATCGCCGTTCAGACTGGACACTTGCCTGTGGCACAAAAGCGAGTGCTCTGCTGTGCTTCCTAAGCAAGAGGGGAAGCAGTCACTCACACTTCATTAACTAGTGTAGCACACATCTATGTTGAACTTCCACATTAGCACGCATTTCACTGATGGGTGGGAATAAGGCAGACCCCAGCGTTACTGGGGCATAATAATTCCTGCCTTCTACCCCGTTTTCTTCCCAAAATCTACTTTAAGCTTTACTCACCGTGGAGAGCAACATGACTCAGCCAGGAATGAGCATGATTCAATAAAATACTGAGTGTCTCCTTCCTCTGCTTGACAGAGAGAGGATCCATTCTCGAACTGACCCTTCCACTTCCAAAGCAGACCAGATGTTGCTAGTCACATGCAAAATAGCTCACACATGGCCATCATCCTCACGACCCATTAACTTAGCTTTACCCAAAACACCATGTTCAACACATTTTTGAAACCCAGAAGCACACGAGCACAGAGTCCCTCTCCCTTGACTTTATGGCGGAGGGAGACAGGTTCGGGGCCTGAGCGAAAGACTTCGCTCCAACCTGAAAGTGAAGTAGGGTGCTCACTGCAGAACTGAACTTGTTAATCACTGCAGCTAGGAAGCTCACCCTGGCCCCATCTAGCACCAAATTAATATTTTCTTTCTTTGCCTTCTGCAAATTGCATAAGCAGCGTACCCCTCTGCAGTCAGAAAAGAGGGCTGCTGCAGCTGCAGCTGCTGTTGCTCCTACCTGTGCGTGAAGGAGCAGTGAGTGGAAAGAGACTGGCACAAACGGAGTAGCTCTTGCTGCAAGTAAAGGCTTTCCAGCTGGGGCTGCGTGGGAGGGAGCAGAGATTCTGCCAGCAAGCAGAAAGGTGGAGGGTTTGTCGTGATGTGGTTTTGGGTTTTTAAGCACAAGCTAATTTTATTCTCCTGTGGCCCCATCGTCATGTACAGCTCTTGAGGATACGAGTTCACAGCACTTCAGACCATCCTAAGGACAGGTTATCAGACTGGGTAGACAGAGGCTCTATCAACCTCAAGCATTTTAAATCAGCAACAAACCACCCACCCCGAAGTATCCCCTCACTATCATCAACAAAACGTATTTGATCACTGTCAGATTTCTCACCTTAAGGCTACTCCTAATGTCTGATCTTTGTGGCCTACAGAGCTAGAAAGTGTTATGTGGATACATGCACAGTGTAAATTGATAGCTGAGCGAATACGAAAGTTGTGGAAATCCAAATCAAGGGGGTCGGGGTTGGGGGAAAGAATAATAAAAAACTGTAAGCAAATCAGAACTCCTTATGCCTCTTTCCCACCCTCGGCTTGTGTATGCTCAATGAACAGGGATGAGAGCAGCTCTCTCAAGAGTGCTGCATTAGTATTTTCCACCTGCATCTGCTGTACCCAGGCAAAAATGCCTCAAGGCCTGCCCCAGCTGTACATCCCCCATAGTGCAGTTGATGTGCTGAGAGGCACTGTTTCAGCCTAGTAATCTTGTTTACACATTTCCGCTGTATTTTATTTTCTGCATGCCTGTGCTGTAATCTTATTTACCAGCTTTCCAGCCCCAAAGGTAAAAAAATAAAATAAGATACCACGAACAAAACAAAGAAAAGGCAAGAGACTCACAGGAATGCCCTTGCTCATCTCAGAGGCAGCAGTCTTTCATCGCTGCCCTTGCTGCCACGTGACAAATTGCACCTCTGTACTGAGTGTTCCCCGAGTCCTGCTTGTTTTTCTGACTGGGAAGCAAAAAGTAAGGGGATTTGTGGAGTGACAGTTAATTCAGATAATTGTATTTTCCTACTGCCTGTGTAACGGAAATTCCAGAGCTCTGGGGGTAGAGGATTCCACGTGCATGCCTTATGTAGTGCACCGTATGCCTGCAGCTGCCCTTCCCTAGTCCCATCTGTTGGAGATTGATGTTGATTTTGCTCATCTTGCCTCCTAAAAGCCCAGCAATAATAATGAATGAACTTAGTGTTTGGTAGGCTGTTGGCAGCTGATTCAGCTGGGCATATTGCGGGCACGTGTTCTGCGAGGTTTCCCTGCTGCAACCACGCTCACAAGTCTATGGATCCGAATCCTATGGTTAAACATCCTGTCACAAAAAGGTCTTTGCAGCACATTCACCTATGTGAATTTCAGTCTATCATCTTTTTAATTAATAGGAGACTTTTCTGTTGTGTTTCCTGCCTGCCTTGGACTTTTTTCCTGTAATCAGAGGCACAAAGCCCTAGCACAGGGTTAGGAGCTGGTTAGGGACAAAGTAAATTACTAAGCAAACTCCCTTATTCAGGTTGAAGATATTTTCATCCAAATTGATTTTTTAATTGTAAATTAAAACCCGATAAATAGAATCAAGTTATTCGATTAGCCTAGCCTGAAACATAAGCTTTTAAACCATTAACATGTTGGCTGGTTGAGCTTTTCATCCCAGCCCAAAGTAGAAATCATCCTCAGAATCTCCTAATTCTCAAAGAATGAGTAAAACCAGCTACCTATGTCCTTTGATCCTGGCATGCAACATCGCAGGTTTTCAAGTCTACTGGGGAAATATTGATCCATCTAGATGTACAGCTCCTCCTAGAGCAGCCCACATAGCTAAGATTATAATTCTTCAAACTGTTATCATTTTGTCATTATCCTTTGCATGAATCCCCTTACCACTTCCTTGAACAAGAAATTCTGTACTAGAGCAAAACAAAATCTACTCACCCTATGGCAGGTACTGAAGGAGGAAGTTAGAATCAGAACGTATCTTCCTGGCCCCAGCCAATCCATTTTAGGGGACTTCCTGAAATGAGGGCTGCACCCTATGATAACGCATTCAAGATTTCCATCCAGGTTGTGCTCTTATTGCTTTACCATAAGAAGAAGCAGACACAAAGTCCTGTTTGGTTTTTTAGGGTTTCTTTGGGTTTGTTTCTTTTTTTTTTTTTTTTCTGTGCATATATTGCAATTCCATGCATTTGTGAGAATCCTGCAAAAGTTACAGTAGCAACTGAATTATAAAGAGAAGCATTATCTTTGGATTGTGAGAACAGAGAACAGTGGACACTGTAAACCATGACTGTCCTGGCAGCATTTATCAGAAGAATGTAGCAAGACAGGGAATAAAGAGAAAGGCCATTGGCCATACCTAATAAAAGCAATTTGTGAAATTAAACAAGTTCCTCCAGGAGGTCAATACTTGCTTTCTATCCTCTAATAACGACAAGGAGAAAGAAATTAATGAACTTGCTTTTAGCAAAACAGCAGCACCTAAATGAAAGATGTCCTATAACTAGTAATAACTAGTAACCCTAATTATAAGCCAGCCCCAGCTGTTTGTTTGCATGAATTGATCTTGTTGCTGACTGGAGATGTCTAGATGTGTATAGGACATCTCCAAGATGTAACAGGAGTCAGAAGCTGTCATTTTTTGGTACAGGAGAAATATATGACAGCAGTGAACAGTGCAGTGCGGAAGATACATCTTGGTGTAGGTAAGTCGAGTCAGACTAGTCACCTGTCGTCATGACTTCTGTCATCTCTCACAATCCTCAGACATCTCATTGGAGTCCTATCACTCTGTCCCTGTGGCAGATATCCTACAGAGTAGCAGACTGAATTGGTTAAGACTTCATTCTGTTTAAATGGTGCACTTTCAGTGTATACAATTTAAAATTCTGAACACAGGCTTGGCATACAGCATTAAACGGACAAGGTTGAGAAATGTCTTTCCTTCTCTGAATGCTCTGTAAATAACTGTATTTGATGGAGTCTTACTTGCAGCAAGGATATGTTCCCGACAGATTGAAACTGACAGAAAATTCCCTATTGACTTCTCTGAACTTTGGAGACCCAAAGGAATATTACAGTAGTAAAAAGCTACTACTGTACAATGGCCTCGAGTCTCTCCTGGCAGTGAACATCTTCAAACAAACATGCCAAGAAAAGCTGAATCTCCACAAAGCAGAAGAGAAATTGGATGGGTTCATGTCCTTGCTGTGAGGGATTTTAAGGCCTATTAATGCTCATAGCCCACAGAAGTTTGATAAGTTCACTGTAACATCAGAGCCTATTTCCAGACACGCAAAAATCTACTCATTGAAGCCTCAGTCCTCCATCCATTTGTGCATGTGTGCAGTCTGTTCATGGGAGACAGGGCTACACTTTGGCACAGAATTGAGCACCTCCTTAGATCTCCCCACTACAAAAAAGAAGCACATAAAATCAAGGGAATTGTAAAAAACTTGAATATCCACATGACAAGGATGAAGGTCCACCAGTTAAAGCCCTAAGGCTTGCATCAGTCCATAGATTCCCCAGGTCAAGTTACTCTTTTCTTTACTAGAGAATAAAAAAACATCCAAATTCTCTGAAAAAGGTTGTGCTTCCTATAAACAAGTTTCATTTAAATGCAGCTAAGCTCTTGGGTTTTCAGTGGGTATAAATCAGAAGAGCTCCACTAATGTCAAAGAAATTAGGCTAGCTCATGCCAGCTGAGAATCTGCCTTAAAGACGCTGAAAAGGTAGAGCCACGTCCTACAGCATTCAGTTCAAAAAGTAGCACAGAAAAGCACTGTCCTCACACACACTTGTCAGAACATTCTCTTTTGCATTAACTTCAAAGAGTAGAGCAGAACAACCTCCACCTCTTGGACCTGCTTTTTTGGTACTCACCAGGTTCATTCATCAGAAGACGCTGATTTTGTCTGTGCTCTGCCTCAAATGTCCAGGAACAAGTCAGCAGGATGTGGAATCTCACAGAAATTTTAGGTAGTGTACTCAAATCAGTATTTGTTAGCTTCCAATGAGAGTCATATATGCTTGGAACTCATCTAATACACCTGCTCTCACGAAGAAAACTCATTGTAGGCCATTCAACATAACTCAACCCTTTGCTGTTCCAGGCTACTGGGCAGATCTCTTGGGCTACATTCCTTCTTAATTATTCATAGACTGAGAGCTCTGAAAGGTTAAGCTAGTACTCCTTAGAAAGTTGCATATTCTGCGTCAAAGGACATCCTGCAGTCATTTATTTATCACTGAGCCATAGTGACATAACAGTCGTGCAGCCTGATGAAATGGGTAACAAACACTCCATTGGCTCACATGGCTAATACCAGTTCTAAACTTAGCCATGGTGAGAATTGATATAAAGAACATAGATCTTTAGGGAACAGAAAAATCAGCTTTTCAAGCCCAAATAGCCTTAGGAAGAATTATGTCAGAGCTGAGCTTACCACTCACTGTTAATTTTTTTGCCATCTCAAATCCTACATCAGAAGAATTTCAGGCTTTGACAGATAGATATAGATTAGATATAGGTATAAATATAGATACAGATTAACCTATTTACAATTAATAGTCATTATTATACAAAAACTCTTATAACTCTTATGCACATGTGAGATGGTTCTGCAGAATGGAGACATAATTTTATTGAGATATAGGTTGGAAAAAGGCATAAAGAATACAGGTAATGCACATTTTTGAAATAGCAATATAAACATAAACAGAAAAATGTTCAAGTCAAAGTCACGTGAAAAATTAGACTAATCTTCAAATGCATTCTAGACTTGTATGTACAGCATTTTTACGCTAAAAATAGAAATGCAAAATCTAGAGATGCAATACATCTCAAGAATACAAAATAAATAAACAAAGATGAGTGCCAATAAAAGAAAAAAAGAGCAAATACTTCAATCTTCTTCCAGAATGATGAGAAATTTTGATATGTAAGAACCATGGTAGAAGACGCCCAATATATGACAAGAACCTATTTATTTCCAAACAAAATCTCAAGTAGTAAAGTCTTCTTGTGCCTGGGAGTGAGTTCAAAGCATTTAAACTCTTACGGAAGCTCTGCACACGCCTTCTGTGTGCTGAACAATTCCTCTATGAGAGAAACCTCCAAGCAGAACAGATTTTCAACAATTTGAATGAAGAAATCCAACTCACTCAGAACATACACTTGATGGGGACATCACAGTTACTTATCCAGAAGAAAATTTTTCAGCAGCTTCTAACCCAAGATGACTTGAGAACAAGGAATAATTGGTTTCGGTTTCAGGCTCTGCAGCAGTGTCTTCCTAATGGTCAATATCTGCAGAAGGAAAGCAATCAGCCATCTGTAATGCAAAAAGCTATATAGTAAATATAAGAGCAAATCGTTATGCTCCACACTGGATACAGAATTATGGCTTAGAACCAAGTGAAAGATGCACCATTATTTTACTTTCCTTTCAAGGGCCTTAATATTAATTGAGAGACACAGAGTACCATCAGTGGTATTCATGCTGGAAATGTCATCTCCATCAATTTGTTTGCATAACCAAATATCCTAGAAAAAAAATGTATTGTTTCCACTCTTACAGTTCTTGCAAATTAGATTTTTATGGTAGGTTTTTTTCTCTCCAGAAAAATAGGTCAGTTCCCCTGCAGTACTATACACAATCCGAGGTCTGTATTTCTGCTTGCAATGAGTACCCTGAAAGTAACTACCCCTTCAAGCTGGGCATTTGCACATGCAACCAACTACTTCAACTGGTCAAATAACTATTTGCAACAGACAGATTTCCTCTGACTTCAGAGCTGAACCAAAGCCTAAATACTTAAGCCTTTTTCTACTTCCAATCTCCCTCTCTGAAAATATGGACCATAAATATCCTCTCCCAGGAGATTAGCACTGGAACTTTATTGGGCTTAAAGTTATGTTCAAACAATGTCCTAATAAAAACAGTGGCTATTGAATAGTAAATAAAATGTGTTCCAAAGACATCAAATCATGATTACAATTACTTCCATTTTTGTATAACTTCAAAAATAAATATTTTTTTCTTTACGTATTGGAAAATGAAAAGACTTGCTATACAAGAATAAGTTAAATATATGGAAATATAAATGTAAAAAATAACAGAACATTGCTTAAGAACAGTATTTAAAATACAGAAAAGAAATTCCCAAGTACCTTTCCAGGCAGTCTCTATGAGGCAAAATAGAAAGCAGAAGAGAGGGAAAAAAGTAGTACTTTTCAAAGTAATTTCATCTTAGTGGGATCAAACAAATGGGTGTCAACAGGGTCTGAAAGGGAGCAAGGAGTATTCTGACCATAACTGCGTAACTAAGCCATACTACTTGACACACAAGCCCGCACTGAATCAAGTGACCTTAAACTGATCATGATTAAATGGCATCTTTTTTCAGTGTGTGTGCAAATGCTCCACTTCATCAGGCAGCCCTGAAAGGGCAAAGAGGAGCAAGAACCCTGCATAGACTGGTCATTCACGGGGACCACACAGCCACCTCACTGCACGTCAGAAAAGGTTGTGCTGTCATTTGTTTGTATGTTCCCCGGTTCTGGCAAAGTTTTCCAGAGTCCCGACAAAGCCCTAAGGTGACTTACATGGAAAAAATAAAAAGCACAGTGAAATCCAGTTGAAAGAATTTGAACTGAATCTGTCTGAAATAAAATAAACATTTCTCCCCATTCCCAAATTATAAAGACACAGTTTCTATCAAAAGAGCTGTCTATGTGCAGTGAAGACGCAGTGTCAAAGCTGGCAGCCTTTGAAGTTAAAGGAAAAGCTCCTGCTGTCTTTATGATGCCCAGGTTCCTGACTGAATTGAAAAATAACACAGTAATAGGCTTCCTAAGCTCCGAAGAGCTCTCTGAAGATCACTATCTTGCTTTAGTGATTATAGGAGATGTCAAGGTGACTGGGTTGGATGCTTTACTCAGATACTTCAAACTAGCTGAGCTGAAAACAATAGCTCCCTAGGAGGGCTCCTGATTTTGTTGTGAGTGATCTCGGAATGAAGCTCAGCCAGGAGAGAATGGCAGATTTGAGTAGAAAAAATAGGGCTTCACATTTAAAAATAAAATACCTGCCTTTTGTTCTGATTTTACTGATTCTACTCTTCTACCTTTTTCCTACTGATTCATGTTAGTTAGAATAAAAGTTGAATTCTGTGGCAGTTTTTCATGGTATTTTTATACTTTTCTTCCTTCTTTTCTCCTCCTGAAGGAAGAAGAAGGAAAAAAAAGGAAGGTTGGAAAAAGAGAAGGACTTTGAAAGAGATATAATTTTAATTTTTGAATAAATACATTTATTCAATTGATGTTGAATTAACTGAACTTTTTGTTTTCATATAAAATATTAAAAATATGAATGTTGCAGAAGTGGCATTTTGATTCTCTTTGTATATTTTCTATTGCAGGAACTTCTTGATTAAGAATTTTTAGCCAACTTAAAGGCATGAGTATTAGAAGTCCCTGCAATCTGGCATTCAGAGCCATAATCTTTCAGAGTAGCTCAGAGAGATCTGTTTGGAGCTGTAGAGCATCCACAGTATAACATACTAGTATGTAACACAAGCTAGGCTAACAGGGTAAGAGATTAATATTCTGCATCATAATGTGCTCTGTTATTTTTATCGTGCTGTTTCTTTCACTCACCATCACATGACTCACACCCTCCCCACACTGGAATTTCTGTCTCAGTCTTGTGGCTCACTGGTGTGTTATGGAAGACGATGCCATGGAAAGCCATCTGGAGAAGAGCGCTACTGCACGAGCTCCAGGTCGCTCTTAAAAACAAAGAGAGACAATATCACTTACTGATTTATCACATAACTGCTCAGACTATTGCAGACTCTTTAGCAAACTGTCTTCAGTATTTGTGAGACTTGCAGTTCTCCCTCTTTTTATAGCCTTGGCAACGTCACTGGATATAAGGTGGCAGAAGTGTTCCAAGTTAGATAGTCATATGGAAAGCTAACACTGCACAAGCCTTTAGAAAAATTACAGGACTCATCCTGTGAGGTGATAAAAAGCTTTTGTGAGACAGGTTAATGCAATTCAACATCAGCAAAAGAGCTCTTCCTTACACATTTCTTCACTAACTTTATCGCCTCAGGGATATGGTCTTCGATGCCACACTAGGCAGACCACCCAGGATCTATGCTTCATGGGCTCAAACCTGTTACTTGATGCGGGATGGAAGGCCAGGTCAGAAGAGGAATGAGATGCTTAAATCCTTACTAATTGCATGCATAGCTACTGTGATCCAAAATGTGGAATAATGAAATCCCAGTTCAGTTTGCTGCTGTATAATCCTGCACTCGTACTTCTTAGTGAACTCAGTGCCTAGGCTCTCACCACCTTTCTTCAAATCCAGAAGTAACCTGGTGTTCACTAGTTAGGAACCTAAGTTCTACCACATCCCAGAAATTAGGGTGATCAGAGGAAGCATAATTATTTACTCTAACCTCCTAGCTGAGTGTTAAGAGACCTTGCTCCAGAACCCTAATCCCCTCCTTTGCCTGTCTGTATCTGAACTTTCATCTCAATCTTTATGAGGGCATTTTCTAACCAGCCAGAAGCCAGGATCACAGAGGGTTCACTCTGACATGAACAAGCACATATTCCCTAGGCTAGAGGGAATTGGACACCATATCATCCTTCAAAAAATATTCTTACCAGTAAATAACTAGTAAATCTCAGACTAGAAGGTCACGTTTTCTCCTTTTTTGCCCTGTCACTTCAAACAATGAACTTCATTGGAAGGAGCTGAAGAAGCCTTGTCCACAGAATAGTTACATCTTGCCAAAAGAGGGCATATATGTAGGGAAAGGTGAATGAAATCCTAACTCGGGGATGAGAATTCCACTCAGTAGCAAGATTCTTCTCACTGGAGCAATGAGCTTAGTGTGTGTCTAGCCAAAGTAACCTGCCTTTTTGCTGAGATGCTGGGTAGGAGTCAGCTGGGTTCTGAAGTAAGGTTAAGCAGAAGGATCATTCATGCTCCATTGTGTTATGCAGCTTTCACAGAAAAACATACCAAAGGATCTCAACTAGCCCTTCATCTTATGCTTTTAGATCCTCTGGCCTCCTGCTTCTCTGCTCTGTCAAATCTGGTTATTACAGGTAACACTGGAAAACATTAAAGCATGTTTTATTTCTTTAACTGTTTTGTTCTCCAAATCTGCCTTGGGGCAAACTTCCTGTCACCTCAACAAAAGTCCTTCATGTGGATTTCTGATGGTGACTCAGAGAATAGTCAATGAGTCTTTTGTTGTTGAAGTAACCTAATCCAGCAGAGACACTTTGCTGCTCAGCATCACCCAGATACCAGCTCAAGTCACCCATTGCATCCTCTGTTCTCTCTTCTTGTCCATTCCCAACACAACTGGCTGCCTGGAGGGCAGCAGATGTGCATGATAAAGAAGGAAGACTGAAGGCTTGCACATCCATGCCATATTCAAATGTCAGGTCTTCCCTGGATCCAAAAGGCAGGAGCTTCCCTCAGTCCACCCTCCATCTAGAAACGTGACTGCAACACACCAGTTATTTCATTTCTCTCAGATAATTCTTCTAGCCAGAGGACAATCAGTGCAAGCGCCTGGGGAGAGCCAAAGGAGGAAATGATTAGTGACCTGAAAGAAAGTCAGTGCAAAATGCTGTAGAAGCTTCCACTAGAATCTCTTCCACTAGAGTCCGGACCTCAGGACAACAAATGCTGCTGCAGTTTGAAAGATGATTACCAAAAAAAAAAAAAAAAAAACCCGCTAAAGGAAATTGGAGCAGCCAGAGAAAATCTTGTTACAGCAGGAGTGTCCTGCTGTGAGCAGCTGTGAGCTTTCTGTTCAACAGACAGACTCCTTGGTACTACTGACTTAACAAGTTTTCACTTGTCAAACTCCTATCAGCAGTCCTTTAGAGTAATGTTTCCCCTGAGTTGCAGCCTCTTCTCCTGAACCTGTATTTGTCTGCAGCTGTTTTAAGCTGACTGTATGAATTAAGTGGGACTCTTACAATCTTACTTTTTAGCTTAGTCTTGTCATCTGAGAGGCACAAAAGACCAGGAAAGCAATTGCCCAGAACATCCACTTGTAAAGAGGAGCTCTCCATTCACGTGAGGTTGGTATTAGGTCTCTGCACTTCCTACTACTCCTCTCCTCCAAACACAAGGAAAGGAAGATGCAGGGGCACAGCCCACTGTGCTCACTGTTAGTCAACTGTCATAGGGGATAGTGCAAAGCAAGGGACTTTCTCAGTCAATTTTTTTTTTTTTTTTGGAGGATGTTAGGTCCTCAGAAGAGACATTTTTCATGGAAACACCCTGTTTCAATCCAGAGTTCTCTGGGAAAGGTTTCCTCAGTGGGAGGGGGCTCAGGAAGATGGGCTCTTTACCACCTCTAGCAAACAGTAACTTAGAGTTCCTACCAGCTTGAGCAGGCTGGTCTTGAAACATCTCCTTGTGATAGCTGCTTGTCCAGAAAGCCAATTGCATCCTGGGCTGTATCAGGAGAAGTGTGGCCAGCAGGCCAAGGGAGGGGATTCTCCCCCTCTACTCTGCTCTCATGAGATTCTACCTGGAGTGCTGTGTCCAGCTGTGGAGCCCTCAGCATAAGGATATAGACCAGCTGGAACGAGTCCAGAGGAGGCCACAGAGATCATCAGAGGGCTGGAGCACCTCTCCTATGATGAAAGGCTGAGAGAATTGCGCTTGTTCAGCCTGGAGAAGAGAAGGCTTTAGGGAGACCATATAGCACCTTCCAGTGCCTGAAGGGGGCCTACAAGGAAGCTGGGGGAGGGACTTTTTACAAGGGCCTGGAGTGACAGGACAAGGGGTAACAGGTTTAAACTGAAAGTGAGGAGATTTAGATTGGACATCAGGAAGAAATTCCTCCCGGAGAGGGTGGGGAGGCACAGGGACAGGTTGCCCAGAGAAGCTGTGGATGCCCCATCCCTGGAAGTGCTCAAGGCCAGGCTGGATGAGGCTTGGAGCAACCTGGGCTAGTGGAGGGTGTCCCTGCCCATGGCAGGGGGGTTGGAACTAGATGATCTTTAAGGTCCTTTCCAACCCAAACCGTTCTGTGATTCTACTGGCTGATGGGCCGCAAGGGCACTGTAGGCTGAAAGAGCACATACCCTGGATGGCAACTGTATAGTTCTTTCTGGACCAGTCTAAGCACATTGCTAACTAAAACAATGCAAAGGATGGTCTCACTTGATGTGACTTCACAAGACGACAGTGAACACTATCAAATGTACAGCAGAAGATCACAAAAAAATTAAAAGGGAGGATTGCTGTGTCTGGCCACATCCCCAGATGCAGCAGCCAGGAGAGCATATGAAGCTCGGCCTATACACGTTAGGCACCAGATGGGATTGCTTATGTGAAAAAAAAAAGCAACAGTAGAAATCCAACCCTTTAGCAGATACTCCCCTGGAATTTTAAAGGGCCATTCAAATCCCAAGTTGGCAGTATCTCGACGAGGAACTTGAACCTGAGTGTCTAAAGTTGATTATAGACCCAAGCCTCTCATGCTGATGAGGTGTACTATCCTCCTTTCAACTCACATGAAAAATCATATGGTTGGAGTTTATGGAGAAAACAGAAATTATTGGGTGGGAAATACAGTACACAGTGAACTGTAATGTGGGCTGTAAAGGACTTTAGTCAACTGTCTATCAAATAAAGCAGCCCATGTTTTTTTCTCACTACTTCAAGCCTTCAGGAGGTTTCATTCATCTCTGATAACTTCAGACATCAAGACCAATCCTGTTTCCTTTTGTGATCATTCAGTGAGAGAAGCTCTGATTCTGTGACTGTTGGTATGTGTCAATATAAGCTTCTAGTTTGGATATTTACATCCTTATCTGAAAAAAATGGCTTTTGTCACTGTTAAGTCATAAAGCCATGCATGTACTTTTCGCTTCTGAACTCATCCCATTTTAATCCTATGCTTGGGAAGTTTCATCCTTATCTGCTAATGGATTTCCCTTATTCATTTTGAACAAAATTTTTAGTAGGGATTCTAGAAAAAAATAAAACTAGTCTGATATTCTTTTAGTGATTCAGAAGAATGAGCTTGCACCTAGAAGGTAAACTAAATCCTAAAATATATATAATCACTATAATTTCCAGATAGCATTGATCAAACTGCCTAGCATTTGTACACCACATCCCTTGTAACTGCATCTTCATGGCAAATGGAGGCCCACCATTGGATATCAATGTTTTCTGGCACTGAAAACAACAAAGAAGGATGTTAGTTGCTTGTTCAGTGCATCACTGAAAAACACTTATTTATTGATGCAAGATTACAGCCTTAAAGATAAAGTTGAAGCTTTGAAGTGCAAGAATTTTGTCTTGAACATGAAGCGTAAGCAGTTTCAAGACAAGTACCGTACTATATTTGGAACAAGAACTAACAGAAAAGGAATCTGCAAAACCCAAACATCACTACTTGATATTTTGGTACCAGAAGTGTATGAGAGATTTCTCCATCTTACAAAAATTTTCTATCCTAAGAGGAAAGGTTCATGGTTTGTTTTTTCAAGAAACTAGAGGTAAGTTTTGGACTTACATTACTAACTGATTTATGCAACTTTTATACTTATTGTCCATGAATGAATTAGTTGCCAATCTTACTGTATTTCGAGTGAGATCAGCACCAGATGGAGAACAGACAGACTTGCTTATTAAAGGGTTTTATCAAAAGAGTAATTCAGCAAATATACCTCCAAAATACGATACTGATACTTCAAAGTCTAACAAACTTTCCTCAGAAATTACCTGATGCTGTGGTAACTGTAGTTTTAAGCTACTGACAGAGATCCGTATCCTCTCCTTGAACTATGCTCTGTCTAAAATAGAATACTGAGCTCAGTTCTGACCCCCGTGAAGTCAGTGGCACAGCGCCAAGTGTCTTCAGCTGCACTGGGACTATTGTTTTTAAGACTGACACTGGCATTTACCTAAACTGCACCCTTTGACTGACATAGTAAGGGTTTGATCAGCTCTTTCCTTTCCATACATACAGTTTAATTAAATCAGCTCTGATATGTTTAGCAATAGGAGGGCAATCATTCTGAGGCATCACTTTTCCTCTGTTTCTGCTTCTACACAGGCTCTGAGAGGGCAGACTTTTTCTCTGTGAACTGGGAATGTACACCAGGAGCACATTTCCATCAGAACACACAGTTTGCTGAAGCAATACCAGCTCCCTTAACATAATGTAGTATCAGGTCAGGTTCCTGGTCCTGCAGCAGCCAGCTGCCTATCTGCAAAGGCAAATTCAGGCTGTCAAGGCAATGTTGAGTCTGACAGCACGTAACTTCAGCAGGTGTTGCCAGGCCAGAGCCTGTAGGACGTGTTGTCTCTCTGAGCCTCACAGAGGCTGTCAAAACTAGCAGCACAGCTTGATAAGGCAGTCTTGCTAACAGCTTTGGTAGCTGTACGAAGAACCAGGCCAGTCACAAACGGAAACAGAGCAAAAGATGAAAGCGTGTTTCAGCAGAGTTCCACACACCCACAGCCAAGACACAGGCTACAACACTGAACATCTCAGAAATAAGATTATTGCACTCAGAATGGCCAATGGTCACAGTGCCCAACAGAGTCCTTAATCATTCACTGTCATTCCTCTTAAAGCACCCAGCAGCCTAGCTTGGCCTCCTAAAAACTACAGGAATGACTAAGTGAACACAACTAGATCCCATCAGATCACAACCTTCTAGTTCATATTCAAAGCACAGTCTTACAGTGAATGCATTAGTCTTTTGTTCTTGTGAAGTCAGCACCTGCTTCAAGGAAGGCTTAATGTCCACTACCAGTGATGTTTGGTGTCATCATTGGATGACACCAGGCAAGGGAACCCTTGATCTTCCTTCACTGAGTATTTACATTGTCTATGGAAAGGTAGAGGTGAGACAGAGTAGCCTGCAAATGCTTTGTTTACAGTAATTGGGACAGAAAGGAATTTTTAGGTTCTTTAGAGAAAGAGGAAGGAGCTAGATGAATACACACCAAAATGGCCAGTGAAACTTGCAGCCACATAATTCGAAAAGAAAAAATCCTCACATGTATTAGAGAGATCTAAATGTTCCGTATGTGCTCCAAAAAAAGGGCTAGAGCACCTCTGGGTGTGTCTATACAAGCTGTTCAAAAAGAAGGTAGCCCAAATGTTCAACCTTAGCATTTAAATCTGAATCAGCCTGGTATTTGACACAGTGATCATTCAAGATTGCTGGCTGCCAGGTCACTGCTGGACTTGAGCTGCTGAGAAAGCCCCCCAGGTGTAGACATGGCCTTCATTACCTGCAAAGTGAAGGCTTGTGATCACTACGCAAGCTGCAAAGCTAAAGATGCTAGGATGTGTGTGGAAAAGGGAATGAAGCTGAAAATGTCATGTCATTTTTACATTAATCAATGGATCAACCACTTTTGGGATCCTGTGTGCAGCCTTGGATGCTGGAGCTCAAAACCAGTGAGAAGGCATACAGAAAACATGCCAATGATCCAGGGGCTCAATAAACTGTCATACTGAAAGTTGTTGGAAAGACTTGATTAATTGGCTTATAAATCATACACATAAGAAGACTCTGGGCAAAATGTATACTATATAGAACCTGGTAAATCACATAGGCTTGGACTTTTTGTTTTCTGAAAAAAAAAAATAATCAGGGACAGTGACTGGTATTTAAGGCAGGAAATTTAAAAACGGGAAAAGGAATTACTTTTTTACACAAAATGTAATTAAGCAATAGAACATAGTGACACAGGCAATCATACAGGTCAAAAACGTAACTGGATTCCAAAGGGATAGGACACTTATGGGAATAGCCAGATCATCCAGAGCTGTAAACTACTGACAATAAAAACCTGAAATAGATTGCTATTTTGGCTATCTTTTCAAATACATCGTACAGCGTGGCATGCTGTGATGCTACCCAAGGCCTTTAAACATAATTTCACTACTTGTAACTCCTCAGTTAAATTTTCTTAAGGAAAGTCCAAAAGTCCCATTTGCTTCAAATTCCTTCTACATTCTGCAGCTTCATTTTTTTCAGATAAAGCATTATCTACTGACAGTGACACCTTGTATAATGCCATGTGATGCCTTTCTAGAGAGCACAGAAACAGACTGTATTGTAATTAGACTCAGAGCTCACAGTGAATAATAATAATAAGCTCATCCCTAACCTTTTTCAAAGTGCGCTCTCTGTGGTTCTTTCCACTAGTTCAGAACAAGGCTCAGACTGACTCCTACTCCATCCAACCAGCATCGGGAAAGTTAACCAAAAGCAGCAGCGGTATCATTTGATCCTACATCTGCTGTAGACAGTTGCAAAATTTCCATTCAGTTCTACAGTAGAGGAACAGGCCTTCAGAGTCTAAACACAATTTGAATCAAATAAGGGTGGAGCAGGCATTTGTCTGGCCCAAGTTATAGTCATCAGCGTGTTTTGCAGCTAAAAATGGGAAAGGTTTTCCATACCCTATAGGATTCAGTTAATCTTCATTCAATACCTATTGAATTTGATAAGAACTATGATATGTCTGCATACTGAGAAGCACAGGTAGTTCCCACTGCCATCTGTACTTCATCATGGGTGATATCAATAGCTTTCAACACCCTCAGATGACAAAAGAAATTTAGCACCTAAAAAAGATACTGCTCAGCACGTTGTTGAACTGTGTTCTTTGTGCACAGCAATTTATAAAGATGGCATGTCTGTTTTCTAATGATTTCCAGTGTCTTTTCTGACGTCTCAGGTGACTTTTAAAAATGGCGATTATCTACTTAGGGAAAAGCCATGTTTATCCTAGTTAGTCCCTACACAGTCATTCTCCTTTAAAATAATAAAGATTAAATTCCTTTCAGTATTCTGAAGTGGACTAAGTTTCACATGAGTCAGGCCTACCTTTATTCCAAATGTGATTATTCACAGAGGAGTATGCTCCATTTCAAACTATCATACTTCAGATCTAGCTTTTTTTTTCATTCAGATTACACTTCCCAAGTATTCCCATGGAGATGAAGACTTACAGCTTCAGAACAACCCTATCTCCAATGCCTGGCCTTTCTCTACGGCAGGAAAATTGCTATAAATTCCTGATTGTAAAGTCTGAAGAGCCATAGTAATGGCCCTGTTGCACTTTTCCCAAACAAATGCAGCTGTACCAACACAGGTCAGAATTCTGCAATAGAAAGTGCAGGATGATTCTCAGCAAACCTATGTTGTGGCAACAACCCAGAAGATTCTGTTCCCAAAATCACTTCTGTTCCCAAAAACCTTATGATTTATCACTGATGCATACAACAAAAGGTAAGGCACAACTATTTGGGGATTTGGTTTGGTTTGGGTTTTTTTTTTAAAAATATGCTTTTGTAAGATATTCCTTGGTTTTAGCCTGTGTGCTTACAGCATTATTTTGAAAAGCGACTGGGCAGATGGTCCCCAAATGTGAGTTAATAACTTGTAGATAGCTTTTGGGGAAGCTTTTTGAAATCCCTTCATGCAAAATGATTTCGCAAACTGCCTGCATGCCATTCTTCGGCTATTCTAGCAGACTATTTCAAAATGGTCAAGAGAAAATGGCAGATTATGTTCTACTTGTTTTGCAGGGGACTCTTACATTTATTTTGCAGTGGTAAAAGAATATAAAGGGAAACCAAAACATGCACCAAACCATGATTTTTCTAGAACCTGGAAGCCCTCACCAGCTACAAGGTGAAGATGTTTGGGCCTCTGCCCCTCTTCTGCAGTCCTTCTACACCATTTCTTACCATTCAAAATTAGGCTGTTTTTTGACAAAATAGGGTAGGCTGAATATTCAACAATCATGAGTCAGACCTCACAGCATCATATGATTAATTTAAAAATCAGATTTCAAATGTGGGTCTCTTCCTGTTTACCATTAGTTTGTTGGAGATACTGTATTTTTTGCATGGTATAAAGTTAGAAATATTGCTAGTGTTCAATCTGGTGAGTATCTCCCAGTGGTTTTTAACAGATTTCACAAGAAATCCATTACTATACTGATGACAAAATGCTGCAGTCTTTCTTAACAATGGAAGCAGATCAAATCCCCACACAGATCTGTCTGTATTTAAACCAATCAAGTTCAACTGCCCTGTCTCCAGGGTGATCCATAACTTTAGAAAATATAACAGAAAATAGAAGATAGAATATTATCAGTTGGAAAGGACTTACAATGACCATCTAGTCCAACTGCCTGATCACTTCAGGGCTGACCAAAAGTTAAAGTATGTTGTTAAAGGCATTGTCCAAATGCCTCTCAAACACTGACAGGCACAGGGCATCAACCACCTCTAGGAAGTCTATTCCAGTGTTTGACCTTCCCTTCAGTAAAGAAATGCTTCCTAACATCCAGTCTAAACCTACCCTGCTGCAGCTTTGAACCATTCCCACACATCCTGTCACTGGATCCCAAGGGGAAGAGACCAGCACCTCCCTCTCCCTTTCCCCTCCTCAGGAAGCTGTAGAGAGCAATGAGGTCACCCCTCAATCTCCTCCAGACTAGACAAACCCAAAGTCCTTAGCCGCTCCTGATGACATTCCTTCCAGACCTTTCACCAGCTTTGCTGATCTCCTCAAGGATGCATTCATCCTTCTTAAATCATGGGGCCCAGAACTGCACACAGCACTCAAGGTGGGGCCGTACCAATGCTGAATACAGCAGGATGATCACCTCTTTGACCGGCTGGTTATGCTGTGTTTGATGCACCCCAGGCTGTGGTTTGCACTCCCGGCTGCCAGGGCCCACTGCTGACCCATACTGAGCCTGCTGTCAACCAGCATCTCCAGATCCCTTTCTGCAGGGCTGCTGTCCACCACTCCTCACCCAATTTATACTTGTGCCTGGCATTACGCTGTCCCAGGTACAGAATCTGGCATTTGGACTTGTTAAATTTCATCCTATTAATCACTGCCCAATGCTCCAGTCTATCTAGATCCTTCTGCAAAGCCTCTTGTCCCTCCAGAGAGTCAACAGCACCTCCCAGTTCGGTATCATCAGCAAACATTAATGGTGCATTCAACTCCTGCATAGAGAAAGTTGATAAATATATTGAACAGAGCTGACCCTAGAATTGAGGCCTGAGGAAACAGAACTTTGGCCCAAAGCATTAAAAAAATTATCTAAGAGCTCCAAGTTGATAGTTACTGTCCATGAATTTCTTCCTCAAGCACAGTAAAACCTCCTACCATAAGGGGCCATCAACACTTCTTTCGGGATAGGGCCAAAGTTTGGAGAATAAAGAACAAACTCCAAGATGCACTTTCTTCTCAGAAATCACATACTGCTAAATTTCTAACTAATTGCTAATTCTGTATTTTCTTTTTAAAAACCCCAGCTGCTTCACTGCTCACGGCTCTCATGAGGAGCAGATGAGAAAACAAATACACAAGGGCTATTAGCCAAATTTGTTATGGCATCATTGGAAGGGTCTTATCCAGAGAATCAGTGATGAACACAGTACAAGAATGTAAATAAAACAGATGTTATTGGCTAGAAAACGTATTTGCAGATAACACAGAAAAGTGCATGTAAAAGCTATCCTACCAGAGAGCAGTAAATTGACAGTATTTTGGTTTGGTGCACCTTAGAGTTTCATTTTAGTTTAAGACTGTAAAACATGGGCAAAAATTGTGACCACACGGTCATTAAAATTAAGGTATTAGCTTCCCCAACAGGACATGTGCCCTGTCACCTGCACCCCCACACTGTGTGATCTTTGGAAAGTTGTTTAGAGCTCAGTTACGCTTTTCAGACCCAGTCTTAAACACAGCATAGTAATATGCTTTACTTTTCTACCTGTCCATTCTCAAATCAGGCCAGAAAGTCCGATAGCAGATGCCACCAGTGGGCATAATATAGAGGGATAGCTGCTTAGTAAGTAGGGCAGAACCAACCAACTCGTTGCAAAGTGCCTTATACTTAGGAAAGCAGATAAGATGAACTATTACTCAGCTCCAGGAAGTAAAGAAGCTGCAGCTGGTACTGCTGCTGTGCAGGGCTGCTAAGGGGCATGCAAGCCAATCTACTTAAACACAATCTATTTAAAGTCCCATAGTAAAGATCCAGTTTTCCTGTAAACTCTTCTCTCCCTTCCTCTTTACCCATCCAAGATCACCACTGCAATGCAGCAGAAAAGGATACAAGCTTGAATTTCAAGGTTTTGTTTCAACTTGTAAAACACCAGGAAGGCATCAGATGGACCATGATGAGCCTGGCCCCAAACTCACTGCAATCAAGAGGGCTATCTCTCCCTGCTCCCAGTTACAACGGAGTTTAGAACAAGTTAGAAGTCTGAAAAATGTTCTGAGAGTACTGCTAGAAGGAAGGACTCTGTCTCAATATGCAAATCACTTATTTCTGAGCACAAATCTGCTTCTCACTGTTACTCTATAAAACCCATCGAATCGGTATTTGCTGCACTTCAGAGGAGAATATGAACATACCCAGGTTGATAGTGCATTTCATTCACCCTGTCTTCCCTGTTTTGATAAGAGCAACAATTTAGAAGAGCTAAAGCCACAGCTTTTCCCGGTGAAGCAAAATTAGTTCAGGTCTTTCTTTCCCCCATGCAGTCATCTACCTTTACACAAGTAGTTAAAAAAAAAAGATAATTAATTTCTTCAAGGCTGGTGTCCTTTTGCCAGATTTGGTCAAAAATATCCAACAAGCTCAAAAGTTACTGATGAACACAGGGGTAACTAAAATACCTTCTTTCCCTTGAAACCACCAAACCCTTCTCCAGAATGAATCAGTGAATCCAGTTCAGTCCAACATACTGTTTTCTGTAAAGCTGCTATAATCTATTTCTGTGGTGATCCACACAGCAGTAACAGAGCAATCCCACCAGCAAACGATGTGCAAAAATAGTTGTATCTAAGCTTCCTGCTAAGGCCACCACCAAGCCACAGTGTCCCTGTGTGGGGAGCCACCTGCAATACAAACCAGCCCAGGGAGCCCTGCCAAGGCCAGAATATAGCACACAGGCTGGCAGCACCAGGCACAGCCTTGTCAAAATGTGAGAGGAAGGTAAACAGAAGAGACATGATGATGAGAAAGAGGCTGCTGACTCTGCAAAAGAGAAAGAGTGTTGGGAGAACCATGGTGTGCAAGACTGTGCTGCAAACAAGTACCCTGCCATTCATCAGGGCAGAGCGCAGGGACAGCTGCATGCGATATGCCCATGGATGCAAAAGGAGAGCTGCTGCTCCTGCTGAGCCCTTACCCATGGGGCAACTCAGCAGATTCTGCTTCTCACAGAGGCAAGATGCTGCCAGTCAGCAGACTGGGCTCAGCACTCCACTCAGCTGGAGCTGCAAGGCCCTGCCACTCACCGAGCAATGTTTTGCCTCAGTGAAAAGCACCAGCTCCTGGGTCCAGGCTCCTACTGAGATCCAAACTCAACAGAGCCAGCAACTCAGCGGGAGCTGGCTGTAGCCCTGGATATAGACATAGCCAATCTGTTCTCAGGGAGTACTGCACCCTTAGAGCACATCCTGCGCTGGTTTAAGCCCTGTACAACTCCCTGTTCACGCAGGGTGGTCTGTTTCTCTTCAAGAGAGAGCAGCATTTGACCTGAGCAGTGTGAAAGTCTACTATCTGTTAACGAGACATTAGTTCTGATGAGGCAGTTAAAATGAGCATACTGCAAAGCCTGTAAAAATTACTAACACTCATAGCACCATCAATCAGCTGCACTGATCATCCAAATTCTACCATCTTGCTGTGAAATGGTAAGCTGCAGGCTTGACTCACTGCAAATCAGCTCAGGTCTGTGTTGTTCTGTCCCAGTCACGTCAGCACCAAACTGGAAGGAACAGCCAGAGATAAGGCAGGAGATTTGTCTGAACCAGTTTGTTTGTTAACCTCGAAGTTAAACCTTGGAAAATTCATGTTTTGCCAGGATCTTTTGCTGTAGTTGTTCCTCCCTTTGGGAAAAATGCTAATTAGGTGTTTATCATCTGGTTAGAAAGGGGAATTGAGAATCGCCTGAATGAGTCACAGCCTGCTAGAATTCACCCCTGCCCTTTCCTCAAATTGAGAAGGCATGCACGGCACACACCTGAGTGGAGACACTTAATGAGTAAGGCTTCTTTTCAGTAAAGGTACCTGGCTCATGTTTCCTATTCAACAGAGATTACAACTTTACAGAATAAGCCGTTGGCAGCACTCCCAGGATATTTTTCCATTCGCACATGTTTCTAAAAAAGTCAACGCCAGTCTAACCATTTTCATCTGGGAAGCCTGACATCAGATGTACATTAGCCCAGGGGAAAAAAAAAATCCAAAATGCAAGCCCCTTCTAAAAAGGAAAACAAATTCCAAGTATGTTACATTGGCTCCTGCCTCTGAGCTCTATGCAAATATCAGGAGGAAATTTTACAGTGTGATTTTACACTGATGACAATTTAATTAGAAAATCAGACAAGGGAATAGTATGAGTTTCAGGGATGAGAAGTGGATGGTATGTAAGATTCTTATTCCAGTCTGATTCCTGTATGCTTGGGTTCATTACCTAACAGCAGACAAAAAACAAGTCCCAGGCAGGAACTTAAGAGCCATGCTTTCTTTGCAGTCCTGGAATTAAAACCAGACAGCTGAACAACACTAGATCTGACTGTGGGAGAGCTTCCCCAGGGAGGAAGCATTTTGGCTTGAGCATTTTGTTCCACTCATCAGTCTCTGACTATTTTCTCCTCCAAATTTGGACCCTTCACACACCTTCCCAGCATCACCTGCTTTGCCTGGGAAACTAGTGTAGATGAACGAGACCTGCTATGCTGCCATTTTGCAAGCTGCCTTCAGGCAATAAGCAATACTGTTTCCACACACTCTTCACCCACACCACATCACATCCGCATGCTATTACTGTAAGAGAGATCTCTATTTAATTTGGTCTGTGAAGACTCAAGGAAAACAAAGGCTATGACCGCAGCCCTCAAGTCTATCTGAGTAGGATTCCTGCAGTGGAACAGAAGTTGACTTTATTAGGGTTAATCCATAGTTACAGAGTGAACAGAGAGCAGGATGTGTTCCTGATATATTTTAAATACATATTTCACTGTCCATGAATGCTGCAATAGTGACTGTACAACTTCTATCTCTAGGGGAAATTAACAGACAGGCTCTCTCCCCTTACTGGCTCCAGTGATGCTTTTATTCACTTACTTCCAAGATGTGTTTGGCTCTTGAATGACACCTTTCTTGCAAATCTACATGGTTTTTACATGTCCATTTTAAGTATGTATCCTGTCTCTAAATACTGAATAACACATAAATATGGTAAAATGAGTTTTTAAACTTACTATTGTTGAAACGGACCTTAAAGACTGATGCCCTGACATAAGAAGTTTCGTCAGACTTCTCAGGTGGTAGACCTCAGCATTCCAGACCCCAAGTTCTGGTGTTCATTGCTATAGTCACCTAAGACATGACCCCCACACTATGCCATCTGCCCACTCGTCTGCTGGAGGAAATCACCTCCTCAGCAGAAATTCCTCAGCCAGCAAGTCCTATTGTCCAGAACACTTGCCATCATCAAACAGGCCTTCAGTACTCAGAAGTCTTGTCCTGCCACTCCTGCTGAAGGATGACAACCTCTGCCAGAAGTGAGAAAAAGGAGGAAAACTGAGTCATTAGGAGAATGACTACATTCAGTGTAAGATCATATGGGATTCTTGTGTACACAAAAACTGAAAAATGAAAGCCCATTGACAGGTTCTCTTTTCTGTAGTAGTTCCTTCAGAGGGATTTGCTTCTCACCCACTCATTGGGGTGGCTGACAGCATTAACATCTTAAATTATTGCTGTTAAAGCTGTCAAGATCCATGAATTACAGCGTCAGAAAAGATTCCAAGTGGAAGTTTAATTCTAGACATGCACTCTTACTTCTCAGTCTGACTGAACCTAACTAATGTTCCAGTCTACAGCAGAGCAACTGCTGGCACACAGATTCACCTTGAAGTTACACAAGAATTTTAATGGTGGTCCACTTGCTGGCCATGGTGGTCCATGGTTTCCACAGAACTAGGAGCAGTAACACAGTTACACAGTCTTGTAGTAGTTTTGCTTCCAGTGTTACTGTCCAAAACCCCAGTGCTTTGTAAGGTAATCCTGGTGATGCTTTCACACCAGTCCTCACTTGCATGCACATTTTTCTGAGGCTCACTTCAGAGAAGTCAAAGCCATTTGGAAACTAAGAATGCTGAGAAAGTAATTATTTGTTTTGACCTTTAGTTACTCCCCTTTCAGGTTGCATTTAGTTTAGGACCAAATTATCCTTTTAGCATATAGGCAAAGGGAAGTAAATTTAAGCCACAGCGTAAACATCATGGAGCAGCACAGAAGGGCCTTTTCCCTGTCAGGTACAGACCAGGCAAACATCTGCAGAAGATCATTTACGTTAGGCTGACCATCTATTTAGGGAGGAGGCTGGCCCCAGTGAGACACCTGCAGGTCTCATCCTTCGTGAATTTCTTTGCATGCACTTAGGAGTGTCTCCTCACCCCCTTCTTTGTTTTTGTTCATTGGAGTTTTTTTTTCTTGATTTCCAGTTATTTTCTAGTACAGCCTAGCAGATAGCAAGAACAGGGGAAGTGCTTGGGCACCAGGCCCTCAACTGCATCACAGTTCCTGAGCAGAACTACGAGATGCAGTGACTGAAACACAAGGTATAGCATGCACCAGGGCTGTGCAAACAGGAAAATCAGTCAAAAACCAAAGCAACTATCATGCTCTCACTGTCAGATTCAATTGTGCTCCTCCATTTGCGCTTAGGAAGCCGGGGATTTGGGTGTTGAATTTTAGTATAGTTACATACACATGAGCTCAGGCAGAAGCAGAATTAGATGAGAACAGACTTCTGCAGAAATAATTGTGCTCAATGAATAGAGACTGATTATTTAAGCTAAGAAAGTACCAGTAGGGGGAATGTGTAAAGCTCTTAAGATACTTCAAGAAATTACTTCAGTGCAAGTTGCCATGTGTCATCAAAGCAGGGCATACTTCTCAGCCCTACGTGTGAAACTCAGCAATATCCACACTTGTCAGTTAAACAGTTTGAGGGAATGTTCCCAGGCAATTAATCACAACCACCTATACTGCTAAAGGCTCCTGGTCACACTTGTAAGTCTGTACCAGAGAGCTCTCTCCCAAATACTTCCTAGGCACAAGGTGGGAAGCAGCTCAGGTCAGGAACTGAGCCCATTAGGCAGTCTGCCTTCGGCCACCTTGTCTTAGAGGGAGAGTCTAACAGTATGCCCACAGGCTGTTGCATGCCAATTTGTCTCAGTGCCAGAGAATGGTCCTGGGCACATTCATTTTCTAATACAGACGCAGTCAGGATGTCTATGAGAATTCGTATCTCCTCCTTACTGGAACATCCAGCTTCCTTATTAAGAACAGAACCTGCCTCATTTTCCACTAGCAAGAAGCAGTGCAAATTCCATTTTGAAATGCACAGTGTGTCCAAGACTTTCAGAGGGATTTCTCTCTCATGCTCCAGAATTCTACACTCAGCCTCTGCTCTGTTATCAGTATGCATCACTGAGATCCTTCTTGCATCACCTGGTATTCTTCCAGCTCCTGCTTAGATGGTTTCAATTCAGAATGTCAAGAGGACAGCTAAAATTTGAAGGAAAAAAAAATCCTCCAGAACTCAACCAGGACAACCTTGTGAACACTCCGTTATGCAATCAAATGAATTCTGCTATCAGAGCAAAACTATCACACCAAGCTAGAAAAATAATCATCATAATGAATTACTTTTTTCTCTTGCGTAATAATATTTATCATTGCTGCGAGAGTTTACCTCTTGGCAACACTACATGTGAGCAAGCTATGCATGCCTGTTGGTGCTCCTCTGTGCTTCATGAGTCACAGAGATAGACAGGGTCACTGAAGCACCAGTGCTGTTCTCAGCCCCAGAGAAATCCAGATTGAAATGCCTTGGCTACAGAGTTTTTACCCACAGGGAGGATTGGGGCATCTCTAAATATTCAACACACTGGCATCACAGCCACTAAAGTTAGCAACATAACCCAGGGAATGGTTCATTTAGAAATACCCTGTGAGAAAAGTGGGTTGTGGGAATCTGACTGAAATTCTGCTATTTACTGGGACTTAACTCCACCAGATGCCAGTGTCTGCTTTGGATGCACACTTCAGCACACTCTCCTAAAGACAGGTACCTGTATCCTTTTTTTCAAAGCACTGAGCAGATTTTTAAAACATGACCCGGAGAGGTATTGTGTAGGTATTTTGCAGAGTAGCTGAACTCCAGGCACAACTCTAGGAGCCACCATCCCTTCCCTAGGCAAATATCCTGATATCTCAGGTATAGACTCCTGCTCTTCTCTTTGCTTCTTACTGGGCTTGAGGAATGTTGCCTCCTTCAAAGAACAATGGCTAAGCTTTAGCTAGAGTGTACTGCTTCTCAGGATAAGCTTTGTCACCCTCCAGATCGGCTGTTTCTTTGCATCAGCTCTCTTGTGTGGCCAGAATTTCTCAGCACATTAAAGATTATATTTCCTAATTAAAACTTTCCTAGAATTAATTGTATAATAACAAAATAATAATAACAACAACATGTACATTCACATTAAGCTTTCTTGGATTTAAGTAAGGCTCTTATGCAGCACTGACTTGAAAATCAGTGTTTTCTGAACTAAGGAACTCATAAAATCTACTCTGCAAATTCACATTAAAGTCTTCCCTCAATTACATTCTTTCAGATTTGCAAATCATTTTAAACAAGACAGAAAAAAATTACAAGGCTACACGGCTTAAATAGTTCAAATAATTTTCAGCTATGCCCCCCATCACATGCATTTCTACTTCCAATTAAACAGGGAAGAGGGAAAGGATGAAGAGGTGGAAGAGGTTTTAAATTCGTTGAACTTGCTTGAGAGAATTAAGTATGGTAGAATCCAACTAATCCCTACTGACTCTGGAGGGAGCAAAGAAAACCCTGGTAGGGATTTGTGAGATTTTCTGAGGGAATTACAAGTGTTAGGCCAGCACCACGGAAGTGCAACCAGACAAAGGAAGGAATTTTAACATTACGGACTTCTGGTCCCTGTACACACCTCAGACCCAGAGACAGCTGTGCTACCAATCTAGTATATTTAAATTGTATCATTTCCTCAAGTATCTTCACACAAACTGCAACCCTGAACACGAGCAGTATGCAACTGTATTCCCACAAGAAGAGCTGCAAGGTTTTGTTGTGCTCCTAAGCTACAGGAAACAGACCACACAGAAAGCACACTCCCTGGCCTGGCATGGAGATGGGATCTGACAGAAGAGTATTTCAACAACGTTCATCTCCAAACTGGCTTTGTCAGAAAACTGGAGCAGGGTAGATTTCCATCCGAGGTGCTTTTCTAGCAACATGCCTTCCTCTGTCAGTTTTAACACAACCACCTCTAGCAACACATCCATCTGAAACTGAAGGAAGGCAGTGGTAGAATGTAGCACTAATCACTTCTACTGGGTACAGCAGCAGACAGCCCTGCCACTCGCTGCTCTGCAGTAACGACTGCTACCACCGTCAAATATACTGTGTGATAGAAATGAAGGGAGGAAGTGATCAGTGAGGTATTCATCACGAGGGCAAGAGCCAGGGTAATCCAGGAACAAAATAACTGGAGTTGGAAGAGAAGGCAAAAATGCAAATCACTGATATTTTCAGCAGCAGCTCTGCATTTTTAATCTGCATCTTCTCAGATAATACCAGTGAAGACGGGGGAACCCTGAGTCTAAGTCATTAGTCATGTGAGGAGGATTGCAATGGGCAACACAAACTATAGAGGAGAAAACAACACAGAACATGGTTTTTAAAATGCAGCTATTCTTGCTTGCTTAAAAGCTGTTTCCCACAAGATCGCAAATGACAGCCTCTATGGCACACTGCAGTTGAAACACAGAAATGAGAGGTATCTTTTTCATCGTCTGCATGTCAGAAGAGTGTTACGACCTGCACTGATTTCTTTGGAAAAATCCTCCTGATGACCATGAACATGAGAGAATTACTAATACAGAAGAGAACTTGCAAATTACTTTTCATAAATTCTAAATGCTAGCTGGAGAATTATTAATTCTGCATCAATCATATAGACTATGTGTGCCTGGGCAGCCCATGCTCTAATGGAAACACCTTGTTGCCAGCTAGGAAGAATCACAGAATGGTTTGGGTTGGAAGGAATCTTAAAGATCATCTAGTTCCAACCCCCCTGTCATGGGCAGGGACACCCTCCACTACACCAGATTGCTCCAAGCCTCATCCAGCCTGGCCTTGAAGACAGCCAGGGATGGGGCATCCACAGCTTCTCTGGGCAACCTGTCCCAGTGCCTCCCCACCCCCTCTGGGAAGAATTTCTTCCTGATATCCAATCAAAATCTCCCTCTTGCAGTTTAAACCCGTTACCCTTTGTCCTGTCACTCCAGGCCCTTGTAAAAAGTCCCTCCCCCAGCTTCCTTGTAAGCCCCCTTCAGGCACTGGAAGGTGCTATAAGGTCTCCCCAGAGCTTTCTCCAGGCTGAACAAGCCCAACTCTCTCAGCCTTTCATCACAGGAGAGGTGCTCCAGCCCTCGGAGCACCTTCATGGTCTCCTCTGGACTTGCTCCAACTGGTCAATACCCTTCTCATGCTGAGGGCTCCACAGCTGGACACAGAACTCCAGGTGGGGTCTCATGAGAGCACAGTAGAGGGGGAGAATCCCCTCCCTCGACCTGCTGGCCATAACAAGGAAGGTTATGAATTTTATTATAAGATCAGGTCATTTCTGGAATTCAGATCAATTCACTGGAAATTCAAAGTAACGTTGTTCCACTGGAAAGGGTAACCTGCTATTCCTGCCACATGGAGTCAATTGAGGAGAAATTCACTGAAAACAAAACATGTTGTATCTCTTTCAGAACAACAGAAACAAGATTGCAGTCAGAGCCACTGTATTTTAACAGTGCTAGTTTGGGTCCACCCAGGCACCAATGAGAACAAAATTCAGGTATCTAGCACAAAGGTCTTTCAGACAGCCCCAGAGCAGGCAATACAAACCTAGTCCTAATTTGGACTACCTGTTCACTGCGCCCCAGAGTGGGTTTTAGAGTGCAGAATGGCAAACTTTTTGCTGAGTCAGATTAATCCCAGTGGCAAAAATATTTGATTACCTTCCAGAGGGCAGCTATCTGTAAGTTCAAAGGGAAGTGGCGCACAAGCCGTTACAAGCACAGAATCGAGTCCCATGCATTTACAACAGTGGGGAACAAAACCAAGTTAGTCAGTGCTGATACTGTGGTGAGAATCTGGAGCTGTAGCTACTCAGTTCCATCCTTAGGTGATTGCAACAAAGCCATGCTAACTATACAAAGATGCTTACTTGCTGAATGTATGAAGAGAGAAAAGAGCTGTAATTGCATCGACTGGTATTACTGAGAAAAAGAACAAAAATGCTTCCAGGTAAGCAACCCATCCTCAGAGCACTGGTTCACAACAGATCTGGGTCTGTCTCTGGTTTCATCTTTTTGAGCCCTGGTAAAAATACAGTACAGATACCTGGGAATCAAAAAATACCAAATAAGGACACTATATTACTAGATTACAAAAACGAGAAGGCACTGCAATATATATAGTAACTGTGTATGAATGCTGTTCTTTTTCTCTAAACAAGTTGATATTTATTTTTGCAACTTCTAATTCCAACTAATTCTTTAATCATATCATTATGACTTTTACTTTTTTCCTATTCCAATTAACATAAAGCTTCTTACTTAATATGATTTTAATGATATCATACCCATATTTTTCACAATGTTTCATCATGCAAATATGGGGGTTGTTCTGGCCAATGGACCCACTGGTAGTTACTGGAGAATTGCTGTTTTTATTCATACTATGAGCTGACACACTGATGTCAGACAGCGTGACCCAGGTTCACTGAAGACTATCAGCTACCGTTAGGTCCCAATTTAAAGCAAGAACAACAGAAATTTAGCAAGCTGGTAAGAGGAACTGGGGAACAGTTAATGCATACAGCAAGAAAGTGGAAAAAACCACCAAAACTTGCAAATGCCACAAACAGCATGTTCTAAAAAATCTTTTGTGGTGCTGAATATTACACAAGCCTTGGCAGAATGATTTTGGAACAATGATTTTAATTGTTTATAGGCTATATTATTACTAAGACCTTTTCTATTTAATTTTTTAAATGTCTGTAGCTAAGTTAGCTTATGGAGTGACTCAGTAAAGCCCATGGTCACACAATGGCAGGCTAAAGCTGCACGAAAGGAAGGCAGATGCCGTTAAAGCTTCATCTCAAGTTTCCTCGCTGCCCCTCTGTCCTGAAGAGGCTCAACCTCACTATTAGCAAGGGCTCTCCAACACACTGACTGCCGTACCGCATGCAGATCCCATCACCAGCCAAGTAGCAAGGCCAAAGTTTTGATGAGGTCTTTAAAGCCCTCCTTTCGTTACTCCCTAAGCATGGCAGCAACCTGCCTGCTACTGGTCACGACATCTTGTCAAATGACCTGAACAAATCTCAGCTAGGTAGCTACACTCCTCACAACGGCTACGTGGCGTTGTGGTGTGCCGCCCAATGGTCTCCCTGCGTTACCTCAGAACTAGCTTCACTGAATGTTTCAGAAGAGTAAGGCTTTTTGTGTATATATATATATATATATCTTCTGTGAGACTGAACGTGCACGGATATTTGCTTTGTTACCTAATTAGAGGTGCATGGCAGTGTGTGGAGAAGGGAAGCTACTTTAGAGCAGTGCTCAGTGTGCTGCGAATCAAGAGTCCCCATCACCACCGCCAGCCCCCGAACAGCGGTGTTCGCTGTGCGACAGGCCAGGGAACAGCCAGCAGAAGTGCTATTTTCTCGTTACAGAGTCCAAATAAAAAGAGCACACAAAAGCGGGATTTGTTCGTGCTGCTCAAAGCAGCATTAACTCTCCCTCTGTGTTCACTGACCCCAGCAGATGGGTCACAGTGCACAGATGCTGCATGCAGCCCTTGCCCGCAGAGCCACCAGGAGCCATACAAGAGACCAGAATGGAGACCACAGGGCAAACCTCTCTCCTCCCTTCCCTCCCTCCCTGAGATCTCACATATTAGGTGTCCCAGTTCAGACAAGGCCACTCATTTTTGTGCCTCTCCTAGCCCTCTCCCCCTTTGCAAGGCTCAGGCTTCCCTTCCACAGCCTTTTCTTTACCATGTTTGTATATAGATCACTACACTATTGTTCATGAAGAATGGTGTTACATAACTGCTGGTTACTGGTTTATCATTTTTTAGAATGATGGAAAAATAAAATGGGAATTTAGGCTCCCTTTGGGGCCAGGCTAAGCAAACGAAACCTACGTTACCGGTGACCCAAAAGAATACTCACTTCAGCATCCCCAAAAGGGAAGAATGAAAGGGTAATGTATTTCCATCCATACTGTCCCACGCAAAATGACATGCCATTAGTAACTATGGCATATAGGCATATGTGGGGTGAAAAATCTTCCATGATGTAGCTCCTACTCAGAAGAGTTTACAAAAAAGTGTTGGTTTGGGGTTTTTTTACATACGCAATGATCTGCTATTCACTAAGTTCTGATATCTTGTGGCATTTGATATTCCAAAGAGGTTTTATTCAGCTTGCTTTTCATTCCAGGTAAGTTAACATAAAATCAATAAAGGTTTGGACAGATTTACGCCACACAGAATTGACATACATTGCCTAAACTCTTTTCCTATTTCACATTAACAGGAGCTTTCTCAGCTCCTTTAAATGATTTGGTTCTCTCTTTCTCCCATTTTTTTCTGCAGCAGAAACTTGCATCGGTCTGTTAGGAGGCTTCTGCACTGTTTGTATCCCAGGCACAGATATATGCTGCCTACTGAACTCAATGAAGCTTCTTGACATGAAAATCGGTTATAGCAAAAGCAGGCAAGTTCCGGGTAACTGCTGGAAAGTGCAGTTACACTCTCATCTAGCACAAAGTTGCAATTCTTCATGCAGAAAATCCTGGTACTCAGTTTGCAACTGATCATGTCAAGGGGACTGCTCTGATGAGTAGCGGCTGCAGGAATAGGCACTCTTTCCGTAGTAAGAACCTGGTGTTCTGATTAGTGTCCTGCAGCACCACCTGTTTTCAAGCTCCCAAAATGTACTATGTACCTAAATACATGCACAAAGTCCAATGGGAACTGATGGCTCTAAGTTTCAGCAGGGTATGTAGTTCATCTTTAAGTAACGATCTCAAAGATCTGTGCATCTAAAATACCTGCTGAGCAGTGCTTTAATAAAGCACGTACTTAAAGCTGAGCCCATGCTAAGTGCTTTGCTGAACTGTGATCTAACCATGTTTCTGGTCCTATTACTCTGTGGCTGGCAGCAACCTCTCTCATTAGAAAGCAAACCCTTTACTGCCTTATAAGCCAATAGAAATTATGTGTCCTTGTAACGAAGGTGTCAAAGCTGACTTTGCCTGAACTGTGCTTGACAACTGTTTAGAAAGCCACTCCAAATATTTTCAATCATATTTTGAGAATAATTGGTTTTCTTTATATTGGAAAGTTCTGTTGTTTTATTATGGAAAACTGTAGCATGTTCAAACCGAAGGTTGAAGAATAATTTGACAAGCTTGCACAGAACCCTCTGCAGCAGAGTATTTTGCTCTCATAGATCTTGATCATGATTGGGACAAATTCTACTCTTAGCTACATCAGGACACACACGCTGGAATCCAAAGCAGCATTTTGGAGACTCGCTCCACAGGAAAATTAAAGGTCCCCAGTACCTTGCAAGACCAAGTCCTGGGTACGTCTGCAAGCACAAAGTCACATCCAACAAGTAGTCATGATAATCTAACAGTTCACTGCCACAGAAGAGTGAGGATTTTACTCCTCCCTGCTTCATCACCCTTCCTTCCCTACACAACTGGCCTTCCTCATCCCTTCCTTGCACTGGCTCTGGCATTCACTTGCTTTCCAACTCACTAATTTGACAGAAAAAGAGAAACAAAAGGGCATGCAATGGGAGGAAGAAAACTAAAAAGGAAGGAGGAAGACAAGGCCTTCCTTTTCCATCAGCAATGGGCTTTTAAGATCAGCTCACCCCACTCCCCATAGCCCTGACCTGCTTGCACCTGCACCATTTTTACACCAGTGTTACTCCACTAATTACCGCTACGTAATTCCGATCATTAATATCCAGAAGCCCTGGCCATAAGCAGGGTTCCACTGTTGAACAAGGGACTGCTTATACACATTCCCCCTGCTCTGAGGAGCTGACAGTCTAAATCAGCACAATGCACAATTGGAAGAGCGAACTGTGGAAGATAAAAGTAGTCAGGAAGGTGAGGGTAATAATTAGAGGAAGACACAACCAAAATTTGATCACTGCATTGTTTGGTATTTACTCAGGTGAGTCACATGGATTAATCACTGAAAGTAAATCTAACTCTTTGCCGGAGTAAAAAGCTTCGCTATAAATCCACCAACAATCTAGATCTCAGCATGTGCAGCAGGCAATTATACCTACTACTCGCTTTCATTTTAGATTCAGCCTCACCAAAGGGCTAATTCTGCACTACACCTGGATGCCAAAACTCTCAATAAAGCAAGCAGGAGACGTGCCTGTATCTGGAGTGCAGCCGGACTGGGTGCCTCCTCTGCCAGTCTGGTGGCAGTTAGTTTCTCGGCATACTACATTATTATTCCCCATCTAAATAAACAAGCAAAGCAAGAAACCAACACCTAAAATTAATGTGAAAGATCCTGTTCTCTATTATCAGATTCAGCCTCCTTACCCCTCCTCACTGGGATTTGGGCTGAGCTCTGTGTGACCAAACATGAAAAATCTTTACATCAAACATGAAAAATACCACTTGCTTGGCACTTACCATGCCCATTTTACTCAACGGGAAGGAAAAACATGGTGCACTTGGCTATTATCATTAAACAGCACAGTAAGGGATGGGTAAGCAGAATTTGTGTTCAGACAAGGGAACATCAAAGCGCTGTTTTGCAAAGCTGATTTAAATTTACCACAGTACATATATCTGAGGTACTTGCATCAATTATAATCCTGATTTAGTATTTACTTAGTTGTGTTATAAAAATTGTTAGAAACAAACCTTGAGCGTTGACAATAAAGACTTCTCTTTCTGCTGGTCCTGCTGGGCCGCTGTAGGTGGTAAAGGCATGAAGCATCCATCCTTCAGCAATAAAACAGAAGTTTGAGGTGAAAACAGAGATGCCTTTTGCAAGAAAAATGACAACACAGCTCTTTGAGTTAAAGGAGCAACTTTGTGTCAGTCTTCACTGTACAGTGCTGTGCTATCATGATGAAGATAACATGTCATTCGTCTTTCAACATCTTAACTGTAAAATCCACAGCACTGAAAAGGTTTTGTCTGGAAATAAAAGAAAACAAGGATGTTGATGAAAGGTGATGCTTTCCGTCCGAGTCCAAGATATAAGCCACGCGATGGTTATTTAAGTAGCACGGCATGCCACGTTAGACTCTTTAAGTGCCGTCCATTTCCAGTCTATGATAATTAAAAACAGTGAACTGTGTACACAAATGGTATGGATACATAAAGGTGACCGATACACATGCCAAAGTAATCTTGAGTGTACAACAAAAATAGTTTTGCAGATACTGCACTCATATTCTACTTTCTTGTTGTGTCTATCCACTCCTTCATGCTTTTGATCTGTTGTGCACTTGGACTGAAACCAGTAACACCAGGTATTTTTTTTTCTTTTGGTCTCAAAAATATAACAAAGATATAAAACAGTAAAACTACCAAATTAAAAAAAAAAAACAAACCAGGCTGCACATACATTTTTTGGATTGAGGACATTAAGCACAGGACTGAATTATTTAGAAATTCTGAAACAGTAAGGTAATTAATAAAACGATTTATAAAGAAGTATATCTACAATATTTAATAATTTAAGGCTCACAAGAAACTAACATAACAATTACAATAAAAGTTTTCTGCTATAGGGTTAAAAGCACCACATTCACTTCACACACTAGATAACCACATCTGTACTGATCACAAGTGGAAAACTCTGAAAGTGCTGATCCACTAATGTTCCTAGTGCTTTAACTATGCTGTGTCTCACAGGAATAAGAAATCCCCTTTCAACCACACAGTTACACAGATATAAAATATACTGGAATATTATTTTCCATTTGAAACTACAGTACAAAAAACCTCAACCTCCCTCCCCCCCAAATCCATTCATTCTCCACACACACACACACCCAACTCTTTAATACCAAACTTGGAGCGACTGAATTGGTTACAGATTTAAATTTAAAACCGTTTAAAACCCATTAAACCCAACAACCATTTGCTAAAATAAGTTTCTACAAATTACATTTTGCACTGTCATAATTTACCAGCTCCTGCATCATGGAGAGTAGCTTATTCTTAGTCTATTTTAAAAATAGGTGACCCTTTGTGTCATGGAAAAAGAACATAAAAACATGTATTCCTGGAGGACCACTCAGGACAGTGACCAATTTAAAAAATATAGCCAGAGTTGAAAAAACTAATTGGTACCAAATGAATAATTATAGTAGTAAGTTTCTGACACCAGCAAATCCTTCTGCATCTCCGAGCTCTAACTCTATCCTTTCCTTACAGGTCTGTTTCCCTACTGGTGTCCAGACAAAGAGCATAGAGGGATTTTCTGAGATCTACATTACTTTTCGCTTTGATATTGGTTTTCTCTAAGGAGCTGGTGCCATTGTTGAACCCCTCACTGTTTTCCAAGTGCACAACAGATTTGTTCAGAGAGTTTCTACTGGATCTCCTCTTCGCATCTCCCCCCGCTGTGCTGCCCTGAGCACTACTGTGTTCATCTTTGAGGATAGCTTGTTCTTCATGATCAGTCTCTCGGTGGTAGAAGTAGTTGAAGTTGGATACAATGACAGGGACAGGCAGGGCGATGGTGAGCACACCTGCGATGGCACACAAAGAGCCCACAATTTTTCCCCCCACGGTGACAGGTCGCATATCCCCATAGCCCACAGTGGTCATGGTTACCACCGCCCACCAGAAAGCATCAGGGATGCTGGAGAAATGAGACTCGGGGTCATCAGCCTCAGCAAAGTAGACAGCACTGGAGAAAAGAATCACCCCGATGAAAAGGAAGAAGATGAGGAGGCCCAGCTCCCTCATGCTGGCCTTCAAAGTCTGTCCCAAGATCTGCAGCCCCTTGGAGTGCCTGGAGAGCTTGAAGATCCTGAAGACTCTGACCAAACGGATGACTCTGAGGATGGCTAGGGACATGGCTTGCTGCTGGCCTCCACCCCCATTGCTACTGCCAGCCCCAGGCTGCTGCTGCTCATGGGCCAGCTCGGTGCCCAGGGTGATGAAGTAGGGGATGATGGCCACGATGTCAATGATGTTCATGATGTTGCGCGAGAACTCAGGCTTGCTGGGGCAGGCGAAGAAGCGTACGAGGAGCTCAAAGGTGAACCAGATCACGCAGGTTGTCTCGATGATGAAGAAGGGATCGGAGAGGCTAGCGGGTGGCTGCATGGGTGGGGAGTCCCCGGTCGTGCCATTCAAACCTCCACTTTGTGGGGGCAGGGGCACAGGCATCTCCCTCTCATCCCTGAATTCCGGCAGGGTCTCCAGGCAGAAGGTGATGATGGAGATGAGGATGACCAGCACGGAGACGATGGCGATGGCCCGGGCTGAGCCAGAGCTCTCGGGGTACTCAAAGATGAGCCAGACCTGGCGCTGGAACTCATTGCGGGGCAGAGGCTTCTCCTCCTCTTTGATGAAGCCCTCGTCCTCCCGGAAGCGCTCCATGGCCTCCTCACCCAGCTGGTAGAAGCGGATCTCGTCGGCGAAGACATCGATGGAGACATTGACGGGACGGCGGAGCTTGCCCCCGGACTGGTAGAAGTAGAGGATCCCGTCGAAGCTGGGCCGGTTCCGGTCAAAGAAGTACTCGTTGCGGAGCGGGTCGAAGTAGCGTATGCGCTTATCCGGGTCCCCCAGCAGCGTGTCGGGGAACTGGTTGAGGGTGCCCAGCTGGGTCTCAAAGCGCAGCCCCGAGATGTTGATCAGCACCCGCTGGTGGTGCATGGCGCCCCGGTTCGCCGCCGCCGCCGCCGCCTCCTCCTCCTCCTCGCTCGCCGCCGCCATGGCCATGCCCCGGCGGTGCCCCCCTTCCTCCGGGGGGCCCATCTCCACCGCCGCACTGGGGCGCGGGGCGCGCGGCGGAGGTTGGGGCGGCGGGGGGGCTCCGCGCGCGGCCGCAGCCACCGCCTCGCCGTTGGGGCTGCCCGCGCTGCCGCTGCGCCGCGTCCCGCCGCCTCCCCGGGGGGGCGGCGGGGGCCGCTCCCGCTCCTCGTCCGCGGGCGGCGGCGACGGGGCGCCCTCCTTGCCGTCGCTCAGCCGCGGCGCGGCGGCGGAGCCGGCGATGTGGAGCAAGTCTCCCCGCCGCCGGCCCCGGTCGCCGCCGCCGGCCGCGGCATCCTCGCCGCCCGCGATGGCCGTGGCGCCGCCGTTCTCCAGAGTCACCAGCGCGATCTCCATGGGCAGCGGCGGCAGCAGGCAGGCGCGTCTGAGGCGGCGGGCATGCTGCGCTCGCCGCCCCGCCGCCGCCGGCCACCTACGGGCGGCCGCCCGCCCTGCCCTGCCCTGCCCTGCCCTGCCCTGCCCTGCCCTGCCCTGCCCTGCCCTGCCCTGCCCGCTTCCGACTCACTGCGTGGCGGCGCGCGGCCGAGCGCGGCCCGGGGGAGCCGCCCGGGGACCCGGATATGAACGAGCGATCATTATATTATGGTCACTTGACGTCAAGAGGGATCCCTTCTCCTCCGCGTCCCCGTGCAGGCAGCGGCAGCCTCCCCGGGCACCGGGATACCGCGCTGCTCCGCGCCCGGCCCCGCCGCTCCCCGCCCCGCGAGGGGACTGCGCTCCGGGGCAGGGACGCGCTCCGGGCAGCGGAGCTCACCCGGCGGGAGCGCGATGGCCCCCGGCGGGGCGGCCGCTGCGAATGCCCGTGGGGGGCCGCCGCGCCGGGGTGGACTTGGCGTTGGGGCCCGCAGGGGGCCCGCTCCTGAGAAGGAGAAAGCCGGGCACAGGGAGCGGCGGCACCGCGGGGACACCTGTACCCGAGTAGGGGGACCCCCCCCGCTGCCCGGGCTCCGCGCCGCCGGCCCGCTGCCGCGCTGTCCCCGCTGCCCGCCTGCTGCCGCCGGGGATTGCCGTGCGGCCCCCACGCTGAAGGGTTTGCGCGCAGGGAGGGCTCTGGCGGGAAAAGCCCCATTCGCCTATAATGAAAATCATAATCGAAAGCCTCGGGGATTCCTGGCGCCTCTTGGCGTGTTGGTTCCCTCCGCCCCCCAGCGTCATGGGAACAAAGGGAGGGATTGGGTGTTTTTCTTTCAGCTTTGCTCCCCCCGCCCCCCCCCCCCCCCCCAATTTTATCATGGAATTGCTGCGGCTCCAGAAGGTGCTTCCGAAGCCAGCAGATGCGAACATTCCTATCAGGCTACCTTCACGTTAGCATTTGCAAAACGGGACCATGCTTCCCCTCTGATGCATGCTGAAACCCACATCCAAGGCTGGGACATTTCAGTAGATGCACAGTTTATTAGAGGAAAGCAGTTGAAGCAGCTTCACACAATCAATCAGCTGTAGCTCAGTGATAGAATCAATGCTACCATCTTCTTTTCTATATTCAGACCATGAACTGTCCGTTCTGTTCAGGGTCTACAGGGGAACATACTAAGTACGCATACAAATAGTGTAGGATTAAAACCTAAGCACATCTATATATATAAACTATACATACATATACACACCACACCATTCTCGTGGAGTTTCTGGGTTTCTAACAAAATCAAGTACGGAAAATACTAAATTAAGTGAAAAACCATTGTGCCTTCCAGTTGCCACCACTGCAGTGACACTTTTACGGAATCCTTGTGGTAGTACTCATAGCTCCACTGAATACGTTCACCAGGCTCAGTGGGTTTTCGCTTAATTTAAAACATTACCTCTGTGTATGAAATACACCCAAAGGTGTTAAAACCAGTGCCAAAATAGAAAACCGTAAATATATTAAATGGTTACCGTAAGAGGTGATTTGCCCATATGTGGTCATGTTCTATAATTTACCTCTGAGGACTGAGCACGGAATCGCTGACCTGTTTTGCCCCTGTGCTGGTGAAGTAAAGGACCGCTTTACTCACACAAGTAATTTCTAAAAGGAAAATTACAACTAAGTTTTCTAGAGCAGCCCTTTGAAAATAATGGCCCTTTGATTTACAGCTATTTAATGGAATAATGTATCAAACCTGCAAAATGAGGCCCTTAGGGACTAGCAAACTCTGCAATACACACCTCTGCACCCTAACAAGTAACAGCTGATCCGTTATCAATGCATGTCAGGGATTATAACTAGAGGAAGAACTTGGACACTGGAAAATTATTCTGTTTTCCCAGCTCTGTCTGCTTCTCTCATGCAAGATATTATCCCTCCAAACCTTGCCCCAGGAAAAATAATTTATTTCAAGATGAAGCATCCCTAGACAACTTCATACAGATCTCCTGGCGGCAATGCCAGTCACAATTAATAACTTGCACCCCAGGAACTGCGGCACGTGGCTATCACAACCAACACCTTTGGAGTCTTCTCAGCGAGTATGTGCCTTTCACAGGGCCAGCCGCAGGCACCTGCAGACACTCCATTGTGCTCTCGTCTGCACACGAATACAACAAAAAGGATGACTCGCCAGCACCTGTGCCTGCTCCCTCACCTCTGTCCTTGTTTTCACTCAGCCTGCTGTTCCTGCATGTGTTTAAACATACACATCCTTGTCCCCATCTGCAAAACCCCCTTCCAGGGACCTCGTCCCACAAGGGTTACATTTTGCTTTCGCTTGCAATCACCCTGCATTTATGTGACCTCTCATTGCATTAGACAAGTCCCCACGGTCTCTGAAAACCCCCTAGAGGGACATGCACATGCTAACCATCACAGATGCCCCCCCACCTTTCAGGCACGCCTCATTGAAAAAATCCCATCCATTCTCAAACCGCTTCCTACACTTCAATTCCCACTCCTAGAGGCACTTTCAAAAATTCCTCTACGCTGTTAGCATCCTCAGGGCTGTGGCAGACAGCCTTCTGGGGACACAGCCAGGGGGGCTGACAGTGAACACCAGGCAGAGCTCAAGAAAGTGCACAGCGGGCTAGTGAACTCGCTGCCTCTCACACGGTTATATCCATTCTGCTGTTCCTGCATCAACAGGGAGCAGCCCTTCTCTGATGTGCGGGAGAGGTTACACTCAATTTAAACTCTACCTTGATTAAAACCAACGTTTCTAGCCCTTTTAAATGTTGTTTTGCAGTGTTGGCATCCTGAATTTGCAGGCAGATGGGATAATGCTGAAGCGCGTAGAGAAAAGACAGACTTGCCCACATTCATCTTGCTGAAAGCCTCACTGAAAACCCTATGAAGAAAATGTACATTATTATTTGATATAGCACAAAAATACAGCTGTTCTGTCTCTGTGCAGTGTTTGAGTAGACTAGAACTACTTTCCTTGCAGCTTTAACAATTCAGAGAATCTAGATGCTCTCTGTATATGCGGGTAAAAAGGAAGAGAGGAGAAAGGGGTGAAGAGAAAGTGGGAGGATGGTGTTAAAGGGGAAGAAACATCTACTCCATGCAGGGAATTTCGAAGGGCAATTCTTATTTAGCATCCCTAATTTTTTGAGTGTGATGAAAAGACTGAACACTGTCTTGAAGAGCAGCCCTACTGAGAAAGCCATGGTACTGGAGAGAAAGGGTAGCATGCAGAGTAGTGGGATATATCAAGTGCTGAGATATCCTTCTGATGTTGTAACCAGGCACTTCCTGACAAAGGATTTATTTCTCCCCTTACTTGTGTTTTAGCAAAAAGTATTTTCTACCCTGCGCACAGGCACACATGCAGTCAGTCCCTCACATTCCAGCACATCCACACCAAAACTTGCCATTCTCTCCAGCTCCCACTGCAACTCAGTTCCTCTAATCCAGTTATAATGCCTTTTGTCATCCCCCGTGACTGAGGTGTTGCTTTCTCCCACCCCTTACCTGGTCCACACAGCACCGTTAGTGGCCTATTCCGCAGCCTCCTTTGCAGGTTTTCTCCTGAGGCTGGGCAGGTGGCTAGTAAATGAGACTTCCTTGGTTTGGCAGCATCACGGGGCTGCGAAGTGCGATTAAGATTCCCTGCTTTACCAGCTAGCACCTATGAGAGGCTCATACGAGCTTTGCAGAAGAAGAAACATTGTCCAAGCTAGACATTCTCTATCTTTCACCTAAAGGCAGGCTGTATCCCTAACACTACCTTTCCAACACTTCCATAGGGAGAAAAGAAGGATCATATCCTTATGCCCTGTATAGCCATCATGCCGGGGACATAAATAATACATGCCCATGCTCACACCTGTGTAAACATGTGTGCTACATATGAGACTTCTGTAAATGTCCCCCCTCCTCCCACACACCTTCCGCTGCATTTTCATCTTTTCACTGGCCTCTCCCTGCTCTTGGGAGGAGAGCAGGAGTAGCAGTGGTGTGGCTGCTGGGAGCTGTCATTCAGTGGGACAATTGCACACCGCAAAATGTGTGACCCCTCCCATGCTGGGGGTCTCACATGTTGGGAAATGAGCAGTGGGGGTAGTCCACAGAGGCTGCATTCATCTACCCATACACACACACACTGACACAGACTACACACCCTCTGGGTGTACCTGACTAAGGACACCTTGGGAACATCCAGGCTTCCCACAAATACTCTCCTTTGGGCCAGCCCTGTCACTAACAGTGACTGTGCAGCTGCAGCTTCACCAAAATAAAAGTACAGTTCCGAGTGTGGAGAGAAACACACCAGCATCTAGAGGCTTGATCTGTCCGCAGCCCTCCCCCTCACTGGTGGTGGGACTAGACATGTCTGCTTCAACACATTCTGTGGGGACAGGGACCGCTTAAATATGCCTCGTGGGATGACATGGGTGACCCCTTTTTCAATTCTCCATGACTAAATAACATTCCCATCATGGCAGATGGTGAGGAAGCCATCTGAAGCCGTGAAGAAACCGAAGGGGTTAAAGGCAAATCTGTGCCTCCTTCACTTGGTTAATTCCCCAGCAGCCTGATCCGGTGTTGAGATGATTCAGGCCAGAGAGAGAGAGACTGCTACATTCCCCAAGGGAGACCCCAGAGAAAAGACTCTTATTTCCTGTTCAGGAGGATTAAGTACAAGGCCATTGACAAATCACAGTAAACATCTGGATGTGAGCACTCTATCTATCAAGGCCTAATCCATGAAGTTATTCATTAATGAATTCAGCAAATTCACACTGTTCTATATATAGGGTCAGCTGATCTTTTTTAATGTTTGGCTTGGAGGTGTTTTACATCTGTAAACAGATTTTGATTTATTGTACAAAGCAATCCACTGTATTCTGGCTTTGCTTAATTAATTGTTCAGATTGATTGTGCCTTTTTGGAAAAACCACACACTGCCATATTTTATGATAGTCTATAAAAAAATCCAATAGTTAAAACCCAACCATGTTCCTGCATTCTATATTGTTTTGCAGTTTTAAGCCCAAGTTTCTCAGAAAACTTTCCATCACACGCTGATGGAAAAAACATTAAATAGTAATTTATTTTCTTTTCTGTATTTTGTTTTGATCAAAATGAGAATCCTTCTCATTTATCTCCAATATGAAAGTAAACATTGAGTAAAAAGTCTGGTTAATTCAAAAGTAACTTGATCAGAACATTCATAATTTACGTTGACTTGAACAGTGGGAAAGATGCTGAGCACTACCAGATATCAAGCTTATTCATTTAAACAGACTACTGGCATTATGCTTTACATCTTGTGAATGTAAACTACTCTAAGAAAGTGTAAGGACCTATATTTTATTAGGGGCAGGCTTGCCCACAACTGTGCTCTTAGAAGTCATCTTTTAAGACTGAGTTCCAGTCTGCTCACACACAAACCAGGCTGTGTAGCTGAGTGCATTGTTTTTCACGCAGCTGTGCCATCTTGTTTGCAGTGAAATCTGCAGGTTTTGTCATTGATATTGGTGGAATCAGCATTAGGCCCAGAAGTTTTTATAAATGCAGCTGTGACAGCGTATTTTCAATTCAACCTCCAAGCTTTGGACTCTGCCAGACAGCATGAATCATCCAAACTTGCAATTTATAATTTCCAGCCTTTTTGATTTACAGTGCATTATTGTGGTGTAATCTGTAACTCTAGGGACTTGATCTTAAAGGGGAAATCTCATTTTGTGCCTTTATTCTATTTTAAATTCCAGGAGCACATTCTTCAGATTTTTGCTCTCGTGATAACAGGATGCCCCAAGTGGACAGTACCAACTGTGATAACCCCATGTAAAACAGAAGAATGAAGACTAGTGTAATCAAAAGTAGGAAGGAAAAGAATCAATACCTGCAGAGCCACTCAGCTATACCTATGTAATTTTATCTTTACTGCTAGTGCAAGGACTCTCATAAGTGAATTTTGCTTGCATCAATGCTTTTGTAATGGCTGTACTCCATACCAACATCTATTTAGGTATGCAAAACATGGTGTTTCTGGGCAAACTTGATCCCTCCTTATCACCTGACTGAATATACTTAATTTTCATCCCGTGGCCATTGAAGTCACGGTGACAAAAAACTCCTACCCATTCGAAAATGCAAGATCAGGCCACTCACTGAAGGTGTGAGGAAGAGGGATAGGAATAGATGATCAAAGGTGGCATGTCTAGGACGAACAGTTACAGTGTTGTGAATGATTTAGATGATCAGCCACTTACTTCCAGTTGTCAGGTGACAAATTCATACTTCTGTATTTTGTTACCAGTTATGTGGCCAGTCACAGTCCAGAATCCATTGCAGTAAGCTCTGATATACACAGGCACAAATTAAGCTTCATAGGCTGCTTAAAAAAAAAGCTAAATGATGTGTTTACAAATTTATAAATTTAAGAAGGAGTGGATTTGCAAAAACATTCAGTACTCTCAGCCAAATTTCCTGCTCATTTCTAATTTTTAAGCAGTCATGAATTATGAATGAATCAAAGAAAATTAAAATATGAGATGCTTACTCTGGTATAAAATTATTAGTGAAGCCCTTGAAATTAGTAAGTACAATCTGAAAAAGCTTCTGTGAGGGGAAACTGAGGTTGAGACCTACTCATGATCCCCTCACATGCAGGAAAAAGAGCTAAATTCATTAGAATTTTTTTGAAAGCACAGATAATTTAGCCAGATGCAGGAAAGTATGCTTTACCAGGAAACTAGGGCGGTAAATATACTGACGGTTTAAGCAGGGTAGGGCCATAAGCGAATCATTAAGTGGATAGGAGTAATGAAACAGCTTTACTTGCACTGTCTTCAATGCTGTAGAGGTCTCTGGGGAACCGCTGAACACTGTATGTTAGGTACACAGCAGATATATTTTTCCTGCCTTACCAAACATAGGGAAGAATAGAGGAGCCACCCAGAGGTTTATTATTTAAAGCTTTAACAAAAGTGGCATTCTAGTATGAAAATCAATATAATTTACAAAGTAAGTTGTGCAGAGAAGTATTTGGCTTGAAGAAAAACAGCCAATACATAGACGTAAAAAACCGCTTTGCTCTTCATACTCACCAGTGAAAATCAGAAGAAAGACTAGTCGAATCAATGGAATGACATTTATGATGTATCACTGTGGTAATGTAAACAAATCCTTTGTGTGTGTGTGTGTGTGTGTGAAGGGGAGGAGGGCATGGAATGGAAGAGTACTGTTTTATCTTACATGTAGTAGCTAAAGGAAAGGTTTGGCGTATGAACACAGGCCGATGATGCACAACGTGGATTTATTTTGCGTAGCCACTGAACTGCAGATTGGTGTGGCACGTATAAATTTTTTGTGTACATCCATTTTCTAGGTTCAGGCTAGCCTCTAATCCTCTGGATATTCCAAGAGGAGTTAGACTTCTTCACCTGTGGGGGGGAATTTAGCTTGCCAAGAGCAATGCATCTAAGTTACTAATTCTAATATTCTCCTACAAGAGATTTGTGTTTCAACTGTGAAGAAGAATCACTGCTCCACAGTACCAGTTTTAATCAACAAAAGTACAATGCAGTAAATAAATACCACATTACAGAGTAAAATCTGAACTTAGCATTTTCAAAGCACTACCAGATCAAAACATTAACAGTATTTAATTGTCTGCAGATGAATATAAGTACCAAATTCTAATTTAAGTCAATTTGGGAGCAAAAAAGCAGCCAATAAGTGATGTGATAAAGTCAATGGAGCTATACAGCTTTGCACTAGCCAATAAAGTGACTTCATACATTTTGTATTAGTACTTGTACAAATTGGTAGTGGAAATAGTCACTTATAGTGATGTAAAACTTTATAGGTTTGATAAGAAGCAAAATTTTAAAATTATAATAACAAAAGATTGGAGGGAAAAAGTTATTAATAGGGAACCTCAGTCTATTCTTTCTGTTAAAAAATATGGCATCTATAAGGAGCAATGCCAAGTAGTCTTCATGCATTAAAAGTTTTCTATTGTTATGAGAGCAACCAAAGGCAAATAAGCATTCCAGAAAATGGTACATGATTATTATTACTGCATTAGTTTCCTACTTAGGATTAAAGTGTTAATAATACCTTCTTTAGCTTCAGAACAGTGAAGGAAGAGAGGTACCTGTCCGGTTGGACAACATAATGTCCAATTTCCTTCATGCTTATGCAAATATAAAGCTAAATCATCAGGGCCATTTAGATGTAGTTCACCCCAGTCCTAGTGGGAGCTTTCTTAATAGGAAAGGTTGGGATGCAGTGTACAGGTGAGTTGTTACCTGGACACTGCTTTCAGGCTGGATGCACCTCAACCCGCCCAATCTAGAATGGTAAGCTGTGATAGCCCTATGAGTGCAAAGAAACCCTCTATAGCCTAAGAAATGAGCCAAGGAGTCATGGTTGGATGCTGGACCTTGCAAACTGAGCTAGCAGATGGGAGGAAAGGAAGAGATCTTCTGGTGCTAAGTTCACAAAGGCTGTATGTTGATGACTACTTGGCTTGGCTTTGCATCAGTTTCAATTAAGTGTGCTCCTCAATACCTAAACCCCTGAGTTTATGTCACCCTTTTTTCTCCTTAGCTGGAAATACTTGAAGGCAACTATGAGACTGCACACAAGAGCCTTGCACACACTCCCCAAATACATTTTCTTCATGGAATCATGTTAGAAGCAGAAGAGAATGTGCATGTTCATCAGAGACTGCTCACTCTCCTCTTTGATTTTCTTTGTTAGCTTCTCCTGCTTTCCCCTAGTGCAGGTCTGATAGTAGAAGTATCGGAAGAGAGCAATGAAGCTGAGAATGTAGAGGAAGACTGCAGTGTTGAAGCCATCAGGAAACAGGCATTCTGTGAAGAGGTTGTAGGAAGAATGAGCAGCAATGTCTACAAACTGGCACTGGAAGAGGGGGAAAAAGGAAGCAGGCATATTAGGGATCCTACATGAGACATTCCCCAACTGACCGTTTGGTCTATCATAAAAGGTATCACAACATAAAGTAGTGTCCTCAACCCAGAGTGCCACCTGCTTGCCTCTCTTGAAATCCCTGAAAAATTTGTCTTTCAAGCCCAATGGTTTTTGCCCAACATGAAACACCAAGCATTGAGGCTTGCTCACTGCTGCAAGAAGCAGGTTTGGAATCCAGCCTCCCTTGCCTGGGAGCAGACCACTGCCCTTGTGCCACTTCTCTGCCACAGGCCAGTAGCTGATGTCTTGGAATATGGAAAATAAGATGGGAGATTCCTCATCTTCCCTGACGGTAATCAGATTATTACACCCATGACAATTTTGACCTGTATTTTAGCATACATAAATAAAAAATAAAAAATTAATACACGTTCTGGACCAGCCTTCAGTACACCACTATTTTACATATACCCTAGCTCCTTCTTACTCTTCTCCGGTAGCTGCATACTTTTTGTTTGCATAACCTCTCTTTGTGTGGAATTAACTTTCCCACATGCTTAACTATAATCATTGTCTTTGCCTGGAATGTTGCTTTTATGCTGTATCTTTGAAAAAACATAGGTTTGTCAGGAATTGCCACCTCTTCAGAGATGAGGGAAAGAAAATCCAAAGGGATTCTCTACAGAAAGATTCTCTACACATATTTTTCTTTAATTCATCTCTGTTTGTCTGCAGTTAGACACACTCTTCCTTGCTGAAGAAACAGAAAGAAGGCTGCCCAATCTCTTGTCCTACTGAGAATCCAAAGTTTTCCTGAAAAATCTCTGAAAATCTAGCTGTGTTTTCAGGACTCCAGAGAGGAAAAGGCTGCTATATACAACAGAAAAGGGAGGAGTCTAATGTTTAATTTTTTCTCTCTTACAAAGGTGAGGGCTTATTGGTTGATGTGGTCACTGAAGGCCTCTTGCTAGTTTCCTGACTAGCATTCAGATCAGGTCACCAATCAGTTCACCTCTCACAGTGGTCCGTGAGGACACTTAAGGACATGATGATTCCCATACGCAGCAAACAGAAAGACTTGAGCCAGTGAGGGTACAAAGACAGGGAGCAGGGGCCATCACACCCAAGAAATGGCAGTGCAGAGAGGAGCACATGGAATTAATTACCAGCTGCATGATGGTTAGGTAACGCTTCCACCATAGGCAATGGTGTATCTGTGGTCCCAGGCTGGCCACGGCATAATAGCCACGCATGAAGATGTATACAAAGGAGTTTAGCATCCCAATAAAGAAGCCTGAGGAGTAAAGAAGTCAGGATGAACAAGACACACAAACCATTCAAGTCTAACCCTGTGATGATCTCAAAGCCGCTATGAGCCACAAAATACACCATATCACCCCTATGCACGAACCTTCAATCCAGACTCTGCCTAGAAAGCACACTGACCTAAGCATTTCATACAATTCTGGTGTCAAGGCCAAACTTGCTTCCTTAAAAAGAATGCCCCAGAATCTTGTAGGGCCTGCCTATAGTGGTACTCTGTGTCAGCTTCAGATGCTTCTCTTTGGTGGCGCAAAAAGGAGAAGTAGTCTCGATAGAGACCAGAAAGGGAGTGGGGACTAGGCTGAACCCAGTCAGAGCAGCAGAGCCAGAACCTGGGCTGCTGCACCAGGTCCAGCTGAATGGGGATGGAGGGAGTGCTGGCCTGGGTGGAGGTGTAACTAGATCTTGCTATTGTTTCTGTTTGGGCAAGGAATGACTGACACATTCTCATTCTGGATGAGGCACTGAATATAACAGGATAAATAGCCCTAAAAGCTGAGCAGATGGTATAAACTGAAATGCACATATTTTTCACACCTTTGGAAATAGGTGAGCTTCCTACCTGCCAGTCAGCCCATCTGCACTGTTTATGCTATCTCCACAGCAGAAGAAAAGCTGAAACACAAGATGTCTACGGAAGCATACCTTGTCCTCCAGGCACATATTTGACCCCTGACCACCAGTTGAACAGCACAGTGCCATGATGGTATACATGCAGAAAAGTCACCTGTTCTTGTTTCTTGCGCAGAATAAAGAAAACCTGAAAGAAGCCAGACAAAGGAAAATCTTAAGCTGATGTGTTTAGATACAAGATTTTACATTACTAAGAATATTTAGTTATGATTCTGAATATCTCAAATCCATTTTGTCTGCTGTGGATAAGAACCAGTGAAATTCAACACGTGCAACAGATCTTATGGAGTGGGGAATGGGGAAGAACTGGCACGTAGAATTTCTTCCGCAGAGCCCCAGCTATGTTTTATCTGAGTCTCTGACTGAGCTTCCATATATTTGCAGCTGCTTGGGTCTGCTGCTTTTCAGAACATAGGTTAGATGTTTACCGGTACCAGACAATGATGTAGAGAAAAAGTGCCGTATTGAATGCCCAAACCCTTCTGGAATTTGCGATAGTAAAGGAAATTATTTTGGCAGATGAATACATGTCAGGTCACTGTATTTCAGTGCACACATGCACACACACATACACAAAAAGTGAATCTGCTTATCAGGGACTTGGGACTGACAAAAATCTTCTTTTTTTGCTGATGACAACAGAGAGAAAATTGGTCAACCCGCTGGCAATAGGCCTAGGAGGGCTCCACATGCTGATTGACTTTTCAGGCACTGTGTTGTCAACTTGTCCCCCAAAGAGCACTAGACTGTGAAGCCTTAGAGGAGCTCGGATACAACTGCTGACTAGGATATCTCCTGCTGACCAGGATATCTCCTGCTGACCAAGCAGAGAGATGGGAATCCCTTGCTAGTTCACTCAACTATTTATAATATAGAAAGAGACCTGAAGACAAGCTATAAAATGGTACTATCTTCAGATGAACTTTCAGTTTCACATGGAACACAAACCTTTAAGCCACAATTTTGGGATAACCTATTGCAGCCAAAATACCAGGTGACATACTTGTACATTTGCAGTTTCTTTACTGCCCAAATAACCAGTTACTCAGTCAGACAGGCAATGGCAGATACTGAATGGCAGCCTTAATCAACTGGTAACTAAGAATTGAGGAGACCATCTGGCAATAGCCACGGATAAAGCTTTGCCCCTAGCACTGTGGTTAGGAGGGAATGCCCATCTGCAGGAAGGGTGCTGGAGACTGAATGTGTGCAGCCACTGGGACAGAGACGGGCAAACTGGACAGCAGCGATTCTTCTGTTCTGTAAAGGAGCTTTTGAGGAAGTCTAGCAGCATGATATGCAGTGGTGGTACTGGACTCTTGGAGGCCAAACACTGTCAATAACCAGCATGCTGAAGCTGAGCCATCTTCTTTACCTATCTGCCTTACTCCCCCAAACAGGCAGAGCAGAGCACATGCAAACAGCATTTACTGTAAAGCATCAACCAAATCAATACAGGATCAACCAAGGACATTAGCTCTTAGCACCCTGCCCCTTTCTGACAAGAAAGTGATTTATTTACAGCACCAGTCCTGCTAATGGAGCCCAGCCGAGCCCTCCTTACCGTTTCAAGCAGCTCGATGACTTTGGAGAAGAACCACCAACACACTCTTGCCATCTGCTGGGCAGCACAAGGAAACGCTGTTAGATCTCAAAGCAAAATCACTGCTCAGTCTCACTGCCCGAGATTTTTAACTATGCATCCTGTGAACGCTGCCCACCTGGGATAGACAGCAAAGGGAAAAAACTAAGGGCCTTTTTATGGCTGTTGCTTTCGTTTCATGGGAGGAAAGGCATTCAGGGTTGCCTTGGCTTGCCAAACGATTGGTTTGCTAAGTAAGTTGTTTGCTCTTTGACAAGGCAAGGGTGAACTGCTCAGAAACCGTTTCTACCCTGATGGCAAGTATCTGAAAAACTGAAAAGGTAATATTCATGCTTGCATCTGTTCAAGGCCTGGTTATATCTGGAAGCAAAGCATAGTAGCTCTGAATTCAAACAGAAAAAAAATCATGCAGCATTTTGGAAAGATGAAGCTGGTGGGAGCCAACATCCCCTGTGATGACCAGACAAGGAATAGTTTTAGCCAAATCCCTCTTAGAAAAGAAATTTTGACTAAGATTTATGTCATGCAAGGTTGAGGGCATAAAAATGGGTTTTCTTGTTGATATTGATCATCCAGAACCCTTGTATAGTCAAAAGAATCACATATATTTCAGAAGTATTTGCAATACCTATACTAGACACCTACCTTTAGACATCTAGTAGATATACACACACCTTTACATCACACTCTCTCCAGTGATCAAAGGGGGAACTTAGATGGCTATGTTGACTGAGATGATTAGTTTACAGAGAACTAAAGCAAAGTGCAACTGTTCAAGCAGACAATTTAGTGAAACAGATTTGCAAGCAACATACTGGGGTAAAAGCCGCCTTCGGCATGCAAATTGCTATTTATGAGCAAAACAATCTGCATACCCACAGGAAGAGCAGGGCCTAAGGCAAGCTGTGTGTGGAACTGTACCCTCATTCCTAGTTCACTTCGGCTACAATCCACTGGCTGGCACAGGTAGCTGTAGTCGGCCAACACTGAAGGCACCAGAAACTGGAACAAAAGAAAAGCAATAGAGATCCGTTTTCTGTTCAATGCCATCTGTTTCAAAGAGATGTGCATATTAAGGCTAAAGCAATACGTCTCAATCTAGAACTCACTGACAGAAAATCCATGTAATTTATATACCTAGGCAAGTAGTTAAAAACCTGAAACAATACTGCATATCCTTGCTGGAATCTGAAAAAGAAAATTCAGTCTGAGCACATTTGTAACTCTTTATGTACTCAGTGGAGTACTCAAAAATGCTTCAGTATGAATAGTGCATTCTAGGCTTCAGAATCTCTCTGAAAATACTGTTTTCCTTTGCAAAGTTCTTTGCATTTGCCTATTAATTGGAAAACTAAAAACTGGACCATGTAACCAGTATAAATGACTAACCAAGAAATTTTCATACCTGTCCTCAGATTGAGTAGTATTTCCTCAAAAAAAAATTACTATTTGCTTTAACTAAATGTAACAATTGTGTTATAAACTAAAAGAACAAAATTGTCAACATCAAAATGTTTTTCAAACCTGTTCAGCCATGTTCCCTTGAAGAGTTTTCAGTGGCCTACATAAACTAGTGAAAGGCCTGTAGAAATGCTTATGCATGGAGAAGAAGCAGAAAACAATGTCATCAAATCTCTCAGGAGGCTGCAGTGTGCTTGACGCTCCTGGAGAGGCCTGCAGAAGTCTGGAAAAGCAGTTCTTATTCTCAGACAGGTCCCTCACCAGCCAGACCTGAGATGAAACAAGGAGGTTCCACATCCTCTGTACACTGTGTCTACCAAGGAGATCTCAACTTTCAACTCGTTCATTCAGGAACCTTTCAAGGTTAATTTTCTGAATGAGAGGCAGATTGAGAAAGGGGAGAAAATGAGGTATGCTCTGGATATAATGCTTTCAACAGGGCAATACTGCTTCTCCTGTGGCAAAACATATGGGTCCGAGTCAGCTCCCACTCCCTTCAATAGAGTCCATCAGCCAAAGATGTTGAAATGGCGCTGGCCTTCAAACTCTTGCCGGGAGCTTACCTAAGAGCCAATCCTGTCTCCTCACCTCATAAAACATGTAGCTTGATAATGTCATCATGGCTAGATTGCAGGCAACCAGCAGGCCTCGCAGATTCAGTGGTTTCTGCTGACGCATTTGGAAGCCCCCAGTGCCACGACAAAGAGGTAGGAGACAAAGAGAAATGTGACTGGAAGTGGAGAGTGGACCAGGGGCCACGGGTCTGTCCTTGGATCTGAAAAGCAAAACACATAGCGAAAGCTGGCACATCCCATATACTGTATAGTATATGTTAATTACTGTTAATTACTTCCCTTCAGCATGCTCTCTAGCAAAAAGAAAATTGGTATCCCATGTGTCTGCACAAAGGAATTCCACAGCCCTTCTCCTGCCATGGAGCTCCCTGTGCCAGACTCTGCTAAAAGGCTTTAGCAGGACATTTGACTGGGACTGTAGCACTAGAAGACTGCTCTGCTGACCCTCAGCCTCTGCAGCACCGTACCGACCAGACCTCTCCTGTCATGAGCGGGAGCCCTCACCACAGGCTGCAAGACTCCCACACAGGGGTGAAAGAAGTGGTTCAAGACACATGCAGCAGGGATGCACAGAACAAAACAAACAGTTCCTGGCTCTTCAGGAGTGTAAATCTTTACAGCTAAATAACAACACTGTTTCAATCACTGGTGCTATTTACTTCCTGCCCCGGACACTCAGGACACGTGAAATTCTCCACCTCTTCAATTTTATGTCTACTCATAGGATGGACTCTCTTAAAAGCGTACCATTCCACTGGAAAAAAAAAAAAAGTTAAAACCACTTCTCCGTGCTAAAACTGCTCTTCAGTCCTATAGCAAAAGAAAGCTCAACAGCTTTTCTGTCATGCCACTTCCTCCTAATCCTGCCTCACTGCTGACCCACAGAAATGCAGGAGACATTAGATCTTCAAAAATGGCCCAGTTCCCATCCATGCTTTCCTTTTCTATTCCCACACTGGTCACTGCTCTGCTAAACTCCCTCAGCGTCTTCCTTTGCTTCTTGACCTGCCAGTCCCAAACCCCAGACCCTCCACATTGTTCTATCACTGGGATCCTTGCAGAAGTCCTCTATTGAATTTTAGTCCCGCGCTCACTGGTGAGCCCATGGGCCTCAGGGTATTTTTTTTTAAATGCCATTCCAGTTCACATGACTCTGTTAATCCCCATCCCTTTAAAACTTCCCAATTCTTTACTATCCTGTCATGGGTTATGTCAAGAGCTCTTTCATATCCCACTTTTGATATCCCAGGATTTAACAGCCTGTCAGAAGTCCTGAATCCCAATTTAGACTCTCTTCTGAAATTCAAGTCCTGAAACCTTTACAGCCGGAACGCTGTGCCCCATGTTCTTCTTCTGCCAAAGCCGCCGTGCAGGCCTGCCATTCTACCTTCATGCCATTTCATGACTTCTCCTTACATTCATGGATCCAACAGAGCCCTGTGGAACCAAACTGGACTTGCAAAAGCTCAAGCTATTGAAGATCCTAACTGAAGTCCTAACTGCAAAATGTCAAACCTCAAACACTGAAGAGTCATTTCCTTCCAATAGTTCATTTGATAATAGGTTTTACTGACATCACAATGAATTTAAACCTCAAAGTATTAACAGTTTGGTCTACTGAGCTTATCTATAAAACATGAATATGCATTTTAAAAAATCCAATTGCTTTAATATTCCAGACTGAAAAGGTAACCCTGAGCACATATTGCTCATCATCCTGTCAGAGCCCATTGTACATTGAACAGAAAGCTGCTGGGAGTTCCCAGCTATGGGCAGGGGAAATCCTCCAGCCCTTCATTCCTTACAGTGATCCAAGTTGAGCGTCCCTGAGATATATTTCAAGACTTAAGGGAAGTTCATGATCATGGAGAAGGAAAAGTGAAAATCTGCCTAGTGAACAAAATGTGGGCTCACATGAGGATCATGGTCCTTCTAGGTTTGTTCCTCATGATCATGCTAGTTATGTGGAAATTCCTGTTTAAGACAGCATCTCTACCGACCTCCACTTTCAAGGATCCAGTTGTAGAATTCCTGAGTTTTCTGCCAAGTCGAAGCCATCATGAGTTCTGGAAAGAAATTAAAATTAGCATCCCAAGGATAAGATAAACCCATTTATCCTAGCCTTGACTGAGTCTTGAATAAGCAGGATCCTTAGACACAGGCTCAGGACTACAGCTAATGAAAAGGAAATAGTTTGCTCTCTATAGAAATTGAAATTTTCGACCAGGATTAGAGTCATGTTTAAAAAAGGAAGGAAGACAACCTGCTTGTAATGATTAGTTATTTAGCTTCTATTTCCAGATTTTGATATTTTGTTGAGGTTTCATCTCTAAAAATTCTCTGAATAGCTGCATGCAAAATAGCAAAGCCAGGAGCTCTGAGTACCATGTTGGGAAATCAATCACGTGATTTTTTTTCTAATGCAGTGAAGGCACAACATTCACTCAAGGACACACACCAGGTGACATAACTGCATCCTTCTGCAGGCATTCCTGGAGATCCACAATGCTAGCAGGCAGTGTGGGATTAACATAGTACTGCTGCAACTCCAGAGATGTTAACTGAGCCGTGTTGGTTATTTGGCTTCCCAAGGCCCAGTTTATACATTGTTTGCTTTGCTTTATCTTGTATATATTCTATCGTATAGTATATAAAAGTAGAATACTCATATGTAATATGAAGCTTCTCCTCTTCCCTTCTTTCCTTTAGCAGGGAGACCTTTTCAATGGCATTTGGAAGTTCACCTGGGAAACACTTCACTGTAGTTACTTTCAACAGCTTGTGTTGTCTCCCTAGTTCTCTCCATTAGCAAAATACACAGGACCAGCTTCCTCCCAGTTTAATCTCCTCCTGGTACTGAGAAAAACACATTTTCTCATTTGACTCCTCAGAGGATGATGAGTATAAGAGTACCCACAGCTTCTTTGGACCTGCCCCATACTCTCCTGTGACTGCTGGGTCCCTGTAGCACAGTACCTTGTGCATTACGCATCAGGGAAACCTGTAGCTTAATATAATGCCTCTTACACTGGTATAAATGTGTTTTAAGGAACCTTATGAATATAAAGAGTTCCTAATACCCAGACCACATGGTTTTGCTGGAACTACAAGTGCATAAAGCATGCCTGGCACTGTTTACTGATTGTAATTTTGACCTCGCGCATCTGGATAAAACTTGTTAAAATTAACAAGGCTTTGCTATATCCCAATTGCATACACATTTACTCTGGTGAATCGTAATGAACAAAACTTGCTATACCTACACCTCCCTGACTGTAGACCTCACAGCCTGACATGCAACAGCACACACAGCACCGTGTCGGTGACAGAAGTGTACTTCCACAAATTTCTCTCCTGCAGTCAGTCACTGCAGTCAAACTCCTTTTTGGTGTAATTCTCTGACACATACCCCAAGACCCTTAGCACAAGCAGATCTCATATGCATCCTGACACAGAGACATACACCGTTGTAATCCGGGCAGAATCTGACAGCAGAGAGATTAGTCAATGATTATCAGCTGGCTCAGATTCAATCCAGCAGGGATTTCATATGCTTACATGCCCTCAAACAATCCATGTGCATTCCAGCTCACTCCACTTCCTTTGCGTCCCCCGAACCATCAACCTGTAATGAACAGGAACACGCAGGAAGCAGGAACTGACTTACCCCAGCAGTGCAGCTGCCTTCACGCCTCCCTTTCTGCAGGGGTGTCCTCAGCATCCAGACGCTGTTGCTCTCATTCTGCGTGCATGCGGCAGGCAGCAAAGCGAGAGGCTGCAAGAGTGTGTGCCATTAAGCAGACACTGTGCTCCACTTTCTTCTCCACAAGTTAGGTGAGTACATCACCTGCTGTGTCTCACACAGATGCAGATTGATAGTCTTCCTGTGGTACCCACCCTAAAACCACCGTGAGCTGCAGGCACTGTGGTCCTGTGTCGTAACTTTGCCAGAGTGGAGTTTACATCACGTACTCCTCCTCCCTCTCTTGTCTGTCCCCACATGATTTATCAGATCAGGGGAGTGGAAAGAGGAGGAAAACAAATGCAGAAGAGGACTGGGATTCCACAGGAGTGAACCACTGACCTTCAGTGTCACACTTGGGAGCTGGGCCAAGTGGGAACCAGGCCAGCATTTCTTCTGCAGGTTTCTTCAGGACGTGTTACGACAGCTTTTCAAACAGTAAAAGATGCGGAGTCATGCCTGGACAAGACCCTGGAAAACAGTCTGTTTGGAGCACTCCTTCAGCCCATCACAGGGGCTGTCAGTGAGCCTTTTGGGCAGTCAGAATAAGTCTAAACCACAAAATGAAGTGAAGAATGGTGGGAACACCCACCCACCTCCTCACTCACACACTCATGCACACTCAGGGAAGGCAGAGCAAACACAGCTGGAGTCACCCCTCTCATATCCAGACTCTATCCCTGCGTGAGTCACATTTACTGTTTCTAAAGATACATGAAAAAAATTTGAGGAGTTTGACAGTGACACCGAGTTTCCCTCTCCACGACCTCCAGCAGCTCTATCAAGGAAAAACGCAGAGAGCCTTAGTTGGCAGTGGCTCAAGTCAGTAATTGCAGTGCATGTGATTCAGCCCCCTGGGGAAGTACCAGTGCAGAATCTGGCCCCATCCCACCAAGAAACAACACAAAGCCAAGTATGGGGTCCTGCTTGGTCACATGAGGTGTACCTGCACCTGGGGCACAGATATGACCTCTTATTTTCCCAGTGGTCACAGTTTATTGGCACAACTCTGAAAAAAAAGGGTACCCTCATACCTTGTACCATTGTATTGTCTGTCACCAGACACATCATAAGCACTTCCGAAGGAAAACCACCAAAGATAAGCTTTTGAAAGTTGAACAAGTAGACGTACCATGTGGCGGTAGTTTTTATTGCAACACATCACTTGTTGATCCTGCTGGACAAATATGTTTCCATGGCTTGTGGAAGCTATGAAAGAAATTGAACGGATACTTTTGAAAAAGGTGATTTAGGGTGTAGGCTTTGTATTTTGCGGGTCAAGGGGTCAGAAGGGCAACCCAGTTTAGGAGAAGCTTTGATTGACCTTTGGTACCATGTTGGGGTTTTTTTGTTGATCCAGATTGTTGTTGATTCAGATTCAGGGCAACAATGATTGATAGTGAACTTTACATACCCTTTTTTTGCAGAGCTTCCTATAAAGGTCCTTTCTCAAAGCTGTTAATTGTTCATTAAGCATGGGTTTCATTTATAAAGTTTTGGTGCCCGAGTCCTTAAAAAGGTTTGGTGATTTATCTGTGTGAATGAATGGAGGTAATAAATCAGACCAGCCCTTTCTGTCTATTATGTGTAGATGGGACTGAATTTTATCACTCCTATCTTGTAACTTTAAGTAATGTTTGTTGAGCTATTTATATTGATGTATAAGACTCAGAATTACAGACACAGACTTTTGCATCTAACATTTTTTACCCTGGTGAAAAAAAAAAAATCAGCTGAAGTGAATTTTCACAAACACATTTCATTTGGGGCAAAGTATTTTATTGTTCATGTAAACTGAAATTTAAAAAAATAAAATACTATGAAGCATATTTCATTTCTAAAACCTTCCCTGTTCCTGAAGTATTCCCAGTGGTACTGTTCGGATGTTCACTAGCATGGCTGGCAGATGGAGAGATGACATCAGTAACATGGTACTTTTACACTCCAAAAATGGGCATCCTTTGATGGATATCAGTACAACTGTGAGGGCATCTCTGTGGGTACCGCACACAAAAGACATCAGGGCTTTCAGTTTCAGCAAAAAACTCAATAGCAAACAGCATTGCTCCTTCACTGAAATAATAGTAGGGGAGCTCTGAATGCCAAAGTGAATTGGGTTTTTCATTCAGTGACTTGTCAAGAAAAAAGGGTATTGCAGAGACAGGGATTACAGCCATAGTAATAAACAACTCACATACAGTATGTGACAGCTCAGACAAGTCAATCAGAGATTTAAAAAGACTGCATATGTTAAAACCTGGATATTTCCTCCACACAACGTGGATGTTTGCCCCAAAATCATTATCAATAACAAATACCAACAGTAAAATAATTCTGAGAGCTTCTTTTTATTTGGACCCAATTGCTGTCCCTTCCAAACATAGCTACTAAAAGCACAAATGAACAAACCAGACCTGTTGCAATACTTGAGAAAGACAATAAGCAGTGAGGCAGTTTTATCTGGATATCCAGGCTATGTCATGGTGATGCTCTTAACACCAGAGCAGAGGCTTCTCAGATCTGACAGGTGTGTGTGCTTTGCCTTTTCTACCTACCCTTCATACAAAGGAGATGTACTGTGGTACACGTCTAAAGCCCAAAAACCTAATGGATTATAACCTCATCTCTTGTAGCAATGCTCTCTGTATCTGTGAGCAATTTAACTACCTCTCTTAGATCAAACTTATGCACCTAAAAAGTTTCTTTTAATACAGATAAAATTGCTTGGAAAATGAGAACTGCTTCTTGTAATTAATCAAGCTGTTACCTCAAATTTGAGACCAATTTTTTACTTTTCTGATCTTTAAACCATTAGTATGTTATTAATTCAGCTACCTACAGAATCCAGGCCAAGTCCTATAGGGCAGGAAATTCTCAGATCTGATATCCCATTTATGTTCAATTCCACAATGTTATAGAGGCACAAACCATGCTTATACAACACCAATAAACAACACCAAATTTGCCTGAAAAAAATCATTAAGTATACCAATCAAGAAACCTGTCTTTCATTATGAGCTTCTAAACTGCAAGGAGGCACAGGGTGATGGTGAAAGACAAGATCTCTTCTGCAGCAGAACACACCTTCAAATGATACCACCAGCCTGCTGAAATCAAACCACCGAAAAATAGCAGCAGAAATTTCAAGCTGGGTTGAAGAATAACTAACCTGTTAAGGCACCACAACCTTAACTACCAGCATACATTTAAAGTTCTGAGGTGGCCAGATACCTTCTACAACTTGTATATACCCCTCCCTCGGAAAACCTGAATGGCATCGAATTCACTTCACGTGCAATTTAACTGAACCAAACCTCTCAAGTGTTTTACGCATGCAGATATTTCTATGCTTTGCTTTATACGCAGATATTTAAAACTACTTATAACGTGTATAAAACCTATGCCACCTGACCAGAGATGAAGTCCACAGGAAGAAGTACACTGTTTGCAGCAGACATCTCAGGCAGCACTTTCCTGGCCAGCTTCATCTGGGTCCTGGAGGGTCCTGGAGCTGGAGAAGGGCTTCAGCAAGATGTAAATGTCAGAGCTGCAGATGCCACAGCACAGGAAAGAAGGCGAAAAAACCCAAATCTCTCATTCAGCTCCTACCTACACCTGCACTCTTGCTAAACAAGGTCTACAGCTACTTACGGGATAACACAACTCCTAGGGTGAGGGTATTTAAGTCAGGAGAATTTCAAGGGCAGGACCAGATTGTCAACACTACCAGCAGATGAAGCACTACCTCGCTCCTTGGCAAGGCTGTCCTCCAAAGAAAGCTCTGAACTTCCAAAATGGCATCTTCATGAGGGTATCTGTTGAGGGAAGTTCGTGTAATCTTCCCTACTTCACACTCTTTAACAATCACATCAGCTTTCTGTTTCTAACAACAGAAATAAATAACAGCTGGTTTTATGAGCACTCTCTCAACAACGGGTAACATAATAATAAATGTTTTTACAGCAATAGAATTTCCTACAGAATAGTAATGGAATGACTGTTTTGTTAACATGCAATCACCAGCTCATATATGTTTCTGGAGAAATACAGTGATTTCAGGTGACAATCAGCCACCAATAAAACACTCTGAAAACCTAACCAAACTCCAGTATATTTGGGTCTACTCCACAGATTTCTTGTGCATGAAAAAAATCCAAACTCCTTATCTATTTAGAACAAACAGAAGCCCATAAGATACACTCTGCGAGTGCTAAAGGAAGAAGCTCCTTCTAGTACAGGGATTCTATTCGATTCCCTCACTTGTAAACACCACGCAACCAAGTGCACAGACCTTGGAAGGTTTAGCACAGATTACAGAAAGAAAGGTTTGGGTGGAGGTGCCAGGTAGCCTGTCTCTATGCATAGGACTGGAAGATTACAACAGCTCTAATGTAAATTATGGTCTTAAACCCCAGAATTTTAATTCTACCAGCATAGATTTTTCAGAGTAATTATTCTGTATATGACATATGAAGAAAACTCTCGTCTCAGAAGAGTTAGTTAGCCTCTCTATTTGGAAAAATTCGTAACACAGAGGGAAAACTTGCCTATCTCACAGGTGGTGAAGGTGGCCTGCAGTTAGAGTACAGTCATGTCAGCCATATTCTGCCAATTTGGGTGCAACACCAGGGTTCTGCTTCTGTCTCTGAGGCTGTTATCTTTGTGACCTGGGGCAAGTGATTTCAAGTGGGAATCATCTTACAAGACGCCTAAATTTAGCTTCATTTATACTTAGGAAAGCCCAAGGACTGATTCAACTGATCACAAATAGGCATCTATTGACATTCAGGGTGCCCTAAAGTATCTCACTTGACTTCCCACTGCTCCAACAGGCAAAGGATTCCTGCAGGTTCTGTGCCAGATCTGTGAGCTCCACATGGATACAAAACCTACCCTAAGGCATCTCCAGTGGCACTAGATACCTACATACAGGCATCTGAACTGAGTCCTCTTTGCTTCTATACACATCTTTTGTCAATTTGCCTACTTAGTCCTTTGAGGTAAGAACCTTCTCTCATGCTTTTGTGACCAAGAATCAATCTTGGTGGTGGGAGCCCGGAACATCCCTGTGTCCAAAAGTCCATTCCCAAACAACTTCTAGGCCTAGAATACACAGAAACCTTTGACTTTCATCTCAAAATGTATGGATCATTCGTCATGTCTTGAATCAGTATTGCTGCAAAGTGTTAAGGAGAAGTGACGTAATGCTGATATCAAGGTCATTAAAAAACCTCACAGAAATGTGGTGAAAAATTTGTCTTGACCAATCTAGTCTTCTACACAAAACTGCAGCCTTTAAGGATGGTGTTAGCAACAAGGATTTTATGCTAAGATCTTGGCCAGAAGTGAGAAGCCAAAAGAAAGAAAAGGTGGGACTGATGAGCTTTCACTTACACATTATGGTGGGGATTATCTCACCTAGCTTTATATGTCCAATTCTGAACTGGTGACTCCAGGACCCAGAAGTAGTTGCACAGAGAAATAGGATCCTTTAGGAACCTACTTACCTGCCATAACTTAGATGTCACTCTTAGAGAGGAGTTGTCCTCTGGGCTTGCCCCTCTCTCTCCATTTGCTATAGGAGGAGTCACTGGTGATGAACTCTCAATCAGAGCAATAAAGCTGGAGGAAGGAATCCCAACACAGGGGATACCAGGAATATTGTTCTAGTCCTAGAGTTCTACAAAGCACACAGAATGTACTAGCTTGTTCAAAGACTGAAAGAAAGAGCATATGGGTCTCCAAAACCAGACCTCATAGCATTTACAGTATGCATGAGCCATGGGCAGAACGTGCATTTAATTGCTGCTGCTACAACTAGTGCAGTATCCACATAAGACTACAGTGCTGTGGCTGTTTGATTTGGAATGATGACCTGTGTCTCCTGCTTTCCCATCCAAAACCAAGGGATTACAAAACCTTTATAAATCTCTCTCTTTGTAATACTTGAATGTTTCAGTTCTTTTGAGAGTCTTCCTCTTCCATTTCATTCCCACACAAAAACACTGACAGCACTGCACTAAGAAATTACTTCTGACCAGCTGTTCCTATCAAAGGGAATGTATGTAACAATACTTGCCACTGAGCTACCACTGGAGAAGGGATTCTTATTTTTCTGCCTGTACCCTGTTTTCTGGTATTCCTCCCCTGTGTGCACCAAGCCGACCAAACATGCCAATAACACTAGATGCTACTTCAAAGGCTGAGGAAAGATATAAAAGGTGCATAGATTTTGTGCAGGCCACCTACAAATTACTGGGCTTCCTACTAGAGGAAAGAGGACGTTCTTGTTGTTAAAATGCTGGCAAACAACACGTATTCTGGGTTTGAAATCAGATCCTTTGAATTACCACACCAACATTTGTCAGCATCACGGAGATTCTGAAAGTCTAAAGACACTTCTCCCTATCCTTGTTCACCTGGCTATCTGCCACATCATCTTCCCTCTGCAAAGATGTCTACATCAAATTACTCTTACCTAAATCTCCTCATGATGCCACCATGCTTTCATCCCCTTCTCTTTCATCCCTACACCTGGAGAAACCTCCCCACAGAAATTGGTATGGCTACTGTCTCACTCCTTTTCATCTTCAACTCTTTCACTCTGTGCCTGCAAATCAACAGGCAACTTCCAAACTGGGATATCTCCTTAACTCTTACCACTTTATTTTCTATTCCCATTTTGCCTACTCCTACCTTTATCCTGCCCATGTCTGCAAAATACCTGATTGTGCCTAACATGCAGACTGCAAGTTCTTCGTATAGTGACTGCCAAAGTACTTATAGCAGTGATAAGAACTGAGGATGCAAAACCCTCTTTTGTCCTTTAATGATCTGGTACATCTGCTCCCAGTGATCTGGAAGCCAAATAGAGCAGATATTTATAGGAGCCAGAAAATGAACAATTCAACTTTCCAACTTATAGTGGTGGATTGCATAGCCAATAGGTAGCACATAATGTTCTGATTGCTCTCCTTCTGATGCAATTATCACTTTGAAAACAGTAAACACCTTCCTGAAATTGCATTGCATTTACAACAGCAAAAAAGATTCAGGTTTTTTATGGCCCATTCTTAATCTCTATCCTGTGCGCGGCCTATGTGAAACAGAAGACTTTGCCTTGAGTTAATATAACTCATAACAAAAGGCATCAAATCTTTACTGGTGCAACACACCTTCCTTCAGACTGAAAGAGTGGATGCTTGCTTACCGGATTTCATATACTATAACAACAAGGAATGCAGTATGGATGAACACTGGGGGAAAAATTTTATTCCCCCTTATATACAGGTCTCCATTTATTGCAGAATGAAGATGCAATTCTGACTCCAGTTCTGTCACAGTTCTGTTCTGAATCAGGTCTGATTCCTTAGGCTAGTGGTGAATCAGTCAGTAACTCACAAGGCCATATGCAAACAGCTGCAGAGCTGCATCATAAAAGTGAGTGATGTGAATCCTTTGTAACTCCCTCAGGTGTTATGAAGCTTAATTACTGTTTATATATGCTTGAAAATCTTCAAATAAAAGACAATATATTCCTGGGAAGCATCATTAATATCAATGTTGCTGCTGGCGAGTACAGTCCTCATAAAGGTGACAACATGTTAGCCCGAGTAACATGCAGAAATTCTCTCTCCTCCTGCTGCATTGTGCACCAATGGGAAATGTACTGCTTTACCATTGCCCTGCAATAGTACTGGGGAGCATTAACCTAGGCTATAGTCATAGGTCTTGTCATATTTACAGGCTATAGGACAAACCCTGAATGATGATGAGGACTAGCAATCCTGCCTAGGTAGCTCAGTATACTTCAAGCTGCAGTGTACTTCAGCCTTCCTTCCTACCTTAACTACTCTAAGAAGTTTGAAACTGATGCATGTTCCTGGGCTTGCAGTTTTGTCCTTGTTGGCCACCAGTGCTTTGGGACACAGTTTTCTACATACAAACATAGGAAAAACACTCTTAATGACAGTATATACCCCTAATTGGAAGTCGACACACTACCCTCTGGAGAGGAAAATGCTGGTCTCTGCCACAGGAGATATAATGCAATGCAAAGCATTCACTGACATTGGAAAGAAAGACTGTTTCTGAGCATGCAGATCACATACCTGTCTCATTTCTTAGTTAAAAAATGGTGTACAACTTGTTCCCTTCATGTCTAACGTATCAACGAATCCTTTCAAATGACTTTCTGTCATGAGGAGAATTAGACAATTAAAACATGATAGAATGACTATATAGCTAGCAATGCCCAAACTAATGATTAAAGAAAGCAGATAGAAAAAAAAGGATGTTTTCGCAAAAAATGTTCATAGAAACATGGAATGGTTTAGGTTGGAAGGGACCTTAAAGATCATCTAGTTCCAACCCCCCTGCCATGGGCAGGGACACCCTCCACTAGACCAGGTTGCTCCAAGCCTCATCCAGCCTGGCCTTGAACACTTCCAGGAATGGGGCATCCACAGCTTCTCTGGGCAACCTGTCCCAGTGCCTCACCACCCTCTCCGTGAAGAATTTCTTCCTGATAGCCAATCTAAATCTCCCTGCCTACAGTTTAAACTCGTTACCCCTTGTCCTGTCAATACAGGCCCTTGTAAAAAGTCCCCCACAGCTTCCTTGTCGGACCCCTTCAGGTACTGGAAGGCTGCAATAAGGTCTCCCTAAAGCCTTCTCTTCTCCAGGCTGAACACCCCCAACTCTCTCAGCCTTTCTTCATAAGGAGAGGTTCTCCAGCCCCCGGATCATCTTTGTGGCCTCCTCTGGACTCACTCCAACCGGTCGATATCCTTCTCATGTTGAGGGCCCCAGAGCTGGATGCAGAATTCCAGGTGGGGTCTCCCAAGAGGAGAGTAGAAGGGGAGAATCCCCTTCCTCGACCTGCTGGCCACACTTCTCCTGATACAGCCCAGGATACAGTTGGCTTTCTGGGCTGCCAGCACACACTGCCGGCTCATGTCCTGCTTTTCATCCCCCAGTACCCCCAGGTTCTTCTCCTCAGGGCTGGTCTCCATCCATTCTCCACCCAGCCTGTCCTTATGCTTGGGATTGCCCCTACCCAGGTACAGGACCTTGCACTTAGCCTTATTGAACTCCATGAGGTTGGCACAGGCCCACCTCTCCAGCCTGTCCAGGTCCTTCTGGATGCCATCCCTTCCCTCCAGCGTGCCGACAGCACCCCACAGCTTGGTGTCGTCAGCAAACTTGCTGTTCACAAGGTTTGTGAGCTTCCTTAAGACTAAAGACATTGTGCACTGAAATTAGAATAATATGCTGAGCCTGAGGTTGGTAGTTCCACCTCTATGCCAAGTAGGTGAGGCGGACGCACATATTTAAAGGTTTCCTGCTGCTCCCTGCAAAAGTACAGGTATGCATTAAGGACTCTGGTAAGTGAAAGCATGTTGTCGGCATAAGTGGTCATCAGGCTGGTTTGTGCAGTGCCATAATTGCTCTCCACATTAATTCACCAGAGGTCCCTCCCACTCCACTTACAAATAGATTCACTTTGGTATTTCACAGCCTCATCTCCCCAGTCCTGTTCCCCAGGAGTAACGGCTTAGCCAAACAACAGCGGCCACAGTGAAAGGTGATGAGTGAAGGGCCTAATGTGACATCTGGGTGCTCACGGTCATATTCTGGGAAGCTGGCGATACAGCAAAAGAATTCCCTCAGCAGTGGAGGCGAGGTAAGAAGGTTTCCACCCCCATGAGAGGCAGTGATTCGTCATAAAAAGGATAGACCCATTGTGGTCCTAAATTAATAGAATAACCCACCTCTCAGCTGTATCAGGGAATCACTTCTGTTGCATCCCTTACACATCAGTGAAATGGATTATCAGAGATACCATGTAGATCTCAGGCAAACATTCATTCCCTGTGAACTACCTGGAAGTCAGCCATGGGTGCCAGGGCTCAGTTGTGGACTGGGGACTGATGCCAGTTATTTTATTAGCTGAACATTTTTTTGCCATGTCACCATGAGCCTTTATTCATGTCTCAGACATCACAGTCTCTTATTCTGTGCTCTGGAACATTAAGCAGCTGCATCTGATGCAAAACCAGTCTGTTTTAAAAGTTGTCATGAATGGGCTTAGCAATAATCGCAGAATGCCCTGCAACCAGGCTACTGGGCTAAAGGCAGGAGTTTTTTTATCATAACCAGGGATTACTTAATAGTATGGTAGGACTTCTTCCTTTTCCCACAGGATTTCCTGAACCGGATGTGATTTCCAGTAGGTCACTGGATTTCTCTCCATCTCACTGGACAGCAACTGAAGTCATTGAGCAGGTAACTAAATTGTTAGATTGTTCCCAAGCTCACGGCAGCAGATTGCTAAAAGTTCACTGTGGATCATGAGTGGGAATGTTTAAAAAATGTTGGTGCTATTTGTACCAAAATGGTACAACTCACATATCACCTGGACAGGACAGAGAAATGTCAAAGGGAAGCCAAAAGAAAGCAATAAATAAGTGCATGAAAGGATGAGCAGGTTCTTTTTAACTCTACCTGACAAACTTGAACAACATAGACACCTCCTCCCCTGCCTGATAAGTGGAGATAAGAAGATCTAAAGAAATATAAGCGCAAGAGGATGTATCTTATAGGAATGTATTCACTTCCAAATATGATGTATTGGGTTGAATATCTACCTCAACAGAATTTTACCTTTTCTGACAGCATTTTTCCATGGCCTGTGGCCACACAGAGATTTTGATGTAGATTCTGCTTACACTTCCCCTCAGTTACTTGTCTTTCGGAATGACCTTTTCCAGGCTGCTTGAACTTTCCTCCCAAGTCTTTATTCCCCAAATACATAGCATTCCAGTTGTTCTTTTCTGAAGTCTCTCAAATTTTCCTACTTCTTCACTGGTCAATCCCATTGCCCAATAAGAAACATCTAAGTGGAAAAGAGAGTGAAATAATTTATCTCCCTTCAATCACTTCTGACACCACTTACATTTTTTACATATAGTACTCCTATAAACCATGTTTTATAAACCATTAACTTCCATAAAAAATGTAGTGAAATGCTGAGAGTGAAGCATGCACTACTGTTTGGAAAGCCTAGATCCTGGTTCTACCATGTCACTCTAGTCCACTACAGCCCGCAGCTCTCAGTTATTCTTGTGTGACTCAGGCTGTGTTTACTCTTTCACTAGTGTGACTCCTATAAAACAGGGGAAACTTCCTTACAGGCAGCCTGTGAGCTTTCCTAGTTCTCTAACATTTATGCAGTATTTTGAGATCCTTCCATTTAGAGACACTGTATAACAACCACCGGCCTTGTTACTGTCAGGGTTTAATATATGCAGTTATTCCTATCCCTGTTTTACCAAGCAGATATAATTTCCCCTCACACCCCCAATCTTCTTTGTGTTTCATTATCACTTTCCACTTACTACTATCCAAAACACAGGAGTCATTACCTTCACATCCTCCAAGTCATCTCTCTTTCTGTTTTTCACCTTCAGTTCTCAGCTCACTTTGAACACAAGCTTGAGAAGAAAGAAGGCAGTGGAACCGGTACAGAAGCCCAGCCCTGACAGGTATAAATTCACGTTATGTTTACCTCAGAAATTAAACTACGTTTGGCAGTATTATTCTTAATATTGGTGAAAATTTTTAAGTCTCAAAAAAACCTCAAAACAACCCACCAGACAACCCTCTGGGAGTTGATTAGGCACTTGTACTTTGTGCAAGAAAAGATGAATTTGTTCTGGGCAAATAAAGTGTTAAATGCTACCAGATCAGCTTGGCAGGATTGTATGCTCCTCTACAAGGACTGAAAGGAGGATGCTGCTGGACAAGTGACATCTGCAAATTTTTCAGAGACATGATACAAACCAGGCAATGGACAGGCTTTGAGATGTACTGGCAGCGTCCCGTGCACACGCAGACCTGGGGAAAATGTGGTGGTAAGGCTTGAGCCTTGATATATATGGTGTGACATGGTTGTAGCCTGCCAGAGTCACAGGGAGGGTTGAATTGTACCTCTTCTGGCTACTGCAAACAGCCCCTGAAACTGAGCAAGAGTAGGACTATACACCATGTACTTTCGTCTTTTTTAACCTAGTTTACTTTCTTATTGTGGTTTTCCGATTAACAGAAAATTGCCTTTGACTGTCTCTGACCCTTACAGAATTTCCATTTCCCTCAAGTGAGCAAACTAGCAGGCCAAATCTATAAATAGAAAGCACTATGCAGTTTATTAAGACTTTAGTAAGTGCCATCAGGAACTGTTACAAAGATACATTCTACTATATATATATTTTTATTTCTACCACTAGAGGCCCATAACGTGCTGTGTATTTGACAAAATCCACATGACCTGTCAGTGGTACAGCAGCACTGTGAGTACAAACCTGCATAACGTTTGTAATGAAGTTTCTACATACTGAATTTCAACTTCCTAAGACAACTCTCTGCCACTGACAGAAAAGTTCAAATAAGCAACTATTCGGTCGCTTAATATGATCATAAGAGAGGACACTTAATAATCAAGCCAGATACTATTTATGCACATGAGCAACTTTACTCAGCTCTCTTTAAAACTTAGGGATGAATCCCTTGTGTAATATTGCTCAGATTGGGATCTACTGAATAGACATCCAGCCAGCTAATTTCAAGATAGGAATAAATAGAAATTTAGGAACAAATCTTCTTATCTAGTATGTTTGTGCATTTGATTTGAAGATATTACATGTCTGACATCTTCCCTATTGTTGATAGTCTGAAAAAAGTATCTTGCCTGTGAGTGATGTCTATACTTAGTGCTGTTAGAGACATATTTTATAAAGTTTTGTATGAATAAAACTTTTCTGTGGATTTCAGAAGAACCACTGAGATTGCAGTCTGTACCTGAATCCCCATGGGTGAAAACCAACTGAGCACTTGGACTGGTGGTTTTTACTCCTGACAACCTCCAGGCTGCCATTCCAGGCGTAACAGTTACTCCCTTACGAACTGGCCATAAGTGCAGGAGTAGAGCCACAGACATTTCACAATATTCATTTCAGAGCCCCTGCTTCATACTGAAGCACATATTTCTTCACAAGTCACCACACACATTTCGCTGGAAGTGTCTGCAGAGGAAGGTGAGAGATGGCTGCAGAAATTGTTTCCGGAGATAAGATTCGTCTCAGCGAAGTTTACCCACCTGGAACTTTCAGCAAACCCACAGCCAGTGGAGACACACTGGCGTTATTAAAAGGTGAGTCACTGTGCCTAGCTGTCAGATCTACCACAGAGAGGCACGAATCACGCATTAGCAGTGCCTGGCCTTTTTACTAACAAAACAAAGAGCCTAGTCGATTAACGCAGACTTTATGCCTAAGTATTAAGTAGTTCAAATCAGGCAAAGTGTCCCTTCCGCTGTCTCTAGCCTTCTCTACCAACAGCAGTACCAAAAATACATGGGGCTGAAGCTCTCTGCCTAGCGCTCTGTGCAGCGATTTCTCTCTGTGGAGCATAACTCAATGCAAGCCAAGTGTAGCGCAAAGAAATGGAGGAGCTCTGATTTGCTGGTGCTTCCTCCCCCATTTATGTGGGTGTAAATGCCTACATAAAACATGGGAAAGTCAGACTTATGTGCAGCTCTTAAGCAGACAACGCACAGCGAAAAGGCATGACTTTGAGATCCCCCATAGCAGGTGCTGTGCTTCCCTGCTCTGCTCTTCCCACAGGTGTGGCACTGCCACCATCCCTCTCTGAATAGCGAATCAAGGGTCACCGCAGAGTCTGAGAGCAGAAAGGCAGTGATAAAGCAAAGAGGGGGAGTTTGAGAGGGGGAAGCGCCTCCCTTACCACCCAAGCCAAAGCCTGAAGATGACTCATCCTCCTCTGCACTAGACCTTGCACAGCTCCTGCAATGGGGAGCTTTGTGTGCTGTTCTTCCCTTCCTTCCCCATTCCCTCCTTTCCTCCCATTAGAGGTGAATGACTTCCTTCCTTCCTTCTCCCTGTGAATGACTTCCCTTACATTCCTTCCCCAGGAAGTGATCTTTTCTGCTTGGTCGAAGGTGTTTTGGGCCCCTCACTACAAGAAGGGAATAGAGCTGCTGAGGCGTGTCCAGAGAAAGGTGACAAAGCTGGTGAAGGGTCTGGAGAGAAGGAAGGGTCTGGAGAACAAGTCTTATGAGGAGCAGCTGAAGGAGCTGGGGGTGTTCAGCCTGAAGGAAAGGAGGCTGAGGGGAGACCTGATGGCTCTCTACAGCTCCCTGAAAGGAGGATGTAGGGAGGCGGGTGCTGGTCTGTTCTCACAGTTAACTGGTGATGTGGCAAGAGGAAACAACCTCAAGTTGCATCAGGGGAGGTTTCGATTAGATTTGAGGAACAAACAACTTCATTACTGACAGAGTGGTCAGGCATTGGAACAGGCTGCCCAGGGAAGTGGTGGAGTCACCATCCCTGGAGGTGTTCAAGGAATGTGCAGACGTAGTGCTGGAGGACATGGTCTAGTGGGTGTGGGAATGTTGGGTTGATGGTTGGACTGGATGATCTTATAGGTCTTTTCCAACCTTAGTGACTCTGTGATTCTGTATCTAAGTCATTATACATTATTATGCATCCCTCCAGGCACCACACCAGCCTTTACGTGTTTGCTGCAAAACAGTGTAGTGAATCTGAAACGCGCAGTAGGATACACGTTCAAAGTCAGGTTCTCGGCAGATATAAACTGAAGTGGCTCCAGACAGAAGATGACCCTTAGTACTCACTTGGTCACTTGAGACAATAAATGCAAAATACCACTGTAAAGACTCTGAAAGCAGACCAGTTTTAAGTGGGTGCAGCTTTGCTGCTTTTAAAACTGTGCTGCTTCTAATTCACACCAGCATGGGAATGTTCGATAACAGCCTTATTGTGCGCTTCAGTGCACAGCAAAATCCATCTTCCTACACACAGAAAGGAGGTGTCTTCTAAAATTAAACGTCATTCTAGTTAGCATTGTAACTTGCTGAATTTTCATACTGAAATATGGCATATTGAAGAGCTGATAAACAAATCCTCAGGGCTGAAGCTTCAAACAGGAGAATACAGCAAAGCAGAATTATGTTGCCTTTCCTCAGCTGTAGATTCGTGGCAGTAACTCTAGGGAACAGCAACCATCTAAGTCTTAGTGTCCCTGGCACTACTGTGTATTTACTTATTCTGACAAAGCAGGAGAGTCAGAGGACTCAGTGACCCTGGGAAGCTAATCAGCTTCTAACTCCAGAAAATTCTTGCCATAGGAAGACAGCATTCCCTTTTTGGTGTTGCTGAAAAATACATGCACCATTGAGTCATTAGGGAAGGCTTGGTTTCCCCCTTTCTCAAGACTACATCAGTAAGCTGGTGCAAACGTTGCAAAGAATACATGGGAAGTGCAGAACCATCCATTCTCTCATCCCAAAACAAGTCCTTCAGCATGACAAAGGCTGCCCTTTAGGCAAATAGCTTAGCTTTGCACACAAGAGACTGGCTCCCTCAGCTGCTCTAAACAGGTGTAGTTGGGCTGACATCAGGGGACATCAGCTGAGGCTCAGGTCAAACCTTTATCCTCGGCCCATATGTTTCACGGGACACAGGTGCCATACTGTTGCATCTGAAAGTCACTCAATTCCTGTAATTAATAAAAAGCGAAACAGCCTTCTGGCGATGGAGGCAGAACACCTCAGCGTGACTTACTTGCAAATTGTTCCCCTGCCTACGCTGCACTGAGAAAACATGGTTAGCCATTAGATGAAAGGGTAGTGATAACAGTCAAGCAACCAGTGCTGGGGGTGAAATCTGCCACCCCAAATTTCATTTTCACCACCAACACTTCAACAAGCTTGCTTTAGCACTTCTGGAAAGCCCTTGCCTTCTCACAGAAGATGGGTATTCGCACCAATATCCTTTAGACAAGCAAGCTCAAACCACCACTGAAAGATGTACAAGTATCACCTTCTCTGCTTCTGTCCACCCTCTTTAGCTGGGGAAGTGTTCATACTGTCTCGCTGGAGACTATTAGCTTAGGCATTTCTGCTCTGGAGACATCCCCTCATTCCTCAGTCTCCATATCAAGTCTTTAATGTCAAATTTACAAATGGCTTCTAAATTAGGATCCTAATGCCAATGATGAAAATGCCTGCAGTAGGCCAAAGGGAGTCGCCTTTTGGGAATTTGAGCCCTTATTTGTTGCAATGGTTATTTGCCACCTCTGTAAAGTGTTCAAATTAGCAGCTAGATCAAGCTGGGATCCTTGGGTAGTCATCACAGGGAGGCAGACACCTCTGGTGTGAAATCAGCTCAGATGAGGTCTGAGCTGCCCACTGCAGATGTTCCTCTTTCCTCAGAGGCAACACAGGCGCAAGGAGTCACCAGCCCATTTAAAGTTCATAGTAATGTAGAATGAATCTAGACCGTAAGCATGAAAGGAGAGGTTGCTTCTAGAAGGACTAATGTAGTTATCTATATCTCAGCAGGTTTTCCTGTATAGCCTGGACACGCAGTAACTAACAAGTTTAAATCAAAGCTAACTCATGTCTTACCAGTACACACTTTTAGATTTGTCTGTACCTAATTGTGCAGACATTCCCATGGGCTCCTGAGCTGATATAATGAGAGAGAATATTTTAGTCAAAACATATCTGAGAAAAAAAACACGCTCAAGTACCAAAATATAAAAAGGAAAAGACTGCCTTTGATAATTTTATGTGAAAGATCCTCAGAAATGTTTAATATTCTTGAAACTAACTTGTTTAAGTAAAGATGTTGATTCCCTAATTTTAGAATGACTGTGAGCTTTGAATTCTATTTAAAATTAATTTCATATTAAAGTATTCCACACATTAGAGAAGATCCAAACACAAATAAAGTATTTCAGACTTTGCAAAAGAAATTATTCCAGCAGAACTGTGGATGTATTTCAGACTCACCAAACCCCAGCCAAAATACTTTCCTTAATCTGTGTTGATCATTCAAAAGTTTCAGCAGGGGATATGCTGACTAGATAGAAGGAAAAGAAAAACACAGTGAGAGTGATACAGCGCTGGATCAGGTCTTCCAGACTTATGGTGGAATCAGCATCCTGGAAGATTCTCTTGACTGGAGTGAAAAGCTACCTGCCAACAAGCAGGACAGAAAGATTGCAGGTGAACAAGGGGTGTGCAGGAGCTGCCCATGTTCTGGAACATAAGCGTAGTCAGTGCTTAAGTGTTGCAAGCCAGGAAATCACTTATGCTTATGCTTATAACACTAGGTTAGCAAATTATTGGGGAAATACAATAGATGGGATCGCTACTGCGTTAAAAAACACAAGCAACCTCTGCCTTCTGTATGAAAACAATTGACCGCATCAAACTGTAGTAATGCAAAGCATCAAGTCTTCCAGGAGCATCATGTACCTTTACTAGTGCTGAAAAAAAAAAAAAAATCTGTCCAATGTATGTTTTGCCATGACATTGATAATTTTAGTGCAAAGTAAGATCATTCACCTGCCCGACAAGAGAAAGATGGTGGGACTGATGGGAAAAACAACCCATGCAAATACACTCACTTTTATTATGTATATACACAGAGAATGTTATTTAATAATGGGAGTCCATGCAGCAAAACATATGTATACTTGAAATAATGACAGGTTTCAATTTTCCCCCCTCATTTCAATTTCTTAGCTTATGGATATAACTAAGGAACAATTCTTCTGCTTCTACCAGCTTTCTGTTCAGCACATACACTTGGAAGAGGTATAGCTATTGAACAAAACAGGCATGTAAACCAGAGATGCCCTGCATGCAAACACAGGTAATGTCTTTTGTGGTCATGGAAGCCTGCACAGGGCCACAACGGTACTATTGCACGGTAGCACCCTTCCTGTTCCCATCTGGGAGCAGAGTGGGTAGCAGAGATTCAGCATTCTGCTCCAAGCGTCCCGCTCCCAGCCCACACAGCAAAGTCACTGAAGTGAAAGGCTTGAGGTAGGGAAGGAAGGGGAAAAAAGAGAAAAAGCAAGTTCCTACAGGGCTTTCAAAGCAAATGCTAGATTTAGAACTTGTGAGCAGCCACAGGCTCATGTATTTGACTCAAGCCAGTTCTAAAGCAATCAGGTGCTGGGAAAGCAGCCTCTGCAATGCTGTTAATGCGTTTCACTCCTGAGCTGTACTTCCTTAACATCTTGGCATGCGTGGACTGCTCTGGCAGCTGCTTCACTTGAAATCTGCTACCCACAGCCTCAATGAACAGCTGTGCCGTTTGGGACTCTCATTCCCTTTTCCCCCCACTATCAAGATTCAGAGAGGAGACACTGACAGCAAAAATCACAAGGCAGAAGGATAGGCTTCCTTTCCTTCCTACCACAAGGCTGCCTTTACTGCTATTGCTCAGAAAGGAACAGGTAAAGCAAAGAATATAGGCTTTTGTAACCCTCCAGGAACCTTTCTACTTGAAATATAGACCTGAATGTCTAAGCTACAGCTGCTGTTGTGCCATTGTTCATGTTGATAGTTGCTGTTGTGGTCAACTATTAAATTCAGATAAGGATGCTCTAAGTAAAGGCAAAATGAAGATCAGTCATTTCTTATCTTTCCTGTTCTAGCTTTTATGGACATATTTGGGGGAAAGGTGGCATAGAAATTACTACTTTCTTTCTTTTCAGACCTTTTGCCATTCTGGCACTTGGTGAAGTTGGTCTAGAACTTTTTTCTACTATAAACAGAATTTACCTGAAGATAATCTAGTGAGCTAGGCATGAGTATCTAGAAATTAAAGAGTGTTTGTTACTGTGAAAGCTGCTATTACTTCATTCTTTGACCCTGATTGTGCTGGCCCTCAGTTTCTTATGTGAAATGATTGTAAGTCACATCCAGTCTTCTTGGGTTTCTGACTATCAGTGACTGGGAAGAGACCTGTTGCACATGCAAATTAAAATTAAGTCACCCCCTCAAAAACTAAATTAACAGATCTGACACACCAAGACCTTTTGGCACTTCCATGCACTTTTAGAGGACATTCATGTACTTCTAGTGAGAGGGAATCCTGTCTGTTTTTGACATCTCAAATGCACAGGAGACATTTCCTTTGGGAATCCTTATGGACCCTTCTATTGCACTTCTCTACACATAGAAGGTGACAGGATTTCCTCTAAAAAAAAATAAAAGACAGTCCTTCTATGTCCCCACACTGGTATATCCTGTAGGATTCCCATGAGAACTTGGAGCAGCTTTTTTGTCATTTGTTAATTTAAGTCAAGGGGAGTTTTAATTCATACACTGAGACGTGGGCCAACAGGAGTGTCCAGTGCAGCTGATATTTGGTTCAAGAACTTTGACCCAAAGACTGACAACTTTTTTACAATATCTTTGAATGCTGTCTATGAAAAACTAGGGAGTGGGGGTGGAATTGCTCTTTTTAAATATTTTGCATGCTGCCACAGTACTCACAGCAAGAGACCTCCCAATAACTCCAGGTTCAGCACTGCTAATTGAACTCATTGAGGCTGTGCTGATTTGCACCATCAGAGAATGTGACCCCAAAACATTACATTTAAATTCAATTCCCCTCTCTGCTTCATGTTTCCAAACAGCAGAATACTCACGAGAGACAAACTGTCTCCCCCTCGGCAGTCATAGAATATGGTGGCACACGCCAAGCTGTTTGAATCAAAAGATGGGGATGATGAAAGAACGTAGATGGAGTGAGTCTATTTGCTGATGACAAACAGGAGGTGGATAGAGGTCTGTTGATACCAACAGTATTTACACAACCTGCATATCTCCCCTAGCAGCATCACGCTAATCTACTACATCATTTTACCAAGGCACCTCTTGCTCCTAATGGAGCACTTTAGGACACTGATATGGTGTTTGTAGTGCCGTAGCAGTCACAAGCCAGTTCTGCTGTAGGAAGCAGTGGTCCTCTTTCCTGTACCTCTAATGAGACTAATGACATATTCCCCTGCTGCAGACACCACCACATGACCTTCTGTCTACCTCACTTCTACAGGTGCTTGCCAGCTGCCCATCCATTCAACTGCTCTGCATAAAGCACAGTTAATTCCACACACAGTGCCCTGTAATTCAGATGAACTCTGGTTCACCCTGGTACTGCTATCTCTTTTTACCTCAGAGCTGCATTCCTCCAAATGATGTCTATTGACTTGGTAATCTAACCCTGGTCCCCTTTCACATGATTATATCATTCCTAGAAACCAGTTGACTTTGTAATGGAACAGGTCCTCTCTGCAGCTTCAAGGGTGCTTTCTAGGATCCCGTGACATTCCTCACAAATTCCCCTGTGCTCCAGGTATCACCTGGACTATCACCAGATATCACTCTGCTTGGATGCAGAGTGCTGCAACACCCCGTGGATTTTTTACGGTCACAAGCACAGAGAAGCAAGTTCCGATACCAATAAACCACTTGCTCATTCCTTTTGCTGGCTGTTGTTCATAAGAAGGATAGAAATCATAAGACGCAATTATAAGCAAAATATTTATGCCATGTTCTCATGTGATTCCCATCAAAACAGCATGGAAGAACTTTGGGCTCTTTGGGTCAAACCCTTAAAAGTACCGGAAAGAGGTGTCTCCTCGTATGTAGCGATTGAGGCACAGGACACCTTCCAATTTTCAAGAGGAGATAGAAGTTAGGGGTGTCAAAGGTATGTTATATGCAAGGGATTTTCCATCCCTCAGTCCCTGGAATGAGCTCGGCTGAGAGAGGCCAACTTGAACTGCTGCCTGTGTCCTGCAGAAACAGAACGGGCCAAGCTGTCAGATATTGCACCACTGGTGGTCATGCTCCCTGAATGGCCATCAGCTGCCACCTTGACAGGAATCCAGCATTGTTTGGTGGCATTTACCTTTAGGGACAGACATTCTCTGCATCAGGGAAAGCAATTTAAGCTTTCAGAACTCTTTACGTATGTTTATTGCTTTTTTGTGCATTCAAGAATTATTCATGTGATACCCTATACTCAGTTTAATTCACATTAAAAAAGTCATCTCACCATAACTTAGAAAGATGAAGTACAGGAAGCTGAGAAGCTGCAGATGCCCCATCCTTGAATGCCTACAAGGCCAGGCTGGATGAGGCTTTGAGCAACCTGGTCTAGTGGAAGGTGACCCTCCTCATGGCAGGGGGGTTGGAACTGGAGATCTTCCAGCCCAAACCATTCTGTGATTATGCCACCTCCCTTCCTTGCTACAGCAATGAAAGTCTAAGACTTGGAGGAAAGTCAAGGTATTTCTGTGCCTGTGCTTGATTATGTTTTTGGTCTGTAGAGATAACATTGTATTAGCTGTGATTGTTTAAGGTACTGCCACCACACATACTGGTATCAGAAGTTAGTTTCCCTGTAGCCAGGGAAACAGAAGCAAACATATGTTCACTTTTTGGCTGCCATTGGTTTTATATAGCGTATTAGTCAAAACCACCAATCACTCTTTGCTAAAGTGGTCAAAACAAAGGTGGTGTGTAATGGTGAGGCTTGTGTAATCTTGTATACACCTTTATCTGTAGCCAGAAGAGTAATCTCATTCCAAAACAGTGCTCTTTCTTACTCTTTATCTATGGATATGCAACGTGCTTGAAGTTGAGTGGAAATTGCTGAAATAGTTACACTGTCTCTCAGGCAGTGTGCTTCTGGACATATCAAATTTAGTAATGTGTATTTCATAGTAGGTCATTAAGACGATTTTGAGCTGGCTTTACCCTCATAAATCATATTTCTCATTGCATGACCTAACTGGATTGTTCCAATTCTGTTTCAATAATATTTCATAGGCTAGGCAAAGCTATTCCTATATAAAACAGGCTACCTTTTGCACAGTTCATTATATACTGCCTATCTCCTACAAGTCTAGCTTTGTCTGATGTTCCTGTGTCTCATCCAATAGCTTCCAGATTCTTCCTGAGATGGCAAATGTGAGGTAACTATAATGAATTATTATTTGTATTCTTTCTAACAACAAAAATCACCATGGTTTTGCAGTCTGTAGAGTGCCTGACTAGCCTTTCTGGAACTAAGACCCTGCAGAAGTGCTCATCCTCATTATTTAAGAATTAACTCTAGCATTAAAACCTAATTTTCAATTATGAAAAATCCCGTGGTTTGAGAAAACTGGGGAAAAAAATACAGAAGATGAACTAGAGAGCTTCATCCACTGGCACAGCAAAGGCCCCAGCCTCTTTCAAGACTAGTACATGAATGGTAGTAAATAGGTGCCCAGGAGATTAAAGAGGCAAAGGGTAGCTATGACCTTTGTCAGCTCCAATGCTTCTTCATGTAGCACATGAGCATATTCACAGTGGCACTTAATCCTTCCTGAGCAGTCCATCTCCACGCCGAGAAAGGGACAGATCATGTGTGAAGCAACAAACTGATGAACCAGGAGTGAAAACACTAATCCAGTGCCAATTGGTGAGTGAAACGCTCAAACAGTAAAGCTAGTTTGCTGGCAAAGAAGATAACCTGTGAAGCACACTGAAAGTTGGGCTGTTCCAAGTAGACAAAAGTCAGTTTGGGGGACAATTTTGACTCAGTACTGAATAGTCTCCCCGTGGCTGACTATGACGGCAGGATCAATTCAGATCACAAAGGAAAGACTTGACATGCACGTTGCATGGATGTTGAAGGCTGTAAAACGACAGTGGAGAGAACCAGACACCCATTTTTACAGGCACAGCCTCAAGCCACTAGCTTCCACGACTGGCTGACATGACATGATAGCTAGTGAATGCAACAGATATCCAGGGTCTTGACTCTTAACGACTGAGGCTAACCCTCACTGTTTGTATGCCAAGGCAAGGAGGCTTGCACAGCCACCTCTTTCACTTCCTCCTTTCTCCTAGAAACCAGGGTTTCCTAATGGTCTGAGCAACAAATTTCACAAGGCTTCTGTCCTTTATTTCCAAGAAGAACTGGTTTTAATCTAGTGATTCTCATATTCTTTGTGAGTGCCTCTCCTCTGTCCTAAGGATAAGCTCTGCAAATTTCAAGGATTGCTTCTGAGGTGCAAGTTATTCTAGCAGATGATAACATGATAGGGAAATCACTGATAACAGAGTACAAGGCAGATGGGAGGAATTGGCTGGAAAAAGTCCAGGACCAGAACAACAGACCCAGGAAAGAGAAGGCTGCAGACAGCCCTGAGAGCACTCAGAGGCAATCTGCATGCATGGCAGTGTTGTGCAGCTGCCTCTCAACAGGAACCTCATGATGGGGTCAACAAAAGCACATCTGAGACACAGCAGAACAGTGCTTAAAAGCAAGGTGGTTCTCTCTGTGCTGGCTTTCCTTCATTGCATCATCTCATAATCATGTTTACCTTCAGAATTTACCAGCAATATGTTCCCCCAGAAACACCTCTCACACATCTCTTTCCACCAGCACTCCCCTGGATTTCAGTAAGAGTGCTCAAGGGAGACAGAAGGGCACAGGGAATTATTGTCCTCAGTGGTCTTGGGCTGCAGCTTACCCCGTGTGTAAGCAAGGACAACTCTTGCACTCACAGCGACGCATAGTTCACCTGGGGCTAAACCCACTCTCTCTGTGTCTGTTGAACTGATGCTCACCTATAGCTCAGGATCAGATTGAAGCATGGGGGTGGTGACACATGCTTGGAGGCACTTTCAGTTACAAACACACACATTCAGAAGAAAATTCAGAGAGGAACAACTGCCACCCACTGGGTGCCACCCGCAGCAGTACAGTCCCTGTAAATGTCACCTCTCTGCCATCACGGAGCATGTTCAAAGCAGGGGGGTTGCCACAGGTCAAGAATGCAGTAGCAAAAACAAGGCAAAGATATTAGTGAAAGGATATGTGTAATAAAAGTTCAGCTAGTTCAGGAGAAGCCCCTTTGATGTTTCAGATCTGCCTGACATCTTACAAGTCAGCTGCCTTACAGGGTTGGCAGCAGGCGCTACTGTTTCTCTCAGGTTCTTTTCCCTGTCTGCTGTACCCGAAGCAAGGACATACTCAGCACTACCAACCAGCCAGACCTGCCTTGAAAATCCTGCTTGTCGGGACAAAGGCACTCCAAGTTCTTCGGGACTACTGCAGTCAGTGCTAGGGAGGTATGGTTTAACACTGAGAGCCCAGAGTTCATTTTAATTCCTGTTCGCCTGTCGCCCAACCAGTATGTCCCTGTCTCTAGCTAGGGCTGGCATCCAAAAAACACACATTCTAAACAGCCCTGCTGTTGGGCTACCGCTGCTCTGTCTCCCCACCTCTTCTTCCCCCCAGCAGCATCCAGCACAGCCCCAGCCTTGCTAGGGGGTTAAATGCCTGAGGACTTTTTCTGGAGGCTGCATATGGATTACAACGAAGAAACAAAAAGTGCCAGCAAGCTCAGGGAGCCAAGTCCTTCAGGTGTGAGGTGGAGCAAAACTTTCGCAAACCTCCTTTTTCGACCTGTAGCACAGCCTTACTATTGCTAACCAAGTCCAAGTCTAGCTTCAAGGAGTCAGGGGTACACATAAGCCAGCAGACTGACACCTCAAGGCCTGACCTTAATTCAGAGAGCACATCTTAATATGCTTTGGGTATGACTGTACTTGGATGTGGGGAGAGCACAAGGAGCCCATATCTGAGTGCAAAGTTAATCCTTCATCAGAAAGGCACTTACTAGCTTCTCGGCTGGTAGAAGGAAGGAGGCAGATGAAGCCCTGACATTTTGTCTGCATAGACCTGGAGTCATGTACTTCCACAGAGAGGAAATGATGCTGAATACTGCCAAGAAAAGGGCTTTGCTGTACTTGGGTTTCTTTGAATTAGATATGCTTGGGGATTTAGAGAGCAAGCTGCTGCTGCTACAAAATCTCTCCTATCCACAGAGCCTTTGGTAACATTTTCCTCATTTATTCCCAAGCTCCTGTCTCCCTTATTTTTGACAGAGAGTAAAAGAACACCCCCATTAACCTTGGGAAAAAAGAAAAAAAAAAAAAAAAGCATTCTCACTTCAGCCAGCTGCATCAACCCCAAACCTGTCGCAAAACAAAAACTTTTGAGGGACTCCACTTAGAACGAGAATCCACGGCCTTGTTCCTCTGGGTGAAGTGCTCCAGTCCTGCCCAGAGAGCTGCATCATGGCTCATCTCAGGTCATTTCATGCCTAACATCAGCATCTGCAAAGTCATCTCGATTTGGCTGCGGTCTGCTGTGCTGAACCGGAGTGCAGCTCCACAGCCAGCACGCGCTAGTGCTGGCAGGGCAGCAGGGAACGCGGTGCACGGGGAATCAAGGCAGCCTCGCCATGACCTTACAAAGTCAGTGAGCTCACTGGGGAAGGGAGCCAGCCCCTCGCCCTTCCCTCTCCTGTAAGCCAGACTCTTGTAGAGAGGCACAGCGTGTGGCACCTGTCACAGGCTCTATTTCAATTCCCCAGTTGCCCTTCTCTCTCCTCACCTCTGATGGAGGACAGGAGAGGTTATTGGATCACCTGGTCATTTCCAGCTGCCATCATGCCCCTGTCTACTATGATTTAATTCTAGGAAGTGGACTTGGCCCAGGTCCAGAAGCTAAGGACTCAAGTCTAACATCAAATCATTTCTCTCCCCCAAAACTCAGATCATGGGCCTCTACAACACAGGAAAACACCTTCAGGAAGCTCAGACTGCTAACCCATCCCTTTATAGATTATTGTCCATTGATCCTTAAAGGACACCTTCACCTTATGGGATTTTCCAGGTAGGAACTTCTGAGCAGAGCAAGATCACACAATCTTGAAAAATGAGCTACAGTGACGCTTTATATAAACAGAAAACAACAACAAAGAAGAAGGAAAAACTAATTACATCTGGTTTCACCCACGATGTCACTATTGTACTGGTAATAATGCCAAACCCCAGCAGTTTTTTTAAACCAAAAAGAGGATATGTTCTTTAATCCCACACCTCTTCTAACCCAAGCTAGGCTGAAAGGGATCTCTAGATAGGTGTGTGAAGCCATTCCACATAGCTGTAAACCCCCATATCTTGTGTCTATAATACTCTCATGCTTACATAAGGGAAAGAGAGGGATGAAAATCTCTGAAGTGACAGCTGCAATATAACAGATTACTTTTTCCCCTTCTCACACCAACACAGAATCCCTATCTGCTAAAGTGGCAATGACACTTTAACTTGGGAAATGTGGCTCTTACAGGCTCCAGTCAAACGTCAGAGATGAGTTTTTTGTCTGAGGAGGAGGCAGAAGACTCCGCACCAGTGAGCTGCACACTCCCCACCACTGGCAAAAGCACAAAAGCTCAGGGGTTATGTGACAGCGTTTGATAAAAGAGCTGGAGTAAGCTACCCCTGCTGTGAGCACAGGCATGGTTCCCGCTGCAGGAAATGGAATACTAGGGCAGGCTTTCTAGGGACACAAGGATTAGCAGCAACAGATACAGACAGCAGTAACAGAAAATGAAATGCGTGCCACTCATTGCAAATTTAATGCTCCTCTTGGTGATGCATGTCCTTTTCATTTGCGAGGCTGGTGCTGCCACTAAGGTCAACACAACTGTACTATCATCCGCAGGAATTTGGTGGAAAACTGAGGGTTTCTGAATGTCCCCAGGATTTCTGATGGCTTCTGCAAAAGCACATGGGGCTTCATTGTCTTGTCACAAGCCTCACTTGTACAGCTAAAGGAATATTAGCAATTTCGAGTATAGAAGATATTCTCTCCATTAATCTGCTCTGCCCTCCACCCCCTCAACCAAGAGAAGCTCTGCCCATACAGTGCTAACACAGAGGGTTTGCTGTAATTTTAGAAGGGGTGAATAATATTGCTTCACTCTTTCTCCTCTCCCAAGAGTGCCCCATTAGCTGAGACAATCTGGCTTTCTTACCTCTAGTCCAGTTCTCACACTAAACCGCAGAGCTGGTCCAGCCAGAGCCAGAGCAGTACCCCTTCCCTAGCAGTGGTTTGTACCAAAAGCTGTTCAAGCAGCTGTGGAACAAAAAGGTGCCAGAAGAGAATACTGGTAAAATAGTAATTCTGAGCCTAGCCAGTTCTCTGAAATGTAAGAATATTGCTATTGCAGTGTCTGCCAGCACCACGGCATCGCAAAAAACATACTCTCCGTAGGCACACTTCAGAATGGGTGGGTTTCACCATCTGTCTTCTGTGCACTGTAGAGAGCACAACAACTCACTCTGCACATGCTCTGGCATGTACTGGCAGATAGCAATGTCCCCGTCTCTGGCTCAGAGTGGGCAGATGCAAACAAATAGGATTTATCAATTCATCACTGTTTTGCTTTTGATTTGTGATGGTATAACTCCACTGAATTCCACAGAGCTAAGCTGGAGTAATACCTTACTGAATCTGCTGTTTCTTTCCCTACCCACACACACTCCCCCCTCCAACCACAGCTTTCACACAAGGGACAGGTGGGTTTACAAAGGAAAATGTTTTAAGAATGAAGTGCCATCAGAGGAGACAGCTTCATGAAAGTTTCTTTCTCAGTAAAGCCACCTATGAAATGAACTGGGGAACCAGAGCATCAAGGACCAGTGCTAATAGCACCTAGAAAGTGATTTTTTTGCACAGAAATAATTTCATTTTATAGCATAGGGCAAAGAATGTTACCTGTAGTTATTGAATGGACTGAGCAGGGCAAACACCAGGATTCATGTTCCCTGATTCCCAGACAGCCTATTCCAATGCCTTCTGGACACTGTAATTATCTATTAAAACCAACATACATATGGGTTAAGAGACAGGAGACTGGCCACCAGGTCTTCTTCTCTCCATCTAACTCATCCCTATGTAACTTGAGCGGATGATGTCAAAGACGTCAGATTTACAAATGCTGCCTATTTTTCTCTTAGCAACCCTGACAGTTGCCAGGAAACAATGACTTGCAGTTACTACGGTGAGATAGGGTGCCAAAGCTACATGCCACACAACACCCACCTGCAAAAGAACAGGAGAAATGCTCACCTTGACTCTCACATCACTTCATAGGTGAAGAGGTGGGTATGGAACAACTCCAGTCAAGTCACAGAAATTACAACAGTGTAAACATGGACCGGTGTTCCTACCACCTCTGGTTTAAAAAGGATTTTGACCACCTGGACAGCTCACTAGTAGGCTTGGCATTGCACTTTATCCTGCCAGCAGATGTGGCAAGGGCTGGGGAGTGACAGGAATACTAAGGAAATGTCACAAGTATCACAAAGGCTGGCAAAGGAGGAACCTTGTGAAATACAGGAGAGCAGTGATGTATCAAGCTATCCAGAAACCCCATCACTGAAAAACGACACACAGATGAGGGCAGAGAAGTTCCATGCTTTGTCTCACTGGATGACACCAGAGTGTATTCTACAAGGAGCAGTAGCAAGGAGAGGACAAGGCTTTTTTTTTCTTCTTTGTTGTTTACTTGGCACATTTCAGGTATCAAACAGCCCCACATAAGCCTGCAGGGCTGTGTAAACACTAACTCATTCTGAGGGACACACCACAGGCTAGGGACTGAAAGAAGCAACACCCTGCACAAGCAGAGAAAGACAGCCTGCTTCAGAATCATACAGGGGATTGTCCGCCTAGCCCAGCAGCTTGCAGTTTCCCACTGTGCCACCACATTTGCACAGAAGACCAAGAGGATGCCGTCCCCTTGCAAAGATGGAAAGGAAGTTGCCTATACCTCCCTCCAGTCTGTTCACTGTGCCCAGTACTGTAAGCCTATGGCCTTATGCAGAACAGCCACCTGATTCCTGCTCTGACTTAGCAAACGTGTTAACTCTGTCTTCTCCTGCTGCAGAAGAAACGAAGTGTCAGTCCAGACAGAGCCTTTTGGAGAATGAACTACCTCTATCTGCTAGTGGGAGCTCTGAACCTTGACACAACACAGACTACTGTCCCCTCTTAAAAGAAGTTGAGTTTTCTTTCCTTGCCATAGAGGACAATAAAAGGTCTTACATGTTTACCTCTGGGCCTAAAATTGGTTGCCTGTACCTAACACTCCACAGACAAAGTATGTGGAATTGAAGATGGGTGGGAGGACAAACCCACAGACACATACATGCTTGCCCATCTTTAGCCTATGTGGAGGTTAGCCAAGATGAGCATGGTGTTCTAGCCAAACTGATGGTGCAAAGTCTTCTCTCCTGCAGACGGAACAGCAGGGGATACCTTGCTGTAGCTCCATTCAAAGCAGCACAGCTCCTTACCACATCCTACCCAGAGGGTGAGGTCAAATGCTACAGAAGACTTCAGACCCGTCACTTTGCCACACATCATAGCCAAGAGGATTATTTCAGTAAAGGCAGACACTAAGCTCTGATCATCTTGTTCCAAAAGTACAGATTACTGCAATATGAGCCATGGGAAGGAAAAAAACACCCCACCAAAACACACACAAAACACCACATGAAAACCAGCTGACAACAAATCAAGCCAAAATGTTTCTCTCAAAATGGAGAATGAGACAAAAAATGACTTTTTTTTTTTTTAAATCAGTTCAAGGGTAGGTTAGAAATGTTTCACTCAAAATTCTTAACAGAAAATACAGATAAAATATTTTCTGTAGAATCTAAGCACAAAAGACATTTGATCACTTGGTCCGATCCACACCTGTTACATAGACTTCCATTTCATCCACTCACTTTGTCACCAAGCACAATGAGAGATATTAGCTAAAGCTTCTACTTCCAGAAACCTGTCCAGTTTTGAAAATATCAAGAGGTGATGATATTTCCTTTGATTGTTTCCTTCGGGGGATAATGACCAGTTTCACAACGGATTCTGATTTTCTGTTCACTTACACGCAAATGAAGAACACTAGATGATTTGGCTCCAACCAGCAGAGGGCGTGAATATACACCTACACCACCGAGTCCATCCCATTAGAATTATTAGCACATTTCAGAGACGTTTGTCTCTGGGGCCATTTATTATTTATCCAGCTCTGGAAGGACATCAGCCCCCAGCTGCAGTTGAGATCATCAGAGGTATTCTTCCTCCATCCTATCTGGATGAAGAGCAATGGAAATCCTGGCTGGGCTTCCTGGCTGTGGGAATAATGCCAGTTGACCTCACTTGATGCTTCCAGCAACCCTATTTATGTAATCACACAGCCGTACTCTGCCTTGGGGCAGTTGGCCAGGATGCTGATGGGTAGTCTGGGATTACAGTAAATTTGGATATGAGGTATGATTTGTGTTAGGAATTGGGAGTGTCTTCTTATGGCTGAAATAAGCAGACCTGCATGTTATGGCCAAACCATGAGGTTTACAAAGTGTAATATTCCAGATGGTCACCAGAGAAAGTCTTCGATTTTCTAGAGAGACTAGGAAGAAAGATCTAACTTAAATTCAATGAGAATGAATTTCTGCTTCTCCTTGGCAACTGCCAACCTGAACAGATAAACTCAACATTTAGCTCAAAACTTCGAACACCAACCAGGGGACAGTGGAACTGGCATTTATATGGTGACTTGAACTTTCTCTGATATTTAAGGCAGAGTCAGTAAGGAAAAACTCTCTTAGTGAGAAAAATTCTTGAACAGATTCCCTGTGATTCACTGTGTTCCTTGCTCCATCTGTTTCCCTTAATATCCAATGTAGCTACACATTAACCTCACATTTTAAGAATGAATTATGAAGACTATAGCCAGCTTTGTAGTCTGCAGTGAAAAAGCTCCATAAGGCTAAGCTAAAAGAAGTTAACACTTCTAAGTTGTGCCTTTCAGCATAAACCTGTCAAACGCTCCCAGCAGTACAACCCTGGAACACTAACCTGCTTTAATACACAATAAGCTGTGACAACTCTTTCCTTCTGCTGTGTTGCCATTTCTTGGCTTTTTCTTTATTTTCCCCCAATCCTTATTTTCTACTTGCCAGCTAAACCTCAGGGTTAAGTCTTTCGTCAGCCCTACAGTCACAAAACTCCACTGTCAGGAGCTACTGCCTCTCACTGCCACACACTGTTCACCCCTCATATCCAAGCCCAGATTGAAGCCCTTTCAGCCATTGGCAGCTGGAAGGTGCTGTGAAAGCAGTGGTCATCCTTTCTGGGCTTGAGTCAGTGCAAGCCAGGCCACTGACACACACTGTTGGGGAAGGACAAGAGTCTCTGAGATTCTTTTGAGCACAGCACAAGCCTCAGGAGAGGTTGCACCAGGGGCAGAAGCTTGCAGGAGGTGTTTTTTAACAGCTGCTTCTGCTACATGGGAGGGAACTGCTTCTAGCACAGCCCTGACCATCCAGGACACCCTGTCTTCTCAAGCCTGCTTCTTTACCTCACGCAAGCCCAGAAACCCCCTGCACCTTCAGCTAGCGTGGAAGGGAATTCTGTGACATTTAGGGATTTTCTGCACCAAAAGAAATCTCACAGTTAGGCGATTAAACCAAGATTTGGGCTTATCCTTAATTTTCACAGGAAACATCCTGTCCATGATACTGTCCACTCACCAACCCAGTGCAATGGAGCACCATGGAATATGCTCTAAGAACCTTCTTCTTCAAAGAAGATGGACTGAGAGTGAGTGGAAATGGAAAGCCAAATCATGGTTGTCCTTGCATACCTCTGAATTATATTTGGAATAAGCTGAATTTTGGTAAGCAAAGTTGCGTATCATAAAGTGAAGCATAACTTGTGTCATTTGCACTACCATACAAATAGACCCACAAAGCAAGTTCTCATTATCATTAGCATTTGTGGAACAGTTAATCATGGTGAGATTCATCTTACTTAACTTGAGGCATTTGATGTGACCATCTAGGCTTCTAGAGTTAATGAACAGAACCGGAGACTTCCAGGACGTATCTTATCTCCATCATAATGCAGACACCTCCATTAGACCAGACAGCTCATGCTTTTTATTTCTGGATATGATGGGAGTTGAGAGATAGCTTGCTCAGAATTAAATGTCTGTGTCTACATATGCTTACATTTAAATGAATTTAGTCCTGCTCTGATTGCCTCTGAGATTGTAAAGGAGTACTCTGATCAACTTTGTATGTGTGGAGTTACAATTAAATGTTTAATGTGTCATGGGCTGATATCCCTGTCTCCTCAGAGACTTGTGAATTTAAGGTTCTACCCATGGCATTTTGTATCAGCCCTGTCTAATGCCCATCTCAAGAAAAAAATTGAATTTCCAGGATCAACTACTTCATAAAAATTTGTGTAGGAGGATGTATATCTAAGTACTCAGTTTACATTAATGTCATTATTAGGCTGCAGTTGCTTTCTTTTAATTCTTGGCATACAACACAATTATTATTGTTTCGGCAATATCTTCCCCAAAACTTGAACCAACAAAGTACCCAGCCTTTGAACAGAGCCTGCTATCTCTCTGCATCTCATCACAGCTGCTGCTGGTTATTGAATATTAGCTAATTAGTCAATTGACATCCTCCTAGTTTTATTGCTTTGTTAAGGAGCGTATCATGAGATCTGTCAGACGATCCAAAAATACTTCATTAGCATAACACTAGTAATTGAACACTTCAAATGAATAATAAAATACAAGACAAATTTCTTACTATGCCCTCCTGGGGTGATGAGTTGATGATGTCTCACAAATCTGCTTCCTTTCTTCACCCCAGAGATTGTATGTGATTGTATCTAATTCTGATAGACAACGTTGCTAGAAATAAGAAGAAACATCCTTGTTTACTGGCACTCTGAGTGTTCGAACCTGTCTTTCAGTAGTCTTGGAAGATGTCAATCAGAAGAGTTAACATTCTTGCAAGTACACAACAGGAGCAAGGAACTGTGCTACTGGCTCATTTTAAAGTGAATCTTCCCGATGAGGATGGCACCAGCTGGCTTATAAATTGACCTTCTCCCCTGCGTAAAATAATTAAATGTATTTCACAGACATTAGATTTGAGATGTATCTCATTAGTTTTGAGATATTCAAAACAACTGGTCTAGGCACTGACCACTCTGCTCTAGCTTTGACGTTAGCCCTGCTTGAAATAGTGTTGGCCCAGGTGACCTCCACAGGCCTCTTTTACAGAAAATTTTACTAAGGTTCTTTATGGCTGAGTCATTCTATAACTCTAGACACAGGCAAATGTGAAGTCCTTGATCTGCAACAGTAACTCCACAGAGCAGCCTTTAAAAGCAAGTGTCCTAGTGGGCAAAAGCTGAAAATGTGCCAGCAGTGCATCTTTGCAGTGATGAAGGTTAACTACACAGCCACCACAGAAGCAGAAAGCAGGTCAAGGAAATTGCCTCTTACCCTCTGCTCACTATATTGGGTCTACTGAGTCCTGTTTTGGGTTCCCCAGTTGTCACAGGTGAAAAAATAGCTGTCATTGTGAGTATTAACCAGCAGCAGATAATTGGTTGCATTGTGTGTGGGCAGCTGAGCATCTGAAACCGACCTTTTAAACTCGAGTGCAATTCTGCTACTTGCTAGCTTAAACCAGTAAGGGATGACCATAAATTTAGATAGCACTTGGGCTAAACAAAAGTGGCCCGATCCTGACTCCCCTTATTAACAGAGGCACATGAGACTGAACCTCCAATTAGAAGGCCATTCATGTGTTGCTGTTCTCTACATACACTACTTAGATTGGAAAACCCAGGGGCTTAACTTCCAGAAAGAAAAGCTGCCACTAAAAATAAGGTTTTCCAAAAAGAAGCAGGGGTCTTGGAAAGAGCAAGATGAAGATCTTGATTGGTGGAAAGATCCTATAAGTGGGGGAAAATCCTTCCCAGATTGCTGAGCAGAGACTAATGCTGGCAGATGTCCAGGAACCCTGAGCAGCAGCCCCCGAGAGTGGTACATGCAAGGAACTGTGCAGCAGGAATTGACCTTCCCAGACTAGCAGTGACCTCCCTGCTGGGAAGCGAAATTGAGACCTAGGGATTGTAGCATTGGGTTGAGGGGGAGAAAGGGAATGACAGAGTTTGTGAAATAATCAAGACTACTGTCATTGCTTAAACCCCTGCTGAAGGAGCTTGGTTTACAGAAGAGAAGGACTGAGGAGAGATCTTATTGCTGCTTGTCACTACCTATTGGCAGATTATAGAGAAGAGGGAACCAGAATCTCCTCAGAAGAGCACAGCAGATGAGAAGCAACAGTCACAGATGGTGAAAAGTCAGTTCTGACTTACATATAAAGACAAAAAAATCTTCCTCTGAGAATGGTTCAGCACTGAATAAGGTTGCTCAGAGAGCTGTGGAAGAAGTACTCAAAGTTCAGCTGGACAAGGCCCTGAGCAACCTGTTCTAGCTCTGAGCTGGATCTCTGAGGCTCACCCTATTTTGACAGGTAGGACCTCTAAAGGTCCCTTCCAACTCAAGTTACTCTAGTAATCTGTAGTAATTTAAAGGTACAACCATCACTCATAATGTTATAAATAACATGAAATAATGATAAAAAAATAAGATATAAGCCTATGAGACATAAAATGTTATCAACAGGCTTAAAACAGAAACTATAGCATACACAGAATTTCCATTCTCTATAATTGATATCAGTACAACACACAGGAGGAAAGCATCTGCATCAGATCTCAGTGCAGACAAGATGATGCTTCTCCACATCATCTCCTCACCCCACCTCAGCAGGCCACACTTGTCTTATATGCTACACAGAGCTGATGTACACACGGCATGTTTTCAAACACCCCCTCCTTATCCCTGAGAAGGGATCATTTTACACAAATAGTATTAAGCAATTTCAAACTAAGCTACCTTCAAGGTTGAGGATAACCATATTCCACATCTGTATAAGACAATTTCACATTTGATTCAATATTCAGTACAATCAACACACTGCTTTAGCTTTGTGAAACGACCTCAGCCAGGTGTGAGTAAGTTCAGTTCATAGGTCAACAGACTTTTATCTACCCACTCAGAGCACAACAGGGCACAAACTTTTGATGAGGCCCAACAAGAAATCTTTTTTCTTTTGATTTATTTCTTTGGCTAAAGAGAATAAAACAAGCAATGCACTTTGAACAACCTTGAGCTAAAAGGGTTGAATTAATTTCCAGAACATTCAGGGTACAAATGAAGCACCACCCTGCCAGCAAGCTCTTTTTTCCTAAAACAAGACAAAATCAGATTACAAGCTTACCTACATGATGAGGCAAAAGCATAAAGGTGTATCACTGAAAAGGTGATACAAGATATAGAGTACTATGCAAGTAAAGGTGAATGTTGTATAATTATGTTGGTATAGCTACTGTTTAACATAGAACATCTCCTCACTAGGTACCCACTGGCATGACTGGCTTAACCACTGGCTCATATGCAGCTCACAAAGCAAAAAACCAGCATAGAAGCTAAAACCACTTCTATTACACATGGTTGCCAATATTTTAATGCTAATAGAGATGTGCCTACTCATGCCAAGTGTGAACCAGGCCCAAGGTTTCCTTCAGTGGTGAGTCATTTCTGTCACTAATTGTTACATGTGAGCAAATATGGATCAAGTTGTTCTCCCAAATGATTTTAATATGATAGCAGTTGTTCAGTCTACAGGAAGTACTATATATGTTTTTAGCTCAGAGACTTTAAATGCTTTCTTTCCAAGTCAAGAGGAAATCAGGTCTCCTGAAATAAAACAGACAATGTAGATTTGATTCTCTCCCTTAGATTAAAAATATATTTTTTCATTGGTGTGCTGGTTTTAGTCAGGACAGAGTTAATTTTCTTCACAGTAGCTGGTATGAGGCTCTGTTTTGGATTTGCCCTGAGAATAGTATCGATGAAGTGTTTGTTATTTTCTGCTAAGGAGTGCTTGCATCAATTCAAAGTCTTTTCCAGCTTCTAATACTGCACTTGTGTTCCCAACTTTCTCACTACAAACAGTGGGGACACACAGTTCAGGGAGCTAACCCAAACTGACCTAAGAAGTGTTTCATTCCATAGCACATCATGCTCAGTATATCGGCTGGGGTGGGCCAGGGGGCTGTAGGTTGTTCATATAGCTCCTTTGCTACCTTGCTTGTTTGCTAGCTTGACAGCTCACTTGCTTGTTAGTTTACAGATTCCACAGAATTCAATTCACAGGGGTTGGAAGGGACCTCTAGAGATCATCTAGTCCAACCCCCTTGCCAGAGCAGGATCACGTAGACTAGGTCACACAGGAACAAGTCCAGGCAGCTTTGGAAAGTCTCCAGGGAAGGAGACTTTCCTCCCCTCTCTGGGCAGCCTGTCCCAGTGCTCTGTCACCCTCACAGGGAAGAAGGGTTTCCTCACGTTCAGGGTGAACCTTCTGTTTTCCAGTTTATAGCCACTGCCCCTAGTCCTGTCACTGGACACCCCTGAGAAGAGCCTGGCCGCATCCCCCTGACACCCACCCTTTAGATATCGATAAGAATTGATCAGATCCCCCTCAGCCTCCTCTTCTCCAAGCTGAACAGCCCCAGCTCTCTCAGCCTTTCCTCACATGGAAGGTGCTCCAGGCCCTTCCCCATCTCAGTGGCCCTCCGCTGGGCCCTCTCCAGTAGCTCCTTGTCCTTCTGGAGCTGAGGAGCCCAGAACCGGACACAGCACTCCAGGGGAGGCCTCACCAGCGCAGAGTAGAGGGGGAGGATGACCTCCCTCGACCTGCTGGCCACACTCTTAATGCATCCCAGGATGCCATTGGCCTTCTTGGCCACGAGTGCACACTGTTGGCTCATGGTCATCCTGTTGTCCACTAGGACTCCAAGGTCCTTTTCCCCAGAGCTGCCCTCCAACAAAACAGCCCCCAACCTGTTCTGATCCATGGGATTGTTCTTCCCCAGATGCAGCACTTTACACTTGCCCTTATTGAACTGTATTTGACTTCTCCCTGCCCAGCTCTCCAGCCTGTCCAGGTCACGCTGGACGGCAGCATGGCCTTCTGGCGTGGCAGCCACTCCTCCCAGTTTGGTATCGTCAGCAAACTTGTTGAGAGGACATTCCATCCCTTCGTCCAGGTCATTGATGAATATACTGAATAGGGCTGGACCCAGCACTGACCTCTGGGGGACGCCATTAGCCACAGACCTCCAACTAGACTCTGCCCCATTGACCACAACTCTCTGAGCTCTTTCCTTCAGCCAACTCCCAATCCACCTCACCACCCAATGGTCCAGCCCACACTTCCTAAGCTTGGTTATGAGGATGCCATGGGAGACCATGTCAAAAGCTTTGCTGAAGTCGAGGTAGACCACGTCCACTGCCTTCCCCTTGTCCATCCATCTAGTGATGCCATCATAAAAAGCTATCAGATTGGTCAAGCATGACTTCTCCTTGTTGAATCCATGCTGACTACTCGTGATTAGCTTCCTTTCCTCAACAGGCTTTGAGATGGCACCAAGAACAAGCTGTACCATCATCTTTCCAGGGATGGAGGTGAGGCTGACCGGCCTATAGTTACCTGGCTCCTTCTTCTTGCCTTTTTTGAAGACTGCAGTAACATGGGGTTTTCTCCAGTCCTCAGGCACCTCTCCTGTTCTCCAGGCCTTTTCAAAGATTATGGAGAGTGACCTAGTAATGACTTCCACCAGCTCCCTCAGCACGCGTGGCTACATCCCATCAGGGCCCACGGATTTGTGGATGTTCAGTTTACTTAATTTATTTCTAACCCAATCCTCTTCAACTGAAGCAAAACCTTCCTTTCTCATGACTTCCTCTATGATTTTCAAGCTCTGTGACTCCTGAGGCCTGGTTTTAGCAGTAAAGACCAAGGCAAAGGTGGCATTCTGTAACTCCACTTTCTTCATATCCTCTGTCACCAGGGCACCCACTTCATTCAGCAGTGGGCCCACATTTGCTCCGGTCTTCTTTCCTCCAATGTACTTGTAAAAATCTTTCTTGTTGTCCTTGACCTCCCTTGCCAGATTTAGGTCTAAGGAGACCTTAGCATTCCTTATCGCATCCCTACATCCTCTGACAACATTTTTGTATTCCTCCCAAGTGGTCAGCCCCTTCTTCCATGTTCTATATACTTCCGTCTTCCACTTAAGTTTATTCATGAGCTCCGTGCTCATCCATGCAGATATCCTAGCTCTCTTACTTGATTTCTTATGACATTTGAATGACCACAAGCGGGCAGTAGTCTGAGGGCTGCACCAGACCAGGGAGTTTTCTACTAATATCCCTAACCCGAGCATCAGGGAGGCAGCAGACCCCCTATGGGAGGGATCTGGTCAACATATGGGGCCCTCAGTTCCCCTCAGAAGGGAATCACCTACCACGATTACTCTCCTTTTTATCTTGATTGACCTAGTCCTAAGGTGTGGGGGTGACTGACTCATCCTGGATGTCTTCCCAGATGGACCTTCCTTTCCATCCTCATTCACCTATAGCCCTCAGCCTTTCGACCTCCTCTTTCAGCTCAGCCACCAGGCTGAGCAGATCATTTACCTGCTTTTAACGAACATATGTGTTGTCCCTGCAGTCCTCCATTCCAAGTGAAAGGCTCCAGCACTCCCTGCAGCCAGGGGCCTGGACACCAACATGTTTACATGGGACCTCTATCTGGATCATCACACTTCTTTTGCCAACAACTTTTGGCTGGGTTGCCACCATAACTGTTCCTGGCCTTGTGCTCGTTTGCTAGCTTTCCTTTTGTTCGTTAGTGAGTTGGTGGGTCAGTTGGCTTTCTTGTTTGTGCTGTCACTCGTGGGGCTCACTTGGACTCTGCTGTGATCAACTCTTGGGTTGTCTGGCTCTGACATTCACTGCTCAGGACCTGGCTGTGTATCAGGCAGCAGGTGGTGAGCAATTGTATAATATTTTATTTTCTATTATTCTAATTACTTATTATTAGTAGCATTGATAATATTAGTATCACTATAATATGCATTTATATTCCATTATTAAATAGCTCATATCAATTAATGAGCTTCCTTGTCTTTTCCTCCAATTCTTCTCCTCTACTGGAGTAGGGGAGGAGGGGAGTGAGTGGATGTGTGGTACTTCATTGCTAGCCAAGGTTAAACCACAATAACTGGCTACACACAAATGTGCTGTAAGCCACAGGTAGGTCCATACAAAAAACCCCATCAAGTCATTTAAGCAAGATTGAGAATATGAATACACCCCTCACACTAACAAAAGGGGAAGGTTTCAGAACAGTGTAATTCTTTGCCCAACTCTTCTTGAAATGAAATAAATTTTTCCCAGGCCAGCTGTTGCTCCTTCGGAAGCCTTCTGATTAGATAGTAATACAGCCAAGAGAGAAACACATGATTCAAATTTCTGATAAAGATATGCAACAGAGAAGTCTTAAAGTCCCAAAAATCATTGCTGGAATAAATTCCCATGATGACTTTGTTGTCAGTAGAGCTTTACTTCCCTGCTTAAACTCTGCTTAATTAATTCATCTAGGTTGTGTATCAACAGCATAAATCAAAGTACTCCTTGTAATGCTAAACCTGATGCCTGGAGAAGACTGGCATAAGAGCCAGCCTTTTCTTCCTCTGGAGAGAGCTTTCAACACAGAACTGTAGCCATTGTGAAATCCAAAAGCTGACTAAAACACATAAGCATTGAGCCCCAATTTTCTCTGGATAAAAGATCATTTTGAATTATGTCATCATGGTTTCAACTCAATATCAAGAACATTCTCCACAATGAAAAGGTTTCCAGAAATGACAGCATTGTCAACGTGTACCTCATTCAGTCCGGAAAGTCTTTCTTGCATCAGGCTAAGATGCAGTCCTGGTGGCATCACTCGCTCAGAATCAGGGACTCAGATACATGTGTGCAGTAATCCCATGCTCTCTCATCATAGCATCAAGCACAGAAAGACAAATTACATCCTATTAAAACGGTCTGCTGCTAGAAAGACTCACTGATGGCTTTGACTACTTTTTAGGACCTGCTTTAGATGCAGCCTGATTTAGATGGCTAGCTTTGTACTTATGCTTCTTAGAGGAAAATGGATTTCCACAGTAAATAGTATAGGAGCTGAAGTGGTAAAACATTGGGATTGGGTTCCACCCCCCCCCCCCCCCACACACACACCCCCCCCCCCCATCATTTATAGGAAAATGAACAAGAAAAACTGTCTTTGAAAGTATCCTTACTTTTATGAAGACATTTGGCACCTTGCCTTATTATTTTCTATTTGAATTACATCCAATGAAGAGCAAAAAGCGTCAATTCATGGTACAGGGCTTTGACTAAGGTCAGGGTACTTTAAGATTCTCAAAGGCACCTAACTCTAAATCAATTATCTGTAAGCCATCTTGTAGCAATCATCACAGGCTTGAAGTACCTGAGGGACTTTTTGAAATCTTCAAACAGAACTTGGGCAGTTTGAAATCTAAACCATTTGGTCTTTCACTGGCTTTTAGGCTCTTGGATACTTGAACGACTTTTGAAGATCAAATTTGCTGACGGGACTGATACCCTTAAACACTCAAAGGGCAACAGAGCCACTGGGCTTCCAGAAATACATCCTTTATTTTCTCTGTACCCACAGTTCCCTACTTGTAAACTGAGTGTGGCAGCAGCAGGTTAAGCCTATACCCACAGTCTGGGGCAACTACAGTCACGATTATTAGACACAGAGGTTATATAGGGACGGTGGGCTTGACCCAGACAGTTCCTGATTCTTCCTTATGCTTTCAGCCCAAGGTGCAATGATCTCACCTAACCCTGAGAGTGAATGGGCAAGACTGTCTGCTGCAGGTATCTGACACTGCATCTCACTCCTTCCCTTTGCTTCAAAAGTAGTCACAGTCCAGCAGGCCTGGACAGAGTAACAGTCTGCAGAGCCCCCTGTGAAATTACTGGTGCTACACTCATACACACAGGGTGGTGGATTAGTATCCTAGACTACATGTTATTTAAGCAAGGTAAGAGTGGAGTCTGGTCTTCTGCTATTTTCTCATCTTCAGCAGGGTTATCTGAGAAGCATGAACATATGCATTCCATGAACATCCCTAGTTCAGCTCCTGCAAAGCAGAGAAGTTACAGTGCAGGAGACATGACCCATAGTCCTCCAGATCAACAAGAGAAGCTACAGGCAGAGCATATGCCAAGAAACCTTATTTTCCTTCCCAGTCTCCAGAAGCGTCCCGTGAAAGGGAATGAAGACTGACCCCTTCTGTTGAGGGCAATGTAACTTTGAAAGCAAAATGTAAAATCGTCCCCCTTCCTGTTAAATAGACATTTTCAGAAGTCATAGTTTCCTGTCTTTTTTTTATGTGCTTGTTTATCCTGCCTGCAGGATGGTCAGTCATGTGATATTTCACTCCCTTTATTTCCTCCCATCTAGCTGGCCTGCCATTCAATGGGTGATTAGTTGAGTAAAATAAAGAAGGGCAGTCCAATCTGTCAGAAGTGAGGTGATGGAAAATGTAGTATTTGCTGACAAGAGCAGCAGGAGAAGGGTCACATATTGGTAGAAGTGATGAAAGGTCCTGCAGGTCTATTCAGTCCGGCTATAGCTATGAGAGTGAAGAGATTTGCTGGACCTGAAGCAGGGAGAGGACACAAATGTTTTGTTCTGTATCAGTTACGGATTCTGGTCACTTGTGTAAGCTAATACTCTCCCAGCATCTTTTGGGCTTATTACTACTCTTCTTATGTTACAGCTTGGCAGCACAGTTCTGCCTCTCTTTCAACATGGAAAACACATTGCCTTCTGCCCCTAACCTGGGCAGATGGCTGTAAAGGACTGATTTTAATCTTTGAATTTGCATCAGTGGTACTATCTGCTCCACTCAGGTAACTCAGGATTCTTATCTGTGTGGAAGAGAAAAAAGACCATCCTTCACACACATGTACTAGCCTGTAATCTCAGGAGTGCTCACCCCTTCTGAGCCAACACAGTCTGAGCCTCCATTTGTGCTGGTGAGAAGGTATCTTCACACCATTGTTCTCATCAGGGCTTGTGCTGGGTCACCTTCAGCCGTGTACTGCAGTGCTGGAGGTTTTCTACTGAAAACGATAATGGGTATATTAGGCAGGGAATAAGTACTTGATTCTCTCTGTCTAGAGGAAATAAAGATATTGTAACCATATAAAACAGGTGAGTTTCTGGTGCTGTTTAACTATCTTCTAGTTACTTGCAGTAGCAGTGAACTTTCAGACTTTGGCTGTTGTTTTGAGATAACAGAACCAGAATAATTCCCTAGAGTACTGCTCCAGAAATTACTTCTCATTCAGTGATGACAACAGGTTTTGTGATAGCTAAGCAAAGAACACATTGAAGTATTGCCCATACTCTGTAACACTGTGAATACCATATTAATTACCACTGATTAAACATACTTAAGTGAAAATGGTAAAACCAAGGTCTGAATCTCTATTTAGCTCGTGAGGCACTCTGAAGTACTACATCAAGTTCTGAGCCTCCAGTACAAGACAGACAGCCACTACTATAAAGGTATATGGAAGGTGAGTGCCTCTGCTTCATTAAGGTTATCCAATCAAGGTCCCTTTCAATGTAAAGGGGTTATTAAATAAAAGAGGAATTAATAAAACAGGAACATGCAGAGGCTCAAACCAGATGATGCACAAACAGAGAGGCTCTGGCAAAGGCCAAAAGTCTTCAGCCGCTAATTGATGGGCTATCAAGAAACTCCAGGCACAGGTTGAGAGGGCCAGTCCAGACTTTGTAACCAATAAGAAGGAGGAAACAAGAAGAACAGGAAGACTAGGGATATTTGAAGTGGACTTGTGGGACTGTGCAAAACTTAAGGAACATTATGGGGAAGGAGGATCAGGGCAAAACAAAAGGAGAAAAAATGGTGAGAAAAGCGTATGAAAAGGAGTCAGTCACTTGTAAACCCCTAGTGGTCAGCACGTCTGTCTGACCAAGCCCTGCACCCAAATCACTACAGTCTGTCCTATTGTCTTATTAAAGCCTTTCTTAACTGTCTTTCTGTACAGTCTCACAATCCTTCCCATGTGTGGGCCTGCGGTAAGGACAAGGCGCCAGCAACTGGGGATGCTGGCACAAGAGAACATGGGACTAGCAACTGAAGTGAGATGGAGCTGCAGACACCCTGGGGTGTGGGTGAGTGTCTCAGCCCAGCCACTGGGACAGGGCTGGTGTGTCCTGAGTACAGCTGCAGGGGAGACTGGGGTGAGAGAGGTGATCAGCACTGACCGCTGCAGCAGGACTGCGGATCACAACCCGTATGTTTGAGCAGGATTGGACTAGAAACTTCCAGACATCTCCCACCTAAATCTTCTCATGATTTATCTTACACCACTCAATGCAATGAAACTACAAGGCATAAGCTACAGTAGCAACAGTTTCTCACATTCTTTGAACAAGAACCGCTAGTTTGTCATTATGAACTTTGTAAGAGCTATTCCAGGTAAGTACTGGGTGTACCTACACTGCAAATTCAATATATTCTGCTTTGCTCCAGAGTTCTCTACCCTCTTCTTATATCTGCATGCATGAGCATTCACCCCTAAACTTCACACAGGAGCAGAGAGCAGTTTGCTTGGTGAACATGACAAAGAAAAGATAGTTCACTCTGGCGCACACCCCTGAGGTTGGGTAGGTACCAACTGAAATAAACGCAACACAGACTGACATAGTTACAACATCTCCAGCAATATCCAGTAGAGCTAATATCTTTAGGGCTATATTTTTTTCCCTTCTAAACAATTCCAAGTGTCTGTCAGCCAGAAGATTTTGCAGTTTTGTACCACCAGTAAAGCGTTTTCAGCTTTAAAATACCTACGAATAATAGACATCTCATTTAACACTACCTGTAAGAATGCTACAAAAAACATTGTTTCAAGTTTATTTTTCCTTTTCATATTCATATACTTAATAACAGACCAGTAAGCAAAATGCACCAGGTTTCTACATGTAGTATTTTGGAAAGGTAAGTAGGGTGAAGTGTTTGTTTCTAACCTCAAACTAATTTTATTTGGCCCCCACACCCCAACAAAAAAATATTCTGTTTCCCCTGAAAAATTTTATTTTCCTAATGCACTCAAATGACAGTTTCCGAGACTGCTCTGAACAAGTTTAGGTGCTTAAATGTTTCAAGTTGTAAGGTCTATTGTGGTTTAACCTTGGCTAGCAATTAAGTACCACACAGCTGCTTGCTGACCTCCCCCCTCCAGTGAAGGAGAAGAATCAGAAGGCAAGACAAGGAAGCTCATGGATTGAGATAAGAACAATTTAATGATTGAAAATAAATGAATAAAATAGTGATACTAATAACTTCAGCAATAATACTACTACTAGTAGTAATTAGAATAATAAAAAATAAAACATATTATACAATTGCTCACCACTTGCTGACCAAGCAAGCCAGGTTCCAAGTAGTGAGGGTCAGAGCCCAAGAGCAATCGCAGCAGAGTCCAAGCGCACCCCACAAGCAAGAGAGCGACTGAGAAAACCAACTGACCCACCAAATCATTAACAAATAAACAAAATGAATGAGCAAGCGAGCTAAATGACCAAGCTGTGGCCCCCTAGCCCACCCCAGCTTATGTGCTGAGCATGACATGCTATGAAACACTTCTCTGGTTAGTTTGGGTCAGCTGTCTGAACTGTGTGTGTGTGTCACCACTGCTCGTAATGAGAAAGTTGGGAACACAAGGGCAGTATCAGAAGCTGGACAAGACCTTGAATTGATAAAAGCACTCCTTAGCACCAAATAATAAACACCTTATCAATACTATTCTCAGGGCAAATCCAAAACAGAGCCTCATACCAGCTACTGCAAAGAAAATTAGTGCTGTCCTGACCAAAACCAGCACAGGGCCATACTTAAAAAGAAAATAGAAGACCTTTTGGGTTAACCCAAGGCAGTAAGTGATGTTTTCTGTAAGAATTTTTCCCCTCTCAGACAGACTATAACAATATATGTATTTATGTAGAGATATATGAATATGCACACTGGTGTAGCATTTAAGAAAACAAACAAAAAACCCCACAAAACTGATAATATAAAGCACAGGTAATATCATATTCTGAACCTTTTCTGAGTCCTTGTTACAAGGCAAATCATCTTTCCTGAGCAGTACAACGGCACCAGTGGAAAGACACCAAGTGGATTAGCTGCAAACACACAGATGGAAACCATCTATTCCTGGTTCTCTCAAATGACCAGTGCAATTCTGAAGCCCCTCAGGCCTCACAGAGGTAGCAGTACATAATATTTTATTTCAAGAACTGCTGTTTTTGGAGAATAGTTTTACCCAGCATGAATAAAAGTAGTAGAATACATCCTTAATGAAAGCTATTTCTCTCCAGAAATCTAACCCCTCTCAAATTTATCCCTTATAGACTCACCTTCTAACCTGCAAGGAACACAGCCCTTTTCTTACCCAGCATGATTCTGCTGCTGAAGAAGCTGCCTTCAGCTTTACACTGAAGCAATTAACCCGAATTCAATAACTTTTAGCTGAGAAAAGAGAAAAATATACATGCATAGATACATGCTTTATCTAGGCATAACATCCAATACAGTAAAGTCTTGGTTTTGCATGGGAAGCAGATAAGGAAGCAATGCTCAGAAAGGCTTTAAACACAGAGTTTAATAGCTTCCCCACTTCTCCTTGTTGTGTAATTCTGGCTGAATAAACAGGTACAGAAGTTCCTGAAAGCTGGGGTCATTAAGATGATCCAAGCTTGCAACTGTGTTGGTACATCCATCAGCATATGAATATTAAAAAAACATAAATTAGGGAAGGGACCTCTGGAGGCATCTAGTGCAATCATCTGCTCCAAATAGGACCAACTCAAATCCTAGATTAGATCGTTCTGCTTGTCCAGTTGAGTTTTGAATACCTGCAAGGATATATATTCTACCCCTCAGGAGGAAAAACAGATGGGCAGGGTCCATGCAGTATGAGAAACTGTAGAGCAACTTAAGCAATTCTGCCCCTCCAAAGGAGAAAATGGGAAGTACATTGGGAACTAGCCTCTGCAGGGAAGTGGGAACTTCTGCACCTAGCTCCCATACCCAGTCTTGTTGGTCATTCACTATGCCGAAGACAAAATACTCATCATAGGGAACAGGCATGCTGACTGATTGCTTCCATTTCATCCATCTGTTCAGTCTGGATTTTCTCATCACCATCTAACTCTATCCCTAGCATTATTTTCTTTTCTTCATGAAACAAAATAAGGCCAATCACTTCATTTATCGTAAAGTTTGTTGCCATGATTTTCTGCATCGAGACCCTGTGGAGATAACAAGGAGTCTTCATAGGCAATCATATACTAATGTCAGCATCAATCAGGAGACACATTAAAAAACAAAACATCTTCCAAGATGTCAATGCAATAAACTGCAATTAAATTCCACTCAGTGCAGGCCATGAAGATTTGCTTGTACTCAAGAAAAACAATTCCTTCTCTTCCCAGGGACAAATGCACAGCCATATAAACTACAAGAAAAAAAGATAAACCTAATTCCTAGGTTGCTTGAATTTTAACAGTATGGACCCAAATGCAACAGCAAGCAGGCTCAGGCAATGAGTGCTGTTTTGTGATGGAACAATGTCCATGCTTCGCTGCAACTGAAGCTAGATCAAGATCTCCATTTCAGACATGACTGCTTTGAAGGAAAAAACCCAGCTGTTTGCTAGTAGAAAACATATTCCAGAAGCTGACACCCAATTCTCCTTGTAAGTACAGTAGTGCACGGCAAGAGTCAATCCATCACAACTTTGAGTTACACTGATCTGCAAATGAAGCGAGTGGCATTCCCTTCATGATTTTATCTTGCACTGCCCTTTAGAAATCCAGCATCCTCTGAATCCTAGGAAAGGAGAAGGTTGAACTTCATGTTCAGGTGGAACAATATCCCATTTGGCCTCAATTACAACTTTTAAAATACAAAGTTTTTCTGTTATGAAGGCATGTTTTCCACAGAGATCATGGCTGTAATGAAACAAAAAGTTCATACTACCTGCCATTATAGTCCATTCATTTCAGACTTTTGCCAATGCCCAAGTATTCTGTTAGAATCTCACCTATATAGCTGCCAGTGTCCCTATGATCATTCACTAACATTTTCTCAGCTTACTAAAAAAAAAATATTTTTTTTTATTGTTTACCAGAATATTCCACAATTCCACGGCCAGTTTCCTCCAATGCAATGAGTAATTGTTTCTCCATGATGCCATCAGTATTCCCTGGCATGCACTAGTCTAGGAATACTAAGAATTGCACTAGTAGCATGCATACATTCTTGCATTAAGAAAAACAGGAAGTCAGAAAGCTAAATTCCCTAGAACTGCCTCCACAGATTCAGCTCAGCATTTTATATTTCAGAGGTAAATACTCCAAAATCCAATTTCATCTTCTACCAAGATTTCTATGCAATACTGATATGAATAATGGATTTTTCTAGTATTGCTTCCAGGCCTTATCTTTTCTTGCACTATACCTGGTCTTCACATAGTTACTGCTTAAAGTTAAGAGACTTTTTTCCATATAGTGCCTAAAAAATAACACTTTGATTCCCAAAGGTCTCTTGGTAATATGGTAACACAAACAATAAAGATAAAATTTCTCTGTGGAGCTTTCCAATACAGTATTACACACACACACACACACCCCCCACCCCCCACCCCCCCCCCCCAAGAATTTACACCTTAACTCCCTTTTTGCTAACTCTGGTATCCAGGAGACAGAATACAGTAGTGACAGAAATTAAAATAAATTAGATGCATTAGATGATGCAAACATTTGTCACATAACAAGCATATAGCAAGGCTACATGTCCTCATCCTACCTTTCTTCTTCCCAACGTAACTCATTTGGTTTGAAACGCTTCCATTCTGCTGTAAGTCTGTAGCATAAATCTTGGTTGCTTTTAGAACAAACTATTGCTTTGTTCATTTTAAAATAAGGTTTTCTGTTTCACAAGACCACCTCCACTGTCCACTGTCTACGGCAAAACAAGTTCTTCACCACACTGTCTCTTCCAGCCAGACTTTAGTAGCATTCCCATTCTGTGTTACTGCAGTATTTTTCCTGGGATCTCTCAAAAATTCCTTCCCCACCACCACACACATATCTGCAGTACTTCCACATCTATGTCCCTGGAGCATTGCTCTTGTATTTCACAGCATCTCCCAGTCACACCAGCACTTTCCAGTATTCCCTCAGGCAACCTTCTCTGGAGACAACACAACCCTCACTGGCAAAGACCATGCTCCTCTCTACCATTCTTGCCATCTACTTGACAAAGAGAGGGGAAAAGAGGAGAGAGAGTCTGTGTAAGGGCTAAAAGGGGACAGAGCACACTGCAGTCTGAAAAAGACAGTGCTCCCATTTCCAAAACTAAGTGTCTCTCCAAACACATTTTTGTTGGGCTTTCCCCCCCCCCCCCCCCCCCCCCCAAATACTACATGCACCAAAAGAGCTGGATCTTAGTCTCCATCTAGGGGCAGAAGGACCCATCCAACAAAGCTATATAGAACTCTCCATAGAGCTCTTCAAGGTTTCCAGACTAAACAAGTTCCTCTCGGTTCCTTCTCCAAGAGCTACTGGACAGGTTGATTACAAGCAAAGGCTGGAGGACACAGTTTTCCCCTACTTAGATTTTGTTTCAGCACTCTGCACTGAAGCATTTCATCTGACTCAGGTCTTGCAGGTGTCACAGGTGAGTGGGTAGTGTTTTGTTTAAACACATCTGCAACTAGCCAGAACCCTGGCCAGTGAAGAACTGAACCATCAACATTCAAGTGCTATTTCCAGTAGCACCGCTTGCCTCCTTATGGTTTGTCTGAGGAAGTTTACGTAATTTGTAGCCCAGCTGGTTTCTTTTATTGCCATAAGCCGTTGTAAATCTACACCTGAATCTCCCAGTACTTGACAGAAGGAATACTATCAAGGCATTGTCAGTGCATGCTATACTGTCTGACTTTCTTTTTAAACAGCTAATTCAAGACATCTCTAAAACTTATGATAAAAATATCCTGGTAATTACTAAATATGTGTAGTTTGCAGCAATAGTATTGGCTGGACTATACATGATTGTACTCTTCTGTATTTCCACCTCTACTTTTAGCAAAGCCATTGGATATTCTTGTTTAAGAATGATTTCACTGCTTCGTGTTGGAAATGCAGGAGTACATAGCCTGTCACAAAGGAGGCTACGTGAAGTATAGCGTCACCCCCAGAAGTTCAGTGTCCAAGTGGTAAGGGACCCAAAAATGGGGGGGAGTACCTACATGCTTTTAAAGGATCAGATCTAAAGTGTAGCAAATAGGTATATTTTTAGAAGCACTGCTAAAATCAGTTATGTTTGTGATGTAAAACAGACCAGAGGAAAGACGCTAAACAGTCTATATGCAAAATTAACATAATAGAACACCTGTCTTAAACCCTGATACAGTACATGTGTGCAACGCCTGGCCTTCCAGGGAGCTGGGCATTTGATGGTGCCATTTCAGTTGGACTACTGTGATTTTCAGGCTCAGGATGTAAGAGTGACATCACCACAGTGCTTTAGTTCAGAATACTCAGTTATATGGAGTCCTCCAGCTTGTTATTTCCCAGCCCTTGCTTTCACTTCAGAGGCAAGCTTTGATCAAACAAGGATCATAGGGAAAAGGCCAGGGAAACCCACATGGAAGAAGGCCAGCACAATTAGACACAATCCCATTTTGTAACTCATGATGTTTCCTCTACGTAAATTACTGCTAATTTGATATACTAGGAAACACAGCTGATGCTTACTAAAAAACACCTCTGCTCGTAAAGAGACAGTCCTACCCACCACAGAAAGCCTAAGCCATGCTTAAGAAATAGCTGTATCAATGGATAATTGGAGTAGCTGAATTTGCCTCCTGACCATAGCTTTCTTGAATGGTGCACAAGCCAACTAGCTATCGTAGGGGAGGTGGAAGGATTGACAAAGAACAGTAGAGAAGGAAATACTTATTTTATTGTTGAAATATAAAGAAGTGGTATGACTGTTACTAGTATATTAAGGTTACCCCTCTGAAAAATTATCAACAAATAGAACCCATGTCACCAGCATATACAAATATAGAACCTAGACAGCAAGAACATACGGAGTTTCAGCAAAGATGGGATCTCAAACAGCGTTTTGAGCTTTCCTAAATGCTGTTTTTAAATTGTTAATTTTTTGGCATGAACCTCAGCTTCAAAATACAAACTGCACACACACTTCCAGCTGTGGAACCAGCACACCCAGCATATCACTTAATTGGAGTGTGTAGAAGATCATTTTTGAAGAGGCAGCTTGTGCCCTGTCACTACAGACCAAATGTTCCACTCCCTCATCCAAATATGAGATACAGATAAACTCATCTTCTATACTCCCTGTTGTGTAGAACAGGTTGTTCACCAAGTGGAAAAGCCTTCTGGACTCTTTATTAAGTAAAAATAAGAGACAGAAGCTCACAGTTAATAATAGTCAACCCCTGGAGTGACAATGACTGTGGCTTGTCCTCTAAGTTATTGCTTCCCCAGTCCAGCTCTGAAAAATCATGCTTTTTTTTGTTTGTATGCTTTCATTCCCTTGGAAAAACTGCAAGAATAAATATTCTACAAGTATTTCTTCCACTATGAAAGTGACATGAGAAAAGTTGATATTCATATTTGCTGTGCAGCAGCATCCAAAGACTTCTCTCAGGATCAATATCTACTACTACAGGGCTAGGTTCTTCATCAGCACAGGGGACCTCACCTTCAGTACCATGTTCTTCACAGCTTCAGGCCCTGATCCTGAAGAAGCTAGTCTGTCTAGAAAGAGTACTCTTATTTAACGTGTATGTGTTAGGTTTCTTAAGTACTCATCCTAAGACTTCAAAAACCTAGCAAATGATGCAGAGATGAGGACAACATAACAGTTTGGGATTTTTTTCAATTAGCAATAAATTGGAAACTTTTTCCAGTTGTCATAGCAGTATGAAACAGTATGAAATCTGTGCCTACTCCCTCCATCTATCTTTCAGGACTCCTTGTCTAGGTTTTTTAGGAAGAGAAGGATCTTGAGTAAAATCTTAAGTGACCCCCAAAAGCTGGACTAAACCCACAAAGGATGAGGTACAAAAATTATTTCCCTTTCTATAAGCTTTTGCAGCACCCCTTCCCTCAAAGACACCCTCCATGCATTTCCTCTCCCCATTTAAGAGGGAGATAAGGCACAGGAAATCAGAGTGGTTTAGTTTTTCACTCTTTATATAGGGGGAAGGATGCTGCCAGCATTCAGTAAACCATCCTCAGTAGCAGTAATTGCTGGAACAAGGCAAGCCATTTTCTCTAGAAGCCTCTAGGTTTCTGGCAGGCCACTCTTACTCCTTTCCACCAACACAACAGTGCTTCAAAAGAGGAATGAGTCTCACCCACTCCTGATCTAATCAAGAAAGGGGAAATGCAGAGCAAGCCCTGACTCTCTTCCTCAGATAAAACAGTACAACTCCCAGCCAACCATCAGTACCTCTGCTCCTCACACCAGTACACCACCCCTGTGCATCACTGGGGGCCAGCAGCATTTCCCAATAGCTGAAAACCTTTTATTTATCCCATAACACAGCACCCTCCTTTTCCTTAAGCAGAGAGAAAAGTAACAAGACGCCACCCAGCTTCCCGTCAGTTACTGACATCCCACGAACCGTGCGAGGTTAGAGGATAAATGTTAGTTTATTTTCACCAATGCCCTAAGAAGGGAAAACCCTGAAAGTCCACCAGGAAAAAGAGCTTCCACTGAAGCAAGCACATGGGGAATACTAAGCCACAGAGCCTGGGAATGTAAAAGAAATACCGATTTTCTATAGGGATGTTGAAAAGACTGGGGAAGCAGGTGTCTGCATTCATGTATTGTATATGCTTTGGCAGATAGGGACTGACTGTACATAAATCAGTTTGCCAGAAACTCACTTTGCATTACCAGAAAACAGCAAGTTTTGTCATATACAGCAGTGTGTCTCCTTATGAGTGCTAGATGCAATTCGACAACCAACTTGCAGCCTTGCTTGGATTAGTGTTTGATCAACATAAAAAACTTCAGATTAACCTTACTGGCTATGATGGTGCATATGGACTGCAAACACAGTCACTCAAACACATTTTTACAGGGATCTCAATCCTTCATTACAAGATTAGCATAAGCAATTATTCCAATGTCTTCATTCATCTACAGTAATGCAACGTCATACATTGAAGTCAATAGCATAACTTGGGGATTAATGGGCTTCGGGCTCCAAACGGCAGGAGGAAAAACGAAGACAGTTAAAAAGTCAAATCACTCATTCAGGCACAGAACAACCCCTTCCATAAGACAGTGCTCAAACATACAAACCCTCCATTACATATGTCAGCTAGCCTACATGTCTACATATATTCCATCCCATATTCAGTGGCACACATACACATTCTGCTCCTATAGGTGCTTGTTACTACTAAAATTCAAAGCATTAGTGAACTTCCCTCTCACACCCCTATAATTGATAAAAATACTCATTTGACTTTTTTTTTTGTCAAGAAGTGTCCTCTTCCACCTCAGTCTGATGTATAGTTGACAAAGCATATAGCTGTCTTTCCATTATATTTTTTTGGTTGCCTCATTTCTCTGTAGTTCTCTAGAAGGTCAGTGAACAGTACCATCTCACCCCTCCCTTCCACTGTTCCCATATGAATCCACAGTGCTTTCTTCTACATTTTCTTTTCATACTTTCTCTTGTTGCACTTGTGCTTGACTAGAATCCAATGTTTACCACTACCAGCATTCTCCTGATCATGCAAAATGTGAGATTAACACATTTTATGACAAGGTAATTAGAGAACAGAGAAAATTATGTCATCCTCTCCACCACCTACTCCATCTCAGGTCCTCCTGTTGCCCCAGTTAAAGTAGTAACTGAGTACTTTGGTATCTATCAGTTAGTGGATCTATCCTTACAAGACTCCTTGTAGCAATACATTCATGTATCTGTTTAAGTTAGCATGATGAACCATTAAGTATGAGCCCAAAAGGACTCTGCTGTTTACAGTGAGACTAACAAAAAGTTCCCTAAAACCCAATAGATGATTCCAAAATACCACTCCATCATTGAATCACAGGCTCTTCAAATTCTATAGATGTTTCAGATATTGTGCTCTATAGTTTCCCAGGTGCTTACGATGTCACCTGGGCCTGCTCAGAGGCACTGCAGTCTTTATAATGCTGAAAAATCACACCAAACCCATATCTAAACCCTAAAAGGTTTTAGAAACAGGGGGTAAAATTTACGCTGGTTATCTCTAGGAATTTATAAGAATCACTAAAACATCTCAGCTAGTCATCTGAACTCCCATTATAATCACCGGTGTCAAACAGGCATTTCCACAAGATGATCCACTTATAAGATCAACGTTTAAGTTTGTCAGTGAATCACACCCAGCAATTCCTTTTCCTCTCAACTGACTGTAAAGGGAACTTAGTGTGAGCCAAGTGCAGTGCTCATAGATATCTAGAAAGGAGATCTTCCCCTCCCTCTCCCTGCTGGTGTTTCTCCACTTCAGATGTGCTATGTGAAGGGTAATCATGCTGTAAGAACAACACAGTGCAAAAAGAGGCAAAGGAACAGTTTGCATGGATGCAAGAGAATTCAGTGTGATGACAAAATAGATGACATTTAGCACATTCAATTCCCATACCTGAAAGATACCTGAATGAGAAGCTGATATAGCTTTGTAGCTGTTTCTGTTTTGCACAAGAGACTGTTGGAGATCTCCAGTGGTGCCTTCCAAACAAGATATTTCTCTGCAGTTCTACGAAGCTGATACAAGATCAGACTTGTAAGATTGGAATGTGCAAATACTATTACAAGAGTGATGACAAGATGACGACAACATATCACCAGTCATCATGTCCAAGTGCCATAGCCTACTATGTATCTACCAAACAGTAGAAAAGATCAATATTAAATAATATTAATAGACCTAATGGTTTATCCCTAATTTGGAGTCTGGGCCAATTATAATTAATACTAATGAACAGTTGGCATTCACAGGGCACACAAACCTGGAAAACCCAAACCCCAAGTATGACAGTGAAGTGATATAAAAGGACTTGCAGAGGCTAAGTTAGAGGTATGAAATATAAGCAAGATTAATGTTTTTTTTCTGTTGTTTGTTCTCCCAACAGAATCAATATGACACTTCTAACCTGGCTAACTCAGATCCCCCAGGTATTGTTCATTAGCTACTTGCTATATACAAGTAGCTTCCTACCCGTATTGCACCTCTGAGTGTTTCTGTAGCTCTGACTTTCTTTCTGGCAGCCTTCAAGAAGACAGAATGCAGTGAATGTCATCAAATACCTCACAGATTATTTTAACGAGAATACAGCTGGATTCCAATATATTTAAGACTTAAAAATGTAGATAAGCAGTGGGAAGAAGAAAAGTGGATAGCACTGCTGCTGAAAAATGGCACTGAAAGCCAAAAGAGAAACAGAGCAACCAGTTTGATGATACTACCAAAAAAATCCAGGTTGTATAGGAGGGTATCATAATCAGTTCTGAAAAATTGAAAATACCAGAAAAGTCGTAAGCTATACTCACCATCCTGCATCATTAGACAGCCAGGCAGACTATCAAGACTATGAAGAATGAAAACAGTAACCATCTCCAGACATTTGGGATTCTCACAGGACAGACACAGGATGGATAATTAGAATGAAGGACTAAAATTAAACCTGATGGATTTAAGTACAAAAAGGAAGTGATCCAAGTGTCAACAGAAATGTCCTAATGGTAAGATCTGGAAAATAACCTTTCAAGAGGGGAAAGGCCAGAACAACACACCAACAGCTATTAAAAAGAAAACATCTGAGGAATAGCCTAGAAGGAAGTATCCCACACTGGCTAGGAGATGGAATCCCCAGAGTAACCAGGTCTTTCCAACCCCAAGATAATAAAATGTTGTAATTCAGCATGTTTCCTTTAAGTATATAGCTATCAGCATCTTAAAAAAAAAAAAAAAATCACACCAGCTGGGAAACACTAAGGCAGGGCATTCAATTCTCAGTCCCAACTGGGTTAAGCAGAAATCCCTTGGGTGTAACTGATTGCATTAAACCAAACAGCAACACTCACAGAAAAGGAGGAAATGCAGACCCTCAAAAGCTGTTCTAGTACTTTTTTTTTTCCCCTCACCATTACAATTAAGGGAATTTTCAGGATGGCTTGAACCATCCAACAAAGTTTTACAAGCTTCTAAAGCAAGAGGCAGGGGGAAGATACATAAGCTAACTGCCACCTCTCACCAGCTTATTGACTGAGACAGACAGGAGGACGAATGACATTATACTCTTCCAACGCTGCTCTCCAGGGGTACCTGCAGATGCCACCCCCTGCCCCAAGCATTTCAACCAGGGTCTCCACAGTTGCACACAACAGCCCAGCTTCCCCCTTACATGGGGCCAAACCCCACAGCATTTCCCATTTCCTAAAGACCTACAGCAAATAGGAGAGCCCAAGCCTGGAGTAAAAAGCTGCAGGCAGCTCTTCAGAAACCGTGTGGGTCACCCAGAGGCAGGTACTGGTATTTATCTAGTATAAAAAGTTGTCTAAACTAGTCATTTCTTAAAAAGAAGATAGATTTAAAGATAGGTCCAATACAGGGATATAGGTCATGCTGTTACTTATGAGATGGTGAGTCCTGTCAGTATTTCCACTGTATTCCTGAACTTGATTTTCCATCAGTGACAGCAGACTGAGTGGTACAACAGCCATTACAGGCTTTTGTCTGCAGAGCTGTACAGAAGAATTCAGAGGAAAGGAAATCAAGAGTTCAGTACAAAGCCAGTCACCCTCAGCAGAAGCTTTTCCAGATTGGATTCTCTCTCAATATGCTGAGAAGAAACCCATTGGGTTATTTTCACTATTAATCACAGAATGGCTGAAGTTGACAGGGATGTCTGGAGGTCATCTGATCCAAGCCCCCTGCTCAAGCAGGGTCACCTATAGCTGGTTGCCCAGGACCATGTCCAGATGGCTTTTGAATATGTTCACAGATGTAGACTCCACAACCTCCATGGTAAACCTGTGCCAGTGCTCATTCACCCTCGTAGTAAAAACAAGTGTTTCCTGATATTCATTCCAGACCAAAAGTATGCCTTACATATTTTTATTGTGTACCTGAATTAGAAGATTCTATAAGCTGATAAATTACTGAAATAGATGCGTTTCTTCAAATCCATTCGGAAATGTGCACACAATCAGTTGCTACTAGGAAAATATTTATTATTTGCAAGGTGCAGCTATGAACAATGGCACAGCTATTTCTGTAGCATTATTGATTACCAACAAAGATGACAGCTTCATGCATCAAAGTAAGGAGAGTTAAGTGCTGTCCTGTTTTTGTTTGCACCAGAGTACCACTCAGCATTACCTAACTACAATCATTACCTGACTGGCAGTAAGAAAGATAAATCATTTTTATTCCAAAGCTTATTAAAATGTGCTTGGAAGGACCTAATGCAACATCCTTCCACAACAGTGAAAAACCTTACTTCTTCATTGAATAACTTTCAGCAACATCAAGTTCTGTCTTCCAACTCACTGCAAGGCTAGTCTGCACAGCATAATTCTGAGTGCTACCCTTACCAGTAAGCGACTAAACCCTGCAGTTTCAAACACCTCTCCAAGAGAGAAATTACTCTCAAAACTTTCATGAGTACTTGCACAGAAGTTCCATTACCTCTAACGGGCTAATACTACTCCTGGAATTCAGCAAGTTCCCACTTACTTACGCACAGAAAGGGTATGCTGCCATCAACAGAAAAGAAAGCTGCAGCTTACCCACTTAAACAGGTCCCTGCAGCTGCCACTGCACAGAAGGGATGTGAGGTAAAGGCATAAGTAAAATAAAAATTGCTTGTGTGATGCATTCACATTAACTGCAAATAAAATCTTTCACAAGAAAGCCCTGATTAAATACTGGAAACAAGCCAGATAATAAATGAGGCATTTCTATGGAAATTTCAATCATTGATTCATGTCTATTGGCTGTAAAATTGTTTGTTTAAAGATGTTTTTCTCCCCACCACATGTTTAAAATAAACAGGTAACAAAAAGCTTTAGGACTTCTTCATCCTTTCCCTTCTGCCCTCTCCTGCCCCACTTCCAAATTATTAAGCTTCCCTCATCAGCTTGCAAATGGAGTGTCCTTCTGCACATCCTTCGTACACCGTTATGTACATAACAATTCCCTTCTTCCAGCAGAACTGCATGCAAGCATGAGCCTTGCATATTGGTTCAGCATGGAAAGCAGAGGGAGGTGGTGACTAGGACTGCCTGGCCTCAGCATTTCAGAAGGGGTTGATTTTATGGGCTGGTGTCTACATAATACATTTGCTACATCAATTAATTGCGGGGATCTTGCTTGCTTTTGTGCAAAATAATGGAAGTATTTTCTTGGGGAAGAAAACCCACTAGGTACAGTCGCCATAAATGGTCCATTTTCAGCCAATTCAACTTAATTTATAATTCATCTTAATTTATGATACAAGGACTCTGTAATAAGACAGTGGATATTAGTGAAAGCTTAAAATAACCACAATGAATCACTTAATAAATCTTTGTGTGAAGTGGGAAAAGCATTCCTTTGACAGTTACTACAGTTCTGTCAAAGCAATGCAAGCTGCTCCAGGTAAGCCAATGCCACGGAAATAGAGTAGAGCATCACAGTACCTAAAGAAAGCTCCAGCCTCACACCAGCCCATGCACAGTCTGCCCCGTACCTCCCAGCAGAGGTTGCAGCTGGAACCTCACATCAGCAGTACAATAGCTAAGGATCTACCTGGGTGAGCAACTCCTGCCTCCTAGCTGCCATGGTGGTAGCCCGTTCCCATCTTGTGGGCAGAACAGCATCCCTGTACATGGCAAGACTTGTGATTTGCTCTGTCATGCTGATCAAGCTGAAAGCTAGTTTTCAGCCAAGCTTGGGGAGCTGATCTGAGTGACTCACAGCCCAGCTTCAAGAAGACCCAAGTAGATACAGGCTTGTTGGGAACATTAGCCGAGCACAGGCAGAAGAACTGCTGCTTTTGGCAGCAGATCATAATTCAGTCAGGATAAGCTGACTGAGAAGCCACATTCTTAGCCAAACACTTTTTTTTTTTAACTCTATTCCAATAGCTGTAGCCACAGAGCAACATACACTTAGCCAATAGGTTGCAAAGCTCCCTGGATTAAGGGCCACATTTTCATCTATCTCTGTACTACTCCCAGAACCAAAAGGCACCCCAGTTCAAGTGACATTCTTGAGCCAACTCAACTTTTAAACATGAAATTATAATCACCAGCCTAGATCCAGGATGATCACGTCACAGCAGAATCCAAATCCTTCCCCGGTGCTGAAAACAGGCATATGTTTCATGAGCACGTTTCACTCCTAAGCATACCCTGTCCCCAATAACCAAGATCTTGGTTCTTTTCCCTCTGAACCATATTAGGGCTCTCTGCCATCTGCTACCTTTGTGACAGATGCTTGTATAACTGACAGATCAACTAAATATAAGATACCAACACCCCCATATGCTTCAAACATTCCAAGTTTAGTATTCCTATTGTATGCAAAGCCTAAATATAGCAAGATAAACCAAAACCTTCATGTTGACATATTCTTCAGACTGATGACACCTCAGCGCAAGGCCTCTAAAGCTTAGTAAGGGAGGGAGGGGACACGACCTCCTGAGGGTGTTATTAGGAGGTTAAAAGCATAATTTCCAACTCCACAGCAATCCCCTCCCTGCAAGTGAGGAAGCAACACAGTTGAGCTTACCAATGGTTACCACCGTGGGTACAAAGTCAGTGTGCTGTGGAAGCTCACTGTCAGATAGCAGCATACTGCAGACAACACTAGCTCAGTTTACAGGGGACTAGCATGTTTTCTAGGCCTGTAGGCCAGGAGCAGATGTTCCTTATCAAGCTCAAGAGAGCAGAGCTGGCCTCTTTTCCAGGACTCCAGGGAGAGTCTGGAGAACAGGAGAACTGTTCTGTTCTCCTCCTCCAAAGCCACCAGGCTCCCATGCCCTAACTGCAAGTGAAACCAGGGGAAAGAAACCCTTTGCAGACTGAAGAACACTCGCAGCCGCAAACACTACTGTTTCTGTAGAGCTTTTCACCTTGAAGTAACTCAGAACATTTTAGACACTGCAAGTAGCTGCCATTTCACCCACCACAGAAACCCAACTACCCATCTAGTGAGAGGTGGCAGCTATTTAAGCTATCAGATGTAAAAACACTTTAAGCATGGAAGTGGAACATACCATTGAGAAAGGGTATCATGGAGGGGAGGGAGAGGCACATTTAAATAAGGGAATATAGATACCCACACTGGACTTCAGCCATGTACTCTGACTTAAAAAGTCTGTTAACCACAAGCAGCCAAAACCTTCACTTTTTTGTCTCAAAAGACTATTGACAATGCAAAGTTTGCACTGGTTTCTGGTACCACAGATTCAGTACTACAGCTGATGAGCCAGAGCTACAATACCATGACCTCCTCCTTCCAGGTTTCACTTGGGATTCTCCTCTTCAGGCACTGTCTGTTTAACAATATGTTTTGGTTCGTGAATTAAAGTGCAACCCAAAGATCTCACGCTGTTTTTTTGCAGTCCTGCTTACTACCAACAAAACTGACTAGCCTCTTCTGACTCCACATTTCAGTTCCACTGAAGACAATGACTAACCTTCGGGTGACTTCAGTGAGATTAGTGTACACCCCAAAGGGCTGAATACTTTAACAACAGAGAATTGCCTATAAAGCTAGATGCTATGAACCATCAATCAGAAAATCCTCCCTTAGCCTGCCTATTGCTTAAACTGTAAAGCACAACCAGGCTGAATGAAACAAGGAATATATTGTGCCTCTAAAGAGTTATGTCTCCGATTTTAATACAGCTTTCCCCCTTCTTCATTTTGACATAAATTACAAGCACAGAGACATCCACACCCCATTTCTTTGGGTACTCCTATGCTCAAAACAAATTACTGGTCTCAAGCATCAAGAGCAAGAGCTGCACAAGCATGGAGAATAAGCTAGAAGCCAAGAGCAACTGCAACACAGGCACTGCCCTCACCAACCAGGTTGCAGTGCTATAGCACCCAAGCAAGACCACCATGGGAACAGTGGCCAGTTCCATTTACAGTGCCATAAGAATTCAGGTCTAAAGTCAATCCATGGAGATCAGTCAGAAACAGCAGGAGACAGGGCCAGAGATAGGATTAGATACAGGACTAGAGCATATGCATGAAGCCTGTACTGAAAATTACACTAGAGATAGGACTGAAGAGAAAATAGGAAACAAGCTACCTAATATATAGCTTTGACACCCATCTAAGGGAAAGAGACAGAGACAAAGCATCCATCCTAAATCCACTCAGAAAAGCCAGACAATAAGCTAAGAGAGCAAAAGACAAAACTAGGTACATACATACCTACAACATAATTCAGACTGAGTCTAGGTGCCCCCAGCTATACCTTAAATGGAGGTCCTGGAGCAATGGGTATCAGGTGTGTTGTGGAAGCCTCAGGTAAGGCTGATCAGGGTAATTAAATCCTATTAGTGCCCCCAGGATCAGGACACCTAGCACAGGAGGTAGCTGGACATTGCAAACAAAGATGCAGAGAAAGGGTGGGCAAAATTCCTCTCTCACGTTCAACGCATCAAAACCTTCAGATGACTGATAGCCATAGGATACAAACGCCATACCTCAAAGATTTAACACAGAGAGTGACAGAAGCTTCTGGAGAGCTTAAGACAGGAATGGCAATTGCATCGGAGAAAAAGCTGGTCTGGATATAGAGCTAGATCCAACAGTGACTTGGTAACAGTAGTCTCATAGGCATCTCCTTGTTTGCTTTCTCCCCAAGTCATTCAAACTACTTAAAAGTTCCCAAACTGAAGCAGCCCTGTTGTTGCTTATATGACCTATCTCCAGCATGGGAGCCTCGCTCAGACATCTTGAAAGCTATCTGTACTTCAAAAATCACCAGCTGGACAGTGTGGGTGGTGGAACATAGCCCTATATTAGCAACACCAAATATTATCAAAGAATTTGAGCCCCACAATTGACTAGGAAAAGGACATTAAAATGGCTCACCAAAAGACAACTGTTTTGAGAAATGGCCAGAGTTTCCACAAGATGTGAAGAGTGTCATGCTCATGCTGCATTTAAGAAGGAAGGAAGAGGACAAACAAACTTCAGTGCCGTAGAGAGTAAGCAATGTGCTGACCTGAATCATCACTGGAGAAACAGTTACTACAAGGTGCCACAGTCAGAACAAAAGAGAAACACAGAATAATTTGGGGTGCAAGAAACCTCTGGAGGCCTACAATGGAATCCAAAGCAGGGCTAGCTTCAAAGCTACATCAGGTTGCTCAGGGCCCTCAGATCTTCTCCTGTATTGCAAACTCCCACTGGCATGACTTCCCACTCAGGAAAGAGGATAGGGCTAGATATTCCAAATTGTCACCCTCTTTTGGGTACTTCAATGTTAGTCACCCAGCTCGAGACACAGAGGGTGGGATATTCATGCCTGTTCAATAGCTTGAGCCCCACTCTCCTCTGGAGGTGACAGAGGCAGCAAAGGGAGAAGATCAGGGTAAGAAGATCATTAAAAATTCTGCCCATTAACATTATCAGAGTAAAAATAGTAGCAAAACCCACTGATGTCACTTTGGACATTTTCATGGAAGTATTTGGTTTTAGCCAATTAAAACCCACAGAATGCTTTTTAAAAAAGAAGATGAAGGGGTTTCTTTTTCCAGACAAGCTATCCTGAAGCAGTATCTGCTGTTCTCTAACCAATCCCACTTTATTGTTCAAACTGAGTAATAAATACTTGCTAGCCTAAGGAAGTGCTGAAGATCACCACTGTCAAACTGCATACTGCTGTAACTCCACTGCAGGACTTAATCTCAATGCAATTTCCTTGTGAAAGCACAAACTTTTCAGCAGGCAAAACAAGCTGCAAACATACTGTCAAGAAAACTTTTCAAAACGCATTTTTTTCAGAGCAGTTACAGGGCACTGACACAAATACTTGCAACAGCCTCACAGAAAGTCATGCACAGCTTTTGCACCTATATTTTTTTTTCTTCCCCATGAATTTTGATTTATGTAAAACTTTTTTTCTGGAAAGCAAAACAGTCAGTCCAAGAACATCTAGTTCCCACACAGAGCAACATGTCAGTAACTTCTACAGCATTTGCTCAGTGGGCACTTCTTGTTACATATAGGTGTGAATCCAGGATGCACACTTGCATGACCATTGCCCGAGCTTTCCCAGGGGTGAGACTGGAGTCAGGCTTACGAAAAGGTCAGGAAGAACTTCACAGTGAGTTAGTTCCTTGGAGACCTTGCATGTAATGCAACAATAATTCATAGACTGTGGATTTTTAAATATCCAATTAAGACTTGGGACTGAACAGCATCAGCAGCAGGGCCCTATGGGGACCATGCATACAAATGAGACAAAAGATTTTGTGTTTCCATGGTAATGTTCTAAGCAAATCATTTCAGTATGTCTATCAGATACTTCCAAGGATGTTCGCAAATGATCATGGGGAGAAATCTTTTGGCTCAAGGAATGGATACATCATCGGCTCCTTTCTATAATCCTGTAATATCTCCATCTGGCATCCTCCCACTATAAACTCAAGAGATGTGACTACTGTCTGCAACCTCTTTCCCAGAATGACCATAGGAGAGCTGAGGTCAGCTCCTTTTCTCCAAAGGAGTCTGAGCGGGAAAATACAGATGTAAAGCTAATCAACCCGGTGCACTGAAGGGCATGAATCAGAATTACAGACAGAGATGAAATGGGATGTCAGAGAAGAAAAGCACAGCCACTGGGACCATGACAGATCCATGCTGAGCTGCTCCAGTTAAGTCATTTCCTGAACCAGGGCCACTATGCCTCGCCCTTTCCACACGCCCATGAAACAGTGATTCCACAGACGGTGAGTAACATGTTGTGGAGCCCTCAACATCAGAAGGCTATAGACCAGTTGGAATGAGTCCAGAGGAGGCGACGAAGATGCTCAGAGGGCTGGAGCACCTCTCCTATGATGAAAGGCTGAGAGAATTGGGTTTGTTCAGCCTGGAGAAGAGAAGGCTCCAGGGAGACCTTATTGCAGCCTTACCAGTGCCTGAAGGGGCTACAAGAAAGCTGGGAGGGTACTTTTTACAAGGCCCTGTAGTGACAGGACAAGGGATAATGGGTTTAAATGGAAAGCAGGGAGATTTAGATTAGATATCAGGAAGAAGTTTTTCCTGGAGAGGGTGGGGAGGCCCTGGGACATGTTGCCCAGAGAAGCTGTGGATGCACCATCCCTGGAAGTGTTCAAGGCCAGGCTGGATGAGGCTTGGAGCAACCTGGTCTAGTGGAGGGTGTCCCTGCCCATGGCAGGGGGGTTGGAACTAGATGATCTTTAAGGTCTTTTCCAACCCAAACTATTCTGTGATTCTATGATTTAAGCCCTCTCTTGTTTGAGGACAAGGTAGGGTTGGGATGAAAGGCTTTTAGCCATTCTGTGGTCCCAGCACAGCACTGGCAGCCATGGCTGGGCCACACTGGTTCTGTGGCCCCTCTCTAGTGGGAATGTGAGAGCATTCCACCTCCTTAGCTTGTGCCATCTCTGGATACCCTGGTACATTCAGACTGGGTTTTCAAGAACCATGCTCTCTTCCTCAAGACAAATGTCTCCCTACAATTTTAGTTCTATCTATCTGCTTGGTCCTCTTTCTCAGCTCAGCTATAGATAGAACTCCCACCAGAGCAGAGGTGACCATTTTTCCCCATACACACAAACACAGCAGCAGTAAGGTACCTGGTACCAGACCACAATCACTTCACACAGCTCAGGAACACATACTGCACATGCTGGAATAAAACACCAAAGTTAAAAGAAAGCAGCAGCTTTTCCCTAGTGTATGTATATGGCAAAAAGCACTGACATCTCTCTTCCATATCATAAAAACCCCTCTCTTCCTTCAGTGCTGCTAAAGTCCCTCAGCTGAAGTAGCAAAGCCCAAACTATGTCACAGCTTCTCTGCACCAGAAGAGACTGGATGATGCACAGCCCTTGAAGTCCTCAGCGTTCACCTGTCCCTTCAACCCTAGCATTTCTCACAGCGTAGTCTTTCTTCTGCAAATCATATGCAGAAGTGGCTTCATTACTGGCATACAAAGGATTGGCAGGGTGATTTCTGAGCTACAGCTTCACTAGTTTCCAAAGAATCTTTGCTGTCTTGCTCTCCTTTATCTCTTTTTACTCGTGCAGCATCTATTCTCAGCACAAAAGTGTTAGTTGGAAGTGACCTCTAGAGGTGTACTGGGTTTTGGCTTGGATAGTTTATTTTTTTCCTAGTAGCTTGTATGGGGCTATGATTTGGACAGTGTTGATAACACAGGAATGTTTTCCTCATTGCTGAGCAGTGCTTGCACAGAGTCTTTTCTGCTCCTCTGTGCTGGTTTGAGGCAGGAACGAGCTGCTCTCCTACACAGAGCTGTCCAGCCCTCAGTGGCTGAGGGATCTTGTTTCACTCCATGATACTTCAGGCTCAAGGATCAGGCTGGGTGCATGCACAGTTTGGAAAGTGGGAAGTTGGCCGGGGGGGGGGGGGGGGGGGGATCATTAAAGCTTGTGGGCTAGGTGACAGCTGGATCCTTAGTGGCTTTTGTTAGCTCTTGGCACAGCTTTTAGCAGAGAAGCAGCTTCTTTTGTTAGTGGGGTGGGGGCTGGTGTTTTCTTTCTCCCTGGTCTCGGCTCAGGGGAGGGGAGTAGTGGGGGTGGTGGTTTCTCTCTAGTGTTGGGCTCTGGGTTTGGTTTTTTTTCCCTCCCTTCAGATTTTTCTTGTTTTGGAATTTGGCCGTGTTGGTCCACGGGTGGTGAGATCTTGTATCATATGTTCTATTTTCTATTGTTTTAATTACTTATTAGTAGTAGTATTGTTAGTATCACTGTAAGTTTCATTTATATAATTAAAACTTCTTATCTCAACTTTTACCAGCTTCCCTCGGTTGTTTTTTTTCTTCCTCTGATCCAGAGGTGAGTGAATAACTGTGTGGTACTTAATTGCCAGATAAGGTTAAACCATTACATCCTCACACCACCCCACTAGTGAGTGGTGTGAGAAGTTGGGAAGGGACACAGCTGGGACAGCTGACCCCAACTGACCAAAAGGATATTCCATACCATATGACATCATGCTCAGCTTATAGAGCCAGGGGAAGAAGAAGGAATAGGGGGCTATTTGGAGTGAGGGTGTTTATCTTCCCAAGTAACTGGTATGTATGATGGAGCCCTGCTTTTCTGGAGATGGCTAAACACCTGCCTGCTGCTGGGAAGTGGTGAATGAATTCCTTGGTTTGCTTTCCTTGCTTGCACAGCTTTAGCTTAACCTATTCAAATGTCATTATCTCCATCCAAGTTTTCTCATTTTTAGCCTTCTGATTTTGTCCCCCATCCCACTGGAGAGGGGAATGAGTGAGCGAGCGGCTGCGTGAAGCTGAGCTGCATACTGGGGCTAAACCACAAGAGGTCATCTAGATTAACCTCCCGCTTAATGCAAGATTATTATCAGTGCTAGATCAGCCTGCTGCAGCTTCATCTAGCCAAATCTTGGAAATTTCAAAGGTTGGAGTTCCCAGCACCTCTCTGGGTGACTCATTCCATTGCTAAACTACCCATCTAGTAATGTTTTTCCCTAATGTCCAATCTGAACCTCACTGGAGAACTTGCACAGGGATTTTTCTTCATCTCAATATCGTTCCTCTTTCAGACAGCTACCATCCTTTTCCATCAAATTCCCACACTAACACACACCACCTTGCCCTCACATTTTCAGTAGTTTATATAGGACGTACAGCTGTAAAGTTCCTGTTAAATATGACCTAATTTGGTTCCAAGTTTAGCATTACTAGAACAGTTTCAGGGATGGGAATTTCACAGGTTTGTGACTGTGCAGTCATGTGATTTTAAAAAATATCATGCCAGTGCAACATCTTCAGTAAGGCACTGAAGAACAGGATGTTTCCATCGTCCACTTTTTTTCCAGTGTTTCTAGGGTCCCAAAAGTTACCATGAACCGTTTGACTGTGTCACACCAACACCAATTCATGATTCTGTTTCAGGCCAGCCTGCATTACAGAATGCCCACGGAGACTGTCAGATACCTTCCAAAACCTAGAGTATTGTTTTAAGAGCATCACAGAGAGACTGTGCAAAAGGTCAAGAGATCTGAGTACCAGAAGCATAAAGCGCAATATCAGCCCTTCCAAATGTGAAAGAAGCAAGCTGGGCAAGTCCTGCCTCTCAATGGAAGATAATAGTCAAAGGAAACCTGCAAACTGTGAGGATACAACTGCCCTCTGTCACACTGTGCAGCTTCCCTTGAAGACAGCAGGATCTGTAATTATGTACCCACAGAAGAATATCCCTCTGAGATGATGCAGGGGTGCTTACAGCACAGTTTTACTTTAGAGGGAAAAAAAGCGCCCAAACCTCAAAATCCATGTTAGAAACACTTCATTATATATTCTGAGAGAAGAACAAAATGAATGGGCATAAGGAGACAAGAGATGCAATGTAGGCAATTCTCAGCAAAGCACTTAATAGTGTCTCACAAATTATACTTGAAATATAACCCAGACATAATAAATGGATTGGAAACCAAGTATAATTGCATAAATGAACAATAGCGATGGACTGCACAGTATCAGAGGGTATTAACAACACTTTGGAGGTGATAAAGCTTCTTAATTACCTCAATATAAATACCTGGATTTCGAGGGAGGGACGTGGCTGCGTGCTGGACAGCAAGAAAACTCAGAATGGTAGACAGCAGCTATGAAATCCAGCTTGTAAATCCCACAAAGTAATCACAAAATCTGATTCTTTACTGACCTACATCAATACTAAAGGACATCCACATTTTTCAAAACAATTTGACCTGATAAGACAATGAAAAATATTCCCAAGGGGTGAGGGGAGGATGAGTTTGAATTTAAGAAGGGCAGCTTGATACTGTTTCCACAGCAGTCCGTGGAAAAACTCACCCCTCTAATGCCTTGTACTGCTGTGTCCAAGCAGCACACTGATGCAGATGGAGAGTAAGAATAGTACCCCACCAGCCCAGCCATTGGAAATATCTCATGGGTGGATATCAGATAACAATGCAAAATAGTGAAGAATTGTAAACAGAGGGTAATAGTTTCAATGGGAGAAGGGTAAAACCAGTAGAAGAAAGGGTCAAGAGATCTGGGATTAGCAATATTCTCACAGGTTGTGCATAAACTGTTACCTGCTATGGCTAAATCACCAGTATCCTTTGCAGGGTTTGTCTGCACGGGGAAATGGGTGAGTGGGCAGCGATACCCACATAACCAGGGAGCTCCAGAAACAGTTTTACAGCCACTTCAGAAATGAAGTGCCCAGAAGTCAATGAACTAATTTAAGATACAGCTTCTCTGCAGACATAAGGTCTATGTCTACATAGTGCCGTAAATAGCAACATGGTATGGATTCTCCAGCTGGCACTGTGTAGACATGCTGCACTGATATAGAGACTGTACCTCAAATTACTGCATTGATTTCTGGGATCATCTGTACTGAAAGCATAGCTGTAACCTGGAACAATTCCATTCAAGTGTGACAAAAAGACTTCAAGGGCTTTATTTATGAAGAAATTATTTCTCACCATCACTCTGTCTTAATTTTATTCCCCCTTTTTCTTCTAGATTTCTATCCAGTCTTTCTCATATGCAAAGTTACGTAAAGCCCAGGTAAAAAAAGCTGAGGAAAGTGACAGACATCTTCCGTGAACTTGAAAGAACTAAAGAGCAGGTTGGGGAATTAACTATCAAACACTACAGGAAAGGTCACAGTAAAAAGTTACTGGGGAAAAGAAAATTTAGCATGTCACACTTTCCAATGATTAAACCCTTTCTGAATATGCATGAATGTCAAGAAAGATTACTGGGTTTTTTCCACCTCTCATATAAAACCAGCACAGCTAGGAACTCAAAGGTCCCAAGCTCAAAGGGTTAGATTTGGATCTTTTAGATGTTACGAATCTGGACTTACTCTTAGGTGAGATGAAAATACTCTTTAGAATGGGCAAGCAGCAACACATGGAGCAGTTAATTTCTTTGTGCCTAATCACTGTGCTGATGGGATTCCCATTACTAGAAATTTAAGGCTACAAGCCATGTAAACCCTGAAACAGATCAAAATAATAATCATTTAGACTAACTGAACATTATCCATAAAAGCCATTTTCAGAAGAAAGATGGGATAAGGGTGAGTTAGATTGTCTATAACATGTTGACGTTTACATACACATTTTAGAGTCTCTAAAGCGTTTGGGATTTCTGAGCTTCAATAGGCATCAGTATTGCCACTTACTGCATAACGTAACACAAACAAAAGGCTGCCACCAGCTGCCACCAGTTTCCCATGGAGGGGCTACCTGACCTGTTTTGACCACATATCTGTAGAATCAAGCTCCCCTGTTGACCCTCCAGTAAGTCACATTCTCTCTACATGACAAACTCTGCCCTCTCCCCCATAGAAAGCAGAGAAAGATGTAGCTGGACTGGAGCTGTGAGAGGGGATACCCTCTGGAGAAACTGTGCATGTGCTGCAGCAAGTCTCCACAATCTCCTTCCTTGGAAAACGAACAGGGAGCTGTAAATATTAAGAATCAGTTTCACAGGTAAGGATTTCTGTAAGTCAGGGTGCTCACTATAACGAAGTCTGCTAAATGTGTGATGATTTTTCAGTTTTCAGCTCCCTCTCACCCTTAAAAAAAGATAAATGCCAATAAGACTAGAAGTCAGTCTTATTTTTTTCTTTTTTGCAGCCAAATTTTTCCTACTTGCAATGTGAGAACTGTTGGGTATTTTGCAGAACATTTGTGGGGAAAAAAAAACCAAACCAACCCAAAAAAAAAAGCTTGTACTTCAAATCCTGATTTTGCGTGTTTCAAAAAGCTTTCCAGTTAGTTTTGTCTAGCTGAGATTTTTATATTGTTGAAAGTAAGTAAACTGAGGAAAGTGAAAGCTCCATGCACTTCTACTTCAGCAGCTGGTTTGTGAAACCATCAGTATTTCAGCGAGGGAAGGTTTTTGTCTTTTCTTTTAGGCCAAAGATTCATGTCTCTTCCTTCCTTTGGTCTGGTAAGCTGGGAGGTGAGCTCTGTTAAGTGACACACTCCTGCTTTCTGTGATTTCAGACCCCTTCTTTATTTGCTCTGACTCCTATACTCGCACCAGAACTTCTGCAACTGGAAAAAAAAAACCCCACACCCCTCCTTCCACTCCTCTGGAAATTCTATTTCAGGTCACAAGATCCCCTAAATCAGAAGAACCTAAGCATCCAAAACTAAGCATCCTTTTTTTTCTGGTTCTGCAGAGACTGCTAAATCCCAGCTGAGGATGAAACTTCCAGCCTATAACTCTATGTTCTCCTTCATAAACAATGCTTGAGTAAAATGAAGATATGACTGATTTGTAACAGTATTTTCTAGTACAGAGTTTGTCTTTTGTCTGTGCCTGGACTTTTGCATCTGCTTCACACTGCCATCCACTCACAGGGATGTTTCTACTATCTCCTCAGGCCATGATGAATGTAATTTTTCAATGTTTGCCTGAACCCCGCGCAGCAGTAATCAGCAATTATCAAAATCAGCAAACACAAATAATTAAGACATTTCCAGGACATCCAAGCACAGTCCTCCCTGGGATGGTTGCCTTACACAGCTATGGGTAGAAATGCTGTCTGCACCACCCACGTGATATCACAAGGGACAGAGTGATATCAAATAGGATATTTTGGATAAAATGATCAAATGTAATAAATTAAATTGGTCTTATTAAAAGCTGCTTAAAGTCCTCTGTAAAGTCCCAGGCCAAGGCCCCGTAGGCTGGTGGCAATCATTAACCAGAGTTCTGTTCGAAGAATAAGGCCCCTGACTAGGTACCATTGTTAAGCTGTTCAGTAAGCACGATTTATGGCCCGATCGACCAAGATGTTCTCAAGGACACATTGTGAAGGGGCCTTGAAGCATGTTAAAAACCTAATGTGAGCCAAAGTCCTTCAGTCAAGGACATTGAGGGGTCTTTCTTTTGAGTCGGTGGTCTGCGGGGGCTGTAAAAGCAGCCCTTCAACTCAATTTAAAGACAAAATGTGCATGACCAGAAAAGGGTGGGATTAAGATAATGAATTATGGGAATGGATATGACTATGTATGAGAATCTGTTTACTATGTATCATTATATCCTATATAATCAGCATGTTCCACAAGTTAGGGGTGCGTTGTCAGTGAGACGACTCCCCTCCGCACCCAGTCGTTAATAAAGAATGCCTGCTACTTTGTTCTGGTTCCATAATCAGTCTCATAAATGGAAGCACAACTAGTGGATTAACTCTGACTGTGCAACTACCTTTAGCATCTATCTGACATGATTACATTTACTTTAGTATTTGATGTCACTACATGCACTATGGCATGATCAGTCCATGACCACATGATCAGTCCACCCCCTCACTACCACTTTCTTCCAAATAGAGTCCAATGCCAGGAAATTTCAATCTTTGTTGCACTGAGATGTCTTGACATGTCGCTTATCAGTCACATGTTCCTGTTGTCTTCTCTAGTTTGGGCTCCTTGGTCAGTTTCCATTTCTGTAATGCACTGCAGACAGGAGTTCCTATAGAACTTTGACACAGAGGATATATTTTTTGTTAAGGTGTAGTATTTCCTACTGCTCATAATAGAAAAAGAAAAAAAGTAGAATGTTTGCACACTTTTTCCAATGAAAGGCATCTTCTTTTCCAAGTGAAGTTATTGGATAGACATCCAATTAGAGGGATACTAACTAAGTATGCTTAGAAATTCAAGTGTACTTATCTCAAACTTAAATTCTAATAAATAATTTGTTTATATACGTGTGCATACTGAAGGGGTGGGAATGCTGGCTGAATAACCTACACACCCATCTCCCCTCTCCAACTTATTTTTGCTGCTGAAATCACTAGATCAATTTGCATCTGCTGGAAAGTGGAATAACTTAGTGAAAATCAACAGCAGTTCCCATTACCTGAGAGCTTTTATGCATTCAAGGTACTTATAAATCTAGCAGGTTTGATTAGACCACTGGTCTACCAAAAGTCCAGTCTTGAAAACCTCTACTCTCAGATTTGTATCTTTGATCTTACTTTATTAGCATCTCTGGTTTAATCTTGATGTATGTAAATCTGCACAGAATAAACTCTATTCAAGTGAATTGAATCAGTATCAGATTGAACAGGTTTTCCCCATGTTAATGATTCCTTAAGGGACAAGAAACATGAAAGATTTTGCATTTTGGTTCTTGCCTTAACCTTCAGAGAAATAAATACATCCAAAAGAATTTGTGTGTCTATATATATGTAGACGTATATTTATATATTGAGTATTTCTCATTAGTATAACTACCTGTTTAACTTTTGAAAGAAACACTGAATCTCACCTTTCATGTTTTAAAGCAAGTTCTGTGTACCAGAAATTAGGATGAGTCTTCATATAAGAATATATATAAGGTGACTTAGATGGTCCTACCTGTCCCATAGTCTCTGTCTGGAGTTCTAGTGCATTTCACTGTAGTACTGGGTGCTACAGACAACTGGACTACCAGCCGTACCAGCCCAGACTCCAAGCTACTAATCTGGCATGTATGGGCAGAGATGGGCCTCCAAATGCCTCTGTCTGAATTCACAGTTACTTGTGATCACACCATCCCACTTGTGATCAAAGGACTGGAGCATCTGTTATAGGCTCCAGGAAAGGCTGAGAGATCTGGGACTGTTCAGCCTGGAGAAGGAAAGGCTCAGGAGACCGTACCAAATAACTGATGGAGGAAGGTGTAAAGAAGACAGAGACGGACTCTCCTCAGTGGTACCCACTGACAGGACAAGAGGCAATGGGCACAAACTGAACCACAAGAAATTCCACCCAAACATAAGAAAACCACCTTTTTTTAATGTAAAGGTGGTTGAACAGGGGAAAACATTTCTCAGAGAGGTTATGGGGTCGCCATCCTTGGAGATATAAAAAATAAGATGGACAGGGTCCTTTGCAACTGGCTCTAAGGAGACCCTGCTTGGAGCATGTGGGTTGGACTAGACGATCACCAGACGTCTCTTCCAAGCTCAGCATTTTTGTGATTCTATACTACTGCTGAGAAAAAAAAAAAAAAAGAAAAAACCCAAAAAATAAAATATTTGGCCCAGCACAAATGAAAACAGCACTATTCCTTATCCCTGGTTTTCCTAATTACTACACTTGCTTGTTGTTAAACAGCGCAAAGAGAAAGACAAATACCCCTTTCTGGAACTTTGTGAGTCAGTGTATTAATTCCCCTTGTATCATAAAGCTTCAACTACAGATAACCCTGTCCTTGGAAATCCAATGTGAGGGAGCAGAAACAAGTTAACCAGCTTTGTCACCCTTACATTATACTTTTCTTCCAGAGCAATAATCGCTACTCAATAGTTTGGGGATTGCCATGACTCAAACCAGCTGCAAGACATCTAAATCAGAGAGAAGGTATGTGATTAGAATGGAGCAACGTCCTGTGCTTGCAGCTAGCAAAAGCATACTGTGGCCTTTGAGAAAGGGTAAATACCGTGGGCTAGGGAAATATTTGCAGATAACATCAATTCAGAAACTGAGAACAAAAGGGAAGGTGAGGGGAATGGTGGGGAAGGGAGGCAAGGGCAAGGGAGGGCAAGGACCAGGATGCCCTACACAACTGCTTTTTATACCACACCATTTTTCCATCCTCCTAAGAGGACAAAACTCTGTTGACTCTCTGAGCCACACACCAAAATGCACATGTGGCCAAGAGCTGTAAGACAAGTACCACATTCCTTAAAGGACTGCAAAGGGGAGTGCTGGGAGTGGTTTCAAGTCATCACTCTTCTCCACTACAAAATGAGGATGGTCATGGCATTCAGTTTTGTTAGCAGCCCTTGCTAGCTTGCTCATTCTGCCATGGGAGAGAGATCCAGATTACGTAGCCTTGCTGCGTACCATGGCATGCAGTCCCATGACAAGAAGCAGGCCCACAATATGTGATTAAAGAGCCAACTAGTTTCACAGTTATGATCAGCAGTTTGGGAAGCCTGCTCACCCATCCCTCATAGTGCTTCTGCTCCATAGGGCAGGCTGAAGTTCAGGAGACCACATGAAACTCCTATGTGCCCAACAGACCAGTGCATCAGGAATTTTCTGTATGTCTACGAGCAACTACTCTGCAGTCTGGTAGTGATGGAGGCAATAACCTGTTAGTACCCAAGTTTTCTCAGAGCAAGTTGTCACTCTGGTCATGTTGGACAGTGTATTTATAGACATGGCTTATTTATGTAGCTATGCATCCTAAAGACTGGGGAGGCTAAAACAATTACTTGGTATGCTGTAACTTAGTCACATTATCAATAGATTATAGTATCTCTGTACAATATTTATGAGCAGAAAGACATTTACTGAATCCATTTCCTAGCAGACCCATAAAAGGACTAGCATCTTACTGGTTCTACTGAGCTTTACCTCACGTTACTCAACAGAAATCCTGAAAGAAACAGTACAGCAAGGAATAAAGGAGTCTTCTATACATCCCGTAAGAAGTATTACCCTGAAAAAGTTCAAACAAATGAGAAATAGCAAGACCTTTTTTTATCTGCATTTCCTTGTCAGCCACAATTTCAGCTTCCACACAGATGCTATTCACACAGGTTGTAAACAAAATGAGGCAGAGAGCTTTTCTCCCATTTATCCATAAAACACCTGCCTCACTCCAGATGTTACTGAATAGAAATAATCAGAGAGGGTTTTATTTTAAACACTAATCACCAAGATTATGGAAAAAAAGAAAAAAATCATTGTTTTAACTCATACTTTTAGTGTAGTCACACCCTGGGATCCAGGGCTCCATTTTACTTGGTGGTTCATACCAACAGTCCCAGTCTTGAGTGGCTAACAAGCATGAGAGTTTCATCTGAACTAACCCCACAGCATCTTTCAAACAACGGTGCCTACTGCTTTTCCACATGCCATTGTTAATATAATTCCTGGTCAGTAACATATTAAGAGGTGCTGAACTCAACAGGAATTTAGGGCACTTGGAAAGATCAGCTCAGAAATGCATGGGTATTCGGAAACAAATGCCCTCAATTGCTCTCTGCTGCTGTAAGCTGCTTTTCTACTACAATTTCATGGCTGATGCCTGCTCATTTTCTTCACACTGGTAATCTCATGGGGCCACTGGCTTCTCTGGAACTCAACCCATTTAAACCAGCTGAGCATCTAAGTGGTCCTTCATCTGCCTCTCTGCTATGGAGACAGGGGCTTCATTGGCACCATCCTGGAAAATAAGGAAACACTGGCTCAGCCAATGCCTCATGCTAGGCTCAGTCATTTCCTGATGTAGCTACAGAGGACTTATACCATGCTTAGACTTATTCCCAGCTACAGAAGACTTAGACCATGAGTTAAGCGGCCCAAACCATCCATGCTATTCCGTGCAGCAAGGTTTCTGGTTGTTTAAAATTAATAAAGATCCCTCTGTGGCCATAAAATTATCTGGTCAGATTCTGTGTATCAAAGACATCTGTCAAAAAGCTGAATCTTCCCCCAGCCTGAAACCAAACAAAAAATCCCATGGGATGTACCTAATAACTTCCTGTGAGTTGTAGATGAATCAGTCCCATCCTACCAGTCATGACATTACACAAAGATCCAGTTGTTTTAATTGCTTTATCATCATCACTGCTAACCAGTGTAAGAAGGCTTCAATCTGGGTTTTAGTGCAGTACAGACTACATTAAAGAAGATTCAGTGGTACTACTACACTGTCAAAACCTTCAAAGTCCATGTAAGTTCCATTTGTAGAAAAAAATACTGGTATGGGTTTTTAACAATATTCTGCACAAAGTAAGATACACGAGCAGATTTAAAGTATCATAACAGAGATTTACTGGGGAGAAATAGTTGCTTTCTTCCACTACACTTCTAGATAATATTTATCTGCAGGAGTTTTTTGGCTTTCCTGTAAGAGCAAATGAAGGCTGGAGCATATTAACTTCTACTACAGAAAATCACATCATTTGATACTGCTACACTGGCTTTATCAGAGGAGTGTTAAAAACCTCTGGAGAAGAGTAGAAATGAACAAGTTAGCTTGCTATGTAAATGCCTCCATGAAAGCTGACATTCCTCCTGTATCTTAGATAATATCAAATTAATTCTCCAGTAACCACTTAGTTTTTCATAAACTGTTTCAAATTAAGTTCAAATCCATGCAGAGTGAAAGAGAATTTAAGCCTTCACTAAAACAGCATCATAGTTATGAGTCCTATGGGCAAAATAAAGGGTATTCAGGTATAAACTTCATTGACTCCAACTTCTAATTTTATTATCTTAAATCATACATTCTCTGTGTTCACAGAGCACTGTACAGAAGCACAAAACACCAACAGATTAAAATGTGTTTGGTGTCACTTTAACACATCTCTCCTTTAAAACAGGGGGGTTTGTTTCCTATTTATTTTACTGTAGTGGAATCTGATGGGCAAAATTCTACCCTGTTGACCATGCAAAAGCTCTTATTTAAGTAAAACATTAACAGGTATGAATAAGAAACACCCTCAGCTGGTCAGTTCAGAGGAAATAAGTTATGCTGATTTGCACCAGGGCTTTTTTTCATTTCATACAGGAGCAAAGAGCTGCACAAGATGTAGGCAATGAAGTCTCAGTTCCCATGTCCTCTGCTGCCTGCCTCCCAAACACAGATATTCCAGCCTTGGATGTGGGATTGTGTGGTATATCGATCTGTTCTGAAGCAGGCCTGAGTTGCTCTTTATGTTGGTGGATTTCAGCAGCCTTTCTAAGGTGTCATAAATGGATGAGATCACAGACACTGAAGACCAGGAAAAATAGATCACAGCCCTGTCAGACAGAATGCATGCTTTGAATATGCTTTAGCAATAGTGGCTGTATACTACGCAGTGATAGCAAGTTTCCATTTACTACCATTAATAAATAATTGAATATATTGACTACCGTAAATTCAGATTGCTGTATAGTGTCCTCCAATAGATAGATTGATACCATATATCAACACAGCAAGTGTCATCCTCAACAGTCCCCAAACCCTTTACCAATTTAAAAAATTAACACACAAGCTCCCTTCCCATTTTTGAAGTGCAGCAACTTGAGACAAAACACTTCTGCTCTCCAACTGCACACTGGAATGCTACCAAATGACGAGAACAGCACATTAAATACTTAGAGGGCAAACAGACACAAAGCCAAAGAAGACCAGAGCAAACTCCAGTTCTGCCCAGACACCAGGAAGGCATAACAGTCTTCAGTGACACCAACATATTGAATTTCTTGTCCAAAAGCCAACAGGTTGTCCCTTACTGCCATGTTAGAGATCGATTCAACATTACCCCAGAAGGACCGAAGCTGTGCCGTCAAAGTCCCCACACCAAACATACAGACTTGCTGGAGTACTCAGCAAAACAAATTTTACCTAAGTTAGGGCACTCAATGGTGTTTCTGACAGACTACTCACAGCACACAAAACATGGCAGTGTTCTGATTCATGCCAGTTTTGTGTCTCAAACTCCGTAGGATAAACAAAGCCTAGACGAAATGGTGCAAAATGTTAGAGCCAAAATAACAGAAGCCAATGTAGCATGAAGTCCACAGGAAGATGCTAGCCCATCACAATTTATTGAACAAACTTACTCAGGAGAAATAAATTTATATCAGATCAGTGTTTTTCTCATACACAAAATGTTTCTCATTTGGTATTTGGAGACTTAAAGTTAATTCGTCCATTTGTTGAACCATTGCCTCAGTGAAGCAATGACCTAGGGTGATCTGGAGTCTTAGACTCTTACCCAGTGGCCAACACTCAGTTTCAGTTGCATTACTATACTCCAAAGATGAGTTGGGCTCCAGAACTGCATAGCCACCATGCTGCGGAGATGCTACCTTCTAAACACCACGCTGTTACTGTACATGGCCAGCGGCTGTTCCTGCAATATTTGATATCAAATAGGATATTTTGGATAAAATGGTCAAATGTAATAAATGAAATTGGTCTTATTAAAAGCTGCCTAAAGTCCTTTGTAAAGTCCCAGGCCAAGGCCCCATAGGCTGGTGACAATCACTAACCAGCGTTCTGTTCGAAGAATAAGGCCCCTGACTAGGTACCATTGTTAAGCTGTTCAGTAAGCACGATTTATGGCCCGATCGACCAAGATGTTCTCAAGGACACATTGTGAAGGGGCCTTGAAACATGTTAAAAACCTAATGTGAGCCAAAGTCCTTCAGTCAAGGACATTGAGGGGTCTTTCTTTTGAGTCGGTGGTCTGCGGGGGCTGTAAAAGCAGCCCTTCAACTCAATTTAAAGACAAAATGTGCATGACCAGAAAAGGGTGGGATTAAGATAATGAATTATGGGAATTGATATTGACGATGTATGAGAACCTGCTTACTATGTATCATTATATCCTATATAATCAGCATGTTCCACAGGTTAGGGGTGCGTTGTCAGTGAGACGACTCCCCCTGCACCTGGTCGTTAATAAAGAATGCCTGCTGCTTAATACTGCAGTAGTGATAAGGAGGTTGGTTTTTTTTTATTCCTGGTTTTTGGTGACATATTCATATCTTATCCTCTTCAGGTTTTAAATATTAAGTATCACAAAAGTTTACATTAAATCTTCATTAGCAGTAAATTCTCTTCTCTTGGAAAGCCAGCCATTTTTATCATCTAAATAATCATAACAAAGGCATGTACCCCAAGTAACAGAGATCCTTTTTCATATTTTTATTCTTTCCAAAATAAGTAATGCCAAGATAACTCAATTAAAACAAAAACAAACAAACAAAAAGTTTCAAAAATTCCCCCTCTTTGGGAGGAAGCCATTCATGTACAGTTTGGGAAACATTCACTTCCCCTTTTATCTTTTCAAATTCCTGAGAAGAGCAGTTTGCAGCTGAAACAACCAAACTTAATGACACTACTTGAAGCTGCCGATATCAGGGTAGTGAGAAAAAAACACACCTCTTATTATTTCAGGAACATTTACAAGTGATTTATTTGCATCAAAAGCCATAGCAACAGTCAAAGATCAGCAAACCAGGTTCATAACAAGTAGAAAAGGGACCAAAGAAAAGCTGCCTCCCTTGTAAGCTTGAATTTACTATTTTGGGCAGAAGATGAATACTTCACGTTGGAAACACAAGAGAAGGGTCAAAGTCACAAGAAGGCAAAGACACATCTGAACACCTACCATTGCCTGAGTGATTGCACTTGGAGACAGGAAAAACCCTGTTGGCAGTCTCAGCTCCTACCAACCAGAATGTATAGGAAATCAAATGCCATAAGAGTCTGGAAGATCCTTCATTCAGAATTGAGTGCTGAATTTTACATGCAGATTTGTGTTCAGAATGGCCAAGCAGCAATGAGCTAAATATTCAATAAATTAAAAACTTTTTTTCCAACTTGAAAAAATAGTTCAAGCCTGTATTGTGTTCTCAGTGTTCATGGAAAAATTGCTGGAGAATCCTTTCATGGCTTGTCTTGAGAGCTAGGTTTTTGAATGGCTGTTTTTTTCTGTCTTGCTCACCACTAAGTCATTCTTAATAAATTTTAGGCTTATAATGAGCTATGGCCCTATGTATTCCTTGTCAAACAGGAACAACTCTACCATAAGTACCTGAGCTACTGTAAAACGTGACTCCATGAATGTTGATCTGTGCGCCACGAGAGAGTATAACTGTGGGTTTAGCCACTTCTTTCCCTGGTGAACCTGGCTGTATGTATCAAGATGAAAAATATGAGGTATTTCTTCCAGGGACTGAAATGGCAAACAAACGCCTGCCATATGCCCACTATAGCAGGTACATTTGGATTACCAAGCCCTTGGGCATTTGCCCTCTTATTATTTGTACAAATCAAAGATGTTTAACTAAATCTTTCAAAGAGATTGTAGGTTCTATCAATGGTGTCAGCCTAGTTAACTGTGGGACACTAACCCCCCACTTGACGTTGCATCTGGGTGTCACATAGCAGGCTTCTTATGTGAACTCAATACAGGTGAACCTCCCATTCATCACACTCTGCTATCAACCAGGTAGGATGGAAATGATGACCCATGAAACACATTTGCCTCAACCTGTCCTCCTTCTAAGGATCATCCAGCCTTTTTTATGCAGCTCACTCAGTGACAACTGCAGACTTTGCCGCTCAAAAGCCGAATGCGCTAGTGTTCCTACCTAGTGAGAGGAGGTCACCAAATATACCACCTACAATTACATTTTCAACTTCTAGCTGTAAAAGCTTTCTATTCAAGAGTCATAATTGTCTTCTCATTGGAATAAAATGTGAGGTATTTTAGGAAGCTGTTAGGAGAACCTGAGTGGATTGAAGTACTGTTGTGCTAATTAAAGCATCTTTGATTTTCAAAGCTTAATCTCAACACTATAAAGTGAGCATTTTTATAGAAGGATCAACCATGGGATATAATGCAACTCTAAAAGTAACTGTTAGAAGCCTTGAGTACAGAGTGTTTCTCATCTTCTTTTCTTAGCTGATTGAAAGCATGAAATCTTGGTCTTTCTACAGTCTCCTGAAGTGAAAAAAATACAATCCTATTTACTTCTGTGGGCCCTGGCTTACTTCAAGAGCACAATAGTTCCCTGTACATATTTGCAGAGCTTGGCTGTAGCAGTACATAGCAGCTGCTCTTAGGGATAGCACTGAATCAGACAGTCTGATTTTCTTGGGCAGTCAGGCCATCTGAAAGACTGCTAGCCCTAAGCACAGCTGCTCCAGATGCTTTAAAGGAAGGATAAAACTTCTAATAGTGGGTAACAGCACACCTGTGAGAAAAAGTTTCTTTTTGCTTTCAGAGGAAAGACTCATTTTATTCTGTGGAATATTACGATTCTCATTCATTGAAGTATAAAGATCTAGTTTCTGCATGGCAAGGGAGTACATATTCACACCTGAGATTCATAGGTTTCCACAAAGCAATTATTTGTATCTGTTAATCAAACAGTACATGTAAGCTGAGGAACTTCCAAGTCTAACTGTTAGGTAAATCAAGTTCATGTTGAAATCATCAATATTATATAAAGAAGGTAACATACACAAAGAGCACCTTGTTACCTAACGGACTCTCTCCCTCTCTGTGTCGAAGGTCTGCTGAATTAGTCTTATAACTTGGGCGCCAGTACAGCTAAAGAAGAAAGAGGAACCTATTCCATGGATCATCAACATGTCTGTTATCTAAGTTACATCTGCAGAGCCATTTTTTTTTCCTCAGTGTAGGCCGCATCACAGAAAACCTAGAAGATAAGGAGGCAGCTTGGTGTAACCAAAGGAAAGACCCAATACACAGAATTTTTGCAATTGATGAAGCATGAAAGACAAGATAGGAGGATTTGCATTTTGGGGGAAAACAACCCCACACATCTATTTACTTTTGAGATTAAGTAGATAAGAAACTAAGAGACTCCACTAATCCAGTACACAATGTTGTTGGGTTTGTTTGGTTTGTATTAATGGAGTCATTTTAGAAGGAAAAACCATGTCCTAGGACCTGTTCCTCAATGTGTGTAGTTTTGCCTAAAACCCTCCACTTCGCAAAACTGACATTACATTAAGTATCTCAGCACAAGATATACCAAGGGGTACAGTGACTGCACAAGCTGTGGGAAAGATGAGGAATCATAAAGCATGAGATGTTATCTTGTTAGCAGCATGGCCAAAGGAATCTAGCAAGAGCATTTTCCACACAGAGAAGGCAGCACAGATGGAAACAGGCAAGGTCTTTCTTTAAAAAAATGTATTATTGTGAGCCAAGAATTGGTATTCCCAGTCCTAAGAGAAAGGAGTTTTTTGAGCTGGATCCATGACAGGTATGATGACACAGAACATGAAATACTTCAGCAGAGAAGGCTCTGGGGGTAGTATTTCACAAGATGAAGTGTGGCCAAGAAGGGAGGAAACTAGTAGAGGGATGCAGAAACAGATCATACAGCAAGAGAATTGTAGGTTCAAGAAAACAGGTTATGAAGCAACACTGCAATTTGATCCAAACAATGCAACAGGAGCTTTGCTAAGGACAAAATGGAGAAGATTTGTACTGCAGAGGTGAAAAACAAGCACTTCTATTTTTTTTTTTTTTTAACTCAGGAAAGAAAAAAAGAAGAAGCAATGAGACTTTAGTAGACACACCTAGAGCCAACAAAACTCAATGACAGTGATCCCACTCTTGAAGTGAGGCATTGACATGAGCACCTCGTTGAACTACGAATCGTGAGACAAGAATTGGCATTCCCAGTGCACCACAGAGCAGCTAACAGACAAATGACTTGGACTAGAATCATTTAAGTCTGATAACTGCAAATCCCTATTGTCAGCTCAACAAAACAATTCTGTCAATTTGTAAGTGAGATTCAGTAAGACTGACTAAATATACTTGAAGCTATTGATAAAAGAAGATTTCATCGATAAAAGCTTTTCTTGACTAAGAAAGCAAAACAAATAAGTAAATAAAATCATGACAGGCCACGCAAAATGTTCTGCCTCATATAAGGTTAGGGTATTTTCACTTCATTTCACCATACCTACTCAGCATTGTAACGTGTATGCATCCCACTGTTACAAACTGCACCTATCTTCAGAAAGACCCGTCAGTCTTTAAAGATAGACTTCTAATACACAATACCTTTGGCATAAAACTATTAGCATTTATGTCATTGCCTTCTTTCAGTGTTGAGACACGGCAGACATGACTGCATAAGACCAATTTGTATGAAATGCACCTTAAAAAAAACAAACAACTTTCTAAAGAAATGAAGACCAAGTCAGTTTGATTTGCTTACATTCAACAGAACCAAACACCACGATCGATCAGTCACACAGGTGTTTGAAACCTCATTTCAAGTCAGCACTTACATGATAATGCAACAAGCAGTAATTCAGATTCAGGAATGTAGCTGTAACATGCTAACTGATACCCACAAGCATTTGGAGCACACAATCAGTAGGCTTAATCTTATTTCCACTGGTTTTGATGGAAGTGAATGCTGTCTCAGCAGTGAAGGCAGCAGAGTTTGGCCCCAGAACATTACTCACTCAAGGCTAGATCCAAAGCCTATGGAAGCCAAATCCTTGTATTAATTGTACTGTAATGCCTGAGCTGACATTTACAAGCCCCTCAAACCCCACAGCCCCATTTCCCATTCGCTTATATTGCCATTTCTTATACCATTCAATAATAAAAACATCAATGAACAAACCATTCAACTCAGATAGAACTGGTCAGTAATGACAGCAGAAAAACCAGACTCCAGAAAATAACCAGACAGAAAAATCCTGGATAAGATCCTTAAAAATTATCTTTAATTGATGCCAAGTATGAACAGATGAACAAGTACAGAAGCAGGTAAAATTGCATAGATGAAAACTATGCATTTCAAATAGTTCAAGAACTCATAACATTAGATGTTATAAAAATTGTAAGTCAAACAATTTCACTACTGGAAGTAAAATGAGCTGTAATGTGACAATGAAGTACATACTGGACCCAAAGTGTAAGCGATTTGTAAATGGTGGAAATAAATACAGCTGTGTCAGCGTAAATGCTTTGTTGCCCTGATGGTGCATTTTCATATGGGGACTATTCAGTTTATATACTTCACATTGGTAATATTTTTCTTTAAAATCAGAGGTATGTCTGAGAGGTCATATACAGTTCTATTGACAGCTGTTTTTTATTCATTTCAAACCGACATACTGCAAAAACAATGGTTTACATGGAAAGGAAAATAAGATTTCATCTTAGCAGGTTATAGGTAAGGGTTTGCTGAATTTAGTCATAAAAATACCATTTTTACTTTTGTACAAAAGTAAAATATACATTTGATCCCAATTACATTATAGAAATGTCACTGAAACAATAACATGGATCAAAGACTGATGCACCTAAAGGAACTGAATGCAGCGTCTTCATTTTATTATAGAAACTAGAAATGGAAGATGGGGTTTTTAATGACTTGCAGTGACATCTGCCAGAGCCTGTGAACAGGTGAAATATACAGAATTACACAGATATTAACAGATACTTTGAGACAAATCTCAGGTAAGACCTCAGGTTCATTTTATTTCCTTTGAAAATATCAGAGCATGCTATGCCTTGACAGCATAAATTGTTGACCTCACCAGTGGCAAGTTCTCCTGTACTGAGTGAAACAGTGAACACCCTGAAATTTCATTTTTGCAGATACGAGTACTGACACCTTTAAGAATACTTGATAAGCATTTCAGGAAAAATAATTTCTCTACACCTGTTTAAGTAAAGCCAGAACAGAAAACAGAAGAAGAAACTCAGCCTGAAGTAAGTCCAACAAAAACTGAAATGTAGGTCCCTGGTTAAATCATCTCAGAAAAGGAGCCTGTTTCAGACATGCGATGGGCAGGCCTGGAACAAACTTGCCGTGTTGTGCAATTACAAGGACAGCTTTCCAATTCCGTCCAGTTTTGTGGAGGGTAAATCACACTTTGGAGCTGGTACTGCATTCCTGCTAGTCTGAAATTACTGTGATGATCAGGCTGCTGGAAGCCTACAGGATCAGACCATTCCTCAAAAAGCTGCAGTACTTTCCTCTTCTTCATGTGAGGGAAATGAATTAACCCAGAATGGCACCCCTCTAAAAACAGTTATCAAGCTAATATTTGGAAATGAATAAAATCTCCTCATATATTACATACGTATGCAGAAGATCTTATTCTAAAATACGACTTTCCACCTTTTTCTAATAAATTTCAGATGTTCCTGTCCTAGTGTTTATTTTATTTTGGTTAATATATGTGCATGTGAGAAACAGCAATGTCCAAGTGTGAACTGTAAAAGGGTGAAACTTGCCCTCAGCTCCTTATACTTAAAAATAAGCAGTTTTTTATGTTTCACTTGGGCTTCCGCTCTCATAACAGAAACAAACTTTCTGTACTTCTGTCTAATGAAAACAATTGTCCCTTAGTAAAAAATTTGTCAATAAAAGTTGCCACTGGTCCAGTTATTAATTTGGACCAATGCAGCCTCTAACGAATGATACACAGCTGATTTGCTAAGAAGTAAAATTTTGTCTGATCCCTGAAATCTCTGCTTGGGCAAAATCACTGCTGAAAACAAGAGGACTTTTGCTGAATTTTGTCCTGTCTCTAGTGCTCTGTACTGCCTTTCAAGTGCTTGTTCACGTGATCAACAGAACATCAGGTTAAGCATCTGCACAGAGACTTTGCAAGTGGAAATTAACTTCCTTGGGCCATAATCATTGTCAGCTTCCCAGAAGGTAGCTGGGATGGAGTCTCCTCACACCTCATATGTGTAAACCAGGAACAAAGAAAGGAAATCACTAGAATTGTTTCCAGGAACAGTAAGCCAAGCTGTGAATTTCCAGCACTCAGGTACCAAGAGTTTTGTAGCACATGGCCACACTCCACCCAGCCATCCTTTGCAGAATAGGGCCAGTTCCATTACATTCAATGATTGCTAAAGACTTATCTGTCTGAATGAACTTGTGAGGCAGATGAGGTAAACTGCATTAAGCCCCATTGTGTTCAGAATTAAAGCAGCCTTAATTCAATTCAGTTTACTTTCCTTCCAAAAAGAATGACTCCAAATCAGATTAAGGTTGCTTTTATACTGCAACAGAATGTCCATGCTGGGCTTTAAAGCAGTTTAACAAATCTACTTTACATACACACCTTTCATTAATTCGAATTAGCTTTCCTGGAGTCCCCAGTGGAGATAAGGCTTAAGAGACTCCAAGCAGGGAATCTGCATGGCTTTGCTAGGATGCTGTGAACTCATGCCCTGGCTTACTGCACACCAACTCCCTCGTGAAGACAAGTGAATCCAGTCCATTGCAGAGCTGCCACACAGAGGATTTGAGCTCTTGGCAGCCTGGCAGCAACAGCTCAGTTGTGTGAAGGAAGGGGATACTGAGCCTTTTGTTTTCACTCTCCCCATTGCTCCTCCACCTCTTCCCTAGAGCTCTACAGATAAGCACGGTAGGATCAGATGGGGAATTGTGGCAGTGACACCAGCCTATGGGATTCCTGCCCACTGCTTCTCCATTCCGTTCCTGCCTCGTGCACTGCAGTGCGCTGCTGCCTTGCTTAGGCCAGATAACTTCCCTCATCCCCTTCACTGAGTGGGTGAAGAAAAAGCTGTGTGGGGCAACTAAGCAGCACAGAGAGGCGTAGAGTTGTGTGTGGTAAAGCAGGCTTGGGTAGTGACTTCTGGTGCTGGAGTAGCTGCCTCGCCTCATCAAACTACAGCCCAAGTAAGAGTGACGTATCTACTGGTTCCTCTGTCCAGCATAACATGGGCACCGATTCTGGGAGGTCCCTACCAAATGGATGAAGATCTCTTGATTCTTTCAGAGATGCACGAAACTGACCATCAGCTCATTTCCAGTCATAACCAACCCATATTGCCTGTGTGTGGCTAAAAGTAACAAATGCTGAAAGGGAAAGGGGAGGGAGGGAGGGAGCTTACTGGTAAGAACAGGCAGTTTGTTAAGTGCACCTTCATGTCCTCAAAGACATTTCAGCACTCAAGTGTTATGGGAAAAAGTGCGTTTTTTTGGTGGTGGTGGGTTTGGGGTTTTTGTGTCAAACTTGTTGAAACCACATGCCTATGCTACAAGAGGTTAATTCTTGTAGTCCACATGTATTTAGATCCTTCGCAGTGAGCTATAAATGGACAAAGCAACATTCAGGCTCCCCAGACCACCCTGAGTCCTAATGATCCAGCCCGGTGTCCTGGCAAAGAAAAATTGCTGCATGCAGCACTTTACTCTTTATACATGCAGAATGATTGCAATTCTGCTCATTAAACCAAGGTGTGCAAATGCACCTGTGGCAGAAGTTTTTACCAAAGTGAGGCCTCGTTTCCCAAATGCTACTTTCTGATAATGAATCCCTCAGTACTGAATTGATTATTGCTGTTTAGTTTAGTCAGTTAATTGTTTTATAAGCTGAACGCAGCATTCAAGTCCATTTTGACATGAGAAATCATATCCTTGAAATCAAGAGTTTGGGAAGATCAGGAGCACTAGAATTTAGTAGGGAGAGAGGTGCACAGTGGGCAGGGGCGTGAGCGGGGAGGGGAAGGAACCTTTGCAACATCTACCTAGAGGACGTAATGCCCTGTTTTATCTGACGCTTTGCATTTCCTGCAGAAGTTAGAGCTCCCTCAGTTCTTGATCACTTTCTCATCGTTAAGATTATCAGAAGCCACACAGTGAGAAATAAAGTCAAGTCTTTCTGGAAACCTGGCAGGTCAGGCTTGTGCGTAACTGCAGTTAGGGTTTGGGGTTTTTTTATTCTAAGTGCCTTGATTTTATATACATGTGTGTCTGCACATGTGTGAGACACACACATACACAAACACACATATATATTTATACACATATAGACATATATCAGAAAGATAGGGGAAGAAAGGATCTGTACAATGTGGAAGGAGAGTGTTCAACAGCAGTTGGCCACATGCTAAGTGCAGAATGAAGATCCTCAACTTTGCCCATTTGAAAAATAACGGTTAGTGCCTACAATAGCTCAGTTCACAGATTATTATCTTCCGGGGCCTAGCAATCAAGGCTGGCAAATTGCAGAGGATACCTTCTCCCAGTGTTGCTTCCTTCACCAGGTGATGGTGGAAGTACAGTAAGTTTAGGGACCAGAAAGAAGAATATGGCTCAAAGGATCTGTGATGGGATTTAAGACCCAACAGACTGCTGACATGGGATGGAGGAGGCAGGGATGGGAAGGCACTAGAAAGCCTCTCTCAAATACCTGCTGGGGAATCCAAGGAAAGGAAAAGCATGGCCCTGCAATCTAGTTGCCTGACTGGGCAATGCCATAGTTCATGCTGGTCCCTACCTCCTCCTGCATCCTGCCCTGCTGGGACAGGCTACCAAAAAGCCACCTCAGAGAAAGGAAGGGCAGATACAGTGATGGCAGCAATGTCTCTATAAACAACCTAGGGAAACTTGAAGTCTTGCATAAACACAACTCTGAGGTATTTGGCAGAAGCAAATGCTGAGCCCTGCAGCATCGGACTAGGAGGGGAAGGAAGGTATCCCATGGGCGCTAGTGGTCTCTGCCCGCCTCTTCAGTGTCCCTCTCACTCCCACTTGCTCGCTCTTTCTCTACCCCCTTCTGTGGTGTGCCAGGAAGCAGCACAGAACACTCCTGACAGTGTGTTGGTGCCTTGCCCTTTCCTTCGCTATCTCTGATCAGCTCAGTTCCTGGAGGCACTTTCAGCAATTTGGGGGATGTAAGATAAAGGCACTGTGCAACTACCTAAATCAATCTGTTGAGTCTCTTCAGTGAGTTTTAGGGGAATACAAAAAAGTCTCACCTAATGACTGCAAAAGAAACCAGCTGCTGCAATTTGGATGCATATAATAGATAAGTTTCATTTACATTCTGAGAATGCACCAAAAGCATGCATCTGCACCTTTCAACTATAAAGGATACTAGGTTTTAGGTGTTGCTATATATAACTTGACTTCTACATGTTCCATATAGCTTTCCCTTAAAGGGATGGGCATGTTCCTTTCCGACAATGCCTGGACAAAAGCCAACACCTTTCCCTGAGCAATGCAGGAAAACAAACAGGTTTCTCTAATCAGTTCATTCAGGCCCTCAGTCTATCAAGCACTTTTTTTAATTTTGTTTTTATTGTTATTATTGTTATTATTATTATTGAGTTCATGCATTAATTAATTCAAGTTACACCTTAATCAAATAGGCCATAATGCTGAATATTTTAACATGCTTTGATCTCCAAAAGTTATTGTTCCCATTTGACTAACATACGCACTTAAATACAGTACTTTAAATTACTAGTCAATGATTTAATAAATTACGGAGTGCACTTCTGGTGAATGCAAATCAAAAAGAAATAGAAAAGAAAAAAAAGAAAAAAGAGAGATAAAGGACCTATTTTTAGAAGATTCAGTTCAAACGAAAGCTTATCCGCTATTGTCTGAGGTAACGTTTCAGGCATGCGATTATAAAATAAATAATATCAAATTCAAACATGCTTATATTAAACTCCATTGTGCTATCTTGCAACAGAGGGGCTTAAAGTTTTGCATCCAGTTCTGGACAGGGGAAAGGAAAGGTGTGTTTAAATCATCTGCATGTGAGAGAACTTAGCAGCATTGCAGATGTTTGTTTGTTACTTCCCTTTTAGAATAGTTCTTCTATGGACAGCAAAAGAGACCAGGCTTAAGTACGTTTTTAAGAAGGTGCTGTGTGGATCTGTAGATTGGAAGTATGGAATCTTTCACATCGGGGGCAGAAGGAAAATTGGTGTTCCTCCACAAAAACCATGGCAAATACCTGCTGCAGGGTTTTGCTAATCTTTTTTTATTGTTGTTATCTGATGCACTTTCTTGCGACTGTGCAGTTTCAGAGAGTATTTTTACTGGAATCCATGCATATGCTTTATAGCTCTAAAAACTGTCTTGCTTAGTTTACGTTAACTTCATCAAAAAAAAAAAAAAAAGAAACGGGAGATAGGAGAGGAAAAGTTTAGGTCTAGAATCATACAGCTTCAAACTAAATTAATTCAAATGGTTATCACTTACAAGGTGGAAAATGCTTTTTAAAAATAAACAAAATCTTATCTTTCATGGATCCTGGAAGCTTCATCGCTGAGCAGAAATTCGTAATGCAACAGTGCATTTACGAGGTAAATAAAGCATTCAAAGACTATCAGTAAAGCATCTACAAAGTGTGACCGTGTCACTAAAGTCTTCAAGCTGTGAGTGGGGATTTTGGATTTTGTTTACACATCAGTCAGCAGCTTGCTTTTATTAACACAGTTTTGGTTGGCTACAGTGCAGTTGCCAGTTCTGAGATTAGCCTCTCTAAAATTGTCTATGCTATTATTCATATCCTCTTCGATTTCCATGTACTCAGATTTGCTGATTGTGGAGGAGCTGCGGCGACTGAGATCACTGTCAGATGCTAAGTTAGGGGAGCTAACGTGAAGTAACTGAGCCTGTTCTTCCCCTTCTGTTTCTCGGTGGTAGAAGTAGTTGAAGTTGGACACGATGACAGGTACAGGCAGGGCAATTGTCAGCACACCAGCGATGGCACACAAGGAGCCTACGATTTTGCCTCCAATTGTCACAGGGTACATGTCACCATAGCCCACAGTGGTCATGGATACCACCGCCCACCAGAAAGCATCAGGGATACTTGTGAAATGAGACTCAGGTTCTTCAGCCTCAGCAAAGTATACCGCACTAGAGAACAAGATCACCCCAATGAAAAGGAAAAAGATTAGTAAACCTAGCTCTCTCATACTTGCTTTGAGGGTCTGTCCCAAAATCTGGAGGCCCTTAGAGTGCCGGGAGAGTTTGAAGATTCGAAAGACTCTTACCAGTCTGATGACTCTCAGGATGGCCAAGGAGGTGGCCTGCTCTCCTTTCTGAGTCCCCTCCCGCTCGGCCATCTCAGTGCCCAGGGTGATGAAGTAAGGGATGATGGCCACAATGTCAATGAAGTTCATGATATTCTTGAAAAATTCAGTTTTGCTGGGGCAAGCAAAGAAGCGCACCACCAGCTCAAAGGAGAACCAGATGATGCACAGGGTCTCCACAACAAAGAAGGGATCTGTGAAAATGTTGGATTTGTAGACCTGGGTGGTGTTGTCAGTGCGATGCACTGTATACTCCTTGTCCTCCTTCAGCTCAGGTAATGTCTCTAGGCAGAAGATCACGATGGAGATGAGGATCACCATGACCGAGACTATTGCAATGACCCTTGCAGGCCCAGAGCTCTCTGGGTACTCAAAGAGGAGCCATACTTGGCGCTGGTACTCCCCCTCTGGCAAGGGTCTCTCCTCATCTTTGATGAATCCTTCATCTTCCCGGAACTTCTCCATGGCCTCCTCACCCAGCTCATAAAATTTGATCTCCTCTGAGAACATGTCCAAGGGCACATTGACCGGCCGGCGAAGCCGCCCCCCAGACTGATAGTAGTAGAGGATGGCATCAAAGCTGGGCCGATTCCGGTCAAAGAAGTACTCATTGCGCAGGGGGTCAAAGTACCGCATGCGCTTCTTGGGGTTGCCCAGCAGAGTGTTGGGGAACTGGGCTAAGGTCTTCAGCTGCGTCTCAAAGCGTAGTCCAGCAATGTTTATCACTACGCGCTCACAGCACTCATGGTCATCGTGGGCAGCAGGCTGGTAGCTATCTTGGGGGTGGCCAGGTAGCGCAGAAGTCTCATCCATGTTCTCTCCAGCCATCACGGTCATGGTGGCACGCGGGAAGGGGGACCCAGGGGCAGGGGAGGAGAAGTGAGGGAGAGGGGCTTGAGCGTGAGTAGGAGGATGGAGGAGAGCAGAGAGCCCAAGGGAAGTTCAGTGGAGGATGGGGGGTGGCAGGGGGAGGGAAGGGTCAGAGTCTGCAGAGAGGGATGATGACTCGGGATCGACAGCTTGCGGAAGGGATGGATGAGAAGCCTAAAGCATGGAAATATCCGAAAGGGGAAAGGAGAGGTGGGATGAAGGGAGAGGCATCAAGGGTGATGGGAGGGTGAAAAAAGAGGGGAGAAGTACCTTTAGGGGGGGAAGAGGGCAGGTAAGGTGAGGGGTTCTGTCCCGCAAGCCAGGAGGCTTGAAGGTCTATGGAGTGCACCCCCAGGCTGGGATCCCCTCCCCAGCCGTTTCCTTTTGCCTTTAACTCGATCCGTCCACTTTTCTTGCCGACTCGGCCATCGCTGCAGCTGCTGTCACGAAATTACCACACACACACACCACACACACATACACACAAACAAACACATAAATAAATAAACAAATAAATCACGGGGCGGCTAGGAGGCGAGTCCTTGCAATGCCAACTCAGCAAATTTCCATCGCCTGCCCCCCCCACTGCCCCGGTCCTCCGCTGGTGCTCTGGGGAGGGAGGGACGGAGATGCTCTGCTTTTGAAGCTCACTCGCAGGATGGAGGCTGTCAGGGAGGAGAGAAACATAATAAACCAGCCTCCAAGCCTCACCACACACACACTCTCAGGCGCAATGGACTGGCTTTCACACCAGCAAGAACACCCCGCTCTGCCCACTACGGCAGCACGTGTGGAGCCCTACGCATTCCCACACAGCCCTGGACACGCACCAGGGCATCCAAAGGCAAGAAGGGGCCGATGTGGACCCTGCGGTGCCCTGAGCGCATCGGGAGGGCTTCCCAGGCAACTTCGGCAGGGTCAGCTCCTGCGGTAAGTCCCCTGACCGCCACGCTCCCCACTTCACAGACGGTGGAGACTTAGCCGAGCACTGACAACTTCATCACACCGGTCGGGGGGGGTATGGGGAGGGGGAGCAAAGCATCTCTCTTGTTTTGCAGCAGCTAAACACAACTGAGAGAGGCGAGGGGAGGGAGATCGACATCTCAGACCCAAACTGTCCAAAATAGAGCCAAACAGCACGGGGGGGAGAAGGGGCTTTTCCTTACCTGCTCCGAGTGAGATGCGCTGGTCAGGAGTAGGAGCCAGTGCCGGAATGCGTCAAGTCGCCTCGCAGCAGCATCCAAAAAACCCAAACCAAAACCAAAACCGCAGCGGCAAACTCAACCCTCCTCCTCCTCTTGTGCCCCTCTTAATAATACAGCGATCGCTTTACAGGGCTGCCTGCGAGATACTGAAATATTCATACACCGTCTTAGGCTGCACCAAGGGCGAGTGGGTTTAATTAGTTTCTGCCGAGAACCGCAGTGGGGGGGGTGGGGGGGGTTGCGTGGAAAAGAGTGCAAAGTACCTTTTTCAAAAGGCTTGAGTTAGTAAATAAAACCAAGGAGTCCGAGATAGCTGCTGGTTCTCTTGCTCTCTTCCCTTAAGATAGCTGGAAAAGGAGCCGGGCGCTGGGCAGCGGCGGCTGGGGGGATGTGAGAGAGCCGCAGTCCTGCAGCCGCATCCCCGGAGTCGATCTTGGCTCGTCCCGGCAGCAGCAGCAGGAGGAGGCAGGAGCTGGACGCGCGCGGCAGGAGCGAGAGGGCTGCTGAATGCAGAGGAGCGAGGGGCAAACTCGAGCCATTTCTTGACGCTGCAGTATCAGCAGAAACCTGAGAGCTGTTTGGTGCAGCTCGGGGAGCGGGAGGGCGGGGGGACGGGACCGGAGGGAGGAGGGGGAGGCACGCTGCCCCCCGGGCCGGCCACCCCCGCCGCCGCCAGCGCGGGCCCCGCCGCCGCGGCACGCTGCGCGCCGCGCCCCCGACGCAATGCAGGCGGCGGCCCCGGCCCGCCGGCCCCGGCCCCCCGCTGCGGGACACCGCGCCATCCCAGCCCGGGAAGCGGGGGTTGCGGGCAGCGAGCGGGTCCCGGGGAAAGGGGAGGGGGTGCCCAAGCGGCCCGGGCAGGTGCGCGGAGCACCCGCCCCCGCCGCGCAGAGGGGCGGCGGGGAACGAGTCGTGGCTTTTCCCCGCCCGACGCCCCCCTCCCCGCCGTCTCCCCGTCTGGTGGGCGGCTCGGCGCTGCCCGCAGGCCCACGGCGGCACCTGCAGAGGCGGCGGCCGGGGTGCTGCAGGGCGATAGACATCCCGCACGGAGCGCGGTGCTGCAGCCGCGGCGGGCGGCGGCTGCGCCTGCAGTACCCGCAGCCCCCGTGGTGCGGGGCCGGCCCGGCACGGAGCGGAACGGAAGGGCTCGGCACGGGGTCCGGGTGCTGCTGCCGGCCCCGGTCCCGGCCCCCTGCCTACCGTGCGCTCGGTACCGGACGGGGCCGCGCAGCCGGAGCCTGCTGGGCATAGTGGTGGAGGCTGGATCCCGAGTGCTGTGTCTGAAATTGGGAGGGAAGAGCTAGTCGGCAGGCAGCGTGTTACAGGGAAATTGCCCTTTCATGCTGCTTTACCCCGCTGAATTCATGTAATTGATGAATCACATAACTTCGAATGGAGAAGACCCATTATGTCATCAGCTTCCCTCCCCTGCCAGTGCAGGATTGTTCCCTACGGTATATGATCACGTACATTATATAAAAGCCTGCTGCTCACTTTGTCAGAGCGGGAGAGGCGATCAAATACAACCTGGGCCTGTGTAATTTGAAGCACTCCAGAGCTAAGTAACACCAAGTCCATGTTTAACAGACCTGGTCTCATTAGCTTTCCACTGCATAATACATTATCTTCACTTAAGATCACCACCTTGGCAGTCCAAAAATACTTAACTACCTGACCTCACACACGGTTTCTGTCTCTTCTTCCTTTCCCCTTATTTACCCCCATGTTTTGTTGTTTTAGGGTGGGGTTGTTTTGATGGTGGTGTGGTTTGGGTTTTTCTGCTAGAGTACAAACCACTGTAGCCCTAGCTGTGCTGTAATCACAGCTACTTTGCATGCTGTGTTCACCAGCCCTGCGGGAAACAAAAGTGCAAAGAGAAACAGATTTCCTGTCTAGCCTGGTATATGGGTTTTTTGTTTGTTTTTCAGTGAGTGTCACATATGCTGAAAGCTTTTGTGATAAACTTCTGGTGAAGTTCTGAGCAAGAGAAAAGTCTTTCTGCCACTCCTGGGTAAAAGAATCAAAACACTAACTAAAAAGAGAGAGTCTTCTCCCAGTGAAAATCATAATCACTAATTTTCTGATGGTTCAGCAGCTCAGCACCAGCACCCAGCCTTGGACCCAGCAGCTCTAGACCATGTACAAACTAAAGCCGCCCCACTCCCCAACCCCCCCCCCCCAAAAAAAAAAAAAAAAAAAAGGCAGTCCCATTGCCTAAGCTAACGGAGCTGTTTTTCAGCCCTTCAAGAAACTCCGCTACAGCCTTTGACTCAACATCCTCTTATGGCAGTGAATTCCACGCCTGGATGACACGCTGCACAGAGCTGACTGCAAAGTATTCAGAGAGCTCTGCATTCAGTGCGCTTGGAACTGCTTTGCAGAAATAGCTCTGTGAGCTAGCACTCGCCCGGCTCTGGTGCAGTACCGTATGCCCCTGCGCTAGTTCAAAGACAAATACATAAGCTCAGGAGTGTGATGAAAGCACAGACCTGACAGTCAGAGGCCTGAGTTCAAGGTGCTGTTCTGCCCTTGATTTCCTCCATGATTGCAGGCAAGTCTATACATTCTGCTTTTGTATCTCTAAAACAGGACTAAAAGTGCTTCCGTTGCCTGTCACAACTGCTTAGGCTGTTTGTTCCTGAGGGCTGTCTTGGCACAGCAGGACCCAAATCCTCACTGGAAGCTGTGGGTACACCAGTAGCAGGGGAAAAAAAAAGCAGCATTTGTTTTCACATTACAAAGTAGCAAAAGGGCAAACTGGGATATTTCCACCCACCCCCTCATTTTGAATAGCTCTGAACTCTGTGAATTCTCATTGCAGCCTAACTAACATTACTCATGATCAGTCGTGCTGGAAGGTAGATACCTTTCTAATAAAAGTGGACTGTTACCCATAGGGTCACTCAAAATCTTAAGGTACATAGGCTAACGAGCAGTAAAACTAGGCCTTGCACAGAGGTCATATGTTACTGTGCTAAGTGGCTTGAATTAAATGTTGAGAATGGAAGGAGACTCCAACTTGCTGCCAGATTTGAAGTCAGGCTGCTGTTACTTCATACTTTATATGTTACAGAAAAAGGCCAGCAGCAGTTGAGCTGCTAATCCAACCCAACAGTCAAACTGAGAAGTTCTGTTTAGGAACCAAAGTTTTCATAGGGAAAATACAAGTTGCAAACATTCGAAAGCCCAAGTTTGTGTGGCAGTAGGTCTGGTGGCACAACAGAAATGGCGTTCTCCCTCCGTGATAACTGTTCACTATGAGGAACACTTCCACTTGAGCTCCCCCATGGAAAGTGCACAGCATGGTAGTGTGGGTCAGCAGGAAGCAGGTGGGGAAGCGTTCTGAGCTGCACAGCTTGAGGAGCTTTGCTGCCATCTTTGATGGCTGCTGATGTAACTTCTCGTAGGCAACCAGAACTGATGGACTCCTTGTGTCAAAGGTAGGTCAGCACAGCAAAAGCAGAATCATTTCTGCAAGTTCAAAGATTTACCTTGCAGCAAAAGCTGTAGGTTCTCAGAAAACAAAAGATTTTGCCTGGTGTGGAAGAACAGAATTATTATTTTTTAGAGACAGAAAATCAAATTTTTGATTAAAAATCTCAGTGTATTGTAAGGATTAAAGAAAAGTTGTTTTGAATGACTGAATATTTAGCTGGATTAAAAAATAACCATCGGTTTTACGCAGTCACTGTCACCAGGGAACCTGGAAACTACTGGTTGAAATCAATGGATGCAGAAGCGGAGTGGATTTCCCAGCATGACACCATTCAGTTCTTGTAATACACAGCCAAGAAGTCAACTTTAGGAACACTGAAGTTTCTTTTGTGTGAGAACATTTGCAGGGCGATTCCAGCTTATAGGAAAGATGCTTCAACAAAGCTGACACATATCTAAAGAAAGCCCCCCTCATACAGCATTTCTACTTGAACTGCCCAGGAAAGAATCAGAAAGTGCTGGTCCTTAAAGCACAACAAGTCTTGTTTTGAAACCCCAAGCTGGAGGCTGAAGACAGAGTGGGGGTGACTGAAGCATCATCATTAGTTAAGTTTTCTAAAAAAAAAAAAAAAGTATGGCTTACTAAATCATGGCATTTCAGGGTACACACAGTGCTTGAGTAATCTACTATAGTGTCTTGGATTACAGCTATCCCACTGAATCAGAGCCAGATATAGCCCTAGCTGGGCTGCGAGATCACCTGCAATAGAATTCCAGAAACACTCATTAACAGCAACATTTGACTGCAGTAATGGAACTTAAAGTTTACAGTGATGATTTACAGTTGAGGCTATTATGAGGCCAGTGGACAGATACAAGCTCTTGGTAGGTTGCTGTGAAATACAGCACACTATCACTTGGTCTTAGGATAAAAGACACTCAAAAAGTGCACCCATCACTAAGCAAGCCATGCAGTAAGCAAAGTACACCACAAGAATACCTTCAGTTTGAGAGAGCAGAGGAAGAAATCCCCATGGGCCCTTTTAGCTTTTCAAAAAACTGTCCCCCTATAGTTCAAGGAGACTGACACCTACCTCAAAAGCTGATTACGAACCTGACATTCAAGCTACCAAAACATGAAACTCTGTTGGCACTCTCAGTGTTACTGAGTCTCCCGGCCCAGTTATCCCGGGTAGGGGAAGATTCGTTGTTGTACCCGGAGTGAGATTAAGACACAAACAAGGTCAGATGCCGCTAACAAGGAGTGTATTTTTGGTGTAAGAAAATAGCAATAGGAGAGAGAGAAAATAGAAAAGAGGGAAAATTTAGCAAGCAGTCAGGAGAGAATTGCAAGAGATAGTCACCACCGTGGATTCAGCGGCATCTGGATGGTCCATAGTCTTGTAGTCTTCAGTGGGGAGGGTCCCTCCTCACGGTTTGGTCCCACAGTCTCTTATAGCGTATTTTTTGCTGACTCCTGCCTCCTGCGCACGCTGTCCGGTTACGCAGCTGATCCCATGGGGTGCACAGAAGTGACCACTTGCATGCTTTGGCAGGCTTGGGGGTCCTCTGTGTCTGGACCCCCCATGAAGTGATGTGATTGTTCTTTGTCCTTGATCAGAACTGGTCTCCAGAGGCTATTTGCTTCTTATCTGCCCAGTAGGCCATTTGGCCCTTATCTATTGAGGCCTGCAGGCAATCCTTCCTCCTCAATCCACCAAAAGCCAAGCCACCAGGAAGTTTCACAACTTTGTCAGCAAGCTTTGAGACAATCAGCTCAAAATAAGGTCTCTCACACTGAGGGAAAACCCTGTAAAGGAGAGATGTCAGACAGATAGATAGTTTAAAAAGAGCAGAGAATAAATTGGTGGCAGTGGAAAAAGAAATACAACAGGCATCTGCATAAAGTAAGAATCTGCCCTGATGCCAAACCAGTGTATATAGAATTGGAGAGCAGTCACCAGTCTTTAGCAGCAGCAGAAGTCAGGCTCAATTTGATGGATCAAATTCTAAAATATTCAGTGTTTCTGATGGGTTAGGACAGGATCTTGAACCAGATTCGTGATCACACTTATTTTTCGCACCTGACAGTGTGAATGCTGGGAACACGAGTACAGTGTTCCCATCAGAAACTGAAACGCACAGTAGAGGGAATCCCAGGCACCAAGGCAGCTGCTGATGACACTTTCTGCTGTAACTGAACGTGTTGAAGAAGAGGGAGTCCCCAGCCATGATTCCAGACTGTGACTGGCCCCAAGGAGATGCTGAGAACAGCATATTCGCCCAAGTGCAGATAAGCTGAAGCTTGCAGAGAACAGTGACCTGAGCATCTATGAATTTTGAGTGCTTCCAATTATACCTCAGAAACCTTAGAGCCACTATGGAAATATCCAGAGCAAAAGGATTTCCAGGGGTTCGTAGAGAAGGTAAACTACTAGATTCTTCTTGTTTATCCTCCTGCCTCTCAGGACACAAATACCATCTAAGCAGTTAACTCACAGAGGCACCATTTGGCAGCAGTCAGAGCCCCATGTGATGGGGTAAAGGCAATACAATGCAGGGAACCTGTCCCAAATTGCTATAATCCCCTGAAACAGACAGAGCCACAGAAAGGTTGGACCCACACTGCTGCAGACTCAGCACCTTGATCTCTTACTGGTGGAGCCCTGACACAACCAGGACAGAGTCAGATAAGCAAGGAGCCGCTGGCCCTGCGTAGGGGGGTGGGACAATCCCATTGTGTCACTTTGGGGCATAGCATAAAGATACATCACGAGCTCCAGCAAAAATAAAGCATGCTGAGGAAGTGCTGAGTGCTCCTGCAAGCTTGTCTGAGTGGGTTGATAAAGGTATTAAAACAGTTTGTACATAGAGTGTGTGGCTGTACTGTAAGGAAAAAGGACCACAGGCATCGCCTGTATGGTTACTAGGCAAAGGACTGGGTGTTGTTTGTGTGTGTGCACACATGTGCAAGATGGGATTTCATTTAAAGCAGGACAAGCAGTAATCCTTGCAGATATAAGAGCTGACATCAGAAAATGAATAACTTCATACCTAGGGATAGAAGTGCTTTATTTGAGACAGACTATCCCATTGGCCAGGCATCAATGTGCACTGCAGAGCATATAGGACCCAGCGTGACCTGTGTGCAGGGTACACTGATCAGTTATGATCATTCTGACACCCCAAGATGCCTTTGCAAATGGTCATTTTTAAGGACAGGAGACAGACAGTCTGCTTTCTGAGAGGTTACTCTGGAGGAAGCTCTGGCAAGAACTGATGAGGAGTCAAGCAGCGCCTTTCCACAATATGACATGCTTAACACACTCTGCTCTGACACGACTCGTAGCACACTGCAGCAGAATTTATGCGATTCAGCACTTAACAGGGCAGATTTCAGCACCAGATGTCTTGCTGTGGGTATCAAATATGAAAAAGAGCAAGAGCAAACAAAGTTGGCAGCATAAACAACAGAGGGACTGATAGCAAAAACAAGACAGTGAGGAAGAGATCCTTACCTGCCAAAGCTGGGCCACAGCAATGCTTTTTCCCTAAGACTAGGTGGGAAGAGAGGAATGCGTTGATTGAAGAAGACGGTGTGGAGGGGGGTGGGTTGCAGTCAAGCGGCTAGGCTTTAGAAGCAGTTACACTAAACTAGCCACTCACACTGAAAAAGGAAAACAGTCGTTTGTGGCTGCTGTTCAGAGTGGAGCAGGTAAGAAGACAGACAGTGAGTAGCAGCATGGGCAATGGCCAAAGGAAAGCAACTGCAATCTGGCAGGGATCATAGGTAGTAACTACACTGACAGGACAGTGGTAAAGGAAAACTGAAGACAGCTGCAGAGCTGGGAGAAATGACTTGACACAACCTGAGCAAAGACCAGGTAGGAGCAGGACCTCACAGAAGACATCAACACCAAGCTTCCTGTGCAGTGTAGCAGCACGAATGGGAAATGGGGAATAACTTGAAAGGTCTGGGGAAAATCAAAAGCCCTGCAGTAAGGGGCTGTTGGCAGGACTCAGGATCTGCAGCCTCAGCTCCAAGTCTACAAAAAGCTTGAAAGAGCCACTCAAGGACAGAAAATCCTGAGCAGATGGTTCAAGTCCCTGAGTCTATGGCACAGGGAAATGCTTCCTGCTAGTGTTGTCCTTCCATGATGAAATCTCCCAGTGCAGGTTGCTTTTCAGAGCTTCTTTGGCAGCAGGGGTTCCTTTTGCATTATTATCAGCATGCAGGAGAGACAGAAATGCCTACCAGGGTGTGTTTCAAAGGTGTACTTACCTTACAGCCTCAGTTTAGGGTTGCAGTTGTATGTCCTCTTTCAAGAATAGGATGTTTTCTTTCTGAAGTTCTTGCTGACCTCCTTGGCCAGAATGGTTGTTGTATACTGGAGAGACAGCTGAAGTGAAGCAGAAGCAATTATTTATATAAAAAGAAGGAAGTTGAATAAACAAAAATACTGGCAGCTACTGTGTATTAAAGTGAAAGATCCAGATGCTTTGAAGCCTTGTCCTCAGGTGATTGTAAGCGCTTCAAAATAATTCTAAGTCTTACCCAAAATGAAGGCAGCTGGGCACCCCTCAAAGGCTATCAGTCCATCAATGCCCAATCTTTTCTGTGCCTTGGGCACTGCTATTGTTCTAGCTTCTCAATCTTGCTTTTTTGTTTCTTGCCCTACTTATGTCTGGGCCAGGGTCTGTTTTGGACTCTAGAGGTTTTAGAACTATTCCTTTTCTGCAGGACTGGAGCCTCCCCTCTTCTGTGCTGTCTATGGCAGAAGGGAATGGTCTGCCTTCTGTTGCCTGTATTTCCTCAGTGCTTTGTTCAGTCATAGCACTCAAGTTCTGAGCACCTCTTTTTATGATTTATTTTCCCTTGAAGTCTCAGAATCAAGTCCCATGATGTTTAAAATGCCACTGAGAGCTTAGTGAGCACATTGCAGTAGGGCCATTACACTTCAGACAAATCTTTCCCTCCCTACATGGCAGCTTGCTGATTTATTTACAAATTGCTTGCTTTTGAATTTCTAAAGCTTTTGCCCCATTATGTCCCATATTTCAAATCCTTGTGCATTACGTTGAAAAAGAAAGGACATTCATCTGCATTACCTCCTGTCTGTGTCCTGTTGCCTCAAAGCAATAGTCCATGAGTTTGTATTCAACCCTGTACAGCAGTATTTTCTGACTTTAATAGTGTCTAAGGATTGGTCCCAGGATAATGATCCCATTGTACTGTGCGGCAGAGAAACACATTGCTAATGCAAGACATGCCAAGAAGAGCCTTTCAACAAGGTTAGATAGCAGTAAGTATGGCAAGATGTATGTGGTAGGGCAAACATAACAGCACAGTGCAAAATGTCTTGCCAGCAGCTACTTTAGAATGTTCTGCTAATCAAGGTGTATTATAAAAGGCAAAGGCATGCACTAGGATTCTTCACATCTGAGTTGGAATATCGAACCTCTGTTCTTACTCAATCTTGCTGAATATCTTCTTTTTCCTACACTCCAACAGATGCTTTGGAATCTGCCAAAGACAGTTCCCCAACAGGGTACTGCAGCAAGATAATCCTGGGTAAACACCTCAGCTACTGTGATGTATGGCGGGAGCCAGCACACCCACTCGTAGAAGGATGATGGGTCTCTGCCTGAAACCTGAAGGTGACCCTGTAATTGAACTGGCATACGTGCTTTTCAGGGACGCCCAATCCTTGTTCCACCCTCAACCCACTGGCTACCTTTATTCGAATTCATAGCTTGTCATTCAGTCATAACCTTTGGTTTTCCTTGTCCTCATCAGTACATAAACCTTATGCTTGCCCTTGTTCTCATAAACCAACACCTGGTCTACAGAACCTTCCATGAACTGGGGGAAGTCAAAGGCACCCAGCCTGGCTGCAAGAATATGTAATACCCACCACCCAGGCCTCCTGTGTCTTGGCATGTTTTATACATAGCAAATCCATTTCTTTTTCCACTGTGGACTTTTTAACCCAAATGTTTATAATTTTACAGCATTCACCGAGTGCCAATTACGTATCTATGGACAGATTTCAGGTTTCTTTATAAAAACTTTACCTGGGCCTGTATTAGGTCCCTGTATGTAGTTCTGTGAGGCCAACAACAGCAAAGCAGTAGAAAAGTAATTAATTATGACACTTTGATTGATGAAAAGAAATAGAAATATAATCACTAAGTCGTGATATTGCATGATATCTTTATCTGTAACACTAGGTCTGTGTTTGGATATCTTCTGGGGAGAAAAGTGGAGATTGAAAATGCATTGCATATACCAATTGAAGATGGTGAATGGTATAGGAAAAAAAAAGAGTAAACATAAAAATAAAGTATTTCAACATAAATCATTCTTTAGTTGGTCACCACAATTTATTAAGTTTATCACAAATTGTGAGTTTCAGATTAACAACAACTATACATTTTTTAGAGTTAACTTTATTTTAAAAAGGTCATCCTTTTGCCATCTGTAGGCACTTGTGACTATGCATATCTCATTGGGTTGCTACCTGCTGGAAAATGGAGTAGAAAAATGGAGCAGAAGTTTGTCCTTTCTGCTGCCAATTCAGAGGAAACAATCAACTGAAGGAGATAAAGGAGAATCTTCATTAAAGAGGAAGTGGTACATGGCAATAGGGAACACAAATCAAATTTGTTTGTGCCAAGATACACTTTGCCAACTAGCCCACGAAGGACTCTACTTATTTAGCCAGCAAGATGAACAATCTGTGAATTATAACTTAGAGCATTAAATTAATCAGAATACTGTTATGTGTTATTATAGCAGTGGTTGGAGGGGCCACGTGGGTGTGGAATCCTGCTTTGCCAAATGCCATATGAGCAGACCAGGCTGCTCTTTCATGCTAGCCAGGGGAACAGCAAAGAAATCCAGTGACACTACAAACAAGTAAATACAGAACAATCAAAGGAGCTATTTCATCACATAATATGAAAGTCACCACTGTATTGAGGACAAGCACAAGTCATATGTTCCTCTTAAGTCCTACTTAATCCCTGCTTTGAGGATTTAAAGGACATTCAAGTGATTCATAAGACCTGCGCATGTTCTCTGCACAAGAATGATTTTTGCCCATCATAGAGTCAGCTGAGCCATGGAAAATTCTGCAGCGGGTTGCATCAGTGGAATAATACTTCTGTGTTTAAGAAGGTCTGGCTGATGCTCTGTCTGACTGTTGCAGCTGTATCTTTAAACATCTAACACACTGATAATCAAAACTCCTGGTTTGTGGTGTGCATTGATTCCCCAGAGGGTTCTGGAAGTAATGTATGTCTTACCGGCATCATTACGCATCTGGCTGGGAAAATAACTCAAGGAGGATCTTTTACCAAAGTATCAGGCACCAGCTAGGAATAAAGGCAGGAGGTCTCTTCTGATAGGTCATTGATCTGATCCAGCATGGCAAACTTTCTGTTTTCTGGGAAAAAAAAAGCATAGATAAATGTCTGCTTGCTTGCTGAGAATATGGCCAATTGGGAAATGGGCCAAAGTCAGTAAGACAGTGCCTAAATGTGGCTGCTTTTGAAGGTAACAACCTAACTGCAAAAGATAGCTTCAGATACCTTTTGCATACTGCATGTGAATTTATTTTGCTTGGGTTTCTGGTTTATGCATCATTATGGTAATCTGGTATTGTTCCTCTTGCATATTTTTTTGCAGGCCCTTTGGCAGTGACTCTTGCATCTATCACAGCTCACTTTTGCAGCATGCAGCAGAAAGGAGATTATTCTGATCTATAATTCTGTCAAATGACACTCTTTAAGATATTTGTATAAGCTTATAAAGGTGAATTTATGCTTCTGGCTTTTACTTCTCTTTGTGTCTGAGCCACTTTGATGCATAATAATTGTTCAGTAAGAGGAAATAAGCAAGCACACCCACCCCACCCCCACTTGCTAGAGCCATGAGCTCTCAGACTTTCTTTGTAGGGGGGGCTGATACTTTAATTTCTCCCTTCTTAAAAGGAAAAAGAAAATACCTGAAGAATGTACATCTGACTTGAATATTGCATCCTACTTTTGGTAAACAGCTTAACAGGCAGGGAAACAGAAATTTAAACACATGGAGAGAAAAACTGCAGTGAGACAGTATCAGGCAAACTCCAGACAGAGCAATCTTTTGTTCACCCACAGAATAAATCCAGAAGTGGGTGGAGGAGTGCAGTCTCGCAGAGTCACTACTCTTCTTTGTTAGAGACAGCGTGGTCTTCGAGAATATGAAGGAATGCAATGTGTTTGGCAGCTTAAAGTGGTAGGTGCCAAAACCTAGATAAAATTGTAGAAGTCTGATGCTAGTGCTAGAACCCTGGTTCCCGTTTCTGTTCCTCAGCAGCAGTGTTAGCTCGGTCCAGACACTTTTCTTTCCCTTCCCATCTGCCATCTCGCATTTTCTATGAAGTAGACTGCAATTTCTCTGGAGGAAGAGTTCACTACATGTCCTTGTCATCTAACTCAGGTCACCCTGATCCTGTGCCAGTAGAAGAATACAAAACACTTCAGCTTGACACTCAGCGACACAGCTGGAAAGCTCGAGAAGGACCAATAACATGGATTGTTCCTCATGGAGCATGACCTCTGGGTCTGTCCAACTTTGATCACTTAAAAGAAATCTTTCCTAGATCCTGTCGTACTGCTTTCCCTACTGTGGTGTTCATTTCTGTTACTGAATAGCTCCCCAGCTGCAGCAGAAACTCCCACCACTCTGTCCCTGCTGAGAGGAAACAGTGCTTCCCCACCAGTAGAGGTGTTCTTAATGCAATTATGCAGATGGTAGTGCAGTACTGCCTGCTGCCAGGATGAGCCAGTTCATTTTTTCATCACCTGCATCTTACTACGAAGCTGCAGAAAAAGAGGAAAAAAACCCCACTTGACAGTTATCTGTGGCAGGTATCTCCTGTTGTGGGGTGCTTGAGCACCCCAATTCAAATAACTAAGAAATAAGCAAATGAAAAATTCTAGAGACAGCGTGCAGCTGGCCCTTATTGACATGGTTAACATAATCCTAAAGAGACTCTACAGAGTTAGGTAAAATTCCAACCACTGATTCTTAAACAACTCTTATTTTCCCATGCTCTTAACAGGGGAGGGGAAGAGCACGTGCCCTCAACACAGTATTTGAATGGGATATTTTCTTGAAGATCTCCAACTAGATGTCTGGCGTTATACCTTTCATATCTACTCTCTTCCCCCACTCTTATCACATCGTGTCTCAGCATTAGCCTGGCTTTTGCTGGACGGCAGCACATGATGTTGTAGAATTAAAAACTCGAGACTTTATCAAAGAAGTCTAAACAAACTTTTAGTTGTAGCAAAACCAAAAGCAACCTTCAAATGGGGAATCAGATGTCACACCAAGGAGTGCACAAGATATCTTTAGGCAACCTGAAACAGTAACTCTAAAGAGGGTGAGAACTACCTTTATTAGTTCCTTAGTTACCAGTGGAAAGCCTGTACTAGTGTAGAGATTTGCAAAGGGAAAAATCAGGGGTCATTTGCAAAATGAGTTCCTCCTTGAGTCAAGGACACAAATCAGTTCTACTCACCATGCTTTTTGTCTCTGCTTCAGATCTACGTTGCCCTGAACTTAACCAGCATCCCAGAAAAGTGATGCCTCTGGCCCTTTGATGTTTCCATCTTTCCAGTTACTTGAGGAGCAGCTGCAGCACACAGCCTTTACAGTTGCTGAGGCACAGCTGGGCCAGCACGTGCATTCCTTTTACACAGACCCTGGTGATATTATTCCACTGGATCCTTGTCTTGTCGTTGATTTTACATCTGGTGAACAAGGCAGACAATGGAGATATCACAGTAGTCCTGGGACTGGTCTCAATTATGTATTTCCTGATGAAGCTTCTGAAAATGACATTGAGGGTATTCTGGTATAGTGTCGTCTATACCAATGGTGGTGGAGCATGGTATTCATCGGACAGACCTGCCAACAGCAAAGCTGACAAAGATTGACTGTGGTGGTGCTGCCATTTCATATCAATATAACATTTCTTATTTCTCTCATCCTTCACATGCATAAGATACTGAGATGTGATGGGGTGAGTGAAGCAGAGGAGAGGTTACAAAGCTGGGGATGGTTATCAAAAAAGCAAAGAAAAATGGCAAGTATTTGAAGTAAATGTCTTCCCAGAACAGATGTGAAGCTACATATCTGAATTTTCTCTGTACAGCATGGAGTTGAAGAATAAATCCTGAAGACTAATTATATTTTGCTATATGCTTATTATTCAAACACTCGTAGTTATTTCAATTAGAAGTATCAACTATAATTTTATTTATCATTCCCTCAATATGTTTTTAATTACTTAAATTAAGGAAAACCAAGAATTTTCAACTAGCTCAGGCCCACACTGTGCTCAGTTTAGTATAAACTCATATTTTATGAAGACAGGAATGTCTAATTTTGTCTTGTGGAGCTAAGCAACATTTCCCATGGCCCACTGAATGTCTTCAAAATAACAGACCAAAGCTTCATACAAGCACAGCATCCTTGCCCTGCGAAACTCTGAATCTGTGTTAGAAACAGATACTCTAGGGTCCCTCAGTAATAATTAGAGATGGATGATTCTCTTCCCATTCCAAGACCTGAAGAATTTCACAGAGGTCCCTCTTCCTGCTCTTCTACCTTGGGTCCCTTAGGTAGGGCTTCTGCAGAAGAACCTGAGTCAAACTCTTAGTGCAGGGTAGAGCCATGGCCTCTGGTGGATTTGCTCCTCATTGAGGGTGCCAAAATGGGAAAAATGAAAAGGGTCAGGTAGTTAGGATATAGGTGTCAAGGAGGAGCCTCCAGCAGCAGGCGTCTTAGGAGAACTAAGAGACAGAGAGCAAAGTAAGGGCATACCATATGTTGAACTAACCTGGGGTTCACTCAGTGCTGGTTGTGTTCTATAGTGAGAGTTCCTAATGTGTATTTTGGCTGAATGGGAACCACCCCAAGTCCTCCAGTGTTTCAACCGTGCTCACTTGCTAGCAGTTTCTGGAGGAGAGGGTGTGTGTCTGTTCCCCTTGGCATTGCCTTAGCAAAAGCAGCTTTTCACTGGTAGCTTCAATTTTCAGCCTGTGGAAAGGATCCTACTACAACAACATTAAAGTAATTTGGGGATTTTGGCAATCCCCTTCATATTTTTTAAGTATAGATTTACGTTGATATTTTCAAAGCCTGATGTCTCTCTTTGAAGGTGTTGCAAATTTCAGCTCCTCCTTTATTTTTTATAGTTGAAACAGGAAATCTGTTGCACAAAGTAGTACATTTCAATTTATTTAGAATCATCATTTTCTAAGGGAGTTTGACAAAGTGTTTGAAGTAAACAGCATTTCTGCTACCATGTACAATAAATGCAATGCTATATTGTGAATCACATTAGGCAAAAGATAGCATCATTTCAGCATCCAAAATAAATACTCCAGCATTAAAAAAAAAAAAAAAAAAGGGAAATGCAAGCATCATAGCTGTAATAATTTTTATTACAGTTCATCAATATGCTATTCTGCATACTTGTGAAGCATCCATAATAAATTTTTGGTTTGACTTGAAAACAAAAAAAGATCATGCACACCATTTCTGCAAAGTCCAAGGGATTATTTTATATTTCCAAATACACAGAAAACTCAAGCCACCTGCAGCCAAAAGCACTTTTCCCAACACAATGGGATATAGGCTCTGCAGAATTTTCCCTGAGCTATGCTGGAGTTTTAACTCATGTGAATCACGGTTGTTGTGCCTGTGCAAGTCCATCCAAGTTTAGGATAATGTCACCTCCAGCTGGTCATCCTGCCCTCTGCCACAGAGTACTACCTAGATAGCAGGAATAGCAGGCAGAAGTGTATACCTAGAGCAAACTCACCTACCTTAGCAGTTTAAGTTGATATCTTGGCGTACAAACCAGAGAAGTTAAGGAAAGAGAGTGTTTTCCTGTGACACTTCTACTATGGGTGAAGCAGCAGCAGAAAGTCAGGGTGGACAGCTGGAGGCATATTTCAAAGCACTGCAAGTAGACTCTCCAAAGCTTCCAGAGTCCAAAACCATTTTATTTTCCTGAGCTGCAAGAAACTGCTGGACACAGAAGTCTCTGCATGGGTGAACACGGGCATTGGCCATCTGGATATAGATAAAAAGACAGTGAAAATTAGAGGATACCAGGCTTCAGTCACGGTGTCTTAGACAAGACTGTATGAAAAGAAGAAAGTATGAACAGAAATCTGATGATTAATTCTAAAGATTTACCAATTATTTCATGCATCAAATTTTGGCACAGTCCAGATACTTCGACCTCTTGGAGACAAGTTTTTTGCTACACATTTAGTGATTTTCAGACAATGAAGTTCTGTCTTTAACAAGTTTCCCACACACACAGTGGTCTGAGTTCCTGTCGCAAAAATGAAAGCAATCACACTAAAATGTTGTACGTTTATCTTTGTCAAACTACTTCTGTGTATTTTTCAGGCTTAAATAAAGGTGTCTTAAAAATATTACCTGTTGAAGGTAAAGCTAGCAATAGGTTCTGCATCATAAGCAATTCATGCTGACTGCATGCTGTGAATGCAAGGCTATCCTTTAGGGATATGTGTATACAATGGAAATGTACAGAGATGGAAATGAAAATAGAAAAAACCTTGAAGACCTATTTCATAAAAGATTTTCATTTGCACTTTTTTATCCATAGAGAGCGGTGGTGCTGAGTGAGTCCAGTGGCCTAAACTTAAATTGTACCTGCTACTATTTTGATGTGTTACATTTTCTATCTGTGACTTTCCCAAGTAGATGTTATATGTCAGAATTTCATTTCAAACACGGTTATTTGCTTTACCGTATTATCTTTTTCTAGTCAACATTTGTTATGCTAAATGATTATCAAGGCTATCCGCACATTTAGTCTTGTTAATAACCACATTTCAAGCCAATATGAGCCAAGATATTTCTACGTAGCTCAGTTACTTCATTGACAGATTCACATGAACTGTGGACACCAACTAAAAGCCCCAGGATTCAAATTTACCAAAACTGCAATTTACCATCTTAAACTGAAGTGTGAAAGATGCCTTTCAGGATGATTAAATGAAAGCAACACCTGCCTCCCTCCTCCCTTCCCCCACATGCAGATATTATAAACAGCAAAGAAAACAAACTGTTGTCAGCAATGCAAAACTCAGGAGCAGTACTGCAATAGTATTGCTGTTTGTGGAAAACACTAAGTAATTTAATTTGCATATGTCTGTGGATCAAGAAATCCCAATCACTGGAAACTGCAATTCTGATATACTGTTTGGGACTCTTCAATGGGCAACTTAGACTTGATTAACTATTTCATTCCATTGAGGGGCGAGGAAGTTTGTGAGAATGATTTTTTTTAAATGTAAAGTGATTTCTACAAAAATCTTGGCTTTGGAGGAAACTTTATCACCATTTATGTTTTGTATTATTGGGGAACCCTAACAAAATCTTGAATTTCAACATGGGTTGAAATAAACTGCATTGCTGAACTACTCTTATCTTTCTGTCTCAGATCAATTCAAAGTTAAATTGCAGGACACATCACCTCCTGGCAGCTGTAGCTGAGAAATCTCATGCTCTCATCTTCCCCATCTTCATTCTGCACCTTCTAATATGCAATTACTGGGATAATACCACGTGGCTGATACAAAGGGAGATCATGTACAGCACTGATGATATAACCTGTCCAGCAAACACTGCACATATAGAAGACAGTCAAAGCAGGTCTGGGGAAAATAGATTGAGCAGTGTGCTTTGCTTAGCCCTGATGATGAAGAGAGGGACCCAGGGACTGAGTGTGTCTTCCTGATTCTCTTTACTGTCTCAGAAAGCGAGCAAGTCCCCACATCCAAGAACTACCAGTGGAGAGCTGCTGCACAAGGTGAGAGAGCAAGATGTGTAATGGAGAATCAGATTAGTCTTTGTGGCCAACACAAGAGAAATAAGATAGAGAACAGATGGTGAAATTGACCTGAGGGCCAAGCCCTGAGTTGTAAAAAGTGGGGATGTGAGGACATGTCAGTGGAGCACAGGTTCCATTTCTTGCCCTACTTCACCTTTGACCCATTTCATTCCATCACAAAGAAAGAAAAGCTCCAGTGTTGCTTATCTTGGGATATTAGTCTTTGGAGAGTGGCACTGGGGTAGGGGTTGGACATGTTTTCTCTGGGAAATCTTAACCCAGGTCCTGATATACACATTATTAATCAAGAATCTACATCACAGAGAGGAATAAAGACCAGAAAGAGGTATTGTCAAGAGAAGGATGAAAGTGCAGCAACATTCTCCACGAACTCAGTAAGTTCTCTGGAGAAAACCAAAAAAGTACCTAAAAGCAAGCCTTTTGAAATTATTTTATGATGACTGTGAGATGAGCTGGCTACTGGGCTGTCTTCTGAGATGTGAATGAAGAGAAAGTCCTCAATGTCATCAGACACGCTTGTCTCCAGCCGTCAGAACTTTTCATTCAGAGATGTCCCTCATGTTTTTCGTGGGGTTATTTTTCAAGGTTTAGATTCTGTAGTTATGGAGACAGGCAGGGTAATGCCGCAGGCTGATTAGGAACTGCAAACTGACCATGCAAAGACACTAGCTAGTTATCATTGTTCTCAGGGTATGTAAAGCATCATGGATAGACATGAAATGTTAGTGTTATGCCTGTGTGCCCAAGCAGGGCACTAGTCAAGTGACATTTTCATGGGATCACAAAATGAAAGTCATACCAGGGCATCCTACTTAAGAGAGGATTACAAAATGCATTAAATAATAATTTTTCTCCAGTCATAGCCAAAACAACACACTTTAATTGCACAGAGCAACTAGCAACACTCCTGTGGGATGACACGCAAATGGTGAAAATGGTAACTGCAGAAGATTCACACTGTTGTACTGGAAGAGGAAAGTGTTTTCAGCTGGGAAAACAACTCTTACCACTAAGCAGTGTTATCTCTGTTCATAGTCTTCATGCTGTTGCATTAGGCTGTCAGGCTGACTTCAGTGATCAATGTAACTTCCCTTCAGTGCCTGGAAAGAGAAAGAAATTAACCAAGACCCAAGCCAGCCGAGATGCATTCACCCATGTAATTTTATTGGCTTCAGAGAGATGGAAATAAGTGGGGTACTACAACATCCAGGTGTCATCGGTACACTATATTACTGAAAGTCATGTGTCCTATAGTAACCCTGAAGGAAATTTGCCTCCACATCTGGTGGAAAGAAGACCATATATTTGCAGGAGGCCTGCCACCAGCTCCAGCCATAATTTAAATAAAACAACACAGGCCAAACATTGCTTTAGCCTTTTGCTCTTTGGATAATATTACCAGCTCTCCCAGGCTTCAGTATAAGGAGCTTAACTCTGCAGCATTATTGTGACTAATCTCATCAGAGAATACTGTGGCAGCCAGTCTCCCCTAACACAGGCTAGGGGAGGATCCCAGGGAGCAAGTGAAAGGCAGATGGGGAAGCCCTGCGTAAAGAATATGAAATAAACGTTCAAGAGCTCAACAGAAATCCCAGATAAAAAATCAAGGCTAGTCTCCAGGCTTCTTTGGACCCCAGAATATCAAAATCCCATTTCTACTCTTTCATAGGCTGAGGGAATGCAAATGTGTGTCAGAGAAATCCAATGTGGACATGAATGTATATGGGACATTTGCTACTGGACTTCCTATTAGCCTAAGATCCATTTTACACTTGGGAAGTGCTACTATAGTAATGGCGTGTTCAGCAAATAATGTGACTCTATCATCCTGAAGATTACTTCAGCCTGGACCTCAAGGCAGCACACAGTTGCCTTATGAAGACATTCATTAAAACAAGCTTTTCTTTTTATTTTCTTTCTCTAAGAAAAAGAAAAAATATCACCTGGCTGGAAGTAATGTGCTGACAAGAAGGGAACTCCACCGCAGGTTGTGATGGAGACCCAAAACCCAAATTTTCCTAGGGCTTTCAAAAGAAAACAAGGCAGGCACTTATACCATAGCAAGGGACAAAGGGATAAATCCAGCCCACTGGGATAGGTGGGTAGACACCCTGGCCAGGTTATGAACCTTCAAGAGAGAAAAGTGCATTGGTGGGAATCTGCTGTAACATTTTTCTGGCTACGAGCTTCCAGAGTCATCCAACATGTGCTTTCTCATTAATTTCATCAATATACTGGGAAGGCACCTGCTAAGTACAGCATTTTTTGAATAAAAAAAGACAATCTTACAGCAAACTTGGGTTTCTGGAGGTAAGTAGGCAGTGAAAAATGAAGGTTGTGCAAACTGAACAAAATCACATCAGCTTATGATTCCAATATACAGGTAGGCCTAACCTTTGTCAGAACTGTTCTGCGACATGCCAAAAGAATAGGCATAGCTGGCTGGGAAAGCATGGATGATAAATATCTATCCATCCATATCTGTCCATCCATCCGTTCATTGATCTTGTACACATCCTGACAACAAGATATGCTTCTAGCTTCCTTTCTTCCTCCCCTCACAAATCAATCCAGGCAGTTACTGAGCATCATAATTATAGTAAGCTCTTAAATCCCAATAAATACTACCAAGCTGGCTACTCAGATGCTTCCACACCACCAACTTTCTAACACAGTAATGATGATTAGACTATATTGCATCTGACTGCTTTTAGAGTTTTACCCTTTGTTTAGACTTGGGGGGAAGGATTAAAAACTGGCAAAAATTGGAAGGAGGTATTTCAGCTTGGAAAGAGATTTAGACGCTATGTTTCCAAATTTTTACTTTAAACAAAATGGCAGAATAAACATAGAGATATCTTTTGTTGGGGTCTGGTGTTCTTCCAAACATGGCAATGACAGAGAAAATGATCCCTCCACTGCTGGGTGGGCTCTGGGATACCCAGTGCTATAGAAACTTGGTTTATCAGTAACTGGCTCATGTCCTGCCACATGAGCTCAATTTCTCAGCCTGAGCCTGTCAGAAGGACTAAAGGCTAGTCTTACTACTCACATCATGGTTGTACCTAATTTGGATTGCCCAGCATCTCTAGTGGAAGTGCTCTAGATTTTTACTACCAACAACAAAATCAGAACCAGGGTGTGGAGCAGTGGAAACAGGACCAGGAATGTAGCACCTCCTGCTCTCCTGGCCAGACATTGCCTCAGTCTTATATCAGTCCTAGACAGTCCATGCCTGCCTCCTTCCTCCATCCCATCTGGTCTGCATCCCTGTCCAGGAAAACTGTACAGCTACCTCCAAGTTTTTTGTCCAGCATAGTTGTCATGGTTTACACAATAGTTCATCATGAAGTTTAGGAGACATAAACTAATTCCTCTTCTGTCCAGAACTTACAGAGTTTGAACACTTCCCCAGCCCCAGGGTCTCTGTGGAAAATGCCTTCTGTATCTCAAATTTCTCATGATTTGGAGCTTACTGAAGGAGACTTTCTCTCTAGCACATCTAATAAAAAGGATTTTCTGCTTTAAGATCTTTCCATTCTGCAGCAACATCAGAGTAGGACCAAGATGAGAAGAGGAGGGAAACAGAAAAGAGCAGTGAATGTTTGTCACTCCAAATGGCTGAAAGATGAGGGAAGGATCCTGGCACATAGTGAGTCAAGGAAGAAATCTACGAAGGGTTGATACAACTGCAAGTGAGAGCAGCATGCTTTGAGTGAAGGAGGGCTGAATGGGCATGGAAGGGGCTAAAAAATCTTTAGACAGCAAATTGGTGCATACAATGGAGGCAGAAACATGCTTCAGGATTCTCCTGAATCCAATAAATGATTCTCACAGAATCTGGGTATCAACACATACATCAGTGATCCACATACATTTTGGTTGCTGTGAGTGCTGTGAAGCAAATAGTGATTCATAAAGGATGTTTAAGGCCCAGCAGTCTGTGGCAAGAGTAGTAGAAGCGATCCAAGGCCATGACAGCCTGTGTGTTCTCCATGACATGGGACTGGAGTATCTTGCCAATAAGTTTTCCTTCTCATTTTCCATTAAAGCTTATCCAGATGTCCACAAAGGGGTGACACACTTCTGGCCATAATCAAGGTTCATTGAATACCCAGGTGATTTTACACCAAGACACAGCTTCTGGTTTGGGACAGAATTGTTTCTGAAGGGCACGAACTAGCAGTATGTGCTTTTTTCCCCAGTGCAAGCATTGCAGTAGATGTTGCAAAGAGTGAATACCTGTGTTAAACACCCACAGACTGACATATGCACTCATTAAATGCATACCTAAGAATTTCAGCAGATAGTTTTGTAAATGTTGAAGTCAATGCCAAGAGAAAGAGGCTGAGTTCACTGAAAAAGGTTTGTGTTGCAAAATTTTTCCCAGTTCATCTCCAGTGGTTAGCACTACCATCGGTCTTAAGAGAAATTTCAGCTGTGGTTCTGCGTGACACTAGAGGAGGTCACAACAAGACTTCAGTAGTAGCGTTGAGTTTAGTAGGGTGTGCAGGACTTAGCCTGTAGAAGCAGTGTGTAAGGCAAGGCTTTATGAACCAGTAGGGTAGGTATATAAAATGGCATGCTTAGGAAATGATATGGCAGTCATGAATAAAGGCCAGTTTAATTCATTTTCTGTCTATGAGATGGTGATATCAGGTAACTGCAAATGCAGTACAATTGGGACAAAATGAAAGAGGTCAAAGATACATCAACTGAAGATGAAATCAGTTGATATGGTCAGCCTGACTTTCTTCAACAAATTGCAGTTTAAAGGCTTGACCACTGAGAAAGAAAAAATGTAGGTTTTGATATTGAGGCTATTCATGACTGTTCTACAGAAAGAATGTTTATGTTTCTACTATTCTGAAGTGCAATATACCTTTGAACACATGGTTTTTTTTGTTGTTTATATGATTACTCACTTCCACTGACACTGAGTATATTTAGAAATAGCTGTCTTTATAAATTTCAGCATCTCCCTCTGTGAAAAACAGAGCTACTTCTAGAGTAGAACATGGCAGCCGTTTAGCAGCACACAACACTCCTGTGCATCACTTTAGGCTACGAAGGATTGCAGATTACCATATCTAATTGCCATTGCAAGATGAAATCTTACTTAGGCTATAATTAACCACATTGAATTTGAGCGGTAAGCTAAGGTTAATGGTCCTACAACACTTGAGAAAAGTGTAATTGATCTCTCAGAGAGCATAAGTGATTAGGATATCAGCTTGTGTCACTGGAAACACAGTGCTGTCAACACCACAGTGTCCACTAACAGTGTACATAGTGCACCAGTTCAGTACCAACCTAATGAAGTGGATGTGCTTAAAACCACATTTTCCAGCACCTTACAAGCATGGACTCCGTTAAGTTGTGTGTTTGTCACAACCTCATGAACTGCTCAAATAGGGATTTATGCATCTCATAATAATCCCTTCCTTTCCTCCACCTCCCAAGGTCAGGTAATGCTGCTATTCCCATTTCATTAAGCAAAGAATCTAGGTGAGCCAAGCCTAAGACAGAGCTATGCTATATTGCCTAAACCACAAGCAATTAACGTGACACTGCATCCAAGATGGTAAAGCCTGGGACACCGAGGATATGGCAAACAGATCTCTATGTTAACATGGACTTGCCCATACAGACTTGCCCTAACACCACAAAGAACTTGTCAGAGGAAGGAAACTAAAGACATCAGATGCACCCAAGGGTGGGATTCCAACATGGAAGAATCCATCTCTGGAAATATGAGGGAAAGAACATTAAAAAATTTCTTATGATCAGATTCAACAAAGTTACCTTCCAGAACACTTCAGCATTTGAGGAAAAACTGAAAACCTTTTATTCCCAACAAAATAAAACAATGTTTATGGAAGTATGGAAGGCTCCACCATTTCTTCACAGGTACATTTCAATTCACTACCTCAGCTACCCCATCGCACAAACTGATTATTCCAAAGCGACCAATGACCTTTGTAATTGCATGCCCTTTCTTAATACAGATGTGTGCCCAAATTTCCTTCTCAACTATTAATTGTATTTCTTCTTGAGGTTTTCACTGTATAACAGAAATAGATCTTATCTGACTCCAAGTGGATTGTTAGCAATGAACGGATTAGACAGAAAACAGATGTTAGGTTGGAAAAGATGAAGTTCTGCTTGTATTTTTAATTAGAACTAGAGGATGTCCCCAGATTAAGAAGGACTGTTCACTGCAGGCAGCCAGTGTGAACCTACCCAGAGCTGAATATGTATCTAAACTGCTGCTGGTGTAATTTTGACAAGGCTACTGATTCCGCACAGAAGATGACCTCAAAACATTTTTTCCTAGCAGTGTCTGCCTGGTAGCGCCTGAAATCCTAGCAGTAATGAGTGGACAACGTGTAAATATGGCGCTTGAGTACATGGTCTAGTGGGTATGGTAGTGGGCTGATGGTTGGACTGGATGATCTTATAGGTCTTTTCCAACCTTAGTGACTCTGTGATTCTGTGACAAATCAGCTTCTAGAGGAGGACCCAAACTTGGAATCTTTTCTTATGCCACGAACCTCACTGAAGTCAACATCACACATCAGCCAGGCCCTAACACTAGCATCTGTTTCATGGACGGGCTCAACCCTGGAAGTCACCCCATTTGACTCCATTCTAGCACTGCCGAGGAAAGGTTTCCTGTGCAAAAGGCCCCAACACACAAAAAATGTAAGCAGTCCTCCAGAAAGGTATCATTTTTGACAAACAGAAGCATTTTCTGCAGGTTTAGGGTTCTTTCTCATTCAAGAACACAGGGCCACTATTTGTTAGCTAAAAGGAGCCATTCATCAAATGCGTGGGAGATACATTCCTGTTAACAGTCCTCCCTCAACATTTTTCATCCTACTGCCCTTGGATTTTAAGAGGCTAAAAATATGTGTACCAGATGAATACTGGACTCTTAAGCATGTGTCCAACCACCATGCAGACTGTACTATGTGTTTGCTTAGTTTTGCCTTGTTTCCCTGGTGTCACGCACACACATGAATACCTCTACAAGAAGACTGGATATGAAAAAGTGATGTTCTTCTGCTTTCTAATAATGGAAATCTAATTTTGTGGACAAATGAAGCCAGCTGGATCACAGACACTGTCTACCCATGTTTGAAATTCCTCTGAAATCGTCAGTGTTATGTAGAGTAGTACACAATGTGGAGAATGGATTCTAAACTTCTCATTCAGAGCTCTGGCAGAGTGAGCTGCAGCTGGGTAAAGTTTTGGCCCCCACATATCTGTCTTCTCATTTCCTCTGCTAAGCTAAAGCACTAGACATTAAATGCTGATGCAAAATGTAGCATTTCTTGTAGGGCCCTGGTTTAAAGGCATATGAAGTGAGGCAGTGGAGACTCAAACTCATGTTTTCTTAATGGCAACTGGAGGAGAAAAAAAAAATTTTCAAGGACACGGTATTACTTGGGTTATCCAGTCAGTAGCAGAAGCTTGTTAGCAGAAGAACAAAACAGAATGTACATTTAATATTGGCAGCACCCACAAATTCCAGAACACCAGGTATTCCTGGGTATTTGTGGGTGTTGTTTTCATTTTTCAGGCTAAAAATAAAGCTTATGAGCTTGTGCTTGTGTGTCTGTATGACAGAGAATATTGCCCATTAGTTCTTGCATTAAGCCTAACCCAGAACAATTTACATGAAATGCCAGCACAGTGACTGGGAAAGGTGCAGGTTAGCCTTTTAGGAACAGTTTAACACAACTTTAATTCTAGGTATATCAGCCCAGAATGTGCTAGGCTGGGAAATCTTCTGTTTAATATGTTTTCCATTGTTTTCCCAACACCACTTGAAATTTCACTAAGGCAGAATTTCCCTTTTTTACAGTTCATTTCTCTGATACAGGTATCTATAACAATAGGCAGTCAAGCAGCATTAGGCCACATATGGACACCAGTAGTCTTTATAGAAATGATCAGAACTCCCTTGTTTTCCATCAGTGGTGCAGCCATTCCAAATGACATAGCCCTACGTATCTGAATGGATCAGCACAAGGTACACCCTGTCAGTGTTCACAGTATTAGTGTTCATCCTTTCTTCATCGGTCAGCCATCCATTAAAAGGATTATTTTAATTTGCCATCCTCTGTGGAACAACTGCAATTCTGAACTTGAAGATCTATAACCGAGAGCTTGACTTTAGTGAAAATAGCAATTATGAAGGAAGCAAACACCGCTGTGCTGCAGAGGGAAGTTCTGTCCAGTGTGAAATACTTTGTCTAATCCGGTGTGATATATGAGACACCTTCTGTCCTTATGGCACTTTAATTGCTGACTGGAGCCAGCTTCAGTTTATAAAGGTTTATCAAGATCACACTTCAGGGTAGGGTGGTTTCAGGACAGATAACTTAGCTATTATGTCACCTAACAATGATTTAAGGCAGGAAAAAATAACTTTCGAAACTGAAAGTGGAAGTCTCATAGAGCAAAGCAGGTAGCAGTTTAAGCTAGGGTTCTTTCTTGAAGTCTCTTTAATCAAATGCACTGCATCTGCTTGGGGTCGAAAATTAAAAATCTAGACTATGCCTTTCTGCACCCCCACCCTTCTGAACTCCCCCACCCTCACATATATACCAAACCAGTCTAAAATCTCAGCAGCAGGTTCAAGTAGTATATATTTGCCTAGCACAGTAACTGGCCTTTAAAATAAACATGCAAAACCTCAAGCAAGCTGCTACAATGCATACCATGTATTGCTGTCACAAGAAGCCTGGAAGCCCAAGCCTTTTCAGATGGTCACAGTTTCTAGTATTTAATCATGCCAAAATTCACTTAGTCCTTGAAATCAGAGAAGATAAAGCTTATGAAGTGTGGGAAGCTCCTCCAGCATTCATTCAGTGGGAATTTACTGTAACTCTAGTAATGAGTTCCTCCCATGAGGCACTTGCACATCTGAAGTACTATTTCCTGAGGCTGTCATGTCATTAATCTCCAGTGGTGTTTATAGGCTAGTAGAGCTTTTGAATTTTCTGGGTGTAAAGGCTTTGAGATTATAATGCATCTACTGGGATGCAGAGTGTGTATATCAGATCTTCAACGGCAACCTGCAGTTCCTTTTCAGAGGGCATTTTCATGGAGTTCACGCAACATTTAGGAAAAGAGGGAGAAGGAGAAGGGGGAAAGGGAAGAAGGCAGAGGAGAGGGTGAAAGGACAATGTTGAACAGAACCTTTAGGGTACAAAACAAAGGCATTTATCAGAATCTGGAGCAACTTCTATTTTCTTTCTTGGAGATGTAGTTTTTGTGATCAACACACACATTGTGCATTTGATACAAGATCTATTGTGTTGTACCTTTCCTTCAAAGGATGGTGGGAACTGTAAGTGCTGGGCAGCCCATAAATCTGACTTGTCCTCAGCTCACGTGAAATTTTAATACCACTCTTAGAGTGGATGGCAGAACACCAGCTGTCTGCTGTGAACTAAAGCCACAAACCGTATCTGCTATCACTTGCAATTAGACTGACAGGGTCACTTTGGGATGTACTAGATCAATTCCCTGTTGATATTTAAATTTGTTTTGTGTGGACCTGTTAGTTCAAACACAGAGACTTGAAGATACTTGCCTATTGCCTCCATTTCCTGCTCCTCTCTCAGAAGTAACACTCAATACTACCGGATTTCTTATCAGATTCTCCTTTGCACAAAGCTCATGTATTATGCAAAGATAAAAGGCTTTGAACACTGGCCTTTTAGTAAGATTTTGAACCTTCTTGTATAGGACTTCTTCTAGAAATAGCTTGTGCCTGATCCTATTCATGCTAAAGCCAATGGGTCCTGCTGAGCTGAATCTGAATGGACTTTATCCCATAATGTTGTGGTTGCAAATTATTATAATCCAAGCAAACTAAAGAAGTCCTGAGGAAACAAGAATGGAATCAAAGGTCTCAGTTTGTTATGCCCTGAAACAAAAAATTATTTATAAAGCCTCTTTTAAAATGACCATTGGAAATAAAAATAGTACGCGCCCATACTGATGTCTGAAGCAACAATCTTTGGTTGGATAAAGAAGAATTACTTGCGTTCCAGATGAGCAGGGACTCCAACAACCCAAAGACTGACTGCTCTGATGTGCAGCAGATCTGAAAATGTCTCAGGTCTATGCATTCAAAAATTGTAATTATCAGCTTGAATTCTAGTGTTTAAAAGTGGAGTATACATTCAGAGATGGGAATATAAGTACCTTGAAAAAATTTGCTTTCAAATTATCTTTTAAGCAGAAAGCTAAACAATTTCTCATAAAAATTATTTTTTTAATTTGGGTTTCCATATTCCCTCTAAGACAAATCAGATGGAGTGTTTTTTCTTATATTAACCCAACCTGAGTTCACAGTTTTCATTTGTTGAATGAGCAACTGCTATTTCTCGGTGCTGTGATGAAACATCAGACTGGAGTAATTTTATGGAGCTTTTAACATTTTAAAATAATTGGTATGCCTGAGTAGATTATTTTTTTACCTTATAAGTTTTTTAATCAGCCAAGTAAACAAAGAATGTAGAATTCCATCACCTCTTCTATGAGTAACTACAAAGTGATTTTAAGGCACCAGCCATCTGCCTGTGAATACTGACTCTGATCAGAGGAGGGAAAATGTTGAAGACAAGGCAACAGATTAAACAGTGGAGTAAGCAGCATGTCAAGAAATGCGCAGAACAGTGTCACTTATCCAGAAGCATTTTCACTTGTTGGAACTGAAGAATCTCATTTTATAGGAAGCATCCATAGGACGTTCAGACTTAAAGTAATAACCTAAATTTTCAGCCTGAAAAATCAGTATTTCCATTTAAGTGTGTATGTTTAGTAAGGGGATGGCAATGACACTTAATCATGCCCTAGGATTTGGATCACAGCAGGAAGTTTTCATCAGAAAATCCCTCAGGAAGTTTAAGAAGTGCACAGGGAACTTGTGTCACTGTAGTCATTATTTGATAGATTTGGTATTGGTTTTCCCTGTATTCCTCTATTTATGAATCCGGTGATACATTTTTCTTTAGATTTGTCTTTGAAATAATTACCTTTTTATTTTTTCTCACAAAAAGAACAGAATTATACTTACATCTCATGCAGTTTTGACCTTTACACCCTAGAATATTTGCGCATTTCCATAAAGTTAAGTATACAGATAACTTATCTGTTAATTTCTAATATTGCTGTAAGGTAACAACTTTGTAATATATTGTTTTGTAGTACCAACCAGGCAGTCTAAATGATCTATGAGTTCCTGCCTAAACAGCCTGCGACCCTAACAGACACAGAGGATGTTTTGTGGGAAAATGAGGCATATATCAGTCAGCAGCCTGTATCTGACTTGTCTGTCAGTACACAACGTCTGTGGCAGAAGTGGGAATTGATCTCAGTTTTCTTGCACATGTGATCACAAAAAAAAGTCAGTGTTGTCTGAAAATTAACTGGAAAGATACAGAAGACTGCTGAATGCAATTTTTAAACAAAATAGGACTTTCCTGAAACTGGCAGCTATCCTTTTAGCCTCTGAATCTAAGTCTTCTGAGTCTTGGGAATGTCTGTTTTTCTTGGAGATGGGACAACTCACTTTTGTTTGTACCCTTTGTTATCTTACACAGGCACGTGCCAGAACAATGAGACTAATCAGCCTTCTTTGTAGTCATGCTCACTTGGAAGCTGAGCTCAACCACCCACCTACTCACAAGTCCCTGTCAGCGTGTGATTTTTCACCTCTTTTCTCATCATCCTTGCATCCTGCCTTTTTAAACATTTCATTAAACTCTAACTATATGTCTGCTGTCTTTCATTTGCCCAAGAAAGCACAGTACTGCAAGTCTTGATAAGTGGATTTAATCTTCAGCATGAACATCAAGTCTCACACAATTCAGGTGCACAGCTAAGCTTTCAAGATAAGAGGCTAATTAATTTAATTGTCAGTTCTGAAATTGGATGGATTTAGCTAATCAGAATGCAGACATGTTTAATAGTGACTGACTCAGGATTCTGATAACCAAGATGCTTTAGAACATACCTGATTTTAAGTAGTGGAGCAGCTCAATTAATTTATGTAATGTTTACTCAAATGTTTAAGGTTAAAAACTAGCATCATAAGCATTTGACTGAATCAGGGCCTCAAACGTAAATCTGCTTCGTGGAAGAAATGTTTCTAATTTTTTTCCCTTCTTTTTTTTTTCCCCCCTCAGGAACTTATTTAGACTTTTTACAAAATTTGTGTGTTGGAATAAATGTCGTTAATAATTTTCATCCAGTTGAACTCTCTGAGTTAGCTAACAGTAATCCAAAAGTAGAAGGAAAAAATTTGTTATTTCTTTAGAATATATTTTTTTATGTTCATCCTCATGATACTGAATATCATCTTTAATGTAAAAATATTCGTTTATCATGAAAGTCAGTGCGGAAATGGTCCAGCACTCATGCACTCCTTCTGTCCCAGAGCAGTGAAGAACCATACTTAATAACATGTTTGCGATTAGTTTTGATCAGTCTGGCATCTAATAACAGAGATTCTGCAGCATCTTCTGGGGTAATAAAAGCCATAGCAGAAAGAAAAAAATGTCAACTAAGTCAATTGTTCCAACTCTGCATTGGTCTTCTGTGGATTCATTGTACTCTCAACTGCTTTCTTATCCAACATTAAATACACAAGCAATTGTGCCCATCCTCGAGACTCTTGAGGAATTTAAAAGCATTGAAACTATAATCACAGTGTAGAGAATTGTAGAGAAAAGCAAGCCAGCAGGCAGTGCTCCCTGTGAAATGGTTTTCCCCACCAGGGGAATCTGTGGTCCCCCCCTCTCTGAGACACATCCAAACGGTGTCCCGGGACGGGGAAGGAGAGACTGAACACAATCACGTGCACCTTATGTCTCTGGGAGATGTGGCAGCAATTAGGGTTCTAAGTGGCAATTTGGAACAAGGCTCTGCGATGGGATACAGGACAGAGATAAGTTAGTCATGAGCACAGATAAAGAGTAATCCTGCATTAGTCACACCATAGATAATAAGAGCTGGAAAATGATGACATGTGAGCCTCATGTTAAACCCACTTATGCTTAATTCTCTGTGCTGAATATAAATTGTTCTAAAGAACAACTCATTCCTACAGAGCAGTTCTTCACATAATGCCACTAACATCTCTGTCACCTTGATTTAGGCCATTTAAATGTCAGTAAGACAAGTTAACACTGCCTAAGGGCAGCTTTGTTCTATGCACCAAAAACCTTGTTCTATAATCTTCCATTTTTTCTGCAGTGCCTCATGAAAAGATCTAACTTTCTCACACAAGGATAGATTTACCGGGAGGGGGGGAGGGCCTAGGAATTGTGATTCCACTTTCTTGACCCAGTATTTCTACCCATTGCAGCATGCACTGTAATGTGAAGAATTGAGATGCAACGGTGCATCGCTGCCTCTGCCACCACCCTGCCTCTACCATATCCAGCCTGCCATGTGCAAATCCTTCCCTTTTATTACATCCACACCTATATCACTTGATTCTCTGGAGGTGTGCTTTTATGTCCCAAAATGACAACTGATCAGCCATGGGTAATGAAGGAGCACAAGTCAAATCTTCCTTGAAAATATACAGTGCCCGTCTGCCCTGCAACAGTTCTGAATGCCAAAGATCCACAATTTCTACCATCAGACAGGATTATTAAAACTTAAACACACAGAAAACACTATAAATCCACACTGGTCTGGCAAGCACTGTCACAGACGAACTGGTTTTTGAAGGGCAGAATATTCCTGGAGGAAGGGAGAGTTGGTGTGTTGATCTGTGAGAATGCAAGTTCAACAAAAAAGCTGTAATGAATTTTTCTTTTGACAAAAGTGGGTGTAGATCCTGACGGTATTAAAACCTCAGAGGTAAAGGTTTAAATGTTTGCAGATTGTTAGCAGCATAAAAAATGTGCAGAAAGCTCCACTGTTGAATTAATTAAGTGCTGCACTCTCAACCGCTGGCAGACCATTTGAAAAGAGACTGAACACCCTGCCACATGGTTTTCTGATCTGCAACCATAGGGTTGTGTGGCCTAGACACTACCGAGGCAGGTGCCTTCTACCTGCTCAGGTTATGAGTTTGTCCCACCTGCAGAAGAAATTCAGACCAGGCACTCAAAGTCACTTTTGAAGTTCAAAGCTCTGAGGAAAGTTTAAGCATATCCTATAAACCAACTGACATCAGGTCCTGGGAGAGCTGTTTCCCCTTCTGCAGCTTTCTCTAAAGGTAATATGTAGCCTGAGACTCAAAGAAAATATACTTTTCTGACTCTCCTGGAAGGTGAACTCTTGAAGCACTGCTACAGCATTTTTTCTTGATGACTTTTAAGTAGTTGTCCTTGAAGAACAACAGCTTTGCAGCTGAGGAGGAGGGAAAAATATTCACTGAAGATGTTGCATCTGAGGTTACTTTCAGAAAGCCTGGAATCTGCTCCCACTAAAGTCAGCAAGAAAGTTATCACTGGCATCAGTGAGAACAAGACTACATGTGGCAGTTTTAGTTTAGACTGGATTAGGAAGCCTTTTGTTCTGATCTCTGGTTTGTATGTCTTGTTTACACAAGGCAGATAATGGCAATAAAAGGACTAACCACTATTAACAAACAACTGTAATAGATAACCCGGTAAGTATGGGATGTATTGTGTTACAGAGAAGGGGGTATTTGTAGCTTGGTGTTGTAATAGGATGCTGTTTTCCCATAAAAGGGGCAAATTCTGAAGTGGTTGAATCAAAGCAGGGGTCTAATTTATTTACACTGAATCACACCCATGCTTCTGCCCCCACGCCAGAGGACCTTGTCTCTGGGAACAAAGGATCCTGAAGATGCTAGTCTACTAGCACAGGCCCCTGGATGTTGACTATGCCAAACACTCTATCAGTAGGTTTCAAAGGCATTTCCCAACAGCAGACGACCAATAAAACTTCTGTCTCTCAGCTTTTGTTGAGTCTCATGGAGGTAAAAGTACTGTGACTGACAGTTGCATCCACCCATCCCTGCAAGAGCTGACCCCTCATGCACCACATGCTTCCTGTATTGCCATCTGCCTTTTGCACACCTTGAATTTCTCTTTATGCTCTTCCTCTGAGTCTTTGTATGGCTCTTCATTTAGCCATACAAAGATTCAGCTCTGCACACTCCATCCTTCTCTCTCCATCAGTCCTCAGACGCAGCCTTTCCCTTCCATTTCCCAGGGTCTTTATTTATCCAAATTCACCTTCCTCCCTACCCACCCCACCCTGCTGCAGACCCTCTTCCACTGTCTCTTGGCTTCCCCTTCACATTTTCATCAGGTTAGCTTGCAGCCTTGGCCTTCCTTCCTTCCTCCTTCTCAGTATACTCTGTATCCCCTCTTGCCATGACCTTTTTACTTAGCCCCAGCAATATCCTGGTCTGGTATCCAACAGGTCCCATCAGACCACCATCTCCAGGCATGTCAAACAACAGGTTGTGCAAAGCACCCCCATGAAGGCTTTGAAGCAGGAAACCCCAGGCAATGTTGTGTGAACTGAGGCTCAGTTCTCCACAACAGCATGTGTGGTACCTCAGAGTCTGGGCTCACTACCCTGTTAAAATCTACCACCAGGATGGTCAGGTTTATCTGTTTCTCTTCAGCGAAACAGGTCCTTTCAAGAATTGTGACTCAATTAAGGCATCCCTACCCTCAGAGAAGCATTTTCTTCTTCAGTCATGACAAGGGTAAATCAACCTGTGACAAGGGTAGATCTACTTTTTTTTTTCAGGTGTGCAGTTGTCTGCTTTGTGCCCAAAGGGCCACCTCCATTTGCAGTGTTATTTGGGATTGATGAAGTTTCTAAGTTCAAGACAATTATTTCATTCCTGAACCTTATAAGAGTAAACTGGCAATACCATACTTCCATGGCACTCTTCCTTTCTCCCTGTGCCACCCTCTAACTCTTCACCTAGATGTCACCACCTCCTAATTCATGCTCAAGCCCTGACAATTGAAACTCTCTTCACTCTCCTGGCCCCACACACCAGGACAGCTGCTGCTGCCATCCTCCTCCTCACCCATTCCTATACCATACTGCTGTCCCCTCAAGCCATGCTGCTGCTTCTTGGATCTGGGGTCTTGTAGTGTGCTCCTGCCTCATCCCTAGGCTCCCTATGCAGAAGAGAGCAGTGACCCCCAGGCATACCAGCCCCCGGCTGCACTGGGAACAGGGGAACTCAAACACGGCTGGCCCTGCCGTGGGATCTCTGGGCACCAGGGTGAAGGAGGATGAGTGCTAAGGAGTCCAGATTTAGCCCCTTCTGAGGCATGGCCAAAAGGTGGTTGGGATGTGCCCTGTGCTGCTGCACAACATGTGGGCTTCATCTCCAGTGCCTTTCCCAGGGAAAAGATGTAAAAGAATTTAACTCCAATTGCCAAAAGTTTTCTGTTATTTTCTGTCATCCCTTAAGAAATTTCTTTCATTGTAAATGTCTTCCACATTACTAATCTATCTTTCACTAATATATTCTCTCACTAATACCTCCTTTTCTTTTCCTCACTTTCCTCTCTCCGTTCTAGTCCATTTGCAAACCTGGTGGCCATGGCAGAACCCATGACTCTCTCAGTTTAGACATGACAGACACACAGCTACAGTCAGACAGAAGCCATAAATGAAACACTGGTTGCCTTCAGAAAGAGGTGAACAACTTTGTATCCTCTTTCGTCTCTTCTATGCAGCTTTAATCCCCTGATGCAATTCACCACCTTTATTACAGCTCAAAACTTCTGCCCTCGCTTGAAGGGGTCAGGAAGGCAGCATTCTGCTTTGCAAATGAGGTCATTACAGGCAAAGCTGGAAATTTAACCCAGTCACTGATACAACTGAGCTGACTCCCATCTGTTTTGTTTCTCAGGATACACCGAGCCTGTGTTGAGACGTTCTGTCTGCAACAGAGCACTAACCCTTAAGCTGTGCTTCCCTTCCAGACACAGATATGAAATCCAGGAGATAAAAACTAGGGCTCCCTCCCTGTGCCTTCCCCAGTAAAGGATGACATTTCTGTTCCCTGAAGAAGACTTAAGCAGACGATGGTTAGTTAGCTCATGTGTGTTGCTTGCTGTTCGTTCTGCTGGAGTGCCGGGCAGCAGCAAACCCTAGTTCGTATTCCTTGTTAAGGAATTTTCAGCAAAGGGCTTGCTGTTAGAAAATGTGGCTATGATAAAAAGAAACCTTTCACAGGAAAGTTTTTATTCAATGAAAGCAGGAGGAAAACCCTCATAAAAACGAGGCGCAAAAGAGCATATTTTCCTTGGCTAACCACATACATAACGAGTGGGTTTATTTCTCAACACCTGGATTAAGCAGGGAACTTCAGCCTGAGCCTCCTGTCTCTCTCCTGCATGAGCAAAGCCCCTCTCCCCATCCGAAGGGCACTTTCTACCCCAGGCCGAGTCTTTCACAGTTTGCCCTGTTAGAGCATATCTAACCTGCATAAATACTTAAACACTTGTTGAGAGAGGAGAGTGTGTTGCAAGAGATTGATTTGACAGTGGTGTTCAGGCATTCACACAGGATGTGGGAAACTGAGGTTCAGGTCCCTGCCTCAATGAATATTTAATTATTTATGGAAAGTCGAGCAGCTGCAGTAGGAAGGATTGAAAGACAGTAACGACTCTGGGGTTGGGGCACTTAACAGAGGCAGAGCAGGACCTCATCCACAGGTCTCCCACATCCCCGGTGACTGTCCCAGCCACTGCTGGCTCACGTGCTCTGGTGCTTCAGGGGAAATCTTCAGAGCTTGCTTCTGTCCAACTGCAAAGGTTTTGAAACGTCTGTGCAACACAAATGACTCCAGTTCTGGCATTTCTCAACTTTTCAGACCTCTGTTTTTCAGTATTAATATTCTTTAAAGTCTTACATTGTAAAAATATTTTAAACACAAAATAAAATATTTCTGCTTTTCCTGTGTCCTGTCAAGGAAGCAGTCTGAATAGTTTGCTGCATTTTCAGCCTGGATTCCAGGGCTTACTGATCTGGGCTCCTGAGTGCTTTTGTGGCTGAGAAAAAAATAAGAGGAAAAAAAAATGTGTTTTATATTTGGGTTGGACAGTCATAAGGCTTGAGGTCAGGCTTGCAGGAGCAATTTCCGTAAACTAACACACCCAAGCTGTGTTTTATAATGCCTTTAAGGATTACGAAAGGAGGTTGTAAAAATAAAATACCCACTGTGAAGAAACGTGAACGTATGTTCTCAGACCTCACCACAGAGACAGAGGCTTATAACCTATAGGCACTATTCATAGAGTCCAGGAGCCCGGGCTCGGTGTTCAACAAGAAGTCTACATGCAGGGGAAGAAGTAGAACACTCTGTGGCAAGCAGGATGAATTTTTACATTTCATGGCATCTCTGGAGACCCATCTCAATCCTTTCACTCTCCTTCACTTTTAGTCATCCCCTTTCTTTACTTGCCGTTTACGTCATGTCAGCAAATTCCTCCTGTAGTGTCTCATGACATGAAATCCAAAAGCTTCATCCTTACTTATCTCTACCCAATCATCCCAAGTCCTTTTAACATGGTCACTGTAGTCCTCAGTGTGGAATTGAAGCTGGATGGATCTAACTTCACTGCTCACATACTCAATCCCTTCAAATAAAGGAGTGTCTGTCTGCCTGACTTTAGCAAACATATTGTTTTTCTTCAAAGCTTCCACCAGCTAAATGTCTTCACACCATAAAATTCTCCTTAGAGCAAATAGATTGTGCAAGTTCCTGCACTAACTTGGAGCTCACATTCATCTCTGTGATCCAACACCTTGCCATAATCTTTCTCCTTGAACTCTATTTTTACCCCCATTTGTTTTGTTGTAGATTTCTCTGACACCATCACCACAACACCATATCCATGTGCACTGCTGTCTCACCTTCCTGGTTGCTGAAATTGTCTTTAACTACCTGGTAAGGAGGGTAGAACTGAATATGTTGCATATCCATCAGGGACACAGGGGAGGCAGGGCTAATTACACTTTGAGATACACAGTTCCCATCTGATCAGTGACTGTAGCAGAGGGGCAGCTCTGGCTCGATGTATCTTCCCAGTGCTAAAGAAGGGCCAGCATGAGGTAAACGAATTGCTGGTAGAGGATGTAGCAATGGCTCAGCCTTACTCATGCCCAGTCCACTCAGTCAGCATGACAGAGTGAGCGTGGACCTGCATGTGGACACCATGCTTGTTATGATTCTCCTCCTCCAGCAAACTAGGGCGACTGCATTATAAAACATACAGGGTTTAAATGGCAGAGGTGGAACGGGAAATATTGAACAAAACCCTTCCCCATTTTCAGCACTGATGCTTATGGGTGGGTGAGGTAGATGCAAGAGATTCTGACTGTTTTGCTACGTAGTTTTCCTCAGATAATTCGGTTACCTCTGCTCTCTACTGAACCAACCAGCAGCATTCTCAGGCACAGTTGCCAACTGCTATGGAAGGACCTACCTGTGCACTTGTCAACAATCCCGTCTGTCAACACGAGATGACTGCATGCAAACCAGAGTGCTGGTTAGGACAGGCTGTGTTCATGCCTGGTCACTTGCAGGGCTTTGAGAGTGCAGGCAGTGACATTCCAGTGCTCGGGCAAGTTCCCAGACACACATGGGTTTACCGCAACAGACTCAGCAAATCCCCCTAAGCAGCATAAATGAAGAAAGATTTGGAAATGGCTGTTCCACTGCTCAGCATATTTGTCACCAATAGGGATGCTCTGCATGACAATGTGTGCCTGTATTTTTCCAGTTGAGTTGTAACTGCCCTGGAGAACAGTGAAAGTTGGCTGAAATTCTTGCACTGCCATTTATTTCTCTATTTCTTTTGTTTGTTTGTTTGTTTGTTTTGATTATGTACTCAATGCAAAGGTTCTCCTTTGGGCTTCTTGTTCTCTGACTTCTGTTACATGCTTCAGAAGGGAAAACATTAACCCCTTGACAGCTGCTATACTGGCTTATCATAAAGCTGCTTAAAAAACATTCAAGTGAAAGAAAGGCTCTCATATAGAAAACAGACACAGGACAACTTGGAGTGAAAAGACGTAATAATAACACCTTTGCAAAGCAAAGTTTAGAAAGCAGAGTTTAGTGTGAAACAGAATAACGCATGCACATGAATTTGACCATATGACTGAGAATAAGAAGCACCAAGATTCTTCTTGCTAGCAGAAAAAATAAATCCATGGGATGTCCTCAGCTGGAAGAGCATATTCATTAAATTTCTGGCAGTGGGATAAAGAAACGGATCTCATTTCTGACAGGACAAGTCACAGTGATGAGTGGCATAAATGCATAACTCCAAAGGGAAGTAGACAATAACTCTTTAATTGCTGGCAACACAGCCAGAAAAATTTCCAGCAGAGGAAACCTCTGGCATCATTGGCAAGGGGGCACTTAGCAGTCTGGAGCTGTGCTACTTGCTCAACATACTCTCAGATTCTGAAAAAAATACATGGATAGCTGATTCCCAAAGGAATGTGAATTGTCCTGATTCCTGCATCTTGTACTGCTGCTTGATTCTCAAATGGAAGGAAAACACATCTAGCTGGTTCTTTGTACCTTACCAGAAGCCTGCTTGGGTCTGAATGTCTGGCATTTGATCCTGCACTGATGAATTTCCACCACAACGTCCTGCGTAGACCTTCTTTTAGGATGACACCTGTTAAAACAAAGCCATGAATTCAACCACTAGCAAAAGAAGCTCATAACATCCAGTTGTGCTGCAGAGGCAGTCACATTAGCTGCTTGCAGCCAAAAAGGCTTTTGTGTGTGCCTGCATATATGTGTGTAGGTGTGTGTATACACATATATATGTACATATGCACACACATGTACATGCACAGAAGCATCTATGTCCAGGTCAGACTGACCTGATGTATGCAAAGACTGTGGTAATCACAGTCTGCTCTATTGTTACTACAGGCATGTCCCAGCATTTAAACTGGTCATGTATCTTTGCATTGAATCTCAGGATGAGTTAGTGGCTGTACTACACACTGTGTATGGAGCACCACTTAATTATGCTACTCCCACCACCTCCCCCCCGAAGTGGAGGAGGAAAAAGAAAACCTCTGGCAGCTGCCAACATCAAGTAACACCCTTCCCCACCTCCCTCATTCCATGACATTTTGCCTATTGCAAACGACAAATGAAAGTTTTGCATTTTTTCAAAGGGAGTTTCAGGATTTTGAAAGAACTGGAATAGGACTAGGGCAAAACAGTTCCCCACAGCGCAGAAGAGCTAATTTAATACTACTGGGCTACAATAACAGTACCACCAAATTTCTAGAGAATATTGGTTAATCAGCAGCACTATTTCCATGCAATCTCAGAAGACCAAACAGGAAAATGATGTTCTAGAGTTACTGATTTTCACTGACCAAGGCCAAAATTTGAGACTCTATCAAGAGAACACCTGTGGTTAGTGCAGGGTAGTGAGGGGTGGAACTGCAGTTTCCAGAAGCTGTTTGAATTCAGCTAATGCAGTCACAGAAGCTCTGAATTACAGCTTATTTGGTGGTCACAAAACAGATCGAGAACTGACATCAATTCATTATTGAAGAAACAAAGTAATGTTTTTCTAACTTTGTCTCCATCAGCTCAGACCCTAATAGCTGACAAGACTGGTGAAGTACAGGTAAGGTTATCCAGCTCCCAGAAGCAGGATAGAAGTCAGGGAACAAAGCAAGAGGCAGAGATTCAGTGACGGGCTGTGGAAGTCACTCCACCAGAGACTTAGGTTCCCATCCTAGCTCCTAGTTAGCCTTAGGACCTGTTGCAAAGGACTTTGTCTCTTGTCTTTCACCCAGGGAGTTCAGATGCTGCCTGTGTAATATTTATTTCCAGCTAAAGAAGCTACGTTAGTCCTCTAATACACACTCTTGGGGCAATCCCAAAGCGTTTTCAGTCTGCCAGACCACAAAGTGGAAGCAAACAGCACGTGCAAGCTGGCTTCCCACTGCAAACACCCTCTGCAGAGAGTGTCAGGCTCTCAGACCCCAACAGCAGACAATGTCAGTTCCCAGCAGACAAACATAATCCCCTTACGAATCTGGGTCCATCACTTGCTGCTTCCCTGGGGCTAGCTCCAGCATCATTAGCCACTTACATCAGCCCCCAAATCTAATCCTTCAAGTTCCACCGCAAGGTGAGTATTTTGCAGACAGTAAGATGGGGAGTTACCACTAAAATGGTAAAATGAACCCCATATCTCTCCTCTGGGTCCACGACAAGAGTAGGATCATGGGAACTGCCAGAAGAGCTACTCTCACCCCTTTTTCTCAGGCTGAAAGGAGGGAGCTGGCTAGTGATGAGCACAGCAGAATATCTGCAGGAATCTCAGGCTGCACTTACCATTTCTTCTTCATCCCAGGGAGCTGGGACCTGGGCCGAGGTGACCCTCATGGGTGGGGGAGCAGAAGGATTAGGGACAGAAGGCCTCCAGCGTAGGTGTAGGAAGACCAAACGCTGTACAACTAGCATGGCAGCCCTGTCTAGTTCATCACCCTGCCTTTAATTACCTCACTACCAGCATCTTTTCTATAAAAGCTCTTTCACACCTTCTACAAATGTGTAACAGTAAACAAACTCCCACTATGGATAAGAAAACTCTGCCAGTGTAAGAAACCTCAAGCAGGTTTTCTTAAGCTGAGAAACAGTTCAAAAAGGTTGTGCTGGCTTGTTAAACTGTATGTGCATAAGGATTCTGTGACCTGCTTCCACCTTTCACTAGACTTACCCTGTCTTCCCAGAGGTTTTTCACAATTATCTTGCAAAGTATCAGTTTTATTCCCTTTGAAGTGAAACGTCTTTTCTTCACCAGGTCAAAGCCATCCTTCATGTTCTACTTATGGTCTCTGCAAAACTGACTGGGGAATTACACAAGATTGTGTTTGGGCATATGCTGAGTTTTGGTGTGTGTGTTCAATGGCATATTCATAGAATGACCTAAATTCCATTGCTCCTTTGATTCGTTTCCAGGCACCTAGAGTAAAACTGTTGAACATGTGAAAACAATTGGGATTTTAATCCAAGTTTTACACTGAAAATTTTCATAAATTGAAATAATATCTTAAAACTGTAACATGCAATAAATTTCAATACATGCCTCCTGCAAAAAGAAGCCTCTAGAAGCAAAAAACTAGTGTTTACAAAAAACTGTGTTTCCAGAACTCAAGTGCTGGGAGCCCTTGGACCCAATGCAAGCAGCATGCACTTCAGTTTGCCTTTTGTTCTTCAGGGTATTTCTGTCTGAGTGTTAGTGCTCAGTGGGAATTAGATCATGAAATGAGCTGAAGGGAGGGTCAGAGCATCAAGGTCTATATATTTACCAGAAAGTGGTAAAGAAACTGTTGTCATAATAAAGTACCTCGGCCTTGCAGCAGAAAGTACCTCAGCCTTGCAGGTGGAGTTAAAAAAAAAAAACCAAGGAAAAACGTTTCTCAAAACTCCAAGAAAGTCCTTTACTACATAGACAGTTTAGACTGATGCTGAGTTGAAGAGGGCTAAAGGGCTAGGGGAAGGCATGCACACAGAAACACCACTTGCAGCCAACAGTTGTATCATCTCTGCTCTGCACTGCAGAGAATATCTGCACTGCAGGCAGGAGCACCGTGGCAGGTCCACACACACTTCTACCAGTGGCTTTTGTACTGGTAAATTAAGGTCTTGGGGACTGTATACGTGAGTTGCTCAGAGCTAATAGCAGCAGAAATCTCATAAGAAGCAGTCATTGTTTTGTGAAAGCTGGTTGCAAATATAGATCGCTAGTGCCTGGCACAATGGGTGCTGACAAAGGTACTCTTTGGAGCCAGCGCCTTGCTTTCTCCAACAAACTGCCAAGCTAAGGGCAAGCTACATAAAATTGCTGCTTCCAAAAGGAGGATGTAAGCCTTTAGAAACAGAAAGCTGGGCTACACTTCTGAAGGTTTTGGCAATCCTCTCTGAGAGTAATCCTGTTACAAAACCACTCACCAGTACAAAGATAATGGAGTGTGTGTTTTACATTTGAAAAGACACCTTCATTTGTCAGAGGGGAACAGAAAGGATAGAGAGTGCTGATAGAGAAAACATCTTTACTGCCTTTAAGGACACCCGGGAACACCGGAGTTTTGGTAGTGTTTTGGGTCTTCAAAAGAAGGTGTAAGGGAAAAAGAAGACAGCGTTTGTTTCACCTAGGCATGAAGTGCAGGATATCTATTTTTCAAAAAGGAAAAAAAGATAATAAAAACAAGCAGAAAATGGTAAAGAACAAAGACTTCTTTGACAGGTCCAAATCCACAACAGAACAGAGCTAATAATGGACGGGCCACGAAGAGAGGAAAAGTATCTAGCAAACAGCATTTGGGCAGAGGCTATGCCTGGGGTGCTTCCAAGAATGGGACAGCACAACTGGATGACCTAACAGACTGTCACTAATGTGCCAGGGAAGAGCTGGTGACTTGACTGTTCCCCTGCCTTCCAGTGACACACAGATGCAGGATGGGTGCAGGAAGTGGGAGGAATTCTGCCAAGATGTTTGCAGATGTTGCAGATCTGTCTCTGTCTGAGAGGGATAAATAATGTGTTTCAACTGGTCTAAGAGCAGGCAAGTTTCAGAACTCCACCTAGCAAGAAGAGACGCACGTGAGCCCAAGCTGATGATGTTCCTGTACAGCTAACTTATTAGGCATCACACACACATTTTTCAATCCTCTCTGTCACTGCAGACTTGAAAAGACTTCAGCAGCTGAAGTGTGGCTGCATCTGGGGATACTTCTTCATGGTCCTTTCCATCCTGTAGCTTGTTTCATTGTGAAGCAATTAGAGGATCACATTAGCCTTTGCTAGGAAAATTGCAGCATTAACGTACTCCCTGATGGAGATGTCTTCACTGAAACAATTATGACCATGACTTTCGTAACTGCAGAGAGGGACAAGCCATGTTTAATGTGGCAACTGGCTGTGATTAAGTCCACAGAGGCTGTAGTGTTTAATTTAGCCCTATGACTGATGGCCTTATCATCTGTGGCACAGTTTAGTCCTCTGGTGTTTGCATACTTGACTACAACTGACCATGACTCATTCTTGCTTTCACTACCTAAGAAAAAACATCCTAGTTGTAACTAAGGGTTCTTCCTCAGGTAGAGACCAACAGGACACGTAAAACACATCACAATGAAGCTTTAGCAGGTTGCCAAATAGAATGGGTCCTCCATTTCCATTTACTGCTTTATGTCCTTGATGTTTCTAGCATTAAATGATTACAACTGTGTCATGCAGGTCCAGATTACAGCAGCTCTCCCCGGGGGGGAGGGGGAAAGATAACATCAGAATGGTGAGAAGACTTTGGATTCTCAGAAAGCTAGGAGTTAACCGGGCGTGCTGCTCATGGGGGCAGTGTTCCAGTTTGTACACACAGATGGGAGGATGGTGCCACTGCCATGCAGATGGTGAGCTGTGTAAACAAGAAGTTCCTGTTCTGCATCAGCCTGCTGATGTGCCGCTTGTGAAAGGGCATCTGCAGGCTGATCATTACCAGTTTACAGCCCGAGCCTTTCCACCATTCATTCCATCAGTGCTGCTTGAATAAATAGGGAGACATTGCACCTGGCCAGCCTCCTCTGCTCCTTTAGAGCCCGGGGAAGCAGGAAACCTACACATTTGTCACTCAAAAAGGCACTTTGGTGAGTGGGGAAAATATTACACATAGCCATAAAAATAGTCATATCTCCTACCCAACAACAGCATTATTTCACAGGGATGGATGACTTCATCCAAATAAAGTTATGTTCAGCGATGAACCTCAACCTTCAGTGCTCTTTATCATATATATAAAGCTTGATCCAACAGGGCTCTCAAGCAGCTGTTTAAACATGCGCATAGTCAATGAAGTCAACAATGCTCCTGATGTGCTTCAAGTGCTCTTTGCTAGATCCATGCCTACACGACTTGGCTCTATTTCCCTTAACAACAGAGGTATTTAATGGGCCACCTGCAGACACAGGTGCCACACAGTGGAAGTTGTCACCAGTTCTGTCACCCAAAGCGAGATGGGTGTGTGCTGTGGACTACGTTCAAATAGCACTAGAATTTCATCAGCCTCAGTGGAGCTACTTCCACTCCAAATATTAAGATCTGCCTCACAGGGTTGTGCCTCTTCCAAAAGTTAAAATGAGCTTAGTTTCTGTTTATATAGTATTCATATATTCAGCCAACAACATAATCCAGAAGGGGAAACTAGTGTATTGCTCAAAACAGCATACTTTACTATCATCACTAGTAGTAGACTCTGTGACTTATACTGTGCATATGGTAACAATATACTTTTTGCTGTTATAATCCTCTTGAACACCACACACAACCAACAGACATTCACAATGCGGAGTGTATTTTCACCCTAGTCTTGAAAAAGGGCTGCTGTAGTTGATTTTATTATAGATGTGAAATTCCAGGTGCACATCTGACCAAAGTACCAACTAGTAGTTTCAACCTGCATGGGATGCCCAGCAGTGATGTTCTAAAACACCTTCCCCACTACTGGTCTATGCAGTTCATTACTCTTTTTATTTGTCCTTCTCTTATCAGTAAGAATATGGGCAGGCTTTTATTTACACCACCTCATTTGCCATCTCAGCTGGGGACAGATTGAGCTCAAGATGAAGACCATGCCTGTGACTGTGTCTATAATGCAGGCTGGTTGTTTAAGCTCTGTCTGCAGTCGGAGGAAACCCAGCCAGTGCAGGCTCCTCGAGCGCAGTGACCCAGCCAACCCACCAGTGGAGGCCTGCTTCAGACCAAGTAGAAGGTCCCTCTGGGCTCTGTTGACTACAAATGGTATCTCTATGGCTCAGTTTGGTTGCTTAATCATGGACGTCTGGTGAGATTTGAGATGGCCAAGGATGTCCCTGCTTTAGGGACATCCTTTCTGGTCCTGCTCTGGGAGAGTGGCACATGCCACGCCTGCAAATCATGAGGGATGTCAAGGCAGCTCACTGTTTGTTCATTTCAAACCTTCTTACTGTAGAAGAGATGCTGTGTGTCAAGGACCAGGGGATTTTGTTGTGTCCTCACAAGAGAGAGTTGCCCGGTGTGACACATTTACCACTGATATAACACAAGTAAGAGCAGCAGTTGCTTTGAAAACAAAAGTCCTATACTAAAGAACCCTGTTGCTTCTGAAACCTGTTATTCAAGCTCTGGTTTCAACCTTGTGAATTAACTAATTTCTTTTTAAAAAAGTCTACTGGTTGGACAGTTCAAAGGTGCAGTACATTCAAAGTGAGTCTTTCACAATATCCAAAGGAACTCCATTTTAGATGTATTGATGAGACTATTTCTTCTAGACCAGCAAGAGTGTGAGACATTCAGCACTGCAGAAACAGAACAGACTATGCGATCTATTTATCTGATCTATGCAGCCAAATGTAACTGGATTTTAAACAGTAATTTATTGATAATCACCTATTTGTGAGTACCACAGAGACCCATGAGAACGTGGCAGATTTCTCCAGACACAAGCGGTCAGACTGTTCAGACAATCTGAGAGTAGAGACGTTGCATAAACAAGTACTTTTATCGCAAAGCGACATGGAAGACACTTGAATTAACACTAAGATCATCACTTCTGTGCATGGCTCAGTCACTGTCCAGTGTTCTGTTCCTGGATGTATGCTTGACCGCTAAAAAACATTTTGATTTGCTTACCTCAGTTTCTTCATTGGAAAATGGCCACTGTGGTGCTATGAACAAGACACCCTAAGTGAATAAAGCCAATAATCTATATCTCAAATTCTCTTCACAGCCAGTGAGGTTTGTTGCCACGGCAGACTTGTGTGGGTCAGGCAGGCATTCTGTTTTCCTGCACAGTTCTGGAATGCTAGTTTGCAGAGGTGGAAGTGTGGGTTTGCAATTATGGTGTTGTTGACTCTAATCCATCTAATCATGGCATGATTTGCACATAGCTCATTGTCATTGTGAGGCTTGCTACCATCTGGGTGGGGAGTCATTCCTTGAACAGGGCCAACCACGTCAGCTACAGGGAACACTAACCAGAATAAGCAAGTTTTATGAGGAGGGGTGGGTTAGCAGTATCAGGACAAGGAGGCTGGCTATAAAACATGAGAAGCTACTGATGATATGTTAGGAGATAGCTGGACGTTCCACTGCCTGGTCAAGGTGAAGACAGGTAGGGGGGTGGGCACCTTCTTACGTGAAACTAAAACCTAGGAAAAACTGATCTATGCTTAGATTTGATTACAAGCATGAATCTCAGGTTAGGTTCATCAGAGTTCCTGGAGATGAGCCGAGTATTGAATGAAATGACCACTCAGATTTCCAGCAGTTCCAAGTTACATTTAGAGTCAACCTAGGCTCTAGGGCTGATGATCTATGGTTGCAGAAAGAAATGTGATGAACCTAAGTGGTTTTAATCAGAAACCAGTCCAACCTAAGATCTGGAAAAGTGCCGCGGGTTATATGAAGAACAAAATGGTGTCAAAGCTGTTATAAGTGGGGAGCAAAATGAGTAAGATTTGCTAGCAGAACTGCTCATAAGTGGACACCTATATGATTTTCCTCTGCCTTTCCACAGATTTTGGATATGTGTTCAAGCCTTTGTTAGCATACACTGAAAACTGGAGAACTTTGAACTGTTTTGTTTTGTGGGCATTGTTCTGTTGGCATTTGTTTGGCTGGTACCCACTTTCCAAATTTGGAAATTGCATCAATGCTTGAATTTTTTAGTCTTGTTTTAAGCCATTCTGCTTTTAAACTCAGAGTCACCTTCAAAACTAGGGCTTGAGATCCCTAATCCTATATGGTTTTCAAACTTCTATTTTTTTAATGGAGTGGATTTCACTTTTTATTTTCTCTGATTACAAGAAGAAAAATGGAATATATGTCATTTTTAACAGACTTCTGCTAACCACATGTACCTAGGCAGAGAAGGGCCCGGAAGAGACCACGTGGGTGTAGCTCCAACAGGATTAAAGACACCAGGAGTGCACGCATGGGAGGTAGTCTGTGTCTGATCCTGTGTCAGTCCTTGTGCTTTCTGTCTCTGTGTTGGCACCTATGACTCTAGCACCTGAATAAACAAATTGAGTCAACCATGTCCCCCTACAGAGATCAGCATGGATCCCACCTCTCCACTGTATCCTGGTGCATGATATGGTGTTAGTGCAAGAGGCATGCTAACTGTGCCAGCGTACTGCTGCTTCCATTTCTTGTGTAGACCATGCTCCAATGCTCTTCCACCTTACACTGCAGAAGCTCCTCATGCCTTGCCAGCAGTCTCTCAGGGGATGCATGGTGGCAGTGCGATTCCTGCCAGGGGAGCGGGGAAACGGGGCTAATGTCTTTCCTCCTGGCTGCAATGTCTATCCCCAGTCCTAGATGCAATACGCTGTGCATGTGCTCAGCAGCTGTGCTAAAGCTGAACCAGCTCTGCAACTGATGGCCTTCAGAGCTTAACCTCTGAAATGTAGCCCAGGGTGATCTAGTATTGTCAAGAGGGAAACAGAGTAGTATTTTAGTCAGATTCTTCTACACCTGAGATCTCAGAAGTCTTTTGGGGGAATGTATAAACCCCTAAATTTTCTTCTCATGGCTACAGCTTGTCACCTTTCATGCATCTTGCAACAGAAGAGTTTATATTTGCTGGTCACATTCTGGGAACACAAGAACCCTGCAGGTTCTGCAGTGGTGCAGATTTCAGTGGGGCTTGGCTGGACTCAGTTGAGCTGTTCACACGTCTGAGGTCAAACCATGTTTCTGCACTTCACTATATCTGGTCTTCAGAAAATTACTGGCTACTGAATGCAGATCTACCTCATCAACATGGGCTGCTTCTCTGGCTTTCCTGACTGAACTGTGCAGAGGTTCTGCTGCAGTGTGTCTTGGTCATTTGACTGGAATACCACTTATTTATGCTTTTAGATCACTAGATGGCACTGGGGTCAATCTCTACAGCCAGCCTCACCAGGACAAGGGCTTTATAACATCACTACAAGCTCTGCCGGGCTGGTATTGATGTGAAGGTTACAGGATGTTTCTGCTCTGGACCTCATCTGGACCTCTACCAGCAAGCCAATCCTCAGATTCTCTTGCTGTCCTTCCCATCGTGTTCCATATAAAAGCACCTTCCCTTCACCCCAGAGCTGTATGAGTAGAAGCTGTGAATATTGCCTGGCTCCACTCATCATCTGATTTTTGTTTGAAGAGAAATTCATCTTGGTCCTTCCACACAAGCCAGTCTGTCCTTCCCTGAGCTGTGGGAAAGGCTCCAGCGAGTTGCAGGTACATTGTGTGCACCTCCCCAGAGCAGAGTAGCTCTCTGAAAGGTTGCTTTCTTGCTTCATACCTGTGCTGGTTTCAGCCAGTCAGGAGACTTGCTGAAAGGTGGGAATGGGCAGGGAAAGAGAAAGAGTCCACCTCACATTGTGCCATGTCTCTCCTCACCTACTGCTCACCTCTGTGCTGCCCTTGCTGTAAGGCAGTCCCAGCATGCTCTGTTCACTCAACCTCTCTGTGTCATGCTTTATGTAGTTCTCAGTGAGAGTGGTAATGCAGCCTGCAGCTTGTGGGCTATAACTAACTACTCTTAAGGAATAGTTCCTGCTCTGGCCTCTGTCCAGCCACATGCCAGCACCCCTGGTGTGGGTGTGGCTGGTGTGGCTGCTGGTGTGCAAGCATCATGTTGTCCATGCCTCAACCCAGTTTCCATGCACACAGGAGCAAGAAGGTTCTCCAGTGCCAGACCTGAGTGGTCTGAGCCTCCTCCTCAGCACTGCTCCCGTCCCCTCTGAGATCTGAGCTGCTGCTTCCTACCGGCAGAAGGTAAACTGCAGCACTAGAGTACAGTGGTGTCAATAGCATGGCAGGATTGGAGAAGACAAGGACCTAAAGTATTCCCTAATGACCACCGCAGCCTGCAGCAGCCTAATTGTTTCCAGTATTTGAGGTCTTTTCCTCCTGCAAATAGTGGATAATCATCCTTTGCTGGGCAAAACTTCTGACCTTATGGGGACCTGTATTTTGGTTACCATCATTTGTGAGGACAGCAGGACTGCCCTGGAAGGCAGTCTGCAAAAGGTAGTGTCCTGCAGAACAGAGTCCATCCACTGAGACCAACACCAGCCAGGCAGTCTTAATCCTCAGCTAACATCCCTTTGCCATACAGTCCGACAGTCCTGGTACCCTAAGGGCTTTTCTCCCATGGCCATAAACACCCAGGTTTGGATGCAATTCATTCATTGCTGTTCCAGGTTCTTTCTCCAATTCCCATTTTCTCTAGGGACTGCTCCCTGCATATATGTTTGCTTTAGCAAAGATAGAATAACGTGTAAATTTCCCACATTCTTTCAGAGCCATTCTTGCCTTTCCATACTTTTCAATGCTTTTCTGGCATTTCTGCACTTACCTTGTTATTACTTTTGCAGAAACCATCACCATTCAACTCTATTTTTTTTTCACTCTTTTCTTATAGTTCCTTTTCTTAATTATTTTTTTGGTTTATCTGATTACTGTCTCTGCAATGCTGAGATACTAGTAAAATCAGGGAGGAAGTATTTTGTGGGACCCACAAATTGCTTGAAGGCTAACAACCTTGCTTAAAGCAGTTTTAAGAGACGTTAATTTCAGGCTTGCTCTGTGTGCAAACCTTGACTCAGCACATATGCAAACAGGCTCCAAAAATAGACTGCACTCTCCCAATTCACATGTGATGCATGTACCGTATTTCTGTGCTATGCTTTCCAAAAATAGCATTCACACATGATTGGTTGATCTAAATATGTGAGTATTTAGCTGCATGCTTTTTCAACACAGGCATCAAAGCACCGGGCTCCACAGCATTTCTTAGAGGGATTTTTCTCACGGGCACCTCCCATTCTATTCACAAAAAAAAAAAGGGTTATGTCCCCTCCCCTGTGGAGTTGGATAACATCCCTGTGGCAACTACACAAAACACTCATGTGGAGAAGGGACATTAGGTGTTGGCTGAAATGTACTTTTAGCTTCTTTCCGTGCTCTCTAGCAGCAAAGAGGTAGCCCATTACTAGAAGTTAACCAATTCCCCTGAAACACCAGCAAGGGCTTTGCAAAGCAGTAACCCAGAAACTGCAGTCTGACAAGCAGAGGTTGTTTGCATGCAGATTGGAACAAAGAGCTTGGTTAGAAACTGAACGAAGGGCTTCTCTCCTGTACTTCACAGGACCACTGAATCACTAAGGTTGGAAAAGACCTGTAAGATCATCTATTCCCACCATCACCCCAACACTACTGTACCCACTAGACCATGTAGTCAAGCACCACATCTGCACGTTCCTTGAACACCTCCAGGGATGGTGACTCCACCACTTCCCTGGGCAGCCTGTTCCAGGGTCTGACCACTCTGTCAGTGAAGAAGTTGTTCCCAATATCCAATCTAAACCTCCCCTGACACAACTTGAGGCCGTTTCCTCTTGTCCTGTCACCAGTTACCCGGGAGAACAGACCAGCACCCATGTCCCTACACCGTCCTTTCAGGGAGCTGTAGAAAGCGATCAGGTCTCCCCTGAGCCTCCTTTTTTTCAGACTAAACAGGCTACTTCATGGGAGCAAGCGAGTTTCTGGGTTATGTGCAGATGTCTGCCAAAGAGAGACTGGAAAATGGGACTGAACGGGCAGAGCACTGGTCTGGTCACAGGGATAATTACTTCGTGGAATAAAGCAAATAGGGAGCTGGGGAGCAATAGCTATGCCAGTGCAGGATGGCCCAAAATCCAACCCCACAGTGCTAACACATTTGCATGGTCCATCAAGAGACTAAAACTCCATGGCATTACAGATCAAGGGATACCTCACTGGTTTCCACCCACACTTCACACGTATCTCTGATACACACACAATGTACTACAGGCACAAGAATACTACATAGGAAGAGGCTATACCCTGTGTAGTGACACTGCAAATTTGTTTTTAAGACCGGTGGTTCTAAAGCACAAATGCCACAGCCACCCAGCAAAGCATATAAATTCACTAAGCCTATTTGAATGCACCCCAAAGTGTACAAGACTCTGTCCCAACAAGCCTTACATGAGAGCAGGTGCTATCTTTCTTCCCGCAACTGCCATGTGTGCTACCAGTAATTCAGCAGAAACATGATAAACACCCACACTTAGTTTCAGACCTGACTGGTCCTGCTGGATGATCCCCTACTGCACCGATCCCATAGCAGCAGTCAATAATTGCGCTACCACAGACTGAGGTGAAAAGGGCACACAGAGGTGATATATGAGTCCTATTTAAATTAAAAGCAGGGAGATTTAGATTGGATATCAGGAAAAATTCTTCACAGAGAGGGTGGTGAAGCACTGGAACAGGTTGCCCAGAGAAGCTGTGGATGCCTCATCCCTGGAACTGTCCAAGGCCAGGCTGGATGAGGCTTGGAGCACCCTGGTCTAGTGGAGGGTGTCCCTGCCCATGGCAGGGGTTTAGAACTAGATGATCTTTAAGGTCCCTTCCAACCCAAACCATTCTGTGATTCTATGATCTCCAAATGCTGTAGTGATCAGATCTGCAGCAAAGTACACTTCATTATCACCTTTTTACCTCCCATCAGGCAGGTAACACTGACATGTCCTCCAAGTCTGAGGAAAGGAATTTAACTTGCAGAAATTCCAGTGGCTGAAAACCAACCTGGGCCAACCTCATTTAGGGCAAATACCACAAAGTGCCAAGTACTTACTGACAGCATACCACACCTCTTTTTCCCTTATCTAAATAGCATACTACTACCACCACTTCACTTATCAAGTGCTGCTTTATACTTGCTGAACTCCAACAGCATTACTCCTAAATTCAGCAGCATGCAAATATGCTGGCATGACTTAGAGGTGGTACCAATGGTGGTTTCTTTTCATGCAGCAGGAATGTTTAAAGATAAAAATGAATGCAGTTCCTCTAGGGGCAAAGAAAGAAGCTAAGAAGTTGCCAGCTCAAATCCCATTAGCTGCTGGTATCTTTGCTGAGTCACAGGCACTAACAAAGGGTCCTTCACATCTGCTTCAGCACATGGTTGAGATGCTTAGCTCTTGCAGACACTCCTTGAGGGTTTACAGCTTGCTCTCTCCTCAGCCATCTTCATTGCAATGCCAACGTCTAACATATAGTATGGTTTCCAGAAAAAAAAGGTGAATTATTCCTACTCCTCATGTCTCAACCCTTTGACTCCCACTGGACATTGAGCCTCCTACAAACCACTACTTCAGAAAGGCAGTGCTACACACTGCTGATACCCAGTTTGCAGTGGAAGTACAGCAGCCACCTAGGACTGCTGACAGGGCTCAGGTCATGAAAGGTATCTAAAAGGATATGCCCAAGATGAAGGCCATTTCATCCTCTGACACCATTTCAGTCCTATTCCTCTCCTGAACAAAGCAGGTTCATCTATTCATGAAACACCTCCGCTGTTCAGCAGTGCAGACAGAGCCAACAGCTCTGCTGAGCTGGCACAGACTGTAGGGTAAAGCAGCACGGAAGAGTTGGTGTGTGACAGACAGGCTGTCTCCTCCGCTCCTCGGTCACCGCGTAGTGCTGGGATGTTAGTGTGCAGATGTGGGTGGGTATGTGAGCATGTTCTTGATTGATTGCCATTCCCTCCTAAGAAAGACAGCCTGGTTTATGTATAGCTCTGAATAAATTCCCTGCTAACCTCACAGCCATCTGCTATGGCAGTTGTACCTTCAAAACCAGCCAATCGGCTCAGCTGTCAAGAGCATGAACCAGAATTGGTGGGTTCTCTGGGTATGGTGCAGAGGGCTGGTGCCAAAATTCAGGCAGGACTGGGGGTTTACATACCATATCAGGCAGCTTTGTTGAGGGCTTCCAAATGATCATTCTTTGTCCAGTGGGATTATAAGAAGAGTGTAAGGCATCCGTAATGAAATGCAAATCGAAGCAAAACTCCTCTGGTTTGGTTACAAATATGAGTTTCACATTAGGTTTACAAAAGTTCACAGTGCTCCTGGTAAACTTGAGATGGGCCTTTCATGAACCACGACTGAATGACAGGGAATTTAGAGCCTTCAAGCAATTCAGTGAAGTCAAGTTATGAGTAAGGAGGCAACAAATAAAGGTGCAGGTTCAAACAAGAGGAGGCGACTCTCCGCATGGGAGAGCTGAGCTGTGGGACTCCTTGCTGCAGGATGTTGTGAATGGCAATCACGTACAAGTGTTCAGCAGGCAGCTGGACCAATATATGGAGGAGAAATCCCATTAAGGTTTATAATTGACCAGTTTGTGAAGTTCCTGGATGTTTCATGGTTCAGGGAAAGGATTCAGAGCAAGAACTGTGTGAATAGTAGAGCCATTCTTGTGTACTGTGCATTATTTAGTTTCTCAGCACTCATACTGCATACCAGGGTTCAAATGTGCAAAAGTATTTATGATCTCAAATTTTACTAAAAAAAGGAAGTTTACGTTTCTAAATGCCAGTGCAATTCTGGACAAGGGTGGCTTACCACCTCCCATGGAGACATTGTCCCAGTCCTCCCACCTCCCACAGCGTTTGCACAGGAAGGTGATTGAGGAGATACTCTGCATATGTTCATGGCCCGTAAACTCAGTGCTCAAAGGCACAGCTGAGCTATTACAGCTCAATAAAGGACTGCACCTGGGTTGAAGAGCAGGAATTGTCCTCGTGGCCAGTGTTGTCTGCAGCAGGCAGTGTAGAAGAGACATTGGCTTAAGCATCCATGAAGGAGATTTAATACAGACATTGTCTCTCACATTTGTGAGGGGATCAGGGCATGACATGGGCAGATACAGTGTTAAACTGTTGTGTGGTAGCTTAGGAAGGCACTGTAGCTCACTGGCAAATCTGGGACCAGCTTCCCTTGCTGGAAATGTTCCCCCACATCAACTAGTTTGACTGACATCAGTGGAGCAGTGCCAGCTTACACCAGCAGTACAGTACATCTGCTCCCACATCTTTACATAACTGTTCCTGATTTACTCATTCCCCCTCCCCCCACCCCCCCAGGTAAAAAGAAGCTGTGATTATCCTGGATTCGTTTGAGAAATGCCACCAAAAATGATGATATCATGATGATCACTACTAATATTTGCTACTTTTTGTATTTTAAGCCCTTCAAATGCTTCCTTACGTTGCTTTCAGAGCTGGGCTTTTTAACCCATTCCCAATACAAAAGGCAAGAAAAAAAGCTCTGTAAAAACATTAAACATGCTGCAAGACTTGGACCAAACCTGATTTACAGTCACTGTAGATGGTCTAACAATGTACAGATCAGGTTCATGCATCAGTGAGCAATTCGACGGTCAGACCAACGGTGTTTCAGAAAAGGGGAAAGTCACAAGAGAGGCAAAAGGATGCTCTGTGGAAATAAGGCATATCACAGTGGGGCTGTATTTGCAAAAACATTTTTCACACTCAACAGAGATGTTTTTCTGCTTTAAAACAATACCTATTGCAAATACTGGACAGGTTTACTATAGGCACCATGTTGACACCACCCTAGAGAAAACAACAATGGTTTGGCAGCCTGTGAAGTCTTTTAAAAATAGACTGTGAAGCCCCTGAGAAAACAGCAAGCTCTAAAAATAGGACTAGAGCTGAGAGAGGCAGGGGCGGGGGGGAGGGGGGGAGTGGAAGAAGAAGAAATAAAGCTTTCCTGGTGCTAAAACTCAGGATCAGCTACAAATGTGGGGTTCCTTCAAGGATGCAATGTATTCATTGTGTATGTATTCATTCACTGTGCTGTACTGGTCTGTCAATGGAGGGAGAAGAGAGAAAAAGGCAAAATGTTAACAAATTCAAGCCGATGCAACCTGGGGATTCCCTCCTGACTTACCCAGCCCTTGATAAAAGCCTCTTACAGAAGTGGCATGGATCTATCCCTGTTTCTTTCACAGTCCTCTTCTTCCACACACCTCCCTGCCTCTGTTCTCCAGTGCCAATTCTCCTTCACATAAAAAGGAATTTTATGAGCACACCCTTGCTTCACTGTCACAGAGACAGACCTCGAGAGACTGAGAAAATCATTGTAATAACCCAAATAATTTTAAGTGTCCCAGATTCTTGATTGTTCCTGATGCAGGAAGCTGGACATCCCATTTTCAATTCGCATGCGCAAGCATTAGAACAAGGCGTGAGGCTTCTGCAGGATTTTAGACCCACCTTTTAGCCCACTACAATAGTAATGATTAGTATAATTCTATAATATTTGTGGAATAAAACTGGAGCCCTCCAGTGGCCAAAACCACACCAGTAACCTTGCTGGAGGCTAACCTGAGACAGTCTCCACAGTCCTCTGTCCTACTTTACCTTGGCATTGGCCAATGAATAGTATGGAAAGGGCTCCTCAGCTGAAGCTGGTGGGATATACAGAGCCAGAGAGCAGTCAGCACAGACAGACATGCGGACTGTGGACTCCCATGGGTTAAAATCTTGGCATATCTATCAAATCTACCATCTGCCCACAGATTATCCATGGCCAGATTTCATACTCAACACTAGTTTAGAAGACACTAATGGAAAGAGAGATCCATTTAAAATGGCCATGGTCACTCAGGAATAACCTGATCCGTCTCTCAGAGAGTCGCAGGGGAGGATAAAAACAGTGTGAATTCTCCCAAGGAGTGAAATAGTAAGGCAAGCCATCGGTACAGGAGAGGTCGGACACTCCCAGAAGAGCCACTCTGTCACTTCAGACAATAGCTATGAGCCTGCAGGGAATTATCTTCTTTTCAGGTAGACACAAAATTCAGCCAAATGAAGTTATGTCTGTGCTTTTGGCAGCTGCTTTACAACTGCTCACTGTAGGTTGTCTGTGGGCAGACTCGGAGCAGCAGGTACAGGCTGCTCTGGGGTGCTCCAGCTGAACAGTGTCATGGCAGAGTCCTCATAGGCTGCTCCTCTGCAGGGCCACATGAACCTTGGCCTTGCCCCAGCTGTCATTGCTCTTGGGAGAAACCCTACAGAGGATCAGAAGGCTTCACCAAACTTGGAGTAAGCATTCCCAGGGGAAACACCAGTTTTTTTCTGTATCTGTACTACCTAACCCTTCAGACTGTGGGCAAGGACATAGTGGCTTCACTTCTGGGCACACTGAGTGCCATTTCCCTGCCTTTCCTCTTGAGACTTATTGCCTTCAACACAACTTCAACAAAAATACCCCAAACTCTTAAGGTTGAAAACCAGTCAAACATTTCACTGATAGCCTATTTCACCTTCTAGCTGAATGACACTACTCCATCAGGTCCACAGGCTCCTGTGGTTGTCCACAGAGCTGCACATCACCATTTCCCTGCCTACTAATAGGTGCTGGTAACAAAGGAGTGCTCCGCTCTGCAGAGCTTCCAGCTTCAAGGATTGTATTCCCAGCAAGCACAGTGGACTGTCACTCTTGAATTCCAGAGAGGAGATTAACCTTTTAGCCCATGTTAGACCTTCTCTTTTGGTCTTCAAAATCAAGCTAAATGCATAGATGCAAATAACAAACTGAATTACTTCCCAGAAACCTCATTATACTTAAAAATGACATGTAACCAAGGGGAAAGCAATGGTCCGAGACGTAGAGAAAAACCAGAAGATCCCAGAAGAGTGGCAAAACAAACAAACAAACAAACAAACAAACAAACAAACAAACAAACAAACAAAAACCAACCAACAAACAAAAAGCAATGTGAAAAAAGACAATTAAGAGACACTTCAGCAGCTGATGAGTCTCTTCCTTTGACTGTGGTAAAAATCAGTATCTACTGCATCAGGACAGGATTGTTGTGCCTGGCCCAGAGAGGTGGTTGCTTTAAATTAAAATAGGTTGGATAGTCTGTACCTAGTCCCAAAATCTGCTTCACACCTGACATGCTGAACAGCAGCATGAGGGGCCTTTCCATGTGTACAACATCAAGAGCTGCTGCAAGCACAGTCAGCAGCTTGGCCGTGTGCTGCTCTAAGGTCTTCCCTCTTGCATCCTCCACCATGGTGGCTGATGTACATTTCTTTCCTAAACAAAATGATTAGTTCATGTACTTCCTTGGAATGACATACTAGAGGAAGGTCATCAAATACCTACTTTGCATAGGCATAGATTTTAGTGATCATATTATTACCTAGCAGCCTTCCAATTCCAGCTGAAGGCTTCATCTTCACCACTCCCTCAAATAGTATGTTCCCTAAATGAACTATTTGATGAGGAAAAGCATTTTCTTTACACTGCCCATTAAAATTACTTGGTTTAAATACCTTAGATACCTTTTATTGTCCTTTCTTCCAACGGTAGAGAGTAAGGTCAAAGTTAGACACTTCAGGTTATAGCCCAATTGTAATAATTCAGCTCTAACTTTTCATTAGGCAAGTGGATTCCTAGCTAAATAGCTAAGAGAAGCTGCATCAATATGTAGAACAGCATTACATACCAGCATCAATCAGTTTCAGAGATACACCAGAGGACAAAAGCACAACTACCTGTGTTATGGATGCTGAAAACACAGCACAGAGTGGAAGGCACCTATGTGAGAGTCCTACAAATAGCCAGTAGCTGAAACAGGAACTTCTTATCTTTCTTACCTGTGCTGCTTTTGCATTTGCTTGCAGAGCTCTCACCCTGGACACCCCTCTTCAGTTTCCCTTCTTCCATACCATTTCTTTTCTAACTTCAGATCATAAAAGTTTTCCCCTTAAATTGCGTTTCTATGATAGTCATAGCAAGTTCTGTACCCAGAAATTGGACATCCCAGATAAGTCCTAAGATATCAGATTAAATAAAACTGTTCAACTCCTTCTGCTCGTTCCCACCAGAAGACCCAGGCAGAAACAGTGGAAGACCTACTTGTCCATTCTGTGCTTCTCCCCCATCACAGATATCTCAGTCCTCACATATTTTCCTGATGCTGCAAAAGCCGAGTGTTAATGTTATGTGCTCTGCAAAAGTCCACAGCCCTAAGGACTCTAGAAACAGTGAGCAAAATAAAAGATTTTTCTTCCCCCAACACGCAAAGCCATACGTGGCATTACAGTTATCCCTTCTATACCACGAAGGCCCTTGGACAAGGACAAAAAAATGGTCTTTTGCTCTGCCACTAGCAATCAGAAGAGTGAAAATGGAGTCTGCATTTGGAAGCATTTGGCTCAGTTTTTAAGATAAAAGGAGAAAATGAAACAGGTGGGGAAGAAAAGGAAAAGATGGAAGAAATTTTGAAGATTACAAAGGCACAGCTGGAGAAACTTCCTGTGGGTGAAAAAGCACCACAATTTGCTAGAAAAAACGTTCAGATGTGTTATACCCTGTTTTGAGATCAAGAAGGCAGTGAGCAGAAATGAAAGTAATTTAACAAAGAGAGCAATTGAAGTGTCTTCAGATACCTTAAAAAAAACAGTCTCACTGCAAACTGGAGTTACTCCTGTTCTATAGGGCAGCATTTACTACAATCAAAGGCACTAAATCACTGTTTTAAAAAAACAGCTTGTTCACCATGCATGGAGCCAAAGTCAGTTCAGTTTAATGACTTGCAGTACGTGAGCTCTGGAGACTTCTGGCTGCATTATTCAACACTGATATGCAGCCCTTGGAAGAGCAGAACAAGTCCTCATGCCAGCAGAACACAGATGACATTCAGGTGGACAGGTATTATGACAATGAGAAACAGAAAAGGAATCACTCAGGAAAACCATGTCAGCGGGACCAAGGGAAAAGTTCTGCCTGACCTGGCTTGGGAAGGAAGGTCACATTAACATATTCCCCATCCCATCCACAGCCTTTTGGCATGGAATCCTGCAGCTGCATCCCTGCCCAGCCCCTTTATCTCCAGTCTCTAATGGAAATTGTTGTGAGACTTTTTTTCTGGTGCATATCCCATTCAAACTACTTCAGCCTTCAAAGGGAAGGCACAGAATGAATCCTGGGCATAAGTCCTGCATGTGTTGGACCAGTGGAGAGTAACTTTACCAAGACAAAGAGTCAGGTGGGGATGTTTCATGTGCCCTTAAAAAAACTTCTTTGGTAACAACAAAGAACTTCGAGTTGCTCTAAGTGCCAGATTAACAGCCTTTGTGAGCTTATCCATCTCGAAAAGATGCAGTTCAGGTAATAACAGGATAACTATCCTCATCACTGTCCTCCTGGTAGAACTGAGACACTACCCATCAGGGAATGTTACTAGAGGTCAGAGAGGAATTTGTTTCTTGCATCCATCCTAATACAAGGATTTGTGGTGAGACTGTCAGATTCAGCAGCAGCACTGCTGGTGCATTTGGTGTAGCCTGGTTTGGCCAAGGTAAGCAAATACTTTGATCCCTGTTTGGCATGCCTTTTGGAGTAAACCAGTAGTGATTTCTTATTAATTCCTTGTGAATTTCATCACATCATTAGATTCTTCCCTGTCGGAATGGTTTGCTCTTTCTGCAAGAGTAAAACAATCCCTGTATCACCATGAGACCACCATTGCTATTAGACATCCCCAGCACACCTCAGAAGTGAGCTCTTCAGTGAGTTTCGTGGGCTTCGTGGGCTTGTTCTGCTTCCTCTGACTCCAGAAGCAATGTTAACTGGAATCAAGTCCACTTCTCTGGCTTGCACCAGATCCCAGCTCTCCAGCTACTAGAAAATCTACGAATTTCCCACCAGCCCCTCTAGATACATCCTTCTCTTTCCCATACCACTTTATCCTTTCCAGCGTCACTCAAAAAGATGTGGCTGCTCTGCCAGGGAGACATCAGTCCTGTCTCACAGGAACCAGTCACTTTCTGACACTAAGCTACAGCTTTTAGATACAGGGAGCTCATCAGCTCCGTTTTCTGTCAGACACTGCTTCCATTTGTACGCCAGTGAGTCTATGCCTTGAAATCCTACTGTAACCTGAAGGAAAGATTTTAGATGTGCCTAAATATCTATTCCCTCTATTCCCCCTAAATAAGTTTCCTTCTCCTATGGATTGAATTCCAAAGAAGCTGAGGTTGAAGACCTGCTTCTTACAGGCTGGCAACAGTTTGGTTATCTCCTAGTGGCACTAAACAGAATGCCATTCACTGGCTACCAAATTCCGACTAACTCCATCTGTGGCAGCCACAGGACAAGAGGGAGCCTCTCTTGACACTAAATATGTTAAGACATGAAGGATCTGGTTATTCTGTGCTCTCTTGCTGAATATGAGCCTGGGCCACACTTGTGTTTGCGGCTTTTAGCAAGAATGTTTTCAAACAGCTATGTGATTGTGAGACCAAAGGCTTGTTAAACACCATAACAAAGATAACTGCTGCCACTGCCCTAGAGAATAGATCTAGGTCCACCACAGTGGCTGATGTCAGAGCAGGGCATTAGTCCATGGAACCAAAGCTAAAACGAGTAAAGATTTCAGTGTCAAAGAAGCAGAATGATGCCAACTCTCCAGGCTACAGACCTGTCTATAAGATGACATCATATTTCATAATAAAAAAGGATTGACAGTATTACAGGGCTGAGTTATTTCATGTTAATACATTCCACCATGATTAATAGTAATAAGAATTTAAAAATTCTAAAATGCAATGTGATAGAATGTCTGGTTTGAAAAAAGGATTTTTTTTTTTTTTTTCAGAGAAACATTAAATGTCACCCCTCTGCCATGAGAAGGAGTTTGGTGACAAATCCTGGCGGAACAGTTCTCAGCCCTTTGCAGTGCAGCCCCAGCTCTGTCCACTTCACACATGGGGAACTCTCCTGGATTTCCTTGTCCATGGGCAGCTTCCTTTCAGTCATCCAAAAAATGGATGCTTTAATGTTGGCAAGGTCAGCTCTATAATTACCCAAATTCCAGAAGCTGGAGGTGTAAAAGGATATCCAGCGTAAAAGGATAACCTTTCTTTAGCTTTTTTGCATCATCCTATAACCTTTAAATTGGAACAGTACCCTTGCTACCAAATTCAACGTGGGGCTCATTATCTGGGGAATACATCCGCCGTCAATTTTAAAGGCAGAAAGGATTGCTATGATCATGTCATGTACTGTAATAGAATGTAATTACAAAAGGGAAAGGAACAGTGGAAGCTCAACCTACTGGCAAAGCAGCCTTGTAACGCAACTAGCTCCTCTGCCACTGTCACCCTTGCACCTTTCCTGTCCTCTAAATCCACGCATTCCCTGAAAGGGTAACCTCAGCAGTCAGACACCCCATACTTCCATCAGCGATGGCTTGACACCACACTATGTCATGTCAAGGCCACAGAAACGTGGTTAATAAAGAGAAGTGAATACAGCCCAAGCCTAAAGTCACCAGCATTGTCATGTCAGCTTACTTGTCCCGCCTAGGGAATTTCAGAGCAGCTGTGCCCCATAAAGAGAGATGCATAGGCATCTCCGGAGACACTGCCTAATTCTTGAACAGCAGGGGGAAAAAAAAAAAAAAGCAGGCAAGCAGCTACTTGGGTTGTACTAAAAAAGGGAGAGAGAAAATCTAGATAGTGTCCTAGAGGCAAAGTCTGTAGGGGATAAGTATTTACACGCATGAAATAGAGTTGCAGAGAAAAAGAAGAAGGGGGGGGGGACGGGGGGACGGGGGGACCAAAAAAAAAAAAAAAAAAAACCAAATAATCAGGCGTTCAAACTTTCTCCAGCTCATCTCTGAATGAATCTTGCGCCCTCTCCTGGAGCCTGTGTTCATCCCAGCCAAGGCAGGGCCGAGGGAAAGGGAAATGAAGGTGTGCAGTGGAAAGGATCAGAGCGAGGGAAAGGCAAGGGCCATTGGGCCATTTAGAAGTGAGAAAGCTCAAGGCACATAATGATAACACGAGAGAAAAATGAAACACTATGCAACAGTTCACGTGAGTGAGCTTGCTCCCTACAGGGATGGATAAAAGAATTTGGGACTATATTATCTCACTCCATGGCAGAGTTAAGAGAGTCGGCTCCAAAATTTGCATACTACAGTGGAGCAGGCAAGCAGGAGTGGGGTTCAGAACTGCAACTTTACTAAAAAATTGAGCAGAAGTCTCTGGCATCAATCAGAATTGTGCCATCTATTCTCCAAACATAAGTCAAATCAGTGGTGCCGACAGAGGGTGCTGCCAGCACAACCGCTAGCCTCTGGGGAAGGCTCCCCAGAGTCAGGAACGCTCCTGCACTGCTCACCTCACTGCCACCGCTTCTACCAAGAAGTTTCCTGGACTCACCTGATGTCTCAACAAGAGCATGCTACAGCACAGGTAAGGCAGGCTATCTCCTCCCTTGCAAACTTCTGACTTCAAAGGTACTCACAGGAAGAACAGATAAGCAACTCCTAAAATGGTCCTTCCTGCAGCTCATGCAGAAGCATGAAGGACACCCAGAACCTGGGACTTGCCTGGGAAATATCTAATGTTGTCACACCAGCCATTTCCCTGGCAGGCTTGTTGTACACTTCTAGGGAACCCAGGGAAGAACAGCTGATCAGATCTTCAGCTTTTATTTTAAAAGGCGGATTTTCTTTGGAGATCATGCTTCTCTAGAGACTTCTACAAAATGTGATTCAAGCCAGTGTCCTAGTTTCAGCTGGGACAGAGTTTCTTTTCCTCCTAGTAGCTGGTATAGTACTGTGTTTTGGATTGAGCATGAGAATAATGTGGTAACACACTGATATATTGTTTGTTGTTAAGCTGTGCTTATATTAAGCAAAGGACTTTTCAGCTTCCCATGCTCTGCCAGCAAGGAGCTGCACAAGAAGCGGGTAGGGATCACAGCTGGGACAGCTGACCCAAACTGGCCAAAGGGATATTCCATACAATATGACATCATGCTCAGTATATAAACCAGGAGGAGTCGGCCAGGGGGCAGCAATAGCTGCTGGGGGACTGGCTGGGTGTCAGTCAGCAGATGTTGAGCAGTTGCATTACTTGTTTTTTCTGGGTTTTGTTTCTCTCTTTTTGTTGTTTTCCCTTTCATTACAATTTTATTGTTATTACTATTATTATTATTATTATTATTATTATTTTGTTTTAATCATTAAACTATTCTTGTCTCAACCCACAAGCTTTCTTACTTTTGCCCTTTCGATTCTCTCCCCCATTCCACCACGGGGGAGGGGGAGGAGGGTGTGTGGTGTACAGTGGGCTAGTGGCTGTGCGGTACTTTGTTACCAACTTGGTTACCATGGGGTTAAAACCACAACAGTCCTTTTAGGGGGCAAAACATACATCATGCTCCCTAGAGATTTCTACTAGGTCAAATTTAAGCCAGTAAGCCCAAAAGGTCTGAATTCACTGCAAGAAGTTCTCACTGAGTTTTATGAAGCTGCAAAAGCTATGATATTTCAGCTGGTTGGCATAAATTTCATGCTGCAATATCACAGTCAATAATGTGCTAGGAAGGTATGAGGCCTAAAGTCTGCCAAAACCCCTTGCTAGTGTCACCTCATTGGTGGAGCAGTTCCCCAAAGACAGGGGAAGGTAATCCGTACTGGAAAGTCATCCATCTGGTGACTCTACCCATAGTGCAAGATGTCACTCTGGCTTAGCCCTTCACCCCACCTATCTCTGCAGCCTATGAGATCCACATTGCTGTCAAGGGACACTGTTTACCGGCCAGGGTATGCAGAGATTTGGTGAGTCCTGATACAGGTTCTGGCTCTCTGCTGGAAGAAAGGGAATTCTGTAAGTTAGCAGGAAGGGTAAGTCCTGCAATCCCTTCTCCTCCACACTGTCACAGTGAGGAGACCAGGCACCACACCAGAAGCAACTCCAGAGGGAGGTATGGAGGCTGAATCACGATAGGACTACACCGTACCAAGCAGGTCCTTGTACGGCAGCAGAGAGTTGGTCTCCACACCAACAACACTGCAGTGTATTTGTACCTCTGTGACTTGGTAGTGCCCCCAGTTCAGAATTGCAGTGGACTCAGCTTGATCACCATCAGGAGTGCATGGTATGAACGAAAATCCTAGATGCTTTCTTTCCTCCTTATGTGATGCCCATATTTGTTTACTATATGGGCATATAAAGAAAAAAACCCCAGAAAATTAGCAGCTGCAGGAGATAACGAGTACCCGAGAGAAGCTACAACTGGGAGAAGCTACAACTACACATCCCCATGGAGTGAAGCAGTTTAGGAAAGACGGTGACTTCCTTAAACACAGTACCTCCCTCAGATCATCACTAAAGCTCTCCCAACGCAGGGGTATCCCTGTGGCTACCTACAGCTCCTGCTTGGCAAAGATACATATGTACTGACTCTCCATAGACACCTCCAGCTCCCAAGAAATATTCAGATGCAAACATAAAGGCATATTTTGCTCTACTGAGAACTTGGGCTTGGATTCTCACTATACTCAAGCTGCTTCCTACAAACCACTGGCGAAGGGGTCCCTGTTGTTCTTCACCCTCACGATTGCATGCCAAGTGATCGTAGCAAAACTAGTCTTATATGAGCTTTTCTGACAGAGCTGGCTCAACTTGCTGACCCTAAGGACACCAGGCTAGGCTCACAGTCCACTCCAGGCTTGTTGACTGTAAGCATAATAGAGATCGTGGTTACATGATGCATCTTTGACTATTACAAAGTGGTTTGAAATGGTCATTTTCTGTTTAGCATCAAAACATACTACAAAGAGTGATTTTTTTTCTATTAATAAACAAGGAAATTATTCCCCTGTGAGTATGCAAATTGCTACCCAGGAAATGGCTTGGGCTATTAGGAGGTATTAATGTGCACAAAATCAATACACAGACAGATTGTCTGCTCCATTCAGAGGCAAACACACCAGTCACACTGGCTCAGCTTGGTCTGAGGGATGGAATATGGTTTTTTCAGTTTTAAAAGAGCAAGAGCATGCTATACAGACCTTGTGTTACCTGATGGTGTCACCAAAAGCATCACCTCTTCAGTTCTTTGGACATGGTTATTAATGAAGACAAATCTGGCCAAGACACAAATAGATGTAGAGCTCCCATATTTCTCTGGTGACCACTCCTCATCTCTCTTCTTGAACTTCGGATTCTCACTGGAGTGTCCTTTGACTTGCTAATTTCCCAGGAATGGATGTCTGCTGCCTACAATAAATTTGAAAAGTAAGTAATAGCTCTACACACTGTAGCTAGCATCCATCTATCTATTGTTTAAGACTCTTTAAGGGTCTGTGGACAAGTTTTAAGGGCTTTGTAAAGCCACTAAGAAAACACAGCTGGTTGTCAGTAAGCTGGCATTTACTGTACTGCTATTCTTGTCTCCACCAACAATATTTAGAAAATCTGCAAATCAAGAAAGGTTGGGAAACAGTTACCTAAGTACACTGGAGTTTGGGAAAGGTCAGATGTAAATCTCTTCCAAGGGCTAAAGCTATATAACCCCTTTTACTATCATTTACTATTGAAGTTGATCTGATTTTGGTCTAGACCTAGGTTTTCTGGCTTTGCCCATTTCTGCATCAGTAAGAACAAGTCTGAAGAATAAGTAGTTTTCTAACAACTAGAGAGATGGATGGGGTTGCTTGTTACTTTAGCTCTTTGCAGAAATACTGCTTGTTGGTGGGGTTAACTTTAATCAGCTGAAGACTTGACCCTATTCTCTATCACCTTGGTGGTGTGCTGTAGGTGAAATGTTTTTCTAATACAATGGACAAAATTACAATTGCTGTGATCTGTTTGGATTTTTTTTTCAATTTACATTAGACTGTTGATTTACTCCTAATCTGCACCTATCTTTAAGCTCTGACTTGATATGTAATTGTGAGAGATGCAGATGAGGCCCAGCCTTTTGGCAAATAACCATAAGGTCTGGTTCAGGTCAAGGGGGCATCTAGCTCCACACCTGTCTCTAGCAATGACTTCAAACAGACACTTAAAAAAAACATAGGTACAAGACAAACATGTATGACACTTTCCCATCTTTTAACCACTTCTAGTTCTCAGGGTCTACTGAACCTGATACATTTTGTTTATTTAGTAATCTGCAATTGATGTCTTCTACTACTGTTTATTATGTCTCCCCTTATTTCCATGTACATCTCTTGCGTCCTCACCATCGTATTATGTCAATGATCTCCCCAGTTCTGCTCCTCTCTGCATGAAGGACCACTTCCTTCTTTGTGTTTGAACCTAGATCCCAACATCTTTATTTAATTACTCCTAGTCTAGTTACCCAGGAGAAACAGGAAACTCAATCCCTACTCAAGACCTCTGTCATACTTTCCCCACCACCCATTGTCCCTTTTCCAAGTGGAAGAGTGCCAGCCCACTCAGTCATTTCTGAAACAGAGCTCTTGATCCTCCTTGCTTTCTCCAAACATTATCCAGTTACAGTCTGAAGATGGCATGCCAGGACTGCAGATAGTACTCAAGCTCCTAGCAGAGCCTTCCATTTGATTTGCCATTTAGATTGCTACTTAGCTCTTTGATGAAGATAGCTACATAACCACATACTCTCATTCCTCCCCAGTGAGGACCAACTCAGTGCCTGTCACTGTGAAACTGTGAAGCTAGGAGCACTTTTCTCCATACCCATCACTTTACATTCACTTAGACTGATTGTATCTGCCTGTGGTGGGTTGACCCTGGCTGGAGTCCAGGTGCCCACTAAAGTCACTCTTTCACTCCCTTTCTCAGCTGGACAGGGGAGAGAAAATATAATAAAAAGCTTGTGGGGAGAGATAAGGGCAGGGAGAGATCATTCAGCAATTCTTGCCACATTTAGAACTCAACCTGGGGAAAGTTAATTTAATTTATTACCAATCAAATTGGAGCAGAATAATGAGAACTAAAACTGAATTTGAAAACACCTTGCCCCCACCCCTCCCTTCTTGCTCGGGCTTGACTTCACTCCTGCATTTCTTTATCTCTTCCCCTGCACAGCGCAGGGAGACAGGGAGTGGGGGTTGTGGTCAGTTCATCATACCTTGTTTCTGCTGCTCCTTTCTCCTTAGGGCAGTATCCTCACACTCTGCCCCTGCTCCAGCATGGGGACCCTCCTACGAGAGACAGTCCTCCACCAACTTCTCCAACCTGAGTCCTTCCCACGGGCTGCAGTTCTTCATGAACTGCTCCAGCGTGGGTCTGTCCCACAGGGTGCAGTCCTTCAGGAGAAACCTGCTCCAGCGTGGGTCCCCCCAGGGTCACAAACCCTGCCAGCAAACCTGCTCCAGCATGGGCTCCTCTCTCCACAAGGCCACAGGTCCTGCCAGGCGTCTGCACCAGCACAGGCTTCCCATGGGGTCACAGCATCCTTCAGGCACATCCACCTGCTCCAATGTGGGGTCCTCCCCGGGCTGCAGGTGGATCTCTGCTCTACTGTGGACTTCCATGGCTGCAGGAGTACAGCCTGCCTCACCACGGTCTTCACCATGGGCTGCAGTGGAATCTCTGCTCTGATGCCTTGAGCACCTTCTCCTCCTTCTCCACCGAACTTAGTGTCTGTAGAGTTGTTTTCTCACATCTCTCTGTTGCAATTGCTCTTCCCCATTTTATTTTCCCCTTCTTAAACATCTTACCCCAGAGGTTCTACCACCATTGCTGATGGGCTTGGCCTTGGCCAAGGTCTGTCTTGGAGCTGGCTGGCATTGGCCCTGTCAGACACGGGGGAGGTTTCTATTAGCTTCTCACAGAAGCCACCCTTGTAGCCCCCCTGCTACCATAAACCTTACCACTCATACCCAATACACGGTCTTTCCATTGTGCTGTCACTCAGTCTTGCAAGGTCCTGCAACTCTTCACAACCACTCCTTTCCCTTAGTGCCCTGGAGAGCTTCATACCATCAGCAAAGTTGATCACCTCACTGCTCACTCCCTCTGCCAGATCATTTATGAAAGTGTGGAACAGCACAAGTCTCAGGACAGTCCCTATTCAACACTGACTTCTCTCCATTCTATCTGTTGGCCTGAGACTCTGCCCACTGTTTCTCATTTCTAACCATGCCAGGATCTTCCCTCTTATCCCATAGCTGTACAGTTCCCTTTAGAGCCTTCTGGTAATGTAGCCTAACCAAATAGACCTACCATTATCAATGTGCAAACCTTTCTTAACAGAAACCATGTCGACTTTTCCCAAGGAATTTTTTTGATTTGGCAGGCATTCATTGATTCAATTCTTTGTTGTATCGTCTATTAATTTCCCTAGTATAAATGTCAAGTTTACCAGAACACAGTTCCTTAGGCACCCTTGGGGAAACTGTTTTAAAGAATGGCGCTGTGCTTGCTACCCTCCAGACTTCAGGCACCAATGTAAGACTAAGCAAATTTTACAGTGCCATGAGTAATTTCACTATTTCTCTTTAAAGTCCTGAGTGAGTACCACTCAGTTCTGGTGATTTTTCAGCATTCATTCTGTCTATCTGCAACACAATTTCTGCCACAGTTGCTTAACAAGAGAGATGCTAGTCTGTCTTTGATTTCATTTCTTCTAATTCAATGACTCTCTAAATTGTATTCTCTACTGGGATCACTAATTCACTTCTAGGAAAATCATTATAATAGGCCAATTACAATAACATATATAAATGTTGTACTCAAAATTAATAGATTTATACTCCTTTCTGCTGTTCCTTCTTTTTGCTGTTTCTTTTATACCTATACTACCCATGAATGCAGTTGTGCTCTCATACTCCATATAGGGCCCTTATGGCAAATGTAGTTCAATTGATCAGCTCCGGGGTTAGCCTTGCACAACTTACGCCTTCCTCAGTCCTTCCTCCGCAAACAAGATCCCAAACTTCCCCTAAACGTGATAGGACAAAAAAGCTCTTTGGCTCATCCATCATACAGCACTTACACTGTACTAAGTCACTCTAACAGGATGTCACTGAGCTTGCCATCGTGTTTGAGGAAATGTAGGAAGACAGATTTCTGGGGCTTACAGACCTGAATCCTGGAGTAGTTGTATCATTTTCCAGGACTCCCTGAATCCTAAATTTCAGAAGGAAGCCATATAGTAATTTGTGTGTCCTTTCCTTCTTTTTGTGCAACTAGCACATTAGCCTCAATTTCTGGCTGCTTCCCTCACCAGAGTCGCAAAGATCAGACTGTGTCCATACGCCAGGCTGCATGTCACACTGTCCTGATAAAAGAAGATTGTCCAAATAGATGAGGATGTAGATCTGGGGACGGTGCAGCACACAGGGATAAAATGGCTAAGGGTCCCATAGGCATCAATGTGAAGTGTGCAAGAAATTGTGATTACTGGTAATATAGCAATGGGACACAGTAGTGCAGTATGGTTCTGTGCAAAATTATGTGTTTCTATGGGGTAACATTTTTATTCTATAAATTTTACGAGTGGAGGTCAAGACTAAGCTTACAGCCTGACTAGAAACACTTTCAGCTCCACAATCCACTTACAGTTCTGATGAGTGACCACCTATATGCAGCCTGAGAAAGACGAGATGGCTACTCCTCCCTTGGCAGTACTTACCTTTGTTGCCTTGTGGATAAAATGGGCATTTTCATAGGAAAAATGTATTTTTATTTTTCTCTGGGAGAATTTTGAGGTTTACTTAATAAACAGAAAATGGAGAGAAGTAATGGTGATGGGGACATAAGGAAGTTTGAATCATTGGACATGACTAGATCTGAATTTTAATCCAAACCTGATTAATTGTAATTTATTTTTATTTTCTTTTTGGCTGAGCAGAAGATGATTTATCTGGTACTATTGCCTATAACATACCTGGCCACAATGCATCCATCTGTAAAATGCTTTGGCAGTTCTGAGCCATCTCTTTTCTACATGTTGCTGCAGGTTTTGACCACGGCTGATGCAGGACTTGCATCAGACAGTGATAGTCTCCGTAATAATGGGAGCCAAGACACATTTTGGTTCCTCAACGGCGTTTGTGCCATTCACTTAAGGTAGAGTTTTTTGGGACAGTAACTTTCCTCTTTCCTCCAAAAGAGGAGTCAAGAATCATCTGGACTGAAAGAAGAAAGGAAAGAGATGAAGCCAGTAGGCAAGTGAGGTCAGACTGTGGTTTGAAGTAAGACAGCTGAGAGAACAAAGGCTTTCTAAAAGACAAACAAAAGATGGGTATGGACTCAAATTTGAAAGTGAGAGAGTCCAGGGCTCAAGGAACTAGAAGACAGCTGAGGACGCTGTCTACAGCATAGGATGGTATGTGAGGCTGTGATTAGAGACAGTCAAGTCTTAGGATGAGTGACAGAGAGCAGACGAGCACATAAACTTGGTGGTAACAGTGTCAGGCTAGAAGAAAACAAACACTGTGTGTGAATCATCATCCTTGCTTCATTCAGCAAGATACAGAGTGCATCTAGTGTGGGGAAGAGGATCTGGCATTTTTCTTAACTGTTGTCTCATTGCCCTCTTTCTGTGTTGTGCTGGGTTCAGTCAGGAAAGGGCTAACTCCCTTTACTCTGGTTGCCAAGAAACTATGTTGCTGGACAGTAAGTGAAAACATTGATAAGGCCTCAGCTGGTGCTGGGGATGGCCTGTACTGAACTCAAGGTCTTTTGTCCACTTCGGATACTGTAGCTGACCCAGACTAACCAAGGAAGTATTTCATTCCATAGTACGTCATGTTCTGGTCTCTTTGGGTGGGGAAGAGAGACCGGTAGCCATTACTCTTCCCTTCTCTCTCTCTCCCTTACTCCCTTGCTCGTCTCTTCGGGCACTTGCTCACCCTCCTGCGTTAGCTGCTTTGCCAGCTCCTGTGCTGGCTCCTTCGTGTGGGAGCTGGTGCATTGTTTTGAGTTTTCTGGCCGTGTTATCAGTGATAAGGTTTGCTCGGAATCTGCTGCGTAGGCTCCCGGGCTCCGGCCTTCAGGCCGCGGCTCTCGGGCTGAGATCGCTCTCGGGCTGTGGTTCTCAGGCTCTCGGGGTCTGATTTTCATCCCTCAACATCTGGGTGTGCCTTGATCAGTGGATGGTAGGAAATTGTATCATATTGTATCATATTGTATATATTGTACTATATGTTTCATTTTCTACTAATTTAAGTATTTATTATTAGTAGTACCTGTATATATTAATTTAGATTTAATTAGTAAATAGTTCTTATCTCAATTTTACGAGCTTCCTTATTTCATTTTCCTCTGATTCTTCCTCTCCACTGGAGGAGGGGAGGGGGATTTGTGAGAGCGGCTTTGTGGTATTTTGCTAGCCGGAGTTAAACCACGACATGTGTGACTGTAAGGCAAACAGAAGGCGTTCTTGGTGGATAAATTCTGTGTACATGGAATCCTGTGACTTCCAAGTCAAGGAGCAAACAAAAGATGTGAGGAGTAATTTGGAGATTACCATTGGGCATTCCCAGTTGCAGTGAGTCTGATGGAGCAAGATGGCTCTCCTGGGAGGTGGCAACACTCAGAGAAGTACCTGAGTCAGCTTGATCTTGCGTAGGTTTCCAACAAGACCCAGAATCTGGGAGATGCAAAGGCACCTCAGAGGTACCTTCAAAAACATCTTTTCTTGGTCAAGGGCTGGAATGGAGCCAAACATTGTATAGAAAAGGAGAAACACACCCATCACCAGCGCTATACTGATCTCTAGCCATGAGATCAATTTGATGTAGGCTTGAGCAGCTGCTCTGTCACAGAACAGAGGGACCAGTCCTGCAAGACTAGGAGGAGGACATGCCAAGTTACCTTTGCATCTTTCCTTGTCGCAGGTGTTCAGTGCAGTAGTGCAGTAATCTCCTCTGAAGGGGGAAAAGATGCACTTCTGCAAGTGGCTGTGAACTGTCCTAAGAAAGCTGCACAGCTGTATTAATTCCACATCAAATATTTCATATGAACATAATTAAGTCCAAGAGTGCAACCAGCCTTTTTGATATAAAAAACACACCACACTTTAAAAAATATTGATTTTATTCATATGTCTAGCCTATTTGACAGTGGATCACACTGGTAGGAACAATCACAAATATCTAGTTACGTGGTTTCACCAGGTTCTGGGCCTGTGCAATGTTGGTTTGGAGTCAAGCACATATTATGGCATCATCAATAAGGACAATGACTGCTGTTCAAAATTCAGTTGAGTCCCATCTCCTTGGTCAATTTTCAAGCCAAATAACCTCTTCTCCCACACCATGTGAGATTCTCTACAAAGAAGTTGCATTCTCTAAGTATGAATCCAGGAGCACTGCATTTTCAATGCTCCCTCTAAAAATTCCATTTACCTCATGTACTTCATCTGAAAAGCTTCAGGTTTTCAGTGCAACAAGCAAACAAACCAACCCTATCATCCACCATTTCTCAGAAAAGTTGGATCAGACTTGTGTAAATCAGCCTAGCTCCCATAAAGGAGCTGGAATTACTTATCTCACCACATGATCTCACCTGCAAATCCCAACTGTCTTCCTTGAAATAACACATCAGAGCAAGGTTTCACAGCAAAAGAAAAGAGATCCTGTAGCTAACATCCTTGCTGTTTGAGCTGGCACACAGTATGGTCTAAAGTCTCTGACCATGTATCTGAAGGGCACCCAGAGACTTCTGCAACATATTCACACCTTTCTAAACGCAACCTGCACATAGGTTGAGTCTGAAGACAACTGCCCTTGCAAGAAGGGTCCACGGCTTTGCCCCACACATCAGGACAGAGAGTAACTCAGAGGTGTCCCACGCTGCAAGCTGGCCTGCACTAAGACATATAGTAGGTGTCTGTATTGTTTGTGCCCAAACAATATGAGCATGGAGTCAGTGTTGTCTCCTAAGAACTGTGGGCTCACATCCGCACTCAGGACTACTAAGCAGACCTGCTCCAAAAGTATCTTTGGATCTGGCACCTCATGGTTTCTTTAAGTCCAGTCCCACAAGCCTGTTTGAGTCACAGGTAGTCATGAAGTAATCATGAAGCTCATCAGAGGATCAGCCAGCAGCCACAAAAAGGTATTACAGTCCTCACCTGTTACAGGTGTTGAGAGCTGCCAAATTAGAGTGAGCTGCCTTCTACCTCTTTTCTCACACATCAGCTGGGATGACTGCCGGACAGGCTAAAAGTCACTCATAAGTATGTACAAGTGCTATTGATCCTAGGGAAGTTGGATGCCCAGCATCCATCAGAGTACCCTCTTACAATCCCAGTCATCATGCTCAGACTACCATTTACTCCACTCTTCCTCTCGGTCTCTCCCCTCCTAGAATCAATTCTCTCTCCCCACCCTCCCTATGCAAAGAGCTGGAACCATGCACAGGGTAGGGTCTACCTTTGGTTATGGATTTTTGGCTGCACAGCTCACCTTGGCTGCTGCCAAAGGGAGGGGATTCCAGGCCCAAGCATCCCTCTGTGCCCTTCACTTTTCAGGGCTAATTGGGTTTCCTATGAATTTCAGCATGGCACTGCATGGACTTGTGGGGCTTGAAAAGCAACAGAGGTTTTTATCACAATGGTGCAATGTGACAAGACTTCCAAGCATTTGCTGGGAATGTTGTATACAATTAAATTACATTTTCAGAACTATCTGGCTATTGTGCCTTCTAAATCACATGAAAGACAATGAACAGTGTTATTTCAGTGAAAGTCTCTACAGCCACTGAAACTAAATCACTACATCCTTTAGAGCAGGCAATCGACTCACACGTTCACAAGAGTAGACTGTATGTACACTAAAGCAACACACTTCATAGGTAAATGAGAAATACCTCTAGTTTGGGCCCATCCCTTAGATATCAGATGTTATGCATGAACAGGATGATTATTAATTGTAGAGCTATGTGAAATGTCTACCGTTTATCTGAGTCATGAAAACACAGGTTTAAAAAGGACAATAATTCTGGGCCGAAAGACAGGCAGACAGATGGACAGAGTTTGACCACTTGTTCAGTTCTCTAGAGAAAGTTATTTCCTCTTCTCAGGGCTGACCCTACACATTTGCCAGGACTGGATCCTCCATTTGAAAAAAGAGGTTTAAAATAAGTTTCGATAACAGGGTCTTTTGGAGGTGCCCTGTATTCATTTCCAGCTTCTCACAGGGCTGTGTTTGTCTGGGACATTTGATGAACAGCCCATAAACTGCTGCTTTTTAGACACTGGAAATTGACTCCTGCTTTATTTAGTTTGCCCAGAAATGAGACACATTTGAATCTTGTATGGGAATCTTCCTGCCTTCTCCCTCCAACCCCTGTTCACCTGTAGTTTCAGCTTCCTGGAACTAAGAGTGTTAAAAACGACAGCAGCAAGAAAATTGCAAAGCAAGGAAACCAGCTCCCCTTCCATAAATGTTGCATTCCCTGCACACAGGGAAGCTTCACCAACTCTGCAGTAAGAAGACACAACAACCTCTATTGCAGTATCCTGACATGACAGTCTTTGCGGCATCCAGAATCCAACCTAGCAAGAAAAAATAAAAGTGTTACATGTTAAAAAATGCCCCAAACAAATGTGTTATTTTGCGTGGATCACAGTTAAGACATGTCAGCCTAAGGGTTCATTTCATAAAGAGAATGTTTGAAGGGACTTTGCGATACTGTCAATATACCTACAGATGGCTACAATGGCAAGTGCTACTTTTCTTAGTTTACTTTGACATCTAGTGGGATTTGATTTATGAGGGATTTTTCCTTATGGCTGCTGGGAATTATGCACATCTCTTCTTGCATGAGATGAAATATGCACATTAGAAGGTTGCTAAATTTGGTTATGCGCTGCAGTGCTGTGCAGCTCCAAGGATGGAGACCCAAGGTCTGACTTTTACTGTAACTGGGACTTTGTTACACTCCCGCAGCCATTTTCTTGGTGTCTGATTTTAAGTTCTTTTAAGACAGATCTATATTAACAATTTGGCATATAAGTCTCTTCCTCCATGACAGGGTCACAAGCGTCTTATCAGAACAAGAAAGGGTTTTTTCTTTTTTTTTTTAATGAGATCTGAAACAAATTATTGAGGCAATGAATGGAAAATGTGTTGGGCCGGCAAGGACTTTTCTTCATTTAGAGACTTCTCCACTGTCACTCTTCGATGCAGTCCATTCTAGCTGCAGAGGCCCATCTTTGCTGGTGACACATGAAACCTAAAGAGCTATTCATGAGTTATTAATAATATCTGCAGTCTTCCACAACAAAAGAGAGAGAAAGGGAACACAGAATTGATTGGAATAAATGTGGCACTTGGGCCTTCCTAAATGGGTCAACGTCTGTTACAGTCGGAAAAGTCACCTAATGGTTTCTCATAATGCAAGCAATACTTATGGTTCTTTTCTCTCTTGGCATGGCAACAGTGCAAAGCCTCAAGTCTGCAAGTCTAACATGCCCCTAAATGTTACCTATTGTATTTTTTTGTCTACATAGGATGACTTACATGTTCCTATGATACATGGTTAGGATGTGATATTAAATGTATAATTTTAGGACTCCAGAGTCCTAAACAAAACTCTGAGGGCCAGACGTAATTTAATTGTGTGAGTAGTTGACAGGGCTAGTCATGAGCTTAAAAAGTTAAGCATATGCCTGCCTAAATGCTATGAGAAGCTCAAGCCTTGCATTATAAGGAATTTACATAATTTGTATTTTTGCACAGTCTTTTCCACCAAGACAATTCCATTTCCCACTCAGTACAGGTGTGTGAAAGTATCTTATTCCACCATTAAGACCATACACTTCCTAGTCCTCATGGTCCTGCAACTCCTGCTGCTGCTTGACAATGACTCAGGTAGTCAGAAAAAGAAGAGCAAGACCAGGCTATAAAAAGAGGGTACCAGTGAGAAAGCCTTGGGCCAGAAGGTTGGTTGCACCATTGCCACAGACCACAGGGGGACAGAAAAATGAAATAGGAGAAACACGAGAGACAGGAGAAGCTTAAAAAGTGAACAAGATTTGACAAGAGCTCTATCTAGATTCAGAAGGGAGAAAATGGTAGTGGAACATAAAATGTATAAGTATAAATACGTATATGCATGCTTCTATACATATAAATATAGAAACACATTCACACTCACACAGAAACTACTTATATCGGCAATGACTATAGATCTGTGTAGATACATAAAATACTACAAGTGAAAATTTGTAAAATGCATTTGCCCTCCAAAAAGTGTTCTAGGAAAAAGACAGCTCTACCAACAAAATATATGGCCCACTTGTTTTGAGTTCACCAAAATCGTGAGAAATCTCTGATCTGCAGGCTGAATCTGCAATGATCTTCAAAGGAAAATTCATTCACTGAGTTTTCTTTCACATCAGCTTTCTCCTGCAGATGTATATGTAGAAGAAGGAAGTTTTCAATCCAGGGATTAGAGTGAGTGAACAAACTGGCAGAGATACAAAGCCTAGTTCATTGTTTTCAAAAATTTCAGATCAACAATAACTGGTTACTAGTGTTTGCTTAGAGTTTGATAAGTCAGAGACCCCATCAAACAATTCACAGGCAGAGACAGATGTCTGCAACAGCTGCACTAAGTGAACCTATGACAAATCACCATTTTCCTGCACAGTGAACAATCACAGTGGGAGTCGTTGGTCCGATCGTACTCTTAGTTTTATGCTGATGTACCTGATGTGGATCTTTCCCAAAGACAGTAGAGATGTTCCAGAGGAAAAGAGTAGAGGATAAGAGTCTACATATTCAGTATTTGATATCTAGGATCTCCTTTTATCCATCATGTACATTAATAACCCAACAAATGCTTACACATTGTAAAATGTACTTCCTCATAGCTTGTTTCCTGATCTACAGGGAGAAAATCCATGCTCCTTTATGGTTTGTAAATTTATTTAGTAAGGCTCCTTAACAGCAAGCAAGACTCCTTTTGCACTGAAAGTAGTGCATAGTTAAGGTTTGCAATGTCATCTGCCTGTTCAAGTGAGAATTACGCAAAATATAAAATCAATAGCAATAGAAATGGCCCCTGGAAATAAAAGGAGACATAACATAATCATTCAGCATTGAAAAAGTTGTGAAAAACTCAAGCAGTGCGGCTACAGGACAGCAAAACTGTCATTTCAATCTTTCAAAAAACCAAGGGATTAGCTAGTGTAACATAGTAGTGGAGGACTGACATGTAACCAGGGGCCAGATCCAAGTTTATAATGATGTTTGAAAGCAATATTTAAATAATGATTACTATTCACTTGCACAGAGAAAGCCATAGGAAAGTTTTTGACTGGGCCAGAGGAATGACAGATGGACCTAAGAGAATTTTTCTATGCCTACAATTCCACAAATGTAAAAGTAATAAAATACTAACCAGAACTGACGTGAAGTAAGGCAACTGTTAAAGTATTAGATAAATGAAATACTAAAGTACTCCTTGTCAGACTATGGCTTACTCATTACTCAGTTATTGCTTACTTAGTTTTAAATATTATTTCAATATAAAGTACAAAACTAAACTAAGAATTTCCAAAGTGGCCAGTGATGTTGGATGCTCATCTTGACATTATGAAAGGACCAAAATTCAGAAAGCAGATGCAGGTCTTGTACAGGCATCAAGAAACAAAAACTACTACATTGCTGCCATTTTTTAAAAGGTGGGCCTCAAATTTTCAAAAACAAACTGGGGATGAATTCTCAACCACAGCCATACTATGTACCCTAGAGTCTGTGTCAGGTGAAGAAATGTGATGGTCTGTATGTACAACCTTTTTGCATCAAGGAACTAAAAAGCAAGATAATCTCAAATCATAACTTCAACGTTGGATGATGGATTTAAAAAACAAATTGCATAACCTTATATAACTACACGTGCACTCAGAGTCATATTGTTCAGGGAGACAGAGAAAGGTGGCTCCATACCAGAACAGATCAGAATATGCTCATTTCAGATAGTGTGGCCTGTTGAAATATGTATGTGTAGAGGAATGCAAAGGATTAATTTTGGGGACCCATTTCTCTATCCCTTATTGCCCTTTATTTTGAGATTCTGACACTGGCGCCTAAGTTCACAGTAAATAGCTCCTAACTCCTCAGTGAGGCTTTCTGAAACCAATGACATGAAAAAATAGATTATGCTGTGGAATGGGATGTAAACTCACCTGTGCAACTTCTCAACCCCATTTCAGACACTTCCTGCAGTTATAATTTGAAAAGATGCAATAATCCTCACATTTTAAAAAACTCTGCTGCCTCCTGCTACCATGGAAGATCCTTGAATCCTTCTAAACAATGACGGATGTGGTCCCATGCAAACTGTGTAAGTAAGAGGGAGATCTCCAAATAGGAACTACTACTGGCAAGTTATCTGAGAAGAAGCTAAGGCCTTGAGTGACTCTGTCATAGTCAAAAACAGTAGGGATAGCAAAAATATCATACAATCAGGGAATGGTTTGGATTGGAAAGGACCTTTAAAGGTCATCTAGTCCACCTCCCCCTGCTCAGAGGTTGCTCGGAGCTGCATCCAACCTGACCTTGAATGTTTTCAGACATAGGAGATCTACCTGTGCCAGTGTTTCACCACCCTCATAAGAAATTTCTTCCTTATATCTAGGCTGAGGGAAAGTTGCTTCAAGTGGATGTAACTCCACTGAAGCAAATTTTACTCGCTTCTGCTATGATAAAGAGACATAAATGTGGCAGCCAGGTTATTATACTGTGCAAGGATAAAAGAGAGGTAATTAAACAGACCAGATACAATGGATTTATAGTGCCCATCTCAAAACAGAGAAGCAACACAGAGCAACAGAATTGTAAAATAAGCAACTCTGTTTCTAATGTGAGGATAAAGCCACAAACTCCTTCCAGTGTCCTGCTACAGTAAAGGAAAACTGAGGCAATGGACGTATAAAATCAGCTGATGTTACAGTTCAAGTGGAAGGATGGAGCACTGCCACACATGAGATGATTGGTAGTTTCAGATTGACTGAGTGAATCAAAATATTCAGGGAAATTCCCAATAGTCCATTGTCCTTCCTCAAATTAAATCCACATTTTAACACCACACAGTGCTGGTTGTATGCAGCTCACACTCCTCTCCCCGAGAACCATCTGGAAATCCCTTGAGGAAACTCAACTTTCAAGACAATGTTCTGCTGAATTCTGACATTAACAGTTAAAAGGACATTGTTGGATTTAATGTCCCTTATGGCATTGTGCAAACACTTTCTCCAGAAAATGGCTCATGTGGCCAAGTCCTATTTCTATTCCCTTCTACGTGCCTAAACCCAGCGTAGCAAGGCTAAGTCCTTGTCCTCAGCTTCCACCAAACTCTGGAGACACACAAAACAGAATATACTGAATTTCTCCACATGCCTATGGCAAATGACCATGCCACTCAGGTTGTCTTATGCTTCAGGCCTCCCCAGCACACTACCACCAGGCCGTAACTCACTACACGTACTGCTTAAAACCTTAAGCAAGAGGTCCATCTCTGAGCACGCCTGACAAGCCGTGCTCCACACCTAGCGTGCTGACCGCCGCTGCTTCCTCTCCCATCACACCAGAAAGGGAAGAGCCAGAGGGTGTTAGGTGCTTCCTCTTTTAAAATAGCTCAGAGGTGAGGGCACTCATCCAGGATATCAGACACCTTGTTTCTGTGCTCTGATGCAGCTGCCACCAAGAAGAACTCCAAAGCTCCAGGCATTAGCACTTTGACCACCAGCTGCTCCCAGAGCCACCTGTTTATGTGGTCTTTGCAAAGTGTCACGATTTCAAGCTCCACTGGCAGAATAACAAAACAAGCTAGATCTGGCAGGTTGCTGGTGGAAAATCTCTCACCCAGAAGGAAGGAGAAAAGAGCAGGTCTCATTCCCTGCCCCAAGGAGTGCTCTGGACCAATACTTCACCTTCTTCATCATTAATCCTATGTTCCATGAAGCTTCAGCAGCAAGGAGAGCATACTGATGCACCCCTAAACCAGCCTCCTCTGATGCCTGGTCGTCAGGGGACTCTCCCAACAATGGGACACTGCACGAAAAGAAGCTGGCCTCTCTCTCATGTCTTGAAAGAAATAATTCACTCTCAGCTTATAAAAAAGGTCCATATCTCTGTTATCAGAGGAGGTTTCTGCCATGTGGGTCCTGCTTCTGCACCGTCAGGGTGCAGAGCTTCATGAATGTTTCATGACACACTCCAGCACTGGCTATCTAGAAATCTCTCCAGTAACAAAGGAAACTGCTCAAACACTTTAAATGCCGAGACAGGCCACTCTCTGCATGCAAATGGAACCTTCATAGCCTACCTCACTTCTTCCACGTGCTGCCAACACCTATTGCAGGGCAGGTGGCACATCCCAGAGCTCCCTTGTCAAATACCCCCGTGGCCACATGATGGCACTGTGCCATCCCACAAACTCCACACTGGCTTTGGTAGCGTTTCCTGACGGCAACAGTCAGTGCAAGGCACACTTTTTCACATCACAGGCTTTCCCTTTGAATTTTCAGGCTTTCCAGCATTCAGCATAATTTGCAGAGTCTCCCCTGCCGGCACACCAGCTGATCCTCTGTGGCTTTGCTCAGAACGATCACCATCTGCTTTCGGTGGGCATCCTGCTTGAATAAACAACACTAAGTTTACCCCAAAAAAAGGTTAGCCTAGTAGCTATGCAGCAGACCTCCAGAACAACTGCTTCTTTTTGCTGCTGAAACTGTATTTGGTAAGCCTGAAACTGATTAGTAACAGCTATTGCTTACAACGTGCTTTATATATTCAAAGTACTGTACAAAACCAAGTCCAGTTAACAGCCTTGCTAACTACCACATCATTTGCATTCTACCTAACATCACCACAAAAGCTTGGTGTTTGTGTGGCCTACAGCTATCAAACAAGGATTAAGGAGGGCTCGAAACTTTAGATGCATATGCGTGGACACACGAGGCACATATGCTACAGCTCAACTGATACAGCATCCACACAGTTTCACGATCCTCTCCCATTCATGGGTCAAAGCTGAAGCCAACCAGACATTACAATTTGGACTGTGCATCAGATTTCAAAGCCTTCTCATCAATGTTTGAGGATCCTATGACACAAGGTTTAGATTTTTTCCTAGACTCACAAAGCATCCCTTCAAGAAACATATTCTGGGAGAACTGCAAAGTCAATTACTTTAAATTAAAATTCAACAGGATATGCTTGTCCTTATTAAAAGGTTTGAAAAGGATCACCAAGGTCAATTATTTCAGCTTGAAGTAGTTGAGAAGATGAAGCAACTTGAGTTTTACTCAACTTGACTCTAACCTTCCTGGTCAGCTTTAACTTAAGTTGCTAACCCTTGTTAAAGCTTTATCTGTTTCATCATCATTGCTTTTTTGCACTATGGCTGTACCAAGGGAACAGGCACACAAAATCACAATAAAATATTAGAGCCGGGTCTACAGCAGAGGCAAAGACAACAGTTGCCAAGGACAACAGGCTGCCGGGGACAGTTTAACAGCCATGGTCCTGCTGTCTGCTTTGTTTATACCCAAGCCCTGGGAAGCCAGGCTTGCAGCTGCTGCTGAGGTGTGGAAAAGGGCTTGGGGACAAGGAAACTGCTACTACAGTTGTGGCAGTGGCCACCACCACTCTTTACCTCGCCCTGCTTCCCCAAGGTCCCTCTGTCTGAGGTCTCCTTCCTCTCACTTAACCTTGATTCTTATTTAAGCCTTAACTTTGGTCCCACACATGCAGCAATATTTAATTTTGCTTTCACAGCTGAGACACATCAGGGTGGCATGGTAAAGCATTAATAAACTGAAAGCAACCACATTCATTTATAGAAAAGTTACCATGCTTTGATTAAGCCATGGAGTTAAAAAAGCACTGTGAGGGAAGGCATCACTTTTGTGAATTCCACACGTGACGGTGTGAGTGGAGGTGTCATGGTGCAAGTCATACACTTGGGATCACAACAGCAACAATCAGCTGGAGACAAGAAGTGTGATCAAACCCAGCAACTAAATACAAGCAGTGAGTCCATTTACAGCTCACCAGTCCCTAAGGGGCTGATTTGGGTTCAAAGGATTCTTCACTCCTGTGGCTCTTTCAGTGTCAGGTACTAACCCAGCTTAGAGCAAGTGGAAGGATCTTCAAACATGCTTGCTCTTGGTTCAACTCTGTTTCACTAAAATCACCATCAAAAATTCCCAATGACCACCATGGCCATGGTGTGGTTAGGCTAACAAATGCTGTTGTGTACAAATCCACACCCAGCTTCTGGGAGTGAGATTTATAGCACCTTCCAAGTGCCTGGCTGATTAGATAAGTGTTTATACCCCCACTATAGCTGCCTGAAGACCCAGTACCCAGGTTTTGATTACTGATGGAAAGCACAGAAAGGGGTGTAGGGGCACAGGGAAAAACTAACCAAGGCAAGGTCACTGAAGCAAGTAAAGAGGTTCAACATCCCATTTATCATCTCTCCAGCTGTGAAAATGATGATGCCCTTTATGGAAGCTACAGTCAGAAAGAGGCTTACAGAGAAGTTGACTGAAAGTCCCACAGTGACCAGCTGCCCCAGCTGCAAACCTAAGCCTAACTTTCCAGCCCTGCCTCACACCATCTGCTTGTAAGGTAGGAAAAAGGGTCATTTGCATTATCTGGAGAAAAATGAGTTTACCAATGAGTGTTCCTATAGATCCTTATCACTGATAAACACCCAGCTGCATGCTGAGGAAAGAAAGGCTTTATTTCCCTTATACAGTTGTAGAAATCTAGGCACGGGAAAAATTAAATGTCAGATCCACACCAGATCCAGACCTAGAATGCACCTGTAAGCATCAACTATCCACAGACTGGTATGGTGCTGTGGCAGATATGACAGTCAAAACTCAAAAACATTCAAATGGGAATTTTAGTTATGCTTCATGACACTGAATTTTCAAGATAACAAGTCTCATTTCCTAACCACATGGAAAATCGACCAGCTGAAAAACTAAAGACTTCTAAAAGAAGACCCTAAAGACTTCTAAAAGTGACCCTGTACCACCCTGCCTAGTTGGCATCAGAAGAAAAATGTGTTGATGTATGAATACCAGCTGAGAATTTGGCTCCACTTGCCTGAAACCAACCCTCTGTATCAGTAGGGGTGTTAAAATATTTTGGTCATCAAGAAAACTCTTCATGCGTCATGGCAGGCATGAAGACATGGCAGTAGACCCTCTCCAAAAATGTGACTTAGGTACCTAAATACACTATAGGACAGGAAGGATTTTGCAAAAGGGTTCATTTGGGCCTTTTCACATGTTTGCTTCTGAATCACCGATATAGGACTAAATATAAAACATGAGGAGCCGTAATTGCTATTCTATGTAACCTCATATTCCTCTGAAAGAGCATGAAGGAAGAAAAACTAGCAAAGCATTTAGGAGGATTATTTCTTACCAATGCCAGTGAAAATCAGTAAAAAAATTATCTTGCCATATTCAAAGTCCAGATTTGACTGCGCAGTACAACTGAGCTGCAAGCATCCAAATCACCTCCATGCTTGGAGAGCTAACTCAAATGGAGAGTTAGTACTCCTCCCATCTCCAGCATATTTTCTTCTGCTGCTTTAATACCTTTGTCCCTGATAGCAACTCAAGAGGTGGAAAAAAAAAGCAAAAGAAGCATAAATTTACTTCTTTTGGACTATCTGTGAAAAGTTGATGTCAGCTTCTTATCTCCATGGCAAATTCAATGGGCTTTCAATTTACTTTGCACTAAGTCAGCTCTGGGCTTTGTCAGATAGAAATATTTTGCACGCCTTTAATTATATGGCAGCCCGCAAGGGAACAGAGAGTCACAAATAAGGAGGTGGCACTGAATATTTTGTGTCTGAGCCTGAAAAATAGAAATCAGATCAGCATGGTCAAAGCATTGGCCCAGAGCCAACACAGAGCTAGGTAAACAGCAGGACTTGATAGCATTTGGATATTCCATGAGTCCCACGCACAGGGCCAAATGTTTTGCTGTGTCTATGTGATCCTCACCGCCCGTATGTTCTGACAGTAATACAACACAGTGTCCTCAGGGAGTAGGGGCCTCCAGCTGTGCCTGACATTACAAAGGTATCACGTAAGGGATGGGGCATACTTGAAAAGATCTCACTGTCTAAATGGTTTAGGGAAAAGGAGCAATTCAATAGCATAATACGGTCCCATTTTACTGCGGAGGCACTGAGATAGGTGGGACACCCAAAGGTCAAGTGACAACTGGGGACTGTCCCTTTGACTCCAAGTCCAATATTTAATCATAAGCCCTTCCCTATTAAGTGGTCTCTTAACTAATGAAAAGCCATACGCAATCTTTTGATGCGACTTACTAATAAGCAGAAATGCCAGGGCCAGAAGTAGCAGCGGGTGGTTTTTCTGTTACGTAGGTTACATAACTGGGGGATAGAGGATGGAGGGGAAAGCTGTGTCAGTCTCCCACACCCATCACAGCTATATCACAGCTGCAGCTGGCTTGATCAATATGTATTCAGACATCTTCTATGGAAATGTTGATTAATGGTTACTATGCAAATAAGAGCTCACTACTTATCTTCTCTGAAATCCCTTCTCTAAGCATTAATGGCAGTTCCAAAATCTGTGCAGTCTTTTTTAAAGAGCCAAATAAAAAATATAAATAAGGAGGTGAGCTACAGCACACTGCAGGTAGCACCTTCTTCTTCCATTCTTCTTCCAAGCAAATCCAGAAAATTATCTGTAATCTTTCTTTTTTCTTTGGGTTTTTTCCTATTACATAAACTACGACTAAAAAGATCCTAAAAGATTACCTGCTCAGTGGAAACAGGTAGAGTTCAGAATTCATAATGACATGTTCTTGCAAGTCCCACTGCATTGTAAAAGTAGTCTTGGCTCATTAAACATTTTTTTTAGTTGTGCAGGTTTTCCAGTTGCAGAATAGAACAACTGGCTTGCCTCAGAGATAGCCAAAGCACTGGAACATCCCTTCTGCCACTCCTAATACGTGCTATCATCTGCACCATTTGGTCCATCATTTCACCTCTTTTGGAGCATCTGAATATCATCTAACTGAATGCAAGGAAGTGTTGGAGCTGACACTGGAGCCACACTGCTAGTAAGGAGGAACAACCAATGGCTATGACTGTATTGCTTGGAAAAAGTTTTTGAAAAATAAACTCTCCTAAAACAAGGACAATCCCCTCACTACTCTTAAAAACAAACAAACAAACACCCACCCCACAAATCCACATTATAGCTTTCATTACAGATCAAAGTAAGAAAGACATAAATGCAAAATACTGCATTTTATCTTGTTTACATACATTTCCCTTAAAAAAAAATTTAAAAGCAAGACCATTCAGAACATTAAGAAAGCAATCGTGCACATTACAAAATTTTCTAAAGATGCATTTTCTAAAGAATATCAAAATGAGCTGAAATGAAACTCCTCTCGCAAACATTTCTGAGCCTGAGGAAGGAGCATCTTTTGATGGAAGTATGTGCCACAGAAATGTTTGCAATCCACTGTAGAAAACTGTAATAGATCATCGGATAACAGACTAAAGGATAAGCAATAGTGAATACCCCTGAAGTGTTTTTCAAAGTCACTGTGCCATCTCCAAGCACAGATTACAAAGATGAATTGCTTTGTGGGTATTATTTCATGAGCATGAAAGCCCACACTCTACAGTACTAAATGGAATGGACCTGACAGTACTATTTCTGATACATTAAAACTGTAGCATAACTCAGAGCTTGGGAAATACATATATATATTTGTGGTACTTGTCTAAAGAAAAATGTCAGCGATGAAGTAGATGCTCTAACTTTGGCCATCTGACATCAAACAGGAACAACAGGTAAATATCTCCTCTGTACCTTTCTACTTTATGTACTGATGATGAAATGGGACTCAAACACAAAGAAGGTCTGGTCCTCCACCACTGACAAGGGAGCTTGTGCACAGTGCTCCTTCCTGTTTAATGAGAGCACTACCTTTAAAAATGGAAACCCATTGTAAGAATGCAGGTCTTGACTGAGGAAGGTTTAAAACTGAAGGATGGAAAGGGAAAATAGGGTCAGAACTTGGTCACAAGTTAAGAGCACATCAGTGTTTCACACACTGGATGGAGTGTTCTTGAGCTGTTTACTTTGCAATGCAAAGCCAAAATAAAGAATATGTGCAAATAATATTTATGCAGGAATAAATCAGACTGGCTTGAAGATTCACAATAAATGCATCTCCCATGCTTCTTATATATCCTCATGAATCAACATAATTTACTTGTAGGACTTGCTTCTGTGCTCTTTACCTGTATGCCCTTGCAAACTCAAACCCTCCTTGCTAAAGGACTCAGTAGCCAGGGCCAAGGTATGAAGATTTGTTCTGTAGCACTGAAGAAGGAGTCATGGGTTCTGCTAAGCTAGACTCTTGCTTTCCCATCACTCTCCATAGCTAACTGTGTCTTATTCTGTCCCTACTATAAAATCAAAATGTAATAATGCTCTCTCACCATTGGGAAGTTTTTTGAGCCCCAAGGAATTATATATACCAGTTCAATCCTCCAAGCCAAGACTTTGTGCTCTGTGTTTGTGTGGTGACTGCTGTGTTATGGTCATTACCATTGATATGTGGCAGGGCTCAAGACTAAGGCTCCTATACACGATGGCAGTGCACGTGATAAATTAAGCACGTAAATTGAGCAGCACATAGAACATATACTGATGGCGGCCTTTTCCATCAATGTCAAAATGAACTGAGCTCAGAAACAACATTGTATTTGTGGTTCAAATGAAACTCATTGGCTCGCTCTGTAACTTATAAAATAATCCTTTCCTAATTTTGCTTACTGCCATAACTCAAGAAATGATGCCAAGCACTTGGGACAAGCCCTTAAGGCAGCTTACAAACAACTGGATTTGTGTGCACCATCCTGCTAATGTCATTGATAAAGCTCAAGTGGTGTCCATATTCACGTTTTTATAATGTGTATGGTTATTTGTAAAAATTCTTTGCTTTGCTTTTTCTTTTTTTCCACTTAAGGGAGAAAAAGCAGCACTATTTCAAAGCAGAACTTGATAGGTAAAATACAGATACAAATCACAAGATGATGGTTTCCTCACAGAAGTGGTGGGGTTTTAAAGGGCATAGGGCAGAGGCTTCCTTTCTGTCTCTGGACCAGCTCCTAGAGTCATCTAGCATCCCTTGCTCCATCCTACCCCACTCCTAGGACTTCTTTCTCCTTCCCCAGTCCCATAGAGAAAAAAACATCTCCAAAGGCTCACAGCTCCTCCCCTAGTTCTCTCTCCTACCTACACACCCCAAGTACTACATAATAAAATCACCGGGATTTGGTGTTATGTGCAGTATGTTAAATGAGCTGGAGAACACAAGAAATGAGGGAAGATCTTACAATTTCTCATCTGTTCAGCAACTCAAATACATCCCAGGTGTAGGAGAGGATTCTAGTAGACAAAGTCATTGAACCCAAAACATTTCCATTGCATGTAACTACTCCCATATTATCCATTTCATAAATTTAACAAAGTCCATCTGAAAAAAAAAACAAAACAAAAACAAAAACAACAAATTGCCTTCATTTCTCATATTTCACCTGGAATGAGCTTTCATTTCTCATTCTTTGTCTGTCACATCATAAATCACCACCTTCTTTCCAGGGTAAATTTATTTATAGTCAGTTTATGCTCTATTGTTCAAACACCAACATTGCCTTTTAGCTTAAATAGCTCTTACCTCTTTTGGCTACTCTGCCCCCAGTTTTTTTGTAACTATAAGTCTTGTCAATCTTTTGCTGGCCTAGAAAAGTCAGGCTCTTCCAGCTTACTCTCACAAAGCACTTTCCATTCACCTGATCATTCTTTCTGTTCTTCTGTGCATCCTTCCTCACCAAATTCAGGTCACCAAAAATGCAAACAGAATTCCAGATGAGTCCTTATAGAATGAACATTTCCCAGGTGGTGCTGAACATGGTCCTTCTGAGACTTTCAAAGACTTGCACCTACAGTTTTTATGGCTGCATTGGTCTGGTGGCTCAGTAAATGACACTGGTTCTTTGGCTGATCTTGGCATCCCCAATCTTTCTTTTTGTCTGTCTTCCCCAAATGATAAATTCCAATCACAACTTTAATTTCCCTTCTAAGGGAGTTAACCCTTTCCTGACTGAACCCAGCACAGCTATTTAATGTCTTTCCATTTCTTTAAGTCAATTATTCAGTCATCTAGGTCTGTGTCCTAATCCACAGCCTTGATCTTAGGTTGCTTCATTGCTACATTTCATAGTCTCAGCTCTACTGCTAATACTTTAAACAATCCCAGGACTAAACCTCGAGGAAGTTCTTTAAGAACCTCCCTTCTGTATCACACTGTAGAGTCAGTCCTTTACTGACTCTGTTTCTTCCATTCACCCTCATCTGCCCCATCTCAAGTGGTATTTTTTCATGTAACATTCTAATGGCTTTTCTATGACTTTTTTTGTCCAGTTTCAGGCACAGCATCACTGCAATCAGCAGAGTTAGAGCAGGAAAGAAGCAGTCCAATTTATTCAAACTTGTTATTCCCTGAAAATGGAGACTGGACCCAACAGATCTATAGCCAACCTGCCAGGACTGCAGATATTTTCACATAACCGTAACAGCGCAAAACTGTAGGAGTGGTAGAGCTTGTCTCCATGCCATCTCTGCTACCCTTCTGTTACTACATTACTTAAGACTTACCATTACATTTCAAAAACTCTGTCTCCTTGGAAAATATATCCCAGCAAGAGGAAGAAGCTGATGGAAATTGAAATGGGAAAGCGTTGAAGTATCTAGGACCAGTATCTGCTTCATTCAACATGGGGAATCTGGTGACCATGCACGCCGCACACCAGCCTGACTTCTGCTCCAGCCAGACATGTGGCTGTGATGTCAAGGGCACAAAAGAATTGAGCATGGCACAGCAGACAGGCACTCACCTTCCCCTTATCGTATGGTAATGGTGCACCCTCCTGAGAGCACTGTAGCAGATGAGCAAACAAGAAGACTGTGGTCCAGTTCTGCTTTCACCAGGGATAAATTTGGAGTCACTTCACTCACGTCAGTGGAGTTATTCCAGAACTGCACCAGTGCAAAAGAGGGCAGCATCTGCTTCCTGAAAATGGATGCCATCAAGCTAATTGAACACAACAGATGCATCAAGAAGACAGTAATTTTCCATATTTTTTTTTAAATACCATTTAATTCTCTCCAGAGAATGTAAGAGAATAAATCAGTATGTACTCCAAGAGCTGAATCTTCTGTTGGTGTAAAATTGTATACAACCTTTTAGGTAAATGGACCAATGGGTATCTACAACACCTAAAGAAATCTATTCTAGACATCTGCCTTCACAGCCCTTGTCCTTGGGCCTGATTCTCTTCTCACAGTTACTTAAAAGAGTCACGCCATTCATATCCTTAAGGATACACTTACCTAACCTCAGGTAGAGAGCAGAATCGAGACCCCAGTTTTCTTTAAACAAACAAGGGCTAAAATACCAATTAAATTTGGTAAATTTGTGATTTATAGCCCTTTTTGACTAAGGCTGTTCCAAAACTTTATACCATGGAGTAAGTATCTTTATATATTACATGTAGATGTGGCACTTAGTAGCACTTAGGGACATGACTTACTGTTGGATTTGGCAATGTTAGGTTTATAGTTGGAATCGATGATCTTAAAGGTCTTTTCCAACGTAAACAATTCTATGATTCTATAATTCTATATCCATTTAGTGAAAGTGAAGTGGAAGAAAGACTTCCTGAATGAGGTTCAATGATATTTTGTGTGAACACAGTGGTTTCCCATGAATCATGTCTCTAATGAATAGGCAACACAGCTTCAGTGTTTTAGGGTCACCATGGAAATTGATGAGCACTTTCCATCCTGTAAATTCTTTCCTTTCTTTCAGTAAGAAAAAGTCATACACAGGAAAGTTCAGTTTATCGCTTCAGTCCCTTTTAGTTTGCACTACACACAACACGGAACTTTCCTGTGGTGAATGTTTATCAATGTATGTTTGTGCTTTTGGAAAGTAATCCCCATGCTGGTCACACTTACGTGTTTCCCAAAGCCTAAAACTACACTGTGATATTCAAGCTTTTGTGCCGGCCAACAAGCCACAGACAGACGTCCCTGGAGCAAGTGAAAACCCAGCCAGTGAAGCAAGGCACATAGAATTGACATGTACTAACAGCATAAGCTACACTGGAAATACATGTTACTGCAGTCCCTGTCTGCTTTCCTGCAAAAACACTCTTCTGGGTTTACATCCCTGACTAAGGTCTTGCCTTATTTAGGACCTGACCCTGCACAAGAAGAGCTCCTTCTTGTAACTAACGGGCAATTTCATCACCAACTGTCTTTGGTGGCAGCTAAGGACACTTAGCATTCACTGGCAATTGTTCATTTTCTCAGAGGATTAAGTCTTTTCATCCTGCAAACACCTTCTCCCCTCCTTATGTGTAAAGCAGAGGGCTGCAAGTCTGAGATTCGAGTGTGAGCCTGCTGATAATATGGCTACAAATGTCTTCAGAATAGGATTTGTCTAGACTCTGAGCTCCAAAGGGCAAAGATGAAGAGCTCAGACTGTGCTTTCAGTTACAGCAATGTAAATAGAGCTATCTTGTGCTTACAGGGCTGCAGCTGAGGGCAGAATCTCATTTAAACCTCTCTATGAATTCATCTGCACATTTCCACCATTGAGAAAAACAAATTAATAAAATGCTGCTGCTCTTGTTTTTGTCAATATAAACATGAAGAGAAATTTCACTGAGTCTGGTAGACTTACTTGGACTCAAGTCAGATGAGAACTTTTGGGAAAGCTGTGGTTAATTCCCGCTGTAATCTGCCATCTTTCCCTGATGTAAACAGGACCTTAATAAAAGAACAAAGGGGGGGGGGGGGAAAAGGCATTTTAACAAATAGTACATGTTTTGACTTGATGCAGAAGATTGAAGTTGGAGCCCAGTATAAACCGAGATAGTTGTACTAAATGGAGTTTTGCCAACTTGAATCAGCAGATGGTGAGGATCTGGCTTATCCTGTATTTTTGTAGTTTATAATTATCTTTCTTTTTTCACCTAGAACCAGATTCTCCCTTTAGGCTGCAAATCTCAATTAGGAAATCCTTCCTCATTAATTGCAAGAAACTCTTAGTCGTTAATTTCATAGAAGAAAAAGAAACCTTACCCACTTCTGCTATAGCAGCAGACGACGATGCTGTTTGTTCCTTTGCTTTTAGGCTTGAGGGTTGATGCTGTTCTTTCCATCACAGTAGGGACACTTCAGTCCTTACCCTGTCATCTCTTGCTGCCCTGAATTTCCTTTGTACTCATTCTTCTTTATCTACATAGGGATGTCTGTACACTGAACGAAAGGGCCTAGGAGAGAACACCAAGTCCAGTCACCTTCATCCCCACAGCTCCTGTAGCTGTGAACTTTTATCCATGAAAGCTGGATCAAAAGAAACAGGCCCAAACCAGCAAATTGCTCAGAAATTCCAAATTGCAACATTTTCCAAATAGGAGGAGAATAGGAATTTCATCTTGGAGGTAAGCGCAGGAACCCACCAGTAATGTAGACTTTGAAATACTGCAAAAGTGCTCTTCGCGCCTTTCATGCTTACAGTGGTTGATGAGTTGCAGATTAAAAAAAAAAAGTGTCCTCAGTAAAATTCTTCCTTTCCTTCCTTCCCCACTTTCAACAGGATGATTTCTGCCCTGTCCTGCTTTGGTGCAAAACATCCTGTGGGAAAATGATCTGGGTAACCGATTGTCACAGATCAGCCAAGGATTCAGGAAGGAACAATAGCCTCTTCCACAATAAAACTATTTCCTAGCAAGATCGTTGAAAGATACATTTCTGATTCTTTTAATGCAATGCTTTCACTTATATTTCATTGTCACCAGGCACCCAGATGACATTCACAGGCCAGTTGCCCTCAGCTCCTTGACTGTGAGTGCTCAGATCGTCCTTCACACATTCCCCGTGTCTCATGTGCAAGCATATACAGATAAAATCCCTTCCTGTCTCCTGGCTTGCACTCTGTGCATTCAAATGCTGCTGACTGTCTGACTGGAGTTGGACAGGGCAGTCCTACATGATATAAGGTGATGGGATCATCTTCCATAAGCAAACAGCTGTAGAGATACAGTACTAATATCTGAGAACTGGAAATAGTCAACAAATGCTTTTGCATGTAGCCAAAATCACAGGGTAGAGAGAAACAGTCTGGGAGGTTGTTATGGAAACAAGTCCCTGGAGTTGCCTACTTTGCTTCATGAGGATGTGCTCTGCCTTCAGAAGGAAACAGCTAGACAGACAGACAGATTTGTATTCAACATCCAGGAGTGAGTGCTAAGAGTGGAGAACTTGAGGTCAGATTTTTGAAAGCATCTCTGTGATTTGGTGACACCAGTCCTCTGTAAAGTCAATGCCACAGGTGCCACTATGTCACTTCAGTCACTTAAAAACCTTCCAAGAACTCCTTAATAAAAATGTCAAATTCTAGAAGTTCTATAATATACAGTATTATTGGTGACTCTGGGACTTCACTGCCTTGGTTTTTGGGCGATGCTCAGAGGATTTACATGCCCAGGTGAAAGTCCCTAGGTTACAGTTTCCAAACTTCTGTTGGTTTTTTGTATTTCTCTTAACTCTAACACAGAAAATCCAGGGAGCAAACATCACTCCTGTTTACACATTTTCATCTGCACTTTCTTTTCAGAGCTGAAAAGCATGGGTCGCAAAAAACTGCACAAAGCTGTCTGTTTGCACCAACCTTCCTTCGCACCAGTGCTTTGTGTATGCACGTGCTTGCGTGCACGTGTCTCTGTGCAGCAACCCTCCAGCTAGAAACTCACTGCCGAATTTCACTTGAGAGCAGGAAATGTCTTTACAAGAGCATCTCTATAAGACACATTGGGATTATGCCACCAATAATTTGCCTCACATCTTTTTTTTTTTTTTTTTTTGCTGGAGCCTCCATGCCCAGCCTTCTGTCACACTGGCTGGGAGAACAACCTGTTCTGAGCAGGGAGGGCTTCTGCCTGGCAGGGGCAAGGGGGTCAGGCCCAAGGGCACGGGAATTTTCTGACGTAGGCTCTGTATGTCTCATGCCTCTTCCTGAACTTGTGCTTAACCTGGGTTTTTTATATCTTGCTTTTGGGAAACTTTTATCAGCTGACATCACAGGCATAAAATAACCCCCAAACTTGGACATTCTGCTGGAAGACAGCAGCAGCCTTGAAACATCCCTCTTAAATAGCAGGTTCTTTTGCTAGTTTCTAAAGCATCTGCTAAAACAACACAAAATTTGAAGAAGAGCCACTCTCTTACACTTGCAGAAAAGATTTCATTATAGTGACCCTGAAACACAACTAAGAACAACAGCTTTTTACTGAACTAAATCAATGACCCAGACAACTTTTTACACATCAAAGACAGATGCCACCATGCCGATCCTTCCTCAGTCCCACTTATTCACCAGGATTACTTACCCACTGGTTGGTTACATGCTTCAAGGGATGCTGAATGGCTTCCAAGGCCCAGACCTTCACAGACATTTGCCTCAGTCCCACTGAACCAAAGAGGAATTAGGCACCTATGTATTCAGGCAAACTCCTCTCAGCTATAGAGCCCTCACCACATTACACTTGTGCCTCCCAGACTGACCTGGAGTAACTGAGACAAGTGTCATTTTGCTGCTGTTCAGAGAAAGAAAGAACAGAGGTTTTAGATTAACGGTTGTCCACTGACCCCGAGGGAGATCCCTGTACATTAAAAACCTTTGAGAAGACAACGGGACTCTGGAGAAATGCAGCAGTTAGGATTTACACAAACAACTTCTACCATATGATCAGGGCCAGGTGAGGAGAGGCCACAATAAAAGCACTCTAGGCATGGAGCCAGATCTCAAGACGACAAAAAACAAGCAGAGTAACGAAGATGCAAACAGATCCCATCTCACAACCAGTTCTATAGCCAATTCTGACTATATTAAAGTATATGCCTTTAGCATTCTTAGCTTTACGGTTGAGAAACACAATATATACATATACATAAAATGTATTTTATATATTTTGCATCTCGATAGCATGTATGGTTTACGTATTACATGTGTCACATGCAATATGTAGTAAATTCTAATATGCATATCATAGAGTATGATGCAAGGCATTAATGGCTGCCTTTGCTTTCATACACATGCACACATGTGAATGTAGAATATACACTTAGGTTTAAAACAAGAAAGACTTTTCCTAGCAGGAAAATTTGCCAATAGCATCTGAAAGCATCCATTTCTCCTTCTCACCCACTGGCAGCATTTGAGACATTTTAAAGTTAGGTGTAAGGCAGAGCTGATTAAAAAAAAAGAAAGTATCTGGGAAGCAAAATGTGCATCTTAAGATGTAAGTCTCTGGTCCCTTGGCAAACCCAGCACTGCAGGCCAAGCTATGCATTTGCCACTGCTAGCATAAGTCGCTCTCACAAAACCTAGTGCATGCAAAATACATTGCTGTGCATTCTATCCATGAAATACCAAGAATTGGCTAGATCAGTAATACAGCAAAAGCAACTCTTCAAGGCTCCCCTCATTTGAAAGGTCTGGGGTATGCTGCTGGGTTTGGCCAGATGGCTTAGGGAAGTTTGTATCCGTGCCAGTCTAAATCTCAAATGTTGACACACTTACCTGGGGCAATTTATGCCTGTGACCCGCTAAATCGGTGCAATCTTCAGACAGCACAGGTGCAGCTGTCTGTGGCTGGGGTTTTTCAGCAATGTCAACAAAACACCAACATGCAGACCTCCCTCCGCTATACAAACGCTTCAATAAAAATGCAGTGGAGTCAATTGCTCTCACATGCCTGAATACAGAACTGGAGATCTGAAGCATGAAGTACATCTCATCAAATGCTATTGTGTGGAGATAAGCTGCAGAGATAACAGAAGAATTTACTCAAATGTGCCTTGCATCAGAAGGCACTTACCACTGTGAAGATTAAGTTGGTACTATAAAAGCCAATGAACATCAGGGCACTGGCATAAATAAGGCTGAAATAAGCTCAACACAGAGAACCTTCACCAAGCCTGTTAATTTCTTTAAGCCTGTTTTCGATAAATGGTATATAGTCACAAATAATGGAGAGCTTTTAGATCTATGCACCTTTTCTGAAACACAAACCAAGAGGATCTTTAGCATGCCAGGGACTGCAAAGAAGGAAGGCATCTACTTGCTGACTGTCCCCTACAGCTGCAGAACTCACTGTGATACTGGCTACAGCGTTTCCATTATTCAAAGGCAATGGCAGGGCAGGCATGACTGATCCCACAGCCAAGGGTGCTGTGCTGGCATGGGAACTAAGGGCACAACTTGAAAGGGCACAGCTTGAGCCAGAGGTTTGTAGCCCCTTTAACTCTTTACTCCCTGCTGAATCCTTCAGCCTGCAAGGGCTTCTTTGCTAGCAGAGTAGAAAGGTTAAGTTTCAGAGCAAATATTGCATTAAAGCAGTCTTCAAAAACAGAAATTCACGAGGGAGTGGGGGATGACAGCTAGCACTCCACGGAATAAAGCAAGAACATTTCTGGCTGCAAACGGTAATGAGAAACAGCAAATCAGGACAGAAGAGCTCGTTACCACAATCACTCTGTTTACAGTATCACAATTCACAGTCTGGCATGTAATGCTGAATAGATACAGCTGCTAGTAGGAAGATGGCTGTGCAGCAGCTTGCAGCTCTGTGTCTGGACCCAGGGTAACAAAACTGATCACACCTCTGTCAGCATTTTCTTCTCTTTATAACCCTGGTTGTTGGGAGGAATGAAGTTGGAATATTTCATGGACTCCAGGTCTTCTGCTTCCAGGAATTCAGATTTGCTGAGAGACTGATTACTGTCCCCCTTCTTGGGCTCAGAGAAGGGTGACTGCTGCTGGCCACAGGTGACGTGGGTGTACTGGCACTGCTCTTCATGATCAGTCTCTCGGTGGTAGAAGTAGTTGAAGTTGGACACGATGACAGGGACAGGGAGGGCGATGGTGAGGACACCCGCGATGGCACACAAGGAGCCTACAATCTTGCCACCAATTGTCATGGGATACATGTCCCCATAGCCCACGGTGGTCATGGACACCACCGCCCACCAAAAAGCATCAGGGATGCTGGTGAACAGGGAGTCAGGGTCATCAGTCTCTGCAAAGTAGACAGCACTGGAGAAGAGGATCACCCCGATGAAAAGGAAGAAGATGAGGAGGCCCAGCTCCCTCATGCTGGCCTGGAGAGTCTTCCCCAAGATCTGTAGCCCCTTGGAGTGCCTGGAGAGCTTGAAGATCCTGAAGACTCTGACCAAACGGATGACTCTGAGGATGGCTAGGGACATGGCTTGCTGCTGGCCTCCGTTGTTGCTGCTGCTCCCGGGCTGCTGCTTCTGCTGCTGCTGCTGGGCCAACTCGGTGCCCAGGGTGATGAAGTAGGGGATGATGGCCACGATGTCAATGATGTTCATGATGTTGCGGGAGAACTCGGGCTTGCTGGGGCAGGCGAAGAAGCGGACGAGGAGCTCAAAGGAGAACCAGATGATGCACAGGGTCTCGATGAGGAAGAAGGGGTCGGTGAAGAAGGGGCCGCCGGCGCTGGCAGCGGAGCGCAGGGGCGGCGGGGTCCCGCTCGGCGGCGGCGGCAGCAGCAGCGCCTCGTCACCGGGCGGCGCCGCCTCCCCAAAGCCGGGCTGGGCGACCTTCGGCTCCTGGCGGAACTCGGGCAAGGTCTCCAGGCAGAAGATTACGATGGAGATGAGGATGACCAGCACGGAGACGATGGCGATGGCCCGGGCCGGCCCGGAGCTCTCGGGGTACTCAAAGAGCAGCCAGACCTGGCGCTGGAAGTGGTGCTGGGGCAGGGGCTTCTCCTCCTCTTGAATGAAGCCCTCGTCCTCCCGGAAGGTCTCGATGGCCTCCTGGCCCAGCTGGTAGAAGCGGATCTCCTCCAGGAAAATGTCGAGAGGCACATGGACCGGCCGGCGGAGCCGCCCCCCGGACTGGTAGTAGTAGAGGATGGCGTCGAAGCTGGGTCGGTTGCGGTCGAAGAAGTACTCGTTGCGGAGCGGGTCGAAGTAGCGCACCCGGCGGCTGGGGTCGCCCAGCAGCGTGTCGGGGAAGATGGAGAGGGTCCGCAGCTGCGTCTCGAACCGCAGCCCCGAAATGTTGATCACCAGCCGCTCGCTGCTGCAGCAGCTGCCGCCGCTCCGCTCCTCGCCCGGCGCCTCCGCCTCGCCACCGCCCGCCCGCGGGGCCGCCAGCGCCAGCGGCTCCTCCGCCCGCATCCCACCCGCTTTGCCCCGCAGCCCCGGCCGCCTCGCCCCTTCGCCTTCAGCGGGCGGTGCCTCCGCCCGCTGCCATCCGCCCGCCGCCCCGCCGCCGCCGCCGCTCCCCGCTCCCCGCCCCGCCTGTTGCGCCCCGGTGCGGCCGCTCTCGCCCGGAGGCTCCGCGGGGCTCCCTGCGCGGCGCAGCTCCTTCTCCAGCCCCGGCTTGGGCGTGCCCTGCCCAGCGCTGGGGCACCGCGCTGCTGCACGGCGCGCCCGGCTCTGCCCTCCCCGCCGCGCACACACACACGGGAGGGGGGAGAGAGACAGGAGGAGGGGGAGGTGTAGGAGCACGCACACGCACGGTTACACAGACCGAGAGGGAGAGGGGGACACGCAGAGACACGCACCCGCGAGCAGAAGCACGCACGGATACAGAAAGACTGAGACACGCAGACGGGGGCAGCGCCAGCACGGACACGCTCACATACAGTCAGATGCACGCCCCCACACCGCGAGACGCGCACACACCCGCGGCCGCGCGCGGAGGCTGGTGCTCGCTCCCCTCATCCCTCCGCCGCGGCGGCCGCAGCAGCCTCAGCCGAGGGGCGTCCGGCTTTTGGGGGGGGGTGGGCGGTACCCGCGAGGGGATGCCGCTGCGGGCTGCAGCTCTCCGGCCAGGCGCTTCGCAACAGCTTGCCCAGCGGGTGGCACCGCCCCCGCGCTTCTTTGCCCCCTCCACCGTGAAAACCTGCCCCTGGCCTTCCAGTCGAAAGCGCGATGGAGGGTGTGAGACACCGCCGGCTGCGGTGGGTGCTCAGCCGTGGGACCCGGGAGACCTCGCTGTTGTTCCTGTCCCCGCCGCAGGCTGTAGCTGACCTTGAGCTTGTACTCCATGCCATGGCCCTGATGCAAGCGCGACAGTGGCATCCGAGCTCCACAGGTGGAGACAACCTGTCACACAGTGAGCAGTGCAACTGGGGAAGGACACAGGTAAATGAGTTTCTCTCCTTTGGGATGGGTAGTTGGCCCCTTCTCCCAGGTACCAAACAGGTGAGCTTGCCCGTTTTCTTTTGTTTACCACCACGCAGTCAGCACTTAGTCTCCCTGCGAGCCAACACTGCGTTTCACAGGCAATGAGACTGCCAGCTCTTTTGCCTTTAGAAACCTGTGCCTTTAGAAACCTCCATCTATGTCACACTTGGCATCTGAAAGTGTAGAGAAACTTCTGACAGTGTACTTTCTCCCTCCAAAAATGGGGCTAGCAGATGAGGCTGCTGCCATCCTTCCCAGGACAAAAGCCTGTCTTTCCCTTGAAAGCCCTTTCATGGTGCTAAATATTATTAACCAGGCTTTTATCATCATAGTATCTGATGCCTCTGCTGGCTGCGAGCCATATGCGTAGCCTACACTATCTCTTAGCAGCGCACATCTAGAAGAAAACATTCTCCTCTTTACCCCTGCTCCCAATTCCTCCCTTACTAGTCGGCAACAGCCAGCTACTCCAGACTGGACCTTTTGACCTGCTCTCTGTGGCTGCCTTGATTGGCTCTGTCCTCAGGAAGAAGGTGAATATGATTTAAATGTTGCTTAATCCTTTTTCCTTTTCTCACTCATTAGCACTGAAGATGGCTGTTGCAAAAAGAAGCATATTTTTTAATTTATATGAAGATGGCTGTCGCACAAGGAACATATTTTGCTTTTGTATTGTACATAATGAGAGTATGGGAACCAGATGAAAAATACTTTGCTGGAGAATATAACTTTTCTTTAAAAAAATAAATCAGTGTTTACCTTTGTAGTAGTAAACTGAGATTCTTTTTTCAATTATTACAGTGAATTATTCATTGTAATATTTGAGGGATTATTTGAATCATAATTATGATTTATTCATTCACGTGGTTAATTATTGAGAAATGTTTTAAAAACAGCATTTAAAAGGGATGGAAAAGCACCTGAGGTTTATAAGAGGATACGGGTCACGTCTACATTGCAATCACCGCCGTGATGGAGCTCATCCTGTACTGGGTTTAAATGAGCAAGCTTCAGGCAGCACAGCAGAGACAGCGTGGAGCTCTGCAACGGTTTGCAGGACGATTTTCCAGCCCACACAGACATTTCATGCTGCCACAGCTCTGGTCTTCACGCTACCAGAGCTTGCAGTGTTATAGATAGCTGAGGTGCCTCCACACGAGCTGCAGTCCCATCCGGCCGCGTCTGCCTGCTCTGTTCACCTCCTACCACAGTCCATCCCTGACCAGGCACCCAGTCTGCTAGATAACGCCTGTTCTTGCTCCTGAAAGCCCTTAAGAAGTCACTATTTCCCTCTGTGTACTTGTGCTGCACCTGATACTCAGTATTAAACCCATCAGCCTTTGCAACTAAACTCTTTTTAGCACACAGCCTGTTCCCAAACGGATCTGCACCACACTGCCTGTGCAGCCACACCCCTCACTTCTATATTAAGAGGCGATGGCAGCTGCCACCATTCAGCCTCCGTGCAGATCTTGCTGGGCCAGCATCTTGCAATGGTACACAATTTACAAAACTGGAGAAGAACGGCAAGGGAGATCCAGAGATGGCAAGGGGTGAGCCCCGAAGCAGCACTCCAGAAAGCCACACAGCACTACCATAACGCTCTGTGTGAAGAAGCCAACACCACAAGACCAGTGCCACCCAAAGGTGCCACCAAGCTCGTTTTTGAGGTAGTGGCTGTGTTCACATCTCCAAGCACAGGTATGGTGTGTTGCTATGGTTCAAGAGTATAGGATGATCACATCCTCACCCAGGTTACGTATGTCACTAATTCCAAAGTGCACAAAACCCCCTTCATAGATACATGGGAAAAACTGTTGCCGACCAGCACAGCAGGAACCTGATTCTGGGCTCTCAACCTGCTGCAGAAAGTGGAGGAACAGTGACCCCTCTGAGCCTGGCCCTTATAGGCACTTGTCAATCTGCGGTACAGCAGTTCAGCTTCAGCAAGCCCAACAGTTCCTTGGATGTCTCACATACCCCTGAATGCGGGTCAGCATTTTGGGTAACACTGCCATGCTTTGGATTTCCTTTAGCTTCCTGTTGCTGGATTCGATGTGCTCAGCACTGCAGCTGCCACAAAATTACAGGTATGTAGCATTTTCTCAGGAAAGCCAAACTCAGGGACCCTCAAAGTAAACACTACAAAACTAAGATATCCCAAGTGGATATATCTAGATTTGCATCTAACACATGCAGAACTTCTTACCCACTTCCTGCCTTTCTGGGTTTCCCAGTCACTCCATCTTCTCCTGAACTTCCCACTTATCGCCTCCATGGATCCAGTGCTACCCCTATCTCCTGCTTCCCACATTCAGGTAGTTTTCCCAGTTATGGAGCACCTCCTCCCTCTCACCCTACTAGTTTCTTTACTTACTTGAAGACCAGTGCCCCTGGTGTCAAAGTCAGTCTATTTTTCATATCCCTTTTGCAAAATTCCTATTGGGACTGGACCCTGCCCAGTAAGCACTGAAGATGGTGGCTGACTGCCTGGCTCACTGGAAGGAGACACCGGGCAACCTGGAGAAAAACTAGAGATGCTTTGCTCATGTGACCTCTTGTAATACTCATCCGTATCAAGTGAAGAGAACAGAAGAAAACCAAACCTTCATACTTGCAGTAACTTCGGTGAGCTATGGACCTCTGAAATAATGCATCAACACCTTAACATGCAGCCTAGGAGGTACAACATAACCTCCCACAGGTCTGAGGCCCTGAGGTAGAATTCATCTCTCAGGAGCCAAAAAATTCCACACGCAAACCAAATCTCAATGGTCTAAAAAGAGCAATAGCCAGTGAAATTAAAAAAAAAAAAAAAAAAAGTAATAGCTGGCAGAGCACCCACATTTGAAATGGTCATTTACATTTATGCACAGTACCAATTACAGCCAACTTCATAGCTCCCTACTTAGAGTCATAAAACTACAAATGAGAGTGCTAAACAGGAGAAGGAAGCAGAATGAGCTTATGCCCTGAAGCTCTCAGTCATACCACCAGAAACAGAAGTTCTCCTGTTTTGCCGTCCTAGCAGAAACTAGGAACAAACCTATATGTTTATTAACATCCTTCCAGGCATCAGAGCAGCCAACTGATAGGGTATCAAATGTTAATGGCCAAATTCTTTAGAGCCTTCAGCCTCTTTATCCTAGTCAGCATGAAGGCATAGGTCTGAAATGTTGCTCTCTTGATCTGGCAGAATGCTAGACACACATGCTAGGAAAGAGCAGTGACTTCACTGAATATAGGAAATGAAAGACTGGCTTTCATATTCACATTACACTGCAAGAGAGAAGAAAATACATAAAGAATTCTCAGTTTGTGTAACTGCACGTCTCAAAACATCAGAAGGCAACAGGGTGAGTAGGGTTCAGACATCTGACAACCTCCATCACGCTGCAGTTTCCACCATTGCCACGATGGGCAGTGATAAGACTTCCCAGTTTTCCCGAGACAAAAGCAACCCTGACGATCCTCTAATAGGAAAACATTCATCACAGTCCTCTGAGCTGCTGGCTCCTTTCATTCTTCCGTATCAGGTTCTCTCTTTTTCCCATTAGCTACACATCTGAAGAAAAACCAGTACACTCAGTGGAGATGTTATTATAGAGATCCAACATCAGCCTCGGCACAATGAATCCACACACGTGTGCACACACACGTGTTCACACAGGCACGCTTGAGTGAACTGTGTCCCTCTACCATCAAGATTACAGCTGTCATTTCAGAACAAAGCAGTGTATAGTTTGCAGTGCTTTCCCATTACAAAATACTACACAGGCTGTCTCTACAGTGAGGTGAGTGAGGGGCTCAGCACCGGGTGCTGGCTGCCGGGGGGAGAGTGCTTGTGTCTTCCCCAGCCTGGGGTGTGAGGGGGGGCAGCGTGTGCAATTCCCCAGCAAGTTCCAAGCTGCACTGGCTGGTGAGCAGGTGGCCCTGGGTCTGGGCAGGGGCATCAGGTGGGCAGAGGGTCTCTGCTAGTATTTGGGGGGGTCCTGGAACTATGGGGTACCTATGAGACAAATGTGTGAGTGTGTACTTGCTGGTGAGCACTGAGCTGGACCTGCTGGTGAGTAGGGCACCTGTGGGGCAGGTAAGGGGGGCTGGAATCTGGGCAGGGGTGTCAGATGGACAGATGGGCCATGCTGGTACTCCAGAAACCCATGAGCATGTGTGTGTGCACTTCCGAACCTGGAGAGTGTTGTGTATGTGTCTTCACTACTGCACTTCAACCCTGAGCAGCTGGATAAGTGGAAGGGGACTAATCTACCTATAATGGAAAAGACAACAGCTATGTCCACTGACCCAGGACAGAGACCCCTGGGTTTCTGAGCACACGGGACTGGGCTCCAGCATCCATCCAAGAGGAATCGCTGGATCCTGGAGCTGCTGGAGCTGGTGGCCACTTATAGCATCCCCTAACACCCATCCCTGAGAGCCTGGGGTCAGCCAGTGGAACTTCCACTGAGGGCATCTCTACAGACACATGTGCATGCAGTCTGTTTAGACATTATTAAAAAAAACCCCAAAACCAGAAACACCCCCCCCAAAACCCTGGAAACTTGTTACATTTAAATTTGTCACTCATTAGAAGTTGTAACAGATTGTTAGATGTTGCCTGTATTGTACCATGTCACCTCCTTTATTTTATGCCACCACTGCATGTCATCATTGAGAAAGAATGGTAGAGAAAGATTTTAGCGAGATTTGTATCATTTTGATGTGAAAGCAGCTCACTATCCCCAAGGACATACCCCCGTCCCATGTCCCCCTACACACACACAGAGTGTTGTGAGGAATAACCTATCTGCAGAAAGATCTTCCCCCCACCATGGTTCCCTACAACCCATGTGTCCCCCAAATATGTCCTCATAATCCCTCTCCACATGTCAATACTGTGTCTCTCAGCCCCACATCTACCCTGACCTGTAAGGCATCTTCACTATCCTCTCTTTGGGCAGAGGGTCTCTATAAAGGTTGTCTTTCCCTTTTCTCACTAGGCTTTGCTAGGGTGAGGGTAGGCAGTAGACTGACCAGTTGCACACAAGAGGGAAGGCAGAAGGGAATACTGCTCCCTGGAGCCCCACAGCTCTTTCTGCTTCCTCTCCCTGTCCATCCCAATCCCACCTGTGAAGATAAGGGAGAGAATTTGGCCTTTCTGTAACTTCTAACTGCCCTTCACAGGGATTTCTGTTCAGCCCCAGAATGAAAATGATGAGACATCTAGAGCTCAGCTGGTCAAAAAAGGATCATGTCACTACCCATGTAGCCAAAGCTGGTGGCACTGTGTTCCTTCTCTCATCTCAGGCTGCCTCTCCCTTCATCCCACTCCGTGCACTTCTACACCTGACACATGCACCTTCCCACTTCCCCCGTGTGCTGCCAGCGACTGGAGGAACAGCTCTCAGGTCTGCTGCCTGTTATCCCATCCATCCTGCACGGGCAGAAGCAGCAAGGTCTTGGTTAGCCAATACAGCTCCTCCCACTGACGTGGAAAAGTCTGGTCTTCTTGGTGCAAAGAAATCCTCAGGGATTCTGGTAGTAATCCTCTAACAAGTCTCTAAGGAAATAGATGTTAAGGGACTGTATTTGAGCAAATTTCATGAAGGATGGTAAAAAGCACATGATGACATCAGAAGAACCTCCCCACCAAGTTTTCTGTCTCTGCTCAAAAAGCAGTAGAGCTTTGCAGCAAAATGAGTGTAATAATTTTTGACAGGCAAAGCAAACATTTTCCACCAACTTTGTTTCAGAGGCAGCCAAATAATTTTTTTCCTTTGTTTGTTTTAGTAGATTTCCAAATAAAATCAAGCAAGCAAATTAGCCCTGAGGCAGAAAACCAACATGAAAAACATGCTATTTCAACAGTCTTAAGGTCAACAAGCATCCCTCTAGCTGGAGCAGAGACGGCTTTAGCAGACTCTTCTAAGATAACAGTAGTATGATCATGGTGCTTGTTGACAATACTTGAGGACTTTTTTCATTGCATACAGACCAAAGACACTAAACCAAATCAAAACCCAGCAAAGGAAGCTGATGTACAAAAACCAGTGCACAGTTTCCATTCAATTCCATTCACACAGCCCTCCAGTCTTAATTGCTATAAAGAAAAGTAACTTCCCCTCCTCTTGATCCTGGAATAATAAGATGGTCTTTGAACATGAAGCAGCAAGAAGCAGATGGAAACAGCAGCCTTGTAACACGAGCCATCTCTTCTGCTGGGTGAAAACTGCTGAAGGTCAGTGAGGCATTGCCGAGAAGCTGAATAAAAATCATAAGGGCCACTGATAAGGCGAGGATGAAAAGTCTGATAGGAATTACCCATGCAAAATCATCTCCATTCACCCCTGGGCTTTCTGGAAAACACTGGAAAGCCACAAGCTTTCTGAATCAGAAATCAGAATCCGAAATCACAAACAGTCTGAATCAGATTTCAGGGCAATGGGAACCGGGTCCATAAGTAAACAGGCAGAAAAGGGAAGGCAAATAGATAAAGGATCCCATTGCTCAATGAGACAGGGGACGTAGGGACAAAGGGCCAGCAAAAGACTGCAGTATTAATTGCTTTTTCTGAGCATTAGTTTTTACCAGCAAAGTTGGACCTCAGGCCTCTGAGGACAGTGAACCTAACAGTAGAATCTGTGGGAGTGAACCATTATCCACAACAGAGGAAGATGGAGTTAGGGAGCACTTAAGCTAATTAGGCATGCACAAATATATGGGATCATCCAGGAATGCTTTTTATGGTGCTGATGGAGCCTGCCAATGTCATTCAAAGATGGATTTCTATCATCTTCAAGAGTCATGATGACCAGGGAGAGGTTCCTGTTGTCTGGAAGGCGAATACAAACCCCATTTGCAAGAAAGGGGACTTAGGAAGCTGCAGGCCAGTCAGCCTCACTGCCATCCCTGGGAAGGTTACAGAGCAAATCCTGCTTGAAGCCATTTCCAGCCACATGAACAATGAGAAGGTGTCTGGGAGAAGCCCCCATGAATTTATTTATCAAAGACAAATCATGTCTGACCAACTTTATTCCCTTTTATAATGGAAAGACGGGTTTACTAGAGGAGCAGACAGCAATGGATGTTGCCTAGCTTGTTTTATCTGTAATACTCATGCTTACGTGTATATTATATAGGAAACCACTTGATGAATCCTGAAAAATGGGTTACACAGCAATGGAAATAGAAAGCTACACTACAGATTTTTCTGATATGGGTCCTCCAATTTTAGGATTTTTCAATATTTGGAGCTTGGCAGAATCACAGCTGTAAGAATTAGATGCATGTTAAAGCTTTGTGTGTTAATCTGGTAAGTAGATCTGGGATAACTTTGTTATAAAACTTCCTAGAGAGTAGGTAAGGAGTTCTAAGGGAAGGGTGTATTTCCAAGCTCCAACTGCTCCTTGCAGAGCATGTCTACAGCACTCATATCTAATTATCTGACTGGAATTTGATCAAGCTGAGACATTCAGGAAAGGCTTTTCAAAAGGGGAAGGAAGAGTTTCAGGATCACCAAGAGCAAAGGAAAAAAAGTGATCTCTCCCAGTCCTGGTGTCAAATTATAGACATGTAGTTTGGCACCTAACACCAAATTAAACCAAGTATCTGGGCTCTGTGCACAGCTCAAAACAATGAATCACACTTTTTCCATGACATCTCTCTTATTAGAACTGTCTTATCCACTTATATCCAACAGTTTCCTAATGGCTGCCAAACCAAGCTTCAGCTCTTGTGAGAAGAAACAACAGCAGCACCAATCTTTTTATAAAAGCCCCTGAACAGGAAAAAGCTGCCTGCAAAATAAAAGCGGGACCTTCCTGAATCATCCTTCTGAGTTTAATGAGGTATATGTAGTTAACCTCGTATATCCTTGCTGAGTCACGGTTTGCTGTGAAGATGTCAACACCCAATGGATTAGGATTGTAACAAACAAATATTACGCAATCTTATACTCATGAGAAGCCTTATATAGTAACTTAGGTACTGTTGTAGGGTCAGGCACGAGAGCAACTTTCCTTGGCTGGTGGAATCCCGCTGGTGGGATCACTCAGGGAGTCCAGCATGTCAGTGCTGATGGACCTGGGCTCTAACCCTTCCGAGGGTTTTTCTGATGAGCGGTCTTGTAAAATGCTGTTCCAGCACAAAGGATGTGCCCATAAAGGTGTCAAACAAAATCCCCTAATTATAGTGTTGATGCTTGCTACTTTAGAAGACAACGAAAGGAGGGGGAACATCCTACAGCCTCTGTTGTCTCTCCCAAGACTGAACAAATTTTAATTTTTTTACTCTCATAACCAGAAATATTAGTCTTTTTCCTTACAAAATATCAAACATCTTTTTAATAACATGTAATGAAGAGGTTGTGGTTAAATAATGCAGTTCTTTTGCTCCAGTTCTCATACTTTTTTTATAGTGCTCATATAAGTCACTAAAAGGAATTAATATTTTATTGCTTTCTATGAAAAATGCATAATGCCTCTCCCATAGCTTTTCAGCAAGGTTTCAAAGTCTAGGCACTGCACTTCAGAATGGAATTTCTTTCTGCTTTTTCTCTCACTGAAGTCAATTAGCACCTGTGGGAAAATCCCTAAATTATACGTTAAAAAATTAAGAGGAGCCTTACATTTGTCATGGAAACTGGTTTTGAACTTGCACAATTAAGCTACTGTCATGTTTTAGTTTCACAGACCTGAAAAAAAAACCCAGAAAATTCGGTTTCTGCTTGTACACATCATCTGTAGAACGCTGGATTGAATAGCCCCTGATTTTTAGGAAGGCGACTTTCTTTAAAAAAATATAATCTCCTAACTCTTTTCTGTTGTATCCTGTCTGTGCAACAGGCCAGCCAAACCCTGAGAACTAAGTATTTGCAAACAAGGGTTCATCAGACTAACACTGTCAATTAAGCAAACATAACCAAACTGACAGGTCTATGTAATCAAAACTATCATTGACATCTTGACGTTGGATGAAAAATAAGCAACCTCACTTGATTATATGAAGAGTTTAAGCATCCCTACAGCAGCCAGATTAGTTGCCAGACATCTAAAAATAAAGGAAGTATTTCAGGCTTTTAAAAACAAACAACCCCCCTCTCATTTCCAGTAGTTTCTTGTGAGCAGATTCTCTAGGATTTTTCCCAAGGGAATCATTTCACATAACAATCGTGATCCTAATCCTCCCATTTTTTTACCCAGTTGAGAAGGTCTCCTTTAGCCTTTTTCACATAAATAGCACCTAATGTGAGGAAGGATTTGACTAAATGATTAGTGAATGTAGAATTCGGGACTTTAGATCTCTTGTAGAGATGTTGCTATTCATATTTAATAATAATAATTTAAAAACCCCCATAGATTAGCTCAGGACAGAAATAGCATTAACTGTATTTCATTTTGTAGGGCATTTTGAGCTGTCATCAGAGCCAGCTATTGGAATGGAGCCTTAAGGATCCAATCTATTTTTGTGAGCCCAAAGTGACCAATAATTCTGCAGGGAAAGATGCTGAGGTATTTGCAACACCTGATGCCCAGGCTGTAGGGACCATTGTAGCCCAGTAAAATGCTTGGTGCACGCTCCCCAAAATATGTACATGGAAGGCTGTACAAGAAAAAGATTTCCCAAGCTTCTTGCATAGATTTGTTTTTCTGTAGCCAACCAGGAGTACCCAACCCACACCTGAACGTTGTAAGGATCAGACTGCTTTCCACTCCAGTGGGCCTCTGCAAAGTAATGCAAGTGCACGTTCTGAACAGGAATCCTTCTCCTCCAATGTCCTTAACATCTATGGGCAACACTGACCTGAGATTCATTCCTCTGCCTGTATTCTTAGAACATCATCAGTGCTACTGAAAACCCATTACATGGATTTGCTTCCAGCGTTCCGTCAATTGCATGTAAGCCTATCCATCTTACACTGCTAGATCCAGAGATATCCGTGGCCGTGCTATATACTGCTATGAGGAGATGTCTCATCGGCTGTTTATTTCTGAGTTATGCAGAAAATTGCAGATGGATCTAGCTGAAGCAGAACACTGTAGTACAAAGCAATATTAAGCTGCACAGACGACTCCAGCCTCATGTCAGATAAATTCACCTAACCTCTTACACCCAAAGAAATGATAACTGAAGGAACACCGTGTGTCAGTCTTCCACTTTTTCTTAGTCTTCTGCATCAGAAATACAAGGATGGAAATTCTGACTTACTAGATGCACGCCACTAAGGGGTTCAGTGCCTTATCTATGCACTTATTTCTTCCCACAATTTCCCTGGCTGCTTCTAAGGAGAAAGATAATTTGACAGTAGTCCTTTATAGGAACCATGAGGCTGAGCAACAAAGTCCTGTATCTTTCTGCTTCTCCCCTTTTCTAGTGGAAGGAGGTGGTTACTGTGCATCCTCACACGAAAAGTGCTCCTGAGCGTCACTATTCCACTGAAGCTGGAACCTTGTGAGCAGCCAACCAAGGACCCCCTCCCTCCAGTCATCCCAGAGAAGAGAGGAGGAAATAGAAAGCTTTCTCTCCATAAAATCTCAGTGTCTGACACACATGTTCCATCAGAAAACTGTTCTCACAGATGATTCCCAGTCAGCCCTGGTTAAAACCTAATTTCCAAACCCTCATAAATATAAAAGGACTACCATCTTCATTGTTTCAAAAAATGGATGTCTGACCTCCGTTTTTCTAATTCACAGGAAGACAAGTGAAGGAGGATCTAGCAAGGAATCACTCAGTTTCTGAACCCAGAATGTTATTGGTTATCGCTGGGTAAACATGCAGAAATCTGACTGCAGCCATCAGGATTACTGCGAGTCAACATCAGGTTAACCGAGGTCCAAGAGGCCCACAGAGCAGTGGGGAAGACTGCTCAGTCCCCAGATAATACCTGGGTGCAGAATTTGATACTAGATCCGAAGTGAAAACAAATAGCAGACTCAATTCTAAATGAAAAATATAAACTAGGTAGTATTTAAAGCCCGGCAGGGAGTTTCCTGCAGAGCCCAGTCACAGCAGCTGTTCTTTTCAAGGTTATTTTTACAGGTAAAATCCATGGGAAGCTACTGAAAACCTAACCGCTTCTGAGGGTCAGCATTTATGTGTTCCAAAATCATAGCGATGGGTGTACTGCACATAAAATCAGAGGCATACGCCAATACTGCAATTCAGATAAATGAGTGAGGAAGAAAAAGCCGCGATCGTCACGAAATGCATTTCTTTCGCTGCTGTTCCCAAGCAATCACCATTAATTGCACAAGCAGAACCACACCAGGGAATTTCGTAAGGACTTCCAAGCATTATGCTACACATTGCCAAAACATCTCACTGGTTTCTTAGGAAGCATGCTGATGTCTCCACAGAGTTAAAAAAAAAAAAGGCAAAAAACCAAGCAGACTTTCTTTTTTCCTTCTATCTTTGTTACAGAGGCACTACACTCGGTCTCAAGTTCACATTCTTACCCCAGACACAAAGAAAGTTCCTTCCAGAGAAGACTGAAGTTACGTGTGAGCTCATTAGTACATTTCCACGAGGAACTGCTGCGTTTGTGTATTCCTGGTACGCGTTGAAAAAAACGAAGTCTGCTGTTTTCAACACAGATTCTTACCACTTGTCAGGATCACACTCTTCAAGGCGCCTGACTTCAGACATTCAAAATGAAGGCACCTCTGAATCATTAGTCTTTTTTTTTTTTCAAAACTGAGATGCACAAATCATCCCAACCTGACTGGCGTTAATGGGAACATCCTGCTGAGTACAAAGACCTTCTGATCCAGTTATGCAGGAGGTAAAATGCTTTACCAGTGAAGTGACAGCAGGTGAATTCCTCACTCTTCATGTAGAATAAAAGGTGTATTGAGCCTGAATGCTTCAGATGAAAGAATCCTTTTATTCTGGGGTAGGTTGGGAACAAATTGAGTCAACAGACTCTTTCTCAGAACATAACCATCCTTTCTCCTTCTCTTATATTCAGTCAGGTCCAATTCAGCACTAAAAATTTAGAAGGGTCTTTTAAGAAATGATTATTCCATGTTTCAGTAGTGTCTTCCACCCAAACTTTGTGATTCACTTTTAGAACTGCTGTTGGATTCACCTTTACTCTGTCCAGAAACATGGGTAGTTATTAAAGCCAAATAACTGTAGGATTTGGACAAATCTTTAGGTGTATGTGTGTATGTTTACATGCACATGTTTGGTTGCAGAGCTGTGCTTACGGAATTATTCACCGGTCATAGAAATACATATCCTTGTAAATTTATGGAATAAAAGGGGTTTTGATCATTTAGAGAGTTTTTGCACAATGTATCTGGAAAGGCGTGCTAAAAAGTGTTGCATTCACTATTCTCTTTTCATGGATTATTTCCCTGCTTTAGTGGTTTCAGACACTGGAGAGCAAACCACCAATGCACAGCAAGAACAGAGAAGGGTAGAAGGCTTACCTTAAAGCAGGCAGTTCAGAGACAGTCTGTAGAACTACATGACCACATCTGCTTTTCATTGCAAAGTTTCAAACATTTATTTCAAGAGAAATCAGGACTGGGCGGTTCCAGAGTATGAAGTAGATTTGTTCCATAATTTACTCATAGAACAGCTCAGTGGGCTTTAAATCAAGGCTTTAGAGGTTGAGCAGTACTATTTTTGGTGCTGGGATATTCAGCACTCTGTAAGTTAGCCCCATTGATACCTTCTCCAGATGAACTACCAAATCCCAGACATTTCCTTAAAGAGCATACAGCTTTGGAACAGGCCAGCCTTATTGATGGTCCCCTTCTCGCAGACGGGGAAAAGACACAACGAGCTTGGGGCCCATGGACGCAGAGCACATCAGTGGCAGAGGGAACCCCAGAGCTGAGATTATCTTTGCCTCAGTCCAAAGCTCTAAATAAACCCATATTCATGTGCAGCAATGTGCCATCATTATCTTGGAATGTAGAGGGCATCTCAGCTGGCCATTCTTGGATGCAGCATTCAGCTAAGGGACCTCTAGCTAGAGGGGCAAGGGCAGATAGAGATTTCTGCTTTCAAAGTGGATGTGTTTCAGAGAAGAGCCTCTCTCAAAAAGCCTATACCCGATCTCCCATCAAATGCCCTAATCTCCTCCTGGAGAATCCCAACTTGCAAGTGTCTTTCAGGCAGAGAGAATGGTAAAATACTATAAAACTACAGGAATTTTTCCCATCCATTAATGCAATCAGAAGGCAAGTCAAGAAATCAGGTATTAAAAGCAAGTTTCTGCCTTCAGAGAAGGCTGCAATGTTTTTCCCATATGACAGAGGACACCTGCTCGGACTTAGACCAGCATCACTCAAAAGTAATTCAGCTGAAATGAAAAGAGCGGCAAAAGTGCTGAACCCAGAGAAAACAGGATCAGGCCCCCAGGTTCTTTAAAGGACAAAGGCAACAATATATTCTGAGACTTGGCTCCCATTTCACTACAGCCGGATGGAAAGAAAGCGAAGCCTCCAGTCTGCCACACTTCTCAGAGCTTCAGAGCCACTAAAGAGAGTGTGAGAGTACCAAGTATAGGGTTGTAATTTAATTTATGTTTATTTTGGTCCAAGGTTGAGGTCAGTGCACAATGAGGAGGTTATCAGATGACTCATATTAGCCTGAGCGCTGTGCTGGGATAAAGTTAGTACTGTGCCTACTGGGAAGATGTAAGATTGTCAGATGGCCAGGGTACAGCCTTATATAATTCATTTCTATTCCTGAAGTAATTTTCTTGACCAAGTCTGAGAAGGGAAGGAACATTCTTTTGTAGTGGTGGTGATGGGAAGTCTGGCCTTTACACATAATATGCTCAGCTGAATTGACAGGAAAGCTCATTCAATTGCATTATTTAGGTAAATTACTTGCACTATTTAACACTTAACATGATGACAAGACATATATAGTGATATCCAGATTTTTTTTTTCTACCTGACAAAACACAGATGTACATTTCTAAGCAGCAGTTCCTTGCTGTTTTGCCTAATTAATTAAACAAGCAGTAGGAGAAGGACAAAAACTTAGAGAAACCATTTTTCTGGCTACATGTAAGTCCAAAGCAAAATCTCTGTGTTTACTCCATGGAAAAAGAATAGGACTCCTGGGTGTCATGGGGGAGACAAAAAAAAAAAAAAAAAAAAAAGATGACCCAGATAGGATGTCAAGGAAATGTGAAACAGATGTTGTACTCATATATCTGAACATAGACCTATAGCAAATCCAGTCAGAATGTTTTAGCCATGATTATCCATCCTTCTAGATGAAACATAAAAATCACCTACAGGATAAATAGCTTTTTCAGGGACACTTTTAAAAACAGATGCTTATCAGGAAGCAATATCTGCAAATATTATATTTTATCAATTGGCCAGAAAGTGCACTGCTCTGCTGCACTGTAGACAGGTTCATCCTACTACATGGACTGTATTTTTGCTAACAGGTATTATGCCAGACTCACAGGAGCAAGAGATTGAAGTTCACAACATCATTTCTCTTGCATAATGAATCTGAAACTCCCCAGGTGAGGCAGCTCTTCAGAACTGGAAATAAGACAGGTCTGATATCTCTGCGAGGATAGATTTTGCCCTCTTCAAAATTCCCCGGCTAGACCCATGAAGAGCTTTTGAGTATTTGGAGATACTTCCTACTTCAGTGCCATGTCCAAGTCCACCACATGAGTGGTCTTTGTGTGCAGCATGTCACCTTACAGGCTTGCACAGGTAAGTGCATCTAGCTGTATCAGCATAGGGTGAGGGTGCACCCAGCCAATCCTCATGAGATTGACTTTGCTCGTGGGGAAAGCACCAGAATGCACAGCGCACAGACACGTTCCCTCATTGCTTTCCGTATCTGTTTCTGCTCAGAAGCTTCACAGCTCTTCACTTATGTCCCAACAGGAGCTTTCTGAGCCCTCCGCTGTGCTGGATGTTGTCCTGATGGTTTGATTTTCCCTAGCTGTACCTTCTGACCATGTCCAGTGTGAATGGTATCTCCAAGACTTTCTCAGGGAATGATGGGCAAGGTGTGGAAGGAAACAATCCACGCAGAGCTGAGGGCTTCTTAAAAGAAGTGTTAAATATGAATGAATTATGAAGTTTGCTCTGTTCTGAAAAAGAAAACAAACAAAACAAAACATACCACCATGAATTCGTTTCTGTTACAACATCATATTAACTTTTTCTTAGGCTGTGTGATTAAAGGCTCATCTCCACAATCACAAGGGAACACTGAGGAAAAACAGCAGGCGGAAAAAAACCCTGCACCCTGACCCAGCTCTCTCTAGGGCTGCCACTCAACACTGGCCAGCCCCATTTTTGCAGTGAGACCCACCAGGTAAGTCAACTGAAGAGACTCTGAGACATCTTATAGAAGTAGGGGGGTTATTGCCTATGTGGGTATGGAACTCATTACAAGATGCTAGGAAGAGTATTTTAGGATTCTACAGGACTGAAGTGGGGCTGCAAGCCTCAGGATTAACATAGTGTGCTGGTTTCAGGCAGGAATGAGCTGCTCTCCTACACAGATTCTGTCTGGTCACAGAAACCCAGAATGGTCAGGGTTGGAAGGGACCTCTGGAGATCATCTAGTCCAACCCCCCTGCCAGGGCAGGTTCATCTAGAGCCAATGGCACAGGAATGCATCCAGGTGGGTTTGGAATACCTCCAGAGGAGGAGACTCCACCCCCCCCTCTGGGCAGCCTGTTCCAGTGCTCTGTCACTCTCACAGCAAAGAAGTTTTTCATCAAGTTTAGGTGGAACTTCCTGTGCTCCAGTTTGTGCCTGTCGTCCCTTGTCCTGTAGCTGGGCACCACTGAAAAGGGTCTGGCCCCATCCTCTTGACACCCGCCCTTTAGATATTTATAACATTGATGAGATCCCCTCTCAGTCTTCCCTTCTCCAGGCTAAACAGCCCCAGCTCTCTCAGCCTTTCCTCATAAGGGAGATGTTCCAGTCCTCTGATCATCTTTGTAGCCCTCCTCTGGATTCTCTCCAGTAGTTCCGCATCTTTCTTGAACAGGGGAGCCCAGAACCAGACACAGCACTCCAGATGCAGCCTCACCAGCACAGAGCAGAGGGGGAGGATGACCTCCCTTGACCTGCTGGCCACACTCCTCTTAATGCACCCCAGGTTACCACTGGCCTTCCTGGCCATGAGTGCACAGTGCTGGCTCAGGGTTAACTTGCTGCTCACCAACACTCCCAGGTTCTTCTCTGCAGAGCTGCTCCCCAGCAGGTCACCCCCAGCCTGTGCTGCTGCCTGGGGTTATTCCTCCCCAGGGGCAGGACCCTACACTAGCCCTTGTTGAACTTCATTGGGTTCCTCTCCACCCAACCCTCCAGCCTATCAGATCTCGCTGGACGGCAGCACGGCCTTCTGGCCTACCAGCCACCCCTCCCAGTTTGGTATCATCAGGAAACTTGCGATGACACACTCTGTCCCTTCGTCCAGGTCACTGGTGAGGATGTTAAACAGGACTGAATCCAGTACTGACCCCTGAGGAACCCCGCTAGCCACAGGCTGCCAGCTAGACTCTGCACCGCCAATCACAACCCTCTGAGCTCTGCCATTCAGCCAGTTCTCAATCCACCTCACTGTCAACTCATCCAACCCACACTTCCTAAACTCACCCATGAGGATGTTATGGGACACAGTGTCAAAAGCCTTGCTGAAGCCGAGGTAGACAACATCACTGCTCTCCCCTCATCCACCCAGCTAGTCCTGCCATCGTAGGTGGCTACCAGATTGGTCAAGCATGATTCCCCCTTGGTGAATCCATGCTGACTACTCCTGATAACCTTCTTTTCCTCCAGATGCTTGGAGATCACATCCAGAATGAGCTGTTCTAGCACTCTTCCAGGGACGGAGGTGAAGCGGACTGGCCTGTAGTTTCCTAGGTCCTGCTTCTTGCCCTTTTTGAAGACTGGAATGACACTGGTTTTCTGCAGCCCTCAGGAACCTCTCCTGTTCTCCAGGGTCTTTCAAAGATGATGGAGTGTGGTTTAGCAATTACATCTGCCAGCTCTCTCAGCACTCGTGGATGCATCCTGTCAGGGCCTATGGATTTGTGGGTGTCAGGTTTGCCCAGCTGATCTCTTACCTGCTCCTCCTCCAACAAAGGAGAGTCATCCTTACTCCAGGCTATGTCTCTTACCTGCATCATCTGGAATCCCTGAGGACCAGCCTTGGCAGTAAAGACTGAAGCAAAGAAGGCATTCAGTACCTCCACCTTCTCTGTATCCTCCATCACCAGGACACCCTCCTCATTCAGCAGCGGGCCTACATTTTTGCTCATCTTCTTTGTGCTGCTGAAGTACTTGTAGAAGCCCTTCTTGTTTTCCTTGATGTCCCTTGCCAAATTTAATTGTAAGTGGGCCTTAGCCTTCCTCATTGCATCCTTGCATACTCTGGCAATGTTCTTATATACTTCCCATGTGACTATTCCCTTTTTCCACATTCTCTAAACTTTCTTCTTCCACTTGAATTTTTTTCCGAAGCTCCCTTATCATCCATGCAGATCTCCTGCCTCTTCTGCTTGAGTTCATACTTGTAGGGATGCACCGATTCTGAGCTTGGAGGAAGTGTCACCAGCTCTCTTGGGCCCTCCTACCTGCTAGAGTGCTAACCCACAGGACTCCTCCAAATAGGTCTTTGAAGAGGCTGAAGTTCGCTCTCTTGAAGTCCAGGGTTCTAATCCTACTTATTACCCTGCTTCTTCCACGAAGGATCCTGAACTCCACCATCTTGTGGTAGCTGCAGCCAAGGCTGCCCCCAGCTTTCACATCCCTGGCCAGTCCTTCTTTGTTTACCAGCACAAGGTCCATCAGCACCCCTCTTCTTGTTGGCTCCTCCACCACCTGTGTCAAAAAGTTGTCATCAACCCTCTGCAGGAATCTCCTGGGCTGTGCGTGTCTAGCTATGCGGTTCTTCCGACAAGTATCAGCGTGGTTGAAGTCTCCCATGAGAACCAGTGAACTAAACAGAAATCAGCAGCACGCTGTGGCCATGATGAAGGCTAACAGCATACTGTGATGTATTAACAGGATCATAGCCAGTAGACAGAGGAAAATCATTATTTCCTTCACTAGGTTCTCATAAGACCTCATTTGGAATACTGTACCCAGGTTTGGATCCTTCAGTGTAAGAAAGATATTGACAAACTGGAATTAGTTCAGTGGTGGGGCACCAAAATTGTCCAGGGGCTAGAGAATTTGTCCTGTGAGGAGAGACTAAGGGAATGGATCTTGAGTATAGTGAAGAAGATAAGGCTTTGGAGACACCTTAAAGCCATTTTCCAATTCCTGACTGGCTGTTACTGAGAATAAGGAGCCAGGGTCTTAGGTGTCCAGTTAGAGAACACTAGGTAACGGTCATAAACAGTTCTTATTGGATATTAAGGGATGGAAAAAAAATCACAGCAATATAACAAAGCGTAGGAATAGCTTGCCCAGAGATGTGCAGTCTCTGTCCTTAAAGGTTTTCAAGATCTAACTTGCCAGAGTTCTGCACAACCTGGTCTGACTTCAGAGTCAATCCTGCTTTGAGCACCAAGTTGAGCTACTAACCTCCAGAAATCCCCCCTAAACCAAATCATTCTGTGACTTTAAACTATGGCCCTGAATCATGCCATAAACTGGTAGGTGTGCAGAGGCCTGTGCAGCACTCAATTACTTTGTGGTCTGTGCAAACATGAGGAATCTAATAAAGAACAGTATATGGCTCCCCTGTTTCCAAGGCTTCCCAAAACCATCACCTGGAAACACAATGGGAGACCAAGGCCACAAGGCTTTTTCTTGAAACAATGCATCCATAGTGGAATATTTACATTTTCAGACAAAACAGTTAGGTTTTAGGGTTTTCAAAAGACAGGAAAAAATCTGAGCCACTCAGTTTCTCATCATTAATTCCCCATACCAATTCTGCATGTCCTGATCTCCAGTGTGAGGCCTGATTATCCCAAGGATCAGTGGAACAAAAGCCTTTTAATCTTTTCTAGAAGTATAGGTGCCAAATATAGATCTGGCTTAAACTATTAAAGTATAATATGCTGATTAATTTTAAAAGCAACTAACCTATTAATCTTTATTTCTGCGGTTGTAGGCACATTCTCTTCTGTAGTTGTGGATTCCTGCAAAGCTACTTCATACTGCCTATTGTGGGATGATGAGTTAACACAGACGACGGTATAATTTTCCTGTGTCACAGAAATTCCACCTTTGGAAGTCTTCAAGATCCAGACAGACAAAGCCATGATTAATGTGACCTAGTGTTGTCCGGCAGTTTGCCCTTGCAGGAGGACAGACTAGAGATTTCCAGAGATACCCTCCAGCCATCACTTTTATGATTTTTCAAAAACCTCTCAACATAACTCTGGTTACTCACTGGTCATATGGAAGTGCATATAAAATGGACCTTTTAAAAGCCTGCAACCACTTTACTTACCATCCCAGTGACAACAGTCCTTTTGTCCAACACATGCATTTCCCAGCAGTAAGTTGGGGAATCAAATCTTCATGGACAAGAGTAAACTGTGGAGTCAAGGGAGTAATATCTCCTCATGCAATCTCCATTCACAGAGTCAGACAGAAAAATTACTCTGGATGTCACCTTGAAAAGAGGTCTTCTTTTGCAGTTTCCTTGCCTTCAATGAAAAAAAAAAAAAAAGTAAAAAAAAAAAGTGCTATTTGAAAATTCTCCTGGGTACATCATGTATAAAACAGATTATGCTTCTTTTTCATTAATTTCAGATCAAAGCTTTTCATTTTTTTTAAGTACTACCAAAGGGATCAGGTAGAGTAAATATCCTCTTCTCTCCAATTTCATGTGCAAACAACTGAGTTTTTAGGCTGGGAAGACATGATTTAATACTTTTACTGCAAAAGAAAAATCTGCATTTATATCCTTTTCTTCACATGGATGACTATGTAAGTAATGCTTCATTACTTATAGAAGCACTCCTGCTTCTGTTTTTCTATCTACAGTTCAGTATCTTTTCTTCTATTTTCTGTTCTGTCTGCTCCATCCGCCCATCTTGTAGAATGCAGCCGATCTTGCACTTAGGACTTCACGTAGTTGATCAAATCAAGTAACGTTAGAGAGTTTAGGAAATGCACAGCCACTGTGTACTGATAAGCTGTTATGGCCTGCTTCAAGCGGAATATGTTGTGCTGTGTGGCAGTTTCCTAACAACTGTCTCCTCATAACCTAGGAGACTGAGTCACAGCCTCTGCAACAGCTCTGCTGGGCCATTGTGATTTCACATCTGTTAATACTCTGAGCTCTTTCTGAAGACACCATCCTCTTCCAAGTTTTTAGTAACTTCCTAAGTACTTACATAACCTAAAGGACCTCTAGAAGACTATTCCAACCCACTGCTAACAGCGGGATCGATTTCAAAGCTACATCAGGTTGCTTAGGGCTGTGTCCAGTTGACTTTTGAGTATTTCCCAGTATGGAGATCCCACAGCATCTCTAGGCACCTGTTCTAGTGGTGCACCACTCCTGGGATAGGGGAACAGGTGGAAGGAGGGTCCTTCTGTCTGGTGAGAATTTCCATTATTACAGCTTGTGCCCACTGCTTGTTTTCCTTTCACTGTGCACCTCTGCAGAACCTGCCTCTGTCTTCTCTATAACTCCCCTCCCTTTCCATTTGGTACCACTACAGACCTGCTACTAAGTCTGCCACAAACCTTCTGTACTTCTGACTGAACAAGCCCAGCACCCTCAACCTCTCCTGGTACATCATGAGCTCCAGTCCTGAGCCATTTTTGTTGTTATCCATTGAACTCACACCAATTATTTGACACGTCTCTTGCACAGGGATGCCCTAAACTGGGCACAGCATTCCAGAGGTGACTGGGTGCCGAGTAAAGGGGAATGATCATCTACTCTGAGGTGCTGGCTGTGCCTTTGATAACACATTTCAACGTTCAGCTGGCCTTCCTCACCACAACTGCTGACTCACATTCCGCTTGTCCAGAAGGAATCGCAGGCTTCTCCCTGCAGAGCTACTCATTAACCAGCCAATGCCCAGCCTGTGCATGCACAGGGCGTCATTCCATGCTAGAGCGTCACATTTGCCTTTGTTGAACTTAATGAGTCTGTGGTGGACCCAATCCTCATGGGTTCATGAAAGTGTAATTATGTTGGCTGTTCACTAAGTTCCTAGGCTTAATACAGGAAGAACTAGATGAAGTGTCATACCCACTATCATTAAACACATTAGAGTAGAGGTACTATTCTGTGACTCTATGGGGTTGGCATGGCAAGGTTTTGGTAGCGGGAGGGCTACAGGGGCGGCTTCTGTGAGAAGCTGCTAGAAGCCGCCCCTATGTCCAATAAAGCTCCACACCAAGGTCAGTGGAGAAGGAGGCAGTGGAGGTACTCCAGGCATCAGAGCAGAGATACCCTGACAGCCAGTGGTGCAGACCATGGTGAGACAGGCTGTGCTCTGCAGCCATGAAGGTCCACGGTGGAGCAAAGACCCTCCTGCAGCCCGGGGAGGACCCCACACCGGAGCAGGGGGATGCCTGAAGGAGGCTGTGACCCTGTGGGAAGCCCACGCAGGAGCAGGCTTCTGGCAGGACCTGTGTCCCCATGGAGAGAGGAGTCCATGCTGGAGCAGTGTCATGGTTTAACTCCAGCTAGCAAAATACCATGAAGCTGCTCTCACAAATTCCCCCTCCCCTCCTCCAGTGGAGGGGGAGAATCAGAGGGAAAAGGACAAGGAAGCTTGTAAAATCGAGATAAGAACTATTTACTAATTGAATCCAAATTAATATATACGAATACTACTACTAAGTAATTAAAATAATAGGAAATAAAACATATGATACAGTTGCTCACCACCCACTGACTGATGCACAACCAGGTCCTGAGAAGTGAGAGTCAGAGCCAGACAGCCTGAGCCCAAGAGCTATCGCAGCAGATTCCGAGCAAACCCTGTCAGCAACAGCATGACCGGGCTAAACAACCCATCAACTCCTTCATGAACGAGCCAGCACAGGAGTGAGCAAAGCAGCTAAGGCAGGAGTCAGGGAGAGTGATAGCAAGTGTATGGAAGTCAAAGAGTAAGACAGTAAGAGAAAGAGAGTAACAGCTCCCGGATCACCTCCTGCCCCAAGCATGATGTACTTATGGAATGAAATACTCCCTTGGTCTGTTTGGGTCAGCTGCCTGCACTGCCTGTAGCGAGAACGAGTGCTGGGAACGCAGCTGCAGGGTCAGAAGCAGAGAAAGACCTTGAATTCAGTGCAGGCATTCCCCAGCACCAGCTAAGAACTTATCAGTGTTGCTCTCCGCATCCAGGAACACAGCTCCCTAGCAGCCACAGTAAAGAGAATTAACTCTTTCCTGACTGAAACCAGTACAAGACGGTTTACTGGGATGACTTCTTGTGACCCCATGGGGAACCCAGGCTGGAGCAGGCTGCTCCTGGAGGACTGCACCCCATGGAAGGGACCCACGCCAGAGCAGTTCACGAAGAACTGCAATTGGTGGGAAGGACTCATGTCAAGAAGTTCATGAAGGACTGCTTCCTGTGGGAGGGACCCCATGCTGGAACAGGGAAAGAGTGTGAGAAGTCCTTCCACCTTGAGGAGGAAAGACCAGCAGAAAAAACATGTGATGAACTGACCATAAACCCCATTCACTGTCCCCCTGTGCAGCTCAAGGGGAGGAGGAAGAGAAAAGCAGGAATGAATTTGAGCCTAGAAAGAAGGGAGGGGTGGGGCAGGGGAAATGTTTTAAGTTTGGGGTTTAGTTCTCTTCTACTCTGATTTTATTGGTAATAAACTATATTCATTTTCCCCAAGTTGAGTCCTTTTTGCCCATGATGGTAATTGAGTGATCTCCCTGCCCTTATCTCGACCCACAAGCTTTTTGTTATATTTTCCTCTCCCCTGTCCAGCTGAGAAAGGGAGTGAAAGAGTGGGTTTGGTGGGTACCTGGACTCCAGCCAGGGTCAACCCACCACATCTGTGAAAAGAAAGTGAGTAGATATTTGAAGCCCATATGAAAACATAGCCCAAAGGTCTCAGGCAACATACAGGCTATACTATGCTTCACTGCTGTACAAACACTGACAGAGGTTGTCCCTGTCCAAACCAGTCCTTCAGATTTAAATCCCATGCAGCTGAGGTCTACCATACTCCTATTTTGAAATTTGCCTGCTGAAGAGAAGTGCACAACCAGTCAAGTTTTGCTCCCATCAGTTGCATCAAAAGTAAAAGTTTGATCATGAGGTCAGACCAACATTTTTGGACGAGCTGCCAACCTTGAATGAACTTTCCTAACCATGGCAGAAAACTTTAAGACCAAAGATTTATAATAAGGACACTATTACAAAATTTGACTCCACAAAAGCCTGGAGCTCTTCCCACCTAGAAGAACTACAGAAGTGAATGTTTGCAAACTCATAGCTTCAGTCTCAGCACTATCATTATGGAGCTGGACTTGTTACTGGGAAGTGGGGGAGAAATCCATTTCAGACATGTCACCTGTTATCCAAGTACCTATTCCTCAGCTTTTTACTATTTTGATAATAATCTGCTAGTGCTACATTTTTTTTTTAACATTAGCTTCCAAATATGTCAAAAACTATCATTTAATGCACAGATAAGATCATGGCCTTGTACACGAAGTAACATACTCCACTGACAGGCCCTCCGATTTACTTGGTAACTGAAATGTGGTAATCCTCCAAGTTACGCAGCACAATTAAAGTGAAGTGATCCAATAAGCCAGAGATTTTTCAAGTTCATTCTAAATAGCATAGTTTAAGGAGAAGATAGGTCCAACTTTCAATCTGGCATACTTTATTTTGGTATAAACTATATTTTACAATAATTGATCCTGTCTACATTGACATTTTTAGACCAGTTTCCCAAACTTAACAGCAGCATGTGCAAAGTTACCATTTGTCCGAGAATCTCGAAGCACCAACCACTTACAGCTGAGCTCCAACACCTTTTCATGTCTGTGAGATGAGAATGACTCCCCAGGAGCGCTGGTGCTCCCACATGGGATGCAAGGGGCTTCTGTAGGATGCTGAGCAGCGTCTGAACAAAACCAGCCTTCCAAACCCACACTGGCTTATCTCCTGGCAGCTCTTGTGCCAGCATGTCTACAAACAGGTCATAAAATGTGGCCTCAGAGCACGACCTGTGCTAAAATGGTGCAAGAACTGTATTTTACTCATGACACTTGATTTCTCTCTGACCAAATGGCTGCCATTTTCTCTCTAGCAACCATCACTCTCACCACTGACCAATTTCTACAAAACATCACAGGAATGCATAAATCTCTGATAGAGCAAGTTTCCACATTTTCCACAAAGAAGAGAAAAACCTAGAAATTTCCTTTCTGAAGGAAAAAAACCTCAACACTTACTAACACAGAAGAATCCTTACACAATTCATCCTTGAATGCATTCATATGCAATAAGATTTGTTCGATTCCGGTGCTCAGACCGCTCCTGATGTGCATAGTGCGGTGTTTGTATATGTGTTCCTTGGAAAAATAAGGTTTGCAATGGTCAGACAAGTGGCTAATAAGCATCAAAAGCAACACACAGAGCCTGCATTTTGATCTGTATTTAAGAAATTCAGCAAAGGGTTTTCCTGCTGGATCGCCACATTTTAAGCCTCCTGTGAGCTTGTGTAAGTACTCTGTTATCACTTTCAAAAGCTAGAGAGATACATTTGGGGCTAAATCACTGCCTGCCTATTTCACTGCACATTCCTGGCTTTAGTCAGTTGATGAATATAGACAAAACTGGCAGAGTGGGGCAGGGGGAGGAGATAGAACTCAACTATTTGGAAACCAGAACCCTCTTGATGAATTACGTAGCTTTCATGTGCAGTTTTCAAAAAGTACTTACAAGGAATGAGTGGGAGTTGCATTTCTCAACCTGAAAAGACCTAAGGTTTTGGGAAGATATTGTCCCAGAGGGGAAAGACAAGGTGAAACCCCGACACACAGACAGACAGATACTGATTTCAAAGCTGTAGGAATGGTTCTTGAAGCACAGGGATATCACTTGGATAATTCAATTTTTATGTGGCAGTAGGCTTATTTTCTTATGTAAAGGGTTGTTTAAAAGCAGAAAACAAACAAAACAAAACAAACACATTAAAAAACAAAACAAAACAAAACAAAACAAAGACAACCCACCCCAACAACTTCAATTTAATATTGTCCAAGTGGGATTTGGAAAAGTTTAATGAACAAAAAAGCCTAAAACTTCAAAGCAGATAAAAAATATTGGCACTTCTGGGGGGAGGGGGTGGGGGGGGGGGGGGGGAAGAAAAAACAAAAACCGAAAAAAAAAAAAACAAACAACAAAAACAAACAGTGAACAAAACCCTGCCATCAATAAATTCTGAAGCTCATCTAGAATGTCTGGAGCAAGCATATCTCTTCAGTAAGCCACAGTACTTGAACTACAGAGATTTGTCACTCAGTTCAGCCAGGTGCACTAAACCACAGGGATAAAATAGCACTTCAACACTGAGCACTTGTAATACCCAGCTGATCCCCCAGAAATCTGAAGATAAGCAGCAGCTGAGGCAGAGCAGTCCCAGGGTGATTAAACAGGAGCACAAACAGCTAGGGAGAAAACAAAATCTGTTCAATTAGAAGGTTGGCTAGTGAGATCCTGCTCTTTAACAGGTCTGTTTTGCCTCTTGGGGGCTGGAGCACCAAGGCAGAGCACGGTGCCTGTCCTGCCCTTGGGCTGGCACAGCAAGTATGGGAACCCCATCTCCTGGGTGAAGTCAGGCTCTCCGTACCCAAAACCCAGGTTGCTGGGGTTGCAATTTCTGTGCGTGGTTTAGACTATTAAACCTAAGGAACAGGTTGCCCAGAGAGGTTGTAGATGCCCCATCCCTGGAAACCTCCAAGGTCAGGCTGGTCGGGGCTCCGAGCAACCTGATCTAGTTGAAGATGTCCTTGCTTATTGCCGGACATCTAAAGGTCCCTGCTGCCCAAACCATTCTGATTACCTCTGCCCCACCAGAGGAAGCCTGGAGCTGGCTGTCACGACATTACCTTGCAACCAAGAATGGGTGGGCTGAGTCTCTTCGGTCTGGGGGTTAAGAGCGCCTCCAGAGCAAACACCAACCTAAGCAGGTGCACAAGCAAGCTTTGTGAAAGCTTGCACAGTGAGAACTCATAACTGGCTGAGGAAGAGAAATTCACTGGGCATGGGGAGGTGTCTTACAACTGAAGTGTCCTAAAGAACTGAAATAGAAAAAAGTAACACTGGTATTGCATATGGCACAGCTGCTTTGTCATCCAGGAGCAGTCCCCACCTTAAGAAGTCTAAGGCAATGAAATGGGTTCATGGAACCCAGTTTCCTCTGTCAGGCAGCACCAGTGAAGAAGTGTATTAGACAGTCCTCCACTTTAAGTATTTTCAATATAATTTGTTTCAACCCCATAAAACTGCAGAGTAGGTGCCTTACTAATTTGATTTTAAAAGATGATTTTCCTCTCTGCTAAGGCTATGACTTATTTCACACTGAAAATGTATCTGCATGCTGCATCCTAGGTGCAGACCTGCAACAGCTCCCTCACACAGATACCTGGTGCAGTAATGCAGGGATCGTGACTGTGTTGAGAAATTCTGGCTTTAGTCATAGCTCTGGGAAAGTCACCACGCTTCCTTAGTTTGGATCAGAACCATGCTTTTTAAGCTATTCTCCTGATTATACCCACTTACTGTACTTTGAGTCATGTCATGGGGCAGTCTCAAGGAGGGTGAATGTAATTCCTTCCAGATGAGACTTCATGAATTCACCTGCTGCCAAGGTTACCTTCAGTCTCCACATCCCCAACAAGCCCTTCCTTATTTGTGACTATGAGGTCCAGCAGAGCACCTCTCCTCATTGGCTCCTCTATCACTTGGGCCAGGCAGTTATCATGAGTGCTCTCTAGGAACCTCCTGGATTGTTTATGTCCTACTATGTTTACCATTCAGCAAATATTGGGGTGGCTGAAGCCTTCCATGAGGACCAGGGCCTGAGAACGGGAGGCTACTCCTGGCTCTCTGAAGAGGGCCTCATCCGCTTATTCCCCATGACATGCATTGGTGCAGTGGCACTTCAGAGAGGCATACTCATTTCCCAGAAAGGGTTTGTTTTCCTCCCTCCCCTCACCAGTGCCTTCTGGGAACTCCCTTGCTTACACACAAATGTTGAAGGTGACCCCACATAAGCCTTGATTTTTTTCCTTCCCTTTTATACACATCGCCCCAGCCCCTTTTCTCGTCAGCCCTGTCCATCACTCTCTCACAGGGCTGCCGTTAACTCTCCCTCCCACATAATTCCTAATTTAAGACCTTCTTACAAGGTCAGCCATCCTGCTGGCAAAGATGCCTTTGTCCCGCTTAGCGAGGTGAATCCCATCTGTCCCAAGAAGATGTTGGTCCTCAAACTGGGTCCCATGATCCAAAACAAAACCCTGTCGCTGACACCCGCTCTGCAACTGGTTGTTGACACAGAGTCCCCTCCTCTTCTCCTCACCAGCAGGACTGAAGACAACACTACCTGGGTCCCTGTTCCTCTGACTACCTCTCTGTCTCATCCTCTCTGATGCTGCACAGTCAGCTGATTTCTTCTCATCACTCCTCCACTTGGTGACACAGCTCTTCAGCAACAGCAACACCTCCTGCAGAGTAGAAGGCCATCTCTTCTAGCCTCAGAGAAGCTGAAGGCAGGCATTCCTTCCAGACTGGGACTTGCAGGGCTGCATTCACCATCCAAACCTCCACCTAGCAAAAAGAGATGCTCCATCACCTGCTAGGGAAAGTACCCTGTGGCACATGACCACCATACCTGGAAGTGTTTAAGCTGATCTGAGCTCAGATAAGGACCTCTTCTTTGCATCATTCTGAACAAGTTATTGTCTCTGTTGGCTGTGCTCTAGTCCTGGCTCTCATACAGTTCCCTCCCTCGCACCAGCTGAAGGGATGCTTGACCCTCGCTAATCAGGGGCAGCTACAACAAAGCTTCAGGCAGCCATGGGTTAAGGGCAGCTGGCCAAGACTGTTAGAAACTGCTAGAACTTCTAACAAAATAGATTTTTATTATGTGCCTGCAGAATAGTTTGGTGCAGTGACATTTGGATTTTGTGCTGGAAAACTGTTCTGCTAACACACATCATCATCCAGAGATACCGTGGACCACTGATAAATTATGCAACCTGAGAAATGCCTTTTGAATTTTTTTCCAGTCATATTGTTTCATATGGCTCATAATATCAACTTTAGAGCTGTCAAGAACACAAGGGAACCATCCAGGGATGGAAAAAGGCAAATTTCTAGGTTACCCAAAAATTTGGACAATGCAAAAACTACCATAGATACAAAGCAGCAAGGCCTCTGTTGTCTGAACGCTCCCTTAAGTCTTGCAAATATTAAAGTGCTTTGCTCTGCATTTACTGCACCTGCACTGGGCCCGCCTGTTTGAACTCTTGCCTTGCATTCACCTAAACTTACAATGCCCTCCAAATATTTATGTCCCTTTTGGCAACGGGTGTACTCTCCAGTTAGCTGACCAGAGACCCCAGTCCGGCAATTCTTTCCATGCTAGCTCCACGTGGTACCTGTTGTGCTGAGGAAGGGAAGTATCTCCTTCTCCCATGAGATCTTTCTCCACTAAGAGCTAGCTTGAGGCTGCTCATTCCGCTGTTGCAGCAGCCACCTGAGAGCATGCAGCTTTTCACCATCTCCCTCCAGTGGCAGTGGTAGCTGACCCTGCAGCAAGGAGGAGCGGGCGGCAGTGGTAGGGTGGGTGGTTCTGTTAATAATGGAAGAAATAAGGGAGAGTTTTTTCAAGGATATACTAAATGAAGTCTCTAGGGAGCAGATTTCTTCACTGCAGTTTGCCGCAACCCAAAGTTCCCCAGCTGGAAAACGTTGCTGCTTTTGTGTGGAATTTTTTGTTTAGAAATTAAACATTTCAGTGACGCTGGCTGAATCCTGAGCCTTACCCAGCTTTGAATTGCCTCACATGTTCATAGACAACACACATTTTCTTGTACCACGAAGAACTGATTCCAAATCTTCAATAGCTCCTGCGGTGGTGGGTTGCCAGTAAGTAATCAGGAAACCCTCTGCCTTTCCCCTTGAGACAGGCCACAAAGTTTGCCCTGGAGTCACGGACTGCAGAAGCCAGAGGGCTCCAAGCCTTGGGACTGAGTGGATGTAAGGACAACATCTGCTTATGTTTTTGCAAGAGTTTTCTGAAAGCAACATGCTGCCATCAGATGCTGTATTTTCAGACTAATATTTTTCTGTGAAAGTGTGGTTCCTTGGAAAATACCACAGCAGTTTTCTTCTTGCTATTTCTTCTACAGAGAAAGGTCAGCCTTCCACCCCTCAAGAAACTCTAGCTAAGCTGGAACAGGACTGACTGACAGGAATGCTGCAGGCTCAAGAGTTTACATGGGTAAAAAATAATTTTGCGAGAACCAACAACTCCTTCTAAGGTTTCTCAGCCCTACTGACAATCAAGTTTAATGTCCTTGCCTGTGGACTCAGTAGGCGTTTCATTCAACCTAGCACAAGCAAACTCTCCTTATATTCCAAAACTGGCTCAGTTAGATGCTAATTTGTGTATTCCCCAACCTCCCTTCCTCCATAACCTTATTTCCAAAGCACATGAACACCTGATATTCCCACTTCAAATGAAGCTGAACTTTCTCCTGTCCTTTTTCTTCTTTAAGCACTTTTGTGCCTTCTCGACTCTTCTACAGACAGTGTCTTGCCTAAACTATTGCTTTTTTAGGTGAAGAGGGCGAGGGGATCTGGTTGCTTTGAGGTTTGGTTTGTTTTTTTCTTATTGCCAAAAATATCTGGAATTGAAACCAGAAACTGTCCCTTCTAGAAGGAGTGTGATAATGAAGAGCTGTGTCATTAGTTCTTTGAACAGGCTTCTTCAGAAATATTGGGAAATCAATCAAAACATTTGGTGAACTGGAAGATTAGATTTATAGAAATGAGATTAAATAAATAAAGTATAATAGTGTATAGAATAAGGATTTCTCCTCTCTACTATGTCTTCATGGACTGGAAAAGAATGAAGATGAGGACTCCATATACTGTTTGATTACAGGATCATTATGAGACATGAGTAGGACAAGCCTATGAAAGCAGTTAAGAAAATTCAGAATGCATCAAAAAAGGTATTTCCAGAAAACAGTAAAATACAAATTACTTTGTACTAGATACTGGTAAATCTTCCTTTGCAATATTGCATATATGAATCTGAGTGTTTGAAGAGGATGAATTATAACTGTAACAGATGCAGAGCAAACACAATTAGGATGATGTGGGAAGATCATATGAAAAGAAACTGGGGAAAAAAAAAGCTTACTTTATTTAGTCTAACAAAATGAAGTTGAAAAGGGGGTATGATTGGTTCTTCATTTTCCCAGGGGGGACAATACAAAGGAGGAGTGAAGTTCTAAGCTGAAAGACAATGTTGGCAAAAGAACATATGGCCTGTTTATTTATACTCCCCAAGAAAGGATGTGGGCTGAAAATTTGGGAGAAGACAATCAGAGCTATGAAGTTCTGGAACAGCCTTCCAGGACTGGGGTGCAAAAGAGCTATTCGTGATACAGAGATTGACCACACTGCAGGATTTAAGAGACCACTTGCAATACTGGGAACACAGATATGACGAATAAAGAAGTCATAGGAGGCCTTGCAGTCCTGCTCAGACTCCTGGTGCTCAACACTGCACTGAAGTTTAAAAAAGAGAGGGGGACAGGGAATGGGGCCAGGAGAGAAGAGAAAGTGGGAGAGAGAATAGCGAACGCTTTAACTTTCCAAAAATTATGCTCTGAACACCACTAATGCTATTATGGCAGGTCTGTTTGTAAATATTTTTGCTTATTAAGGTTAAATAAGTCAGACAGCATAGATCAAGCTTCATTATTGTTAATAATATGGGCCACAGGTATATTTTTATAAGACTGTAGCTGAGAAAAAATCAGTCTGGTAAAAGGCAAGTAAACCAACCAACTTAAAACACTTGAAAACAGAGAAATTGAAGACAACCTGCAACAACTTATCTCAAGCATAATCTGATGTGCTTTTTCTGTACACTCCTAAGACTGCAAGCACCACTCCGCAACCTAGCAGTGGAGAGAAGGTAGCAGGAGTGGTAGACAACCTACAACCAGGCCCTAGCACAATTGCCATCTTTCTCTTTCCTCTTGGTCTCTGAGCCTTTTCCAGCTGCTTTTTTTTATCTCTTACACATTTTTCTTTATGGGGTTGGCTTTTTGGAGTTTTCCTCTTTTGGTCTTCTCTTGCTGCAAAGCAATTTGGAACAGGAAAAGATGTGAAAACTCATGTGGAGGAAAAGAGGATCACACAAAACCAGAGCAGATGATCATAGGTCTACAGGCTGTGTGGACTCTGTGTGTGTGAGAAATTACCATCAACAGTATTATTGGAAACTACTATAGAGCAAAGCTGGGAAGAACATGCACAGGTTTTTGTGCATTATGTTTATCAGTTGAAGTTCCCTGAATTTTTCATGTTACTACTAATCTTCCCAAGGTGATGAAATCACTGGAGATCCACAAAGGTAAGCCAGGCCCTTTGCCAGAACTGCTACGTTTTGACTAAAAACATAGCAGAAAGCAAGTGAAGTCTTTATTCAATCTACAATGCAGATTAACATGGTTCTCCCTAATGTGCAAATATTTAATGTGTGTGTGAAATTTAGTTAGCAATCTACATAGTACAGCACTTGGAAAAGCAGGAAATTTAGTACACTACCACCAGTCTCAATTGCTCAAGAATGTGTGCACATTGGATATACACATAGTAGTACCTGCAGACAAACACATCCCAAGTCAGCATAATACTGATGTTATATTACCTGTACAAGGTTATTGAGTGTGGAATATCAGAGAGACAGCAAAAATACAATAGGACACTTTTTCCAGAAGCAGGTTTCCTGTGAACTTGAACAATTATTTCTTTGACTAGAGAACACAAAGGCTACTCTTCACATGAACTTAAATAACCCAAAGGACTGAGAAGTGACAACATTCAAGAAGCAGTAGGAGTTCTCCAGGAGGAACCTAAGAGAGTTCACTGTAGAGAGGCTGCCAAGGCTAGTCCAGTCCTCTGACTATTACTTGCCCTGTTCTTCCATGTGAGCATCAGTGATACTCACTGATGGAAGACCTGGAGTATGCCAAGTGTAACCACATGTCAGGGAGCAATGATCAAGGGCATGGGACCCCAGGTGGTTCTCCCCTTGATCCTGCCAGTGAGATGGAAAGGCTTGAGGAGGAGTAGATGGATCCTGCAGGTCATCAACTATTTGTACAGCTGGTAGTGGCAAAAAGGTTTTGGCTTCTCTGACCATGGGACCCTCTCTGAAGATCAACGATAGCTTGAAAGGGACAGGATTCATGTGACCAAGTGGAGAAAAAATATCTTCGCTAACAGACACTCCAATGTGATAAGAAGAGCTTTAAAGTAAGAATGATGAAGGAAGGAGAGAGTGACCAGCAACCAAGTGAAGAAATGGTGGATGAGGTTAGCAAGCAAGGAGTCTGGGACGATGTGAACGGATATGCACATAAATAAGGAAGTGTCCGTGGAACAGCATTATGCGGAAAACTCTCATGGCTTTTCTGGAAAACCAGTATGCCAGAGTGCCTATCCAATGTGCCAGCGCACCAATGTACACACCACAGGGCACAACCAGAAGAATCAGATGTCTGTGTACGGTTACTGGGCTCCAGTCTCCTTGGTATCACAGAGACACGGGATAGCTCACACAACTGAAATGCTGTTAAAGAAGGATCCAGGCTCTTTAGGATGGACAGGCCAGGCAGGTGAGGAGAAGGTACCCTTTATATGAGAGTGCCACAGGGATGCATGGAGCTCTGTCTAGGAAAGGGTGATGAGCCAGCTGAGAGCTTATGGGTCAGGACCAGTGGGCAGACCGACACAGGTAACACTGTTGTGGTGTCTGCTACAGCCTGCTTGGTCAAGCAGAAGGAGTATATGAAGCCGTCTTCAGACAAATGGAAGAAGCTCCACCTTCACAGTCTCTTGTCCTCCTGGGGGACTTTTACCACTCTGATAGCTTCTGGAGAGACAATACAGCAGGGCATAAGCAATCCAGGAGGTCTCTGATATGCACCAATGATAATTTCCTACCACAGGTGATTGAGGAGAAAACAAGGAGAGGCATTCTGCTAGACCATATGTACGAAAGAGGAAGGAGTGATCAGGAATGTGAAGGTTGAGAGCAGTTTTGGCTACTGTGTCCATGAGAAGGTAGAGTTCAGAATTCTGAGAGCACAGAGCAGGGCAAAAAGCAGAACAGCCCTGGACTTCAGGAGTGCAGACTTTGGCCTCTTCAAGTATCTGCTTGGAAGAATTCCATGGAATACAGCCCTGGAGACAAGAGAGGTCCGAGAGATCTTGTTGATATTCAAGGATCCTCCATGCTCACGAACAGTCCATCCTAACAAGCAGAATATCAAGCAATGACAGCAAAATCCAGCTGGAGGCTAGTCACTAGTGATGTATCCTACAGGTCAGTACTGGGTCCAGTACTGTTTAACACCTCCATTAATGATCTGGATGCTGAGACTTGGTGCACTCTCACCAAGTTTGCAGATAATGTAGAACTTAGAGGAGAGCATGATATATCAGATGGTTGTGCTGCCATTCAGAGGGACACCGACAGACTGGAAAACTGGACAAAGAGGAACTTCATGAAGCTGAACAGCAGGAAATGAAAAGCCCTGCTCCTGAGGAGAACTCCATGCACAAACACACACTGTGGGTGGACTGGCTGGAAAGCAGATTTGCAGAGAGCATTCCAGGGTTCATGGTGAACAGCAGGGTGACCATGAGCCGGCAATGTGCCCTTGTGGCAGAGAAAGCCAACAGCATCTTGTGCTGCATTAGGAAGACCATTGCCATCATTTTGAGGTAGGTCATACTTCCTCTCTACTCAGCACTGGTGTAGGGATCCTGACCAGGAGAGCACTGTACATAGAGGACTTGGTGATCCACATTCCAGTTAACCTGAGGAGGCACCGGTCTGTGCTGTGCATGCAGCGTGGCCTTCAGGCGATGTCATGGTGCGCAAACCCCTTGATTGCAGGATGAGCTCAGCCAGCTCCTGGTAACAGAGGAAGAAGCACACAGGCAGCTCCCACTTGGCACTGGTGACTGCACCAGCCGCTTGGCTTTGCCTTCATCTAAATGTGAGGCAAGAAGTTCTCGTGCAAACATCCCTCTTGTCTGATGGTAGAAAAGCTGAATAGAGTTGTCTTCTTTTAAGAAAATCCTGTAGTAACTTGAATGATCAAAACTGGGCAACCCTTTCTGTGTGGGGGGGCTGAATGGTGTACTGCTTGGAAGCCCATCTAATACTGCACAGCCTGGGGTCCTCATATCTGACAGGACCTCAGATTACCTATATTTGCTTTATAGCATTAGCTCTAATAAATAGTATTTTTAATCATACTTTACAGAGTCTGAGTGCCTTTCTTACTGGGATCACAAAAAAACAGCACCTCCTGTTGCAGAGCAACTGGTGAAGACATATCTGCAGTGCTGTGTCGAACTCTGGGCTCACCAGTACAAGACACGAAAAGACTTACTGGAGCAAGTAGAGCACAGGGCCACAGAGGTGGTTAAGTGACAGCCCAGCCTAGAGAACGGAAGACTTGGGTTGGGGTGTCTCATCACTGTATACAAATATCTGACAGGAGGGCGTAAAGAAGACCGAGACAGACTCTTAGTGGTGGTGTATGACTGGACAAGAGGCAATGGGATCTGTGCTGGTTCCAAGCAGGGAGGATTTTGTTTCATCCCATAATACATCAAGCTGAGTGGTGAGTGTCACCCCCATGCCCATGGTGCTGGGACCCGGTGGGGCGGGGTGTGTGGGGGGGAAGTTTGCAAGGCATGCGGGTTTTTGCAAGGCGCAAAAGGGGACCGCGAGAGGTGCGACCTGGAAGGAAAGGATGGGGTCAGCTAGGAGGTTCCTGCTGGCAGCACAGTCTTTGTTCTGACCTTGTGGTGGGTGATTAGGGGAGAAGGAGCGTCTTTTGCTGGGGAATTGATCTGGGAGGGAGGGTTGGAAGTTTCTTTCTCCCTGCTCTCGGCTCCTGGGCTGAGGGAGGGGGGTTTTCCTCTCCATTTGGATTTCTTTGTTTTGGATTTTTGGAACCTGGTTGTGTCAGTCCACGGGTGGTGAAATCCTGTATCATATGTTCTATTTTTCTGTTCTTTTAATTACTTATTAGCAATAGTATTGTTATTAACTCCATAAGTTTCATTATATAATTGAATAGTTCTTATCTCAACTTCTACAAACTTCCCTTGTTTTACCCCCAACCCTTCCTAACTGTTGGCCAGGGTGGGGTAGGTGTGGAGTGGTAGGGCAACTGGTGGTATTTAATTGCCTGACAGGGCTAAACCGCAACAGGATCAAATTGAAATACAATTCCATCTGAAGGTAAGTAAAAACTTTTTACTGTGAGGGTGGACAAACAATGGAACAGGTTTCCCAGAGAGTTTGTGGAGTCTCCATCTTTAGAGATATTCAAAAGCCAGTTGCACACGGTTCTGGGCAACCTGCTATAGCTGAAGCTGCTTTGATAAGGGGGATTGGACTGGACAATCTCCAAAGGTCACTTTCAGCCTCAACCATTCTGTGATTCTGTGAATGCCCTGATGGTGATATGGCAGAACAAAGCCATGCAAGAAAGAAAAAGTTGGGATCCTGTCAAGGCCACAGAGCTTCTGGTGAGCTACAGAGCTGGTGTCACTCATACTGTCATATAAATGTCTGCCAGGCAACTCAGCTCATTCTGGAGATACAATCTGGAAAAGGACAAAAAGGCCAGGCAGTCTCAGTGTTTCCTTTCTGGATAAGCCACTCTTTAGATGCCCCTTAGCGCATCATAAGACTAGGACAGTTTGAACGGAGGCCTTTCGAAAGCTGTGGGGAATGCTGTTACAGAACAATGCAGCAACAAGCCATGATGACAGCAACATTAAAGCACTTATGGAGATCAAGAACAACAAAAGAAACGAGGTGCTTTTCTGTATCAGCAGGCACCCTAGAGCAGCAGGAAGGATAACTTGGGACAGTCTGTCTGGGTAGATAAGTCAGAGACTGAGAGATGAAAGGAGCAGTTGCTGAAACAAATTGATAAAATAAATAGCTACAAGCAGGTATTTAAAGCTCTGAAAGGATTTAAGGATTAAGTGGCTGCACTTTTAATGAAAGTGGGTAAATCTCATTAAAACTAGTGGCACTGCTACTTTAGGGAGTATCAAACACTGTATTTAACCTCCTGGCAAGGTGAAACATGCCCTGGACTCCAGTGATTAAGAGTTGCATTTTAACTAACAATTAAAGTTTCACCTTGGTTTCCTGGAATAATTTTAATAGGTCTCACTAAATATCCCTTATTTCTTCAGCTGTCTGAACTGAATGGTTTAGCTGCACCAGGAATAATGTTATGAGTCATGAGAGCAACTGGCCAAAGGTCCAACAAATGTCCAGCAAGTTGTACAAATCAAATGCATGTAAAGTCACAGAAATACCTCCCACGCCTTCCTCTCCAGAGCTACACCCATACCTCATACACAGTGAAGAGATGTCACTGCCTCTTTCGCACCACATGAAAGGCACAATCAATCAGCATCCTTTGTGACCTGCAAACAAGCCATGGTTGGCATACTGGCAGAAGATGAAGGGTTGTGTCATTACACCACTGCGAGCCATAGCTTGAGATCCCTGCAGTGGTGAAAGCCCTGGCTCAAGCTGTCTTCCCATCCACAATGCAATAAAGCCACTTCTTTCCCCATCACAGATCTCAACTTTCATGTGGGGTCTCAAGAGTCAAGCCAGAAGAAAGTAAGTCAGAAGACCAAGCAAAAGCAGACCACGCAAAGGGGATTTTATTACAATACTCCAGTGCCTACAGTAACTGAGAACTACTGACAGGGGATGAAAAGTTGAGCAGCTGAGGGTTAAGCCTTGAGTTTCAAAAAATCACGTCAGGCCCCAAGGAGAGGCAAACCCTGAGAGTAGCTGAGGCAATTCAAGATTCCTTCAAGGTCATATGTTTCTGGAATCATTTTCCTTCTGGTTCCTGAACCTTTAATTGACATTAGTGTCATCCTTTCCAGCATTTCACCTCATTTCTTTACTTGAACAAAAGTTTCTAATTTTTTTGCAAGGTCTGGTATTAGCTACAGAGCTAAGAAGAACCGCAACTACTGTGTGTTTCCTAACAAAATCAAGAGAGCCGGTCCAACACGCATTGGCTTCCCAAACAGTCTGGACCCTGTCTGGGAGCAGACTGAACTGAACAGTCTGTTTAGAAACACTTTTCATTTTTGTCTCATTAAAGCCACATTACTGAAATATAAATGTAAGTTTGAAAAGAGCTGTCTAGAAGGGGAAGTACTGGAAACAAATTTGCAAGGGAAATCAAAGGAAGACTTTGCAACAAAAGAAAGAAAATGCATCAGAGATTTTTTTTTTTTTTTGAGTAATTTCTTCATAAAACAAGACTTAGAGATGCAGAGTCCACATGCAGATTAGTGCAGGCATCTATATGCTCCATCATTCTTTCCTGTTGCTTTTGGACACATGGACAGTTCCAAGCCTAGTCTGATACATGATTAAAGGATTCAATGATAATTAAGTTCATGCATCCTTCCTGAAAATATACATGAAAAAAAGGGCTTTGTCAGGAAACTCAGAGAAAACAGACTTTATAATCTGTAACCATTAAAAAAAGGAAACTACAAGTTTCTGTTTCTTTCCTTCAGTTTATGCTCCTAAACAGAGTGGTTACTGTTGGGAAATGTGTTTACATTGTCCTGAGCCAGAATCATGATAATTAACATTACAACTCAATGTTAAAATGCATAAAAGAGCACATAAATATGTTCTTTTACACACATAGTCCTAACTTGAAAGAAATCACATAAGCAACAAATCATCAAATCCTCAGTTTGCAGAATCAACTTTAAAGTCTAATACCCCCTTTTTTAATGTGCCATTTAATTGTCCTATTTCTTTACAAACTATGTAGAGTACATGTGGAGTACCCCCACCTTGGGATATATTCTTCCAATATATACTGTTTGGTCTCTATAAGTTTGTACCTACATCATTCATGCTCATGCTTACTTAATTGCTGTAGCAAGTCAAAAGAATTTTCCCGCAAAAAATATTATTAGTAGATGATGTCAAAAATGTTAATAGTCTAATATCATCTCAGTTACAGTGAAGGAGCACATCAGAATTTTTATTACCTTGTTGCCTGAGTAGCCAGAAAAACACATGATTGTATGTCATTGGTATTTTGTGCCATCTCATCCTAGTCTAAAAAACCTTGTCAAAGTTTTCAAACTAAACAAAAGTCAAGATAGCCCTCCAAGCCCTATTTTCCCATTTTTATATAGCTACATTTTTATATAATAGCAAGAGAAAATTAAAGCTCACATCATCTTTAGCCACTAGAAACAACTTTTTGCAGTTCTACAGAATGATGTACACCTGTACAGGTTGGGGTGGTTAACCTAACTCACTGGGTTAGATCTGTGCAGGGTCGATGGATGCTGAGGAGCAAAAGCAGAAACAGCCTGACTTTCATGGAATCACAGAATGGTTTGGGTTGGAAGGGACCTTAAAGATCATATAGTTACAACCCCCCTGCCATGGGCAGGGACACCCTCCACTAGACCAGGTTGCTCCAAGCCTCATCCAGCCTGGCCTGGAACACTTCCAGGGATCGGGCACCCACAGCTTCCCTGGGCAACCTGTCCCAGTGCCTCCCCACCCTCTCTGGGAAGAATTTTTTCTGGAAAACCCATCTATATCTCCCTGCTTTCAGTTTAAACCTGTTACTCCTTGTCCTGTCACTACAGGCCCTTGTAAAAAGTCCCCTCAGCTTTCTTGTAGCCCCTTCAGGCACTGGAAGGTGCTATAAGGTCTCCCCGGAGCCTTCTCTTCTCCAGGATGAACAACACCAACCCTCCCAGCCTGTCCCCCTGGCAGAGGGGCTCCAGCCCTTGGAGCATCTTCGTGGCCTCCTCTGGACTTGCTCCATCTGGTCGATATCCTTCTGATGTTGAGGACCCCAGAGCTGGACACAGTACTCCAGGTGAGCTTTCTCTCCACAGGAAACAAAGAAAATCACATGGACTGAATAAAAAATTTTCTTTGTGTAGGCATATTTACATTTTACAGAAACAATTACTTTATTTCTTTCAAAATAATCTGTACTTTCTCAAAGAGAAAAAAGCCCAAACCCAGGTAATAGAGGCTGGGGCCCTACCCATTAACACATCAGCTCAGAAGGCAGAATTGGTGGCGTTGAGACAAGCCTTGAAGATAGCTGAAGCGAAGAAGGTCAATATATGGACTGATTCGAAGTATGCATTAGGGATAGTCCATACACATGGGGCCATTTGGAAAGAAATAGGATTGTTGTTGGCTCAAGGATCACCTATTAAATATAAGGAAGAAATGCTCCAACTCCTACAGAATATTCAAAAACCCTGGGAAGTGGCGATAATGCATTGCAAAGCACATCAGATCGGACAAACTGCAGTGAATGTGAGGAATCAATTGGCTGATAAGACTGCTAAGGAGGTGGCAGAGCAAAGCATCCTTACATTGGTACCGGTAAAACAAGTAGAACTCCCAGTTTCAAAACCTAGGTACAGTGAGGTAGACCAACAATTACATCTTTATTAATAGCAGACTTAAATAAAGAAGGCTGGTTAATAACTCCCTCAAAACAAATCATTGTTCCACCCCAGGTAATGACTGAAATTGTAAAAAGGAGACATGAAGGAGATTCACTGGGGAAGTGAAGCTATGATTTCTAGCTTCCAAAATGCGGTTATGTGTGTAGGCATGACTGAAATAGTGAAATCCATTATAGTAAAATGTTCTGTTTGTTTAAAGAACAAGCCACTGAACAGGAGAAAACCTCTCAGGGAGCTATTAATCAAGGGAATTCTCCAGGAGATAACTGACAAATTGATTTTTCTGAACTGCCAAGACAAAATGGTTACAGGTATTAGCTGACACTTTTTCAGGGTGGCCAGAGGCCTCCCCTTGTCGCACCAACAAGGCCAGAGAAGTATCTAAATTGTTACTCAATGAGATAACACCGAGATTTGGAGCACCAACAGGAATATCCTCTGATAGAGGCCCACATTTTATAGTGGATACAGTTCAACAGACAAGCAAAATTCTTGGTAGTAAGTGGGATTTAAATACTTCATGGAGACCCCAGTCTAGTGGGAAAGCAGAAAGAATGAATCAAACTTTAAAACAACAAATTAGTAAAATATGTCAAGAAACTTCTCTGAAATGGACTCAGGCTCTCCCATTAGCTTTGTCACGGATCAGGATACAACCAAAGACTGTAAGGAAAGCCAGTCCTTATGGAATAATATATGGGAAACCATACCAAACACCAATAATTCTGGGACAAATGAATGCACATAGGAAAATGGACTTGAAATTGTATTTAATTTCTTTATGGGAATTTCTTGCAGCCCTCCAACATTATATAGTTCTAACTGGACCACTGGTGTTGGATACCCTGGTCCATTCATTCCAACCTGGAGACTTTGTCTACATCAAAACCTGGGCTTCAGAACCCTTACAAGAGAAGTGGAAAGCACCACAGCAAGTGTTATTGACTACATATACTGCTGTTAATGTGCAAGGACTGGAACCCTGGATCCATTACACTAAAGAAGGCACCTCCAGAAATCTGGAAGTCTGACAAAGTTGGACTTTTAAAACTGAAAATTCATAAAGAAAATTAAGTTGAATGTACTGTACTTGGGAGAATAGTTGTGAGAAACTTAGAGTTTTGGGACTTCTGTTGGGTATCCTCTCTGGCGTAATTGTTTTGTTGTTTATAACGTTTTAAACTATTTTTTGGAAGAGTCACTTTTTGGAGATAGGAACAGGAACAAAAGAGGCAAAAATTGAGAACTTTAGAAACTAAACTATTGTATTAACAATTAGCTGTGTGAAACAAATGATTTTGAAGAATATGTAAAAGAATCTATGTGGGGCAGATTATTTTCCAGTAAAAAGCATGAAAATGATATTGAATAGATAAAATGATCAAATGTAAAAAATGAAATTGGTATTATTAAAAGCTGCTTAAAGTCCTCTGTAAAGTCCCAGGCCAAGGCCCTGTAGGCTGGTGGCAATCATTAACCAGAGTTCTGTTCGAAGAATAAGGCCCCTGACTAGGTACCATTGTTAAGCTGTTCAGTAAGGACGATTTATGGCCCGATCGACCAAGACGTTCTCAAGGACACATTGTGAAGGGGCCTTGAAGCATGTTAAAATTGTACTGAGAGCCAAAGTCCTTGAGACAAGAACCCTGAGGGGTCTTTCTTTTGAGTCAGTGCTCCATGGCGGTCATAAAAGCAGTCCTTTGACTCAATTTAAAGACAAAATGTGCATGAACAGAAAAGGGTGGGATTAAGATAATGAATTATGGGAATTGATATGACCATGTATGAGAATCTGCTTACTATGTATCGTTATATCCTATATCATCAGCATGTTCCATGAGTTAGGGGTGCGTTGTCGGTGAGATGACTCCCTCCACACCTGGTCATTAATAAAGAATGCCTGCTGCTTAATACTGCAGTAGTGTTAAGCGTTTTTTATTCCCAATTTTCAGTGACAGGATCAGTCAGCCCCATTGTTGGGATGATGCAACGAGAAGGGAAAGTCCCTATCAAGAAGATATCCACCACGGTACCTTTTTCCTCCCCACACTTGACCTACAGGGAACAGATTTTACTTGCCTGAAAGTGATGTATAGCACTTCCTTGGAAACCTGGCTCTGTTCTATGCCAGAGCTCATTCCTCTGCAGGACTAGCAGAGCATTCTCACAGCCAGGGCAGACCATGACCTGCCTGCAACATTAAATAAATGCTGCCCATTAGGCAAGTGGTACTAACAGCAACCAAGCCCAGGTGTACCTAGCCTCTCAAAATAAAGTTATCACACAATCAAAGGCCATCATTAAACAGTCTTCTACTAACAGATTCTGCCTTTTATTTGGCAACATTGTTATACTTCTGCCTTTGTTCCCATCTTGCCTTATATGCTATTGTGCTTAGTGAAGTCTGATAACCCAAGTCTGTAACCAGATAGGGCCATTTCCATACCCAATGGCACCCACTGCTCAGTTTCATTTAAGAGATGCTTTGACACAGACTCTTGTCTGTCAGCTAACTGTCTTCCCCCTTCCATTTTCTCCAGTTTTGCTCATTCCTCCAGTGAGACCTAGTGGAAAGTTGCAGATCATTCTCCCCTGACCACTCAACTCCAGCAGCAGCCCAGTTAACAACGTACACTCTAAAATATTGACATTCCTCAATAAAACGTGCACTACTTATCTTTACAATATCATAGCAGGGTCTGTATAAATGCAATCTGACATATTTGACCAGCAAGATGTTGTGAAGGATTCTTCCCTTACAGGGAGTATCATTGCCTTATGTTTCTGATACATTTAAAACTCCAGACAGTTTGAGACGATCCTTGAAATAATGCTAATTACAGCATCATGCTTTGGGAAAAACTCCATCTGTGGAGGCTTCCAGCAGTCAGGGTCTTTTACAGTTTCTATATGGGAAGAAAGCAGAAGAACAAGATAAGAAAGAAATTGTTTATGCCCATTTGTTCCTCCTGTTTCAAAGAGTATGATGAAGGATGAAATGACAAAAGAATAGAATGTGGATGTTAGTTTGTGCCCTGCATCTCAGAGCACTATCAACTTCCCTCACTGGGGTATTAAGTAAAACAGTGGTGGAACTGGTAGGTTATATATACTGGGTTATACTGGGGAGAATAAGATGCAAAGACAAGCTATGAATGTAAACAGGCTTCTTTTCCTTCAGGTTGCTGGGTAGACAAAGAAGCCACCTCAAACCGATGCTTCACCCCTGCACAATACCTCCTCTCTTTAAGAAATGTTACACTTGACTCCCTTCTGTTCACCTTACGCACCCTTTTGAAAATGTTCTGAGCTTTTGGGACTTGCAGATGAACTTGTGCTTTGGAAAAAAGCACACCATGGGGTCTTAATATTGCAGAGCTGGAATAATGAAGGGGAAGCTGCTAAGTAGCATAGCTGCTTCTACGGTACCTCACATTCAAGAATGCATGCTACAAGGCCGCGAGGTGTAAAACATGGCAAACTAAGCAGGTTCTTCTCTTCAATTCATCATAATAGATCAAAGTTTCCATCTTTTAGAATAATTTCAGTTCAGTATCTTCCTGATCACCATGAGGAAAGAAACTGCTGCAGTTTAATTACCTCCCAGCTCCCTTGGATCTTTGCAGTCCTTCACTAGAGCAAATAAAATTCATATTGAGTAATTGTATAATCCCACTTGTCTGATGACAATAGCTTGAGTTTGTCACAGCAGGGTTGGGCCAAGCCGGGCCTCCTTCAGAAGGTCTGCCAATTTGCAGTCTCTGAATCACGGCTGCTAACAACTGTAACACTTATCCAAAAATGCTACTCTGACTTTGTATGTAGATTGACCTCTATTCAAAGCAAATAGCTTGATTTAATGACTCATTTTCTCTAGATAATCATGTCTTTTCATATTTATCACACAATTACCAACTTCCTTACTGTACATGAACATAAATGTACTTGAATTTCAAGCATCGGGGAACTGCCAGTTTACAAAACTAATGGTTTGTCTTTTGTCCAACATTGCCGGACAAATAATGGCAATGAACATTCATGTTGTTTTTACTTCCTTAAACTTCCACCTGTAGCTGCCAGCACAAATGAAACTCTTAATTAGGCAACTCTTGTTTCCTTGTTCTACGGAGCCCTGCCTTCTTTTGCTCAGAAGCTTTGAAGCCCTTTAGAGCTCCTTTTGCTCTAAAGTCTCATCGGCTTTAAAGACCATCCAACAAGCATCAGTGAAAATAATCCTAAGGTTTCAGGAATCAATACTTCCATTCCAAAACATACCATTGTCTTAGAAGAACGATGTTAAATGAAGGCTATTACATGCTCGCTTACACACACGAGCAGTACCGATTGCACACACAGTTTTAAGGCAGATTTAAAGTACATAAGGAAGATACTTTGAAGTGAAGTATACTGTAGAATAACAAGCAACAGTGTATCTGCCCCATGTGAAGGAGGAGGCAATTCAGCCCTCCAGATACTATGCAGTACACTATCTCACAGTGTACTGCAAAGTCTCACAACCAAGCAGCTACCCCAGAACTCACACACTGAAATTTCATCTCTTTGCTTGTCCCACAGCAGAGAGTGTGTGTGTGCCATCATCATCATCATCATCATCATCATCTTCTCAGGTCTTTTTCCTTGCAAGCCCAAAGACATAGTTTCAGTTGGGGGTTGTTAATCACCAATATTTAATAAACAGTGATTCCTTGACTTTTAACCTGTTCTGCAGGTTCGTCTAAAAGGAACTCACACTTCATGGAGAAAATTAACCTTCATGATGCTTTTCCAAATTATAACCAGAAGGAATTTTTTCCCTCCTAAAGAACAAGAAGCCCTGTCACAGTGTGACATAGGTAACAAACTGTGAAACTAATTAAGCGTGTAATTATATAGCAGATTGCAGCACAGTATGCTATTACTTAAATAAACCGACTTGCATGCCGCAAGCATGGCAGTCCCAGAAACATGGCACTTGATGCAGACTGAACTGAACACATTAGGGACCGTTTCCAGTGGAGGTGAAGAATGAGCCAAGCTCAGTTCATCCAGGCTAATGGCATCTGCATGAATATGACAAAAAAGGTGGCAAACACACTGAAATTAGAAGTGTAAAAGAGACACAGAAGCGAACTTGGGTAACTGTAGTGTGGCAGCTATCATGCAGAGTTTCTTGCAACATAGTTTTGTACAGATTTGTCTCGGTCTTTCTTTGGATGTGGCTGTCAGTGTAGAGCTCTAATGCTGCATCTCTTTTCCTTGAAATATGGTGAATTGACAATATCTTTTCAAAGTTGTCTGTGTAAGACAAATATCTTCCCCTTATCAAACTCCTCTTCCCAGAAAAGTGGTATGTGTGCCATGACACCACGCAATTCCTAGATTTGAATACTGACATTAAGTAACACAGTGAGAATTTCTGCTAAATAATCCACACAAAACTGACCTACATTTGAAAACTTCCTTTGAACCACTGGAACAGAAATACATTAAAAGCAAACAGCTATCATGATACTAAATTCAAAGCTCTGTGTGTACACCAAAGTAGGGCTCAAGTAAGCGTGGTTTTGCTTCAAAACTACTGCCATTATCACTGTTGCTTTGGGCACTAAGCAACAGACGGCACATTTCTGGGGAATTTTGCAGGCAAACACACACACTGTAAGGTACCATTTTGCCTTGTCTGGGAGGAGAAGTTGGGAGGACTAGGGACTGCAAGTAAATTCACAGTAAACAGATGGAAAAACATGCTCTGAAGTAACAGTGTGTCACCTAGAAATCTAATCTGAGATTACCAGCATGACTATGGTAATGACCGTACCTGAGTAGACAGAATTCACCAGTGTTGGGGATAAAGAAATCAGTTGTTGAAATCACATTTCTAAGGGGAGCTGAGCTGAACACCAAAGTGCCGTTAGTGCATGGTTTCAAGCACAAAGCTCCAGTGCCATACTTTCCAGGCAGAAGGGACAGGGCATGGTCTACCCTGTATGACTGATGGACCCTCTGTCTCATTGCACAGTTTACTGAAGGTTTCTGGGAGGCTGACTGTAAGCAGCTCTACCCTTTGGTCCTCTCAGTGCTGGCAATTAATTGTCAAACCAGCGGATGTCCTCACCTCACCCGGATCTCTCAGCACAAGGGAAAACTCAGGCTCCCAGTTTGCTGAAGATTTTAAAACCAAAATGCATTAGTAGGTTATGTAGCAGGAAAAAAAAAGAAAAACACACTGTTCTCAAAGACAGAGCACCTGCGCTTGCACATTCCCTGCCTGTTAGCTGAGCTGTGATAACCAAGCAAGTGAGTGGTTTTCATCAGCCCAGCTAAAACTTAGAAGACTTAAACCTTTAGGTAACAGGCTTAAACCAGCTGATTCAACCAAAACAGAAAGACAGACAGATGGACAAATAAGTGGCTAGGTTCAGATGACAAGTGAAAACTGGTTAAATTCTGGTAACTCAGCTTCATTTGTGTGACCCTCCCCTCGTTTTTAACATCACACACCCCTGAAGACTCAATTACCCTCACTGTAGCTCTTGTAGTGGCACCTGCAAGTCTTGAAATTGAGGCAACATTATTCAGAAGCAAACTCCTTTGCAAGGGAAGTGTCTAAGGATTCATTATAATGGGAAAGTTTATTGAAATGGGGGGATATAGAAATCCACCTACCTGCTTAAAATTCCCATGCAAGTTCAGGCCTTTATTCACAGCTGTGTCACATTGCTCTAAAAGTGGCAGCTCTCCATTCCCAGGGTCTGGTATGCATCTGTCAGTCCCATAAACCTCCTACACACGCGTGTCTGGTGCTGTGATAAAAGATGTGCTGAAAGGGAAGGCGACACCACTGTCAGTGAATTAAGATACCAGGGAAATCTCATCAGCAGATGATAGCAGACAATTCCAAAACTGATATTGAGAGGTATCAGCTGTACAGCACCAGCATTCACTGATCCCTCAGTAGTTAAACCAAGATGAATTTGACCCTATGCAATATATTTCTGCTTTGCAGTGAAAAAAAGCAAGATGCTTATGATTGAATAGTAACCTTAGCTTCCCTTCTACTCAGAGAACAGGCAGTGAGGTGTGAGGAAGAGCTCCACCTCTCTTCCATTCATCCCACTGATCTTCTGTTAATCAACAATCAATCACTATCAAAATGAGGTCTCACACTTTTTTTGGCAAGGCTAAACCAAAAGCCTTAGCTTAAAGCACTTAGATCGCCACTGGAACTTGCTTTGCTGCCAGCTGTATTGGGGAGCAGAATTTCATTAAATAAAGATTAATATTCCCCTTTAGACAGCACAGAGATAATAGTTTTGAAATGTCATTTTCATGGTCCCATGGAGGCTCGAAATAAACAGTTAGCAACAGCTCACATGTGAAGATCCGATCAGCTGCTTGCATTACCTGTGGTGAGTATGCATGACAGGGACACATAATTGGCGTGTTTCCAGGGACAGGGCCATGACAAATACAGATGTCTTCTTTCAAAGTGTTTTTCATCTGCAGAATAAAGCAGGAAATTTACTGTGAAGGAGAGGAATCCTGCTTTCAGCTTGCCACCCCTAACTTTAGAAACTGTATTGAGAGCAAGGCTACTTCATTCAGAGCTCTGAATCAATCCTGAAGTAGAAAATACAATATGGGTTTAGAAAATAAATCTTGGACTACCTTTGTAGAAATGATTCACCACAGCAAAAATCAAAAGTAAATCAAAGACTCACCAACATCATGCCATGTAGCACCGTGTCAGAAGTCACTGGGCAGCTCCGAACAGGTGAGTACCACTGCCCAGCTCCAGCAAGGTATCCAAGCTTGGATCTAGAAAATGCAAGCCACTGCAGCCTGGATGATTAGTTCTCTCTTTCACAAATAGTGGCCTGACTTCCAGGGTATTACTTGCCATCTTGATTCATGTCTGCGTGCTTTCCAAATTATCCTGCTAATCTCTGCAGAAAAAAAAATCCATAATATTCCATTGAAAACTTCAGGCCCCTACAAGAAGATATTGATCCATTCTTATTGGGTAATAGATCAGTTTTACATGTAGTAAATAAATGCATGTCAAGCACTTTCCCAAACTACTGCTGTGCTCCCATCAGTACACACACAATAACCACAGTTTAGAATTTTAGACCCCAACTAATATGAACAAGACTTTAGAAAGCTTCAGTGTCTAGAAAGACATGTAAAAGTATTTTTAAATTTTCTAGAAAAATATATCATAATCAGCAAAACAACATTCACAACAATTCTTTGTAACAGTAGAGCTAATGAGTTGTTCCATATTTCAAACAAACAGAATTGATACTTACTGTTTCATAGCCAATAATGTTGGGAGTAAGTATTAAATTAGGATAAAGGCTGTCTGTGTATCAGTCAAAGCCTTTAGAGTTCAGGTTTTTTTCCTTAGCTCTTTCTGGAAGAAACATCTCCAAAGCCTATTCCAGGATTCTGCAAGAACAACATATTTCATTTCAGAACATTAAGGTGGTCTGAGAAACTAGGGAAAATACAGGCTTATTTCTCCATATTGCCTATTCATAACATACAATATATATATTTAAACGTTCATTTTAAATAAATGTACATTTTTTAAATTCAGAATTTCAGAACATGTTTGCCTGGAAGCGCCAGTAAATTACTGAAAACCTAACACGTTACGACTTCATAAATACAAAGACTATCAAAGTTCTATATGGCTAGGGAGTAGTTTTCATACTGACAAAAAAACCATCTAACTCAAAGTGAAAAATACAACAGAGCTTGTTAACAACCTTAGTTGAATCAACAGTCTGTTGACTGTGATGCTCACCTCATATGGGAATCAATCAAGATTCAAACTATTGTTTCCAAGACTATGTAACTTCTTCTGCGAAGTGGAGCATCTCCAGCAGGAAAGTTTCACAGAAATCAGTCCAACAGGAGCTTACACCCTGTCTTTAAGCAGTTCTGTAAACGCAGTCTGTGACCTGAATAAGTTAGGTTAGGAATTTCAAACAGACTTGTACATCCCAGAGAAAAGGGGTCATTAAAGATGAACAAATCTTACTCAAGTTTCACTCAGTGCTAAATCTGATACTTGTGTTCCTACCAATGGCTTAGTTCTTGATGACAAGCATTTTCAGATGAAAAATTCCAAATAAAATTACAGTAGAATTGAATTAATGGGGAAGGAAAGTGTATTGTTCTGACTTCTTAATTTATGCTAAATCACTATATATTTTAATTTGTTTCTTTAATATCTATTCAAGAAAACATAAGGAGATAGGAGGCTATTCTTCCTTTTTTAAAGATTCATAAATCCACTGAAGTACAGGCTGGGAAAATTCATACAGGTTTTTTTTTATTAACTGAAGTTATCAATACTCAGAAGTCCTGGTCTTGACACTTCCAGTAGCTTCAACAGTTTGTGCAGGAGCAAAGATAAAGCATAGTCAGAAGTACTGAAGTTAATCAAAAGGAGAAAAAAACCCTGCAATTTAAAGGACTTAGATTATTACTATTATCAAAGGAAAATCCTAAATTTACTGGTATTACCATTTTTCAACTTTTTAAGGTTGTTATAAAACTCTCCTCTTTTTCTTCTAGGAAAAAAAAAAAAGGCAGAACTTTGGGCTACAGAGAGAAGAGCTCACATAATAAATTTTGTTACGTATGTGATGAAGAGTAATTGAATCCTCTATTTAAAGATAATGTTTTTTCTTATTTAAAAGATATTCAGGGACACCCAGATCCCTAGAGACATGTTCTTTCATGCAAAATTATGAATATTCCAGGTAAAAGATTTTCTACTTTCCCTAAGAAGTTAAAATACATCTTAAAAAATTTCATGTTATATTCTTTATGGTAGGCATCAGCTCCTGATCGGAGCCTAAGAGGAACATGCCTGTAAACATGGCTCTCGGACGGCATCCGTATCAAAACTGAGTTACAGAATTTGTGGGTTTTTTCACAGTGACTCTTATAACCAGACTCTGCCTCATGTTGGGTGACCACATGCTCTTATTTAGATCACTTTTAGACTTCGGATTCCAATTTGAAACACAGAGAAACACTACCCCCTCAACTAGAAGATTCTGTGCAAAGTAGACCATGTACTGCAAAACCTTACACACTAGTGAAAATTCAAGAGAAAAAAAAAATCCAGTGTAATCCTGGAAAATTTCTACATGGAATTCAAAGAGATACCTAAGCAGGCCACAATCAATGCTTCAAAAGTCCCAAAGGTCTAGAACAAACACACCCAACCTGACTATACATGAACCAGTATACATGTGAAAGCTCTTCAAAAGGCGAGCAGCTATGCAGAACTCAAGCTGGCAAGTCCACATGGCACTGCACAATGCAAATTTATTCTCTCAGTTTAGGGATCATCACACAATGCTCTGTTATGTGCTACAGACTTCCTTCACACGTTCACGTTAAATTTCCCAGGACCAGCAGCTACCTAAAATAAAGCAGGAGAGGCTGCTTGCATGCTAACCCAGATTATTTGACATAAGGAACCCTTAGGAGGGAAATAAACAGAGACTTTTAATACTATTTTTACGTCAGTTTTCAGAGCAGCTTTGTGTTTGAACTGAACCAATTCTCCATTTTTTTCACCTCCGGTCTGTGTGTACGTGGCTATAAGGCAGACATACATTGCCACCGCTGCGAATGGTGCAGGGCAATGAAGTGTAAATGTTTTTTCAAACAACAGAACTGAAACGTCAGTTCACACCCTGCCTCACAAGACATGGGGTGATGACATGTGACATTTCAGCCTCACAGACGAAATCTGAAGCATGGGGTCTTTAGCCATGCCTGCTACAAGTAATGGAGAAATGTATCAACACCTCCAATATAGTACCAACCCAAGTTAGTACATCCACATGACTCAGCGTGGTGCCTCACGCAGGGACTTTGTGTAACATAGGATTAGTAGACTTGGTGGCTGTTAATTATCATGTGGCAGACCAGAAAGAAGAACTGTGTATAGAATGCCCATCCCAGCTACATAGTTATACTCCTTGTCCACCTCCCTCTCCCCTCCTCAGAAACCCCCCAGTCTTCACAGTCTTACCATGCCACGTGCGCTTCAACATAGGCATCCAAAATTGCAACAACATCTGCAATCAATGCCTCCCAGCCAGAAATCTGTTATTGTCTTAGGTCTTGTCTTTTCTGATGTCTGATGATCTTCAGCAGTCCAGAATGCTGCACTGTAAGTTTTCATGTGTGTTTCCAAAGGTCCTTTCAGGTCATCCTAAAACCAGCCCCTGCTGCATTTTAAGGATTTAATTAAAATAAAAAAGTTAGTCAATATTAAGAAATGGAAAAGGTCATGTAGGTAATGGCTTTTTAGCTTCCTACAGTTCCAGACTGGTGATTTGTTCTTTGCAATAGAACAGGTAGTTCAAGAGGCTTATTTTTAAAATCACCTTCCATTCCAGGAGTTCAGTTAAGTACTTAAATTTCAACTACGTATAGTGCTATTTTATGGCTTCTAAATTGTACACAAATACATCAGTATGTAGAAACTTTAGACATGTGCCATTACAGAAACCAATCAGCTGTCCTAGTGCAGTAATTTCTGTGTGTATCTTCTACCGTGTGGAAAGGAGAAGAAAAATAAACAAGCCCTGAAAACATGAATGCTCCCGCAAGAGCTGTAGGCATGCCAAGTCCCTCTCCAAATTAGAACAATAGTGTCAGAAAAGAGGAATAGAAAGTTGGGACCTCTTAGCATTGTTTTGGGAATTCACTTAAACTCTTGCTCCACCCAAATGGACATGTTTTTCTAGCAGCTACAAAGCATTACAAATATGAGAAATCAAACACATCTCATCAGGCAAGGGGGAAAAAGAGCACCCTTGGGATGAAGGGCAGGACTGTTTCTTACAGATGATTTTGCCATGCTTTGTCCAGCTCAATTTTAAGAGCAACAATGCACCCACTGCTCCCCCTAGGAGTATTTTCCACAACCCAAGACTCTTCAAAGAGTTATTTCAGATACCTACAGAGATCATTTTCTTAGCATATTCTTACTTTAGTACTTTGCCTGAGGAGCCAGTGATGATAAATACCCTCCCACTTCAATTTTTAACCTTTTCAAACATTTGCAGAGAATTATCCTAATCTTTATTAGCTGCCATTTATCAGGCTATTAAGGTGCATTTTTTTGTCTTATATACTCAATTTACTTCTTCATTTTGAGCAGTCTACCCTGTGTGCACCCAAAAGGCCACCAACATTCATTTAGCACAACAGTGGCATAAATTAGCAGGACTCCTGCCTTCCCTGGGCCACTTACCATTTGAACTGTAAGCATCCACCAGGATGATTTCTTTCAATAAATGAAAAGGTATTTTGTTAATTATACTAGTAATTGCATGTAAGATGATTGGCAGTGATTCATTCACAAATGTAAGTACAACCCTGAGTATTGGAAGGGCTTTCAGATATGTTTTCATTTTACGTGTGTAATAGAAGAACTCTAGCACAGTTTCTAAAGAAAGCCAGAGAGCAAGGCAGCTGCAAGAAAGCAGAGTTGGGATGTTGGGCTTAAAACATAAGGTGAAAATCAGCGTGAGAGTTGAAAAAAACAGAATTCTCAAATCCAAGTTTCATTATTCATTTGAGTTGTGTTAGGTATGTATATAAACCATTGGGGAAAGTTTAAATTTCTGTTAAGACAAAACGAACAATTATTGTTTCTCAATCCAAAATGCTTAGAATCATAAGCATGTATTAGAAACATAGAGTCTTTTAGGTTGGAAAAGATCTGTAAGATAATGAAGTCCAACCATTAACCCAACACTGCTAATACCACCACTAAACTATGTCCTTCAGCACCTCATGCATTCGTCTCTTAAATACCTTTGGGGATGGTGGTGACTCAACCACCTGCCTGGACAGCCCCTTCCAGTGCCTGACAACCCTTTCAGGGAAGAAATTTTTCCTAATATCCAATCTAAACCTTCCTTGGTGCAACATGAGGCCACTTCCTCTCGACCTTTCACTTGTCACTTGGGAAAAGAAACCAACCCCCACTTCTCTGCACCCTCCTTTCAGGGAGCTGTAGAGAGCGATAAGGTCTCCCCTCAGCCTCCTCTTCTCCAGGCTGAACACCCCTAGTTCCCTCAGCCGCTCCTCACAGGAATTGTTCTCTAGCTATATGGATGGCATTCAAGAGCCACTTGTTCTCCAGACCCTTCCCCAGCTCCCTTGTCCTTTGGACACGCTCCAGCCCCTCAATGTCTTTCTTGCAGTGAGGGGCCCAAAACTGAATACAGGACTCGAGGTGTGGCCTCACCAGTGCCCAGTACAGAGGCACAATCACTTCCCTGCTCCTGCTGGCCACACCGTTCCTGATGCAGGCCAGGATGCCATTGGCCTTCTTGGCCACATGGGCACGCTGCTGGCTCATATTCAGCTGCTGTTGACCAACACCCCCAGGTCCTTTTCCGCGGGGCAGCTTTCCAGCCCCTCGTCTCCAACCCTGTAGCGCTGCCTGGGGTTGTTGTGGCTCAAGTGCTGGACCTGGCGCTTGGCCCTGTTGAACCTCATACAGTTGGCCTTGGCACACTGATCCAGCCTGTTCCTCTGCAGAGCCTTCCTACCCTCAAGCCCTTCAACACTCCCACCCAACTTGGTGTCATCTGCAAACTTACTGAAGATGCACTTGGTCCCCTTGTCCAGATAATTGCTAACGATACTAAACGGAACTCACCCTGGGAACGCCACTTCTGACCAGCCAACAACTGGATTTAAGTCCATTCACCACAACATCTTTGGCCCAGCCATCCAGCCAGTTTTTTACCCAGTGAAGAGTACGCCCATCCAAGCCATGAGCAGTCAGTTTATCCAGAAGAATGCTGTGGGAAATGATGACAAAGGCTTTACTGAAGTCTAGCCAGACAACATCCACAGCCTTTCCCTCGTCCACTAAGCATGTCGCTTGTCATAGAAGGAGATCAGGTTAGTCAAGCAGGACCTGCCCTTCATAAACCCATGCTGACAAGGCCTGATCACCTGATTGTTCTGTACATGCCACGTGATGGCATTCAATCTGTTCCATAACCTTTCCTGGCACCAAAGTCTGACTGACAGGCCTGTAGTTCCCCGGATCCTCCTTCCACCCCTTCTTGGGCATCACATTTGCTAAGCTCCAGTCATCTTGAAACTAAAGAATACAGTTAACTCAGACAGGGATGATTAGCTTTCAAGGCAGTGGACATGTGAGTTGAAATTTGGCTTTCTGTGTTTACAGAAGGAGGTGATAATGGCCAAACTTGACAGCAGACAAAAGCAAATTAGATTAGATAATAATCCTGTTGTAAATGTGATGAAGAAGAAGAAGGTAGGTCTACCTATGCTTTATACTTACAAAATGACATGGGAAAAGGACTGCCTTGGACAAGACATCTCTTTAGGAAATTCTTCAAAGAGCTTCAAAATCAAATAAACCAGGATAAATTGTTTCCAGTACCGAAACAAACTTGTTTTGTGCTATTTGAATACCTCTGGATTTCCTGCTTATTGTCAAAATATTTTTTTAAAGTACATATTTGGGCTATTTTTCACCTCTGATAATTACATCCTGGCACTGGGCAGATGGTGAAGTGGGGCTTCTTCACAGTGCTAAGCACTAACTCTCTCTAGAGGAGACAACAGAGGATAACTGGATTCTAAGGCAGATCGTTCCCTTCCCTTGGAAACACGCTCATGAAAGCGATACTCAGACTGCCTGAGTTGTGTGGCTAAATCACACAGACCTCTGAGAGCCAGGCTCATACTCCAGGTGGACCTCTGCAGCTGCAACTGTGCATGAATGGAATGTGGGTTTGTTGAAATGTCTCCATTAGTTTTATTCTCCATTTGCACAGGAGCCAGGATGAGTATTATCTGCAAAAGGCAGTGCCTACCAACACACACTTATAGGGTGTTTGTATTTCTTTATGATGCTAAGCAGAAGAGCACCAGGTACAGCACCCATTCTGTGGGACCACACAGACTAATCATGTGCTTCCTCCAGCCACCTCTGTGGTGGCCTCTCCACACAGTTCTCCCCCTAGCAATTCCCCAGCAGAGTGAGGATCGTCCAGCTCAGGGCTGCCTCAGGAGGATCTGTGGCTGGCTCACCACTGCATAAGGCATGTCTCCCTTGTCCTGTTCCTTTGCCGCAACACTGCCCTACTCACACAACACCACACCCTCTGCCTGAGCACCCCAAGACATGCTGCACTGAAAGCCCACCAAAACTCACTCTGGAAGGTACTGCACAGCCCTGACACCACTTCAGACATGAGGAACTGAGAAACACCTGCAAACTGTCGTTATGTGCCAGAGTTAAAGCTTGATTCAACACCACAGGACACCCACAATCAGGGGCAACATATTATGGTCTGCCCTAGATGGAACCAGCTGCATCCAAGCAGTACGAGTTGCGTAGCCTGGTCTTTACACCTTCCAGAGGGCTGCCAGTAAGACAACTCTCCTTTTCCCAGGTGAGACATTGTTAATTCACACCCAGTTTACAATCCACTCTGCACCTCACATCCTTTTCTGGAATGCTCCATCAGATTTAGTACAAGTGACCATAGGTACAAGGTTAAGGCTTGCTGTATAACACTGACATTGTTCCATTTTTACACCAGTTAATTCCTGTAAAGCTTACCATTATCTTTTTCAATGAATTGTGTATCTCATCATACAATACAGAAAAAAATGTGTTTGCTTTTTTTAGAAGATACTCATTCCTAATGAGGATTTTCATGGTTACTTATGCCAGCTCCCAACGTACCACTGATCTGCTTAAAAAATATCTATTGGCTTCAAGAACCAATTAATTCCTGGAAAATTCCCTTAAGCTTCCTCTTATGAAGTGGATTGCTTACCTACATCTTAATTCTTTAGATGTTTACCCCACTATATATTCCATGTAATTAATCCTCAGACTCCGATAACTTGAGAGGGAAACAGAAAGTAAGGCTATAAGGAAGCTCACAAGGCCACTAGTCCACCATGGCTACAGTACTAAAGATAAGCGTGCCAGGGATTCAGCTCAAGTGCTGAGTCTTTCCTCACCCTTAATGGGATTGACAGGCCGGTAATTAGTTCCAGCCACCTCTCCTGTTTGATACCTAATCATCTTTCAATAAGCAGTATAGGTATTCCCTACTTATGGTCTGCAACATAGCTAAGAAAAACAAGTGTTTCATTAAAAAGGACAGAATTTTACAATGTAGGGTTTCACTTCTTCATTTATTGTATTTTGGGGGTTTTCCAAAGTTGGTGGGGAAGTTAGTTAAAAAACACCACTTGGGATATCTCAGCATGTGAGAGGCTTACACAAGACAACGTAAGAGGCAAGAGAAAGCATGCTGCACAAGTCCTGCCCTTGGGGCCTAGGCAGAATGTAAACACACCAGGTGGTCTCCTATCTTCTGAATACTATGGTTAGTTTTTTCCCTTTTTACTGGCAGTTAGGAGTGCTTTATTTGTTATAATGTTAACAGTACATACTTTTTCCTAAGTGTCTTCTCTATACTCTCACAGTCTTTGGAGTATTACAAGTCTGAGCAAGATTTGGAAGAAAATGATAGAAAAAACCCTACAAAAACAGAGCACAAATTGAGCTCTGTTAGTAGATTATTTTATCTTAGCCCAAAGCAACACAGATCCCTTTCCCTTTAATTTCATGTCTCCTGGTGAATGAATACTGCACCTGGGAGATCTGGTATCTCCAGTGGGTCGATCCAGGGGTAGATGATCACAGAGATAAACATTATACCCATAATTTAAGAACAGATTCTCTCTAACAGTCTGCTTCTCCTCCCTTAAATCTGCATCCCAGCGTTTGAACAAAACTGAATCTGGGTACAGCAAACAGTGTACAGTCTCCTTTTCCCCTTTTGCATTATCAGCTTTGTGTACTTCAGTCTTGGAGTTAACTTGCAGCTTCAGATCATACTCTGTGCGTTTCGTATTTTCCCAGAATGTCTCCACTGATTGTTTGATTGAAAATAAAAAAAGATTGATTGTAACAGTAATTAAGAACCCCCTTCATCATCATAACTGAGCCAAATGCTCCTTACAACACTGCAGGTCAAGGGATCCGTGAAGTTACAGCTAAATTGATATCCACATCGAAGTAGCATCAGACCTGCCCTCCTACATGAGAACAGGTTTCAAACATCACATTTCACAATACCCTGGATGCAATTCTACTCCCAGTTGTACAAACACAGAGCAAGGAACACTGCGCTGGCATCAGTGGGGAAATCTATGAGTAGAGGCAACACACAAATCGTTAAATCGGGCCCAAATAATTTCCACGATGTTAAGCTTGAGTTCCATTAATATATTAATGATCCATAATGGGAATGGGATACTCATCAAAGTCAGGTCGTTGATACCGTGCTTATTTTGAAGGTAAATACCATAAATGACCCCTTTGCCACCTTAATAAGCTTACTGGAATCTTTTGACTTCTGCTGAGAAAGGTTTGAACAGGGTGAACCCTAATCTCTCAAGGCTTCGGTAGGTTCACAATGTTGTGCTGTGAAGAAAAGGCACAGAGGTTGTTCAGGACATATTGTTCTTGAAGGTAAATACAATAAATGAGCCCTTTGCAGCATCTTTTGAAAAGCTTATTGTCAGTTTTGACTCTTGCTGTCAGAAAGCTTTGAATGCGGTGAATCCTAATCTCTCAAGGTGCTTCTAAATTTAAAATATTGGAGTGTCATGTGGAAAAGTCACAGAAAACCTGTGTGAGCTAAAGCTTTCTACACTTAAATTACTGTCTTGGTGAATTTGGGGAGAGGAGTGGATGTTGTTTAAACTCAAGCAAGGCTTCTGACCACGTCTCTTACAACATCTTCATGCACCAGGTGAGGAAGCATGCACGAGGCAAGTGGATAGCAAGGTGGACTGAACTGCCAGGATCAGAAGATCGTGATCGGCGGCACAAAGTCCAGATGGAGGCCAGTGACTAGTTGTGTACCCCAGGGGTCAATACTGGTTCCAATACTGTTTTAATATGGTCATTAATGACCTTGAAAGTGGGGCAGAGTGCACCCTCAGAGAGCCTGTGTATGATACCAAACTGCAAGGAGTGGCTGACACACCAGAGTCCTGCTGCCATTCAGAGGGACCTGAAGAGGCTGGAGAAATAGGCCAACAGGAACCTCATAAGGTTCAACAGGGGCAGGTAAAAAGTGCCAAACCTGTGGAGGAACAACCCCATGGGCCAGCGCCAGCTGAAAAGTAGCTTTGCAGAAAAGCTGACACCAAGTTGAACACAAGCCAACAGTGCGCCACTGGGGCAAAAGTGTCCAGTAATATCCTGGGCTGGATTAGGAAATGCAGGTTGAGGAAGGCGATCCTTCCGCTCTACTCAGCAGTGGTGAGGCCACATGTGGAGTGCTGTGACCCCTCCTGGGCTCCTCAGTACAAGACAGACAGGGACACACTGGAGCAAATCCTGCCACTAAGATGATTCTGAGCCTGGAGCATCTGTTATACATGGAGAGGCTGAGAGAGCCTGAGAAGTCTTGGGGGCAGGGGCATATTATCAATGCATATAAATATCTTACAAGAGGGACTAACAAAGGTGGAGGAAGAGTCTTCTCCTGGTGTCCAGTGAAAGGACAAGAGGCAGTGAGAACAAACAGAAACACATGGAATTCCATTTAAACATGTGTGGTGGGTTGACCCTGGCTGGAGGACAGATGTCCACCAAAGCTGCTCTAACACTCCCCTCCTTAGCTGAGCATGGGGAGAGAAAATGTAACAAAAAACTTGTGGGTCAAGATAAGGGCAGGGAGATCACCCAATTACCATCACAGGCAAAATGGACTCAACTTGGGGAAAATTTAATTTATTTATTACCAATCAAATCAGAGAAGAGAACTGAACCCAAACCTTAAACTACCTTACCCCACCCCTCCTTTCTTCCCAGGCTCAAATTCACTTCCAATTTCTTTACCTCTTCCCTTCGAGCAGTGCAGGGGATGGGGAATGGGGGTTGTGGTACATCACACGTTGTCTCTGCTGCTCCTTTCTCCTCAGGGGAAGATCCTCACACTCTGCCCCTGCTCCAGCGTGGGGACTCTCCCACAGGAGACAGTCCTCCATCACCTTCTCCCACGTGAGTCCTTCCCATGGGCTGCAGTTCTTCATGAACTGCTTCAGTGTGGGTCCCTTCACAGGGTGCAGTCCTTCAGGAGCAGCCTGCTCCAGCGTGGGCTCCTCTCTCCACAAGGCCACAGGTCCCACCAGAAGCTTGCTCCAGTGTGAGCTTCCCACAGGGTCACAGCCTCCTTCGGGTGCATCCACCTGCTCCAGAATGGTGTCCTCCATTCCCTCTGTCCTCTGGGGCTGCAGGTGGATGTCTGCTCCACCATGGACCTCCACAGACTGCAGGAGTACAGCCTGCCTCACCATGGTCTGCACCACAGGCTGCCAGGGAATTTCTGCTCCAGCGCCTAGAGCACTTCTCCCGCTTCTTCTCCACTAACCTTGGAGCTGCAGAGCTGTTTTCTCACATCTCTCTCTGCTGCAAATTCTCCTCTCCAGTTTTTTTCCCCCCTTCCTAAACATGTTATCCCAGAGGCAGTACCAATGTTGCTGATGGGCTTGGCCTTGGCCAGCAACAAGTTCATCTTGGAGACAGCTGGCATTGGCTCTATCAGACACAGGACGGGCTTCTAGCAGCTTCCCATAGAAGCCAGCCCTGTAGCCCTCTGCTACCAAAACCTTGCCACGCAAACCCATTTAAATACAAAATTTTATTTATTTGTTTGTTTGTTTGTTTATTAATTATTGCTGGAGCAACCAAAAACTGGAACCAGACCAGGTATGTTGCTAAGTCTCCAACCCTGGAGACATTCAAACCCTGACTGGACAACGTCCCGGGCAACCTGCCATCACTAATGATGCTTTGAGCAGGGGAATTAGAATAGACTATGTCCAGGCGTGCCTTCCGGCCTCAACTATTACATGATCCTGTGACTAAGGACTGAAGTGAAGACTTTTAACTTTCTTTCAAATGGTTCTAAAATAATCAAGAAGAACTACACCCAACTATTGATGTCCATGAGAACAGATGCCAGTGAAGACATTGTCAGCAATCATAGTGACATTATGGGATAGGGGATATTAACACTCACCAAGCTCTATGGGTAAAATCCCTCACCAAGTTCAAGGGTGCCCCACATGGCATTTCAAACAGCTAGTTTCAGGCTTTGGTAGTTGAGACATTCTAAGTTTCTTCTTCTGTTCACATCTAGCTCTCTTGAGGAGACATGGACAACATGACAGTCAAAGCAATGCCAGCCAACGGTTCTGGCTGCTTTAGCCCTCCTACCACTGCCATGAAGCCACAAGATTCAAACAACATCTAAAAAGTGGGAAATCAAGGGGTCCAAAGGAAATGAAGAGGTGGATTCTTCAGCCCATATTCAGATAGCACTATTGTTCCCATTTCCCAACAGTCCAACCCACAATAGATACCTGAAAACAAGGTCAAAATCTACAAACCCTGCTGTGAGAAAGAAACAGTCCTTTCTAAATTAATGTTGCTCACACACAGGTACATGTGTTTGGGTGCTGTTGGCCTTTCACTGTCATGGGATGACAAGAGAAACAGCCCTGGCAGTAGATTTCAGCTAATGCTGCTTGGGAACAGAGTCCAATCAAGCAGATGATGCAGAGTTCATCATCTTTTCCCCACAGCAACTCCGTTGTGTGTGTGCTCAAAGTACACAAAGGAAAAAGACAGTGAGTCACAGTTCCCCTTGTTGCTCACCCACACAGCAGAGGCTGCGGAAATGGGGCATTTCCAGTTTCTCTCAAAAATAGCTTTCTAAGGCAAACAAAATAGTGACAGGAATAATACCCACCTGAGATGAGCATGCTGGTACAATCACCTTAAAATTGCTTAACACTTATAAAAGTTCAGGGTCAGGACTTCATTGTTTTGTTTGTAAGTAAAGAAGCTATCAAATCCTTTTCAAGACTGCAAGAAAAATGAAAACAAAGTCAAAAGTGTCTAGGGGAACCCCAACAAATATTATTGCTGCCAGCAGTTACTCTATGCTTCGGGCAATCTAGATACCTAATCCTTAGAAAGTTAAGCAGCATGGCATTTTACTTACAGAGGTTATGAATGTTCCAGTCTCTGAAGGATGTTATTTTCTTGGTTCAGAGATCAAGGATTAACTTCCAAGGAACCACGTCTTCCCCTTCTTTGATCTTGAAATAAGTGCACAAGGTAACACCCAAAACCTGCGTTTGTGATTAACAGAGCAGCTTTATGCAGTCTCTTCCAGGCTGACACTGTAAGCCTAAAGAAACAGCATTCTGCTGCTGGTTGGAGTTTGCCTGTGGGTCATGACCCACACTGAGTCCTTTTACCAAATGCACCGTTTCAAATTGTGTCTACTTGACTGATAGCTAAGACTGCTCACATAATGTAATTAACAAAGTCTAATGAGCCACAGAACCGATGATGGTAAGGTACAGCTTACAGTGGCATGCTTATACGTATCTATACAAGATACCGATGTTGGAGAAAGCATGCACTGTGAAATGAGTTACGTGAACTGAGGGAGCAGCCATGGTGATGCTGTAAGAAATGCAGGGCTCTTGGGTAGCTGTCAGAAAGCCTGTCATGCACCAAAGCACAAGGACAGAATAAAATCATAGAATCACAGGATGGTTTGGGTTGGAAGGGACCTTAAAGATCATACAGTTACAACCCGCCTGCCGGGACAGCGCGAGCAGGGACACCCTCCACTAGACCAGGTTGCTCCAAGCCTCATTCAGCCTGGTCTAGAACACTCCCAGGGATGGGGCATCCACAGCTTCTCTGGGCAACCTGTCCCAGTGCTTCCCCACCCTCTCCATGAAGAACTTCTTCCTGATATTTAATCTAAATCTCCCCACTTTCAGTTTAAACCCGTTACCCCTTGTCCTGTCACTACAGGCCCTTGTAAAAAGCCCGCCCCAGCTTCCTTGTAGGCCCCCTTCAGGTACTGGAAGGTGCTATAAGGTCTCCCCAGAGCCTTCTCTTCTCCAGGCTGAACAACCCCAACTCTCCCAGCCTGTCCCCATGGCAGAGGGGCTCCAGCCCTCGGAGCACCTCTGTGGCCTCCTCTGGACTGGCTCCATCTGGTCAAGATCCTTCTGATGCTGAGGACCCCAGAGCTGGACACAGCACTCCAGGTGGGGTCTCAAAAGAGCAGAGTAGAGGGGAAGAATCCCCACCCTTGACCTGCTGGCCACACTGCTCTGGGCACAGCCCAGGATACGATTGGCTGGCTCATGTCCAGCTTTTCACCCCCCAGCACCCCCAAGTCCTTCTCCTCAGGGCTGCTCTCAATACATTCTCCGCCCAGCCTGTCCTTGTGCTTGGGATTGCCCTGACCCAGGTGCAGGCCCTTGCACTTGACCTTGTTGAACTCCATGAGGTTGGCACAGTCCCACCCCTCCAGCCTGTCCAGGTCCCTCTGGATGCCATCCCTTCCCTCCAGCGTGTGGACCGCACCACACAGCTTGGTGTCATCGGCAAATTTGCTGAGGGTGCGCTCGATCTCATCATCCATTTCACTGACAAAGATGTTAAACAGTACCAGTCCCAATACCATCCCCCAAGGAATGTCACGTCACTGGTCTCCACTCAGACATTGAGCTGTTGACCATCTGAGTTTGACCATCCAGCCAGTTCCTTATCCACCAAGTGGTCCATCCGTCAAATCCATGCCTCTCCAATTTAGAGACAAGGATGTTGTGCAGGACGGTGTGGAATGCTTTGCCCAAGTCCAGGTAGATGACATTGGTTGCCCGTCCTTTATCCACCAAGGTCGTGACCCCATCATAAAGGGCCACCATATTCATCAGGCACGATCTGCCCTTGGTGAAGCCATGCTGGCTGTCACCAATCACCTCCTGTTTCTCCATGTGCCATAGCATGGGTTCCAGGAGGATCTATCTGCTCCATGATCTTGCCAGGCACAGAAGTCAGACTGACTGGCCAATTCTATGTTTACTGACCATTAGCAGCTGGAGAATTGTGAATCTAATTAAATAAAAATGTGACAATATATTAAATGGATATTTCATGTGTTTTTGAGCTGACTGGAAACAATTATGACTGGTATAAGGTACTTCACAGCCTTCTCCCACACAGGTCATTCTTGTAGCTCGCCACTATCAAAACCCTGTGAGTTATGCCTAGTACACACATGGGAACCTGACTTAGTGCTCAGAACTACTAGCGTATGGAGCTTTCCTTTCCACAGAAATACTGAGCTTCTTCACACTTCCCAGCACTGCTGTCCCAGTGAGGGTCCTCCACTGGCCGCATTCCCTCAGGGCTGTCCCTGCCGTGGCATACGCCCCCCATGGGCCACAGTCCCTTCAGAAGCATCTCCTTCCAAGAGTGCATCTGCAGCCCCATGCCTCCTCCTCACCAGTCCCCTCTGGGAGTCTCCTGCCTTAAGGAGTGATGTTCTTTCCCTGTATGAGATCATGGCCTCTTCCACCACAGGGCAGCCCTGCAGCCCCTGCTACAGAAACCCTAACAGTTATGCCAGGTACATCCTGTTGTAAACATTGCTTTAAATTCACATCACTAGCATATATTCTTTCCCCACACCACCCTGTAAATACACCAACCTTTAGCCTGGTTCACGTGAAAAACGAAGAATCAAAAACTACTGAAAAACAAATCACTCACGTATGCCGAGGTCCTTCTACTATCTTCACTGCTGATGGGGGGAGGGATAAAAACCCCCAAACCAAGTGAAATCCTTCCTGCCTGCCTCAAGCAATAAAGGGCAGTTATCGTATTCACCTGGCAAGTCACAGAATCACAGAAAGGCTGAAGTTGGCAGGGACCTCAGGAGGTCATCTGGTCCAACTCCCCTGCCCAAGCAGGGCCACCTACAGCCAGTTGCCCAGGACCATGTCCAGACGGCTTTTGAGTATCTCCAAGGATGAAGACTACACCACCTCTCTGGGCAACCTGTGGCAGTGAACAGTGACCCTCAAAGTGTTCCCTGAAGTTCAGGTGCTCTCCGAGCCGCAGGTGGGTTACGGGACGCATTACATGATACCAGGAACAGCATTCAGGGATTGTGTAAGACTTCTCAAGGGATGCTTAGGAAAGGAACTAAAGGCAGAAAAAAAAAAAAAAAGGGAAAAAGGTGGTTTGGGGAGAAACAAACACAGCATGAGTGGCTGGTCAGTGTGCTTGTCTGGCTATGCCCTGCACCTGATCTGTCCTGCCTTCTTATTGAACTCCACTTCCAAGCATATTCCTGGGTGAGGGACTCTATTCTGTGTGCATTTGTGTGCTTGGAGGCCGATGCACCAGCAGCTGGAGATCACAGGTCACAGGGGCTGTGTGGGACTGTGGTGCCAGCAACTGGAGTGACCAGAGTGAGTGAAATCAAGACTTGGCAATAGAACTGGCGACCTGGAGTTTATCACAAACTGATAGCTAAATCTCTCTTTTCTATCCAAAATCAAGGCTATAAAGCATAGGAGTGTGCATATGAAAAACAGGTAAGGATCACACCAGCAAAATTGGAGACAGTCAAACACCTTTTGTTTTCATTTTCACTCAGTTCTGTCACTGTGCCAAGTTACTGCTCTGCTTAACACTCTCCTGGAACACAACCCTGTACTTCGCCCAGGATGCTGTCAGCCTTAGGAATGAGTATCTGTCTGAAGTGGAGCTCCTAGGAAAGTTATAGCTATAGAATCGAGCTGTGTACGTGTTCCTATTTGCCATGGTTTAACCCCAGCTGGCAACTGAGCACCACACAACTGCCCACTCCCTCCCTCTCCTCTCCAGTGGGATGGGGGACAAAATCAGAAAAGTCAGAAAACTTGTGGGTTGAGATAAAGGCAGTTTAATAGGGAAAGCAGAAGACTCACACACAAGCAAAGCAAACCAAGGAATTCATTCACCACTTCCCAGCAGCAGGCAGGTGTTCAGTCATCTCCAGAAAAGCAGGGCTCCATCACACGTAACAGTTACTTGGGAAGACAAACACCCTCACTCCAAACATCCCCCTATTCCTTCTTCTTCCCCCGGCTCTATATGCTGAGCATGATGTCATATGGTATGGAATATCCCTTTGGTCAGTTGGGGTCAGCTGTTCCAGCTGTGTCCCCTCCCAACTTCTTCTGCACCCCCTCCAGCCTACTCACTAGTGGGGTGGTGTGAGGAGCAGAAAAGGCCCTGACTCCGTGTAAGCACTGCTCTGCAGTAACTAAAACATCCTTGTATTGTAAACATCGTTTTCAGGACAAATCCAGAACGCAGCTCCATACAAGCTACTTTGAGGAAAATTAACCCTATCCCAGCCAAAACCAGCACATCTACTTATCTCCTCCTCCCCTACTAAGTCTTGATCCTTTTGGCCAGAGACAGTAGGCAACTTCACGTGGAAGAGACCCTGCCATTTAGCCACTTGCAGAAAGACTATAGCCTAAATTTAAGCCTTACACACCAGTTAATTCAATAAGAGAGAGACACTTCAAACACCGTAACAGGGATGAATGGTGCACTGGTGCCCTGTTAGACAGCTGAGAAACCAAACTAAGAAATGGCAATGCCTGAGCAAGAGACAGGCTGCAAAGTGAAGGCACACAGCGTGCTTAAAGACCATTGCCGCTTTCTGCTCTACCAGTGACCTCTTGTGGGGAGGGTGAAAACAACAGCTCCCTCTTCATCCCGTTTTGAGTGACACCCCTGTCACTGGCGATAAACAACAGCCTCGACATTTGAAGGACCTTCAGTACTTTGCAAATTGCTGAAAAACCACTGCAAATGGAGAAACTAGGGATAGGATAAGAAGGAAGATGCTCTTATTGATAAATGAGTAGGGATTAAAAACAAAACAAAATCACAGGTGAAATTGCATTTTAGTAATTCTGTATTCTGGAGTGTTTTACAAAGTATGTGACTTTTACTTAAACACTGAAGACCCCTACAGAAATCGCTTTGGAAGAATAAATAGTGAGACACACTGTGTTTTCTACAAGGTGAGAAGCAGAAGTGCTGTGTAAAGCAAAGTACCGTGGAAAACAAAACTTTCAACAGCAGCTGAGCACTAAAGAGACGCTCTGTTTCACCAGTATTCCCATCTGATGTGGGGCAGACTGCTTAAAATAAGCGTTTCACGGATATTCATCACCTACATGTTTCTCTGTCTAATGGCTGTCTGAAGTAAGATCCCGTAGGAGTGGTGTGTAGTGGAACTGAAGCCATGGGAAAAGCTGTGCTTTGAATAGTGACCAAAAAAAAAATCCCCACATTATGGTAAGCGTTCTCAACATCAACACCTAACATTACAGCATTAGCTCGGGCAGTTTGTTTCTGGCTCAGTTTGCAATTTGTAAACGGAAACCGCTTGTTATCCATGCAGGACTATCACGATAATTGCATATCTCTCTACTCTATGTGGCACTTGCAAAACAGTTCACAAACACTGCTGTTTACCCAGCAGGATGTGAATGAAATGCGATAAATCAAGAGTAGGGTCACACTTATTAAATGAGAGCTAACAAAGCTACATATTTACAGTGAGGGTCGTACGGAAAAAAGCCTGCAGTCAGAAAAATAATAAAACTTAAGGATCAAATTATTAATGATAGGCACTTCACTTCCAGTTTGTCCTTGCTTTTGAATGGGCAGATTTATTTTAAGACAACTGAATTAATGTTATCAAAAGAAAAATAAACAATCCATGAGACCTGAATTTAACACACAGTAGGTGGGATCAAAAAATCCATATTATCATAAGAGCCTACCTCTTCCTAACAGAGTAAGCATTAGTAGCAGTAGGAAGAGCAAAATGTAGAAACTGCTGAAATGAAAGAATCACTTTGCCCTGGAGTTTCATAGCAATTTGGCAACAACTGATCCTGATATTTGGCTCCAGCAATCAGTGTGATTTAATCAACAGAATTCTGGGCTTTCCCTAACTTGAGCTTTTTGTTCTTTTCCATCTGTCTGTCCTCCCTTTCATCCTCTCTTTTTTCACTACCTATTCCATCCCAGTCTCCACTTCCTACTTCCCCTCCACCATTAGACTTCCACCTTGGCTCCCACTTGTCCCAGTTCCTTCCCTCCAATTCCACATCCACCAACAAAGGCAAGTAGTAGGAAGCTTGGAGGTGAAAACACAGAATGTTCTGTCACTCCATCCCCTCTCAGCCCCAGTTTAAAACTAGTTTCCTCACCAATCTCAACTCTTCCTAGTCAATATGATTTGGCCTACTCCCAGAACTAGCTGCTCACTCCCTGAGTTGACAAATGTCTTCTTTTGCACCTTGAAGCTGTCCAAACACATCACTACATACAGAAGACAAAGATCTCTGCTCTTAATCCTATGCACACTTACTCAGTTCTAAGCTGCACCCTAGCTAACAATTCCCCTGCCAAAGCCCCTAACAGCTCTTTGGATATGGTAACAGAAAGCACAGCTCTTGATCAAATTCAGGCAGGGACCTGTCTTTGATCTTAAAACAGCTGAAAATATTTAATCCCAAAGCAAAGCTTATCCCTCTTACCAAAACAGAGGTGATGTCCCAGCACACAAAAGCTTTGAGCATCTAAAAATAATTAATTTTCTCATTTAAAACTGAAGGAATGACACATTTCCTCATGTCTATGAGCCACAGCGCACACAGCTATCACAAGAGAGCAGATGACATGCCGTAACTTGTTTATGCATCGGATGGATACACGCTCCTTGACCACGGAAACAGCTTGTGCCACTTTGGTTGGCATTTTCTACAATAGTTCTGCACAGGGCAGAACACAAAGCTCAGAAAAGTCAAGAACTAAAAATGGGGTTTTATCTGAGACCTCATATCCTGAACAGGTGGCAGTACCTGTTCCCCCTATTGGAAAGGACATGTTTTAGGTCACTCAGTCCTGAACTGCAATGTTCTTCAACTCCCTTCAGCACTTCCTGAAGCCCAGTGACATGCTTGCTTTGAGAACCGAGGGAGAAACTGGCTAGCGTTAAGACACCTTCAAAGTGTTTTAGCGCTCACAAGCTAAGCAACAATATGTAAATTCGCCTGCGTGACCTTGTAAAGAGACAAATTGCATTTCAGTGACAGCCTTCCATAATTAAAAAGACAACACTGGTGAAATATAGTTTACATGGTTAATGTATTTTACTCAGTATGTACAATTCGCCCAACAAATTGGGTCATACAAAGGCAGTTTAGGAAGCATTAAGTAACCACCTTATCAACAGTTACATGGGATATGTCTTAGCTGGTTTTGCTTCCTCCAGTTCAGCGTCCAGCCAGCGGAATCTGCGGTGACGGCGCAGAACTTCAATTGCTTTTTGTTCTAGTGATGCTGGTTGAATACCCAGGTCTTCCAAACCAGGAAGATCAGGAAGTGTCATGTCTGTTGTGTGAAACTTTCAAAAGAAGAGGGGGGAGAAGAAAAAAAAAAAAAAAGAGAATTCACTTGATAGCATGGACATCATTACACCCAATACAATTTTTAATGTACTAAAAAAAGTATTGGGTACTTATACCCAAAACAACCTTTTTCCTCTTATGGAAACAAACTAGCATACATCCCTAGTACTAGAAACATTTTAATAAGTTTCAAAACAATTTTCTACAAGTGGCAGCTCTAAGGAGATTATACTGCAATTTCAAGACTGCTAATGCGTTTTTCCCCAGAAAAACCCCCACTGTTTTTGCTAACCTATACACCAACAGTTTTCACATTAATACTTGCAAAATCATTACTTTTTCCACACTTGCAGTTGGTTTTTCACAAGGTGTTTCTCCACCCCCACTTAGGCACTCTGAGAAGTTAGAAATAAGCATGACGTTGCAACAGGTTTAGAGGAAATGCATTCTAATGTTAAGCAAGAATTTGGGCTGTATCCAGCACTGTCAGTTCAACGCGAGTTGTTAAAAAAACAGTATAGTGATTTTAATGCCTCTAGAGGTACATAAACTCACTAAAAGTGGGGAGCACCCCCCCACATCAGTTAGCTGCACACTGCACATCCAATCGCCATTCTGGCTTTGCTATTTTCAATAGCGTGTGTTCTGGGGGAAGAGGGTGGAGGCACAGCAAAGCATGCAGCCTTGACCGCTTTCAACACTGAAGAAGGTTGCGCCCTTTCCCCACCCCCATCACGTTACTTCTTGCTATATAACCCTCTCACCAATTGTTTCAATTACTTTCTTCAACGTATTTAGAGAAATGTGAAGTATTCTTCCTGCACCAATGCTAGTGGGAAGACTACATCGTAATGATGCCTATTAAAAAGAATTCTGTTAGTCCCTCTTTCTTACTCGGTCTTTGTTAAGACTGCACTAGAGGAATCCCCAGACTGCTTTGATAGTGTATCCCCTTGGCACTGTAACAGGCCTGGACAAGTAAGCGTGAGATTGCAGAACAGTAACTGCAGTGACCGTATGACAGCAACCATAACCATTTTTGAGGAAGGTTATATATAGGCACCTTTACAAATTTCAATTTTTGCAGTATCCAAACAGTCTGAGAACAATTCCTTATAATCAATTTCTAACCACTGAACTGACTGAAATACCACACCACATGATGTACACACATTTCAGCACGCCTTGAACGCAAAACTACAAGTGCAAGTTACAAATACACAATGTAACACTTCCCAAGAGAATTTGTGGATTGTCCTACACTTACCCGGTCCACTTTGTCTCGTGTTAACCATGGTTCAAATGGACTAACCTCAAAGAATCTTGCAATTAAACTGTAATCAGAAAGAGTATTGCAAAAGTACAGTCACCCAGGTGCACAGAAGAAAACAAGAACTGGTAGAACTATTTCATGTTTAATAGACAGTGAGCAAGAGCTTGTTCTGTAGCTGTTCTTGCAAGCTATGAATTCATTATGGAAGTGAATGTGCCAGCCAGCAAGTTCTCAGTTGTGTTTCTGGTAACTAACTGCTTGCTACTGAATTATCTGCTCTCCTATTCTTTTACTTTGGAAGGGAATGGAGGAGCAGATATCTAGAAGTAAAAATGAACATTAGTGGGTGGGGAATATAAACCTCCTCATCCAATTCCCGACATACCAGAGGGTTCAATCCTGCCCCTGCCTTGCCTCCAAACTCCGTTCCCTAGTAGTGTAGGCAATAATCCAATTAGTCACGAAGTTTGATTCAATGCCTCCACTAGAAAACATGCTTGCTGACAACTAAATGACTTAACAGCCTTACAAACAAGACGATGGAATCTGGAGCGATCTGAATCTATAAAAAGGATGAGGTTTAGCACATGTGCAGGTTCCAGAAATGAAGTTTCCTTTGAAAGAAAAAACAATCTAGCAGTGAAAAGAAAATAACACTACAGCTCTTGCTCCATGTCTCAGGACCAACAGTATTCAAGGTAGAATTTCTTACTGAAGTGCTCACCTAGCAGAGTAGGGTGTTACTAAGTTACTGCACAAAATCAGTACCAGGCTTATCTGCCTTTTAAATGCCCTCTTTTCTCAAAAATATGACATACCGCTTTGTTGAACCCATAAAGCATAACACGGACTGCAGCAAATGTGAACAAAACTAATAAGCACCAACATAGTTACTTTTTACCAAGCTGCTCTGCATCAGCTGAGCCATGTTAACCTGATGCCTCTACAGCCAACTGAGAAACAGCCGCAACAGTTTAAGATGTTGTTCTAGCACTATTCATCAGTTACATAAATTCGATGTTGGATCCCATTAGCAGATTGGTAGGAGGGTTCTAACACTGATGATTTTTAGCTTTAGTTTGCGTTGCACCACAATTGAGGAAGACCAGCACCCCAAAAATTAACACATCTCGACCATGGTGAGGGCTACTTCTGAAACAGCATTTACTGTCTGAGGTAGTTCTCCAAAAGGATGTGATTATGCCTTAAGGACTAGGCCCAGGCTCAGATTTATACTGCCCTTTTTCATGCACTATTACTCAGTAGCTGCAATTCAGCATACCAGCTTCTATCCTCAGTCCTCCCTGAAGCCAAACCACATAGCTGCAGAAGCAGCTCAGTGCATGCAGAGCCTTCACAGTCCATCCACCACAGTCAACTGAAGTGATGATGCACCTCTCTCATTACCTCCCCGTTTATTACTATCTTTTAGAAAGATGTTGCTGCCTTCATATCACAACAAAATGCGTGCTCACATTCCCAGGCCAACATCTCAGTACAAACTCACCTTCAACACTGGATCAACACAAAGGACTGAACTAGAAAGTCAATCAATACCCATACCCACCCTTATCCCAACTCTGCTTCCAAGGCGGCAGTGCTCACCAGATTGGAAGGACAGCTGGCAGAAGCATCACCTCAAGCTGCTGCAGAAAAATCTGTCAGGGCCTCTGGTCACCAACATACACACAGATTTCCCCCGTGGCACTATTAAAAGGTTGTTTAGTTGGCTACTGATTGTCTCTACTTAGGACCTTTTGCTACTTCTTGACTCAGCAAGGCCACTCAATGACTCTGGAATAAATAGTTACGTTAGGTTTATTGCACCTTTCATACACTAGCTCATCAAATGCAGGCCTGTGCCTGATCAGAAGACTCGAAGCTAGCTAACGAGTACGTAGGGAAAGCCACTTTCTACAACCCTACTGCGTTAAGTAACAATTGACAATATTAAGTGACCAATGCAACAGTTATTTATGCTTCTGTGCTGCATGGTGGATCCCAAGTTCTTAGTAAATGAAGGGTCCCACTTACTGGTAGAGAGGACGAGGAAGCGGATAAGGAAGAAAGGTTCGAAAGGAAACCGCATAGATGTATTCTACCATGTCATAAAGGAGGTACCTGTTGGGTCTGAAAGAAAAGCAACAAACATTACGGGTAAGTTTAGGTATACTTAAATATTTGCAGCAAGAAAAAGAATTTAAACCCCTCCACTCCCCAAGCCTAGCAAAGACCTTCAATCTTCAATCTCGATTTGCCAGATTTGTGATTTTCCTCACAAGAGGGGAAACTATGTTGGCTTCCCATATTTTTTACTGCTTGAAATAGAGAGGGATTAAGTTAGAAAAACATATCAACTGACACCAGCGATGGAAACAGTGTAAGTCACAAACTGCAAAATGGTTTAGTCCCTGTGTTGGGTGACAGTGCCCAGGCACAGGCTGGGGGGGGCTGCAGAGGCAGCCTGTGTGGAGCCACTCCAACAGACCCACTGCAGGGCACAGCTGAGCCCCTCAGACAAGACAGTGGCACCTCTGGGAAAACGTATTTAAGGAAGGGGAAAAATGCCACACAGGCAGAGAGAAGCAAGGAGAAAAAAGTGTGAGAAACAGCCCAGCGGACACCGAGGAGTGCGCAGGAGGCGGTGCTTCAGGTGCCTGAGCAGAAATTCGCCTGCGGAGCCCAGCATGCAGCAGTTTGTCCTGAAGGACTGCAGCCTGTGGAAGGGCCCATGATGGAGCAGGGGAACTGTGTGAGGAGGAAGGAGCGGCAGAGAGGAGCTGTTACGGCTGATCCCGTAGCCCGCCATTCCCCATTCCTCTGCACCGCTTAGGGCGAGGGGGTAGGGGAGATGGGAGTTAAAGACAAAAGTTGAGCTCAGGAAAAGGTTGAAGGGGAAAAGGTGGTGTTTTATTCTGTCTTTATTTCACATGATTCATATCTATTTTAATTGATGGTAAATTAAATTAATTTTTCCCAGGTAGTCCGTTTGGTTGATGACAGTAACTGTAAGCAATCTCCCTGTCTTTATCTCAACCCATAACCTTGTCATGCTATTTTCTCCCACTGTCCTGTTGAGCAGGAAAGGGTGAGCGCCTGGGCGCGCATCTGGCTGCTGGCCAAGACAAACCCAACACAATCATACTGAATACACTGTATTCTGTGTACTTTTAAAGCACACCTTTAATGGGCCTCCTCCATGCGCTAACTCAGATTCTGCATATAAAGTTTTCAGTGTTGGGATAGGACTGAATTTGTACAAGCCCACCTGGCAGTTTGTAGTAGAAGGAAGCCAGAAAGCAAGTGGTAAAAATTAAGAAAGATTTCTTAACAAGACATCCTAGCTTTGGTAGCAAATGGCTACAAGGAAATTGATTCAACTTTGCTCGACTAAGAACATACTGGTCTATTCAAAAGCAAGAGGAAGGAAGAAAGTAAGATACGTTCCCCCAGAAGAATGCATTTCCCCTTTCAGGATGAAGGGAAGGAAGCAGTCAGCCTTCTGCACACCTGTGGTGGTTCAAGAGAAACATACACCATTGGGAGTTCCCATTCCTTTCTTGTTCAGCCTTTGTCTTAGTATTTTAATTCTTGTCTTTACAAACGGCTCAGACTGCAACAGATACCTCCCTCGGCTTTTAAAACAACTTGCTGGTATTTCAAAGCTTTCTGAAAATCTTCATGACACAGAAGAGCACACTGCTGAGCGCTGGTATGACACGATGCTTCAGCCTCCAAACTTACATCCTGCTGAACACGATCAAAGCAGCAATGAGTACACCAAAAACGTCTCCTAATGATTTGTTACACTTTTCAGCTAAGGCGGAGACATTGGTGACATGCCAATGATCTTGAGACTGATTACTTCCCAGGCTGGCGCCTCTAAAAATAAGGGTCTCTAGGTTTTTTTCATCTTCAGCCTCCCTTTTGTGTTTTGGTTTGGGTTTTTTTTAAATTGGAGACACTGAATTACTGTTGGATTCTAAACCCACACAAAAAATGAAACCATGCTAGAGTAAGACTAAGTATGCAAAACTTCAAAGTCCAAAAATCCAAAACTATGATACAAAAAGCATGAATTTCAATTTGATAAATCCAAGATCTCAAAGATATCCAGGTCTGAGGTTGTGATCATGCAAACTGAGCATTCAGCTGACATGTACTTCAGAAAGAACAGCAAAGCTAATAACCACAAACAAAACTTGTTGATAGATGCTGCAAAAAAAGACAGAACCCCAAATTATTACTACTTTGGTTTGTAAAAGCAAATTAGGGCAGAACATTCTAATGGATATTCTTCAAGGTAGGTCAGCATATTGGGGAGAGTTCAGAAGAATTCAACACTTCCTTCACAGTTTTGACTACCATCAAATCCAACATATTGTCTTTTGCTAATAGAACTTAAGAGAAATAAAGCAAACTGTGGTAATGTCAAATTCACTTACTCATCTGAGAAAAAAAACAAACACCAAACTTTGTTTTCATTAGTTATTAGCAGTTTTGGGGTTTTTTTATCTAATTTTTTGCCCTTACACTTTAATATCCTCATGCCCAAAGGTAGTATAAGCCAATTTCACTTTTATCCTGATATGCAAGAACCACCCAAGGACATATAGCCAAACTTAAAAATGTGAAGATTAAAATAGTTTGTTCGTTTACAAATTACCAAACATTAACAATACAATTTCACCAAGAATAATCACACTGAAGTGTCATTATATTAACCACAACACTATTAGAAAGCAAGCTCTAGAGAGCATTAGTATTCAAGACAGAAGATTTAGCAAGTGGATTTACCCCAGTGCCATGAGGGAAAGAACAGGTAAAAAAAACATATCACATCTTCAGACATTTGGAAATTGCAATGACACCACTAGCTGTCACAGTTAAAAGTCTATTACACCATAGAGTAGGAAGGGAAAAAGAAAAAACACTCCCCAAAAACCCCCACCAACCAAATTTAAAAAACAAATAAACCAACTCCAAAACCACCACAGAAACAGAATGCTCTTTTACAGAGCTAGTATTTTAAACTCAAACTGGTATCTCCTTTTAACAAAATAAAAAAATAGCATCTCATACAGCTTTAGCCAAAGGTTATGCTGCAGGGTTCCTTTGGTTTTCCAACACTAATGTGGCTCTTCGGTTTAGACCATCATTTACCCAGTCTCTTCAGTCATTGTTAGGTGCCTGAAAATCTGTATTCCTTGCAGTGCAAGCCTGGCATCCTTGCCTGAATTCCTGCCTCTGAAACCTGGGTGCTAAGCTCCTGGCCTTCTGTAAATTGCCAAAATAATAAGACTTTGAAACTGTAAGAATACGTTCAAACCTTAGCCAATTGCCCTTCCATTTGGCTGCAAATAGGGTTCTATCTAGTGTGCAGTTCTCCATTTCTCCTGCAGTTGGAGCAGTTGCTTCTGCTGAGACAGCAATGCACCTAAAAAACGGCACCTCCTCCTCTTTTTGCGGCAGGCATCTTTGCATACATATTGACCCATCTTCAAGTTTGTCCCCAAGGGATAAAATAATCCCTCAAAGGGTTCATTTCGTCACAGCTTGTGGGTTTGCATTAGTTTTGTACCTACATATCTTTGATTAAAAAAAAGTGGGTTTGAATGGCTGTCTAGCACTTGTTTCCACCTCTTCTTCTGTGTGACACTTCATATCACGCCAGTGATCTGAAAACAACTTCAAGCTACTTAATCTTATTGTTGCTTTCAGTAGTCCGTTCAGACCACTGTTAGGTTCTTTCTCTTATTTTGCTAGTTTTTGAGCAGAAGTTCCTCAACATGATCCAAAAAGAGTTGCAGACCTATTTGCTGCCTTTTCCAGAAGTCCAGCACACAGCACACCGAGCCTAACCGCCAGGATAACATCTTCCTCAACAGCTCAGCCACAGCACTACGGAAAGTGACATCACATGAGTAAAACACAAACCAGCAAGGACTTCTGCACTAGGGGAATAACCAAATGTCACTGCAACAGCATCACAAAACCAACAGGGAAGAAACAATGTAATCTCAGATAAGCCTTTTGCAAAATCCTGACACCATGCACATTTTCTGTGTATAAGCGGGAAAGACAGAGATAAACATGCAACAGAAAAAAGAACTATCCAGCATCATTTGTATCTTGACTAATTAGCAACTGTTCTATCAATTAATCTAATTTTCCTTTTTCCGTACACACCGAAGACCAGTTCCAGTGCCACGTTACAGTATCAAAATACAAACCCGTTACCTTATTTGCCACATTGTTTATTCTTAATGCTAATGGCCTAGTCTGCCTCGGAGCTTTTGAATACAACATATTCCAAGAGATCCACTGTCTCTATTCATTCAAATTCCAGGTGGTTTCCACACAACTTTAGCAGAATTTTCTCCAAATCTATGTTGTCTAGCACGTTTCCCATGTCAGCCTATTTCTCTGTGTGCACATACATAACATTAAATGCAATGGGGCTCAAACTAAGATTTTCAGAGTACTCACAACAACAGCTTGAGTCATTTTTCCTCCCAAAAAGGAGGTGGAATTTATTGCAGCTCAAACTGTGTGCATGCATGGAGAAATTAAATGTACTGTGCAGCATGCCAAAAAATGACACCAAAAAGAAATACTTCACTTAATTAGCATCAGAAAATTGACCTACCCCGCCAAGGCGTATGTTTTTCCTTTAGCATCAGGATCCTTAATGGCATTCATAACTGCCTTTGCTACATCAACTACCTGTGAGAAACAAATTCAGACAATTACCAACAGAAAATAGGAATGTATGCAAGCACTCCTCTTTCAGAAGTGATTTACTGGGGGTGGAAAGAAAAAAACCCCAACACACATATATAGCATTTGGGATTGTGTTATTTTATTGAAAACTTACGTATACCGGTTGCTTCAGTGTTTTTTTTCCCAGAGAAATAAGAGGCACACCACCAAACCAGCGCATGTCTGATAGAAAGACACATTTATAACCTGAGAATAAAATCTGCGAATCCTTACGGTAGGCGAACAACCAACTACGCTGTCAATCTCTTCTGAAAACTGACCTCACTATAAAAGTTTTAAGGCACATTTAGTTTTCTTGTTAACAGTCACGGGAAGGCTGTATTGTACTGTTTACCTAGAGAGGTTCAGATATCTCAACTTTGTAAGACAGATTTCACTCCAACCCGTCTAGCAAATGTGTTGGTGACATATTAATCAGTTGCTTCTGAGCCCAGAAAAACTCAGGTCAATTTTTCCATTACAGCATTATCAACCCGAAACACTACCGTCAGGGTTAAGTTGATGTGACCTGAGCTCTGAACAAGCTAATAAATATAATAGTAATAATCAATTGTACACCACCCTCCCCTCCAAAAAAAAAGTAAACCACAAAGTCTAACTAGATTCAGAAAAAAAATTTCATCTCATGACTGAATTCATTATGTTTCCATTACACACCTTCAGCTAGGAAAATACAGTACATTTCTGATGAAAACACACCTCTGCTTTTCAAAACCAAGTCACATCTACCCTCTGTTCTCTACAGCTAGCTATACATATCATATATGGTTTTATTTTTTCAAGAGTACATACTTGCGTAATGATTGAGAAATCGGTCCTCTCTCCCAAACATCTCAGAGGGCTTCAAAATTATAGCATCTGGAAATTCTTCCCTCACTGCTTTCTCTCCAACAGCCTACCATTCAATTAAAATGAACACACCCATTAGATCCATTCTGAACAGACCAGAAGAGGATGCCTTTTCAGAACTTAATGCATCCTGACTACAGCACTGAAATAAATAATTTTTACAGTACTGGCGGTGTCATTTCTATCTGATCCATTTCATCTTTGAGATGCTGTGCTAAGATAAAGGTCTCACAGAATGTCCCAGAAGTCCCATAAACATGTAGATCATTTCTTCTGAGACACAATACAGACTCACTAGTGAAGTGACACAAATTTAAAGCGACAGTTCAAAAGGAAGAAGCCTAACCTAAGTAGCTCTCTCACTGCTGTCATACCAGAGCTTGAAAGATAACAGAAGGTTTACATATCCCATACTACAGTATCAGAACTGCTTTATTACAGTTAGAAATTTTAGTGGCAGCTAGCTACTTTCCACACAGAACTGGCAGATACATAAGGTCTAAGTATCCCACAGAGCTGTTACACACTGAGAGTCACCAAATTTTAACCCTGGTTTTAAAAAATGTTTATACTAAAGACAAGGCAGAGTACAGTGAGTTCAGACAAAACAAAAATAACTGAAACTGGGAAAATAGCTAAATTAACGCGATAAAAATTAGTAATAGAAAATTATACCTCCTATCATGGAAAAAAGATAATAGGGTTCCAAAACCAGATTTTTGTTGTTGTTATTTTTTTTTTTACAAGAGCAGGTAACAATCCCATTCCAATGGCCTGTAATCGTGATACTCATCTGACTTTGCAGCATTCATTTTGGCATCAACTACTTACTTTGCTAGGTCATTCCAGCCTGAGATGTTAAGCCTGATGTTGGATCCCAAATGGTCAAACTAGCTCTTCTTTCTTAATTACAGTAATTTTAGATGCAACGATATTCAAGGATAGAAGAAAGAAGAGTTTTCAGGAATACATGATCTATTTCCCTTCAAAGCACATGAGTACAACAAAGGAGGATCTCCAGCTCCAATAAACACAGTAATTCAAAAATTCCTCAGCTGTGGAAAGCATTCTATAGCAAATTCATACACTGATTTCCTTCAGACAGACACAGTTGTCAGGGTGGGGGAACAACAAAAAAAAGTAGGTTCTCAGAAAATACATTCAAAATTATTAGAGACTTACTTTACTCCTGAGGTACTTGGAAGGACTCTTCATGCTAGCATTCAGGTGAGAGAGATGAATGAACGTTTCCACACCAGCTTCCCTAGCTATCTGTGCAATACTTGTAGGAATGTTTACAAATAAATCTTCAAAACTGAAGTTTCTAAAACAAGGCAAAAACCAAATTTTAATTGAAGAGCAACCAACAGTGGTGGCCTACTAACCAATAGCAATCATTACATACTACTTGAATATCTTTCAAAACCTATCTTTCTTAGGAAGTTTCCCTTCATGAGGAACTCTTCATATAATAAAAACATGAGGCAAGTGAAATACAATAGTAAGCTTCAATTACAGCAATTACTGTCCCCTTTTTGAAGATTAAACCCGTATGAACAATCCTCTTGGCCACTTGTCTGTAAAAAACAAAAAACTGTTCTCAAGTGAAAACAGATTACTTTTTTTTTTTTAGAAGTGCTGCATCTCAAAATACGAGCAAAACTGTCTTTTTACAACACCTGTTCAAAACTGGACTTGATTTGCTGTACTCAATTACACTACAAAGGAGCTCAAAAATTCTGAGCAGCCTAAGTTACAGCAGATGCTAGGCATTAGGAAAGTGGAAAAAACCAGACAAAGAACTCAGAGGTGCTTATGCAAATGGGAAATGTTACACTGACCAAACAATTAGAACCATTTCACAGCAGCTGTAAGGGACTTCAAGGAGGAGCACGCAGAAAGAACATCACTACTCATTTTATGGTATTCAAGGCGCCTAAACTAGGGGGTTCAACTGTAGTCTAGTTTGGCATCTGATCAAGAACAACACAGAAGCTCTGTCTCCAAGCAGAAATGACACTATAGGCAGGCAATAACTCCAAAATTCTTTCCAACTATCCCAAGGTTGCAAGAAATAATTGGCTTCTCACGTCTTTATACTGTCCTTGTAAGCACCCCACTCCATCTTTTCCATTTGCTTTGGGTAATAAACATCTTGTCCAAATGCCTCTCTCTGTGTCCTTATCTACTCCCACAGCTCTTGAGATCCCACTGGAGTCTAAAGAAAGCCTTAAAGTTATTTTTGACCCTTCAATAACTAATCTGATCCTGGGAACCATCACTCCTGTTCCACTCACAAAAATAGATTCTAGAAACACACAAGAATGAACAACATCCCTCCTGTAACTATGGAGTTTTCAAACAACATAGTATACACAGATGAGACTGTACACAAATACTAGGCAAGGAGGAAAGTATTTAGTGGCAGGCTTTACTTTTTTTTTTTCCCTCTGACTGATCTCTACTTCTAATTTTACTCTCTTTACTTTCCTGCTTAAGTTTTTCATAGACCTCGGGGTGATCACAATGGTTAGTCTGACTTCTTATTTAACAGAGCATAGAATTTTATCTCAGGGTTCCAGCACCACCATTGATACCAACCTGGCAGATGAAATACACGTTAAGAACATTCATGCAGTACAGTAATAAGTGGATTTTTTAATGAATTTCAAAAATGAACTATTTTTAAAAACTATTACGAAAAAAATCCTTATGAAGCTAGTAATGCCTGTGCCAATATTCTATCAAGGAATGATGTTAATCATAATCTTAAGGACCCTCCATTAGCTATTCCTTTTTATTAACATTTACCAGAGAATAGGAAAAGCTTGATCATAGCTTATTCTAGTAGGCCACAACTCATCGCTACGCTAAAGTGACAGGACGAAAGCCAGCTTCTGTAACCATGTAAATACAAGCTCACAGAAACTGGTGAGCCTCTGCTCAGCTACACGAAGGCACCCACCAAACATCTGTAACGTGTATGAAGGCAGTACGTTGAACTCTGACAGAACAAAGGCTGTACGCTAGAAAACTACAGAAAGAATGCACGTTACGAGAGCAGATCATAACCTGGATTCTAGTCTACCATTTGAAGAAATGAAATAACTTTTATATGCAAAATTTCAGTTTTGCCTTTTCGCGCAAGCCAAGAATAACGTCAGCGTGACTGCGTACTGTACACATGCTGTAAAACGTAGCTACAATGTCCAATACCTGGTACAAACCCCTGTACATAGGGGAAAAAAACCACAACCGAAAAAACAAAAAGGAAAATTACTTTGTTTCCCATTCCTTTCCAACAAGATTAATGACCACATTGCTGTGTTCCACGGCTCTTCGGATAGAGTCTTTGTCCTTACAGTCCCACTCCTGTAACCAGAGCATCAAACGGGAAAAAGATGAGATAACGTGTAAATAGGCATAATCAAAGAAAAATCTTTCACACCATTTGCAATTAGAGGCTAAACAGCAGCTGGAGTTCTGAGAACGATTAACAGAATTCGTTGTATAGCAATGGTATTGTATTTGATCTAAAACCAAAGCAAAAGACTTACTAAGAAGAGAAGTTGCCCCAGGTCACCCATTGGTCGCAGATACATGAGGTCATACTGATCACAGCGATAGGGTATGATCACTTGAGATCCAATGCGACCTAAGTGTTCCAAAAAAAGTTTCATTTAGCTCAAGCTACTACCTTACTTTAAGTAAAGGAATGTCTGAATATACAAATCTTCCTTTTTTCCCCCGGCGTTAAAGCACAACAAATGCACATAGCTATCTATTATCTGCAAAACGAAAAGTAGCATAGAGGTAAGTTTTTGAACCTACATCACTGGAGTTCTTAAGCAGGGACATACTTGAGTATCTGAACTTGTAAGACAAACAATATAAACTTGTTAAAAAACAAACAAAATCACCATTGTGCTATAAAATAGTATAATACCTAAAAATGTGTCACATCAAAGGATATTTGCATTTTTTAAAGTTGCATGAAGATGAGAAAGGTAAAAAAGCAAGTAATTTTCTAAAATTCTAATTCAAAAAGGCAATTCTAAAGAATTCCAATCAAATTCCTGCAAACATTTTAGTAAAATAAGGCCAAAACCAGAAGACTTAAAATACGTGCTGTACCTCTCCTCAGATCTGCATTTTATAGACTGGAAAAACAGCACTTGAAGGAGAATGACTTATTTTAATGTCTTTAACCACATTTTAAAGCTTCTAAACTCCCTAGATTAAAACAGTTTTTACTAACTGTCACATCTCAGCACTTTAGCAAACCCAACACCCTATGAAAGTATCACACAAAACACTGTTTCACTTTTAAGATCCAAAATGCCAGAGGTTTCTAGATTATTCTGCAGCCTGAAGAAAAACTAGAGTTCCATTAAACACTGAATTTTTTTCATTAGTACTCCCGGGGAACATTACCTAAACGGTTAACAACATATCGTCCCAGGAAACCTGTAGCCCCAAAGACAGTGGCCACGATGCCACTAACAGAGGATCGTCCACTCCTTCCATGAGGGATGACCGCATGATGAACTTGGCGGTGCTGATGCAACACAGACGGCGCTGCAGTTAATACAGAAATGCCAGGGCCTACAACACAAAATGGGAGAAAGCACGCAATTTAACCGAAATGTTATCAATGTCAAACCATAGTTAATGTTATTTTTCTCATTACAGTGTATTATTTTATTCTCCCTCAGGAATTTTTCCCACATCAAGAATCCTGCCAGGCTATTTCAGAGACACCTGGATAGGTCAGAGGACAGTAGGCTTGAGAGAGTTGTTGATAAAAGTCAAAGACCAAACTAAGACACAAAAGGAGAAGACTAAGGTTATCGGTTCCTAGTCAGCAAGTAAAGCGTAACTGGCTAGCACTAGTGCTTAATGTACAAGGTAAAGCACAGATGTTAAGCAAATAAAGAATACTTGCTACAGGCAGGTCCCACCCAAGTACATCCACATCCTGCTCCCAGATCTGGGAACTGCAGGACACAGACCTCAGAATGACTCTACAAGAAGTTCACAAGACTTTTTACCTCAGTCTAAATACAGCAGACCCAAATGTTGGAGGAGGCCACAGTCCTCCTTTACCATAGCTCTGGAGTGATGGGCAATGAAGAGATGCAAAAGCCACATCCATGATGCAGAGAATATTATCCCAAAGCTGTTACTTTTCTCAGGGAGCCATGAAAAAGTTGAAAGCCAGGGAAACGGGATATCAGTAAAATATTGGCATAAATTGACAAGGTAGGGAGTTTGAAGATAAGACACATGTCCTCTCCAGCCAAGTTCACCAAAAGGGAAAAATAAACCGCTTGTAAGAGACTTTTGAAATTAGAAACGTTTAATGTTACTACGTGTCCATGCTCAGAGCACTCAAAGTGCATAAACATACTACAGATAGCTGGCAGCTGGCAAGGGCAGACTGTAAAAACTGCCACTGGAAAAATAGCTCGAGGATGTAACAGCAAACCAGTAACCAACCTTCCAATTTTTAGTGAGTCACGGACATAAGCATTTTCTGGATAAGAATAACCAAGTTTAATCATCCCCATATAAACCTAAGTAGAAAGAATCATAATGAACACATGATTAGTATTGGATATCAGAATGACAGGCGCATTAGGAAACAACAAAAACATCCTGCTTGTACACTGAAGGTGTACATTCTGTCCCCACATGGTTAGGAATTACCAGTTACACAGTGGTACTGACGCTGTAGCCATGATGTTAAGAAGATCAAATGGACCAGGTATGATTGTACAGAAACTGTATTTTGTTAGATCAGATGATAGAACCCAAACCAGAAAATCCAGCAAGACTTCAGTTCCTGAAGGAGGTGTTTCTGTACCCAAAAGTTAGTCTATCCATCCTCTCTCTCAACACCACCAATTGGAATAAGATACCACAGTTCCAATTTTGTCCTGAAAGGTAGTTTGACACCCACTTAACTAAATAATGCAATCACACATACACACTCGTGCTTATCAAATATACCATGCCTACAGACCATACTCCAATCGGCTGATAGAAACAGGACAAAATAAGATATTACCTATGCAAACTTCAAGTAGGTATACGATTTCCTAAAAAGCAACTCTCCTACAACAGGTCCAAGCTTAAGAACAGTTAAATTGGCTATGTGTCTCGGCTAAATTGGCGAAGTGGCAGATATGCAGGGCCTCTCCATTATTGAAGCAGAGACCTTAAGGCTAACTATGAGAAAGAAGGAAAATACAAGCACCCATTTAAAAAACAAACAAAACACAATGCAAAAGCACCCCAACGAAACCACCAAAAAAGACCTCGTCAAAAACCTGCCAGAATTTAATAAAGTACACACTCCAGTGGCATCCAGTTAATGTCTGAAAAATGGACGTGCAGTTTTAAAAGTGACACAGTCTGTTCATATTAAACTTTCTAACACCTCAAACTGAAATTTTATGGAACATGCCAACTCATCACTGCCGTATTCACCACTTATCTTCCATCCTCTGCTTTTTCTGTCATCATCAGAGGGCAATTTAACACTGCCCTCTAAAACCTTTGTGTATACCTCTGCGGAATTACAGTGAAGGCGAAGACAGACATTTCAACGGACTTCTAATACAGCACATCTTAAAACACATTACCACGCTACCCTCACAATGTTATCTGACACAGACTATGCAAACATACAGCGCACACCCTAGGTTTTTACATGCAAGACTCGGAGAGGGAGGTTGCTTTTTTATTTTTTTCCTTTATTCTTTCAACTGACAATAAGAGAACAAACTCGCAATGAAATCAGTAGTGTATACTAAACACTGTACAGAACAAAGCCTGTAGCTATTTTAATTGGTACCTGGAGAGTGGAGATTAACCAAGCCCAGTACAAGTGCAAGTGAGGGAGACAGTTGGATAATCTTGTTATCTTCATTCTTGTAGTGTTCCAATAACTAGGGGTTTGTTATTTATTTTTTCAGGAAATGCAGACTCACAGAAAAATGACTGGGTTCTTTATAACCAGCAGGATGCATTCAAGTATGCAAAAAAGCTACACGGTATGCCCAGACAGTGAACGAGAAAGCCTGACGATCCATACTCCTCAGTGCCTTGTTTACGTACACTTCTTCTTCTGTATGTAAAGTTATGCAATATTAGCACTAGAGATAGTGTTAATTCTGTAAATTTTAGATAGAAAACAACAAGATTTCAGTCCACTGTGAGCACCCATTGAAAAGAAGTATCATTAAAGAGATCAGCCTATGTAAGAATGACAAGAAAGGCAATCTGAAAAAAAAAAAAGTTATATAGATCTTTCAACTCCTTTGTGGCTTTTTTGCTGTTATTTCTGCAAAAATGATTGCTGACAGGCTCTTTGTGATGCTATCACTGTCACACTAACAAATAACAGCCAATTACTGTTTTGTATTCTCCCACCTTTGTGTATACACCTGTTGTCGGTTGCCTTACACAATAAGGTCTTCAGTGGTTTACGTATGTTCTTGTTCCATAACTATGAGATCTGTCACAAATTACCACCACCTATGGCTACGTGCCCAACTGCTACTGTACTGTAGAAAACAATGAGATTGAAGAGTAGAGACTCAAAGAAAGCAGGCTAGAGATCTTCACAGATTCACAACCAGTGAAGGACATTCCACGTGGTGTGGAGCCCTATCAAAATGCAACATTTAGTAACTCAGGACAACGTAACTTAGAGTCATAGAGCTTTCACAGCCTGTGCTAGTATCTCCAAACTGAGAAGCACTGCTTAAAGCTCCATGCTCCTGCATAACACAGATCCGCACAGAGATTTTCTTCTCAGAGCACTAGGATTTCATCATCTTCACTACTCAGAATCTATTTGTCACTGGACATTTACTTTACAACCCACATCTGAAGCAGTTTCTGAACACTAATTTGAATTAAACCTCAAATATCCACAGTAAACCAGAACCATGTTTTTCTTGAAGAGACACATTGCTCCAATTAAAAGTATGTTAAATTCTTTCCTTGCCTTTATCGACCAACAAATCCTGTTTGCCATCTCCCACTTCACTCAACAGAGGAGCACACACTGAATCAATTTAACTAAAAATCACTTTCGTTTTGGCAGCCAAGGCCCAAACACAAGCTTTAAATACAATTCTGGTACTTGAGCGTGCCTACAGACCACGGCCAAAACGCCAAGGTCGCCTAAGCAATCGTAAAAGGCATCCTGACATTCAGCCCGGAGGATACCATTCCTGTTGCTGCGAATCTGACAGCTCACTGAAGCAACCTACTGTGCAGCTGTGCCAGAAGCCTGAGCCTACCCCATGCAGCCCTTTGGGCTACAAAGCCCAGTTCCCGGAGGAGAAGGCAGGCAGAAGCCCAACCGTTTCTGCCAGAGCCCGTTATTCAGCCGGCTGCTTTGCTGACGATACCCTGCCCGCCTCCTCAGCCAGCTCTACTCCGTGGACAGGCTCGGGCAGAGAGCGCAAGGCCAGCCCGGCTCCCCGCGGCCCCGCGAGGAGGAGCGGCGGCCCCGGGCGCGGCCCCTGCACGGCATTGACACTCACCTGCCCTTGGCAACAGGAGGCCGCGAGCAGCCCGAGAGCAGAGAGCGACGGCCGCCATCTTGCGTTACCCACCAACCCCCGCGCCGGACGGCATACGGGCAGGATCAAACCTCTCCCCGGGGGCGGGGCGAGGGAGGAGGGAAGGGGAGAGCGCCTGCGCAGGCCCGTCTACACACACACACACCCCCCCCCCCCAGCGCATGCGTGTAACGGGGACGCGCCCCGCCTCCCATCTCCCGCGGGGCGGGGCCGTGGCACGTGCGGGCCCGCCCGACGCGACGGGCCCCGCCCAAGTTCCCGCTGAGGGGAGGAGGCGCGGGGCGGGGGCTGCTGGGGGACGCGCTTGGCCCGCGGTTCCTCTGGGGATGAGGAGGTTGCCCGGACCTTCCCGGGTCCCCGAGCAGCGCCGCGGGCAGCCGTAGGCTCTCGCAGTGAAGCAGCCCCCGAGGCGGTGGGCTGGAGCCAAGCCGGCCCGTGGGGCACGGGGAGGCCGGGGGGTGAACGCGGTCGGGGCCCGGCTGGGAGGAGTACGTGAGGTCTTAGACCCGCAGCTCTGGAGTTGGAGTTTTAGAAGCACACAGGAGAGGAATTCCGAAGGGAGGACAGCCTCCGACTCGTGCAGGTGCATTTGAAATCCTGTGCTTAAATATTGATTAATCTGTCCAAGGGAACCGCAGTGTGGTGGAACACCACAGGTCCTTGCGCCTGCGTCCGCCCGCCTGCGCAGGGGGAAATGAGCCAAATTCAGCAATTAAATGACAGCAATTTTGGCCACTACTGAGCTGGACCGATGGAAAACATTTCCAGTAACTCACTACTTTGCCTTGAATTACCTGGCCTCGTTAATTTGGCTTCAAATGGGAATTTAAGAGTGTTATGGTTACAGATATGCAACCACTCTAAAATTCCGAGCTCCCTCTGTCATCCTGGGTCTCCAACGTGTCACTGAGCTGTTGTTTCCCCTAAGCAAGGGCTTCTCTGCAGGTTGCAGCACAATCATGCGCAGGGCACGCCGAATCTGCTACTCGCTCTGTTACAGCCTCGTTTTTCCCATGGGTTCCCGTTACGTTTTGGTCTGTGTTGAATACAAATGGCCATTCTTTTGCAACCTGGCTTAGGCCACCATAGCCAGTGCTCATATCCATCAAAAACTCTCTCAAACATCAGCACAGTGGAAGGCAGAACAGTCACCTTGCCATCAATATACCTTGACACAGATTCCAAAATACTCAGCTTCTGAGGCAAATTCAAATGGCAGTTCTGCCAGAGCTATGGTGTTGCAGGTGAGTTGGGGGTTGGGGCAGAAACCTGGATGTTCTGCGAACACTGACCAACTCCAGTTCTCAGCTATGACATGCTTTATTTCCTCTGACGTGTGAGCCAGGTGCAGACCAAACTAAACACACTCTTCTCTTTTTCCTGGTAGCCAGGAAGCACAGCAGCAGTCCCTCTCCACCTCCCACCCCCAAACTACAACTGCTTTCTCCACTGCTTTGTTGTGCCTGATGGTCTCACCACAGCCACTGAACAGCCCAGCCTGCTTCACAGCCTTCAGGAAATCAGGTTTGTACACTTGTGCTTAGATACGGTACAAAAAAGCTGAGGCTCACAGTCTGTATTTGTATGTAATGGGTGCTCATGGAAAGCAGTGGGAATGTACCACACAGAACGGGGTACCTAGCCTTATTTCAGAGCCAGCATACAGCTACATGAAAGCAACTGTCCAATTCCAGCATCTCACATGGATGTCTTGTTCTTGATCCAAGTCAGAACCTCTTGCTGTGGAGACTTGACCCTTACTTGCTTCGTACGGTGACAGGGATTCCATGGAAAGTGATTTTATAACAACTTCGAAGCTTAGGCTAGAGAGAGAAGGATGGATTAAGGCTAGGGCAAAGGAGTATAAATCAGGACATGTGTCTTCTGTTCCAGGCTTACCACCCCCTGATTTTGGAAGAGATGAACCAGAGCTCCGTAGTTTCCACTCTCCATTTTTAAAAGAATGTTTTTCTATTTCAGCAGTGCTGTTGTAGATATAAGATGAGCTAGTCAGCCAGATATACTTATGTCTTATGGTGATGTAATCATAAAAAGAAGCAGTAAGGTAATGGACACATCCAACTTGTTACAGCTCCAACTACAAGTTAACTAGGTTACATGTGCAATTTACAGGCAGCTGAATTTGATTTTAAAAACAATTTGGGACATCATATTGCTGATTAAGGACTATCTTACTGCATTTGAAGGGAAGTTTGAGCCAAATCTCTAAAAGCAGCCTCAGGGCTACTGATCACCTAAAATGTGTGAGGATTTATTGAGTCCTATGCTGAGTGTTTCTGGCATCTCTCAGCTCTCCCGCATCAGGGAAAGGCAGGCTAATTGCAAACGCTGACGTTAAGGGCTGGCAGGTGGAAATGACATGCCTCAGTTTCCACACACGCCTGCATCTTTGGCCTCCGTGTGGCCTTATTGTTGTTACAGAAATACTGATGTCACTGTTTTCTGGCTGGAGCAAGATAAGCAGGAGACCTGAGAGCCGTTCTGGTGAGAATGACCAAACAGCTTAGTTATAACACCATCCTTTGAAAGCTCCCTGGGCCCAACAAACACACCGGTACGACCGAGGTGGGAAAATGCAATCGATTCTTCAACTTAGTCAGTGCATGTAAGGGATAAATAATACCATTAGTTAATGCCTGGAGACCCCATTTGTTTTCTGATTTCACCATCCTTTGAATTCACCTGGATGTTTCAGCAAGCTTACAAACCTCATTGAAATAGTTCTGGACTATTTGCTTCTGAGACTTCCTCTTGCCATAGTCTCCTTTGTCCCTATCTGGCTTTTTTGAGTGGTATGTGAAGAACAGCCAGTAGATACTCTCCTTCCTCCTTCCTTTTCTGCTGGGTTTCTCTGACGAGGTGTTTGAGTGGCTTAGCAGTCAGGAGAGGCACGGGGTGGAAGGCAGGAAGTACCTCTGCTCTGTACATGCGATGCTGCATCTACTTGATGCTGCCCTGCATCCGTTTCATTTGTTAACTCCTTTAACAGTGTTTGATTTGTAAGATGATTCCTCAAGATGTTAACTTCTCGTGCTGCAATTAAAGCACCCTGCGAATCAGAATGAAAGCCATTTCTGGGTGCAAGAAAAGAGACATGCTGCAGAGATCTTTGTGTGATAGGTTGTTTCCTGTGGTGCTACTTAAGAATTTGACTTAGACAAAGCTAGACTGTATACTGTAGATGGCAGAAGGGGATCACAGCATTGCCAGTGGATCCCGTGTAGGGTGATCACACACAGTAGCACTCGGAAGACCAGGACTGTGTTCCCAGTTTTGCTGCTCGTCTGTTCAATGGCATATAGAAGTCATGTCACATTGTCACATCTCAGCTTACCCATCCATGAACTGGAATAATGGTGCTTACTTTGTGAAACACTGAGACATATACTAATGAAGACTAATGAAAAGCAGTATATTAGAATAAAGTATTGATATTAGAGGTTAACTATTTCCTATAGGTAGCATATTTTTAGGTTAATATCCCAATCCTTCAGCTTCCTCCATTCATACAGAATTATAACTTCTATGATACCTGGTTTGCTTTTGTATAAAACTGTTTCTTGGGGTACCGTTACAGTTTTTATCCTTGTAAGAGTGGAACCCTAAATTATCCCAGCTTCTCCACAAACTGTCTTTCTCATAGCATGCAACAATAAATAACTTTGAGGAAAACAGATGTGACCATCTCACATTGACACCTACATAAGCAAAATATTTTAGTACTGACAATAAACGCTTGTTCTTAAATAAACTAAAAAAAGCTACAGTGGGTTAAATTCAGCCTCGGTTGAAACTGATGTTACAGCTACATGTGGGGCCTCTGGGACAGAAGTGTCATAGGAATAGGAAGGTGGGAGCACACAGCAATCAGGTTTGGAACTCAGAGTAAGGAGCAGAGGGAACAGGGGGTGCCCACAGCATCATTATACCACCAGTGTGAATTTGTGGCTACTTTGGTGCAGTGGTAACCCCAGGGGAAACAGTGAGCGCCTACAGCCATTGTCCTTACAGTAGATCCTGGATGTAAACCAAGGGGTAGTTGATAGTTCCACTGTCCTGGATCCCACTCGGCACCTCTGACCAAGTGTCAGAGTCTGATACGCTTTGGGGCCTACAAGGAAGCTGGGGGGGACCCCCCTTTTTACAAGGGCCTGTAGTGACAAGACAAGGGGTAACAGGTTTAAATTGAAAGCAGGGAGATTTAGATTGGATATCAGGAAGAAATTCTTCCCAGAGAGGTGGGGGGTGGGGGGAGGGGCACTGGGATGGGTTGCCCAGAGAAGCTGTGGATGCCCCATCCCTGGAAGTGTTCCAGGCCAGGCTGGATGAGGCTTGGAGCAACCTGGTCTAGTGGAGGGTGTCCCTGCCCATGGCAGGGGGATTGGAACTGGATGATCTTTAAGGTCCCTTCCAACCCAAACTATTCTATGAGTCTATGATTCTATAATTAGGTGCTTTTAGATATTCTGCACCTGGGGGGGGGCGGGCAGGGGAAGCTGTGTTTATGTTTAATAACAGATTTGCTTGTCTGAAACTATTTGATGTTGCGTGGTATTTGACTTAGCAGAATGATACAGCAATGTACACAGATAACTATAAAAATACTAATTACACTTGGCAGACTATAGGCATTGCAAACCTGTTTCTCATTATGGATCTCTATAATCATGACAGTGGGCATCCTCAGTTGCTGGGAAGTAATATGTGGTGGAAAGGCACCTCAAGCCCAGGACAAGTGAGACTACAGTGAGAAGAAATCTCAGAAGTCTAGAACTATTTCAAAGAGGTTTCTCTTGTTTGCACTCCTCATCCTGGCCTGACTAATGCAGGAAGACATTTGCACTCCTTTGATTAAGTCAGGGATGAGCCGTTCTACAGCTGGCTGATTCACACAGCTGATGTAGCCATTTATCTAGAGCATTTATCTAGGTCCCCTTTGTGTCAAGGGAAGTTAGCTTCCTGTGCAACAGCTGTGGTTGGTCACTCCATGCATTCTTCCCTGATCTTCATGAGCACGCTGCCCTTGCCTCTTGAGAGGCTTTTTCCATTGTTGGGGTTCAGTGATTGGTGAACGCAGCGTTTCTATAAAACATTGCTTCAAACGGTTATCAGAATGACTCTAATTATGTTGTCTGTAATCCATGAATCTTCATTTCCAGCAACTCTTCCTCGCCAGCACCATTTCCCTTATCTGGTAAGAGATTCACTTTCTGGATAGGTCAGGGTGAATTCATCTCCCTTTACAGTTAGGTTCAATGACAGCAAGACATCCCTGAGGCTTCCCATTCCCATTTATCCTCTTGCTGAATTGCACTGTCAGAGCTGATTTTCTTGGCCCCCTTTGCTCTCCAGCAAGGTAGGCTTCATGCTACCACAAGCTGGATGGAATGAATTGAGCTGTTTTGTTGTTTGGGGTTGTGGGGATTTGGGATTTTTTTTTGGTTTTGTTTGTTTGGGTTTTTTTTTTGTGTCTGTGTGTGGTTTTGGGTTTTTTCTAATTTAAAAGGACACAGTCAACTTGAAAATGAGACATTTCCAAAGTAAAATTAATAAAAAGAATTACAGATACTGTATCTGTTCTTGAGATTTCCTTATCAGACTTTCGTAATCCAAGCTGTAAGCATTTTGGCCCATGTCTAGCAATATTGAACGCTCAAAGTAAGAAACTGGATGAGAAGAAGGTGATGTGCAAAGCAATCAAAATGTATGTCATGCACAAAATATTTAATGGAGAATTCAAATTCCTCTCATGGCGACTGTTCGGAATGCTAGGAGTTTTTTGTAGCATTAAATAAATGAAAAACATCTATGGAAAAGAGAACAACTACACATTTGACAACCGTCCTCTATTTCACTATATCGATAACCAAGCCTTTGCAGCAAAATTGATCCAAATTCTGCAGCAGTAGTTTCACAGACTAGAATTTCTATGGCTTTTTGTGATATTTTTAAAAAATGAGATTTCATAGGTACAGTAGGATAAGACAGCATGTGTTATGTGAATGCTGTAGCATTCTCTTTCAAACATGAACATTTGCCGCAGTACCCTTTGTGTACAGGCTCACTGAAATCACCAGAAAAACTTCCACGCTGTAAAATTAACCATCTGCATAAGACTTGGAAGGATCTAGAGCATTTAAAACTTTGGAGCCCAACTCTTTCTCTTATTCTCTGTGCAAAAACACTAGTGTCACTCGGTCAATTATATTTTGGTTTATGCTGTGCCATAATTGCAATTGTTACAGGGCAGTTTATATAGAAGATGGGAAAACAAAACCCAGAAAATTCCTTTGGAGAAAGATGAATGTAGGATACTGGGGCAAAAGTATTTTATAGAGCATGAAATGCCATTGGCATTTGAATTATGCATGATACAGAAAGAAGAGACTATCATAATATTTAATGAAGTGGGTTCTCCCTCTGCAAAAATCGATTTTTAAACCACACGTATCGGAGCTACTGCCTGTGCACCTGGGAAGGCAGATAGGCACCTCAGTGTGCACAAGGCTAGACTTTTGAAGCACCCTGCTTCAGCAAATTCACACCCATGGACTAAATGAAAGCCTAGTTAAAGCCAGCAGATTATCTACATCTGAGCTGTCGCTTTTTACCAAATGAGACCAAGACACCATTTGATAGGTTCTTGTTTTGCTGCCTTTCTCTTTTTTACTCTTCTCAGTTACTATTTCAGTGTCAAATGAGGTTTTTCAAATACTAATAATATTGCTGCATTTGATTTATGCTGTCCTGAAATGAATTGTGACACCCCTAGTAAAGATAAAAGTTAGCAAAAGTAGAGTGCTAGTGTTGCCATTCATAAAAATATCTTAAAAACAATTTTTGTCTATCTTATACTCTAATTATATATGGCTGCCTACGTGTGTTTTTCTCAGAAGTGCTGAGGAAAATCACAGTCTTTCAGCCTGTTGCAGGAACAAAAAGATAAGTTATTTCAAAAACTTGATTTAAATAGAGCTCATGTCTAGAACAGTCAAGAGGAATTTTCTGGAGTTAAGGCATTAAATTACAACTTTATACTAATTTAGAAATCTGTCTGCAATACACTTGCTTGCATGAATTAAAAAGATTGCAAGCTCAGCCTACAAAAGCATCTCTTTTTTTTTTTATATACTTGTATTTTCATTCAGACAGAGATTTTTGGAAGACCTTCATTTTCTCTGAAAAAAATCCTGGTTTCAGTGTGTGAGTCTATCCATAAAAGCAAATAAAGTATATAATATATTCTATATAAATGTATAGAAACTTATATAAATTATAAATACATATAGATTATATTCTAACTTTGGTGTAAAACTGGAAACCTCATATTTTTCTAATTCACTACATAATGCAAACACTTATCTTCTTCTCATATCCATGCCTTTCTTGAATTTTTCTTTTTTTACTCAATGATATCTGATAATACTGAATGTCTGCAGAGCCAGAAAGCACTGTGAAGTAGATCATTGTATTCTTGGAGATAAGACAGAACAGAACTAGCCAGTAAGAAATGCGTTTAATTCTTTTGTGTATGTCTCTGCATGTAGGAAAAACACCTAAGAAACACCTAAGAAAGAGGATTGCATCTGGTTAAATATTTTTAAGACAGTTACACCTCCTTATTAAATTTTCCAATAAAAGTGACACTCTCTGCAACCAATAACAAATGTTTGTACGTGTGCAGCACAACTTTGTTTTCTTCTCACTGCTTAATTCTAGGAAGGCCATCGCTTGAATGTAGGAATGTCGCTGTTGCTTACATACGGTAGTTACTGCTGCGTTGCAGTAAGGAATTTGTTGTCTAAATAAGGGAAAGCAAACTTCTTCAGTTTCTTGTACTGTAAATTGAGCAAGCGCATGCAGTGAACTGAGACTTAAAATTCCTCATCTGATGTATACATGTTTTCTTATCAGCCAAAGTAAACCACTGCATACTTTTTCAGACCATGTTCCTCAGCGCTTAATAACGTTATCCTTGGCACAAGCCAGTAGTGTTTGAATTAAGAGCCAGTGTGTAAATCCAAACCGAGTCATGCTGAGTTGAAGCTAGACCTGGGTAAGCCTAGACTAGCTCTTTCAGACCACTCAGCAAAGGTGCTCTGGTTTCTTTCCGGAGGAACTATAAGGGCTCATTTCCTGTACATGAGGACTTGGATATCAAGGGGGAGTATTTCTGGAAGCATGTATAGTTCAGCCTGCATTCTTTTTGTAGCGATCACATATCACATAAGACACAGGACTAATTTTCTGTCTCTTCAGATTCATGCAGCTCCATGACCTGAGTTTAACAGAATGTTTTTGATTTGCTTAACCCCCAAATACTGATAGAGAGATTGGGTGGAGAAAAATGGCAAACTCAGTGTCGTGGTTTGTTTGCAATAGCTTTAGAGAGAAACTAGATACAAGATAACTGGAAAATCTCATTTCTAAGTAGAAATTCAAGAAATAAAAACAGGCGAGAGGAAAAAGAGGTAGAAAGAAGAAGAGGCCATGGACAAGTAATGTTTTTTCCACTGAACCTTTACGTTAATCTCTGGTATTTCAGCTTGCAGTATCACTACACCTTTCACAAACAAGAGGAAACCAGGTGGAGTTTGAAGGAGCTGTCTGAAGAAGGCAGGAGAAAAGAGACTGCTCTTTTCAAAGGAGTTCCTGAAAGAGGAGAGATGAGAAAATAAGATGGAACATAGTGAAGGATTACAATTCTTTATCCAATGTCCACTGGTGCAAGCCAGGGCAAATAAAAATCCACCATTCAAACAGCCAGTAGGCATGTAAATCCATACTCTGTGACAGAAACCTAAGGAGAAAGGTAATCGTTTGTGGCACAGCTACAGCGTGGAAGGTGTCTAGCTGAGAAGACATGGCTGCCCACTGAAGTGGATGCCAGACATACTGACTGTTTCAGCTAGTGGAAAAAGGCCTTTAAGGGCAGTCAGAATGACTCAAATACTGTTTAATGCCAGTCTGAAAAAACTGAAGCTTACAGGCCGTAAGGAGTGGCCCAGCTGCAAGCTGCCTCGTATTTCTACTGTTGCCGTGGAAAAACTGTGTGGATGAGGGTGCCACTGGTAAGAATCCTGAATTCTAGCAGGTTAAATCTGCCATTTTTTTGTTACCTGAGCTAGAAATACGTCAATAAGCTCGTGCCTATCTTGATGAGCATACCTGTAGCTATGCCTGCAATTTTGAAGTCAAGAAAAATTTATGCTTGCACCAGTAATAAGTGTAAAAGACATTCTCCAGATGCAAACCCTTCTTATGCCAAAGCCATTTTAAGGCATTCAGAGGGCATGACCCCAGTAAATTCTGCCACTAGAACTTCTGCTGCCTGCTGCAATGGAAGAAGGAGCGGACATTCGACATACCCACATGCTGCATCCCCACGTTTTTCCCAGTACTCACTGCACTGTTTATACTGACATATAGGCAATTTTTCATATGATCTTGCTGCAGATGCTCACTCAGTAACAATTCTAGACAAAAAGACTCATTGTTTTGAGTTCCCAGACAGGTTCAGAAAATGCAAAATGCTCTGAGATACCTTTTGATAAATCCCCTCACTGTTCTGGGCTTCTGCTGTCACTCGTTTCTTCATAATGGGTGTCTCCTTCATTCTGTGGAAGGCTACATGGTTGGAGTAGCTGGCTAACTCTACACTGATTGTAAGAAACAAAACCACAGAGGGGTAGGGATTTAGAGTCTATGTTTTTAATATACCCTCAAATTAGAAGTGTGCTCAGTAATGAGTCTGCAATAGAGCCTAACAGCTAGCAGTAGCCATCACTGACAGAGCAACAGTAGCCCTCAACACAAACAATAAGACAAACTTTAGTGTCATGATGACAAAACCATCTGATTTTTATTCATATTAGTATTCAGATTGTTGATGTCACTGGTGGAGATAGTTGCTGCCATTGACAACATGCCACTGACATCAGCATACATACTGATTCTCTGTAGTTGCCAAGATCAATCGGAATTTCACCTGGTACACACAGCTCCTTAACATGGAAAGAGCCTTTGTGCCAATGGACAAAGATGTGGATAATGAATCATTATGCATTTCCATTTTGTTTTTTCCTGAGACTGATTATTCAAGAATCTGACCCATTGAAAATCTTAAGCTGATTTCAAAAAGACCCTAAAAGTTGTGCCCTCAGTGTTGAGGATGCACTGAAAAGCATAAGGATGATGGAAATTCAAGACTACCATCTGCTGAGGAGCAGAGCTTCAAACAGAACAGTGTATATCGCCAGGGAGATTCAGTGTCTGTGGTGAGCATATTACTGTGGATGTCAGATTCAGCACTGGGTCACCAGATTTTCACTTGAAGATAAAAACCACTCCAGATCCAAAGGACCCAAATGACGCAGAGTATGAGGCCACTACTTGAAGGCAAGTGAGAGTTAGAAGAAGTTTCCTTTCATGCTGACAGACTTTCTAACCTTGTCATTGCAATGCTTCAAAAAAAAATTAATGAAAAGTCAGATGGCCCTCACTCATGTTTTGCTGTTCTTGGAAAGCCTGGTCATAAATCTGTTGGACTAGGTACAAATAAAGATAAAAATAATCCATCAGCAACTGTTACCTATGTCAATAATGAAAGAAAATAAATATGAACACTGTCCACGTTCCAAGAAGACATTTTCTATAAAAAATAAATAGTCATACTGTAGAAGTGAGCTTTTGCAGAAAAGAACAACACGGGGAAAAAGGGCATCACAAAAAATGTTTTGGCCAAGATGAATTTGTAAATAATTTAAGCAAAGATATGCTAATTTATGAAAATAATGTGGTTTCAGTTTTGGCAGTCTCAGTTACGAAGACCATGGAAATTCAGGCAAATGACTCAAATATAGCTTATATTGTGCTGAGAACTTGTTTCTGAAGAACTCTAAGGCTGTGGTTTCAGATTTAATGGGCTCCTCTGTGAAAAATTTATATGACGTAGCAGGCAAACTCTTGACTAATTCAGATTTTGCTTCTTTAGTGTTCTGAAGCACACAGTGCTGCTTCTCTGTTCACTCTAGACAGTTGTAAGGCTGCAGAAACTGTACCAGCCATGATGAATCATTTGCATCCTACCTTGATACTGCAAAAACCTGGAGGAGATAACGTCTAGGTATGTCTGTGAAGACAGGTTCAGGACCAGATGCAAAGGCTCAGAATGAAGGTTTGCAGCAACAAGGAGCAAAACATTGCCAAAAGAAAAAGAAATTACCTTTGTAAACACAGTGGGTAACCACATTATTAAGCAAGAGTTTACCCTCTGGCGTGAAAACCAAAATCAATGCAGCCAATGCTTAAAATCATAACGAGGAAGGGAAGTTGAAACAAGGTTACCAAAGAATATGTCCCAGAGTTCAGAAATTTGGGATGTAGCCAAAATGTTACCAGATTCATCGGTTGATTGTGATTGCATTATTTCCCATAGACATCTAATCTAGCAGAGGAATGCCAACAAGAAAGCAGCAGAAGGTGGAAATGCAAGCAGAGTAGGTTCCTTTGGGTTGTTATTATAGGGGTCTCATGATCCCACCTTCCAAACATTTGCAAAACGATGTCAGGCTCCATCAAAAGAAGCTGAAGAACCAGATTCACAGAAATCAGACACTGAAAGACAGAAGCCCGAAAATGACATATCCAATGCTATGTTAATGCTTACCCAGAAATTAATAAACAAAAATAGAAAAGGTTCTGTCTGTTTGTTTGCAAAGTAGAAACTCAGCCTGGAAATCCAATTGTTGATGAAACAAACCAAAATATATGCAAAACACTAAGGGACATATTGGCCTTTCAGACACAGAGCAATCCTGTGAAGAGACTCTGTCTGGACTGACTAAAACATTCACTGATGAACACAATCTGAGCAGGGAAGACAGCAGCAGCGCACAATTTACTGGCAGTCTGGTGGATACAGTGCTAAAGCTGTGTCTTATGATAGTTAAATACGGCAACCCTAAGTCACTTCTGGCAGAGTCAGGGAGCAGGGAGGATCAGTAGGCTCTTAGCACATGGGACTGCTGACTCTGTGGCTGGATCAAGTGAAGGTACTGTATCAGGACACAGGGTGAATCAGAATCCTTTGGAAAATGTGTATAACAGCTCTATAACAGGGTAGCGCAGCAAGCAAGGAGAGGAAACTTGAGCCTCTTCAGGGAACTGATTGGCAAGGTTTCGTGGGAGGAAGCCCTGGAGGGAAGAAGGGCCCAAGAGAGCTGGTGAGTGTTCAAGGACCTTCTCCTCCAAGCACAGGAGCTGTGCATCCCAGTGAAAAGGATGTTGGGTGAAAACACCAGGAGGCCTGCGTGGATGAACAAGCAGCTCCTGGACAAAGTGAGGTGCAAAAAGGAAGCCTACAGCAGAGAAGTTGTCCAGCAAGTCAGGGATCGGGCTAGATAAGCTAAAGCCTTGACAGAAACCTGGCCAGGGACACCAAAGGCAACAAGAAGGGCTTCTATAGGTACACAGGGGATAAAAGGAAGATCAGGGAAAATGTGGGCCCTCTGCGGCAGGAAACAGGAGAGCTGGTTTCCCAGAACATGGAGAAGGCCATGGTACTCAATGCTTTTTTTGCCTCGGTCTTCACTGGCAAGGACGCAAGCCGCACCCAAGTCACAGAAGGCGAGGTCTGGGGCTGGGAGAACAGAGAGCTGCCCATGATTATAGAGGATCAAGTTCGGGAACAGGTGAGGAACCTGAAGGTGCACAAGTCCATGGGACCTGATGGAATACATCCACAGGTCCTGAAAGAAGTAACAGATGAAGTTGCAAAACCCCTACCCATCATATTCCAGAAGTCGTGGTGGTCTGGTGAAGTTCCCACTGACTGGGAAAAGGGGAAACATAACCCCCATCTTTAAAAAGGAAAAAAAAGAGGACCCAGGGAACTACAGGCCAGTCAGACTCACCTCTGTGCCTGGCAAGATCATGGAGCAGATCCTCCTGGAAACCATGCAAAGGCACATGGAAAACGAGGAGGTGATTGGTGACAGTCAGCATGGCATCACTAAGGGCAGATCGTGCCTGACAAATATGGTGGCTTGTACAATGGGGTCATGACATTGGTGGATAAAGGACGGGCAACCAATGTCATCTACCTGGACTTGTGCAAAGCGTTGAACACCATCCCGCACAACATTAAATTGGAGAGACATGGATTTGATGGATGGACTGCTCGTTGGATTAAAAAACTGGCTTTATGGCCACACTCAGAGAGTGGTGGTCAACGGCTCAATGTCTGAGTGGAGAACAGTGATGAGTGATGTTCCTCAGGGATCGGTATTGGAACCGGTACGGTTCAACATCTTTGTCAGTGACATGGGTGGTGGGATTGAATGCACCCTCAGCAAGTTTGGTGACATCACCAAGCTGTGTGGTGTGGTCAACATGCTGGAGGGAAGGGATGCCATCCAGAGGGACCTGGACAGGCTGGAGAGGTGGGACCGTGGCAACCTCATGGAGTTCAACAAGGCCAAGGGCAAGGGCCTGCACCTGGGTCGGGGCAATCCCAAGCACAAGGACAGGCTGGGCAGGGGATGGATGGAGAGCAGCCCTGAGGAGAATGACCTGGGGGTACTGGGGGATGAAAAGCAGGACATGAGCTGACCATGTGTACTGGCAGCCCAGAAAGCCAACTGTATCCTGGGCTGTATTCAGAGAAGTGTGGCCAGCAAGTGGAGGGAGGGGATTCTTCCCCTCTACTCTGCTTTCATAAGACCTCACCTGCCATACTGCATCCAGCTCTGAAGCCCTCAGCATAAAAAGGGTATCGATATGTTGGAGCGAGTCCAGAGGAGGCCACAAAGATGCTCCAAGGGCTGGAGCACCTCTCCTATGAAGAAAGGCTGAGAGCGTTAGGCTTGTTCAGCCTGGAGAAGAGAAGGCTCTGGGGAGACCTTATTGCAGCCTTCCAGTGCCTGAAGGGGCCTACAGGGAAGCTGGGGGGGTACTTTTTCCAAGGGCCTGTAGTGACAGGACAAGGGGTAACGAGTTTAAATTGAAAGCGGGGAGATTTAGATTGGATATCAGGAAGAAATTCTTCCCGGAGAGGGTGGTGAGGCACTGGGACAGGTTGCCCAGAGAAGCTGTGGATGCCCCATTCCTGGAAGTGTTCCAGGCCAGGCTGGATGAGGCTTGGAGCAACCTGGTCTAGTGGAGGGTGTCCCTGCCCATGGCAGGGGGGTTGTAACTGTATGATCTTTAAGGTCCCTTCCAACCCAAACCATTCTATAATTCTATAATCTCTCTTGCAGTGGATGATTGCCTCTTGAGCAGACATGCCTGTGCTCTTGTAGTGGTTTAATCCCAGCCAGAAACTGAGCACCACACAGCTGCTCACTCACTCCCTAACTCTAGCAGGATGGGGAAGAGAATTGGAAGGATAAAAGTCAGAAAACTTGTGGGTTGAGATAAAGGCAGTTTAATAGGGAAAGCAGAAGCCTCACACGCAAGCAAAGCAAACCAAGGAATTCATTCACCACTTCCCAGCAGCAGGCAGGTGTTTAGCCATCTCCAGAAAAGCAGGGCTCCATCACACATAACAGTTACCTGGGAAGACAAACACCCTTACTCCAAACATCCCCCTATTCCTTCTTCTTCCCCCGGCTTTAAATGCTGAGCATGATGTCATATGGTATGGAATATCCCTTTGGTCAGTTGGGGTCAGCTGTTCCAGCTGTGTCCCCTCCCAACTTCTTCTGCACCCCCTCCAGCCTACTCACTAGTGGGGTGGTGTGAGGAGCAGAAAAGGCCTTGACTCTGTGCAAGCACTGCTCAACAATGATGAAAACATCCCTGTGTTATCAAGACTGTTTTCAATGCAAGTCCAAAACATAGCTCCGTACAAGCTACTATGAAGAAATTTAACACTATCCCAGCCAAAACCAGCACAACTCTACTTCTTGGATAGTGATGAGTTCATGAATAAGTAAGGCAGAAATTAAAACGTGATTGGACTTAGTTATTTGGTTGGTTCCCCCAGTCTTGCTCCCTTATGGGGAACAAAGTCAAATTTCTCAAGAAATTTTTTTTCTAGACATTTCTTTATTTAAGCTACTACCCTGAGTAGCAATGTGGGCTACTACTAATGTACTGTCTTGTTACAAGATAGTCAACTAACAGGAAATAAAGATGCACAGGAAAATTCATATCTTTAGCTCAGCACAAAGGTGATGCAAAATTATCTTATATGCTGTACTTCCCACAAATTCAGTGTGTCTAATTTTAAAGGTAATGAATACATTTGCTTTCAACACTTATTACATGAATTAAGATGTTTACATTCAGAAATACTCTAATGGAAATGCCATTTAATAAAGAAATATTTACATTATAACCATCATGAGTTGTTCACAAACATTCTAACCCATGTTACTGAATTTATGTGGGTTCTGAGTATCAAAATAATTCAGAAACTCAAATTACTTTTCACTATTTCTTTCACCTCTGTATTTCTTACTGATAGATTTTTTTTCTACATTTCTTCCAGCTTGGACAATGAAGAGCAGTCTGAGTTGTGTTTGAAGTCTTCTCCCCTTTACTAATGACCTAGCAGGCAGCAGCTCTTCACCCCTTGTAATTGTTCCATTTGGCAGCCTCTTACAGAATCCAGCCATGCAGAATGTAAGCGTCCAGCAGCAGGATGGAAGTAGAGGCCTGAGATGCGTCTGCTACATCATGCTCACACAGGCACATGTGTGTGCACAGTCTCTTCAGTTCCCCTTTAAAATAATTCCCCTTATCAGTACATCTAGTATACCACACCTGTATACTGCTTCTGGTGTGTAACACCCCTCTGTCGTGTTTCTGGTTTTCTGCAGCTTCACAAACTGTCATCAGTAGCGGTGGAGAGGGATACAAGGGAGGAGAAATTTTACAAGCAGTGCTGAACTACAAGAAGGAAAGGCAGTTTGGAGAGGCTGTAGGCAACTCTAGTTGCCAGTCTTGAACTGGCTGCTCAATAACTTGTGAGCAGGGCCTGTCGTGTCCATACCAGCAGCATGATGCCAGCCAAGCACTCAGCAGAGCTCCGTCATCTCAGACTCATTTATACACCAGTCATTTGGTGGAGCTGATATTAGTGGTACTACTTCTGCTTGGCAAACTTATGAATTATGCAAAATAGCTGGGGAAATCTGTTTGACAAAATGTTGCTCACAAAACCTACCGTTTGCCTGCCTGCTTGAAGTAAATTTTGTGTGTTCTTGACTGCCTCCACCCCAGAGTTTCTGTCCTTCATGAGGACTTTTCTTTCTTCAGGCAGAGTTTGGTCCAGTGCAGGTGGGCCTAAGGTTTTTACCTGGAGTTTTCACTGTTCTTGGAGTCAAGCCCAGGAGGTACTGAGTCATTACCAGGTTTGTTTCTCTACTGTACACACTGAATGCGATACAGCTTGATTCTCCCTCCGTTTGTTCGGTGAATGGAAGAAGTGGGAGCATCCAAGGAAAGGCAAGCTCCTTGCGCTCTGGAGCAACTCAGGGTTTGCAGCAAACCAGCCCATCACTCATGCGCTCCAGCCAGCCCTTGTCCCCCAGCAAGCACTATGTTTTTAGCGTTCCCCAGACTTCACTCTTTATCCACCTGAAAGCATCTGCAAGTTTGAGACTGGTGTCTACACAACCAAGATCTTTTGTTCTATGACATGTAGTCTGTTCTTTGGAAATCTGCATAGTCACATGAGAAAAATCAGAGAGATTCAGGAAGAACATGTTGTGACACAAATTTAGGGACTGGAGGTTAAGTGATTTAATATAATGTGGAAAATAAAGAAAATTGTATATTATTGAAATTTTTAGATAATACCAATAAAAAAAAGACAAAAATTATCACTAAGGGCATAGACTATGGCCCAGAAAAAAAATTAAATTTATAACATAAGGAGAGATTTCCTGCATTATCAGGAGATACAGAATAATATACTATTTATAAAATAATTTATAATACCAGGAAAGATGGAATTTAGAGAAATGAAAGGCAGCTGTAAAAAAAAAAAAGAAATTTAAATACAAATACACAGTGGAAAGCAGAACCAGGAAAACAGCACCAAAAGAGACCAGGGAGTGGCAATGAAGATCAAGTGAGATGTGTTTTCAATGCACTTTCATACAGAAGCAGAGAGACTATGGGGAAATATGTTAAGGCCTGACTTAACAAAATACCAAGGTACCATAGCCCTCAGTTCGACAGCCCCATAAGATTGAACAGCAAATCTAGTCCAAGAAGCTACTCTAATAGAAAAATACTGAAATCATGGAGCAAATTTAAAAGAGAGAAAATAGATAATAGTCTACAAGATGTGATTTTTTTAATAACTGTATCTATGTGCGTTACAAGATTTCACGTGAATGGACATGTAGCATGATGTCTGCTTGTGCAAGTGATCTTGAAATGTTAAAGCAAGAAGGGAATTTATTTAGAAATGTACTAGAAAGCATAACAAAAATAACAGGGGTAAATACCAGTAAGTAATCACTGTCCTTCACCAGGATTTATAACTGTGTATTTCATAGCTGATCCTGGCCAGTCGTTTGTGTTACTTTGTGAGTGCTTACACAGCCAGTAGATATACAGTAAGATTCACAGATTCACAGAGTGGTGGGGGTTGGAAGGGACCTCTAGAGATCATCTAGTCCAACCCCCCTGCCAGAGCAGGATCCCCTAGAGCAGATCACACAGGAACAAGCCCAGGCAGCTTTGGAAAGTCTCCAGGGAAGGAGACTCCCCCCTCTCTGGGCAGCCTGTCCCAGGGCTCTGTCACCCTCACAGGGAAGAAGGGTTTCCTCATGTTCAGGCTGAACCTTCTGGTTTCCAGTTGATGGCCATTGCCCCTCGTCCTGTCACTGGACACCCCTGAGAAGAGCCTGGCCTCATCCCCCTGACACCCACCCTTTAGATATTGATAAGCATTGATCAGATCCCCCTCAGCCTCCTCTTCTCCCAGCTGAACAGCCCCAGCTCTCTCAGCCTTTCCCCATATGGAAGGTGCTCCAGGCCCTTCCCCATCTCAGTGGCCCTCCGCTGGGCCCCCTCCAGTAGCTCCTTGTCCTGGAGCTGAGGAGCCCAGAGCTGGACACAGCACTCTAGGGGAGGCCTCCCCAGCACAGAGTAGAGGGGGAGGATAACTTCCTTCGCCCTGCTGGCCACGCTCTTCTTAACGCATCCCAGGATGCCATTGACCTTCTTGCCCGCGAGGGCACACTGTTGTCTCATGGTCACCCTGTTGTCCACCAGGACTCCAAGGTCCTTTTCCCCAGAGCTGCCCTCCAACAAAACAGCCCCCAACCTGTACTGGAACATGGGGTTGTTCCTCCCCAGATGCACGTGTCCTTATTACCCTTATTGAACTGCATTCAGTTTCTCCCTGCCCAGCTCTCCAGCCTGTCCAGGTCATGCTGGATGGCAGCACAAATCTAAAGTTACAAAGGCCAGTGAATTGAGAACTTGCGCCGTTCTGTTCCTGGCAGCCTACTGAATGCATTTTTGCCCACGTTCGATCGTGTTTGCACTTGCACTAAATCTGGAATGATTCCATTGAGTTCAGTAAACAACCTAAACCCTCTGCACTCTGACGGGCTCCTAGGACTGTAGCGGGGAGACAGCACTGTATCTTCCCAGATGGCTTAGCTCCCTGCATGGGCAGATTTTGCCAATTCAATATTTCTCATCAGGAAACAGGCATGGCTTGTGCCAGTAGTCATGCTGTATTTTCTACCACTGAAGGCTCTCAGAGAGTATCCTGCCCCATGAACTAAGTAAATTATTTTGTCCAACACAGCTTCCCCATGCTTAATCTGGTGAAGCCCAACATCAGACACTTTCCATGTGTTCATGAGATAGAATGATAGAAAGAAAATATATCAAATAACAAAATCCGTTTCACAGTGAACAGGAAAACTTTCATGGAGAAAAGCACTCTGCACAGCTGGAGGACCACACAGATCAACCTCATTTGCCAGAGTATAGTGATGATCTCATTTCAGTGCATGATGTAGTTAAAAAGGGAGGTCTAGTTAAAGCTTGCTTTGGATGGAGAAATAGTATCAAAAGCAGGGAGAAGTGGAAGGATTGGTTTACTCTGTGGCTGTCATCTTAACAGAGCTAGGAGACAGCCTTAGATTGTATGTTATTTCCTTTGGAAACATTACCTTCTGTTTCCTTCCAAATGGACAAGTAAGAGCTGTCAAGAGCCTGTGAAAACATCCAGTTGGAGAAGTTAGAAAAAGACACAACAATCACAAAATCAGTATTGGAGGCAAAGGGAACCAAACTGATTTTTATATCTGGTAACAGGACATCAAATTCCTGCAGGTAAGTATGAATAGGTTCTCTGTGGGAGTCCGTAGATCTCACACAGGGCAAGCACAGACTTTCCCATTGCTGCCATCAGCTGATGTAAGGTCTTTCACGGCGTCGTACTGTGCTTGCACTTGTGCTTATGGCAGGAGCTGCTACGTGTGCCACTGACAGAATGGAAAACTTGATGTTGAACATCTAAACCAAAATTATTGCTCCTGGACTCTGAGGAAATAAAGGTCTTGAAATGAATATGTTGTTTTTCTCTGTGACTAGGTAAAAAGGTGCTGTTAATAGCACACCATGCGGGGTGTAGTATTTCTGCCATCTCTGTCTACCCACATTTTAAAGTTCCCTGCACAAGCAAGGTCTGGAGTCTGAACTGATTGCTCTTATCAGGTGGAGATGGAATTTTCCTCACTGATTTTAGGCATCCTTGTGAACAGACAGGTAGGGAACACAGCTGGTAGCCAAGGCAGGTAAAAGAGATGATGTTTAGTAATTTTCTAGAATTAAAAAAGCAAGAGATTGTCAATATCTGCCTTTGTGATTTTTTTTTTTACCAGTTCAGCATTCTGCTTTCAATGATTTATCTTGCCACCTGAATTCTTTCCCCCCTGCTTGCCTAATTTTTTTTCTTCCAGCTAATCTCAGAAATTTTGAATATCCAGTATTGTTAAAATTCTGTGTCCACAGAAGCCAGCAAAAGGAATTTTAATATTTACTGATGTCAGTGAATGGAGACCTTGCTCAGACTGCCTTACGGCACATAAACTGGGGAGGACTGGGAGGGTGCCTGTTACCTTATTCACTCTGTTGGAAAAGAGTGCTCAGCCAGATTATCATCAAGCCATATATCTCTAGAGTTGACTGTTTGTCTCCAGGTGAAGCTTCAGGGACTCAATACACCAAAACTGTTTCCCAGGGCACGTGGTCAGTTTAATTTTGCATTGTAAAATAGAATTAATTTCTAAACACTTGCAGCCAAATCTTCAGTGTAGGTATAAATCAGCTGGTAGACTGTTACCGTGAGTGCTGGGGGATTTATTTGTGTGCCTCAGTTGTAGCAGCAGCAAGCCTGAATTTGAAAGTCCCAGCTGAGTTCCATCCATTACAGTGGTGCTTTAAACAGATCAGTCTAACTCCCTGTCCTCAACTAGCCAGAAGACTCCTTTGTAACGTAAATGATTTCCAGGTTTCAGTTTCCCACTGAGGATATTATTTCAGATTATATTTCCCCAAGTATGTTAGCATGCATTTTCCAAGTTGAATCCTGTTTTATTTTCGGCCCACATTTCAAATGCCTCTGTGTTATTTCTCTGTCATCTTTCATTTGCAGTTCTTCATCTTATATTTTCTTAAACTTTAGTTTGTATATAAATGGATTTAAAATATTACTGCACACCTTCCCAAGTTTAGCATGTTCTCAGCTAACACTCCTTTCTGTTTGTAGGCATAGAATCAAAGATGATACATTTACAGGAGACCTGAAGAGGTCTATTCCCCTGCTCCGCCACAGCATCTGCACTACCTAAATTGTTCCTAGCCGACACTGACCTGGCTCTTGCTTAAAAGTCTCCAAAACTGAAAATTCCATTATTTCTCTAGGCAATGTATTCTGTCCTATTCTATTAACCAGCCTTACCAATAGAAAAAGTGTTGCAGTGTTTAGTTTAACTTTCCTCTGAAAGACTTGCAACGGCTGAATAATCACTGTGATCTTTCATCTTAACCCGCTTTTATTTGTGTCTTCTTTTAGGTTGACCTGAAATCCGTGCCACTGAAATATATGCTTCTGAATAATTTTCAGTGAGAGTGAAAGAAAGGAATATTACCCATTCCTTAACAGTCTCATTATTACATTTGTTTGTTTGTTTGTTTACCAGATTTTGCTCGAGAATGGTCCATAACAAAACAGAATTTCAGAAGAGATCTCAAGGAAACTCTTGGACTAGCCATTTGAAAGCATTTAACAGCACAGCAACTGCAATAGCTAACAGCCACATGAAGACATGATAGGAAACATTTTATGCAAAAGACACAGTGAGAACTGATTCTAAGAAATCTCAGTTGTATCTGGCAGTGTGGTAGTTGTAGGTCAATTCTTGGATTCCTGTTTTAAAGCAGCAGTTCACTGCCGGTGAAGGAAGTCAGCCTGACAGACACAGTGACTTCAGCCTACAGGCCTCTGGACCAAATACCTTATGGTAAACCGAGTGGGGTTTACATTCATCTGACTATTCCTCTAGACCCCTCGGTGAGGGGCACAAGTGGACTGATAAATTCATTATTAATGCCCTCGTGCCGTTTCCTTCATGGTCTTCTGATCCCAGACCACTATGAAGAATGAAAAATATTTTTTGTCTGCAGCCGTTGGCCACGGAGCGCGTTACTGCACCCATCTTTTCACTTAATGAGACCCATTGAAGAGCCACTAGTAGCATATAGTAACTATAGGCCTCAGCTGGATCTCATCCAGTCTCCTGCAGACCAGTTCAACACTTGGAGAGACAGGGAAATCTTTCCATTGACTTTAAAAAGCATTAGCCTGGGCCGTCTCCATAGCCTTCACCTTCTATGACAATATTCTGAGCTACGTAGCTGTTACTTGTAACCTTTTAAAGTCTATCACTTACCCACAAGGAAAGCTAAAGAATTCCTCTAAAACTGCCCGAAAATTATGTTTTCATTTCGTCTTAACCTATAAATATTTCACACTGGTGCGTTGCTGAGGGCAGTCGGGCCCCAAACACACCGGAAGGTTTTAGCGGGATTACATTAGCACAGGTCAAAGATGACACCCTGGAGGACTGGGTCATGCTGGCATAACGGTGCGCTGGGCTTACAGTTATGCTGGGTCTTTAAAGCGAGATGCCACTGCCTTTAGCCAGGTGACCTGCAGATTCAGACTACAAAATGCCCTTTTAGGGGTTCACGAACAGGGAAGCAGGGTTGGCAGAAAGCCAGCAAAAGGCAGGATGGTATTAGTGCTAGTTCTCTTCCTGGGGTCAAAGGAAAGCTTTGCTTAGCATGTTCACCCATTTCACTGGTTGGCCCACTTCCAAAGCTCTCTCTTTTGAGGAGGACAGTGGAAGGGACAGTGGGAAACTGCACGCATCAGCTGATCTCAAAATCACCAGTGACTGCCTATGTTCAATTTCTCTTTTATTATTTGTTTACTCCCTTTGCTCACTTTCTGCATTCCAGGCTGTTCTTTCTCCCTCTCTTTTCTGCTCCTTCACATTCTTACACTCATCTCTCTTTTGCACTCTTCCACCAGGTGAGTTTTTATAGTTTATTTATTTACATGTTATTATTTCAATTGCACCAGCAGGCCCCAGTGAAGACTGAATTCCCACTGTACAATTCAAATACCTAGCAAAAGACAGTCCTCATCCTGAAGAGTTTATACCTTTAGTGGGCAAGAAAAGAGAAGCAAAATGAGTTTCCCAAGGTCCTACTGCAGGTCAGTGGCACAGCAGAAATGAGTGCTGGTCTCAGCTTGGTCTCTTGAGTCTCAGCCTGGTCCCTGTCTGTTATATCTATTACTTTTCTTCCTCTCTCTCTCTCTCTAAGTACACATTTTGTTCCTGGCAGTCTTGATCATCTGCCCATGCAGGACCAACCTGAGGAATGGTAGGCAGAGTTTTTGCCTGATTGTTGTATGGATGTTGTCTTCCCATACCTTTTCCCAGAACTTTGTCCCCAGAGTTGAGGCATGACCTGGGATTTGCATATAAAAGTGCTGTGCTGTGTCTGAAATTCCATCTACTTTTGCTCCAAAGCCTTGACACGCTTGGGGCACTGTATGGGCAAAGTTGAGCCTGTTCTCAAAGCCAAACATGTTTGCTGCTTTTCAAGTGTGGTCCTAAGCTTGTAGCTCTCCCTGGAGGAGGAGAGACTGAATGCTTTCTGCTCATTAAGGTGTGCTATTTACATCCATGCCCAGAGAACTTGTGGATGCCCCATCCCTGGATGTGCCCAGAGAAGCTGTGGATGCCCCATCCCTGGAAGTGTCCAAGGCCAGGCTGGATGAGGCTTGGAGCGACCTGGTCTAGTGGAGGGTGTCCCTGCCCATGGCAGGGGGGTTGGAACTGGATGGTCTCTAAGGTCCCTGCCAACCCAAACCATTCTGTGATTCCGTGATACCTTGGGTTCAGCTTGCTTAATCACAGAGTAGACACTCTGAGCCCTCGTTACAGCCAGTCTTAGAGGATAGAAAGACACTGAGCCTGGCCTGCTTAACCCTGCTCCTCCCCTCACCATACAGCTATAACACCAGCCATTCCGCCACTTACTACAGCAACGGGGAGAACTCGGAAACTAGCACATTTCTAGAATAAATTGCTTCAGAGCTGTGTTTCCCTTCAAGAATGAGGGATGAAGTTATCTTCTTAACCTCTTTCACCTCGTCTTTTCCACCTTTGCCACCTCAGCTTTTGGTGGAAACTCTGTAAGGGTACTTCCAAGAGCTCATATGTGGAATAACCAAGAAAGTCCATGCAAAAAAGCATCTTTATAAGAGTAAATCTGAGAGATTTTCCCCTTTCTCCCCTTCTTTTTCCTAAATACTCTCCTCACTGGATCTAGACATAGGGTATTATCACTTCAACAGTCACCAGGTTAAAAAAAAGCCTGTATTTTCAGGCACTTGAACAAGTGCTTGTTCAAATGTTCCTTTTCCAGCCCTGTGGAAAGAAAGCTGAGTTTATAATCAGTAACTTTGTCAAAGTCAGTCTGGGCTGTATTAGCATCTAAGAAAGCAAAACAAAGAAAAACCCCAAACCCCGCACACAAGCTTATTTGAGTGGCAAACAGAAGGCATAAAATTAAGAAAGAATCTCCGTGGACGGTTTCCTCTCCACAGAAAATCCTGAGCTTGGAGACACTTTGACAAGCCAAATGCTGGGGTTGTGTGATTATAGGTGCTGCTGACAGTAGATTTATTCTGTGGGTCTCTTCAGAGATTATCTCCAGTTCCGTGGTTTTGTATTCTGATGCAGGGCCCGTTTTGTATTTCGATTGCGTATGTGTTGCAGATATTCATTAGGTTTTCAGAAGGATATTCCATAGCTGTAAGCCTTTTAAATCACATACAATGTGTTTCTTATTTCCCTATGGCATTCTGCTTGCATCTGCTTGGTATGTGGAACGTCCAGGCCAGCCGCATTTCAGTGGACCGTTTGTCTCTCAGTGATGGAGCACGTGGCTGATAATACAGGGACATGTAAGCATTCATGGTGCTTTCTTTTGAAAGCACGTGCCTAGTGTTTAACACAGTCAATACTTTTAGGGACAAAAACAAGACAGAATTGTCCTCTGTACCCAAGAAGACGGGAAAATATTGGAGCATTTGTGCTTGCGGAAACTTTGCTTTTAAGGTTCATAGAAAATAGAATCGAAATTCCTCCTCCTAAGGCAACGATGGGGATTTGCAAAGAATGTTGATTATGTTTGCTAGTTTATTTGCTAGAAAAAAACCTGGAACTGTCTCAGTGGCTACAGATTCAGTGCATTCCTGCTTCACAATGACATAGTTTACTGAGGGCTGCAGCAGGCGAGCAAGGCAAAGCCTGAGGAGAGAAATGCTGCAAGAATGCCTGAGAGAGAAAATCCTCCTGTTCTCCCTTTTTTCCCTTTCTGCACTCGTTGCAAAGGAGCAAGGAGAAAAGCCTAAGACATGGGCTGGGACTCTTTAAATTCCTCAAACAGCATGCAGCTGCCTAAATGCCCTTGCCTCTACCAAGTGTTTTCCCACAGGTCACTGAGCATCTGAGCATCTGCTGCTGCGTAGATGTACTTCAGTCCTTCGCCTGACCAGGGTGAGTGCACTGAACCCTAGTTAGGCTCTGTTAGTCTTCACAGGAGCTCTCCATGTAGTTCAGCTGCAGAGCTGAATCTAATCAATGTTTTCAGAGCACACTTCCTAGGCGAGGCTCCACACACGCAAGTTCAGAAAACAAGTTTCTTTCCTTACCTCGTGCTGGGCACTTCCATGAAACAGTTAACATCTCTCTTCAGCCCAAGCGCATGTGTATTCCTGTGTCCAGAGCAGATGGTGAATGCTCAGGTCAACAACTTCAGGAGAAGGGACTAAGACACAGATATCTCTGTGACTGGTGGTTCAGCTCAAAGGCGGTAATCATAGCACACAGAGGGGGGAATACTTCTGAACCTTGCATCAGCTGTTCCTCTTGTAAAAGGCTGTACCCTGCAATCAGGAGCTTTCTTGGCTCAAACACAAAGGTCCCGAAGAGAGTTCATTGGTGAGAAACCCCACCAGGGATAGACTCTCCCATAGAATACTAACATTATGCCATCTCGTATTTACTGGTGGCTACATAGGTGTCTCCACAAGTTTTTTGGGATGCTGTGTTTTGGTATGCCTGATTCTCTACGTGTCTTATTTTCTGGGTGTCTTGCTTGATCAAGAACTCTGAATTCCACTGAACTCTTCACATGCCTAAAAGTTATGAATCCTTTCATGGGCCTAGCACAGAAAGCTTCCTCATGGGACTAGGTAGACCTGCTAGAAGGTCTCCCTCCACAGGGTTATTGGGACAGCTGTTCTCCCTGCCTTCCCTTTTCAGCAGTTTCCAGTTCTATGAAAAAAGGATGCTGGGTGTGCATTTTGCTGTGTCTATAATGAAGACATTTAGTGAGACAAAGTCTCAGCTGCTTTAAGCCGTAATGCTTCATAAAAATTGTGCCAGTTCATATTCACTAAAGAACTGCCATGGTTTTAGTCTTTTTACTGCTTATTAATGTTATGCAAAGATTTAAAAATCCCAATATTGTGCTTTTTAATGGAGAAAACTGCAGTGTTTTAGTAACTCAGAACCTTAACAAGACATAACTGTACCCATTTTGCTTCCCCACTTAAAATTTTGCACGGCATGACGGAGCAGGAGGCGCCATCAAATGGGCTCAGTATCCCCTTTCACAAATAAAGCGTGTACAAAGTGTGTCAGCATTTCAACTGGGGCCCTTCTCCTGAAGGCCGTTAATTAGTGCAGAACGCAGACTTCAGTTCTTTTGCCAGGGTAGATGAAAATGATTTTGGAAGACAGCCCAGACAGAGGAATTTGTCATAGGTTAGAACTGTTCCAACTCTAAGAACCAAGTGTACAGCTTATGCAAATCACTTTGCTAAACACAGATTCTGTGTTAATTTTTTTAAGGCTTTTTCTTTGACTAGCAGCAAGCGCTCTCTTGCCAGATCTTGTCTGAAATCAAAAAGAAGTGATTCCTTCTCTGCACCCAAAAAAAGAAAAATGTTTCTAGTCTAAAACATGTCGAGAAAGAGCTGGGATGTAAGAATAAGGCAAATGTTCGTAGGAAGTAGAAATGGAAAAGCCCGATGACATCACCGCTCCATCTGCCCAGGGCCATCAGATTCCTCAGTACAATGTGCTCCACAGTACATTGAAGATGAGGCTGGAAGAAGCACTGAGCAGTGTCTCAGGCTGCACTGCAGAAATGGCTCTACAAACTGAATGTCAAGACTATTTTCCTGGTAACTGGCAGGTGCCGTCACCATTCTCTCCAACAGACCTATTCACAGCACATAGAGCTGAACGCAGGTAGGCCTGGCATCTGTTTCAGTTTATTAATGCTGAATTTTGTCAACTGTTTTCAAGTTGGTAAGTTTTTCAAAGAGAAACATTAGAAATATTGGCAAAATCGGCAAGAAGGCAAAGCCTTCCTGAATTCAGTTTCACATTTTAAGTTTTCCAAATCTGGGTACACATATCAGAGACGAGACCCAGGTCCAACAGCAAGGCCTCATGGAACGTGTTCAACCACACAACTATTATGCCTCTTTTTAGAAGTTCCTGAAAATGACACAAAACGGCGATGCTTCGCAGGGATTAGCAACCACTGGTGTTCAAATCAGTACAGATCACAGTGTGATCATTTGCAGCAGAAAGTTTCTGCTCACTGTCTTTAGGTGACACATTGGATCAGAGTTGAGTGACTTTGTCACCCCAGAGTACAAAAACCTCATCGGAGTAATTTTGGTTTGATGTTTCCATCATACTACATTAAAAACTGCTTTTGAACCTTAAGGGGGAATAATTTCATGTTGGATCCATGCAAAAACTAAATCGTCCTGTCCTGGATAAATCTGGAGATTCAAATGGGAAATTGTTCTCAAAATATAACAGGTGTTTATATTTAGTGTGTAATGTATGAGTCACCTATCATCAGGATTTAAGTATGTCTTAATTTATTATAAGCCATAAAATAAATATATCGACTACAACACGTACAAAATTTTAATATACCTATATTATGATCTTCGAGAGACAAAGCTTTTACAATTCCATATGAATTATACGTACCTTTTTATGATTCTTTTTACACAAATATTTGTTATTTTCCTAAAAAAATAGGGATATGACACAAACATAGATGGTGCTTAACACATTCTTCTACTTTTACATTACAGGCTTGTAAATCTGATGACTACGGTAATTTCGAGTTGCAAGGTTATATTTTAGATTCAAATTGTTGAAAAAAGAAAAGCTTGCTTTGCCACTGTGGCTCTCTATTCCTGCAGTCCTTTACTTACTGAAATGTCTTGCTCTTAGGTCTACCGGAGGCGTTTGGTGTTTGGTTAGGTTGTCACAGACCTGTCTCTGTTTCCTGCTCCGAATCTGGCTTAAGGAAATGCTTAAGGAAACGCTTCCACCTTTCATTGCTGCTCTTTTCCATTCCACTCCTTTTCTGTCTTCTCCATTTAAACTCCTTGGCCTCCAGTGCAGACAAAAATCCCGTTTATACCGGACCTGGACAATAGGGCTCAAATCATACTGGCCCTTTGTGTGGCTACCATAAAGCTAATCAACACCATCATTAATCTTTTTAGTCTCAACAACGAACTGTACAGAAGTTTACTTGCCTGGAATTTCGGCTTCATTTCAGTATTGCCTGAGAAACGGTTCCCTATCAGTAAACACCAAGTTTTTAAGCTCGCCGAGAAGCAACAGCAGCCGGCTGCACTCGGTGCCCTGCGCTGCGGGCTGTTGCGGGCTGTTGCGGGCTGTTGCGCAGCCAGCGGACGTGGCCGCATCCCGAAAGCCGGGAGCGTGGCTGCCTTACCCTGTGTGCCGGGCTGGCCAAAGCCCGGCCGGTGAGGAGAACGTGGGAAAACAGCGGGGCTGGTTGTGAGCTCCCCTGCAGGGAGCAGGAGTGAGGGGGAGCGAGGGCAGGAGGGCAGCAGAGAGCCGCCACGGCGCGTGGAGCCGCTCCCCGGGCCCCCCACCGCCGCTAACGGAGCATCCGTCACCCGGGTAGAGTCCAGGACCGCAGGGCTTGGGGAAATCAAGCCTAAACCCAACCGAAGTGTAGCTGGAAAGAAAAAATCAGGCCAAACTGGGAATATTTGGTATGTTTATCGGTGGTTGCAATGACAAAATTCCCACCAGAGGGAGCAAGTACTTCCCTTAATGAAAAAATTAAATACAATTCTATAAAAGAGGCACCGAGTTCAGCGAGGAGAAACTGGGTAAAGGCTTCAGGCTTCGCAGCCTGGCTGGGTCAGTAGGAGCCACAAAGCGACGATACTGGTGTGTGTAACGCCAGGATAAATGCAAAAAACATATAGTATTCCTTTTAAAAATTTAAATTATTTCAGAAATATGTTTGTTCCTTGGCTGTTTTTAAAACAATTTCTTTTTTTTCTTGTTTAATCCACAGAATTTTTTTGGGAGAGGACTGAGTTCAGTGAAAGGAGAAGACAGCGCTGGCTCTGAAGCAGAGATACTGCTACTGAAAGTGGGATTGTCACCACAAGCAGTATGCCATAAACACATCAAGGCTTCAGCAAAACATCACCAGTTGAGGTCAAACCTTAGACTTACTCATGGTCAGAAAATACGTTTTTAAAGTTGATGCCTTTACACTAGATGCTGGTTAGCATTTAAAGCTCTATTAATTAACAACTACTAACTATTGCAAGGGTTTGGTTTGCTTGTTCGTTTTTTTCTCCAGTCCAACACCAGCAAGATTTCAGAAAAGCAGTTTTTATACTTTTGTGAAGGCAGTGGGAGGAGAAAGAGCTTTATTCGGGTTTAGTCATATCTCTGCAACAGGGCTTTAAAGGAATATGGTCTCAGTTTCTCTACTTCCCATGATGTTTTCTACCAGAAGGGTCAAGTATTTCCTTCTTTCATGCTTCATCATTCACAGATCATCAGAGATCTTAAGCAAAAACTCCAGTTACATCAGCGAGGCCACGTTCTGTCTCAGGGTCCTGTTAGTGCAACTTGTGAACTTGCCCCATCCTTTACTGCATTTAAACCATTTCAGCTGACTGAACTTAGAGGCATTTTGGACAAAGAAAACAGGTACTGACTGCTGATGGAGACTGAGAAAAAGAAAAAAAGACATCAGTTGCTGCCTTTTGCAAAGGAAGCATGTTGGTCAGAAAATAAGCTGCATTCCCAGTAGGATCTTTGAAGTCGGCACAAAGCATTTCGAGGAATTATGCATGTTTCCTTCCATGACAATTCAATGCGTTTCTCTGTCTCCCCCTCCCACCTGCCCAAATCTTTAGCTTCAGTTCGACAGAGTGGCTGAGAACAGCCGCTGACATCCTTCCCCAGACATATAAATGTAAAACAAAAACCCTGAGGCCCAATTTTATGTGTCATTTGTATCAACGCTCATGAGCTGTGATGTCTGAACACAATCCTGCCCCCTCCTGTGCCAGGACTGCACAGTTATTATTGTTCCCGCTGTTTTGTCCTCCAGCGGTGCCCCCAGGATCCCCTGCACTGAGCGTAGAGAGGCAGGGAGCAAAGCCCAGCCCAGGACATGCATTGCTTGCAAATCGGTTGAGCAGACGCACAAGAGGGAGGTGATATTTGGTTTTTCTATTTTGCAGTCAAAGAAACAAGACCGAGGGGCAGTGGCACTGAAGGCACCCAGAAAGCCTCTGGCAGAGCCAGGAGATAAGCCCAGAGCTTTTAGGTCCCAGATGAGTCTGCTGGCCCAAGGAGTCACTAGTGTCTCCCAGAACAGCTCCTGCCTCTCCAGTGTACGGCTGCAACTCCGTTAGCCTGGCAGCCCCAGGCTTGGCAGGTAGACAATTCTGTGGGAGGTCGGCTGCGACATGAGATTCTTCACAGCAGCTGCCAGCCACTTCTGGCAGCTCCCTGGGATTCCCTCAGCCCGGTCGAGGTAAGCAAGGGCAGGTATCTGCTCAAGGGCTGCAGCAGGACTAGTCCTTGGGGGGAGCAGCCGCCTGGTCCCTCACATCCTCAAGGAGAGCATGGCTATGTCTTCACTTCCTAACCAGGTCAAGTCAGCTGCCATCTGCCACCAGTTTGTATGGTGTGATCAGGCTTTCCAACTCAACCTGAGCAGGTGGCTGCCCTCCTTTCCTGCCCCCACTTGTCAGGGCTGTCTGCAAGCCGCTGTTGACAGCGAGCACTCCTTCTTTCCCCCTTCGCAACTCCTGCACCTTCCCTGGGGCTATCTCACCTCTCTTCATCACCAGTCCTCCTTTTCATTTGACCCGTAACCCCTTCTGTGTAGCACACTGGCACTTTGGGCACTGTGGTGATTACTTTCTGTGCCCACTGATGTGACTGGAGGGAGTGCAGACCCACTGCCTTGTGCTCCTTGCCTTTTCCATGACTGCAAGCTCTCCGTTGCTGGGGTGAGAGCATTCCTCACTGCACTTGCTTACATCTGTGCCTCCATCTCTGCTCTGGTCTCATTTTACAACATATAAACTATGCCTTCCCCCTTTATTTCATTTTCTTTTCTGCTCTTCTTCAACTTTCTGCCTGTGCGTATCTGATACTTGTATTGGTCTCCTGTATTTTCTATTTATGATCTATGTACAGTTTAATTCCTATTATGTCTATTTGGTTCCTGTATAAAGCGAAGTTTATTGTTGGGGCTGATCCAAAACTGGAAGGAAAATGTAATTGCTTTTTTTTCTCCCCATCAAAATTTGAGGTTTCACATTCAGCTCTCTGAGTGGGTGAGAGTTTTGCTATTTTCAGAAACATTTTAGTCAAAACTTCCAACTCTGTTGTCCAAAAAAATCTGATATCATGCTGAAAGTTTTCTCTGAAGCTTTGAGTTCCAGCCAGCTCTTCTCTACTGCTGCAGTTCTACCATAATGTCACTTTGTGGCCATCTTCTAATAAATAGCTGCCATTTTTTGTGGGGAAAACAGTCCATTCTCTTTTAAAAGATTGCCTGCCCTGCAGAATCCATCTCACACCATAAGGTGCCTAAAAGAAACCAGAAAGATGCCCCAGGTTCCACAGACCCCAGTTTTGAAGGGAATTTCAAGACTGGTAAACTCTGTCAACGGGCAGAGCAAGGCTCCTTGCAAGCAGCGTGTATTCTGTTTCCTGTGTTAGTGATGCACATTTAGCACAGGAAGAACACTTTGAAATGTCATCATTAGCAGCACTCAAAAGATGAAGCAGGACTTCTCGGGAAGTAACAACAGCAAAAGCAGCACAAGTTTGGAGAGGTTTTGCAGCTTATATCATGGGTAAAACCTGCTTTTCTGCTGTATTCTTAACTTTGCTGCTTTACAGGGTGGCTGAGGTACCCAGAAAACAGTCTGGGAAGACATGTCCCGGTACACTCAGGGGTATACCACAATGGGCTCAGGAGGTTTGGTTACCTCAGGGCTTTGAACTTCATCCCTGCATCTCCCTGGCCTGTGTTGCAGCTCTGCCGCCCGTGGTTCAGATGGGCGTCCCACACAGCAGGCAGACAAAATGATGTTAGTGGTAGATGTCAAACACACAGGCATTGCACAGTGGATCATTTTAAGAAGTGCATGATGCTATGCACCCTGTTTCTAAGACGACCAGTAGAAGTGAGGACCTTACATGAGATCGTAACAGTTCCACGTAATAAGGCAATGAGCAGCAAGCATGTGAGGTATGATGTCTTCACTGCTTTTCCTGGATGTGGAAAGAGGCATGAAGATACATGTGTGACACTGCTCACAGATGTAATGCCGAGGAGGTCTAACCATGACAACAATGAAAGAACTGACTTAGCACTTACACACACCCCGCGTTTCATGAAGGTGTTTGACTGCCGTTGTTTTCCATGGGCTGTTTTTTTGTTCTGCCAAACTCAGATTACACCACTGTGGTTTCCAAAAGATAGGGAGTAAGAGCACTTAACGTAGACTCCTAGTGAACCCATGATTCCTACCTATAGAAGAAATGACTAGAAGAGACCCAAACCTGAACACGGTCTCTTGGCAGGCACAGCAACGTCCCAGCTCTGCATTCTGCTCGCAGCTCTTCTGGCAGCTGCTTGCAACAATGGGGGGTCTATTCCCCCTCTCCCAGGCAGCAAAACAGAAGCATGGTGAAAACATAAACTACTCAGACAAGATTAAATGCGAGCCGTGTAGTGATGAACACCACAAGAAGCATCTAGGTTTCCATTCTCAGGTTTGTGCCCTGAGCAGACACGACTGTGGGATTAGTGAGCTCAGCTCCACCTGTATGCTCTGTCGTGTATTCCTCATTGCCACTATAGATACGGAAATATGCCGGAGTCTGACCTGAGCTCAACTAGCAGAGATTTCTCAGTAAATCTGTGAACAGATTTGCAGCTGAATGCAAAGACAGTGACATTTCCACCACTACTATCTTAAAGGAAGTCACTAGGAGAGACCCCAGTGCTGATCAACAGAGCTCTGCCAATTCATACCAGCCCTTGATCTGGCTGACCGTACTTTCCTCTAAATGAGAAAACAAATAAGCAGAGGGGTCAGGAGGAAAAATATCCATTAAGGCAGAAATGTGCAGGCTATTTCAGATTTCAGCTTTTATGTAGAAGCAATTAACAAGAAAATACTTGTTTTATGTTTGATCTTGGCACATTCTGTTCCAAATCAGCACAACACTGTGATTAACTGCATGGGTTACACTGTATAGTCTGTCTTGTAACAGTTGGAAGAACAGCCTTTTCCCTTGATAACGCCTGAGTGTCAGGTTCAGGGAGCCTGTGTAGATTTGGTGGGCATGCCTTCTCCTCTGACTGAGATTAGCTGCCATCTGGTAATGCTTCAGAGAAGAACCTTTCCCCATTGTCACTTCCTTTGTCTGATGGTCTGTAACATCTGACCTCTGCTTCGCAGGTCGTGGCCTTCACCTCCTTTCTTTCCAATAGGAATAATGACAGCAGGGCTAAGTTTATATGATACCTCTGGTAAGTGCTGCTTGTGAGCACTGGGCTTTCGCAGCACTCCTCCTTTCTTTGATGCTAAAGTTTCTGTTTTGACCTCCTTGCGACATTAAATCAGTCTGCCCTGTCTGCCACCAATCTGGCCCCCTGGTTTCTAGGGGTCTGCACTTCTATTCCTCTCTTCTGCCTCCAGGTCTGTGAAAACCCTGAGCTGAACACGCATCCTGGCTGTCTTTGCAAGGGTCAATTTTTTTCTTTTTTGTTAATCAGAGACTTAAATTCTCTCTCTCATTCAATTATATAGCTCTTACTCCTTGTTCCCTGTGTAACTGATGGACTGAAGGGCTAGCAACCATCAAAAAGCAAGAGACAGTCTCGGCCCCAAAGCACTTCCTCTCTGGTGTCAAACAGGACGTTTTTCATTTTTGTTTATTAAAGGACTGAATTCCACAGCAAGACTCCCGTCAGCTACTGTGAGAACAAGATTTCATGTGAACTGACTTCCCTAAACTCCTGGCAGAATGTTCTGGCAAGCCAAGTATCAATCCCTAAATTCCTGCCTTGTAACAGCACAAGTGCATTCCTCATACGGACCCTGCACCAGCATCACTGACAAGAAGACCATTTCCACAGCAGGCTCTACCATCCTCTTCCAGTGCCACTCTTCCTGCCACTGTGCAGTGTCTTCCCGTTCTCATTACAAGCTGACAAAGAAGCCTTTTGCAGTGAATTTAGGGGCCACATAAACAGTAAACTTGACAGCCTTGGAACCAAACATCTAACCACGTGTAAGAGGGATAGACATGGGAACAAGAATGCAAATGCTTCTTGCAGGAACCTGCCAATTCCTGGTCTTGGAGTGGAAGCTCTCCCTGCACAATGATATGATTTTACTTTCTGTGGCCATTCAGGCATGTGTTTTTGAAGAACACAGACAGATGCTGGTGCTCTGCTTGCCCTGGAAATAAGTTCAGACCAGACACCTAATCGCTTTTAGGTCCCTTAACTGACATGAGAATGGCAAGAAGAGCCACTGAATGCACCGGCAGTTTGATGATATACCTGCTAGGATCCTGGGAAGCAGACTGTGCAAGCCCCACAGCCATCTCTTAGCAGTTACTGCCTCTGCCTGGGATCACAGAGCGTAAGCAACCTCTGGCTCACAAGCTTGGCCAGCAGCAAGGCTGTGATTACACAGGAATGGCTGAGCAACCTGAATCCTTACCTCTGGGTGGAAGCAAGGCAGGAGAGGTGAAAGCAATCATCCCCAGGTCACCTTGGGAGGGAGCCACAGGCCCAGGCCTGCCTCAGCCTGCGATGAAGTGGAGACCCTCATCCATCCATTACCTATGTCAGTGTCTGATTTTGTCTCAGCACACCTCTTCCCTAGGTGTGGTTAGCGGTCATGCTGCTTTCAGTCCTGTGCAGCTTTTGGTATGCAGCCCCTGGCTGAGGAAGGCTGGAAACTCCTTGAGGCACAATGCACAACAAAGATGCATTTGAGAGGTACAGCCAGGCTGTGATCAGCTGCAATTTCCTTTCTAGGTGCTGTTCAGCCTGTTTCTTTGACACAGCTATGCAAGTGCCAGACAGTCCACTGGGAAAAAAAAAAAAAAAAAAAAGGTGTTCTCACCACTGTCTTGGGACATTTTGCATTTCATTCCCTGTTTCCCCATGGCTGGCAGTTGGGCTAGATTGCTTCTGCTGCTGCCACCCCTTTGGCTGGTGGGGAGAATCTCTTTCAGACACCCTTTCTTGCTTTGGCAAACATTTTCCAAATTATTTCTGACTTTTAAAGGTTTCAGAATGAAACTATTTCATAGAATCCCAGAATGGTTTGGGTTGGAATGGCCCTTCAAGACCATCCAGTTCCAACCCCCTGCCATGGGCAAGGACACCCTCCACTAGACCAGGTTGCTCCAAGCCTCATCCAGCCTGGCCTTGGACACTTCCAGGGATGGGGCATCCACAGCTTCTCTGGGCAACCTGTCCCAGTGCCTCCTCACCCTCTCCGGGAAGAATTTCTTCCTGATATCCAATCTAAATCTCCCTGCTTTCAGTTTAAACCCGTTACCCCTTGTCCTGTCACTACAGGCCCTTGTAAAAAGCCCTCCCACCCCACCCCCCAGCTTCCTTGTAGCCCCTTCAGGCACTGGAAGGTGCAGTAAGGTCTCCCTGGAGCCTTCTCCAGGCTGAACACCCCAAACCCTCCCAGCCTGTCCCCATGGCAGAGGGGCTCCAGCCCTTGGAGCATCTTCGTGGCCTCCTCTGGACTCACTCCAACTGGTCGATATCCTTCTGATGTTGAGAGCTCCACAGCTGGATGCAGCACTCTGGGAGGGGGGGGTCTTATGAGAGCAGAGCAAAGGGGGAGAATCCCCTCCCTCGACCTGCTGGCCACGCTAAGTTTCTGAATCACCGAATTTCCATTTCAACAGACATGAAATGGGTCGAATTAAATTTTGAAGGAAAAAAAAAAGGAAAGAAAGAATATGATTCCTTTCCTGACTTTATGAATTATGTTTTCACCTTGACCACCGGTATCCGCCTCCCTCCAGCAGCTCCCCTGGGAGCTCGGCTCCTGGGCGACCCCGGCAGCGCCCTCTGGCGCGGGCGCTGCCGTTGCCGGCAGAGGGCGGGCGCGGTTCGCCGCCGCGGGACGGAGCCGGGGCCGCCCGGCCCCCGCTGGGGTGGGGTGGGGTGGGGTGTGCCGGCAGTCCGGCTCCCCGTGCCTGCGGAAACCGCGGCGCTCTGCGGACGCTGTGCACGTTGCGGCCTCCAGCCGGAGGCGGACGCTGGCCGTTGGCATTGCGTCTGGGGACCGGGGGGGTTGAGCTACCTGGGCAGCCCGGTCTTGGTCGCTGGGCGTGTCTGGGGACTTCTCAGCCGGAAAAGGGAATCAGCCTGTCCCGGATTAATCCCATTCCCAGCACAGAAGAGCACTGGCCTTGGCAGGGGCCTCTGGCTAGTCCTGTAGTACCAAAAACAGAACAGCGAGGAGGGCAGCCTACAGCTGAGACTTTTTAGAGAGGCAAGTTTCCAGTGTTCTTGTTTCCAGCTGCCTTTGCTCCTTCTCTGCTTTCGCTTACCTGCTGAAACCTGAGCTGCTGAGACAGGCTTTGCTCTGCAACCAGCCTCCCCTCAGCAGGAGCCGGCAGCATAAACCGGCCTGCCTTTCCTGAAGGGCTCCTTTTTGCTGCCAGCGGGTCTGCGGGAGCTGTAACGGGGGTTGAAGCCCACCGTTTCATCACGGCATCGGTCTGATGTCTCAGAGCTGGCACTGCGTCCGGGCCCACCCATACACGCAGAACTGCCAGAACGCAAGGCACGCAAAGACTCGTCATCTTGGCCAGGGAATGCCCGCTTAAGTATGCTTCCGTAGGGTGTACACAGGATCCCTTTTTGTCAGGACGGATAATGTGGCATTTTCTCTGCGTGTCCAAGAACCTAGAAAACCTAGGCGAAAATATTCCAGGGCATCTCTCTTTGGATCTGGCATTTACTGTAGCAGTCAGAAGTTAACCACACAGCTAATAAAAGAATGTGCGGTAATTCATTTTTAATGATCATTTCCTGGGTGTGGTAAGTGGTTTTGTCGCTTTAAATTCTTATGCAAATAAACTCAGGCTAGTCTTCTTAAATAGGTAGCTGTAGCTGTGTCAGCCTATTCTGAGCTGGCAGGAGAGCTAGATAATACTTGGAATTCTCTAAATTGTTCATGTCAGTGGGATATCAACAATCGGCACAATAATAATGATAATAGGCATGTGTTTGCTTGCAAAGAAATTATTGCATAACTAAGGGCCTCATTAAGGGTTTTCAATACCTCAGAAGAATGCCCCTAACTTTCTGATTGTTTTCATCCTATTAATACCACCATCACACAAGCCAGTCCCCAAGAGACTTCTAACAGGCATGTTGTTTTAATCACCGGCTAGTTAGGAAATTCAGATGCAGCAACATAGTTGAACTGAATTAACAGTACAGTTATGCCTGGGGTGCTTTAATTAACAGAGAAGAGTGCCTGTTTATGAGACTGCCATCTCTCCAAAGTAATTCCATTCCAGCTTTCTTGGATCATGCAACGATGCTCCTGATATGATTCCGGTCATCCTGCATAAGGGGTAGAGGAACAGTCATTGTTAAATGTAAACCTTACAGTAATTTCTACAAGATCCTGCTAAAAAAAGTGAACAGTACCAACACAGCCCCACCCCAACAACACAGGAAACAAAATGACAGCTTTGTGGGCCTCAGGCGAGATCACCCACATCAACAAGACCAGGACATCACAGTCACAAGCGTCTTGCAGTCTGTTGAGTTCCAGGGAGCATCCGTGCCTTGTCCTCCCACAGCACGTGTCACAAAGTCCTCCATCACCCGAAACAGTCTGAAAACCTTTGCCACCAAACCTGCTGTGCCACAAGGAGAGAGCCAGACTGATGAGCAGCGTGGCCAGATTCCCACATCACACACAGGGATTTTATTAGGTGGAGGTGCCCAGGCGACAGGACAATCTGAAGAATGCTGACAGCCCTGCAGATGCCTTGTATGCTTCCGAGACTGGAGTGTCTGCACACAAAGTGGCTGCGTGATTACATGGGGCAGGTCCGACACCTGCAGGGTTGGATCGACTTTTCCACTTGTGGGCCTAAAGCCTGGGTCTTTAGCGTTTCTGAAGATGGCAGTAGATAATCTAGGAAGCCAACCTCAACCCACGACGAAACACTGCAAAGCAAGGAAAACAAAAACAACACAATAGTCCCTGCCAGTGTGACCTGGGGCAAAATTCCTTCCTGACCCGAGATCTGTCGATTGGTTTAACCCAAGTATGTGAGCCACACCTGCCCACAGGTACTTGAAAAATTTTCCAATACCACTACAAGCATAAGCATGCTTGTGCAGATCTCCTTTTTTTTTTTTTTTTGCAGCCAGGGCAACACCGGTGCTTCAAAAGTGAAATTAAACTTTACAGTGCAGGTGATAAATCAGAGCAGTTGTGAAGATGACTTCTTCCTAGTACTCAGGCAGCCAGAAGAAGCATGAAACATGGGACTGACACAAGATAAATACAGTACAGAAAATAGCAACCATCTTCAAAGTCCTTTCCCTGCTATCCCCCCCCCCCCCCCCCCCCTGCCCATCACAACCTTGAAAATAGAACAAATCAAACTCCACATCCCTCAGCCATATCTTGATGCACTTCCTGCTTGCAAATACAAAGCAAAGGGATGCAGCAAAAGTGCCTGACAGGGTAAGTAAAACATCAACCTGGAAAGAGCTAAATGAGCCAGCGCTATGGTAGCTATCTGTCAGCCCTTGTCCTGTGCCACCATCCCAACTTGTGCTAGCATCTTGTACCAGCTCATGGATGCAGCCACCTGGCACCTTCCGTGCTTGTTACTCTCACTCTCTGCTGATGAAACCAGTTGCTGCCCCGCTCCCCTGGTTTGCTCTGCTGAGGCATCCAGCCAGTGCTCTCCACATTATTCCCCACAAAGTCTGCATCCAGACTTGGTTGAGTCCAGCTGTCAGGTCATGCCTCCAGAGAGTCATGATTTTACACCAAGGCTATGCTACCCAGCCAAAGCAGAGACCACGGGCCCTGTACTATAGGGAAAGCCTAGGCAGAGCCCTCTGCCTGCACTGTTGCTTTTAGCTAAAGACCTCATGGTTCTCCTCAGTGCCTCAGTGCACCCTGTGCACTACCGTGGCTTTGTAGGAAAAGCAGCTCTGATGGTACAGAAGTCCTCAAAAGAGCCTTTAGCACAAATAAGCCCAGAAAGAGCACTTAAGGTTGCTGTCCCAGGACTCCTTGGTTGCAGTATAGTGACCTTTACTGCCGTACACATTAGGCAGGTTTTCTGTCCGTTCGTATGCGGTTCTGTCCATTCATATTACAGCATTGTGTTAACTCCAACTTCATGTCCTAGCACGAGCGTGTGAAAAAGCAGCATAACCACACGCAGCTGAAGTTTGGCCCATCCAGTCACTTATGCCAACAGGAGCCAACAGTTCCCACCATCGAGGGCACAGATTTGGGGTTCCTCTACTTCTGAGTCCTTCTCAGCCTCTACTCCAGCAGCATCTTTGAAATGATTGCAGATAGGGCCCAGTTCTCTTCCCTTTGAAGTTTAGAGCAAAACTGCATTTGTCTTTGCTTCTGAACAGGTTCAGTCCCCGTGAAGTCTGTTGGACGTAGGCTCCTACAAGCCCAAGTCACGTGTGAAATTGGTACTTCAGCTCCAAGGTAAGGTGGCTGATTTTGAAAGTTTCTGTCCTCTGTCCCTCAGTTAAGGCTCTATGACTGTCGGCAGCTTGTGGGACAGACAATGTGTGAATCATTTACACCGTTGTTCTTTGTACTTCTCACCCTGAACTTGCCAAAGACTCATGTAAGACTTAGCACAACCATGTAGTAATTACTACAGGTGTTCTACCAACACCTGTGAACTTGCAATACAGCCATTATAATAAATGATAAAAACAAGAAGCGTGTTAATGTTTTATCATTCTTTCAGCTCTGGTTACCCTATATCTGAAGGCTATGCATAAATGCCATCCTGCTTGTGCTTTTACCATGCCTGCTCTGTAAATGGAAGACAGCCACCTCTTTCCTCTTAAATTAAAATTATAGCAGCTTTCCAATACCTGAAGGTGGCCTACAAGGAAGCTGAGGGGGACTTCTTACAAGGACCTGTAGTGACAGGACAAGGGGTAACGGGTTTAAACTGAAAGCAGGGAGATTTAGATTGGACATCAGGAAGAAATTCTTCCCGGAGAGGGTGGGGAGGCACTGGGACAGGTTGCCCAGAGAAGCTGTGGATGCCCCATCCCTGGAAGTGTCCAAGGCCAGGCTGGATGAGGCTTGGAGCAACCAGGTCTAGTGGAGGGTGTCCCTGCCCATGGCAGGGGGGTTGGAACTGGGTGATCTTTAGGGTCCCTTCCAACCCAAACCATTCTATGAAAATGGGTGTATTGCCATTAGAATAAAAACATGGAGAGCAGATAGTCAATCACAGCAGTCTGTGATAGTTGGAAAATCTGTGTTCTGCATTTTAAGCCCATCAAGCTGTATTAAAAAAAAAAAAAAAAAGGAAAAAAAGGAAACTGGCTGCATATTTGTTCTTAAACTTTTACTCTGACAGCCTAGAATAAGGTCAGGGCTGGAGGTAAGAGCAAGGCTGGGGAGAGAATTATGATTAAGGATAAAAACAGCCGGGACTTCAGGATTGAGGCAAAATGAACACGTGCAGTTCTCCTTAGGTTATCAGGGATCTCTGCTGGCAATGCTGAGCATGCAAAAGAGACCAGATAGCCGACAAATAGAAATTGGATAATATTGTTAATGAAGCCGTAATTTTCATATATCATAGAAACCAGGTTGTGTGTTATAGCAACAGGCAGGAAAATCATAACCTCCGGATCAGCGCAAGGGTGTTGGGGAAGCACCCCCAGGCTGATTGTCATGAGCATTATGAGGTGTTTAGACTCAGTTCCACCTTGGCGATGGACTTGCTGTGGGAACTCCATCAAGTCCCTCATCCAGGCTTCTGCTTTCCACCCACCTTTGGTCTGGTTTTATTTAGTCTGAAAGCCTGGCAACAGGCACTGTCTCTCAAAATGTCTCTTCTTCAGCGCCTGGCATGACAAAGTCTGATTTCATAAGGAGAGTCTACAGCCTACAGAAAACACAGGTAAAAGAACATCGTTTATACTGTGATTATCTGTGACACTGCGGTCCAGCAATAAATAAAAAGTGGGCAGAGTCATCTGCCAGGCAGGAAAGAATATTTCTCTTCTAGAAATAGCTAAGTCCCCCTCCCTTTACCTCCATTTCTACTGCTCGGGCAATCAGGATCTGTCACTTCCTCACTTTCAGACACATGGCTGTGCCAGTTCAGTAAGCCTGGGTTTGTACCTGTTTCCTTGGATTTATTTAGAGGTTAAAAGATCTGCGATGTCAGAATCCTGCTTATCAGCCCCACCAGGGAAGGGTTTTACACCCGGAATACCTAGGACTGCAGCATGTATCTCTAGGGCTTTGTCTTCAGGGCCACCTGTGCTCAGTCTCAGCAGAAATACACTGCAATCCTGGATGCTCAGGACTGGTTTCTGCATGTTGTGTCAGATGGAAGCCAAGGCCTGTTGCCCCTGTAAGAAGTTACCATCAAATATTCCCAAAGGAACACCACTCTGAATTGAAGTTTTGTACCATTCTGGGGGAGCACAAGTGTCCATGATCAGTGGAGTCGTGGGAGATTCTGGGATTTTTGTGACAACCATGGGGAAAGAACAAAAGGATTTTTAAAGTCATTCCTGTACTAGCTAATTCTATGTGAGGTTCCTTAAGATACAACAGGGTTTCCCATGTCAAAACTTCCCTTGGGAAGGTTTCAAGGTTTCAAAGATCCACTGTAACGACGGAAAACACAAATACAGGCGTGCTGGTTTCAGGCAGGGACGAGCTGCTGTCCTGGGGAGAGCTGGCCGGACCACAGGATGTTGTTCCATTCCATGATACATCGAGCCCATTGCTCAGTTTGCAGGGCGCGAAAGGGGACACAGAAAAAGTGACCCAGGAGGGGTGAGGGGCCTCGCAAACACCTTGCCGATAGCTCGTCCTTTGTCAGGCGCATTTATCTGTGAGAGGGGGTTGGAAGTTTCTTTCTCCCTGCTCTCCGCTCCCAGGCTCTGGAGGGGGGTTTTCTCTCTGCTTTTGAGCTCAGGGGGTTTGGATCATTTTGGGATTTTTTTCTCTCCATTTGGATTCTTGCTTGCTGTTTCAGAACCTGACTGTGTCAGTCCATGGGTGGTGAAATCCTATATCATATGCTCTACTTTCTGTTCTTTTAATTACTTATTAGCAATAGCATTGTTAGTAAATCCATAAATTTAATTTATATAATTAAATAGTTCTTATCTCAACTTCCATGAACTTCCCTTGTTTTTCCTCCAACCCTTCCTCACCAAGGCGGGGGCGGGGGGGAGTGGTAGAGTGACTCGTGGTGCTTAATTGCCAGATAGGGCTAAACCATGACAACAGATCATCATTTCTCCATCCTGTAACGTCAACAGCAGCAATGCTGTGCTCTGAAGACATTCAGCAAGGTCAACAGAGACACTTTGGAGCTGACAGTGTTACTCCGTTGAAGCCAGTGGAGTTATTTCTGTGTAGGTGAGAGGAGAATCCAGACAGAATTTTGTCCCGTGGAGCTGAGGGACCACCGAGAACACTGCGAAGTTTTCAGCAACTCAGTCTTTCAGGCACGGCATGCGTAGCAAGCTATCAGCTTAGTGCCTTATGCACTGAGATGTTTCTAAGATCATGTCTTAGAAAGAGATCAAATGTGAATGTCTTGCATGGCTGTGTTCGCACTGGTGCTTCCAGAATCCCGCAGCTCTTTCTTCTTTGTTTTGCTCTAGGTTGTACAATAAGTGTCTCACATCAGGTCCCTTTTAATAGGAGCAGGGTATTTGAGGCATCAAATTGCATCCTGTGTGAGTTGCAGGATGAGGCCATAGAGCAGTACATATGTCCTAAAGGACTGAAATCATTTTGTGTTTTGTCTGTTGAGTCAGCTATGAAATGGTGACCCGCTCCACCAAGTTTTCAGTTGAATTAGCCATCATTTGCCTTAACCTTGTTCTCCTAGACTGTCACACCCCATGTGGTTTATGCTAGGATGCTGGTATACTACACTCACCATTTCCTGATGCAACAATACATGGGAGCAAGAACAACCAGGGGTGAGAAACTAAACACTGAGGATTCAGTATCTGTTCTTTTCAAACATTAGGCCTGAATAATCAGTTGGTTGACTCTGAACTTCACTCTTTGCTTTGCACACAGTTCAATCACTAAAGGACTGCCCTGAAGAATTTCTCTTTTCCCCTTACGCAGCATGTTAAGCTTCTGGCTTTTGCCCTGCCAGATCAGAGGCTGGTGAATAGTTATGGTAACTTTTGTGGCTGATGAATTATTCTGTGGAAGAATTCTTGTGCTGTTACTATTATTAATTATTTGCTGAGTGCTGGCAACATGCTTCCATCTTGAAAGACAGACTTTATGTGGGGAACCTGCTTTATCTGTATATGTACATGAATACGTACATGAATATGACCTCAATTCTACCTCAAATTCCAGCGAGAGGTTTTTCCTCTGTGAGTTTCCGCATGAAGAGCCCCTACAGGAGTGATGCCTGGATGGAGAGACAGCCCAAGTACGTATGGACTTGATCAAGAACATTAGTGTCTATCTTCTGGAATGAGTGCTGTCATGTGGGAGAAACTCATCACACCCGCTGCCTCCAGCTGTGCAGAGCAGCCCCAAACAGGAGCCATATTTTGTGTAGTCATGGCTGACTGCATGCCAGATGTAAGCACTCTGCCCATTTCCAGACCCACGCCAAGAACAATGGCAATCCCATTGTGCACATCTCTCAGAGGAGATGCAATGGTCCCAGGGCACTTGGACACCAAGATGAAGAGCAGTGGAACAGCTCTTACCAGCACAGGCTTCAGATAGTCCTGCTGAAATTTTAGAGTACTGTGCTCAAAAACATGTGTGCCTCATGGGCAAGACCAGACATTATTCATGACAGAGCTCCCTTGATCCTTTTGGACTTGGAAGTGACAGCCTAAAAGCTCTGGGTCAGCTTTCTTTAAACCCAAGCTGGAATCCAGTATGAACGTGAATAATACAAGCTGAACATTAGCCTCTATTATTTATTTTGATATTGAAGTACATTTATCTTAGCCTTTCCCTAAACATCCTCAGCAGTCTTCCACTGAAGTGGGAAGAGCAGCACAAGAAATACCGCAAATACCAAGGTAATGTTATCTGTTTTTTCTAAAGCAACCTTGGCAGATTTTGAAAGAACACCCACTGTGGCAAATTCCAGGCTTCAGTAAAACCTTTTGATAATGAAAATATGAAATCTCAGATATCGATAATGGAGGCCAGATTCTGTGTTGTGGCCTTTCCAGACTAGGGTAGAAAAGGACCCAGCAGCTTTGCGGCAATGGAGAGGTGGGAGAGGGCCTCAGGGATGTGCCCTCCCCTACACATCCTGAAAGAAAGGGCTCACCAGGGAGGGACAGAGATGTGATTGGAACACGTAACTTCAGCTGGTAAAACAGTTTATGAAGGGCTGGTACACACTGGCTGGGGAGGCATCAATAATATTTTTTCTTTGCACTTCCACCCAACCCAATTCTTTCCAACTGGACGATGCATGGACATTGGGCTGGATGGAGAATCTGGCCCCTGAATTGCTAATTAAATATTTCAGAAAACTTTCAACTTTTGTTATTAATTCTACCACTTAATCTCAGGGTAGGGATACTTGTGAACGCTTGCTCCTCCTCTTTGAGCAAACATGCAGATGCAGCACATCATTATCAAAATGGAGAAAAATTTAGACAGAGTGCTGGAGAAAACCTGGTGAATGATGAGACCTATTTGCCTGCTGAGTATCACCAGTGTTTAAAGAATATGCTGCATTTGAGTGACTGGGGACTTCAGTAGATAAAACCCTACAGCCCATGCTGGGGCAAGACAGTCCTGCCTCGACTGGAAGTGGAAGGTCGTGCCACGTGCCCTGGTCAATTTTTCTCTCCCAGTACGCACCATGTAGACAGGTCTGAGGAAGAAACCTCTGTCTCTGTTCCCTTTTGCACACGAGGGCTATTGTACCCCTGTGGAAAGTAGGCTGTGTTTGAGCTGGCTAGAGAGAAACCAGACCCTTTGCATCCATTGGTGTGTTTGTTTCCACCTCTACCTAGCCCCAGGTACCATAACGAATGTTTCTAAACAGCAGATTATCAGAAAGCACGAGGTGAGGTTGCAGCCAGACTGCGGTTTCTTGTCTCTCTCTTTGAGGCAGAGAGCATTTGTAACCACTTTCCTGTCTTCACAGAGCTACCGATGACTGCATCTTCTTGGAATTCGCTTGCTCGTGCTGGCGCACAGCGGCAGACAGAACCACCGCAGCTGCCGGGGTCTCGCAGATTGTCTCTTCTCCCGTAGCTCGCCCACGTCACTCTGGTTTCTGCTTCCAGGGAAGGGGAGTCCAGGGGCGTGTGTGTGATCTAGCTCCAGCTAAACTCACGGCAGATCACAGAGCCCGAGGGGGGTGGAAGGAAGTGGGAGTGAAGAGATTAACTCTGCTTGAAGCCCTGCGAGGCACTGAACCACGCTGCAGCAGCTGACGGGCAACGGGGTGGGTGTGGGATGCTTGGCCCCTTACCTCTCCACATCAAAGCTCTTGAGAAAAAAAAGCAGCATCTCAAAGATAAGGGAGTAATTCAACAGTGTCCTCTACAGAGAGTGAGCACTTCCAACAAAAGGCAGCTGACCAGGGCAGGGACAACAGAATGCAGCTTAGGGAAGATGTCTTGGGGTTGAACTTCCTATGAAATCATTGTGTGGCCTCAAAGGTGCATGGGTCCTCAACCTCTCTCCCCATAGGGGGTGGTCATGGACACAGGCGGAAGCAGCAGTGTGCAGAAGACATACGGAAAGGCTGGCTGTCGTCATCAGTACACCGGGTCTGGTCCCAGCTGGGATGAATCCTTAGCCCCGTTGCCAGGAGGGCTTTCCCATTTCACTCCAGGTGAGGGTTTGGCTCACCTCTTGCAGTAGCCATTTAGTAAAGCTGCATAATCTCTATTTGGAAAAGCATGTCCTGAGGAGTTCCCCCCTTTTGGATAAAGTTTGTCTCGCCTTGAATCTGTCTGTCTGTCTCACTAATCTTACCTCCCGGGATATTGCTCTCTTTATCACTGCTTCCATCTAAAGCCGGTCTAACTGTATTCCTTTCTTTTTTTTCCCCCCCTTTTTTTCACCGGTTTAATGATACCCAGTCAGAAACACATGTGCTTGCGGTGGTGCTGCTCCCTGGTGGGAAGCTGCTAGGGCGTGCAGGCTGTTGATGCCCAGAGCAGGAGGTAGGAGGCTGGGTTCTATGGACCACCTTTTGCAGCTCTCCATCTGACCAGGCTGTCCGCGTGGGCTCCTTGCGGGCTCTGCAACAACTGAGGCATCCCACAGCCTCTGAAGACCAGCAGCTTGTGGCAGTTAAATGACTGTGTGGTTTTGCCCAGGCCTGCTCAGCCTTTAAAGTGTTTTTTGCTTATTCACACAGTCTGTTTAAGCACAAGCACCAGGGTGGGCATCAACCTCCTCTCACTCACTAACCTGACACTTTCAAGAAGGGAGTGTTGGAAGTGTGGGTGTCCCTGTCTGGCTGGCTGGTGACAGTCTCTCCCCTGTGCCAGCATCCTTGCTTGAAGAGCTGTGTGGAAGTCAGAGCTAGGACCTGATCCATTGACAGATAAACCTGGGTGGTAAATTATTTGTTTTCAGACAGGTTAGTTTCCCCATTCAGCTGTTGCAGCTTGAGATCTCACAGAGCTACAACTTGGGCAGTGGGAACAAGGAACCAGCAGCAAAGAAAAGGAGGGGACCACCATTTTTAATGGCTAACAGCCATGCTATCTCAGCTGTGAACACTGTGTCCTTGCTGTTGCCTTGATTCTTAATAGCCAGAGTCCTGAATCCTGCTTCCACTCTCCACACAGTCCTTTCTGTCTTCTCCCATCCAGTCACTCTATATGGCTTACTCTCTGCTGGGTTTGGACCTTCCGCCTCCTCACCTTACACCTTGATTTCTGACGCACGCCTTTTCTCATTCTTTTTCCAGTTAATTACTCCCTGACAGTTGAATATCACCATGACTGACAATTAATTGAAGCTGCACTGGCCAAATTTTCTGCTGTTCTTTACCCAAAACATCCCCAGACTTTTAGGTCAAGGGAACACTTGGTCCTACTGTACCAAGGCAGGGGAGAGTATGAGCAATTAATGCCAAGAAATTAAACAGGAGGATAAGATTAAAAAATAACCCAAACCCCAGGATATTGGGCTAAACACAAGCCTACTGCAAAAAAATAGCATCTGAGCCTCCATCAATATGTACTGATGACATATATGCTGGTAAGCACAATGGGGAAACCAAGATGTAGCCCTAAACAACACGTAGGAACTTTCAGCTTTCTCATTCTCCAAGTACTTCTACAAGTTTGCCATCTTTGAACACTCAGAAGCTGATGTGAAGTCAACAGGAGGAATGTCAATGATTTTGGAGCCTCTTGGCTCTTGCTTGTTTGCCCTGACCCCGGAAGGAGAAGGGGAGGCAGATCTGTTACGAGAAGAATTATTCTCATGCTTCAAGAATTTTTTCTGGATTCCTCAGGGCATGTCAGGCTCACAGCATGCCATCAGCTGGGAAGTGCACACTTTGAGCACTCTCCTTTGCCCTTACTTCCCATCACTAAGTGGAGGAATACAGGACCTTTTCTTCATCTGACTTACTCTGTAATGCTGGTGGTGTAAGCCTTGAATCATAGAATCATAGAATGGTTTGCGTTGGAAGGGACCTCGAAGATCATCTAGTTCCAACCCTCTGCCATGGGCAGGGACACCCTCCACTAGACCACAGCTTCTCTGGCCAACCTGTCCCAGTGCCTCCCCACCCTCTCCGGGAGGAATTTCTTCCTGATATCCAATCTAAATCTCCCCTCTTTCAGTTTAAACTCATTACCCCTTGTCCTGTCACTACAGACCCTTGGAAAAAGTATCCCCCAGCTTCCCTGTAGGCCCCTTCAGGCACTGGAAGGTGCTCTAAGGTCTCCCCAGAGCCTTCTCTTCTCCAGGCTGAACAAGCCCAATGGTCTCAGCCTTTCTTCCCAGCAGAGGTGCTCTAGCCCTCTGATCATCTTCATGGCCTCCTCTGGACTCGTTCCAATGGGTCAATATCCTTCTGATGTTGGGGCCCCCAGAGTTGGATGCAGAACTCCAGGTGGGGTCTCATGAGAACAGAGTAGAGGGGTAGAATCCCCTCCCTCCACTTGCTGGCCACGCTTCCCTTGTTACAGCCCAGGATATGGTTGGTTTTCTGAGCTGCCAGCACACACAGCCGGCTCATATCCTGCTTTTCACCCACCAGTATCCCCAAGTCCTTCTCCTCTGGGCTGCTCTCCATCCATTTTCCTCCCAGCCTTGTGCTTGGGATTGCCCCAACCCAGGTGCAGGACCTTGTACTTGGCCTTGTTGAATTTTATGAGGTTGCCACGGTCCCACCTCTCCAGCCTGTCCAGGTCCCTCTGGATGGCATCCCTTCCCTCCAGTGTGTCGACTGCACCACACAGCTTGCTGTCATCACCAAACTTGCTGAGGGTGCATTCAATCCCACCACCCATGTCACTGACAAAGATGTTGAACCATACTGGTTCCAATACCGATCCCTGAGGAACATCACTCATCACTTGCCTCCATTCAGACATTGAGTCATTGACCACCGCTCTCTGAGTGCAACCAGCCTGCCAGTTCTTTATCCACCAAGTGGTCCATCCATCAAACCCATGCCTCTCCAGTTTAGAGACAAGGTTGTTGGGCGGGACAGTGTTGAAGGCTTTGCACAAGTCCAGGTAGATGACATCATTTGCTCGTCCTCTATCCAACAATGTCATGACCCCATCATAGAAGCCCCCATATTTGTCAGGCACGATCTGCCCTTGGTGAAGCCATGTTAGCTGTCACCAATCCCCTCCTCGTTTTCCATGTGCCTTTGCATGGTTTCCAGGAGGATCTGCTCCATGATCTTGCCAGGCACAGAGGGGAGACTGACTGGCTTGTAGTTCCCCGGGTCCTCTTTTTTTCCCTTTTTAAAGATGGGAGTTATGTTTCCCCTTTTCCAGTCAGTGGGAACTTCACCAGACCACCACGACTTCTGGAATATGATGGGTAGGGGTTTCACAACCCCATCTGCCAGTTCTTTAAGGACCTGTGGATGTAATCCATCAGGTCCCATGGACTTGTGCACCTTCAGGTTCCTCAGGTGTTCCTGAACCTGATCCTCTATAATCATGGGCAGCTCTCCGTTCTCCCAGTCCCTGCCCTTGCAAGGCACCTCTTGAATACACCTCTTGAACTGAAAAGTCACTGCATGGTTTTTGCCCTAAGTGCTCTCAGCTGGGAAAAAATGGCGTTGTTCACTGGATCAAAACACTGTGATCTCTTTAGAGAAGTACCTTTAGGTCTTGAGAAGTGGAGCAAGGACAGGAGGCATCCACTGCAAATCCTCTTTTTACTCCATTTCAGCCTTAAGTCGCGTTTCAGAATAATGGAAGTCTGTCTGCCTGTTTTAGTGGCAGAGCCCAATTGTGGCTCATCAAACACAATCTGCAAGTTTGCAGTCTGCTTGCACTAGAAACCTCTTGAGATTTTTGTTAGCACACATGATCTCCACTAACACATGCAGCAAGTAAAAAAAAACCCCAAAACATTTCTAAGAGCCTGAGAATGAGACAGAAAAAAAAAGAACAGGTTAAATATAAAGAATGTACCAGGTCAAAATGTCAGCCAGACATATGATGTCCTTTGCACGTCAAAGACTGCAATACTGCAACAGCCACCCCAATTCTACTGAACATGCAGTGGGGAAGGAGAGGAATTCAGGTGCGAGTCACGCAGGTGAGTTACACCACAAGCCACAATAAGGGCTGTTGCACACTCGGATTAAAGTGATCACTAAAGATACAAGTGCTGGAAAAGGGACATGCAAAACTTCCCGCAACCTCCATTGGATTGTCAGAGGTGGATACTTCTTTCTGAAGTCCAAGATAACTCGGAGCAGTGGCAAGAGGTTGGGAGCACTTAGCAGTTTCCTGATCGTCTTCTTGCCTCCTCAGGACTGCTCTAATCTATAGCAGAGCACAGGAGGTACAGGTAAAGGAAGCTAAAGGATGCCCAGGACAGATAAATTAAGGAAAGGGAGGAGTTTCAGTTCGGGAAGATGTAAACAATTAAGAATGGAGTGAAGTGTAAAGCCTCTTTGGGTCAGATAGAACTGCTCTGCAATGGTGTGTGTCTGCTGGCCTGAGCAGGAGGTACACATGGTCAGCTCTCTCTTTACGCAGTGCTGGACACCTTCCGTGTTTTTGCTTCAATCCTTCCACACACACCCCTTCCAGTTTAAGCATGAGGAGGGAATGGGCATGTGTGAGATGATATGCCCATGCTAACACAAGCAGGGGCTAAATCCCACCAGACCATGCCACTCAAACCAATACCAGAGACAACACCGTGAGCAGGATCAGACAGCACTGGCCCCACCACGTGCGGGCATGCTGGTGGTCCAAGCAAAGCAAGGGTAAGACTGGGTCAAACCCCAAGTCTACAGCTGGAGATAAAAGGCTAACTAACAGAAACGGGGACTGTAGTTTGCGAAAGTGACAGTGCTGGTGTGTGCACGTGTGTGTAATGAGTTGCACATGCATCATCTGCTCTGTGTGTGTGTACGTGCATGAGACATGCCTCAGCCTTCATCATTAAGACTGACTTCTTTCTGCTCTTGCCAGCATGGGAAGGCTGCTTCCCACCGCTCACCACACTGCTCTCCCCCTCTCTTGCTGGCCCGGTGATGCTGCTAACGCATCCATCTAACCGATGCAAATATTTAATGCTGGTAAATTCATGGGCTGAGTAAATAGGATTAGCTCTGTGTGCCCAAGGGGGGAGCGCCACTGCTTGCACAGACTGATAGGAAGACAAGGGGGAAGGCTGATGAAGAGAAGCTTGCTTTCAAGCTGACAAGAGTATGCTATATGGGAGGTACACAGATAGCTTCCAATCTGCCGGTGATTGGATTAGACATGCTCTTAAATGTGAAGTGCCCATACAAGTCTGAGGCTTAGCTGGTGCCGGTCTGCTGAGAACCTGCCGAGGTCCTTCCCAAGGATTGCTGCCACCCCAGCAGGCCCTGGAGATGCCTGGCTGTCAGGGGGCAGAAAGCCCCTGCTGCTGGGCCCTGTCTAGCCCACCACCCCAGACATCAGATCTTTAACCCGCTCACGGTGAAAGCTGAGAGCCTTTGCCTCCATCTGTTCACATGAGATGGCTTTACAATTGCTCCTGTAACCTACCAAAGGAAAGCATGAAGTGATCTCACTGCCTAGTGGAAGGAAATCTCTCCCTCCCTCCATCTCTCCCCCTCTTTTTTTTCTTCCAGATGAAGAATTTGAACGTCTTTCATGGTCTGTTTAAAATATAAAGTGTGTTCTTGACACATTTTTTGGAACCATGCTAGTATGGGCATTGATTATTGTCACTAACAGCAGTGTGAGCCAAGTGCTTTCCTTTTACCCTGAGCTTTGAAAACATCTCAAGGAACTTTGGCTGCATTTTGATGAAGTCAGTTTTAGAAGCAAAATACTAATAAAAAAGGTTAGACCTATCCTGTTATATAGGATAGCGGTGAACAGCATTGGGTGAGACATTTCTTCAGTTTATAGAAAATAGCTCCAAATATTTTTAATAGGAGCAGAACAAAATTTGATCAAAATATTATAGTTGCTGAACAGAGGACAAATGAAATTAATTTTCCACCTTCAAATCTTTTGCAGAGTGTGCAGTTGTGATAACTGGGGTTTATTCCATGGATATTATCCTTTACCTATTTGCTAGTCAGAGGGAAAATATTGGTGAGGAAAACCATTGTTTAACACCTATTTTGACAGTGGTTAGGCAGCACTCTGATGTCCATATGCTCACTCTTAATTAAACACTCTCCTTGTTTTTGAAACAGATGCTCCCCCTGATATTCTACAAAGGTAAAAGTTACACATCTTTATTTTCTTTTTTCCTTATTTTTGTTTATTCTGGCTGGAAATGACAATACCTCGCCTGTGAGGTCTAAGCTGCAACAATAATTTGATTAATAGGAATAGCTGAGAAAAATACAGGAAGGACTGTGACCTCTGTAGCCTATCGCAAAAATCATTCCTGTTTTAGCCAGGGAGGAAAAGGAGTAAATAAGTGATTTGTCCTCAAGAAGTGAATTATGGAACTAGAAGCCAAGTTCAAGTGGCAGTACTGACTTCTATCCTGTTTCTCTACTTACTTATCCTGTGTTACAGGCACGTAAAAGATGAGGCAGGAGTAGTGCAATGCCTTATGGGCACAACCAAAACTAAGTGCAGCATTTCTCTCTGCACGAAGGGGCTGGGCTTCCTTATCATCAGTCAAAAGCTGACTGAGAAATACATCATTAGAGAGACATTTGTGTCAAATAGTATCTAGCTGTGTATACAGGAGTGATATATAACATTAGATACTACCAGTAAATGATATAATAAATAGAACGTGAGGACTTCCAAACATGAAGTTTCTTCACCACATCATGGTGAACACCATCAAATAAGGTACAAAGAAAGGAAAGAAGTTGGCCAGGGTGCCCCCCCCCCCCCCATCAGCCCATGGCAGCTGGTGAGAAGACACCAGAACCTCTCAGCTGCAGAGACCAAGCTTGATCTTGCTGCCCTAAGGATGAAGGGCTCAGACTGGCCCACAGCCAGACTGCTTCTGACAGTGGAAAGAAAGGAACAGAGGGAAGACAGAAGGGAAGGCGTGAGTGACCAAAGACCAACCTCCCACCCCATCAGCAGCTGCTCCCTTATCCTTTCCTTCAGTAACAGCAGCAACAGAGGCCATCCTGGCTATTTCATCTCAGCAAAGCGGCAGCAAGGTTACAGCTATTTTGCACACACCTTGCACATCCCAGCTTGTAGACCCATGTAACTGCCTGCCTTGACTGTGCGTGGGAGTGCCTCAATGGGGCACCCCTGTTTGAAGGTCTGCACCCTAATGTGGTGGGAAAACAAGTCCTGAGCTAAGAACGTATCTCATTTTGGTGACATGAGAGAAACTTCATCTTTTTTTTTTTGTCTCCACAGCTCATGAAGCTTGCCCTAGAAATGACTCTGCACTGAGTGACAAGTGCACCTTTTTAAATGAGCCAGTGGTTCACAAAAGGGGAGCAGGGAATTCTATTCTTCAGAGCCCACATGAACACCCAGACCTCCCTGGGTTCCTGCACTGGAGCAGAAGGGCAGGGAGCATCAATCCATGAACCGGAACACAGGGACTTGATTCTCGTCACAGAATAGCTTTGGAGCAGCAGTGCTGGGTTCAGCACTTCACTTGCTCCTGCTTCATGGCTGTATACCTAAAAGCTGAATCCAACCTACCATTTTATAATGTTCCAGATGCTGGCATCTCCTGACACAATACTTGAGGCCCGTTGCTCACCGTAAGAGCAGGTTGAATCCAGGTGCCCCATGGTCACTGGTAGACTGATGGTAACATTGCTGGGAAGAGTGGGTCCCAAGCAGCTTCTCCACTGAAGGTTATGAATTATCTCCACATTCATTTAGGAGCTGTGGTGATGACATGTTTGGCCACACTGTTTTTCTGTTAGGCATGGGGGTATCTCGAGTGGGCCTGATTGTATTATCTTGTGCTGAAAAATGAATGCAGCCATCTAAGCAGTTCTCCTCCGGTCCTGGGGGCTTGTGTATATCTGATACCCTCTTCCATTTCTCTTTATGTTTTTCCATATGCTTCTGCTCAGGTAATTTATCAGTCACCACCTTCTTTCCATTTCTTTGGCGGTCTCCACCATTTAAACATATCAGCTGCACTTACTCCCTTCTGATTCTGCACCTCCAGTCATATGATTTTGGCCAAATTCCCAAACTGCTTACATTCTGTTGCCCTTTGAGGCACATTTGGACACCAGAAGAGGCCCCTATCAGAACCTGGGAGAAGCTTTAGACTTTCTGTCCTTCCAGGAAGAGCCAAACTGGAGCAGCAGCCCAGCTCACGCATCTGAGGATCCATTCTTACCCTCAGGCCCTAGAGCTGTGTCCAGTGCCCTTGAACCACTATGTATGTCAGGCTTTTTCAGGATTTCTGGCTAGCAGCAATGACATCTTTCACCTTCTTCTGAGGACTAACTGGATATTAACATCTCTTTACATGAGATGAAATTCTCCTCCTTTCCCATCTTTCTATCGAGTTTAATTTTAACTGATAAGCTAATAGAACTGAATGCAGAAAAAGGATTTTTTCTGTACAAACTTGTGTTTCTAAGCGTTCCCTGGTCATCATCAGTCTTCGCCAGACCTGTGTGTGTATGCGTGTACCTGGCCATTCCTCTGTGGCCATCCGTGCCTCCTTCTGATCTGTCTCACTCCATTCAGACCCACCCCACTGCAACAGATGTGTCAGTCTACAGCAGGCAGAGCTCATGTCTGCACAACGGGACAACTTCCCCGAATGACCAGTCATTCTTTGTGCTATGTGACACTATCTAATCTGAAGACTACCTACTTCTTTCTGGAGACTGAGACTACTGAATGCTCTGCCAGTTCAAAATCAACCATCTGACTCCACCCAGCTTGTTCTATTTTAGGAGCGTTTCCATTTCTTTGCTTGAATAACAACAGGCAGACCTCAGAGGTCCCCTGAGCTGACTCCATTTTTCTTCCTTTTCTGGCCTCATTAAACCTGTTCTAGATTTTATCACTTCTTCCTGCACTTGTGAACTTGAATATTGAGTAATTAGGTCAGATAACCTATTCAAACAAAGTAAGAGGAAATTAGAGATGGAAAGGCTTCTTTAGATCGATGAGACAAGCCCCACTCCCTTGGGAAGAGGGCAGGAAAGGCACTCCTAACTCGCTCAAGTGGTGTGGTGTTCATTTCTGCCTTGAGAACCAGCTCTAGTCTCAGACCTCATTACTACGAAGCGTTCCCTGATACTTTACGTAACACTTCCACTGCTTAATTCGTTGGCCCACATCTCGTATTGCTCTTCACCACCCAAAATAATTTCTAAAGGGTCTTTTGCACTCTAAAAATACTTGTTCACATCTACCCCATCATTATTTAGCTGAGCGTTGTATTCCCTAAAGTCAATAATGAACCCCTCCCACTGGCTTCAGTGGCCTTTTTCTTGGTTTCTTACACTTTTCTCCCAAACAGAGGGATATTGTCACATCTTTCTAATTATAGAATCACAGAATCACAGAACAGTTTGTGTTGGAAAGGACCATAAAGATCATCTCGCTCCAACCCCCCTGCCATGGGCAGGGACACCCTCCACTAGACCAGGTTGCTCCAAGCCTCATCCAGCCTGGCCTTGGACACTCCCAGGGATGGGGCACCCACAGCTTCTCTGGGCAACCTATCCCAGTGCTCCCCACCCTCTCCAGGAAGAATTTCTTCCTGATATCCAATCTAAATCTTCCTGCTTTCAATTTAAAGCTGTCACCCCTTGTCCTGTCACTACAAACCCTTATAAAAAAGTCCCCCCCCCCAGCTTCCTTGTAGGCCCCTTCAGGCACTGGAAGGCTGCAATAAGGTCTCCCCGGAGCCTTCTCTTCTCCAGGCTGAACAAGTCCAACTCTCTCAGCCTGTCCCGACAACAGAGGGGCTCCAGCCCTCGGAGCATCTTTGTGGCATCATCTCGACTCGCTTCAATCGATTGATATCCTTCTGATGTTGGAGGCCCCAGAGTTGGATGCAGAACTCCAGGTGGGGTCTCATGAGAACAGAGTAGAGGGCGACAATCAAATCCCTCACCCTGCTGGCCATGCTGCTCTGGATCCAGCCCAGGATACGGTTGGCTTTCTGAGCTACCAGTTCACACAGCCGGCTCATGTCCTGCTTTTCATCCCCCAGAACCCCCAAGTCCTTCTCCTCAGGGCTGCTCTCCATCCATTCTCCACCCAGCCTGTCCTTGTGCTTGGGATTGCCCTGACACAGGTGCAGACCCTTGCCCTTGGCCTTGTTGAACTCCATGAGGTTGCCACGGTCCCACCTCTCCAGCCTGTCCAGGTCCCTCTGGATGCCATCCCTTCCCTCCAGTGTGTCAACCGCACCACACAGCTCGGTGTCATCAGCAAACTTGCTGGGGGTGCACTCAATCCCATCATTTGTGTCATTGATGAAGGTGTTAAACAGCACCAGTCCCAACACCGACCTCTGAGGAATGCCACTCATCACTGGTCTCCACTTGGGCATCAAGTTGTTGACCACAACTTTCTGAGTGCAGCCATCCAATCAATTCCTTATCCACTGAGTGGTCCATCCACCTCTCTCTTAAAGGCACCTATGCAATTTTCTCCGAGGTCAAAGAGAAGAACAAGTGACCAGACTCATCAGAAGTAAACTGTCATAGGTAGCTACTGATCCATGCCTATTAAAAATTGGACTTCAATGAAGCAAAGGTGAAGCAGAGAATTAATAAGGGAAAGTAGGACCCCTTCAAGAGGAAGAGATGACCACATTCAGGTGGGTTGAATGTGAAAGAATGAGAACAAACAAGATGTTACCTTACTAGGAAAAGAAATAAACGAATGGAAAGAAAAAAGTGAAACCTCAGGCTTCAGAAAACTAGCAGGAGATAGCATGGATAGTTTAAAAACAGAAAACACAAGAGGAACAAGGAAATGGTGGAAAGCAATTAGCTATGAAAGACAGTTCAGATTGCTGATCCTTCAGAGCAGAAATTATTTTGTATCGTCTTTGTACAGTGCCTTATACAGCAGGGTCATGTTCTGAGATGGCTCTCCAATACTACCACAGTGCAAATGAAATAATAAGCAGCTGCAAACATTCCGTAGCTGCATAATCTGATTATAATCAGTCAGAATAACACTTAAGGTAATTTATCTTATTTATACATGTTATTTTTAGCCCTTAACAGCTGGCCAGTAGTCGTAGATGCTGAAAATGATCTTGAGTGACCGTTTCAACCTCTTAAATGTTTATTAAGTAGACACATTGAATTAGAGCAAAAGAGCTGAAATGCCCTCAGAATGTGTATATGATCTAGATAACAGAAACCAAATTGACTCCTAGTTTCAAAACATATTCGGTGCAATTACCCTTTTAAACTTCTGGATTTCTTGCAATGCTAGTAATAACATTATGTAAATACTGAAGTAAGTTTTTACAATATTTACTGGGGAAAAAAGCGTATTTTGGAGAGCTGTGTTATTCTAGAAGTGTTTGCTTTCAATGAGTATTCCAGAGACCATATTTTATTTTCTCTGGTGTTAACCAATTTTAAAGACGCTTAGAAAAGACTCTGGAGTTATGGAAGGACACACACAGTAAGAATTCACAATTTTTTTGCCCAATTTTAAAAAGCCACTTAGGTGTCTAAAATCAAGAGATACCACTCGTGCAATTCTAATGCACGTCCCACTGCACTCTTATTAATGCTGGCAGAAAAAAGAGCACAGTTAGGACAATATTAAGCATTTTTTGATATTCTATTCTGCAGGATTCAGGAGAACAGAAGAATGTCACTTACTGGGACACCTACACCTATCTGCTCACAGGTATTTCAGGTATTAAGAAAGGCTGTGGTGCTAAATTGCAAAGGTACCTAAATGCATCAGTTTCAACAGGAGTCAAGCATCGCTGTTGCTAAAAACATGGATTCATTATCCAGACTTCGGGCACCTTACTCAGGCCGTTGTTCTTTAACAATAATTCAAATCCATCAGCAGAACAAGATGGTTTCTCTCTTTTTTTGGCTTTGACCCACCAAGTGACTCACAATTCACCGTTAAGAAGGAATATAGAACTATTACTTACAGTAGTAATAGTCATAGAATATTTTTTTATGACATCTTCCATTTAAAGAGCTGTTTCATTATCCAGCACCAGCAGCTGTAGAATGAACATTTTTCACATTTTGTAGTTAAGAAAACTGGCACCTGGGAGGATAAAGTGACAGCTGTAGGACCCACAGAGTCCTTAAGACAGGTAGGGATCTCTTGGACACATAAATTCACTCATTGCAATCCCAGGCAAACGTGTCATAAAATTCCTTCCTAAAACTCATCAAGCACCACCTTAATTAAACATCTTAGTTAGATGTTTCTGCTCCCATGCCTCTAGTGTGGCTGAGCCCCAAACTGTAATTTATATGTATTTTTATAGGGCTTGGCTTTAGCACAAAATTAAACGGTTTGCTGAGCTGGGTTTCAGGTTTCCTGCCACGTATTTGGGGAGGTTTAGCATTCAAGCAACAGTGCCTCCGCTTTGGAAGATTCCCAAAGGTGTCCCTATTGCTCTTCACAGGCCAGACCAGCAGGCTGAAAGACAGGAGGCACAGCAGAACTTTGCTGAGTGTGTATCACGTCCTCCCCCCAGCTCACACCCCCACCCCCGATGTTGTCGAGTCACCCTTGGCTTGCTTGCATGGATCCCTGCCAGCTGGCCACCTGAACTGCGCGGGCTGGGGTGCTCTCCTAGCCAGGCACTGCTGCCTCCTGCATCTCAGCCTTCACATTCCACACTGTTTGCAAGCACGTGAATAATGCATGGAATTCCTTTGGTTGTTCCTCCCCAGCCTCCCTGCCTTACTGGAACTGAAAGATTTTGCTATAGGAAAAAATCCTTGGAGATCCTACTAGAGGTTTCCTTGTCTGGGTGCTGTTAAGAATAAAGAGGCTGAGTGGTATTTCCATTCTTAGCAGACCCTCAGGCTTGCGCAACATAAAGCAAGTCATTTAACCTTTCCCTAGGTTATTTTCCCTTCGGGTGATCTCAGAGACATCATATCTCAAGTCAGTATTGGGAATGCTATCGTGTAATATCAGGGCAGAGCTTCAGACTCCTCTGAAGGCTGCCGTGGCGCACTGGTATGCTTCCCATATCATGGGCTCTGAAAGACCCACATTTCTCATGAGTAGAGAAATTTCTGAGGAATCATTCTCGTGCAAAACCAGCAAAAAGTGAGATCGGAACTTGGCACATGGAGTTTCCTCTTTCTTCTTCTGAGATCATGTTAAACAGCAGCAGCTCAGATTATTCTGTGTTCTTGTCACTGCTGGAGCCCTAATGCTATTTATCTTAAGGCATACATATATACCATCCCCCATCAGCAATGCAACTCCCATGGTAAAGGTATTCCAGTTACCTACACGTGCCTAAGCGTCTTCAAAATCCTCTGCTTTCCATATGTGCCCCAAGTCCCCTAAAGTGTTCAAGTTTAGGACACACCCGAGTCTCTGGCTAAATAAGGAACCTGTGGCTGCTTACAAGCCCTGCTACAATGCAATACTCCAGTGCTTTTCACACATCTGCCCATCTCCCTCTCCTCACCTCACTTGCTTCTTCATGTAAAGCCTCATGCTGCATTAATTTTATTCTGCCATAACACAGTGGAAGCTCGTGTCTATTTTACCCTTGTCACCATGGAGTCCCTCAGTACTGATGGCTTCCCAAATTCCACCCTTCCACTGCGCAGTTAGGTTTCTGAATACTTTCTCCCAGATATGTGAGCAGCATCTTTTCAACTCGCCCTATTTCCAGTTCCCACCGTACTGTCTGTCCATTCCCACCACTGTGCAGTTGTATAGTCTGCCAAGATTTTGATCTTCTTACTCATATCAGCCAGCAATTACATGCAGAAGTTTCAAGCTGTCCTTCCATATCCATTCTGCACCGTAAAAGGCACCAGCATGGCCTTGCAGCACTGCTTATCCCCACACCCCCCTCTTTACAGATACAACCAGTTTTAACAGCAGTCTGTCCCTGCCCCTGTCAGACTCTGGTGTGCTCCAAGTACTACCCCTTGCACAGCAACTTGCAGTTCCCTGTATGCATCCAACTACAGCTAGGCCAAACTTAGTTTTCATGTTTATGATACAAACTTCTTTTCAGGGCTCTGCCTCTCCTGCATCTTTGTTCATTAATTAGGCTTGGATAGGTTTATCTAAAAGGCTGAGGATTTTGAAATTGTACTTTTATGATGAGAGCTTTATATGATTCTAAACCTCTCAGTTGGGTCAGACTTTCATTGGGATTTGTCAAAGCAGAAATAAGCCTATGTATATATGTATATATATATATACACACACACACACACACACACACACACCCCCCTAGCTGACATGCACAAGGGCTTGTTTTATGGGTAGCTGTTTTCCCTGGAAGAGGCAGCGAGAGCGCATGGTAGAGCTCCACAGCATCCTGGCTGGTTTACAATGGAAAGTCAAAACTCAAGGGTTCTTTGGAAAAGAGCAGCCTGCATGATTTCCTTCAGGCAACACTCAGAGGTCAGCTCTCCCTCTCCATATGTGAACGTATGTCAGGCACCATGGCTCGTTTTATGACCTTGCAAGTGATTGCATGCCTGAGTACTGGAGGGCAGGGGGTCAAGCCCTTAGTCCAGTGCTGGCCAGCTGGCAGCCCTTGTGCTTCAGGTAGCCTATGGGAAAGTTTGTACAGCCCACGGGGACCAGGTCTCTGACCCCTTGTCCTTTCCTTGCTTTTCCTGGAGCAGAGTGTCTCTGGCACATCCCACCTGGGCCCTTGCACAGTTTGCATGCTCCAAGCCCAGCACAGTGAGTGACTGACACAGAGCATCTTCCACTTGACTGCAGAAGGGACCCAGCAACAATTTGCACAGAAGATGGGACCTCATTCAGGAGACTGAATGAGCCTGCTCACGGGGAACAGGACCACCAGGAATGAACTTTTTCCCGCCAAGCACTCTTGACACCTGCCCTCATCCACTCCACTCTCTCATTCGCTCTGCAGGTGCCAAGGCAAAGCCACTTTGCAGTTCTGCCTTTGCAAAGCCCATGGTTTAATAAGAGCATCCCACAACCAGCTTACCCTTAACAGGATCTTCATCAGCTTCCTGAAAGTCGCTGCCGGCCCTTGGTGTCTCTGCCTGAAGGACTGGTGACTTCATGTAGGCATCTAAAGGGCTCTTCCTACTAACATACATGTAATTGAAGTTAGGGCCTTGGGCTGTGACAGAGCCAAACAGGTTACTGGTGTCACACCATTTGTATGACACCTGCTCCTTTCTTCATCAGGCTGTTCGATATCTCACTGGGTACAAGTGTAATTATTTTTATTAAAAAGACCATCCATATTGCACTGCTATCAAGCCTGGTTGAATCTCTACAAAGATGCCTAATATCTCAATGGAGGTCCTTCTCCACAGGGGGATTTCTAACTTAAATGAAAAGAGGTTTCACAGCATCACAACTGCTCTTGTCTGGGATTACCTTGAATCTCCCTTTGCCGTTCCTAACTACAGCACTTTCCTTGTGCAGGCAACATCCTGGTGATGCAGGGATTTACACATATTTTCTGCTTCAAACAACATGAAAGGTGGCTGTAGGGAAACTGGTCCTCAGATTTCCTTCAAGGTGTTTGCCACATTATTTGCTTTCTCTTCTAAGTTCCCTATTCCCACTGCATGGTCAGTCCTGTCAGATGAGATGTTGTAGGACGTGGTTCCAGACTACATGTCTCCCCAGCACAGGATGCATCTTACCAAGCACGTATTCCAACTGCTGCAAGAGCATCTGTAAGCACGTTGTCTTAAGGTAGTTATCACAAACAGCTGGAGGTGTTCAGAGGAATGAAATCAGAAATTATCTGAGACAGACTTCTAAGATGTGAATACAGGAACAAGTTACTGTGGGATGGATAAATCTTCAGTGCAACTGTTCCTCCTCAGTAAATACGCACATGCACATTTCCTTTACTCAGTGAGAAAGAAGCAAAGCCGCACTGCCAACCTGGAGAGCACGCTAGGGTAACAGCCAGGACATAGGTGGTTCCAGCTGGTGCAAAGAAAGCCTGCACTTGAACCTCTTGCTAAGTGCTTCCATCCCTGTGGAAGCTGTGCCTTCCCTTGCTCTGCCCCTGGACACCGCCCCCCACCCCCCAAAAAAAGCCCCACCCTGCACAGCCTCTAGGCTGGCAAGCAACCTGCACATGCAAGCCCTCTCTCCTTCCCTTTGCAGCTCTACGATGGGTGGCAGATGACCACCCAAGCAGCTGCATCTGCCAGCTCTTGCTGACTGCTATCAGGTGTCACGGCCTGTTGGTCCTCCTGCCCCTTGGACAGCCGCGCATAAGAAAGCACTGGGATGGGGAAAAATATGGTGGGAGTACTTCTGAATGCCATTCCTGTTCTGGGAAAATTGGTTTTCTCAGGGAAAAGAAATAAAACCATGACCTAGTGGTTAATGTACATGCAGAGGAGTCAGAAGTCAATTTTTATGTGGTTTGAACTGGTTCATTCATATCCAATTAAAACAGAAAGGGGAGGGCGGCTCATTTTATGCTCAGTTAATCAAGAGACTGCAAAGCTACTTCTTTTCCTCTGGGGATGTTGATAACTGCTGGATTCAGCCCTATGGAACTAGGTTGATTAAACTGTTCCTCTCCATTTAAAGCAATTTTAAGAGGCCCTTAGAGAAAAAGGCCAAGGCAACAGTACAAAATCCCTGAAGCTTAAGTCCATTTGAAATCTGATTCCATCCCTGAACCACATCTGATTCCAGCCCTCATTTTGTTCCATCTCTATTTTGTTCCATTCTAGACAACTGGTCCTGCACCTACTGGCATATTATATATGAATATTGGGATATTCAGAACTTGGCTAGAGAAGACCCTGAAGACCTTCTTTAGAACTGAAATTAGCTCTGCTCTAAGTGGGGCATTGGACTTGACAGGGATGTCTGTCAATGTAGATTATGATGTGCACTTCTGACTCTATGACCCACATCCTGCCATTCGTAGATATGCTACATACACCGTGCAGGAAGGAGCTAGTGGGAAGGAGCTTCAACCCCTTCTGCCCTGTCTCCCCATGCTCACAGTGGAGCTGAGAAGTCACTGAAGACCACTTCTCTGCCTAGCAACTCTGCTAATACAACGTTTAAGGAGTTCCTTTGGCGATAAGGCTGAAGCAAAAGAGAAGAGCCGGGCTGTGGATCCTCTTGACACTTTCAAGGGATCTACAGTAGAAGAAGAGGTTGCACAACAAGGCCACAGTCCCTCAGAGCATGCAAGCCTCAGTGATACTAGTCATGATGTTTAAAGCTAAGCACAGGGTTATGTATTTAGTTGGATGAGAACAATATGTCATATTGGAACTGAGGACTTCAGGGTGTTTCTACAAACCTTCGATCGTCCTGCCAGCCAGGTAAGCACTAGTTTCCTATTGACACAAGCAGAAGTAATCAAGATCCAGCTTAGGGTCATATAACTACAACCCATCTTTCCTTAGAAACTATGACACAGAATAATAAATGCTTAATTACAGGTGTAATTTTGTCTTTAAAAAGTTAGAAAAAAACGTTATACGTGCCCAACTTGCCTGTTTTCTTCTAATGATACCAGCTGGATTTATAAAGGATATTTCCTATCCCTATAAAGCTGACCTTGCTTATAAGGACAATCACATGCAAAGCAGCAGAAGTGATCAGTAGACCAGAGTAAACTGATTAGCTGAACTGATGAAAAATGGGCTCTAAATTCCACTATATTTTCTTAAAATCTGCTCCTCTTGGAGGCATATGCAAGCAGCTTAGTATAAATAGTTATAGAATCACAGGACCTCGTTCTGCTTTCCCATCAGAGTAATTCTGAAGTAATTCCATTAAAGTGAGCAGAGTTACATTGATGTGAGATCACAATCAGTTAGAAATGGAAAATTCCTAATAGCTTATCCAGTTCATAACCCTAAGGCTAGCGTACACTTATTCCTTGCACTAAAACTGTGTTTAATTCTTTAAAATATGAGTGGTGGAAAATGGTTCTTGGGTGGTGTTTCGGTTGTTTTGTGGGGTTTTTTTAATTCCTTATCCAATTTCTCCTCTTGGGAAAATCCTTATTTTTGACTGAAAGCCAAAACCTCAGCTACGTTGCCCAACGAATGTAATACGGAATGAGGTAGATATGCCACATTATGACAGTGCAATTCCAGGTGCCTCGTGCCCATTCTCCCCTGCTGGTTGTAGAACACCATTAGCCTAGTGATACAGGGAGGTTTTCGAGAAGTTGTAAACAGAGAGCAACATGGCAATGCTAGACAGCTTGGGGTATCACCTCCAGGGCTCTATGGCAGAACTTCTTGTCTGTTGGGTTAGAATAACAAGTTGCACGGCACCTATCTTTCTGTCAGAGACATTTCTGTCTTCCAGTGAAATGTCTAAATATTCTGTAGCATGAAGACGTTTCTCACTGGATCCACTCTTCGGTTAGATCCATGCTGTCCGAAACACCTCTTTCCACTGAAGAATATTTTAAATAGAAACATTTTAACCAGGAAAGAAGTTTCAAATGAAAGATAAACTCTCTCTTTTACCTTAGGAATACCTAAATACAGCTATTTGTTTTCACACACAAGAGTTTTTCTGGTGTATTAGACAAGGGACCATTGCAGGCAGAGACCACCACTTCACTTGTTCCCTGCTTGCTTAGCACCGGAGATGTTTGCTAAGAGCCACGGCTGTAGAGGCACCTGGGGTATCCCATGTTTGCTTCCTGCATCCAAAGGGGTCTGTACCAGCTGCTGCAGGAGAAACCATTAAGCCCAGACCGCGACAATGGCACTCTGACTACAGAAATCAGTTCCTGACTGATCAGGGCTAATAGACGTGGAAGTATTGAGCCATCAGCTTTGACTTCCAAAACTGCTGGTCACCACTTCTGCTGCTCTAGCCATGCCATTTCCCAGCGTTTCATTGTAAGTCTTACGGTGCTTGTGCTTCAGGGGAAGGAGCTGGAGTGAAGAAGGGGTTTTAAGGCCAGTGCAGGAAGCTAGAGGTACTCTTGGAATATAAACACACTGATTCAGAGAAGTGCTCCCGAGCAGCTGGGGCTTCTAGGCTGTACATATGGTCATGGTAGCAAGTATTTCTTGACGCCGTTGGAAAAATACTTGGAAAAATACTTTGCCTGAACATCTGATTCCTCCTGTTGCAGTAGCAGACTTCTAGCACTTTGGTGCATGGAGAACCGACCCACCCCCAAACACCAATTAAAGCATATTAGAAGAAATACACAATCATCAAACTCATGAGGTTCTGGCACCAACTTCTGAGCAGTCACAAGGATAAAAACCTTACCTACCCTTAAGATGAGCTTGATGTTGTTATAAGGAGTTATTTGTTATATAGACCTTGTTATTGTTACAAATGATGCAGTTGCCTGCGACACAAGGGGAGCGAAATCATTTATCCATTCATCCCTTACCCTGTACACCCGTAAATTATGAAGTCATGTGATTTCTAAGAAAAAAATCTCATCCTCAGGGAGACTGATCTGGATTGAACAATAAAAATGGTCCCACAGAGCAAACTGCTTAGAGATTTTTACAAATCAGGACCCCTGCTCTGATACTCAACAAGGTTTCACAGATAAGTTTTTCTGAATGCACCACTTGTCTTACACCTTTAAAAGCTGGGGTCTAAAATCAATCTGCTGGTGAAAGTCCTTGCTAAAGCGTACGAGATAGATATGACAGTAAATCACACAAGCCACTAAGCAGAGTCTGACACCACTTCCCTGTGAACAAAGAGCAGTAAGAAATCTCACAGCTGCTGTTCCAGCCCTTCAGCAACTTTTAATTTTTACTGATTGACACAACACCTACGCGCCACATCATCCACAAGGCCTCAGGTCTGTTTCAGGACAAGCAAATTATTTGGTATTGTCAACAGCTGGCAGAGGCCACCAGGAACTGCTTCTTCATTCACTTGTTTTTCTCTGACACCTATAAAGAGTCGTCATCACATATCAAACAAAGCAACTATCGTGCAGCTCGTTTGTTTCAATGCTGGCATAGGAGCCTCTATCACCAGGAGGCATGGATTGAGGCATATCAGCCATGACAGGCGAGCAAAGTGGGCATGAAGTGGGCTCAAGCACAGATGTTTCAGAGCTGGTCACCTTTGCAGATCACCTTTGCTGCAGATGGCAATGACAACAGGGCACGGAAGACAGTCTGGACCTATTCAGACCAGGCACGCAGCTTCATGAGAAGCTGTATGTGATGAAGGCCATTGCCTCTGTGACACTAACCAATACTTGTGCTTTGCTGCGAGCTGCTGGGGGCAAAAGAACTTTGCATGATGAAACCAAGAGCTACCCTCTGGTATCATTTGCCCTGAGATAAACTGGGCTTTGAGGAGTGTGATTTTCTTTTTACCTACGCAGCTTTCTGATTAACATTTGTAGGAGTACTGTGCATGTATGTGCAGGACGGCCAGGATACTCCTTGATACGAATGAAAAATGGCACATGAAGACAAGTTTTGCCATGTGTGTGCAAGCCATTTTGGCCAGTATTAAAGCCAAAAGGCAATATGAAATATTGCATATCCTTGTTAATGCATTGTGCTACAGTAGTGAAAAATAAAGTGTTTCATTGCAGTAACAGAGGGATCTGGAGTTGAGTGAAATATTTTCCATGCTGGAATGAGGTCAAGATGCTGGGTAAATGCCACTGCTGCTGAGAAAGGACCACAGACGTTTCAAAAGCCATGAGTGTTTAGAAGCTTGGTTTCTCAGTTGTGTTCAAAACTCATCAGCTTTAGTAGAACAGCCTCCTTTAGCCCCACATGTGGGTGCTTGGTTCAATATTGAGTCAGAGAGCATTCTACCCCCTGAGTCACCAGCTCTGGTTCCTCCAGCGCTGCCTTCTCTCTGCTCATTACCCACTCAAGACCAAACACGCTTAGCATACAAGAGCTAACAGGACTGCAGCCCTGAGAAGGATGGGTGGCACAGAGTGAAAGCCTTGTGAGTGCCAACGTGTCAAGGTAACCCACGTGAGGTCTGCTGTGTGATTTGTAGGACGAACGCCGTGCTCACCTCAAGGAGACACAGCATACTGTAGATGTTCACCTCTGCTCTCCAGCACCTCCACAAACATGGCCTGCGTGAAGGTTGCATTGAACAGATTGCTGAGCCCAAGCTCATACCATGCAAAGGAAGTATTCAATGGCCTGAGGAATGCAACTGTCTTCCCACCCTCTCCCTGGAAATGTCTGAGCCTCGAGAAAGGATGAGGAAAAGCACAAAACCCATGGCAGGTTTGATCTGAACTGTGCTTAGCCTACCTCTTTTCCTTGAAACTATACTGAACTCACTTGGGGTGGTTAGAAGAGAACTTGCACTAGAAATAGAAGATCTATATTTAACACATGGCCATAACACAAAATAGAATCACTGTGGCCTCTAAAAGTTAGGAAGTTTTACTTGGAAATGCATTCCAAGTTTTATCAGATTTCTGCCATCTGCAGCATCCAAGACAAAAACCTCCTAGATACGGTTTACTTGTATGCCCAACAGACTGGACCCAGACACATACTTCGGTTTTAAGATGAAAAAAATCCTCCACTCACACATATCATACACGTTTAAGTAATTTGTGGTCTTCAGCTACTAACCCTTCACAGCCTGAATCAGGGGCAAGTTCCTTCTCTATTCTCACAAGCCTGTTTTCTTTATGCAAGCCTTCATTCTGAAACTCAGACTCATGTGAAAAATGCCCAGGTTAGTGTATCCAAAACTCTGTGTCTGTTTACCCATTCTTGTTTCTCCTCTTAGGGGCAGACTGTTTACTCTCCCAGCAGCCTAACTCATCCTGCCACATGTGAAGTTGTCTGCAGGTGTGATGGTTTGACCAGCTCCTCAGACACTATTCACACATCCCTGCCCCACACACTAGAACCTGTATCCTTCCATGTCTCCAAGGAGAGATGGTGGAAAGAAGATTTCTGGATCTTCCCAACTATTTCTTCTGTGCTTCTCCTTGTATGGCCACAAGAAGCTACGTCAAATGCTGAAGGCTGTGCTCTCTTACCCAGCAGTCCTCAGGAAAACTGCTGCTGCTGCTGCTGCTGATCTAGAGATGAGGAAGAGTTTCTGGGGCCAGTTTCAAGTAACAGATGATGAAGAGTAAACCTTCCAGGATGGTTTAAAATAGAGCATCACAGCAGTGGAAAGAACAAAAATGTCTAATAGACCAGCCATGGGATGGGCTGAAGGAGACATCAGATCTAACGATGAATTTCTTCATCCAGCCAAGGCCAGGCTAGATGAGGCTTTGAGCAACCTGGTCTACTGGAAGGTGTCCCATGGCAGGGGGATTAAAACTAGATGATCTTTAAGGTCCCTTCCAACCCAAACCATGCTATGATTCTATGATTCTTCATGGCTTTGGTCAAACTAGTCAATATTTCTGCCTATACTTTTCCCACACATAAAATGGATATAGTAATATTTACTTTCTGAGCTCTTGTGGTTGCAAATTGCTTATCCTTTTTAGAGGCCTATTCAGAGACACAGATAGGAAAGATTGCTGACAGACAGTAATATCTAAGGAGAAGATAAGAAAATAAAAGCACAGGTATTAAAGGTGCCAGAAAAAAATGGAAGGAAGAAAGATTATTAGAGACATCAAAGTGCTGGACAAAAAAGGGGAGATAAGGAAAGACAAAGAGAGGGAAAAAGAAAAAAAGAACAGTAACAAAGAGTAAAAGCAATGAGCAAAGAAGTGAGTTAAGGAAGATGGAAGTGCTAGTTTCTCTTAGTAGGACTTCTTACCACATAAGTACCAGCAAGTGGGCTGCACATGAGAAGGACATCAAAACAAAAATCAAAGAAGCAAGAAAGCAGTTAAGCAGGAAAAAAGTATGAGTCAAATCTAACATTTTAATGATTGTTTCATTATTTTGTCAGTAGCTGTCGTTTTCTTTGGCACACAAATATTTTTCTGTTAAAAATAATTTTTAAAAGTCTTCAGTGTTGGTAAGACAGAAGAACAAAAAGCTAAGCTTGGTAACTCAAAGCCTTGCTGCATTATACTTAAAACTTCTGTGTTTTCAGGTTTTTTATGAAAACCTGCTATATCTGTAGGAAAATCATCACTTCCCAGACACCTCTCTTTATAGGCCTGTGTTCTCAATTAGCCTGGTGCTCATTTGCAGTAGGGCTCTTCGCAGTACCACAGCAGTATAGTATACTCCAGGGTTACAGAGGAGCCTGCCTGATATTACAAGTCCACACTGGTGACTTTCTGGTAGCTGCCAGCTAGCCTTCCTTTTTCTGTCTGTATCTGGGAGAAGAAGCACGGGATGTCAGATCTTCCAGTGAGAACATGGCACAAAATCCTGATGGGAAAGAAAGTGAGCAATAAAAGCACAGTGTACAAGAATAACCTTAGCCAGGCTGAACCCTGAATTGTGCCTTGCATATGTGATTGATCCCTGCATGATCCATAAGTAATCCTTTTGCTTTTGCTGGGACATGTCTGAAACATCAGCTAAACTAACTGCACTCTGGGAGAGATTCTGCAGTGACTGTCAGCACACAATTGCAGTGGTAAAAGTGAATAAGTGACTGGGGCATATCTGTTGCCTTCTGCCCACAGAAATTTGTCTTGGTGGCACCATTCCCATTTACAAGCTTTGTGCTTGAGGGGATGAGAAAAGAAAACCTGCCCAGATGATCATGGGAAAGTTTACACATACAACGACTCCGCCAGCAAAGTGCTTGGTGTAACATGCCGGGAGTGAGGTAGCAGCCCATGGATGGGGTTCTGAGGGCGTCCAGCCTCCAGCAGGTTGGCTTACTGGGGCCATGGATCTGCTCCTGCTCTCAGCCCATGTTGTCGACAGGAGCAAAGCAGCTGTCCAAGGGGCAGGATGGCACTGTGCAAGAAGGTGGTTGCCAAAGGACTCTTAAATGTTTCGCTGGACAGACATATCTCCCTTTGCTGTGTAGTTGAATATCAAGGGTCCCAGTGGGTCTACCATCACCCTTACCTCACTGACTGCACAGCCTCTTCACTGGGGGCTGAAGCAAGCTGAAGCCCCTGACTGGCACTGCCAGAAAGATCAAAACCCACTATCAGCAGTACTCTGCTGTGATGGAAACCTAGAGATCTCCTCCTCCAGGCTCCACCTGCCTGGCACAAGGGAACTCCTGCATTTGTCATTGTTGGTGTTGCTATGGCCACTGCATGCAGGTATAAACCTTGCCCAGGGGACATTGTTACGGCAGAGCAGGGTGCAGCCCAGGAAAGGGTGCTGCTTTACTGACATGATTTATTTTCATGACCCGTCCAGGTCTCTGGAGTTTATCCATTCAGTTGCTTTTGCAGGAAATTTCCTCATGACACAGTGCTCACACATACAGTAATAATATTTTATGTCTATATTGGGCTCTGTGCATTCCAAGTGCTATACAAACACAAGCTCATTCATCTTATCTTTTTATCTCCTGACAGTTGCCTGCAGCGCTGAGTTGGTTTGATCCCAGCCTCACAGACCTTTCAACAGTGGAATTGTTGTTGACTAATTATCCGTCTAAATCACCAGGAAGGACTGGTAGCTGGGCTCCACTCTTCGTTTTAACCAGCAGCTCCCGTCACTGTGGTGAGAGGTCTCTAGGTTTTCTTGCTGCTGAAGGTAGATAGGAAAAAGAAAATCTTGGAGGCAATTAATTCAGTTTGTTTTCACCACGAGGGTGTTCACTGGGGGCAAAATTACAGATACACTTGCAGTTGATTCATAGGAAATGCAGTCAAGCATCTCTGTATTAAAGTTACAGACAGGTAATAGGGAGGTGAGCCTAATGTAGGGTCATCTTGTATTGCTCTTACCCTTTCTCCATTTGCTGTCTCCAAATTCATTCATACCTCCCTGGACGAATAATACATTCAGAGTAAGTTACTTGGATTGTGAAAATAGACTAATCAACAGAGACAGCTATGTCTTGGAGTCAAAAACGTTTAGAGATTAAAGTGCATTTTTTTCTCTGAGCTGAGATGAGTTAGAGCATGAAAGGAAATTGAAACAAGTAACAGATGTTGTTGTAGTAAGAGGGAGAACATGAGGCAGAGATTAGGAAGCTCTTTGACATGGTCTAAAGCCCGTATACTTTCTTCGCAGCTGTCTGCAGCCTGGAAAAGGCTGAACATGGCAGTGAAAAGAGTATGGCGAATGGGGGGGGGGGGGGGACACACTCCATAGGTATGAAAGTGGGTTTATCCACATCAAAAGCAAACTTCATGAAGCTCAGTGCAAAATCCTGCAGATACGTATGTAATAATTCCCTGCAAAGTCTAAGGCCATGCATTTAGAGAATTTTTATCTTAAACTGGTAGGTTATTGGTGGCAAATAAGTAATATAAGTTTCCACAGCAGACGCTGTTAAGAGGTCCTCTTGCATGCTGCATGCAGCTCTGGTCACTGAAGTCCAGTGCTGATGAACTCAGGCTGGAAGACCTGCACAAAAAGATTTTAATGAAGGTGTACATGGAGTGGCTACAAAGGAGAGGGAAAAAGGAGCAATTATCAAAAAGAAGTAGGTCCTAAATGGCGCAACCATTATAAAAGTGATAATTTCCAAAAGCTGAACTGAATTAGCTCTGTCAAAGGAAATTAAGACAAAAGAGACAAGTGATCTCACAAAAAAAAAAAAAAAAAAAAAAAAAAAAAGCCAAAAGAAGGTTGCTTATTTAGCATTTTGCCTAGGAAAAGAAAAATTGTCAGCAGGTATATGGCTTTCCTTTCTGAAAATACAGTAAAGAGAAGACCTATTTAAGATAAAGACAATGTTTGCACAGATTAATGCATGTAAGCTACCCTTAGAGAAATGTATGCAGGAAATCAGAAAAATATTTCAAACCATCAGAGGAAGGAAGTTTTGGAGGAGCTTTCAAGAGCAGCAGCAGGAGAAAACTTTCTACCCCATTAAAAAAAAAAAAAACTAAAAAAAACTGTTCAACATATGAAAGAAATTATACTATGTGGTTTCCCATGATATCAGGAAACAGGGCTCAGCTGCTTCAGATGTAATTTCCAGACCTATTTCCCCAGTTCCTCTTCTTTTCCTGCTACCCCAGACATTTTCAGGTTAAATACGTGACGTAAAACTTTGGTCTTTAACATTGATCCTGACCACTAGCATGACAGATACGAGTAAGAAAAAAGGGTCCAAAGTTTTCAAAACCTTTCTGCATTTACCCCTAGGAATGAGAAAACACATAGGAAGGATCTGTCACTGGCCATGGTCTCTCCCACCACATTGTCTGTCTTCAGGACCTTGCTTCCTAGCAGCAAAATGAAGCTGCCATACAAATCAACACAACACAACAACATACTGGGTTTTAAGCAACTTTCAGGAATTTTCTTAGCCACATTGAAAAGAAACAAATCACTTTACATAATGCTGTGTAGCCTGGGTCCAGAAACTCTTCAGGCTGACAGAAACATCAGCTGTGTCATCGACATGGGCTTCTAAGCAAGGCTGGAGCATGCTTTTAGAAAATGCATTTGGAGATTTTTTTTCTGAGAGCTCTTTCACAAGCTTTCACTACCCCCAGTTTTGCTACCTGAAACGTCACTCAGAGACTTGAAAGTTATTCAAATTATTTTACATTCAATTGATTTATTAAAAGCTCCTTAAAACATATCAAGATACTTTTACCAAATCTCTGTACATTGACCGAGCACCTCACCGTTATTCTGCAGTGGAAAAATACGTTCACCACAGAACTTCATATTTAAGACAGTATTGGATATAGTGTCTTCTCCTGATTAAGTCCTTGTGACCCAAGGCAAACATATTTTTATGTTACTATTGTCAGTTCAATATCTTCTCCTGTGTATGTTGTGTCTTTAACAGCTTCTCAGTAGGTCCTTTCTGCTTCATTTCTCTATGTATAAAACTGATCTGTAGACAGGAATGGGAACAAGAAACACCCAAACTCCAGCACTAACACTGCACTCCCAACTCCAAAGATTTGATTGACTTACGTACCAAAAAATTGGCTTTCTGACTTTCACTTAGTAATTTCATGGCAGGGAGCAAGAACAGAAGCACCATGCATTGAAACACTTGGACCCAGGTTACCCTGTCCATTTGAAGTGAAGCCTTCAGTCTGCCTTCCACCACACCCACTTTCTAGATGATATCCTGTTAATGCTCGTCTCTGAACTTTATTGTCACAATCCGGATGCAGAGTCTCAGTCCCATGGCCACAGGGCCCTCAGTCAGTCTTTGCTGGTCAGGACATTCTCGGGTGACTCTCCCAGTGTTACAGTGTTGCATGGAGCACTTTTTCCTACCATTTCTGCCACCTTTGCTGATTATATTTTGTAAGCCATGTACCACCAGCCATAGTGCATTATAGAAATGAATGGACAAATAGAAATGAATGGACAAATTTAACCAGCAGGAAAAAAGGTCATTTTATGAGGCCAACGAAAGATGCAGTGACTGATTCAGTACCTCAGCCTATTTCTTCCTGAGAGAGGCCCCACCTTTTTGTTCAAGTCATTGAATCAAGTCAATGCTCAGCACAGGAGTTCTCCACAAGGATCGGCTAGACTCCTTAGAGCTTCACTGTGATGCTTGAGGAAGCATCAAGTATGACATTCTAGTGGTCATCTCCACAAGGATGATCCACTGCTCCTAAAAGACAAGTGCAACAGTTCCCATGTCCCTTCCTCCTGCCAGCATTTGAGATGGAGGTTTTAACACTCATAAAGAAGGTTGTTCTCACTGCCGTGTGTTTTCAGCCTGAGTGGGGGTTGATCTGTGGGACTCTCGGTTGAGAAAGCCTGTGCGAAATGACTCCCCCAGTTTGTCAGACTCAGGTTGGTGGCAGCTGGACTTCCACTGGTAGCCTCGGGCACGATCTCTGCCTAGGAGCCTTGAACTTTGCAAGCTGGCTACCGGAAAGTTTCCCCCACTTGGAGAGTCAATGCCCTGCCCAAACTTGCCCCCAGTTGTGCCCAGTGCTGAAGTAAGAGGCTGGTACCACAGTAAGCCACCATCTGCTGCAGCCTACCTTCAGCTGCCAACCGTGTTTCAGTGCCCGCTGGGATGTGAAACTGCTGTTTGTGCACAAGGTGTAACTGTTTGACAGCCTAGCCTACTACGTCCTTGTTGCTCCATCTAGTACTGTTATTGCTGTCCCAGCCTTTGATAAGGCGAGGGCCCGAGATAGCTACTGTACTTTCAAGTCTGCCTCCAAATAAGCGGCTACCTTTCATCTTTGTTTTATTACCAAGGACAGAGACAGACAGGCCAGACCACTGGCTGGCTAATAAGTAATAGGGAACTTTGCTTAGTCCCACAGTCCTCCTCATCAGCTGATACATTTTTTATACACATAGATTTATACATACATATTTTTATACCTATAGCTCCCATAGAGTGAGGAGCAGGCAAGGGCTAGCACATTTCCATACCCCAGTGGAAATGCATGTCTGCAAAGGGACTCAGCTGTAACTGAGTAACTTGACAGGTAGAACAAACTCTTTCAGCCCTTTGCTCTTTCCAGTCCCCAAATATGACAGCTTAATGATTTTCTAGATGCAAAATGTCACCGAGATAAAGCAAAGTTTATAAAGGACGGCTGGTCATATCACAGAAAACTCTGATGATATATCAAAGCAAAGAAACTCAAAGTTCAGGAAACATTTGTTTTCTTCAGAACTTCCCCATTTCTTCTCTCTCAGCACTCACAAAGCTGAAAATTCAGCCTCAAGGTTCCTTAAATAAATATAGCTCTGCCCTTTACATCACCATACAGCTCACCATCAATGCCACATTTGGTAAACTGTGAAAGTCGAAACCCAGTTGCTCTGTTACATCTCTTCAAAGTTACACAGGCACTGAAATTTTCCTGAAATTGGAGTTTCCTGTGATACTTAGCTTATAGCTTTATATGGTTTATTGTATCATCTAACACATTCAAATTTAGACATTATTTTCTCCCCACCAAAGTAAGTGAGAACACCTTGACACTTTCAAATCCACATCTCAGCTGACAGAAGAAAACCTGCCTTGCTATGTGGGATGGGGTTGTTGCATTTCAGCTCCCTTCCAGGGATGTCACTTACAGTTCTGCAGAGGCTCATCAGCCTCTCTGCTCAGATTCCAGTCCTGCTAATACAGGTTGCGTGGCTGAATTTCAGCTAAGAAGCCAAGGTCATGTTTTGCCCTCATGCACATAACACAGTTGAAGTCGCCCACATGAAATGCCAACACGCTAAAATCAGCACAGGCAGGAGGCAATTCTGGCCTTCCACATTTCAATCTGCGCTGACTGGTGAGTTTGCTGCTTGTCCAGCAATTGTGCTAGGTGCTGTGCAAACAACAAACAACTAGGACAAAGAGCCCCAAGAGGAAGGGCTTCTAAAAAATGTTTCTTCTCAACAATTCATACACTTCTTTCAATAACAGCACAGTATTTATTATCTACCTTGAGAGGACAAGGGTTGGTTTTTGTAAAGTGTATAATTCCATGCATAGACTGTATAGAACTGCCCCTGACCTCTTGCATAATTAGCCATGTGGATTTTTGTAAGTGCTTCTTGGGTGCTTGGATGAAACATCACATTTTGAGGTTTTTCACTGGTAATTTTTGGTAACACATCTTAGCCAGAAGCATGATTATCCCTATTTGTTTGCTTTTTATTTTACATTCCTTTACCAGAAGACCTCTGAGGGGTGGTGGTTTTCTACAGCTGACTGAATGGTAAGACAGGCCTTACTAGCCATTAGTATTTGTAACATCTTAGTGTCCATCAAAAGCCTCGAGGGCTGTGCAAACCTGCCAGAGGACGCAGTCCCAGCCCTGGGGAACATTCCATCAAGAGCCACAAGGTGTGGAAAAGCACACAAGCAAAGCTATGAGAACAAGGATAAAGTGAACCACATCAGCCATGACTTTGCAGAAGTATGTAGATGCTCAAAGATGCATCAGGGACCAGCACAAATGCACCATAAAAATGCGTAATTCAGCATATTAATTGGGTTGGGTGTTTAACTTCCGTGGAAGAATAGCAGAGTTATGTGCCATCTTCCCTCCATTTTTTTATGCCACCACAATGCCTAGGCACATTATTAGATATCTGATGGCTTTTGTAAACCTGCACCTATTTTTTAAATTGATCTTTTAAAGTTGAAATTTCATAGATTTATATTAGAAAAATAATACCTGATGGAGGTGTTATTGGAGATGGAGAGAGGATGTGTGTAGAAATGGTGCAGAAGAAAAAATAAAAGTGAGAAGGGAGAAGGTAAAAAGAGCAAGCAGAGAGAGAGGTGAAGGTAGGGTTGGCGGTGAGAACAGTCCTAAGCAGCGGAGTGTTTTCAGCAGCAGAGAAGCACGATAAAGAAATCAGGAGTGAAGGCAGTGCAGGAAAAACCAAAGAAAATATCCAAGTGGGTCCTGGCACTAACAGGCCAGTTTTGCCAGCTTTCTGCAGCCCTGGTTTTCTCAGGAAGTCATGAGCTTTACTGTGAGCAATAACTCCACACACCCCCCCCACCACCCCAGCCCCCGGCAATAAAAGCAACAGATTGCACAGTAGAGACAATGTACATTCTCACACCTCCAACCCTGAACCTACCTGCCGTGACTCCTTCCATCTTTTTACTCCAAGGACTGTAACATTTCACACTGTGGCAGACTGATACGGATTGTATTTGCTGTATAAACATCCATAGTTGTGGGCACGGAGCTCAGAAACAGAGAATCTCCTTGGATCCAAATGCCACCGGTCTGTCCCACAGAGCTGCACCGTTACCTCAAAGACGTGAATGACACCACCTTTCCCAAACAGAAGCCTTGGGTTCGCTGTCCTGGAGAAGATATTTGGGATGGGGAAAGGGGGACTGAAGGATGGGAAGGAGAAGAGAAAGGAAGGGAAAGCCAAGCTATTGCAAGCAGGCACTCATGAAAGTCCCTGTCTGTAACAAGGCTTTTAAGCTGTGCCCTTTGAAGTGTGTAAGTCCACAAGTGGCTGGCTCACCCCTCCACAGGCTCGGGCAAGGCACTGGGGCTGGGGCTGACAGAGGGGAAATGGCAGAGGGGCACCATCAGCTCTGTGTGTGAGGACTTTAGGCATACGTGCCTGAGGTATGGAAATACTTTGCTTAGCAAGTGTTCATGCCAGAAAACGCATTACAGTACGTCTTCGGCCTCGATGCTGATGGAAGAAGGATGGATGCCACCACCTCGTGTATAAACAGACACATCTCTTGCAAAGCAGAGGCAACTGCCCATGGACCTGCACTCTGTTCCCTCTGCAAGGGCTTGCTAGGCAGTGGAGTATAACCATTCTGGTTTTGGCTGAAGTCCAAGTGCCACTTGAAGGTTTTCATCCAGGTGACTGTGTGTAGCCAAGCTTTATGGGGTTTTTTTGTTTGGGTTTTGTTTTGGTTTTGGGGTTTTTATTAAATCTCTAACATTATGGTTTAAATCAGACTGTCCTCAGTGTCAGCCTAACAGAGCAGACCACTTGGTGACACAGAGAAATTAAAACTTTCCCCTTGGGAAAGGACAAGAAAAAAATTCATCCGCAGAGTCAAATTTTAAAAAGCTATGCTTCTCCTCCAAATCTGTGGCTAGCCTAGACTGGTTGGTCAGGAGCATCCTGGAAACCAGGAACACTGAGCATAGCAAGAAACAAGTCCAAGTGCAGATAGGAGAGTAAGTCTCCTCACATCAAGCACATTTGAAAGGCAAATAAAGTGCAGACAATGCTTACAAACTCTTGCACTGTTCTTTCTGGTGCTTTGACAACAGAAATTGAGAAGCTAGACAGTTACAATAATTTATTTCTCCTGCTATGGTCATTGTCCCTTGTTTAAAACTGACCAAGTCAAGACAAGCATCAAGTTGCCGCTGGAGATTGGAACACTGTGCTTTTGATATGTATTACAGGCACAAAGGCAGTCCCCTCCCTTAAAAATCTAGTTTGAAGCAATCAACTTGCTCGCCACTCAGTTTATTCTGAACAGAGTCTTAACCACACGCAGGACTTGTCCAGCCAGCCACTGACTTACACCTCTTGATGCTTACTTGATCTCCTATAATTCACTGCTCATCATATTGTTTTGCCTTTTCTTTTTTTTTCTTTTAAGCATATGTGGGTGCATACTAGCTGTTAAAAAGCAATTTACATACCTTAGCTGCACTCAGCCAAGAAGCAGCTGCAGAACCCAACCCAGTAAATCACAGCAAGGGGAAATCAAAGAGGAGGCAAAAGGGAAGTGTGAAGCCAGGCTTGTCCTCCAACAAGGGCAGCTGCCACAGCCCTGGTTGAACATGGAAAACACTTTCAGCCAAAAGGAAGGGGAGACTAGTGGTTCTGAAAAACAGTACTCTCTTACTGAAACACTGCCCTAATTCTGCTCCAGTGTGGTTTCTCTTATCTGGCCAGCTCTTATCAGTAGTTTCTTCTGGACCCATAAAAACCAAGCACATAGAAAGAAAATAGTCTCCTGACAGAGGGAGCAGGCTCTTTTCAGGAAAAAAAAAAAAAAAAAAGATAAGAGGAAGAAAGAAACTGCTTTTTTGGATCACGTTTGCCACCAACTCCCCCTTCTCCATCATGTCCTAAGAGAGCACACCTGGGCTTACTGAAGCCAGGTTGTTTTATGGTCTCCCTTATCACAGTTCCCTTAATGAACAAACACACCATTGAGAAAAATGTATCAAAGGCGAGAGAATAACCGGGGTGAGCACAGGCACAAGCTCATGAATTTGCCACCATATGAGGAAATATGGCTTTCCACAGAAAAAGCCATGGAAAAATTTTTTACCTAGTGTCTACCTTAGGATATAGGAAAGGTCCTGGGTGATTTGAATGCTCTTCTATTTTCCCAATGATATCAGAAGGCCTAGCAAAAGAAACTGTCATCTTATACCCTTTGCTTCTGTTGTCATCTTAGATGGCCTCTGCTAGCTCAGAAATACTGACAGACTTTTTCTCTTCCAGCACACCAGGGCAGTGGTCTTGGTGAGGTCTCCCAGGTGCCACTCACCAGTCATCCTCCCCAAAGAGTATCAGAGTGCTTCAGCCTGTTGGTGCGTGCAAGTCAGCCTGCCAGAAAGCAAAGCACAAGCCAGGCAACAGCGCAACATGCGACATCCTCTGCTTCAGTGTAAAAAGAGTAGATTTTGCCTGTCCTGCAAGGTTTGATGGTGACGAAAGCCTTGAACTTTGGCTTTGTTTGCATAAACATCCTAGTGCTCGGGCTGATTTTCAATGATGCAACAAGTCCAGCTCTGGCACTCCTGGCAGAAATGAGACACGAAGCTGTGAACTTATACAAAATCCACTCTACCAATTCAATTTTGCCAATAAAACCTGATAGCATTCTGGGGACAGACTGTGCTGGATGAGGGCAGGCCTGCATGATTGTTGACATAACAGCAATGACATCAGCATGTCACATACTCTGTCTCCTTTGGTAGAAAAGGCACTAGACATTCATGCCTAATTTGGATCTTGCAAGGAGAGGTAGGGAGCAGAGGGTGCACACATCCAATATGAATGATGGTGGAAAGATGGCCTCCTTGTGACAGTAACAATGGATGATTAATTAGGGGAAGACCTATGGTTCCTGTAGTGTGCTGTTGCAGGATTGTTTTCCCAGTTAGCAAAACCAGCATGAGACAGTTTGACCCTTAGCATTTCCTTGCCTGGCCCAATCAACCCTATCCTCCCTGCACTACACAATTCTGTGAATTCACACCAATTCTGCCAGGACAAGCATTCACTACACGTTGAAACAAGGTACGTGGAGAATAGCAACTCTAACAGAAGTGCTCATTTATTTATATCTAACCAAAACGACTTAAAAATACGTATTAAAGCATTTCTTTTCAATTTTAAAAGCTCAGACCTACAGTGCCTCAAGCCACTATATAGGGGAGGGTAGTTGCTGCCATGTTTTGCTCTTCCTCCTCTCCCCACCTTGCCCAGCCATGTGGTGTCCCAGCCTTGTGCTCCAGCACTTACCTCTTGCACTTCTTTGAGCCTCTGTGATGAACTCCACAGGAAGCTACCCAGCTGGACTAGCTTTCCCCTGCCCTAGCACATCACAGCAGCTCAGACAGCCAGACAGATGAGCAGACCCTCCTCAGTACCTTCAGGAGCTGCGCCTTCAGCGTGCAGACTCCTCTTTCAGCAGAGCCAGCCTGAGAGTGAGCTGCTGTCCGTTCCCCACAGCCCATCTATTCCCATTCCTCCCACTCATGTTCAGCGTGGCCCCGTATAACAAGTCATTTTGGCTCCCTGGTGTGAAGGAACTGTATTCTTTGCTGTCGCCAAATGAGTTTTTGGTCAAATAAGCCAATGGAAATGATTCATGCAGTGGCCACACGACAGCTGCTTTCAATGCAAGGGGAGCAGAGCCACCATGTATCTGAAGTGCAACTCCCCCTAAAAGGCACAGCTCCCCTCCTGCCCAGTCAACCTAATTGAAGAGATGCTGTGGTCCCTGGCTCACTCCTGCTCCTAGCCATGCACTTTTGTCCTTTCATTTGTGCCAGCACTGGTGCTCATCCCACGCAGAACCATTCCAACTTGCTGAACTGGAAGAAAACTATTCGCTTACCTTTTTGCAGGGGTTTCCTGCAGGTTTAGCAGGCTGGACTAGCTTCGCTTCTGGATAGGGTAGTGAAGAGGGGCAGAGCAGCCCAGGTTCACAACAGCTTCAGTCACTTTGCAAGCTCAGCTACAACCTGAGCCCACGGTGAGTTCGGAACGAATGACGACACTCAGGATTTACCCCCTTCGTGTCAAGGGTGATGTTAGGTCTGAAACTCCAGAGTGGTAATGCAGATAAGCTCTCTGTCTGCGGGTAGTTTTATTAGAAACCTCCATCTAATAGAATAATCCCTAACTTACACAGCTCTCCCCAGGGTCAGAAGCCACAACTATGCTCAACCCATACAGAAAACCTCAGGTTTTCTCCACAACAGCTTCCTGTAAGTGTCACACATTTGTCAATACAAAAATCTGCTGGATATTGCAAACAGAGAATGTGGAGACAGTATGAAATTGAATATAATTTAAAACAAATAACACAGGGACTACCACCAAGTGTACTATTGACTTTTATATACAACCAAATGAAACCCACTGGACTTTTCTTGTTTAAATGAAGCTGCCACAGAATTTTGAGTCTGCTGCTCCTGGTGCCACACATTTTAAGAATGTGGGAAGAGACTTTGGCTCCATCTTGGCACAGATGTGATCTTACTTAAAACCGTATTTCAACCACAGAAATGGACCAAATTAAATACAAAGGGAAAATGACAGATAAATTGGGTCAAATATTCTTGATGAGCAACCAAAGATGGGAAAATGGAAAGTGAGGGACAGGTAACCATTGAATAAAATGTATTCCTGAAATACTAGGGGTTTTAAAAAAAGGCTGTTTCACAGGAGTATGAGAAGCAAAGCAGAAGCAAGTTGGAAACAGCAAGTAATGCTGTTCTGCCTGTTTTATTTTCACTTAGCAAAAGTGTAGAGAGTAAACAAAAAGCACAGAGAGAGAATGCAAAGGTTAGTTCAAAATGCTTTTAGCTTTATCAGCAGCACATCAGCCAGAAGTTTTAACTCCATTATGTGCCCCTCTGATAGATGGAAACTTATTTTAATTTTTTTTTTTTTTTGCTTTGAGTGGTCCAAAATTCTGGCTTTTGTGCACCATTGCTTTGTGGGTTATTCGGATGCTTTTATTAGCGTATGTTTGCCTTTCTAACAAGCCAGGGCAGCCAGAGCAATGCACAGCTGTAGCATTGACAGAGAAGAAAACCACTCCAGAAATACATGGCAGGGATGAGTAAGCAAGCCTTTCTGGTTGTTGATCTGTGATATACTCAGCAATTCCATCAGAGGAAATATTTATCTTAGAAGGGTGAGTAGCTTCCGCTGAGTTTTCACTCCAGCACTAAAACCTGGTGTTGAAAGCTTTAACGATCAGATGATTTTCTTTCCCCTTTGAGTCAGAGCAGTGACTTTTGCTGTGTGCTTTACCTGCTAAAGCAAACAGCAGGTCCTATTTGGTGTATTTCGTGGGCTGAACAGGAAATTTCTCTCAACCTGCAGTGACAGTGCAAAACGTTTGCCTGCCTTGCAAGTTAGCAACATGGATAAATAGCAGAGCAGATTGGCTGGGTCACAGGTAGGCAACCTCCCCTCCTCCAATAAAATCTGGATTCCTAGGCTGGGTCGCTGGAATCCTAACACTGCTGTTAGGCCAAGAGCAGAGATCTTCATGCCTGTGGTATTTGCTCAGAGGGCATGACCACTTTGGGCAAGTCTTTCATGTGAGTCAGCTTTAGCTGATCCATGGGAAAATTCCTTTGTGTTGTCAGGCAGGGTTTGCTCACAGTTTTAAAGGATAATCCAACTGAAAGGAAAATGCATCTAAATTTTAGCATATTTCAGTCAACTCTTTGATTAAACCTGATGCAAAGCAAAGGATGCTCAGTTTTCTTTGCAAGTCCATTTGAATAAGGAGAGCCCTCTGTAAGGAACCTGTGCTTTCTGAAATATGCTGCCCTCTCGCTGGATTCTACGTCATCTCTGACCACACCAAATGTCTTATGTGCAAATACTATCGAAATAGATTCAGAAGAAATGTGTAAGTTCTTACTATGATGCCCAGAGAAAGTAAAATAGCTAATCCTGCAAACATTTATTCACTTGGCTATCCTGTGTCCTGTCAGGTTCTTTAGTTACCAAAAAAGAGGCAGCAGGGTCAGGACAAAATCAAGGCAGGGTGCCTTCCATGTTTCAGCGTGAGGAGCATCCAGAAACCTCCGCTCCCCCATCACCGTGGAAGAGCTGGTTTATTCAGGACTGGCCAAAGGCACTGGAAACCCTTGTGTCATTTTATTGCAAGTCAATGGCTGAGGCATTCACTGCTGATAACATGCAACATGAGTAAGAATGTCAGAACGCAGGCTCACCTTCTGCAGTAACGCACGCCTTGTCCTCCCTCGGGGTCCTAGGCACTACTGCCATGTAAACAAGTGAGGGTCACTACGATGGTGAACACATGCTGGGCTTTCAGAGCCATTCTGCACTGTACCTGCAACTTGGCTGAATTGTCTTCTAGTGCAGTTATTGCATCCCTAAAAAAGCCCCATTCATTTCCCACGATGCCTCACCTAAAAACAGTCAGACACTAGAATGAAGGTTTTCATACGTGAGTCAGCAGAGAAATCCTGCTCTTCTGACACAAAGCTGATGATATCTGCAGGGAATGAAGGGATTGTAAACTGAGTGCATGGACACAGTAGTTTAGTACCAGACTCTTGGCTGGTATGAGCTATCATAGCCTATTGGCTTCAGCAGACGAAGCTGTGTTGTCCTACACCAGCCAAGAAGGGCAATATAGTGTATTGTAATCATTCAGCCATCGGTCGTGTCAAGAAATAAGTTGCTAATCAAACTTTTTTTTCCCCACCCAGTGTAAGTTCCCTGTCCTTTTTATGAAGATAACCTTCAGAACGCCTTCAAGCTCGCTACCACAGAAAGTCTGTCAAGGTGAGGTTTCTTACAGAAATCAGATCAGTCACGACTCCTCGTGCCCTTCCTCGCAGCAGGCCCTGAATCTTCCGAAGGTCAAAAGCACAAGATTTGCAGCCTGAATCACTGCCAAACCCCCACATCCTCATGAAGTGAGGGTGGTTCAGGGGTCTGGATGCTGATCTGAAGATGCATTGCTATTTTACAGACCTCAACCACAGCACTGGGGAAGTCAGTTCAGGATGACATATGGAAGAAGTTAGCACAGCTCGCCAAATTACTGGACATCCACTGAGCTCTAAAGAAAGCAAGCTCTCACAAACCTCCGGCACAGGAACATTTCACCTCGTGCTCACAGGGAGCTCTTCCTGATGTGGTAAGTCACATGTAAGATGAACCCTGTGGGAAGATTCCTGATGGCCTGAAAATGCAGAGAGAGTGGAAATCCCACTAGATGTCCCTCTGCCGCTTTATGCACTTGCATAGGCTTAACATTATGAACTGTCGCAGCTGTGTTCAGGTGCTGGACCTGTAAAATGGGGTCAGTAGATACTTCCCTGTTACATGCAGCTTAAGGAAGGACCAATACATAAACAGCTATGATTTTCTTGGATACTGCTGTAATGGCAATTCACAAACGGCTCCTGTACCTGCCTGATGGCAGATGGTCACCCTTTCAAATAACTACAAATTACTAGGTTCTGCCACACTTGTTTCTCGTAAGAGTCTCCCTGAGGTTTCTCTTGTCTGATATCAATTTGCAAAGAAGGATGAACAGCCTGTGGTCCTCTGGTGATGTAGATGATGTCCTGATGGGTGCTGGAACCCTTCATATGACCAAATACAATATTTGTTGTCCAGCCCTTGTAGAGACACAGGCTGACTATAAAGATGTCTGCCAACATTTTCACTGTTCAGTAAAGGTTTTATGAAAATCTGTTTCAACTTCTAGGCTGTTTATGAAGAATTCCTTGTGGCTACTATTTGTGTGCCTGCTGTACCCATAGACGTTTGCAAAGACTTTGTGTGTGTGTCTATGTATGTTACTTGCTACAACATGAAGAACACGAAAAGTAAACACAGTGAGAAATTCAGGGCATAACATTCTTCAGTACTTGAAAATCGCTTGGAGATAGTGTGTCATATGTACAGAGTTTTCCAGAGGTGCTCTCTATGAACTCAGCCAAAAGTCCTTGTCTTATAAAGACCCCTATAAAACCAGTCTGAAGTCCCCCATGCTCAGACCCTTCCAGTCACACGAGGCTCCTCCGAGGTCTATCGGGGAATCGTTTTGGTACCATGGCCCACCCAGTCAAATTTTAGAAGATGACTGAGTCAGTCCCAAAGTGTACAGGCATCTAAAACCCTTTGAAATGATTGAAAATTAGACACTTAAACACACTAAAGAGTTGGGTTTTGGATAGTGTATCTAAATGTAATCCAAATCCAGGTGGAAGAAGGCAGAACATTCACATGCACAGGCACAAACAGTAAATGACAAAATGACAGCTGACTTTGGTATTATCCTAGAATTGGGATCAGAGTGAAGTGGTCAGTTGCACATCAAATGAATTTGTGAACCAGCAGGGACAAAAATCCCACACAAATAAATGAATCAGATACAGCTGTAGAACCAGCACTAGATTCTCATGCACGAGAGTCATAGGACAGTCTTGTGTGAGAGTCAGGCTCAAATTTCTTTTTCACAGCCATTTTCTGAGATGCTGTTAGAGTACGAGGGCTGTCAGGAAGCTATCAAGAAGTCCTACCCCCATTCATCAAAAAATGAAAAATGAAACTACTAAGCCAGGGAACATTTGCCTTGTATCTCAGAAACTAAGCTCAGCTGTGAGGTAGCATCCCCACACAAACCATCTCTGTGGGGATCGCTATGTATTTCAACACCCTGTGTTCTGGGCTCAAATGCTGATCTATACAGCTCTGAACTTTGGGTTTTCCACTGCCGATGCCTTCCTTTGGCAGTCATCCTTGGCCGTCTTCTATGGCCAGCTCTCTGAATTTCAGCCAGCAGTCCCCCAAGCCCTGTTCTGTAGCTGAGGGCAGCAGCCTACATCAAACTTTCCTCCCTCTACCACCCAACAATTCATCACCTTTGACTCCTCTGGAATGGAACATAGGCTTCCTCTACAGACAGAGGAATTCACATATCAGAGGGCAGATGATTAAATACCTAATCATCTAACAGTCCTGCATTCTAAATAAGCCGAGTGTTTGATGGAAAGATAATGTGTGTTCATACAACCATAAGCTGTATTGTAATGCGTGTGAAGGGCTGGGGTGAGAAAGGACCAGAATTAGGCTGGCATCTGTAGCATAACCTTGATTCTGATGTTGCCCGCCTTTTGAATGCGTGGCACTCTTTAGACAAGATGCTTTCTGAGAAAACTATTATTTGCTTACTACTGAAGGGACCCATCTCTTTTTGGTGATTTTACATCACCTATCACACTTCCAATGGCTGTTGAAAATTATCTGAAAGTGACCTTAATGTCATTATGAAAACACAACAGCTTGCCTACTAATACTGCAAAGAAGTCTGTATTAAACGTATTATTCATCTGTTTCACCTTTGATACATGCAATAATTTCTGTGTAATTTTTTCAGGCTTACAAACTATTAGTGGCACACTTTCCCTTGTCAGTAAGTTAGGTAACCCAACTCACCCTCACAAGCCTATTAAGCGTAATTAAAGCTAAAAAGTGTTTACATGTATGTGCTTACTAGTATTTCTGATACCAGGGCTAAGAATAATTTGCATGTGAGATAGGATCCAGTGCTCAAGCTTGAGCCTGTACAGCACATGAATTTAGCCTTTAGTTTTGATTGTTTTCTGGGGTCCTGAGGTTACTTTCACAGAGGCTGAGGAGCTTCTTGAAAGTGAAAAAGCCACCTGCCTGCCAACATTAAGCTTCTTTTCAAGACACTGTTAGCACTACAGTACTGTGCAAAGGCCTGCCTAAAAGGCAGAGCCCTGGGCTCCTGGAGCCATTAGTGAAAATGGGACCTGGGAGGCCAGGCAGGGAGTCAGAGGGCAGGGAAAAAGGCACCATTGCAGCAGTTCTGAAGGAGGCACAGAGGGAAAAAGCAATGGGATTGGGAGTCTCTGTTGTGGGGTCCCTCCACTGAAGGGCTCCAGCCGGAGTCCTGAGCTTGCCACTCAGTTTTTAGCAGAGCCCTCTCTTCCTCAAAATCTCCACAGCACAGCTGTATCAAGCCACTCTCATTAAAGTACCTCCTTTAGATCACAGTGTCTTCTGCACGATACCCGACCTCGCAAAGGCATGCCTGTAATAATTGAAAACAGTGGTCAATTCACATGAGTAGAAGAATATAGAGCAGAAGACTACTCCAGCAAGCTCTGGCACTAAAAAAGAGCTTTCTGAAAGTCTGGAGCATTTTTCTTTCCCCCTTGCTTTTCACTTAGATCACAGCTTGGTCTTTTCTAGCAATGGCTGGGAGCCAAATTCCCTAAAACTGCTAGAAAGGCAGTTCTCATACTATTTACAGCATAACCGGAAGCCAGAATTAGCAGATATCTCATGAGTAAGCTCATTCTCATGAGATTTCTGGTCTGACTTTGCACACAGGAGGAGATAGAAGTGTTACGGCAGGACCATGTTAAGCTCCGTACAAATATTACATGCCCAGACCAGTGTATTGCTTTCAACTGAAATATTTTAATAAAAGGTGCGCCAGCACACAAGAAAAAGAAGTGAGGGAGTTCCCTAACAACTAGGTTGTCTCATGTTCTGGCGGGGAAAGCCTTTCAAAGCCACTTGGCTACGTACTACACACAGATGGTGCAGGAAAACAAGATGTTTCCTGACTGCTTTTGGTGAGGCAGTCCTTTTCCAGGAGATGGGAGATATGGTTTTGATTTCTCCCACTTTTTCCCAAACAGACTTCTTCCTTTCTCCAGATGAGTATTTAATTATTAGGCTATGAGGAACAAAGAAGACAGATCCCAGAAAGGTCAGTCCACTGGGCTTCTCCTGCTTGCCAGCTTTTCTGAGTATACCTCTGGGCTGGACTCAGAGTTGAGACAGGCTGGGGTGAGGACCCCAACTCAGGAAGCAGGACAGGCATGCTGACAGCTTCAGGATGTGGGGGGTTGCTGCATGATGCCGTTACAAAAACATCAATGCCAAGGGAACTTCAACCAAGCAATGTACCTGGAGAGTTAAGGTGCAGTAAGAATGAGTATTTCAGAGTCTCAGGGTGCCCAGATCTGGACTTGCAGACCAAATAAACACATTTATGGACTTAGACCAATGTGTGCTGCCCTTTTCCAGTTTCTGGATTTGCAGATTGATGTCTGCATTTTGTCCCAATTTATTTTCAAGTAGCAATATTGAATACCACGCAATTATTCTAAGTGAACCCTCAATCTAAATTATTGCTTTCTTTAATCTGAAAACACAAGACAAACCTAAATTCTTAATAGCTTTTTCTTGCTAAATAGATGCTTATTTGATAATTCACCAACACTGGAGATTCTCATGTCATACTTTAAACCAATTTTAAATTATGAGTTACGAACTAAAATGGTATGGAAAAGTCAAGAGACATAGAGCCCTTCACAGGCCTTCCTCAACAGCAGCAGTAGGACTTCCCTTTGTTTCAGTGTGTTTAGACCTAATTTTTGCATTGTGTTCAATGAAAAGGGCTTTTTAAACTGTTGTTAGAAAGAAAGATCTGTTCCTATGCCTACTAGAAGAAAGGGCAATATTCTTGTTGTGGGGTTTTTTGGGGTTTTTTGGGGGTTTGTTTTTTTTTTTTTAATATACGTTTAAGACCATGATCAAACCTCTATTTATTTATATACCAATTAAAAAGTTCCATCCTTCCAGCTGGGAAAATGCTGTCAGACCAAATTTGTTACGTATTGTACATTTTATTTTTGGAGCAGCAAGCTAACACTAAGTTGAGAGATTTTTTTTCCCAGAAGAAAAGATATAGTGAATGTTTTCAGACATTCCTGGAATTAGATCAAGTTTTGAACTGGAGGGAAAATATAGTGGCTCACACCATGAATAAAAAATGAAAGGAAAAAAAAAAGAAAAGAAAAGCAGAACCTGTGCAATCATATTAGGTACACTAGTATTAAAGCTATTACTGTCATTCATTGTTATTTATTGATCAATAGCTATCTCAATTGGCAGCTGTGAGGTAAGACTGATTTACATCTACCTGAGGGACAGAGCTCTGTGGTTTTGAGAAAAACATGGCAAATTCTCGTTCATTATTTCCAGCACACCAGTTTCAATTCTGCATCACCCTTATGCTTGGTCTTCATAGTAATCGCTACAGTGAACTTTTTATGGAAAAGCTTTTCTGTTGCAGGGTGATTTCTGAGCAAATGCTGCAGAATAGTTGTGTGAACTGGCTGGAATGCACATTTGTGATTTGCTTTAGAAACCTATCTGCAGAATTTACATTCCTCATGGGATGTGAACAGGCTCTGATGATATTTTTCCAGTAAACCAGCTTGAAGTTCACATATTTGCAGCAAAATATTTCTGTTGACCATTGGGGTATGTGTATGGATCACACTGATTCAAATAAATTGTAAACAAGTCAATGAGAAAATTTTTAGAGCCAGTCAGAAAACAAGAATTCCGTTCCACACCTAAGACAAAATTGGTACCATCAAGAAAAACACATTACACATCAGTGAAACTGCGTTCTGCAACAGAAGCTGAAATTCAGCAAAAATATATTACCATCATTTGCAAGTCACAAGAATGCAAGTTCATCCATTAAATTATTGGATTTACCTCTGTTATATTACTGAACATAGAACTCAAATCATATTTATTGAATCACATACTTAAAGGAGTTTTCTAAACCTGAAATAGCTGTCCAACAGGTCTCTTTTGAGGTCGGGATATGAAGGGAAATTAGATAATTAAGAAAGTATTTTTACAGAATGTGCCCTTGTAAAAAGAAAATATTTAATTTTCTAGTTTGTGATTATAAAAAGAAAAAAAGGAAATGGTAAAACCAGCTTGATCTAGAAACTCTGCAAACTTTTTGTACCCTGGGGTCAACATAGCATCAAAAGGCATATGGCAGCAAGGGCATCACATAGTGTGGGAGTACATGATGCTTGAGCAAGTGCTCAGAGGGAGGGATGCCCAAAGCTTTTTATAAGGAGCTTGATGTAGTAAAATTCTGATTAACTCCCTTATTACTAGTTGGGAATGTTAGGACTATTGAAAAAAAAAAAGATCACCTTTCCTTTTCCTCAGCCAGTGATGCTGAGAAACGAAAACTTTCAGTCAAAAGGAGAGACAACAGGACTCTTCAAAAGCAACTTGGGCTCAATCAAAAACAAGTTCTGAAGGAATATTTTGGACATGCAACTGGCACATGCATTTATGTGTATTACATGCGTGCTAGGAGCACAGCTTAAGTGCAGTGAGTTCATTCTGCTCCCCTCGCACAATCAAATCGCCAGTGTGCCATCAGAATTACATTGGTATGAAAGCAAAATCCAGTCTCACAGATGTGATCTGGCTGTGCACTCTCACTGTGCAGGAGATGGCATTACTCCACCCCCAGGTCTTGACCAAGTTAGCAAAAATAAGGTAATACACCTGAGAATGTCTTTATTATGAAGAATTTTTGATTTTGGCTAGTTTGTATTATTCCCAAAGCAAAAGCAGGTCATCCTTTCTTTTTCATGCAAAAAGCATATTTTTATTCAAAAACTTCTAATAAAATTACATGTTTGGGACTCTAAACTTCTATAAAAATTCACCTTTTCCCAGACTGAAACAGGAAAAGATCCTCCTCAATAAAAGAGAGCTTTGGGAAGATATAAATGTCTGAGAACAACATGTTTTAACAGCTCACTGCAGTTAATGACAGCAGACCCAAAAGATGCTTGTTACGCTCAGGATGAAAAAACAGTCCCATCTCAGTTCAGTATACCAGATTTTTTTTTCTTTTTTTTTTTTTAATCTCTGTGGGTTGCTTGCATTGGCAACCTGAGAAAGGCTTTATAGCATACATGTCCTGGCTCCTGCTTTTTTTTTTTTTTTTTTTTTCCCTCTCTCCAAATGCTTAGATTTCGTTTGCAGGAAGCATAAGCTTCTGGTGTGAGGAGGAGGAAGATGATCAGGTCCGCTTGGGTTCTGCCCATGTCACTTGGTCTCTGAAGTTCTGGTCAGTTTTGATATTGTCTTGTTTTGGCAGTGTCAGACATCTTGGTTTACCGATTTTGTTAAAGCTAACCTAACTGTGTGGTCCACAACTGACCAAACACCCTTGTGTTGGATCACTGGGGCAAACAAACAAAAAATGCTGGCAAACTTGCTTATTAATTTTTCTCAAATTCTCTCATTGGTCTGAACAGGAGCTCAACTCTGCTACTTTGCACTAGGAGGGAGAAAAATTGATTGTTTGTGATGCGATATCTCATAAGCACCGCTTGAAAGGAGGCAGTGGAAAAGTTGCTTAACTATCCCCGCCTGCTAATGTGTTGATCGTGCACCGAGTTGTGCTCTCCCCCTGCCATCTGTTCAATGAGGAGTCAGAGCACCGTAAGAGTTCTTGGTTTCAGCCTGCCAGATCGAAAGACACTTTTATCTGGGAGAAACATGCCCTCAGGGGGAAACGCTGGGAGATAAGCCTTCTGCTAAGACTGTGCTTGCTCCCATGCTGGCATCTCAGGCAACATTCAGAAGTGCTGAAGAAAAGTGGGATTAAAGTAAAACTGCTGACACGTGTTTGAGTGAGACATATGCAAGACTGCTGGTCAAATAGCACGTTGCTTAAATTTGCATCTATTCCAGGTGCATGCCATGATCAATCTCCACAGGGGGTAGTGGCAAGCCAAAGGGAAGTGGATCACAGAGTTTGATTTTGATATCCATGGATGTCCATGCTCACACGAGCATGACCTTAGGCTACTATTTGGATGGGGAATCTTTATGAGGTAGTTTCATCTTCCCCGCCTTCGTGAGAAAATGGAGCACCAGGAAAGGATGCCAGCACAGGAAGCCAAAAGCTTGCTCAACCGAGGGTGTCTACAGGGCAGCTGCTTCCATCATACAGCCTCAGCCTGAAAGGACAAATTTTGTCAAGAGCCAGAGCAGGTTCCTTCTGTCCCACCATTTCCAATGCAGGCATGTGGAAGTAGTAGAACGATGTTACCTCTGAACCCATCCAGCTGCTTGCTAGGCCCCAGTGCACACCACGGGGTTTGGCTGTCTGTGCCCAAGGCCCACTCAGCTGTGATGCAGTTCTGTGACCTTGGATCTGACTGCTGGCAAAGAGCTCTGTGGGAAAGAGCTGGTAGAAGCCTCCCTGGGAGACTCTCCTCTTCCCTTGGGAGCCGTCTTTAAGCTCAGTCTTGGTCCTTGCCTGAGCTACGTAGCTTCTGTAGCTGATGCTGGGGACCCAGGACAGAGAATAGCTAAGCCAGTTTTGTTTCTCACTGGTTTAAATCCACTGGATTTAAAGACTTGTTTCTGATGCATGGTAACCAGAAGAGAACCAGAAGGGTGGGAAAAGCTTGATCATTTGTTTTTGCTATCAGTAAAGTATATTTCCCTGCAGTGTATTCTTCAGAGACAAGTCCTGCTTATCTTCACGTGATTGAAGGCCTGGAAATTTCACCATTTCCTAGGAGGATGATCATACAGCTTAAAAAAGTATTAGTGTTAGGAAATACTAAGAAAGAAATTCTCTTCTGGGGGAAAAAAATCATAGTCAGAAGTCTGTGAACTAAGCTGCTGACCCAGTAGGAGTTTCTGTGTTCAGCTGGGCAATGATTGTTAACCCTGTGGCCCACAGACCACTGGCAGTCAGTAAGCCAGCAAAGTGTGGCCCACAAAAATCCCTGAGAAACCAAACATGTTCCAGGGATCAGCAGAAGAGGCCAGGGCTCCCATTGCCAAGCACACAAGGTCCACTGAAAGCTGTGTGAACTAGGACATCTGAGTAGACATGTCTGTACGTTCCCCTCCCTTTGAAGTCTTGACACACACGAGCTCCTAAGCAACTTGAGGACCTCCACTCATCTGCCTGTGGCCTCGTGTTTTGCTGCAACTGTAGTAAAGGTGTATTTCAGGCAAGATTTCATGGACGTTCATGAAGATTGTTTGCTGTTTTGGGAGAACTACCTTCATGCAGTTCACGAAAACCTGATTCTCCATGAAGTTTTCTGTGGTTTTGTCTGTATAAAAGGTTGCTATAACAAAAAAAATCAAGTCCTGTGCAACCACTGTGTTTTCTTGTTTCAGTGACCACCCCAATCTGCAATGATTGTCCTCTAACATCTCTCCCCTTTTAAGGACGCATATTATGTCTTATTGGCACAATATTTTTTAACCATTATTGTTGAAAAAAGGAGAGAGAAAAGAGCTTTCTTTTAAAAGCAATGCAATGCCTGCCTGGAAGCTCCTCACTCAGTCTTAGTCCAAGCGTTGGAGGGTATGTTTCTTTAAGGCTGGTTATGTGTTCATGCGGCAGGGCAAGTGCATACGTGAAACAAGCTTTTGCTGAAGCCTTAAGTCTGCGGGGGAATTTTCTAATGATCGTTTTTAATTAATAGGCACAAGTTGTTAGCCTAAGCTGGGAAAGCCTTTTTTAGTGTGTGCCAATTCCACCCCCTCTTTTTTTTTTTTTTTTTTTTTTTTTTTTTTGTGTGTGTCATGGATTTAGTTCCCACAGCTAATGCACCTAATAATGAGACTGGGCAAGCGAATGCCAGTGTAATGATATGGAGCTTGTTTGGCCCTGACAAAGAACACAGAGAGCGGCTGGATGGCCTAAATGACAGTCCAAGGGCTCTATTCATCCCAAGTGATCTCTCGCCTTGCATGCCACTGAATCCCCCAGAGGGAAGGCTGCACAGCGGGGCTGCACCACAGGATGGAAGTGGTGTCCAGCAGGGACTCGGCTGTGCCCCATAATGCCCCCTGAGACCCTGTCACGTGGCTTTTCACCAATGGGGGTCAAAACACAGAAACAATCAAGGGTTAAGCCCTTGACTGAATATTTTAATCACTGTTTCCTAACACACATACACACCAACCAGTTACAGAGAGGGAAAACATCCTTTAAAACTTACCAGACAGGTTACAAGGACGTTGCCCAGCCCCAGCTCTCCCAGCTTTGGTGGAAAGCTGGCAATGGTATTCTGTCTTTTTAAGTAGCATTTTCCCTTCAATGGTTTCTCTCTCCCCTTCCCGTCCTTTTCCAGACTGAGCTAATAAACACCTAGCAACTTACTCCATGGCGTCTGTGTGCAAACACCTCCCACTGAGCCAGGGACAACTACTCCTGCAAGTCGATTAGAGCCTTTTCCACCTCGGCCTCCCAAAGCACTTGCATAAAGGAAGGTGGTGTTCTGGCTTACAATCTGGTTCACAGATCAGGCCACCCCAAATCCCTTCCCATGGTTCATGTCCCATCAGTTCAGCCACCTGATGAGACACGAACCAAGCCTCCTAACTGCCAGCTGTCCCCTACTTCTGTGGTTTGGCTTTGGTTTTGCCTTTGTTGCAGCCAACCAAATCCTCCTCAACTCAAGCTGCTCTGAGAAGAGCAGGTTAAAATCTCTGTGGGCATGAAAGCTAGGGCTGACAGCAGACAAAAGCTTAGCTGTGTCCTGGAAGACCCCATTAGGATGCCTTCTCTTTAACAGGGATCAAATCAGAGGAAATTAATATGGGCTAAGCTTTGTGGTGATAATCAGAAGTATTTTGTAGTACATAAATATTTTCTAAATGGTACATTTTCCAATAGGTAACATCTTTCTGAAAACTTTTCTTTTTCCAGAAAAATTGCCTGGTATTTTAAGAAAAAAGAAGAAAAAACCCCAAAATATGTTCCCTCATCTTTAGGTCTTCTTTCAAGAAAGAGAATTAACAGAAAAAAGTTCATCTAATATTCTTATTTTTGTTCTGTCAGCATTTTTCATAGGACCAAACAACATTATTTTTAAGTAGCTGTATGGATAAGTAACTTGAGAGAAACCATTTATTTCAATGTATTTTACTGCTTACAGAATATCTGCCAGCAGCTGTCTCTATGGCATATGTTTCTTCTCCCCATCTGGATGACCATGTTTCCACTATAAAAATAAATGTTCATATGTGGAAATACTGACCTATCCAAGCCTGAAATCTGTATGAACTTATTAGTTTTGATACATGAACTTAACTGTGCGAGTGCTCACAGAAAGCTGAAATGAGTGGACTACTAGCATGGCTGAAGAAAATTCACGTATAGATTTTAACTGATGCTCATGGAGAAACATTTGCAGAACCAGTTCGATCTGGAAGCATCTGCTGAGATGCTTCTATATACAATCAGCTCTTGACATGTCAACAGGACCTTCATAAAACTGTCTTGCACACTAATCCTAATTCCTTATTCAGGCACAGGATAAATGCCATTACACAGACACATTAGGTTCTTTGCTTCTCTGTGAAGAAAAGTACCAATTCCAGCACTGGCTGTGGTTAGGGCAGGCAGGTAGATTGCACATGAGGTTAGGGATTCTGACTGCTATTACGTGCTCTAGAAGAAAGCTCTCAAGAAATGATAGTCTGGGTTAGATGTAGTATTTGAGGTGTAACATTATTATTTTTTTACTGTACATTAGAAAAACTCCTATTAGCATTTTCTTTTCAGATGCTTTTCTGCCCCACAGCTGCTATGACTCTGCAGTCAGGAAAGCAGGACTGGTGTGACTTCAGTTCAGGAAAGAAGTTGAAAAGAGAGAGAAAAAACCCAACAAGGCTTTCTAAGACAGCTAGGAGAAAGCAAGCCAATTAAATTTTTAAAGAGAGACAGAGGGTGGGAAGAAAAAAGAGCTAAAAAGCTGGAGGAACCTGGAGAAAGGGGAAAGGGTAAGGAACACAAGAGAATCATAGAAATGGGAAATTAAATGAAGGATGAAGTGAGGAAAGTTAAGGCACTATACAGCAGCAGTGCACACACTGAACCCAGTTACTGAGGGAGAAGAGGGAAAGGAGGACCAGAAGAAGACATATGATGAAACTAGGAAAAAAAGTCCAGGCAAGGAAAGAAGGAAATCCACACAGAAACAAGTGAGAAAGCATAGAGGAACATGACCAGGACAAGAATCTTTTTTTAGAGCAGGGAGTCAGGGAATGAGTGAGAACTGATATGCAACTTGTGCTAATAATGCAGTGGGTTCCCTGCATGTGCTCAGCCTATATACTTCATTGCAAATCTGAGTGATCAGGAGTCGTTTAAGACACATTTTTTTGGATGTGGTAGCATGCTTCTGTAAAGGCAATCTAATATCAGGAGCATTTTACTTAAATGAACATGAGAAGTCTCATCCTTCATCATAATCATGTTTGAGTGAATACTATGGTATATGCCAAGAACACACCAATGTTAATATTAGTTTAGACAATCATAAATAATTTGCTACAACCTATTAAGCTAGTACAATGAAGAAACATAGCTTGTTCTCTCCTTAGAACAAGCATCATGTATCATTCAACACAGTTAGATGCTTAACTTTACTTACACATAATTTAAACAAAGACCATGTGATTTCTTGTGCCCATAAGGCTAAGCAAATGCAAAAGCTTTGCCAAGTCAGAACTTAAGACTTCCTGCCACCAAATCAGTCACTTTCCATTAAAACCTTCAGAACTGCAGACTAACTCTCAGGCATTAAATGATGGATCACATACAAATACTCATTTTCCTAACTATATGCTATTACTTCCGTAAGAAAGTCTTGGAAGTTAGGGCTGATAAAAATAAAACTGGATGCTTACTGATGTTGGCAAGCTTCACAGTTGTGCTCAAAGCTAGGAAAGGATGGAGCTTTGCTTCATCTTCTGGTGATTAAAGAGCAATATCAGAAGCAAGAGAATAAACATATCCCAGGAACCATCGCCTACAGCCACACACATTTCCAACAACTGCTGAATTAGAACACAAATCCCATTTTCAAAATTCTCTAACTTATTAAAGATTTTAAATTCTAAAAAGTCAAAGAAATTGGGGCCCGTTGCCCCACTTTCTTTTCAGGAATATAACCGACACCTAGAGATTCCGTTCTTCACATGTACCATGGATTGTACCCAATCATTACCCTTGTATTGCAAAGGAACTTGATACTAAGCCTTTTGGCTGTGATTATTTAAGCTCAATTTTTTGGGTGTGTAGGTGCTTAAAAAAAAAGATGGACATTAGCAGGATCTAGAAAACCCTGTCAAGGGAAAGGAGAAGGAAGGAAAGGAAAAGGGAAGGAAATATGGTCACAGCACCAGTGCCTTTGAACACAATCCCCCAACACCACACGTGAGTCTCCAAAAAACCACAAGTTTTTATAAATAGCACCTTGTTTTGATCTAGCACTTCTCTCATCCATAGGTCCCAGCTTCTACAAGTAAGGTCAGTGGCTTCTCCAGTGCACAGACAGGAAAGCAGAAGGATAGGAAAGTGTACAGCCTGGTTAGCCCAAGAATGATACTAAGCGCCTGTCCTACTCTTTTTGCAGCCTTCCTATACTCTGATGTCTGTATGGAGTATAGATACATGACCCATTTCACTTCCATGTCACCAGAAAATCTGAAAGAGTTTTTTTAACCTGTCTCCTACGTTCACTCTCCCTTTTCTTCCTCTCTTCATTCTCCTCTGACTTTATCCATTTTTACCATTGTAATACAAGTTAAGGATTTGTGCTAAGATCTGTATGGTATAAGCAGCCCTGTGATTGCAGATATCAGCTAGACCATCACATGTTGTAAATTAGTATGTATCTGCTAACGATTAGGACAATTTAAAAAATCTGAAGATCCTGTTGACCTACCACCAAGTTCCTTTGCAGTAAGAGGATAATAATTATTGAGCATAATATATGGTATGCATGGAGCACAGAATTTCCAGGCATTAATGTTTCTTGGAGGATGTTGAAGCACTCGAATGAAAATGAGTCATTACCTTACAACAGTATTAGGGAAAGAGCTACTTCTGTTGGTTTGAGGTTTGTTAAACTAAAGCATATGTTGAATGGAAGCAGTAGCTCTGAAGGGGATGTCTCAAACCTAGCTGGAATCACAGCATAGATGTCTAAATGATTTTCACACTGGTACCAAGAATAAATATTTATTAAGCCTTCCTTAACAAATGTAACAATTGCTTTGCTTATCACTATTGTAGAATGCAGGATGTCGTGTATAAACATTTACATTTTCTCATTGTTTCCACCAGTGAGCTTTTGAATTTCACTGTTATGGATGACTTTGCATTTGGTGGGGAAAGTCAATGTTCATACCCCACCAGTGGTGGCACACATAGCTGTACACATTGCAAATTTGGGTGCAGGGAGCCAGCCTGCATGCAACCTCATGGCTCAGGTAAGGAATCTCTCCAAGGAAAGGTGTCTCCAGGTGGGACGGGGGTCAGCCTGCCAGATTTTGTTCAGTGCATGGTCCTTTCCATGCTCATCACAATGCTATGTGTATCACAGGGATGTGAAACCCTACAGTCCCTAACAGAGTAACTCCTGGCAGAGGAGCTGTGCTGCAACACTGTTTAAAACAGCCATTGAGAAATGACAAGATTCAAGTTTTGCTGCCTACAAATGACATTTCTGGGGCTTCCTCAGACTTCCCGCCCAGCTCAGTTTACCAGTGCTCTGGGATCGCAAGAAGGGAATGTGAGACATCTTCTGTGCTCCCCGTGCCTGTCTCATGGAGCCTCTGAGTTACAGCTGCTCTGGACACCTCCCCTTTGTCCAGAGGAAAAAAATCTTAGGAACTGACACTTGAAAGTATGTGAGCACCTAAAGGCATAGGCAAACACCCACATGGTTTTTCAATCCTCAGCTGCCTTGGTGTTTTCAGAAAACTTTCCTAGTGCCTCTCTGCATCTTCAGGTGCCTTCATGCCTTTGAAAGCTGGCCTTTAGCCCCTTATCCTTATGAAAGTATTTCCCCTGGAATAAATGACTAGCAATTAGTTTAAGAACGAGGCGCTCCCTTTTAAATTCAGTACAAATAGTTACAGTAGATAAATCACCACAAGACAGTGACTCTAGATAGACATTTTGCCAAAGTAACTCATAAGAATATAATTCTTAAGCTGCCTGACTATGTTAATGCATGGTTAAAGTGTTTAAATATTGTTACAAAAGGATTTTAAATATAGTTTTCACATAACAGCTGTTTTCTAAAATTAAGGTACTAATGTCAGAAATAAGGAGTGTTAAAAAGAGCTTTCCTGAAAACTGGTTTCCACAATGGTTTACCGAGTTGCAGAAATGAATGAACAATTAGATATTTTAAATAATAAAAATCTGATAATACAGAAAAAACTGGACGCACAGTCCATTAAATAGCTGGGGCAAGTAAGAAAATTGCTTCACAAGCACAGTGGTGCAGTGTTCTCCATTATAATGTATGTTACCAACTCCTTTCAAAGATACCCAACTAGAGAGCTACCTGATCCGATACAATGTGCTAATCCCCACAGAGATGCTTTTCTCACCTATTTGAGTAGTGTCTGTGTGTTCTCTTTGGACACTGAGCTGCTGTAATTCTCCAAAGTGATTAGGGCTTCTAGATGTGACAAGTTTCCTGCAGCTGCATGAACAGCTTAGAGCTTGTACTGGATTTCTAATCCCTTTTGGTGTTACGAGGAGAACAGCAGACAGCCCATAAACCAGACAGAGGAAAGGTAAATGCATCTTCACTAGGAGATCGTCATTACAACCACATCAGAATATAGTCATTATTTCCTGCCAGAAATATGCAAAGGATGGAAAATAATTTCTCAAAAACTGTCATTATGTTTTTGAACTTGAAATTATAACAAACACACAAAGAGAAAGCAAATATAGTGTAGCCTTTCTGCATCAGCTGTAGACCTAGTGCAGTGTATTCTTCTTTTATGTATCAGGGCAGTGATGCTCTTCTTGCTCATCTGGAATGGAAGAGAGGGGATATCATACTTGCCTGAACACAATGAACAGAAAAGGGGGAAGGATACACTTCTCAGTGTATGATTAGTCTAGGCTACGCACTTCTCTTTCTCAATAGCTCAAGTGAGGTGATGGACTGGAGAACTTTACAAACAAGCAGGACAGCATGATGTGAATTCACCATTGCAATGCCCATACTTCCAAAAGTACACCTCACACCATGGACCACGTGTGCTGAGCTTGACTGCTACAGGCACTTTGATATCTTATGGGTTCTCAAAAGATGCTTTACTGGAGACACCAGTGAGTTTCTCTGCAAAACAGACAGAACAAAGAACAAGAAGACATCGATAGGGGTTTGTGATCACTCATGCCAAGATCTCCAAAACAGAAGAAAAACAGCAGCAGAGAAGAAATAGATCAACTAAGGATGACTAATTCTAACAACAGTTCCCTGGACATTGTAGTAATGGTATACATTAAGGCAAAGATTGTCCCTTCTTTGATGAGCAAGTCATTGTTTTACTTAACCAATCCCATTTTCTACAATTTTTGGCCAGCATGCTGTTCCCAAACAACTTTATTCACATAGTCAACGGACACATTCTAATGGAGTGGCTACTGCTGGCCATCTATAGCATTAGGGATTACTTCCCAGCTGCAACTAGATAACTGGGGATATAAATGGCAAAATGCCTTTAGAGGCTTCTGGACAAATAGGGGGTTTGTGCTATGAAATGAGAAAATCTGTGATTCACACTGATACTGCAAAGTCCTTTGAATAGGCAAATGTTTCCCCAGCCAGAAATCATACGTATTTTCAAAAAGGTATTTCTGAATCAGTTGGTGTTGTACCAGTTCTGGTTCACAGGGATGTAAGGGGAAAAAAACCACATACATGTCAACAGGTTAATTCTGGCAAGGATGTGGGTTCAATACAGAAGGTATTGAAATACATTCAATATTGTAAATTATCTTGATATTTTTGTGACCTATCATTGCCTCCCACCCAACCACTCATTCTCTTGTGTATTCAGTTCATCTTCTCTTACAGTTTCTAAGATCTATGAAACAGTATGTACCAGCTGCACAGAGTAGACCCTGACCTGGGTGAGTTTCCTTGGCATTGCTGCAGTACAAACATTATGAATAATAATAGCAATAAAAATACCAAAGTTTACAATCAAAGGTTTACTATTAATGCTCTTTGTCAAAGATTCCCAATGATCACCAGTTACAGAAAAAACCCTTCCAGTTAATTCAGGCATTCACAGATGACTAAGTGCTAGGGAGGAATGAAATCCATTAACAAATGAGAAGGAGGAGGAAAGTTATTGTTGAGTTGAAATGAGCAACAATGAACTCCTTTTCAAAATGTATCATCAGCTCCAGAAAATGAACAACAAGCCTGAGTTGTCTGTAAAGGAATGAATATCCTGTGAGTAAAAACTGTTGGTAAGTGACAGGAAAGAGAGCTCCTGGCACTTGTGAACGTGTATAAAACACCTGGTGCTGGCGATGCACGTACCAAACTTCTGCTGGCATACAGTGCTTAGTGACACCGTGGACTTTAGATAGCAAGTAGTCTGATGAAATTACAAAATTAGTGGATGAGAGTGTGTGGGAGATATATTTGAATTTCATATATTTGAATATGTCTATTGAAATAGAAGAGAACAGGTAAAAGTTCACCAAGTTTGCTGGAAATTGAACAGTCTTGCCTAGCCAGAAAGCCTGCTGAAACCCACTGAGATCATATTTACCTTGCTATAATTGTAAACCTTTTGGATGTAGAAACCTGATGCTGATTTGCATCTTCTGAGGTACGAACCCCATTTCAATAAAAAGTTCAGAAAAATAAACACCTGAGCGTGGGAGAGGTCTAATGGCTCGATTTGGTTTTGTTGCATTTCAAGAGTGTGCAAGGAGGGAGAGGAGCCAAAAAATGCTGTAGTATGAATTATGACTCTCTCCACAATAACTGAGGGGAGAGGGAAATAGTCGAAAGAGACAGTGCCATTAAAAACAGGGATAGGCAATAAAATTTGGAAACATGATTCCTTTAAATAAGAACTTTCCATCTTTTATTTTGACTGATTACATTACTGAGGAAAACAGTTTGGGTACTTAGAAGAGAAGAGATGATGGGAAACCAACATGAAGAAAAAAACCATGGGAGAAGGAAAGAGGGATGAGAAAGAGATGTTGCAGACAAGACCTGTGACAGTAAATTTCTCTTTACTCAACAATGACCGTAATGAGATCCAACGACTGGAACAGGAAGCAAGGCCAGCTTAACGAATAAGATATAACATCAAGGTTAATAACAGCAACCACCCACCAAAGGAACTGACAGAGACTCCAACATTGTAAGTATTTAAGTCAAGATTGAAGGTTTTTCTGAGAGTTTTGCTTTCAGTTTTCTGAAGTGTGGGGGCTTTCTGCAGAACAGAAGAAAGCTCTAAAGCCTGCACCATACAGATGATCACGATGCTCTTTTCTGGCCTTATACCATGACTTTCAGCCCTGTTGCTGTCAACAGCATCCTCAGGTGGATCCCTCACAGTGGTCAGTCACACCTCCCAGACCCATTTACTGGCTACTGAAAGCTTTTTTGAAGTAACTGAAACTCAGGAGGTCTCCCAGGGAAGACTTCATCTGAGAAGAATACTTACACCGTAAGCTTCATGGTGGGTGCGGAGTACACAGAGACAATGGCTGAAAGATATCCCTGGAGTGGCACTGGGTTCTACCTTTTGAAATAACTACAATTTGAGCTACTATAACTATCTTTCCAGAAAGTCATAAGGCTCTTCAAAAGACTACTCCTGTCCATTTCTCAAGTTATGGACAAGATTTTCTTCCTATTGCTAGAGCTATTCAACACAGCTCCATAGAAACACATAAAACAACACTGGTGTAAAGCATGTGCAAGTGAGAGAGAAACCAGGCCTCTTACACTCAGCCTTCCCCACTCAGGAGTAGGAGAGCAGCAGAAACTCAATGTAAAGATGTGATGTGTGCAGTGGCAGACCCAAGCCACAGGAGTCTGGTTATAGTTGCATGCTTCGGTGCAGAACAAACTATGGTAGACGAAGCTTTATGTCGGAAATGTGCGTCAACCTCATACCAAGACAATAACCTTACATGAAGCCCAGATATAGATTTGAACTCACTGTTCCTCTAAAGCATTTGTACGTTCATTGAGGTCCGTATTTCATTTTGACATCCTTTTCTAGTTACTCAGCACTGAAAAGGAGTGTATGTTTATGCACACGCCTTGGCTACTTCTCTGATCCTACTTCAGAAAAGAGTTTTCATCCTATTTATTTATTTTTTGTGTGAGAAGGTGTCCTCCCAGACATATATTCTTTGGGAACACTAGTTCTGTCCTTCCTCACCTGCCAGCAAGCAAATTTGGCTCCCACGTTAGCAGCTGCAGCATTTTTTCTCACCCTGTGATAGCCTTTTTACCAGTGTAGCGCAAAGCACGACATTCCCTTTGCATTTGTACCACGCTTCTGGTCATTTACACACCATGGCCAACCAGCGGAGTGACAATCCAGATCTCTGGAGACACAGCTCCTCATCTGTCAGGCTGTGGAATGAGGGAAGGACTTGCATCCGTGTGTGCCCCTCACACATAACAGTGCCATGTAAGATTTTCAGACCAGTAGGTTTCCTTACGCCCATCTAAGACTACAGAATCCAGGCAATAACGTCGGTATTCAGGCCGAAGCTGTCTGGATTAGATCAAATCATTTACAGTAATCCGGGGAGGCAACGAAGAGCCCCTTGGTCTTCCCCTGAGAAGCTGTGACAACAGTTCATGCCCCTCCTTGTTAAAAACATGCATGTTAATTTTAGATTTGAGCTGTGCAGGGAGCTTTACAATGACTGGGTTTTGTTATGCTTTTGTCCACATGATTAAACGCTCCTCTCCAGCTGCAATTATCCCCCCTCGTGGAGCTGCTCTCAACGTAACCCACCTTTACCTGCAGTGGGGTTCACCACCCCAGATCGCAGGCTGGCACTTCACCGCACCTGCGACCGCAAGCATCGCACCAGGATCATCTTCCTGGGCTTTTCCCTGCCCGCCAGACCTCCAGCCCTCGGGCAGCAGCAGACTGAACACTGCCACGCTCTGGCCACCGCCGTGGCTTAACGGGGAGACCAGCACGTGTGCGCATGCGTGCGTGTGTGTGTCCATGGGATCTGCTGGTTAAATGTTTTCCTTTCCCAGGGGATGTATTTGACATCAAGATAAAGGGGCAGCGTGGAAAACAAACTTACTGCCCCCCCTCCCCTCCTTGCAGTTTGGTATTGTAAACCAAGCCGCACTAGCTGAGATTCTTTTTGAAAGCTCCTGGTTATCTTAGCAGCTGTAATATCGCACAAGCTCCTTGAAGTATCTCCCTGCCACCGCTCCCTTCCTAGTGGGGGCTGGAGGGGCAACACATACCGTAGTATTCATGGGGAACAACGGGGTTTTATTCAAGGTCAGGAATTTTTTTAGGCTGGCTAATGGAATACTGTCTGTTTTCTTTTGGAGTGCTGCTAAACCCGTCAGTTACATATGTGCAAAATGTGATAGCGTCCATCTCTCTGCACCTCATTAGCGGTATCTCCCTTGCCTTTTGTTTCAGTCATGATGAACTGCAGTGGGAAGTAAAAGGGGTGATGGTTATGAAGTGTGTGGGTGAAGGGCATGATCAGAGTGGTTCTCCATGAGTGTTGCTTGTTTTGATGTTAAGGCTGTTCGAGGTGCCTCCTGCTGAACTGTGTCCCATGCAATCCAGCTCACATCTGTGCTGCGGAAGAAACATTCCTGTACCTCTGGCACCCCACAAGGATGATGCCTGGAGTACGCACACCTGTGTGTTAGGTAGTCACAAGGCTTTCAGCTGGAACTTCTTACGGTTGCCCAAGGGAGCCTTCCTCCTCTTGCAACCTGTGGCCTTTGAAAGCAAGGGACCTGGCCCTCTGGGGAGGCTCAAAGAGGTGCTAGGGATGTCTGACAAGCAGCGATGTCCACACCCATGTCCCTTAACCCACTCCAGTTTTCTTCCTCCTTCTCAGTTGGGGGTGTGAAAATGACGGGGAAGAAAGAGGCCAGCGGAAGTGCCAGGCTGGAGAAGACATTGGCTCCCCCTTCTGCAGCTGATTTGCCACTACAAGTGCTTGCCAAAACCTTCCCACTCCCCCAAAATCCCCGGGCCCTCCCTCTGCCAGCCTGGATACCACATTCCCAGCCATGCAGAGGCAGAAGACCTGCGTGGGGTCAAGCTGAAAGCACAGCAATAAAGAAGGAGCAGGTCATGGAAAACTGTTTCCAATATGGTGCTTGTAAATAGCCTTCCAGATTATCTTCTTGATTATCACACCCTACCTGTTTCCATCTCGGAGGACCTGAGTGCTTTTAAACCTTGCAGCAGCACTGCCACGGTAGAAAGTACCTGCGTGGGCAGAGGGCCGGCAGCGACCTTGCTCAAGGGTATTGGAGTCTCTGGCAGAGGATTTCTCCCCCTCTCAGGCAAGTTCATTCTTGACTTCCTGAGAGCACTAGCGGAAGGAGGACAGGCAGATCTGGAGACCACCTCTCAATCAAGTGCATTGCTAGCTCCCCTCTTAAAGCCACCTCTGTCTCACCCATCTTAGTTTATAATCTGTACTTTAAGCTGTGTCCTACAACTGAAACTGTCTTTCTCTGGAACACAGATTTGTCACTCGTTCAATTTTGCCGAATAAATAAATGAGTAACACTTTCAAAGCTACCTGAGTAACTCAAGAGCTTGTATCCCATTGTTTCTCATGCTAAGCAATTCTGGTGGTTTTGGTTTGGGATTGTTTGCTTTTTTTTTAACTTGGCCCAAAATCAAATTTCCCAAAATAATTAGGGCAGTTAGGAGGCACAAAGTCTTTGGTCTCGTAAGTCACTTGCATGCTTTGGAAATTCTAACCTTGGTGTGGTAGACACAGTGTTACCGGGTACAGGTTGCTGGGTTTTTACCTAATTCAATGATAGGACAGGAGGGCTAGAGATTAAAGCACCCCAGCTGAGCCAAGGTGGTTGGGCACATGCATATGCCTGGCCAGCATTGGGTGGAAAGTGTTTAAGTTCTGTCACTTTCCTCTGAGGTGTAACGTAACCTAGTTTACCTCACACTGGCCACAGGCTAAGAGCATGCGCGCCGTCGCCACCATGCAGACAACAACCATTAAATCATTAAGCAGGAGTAACTGCCATGTGTCTTCCCTTCCAGTCTGATCCTCGGGCTGGGTCCCTCCAGCCCTGTGGGACCCACCTCTGTGGATCTGCTGGGACCTCTGTTTCCAGGCTCAGCCAATACATCACGCATTGGCTTGGATGCATGAAAAATAAAAATGCTTTTGTCGGCTCCTCGAATCAGGATACGTTTTTCCTTTATTATTTGTAGTGTTGGCTTATCTTTTTCTTTCCTTCAAGCGCCCTGAGGCACTGTGATAAATGGAGCTGGGCTGCATCAGCCACCCCATGGACCCTAGCCAAAGGGCAACTTTTGCTACAGAGAACAGCCAGCCAGGAGAGGTGAAGGTGGAGGAGATGGCACAGCCAAGAAAACAGAGCTGGCAGCAAAAAGGCAAAAAGCTCCCTAACTGCTTCTTGGTGTGCTTTTTCATCTTTCTCCAGTGCCAGTGAGGAGTTGAAAAGCCTAAGGAAAAGAGAGGGCAGCAAGGGTTGAAATAAGCATAGCAGGGAAAACTTCAAGAAGGGGACAAGTGACATCCCTGGCTTCCCTTCATCTCTGCCTCTGCTGCTTTCTCTAAGTGCGGAGCTGGTGCCAGCATCTGGGCAGCTCTTGGCTGACTCCTCCCAGAGGTCAGAGTGAAGGAGGACACCACAGGCTTCCTTCCTCTGTTCCCCTTTTTCCAGTGATGCTTCATAAAGGGCAAGGCAAGCCAAGGCAGCCACTTTGTCAAACTCAGGGAAAAAGACATCACGAACAAGACAAAAACTTGAAAACTGAGGAAACGCACATTGTCTGGTAGCACCAAACAGTGAGTAAGCATAACGGGGGAAACGAAAGAGACACGCTGCAAGGTAGTCATCAAGGTGCTATTGCTGGTCTTTATTACAGCGTAAGCCAGCAGAAATCCCTGCAAAATCCCTAGAGATATGCAGGAACACCATATGCACAAAACAAAACTGAGCCCACAAAGTCTGTGCTTGTGATTAGTATTCCAGGGCCTTATTTATTTATTTTCATCCTTCTAGGTGAAAATGTTAAGGTTTTATTGTTGGTAATTGCAGCGACAGAGAAGATGTATTTATGAATTTCTAAGTTAGTATATTTCTGAAATTCTTCTACTTTTGATCACTTTGTGCGGTTTTCACGAAGTGCTTCACAGAAGTGCTTTAACATGCCACATCCACACAACCGGATGAATAACAATGTAATGTAGCCATAGATAACTGAGGAGAGGTAGATTCACAAAAATAAGGAGCTTTTCAGCAGCTAAACTGAAGCTGTTGACTTGAGGTTAGTCTGCTGTGCATCTTATCAGAACAAGATGTAGCTGACACTTGCTTGTGTTCATGCCTCTGGCATTGGTGTCTCTGGACAACTTTTAAAATTCTCTCTTACTCAATTAATGTTTTAGAATTAAAAGTGTGAAAAATGGCAATACCATTATCATAGAATCATAGAATTATTGAATGGTTTGGGTTGGAATGGCCCTTAAAGATCATCTAGTTCCAACCCCCCTGCCATGGGCAGGGACACCCTCCACTAGACCAGGTCACTCCAAGCCTCATCCAGCCTGGCCTTGAAGACAGCCAGGGATGGGGCATCCACAGCTTCTCTGGACAACCTGTTCCAGTGCCTCACCACCCTCTCCAGGAAGAATTTCTTCCTGATGTCCAATCTAAATCTCCCTGCTTTCAGTTTAAACCCGTTACCCCTTGTCCTCTCACTACAGGGACTTGTAAAAATGCCCCCTCCCCAGCTTCCTTGTAGGCCCCCTTCAGGCACTGGAAGGTGCTGTAAGGTCTCCCTGGAGTCTTCTCTTCTCTAGGCTGAACACCCCCAACCCTCTCAGCCTGTCCCCATGGCAGAGGTGCTCCAGCCCTCGGAGCATCTTCGTGGCATCCTCTGGACTCATTCCAACTGGTCTATATCCTTCTTAAGCTGAGGTCTCCACAGCTGGACACAGCACTCCGGGGGGGCGGGGGGTCTTACAAGAGCAGAGTAGAGGGGGAGAATCCCCTCCCTCGACCTGCTGGCCACACTTCTCCTGATACAACCCAGGACACGATTGGCTTTCTGGGCTGTTAGCGCACACTGATGGCTCCTATTCAGCTTCTCATCCACCAGTAAAGGACTTTATAAAAAAACTCAGACTTGACATTACCCCAAAACCAAAAGTTTTATGGAAATGCTGAAGTTTTGACAAAACCTCGGGAATGGTTCCTTGGGTCACAGGTGGAACCCGTTGCAACAGAAGAAACTCAAAGGCAATGGTGGAGTGTGGTGTGCTCTCCGTCCCTTCTCCCAGGGAGCTGTAAAATCACACCTTTCCCTGGCAGAGCCTTTTCTCCTGAGCCACCCGCTTCCTTCTCAGCTTTAGCTGAAGCATAGCCACAGATATTTACAGGCTGAGGAAGCCAGGTCAACTCTTGACAAATTGTGACTTTGGATTCCTTCTGTCACTCCCAGCCGAGGCACGGAGCAGGACTGATTTATTTCAGATAGTGATTTGGTAGTCGCTTTTTTTCCACTCCAAAACAAAACACTTCAGCTTGCATTACATAAAGCACTCTAGGCTTGAAACAAGAAGGTCTCACCTTCCAGTAAAAAAAAAAAAAAAAAAAAAAAAAAAAAAAGACTAAATTAATTATGAAAAACATCGACAGGGGAGAAAAGATAGTTGTGTCCCCCATTTTCCAGAACTAAGTAGTGGAGCTGCTCGGGGAAGTTGCCTGAGGTTTAAGCCCTTCCTTTTGCCTCAGGACATCCACATCCCAGGGCAGCAACTCTGTGCTTTCACCCGAGGAGGGGAGGAGTGAAAGCTACTCTCAACCCCTTTGCTGGCCTGAGTTCTCTTTGCCTAAACAAACATTCAAGAGATCAGAGCCTGTGACTCAGATGCTCCCTGTCTTTGGTAAGTGTCCTTGGGACAGGCTGACAATCACTTTTACTCACCCCCAGTTCCCCCTCCCCACCCCAGCCCCCCAGCTTGGTAAATATTTAAGTATTCCTAACAGAGCAGGATGGTTCCTGTAGGAGCAACCGTAAGCATCACCAACCAAAATACCCCAAACATGAAATGACAATGGAAAGGGATTTAGGACAGCATCACCTCAGGAAAAGGAGAAGCTTGAACTTGTGTCTCCCACATTCTGGCTGCTAATAGATAAAAAGGGGGACATACTTTTCCTTTCATTTTGTCAGTGTATCTTAATATATTTTCCTTCAAACAACTTCTCAGCAAATAACATTCAAATTAGTGAAGGGTTTCTAGAAAATAAAAACATTTTTTCAGCAAAATTCTCATTTCCCACCAAAAGAAAAGAAAAATCACCCATCTCTATTTTACTACATGCAGGTGAGCTACAATTTCATATAGCCTTGAATCATATAATCATAGAATGGTTTAGATCGGGAGGAACCTTAAGGATCATCCAGTTGCAACGCCCTGCCATGGGCAGGGACACCTTCCACTAGACCTGGTTGCTCCAAGCCTCATCCAGCCTGGTCTTGAACACTCCCAGGGATGGGGCATCCACAGCTTCTCTGGGCAACCTGTTCCACTGCCTCACCTCCCTCTCCGGGAAGAATTTCTTCCTGATATCTAATCTAAATCTCCCCTCTTTCAGTTTAAACCCATTACCCCTTGTCCTGTCACTACAGGTCCTTGTAAAAAGTTCCCCACAGCTTCCTTGTAGCCCCCTTCAGGCACTGGAAGTTGCTATATGGTCTCCCTAGAGCCTTCTTTTCTCCAGGCTGAACAAGCCCAATTATCTCAGCCTTTCTTCATAGGAGACGTGCTCCAGCCCTCCAGCCCCTTCTCTTGACTCGCTTTGACCATTCAATATCCTTCTTGTGTTGAGGACCCCAGAGCTGGATGAAGAACTCCAGGTGGGGTGTCACGAAAGCAGAGTAGAGGGGGAGTATCCCCTCCCTCGACCTGCTGGTCATGCTTCTCCTGATAGAGCCCAGCATACGGTTGGCTTTCTGGGCTGCCAGCGCACACGGCCGGCTCATGTCCTGCTTTTCATCCACCAGTATCCCCAAGTCCTTCTCCTCACTGCTGCTCTCAAGCCATTCTCTGCCCAGCCTGCAATTCACCCAGCCTTGGCCCAAAACACAGCTGCAATTAATCAAGACCAGCACATACACTTGAGGGACCTCAATGTGATGGTCAGAAAGCCCTGACACACCAGTCTTGTTTAGACCATTTACTGCTACAAAGGGGAGGAACTGGGGCAGGGACAGGGTTACATCCTCTCCCATTTTACCAGGGCGGTGAAAAGCACCTTCCTTGCACACCCCCTGCATATTATATTCCACTTCTCCTTGTCACGCTCCATGTAATGTTGTTTCTGTGCTGTGAATTTTGTCTGGCTCTCCCCTTGACTAATCACTGGGCGCTGGAGGCTTCTCTCTGGAGCTTGAGAACTTGACCCCTGATGACACCCATTTGACAGGGATGTGGATACATGTAGCTCCCCTCACTCATCTCCACTCACCCCAGGAGTTCTCCTCTGATGCCCTGTCAGCACAAGCTTTCAGACAAAAGATACTGGTGAAATCAACAACAGCCAAAGGAATGTGGCCTTCTGGACTAACAGCCTTTGATTGATATTCATTATTTCAACAAAACCTTAACTTGGTTAAAAATATAGTGTACAACCTGTTTTGGCATTTCCAGACAGGACGTGTCTGCAGAACTCGCAGGGTCACTGAGGCAATGTGTTTCAAAACAAATAACGGAGCTCGCTTTCAAAATCACAAGGTCGCTTTATCTGTACATATTTCTTCTGTAGTCTGCCAAGCTGCCGCTTTAAAAAATAATCATGTCAATACCCTTATTTACTATCCGCCTTACAATAATGCCCAGAGGCCCAGCAAACTGAGGTTTTCCTGGTGCCAGATGCATAACAAGACACAGCTCCTGCCCTGCAGAGCTTCCCGTCCCAACAGGCTGTTTGCAGATGGGGACTTGGAACGCAGAGACGAGGGAAAGCTGAGACTGCAGAAGCAGAAAGCTTGCCGCAGAGATGAAGGCTGAAGCCTGCTTTGAGAGCCATGCCGTGCCCCTTGAACATCCCTCTCCGAAACAAGACACCCTTCTCCCAGAAGGTAACCACCTTAATGCCTTCCTACATGGAGCTTTCTGTATGTGAACTCTACTGTAGGAGCATCCTGCCCACCATGCACGGTCCCTCAGCCCCAGGAAATGGGATAAAAATCACCAGCCCCTCAGCAATTCCCAGACAGACATCATACTCTTCACATAACAACCCTTACACATGGGAGCCATAGGGCTCCTGCACATGCTCTTCCTGCTCTCCACCGGAAATTTCATGGTCCTTTTCTTCCCTAAGAAAAATGGCAACTCTCTCACATGAAACTGGAAGTATTTGAAAGCTCAAGCTACAACTGGTGTCTACTCTAGGTTGAATATTTGATCCCTTTAACAGAGAAGTGTTAGAATTTCCATCAGAGATCAGGAAATCTCATGTGCAGAGATGTCTGTCCTACAACAATATTTTACTGAAAGGCTAACTAACTATAATACTGAGGTATTTTACAGCTCCACCCTTTGGAAATGGTTTTCTTAGAGAAGAGGAAAAATGTTCAGTGTCCTGGCTTTCTAACAGCCATTCGGCCCACACTTGCAAACAAGATTTTTCAAAATATTTTTCTTTCCTATCACACTCTCTCTTGTTTCTTTGGGTGTCAGCAACTTCTTCTCTGTGTTGCAGTGGCACTGCCTTTCACCAGCATGCCTGGCTCCTGCTGCTCTCCCATTAGGAAGGTATTGCTCATTGTCCTTTGCAAAGCCAGCCAAGTAGTCCCTTATGACAAAACACCCCAACTATGCTTTAGGCAGAGCAGGTACCCCCCCTCCTGCACAGTTCTAGTTGGTTAATACAGCAATATCAGGATATCCCAATATTTGAGAGAGACGCTTCCAAAGAAAACAGACAAGTACAATGACGTGTACTTGCAAACCAGGAAAGTGAAACAGATTTCTTTCCAAGCCAGGCTTTAGTCCATCCTAACAGAGAACCTTTCTGCAACCTACCAGCATAGGCTGCTGGTGACCTCACATACTCAGAGCTCTAGCTGTTATTTCTACCAATGCTGACACCTTCTCCACATGGCCTCTCAAACTGCTGTGTTAGGCACTCATGCATATGTCTTTGCACCTTGCATTCACATGAATGCTTTATATGTGTGAAAGATACCTCTCTAAAACAAAGAAGGTAGCAGTCCTCTCTGGAGACTAGGAATGCATGAAGAAGCGTCCAAGTAAACAATTTGGAATTTGTACCTGGAGATTTCTGCATAATGCATACAAAAAACTTATCTGCCTATGTTCAAACTGGAACACCATTAAATACTGATGAACTTAATCTCTCTTAATGAGATTGTGTCTGCTCAGCTGCTTGTTACATGTTTTAGGGCTGGGTTTTTTTGGCTGGCAGGACTTTTTGCCCATAATGGCACCACTGATCATGATCAAATAATCTCCTAGCTTTCCTTTGGATAAACCAGACTTGATCTTCTGAAGTGTAAACATTACCACAGATACGAGAAATTGTAACATTCATTAAGACACATTAACTAAATTGCTTGCTCTGATGAGAGTCCTATCTGAGACTCCAGAGAACTTTGCATGCAAGGAACACATAGAAGGAGACAAAAGCTGCAGTCCAGTAACAGTAACCTGGAAGTCTCTGCAATTTAAGGTCAATGGAGGTGTGAAGAAGATCTTTAGCCAGTGCACACTGATGCTGGTGAGGCTACAGCAATTTGCACCATTTGAAAATTATCTGGCCCCAGCTTTTAGCAATTCTAACAGAAAAAAACTTAAATTATTCCTCAAACACAATACAAAAAAATGAAGCATATATTCACCTTGGACTAGCTGATCTGTAGCAGCAATATCAAGGCATAAATATTGCCTTCTGCCCAATGTAGCCTCAGTCTAAATAGCCTCATATCCTTCTACTCTTCCCAGACAGGTAACTAACTTCTTAATCAAATACGCTGTCCTTCAGCCTGGAAACAGGAAAACAGAGGATAAGACCCCATAATCATCATCCTGGGATGTGCACATCCAAAATCAATGCAGCCTCAGGTTATTTTGTATGTAGAATATCGTGACCTTTTCAAATAAAAGACACATTTAATAGGAGAGCAACAAATCACTCTGCATTCCTCCTCTCAAGGTGCTTAAGAATGGGTGACGTATTTACCCACACCTACGTACTTACTCTGCTCTGCCTTGGCTGTATGCACAGAAGTGTCCCTGTGGTCATGAACAGGTTGTATCTTACTGGGAGATCTGTTTCATTATCAGGGCTACATATTGCCCAACACCATTCTCCCTCCAGAGCTAAGCAGATGAAATATTACTGCTTCATGTTCAACAGTCTTCCATTATTAGAGTCTCATCTCTGATCGAATGGTGTTTCACAAGCTGCCTCTTTCTGATTTCCTTTGCTACAAAAATCATCGCTTCCTTGAGGCTGTAGGAGATGTGGTGTTGTCCACCCCATTCGACTGAAAGCCCCTGGACACAAACCAGCTGCAGTGCAGAACCATCGTTTTTACAGAGATAGATAGATGGTCAGAAGCTGTTAGAGGCTGAAATCCAGAACCACTTTGTTACCAGTGATTTATGTGACATCCTTAATTTCTAAAAGCCAGCTGCTTCCAAGACCAGCTACAAACAAAGAGGCCAGACTTGGTTATGTCAGTTTATTTCTGCAGTTACTCCCAATTTACACCAGGTAAGCAGAGATCAGAATCTAGCTCCATCTCGCTTTGCCTTGGCCATAAATAAGCCCATTAGGGTTTGTCCCAATGATGTAATGTTTGAATGCAATATCCCACATCTATTTGTGTCAGTGGAGTTGTTCTGGGGGCAGACAGAGCTAGGAGCTATTTCCCATGATTCTTATACGGGGAAAATTAAAGTTTTATTCCCAACCATTGTCCCTATGTTCTTAACTTGCTGCTCCAGACAGCTGCTAGACTGTTGTTCCAAATATGGCATTAGGGGCAAACAACAGGGATACATCCTGCATATTGAGTCTGGAAAATCCCAGAATGAGACAGCATGGACAGTGATCACACTCTTCAGTACAGGATGCTTTTAACTATAAAGCCCTAGGATTACAGGGCAGGAGGAGTTTGTCACTCTTGGCTAGGCAGCCTCCAGCGGCATGGCTTTTCAGAAAGAAACATCTTAAAGGCCATTGCTACAAATCTGGACTGCAAGAGGCAACACAGGAATTTGGCCTAATTAAGGCTTCTGTATGATCAAAATATTAAACAATCACTTAACCATCTGCAGCTAAAGATATAAATACCTAAACACATTAGGAAACAGGCTGCAGTGGAAGGAAAAAACAGGATGCAGTAGAGGAAAAATTGGTGTTTGCTATTAGGATGTGCTGACTGCCTTCTGTGAAAAGTCAGCTACCTTCAGTTCCTATCTAACTACATGGGAGAAAAAAGGCTTACCCGCTGCGTAGCATCTACATAATACTGATATGTAGAGGCCCTTGATTTACATGAAGAAGAATAGAAAATGCTGCTGCTTCCCATCATATGCTTGTAAATCTCATAGTAGTGTTTACTGAATTTTCATCCTGAGCTCCTGGGGTGCTGTAAACCATTGTGAATCTCAGCTCTCATATTTAAAAAAATATTGGTATTCTGAAGACTATTGGCGAAAAGAGTGGAAAAGGAAATAAGGTCTCAGATCAGACTGGAATTTGGGACAGGTCCTCAGAAACTGGAAGCAGTGCCCATGCAATCTCTGACAGTCTCTCACATGCACCCAGAATGTTGCTAGTGCAATCCACCCCACCAAAAGATGCTGACGTATGTGTTGTGACACAGCAGTCCCTTGCCACCCTGTGTGGGGAGATATCTGAAATTCAGGTGCAAGCACCAAAAGATCCAGAATCGTTTTACAGGCTGCAGCCCTCGCTGGGTTTGCATCAACACAGTTTTCAATGACTCAACAAAGGGCGACTTTGCTGGAGAAGCCAGAACAAAATGCTGCAGACACCCTGGGCACAACATCTGCCACCGTTACAGAGAAGGAACTAAACAACCCTTCCTAGCCCTGCCCCTGTGGGCAGAACTTACAAGAGCAATAGAGCAGGCACCCTATTGGGATGCTTCCATCCCAGTGTCTTCTTGCCTGCGGGCCAGGCTTCTGCTATGGCTATGGCTGTTCCCCTGCCAGCTGCAGGGAGGGCCCATCTCCCTTTCAGGGCCCTCCACTCCCTCTTCTCCAGCTCACTGCTCTCCAGACTTCCTGCACAGCCAGCTCCCAAGCTCCTGCCTCTGTGACACTGTTCCTGCTCTCATGCAGCTTCCCATTGACTGAGGCCCCTTCTGCCTGGAGGCAGTTGGGAATTGGTCAGTAGGAGCAGCCGATTCATCCAAACAAAACATCGAGGAAATGCATCCGAGTCAAGGAATCCTGACCTTAGAAATAGGGTCAATGTCCTGTGTCACATGCTAGCAAACTTCTCACTCACAGTACACAGGAGTGCTTTGTCCAGCTGTGGAGTCGCCAGCTTAAGAAGGATATAGACCAGTTGGGGCGAGTCCAGAGGAGGCCACAAAGATGCTCCAAGGGCTGGAGCACCTCTGCCATGAGGACAGGCTGGGAGTTGGGGGTGTTCAGCCTGGAGAAGAGAAGGCTCCAGGGAGACCTTACAGCACCTTCCAGTGCCTGAAGGGGCTACAAGGAAGCTGGGGGAGGGACTTTTTACAAGGGCCTGTAGTGACAGGACAAGGGGTAACTGGTTTAAACTGAAAGCGGGGAGATTTAGATTAGGTATCAGGAAGAAATTCTTCATGGAGAGGGTGGGGAGGCACTGGGACAGGTTGCCCAGAGAAGCTGTGGATGCCCCATCCCTGGAAGTGTCCAAGGCCAGGCTGGATGAGGCTTGGAGCAACCTGGTCTAGTGGAGGGTGTCCCTGCCCATGGCAGGGGGGTTGGGACTGGATGATCTTTAAGGTCCCTTCCAACACAAACCATTCTGTGAGTCTGTGATTCTATGATTCATTTTTTTGCCCCAACATATATTCAGTTACTTACATGGAGAAGCAGAGCAACTCAGAGCAGGAAGACTGCAAGGGATTCAGCTCTGGGATGCAGTGATATTCACACTGGATCTGGGAAAAGCAGTTTCACATCTTTCCTGTAAATCTGGCCAAACGGCATCTCAAACTGGATCTCCACAGCTTGGATTAGGCACTTTCACCACCTCACATTCAATGACAGGTCTCTGATTTTTCACCTGTCACAACTTTTCTTTACAGGCTGGAACTCCTGCACGGATACTGGATGAATCCTAGTGACGTCTGCAGACAACCAGACTCTTCCCTTGTACTCATTAAAGCAAGAAATGCACCTTAAAAATAATAAAGGCTTCAAATAATTATAAAACATGTCCCAAATATGTAAATAAAACCCCAGTACCTCTAAATACTTTTTAAAAAGTGAAGGGAACATGTATCTGGTTTCATTAGAGAACAAAGCACATGGCTCATTCTGGGTACTTTCCATCAATAAATACCAACACAGCAGATACTTTCCCTGTGCTTTGAAAGCGTCACCACACAATATTAGGTGGTTATTTCTATGGTATGTTCTTGTCAGTATTTCTCAGCTAAGTTCCTGCTCGTGAGGGAGGGTGTGTTTGTTCAGCTTTATGAATGAATAATGTCAGCATTTGATTGATTCATGGACAGTCTGCTGAAGCTGATGTCATTTGTTAAATATGAAAATGCATGCCGAAATTAAATGCCAGTCCTTTCTTGTCTTCTCTCAGAAATTAGAGTTGGCCTGCATATGAAGATCAGCTTGTTTGTAACAGCATGTAAGTGGTATGTTAAGCATGTAACATTTGTAGCTATTCAAGTACTTGGGTGAAACTCATGACTATTTCTTGGGCATGCAAGGTGATTTTGAAGTAGACATTCCTTGCAATGCTATGAGTGTGTCCAAAAGAACATCATCATAATTCTACCACATTGACTGATTTCAGCAATCGAAATGAGGTCACTCATGCAATTCTACCAAAGAGCTGCACACGCTGCATAGTTCAGTAGTCTTTCAAACCCATAGCATATGCGATTTTGTGGCACTAAGGAATCAACGTGGAAGCTTTGGCACTAGCAATGTTCTTCTAATGCAGAGTGATAGCTTTCTCCACATGGAGATCAGTAGAGGGGATGTTTGCAGATCAAGTTGCTACTCGACATGAGCTCAAGAGCAGAACCAGGTCCTTCAGGTAACATTAGAATTGGCACATTAAATTCAGAAATCTGAGTGTTAAGAAAAGAGTTTGAAGAATTGTTGTTTTGTTATGCCACATTACAGACATTGGCAATGTAGAGCTCAATTTTCTTTCTGTTTTCACTATTACAAGAATAACTCATATTCCAAGGTCCATGGTCCTTTGAAAATTGTAAAATTTTCAATGTAAAGGCAAACTGGTTACATGCATCAATCACTACTTTGAGTATCTTTGTCAAATTCATCAATAAAACCTAATCCTGACAAGCAACCATTTCTGACCCTAAGGTGAATCCCCTCCTAAAAAAAAGATGACCTTAATTCCAAGTAGATGGTTCGGGTCGGAAGGGACCAACTCCTCTGCCATGGACAGGGACACCCTTCACCCTCCACTAGACCTGGTTGCTCAAAGTCTCATCCAGCCTGGACTTGAACACTTCCAGGGATGGGGCATCCACAGCTTCTCTGGGCAGCCTGTCCCACTGCTTCCCCACCCTCTCCGGGAAGAATTTCTTCCTGATATCCAATCTAAATCTCCCCACTTTCAATTTAAACCCGTTACCCCTTGTCCTCTCACTACAGGCCCTTGTAAAAAGTCCACTCCCAGCTTCCTTGTAGCCCCTTCAGGCACTGGAAGGTGCTATAAGGTCTCTCCGGAGCCTTCTCTTCTCCAGGCTGAACAAATCCAACTCTCTCAGCCTTTCTTCATAGTAATTAATACCTAGCTAAAATCCAAATATCGAGAAAACAACCTGATTTTTTCATGCATTGTGTATTCCTTGTGTTCAATTCAAATGCATTACCACAAAGAAGATACATCTAAATGTAGTTCAGAAATGTTTCATTTTCAGGCCAGTACTCCAATTCTTCCTTTTTTTCTGTCATATAAGCATAAACTTTCTGCCATGTTCTGTGACAATCAGGCAGCTGAGTCCAACAGTTCTTATGGAAACTTCATCTGTGACTGTACAAAAAAAGATGAAACACCTTTCAAATGCATAAAAACTCCTCCCAAGTGGAGTTTCCCAATGGGAAATGAAAAAACCCCTACCTGTGCATTATGGCCACATTTCCCTAGTCATCCCAAGGAGCCTGGATGTGTTCAAGCAGCTGAACCTGGGAAGGCAGCAGCAGGAGCAACATAGACAGAGGGGAAAAGGAAAAGGAAAGCACATGCGACTGCCACTCCATGGATCAGAGCAGTGGCCCTCAAGCCAGCCCACCTTGCATCGCTGCTGAGGTAGCCAGACAGCCTCCTCCCTCCTTGGTTATGTCATACTCACCATTTCATTGTCTGTGCTCTAGGACATCCAAGAAAGTTAGTCTCTTGATTGATAACCAGGAAATTCTTGGGGACTCCAGCCTCCATCCCAGCACTGGGTGAAGCAGACCTCTATTGCTGGTTAAATGCACAAAACTCACACCAGCAGCCTTGAAGCTGACAGTGGACTCAGTGGCCTTACACCAAGTGGTGCAAGCACCTCAGTTCTTTTCCCTAACTGCTCATCAGTAATGAATGACAAGAGCTCCAAGGACCACATGAACTGGACTCCACCCTGTGCTACTGTTCTTCAGCTCCACAACACAGACACCCTCAGACAGGTCCATAATCCATAGGAATTTCCCAAAGTTAACTTCTTTTCTCAGTGCCTTTTCCATACGCTCTGCCACCCACTGAATGTAGACCACATTACAAAGGAAGGTTGGCCCGAGCTCATCAGACATTCATTCTCCATCCACTGGTCCTCCAAGGGGAGCAAAAGTGCTTTATGTACCAATCAGCTCAGATGTCCCTCTGAGGGAGATCCTCTGCTTGGAACATCTCAGGGAGTTCTGGATTGTTGCCCTAAATGATCGCCAACATATTTCTGCAGTGATTGCCTCTCTCTCTCCTTCCTCCTGCTCTCTCTGCCCAGATGTGCAGTTCTGGTTACTGAACTCATCCTCAGTGAAAGACAGACCTAACAACTGAAAGAGCAATGGAGGACTGTGAAAACAGGAATAGAGAAGGAAAAACATTATAGGTCTGGGTTTTAGGGATCATAGGGATACTGAGATTGGGAAGGGAACTCATAAGGTCATCTAGTACAATCTCCTGCCCACAGATGGGTCAGCAGCTTGGAGCATCAGAACAGACGATGTTGTTCAGGGTGAAGCTTCGGAGCTTTATATGATGGGGCCTTGAAAACCTCCATAGATGGAAATTGCACAACCTTCTCTGAGTAACCTGTTTCAACCCTTGAATGACCTCCTGATGAAAAAGCTTTTGCCTATACCTAGTCAGAACCTCTCTTCTGTCAATTTATGTTTGTTGTCTCTTGTTCTCCTGACACGCACCACCATGAAAAGCCTAGCTCCAAACCCTTGATAACCCAAGTCTTCTCAAGGCTGAACAAGCCCCATTCCCTCTGCATTTCCACATGGGGTACATGCTCCATCCTCCTCTTTATGTCCCTCTGCTGAACTCTTTCCACTTTGTCGATGTCTTAATTCTACTGGGAGTCCAAGTACTGAATGCTGTACGCTTGTCATGGTCTAAAAAGTGCTGAGTAGCAGCAGATAAACACTTCTCAACATACTGGCTATTCTTCTGCTAATATTGCCCAGGACGCGGGTCAGTGTATTTTCTTGCCAGGGCACACAGCTGGCTCATGTTCGGGTTGCTGTATACCAAAACACCCAGGTCATTTCCAGCAGAGCAGCTCCCCAGCCAGCCAGTTCCCAACCTGTACGGTTGCCAAGGGTTGCTCTTTCCCAAGTGCAAAATTTTGCATTTGTCCTTGTTGAATTATGTAAGATTTCTGTTGTCCCATTTCTCAAGCCTGCCTAGGTCTTTCTGAGTGGCAGCCCTGCCCTACCGCATATTTACTGATGACATCTGCAAATTTTTAAGCACTCTACTATCCCCTTCATGTCATGGATAAAGAGGTTAAACAGGACCTATTATAGACACCTAGAGAGGCCGTTTTGTGCCTCCAGGTAGAATAACACCCCTTTGAGTTCTGTCACCCAACCAGCATTTTACCCATCCAGATCACAGCACCCTAACGTGAATACAAGAATGCTGTAGGAGACAGTGACAAGAGCCTTGCTAAAGCAGGAGGTAGATGACATACACTGCTTTTCTCTTACCCATAAACCTAGTAATTTTATAATAAAAGGTAGTCAGTTTGGTTGAGCCCAGTTCACCTTCAGTAAATCCATGCTGCAAACAGCTTCTTCCCCTTCATGTGCCCAGAAGTGTGTTCCAAAAAGCTATTTCAAAAGACAAGACAGAGCACATGGTTTGTCCTGTCCTGTGCAGATAAAAGATGATCAGAGGAGCAGTGTTAGGGGCAGAGGTGATGCTGCCTCACCACCCTTCACATCTAGTCTTGTAGTCCCCTGACTTGCCAAAGTGACTTATGCAACTTGACTGTATGTTGAATAAAGGTGCTGAGAAGGCTGCAGGTGACACAAAAATCAGATGAATGACCTATGCACATTTCCATACATGTTACCTTGTTCCACCATTCTCTGTCTTGGGCACTGAGCCCCACTTGAGGATTTTAAAGCCCTGCCTGGCACTGTCCCTACTGTCATCTCCTTCCTGAAGGCCACAATCTCCCATTACAACTAGAAATGAAAGTATAGTGCAATAAATGGAGGCTTATGAGTTATGCCAAAACTTCAGTAGGAAACAACGCTGCTGTACACAGAGTTAAATGTGCACAGAATCTATACATGCAGTTGGTTTCTCACTGGCAATTGTTTTGCCTCTGCTCCTGCATTACCTCATAAAATGGAGAGCAGAAAAGGTCAGATAGTAAATACAGCTGAAGTTTACTTAACCAGGATGACTGTGGATGAACTATACATGAAGAATCCATCCAAAATTTTATAGTGGGGAAGAGAAAAGTGTTTGAAAATAGTTTTGAATTAATCCATATGTTTCGTAGAGCTGTATATTTTTATGGATAAATCCATTTCATTCACAGTTTGACAGGCAACATTCAAATATTTATGCTGATCACAGAACAAAAATGGCTTAGTCTTCTGATAAGATATTGAGAAAATCAGATTCATTTTGAAATCAGCCAAAATGTTTGTGTCGTTTTGTAATTTTTCACATTATTGCTCCTTGATAATCAGCAAGTTTTCAACAGAAATAGGTGTTCATTGTTCCTTGAGTTCAAAGAGAATCCCCACCTGCCTCACACCACTTTGGATTCTCCACCTCATGCCATTGCCCTCCAAATCAGCACTTCAGAGTTGAATGGCTGTCTTGGCAGACTGCTGGAAGCCTTCTCTTCTTCAGATCTGTAAGTGTGCAGCAGCCAACTGGCCTGCAAGTAGCAGCAGAAAATAGCTAAATTAAAGAAAGCACCAAAAAGTTTGGATGCCTATCTGAATGCTAGCTGCTTCCATCAGTAATAATCCATTGTTCAGTGAGAGAGCTAGTGCTAATGACCCCTGTTCAGGAGAGCATTTAAACAGAGGCTTAACTCTGTCCCTATTCAGGCTGGCACTTATGTCTCAGTTTAAGTGCTGCGCTGAATAGACTTTTTTTCCCTGAATCAGGACCAATTTCAGTTCATCATCCCTGAGGAACAGATGCATTCTTTCCCCCTTTCTAACAAATGTGGAAAAACATGTAGCTAATATTTAACATGGAAGGAAGAACAGTCTAGGATAAAAAGAGTGATCTGCTGTCTTCCTGTCAGCACAGGTCTACTCGCCCTGTGCTCTCCCTGACGCTCAGAGGTACTCACTTGGGGCTTCTCATGGATGGTGAAGGTCACTGCAATCCTCCACCACGAGAAGCAAGGGGAAGTGTCACATCAGGCCGGGATGACGGACAGCATCTCCTCCTAAATCCATCTTTGCATTCCTAGGAAGTAGCAACTCTCTTTTTTGCAAAATGTGGTGAGTCAAGGGAGAAAGAGCTACAAAGTGCGAAATATTATTAGACATTATTCAGCGAGTCATGATTGATTACCAAACATCGGTACAGTGGTAAGAACATGTCTCATCTCCTAAGGCTCAGCTATGGCTTTATGAACAGGGGGTGGGAGGGGATGCAGCAACTACACTGCGTTAGGGGGAAGTTTCTGACCACACATTGAGAAAGAAGTATAACAAAGGATACTCTGAAAGGTGTAAAGGGTTGTTAAGCACCAAATTTCTACATCTGTTTTCCACAGGCCCCTTTTAAAACTCCAGGAGTGTTATTTTTTTCAACATTGTATTTGCAAGCAGCCACAACTACCTCAGCCACTACCCTCCTTTGCTAGGTAATACTCAGGGCTCCCATCCCATGAGACACCTCTCCCCCCAGATCCTGGGAAGAACCACCTCCCCTGGCAGGGCTGTTCAAGGCACCTGAGCACTGAGCATGAGAACAGGCATATTTCTGTATGAGTTTGGCATATTTCTGTATGAGTTCAACCCAAGAAATTAAAATTGACATTGTGAGGCCTTTGACTTTGTAGAGGGACTGGTGATGCTAACACAATATATACTGTAACTTGCAGAGTTAACAGTACTGGCAAATGCTGTTTGTGTTCAGCACAGGCAGGGGAGTAAAGAAACAGGAAGATTAATTAAAAGTTTTCTAGGTGGTAAACATGATGATTAGAATCCATGGAGCAGCTCTCAGTCCCACTGCAAAAAAATGGTATTCTGATGCCTTTAGCCCCAGGACTAATCAAAAGCATCCCTCTCACTAAGATGCTAAAACCAAGTTAAAAGGAAGGTGGACATTTTCCTTCAATTTCATTGAGTTCATTATTAACATGGGAAGGAAAAAGAAGGGGGATATGAGAAAGGTGCTTCTAAGGTCACTGAAAGTGATGTGCTAGAAGAGCCTTGGAATTTGCTGCTGGGAGCCTGGAAAAGTGAAATCCACATTGAACACTAACATTGGACTATGACAGTGTTTTCATTGCATTCAATGTGTTTCACAAGGTTCAGCTATGTAAATATATGGGCTGCTTTTTTCCCTCCATGCAGGGTGCAGCTTGCAAAGCCTAAGGAATTCCTGGTTGCTTTTCTCATATATGATCTAGTAGCCTTCCTTTCTCTTTCATATTATAAACATATTATTACAAATAGGCAGTGAATAGACTTTTTTTTCCCCTTGCATTACTAAAAAAAAAAAAAAAAAAGAATTGTTATCAGATTTAATGATATGATAAGCTTTAAAGTTCCCCTGGGAAGCTACCACAGCCATACTGATTTACATAAGCATTTTCCTACACATAATACAGCATGCAAGCTCTCTGATCTCATTATTCATTAGAAAATTAATGATATCTCTCAAACGTGAAAGCAGACCAGTTCTGCAGAGAGTGCTGGAAATTAGCTAGTTCTCGACGCGGTAGTCATTTTCAATTTACTGGCTTGAAAAAAAGATGCTTTTAAGCAAATAAAAGGGTGCTGACATCAAACAGATACTTGTCTTGCTGCCAGGGAACGAGATGCCTTTTAAGGCAGGAAGGTGGGACTTGAGTGATGTGAATAGGAAGAAAAGAAAACAAGCCAGTCAGAGTTAAGCAGCTCTGCCCCATTCATGAAAAATGTCTAGGCTCATTTCCTCATTGCCAGAGGTCTTTTTTGCTTAAATTCTAAAGCCCATGCTCTGTTCTTGCCAATAATAAATAGCAGCCTGTTGTTAGAAAAAGTGCAAACTATGGAGGTTTTTTTAAGTGCTTTTCCCCCAGCTACACCAATTGTGGCATCCCACAGACCAAGGGACAATGTTAATAAACCCCTCAAAACCTTGTTGATAACTACATCCCGAAATTGAGACTGTCTGAGATTGTTGTGGAATGAACTACAGCATATTCACTCATGGGGAGCAAATGCTAATAATCAAGGATGGCATCAATTGCCGTAAGAATGACCAGATTAAGATCTGATTTTTATTCTGGCTCTATTTTGATTATAGGACCAGCAATTAGCAAAGGTTAAATCCACTGTGCAACTCCACTAGTTTTGGATATGACTAACAAACAGGATGATTGTTTCTGTCACTGTAGTAACATAACTGTCAGGGCACAGGGAGGGGAGCTCTCACTGCACACTGTCTCAAACTGGGACACCTCTGTGTCCGTCTCGTAGTAAAACAGATGAAACCTGTGCCTGCCTGCTGCTTGTTGAAGAAGATACAGTCTTTGTGAGATTTGACTGCTGTTTTCTAATGCAATTCATAGCTCAGATAGCTACAGAAATTGTTCAGGGTGTGGTAGAAAAGGGATATTAGACATGCACTGCAACATCCTGTTTTGGAACTAGTTTAATATGAGGCTCACAGGCTCAGCATTACAAAATTCTGCACTCAAGCTGTCACTTGCCAAATTTTTTGCACATTAGTTTTGTTTTTTCTTTCCTGTGATCAGTAGCAACATAAAAGGAAACATCTGGTTCTGCAGTGTCCGAATTATGGGGTGCCATAGGAAAAACACACCGAAGCAACATCAGATTTGAAATAACCAGGCAGTGTAAAAATTTGTGTGATTTGCAGACTCTTCCAGTAGGGAACCAGAAATCTGCCACTGTGGTGGGAATTCTACCAGGTTTCCACCAGTGCAGAAAGACCGCTACCATTGCATTGACATTTTGACCACATCTGCAACCCTTATGCTAGCCAACAAGTACAGGATGCAAAATAATTAAACACACTAAAAATCATCTAGTTAGAGCTATCACCCAAGTGTCAGCTGTGGTTTGGAGGGTAAGACTTGCACGTGTTTTCTGAGTCGAGATAAATGTCCTCCAAGGAAATCAGCGGTTCTGTCAGAGAGGTCTAATGAGATATATGTTTGGGCTTCAGATTAAAATCTCTGATGGGTCTTTATTAATAATAGAAGCCATTAGGCTAAAATATCAAGAGACGATTGGAGAGAGGTTTCCAGTCTAGAAGGAAGAGAAAGTCTTACTTGTTCTTATGTGATTCATCAGCTGCAAGCCTCCTGTATGGCACTCGTAAAATCTGCACCAGAAACTATTGTAAAATCTGTGCAGCCCGAAATCTCGCAGGCAAGAACAATGTGATCAACATATACAAATATCTGGAGAGGGTTTATGGCTTGGAAAAACAAAGCAGATGTCCCACTCAAAGCAGCAGCAGGGCCAAGCACACGCACTGACCTGTCTGAACTGTTAGATACCAGAACAGAACAATACACAGGCACTTTACAAGCAAGGTTGTGAACCCCTTACACTACCCATAGCATGAACCAGCCCCTACCAAAGATCTTACAACTGAACTACAGACACAGACAGACATCATGACTCCCCTCAGGTAGCTGGAGACAGAGTTGCAAACATCAGGGAGATCAATCATCTGCTTTAACCCAACAGCCCACCAACCTGCACAGCCTTTGGATTACTGTGATTATTGCTGTTGTGTTAGTATCTAGGAGCCCCAAGGACAATGATACCGTTGTGCTAGTCTCTGTACAGTCACAAAACAAAAGATGGTCCCTGGCCCAGAAGGCTTTCAAGCTAAAACACAGTAGCTAGAAAGGCAGCGGAACACAGGAAAGCAATGAGATGAGAAGTATTTTTATAAATATTTTCCTTTAAGTTGCAATTCAACAAATATTTCAGTCTGACACAAGACAGCACTGAAAGTAGCAGATCTCCTGCACCACTCCTCCCTTCTGCAAGCGTGGATCTTTCAGCAGGTGGGTGAAACAGCATGGGGAACTGGAAAGAAAAAAAACAAACCCAAAGCAAAAAAAAACCCCATTTTTTCTTTAGTGAGTTGTTTTTAAGCCAGTTTTGCTCCCTAGTCAGACTTAAGGCCACAGAAAAAGAGTAGCCAGAAGACACAGTGAAAGAGTGGGACTGTTCTTTAGGCAGGAGTGCTAGCCAGTTTGAAATGTATGTTGAATCAAACACTGCCTGGGCAGCTATTTGTCCTGTATTGAAAGCAGTTAAATGGTGAGGATGCCTTTAAAGGGAACATATGATGTAAGGATGCTCCTAGGACTAGTGAAATTAGGGCTTTTCTCTAGAAATCTCAGTAAATGCATCTGAAAGAAGTATGCACTGTCTTGCCATTTAGTGATTAGTTGTGCCTTCCATGATTGCAGGAGCCAAACATAATGATACTCCCAAAGGGAGGGAAGATTAAGGAGCACAATTCCCTTTAAAAGGCTCAAAATGCCAACCAAGTGTGCCACACATAAAATCAATAGGACATACTTCATCTCTCTGGGAAGACGGGATTCATGAGTTTTGAAAGAATGTTATGGATATTGAACACACCACAGAAGAACTACCAAGTATTGTACTAGTCTTGAAAATGTGAACAGCAAGAAAACTATGCAAGTTTGCAAATTCTCCAAAGAATTTGTGAAGGAAGGCACACAAAAAAGACCATGGGATGATAAAAGGACATGAAGAGGGCAGGAGGAGGATCCATTCTGCTTTTGAGCTGAGTGACCGCAGAAGTTGGGAACACCAATCTTAGGTAAATGGGTGAAGATGAAGAAAAGATGCACAAGTGAATTATGTAAGGTATGGAAATGTTTAGACAGCTTCAGAAAGATTCACTTGTGTCCAGCAGACCTAAAGCTTAACTGTGAAAGACAAACTTTAAGCTATGAGATGACCCTAGATACATAACCTGTAGATTTCTACAGATGAGGAAAACCTCAATAACAACCGACTCAGAAGCCAGTACCCAGTGAAAATGTGTCACTCCAGACTGGGAAAAGTCCTAGGGGACAGCTAAGGCTATGAACTGAGGCCAGGGATGTTTGGAAATTAGCATCTTGTTTTCTTCCAGGAGTTACAAAATGCTCCAAAACTCTAATCAAATCCCAAACACATGGGATTCCTACAATGGTCTTTGCTCTGTTCCTTGTAGGCTTGCCTGATGCTTACAATTAATGCAGGAGGATCTGGTAAACCCAAAGTACTTCTAATTAGTACTAGCTTAATTTCCCAAGGTTTGTCTACTAAACACAGACAAACCTTTGGATGACTACAGCCCAAGGCAAGATGGAAAACTGAAGGCATTGGGGTGGATTTCTCACCAAACAACCTCCATCACTTTGAGGAATGTTTTACCTTGTGCTAGTTCTTGTGGACGCATTTTCTTATGGGAGTGTGTAAGCTCTTGTTTGGTTGGCAATAATCAAGCCATGTGGAGACACACACAGGACAAGTGCACAGTGTCGTACTTCTAGTTCAGTGCCCAAATTTGGAGTCTGGATAGTAATGCACTGCTGTGGGCTACATTTTTAAGATTGGTGCCTAAATCCACACTTCTGCTTCTAAAAGTAGGTACTTAAGAATCTAAAAATAGGTCTGCATAATTATCCTTTGGAAAGCAGTTTTTTGAACTGTGCAGCTGACACTTGGGAATTCCAAGTGGCTGATCAAACTGAATAGAAAACTGTAGCTATAAAGTGAATGAGCAACCAGACTATATTGAAAAGACTAGCTTATTATGACAAGAAAAGGTAGTAGCACTCTTCTCATGGTCACCCTTCATCATTGTGATTTTCACAATACGAAGTCCAAAGAAGACAAGAATTTAGTCCAGTATGCACATCTGGATATTGCCTCATTCTGTAGTTTACTTTGTGTTTTTATTAGACTTAAATTTTATTTCACTGGGATGCTTTCTTTAATTTGCACAGTGTATGAGGCAGCTTGTGTATTCAGGAAGTTATTAACCACAAACCTCTGATTCCGGGTGAAGAAAGGGAAGGGCAAAATTACTGGAAATTGAGATTTAGAAAAAAAATGTGTGGATCTAAGTTAAAGAAAGCAGAAGGTATTGCTATAAGAATCCCACTGAACAGAAGAAAATTGTGTGCAGAGGTGTATTTTCAGAAGTGTCTTAAAAAATGTTTCTCTCTCTCATCAGTCATATCTGTGATGTGCATCTGGTACTAGCAAAGTAAGTGCCACACAAAGAACAGAATTTGAACTGTCATTAAAACGGTAGAGTTACTCCCAAATAAAATAAAAATCTAACAGCAGGTTGAGTTTTGCATTTCTTGGTGTTTTCACTGCTTTAAGACACTTCTAGCCTTTAGTCTTGATCTGGATTCATCACACACAGATGATCTAGCACAAAGGTAGACAGCAACAACACACAATACCCAATGTGACATTAAACCTTGCTGGTACAGGGTTAACCTCTCAACAACTTCTAATGCATTTGAACCGACAAGGTGAGATGACACAATGCTTATCTTGGTGTTCTCTGGAGTTGGTTTTTTGTGACCTAAAGTTGCAATTCCTAGAACTGTGTTCACAGTAGTGTCAAACTACAACCAAGATGAGCTGAATGATGGAGATGATAATTTTTTCTTGCAGAACAAGGACCTCTAAGCAAGATCAGAACTAAAATATTCTACGAACACATGTTTCTCTCCATTGATTCCAAGGCAAGCCTACACAGTGAGCTCAGATGGAGATGCCTAGAGACAGGCAAGACAACCATTATTCCTGCTGTTGCTTTTAGCCATCAGGTGCCTAGTTTCACCTGGACATTTGGCAGTAGGTGAGCTGAACCTTGACTTGGATTTTCAGAGAAATATGGAATTGTATAAGACTTATTCTGCAAACCATGTACACTTCTTTTTCATTGACTCCTGGAAGGGTTTTCCATTACTTGTTGTGACTCTGCTGGTACCAGGTATCTTGGGACAGAGATATTCCAGAAAGGCACAAAATGTCCAATGCAATGACCCTAGTCTACTGCAGATCCTGGAATAATAGGAGTGTGAACTAGATCTGAAACTTATTTTATTAGACAGACCAGGCAAAGAAAATTTATAGTGGATTTATGCAGGAGGTGATCAGGGTGCCTCACAGTCATCTTCTCTTCCTCTCTGCAACCGAAGAATCATCCAATGCTTTTATTCCAGTAGACATGCTAATGTTCATTCATATAATTCTAAATGAACATGGGATATATTTAGATCCATATTCTGTTACATTTACAAAATACTTTTTACATTTCACATGAAAGTTTATGTTGCATAAGAAGGTGAACCCACGACTGATGAGTTAAAGTGGCCATTAAATAACTGTGTATGTAAACAAGCACACAGCACTGGGAGAATGCCAAGTATAATGCAAGGTAATGAACATCCTGTGATGATATTTTTATCTTTTTCATAGGCAGAAGGCTGAAAGGGATGTTCCAGCAATGAGTCACCTCCTGTTCAGCTTGCTCAAGTGCTGACATCAGTGGCAACAATAGCAGTATCAGCTTTTTGGAGAAGGTTTTCTTTTAGAACCTCACAACCTGAAGCTAAAGGCAAGTTCCAAACTCCTGCAACATTTCTCACTTGCTATGCATCCTCCTGGTGGGTTTTTTACAGCTTCTCATTGCTGCAACAGGATTTGAATTGCTCGAGTGATAGGAAGTGAATTGTCAAGGGTCATTTCAGAATGCATGCTATGTTCTAAGAGACTTTAACTTCTTTTGGGGTGTCTGAGACAAAGCTGGAAGAGATAATATTATAGTGAGGACAGGTGCAGTCATCAGACACACCGGTGGGGAACGTTGAACGTGGTGACCAAGTATTACTACCCATGAGTGGAAGAGGGTAAAACAAATCTTCTACCTGTAGGTAGAAGCCCTGTTCCACACAGTGCAGGAAGGGGGAAGACGCAGAATGGTGTCACCACTGTACCAGTGTTCCTGGTTCTAGAGACAGCACATTGCCAGCTCAGCCCAGGGAAAAGAAAAAGAAGCTGCAGAATTGCCGTGCTCTACCAGCCAGTTGGTCTCTCATGGAGACCACTGGTGTATCAGCATGTAAAAATGGTTACCTGGCTACCTTAAGTTTTAGAGATCCCACTCCACTGTTCAGACCCCTTAAGTCTTATGTTTTGTACTGGGCTGTGCTGCAGCACCAAAATTTTTTCTCAGTTCTCCCAAAAGTGTCTTCCCAGAGACTTGCAAGACATCTGTACAAAAGTCAGAAACCAAGGCCTAGCCTCTGAGCAGAGCTAGACAAATTTTTCCTAAAGAATATTTTTATCTCAGAAGGTGTAATTTCATCAGAAGTTAGTCTTTCCACTGGAACTTCCTGGTTTTGAAAATGTTGCCATGTCAAAACCCACACAAAATTAAAAGGAGTATTTTAATAAGATCAAACCTCTTATGTATTGGAACAAATGATTTTTTTTCTTTTTCAAAGTAGTTTTATTTTTGTAATTTAAAGAAATCAAAACCAGATGTAAATGTGTACATTTGATTCCTCAAAATGCAAAATACATTTTTACAATGAATCTGTTTCACAAGACTTTTTTGGTTGTTGTTTGATAGCAGGGGGATAAATACCTGGTGCAAACTTGTCATGTCCCCAATGACAAGGTGATGGAGTCTAATCAGCAGTTCTTCTAAGACAGTATGGAAACCAGAACCACACAGCTCTCCCTATTTTGAAATTGAAAGTGGGGAGATTTAGATTGGATATCAGGAAGAAATTTTTCATGGAGAGGGTGGTGAGGCAGTGGGACAGGTTGCCCAGAGAAGATGTGGATGCCCCATCCCTGGCTGTCTTCAAGGCCAGGCTGCATGAGGCTTGGAGCAACCTGGTCTAGTGGAGGGTGTCCCTGCCCATGGCAGTGGGGTTGGAACTAGATGATCTTTAAGGTCCCTTCCAACTCTAACCATTCTATGATTCTATGACTTCCAAATATTCCCATGAAAAAAACCACTTACTGGGGTGGAATGAAACTATTTGCAAAGTGTGCATGTGACAGTTGTGCAAATCTCTTTTCTATCAGGCCTTTTGGGACGTCTTCATAAAGTCATTTCATACTTCAGAAATGGCCCTTCCTTTGAAAACCCCTGCTGTTTGAAGGGGATTGCTTGCTCCTCCTGAGCTTCTCTTTACCTTGAGACTCAGGACTCACACAGCTGCATGTCTGTTAAACAGCACAACACATCCGCAGACCCGTGTGCCCAAGGGGAGCGCTGATCACAATCAAGGAAGACAACGGCAGAGCACACCTGCATGCTGGTTCTTTACCAATATTTAATTCCACCCTGAAGTGCACAATGATAAAACACACTGCCTTTCAAAAGGGTCATCTACACAGCGCTATACCACACCACTTGGAGATAATCAAACCAGCCTGCAAGGCTGTTAGGGTACCCAAAGCAGTCTACCTGCCATCGTGCTCAGCCTTGGATAGCTCAACCTTCCTATCAAAGACATTCAGTCACCTGAGCAGAGCTGCTAAAACTGAAGAGGAGGGTAAAGCCACACCATATGGAGCCTTAAGGTCTATACCACATCTTGACATCTATGCTAACTTATTTAAATTAAGTGGGATACATCTGCAGAGTACTGTATCCCATGATGGCACCCTTGCCAAGACTTGTGTGTCAGTATGAAGAGTACTGGGGCAGCATCACCACCAGTGCGCTTTGGCACAAACAGCTGAGAAGAGAAAGCAGTAGATCTTGTCACATGGAATACTGGTGACTGCACTGCCTTTTTTTTGACTTCTCTACAGCTACATCTAATAATTATGTCCTTTTTGAGAAAGCTACTACCAACCCCATGGCAAACATGCACTGTATGGTGTGTGCACTGCTCTTGTAAACTGTTTTTTATGCTCAGTTTAGCAGAGGTTTAGTTTATTGGTATGAGCTGCAGCAGCAATCAAACCTAGACACTTTGAGGTAATGTTATGGGTATCCATCCTATACTTAACACTAACTGGATTCCCAAATACCAGGGGACAAATCTTGTAATGGGATGAAATTAGTGGGGTTTAGGCCACACTTTAATTTGTTGCTACTGCTCCCATGAAATTGGTTCCTTGGAGCACATCAGAGAGTAGAAGTAACTGTAAAAGATGTGTCCCAAACTTTTATCCCTGTGACTTATAGAACCATAGAACAATAGAGTGGTTTGAGTTGGAAGGGACCTTAAAGATCATCTAGTTCCAACATGGTTCCAACCATCTAGTTCACTGCCATGGGCAGGGACACCCTCCACTAGACCAGGTTGCTCCAAGCCTCATCCAGCCTGGCCTTGAACACTTCCAGGGATGGGGCATCCACAGCTTCTCTGGGCAACCTGTCCCAGTGCCTCCCCACCCTCTCCAGGAAGAATTTCTTTGTTGTATCTCATCTAAATGTCCCCTCTTTCCTTTTAAACCCATTACCCTTTGTCCTGTCACTGCAGGCCCTTGTAAAAAGACACACACACACCAGCTTTCTTGTAGTCCCTTCAGGCACTGGAAGGTGCTGTAAGGTCTCCCTGGAGCCTTCTCTTCTCCAGGCTGAGCAAGCCCAACTCTCTCAGCCTGTCCCCATAGGAGAGTGCTCCAGCCCTTGGAGTGTCTTTGTGGCCTCCTCTGGACACGTTCCAACCAGTCGATATCCTTCTCATGTTGGGGGCCTCAGAGCTGGACACAGCACTCCAGGTGGGGTCTCACGAGAGCAGAGCAGAGGGGGAGAATACCCTCCCTCGCCCTGCTGGCTACGCTGCTCTGGATACAGCCCAGGATACGTTGGCTTTCTGGGCTGTGAGTGCACATTGTTCCACTGAAGCCAATGAAAATACCCACCAGTCGCACAGTTGTGAAATTGCTTTTTTCCTTTTGAGTAAATTATACAGAGAGGAACAGAAGTTACAGAATGATAATATCGATTCCCCAGAGCCAGCCACTTCCCCTTGATACTTCACACCCTGGCTGAGTATTTTTGCAGGATTTCTTATCTCAGCAGCCTGTAGTCAAACAGTAGGAGCTGGGAACAAAGGCAATCATGAAAACGATGGTGCTGTTGTTTCCCCCTCTGTCATCTGAATGCCTAACTGATAGCTTAGAGGGTGATGCTGAACGGTGTATCACTCCATAACAAGAACAGCAAGTCTGAGAGCGTTTGCCTCCACTGCAATTCAATCAGGCTGCCTTGCAGCTCGAATTGCTACTATTTTGTGGGTCACTACCTCCTCCAATATTCTGTGTGCCCTTTCTTGTTTTCTTTTCATTTGCTATGCAGGCTTGCAGACGTTCCTGCTAGGTTTCACTTGGGAGGCCCAGAACCCCTGTTCTGCAAATCCTAACAGGATCTTGATGGATGCTAATGTCTCTGCCTTTCATATCATTTTACTACTGAAACCTTTGATCTGTCAGCAGTCTTTATATCAATGCAGTCATCTCATAAAATGGAGAATATGACAAAAATATCTCTTGTGCTAACATAGAGTATTTCCCCCACCCCTCATAAAAATTAGGGAATTTACTTTAACCTTCAGCAGCCAGGTGTGCTGTGAGGGTAGAACTGGGAGCAAAAACTTTATTTTTTTTTTCTTTTTTTTAATTTCTTTTTTTTTTAAGAAGTCTGGTAAAGGAACTTGTAAAGCAACAAGTACTGTACATTATGATTCAGAGCAGCAAGGGACAGCTGGAGAGGCTTGATTGGCTCCAGCCCAATGAAACAGAGGCTTCTTGTGACCAGCTGCTGTGCTGCAGCATGAATGACAAGGGTAATAATTGATTACTAACTGGCAGCTCAAAAGGAAGAAAGAATTAACAAGAGTGATGAGGTGCTTTACAGCTTGGTAACTGTAAAACCAGTAGAACAATTAGGGGAAAAAGAAAGGGTTTTCACTTCTTACCTTAAAGTTACAAGGACAGTGCTAGTTACCGTAAATCGCATGACAAGCAAGCCAGAGGGGCAGGTCAGTGAGTAATATGGGGGCTTTGCACGCCCACAGGTCCCACAGAAACATTCAGCAGATTTACCAGGAAGCAGCTAAAACTCAATCAAAACCATCCAGACATGCCAATTACATTGGTAGTCAAGACAAGGTCTCTGAGCCGTCAGCCATAATATCATAGTGGATCTGAAACCTCTAGCGAATGGTGCATCGTGACAAACCAATTCTTTGCCTTTCAGTGGGTGCTCGGCAGCACACACACTCTTTCTACCATAAGAATAAACTCATTCCTTTTTCTTTGCCTCCTCCCCCCACTTCTTGTAAATGGCTTTTGTGTTCACCAGTAAATGCACTGGATGCATTGTTGCTACACCTTTCTTCCAGGGGCTTGTACTGACTCATGCTCTGGGCCACGTAAAGCCTTCTGGCCACTCGGAGCCAGGCTCTGTCCCTTTCTCATGCAGAGTAGCACCTCACTTTGGGCCAGATCATGGCCAGCATGCCAGTGCAAGAAGTAAGGGGCCATAATGTGTCCCTGTGTCTTGCTTCTCACACACAAGGGAATAATAGCCTCTGCGGACTATGCCCCTTCCTTAGCCCCAGTGGGAAGAAGGGAGAACTTGATGGATTCTTCATTTCCTTTCCCAAGGCATCTGGCAGCAGGAAGCATGTGCTGTGCCAGCTACAGACCCGTCACGGTTTGCTCTCCTCTCAGAGCAGCAAAGAGACAGGTCTGTCCCAGCGGTAGCTCAGCAGTGGGTGGCTCCTTTCCTGGGGGTGAAGCACTGTGGTCTGATCTAGTTCTCTGTGAGCAGAGCTGATAAAATCAATCTAATCATGGGGAAAGTTATCATTCAGCAGGAGCAAAGCTGGCAGCTTCTAGTCTGACATATGGAAAATGCTCTTCTAGCTGGTTGAAACCTCTTCAACCCAGCCCACCCTCACCCCTCCTCCCACTCCAGAATCTGCCACCCTTGTACTTATGAAGTAGCTCCTTACTACTGGCAAGAGCCGACACCGTCCAACCCAAACTTAACACGATTTGTGTCTCACATCTTCAGCCATCTAAAAGCTGAACAATCCATACAAATTGGGGTTTAGCCACCTTCTACAGCCACTGCAAAGAAAGCTCTCTCCCTAGAGGGGAATTCTTATTAGCTACCTCAACTGCCTATTCTGGGATGGTGCACCATCCACCTCTCACACTGGCCTACGGACTTCCCTCAACACCTAGTTAAGAGCTGACTTTGAATTTTTCAGAGTATAAAGATAGGGGAGAAACATTGTCATGCCCTGTTCAGGGTCTTACTCTGACATTTGAGATGAGTGAGGACAATGAGTATTGCACTAAGGCGATTGGAATCAGTCCCCTCTGAAATTAGAGGTGCAGTCCCTCGCCTGAGCAACAGGGAGGACGGTGGGCTGAGGTTGCTAATGTGGCATTCCACCAACAACCAACGCTGCCATGACAGAAGGCAGCCAAGCTGCGCTAGGGTAGGGGTAATTGGGGCTGTCCTTGCTCCCACTGAGTGGACCATCAACGGAACAAATTTCAGACAGAGGAGATTGCAGTGGAGCTCAGGATGTACAAATGCAAATTGTACAAGAAGCATGTCTTCATTGGTCCGTCCTTGAAGACTCCCCTAAGGACTCTAGAGGAAACTTTACTAAAAAATCTACCAAAAATTCAAGGCCTGGGGGTGGGTTGGCAAGTCTGAGTTTTTTGTTATTATATACATAGTGCAAAAACATGCTTGACTAATCTAAACCTTGTGTTGCTTTCTTATACTGCTAGAGCAATTATAGCTGAGAAAAAAAAGAAACAACTAGCACCCAATATGGAAATACTTTTTTTTCATGTTGGACATTTTTACTGACAGGGCAAAGCCTATGATTCAATCGGTCTCCATTTCCCATAGCTGCTGAGAAGGGACTGGCCCCTCCTCCACAGTTCTCAGAGCGCTGATGATTAGAAAGAAAGCTGTGCAAAACTCAAAGGAGTTAGCTCCATCTATCATGTAGCACTGTTGAACTAGGGGAGAAAAAAAAAAAAAGAAAAGGAATACTTTCTCCCAAAGGCCTTGGTGTGTGCACTGCAGCGCACATAGTGGTTGTGTCTTTGAGGCAGAAATGGGATAATTTTGAAGAAATAAGGTATTTTTGCCATTCATTCAGGAAAATGAGAGGGAGGGAGGGAGGGAGGGAGGGAGGGAGGGAAGGGAGGGAGGGAGGGAGGGAGGGAGGGAGGGAGGAAGGAAGGAAGGAAGGAAGGAAGGAAGGAAGGAAGGAAGGAAGGAAGGAAGGAAGGAAGGAAGGAAGGAAGGAAGGAAGGAAGGAAGGAAGGAAGGAAGGAAGGAAGGAAGGAAGGAAGGAAGGAAGGAAGGAAGGAAGGAAGGAAGGAAGGAAGGAAGGAAGGAAGGAAGGAAGGAAGGAAGGAAGGAAGGAAGGAAGGAAGGAAGGAAGGAAGGAAGGAAGGAAGGAAGGAAGGAAGGAAGGAAGGAAGGAAGGAAGGAAGGAAGGAAGGAAGGAAGGAAGGAAGGAAGGAAGGAAGGAAGGAAGGAAGGACCCAGCTCTGCTCTTGTCAAAGGTGTTGGACCCACCTCTATGTGTCAAGAAAATTGACCAAATGGAGACATAAAATACTAGCATCTTGGCCCAGGAAAAGACAAACAGCAGCTGTTTCCTCCAGAGAAGTCATAGAGATGCAGCTGCAAGCAAGAAAGAGCAAATAATCAGGTGGTCATGAAGACAATAGAAGCTTATTAAAAACCATTCCAGATCAGGAATGGATCTTCTCAAACCCGTAAGAGTACATCTAGCTTTTCCTTTCAGCCCTCCCCGTGCATGCTGGCACCCTCATGCTGCTGTGATGACTCATGGGAATGGGAGGGTGCCACAGGTGACCAGAAGAGATCTTGCTCTGTGGAAATGTGGTATAAAACTGCTGTGAGCATCTAGGGGCAGCCAGAAGAAAGATACCTACTTGCTGTGCAGGCAGAAACATCAGTTATTGTAAGTGCTGTTAGCAGGTAAGAACTTGCTTTCAGTGGCTTATCACTTTGCACGTTACTAAGTTCAAGTAATACCTGTGCAAGAGCTTTGGCCATAGTGGAGAGGGATATCCTGGGGTTTAACTGTTTGTTTGGGTTTTTTCTAGATGTTAGTAAATACTAGTTTAGCTGTTTGTAAAGAACAAAGAGGCAGACAGCCAGGCTGTCTTGGCTATGTCTGGAAAAATTTATCTATGATGTGGTCATTTCTGAGTTGACATTTTCAAAGAGTCCATCCTTAATACATCCCAAATCCTCACAGCCATCACCTGCAACCTGTCACGGTATACACAGACCTAAGGGAGTACAAGGGCCCCCTCAGGTCTCACCAGGGAAACAGGAATGAACCCCAACTTTCCCCATGGCTGCATCTGCTGACCAGCTGTACACCGAGGAGAACCAAAGGCTGTTTCTGGGGTGGGCACTCCTGCACAGGAAGGTTAAAGAGATTAGGGATCAGGAGACCAAGAAAGAAGCTGTGTGACTGAAACAGACAGGAAAAAAAAAAAGACTGGAACAAGAAGACAGAGTTGGACACAGGGACAGAGTGAGGAATAAGGAAAGGAGATGGTAACTCATTGTCAAGGAGAAACTGGGCTGGGACAAGCAGCCAGGATTTGCTGTGGGAAAAGGAGAGTTGTGAGTAGGTATTGATTTAGGACATCAAGTCTTGAGAAAGACTTTAGGAGAGGATGGGCAAGAAGAGAGGGACTAGAAGAGAGGTCTGAGAAGGGAAACTGGAACTGTGACACACCAACAGAGTACAGTGTGTCACACAGAGGATTTGTTCTTATCCCATTTTACAGATGAGGAAACTAGGTCCCAAACCCAAAGACATTAAGGGACTTCTACAAAGATATGCAGGTAATTTTGAAGTTAAATATCAATCCTTCACATTTCTACTCAGACACAGGAAGAGTGGCACTTGTGAGACTGGACTCACTGCCTCTCATACCTTCACAATAAGATGTAAGTAACTTGAGTTTTTCTCAGAGCTGTCATGCTGACCAGGGGACCCCTCTGGGGTCCTGTTGCCTATGGCTTTCAGGACAATGTGTGATGCATCAAGAAACTCACTGAAGCATTGGGTGCACCCAGACCCAGTTGAGCTCCAGAGCGTACTCCATCAGAAAGCAGTAGGGCATGAAGTTTTCTCTTTCAATACTGTCTGCTTACAGCCCAGAGGTCTCAAGTTTTGTGCAAAGCCAAAATTCACTACGAAAAAAAAAATGGGGAAAAAAAAAAAAAAAAGGAGAGAGGAATAAAATAAGTCTGTTTTAGTCTGCAGTATTAAGGATCCTGAAGAACTGAGCAAGAAAAGGAACTACCTGCAAGTGCACTCTCCTACTGTGCACAACTTTATTTACACAAGTGGGTCTGGTCCATTTGGCTTGTTCAGACAGCTCCAGTGGGACTTATTTAGTGAAAAGGACAGTACAGGAAAGGATTTGTAAACTTGGGGAGAAACACAAATTCCTGTGCAAAGCATCTTTGGAATCTTTCAATAGCTTTCCAGTGACATGTCCTGTTCATTGCAGGTTTATAAAAACATATTAACAAGAGGACAATAGCTTAGCAGCAAACAGACTAATACAAATACTATTATCTTCTTCATCATCATCATCCACACTACATTATTATTCCACCGGATTTACCAACACAGAAGGAAGGGCAATTCCTCCTTGTAAATTACCAACTGATGCTGAGAGTGCAACACTGCCTCAGAGAAACCTTGCTATTTTTCTCTACTTTCACATGCTAAATGCATTACAATCCACCATTCACCCCCACTACTTCAAGCTGATTTTGTGACTTTTGCTAGTCTACCAACTTCAGAAATGATAAATCAAGATACACATGCATTTTGACAATAATATTCCATGCCCCCATTTTAGAAGGAGGAGAATATGAACATATCATAAGATACTAGGAATTTGCTCACACAGGAGTGGAATAAAGTAAGCAGGTGCCTCATGAGACTGCAATCAGATTAAAATTTCTTGTGATTCAAATTGAAAGTAAAAGGCGCTGATGCACTCATTGCTTGCAATTAAAATGCACATCAAAGTGGGGGTTAGTATTATTAAGCAATCCTGAAAGTGTTACAGATAAAACACCCATTCTGCTAATCCTCTGGTTAGACATTCTCATTTCTTCGCTTCACCTACGCATGTGCAGGGCTTTCCCACCACTGCCATTAAACTTTCAGAATAAGAATAATTATTTCTAATCCAATTTCATTACGGTAAAAGTTTGCAGCCCAGAGTGCAAGGCCCTGAGAAAACTGTTCTGAGAAGAGCATTGGTCTTACAGTAAACCACTGAACAGAGACTGCTGAAATGGGTGCCGTTCCTAGGTCCTCTGCAGGTTTCCTGTGTCTGATAAGTCATTCAGAGCATCTGTGCTTCAATTCCCAAATATCATGTGGGGGTGATACCACAGCATTCCCACACTCAGTTGATGGGACTGTGTCAAGTGTATGCTTTGGAGGTTGGATTTGAGATTTCATTTCCGCTCAGTCTCTGATCTTTGTGATCAAGTTGCCCATTTGTCTCACTGCCAAAAGAGGCTCAGCTGGGCACAGGGAACCCTCTGCCTATTGAATGTCTACTGCACATACGCAGTTCCCTGCCTGTACCTCCCTGGAGCACCAGGTTTACCACTCGTGCACAGAAAGAATTAATGGCAAAAGCACCATGACTCTCCCTTCTGATACTGGGTCCCAGATAACAAAGCCTGGAGATTCCCAAGTCTGGAACAATAGCACATATGGGAAGAAAGTTCATGAATTAGGGCACACAGCAGAGGTAGAGGGCTGTCTCTGTCTTTACTCTTGTGGGCTTTTTTACGTTAAATCATCAGATTAATCTGCAGAGTGAAATACAGGAATGGTTTTGGAATGTGAGATCTGTAGAACAACATTTGGACTAAAGTACCTTGTGACGGCCTAGCAGGTAGAACATTAGGCCGAGATCAAACTAAGGAGACTTGACCTTTTAAAGATGATGCTGACCCTGATCCTTCTTTGTAAGGTGCTTTTTAGATGGGCTGTATATGATCACTTTACACTGCCTGCCTTGCATCTTTTCTGATCATTCTGCTGAGCTTTCCAGCATACATTTGTGCTTTTGTCTCATCCAGGCCTGGGAGACATGTTTTGCTAAAAATTTCCTCTCAGATCCCCTTCCTTTTATACTGTGAGAGCAAAACAAAGGAACCAGAATACAGTGTGTGACTGTAGCCTTCAAGTTTAAGACCACATTAGCAAGAATATATCTACGTTTACATTACATTCACAAGAAAAAGGCCTGATGAGTCTGTGTTGTTTGAAGCTATGAGTAAAGGAGGAATACAAAGAAATGCAATAAAACGGTTTGGTTGGAGAATAAATAAAAGTTGCATACAGGAAAGCACAGAGTATGGCCAATGGCTTTTTTGCAATTACGTATCAAAAAGGCAAGAGAGAGGCTGTTTGAGTAGCTACTATCAGCAGTAGGGGAATTTCCCCACCAGTGGGAAAACCACAGCAAAATTTCACAAGGATACGACGCGTGAGAAACAAGTTCTGATGTTCAGCACGACCTCACCATACCTTAAATGCCTCTCTCAGAGTAATGCCTCATCCATGCAATGCTTTAGCATTGTGAGGTCTCATGCAACTGGCAGGAACAGCTACACACCAACTCTGGGGGCTACCAACCAAACAACTGCCTGTGGGCTGCCAAGATCCTGTTCCATACTCCCTCATAGCCCTGCATACCTGTCCCAGATCCAGGGGAACTCACATTTACCTCTGGTCTTGCATGCTTTCTAACGCCTGGTGACCCAGAATCTTTCTCCGTGAGTGAGTAATACTAATTCGAGGCATTCAAAGCAGGAAGTCAGGTTAGTTAGGCCTTTCAGAAAGCAGCACCTAACAATAAACACGACACTGCTTTGATTCCAGAGGCACCATCACAACCCAGTTGGACAGAGCGGCTCTACTAGACTCCTCAGGTCAGAGTAGCCCAGACACCAAGCTGTTCATCAGGGTAGAGCTCCATCTCCATCCATTGCACCAGCGTCACTGGCTTTATGATCCCCAGGAGGAGATGGCTGTGGGTGCCAGGGATGGATCTGCAGAACGGTTACATCAGGGCACCACAACTCCGGAAGTAAACCCCACAGGAAGGACATGACCTTGCAGGATAAGTTCTTCGTATTACTTGAAGTTTCAAAGACTAAACTAGGTGAAAGGCAGCTCTTTCTTCAAGATATCCCTCTGAGACTGGGGACTTCCCTGGCCCAGAAGAGCAGTGCAGGCACAGAAGGGTTTCAGTGCAGCTAGAGAAATGCCACTGGTGACAGATGCAATGCAAGTGAGCACAGAGCAAAGCTCTTTCCGTTCATTAAAATGTAAGGCCTAGAGCCTGGAAGAGGGGAAGTTGGAACCAGTCCTGTGGAAAACTCCTGTGGAATTTAATAGAAAAAAAAACTAGATTTTGAAAGCTTATTGGGAATATTCCCTCACCTGAAAAAGGTTTTGGCGTTTTTGCACTGGTTTCCTTGAAATCTGTCCTCACATATTTCTGTGGACCCTCTGGATTCATACCTATTACACTTCACCAGACTTTTCCATGCAGACATGCAAACTGAAACCACAGAACATATTTTCATGCACCCTCCACCCTCCAGAGCAAACCCACCACATTCTCCCCGACTCCAGTGAGGTGTGACGTGGCAGCTTCCTCAGAGGTGCCAGCCAGCTGCAGCAGGCAGAGAGGCAGCAGAACCCGGGTAGAGGGAAATAAAGCCAGCTTTTAGGTGAAAATCCTGTGCTTACTGCTTTTTTCCTTCTTTCTCATGCGGCCAAGCTGCACAGCACTAAATCAATAGACTCACGTATCTGAGTTTATAAGCCATGCTTAGCATAGACCAGTGACAATCCTCAGTATGAGGTGTCCACAAACTAGCAAATTCTACTCTGGAGAAAGTGAGCGCACCTGCTATTGAGACCAGAGGGAGCTGCTCCCAATTACACTAATGCTGAATAGTGACTTATTTTTTGATTGTTGGACAGTATTTAAAAAAAAAAAGACACTGGAAAAATGTGCATTCTATCAAGTGTTGTGAAACTGTGTGGGTTGGAGAAGGCTCAGTTTTTAATAAAGCAAACATTCATTGCATCCCATTTCAAGGACTTCAGTTAGATAGAAAGGAGGCGGCAAGCAGGAATCTGAAGCTTTTCTCCTGCAAGTTCTCCCTTTGCTATCAAACACTAACATTTTTAATGAAAGAGGAGAGGAGAGGAGAGGAGAGGAGAGGAGAGGAGAGGAGAGGAGAGGAGAGGAGAGGAGAGGAGAGGAGAGGAGAGGAGAGGAGAGGAGAGGAGAGGAGAGGAGAGGAGAGGAGAGGAGAGGGGAGGGGAGGGGAGGGGAGGGGAGGGGAGGGGAGGGGAGGGGAGGGGAGGGGAGGGGAGGGGAGGGGAGGGGAGGGGAGGGGAGGGAAGGGAAGGGAAGGGAAGGGAAGGGAAGGGAAGGGAAGGGAAGGGAAGGGAAGGGAAGGGAAGGGAAGGGAAGGGAAGGGAAGGGAAGGGAAGGGAAGGGAAGGGAAGGGAAGGGAAGGGAAGGGAAGGGACCATGTCACCATGCAGGCCAGGAAGGTTTACTTACCTTTGCCAAGGTCAGAGCCTGGCATCACACAGAGTGCAATAGTGCAGGGTGTTCAGCTGCCTCTGTGGGGATCCTGACTGTGTCCCATTCACAGGAAAAGGTGACAGACTAGCCTTTTTCCAGCTACTCTCAGGTTAATTTTTGAAAGGTTCTTATGGAATGTTAAAAAAAAAAAAAAAAAAAAAAAGGTAGTATTTTAAAGACAGATTCAAACCAACCTGAAAGCTCAGCATATGCTCCCTGAGTCATGTCCAGGCATACCTACAGTCTTCAGTCCTATTACACTTTCACAGGCATTTTCCACTGGGGCAGTATAGGCTTCCGGAATTTTAGTTATAGTTTATTCTTCCCAACTTCCCTCTGCTCTGCTTTCTCTTTATTGTTTTCATCTGTTAGTACATCCCTGCCTGATTTGTCATAATTTCATGTTGACATACTGTAGTAAGACAATTGCAGCTGCTCTCTCTGAAGAATGCAAACAGGGATCTGTCATCTCCTCTCCCTTCCTCCCCCACCCCCTCCCAGACGGGATGGATTTCACCAGGAATGGCGGGACCATCAGCACTGTAAAGTGGCTGCGGTCTGCCCCTGAAGAGGGCTGGCAGATGATCCCTTGTCACTCAGCTCTTTCTTTGGACATTACAGTTTATGCTCAGGCTAAATGCCACCCGTCCAAGTTTGTGTATGTTTATGTAGTCAACTCTGGGATGCAAACAGCATTTGTCTTATCATAGGGAGAGAGGATATGACCTCATTCATAAAGAATCCCAGCTCTGGGGTGCCCCACTCACTTAATCCAAGCATCCCCTGCATGCCCCTTCTTCTGAAAGGGTGAAAGAAAAGCAAAGCATAGTACTATTGGCTTTTAATAAGTGGGATAATATATTTCAGAGAGGAGCTCAGACAGGAGAGGAAATGAACTTGGCTAGACAGTCAGTTATAATAAAAAAGGGGGGTGGGGGGAAGAAATTTGCAAAACTCATTCCATTATTATTTCATGTAAATATGCTTGTCTGGGTTAATACAGGCTGATATAATCATAAGATGCTGAATAAGACTAAAGGCCCTCTCGTCTCTCCCCTTTAGACAGATTTAGCAACACAGTACCGTTTATTAGTCTGCTTGATAAAGAAACAGATTATTGGCTTGGCAATTGCTGACTGTCAAAATAATCAAAGCTCTAAATGTTGTACTAAGCCTCTGATTCTGGAAAAAGGCCCCTGGAGTGGTACAGCATCCAAGTCAGCTCGCTGGAGCTCCACCTGGGCTGAGGGATCAGCATGTGTGGTACGCTTTGCAGGTCTGGGCTGAAAACTGGAGTGATGTTGTAGGCATGTGACTCTGTGTACACACTAATAGGAGTGTAACTGGGACACAGCAGTGCATCAGATGATAGGTTTTCTGTGCAGGGCTTTGGTTGAACACATAACCCCCAAGTGGTGAAGTAAATAAATGAGATTTAGGTGGGAGAAGAACAAGGAAGAACAGGGAAAGACCTGTTACCACTGAAGTTAGTATTGCTGTTTGCGGCTGATTAAAACAGGGTACCTTAAAAAGCTGGGAACAGTTCAGAAAGGAGCTGCAAAGGTCCTGCATAACTGCAATGATATCAGGGCTGGCTCTCACCATAGGCAAAGCAGGCAGCTATCACCTAAGAGAGCAGTCAACTGCAGGAGGCATCAGGCCTGCTCTGCCTGTGCCAGGCTAGCTGCTGCCCCTGCCACTGGGAAAGAAGGCAAAGCATGTGGCACAGCCCTGAGTGTGCCAGGAGATGCATCTCCCCTGCCCTTCTGCCCCAGCTTCAACCCTTTTCCCTAGCTTTCCCCTTCCCTGGACAAAAATGTCCACTGCACCCCTCCAGATCAGAGAGCTCAACTCTGCCTGCAGTACCAGGGTGTCTTGAGCCAGCCCTTGCAAAATACTTGAGCAACTCCAGTTTATTTTACCCAGCCAAAGCTTTTTAAGTGCTTGCATGGAAAGACCACAGAGCTTTCACCTAGCAAGTGAAAAGCCTCAAAAGACCTCAGGTAGCAAGGTGATACCTGAGATACATTTAGGCTAGGGGTAAAATGTCCACTCTAAGGAGAGTTATCCACTGAAACAACTCACCCAGGCATGAGGGGGATGCAACATAATGAGACATCTTGGGATCACGGTGACTGACTTTCCCTCCAGGCATAGTGAAGTTCAGTTTCTGGATAAGGAGACTTGACACAGGAACTGCTGGACAAGGTGTCCTTTTCAGTGTGATCAAGAAGCTCAGACAAAATAATTTCAACAGTCTCTGCCAGCTATAGTGCTGGAGGGTCTCAGAGCAGCCCCAGTAAAGCTAGGACACCATCTCAAAATCCCTGGGAACCCAAAGAAACAGAAACTGCTGAGGATGGAAGAAAGGAGGTGGTGTAATCTGCCCCTGAGGTACAGGTCAGGGCAGTCAGAGCTGAAGAGGCATGTTAGTACCTCACAGGGGATGTCAGCACCATGGTTTTGCAGTGATAATACAGGGATGGAGCAGGTCCTGGGTGAACCTGCAACCAGGACCACATACACTCTGGACCTATGCTTGTCAGTCCACTCTGCTTGGAGTTTAGAAACAGCTCTCCCCTCCAACCCTGCCCCACTCCACCAGCCCTAACGCTGACCTACATCTCCTGCACTCCTAGCAAAAGTGCCATGCAGGAACACAGGCACAGGGTTACACCATCACCTTCAAAGGCTTGCTCAAGATCACACAAGAAGCCTGTGTGAATGCAAAGAGGAGAGAATTAAACTTCTGAGTCTTCAGTTAGTATCTAACCCATGGTGCATATTTCTCCATTGGCATTTTTTTCTTAAAACTGTGCCTGAAATGTTCCCATCTTGCTCTTGCACAAGTCAGTGGAGAGTCTGTGATCACTGTCACCAGAAACAGGATCATCCGTGTGCAGTAGTGAGTTAAAATGTTAGCAATAGACAGCTACACATTACAGTGAAGGCAATTCTGCCAATGCATGAGACTTATGAATCCATTATACTCTTCTGTTGAAATTTCCAGCTCCTGAAGATATGTGGTGACAGAAGCGACCCACTGGTATTCTTTAAGTGAATCTTCAGCATTTGTCATTGTTGACAAAGCTTACAAATGTTAACAGGAGATGAATGAAAATTGAAACATGTGAACAGAACTTAACTAGTTTCTAAATCTCATTTTTCAGCCACTCCTGTAAATACTTGCAGCCTGAAATTTTGGCACTGGCAATATTCCTTCTTATGCTTTAAAGTACAGGGTCTAGATTATAATATTTCGAAACTGATGGCAATGTACCATCACAAACACCTTTTTTAAGACTTGTCATTTTGTAAGTGGTTTATCATTTTCAAAAATTATTTTTAAAACATCTTTTAAATCTCTTGTTGCGACTGAGCTGGTTCCATTTTTGACTAACATCTACTATACAACAACTGCCAAAGTTTATTATAAAAAATTTTTGAAGGGAAAATATAAATTGAAAATGGATATTATTTCAAAAGTTTTACTGTATATACTCATTTTTCAATTCAGCTAGTAATTTTGAATAGTATTTTCAGAACATAATCTTGAATTAATCTAAGGGAACCCTGTTGTCAGAAGAGTTCAGTTTCAGCTGCAACCATACAGCGCACAAAAAATATAGTCCCTCCGAGGTATCACATTATGAACAGCTGGAAGCGAGGCACAGAAGTTCAGCAGTCGGTTTAAAAACTCTCGCCCATAATGAATCGCTGTGTTTATACTCTCTAAAGGGCAGAAGATTTAATATATTCATTCCATATTGCTTTTTTAACATACGTAGTACAAATTCAAGGTAGATTTGCCTCTAGCTGGACACCACGTATCTGGGGACACCTTTGCCAATGTTGTAACTTCAGCTTTCAGTCAGAAATGCAGTAGATGGCAAATGTAGTAGACACCTTCTCCTTAAAGTATCTCTGTCAATATTTGTGAAGGGCTCAAGGGACAAGGATGGCAAGCATGACAGACAATCACAGGAAGGCGGTAATTGCTCTCTCCTCACAGCAGAGTTTAGAAGTGGATGGTGAGGTATAGGGCTGTACACTGACCCTGATGATAAAACAAACCCTGCATATCTGCCTACTGCGCAAGCATGATGGAATGGAGCTGGACGTTCACTTTTTCAGTTGCTTCTCAGCCCTGAGAGTGGCTGCATTTTGTCAGAATGGCATTGCTCTTCCCATAACACGAGGGGCATAGTGACCTGGGAAGAGGTACTTCCCCCTTTACAAAGAATTATTATAATAATGACAAAACAAGGTTTTCTTATTTCCACTTCAAAAAGTAACATTTCTCATTTTCATTAAAAAATTTTAAAAAGGCAACTCAAACATCCTCTTCAGGTTGGGTGAAAAACCCATAAGCTTTCTAGAAACAGATTTTGCATCCAAATTTCTACAGAATTAATAAGCTGGTCTGTCAAATATATACTGGCAGGCAATTTTCGACTGTTTCCTCAATTAGCACACACACTTGTACACAAAATTTCTTCCCATTTCTATCCAGTTGTCTTGTAAATGTCTAAAAGGCTCACATTAGCTCCTGTGAATGAGGAAAAGGAACGCTGCATCCATTTTACAGATGTGCAGCGAGATTAATCAGATTTACTTAGGGACACACAAGAAGTCTGTGCAACAGCTGGGAAGAAAACCCTAAGTTCTTAGTCATGTGTTTTAGCCACAGAATTATCCTTACTCTTGGAAAAGCAGAGGGGTGCTTTAGTGGAAAACAATGAGTTGTAAAGCCTGAGGAAAATAAACTCTCCCAGGCTTTTTCTTAAGCAGGGCTGGAGAAAGAATTTGTCATAGACGGGTTGCTTGTAGGGATGTTTAAAATGCGGATTTTGGTCCCATTTGTAGTCTGGTTTGCTTTAGTAAATAAATATGTACATATGTTTAGGTGGGCTTGAATAAAACTCCATCAGTGAAAGACTCCTTCACAAAACCACTTGTGCAGAGAAGAACCCAGCTTCCCCCGCTAGCATGCGACTCCACACCCGTGCCACCCCACTGACGTCGTAAATGCTAAATTCTTTCGTCGTTGCTTGAAACAAGACCTCCATTATGAGCCCAATTCTGTATCTGCCTCTAGATGAAAAATAATCAGCCTGAACTTTCACAGGCACGATATTATCCCAGGGTAGAATGTCCTTTTAGGAAACTTGAGGCTGAGTGAACAAAGTTTTCAAGAGATTTTGAATGTGGGAGGCAAGGGGGATGACAAGGAAGCATACAAAAATGAGCTGCTTTTGTACCTGCCTAACTTACTCTTTAAGAAAAACCTTTTAGGCAGAAATAACCAGGGGGAATAAAGCATGTCTTCTTTTCTACATGATATCATGAGCTGCAGCAGTATCTGTAAGCTCTAACTGACCAAGCAACCCCAGAGCAGTCCACATCTGAAGTGGTGACACAAGGTGGAAAGCAGCTCTGCAGGAGCTAGAACAATCTGGGCAAACTTTGACTCACTGAATAATTCAGGTGTGGAGGGATCTCTGGAGGGCTCTAGTCCAAACCCTTGCTCACAGCAGGGCTTCCAAAGCTAGATGAGCTCTCACAGGGCCTTGTCCAGTCACACTTGGACAATGTCAAACGATTGGTATGCCTCAGCTTCCATGGGCTCCTGCTCCTGTGCTGCACCACTCTCACAGGCAAGTATTTTTCCTAATAAAAAAAACCCAGACTTTTTCTTGCTGCAACAGGTCCCTTGCCTCTGGTCCTTTCTTTGTGCCCTTTTGAGAAGAATCTGGTTCTGCCTTTTCTGTAACTCCCCTTTAGCCAGTGGAAGACTGCACCTAGATTCATCTGAGTCTTCTCCAAGAGGAACAAATTCAGCTTCCCCACATACGCCATGTGCTCCAGCCCCTGACCATCTTAGAGACTCTTTGCAGAACTTGCCCCACTTTGTCAACTTCTTTCTCTTCCTCCAGGAGGAACACAATGGCAGCTGATGCATGTGTTGACTCAACCTACCTCAAGCTAGACTGATCTGGTGACATTGGCTGCAAATACGGCTTCAGATACAGTGCACGCAGTGAGAGGCAAGAGGAAGAACAGAAAGGTTGATGCCAGCTCAATGCCCTGGTCTCAAGGTCCAGAAGTAAACAGATGGGGATCTACAAGGACCTTTGTTCTTGGAGGTTGCTTCATCCCTAATGCGGTCCACCCCCATCTCCTTCCCAGGCCTCTCTTTCTACAGCTACTTCCAGTTTCCCAGCTGCAGGGATGTACAGGCAAGACCAGATTCTGGAACATGTACTGATGCAAAGAGAGCCCTTATTCCAGTAAAGCTCCCATTGATTTCAGAGTGATTATTTTTGCAGGAACACCATACCAAGCTGTGTTAAAACCGGCATCTTTTTGGTAGAAACCACCAGTGTTTTGCGCATGTGCAGTATCTGAAGTGTCTACCCCAAGGAGTTTTCCAGGTTTCCAGCTTGTTCAGCTCTATCATGGTCCACTGCAGACTTCAGTGTCATTGCAGAGAGATTTTCCTCTCCGTCTGCACGCAAAGGGCATGTCAGGGGCAACCAGGGCAGCTCAACAGAAGCAGGCAGCTGCATGGCTCTGAGAATTGGCTGTTCCACACCAGAGGAATGGACTGTGGTTTTTGAAGTCAAAGCAACACATGACAACAGCCCAGTGATAGCACAGTTATCTACAATGCCCTGAATGAAACCGACCTTTGTCTGTCCTGGGGCGAGTCCTGGGGACTAGAGGTGGCTGAGTTGTTTGGTTCCTCCTCCCAGTAGCCGGGTGGAAGGGAAAAGGCGTGATCAAGATGTTCATGGTTGACAGCCAAGCCTTCCTGATAGAATTGCTTTCTGGGGTCATTCATACAGGGGATAGCTGAAATAATAGCTAACTCCAGGGGAGCTGCCTGTTCCTGGATCTAAAGAGCACACGAATTGAATGTCTTTCTGTGGCCTTATTTTTCCTGTATTGTACATGCTGTAGGCCCTGACTGCAGGTGAGGGCTAGGACTACAATACATTCTAGAATTCTTTCCCTTTTCCTTTTCTGAAATAATTTGAGTAAATGGTATTAACATGAGTTTTTGCATGGAAATTGAAACCTAAGTATGTCTGCTGTGTTGTAGAGATAATCAGAGCAATACTGAAGGAGCATATGATGAATTTGGTCCTTCATGTACCTTTGCCTAACTCTCTGGCACTTTTGCTGTATAATCTGCCCTCCACAAGGGCTCTGCCTAATCTCTGTGTGGCTTCATAGTGCCATCTTGGAAAACAAAACCAACTTGTCAGAGGAATATTTTTCCCTTTTATTTCTTTTTTACCACATTAAGATATCCACACACCCTAAAAGCTATAGCAGCCACAACTGCAGAACCAGCAAGGAGGAGTCTCAGCCCAGTGGCAGACTGATGTGCTGAGGCAAATAATGAGAGAAATCAGAGCTTCCTACTACTGAAAAAAGGGAATTTCCAGATCAACAGCACAGCATGTATCACTTTCTTCCATCCCCAGAATATCCACTGACACTAGGCTTTTAAAAAGGCAATTTTATTCTGGTAGAAAAATCTATTTTGCTAAAACTTGCTGACATATAGCAGTTGTAATGTATTTCTTCTTCTGAGGCTTATCCAGTTGCGGAGCCCTGGTAAGTGAATCAGCTTGGCTTTCCAAGCAATAGGTCCTTTAAAAGCCCTATAGTCTTTGCAAGGTTTTTAAAAACTTCTCTTTTTTTAACTTTGTTTTTAATAAACAGAAACCTTACTGACATGCCCTTAAAGAGTTACCAGTACTTGTATGGATTTGCTCTGTACATTAGCTGTATGCCCTCAGCTTCCATGAGGCATGAGGCATCTCCAGCCCTACTATAAGATTTTGATGCCAGACACCACTGTCATGTATTTTCTCCTTCTCAAATATATGCGTGTGTGTGAGAAAACCCCACCTTCATATATGGTATGTCTTTCTAGCAACATTTTCATGAGAGAGGGAGGTTGAGGTAATCTTATTATCACCAAAGCATTGTAAAAACAGCAGAGCATTAGAGAACTTTAATCCTTTTCTAAATTATGGACTGAGAACATTACAATTGGGCTAAGCACAAAGGCAGAGCTGTAACTTGACAGGCTTGCATAATTTACAGCCTCCATAGTAAAAGAGGTGTTTTTATTAAATGACTGCCTGAATTTCTACAGCCACTTCAGACTTCGATGATACCGGGGAGGCTTGCATTCTGCTGACGTCATTCAAATCCTTCCCTTTCACCACATGAATATGGCTGGGATTCCAGTTCAAAACACATATACAGTTATTTATCTATTACTGCTCATCAGTTCAGAGCTGAGGCTATTTATGCTGGCACCTCATTTCACACACCTTAGATAGCTTTTGTTTCTCGTTTTATAAAGCTGATTTTTCTTTATCAAATAAGTATAAAACATTAACTAAATAATAAGCAAAATCCATTTATTGCCAGGAAAATGCCCCTTGCAAAGAAGACTTGTGGTTTATGTTCATGTATTCAAATTTCTATTTAAACTAAAATAACATATGACAAATAAAGAACTGAAGCTTTTTTGCTGGCTGAATACTCATTTTCTATAGGTATCTAACCTTATTTTTCCCTTCTGTATTGCACAGAAGAACATTTGTACAGTGAAAGTGGTAAAAATACTTTTATCAGCATCCACTAAAGAATAATTTTGCACTGATAAAACAAGACCAGGGAAATAGCATGGGTGACTTCGATCTCAACATTACACCACATACTCTAGAAGGATGTTTACACTGTTGGAATGAAAACAATTCATAACCAAGGTTTTAACTTAAAATAAGTAATATAAATATTTATCAGACTAGTGTTTTAAGGCCTATATTACTAAACTATTTCTGTATTATATTGGGAGTGACAGCTATGGTTAAAATTGAAATGCTTTCATTGCAGAAGATTAACCAAAATCCATTTATCCAGCGTGGAATTTTGCATTAGTGAGCATACATTTACTGGGCTTAGAAAACTCCAGTCAGAAATTTCAGACAGATAGACCTTATCCTGGAAATGTGTTTTGTCTTAGCTTGACCTCCTCTGTGAGTCCCACTGATATTTAGTAGACTGCATCCCTCCCTCTTTTCACACAGGTCCTAGAGGATGCATTCTGGATATCATTCCACAGTACCTAAGCAGCTGCTGATCTTTAAGCCTGTGAACGCTTCCATTAACTCCAGTGCAAGCAGATGCACACTTAAAGTTAACTAAGTGCTCTTTATGGGATGAGAGGCACAGCACTCAAACCCTTGCAATTTCAAGCCTTCATGGCTCAGATGGTCATCCTCAGATCATCATTCCTCACTCTCAGAAAGCTCCTTTGCTTTTCTTTATCACCTTTTACCGACATCCCTCTACAGTCTTCAGAATTATTTTTTTAATCTGTCTGCCAAGCACCCTGTCGAGACAACGGGAGGTGGAACATAACACACCCAACATAAATCCACAGAATCAAGGAAATGCATCTTCAGGTCATCAACTCACATAGAATCATAGAACGGTTTGGGTTGGAAGGGACCTTAAAGACCATCCAGTTCCAATCCCCCTGCCATGGGCAGGGACACCCTCCACCAGACCAGGTTGCTCCAAGCCTCATCCAGCCTGGCCTTGGACACTTCCAGGGATGGGGCATCCACAGCTTCTCTGGGCAACCTGTCCCAGTGCCCCCCCACCCTCCCCATGAAGAATTTCTTCCTGATACCTAATCTAAACCTCCCTGCTTTTCTTTTAAACCCGTTACCCCTTGTCCTGTCACTACAGGTCCTTGTAAAAAGCCCCCCACACACACCTTCCTTGCAGGCCCCCTTCAGGTACTGGAAGGCTGCAATAAGGTGGGTCTGAACACTCTCAACATACAAGACTCTCTCCTTCCCTCTCACAAATAACATGACACATTTCCCATAGTCTGCTGTGGGTAGCTGGCCCATGCTCAGAAAGGCAGTACTGATTCATGCCTTGCTTGGTACCTTCTATTCATTCCCTTCCTACCTTCCTTCCTAGCTCTTCCAAGGCAGCCCCACATGTACTACCTGGAGCTGCTACTGCTGTCTCCACACCTATGCCAGCTCCAAAATAATAAGCTTGATTGGACCCAACTGACTCTACCAAAAACCCTAGAATATCTGTTTCTATGAGAGTTAGCAAAGGCCACAAGCAGTGACTCATCAGTGGGACTCACTCTCAGCCCTGTGCAGTGCCTCATCTGAAAAACATATATGGCTGTTTGAGGACAAAGGGTGCTGTATCATACCATCCTTAACTTGGCCCCATTTGATGTGCAAACCTTTATTAGGTTGTGGTTTTTTTTCCTGCAGCTCTGGTACACCTGGTGCAGGAGTATGTTGTACTCAGAAATGCTGTTTTGGAAACAGGTGCTTGAGGAAGAGACATTAATGGGAGAAAAAGACACATTTTTGTCAGAAGGTCCAGGGATAAGAATGGAAAGCATGGTCAGTGAGATGAAACAGTGGTAGGAAAGATGAAATGTGCTCCTTGTGCACATGGATTTCCTTCACTTTGCAGGTCTAAATGAGGTATATTTAATACTTATGGAAGCCTAATTACCTCCAGTGAGGATTTGCATAGCAATTTACATGGTTTTTTAACCACTTAAGAATAAGACTTGCATGCAGATGGATGAGGATAGAAGAGCCTTGCACTGAAGAACACACCTCCAAGCAGCTCCACATCAATGCTTCTGCATCAGCAGCTCCATGAGCAGTAGCAGAAAATCATTGCTGTTGAAATGCAGTGTTTACTGGTTAAAGAGAAGTGTAGTTATGCCTATCCCAGTCAGCAAGATCTGTGTGCACTCAGCCCCATCAGTAACATGAAGGTGGTGTTGCTTAGTTACGCCATGGATAATGGCTGGAAATGGAAGGAAATCTAATTTCAGTTTTAAATCAGCTGTTAAATCAGAAAAACTTAGCATCCTGGATGCTAGCCTTTTTTTATTGACTATGTATTTATATATATGTTGTCCACAAAAAAAAAAGAAGAGACTATCTATATGGATTTAAAACCAGAAGAGAGTGTATTTCACACAGCATCTAATTTCAAAGACATTCTGTAAGAGCCTTAAGAGAAGAAAAAAAAAAAATCAAAAAAATCCAAACTGCAAAACAAATGTTAAAGGGCATTAAAACTAAGCTTACAATGCAATTTCACACCAATTGGCCACCTAGATTAACCAAGGGATTTATGCTCCGTTTTCATGACACCATTATAGCTTTGGAGTCATTGCAAGGTACGCTTTCATGTACTTCAACAGAAGGAGTTGCATTTGCCCACAGAAAGGCACGCTCCTGATTGGTTTTCCAGGTGGCTTACTGTGTCTGATATGTGTTCCAACTTTCAGTAGACTTTTAGGACTTTTCCTGTACCTGAAAGCTCTGATGTTTAATAAACTTTTGGTTTATTTACTGTTAGTGCCCCACCCGAGCATGTCATGGTGGCCAATGAAGTACAAAGCCTTAAACTAGTCTTTCTACATGAGGTAACTTACAGAAGGCATTGTGTTGCAGCTTCTTTGAGAGATTCTGCACTGAGTTTTTAGTAGTAATTTCCTCAGTAAAATAAAAACAGTTCATGCAAAGAAAAGTAGCACAGTAGGAGTCCCCAGAGTAGGACAAGAACAGCGCGCCTACATGGCACTGTGCTTGAGCCAACAGGACAGCACAGCTTTTGGATTATGATAATACAAAATCATGGATGCTCTGCAGCATGTGGATGTACAAGGTCCTCTGGGCCCACTGATACCTTTTAGAATACTTTAGAACATAGGACTTAGAACAACATTTAAAAGGCAATGTTTGTGTTTTTTTTCTTTTCCCACACTAAGGTCTCTCTCTGTGGCAATTTCCTGGTGGGCAGCACTGTCTAAGTTTCTGGGGATCTGCTTCACTCAGCTCTTGTCCTGTTTCATGCTTTTTCAGATGTCTTCCTGCTGTCCTGCCTTGCACTGACTGTCAGAATCCTCTTCTGTCACAGGTCTGGTAAATGTTCGCACTGGAGATTCTTCATCTCACCTCACACAGTTCTTTCTCAAGAATATCCTGTTGTAAAGGATCTGTATTTCAGTCATGATGTACTGGATTTAGATTTATCCAGAAATTATCTCCTAATTGTTAGAGTAGGAAATCCTGGAAAGGGAAAACATTGTGGAGGGTTTCTCATTCTCCAGAAAAAAAAACCAAAACTACAGATAGTTTTTAAACTCAGTTCAAGAGTTCTTCAAAACACAGTTTTCAGACAGAGGACTAAGAGCCTTGAGAAAGCCTGAGCTCTGCCAACTTTTTAGAAGTCTGGTTAGGCATCCAAAGCCATTTATCAACAGACCACTAGCATCCATATGATTTTGAGAAGCGGAGGGGTAAGCTAGTGTAGATGCCTTGTGACTCATCCATGGAAAATAAGAATTATAATCTTAGTCTCCCATATTTGGATTTTTTAGTCTGCTTAACCCCTATATTACTCAGACTGGGGATTTTTCCTTCTGTTTAGCTGAGTTATGAAACTAGAAGGAATTACTAATGGTGAGAAAATGGTTCTGTAATTCTGTAAAAAATATTAGTATTTTTAGTCTATTCTACATTTTTTACTATATGTTGTCTAATTCTTTAGCCCTCCCAAAACCCCCAAATATTTCTGAGACAGTGTTTCAGTTGCTGAAAAATAACAAACACAGGAGAAGGGGATTGCTTTTCCTTGGTAAAAAAACAGAAATGTTCATAAAAATGTCCATAGCACTTTACAGAGAAAGTATTTCAAACTAAAATGTTTCATGAGGCCTCAGAATTTATTTCAGGCTAATAAAACGAAGTAACAGTGACGAACTTGCAAACCACCTGCTAGTCTTTTCTCAACTTCCCACTCAAATGTGCAGAACATGAGGTAGACAGATAAAGACCTAATAACTGAACCAAGACAAGAAGAATGCAGTACCTAGAGAGCTCACCTGGTTAGCAGGCAGATTAATTCTCCATACCCTCAACAGAAAGAATAGATGAGAAATAATTCAAGCTAGAAATAAGAAGACTGTGAAGGTAGAAGATAGTATTTCCACAGTTTGAATTCTCATTACTTCCAGTCTCACCTCATCACACTCAGTGCTGCAAATCTCTCATTAAGCTCAAATCAACTGACCATCGCATGTCTGACAGACCTGAAAAGCATCAGGACAGATTGCTCAAGAAGCTCTGTAATCTCCAACATGACAGACCACCAAAAGTCACAATAGGGTGGAGCTCCATGTTAATGAACCCTTTCCCTAGAGTGAAGGCAGTAGGTTGGTGGCTCTAATCTAATCAAGGTTAACGGTGATCAAAAGTCATTACTCTATTGACTGCTGATTGCAAAGATCAAGGTCAGTGCAACACACTCATGAGGAATTAAAAAATCTGAGCTTCTAGTGAAGGAATGCACTTTAGAGGAGAAAATGGAGACCAAATTGGTTGCTTACACCATGGGAAGGGTTATCAGTAAAATGAAGGATGGCAAAGCTGTAAGAAACTATCTGGATCCATTAACTGTTGGACATGTATTCAAACAGGTGGGGTTTATATGAAGATATGTAATTTTTGAGTGCTGAGTCAGCCACAACAAACACCACTTTATACTTTAGTTCTTTCTGGATGAGGCTTTTGGTTATGAAACTTACCGTTAGAAGTGGATCTAGCCACACTATTTCATAGTAACATAGAATCACAGAATATCCTGAGTTGGAAGGGACCCACAGGGTTCAGCGGGTCCAGCTCTTGACTCTGCAACCTAAATATTCTTAAAAGCTAAAAATTTCTAAAATCTCTCAACAGGGCAACATAAAAATTAAGCCGTATATCGAAGAGTGTTGTCCAAATGCTTCTTGAGCACCATTGGGCTTGGTGCCATGGCCACTTCCCTGAGGAACTTGTTCCAGTGCTTGACCACCCTCTCAGGGAAGAATTTTTTCATAATATCCAACTTGAACTTCCCCTGACGCAGCTTTAAGTCATTCCCTTGCATTCAGAAAGAAGAGATCAGCACCTCCATCTCCACTCACTCTCATGAAGAAGTTGTAGACAATATTTGGAGGGAAAGGATCAGGTTCATCAGAATGTGCAGCAGTTCAGAGACTGTTCAGGTCTGCTACATGGAGAAAAATGTGTACTGTACAGTTTACCTCTTAATTCTGGGTTTCACCAAATTTTCTGACTCAGACCTGTAGCTACAGCAACATTGTCTTTTATCATGTTTCTTGAGTTTGTCTATAAAAATCTAACAGCTCCTCTGGTCTTATAGGTAACCTGACAGTGGTAGAAGTCATGTTTTAAAGAAATAATGGAAGAACAGACACTGGCTAGCCTACCCTGGCCCATAAGATCCTTGCACATTTACCATTATTTCACTTCCCCTGATCCCTGCTATTAAAAGTCGGTAGAAGTATAGGGCATTCATGAAAAATATTTTCCAATCAGATTTGTCATCTCAGCCTTCTACTGACGGGTTGGTGTAACACATTTCATGATCATGACATTTCATGATGATTTCATGGTCAACAAACACTACTTCTCCCTCCAAATCTTTCTGCTCATGTATCATAACTGAGGAGAGACCTAGGAACTTCGAATCCCTGTAATACCTGAACACGCATCCATGAGAGTTTTCAGCTTCAGCTTCACCACACACACCCCTTTACAGACAAGGGAGGTATGTTCCAAAGTCCCAAGGTCTGCACGTAGCTGAGAATAATGGATGTTCACAACCTGGTTAAGGACCTTAGCCGCTAGATAAACCTGCTGAGGTGTTGCCAAGAGCAATTACAATGACAGGCAACCTCATTTGTTCTTCTTCTTGATCTACAGGTCTAGGGGACCACTGCAGTCACACACAGGGACCTGCAGCTACCATGACCCCCCCAGACATCTTCTTCTTTTTGCTCAAGAAAAAACAGTGCCTTGGGACTGGTACTAACATCTTTGTCAGTGAAATGGACAGTGGGATCGAGTGCACCCTCAGCAAGTTTGCCGGTGACACCAAGCTGTGTGGTGCGGTCGACACACTGGAGGGAAGGGATGGCATCCTGAGGGACCTGGACAGGCTGCAGAGGTGGGACCGTGCCAACTTCATGTAGTTCAACAAGGCCAAGTGCAAGGTCCTGCACCTGGGTGGGAGCAATCCCAAGCACAAGGACAGGCTGGGAGGAGAATGGATCGAGAGCAGCCCTGAGGAGAAGGACTTGGGGGTACTCATGGATGAAAAGCTGGACATGAGCCGGCCGTGTGTGCTGGCAGCCCAGAAGGCTGTAACCAGAGCAGTGTGGCCAGCAGGTCGAGGGAAGGGGTTCTACCCCTCTACTCTGTTCTCATGAGACCCCACCTGGAGTTCTGTGTCCAGCTCTGGGGCCCTCAACATCAGAAGCATATGGACCAGCTGGAATGAGTCCAGAGGAGGACACGAAGATGATCAAAGGGCAGGAGCACCTCTGCTGTGAGGACAGGCTGAGAGAGTTGGGGGTGTTCAGCCTGGAGAAGAGAAGGCTCCGGGGAGACCTTATAGCACCTTCCAGTGCCTGAAAGGGCTACAAGGAAGCTGAGGGGGTGGGTGTGCGCTTTTTCCAAGGCCCTGTAGTGACAGGACAAGGGATAATGGGTTTAAACTGAAAGTAGGGAGATTTAGATTAGATATCAGGAAGAAATTCTTCCCGGAGAGGGTGGGGAGGCACTGGGACAGGCTGCCCAGAGAAGCTGTGGATGCCCCATCCCTGGGAGTGTTCAAGGCCAGGCTGGATGAGGCTTGGAGCAACCTGGTCTAGTGGAGGGTGAAGGGTGTCCCTGTCCATGGCAGGGGGGTTGGAACTGGACGATCTTTAAGGTCCCTTCCAACCCAAACCATTCTGTGATTCTATGATTCTGGATGGAAGATCAATAGATGAATTCTCCTGTGGTGAAGACCACTCTTTTAAACTCAGCTGGTTAGTCCACACATACAACTGTATTTCTGTATTGGGAAGCCTATCAAAACACTTAAGTGAAGACTGAATGGCCAGCATAATTTGTGCCTTTTGCCATGCATCTGGGGTCCAGACTTTAATTACCCAATTACATGCTATTTCTCAAACTCAAAGAAATTTCTCACCTTTTAACTGAGCTGGAATTTCACAGTTTTCCTTTTCTGTCGGTAAAGGGTTTGCTCCTGCAAGATTCAGAGAAGCCATCTGGTGTTATTTTGTAGGGATCGTATTTTTTATGTTATGGCTGAACTGATGCACTGACCAGTTATCACAGAGATGAGGTGGTCCTCCTGATCTCCTCCAGATCTGTGTCCTACAAGCTCTGGAGCTCAGTTGACCTCCCACCGAACTGATCTGAGGTATGGGGGTGGGGGTGGGAGGACGGACATGACCTAAACTGGTGGCAAATTAGCGCAGCTGCAACAACTGCACTGCTTCCTGCTGGCGCAGGCCCTGACACCGGCTCCCTGCCTGACCCGGGAAACTGCACCACTGGCACAAGAGATGAGGGGGGTGATGTGAAATGTGGGCAGGATTGCCTTGATAAGTGGCAGTGGCTGTTTGATCAGCTCAAAGCATACCACATCCTCTGGTACACTAGCTTAGTCTTTTCATACCAGGGATAGTAATTTTTAGTTGTTTCCCAGCTGTGGGTTTCCCAGAGAAGTGGTGGACCTAATCCACCGACACAGATCAATGCTTAGCGTAAGTTAACTTATTCTCCCTCCCTGGAATTAGTCCATCAGCACCCCAGGTGACTGTAGGTAGAGCGTAATGGCAAGCAGCATCATATGCTTTCAGATAAATTGTTGTTTTGCTTTATTTGAAATTACTGTAAGCTGTGGCTGATTAATGAGAAGGGAAAAAAAATAATTAAAATTTACCTTACTGCTGGCAAAGAACAGAGAAAAGTCATTGAAAATCCAGTGGTATATCCAACTGCACCAAACTGGAAAGGAAGAAGAAACCATTATTGGCACCACAGCTCTGGGTCTTCTTCAGCACACAAAGCTTTTCCATGGGCAGGGAGGAAGCACAAAGTCTAAGCGCAGCCTCTTCACACTCGCTATTGGAGGAACGACCAGGCAGCCTTGGGAAGGCAAGCAAACCTGAGAGTCTCTGAGAGAGAATTTGAAATGGATTAAGCCAAGTGGAATTAGGTCATGGGGGAAATGTTTTAGGTACACTAGGTTTGTATCTAATCGGATTCTGCTGCATAGACACCTCAATTTACTAAAAGCCAGCAAACATGGAGAGGAAGCTCAAAGTTTTACGATGTGTCTTCTACAGAAACCTGTGAGCATCCATGTGTTTTTGAAATTGTAACATACGTATGCCCAAAACGAGATGAAGAAGAATATCTCTATTTATATCCCTGCTACAATGACTTTTCACAGGAAAGGTCACGCACCTACTGTTTGACTGAAGATCCATTGGTGCAACCCTACATGAAGGGCAAACTTATGCTACAAAGCACACATTTCATACCGGAGCTTACTGAGTAGCCAAACAGTGTATCAGCCCAGATGTTTTTTTAGAAGGACCTGATAAACAAAAATATAAAGCAACTGGCCACGTTCCCAGGTAGGATAAAATCATGTTTTACTGGCATTTACCAGTTAAGTCTCAACCAGCACAATAGTCTACCTGTGGAAAGGCAGGACGAAAGCTTCGCATTTGGCTCCAACCCATTTCCCAGAGGCCGGGTCTTCAGCAGTGTGGCCATAGTGTTGTATTTACATGGGCACCAATTTAATCAAACTTAACCTTACCTGATAAAAAACAAAATAAAACTAAGTAATGGCTGAGATTTAACTCACAGTTTAACATGTTAAACAACCCTCCCTACACTTAGAATAAATATTCCAACTTTCTTCTGAGGTTTTGAGATATCTTTGCAAGCATTCAAAGAGCAAACAGACTAAGATTTGGTATTAGGAGAGAGCACGTATGTGAGGATGCAGACATCTGCATGCTGGAAAATTAAATCATTTAGACCTTGACTTGAGGAGAACTAGAAATTTCCAACACCAGGAAAATATCACATTTATTCTCCTCCTCCATCAGCAGTGATTCATCAAATAAAATAGTGAAAATATTATATAGAAATTGCAAAAGTCTTAATTTTGTCACTCTCTATCAAAACAATTTCAGCACCCCTTGAACAATACGTTTTGATTTGACCTGTTGAAATCTTCCTACACACTTCATTTTGAGCTAGCTCAATATTCAGCAGTGCTTTTCAGCAGTGCCAGGGTGCTGTCTCCTGGGAAGGAGCAGTGAAAAAGCTCACAACCTTCTTCATTGCTACAGGCCACCCCACCCATGTTCCCTTGCCACCTGGGGTTGCTTGCTTAAAGGGGAGACTTGGACTACATCACTGTGGGGCATGGTCTGATCAGAGTGCCCAGGCATGGGACTGAAACTCCCCTTCCCAGGAAGCAATGCACAACAGTTTAATGTAGAGTCTCTGTCAGTCAAAGCATCTGGAGCCATTTCAACATCACACTCACCTGCAACAAAGTACAGTTGGGAAGCCTGTTAGGAAGATTCGAATGGTTTTGAAAATCTCAGCCAGATACCATTTTTTCCTTGGAGTAAAAGACATGCTTTGTGGTCACTGAAATGCTATCAAATATGCAATGCAAGTAGCTTTGTTGGACCACCAACACACATGGAGAAAACTCATAGTAAAAAATGCCAGATGTATGATGATTTAGGGTTTTCTTTTTCCATTGTTTTCTCTACCAGATGGTTTTATATCACACCCCTGACCACGATTTGCAAAGCATTGAAAGTTTAGCTTAAAAAAATTATTATTTTCAAACTCTCATTTTACTGCCTTGGACTGTATTTTGTTGTGGTAGATACTTGTTAAAGTTCATTCTCTCCTTCCATACAGTCTTTTCTTTCTCTCATCACTTGCAGCACTGTGCATTTTACAGGTACAGTGGACCCTTTTGATTCAAACATTTATATCTCCCTTACAGGCTCACAAGAATGTCCTTCCTCCCATTGCAGTGCCTCTTTTCCTAAGAAGCCCTTTTAAATGAAGGGGAATTCAGAGGCTGGTCATTCCGACATACCTACTTCCAGTCCTAGCTGAGACATCAAAGGCTTTTTTGAGGTATTTTTAAGCATAAGAATTTAAATAACATACTGTTAATCTATCCAACACTGGTGGCTGGGTCATTTCAGACCATAAGTGAGAGACCCAAATATCCAGAGTGATGAGCGACTTCGTATTCCTTCTGACTGCTTAAGAGTTGATGCCTAATCTCTTGAAAGTTCCCTTTGGAACACAGACCAAGGACAACACTGTGTGAAAGCACTCCCAGGCACTGGTTATTTGGCAAGGAAGTATTTCATCTGCTGGCGCGTCCAGTAACACACCCTTGCTAGGGACACTCCTTCTTCCCAGGACTTACAGCCCAGTGCAATGCAAAGTGGCTGTGAAACTCCCTCTTCCTGTGAGTCCAGCTTCCATCCAAAACACACCATGGAAACAACTAAGGGCGGCAGGAGGGGAAGGTACATCATTAGACATCTCCAGGGTAAGAGAGAATAATGAGAAATAGGAAGCAAGAGGTTGAGAAGACTGGATTTTGACAGATAAATTTGATTATTTTTTGGATGCATTACACAATTAGTGGGTGAAGGGAATGCAAGAGATACAATGTGTTTGGATTTTAGTAAAATGTTTGATCCTGTGTCCCATGAAACCATCAGCATAGAAATTAGTCCAAATTGGCTTGAAAAAAAGGTATTAACATGTGGACTGCAAACTGGCTAGAAGACTAGAAACAAAGGGTAATGACAAACTGCAATGAATCACATTGGGATGACTTTTTTTCTTTCCTGAGGTGTTAAAATGATTGGTGTTAGTAACAGTGTTATTAAACCGCACTCTTCGTGTGAGGAATGAATGATCTGTTGCATGAAGGAAAGTTGCAGGTGATAATAAATTGGGAAGAAATACAAACACAAACAAGGAATTTATTTAAATGGCAGAGGCATTAAGGAGTTTCTGCTGGAGCCTGGAAAATGAGGGGGTGGGAGAAGAATCAGGTGGGGATCAGTACTAGGGGAGCGATACTGAGGATAACAGTCTGGAAACAAAGAGTTAAAAACAGACCTGATCCCAGGGCTGCCCAGCGTTAGAGCTCCAATCCAGCAAAACATTTAAGCAGGTGCTTAACTTCAGGCATGTAAACAGTCATTGAGTCACTGAGAATGAAACTAAGCCCGCAAAAAGCTTTGCTGATCTGAGACTGGGCTGCTCAGCACCTTGCAGATTGAGCCCTTTGCCGGTTTTTTCCCCATGACACATCTTCCATCTAATCAATATACGTTTAGGCTAAGGGATCCCTGGGCTCGGCGTGGGGAGGGCTGTTTTTTATGGAGCTGTACCCAGCAGCTGTGGATTCCGTTCGCACAAAAGGATTTTGAAAGTCCAAGTTCGGCTCAGCTTCAAGAAAAAAGAGAAAATTCCACGCTCCTCCACAGGCAAAAACTTCGACAGCAATGATAAAGTGCTTCAGGACAGTCCAGAGGATTTCGGTTTGTGCTCAGCTTTTCCTTCACGGTGAAATCACACAAACTCAATATAAAGTCTCATGGAGAGGGTTGTTTCAAAGGGAAAAACGATAATATTTTATTAAAAAAAAAAATAATGTTAAGCTGTGTCTTTTCCTGGGTTTTCCTTTACACAATTTCAGAGAAACTGAAACTAGTTTACAAAAGAAGTCAACCTTTTATAGGACTGGCATATTCTAATGAAAACTGCTTGATCTGTCCTTCTCTCCTTGCATTCACCTAGTACCTTTTAATCTTTGTCATAACAAATAATGAGATGATATTACTGATTCTCTGCATGCCTTGTACAAAAAATCTTAATTTTTGATTCTCAGCGGCAGTTCACATGCTACTCAGTGCACACTATTCCTACTGCTCCACAGTCCCCAAAACTGGCCTCTCCCTTCCCACCTCATCAGAAACTTCACCTCCAGGTCTTCTTGGCCCTGAAAACACTATAGACTCACAGACAGATCTTCCTCCATACAGTCACAGTGTCTGGAGTGTTTTATTAAGTCTCATGCTTTCTTCTTATGACTCCAAGATCTGGAGCCACAGATTATGGAAGAATTTTCACCTCCATAGAAAATAAAAAAAAAAAAGGTTGAAAGTAAAGCTTTGTTGTTCAAACTTAAAAGTAATTAAATTTACCACTGTTTTTAAGCTTATGCATTTCAGGGGATCTTTTCCTCATGGTATGTTAAGGTTTATCCTAGCTATGTAGCAACTATCAGAGCGGAATGCCACCCAACAACTTGCTACCTTAGTATTTTACCTCCTTACCAGAAGGCTTCCTCTCATCACTTGCCCTCCTGAAGTCCCCACCATAGGTCTGCACCAAACTCCAGCTTGGATTGTGCCACTGCTCAAAGAAACCTCCATTGTTCAGAAGCGAAAACACACAGCAAAGACTTTGACAACTTCTTAGAAGCTCTTTTTCCTCCATACGCAAGTGGTTTTGACTTGATAGTGACTCAAACTGTCACCAGAGGACTTCTGGGTAGGAAGTTTATGCAAATGAAGCTCAGCCACTGACTATCCTTCCCCTTAACCACTGTCAGGCAGAAGCAGAGAAGCTCCCTCGACAGAGCCCCCGCCAGTCCATCAATGGCTCCCAACCTCCCTCTAGCTCCTGCACCCCTTGCAGAGAGGTCTCTTCCATCCCTCCTAATACTGGCAGGTAAAAAGGAGCTACTGTGAGGCTCACAACCTCATCCATACCCCACTTAAGTCTGTCATCTGTAACTGGGAAGGTACTGCGGTGGCACATGAGGAAATAGCTTTAACGTTACACAATTAAAACACCTCAGAAGTGGTTAAAACTGATCAGGATGGTGCCTACCAACGGAAGGTGCCTAAGCCCACAGAGACTTCAAGGGAGGCACCTTTTCTTGTGCAATACCGTGAACTTAGCAAGGGTCAGTTCCACCTACCCTTCTTTCCTTTACTTTTCCAGAGTGAAGATGAAGTTTTAGAAACTTACAAAAAGGAGATACTAGCTAAATGGAAAATTCCAAGGAGGAGAGAATTATGCCAGTGACTGGAGTCCATAGTTGTAAGCATCACCTCCACAGGAGCTGGAAAGAAGATTGAACCGCTCTCTGTTTGCACCAGCTGAATACCATGCTTCCATGAACACTGTGGGTTGTGCCTTTCCCTGGTCAACCACAGTTTGAAGAAACATGTGGATCACAATGAAGGGCTCTGCAGAGCACTGAAACCTCGTGCATCCCTGGCTAGTGGTCATGCTGGCATCCTCTAGAACATAAGCAGTCAGCTCACTGACGGAGTCTTTAGAAGCTGTTTGATGAAGCATCAATTTTTAGGATCAACAGGGAAGTAAAACCCCCTGTTAGTGAGGGAGCTGACCATCCCAGTGCAGTCCTTGATCTATCCCAATCATTGATGATACAATCTTCCCATGGATTTTCTTTGGGCTTTTCCTGCAGGACTTTCTTATGGAGTGCTGAAAAACCTTCTGAGCTGTGGTGGGGTCATTGGGAATAAATCCCTGGTGAACCCTTTTGAGCTCAGCACCTTTGTTCAGTGGCCTGCAGAGGACTTGCTTTGGTGACAAAGATGATCCCTTCCAATCCCATGCTACTTTTTAGAGCAAAATTTGCAATTCTCTTGTTTAAAAAGTACTGTCCCCATTAAGGTTTTATAGATTATAATAATTTCATGGTGCAAAATATTAAGTGTGTAATATATCACTGTGTAAGCAATCCCCCCAACACATTTTAAGTCTTTCGCTAAAAGCGGTTTATAACATTTGGGTTGTTGCTGGTATTGTGTTCCTTCACTTCAGCTCCTTGCTTTGCTCAGATTACTGACAGATTTCCTAATTCCCCCTCATGCCAACTGAGACGATGCAGTATCTCTGGGCCAGTACCATGCTGCATCCTGTCAAAACGTGATGGAAGATGGCCCTGAAGCCTCCCTTGACTTAAACTGCAGCTGTCATTTTCCATCAGTGCCCACTGTTGTAGCTTAGCTCCTGCTGGCACAACACCCTGTGAAGAGTTTAAGCTGTGCTTTTTGCTGCGAGTCTCCACTTTTCACACAATTGACACTTTTAACTGTTTCCCTCTCTTCCCTTCAGAAAGCTTCCTCTTCCTCCTCTTACTTTTATTCTCTGTCCCTGTTCTTTGTGTGCCTCAGGTCTCCCTCACTTCTCTCGCCTCACCCGCATTGCCCCGTCCATGCATTCACCATGGCATTAAGCTATCATTAGCAGGAGTAGAAAACAAACGGATTCAAACAAACCTTTTCCTAGGTTCTCAGTGTCAGATGGAGGGGTATTTGCAATAGCGTAGGGCTAGCAGCAACATCTCCCCAGCATGTGGCCCCTGCTCTTCGCCTACACTGCCTGGGGAGCACCGTCCCCAGCGGGGCTGGTAACCACAACCTGGGCTCCCATTATGGTACCGGCCACACACGCAGCAGTACAATGAGAGGCAGCAGGTGGGTCTGAACTGAAGGGCAGGGAGCCCAGGGAAGAAATTAGATGGTACCATTCAGCATGCTGAGCAGCAATCACAGGGCGCCAGATGCATTGCCATTGCCAAGTTTCTGTAGGGGCTGAGGAAAAGAAAAGCAGCATGGTCTGCGGGACAGTGAAGAGGCTCTGCTAAGTTTTATAAGGAGCACTTTCCCTGTGCAAAGACCAGAAGAGGAGAAAGTGCAGGTTTGCTGGAAAGTGCCAACAGTGTCCCATATACCACCTTATACTTCTTTTCCTCATCCCTTTCAGTTACATGTCCTGATCTCGCTGATAGGATGAAAACAGGGAATAACTTTTCCAGAGCAGAAGCTGGCATTCTGGCTTTCTGTCAGTCTATGTGAGAGCTAATTCAGCCAGAGTATTGCATTTTTTCCAGCTGACTGCAAGGTAAATGTCTCTCGAGTCTGATTCTTCTCCTCAAGGCTGTAATGCACATAGAACTACACCAACAGAGCAATGTGCCATGGCAGGCTGACATTTGCCCAAGGCTGGCTTCACTGCCTTAAGCTGTTAAAAATCATGTAATATCTTCACTCTGCCCTTCTAGCTGCTGTAAGCATTTCATATAACCGGTGAACATCATGGAAGTCTTCAGATATTTCTCCTCGCAGTTCTCTGGTTGCTGGGGAAGTAGTAAAATAACCAGGCTGCCCTAAGAGAAGGTGGAGCTGAGCCTAGGTCTCCTTGCTAGCACTTGGACATGTGTTCTCCGGTGTCTGACTGCACAAATACAAATCCATGGCACGATCTTTTCCCCAGCAACCTTGCAATACCACATGTAAGACAAGAAACAGATACAGCAAAGCAGGAAAACAATGGAACTCATCTGAGCCAGTTCAGACCAAGGATCCACCTAGTCCTGTATCTTGCCTCCAGCTATTCCAAAAGTTCTTTTATTGCTTTCTGATTCTGTTCCAGTATCAGACCTGGGTTTGGTGCTTCCCCCTGCCTCCCACCGTGCTCACACCAGAGCCTACCACTGGCAGTGTCCCAAGCAGCTGTGACACAAGGGTCTCTCAGGGAGGCTGAGCAAGGCTGGGCATAACTCTTCTACCCTCCCTTGTCCATCTGTCTGCATATCCCTCCCCCCGTCCTGAGCCCACAGCGCTCTCCCCAGCACACCCAAATGTCCATGCTGGCAAAGCCCCTTGGCAGAGGGGGCAAAGGGTGGCCAGCTCTGCGCCAAACCCATCATTGTACACCTTGGACTTCCCCTTCCCTCCTCAAAAAAGCCTACTGCACTCTGCCCAGGGTGAGCTGGCCAAAGAACTCCCCATGGTGCCCCCACCCATGGCACCAGGATCTGTCTCTGTTCTTGTGCCCACTTGTGCAAGAGTGGACATTGGATGGAGCCAGTTAAACGGGTAAGTCACTGCTCGTTTGGGTTTTTTTCGTGTGTGTGGAAGAATTACTTCAAGAATGAAATAAAAGTTAGGTAAACAGAAAAAAAGAAAAAAAAGCTGATGTCCCCTGGGTCCACAGGCAAAACCCAAAGCTGTAAGGGAAAATGAGAGAGATGCAAGAACAGGACAAGTGTACATGATACCTCCCCACGTACGCTCCCGTTTCCGTCCCGCCCAGGATACAATGGCAGACAGTGTGCCTGACTGGGCCCACTGTCCTCTGCCTGCTGAACAGCTGGCAAAATGTACTGAATCGAACCTCAGAGCATGCCCGAGATGGACATACATCGAGATTACTGTATCTGCTTTCCTTGTAGACAGAAAGAAGCTATGTGATTGGCACGTGTCAGAGCTGGAACTACCCGGGAAGCCCTGATCCTCTCTTAAGCTCTGACCACTGAAAACAGGGGTTTCCCTTAGAAGGAAACATCCAAGTTAAATGGCAAATAGAAATGTAAGCATTAGGCTGTGAGATAGCATTTCCCGTTCTGTCACATGAAAGATGAGTTCATTATAGAACATCCTCTCTCAAGCCTGTAGGGAAAAGCTTGGAGGCTCACAGATAAAACAGACTGAGTTATGTCTTCCTTTGCTTTCAATGAGTAAAGGCACAAGGATATTTATTGCCCGCAATGTTAACAACATTGCATCATCCAAAAGACCTTGTTCATTTATCAGTTTTCTTAAAAATCTTTTGTTCACAAGCCTACTAGTGTGTGAACACAGGAAAAATTCAGCTCCATCTAGTATCAGGCCGCAGCTGTTCAGTGACAGAAGGACTCAAAAGCTACAGATATGAACATGGGAAAATCCACCCAAAGCAGAAGGAAGACACAGTAAGCAACAGCTGCATGACAAGAATATGCTTTTTCTGTAGTGTGAGGGGAAAAAAAAAAAGGCACTACAGTTACAGTAAGCATCTGAAAGTTGTCAGCAAACATTGCAATTTTGATTCAGTTCAAGAAAGAAGCAAAATTACTCCTTCTAACTTTCTCTAGGTATCTGTTGTTCTTCTGGACATATGTTCTGACTCCCAGCAGGGTTTGGAAACTCCGAGCCAGGAGTTGGGTCTTTTGAACCATTTTCTAAATGCTGGAGTCAGCAGATTTCAATCTGTCCCTGACTTTCACGGGGAAAAAGGACAAAACAAGCAAAAAATAACCTGCAGTCCCCCAGACCTGCTAAACCCATTCAAAACCCTCCACATATTATTCTGAATATTCCTAATAGGGTGGTGTTTGGGTCACAGCATGTTGAACTCACGTGCTTTTTATGCTTCCTTAAAGCAAACAGTTCCCAGGCACAGTAGATTTTAAAGTGTGTTTTCAGAGCATGGGTCCTTCCTTGAGTACTTCTCCCTGAGACCCCACAGCCAGAACCAGCGACTAACGCTGTCTTTCCCAGCTCTCCTGGAATTCCACCCGTGTAGGCCCTCTACTTTATCCCACCTCAGGAATAAACAACTATTAAAATACATAGAAGATTGACTGTGTAACTTTTGTAAAAATAATCACTCTGTACTTGAGATGCACAAGACAATATATAGAGCTCAATAATGCCACAGAAGAGCCCATCTGCATTTCCCTGCATCTGGTTCTTCACCATTCTTTACCAGCCTCTTTCCTTGTCCTCTCAGGAGGACCTTCTTTCACTCCTGCATGGTGTGGCATCACATCAAATGGGAGACTTTCTTCTGCAGCTCCCTTTCACAGCTATAGTCTCATGATGAAAGACTTTCTTTTGCAGAAGTATGTTCCTCTCTTGCTTTTCTACCTTCCCAAGCATTTGGCTTCTTAGCCCTGCTTCTAAGGAGCTCAATCCCAGCCTGCTCCAGAGAAGCTGGGTAGTCTGACCTTCTCCAGGATGGAGCAATTCCTTCGCTATATGAATATAGCAAAGATATATGCTATAAGATAAGGAGCCCATTCAGGTGTCAACAGTCCCTAATAGTCCATCTATTCATAAACAGAGAAACCAGCTCTAGTCCCTTCTTTCCTGGTGCAAGGTTCGTGAGATAAGGGCACAGCAGAAGACGGTGCTAGAACATAAGGATCAAAACCACCTATAAAAGGAAACTGGGATTCTATACTGTGCATAGATTCTTTAAAAATACTACTGAGTCCATCCACTGTGATGAGGGACATGTTCCTCTGTTCAGGTACTGCTCCAAGACATGCTGTGAAGCTCCTGTAGGATGTCGCTTTACACCACAGAGACTCAGCTTCACATTTGTAATATAGGAACAATGTTTTCCCAACCCGCAGGTCATTGCAAAGCATCTGTTCTGAGGATGGTGTTTGCTACCAATGAGCCTTATAAATAAAAATTTGAAACCCAAGAAAGAAACAGTTAATGTCTGGGTATCAGAACAGCCACTCAGGCGAAAGTTCCCTAGCCTCGTGCCCTGACTGACAGCCCACAGTACTTAGGGAGGAGATGGAGAACAAGATGAGAGCTGAGCAACTTTGCCCCAGGAACTAACTCCCTGTTCAAAGAAGCTGCTGCCACTTCAAGATGAGGTGAAAGCCTAAATGAGAGTTTCAGCATACAAAGAAATGGGACAGCAGCACAACAGAGTTTTGTAAAGGGTACAAATTTGCAACATCAGGGATGAAGAATGGGGCAGAGGTCAAAACAAAGAATGGATCTGAGAGGAAACAGTGAAGGAGACCTGGAGATTTCAATAAAGGAGAGCAATACGGAACATGTGTTAGGGATTTTCTTAGTTAATGAGGCAGTTTAGTTCCATTTACCAATAAAATCAGCACCTAAAGATCCTATACACTACATCCTGAGCTATGTATATGGAGTTATGTCAACCGGCTGCAAGTGCCTATCACTGGGTTCTTGCTGTTATTCAAATATTCAGGAAACTTCAAGGTGATGGACAAACATTGCAGCCAGGCAAACTCTGACCAGGCACAAGGGAAAGGTTCTTCTTCCTTAAGAGTGGTGCAGCACTGCGAGGTTACTCAGAGAGGCTATGGATCTCCATTCTTGCGTATTTTGACTGGAAAAGCCCCTGAGAAACCCAGTCTAGCTTGGAAGGTGGCCCTGCTGTGGTCTAGATGACTTCCAACCTAACTCCTTCTATGAGCAATGTTTCTCTCAGACTTGTGCATATTTACGTCCAGTAAGACAGCTGAAGGGTAGCACTGCCCTTCAGGGAGCATCAGGTCATGCGGAGGAAGTTGGGTATGCCTGTGAACACCAACTTGAGAATCAAGGAAAACAGCACTCAGGCTAAAAGGTTTCCTAGTCGAGAGTAAAAGACAATGCTGTAGCAGCAAAGTTGCAGAGCTGCTGGGAGAAGGACATTCCTTCTGATAGCCCTGGGGAGAGGTAGCCCTTGAGAAATTGCTCACTATTGCCCAGCTGCTGCTGAATTGTTTTGTCCCTGTGGGGTGATAGAGGAGCTTTGGGAGCTCTTGAGGGCCAGCAGCAGTGGATACCACAGAAAATTCTGTGAGAATTTTTTTCCATTTCAACAGGAGGGCAGCTATCATTTCAGCTGCCTTCTTGTCTTGGTCCCTGCCAAGTGACCTTCTTACTGACATCAGAACCCAGACCAAACAGGAACCTCTTTAGGCTTTGGATGTAACTCAGACAAAGTAGAAATTACTTTCACCATGCCTAGCAAGAAACCCCAGTCAGCCAAAAAATACCTGCACGAAAGTGCTGGGAGCTTAGATGTAAAATGGCAGGGGCTAGCGCTCGAAACAGGGATGCTCATCATTGTTAAGCAAAGTCAAAGGGCCAGTCCCTGAGATCTTCGTTCCTTGTTACTCACGCAAGTGCCCAGAAAAGCCTCAACAAGGGCAGCAGTGCTGAGCATGAAGACTTTGCGGTAGCAGGGGATGCTAAGGAGCTTGTGGGTGGGAGGGGTTTCACACCACGCGTAGTTTCTTACTTCTGGAGAAAACCATGTCTTCAAAAGCCATGTGGCACCTGGCAAGTGACAGAAGGCTGTCTGTAACTGCCTCTGTGATAAGGGGCACAGGTTTCAAAATGCTTTCATTTCATGGCTGACTTTAAAATGCATATTTCTTCATTTGTAGCACGCTGCTGCTAAAACACTCCATTACAGGAATAAAACAGTGCATTCCCAAAAGAGAAGGAGAATTTTAAAAAGCAAATGATAGTACTGCATTCAGGACATCATTAATATTATATGCAATATAATATTTTAGGCTATTAATGCTTTAGAAGTAGTTAATTTTCCCAGGTGTAGGTGTAACTGACACAGAGCAGAGTAGTAAAATATCTGAACTATTTATCCCTGGGAATAGCTTTAATTCAGCAGTTTGGGAAGATGCAATTAAGAAGTAAAATAGTTTACTTCATTAGAGGGCATTTCTTTACACTGTTTCATTTTGGTTTACTCTTGTTTTGATATTTTTTTATGTGCTTGTCTGCCTTTCAGGCAATAAATCTTTCTTCATTCGATTTGTTTGTTTATTCAAGTTAAGAAGACCAAAGTTAACAGATCTAAAGAGCATTTCCTAGTCCCTGGAATGCAAAGGGGACATCCAAAACACTGTATCAATGGTTACTTAAATTAGAATACTTGTGAAGCTAGTATTTCTTTACAGAGAGGTTTTGATGCTCTTACAGAGGAAACCAGCCAAGTGCTGAGGGGAAACCTAGCTTTTCTTCCCTCTAAAAATCCACTTATTTTCAAAACTTGGATGTGCTCTATGCACCTGCACCAAATGAGAAATCCAGCTTATCCCCATCACAGGTTGTCACTTAACACAGTCATTTGCATGGCTTCCAAAACAAAATCCATATTGATGTAGCTCCATGTCAAATGGAGCTACACTATTTGCTCACTCTTTGCCAGACAGAATATGCCTCATAGGTTTCAGCAAACTATTCAGCATGGGAACCTGTGACAGGATAATGCGCTTACTGCAGATTAACAGAATCATTACACTTACTTTTAAAATACATGTGCTTCTAGGAATAAATACCGAGATTATTTAGCAGGTCACAGCAAAGTGAAGACAACCAAGCCATGCAGTATCCCTTCCCGACTCCCCATAAAAGTAGCAATTTGCTCTGAAGGTCTTCCTTCCCCCTTCCCTGTTTGTATAGACCTGAGCACGCCACATTAAACGTCAAATCTTTGCCTCAGTGTAGACAGAAATAAAACAAAATGGAATTGAATCTCCTATTTGTTTTTGTAAAACCACATGTATGGGATCAAGACTGAGAGACCACGGAGAAAAGTCAGAACATTACTTTTGAATTAAGGTGTGTGACAGCAAGATGCTTCAAAAATTGTAGATCAGCCAGAGGTTTGGGGACAGAGAGTCTTTATTAATCTCTCCTAACAGTCTGGAAAGAAAAAAAAGATTGAGCATTTAATGTCGAAGCCATCTTTGAACTGAGGACTGATGCAAACATCCCAGAGAGCAGGGAAATCGCACAGTGGAACACAAGAAGACAGTTTCAATCAGAAAAGCAAGCTGATTCTTAAGCAGAGGGAAAACCCCAAATATTCTGCCACCTTCAGATCCTATCATGCTATTAATGACGAAAGAGATATCAATGGTTCATACCTGTAATTCGTCAAAACTCTTCTTGCTCTTTCAATTATCTGCTCCAAAATCCAACTTTTTTTCCCTGCAACACTTCGCAAAAAATAAAAGGGACAGCATTTATGTACAGTTCTGCATACCAAGGGCCCGATCCGGGGAAAAAAGTCAACCCTTTCAGTGGACTTCCTGGTGTTATGGAGGCACCTGTTACGTGCTCCTGCTCCCTGTAAGCCAACAGCAGCCTTCTCACCCAGCTCACCAAGGAGAGGACGGAGTCAGCACCGCTCACTACAAAGTACCTAGCACCCCCGGAAGATAAGGCTGTGGCACCAGGAGAGTTAAGCAACACAAAAATTTCTCCATCTCTTGCATAGCAAGCAAAGTCCTCACCCTAGACTTGCAGCTCCAGCAGAGATTTCTCATTAGTTTTAACTCCTTTGCTGCAGAAAAAGATGCAAGATCTCAGCCTAATTCTGCATATTCTTGTGCTACCACAGGTTATAGGTTCTATATAGAGTCACCGATCCAGTAATTTCAAGGACAGAATGCATCAAGGGGATTATGTATCTGTTTCTTTTCGTGTATAACACTGGTCACAGAACCCCACACAGTAACTACTCCTTCAACTCTGAAACTTCGATTTGTGGTACACTTTTTAAGTTCTAACCTCACCTAACCTTAAAGAAAGCCCTACCTGAAACACAGAGGGATTAATTAAACTCGCAGTTGAAAAGTTCATTTTGTTGTTACCCTAAATGGTTCACTACCGCCTCCACCATCCCAAATCTCCCTGCATTTCTCTAGATTTCTCTTGATGATGTTCATGTCAAACCTGGGAGTGGTTTTGGGCTGTGATGAGTTTATGAAGTAGTCCAGCCTAAAACACAAGTCCCAGGTACATAATCATTCTTGTAGCTCTTTTTTGAGTCCCTTCCCATCTGGCCTAATGAAGACATCTATGAGTGGAGTTGTGCACTCCTTGCACTGGGAGGAAACACAGTTTCTAATTACTGCTCTGAAGAAGTTTAAGCTAAGGAATGAGAGAGGATAAGGAAGGAGCTCTGCATAAACCAGAAAGGAGTAAATAATTAAAGCAATGTTAAGCAGTCACACAGAATACATTAGTTAATGCTGTAACTGTTGTGCCTGCATAAAATCACCCTCTATAGACAAGTATAGTTCTGTTACAGGATATATTTCACCTGTTCTGTAATTACGTTGTTTAAGGTGGCTGTTAATGACGAAGTTGCTTCTACACAGGTATTTAGAGTCGAAAATTGACTGCAGATTTTAAAAATAAGTCCTTGAAAATACGTGGGCAATGAGCAGAAGTTCCTGTGGTATCCAAATCCTTTTCTAGTCTTTAATAAGAAACCAGAGGAAAGAACAGATCATTTTTATCATGTTGTTCCTGTTGAATGCACAGCATGGAATTATGGAATTTACCCTTGAACTGCTGAAAATCAGTTATTAAAGAAAAAAGAAAAGAAAAGAAACCACCAAGACAGACTGCTTCCAGTGACTGAAGCTGGAATAATTTTATTTCAGATCTATTACACAATTTACTATTCACGGTGTCTGTTTGCTTTTGGGTCTTTCCTCAGCTTGGACAGCGGAAACATAGTTACCTTTTTTGGCTTCCAGTGGGTTTCACTTTCAGATTCCCACGTTTCACACTCCAGCCTTCAGGTTTCAAGCACTGCAAGGGAATACTTTTTTCATGTAACCAAACAAAAAACCTGCGGCTGCCAGGCGCACACACATCGTGTCTATTGATCTGCTGTTCAAATCCAAAACTTGAACCCATACTGTTCCCTGAAGCATCCTCGAGATGGTTCTCCGGGATTTGCAAGGAAATGAAATAAATAGGAGTGATGACGAATTAAGGATCTATTTACAAATAAATACAACGACATCACGGCGTTGTGCAGGGCTCTTGGGCTAACGTCAGTAAAATACCAATACACATTACCCATTCCTTGATCACTGCGCGTCGGGTTAACGGTGAGGCGTAGTCACACCAGACGATGACCCGAAGAAGAGGGGGTCCCAAGGCATCAGCAGCCACTGCGCTACTGCCCCCCCGGCGGCTGCCGTGGCGCTGGGAGCAGGACAGCCCCCTCCCGCCGGGCTGCGGGGGGCGGGAGGTCAGACAGGCTGCCCCGGGAGCGCCGTTCCCTCGCGGTCGCGGCGGCGGCTCCGCGCAGGGCGCAGCGCTGCTCCGCGGAAGCCGCCGGGGGAAAAAGCGTATACCGACGGTGTTTGATTTAGCCATTTATGCTTTTAAACGGGCGAAGCAGCGCATCAAAAGGAAGAGGGCGAGTGCGAAGCTTTGGGGTATTTTCCTTCTTTTTGCGGAGGGAGGGTGGTATTTAGCATATGGTACTCGGTAGTCCCTACGCGGAGGCTGTTAAAACATCTGCTGTCTCCAGACGCGTGGCCGTGGGCACGGGGACGAGGCGAAGGGGCAGCGCGGCCAGGCTGGCTTCCGCGGCCGCGGGGCCCCCGCTGGCCGCTTTTCCCAAGACCGGCGTTACCCCGCTGGAAACGGGTACCGCGTATGTAAGACCCGTCGCACTGGGGAAAAGCGGTGTGGGGTTTTTTTTTAATTTTATTATTTTTCCACGAGGTCGGCGCAGATCAACGGCACCTCCGCGTGCAGCTCTGGCATGCTTCCTTTTATTGATCTAGGGTGGGGGGTTTTCCTAGCGGGTCACCCCCTCTCCCCAACAGGGTGGCGGGGAGGCAGCGGCCAGCCCGCGGGGCCCTTGACTGCTCCCCGGTGGCCAACCCATCGCGGGGCGCATCCCTCCCCCGGTCCCCGCGGCTCCCCGACGCCGGCAGCCGCGCCGTGCCCCAGGCATCACCCCACTTCGGAAAGTCGGTGCCGGACAATTAGGACACCCGTCGTCCTCCCCCCGAAACCCACATTAATCACAATCGCTGCATTGTCGGGCTACAGAGCCAGACGGGAGCGCTTATGAAATTAAGTTTGGAGAAGGAAAACGTGCGCTGACACAACACGCTCCCTGTTCACAGGAGTAGGCAGGAAGGGGAAATGAATGGTGGAAGTTAAAGAGCCTTTCATTGCGGAGCACGCCGCGCCGCAGCGGGTCCCCGTTCGCCGCCCTCGACGTACGGCGGGGGGTGCCCCCTCCTCTCTCCCTTCCTTCGCCCTCCTAAAACGCGAGCCATGCCGGGCAGAGCTCTGCCTAATTCCGCCTACGGCGGGCTCAGCCCCGGTAAGCTCCCGCCTCGGGGGACGGGAAGGGGGGCGAGGGGCCACACACGGTGCCCGGCACTGCCCGGACGGCGCCGCCGCGACTCCGTTTCAGCTGCGGCCGGGAGCTGCTCGCTTTGGGGACGGGACGGGACGAGGGGGGCGCGGAACTGATTTTGCGGGGTAATGCTGCTAGCAACGCGTGGAGTGCTCGACTGTCCCGGCCCGGCTCCGTGTTACCGGGGGAGGGGAGAGCGGGAGTCCTGCTGGCCTTTCGGTGGAGGCGTTGCCATTTGCTCCGACGGGCGGGTTAGGTGCGGGGCCGTCCCAGCTGGTTTTTGCAAGCGGGCCCTTGCCGCTGGGTTCCGAAGAGATGTAACCCAGGGCAAAGCCGGTCCCATCTCTCCCATCCTTTCCGGTGCAGGGGGGCAAACGGCGTGGCGTGGGACGCGGCGCCTTTGCCCACTGCCGGGCAACGACGACCGGCCGCCCGCCCTCCCCGATGCTGCCGGTGCCCGTGCGGCTCCCGGTACCGGCGGTGCTGTCAGGTGAGGGGGCTCCGCCTCGCCCCCGTCCCTTCCCGGGCTGCTTTCGATGCCGCGCAGCACGCGTCCTTAAAATATAATCTGCCCGGTAACAATCAGCGCGCAGCGGCGAGAGCCCCAGAGCCATTGGCTATGCAAATAGAGGGAGGAGAAGCGGCGCCCCAAACTCCCCATACTCCCCACTCGCACTTTTAAGGCGGTATTTCTTTTCCCCTCCGCCAAGCCCACCTCTGCGGCGGCCGGGGGGCGGCGGGGGGACGCGGAGGACGTCCGCTCCGCCTCGCCTCGCCCGCGGGGCTGCCGCCGCTCCGCGCGGCTCATCCCCAGCCGGCCGCGGGCAGCTCCTTTCCCACCCTCCCCCCCGGGAGCAGCCTCCGCTCCACCGTAGCAGGCAGCGGCAGAGCCTTCGCAAAGTTGACACATTTTGCAGGCGGGGAGCGACCGAGACGCTGGCGAAACGCAAGTAGGGTGGAAGTCACCCGGTGCGGGACAGAACTCCTCTCCTCCCCACCCCCCCCACCCCCCCCGCCAACCTCTCTCCCTCCTCCCTCCCCCGCTGCGTTTCCTAGAAAGTTATATCGGTGTGGCCATGCAGTGCTAAAAGGGTTCGCCCGCTATAAAGACGTATGTGTGCCGGAGGAAGTAGCGTGGTGATTAAATTTCCACCTCGAAAACGCTGCCGACCCCCCACCCCTCGAGGAGCTTCGGGGTCTTTTTTCGGGTTCGCTGTTAGGCTGTAGTTGGCAGGGAGCTCCGGCTGCAGATTAAGGGGGTGCTGGAGGGGAGAGTGGGTCAAGGGCTTGAGGGGAGGGGGACGGGACGTGGATCTGGTACCCTTCTAAGCCAGGACGTTCCACCCCTCGCCCGCATCGTCTCGGTGGGTACCGAGGGGGAGCCCTTAGTTTCTTGAAGTAAGAAAAGGGGGCGGAAATTGAGTCAGACGGGCTCCCGCAGAAGGAAAGTGTGGAGCGGATTTCATTTGGTGGCTGGAAGGAAGAAAAAGAAGCTGTCATTGGTGTGTGTGTGTCCCTATACGAGGGCCTCCTGGTTCCTTGTTAGCTTATGGGGGGGACGACCAAAAAAAAAAAAAAAAAAACCAACCGCGTTTGATGTTAACGTCTGACCAGCTGCTGTTCTCCATAATAACAAGAGAGAGAGAACTGCCTGCCCTGGCGAGTTGCGTCACTTTGCTTCAACTTTAGGCTGGAAATCAAGAGAGAGGGAGACGAGCTTCAGGGGAGGCAGGAGCGAGCTGGAAAGCCCTGCCGTCTTCCTCCCACCCACCTACCCCTCCTCCTTTACCCCTTTCCCCACCCCCTTCCCCCCTCAAAAAAAACCAAACAAACAACAACAACAAAAAAAAAAAATAAAATCCACACACCAAAAAAATACCCCCCACCTTTTCCATCAGAGAAAGAGGGAGATCTCTTTGGAAACATGGAGCTGCTGTGCTGCGAGGTGGATCCCATGAGGAGAGCTCTGCCGGACCCAAACTTGCTCTACGATGACCGCGTTTTGCACAACTTACTAACCATAGAGGAGAGGTATCTGCCCCAGTGCTCCTACTTCAAGTGCGTCCAGAAGGATATCCAGCCCTTCATGAGGAGGATGGTGGCCACTTGGATGCTGGAGGTTTGTATCCCGGTGCCTTCCCCAGGCCCCTCGGAGCGGGGCCGGCCGGGGCCGGGCTGGGGAGGGGAGTGTGGGGGGGAGCAGACCGGGCGGCCGGCTGCGGGCTCCCCGCTGCGGGCAGCGCCTCGCCTCGGCCCCTCTCCTCCCGCAGCCTCTCGGGTCGCGATGGGGGGGGATTCTTCTTTGCCCCCCTCCCCCTGTTCGGCTTGCCCTCCCGAGCTCAGCCGGTGCGGTGCGGTGCGGTGGGGGAAGGGGCGCGGGGAGCATCGAGCTCTCGCGGTGGAAGTGGCCCTTTCCGGGGGGCTGCCGCAAAGCGGGGTGCAGGGAGGGACGCAGCGAGGGAGGGGGACTTGGAAAAGTAATTTGCAATTAAAAAGCAAAGAAAAGCCGCCTCCGGCTGCGGGCGGCCGGGAGCGCTTGAGGCTGAGGCTTTTCTGGGAAAGGGGAGCTGCGCCTGGGGCAGGGCGAGGGCCGGGGGGGGGGGGTGCCCGGTGCCCCCCGCGTTTTGCCCAGAGGGGATTTTATGCCCACGTATGCACTGGTGAGGACGTGCCTGTTTTCGCCATGTTGCGCTGCATGTAACGCTGCTCGGGAGGCGCCGAGCACGTCTTCCCCCCACCCCCCCCCCCTTCCCAAGAAGGGGCTCAGAAATGCACCCCGGCACCGCGCCCCAGTGCCCCCCCGGCCTGGCCGGGGGTTGCCGAGGAGCCCGAGCGGGCGCCGACCACCCCCCCCCCCCCCCCCCTCCTTCGCCCAGATACTGCAGGCGGGGCGGCAGCCGGCCCGGATCCCCGCAGACTTCGCCTGCCTTGCCCTGTCCCCACCACCCATCATTTGCCCCTTCGGCTCTCCCTTGGGGGGGACCTTTCCCGGACCAAACACCCTGGGTTGGAAAGACCAGACTTCCCGCTTGATTTTCATGTGCGATTTGTGAGTTTTTTCCCCGGCTCCGATTTTTAGTAAATTTTTGAAATAATTTTTTTAGCTCGCTCCTGCTACGAGGCTCCCGCCAGCCCGGGCTCTCCCCACCCCACCTCGCTGTGTCTCCCGTCCTCCCCCCCCCCCCCAGCGCCGGATTGGGGGCGCAGGGCTGGGGGACGCAACCCGGAGGAATTTTTACAATTGTTGGAAACGATAGGGGACCGTCTTGGGATGCCATCGGTACCAAAACCGGGTCCCCGGGGGCACTTTGGATATTTTTATCGATTTTTTGAAAATATGACGAAATTTAAAAAAAAAAAAAAAAAAATTGGTCACAAAAAAAAAAAGTGGGAGGCTGCTGGCTTGCTGCTGGATGGGGCTTCTCGGCTCTCCCACACAGTGTCTTGAATTCATTTCTTACTGAATGAACTAAAGGAATGTGAAAGCCGATTGACAGCCTTCCCAGCCTCTCCAGAGATCTCCCCCTCCCCCCAAATTTAGCTCCCCAGGAAACCAAAATAGCCGTGGCTGGGAGGCAGTGGTCTATTTCGTGGGATCACTCATTTATTTATTTTTTCCTTCTTGTCTCTTTCTCTCTTCCTCTCCCCCCACTACTCCCACGACCCCCCCCCCCCCCCCCCCCCCCCCAAACCCCGCCACCCCATCCTCCCCATCCCGCGCTCCTCGCTTTGCAGGTCTGTGAAGAGCAGAAGTGTGAAGAAGAAGTTTTCCCTCTGGCCATGAATTACTTGGACAGATTCTTAGCTGTGGTGCCCACTCGGAAGTGCCATCTGCAACTGCTGGGGGCAGTGTGCATGTTCCTGGCGTCCAAGCTGAAAGAGACAATCCCCCTCACAGCCGAGAAGCTGTGCATATACACGGACAATTCCATCAACCCCCAAGAGCTGCTGGTAAGCAGCCCCCTTCCACCTTCTCTCCGTCGGCTCTTGCGCCGGCCGCCTTCTCCTTCCCTCGCCCTTCCTTGCACCGCAAGCCGTCACTTTGGCCGCCCACCCACCCGCCTTTTAAAAATCACGCTTGTCACGGGTTTTCACCCGCTCTGCGAATTGTCAAAAAGGCCCGAAGATTCGGAGCGGGGGGGGGTCGACCCGAAACCGCAGGCGCGCGATGTCCCGGGGCGAGGAGACGGCATGCGGTGGGGCCTCCCTCTCGGCCGTGGCTCCCTGGGTGAAGCCGCCCCGCCGTGCGGCAGTCACACCCTCGTTCACGGGCACGGCGTTGCCGCCGGGACCGCAGCCCCCTCCCCAGCCCCGCCGCCGCCGGGGGTGCGGGTGCGCCGGCAGGGGACCTCGCCGGGAGGGAGGCGGCGGGCGCACGTGCGCGGGGCGGCGGCGCCACCTGGCGGCAGACATGCGGCGCGGCGGGCGTGACTTCACCCCCTGAACGGCTGCCAGGCGGCCCCGCGCCCCCGGCGGCGGCGGGGCTGGAGCGGGGGGCCGTCCCGGGGGAGCTTCCTCGAGGGGGGCTGCCGGGCGCGCAGCCCGCTGCCCCCCCCCCCCCCAACACCACCAGGAGCGCCGGGCCGGCTCTGGCCGCTAGAGCTGCCGTGGGTGCCCGGCGGTGCCGCAGGACAGGGAGGGTTCACCCCCTCGCTGCAGCCCGGGGGGGACTCCCGGGTGCGGGAAGGCTCGGGTGCCCACATGGTTGGTTTTGTCACCTGGGAAGCGGTGGCCTTGTCCCTGTGGGTGTTGCCAGCGTGCTTCCCGTGGGTGATCACCGAGGCAGGTGGCAAGAGGAGCGCTCGGCCCGGCCGAGCATGGCCGGGAGCGAAAGGCCGGGGCTGGCCGTGCTGGCGGCGGTACTTGTGCTGCGTCTGGTTCGGGCGTAGCAACATCACGAACAGGGAGTCAAAATTGCTTAATGTAGTAATTAACACTCGCGATGCGCTTGGTGGCACACAGCACTAGGCAAGCATTTAGGCCTCCGGGCGGGAGGTACACACAGATCCTGGTAGCCACTCAGTCCCAGGAGGAGTTCTCCTATGAGTCAGTCACTGGGTGAAGGCAGTGGGAATTCCCCCCAGGGAGGGGTTGGAAGTTAGCTCTTCTGCAGGGTGAAGAGCTTTGGTACTGCAAACCCTGCCATGCCGAGGCATCCTGCTGGTGGTAAGGAGCCGCGGAGTGGGGGGAGTGCCGTGGCCGCCGCGCGAGGAGACGTGGAACAGCGCGCCCAGCTTTTTGTGCCACGTGGATTTAAGCCTGTGTTTTAAGTGCTTCCTTGTATTCAGACCTCTGTATCTCCTATATCAAATTCTGTTGCATTAGTAACATTGGGAAGACCAGTCCTTAGTTAACGTAATTGCCGTGATGTTCAAATATTTTACAGGTTTTCTTGAGAAAGGAAAAAAACCCCAATCTGTTTTCTGTGGCTGCTTGTATACGTGAATGTGAGATTTTTCAAGCTATGGAGGGCTCTGCCATAATCCAGTAGGAATGTCTGTAAAAGAGTAACTCACTATTAAAGTGGGCATCTATTCAGAGAAACGACTGCAGAAATGGCATTGTGGGGTCCATGTTTATGGTTTCTCAGCAACGCTGGTTGACGTCTCCTCGGCTGCAAAATTAATGGACGTTTTTTCTCGACTTGCCAGCTCTACAAGCTTAGCCGGGGCTCCCAGCCATGCTGGGCTCCATCAGGCTCACGCATCATCAGGGCTCAAGAATCAGTGCATGGAATTCAGTTAATAGCTAATAGTGCATGAGACACAAACTAGTTCAAGGCCTGAGCTTTGTTCGCTCTGCGGAGCGCTGTAAGGTATTCAAAACTTATTTTAAGTGTTGAAGCATGCAGGTCTAGCCGTGCTTGAACCCCATGGCCAGATCTGTTGATTAGGTACCATTTCTGCATGTAATCATATCACGGGGAATGGCCAGGAGTTACAGGTGTGCCCAAGCTTTCCTTTGATTTCACTGGGATTTTTGGGTGTGCAAAGTATGGATCCTACATGGTTTATTGGCAGATAATTTACACAGGCTACTTGTTGGCTGTTATGTGCATTTCCTTTCTGCAGAGCCTGTCCTGGAGTAGTATAAACGCCATCAGATTTGTCTCTGGGAGCTTTTGAAGACAGTTTTTGGAGAGAAGGCCATCAAGCTAACGTCCTCAGTTTTGGAAAAAAACAAACCCAAATAATACATCTCTACGTTATTTTTGTGCATGGTTATCCCTAGGGCTTTAAATGGCTATAAAGTAGGGACTAAAGCCATTTAAAAGAAGTTACTAGGAAAGGACCACAGTGACCTTGGCAGTATCTAATTGCAGGCTAAACTTTCTGGGTGGGCATTCAGCACTGGATACAAAAAAAGTAAAATCTTGGCAGGAGCTGCCAGGTCTCATTATTTTCAGTAGAGCCTGACATTTCCAGTGTTTAAAAAAAAAAAAGAAGGAATAAAGTCAACAACTTCAAAGCAGTAGGGGCATATGGAAAAAAATATTTAATTTAGCAGTGATATAATTACAGTCAGAGAAATAATCAAAGTGGGATTTTTTTCAAGCTTGCTTATGGCTTCTCTTCTCTTCTCCCTTCCCCATCCCCCCCCTGCAGGAATGGGAGCTGGTGGTGCTGGGGAAGTTGAAGTGGAACCTCGCAGCCGTCACCCCGCACGATTTCATTGAACACATCCTAAGGAAACTGCCTCTACCTAAAGACAAGTTGCTTTTGATCCGGAAGCATGCACAAACGTTCATTGCCCTTTGTGCCACAGGTAGGCCGAGGTGCCCCGCGTGCGCCTGCTGCTTGCCCTCTGCTTGAAAGGGCAGACTAGTCGCCGGTGGTACAAAGGCGTTTCGCCCTCTCTGTCTTTACGTGACGTGGGAAGAGGGCCGCAAGCCACTGGGAGTGCTTGCAAAGGGCATCGTGAATCAAGTACCGAAACTGGGTATGAACAGAACTCTTGCAGTCGGGAGCTGTAGTGTGACTGCAGTCCTTCTCTTACTAATGCCTGCGGTGCTTTTGCGGTAAAGTCAGTAAGACTGGATTGGACCGTGTGATCTTCTACTTTGCCTGTTCACTAATTTTTTTAAAGGGCACAGATCGTTTGTAAGGACAGATGAGGGACAGCCAAAATGCTAGAAGCTGTTATTGGCACATTAGCCCAAAAAGCATTGGGTTAATGCATTCAGTTAACGTGGTTTGTAAATTTTTCATTAACTGGACACTGTCCAGAGAAAAGGTGAAAATTGTATTTTAACGTGTATACAACACATTACTGAAGCATAGGGAATGACAATTGAAGTAGTTACTTCTTTAAAACACTCGGATTCTTGCTCTAGCTTCACTGCGAGAAAGCAGTGAAAGTAGTCTGTTTCGTAGGGAACCATGACACTCCCCTTTTGTCGTACCTTGGCTGAACACAGTTTCTGAAGATGTAGTTGAGACTAATTGCTTCTGTAGAAGAGAGGCTTTTAATTTATACCTGTCTGCAAAGCACTGGTTTTAGTTTGGCTTTTTTTCCCCCAGTTACTTTTAAAAAACAAGTGTGCTTATTTTCGTCCAAGGGATTAACGCGTAGACCACTTCTTAGAAGCTAGACCTGGAATAGATAAACAGCACACATTGTTTTCCAGCATTGTTATCAAGTACTGTATGGCTCAGTGTTTGCATTCACTCCAGTTTGACATACCTAGTCCTTTACAACAGGAACTGCTCTGCCTGTGTGTTTATAGAGGGAAAAGGAAGACAGGGTGCAGCTTTTGAGTATGAATGTCTGCTGCTAGGCCTGCTTCTCGACATCTGAGACGTAGTGACTGCTTTTACGATGTAGGACGTTTTTTGTTAGCTCAGTCAATCGGTTTTAGAGGATCTTACATGGACTGTGTTAGGGTAATTCACTTTTTGGTTACCAAGACGGTCAAACTTTTCCTTCTTTTCCCACTGATGAGTGATCCTTTTCAGGCAAAAGACCATAGAACTGAAAAGAAATATTGCTCAAAGTCTGCAGGATCACTCTTGGTAATTCATCAGACATTTCTGGACTAATTAGCTTTTTACTTGAAATTTAATCTGTCCTGTCAGCTTTGCCTTCTTTCTTTGCCTACTCCCCTTACCTAGGATTCATTCACACAGCCCTTTGCCTCCTGATAAAGATGGTCTTTTCCGTGGATGTTTCTCTGGATCCTCACAACACCATCTGCCATCAACCTCCAACATACCTGGGTGTTCTCTTCCAAACCAGAACAATCTTGTGTTGCTTTCACCTCCTACAGTAGTGGTTTGTTTTGTTTTATCCAAGAGGACATTTTCTTGAGTGACATAGATTTCATTATGGTTTAACTTTTTGAATTCTGGTCTGTAATCCTTTGCCCTTCAAGTTTTCCATGTAACCCAACCATGGCAGGACTATGGGCCATGAAGGAGTTTCCAAAGTCCATGGCTTCTTTCAGCCCTTTCTCCGTGTATTGTTTGATGGTTGGTTCCGCGCTTTACTAGTTAATTTGCTAAGATCCAAACCAACATCTCCTCTCCAGCCCTTAGACCAGTCATGGACTTCTGTCATCTGTGCCCCCTGTGTGATCTGCTTCCCATGTTAAATGTTTCAAGTCCATGAACCAAAGTCCTTTACATAGAGTTTAAAGAAGCGACAAGCCCATAACTTAATTGGTCGTGAACGGAGCTTCTTGAATGGCAGGGCACCATGGTGCTGTTGTCTTCTCATCCCATTTTCCATAGACTGCTGTGTTGGCATTTAGTTTTGAGGAGGAACCCACGGCCTCTGGCAGTTTCAGAAGCAGAGATCTTATGGAAGACCTCTTTCCCAGATTTTTTTACCTCATTCACAGTTTACTAGCAACCTACTGCCCCCATTTGCGTTATAGAAATGTCATGTTGTTACTCCTGTATTTCCCTTTCATTGCCACTCTTCTCGGAGTCTTTCTTACCCTCCTGGGTGAAGAAAAGCCTGTTTCCATCTGACTACCTTCCAGATCCAGTTGTCATTTCCTTTTCTTGTCCTGTTTGTTGCAGAGCTCTCATCAGCCACTGTGTTTCTTCTTTCCTTTTCTCCCTCAGAGCTTCTGCTCTCCGCCAGCTTGGGCTAAGCCTTGCGTTTCGTTTCCCCATTTGCCTTCCTTCAGCAGGATGACCTCCTTTGGCATGTGGCTGCCTCTTCCCTTGCTCCCTCCATGCATGTTTTTAGCCCGGTTTTGACTCTCTACTGTTACCAGACCTGACCTCACTGGCTGACCAATGGCTTCGGTCTGGAGCACAGCAATGAATTTCTTTTTATATCCATCTCAGTGCAGCTTTCTCTGCTCTCAAGCACTTTTTTTGGTGTATCTTGCAAAATATGGCATATTTTGAACTATTTTCCTCTAGCCTGAGCTCTTCACCAGTTGCATTGTTTTTATTTCCCAGCAAAAGTGTTACACCAGAAATTCCCAAGTATTCCTTGCCTTTACAGAGCCAGCTGTGGTCTCGGTCCTACAGTACTGTGTGTCAGCAAACAGAGGGGAAGCAACCATTGACAGTTCTGGATGTTGTGCAGGATGTGTAGGATCACTTTGATACTTACCTGTTCTCCTTGCTATTTCAGTGTTACGCAAAAGGAGGTGATACTCAGTTCTCCTGTTATTCCTCTCAGTCATGTTTTATCATTTTGGCGCTCTCTCTGCTTCTCTGTCTTTATTTTGAGCCCAGTTTCTGAAACAAGCTGCATGGATATAATTCCACAGCCTCTCCCCAGTCCTTGTGGTGATTAGTGATTCACATGAGCATGACTGAAACTGGAATGTATCCCACTTTGCCCTTGGTCCCATCTGAACATACTGCTGCTGAGCAAGACAGAAGCTTATTTCCTGAATAAAGTTTTCTCTTTACCCTGCCCAGTACTCACACTGATTTTAGGAGCCGCTTCTCCACTGGAAGGGGCTGAAAGTGGCAGCTGCCTGCAGCCCATCCCTGGCTGTGCTTCCAGCACCATGGCCATGCAAACGGGGTACTGTCCTTAAGCGAGAGCTCGGTCTGTTGGCTGGGAATTGCCCATGCGTCGGCCAGCTTTCTTCAATCTGCTTTGCTCGCTGTGCAGTAAGAGTGTATAGATTGACATGCACTGGCCCAGCCTAGTCTGTCATGATGTCATTTGTTTCCTCATCTTGCTGGTGGCTCCCCCTGTAAGCTAAAATCTCCTGAATTTTAAAGGCACTAAGAGGCTGCGTGTGGACCCCTTGTCCTTACAATGTAGCTTGTCTTACTGCTTTTTCAGCTTGAGGGATCCTGTTTATCTGTGAGCCCCATAGAGATCATCCTTCTCTTCTCCCTGGTATCCCGTCACTTTGCCACTGTGACCCTACCTCTGTCTGTTCATGGCTTTGCACCTTTCGTCCCTCTTCTGTCTCTTGCACAGCGCTCCACAGTTTGTCAGTGTTTTCTCTGGGGTTGCCTGTTTACTTGTACATGGCATGCTCCAAGCTAGGGAATCGCTGCTGGAGGAGCGGGAAAGGGTTAGAGAGCTGCGTGCGGAGCCGAAGAGGTCCGACCATGCGTTATTTCCTTGACTTCAGCGTGCCCTTCATTTCTTCCGCTGTTCAGAGTCAGACGACCAGCTGCTTCCTTGTGTTACGCTCTCTTGTTGGAGGCTGTATGGGCCACTGTTTTGGCACAGGATACCCCTTTTTATCTCAGTGCTTGTGAGGGAATGGGTTTTGGGGGAGGACAGGCCGTGCGAGTCAGGCTTTCAGAAAGAGGAGCTGTGCGTCTCCGAACGCAAGCTGTAATAGGCTAATCTCAGTGAGGAGGTTTTCAGTGTTTTATTTAAGTGGCATGCAAAACTTGGAAGCAAAAAGCTTTGCAGCCTTGCAGAGACAGAAGGCAACTTTTGTAGATCCCTAGACTCAGCCCTTTGCGTGGGCTCCTCTGCGCTTCAGTCGAGTCCTGTGGCAGGTGAGATGTTCACATGATGGATACAAGGCAGCATCTCATAGACCAGTTCAAAGCGGGTGTCTGCAGAGAAGCTAAGGAAGAGGAGGAAAATGTAAGCTTGAAGTCAGTTTTGTACAGTGTGCCAAACCTCTGCCCACTGTCTGTGGGACATTAATCATCTACATTTGCAAGCTGAGAAGTCTTTTTTTTTTTTAACTTCTGGGCCAAATCCTGGGTCCTTACTCAGAAGTTCAGTGGAAGTCAATGGGAGTGTTGTCTGAGTAAAGACTGCAAGATGAGGCCCACAGCCCTAGTGATCTGGAGGGTAACCACACAGAGTGCTTTGTAACACCAAGAGGCATGGTTGGTTCTCAGGACTCCTGCTGGGCAAGTCTACTGTGGTAAGATTTACTGGGCTCTGTCCCTGCAGAGGATAAAAGTGTGATAGGAGTTTTAGCCGGGACCTGTTCTTTGCAGAGGGAAGAGAGGAAGTCCACAAAGGCTTTGTTGTGTGGATTGATTTCTTAGAAATAAAATACACGTTGCAAAGTGGCAGTGGTTGCACAGATACTTCTTGCATGACAGAAGAATAATCCCCGTGAATTTATCACCATACAAAAGAAGGCTCTTGGTTGTTGCTGGGAGAGGCAGCTCATATCAGTATATTGAGCTCTCCAGCAAAACGAAGCCACAAGCACCACGGAAGCTCCATCAGTAAGCAGGGAATATTTTGTATGAACAGACTCACTCCCAAGTTGTAGGACCCATAATATCTGGGAAGGTGATGTGGGAGGAAATGGAGAGACTTCACTGACACAAGCTGGGGTAATTCCTGTGCTGCCAGATAAGTTGGCCTCCTTCCTACCAGCTGCAAATCTGACCTATTTTTTGGTGGTTCACGCACCAACATCATCATGATCCTCGGTTAGGCTTCCTTACTGAAGGTGTAGGAAAAAATGAAATTAATAATCAGTGCAAACACTTGTTGAGAAATAGAGTTTATGATCAGCTAATCAGCATGTTGTTCTCGGTGCTCATATGCTTTACACAGACTGTTCAGCATGTTTCCTTGTTTCTACCCACTTGAATGGTTGTGCTTTAGCATTAGCATTTAGGATGCTTTAGACCCATTTTTATAAAGGCCAAATACTTTTTGCCTTACTATAGCCCCGGAACAGAATTAGATGTCTGCCCTCCTGCCTACTCAAAGAATAGAAGCAGGTCTGCATCCTGTTTTGCTTGACAGTTTTTTGTTTGGTTGTAATTGGCACTGCAGTGCCCTTTTTTGAAGGACTGAAGAGTCATCTGGTTTTGCCTCTAAAAGCAGAAATAGTTAACATGGGAAAAAATTGCTGCGGCTTGTAGAAATAAAAGAACAAGAGAAAAAAATGGCCAGTGCAGTTAAAACCAAGTGCACTTGAAAAATAAAGTAGGACACTGGCACTGGAATTGTGCTTGGATCAAAACAGACAATAATTAAATTCACTACTTACATTGTTTCCTTTAGACCTTTCTTCTAAACTTGCCTGTTAAAATACAGATCCGTGCTTGTCTTCCTAGTACTGTCTGGATGAAGTTTGAGGCTGGGTGAAGTTGGACCGTTACCTGTGTCATTTTATAAACCAATACTGATGACTGTCATGATTCTGGTCTCGGGGTGGAAGTAACATGCTTTTTTTTTTTTTTTCCTGTGAGAAGCATTACTTTCCTGAAGACAGAGGTTTCCAATACTGCATTTGCAGCTCTGAAAATAAACCTCTGTAAAATTACAGAGACAAAAACTGGCTGTTAAAAAACCCCAGCCTGCAGCCAGAGCAGCAACAAGGGTCACTGTAAGAAGGTAGAGTTCCCACCTGGCTTTGGCACACCGAGCACGTTCAGCTTGGATATTTATCAGTGCTCTTTTCCTTCCGGCAGTTTTCATTTATTGGCTGCGAGTTAGGGTTTCCCCTTGCAGGACCTCTCTGGGTTCTTGCCTCCAGTTCCCTCCTGCTTTCAACTGACTGTCAACCTTGCATTTTCCTGGCTCAGAGGTAGTAAGGTCCACTGGATCAGGAGAGAGCCAGCAAAACAGCTCGGCCACGGTGCGTGGGGTCCTACAAACTGACCATCGCTTACGTGTGCCGTGCTGGCAGAAAAGCATCCTCGGCACGTGCATACGTTCGTGCCCTGGCCGGGTGAGCGCCAGTCTGAAAGCAGGGGGCGAATTCAGGGTACCCTGAATTTGCTTGATGACTCCAGACTTGGCTGTCCTGAGGTAGCTATTGTTTCAAAGGGCACTGTTTCCTGTACTGGCTTTTTTTATTTCCAGCACTGAAGTTAGTGGGATTGTGCAAGTTTGGTCCCTTGTTTTTCAGGTGCTCTAGTAAAAGGTGATACTGAAAGGGGGATGGGATGGTTTCAAGTGTTCATTTCCTGTGAACAGAAGGTAAAACAAGTCCTGCTTTCTAAGAGCCCGTCTCTTCCTTGATGTGCTTGTGTGTTCACATCCTCATAGACTACACATTGTTGCACCACTCCTCTGACTTTTAGCGAGACCCTTTTGTGCTTTGCCATCTTTGGTACAGTCTCAAGGTGCCTGTTAACCAAGGTTGCGTGTAGGTCCGAAAGAAGGATTTAGCCTGTAGCCTTGCTTCAGATGTCCAGTAAGAAATTATTTTCTTAAAATTCCCTCTGTAATTCAGGGTTCATCATCTCCAACAAGAATTTAAACTAAAAGCATATGTTTCAATGTCAAGTCTTTTAAGTCCTCTGTCTTCCTCTTTCTATTGATTTATCTTTTTTTTTTTAAATCTCAGGGCAACCTTGTAACTGGGGACAGTTTTACCTGGGTGAAAACTGATTGAGGATGGTGGAACCTGGCTTGTTATCACGAGGGAAGTAGGGATGGAGGTTTATGATTGAAAATCATGTGTAAAAAGCTTGTGAATTTCTTGATGGAATGTAAGAGACTCACAGGGGGGTTCTGCATCCTCTCAGATAGAGTGCTTAATATTTATGCTTTCATTGCACCTTGACAAACTTTTCACGTAGTTATTGCTTTGCTTGAATATGGAAATATGTTAATTACGGCCTTTATTCCGCTGCCTGCTCTTTTCCTCAGCCTTTTCTATTCAACCCTCTAGGTGGCCCAGCACAATGTGGCTTCTTTTCTTTCAATGAGCTCTTTCCACACTAATAGGGTCCAGGGTGATGTGGAGAACCATGTGCACAAAATTGGTGCACCACCCCCCATCCCTTTGTGGGCATGTCAGGTTAAATTCATATCAGCAGGAGGGTCACTGCCATGATTTTCAATAGCGCGAGATGAGGTGATGACTTCAGACAATGGCGCCACACTCTCCAGTTGGAGACACTTGCCTCACCAGTTGCAGTAGTTAATTAATATGCTAAAAATAGAAGCCAGTGATACAAATCGCTGCCTGTTGTACAACAAAGACTGGGCATGTGTAGCTTTGATAGCCAAGTTTATGGTGCTTGTTATGGAGGGAAGTTAGTTTAGAGCTAGAGGCAATGTAAGACTTTCTGGATGCTGAGCTTTAGTCACTCTGGGCCTTTGGCCATTCGCTCGCTGTCTCATTTGCATTATGAATGACATTAAGGGAACTAACAAGGTTATTGGGCATAGAAATGTTCTCATGTGACCCCACGTGGAAGCAGACCTACAGCAGTGCTAGTTGGCAGGGGCACTGTGGCTCTTTATTCAGCTTCCTAGGAAGACAGTTTCTGGGAGTAGATATAAAATCAACCACGAGAAAACCAGCATTGGGATAATGTGAATGTCCTGATGGAAGCCCCTAGCAGGCAAGGAAGTTCAGAGGGAAGGCTGGAGCTGTGTCCTTGCTGTTACTGGGTGATGCTAAGTGTTGGGTGCAAGACACGTGAGCTCCCTGTCGCTTGGAGTTCCCCACCTGCCGCTTGGGGCTGGGTGAAAGTGCTCACTGGGGGCTCAGTGACCATGCATGAGAGTGTGGGTCCATCCAGGCCACCAAGTAGGTCCGGTTCTGCCTGCTGCTGGCTCAAATTATGGGTGGGAGGACGTGGGTTTTGATTCTCGCCCACTGCATCATAGCTTCCACAGGGACTGTCCAAACACAGACAGAGTTTGAGGTTTCGTATCATCTTTTTACTACACGTTCCCTGAAACTCAGGACAAGGAGTGGTAAATTATGGAAGGTCCATTGCCACCTGTAGTTCCCATGCATGCCAAGGAGATGGTTTGCTAAGTCCAAAGATGTAAATGTGGGAGTCTCGTCCCAACTTAGGGCCATGTTGGCCAAGTGCAGCCTTATTCACGCCATTGCAAGCACACGGGATTCGCAAACCCAAGCAAATGCAGTGTGTGCAAGAGGAGAAGCAGACCTGTGGTCTTCTTTAATTTGTCCCTTTTCTAAAGAAATTAGTGGGATTGCTGATGAATCACTCTATGTAGATGACAGCAGATTTGGGGAACACTAGGTCTCTTCCTTAAATGTTTGAACATTCTGAAATGTTACAGTCATTTGTTACTTGCTCTGTGGACAAGGAAGAGGCTCTGGACAGTCACATGAGCCCATAAACATTTGCAGCCTTTATAAAAACCTCTTGTTATCTGAGTCCTTTAACCATTCCTGCTCTTCATACCGGACTGTGTAAACTGGTGGCCCAGCGACCATACTTCTTCCATGGAGCCACTAGCTACCAGATGACCCACAGGAACTGCAAGTCATCCAGAGCTGAGTCCTGGGACCCCCCATCAGTAGCAATGAGTAAGAAGAGAGGCAAAACAGTGTAAAATGAGGGTGATTTTGAGGGCTTAAAATCTCACTGTATTTATGGCCTGCTCTCAAGGTCTGGTGCGACAGTAAGGGCAAGCAGAGGCTGAGGCATGGGGATAGAGCAGGCGCGGTGGGGAGTACACATGCTATGCATCAGGTAGCCTTAGCTTTTTTCCCTGGTCATCCATTTACGGGCCGGATGGGGCTAGCCCTTGCATGCATGTGCATAAATCCACGTGAGGTAAACGTGAAAGCGATTTTGATCATGAAAGTGTAATTCCTGTTCCCTTGGCATGTGCCGAGATCAGCATCCTCGGGGCTGTGTCCTGCACTGAGAAGTAGGAATCGGGCCTCTCCTGTTGACTCACTTGTGGGGGGAATATAACTTCATTTCCGAGATCATCAGCTTTCCTGTGTACAGTGAGTTCTTACTGTTGTAATCGTGCATAATTATTATTTTTATAATAATGGCAGTCCGTGTGCATTGGGAATTTACTCCTCCAGAAATGTGTGTCAGTGTGATGTCTGCTGAGCTCCCCCGGTAGGAAGGACAGTGGACTTCAGCAGCATACAGTGGTGAGCTTGCAGGTGGTCACCTTCTGGTGGCTTTGTGGGACAGTTAAATCTGTGTCAGGGTTTCAGCTCCTCCTCTTCTCTCCCCACTTCTAACAACCCTCCTCCAGTCTGACTGGATGAATGTTGTGACCTGAGTCCCATTCTTACCTGACTGCTTCGTTCCTCATGGGTCCCAGGGATATATTCCAGCCCAGAGAAGAGCATGCCATCCCCACAGAGATTCCAGTGTCTTCCAGCTCAGAGTCTGGGAAGCTGAGAACAACTCTCCATGTGTCTAAAACTTGAGCAGTTATGTAGACATCAACAGGGTTACAGAGTTTATGCGAGTTGAAGGGAGGACCTGGTATCTGCCCTTAACAGAAGGGCAGTTTTCTGCGACAAATTGTTTCTATAAATAGGCTGAATATATTGATTGTGGTTTATTTCATATTAAGTATTATTTGGGTTTCTTCTCCTCCCCCCCCCCCCCAACTGAAAACTGGCAGAGAAGGGTTTGTTAATGCGTTACTGCTGAACCAAAGAGCTTGCAAACCAAGTTTCACTTTCTGAAGACAGCAGTAACCTCCTGGAAGTGATATCCAGTAAGACATGCCGATAAGCCAGTGCCTGTGGCAGTGTCATAAACCATAATTGCCTTATAAACATCACAAGACCGTTTAGTTTTATTTTCTCTCTGGATCTCCACAGATGTGTGAGAAGAAGTTTTGAAATGTATTTTCAGCTTGTTAAAGGAATAGCAGTAATGACAAATGTGATCTTTGTTGGTTTTCTTTGATTACGTAGCTATGGGCTGTAAGTGTTCTCACTTCCTAATTGCAAAGGTGGTAAGGATGAATCGTTAATTAAAATCTCTTTCCCGGACAGGTCTTTAAATGCTTGAGTTAATTAAGTCTTTAAAAATTGACGTGACTAAAAATCTCAGTTTTGTCTCCTTTGTGATGCCTTATTCCAATCAGTTTTCCAGTTATACAGAGAGCTCTAATGTGACGGAGACCCAAATTTCTGACATAAAGAAAGACTCCTTCTTCTCTTTCCTTTTCTTCAAAACTAAGGAAAGACTATTAAAAATTGTCCAGGTTTACTTTATGCATCAGTGAGAATAAAAGACCGAACCACATTTCCATTTTAATTTGCAGATCTGTTACCCCTCCTTTGACTGCTTGTGATGAGCAGTGTGACTAATGAGCTCCACTGGACCAAAAAGAGTGGCACTTTTCCCTTTCTTCTACTTCCCCATTTTTTATTCTTGGGTGTGGTTTTTTTATGTTGCTTGCCTCTGATGTTTTGCAGCTTTTCTGGTCTGGGCTTGGACTAATTCCCAGGTCTGTTCTTGCAGATTTTAACTTTGCCATGTACCCACCATCAATGATAGCAACTGGAAGTGTGGGAGCAGCCATCTGTGGCCTTCAGCTCGATGATGGGGACAGCCTCACAGACCTCCTGGCCAAGATCACAAACACAGATGTGGTGAGTGTCCCGCATTCATCTTCTCCTTTCACTTCTGAGAGTGTGGTGGAGAACCAGGCCATCAATCTGGGCCTGATGCTCAAGGCCCAGTGGAGCAAAGGAGCAGGGAGCTCCTGGGGCGAGCAGGGGGCAGGCATGGATCTGACACCTTGGTTGCAGTGCTTTGGATGTCCAAAGCTCCTTGGCCTCCCAAATCAATTTTCATTCATGTTTTGTTCAGCAGCTTGGTGGTGAGAGCCTGCTTCACCTGTTTTGGCTCTTGGTCAGGCTTGCCATAGGGGAGAGCCACCTTGGGTACCATCCCGGTGGCTGCGGCAAGCAGGCAGACAGCGTCCCTTAGGGCATAATGTAAACCACTATGTGTGCCAGTCCTGTGTTAGCAACCGTGAAACTGCTATTCTGGCTCTCACTGAGGTATCATCTAAAAATCCTTGACCTGAAGGAAGTGAATAATGAGCTAATACTCCAGCACGGGCACAGGGTGAGGCGGGTGCAAGCGGGGCTGTCTGGGTTTCTGTCTGTAACTTCACAAAGCCCGCCCCATGAAGGGCATTTCTCGGCTTGTTAGAAAGTCCCATCGTCAGTCAAAGAGGTGAATCTGATGGCAGTTCAGTGGTGCTCAAGCTCACTCCAAAGTGAGTTTGCTGGTCTGGGGTCAGCTTCTAGTGGGGATATCAGAAAAACCCAAAGCTGGCAGTCTCAGCAGAAAGCTCTGCAGAAAGCTCTGAGAACTGAAAGGAGCATTCAGGGTGCCTTTCCCAAGCAGTGATGCCTCTGCTGCTGTGCCCCCATGTCTGTGAGACACTGCAGGACAGGTTACACTCCTGCGAATCCAAACCGCTTGGCCTGTGGATAAACAGGAGTTCATCTCGTGCAAAGGTGATGTGTTTTGCTGTGATGAAATTCACTTAAAAGGAATAGAAATGAGTGAGGCTTTCTGAAATGCAGGCCACTAATAAGATAATGCATTTTTTACCATAGAAGAATCAGTGTTCAATGTGTTGTCCTTAACACATGCTACTATAAATATTTTTATTGCTTTTACTTCACAGAGTCAATACACTGCAATTATTAGATCTGTGGTATCATTATCAAAAGAAGGTCTGCTTTTTTGAAGAAATGTTCTACATTTCGGTTAAAAAGAAATAGTCCAGTTTTACAAAAAGGGAAGAATTTCACTATTTTTTCCTTTCAATCAGATTGAGCCTAATTTTAAAGTGCAGTTCTGGGGCTTCTCATTCCTTTTGATTGGAACTGGGTTTTGCACAGAGAACAGGACATTTCCAATTTGGAATGCTTACAGTGTAAATCATCTTCATAGAATCACAGAACGGTTTGGGTTGGAAGGGACCTTAAAGATCATCTAGTTCCAACCCCCCTGCCATGGGCAGGGACACCTTCCACTGTCCCAGGTTGCTCAAAGCCCCATCCAGCCTGGCCTTGAAAACAGCCAGGGATGGGGCAGCCACAGCTGCCCTGGGCAACCTGTTCCAGTGCCTCACCACACTCCCAGTGTAGAATTTATTCCTTGCATCTCATCTAAATCTCATCTAAATCCACCTTCTTTCAGTTTAAAACCATTACCCCTTGTTCTATCACTACACGCCCTTGTAAAAAGTCTTCATAGCAGAGGTGCTCCAGCCCTCTGAGCATCTTCGTGGCCTCATCTGGACTCGCTCCAATGCGTCAATATCCTTCTGATGTTGAGGACCCCAGAGCTGGATGCAGAACTGCAGGTGGGGTCTCACAAGAGCAGAGTAGAGGGGGAGAATCCCCTCCCTCGCCCTGCTGGCCATGCTGCTCTGGATCCAGCCCAGGACACGGTTGGCTTTCTGGGCTGCCAGCGCACACGGCTGGTTCATGTCCAGCTTTTCACCCCCCAGTACCCCCAAGTCCTTCTCCTCAGGGCTGCTCTAGATCCATTCTCCTCCCAGCCTGTCCTTGTGCTTGGGATTGCCCCGACCCAGGTGCAGGACTTTGCCCTTGGCCTTGTTGAACTCCATGAGGTTGACACAGGCCCACCTCTCCCGCCTGTCCAGGTCCCTCTGGATGGCAAAATCAAGTAGCTGTAGAAATTAATTCAGTGTAAATGGAAGTTTTACACAGGTAATTGCTCCTTCGTGTCTTTTTCATAAGTATGGAGAAACAGAGTGGTGATACATCACAGTAAGCAACAAGAAGAGGCAATAAGAATTCTGTGTAACAATTCAGACTGTGTGGCCTGGTGCAAGTCATACAAAAAGCTCATTTGTACATTAAGGCTTGATATGTCTATTAAGTTTACTTAATTTATGTGCATAACGGGAATTATCCATGATTGGTACTGATAGTGGCAGTTATTGCCTGAATTAAGTTTTCTCCTTGGATATCTATCTATCTGATTGGATGTAAAATGATAAGTTTGGATGCTGCATCCAGCAGATATCCAGAGGATTCTTAAGATGAGTGGGCAGATGTGAGAGGGACATTAGAAAATGGGGCAGAGGAAGATGAGGGTTTATGGAGAGACTAACATCTTGATCAGGCAAGGCTTCGAATATCCACAAAATAAGGAAAACAGTTGGTGCTAGACACTAAGGACTTCTTGCATAACTCCATGTCTTAACTCCATCGAGTGTCTGAAAGGCTGGTGCCCCTCTGCTGTGATTTCTTTGACAATGCCATGTGAAGTTGTTGATGGTCAGCTGCTGCTTACTTTCATGGTTGTTGTTGCTGATGTATGTCACAGAACTGCTTATACCCTTGTCTTTCAAATCCCATCCTGTAACAGATCCAGATTAAAGAAGTGGGGAAGGACCACTTAATGTTTTTTTGAAGTTGGGGAGCCAGAGGGGCTTTCTTGGTTTCTAAGCCTGATCAGTTCACTGATGTATTTCCAAGAACAGCCAAACAGCTGAGAGAGCTGTGCAGTGGCACAGGGCAGGGCCATGGGGGAAGGTGAGGAAGAGAGGAGTATCTGTAACCATCGTCTGTGAGGTGCGTGTACTACAGCTATGGAAATCACAGCCTGGTGGACCATCTTGGTAGTCCTCAGGGCAAGCATAATGATGAGAGCGAGGGAATGACAGTGTGGAGTGAGGAATGGGAACACAAATAGCCCTTACGGTGGCAGAGGAGGGACAAGGAGGCTTTCAGGGTTCAAGAGGGAGCAATTGGAAAGTTTAGGGTGAGTCTTCACAAGGTCAGCGCCTGCTTCTGCAGCTGTGAAGCAGAACGGAGCACATCACTGCCTGCAGAAATCCCTGGGTAGTCCTTTGGAAATCCTTTTTGAGGACAGAAGCAAGTGATGCTCGGGTACCACCAAAATTCAGACGCAGAGCAAGTACCCTCAGTAGAGCTCGTTGCTTTGTTCCTGTGCCATCTGACTAACGATGCAGTCTTCCATCACCAGAGCATGTTCCCCATACCGCTGAGCTCCAGATAAACTGATACTGTTTCCACAGTATTTTAGCACTTGTTGGAAAGGAGATGCCAAGTTAGTCCTTACTAATGTACTTGTATTCGATCTGTTTGGTCAATTCTGATTGACCACTGAGTAGCTGGGTTCTGTCTTTTGTGAGATGCCAGAGAGTTGTTCAGGGTAGTTCTTCATCTTCACTAAGAGTTTTCCTATGCAGTCACAAGGATCTTTTCCCTCCTGACTCTTTTTCAGCAAGGACAGGCTTGTGTTGCAGTGACAGCGTGGTGCTGACAATAGCCAGCTCTTAGGTGAGGGCAGGCAAGCTCAACACGTGAGCCACGAGGGCTGTCTTACTGGGACCTAGCAAGATACTTAACTGTGCCTCAGCTCCCTACTCACAAGGAAGAGCGTTTCCCTCCTTCGCCCATCATTTTTGCCAGCAAAGAGGTTTTGAGCATCCCTTCGTGGTGCAGCCCTTGTAGTTCATGGAGCCATGTTCAGAAGGTCCCGCAAGGCTAGATGCAGCTGCCTGCTTGCATAGCTGCTCCTCACAGCGGGGGTTATGCCCACGGGTTTTCCTCCAGCACCTCTCTATGTGTTTCTTTCTGGTTGCTGGTAGGTGCCTTGCTGTTTCACCTGTGAAGCTCTGCTTGAATTGGGATCCCAGCTGACCCTTCCCATGCTCAGTGTGCACCCTGGGCGTGTTTGTGAAGGCTTGTAGGGACAGAATAAAAGTCACAGTAAGGTGTCGTCATTGTGGATTTTTCTTTCTCCTTGGTCTAGTGGAGCCATGTGAATTGACCTTCAGAGAATGTTGCGAGCATGTGATCACGTTTGAGGGGAAATACAGGGCTTTTTGCTCTCTGGGGATTTTTTTCTGGATCCTCTGCATTTGCTATGTATTGATATACACTTAAAGCTCATGTTCTTTATGACAGGAGATGCCTGAAACTTTCTCAGGTATCCCAACACCTCTTAATACAAGCCCCTTTTGCAGCATCTTGCGGATTGGACAAACTTTATCCCTCACGCTGAATTTTTCTGTCCTGATTGTTTCAGCCTGAAGGAAAATACCTGCCAAAACAGCTTAATAGTTCTTAAATGGTTAGAAGAAAAAAATATGTTGCTTTTTGCATTGAAAATTTCTTTACACCTTGTCTTCGAAATTTTGCAGATTTTTTTTGTCAGAAATGTGCTTTTTGCCATCCTGGTGCAAATCTTCCCAAGTTTGGCTGAGTTTATATGCCTTTGCCGGGGCGGGGGGAGGAAATCAGTCTTCCCAAGTAACAACTCTCTACATTTTCATGGTCACATCCTCTCCAGGAGTCTGTTGGCACTAGGTAGAGACAAGCTTTCTTTCCTTCGCTCCTGGTCTCAGCCCACTGTAGCACAGGCCGCTGAGGAGAGTCTCGCTTGGCCCCCAAGTCACAACACACTCGGGACAAAAGGAGCTTCTGGATAATGTAATCACGAAAAAAATTAAGTCTTTGCAGAAGTTAGAGGTGCTGTCATTTTTTCAAGATGTTTCCACTGTTGTGGCAGAGGTGGCCTTAACTCAGAGTCTGTCTCCTGCAAGCTTTGTAGTCTCAGCTTGACCAGAAGTGGCCAGAATTTTTAATTTAGGCAAAACAGTATATTTTTCATTAGCCAGCTGTTTGGAAATGGGAGAAATATTTTGGTAGATAGATACTTTTGGGTTGGCAACAGGGCCAGGACAGGAACATTTCATCCCACGTGTTAAAGCTTGAGAGAGAGATAAGCAACTGAAAACATTGTCTTAGCGAAGTAATAGACAGTCTTAGCAATCTGTAGTAATATCAGCCTCATCTGTAAAATGTATTGTTGGAAAAAAGGTATTGGCTAGATTGTGTAAGAGTTAGCCCAAGGCTGTGTTAATGAAGAGTAAAGACTATTGTAATACATTTTACTCTGGGACTTAATTGGGACTTAAGTTGAATGAACAGCTTCAGTTCTCTCACTTCCTAATTTCTGATGCCTGAGAGCTGTTCCCTGCAGCGACACAATTAATTCATCATCACTGTTTGAATGATTTTGTTTTCAAAGGGGAGGTTAGGGAAGAGGAAGAAAGGAGAGCCCCTTAGGCTTCAGGAGCATTGTGTAGTGGAAAAGCGAGGTAGCTCACAGAAATTACAGTTCTTCAGAGGGAAAACTTTTTGCCCCTCCCCGTGCCTCCTGATAGCCTACAGAAAATGGCAGAGAGCTTGGGGGGGAGTTCTTCCCAGCTGGAGTGTCCCAGGGGCTTCTGCTTCCTTACTTTTTTTTGGTGTGTGTATGATTGCTTAGCGTGGAAACAGATGATGAGACTTTTTCATTGGCTTTCCCAAAAATATCACCATCTGAGGTGAAACATGAGAAATCTCAGCTTCAAGGTTTCAAGCATATGAAAACAGAGAATGATGATGAAATCCTGATGCAAATTAGCTGCAGTGAGCTTTTCTGAACTTTTTCTGGTTTATAACGATAATTGGAGGGTGCTGTTTGCTAGAAAATAGCAGCATCAACCAAGAGACTGAAGTCAGTAGAGTTATTTTACCTTTACGCTGGTGTAACAGACTGGACTCCAAACCATTTAGTGCTAGAATGTATTTAATGGAAGTTTCATTAAGAGTTAGACCAAAACCATGTTATTAATAAACATTTAATTTAGAATCCAGCTGTTGGGTAAGCAAACAACCAACACACGAGTGTTTTTTTCAAAAACACATTTGTGTCAGCTATCATTGTGTGAATCCAAAGCAGCGCTCCAAACTTTAGAAGAGATAGTACAGTGTCATTCTAGGGATAGCAGTTATTTCTGAGAAATAGCTGCCCTGGGCCATTTGGTGAAGGTTGAATCACAGCACGAAGAGACAGTGACAATGAGGCCATCGAAACCTCTGTTTCATTACTCCTTCCACCTACCACGGTAAACACCAGGCAGCTACTCTTGGAGAAGCTGAGAAGCTCAGCAGCCTTATGGGTGGTGAAAGTAGCTCTGCATGGTATATCTGAAGTGCCTTTTCTGATCATTATTGCCCCAAAGAGTCGATAAGAGCTAGTCCTACAATGCTTCACACTGCTCTGCAGGATGGGGCTTGTATGTTGGGATCTGTTTTGCAGAAAAAGAGTGGGAATGTTTCCTTTGCTGTTTCTTGAGAGGAGGGTCTGGTGGGCAAAGAGTTAACAGTCCTACTCACAGGAAGCCGCTGACTCTCGGTGGGTCATCGAAATGGAAAAATAAACAACTCAGGAAGTCAGGAATTTCCATAGCATCCCAGACCAGCCCTCCAGTGCACACAGTATCCTGTCCCCAGTGGAGCCAGATGCTTCAGAGGAGGATACAGGCATCCCTGCTGCGTACAATTACGGGATATGAGGAAGGATAGCTGAACGGGTAGGGCACATTTTAAGACCTTGCGATCAGTATTCTGTTTTACCACAGACCTGTTTTGGGCAAATCTCTCTCCTCACCTGCTGGAAGAGCAGCCATCAGTTCAGTCTGTCAGCTGGCTAGCCATGTGTCTGGAAACAGCCTCTCTGGCCATTCCTGGGAGCATTCTCATAAATCATGTGCGGGCCATACATGCCCTGACCTGGTTACTGCTTGCATGTCCCTTGAGACTGTCCTGCACCCTTCCATTCTTTGGTGCGCCAGATCTCCTTGTGGAGGAGAAATACATTAAGGTTTTTGAGAAGCTAAAAAAGCTGCTGTAGGGGTAGGCAGATGAGGTGTGTACCTGTTAGAAAGCACCTTGGACCAGAATTTTGTAGGCCAAAGTCAGTGAGAATTAGGCACACAACTAAGTTTTAAAGATAACCCTACTTTGAGCAGAAGGTTGCCTTACTGACCTCCAGAGGTTCCTTCCAACCTCCTGCTGTGAGGCAGAGTGCACTGAAACATACAATTATCTCTTATTAGAAGTGCAGTCAGGCTTACATCATTGACAAAGGCTGGCAAGGTTAGAACCCAAATTAAGCTGGTTATTAGCTGTTGGTGTAATAAACTGTGTAGCACCACAGTTGCCAGAAGGGCTGGCCAGGTTCACTCTGTGTGATCATGAGGGTTATACGCACACATAAAGAACATCTTCTTCCTGGAGCCCAGAACTCAAGGTTGCATCTGGATGACAAAAGGAGTTGTCTTCCTCAGCATCAGCAGCAGGAGAAGGGTTTTCATGAGTCAAGATGTAGGTTTGTACACAGGCACAAGTCCTTTTTGCAAGTCTGTTCCCAGATGGGAACTGGTGTGTACTGAGCCGTTTTGAAAATCCAAAGCATATTTGAGGTCCTAGTTAGGAAGAAAAAAGGAACCAGGCTTTTCTTAAAGTCTTATCGAAACAGCTGGCTGTGAGCCCTGGAAAACATGGACTCAGGCTGTTTTGAAGATTGGATCCATAATAAATGGCATTTAAAATATCTCCACTTAAATGTGCTACAAATGTCAGTGCTGGGATTTTTTTTCCTCTGAGGTCTGAAAAGTCCCTTCATAAAGATCCCTGAAAATTTCTACACAGAAATGACATTCAGAACCATCACACTCAGTTTCTGTTGAGCTGCAGTATAAAATCATGTAAATCTGTCCTGAATGGATAGCATTTGAACATTATCCCTGCAGCACATACTCCATTTATACCCTCCTTTGTAGTGTTTAGGGCCTGTGGTTTTGGAACCAAGTAACAGGACTGGCTGTATCTTATCCTGCCTTATTTGTTGCAGACCGCATTCTGTATGCAAGGAAACAACAGACAAAATAGGCTCCAAAAAGGAAGAATGAGATAGTTTCCTAAGTTGTCTTTGCCTGAGTTGGCAGCTGCTCAGCTTCATTCAGCTTTTTGTTCCCCAGTGAGTGCTGTGCGTGTGTAGCAACAATGGGGTGATGCAGTTACACCGCGGGCTCATGGCGGAGTTCCGTCAGATCCATTCATAAATACAGCCTTGTCCGGCGCGCCGAGGAAGCCAGGCCCCCCGAGGAACCGGCTCCGCAGCCCAGGCATCGCTGCTGCTCACAGGCCAGCGATAGATGGTCTGGTCAGAGACTTGCCCCCGACCTCCGGAGGGGAATCCTCCCCTGTTCATACAGCTTTGTGTAATACAGGTGGGTTGTCACAGCTTTTTTAAAACCCCCTTTTTCAGTATTACCAGTTCAGCAGGGTAAATTCACAGCTTTTCACAGTTGCAAAGTATACCTGATAGACAGAGATGATCAACTTGAAATCCCAAGTCACATTCCATAGGGAGTATAATTTCAAGCCTGGCATCTGCCCCTTGGTCACCCTGCCAGTGTTTTGGCCTTACTCTCACTTTTTCCAGTTCTGAAAACATTGTTCTCTCCCGTTGCTATGAGAAATACCCACGCGAGCAACAGGAAACCAATAAACAGGCTGTTGAAGCGAACAGTGGAACTGAATCTAGAAAGTACACTGTTGAGAGGGCTGAAAAGACCGAAAATTTGCAGAGAAAAATGATGTGCTATATTTCAGATGCTTAGTGTTAGTCATCTTATAATGTTGCATTATTACAGTAATGTAACAATAGCAACTGGAGAAATTCTGGCTTACTGTGATTTTAATTTCTTTTTTTTTAAGTGAGATGATATCCTCATTAGACTGCATGAAATGCCGTTTGGAACAGCGAATCACTATTTTTTGTGCTTGCAGATGGAAAAACAGAGACACAGGCACTTATCTATGTTATATAGCTGTTTGTTACAGTAGCAAAATCAGACACGTTTAGGAGGGAAAATATTTCATGTTTTTCAACTGCGGTCATTAGATGTGAGATCACCGATATACAGTAAATGTAGTAAATGGGCACGATAGTCCCACGGCAGCATTTCAGGCTCTTGTTTTGTACATCGGCAAGCTAAAGGCCACTGCTCAGCACACAAAGGCCCCACTTTGGGAAGGAATCCCTGTTTACGTCAACAATGAAGCATGTGCTTTGGAGGGGTTTGAATTGGGGCCTACATGTGAACCAGCGGAGGAATCCAGCATTCTTTTGTATTTAGGAGTACAAATGACATATTCCATGCTGGAATTTATGTAAATCCCACCTCCTTAATGCATGTCTGGTTGCTTCTTTCTTTGATTATCCAAGCAATGCATACATTACCTGGGAACAGTATTGTCACTTCAGATATCTCCATCGTCCTTTCCATTTATCTTACCAGACCCTGCAGCTAAAAAAAGTCCTTTCCTGGTTTCTCATTTGCAAGTAGTTTTAAGAAGGAGGAAGAGATCTTTATGGCAGTCATCAGGGTTGTTAGCAGTTATCTGTGAAGTAATTAATGTATATGTGGAAAACCACCCACCCTGTAACACAAAAATGCCGTAAGGCTTTTGAAGCATTCTCAGCTTTGGGACTTCAGGCACACAGCAAAGTACCCAGGGTTTGGATCCAGGCTCCTGAATCTGGTCAGGAAATGCAGGAGCATCAAGAAGTACCCGGTAGAGTTACAGCTTGGTATTTTGCATTGTTTGTATGCATATATATATAGCAACAGCCCTACTGTTACTCTTCTGCTGCTGGTTGTAAAGGAGAGTAGGGTTGTGGTTTGGCTTGTGAAAGCCCTAGAGAAACGACCCACTCAGTCGCTTAGCGTGATTGCCCTCAGCCTTGTCGTTGCAAAGGATTTCATTGCCGTTGGCCTGGGCTTGGTGCAGCTTGGTCTCTGGCAACGACGTCAGGCATGCTGATCCCTGCCGACCTCCCTGGGGTTACCAAGCCAAGCTCTTGGCAGCTGGATGTCTGTACGTCCCAGGTAGGGCTCTGAGACACAATGTCACTTCCCTTCAGTCTGTTCTCACTGGTCTGATCAAAGCTTTTTTAACTGGCTCAGGTTGCTGCTGGTACTCACTTTATGTATTCTGTGGTTGCTGATGCACCACACCATAAAGCTACTAAGATCTTGTCAAGGGTTAAGCAATATTTAAATTTGTCAGAATTAAAATGGAACCTTGTTAAACAGTAGTTTTGCAGTCTTTGGTTTCTACCTTAAATGCTGCCATAATGCATTTTCTCTGGACACTGGTATTCCCAAACGAGTGCCACCTTGGATGGGCAAAGGCTGGGTGGCTGCAAGGTTCAGGCCAGTTTTCGTGTACCCATTGCAAGGCTTGCTGGGGAAAGCTTTCTTATTTCATCTCCCAGCTGAGACCAAAGCTGAGATGCAGCAGGGGAATCTGAGATTCATGATACAAAAAGCGCTGTGTCCTGAGGCACCGTGGAAGAGACCAAAGCTAAGTTCATCGCTTTTGCATGGCATGCCTTCCTTCCATGCGTTCCGGAGTCAATGCACTCCGTTCTGGAGTCCGTGAGTGACAAAGCTGTGGTGGTTGCTGGCACAAGGACTGCATGGTCTGGCAGACCTGGGTGTTACGTGACCAGTGTGGATCCAGGAGAGTGCTGTTGTTTCTCAGCCCTGCCTGGCTGTGAAATGAATCTAGTGGTTTAAATCTGGTTTAGAGTGGTTGTCATCATGGGAGTACGTGCAGTAATTACACAGCCGCAGTTCCCCTATAGTCACAGAAGCTCTGGATTGATTTGAAATGGAGAAAGAGACAAAAGATGTGTGGCTGAAATAGTTTACCTTCTTGTGATAAACTCCACTGTCGGCATTTGAGAGGAGTGATCTTCTTTGTGGAGAAGTTGGTGTATTGCTACTCAGTTGCTGCAGGATCTGATGCAGAGACAATTGTCATCTGGAAGGGACCATATGTCAGCTTCAGTTTTGATGGGTTGCCAAGGAAGACTTGAAAATGTCTGGATAAAGTCTATGGCAAAACCCAAACTCAGTTACTAGAATAGGTATAAAATGTCTTTTCAATACCCTCCTTTTTTTTTTTTTTTTTTTTTAATCAGTCCAGTTGTAGTCCTGCAAGGAGAGGATGTCTCCATAAAGCTAGGGAGACAGGCTGTGTGGGTCACAATGAGGTAGTCAGAGCAGCAAACATCGAATCACAGAATGGTTTGGGTTGGAAGGGACCTTAAAGATCATCTAGTTCCAACCCCCCTGCCATGGGCAGGGACACCCTCCACCAGACCAGGTTGCTCCAAGCCTCATCCAGCCTGGCCTTGGACACTTCCAGGGATGGGGCATCCACAGCTTCTCTGGGCAACCTGTCCCAGTGCCTCCCCACCCTCTCCGGGAAGAATTTCTTCCTGATATCCAATCTAAATCTCCCCTCTTTCCATTTAAACCTGTTACCCCTTGTCCTGTCACCACAGGCTCTTGTAAACAGTCCCCCCTCCAGCTTCCTTGTACCCCCTTCAGGTACTGGAAGGTGCTATAAAGCGTCCCCAGAGCCTACTCTTTTCCAGGCTGAAGAAGCCCAGTTCTCTCAGCCTTTCTTCATTGGAGAGGTGCTCCAGCCCTCTGAGCATAGTGATGACTGATGGAAAGCGAGAGCCTCTTGGTTGAGTGGGACACTTCCCCTTAATAGCTTGCCAATGACATTTTCATAACAGCATTATCAACATCAGTTTAAATCTGGAAGCTGGGGGGCAGTGTAGGGCATATATGTTATAGGGGTGTTGAAAAGTCCAAGAAAATGAATTGGGTATAATACTGTGCAGGATGTTTCCTAGTGCTGGTGCTTTCTTTCAAGATTGTCATGCATGGAAATTGCAATCCTCAATTAAAATTGACTTCAGTAAATAGATCCTGCCATAGTACTGCTGGTTCTTCCTTACAGTCGTTTTCACTGCCACCATTTCCATCACAGCCACAAGGGTAGTCCTCATTGGACACACAAAAAGCATTGCTTTCCCTTCAGATGCATTTCAAGTGTGCCAGTAAAAATCACCAAGGGTTGAAAAAGTTTCGGCGGGGGGGGGGGAAACACAACCAAAAGTTAATTGCCTTTTTAGTTCTGTACATGCTGAAGTAAAAATAAAACTATGGAATGGAAAGTACCTGAACTATTTTAATCATTAAAACTACTAGACCATACAGAAGAATGGGGAAGTTGATCCATATGACACACACTTAAAGAACTTTTTTTATGAAAACAACAAAGGCAACCCTACAGTATTCTGAAGGAATGGCCCAGTCGCTGTATTGCAAAGTACAGCGCTATTACTTCAGTGCATTGCAGTATTCTTTCAAGGAAGATTTGCTGAAAATACTGCAATTTATTTTATTTTCTTCGGTATGTTTTTTAAGGCTTTCATTTTCTCTTGTCAGTGCTATCTAGAGCTTGCAAAATGAAAGTCCACCAGTACAACAAGTACATTTGCATTATGTTTTAAAGAATTCAGAGGTACGTTATTTTAAGTTCAAAATGTAAGCGTAGTCTAGAGCTAACATGGCAGAAAAAATAAGTCAGTGTCCTGTGGATCCCAATATGAAACAAAATCCATGCAAACTGTGACAGTTCCACTCTGAGCCCCCTCACTGGTTTTGTATACAAAATGAAGACATGAGAAATGCCCTATTTCTCTATAAAATTACCTAGAGATTTTAGTGTTTTCATACATCGAAGTGTCATACTGACCACCAGAAGCTTTCATAATAACAGTGTAAACGAACACATAGAAGGGTGTTTAGAAACAGACAAGCTTGGCTCTAAATGCTCAGGCCTTATGTTCTGTGTGTCCCCACCCTTCCTTCCCCAAGCCTGGCTGCGAGGAAGTTGCCTCATTAAGCTCTCCAGCCTGAAACTGCTTGTAAAGTCTGGCTTATTTTCAAGAGGAGATACTATTTTAAAGTTGTGCACCACTGTGCTTTAAAAGAAGAGATTCTTATACCAAAAAAAGTTTAAGATGAGTAAAGAGTCTGTTACAAGCATCTCCGAGCTGCTGCCCTTGCTCGTTCTTCCACTGGAAAACGCCTTGACCGCTGAAGTGACTTGTTGCCGTTGCCCTCTCACAAACAGGTGGATGCTTACAATGGACCTAAAACCCACCCAAGCTAGTAACAGGATTTTCTTTGTCTGAGTTTGTGATAGTTTTGGCAGCCAGGTACTTCAGAAGGAAAGCTGAAGGATTTGTCCAGCTCCCATCATTAAACAAGCAGTTCCTGTATTAGGAAAACACTAAGCCCCCAGTAATACAGGAGCAAGCCCAAGCTGTAAAAAATGTTTACCTGGTTAAACAAAATTACCTATTTTTACCTTAAAAAAAATAGCTTTGCCAGCAGCAGCAGTAACGTGGTGACAGACAGAGAAGCCCTTTTCCTCACCTTTTGCTAAAAGGAAAGGAAGAACCCCATGAGGTGAGGCATGCTAAAATCTTGCTTCTCTGTCCCAGATCTCATCACCAGAAAATCCACTGTGCTCATGTTTTATTGCATCTTCAAAGGCATTTGCCTCCGTCTTTCACTTCTGAGGTCCCCAGCCGACGGGAGCACAAGTGGGGATGGGCAGCTGCCTGGTGCTCTGCCTGACAGGCAGCTCTGAGAGGTCTGCGTTTAGGTGTACCCTCCTCCATCAAACCCCGGCTGTAATGAAGCTGAGGCATGAACCATGTGCTTGGTAACTCCGCGGGTGTTCTATTAACCTCTGGCAGAGTTGCTACTTGAGGGGTTTTGCAGTGTGGGGCGCTGGGAAAGGCAGTGGGCGCTGGTGTGGGGTGGAGACAGGGGTGCAGCCCGGTGTGGGTCCACCCAGGGCCACAGCACAGGCGCTGGGATGAGCTGGTGTCCTGTCTCGGGGCAGGGCAAGCAGTGAGCAGGCACACCGAGACAGCATTTTCCAGCACAGCCTTCCTGCTGTTTCTGGAGTGGTCATTTCTTTAGTACACCACTAATATCTACATCCCACTGAGTTGATGTGACATTTCAGGTGCCGCCTGGTTCTGAGCCCCAGGGTTAGTCACTGGTTACAAATGACTGTGGGGATGCACTGGCTGTGGCCGTGCAGTAGTGGTGCCTGTGAGATACGTCTGATCTTCCGTGAGCACCGTTCCTGCTCAGAGAGCATCAGGATGAATTGCAGAAGTGACAGAAATCAGGGTGGTGGGTACAGAGAGCTTGGGGTGGGTGATCTCTGCAATAGATCTGACGCAGGAGTCATTCCAGTGTCCGGGCAAGGCCTGATGCAGCCAAGAGCAGGTTGTGGCACTCCCTTGCTGTATTGTGGGTTGCACTGATGCCCGCTGGCCCTCAGGAAGCAGCGTGCGGTGCTCCATGAGACAAGGAGCCTACAGCCTTGAACTGAGTGCTCCCCAGACCATCTTAAACCCTCCATGTCCCAGCTTCCTTCAGCATCCTGCGTCGTTTATATTCTGGCTCTGTGCCATTCGTATGGCACATACATACCCTTTTTCCTATAACCTGGTTTCCGGAGGAGGGAAACACGGCCATCGGGGCTGGCAGGGAACTCCCGTACACCCCTGCAGACACCCCTCTGTGCTCAGCTGGGCTTAGATGCAAACAGGGATGGCAGTTGCCTTCCCCCAGAGCACTGACCTCCTCAATCATCAGGGCTCTGGATGAATGCAGTATGCAGTTTTCTGAGCCACGGGTCACAGCTAACCTTGGGCTGCATTTCTTGAGGGTATCAAAAGGTGTCTGACGCCACCCCCCCCATGTGCCATGATGAATCTTAATTATACTTCATCTTCTCAAAAAAAAAACCCCGCAACAATTGGAAACTTTGGTTAAGGGCTGGCTAATGTTGGTAAAATTACCTGCTTTCCTTAACCCTTTCCTTGGACACAGCAGTGCTGTTTTTGTTGTGGTTTCTCCCCTTCCATGAAAAGGCCAGCCTGAGGCAGAGGGCGAAGTGTGAGAAAGTTCAGCTCCAGTGACTGAGCTTGGGAAAGTTGGTAGCCGCATTGCGTACAGTGGAGCGTCACTGGGGTAGGCACAGTACCCCTGCAAGCTGGTTACCTTGCCCACAGCTCCTTTTTCAGGGGCAGTCCCACAGTTCCCGACTTCCAGGACGGAAGGTGAACACAGGGAAGGCTTGGTTTGCCCACCGCACACCTGTGCCGTTGCAGCAGAGGTTTTTCGTGCCACCATGCCCTGTACTCTGTTTCACTGTGCTGTCACTTGCCACGCTGAGTGAACGAACTCCTGAGTCAGCCTGCACATGGGTAGCCCAGATACTCAGGAGATTTTGATGACATCTCTCTCTGGATTTAGCTGGTGCCATCCACATCACTGGGAATGGTTTTGTCTCTAATACAGCCAACCTCTTTTTCCTGAGTCAGTTTGAAAAGCCAGCCCTGATGGCTTCCCTTCATCAGGTGTACCTTCAGAGAAAGGTTGTGATGCTTCATTATGTTAAGCAGGGCGGTTTCATGACAAGGAGAGGACATGATTTTGCAGCTACCAACTGCTGGCTAGTAGCCAAGTTCGTGACCCACCGGAGCTAATTGTGTGTGCATCGCAAACGTAAATGTCATCAGCAGAACAGATACTCTACATTTGATGTGTTTTCCCAGTCTGGCTCGGGTAACAAATTAAACCTCCATACATGAATATTTCAGACCTTCCTGGATACCTGGTATTGTGTGGAGAAATGGGTTGTTGCTGGTCAGAGGCCAGCTCCCCAGCATTGCAGTTGATCGCATACTCAGCTCCCCGGCTGATGCAAATGCCTGTGGGACCCTGTGGAGGTCAGTCCCCAGCTTTGTTCTTCAGCTCCCCTGCCTGAAAGTGGGAATGGTGGTGCCGGGTCTCACCACCCCTGCTAGATGCTGCCAGGGCTTTGGTTAAAATACTCTGTTGTAAAACTCGTGTTACCGAAAACTACATTTCTCTGCTGCCTGAAGTCTTTGGGAGAGACCCAGCTCTTAGGCAGACCAACGCTTCAGTGAGCTTACAGTATCGGTACCTTTTCCCATACTGCAGAAGTACTCCACAGGGCTGCTTTCCAAAAAACCCGTTTATCACAGCACCACCTGCCCACCTACACAGTATGTATTGATACTCCCACATTTCCAGCATGCCACACAGTCATGGCTTAGGTTTTATTTTTCACTTTCTGCTATAACCAAGTGTTTGTCAACGTTCTCTCACACTTCTTTTTTTTAATATCCATGTTATTTGATCTTCCAGCATATCATCAAGGATGTGGAATATCCTGTATTCTTTTAATAGTTGTCTTCTTCATCACTGTGCCTGGTTTAGGTGTGGTGAATCCTTCACATCTGTTTATTTATACTTCATTGTGGGACTCCGAATGTACAGGGCTCCCAAGTTTGTGTTGCTGCACTGTATATCCTGCTCTTCCTCCAAGTGTTATGTGGTATAATTTGTAATGTAGTGGTCTCAGGCTTGGCTGTTCATTTTTGACTTATATCTTCTTCTAATAGCTGTCCTTTCTTTAGTGTCTTCAGTGATTATTGCAAATAATTACTCTTGGGGCTGTTCAAATGGTTCTGCTGTCAGAGTAAAGGTGTGGGAGGGTTACCCTACGCTTCCTTCTCCTCCTCAGCTGCTGAAATCACTTTTCTTCTCTGGAATGCGCTTAGAGAATAACATGGCTGCATGTTTGGGGCTGCTTCCTGCGTTCCCCTTGTGTGAATTGTCACAGAGAAACAGACCCTTCTTTTGCCTGTGCCATGGGGACCCAAATGCGTGACTGAGAAAAACAAGGCAACAGAGCACTGTGCTTTTTCAGGGACCTCAAAACTTGGCCTTCATTTTGATTTATCATCAATTTGCGAGACAGTAAAACTGAAGTGCCCTTGTCTGTGTGACTTCAGTATAGCACACGTTGGTTATTTCAGAAGAAAAAGGCTTTTTTCTAGCAAAGACCCACCCAAGTCACTTAACCCTGCATAGAAGAATGCAAAAATCCATGTAGCCCACCTTTGTTTTTTGCAACACTTTGGGGTCCTGCTCAAGACGACCACACAAATGAGCAAGAACAGGTAAAATACTAAGATTTAGAGAGTCTAATAAGTATGGCATTAGAATTGTTTAACCCAGGGATTTTGTATGCAGTGATTCCCTGTGAGAATTTGAGGTCATTTTCTGGCACAGCAGACACTCCTCATAAATACCAGAATGATGCTCTTCCAACTTCTGCTAGCTCAGGAAGGAAGAAAGAAAGCTGTATCTCCACTAACAGCTCAATTTGCTTTCTACCCCCTAGGACTGCCTTAAAGCTTGTCAAGAACAGATCGAGGCGGTGCTAGTAAACAGCCTTAGGCAAGTGCGGCAGCAGCAACAGCAAAGCAATCCTTCCAAGACGGTGGATGAACTGGACCAGGCCAGCACTCCTACAGATGTGAGAGATATCAACCTGTGAGGACATCAGCACAGAAAGTCACGCTTGCTCCCCCAGTCCCTTCATTTTTGTTATTATTTTTAGAGTGAAATCTTTCCTCTTTTTTTTTTTTTTTTAATCTGCTCCCATATAGAACGTATTTAAAGCTCTTTTAGGTAAAAAAAAAAAAACTATACAAAAAATGAGTTATGAAAAAAAAAAGCATTTGGTGCCTGTGATGTTCTACAGAAGGGAATCCCACAGTATATTTGGTAATTGTTATTTGATTATGTATCAGTGATATTCAGTGCTTATAAAA